>OY728148.1:1142800994-1152154705 GCA_963277665.1 Viscum album
CTTTTTGATGACATATAGAGTAATCCTTCACTAAAAATGATGTCCTAGGGAGTATTCCTTGGAAGAATATAATGTAATAAGAATAAATACTTTGAAATTTATGATGTCCTCGGGAATAATCCATGTAATATAAAGAGGATTTGATAGAGATCAATCCTTAGAATGTTCTTATGAGGACTTATGTATTATGTTTCAATAAATATATGATTTCATTATCTTATGATATCATTCCATGTGATATAATTTCAATCCTATGATCATTATATCAATGATATCATATTCATCCTCTTAACAATCATGTTAAACATAATTTCAACGTTTATTCCCTTACTAGTATTTTTAGCACACCCATTCTGTTATGTATTTTTTCATAGAATATATCAAGAAGCTTGAAAAGATATGTATGGGTAGGGATCCATTTAGAGTTTCAAATATACTTATTTATTTTATGATTATGATGTTGTATTTATGTTTCTAAAATTCCCAATACACTATAACTCTTGATATTCAATGTTTAGTATTTGTTAATGTATGTTAATAATCATGTAACAATATATTATGCTTAAGGATTGAGTTTTTATATTAACACATAGTTGAACACCAATATGTACTATCATTCCTAAACTGATGTTCAATCTTAAATTATTATTCTAAAACATGATTATATATTTATATAATTATCTATTCAACATCAATAGAGGATGGAACAAATATAATTCACTAGTTGAGTTATCTTACAATAATTGTTACCTTATGAGAATTCAGATGAATGTATACAAATCCCTCTATAGGAATAGATTTTAAACACAAATATTTTTAGGATGATGAAACTTTATGAATGATTATGCAACCAAATATTGTCAATAAAATAATAGAAAAGTACAATCCAATTATGTGACACAAAATAACACCTCAAAGTGAAAAGAATAGTTATTCTAAAATTCATCTGTGAGACTTGTGGATTGGTGTTAGTGATAAAGTGAAACTACATATATCTCTCTTTAAGAGATTTATGAAGTCTATAAATAAGTTAAAGCTAATTATGAGTTATATTAGCCCCTATGAGATCACTATTAAAACCAGAGTTGTGGAATATTTAATTATAGTCTCTCTAAACCTAAACAAGTCCATGATTTTTTCCACTTATCCCTCTTGAGAATGTAAATACCAGACCCATGACATGTACTAAATCTAATGGTGGTTCAACTAGATGATGGTATATATTACGAAGAGTAGTTAGTAGATATGTTAGACCAGATAGAAAAATTTCTATGCAAAATGATAACTCGCTTTTTCAGACTACTTTGGAGAAACCATTATATTGAAGTGCAAATGTGGGAACCTTAAAAGATCATTAAACATAAGTAACCTCATATTCATTCACATTAGTTTTTGAAATAAAATTTCAACAGTTAAATTATTTAGGGGGAATAATGTAATGTCCAAATATTTTATTATAAAAATTCCCATTAAATTAACTAAATTTCATCAAACATAGTAAAATTAAAACAATGATACTTTAATAAATTATTTGCAATCACCTTTAATATTTTATTATATATCAATTTCTAACCTATTGTATTTAAATTCACAAAATTTAAACAATTTTATAAAATAGTACTAAAAACACTTAATGATTAAGAAACCATTGGTAAATAAAATTTTGTAATCCAAATATTTTGTATTTCCAATATAAATTTTTTTATAATTTTAGTTATATTAAAAAAAATCATTTTTTAATTTAAAAAACCAATATCATCTTATTATTATTTAATTTTATTTTTCGAAAATATTATTTTTTTTGTGAATATTAAAAAATATTGGTCAAATAGTGTTTTACCAGTAATTTCAATATTTTCAATATAAATATTTATGAAATTTTTTTTAATAAAATTATATATATTTTTTAATATAATTTACATATCATTTTAAAAAGGAAATATTAACATTTTTTATCATAAATGATATTTTATTAAAAAACATGTTTTCATAATATTATATGTTTTAGTTTAAAAGTAAATTTTATACTGTATAGAGATTTAACTATATTAAATTGAGGATAAATATGGAATCATCGTGTATAATTTTTTTCTATATAGACCTCATTTTTTAGTAATAGTTTCACTTCTGTGATTAATATAAAATTATGACAAATTGGTTTTTAAATGGCTATTCTAAAATGGATCTAATTTTTTTAGGGTGACATGAATATAGGCCAAGTAGAACCCCTTTGTTATGTTGTAATTTTTTCCCAAATGAATATCTAACTATAAAACACCAAACTCACCTAACATTCATGAAAATTCATTCTTAACCAGCACATAACATTCTATTCAATGGAATATTTGTATCTCTTCACTAATGAAATGAGACCAATTCCACCCATTCCACATGTGAACTCTAATTTAAATTATGGATAAATATATTTTTCTAATTACCAATAATATATTTAATATACACTAACTCAAGACCCGATTCTCCATAAGATATCATAAATCCATCAATTTCGGTTACTCTTTCCACAGATTGTTCAAAGTCTCAATTTTGGTAAAATGCCTTTATTAACCATTTATTCTTATTATTTTATTATTTGTCGTTAGATAATGAATAATATAAAAAATAATTTCATAATAGAATCATTAATAATATTTTTATGTTTTTTTGCAAATGGAATATACCTTTTATGGATTCGTTCAAAACCACTCAAAAAACGGCTAGCATGCTTTAGTACATACTATCATCTCTGGGAATGACATGCCCAAATTTTCATAACCATTATTCATGGATGGTTAAAATTTATTTTAATGAATATTTATTATATTTATATAATTATTAAAATTCTTAAATGACAAATAACGTTACATTCAACCACCCAGTCATTTTATAGAAAATAAATTAGTCAACTTTGTGTACGTACATTTTTCTTCCACTTTGTAAAAACAATTAATTTCTATTACAACATATCATGGAAAAAATTAGAAATTATTTTTATGTATATAGTTTATATTTAAAACACTTTTAATATTATGGTGGTTGTGAATGTATCTTAAAAAATTAACCATAGAAAACATGCT
The DNA here is from genome assembly GCA_963277665.1 of Viscum album. Taxonomy (NCBI): domain Eukaryota; kingdom Viridiplantae; phylum Streptophyta; class Magnoliopsida; order Santalales; family Viscaceae; genus Viscum; species Viscum album. The sequence continues at coordinate 1,142,804,069 of OY728148.1, forward strand.
TTGAGAATCTTGTAAAAATCAACCAAACCACCTAATGAAATTGAAAATAGATGAAAAGATTTAATAAATATACCCTATGATTGAATTATAGATGAAGTTGATTTTAATAAATTATTTTAATGAAGTTAATTTATTATAAAATATTTTATGTAAATGTTTGGAACACTTTTATACATAATGTAAAGGTGTCGTATGAGCCACCCTTTTTACCTTTTTGTCAAACATTCTCTTTATTTATCCTTATTTTACATAATAATTTTATTAGATATACTGTACATTTTTTTATTTATGTTCAATTCAAAAATATTCCTTAATTAATTTACCTTCCTTTATTAGGGGATTTACATTTTTATGTTCCCATGAATGTCTTCTCATATAATTAAATCATAGTTTTAAGGGATCTTCCCTTTTCCTAAAATCATTTCATGTATCCCACAAAAAATATTTTCTTACCATAAATATTTTTATCAAAATATTATTACTTTTATTAATCCCATTTGTTAAATTATATTTTTTAAAAGAATACTATTTTTACTTTTCTCGAAAATTTTCTTGGCTCATTTTGAAAACCAATACCAAATATGTTCTTTTTATTAATACATCAGTAATTTTTTTAAGATTTATTTTCTATATTTCTTACCATTGGTAATCTTCACCAACTATACTATATAAAACAAATGATGGAAGTACGAGAAAGTGGGGTATCCATCTATCTATTCATTCCTACAAGATATTGGGGAAAACACCCTGAACCCAGAACATTTTGGAATCAGTTAAAACTTATGACTAGAGAGGGGATTGTATATAAATCCCAAGAATGTATTAAGATACAATGAAACGCATAATCCCAAATAACGGGTACACCAAAAGAAACAATATTGTATACCGTAATCATCACTAAAACACAACTACATTCCACTAAAATTTACTAGTACACCCCAACCATTACATCAAATAATAATCCACAGCCCAATACCAAACATTCACATAACACATACACACCATACATGAATAGCTTCTCATTCATTAGATTGTTTAAATAATTTCTGGTATGCCATTTACTAACCAAATTATCTATACACATTTTTATATATTTAATGATAAATTATGGATGTGATGACAATTTCATTTTTTATCCCAATTTAAAAATATATCATTATTACATATTTAAAAAAATAATATATCTTATTAACATCTATATATCTATGTATTATTACCACATTATTGTTTTAGATTTATTTATTTCATTCCATCCCATTCAATAGGGAATTACTATCAATCCCCACAAAACATTATTATAATAGTGCATGAAACACCTTTGTTCCTTGACCTACTATATGACCATTTTCATAACCTATTATTTCCATAATAACATCAAACTTACTCCCAAACACTCATGCACCACATATCATATTCATAGTAAAACAAAAAAACCACATTCTTTTTGTGCATATATTGTATTAGGGAAAAAATAAATATAACATTAATAATCATTATAAAAAGAACATATTTTATTATCACATTGTTTCATAATTCAATAATGTGATATAATTTTGGTGTTTCTACACAAACTCCGATGATTTCATAGAAAATATCTAACAATGGAAAGAAATATCACACCATTCATAAAACTTGAAATGATTATTTAAAATGATGGGGATTATGTTATCCTAGAATATGTTAGCTCTATTATTACTTCATACACATTCTATTTTAATTTGAAATTGATATCATAGATAGGTTATTAATTATTATCAATAAAATTCATAAACATACAAGTAAAACATGTAATAACATAATAAAAAACTAAAAACATGTGTTCTGCACTTCCCTTCTGTAATTTTTATCAACTCAATTATTTATCTATTTAAGTGGATTCATAATAATCACCCAATTAAGGAAACTATGAAAATGTCACAATTTACAGTAAAATAATGAGATATATTTGATTCACCAAATATTATTCATTATTTGGGGAAATATGACATATAATTGGATGAAACAAAGATCACCCATCATATAATTTGAGTGGAATGTCACTAGAACATAAGAACAAAAATTCACCAAAAATTTATATTCAATTATAAAAAAATAACATTAAGATCCAAAATATTCATATGACATTGGTATCCTTTATATTTTATTTGAAACAATTATTTTATTCTTGGGAATTATCCAAAGAATTTATGGGAGTATCCTAGAGAATTTGTGGCTTGTCTATAACCATGAACACCGATAATTTGAGGAAACAAAATTAGTTCCTATTTTCTTTAAAACATTCCCTTGATGTAGCATGATATCATAATGTTGTGTCAGGTTTTGCAGAGGATTCACATAAAGGAATACTGGTTTTACACAGTTTTCCTAATCATTTCCCCAAGATTGTACACTTATTTCTATATATAATGTGTGTGTAAATGGAGGGTCTACTATATGGTTTAATAGTCTTCCAAACTGATGACCCTTTAATAATGGTATAATTTCACATTTTCCTTATCATTATTAAATTTATAGCCCTGTTTTTTCTCATTTATACCATGTGCATCACACCTCAATCCAAATGAATATCCCCCCTCTCCATCAAAAATGCATTGATGTAAGTTCTTTATATGGTGTCTAATTCCTAACCTATTAGTTTCATGGGATATAAATTGGTAAGATATAAAATCCTATTCATTTATCCCTATAATTATTTTTATTTACAAAATACTAAATACATGTGTGGTATTTTTCCCGATTTTCACGATGCTTGTGTTTCTCTTTGTTTTTTATCAATCTATACTGAATCTGAAGTTGATGTCTGATGGGGAGTAAACCTCCATGCATTGGTAGGTGGTATCATTATTTTCTATAAAATTATATTTTTATTTATATTGTACAGTGTTCCCAATTTTTTGAGTATCATTTCTTTAATAATTTTATTTCTGAATTTAAATTCATGAGATAATGTTATATGTTTTTTTCTCATAAAAGAAGTTTTGAAATCATGATTTGTGCCACCACAAGATGTGTGCTGTTAAATTAAATCTATTTGAAAATTCCTAATTATAAATTCACCCACACATAGGGTTTAAACATTACCCATAGTAAATATAAGGTTATTATTTATTAAACGAAGTATCATAAAAATTGAATAGAATGAATTAATCCCTTATAGAAATTCTATGAAAATTCTATGATACTGAACCACATTTTATAGTTAGTTTAACTCATCATGTAAAATTGATATATTGAAATTAGATTAAATGTGATGTTAAATTCTATGGTTAAGAAGAAGGGACCATGACGCATCATTGTCCAATGTTGAGGTAAGTTTTTGACTTTGAATGTTATATATGAACTCATCATTCTTATTAATTTAATGTACTTTATAAATAGATTAATATCAATTAGGGAGCGATACATGAATACTTATAAGGAATAATATGGATGGGGACAGTTGGTGGGTTGATTATATTAATCCTTGAGTGAGACAAAGGTTTCTAATTTGGAAATACTAAGATACGATCAGAGAGTAGTTCACTATAGTATACCAGGAGTGACCTTCGGTTTCATATATGGAATGTAATGGATAGACACAATGGTTGAAGAATTTATACCATGCCTATATAAATACCTAGATTCCAATTAGGTGTTCCACGGATAGGATTATAGGGTGATGATTTTATAGTACACATGGAGTAATACATAGGTTTCTTATAAAAAACTCCTTGGATGAGGTTGAGATATGAATAAATTAATTTTATAATTAATATAAGTGATAAGATTTATAATTCAAATAACATTATTGTATTTGGTAAATATTTTTATAATTAATCACCTTGTTATATTTCCTTTATCGAGAGTAAATTCTATAGGATGTGTTCTTCCCAAATACTAATATGATCCATATGGGACACCCTAGAAATTAGAAGGGTGATGATCTTTATTATAAATTAAAATCATAATTGATATATTTTGGACACATAACATCTTAATCTGAATATAGTGGTGTCATAGAGGTGTCTTATTTATAACCTGGCCTGACATATGATTTATTTATTTCATATATAGTTTATATTATTAAATACACACAATTTCATTATATATTAATTGAATGGGTAGAATTATACACCATTGGTGGTGCCCTACATAGTATATCTCAAACATTTTTTTGGAAAATATTTAGTACCCATCCAGACTTGTGGATTTAAATATGGTTATGGGAATTGAGATTCTGTGGATACTTGATTTATCTATACTATGATTAATTATGAGAGTAGATGATTGAGATTAATCTTGTGATTCTATTGGAGGTAGATTTTAGTCCTTTTATCATTTTGTATGGAATATTTTATTTTACATATAATCTTACATTATGTATACCTATTTTGAATGGCATACATTCATGAAATCATTTTTATATGACATTGGATGTTTTTTCTGTTTTCTTATCTTAATTTTTTGATTTCATATTAATTTTTTTTTATTTGTGATGTTTTAAATAATAATTATTATTATGAAACCAATGTTCTTCACTATGATCATGAGGGTATAGTCTCCCCACCATACCATTATAGACCCTAACTACTAGTTTGTATCCTCTATCATTTGTGAAGTTCTGTTGAGGGCATGTGGCAAACTAGGATCAATTAATTATAAATGAACCAGGTCTGGGGAGTCACAATTTAGTGTAAAATATTCTTTTCATTTTATATTTTTATTTTTATTTTTTATTATGAGACAAGAAATGTTTTGGGATCTTCTAATTATTATGTTCCTTTTAAGAGTTAACCCACTTATAGGGAAAATATTTAAAACTGAGGAAGCTAATTTATATTCTAAATTATTCAAATTTTAGTTTTACAAAATTCACCATTGGGAGGGGAACGTGTTATATGGGGTTTGTTACTATCTAAATTGATTAAATTTTTCCTTTATCATAGTATAGAAAGGTGGTATATTATTCTTACATTAGTACAAGGGCATAAATATTCGATAGTCATGAATCTTTCGTGGAATGCATATTCTATTACTGGACTGTATGATTATGTTTCATGTTTACTTTATATCATGATTATGAAATCCTCTTAACATGTTTCATGACTCTTTTGTTACTCATTAAAAACAACCATATTACTAATATAAATTTATTATAAAGATTTTAAAGAACAATATTCAAATATATAATACCATATATGGTTTTATCAAGACATTATAGCACCCTCTTCTTAACAATATTGTGTTAATGTTCCACTTCAGGTAATATTCACTTTATTTTTATCATGAGCCTTAATTTTTGATATCATTTGTCCATATTATTATATCATGTTATCTATAGTGTAAAAATGACAAAAAAAATCATTTATATAAATTATATTTGTTTTATAATAAGCTAATATATATATATATTTAAAATAGAATACAATGTTCTTGTAAAAAGTAATCTTTACAAATGCATGAATGATATTTCCATTTAATAGTTGTATTAAATAAAATAAAGTAGAAGAAATATATTTATACATTTATAATTACTAAAGTAGAGTTATTATATCATATATATATATACACACACATATATATCATATTAATTCACTAAAACCATCTTTAATACATACCATGTAGTGTACGAACAAATCACATCACATTAAGGGGGTGGTAGTCCACACATATGTAAAAGAAATTTTCAGAATAACAAAAAATTGAAGTTAAAATATATTTTCCATAAATATTAATAAATAAGATTAAATACATATTTAATATAATATATTTCATATGTAGATATAGTCTATAACATAATGTTCACCATTATTCGATGTAAAATGAAAATGTACAATAGTTTTTTTGTGAGGTGGTAGTTTACTGTTTACATAAAAAGTATGTTCATTTCCCATTTGATAGAGTTGTGTATAAGTGTATGTAGAATAATTAGTATAAAATTATTCTAGTATATTTAGGATACAAATGTTTTTAAACAATAATTGAATAAAGGTAATATAGGGGTGGATAAAAAAATAATAGAAATAAGCCTTAGAGAAGATGTTACATCTTAATCAGGTAAGTCCTTTTGTATTGTAAAAAAAGGATTCCATTGATATCTCTTATCCAAAGGAAGGCTTCAAGAAACATTGGAAGGTTTTTGGTAGACTATTTTGGTATATTTTTTAATATCCAATGTGGCTATATTGGTTTGAGTAAGGGGGATATTTATTTCCTTTTTATAATGGAGGGGGAGTGGCACTCATGTAAACAACAAAAGGTGTTCAACAATGGCATGTCTCGTTTACATAATGTCCCTCGAAAATTGATAAATAATGTATCATTTTGAAATTATTGTCTAAAACCTTCTATACCACACAAAAATATATTCATTTTAATAATTTTGTTCCTTAACATATAAGATTCATAGGTTTATATTTTGGTTAAGCATATAGTTTTCTAACCTAAGTAATTTAACTATTAAAAAAAATTCAAATTGATATTTATTATATAAAATTTATAAAGTAAATTGTAAATTTTATTCCTAAATTAAAAAATAAAAAACTTACGTTTTTTGGAAATTAAAATTTAAAACAAGCTCATCTCACGCTTAAAACACTAAATAAACCCATTCCATCCCAATAATGCTTTTTACAATAAATGGATCAATATTGTAATTTTAAAAGATTAATTTTTTCATTAATAAACCATATTTATTATTTTTTTACCCATAAAAATTACTTTAAAGAACATTTTATTTTATTAATTTTAAATCAATTAATAAAATATCATTTATTGTAATATAACAATAATGTCAATTTTAATATTATTTATATATTTTTAATTTTAAAATATAAAACATATATTTTAATTCAAATAAATAATGTCCAAATATTTGTAAGGTGGTCTATTAACCTTTAAAAATATATATAGAAAATAGTTCTGCCAATTCACTTCAATTTTATAATTAATAGTATAATTTAGTTTTTTTACATATTATCTAAATAATCATGATGTTGTCATTTTATAAGAATTTTAAGTAAATAAATCATCTCTGAAAATCATTGATTAATTAATATCAAAAAAATAACCCATTTATAATTCAAAATAATATGTATAACCCAAAATATGATGTTTTTAACATATCCCAATTTTTCCTATATGATAAAGTTAATGAATGTTTTTTTCATTCATTTCACATAATATTTAATATAAAGAAAATAAATTTAATAATATCTCAATAACCAATAAAATTAGAACCAAGATGGGATATGGTCGATTTATTGGCAGCCAATTTCATTTTGGAATTTTTCCATGTCATTTTTGTCCTTCAGATTATGGTTTAGTCACTATTAAGCTTAATCGTTCCTTAATCATTGTGATTAATTTTAATCACTATCACTAATAATTCGATAAATAAATGATGTTAAATTATTGTAAAACATAAAATATATTGATTAAATTTGTGTATAATTTTTTTTTTAAAATCGAATATCAGATGTGTAAAAATTAAGATTAAAGTCTCTCATACAAATGTGGTGAAAAAACTCATTTTTATAGTAAAAAAATTCAAAAGGTCAATCATTATTTATATATAATATATTTTTTAAAAATGAATACAATGAACTAAAATATATTATTAATTCGTGATTTAACTTATTGTCTCATTATATTTAATTTAAAATATAATGTAAAATAAATCAATATTTAAACTAAAAGGCATCCTTTAACTAAATTGGAGTTGTTTCTACCAATCAACCACATATTTAGTTTCTTAGGAAACTCCAAAATATTCACCCTCAAATAATTTCAACATTATTAATTCAATGATAATTTTTATTTTAACAAATTACACTTCTATTAGTGTCTAAAATAAATTTTATTATTTTTCATAGAATGCCATAAAAAGAATTTCATTTCATTAAATATTATTTAAAAACATATAAAGACAGTCAAAAATTATATATTTCATTTTCAATCGGTTTTATTTTTGTGAATCCATTGTAAAAAAATATATTAATATTTGTTATCATTATACATATTACTATGTTTAACATCAATTTTATAAATATAACATTTAAATAATTATAACAATAAAATGACATTTCTTAGAAACTTAGTGTTCTGTATAACAAACAAAAAGTTGGTGTTGTTCATAGCAAAAGCCATATAGATTTGATGTGAAAGAAATATTTGTCTCTATGCAATAAATTAAATCAATTAAAACTAATTCCTTGAATAAAGAAAAAAATATTTTACAGTATTTCTTGGTGCTAATCTCTACACCCCTTAAAATTGAATTCGCCCACAATATTCATTTTGGTTATAAATGGTTCAATAATTGAATGTTTCATTCACAAAAAAAACCAGAACAGAAAAATAAATACTAAAATATCAAGTAAAAAAGTGAATTTCAAGTCCATAATGGTTACCCAAAATAACTCATAATGAGATTCCTAGATTGGAGAAAATATGTGGAATCTAAAATCATGGACATGGAATAGAAATCTCCACATGAAGTTCTAATGGAGAGATATAGAGAATAGGGTTATGAGAAAGTTAACAACCAAAAAGCCATAATTATGTGATGACCTAAACAACTATCTGATCCATCTGAAATAGAGTTACTAGGATAAAATTTTATTTATACATTATTTTCCTAAATAAGAACAATTTTAATGAAAATATATACTTACAAGTTGTCAGGACTATTTAACCCTTTTTCTTTAGTTGATCCACATAACCAGTTTCCCTAAAAAAGTTTTTTATTTTATCATTTGTGAAGTACAAACAGACCAAGTTACATATGATATTCCATCCCATAATTTATCATCATCACAATGTATTTTTAATAATCTATCCAACATGCATAAATCCTCATATGGAGATATAACACATTAATCTTACTACCTTTGTCTGTATTTTAACATAAAATTTCCATAAATGATTAACATTATAAACCTTCAAGAAGATTAAAATATAAATATTTATAAATAATGATGCTAAAACATATTAACATTTATCCACTATATATTATAGGGTTTCTCTTTTTTTTTTCACATTCATAATATGTTATTACCCACATCTTACATTCTCTTAAAACATGGAAATAAGAAGAATTACCATCCATCCTATTTTAAATCATGAATTATTCCTAATTCCAATGATTATTGTATACATTATTTAAATCCATTAAGTTGTAAACATCACACTTGATTACAAAGAAACCATTTCAACAATCAGTTCATGGGTAATAGTTATCGTATAATTTTCTTATTCATGTCCAACATATCTTTGTCCAAATATTATTTAATCATCATCAGTTTTTATCTAAGGGTTACATTCCATTAATATAAATATCGCCATACCATGAAATCAACCGTAAACATATCCTTTTTCATTCATTAATAAAAACATATAATGAAAATATTTATATATTTTATGATTCATATAACATAGTCTTGAAATACAAAAACATAAATACTTCATTATTAAAACAGTATTCATAAACCATTACGTAGCCTTTGTCAAATTATTACTTAATACATAATTCGTAGAATATTAATCCTTCTTATGTTTCCCCAACCTCAATTAAATTATTATTCTTATATTTAATATAAAAAAATATAACATCACATACCATTCAGAGGTCGTTTTCTGTCTCATTATCTTTATATTTATAACCAATACTTGTACCAACATCCCGCCTCCCATTAAGAGATGTCCATATGGGAAATATATTGACATTATACCCTTGATTTCCATATCTAAAACATTAAATGTTAACCATATTCCTTTTAGTAATATCCATTCAATAAAACCATAAATCATAATGTGAGAAACATTTATCGTATTGGGATATCAGATAATCATGAAAAATTACTTATAAGATGTATAAATTATGGCTCCTATTTATTTAATATATGAAACCTCAGGTTTATACAAGCTTATACATAGTTTTATACTTTTTAAATAATCATTGATGGTTCCTGAAGTGTTCTATGAATCCCCATTGCATATCCCCCATAACCGTCAAAACATATGTCCAATAAGGCCCGTTGGCATCTACTCGATTACCCCATGTCTAGACTGAAACATCATGTCATAATTATTACCCCTAGTTCCATCTCTTCAAGAACCACATCCACATGTAGTATCTATAAAAGGAATCATTTTGAAGAATATACTCACAGTATCCTTAAACAAAACTCTAATACATTTTCATATATGATAACTCATCATTATACTTATCCGTAGATACATCCATAGACATATACTTATAAATTTACATAGGGACATCATTATTTTTCTAGAATTATAATTTCCAATGGTTGATTAAAACATTCCATTTATATCAACTAAAGTGACCTAGGATAAACATACATTGAAATTACATCATTTTAGATGAATATTTTTTAAATTTCTAAAATACATGCTCGAGGACTATTTCAGTTTATTGTCATTGAAAACTCAAAAATGATGTATTATATCATAGGGAATGATCATAATCATATCCCATTAAGATTTCCACCAATATTATATATACCTAAAACCTTTCTTCATAACCTAGGTAAAGGAAACATAAGATAGGGGTGAGTTGCGAAGCTGAATAAGGGTAAATAAAGGAAATTCATAAGAATAACCTATAAAAAGTGTGTAGAAATTGTGCATAACAATTTATCATCCAAACAAACATATTATAAATCAGAATAAAGATTAGATGTTTATAAGACATTAAAAAAAAGAATTAAATGAACATAACTTATAAAATTATAACATATGAATATAATAGGGAATTTTGGAAGAAACATAAGAATATAATATGATTTTTATAGTTGCCAAGGAATCCCGACCAAGACCAAATTGGTAGTATAGGTTTAACTCACATACATTGATGATAGTAATGGATCCCTCGATGAAAGATTTTAGTATCATGAGTTCATTCTTCGTACAATCTTCGTAGTCATGGTTTACTCACATGCCCACATTGGTAACATGAGTTTAATCCTGATACCATCTTGGTAGTCATGGTTCACTACCATGTCCAAATTAATATCAATAGGTAACTCCTCATACCATCTTCATGGTCATGGGTAACTCTCATGTCCATATTAGTTTACAATGTTATATCACTAGACCTTCTTAGTCTATCTCATGAGATATAAATATTTCCCAATGCAATGGAGGGGGGTATTGGTTCCACCAATCTTATAATTAAATCATACATACATGTCTCATAATATCGTAACCAATCATATCATTCCACAAGGAATGAAATTGGTATCACAAACACTTAAACATATCATAACTTTTGGAAAAATATATATCATTCATAACAATTTCATCAAATGCATAACCCATGAAATAAAACAGTTTTCATAAACATATAATATAGGAAAGAAAAACATATTTCATAACCATATAACCTGGTAAGGAGAAATGTGTTATATAAAGACCATGAAATTAATCAAAAAAAATTCATAGAATGAATATGAATGTATACATTGTATAATTTCCTATAATTTCATGAGTAACATCAATAAATTTCATCTTTAATGGAAAATTATTTTGAAATACCTTTAAAAAGCTCTTCTTGAGGAAAATACCCTTTGTTTTTTGATGATGTATTTATAATACATAATAATATTTGAAAATATTTTTTATAAAAATACCGTAAAAACATATAAAAAAGAATTATAATCATTTTGAAAACCATTTTCCAGGAAAAATTATAAAATAAGATTCCAAATATTTTAAAAATATTTTTCCTTGCAATCATCTTGAAAACATATAAATAATTCTTGAAAATGTTTTGAATGCCTTTTTAATTGAAAATTTATTTAATAATCATGAAAATTTATTGACAAATATTTCACAGATAATAAAATGATAATTTATAAATAAAGCTTGAAAATTTTTTTAAAATATTTTTACATGAAAACATATTAATAAATCTTAAAAATGCTTTCAAAACCATTTCTTTGAAAATACATTTGAAACTTCTAATGAAATATTGAGAACATTTTGAAAATCAATTATTTGAAGAAATTTTTTAAATATTATAAAGAAAGATCTTAAAACCCTAACACATTTATATAATACATTTTACTTATAAATTTCCATTATATATCATTTGAAAGCATTTTTAATAACATGGATTTGAAATAAAATAGATTTCTGACCGAAGAGAGAGATACAATATGATTTTTTTATAAAAATGTTTCCTCGATTATCTTAAGTACCAAATAGTGGTAAAATTGTACTAATATATGAATAAAAATTTAATAAGTATAGGATAAGTAATCTTGTTGATATTCTTGATGGATGAATCATAATATTTCATCAAAAGAAGCATCATCATTAATAGTGTCAAAAAGCGATGAGGTTGTTTCTATAAACTCTCACCACTTTGTTACTTGGGATAATACTATTAACGTAAGAAAAAAAACTAGATGCATTATTAAATATCATTAAAGTAATAATATTCAAAATATAACATGTTAATTTGAATAATAAACACTATATTCAAGAACATAGGTTTAAAATAAAACATGTGTCTTAAAGAATAAAATTTCAATAAAACTTACATTACCGATTTGGTAATTTTTGAAATATTAACTCCATGAAATAAAGATCATATAATTGATATGTAAATACCCATAAATTTAATTATATTATAAATATATGAAATTAATGTGTAGTACATATACCACAAAAAAGGATGGTGAATAAATCTTGAATCTCACAGAAATAAAATTTGAGATGAAATCCCCTTACCTTGTATCTTGACTATTTTCTTACTCATTAAAACCACCTATGTAATAAATATGTATTTTTTATACATCGTTCAAATGAAAAAATTATTATATATAATACCATATATGGTTTTATCATGCTCTTATAGTACCCTCTTGCTAACAATCCAATATTAATGTTTCACTTCAAGTAATATTACCTTTATTCTTTTTTGGAGTCTTAATTTTTTTTATATTTTTTCTTATACATATATCATGATTTAAAGAATTCAAACCATGATATAAATATAATGAATATATAATATTTTTTTATTATAATAATATATAGAATATATATTTTTAAAATGGAATACATTATTCATGGAGATGAAAAGTTGTACGTATGTTTGAACACTATTTCCGTTTAATTGTCATGTTCAAGGAAATAAAGTTATATATATATATATTAAATTATATTGGTTATATTATATATATATATATATATATATACAATATATTCCCTAAACACATCCATTATATATCCCATTTAGTGTATGAATGAATAACATCTCTTTGAGGGGGTGATAGTTCACACTTCTTCAAATAAAATTATCGTATTAAAAAATGAATTAAAAAAATTTTGTATTGTGAAATGTAAAAATGAATATTTAATAAATAAAAATATAATATATTTCGTAGTTAAACATTGTTTCTATCATAATTTCCACCATTAGAGGATGTAAAGTAAAATAATGAACAATCATCGTTTAGTGAGGGGGTAGGTCATCGTTCATAAAATCATTTGTTTTTTAGTCATTTGATAGACATGCATGTATCTGTTGGTCAAATACCTAGAAAAAAATCCTATGTAACACACCATGTTTTCATAGTAGGATATCTCAGTAAAGTAATTCAATATTGGGCGGTACACGCAACACCAAGTTTGAGTGCAACGAAACTTACCGAACTAGTCGTTCAAAAAGAGGTTATGGATAGTATTAACTTTATTTCGAATAATATATATTTATAACACCAAATTATTGTGTTTTGTAGGAATAATATATGAACAATTTCAATTTTTAGATAAATGAATTATTTTTCAAAAATGAAATTTTACCGCCTACTAATGGTGAATTTTTTTTAATGCAATATCTTCCACTTTTATATTAAATTTGACAAAATAAACTTATTGTTTAGAATTGGGACTTAAAAATTTAGTTTGGATAATTTCTTTTTGTTTCGCTGATAACATACATATTTAAATGAATACTGAAAGATGATAAATTTAAATTGAAAACAACTTTTTTAATAAAAATAATTCATAGTGTTAAATTATACATTAGAATGGTTTTGAAGTCTAATTAGATTATATTTATATCATTTAACACAATGTAGGTCATTAGAAGTAATTTTACATATAAATTTTACGTAAACACATGTCAATATTTTGACAGTTTTTTTATAATAAAGAACCCGCTTTTTGGTTTTGACAATGGTAATTAATTTTAAATTAATAAATTCAGATTATATGTTTTTAATTTGGTAAAAATAGACTTCATTTTTGAATTTGGAAGATCAAAATTAGCTTAGGATGAATTTGTTGTATTTTTCCGAAAACATTCAAATTTTTGATGAATAGTGAAATACACTGTGTTTTTTATATCAACTTTTTATAATTATTTATTTTATTTAAATTTATTAAAATTAAAAAATGGATAAAGAATACATATATTAGTCAAATTTAATTAATTAGAGTCATTTTATAATGAATTTATGTGTATAAAATTTTATTAACTTTTTTAACATCTTTTACCCACCTTCTAGGCATATTAGGAAATTTGAAAAAAAAACATAATATTACTGATTATATAAGTTGAATTTAAAAATTCCGAGTGACACGGTTGACATCAATATGTACAATGTGATTCAATAAGATGAAAATAATTTTTTGTGAAGAGTATCTTTTGACTTTTATTTACCATAGTTAAATGTAAATAGGGTTAGTAAAGGTAAAAATGATACTATAATTACCCAAACACATGTGCTAATTCTATTGGAATAGTGAAATGAGACAAAAACCACCTTAGAAATAAAATATGGTACTTTAGGTCCACATGGATTTGATTAAGACAGTTATTATTATTTTATTTAAATAAGAATTAAAAGTGTTAAATTCAATGTTTATTAACTAAACCATTTTTCATATAGGGTTATATATAAGAAAAATTCTACAATAAATATTTATTATAAATATAAAATTATTTACTACGTAATGGTATTTTATTTTTAATTTTTAGAGATTAAATAATTAAATTTATTAATGACACAATGATGATGAAGTAATTACCTTCTTAATAAAATATTGAAATAGTTTATATTATAAATATTAAAAAATAGAATTTAAAAGTTTTAATGACATCAAAGAATTTTATAGGTTAATATGAAAAGTTAGGGTTTATTTGATAAATTTTTTCGAATTGATAAGGTTTTTATGACTTTCACAAAAACAAAATACCAAATAATGTAAAAAATGAGAGAAATTAGTTTTTAAAACAAATACTATATTATTTGTTGATATAATATTCCTGAAAATATAAGGATAGAAAAGGGCATAAATAAATTATATATGTCATTAATGAAATAATTTTGGTTCTATTGGATGTTTAGAGTATGTTTATTAACCATATAGTTTAAGAATATGAGAAGACACGGTAAAAGTTAAACTAATTTACTAAGAGTTAAATCTAAAAGATAAGGATAAAATAGTAACCAAAACATGTCTAAAACATATTTTTTGATAGTTTTTAGACCCATAACCACTTAAGGCTCTACATAAATTCATTTGGATCCATTATAAACCGAATATGATTTATAATAAAACAATGTTTCAATTATTTCTTAAAGTGACCCTCCCCCATTTTATAGAAGAGAACATCCCCTTATCTCAAAATCACACCTTCAAAGCCATTTGGATGTACTAAAACCTGCCCAAATAACCTTCCAACATCCCTCAAATAATCTTATAGTCGTTATGTTGATCAGAAATTCAACCTAATAGAATGTTTTGATCAAATGAAAAGGAAACACCCAAAGAAGAGGTAATAATTTCACCACCCTCTTTCAAGTTATTTTTCATCATCCACTTCCTTTTTATTTTTTGTTTCCATACCAAAATAATATCTCCGGTTTCTCCTACATACTAAGATGTTATTATAAATATGTTAAACCATATTCATTACTCTATTCACCCTATAAATGACAATGTCACCATTCGTGCGTATGTACGGCTTACCGTCTCCATGTCGTCGTGTAGTTTGTTATTCAATATAGAATTATTTGTATAGGTATAATAATGAGTATAAGTGATGTAAATAATTAATATAACATGTCAATTATTCTGAATATATGATATAATATCCAATTACATACGATTTTACCATCAATATTATGATATTTTTTTCCGTGCGTACGTATGGATTACCGTCTCCATGAATGCGATGAAATTCATTTCCCATCATAATCATTCAAGAATAATTTTCATTTTATCATTAAAAATAATTTTTAATAACTTAATATAATTAAGTATATGAATAACATAAATTCTATCTGTAAAAAACAAGGATTACATAACCACGCATAAAATTGAAAACAGATAAGTTATCAACCGAAACGACGATACTACTAAAATATTATTAACAAATCAATATTAGAAGGTCGTATATGATATAATATTTATTTATGACGTTATATTATAATTTTATAACAATGTTTTAACTATTATACATGAGATTAACATACCATCAATAATGTAAAAGTAAAAGGTGAGATTTTACTCAACAATCTCTTCATTATCCGAAGTTGTTTTTACATGTGTATCTACTGAGACCTCATTTTCATTCACATCTGTGTTTCGTAAAAATATTTTCAAAAGGAGTATTTTAAGGATTTATGGAAGGGAATATTTAACTAGATCATCATTTTAAAAAGTATCAATATTTATTCCTCTAAATAATACTCATTAATATACATATTTTAAAAATGGGTTTTATGGATTTATTTATATGGATGGAAATGTTTGTAAAATTTTAATTTCTTTCAAAAGTATCAAAGTGGTATGAATAAATTAGATTCAATTTTTTTTTATAAATTTCTTCCTTCCTAAATTTTTTGACTTTTAAATGTTTTCATGAAAAGGTATATTTCTATAAATGAGTTTTACAAATCATTTTCAACTATGTCAACATCCCTTGATATATTTTAAACTTGTTTGAAGTTGATATTTTATAACATAAATCATCAATATTGTATTTAAGGTTTTGTGATATGTTTGACTATGGATATATTATTTTTATACCATGAACGGTTTGTGGAAAATTCATTGAAATTTTTTATACTAGTTTTAATATGAATGTTTATGTTATGTTTAAACTTTTTCATCTAAGGAATTGACTGGACATAGTAAGTGATGAGTGGAGCCGGCTATATCTATTTGATGCATCGTTAGGTCTCATAAGAAAAACTAGTGACCTGTAACAATGCCTTGGAAAAATATTATTTGTATTCTTGGCACGAGGACTTGACTACGTGGCAATGAAGTCTGGAATTATGCATTCTATCACTATGAAATTGAATATTGGCATTGCATGTGATTATTCGACATGTATAATATCCATGTGAACAAGTAAATATAAATAATTTATTTATATTTCCTATGTTATGATGATGTTTATTTTTAGAAGTCTAATGTTTCAGTCATATACATTACCTTAAATGCATATGTTTATTTATGAATGTTTCTGCTATATTGTTATCCTTACTGAGAAACTAATCCCAACACTATCATTGTGTTATTTTTCCTAAGATGTGAAAATGTATATTATGAATAACCTATATGGATACATTAAGGGATATGTATGTGGTCAGTGGATTTATTGTTGTTTTTTTATATTATATTGTAATGTAAAACATATGAATGTCTCTAGTAATTATAAAGCTACAAAATTGACCGATCTTTTAGGTTTTGATCCCTTTTGATAATTCCAATGTATTAAAATAATGCACTGACTTTGGGATTCTGTAGTTGGGGCATTACAGTTGGTATTAGAGGAATTTTAGTACATTCCATGGAATCTAGATTTAGAAAAACTCTTATTAGAGAACATTACCTTATTATATACTTTGAGGATTAGTATATAATTACTTTCTAGAATTTTTTCAACGTAGAGATTTTGTGTATTTTAGAAGAAATAGATCCCTATCTAGATACGAGAAGGTAGACGTGGCTCTGGCACTGATATAACTACGAGTGAAAAATCAGATAAGGGGTTTCAAGAATGACCCAGGGTATCATGGTAGATGAAAATGGGCCTTACTACCCTATTGGTTACGACACACCTGGGGGGATATGCTTAAAATTATCCACATTTTAAATACAAGACATTATCAGAGATTTTGGACTAAGTAATCCTCAAAACAAATTTATGATTATAGATTATATTCATAATACTTTCAATTTATGTTAGGTATTTTACAAGTGTAGAATTATGCATTGAGATTCATAAACTAAACTAGTGTATTCCATGGTTTATAAATGGTGCCTAGTAGAAGGAATGTAAATTCTAGAAATAGGAATGATCGAAAGATTAAAAAGGATCATATCTTTCATGGTATTAAGACATCATTTAAAAGGGGAATAGTCTCCCACATTTTCTCATCATATAAATAAATAGTCTCATTTGTTAATAAGATAAGTAATGAATTCCATGAGTCCTATGGCATTGAATGGAATCAAGGGAAGAAAAGGATGGAATAGAAAAAGGTAGATAAAAAGAAAAGGGAAAAATGAATTTTCCCATGTCTGATTCATATGGAAAGAATCACCTTGGAAAATTCTTTAAGTGAATGGGAGTTTGTTATAAGTATGGAGAAAAAGAAAACCATGAATGTGATTTCAGGGTTAAGAAAAAGGATTAAAATGTACAATGCTTCATCTACTAGGAGTTGGGACACTACACGAATCGATGTCCAAATCATCAGAGTATACCATAAATGCTATTATTGGATAATAATAATCTTTTTATACTACTAAAGATAAAGAGGAATGATTAGATTTATTATATTATTATTAATTTATTGTGTCATTTGAGTATTGTTTTAATGATGTACCTGTTATAAAAATTATAAAGTATATTAGGATTATATAGCAGTACAATTTCATTAAGGAATTGAGATTGTGTGGAATGAAAAAAAGTGACTCAATAGCAGGTTAATTTTTTGGGAAAATACATGGCTGAAGGAAATATAATCTATAATATCATTCTGATATTGAGGTAGTGATTTTGGAATATGATATGAGTGAATAAGATAAATTATATTGGATATTCTTGAATACTTGGAAATAGATTAATGATTTTTATATCCCCACACTGTTGGAGTTTACAAAATTTTTGGATAAAAGGATTATATCCAGTATTCTATAAGAAATAAGGGAGCATGAATATAATAAATAAGGTTTTATGGTATTTCCGGGTGCTAAATTGTTTTAAAAGAACACACGATGAAGGTATTCAGATGTTATTACATTGAATAAGTATCTTCATTGTGGTTTCCATCCTTATAAATTTTGGAATGTGAGTCTAGATATAATTATTTTGGATAAGTCTAAAGGTTGGAATCGATTATGTTTTACATTAGACACTATTGTTAAGGTTAAATAATTTCTTGAGATTATTTTTAGATTGTCATAAAAAGGACAACCCGTAGGTCGGGCGACAACTCTTCATGTCCGACAAGGATACAATACTTGAACCCGCAATTGAAGGGAAACAGGGGTGCATCACATACCACAGGCCTACATGATGATCTAGTTTTTATAATGTTAAATTTTAAATGTTCTAACAAATAAATTAAGAATTCAATTTTTTGGAACCCTATATGATTACGATAAATAGAATATTTTTGAATTATATTATCATTTAAAGTGAAAGAGGAGTTTGGGTAGGAATTAGTTGAAGGATGAAACTCTACTTATCATGTATATATATATATATATCCTCTTGTTCTATGAATAAATAAATTCATTAACATTATAAAAGGAATCATAAAACCAAAAATCTATTATCCTAATACCTAATGTTTTGTTGAACTGATGATATTTTACATCATCATAGATCGATGGATTTGAGGCCCTAAATTTTACACTTGTTTGTGATTGATGACCTCAATCACTCCCCATGAATATTTACATTTTTCCTCCAATTATGTGTCTCTAATTTCCACCAATGTTCTCTAAATCGATATCATAATTTGGTGGGCACTTTTTCATTTCCCTTTCCCTCTTATTAAGACAAAATTTTATTAACCCAATTTCCGATCGGAGTTTTCAAAAAAGGTATTTTTCTATTTTTATCCATTTATTTTCAACGAAAAAATTCAAATTGAGAGGACACAATTTATTGAAGGATGGAATAATGTAACACCCCAATATTTCATATTAATTTATCTCATTAAAGAAATTCATTACATGGCGCTACACAAAACATCTAGTTTGAGTACACCCCAACATAGAAAACTAGACATTCAAAAAGAAGTTATGAATATTATTAACTTCATTTAAAATCATATATAATATTAACACCCATATTATGTGTTTCTAAGACATAAAATAAGATAGAATTCAATTTTTTGATAAAGGAAGTATTTAAAAAAACAGTTTCATGGCCTACTAATGGAGATTTTTTTAAAATGAAATATCTGACACTTTTATATTAAATTTGGAAAAATAAAATTTTTATTTTGAAGTGGGACAGAAAAAATTAGTTTTGATTAATTTTTGGTGTTTTTCTGATAACATATATATTTTGATGAATATCGATACATCATAAATTTTAATTGAAAAAAAAATTCATAAAAATAATTTATAGAGTTAAATTATACATTTGATTGGGTTTGAAGTATAATTTGATTAAATTTTTATCATTTAATAAAATTTAGGTCATTATATGTAATTTTAAATTTAAATTTATCATAAAAAATGCCAATATTTTGATAGTTTTGACTTTTTAAAAAACCCTCTTTTTGGTTTTGACAATGGAAATTAATTTTAAAATATAAATGATTCTACCAAGTTTTTAATTTTGTAAAATATACTTCTTTTTTGAATTTGGAATATAAAAATCATCTTAGGGTGATATTTTTTTTTATTTTTCTGAACACCTTCCATTTTTTATGAATGGTGAAAAAACACTGCGTTTTTGATTAAAATCGTGTTTTTATAATTATTTATTTAATTTAAAATTTTATAAATTAAATATAGATAAATAATTCTAATATTAGTTCAATGTAATTAATTAGATTCATTTTATAATAAAATTAGATGAATAAAATTTTATTTAATTTTTTAACGTCTTTTACCCACCTTCTAGGCACCTAACAAAATATGCATAAAACATACTATTACCACATATGCGAGTTGAATTTCAAAAATCTGAGAGACACAGTTGACATGAGTAATTAATATGCGATTCAATAAGATTAAAATAATTTTTGGTGAATAGTAACATTTGACTTTTATTTACAACAATTAAAAGTAAGTAGGGAAATTAAAGGTGAAATGATATTATAATTACCCTAACACTTGTCTTAATTATGTTGGATAAGTGTAATTCAACCAAAAAACTACCTTCGGAATAAAAAATGATTTTTTAGGTCCACTTAGATTAGATTCGGACATTTATTACTATTTTATTTAAAGAAGATTTAAAAGTGTTAAAATCAATGTTTATTAACTAAACCATATTTAATATGGGGTTATACACAAGATAAATTCGACTATGAATATTAATTAGAAATTTAAATATATTTTCTACAAAATGGTATTTTAATTATAATTTTTTGTAATTATATAATTATATTTCTTTATCAGACAATGATGATGAAATAATTATCTTATTAATGAAATATTTATATAGTTAATATTATTAATATTAAAATAAATGGAATTTAAAACTTTTGATCACATCCAAGTTTTTTCTAGGTTAATAAGACATGTTACTGTTGATTAGATAAATTCTTTTCGAAGTGCTAAGTTTGTTATGACTTTCACAAATATAAAATAACAAATAGTGTCAAAATTGACCTAAATTAGCTTCTAAAACAAATACTATATTATTGGTTGATATATTATTCTTAAAAATCAAAGGTTCTCTAAAAGGGCTCAAACAATATTATATGTCATTAATGAACCACTTGAGGTTCTCTTTTAAGTTTACAATATGTTTAATAACCATATATTGTTAGAATACAAAAAGACGTAGTAAATGATAAACTATTTAACTAAGATTTAAATCTAAAAGATATGGTTAAAATGGTAACCTAAACATGTCCAAATCCTATTTTATGAGAGTATATTGACCCAGAACCACATAATCCTCGTAATAAACTCTTTTAGAGCCATTATAAACATAATTCAATTGTATAATAAATTAATATTTTAATCATTTCCTAAAGTGACCCTCACCCCGCTAATAAAAGGGCACATCCCCTTCCCTGAAAATCACACCTCCAAAGCCATTTATCTCGTCCATCACCTAACCAAATATCCTCCTAAATTATATAAAATCAACCTAGAGTCCTTAATTTGTTCCGAAATCAAACCTATAGAGCCCTTTTGACAACTTAAAAGGAAACACCCGAAGAAGAGGTAATAATTTCACCACCCCCTTTAATGTTATTTTTATCTTCAAATTCATTTTTCATTGTTGATTCCATGAAAAAATAATAAATCCAGTACCACCTACATGTTGTGATATTGTTATGAATATGGTACAACTTTATTATTTATTCTATACATCTTATAAATGAAAAAGTCACCATACGTGCATACGTACGACTTACCATCTCCACGTCGTTGTGTAGTTTGTTATTCAAACACTTCATTTTTTAGATGGGTATAAGAATGAGTATAACTAATGTCAATAATTAATATAACATGTTAATAATTCTTAATATATGATATACTTTCCGATTACATTCAACTTCACCATTAGTATAATGATATTGTTGCTCGTGCATATGTACAGATTACCATCTCCATGAATGTGATCAGATTCATTCCCCATCGTAATCATTCAAGAATGATTTTAATTTTATGATTAAAAATAATATTTAATAAATTAATATAATTTTGGATATGAATCAAATACTTCCTATCCATAACAAATATGTCTTATGTAACCACGCATATAAAAGAAAGTGGATCAGTTAACAGCCAAAATGATGATACTACTTAAATATTATTATCAAATCAATATTAGATGATCATATATGATATCATATTTATGTATTGAGCTAATTAATAATTTAATAACAATGGTTTAACTATTATACTGTAGTTTAATATACCATAATCTAAGGAAAAGTACAAGGTAAGGGTTAATTCTATAATCTCCTCATTATCCGAGGTTATTTTTATGTGAGTATCTTCTAGGAACTCTTTATCATTAACATTCATGTTTCATAAAAATATATTCAAGAGGAATGTATTAAGGTTTTATGGAAGGGACTCATTAACTATATCATCATTTTAAATGGTTTAAATGTTTAATCTTCTAAATCAATATAATTATTGTCCATGTTTTCAAAATGGGTATTATGGATTTATTTATATGGACATCAATGTTTTTAAAATGTTAATTCCTTTTGAGAGTACCAAAGTTGTATGGGACAATTTGTTTCAAAAATTTCTTTAAATGTCTTCATTTCTAAATTTTTTGACTTTTGAATGTTTTCATGAAAAATCGATATTTCTCTCAAGGAGTTTTACAAATTATTTTTATATATGTCAACATCCCCTGATAAATTTTAAACTTCTTTTAAGTTGATTTATTATGATAAAAATATATCATATTGCATTGAATGATTTGTGATTTCTGTGACTATGGATGTGTTATTTTTATACCATTCATGGTTTATGGATAATGTATTTACATTTCATATTCTAGTTTTAATATGAATTTTTAGGTTATGTTTAATCCTTTTCATATAAGGTAAACATTGGACATATTAAGTGATGGGTGGAGCCCACTATAACACTTTAATGCATCAGTATGTATCATGAGACAAAATAGTGTCTTGGAATAAGGCCTTGACAAAATATTATTTGTAGTCTTTGCACAAGGCCATGACTATGAGGTCCTAAAGTATGGCATTATGCATTCCATCATTATGAAATTAACTATTGATATTGCATGTGATTATTCAACATATAGAATTTCCATGTGAATAAGTAAATGACATTATTTAATTTATATTTTCTATATTATTCTGACTTTTATGTTTAGAAGGCTTCTGTTTTAGTTTTATAAATTTCCTTAAATGTTTGTGGTTTTTTAAGATTATTTTTTCTATATTATTATCTTTACAAAGCATCTCATCTCCCCACTTCCTATGTTTTATTTTTCCTAGGATGTGAAGTAGTATATTATTACTAACCTATAGGGATAGTCTAAGGGATATGAATTTGGTCAATAGATACATTCTTGTTGTTGTTGTTTTATTTTATAATATAATGTAAATATTATTAATGTATCTAGTACTTCCAAGGTGACTAAACTGATCGTTCTTTGGGGATTTGATCCCTTGTGATCATGACAATTTATAAAAATAACCCACTGACTCTGAGCTTCTAGGTTCAAGTTGTTACAACCTAGATTATTTATTCAAAATTTTTGATGCAATAATGGTGTAAAAGTTGTGTATGGATGGAGAAAGAAATAAAATAAATGAGCTCGAGAGAAGATGCAACCTCTTAACATAGTAAATACATTTGGTTAATAAAAAAACATACATGGACTGATTTTATTACAAATAGAGGTTTCAAATAATAAGATAGGAACATTGGGAGAATAATTGGTGAGTGTTTTGATCATCCAATTAGACAAGAGTGGTGTGAGGAACGAGTAGAGTGCTTTCCTTTCTATAGTAGAGGGGAGTGTAACTCTTGTAAATAAAAACATGTATTAAAATAAGGGATATATAATTCACCTAATATACCTCCAAAATGAAAAAAAATTAATATTAATTTATATTTTAAAAAAATCTACACCGCATAAAAATATGTTCTTTTCAATAATTTGGATCCTTAACTTTTATAATTCCCCAAATTAATTATTTGTGTTTTTATTAAAAATATTGTTTTCTAACCTAAGTAGTCTAACCATTAAGGCTAAAATAAAGTATAATTTCTTATATAATATAGATCCATTAAATTATATAAATTATATATAAATTAAAAATAGAAAATATCATGTATTTTGGAAATAAATTTTTAAAACAAGTGCATCTGGCATGGAAACCACTACAAAAATGTGGATGGTGCTAAAAATATTTTTAAAAACTATCATTCAATATGAAAATAATAAATGATCAATATTCTCATAAATAGACCATATATAATATTTTTTAACACTAAAAATCACTTCATAGAAAATAGTATTATTACTAATCTAAAATCATTGAAAAAAATTTGATATATTGTAATAAAAAAAGAAAGTAAATTTAGACATTATTTATATAATTTTAATTTTATAATATCAATCAAATTTTTGATTTAAAATAAAAAGGGTTGAAATATGTGTATGATGATATTTTATGTTTCAAAAATATTCATATTCAATAATTCAATTAATTCATTTCAATTTTAAAATTTATTGTATAATGTATTTATTTTATTTGTTGACAACATAATAACTACATTGGCATTTTGTAAGAATTTTTTGTAAATAACTCATCAATAAAAATTATTGATAAATTAAAAATATAAAAATAAACCATTTATATTTCAAAAAGATATGTATTATAAAAAATATGATGTGTTATACATATCTCATTGTTATATAATTGTTAAAGGTACTAATGTTCACTTTTAGTATATTTCTTTAAAAATTTATAAAGGAATCATCCATTTAATAATATCTCAATAGCCCAAAAAATATAATCATGTGTGATATGGAATATGTTTTGTATCCAATGTCTTTTTGACATGTTTCTATTTCATTTTGTTCCCTATGATTAAGGTTTAGTCCATATTTATTCTAATTATACCTTAATCGATGTGATTAATTCTAATAATTGTCCCTAGTATTTTTGGAAAAAATTCAAGTAGGTATTATTTGAATAAAAATATAATACTGATTTAAATAATGTGTTTTTTTAATTCAAATCCCAGAAGTGGGAAAATTATGATTAACGCTAATCCTGCATAAGTGATGAAAAAGTGGGTTTTATAGGAAAAACATTCAAAAGTTCTATACATTTTTATATCTTATTTCAATGGAAACAAATTATTCTAATGACCTATACAAAATTTATATGCTCATAATTTAACTTATTTTTTAGGTAAAAAACTAATTTAAAATATAATGTAATAATAATCACTATTTAAATGAAAAGGCAGTTTTTATGTAAATTGCTGTAATTTTTACTATTTACCAAAAAATGAATTTTTCATAAAATTCCAAAAAATTCACCCTAAGATGAGTTCATCGTTTTGAATTAAAAAAAAATTATATTATCAAAATTAAATTTCTATATGATTAAAATTTATTTATACTATTGTTTACAGAAGGATATAAAAAGTAGTTTCTTGAAGAAAATATTGTGTTAAACCATATAATGTATTTGAAAAAATATATAGATTCGATTATAAATATTTTTTATTTATATGAAACCATTATAAATAATTTATGAATATTATTTATTACTATTCATATTAAAATGTATAACTTCCAGGTTCTAATTATCATTTTTATATTATTACGAAAAATAATGATGTTTCGTAGGAAATCAGAGTTGCTTATCATGCCTAGAAAGATAGTGTTTCATGTAGCTCAATCCATGTAGGTTCTATTGGAAAGGAATATTTTATTTAAAATAATTTAATATATCAATGAAAATTATTCATCTGAATAAGTAATAATATTACCCAAAATCTTAGGGAGTTGCACATAGACCAGAAACTACTTTGACTAGTGGAAGGAAACAACGTTTTGAGTCTTCTTTGGTGAAAGGAAACATCTAGAGTATGAACTCATGTCTCCTTGTGGTATCCAGTAATGTAATAGGCCAATAATTACATAGACCCATTGTATTAGGGACCTTGTTGAGTGTTGAGATTGTCGAATGATGGGTCATCATCAATGCTTTAAAATATATTATCCTCTATTGGACATTGAGAGAATATAATCTTCAATAAATGGATATAATATGGGTGAGAAGACCCTTGTTAGTATGGGAGAAAGATAATTATCATTATATTAGGATGAGAAGGTTCTAATTTAAAATATGACTAGACATATGGTTTACATCACTAGGAGAGAAGGTCTAACTAAGGTAGTGAGGTTATATCTCAGAGTCATGAGTAAAGACATATATATTTTTTACAAACTATCACTAAGGATAAGAGTTCTTGTCCATCTACGATTATAGGTATGACCTTTGTATCCTTTAATATAGTTTTCATGATTACTTGAAATGGGTTCTTCCCAATACCTCCTACTTATTACTACTATGAAGATTCTTGGGTCATAGATTTAGTATTTCTATGGTTTGATGGCACTTGACACTGCATTAGAAATTCAATCATATAGGTTGTGACAGAGAAATTTCTTCCCAATTTTGATATGTTGCTACCATTTTTTATGGAATACCTTCAACCCTTATATAACTAGTTTTATAATCTGTATCTTGATATATTGGTTTGCTCCTCATAATTCTTATGTCCATTTCTATCACCATTGGGTATCTTTCACATCACCTAAGGGGGTTAGATATATTAACAAGGGTGAATAAGATTCCTAGAAATTTCAAACCGGACCCAAGCATTGTGGGTTGGATTGAGTGACATCTTAGGGTTTTATCCAATATATGGACGAATATAAAACATTTCATCCTTATTTCCCAAGTGCAGTAGATTGAATTACGGATGTATTCTGAAAAAAAATTATAGGTAACCTCTTGAAAGAGAGGTATAATTTACTATTAATCTAGAACTAGGAGATGTATTAATATCCACTCTTGTTTATAGGACGAAGCTCATGAGGAATCTAGTGAACTGTGAATATTTGGGTTTTATATGGCCTAATACATTCCAATGGGGTTCACCTATCCCTTTCATCAATGAGAATAATGGTAAAACATAGGATTTCCTACATTACTATATGTTTATCTAGCTTTTGGTTAAGAATAAACATATGAAACCTTGTAAATATGACCACTTTGACTGGATTTGAGATTTCAGGGTTATCTACATGTTTGATTTGTGGTCATGCAGCCATTAGTTTCATGTTAGACCATTGAATATATTAAGTATAGTATTATGTCATAGATATGGATTTTATGATTATTGTTTCATTACATTTGGCCTTATGAGCGCACATGTATTTTTCATGGATTTGATGAATCACATTTCTCACCAGTATCTATATTCAATTATGGTAGTCATCATGGATGAAATCTTTGTATACTCAATTACTCGACATGAACATGACCAACAACTTGATATCCCTTTGAGTACATAGAGATTTCACAAGATAGATTCTAATCTCATTAAATACTAGTTTTGGATCGATAATTTCCACACTAATATAACATAATCTTATATTATTAAGAATCAGTTTACCCATATATAGTGACAACTCTTTTTCACCAATAGATTTTGATGAACAAATTTTTGATAGAGATATTTGTATTGAAGGATGTAGATTACAGTCACATTATATAATAATTATCATGTATTTTAGAGCCAGGCAAGGGATTGACCCTAAAAGTTTTCATGTTACCTCGTTTCAATAAAATGATAAGTCCTTTAAAGGGATGAAAGGGAGATTAATTTTATCACTAATCCTTGTTTTTCATAATTCTATAGGAGGCTATGTAGTTTATTTGGATGCATCAGGAATCATTAGGGGAGATGTTCTTGTATAGGGAAACAGATTCAAGGAGTATGAGTCTATAATATTAAGGCCTCATGGGAATAATTACCAAACACACATACGTAATATAATATTTTTGGTTTAATCCTTACATTGTTGGGGTCATTACATACTAGGTGTGTGTTTTGTATTGTACATGGACCAAAAAATACTCAAGTATATTTTTATATATATTTACATGAATCACATGAAATGAATACGGGTAGAATACCTACAATCTTATTTATTTTATTATTTTTATATCCCTAGTAAATGAATTTTTTATTATTATCTAATATATATGACTCACTCACTGGCTGTTGATGAGGAAAATAGTCAGTGGCAACTAATGACCCTCTTTTATGAGATACATTTAATGGTTTAGGGAAATAAAGAATAGAATTTACTCATACCATTATCTATTTACTAGTTACATCTAGATATAGTGTAGATTATGATGATTTTTAATCATGAGGGTATTTTCGTAGGAGAGAGTGATTTAGGTGAGGACCCACCACCCGGTTTAATTGTTTACATGAATGATGTTTGGTTCATTCATTTGTATTCCTTGGTGCCTATATAAAATTGAAATTGCTGATAGGATAGAATCATGACTATATTTGGGTGGTGCATCCTAGACATAATAAAATTTATCATGATCTCTTCTGATAGTATTGGTGTCCTGAAATGAAAAAAAGAGATTTCAAGTTTCATTACTCGATATTATATTTTTCAACATGTGAAGGTGGAACACCAGTGGCCATCAAGACTGTTACAGTCATTTTCCATCTTAGATTGGTAATGGGATGGGGTTAGAATATATTTTATGAGGGGATTACCTATTTCACCGCAATTTTTTGAAGAATTATGGTTAATCATAGAGATATTAACAAGGGTCACTCAATTTTACCCATTAGAGAAACCATTTTGTGGATGATCTAGGAGGGATATATGTGATATGTAACATAACCCTTCATGGAGTTCCACATATTATCATATTGGATAGAGATTTCAATTTTACCTCATGATTTTAGAAGGGATTGTAAATAGAATTTGGTTCACTGGTTATCTTGAATATGTCATATCACCCAAAAATATAGGTCATTTTGAGTATATGATAGAAAATTTATTGGTCAGTATTCCTGCATGTGTCATTGATTTTTTTGGTTCATTGGAAGAATACCTATAATATACTACATTTTTTGATAATGAATGCATTCAACAAATAATATTGATTAATACATATATGTCTCTATATGGCAGGCTATTTCATTTACCCTGATGCATTTTATAGGTAGAAGAGGTAGTGATACTCAGAGATCATCACATTCATGATACATTAGGGTAGGTACAAATTTTTAGGAATCATATGAATAGAAATCAGTCTAGGATGAAGTATTATGTCTAGTATATAAGATGAAAACTAGATTTTGAGGATAGGTATTGGTATTCTTTCATTATTCACACAGAAAATGATATATAAGTATTCAGAGACTATGTAAACATTTTCCCATTTATATTATCACTTATTAGATTTTAGTGGGATCAAACTGATTTCTTATTAGTAGTAGTCAGATAAACTATAATTATCAATGAAAAATGAATTCCAAGTGTTTTAGTTATATAATTATTACTCAGAACTATATCATATTAATAATCCTATTGAGTTTGAGTTGGATAGAGATGCATCCTTTTAGGTACATCTTATATGAATCATTGATTGGAGCATGAAATCTCTCTCATTTTTATCAATTTATCTAGTATAAGTGTTTAGAAACATTACCATGTACAGGATGAAACTGAGTAAAGAGGGGTTAATGTACATGCTGAATGGTATGATTTATTCTTATACGATTCATTACCACATTATGAAATAAAACATGATGATGATTTTCTCAGGAGGGGATATTTCTAGATCCTATATTTAATTATAAGGTACAAAACCATAAAATTTTTGAACTAAAATTAATTTTATGCTTCTAAATTATTTTATGTTTTAAATGGTGTTTTCAAGAGTTTTTTGTCCTCATTAAGCGCTCAGATCATTATGATTTTGAGGAAAGATACAAGGTGCATGGTTTGTTTGAATTGTGCGCCAGAGGCCCCATGGTTTAGAAGAAAACATTAATGTATTTATATATGGTATTTCGATTAGTATTGATGGTATATATAGTTTTTTTAAATCAGTTTCTATCCCACACAATTAGTGCCACATAGGTAGAGGTTGCGCATGATTTAAAAGAATTGTGTGTCCAAACTATCTACCCATTTAAAATGGGTGAATTTTCATATTTTTTTTTTCTACATTACTAATGTTTATAACCTTATTTTCCACATTAATTTTACATGAATCACCCCTCAAGCATATGGGAGCTCCCTCATCTCCATCACCTAGGCATTGATATTGGTTCATTATATGGTTTCCAATTCCTTCTCATTCATTTGCATTAGTTAGATATTGGTTCATGAATTTATCCTATTCCTTCTGTAAATTATCATTCCTTATAGAATTCTAATTCAATGTGACCAATATTTCCCAATTTTTAATGTGTTCGTTTATTTTTTTGATTTCTCCAAATATAAATTGAATCCAAATATTTTATCAGATAGGGTGTCTTACCGATAGCCAAGGTCAGTGGTCTCATGGTTTTCCTTATATTTAAAGTGATATATATAGATTTATATATACTTTTATGTTGTGTCATGTACTGGAGCATCTGATAATAACCTATTTAAATAAAAAATTTCCCAAACTAAATGAATTATATTATGTTATACGAATCATTGTTTTTTATGGAGTTTGAGAACCTTTATTAGAGCCACCCATAGAGGTGAACTATTATATTACATTATGTAACCATGTTTAATAATTAATTATCACACCCTTTTCTATGTTTTCATTACCCTTTGTAAATGGAAGGATTAAATTGGGTAAATTAAGTGTCAAAATAAATTGAATGGAATGATTAAATCCACACTTAGAGGTGTGTGATGATAGATTAAAATTTATGTTATGCGGTACATTTAGTCTGAGAGCCCAATAAAATTATGTATACCAGGTTGAGGATGATACATGGGTTCCAACTCAAAACTCCATGGAAATTATTACTGGCCTTAGTAAATTAACCTGAGTAATCAATGGATTTATATCATGTTTTGATGGATAAATGGGTTCTTACATATAATTCCATTGATGGAGACACTTGGGGTGTGGATTATTTTACAACTAAAGTGATACATGGGTTCCCAATATGGAATTCCATGGATGGGATTATATGTAATTTAACTAAAATATACTATGGTAAGACCTTGGTTTTCTTATGTGGAACCCCAATGATGAACTAAAACTGAGATTTCATTATGCCACTCCTACAACGATACCTAGATTCCGATGCAGGATTCCATTGATGGAATTGTATAGTGATGGGTTCATATTACCCCAAGGGTGATTCCTAGGTTTATCATTCAGAACTCAATGGATGATCATGGGTTTCCAATATATTAATAGATTAAAAAATTAAAGTGAGGTGATTTTCATGTTATATCACCTACACAGATTCGGTCGATACATTTCATACTTGATTGAATTTTTATATTTCATTTATAAGGTATATATGATATGAGAAATGTTCATACATTATAATGATATGATTCATAAGGAATTAATTAGCTATTATCTAGGTTTGTGGACTTGTTATAAATTATACTAATTATTGGTATCTTTTAGAGACATTCTGGTTTAGGCTGATGCATGTGGTATTAGATGAGTGTCATATTTATAACATGGGATTTCATATGATTTATCTATTTCATACATATTTTTTATTGTTTTCCTAAACACATATTAATTATATACTCATTACCATGACAAAATTAGACACCATATGCGGTGGCCTGTTGAGTATATCTCACACCCGGTCTGGGCCTCCATTTGGATATCAGGAAGACATCATGAATTTATGTATGGACAAGGTAAACATACCTTCTATGGCTGATTTATTTTTCTATAATAGGATGGATTATAATAGAATATGGGTGATATTATTTTCATTATTCAATTTGAGAATCCTTATTTTCTTTTTTTCTTTTTGTATAACATATTTCATTTAAATTCTACTAAGATTCCATGTATTCACTTTTTCTAAATTATACAAACATGAAATCAATTTGTATATGATATTGGATTTGTTTTATACCTTTATCTATTTTCTAAATGATTTAATCTCTTGATGCTATTTATTTAGTATTCTTCCATTTTTTAATTCTATAAATATTCCATTTATCTTCACTATGATCATGAAGTAATTATCTCACCACAATATCATAATATACCCTCACTACTATTGGATAGAATTTATAATATTGGAAGAAACTAAAAAGGACATTTTGATAACCAT
Source organism: Viscum album (assembly GCA_963277665.1). Lineage (NCBI taxonomy): Eukaryota > Viridiplantae > Streptophyta > Magnoliopsida > Santalales > Viscaceae > Viscum > Viscum album. Next base: position 1,142,837,126 of record OY728148.1, read on the forward strand.
GATTACATAAAGAACAATGTACATGGTCTAGGAAATCACCAAAATATAGTATTCACAACACAATATCCTATAAAAATTAATAAAAAAGAGAAGAGATGAAAAATAGGAGAGGGGTGTGAACAATAATTTGTGATAATTCTATCTGAATGAACCAATAGTTTTGGACTCTTAAGAGATGTTGCTAGATAATGTTGAGAGAACTATGAGTTAGAAAGGGGTAAAGAAAAAAAAGATCCAAGGGGCATTCAACTCACTTCATATAAATGCAGTCTGAGTAGCCTCCACAAAAATGTAGTAAATCACACTACACAAATGGTGCCTCCGATAAAAGATGATATTATTCATAGGTGAATGAATATACAGAGGTTACATAATATTAAAAACCATGTTGTGTTGCTATGGATAGCACAACAGCATACACTACATCATGGAGTATAGTATATTTAACCCATAATAAATCTACAACCATGTACCACATCATAGGGAATGATCACTCGCAATTTGAAACCTCCATCACATACTACCAGAGTGCACTATGTTTCACCTCACCATGCCAATGATAAGAGAGTGGATTCACCCATTTCATTATTCTCCTCTGACCATTCCCCCACACACCAACATTCCCAATTCCTGGAGTATTTTCCTCTCCCTTGTTCACATAGGGAAACTCAACATGCATAGTACCTAGTGAAACATGAATTTCAGATTTTCTGGTTTCTCACAACACTACTCTATGAGCTGCCATGTGTAATGAAATAATGTATCAAGGCACATCAAACCAAACAATTTAAAAAATGGAAACACACTATATTAAATGAATTGGTAAATAGTATTCTTAGATATTTTCTCATCATGGTGAACCACAACACCAAACGCTCGATCCCAAAAGTCATAATATCCTAAATGATTTACCCAAAATGACTTTCCCTATGATAAAAACTCCAAAACACATCTTAACATCCTCTCAACACCTCTAACCACTAATAAACCTACCGGTGAAGGATCTTTAATACTAGGATCATATATTGAATTTATAAATTTACAATTTAAAAATGAAGTTTCATATTAAAATGAAAATTCAATAATTTTTAGGAGTTAAATGGAGTCAATGGAAATTGAATGTAACTCGGTGAAATAGCCTATAATGTAAAAAAATAAAAAGTGTAATGTAATAACAAAAAATTAGAAAGATATTTTAGAAAATAGGATTAACTACAAGTAACCTGAACTTATATGGACACTTTAATTCCACCCAACATGAAACCATATTGAATACACCGTATCTTTTTATAAAGGATGATCCCATGAAATTTATATACTTAAAAATGTCCATGGAGATGTTCTTGAAGAGGAATATTAATACATTATTCATCAAATTAATTTCAAAAATGTTTATTTATAAAAAATTTCATGAGGATGACCTATTAGAAATGAACAATTTGGAGGACATATGTGTTATTTCTTAATGTTTATAGTAATCAAATTCTATTTTGTGAAATCTCTCACGTAGATTATGAGATAGAATTGGCCTTTATATTACATATAATATAGGATTATACACTAATAGAAAATCTATTTATGATTTAGGGTAATATTTAAATATTATTATAGTGACTTCACATAACATTGGATAAGTAATTCTCTGACCATAAAAGTATAACTTCAATAAGTGGAATGATCCATCATTTACTGAATTTCTTTTCTATTGTTTTGTATTTATAAATATTTACATGTTTTTTATACCATTAATTTATTATTTAGGAGATAGATGTGGAAGGAAATCTATAAATCATTATCAATCAACTATTCCATGACCTGATGTATGATATTTTTTATGTATATAAAGGATGAATAAATTTCAAGGTCAAAGTGGCGGAATGCACTTTTGACCTGGAGACATTGAAAAAATTGGGATATAATAATGAATATTTACATCCAAACATCACTGCAAAAGGATAGAATATATACTATATATTCAATTAAATTGGGAAGGAGTTATGATTGATTTTATTGATGTAGAAGTGGAGATAATTTTTTAAGGACATGATTAAAAAAGTTGAATAACAGAAATATCTGACTATAGTATATCAAAATTATATATAATATTTGTTTAAACTTATTTACATCCCTATGAAACCACCAAATACAAATCTAAAGAAACTCTAAAATAATTTATGATACTAATTATTTTGATGGTAATAAAACTTACTATCGATTGTTATTGTCATGTATTAAAATGAATAAGTTCACTAATTGGTTTAAGTATTAAATAAAAAAAATTAAATAATAGATTTTATGATATTTAATGTATAATCCCTTCGCTCTTCACTGATAATTTGTGAATCAATTATGTATGGAATATAATGTGGAATAAAAAATGATGAGTCCATACATATTTTAAAAGAAGATGTTAAGAAGGAGATCATAATACTCTTAGATGTAGGAATCACCTAACTAATCGCCAATAGTGAATTGGTTTACCCACTCCATGTTAAATCAATAAAAAGTGGAATAAATGTTATGAAGAAACATGATGATTTGGATTCCAAAATGATTGGGATGATTATGAAATTTTATGTAAATTATAGTTAGATAAATAAAACTAAGGAGAAAAACACATAACCATTATTTTATATATCAATTTCAATAATGGTTATCTTTTCATGAGTACTAAATCTCTTAAATTGGATAATCTAGTAATTATTATGTTTAGGTGAAACTATTGGATAAGAAAATTCAAATTTAATTGACCTTTTTATTACTTTACTGACCACTTATTTTCTTTCTATCTCTGTGAAAATATAACTATATTTTAACTATCTATCAAACATCATTAAGACAATTCCAGAAGAATTTATATATGTTTTATTTATTATTTATTTGTTTAGGGAATATCATTCAATAAAGTCTCAAGAATACTGATTTGGTTTAAAAATAATTATTGGAGACACTCATTATTATAAAATTGTAGATGTGTTATTTTATTATAATGGATGGAATAATGAAAAGACTCATTAATATAATAGTGATAAGAGAATAAATGAAACTCATGATTATGATTCAGATATGAATATTTTTTTGGACTTGTTGCATTTTACCAATGTTTTGTTACAGATTTATCATATATTTTTCAACCTATCAGCAAGAATTTTTCAAATATTTTCAATTTATTGTTCATAAAAGATGCAGATAATCATTTATGGAGCTAATGTGAAGGTTGATTATTTACCCGATCATGGTATCCAAGATTAAGTCGAACAAATTTGTACTCGTACATGATGAAAGAAATATTTTCATGGGGAATAATTATAATTATGAATGCTATCATTTACAACCACTCTGTTATAAATATGGATATAATGTTGATAAATTATTAAAATATAAATTAATTATAAAGTAATTATATGATTTTGTTATGATTTTGACCTGATTAGAAAATATATTTTATTCTAAAATGTGGTGTTGTATACTGTTCTATGAAAACATCAATTATTTTCTAAACAATATTGAATAAATTTCATTCATTATTACATGGACTGTTATTCCCTCTATGTTTCACATTGATATCAAGGATAAGAAACGTTTATAAAAAGTTTTAAGTAAGAATCAATCATGGAATGAGTTATCATACTTAAACAGATATTATTATGTTTATATAAAGGATGACTTGTTTACAAATTTTTTTGACAACAATGTGGGGTACAATAATTTTTTTTTGATATAAATATTAAGGTCTGAAACAAAAAATTTAACTTGTAATTGAATTATCTATAAAGGGATTGATTATTGGATGATGTGTATGACCACTTATTTTATGAACCTAAAATTATAAATATTTTTGCTAATGGGTTGATCACTAATGTGTTCCCAACACCAATGATTGAAGCATGATATTATTATGTTACTCATTTCCAATATGAGGAATATATTACCTAAATAAATATTTTATTAATTCTATCAATTGTTATTCTATTAAATAAAATTAAATATTTATACCATAATAATTTTTTGTCATGTGATCATTGATAAAGGGCTAAAACCCTTATAAGATGAGATGAATGTCTGAAATAACCCACATTAGAAATTGAAGTGTCTGATAATTTGGATATAAACATCATTAGTAACTTCCAAAAATATGTTATCCAGTCATACATCATGGTGCATGTAGTTGTGTCTTAAAATGTGAGTTTGTGGATTCCACCCTGGATAACACATTAAATAGGGTAAAAAATCAAGAAGAATTTATTTTTAGTTTTTATAGTACCTATGTTTTTATCTATTGTAGAGGAACATATATTCATAACCATTTTTTAAATGGAGTTCATGATAAATATGAAGTTTATTGAACACAATCAGTAATTTACACCCTCAAATAGGTGGAATAGTGGAGTGCTCAAATTAAAAATTGAGACAAATTATATTTAATACAAAAAAATAAGATTAAAATATTTGTCTAATAAATACAATTATTTGTTATGGGACTACATTAACATCTTATAAGTTATATTTTGGTATCACTCATTTAATTTGTTCATGGGAAACCATGTCACTATTTTTAGGGGATTTCCATACTAATTTTTAAACATTAAAAAATACAGGATAAATATATAATGAAGTGATAATGATATAAAAATGATCTAAAAGAGATCAAGAGAGAATTGTATATGAATGTTACATTATACATGATGAAATAAAAAAAATTTCACGACAAATACATTATTAGAAAGAAGTAACACCTAAGGTGAAATGATCATATTTTTAAAACATTTTTTTATTATTATTAGATCAAATCTCAATTAAATTTGGGTTTTCAACTTCATTTTGGTGTGAAACATTACACATAATTTCATATAAGTATAAAGGAACAAATAACACCCTATTGAAGTGATTTAATAGTGTTTCAAACTTTACAATGAACATTCTCAATAGGGTACATTTTATCCTTATGATTTGATTCAATATTATTGTAGTACAAAAATTTTTCATCCTTAAATTGTTCTTTTTCAGAGGAATCCTAGGTATGATTTGTTTTATTTTGAATTTTTTTATATAGGTGATATGTTAGGAATTTTAGTATATTCTTTCCATGTTTTGTGACTTTGGTGATGATTCATCAAAATTCATAACAAATCCATCTAAAGTCAATTATATTGAATAGAATGGAATTAGTGCTCTAATAGTATCGATATACTTCAATAATTTATGGTAAGGTCCGATTTCACATAGGTTTCAAAAACAACGTTCAATGACATCCCGAAATGTTATAATGTGAACCAAGAATTGGAAAGAGGATTTTCAGATATCTCTATGTAATCATATTTAATGATGAAAAAACACCCACATGTGTTATCCAAAAATGAAAAGTTTCAAAGGGGCCAATCATTACATAATTACATTAAAAAACATCTAGTGTGATTATTTAATTGAGATTATGGCCTTAAATATTTCCAAAAAGAGATGACATCAAGTTTATATATGTCCATAAATTTTCAATACATTATTGTTATATCATAATATAACCCAATAATAAGAAAAATAAAATTCAAGGACTAAATAATGGAATTAAATTCCACCATAATACATGTTTCATATTGTACATTCCCAAAAAATATAATTAGGTATCGAATAGTTTAATAAAGTGAGCCATATTATTTATCATCATAAGGCAATGATATCGTAGTTAAATTTCTAAAATAAATTTTTTAAAATATTTAGTATCCAATTATTATTACGGGTTTAATATTATATAGGTTCTTTAATGATGTTTTTGATTCGTAAATCATGACAGAATACCAATGTAATACTCTGCAATACTTGAATTTTGGATGAAATCATGCCATAGACCCAAGGTTTTATCAAGAACACATTGTTGAAATATTTCAGAATTATTTATATTTAAAGGGATCATATAACACTAATCAGAACTATATATTTAAAATAAACAATTAATTCATCATTAAGTTGTCCCTTGATGATTTCCAAATCCCTGTCTATTGATTAAAAACTCAACATTACCCCACTAACAACTAACACAATTATTTTCCTATATTTAACTTGAATCAACATCTCCCTTCACCAATATAACATTACACCATACAATCTATACATTATAAAATATAAATATCACACCAAATCATCAAAAAAAAATCTCAAACATAAAATTACCCTACCAAAAAGGAAGAAAGCCAATTTGAAACTTAAAAAACTCCATTATGCCTTGCTAAAAAATGTAATCCAACCCCATCCCAGTCATCAGCAGGCCCCATTAGAAAACCCAAAAAAAAATAAAACTAAAAATATAATCCATGAACTGTCACTCTTACCCAATTTATGATGTAACATTAATTAATATTCACATTTTCATTCATATTAAAATGAAATAGATTATGGAGAAATTATAATTTTTGTCTCTGATGAATATGACATTGATTTATAATCTAGATTTAAATTCATTGGAAAATAATAGAATATAAGGTCCTATTACAGGGGAACTATTGGATTCATGCATGGATTATATTACTAATTTTGTGATAGGATGTGTACTGTGAGATGTATATTTAGTTCCCTTCCATATTTTAAAACTTACACGATGACATTAATTATCAACTATAATGTTAGTACTTTAACATATTAGTTGTTGATATGCATAATGGTATATACATATTGTTGGACCCTACCTATGTTTTTGTCATATTTTGTTGTCAAAAGATAAATATGATTATGTATGAAGATCAATTTATAGATGAAAGAATTTATGTTGAGAAAGATGTGAGGAATGTTAAAAATTAGATTCAACATTATACAAAAAATAGGTCAAACTTTTATGAATCAGAACCAATATTTTTACCCAAAAAGATATAATATTCTATGAAAATCATAACCTTCATTCTTCGAAAAATTGGATCTAGTATTTCGATCAAATGGGAACCATCATTTTTCACAAATTAGATCCAATATTCAAAGAATATCACAAATAGTATAACACAAAAATTGAATCCAACATTCAAAGAAAAATAGATCCATAATTACAATATATTTGGATCTAGCCTTAAACACAATGAAGAATTGGTGTTTTATTTTTCTAATAAATAAAATTTATTTGTTCATATTATAATACCATATTTATCAATGAATATTTTAGGAATGAAAATACGTTTATGTGGCTCAGTATGAAAAAGATATTTTCGATCATGATGCGGAAAAAGTTATTATGTATGAAAAAGTTTCTAATATATTATGATCATAATAATTGGAATGTTTCTTATAGAAAACTTTCTTATGCATGTTAATGTTTCTTATGAAAAAAGATATTATGCATGGAAAATTTTCTTACAGAAAATGATAATACACAAGTAAATATATCTTATTGAAAAAGTTCATATGAAAGTAAAAAAATTCGTAGAGAAAAACATCATATGAATGTAATAGTATCTTATAGAAAATTTTATTACACATGTAAATGTTTCTTTCTCAAGAAAAATTTCTTTTTAAAGGAATAATTTCTTACCAAAAATGAACTTATACAAGGAATTTTTTTTAAAGAAAGATTTCTTATGAAAGAAAAACTTCTAACTAAAGAGAATGTTCCCACTCATAAAAATGCTTGAAAAAAATGTTTGATGCATTGATGAAGACAAAGGATGATCCAAAGAATAATGAGATTTTATGTTTTTAAGAGGAAATGAATTATTCAAATAATGATGTTAGATTAAAGTATAACTGAGGACCCAAAAAAATTATTAAGTGTCAATAACTTTCAGAAACCTGCCTAAACCATTTTTAGGACCCAATAAAAGGATAGCTGAGTTAAATTTTAAATGTGACTATTATATATTAAATAACTAGAGCTCATTAATTTGAGGTATAGGTAATGATTATCCATCCAAACATTTTATTTCATGTTGATGCTAGGGATTTTTTTCAAAATTAAGTTCTAGATAACAATTCAATACCATAATATTATTCTTGTCAAAAGGGAATTCTTGAGAGTGGCCTTTTCGAACCCTCCACACTCAAGAATCCCCCTCCCCAAGAAGAGGTCATCCGTAGATTCCCCAATTCAATACCATAATATTCCCTAAGTGAATTGTTGATGTTCTTGAAAAAGGTACACTGAGGGAGTTTAATTCAATATACGTGATAAGTGAATACTTTCTGTAGTGGATCAAAAAAAGAAGAGGGGAAGTAAATCTTATGACTATAGATGCTTAGCAGATGCTAAAAGGGATAGTTTCGGTAACTGCATACTAGAAAAGGCTAGTTGTGGTGGTGGTATAACAATCTATAGTAATAATGTTTCTATTGGGATTGTAGAATGGTTCTTTTCTTATTCCTTTGTATTTGGAAAAGAAGGTGGTTAAAGAATCCATGTTCGTGCGACTATACAACATGCCAAGGGGTAGTCCTTTTGATCGGAACATGTAATTATTGTATTCTATATTCTATTACTATTTACTGTATAAAAATGGTAAGGTTTTGAGTTATATTTGAGTGAAGTTTAACTCAAACAAGTTTCATAGGTTAAGGATTTTTTTATTAAGATATTAATCAACGTGTTTGTAAACGAAAAAAAAAATATTGTTCCCCAAGTGGTTTTGTTCTTTTTGGGAAATAAAATTTTTAGTAGAGCATAGGATACCTATGAGATATCAATTTATAAGAATATAGAACATCAATTCCATGAATTATAAGTGGATTCTTATTTTCAATGGAAATAGCTATCATATCAGGAAAGATTGATTTCTTTGTATCTTGTCTCTTTAGTATGATGTTTAAAAATTTACTACAGAATGATTTTCTCCTCGTATGGAGAATAATCCACTTACTGGTGCTAATAAAAATATATTGATAATGATGGATGGGTAAAAATTTCATTACTCGCATAACTTACTAAAAGTGAGTTTTATAGAGTAAAGGGAGTTGAAAAAACCAATGGTATTTGGGATATGTTGAAAACATTTATGATAGAAATATATTAGTGGATAAGGAAATTTTAAAACTATTGAGGATGAAGTATAAAGATATAGAAATGGCTGACCATGAATATATCGGTGACATCAATATACGGGTCAATTATATCATTAGCATTATAAGTTGTCTGGGTGAGAAATGGGTAAAGTCCACTATTGTTGAAAATATCTTCAGAACTATTCCTAATATGTTTGATGTCATGGTTTCATATTTATATGGTAGATATCCTGAAACTCTATCTGTAGAAGATCTACAAATAATTCTCAATACATATGAAATGAGAAATGAGAATTTTGCGAGAACGAAAGAAAAGTTTGATCTGGAAATAGACATTAAATCATTTTTAAAAGATAAAAAAAGATGTAGAAGTTAAAGAAGAATCAGGTGATTTAGAATCTGCAGAATAATTTAAATATTTCAACATAATTTTTCCCTCCCTGCAATGAAATAATATAATGGAAATTGGGAATTAAAAACACTCAAATGATAGAATTGTGAAGGGAAAGGACTATTTGAACCAAATATTATTTGGAAGAAATTTAGATAATATGAGTTTGATGATTATTATGAGAACCTTAGAAAAAAGTGGAAGAAAAATAATGAATGATTTAATTATGATAAAATTATTAAATGTTATCTGGGAAGAAGGAAGAATAATGGTTAATCAACTGATGATGGAAAAGATCATAGAATCAACTGTATTTCTCAAGATTCAAATGGAAGGAAAGAATCTAGTAGTGATGAAGGGAACAATGAGATGATTGAAACTGAATAAATTCTCAAAAAGGTTCTGGATTACTAAATTTAGTATAATAGTAAAACAAATTTAAGGAAGATATTGAAGAAATATATTGAAGGAGTAACATTAAAGAACTGTGAACATGAAACAAATCTGAATGGTTCTATAGAATAGTTTACAAGAAATGATATTATCAATGGTTTTTATATCTGTTTCACTATTTTATTCTATGGTTTTTGTACGGACTTGGGTTCTCATTTTCCCTTAAAAATGTTATAAAATAGAAATGTAATTTTCTAGAGATTATAAATAAGAAATAATAACCCAATGTTGAATAAATTAAACATAACAATTTTAAGATTCCTGAATATGAAAAATAAAATTGTTCTAAAATGTATTGTGGTTGAGAAAAAAAGTATTTTTTAAATTCAAAATCAATGTTTCCAACATCACAATATGAGATAAAAAATATGAGAGAAAAATTCACCAAGGAAATTAAAGTTAATGGTGAAACAAATAATGAAGGTGAAAAGAAATTATTAAAAAAACCGTTTGTGAGAAATCCTCATTCATCAAGATAGAATGAAATTTTGTAGGAATGTATCCTCTGGTGGAAAGTGGTCTTTCATTTGCGAGGAAACAACATCAAATGTGTACTGATCAGTTTTACTATCAATATGATTGATCATGATTCTAAGGCCACTATTGGCGTAGTGGAATTTTTGGACTCATTGATTTTTTATATTTGTATAACATGTCACTACCTTTAAATATGCATTAATCAAGGGGGAGCTATTTTGAGAAAATAAGATCAAATGTTCCTAAAAATTTTATGGGACTAAAAAGAGAAATTCATAAGATAATGAATACTATGTTTGTTATGAAATTAGATTATGTTATGAAAGTGTAGAAAGGCCTACATGATGAATCATAAAATAAAGGGTTCTTAGTTTTTTGTCCATAATAACATGATATTGAAATAAGTTTAGAAGAAGAAAAAACATGAACTAATGAAAAGGGGGTGGCAAAATCATAATTGATATGACTAGTGTTTATAAAATGTTGTCATCATATTGTTGGTTTATAATTCATAAAATATATAAGAGACATGAGCAGGAAGGGACTGTTACTAAAATTCGTTTGACTATCCTGTCTGAATAAGAATAAGGGATAAAAGTGTTTTTACAAAATAATTGCATCAAAAAGGATACTGAATAAGAAAATTAGTCAATATCCATGTTAGAAGAGTCTACATATGCAATGAAACTTGTTACAAAATCTGAGAATAATGATCAGAAAGAAGGAAAAACTCCTATGAAAATTCTAAGAAGAAGAAGAAACAGACGTGAATTAGAGAAGACTCCAAGAAAAAAAATTATTATAAGAGGTTATGAGGTTCTTCCTTCTTCCCAAAATATTTTTATTTTTACTAACTTGTAGAGAATAAAAGGGGTTGAATTATGGAAGATAATGTTGTTTATTCTAGTACTATTCATTCAACATAATGAAATGGGTTTACAAAAAAAAATATTTGTTATTTATTTTTATATACATAAAACATAAAATATTTTTGTTGAGATGGGTGCAGGTTATTTTTATATTAAATAAATTCCATTCATGATTTCCCATAAATGATAATGTAGAAGGAAACATGGAAAGGTATTACCTGAATTTTTTGTAATGGAAGACATTAATAACCTTGATTATACACATTTCTTTTCTACACCGAGTTCTCCTATATATATATAGTTGTTTAGTTAAATGATATTTGATAATATATTCATGTGATAGTTATGTTATTATGAAGAAGAGTTTCATATTTTTGTGATAAAAGTTCAATTTTTTTTTGAAATGATACATTTTTCAACATGGAAGGAAATGATTCATCACGACACCTTTGAATTTAATTGTCAATAAGGTGGAGATGATATATTTAGGGGTATAGGAACAAAACCTAGGGAGATAAAAGGAATTGAGGGTACAAAAAAATAAGAAATGGAGATGAAAAGCGGAGAAAATGAAATAATACCACTATTTTTTTTTAGAGGTTAAGTGAAGGTATTGAAGTCGGTATTGAAAAAAAACACAAATGGGTAGATTATTAGACCCTTGTTTTGTTGTGGTTGTATTTTTTTCAATAGGTAAATGTGATCGGGTATGAAGATCAATATTTTGATGATAGAATTTACTTAGATATTTATGTGATTAGTGATAAAAATGTGATATAGCATTTGAAAATCGGATCAAACACTTTATAATAAACGGTTCTAGTAATTGAGAATCAGAACAAATATTCTTCAAAAATAAATCCATTATTCTAAGAAAATCAGAACCAACATTCTACAATATCAGATCTACTGTTTTGAGTAAATCAGAGCCAAAATTCTATACAAATCTTATTCATCATTATGATCAAATAAAAGCCATAATTCTTCACAAATTTGATCTAACATTATAAGAAAATCAGATCTAATATTTTAAGATTATTGGATCTAGCATTAAATCTGATGACTCTTTGGTGTTTCTTGTTTATTATATTTCATAATTAAGTTATGATACTTATGATGTAGTCTTAATTATGTAATATATTTGGAAATAAAATATATTTATGATTATTAGTATAAAAAAATATTTTTGATGTTGATGAAGAAAAATTTACTATGTAAAGAAAAAATTCATAATAAAATATATCTTATGAAGAGAAAAGTTTCTTTGAAAAAAAAGTTCTTATTAAAGGAAATTTTCCTTATAGAAAAATATCATATGAAATGAATTGTTTATTAAATAAAAATTTATTACATAAGAAAAAGTATCACACCCAAAAATTTATAATTTAAGGAAATTTTTTTTACAACAAAAGATCTTATTCAAGGAAAAGTTTCATACAGAACATGTTCTTACATAATAAATTTATTCTTACTCCCAAAAAATAACTCATGAAAAGAAAATTTTCTTATTGAAAATTTAATAATGTAAGAAAAATATTCTTATACAAAATTTTCTTATGTTAGGAGGAGTTCTATCTCAAGAAAAAGGTCCCACTCAAGATAATTTTGGACAAGAATGTCTGAAAATTTGAAGCAGTCAAATGATGATCATAAAATCAAAGTGATTTGATGATTTGAAAAGGAATTAAATAATCCAAAGATATATCCATGATTTATGGACAATTAATGATTCAGGAAATTTTGTTAATCCAGAATGGTATTCATATCCCCACCTAAACCATTTTATAGGTCCCTATAAATGGAAATCTATGTTCATTTTTAAATATTAGTATTCAATGTTTAGGTGATCATGATCTTGAATTTTTGTGACATGTTTTGATTATTTAAACAAATGTTGTATTTCCAGTTGAAGATATGGATGTTTATTCAGACTGAGGTTCTAGAAGACTATTAATGAACAATATGTTCCAAAAGTGAATTGATGATATTCTTGAAGAGGGTACACATGTTCATTTTTTTATCTTACTTATAGAGGAATTGAAGACTTTATGAAGTGGATAAAAAAAGATATAATGTGAGGCTTGTGACTATGGATGCTTATTAGTATTTTAAGAGGTTTGTTTATTGAAGTGGATACTACAAAGGATAGTTGGGGGAATAAACAACTATAGTAGGAATGTCACTACTAAGATTTTAGAATTGTTCATCACCTGTACCTTTGTATTCTTGAATGAATATAGTAAAAGAATACATATTGTTGGGACAATCAAAAATGGAAAGGAGTGTTTATTTATACCTAACCTTATAAATATCATGTTCTACTTTATATTAATATATTTTTTCAATGAAAGTTGAGTTTTTGAGTTATATTTGAGTCGATCATAACTCTAACATGTTTCAGATGTTATGTTGTTAAGATGATAAGAAACATTCTTATAAAATAAAACGTAACCACTGATTCACCCCCTCATCTCAATGGTCTCAATCCTACTTTGGATCTACAAATATATATACATTATTTTTTGAATTACATGTGATATATTGAGTTTTTTATAAAAACATTTACATATCAATATTGTTCGCTCTGAGATAACATTGTATTTAAGCACACCATTGTCTATAATCTTATGAGAACCAAGTGTATTAGACTAATTAAAACATAAATTCAAAAGTTTCCATGGGATATCACCTACCCGTGAATAGCCAAGGGTGATAGTTAGTTTCGTGTGTGTTATCATGATGTTATTATTTCACATAAAATTCTTAGTTTCTTGACCATAAATATGGCCACCCAACATACCCATCAATTTGATGGTTGGAGGAAAAATAAAAAGTGGAAATTTACAAGCAGTAATTACAATACCTATCTCAATACAAATCATGGAATATTTCATATTCCATGTTTCAATCATTTTTTTGATTGATCCAGTTGATTGGTCTAACCCCATAGTGTGAATATATGTGTGTTATAGAAGAAAAGAATCAAATATTTCTAGTGTGATGAATATAATTAATTAGAGGGGGATAATAAGGAAAATGTGGGATGTTCCTATATTACCTTTCACCCATATCCTACTCTAATTCCATGATCTGAACATACACCCACAATATATCGTCCTTATTTGGTCCTGTGAATAGAGAAAATTTAGTTTGATTATGATTCATTTGTGTATATCATTGATCGAAATGCCATGAATTTTAAAAAGATAGAGATACTTTTTTATCAATCACCCATCCCACCCTATTCCTCAAACCAAAAACCACCATAATATCTCGATCATTACACACCCCATATCAATTGTCATTATTATGTTGAAACTATGTTTCCATCCTCCCACACCTACCACATTGACCATCCATATCACTCCACCTCTATCCCAAGTTCCAGTGAAACCTTTATTGACTAGTTATATATACACACATTCTTGACCATGTAATATCTCTTGATACCATATGGGTTTTTCGATGTTGAGGTGTAGTATAAGTGGAAGGGTAATATCATTGACTCATTGAGATAAATTCAATATATTTATCCTCCATATAAAATATGAAATCCCTACAAATCATATATATATATAGGATGATACATTGACCACCATTATTTGGAATTAAAAAACATAGGTATTGATGTTGATGTGGAACCCACTGTCGAGGAACCCAACATCATGGATGCCATGAGTTCTTGATTAATGATAATGTCAGACCCCCCAGTTAAAGACACAATTATTAATTTGAATATTGTAAGAACATTTATGACATTTTTTCAAAGATAATGAGTCCCATTCTAGAATATTTTTTGAGTTTTTAGATGAAACACCCTTGTTATATTCTCATTCTCAAAAGTATCAAATGATTCACGATAGTAATAACAATTTTATAATATAGATAATTTCAATGAACAATCGATGTGACAATCTATTTCTTTCCCACCATATGTGATTTTCACTACCTAAAGAGTAGATAATGGATATAATTGGAGTGTAGGATAGGGATGATACTATGGAGTCTTGGCTTGAAACATCACCCATTTTTTGAGTATTTGGCCATTCGTTTTTATATTTATGCTATTTTTTTTTCATAATCGACGCATTTTATTTCATAATGATTTTATTTAATATCATAAATTTTAAATTTATTCTATGAAATATTTGACATACACATTTTTAGAATTATTTTATTATTGATAATTACGGTTATTTAATAAGGAAAAAGATTCCCATGTATACTAATTATCCCTTTTGAAATTGAAAGTATATTTCATTTAAAAGGGACTTGAAAAATATTAATAAACTCAAATAATATAAGATTAAAATATCAATTAAATAAGGATTAATAATGATTTCTTTTAAATTTTTTGAGTGACTCGATTTTTTCAAATTCATTATTATTATTTGAAAAAACATTAAATTTTTTTAAGCATTTCGGAATGTGTTTAGATCATGTCAAGGGTGGATCTTTAAACCCATAATTACCTTATTAATCTATAGTATGTCAATATTTATGAGAAATATTATTTTAATTAATATAATTTTTTTATTAATTATAAGGAAAAAAATTTAATAATTATGTTCAATTTATAAGCATGGTTTTTTATTTTGAAGTTACCTCTTACATTAAAAGTTAAATATCCTAACTACGATAGTAAAGAAGCACCTAGAGTTTTTTCCTAACAACTTTTATTTAATTAGTTCCATTTTCATGATTTTATTTTCTTTTTTTAGGATTTTAATTACTAGAAAGAAACTAGAATATTTTACTGGATATAAAATTAGGAAAAAAAGATCATATAAAAAATATTGTGAAATGTTCTGTGAATTCAAAAACAAACCAATGTGATTTCTTCATGATTATCCTCATTATAAGTTATTTATCACTATAAAAGATTTAACATAGTAAACTATCTTAACATAGAGCATGAGATATCAAACTAGGAATCTCATTAATATTGATAAGTCAAGGTTATCAAATAATATATCATTTATTAAACTCCATTCAATAAGATCTAGTACATTTACTAAATGATCACGAAGAACCAAAACTGAATCCATCAATCTCTTTTAGGTCAATTATCTATCAAGACTTGATAAGTATAAACATTGAAATTAAATATAAATAATATTATCCAGAATGAATTATCAGTACCCACTCATTGAAATGAAAATTTTTATCAGCTCTATATTGATCATATATTGTAAGGGAGAGGGTAATAAAAACACATTAGACACAATCATCAATCATAAATCAGATATTTCACAACAACAAATATTAAGAAAAATGTGTACATTGAGTGAAATAAATTAAATCATATAGAAATTTCTAAAGTCAAAATAACAACATATGAAACCTATTATAATTACCTTTTCATGTCATAGTATGCCTAATGTTTTGAATCTTCATCTATATCTTCCTTATATGCGATTTGTGATAGATCTTATTCAATCTCACTAGAAGATCTCCTCACATTTCTTTCTATTAAAAAAATAAAAAAAAATGATGTTTGTGTTTCTATCTACTATCTACTTATGGATAATCATCTCTTTCATAATTAAGTAATTTATCAGTCAAGAAGGTTTTACATCCGTCATATTCATGATGAACATACAACCAAACAACAAAAATAGTGTTTCACAATACATAAACATGTTCATATTCAAACATAAGCATTGATAGAAGGTTATAGCTCATATTCTGCAATAGAATTCAAAAGTAATTATTAATTAATGATAGGTTTTCCTAGCTTCGACTAATGATCACACAATATTTTTTTATAACAAGCAATAGATTTCAATTTTTGAAAAAAGAAATATAGTACTAGTGACATTATCATTATATCTGGTTTAATTAATTCAAAAAAAAACTAGCTTCATCTCTGGTTCTCGAACATATAAATGTAACAAACATTTGTCAAAAAAATTTGACTATCATGAAATATTAATTTTTTTATGACTAAAATATAATATCAAAATTTAAAATATTATACTCAAAGGCATATTTGATATCACTAATTCATCAGTAGCTATAGGTATATTCTTGAATAAAACACATATTTTTTCAAACTAATGGGTGAAATGCATTTCAATATTAATGTTATCCTATTTTTAATGTTAATAAATATTGACACAAGTCGAATTGTTCTTTTTATCTTGAATATCATGATTTAACAGTGGGTTATTTTGGAGCATCAGTAAAATAATTTTAGCTTTTTCATCTTCAAGAATGACAACCATATCTTTTTCACTTCTTAAGTTTCTTCACTGGTATCATCAAATAGTGGCTTGGGAATCTCATTTTAGTGAATAAATATCAGAATGATATATCTCTATGGAATCATCCATTGGATTTGATGGTATCCTAGTTGGCATTAGTCATCGTTTTAAATGGGGTATTCTAAAAATCATCCTCGTGCTAAAAGTTATCTCCTTTGTTGACATGTAAAAATAGGTGTAGAAATTATGCTATGTAAAATCATTCTCATTTGGATACATTGGTATTAAGTCCAAATGGATACATCACCCTTAATCCAAATTAACTGAATGAAGTTAATATCTACAAATGAGAATGTGGTCTCCACTCAAAAATGGTTATATGGGTGCTTTTTAAACACCTACGTGGATATTATTTGAATTAAATAATACAAATATAAATTAAATAATAGAAATCAATGAAAAATAAAAAAAAATTAATTTCACATGGTGTATAAATAATAAACAATACAATTAAATAAAATAAGACAACACACATTATTTTCCATAGAAGTAACTTATTAAAAATTATAATCACTTTTCACTAAATAAATTATTGAATAATAAATTTACCAAATAAAAAAATATTACAAATTATACAACAATAAAACTAAACATTAATGTTTATAACTATTAAGAAATTTATGGAATTGGGATTAAAGGTTAAAATTTAACTACTTAATTATTATATTAATACCATAAAAGAAGATATGAATATTTATAACATAGAATAAAAAAATGGATAAAAAGAAATTGATGTAATAATATCACACACAAAAAAGTTCAATAGGCATAAATTTTTGTAGTATGATTAATAAATTAAATAACCAAACTCGTATTTAAAGTAAATAATAAGATTTTTCATAATTTAAAAAAAATTAATAAAATTTAAATATTTATTTTAATAAATGATAAATAAAATAAATTTATATTAAATAAATAATTTGGTAAATTTGTATAAAAAAATAGCCCCATATAATCTTTCCATAAAAATATTTTGTGTTTCCTTAAAAAAAATAATTAAATAAATATTAATGAATTAAATTAATTATTAATTTGAAATTCTGGTTGAATACAAAAAAATGGTTCTGGAAATGATTTTCTACCATTGATTCTTCTCCAAGAAGCGAAGATATTAACCCTAAGAAATTTAACATGTGTTTAGTTTAAAAATGATTAGTTTTTTTTTACAAATATTATTCAATATAAAATTTCTAAAATAAATTTAACTCAATTCAATGTTCATTAAAATGAAACTCATAAATTATTTTCCACAAGTGGAGAACATACACATATAATTTGAAATAAAAAAATTTGTATACTAATTTTTGATGAAAAAACATAATAATTTACAATGATAGAATAAATAAATCATCCAAAAGCATACATAATATATTTAAGGCATTATCCTATATTCATATTTTAATTTAATAATTCATTTAAATGCATATATCATGGGTATGAATATCAATCAATGAGTTCGATGATAGTGATAATTGTATAATATTGATAAAATATTTTATCATTGTAAACAACCTTTAAAGATCTCAATGAAAAATGTTTGACCCAAATATTCAAGGGGTATTGTATAATTAATACCCTTATTTTGTCTACAAAATGTTCAGACATAATAAAAATTTAAAACCATTGAAAGTAATTCATTGAATCCTAATTAAAATATAATATTTTATACACTTTATGAGTTTTAATGGGTTCAAATTGTGTTATAGATTATAAATTTAAATGACTTATTATCCTCAACTAAAACTCTATAATCCCCCCAAATTATGATTCCATAGATGAGAAACATGTTTATTGAATTATAAATTTTAAAAAAACATGTATTTAGCTGAATATAGTCATGTACAATGGGTTACAGTAAATTTCAATATACCTTTTCCACACAATACTACTAAATAACTCACATCATGGAAAATAGTTTACAACTAGTTACCACTTCAACAGTTCTGCTAAATAGAAATATTTTTATGTAAGTATATGATCATGGAAGTTTTTATAATAATTTCTAGAAAATAATGTAATATAACTCATGACGTGACATTAAAATTCATCATAAAATAACCTATTTTACTATGGTAAAAATTATGTTTCACTAAATATTATATCATAAAAGCATGCTTCCATTTTAGTTTTATTCTTCTAATAACATGGTCCAATGGGAATCAACAGAAGGAAAACATTAAAAGAAAACCATTATGAATATTTCATTTGAATTTATATACCGAATTAGAGGATACTTTATTTTTTAAAATTCACCTAAATTAACCTCTCATCTCAACTATGACCACGTTCCTCTAAGTACCATGAAACATCCAAAACATGAGATAAATTTACATTAAATTTCAGACTTATCAATTCTAGTAATAAGTATCCATTGGTTAGAAATAAATGGGATTAATCATGTTTTTCAGGTTGTATCTTATCTGGATCAATTTAGAACATAAACCCATATTATCATTAATGTTATGATATTAAAATAGTGAATTACTTCTAGTTAAAAATAATAATCTTCTTCCAGATACACATTATGTATACTTTTTATCCTAAAAGTAAAATACCAAAATTTTAGAATTATAATGATTTTCAAAAAATATAACTAAATATAAATGGAAATAAAAAATAAAAGAGAGAGAACATAGGTAAAATATCACAATTGGTGTTGTATTTTATACAGTCCAAATATGGACAACATATGTTTTATCCCCAATCCCTCTATGGATAAGGAATGTAAGGTTGTAACCACCCGTATCATCCTTTTACCTTAGTTATGAAACTGAACACTTATATTTAGTTCCACCTGGAAAAGCATTTGTGTTTACAACCCCCTTGTGTTGTGGGTATGATTTTAGATTGGGATGGAAAGTTAATTTTAGGACCACCCTCTATTACTTTTTGAGGTAGGATGTTTCTATTGAGCCTACATGTCATTGGGTGTCACCTTTATTGTATAAATAAAACATTTCCTCATCTAAATCATGGTGTTTCTCGTCTTCTATTCTCACCTCCACATGATCATTTAAATATACTCTCTCCTTGTCCAACCATTTTTCCTCATTTTATTCTCAATAATAATTACTATCCTCAACACAAATGTCAAAATCAAATAGGACCCAAAAAGTTTTTTTTATTTAATCAATGTAATTGCAAGGACATCAAGTAATAATCTTAGATTCAGAAAAATAGAAACAAGAAAATGTTAAAAAATATTATAAAATCCTCGAAGTTAATTGGTTCTATGCCCTTATTATTCCTTAATTTCATTTGGAAACTCAATCATTCATTGAGGCCATTTTTCATGAATTTCATCATCATCCTCTTGGTTATATTCTTCATAAAAACTGAATATAATCTTTCTTACATGAAACTTGGGAAAAAATATGAAATATTATAAAATTACTCAACTAATTATTCATTTACATGTGGCTTCATATAGTTTTAGTATCTTATAGAATTATTTCAATTTTGTCACATTTTCGGTCTTCCACTTATTCATAGTGTTGTTGGGAAAATATTAACCTACATTTTTTGGGGAAGATCAAAATCCATTTATTCTTGTAGAATTTTTCAATTAATTTTTTTAATATATATATATATATATATATATTATTTTTTATTGTTATTTGTTTTTATGTCTTTAGTATCCTCATAGAAAACTACACCAAATGGAGATATGTTTTTTAAAATTTGATGATAACTTCTAATTCAAGATTTAAATCCCTTAACTATTGTTGTAAATAAATACTCTGGGTATTCTCCAAATTAGTTTTCATTTAAATATTTTCATTTTCATGATATTTTTTTATTTAACATTTTTTGTTCAAGGGGGATTTCAATTACTAAATGGAAACTAGAATAATGTTTTGAACATACATTTTTGAAAATTGGATAAAATAATAAAAAATGTTTAAAATATAACGAATTCAGAAATAAAATAGTGTCTTTACATGGAAATTTTCCTGTTTCATTAATTATTACTTAAATTGATAGATTTCACTCAATAGGCTCTTTAAAAAAATAGTTAAACACCCTTATTCATTTATATCAGTATGTTTGTAAATTTGATATCAAAAACTATGAGATCTCAATATGCTTATAATTCATGGACGATAATTGAAAAGGTAAATCAATGAATGTAAATCATTAAACATTGAAGAAAACTACGTTCATGCTCCTCACTCGATGATTGTGACATGTTGATATGGTATATACTAATCAATGAATGGAATAGATAGGGAAATTAATTTACATAAGAAATAATCATCAAACATTAATCGAGTATTTCACAATCACCAAATCAGTGAAAAGTTTTCTATTAAAAAGAAGAAATTAATACTCAAAAGGATTTAACAGTCAAACTAAAAATGTATAGACACTAAAATTCTTATTTGTTTTTGTCACGGAACACTGAAGGCCATCAATTTTCACCAAAATCCTTATTATATTGATCATAGATGGAACTTCTTCATGCTCTATAGAATATCTCTTGGTTTTTCCTTCATTTCTCCACTCCAAATATTATGTGTCATATTATATTTTCTATCAACATATGAATCCTAATCTATTTATCCCATACCTCATTTATATTTCTATAATTTATCCACCTACCCAACATTTCATGTTATAAATATTCCCCTTCTCTAAATATCAGATTCATGGTATTAATCAAATTGCATTCAAATGATATCAATCGCCATCTTATTTTATGGAAAAAATTTAATGTCAAATCCCATCATTATTCTACCTCCCATGAAATATGTTATGGGCCCCACATGTCAAAATATTATTGTTTACTCTCAAAGGATTATGTTTTTATCTATCAACATCTCTGAAACCTCATCTGTGGGCCATTTATTTATTCATATAGGTTTGAAATTTTACCCATAATATCAAGAAACTATTATTCTAATCATACATGTGTTTTAAAACCACAATATTCATTTTGAACAGCCTTTTTCATTGTTTCTACACTCCTACATAGCACATCATAGATATATCTTCAAGTAGTTGGGGTGTGAATGTTATCATTCGTGAAACACATTATTTGGGAAAGGGTGACACCCCCATAGTCTATTTCCTCATGAACATGCATACAGAAAAGTCTAGGAACAATATTCTTCATTAAATAAATTCATCAGAACAAAAAATTATCCATTCATCATTTTCATCCCAATTAAATTCTGTTGAATGAAGTGTATAGACAATAGAGAATATACCTTAGTATCATATCAGCTTCAGTTGAATATAAATTAATATTCTTCCCAAAAACAAGAATACTAAATCAGATTCAATTCTAACAATAATCAAACATAGTGGAAACATCATTCTCAACCCAACATCTCCACCTCGAGTTTTCTTGATCATTTGATTAATTAAGAGTTTGGATAAATTCAGGAGACATTGAAATACAATCTCTGTCAAACATTTTCAACCTCTATATAATCTATGAGGAACCTAAATCCAAAAAAACAACAACATGACATGCTTCAAATCGTGGTTTGAGTTTGCCTTCATCTTTGATGGTAGCTCGACATTCTTCTTTTTCACTAGAATTTGATAAAAATTCTTCATGAATGGTTGGTTTTTCGATCTTCGACCAGCGAACATCCAATAATTTTACATAACAAGAAAGAAATTGGTATTTTAAAAAAAATTGGTGTTCAATTATATTATATTTATTATTGGATTGTTCAATTTATTTTAAAAAATATATAAATTGTGGAAGATGAAATATTGAACCATGATGTGTGAATTTAATTCATTGTCTAAAAGTGATATATACACCCCCATGATGATAGTGTAGCATGCTCGGTGGATGTTTCCCTATGGGATTTCACAAAATATTTTTTGAAAATTGAAATATAATTTTTGATTTCACATCAACATTAATGTTGTGAAAATATGGAGGTTTTCATGGATTGAAAATGAATTAATAAACCAATAATAGATCTCATTATTTCTTATATTTAAATAAAAATCGGAGTGAATGGTACTATTTTTATCTCAATGTTTTAGTCAGATAAAATGAGGGTTTGACCGAAATGATCCAACTTTGGGAGTGGGGGTACCCCCAGATATTTCTACAATTAGATAAACCAACAATTATGAAATATCACTTTATTAGTCATTTTTAATAAAATATTTTACTTTATATAATTTTTAATTTATTTTATGTTTTGTTTCATATAAAGTTATATAAACATTTTAATGAATATATATTTTTAAAATAGTTTAATAATATTGTGGAAATTATATATTTTACTAAAAAAATACCAATCCCAATGATTTTTTTCAAAGGAATTATATATGGGAATTATACTAACATTTACAACGTGGGATTCCCATTTATATCATCCTCATCAATCTAACCTAAATGTGTTTTGGCCAATCAAAACAATCTATTGATATAAATAAATAGTTATAATAAAAGTTAAAACAATCCGCCAATATTACTCATAAGCATTAATTCTCATAACCACAATTGAGTATTTATAAATAATAAAGGTATAAATCAATTCAAACCATTACTTAGTATCAATATATCAAAATATTTTCATGTTTACAATTTTCCTAATTATTAAGCATTTTAATATTAAATATAAATAGGATATATCATATATAAAATGAACATTCATCAAATATCTAATTTTGTAGCACTTTTATGCCCATGTGATTATATCCTTTTCCTGAACACTCTATGTAGTAAACCCATTATCCCCTATATGAGGTGGAACAACTTCAAAGTTCACATTGAATAAATATTATAGTGTGGTTCCACTATTAGAACACATAATTCATCAATTTTTAATATTATGTTAATATTTTATAACTCATCCTTTAGTAATAACTTATGATATTGACACAAAATGGTTGGGGTTATAATTATAAATATAAATAATCATCTTGGATACAATTTGTTACCATTAAACACTTTGATTATGAACCATGAAAATAATGTGTTGGGTTTACATTAGATAAATGATTTATTAAATATTCATTAACCCCAACATATTATAAGTTAAATGAAAGAACCTTATCGATATTGATTTTGTAAATGGATCTACATGGTTTTTATACAATCCCATATGGAGAATTAATAGGTTACAATCATGAAACAATTTTCTCGCAAAAAAGGGTCTCAAACTTATATGTCTATAATTTAATTTATATATGAAACAATATTCCTTGTATACTATTGATTCAATGTCACAATTAATGGATAAAAGATTCATAGAAATTCGCAATAATATAATATCCATTAATAGATTCTTAACCCATTGATCATTATTTCAACATGCGGCTAAGGATATAAACAGTGACTCCTTAATCAAATGGGAAATACATGTTTATTTGTCTCTCACCCAAGAAACAACAAAAACTCTATGAGTAAACAACCATTATATTTTAAATTTTTTATCACAAATAATATAAATCCAACTGGAAAATATTTATCACACTAATATAGTCAAATAATCTTTATAATATAGTCATAAATATTTGGACTTTATTAAATATCCAAATATTATCATTCTACATTTCCAATGATCCACACCCGGATTACTAGTGTATCTACTAATTTTATATATCATGATAAAAATTCCGGGATTAGTGATATTAATTAAATACATTAATTAATCAATTTCACAAGCATACTAAAGATGTGATAAATCTTTGCTTGTATTTATAAGAAGTTTAACACTACAATAAAAAAGAGTATTGGAATCCTTGAAACCATGATGATCAAATTTAATTAACATTTTCAATGAAATGAGACTAAATTAATGAATAACCCCCAACATTTTTCTAAAATTAATACCCCGAATAGTATCAACTATTAAAAGATATATCATTTCAAACATAGAAGTTAATTAATTATTTTTTTCAATTCCACCAATCAGATTAGATCAAATAATTTACATGGAAACCACATATAGACATTGAATAACTTTATATTTTATTTTAATCATTAAATAAACACATTTCATTTCATTATTATGAGAAAATTCATTATATTAAATAATAAAATCAAATTTCTCGTGCCATTTCATTTGTTATTTTTTAGTACCCTAAAGAGATTTAATTAGTTTACCTAGTTTATTTTCAATAACAAGTAAAAAATTGTTTTGGTTTTTCCATGTCAATATTTTAATTTAATTATCATTTAAAAAAATATTTTTAAAATCCAATTGAAGGAAATAAAAATGATTCACTAATATTAATTAAAATAATAACCTTATTGAAGTAATCTAATCTATATGAGAATAGGTATCAAAATAATCATTCCATTTTTTTTGTTTGAAACCTTCATAAACCAATCTAGCATTGAAGGATTAAATGCTACCATTGTAATAATACTTATTTCTGAAACCCCATTTACTACCAATTGGTTTCTAACATCATGGTAAATCCATAATGGTCTATGTATTATTCCCCACAATTGAATCCATTACTTCATTATTTTATTCTTTCCAAAAAAAATAGTTCTGGAAGTTATAGAATCTTTCTAAGACTTTAGTCTATCCTCTTTATTTAATAGAATAGGATACTTATTCAAGAAATTGTTATTTTAATATCCTTAAATAAGGAAAACTATAGAGTCAAGGGAAATAAAATATTAATATAGATGTTTCGCATTCTTATGTCTTGTACTTTATTTATATTCAACTAGATAATAATTATATTATTTCTTAAATCCATTATCCTATAGGCATTTCTATTTTTTCATATCCAACAAAAAATCATATAATTGATCTAAGACCAATTTAATTTATTTTAGGAAGAGAAACATTATAGTCCGTTAAACTACCTCACACATTAAAATAAGAAAGAACATCTCTTCTATATCTTCAAATTTTATAATGGGGTATTTAGATTTCCTAGAGGCTGTCCTATTATGAATATAACACACAGCCAATAAAACAACACCCTATAAATATAATGGTATCCTAGATTTATTAATCACAAAATCTAACATTTCTACTAAATTATGTTCTTTCTTTTAAGCTAATCCACTTTAATGAGGTGGGTAAGGAGTATTACTTTTATGGATTGTGCCATTTCCATCATATAACTCTGTAAACACGTTCATAAAGTACCAACCACCCCTATCTAAGTGTAATAATTTACTATTTCAGTAGTATTTCAACTTCTATATTATAATTCATAAAATTATTAATGTATTAATTCCTTGTTCTACGAATATATATCAAGATTTATATATATATATCTATATATCTATATATCTAAATGAATCATCGAAAATAGAAATAAAATATAGTTTTCCTCTGTGAGTTAGTAACCCATTTAATTAACAAATATCAGAATATACTAATTTCAATGTTTAATAATTTTTTTCAAGGCTAGTAAAATTTCTCTTAAATATTTTAGATTCTACACATGTTTCACATTTATTAAATTTATTTCTAATTTTAATTACGTTTAACTTCATAATTTCATTTAACAAATTAAAATTAACATGTGAAAAAATATCATGCCTATTATATGAAGTCTCAATCAAATAATTTGAAGTCTCATTAATAATAATTAATGGATAGTTGGTACAAGCCATCATTTGAGTTCTCATTCCCAATAAACATGACTCCCTTCAACAAGATAACCTTTTCTGGGTTGAATGTAACGATTAATCCATTCATACATAGAATATAACTAGAAACTAAATTAGTTATAAGTTTTATTACCAACAACATATTAAGAAGTGTCATATTCTTCCCAAAAGTAAATTATATCTCCATGCTTCATTTTATGTTGACATTCAGACATGCATAAGGGGTATATCCATTACAATAATAAAATTGTCATTTGTTTGAACACCGAATGATCCTTTCAAATATTCATCATTTCTCTAGAATAAATCCACCATATCACCATCATCAAAGTCATACTGAATTTGAATATCATTGAAACTGGATTATATTCATTCATCAAATTTGTAGTGTTTTATCAACCTTCTTTAGATAAAGATATTACATTGAAAAATTCATTGGTTTCTTATAGAAAAAGTGTCCTCCATTCATCTTGGAAAAATTTAATATCTTCTTTATTTATTTACATATCTTTTTGACATATCTGCAAGTGTCTGGTTGTGTATTTAAACCAATGATATTAATATTTGTGTCAAATTGGTAATCCATACCCAGTCTCTCAACATTAATTATTCTTTAATGTGATGAAGTAACATAAATTGCTCCAAAATAAATATAATCATTTTTCGTAGTAAGTTATTTTCAAAAATCATTCCACCTATAGAAATGATATCACCAACATGTAAAAATTCTAAAATATTAATCTTAATAGAAAGATGTTTATAATCAATAAATTGAATGTCAGAAACATTCATCAATGCTATTTTTTAAAAAATATCCTTTAGTTTGGATACATTGAAATAATAAATTTTTTGGGAAGTTTTTCCTTAGTTGTGTACTTAAACTCAAGTGCACCCCATATCTCTTTAGTGGTCTTCATTAGGAGGAAATAGTCAGAATGGTGATTGGATAAGGTGTTGAGAATTTGTACTCAACAAAAAACATTATCATATTCATGTTTCCTCATCATTTCATGAATGTGATCACCTTGAGTCGTGTTAACAAGTGTGTATTTGGGATTTGATGTGGGATCCTCTTGAATGTGAGGAATATTTGGATCTATAATGTTAAAAATCATCTACACCGAATGAGGAAATTGGATCTTATCATTCCACCAGGAGAAGTTGTTTCCATAAAAACGGCCATGATTCAATATATCAGGGTTCATCACCTTGATGGATTCAGAATCCGTCTTCTAGGTTCTTCCTTGGGTATCAAACCTTTTTTATTTTTAGAAAATATTTAGGCAGATGAAGAAAATATATTGAACCATGATTTAGGAATTTAATTCACAATTCAAACAGTTTGATCCATCCCCATGTTGATGGTGTAGGGTTATCAGTGGATGTTTCCCTCGAATATTTTACCATGATTTGAGGAAAATCAAACACCAATTTATGAATGCCCCATAGAACTAATTATTGGAAAATACGGAGATTTTTTTGAATTTAAAATAATTAATGAACACATAAGCGATCACCTCATCACATATTTATATATCCAAAATGGTGTGAATCACACTAATTTGATCTCATTGATTCATCCAATTAACACCTTCATAGGACCAAAACAGTAAAACCTTTGGTGGTGGGGTGGGTATCCCTTCAGATTTTGAAAATTTTAAAAACTAATATGTATTAAGAATCCCATTATTTAACGTTTCTAATAAAAAAATATTCTACAATTTTATTATTATTATTTTTGTTTATCTCTATTATATATATATCAAAAAAATTTATTAAATATATATTTTTAAAAAAAATTAATAAAATTTATTAAGATGTATTTTTTATTAAAAAATAAAAATTAACAAAGATACTTTTATATGGAATGAGATATGGGAATTTAACCCACATTTTTCATGTGGAATTAAATTTATATCCACCACATCAATCAAAGATAAATGTTTTTTAACAAAAAACATATGTATTTAATTAAATAAATATTTTGAATAAATATTATAACAATTCAAACCAAATGATATCCATTTTGGTTACACATAAAAGTATATACATGGTCCTCAAACAAAACGGTATCTCCCTTAATGTGTACTAAAAAATCATCATCTTTAATCATATAATAGAATTAGAAAAAATTCAACTCAAATGCATCTTTAACATCCTAGATTTGTTGATAGATAGTGGAATATGACTGAATTTAGTGCATCATTGATAAAAAAAGTGGGTAATAGTTGTTTGTTTGGATTTTTGGTTTGTTGCCTTATATTATTTGTTAATGAATCAAATAATCTCAGTATCTTGAATTATCATTAAAGAGATATGGTGGTATGACATATTCCATTATCAGGGATGTGATTTTGATTGGCGGTTGACATCAATTGGAAACAATGATTCTTGAGATCATCCTCATACTCAATTTTTCTTGGTTCATCAGCGGTTCAATCTGAATGAAGAAACATTGCTACAATAAAGCATTCTAATTTGAATATGTGTGTTTTCAGCCCAAATGTATATATGCACATTAATCCAAATTGGTTATGTGATCATTATATATGGATATAGGAATGTGACTACTGCTAAACAATGTTTATGTGGTTTCTGTAAAAAAACCACAATACAGATCTACATCAAAAAAATTAATAAAAAATCATTTAAATTATAATAACTAAACATAAAAGAAAAGAAAAATAATTTTATTTTTTAACTGATTAATATATAATTCTCTTAAATAACATAAAAAATACTCATTATTTTCATTAAATTATAAAATATTAATCACAAACATCAATTTTCATAAAATAATTGATTGATAAATTAACAAAGAAAATAAATACTTCATAAAGGGGAATTATAAATATATGGAATTATAATATAATTCCCCAATATTTTAAACTGTTAAATTAATTGAGATTAGAAGATAAATATTGATTACATAATTATTATATTAATACTATAATAAAAAATAGGTGAACATTAATCACACATAATACAAAAAGATATGAAGACCAAAGAACCTAAAACTAGTAAAGAAAATGAAAATTATGGAGATACATAATATAATGGTAATATTAATAATTTAAATAATTATAATAATACTTAGATAGAATTATATGTGTTTACATAATTGGAAAAAAAGAAAATTAAAATAATTAACATTAAAATATGATTTTAAAAATTAAAATGGAATTAAATTAAATATATAATTTGGAAACATTGTGTCCATACTTATCCACATATAAGTCTCACACTCTTATATTATTACTATACATAATAAAACAGTTAGTCAAATTTAGTTTAAAGAAATAAATCATAAATTTTGTATAGAATATGACCACAAACACTTTGTATCCAATAGTAACTTCCCCCATCGATTTACATTAACCAGTGAACATATTTTCCCCCAAGAACTTGAATATTTTATTATAGAAATATTGATTCATGTTTTATAAATATAATTGATTATTTTTTAAAAAATTGATTACATATAATTAAATATGCATTCAACTGAGATACTAAAAATCAAATTACATCCAAAAAAATAGACTCACATAATTAGAAAATATAATAATTTATTAACACTATTTGGATAAAAAACCATTCTAATTTGGAATGTCAAAATGAACAAACAAATCCAAAATAAAATGATTGTAATTTAAGATTTTAACCTGGAAAACGATTGGCATTTATTAATTCATTTGAAAGTGTGAAGGAGTTCATGGGAAATGTTAGTTGTATAACATTCACCAAATCATTTCCCAAATTCAACCACATATAAAGAGGGAAATGAAAAATGTTTTACATAACAACATCCAAGGTGTATTACACAATAACAACCTAAAATTGGAGATTATACATTAAAAGGTTAAAATAAATTAAATCCACAAGGAATGATTCTTTGAAAATTCAAAAAAAAACAATATTAAAAATTTAAGTGGTGATGGGTTTACAATATAGTATAGTTTAGCACATCGAATGATCTATTTACCCATACATAAAATTATTTCCTTCAATATCATGTATAATGTGGAAAACTATCTTTGCTAAATTTAAATGCTAAAAAATTATTTGACATTTCATGTATCTAAAATTGTGTAAATGGGGTACAAGAATGATCAATATATTTTACCCCTTTATTATAAATACACTACAACTCACAACATGCACAATAGGTTTATATTGATTACCACTTCAACAGTTCAAAACAAGAGTTATATTTGTATGTAATTGAATGTTAAAATAAGTGGGTATAATATTTTCTAACATAGAGAGTAATATCTATCATGAATTAAAACTACATCAAAATCTAAAATAATATTTTTAATATCAGTAAATATATTATTTCCCTTCAAATTTCATTTTAAAAAAACATCCACATTTCAATTTTAATCTTCTCAAAATAAGGTCCAAAGAGCTAAAGTAGTAAGAAAATATTAAATACATACAGATATAGAGAGTATTAATTGATTGACTTTTTGTTTTAGAAGTAATATTATTCTTTCAAATTAACTCAATTCCATCACATTTTTCTCATTGAAAATTTTACTATTATTATCATGAAATATCATATAAAGGAAAATTTATTTACATTTAAATTAAGACATTTAAATTCTAGATAAATGTTTTGAAAGATAATAAATTAAAGGGTTTAATCATGTTTTATTAGCATATAGATTTTCTTGATCAATATTTTCTTTAAAATTATATGATTGATAAAAAAATGAGTGTCCCCTTGTTGATTATTCACGGGGAATAAAGAATTTAGACTATGGAAGACATTTTTTCTCACATTATTTCCTACAAGTATAATAATAAGATATTAAAATTTTCTTAAAATTTGAAAAATTAAGAAAAATGTAAATTACAAATTAAATGAAAGAGGACATATAATTAGTATAAAACCTCAATAACTGCTTTATATTATAAATTCCACATATAGAAATTATTTTATATATTCGCAATCCTTCGGTTGATGAGGATTTTGTGATTAGAACCCTAACATCATGTGTTTTTCACAATTGTGAAACTTCACTCTTATTTTTTTCCCCCATATAAATAATTTGGTATTTAATTTTTTTAACACTGTAAATTGTGTTCTAGGAACATAGAAACAAAATTGAATATCCGAACCTCACATAAAAAGAAAATTTTTAACATGAAGGGATTTTTTCTTCATTCTAGAAGAATGGTCTTGCATGACTACAAAACAAGTTTTCTTTATTTCTAGGGTTTTTACTGTTCTAGATAAATACGTTGTTAAAACCTTCCTTTATATGTTCTATAAAAAGGGCTATTAAAGGGTTCCTTTAACACTTCTTGTAAGAGATCACTAATAACCCACTCCCCCATTTAATAGCACGAGTAATAACATGCTGATAAAGGGATCCCCTTATCAATGCTAGTAAAAAAATCACTCATATCGTGGGGGGGGGGGTTATTAAATCGTGTAAAAAAGAACTGATAAGGGGTTCTTTATCAATTATGTTTCATAATCACTGATAATGTCTCTCCCTTACCCACATTATAAATTCTTTTTTACTATAAGTGATTAAGATTATATTACAAAATTAATTCATTAAAAATATAATTTTTATATTAATATAAATTTGTACTTATTAAGTATAATATATATTTTCCAAATATGTTTTAGATAAGGATAAAAGTCCATTTACACATAATAAATAATATAATTAGTCAATATAAATTATAAAATAAATAATAAAAAATATTAATTATTAAATTTCTAATTATTAATGAGTAATAGTCATTCAAAACAATGTGAAGATAAAAAAATTAATAACAAATCTAAAATAAGTTGAAAAAATAAATAAAACATTAAAGGGATATGACATTTGATCTAGGTGTATGTTCGAGCTCTACCACATATCAAATTGAATTATTCGAGGATATATATTCCATGGTTACTTTGGGGAATACCCTTCCATGTTTTTTTATTCCAAAAGGCCCTTAGGGCCTGCAAAACTATGTTATTATTCGGGGTACCCTAGTTGTTTAACATTCCATGGAATTTAAGCCTCATTTATGGGGGTTAATTTTCCCTTTTAAAGTAGGTTCTAATTTTTTTATGAGGGATTACATTCATATTGAGGTAATGGTTTTGAAATTTTATCAATTTCTATAAAGTAGATTTATTTATAATTATATATGTGGATATTTTATTATATTTACTTCTAATAAATCACATATATAGATTCATATATCTATATATTTATGTGGGAATGTATTTTAAAATATATAAGTAAATATTTTTTATTTATTTTATTTAAACTAAGAAAATCCCCATTTAATTTACCTTATAAAATTTCCTTAATAATATTTTTATACCGATGTAATTAATGTTACATATAATCTTATTTATGTTAGTAATTAAAAAAATATATATGTTTGTATATTCCAATATTTATAAATAAATACATATTCTAAAATTGCATCAAACCAATTTTTAGATTATATAAATTTATTTATAACATTTATATTCAAATATATGTGTGAATTAATAAATGGATTTATTTTCATATTATATTCTATTATATGTAAATTAATATAATATATAACATATTCATACAAATATTAATATATATAAATATGTCACACACACATATATATTTCTAAAATGTATTTAAAAATAATTATATAAATATATGATTAAAAATTATATATATGTAAATATATATAAATATATAAACATAAGTATTATTAAACAGACAACAACAAAAAATCTTAATGCATCCCATCTTAAATGGAGAGGTGAGTGGTTTAAATTTAGGTGGGCGCGCCTGAGGTTGAAAATTCAAAAAGAATTGATAAAAGGGGTGTTGGCGTGATAAGTACTCATAAATGGGGAGGTGGAGTGTTGTTAAAGGGATCAAGGAAGTGCTGATATAGGGTTCAGGCTCATAGATTTCTGAAAATAAAATTCACTATTTAACAACCCTTTTTTCCGCGTTGTTAAAGGGGCCCCTTACTAGTGATCAAATAAAGTCTATTAGAAGGGTCCTTTAATAGTGCTGATTAAGGGGTGATTTATCATATTATATTAGCTCTGATAATGGAACCATTAATGTGTATGACTATAGAGATGATAGATGTCTAGGTCCTTTAACCATGCATGGGTAGTCAATTCTTTTTTAGAGCCAATAAAGGCATAGTAAAGAATTAATAAAGGCCTATTAATAGGTGTGTGATTAAATGTCGATGTGGTAAGACCCAAAACATATTTTCCTAAAATGGAAAAGTTCATATTGTGATTGGCCTTTTTTTTATGGGGGTCAGTGTAACATTAGTCACCTACTCATTATCTTGAGTTGAGGTGGAATTTCTACTTGGACTTAAGATGCATCCCCAAAATGATAATGGTCATAAATAAATTCTAATGGATTTATTAATAGTTTGTGGATGGTGTTCCCATTGAAAATAAAGCAACCCAACCAAAAATATCATAAAAAGACTATTACCTGATAATTTATGAAAAAGAAAAACATCCCAAAGTAATACATTTGATATCAAAACCTAACCACAACATAGTACCATAGTGGAAAATAATTTAAATAAGAGTATCAGGTAAAAGAAAAAACCAACAAATTTCATGGATATTAACGAGATAACTCCACACCACCATTCATGATCAATTCTCCAACTCAACATTATATCCCATGTATCATGATTCAACATGGAATATGTCTGTTACTTTACCTTTTCGTGTGAATCAATAAATTATATCTGTGAAATCACCAATGTGACAATGTAGGGTTGAGTAATGAAACTAAGTATACTTCCCAAAATGAAATCTCTACCCATAAAACTCGGTGAGAAAATGTTATCACATTTATATAAAATTTTATATATAATAAAATTTGAAAAATTTTATATAATAATATAAAAAATAGTCGACACAAAAACATTTTTCCATAATAAAGTTATTTTCCAAAGAAAAAAAACAAATAATTTTTTCCAAACCATTTGACAATCTAATTAACATGAACAATTACAATCCACACATCTACCCATCCATGCTTTTGTGAATGTTCCATAGTCATGAGTGGCCTATCATTGATCTAGAAATTCATCACAAGGTAACCAATATTCTATGTTCCAATACACCTTCGGAACAAAGCACAAGGTCATATTTACACCAGGCCTCATATACAATATTAACACACACCACCAAATATTCCTAAAAATCATGAAACTAAAATCATGCCAAATCCATTTTAATTCCAAAACTATTCCAATTAAAAAACTATTTCAATAAATATATATTCTTATTGAAAACATTTCTACAAAAACATTTCACATGACTCAAACAATGAAATGAATTAAAAATCAACATTTCAAAATCATTTATCAAGGAACATTTCAAAAAAATAATCAACAATTCCACAAGACATCACTAAAGAATGTTTACCCCAATATTTTCACAATAATATAAAAACCAATTTATAGAAAAAAATCAATCATAAATAAAGCCTTCATTTTCATATAACAGGAGTTCAAAGTGAATCCTCATACATAGGGAATTATGGAAAAATTGAAGTACATCATGAAAACACCAACAAACCAGCTTTTATCTTTAAAAACACAATATATTTATCCCCCTACCATTTAAAAGGAAAAATAAAACCATGATTTTTTTCAAAAACATCATATCTATCTGCATTGAGCTAGAAATATGAAACTAAGATATGGAAGATAGTACATCCAAGAAAATCCACAAAAAGAAATATAAATTTCGACATGCTTGGGGAAAACGAACTTCATCACACAAATAAATTCCTATGGATCACTTCTTAGTTGATGAAGGAATACATTACAATTTTTAGGAGAAATAAATATCGAGTTATGAAAGATTTAGAGAATAATGGTGGGATCATACATAATCTCAACAAATATCCACTTTTTTGTATCTGGTTTTTAAACCTTGCATGGTCAGTCTCACCATTTGAAAAACTCTACACTAAATGTCCCCCACCATATACCTCATGGAGAACGTCAAATGATTGGACCACACTATTAAACAAATACTGTTAGAAAAATAAAAAATATCACTATACCACATTACAGGGATTCTTCTATGTGGACACATGGTTTGTAAAATTGTGTTCCTACTCATTTTCCTTCCACATATCCAATGTATAATTGTGCATAGTTTCCTGTAGGAGTTTCACAGTTTTCACAAGCCATTCTCCAACCATTTCCTTTATAAAATCCCCCAAAACAATGTGAAATTTATAAAATCCCAACCTAACATAACCCAAACACATTATATATGTAAAATACATTAATTTAGTGTAACATATGTGAAATTTAGGCGTTCTACATCAGTGATGGTAGAAAAGATACCAATAAGAAGGTAAAATATTGTTGCTTGT
Organism: Viscum album; assembly: GCA_963277665.1. Classification (NCBI taxonomy): domain Eukaryota; kingdom Viridiplantae; phylum Streptophyta; class Magnoliopsida; order Santalales; family Viscaceae; genus Viscum; species Viscum album. The sequence goes on from OY728148.1 coordinate 1,142,873,491, forward strand.
AAATGATCTCGAGTAGGTTTGTGGGAGTGCAGCTCGTGTATTATGGAGTTTTTTTCCCATGTTATTCACCCGTGTGGTCCCCTAAGCACCAACATGTCAGCTTCGGCCCTACATTTCCTTCTTAAAATTTGTAGCCACCCATGCATGTGGATCCTATGAAGGTAACTTGTGCTTTGGACTTGTGAAACCAAGATGTTTTTCTACAAATATGAAGGGTTCTTGCACGACATACCTATTCCATCAACCTCCCTAAGGTAACCCATTCATCCGTGGTCTCATGTTTTCTTATAAATAATACACTAGGGAACCTTATTTGAAGAGATAGAATGTCATGATAAACATTGAATCTCATGTCATGTATCCCCTTCAGCAAGGCCCTCTAAAATCGCACATATATCCCAAAAAACATCAATAAAGAAAGAATTGAGTTCTATAGACAGATAAATAAACTACAAGGTTTTGAAACACAAAGAAATCTACATGAGGACCTCTTCCAAATCATTGAACATGCACTTATGTGAAGGTCACATCCATAATTCCAAAGCTATGTGAGCCCCTTAAGTAGACACCTGAGGATACCCTTCATTCCTAAGCCATGGCCTTGCACAAGTGTTATTTCCCAAGCTGTCTATTTCTTAGTGATTTCCATGTTACGTAGTCATACCCCCTACTAAAATCACATCAAGATCCTCCCAATCCTTTTGCAAAGCACCACTGATCCCTAATCTAGGACTTATTTGAGCCTCCTTTTGAGCCTTATTTCATTCCATAATTGAAGGGTCCATATTCCATTGTATCCCTCAACTAATAAAGACCAAATTATATCGTACACTGAAAAGACAATATATATAAAACCATGGAAAGAGTCACAGTAGTGCATCTCCCATTTGGATATGCATTCCTTTAGTCACAAGTGTCGCACAACAATCCATTTTTAAGGGTATTTTCATCGTGCTAAATGTATATTTGTATTCTCATGGTCACGAGGGTCCCAACCCTGGAAGTAGTGAAAGGGAAATCACATTTAGGGACATGAGGGATATGACCTTTCCCTTCCCTCATAATCTAATATAATAGGGACCTTTCCCTTGCCTCATCAAGGGGGATTATAGGTTGAAAATTATCATGACATTTCCACAATCTCAAACCATTAGGGATATTTCGAGTTGTAATCCACAATTCAATGTATGGTCAAACTATATGGTAAAATCAACAACCATGACACAATTGAACCTTTAATTAGTATCATTCCAAGTGTGTTCCCAACCAAACAAGGGTATAATATTGAGTAATAATCACCAACTTAATACTCTTAAAGGGACATACTCCCTTGTGAGAAAAACCATTCGTGTCCCTCCATTAGCATGGGCCCTCACAACCGATCTAAGGGGTACATTATTCCCATATAAATGGGATAAATTTTATGCTACACTAATATTCAATCCCAATACCAAAAAACAACAGTAATTATCTGCAGGTCACAATCCCAGTATGGTATTATCCAACCTGGGAGTCTATATCTCTTCTATGATCCATTGGACACTTCAGCATATGTTCCAAACCAAACATTAGATAAGATGATTTCTCCATACCATCCTTGTCGTATTATGTTAAAAAAATATTTGATCTTTATCACATGACCATATTAGTTATGATGTTTCCCATTAATAAACATTGGACTATGTGGGTTTTTATTGCATTCACAATGATAACGCAGAATCCCATCATATGGGTCTGATCCCGACATCAAAACAACTCTCATCACCCAAGATTATGATTCAATATAGAGATTCCCATTATGAAGAAGAAAACATGTTTCATAAAAAATTGAATAAATAATGTAATTCAGTACATGTAAGTGTACCATTGATGGAGGGCCTCAAATACATACATATGTATCAATTTTTTAATAACTGAAGAAGCATACAAATGATTCTAAATTATATAAAATATTACAATTGACTGTAATTAAATGATTACCAACATTGTGCTTGGGAATTATTTAATGATTCTTGAACTTGTCATTGATCTCTTAGAGTGTCTAAATGTAGGCACCAATTCCCCACAAATGGGTGTGATGAGACTGACCTGTCATCCCCTCGACCATTGTGGGTTCTTACATTTCAATGGTATAATTTCTCAATGATCTCAATCCTTTTCAAAGTGGGTCCCTCATAGATATTGTACTATTGGGTGTTTCCGGTTATATGAATAGACATCATTGGAAACCACTCGTATGCGATGTGAATATGTTTTCACTATAGAGGTTGTTCCACCAACACCAAAAAAAATTCAATTCATCCTCGTGTGGCAATTTTCAGGGATGAAAAAAAATCCCCCACTCATATTTTGGTATACGTTATAAATTGGGGTACAGAAAGATAATATTATGCGTCCCACTATCATATTTTTAGGTAATAATTGTCCAATAATCACACCATTTCATTTAGGTACAACCTCAGTTGAAAATAAAAAACCATTTATTTTAAATATGGGTATTCTCATCTTTATGTTGATCTCAAAATGCTCTTTTAAACCATCTATCCTTATCTCCTCCATGACATCTCTCTACAATAGTTTATTCCACACACATATCAAAATATTCTATATAATATGAAGATAATGTCATTACATTTGGGTTATATAATGTGTATTATGTTATAGTATCATATTTAGAATGATCAAAACAGAAAATGCCAAAAATATTCTCTTAATGGAATCAATTTTCATACCTAATTCTTATTTCATATACTATGAAACTCAATCATTAGGTGATGTAATTTTTTAGGAAATTCAAACCCAAACTTTTTTAAAAGATGGGATGATAAGCCCTCTTTCCCAAAACTAATGGTTGAAATATGAAAAATCATGTATTTCCTGATATATGTCATCCAAGTCATGTGGATTTATATAATCTTTTTGATATTCCAAAAAAATTCAAGTACTTCTCAATAAATTTTTTTAACAGTTTCATAGTGCTGTATGAAAAATTTCCAACTAAATTATCCAAGGGAGAGTAAGGTTCCATTTTTTTAAATTTTAAAGTGAGTTATATTTTTTAATAATATATATATATATATATATATATATTATCAGGATTTTTCACTTTTTGAAACTACTTGTAAAACTCCCAGGTAATTGAACCAATTAATGTATTCTATTTTTAGTATCAACGTTAGATCCAACATAATGTTTTAAATATCAGAACAACTACTGTAAATCTTCACCTGTGATTTTCTCACAATGGGGATTCATTTAAGGAGTTACTTTGTCATGTGTCTATAGTTCCTATAAAATTTATATTTATAAAGAGATTTATGTTCATGGAATGTAAGAGAGTATTTAATAAAATTACAACCATGAAAAAAATTCCAAGAAGTATAATGTGAAATGCTGAGAAAATTATGAAATGAAACAAGGAAATTTTCATACTATTATCATGGTTCATCATTTATTCAACACATTAACGAATTTTACATAATGAAAACCCTCAACATTATGTTATAGATATCCAACCATACATCTAATTAGTTTTGTGAATTCATGGTCGACATATTTGATCTTAGTTATCTATCTATCTTCATTATTATTATATCAAAATATATAATGATTTTCGTGCTCCAAGACAAAATCATGCTCTTTTCAAGTCCACAATTATTGATCTATTATAGATAAGTTATAAAAAATCATTATAGAAACTCATAACCAAAATAATTTAACATCCCATACATGAGAAATTGATCACATCAATTAGCTATATACTTATCATAAAATAGATGACATAGGGAAGAAAACTGATAAAAGAAACAACCATAAAATATAAATTGTCTATTTAAAGATGGAAAATCTTGATAAAAATTTATAGTTTGAATGAATAAGATATACCTCATTAAATTTTAACTACTCAAAATCACAACATATTACCACTAAAATAATTAACAATTATTTTCAAGGAATAGAGATGTCCATCAATAATTATCTCTATATTTAGCAGCTTTATTGGGTATATATCATCATTGAGCTCTCTAGATGATCTCTTATTTTTCCTCATTTTCACTTTGCTCTAAAAATCATTAACAGGTTTTCATCTGATGTTAACTTTTGAGTCATCATTTCTATGTCCATTAAGTCCATTATATTTTTAAAATATATGTTTTTTGATATAATTCTAAAATTTACAAAATTCATCTACTATAATAATTATCTTATTTATATTTTATTAATATCCTTGTTATATTTTTTATCACCACTGCATTTGCTGGATTTATATTTCATGAAAATTATATTAATTATTTGATCTCCCCTAAAAAGAATTTTTTCCCAACATTTCTTGATTTTATTCACTACTCTAAACAACTCACATGTAGATCCAGTATCCTCTATAAAATATCAATCATGTTCCATGGTTACTTAACACTTGTGTTTGGATCCCACATGAAACCTCATGCAAATATTATTCCAATAGCATAAATTTTGTCGAACCACAATCTACATTTCAAACAGGATCAATCATGGATTCCAAAATCCTTCATATCTCCTAGAAAATTTATATATAATATGGAGTGAAAGTGTTTTAATGATTTGATGTAATGCATTTGGAAATAATGAGGCAATTTAGTCTTCTTTATCATGTACTGTCATTTAGAAAATTCCATCAAAATTATTTTTTAGGGACTAAGTTCAACTAAATAAAAAATAAATAAATCATCATTGTCATCACAATTCAAATCAAAAAAAAGAAATGACCTTGCAATGTTAACCAAAATTCATCATCTATCAACATTAGTTAAAAATAAATATCCCTTCATCATATAAACCCATGGACTCAACAAAATTCCATTATCACAAAAAAACCCATGTGAAACATCATGGTAAACCTGATCAATGTCCCCAAATAAATATTCATATTCCATTTTTTTATTTTTATTTATTTTTGATCTCCAACTCTTTCACTATGAACGTGCAACTACACTTCAAAAATAGCATGACATGATTCATTATTCGGTTTTATTTAACCATCATCATTGATTTTTTATCTATTTTCATATTCCATAAAAGAATATAGTAGGAATTATTCATCAACTGTGGGTTTTAATAGATTCAACAAATGTGGTTAAAATAGATTTTCTTAACAATAATTAGAATTGTAATATAAAAATATCATCTTTTAATAAGATTATATTCATCACAATTTCATCATTTGGAACTAACCATCATCTTTTAATCATATAAATCAGAATTAATAAATAGAACACTTCCCACATCAGTGTATCCTATCATGCGAGAACAAAAATCATCAGTATAAATTATTGAATATAATTTAACAAATTTTACTTAGGGAATTCATTGAGTTCACTAATTTTTTGGAAGACAACATCATAGGAAAAAATTAAACCCATCTATGGTAAAAATAATAGGTGAAATATAATTTAATAAAACCAAATCCCTCATTTTAACTCTAATTTTTTTCATCCCAAGAATACTAATTCCATTTATCCTCAAAAACATATTTTAATAGGAGGTCATGTCTGAGATTGGGACTATTTTTTGCAGCTTTGTAGTCTTCAATAAGATCTGTTGGATCTCAATCAAATCCTCAATTTCCTCATAGGGATCATCATCCAATTACAAATAGAATCATGGTATAATTATTCATAATCATTGTGATTTTCTATCATGACCCATTGATTTACCTTCAATGTGATCTCATTTGTTTTTCGGCAACAATTCGAAATTATGATGCCCATTGGTATAATCATACTTATATATTCAAGTTCATAATAGACTGAAACTATGGGTAAAATTCTTCTTCATGAAAGGCTTCTCATTTGGATATATTAATTTCCTGAAATAAATTTACATGTCATCCTTGACCAAAATTAGGACATGAATGTCATTTATGGAAGTGGGAATGAGGCCTTTACTCAAAAATAGTTATGTGGGATATTTTTAAGACCACGATGCCGATCTTCTTCAAAAACATAATAAAAACATCACAAAAATATAAATAATTCATCACAAATAAAATAGAAATGAATTTAATTTTTTATATAATTAAAAAACAATGTCAGTAAAATATAACTATACACATTGTTTTCTTAAAATAATGAAAATTTTAAAAATATAAATCAAAATAAATATAATAATTAATTGGTTAACTATATAAAATAATAATAAAAAGATAGGAATTTTTACAAAATAATGGAATAATAATTTAAATTTTCTTGATGTTTAAATTATTTATAAAATTTAGATTAAAAGATAAATTTTGATAATTTAATTGTTATATTAATTCCACAAAAGGAATACATATTTTTCAAATAAAATAAAAAACTGGATGAAAATCAAAGGACCTAAAAACTATTACAAAAAAATTCTAGAAAGATACCCTATTAGTGTTAAATCAAGCAATTAAACATTTTAAAACTCATTTATAAAAAATAAAATTATTATACAAAATTGAACAAAAATATATTAAAAAAAAGTTAAATAAAAACCTGACTTTGAATATTTAAATTCAGAAAAATTTAAAAAAATATAGAATTAATATCCACACCTAACCCAATAATATGTTATGAAACACAAATTCTCATTCCATTTTTTATTTGTTTTAAGAATGACTGAAAATTTAATGAATTTTTATACCTACCACACTAAGAAATTCTAATTAAACATACTAATTATTATTATTCAAGTAATGAGTGGTTATATAATATCAAATTATTATTCATAAGATGTAGTTTAGACCCTATGGAATATTTTTTTAGTACCATATTCTTCAAGAGATAACCAGGATATGCATCACTACTTGAAAATTATTTTACATATTTTTCAATTAATGAATTATTTTAACACAATTTAATTGGATGAAATAAATTTTTAACCCTATACCTTTCGTCATATATTACATTTTTTATTTATTTAATCCTATTATATATCATGAATAATTTTTACAAGAATGTAAGAGTATAATCCTAATTTTTCTTCCTACCCTTTTTTTTGTGATTAGAATTAAATATGTTTTTGTGAAAAAACTATTACATAAAAAACAAGGATATGGTGACTACTTTATTACATTATCATATATAAAAACTGTGAAATCACAAATAAACAATCAATTTAGAAGTTTTGGAGAAACAACAACAATCATGAAACCCATTTTACAAAGATAATATATAATAAAACATAAATAATAAAAATGGAAAATAAAATAAATTCATGAAAAATCATTCAACTTTTTATTCATCATATCAAGGGTGAAAGAAACAAAATTATGGTGATCTCAAATTCTTATTAAGGGTCATATACCGTCACCAAAACCCTAAATCGATAACTAATAATAAGTGTGGAACTTTGAATAACTGAAAAAACATTTCATTTAATCAAAAACATGACTATAAAAATTATTTAATGCATAATAAATATGGATGTTCAAATTAATGAGCACAAATTCCATTTACTCAATAAACTGAGAATGAGATGCGTATAGGCTTAATATTGTTGTGAAAATATCATGGATAATAACAATTACTAAATTCACAGTGAATTAAGTGCGTAATTATTTTATTTCATGAAATCATGCATCGTTATACCTATACTGTTATGCCTATTCACAATATGGTTTAAAATAATATCTAGAATCCCATTTACATTTTCCAACTAATTTTTCTCATTAAGCATTTCGATGCATCACGGGGATATATAATTCACATGCCACTTGTCACAATATATAAAACCAAGTCATATATATAATAATTGATATGATTTATGAATATTATGACTTATAAACAAAAATCCACATTGATAAAATAAAAAAATTATTATTATTTCCCGAGTTTATCAAATAACAGTGAAAGAAAGCACCATTTATAATAATGGTATATAGTTTAGTAAATATTCATATCTATTATATAAATAAAATTGATAAATTAAAATTGAAACATTAATCTTCATGATTAAATGGGTATTCATGTTAAAACCATCCTGGGTTAGTATATAAAAGCCATCAAAGTGAATATGTGCATATTGACAAATAAGTCTCAATGAAATGTAAATTGATAAGAATTCCATTAAAGGGATCATAATATTGAATTGACAAATAATTAATAAATATTTTATAAATATAACTGGTAAATAAAAAATGAAATAGAGGAATAAAAAATATAACAAAAATCATTATTCGCATAATCAAAGAATATCTATGGAGAATGAAGAAGTAATATAACTCAACAAAAAGAAATTGATTTATAAAATTATTTACCATGTAAAAAAATCTTATAAAATATAATTAGATGAAGTAATAAAATTAAAAAATTAAAATTCCTACAATTTTAAATATTTCATGATATTAAATGTAAAATGGTAAGTATATAAACCAAATAAATGTAATTAATCAAACATAAATAGAATATGGATCAACTAATGGAATTTAATATGAAGTCTGTTACTTCTAATGTAATCTGTTTTAACATGTTTTAGTCTAATTTATATTGTTTTTATGAATTACATTATGTTAATCAAGAACCATAAACGTACTTATAATATCATATTTGTTCCTTTTATTACATTTTACCACCCATTTGTTTACAATATATCATTATTTTTTATTCTTGGTGCTAATTTACATTTTTTCATGAGTTCCACTCATGAAAGATGTTTTTAATAGGAATAGTATTTATATTGATTATATAAAACGTTAAAATGTTTTTTTTAAATATTATATTTATTCAATAGATAATTTTTTAGAACAATTTCTGAATGTTTTACAGGGAAAATGAATCACATTGCATGTGGAGGTAGTAGGTCACACATATTCACGAGTGACAATATCATTCCCTTGTCAAGGGAAAGAGTAACGAAGTGGGTGATATGTTAATTTTAAAAAATAAATATAATATCATATATATATTATTTATTCAAAAAATTCACCCTTATTACATTCTATGTAAAGAGTAAGTGAAAAACAAATCAAATCGTTTCGCAAGGCGATTGTCTGTTATTCCCACGATCGACGTTGTCTTACATTAAATGGAATAGAATATAAAAACATGTATGTGATAAAAAAATTAATAATATATAATAATATCGCAAATATAATATATTTCATTAATTCCATCATCGTATCGATCATTTAATGGTGGTGATGGAAAAAAAATAACATCATTTTTGAGGCGGTATTCCTCTGTAGAAACGATCAAAAAATTTAGTTCACATTTCATGGAAGATGATATGAATATAGTTGTATCCATTAATGGAATTAATCACTACTATGTGGGATATACTATTTTTATTATACTATAGTAATTGAATATTATTTTAAGGAGTTGGAAGAATAAATAAAATAAATACACTCATTTATAATTGTTACCTATTCATTTGAGAAGCTTCTTTGTTTTACACAAAAACACTTCCTATGTTAGATTTCAAATAAAACCATGGCTTCTAGAATGGGGGGAGGGAAGTATGTAAGTAATTTTAGTAGGTATTTTCTGATCCATAGGTAATTGATTTTGTTAAGAGTCTATGATAGGGGTGATTTTTATAAGTGGATAAGAGGACACATATGTAATTTTGGAAAAAAAATAATTACACCTATAATTATATCACCAAAAAAAACATAAATAATAATTCATTAATAAAAATTATTGGCTATAAGGTTGTAATTTTTCCATTAAATGGGTTTTGGACAAGTTGGTTGGAAATTTTATCCATTATATTATTAGTTTAACCAACAATAAATATGTTTTTACCCTAACCGCGGTAATTAAATTTTACTGTTCTTACTATTGAGAAAGGCCAACAATTAAATTTCACATATTAGATAATAAATATTTTTTGGATTTAAAATATGAATTAATTTTTTACAAATTAGATTCACAGGAGTGGAAGAATCCAATTTAAAATTATTCCTGTAGATGAGTTGGAAACAGGTTTCTATAGAGAAAATTCGTATAAGTATGGTATTTTTTTATAATTAAATTGAACAAGAAATTGATCCCAATGAAATAAATTAGATAAATGGTAAGATAATTTTTCTAATTTTACTCTAAAACAAATTAAACGTTTTCATTTATCATTTTAAATAATTTAAATGAAAATGTTCTTTTCAATAAATATCAATATGTTTTCACAATTCAACCAAAGTGAAACTTTTAGAAGAATAAAAAAATAAACATTTGATAATTTTGATATTATTATTTCAAAATAGATGTAAATTTTTTCAATTTGAATTTCTAGAAGTTTCAAAAGTTATTTCTCTAAAAAATGAATAAGATCTATGAAACCATTTTTTTTTATCAGTTTTCATGAAAAAATTATTCTTTTAAAATGAATCTTATTTTTTATTATAATAAGGATATAAAAAATGATTTTTTATAAGATTTTAATATTTATTTAGTTAATTTATGTCTATTCATCCAATACAATTTAATTTTTCTGTTATAATGGTCATGTTTAAAATATATTTAAATATAGTTTTATGTTTAATTTAAACATAGATTTGTGTGTATTAAATGTTATCATATATATGGTAATTATTCAATTAGAAATAAATCATAATGTCTTAGGGTGTTACATTACTACCCCATATAAAATAATTTATCCCTAAATTTTGTTGTTATTACGTTCGAAATAGATTAATGCAGTTCTTCTTCTTAACAACCTATAGTTCCCAAATTGCTTCCTTAATTTTGTGACTTCCTTAAACTACCTTTACTAGTTCAGTCATATGATTCCTTAATACATGATCTCCTCTATGATGAATACGATTTTTTTCTTTATATAATTTTTGATCAGGTTCTAATTATGTTTCCTCAAATGTGAGGAAATTATTTGGTTATAGAAAGTACTTATGTAAAATTGAAATATGGACACATCATATACTTTTAAGGGACTTGCTGCAATTTTTAAATATTAATCCATAACACCAACTATATCTTGAATTAAGAATGGTATGTTATACCAAGTCCATGAATTTCCTTTCTTTTTAATACTTATTGGAACCTTATATAGAAATTACATTAGATAAAACATGGTCTCCTATATGAAAATATTAATCCATCCAATGATTTTTTGGAAAACCCGTATTTCATACATAATGCCACATTAATGTCATCATGAATATTATTTTCCTTTGATATATTCTCTTCAATACAGTTTGTTTGTATAGGTATCCCTTCACTAACATTATCACAACATGTTGGAGTATAACATCTCTTTCCATACAATACTTAATATGGATCCATTTGAATACCTTAATGGAAACTATTGTTACTAGAAAATTATGCCAACAGTTAATATTTATGCCATATACCTTTAAAATCATGTGATCAGGACCATAACAAGTCTATAATTTTTTGAATAGGCTATTTGGAATTTCATTCAATTTGGGGTTTATAGGTGGTGCACAAATGAGGCTTTGTATCAAGGACATTCTGATGAAGCTCCATGAATATTAATGTTAAAATTAGATCATGATCATAAACTATCAAAATAAGTTCCCCATAAAGACTTATAATTCATTAATATGGAGACTTGAGTGGATCTTAAGTGGTAAATCTTCTCATATTTTGAGGAAATGTGCATATCTTTCGGGTGATCAATGATTACCCATACATCATAATCCATTCTAAAATACTTTCATCATCGTATAAAAAATCACATAGTAAAGACATACCATTTCCAGAAAGGAAGATATTGAGGTTTAATGACTTCTCTATGATGATTTCTATTAGTATTGAAGTGTTTAAAAGTTATATATCTTGAAACATAGTCTAAAATTCCCACATCATGTCGCCCCACATAAAAACTATCCCTCAAATCCCTAAACAACAGGGTACTACCATCATGTACAAAAAACGTTTGAGCAATATATATCATCCAAAAATTCCATTTTTAGCCCGGTTATACATGGAACCTGTATTTCCATTTAGAATTTTATAATTCCATCAACACAATAAAATTCCTCCAACTAATCGTCATTAAAATATTTAATTTTAGAGTAAAAAATATAATCATCATATTATGAACAATTTATATTTTCAAATAATGATGGTCTCTCTATAATTTGAATAATGAGTGAAATAGAACCTTCATTAGTAATTCTCATATCCATCACCACTAGATCCTAGAACATATTATTCATCTCAATCCTCTTTTTTTCATAACACTAGGATCCTTCCTACTCATTTCATCTGCAATATTAATTGTTTACATGGGAGGTAGTTTATTGAGAAATAAAAACCATTGAGTAGATCAATTTATCAAATTTTCCCAATATTGTCTATCTGTAAGAAAATTTTTATTTTAGGATTTTATTTTCTATATATATCTCCCATATTTCACCATAATGATAATGTATCCATATCTTCAATGAAATGATTATAGATTCCAAAAAAAAATTCATGGGTTGGATAGTTCTATTTGTGGGTCATTTACTACGATGATTCATATGAAATAACATTATCATTTTATTCCAAATAAATTAACCCCTTTATATGTAATCTTTGTCAATGGAGTATGAAATTAAGAAATTATTTTACTAAATTTCATATAGTAACCATCCAAACCAAAAAATTTCTATACCACTGCTATGTTTTTGGTGTATGACATTCTCTTAATAACTTTTTCTTCAACGTATCTACTGATATTATATATTTGGAGACAATATGTAAAAGAAAAAAACCATCTTGGTGCCAAAACTTTCAATTAATAAATTTACCATATAACTATTTTCCTTATTGAGTCTCAAAAATTACTTGAAAGGGATTATCATGGTTCTCATAGAATTTATAATACAACAATATTACATCATTAATACAATAATAAAATCATAAATATTTTCCTTAAATACTTTTTTAATTAGGTCCATAAATTCAATGGGTGGATAAGTCAATCCAAATAGAATTATTGTAAACTTGTAATTTCCATTCCTCATTCAAAATGTTGTCCATGGAATATCTTCCTTTTTTACACATAGAATATGATAACCAATATTGATTGTTAACATTTTAAATTTTTTAAAACTCTATGAAGCTGATGGAATAAAACATTTGTTTGAGGTTGAGGGTATATTTTTTTATGATAATGGGATAGATTTTCCAATACTAAATTCATAGCTTCATGGATCCGTCATTATTCATAATGAATAGAAAATAGATTCCCTAATGTTAAATATTAGGGCATATAAATACCTTATTATAGAATAGCCACAGTTGTTACTTCAACTCAATTAATGTTACATTTTCCATTATATATGGGGTCTTTGATATTTTTATTTCATAATGGAATAAATATATGGAAAACATGACTGCACGTAGTCAGATGTCCATTCAATTCCTCAGTAAATAAATAAATGCATTCCTATCGAATAGGAACATCCAAAAAATTTCATTACCATCTCCATCCATATATATTGGTTTCTTTTCTTCTCCAAGAATCATATTACTACAATTTATTTAGGGGGGATCTGCACATGAATCAGATGATGAAGTCTCCCTTAAAAATATTATAAATTTTAAATCAGCATTATAAATCATAATTTCTTTCACCATGATATAAATTTAGGGATCATATTAAGAATTCTAGTACATACATATAATTATTTAAAATTAAAAAATTTATTTCCTAAAAATGGTCACAATTAGAGAAGGATTATGTTTCATAATGGTGATTTTTTATAACATCCTTATTGTAGTGATACTTCCCTATGAGTTTCTTGTCCTGGCCTATCGTAGAGGGGCCCATTCCATGACTCCCCAAGCCTGCCACCAATTAGCTAGGGGTCGACGACTAGCACTGAGTAATCATATCACTAAAATGGGAGGAATTAACTATTTACCTATATACACACACAAACCTCCAAGCACACAAAATGATGAAAAGTAAAAACCACTATGTAACTAATGAATTTATACATCTATATCCCCCAAACAGAGTACAAAATTATGTAATGTAAAGTAAAAAAGTCCAAATTAAAGGCCACCATAAAGAAGCATGTAACATGAGTCCAACTTGAAAGTAAACGGTACTGGGACTTCTGTCTGAAAGCTACAGGAACACACATCGTTCTGTCTAGTATCTCTTAGAATCGTCTGGTCCTATTGCACCATGGAAACCATAAAAAGTCCAACTTTCATCCCATGAAAAGTCATTTGAGGAAAAAATACTGTGTTGGGTTGAGTAAAATAGTACTTAGTAGGACACCCCAAAACCACAAAGAAATATAACATAGGAAACTAAATTCATCTCTATATAGGTATATGTATACAACACATATAACAAGAATATTTAGATTTACTAAATCCAAGATGCACATTCTAGAGGTAAAACACAACCATAGTTTATTATCCCTAGTATTAGGTCTCAAATATTCCACAAAGAACTTGTATTAGAGAACACACTCTATAGGTTTATGGTACTGATGATGTCTATTTGAGAGGTGCTTCTCATCGGTTATCGACTTGATAAATATACATGAAGAGTTATAAGAAAATATTATACACATATGAGGATCACATCTGAGGGCATGGGGTGATACAAACAACTGAATATGTATTAACCCTTTATATAGAGGATATGTTCTCATTTAGTGTTGGTCACATTGAGATGAATAACTCCACATAGTGAGTGAAGATTAATATAGGATCACACTCTAGGAATCGTGGGGGAAATATCAACAAATATATCTTAGAAGTCATAATAAAGGGATTGTATTCCTAGGAGAACAAAGTGATTCATACCAAAGTTTAGGAATATTTTAAGGAAAATGGTTGCTAAGGAAACATGTATAATATACAAAGGAAAAGGGTGTAAATCAATATAAAAAGTGGTACAGGGTGTGTACTAGAGGAACATTCCATGTCCATTGACACTAGGTACTGCCCTTGAAGAATTTCCTATTTTATTTAATCCTTATCATGTAAAAGAAAAATACTCGGTGTAAATAAAGATTACACACTGTTTCCTTACATCATGGGACTTCTAATATAATCTAGTCATGTGCCAGTACAAGTTGTCAACATGTGTTTCCATACCCATGTAACAGTACATGAGGTATCTCATGTACCAAGTCCAGTACAAGTCACGTGGGGTAGTACACAACATCTAGAAAACTTGTGCACTCTACCCCATTTATTTGTACTATCCAATGCACAAACCAATACCATAATATGGTATCACACATTTTGTAGCCAGGGACTACATATTGTGTGTATCAGGTTTTTAGAAAAACCATCTTCTTCCTCCCACTCGTTCTAGCCATCCTTCCAGATTCCATTCTGGTGTTAGATTTTCCGTGAAACATCATATTTATGGTCATTTTTTCATTCCACCACTAAAATTTATAAGATCCAGGTATTCAATCATCTCAAAAAATTAACCTTTATATTTCTTCGTCACACACTGAAGAATGAGAAATTGACACCAACCATCATTTTATCCACATTCGTAAACACTGTTACACCTCATTCAAGAGGAATTTCATCTATATAAATTATTTCACATCATTGTTCCAAGAATAAAAGGATAAATGATTTATTATTCAAATTAATTTCAAATCATGCATAATATGGAAGAATGAGAAATAAATGTGTGAATTAGGGGAGGAAATAATAAACCAAAATTATAGGGATGAACCTCGATCTATTGCTTTGTCACCCTTCATTCATCACCATTATAATTATAAATAAATCGAAATAATTCCAAGATCAAACTCTGGATAGAATCCCTCCAAAATAGACAATCCCACATGATGATCATTTCATTGGCTAATTAATTCATTGATTGTTCTATGTTCACTATAGGAATCAATAAAAAGGAATAAAAACCAAATATTACTCACACTACCTCAATTTTGATCAGTCACTAATGAAGAAAGTTCATTATATCTTTATCATTAGAGAGATACATCCATATTAGTGAGTTTCAATAGTCGATCCATGATTTAATCATCATATGTATGAAGGATTATCCATAGTTTCACTCTGCGACATCTCCAGATTATTCTAGGGTTATGACACTAACACATGATTTCTGAAAAAATGGTTTATTTAATGATTCACAGGTTGTTTCATTAATAATTTTATATAAAAAATATTTGGGAAAATACTTAATTCATTTAAGCATTCATGATGAATTTTCGACAAATGACCCACGCCATAAAAATTTAGGTCATGACTAGGGTAATAATATCTTTATGAACAAAATCCATTCATCGGATTTATGATCTGGAATCCATTTATATGATTTACACTTTTTAAGGGAAAACATGTTCACTTGGTTTTAAATTTTTTTAGTAAATTTGAAACATTTATTCTTAAGAGGTCAGAT
This sequence comes from Viscum album, assembly GCA_963277665.1. NCBI lineage: Eukaryota > Viridiplantae > Streptophyta > Magnoliopsida > Santalales > Viscaceae > Viscum > Viscum album. The sequence goes on from OY728148.1 coordinate 1,142,889,817, forward strand.
CACAAAATCACACACTATATAAGCACATGGTTTCGTAATGAATCCATATAATATTTAAAAATAATATGTGAAAAGTAAAGGACATTACATTTTTCCGACCACAAGGATTTATGTCCCCATAAATCCAAAACAATGGATACTAAAAAATATGTGGGTACAGTGCATGAATCTAAGTCGTCCTCTCCCATGTGATCTCCTAGAGATTCATGTTCTACCTCTAGAAAATCACTAAAGGAATTGATCACCTACAAAATATCATCACATACTTATCCTTGATCTCCACTCGGTTATCAAAAAAATTACCTCCATCCTTGAATTCTTACCCCCCCCCCTCCAATCAACAACGTGTGATTGGTCATGAACATATTCATTATTCACAACATGTGGATGATATTGTTTACCCAGTATATCTACTGGGGAAGAACTATGTTATATTCATCGTCACCAATTCTATGGAGTATATGGAACATGTTGATAAAAACTATTGATAACTTTTCACCTCAAACAAATCTATGTAATCCATGTAGAGGTGAAACCCATAGAAAAACATGGTCTCCTTCCTTTAATTCCAAAGTTTTTCCCCACCGATCAACATAAGATTGCTAATTCATCTATGAAATATTCATCCACTCTTGCTTGATCTACTCCTTCTATGTGGTATCTCTCAAAATTTCCTGACCCATCAGAACTGACTCCCCTAGGATAGCCCAAGATTTATGTGACATGTAGGGTCTCATAAACAAAGCCTAAAATGGTCTCATACCAATGGTGGAATGGTTACTATTTTTTTAAAAAAAAATCTAGTTGTGGTATGTGATCCTCACATCAATGTACAAAATATTAGATTCAATATCACATCATGTCCTCCAGTACTATAACGGTTTGCTCTATCTAGTTTTCAGTATGGTGGTAAAATGTTGTGATCAAGGGTAACTCTATCCCAAATTCCTTCGATAATAACATCCAAAAATGATGTATAAAGTGATAATCATGGTTAGAAATGATCATGGATGGAATTATGTGGAGTCGAACTATCCCCTAAACATGGTGGTTTCTCGAACTCTCTACTACACTCTTCCCTTGGATAGATAAGAAGTGGTCTGATTTGGTGTGTCAATCAATAATTCACTAGATAGAATCATGTCCCCATAAAGTACATGTTATTAGTGTCATGAAGTCAGTAGATAACCCATCCCAATTCTATTCTACCGCCTCCAGAGGTTGAGATAAACTCACTAGAACATGTTTCAGAGCCTCACTTGAAAACAAGTAAGGCATCTAAAGACAAACAGTAAAACATTTCCTCATACATAGAGAAAAAAATTACACCCGAGGTATTGGTACATCTTTTCTACAAATTGATATACTTCAAAATAGGACATATGAATCTCCATCAAAGCCATCATCTAAAATTCACTAGTACCATTGTATGTAACTTCAAATGAACAATGTGCTCCCGACATTGAGAAACCCATCAAGAGCATGCCCTATAGATACCTGAGCATGATGGGTCTCATAGTTGGTATCTACAAGATTTTCCTCATGGACTCTCTATAATAGTGAAGGGGTGACAAACATTGATTGGATGTATTCTGATCTATCTCTATCCACAATGAGGATAACTTCATTGATTCCTCATTCAGGAACTATGAACTAGAAGTCATACTGAGAAAATTTGGCACTATGTTCCCCTTCCCAAGAGTATACACAATTTCAATGTCATAATCACGGAATAAATAAAACCATCACTTATATATCAAGTTCATATCCTTTTGAGAGGAGATATACTTGAGACTCTTGTGATCGTAGAAGACAATAAACTGCTCTCCCATCAAGTAGTGTCTCCACATCTTGAAAGTGAAGTCTACCAACACTAATGAAATATCGAGGGTCATATAGCTCTCCCCATGTGGACTAAATAAATGTTAACCATATGAAATCACCATTTTCTTCTACATCAAATGAAAATCACACTCATTTTCTAATGCATTGTATAACACTACGTACTTGAAACCTTCTTCCTGCAATCTCAATATGGGAGTGCTTCTCAAAATCTACCTCAAATGCTATGAATCATACAGGAACCTTTTTTCAATGAGATATGATTCCCTTGTTGTGTCAAATGTATCATTAGAGAGTATATCCTAGATAAAGTAGTTATTAATTTCTGGTAAAATCCATCCATCCCAAGGAAGATTTTCACCTCTGTCAATATCATAGATGGATCCCATGATAACACATCCTTGACTGTAGCTGGGTCCACTACCACTCCATCCAATGAGATAACATGTCCTAGAATGTTGACCGCATTAATATATGATTAGAACATTGATAGCTTTCTCTAAATATAGTTCTCTCAGAGTATGTTAAGAAATATCCATAATTGTATCATTTTATATTAATTGGATGTTGAGTACACAATGATATTTTCAATGAAGACTACCAAGAACTGATCTATGTAAAGATGAAATATCTGGTTTATGATCCCCATGAACACTTCTAGGGTGATTTTCAAGCCAAGGGAAACCTGAAGTACTCAATATGGATATACAGACATCTGAATGTCATATTTAGTGTATCCTCATATTTTACTTTAATCCTGAGATAAACTGATCTGAGGAAAGTCTTCGAGAACCATTATTTCCCTCTCAAATGGTCAAATAGTTCATCATTCCATTGTATTTGGTACTTTTTATTCACGATTACCTAGTGAAGGCATCAATAGTCCATAAAGAACATGAGGCTCTTTTCTTCCTTGTTTTAAAAAAATGGGGATGCCCAGGGTGAAACACAAGGTCTCACAAATCCCCTCCTCTACAAGTCCGCCAAATTCACCATCAGGTCACTTAGCTCTAAAAGAGCCATCCAATATGATTGTGATGATATCAGTGTCATCTCGGGTTTTAGATCAATTCATAAGTATATCTCTCGGTGGGGAGATAATCTTGGAACATCTTCAAAAATTATTTCCTCATACTCCTCCACTATTGTATGAAACTGGGCACTCACAACATCCACTGCTCAAAGGGGTGGCCTAGTCAACTTACAACTAATCAAGTGCACCCTCCTACGCATGGGTTTATCTTTCACTTCCTGGGTTCCTTTTCTCTAATGAAGGAAACCCTAATTTTTTCACTAAAGAAACACCACACCTTTCGCATAAAACAATCTATATGGTCATGGGTTGTAGATAACCAATATAATATAAGAATTCCATCGTAAGTACTCAATGATGCTACCAAGAGATTCCAAATAAAATTATTTCCTCTTAGTGTAAGGTCACACTATCGACACAAGTTTGTTTCCTTAGAGTCTTTTTTAGTAAGAATCTCAAAGAGTATAGGCCGAGTCAGTGGTTTGAATGACATCTCAAACTCATACAATGTTTTTGGAAGAAAATAAATTATTACAACTAAGACTACCAGTACCAAAACTAATGTATAGAAGATGGAGATCATACTCGGAATCATTCCTAGATCCCCTAGGTCATAAGCCTCAACCGATTTTAATTGTACTCTCCCATTTCCTCCAGATCGCTGAACTTGGAGTGGACCACCGGGGGTGGTTTTAGAGATAACTAGAAATTTCAACAACCTCCTACTTCTCTCTTGAAACCGCTTCCATGCTCTCATTCCTGAAAACATTCCTAATACTATCTTTGTATCTTCCTCAGTGGTCTATCCATATTCTCATTGTCAGTAGTACGATGGGTCACAAAATCTTGAGTGAGATGTCTCATGTCATCACATCAACAGAACCACCACTCTCAAGGATGAATGGACCCACCCTGTGAGCCATAAACTATATATCCACTACAATAAGTCCTATTCTAGAAATCTCTCCCATGTCCAGGTCCTTGAGACTAAATTAATCTCTCTACTACCAAGGTATCTGCACCTAATTTTCCACTACTGACCATCACATGTTTTATCTTCCCATCCAATATGCTTTCATCCACCAAAACATGCTAAAGAAACCTAACATAAGTAGAAATACCCAGAGGGACAACACTGGCTTGGATGTCTCTATGTAGACCTCACTTGATGGTCTAATCCATAATGTAATAATCTCAAACCATATCCATCATGTAAAAATAAATTTTGGTAAATGTCAATGATTATACTACCAATCACATAGTACCCAACTAGAGCAGAAGAAGCTCCTAGATATGTAAAAACCTTAGCTTAACTAGTGAGAAACCCTATCTAAAGTGGAGGTCAGGATCTGTCAATGATAGAGTCTCATAATTGGGAGTTTGGGAAACAAAACTCCACCATCTTTATATGGATCCGTGAATAAGGTTCTCCACTAAGACCACCATATGATCTGATGGAGTCACAACTATACTTAAATATTTGGGCACCGCTTTAAGTGAGTCCCTATCCGCATGTGGGTCGGGTTTACCTTGGATCCTGAGGGGTCTCATCCTCTAAATATATTGATGCACACTCAGTCTGAACTCCTAATATTCCATTACTATTGGTACTACCATATTCTCTATAGGATGGAGTATGGAGGGGTCCCCACCTAGATGTAACATCTTGGAAACTTGTCCATTTATCGAAGCATTGTCAATGAGGGTGTCATCCTTGTGATCGAGATGTTGAATCCTAGTTTGTATATTTCCTAGTGGAATCTTGAAAGTAAATAAGATTTACCATAGTCAATTATTATATATATACAGCTTACTCAAGAAGGACATGGAACCACAAACCATTCTTATACGAAGAATGTACCATTTTTCCATACTGCCAATGTTATCACGTATTGAGTTGAAAAGAAGGTGATCAGAGTCTTGGTGTATGGATACATCAATCGATGAACCAACACTAGTGTCTCTAGTATTAAATACAAATTAAAAACACATAACACTACTTCCACATACCAATCTAATAGTCTTTCTATCCTAAAGTAGGAATTACTCCTCTGATATCATGACCAGTACCAATGGGTCCCATGATGCGACTCCCCAGGCCAGCCTCTAAGAGGCTAGAGATTGGTTACTAGCACTGATTTCGCATATCAATAATGTGGGAGACAATTTCTATTCACACATACACATAAAAAAATCTCCATTCTCCCAAAATAATGAAATACAAAAACCACTAAGTAACTAATGCATGCATACATCTATATCTCACAACCAGTGTACATTATGATGTAATGTAAATTAATAAGGTCCAAATACAATCTGACCACAAATAAGTCCATTAAATGAGTCAATACTATATGTACAATGTACATGGACTACATTATGAGAGACTCATGAACACACCTCCGTCTGTCCGGTCTCAATATGCAACATCTAGTCCAGGTCTTCCTAGGACTCCATCAAAAGGCCTATCATATGTAGAATACATTATATATCTGAGAAAACCAATGAAGGGGTGAGAATAATAATACTCAATAGAAAACCATAAAACCACAAATAAATATAATAAAGGAATGAATAGTCATCTCTATATAGTTGAATACATAAAACACGAGAAACAAGAATATCCAGATATACAAAATCCATGAAACATACTCTAGGGGGAAAACACAACAACTGTATACAAACCATAGTATATGAGCTCAATGATTCCACAAATCACTAATCTAGTATAACAAACTCTTGAGTCTTATATTACTGAGGACATTCATCAAGTAGGTTTTTCTCATCAAGTCTTTACATGAAAATGATATGTTGATAATCCGAAGAGAATATGATACTATGGATGAGGATCACAGGAGAGGCCATGACATGATACAAACAACTAAATATGGTGTAACCTTCTATGTAGAAAATTGGTTCCCATATTGTTTTGGTCATGTGGATAAAATGAACTCCACCAAGGGAATGAATATGAATAGAAGATCACACTCTGGGAGTCTCAAGGGGTAATTCCAACAACTCTATCTGGTAAGTCCTACATTAAGGATCGTGCTCCCAAGAGTTGGAATAAATTCATACCAACCTTCAGGGAAATGATAAAGGGAACAGACCCAAACAACACATTTACAAGAAAGGGGGATAGGGGAATGAATACTTGTAGGATGAGTACATTGTGTGTTGTTGGGGAATGCATTGGGCCCCTTGACCCACGTTATTGTCCATGTAGGCCACCAATTTCACCCAAACTGTGTCATGTAATGTAGGAATACCTAATTTGAAGAAGGGTTACATGTCATTTCCTTTCATCACGGGGCCACTGATGTACTCCGACCATGTGCTAGTACATGACATGGAACCATGTGTCCCTTATAGTTCACCAATATTTGAGGTAGCCCATATACCTAGTCCAGGACAAGTCATGTGAGGGAGTACAAACATTTTATGAAACCCATCCACTACACCCCATCTCTATGTAATGTATAATGTAAACACTAATCCCATCCATGGTGAACACATGCTGTATATCCAGGGACTACATGTTCTGTGCTTCAGGTTTTTCTAGAATCTATCTTTTTCTTCCCACCCACGTCGGTTAATCATCCAGATTCTGTGTCGGTGGTCATTTTTTCATGAAACTACAGACTTAAGGTTTTTCATTCATACCATCTCCGACTCGGTTTGACTTGGGCCCCCAATCAGCTCAGAAAACAAGTCATATTCATTATTATTTACCTACCGAAGAATTTAAAATCAAAATCAACTATCATTTATGTTGTTATCACAACCACTATCTCATATCATTAGAGGTGTGCAGAGGCCAAATCTATAGATTCATATCATTTCCGAAAGAATAAAACGTTCAATGATAGATTTTGTGATGAAATTTCAATCCATGGTAAACAATGAAGAACTCATGAAGAACATGGGAATCATGGGAGGAATAAAGAAACAAAAATTATAGTGATGAAAATTGATCAATTTTCATATTGATCATGGTTATTTATCATTATGATGACAAATAAATCCAAAAAAATTAAATATATAACTCCCAATAATAGCTTAAAAAATATCGCATCCATCCAAACAATGGATCTACGGTACAATTTGATTCTATATTGGTCCGCGTTTATCCTAGGAATCAAAAATGGGGAATAAGAACCAAAGTAACCCATTCTAGCACGATTTAGAATGATTTTAGATGATGAAAAATCATTGTTTCATCATTGTTGGTAAGATTAGTGGGCACTAATCTTCGATCCGAGATTTCGTCATCGTCTTTCAGAAGGGTTCCATAGAAGATCTATCGCCAACCTATCTACTGGATTCCATGGTTATGAGCCTAACCCAGAATTCCTAAAAATATAATTTTTTAATGATTCACCTTACACTATGGAGACAAATAAAAGAAAAATAATTTTTATTACTTTATTTTATTCATTGAAGCATCTGTGATGGATTTTCGACAAATGACCCTCTCTAAAAAGATTAGGTCTCACCTAGGGTAAAAAAATTATTCTAAAATGAATAGTGCCTCTCAATTTCTGATATGGGAACTTTTTTAGTCTATATTTAATATTTTAGGAAAATAGAGTGTGCATTATATTTAACAAATTTAATAAATTTCAAGCATTTATTCCAGACACACCATGTCTAATAATATCATGTCTTCTTAGTTCTCATTCATGAAATTAATCCATATAATTTTTAAGAATGATACATGGAGATCTCCAGAAAAAACATTTTAACTAATATCCACCCTCTTATAATAAAAAGTAAAAGTCTACTTTTCATAAAAAACATGGTAGGTATAAATTGTCATGAGGATCTAGAATCAAATAAATAAATAGTGAATTTTTAATATTGGATTATTGTACCTTCTACCACATCATTATATATATAAACTTTTATTTTAGGGATTTCATGTTCTTTCCCTTCTCCCCATGGCCTCTTCTGTGGAGAATTCCCATTAAACATGGTGAATTAATTTTTATAGTTATCCGTATCCCAATAATTAAAACATTGAATAAATTTGTATTATTTCATCCCATTTGATTATTTCCCTAAATACCCGTATCTATGCACTTAAAAAATTTTCAATCCCTTTATTCATTTCTTTGGGTGATTATTTCCATAATTTCTACAAGGTGGAAATTACTGTACTCAATTATTATTCATTGATGCATTTAATCATTCCTAGAATTCAGATGAATTTTTATTCATTTGATTTCCCATTAATATTTATGATCTTTAAAATTCCTCATCTGTTTTGATGTCCCATGAAATTATATAAATATATGATGAACAATTTTGAACGACCAATTCCTTTTATAGATATTCATTTAACCTTTCAATGAAATAGTCAATATTTCACTCTATGATGTTTATGTAATTTGTAGCATACCTAGATAACCCTATAAAGGTATTCTCATTCTTAGAAACACTATCTTTTTTCTTTAAGCTGACGAAATTTCTCTTCATTTCTATTTTTCTCCAAATGGAAATATTTGTGAATGAAAATATCCTTAGGTTATATATATTCTATGGTTTCTATTTATTTTCCCTTCCTAGTATACTACACCATTGACCAACATTGACTACTATTAGATTTTATAAAATACACTACTTGTGTAACCTTTTTCTTTTCATCATATCCCAAATACATAAAAATCTTCTCATGATACAAAACCCATTTCTAAACTACTATTCGATTAATAGTCCCACCAAATAACGGGGGATTCTATTGAATGAAGTGACCCAACAAAAGAGGTTCATTCTATTAAATAGGAATATCCATCCAAGAAAAGTAATTTTTCACAATCTAACTGAAATATAATAATATATCCATAATTTTCTTAGTTGTAATGAAATATATATTACATTATTTAGTTAGTAAATCTCTTAATTTCCATCAAGTATTATACCCTTCTTCTTCTACGAACCATTTTTAAATAATTTAATATAATTGATTATCTTATAAAAAAAAGGTAAAATCATAATGTATAATTCTATATACGGTCTAATATTTTATTTAAAATTAAATTTTATTTGTTATTAAAATAAGAATAATCAAAATTGTTTCTTTTGGGATATCTTTATTACCAAATCCATTATAACGGTTTGAAAAAAAAATAGATTCATATTAGTCATATCCCCTAGTATTGTCAAACTTGCTGTATAGATAGGCATGTTTTCATGCTCAAGGTGATAATCGATTCAAGACCAATTCACTCTTTTTAGATTTAAAAAACCTATATACAGATGTTCTAAAAACATGTCCCCTTGTATTATCCAAACAGAGATATATTTTCTATGAATAACCACATAATATATAACATAGAAAAACTATATAATGTTATTATATATATTTCCATAAAGCCTATTATAGGGTTATGTTCCCTAATATGTGTTCTCCTAAATTTATTTCTTAATGATTCTACTAAATATCCTCTTATATTAATTATAACAACCCTTAATCTATTAATAATCCATTAATTAATAAATTTATATATTTTTTAGATTCAAGGGTGTCAATTCCTTGAGCACGGAACATTTTAGTAGTTTTTTTATATTAATATACGTACATTTTACCCATTTTGAGTTGGGAATGTAAAACAAAATATTATAGATTACAAAAGAAAATGAACTGAAACATGGAAAATCATTTAATGATTACTTTTTAATATACTAGGCAACTGAAAAAATATAAAGGTGAGAACATATGCACAGTAAGGATTATATACAATAGAACCTATCATGAATGAATAAAAAATATTAAATATTGAATGGTAAATAACTAAACACGCATTCAATATAATAAATTACATTGATGTTATAATTAGATAGGGAATAAAAAATATAGAACAGTGTATAAATTATCATATATGTAATTAAAAAAATAAAATGAGATTGAAATGCACTCAATGATAATATCACTCTGAAAATCTCACTCATAATAAAAATAATAGAATACTGAATGAAAGAAATTTATACTTATTGAACATGATGATCTTAGGAATCATGATAACTCTACTATCAAGACCTTTATAAATATGATTTAAAACTGAAGTTATAATGCTATTTAATTTGACTAACTAGTTTTTCTCATGAGAGATATTGATAAATCTAGGGGATATGTAATTTTGGGCTCCACCCATTACTCTATATCCATAGAATTACAGAATAATTCAATAATAAATTTCATAAATGAAAAAACTTCATTATAAATAAATATTTGAGTTTCATAATGAACATAAATCGGTAAATATATCTTCTATTAATCAAATAACATTTGATGTAAAGATTTCATGTTAGAAATATACACTTTATAAGAAAGATTCATATCCATGATACAAAGAATATGAATAACCATGAATTGAAACACTAGCCATAAAAAATATACTGGTATTCATTCATAACACTTCCTAGGGTATTATATGCACCAATAAAAGTGAATATATTTATATTAACCTATAATTCTAAATGAAATGGAAATTGAGACAATGTCCCTTACAATGATCATAACCTTGAAGTGATAATTACTTAACAAATTGATTTTTTGTATCAATTATAAATCCACATAGAAGAAGTCTAAATTCAAAATGAGATAATAAAAATTCATTATACACATATTATTATAATATCAGAGAAATATTATTGTGTAAAATAACTTAATGAAAAGAAATGAGATATGAAATTCATTACAACATCGTAAAATTCATGTCAAACCCATTAGATTTAATAATTAAAAGAATAAATTAAAATACAATTAATTATAAATTATTAATGTTATTTCATGGAAAATAAAAATTATTTACACCATTTAAATGTAATTGGGTTCACAACAATAAAATATGCCTCAATGAAGGGAAATTCAGATGAAGTCTCATACCTCATGGATTCCAATATTTGAACATGATTTAAAAACTTATATCATGGTTTTATTAATTTTATTAATTTATAACCAAACCATATTAATCCATAAAATATTATATATGTGTTATTATTACTTTTACCCCAGGTTTGATAATCACATTTCATTATTATCACTCTTTCGATAGATAATTACATTGTTTATCATGCCCATTTTGTCAAGAAAGTTCTAGTTTTTTATGTTTTATGAATATTCATCATATGTAGAAAGATATTAATGTTAGGAATATAATATTTATACTATATATAAATTATTAAAACCATTTATTAATTATTTACATGTAAAATGAATCATACTTCTCTATGGTGAATGTAATAAACAGGTACGCACAAGGGACGACACCATTCCCTTAACGTGTGAAAGGGACTATAACTGGATGGTATATTAATTTCATATAATAAATATAACCTCATATATATAATACATATTAATAAATTTTACATATGTTACATTATATGAAATCTTCATGTGAGAAATCAATCGCACCGCACCACGATGTGTTAGTCTTCCTTTCACACAACTGAAATTATTGTATTTTAAATGAAATAAAACAGAAAAGGAATATGTTATAGAAAATTTTCATAATTATAATATTATAATTAATATAATATAAATTTTTCTTATAAATCATTATATTTATCCCATAATAGTGATGATATAAATTGAATTTAATATGTTGGTGGTGCGGTAGTCCGGTGTAGAAACCATCAACAGTTCAGTTTCATATTTTATAGAATATGCTAAGGATATGGTTCATGAAATTGACATTATAACTAAAAAATATATGGGATATTAATTTTTAAATTATATAATTATTCAATAATATTTTAAGAAGGTTTGAGAGATATAAAATAAAAACACTTTCAATAAATGTTACATATTCTTCGGACAACCACTATAGGTTTAGAATAAAATCCACACATTGATGGATTTATGAATAGCTTCTAGTATTATGGTAGGTATGTATAAATGTTATCATGGGAGTCCCTTGTCATGAAAAAATGGATTTTGTAGTGTGAATAGGTGAGGATACGAGGTGTCCATTTATATGTGGGCGAGAGGACACACATTGATCATTTTTTCAAGAGAAACAATTACAACCCCATTTTTATCATAAAAATCCCTAAAATGGGTTTTATTGATCTTTATAGGTGATAATGTATAGGTATTTCAATAAAATTTGTTTTTTACAATTTGGTAGGTCACTTTTACACTAATATTCTTACACAAACCCAATGTAAATTAGTCTTTAGACTAACCATGGTAATTAAATTTTACATAATTTACTTTTAATAATGGTTAAGAAAATATGAGTCCTTTTTTTTAATATAAATTAATATTTTTAAATATATTAAATCAATTTATTCAAATTTAATTCGTAAATATTTAATAAATATAAGTCATAATTATACCTGAAGAAGTGATGAAAAATAAATTAGTTAAATTGGAATATAATTTGTCTAATGATACATAAAAGGCATTTTAAAATTTAATTTAATCTGTTAATGAATTAAAATGAAATTTAGTTTTTATTATAAATTAATATTTTCACTATTCAATGAAAAAATGAATCATTTCAAATAAATTAAAAAATCACTCCAATATAATTTTTATATGATAATTTCAAAAATGAACATAATTTTTTCAAATACTTTTTCTAATATTGTGAAAAATAAATTCTATCATTGGTGCACACAAAGTAGAAAAAACATATTCTATGTAATATTATTATTTTCAAAAAACCATTATTTTACATTACAATGATTTTTATATTTATTTATAATCAATACATAACCAATTAATATGAGTAAAATATAAATATTTTTATAATTTTGGTAGTTCTATTCTTGATGCCGAATTTAATAGCTAGGTTATAATGGTATTTGAAAGAAATATAGAGTACAATTTTTCATTTAAACCTAATGTAATGTTCATTACATGTTTTCACATCGAATGATATTTTTAAGGAAATGAATCATAACTTATCGTTGTGTTAATTCTTGGAATAGTTATTTTCATGTCATTTATCAGTATAAAAATAAATGGATATGAAGAATGTGAGGGATGTTTATTGATTTTGGGAAGAAGATCATTGGCTACCATAATTTATAAATTCATAAATACCCTCTAAAATTAATGAAAAGATGGAAAATGTAATTAAATGTTTGAAAATATTTAATTGGTTTCATTATTTATGTTTTGACATATTCTTTAAAAAATAACCACAAAAAGAATTTTATAAGTAAAATTAAATATTAAATAATCCATTATAGAGAAAAATTTATTAAAAATTAATTATATATCATCTATGGTAAATAAGAGTTAAACCTACTCCTTGAGATTTTATTAAATTATTACATCTATTACGTACCAAATTTTTAAAGTCAATAAATCCATCTAAATTTTATTTTTTATTAGTATTTTTTATTTTTACTTTATAGATTTATATAACATGAGAACTTATGGACAATATGAATATATTTTAGATTCACAAATACACTAATAAAATAATATTGATTGTTGAGATAAACAATATCTTCATAAGTTATATCATAAGTGTTATAAATAATAACAAAAGGATGAATAACATAACTGGATAAGAATATGGGTAAGTAATTATTGTCCAACAGGATTCAAAATCTGAATAGTCATTATTGAATGAGTGTAGTGCATTTTAAATTTTCACTATTCCTTTTATTTTTTTGATTATAAAAAAATTTATGGTTTCTTTTGATAAAGCATTTATTCTTTTGGTTTAGATGATAAAATATTTCATGTGGATAAGTAAACAGTCATGTGAGGTGGAAATCCATAATTTTAAGAATTAAGTATTATTTATTCATGATTTTGAATACCAATTAGACTTATTACTACCAAATTTTGTGGTTTTTTCTAAATTTTGGAGAAAATATAGATTTGAAAGTATGTTTAAGAGATTGTGAATGTTCTAAGATAAGAATAAAAAATTATAAAATATTTATTTTCTTAATGGTGTACTTATTTTGATATAATTTAAATCTAGAAATTTAGATAAAATCCTAGAAAAATATATAATTATCATTATTCAATATTCACAGATTATTTCACTTTTAAAGAGATATAATGAAGGATAATTTTATTGTGATGCTTATTTTCTATTCCATAATGATAATATAGGATATAAACATGTATATTGTCGATAAATTAGAAATTTCTGACTAATGAATATGACTATATTATATTGTTAGGGAAGAATGGGAAAAGTGCATCATTTTAATTATGATCAAGTATAATATAAATTATTAAAAAAACAAGTTGAGGTGGATATTTTATTTCAAATCATGGAAAAAATAATTAGGATCCTACACTATGAATTTACGATATTCGATGGTGACTATATTTTGAAATTAATATTATGGGGATATTTTAATAATTTTTCCTCAACTAGTGAAGATATGCATTAAGAAATATAATTGAACTTTGATTTTAAATAGTGTTTTAATTTTAAAATTTTATATATTTAGATTAATATTTGAGAATATTAGTTAAACTTTTATTATTCAAGTATGATCTAAGATGTGTGGAAATTTTATAAGAAATATTATGACATATTTTTTTCTTTATTTTTATCTCACAAGCACTCTTATATATTTTCTACAGTAATTTCATCTAAATACATTATTTATATATCCTTTGATATATATCTTTCAATATATATTTATTTTAAATTAGTTGTGACTGGGTAGTATCTTAAGTGATGGGGTATTATGACTAGAATTTTGAGTATTTTTTTTTGGATTACAAAAACAATTCTTATTAATGTATTGTTATCGTTGAGTTTCATATTTTTATTTTCTTAATTTTATCCACCAAGGATTCATCCGGAAATGGAACACATATAATATTGGGGTCACATATATAACATTCTCCCCCTATATAATATGATCTTATAAATTAGTGTATATATTAGCTATTGAACAAACATGTATATTACATCCTCATATAAATATTATGATCTAGGGTATCCATCTATTTTTTTTTACATTGTAAATTTACCGATCCAGTTTTCAGATTACACAACACATGATATTTTCCATCTCAAGAATCACGAGTGGGTTTTCATTAGTATAAAAGTTAAGATCCAACTATATTACCTTATATTTTATTACATACAATTCATATTAAATATATTTCCACCTTAATAAAAAATTTAAAAAATCACTTCCTTAAGAATTGTTGGGATGAATAAATAGTCGGTAGGTTACAAATGGAATTTCGTATATATATATCATTTCCATGGTGAAAACATTGAGAATAAATTATCCCAAATCTTAAATGGCATTTCGTCCTTTTCATTAAAAATAAATCACTTTTTTCATTCATACACTTAAATATGATCCTGAATGGTTTTTAATTTAATAATAATCTCCTCTAAAATCTCTGGCCTAACTTGCATTCATTCTTCAACTTCGTCCCAAATGGTCGGAGTACAAAAACAATTTCCATGTATTTTTTATATGGTTCTATATGGAGTCTTAAACGGATGGTATTATTGACTGTAAATTCCACCATAGCTAGATATTGATCACATATACCTTAATGTTAAATTGATCACAACTTATAATTTCCTCTAATGTCTTGTTATCCAACTAAGATTACAATAATTTTGGGATGATAGAAAATTTGTAAATGTATCTTTCTATTGAGTGCCCATTGAAGACACTTATTGAATATCTATATGAACTGAAGGTCATGATCAGATACAATTGAAACAGGTTCCACATAATACATTATGATTTCATTGATATAGAGTTACGAATGTTACTGATGTTGTAGATATTATTTCTTTTCTAATAAATGAGATGATATAGTAATGTGATCAATAATTAACCATAGAGAATCATTCTTTCCTAGAGTCATTGTGAGCCTATTGACAATATACATTGTAATATTGTCTCAAATAAATAGAGTTATATAAATAGGTTTCATTACTCCCAAAGGATATTATCTTTTATGCATTAAATTTTTTCAAAATATGTATCTGGAAAAATTATCCCCAATATCTCACTTCATTCAATCCCACATGAAATGTTCTCTTAAATACCTATAAAAAATTTTACTATTGGGGTGAATAGATAAATATGATATATTTTCCTCATCTTACAATTACTATTTCAATAATTGTATTGATGGACATTATATACTCTTTTAAAACATCAACACTCAATCTCTGTATATAAAATATATCAATATCCCATCAATTACTTCTATAATATTTCTTTCTAAGATCTCATCATTCTCCTAGTACTTCTCTATCATTTCTAGTAAGGATGAATTATCAATGTCATGAAAATTATTGATTGGTCCCTTTAATTAAAAAACCCACATCAATATTATGTAGATTTTCATGTATGAGTTCCTTGTTAATTGTTATCATGGTCTAAACACAATGTCCCCTTCTACAAAATACATCCGCAACCTTATTTTCCTTCCATTGATGGTAATGTATTGATAAATCATAGTCATTTAGTGTTTCTAACCATCATATTTTCCTAATGTTGAGCATACAAGGATAGAATATATATATCAAACACTTTTGATCCATATATATATATCACATGTTTCACAATAAACATTGGGTCTCCATATTTTGAAAAGGGCATTATGGTTCTCAACACATGGCCTTGAGTTGGAAAGATTTATTCGTGGACTTTAAATTTCCATGGTGGATAGGAAAACAACCGATTATTTTTCTTAAGGACACAACAAAGTAATTGGTTTGATAAAATAATTTAAATTAACAATACTTATTTACCTAATGGGAATGTTAATCATAGTTTATTAAAAAGTCACCTTTGTATATATTATTTATTTTAATCACTTTCCCTAAACCATTTGAAACTATCCCCTATATGAGTTAACATTAATAATGGGTTTCAAAATTATGAAATGTCTTTTAAAACCCAAAAATATTTTATCATGAATAGGAAGCATTTGATCAATGTAATGTTCACCATTAAATGAAATTATTTACTATATTTTCTTCCAATGGCACTAAGGCCTTCATTTTGTTTATTGAAATTGATAATCCACCATTCAAAGGGTGAGGTAGAACCCCTACAAGGCTGATAGGCATAAGTATTACATAGCTCGTTGTCTATAGAGGAATTTATTGCCCATATTCTTCAAAAGTTACATACAACCCAGACTAACTACTAGGAACTACACCTCCCCATCATCTTCCTCGTGAAATCAGATCTTCACATTCACATGGATATTTGGTTAGGCTTTCCCATGCATGCACAAGCTTATCCCAATCGAATGTTCCATACCATCTCATTCTTGAAATCTATTTAGTTTCTACTTTTTTGAAGTCTCCTTGCCCATCCTCTTTCTGGAGCTTGTTCCTTGTAGGTTTTATGGTTAAAAGTTTCACTTAAGGATTTCCAAATCCATTGAGGTGGCCCAAAAGCCTTTCAAACCCAATGTACTGGGTGGCCTGATGGCCTTATAGGACTCGGGGTCCAAATTGGTGGCCAGAAGGCCCAAACGGGATAATAGTTATAGATCCTACAGTGCCCAATAAAGTACACTCTACAATAACTTCATAGTACTTTTACAGATCCTACTATTGTTCCCACTATAGTACTACTATAGTTCCCACTACAGCCCCTTCTACAGTATAGCTATAGTACCAGAATTATGCCGCTTCCTGGATTTGATCTTGGGTCATCTGAATGGACTTAAAGAGTCCTCTCCTTCTGGGATGAGGCTCATGGGCCATTGACGAGATTTTAATTTATAGGTTTTTCATATATTCTATCCTTGTACACAATATAGAAAAGAAAATAATCGACATTGATCCAAAATTTAAATTTACTAATTTTCCTATATAATTTATTTTTTAAGGGTCTCTATAATTATTTATCGATGAATATCATGATAATAATAGATCTTATAGTAATTCACGATATAAATAATGAATATCACCACAATGTTATCAAGATACACCTTAATACACTTTCCATAATATCCATAAGGAAAAAAGCTGCACTAGTCAATCCACAAGGCATTACCGTAATCTCAGAATCTACATTCCATGTTGGAAATTGAATCCTCGTTATTTTATCATTCTTCACCATTAGTTTTTTATAAAAAGGGGTAATATTTAATATATTTTAAAAAAATTAATTATAAAGTTTATTAAATAAGACATTAGAGTGTGGTAGAATATACTTATTTTTTATAGTAATGGCATTGACCTTCAAATAGTGAATGCACAGTAACAAAGAAACATAATTCTTTTTAACTAATTCAACATTATCTCCTCACTATAAAACACTTATGAATATAAATACCTTATATCATAAGGCCTAAGAAAAATTAAACACCACAAACTCCACTAGTTTCGTAATTTATGGAGTTAATTTCTTCATGAGTGTGTTTAGTAGTGAAATTATGTTCACAATCTAGTATAATACATTCTAATCATTCTAAACAAAAATTAATGATTTTTTAACCATAGGTATGACATCTATGATTAGGATATCTTCAATATCTGTTGATATCAATTGATAATCCTCTCTCCCCAGTATATCCTTAAGAAATGATAATATAGGAGTATTTGGAAATTATTTTAATGATGTTGTTTTCCTTCTAAGGAGAATAGATTCTACCTCAGTATAAAAAATTGTTATATCCTTCTTTTGGTAATAATTTTTTCACTATATTTTGAAATCTAATAAATACCAAGGAAAAAATCAATGTCCACCATAAGTAAAATAATCATGTTTGAAAATATAGGACGTACACACATCATAAATGGAACATCCTGAACCTCTCTATTGGAATAATATTCCCACCTGTTTATTTAAATAATATCTCCTTTACTAGGGTGTTCGAAAAATATCAACATTTTTTTGGTTAATATAAAATATATAAAACTATTTTAAGATAAAGAATAAAATTAAACTTTATCTAACATTGAGGAAACATCCAATGTCAATATGACCATATAATTATGAAATTGACTTCTCTTGTGGTAATATAATTCGATTATACTTTTTACCTTAGATTATTCTCAAGAGAATTACATTAAAATTTGGGTCCTTGGTTAACATAATTTACCTTCTACATAGATTTAATGTGCTGAGAATCAAAAAAAATAGTTCCATTATTTTACATTCATGATCATTATGACCACTTACAACACACTTGTAACAATTTTAGAATCCCTTACTATAATCCATCGTGTATTACTATCCACAATTATCACATGAGGGAAATCTATTCCTTCCACTATTCCAAATTCAAGTGAATTTTCATTCCATAATAATGAGTTGACGACTTTTTCATCTAATTTACCTTGGATACTTATGTATTAGATAACTCTTTTTCATTATTAATTGTTCTTGAGACTATATTCCTTTGTGATAAAAAACATGAGAAACTAACTCCCTTTAAATGTTTAACTTTAACTAATTAATGAAATGATAAATATTTTTTCCTATAATGTAAACATAGTCTACACCATGCATAGCTATACATGAAAATTTATCCTTTATTCATTATCATTTTCCTACTAATTTTTTGTAATATTGAGGATATCTAGTTACACTTCTACACTTTTATCTGAAGGAACATATTTATCATAGAATACCTCCCTCAAAATTATCCATTTTAGGTTATTTATCTCACCCCCACCCCCACACCCCACTTTTAATTAGATACCACTATTAGTATGTAACTACCTTTACAAGATAGACCCATATGAATAATTTTCATTTTCCATTACTTTCCAAATTTATAAAAAACCCCATGCGAGAATTGATAAATATTTCTTCAAAAAATGGATTTGTAATTCCATTGAATGCTATATTTTTTTGAATAATAATTCCAAAATTGTTCCACCATATTTTTAATCATGTGTTCAATTTATAAAGGCGAGGTTATTTCTCATTACCCTATTCTATTAACCAAATATTTTAATGAACAAATTAACCTCAAATCTAATATTAGTAACTTTTCCAATGTTAATATCCATTAATTCACTACAGTTTTTATACTCTTACCATTCCTCTAATTAGTAAACATCATTCTACAATGTAAGTCACATAATTAGATCATGATATGGTATTGAAAAATATAGCCTCAAATAAATTTTATAGAATACTCACTAAATGTCATTAGGGTTCTTCATATAACGTATTCAATCTCACTAGGTTTGACTAAATCTAGTCCCCAAACATGTTAATAAAGTTGAAATGATACCACTATAACATCTTAGACTCTATAAACCTAAATCTAATATTTATATTTCATTATCGTTATATAATTGATAAGTTTCCACAAGATTCAGAATCACAGTAATCATAGAAGTCAAGATGCAAACAAACATTACATTTGAAAATATGATATATGATATGAATGAATTTTGAGAACATAATTATCCCATACATTATATTCTATGAATTTTTTCTTACTGTTTTCTTGGGAAATGGATGTAAAATAATATTAAACTTAAATTAACTATATATAGTAACTTATAGAAAAATAATTCATAATATAAACATGGAATAAGTTTAATGGAAGGAATAAATAAAAAACATAAATTCATAATCTACTAAAACATAGTGGATTTTTACTCTATTAAAATAGCTGAAATAATTTATAAATACAAGTAATTATCTCATATATATGGAATTCATAATATTGAACATCAAAACATGTTTTCAAGTCCTTATGAAAAGAAACTACTATTATATGAGGAGGGGTATACAACAAAACCCAATCTACTTTGTCTAGTGAGACCTGTCAATTCAACAAGGAGATATATAATTTTGGACTGCATGTGTCGACTAATTAAGCCTAACACATTCTCTATAAGAGTCATAAATACTATTCATACCAATCCCTAAGAAACCACAAGCTGAATAAAAACCTTTTTTATCAATATAATGATATCTTTAGAAAACAAATATTTCCCATTCAATAGAAAAATGTTGTTGACTATGAGGACAACCATTAATTAACATAGAAGTCATGGGGCATTATCAATGTAACAATAATTACCTTTTTCAATTTAATATAGGTGCGTTGTTACATTAACTTCTTTGGGATATCCTTGGAATATATTTATTGGGTTCAATAGTATTAATTGGTAAGGGACCTAAAAAATAGAAGGAAAAAATCATCATAATGGTTTATAAAGAGTGCGAGAATATTCCAAATCATATCTCCGAAGAGTTTCATTACATGTATGTAGTCCTAATATCACATTTTTATCTTGGGGATTTTTCAGTCAATGATTAACCAAACCTTTTTTGGGAGATTACAAATAAGATCAACCATTAATTAACCTTGTAAACATTTTGGTGCCTAGATAGAGATGTATTTTCAATGAAACTATATACACATATCATTTAATAATAAAATAGTATTTTTATACAAGATTATAATACATTTTTTTAATTATTTTTGAAAATTTGTATCCAAATAATATGGGAGAGGGATAATATCACATATATATAAATCCATTAATGTAATGGTCAAACCTAGAAAACTCTATAACATAAGACATGACATCCTCCACATGGCCTCATGTGCACCTCTATGTACACCATAGGATATTGACTAGTAGTAAAAGTATTGAGGTAGATTCGTGGGGAGACTATAACCTAAGGACCAGTAATAAGTATAGCAGAATCAATCACAAGTAATAGTAGTAGGATGTAAAAACTGAAAAAAAAATATGTTAATAAGTAACTGGTAATAATAATCAATAATATGACTAAGCCAAATGTTCAAACACACAAGAACATGATATTATGTAAAAATTATAAGATATATAATAACATAAAAAATGAATAAATCCACAAGTGTTATCTCATCGAGTAAAATAAGCATTAGCTCATTCCTATGATCCAAATCTCTCATGTTCAATAGTATCACCAGAAAACATAACCCATGGTCCTGAAGCTAAAACCATGAGGTATGTATGGGAACTCATCGGTGGAACAAAAAGAGTGTGAGATACACTCAATAGGTCACCAACAATAATTTCCTTAAAAAATAATCCATGTTTTTATATAAAAGAGTTCATAGGTAATAATATAAACAATGTTTGAAGTACATAAATCATATGTCAGACTGAATTCTAAATGTCACACTGGTCTGATACCACTAGTTTTATCCTAAGCCAGAATTTCACTAAAAGATTACCAATTATGATATGAATTTATATGTAGTCCTAGGACCCATCTCATAGATAAAAAATACAGTACTGATCAAATCAAAATAAGGTATAGAAACATCTCACAACATTTACCATGGAGAATAGAAATAAAATAGGGTAATAATTTGGATAAGGATTTAGTGCAGTTCATGTATGTTCATTGACTTAGAAGACATGTCACACCTAATTCTTATTCAAATGATTTTTAAAAAAATCTAATCAAATCTGAAGTGTTCTATATAAAGCACCCATTTTTCTATAAATGTTTACTATTAACCCATCAACCTATAAGTTTTTCTATGAAATTCCTCATAGGAACTGAGGTATCACACTATGCATGGTTTAAAGTCATCACCCTCTGATTTTTTATATTCTATCCCTCATAAGGTAAGCTATATTAATTTATAGAATAATAAAAAACATTTCCTTCAAATTCCTTCCATGTAATTCCATTTAAAGAACCCATGTTTCACTCTCAGAATAAATCAATCCACCAACACAAGTGTGCATGTCTATGGAACACATATGAGGACCCATTTATCTCCCATGGTGTGATTGTAAATCCATTTAATAGTTAATTTTAATTCAACAATCATGATGATTATCACCATGTAATTACAATTCAGAACCCCTATGTCACTGCTTTTATTAAATAATGAGTGTTAATGGGAACTCAATCGAGAAATAACATTGAGAAAAAAATTTAATTTAGTTGATCTATACCAGTTATAAAGGATAATTCAAACATTTCTAAGAAGGTATTTCAATTTCATTCCCAATAACTATAAGCAATACTATTTCATAAATCTACCATTCAATATAATTAATATATTTTTTATTTAATAAATTAAAACCTCACTATTTCAAGGGGTAAACAACATACTTGAGGAGTTGGATCACATTCATAAGAAACTCATTGTTATTTTTTGGTTTACTAACTCACCTAAAGGGGTGGTTTTATTTGGAGTCCATAACCCACTTTTGTTATTACAGTTCACACGGGACATTTAAACAGAGATACACATAATATATTTATGAAAAAAATCATCTTTGTGGTTGAACTCATAATTTTTTGCATTAGAAAAAATAACAAAATAATTAGAATACAATAATTCAATGGGAGATCATGGGAAAAACTACATTGTTAATAGTAAGAAACAATCATCAATCATCATGTTATGATTTTTACTTGAATTAGTGATATAATGGAAATTTCAATCCCAAAAAAATAGGGCATATAACCCCTCATGAAAATATAATTCAGTACTAAAAAATAACTGATAGAAATAATGTATAGGAAATATAGCCTTACTACTATGCATGTGACGCCCCTAATAAAATTCTATTTATAGATAAAAGTATGGTGATACATGAATGCCTACAATTGAAAGGGAGAGGATCATGAGAGGCTAACTAGCATTGGATAAATGAGGTTGAAAGAGGGGTGTTTTGGATTTTAGAGAAAAAAAGATAAAAATTTCATTTCCACACCATTATTGAGTATCATGGCTCGGTCCTATGGTTTCCCAATTCACAAACCTACTATTCATATTCCACAATCTGGGAGACTCATTCCACATTTTTTTCACATGTGTCACAAATCTTCCTAGTGGGGCCTTTTCCTTGACTCCCCATGCCTACCTCTAATAGGATATTGTCTTCTGACTAACACCGAGTAGGAATATCACTGACATGGGGTGAATTACCTAAGTACATGTACGCTAGAACACATCTCAAAGACCAAAAAATGGTGAAATGTAAAAAACAACTACAAACCAATGCATGCATACATCTATATCACACAACTAGAGTACTATAAAAATTAATGCAACATAAAATATGGAAAAATACATTCCTACCCCAATGAGTCTGTAACAAAAGTCCATCCTATAAGAAAAAGGTACCAGGATTTCTTTCTGAAAGCCTTAGGAGCACACATCGTTCTGTATGGGTCTCACTATGCGCTATCTTGACTTGATCTGCCTAGGACACTATCAAAATGTTGATTGTATTTAAAATACATGCTTTGATTAGGGAAAGTCCGTAAAGTGGTGGGTATAAAAATACTCAGTATAAAATCCCTAAACCGAAAAAAATAAAACAAAGGAACATACAGTTGTCTATACCCATGAATATGTTTACAGCAAAAATAAGAATAATATCTACACATAATTAGTCCTAGTAACACACTCTATAATTTAGACACTACAATTTTATTCCATCCTTAGGATTCCCCCTCTAATATTCCATAAAATAGTCATCCAGTAAAACACACCCCTGAATCTGATAGTATGGATGACATCCATTTGAGAGGTGCTTCTCATTGGGTATCAAAATGAAAAAGATATACTGATAGTTCAGAGAGAAATGTGATACATATTTGGGGACCATATGTCAGTCCATGGGGTGATACCAACAACTCAATCCGGATTAACCCACTATGTTGTGGATCAAAGTCCTGTAGGATTTCTCGTCCTCATACCAAGAAATCCACCTAGGGAATAAAGATGAATAGAGGATCCCACTCTAGGCGTCTCAAGGGGATTTCAACAACTCTCTCTAGGAAGTCATTCTAATGGGTTGGTAATTCTATGAGTATGAAATGATTCATAAAAAACTTTAGGGAAATAATAAACAGAATGCACCCTAATGTGACTTGTCCATGATATGATGGAAAAGAGATTCACACCATTTATAAAGGTGTTCATGGCATGTACTAGGGTAACACACAATATCCCCAGACTATGGGTACTGCCCATGTAGAATGGACCATATCATTCATCTTTTTTCATGTAAAAGAGGAGTGCATTGTATAATGCACTCTATGTACCTATATCAAAAGTCTCACCCATGTACTCCAAATGTGTGCCAGTACCCAGTATCATCCGGAGTATCCATTCCCATGTACTAGAAGGTGGATTATCCCATTTATATGGACCACGACATTCTATGTGGGGAGTACAATTAATGTAGGAAACCCATTCACTCTACCTCATGTCTTTGTACTATCTGAATTACACGTTGATTTGTTCAATGGACCACAAGTGGTGTAGTCAAGGACTACATGCTGTGTGCGAAGGGATTTTTCATAATTGGTATTCTTCCACACACTAGTGTCATTCGATCTTCTAGATTCTGTTTTGGTGGTTAGTTTTCCATGAATATCTATATTTAATGTCTTCCAGTCATTCCATCATAGAATCAGTTAGATTATGTCCTTCAATAGGCTAGGAAAAAGAGATCATCATCATTCATCATTATGCACTGAATCTCTCAAAATCAACTCCTACCTTCATTTGATTTTCTACCGCAACCACCTTCACACCTCCTTTGAGTTGTACTAATTCCAGATCTATGATTTTGGAATGTTTCACCAAGAATCAAATGATCAAAAGTCGACTGTTCAAAGAAAAGTTGATCTAAATGGAAATCAATGAACACCACGAAGTACGGTGAATTGGGGGAGAAAAGAAGAAAGCATATCAAGAGGGGAGAACCTCAATGTATGTTTATGTAAATATTGGTTCATCAAAATTAAAATGATAAATTAATAAAGAAGAAATCGTTAGTCTCCAATATGTGAATCTCCTAATAAACCTCAAAATCTTACCGATATCACATAATGATCAATCAATGGGCCAATATATTCATTGAATGTTCCTTATTCAACAAAGAATTCATGAACGGTGAAAAGAAAACAAATATCACACACCTTACCCCAATTTTTATTTGAAACTGATAAAGAATGATCATTGTGTCATCATCATTGGAAAAATTCTTCAAAATTGGTGGAGAGTGATCATCGATATGGGATTCCATCATCCTTCGTTGGGAAGGATTCCCCAGTTCTCTCTCCAATGAATCTCCATAGGATTCTAGGATTTTGACAATAACCCTAGAATTAAGAAATAATAGTATATTTAATAAATAAACATTATCTGCATCGATAAATGAAATAAAATTATTTTATTAATAAAATTATTAAAATAGGCACTCCCAATGATGTTAGAACTAATGGCCCATCCTGACCAATGTTAGGACACACCTATGGTAAAACTAACATTAAGAATTAAACAGTTCCAATAAAAAAAATTATGAGAAAACATTTATAAGATAATCCACTTTTTTTTAAAATTCATGTTTCTATGTTGTTTAATATTGTAATACATTTCAATTTTTTTTCTGGAATGAAGGGCCTTGAAATAACTTGTCGAACTAGTTTCTGGAATAAATATTAATATGAATAGTATTTAAAATTAATACATAGAAAATCCAATTCATTAAATTCTCCCCACCTAAGTATTTTACATCCATGACGATCCAAAATAATGGAAACCTAAAGGGATGAGGGTACTGAGCACTAATCTGAGATGCCCACACCCAAGTTCTCTCTTTGAGATTCACGTGATGTCACTGAATGTGGACCAAATTAATTGGTCATCCATGAAGGGTAATGTCCCATAGATCCACAAAATCGACTAGGTACTCGGAAAAAATCTCTCTATCCTTGATGTGTAGTTTCCCCAATCGAGAACATGCAATGGGTCATGCACAAACCTCCTTAGTTGCGACACGTGAAAAAACTCGTGTACCAGATCTACAAATGGGGGTGGAGCTAAATGGTACGCAAGCCTTCCAGCTCTAGGTAGTATATGAAAAAGAAAGATGAACCTCGTAGATAACTTTTCACCTCACTTGAATCTCTATAATTCATGTTGAGGTGAAACCCATAAGAATGCATAATCTCATTCATAAAACTCCAAATTCCATTGTCACCTATTTTCATAAGACATATGCTGGCTCTGTATAGTCTTCATCTGCAATTGAATGATCTGAACATTCTCTGTTGTAGCTCAACTATCTCAGGGCCCATGAGTTCCAAGTCTCTTGGTTTAGTCTTGATAATTGGGAGCCTACAGGGTCACCCATAAAAATACTATAAATGTTCCATATCAATGATGTAATGGTATATATTTTTGTACACAAAATTCACTAGTGGTAGGTTATCCTCACCACTATATCCAAAGTATAACATATAAGCTCACATCATTTCCTCGAGGATGTATATGGTATACTCAGTCTGGTCATCTATTTTATGGTGAAATTCTATACTCAAGCATAACTTGATCCAAAACACCTCTTGTAATACCTTCCACAACTAAGATGTAAAGCGATCATCATGATCCAAAAAAGTTGTTGATGGGACTATTTGGAGTCAAACTATCTCTTGAATTTATAGGTGTTCAAATCTCTCTATTAAACTCTGATCTCACATAGCTTGGATGGTTGATAACATGGTGCGTCCGTAAAAAATCTCCAGATGGAATTGGGTCCCCTAGTCTTACGTGATAATACCACTATGATGTCTATAGATATCCCATCCCACATCCATTATGACAGCTCAAGGGGTTGAGCTATACTTGTTGGGATGTGGTACTTAGACATCACTAGAGGACATATATGGCATTGATAGAAAAACCTTGAAATAACATTATTCATCCATGGCCACTAGAACTGACATTGGAGGTTATAGTACATGTTTTACACAATTGGATATACAGCCAAAGGGTACATTTAAACCCCACTTAGAACCTCCTCCACCAACATCACTAGATCGATCATTTTTTACATTAAAAATAATGACATTCTCTCCACCTTTTAAAAATCTATTACGAGCATACCATGTAGATATATCAGCATGTAGGGTCTCATAGATTTTATCCGAAATATGTTCATCCATACCTCATTGTATGAGTAGAGGTGTGACAACCATCGACTAGAGGTAACCAGCTCCATATCCATCCATAAATGATAACTACAATGAGAATACCATCTCTAACACATCATTCTGAAACAACTAACTAGATCTCCAATTGATATAATCTTATACAACATTTCCATTCCCTATAGTATAGAATGTTTTGAGGATATTATCATCGAGGAACTCTAGATATCGCCTCTATCTCGTGTTGAGATCTTTATAAGATAAGATATACATGGGGATCTTGTGATTGGAGTAGATTATAATCCACAATCCCATCATGATGTGTCACCAAACCTTCAAGAAAAATATTACTGATGCTAACTCAATATCATGGGTCTCATAGTTTTTCTCATGTGGTATCAAATGGTGTGAACCATAGGCAATCACTGCATGCCTCTGCATCTTAATGAAACCAAGAATGGTTCCTGATGCATTTAAGAACACTACATAATCATCACCCTCCTCCGGCAGTCTCCAGATTAGATTAGACTTTAAACTATTCAAAAACTACTGAAAATCATGTTCAAAACATTCTATCCACACAAAATTATGCCCCATCGATTAAATTATTTCATTAGTGATGATATTTTAGAAAAACCTGGTATACATTTTTTCAACCCAATGAGGCTTCACACTTCCCTCAGGATCTTAGGTAGCACCCATTCTAAAACTATATCGATCTTTATGGGTCCACTACCACTATATTTATTCAGATAATGTTTCCTAGAAAGTGGAACACCTAAATCCAGAACATAACATCATGATCTTCCTATAAATATGGTGCTCTTGGAGTATGTCCATAACTTTCCTTTTGTGTCTCACATGCTCCTCCTCATACGTTGAGTACAATAAAAAATGTACATGAAGACTACCATAAACTAGTCTATGTAAGACTGAAATATTTGGTTCATGAGTCCCAAGAACATTAATGTGACATCTGACACACCAAAGGTCATGAACACGTACTCATATTGACTTTAGATTCATCAGAATGGAATCTTCCATATATCCTCACCATGTAATCACAATTAGTGATAAAATGATATTACATTGACCTTCTAGAAGCATTGTTCCTCTCTCAACTGATCAAAGAGGACATCAATTATCACTAGTAGATATTTATTTTTCACGGTCACCTGGTTCAAGTGCCAGTACTCCATTAACAACCTCAGGCTCTCATATGACTTCTTGTAAAACCAGACCATGACTGCCTAGGGTGAAACATTGGGTCTCATGAATCCCTTCCTCTTCCAGTCCCCCAACTACATGATCAACTCTTGAATCTCTACAAGATCCATCTGATGTGTTTTCATAGATATTAGGATCATCCAGGTCTGTAGATCATTGTATAATTCCTTCTCTCAGTTGGCATGTAAACATAGAACATCTACATGAAATAAGTCCTTGAACTCAACCACCACTGCAGGAAATTCAGAAGTCAAAAAATTAACCACACTATGTGTTTGGATATCCAATTGATGAGTAATTGGATTTTCCCTCCTAATCATGATTTCATCCTACATTGTATGGGTTTCCTTTTCAGAGATAATGGAAAACCGGGTTCCATCAGTATAGAGACACTACACCTTTCCCCTAAAGCATTCAATTTGGGCATGAACTGTAGATAAAAAATTCATGCCAATAATGACATATCATGTCCTCCATAATAAAACCAATATATTGAATAAAAACTATCACCTCCCTGAGTTTGGTCACACTATCTACATATGTGAATGAACACTGAGTCTTCTCCCATGGGAGTATCCAATCATAAGGTTCCATTCAATAGTTCAACCATAATCTATATTCTTATAAAAGGCATGTGGAATGAGAGGATTTTCTAGAACATGTGTTAATAAATACTATAGAAAAAAGAATAAAATACACATATCATACTTCGTATAATCCCTTGAGCCCATGAATCATAACCCTCGACCGCCTGCAAGACAAAAAGCAGACCACCTCTTCATTCTCTCCAATATAATCTACCACATACTCATCATTGTGGATTTTACAGCTCTTTAAATTGTTTTTTCCTCGGTGGTCAATCCATAGTCACTCATTCATATGTTTGGAAGGTCATTCAATCTTGAGCAAGATTTCTACTTCTAACAACTGAATTGCACCACTTCACTCTATGACCGGATCAACCATGTGAGCCATGAAATGTAGGTCCACAGTCCTTGGACATCCTCCTAAAACATTTCCCATGCCCATTTCTCTAAGACTGATATCGTCTTCCTGCTACTGAGGTCTCTTCTACTTCTTACCCACTACTGAAATTCATCAACTATATCTACTCAACCAAGAATCTTTCTACCACAACATCTATCTTAGGAACCACACCATAACTAGGAATGAACATAGAGATAACACAATATCAGATTTCACTATATTGACCATGATAAAAGGTGTAAAAATTGAAGAAATTATATATAACCATATCTATCGAGTTCCCGGAAAGGGTATTAAACCTCTATGAATAATATTACACTAACATGCTACCCTAGTTGAGCTAAAGAAGCTCCTAGATAGGCACTTCCATTAGTGTAGCTATTGATAAATCCTCTCTAAATAGACACTCGAACTCTATCCATGAAAGAGTTTTCTAATCATATGTTTCGGTAACATAACTACACAATCATCTAGATGATCCATAAAGAAGGTTGGCTTCCAGGACCACCAATTGATCTAGTGGTGTCTTAACTAGATGGAAAACATTGGTCACTACCTCAACATAGTCCTCATATGCCTATGGGTCATGATCGACCTATAGCCTAAGGGGTGTCATCCACTAAAACTCATGAAGAACTCTCATCCAATGCTCCTTATCCACTTGTAATATGGGTACCATGGGCTACTCTAGAGGTGGTGGTATGAACAATGCACCACCGGGAGGTAAAATCCTTGGAACAAGTCCCTGTATCGAAGCCTCTTCATTAAGAGGTGTCATCCTAATGCTAAAAACACTAAATCCTATCACTTATAAATCTCTTAGGCATCATTAAAAAACAGTATGTTCCATTTTCATTGAGTATATCTGGAGATATGAATTTAAAAGTACATGTTAACGACAATCAATTACAATATGATACATGCACAATTATTTTCTTTGAAAACAATTTTATCTTGTACCAAATAGAAAAGAAGCTAATCAGAGTCCTAGTGAATGCATACATCAGTAAATTCACCAACACTAGGGTCCCTGTCCTAAAATCCGACCTTGAAACAAATACCATTTTTTTCCTCAAACCAAGATCATAGACTCCCAATCTATAATTACAATGAACCCTCTTTTATACCACTCTGTCATGACACATCCTAGTGGATCCCATACTATAACTCCCCATGACTACCTCCAGTAGGCCAGGGGTTGGTAACTATCACCGATTAGGCATATCACTCACATGGGAGGCATTTCCTATGTACCATTACACAGACATATCTTCTTGACCCCAAAATGATGACATCCAAAAACAACTAGACAACCAATGCATGAATACAAATATATCCCACAAAAATAGTATGGGAAGAAGTAATGTAATGTAAAATAGTGACGTATATTGTTCTAAAATAGTTATTATGTAACACATGTACAACCTATATGAAAAAGGTTCTATGAATACTATATGAAATACATAAGAACATAAATCGGTCTATCAGGCTCTCACTACATACCATATGGTTCTAGTTCATAATGGAATTTGTCAAAAGAATTATCACAACACAAAACAAAACACATATGGGAAAATCCTATGTATGGGTGATTATAACAACACTCAATAGGATACCCCGATACCATAATGGAATACAACAGTGGAATGTAAAATTATTTCTACATATTTATATTTCTATAGAAAATAGAACAAGAATAACCAGATATAATCAATATAAGAATCATAATCTAGTGGTAAGCCACAACCATGGTATGCCAGCCTTAGGATTCCATCATGAAGATTCCACAATGAACTATTATTGAATAACACACTCTTGATTCATATTGTACTGATGACGTTCATTTGATTAGTGTTGCTCATCGGTTCTCTCCATAAGAAATATACACTTATTATCTAAATTTAATATGATACATTGATGAGGATCAAAGACAAGGACATGAGGTGATACCAACAAATCAATCTGGATTTACCCACTCTATAATGCATTGATTTTTAGAAGCATTAGTCACACTGATACCAATAACTCCACCTACGGCATGAAGATGATTAGAGGATCCAAATCCAGGCCTATTGGGGGTATTACAACAAAACTATATAAGAAATCCTTATGAAGGGATCATGATACAAAGAGTGGGAAAAAATAATGAAAAGCATTATGGAAATGATAATGGGAATGATCCCTAAATTTTTGTTCAAGATACGGTCAACAAAAGATTAATTCCATGTAGAACATGGTAAACAATGTGTAGTAGGGGCACACATCATGTCCCTTTTTCGTGGATAATTACCATGTAGAATGGCTTGTTTCATTCATCCAATAACATTTAAAAAGAGAAAAAAACATGTATGTATTACTATATGTCATGTCCCTGTATGTTGGGTCCAACCTATATATTCTAGTCGTGTGCCAAAACATGACTTCATCCCATGTATCCTTTCCCGTGTACCAGTACTCAGGGTAGCCCATGTACATGGTCCATGCCATTCCATATCGATTAGTACACTCCAGTAGGAAACATGTGTACTCCAACCCATGTCCCTATACTTCCTGAAGTACACATCTTGTTTTTCATGTGGGATACACATGCGTTGTCAAGGACTACATGACATATGTATGAGGTTTTTACAGAACTAGTCTTCTTCCTCTAGCTCACACCGGTTGTTCTTCGGAATTATGTTTTGTTGATTGGTTTTCCATGAAACACAATATATGTGGACTTTTGTTCATTCTATCATCGAATCGGTAATATTCACGCCTTTAATCTCCTTGGAATATGATATCATAGATGTTCTTCATTTTACACTGAAAAATGAGAAATTGGCACCAACTATCATTAGATCTGCTACTACAACCATCCTCTCTCCTCTATTGAGCAATAAAAATGATGGATATATGATTTTGGATCATAATACCATTAATTTAATATGAAATGATCAATCATTCAATGAAGTTTCATACCGCGGAGAAAATGAGGAACAACAAGAATAACAGTGAATCGAATGGATAAAATCACATATCAAATCAAGAGGGATGACCCTCAATAGATATTCATGTCGGTCTTGGTTATTCACTATTATAATGATAAATGAATGAAGCCACAATATTTATCACAATGATTATAATCTCCCAAAAAGCTCCAAATCATACCCACTCCACATAACCATCAATTAGTGAGATTATCTATTCATTGATTGGCCAACATTAATCATGGTAATCAATAATGGGGAAATAAAAATCAATATCACAATAACTACATCAATTTGGATTGGTCAATGATGAATAACAATCATTGTTTCATCATCATTTTAAATATCCTTAAAAATCTGGGTGCGCCAATCATCAATCCTTTATTTTTTCATCATTCGTTGGGAAGGATTCACTATATATATTTATCAAATTAATCCCTAGAGGATCCCATGGTTATACTGAAGACACTAGAATTTTATCATAATTGAACATTTAAAGTCTAAATATTCATCGTGCCGATAAACTAAATAAAATAATTTCATTCAGATGATTTTATTCATTTCTACACCCACAATGAATCTTCAAAAAATGGCCCACACATACCAATGGTGGGTAATTCCTAGGGTAAAATATCTCTTATGAAATTAATGGATCCATTTAATCTATAATCTGAGAACTTTTTTAGAAGATATAATTAATTTCCGAAAAAAGGGCATGTGCATGCTACTTAAGATTTTAATATATTCCAAAAATTTATCCAGCGAACCCCAAGCCTCAGAATCACACACAATATCATCACCTATTATCAAAAATAATATATAAATATTTAAAATTAAAAAATAGAAAATTTATGTCATTACAATATAATTAAGAAAATTGTCCACCAATCATGTCATTGGGACTGTCACACCCCCACACCTCCCATGGCTAAGTGAATGGTTATGAAAACCATGCACAAGTTGTGTGGTTTACCTCATTAATTATCTATAGAGGATCTACATTGTCATGCGTCCTGAGGTTCATTGTCTAAGAAACTATGTGACACCCTCTTCACAATTAGACCATGTTGTATGGTTTCTCCTAGGGACCTACATCATTTCAACAAACCATTCACCCCTTCCTACTACACATAAGGCTATATTATTAGAGTGTCGTTCTCTAAAATTAAATTTCAACATATAATGGACCTCTCAGTCCTTAGCCATATTTGTAAAAATAATAGTAATGTCTTCCAACATATGAAATCTATTCTGATTATCGAATTATGTTTTTTCCCATCCATCGAATGAAAAATATCAAATTCTTATATAATTTCTACCTATTTCAAAACAAATGATTCTAAAATATACCCACTATAGAACATCTATTTCCTAATAATCCTTGTCTAATAGAAAATAATGAACTGGCCTACTTAGATCATCTATTTTTTATCAAATGGGAACATTTAATGGAAGAATAATCAATGCACCTCGATTATAAATGTTAAGAATATTGGGAATATGTAATAAAATATTCTATACATGATCCTAAATATCATTGAATGTACTAGGATAATGATTATGTTGTTCCATATAAATTGGTGGGCAATCATGCCATTTTATCGTTCATCTAATATCCTTTGGCACTTCCAACTATAGGTCCACAATATTAATGGGCAATTTTGTGTCACGAAACTATAACTACTAGAACAACATAAAAATGAAATCAATGGAATCATACCAATGATCATAGTATAGAAAATAACACACCACAATAGGTCATGGGTGAGGATACTACCCCTAGACCCAATTTTACTTGAATAGTCAATTTCTGATCTTCCAAACATTATTTCTTTATGCTAGATACTTCATGAAAAGGCTTGGTCGACAATTTCATTACACCTAACACCACCTAATATACTTTTAAATTTGTTTCCTCAAAAAACACATCCCATTATATTATAGAACAAATGTCGAACTACCCTATCTAACTATCTCAAAAAAAACTCGACACAGTCTACTAATGCATTTCAACCAAAAAATGAGACCTTCACATATGGCATATTGATATCCTTATGATCACATTCATTGAAGTCCATAACCAAATTATGAGGATTTTTCTTGATCAAATAATATTCATATCCTTTTTAATTAATTGTATATGTTGAAAATACGACTACCCAATGGTCGAACCCACATAGTAATGACCCCTTCCTCATGAGTGTCACTGCACTGAAGACTGTAGTTGGAATCCACACCATAAGGATTTTTTAAACTTCTCATTAGTTACACACATGAGGAGTCCATACATCTAATAATAATGAATTTCTTTATTTATCTCATTTTTTAACTAATTATATTACAAAATACTCAAGGTGATGTCCATATACATGGAATGCTCATCACTAAATAACGATTACACTATGATGTTATTGATTGGTTCTCATTGCTCTTCTTAATCCATGGTCACATCATCTAGGTTGTAATATCCTTAGCTAAATCTGGAAACCATGTTTCGTAACCATGCATATCCAATTCCAATCAAGGTCCAAACAACTTAAGGTGCCAAAATTACTTCCATGATACATCTCATCACAACACTACCTTCAATTTTTTAAGA
Organism: Viscum album; assembly: GCA_963277665.1. Lineage (NCBI taxonomy): Eukaryota > Viridiplantae > Streptophyta > Magnoliopsida > Santalales > Viscaceae > Viscum > Viscum album. The sequence continues at coordinate 1,142,925,341 of OY728148.1, forward strand.
ACACTAAGACTACATGCCTTCAATAGTCAAATTGAATATATCAATCAACATATTTCAAACAAGAACTAACTGATTAATTAATTAAAGTGTACCATCCAAAGTAAGCATCGACCAACTTTTCCATAAATAGAAGGCTTACAATTCAATGGCACCGATATCCAAACCTGACTCATGCTCCCGTGAGTCATTAATTAGTTTGGTCCAACTAACCATGATTCATGGAATATCAATCTCAATAGGGAAATACCAAACATTGAACTAATTATCAAATATGAATCATCATGTTCCACAACTATTAATCAACCACCCACCCATAGCCCCCATCAATAGATGCTTACATAACCAATGACTTGGTTATCAGGCTACCTTGAAAACATAGGCAGGCTACCAACCCAACATATCTCCTAGATTAACTACATACACCAAGTATAAATCTAATAATTATAAGTTTTCCAAACTCATAGTTGAGTTCAAAAAACGCATAATCATATCTGAAACATGAAATATCAAACTCAATAACTCATCAACCTCAAGTTATTTTTTTCAAATTTCCATATGGTCCTTTAAAATCACATTTCATATACATGGAAATAAATTTTCCACAAAATTGGTGAGACTCTCCCCAACATGGGTGTGTCCTAGGTGTTTAATTACTAAAAATAGAAACATATACCTTGGTTAATTCTCCGTCATCACCAAACACAACTCGTGGTCCTGGGAAATATGCTTATAAAAAGTGAAAACATGATAAAAGAGATAAACCAGTGACTTATATGTGTAGTAGGTCAATATTTTCCTTAAAAATATGCATGGAACTCCTTCTAATTTATGTTAACTAAATTCACAAAATAAGGCATAAAATATGAAAACTAATAATGACTGATTGATTAATCGAACATGATCCATTTTTCAACAATGTTTCGAATCACTGGGACTCTTTTCCCATAATTACTATATCATTGATACTACACTAAAAAAACTCTTAATTTATAGGTTACTCAAATTCAAAGTTAACCTATTAACATAGACATTTTTACTTTTGAGTCCTTAAAATAAATCAGGAAACAACATGGTTTAATGTATTACGTGACCCTACTTCTCAACCACAAAAGATTTAACACATCACTTTTTAACTTGATGGTAACTGGGTGTAACAGGGCATGCTAATGAGATTGAAGAATAACATAGTAGGCTCTATAATATCTTTTAATTTATTATAGGTTGATAGAAAATATTTCAATGTTTCATCACCCCACATTATAATGGATGGTTTACAACATTCCGAGTTATATATCCATAAATGATAAAAGATCACACAATCATCAATGTAGGTGACCATGCCTGAAGAATGCCTATCTATCGTTATTGGAGCATTACACAATGTTCAATCCCTTAACGGGGGTCATCCTATATAATGACTACCTATCATAACATGGTTTTCATTTCATTAATAATAGTCCTACTTGGTAAAAATTCCCATTAATGTCTTGAACTCTTTAAACCATGAAAAAAATGATTTATGATAGCAGGGAACAACTATTAATGAAGTATCCCATTTGTTTACAAAAGGATTTGATGATAAATCATGATCATGAATGGAATGATCACTAGGCCTGATCACATAACCTTTAGGACCAACACAACCCTATAATATGTTATTAATGTTCCAAAAAAATTATCATGTTTCAATTGTTGGAAACTCTCAAGGAATCAATTAAAAATGACCCCAACATGTTGTTCCATGCTATAAAAACCTCTAAAAGGATAAAATATATGGAATTTAACCTGTTATCATTCATTATAACATTTAATATAGTTCATATATTATGGATATGATATACCATTTATTAGGTTATTTGTTTTGGAACTTTATCTAGCTATTTAGAAGTACCATTTGAAAAAATTTCTCATAATTTCATATATTCATTTTAGAAATTTTTTCATTAGTCCAAATAATTTGTCTTGTTAAAGAAAATGTGTATTAAATACTATTCATGAAAACACATTTTTTTGTTGTAATCATAATTTTAAGTAACTGACACCTCATAATAATAAAGAAAAAATGTATAAAACAAGGATTTTGAACTGAGAATTTGTTTGGTCTAATAGGATTGCATTTTAAATATCCATTCCATTAGTATAATAATACCCTGTGAGGTTAATAAATAAATCACATAAAGAAAAAGTCATCCTACTAGGGTTCTGTATTGTAACGTATAAAGGTAACCTACAATGGCCCCATCATTTCATCACATGTCCACTTGAGATCCACCTATATCAAATAAATTATAAAGATTTAAAAACACCCTTAGATAGTATATCACATATAAATATCATGTCAAGACCAAAAAACTTTGGTCAAGTCTAGCTTATCTCATAAGAAACAAGCCCCAACTAACATTCCTTGGTCCAATTGTTTATTTAGTGATTCATCAATATGGGTTTTCAAGCCCCAAATTATAGAGGTATAAGAATTTATAATGTATAATTTATATCAATATTTAATGACAACTGTTTATTTATATATGTATAATTAAACATTTATACATTAATAAATGTTCAGTTAGATGAATATTTCATTTACGAGTCATAAATAAACTAACCATTAAATGTCATAATTAGAATTCATGTAATTGTAACAAGATTAGTACCTTCAGTCTCAAAATAGAAAAATTTCATATATGATAGTTTGATTATATGGGTTACATTTCCCCATTTATAAATGATCATACAATTTATAAATTTTCAGTTTCTCCCATTTAATGACAACCCTGAATATTTAATACTATGAATCCATTAGTTCATGGATATTGAATTATATAGGTTCCATAGTCAATTAATTTGGTAAAAACCATTTAGAGTGATGTATGAAATTTATTAACCAATCATATATCATAATTATAACAAATCATGCTATCATAGAAAAATGGATTATGGTAGACCTATAAAGCTACCTCATAAGAAGGAAACTTTGTTAAGAAAGGTAAAAATCACCTAGAATGTTATATAGGGACAAATTATACATAATCACCTATATATGAATAAAAAAGATCTTTATGACAGATCACAAAGTCATGGCATACAAATCATCATACATTAGGAAATCAGTAATGAAATCTAAATGGAATTTCATATGCATGCCACATGAATATTTATGTGCCTATAAAGAATAATGTAATTATACATACCTTCCATACTGAAAAAACAATTTAAATACACAAATCATTTATAAGTGTAAATACATTAAACACCCAAGGTGAACAAATAATAGAACAGAGTTTAAACAACAAAAACATGAGTCCCTAGATGAAAAAATTGATCTTCCCCCATGCGTGAGTTGGTCGGACCAAGACATGATCTATTTACCAAGTTCTGACATATTCATAGTCTAGTGTCTAACATTCCAAAATAATAAGACAAATTAAATCGTAGATCTGACCACTTAGTAACAGTCTATCCTTGTATAATATATAATATTAGCCAACTCAGCTACCACATGGCCTCAATAATGCCTCCCCATATTCTAGAGGATATTGACTAAAAATGAGTTCTTAATTGTTGTATAATGGGTAGAATTTATCCTATGGACTAATAAGAACAATAATTGAATAAATAATATATCATATGAAATGGAAGAAAAATTTTACCAAAAATTACAATAAAAAATATAGGAATAAATAACTTATAAAAATAACTAGTAACTTTCCCACGGATATTTTTTAATTTTGCACGAGTCTTCTATGAATTAATAATCAGAAGTCATATAGTTTAAGGATAATGAAATGAAATAAATTCCCAATAGTTTTCTCATAAAGAATCCAAAGCATCGATTAAATCCTTTTTTACTAAGCTCCCATGTCCAAATGTAACAACACACCATAAAATCCATGATCCTAAAAGTGTATCAATCTTTTCTCTACAGTTAACAATTGATGGTCCAAATAGGGTAAGAGATATAATTTGTAGGTTAAAAAAATGTTTTATATACCAATTCTATTCTATTCATATATAAAGATACATTTTTCATGTAATAATATAATCTATGAATGAAATACATAAATATTATGTCATATTATGTTCCTAAAAGCACAACCATATTATACTACCTACTTCAGCCAAAACCATAATGTCTTTGAAAGATTACCAATTATGATTTTAATTTATAATAAGTTGTATTACATAGTTAATATACATGGAAACCATAGAGATCATATCAATATAAGGGGTGAACATGTCCCATGTCATTTGTACTTGAAAAATGACATAAAATTGCTTCTTCATTTAGCTTAGGATCTGACTGAATCAATGTATCTTGTTTTTTAGGTAGTCACATCACTCTGATTAATAAATTAAATAATTTATTAGAATCATGATTCTTCCCAATGAGATATATATGTGGAACTTAGGTATCACTCTATATGTATTAAAGTCCCATCATCCAACAAGCATGTCTATGGAATTCCTCATAGGAAAATTGGTATCACTCTAGGTCTTGTATATATCCATCACCCGCTTATCCAATACTTGGAAACCCATGTATGAAACTTATATTTCACTAATTTCATCATAAAAGATATACCTTCAGAGTACTTGTTGGTAATTATAGTTAAGGATCCCAAGTGTCACTTGTGTTATGAATTAAACTAATATCCCAATTGTTCTTTTCTATGGACTTTATTTGATAACCCATTTATCAATCACAAAGTTACTACAAATCCACTCAATAAATAATATTAATTAAATATGAATATTGATTCCAACTATGGTGTTCAGAGTAAGAACCCATGTGTTACCATTGGCATGGACTAATGAATGATAATGTGATCTCAATCTAACAATGCCACTAAATACCACATTTATTCAAATGGATCTATATCATTTCTAAAAGATAATACTAACTCACCTTATAAGGTAGTAATTTTTATATCCTAGGATTAGAAGGCCTAGAATCTGATGAAGCCTCTTATTCAATACTATTAATAATATTTTTATTTTTTCAACTACAACCTCTATATTACAAGGGGTAGAGAACTCACCTTATGAGTTGAATGAAATCCATAAGAACTAATGGATATTTTTTATTGTTTATAATCAAAAAAAATGTGTGTTTCTATTTGCTTTTATCAAACACTGATGGATATTATAGATCACATGGGTAATATAAACATAAGATAAAGATTTTTTTTAATAAAAACATAATTTTAAATGTGATTATCATAAAGTAGTACATGTTGAATAATGATAGAACATATAGAGAACTAAAAAGTAAGAAAAAATAATGATACTACATACCTAATGATATGTATTCCACACACATCCATTATGTGTATTTAATTTAGCTGAGAATGATAGAGACAAATAAAATTGAAAAGCGCTATAATAAAAAGTAAATATGGGATCTCATGGAAATATCATCAAATTTTGAAATATAAACAATGAAAAGAAGGAAGAGGAAAATCCTTACAGAGAAGCTTCTAACACACCGGAAAGCATTCATTTTCTAAGATCGAACATGGGATTTTATAGTAATCCATGAATATGGTGAGATGGGAGCTTGAGGGAATCCTTGGAATGGTAGAAAATAGGGAGAAGGAATGGAAGTTTTCTTTTAAGAGGATTGTCTGAATAGGTCATTCCAACACCATTAATGAACTGCATGGTTTTACTTATAGTTTTCAAAACCATGAATAAAACATGAAATTAATTTTTTATTAAGGATCTATACCCCCACAAGGTTTGGGCTCACAGTTAAACAAAACTTCCGCCAGTTGTTCTTTTGGTACTATCTCACCCCATTCCACACACATCTAAATGAGTGATTAGAAAAACTATATGCAAGTCATGTGGTTCCCATCTGCAATAAACTGAATTTCTCATGAAAGGTTATGTATCCTTAGGTTCATGGTTTAGTAAATCATGTTACACACTCATTACACTTTCACTATGGTGTACAGTTTCATCTAGGGGGTTGCACTGTTTGAACAAACTGTACACCCCTACTTAATTATCCAGGAAATATGTCCACAAATAAAAAAACCAAAACTTTTTCAAACACATGAGAAACCACCCATACCTTAACCCCAATCCAAGTATGCCACATAATGTGTTCCAACTCTCACATATCAATTTTGAAGATCAAATTAAGAATTGGACCTAAACATCAAACAAAAAGTTAAAATTAAATTATAATTTCCATTCAGATCAAAAAATAATATTGTATACTTAATTTTAATAACTAATTTGTTAAAATTATTTCCATGGAAACGTATGAAGTACACAAAAATAAATAGTTTTTGAATTTTACAATAGAACTCAATAATGAAAATTGAGATGGAAAAGATATACTTAAGGGATGGGTAGATATTCAATGAAATTTTTATGAAATAGTGGGCTTGAAATTGATCTTCAAATACCATTAATTAATTCATTTAATGATATAATATCTCAAATAGGTAGTATATACTTCACAAAATTTAAATTATGGGAATAATAATATACACATCTCAAATAGAATAATTTGAGGGGGGAACCACTTACTTCTTCTCTGAAATACCATGAAGGAACTTTAACATCCTATATCTAAAACATAAATATCATATTAAGATAATTTAGAACCTTACTCATATTAATATTTATTTTTAGTTATAAATAGTCATTTTATTCTTGAATTCTATGAATTTTCCACATCGTGTGTTTATAGTCATGATTGTTTTTACTAGTTTCATAATAATAGTTATGGTCATATTTATTATTCCAATTTTCGTTATTAATATATCACTAAAGATTCATTTTTTTAGTTTTAACAATTAATTATTATATTTTATATTTCATTCATGAGTCTTTTAGTCTTTATCCTTGATGATGATATTTACAATAGGCGTGTTTTGGTCATTACTCACAATCAAAGAATGTTTTCTTAGTTAATGAAATAAATATTATTAAGAAATCTTCATAATAATAAGAAAATAATTATTTATACATTTATAATATATTATACTAGAAATTATTTTCCCATATTCATTCGGTATATAAATTCCCAATAGCATTCATGTATGTGGTTAAACAGGCCCAAACACGAAAAACCCTTGAATTAATGGATGATTATGAGGTGGTTATAATATAATATCATTATAAAAAAAATAATGATATAATTTAGGGGTAATTATTGTGATATTCTTATATAAATTATAATCATAATAATAATTAATGGATATTAAAATATTTTATAAATGAAATAAAATATATTCTTTTTAACACGATTGTTTTAAATGATCTAATTATCAATGATCATTAATAAGTTATACAATATTTCACATCATAAACTTAAACACATAATAACAAAAATATTTCCTCCGAAAATCTATTCTAGGGACTATCAACAAATTGGTGGAGATGCAAAGTTAATTGTTTTACTCATGGTAGGGGTAGTCCGCACATACCCTTGAATGAAGATATTAAATAAGAAATGTTAAATAGTTGACAATCATGACATTAGAAAAATCAGTTTACCTCATAATTGTCTTTGGAAATGAAGGCATTACGCTAAATAATGGTCACTAAAGGATTTTTACAAGGAGATAAGGTTTTATTAGGTGAACATTTTCAGAGTTTGGGGGATTAATTTTAAGGGATGTTGAGACATTATGTGTGATAATTTTTAACCAATATATTTGAATGGAAATGTACTTATGAGAGTAACCCATATAGTTTAAATAATCTAATCCTACTATACATGGGTTAATGGATACAAATGTGAAACATATTAGGGGATGGAGATTTATGGTCTAAAAACATCACAAAAACTAATTTTTATGATAACTATAACTATTTATAGATGTTTTGTTTTTACATTTTAAATGTTACCCTTATTTAATATTACAATGGTAATTAATAGTTATCATTAATAATAATATATAGTGAACAAATTAATATTAACATTTTTAAATAATTTTAACCTAATTATTTAAATTTTTTGAATACTTTTATCAAAAAAATAAATCTATTTTTTTGAAAAGTTAATTTTAATATAAATACTATTGATTGCGTAAGAATAGTTTTTATTAAAATAATTTTTTTACAATTTAAATCTATATAAAACATAAAATTATCATGGATTATTATTTTAATGATGTAAATTTATATATTATAAACCACATAAAATGAATGAGCCTTTCTTGGGACTGAAAATAAATTCTCACCTTGAAAATAATTGGTTCAATGATAAGAATGAAAATAGTATTTATTAATGAAACATTTTAGTTAATTCATAAAATATCATACGAAATATTTATTAATTCAACAGATATAGTTTTTCCGTAAATTCATATATTATTAAATAAATTTATTTGTGATTTTTATTTCACGAATACATCTTAGTGATGTCCTAATAGTTATTACTTTAAACAATTTTTTTTTTCAGATTCACTTACGAGTAAATCATTTCATAAAAACCCAAAATTTTATTTGAAAATAATATATTTATGATTATTTCATAAAATTAATTTTTATTAAAATAAAATTATATCATTATAAAATTTATCATATTGTTATACTCCATAATAATATCTCTTTACATTGTGATTGTCCAGGATAGGGTGTTTACCTATTACAATAGGCTCTCAAGTTTTACAATATGTATAGACATTATAGTCTATTGTTTTTTGGTGTGTAATAAAAATCATGATTTGTATAATTTATTATAAGTTAAAATGTTTGAATATTTAAATTTATTTGAGGTAATAATACATGAAAACTATATCATTAGAATCCTATATAGATATAGAGACAGATTGATTTTTAATGATTTCATGAGAAGTTATATTTATGTGTGACATACATAATATACATATAGATATGGTGTGACAAAGGAAACCCCATAAATACAAAGTGTGAGATAATTTTCAAAGCAATAATAAGTCAACACATTATTTATATAAATATTCAGCTTCATTCATGATGCTCATAAATTTATTTTGATAAAATGTATTTTATTTTATGCTAATTATAATTAAATTAAAAAGTAGTAAAGTCAATATTTTATAAATTCAAATATAATTTCTGGTCTATATTCATCCTTGTGATCATTTGAATTAATAAATATTTAGGGAATGGAAGAATCACTTTGGTGATGATAAAATTTTGTGATTAATGTGAAATAGTGTTTTCGAATGATTACACTACAAAATAAATGTAGACTCCAAATATACATCCTAAAGGATTCACTGATTGTGATTTTGTGTCTAGGTGATTAATTTAGATGTTGTAAGAAATGGGTTTCCTATAATTAATGAATTTGTGTATTTATTGATAATAAAGTTGATTTTACAGATGTGTGAATATGGATATATCAGGACGTATTGATGATCTAAAATTTTTGAGCTATTATAAAGTGTGAATCAATAAAAAGTGTTAATGGTTCATAAGGATCACTATCATTTGAATGATATTAATGAATAATAATATTATCAATTTAATGTGTATATAAATATGAACATTTTAGTTGGAAAATAAACTACAAATGGATAATGGTGAATATTTATTGTTAGAGAAAGGGGGATTACTATATCAGGATTAATAATTTACACTTATAGAATATACAGATATAAAATAAGTAATATTGATTCTAGTATATTTGGATATGATTTAATGACCCGAGTATTTGGAAAAGGTATGGATCATTATATTTTATTTCAAACCTTTCCTTTAATCTTGTTTAATGTGTGTAATGTTCAATGGAAGGTCTGGGGAGTGTCTGAGGTTTGTTCGGAGCCCAAGAGTTTGAGAAAATGGACTTGCAAACAAGGGAGCACGTCCTGCGCATGACTTGCACACAGTTTGGGTAAACTGTGTGCCCTAACCGTGCGACCCTTTATCTGAAGGTAGTGAGATGCACACGGTTAGGTAAACCGTGCGCCTAAACCGTGCGACCCAGATCTGGTTAAATTTTCCATTTTTCCCTTAATTCTATTTTAAGGCCTTAAGACTTTAATTCTTCTTCCCGTGGAAAGAACCAGAGGGTATTCTCCTATGAGCTCCAAAACCCTCTCCTCACTCTTCCTCTTTCTGTTTCTTCCCCCAGTGTCTGTTCTTGGATCCATCGAAGGCGTTGGATCACCCTTGGTACGACTAACCTCACACACCCATTTTTCCTCGGCAAATCATTCTATCCGTTGTATTATTTTAGCGTAGGCTCATATTCCCTATTTTCAGGGCTTTGGACTAATAGTCTGTTCCCTTCCAACCTATTTCGATTCTGAGGATGATATCAAGTGATACTACTCCTACAGCTCTATGGTAGGTGGTCATGTGTTCTCTTTTTGGGTTTTCTTCTTTCGTGAGTTTATATTGTCATGCCATGGTTTTCCCTTTTCCAAACCTTTTTTTTATATTGACTGCTTCAAACCTAAATGACCCATGTGGTATGAGATTGAAGAATCTAACCAAGATAAGGTGTTTAGATGAGGTATGGACCAGGAGCGGTCTACCATAGGTGTTATTCCCCGAGTTTTGGCCCATTTTCACCATTGAACCTCAATGAGATATCTTTAAAGGAATTTTACATGTTAGTAAAATAATATGGCTTGGTTAGATATTGTCTTGGATAAGATATCCTAAACCCATTTTATTATTTTTAAATGCATGTTATCTTGAAATGTGATTATGTGATATAGTGAGATATAAATGTCATGTTTTATTTATATGAATGTTATAAGTAGTGTATGCCTTATAACCTATGCTAATTAAATTATTAAGCTTGAGGCCAGGGGTAGACTATGAGAGCACCCCTATGATACAGCTTCGGGCTATAGGCAGACCGTGAGAGGTCCCCAAATTAAATGATACAGCTTTGGGATAGGTGTAGACTTTGAGAGCTCCCCTATGTTATGGCTTCGTGATAAGGGTAGACTGTGAGAGTTCATTTGGATAATTATTAAGAATTCGGGATGGGGATAAACCGTGAGAGCATCCCCAAGGTTGGGCTAGTGGTAGGATCGAGAGCACTGCCCTGAGGTTAATGGCGTCCGTGAGTTCCGTCCCGGTCCTACCCACCTCATTATATATACATATGAATATATATATCTATATCTAAATAAGAATACAAATCATTGAGACTACAGGCCATGAGTTGAGGCAGGTAGACCCCCCAGGTGTCCTTCTGCAACATGAGTGGGAGGGTTTTTTATTGCTTGTTTTACTTACTCACATTCTATTGATCACTATTACTGTGAACAACTATTTGGATTACACGTCAACATCATTGGTGGTGGCCTACTGAGACTTGTCTCACACACTACCCGGGCGGCCTCCTCGGCACCCGTGTAGACTTTACTACTTCAGGTACTAGTATGGGAAAAGGCCCATCTTCAGGTTGTTGATACATGTATGTTCTAGTTGGAGTTCTAGAGCATAAGACTGATCTTGGATAGGGATTCTCGTGGACTACTTTTGTTCTCTTTTTGTATTACTGCATAGCATGCTTGCCATCTGTTTCCATTGTATCAGCAAGCCATGCATCCATTTTGTACCAGAAACTACCTATGAGGCTTTTTTATATTTATCAGGGTTTCCTTACTTCTGTTGTCTAGTTTGTATGTTTCCCCTTTTCTCCTGTTTACCCATTGGTTGTGCTTCCTCTATTTTGTTCATTTACTGGTATACCGAGGAATATTCTGACATGGAGGTACAGTCTCTCCACTGACTTACCATTTCACCCCTCCTGCTAGTCGGTAGCCCCTGGCCTATAGGGAGACAAGCCAGGGGTAATCTAGCCAACCAGGCTCGGGGCTCGTGTTGAGGGGCATCCGGGTCCGTGAAATCACAGATGAAGTTAAGAAGCATAACTGTTTGAAGTGGTAAACATTGTAGACAACCAAGAAATAATTTCCATAAGATACTTTATGTGTTTTGGATGTGGAGATGAAGTGTATCAAGGAGATTATAAATGAATTAAATGTATATTAGGAAAATAAGTAATAAGAATAAATTTTTTATGGTGATATATAATTTTAGTTAAATCGAAAATGGAAAATTATATTGTCCAAAATTTATTTCTATAATGGAATCATTCTAGAAGCTGGTATATAGAACCAATTAACAAGGAGACCAAGTTTCTGTATGAGGAATGATTATATTTTAAAAACGAATTTAAATGACCAATATTCAATTTACCTTCCTATGTAATGTTAATCATGTTATAAATCTAGTGAAAATATTGATATCTTAGGGTTGAAGAACATTTAAAAAGGCATGATGTAGAATAGGGAAAGAGTAGTCTTCATTAACATGGAGAGTTCAAAAGACCCAGTTAGCAACGATATTCTTAATGAATCATATCCAAAATGAATTTAGGGAATTCTAAGAGGTAGTATAAATATAATTTTTAGAAAAATTGAAGCAGAATTTAACATTGATATTGATAGGGGATCACTATTTGTTTATTAATTATTAGATTAATTGTAAAAATAAGAATATATTTATGATAAAATATTGATAATATTGTAAATATGGTAAGTAAGAGAAGGGTTATTGAGTATAATATTACTTGAGACTGAAAGAAGATATACATGGTACGAGAAACATATTCTAGATGATTTAAAAAGGTAACTTTATATTTATAAGAGTTTTGAAGGTATGTATGATGAGGATGAAGTTACATTAAAAACATTTACTAATGTTGTAAATTAACTCTATAAAGTCCATTATTCTAGAATAATTCTTATGTACTTATGTCTATAAGGTGTTTTAAGATGTTAATTTATTGAATTCCAGATGAAAACAATTCGAGGGGGGAATAAGAGAAGGATGTTTGGAATTGTGAAAGTCGATGATATAGTAATATATGTAGATTATTTTTATGGAACATGAATGAAATTTCATAATCCCAAGATATTTTGTCATGTTAAATATATTGGATAAAAACTCTATAAGTATACGATCTGCATTAAATTATGTTTCCATATAGAAATTTTATATATTAATTATCCAAAATTAATGAAAAATTAACCTAAAAAATAAAATAATAATTTTTAGATTTTATGTAATATAATTTATGAAGTTGATTGTTAAATTCATTATTATAGATGATATTTTTTTGGAATTGAATAATTTTGCCTATAGTTGAACAGAAATATGACTTAGTGAAGTAATATTAATCAAAATATATAAAATATTGAAGTAACCATAATTTAAAAAGTGAGTAATTCAAAGTTAGGAAATAAATAATACTATGATTAAAAATGTCTAAAAATATTCAATAGTTAGTGATGGATTTGAAATGAGAAGTTTTAATTCAATGAGAGTTGAAGATGATCATAAGATAATTATAAAATAGAAATAAATTTACCTATTGAATCTAGAAGATTATTTAGTAAAATAAATATTTCCTCTTTCATATTTTTGATGGTGAGTTGAATTTGATTATATAATGTTTTTAACATTATTATTTAAAGGATTTTTAGTTTTGATGAATGATGTGAGTTAGCCTAACAATATATACCCTATACTAGAGGATTCACAAGTCAAACCAATTATAGTTTTATGGGATTTATAATTTTTATAATATTATAAACATTATATTATTTTAAAGCTACTACATCTTATAAATATTTAAATATTTTATGACAACTAATTTGATGATATTTGATGACTACTTAGTAGATCATTCTAAAGAGAGAGAGTACACTTCTATCTCAGATGAAGTTATATATGAACATTGTCTAGAAATTCAAGACATACTATCAATGAAATATATCATATATTGTGAGAAAGAGTCATATAATATAATACAACTGATCTGGTCTATTATTGTGTCGACGGAGGACCATTACAAACTAGAGAGATTCTATTATAATGAAACTATAATGAGAATGATACTATTGAGAGATAGTTTTTATTCTTTGGGGTAATGGATTTAGGCCACACCCTAAAGTTTATCCAAGTGTAAAAAACGTTGAATTATTATTTTTTGTTAAAGATGGTACCTTAACAAATATTATAATCACTTTTCTAGTGTAGTAATAAGATATATGTCCAATATTTGACCTAAATAAAACAATTGGTATATAACCACATGAGGATGAATCCTTAAAAAATTCGAAGTATTTTACTCTATTTAATTAAAGCATTACATGTGGTGTAATTGTATCAGTGGATATCTAATATCCCTTCACAATAATAAAATGATGAGATTTGAATAAAATAAGTAGGTAAAATAAATTAAAATGAATTTCATAAAACTTGTTTACATGGATTTTGTAATATCCATTATTTTTCATAATTATAATTTGTAGGTGTAATTTAAATTTTTCATATTGTGGATTTTTATTTCTCAAAATCATGACTGAGAATAGGATATATATATTTTAAATATCCCAAAATGTTTTTATTATAAATAGTTTGAGACTTCTTAGCTATTATGGTGGTTTTGGTGAGCCTCATAGGAGGCACATGAGGTCAAGGGATACTAAAATATGGAAACAAAAGTCATTCACAATGTGAATAAGGTTTTAATACCATGAAATCTCAATGGTATAGCTTGTTGTGCCCCAAAAAATTTGATTAATGGTCGGACCATAGTTAAACATCCTGAATGTGTTCGAGGGAAATTTAAAAACAAATTGGTTCTTTGGCTAACTTTTTTCTTGGTTAACGAGTGTGTGATAGGATGACCTTATAGCAAATTCCTCCCACTCTATTTCTCCCTTCTTCCATTTTTAAACCTACTTATTTCTTTGTAAGTTTTATAGGATTTATCCTCATCTTCCCTACTACAATTTCTTTTTCATTTTTAGCCTCTCATTATAGAAATATTTTGATAGATTTCAATATTGATTTGAACATAGCATGTTTGGATCAACTAAAAATTTTATATCATTTATTTTTTGTAGATATATGGGGAACATATTTTCTATATGAACATAATTGGAATCATTTTTGGTGATGGTGTTTAAAAGTGTTATTTTACTTTTATATTTAGTGAATTTAAATGAAATTAATCCTTTTAATAGGTGTTTAAAATGGGTATTTTATGGGGCTTAGGTTCATCCACGTGTTGGGGGTTGGTTTCACCATATTTCTGAACGTTCCATCTTGAGGATAAAACGCTATATATTTTTTTCATAATTATGATTTAAATTAAATTAAATAATTTATTTTAATTGGTTATAATTGTTTATTTATTATTATTAGCATCTTATTGGTTCCCAAGAGCAAGAACGTGGATTGGTGAGCATAGATGACGATCAATAGGATTGTATGAAGTTTGAAGTATCTTTGTAAGGGGTTAAATCCGTGTTTGAGGTTGGTAACCCATAACATAAAATTTTATATTAATTATTATTTATGATTCAGTATGCCTCTATATTTTTTGTTGTTCAAGAACGGGGTTTTGGGAATATAAGTGAACTTGGTTGAGAGGTCAGATAGATGTATCCATCCTATGATAGAATTAAGTACTCAAAATAAGTTATGTGAATTTAGTATTTCCTAGTGATAATATATCCATTTGATGAGAGCTTTATCTATGTTTCATAGAGATATATATGTTTCCCTAAAACTCATGATGAATTGCGAGTATCCTTGGATGATTTTCATGGGATATTGAGAAAGAATGAGAGACTTAAAGCTATGATATGATTCGGACAAATATATATATATATATATGTCATAGGAATTATATGGAATTACTTATAATGTTTTGAGGTTAATAATCATGTGGGATTCAGTTGAAAGGATTTATTTGGGACATAGTGCAATGGATAATTGTTTTCATCAAGTGTCAAGAGAACTAATCTCCCTTAGAATGTGTGTTAAAAAACCATGTGTGGGTAATAGGGGTTTTCAGGACTTCTTATTTATATGAAACTGGGTATTTTATTATTTTTGTAACCCATCTATTAAATCCATGTCCTAGTAGATTTTTATGGCTTAGGTTGGTACCTATATAGCAGGAGTATGAGAAAAATGGGCTAGATGGGGTTGGTTCGGAGACTGATATTTTGGATGGATGTGCCTTCTGGTAGAGATTTCAACAACATATAATGGGTATGGTATTGTGTCAATTAGTAGATATTGTGAGGGGTATTTTGTAACAATTGGATTCCTAAACATGTGACTTGATATGATTTTTTGAAGTTGGGTCTAATTATAAATTGACTAACATGTAAGGAACAATTAGAGTTTTTTGTAATGGGAAATTACTTTGTTTAATTATTGTGAACTACCAAATGACTTGGGGATGGGTTGGTGTGATTTATGTACCTTCCCCAGAATCCAATGTTTTTATTGATGTTTTTACCTTTGTAAAGTCTTTGGTTATGCTTTATTGTGTTTTTGACATCCCTTTGTTTGAAGGGATGGGTCGGTGTTCTTATGACCTCCCCGGATTCTATATAGATGGTTTTGATTTTTTATGAACTCATTACATTCTATGGAGATTATTCGATGCGCTTTTGACCACATATGAGTATAGGGTTGGGTTGGTGTGTATGCATTTGACCATACATTTAGTGGATTGGGTCCCTAACAACAGTAGGGCTAGCTTATGGAATTTTTTGAGATTTACCTATGGATCCTACTTAGAGTTATTATGAAATTGGTCAAGATGTGGATGTAGAACCATGCTCATATTCATTGTGTATAGGGTAGAGGTTTAGTAATTTATCAAACATGATTCTTTATGTATTGAATGGGCATCTATTAAGTCAACATAAGTTTTTGTGTGGATTCCAGTATGGTGGTGAAGCATGTATGGTTACATTTATTGGTGTCATGGTTTGAAACTGATGACCTAACAGTTATGTGTACCTCATCAGGTGATTTAGCAGCCTAAAGATTGTGAAAAAACTCCATGAACATGTTTATTTTATCTATTCTTTCATGTTTCATGTATATGCATATAATAGTGTATATTAGGGATTCTTAGTGATACCCTACAATGCTACGTTCTCACACCTTGAATGTGAATCTCATTGTCTATATAGCGATTACCTCTGATTTTTTATGTCATAACATGGGACACGTAGTGGATTTGTTTTGGAGAGAGTGACTATATCAGAAGATTTGGATGAGTCCCATGGATGGTATTAGGGTCAATGTGTATGTGGATTATTTTGGTTTAATTTTTATTTGGGATTGTTCTAACGGGTTATCAAGGATTGGTTTTTATGAAATTATCAGTCGTTATTATATGTGATTGGTTGGTTATACACTAGTTAATTTGGATTTTTATTGATGTGGATGTTTATTTTGTTCATTTTTTTGTATCATGTCACCCTAATTCAGGTGAATTATATAACTAATATATTAGTTAATACCTATCATCTTTTGGAATCCTCTAGAATATGGTGAGACATTTCTTAGGACATGCATTATCTCAGACCAAGACACCATTAATATTTCTACGGTGAGGCATCAAAAATATTATTAAATATTTGATTTCTTTTATTTATTGGGAAATGGAATACATGTGTTCTATGACTATGTTAGATGTTATGATTTATATTGGACCAATTCATTGAGAACACATTTTTTTATAGGAATTCTAGGTAACCAAGGCATGGGATTATTGCTCATAGTTCTTGGTCATATAGTTTTATCATTTCACCTAATGTGACACACATGAAGTCATAGTTTTATGATTTATTACGGGATTTTGGATCTTATATTATTATAAATATGTCATGATCATGCATATTGATTAGTCATGTTGGATTTAGATGGTATTTTTCTTGTTTTCTACCATTGTTTTCTAATTAGAGGGTTAGTTTCCTAATGTGTCCATAAGAGATTAAAAAAATTTCTACATAACTGATTGGATTATATTTACATAGATAGACCATGGTGTATTTAATTATAATGGTTATTCGTGTGAATATTATATTATGATTTTTTAGCCACCGATATCCACCCTCAATTCCATGAAATGGGAATTGAAAGAGGCGCTTGTGCATATGTATAGAATTTCACATCCACATAGGGATGCAATTAATTTTCTATCACCATCATTAATGGATGGTTATTATGATTTTATAAAAAAAATTAAAGGATATTTATCACATAATTATGCCTTTGGAATTATAATATCAAGGATATATTATATTCTTTGAATAAATTAGTATAAGAAATTTTCACTTGTGGGTACATGTAGACTACCACCAACACAATGTGAAGTGATCATTCTCAATTTATCATTACATAGACAGTAAAAATTATAGAGTTAATGAATATATATTATAGATATATCATATAATAATGATTCATTATTGTTAATTTATTTTTTACCTTTCTTTCACTCTATCCATCAAAGAGTGAATGTATCATTCATGAATATGTATGGCCTACCATCTTCATTAAGGGTGTAATTAATATTTATATATCTACCTTTTATGGATAATTATATATATATATATAATGAATATATATGATATTTATATCTCTATTAGAAATATATATATTATTTAAACTTGATCGATGTAAATTTAATAGATTTATCAAACATGAATTCAGATCAAAAATGAAAATGATAACACCTAAAAACTATACTTTTAATAACAATGTATTAATAAATGGGTGTTGAAATATTATAATACGATTATATATATTATCTGAAAACTGTAAATTATTATGTTCTATATGTCTAATAAATATAAATTTATTTTTTAAAATGTTTGTGAAATTAAAAAATAAATCAAACATGATGTATGTGATCTCGTTCCCATATTGAATTTTGTGAGACAAATGCCTTATTCACATAATGTCTATATTATGAGGTTCATATATGTTAATTCGATTGAAAAATATGGGGACATACATATCCATTTAAGGTTATTTATTTAATGATGTTTTATTCAAATGTTACCAATGTTGTAATAGATTATGTTTCAGCCCCATTATTATCCTGATTGCCTGGCCCAGAATTTACATTAAAAAATATATATAATAATTATATGGTTAATCTTATTTCATATTACTCTCCTACATTTATATTGTTTATTTTGATATAATAGTACCATTTTACAACATTAGGTACATTATTGAGATGGAAATTTTTTTGATAAAAGGAGACATTATTTCCACTTTGGTCGGTAATCATTTTATTTCATGTCCATGTTTCTTTTAAAATGTTTTTAGGAATTCTTTATCATTATCCTATAAATTTTGTAAGTTTTTATGTACCCACTTTTTAAATTTTAGAAAAAAATTCAAGTCCCCCTCCCACAAATTATATAAGAATAAGTGGAAAGTGATAATTTCCCCTGGGTCCCACCTCCAGTAGGCGTAGGGTTTCCAACTAGCACCGAGGGTATAAAAATATCATATACTGGTGGAATTACACTCTATAATATAAATAAGATCATGATATTAGATGTAACAATGACAATCTACTCCTTCACCCACGCATGTATATATATATATCCAAAAACCATCTGACTATTCATGTGTAAGTAAAAAATGATACATACAAAAATCTCCAAAGTTAATACCAACAAACAATGATAAACATTAAAAATGCCATAGGTAGTAAATTCTTGTGTGTACCATGATGTCAACATGTGAAACCGAAAATAGTTCTGTATATAATGATTGAGCACACATGTATACTCAATAATAAAATCAAATTCTTTCATGTACATATTAGAATGTCACAGTAAATAACATTTGAGAAAACCTAAAAAACAAATTGTAACTTTACAAGTTTACTAACCTGAACCCTGATCTCAAAAAGGATTTATTACTAAATACCACATCCATGTATAATAATATAATATGAATCACATTGATGATAGGGTACCCCACATCACTTTCCCACTTATTTTTCTCTTTCACACCATAACGTCGAATGTCCGGGAACTCCCACCACTTCTAAAAAACATCACATCACATGACATCATTCCTAGAGAATGTTTTTCAAAATCAACAAATTACATATAAAAAAAGTGTATTAGATTATCAAAAACATGAAACAAATCAATGTCAAATTTCCTAGAAGTCTCACATATTTTGAATAACATCACATCAAACCACATCCTTTATAGAGAGACGTGGTCCATCTCATCATGTCGCATATCATGACCAGTGTTTAAGAAATCAAGAACAATAATTAAATCAACATTATATCAACCTCTTACCATGGATATAAAACACTATAATCCATTTCATGACATCTCACCCTAACAAACCTAGTCAATCACATACTCATAACATCACACATACACAATGACACTATTGACATCTGGACATCAGAGACTATTCATATCACCAATTCCTAAAAGGAGGATTGTGGAGTATTTGGTATCCCAACATCTATCCTACCATCATGTTGATGATAAAAAAGCCCAGAAAAATTTGGTTTCATCACATGGTTCTCTACATGGGTGTGGAACATATAGAAATCAAATAAATAAAAAATTATTATATATGTAGAAAAACAACACAGAAGGCCCAACCTATGGGTTCACATCCAATGCATAAAACAAATTACAAGATACTTCACATCTAATTCCAAAGCTAAATTCACTACCCCGTAGAATAAAAAACCAAAAATCATATTTCTTTCATTAATTTTCAATAATCAATTTTCCAGATTTTTTTTACAAACCATTTCTTTTAAAACATGAACTTTTATTAGTATTTTCAGCCCATTATTCATAAAAAACATTAACCATTTAATCTGAAGATCCCTTCACCAATTAATTTATAAAAAATTCCCAATATTTTTATTCATTTCACCATCTATTACTAAATGGAAAACTAATATGGAATAGCATACAACTTGTAGTAATGTAAAGATACCAATATCCCCATGAACATCAACCTTCCATCATAGCCCGACTATAAACCGACACCAAAACAACCATCATATCCACACTGCACAACCACATCTCTTTAAATTTCCCCATAAAAATCCCAGTATACAATCACTTTTCACATCCATGAACATACCCCAGCAGGACACAATAACATGATTTAGAAAAGAGGGATCTTATTCAGTTTCACTTCTTTATTTAAGGGTGTTATCAAACAATCAAAAACATCCTAGGTCATATATTTAAATAATAGTATATACATGATTATAAAATTAAATCTCACGTGTTTCCAATCAACCACATAATGTAAATTATAGAATTTACATCGTAACAACACAAGAAAGTACCCCCCATGTATAAATATCCGATTTAAAATGTTTATTATGATTTGAAAACTAGAAATAAATGTAAATATAAAATGAAATGAAAGAAGATATATCTTGAGTATTAAAAACCCTGAGGTGATTCATTTTATACAATCCATAGATATAAATCTTATTTTCTATCCCCAACCCATTGGATGATGGTGGTTTTGTGAAAATAACCACCATAATTTTTTTCCCACAATTATGAAACTACACACTTATGTTGTTTTCACATCAAATATAATTTGGTATATATAGATTTTGAAACTATGAAATGTATTCCATGACCCTTTATGCCAAATTGAATAAGTGAATCTCACTTATATGGATAACTATGTGTGTGATGGGAAGCGTATCTTCAAACCCAAAGAAAGATCAAATTGGATTTACATGTGGTGAGACATAAACCATCCTCACCACGAATAAAATATTTCATACTACTATTTTCCATAATTTCATGGGGGTTAGTGATGGTCGCAATGGTATCAGCTAGAAGGGACAATGTTATAAAGCCCCAAAACAGATCACCACTTAACTGGTGGTTAGACCGGTCACCACATAAAATCAAGGGCATCTCTTCACATGCCAGAGGTTGTTAAATATTAGTGAGGGTCTATGGTTAGTAAGTGGGGAGAATATATACTCATATAAAGGTTCATTAATAAACAATGGAAATAAATAGAGGAAGCATTCTAATAAATGATAAAGTAGTGAAAGTCAAAATGTACTCATTTTATAAAAATGGTCAACACCATTTATACTGTAGATAAATGCATGACCTGCTAATAATAAAAAATTGAAAAAATTTAACAAAAACAACATGATTTACTTTACAATATATAAATAGATAAACAATGACTCAATGCCTTGTTGTTGGGCTCCTCTAGAATTCAGAGCATCTTCTCTGACCTCTACTCATATCGCATAGTATCTGCAAACAACACAATCCTGATACCAAATAGAATCTACTTGGGTACCAAAGTGTAGTGGAATCACGAGTAGGGTGTGAAATGTATATCTCAGTAGGTAGAGACCACCAGTGTCTACCCCAAATCCTAAAATTTAAAAAATAATTTAAACCGTGTGAAAGAATTCCTAAATAATTTAAGCAGTATAATGTAACTATAGACACAAGTAACTTATTCTGCCCTTAGCTGTTGTTTGAACATGTATTATAAATTTTTCATGAATAAAAAATAGCAATTACACAATCAATTTCATTTATCTATTATTAAAACCTCATTAAAGTATGAATGTCTCAAAATTCATTTAACACCCCATGATTTCATAGTACGTTATTTCGTTAGTGTAATTCAATAACTTCCACTACACACAACATTGAGTTCAAGCGCGCCACGACTTACCAAACTAGCC
This sequence comes from Viscum album, assembly GCA_963277665.1. NCBI lineage: Eukaryota > Viridiplantae > Streptophyta > Magnoliopsida > Santalales > Viscaceae > Viscum > Viscum album. Next base: position 1,142,947,884 of record OY728148.1, read on the forward strand.
GTTGAAAAGCGGTTATGAATAGTATTAACGAAATTTTGAATTTTATATTATCCATATAATTTTAGAATCCATATTATGAGTTTCTTAGACATATTATAAGAAAAAATTCAATTTTTCAAATAAAAGAAGAATTTTTTAAATGCAATTTTACTGCCTTTTAATGGAGAACCCATTTTAAATCTAATATTTGAAACGTTTTTATATTAAATTTGACAAAATAAACATCTCATTTATAATCAGGACCTAAAAATTTATTTTTCTTAAATTTTTTGTGTTTTTCTGATAACTTTCATATTTGGGTGAAGAGGGAAAAATACTAAATTTTAACTAAAAACAATATTTTTAATAAAAATAATTTATAGTGTTAAAATATACATTTCAATGTTTTGGAAGTACAATTTGATTATATCTTTACCATTTAATCCAATTTTGATCATTGAAAGTAATTTCACTTTGAAATTGGACATAAACTAGTGTCAATCTTTTGGTAGTTATTAGTTCATAAAATAAGCTTTTTGGTTTTGACAACGGGAATTAATTTTAAATTAATAAATATAATTTATATATTTTGAATATGGTAAAATAGACTTCATTTTTTAATTTTGAATATCAAAATTATCTTAGGGTGATTTTATGGTATGTTTATGAAAACATTAAATTTTTTATGAATAGTGAAAACACCGTGTTATTGGTTAAAACTGACTTTTCATTTAAATATTTATTAATTTTATTTAAATATATTTTAGGTAAAAATAGATATATAGTATCTATATATGTTCAATTTAATTAATTGATGTCATTTTATAATATGTTTATATATATATAAAATTTATTAAAAAATTTCCATCTTTTACCCACCTCCTAGGAGTATTTGTAAATTTGCATAAAACATTATTTTACCGCTTCTATGAATTGAATTTAAAAAATCCTAAAGACATGGTTGATATCGATAAGTAAAATTTGGGTCAATAAGATAAATATAATTTTTTGTGAATGGTAACTTTTGACTTTTAATTACCATGGTTAAAAGTAAATAGGGGAATTAAAGGTAAAATTGATATTATTATTACCCTAACACATGTCATAATTATATTGGATAAGTGTAATTCAACCAAAAACAACCTTCTGAATAAAATATGACCATTTTGTTCCACTTGGATTAGATGAAGACATTTATTATTATTTAAGTCAATGAATAGTTAAAAGTGTTAAATTCAATGTTTAATAACTAAAACATTTTTAATATAGGGTTACACATAAGATAAATTCGACTATAGATATTCATTAGAAAGATATAATTATTTCCTACATAATGGTATTTTAATTAAAAAAATTAGACAGAAAATACTTTAATTTGATTATGACACAATGATGATGCAGTAATTACCTAATTAAAGAAATATTTATATAATTGGTATTATAAATAACTAATTAAATGTAATTTGAGTACATTTATGAAAAAACACTAATTTTATAGGTTAATATGGCATATTAGGGTCGATTAAAATAATTTTTTTCAAAGTATTAATGCTGTTATGAATTTAGAAAAAATAAAATCCCAAATAGTGTAAAAATTGACATCAAAGAGTTTTTAAAGCAAATATTATATTATTAATTCGTATTCTATTCCTAAAAATCTAAGGTGAAACCAAGGGGCTTAAATAATATTATATATGTCATTAATTAACCATTTTTGGTTCTCCTGAAAGTTTATAGAATGTATATTAACCGTATAATATAAAAATATTAAGAGACATGGTAAATGTAAAACTATTTAACTAAGAGTTAAATCTAAAAGGTAGGGTTAATATAGTTACCCAAACATGTCTAAAACATATTTGTTGAGTGGTTTACGACCCATACCCATTTTATTATTCAAATAATTCATTTTATGCCATTAGAAACTGAAAAGTAATTTATTATAAAATAATATTTTAAATTTTTCCTAAGGTCCCCTCACACTTCTTATAGAAGGTCACTTCCCCTTATCTCAAATTCATACCTCCAATAATATTTTTCTCAGCCAAATCCTACCCAAATACCCTATAAACTTTCCTCCCTTCATCCTAGAGACCTTCTATTCATCAGAAATGCAACCTAAGTATCCCTTTTGATCAAATCAAAACAAAGAACACAAAGAATGGATAAATATTTAATCACCTCTTTCAAGTTCCATTCTTATTCCACTTCCTCTTTCTTTGTTGTTTCCATTATAAAATAATAACTCATGTATCTTCTATATACATTTATGTTATTATAAGACATATTCATTATTCTATTCATCTTTTAAATGACATGTCACTATACGTGCGTACGTATGGATTACTGTCTTCACGTCATGGTGTAATTGTTATTCAATACATTATTATTTGGATGGGTATAATAATGATTTGTAATTAATGTAAATAATAAATATAACATGATAATAATTCTTTATATATTATATACAATCCAATTATATATTATTTTAAAATCAAAAGAATGATATTATCGCTCGTGCGTACGTACATATTACCATCTCAATAAACGTGATGAGATTCATTCCCCATCGTATCCATTCAATACTTAATTTCATTAGATGATTAAAAATAATTTTTAAACAATTAATATCATTCTGAAAATAAATAAGATAAATCCTATCCATAACAAACATTACTTAAGAAACAAAGCATATAAAGGAAAATGAATCAGTTAACACCTAAAACGATGATAATAATAAAATACTATTAACAAAGCAATATTAAAAGATCATATATGATATCATATTAATGTATATGATTCTTGAATAATATAATAAATATTATTTTACCATTATACAAGAGGTTAAATTACTCTCGACCAAGGAAAAGTACATGGTAATGGGTTTTCATCTCTCTTTTATTCCTGTGAGTTTTTTTCAATATTTGCCACTATTACTTTTTGTGTGCTATATGTACTGCCCATTATTGTATGGTTTGCGTATTATACATTAATTTATGGTTATTAATATCACCAATGGATGATCCTTCTTTCAAGGGGAGGTTGTTTTTTATGTTACCAAATCGGTAAAGGATAATTTGACAATCTCTTTATTGTTAGATGTTGTTTTTATGTAAGTATGTACTGGGACATATTTATCATCCACATCAATGTTTCTTTAAAAAGTATTTCAAAAATTTTTTGGATATTTACTGGAATATGGGTTATGTGCATTTATACACTTATTTTACTTTTTTTAAAATGGTTTGAAATAATTCTTTCAGTCGTTTTCCAAACATTGTACTTTATGACCTTTTCGAAAAAATTAAGGTAAGAATGTTTTTTTAACTTATACGGTAGGTGCAGCTATTTTCTTCCATTATAACAATGTCAAAACTTCCCTTAAAATCTTATAAGAATATTTTCAAAATAAATGTGTTATTTTATAATAATATGAATTTTAAATGATTTCCAAATAGTAAGGAATATTTCCCTAAAAAATGTTTTGGTTTCATCTATGTCAACATCCTTTGATGGATTTTAAGATTATTTGAAGTTGATTTATTATTAATAAAAACATCCATATTGTATTGAAGTTTTTGTGATATTTTTTTATATTGATGTTTTATTTCATACCATTCATGTTTTATGGATAATGTATTGACATTTTTTATTCCATTTTTTATACGAATTTTTATGTTATGTTTAAACAATTTCATATGAGGAATGCATTGGACATAGTAAGTGACAGTTGGATCCTGTTATAGATCTTTGATGCATCGGTATATCTCATGAGTCAAACTAGTATCTTAGCACAAGGCCTTGACCAAATCTTATTTGTGGTCTTGGAATAGGGCCATGACTATGTGGTTATGAAAGTCTGAAATTGTGCATTCCATCATTATGAAAGTGGCTATAGATATTTCATGTTATTATTTGACTAGTATAATATCCAAGTGAATAAGTAAATGGAATTATTTGATTTTATGTTTTCATATTATGCTGAATTTAATGTTTAAAAGTCTTTTGTATTATTCATATACATTGCCTTGAATTCTTATTCTTATTTATGAATATTTCCACTATATTGTAATCCCTACTGAGCATATGAGCTCACCCCTTTCATTGTTTTATTTTTCCCAGTATGCGAAGAAGTATATTATGACTGACTTGTAGGGATAGTATATGGGATATTAGTGTTGTCTATGGAAACAATGTTATTGTATTATTCCATTTTATTATGTAATTTAAACCTAATGAATGTATCTAGTACTTCCAAGGCTACTAAAATAATTTTTCTTTTGAGACTTGACCTTTTATGATCATGCCAATGATATGTAATAATTCACCAACACTGGGCCTCTGGAATCAGGGCGTTACAGTTTGTATCAGAGGAAGTTTAGTACAAACATAGGAAACTATATTAAGATAAACTCTGATTAGAGAACATGATCCTAAGGTAGACTTTGAGGATTAGTTTATAAGAACTTCCTAGAATTTTGGTAATGTTGAGATTTTGTGAGTTTTCCAAGAAATATATCTTTGTCTCGATACGAGCAGGTATAGGAATCTCGGGCACATATGTAACTAGGGGTAAAACTTTAAAACACCACTTTGAGCTAGACTCGAATGGGAACTATTGTACGACAACGGGACTTGTTGTAATCATGGTTACGACACTCCCATGGTATATTCGTAGTATAATTCTCATTTTCATTACAACCCATTAGGAAGGCTTTATGAGTATCTACATCTTCAAAGATAACATTTTTCTGATTATGGATTGTATCCATAAACTCTTCAATTTATGTTAAATATTTTACATGTTTGGAATAATGAATTGTGATTCTTAAACTGACCTAGTGCATGCCACTGTTTAGAAATGGTGCTCGGTTGAAGTAATGAGAACTCCAACAATAAGTATGATCCAAAGAGTATGAAGGATCATATCTTTTATAGTATAAAGCTAACATTTTATAGGGAATAGTATCCCATGTATTCTCAAAAAATGAAGAAATATTATCATGTGTTAATAAGATAAGTATAGAATTTTTTGAGTCATATGGCTTCGAAGGGAAGACAGAGAAGAAGAGGATGGTAGAGAGAAAGGTGGTTAAAGGGAAGATGGGAAAGAAGGATTTTCCCATATGTGATAATTTTGGAAAGAATCAACTCGTTAAATGCATGTAGGGAATGGGGGTTTGTTATGAGGGTGGATAAAAAGGACACAAAGTAAATGATTGCAAGGATAAGTAAAAGGTTTCATGGGTACCATTCCTCAACTCCGAGAAGTTGGGTCACTGTGTGAATCATTGTCCAAATCATCCGAGTATACCCCAAATGATGTTATTGGATAATAATCAGTTTATGATACTACCACAGATTAAGAGGAATGGATAGAGTTATTATGTTTTTGTTAAAAGATTATGTCATTTTAGAGTTGTATTGATGATATACCAGTTATAATAATTATGTAAATAAATAAGGATTGTACTATAGTACTATTTCTTGAGTATTTTTAAGTATTATGGTTTTATGAATAGTGACTAAAAATGTTATACTCTCTGGAAAATACATGGCTTGAGGAAAGATAAACTATAATATGGTCCTGATACTAAGCTAGTAATTTTCGAATAAGAGATGGTTGATTTGGATAAATTATATTGGATATTCCTGACTATCTGGGAACTAAATAATGGTTTGTTTATTTCATCATTGTTGGAGTATTCAAAATTTTTGGAAATAATGAATATATTTAGTACTCTATAAAGAATAATGGATCATTAATGTAATAAATAAAGTCTTATGGTAATTTAGGGTGATATGATCATTTAAAAGAATACATGATGATTTTATTCACATGTTTTTTCATGGAAAAAAGGGTCTTCATTGTGTTTTACATCTGTATAAATTATAGACTATGAGTTTAGAAATAATTATTTTGGATAAGTCTAAATGTTGGAATGGATTAAGTCCAACATTAGATTCTATTATTATGTTAAAATAATTTCATAAGATTACTTTATCTGACTTTTTTTATAAAAGGACAGTCGAGAGGTCGGGCAACAACTAGTCGTGTCCGGCAAAGCCGCGAGACTTGAAACCACAACTAAAGGGTGACAAGGGTGTATCACCTACCATTGGCATACATGATGTCCTATATTATATAATGTAATTTATTTTAAAAGGTTTGATCAATGAATTATATTTTATTTTTTTGGAACTATATATGATTAGGATAAAAAGAGTATTTTTATGGTCTATTACATTTTGTATTGAAAGATGAGTTTGTGGTAGAAATTAGTTAAAGGATGGAACTCTACTTGTCAATTATATTTTTTTCTCTTCTTCTATGAAGAAATTAATTCTTAAACTTTAGTAAAGAGATATAAAAACCAAAAATGTGTTATCCTAATACCTTATGTATTGTTGACCCGATGATATTTTAAATCATCATACATTGATGGCTTCGAGGCCCTCAATTTTACACTTGTTTGTGATTGATGACCTCAATTACTGCCAATAAATATTTATGTTTTTCTCCAATTATTTGTTTATAATTTCCACCAATGTTCTCCTAATCATGATCATAATTTGTTTGAGACTTTTTCTTTTCCCTTTCCCTCTTATTAAGTCTAAATTTTATTAACCCCATTTCTGATGTGGGTTCTACACAAAGGTATTTTTCTATTTTTAACCCTTTATTTTTGAAGAACAATTTCAAATTTCAAGGATGAAATTTATTGAAGTATAGGATAATGTAACACCCCATGATTTCGTAGTACGTTATTTCTTCTATGTAATTTAATAATTTGCACTACATGCAACATTGAGTTCAATCACACCACGACTTACCAATCTAGTCGTTCAAAATCAGTTATGATTAGTATAAACTGAATTTTGAATTTTATATTATCCTTATAATTTTATAATCCATATTATGAGTTTCATAGACATATTATAAGAACAAATTCATTTTTTCAGATAAAATAAGTATTTTTTAAAATGCAATTTTACTACCTTTTAATGGAGAACCCATTTTAAATACAATATTTTAAACATTTATATCTTATAATTGACAAAAAAACATTTTCCATATAATCAAGACATAAAAATTTAGTTTTGATAAATTTTTGGGGTTTTTCTAATAACATTCATACTTGGGTGAATAGTAAAAAATACTAAATTTTAACCAAAAACAACTTTTTAAATAAAAATAATTTATATTGTTCAACTACAAATTTGAATGGCTTGGAAGTATAATTATATTATATTTTTACCATTTAATCTAATGTGTGTCATTGAATGTAATCACACTTTTAAATTGGGCATAAACAAGTTTCAATCTATTGGTAGTTATTATTTATTAAAATACGCATTTTGGTTTTGACAATGAGAATTAATTTAAAATTAATAAATGAAATTTATATTTTTTAAATATAGAAAAATATAATTCATTTTTGAATTAGGAATTTCAAAATTATCTTACAGTGAATTTTTGGTATGTTTCTGAAAACATTCAATTTTTTATGAATACTGAAAAACACCGTGTTATAGGTTAAAACCGACTTTTCATTTAAATAATTATTTATTTTATTTAAATTTCTGTTAGGAAAAAATAGATACATAATACCTATATATGTTCTGTAATGCCCCGACCCCAGTTACCCAGAGTCGGTGCATTATTACATAACATTGGCATGATCACAAGAAAGATCAAATCTCGAAAGACCGATTGGTTTAGTAGCCTTGGAAACACTAGATATATTCATAAGTTTTACATTACATCATAAAATGAAAAACTAATACAACAACATAATGTTTCCACAATCCACACTATTAACCCCTCATAAAAATCCCTACAGGTCATTCATAACTTACTTCTTCACATCCTGGGAAAAATAAAACATAGAAAAGGGGTGAGCTCAAATGCCCAGTAAGGATAACAATATAGCGGAAACTTTCATAAATAAGAATAAACATTTAAGGCAATGTATAACTAAAACAAAAGCCTTTTAAATATGAACTTTCAACATGGTATGGCATAAATAAAATGAAATAATTCCATTTACTTATTCACATGGATATTCTACTAATCGAATAATCACATGCAAAAATCAATAACCACTTTCATAATGTTGGAATGCATAATGCCAGACTATCATAACCACATAGCCAAGGCCTCGTGCCAAGACTACAAATAAGATTTTGTCAAGGCCTTGTGCCAAGACACTAGTTTGTCTCATGAGACCTACCGATGCATCGAGGAGCTATAGCGGGCTCCACCCGTCACATATTAAGTCCAATGCATTCCCATATGAAAAGGTTTAAACATAACATAAAAATTCTTATTAAAACTAGCATACGAAATGTCAATACTTTCACGATAAACTATGAATGGTATAAAAATAGCACATTCATAGTCAAACATATCACAAAACCTTCAATACAATATAGAAGTTTTGTATCATAATAAATCAACTTCAAATAATCTTAAAATCCATCAAAGGATGTTGACATAGATGAAATCAAAATTCTTTTTAAAGAAATATCTCCTTTTATTTTGAAATCATTTAAGATCCATATAAAATAAAACATTTTCTTTGAAAATATTCTTATAAACTTGTAAGGGAAGCTTTGAAGATTTTATAACGGCGGAAAATAGCTGCCCCCGCCGTATAAGTTAAAAAAAACATTCTTACCTTAATTCCGTCGAAAAGGTTAAAAAGGGCCTTGTTTTGAAAACGATGGAAAGATTCCATTATAACCCTCTTATAAAAAGTCAAACAAGGGTATAAATGACTTTAACCCATATTCTTGTAAATAATAAATATGTTTTGAAATACATTTCGAAGAAACATAGATGTGGATGATAAAGAAATCCCAGTAGATTATTACGTATAAACAACCTCGGATAATGAAGAGATTGTGAAATAACCCTTACCAAGTACTTTTCCTTGGTTGGGGTAGGTTAGCCTCCTGTATAATGGTGAAATAGTTGATATTATATTATACAAGAATCATATATAATAATATGATATCATATATGATCTTTTAACATTGATTTGTTAATAATATCTTAGAATTATCGTCGTTTCGGGAGTTAACTTACTCATTTTCTTTTATATGTTTTGTTACATAAGCCATGGTTGTTGTATCTTATTCATATACAGAATGATATCTAGTCCTTAAACATCATTTTTAAATCATCAAATGATAATTATACTTGAATGGATACGATGGAGAATGAATCTCATCGCGTTCGTGGAGACGGTAGTCCGTACGTACGCACGAGCGACAATATCATTCTTTTGATATTAAAATAATATATAAATGGATGGTATATCATATATACAGAATCATTAACATGTTATATTTATTATTTACATGAGTTACACATCATTATTATACCCATCCAAATAATATTATATTGAATAACAATTACACCACGACGTGGAGACGGTAGTCCGTACGTACGCACGTATGGTGACATGTTATTCAAAGGGTGGATAGAATACTGAATATGGTTGTACAATATTTATAATAACATCACAGTATATGTGAGATACTGGAGTTATTATTTTAGAATGGTAAGAACAAAGGAAGAAGAAGTGGAAGAAAAAATGAACTTGGAGAAGGGTGGTGAAATCATTACCTCTTCTTCGGGTTCTTCCTTTTGATTTGATCAAAAGGGATCCTTAGGTTGGATTTCTGATCCAACTAAGGCCTATAGGTTGTAGTGAGGGATGTTGGGAGAGTATTTGGGTAGAGTTTGGCCGAACCAAAAGGCTTTGAAGGTGTGAAGAAATGAGAAGGAGGAGTGCCCTTTTATAAGAGGGGTGAGGGGCACCTTTGGAAAAGATAGAAATATTAATTTATAATAAATTCATATTCGGTTTCTAATGGCTCCAAAGCACATTATTCAATGTTTAAGGTGGGGATAGGTCGAACACCACTCAACCAATAGAATTTAGATAGGTTTGGGTCTTATATTAACCTTATCTTTAAGTATTAACTCTAAGTTAATTAGTTTCACTTTTACAATGTCTCTTTGTATTTTTATAGAATATGGTTAATAAACTTACTATATACATCCAAGAGACCCCTAAGTGGTCCATTAATGATTAACCTATCATGATATAAGTCTCTTGGCCGATCCTTAGATTTTTAGGAATTTAATATCAATTAATAATATAATATTTGTTTTAAGAACTCTTTTATGTCAATTTTGACACTATTCAATAGTTGATTTTTTTGAAACTCATAAAAGATTGATTACTTCGAACAAAGTCAATCCAATCAATCCTAATATATCATATTATCCTATAAAATTATTTTAATTCATTAAAAGTATCATATTATATTTATTTTGGTATTTATAATATCAATTATTTTAATTTTTCACTATTATAGTAATTACCGCATCATCATTGTGTCATAAATAAAATAACTTATTTAATGTCTAAAAATTATAAATAAAATATCATTATGTTGGAAATCTTTTTAGATTTCTAATGAATATTTATAATCTAAAATCCAACATGTATAACCCTATGTAAAAGTTGTTCTTCTAAAAGATGTAAGCTTATGCCATTTTTATTTTTATTTTAACTTTATTAATATAATGTGTCCCTACCACATACAAGTGGCTCCAAGGGGTCCACAAATTGACCCAAGGATGCTCATGGTTGGGTATGTGTCCACCAATTAGGTTAGGACACGTGTTAGGGTAATTTTGTATTATTATAATATTATTTTTTTTAACCCTTATTTACCGGATTTACCCTTAACCATGGTAAATAAAATATTTACCACAGTAATTATTCAAAATGTCTAAAAATAAAAGTTACCTATTTACACAATTTGGATATCCTGATTCCAAATATGGAATCCATTTTTCTAAATTCAAACACAGAAGTGGCATAAATTAATTTAAAATTAATTCCCGCTGTCAAAACAAAAAGCGTGTTTTTAAGAGGTAATAATTATCAAAAGATTGACACTTGTTTATGTTCGGTTTAATTGTAAAATTATGTCCAATGACCAACATTATATTAAATGGTAAAAATATATTCTAAATATAATTTAAAACTACTAAAATTCATAATTTATCACTATTAATTATTTTGATTAAAAAAGTTGTTTTTAATTAAAATTTAGTAATTTTCACTATTCATCAAAATATGAAAGTTAACCGAAAAGTACCAAAATTTCACCTTAGGCTAAATTAGATATTCCGAATCCAAAAATGAAGTCCATTATAAAATATATATGATTTTAAAAAATAGTTATTACTATTCATAACGGCTAGTTTAATTGGTTGTTAGAACTCAGTGTTGCGTACAACACACGCTATCACATTATTCAAAGAGAAGCGTACCGTAGAAGCTTGGGATGTTTCATTTTAAATTTTTGATGTCCCCATTTAGTCAAAAAGTTTAAAATATAGTATTTAAAAAGGGTTCACTATTAATGTTGATAAAAGTGCAATACTGAAAATGAATTTGTTCTTGCATTTTATCTAAGAAACTCATAATATGGATTCTAAAATTATAAGGATTATATAAACATTAAAATTTATCTAATACTATTCATAACCTCTTTTGAACGGCTTGTTTGGTAATTCATGGTGTGCTTGAACTTTGTGTTGCATGTAGTGAAAGTTATTGAATTATTTTGAAGAACTAACACACTATGAAATCTTGGGGTGTTACATTCTCCCCTCCATCAATAAATTGCGTCCTCGCAATTTGAAATTTTTCTTCGAAAATAAAAGGTTGAAAATATATAATATATTTTTGGGAAACCCCACATCGGAAATTGGGTTACTAAAATTTAGTCTTAATATGAGGAAAAGAGAAATGAAAGGGTCACCACCAAATTATGATCTCGATTAGGAGAACATTGGTGGCAATTTGAGACATATAATTTGAGGAAAAACGTAAATATTTATAGGTAGTGATTGAGGTCATCAATTACAAACAAGTATAAAATTGAGGTCCTTAAATTCATCAATCTATGATGATTTTAAATACCATCGGTTCAACAAAACATAGGGTATTAGGATAACACATTTTTGACGTTTCAAAATATCTTAGTTGAAATCCCAAATCGAAAAATGAATTAATGAGGCCTCTATTTAAAATAAAGAGTCGAAAGTATGAAGATTACCGAAAATAACATATACTAGGGTTCCATGTAGTAAAATATGGATATGGAAGAAAAATCTAACCATCAATTACCTGATGGAGAGTGGTAGAGAACATGGCTATGAAAAGTCCAACAATCCCAAAGCCATAAATTAGTGATGATTTAAGGTACCATCTAGGAAAAAATTTTTGTTCTAATTTTCTTTTCTTAATATTGAGGAATTTTTTATGAGATTGGCTAAGATCATATAGAGATATACTTACTTTATAATTAGAGTTTTATCCATTAATAAATTTCTACCACATACTCATCTTTCACTCTAAAAGATAATAGAATGTAAAAAAATTCTATTTACACTATTCGTATAGGGTTCCAAAATAAACGAATTTATAATTCATCTAAAAGATCTTTTAATAAAAACTACATTATTTAATCCAGGACATCTCATGGGCCAGTGGTAGGTGATACACCCTTGTCGCCCTTCGGTTGCGGGTTCAAGTCTCGCAGCATTGCCGGACGCGACGGGTTGTCGCCCGACCTCCGGGTTGTCCTTTTATAGAAATCCAAAATAATCCAAACTAGAACTATCCAAAATAATTCTATCCAAACTCACAGTCCAACATTTATAAGGAAGTTAAACATAATATAGATCATTTTTACCCCGTCATAGCATATGAATACCTTCATCATGTATTACCATATTCCTTATTGATTACATTCATGTTCCCTTATTCCATATAGAATGCTGGATATACTTCATTAATCCAAAAATGTTTTAAAACCCAACAATGATGGAATATACAAATCATTAATCAGCTTCAAGGTAGTCAATAATATCCAATATAATTTATCCAAATCAATCATGTATTATTCTAAAATCACCACCTCGGTATCTGAACCATATTATGGTTTATCTTTCTCTCAACCATATATTTTCCAAACATTTAACCTGCTACTGAGTCACTTTTCTTTGTTCCACACCATCTCAAGTCCTTAATGAAATAGTACTGCAGTACAATCCTTATATACTCCATAATTATTATAAAAAGTACATTGTTGATACAACACTCAATTGATATAATCAACATAATAACTCTAATCATTCCTCTTAATCTGTGGTAGTATCATAACTTGATTATTATCCAATAACATCATTTGCGGCATAGTCTGATGACTGGGACATAGGTTCGCGTAGTGTCCAAACTCCTTGCAAATGAAGCATTGTACATTTGAAACCATTTTCTTACCCTTGCAGTCATGTACTTTGTGCCCTTTTCCTCCACACTTATAACAAACTCCCATTCCTTTCAGGCAAGTTCCAGGGTGTTTCTTTCCACAGTTACCACATATGGGAAAATTCTTCTTTTCCATCTTCCCTTTATCCATCTTTCTCTCTTATATCCTTTTCTTCTCTTGCTTCCCTTCAAAGCCATAGGACTCAGTAAACTATTTACTTATCTTATCAACACATGATATTATTTCTTCATATGATGATAATACATGGGAGAATATTTCTCTTATAAATTCTAGCTTAAGACCATGAAAGATATGATCCTTCCTTCTCTTTGGATCATGTGCATTTCTGGAGTTCTCATTCCTTCTACTGGGCGCCATTTCTAAACAATGGAATACACTAGATCAGTTTATGAATCCAAATACATAATCCCATACTTATAATACACTTAACATAAATTGAACTATTTATGGATATAATCCATAATCATAAAAATGTCTCATTTGAGGATGTATATACTCATAAACCCTTCACAATGGTTTGTAAAGAAAATGAGAATTATCCTAAGCATATCCCCCGGGAGTGTCGTAACCAAGAGTGCAGCAAGGCCCGTTGTCGTGCACCAGTTCCCGTTCGAGTCTAGCTCAAAGCGGTGTTTTCGGGTTTTACCCCTAGGTACATCTGTGGCAGAGCCGCCTCTACCTGCTCGTATCCAGACAGGGATGTATTGCTCGGAAAACTCACAAAATCTCTACAATACCAAAATTCTAGGAAGTTCTTCTATACTAATCCTCAAAGTTCATATTAGGTCTACGTGATCTAATCAGAGTTTATCTAAATCTAGATTCCAAGGTTTGTACTAAAATTCCTCTGCTACCAACTGTAATGCCCCGACCCCAGTTACCCAGAGTCTGTGCATTATTACATAACATTGGCATGATCACAAGAAAGATCAAATCCCGAAGGACCAATTGGTTTAGTAGCCTTGGAAACACTAGATATATTCATAAGTTTTACATTACATCATAAAATGAAAAACTACTACAACAACATAATGTTTCCACAATCCACACTATTAACCCCTCATAAAAATCCCTGCAGGTCATTCATAACTTACTTCTTCACATCCTGGGAAAAATAAAACATAGAAAAGGGGTGAGCTCAAATGCCCAGTAAGGATAACAATATAGCGGAAACTTTCATAAATAATAATAAACATTTAAGGCAATGTATAACTAAAACAAAAGCCTTTTAAATATGAACTTTCAACATGGTATGGCATAAATAAAATTAAATAATGCCATTTACTTATTCACATGGATATTCTACTAATCGAATAATCACATGCAAAAATCAATAACCACTTTCATAATGTTGGAATGCATAATGCCAGACTATCATAACCACATAGCCAAGGCCTTGTGCCAAGACTACAAATAAGATTTTGTCAAGGCCTTGTGCCAAGACACTAGTTTGTCTCATGAGACCTACCGATGCATCGAGGAGCTATAGCGGGCTCCACCCGTCACATATTAAGTCCAATGCATTCCCATATGAAAAGGTTTAAACATAACATAAACATTCGTATTAAAACTAGCAAACGAAATGTCAATACTTTCACCATAAACTATGAATGGTATAAAAATAGCACATCCATAGTCAAACATATCACAAAACCTTCAATACAATATAGAAGTTTTGTATCATAATAAATGAACTTCAAATAATATTAAAATCCATCAAAGGATGTTGACATAGATGAAATCAAAATTCTTTTTAAAGAAATATCTCCTTTTATTTTGAAATCATTTAAGATCCATATAAAATAAAACATTTTCTTTGAAAATATTCTTATAAGCTTGTAAGGGAAGCATTGAAGATTTTATAATAGCGGAAAATAGCCGCACCCGCCGTATAAGTTAAAAAAAACATTCTTACCTTAATTCTGTCGAAAAGGTTAAAAAGGGCCTTGTTTTGAAAACGATGGAAAGATTCCTTTATAACCCTCTTATAAAAAGTCAAACAAGGGTATAAATGACTTTAACCGATATTCTTGTAAATAATAAATATGTTTTGAAATACATTTCGAAGAAACATTGATGTGGATGATAAAGAAATCCCAGTAGATTATTACGTATAAGCAACCTCGGATAATGAAGAGATTGTGAAATAACACTTACCTTGTACGTTTCCTTGGTTGGGGTAGGTTAGCCTCCTGTATAATGGTGAAATAGTTGTTATTAAATTATACAAGAATCATATATAATAATATGATATCATATATGATCTTTTAACATTGATTTGTTAATAATATCTTAGAATTATCGTCGTTTCGGGAGTTAACTTACTCATTTTATTTTATATGTTTTGTTACATAAGCCATGGTTGTTGTATCGTATTCATATACAGAATGATATCTAGTCCTTAAACATAATTTTTAAATCATCAAATGATAATTATACTTGAATGGATACGATAGAGAATGAATCTCATCGCGTTCGTGGAGACGGTAGTCCGTACGTACGCACGAGCGACAATATCATTCTTTTGATAATAAAATAATATATAAATGGATGGTATATCATATATACAGAATCATTAACATGTTATATTTATTATTTACATGATTTACACATCATTATTATACCCATCCAAATAATATTATATTGAATAACAATTACACCACGACGTGGAGACGGTAGTCCGTACGTACGCACGTATGGTGACATGTTATTCAAAGGGTGGATAGAATACTGAATATGGATGTACCATATTTATAATAACATCATAGTATATGTGAGAAAATGGAGTTATTATTTTAGAATGGTAAGAACAAAGGAAGAAGAAGTGGAAGAAGAAATGAACTTGGAGAAGGGTGGTGAAATCATTACCTCTTCTTCGGGTTCTTCCTTTTTATTTGATCAAAAGGGCTCCTTAGGTTGGCTTTATGATCAAACTAAGGCCTCTAGGTTGTAGTGAGGGATGTTGGGAGAGTATTTGGGAAGAGTTTGGCCGAACAAAAAGGCATTGAAGGTGTGAAGAAATGAGAAGGAGGAGTGCCCTTTTATAAGAGGGGTGAGGGGCACCTTTGGAAAAGATAGAAATATTAATTTATAATAAATTCATATTCGGTTTCTAATGGCTCCAAAGCATATTATTCAAAGGTTAAGGTGGGGATAGGTCGAAAACCACTCAACCAATAGAATTTAGATAGGTTTGGGTACTTATATTAACCTTATCTTTAAGTATTAACTCTAAGTTAATTAGTTTCACTTTTACAATGTCTCTTTGTATTTTTATATAATATGGTTAATAAAGTTACTATATACATCCAAGAGACCCCTAAGTGGTCCATTAATGATTAACCTATCCTGATATAAGTCTCTTGGCCGATCCTTAGATTTTTAGGAATTTAATATCAATTAATAATATAATATTTGTTTTAAGAACTCTTTTATGTCAATTTTGACACTATTCAACAGTTGATTTTTTTGAAACTCATAAAAGATTGATTACTTAGAACAAAGTCAATCCAATCAATCCTAATATATCATATTATCCTATAAAATTATTTTAATTCATTAAAAGTATCATATTATATTTATTTTGGTATTTATAATATCAATTATTTTAATTTTTCACTATTATAGTAATTACCGCATCATCATTGTGTCATAAATAAAATAACTTATTTAATGTCTAAAAATTATAAATAAAATATCATTATGTTGGAAATCGTTTTAGATTTCTAATGAATATTTATAATCGAAAATCCAACATGTATAACCCTATGTAAAAGTTGTTCTTCTAAAAGATGTAATCTTATGCCATTTTTATTTTTATTTTAACTTTATTAATATAATGTGTCCCTACCACATACAAGTGGCTCCAAGGGGTCCACAAATTGACCCAAGGATGCTCATGGTTGGGTATGTGTCCACCAATAAGGTTAGGACATGTTTTAGGGTAATTTTGTATTATTATAATATTATTTTTTTTAACCCTTATTTACCGGATTTACCCTTAACCATGGTAAATAAAATATTTACCACAGTAATTATTCAAAATGTTTAAAAATAAAAGTTACCTATTTACACAATTTGGACATCCTGATTCCAAATATGGAATCCATTTTTCTAAATTCAAAACACAGAAGTGGCAGAAATTAATTTAAAATTAATTCCCGCTGTCAAAACAAAAAGCGTGTTTTTAAGAGGTAATAACTATCAAAAGATTGACACTTGTTTATGTTCGGTTTAATTGTAAAATTATGTCCAATGACCAACATTATATTAAATGGTAAAAATATATTCTAAATATACTTTAAAACTACTAAAATTCATAATTTATCACTATTAATTATTTTGATTAAAAAAGTTGTTTTTAATTAAAATTTAGTAATTTTCACTATTCATCAAAATATGAAAGTTATCCGAAAAGTACCAAAATTTCACCTTAGGCTAAATTAGATATTCCGAATCCAAAAATGAAGTCCATTATAAAATATATATAATTTTAAAAAAATAGTTATTAATATTCATAACGGCTAGTTTAATTGGTTGTTAGAACTCGGTGTTGCGTACAACACACACTATCACATTATTCAAAGAGAAGCGTACCGTAGAAGCTTGGGATGTTTCATTTTAAATTTTTGATGTCCCCATTTAGTCAAAAAGTTTAAAATATAGTATTTAAAAAGGGTTCACTATTAAAGTTGATAAAAGTGCAATACTGAAAATGAATTTGTTCTTGCATTATATCTAAGAAACTCATAATATGGATTCTAAAATTATAAGGATTATATAAACATTAAAATTTATCTAATACTATTCATAACCTCTTTTGAACGGCTTGTTTGATAAGTCATGGTGTGCTTGAACTTTGTGTTGCATGTAGTGAAAGTTATTGAATTATTTTGAAGAACTAACACATTATGAATTCTTGGGGTGTTACAAGTTCAATTTAATTAATTGGAGTCATTTTATAATAAGTTTTGATATATAAAAATTTTATTGAAATTTTACTGTCTTTTCCACACCTCCTAGGAGAATTTGTAAATTTGAAAAAAACATAATTTTACCGCTTCTGTGAATTGAATTTCAAAAATTTGACAGACACTATTGTAATGAGTAGGTAAAATGTGGTTCAATAAGTTAAAAATAATTTTTGGTGAATAGTAACTTTTGAATTTTATTTACCCTGATTTAAAGTAAATATGGTAATTAAAGGTAAAAATTATATTATTATTATCCTAAAACATCTTCTAATTCTATTGGATAGGTGTAATTCGACCAAAAGAAACCTCCGGAAAAAAATATGATCCTTTAGGTCCATATGGATTAGATTAGGACATTAATAATTATTTAATTCAAAGAAGAGTTAAAAGAATTAAATTCAATGTTCAATACCTAAACGAGTTTTAATATAGGGATACACATAAGAAAAATTTTACTATATATATTAAATAGAAAGATAAATATATTTCCTACATAATTGTATTTTATTTATAATTTTTAAACGTTAAATAATTTAATTTATTTATGACACAATGATGATGTAGTAATTACCATATTAATAAAATATTTAAATAATTGATAGTTTAAATACACAAATAAATGTAATTTGAGACTTTTTATAAACTCCACTAATTTTATAGGTTAATATGACATATTATGGTCCATTGAATGAATTTTTTTCTAAGTAATAATGCTGTTATAAATTTACCAAATTCAAAATACAAAATAGTGTCAAAATTTACAAAATAGTGTCAAAATTTACATAAAATTATTATTAAAACAAATATTATATTATTAATTGGTATTATATCCCTAAAAATCTAAAATTAGGCCAAAGGGATTAAATAATATTATATATTTTCATTAATTAACCACATGGGGTTCTCATGGATGTTTACAGTATGTTTATTTACCATCTAATATAAATATAAAAAGAGACATGGTAAATGTCAAACTATTTAACTAAGAGTTAAATCTAAAAGATAAGATTAATATAGTGACCCAAACATGTTGAAAACCTATTAGTTGAGTTGTTATAGACCCATACCCACTTTATCGTTTAAATAATTCATTATGGAGCCTTTAGAAACCGAATATTATTTTATTATAAAATAATATATTATGTTGTTTCTAAGGTTCCCCACACCCCTCTTATAAAAGGGCACTTCCCCTTCTCTCAAACTCACACCTCCAAATCCATTTTTCTCAGCCAAAACCAGCCCAAATATCCTCCAAAATGTCCTAAATTCATCCTAGAGGCCTTAATTTAGTCATAAAGGAAACCTATGGAGCTCTTTTGATCAAATTCAATGGAAGAACCCGAAAAAGAGGTAAATATTTCATCACCTCTTTCATGTTCCTTTCTTCTTCCACTTCCTCTTTCTTTTTTGTTTCTATTCTAAAATAATAACTCAAGTGTCATCTATATAATATGATGTATTTATAAATACGATACAACCATATTCATTATTCTATCCATCCTTTAAATAACATGTCACCATATGAATGTATGTACTGCTTACGTTCTTTATGTCATGGTGTGATTGTTATTCAATAAATTACTATTTGGATAGGTATAATAATGATGTGTAATTGATGTAAATAATAAATATAACATGATAATTATTCATTATATATGATATACCATCCAATTATATGTTATTTTAATATCAAAATAATGATATTGTCGCTCATGCGTATATATGGATTACCGTCTCCACGAATGCGATAAGATTCATTCCCCATCGTATCCAATCTAGATTAATTTCCATTATATGATTAAAAATAATTTTTGAAGACTAAATATAATTCTTAATATGAATACGATACATCATATCCATGAAAAACATTACTTAAATAACAAATCATATAAAAGAAAACAAATCAGTTGACACCCAAAACAACGATAATACTAAAATATTATTAACAAAGAAATATTAAAAGATCATATATGATATCATATTAATGTATATGATTCTATCATAATTCAATAACAATTAATTTACCATAACATAGGAGGTTAAACTACCCTTAACCATGGAAAAGTACAATGTAAGGGGTTTTCATTTCACTTTTATTCTCATGAGATTCATGCTATATTTTCCACTATTACCCTTCATGTGGTGCATGTACTGGTCATGATTGTATGGTTTGTGTAATATACATTAATTTATGTGTATTTACATCATCATTCGATGATCATTATATAATGGGGTGTATGTTTCCTATGTTACCAAATCAGTAAGGGTTAATTTCACAATCTATTTATTATCCGCTGATGTTTTTACGTATGTACCAACTGGGAAATCATTATCATCCACATCCATGTTTCTTAAAAATGTATTTCAAAAAATATTTACAATTTACTAGTCTATTGGTTAAATTCATTTATACCCTTATTTGAATTTGTATAATTTTTTTTTAAATTAATCTTTTCTTCATTTTCCAAACAATGTACATTATGACCTTTTCAACAAAATTATGGTAATAATGTTTTTTTAAGTTATACAGCGGGTGCGGCTATTTTACGCCGTTATAACAATGTTGAAGCTTCCCATACATGATTATAATAATATTTTCAAAATAAATGTTTTCTTTTATTATTATATGACTTTTAAATGATTTTGAAATGGTAATATATATTTCTCTAAAAAAGGTTTTGATTTCCTCTATGTGAACACCCTTTGATGGATTTTGAGCTTATTTGAATTAGATTTTTGGTGATACAAAACTTCCATATTTTTTTGATGATTTTGTTATATGTTTGAATGTGGATGTGTTATTTCAAACCATTCATGGCTTATGGAAAAAGTGTTGATATTTTTTATGCCATTTTTAATACGGATGTTTATGTTATGTTTAAGCCTTTTCATATGAGGAATGTGTTGGACTTAGTAACTGACAGGTGGAGCCCGCTATAGCTACTAGATGAATCGGTAGGTCTCGTGAGACAAATTAGTTTCTTGAAACATGGTCTTGAAAAAATATTATTTGTAGTCTTGACACAAGGCCTTGACTATGTGGTTATGAAAGTCTGGCATTATACATTCCATAATTATGAAAGTGAATATTGATATATCATGTGATTATTTGACTAGTAGAATATCCATGTAAATAAGTAAATGACATTATTTGATTTTATATTTTCCATATTATGCTGATGTTAAAAATTAAATAGATTTTTTAAGTCATACACATTGCCTTAAATATTTATGCTTATTAATGAATGTTTTCTCTATATTTTTATCCTTACTGAGCATCTGAGCTCACCCCTTTCTATATTTTATTTATCCCAGGATGCGAAAAAGTATATTATGAATGACTTGTAGGGATAGTCTATGGGATCTCAGTGTTGCCTATGGAATCAATGTTTTTCTAGTTTTCCATTTTATTATGCAATGAAAACATTATGAATTTATATAGTACATCTAAGTCTACTAAACCAATCAGTCTTTCGAGACTTGATCTTTTGTTATAATGCCAATGATACATAATAATGCACTGACTCTGGGTTTCTATGATCGGGGAGTTACTATTCATCATATGCTCGATATCCCCCGTATATGTCATTCACCATAGATTTCTCTAAAGACTAACTAAGTAATAAAATTAAATAACAAATCCAAGAATGTGCTTTGGCATGCATAACACGTCATAAGATATTCTATTTAATCATTACTATACAATATCCAATCCTGTCAACTAAAAATAGTGATTCTCTCCTATTTCCTTCTACTAACAGAGATTCACCCAATTCATTGATAAGTCTGAACCCTTTACCATATTCAATACACAAATCATAATGTCACAATAGTTTTCATTAGCCAATTAATTCATTTCATGTATGACCAATTATACCCACAGTTTAATGTTAATTATTGGGTGTAGAAAATAATGTCTAGAACCCTCATGAGTATTTAGAGAGTCAGTCCTTGTATCACAACCCAGGGGTAATTGGAGCATCAGTCCCTATCCCATATATGAATCTTTTCATGCAAGCTGGGTATAGAACGCCATGTCTTGCACCCTGTGAGTATTTGGTGCATCAGTCCCCATCTCACAACTCGTTTTTCAATCATACATATATATTTATCATTGGTGTAGAATGCCAGGTTTAACACTCCAAAACCATCCATTAATTAATTAATAAATTAATTAATACATTCCATTAATTAATTAATCAACTAATTAAAAAAATAAAGCGCCCCTAAAATAATTCAACAATTATTTAACCATTCAACATTTCAATTGTTAATAAATAATTAACAATTATTTATTCTTAGCAAGACCACTAAATAATAAAATCAACATTTCATTATCCCAATTCTTTAACAAGTATGAACACGTCCACTAAAACAATTATTCGTCCATGACATTAACAATTAACATGAACATCCTATTTATCTTAAAACATGCTAAACAAGGCCCTTATATTTATAATACATCTCACACAACATCTCATTTTTTTAAACAACTCCATCAAAAACAACATAATGCCGGGAAAACAAACATGCAACAAAAGATACCATTTGCCAACAGTTAAAAAAGAAATCATTTCACAATGTTAATTTAATGCATGAAAATGAATAAATTCAAAAATTAATTAATTAAATCATATCTCGTTAACTATTTATCAAGTAATTAACCATTTTCCATTAAATATGTAATAATTAATCTCTCGAATAATTATTACAAGTTTTCAATTTTTTATTCTGAACATGTCAAAATATTCAATATTCTCAATAATTAGTTAAATACACAATTTCTTTCCAACTGATGACATTATAATTAATTCTTCAATTAATTTCCATATTACACGTACTTCTCCATTCAATCATCAAATTCACCAACTGATATGTCATCGTTTGAGTAATTAATATTTCGTGACATGGGTTAAGAGGGACACCTAAGGGTGTCCAAGTCCATCTCAATTTATATCTGAATTACAAAAGAAGACCCATGGATGCTTTTTATTTAATAATTTAATGATTCTGGCATAAAATCAACATATTTACATCAATGAAAATAAATATCTAACAACACAAGCTTAAAACAAATACCTGTCCAAGTCCTAAAAAATCTCATGTGGCCATTATCACTCAATAACATCAATTTTTTCATGTAATGACATAATATATATCGGCACTGGCAAGAAGACATACTAAAATTCCAAACTTCTACATGCACGATATGAAAGTACCACTAACCAGTAGTTTATCTTTAGTCAGCATTTTAAGAATACATTTTAGTTCCATAACCAAGGAGACTCACATCCTAAATTTATTTTAAGAAGAAAAAATGAATTCTTAAATAAATAGATAATGAGTTGGAACCCTACCTCAGGGTGGAACCGAATTAATATTCAGCATCACCATGATTTACATGGCAGAAACCACTTTCACTCGGCATACAGTGGAACACACAAGAATTATATATATATATAAACCTATATATATTTAGATTCGCGCATTCCCTAAAACATAATCTCCAATTTACTGAATCAGAAACAGGAGAAAATAAATATGGTAGCAAGGGTCAATGCACCTCTAACTTGGTACTAGGGACTCATAAAAAAAATAAAAGCCCTTAATTTAACATGTGAAAAACTAAAAAGTGGGTCATAGAAGCTTACTCAAACCAATGTATTTCACACAGATCTAGCTTATTCTACTCTTCTATTGTGGTGGATGCTAGAACATAAACCAAAAATTCCTTAATCAACATTCCCATACCCAAAAATTAGAATAATTCAACAACTGGATAAAACAGAACATTAAGGTTTCAGCCAACACCCAAACAGGAACCGAAAAATCAAATAATATCCAACGAGATTAAGGATACCATGATGGATGGTATTACCAAGAATATTCAGATTTAAACTAAGAGGAAACAGGGGAAAACACTCTGGATGGATAATGGTTCGTGCCACGGTGGTGGCGCGCTACTGTCAGGGGTCATCCGGGGGTGGGTCCCGCACTCAAGGGTCACACCTTATGTAAGAGATCCCACCGCAGGGGGGATGCTCTTTACATGGAGGGCTCTATAGTTGGTCCATAGGAGGAGGGAAGGCCAAGGCACCATGTGTGCTATAAGGTCGGTCCTGCACTACTGTGTGTGGATGAAGGGGGGGGGGGATTCGTTCTCTATTATTTTATATTCACTCACTTATAAAACTAAATAAAATTCCCATAATGAAATTGAATTTCATTTATCCAAAATAATTAATGATTAAAATATTATCCAGTATAATAAGAACCCCTTTAAACAATTATTCCTTTCAAACAAAAACCCAATTTTTTTTAATTTATTAAAAAACCATAATAAGTTATTAATAATAATAAATATGAACATAATATGCATAATAATAATAATCACAAATAATCATTATTATTTCCATCAACCATCATTTATTAATACCATAACTCCCAGTTAACCCTTCATAAAGAAAACGTTTTTTGAAAATATCAAAAGCTACACTAAATTCATTTAACATTTATATAATTAAATAAACACAATAATAATAATAACATCATCATCATTATTATTCCAACTTTCATTTAATTAAATCTCAAAACCCTCGATATATTAAAATATAATTAATATGATATTAATGATAAAAACTCCAACCCATAACCTCCATTTAATTATAAATGGTAATTTATTAATTCTAGAACAATTGATTTAATTAAAACAGTTCATTGATAAACCCAAAATCCACAATAATTTAATCATCCTTTAATAATTTAATTATTTATCCTTTATTTAATTAAAATATCACAATAATAATAATAATAAATTCATTATTATTTTTACTAAAACATTATTGTAATTCATTAGAATCTCTCATATAATCCTATTTAATTAAAATAAATAATTTATTAAATAGGGTAAACTGCATGGGTTGGTATGCAACCCTATGTTTCCAGTGCAGATCCATTAATGTGGACTTCTCCAGATCCTGTGTTCCCGAAACTCATTGGGACACCTGCTAAAATTATCGGGTAAGTACAAAAGTCCCAAAACAATGCCTTTAGCTGTTCCAACACTCGGTATAAAATTCCAGATCTCAGTTTAAATACCAACCCATCGATAAACCGAAAAAATAAAAAGCCTTCATATTTTAAACTCGTTCGAAAACATGGGAACTTGCAATCTACCCAAATTAAACACTTCTCGTCCTCGAGAAGCCATCGGGAACCACTGCTAAAACAACTAAAATAAAAATGACATTTAATCTCGTTAGAACTAACGTGTTGCATTCCCAATACCAAACACAGTATTAACATTTCACAAGCTTAATGACTAAGCCATTAAAACTAGATCCCAAGCTCACTTTATTGCTTAAAAATAGAATTGAAAATTATATCTGAGGCCATTACGGGGACCACATCAACGAAAATGGTTGAGTCTCAATCAACAAATAGAATATATTTTCCATGCTTCCCTTGAAAGACAATTCGGACCCAAAAGTGACATTCATCATTTAACTGGAGATGTGCCTTTAAAACTATTTCAAAATCAGGCACATGTTTAAAAAAGTCTTTACTCAACCTCTGGTGAAATTTACAAGTCAGGTCATCTCAAGGCTATTTTAAAAACAATCATTCCCCCACACGAATAATGGATTATCCCAAAGAAACCATGCATCCCATGTTCTACCCAAATAACAACTACTCATCAAGTGGAACGACATTTAAACTATTTCACATCATAAGACAAATACTATCTTAGTGTCTCCCTGATGAGGTCAAAATAGTGGAAATGCTCATCTTATTCAGAAGAGCGCACTAAGAGAAAAATCAAGGCCATTAAGAAATAATTCAAACAACTACCAGAAAACTCTGTTATAAAATCTCGACATCTCTTGCCGACAAATTTACCGAAAAATGTTGAGTGACTTCCCACCTTAAAACATTCCATGATGTTGTGTAAAAAGATCATTTGAACACTGATATTCTATTTGAGAGCTCATTAACTCATTCATTTGACGTTCCTCGACCAAGATCACCACGTCAAAAATTAATCATAAAAGTCATAACAAAAAAATATCAGCGTTTCATAACAACCGAGTCCCAAGAAGTCCTCATGAGCTACATGACAGACTTACTTTAATGACCTAGAACATTCTAAGTGTTATACCTACCACTGTTTATCCCCTTAAAAAACATAAACATCGACCCTCTCTCCGGGTCACCCAAAACTGAAATCACATGATTCAATAGCCCCATTTTGTTTGAGCCATATTAATTAATTCATTTCAACATTTCAAAAAAATTAATGAATTTCAACAAGAACACAAGTACTTTTTTCATAACAAGTCACTTGTTTTTAAAAGCAATTACCCATGGAAAAAATAAGCATGCTATCAAATAAGTCATCATTAATCATTTAACTCTAAGTGTTATTTAAATTTAAACAGTCATTTTAGCATCTAAATAATTTTTACGAAGAAGGAAACCTCCGAGTTTCCCATTTATTCAATCTGGGTTCTTCTAAATGAAACCCAACAACCATTCATTTCAATCAAAACACAGAAGTTTTACATTGATAAACATTTTCAAACATACTATGGTTATATAATGTTCAATCACATGGGTGGACATAAACAAATCTATAAGGATCCCATATATCCCGTCTCGTGAACTTGGATCCCATTTATCACAACAACATTCCTTTAAAATTTTAGCTTCATTAGCCCGTTCAATTGTCAAAACATATCTATCTTGTTGGCATAAAAAATTACACAACATCATAAAATTACACAAAAGCATGGAACAAAAACAAACCATTCAAATAATTTATGTAATATAGAATTTAATCACTCAATAATGTTAAATATATCACCTAAACATTCTATATATAGAGGTATGAAAAAGCAGATCAAAACATGGAATTTCCCCCATGGAACACAATCCAAATTATCATGCATCCTACTAATGCCACTAAAGATAATGTTATATGCTTGAAATGTGAATCTCTATGTTCTTAAGATAATGCATGTATGAAAAATCCTTTTCATATCAGGTCAAGACAATTATTTTTCAAAATAATCAAAATCAATAAGCAGCAGAAAATACACCAGTCAATCAAGGTGAAATCATATCAACTATAACCACTAATGGTATAAACATCAATTCCAATCTCTAAACACTTAATCATTTCCTATACATGGGGTGATCAGTCCTAAAAAACAACTATTAGCCCAAATGTCAACACATTCCTAGTCACTTATCTAAAAAACACAAAACAGTATGACAGAGGAAAAAAAAACCCTCTAATACAATATTTTAATGTCCTGGCCGAGCTCACTACAAAATTGGTGGACGAATAGGTTGCCATATGACCTCATGTGAAAATCTTCTTATGCTAGATGTTGTCGACTAGCAGCGAGGGTCTATGGATAGTCAGTGGGAGAGACTATACCTTCACATCAAAGTTCAATAATAAACAATGTAATTAAATAGCAGAGGCAATATAATAAAAGAAAAAGGTGTGGAAGAAAAATCATACTCAATTTATAAAAGTTTCCAATGAAATTTATACAGTAGATGAATGATTGACATGCTAACGGTAATAAATGGAAAAAAATTTACAAAATCAGCATTACTTATATTCCAATTCATAAATAGATAAACAATGACTCTATTCCCTGAGGGTGGTCTCCTCGAGCATTCCAAGCATCCTCTAGGACCTATGTATATATCTCCCATGTATATACCAACAACACAATCTTGAAACCTAATATAATCTACTCCATTAACCGTGTGCAGTGTCAGCTAGAGTAGGGTGTGAGATATATATCTCAATAGGTTGGGACCACCGGTGGCTACCCCAAATCCATACATTTTAAAAATAATTTTATCCATGTCAAAGCATGCATAAATAATGTAAGCAGTACAATGTAACTATATACCCAAGTACCAGCTTCATCCCTCAGTTGGTGTCTGAACTGGTATTATACATTTTTCAGGCATGCACAATATTCATTACACAATCCTTTTTGTTTATAAATTATTCAAACCTCATTAAATTATGAATTTCTTGAGATTCATCCAAAGCCATACATCCCTCGTATACGTCACTAATAACAGATGTCTCTAAAAACCATCTACGTAATCAAATTGTAGACCAAATCCAAGCTTGTACTTTGTCTTGGATAACACATCATAAGATATTCAATTTAATCATTCATATGCAATGTACAAGCTCATCCACCATTAATTTTGATTTTTTCTATGGTCATTCTACTAAAAGTGATTCACCCAATTCATTTATAGTTATGAACCCTTTCTCATATTCAATTAAAAAATCATAATGTCACAATAGATCCCATTAACCAAATAATTCATTTCATGTAAGACCGATTGTTCCCACAGTCCTATGTCAATTAATAGGAGTAGAACATCATGTAAAGAACCTTCGTGTGTATTTGGAGAGTCAGTCCTTTTCTCACAACCCATTTGTATTTTGAGCATCATTATTAGCCCCATAAAAAATGTTTGCATGCAAGATGGGTATAGAATTCCATGTCAAGCACCCCATTAGTATTTTGATCATCAATACTTATCTAACAACCCAGTTATTAATCATGCATATAAATTTATAATTGGTGTAGAACTCCATCTCTAACACCCCAAAACCATCCATTAAATAATCCATAACATAAATAACTCAATCCATTAATTAATTAAACAACTAATTAACAACATAAACGACTCGTCAAATAAGTCAAAAATTAATTAACCATTTAATATCTCAATAGTTAAAAATTAATTAACAATTAATTATTCTTAGTAGGAGCACAAAATAATTAAATCAACATTTAATTGTCCCAACTATTTAACAAATCTGTACTCATCCACTGAAGCAGTGATTATTTAAGGAAATTAAAAATTTACAAGCACATCATAATCATCTAAAAAGCATGCTGAAACAAGGCCCAGATATTTAGAAACAATAAAAAATAGAATTTCATATTTTTAAACAACTACATCCAAAACAACTTAAGGTATGGAAGACAAACACGCACAAAAAGGTATCCTTTTTTAATATTCGTAACAAAAAATCAATTCACAATCTCATTTTAATGCATGAAAATTAATTAATTCAGCAATAAATTAATTAAATCGCATCTATTTAACCATTAATCAATTAATTATCCATTTTCCATTGAACATGTAATTATTAATCCAACCATTAATCATTTCCATTTTCCAATTTATATTCATAACATGTCAAAACATTCAATTTTCTCAAAAATCTGTAATAGCCACAATTTTTTTTCCAACTCATGACTTGATAAATAATTCTATAATTTATTAACCTATTACCCATCTTTCCCCATTCAGTCATCCAATTCACAAACAAATATATCATTGATTGTGTAATTAACATTCTGTGACAAGGGTTAAAAGGCACACCTAAGGGGGTCCAAGTCCTTCACCATTTATGTCTTAATTATAAAGAACAACCATGGGTGCTTCTTGTTTAAACATTTAAAGATTTTGTCATAAACTCAACATGTTAACTTGGTATCAAATAAATATCCAGCAACACAATCTTAAAACAAACACCTTTTCAAGTCCTAAATCACCTCATGTGGACAACATCACACAATGACATCAAAGGTGTCATAGAACAACATTAAATATATCAACACATGCAAGAATAAATACTAAAAGCCCAAACTTCTACAAGTATGATATGAAATTAACATGAACCAGTAGTTTATGTTTAATCTATATTTTATGAAAACTATAACGTTCGATAACCAAGGAGACTCGCATTATAAGTTTATTTAATGAATAAGGTAGGAATTATTAAATAAATAGATAAAGATTTGGGACCCTACCTCAGGGAAGAACCTAATTAATATTCAGAATCAATTTGATTTACTTGGCAACAACCAATTTCACTTAGCATGTAGTCACAAACACATGACTTATATATATGTATATATATCTATATATATATATATACACCTATATATATTTACATACATGTGTGACCTGAAACATAAACAAAAAATTTACTAAATTAGAAACAGAAGACCATAAATAGTGTAGAAAGGGTTAACACATCGCTAAATTGATTCTAGAGACTCATAAAACAAATAACAGACCATAATTTAATCGCTGAAAAACCGAACAGTGGGTTTTAGAACATTACCCGAACCAAAATATTTCAAGGGAATCGAGTTCAACATCCTTGCCAATGGCAGTGGATTCCAAAACACAGACCAATGGGTTCCTAAAACATTCTGATACCATAAAATTAGATGAACATAACTACCTGATAAAACCGAATCTTAGGGTGTCGGCCAACACCAAAACATGCACTAAAAAATAAGTGAATTTCCAAAGAGATTAAGTACATCAGAAAAGAAGTTTTTAACTTCAATAATCATTCCTCAACCAAGAAGAAAACATTGGATAAAAAAGCAGTTGGGGAAGGGGTCATGCTACGGGGGTCATGCGCTGCTGCTAGGGGTCGTTCGAGGCTGGGTCGCACGCTAACGGGTCGCACCATAAGGAGGAGATTGCGCGCTAAGGGAGAAGTTCCATCCATAGAGGGAGCTGTAGGTGGTCCAGAAGAAGAGGGTAGGTGGAGGCTCCATGTGCACTGCAAGTTGGGGCACAAGCTATTGTGCGGGGAGGAAGGGGGTGAAGTCATCCTATTTTATTTTATTTTCACTCAATAAAAAAACTATATAAAAATCCATTCATTAAATTGCACTAAATTTATTATAAATAAATTACTATAATAATAACAGACATTATTTTTACCACCCCTTTCAATATTTGTTCCATTCCAAAAAAAACCTCCAAAATATACTGTTATTATTATAAATTATTAAACAACCATAATAAGTTAATAATATTAATAAATATAACCATAATAATATTCATAATAACAATCATCATAAATCGTTATTATTATTTACATCAGCCATTATTTATTAAGACCATAACTCCCAATTAACCATTCTTAAAGGATTATGTTTTTTGATAATCTAAAAATCCTCATTAAATTTTTTTAACATTTATTTAGTTAAAAAAACAATAATAATAATAATAACATTATAATATTTATTATTATACATTTAATTTAATTAAAACCAAAAGACCCCAATTTATAAAAATATAATTAATATGATATTAATTATAAAAACTCCTTCCCATATCCTTTATTTAATAATAAATGGTCCTTTATTAATTTTGGAGCATTTAATATAATTAAAATAGTTATATTATAATCCCAAAAGCCACATTAATTTCCACAACTATCATTTAACTAATTATTTGATATTTATTTATTTAAAAATCCACAATAATAATAATAGTTACTAAATTATTATTATTATTATTATTATTATTTCATTATTTTAATTAAACACATTCTAACAGTTAATATTATTTAATTAAAATAAATAATTTATTATATAGGGTAAACTGCACGGGTTGGCCTCCTACCATGCGCTGCCCATGTAGATCCATTAAAGTGGACATTACCAGTTCTGGTGCTCCTTAGACTCACCAGGACACCCACTAAAATAATTTTTTCTTTAACAATGTCCAAAAATGACACCTTTTGGTGTTCAAACACTCTGTATATATTTTTGGAGCTCGGTTTAAAAACAAACCCATAAATAAACCGAACAAATTTCAAAAACCAGCGTATTTTAACCATATTAAAAAACCTCAGACGTCCCATAGACAGATTCTCATAAGTGAAATTGACCAGGGTGTCATGGTATATCCTCCAAAATTTCTAGAAGCATGTTCTCCCATGTTGTTTTCCCAGGTGGTCCTGTATGCACAAACATGTCGACTTATTCCCTGTCTATGCAGAACAGGAGGGGTATCCACCCATTCTTGTCGCACAAATTTAAATCACATGTGCTTTGTAACATCATGATCCATATGTTTTTTCACCCCTATGTTGGTTACCTAAATAATTTACCAATGACATAGACCAATTGAAGGTATCCCCTTTGACTAGAGTCACATGTTTTCTAGTAAATAGGACACTAGGACTCCCTACATGAGGAACTGTAGTGTCCAATGAAACCATGAGTCTATTCCCACACATTCACATCACTCAATCCCTCTAATGCCCCTAAAATATGCCTATTGAACCCATGTAATGAAGGAATTATTGGTGATAGGTAGATCAATGTCCCTCTAGGGTCTAAACCACAAAGACTCATGCAAGATTACCACTCCCCTTGAGTGAACATGAACATTAGAAAATGAACCTTCATAATCATTGAGTTGTGTGTGTCCCTTCTTGGGACACTTTATAAGACCCCTCATGCCTAGAATAAGGACCCATCCACATGTTTTTAGCTAGTTTATTATTTCTGGGGGAATATCCATATCGCTCAGTCATATAACCATGTATAACGAACATCAAGATCTTCTGAGAAAAAGTGTGACGCAAAATAGATCTCCAATAAATGACCTTCATGAGAATATTATTGAGCCATATTTAAAGATTCCAATGATAGGGTTCAATATCTATTGTATCCCTCATCTAAGATATACCAAATTGAAATATTCACAACAACAACAATACTTTAAAACACCTAGAAAGAGGCACACCAGTGTGTGTCAAATTTGTATATGAATTCCCTTAGTTAGAGGTGTCATGCACTTATCCTATTTGATATGTAGGGTCCTTAGGGTTGTTGTAGATAATTATTCCCATGGTCACAAGTTCCCACACCCTATGATCATTGAAAGGGACTTCCTATTCATGGACATAAGGGACATGTATTTTTCCTTCCCTTATACTCTTTGAGACCACGAACCACCAATTTAGGTGGCGATCAGGAGGATTATGATTTTTCCACCATTGACATTGAATGAGAACCTTATCTCCTAAATAGGAATGAGTTATAGGGAAAATATTACAGATTAATCCCCTATTAATTTTTTCAGGACCTCTCATTCTTCATTCATTCCTTATTATCCATACTTTTAGGATGTATAATGATAGTTATTCAGACCTGACTATCATGGATAAAATGACTAGGAGACGGGGTACAATGTGAACCCTTATTCTTATCTCATATATATTCCCTGTTCCACTAGTAGCAGAAGGATTTTTTGATTTAATGGATCTTTTCTCCCTCTAATTTCTCCTACAAATCATGACTCATGTGGGCTTAGATATGGGCAATGATCAAGGAATTTGTACAATCCCGAAACATTGTGAATCATTCCAAGTGTAGTCATAAATTAATTCTTTGTGGTCATACATGGTATAAGCCCAAAAAATGTCACTATAAACCCATCAATGTGAATCTTTCCAAGTGTATGTCCAAAAAAATGGGATCCTCTTCCAGAATAATCTTTAACCTAATCCTCTCCAAGAGACATACTCTCCTATGAATTCAACCTTCAGTGGGACTCCATAGGTGCACTTACTCATATTCAAACTGAATGGGATTTGATTGTAATACAGATGGAATACATAGGAAGGATCCCTGAAATTCATATCCATCACACAAAATCGTTTTTAATTGTATCTTGGTCACATTCCTAGTGTGGTCTTATCTTACCATTAAGACCACATCCCATCCATCTTCCCTAGGCCACTTCCGAATAATTCCAACTCCAAAAAATTACCATGAATTATTCTCCTGGATGTACGTTAAAAATGACATTAAAATGTTTGATTATCTCCTTGTCCTATGTCCAAAAAATGTATCTTATTCTCTGTTATGAGGAACCTAACTATGTGTGTTCTGATTCCTTCCACATGTATATAAAGGAATACCATCTCTGGTTCTGATCCCTTCATCAAAAAAAATCCCACCACCCAGGATGGTGATTCATCATAGAGCTCCCCATAGTGTGGCTCAAAACCAGAATCATAATAAATGGAAATAAATAATATAAAAATAGAACATAATTGATTACAGTTGATAGAGAACCTCAAATACAAACAAATATCTCAATTTATGTGTAGCCCTTGATACATAAATATGATTCTACATTATATACATTATAATAATTTATTGTTAATTCATGAGTAACCCATTTCATACATGGTAAATAATGAGGGATTCAAAACATATCTTAGATTTATAAAATCATCCCATAATAGGAAAAAAAACCTACATTATAGTGTGATGATCATTACCTCCCTTCCTCAAGACCAATGTGAGTTATTATGTATCATTGGATAAATTTATTAATAAGTGCATGTATTTGGAAAGATATTACCTCATAGATATATAACTATTGGTTGTTTAAATTTCCATGAATAAATATTATTTTAAACCACCCCAAAGGGATGAAAATTTGTGTTTGATACAAAGGTTTATCCACCAACACCACGAAATTCCTTTTCATCCCATCATGGAACATTTATAGATGGTAAAAAAACACCCACATATTATGGTAAAGGTTGTTAATGGCGGATTAGAAAGATAATATTATGGTCTAATATCACATTTCTTGTGGAAAATGTTTTTAATAATCCATCCATGTCTTTTAGTTACCACCTCAACAATAAAATAAAAATCCATTTAGTTGAAATATGGATAGTGTCATCTTCTATCCAGTTCTCCAAATTCTTTTTCAATTAGTCAATATCAATATATATGTTTTTCTTCACCTTGTCTCCACAATAATAATTTACTTATTCTTCACAATCTTCTAAATCAACAAGATCCTATGAAGATAATTAAATTTCATCAATGAAATAAAAAGGGTGTTGATTTATAATATCATATTTTGGATAACTGAAATATAAAATTCCAAAAATATTGAAATCTAACATAAGGTAATAAACTGTAATCCCATACTGTTATTCCATATTCTTATCAGGCAATGTCCTTTAGCGAAGTTATTGTTCATGAAATTCAAGCTCAAAAACATGGATTTATTTTTCAAAAGACGGGAAGATAATATCTCTTACAAAGAACTCAGAGAAAAAATATAAAAACTAATATACTTCCTATACTAATGATACCAACACCTGTGGAATTAGTTATTATTTTAGATCTTCAAACATTTTTGTGAATTTATTATCCATAAAATTCAATAATTTTTTCCTAGTACTATATGAAAATTATCTAGCTACATTATCCAAGGGTGATTCAGATTCCTTTTTTTACTGATTGCTTTTGATGTTATTTTTATTTTTAAAAAATGAATATATATATATATATATATATATGTTTTGTATTATTTATTTTTTTCTAAACTCTTCGGAATCCTCCCAGGAAATATCACCAATTAATTAAATGAGGCTTTTAGTGATGATGTTACATCTTAATTAAAGTTTAAAATATCCTAACTACAACAGTAAAGTATCAGCCATGGTTTCCTATCATTCATGTTTCATATAAGGAGTTAATTTATCATGATTTAATTTGTTTATTAAATATATATTTATAGTGGAATTTCAATTACTATAATTAAAGAGACTAATTTTTTAATCTTAAATTCATGAAAAAAAGATAAAATAATTAAAATGTGCAATATAGAGGGAAGTTCTAAATGAAATAATGACATTTCATTTTTATTCTCCTGGTTCGTCAATTAATCCTAATTTTAAAAGATTTCACTCAATTAACACCATCAACACGTTTCTTGATATCTCTAATCACACATCTAAATAGTTTTGGAAAGTCAATGACACAATATTTCATCTTATATATTGACTTTTCTTTGTTATGATTTGGTTGAAGCACTCAATGAATTTTTAGAACCAACACACAATTGTGATATTACTATCCATACTATTATTGATCGAGGAAATAGATGTTTAAACAAAGAAATAAAATATTAAAAACATATAACCAACCTGAGTTAACTATCCATACAGGATAAAAATAACCTTCAATAGACTATAAACATTTCTTAAAATGGATGATAGAGGCCTCAAAAATGATATAAAAAATCATCAGACATCAATGGATGCTTTATTGATAGAAAATCTAGATAAAAATATATAGAATAAAATAATAATATATAAATCATAAATATTCACTAATAAAAATCACACGATAGGACCACTAAAATTATTATCCATTATTTTCATGGAAATCATATGGCCATAAATCTTTTTCAACATCATCATCAGCTTTATCAGTGATAGATCTTATATGATAATGTTATAAGATCTCATAGTTTTTCTATATGTATCTCTCCTCTAGAAATTATACACCATTTTTTATGAGATTTACAGTTTTGAATAATCATCAATATTTCAAATATGTCTATTATATTTCCTAAATATAACCACTGATTTAATTCTTTATGTCCTAAATTTCCCCATCTGTAATAATTCTCTTATTGAAATTTATTAAATATCTTTCTTCTATTTTTTATCACCATTTACTTTACATTATAAATATATAATGACAATTATCTAAATTATTTGATCACCCTAGATAAAATTTTGGACTACAGATGTCCAATTATAATTCTATACTCAAAATTGCTCAAATGTAAAATTGGTTACATTTATAAAATATGAATCATAATCTATGTTTATTATCCACTAATGTAAATATGTCACCATAAACCACATTAAAATCTTATTCCAATCAAACATGTTTCTTCAAACCCAATCATCATTTTGAATAGGATCAGTAATGCTTTCCATAATTCATTATACATCCTCCTAGAAAATTTATAAATAATATTGTGTGAAAGTGTTTTAATTATTAGAATATATTCTTAGTGAAATAATGAGGCCACATAGTCATCATTATCATTTACTTAAATCCATAATATTCTATCTATGTGATTCTTCATCAACTCAACTCATCCACACAAAAAATAAATCATTCATGATTTTCAACCCAATAAAAATCCATTGAACATGAAGACATTTCATGGATGAACCGAACTCAACATCAGATCGTGTTTAGTTGAAATTCATTTTCTCATCTCCCAAAGAACCTAGATACTCAATAAAATTACATTATAACAATAAACAAACATAAAAAATATAATTAAAAACAAATCATTATCTCTAACTCAATATTCCAATCCATTGTTTGTTTTAGAAATATCTTGACCTCCTTCTTCATGAAAAAAATTGTAATTGGACAAAAATATCTTCATAGAAATATTCAACCATGCGCTCTCTTTAATCATCAACGTCGATGGTTTCTTAATTTTATTCTTTTGAAATCAAAATTAGTGGGAATTGTTCATTATCTATGTGTTTTCTATATTCCACCAACAAACATACAATATTTATTTGTACTAAAAAAAGTTTTTTGAAATATGAAACAAAATTTGGCTTCATAAATATTATATTCACCACTAAATTCATCAATTAAAACAAATTAGAATCATCTCAACTTTTGTAACAAAATATTGTCATAGAACGCCCTCACAATAATTTATCCCATCACACAAGCTCTAAAATAATCTGCATAATTCTAAAATAAAAATTATAAAAATTTGACTTAGTGTAGCCATTGATTTCACTGATTCATTGGTATACAACATCATAACATTAAATTAAACTTATAATTTTTCAAACTAATTAGTGACATGTAATTAAAGAGAACCATAACCCTACTCTTCACATTAAATTGTTTCTTACCAAGTACACTGCTACCATTTACCATCAATAAAATACATTAATAGAAAGTCAATTCATAGTTTTGATCTGATTATTGCAGCTTCATAGTCTAAAATAATCTCTTTTGGGTATTAATCAAATCCTTTATTTCATCACTGGAATGATCATCCAATGACAAAATAAATCTTGGTATTAATATTTAGACTTGGCGTTCTATTGTGGTGTTAAATTTTCCATATTATTGGATGGGATCTCGGTTAATGCTCAACATTTCTTTGAATCGATGAAGATCAATTCTATCATCATTCTCAGATTTGTTTACTTCATTGACGACTCAATGTAGGGGTTGAAATATATATACATTAATGAGTTATAATTGGGATATGAGAATTTTGATACAAAATATATACATATGGATCAATCCTAATTAGATATGTGAATTTCATGATTCAAAAGGGGAATGAGTCTTTTTATCAAAACAGTTATGTATGATCTGCAAGAAAACTTATGAGGATATGCTTCAAAAAATAACTTAAATAATAAAAACATAAAAGTAAATAAATTTCATTTGAAGATTAATTAGACAAATTACCGAGTTAAAATAATATAATATGTATTATTTTGAGAAAATAAATAAATAAAAAAATTGACATCATTTTTCATATAATAAGTAATTGAATAATTAATTAATAATAGAATAAAATCATTATGTTTGTTTATAAAATGAAATAATTATAATTTACCATTTCTAACGATTAAATTATTTAATGAATTTATATTAAAAGTAAAATTTTGATTCATTAATTACTATATTAATACAATATACAAAAATGGATGAACATTTATCACACCGAATACAAAACTAGATGAAAATAGATAGATGAAAAAACTAGCGCACAAAATAAAATTGATTGAGATAGAAATTTTATATTTTTCATAATTAAATTAAAAGGTAAAATAAAATTTAAAAAATTAATATGATTTTTAATAATTGAAAAAAAAATTATAAAGTAAAATAATTTAATTATAAACACAATTTTTAAAATTAAAATTCTATTAAATGGAATACAGAATGTTTAGAATTATTATCCATACATATCCAAATTAAAAGTTATTAAATTTAAATTCTCATTAAATTATTTATATTTTTTAAGAATGATTACAAATTTAATGAATTTTCATAACTCCAACATGATAAAATTAAAATTTCATAGACTAATTATTATTATTATTATTAATTTCATGATCAGTTATATATATATAATTATTATTCATAAGATGTACTATAAACCCTTTGAAATATTTTTTGATTAACTTATTTTTTAATAGATACCCTAGATATGAATCACTACTATAAAATTAGTGTTTATATTTTTCAATTCAAGCATATTTTTATCAGAATTAGAATGATTAGGCCAATTTTTATTACTTTTTACCACTATACCCTTTTTACTACATAGCATATTATCTTTATTTAAAAACATTATATATCATCAAATAAAATTACATGAATGTACCACTATATACATAACATTACGTCCTACCATATTTTTTCATAAATAAAATTAAATATGTTTTTGTGTACCAACTTCGGTTCAATTAACATAAATCTTGAACCACAATTATTACGTTCACATAAGTAAATGTCGTCAAATCCAAAATGACCGATCATTTAAGTAGTTTTAGAGAACCAGATACCACCATGATACCCATATTATAGTGGGAATAGGCAATAAAACAAATGTAATATAAAATTCTAATGAAATGTATCCATGAAATCATATTCAAAAATGTATTCTTCATATCTCTTATGAAGGGAAAAATTAATTGTGAGCTCAAATTCTCAGAAAGGGTTCTGTATGGTGAAAAATATCCAAAATTAATTAATAATAATCAATATAATATGGTAAATTGCTAATAATAAATTTCAATTTATCAATAAATAATGTATCAAAATTAGATAAGTCATAATAAATTTATAAAGGTAAATGAATTGGAACACAATCTACTTAATCAAGACACCAAGAATGAAATACATATAGATACAATACAATTATGAAAATATCATAAAATTAGTAATATCTAAATTTTAAATAATTGAAATGAATAATTATTTTTATTTCAAAACATCAAATATCATGAGACAAATACCATCAAGACTATACACAAAATGTTTTATAACATTATTCAGAAACCAATTTCTGTTTTCCAATTGATTTTTCCATCATACATGTCGATGCATCTATGGGAAATATAATTTGGGTTACCACTGGTTACTACAAGTACAAATAATAAATCATATATTGAATAATAAATTTAATTAATTAATAATATTCATTATTGGTAAATATCCACATTGGTTGAAGAACATAGATCTATTAAAATTTATCTACCTAATCAAATAATAGTCAAAGTCAAAACTGTTTATAATAATTTTATACGGTTTTGTAAATATTCTTCTCCATGATACATAAAATACATATAACCATCAATTGAAACATTAACCATCATGAATAAATAGATATTCATGTTAAATACATCATGTGGTAGTATATAAAAAGCATTAAAATGAGTAGTTTCATATAAAAAGATAAGTCCCAATGAAATGTAAATTGATACAAAATCTATTACAATAATTATAAGGAGGAAGTGAGAATTAATCAAGGAATAGATTATCCATATGAATTTTAAATCCCCCAACAAAAAAGTGTAAATTAAACAAAATATATTAAAAAATCATTATACACATAATAATTCACTATTAAAGGAAAATTAATATGTTATATAAATGAATAAATAGAAATTGAGTAATGGAATTCATTGCCCCTTCATAACATTCATGTGAAATGACCAATGAAGAAATAATAAACTATATAAATTAAAATAGAATGAAATATAACATATTCATTATATTAAATGTAAAATGGGTATTATCTTCACTATAAAAAAGAAATTTTGTGAACATCAATAGAATATTCTTCTATTAAGGGAAATTGAGATGAAGTTCCTTGCATAACACATCATCCATTTGAACAAGTTGTAAACACCTGCATAATGGTTTTAAGAATTTTATTAATATATAAATTAACCATATAAATTCTTATAATATCATATATGCTTATATAATTATATTTTACCACCCTTTTATTAAAAATATTTCATTATTTTCATTGGTATGTGTTATAATAGCCTTGTTTTGTCTTGCCTATTTTTTCACGAATGATCTGGTTGTTATGAATAATATTTATATCAGTCACGACCCATTCCTCAAGGCTCGTATCATGACTACCTCAAGCCTTCCTTCTTTAGGCGGGGGGTTGGCGTCTAGCACCAAAGGCATAATTCCCTAATAACTAGGAAGGCATTGTCTTTATAAAACGTAACACACACAACTAGAGTACAAGAGGAAGAAAAAAGTAAGTAAAGAAGTATAAATAGTGTGATGGAAGTATAAAGGGGCTGGAAATAAAATCCAAACAGAAAGGTACAACTATAACTGAAATAAAGTACAACTAAAAGACAAATAGATGGAAGGTGACTAGAAGCTCTTGGATCGTCCACCACAGATCCTACCTAAAGTGTATGTACAAATGTACTCCTCATCACTATGTGTCTATCGATCCTCTCCATATACTGTCACACTGAGTGTCCACCTCCAGGTACCGTCCATTGCTCGTAGACTCTGCCTCAGTTAGAATGGTCTGTCGTCTGCATCCAACACAACGAGGTGTGGGCATAGCCCGTGCAGGGGTGAGTATAACGATACACAGTAGGGACCCCAAGACCCTCAAGGTCTCAATAAATCCAACTAGGACAAACCAAAAAATAAATATCTCAACAGATAACCTTTACATTGGTATATACCCATACATATACATATGTTATCATGTAACCCATCTCATTCTTGAGAAAAACACAAAGGTCATTAACTCAGCTCAAAACATGATTTTCATTAACGAAACCACAACTGCTGGAGAAATACTCCTCTCTTGAGTATAGTGGCCCTGTCGCGACTCTGTGGTGCTACTCACTGACCATAGACTGTTGAGGTACTCCTCCTGTCGAGTACTGTGTGTCTGCTGCCAAACCGGGCGCTCCTCCGTTGTGGGTCTGCCTCCAAACCAGGCACTCCCCCCTAATAGCTGTCAGAGGTAATCCTCCTGTCGTGTACCGTGGGTTTGCTGCCAAACCAGGCGCTCTATCCACCGTGGTTCTGCTGCAAAACTAGGTTCTCCTTCCACTGGTCTAGTTGAATCACTACGAGTCATATCGGTCAACCAGTCGTCGATTCTACAACTAAGAGGTCTCTGCACTCTATATGCTCATCTCTGGGAGGATCCGCTCCATGAGCTTCTAGTCGATACTCCAAGTTCCACGAATTCTCACGTAGAATTATAAAAAAGGACTACCTCATCATAGGGGTCTCAACTCAATAGATGTCACGTCAATCTGACGCCCAGTCTGTGAGTTATTAGCCTTTTTGTCCCGGGGGCCTGGTTGATTTCATGTATGAACCAACTGACTGTA
The DNA here is from genome assembly GCA_963277665.1 of Viscum album. Taxonomy (NCBI): domain Eukaryota; kingdom Viridiplantae; phylum Streptophyta; class Magnoliopsida; order Santalales; family Viscaceae; genus Viscum; species Viscum album. Next base: position 1,142,990,325 of record OY728148.1, read on the forward strand.
TCACAACTGTACCCCAATTTCTCCTTGGGTATTTTTGAAGGGATTGATTCTCAATGAGATTACCAGCGCCGCTGAAAGTTCATCAAACAGACATCTGGTGACAATGATATGGACAACGCAAGCAAAAGGGTCGAATGTGGGCCCAGGTTCGGTCCGACCCGGTCGGACCGACTATGCCCAACTTAGTCCGGGTTGACCCGGTCATGGTCGACCTGGTCAGACTTGCTGGGTCTGACCCGGCCCGTTGTGTGGTTTGGCTCACTGAGTTTGGCCCAGTCCGCTGGGCCCAGCCCAGTGGACTACGTGGACAATTCAAGCAAAAATCGCCACGTGGGTTATTCAACCCGAAGGACAGTGGCATTTCCGGTCGGCGCCGCAAGGGGCGCGGCTCGGACAGCTCGACCCGAGAGGCCAACGGCAGGCCACGCGGGGCGCGGGCAGGCCGCGGGTTGACTGAGAAGCGCGTGGGGCACGTCGAGCAGGTGCCAGAAGATTGTCAGGGGGCACCGGGTAGGCGGCCTGGGCGCCGGGTCGGCGCCAGGAGGGCGCCAGGTTGGTGCGGGGCATGCCGGCAGTGCGTGGGTAGGCAGTTCGGGCACCGCTCGACTGGCGACAGAGTTCATGAAGGTGGCGTGAAGCACGACCTCTATTTTCCATCGTTATTGCCATCTCCACATTTCCATGCCGCTGTTACATCGTCGTCGATCCAAGGTTCCAAAACAATAAATGTTGCGGTGGGGTCGAGCCGTGTTTGTGTGGCCCGAACCCTCCACGTTAGAACGATAGCAAGCAACTGAAGAAGTATGTTTAAAGAGATATGATTAAGCGTTAAAAAACTTAAAACACACCCCTACATCTTTAATTTTCAGGCATTCGTTCCTCGTGGGGGAAGACGATGTTGTCACCATTCGTCATATGCTTCCACTTCCGAGCTCGTGCGTCGGTCCATTGACGTCGAAGAGGAAGGAAGATGGGTCGTCGGAGAGGTCCCGCATTGGAAGGGGGTTCGGAGGAAGAAGCTGAGGAAGTAGCTTCAGTGTTGGCGTCTTCGCGTTCTTCATTTGAGAAGATAAGTTTCTACAAGTGTTGGGTGTCACGATACTTTACCAGCTCTTCATTTCTTGATGAAGCGGTCCCAAAACATTCTCCAAATCTCCATATATATAGGAGAGGGGGAGAGGTATGTAACCATCATGGAATTTATGACGGTTCAATTATTATGAGCCTTCATAAATTCCAATGATGCGATTACATAATTAAAAAGGGGGGTCGGTCGAATTAAATTGTGTTGGCACAATTTAAGAGGTGTGTTGGCATTGTAAAAAAAAGGAGGATGCCAAGAAGTTTCCCCAACCTAGCCTTCATCAAAACAACACATGAATTAATTTCATGTTGACACTCAAAATTAATTGAAAAGAATTAATTTTTTTGTTGACACAAAAAATTAATTTAGAGAAATTAATTTCACGTCGACACATAAAACTAATTGGCATCAATTAATTTATTGTCGACGCATAAAATGAATTTAAAACAATTTATTTTACATTGTCACATAAAATTAATTGACAGAAACTAATTTATCGTTGACACGTACAATTAATTGAGAGAAATTAATTTTACGTCATCACATAAAATTAATTGACAGTAATTAATTTTTTTTCCCCAACTAAAATTAGTTGACACAAATTAATTTTATGTCAACAGAAAAAATTAATTGATGGGGGGTTGAGAGGTTTCTTCTCCCTCCACATTAAATGGGGGGTTAAGCCACATGTGGACCCGGCGTCAAAACCTCTAATGGGAGGTTATGCTGCTCGGGTGGTCCCCACCACAATTATCCTCCCATTAAAGTTTAGGGTCTGGGGTTCCAACCACCAACTCCTAAGTGGAGATTTTAACCAACTAACCGCACACACCAAACATGACAAGTTAAAAATAAAATAAAGTGTTGTACTTAATTTTACTTTTTTTTTCTTTAATAAAAATCAAAAAACCAACTTTCAAACTCATCAAACGCAACGGCAGTGAAGGTCTCAATATGAAATTACCGATGCTACAAGTTCAACGGTGCCCTCTGATTTCAATTCCAAGAACTCGTTCAAAATATATAAAATCCCGAACGTACGTTTTCTGAACGTACCCAAAAAAAGTTTAGAAAATTTATATCAGTCACCCTCGACTCGTGTTGGTCAAGGATAAGCTCCGACTAAGTGAAACATGACCCGAATAACCCAACGACACTCTCGGATTTTTAATCCGACTCACTGTTTTGAATTAATGAATTTTACAATAAAATAATTGTCACTTAATTATTTTATTTGCGGTCAAAAACTAACATTTTCTGCTGGCCCGTGCCGACCAATGTTAGTATCTACTTAAACATAGAATGCCCTCAAGAGTTCATAGGTGGTCTCAGATTTTTAATCTGAGCTACCCTTTGTGAGTTATAATCATTCGAAAAATAAAATAATTTATTTAATTATTTTATTTACGGTTATGCCATTTTTGTGATTTTTCCTTGGTAGCCCGCGACAACTAAACATAAGTCGCGCCTAGGGTAAAACCTCCCTCTTGAGCGTAATAGTGCACTCAGATTTCTGATACGAGTAACTATTTAAGAGTTAATCCACTTTTTTAGGAAAACTACTTATGGGTGTTAATTTAAGCTTAAAAAAACTTCGACGGATCATTCTGGTCACTCCGGGAATTGGAATCAGGCACCATCAGAAACTGCAGACTCATAAAATTCCCAAAAATTTATGAAAAAAAATTCATTGAAAAATATGGGTCTTTACATTACCACCACCTCAGGGATTTACATCCCCGTAAAGCTACAACACACACTAGGGAAACAAAAAGGAGTTACTGAGCACACATATGAGACTCCCACTCCCATGTTCTCTCATGAAGGTTCTCGTGCTGCCAGCAAATTCACACCAAGGGAATCGATCGTCCACATAGAACCACTCCTTTCGATCCTTAATCTACACTGGATCCTCCGTGAAAGTCGCTCCATCATCAATGTCCAGCTACCCGTGGTCGATGATGTGGGTCAGGCCGTGCATGCATCTCCTCTGCTGATATAGGTGGAAGACTTCATGCACCCAGTGCAACTGAGGTTGAAGGACTGGGCGATAAGCCACCTCGCCTACGTTCTACAAGAGCTGCCAAGATTACTCCTTTGCCGAAAAGGGAAATCTTGTCCCATTCCCTGGATGAACCACGTTCTTTTCCTAATACTGTCAGTATTGACATGAACAGTACAATCCATTTCATGGATGACGTCGTAAGGCCTTGACGCTACTACCAAATGATACAACCGTCACTCTATCCTCCAAGGGTTGAGTCACACTGTCGGCATCAGTGCATGTTCACTGGGTCTCCTCTAGTAGGAATCTTGAATGTGAGGGTCAAGTCAATAGTTTAAACCGAACCTCTTAGTACACAAAAAGGAAGGAAAGAAATCGTCACAAGTACAAGTGTCTTTTATTTCTGTAGCTGAAAGTACAAAGACACAAAGCAACCACAAAAAGATACATTTACAAAGCTAGAAACATCATGAAGAAAGGCCTCCATGCCTGGAACTAGTCCTGCTTCTATATACTTGCTTATGGAGCTCCTTGGTCATATGCTCCATCTCTCTGAAGATGTTCTCTCCCCTGTCAACATGTTCCCTGTAGTCATAGTGGACCACATAGTGGTGGTGGTGGCATCACCTCAAATCGTCTTCCACCGCCATATGCACATCTAGCTCCCCTTCCACGTCTGCATTTTCCCTACGTAGCATCTTGATCGAACCTTTGCCTCTTCTTGGGAGGTCCTTCATCTATCTATTGTTCATCTGCACGGCAGGTCGGACAGTCATGTGTCATGTTATCATGCCCGCCGCAAGAGTAACAATACACGTTCATGGTATGCCTGGCTTTGTCTCCACCCTGAGTGCCTCGCGCTACCGATCATGAGTCGTGCGGTCCACCACCTGTAGGTATGGTCCTCTTGGACCTCTATGTCATCTGTATACTGCCAACTGCAGAAGACTCTGTTGCATGTCGACTAGTGGTGGGTCCCGCTGTGGGAGTTTGCTCAGCAAGGAAACTCTCCATTAGGAGGGCTCGCTCCAACACCCATGTCCTCGTCCGGATGCTATGAGAAACAACTGAGGCTATAATCTCTCTCCTGAGCCCCTACTCGAAGGTCTGGGACCTAAAGAACGGGTCTCGTACCATATCTGTAGAGTAGCGCAAGAGTTCTGTAAACCCCGCTGAGTAATGCACCACCATCATGCTACACTGCTGAAGATTCAGTAGCTCCTGTATCCGCACCGCCCAAAGGGTGGCTGGTACAAACTCTGCCCGGAAGAGGCTCTCGAATTCTGCCCATAGATGTGTGGCCTCATCGTGCATCTGGAGCATTAGGCTCCCCCATTTGCATACTACTGCCTGAAGGAGGCTAGCAGCAAGGATCACCCTAATGTCTGCTAGTGTCTCTACTAGCCTCAAGACTCTCACCACAGCCTCCAGACAATCCTCAGCCGCCTGTGGGTATGTATCTCCCTAGAACTTGGGTGGCCTCTAGCGCTGGAACTCGTGCATTGCGCTCAAGCGTCGTGCATCACCTACTTCTTGGGCTGGTGGGATCGGAGGCCCAACAGGTGGTAGTATCGTTGGTGCCTCCACTGGTTCCACCACTGGGAGTGGGCACTTTACTGAGGCCTCATCGCTCAGCGGGATGTCAGTACGTACAACTCTCGGGGCATTAGTTGGTCGTCTATGTGGAGGCATCCTGAATGAAATAGATGAGACACGGTCAAAGACTATACCTGGTGAGCTTATCTGGTTTGAGCTAATTTAAAAGATACTTTTGAAAACACAAACGCAATTAGTGTTTTCGTGCACTGAGTCGGAAATCAGAAGTCAAGGTCATGGTGTATGGATACGCCGGCCGCCCACACCAACACTGGACTCCCTGAACTGAAGACCACACTTAGTACCATTAACACTATTTCATCACCGAAATAAAATTTCAGAGTCCTATGTTCTGCAGTTGAACGGACGTCCTCTGATACCAATTGGTCATGACCCGTCCCTCAGGGCCCATATCGTGACTTCCCCAAGCCTGCCTTCTATAAGCCAGGGGCTGGAGTCTAGCACCAAAGGTGTAATTCCCTAAATACTGGGAAGGAATTGCCTTTATAAAATGTAACACACACAACCAGAGTACAAGTAGATGAAAACAATAAGTAAATCAGTATAAAAAGTGTGCTGAAAGTACAAAGGGGCTGGAAATAAAAGCCCAACAGAAAGGTACAGCTAAAAATGAATGAAATAACAACTGAAAGAAAAATAGCTGGAAGGTGACTAGCATCTACTGGATCGTCCACCACAGATCCTACCTGAAGGGTATATACAGATTTATCCCCATCACTCTGCATCTATCGTTCTTCTTTGTGTACCGTTACACCGATATGTACTGTCCAGTGCTCATAGACTCTTCCTTGGTCAGCGCTGTCTGTCGTCTTCATCCAACACAACAAGGTGTGGGCATAACCCGTGCAGGAATGAGTATAACGATCCTCATTAGGGACCCAGAGGCCCTCAAGGTATCACAAAATCCAACAAGGATAACCCAAAAAGAATAATCTCAATAGATATCCTTTACTTAGGTATATTCCCATACATATACCTATGTTATCAAGTAACCCATCCCAATCATGAGGAAAACACAAACGTCAATGACTCAGCTCAAACCAGGATTTTCAATAGCGAAACCACAACTGCTGAATAACTCCTCCTCTGTCGAGTATAGTGGCCATGTCGTGACTCTGAGGCACTACTCACTAACTATAGACTGCTGATGTACTCCTCATGTCGAGTCTTGTGGTTCTACTGCCAAACAGAGCGCTCCTCTGCTGTGGGTCTACCGCCAAACCATGCATGCTCCCCCTAATAGCTGTCAGAGGTACTCCTCCTGTCGAGTACTGTGAGTCAGCTTCTATACCATGCACTCCTTCTGCCGTGGGTCTACCGCCAAATAGGGTGCTCCATCAACTGGACTACTCAAATCACTCTGATTTGAATCTGTCAAGCTGTCGTCAGGTCTACAGCTACTAGGTCTCTGCACTCTGTCTGCTCGTCTTTGGGAAAATATGATCCACGAGATACTGTTCGATACTCTAAGTGTCGCGAAGTATCACATAGAAGTATCAGAATGGACCTCTTCATCATATGGGTCTTAACTCAACAGACAGCGCGTCAATCGGGCACCCAGTCTGTGAGTTATTAGCCTTTTTGTCCTGGGGCCCGGTTGGTTTTGTGTACGAACCAACCGACCGTATCACAACTCTACCCCGAATTCCAATGGGGTATTTTTGAAAGGACCCATTATCCTTGAAATTACCACTTCCACTGACGGTTCTTCAAATAGATATATGGTGACAAAGATATGGCCAATGTAAGAAAAGGGTCAAAAGTAGGCGCAGGTCTGATCTGACCCGGTCGGATCGACTCGGCCCAACTTAGTCTGGGTCGACCTAGTCACACTTGCTGGGTCTGTTCCAGCCCATTGGGTGGTTCAGCCCGTTGAGTTTGGACCAATCGATTGGGTCCGGCCCAGCGGACTGCGTGGATAATTCGGGCCGAAGTCTCAACGTGGGTGATTTGGCCCAAAGGCCAGTTGCTGGTCCGGCCGGCGCCACGAGGGTCGTGGCTCGGATGGATTGTCCTAAGAGGCCAACGGAGGGTCACGTGGGCCGCGGTCAGGACACATTTCGATAGGGAAAGGCGCGGGGCACCCCGGGCAGTGGGTCGGGGGCGCCGGGCAGGAGGCCTGGGCGCCAAGGTGCACTGGGCTGGCGTTAGGAGGGCACCGGGCAGGTGCAGGGCGCGCTGGCAGCGCGTGGGTAGGCAGGTCGGGTGCCGCCCGACCGGCTGCGGGGTTCACAGAGGTCGCGGGAAGAACATCCCTTATTTTCCATCTTCATCGCCATCACCACATTTCCATGTCTCTGTTACGTCGCTGTCGATCCAAGGTTCCAATACCATAAAGGTTGTGGAGGGGTCTGGTCGTGTTCATGCGGCCCGAACCCTCCACATTAGAACGATAGAAAGTAGCTCAAGTAGTTACATTAACGATATATGATTAAGTGTTAAACAACTTAAAACACACCCCTGCCTCTTTAATTGTCGGGAGTTCGTTCATCGCGGGGGAAGATGATGTTTTCATCATTATCCGTATGCTTCCACATCTGAGATTGTGCGTTGGTCTGTTGATGATGAAGAGGAAGAAAGAAGGGTCGTCGGAGAGGTCCTGCATCAGATGGGGGTTCCGAGTAAGAAGACGAGGAAGTAGTTTCAGCATTGGCATCTTCACATTCTTCATTTGAGATGATTAATTTCTCCAAGTGTGGGGCGTCGTGATAGATTACCAGCGCTCCGTTGCTTGGTGAAGCTGTCCCAAAACCTTCTCCCAAGCTCCCCATATATATGAGATGGGGAGAGGTATGCAACCATCATGGAATTTATGACGGTTCAATTATTAAGAGCCTTCCTAATTTTCAATATTGCAGTTACTTAATTAAAAAGGGGGGTCAGGAGAATGAAATTGCATTGGTACAATTTAAGAGGTGTGTTGGCAAAGTACAAAAAAGGAGGATACCAAAAAGTTTCCCCAACCTATCTTGCGTTAAAACAAAATACATGAATTAATTTTATTTTGACACAAAAAATTAATTGAAAATAATTTATTTTTATGTTAACACAGAAAATTAATTGCGAGAAATTAATTTCACGTCGACACATAAAATTAATTACTACATATAAAATTAATTGACAGATATTAATTTTACGTCGTCATATAAAATTAATTGACAACAATTAATTTCTCGTTGACACATAAAATTAATTTACAAAATTTAATTTTACATCATCACATAAAATTAATTGTCGGGAAATAATTTTACGCTGACACATTAAATTAGTTGAAAACAATTATTTTTACGTGGACACGAAAAATTAATTTATGTGGGGTTGAGAGGTTTCTTCTCCCTCCCCATTAAATGGGGGGTTAAGCCACGTGTGGACCCCACGTCATAACCTCTCATGGGAGGTTATGCTGCTTAGGTGGTCCCCACACCAATTATCCTTCCATTGGAGGATTGGGTGTGGCGGTCCCACCAAAAACTCCCAAGTAGATATTTTAACCAACTAACCGCTCACACAACACATGACAGCTTAAAAATAAAATAATGTGTTGTGCTTTATTTTATTTTTATTTTATCTAATAAAAAGCGAAAAAAAAAATTCCAAACTCTTCAGAACGCAACAGCGGTGATGGTATCACTATGAAATTACTGATGTTGTGAGTTCAACAGTTCCCTCAAATTTCAATTCCAAGAACTGGTTCAAAAGATATAAAATCCTGAACGTACGTTTACAGAACGTACCAGAAAAAAATGTTTGGAAAATTTTTATCGGTCACCCTTAACTCATGCTGGTCAAGGCTAGGCTCTCCATATGTGAATCACGCCCGGAAGAACCCAACGGTACTCTCATATTTTGTTATCCCACCCACTGTTTAGTTGTTATGAATTTTAAAATAAAATAATTTTCATTTAATTATTTTATTTGCGGCAAAAAAATAACATTTTCTTGCTGGCCCACACCAGCCAAAGTTAGTATATGTTTAAAAAATGAATTCCCTCATGAATTCAGCGGTGGTCTCAGATTTTTAATCTGAGCTACCATTTGTGAGTTATAAGCATTTGAAAAATAAAATAAATTATTTTATTATTTTATTTATGGTTATTCCATTTTTGTGATTTTTCACCGGTGGCCCACGCCGACTAAACTTAAGTCACACATAGGGTAAACCCGCCATCCTGAGCACAACGGTTCCCTCAGATTTCTGATCTGAGTATCCGTTAACGATTTATTCTACATTTTCAGGAAAACTACTTACACGCGTTAATTTAAGCTTAACAAAACATCAACGGATAATTCCGGGCACTCTGGGCCTCGTAATCAGGCACCGTCAGAAACTACAGACTAGTAAAGTTCTAAAAAAATTATGAAAAAATATTCATTGAAATTTTCGGGTCATTACAATATCCATCATCTAAAAAATTATTTAAATTTTATAAATAAAATATCTAATCGGTATATACATTTTTAGAACCAATTATTTATATTTTACATAGAATATGAATCACACATCTTTGTGTAAATGGTAGGTCATACGTAAACACAAGTGATGACATCATTCCATTAAAATGTGAAATGGTAAGTAAGTGGGTGATATATTAATTTTAAAATATCAATATAATATCCTATATATCACCTATATTAATTTATTTTATTTTTATTACATCCCATGTAATGTGTATGTGAAAAATGAATAATTTATTTTGAGAGGTGGTAGTCCACCATGCACACAAACAACAATGTCTTAATTGAAATGGAATAGATCATAAAAAGGTATATGTGATACAAAAAATAGATTAATATAATAATATCATAACCTTAATAAACATGTGTTATGTTCAAATTTTAACCATCATTAATAGGGGTAATTGAAAAATAATAAAATTAGTTTCGAGGGTGTAGTTTTTCGTAAAAATGATCGACAATTTGAGTTCTAGTGTGATGGAAGAGAAGATAGATATAGGTCATTACATGAACCATATTTCTTCCCAATATAAGGGATATACAATTATTTATATACAAGAGTAATTTAATATTATTTTAAAGAGGTGGAAGAAGAAATAAAATCAAAACCACGCATTTTGAAATGTTACCACCTCTTCAAGTGATATTCTTTGTTTTAAACAATTTTTTTCTAGGATGGATTTATGATTCAACCAAGGATTCTAGTATGATAGGAGGTATTTTTTAGAGTTATTTGTGTATGTCATGTTTGAATAAAAATTAATTGGTTTATGTGAATAGGGGAGGAGAGGGGGTGGGATTTTATATGTAGAGCAAAGGACAAACATGGAATGTTTGAAAAGAAACAATTACACCAACTTTTTTGTTTGAAAAAAAATCATGAAAATTGATTTATATGTGACCCTTAGAGGTGATAAAGTATAAATACATCCTTCAAATGGATTTTTGAAAATTTGGTAGGTTATTTTAACCATTATCATCTTACATTAACCCCTCCCCGCGATAAATCTTTTTTACCATAACTGTGATATTTAATGTATACTAATTTTACAATTCATAATGGAAAAAAGATAAATTGAACATTTTGTATAATATAAATTACATTGATTCATAATATTTAATTCATATTTCTCAAATTCAATTCCATGATGTGGGCTAATCTAATTTAAAATTATTCTTATAGACCTGATCAATTACATGATTGTGGAGATAAAATTATCACAAGTATTGAATGTTTTTGTAATGAAATTGAACCTAAAATTGATCCAAGTGACCAAAATTAGTTAAATTGAAAACTAATTTTTAAAATTTTAATTTTTTTTTTTAATATTTAACTTAACTTTATAAATAATTTAAACTAAATAGTAGTTCTCAATACAAATCATTATTCTTACCTATTAATCAGTAATGAATTTTAAAAAAAATCAAACAAATCACTCTAAGAAAGGTTTTAAATGATGATTTCAAAAAACAAGATAATTATATCAAATAAATTTTTCAAAAGTTACCAAAAATATTTATATCCTAAAAATGAAATTGCAATTAAACCATTTTTTAAATGAATATATTTTGTGAAGAAGCATTTCTTTTCCTTCCAAAAGATATTTTTTATTTCTATGAAATTTATGACTAAGGAATTTTTTTATGATAAAAATATATTTTTTAATTTAATTATTACTATTTATATACTGTAATTTTATTTCTAGGTTATATTGGTCATTTTTAAATAATATTTTAAAAGATTAACTTGTTTCATTTTAAGTAGGTATTAGATACATTGTATGCTATCATAGAGATTGAATTTATTTAATTGGAAAAAAATAATGAAGTCTCGTGGTGTTACGTTATATCCTCCTCAAAAAAATTTCCTAAAAATTTTATATTTATTACCTTAAAAACTAATGGGTAAAGTTATTCTAACATCCTCTGGTTCCCACAATACTTCCTCCATTTTGTGTTTCATAAAACTAGATGTACTAGTTTTGAATTTGATTCCTCAAAACATGCTCTATAGTATAAAAAATATGTATGGTTTATCCATAGTATGGTAGAATCTATTCCAATTCTATTAGATAATTTGTGATAAAATTCAATGATTATAGCATGTAATTCCGTAAATTTGATATATGGAACACTTAGTATACTATTTAAAGACATGGTGAAATTTAAAAATAATTATCCATTGCTCCGATTCACTTTAGAATTTCAAATCTTCTGATGTACATGGTATTGAAATTTCCCTTCTTGTCAAACTTTACGACTACCTTTAATGGAGAAACCGTTAGGAAAACGTTATCTCACTCTAATAATTATAAATCCTTAATATGATTTTCTCTATAATGATTTTTCCTACATTGAGCCACATTAATGTGAGTCTGAATAGTCTTTACCTTTGATATTTTCTCTTTAAAATGTTTTTCTCTTATAGGTTTGAATTCACAAACATTATCCTTACATATTGGATTATGATGTATCATTCAAATGGATTTTTGAAAAGTTGGTAGGTTATTTTAACCATTATCATCTTGCATTAACCCCTCCCCTAGATAAATCTTTTTTTACCATAACTGTGATATTTAATGTATACTAATATTACTATTCATAATAGAAAAAAGATAAATTGATCTTTTTATATATTATAAATTACATTGAATCATAATATTTAATTCATATTTCCCCAATTTAATTCCTTGATGTGGGTGAATCTAATTTATAATTATTCCTATAGACCAGATCAATTACATGATTCTAGAGAGAAAATCATCACAAGTATATAATGTTTTTGTGATCATAACTTCAAAAATTCGTTCATTGTTTGAATAGTCCTCTCATAATGTCCATAAATTTATGGATGGCAAGCAGTTCTCAAAAGAAGCTCTCTATCTAGAGTGATATTAATACACATCCATGTTTTTTATTTAATATGGGGCTCATGATTGTGAACAAACAATATAGGATCATTATAGATTAATAAAACTTCATTAATGTCGATCCTTTAGGAGCACTAAATAGGTAAATATTCTCTTATAATGTGGAAATTTGTTAATTTTTTTTTGAGAAACAAATAATAACATGTACTACCAAATTCATTATAATAATATTCAATAGTCCTATTAAAATGTCCATAGTAATTTCATCTCATTTCCATAATGTAATTAGAAGAGGTTGAATGACTTCTCTATGGTGTTTTCTTTCAGTATTAACCTGTTTAAAAATCATTCATCTTGATATATAGTCCCCAATTTCCAACATTATATTATCCCAATAAAAATTATCCCTCAAATACCTATACAACATGGTGCTACCATTGTGTATAGAGAAATGTTACCTATGATAATTAACCAACAATTCTATTTTTAGCTCAGTTCTATATGGAACATGATTTTTCCTTGAAAATTTTTTCATTCCACCAACACAAAAAAAATATTCCAACATAACATCATTAAAATATTTAATTTTATTCTGAAAGTACCAACATCATATTAAAAACCATTTATCTTTTCCAATTAATATTATTTTTCAATAATTTGAAAAATGAGTGATGTGTCCCCAACCATAATATTTCCCACATCTATTTTACAAATCCATGAACATTGGATCGATATCAATCGTCATTTTTTCATAAATCCATAATATTTACTATTAATTTAATCTAATACATTATTTACTTTACTTGGGTGGTAGTTTGTTGACCAATCATTATCCTTGTGTAGCTCAATCCATCACATTTTTATCAAGTTGTCTATTTCTATTAAATGAAATATTTTAGGCTTTAATGTGTTGTAAATATCGTGAATCATTGACCATATAGATTATTTTTCCATACCTACTATTTAATCATTAAAAATCTAACATAAAATAATGGGTTGGATAGTTCTTTCCGAAAGTCATTAATTTCCTTGAATTATTGTTAATAAAATTATAATTTCGTGCAAACTGACTTATCCCATTTATGTAATATTGGTTATTGGTTTATCGAATGAGGTGAAAATACTGAATGAATCCTAGGTAGTGACTAGCCAAACCAATTACACTCTATATCTATGTTATATTCATTGGTATAGTACATTATATGACTACCTTTTATATAATTGGAGAAGCTAATACTCTATCATTATTAACAATATGTCAAATAAAAGAAACTAATTGAAGAATAAAACACACTTACTAAATTTCATATATTACTCTTTTCCTCAACAAGTATAAAATATGATCAGAATGAGATTCTTAGGGTCCTCATATCATTTAGAATACATCCAGAAATCATCAATGAATACCAAAAAACATCATCAAAATATTCCATTAATACCCTGTTGATTAGATCCATTTTTTCATACAGTAAATTATTTAATCCCATTATAATTACTATAGGATCATAATTTCCATGCCTCATTTAGAACATTTTCTTTGGAATGTATTCCTTATATACTCATTGTTGTTGATACCCAAATAAAATTTTAATATTTGGAAAATATGGAACTTCGTAAAGCTGATAAAGTAAGTCATTAATGTGAGGCATATGATAATTTCTCATTATCATAATGGTATTGATTTCCCTATAATTAATTTAAATTATAATGGATCATTCATCTTAATGATGAGAGTAGTGGATTCGCAACGTGAAAAAATAGGGTGTATAATTCCCCTATCACCCAACAACTCTAGTTGTTTCTTCAACTATACTAACATCACATTGTCCATTCTATAGGTTGTATTTTATATTAGTCTATCATCACATACTAAATGGATGGAAAAATCAATGTCAGATTTGGTAGATGTTTATGATAATCATTATGAAATGCATTAATGTATTCTTATAAAATATGTATATTGAATAGTTTATGATTACCAAATCCACCTAGAGATTTTGTTTCCTTTTCTTCCTCTTGAATCTCATTCATAAAATCTATTAGGGGTGGTTCTAATCTTGAAAAATTTGATGTATTTTCCAGTAAAAATATTAGAAATTCAATATCATTGGAAAAAAAACACAAATCCCTTAACCTTGAATCAAATTTTTTAATCATGTTTACATTGATAGTCCATAACTAAGATTATATCAAATGAAAAAATTTCTATAATAATAAACATAAAACAAGATAACATTTATTCATCATAATATATATTTTATAACACAACATTATTAGTGTGATACAACCCTTATATTTTTCCACTAATAACAACCCTCGTAATATAAATGGGAAATATAAAATTATCTTATAATATATAATAGATAAAAAATAGTGTGAGGACCTAAAATCATATTAAATATTAGATAAATTGCAATATGTGACTAATGTACATTCTTCCAAATAATTTTATACTTCCACACTATATTTATTGAACTTATATTCTTGACCTTCTCCCCATGGACTCTTCTGTGGATGACTCCCATGACACATGGGGAAATCATTTTCATAGTTATTAATTTTCTTATAATTAAATCATTTAATAACAGAGTTTTATTTATTCCCTTTAAAATCTTTTTCCTAGTTCCCTTTATATATGTTCTTATAACAAACTCCCACTCTCTTATAGTATTTCCCAAGGTGATTTTTCCATAATTTCCACCAGGTAAAAATTACTGTGTCTACTTCTTTTTCTTTGATGCATTCCATTTTTCTTATTATTCATAATACTTTGTATTCTCTTGATTTCCCTTTAATATTTATGATCCATATAATTCCTTATCAGTTTTTAGGGCATATGAAACTATATAATTTTATGATCTACTATTTTGAGACACCAGAGATCATCATATACTTGTCTTAATCCATTAAATAAACGTTTCAATACTTCACTTTGTGATATGTATATAATCCATATCATACATGGGTAATCATATAAAGGTATGACCACACTCAGTAACACATTATTCTTTCTTTTTCTTTACAGTAAGGTTCATTATCATCATATAATTTATTTTCTCCCTCAGGAAATATTTTTCAAATAATATCTCTATAAATTATGTACATTCCATGAGTTCTATTTATTATTCCATATATGTATTATGGATAAGAAACCACTATTTACTAGTATAACCTTTCATACAATACACTGAAAGTGTACCTTTTTTCTTTTCGTCACATACCAATGCCATACAAATATTCTCAGTAGATTTATTTCACTTATTAGGTACCCTTGTATTATTAGTCCCACCAAATGATGGGGGATTATATTGCATGACGTTATCTAACAATGGAGAATCATGGTGTGAAATCAGTTTATCCATTAGAGAATAGTAATATTTTCTAACCTAGTTATGATTCAGTAATATATAAATAATTTACCCATTTATAATAAAATATTTTTTGGATTTCTTATCTACAAAATCACAACAATTTCCACAATTATTATACCCTTTTTCCATTGAGGGAACATTTCTAAAAATGGAATATACTATATTAACTAATAAAATAATTAATATTAAATCAAAATGGATAATTCCAAATATAGTGTATCATTTGACATAAACTAACATATTGTTAATTTTTCAATATTGAATAATGAATTTTGTTTCTTGAGGGATATCTTTATTTGAAAATCTTACTTATTATTATGTATAAATAATTTGAATTATCTTAGTCATAACCCGTGATTGTGTCATACTATGTGTGTAGTAAGTCCTCATGTCATGCACCAGGTGATGATCAAGTTAATCAAAATTTTTCCATTTTGATTTATTTCTCCAATGTACATATTTTCAAGTACCATGTTTCCTTGTAGTTTCTATATATTAAAGTTATTTCATGGAAAAATGACATAATCTATTCCTTAAAAAAAATTCAATTTCAATATATACTTATCTTTAAGGTATATCATATGGTTATGTTCTCTAATCTATTTTTCCCTTAACATGGTTTCAATGGTATCTATTAAACATCCTACAATACCATATATAACAACCCTTACTCTCCTAACCCATCGTCGATGCCTACTTTTTTGGATTGAAAATAAGCAAGGGATCAAATCCTAGAGGACCAATCAGTATAGTAGTTTTGGAGAAAAATATGTGTAAATGATGGAAACATTGAATTGGGAATATAAAATAAAACATTATACATATCAAAATAAAATGAACTAGGACCATTAAAAATCTTCCAATGATTCATTCTTCATATAATATTCAATTTAAAAAAATAAGGGTCGGCTAAAATTCTCATTAAGGATTGCAAATTGTGGTAGCTATTAAGAATTAATAAATAATAAATAGAAAATAATGGTAAAAACTAAACACCCAAGAAATTTAATAAATAACATAGATATCATAGTTTCATAATTCGTTATAATTATATAAATGTATATAATTAAACATACATTTCATTTAATTGATAAACTAAAATTTAAATTCATTCAGAGATAATAACATTTTGAATATCTCATTGATGATAATAATAATTGTATTATAAATGAAATAAATTAAAACTTACTCGATGTCCTAATCTCTGGAATCATGACACCTCTACCATCTATTCCATTAACTATATTGTTTAAATGTATAGGTAAAAACAAATTTAAATTTACCAACTAATTTATCTACTAATACTGGTCAACGACTCACGGGAATATATAATTTGGGCCCCCACCCATCACTCCATAATGAAAGAATTACAATTATACAGAATAATATATTTTACGTACGGATAAATTTCTCTATCATAAAATTTCTTCACTAAGTATAGAATATGTATTTATCAATATTTTGTCAAATTAATCAATCCACTTTCGATGTAAATAATGTTTGTAACAATGGTACTTGTTTTATGAAATATTCATATCCATGAAAAAAAATTAATTTGAATTAATTGAAACATTATCCAGAATGATTAAATATTTATTCATTTTTAATACTCCATGTGTAATTGTATACACCACATGATAATGACTATTTTCATATAAACAAATAAGTCTCAAAGAAATGGAAATTGAGAAAAAGTCCTTAAAATGATCATATCAATGAAGTGAGAATTAATTTGTAAATAGATATTGTGTTTAGAAGATAAATCCTAAATGTAAAAGTGTAAATTAAACATTTTGAAATTAAAATTCATTATATATATAATCTTATAATATCAAATTAAAATAATAAACTAATACAAATCAATGAAATGAAATTTATTTATAAAATTCTTAACCACATGGTAAATTTCATGTGAAATTATATTAGATAAAATAATTTAAATTTAAAATTAAAATACCATTATTTATGAAGTATTAATGATATATCATGTATAAGAGAATGTATATACACCATATAAATGTAATTTGGGGTACAACAATGGAATATTCCAAAATTAAGGGAAAATGAGATGAAGTCCCTTACCTCAAGATTCCCATTATTTTATCATGATATAACCACCTACAAAATGGTTTTAATCATGTTATTAATTTATATCAGAAACATATTCTTCCTTAAAATATCATATATTTTTATATTATTACATTATAATATCTATTTGTTTGTAATATTTAATTATTATAAATCTTTTTGGTGTCAATTCCTATGTTTTTTCATCTATGTTTTTCAAGAATGATCATTTATTTATTAATAAGATACATATTTACAACAAATAGAAAATTATATTAATGATAGAAATATCATATTTACTCTATTTATTCATTTTTAGAACCATTTATGAATGATGTACAAGGAAAATTAATCATGTGTCTTTGGGGATAATGTAAGTTTCTAATACGCATGGGAGATGCCACGAATTCCTTGATGATTGAACGGGTATAGAAGTGGGTGATATATTTATTTTATATAATCAATATAATATAATATATATTAAAAATAATAAACAATTTAACCCTCATTAAATTCCATGTAATGTTCATGTGAGAAATTAATGACATCGCTTCATGAGGTGGTAGTTCTCCATAAACATGAGCGACGTTAAAATATTTTTAGGTAGATGCAGATATTAGTCATGAAATTTACATACTTTTATATAAGTATATTGGAGAATAATATTTTATTATATATGGTTTAATATTATTTGATGAATTGTATTAAATTTTATAAAAACAATCTTGTTTATAAACGTTACCTCTTTTTAAGATGACCCCTAATGGTTTCAAACAAAGTCCTTACTGTGGTGGATTTTTTATGAAACCACTGCTTCATGTATAATGAGAGGTAAGTAGGGAACTGATTTGGATAGTCCTTTGTCAAACCATATAGATTTTGGAGTGTGAAGAGGTGAGGATATAGGGTGACCAATTATAAGTGTGTCAGAGGAAACACATGGATTTTTTGAAATAAATCAATTACACCCACGTTTTAATCATAAAAAATCTTAAAAATAGGTCCTTGTTGACCCTTATAGGTGATGAGGAAAATCTATTTAAATAAAATAGTTTTTCCACAATTTAGTAGTTCATTTTAAATCTTATCTTCTTAGTTTAACCCTAGGTGAATCAGTAATTATCATAACCATGGAACTTAAATTTTACATCTTTTACTACTCATAATGGTGAAAATTTAATATTTAATTATTTGATAATATAAATTGTTATTATTCAGAATATGAAAACAATTTTTCCAAAATCAATTCACAATAGTTGAAGAATAAAATTTATAATTATACCTATAGATTCGATGAAAAATAGGGTTACCAAAGACAGACTTCTAATAGAATGAAAGGATTTTAAATTTAAATTTATCATAAAATTGATCACAATGAAATATATTAGTTAAATTGTGGTATATATTTTTTAATGATACATTTAAAATATTTTAAAATTTAATTAAAAAATTAATATAATTTAAAATAAATGTATTTTTCAATATAAATCAATATTTTTATCGATTCATTAAGAATAAAACTTTTCAATGAAAACCCCAAAATTCACACTATGTTAATTTTCATATAATGATTTCAAAAATTAAGCAACAATTATCAAATTAATATTCAAATATTGTAAAAAATTAATTCTATCAAAGATGTATAATAAGCGACCACACGATTTTCTTTGTAAAATATGGTTTCCCAGAAAACAATTGTTTCACTTTCAAATTATTCTTATTTTTATTTATAATCAAAATATAATCAATTAATGTGAGTAAAATATATATAGTTTTCCTAATTTATATAGTTTTATTCATAACTTCTAATTTAATGGCAAAGTTACAATGGTCAATTTTTTCAATAATATTTTAATAGATTATCGAGTTTTATTTAAACATGGTATTACATTCATTTCAAGCTATTATAGAGACTGAATTTATTTACAATTAAATAAATCATAAGGTCACGGTGTGTTACTTTTATGTATAGTTATTTCCGTGATATTTATTTGTATAAAAACAATCAAACATGAAGAAATTTATGGTGGTTTTTTGGTTGTTTGAATGAGGATCATTGGCTTCCATAAATAGTACTTTCCTAAATACCAATTAAAAATAACGTAAAGGAAAAAATATGATGAAATGTGTCAAAATATTAAATCGGTTCCATTATTTTTATGATCATATTCTTTTCAAAATTAAAGTAAAAAAGAGTATATAAGAAAAATTATTTTTTAAATAATCCATTATATATCCATTTTCATTAAAAATTATATATATATATATTGTATTGTACGAATGTGTGAAACCTTCTATTTGGTAATTGTTTACATAAATTTCAAAAAAACATTTTAAATTCATAAAATACATCTCAAAAAAAATTGTTGGGTTTTATTTTTATTGAATATATTTAGATGACTTGTGATCTTATGGACAAGGTGAATATATTTGATATTTACTATTACACCAATAAAATAATGTCGATTGATGAGAGAAAAAATATTCATTTATGTATGATCATAAATGTTACACCAAATAATAAAATGAATAGTGTTATGGAAAATAGTAGTATGTTATTTTAGTCTAATGGGATGCATTATCTGAATATTCGTGGTTGAATGTGTTTTTTCCCTTTGATGTTTCTATTTTCACAATTATTTTTTGAATATATGTAATTAATCGTTTACTCTAATAATTTATGAATTATTTTAGGTTAGATGACTAAATTGTTCATCTGTATAATAAATTGGTCTTATGATGGGGAATTTGATAATTATAAAGATTAAAAAGATGTTATTCATGATTTTCATTACCAATTAGATTAAATACTTCCAAATTTCCGTTTTTTATGATATTTCAAAAACATTGATTTTGAAATATTTTTAGGATTACGAAAAATTATAAATATAAGAATAAAAATTCATTGAATTAGTCATTTCATTATGGTGTGATTATTTTGAAATTAATTATATCCTATATTTTATATTAAATCATAGATCAGTATAAAATTATCATTCTTAAATGTTCACCAAATTATTCACATTTAATAAGGTATTATTACGGATAAATTTCTTGTGGAAGGATATTTTCCATTCCATATTTATCATATATGGAATAACCATGAATATTATTGATAAGTTTTAAATATTTAAATTATGAAGAGAACTATGTTATGCTTTCAGGTTTGAATGGAAAAAGTTACATCATTTTAATTTTGATGTAATTTAATATCAATTATACCACAAACAGGTTGATGTGGATATTTGATTTCAAATCATGTAATAAATTATTGGATCCCACACCCTAATTTAGGATTATTAAAATATAAATATATTTGAAAATTAATAATATGGTAAAATTAAAACCATTTTCCTCCTAATTTTAAATATATAGAGATTCAATTTTGTTGCATTGTGATTTTCCAAAGTGTATAATTTTTTTATTTTTATGAATTTAAAAGGAGATTTGAAAAATATAGAAATATTTTATTATTCAAGAAAGATCAATAATGAGTTTAAATAAACTATGTAATTTTATAATTTATGTTTTTAACAATCATATATCACCATCTCTGTTTACTAATTTCTATGAATTTTTCTTCTACATTAATTATTTCTATATCTTCTTAGATTTATCCATAAATTTCTATTTATTTCAAATTATTTTCAATAAGGTAGTATCTAAAGTGATATTTGATTAATAAAATAATAATGGTTATTAGTTTTCGAATTCTGAAGTGTTCTTATTGATGTATTGTTTGGATGGTGTGTCATAATATAATTAACTTGTATATTATTCCCTTTGGATTATTTGATAAATATTATACATATCATAGGAATATAAAACTCTAATACAAAAAATATAGTGACATTTAATTATATATATTATTTTAATATTATTATTTTAGTGGGGATTAAATAAATTTTAATTCATATAATTATGAGGAAAAGTTATGTAGATGATTGTTCTTAAATCAAGGACCTGATGTTTCCATCAAACCTTCCTTTTAAATTAAGGTATTCTAATAACTAATTTTGAGTAGATGTTTTTTAACATAGAATATATTTATGGGAGGATAATATTTCAATATTTTCAGGGATAAATTCTATGGTAAGTTGATTCTTAATGGGGTGGAAGTGTTACCCATTTACATGTGAAGGTAATGGCATATTTTAGAGTAACCCATACATTTTAAACAATTTAAAGTTATTATTAAAGTGATAATAGATAAAAATAGAATCAATAGGTTGGGATAGAGATTTTTATTCGATGCCCACCTTAAACACACCTTTTTTAGATAATGTTGAATGTATTATGGATTATTTAACTTTAAAACATATTCCCTAATTTATTTACAATGGTTATTAAATTGTAACCATCATATTCAACTTTACTTGAAATTTTTTGATTTACCCTTTTATAAAATTTGATAATTGTAATTTAAAATATTAATATAATTTTATTCGCTAATATTTCTAATTTTTTTAAATGTAAATTTTAAAATAAACATATATTATTGCAATAAAATATTTCATATAAAAAAAGTATTTGTAATCATTAAATTTACATAAAAGAAAAACAGACCATGGTTTCTAATTTTAATGACATAAATTAATTAATTATTAAACACCTAAAAATGTATAAGGATTTCAAAGAAACATAGAAATGTGTCTCACCTTAAAAAAAACATAAATCAATGAATTGGTGGAAACCCGTTTTTATTACATTAACATCTATTTAGTTGTAATAATTTTATAGAAAGAATTTATATGTTCAATTATTATTTAAAATGAATAAATAAATTACCTAATTATGTCTTTTATTACACAAAAGTACTACTGATTTTTTCATTATGGTCACATAAGGATGACATAAAAATCTCGATTTTAACAAAAATAATATTTTCTATATTATCCTAAAAATATTTTTTTTTGAAAAACCATTAATTTGATGTAAATATAATATCATAATGATGAATTCAAAAAGGTTTATTTTTTAATATAAAATTGAAACATTAAAAAATATACACTTAACTATATTTATGAATAAAGGCTCTTTAGAGTGTGATAGTCCAGTATATGGTGTTTACCAACCATTATAGGGTCATATGTATTACACTCTCCCAGCATCCATAAATAATTTCATCTTATAAATTAGGTTATATAATAGATATTGAATAAACATGGATATTATTTCCTCATATATTCATTAGGATCCATAGTTTTCTTCTCTATTTATTGATTTATAAAAAAAATTCACCAATCAAATATTCAGAATCCATTACACTTGAAAATTGGTGTCAAGAATATGGAATGGTTATTAATTATAAGAAAATTCAACATCCAAATCTGCTCCTCGATATATGAAAACATATTTAAGATCTAGAATTTATTTTGTCTTTAATGAATCATTTAATAAATCTTGGTACTTACGAAGGGTTGGGCGGAATAAATAATTGGTAACCGATAACTCTAATTCTCTCTAGTATTTCAAAAGGATAAATATATCAAGGGATTAACATATCAATTTAACTAAAATTAAAAATCCTTTATATAGTTAAAATATCTATAATACATCATCCCAAACATGAAATAACATGTCATCACATTGATTTTATATAAATTTCATTTGTTTTCCATTGAATAATTTAATATGATTCTTGATAGTCTTTTGTTTAATAATCGTATCCTCCAAAATATCTGGTCTAATTATCTTAAATTCATCAATTTTATCCTGAATGTTTCAAGTAAAAAACCTATTCCCATACATTGCATATTATGCTTCTATATAGACGATTAAATATATGATATTATTGTATAAAAATTCATCCAAATGTATATATTGATCCCATTTGCCATTAATGTCAACATAACACAATATCAATATTCCTTCCAATTCCTTGATAGTCCATTTATATTGAACACCATTTTGGGGATGATAGGAGGTTCTTAATTGTATCTCTATGTCGAAATCCCTTTGAATGCACTTCTTGAATATCGATGTGATCTGAAGGTCATGATTAGATACAATCATCATAGGTTCTTCATAAATCCTTATTATTTCATTGATAAAGGGTAAATAATGTCACTCAAGGTATAGATAAAATATTTTTACTAATAAATGATTTTACATTGTATTATGATCAATAATAAACCAAATAGAATTATTCTTACCTAGAGGCTTTTGGAGCCCAGTAACAATATTCATTGTAATATTTTCCCACTTCTATAAAGGTACATTCATAAGATTTAGGACACCATATGGATGTAATATTCTATCATTTAACTTATACAATTCTTAGTATCTAGAAAAAACTTCTCTAATTGATCAATTCATTCCATCCTATAGTAAATGTTCTCTTAAATAGCTATACAGATTTGTACTATCGAGTTGCATAAAAAAATTTATTTATGTGCATCATCTAGAAGATCCCATTTCAATAATGGTATATATGGAACACATATACTATTATAAACCCACATTACTATATCTCTATAGATAAAATATACCAGTTTCCCATCATCTACTTATTTAATATTCCAGTGTATCTTCTAATCCTTCCCCTAAGACTTCTCTGTCTTTTATAGTAAAAATGGTTTAGTAATTTGATGAAAATTAATGATGTATCCAAATAATTATGAATAACCATATCTATCATCAATAAATCTAAATATATGGGGTCCTCTTTAATTATTATAATGGCCTAAACTCCCTGTTCTCTTCAAATCTATACATCAGAGACATTGATTTACTTCTTAGTGTGTTAATGTATCGATAAATCATAGTCCATGAGTTGTTCCAACCATCATCATTGCCACATGATGAGCTTCCTTTGATAGAATATATACATCAAATAATTATGCCCTATAAGTATCACATCATTCACCATATTAGTTGTATCTCAATATTTTCAATGAAAACACTTTTGTTCTCAAGAGAAGTGAATGAGTAGGATAGCTCTATTAATGTACTTTCAATTTACTTGATGGATATGACATTACATAATTATTTTTCCTAAGGAAATAGCCAAGTAATTTCTTTGGTGAATAACTGTAGATTATAAATCCTTCATTACCTAATAGTAATTTTAATACTGGTGAATTAATATTTATCCTTTTTAGCTTTTATAAAATTTCATCATAGTCCCTTAACTATGTAAATTTAAGCCCAATATGGGTTAGCATTATTAATGGTTATGGCATTTAGGAAATATCTTCAAAAACCACTAATAAAATACTAAAAACCCAAAGAAACTATAGATCAAATAAACTATGTTGATTAGTGCATGCCATTCTTTTAAAATATTTTTCTTTTAAGCGATATCATACATTCTATCCTTGTACACAATATAGGTATGAAAATAATTTACATTGATCCAAAATTAACATTTACAAAATTTTTATAATTATTCCGTTTTTGTAAGGGTAACCAAAATATTTACATATGAATATCATGATATTCAAAGATATTGTCATAAATCAAGATATCATTAATGAATACCACCAAAATGTTATAAATATACTCCTTGAACACTCTATCCATCATATAAATAATTTCATAAGGTAGAAAATTTAATCCTAAAGGCATGGTCATAAACTCAGATTGTTTGTACTAGGTCTGAAATGTCACCTTTAGTATTTTACTCTACTTTACCATTATCTTGTTATATAAAGAGTGATGATTTATTTCAGATATATTCTAGGCACTATAAAATTTATTAAATTATTCAGTTCTATGTTGTAAAAGATACTTATTCTTTATATTAATGTCACTGACCTCTTAATAATTGTTGCTTAGTATCGTAGATCCATCCTAATTTTTCAAAAATATTATGGTCTCTAAACTATGAAACACTTTTGGAATATAAATATATTATATCAGAACACAAAATCCTATTTTTCCAACTCCATGAACTAAATTAGATTCATTATATATGGAGTTTTATATATAGTAATTTCTTTAGGAATGAGTCTAATTGATTACTCATGTTCACACTACGGTAGAAGAAAAGTTAGTTATTTTATAAAATATTTAATAATTTATTACTATAGGTACACCATCTTTTGATAGTATATCTTCCATATCCATTGATATCAATTGATCATGATCTCTCCCCAGTATATCATTAAGGATATCTATGGGGGGTATTTGTAACTAATTTAGGTGAAAATATTTCTACTGTAAAGAAAATAGATTCCACCTCACCTTATAAAATTTTAATATCCTTATCTCAATATTAAATATTTCACTATAATTTGAAATCTAACAACAACCAAGCATAATTTTAAATTCTACCATATGTATAAAAACCTTTTTTGTAAAATGTATGTAAAAAATCATAATTGAAACTTCTGAACAGCTATCCAGTTTAGTAATATTTCCACATTTTTGCTTATATTATAGCTCTAGTACTAGGGTTTTAGGAAAATATATATTTTTTTGGAAAATATGGAAGATATGTTAGATTGTTCAGATCCAAAATAAAATTCAACATTAGATTTCATTGATTCGTCATTCAATGTACCTATCACCATATTATTATTAACTTTAGTTTCTATTGTTGTAATCTCATTATATTTTCCTCTTTACATTTTCATTTTCTGAGGAAAATTATCTTGAAATTTGGGTCATTGGTTAACATATTTTCCCTTCTCGTTATATTTAGGGTATTGAACATTAATATATTCTTCCATTATTTTTCATTCATGAGCACTATGAAAACTTCCTATACCCATGTAAAAATCACAGTTTCCCTTCCTACAATACCGAATGTTTTTCTTCCCATAATTATCACAAGTGGGAAATTTCATAATTCTTATATCCCCCATTATTATAGTTTTATTTGAACAATGCTTAGTCGACCATTTCTTATCATAATTTCCCATGAATACATAAGTCAAAGATAACTCATTTTAATTATTTATGTCTCTTCAGACATTGTCCTGATATAATGAATATTTTTGATATACTAACACTATTTTAAATTTTAACACTAAACAATAAATGAAATAATATATATATTTTTTATTCTATACACTTAGTCAACAACATTCATAGACATCCATTAAAAGTTAGAATCATATTCACTAGAATTTTAATCCTCATTTTTTGCAAAATTGAGGAACTATATTTGTACTACCACTTTTTTCTAAACTGGAAAATATTCCTCATAGAATAAATCCAAAAATATTCTCCATTTAATGTGATCTATCTACCCCTTAAATGTTTTGAATTAGATTCCACCAACAATCCTTATCTGTAACACCCCGAAATTTTATGAAACATATTCTTTTTAATTTCATTAATGTCTTGTGTTATACGCTACACCAAAAGGAGCTTTCACAACACACATCTCTGACCTGGCTTGAATTACACGCAATCGCGACCTTCCACGATAGCGTGTGTTGTATGCAACACCAAGTTTCGCTAAACAACGATATGCTATTAAGATATTATTAAAACTAGCCGTTATGAATAGTAATAACCACTTTTTGAAATTTTTTAAATTTTATTTTTCAAAATGGACTTCATTTATGGATTCGTAATATCGAAATTAGCTTAGGGTGAAATTTTGGTGATTTTCGGATAACTTTCATATTTTGATGAATAGTGAAAATTAATAAATTTTAATTAAAAACAACTTTTTCAATCAAAATAATTAATAGTGAGAAATTATTAATTTGAGTGGTTTTAAAGTATATTTAGAATATATTTTTACAATTCAATACAATGTTGGTCATTGGATGTAATTTCTGTTGGGTCGGAAAATGACGGGGAAGAGATGGCAAGAAGGGGGTGAATTGCCTTTTAAAAAATTTATTAACAATTTAAAATCAAAGTAAAGTGCAGCGGAAAGTAAAGAGGCAATCACACAAGAAATTGATAACGGAGTTCGGCCAAAACCCGGCATACGTCTCCGCTCCCAACTCAACCGTTGAGAGATTCCTACCGCTTGCTTTTCAATGGTTTTAGCAAGAAACCCACTAGGCTTTGAGGTAGCACTAGGACCTATTACAGCTTGCTTTTATTGGTTTAGCAAGAACCCACTTGCTTTTGATGGTTTAGCAAGAACCCACTAGCCTTTTTAACGGGTTAAGGCTAGCTCACCGAAACACAAGCCTTTTAAAAGGAAAGGCTTGAAGAAACCTCTTCACACCTTAATGGTGGTGTGAGAACCCAAAGAAAGGGAGATGAGAAAAGAGTTTGGGGTTTGTAGGCACAAACCCAATTTTAAAGCTCAAAATGAATAAAACACTAAAAACCGTAATTGGAGAAGTCTTGGGCGCCTTTGATTGATTGGAGATGTTGAAGGCCGCTTCCAAGCTTCTTTGGAGGAGCTCCTTGGGTGTGGAAGTTGTTGGAGCTAGGTGGGTTCCTTTGAGGAAGTCCGCCGGAGGTACGCCAAATGATCCAAAATATGTCCGTTGGCTTCGTATATGTTCCGGTAGGTGTCCGGGGCTTCCTTGGCCTTTATTTATAGGCATGGAACCCTTGGGGAGGCTTCGGAGCCGTTGGAGAGGCTTAAAGAGCCGTTGGGAGCCAAGTGGGCCAGCCTGGTCAAACTGCAACGGCTAGTTTGACTGGCTCCACCGGCTGGCCGGTACAGTCCCACCGGCTGGCCGGTGTGTGCAAAAAGGCATAGGATTCTTGTCCAGGGGCCACCGGCTGACCGGTACAGCTCCACCGGCTAGCCGGTGCCTTGGTAGAGAAGAAGTGTCTTGATCCAGGCTCCACCGGTCGACCGGTGAGGAGCCACTGGCTGGCCGGTGGCAAAACAGTAGCAAACACTATTTGGGCTGGGTGCCACAGGTCGACCGGTGACAGAGCCACCGGTCGACCGGTGGAACCTGGCAGTGGGCAATCCCTCTGCCAGTTCCACCGGCTGGCCGGTGCTATCACACCGGTTGGCCGGTGGACTGAATTTCAGTCCATTTTGCCAACTTTCTTGGGTCAATCCTTTTGCCTTTCAATCAAAAACACTTCAAACAATATTAGACAAAGATGAGAGTGATTGTGATCATGAAAATTAAACCTTGAGGGGTTCGAGAGGTACAACAATCTCCCCCTATTTTGATGATCACAATCACCGAAACAATTAAAGTAAAAACATGAATTAAAGACATGCTTTTAAAGAATAAAATAAATTCTAAGCATGAAAAAGGTTTCTCCCCCAATCAATCAAGAAATTTCTCCCCCTTTGTGATTATCAAAATAGAGTGGGGCATATAACTTGATTGAGGGAATAATGAAAAACGAGATTTTAAAACAAATTGAAATTTCTGAAATTTGAAAGATTGAAAGTTTTGAAATGAAAAAATTCGATACCAACTGTTGGAAATTTTGAAATGAAAATTTGAAACCAAGAGTTGAAATTGAAAGTTTTGAATTGAGAATTTTGAAACAAAGTGTTGAGTTTGAAATGAAAACATTGAATACACAAGAAGGCTTAAAAGATCCTAACTCCCCCTAAATAAAACAATAAATCACCAGGGAGAGGGATTTTGAAAAGAAACAATTTTAGGCCCGGAGAGACTCGCTAGAAGGGATTTTTCAATCCATACTTGTCTCATAGCGGGTCTTCTCCTATAGAATTCATCCGAATAAAAAATCGATTTGGGCTGGCCATATCGGGCATTTTTACAATTACACTCATAAATGAGGTGCCCGGTTTTCTTGCAATAATTACAAAATTTGTAATCGGAGCTCCCCCTTACAAAAACAGTGGGTGCATGGGAGGAGGAGGCTCGGTTGGTGTAGCCAAGTCCATTGGTGGTTCGGGAAACGCGTTGGGAACCAAGTATATTATTCAAATTTTGTTCCCCTTGGGTGAACTTGGCTAGAGTCTCCCTTAGGTCTTTGATGGTTGATTCCAAGGAATCAACATCGGGGAGGTTTTGGATTTTTAGGGTCAACTCCTCCTTCTCTTTGAGAAGTTGTTCTTTTTCGGAGGAGAGTTTTTTGAAAGATTTTTTTAAAGCAACAAATTTTGAAGAGAGTTCGTGAAAACCATTTTCAAGTTGGTCTCTAGCGTGAGAGAGTTCTTCATAAAAGAGATGATTTAAAGAGTTGGAATTTGAAGAACAAGAGGAGGAGTCGGAAGAAGTTACCTCACGTTTTGCCATTAGGCATTTTCTACCTTGGTCGCTCGAGGAGGAGGAGGAGGATGAAGAGGTGGAGCTATCACTCCATGTTTCCATTGAAGCCTTATTCTTCTACTTTTTCTTGGCCCTTTTCTTGTGGAGTGGGCAATCGGGCACGGATTTTCCGTCGAGTTCTTGCTCTTGAGCGGGTTCTTGCATTGGAGCCTTGCTAGTACCTTCATGGGTTAGTTCTAACAATTTCCAAAGATCATAAGAAGTAGTGCAAGAAGAAATACAATTAAATACATTTTGGTCTAGCCCACAATGTAGAGCATTCATGGCTTTGCCATCAAGCTCGAAATTCTTAATATCTATGGTGGTCCACTTAGACTCATCGGGAGAAGAGAGCGTAAAACCATGCATAACAATTTTAAAAATTGGATGGCCAATGCTTTTAAGAAATGTTGACATGCGGGTTTTCCAAAAAGTATAATCGGCTCCATCAAAGAATGGAGCACGATCCAAAGAATGTCCTTCGGGGGAAAAAGAGGTTGAAGCGGTAGAAGCCATCAAAAAATAGGATCTTTAATTTGAAACCGTTGAGGGAATTATTCAAACACTCCCTCTGATACCAATTGTTGGGTCGGAAAAAGACGGGGAAGAGATGGCAAGAAGGGGGTGAATTGCCTTTTAAAAAATTAATTAACAATTTAAAATCAAAGTAAAGTGCAGCGGAAAGTAAAGAGGAAATCACACAAGAAATTGATAACGGAGTTCGGCCAAAACCCGGCCTACGTCTCCGCTCCCAACTCAACCGTTGAGAGATTCCTACCTCTTGCTTTTCAATGGTTTTAGCAAGAAACCCACTAGGCTTTGAGGTAGCACTAGGACCTATTACAGCTTGCTTTTATTGGTTTAGCAAGAACCCACTTGCTTTTGATGGTTTAGAAAGAACCCACTAGCCTTTTTAACGGGTGAAGGCTAGCTCACCGAAACACAAGCCTTTTAAAAGGAAAGGCTTGAAGAAACCTCTTCACACCTTAATGGTGGTGTGAGTACCCAAAGAAAGGGAGATGAGAAAAGAGTTTGGGGTTTGTAGGCACAAACCCAATTTTAAAGCTCAAAAAGAATAAAACACTAAAAACCGTAATTGGAGAAGTCTTGGGCGCCTTTGATTGATTGGAGATGTTGAAGGCCGCTTCCAAGCTTCTTTGGAGGAGCTCCTTGGGTGTGGAAGTTGTTGGAGCTAGGTGGGTTCCTTTGAGGAAGTCCGCCGGAGGTACGCCAAATGATCCAAAATATGTCCGTTGGCTTCGTATATGTTCCGGTAGGTGTCCGGGGCTTCCTTGGCCTTTATTTATAGGCATGGAACCCTTGGGGAGGCTTCGGAGCCGTTGGAGAGGCTTAAAGAGCCGTTGGGAGCCAAGTGGGCCAGCCTGGTCAAACTGCAACGGCTAGTTTGACTGGCTCCACCGGCTGGCCGGTACAGTCCCACCGGCTGGCCGGTGTGTGCAAAAAGGCATAGGATTCTTGTCCAGGGGCCACCGGCTGACCGGTACAGCTCCACCGGCTAGCCGGTGCCTTGGTAGAGAAGAAGTGTCTTGATCCAGGCTCCACCGGTCGACCGGTGAGGAGCCACCGGCTGGCCGGTGGCAAAACAGTAGCAAACACTATTTGGGCTGGGTGCCACAGGTCGACCGGTGACAGAGCCACCGGTCGACCGGTGGAACCTGGCAGTGGGCAATCCCTCTGCCAGTTCCACCGGCTGGCCGGTGCTATCACACCGGTTGGCCGGTGGACTGAATTTCAGTCCATTTTGCCAACTTTCTTGGGTCAATCCTTTTGCCTTTCAATCAAAAACACTTCAAACAATATTAGACAAAGATGAGAGTGATTGTGATCATGAAAATTAAACCTTGAGGGGTTCGAGAGGTACAACAATTTCACATTTACAGCAGACATAAACAAGTGTTAATCTTTTGATAATTATTATCTCTTAAAAACACGCTATTTGTTGTGACAACAGAAATTAATTTTAAAATTAATTAATGCAACTTATATTTTGGGAATTTTGTAAAATAGAAATCATTTTTGAATTCGGAATATCAATTATAGCTTAGGGTGAAATTTTGGCATTTTTCTGAAAAACTTCAATTTTTGATGAATAGTTAAACTACTAAGTGGTAGTTAAAAAAATTAATTTTTTAATAAATCTTAATTTTACTGCTTCTGTGAATGGAATTTCAAAAATCCGAGAGACACGGTTGATGTCAGTAAGTAAAATGTGGTTCAATGAGATAAAAATAATTTTTGGTGAATAGTAACTTTTTACTTTTATTTACCACGGTTAAAAGTAAATAGGGTAATTAAGGGTAAAATTGATATTAATATTACCTTAACTCATGTATTAATCCTATTGGAAAAGCGTATCTCGACCAAAAACAAACTTAAGTGCAAAATATTATCATTTAGTCCCACTTGGAGTAGATTAGGACATTTATTATTAATTTATTTAAAGAAGGGTTAAAAGAGTTAAAATCAAAGTTTATTTACTAAAACATTTTTAATATGGAGTTATACATAAGATAAATTCGACTCCAAATATTGCTTAGAAAGATAAAACGATTTCCTACATAATGATATTTTATTTATAATTTTTAGACATTAAATAAATTAATTTATTTATGACAAAACGATGATGCATTAATTACCCTTTTAAGGAAATGTTAACATAATTGATGTTATAAATGCTCAAATAAATGTAATTTGAGACTTTTTATGAATTACACTAATTTTATAGGTTAATATGAAATATTAGAGTTGATTTAATCAACTTGGTTCGAACATATAATTCTGTTATGACTTTCACAAAAATCATATATCAAATAGTGTCAAAATTGACACAAAATAGTTTATAAATGAAATATTATATTATTAATGGTTATTTTATTCCTAAAAATATACGGTTCGGCAAAATGACTTAGATAAGGATATATATATTAATAATAAACAACTTGGTTTTCTTTTGGCATGTTATAGTAACTGTATTAACCATATAGTGTAAGAAAACAAAAAGTCACGGTAAAAGTTAAATCAAATTGATATGTTTAAAATAATAACCTAAACTTGTCTAAATCCTATTTGTTGATAGTATTTCGACCCATCCCCACTTTACCTTCGAAATAAGACCCTTTGGAACCATTATAAACCGATTTTGACTTTAATATAAAATAATATTTTGAGATATTCCTAAGGTGCCCCTCTCCTCCCTTATAAAAGGGCACCTCCTCCCTCTCTTCCTCACACAACTTTGAGCCTTCAATCTCGGCCAACCCCTGAAAAAATCTCTTCTCCACTTCCCTAGTATCATCCTAGAGGTCCTGGTCTTCTTCAAAGACCATCCTTAGTTCTTTAAGTGGAGGTTAAGAAAAGGTGCGTCAAAAAGTGGTAATATCCATTACCGATCTTTTTCAATTTCTTTCTTCTTCAACATCTTCTTCTTTATTTGTTTCATGATAAAGTAATAATATCAGTATTACATACATACTGATATGTTATTATAAATATGGAACAACCCTAATTCACCTTCTATCCATCCTACGGAAAAATGAAATCACCGCGCGTGCGTACGTATGGAATACCGTCTCCACGCCGTGGTGTAATCTATTTTCTACCATCACCTTACAAGGATGGATATAATGGTGTAATGAGTAACTATATATGATTATTATAGAGTGATATTGATACTTAAATAGTATACATACACTTCAACACAATTCCACAACCATGGGAACGATATCATCGCTCGTGCGTACGTACGGACTACCGTCTCCACGACGCGATGAGATTCATTCTCAATGATTAACCATTCATGAATGATTATAATGTATATATAATACGCACTAATGAAATATATGACATAATAATGATACTGGATTTATTTATATTTATATGTATGTCATTTACTTAATTCCATTCAATTCAATAAGGAAACGAAAATAGTGTTCATGCTTACGTACGGACTACCGTCTCCATGAACGATGAATTTCTTTTCATTTACTGATTTATTATATATATTTATATCCTGAATATATATATATATATATATATATATATATATATATCATGTTTTATGTTCTGTAATTAAATAATCATGATCTAAGTAATCATATGAATAATTACAAGTCAAAACACGGACGACAAATGAAACAATTTTACCCAAAACACTCTTTAACATGGAATTTACAAAAGAACGGGTAATATAAAGTCATAAGTGAACCATATATGATATCATAACAATTCATATGATTCTGTAATAAGTAAATGACATTATTTAATTAATTATACAGGAGGTTCTGACACTTACGAAGCAAATCGGACCTAAGGTAAGGGAAATATCACAATCTCACTTTTATCCGAGATTTTTTTTACTTTGGTAATTACTGGGGTGTATTTTATCATCCACATCCATGTTTCCTCAATATGTAATATTATTTCCATCCACCAACAATTGTTTAAATCCTATTTTACCCTTCGGTGAGTTTTTAGTAAAAGATATGAAAGGAATCTTTTGTCGTTTTTCGTACGAGGTACTTTTTTGACTTTTTCGACAAAAGTACGAGAAGAATGTTTTTTTTAACTTATACTACAAGAATGAATTTTTAAAACATTATTTCCAAGAATATTCATTTACAATTTTTCAAGTTTATTTTTAATCAACATCTTCTAGTTTAAAATTGAATGACATGTTAATAAAGGAAAATGTTTTTGAATTTGAAAGGATATTTTCTTCAAGAATGGAGTTCAAGTGTTTTATCAAAATTATTTTCCATCTAAGATAATAAAGGGTTCTGTTTTTATCCCTATTATTACATTTATTATGTTGTGATGGAATTATTTTTATGAATTTCTTTATCTTATATGAATTTTTTTATAATGTCATGATGTTTAAGATTCCCATTTGTATTACATGGGTTATGAAATGATGTATGATTTATGATTTTGTGGCACACATAAGAATGGTATCATTATGAGATGGGTGGGACCTATATCTCCCTCCAATGCATTGGTTAAAGATTTTATATCTCATGAGATAGACATGGCTGGAACGGTAGGTTATATCGGTTCAGTGAAATAGGACTGAAACGAGGGTGACTCGGTTCAGAAAGGGACTTTGTCCACTAAGATAGTCTTGGGAATGAGTCTTGACTAACAAGAAATTATTATCTATGATTATGTGTGTATGCCACAAAGTTTCATGTTTTAAGTTATGATTATTGGGATTTTATTTCACTACTATGGTTTATCCCATGTTATGAAATTATGCTCTCTTTTGCAGGTTAACATTTCCAAAATGTTATGTTCTTATGAATATGATGTGATTGATATTTTGTTTACCCTTACTAAGCATTTGAGCTCACCCTTTTATGTTTTCTTTTCCCCAGGATATAAAGAATGGTTTTAGGTAAAAAAGGAAGATCTTTATGGGAGATTTTGAATATCTTTCACCACGATTAGAAGATTTTATTCCGAGATTCCAAAGACACTAAACTATTACAATCCTTGTGTGTGTGTTTTTTTATTACTAAGTATTCCGAAAAAGTAATGTAATGTCCATGTACATCAAGATACGGGTATCTACAGTTGGTATCAGAGGAAAGGTTTAGTCAACCTTTGGAAACTAGGATGCGAAAACATTAGTGAGATCCCTAGATATATTTCTAAGGTATGTTTAGGGATGTCCCTAAGGTTAAGTATACGTATAGGTTATAGTCCTAGAATTGCGCTAACGATCTTAGAATTTAACCTAATAAGTTAGATATTGAGGATACTCCCCCTTTATAATGTTGTTTTCCCTAGCATGATTTTTTCCTCTCACACTATTCGTTTTGGGTTTTAGAAAATGGCTGGAAACAAGATGATTCACGATAATGGAGGATATGATGGAAAATGGAATTATATTCTTCATGAAATTGGATTTGGAAGTCCAAACATCATTATTATTCCGAATCAGCAATCTCATAATATGATCAATAAAGTAAAATTTGGTAAGTTTCCTGACTCGTCTAATAAGAGAAAGATGGAGTTTCATGATGATCATAGAGGAAAAAAAGTTCAATTTCCCCTATGTAAATCATGTGGGAAGAGGCATCAAAGAGAATGTTTCAAAGGAACTGGAAGATGCTTTGGGTGCGGAAAAGAAGGACACAAAGCAAGTAAATGAAAAGGAAAAGGTTCAGTTAACAACATGGATGAGGATAATGGTATTTCTACGACATCAACAATGGTTAAATGTTTTAAATGTGGAATGTACGGGCATTATGAAAACCAATGCCCTAAGGGAAAGTCTCATGAAGATAATCAGTATGGTTGTATGGGAAGTATTTATGTGGATGATGATGAAGAGACTACAAATGATATGTGAGATGAATGAATTATTGAAGCTCGGTCAATGGTTTAAGAATGTAGTGGAATGATTACATGTTTATCATGTGTAATGTTGTATAAGTAATCTCATGGTACTATGGAATAAAGAGACATGTAAGGATTGTTACACTGTTGTCTGATTAATGTTACCAGTATCCATGAAAGGTTATTCAGATATTTTTGGAATGTAGATGATATGCGCATAATGATGGGATAAGGAGAAAATTAAATGTTTGATAGTATTCATGAGCTCATGACTGATATAAGGAGAAGGTTATATCATGGTTTGAGTATATAGAATTTTTGGATATTGGTATGTGGAAAGAGTTATCTTATGACAGCATTCATGTTTTCACTAAGGTTTAATGGGTATTCATTTTTTTCAAGAGAATACATCATTAAGGTATTCACATGATTGGAATGTGACCAACAAGATATATGGGGGATAAATGATGGTATTCACATGCTTGGTTGACGACATTTCAAGTAATCATTTTCTTTATACTATGATCTTGGACTGAAGTATTTTAGATAAGCCTAAAGATTGTAATGGATTATGTTAACCATAATTTAGTATTGTTTAAGTATAGACCTTTTTTTGATATTATTTATGTGATGTTATAGTAATGTAGTTTTAGAAAAAGGACAACCTGCAGGACGTGCGACACCCCATCACATCGGACAAGGCTGTGGGAATCGAACCCACAACCGAAGTGCGACTGGACTTTATCGCCTACCACTGACCTACAGGAAGTCCCTGTTTAGTAGAAACTTGTTTTATTATATTAAACAGTATGATATATGAAGTATAAGTCTATTTTAGGAACCATATATGATTAATCTCACTATAGAATGACTTATGTATATTTAATAACTTTTGATAACCTTTTGTTTGAGATAGATGGAATGACCCTTCATTATATCACATGATCTTCTAACACTTCACGAATAAAACTTCAACTTCATTTATTTATGAGATGAAGTGGAAATTGTTCAAGGCACGAACATCAGTGAGAATGTACCAAAATAAAGTAAGTATTTATTCTAATTCTAATTTTCAACTTTAGGGAAATGATCTTGAAAACCAAAAATGTTTTCCTAGTGCCCTTATATCCGATGAATCAGATGGTACACTAGATCGTCACAAATTTATGGCTTTGTGATTGCTGTATTTTCCATAGCCATGTTCTCTACCACTCTCCATCAGAACATTATGGTTAGATTTCTCTTCCATATCCACATTTTCACCTATTTGGAAACCCAGTGATTAGTTTAATTGGGTAACCATTACGTTTCAAACTTTTGTTTTTAAAGATTGGTTTTGGTATTCCTTTTTACGATGTGGGTTTCTATTAAAGAAACATTCGAATAGTAAACCATTTATAACCCCAACGAATTTTGAGGGCGAAATTTATTTTAAAGGGGCTAGAATGTAACACCCCGAAATTTTATGAAAAATATTCTTTTTATTTTTATTAATGTCTTGGGTTATACGCAACACCAAAATGAGATTTCACAACACACATCTCTGACCTGGATTGAATTACACGCAATCTCGACCTTCCACGATAGTGTGTGTTGTACGCAACACCAAGTTTCGCTAAACAACGATATGCTATTAAGATATTATTAAAACTAGCCGTTATGAATAGTAATAACCACTTTTTGAAATTTTTTAAATTTTATTTTTCAAAATGGACTTCATTGATGGATTCGTAATATCAAAATTAGCTTAGGGTGAAATTTTCGTGATTTTCGGATAACTTTCATATTTTGATGAATAGTGAAAATTATTAAATTTTAATTAAAAACAACTTTTTCAATCGAAATAATTAATAGTGATAAATTATTAATTTGAGTGGTTTTAAAGTATATTTACAATATATTTTTACAATTTAATACAATGTTGGTCATTGGATGTAATTTCACGTTTACACCACACATAAACAACTGTTAATCTTTTGATAGTTATTATCTCTTAAAAACACGCTATTTGTTGTGACAAAAAAAAATTAATTAAAAAATTAATTAATGAAACTTATATGTTGGTAATTTTGTAAAATAGAAATCATTTTTGAATTCGGAATATCAATTATTGCTTAGGGTGAAATTTTGGCATTTTTCTGAAAAACATCAATTTTTGATTAATAGTGAAACTACTAAGTGGTAGTTAAAAAAATTAATTTTTTCATAAATCTTAATTTTACCGCTTCTGTGAATGGAATTTCGAAAATACGCGAGACAGGGTTGATGTCAGTAAGTAAAATGTGGTTCAATGAGATAAAAATAATTTTTGGTGGATAGTAACTTTTTACTTTTATTTACCACGGTTAAAAGTAAATAGGGTAATTAAGGGTAAAAATGATATTAATAGTACCATAACACATGTACTAATCCTATTGGACAAGTGTACGTCGACCAAAAACAACCTTAAGTGTCAAATATTATCATTTAGGCCCACTTGGATTAGATTAGGACATTTATTATTAATTTATTTAAAGAAGGGTTAAAAGAGTTAAAATCAATGTTTATTTACTAAAACATTTTTAATATGGGGTTATACATAAGATAAATTCAACTGTAAATATTCCTTAGAAATATAAAAAGATTTCCTACATAATGATATTTTATTTATAATTTTTAGATATTAACTAAATTAATTTATTTATGACACAACGATGATGAAGTAATTACCCTTTTAAGGAAATGTTAACATAATTGATGTTATAAATGCTCAAAAAAATGTAATTTGAGACTTTTTATGAATTACACTAATTTTATAGGTTACTATGATATATTATTGTTGATTTTATCAACATTTTTCGAACATATAATTCTGCTATGACTTTCACAAAAATCATATATCAAATAGTGTCAAAATTGACACAAAATAGTTTTTAAATAAAATATTATATTATTAATTGTATTTTATTCCTAAAAATCTAAGGTTCGGCCAAATTACTTATATAAGGATATATATATTAATAATAAACAACTTGGGGTTCGTTTGACATGTTATAGTAAGTGTATTAACCATATAGTGTAAGAAAACAAAAAGTCACGGTAAAAGTTAAATTATTTAACTTAGAGTTAAATCTAATTGATAAGGTTAAAATAATAACCTAAAATTGTATAAATCCTATTGTATGATAGGATTTCTACCTATCCCCACTTTACCTTCTAAATAAGACCCTTTGGAACCATTATAAACCGATTTTGACTTTAATATAAAATAATATTTTGAGATATTCCTAAGGTGCCCCTCTCCTCCCTTATAAAACGGCACCTCCTCCCTCTCTTCCTCACACAACTTTGAGCCTTCATTCGCGGCCAACCCCTGCCAAAATCTCTTCTCCACTTCCCTAGAATCATCCTAGAGGTCCTGTTCTTCTTCAAATACCATCCATAGTTCTGTAACTGGAGGTTAAGAAAAGGCGCGTCAAAAAGAGGTAATATCCATTACCGATCTTTTTCAATTTCTTTCTTCTTCAACTTCTTCTTATTTAGTTGTTTCATGATAAAGTAATAACATCAGTATTACTCACATACATATATGTTATTATAAATATGAAACAACCCTAATTCACCTTCTATCCATCCTACGGAAAAATGAAATCACCGCGCGTGCGTACGTACGGAATACCGTCTCCACGTCGTGGTGTAATCTATTTTCCACCATCACCTTACAAGGATGGGTATAACTATGTAATGAGTAACTATATATGATTATTATAGAGTGATATTGATACTGAAATAGTTTACATACACTTCAACACAATTCCACGACCATGGGAACGATATCATCGCTCGTGCGTACGTACGGACTACTATCTCCACGACGCAATGAGATTCATTCTCAATGATTAACCATTCATGAATGATTATAAAGTATATATAATAAGTACTAATGAAATATATGACATAATAATGATACTGGATTTATTTATATTTATATGTATGTCATCTACTTAATTCCATTCAATTCAATAAGGAAACGAAAACAACGTTCATGCGTACGCACGGACTACCGTCTCCATGAACGGTGTATTTCTTTCCATTTACTGATTTATTATATATATGAATATCCTGAATATATATATATATATAAATCATGTTTTATGTTCTGGAATTAAGTAATCATGATATAGATAATCATATGAATAATTACAAGTCAAAACACGAACGACAAATGAAACAATTTTACCCAAATCGCTCTTTAACATGGAATTTACAAAAGAACGTGTAATATAAAGTCATAAGTGAACCATATATGATATAATAACAATGAATATGATTCTGTAATAAGTAAATGACATTATTTAAATCATTATACAGGAGGTTCTGACACTTACGAAGAAAATCGGACCTAAGGCAAGGGAAATATCACAATCTCACTTTTATCCGAGATTGTTTTTACTTTGGTAATTACTGGGGTGTATTTTATCATCCACATCCATGTTTCATCAATATGTAATATTATTTCCATCCACCTACAATTTTTTAAATCCTATTTTACCCTTCGGTGAGTTTTTAGTAAAAGATATGAAATGAATCTTTTGTCATTTTTCATACGAGGTACTTTTTTTACTTCTTCGACAAAAGTACGAGAAGAATGTTTTTTTTAACTTATATGGCAAGAATTGATTTTTAAAACATTATTTCCAAGAAGCTTCCTTTACAAGTTCTCATGTTTATTTTTAATCAACTTCTTCTAGTTTAAAATTGTATGACATGTTAATAAAGGAAAATGTTTTTTAATTTGAAAGGATATTTTCCTCAAGAATGGAGTTCAAGTGTTTTGTCAAAATTATTTTCCATATAAGATAATAAAGGGTTCTATTTTTATCCCTATTATTACATTGATTATGTTGTGATGGAATTATTTTTACGAATTCCTTTATCTTATATGAATTTTTTTATAATGTCATGATGTTTAAGATTCCCATTTGTATTACATGGGTTATGCAATGATGTATGATTTATGATTTTGTGGAACACATAAGAATGGTATCATTATGAGATGGGTGGGACCTATATCTCCCTCCAATTAATTGGGTAAAGATTTTATATCTCATGAGATAGACATGGCTGGAAAGGTAGGTTATATCGGTTCAGTGAAACGGGACTGAAACGAGGGTGACTCGGTTCAGAAAGGGACTTTGTCCACTAAGATAGTCTTGGCAATGAGTCTTGACTAACAAGAAATTATTCTCTATGATTATGTGTGTATGACACAAAGTTTCATGTTTTATGTTTTGATTATTGGGATTTTATTTCACTACTATGATTTATCCCATGTTATGAAATTATGCTCTCTTTTGCAGGTTAATATTTCCAAAATGTTATGTTCTTATGAATATGATGTGATTTATATTTTTTTTTACCCTTAATGAGCATTTGAGCTCACCCTTTTATGTTTTCTTTTCCCTAGGATATAAAGAAAGGTTTTAGGTAAAAAAAAGGAAGATCTTTATGGGAGATGTTGAAGATCTTTCACCACGATTAGAAGATTTTATTCCGAGTTTCCAAAGACACTAAACTATTACGATCCTTGTGTGTGTGTTTTTGTTATGTACTAAGTATTCCACAAAAGTAATGTAATGTCCATGTACGTCAAGCTTCGGGTCTCTAAATTATCTCCCTTCACATGATACACCACCATGATGGATTTTTTCTTCACTACTTCACCAAGTGAAAAAGGTATTCTATACGTAATTGATACATTCTTAAGATACTAATGGATTAGTAGTTCCACTGATTAATAGATTTTGTTTTCCAATGAATCATTCCAACATAGTTACACCATATTTTGAATCATAAGGTCACTATATATAGGTGATGTTATTTTTTATATCCGGGTTCAACTATCTGAATATTATTATGATCTGATTATCCTCAAATCTAGTTTCAGTAACATATCCTAGGATAATATCATGTAATTTACTATTGGTGTTGATACAATTTCCATTCCTCTCAATGGTAACAGTCATTCTAAAATGGAAATTCATTATTATTTCATGATATTTATTTAAATTTTTTCCCCAATTAAATATTATAGTTTCTTTACTAAAAATATCTATGCTTCATTATAGTACATTTTCTATATAATTAGGTTTCACAAAATCTAGACCACAATTTTCCTCCTAATAATTACTCGATACCCATTATAATATCCCCGACTTCAGAACCCATGTCCGGTATTTATATT
Organism: Viscum album; assembly: GCA_963277665.1. NCBI lineage: Eukaryota > Viridiplantae > Streptophyta > Magnoliopsida > Santalales > Viscaceae > Viscum > Viscum album. The sequence continues at coordinate 1,143,032,490 of OY728148.1, forward strand.
TTATTATTGGTATTATATATATGAGTTTCCAAATTGTATAAAAACTTTTTAGTATTGGAAGTCATGATGCATTGAAATATTACATTTGAATATACAATATACAAAATGAGAACATTGTGAGAAAATAGTTATCCCTTCCATCATATCCATTAAAATTATACATAGATCAATTTATGGTTTCCTAGGAAAAGGATGAAAAATAAGAGTAAAATTAAATTCTCTATACGAAGTTCTTATTGTAATATCAGTAAACATATTTACATGAAATAATTGATATGGAAAGAATTAATAAACAACATGAATCCATAATCAAATAATTCCGAGCAAATTTTGTCTGCATGAAAAAATTTGGAAACATGGATACAAATAAATAATGACATCATACTGATAGAATTCATAGTGGTGAACATTAAAACATGTTGTCAAGGCCTTGTAGTAAGACACTATAGTGATCTGAGTATAATCTACAACAAAACCCAGTTGTTTTGTATCATGAGGCCTATCAATGAAACAATGATATATATAATTATTCACTCGAATGTCTTTTATTAATACTAATACATTCACCATATGGGTCATCAAGACTTTCCATACTATTCCCTAAAAAACAATGGATGTAAAAAGGAATTATTATCTATATAATGGTAAAAATAGAAGACACAATTTCTATTCAAAATAATAGAGTGTTGATTATGAGAACAAAATTTAACTAACCTGAAAATGGTGGTGCATTTTCAATGTTATAAGAGGTAACCATATCAACAAAATATAGGGGCACAGGTACTGTCAATGTGTTTAGTTTTCCATGGATGATACTAATTGGTTTTAATTGTATGAAATATTAATGGAATAAGGAAATGGTAGGAAATATTATTCAATAGGGTTTATAAGAAATACAGGAATATTCCAAATAATATCACCTGATAGTTTATTTCCATGTATAAAGTATTAGTCTCACTTATTTTATCAAGGATATGATTGATTCTATTAAAACCCAAACATATTTTGGGATAATTTTACATCGACCCATCTGTGTCACATGCGCATCCACGTGTCCGTATCCAGTTTTGGAAGTATTTTCAAGGAAACTATGCAGACATTTATAATACTAATTGATGGAATGGTTTTTCCCCCATGGAAAATATTTTGTTTTTTAAAATTTTTTGAAACTTTTGAATTAAAATAGTATGATATTTGGATTATAATTTGGTATGTATATTCCATAATGTAATGGTCAAAACTATAACACTTAATAACAGTAGTAATATTAACTTCCTCATGGCCTCAAGTTCACCTCCATGTAATCCACATGATTCTGACTAGTGTCAAGAGGCTCATGGGGGATCAATAGCAACATTATACCCTCTAGATAAGTAATAAGTATAGAAGAATCAATAACCTATAATGGAAGTATAATGTAATAATGAAAATTAGAAAAAATTAGTAAATAAATAACTGATAATAATAACAAATAACCACCAAAAGGGAAATGTTCATCCTTTCATGGACATTATATGAAATAAAAATTATATGACATGTAATATAGAGAACAATGATCAAGTAAACAGAGTATATCTCTATATGTATTATTATAACTATCATAGCCTTTCCCTTATAAGCTTTTATGTACATGAGTAACACCACACATCATAATCCATTATCCTCAAGCAGCAACCATGATGTATTTCTAGGATCCCTTTGGTGGCCCGAACAAGGTGTGACAATTACTCAGTAGTTCAATAATAACAATGTCTCTAAAAAATCAAATAGATTCATTTATAAAGGAATATTTTTCAAGTAATAATATAGACTATTTATGTAATACATTTATCATATGTTGGAACGAGTTCTGAAAATAACACCCATCTGATACCACCTATATTATCCTAATCTAAAATGTCTCTAAATAAATAAAACTAATCATGTTAATTTATATTAAACCTCATGACACATCTAAAATACAAATCATCCCATGTGGATCATGTTGGTATAAAGGTTGAATACTCCTTATATCATTTACACTTGAAAAATTATATAAATCATGGAATCATTTAGATATGTCTTTGATAGAGTCCATATATGTTCATTTACTTGGTCAATGAATCCCATTGATTAATTAAAACAGTAATTTATTATAAACCTTAACCAATACGAGGTTCTGTATTTGAGTAACCCATGTATCACGCTATATGTACAGTGAAACCATCACCATATTAGTTCGTATATGTAATTCATCATAGGAACTCTGGTATCTCTATTTTCATGGTATAATGTCCTCACCCTTTACGTTTTTCATTTCCATACCATAACGAAACCCATGTTTCATTCATTGAATAATACAAATCACGTCCCTTGAATTCGTTCAATGGAATTCTCTGTGAGGAACCCAATTATCACTCTTAGTACAATCTAATCCATCAACCAACATATTCTAATACATGATATTCATATGAGAACCATTGTATCACCCATTGTTAGATTGTAAATATATTTAATAATTCATTTTAATTCAATAATCCTGATGATTCCTTCCATGTAATTCCAATTATGAACCCCTTACTCACCCATTGCATGGAATAATGAAATGTAGTCGGATCTCAATATAACCATACCATTTAATAAGACTTTTAATCTAATTGAACCAAATAATTTATAAGGGATAACTCTATCTCACATCGAAATGTATTTTAATTTCATACACTTTTATTAAAATCCATACTATTTCATAAATCCCCTGATTCATTGTAACTAATACATATCTTAATTTATCAAATTAAAACCTCCCTATTATAAGAGGTAATGAACATAGTAGATTAGTTGGATCAATTTAATAATAAACTTGTTATAGTTTTGTCTATTTTAGTAACAAACATATAGGGGAGGTTTAATTTTGGGTCATTAACCCTCATTGGTAATTATGAGACACATGGGTCATAAAAATATTTTCCCACACACTAAATTTAAGAAAAATTACATTTAATATGTGACACTCTGAATGTTGGGAATGTGAAGACATGATTCAATATATAGAATAATATTTATCAATATAAAATAATGATAGAAACTACCTCATGAATTGTTATTAACATTCATCCATTATTGGGGATTAACTTGGCAGAGAAAGAAAGAAAAGATTGAAATAAAAAAACTCTCTGAAAATAGGGAATACAATCTCACATGGAAATTGTAACATCCCAAGTAAATAAAGAATAATAAATTTTCATAATTATTAATACTTGTGAATTAAATATTACTTTTAATTTAAAGGTGTTTCTATGTTCGATGTCATAACAGATACCCTACAACAGGTTTCTTTGATATCATATATTGAACAATAACAATATAATATTATTATTTTAAATTGTAGTTAACGACTAGCCATTGTATTAGCGGGAATGAACAGAACTAACTACAATATTATTAAACAAGTTTGCTAATTTTTTTTACTTTTACCCAATAAAAGTTAGAGGATTAAAATATGACTGAATATAATTTTAAGCAAAATTTAATTTAAAAGGATGATTTACCGCCTTTTGATGGATAACCCTCTTTAAATATAGTTATTTTCACTTTTATATATTCTATTTCACCACATAATATTCTTATATAGAATCGGGACATGAAAATATACTTTGGGTAGTTTTTGGTATTTTTCTAAGAAAATTCAATTTTTAATGAAAAGTGAATAATGTAGTATTTTAATTTAAAACTGCTTTATGATCAAATTTATTTATTTGAATATATTATATTTTTAATTGGTTATAAAGTATAATTAGATTAAATTTTTACCATTTGATAAAATTATGGTTATTGGAATTAATTTCTCTTTGAAATTGGACATAAACAAGTGTCAATCTTTTGGAAGTTATTATTTCATAAAAACATGATTTTGTTTTAACAGAGGGAATTAATTTTAAATTAATTTCTTCAACATTTGTGTTTTTAACTTTTGAAAAATGGATTCCATATTTGGAATCATTAGGTCCAAATTTTGAAAATTGGAGTCTTTGATTTCTAGACATTATGAATATTTACTTCACAAAATATTCTATTTACCATAGAAAAAGGTTGAATATGGGAACTATGGGTAATCAAATATTACTATAAAAATATAAAATTACCTTAACATGTTTCCTAATCCTATTTGTCGATACACTTCCGACCATTATCTTTCGTGGATTTATTTTGGGACCCCATGGGGCCACATGGGAGTGATAATGACACTTTCTATTAATTAACAAAATGTATAGACAAAAATGACATATATAAGTATCTTTTAGAAAATTAATTTTTACATAGGGTTATATTATCTATATTTTCGACTATAAATATTATTTGGAAATAATAAAGGAATTCATACCTTATGGTATTTTTTCTATTATTTTTAGCCAAAATATAAATTAAATTATTTATGACAAAATAATGATACTGTTTTTACATCTATAATAAATGATTAAAATATTTATGATTATAAATATTAAAATAATATCCAAAACCTTTAAAATTCTTATTGGATGATTTTTTTGACCATTAGTCATCTTATCTTCTACTTTAATAAATTTTGGATATTTATAAACCAAAAATTATTATATAATAAAATAATATTTTCACACTTTCATGAAGAGCCCCTCCTCCCCGTTATAAAAAACCCTCACCTCTAACTAATACCTCACACATCTCAATCCTCTTGGATCATCCAAACTCAGCCTAATTAAGCTCCCTACATCTCTACCCTCCTCCTGGAATCCTTAACTTAGGCTGAAGGCACTTAATCAAACCCTTTTCGTTTAGACCAAAGAGAGTTACCCGATTTAAAGGTAATGTCAACTCTTATGTTCTTTTGTTTAATTTTTCTTCTCCAATACCATAAAAAAATTTACTCCTTTATTTTATAACAAAAAACTTATCCTCAATATACCAAGATATTGTAATTAGAATGATTCTAACTAAACTTATACAAACCTCCATCTAATGTGTAAAGAACATATTGTTTCTGATGATGGAAAACTAACGCCTCATGAATCGATGATTGTTCAATTATCTCCTACCAACTCTCATGGTGGAAATTATAACGACCCATAATTTACATACATTGTTAATAATTCAAAATTGAAGCACACTTATTACAACATATGAAAAAACCACAAAAGGACCATATAGGTATAGTGTCTTTAGAAACTGGGAAACATAAACAACTGGTTCATAAAGCATCTACATTGCCTCCCATTTATTTCATCATATCTAGAGTCCCGTTTTGGAAAATCCTACTTAATAACATTCTTTCGGACCTGGGGAATGAAAACATTCAAAAGGGTGAGCTCAAATGCTCAGTAAGGGTAAACAAAAGAAATATCAATCACATCGTATACACAAGCATATAACTTTTGGAAATCTTAACCTGCAAAGGAGATCATAATTTCATAACATGGGATAAATCATGGTAGTGAAATGTAATCACAATAATCATAACTTAAAACATTAAACTTTGTTTCATACACACATAATCATAGAGAATCATTTCTTTTTAGTCAAGACTCATTTCCAAGACTATCTTAGTGGACAAAGTCCCTTTCTGAACCGAGTCACCCTCGTTTCAGTCCTGTTTCACTGAACCGGTATAACCTACCTTTCCAGCCATGTCTATCTCATGAGATATAAAATCTTTTCCCAATGCATTGGAGGGAGATATAGGTCCCACCCATCTTATAATGAATCCTTTCTTATGTGTTCCACATAATCATAAATCATACATCATCACATAACACATATAAAAAAAATGGGATTCTTGAAACATCATGACATCATAAAACAAATCATATAAGGTAAATGACTTCATAAAAATAATTCCCTCAAAACATAATCAAATCAATGTGATAATAGGGATAAAAACAGAACCATATATTATCTTAGATGGAAAATAATTTTGATAAAACATTTGACCTCCATTCTTGAGGAAAATATTCTTTCTACTTCAAAAACACTTTTCTTTTCTTAACATGTCATACAATTATAAACTAAAATAAGTTGATTGAAAATAAACTCGAAAACTTATAAAGGAAGATTCTTGGAAATAATGTTTTTAAAAATCCATTTCTTGCCGTATAAGTTAAAAAAAACATTCTTCGTACTTTTGTCAGAAAAGTCAAAAAGTGCCTCGTATGAAAAACGAAAAAAGATTCCTTTCATATTCTTTACTAAAAACTCACCGAAGGGTAAAATTTGATTTAAAAATTTGTAGGTGGATGGAAATAATATTTCATATTTAGGAAACATGGATGTGGATGATAAAATACACCCCAGTAAATACTAAAGTATAAACAATCTCGGATAAAAATGAGATTGTGATATTTCCCTTACCTTAGGTTCGATTTTATTTGTACGTGTCCGAAGCTCCTTTATAATGGTTTAAATAATGTTATTGACTTATTCCTAAATCATAAATATTGATATGATATCATATATGGTCATATTCTTAGCTTCTTATTAGTAATATTTCATTGTTACTTGTTACTCGGGTCTTTATTGCCTTTTGTTCTTATGCATGTTTTGCCGAATAAATTCTTATTCTTATTTTAAGGTTATCGATACCTTATATACAGAATGGTATTAGTGTAACATATATCATATTTATTCATTAAATTCATTTATATAATTACTATGTAATGATGATCATGTAAAACGAGTCGCATCACATCGTGGAGACAGTATTCTGTACGTACGCACGAGCGATGATATTGTTCCCATGATCGTGGAATTGTATTTAAGTGTATTTATACTATTTAAGTATCAATATAACTTTATAATAATCATATATAGTTACTCATTACACCATTACACCTATCCTTGTAAGGTGATGGTGGAAAATAGATTACACCACGACGTGGAGACGTTATTCCGTACGTACGCACGCGCAGTGATTTCATTACTCCGTAGGATGGATAGAAGGTGAATTAGGGTTGTTTAATATTTATAGTAACATATCAGTATGTAATTAATACTGATGTTATTACTTTATCATGAAACAACTAATGAAGAATAAGTTTGAAGAAAAAATATATTGAAAAGATCGGTAATGGATATTACTTCTTCTTTGAAACGCCTCTTTGAATCCTCCACTTAGGGAACTATGATTGGTCTTTGAAGAAGACCAGGACCTCTAGGATTATTCTAGGTAAGTTGAGAAGGTATTTTTTCAGGGGTTGGACGAGCTTCAGTGCTCAAATTGGTGTGAGGAGGAGGGGGAGGAGGTGCCCTTTTATAAGGGAGGAGAGGGGCACCTTAGGAATATCTCAAAATATTATTTTATATTAAAGTCAAAATCGGTTTATAATGGTTCCAAATGGTCTTATTTCGAAGGTAAAGTTGGGATGCGTCGAAATCCTATCAGCCAATAGGATTTAGACAAGTTTAGGTTATAATGTTAACCTTATCAATTAGATTTAACTCTAAGTTAAATAATTTAACTTTTACCGTGACTTTTTGTTTTCTTACACTATATGGTTAATACACTTACTATAACATGCCAAACGAACCCAAAGTTGTTTATTATTAATATATATATCCTTGTCTAAGTCATTTGGCCGAACCTTAGATTTTTAGGAATAAAATAACAATTAATAATATAATATTTGATTTAAAAACTATTTTGTTTCAATTTTGACACTATTTGATATATGATTTTTTTTAAAGTCATAACAGAATTTTATGTTCGAACAAAGTAGATTAAATAAACACTAATATATCATAGTAACCTATAAAATTAGTGAAATTCATAAAAAGTCTCAAATTACATTTATTTGAGCATTTATAACATCAATTATGTTAACATTTACTTAAAAGGGTAATTACTGCATCATCGTTGTGTCATAAATAAATTAATTTATTTAAAGTCTAAAAATTATAAATAAAATATAATTATGTATGAAATCTTTTTATATTTCTATTTAATATTTATAGTAGAATTTATCTTATGTATAACCCCATATTAAAAATGTTTTAGTTTTTAAACTTTGATTTTAACTATTTTAACTATTCATTAAATAAAATAATATTAAATGTCATAATCTAATCCATGTGGACCTAAATGGTCATATTATATTCATAAGGCTGTTTTTGGTAGAATTACACTTATCTAATTGAATTAGGAAATGTGTTAGGGTAATAGTAATATCATTTTTACCCTTAGTTACCCTATTTACTATTAACCGCGGAAAAAAAAAGTAAAAAGTTACTATTCACCAAAAACTTATTTTTATCTCATTGAAACCCATTTTACTTACTGATATCAACCGTGTCTATCGGATTTTCAAAATTCCATTCACAGAAGTGGTAAAATTAATTTTTATGCAAAATTCAGTTTTTAACCTACCACTTAGTGGTTTCACTATTCATCAAAAATTGTAAGTTTTCAGAAAAATACCAAAATTTCACCCTAGGCTAATTTCAGTATTCCGAATCCAAAAATGAAGTCCATTTTGAAAAATAAAATTTATAAAATTTCAAAAAGTGGTTATTACTATTCCTAACGGCTAGTTTTAATAATATTTTAATAGCATATCGTTGTTTAGTGAAAATCGGTATTGCGTACAACGCAAGCTATCGAGGAAGGTCGTGATTGCGTGTAAAGTAAGTCAAGCTTGTTTGTAGTGAAAGATTCCTTTGATGATATATATATAACATAAAAACAAAATATTACTCATAAAAATCTCAGGTGTTACAGAAATTATGATGGAACAGTATTTATATATGATATATATTATGTTTATGTTTTTTTATGCTTATTTATTTTCCAATTATAGAATACTTTTATTGTATCCATTATGGGTAAATGCGATAATTTCATTTGAGGAAGTGTGGACTACCACCCCCTCCAAGTGATATGACTCGTTAATTCCTTATGTAGGACATATAAAGGATGGAGTTAATGATATTATATATGATACAATATTGTAATTATAATATACTTATGTATAATTATATTTTAATTCCATTAAAATAAGAAATATAAATGAAAGTATTGTTCATGCTTACGTACAACTTACCGTCTCCGTGAACGATGCATTTAATTTCTTTTTTCCAAATGTTATGTACTATTATAAATACATACATATAGTGGATATATATGATATATATTATATCTACATCATGAATATCATTCAATATATAATTGACATTTTACCACATGAACAACATGTAATTATAAGATGTTCATTTTAGACTCAAGTACCAAATATAAACAAAATGACCGTCATTAACTTAAATGATTACATAATGATTATAAATTTGTAATACGTGATTTAAAGGGAATGATAAATATGAAAAGGTTCTTAAGAAATTATAAATTAACTTTAGTTTATTATACAAAATATTAGAGAATGAGCGGGATAAGTCAGACACGAGGTAAGGGAACTTCTGAACCCAATTTTCATTTTTTGGGTTGACTTTCTCTTTCTTGTTTATGTCATTCTTTTATTATAAGAGAAATAAATTTTTATATTTTATCATGTATTTATACTTTTTCTATGTGTGGATATATTTAATTCACTTAATCGATCAATATTATTTAAAAATTGATCATTGTAAGGGACTTCGTCTCAATTTGATTTCATTGATCCATATTTTGGTTTAATACATGACTTTATTTTATAAACATTATACAATCCTTTAATTTTTCATTTCATTCAGAGAGAATATTTTTATATGAATCATTTTAAAAAATGATAAAAATAGAATGTTTCTTTTTAACGTAAATGGTGACAATGAGCTTTTCCACTATCGCGACTGTTATTTTATCTATGGCTTCCTTAACAAACCATAATGTTTTTTAAAGGAAAATAAATATCATATACTCTTTTACATATTTTGGTATATATAAATATTTTGTGACTGCGTTGTCATGAAATGTCAAATTGATAATATATTTAAAGACAATTTACAGTCTAGGTCAGACAATAGGTCGTCTCTTGAAGAGTGTTGATAGGTTTTGATTATGTATTTGTAATAAATATTACTAAAAGAGGGGGTGATTTTAAAATTAGATTTAAGAAAATAACATAACTTAATGTGTTTTATAGTTGATAGAATAAGGTGGTGGTTTAATAATTATGAGATAAGGATTTAAATTCAAGTTCACTACAAATCTTGGATAGCTAATTGTTCTAAAAGTTTCACATGGTTCTGTTTAATTCATTGCTTGAGGGTTGTCAAGATCTTGATTCCCCTATTGCCTCTATAAATGTTTCACATAGTACCAAACCGTGCACAAAAATCATGTTGTCAAGGGTTGGACTTTAAGAACAGACTAATGGTTACCAAATAATACTATGATCTTCTGCATGTGTGAGAGAAAGAGGATACTTGTGTTTCCCAATCAGAACAACTAACGTTTCCCACGTGAAATACAAACCCAATCGGTGTTGAAATGAAAAGTAGTTCACTTAATTAAACACAAAAAATGAACTCAAAGGAAAAAATGTTTAGATAAAAAAGAAGTGAAATAATTCACACACAAATTACTCAAATCAAGTAGATAATCAAATGTTTTAACTCTCTTTCATGTATTTGTTTCTTCCTCGAAATGATCATCCATCGTTTAACTCACCATTGAGAGGAGGAGAAGGCTCGGGTGGAACTCCTTATTCATTATTGATCCCCCTATGATGATAGGGGCCTCAAGAAATTCAGGAATGAGGATAGGACTACTTTGGGTCTCTAAAATACCAGAGCTTTTCCTCATGGTCAAACTTGTTAATTAAGTACCCAAGGTGCCATTTTATAGGAAAATGGGAAGGTGGTTTTGAGAACACAGAATTATTAAAACCACTTTTCCGAGGTGTTTCGACCTCTATACAACCTTATCTCGATTTAAGGGAAAAAATTTGTATCCTCACCTCAGGTGTATCTCCAATGAACTTTTTGCACATTGCCAGTGATACCACCATTTATATCATTGAAAGAAAACCAATTCACTAAAAATCACTCTCTGATGTTAAATTCACACAAAAATTCTATTTCACTATTATTTATGGTATTTTTAAATTCCCCATTTATGGTCACCAAATCATGGAACTTTGAAGTTTTTGATTGGGGGAAAATGAAATTACCATAATGAAAGCGAAAAGGAGAAGAAAGAATAAAGATAATGGAAAGCCTAATGAACTCAAAAAGACCATGAAAAGTGAAAATACAACAAAGAAGGTGAAAAAGAAAAAAATGATGAAAATTCCTATCTAACCAATGAATGTACCCATCCCACCACACCTAGAATTTTTATTGTCCTCACTCTAATAATTGATAATGTAGGAGGCAAGGATAAAACCTGGTGTATTTCATTGGTATGTTGCTTTTTGAACATGGAGTTCCTTCATTGGGATCTTTAAAAGGGCTCCGTGGAAGTGCATCAGCCGCTTCCCAATGACAGTGTAGGTTTTCTTGGTTTCTTCATTTTGTACCTGGACAACACCAATTGGGGATACATTATTAACAATGAATGGGCCAAACCAACAGGAACGAAGATTACCTAGATACAGCTTCATCCTTGCATTATAAATTAGGACCTTCTGCCCAATGTGGAACAGACGATTAGGATAAGATAGTTGTGGGAAGCATTGGTTCGCTGCTTATAAATACTAGAATTTTCATATGCATCTCTTCTCATTTCCCCAACTCCTGAATCTAGAGAATTTTTTGGGCACCCGCACCAGAAGGATTATAATTGCATTGTTTGATGGCCCAATAGTCCGAGTACTCAATCTCAATAGGTAGGTGACAACTATTTCCAATCACAAGACGATAAAGTGACATTCCGATGGGAGTTTTCAAAGTAGTACGGTAGGCCCATAATGAATCATTAAGTCGAAGACACCAATATTTTCTATTGGGTTGCACCATTTTTTCAAGAATATGTTTCACCTCTCTATTTGAAACCTCGTCTTGACCATTGTTCTATGTATGATGTGTCGTAGAAATTATATGACCAACCCCATACCGATGAAAAAGTGATTGCATTGTTTGGTTGCAGAAATGAGAACCCTGGTCACTGATGATGATCCTAGGTAATCCAAACCTTCAGAGGATTTGGGTTATCAAAAGTTCTATAACTACCTTAGAATCATCATTCCTTGTAGCTCGTGCCTCTACCCATTTTTGACACATAATCAACTGCGAAAAGAATGTTCAAGTTGCCAAAGTAATTGGGAAATGTACCCATAAATTCAATTCCCCAAACATCAAAAATGTAATGAAAGAGAAAAGGTTGTTGTAGCATTTCATTTAATTTAGAGACTTTCCCCATTCTTTGACAATGAAAATAATATTAGAAAAAAGAATGGTAATCTCGAAAAAGTGTTGGCCAAAAGTGACCAGAATCAAGGACCTTGCGAGCAATCTGTTGGGTACCAAAGAGCCCCCCACAAGAAAGAGTGTGGAAGAATCTAAGGAAAGAATAAAAATCGCTATGGGGAACGAAATGTCTGGGGATTTGATCACTACATGTGCACCAGAGATATTGGTCATCCCAAATGTACCAATGCGACTAATTTTTTAAATGATTATGTTGGTTTTTATTGAAATTAGTAGGAATGCCATATGCTACCAAATAATTTACAATTTTGGCATACCAAGGAATAACATCTTACACTCAGTACAATTGATTGTCATTAAACATGTCATTAATGTGAATACAGGGGGATGAGTCTATTACCAAGGATGGGTGAATCCTACAGATATGGTCACCCACCACATTCTCGGCTCCTTTTTATCTCCAATTTCTAGATTAAATTCTGGAAGGAGGAGCATCCAACAAATGAGACGTGGCTTGGATTCTGATTTCTTAAGGAGATACTGGAGGGCTGCATGGTCTGAGAACACATTGAATTTGGACCCCAAAAGGTATGACCTGAATTTTTCAAAGGAAAACACAATATAAAGGAATTGTTTTTTAGTTGAGATGTAGTTTTCTTGGGAAGGGGCCATAATATGTAAGGCACATGCAATGGCATGTGGATCTTGATCAACCCTTTGTGATAAGACAGCCCCAACTTAATAGTTAGAGGCATCACACATGAGCTCAAATAGTATATCCCACCGAGGTGGTTTGATTACTAGGGGTGACGTGAGACTCCATTTTAACTTATTAAAAGCTTCCTCATATTCTTTATCAAAAACAATTTCTTTTTCTTTTTGGATTAATCGGAATAGGGGAAGTGCAATTTTACTAAAGTCGCGAATGAAAAGATGGTAAAATCCAATAAGACCTAGGAATGACTGCACATCCCACATTTTTTGGGAATTTTAAGGAAGAAATGACATCCACATTTGATTTATCTACTTGGATTCCATCACCAGAAATGACAAGCCCCAAAACTATACCTTGTCGCACCATAAAATGGAATTTCTCAAAATTTGATACAATATTCTATTCAATACAGTTATGTAGGACTAAACAAAGACTAATAAAACATTCATCAAATGAAGATCCATAAAAAGTGAAATCATCAGTGAATACATCCATGCAATTCTCTAGGTAATCCGAATAAATGCTAACCGTCCATTGTTGGAAATTATCCAGATCATTGCACAGACTAAATGGAATCCTTGTATAGGAAAATGTGAAAAAGGGGGATGTGAAGGTTTTCATATTCTAATATTCAGGGGAAATATGGATCTGAATGTATCCAGAATACCCATCAAGGAAACATTAGTGGGACTTACCCACTAGCCTCTCTAGCATTTGGTTAATGAATAGAAAAGGGAAATGGTCCTTCCTCGTGTGTTGGTTTAGACAACATGCCAACTATTCTGCACATGAGTTGAAACTAATTCATTGTTTTCATTTTTAATTATTTTATGTCCAGTCTTTTTAGGAACTACTTGAATGGTACTGACCCATTGGCTGTCAGAGATGGGGTAATGCTTCTAGCAGCCAATAATTTTGTTTCCTCGTTTTTCACAACTTCTATGAGGTTTGGGTGTAGTTGACGTTGTGTCTACCTCATTAGTTTAGCCTCATCATTTAAAAAATATGATGTGTAAAAATTGATGGTCTAATACTAGGAATTTCAGCAAGTGTCCACCCCAATGCTTGTTTAAACTCCCTCAAAAGTTCAAGCAGTAGCAATTCGTGTTCATGAGGGAGTGAAGTAGTAATGATTATGGGAAATTTTTTTCCATTATGAAGATATGAATATTTTATATCTTGTTTCAGTTTTTTTAGTTTTAATTTAGGTGGATTTTAGATTGATGGAAGTATGTGTGAATGTGAGAGGTCACTGATCTCATCTAACTGCTCAATGGTATCAACCTCATATGAGGAATGTCCTTTTACAAACATAGCAGTATCATCGGTGGTTAGTGGATCATCAGTGATCAGGAAATCATCAATCAATGAACATTCATGACACTTTTCTAGAAAACTACAACGATCAATAAATAAATAATTTCTAGCATTTCAATTAGTGAAGAAAATTCATAAAGGGGATCAGGGGAAATAAATTTTGTTTTATTAGGCGAAGGGAGTACATCTATAGAATTAACAGAGAGTTGAATGTTCTTCGGAGGGGTGCTTCACGGAATCAAGGATATTGAAGTGGGACATGTCACCACCAAACACCATAGATAATGTACCATTTTTTACATTAATTATGGTTTTGGTGGTTTTCAAGAAGGGTATCCCCAATATAATCAGGGAATGTCTTTTTACCTAATCATCATCTATTTTATGCACATAAGAGTTAGCAGGGAAAATTAAATTTTGAACCCTCACAAGAACATCCTCTAACACACTAGATGGGTGTGCAGTACTCTAGTTTTCTAGTGGAACAATAATTCTAGTAGGTTTCTGTTCCCCAACCTACAAGGATGAGTAAATGGAGTAAGGCATCACATTAATAGAGGCAACTAAATAAAAAATATCATTAGAAAAAGAATACTCTTCTATGGTGCATTGAATTGAGAATGTTCCAAGATCATTTCACTTGGTGGGAAGAGATGGCTCTATCAATGCTGATACTTTCCTACCAAATCTCACCTCTCATCTACATGAAGATGCCTTCAGTTTGTACACGTATCCATTAGAAACATAGCGTACTATGGAATTTACTTCACAACATCAATCAATGGGATCTTGACATGCACTTGCTTTAAAATTTACAATATTTCCTATTCATGCTCATTTTCCTTTTGTTTTCATCGGTGGGTGGCCCTTTTAGGAAATGGAAGAGGAATGGTTGGGATAGGTGACTCATCAATATTCACACTCATTCCATTGGAAGGGATTCCCTTAGGACAAGGTTCGTGAACATTTGGAACATTATTAATGGTTAGGATGGAGGTTTCCTTGGGAGCGTATTAATCTAATAGAGGATTCATTTTACTTTCTAGTTGTTTTCCACTCTTAAGGGTGATGGAACTAACATTTCTTTTATCCCTAGGGTTAACTACTGGTTGATAGGATCTTTACCTGACCCATGAAATTGAATTTCACCCACTGAGTTAGATAGTTGGCCTAATTGTGTTTTGAGTTCTTGTATGGCTGCTAGAGTGGTTTGTTGTAATTGGATATTGTTGGCAGCCATTTATTTCATCATATCTTCTTAGATAGGCTCATGTTTTTAAGTGGTTTGTTGGAATGTCCTTTGGGATGGTTGAGGGTTTCTAGGTGGGGTGGTTGATGACTACTATGCCCTGGTTGGTTCCATTGTTGTTGAGGTTTGTTGAAATACCCCCTTTCCTATAGGCTTGGTTCTCTATCCACCCACGTTTGGATGGATAGTAAGGTTCTTGCCTAAAGGGTTGGTTGTTGGGGCGGCCGGAAAATATTTCCTCAAAACTCTCAAAATTTTCCCTCAATTGAAGACATTGGTCAGGGTAGTGGGTGTTAGAAGAACATATACCACAATGGATACGAAAAAGATATTGGGATTTCCATTGGGAAAGAGAAAGTTGTTGAATAAGGGTACTTACCTCTTCGAACATTGTGTCCACCTTCTTCTCAAATTTAGTACATTTCACCTCATGGACACCTCAAATTTTTACATTAGACCTTGAACCAAATTGTTGTTTGTTTTGAGCCATGTTCTCAATTAGGGTTCTTGTAGATATTGGGGTCTTATCAACTAGTGCACCACCTACAGCAGCACCGATCATATTTTGATCAATATGGATTAAACCTTCATGAAAATATTGAATTAAAAGTTGATCACTTATTTGGTTGTGTGGGAAACATGAACATAACATTTTAAAACATTCACAATATTCATGTAATGTTTCCCCTTGAGATTTTCTTATCCCCCAAATTTCATTCCTTGTTGTTGCAGGTCGAGAGGAAGGGAAATATTTTTCAAGAAAAAAGGTGTTTCATGTCCGCCTAACCTCTTCTTGCAGAATTAACATAATATAACAATTATTTTACAGTGTCTTACAAATAAAATGGGAATGATCTAAGATTTACTTGTTCCTCATCCACATTACCAGGTTTTAATGTTGAACAAACAGTGTGAAATTCTTTTAAATCCTTGTTTGGATCCTCTTCATGAAGTCCATGGAATCTTGGTAATAGATGAATTAAACCAGATTTTAGTTCAAAATTGGGTGCCTCACCTTGTAATTGAATATAGGCGGGTTGGATATCAACATTAGCAGAGGTTAGTTATTTTAATTTTTGGTTGTTTTTGGCCATATTATGCAAGTTTATTTCAGTTTTTATATTTTTTCTAGAAGAGAAGAGGAAGGATCAAGAATAGTGTCAGTGTTTTGTGTGTCCTCCTTAAATGGGTTCTCTTGTGCGTCTCGAGGTCGCTGACGTAGGATCCTCTCCGGTTCAGGTTCTAAAGGAGGTAAATCTTTTAAATTAGAACACATCATGCACCAAAACAACACAAAACATACATCATAATACAAAAATATGGGTAGAGTTATAAAATAGATAAATATTCAAAAAAGATACAATTATTTTTTTCAAAAACATGCACTATAAAACAAATAAATCCCCGGTAATAAAGATTACTAAAAGAGGTGGGTGATTTTGGAAAACATTTTACAGAAAATAACATAACACAAAGTGTTTAACTGTTGGTAGAATAAGGTGGTGGTTTAAGAATTATGAGATAAGGAGATAAATTCAATTTCACTACACATCTTGGAATGTTCATTGTTCTGAAAATTTCACATGATTTTGTTTAATTCTTTGGTTGAGGGTTGTCAAGATCTTGATTCTCCTCTTGCCTCTCTAAACATTGCACAAAGTAACAACCTGTGACACAAAAATCATGTTTTCAAGGGTTGGACTACAAGAATATATTAAATGTTACAAAATAATACTAAAATCCTTTGTGTGTCTGAGTGAAAGAGGATCCGTGTGTTTCCCAATCAATAGAACACATGTTTTCAACTTGAAATTTCAACCCAATCGGTGTGGATATGAAAAGCATTTCACTTAATTAAACCCAATAAATGAACTCAGAAGACAAACATGTTTAGATAAAACATAAGTTAAATAATCCACACACAAATTACGCAAACCCAGTAGAGTATCTAGTATCAGAACTCCCTCCCATGTATGTGTATCTTCCTTGAAATGATCGTCCATATTTTAGCTCACCATCGGGAGGAGGAGAAGGTTCGGGTGGAACTCCTTCTTCATTATCGATCCCCCTATGATGATAGGGGCCTCCAGAACTTCAAGTATGAGGAGAGAACTCATTTCGGACTCCAAAATACCATATCTTTTCCTCCTGGTCGAACTTACAAATGAGGATTCCAAGGTGTCATTTTCTAAGAAAATGGGAAGGTGGTTTTATGCACACAGAATTATTAAAACCACTTGTCACAGGTGTTTTGACCTTCAGACATCCTTATCTAAATTTGGAGAAAATAAAAACGTTGTATACCCACTTTTTGGCTGTATCCTCTGAACATTTGGCATAGTTTAGACATCTATAGCCCCAGATATGGACTAATCACAACACACCACTTTTGACTCTATGTAGATTTTTATGCTTGACATATCAGGTCTTCAAGGCCATCAAATAGCCGAATGAGTCTTGTGTTTCTTCATATGAAATGTATCCCAATAGATTTTGGACCTGCCTACAAAATATCGGCCCAATTGGATGCACAGTCTAGTAGAATATTTCGGATTAATCCACAGATGTGCTTGGATCCTACAGAGTTTGGCCCATTTTTATTGGACATCATCATGGGCCTTCCAAATCACATCTTCCTACAATTTAATCATCAAAAAAAGAATCATTGACCCTTTTAATAAAGATAAAAAAATTAAATGATTCAAAAATGGAATTCAAGTTATCATTATTTTTATAATTTTCAGTATAAAACAAGTTCAATATAGTGGTGTAAAGGTGAAACTTACACAGTAAATCGTGGTACGATCATTTTCATAATGGTTTGGTTATGTCTATATATTTAAATCATAATTTGTGATTGCAATGTGGAAAGTTTATCTTTTATTTATGTTAGTTTTATGTTCTATGAATATGTAATGGTTCTTGTGCATTGTTTACATATATGGGTGGTTCTGTGATAAACCTTGGGCTGCTGAGCCCGAGATAGCTCTCCAATGCATTGGGTAACATGATGTAGGTAAACGTAATTTTTTCTCCTAAAAGGTTTAGAGAATATAATGTTATGGGTATTCCAAATGTAACTCCCTATTTTGTTGTGATAGCTACAATGTAAGTATGTTATAAATTCCATAAGTTACCCTTATTATTTATGATTTCTATGTGTTATTCATAAAATCTTATGATTTCATGATGCATGTTAAAGTTATTATATTATGTATTTATTGGTGATCTAATGTTTTCTATATTTGTTTTATAAGCCTTAGTGAGCTTTTAATTCTCATCCCATGTTTTGAAATGTTTTTCACAGGAATTAATAATGAATAGGGTTAAGGATGGGAACATGGAAAAGTCATGATGTCGAAAACATGGAACTATACATAACACTTTTTTCAATAGTTTTTGTTTTGTGAAAAATGGAAACTAAGTACAAGTGTCTACATTTTAATTCTTGAGTTGTAATATAATAGTAATGGCCTAATTTTATAAAACCCTAAAGATGAAAATATCCTCAATGTGAAATATTCATTTAATTCAAGATTATGTATTGTTTTAAGGTCAGGTCCTTATATATGGTAACAAAGGTCAGTTTAGAAAAATTTTGAAGTTAAGATATTTTCAATTTAATATCCATAAATCAATTTATTGTAAGATTGATGTGATATAGCATTTACAGATTATATTGTTTCATTGGTTATGATATTTCTATATTCAGAATGGTTTTCAAAGAGGAAAAAAATAAGCTATATTGGGATGACATCAGGAGGAAGAAAACCTTCCCAATATGCAACCTGAGAAGGTTGGAATTAGAACTAAATAGTTAGTTGCAGTGATGGAACAGTTAACACATGATATAAATGGTGGTGTTATCTATGCACGAGATCAGCCAGATCCACCACAGAGGAACATGTCATAAGTGGAGCATTTCATGAGGCAACATCCCCCATCATTTGGAGTATAATCTGTCCCTATGCTAGTAAAAGTGTGGATTAAATAACTGTAGAAGATTTTTGATGTTATGGGGCTTTTAGAACATCAAAAGGTTAGTCTCACTTTTTACCATTTTTAAGGATTATCTGATTTGTGGTGGTTGATGGTGAATGATATCAGGGATAGTGAGAAGACAGATTATGTTGAATTGGATGAATTCAGAGGAATGTTTCTTGAAAAATATTTTCAGAAGGTGGTTCATCTTAGGATGGAAACACAATTCCTTGAATTGAGCCAGTAGGATTACTAAGTGGATGCTTATGAAAAAAAATTCACTTGACTGTCAAGGTATGCTCCAAATTTAATATGAGATCTTGATATTAAAATCAACCATTTTTACTCAGGATTAAAGCCAAACTATCAAACGTATTTAGCTTCTCGTGAGTTATAATGTTAAGAATAACTTTTTTGATGTGTGTAGAAGGTGGAAAGGGATATTTCTGATGATCATGTGTTCTTTGAAAAACAAAAAAATAAGTGGTCAAGGTGGCAGTAGAAAGGGAAGAACTCTTCAAAAAATCGTAATGGTAAGAAACTTAAGTTTACTGATTGTGAAAATTGGGGTAAATAGCATACTGGGGAGTGTCTTTTGAATTCTGGTATGTTCTACCAATGTTGTAAAATGGGATATAAGGCTCATAAATATAGTGAAAAAGATTAGGGAAATGGTAAGAAAAAATCCGATTTACCATCAGTAAAATGTTTTAAGTGCAGTGAAATGGGTCATTATGCAAATGAATGTCCAATGAAGAACTCAACTGAGGGAAAGAAAACATACTACAAGTATAATGTGGGGGTGAAGTCTGTTGAAACTACTTCAATAGATGTTTGTCCATCAAATGAAGTAGTATAAGGTACACTGTTTGGTTGTTCAAATTATGTCAATGTGTTGTTTTATTTGGGGTCTACACATTCGTTCATTTTTGAGAATTTTTTTAGTAAATTGGGAATTCCATCTCATGAAATGAATCTGGACCATATGGTAAAAACACCTGGAATAAATGTTAAAACAAGAATAAATTATATGAACCTTCCTTTACTTTGGTGTGAAAAGAATCTACATGAAAACCTTATTGTTTTTCTCAAATAGAGTTTGATATTATTTAGGGCATGGATTGGATTTCTGTTAATCATGCTAATATTGACTGCCAATCTAAATAGGTTTCTTTTAATAAATACATTCAGTTTCGGTACAAGAATGAACCCTTACTTTTTATACCATATCTCGAAGTTAAGAAACTAGTAAAAGATGGAAATAAATTTTACCGTGCAGCTATGGTGGAAAAAAAGGAACTATTCAGATTAATGATGTGCTTGTGGTAAATGAGTCCCTTCATATTTTTTCAGATGTGTTTCCTAGTATTATACCTGATTGGGATGTTGAATTTCCTTTTGACATAGTTTCTGATGCTCATTCAATTTCAAAACTACCTTATTGAATGGCTCAAATTAAGCTTTTAGTGATAAAGAAGAAATTGTAGGTGTTATTAGATAAAGGTTACATTCGTCCTACCACATCACCATGGGGTGCTCTTGGGTTATTTTTTAAAATTAAATATGGTTCAATGAAACATTTAATTTTTTATAAAGAATTTAATAACATCACTGTTGAGAACAACTTTCCTTTGCCTCATATCAATTATTTGTTTGATCAGATCCAAGGAGCTCGATATTTTTCAATGATTGACTTGAGGTCAGTGTACCATCAATTGAATGTAAATTAAGTAGACATTTCAAATACTTTTTTTCATTCTATATATGACCATAATGAATTTTTAGTTATGCCTTAAGGTTAAACCAATGCACCCATTGTATTCATGGATCTTATGAAACGAATTTTTAGTGAGTTCATGGATAAGTTTGTGGTTGTATTTATTGATTATATTTTGGTTTATTCTAAAAGTAAATAGGATCCTGAAAGTCATTTATGGTTTGTCTTGAAAACCTAAAAAGAAAATAAACTATTTGGGAAATTCAGAAAGTTAGAGTTCTAGTTACAAAAAATTTCTTTCCTTTGTCAAATTGTTTTAAAAAATGGAATAATTATTGATCCTGTTAAAACAAAAATTATTGAACAGTGGCCAAGATCCACAAATATAACTTAGATCTGTAGTTTTCTTGGAATGGCAGGTTATTACCATAGGTTTGTTGATCATTTTTCATGGTTATCTAGCCGACTAACTAAGTTTTCTTGAAAATTTGTTCAGTTCGTTTGGACAATAGAATGTGATGATTGTTTTCAATTATTGAAAAGAAGAGTTGTGAATGTTCCAATTTTGGCACTACATGCAAGAATTGGTGAGTTTTTTTCTACAGGGATTCTTTGTTGAAAGGACTTTGTTGTGTCCTTATGAAGAATGATTAGTTAATGGCTTATACATTATGTTATCTGAAACCTCATTAGTTAAATTACCCTAAACATGATTTGGAGTTAAATGCAGTTTACTTTTGCTTTAAATATTTGGAGGGATCTTTTTTATGCAGTAAAATGTGAAATATATACTAACCAAAAATGTTTGAAGTATATTTTTACTAATAATGAATTGAACATGAGACAGAGTATATGGTTATAATTAATCAAGGATTATAATTTCACAATTCATTACCATCCATGAAAAACAAATAATGTGGCCAATGCATTGAGTCAAAAAAGTAATGCTTCATTGATCATGATGTGTTTGAAACTAGATCATTTGGATTTTGATTTGATGAACATGGGCATAGAAATTGTTGGTGCATGAAATTATTATGTTTTGTTACCTATGTCAGTGAAATAATCTCTATCATACAGAGTAATGCAAGCACATAAGGAAGATAGTGAGTTGTTGAAGAAGGTAGAGATGGTTCAAAAGGGTATGTTGCCTGAATTTAACATTGATAATTATTTTCTTTTGAGTTTCCGAAAAATATTATCTGTGCCTTGTGGTTCATAGTTGAATAATGAGTTGGTATGTGAATCTAATAGTTCTCCATTTTCAGATCATATTTGATGTACTAAGATGTACATAGATCCTTGGGAGTATTACTAGTGGGATGGAATGAAATGAGATATTTCTGATTTTAGTGTGAAGTATTTGACATGTCAGTAGGTTAAATTAGAGTGGTAATTTCTGAAATGAATGCTTCAATATTTATGGGTACCCGAGTGAAAATGAGAAAATATATCCATGGACATCATTATGGGATTACAAAATACATCCTGAGTTAATAATGAAATCTGGGTTATTGTTGACCGATTGACAAAATCTGCTCATTTCCTTCCTATTCGAGATACATTGTCTCTAGATAAACATTCACGGTTGTATGTTAATGAGATAGTCAGGTTGCGTTGAATTTACCTCTCCATTGTATCAGATTATAATTCTATGTTTACTTGTAACTTTTGAAAATTTCATTAGAAGTCATTGGGTAATGAATTAATTTTAGTGTACATTTTCATCCGTAATTAAGTGGGCATTCAGAATGAAAAATTAAGACCATAGAGGATATTTTACATGCTTGTTCACTAGATTAACAGTGAATTTTTGACCAACATATTTCTTTGGTTGAATTTTCATATAATAATAGTTTTCATTCTAGTATACAAATTGCTCCATTTGATGCATTATATGGAAAGTGTTATCAAACTCTAGATTTTTGGGATGAAGTAGGTGAAAGGAAGTTGATGGGACCATAATTGGTAGAAGAGATGGTATAAAAGATTCAATTGATTTAGAATTATATGAGAACAACTCAGGGTATGCAAAAAAGTGAGGCAGATAACCAGAGGAAGGATATTTATTTTGAGGTTGGTGATGTTGTGTTTCTCAAAGATTCTAAGTGGAAAAGTGTGATGCATTTTGGTAAGAAAGGAATGTTGTGTCCGAGGGTCATTTGACCTTATGGAATTATAGAGAAAGTTAGATCATTTAAATACAGTGTGACATTACCTCCATTATTATCCCAGGTACACAATGTTTTTCATATTTCAATGTTGAGAATGTATATACCAGATCCATCTCATGTTTTTAGCCCATAGGTAGTTCAGTTAGAGGAGAATATCTATTATGTGGAAAAAACTTCCCATATTATTGACTATAGAGAGAAAGTGTTGACGAATAAGGTAATTTACCATGTAATGGTTTTGTGGAAGACCCATATGGTTGAAGAGGCGACGTGGGAATCTGAAAATGCTCTGTGGGATAAATACCTCCACATATTTGATAAGTGAATAAGAAATGTGAAAATGTAATTTTCAAAAGGGGGGAAGGATGTAACATCCCAAGTAAATGAATAATAATACATTTTTATAATTATTAATACTTGTGAAATAAATATTAATTTTACATTAAATGGGTTTCTATGTACGATGGCGTACATGATACACAACTATGGGTTCATTGAAATCACACATTGCACAATCATAAAATAATAATATTAATTTAAATGGTAGTTAACCCCTAGCCATTATTTTGGTAGGAATGAATAGATCTAACTAAAATATGATTAAACACTTTTGTTAAATTCTTTTATAGTTATCCAATAAAATTTAGAGGCTTAAAATGTGAAAGAATATAATTTTAACCATAATTTACTTTAAAATGTTGATTTACCATCTTTTGATGGAGAAACCTCTTTAATTATAATTATGGTAAGTTTTATATGATCTATTTGACCAAATATAATTATTATTTAGAATTGGGACATCAAAATTTACTTTTGGTAAATTTTTTGTATTTTCTGATAAAATTTAAATTTTAATGAAAATAGAAAATTGTTGTTTTTTAATTAAATATTTATTTTTAATATAATTTATTTGTATGGTTAGATTATATTTTTAATTAGTTTTAAAGAATAATTAGATTATATATTTACCATTTAATTCAATGATGATTACATTAATTAATTTTACTTTGAAATTGGATATAAACAACTATCAATCTTTTTATAGTTATTATTTTTTAAAAACATGCCTTTTGTTTTGATAGCGTGGATTAATTTTAAATTAATTTCATCCACTTATGTGTTTTAAAAATGAAAAAATGGAATACATATTTTAAATTAGGACGTCCAAATTGTGTAAATAGGTAACTTTTATTTATAGACATTATGAATATTTACATCAATAAATATTTTATTTAGCGTGGTTTAAAAGTAAATCTGGAAAATAATGATAAATAAATATTACTATAATAATATAAAATTACCTCCAACATGTGTCCTAATACTATTGGTTGATACACTTCAGACCATGAGCATTCTTGGGTCGATTTTGGGACCACATGGGTCCAAATGGGGGGGATAATAACACTTTATTTTAATTAACATAAAGTAAGGAAAAAATCATATAAACAACTATACTTCTGTAAATTTATTTTTACATAGGTTTATTTAAGTTATCATTTATAATAGAATAATTATTTGGAAATATGAACAGATTTATTAAGTCATGGTATTATTTACAAAATTTTAAACACCAAATAAATTATATTATTTATGACACAATAATGATGCAGTGTTTACCTTAATAATAAATAATTTAAATAAATAAGATTATAAATATTAAAATAATATTCCAAACCTGTCCAATTCTTATTGGATAATTTTATTTCTACCATGAGTAATATTATTTTTTACTTTAGTAAGTTTTGGACATTTAGAAACTGAAAATAATTATGTAATAAAATAATATTTTTACATTATCTTAAAGAACCCCTCCTCCCCCTCATAAAAAGCCCTTACCTCTAACCCATTTCTCACACCTCTCAAGCCCCATGTCTCATCCAAACTCTTTCCAATTAAGCTCCATACATCCCTCTCCTTCTCCTAGTAGCCTTAACATAGGAATAGGGAACTTCAATAAACCATGTTGGTTCAATCCAAATAGAGTCATCCGATTTAAAGGTAACATCTTCTCTTATGTTCTTTTGTTTTATTTTACTTATATGACCCCTAAACTCTTTTTACTCCTTTATTTTATAACAAAAATATTATACGCAATATTTTGGGATGTTTTTATAAAATTTATTCGAACTAAACTTACACACACCTCTATCTAATGGGTAAAGAACATATTGTTTCTTTGGATGGAAAACTAATGTCTCACGAAATGATGATTGTTCAATTATCTCCTACTGCCACTAATTGTGGCCATTATGATGGAACTATATTTATATATGACATATATTATTTTTATTATTTTATTATTTTTATATTCTATTTATATCATACATTTATTGTTTCTATTATTAGTAAATGTGATAATTTCATTGGTGGAACAACAGACTACCACCCTCTCAAAGTGATATGACTCGTTAATGGAATATGTGGGACGTGTAAAATATGGAGTTAATGATATTATATATGATATTATACTAGAATTATAATATAAATATGTATCTTTACATTTTAATTCCATTAAAATAATAAATATAAATGAATGTAGTGTTCATGTGTACGTACGACTTAACGTCTCAATGAACAATGAATTTAATTTTTTTTATCTCCAATTGTTTTATACTACTATAAATAAATATATATACTGGATATATATGATATATATGACATATATGATATCTACATTAGGAATATTATTCGGTATATAAATGATATTTGACCAATTGAATAACTTGTAATTATAAGAAGTTCATTTTTGACTCAAGAACCAAATATCGACCAAACGACCATTATTAACTTAAATGATTACATAATGTTTATAACATTTTAATAAGTGATTTAAATGTAATGATAAAATTGAAAAATGTTCTTAAGAAAATATAAATTAACATTAGATTATCATTCATCAGATTAATGAATGAAGGGGTTAAGTCAAACACGAGGTAAGGGAACTTTTTAACCCAATTTCCGTTCATTGGGTTGATTTTCTCTTTCTTGTTAATATTGTTATTTGATTATGTGATAAATAAATGTTTATATATTATCATGTATTTATACATTCTCTATGCATGGTTATATTTAATACACATAATCGATCTATTTTATTTAAAAAATGATCTTTTTAAGGGACTTCATCTCAATCTCCTTTAATTGAGACATATTTGGTTTTAATAATTGACATTCTTTTATATGCAGTATAAACAACTTTAAAATTTCATTTCATTCAAAGGGAATCATTTTCTATGTAGCATTTTAATAAATGACAAAAAAAGAATATTTCATTTTAACAATAGTCGTGACAATGTCCTTTTCCACCTCCGTGAGTATTATTTGATTTTTGGATTCCTTAACAATCCATAATGTTTTTAAAAATAAAATAAATACAATATACTCTTTTACATTTTTTGGTATTGAAAATGGTTTTTTATGTAATTTTATTTAAATTATATATTTTGATTTTAGTGTGGATATGTTATCTTTCCATAATGTTAGTTTTATGTGCTATGAATATGTTATATTTCTTGGAAATTGTTTATGTATACGGGTTCAGGGATAAATCATGGGTGGGTGAGACAGAGATAGCTCTCCAATGCATTGGGTAATGTGATGAAGGTAAACATGAATGTTTCTCCTAGTAGATTTAGTGAATATACTGTGTTGGGTATTCCAAATGTAACTCCCTACATATATGTGATATATTTAATGTAAGTATGATATGAATTCCAAAAGTTACCTTTACAATTTATGATTTATATGTGTTATTCCTAAAATATGGGGATTTCAGAAGGCATGTTAAAGATCTTATGTTATGTATATATTGATTAACTAATTTTTTCTTCCTTTATTTTGTATCCCTTTTTATGATTTTATGCACATCCCATGTTTTGAAATGTTTTTCATAGGACATAATGATGAATAGGGTCAAGGATGGGATTAAGGAAAAGTCATGTTGTCTAAAACATGGTACTAGACATGGATCTCTTTTCAAGAGTTTTTATTTTGAGAAAAAAATTGGAAATTGAGCGGAAGTGCTTACTTTGTAATTCTTGAGGTGTAATGTTATAGTCAAGGCCTAATTTTATAAAACAAAAAACTGAAAAAGATCCTCAATGAGAATTATTCATTTAATTGATGATTATGAAATGTTTTAAGGTCAGGTCCATATAAAAATAGTATCCAGTACCGCATGATTAATGGATAAAAGAATATAGTGTAATGATAGCCTTCCCACTACCCATTCAATGCCCCTGGTTATTTTCAGTTTAGGTATAAGATGAAGGAGATCCATGAAAGCCTGAATGGGGATGAGAGGCGAGCTTGATTGGCTTCTGTGCATGTGATAAATGATGGAGAATGTGTGGGGTTTTGGTTTTTAGATGAAGGAATAAAAATATCATTTAAAACTCATTAATGAGAATCATGCTTGGACAACATGCTTTTCCCAACCGTGAGCCTACTATGAATATTCCTCTATTAAGGGTCCACATTCCACATTGTTTCTGCACATAGATAAAATAATTTTACACTAATTTGGCATTTGGTACTATCTCACCCCCAAAAGACACATGACAAAAGTGTGTTGTTAGGAAAACCATGCACACGTTGTGTTGTTTATCGGTTCAATAAACTATGAAGTTCATACATGAATATGAGGCCTCAGGTGCATGATTCAAAAAACTATGTGAAACCATCTTCATAACAAAACCATGCTTCGTGTTTTACCCTAGAAGGCTCTACGGTTTCGACAGACCATGAACCCCTTCTTACTTAACTCAAAACAAGGACTTTGGAGCCCAGTTCTCATGAAATACATTAGAAATTATGATAAATATATCAGGCCTCAGACCAATCCAAAATCATCACATTTATTTGTTCCAACACATAGAAATCTATTTTGAGGATCAAATTATTTTTTCCTATCCACTGAATTAAAAAGTATTATATAATTTTCATCTGGTTCGAAAAAACATGATGTTAAAATCTACCCACCATAAAAATTTTACTCCCTGAGATGTTGTGGGGGGACATAAATACATGAACCTACCTATTTAGGTCATGTGCTTTATATAAAATAGCGACATTTCAGGAATTAATGACCAATGAAACTCCAAGAGATACTATAATAATATGGTGAATTAGACACCAAAAACATGTTCCATGATCATATCCATCACAGGTAAAACTAATAGAGAGGTAACATTAGCCCATGTAAACTGAGACATGACCATGTCATTTTATGAATTATGGACTAGGATATGGAAATTCCCACTATATATCCTTGATCTCAACGTTCAATTTTGAGTCATGAAATTCTCACTACTAGTATCGAAAAAAAATCTCATCGGTGGAATACTATAAATTCTGTTAGTGTAAAACATAACTCACTACATCAGTTCATGGGTAAATATTTTACTCCTAGTCCTCATTCGATTTTAATGGTCGATTTATAATTTAAACAACATAATTTGGTTATTCTGGATTCTCTATGAAAATAATTTTCTAGAATTTTCACGAAACATGACCCCACATAACAATGTTCTAAATATTGTTCGTCACCAAATCCATCGGTTAAATTATAGAACTCTAGTTGAAATTCCCTGACTAACTATTCCTCGAAAAATCATGATGTAGATGGATGATTCATCTCATCCAACATAGAAAAACCATCAATCAAGGCACTGTGAGACCACCATTGGAACATTCACTAAAGTCCATAACTAACTTATGAGGATGTATCATTGTTAAATATAAAAATTTCCTACTAATTAATAGAATTTTAGTGACAAAAATACCATCCAAATACTGCTTCTATATACTTATGACCCCTTCATTGTGAGTGTCACTGGCCAACAACATATAGTTGTAATCCAAGAGATATATATTTTCTTTAAACTTCTCAATCTATACACTATTTAGGAGTCTATCCATTTATGTAAAATGAATTTGGTTTTTTAGATCATCTCTTAACTGATTCTATCTCAGCATACTCGAGAGGATGTCATGATATTGGGTATACACATCACTAAATCATGAATAAATAATGGTATTATAGATATGTGTGCATTTCACTTCTTGATACTCAACCACATCAACTAGGATACAATATCCTTAGTGGAATCCTAAAATGATGTCTCCCAACCATTTACATACAGGTCCAATCATGTATCAACCATCTTACAATGACCCAATTTTTTCCATGATACTCCTAATAATAGAAATACATTCAATTTACTCTGAGCATGAGGTTTCAATTCCTAAAAAAGTGCAATTGAAATCATCTCACGCATGAAAAAAAATTAATTAATAAATTAAATAGCAACATTTAAAATAGGCATGGACTAATCTTTCCATACACAGTGGACATACAATCCTATACCACCCAGTTCAAAACACGACTCAGCCACCCAAGAGTCATTGATTATTTTTTTCAATATGGTTGTTTTACTTGTAATATCCATATAACTAAGAAAAGATCATCCTTGAGAATCATATTAAAATAGGCATAATCAAGGGTCACAATTATATAATAGCCAACCAACCATAGTTATCATAAACAATTAGGTACTCATCCAACAATGTGGTCTTTATATTTCCTTGCAGGCATAGATAGACCACCGCCCAATCATATATCTCAAATTTCATAGGCACACCAATAATTATTCTAATTCCTTGACTTGGTCAAAACTCATATTTGAGTCCTAAAAGATCATAATCTTGTATGAAACATGAAATACGAAAATCAACACATCATCACCTATAAGATTTTTTTACAACATATATATTACATTTTACAGTCGCATCCCAAATACCTACAATGACATGATCCCTGTGATTGATGTGACTCTCCCCTCCTACAATGTTTCCTAGGTGTCTATGTTTTGAAAATAAAACCTTATGCCATGAAAAATTCTCTATCACCACCAAACACAGTTCATGTGCATGGACAATGAACTAATACGTAGGGATAACATGATAGGTGGGATTGAACAGTGAATTATAATCACACAATATCAATATTTCTCATCGGCATATGCATGAAACACCTTCTGTATAACGTAAAAAAAACCTCACCACATTAATTGTAAATGATGAAAACAATAACTAATTGGTAGTGTAATATCACTAATAATGTTTTGAAAATTTTACTGAGTTATAGGGACATCTATCCCCTAATTACCATCTTAATGCTACAACAATCAAAAAATATCTTAATGCCTAGGTCACCTTACCTTGAATATACCCTATGTACTTATAATATTTTTACGTGTGAATCCATCCATGAAATCAAGAAACCACTTGTTTTAATGTTTTATGTGACCATGTATATCAATAATGCATGATATGACACATCACCTTTTAATTCAGTGAGGATCGTGTGTAATAGCATATGCTAATGCAATTGAACAATAGAAAATGGGCACTGTCATATCGTTTAATTTATAGTAGGTCGATAATTCATATTTCAATGTCACCGTATCCCACCTGACTATAGTTGGATGAAGACCTTTCCAGTCATCAATTGTAAAAATTGAAAAGATCAAACAGTCATCAAGGAAGTTAACCATGCCTGAGGCATGTCTAACATGCCGAACTACAACATTCGGGGATTTTTAGTACCCTAATTAGAGTCATATTATCTAATTAATTACAATCATACAAAGGTTTTCATTTCGTTTCTATGTTTCTTACTTCCTAGGAATTGTAGACAATGCCTTAAAATATTTAAAATACTCAAAAATTATTTATGGTTAAAGGGAACTAACGTAACTGGGAGAACCCCTTTTGTATGGAAGGAATCAACCATAAAAAATGATAATGCATGAAATGATCACTATTACTAACCGAAAGACATCTAGGACCAACATAACCTTGTAATAATTCATCAACCCTCAACGAAAATTCTCATGTTTCCCTTCGAATAAATTCTCAAGGAAACATTTAAAATTTACCCCTAAAAGAAGTATTATTCTATTAAAACGTCTAAAAGGTTATATATTATGAAATTAAACCAATTATCATCATTTAAACATTTAAAATAGTTTATATATTATTGATATCATGTACCATATATTATGTAAAAACATTCTTACAAATTTATCTACCTATCTTAAGTAATCATTAGTAAAAAAATATCAATAATTCCATTATTCATTTTAGAAATTTAATCATAAGTCCTAAAAAATCATCGTTAAAGAAAATTTTCATTAGATTTTATAAAGGAAACCAATATTTGGATTTTGATCATAATTTTAGTTAATGGACAACACATAATAAAAAAATCTCAAAATCATAAAACAATGGCGTTAAATAGAAAAGAGTACTAGTCAAGTAGCATGAAATTTTAAATAATCATCCCATTTGTATGTGCATACCCCGCGGGGTTACGTACTAAATCACATGAAGATAAATAAATCTTATAAGACTTTCATCATGTAAACAATAAAGGTGACCTACTAGGGTTCCATCATTTTAACCTAAGAGCATTTTAGTTCCAACCATATCAGTAAAATTATGAAGTCTTCAAAATAACTTTAGAGGGGTTTATCCCATAATCATAACATGTAAAGACCAAACTACAGGGTCAAATAGATTTTAACTGATAAGAAACATTCCCCAACTGACCCTGGGTCCTATTATTCATTTATTTATTCATCCATGTATGTCATCATGCCCCAAATTATAGAATTATATACATTTTGAAGATAAAATTTAAAGTATAATTTAACAAAAACATTTTCTTTTATATGAGAATTTCACAATTTATACAATAATCATGGTTTAGAAATATGTACATTTCATTCCCATGTTATAAACATTATAAAATTTATATGTTGTAATTGGAATTCATGTAAATATAACCATATTTTAATCATTAATCCTAAAAATAAAAAAATCTTATATGATGGTATAATTATATGGGTTACACTTCCCAATTTGTAATGGCACACACACATTATAAATTGTTATTTTCGCCCATTTAATCACAACCATAAATGTTTAAACCTATAAAACCTTTGGTTAATCTTTATAAGATTATTAAGTTATAATCATCACGCTTTATTAAAATTAGCCTTTATTTTGGAATAGGGACTTTAATTACCTATCTTATATCAAAAATATATAAAAATCATTCTATACTAGGACAAATATTGAGAGGTGATAGGACAAGATACCTCAAAAGATGAAAAAACTGGAAAACAGGGTAAAAATCACCCAACATGTTATTCAAGAATGCATGATATTGAATCACCTATATAATTATATGAATGATCCAACTAATGGATCACCAAATCATGGAATTAAAATCATCACACTTCTAAAAATTAGTTATTTAATCAACATGGCATATCATATGCATAGAATGAAATTCTCTATGATCCTATCATGATTAATGTAATTATAATTTCTTTCTATAGAAGGGTAAAGGTAAAAATTCATAAATATGTTAGTAGTGGAAATACCCCGATCACCCAAGGTGAATAAATAATCAATCATAATATAATCAACATAAAATTTTGTCCCTTTCACAGAAATTTGACCTTCCCCCATGTCTGTGTTGGCTGGAACAAATCCTGATCTATTTACGAAGTGGATACACATTTATAGTCTCATATATACCATCCCAAAATAGTGAGAAAAAGGACAAGGTAGATTGGATTCTATTTTATAATATAATTACTTGGATCCCTCTATAATTGTATATAACCTGGCTACCACAAGCTCCAAAGCATGCCTCCCCATATTCCAAAGGTTGTCGACTAGCAACGACGGTGTTAGGGTGGTTATGTGGTTATGTTATACCCTATGGACTAGTAATTAGTACAATGGATGCAATCACATATAAAGTGAGAATTATGTAACAACAAGGAACAATAATAAATTAAATAATTACTGAAAACAATAACTGATAATTGTCCCAAACCAAATGATCAACCATTCATGAGAATTCTATGACGTACAAACAAGCAGACAAACAATATAATACAAATTCTAAAAAAAACTAACCAACATTTATCTCCATGAGAATTCTCATCACCGGCTCAATCCTGTTCACTTAAGCTTTCCTGTTCAAATGTAACAAACAAACAAAATAATCCACGATTGGAAAATTACAACCATGTAGTCTCTCTAGTTACCCATTAGTGTCCCAAACATGGTGCTATATATACTCAATAGGTCACCACCAATGGTGTTTATAAAAAATACATTCGATTTGTATGTAAATAAATATTTTGAAATTAATAATATAAAAAATGTATTAAATACATAAGTCATATGTCATTCTAGGTTCCTAATATAATATCTTCGGATACCACATGTTTCATCCAAATCCACAAAGTCATTGAAAGATTAAAAATTATGATTTAAATTTATAACAAGGTTCATTACATGTATCAAATCCAAAAAATCACTCATAGATCATTCAGTAGGGATAAATTCATCCCATAACATTTAAAATTGATAAATTACACAAAAAAGGTTCGTTATTTATGTAAGGCTCTAAATGAATCCACATATTTTCTTTGACTCGATAGGCACATCACTCTGATTAATTAATAATCTAACCTAGTAGAAACATGTTCCATTCCACGGAGTATTGTATAAGGAATCTAGGTATCATTCTAGATATATTATTGACCCATCATCTTGCAGGAATGTCTATGGAATTCCTCATAAGAACATTGGCTTCCATATTAGAATGGTATAAATTCATCACCCTCTGAGCGCATCCTTAGCATCCCATGTAAGAAACCCAAGTTCCACTCATATCCTAATATAAAACACTACTGTCAGTGTCCATCCTTGGAATTCCAATTAAGGATCACAAGTGTCACTAATGGAAGAAAGTAATACATTTTTTCATATTAATCCTATAAATGGTATTCATATGTGAACCCAGGTATTACCCGTGGGGTGACTATAAATCCATTTAATTAATAATTTTAATTCAATAGGAATTTAAATACCATCCATGGTGTTCTAAGTTAAAACCCATGTTTCACCCTCTAAAATGAATAATGAATGATAATGGGCTCCCTATCTAACCATACCATTTAATATCACATTTCATCTAATTTATCCATAGCATTTATGAAGGATAATAGTAAATCACATCATAAGGTAGATAAATTTCATATCATAGTATTATAAGGTCTAGAATGTAATTATTCAACCCATTCAATCTAACTAATCCCCTTTTTGTATAATCTTTTAAATCCTATATATAACAATGGGTAAAGAACACACCATATTTGGTGAATCTAATTCATAAGAAATCCATGGTTATTTTTTTAGTTTAAAAACAAACCCTCTGGGTTGGTTCTATTTTGGGGTCATAAAACCTCAATTTTTATTATGGGTAATGTGGGTTATTAGGACATAATCATGTGAAATTAATTTAAAAAAACTCTATCTAATAGAAAATGATCGTAAAGTCAGTTATGTGGCACAATTAAATAAGATATAGACAACTATACATTAATATAATAGTATGAGACCAGATACCTTATAGAATGTAAGAAAATATCATCCATTGTTAGGTATTGATAGAGATAAGAATGGGAGAAATCACTAAAATCGAAAAATGACCTTAAAAATAAGGAATATGAGTTCTCATTGAAATAGAATCCAACACTAAAAAATAAAGAATTAATAGAAAGAATATCAAATATATATTTATACCTAAGCTTCAAATACACCTATTGATATTAAATTCTCAGATCAGACAAGGGATATACCAAAAACCAATAAGCGGAGGGATGGAGAGTTCAAGTGGATGCACAGTATGGGATAAAAGTTATAGAAGGAGTGGTGTTTTGGTTTTATGAGGAAGGAAAGAAAATGCCATTTCATAACCATACATGAGATGCATGGTTTAACATATATATTTATAGACCATCAAACGTTCATGAAATTTACATTATCTACTGTCCATACACCACATGGTCTTTGTAGATAGTTGAGAAAACCTTGCGCAAACCATACCTTTTCAACTATCTCATCCCCACATCATGCAGAGTCGACAAATCGATTATAAAAACATTATGCAAGACATGTAGTTACCATCTTCAACAAACTGAAAAGTTTATGACTAGTCTTGTGGCCTCATGTGCATAGTCTAGTGAATCAGGTGAAACCCTCTACCCACCTTCAATATGATGCATAGTTTCCTCTACAATGTTTCATGGTTTCTTGAATTTGTGCACTCATACATAATTCTCATAGCACTATTTTTAGGAATGGAGAATCTCTAAAAAACAAATCAAGAATCTAAGTAACCTTTCAACCCATAAAATCCATCCAAAAAAGAGTCTCATTCAAGTGTTCAGACTCTCATAAATCAATTTGGAGAATCAAATAATTATTTCACCCCAACATAAAAACAAAAAAAAACTTTATAATTCCCCTGCATATAAGAAAAATATATTTTACACTCAAATTTATTGAGTAATATGTCTAAAATTATTCCATGTAAATGTATGCAGCACAAAAAAATAAGTATTTTCCCATAATTGAAATTAGTTTTATAATTCTATACACGTATCTAATATAGGAATTTGAGAGGGAAACCCTTACCTCTTTTATGAAAGTCAATGAATATAATTTTATATCTTGTATAAAAAATTGATATAATATTCACCTAATTTATATCCTTACTGATATCCATTTTCATTTACATTCTTCATAAATACTCATTATTTATTTTAATTCTATATATTTTGAATATTGTGTGATTATTTTTGTGATCATTTTTACTTGTTTCATAATAGTAGTTTTTTCTATTCTTTATTATCTATAATTTTAACATTAACATATCATTAAATATACTAATATGGATTTTATATAAATAATTATGATGTTTCAAATTTCTATAATGAGTGATTTAGTTTGTATCCTTTAAGATGAAATTGATAACAAGCATATTTTTCTCATTCATCATGATCAAAGGGTGTTTTCTTAATGAATGAATAAAATATTGATATAAATCACCTTAATCAAAAACAACTAATTATTTATAAATTAAAAATATATAAAACTATAAATTATTTTCCCAAAATCATTCATGATAAAAATTCAATATACCAATCAACTAGGTGGGTAAATCGACCCAAACATGAAAGGAACATGATTTAATGAATGATTATGATGTGGTTTATTGTAATATCATTTTGAAAAAGAATAATTATCTTATATACTATTTCATAGTGTGATATATTTGATTTAAATATTTATTAAAATAATAAATAATAGTAATTAAAATATTACATAATTACAATAAAATATTCTCTCTAACATAATTGTTTTAATCAATTCAATTAACTTTGATCATTAATTGGTTTTTAAATTTTTTACAAAAGAACCGTAATCAAAAAATAAACATAATATTTCCATATAAATATACTTTATAAATTGTCAATATTTGAGGAATATTAAAAATGAATTCGGTTAATCATGTTTTTAGTAGTTCTCATGCCCGCCCAAATGACGATTTAATCTGTATTAATTTGATGGATGGATAAATAGAATGTAAAAATAACCTAAATATGAAAAAATTAAATTATATAGATAATAAAAATATAATTAAATTATTATTTATGGAATATTTTTTATTAAAGATAATTAATAATAAACATTTTCTATTTGAAAATAATGACATCAGGAACATAAATTTTCCTCATAATTACCCTTGGAAAATAAGGGCTTATTCAAAGTAATTATAAATCCAGGATTTTTAAAACGATATTCATTTTTATTAGGATAAATTTCAATTATTTTGAAATATTAATATGATGGGATATTTAATCATTATGTTTTTCATGTTTGACCCATTAAAAATTAAGGGAAATGTAGTTTTGAGAGTATCCATTTCAATTCAAATACATTATACCTATAATTCAATGGAAAATGTTTAAAATTGATAAAATTTTAGGGGATAGAGATTTCATGTTGAAATAGACCTCATAAAATAAATTTTATGATAACTATATTTTTTTCAGACTTTTTGTTTTAACTTTTTAACGATTAATGTATTTTCCTTTTACCTTTATAATTAATCTTTATCCTTAGCAATCAACTATAATAAATAAATTAATATTATAACATTTAAATAAATTTATAATTATTATTTTAAATTTTCATTTTAATTTTATCAAATAAAATTCAGATTATTTCAATAATTTATTTTAAAATAAATACATTTAATCACATAAAATGTGTTTTTATTAAAATTATATTTTTTTGTATATAAATTTATATATAAGATAATATTATCCTGGATAATAATATTAATGACATAAATTGATTTATTCTCATCCAATTATAACGTATGATTCATTCAAGGGAATATAAAATAAATCATCACCTTGAAAATACATAATTCTAGGATATGATTGAAAATATTTTTTTAAAAAATCATTTTAATTAATTAAAAAAATTAAGGACAGGGGATTTATTAGTTCAATCAATTTTTTAAAATGGATAATGAAATTACTATAATATATATTTTATTAAAAAAATGTTTTTGGAGTTTTAGTTTATGCTTAAATCATAGTGACGTCATATGAGTGTTTGGTTTAACAAATATGGTATTTTTAGGATTCTCCAAAAGTCAATATTTTCTGATAAAATCAAAAATTTTATCTTCAGCTAATATCATTAAGATAAATTCAAAAAATGATTTTTATTTTTATAAAAATCAAATTATATTGTTATAAAATTTAACCAATTAATATACTCATGAATAAATGATATTTAAAGGGAGACAGTCTAGTATATGGTGGTTACATATTACAATGGGGTCTTGGGTATTACAATATGTGTAGACATAATTTTCTATTATCTTTAGTGTGTACTAAAAATAATTATTTGTATAATTTATTATACATTAGTATGTTTTAACAAGTTAATTTTATTGTATCAATAATACATAAAACGTATATCATTAGAAGCTTTCATAGATATACAGATTGATTGAGTTTTAATTATTTCATGAGTTGTTATATTTATGTATGCCATACATAAGATAAATACAAATATGATGTCACTAATGGTACCCTATAAATAAATAGTGTGAGATAATTTTAAAGAAAACTCATTTCAATACTATAATCATATAATATGTAGTCTGATTCTTGAAGTACCCACATTAATTGGGATAAAGAGAAATTTATTTTTTGTTTATGAGAGTTAAATTCAACATGTAGTAAATTATTTTTTTTTAAAATTTAATGATTAATTATGGTAGTGAATCATCCTTTTTTTATTTAAATGAAAAAATATATGTGGAATAGAAATATAACATTGGTAGCTATAATAATTTTTTATTAATGTTACAATTTGAATCTAAATATATATTTATAGAGTAAAGGTAGAACCCAAATTTACATCTTAAAGGTAACATTGAAGGATATATTGTGGTTTTTTAATTAATTTAGATAGTTTAAGAGAAGGGTTTCCTATAATTAATTAATTTTAGTATCGGTTGATGATAATGTTGATGCTACTGTTTTGGGAATATATATATGTCACGAATTATTGATGATTTAGGATTGTTGAGTTGGACATTAATTTCAATCAGAGAAAAATAATATTGGTTGATAAGGATCTGTGTCTTCTTCAAGCTATTATTTAATAATGAAAAAAATTATCATTATGTTTATAACGTATGTAAATAGTATATTGAAGATAAACTAAAATTAGGTGATGTTTAATAAGTCATGTTAGAGAAAGGGTGATTCATAAATCATTATCATTAATTTACACATATAGACTATACACCAATAAAATAAATAGTACTGATTCTAGTATATTTTTATATCATGTTAGGAATCATAATTTTTGGATGAGTTAAACATTTATGATACCCAAGAATTAATATCCATAAGTTTTTTTGCAGGTTCTACATGTAGAGATGAAGTGTATTTAGAAGACTAAAAATGAATTAAAATGGGAATCAGTATAGTTGTAAAAAAGTTGATACGTTTTGTGATGATATTTAATTTTAGTTATATTAGGAAAGTAATATAATTATGTCTCTAAAGTAGATCTATAATGGAATTTTTCATGAATCTCTCATATATAAAATAATAAATGAGAAAACCAAATATGAGTATGAAGAAGGATTAGATTTTATAAAGTCTTATAAATGACCGACATTCAATTTTCCGTGTTCATTAATATTAAACATGTTATACATGAATTTAAAATATTAATGTCATATCGTAGAAGAATGTTGACAAAGGATTTGTGTAGACTGGTTAAAGATTAATAATGATCAATAGGGAGGGTACAGAAAACCCAATTTTCATGGATCTTCTTTAAGTGTCATTATCCAATATGTTTGTATGGAATTCAATGGGGTAGTATGAAGATAATATTTACATGAACTGAAGTATATGATAATTTTGATAATGAAGACGATGCACTTTTTTGGAGAATCATAAGTTTTGAAAAATCAGAAAATATATATGATAAGATATTCATAATATTATAAATAACAAAATATGGAGAAGGGTAACTAAGTAAGACAACAATAGAGAAAAAAATAGACTTAGAAGGAGGAACTACACATTATAGATGATATAGAAAGGAAATTTTCAATTTAGATTATTTTGTAAGGTATATATTCAACATAAGAAATGAAATCAAACACATTTACTGATGTTGATGATTACTTATAGAAATTTAATGTTTAGGGAATAATTCCTAGGTCTTCTGTTTGATAGGCGTTTCATGATGATAATTTACTATACTCTATAACAATATAACTTAAGAGAGTAGAATTAGAGTATGTTTAGAAGTCTAAATATATAGAAAATAAGAAGCTATGAGTATGAGTTTTTTAGAAGTCTAATGATATTTCATAATCCAAATATAAAATGATCTATAAAATATATGAAATTGAAAAACATAGAAGCTGTATATAATTATTTTTTAATACCTAAATTTTATTTAATAATGATCCAAAAAATTTTAAAGTTATCATAAATTAAAAAATGTTATTTGTTGAGTTTAAGAAATACTTTTTTTATATGATATTAATATCAAGATTTAAAATCATGTTGATAATTTCAAAATTCTAGATGATATTTTTAGATAAAGTGAATATTTTCACCAATGGTTGAATATGAGTATGTCATGGTGAAGTTATATTTATCAAAATATCTAAACTAAAGAAGATATTATAATTGATGTATTAGGGAATTAAATGTTGGGAATTGAACAATCCTATGATGAAACTTTTTTTAGAAGTTTCAATAGTTAGTGATACATTTAAAATGAGAATTGTTAATTCAATATGAGTTGATGATAATGATAAGATAATAATAATATATAAATATATTTACCTATTAATTTTTACGATCTTGTATTTTAATAAATGAGTCATCGTTCATGTTTTGGAGGATCAGTTGACGTTGAAGATGAATTGATTCCAAAATGCATCTTTTCAATGATTGTTTGTGTTGATGAAGGAAATTAATTAACGGAACAATATATTCCCAGTATTAGAGGAATCATTAGTTAAAAAATTATATTTTTAATGAATTTATAACTAGTATAATATTGCAATGTATTGTTGATTTTGATGTCACTATATTTTATGCAAATTAAAACATTTGAGTAAGAAGAAATCATGAATAAAATTGAAGAATATTCAGTTGACCATTTTAAAGATCGGCAGTACATGCCTGACTTATTTGAAGTTATAGTTTGTCATTCATAGGAAATTGAAGACCTACTGTTATGGAACAATATCATATATAAAGATAAAGATTCCAACCAGAGAATACTAAAGACCTTGTATACTAATGTGTTAAATGTGGACTATTGAAATCAAGATGGGTTATTTTATAATGAAACAATCATGATATATATATTCTTTTCATATTGTGTTTCCCTTATGTAAGTGTATTTCACCATCACCCTAATGATTATCCAAGAGTAAAAAATATAGTATTATATTTGTTGGGTTATGTACAATACCTTACCACGTATTCTAATAACTTTTATAGTCTAGTAATTGAAGTGCACTGTGTTGCATTTGTTGTCAATTATGTATGTTGTTGTCAAAATGTGACATGGAATAGATGGATGTCAAGGAGCGTCAAGATGTGAATGTGAAAGTATGTGATGGTGATGGTGATGAATGGATAATGGCCATGGAACATAGAGGAATGTCACTTAGGAGATTCACTAAGTGACATAGGAGATGATGGGTGAAACAATCTCTAGTTATATCAGACGACTGTAGAACTGATCTTAATGTTTCAATACTTGTATCAAGATGATACTAAGTTACACCACTTTAAGAATGGATGATGATGGAGCATCATCATAACATCTGACGATTGTTGAGCTGATCTTTAAGTTCAAAGAACTTGTATCAACTGGATAAAATGTCACCACAATGTCCGAAGACCATGAATTGTCTTAATAATGCATGAGGAGATGAAGATGATCCATCCAAAACTACTAAGTGGATGATGGGTATTAATGAAGTCCATGCACTATTACTTAGTGCATGTGAAATAGAAGAAGTTCCAATTTGATCTCTGATTGGATCAAAGAAGCACATTGAAGAAATAATTGATCCAAGTGATTCGGTTGATGATGAACCTTCGGGAATTCCACCTCCTAAGTCTAGACTATATTTCAAGGAGGATTGAGGAATTCTTTTGAAGAAGAAGAAGAATAGAGAAGAGGAAGAATGGCTTGGAAGAAGAGGCCTTGCATTTGGCATTTGAACTTGGTCACACTGTTTTTACACAAATGACTTGTTCTATATTCAAGCAAAAAGAAGCCACCAAGGAGGCCAGCCGAGGACAACACCTCGAGCTCATGCGGGACCCGAGGGTCAACCGCGCTCAAGGGAGTCCTCAAGGCCAAGGCATCATCTCTCAGAAACATCGCGCCCGGAGGAGCGCATAGTGGGCGCCAGTGGCGCGCCCGAGTGGCAGGGGTGGGCGAAAGAGCACGCCCGCAGAGAGAACTCGGTGCGGGGCGACACCGAGAGGGGAGAAGTTCAATTGCGGTGCAGCGGGGAGAGATTTTTTGTTAAAGAGCGAGAAAACTGGGCTGCGTTTTGATGTGGGACGCACATTTTTGCCGCGGAGCGAATCGTGGCCATCCATCTGATCTCGCGAACGATCTGCGCCGCACATCTCATTCGATGCGGCTCGTTATAATCCTGGCCATCGAATATCATTTAAATCACTGATCCAACGTCTCCACAATCGTCCTCTACCTCGAGCCATGCTGATGCCTCCCCGCGTGCCACCTTCGAACCAGGAGCCCTCCCGAAGATGAATTTCGAGTTCCCGTCCCCCGTTGTTCGAGCTGATGGATCCATTGGGTTCGTCTCGACGTAACGAACACGATCATGAAAGAAAATGGGCATGCATGCAAGGTTTAGAAGATTTCGAAGAATGTCGAGGCAAACGAAGTTGACGAGGATTCATGTGTTCGTGTTTTTGCATGAAATAGAAGAGAATAGGCCATGCATGCATTCGAAATTACATGCACGTAAAGAAAGAAGAAGGAGAAGAAGTCCGCGTTGAACAGATAGAAAGAAACGAGATTCTAGGCCCGCGTTTAAATATTTTCAAAGAACCAAAGATCTCAGTGGTTCAAGATTTATATCCCGCAGAGGATTTGAGGCATCCCTCTGCCTATAAAAGGAGAGGTCGAGGTTCTGAATTTGCTTGCTGATCCTTTGTTGAAAATCTGACATCCCGTGAGTGCTTCAAGACTCGCGAAGAACAGCCTGCGTGCACCACTTGCGCGGCAGTATCCCGGAGCTCCCCTAGTTCCGTGAGGTTCCTTTCGCGCACCCCATGCATGAAAGAAGAAGGGAAAGTCCGCTATTCACCTCACGTGTGTGGCAGGAGGTACTTGCGTGCTCCGCGGCCAGCGCACCCTTGCGCGCCCGAGGTGTCTTCACCCTGTGCGACATTATGCTCTAAGAACTTGCGCACCTGGTTGCACCAAGTGCACCTACACGGCAGTGGGAGAAGAAGAGGTGGCCGCTTGTACCCATTGGAATTGCGAGCCATTTTTGAGACAGGAGAAGCTACCCGAGGCAGTAGGGGTTCGGGTTGTGTGTGCAAGACAATTGGAAGTGCCTTTGGCTTAGTGTGTGCACTAAGAGGTGTGTATACACTTAGAAGAAGAGGAGAGCCCCACACTAAAGTATAAAACACATTCAAGTGTGTAAACAAAAATAACAAAGTGTTTGACGGAAGTGATAAGGAGTGTGCTAAAAAGTGTTACACCCTTTGAGGGTTTGTTGCACCAAGAGAAGAAAGAAGAGGAGTGCATGCTTGCATGCATGCAGATGCACACGTGAATAAATCCAAATCAGATTGTGTGAATTTCAGGAGTCCAAGACCAAGTGTTCTTGAAGATTATTGAGAATCCATGCAGCCAGTGCATGAGGAAGAAGAGTTTCCATGCACTCAGTGCATGATGTGAAGTGAGACTGAAGCTAGACTGATGTTAAAGACATCAGCTGCCTGAGTTTACAGTAATTGAGAAGATCCTGATCAACAGAAGTGATCAGAAGTTTTGAGAAAGACCAACAGACCTTATCAGAGGCTGTTGAAGATTCTTGAAGAGAGAAGCCAGGTCATCCTGAGATAAAGGAGATAAATCCTGAGCAAGACGAGAAGTCCTGATCAACTCAAGTGATCAGAGGAAGAGAGCAAGGTCAGCAGTCTTTATCCCAGACTGCTGAAGATACTTGAAGAATCTTAAAGTGAAGAAGAGCTACTCGTGTGACTCGAGGAGCCAGGAGAAGCCCCCTGTGAGACTCAGGGTGGAAGAAGTCTTTAGTGGGATTCTAGAGCAGGCTAGTGGGACTCTGGTAACACTATGGGACGCGGTATAAAGACCCTCCTGTGGGACTCATGAGAGATACAGTTGGACTCTGTATCGAACATTATAATACTAACAGATTATAATGGAAGAAACCATGTTGGGGTGTTTAACCAACATTGCAAGGACGTAGGCCTTTGGAGCCGAACCTTGTCAATCCTTGTGTCATGTGCCTTTACATTTACTACATCACTCGAGGAAAGGCTGAGAGATACAAGAAGAGTGGATCGAGGCCTTAACAATCCATAGATGTTTAATTGATAAAGAATCAATTAGTAAAATGTTTTAAGGGATCACTGATTCACCCCCTCCCCCTCTCAGGGATTCACACTGATCTGGGAACTTCAATTGGTATCAGAGGGAAGGCTGCCTCTAAAATATCCAAGGGAGTCTTTATGAAGTGCATATTTGAGGAAGTGAGTGAATACCCTCAAATGGAGATATCTGTCAAGACTCTGAAAGACATGAAGAAGAAACTGGAAAAGAAGATGAGGAAAGCCTGTCCTAGCTGTGATGAAGTTGGAACAATGAATGATCTTCAAAATGCACTCAAATATCTTCAGAAGACGGTCGCCATGGAAGTGGAAAAGTGTATAGCTACAGGCATCCATGATCTTCAAGAAGAAAAATTA
The DNA here is from genome assembly GCA_963277665.1 of Viscum album. Classification (NCBI taxonomy): domain Eukaryota; kingdom Viridiplantae; phylum Streptophyta; class Magnoliopsida; order Santalales; family Viscaceae; genus Viscum; species Viscum album. The sequence goes on from OY728148.1 coordinate 1,143,077,437, forward strand.
CAGCTAGATGAAGAAGCCAATGCAATGGAAGATCAGTTGGCTAAAAGGGTTGGCATAACCAACACTCTCAGAAAGCTGGTGAAGGCTAAAGGTGAAACAGTATCTCTTTGCAATGAAAGATATGAAGACACTACTGAAGAATTACAAATAATCCTTTATGAGAAATAATTCTTTAAGATAATTTTTAAAGAATTTTTCCATGCGCTGGAAAAAAGGCACAAAGTGTCACTGGATGTCAGAGATTCTAAACTAGAAGATAAAGTCAAAAGGGTGAAGAAGCTTGACAATTCATTGCTAGAAATGAAGAAGGTGCATGATGACCAGATGAAACAGCTGGTAGAAAATTGGGAAGGAAGGCTAAGAACTATTGAGGATGAGAAGAACTCCCTCAATATGAAATGCTTAGAACTGAAGGTGATATTGAAAAATAAGAAATCACCCAAAGCCAAATCCTCCCAGTCAGGTGAAAGAAGAAATGTTGCCACTCAAGTGTGCATTGAGAAGGATGATTCCAAAAGGAGGATATCCTCTAATGAAAGGGCAAAATCTTCTAAGAAGAAGGTACCATCCATACCATATTGTACTAATGATTCTAAATGTGTTTCCACAAAAAGTGTCGGATGGAAGAATAACTCTAAACAAGTATGGATGAAGAAGAGGAAGAAAGAGAGTTCTCCTGAAACAACACAGGAATTCAAGAGAAATGCCCAACAACAAGAAGGAATCAAGAGGTCAAGATTTGTGGGTCAGTGTTGGTGTTGTAAAAAGTATGGGCACTGTGCAAAATATTGTTGGTACAATCCACTGAATGTAAAAGAACAAAGGAAGCCCGTGCCAAGGGGGAGCAAGCCAGAGGAAAAGAAGCAGCATCCACAGGTCCAGAGACATCAGTTTACTGCCAATAGATTTGGATTACTTTACAACATCTAGGATGATTGAAAAAGTGGTCAAAATGATACATGTCAATCTCCAACTGTATCCAGAGCTAAAAAGAAGAGAAGATCACTGAACCTGGCTAAAATGGAATCCTTGGGAAGCAAGAAGAAAGTTGAAGATTCTCCCAAGAAGGTTTTGAAAAAGGAAAAGAAGTCCTTGGAGTCTAAATCCAAGAATGGTGATGCATCCAGAAGGACCACCAAGAAAACATGCTTCTACTGTGGAAAGAAAGGGCACACCCTGGATCATTGTGAACAAGCCATGGAACTGAATAGAAGCAGACTGGACTCAAAAAGACAATCAATCCAGAAGAAGCAGAAGGGATTGATTGAAAATCAGTTTCCTAAGAAATGTAGCTTAAAAACATCAAAATAGCCATGTGGAATTTCCAAAACTGAGGCCTCACTTCCAAATGACTTGTTAGTCATATGGCTTAATCAGTTGCAACTTTCCAGAGAGCTGCAGAGAGGTGAAGATAAAGTTCTGGCAATTTCTAAGGCAAAAGGGAAGAAGAAGATTTCACATGAAGATGTATTGAGATCCACACCAGCACAAACATCATTTAAGATCAAATGTGTAAGTGTGATGAATGGTGAAAATGGGACATCTCGGTTGAGAGAATCTTTTCAACCTTGTTGTTCACATTGATTAACCAAAGAGGTTCCATCTTATTCCCTAACCACTTTTATTTACATGTGCTAACATTTCAGGGAATTGAAGATGATGATCATTCTCATCTGGAGAGTGGTTTGGACAGAATGGAGTGCACCCCTTGAGGGGGAGCCAATCTGTAGAAGATGGGATTCTGAGATTTAATACCATCTTGAGAAGAATGAAGGTATTCCAATCACACTTTCATCCCTTGTTTCTTAATTTTATTTATCATTTCAATTAAGGGGGAGTGATTGATTGAAGACAAAAGGTTGAAAGGGGGAGCTTTATCTGTGAACCTGAACATTCTAATGAGTTTGGTGAAGTATGTGCAGGATTTAGAAATTCATTGATATATCTGAAAAATTTCAAACCCCTTGAAGCATGATCTCACATGTATAGTGAATGTTGGACAAAATTGAATTCCTTGGTTACATCACTCTTGTTTTCTACACCGGGTTAGCCCAATTAGACTTAGAGTTGATTTACTAAAGGTTCTTTGCTAAAGAGAACATGTGACTTCATCACTCTCTCAGTGTTTTTCAAGAAAATACTTTTCAAAGGGAGGAAGTGATTTTTGGATGAGAACCACACCACACCTTTGCATTTTATTGCCAATAAGGGGGAGAAAATATTGGCACACATATTGACCCATTCATATGTGCTAAAGAAGTGTATTGAAAACAAATACAAAGGGGGAGATTGAAGTGCACTGTGTTGCATTTATTGTCAATTATGAATGTTGTTGTCAAAAGGTGACATGGAATGGATGGATGTCAAGGAGAGTCAAGATGTGAATGTCAAAGGATGTGATGGTGATGGTGATGAATGGAGAATGGCCATGGAACATAGAGTAATGTCACTTAGGAGATTCACTAAGTGACATAGGAAATGATGGTTGAAACATTCTCTAGTTATATCAGATGATTATAGAACTGATCTTAATGTTTCAATACTTGTATCAAGATGATACTAAGTTACACCACATGAAGAATGGATGATGATGGAGCATCATCATCACATCTGACGATTGTTGAGATGATCTTTAAGTTCAAAGAACTTGTATCAACTGGATATAATGTCACCACAATGTCTGAAGACCATGCATTGTCTTAAAAATGCATGAGGAGATGAAGATGATCCATCCAAAACTAATAAGTGGATGTTGGGGATTAATGAAGTCCATGCACTATTACTTAGTGCATGTGAAATATAAGAAGTTCCAATTTGATCTCTGATTGGATCAATGAATCACATTGAAGAAATAATTGATCCAAGTGATTCAGTTGATGATGAACCTTCGAGAATTCCACCTCCTAAGTTTAGACTATATTTCAAGGAGGATTGAGGAATTATTGTGAAGAAGAAGAAGAATGGAGAAGAGGAAGAATGGCTTGGAATAAGTGGCTTTGCATTTGGCATTTGAACACGGTCACTTTGTTTTTACACAAAGGACTTGTTCTATATTCAAGCAAAAAGAATCCACCATGGAGGCCAGCCGAGGACAATACCTTGAGCTCATGCGGGACCTAAGGGTCAACCGCGCTCAAGGGAGTCCTCAAGGCCAAGGAAGCATCCCTGAGGCACATCGCGCCCGGAGGAGCACATAGTGGGTGCCAGTGGCGCGCCCGAGTGGCAGGGGTGGGCGCAAGAGCACACCCGCAGAGAGAACTCGGTGCGGGGCGGCACCAAGAGGGAAGAAGTTCAATTGCGGTGCAGCGGGGAGCGATTGTTTGTTAAAGAGCGAGATAAATGGGCTGTGTTTCGATATGGGACGCACATTTTTTCCGCGGAGCGAATCGTGGCCATCCATCTAATCTCACGAACGATCTGCACCGCACATCTCATCCGCCGTGGCCCGTTATAATCTTGTCCATCGAATATCATTTAAATCTTTGATCCAACTCCTCCACAATCGTCCTCTACCTCGAGCCATGCCGAGGCATCCCCGCATGTCACCTTCGAACCAGGAGACCTCCCAAAGATGAATTTCGAGTTCTCGGCCACCGTTTTTCGAGCTGAAGGATCCATTGGGTTCGTCTCGATGTAACGAACACGATCATGCAAGAAAATAGGAATTCATGGAAGTTTTGGAAGATTTTGAAGAATTCCAAGGCAAACGAAGTTGCCGAGGCTTCATGTGTTCGTGTTTTTGCATGAAATAGAAGAGAAGAGGCCATGCATGCGTTTGAAATCGCATGCACGTAAACAATGGAGAAGGAGAAGAAGTCCGCGTTGAACAGAGAGAAAGAAACGAGATTCTCGGACCACGTTTAAAGATTTTCAAAGAACCGAAAATCTCAGTGGTTCAAGATTTCTATCCTACAGAGGATTTGAGGCATCCCTCTGCTTATAAAAGGAGAGCCCGAGGCTCTGAATTTGCTTGCTGATGCTTTGTTGAAAATCTGACGTCCCGTGAGTGATTCAAGACTCGTGAAGAACAGCCTGCACGCACCACATGTGCGGTAGCAGCCCGGAGCTCCCCTAGCTCCGTGAGGTTCCTTTCGCACACCCCTTTCACGAAAGAAGAAGGGAAAGTCCCCTGTTCTCCTCACGTGCGTGGCAGGAGGTACTTGCGTGCCCCGCGGCCAGCGCACCCTTGCGCGCCAGAGGTGTCTTCACCCTGCGCGACATTGTGCTCTAAGAACTTGCGTGCATGGTTGCACCAAGTGCACCTACGCGGCACTGGGAGAAGAAGAGGTGGCTGCTTGTACCCATTGGACTTGCGAGCCCTTTTTGAGACAGGAGAATCTACACGAGGCAGTAGGGTTTCAGGTTGTGCGTGCAAGACAAGTGGAAGTGCCTTTGGCTTAGTGTGTGCACTAAGAAGTGTGTATACACTTAGAAGAAGAGGAGACCCCCACACTAAAGTATAACACACATTCAAGTGTGTAAAAAAAAGAACAAAGTGTGTGAAGGAATTGAGAAGGTGTGTGCTAAAAAGTGTTACACCCTTTGAGGGTTTATTTCACCAAGAGAAGAAAGAAGAGGAGTGCATGCTTGCATGCATGCACATGCACACGTGAACAAAGACAAATCAGCTTGTGTGCATTTGAGGAGTCCAAGACCAAGAGTTCTTGAAGATTATTGAGAATCCATGCGGTCAGTGCATGAGGAAGAAGAGTTTCCATGCACTCAGTGCATGATGTGAAGTGAGACTGAAGCCAGACTGAAGTTAAAGTCATCAGCTACCTGAGTTTTCAGTAATTGAGAAGATCCTGATCAACAGATGTGATAATAAGTCTTGAGCAATACCAACAGACCTTATCAGAGGCTATTAAAGATTCTTGAAGAGAGAAGTCAGGTCATCCTGAGAGAAAGGAGATAAATCCTAAGCAAGACGAGAAGTCCTGATCAACTCAAGTGATCAGAGGAAGAGAGCAAGGCCAGCAGTCTTTATCCCAGACTGCTGAAGATACTTGAAGAAGCTTAATGTGAAGAAGAGCTACTCGTGTGACTCGAGGAGCCAGGAGAAGCCCCCTGTGAGACTCAGGGTGGAAGAAGTCTTCAGTGGGATTCTGGAGCAGGACAGTGGGACTCTGGTAACACTGTGGGATGCAGTATAAATACCCTCCTGTGGGACTCAGGAGAGATACATGGGGACTCTGTATCGACCATTGTAATACTAACAGATTATAATGGAAGAAACCATGTTGGGGTGTTTAACCAACATGTCAAGGACTTAGGCCTTTGGAGACAAACCTTGTAAATCATTGTGTCATGTGCCTTTAAATTTACTGCATCACTCGAGGAAAGGCTGAGAGATACAAGAAGAGTGGATCGAGGCTTTAACAAGCCATAGAGGTTTAAATGATAAAGAGTAAATTAGTAAAAAGTTTTAAGGGATCACTGATTCACCCCCTCCCCCTCTCAGTGATTCACACTGATCTGGGCACTTCAGTAATAAAATATATTCCTTCGATTTGACCTAAATATGACAGGCTTTATATACCCACATTAAGATCAAACAATTTAAAATACCATGGGTTGTGACCTATTAACGTACTATATTACATATGATGTAAATTAATTAGTGGATATATGATATCCATTTATCATAAATAATACAGATATTTTAATATTAAAAGTTGGTAAAAATAAATTGATAATATTTTTGTGAAACTAGTTTACATTTATTTTCTGATTACCAAATAATATCTTGATCATCATGTTTTACTTTCATTTTCAATTTATAATATAATGGATATTTATTTTTTGAAGTCTACATTCAAAATATGATATATAGATTTAAAATATCCCAAAATAATGTTATGATACATAATTTTATATATTTTAGGTGTCAAAAGGGTTTTAGTGAGCGTTGGAAGAGTGACATGAGGATGGAATACTAAAAAAGAGCAACAAAAGTCATTCACAATTTGAATAATGTGGTAATTCCATGATGTTTCAAGGGAATAGGTTGCGGTTCCCATAATAAGTTGATTCATTATTTAAAAATTTTATAACATCCAAAAGGTGGTATTACTCAATTTTAATAAATAAAGTCATTATTTTTATAAAAAGTTTTAATTTTAGGAGTGTGTACAAGGATGACCATACAACTAATTCCTCTAACTATCTTTATCACATAATCACCAATTGAACTCTAGTTATTTTTAGTAGGTATTACAAAAGTGTTCTACATATTCTGTACATCCATTTCTTCCCCATTTTAGCCTCTAATTATTGATATTTCTTTAGATATTTATGTTAATTCAACCAGATCATGTTAGAATCAGAAAAAATATAAACATATTTTATATTTGGTATCTATATGAGCTCCTGATATCTTATATGCACATCAATGGAAGTTATTTTTTTGAATGTATGTCATTTGGATATTTTTTAATTGTTTTTAGTGAGTTTTGGAGAAATTCGACCTTTGAATTGGTATTTAAATTTGATATTTTATGATTCATAGGTTGATGTGCATGATGGGAGTGGGTCTCACCCAATTGCCCAAGGTTTTATCTTGAGAATGACAAGCGGTGTTTTTTTATCCATTTTGATGATATCAATTAAATTTGATAATTAATTTTAATTGTTTATATTTAATTATTTATAATTATATCAATTATACAGGTTCCCCATATCTTTAATGTTTCTTGGTGACCATGTATAAAGGTCAATGTGCTTTTTTGAGGATTTAAGTAGCTATGTAAGGTGATAAATCCATTTTAGAGGTAGCTATCCCAAATAATAAATTTTATATTTATGTTTTTCATGGGAGAGAATGAATACTTATTTCATGGGTTTCATGAATGAGGTTTTCTAATTAAGAGTGCACTTGGTTTAGTGGTGAGATAGATGTAGGCCTCCTATAATTAAATTAATTACTCATGATAATTTAATTGAATTTTGGATTTATTAATTACAAAATATTAAAGGTGGGAAGGATTTATATAAGTAATATAGATATATATTGGAATTATTAGGATTAAAAATGAATACCAAGTATCCTAGGTTGAGTTCCCAGAGATTTTGGGAAGGAATGAGGGCACTACAAAAAAACATGCTTTAGCGGCGGTTTTGTGGCTGCGATTCACAAAACCACAGCTAAACCTTTTTCGGTGAAGGTTTCGCAGCAGTTTTTAATAAACCGCCGCGAACCCCGATTTATTTTACATAGACGCCAACCCTTTCCCCCTTCCCCTTCGCGATCCCTAACCCTCGCACTGCCGGTGACTCCCCACCCCCCCCCCACCCCCCCCACCCCCCCCGCGCGGCCCACGGCCGGCGACTCCCCACACCCCACGCGCCCTCGCGCTGTCGGCGACTCCCCACGCCCTCTCGCTGCCTGCGACTCCCCATTCCCCCCGTGGCCGGCGACTCCCCATGCCCCCCTCGCCCTCGCGGCCAGCGACTCCCCACCTCCTTGCACTGCCGGTGACTCCCCACGCCCCCCGCGGCCTTCGGCGACCCCCCACACCTGATTTGTGAGGTAAATAACCATTGGATTTGTTGATGATGTTGTCCCTAATTTCAACTAACTGTTTAAATTTTTTTAATTACATTGAATTTCTGACATGTTTTATGATGCCTTTTGAACTGATCTTACGGATCATTTCATGAGCTTTATTAAGATCACATTGTCAATAGAAAAGTGTTGAATATAAATGTGGTTGATGTTTTGATTAATAATTATTTTGATAATTGAAGGATTATTTTGAGATTATTTTAATTGACCTATTTGAGGGTTTAGAATAATATAATAATGATGTTTTACTATGTTTTTTATAGAATTTTTCTAAAACATTTTTTCAATGCAATTCCAACATCCCAAGATAGCCTAATATATCATAAAGTTAGCATGCCAACTCAATGGAAATTTCATGGATAATTTCCAAATTTATAGAAACAAAACTAGTATATGGTGAACCCATGTGGTGTGTAAGGATTAGAATATATGTGGGGTTGAACAAATAGGTGATAGAGTTTGTAACATTGTTTAGGAGCCAACCCCAGTGTTATGGTTGGAGGTTATAAGGAACAAACATTCTTATTATAAAAAAACCTCCAATGATAAAAAATGATTTAGGTAAAATTTTATGTGGGGAATTGTTCCTCCACTTAAAATGTTATGAAAATAGAATACTCTATATGATTTATCTGATCAAAAACACTGAATATAAATTCCTATTATCCTCAACCTTCAACATAGGGTTTTCATTTTGTAGACTGTATTCAAATTCAAACCCCATGAAATATCATCAGAATAAAATTGAAGCCTTTAAAATCTGGTATGTATATAATTTCAAATACAATGAATAGGATTTTGTTAAGATACAAAGTTGTTATTTGGGGAAGATTTGGGAATGGATATTATTAATAGAACATGAACATACTTCACATCATTTGTAGGAAAGTGACATCATTTCTACACAGACATAATATTTTAATGTAAAAAACCTATGTGAGGTAATGATGAGGTCCCCCAATGAAGAAATGGTTTAGTAAAGAGGAACACATACCATTAATTATAGTTTAACATGAATCTTTTTCAAGATTCAATGAGAATTTATTATGAGAATGAGGTTACATTTTCTGAATGAAATTTCCATGTTAGTATTGGTTTCCATAATTTTATTTAAAGGTATCATATTAAAAATCCATTTCAATTAATATTTTTTATAATATTGTTTCCAAGAAAATATTTTTATACAGTTAGATTTTTCCATCATATAGTACATGAATCAATGGAAACATATTTTTTAGTGATGCCTTATATTATTGGTTAAACCAAATTTTTTGGACTAACATGTGTTAATCACAAGTAATATAGCCTATAAATACACTATGACTCAAATGTTAAGAATTATTACGAATTATCGATAAGAGATTGTTGATATCATTAAAATAAAACCCCATCATTTCACTCATTGAGTCTAAATATGTATGTTAAATACTATGAAAAGCATCATGATTGAGAAACTCGATTACTCCATAAAGCATTGTTCCTATGAAAATTAATTTAAATATGTTTTTATATGAAAAGTGTATACTACATGTATGGGTTATGTGAATTAATTTCTATGAAAAGTATATGTAATAAAGATTGTAATATGTGATTGAGGTGTTTAGAAAAGTGTAGTATATTATAATAGCATGAATTTTATAGATCAATAAAACAAATTTAATATATTATTTTTTTTGTAGTACCATGAATCAAATTTGAGATGCTATGGTAATAATTTTCATAATGAATAATATTTAGAAGATTAAAAGTGAGAAATATTAGTAGTTTTCATTGTGATTATCAATGTTAGTGTTTTCTAAGAAGATAAATTATAATATTTATCTTATCTTTAAGGATCAAGGAGAAATATATTTATCAAAATTTGAAAGGGAACCCAATATTCAAGTGTTATCATTATTATTTTATTTTAATCCATTTTGTATCGAGAATTTTTAAGTCATTGTTCCAGTGTAACTTTGGAAAGAATAGTGTGAATTTATTTTATTAATGATTCTTTGGTGGGATCACCTCTAATCATAGTGTATAATATATGTTTCGAGAATCAAAACAATAAAAACAAGTATTAGGCTGACATTAGTATTAAACATAGTAAATATATTTTGTCCATGTGCTATTCATTTTTACTATATTTGGGGTAAGGAAAAGTAGTTATAATAGTTGATTAGATTATAATAGGTCAACATTGGTTATTTTTAAAAGAAATATAATATATAAAAAGTTACTAGTGATTAAACCCCCTTCTCTATGGTGAAACATCTCCTCATGCTCTTCAATTGTAATCAAAGTGTTTGATCCCTTAGTTAAGCACCAAGAAGTACAGAATAAGGATATAGGAATTTTTTAAATACTATTGGTGTTCTTATGTCTAATGAATAGAACTATCACATTTGTAAAAATAGGATATCCATGTCTCTAATCACTTATCCATGAAGTTAATGATTTATAAATAATAGGATCCCCACCTATTGTTGAAGCTGATATGATGACATTTGTTAAAAAATGTAATATGGGATTTGACGAAAAAGCTCAGAATTTAAGTTTGATGTCTCTTTTAGAAAAAATTTACACAAAAGGATATAGGGCACTATAATGACTTGTAAATTGGGGAATATTGGAATATAGTTATGAAGCTAATGTGAAATTCAACGATGTCGAATTGAAAATTTATTGAAGAAAATTTAAGGAAATAAATATGGACGGAGAAGAAAACATAGATGACTACTTTTCAAGAGTCAATGAAATTTCCACTAATATTGTAGAATATTTAGACAATTTCAGTGATTCAATTATTGTAAAAATGATGACGAGAAACATTCCTAGAAGGTTTAATCTACTGGAATGAGAGTTCTTATTTGTATTTGAGGAATGAATGTCAAGCTTTAGACTGGTTGCAGGTTCCACGTTATTGGTTTTAATAATGTTTCAATGTCTAAGACAACCCTTGAATAAAACACTGGTTCTTTATATGTCGATGGTTGAAGACATTATTATAAATGTCTTACTTGTAATACTCAAACCTAGAGAGGTGACACTTCGATGAATAAAGTGAGCATCGTGGCCCTCTTTATAGTTGGTTGTGTATGAAACCATTGAGAAACATCATTCCACTTGGAGGGCATCTAAGGTCAAGCCTAAACAATCACATAATGTCTCAGGTTTAAAATGCATTATGATCAGTTTCGATCACACATCAATGGGGTGTTGTTTGAGGCAACATAAATGTGTGATCGATAGTGTTATGATAAGTGTGTAGCCCGATATTCTTATTGCTCCTCAATGAGATGTTGACGCTGTCTCCTATGGACCACACTTGTTCTGTTGGTCTGAAGTGGTAAATGTGATCAATGATTCATCTTTATTATATTATGCATACTTTATGATCAATGGTTAATCTTTATTATATTATGTTTCTGTAATATTACACTATCATATATTTTTGTGTAGGCACATTGTGATATACATGGATAAAATCTGGATCACATTACCGAGGAACACACCTCAATATGTTAAGGGTTTGAATGAGTTTTTAGATTTATAAATTTCTAATCGATTAGTTGAAGGGAGAATAAGATTTCCAAGTCCTAAATGTAAATTTAGAACATGGTTGAAGAGGGATGAAGTTTATGAACATTTAATACTGAAGCAATTCCCTGATCAATATTTGTGTTGGATTTGGCATGGAGAATCAAACAATACAGATAGATTGAGGACTGATGTTAATCCACAGAATGAGGTCCCAAGTTTGTCGCCAATGGAAAAAGAAATGCAAAACCTCATAAATGATGCATTCGTCACTACAAGACACCACTATGAGCATCAAAACATATCAGAACAACCATAAGATGATGCTACAAATTGCAACGTGACAAGTGATGTTTTTGAGACTGTAACACAAGAAGATCAAGATTTTAACATATCATTGGATCCTCCTCTTGATTCTGTGGAGCCAAATGTAAGGGAAAACTTCAGTGAGGAAAATGTGTTTCATGATTTAGTTGACGATGGAAATCAAGAGTTGTATAGAGGGTGTTTGAAATATTCAAAGCATTCATTTCTGCTGATGTTTTACCATATCAAATGTCATTGTGGAATTACAAATAAGTCAATATCTATGTTATTGGAATTGATTCGTGATGCATTTCCTGAAGCAAAAATCCCAGAATCGTTTTATGAGATGAAAAAAGTTGTAAACAAGCTTGGTCTGAATTATACAAAAATACATGCGTGTCCCAATGATTGTATGCTTTACTGGGGAGAGGATTCAAGTAGACAGAATTGTAAGAAATTTTCTTCTTCTAGATGGCAGTCAAAGGGTAATGTTGGAAGTATGACTGAACATAATTTCATGGAGAATAAGAAAAGGAACACACCTGCAAATGTTTTGCGTTACATTCCTTTGAAGCCTCGATTGCAAAGATTATTCATGTCATCAAAAACCGCCGAACACATGAAGTGGCATGCTGTAGATAATAACAATGATAGGTTAATGAGACATCCACGAGATTCCCAATCGTGGAAGACATTTTATTCATTACATCCAGATTTCTCAGCTGATTCTAGGAATGTTCGATTGGGATTGGCTGCCGATGGATTCAACCCATTTGGGACTTTGAGTACGAGTTATAGCATTTGGCCAGTTGTTTTGATCCCTTATAATCTGCCTCCGTGGATGTGTATGCAACAAACATCTTTTATCATTTCGCTGATTATTCCTGGAAAACAAATGCCTAGAAATGATATTGATGTATACCTGCAGCCTTTGATTGAAGAATGGCAGGAGTTATGGAGCAACGGTGTTGATACATTTGATGTTTCTTCTAAAACAATGTTCAAAATGCATGCTTCTTTAATGTTAACCATTAGTGACTTCCCTGGGCTTGGGAATTTATCTGGTTGGAACACTTATACGGGTTTGGCTTGTCCCGTTTGTAACTTTGATTTCGAGCCCAAATGGCTACCTCACAGTAGAAAATGGTGCTTCTTGTGCCATCGAAGATTTCTTGATGCATCTCATAGATTTCGGCTGAACAAATCAAAATTTAATGGTTCCATTGATCGTAGACCACCACCAAAGTTTTTAACCGGTTCTGAAATATTGACACAACATGAAAATGTTAAAACAGAATTTGGGAAGGTTCATCATTTGAATGATAGCGGAAAACGTGTGCGAAGTGCATCGTCAAGTGAAATCAGAACGCAACAATGGAAGAAAAAAAATATATTCTTCAAACTTCTGTATTGGGAATTTAATTCTTTGCGCCACAATCTTGATGTGATGCATATTGAGATTAATGTATGTGATAATTTTATTTTCACATTACTTAATGAGCATGGAAAGTCGAAGGATCATCTCAATGCTCGCAAAGACTTACAGGTAATGAACATAAAACGTGATCTCTGGCCAGATGAGAATGAAAAGTATGCTCCGGCCATTTTTTCAATGAAAATATGGATAAAGATACGTTCCTTCAAATTTTAAAGAATGTGAAGGTATCTGATGGGTATTCGAGTAACATCTCGAGGTGTGTTGACTTGAAGAATCGTAAGTTATATGGATTGAAAAGTCACGATTCACATATTTTGTTACAATAGTTACTACCATTGGCATTGCGTACATTATTACCTGAAAAAGTTACTGCTGTTGTACTCCAATTCTGCACATTTTTCAGGCAATTATGTGAGAAATCTCTACATCCATTTCAGCTTGAAGACCTACAGGAGAGGTTTGTATTGACCCTATGTGCAATGGAGATGATATTTCCTCCATTGTTTTTTACTTTCATGATGCATTTAACTGTGCATTTGGTTGACGAAACTAAATTAGGAGGCCCCGTTCATTATCGATGAATGTATCAAATTTAGAGGTATTTTATTTATATGTTTCCAGTTAAGTAAACAATTTTTGGCATTTAAATAAATGCATAATATTATTATTTTTTTTCACAGATATCTGGGGCATTTGAAAGCATACGTGAGAAATAAAGCTCAACCACAAGGCTCTATTACTGAAGGATATTTGGCCGAAGAGTGTCTCACCTTTTGTTCCAGATATTTGGATGATATTGAGACAAGATTTAATCGAGTTGGACGTGTTGACGACACATAAACTCATTCTCAAATGCATCAGAAATCAAAAATATTTCCTGCTATTGGCCGATCAGTTGGGAGGACCTCATACGCGACACTAATAGAATTAGAATTATTACAGGCACATAGATATGTGCTGCTGAATATTGAAATTACAGATCCATTTATTAAAGAGTTGAGGATACAAAAAGAGAGACGAATGAGAGGCCGAACACGAAATGAAAAAGATATAACGAAAGCTGTGAATAAAGAGCTGGTAGAATGGTTTGCACGACGTGTAAGTTTATAAATATTGCAATAAATACGAATATTAGTTTGACACATATAATTTGCATATCTATTAATTTTTTTCAGATCATGAATACTGATACTCGAGCAGACTTGTCAGAAGAATTGAAGTTTCTTGCTATAGGTCCTATAAAACAAGTTAGAAAGTTTGGCACTTATAATGTGAATGGTTTTAGATTTCGTACAGTCGATCGAGAAGTGGGTTTGAAAACATAGAATAGTGGTATATTTACATTTGCTTAAGTGGAATACTATGGAAAGCTACATGATATTATTGAATTAAACTACCACGTGCATTTTTCTGTTGTTTTATTCAAATTCAAATGGGACGATATTATCAGAGGTGTTAAAAGAGATTCCTTGCAATTTACTTCTGTAAACTTCTCTCGCTTGATGGATGTTGGTGATCGTGAACTGCATGATCCATATATCTAAGCATCGCAGGCAAAAATGGAATATTATGTGAATGATTTTGTGGATGAAGGGTGGAGTGTAGTTACTCGCGTAATACAAAGATATTTGTATGATATGGGTGATGAAGTGGAAGATTTGACCTCTACAATTGAATTTCATCAACAACAGGAAGCAGAATTATTTGTCCATCATGATATTGAAAATATTAGTCTAGCAAGGATGGATGAAGTGGATGAAGCAATGGAGCAGGAAACCGACATGATTGAAGGGGAAAATGATTGTATGTACAATTATTTATTCATTCAGCCATCACTTGTTTCATTTCTATAGTCATTCATTATCATTGTTATATATATTTTGTTTGATAGTATTGGGCATCAATTATCATTTTTAATTTTTTTTCTGCATAAATTTTTTGAAATATATATTCTGAACTTAATTTTATTTGATTAAATGACAGGAATGCCAAGGAAGAAGCGGTACACCATTCCTTCTACTTCTGTGACGGATGACGATCCATCTGTCCCCACGACATCTGAGGCAGCAGCTGCCTACATCCCTGCATCATCTCCCACTGCACCATCTCTAACACCATCAGTGGATGCCTCATTAGAGGATGAGTCATCACCTCCCCCTACAGGAGCCTCAGCAGTGGGGCAGCGACACACCCCTTCCAGTTCATCACGGACATTTTGGAGGGTCATAGTCATAGGTACAAATTTTAATTAAATAAATTTATTTCATTTTGTTTATAGTAATTTTTTTCTCATTGTAGATGAAAACAATGCAACCGTGGAAAAACACATAAAAAGTTCTGATGTTTGGGACATGCATGGCGAGATGATAGTGGTGCCATTTGATTCTTATGGGTTCCCGACGGATGACGCCGCAGGTTTACTTGGTCAGATTATAGGTCAGCTGGCAGCAGAGCCCATTTCCCTGCCTATTTCATATGATGATTGTAGGCATATGCCTCCAAACTGGAAAAATGAAGTTTATGATTCTCAGATAAAGGTAATTTTATTACTTTATGGTTTAATTGAATGTCATGTTACTAATATATTCAAAATTAAAATCTGTATACAGATGTTCTTCCACTTTACCGTTTCTGATGTGATAGCACGGATGTGGACATTGAAAAATCTTGGGAAAAAATGGAAAGATTTAAAATGGAGGTTGTGGTGTGATTTCAACGATACTTCGTTGACCTTGCAGCAGATGTATGAGAAGCTACCTAGTGGGGTACCGAAAGAACAGTGGAAGGATTTTGTCGATATACATCATGATGAGAAGCGGATGGTATTGAAATATATATTATTATATTATCCTCATTTTACATTTATACATGTACATGAAGAGGAGATAGACATTGAATACAATACTATTAAATTTAATTTTATTTATTTCAGGATCTCTCAAGACAAAATGCTTCAAACCGGGCAAAGCAGGTCATCCCGCACACTGCGGGTTCAAAAAGCTTTTCAAGAAGCCGAATGTCATTGGTAATCTTTTAATTAGTTTAAATATTTATAAGATAATATTATCTATTTAACATATTTAATTGTTTATTTATCTTTATTTAATGCAGTCACAGAGTTTAGGGAATGACGCATCTCGAACAGAACTGTGACTGGATGTTCATAAAAAAACAGATGGAAGTTTTGTTAATGAACCTGCCAGAGAAGTTGGGGTATGAAGTCAATTATTTATTATAATAACTTATTATCAGTTTTTACTGTGTTAATATATATTGATATTTGATTTATAGGTAAAAATTAATGAAATATGGGATTCCAATCCTGGGCAATCCTACTCAGTCTCCCAGGATGACTCGGTTGGTAAAGTCCTTGGGAAGGAGCATCCTGGTAGAGTGTGCGGGATGGGTTTGGGACCTGAACCATCTGAGGTATTTCGCATGCCATTAGGGATTTCGGCTACATCTGCTCCTGCTTATAGTCATTTCATACCTGAAGATGCTCAGAGGGAGATGTCTTCTCTACGAAACACAGTTCACTAGCAGTGGGATCAGATATATGGTTTGCAGAAAGAGTTGCTTGAAATACGTCAGTATATGAGAAGATATGCCCCCGGTGGTAGTGCATCGGGTAGTGGTGAGCAGGTAAATCACAAAAAAATCAAAATCATTTATTTTGCAAACTTTTATTTGTTTTACGTTTTATTATAAATATGAAAAAATATTTAATTTTCAATATAATTTTCTTACAGGTGGCAGCAGGTGGTGGAGATGAAGGTGGAGAGGGTGACGATGCAGCATCAGATGATGAGTAGTAGTATTGTTGATGTGTTGAACAAGTATGATAATAGTTGGTTTGTATATGTAACATTTATGGCACATAGTTGCCACCAAACATTTCCATATATGTAACCTATATTAATACCATTTCTACTATATAGTAGCATTCGGGTAGCCCCATTGTGTAAGCTCGATTCATAAATGGATTGGGTGTTCTGACACGCTGGTCGGGTTTGTTTCATCTTTTATGAAAAATGTTATGGAGTTTGTGAGTGTGAATCAAATAAGTGTCACATGTGCGATTAAAGTGAATCTAACCTAGTTCTCTTATGAGCAGTTGGTCTATCTCTTCTTTTCATGACTTGGACATCCTAATTTGGGGATCATCGTGTCAGATATAGTAAAAATTTCCTTCTATGTAGTAGAAGTGATGGAAGTGTCTTAGAGGTGATAAATAGGTTTTATCAATGTTTCATGTGGAATGCATGGTTTTTATTGAGGCATGATTAGTTCTTGTGTGATACCTGAGTTCCTGTGTAGGAATGCCTTGGAAAGACTTTTGGACACCAACCGTTTCCTTCAACTTGATCACTAGATGAATGTCATTCTAGGCTCAGTCAATGATCTTATGTGGATGTTTTGGTCTTTTACCAATATCTCACTTGTAAAATTGGAGTATGGACTACCTAGGGATAGTTACTTGGACTCTAACTTGATGATCTTATTTTATCCCAAACTTATCATCGAACTCAAAGGTGATGTTTAAAGGGTAATGATTATAGTGGGATAGATCTAGGTTCCACCCTTGTTCATGCTGGGGAACAATGTATTAAACGGTTAGGTGATGGAATGACTAAGAAATTTCATTGAAAGTCAGGTATGGGCTTATGTGAATGTCCTTGTGGTAAACACGGGATTTCATAGAGGAAGGAATTGTGGTTCAGGTTGTGATATGTGTATCATGCTACCTTCTATTCTGGTTTGATTTATTTTTCAGGGCAGTGGTGCAGTAGAACCAAATTTTTTTTCCCCAGTTCAGCATTTAGCGGCAGTTTTACCCGCCGCTAAATGCTGAACTGAGCAGCATTTAGCGGCGGTTTTTACCGCCGCAAAATAGGCGCATCAAACGGCATAATTTTGCGGCCGTTAAAACCTCCACAAATAAAAAAATGTGGCAGACCCATAAAAACGCCACTAAATGGAGAGAAACCGCCGGGTAATGAGGCATCTACGAAACATTTTTTAAACCGCCGCGAAATAGAAAAAACTGCCGCTAAAAGATTGCCGACGCCAAGTTTAGCGGCGGTTTATACCGCCGCTAAGGGCTGCGGTTTTTGTAGTGGGGAAAAATAGATTGGAGATGATGGGGGATATAGAGGTTTGTCTCATGAATGATAAGGAATTTACTACAATGTTTGTATGTGAATCATCTTGTGCACTTTGAGTAAACAGATTTATTTGAGACATCGTTCTATGGATAAGGGATTCATTTAGGAGATATACTAAAAACTATCACATGGTAGATGTGTTATGTGAACCATGTGTGGGTTGTTAGGGTTTTTAGAGACTTTTAATTTAGATGAAAATGTGTCTTTTCTAATTTTTTTACCCTAGATAATGAGGTAAATTTTTTTTATGTGTTGTCATAGGATGGTACATATATTTCATGATTATTTGAATTGAGGGGATTTATGAGGTTAGACCAGACATTGATATTGGTTTTGGAGGATCCATCACGTAGATATTTCATCAATAAATGTTGGGAATGGGATGATATATATGAGTATTGATTATGATTGTTCTATTCTACAGAGTGGATTTTTAATCATGTGAATCAATATTTTTTAGTGATATAGGGATAGGTATAAATAGACTACCATAAAAGGATCTATTAGAGTGTTTTGGTATGTGAAATGACATTTTTTCTTATTTGGAACTACCAAGTGACTTATGAATGAGTCAGTGTGATTTATGTGACATCCCTAGAATACAATATGTATAATTTGATGTGATTTATACCTTCATATAGTCTATAGGGATGGATCAGTTTGATTGTCACATCCTTAGTGTTTACAAGGATGGGTCGGTGTGTTTGTGACCACAAGAAGTCTAAAAATATGGATCAATGTTTCTATGACATGTGTAGATTCCATGGAGACGGGTCTATATTCTTGTGACCTCATGTGAGTATAGGTATGTGTTGATGTGTGTGAATTTAGACCTTATTTTTAGTGTCTTGGTTCCTGGAAAACATTAGGTGATTGGTTGTGGAATGATGTGAGATATAACAATGGATCATGCCTACAGTTATTAGAAAAATGGTCAATATATTTATGTATAACCCTTTTCATTTTCTATGTGTATTTGGTATAGGTTTGGGAACATACCATATTTGATTCATTGTGTATAGACAATGAATATTTTATGGTAACATGAGGTTGTGAGTGGATTCTAGTATGGTATGAAAGAAATTATGGTTAGGTGTCAATGTTTTTTGGTTAGCATATGATGACCAAAAATTTATCGGTACCTGACCATGAGATGAAGTATCCTAGATATTGCACAAAAACTATATGAACATGTTTATTTATATGTTTCATTCCTCATTCAAACATATACAAATAATATTTTATATTATGGGTGCTTGGTGATACCATAAAATGTTAAATTATCCCACCTTTCATGTGAATATCACTATTTACTTAGGATTTATGTGTTTTTTTATGTTATAGAATGGGTCATGAAATAGATTGGTTTAGGGATTCTTGACTATATCCAAGTATTGGGATGAGTTCTAAGGATGGTGGTATGATTAGTGTGCTTGTTGTTTTTTTAGTTAAATTTGTATTTGGAATTGGTCTAATGGGTGATCGAGGTATGCTATTATGACATCATCACTCATTAGTATATATTACTAGTTGAATATATATTGGTTTATTATATTGTTAAGAGATGTGGATGTAGATTGTGTTATTTATTTTTTATTATGTCACTATTATAAAATGGAATGGACTACCTACTATATTGATTAGGTTTTTGTACGTGGTTAGAATCTACTAGAATATGGGGTGGCATTTCTGAGGTCTTGTGTCATCTCCTACCAGGACACTAATGAGGGTCCTAGGGTTGGGAATCATAGAAATAGTATTAAATCATTTTATTGTTTATTATTTTGGGTTATGGTATACATGTTGTCATGTAGTATGTCAGTTTTTTTATGGATGCTGGACTGATGCATCGAGAATAATTTTCCTATTAGAAGTCCAGGTAACTGAGGAACGAGATTATTTTTCATATTTTTAGATGTTATAATTTTAAAATTTCATGAAATGTGACACACATTTATTTTTAGTTTTACGATTTATTATGGGGGTTTTGATCTTGGATTTATAGAATTAAGTCACGATCATGCATCATGATTAGTAAATTTGGATTCACATAACATTTTTTTGATTTCCTATGTTTTTTTTTTGATGACTGGATCAATTTATCAAACTGTAAACAATATCGTATACCAAAAAATTACAATATAACTAGTTGGTCGAATTTTACAAAGATATATAGTGATTTATTTCATTATAATTGAAGGCCATGTGAATATTATAGAAATTTTGTTTTTTATGGAGATAAATTCAATTCATCAAGGTTGTTTAGAGACCCATATAGGGTTGTTCATGGAACTACTTCCCACAAAATAAAATTATAATGTAATTATATACATCATAGATATTATATATAAATGGTTTTCATTACATAAAGATTCAACAAAAATCTATATTGTTTTTTACTATATATCATCTTCGTAGAATTTTACTTCATTATAATAATTGGTTATCTAGAAACCCCACAGTGCATTGAGATAATTCAAGTCAAAGAATTAGGATTTTTTAATGTGAAGTGATTAAAGAGTTTTATGTACTAAAAATAGTTCGGAGGGATGGATGGGTTGGATTCCATGACCTGTAATTCTTAGGATTCTTTTTTAGGTATTATAGTGGGAGTGTGGGTGTACGCTCTTGGTTTTGATATGATGTTATTGTAGTAGGTGATCATGGGGTAAACCTTATAATGATTTTGATTCCATGGGATATTGGGTGATCCATACATACATGGGGAATGGATAGTAGATACAATAATGGTGATAGGTTATATGGGATGTGACTCTTATGAGATTAAGAATGATGTTGTACCATCGTTCTGTGGGATAACATAAACCCATTGGGTTTAGGCAAGACTAAGTGGGATCATGATCATAAACCTATGAGTTGATAATTAGTGGATCTCATTTCCTTAGAAAAAAGAGATTTAGTATTGGAGTGGAATTTTTAGAAAATAATTACTGTTCATATTTGGTATTAGAAGGTAACATATGGCACCTGGTAAGGATGTTGTTTTTTTAGGGGTCTTGTGTAGGTCCTTAAAGAATTATTTTAGTCATAGATGAACTCTAGTAGTGCTACAGTGGCTGTTTGGAGGTGATAAACTCAAGGAAATTTCATCTTATGGCATTAGTAAATGTCCCATTTTTCTAGTATTTGTCATTAGAAATGGATAATTTGTGGTGTCACATTCGATATAGGGTGAACCATAGTAGGTGTGATTTTCTATGTGGGATAATAATTTCATGGGGGGAGTGAACCACGTTCAATGATTTGGAATTTTTGGTTCATTACCTGAGGAGTGGGTTTAAGGAAGTCGTATAATGGGTATAACCCCAATGGATGTTGAATAATTTAAATCTTATTAGGCTAGGAATGAGAGGCATTCATTGTTTCATGAAGGTGAATACATATAATATGAACATTATTTTATATTCACTATAAGTGGTAATGAATTGAGTATAGTCTATGATGGTTCTAGGTTATTTTTTTGGGAAATGATAATGAAAACAATTGGTTGGGAGAATCATATTTGTCTCAGATTAATGACCATCATGTAGAAATATTCATGGTCAAGAAATACAGGTCAATTGAAGTTTGAGGTAACACTTGGTTACAAATGTGTAATAATGGTCTCCTAAAAAACAATTAATTGGAAAATATAAGATTCATGATGTAGATTATGGGGAGGTATTATTTGTTGGATTAGAATGAGGGTTGGGTTGGGATTTGTTTGACATAGTGTGATTTGTTGGGTGAAGCGTGATTTATGCCATGTAGTAAGGGTCAATCTAGGTTTGTTTCATGGTTTTGGGGTGTAATTGATTAATTAAGTGATTCATAGGTGGAATCATAAATCAAAACAAATTAAAGTTGTTTATGGGTATGATAATTCTTAGGGAATAAAAGGACAATATAATGGTTTCTCTGGTTTGATGGGAACTATATGTTTCTGTGTTATTATGAACATGATGAGTTAAATAAATTGGTTTCATTTAAGGTTATGTCGGAATGAATTTCCAAGAAGTTAATTGAAATGTTAGTTAGATTTATTATTATAGGATTCATTACCTGAACTTAGATGTTCTTTGTTTGGAACTGTGGTGTGGTTATTTTTTTAAATATGGTTGTATGGTTAGTGGATTGTTAGATGTAAATTTTTGGTCGGTGATTCTTAAGGTGGGGAGTAATATGATTTATGATTTGTCATCATGGGAATATTCATATGTTTTTAGAACCATATTCCTCAAGATGAATTATTTAAAAGGATTTAGTTTTGATGGGTAGATGGAATCGTTTTGCAGTATCAAGTGTAAGTGTTAATAGTTATAAGGTAGCTCAACATCTAGTGAATGAATATAGTGATGGGTAGATGGAATCGGTTTGAAGTATCAAGTGTAAGTGTTAATGTAATTGGGTTGCAGTATCAATATTATTAAACAAGTTTTCTATTTTTTTACTTTTATCCAATAAAAGATAGATGATTAAAATATGAATGAATATAATTTTAAGCAAAATTTAATTTAAAATGATGATTTATCGTCTTTGGATTGAGAATCCTCTTTAAATATATTTTTTTCACTTTTAAATGTTCTATTTCACCAAATAATATTCTTATATAGAATCGGGACATGAAAATATAATTTGGGTAAGTTTTTGGTATTTTTCTGATAAAATTCAATTTTTATTGAAAATTGAATATTGTAGTATTTTAATTCAAAACTGCTTTTTGATCAAATTTAATTATATGTATATATTATATTTTTAATTGGTTATAAAGTGTCATTAGATTATATTTTTACCATTTTATAAAATTATGGTTATTGGAATTAATTTCTCTTTGAAATTGGACATAAACAAGTGTCAATCTTTTGGTAGTTATTATTTCATAAAAACACGATTTTGTTTTAACAGCGGGAATTAATTTTAAATTAATTTCTTCCACATTTTTGTTTTTAATTTTTGAAAAATTTATTCCATATTTGGAATCATTAGGTCCAAATTGTGTAAATTGGAAACTTTGATTTCTAGACATTATGAATATTTACTTCACAAAATATTCCATTTACCAAAGTTAACGGCTGAATATGGGAAATATGGGTAATCAAATAGTACTATAATAATATAAAATTACCCTAACATTTTTCCTAATACTATTGGTCGATACACATCCGACCATTATCTTCCTTGGATTGATTTTGGGACCCCATGGGGCCACATGGGAGTGATAATGACACTTTATTTTAATTAACATAATGTATAGACAAATATGAAATAAATAAATATCTTTTAGAAAATTAATTTTTAAATAGGGTTATATTATCTATATTTTCGACTATAAATATTATTTGGAAATAATAAAGGAATTCATACATCATGGTATTTTTTCTATTATTTTTGGCCAAAATATAAATAAAATTATTTATGACACAATAATGATACAGTTTTTACCTCTATAATAAATGATTTACATAAATATGATTATAAATATTAAAATAATATCCAAAACCTGTCAAATTCTTATTGGATTATTTTTTTGACCATTATTCATCTTATCTTCTACTTTAATAAATTTTGGATATTTATAAATTGAAAATTATTATATAATAAAATAATATTTTCAAACTTCCATGAAGAGCCCCTCCTCCCCCTTATAAAAAACCCTCACCTCTAACTGATACCTAAAACCTCTCAAGCCTCTTGGATCATCCAAACACATGATAATTAATCTCCCTACATCTCTACCCTCCTCTTGGAATCCTTAACTTAGGCTGAAGGCACTTCAACAAACCCTCTTGGTTTAGACCAAAGGGTGTTACCCGATTTAAAGGTAATGTCTACTCTTCTGTTCTTTTGTTTAATTTTTCTTCTCCAATCCGCTAAACAATTCATATTCCTTTATTTTATAACAAAAAAATTATCCTCAAGATACTAGGATATTGTAATTAGAATAATTCTAACTACACTTTTACAAACCTCCATCTAATGGGTAAAGATCATATTGTTTCTGAAGATGGAAAACTAACGCCTCATGAATCGATGATTGTTCAATTATCTCTTACCACCTCTCATGGTGGCCATTATGATGGAACAATATTTATATATGATATATATTATGTTTATGTTTTCTTTATGCTTATTTATTTTCCAATTATAGCATACTTTTATGGTATCCATTATGGGTAAATGCGATAATTTCATTTGAGAAAGTGTGGACTACCGCCCCCTCAAAGTGATATGAGTCGTTAATGCCATATGTGGGACATATAAAATATGGAATTAATGAAATTATATATGATAAAATATTTTAATTATAATATACTTATGTATCATTATGTTTTAATTTCATTAAAATAATAAATATAAATGAAAGTAGTGTTCATGCTTACGTACAACTTACCATCTCCATGAACGATGCATTTAATTTATTATCTCCAAATGTTATGTACTATTAAAAATACAAACATACAATGGATATATATGATATATATGATATCTAAATCATGAATATAATTCTATATAAAATTTATATTTTACCACATGAACAACTTGTAATTATAAGATGTTCATTTTAGACTCAAGTACCAAATATAGAAAAAATGATCGTCATTAACTTAAATGACTACATAATGTTTATAAAATTGTAATACGTGATTTAAAAGGAATTATAAACTTGAAAAGGTTCTTAAGAAATTATAAATTGACTTTATTTTATTATAAAAAATATTAGAGAATGAACGGGATAAGTTAGACACGAGGTAAGGGGCCTTCTTAACCCAATTTCCATTTTTTTGGTTAACATTATCTTTCTTATTTATGTCATTATTTTATTATAAGAGAAATAAATTTTTAAATTTTATCATGTATTTATACTTTCTCTATGTGTGGTTATATTTAATATACTTAATCGATCTATATTATTTAAAAAATGATCTTTGTAAGGGACTTCGTCTCAATTTGATTCCATTGAGGCATATTTTGGTTTAATACATGACTTTCCTTTATACACTTTATACAAACCATTGAAATTTCATTTCATTCAGAGAGAATATTTTTATATGAATCATTTTACAAAATGAAAAAAATAGAATGTTTCTTTTTAACGTAAATGGTGACAATGATCTTTTCCACAGTCGTGAGTATTATTTGATCTATGGCTTCCTTAACATACCATAATGTTTTTGAAAGGAAAATAAATATCATATACTCTTTTACATATTTTGGTAATTAAAAAGGTTTTGTGACTGCGCTATCATGAAATATCAAGTTGATAATGTTTTTAAGGTCAATTTATAGTATAGGGAAGACCATAGGTCGTCTCTTGAAGAGCGTTGATAGGTTTTGATTATTTATTTTCAATAAAGATTACTAAAATAGAGGATGATTTTAAAATCAGATTTAAGAAAATAACTTAACTTAATGTGTTTCATAGTTGATAGAATAAGGTGGTGGTTTAAGAATTATGAGATAAGGATTTAAATTCAAGTTCACTACACATCTTGGATAGATCATTGTTCTAAAAGTATCACATGGTTTTGTTTAATTCTTTGGTTGAGGGTTGTCAAGATCTTGATTCACCTCTTGCCTCTCTAAATGTTCCACAAAGTACCAAGTCGTGCAAAAAAATTGTGTTTTCAAGGGTTGGACTTCAAGAATAGACTAATTGTCACCAATGCATAATAAAATCTTCTGCATGAATGAGATAAAGAGGATCCTTGTGTTTCCCAATTAGATCAACTCACATTTCCCACGTGAAATTTCAACCCAATCGGTGTTGAAATAAAAAGCGGTTCACTTAATTAAACCCAAAAAATGAACTCAAGAGAGAAAAATGTTTAGATAAAAAATAAGTTAAATAATTCACACAAAAATTTAAAAAATCCAGTAGAGTATCAAATGTTGTAACTCTCTCCCATGTATGTGTAGCTTCCTCGAAATGATCATCGACCGTTTAACTCTCCATTGAGAGGAGGAGAAGGCTCGGGTGGAACTCTTTATTCATTATTGATCCCCCTATGATGATAAGGGCCTCAAGAAATTAAAGAATGAGGAGAGGAATACTTTGGGTCTCTAAAATACTATAGATATTCCTCCTAGTCAAACTTGTTAATTAGGAACCCAAGGTGCCATTTTATAGGAAAATGGGAAGGTGGTTTTGAGAACACAGAATTATTAAAACCACTTGTCACAGGTGTTTCAACCTCTATACAACCTTATCTCGATTTGAGGGAAAAAAATCTGTATCCTCACCTCATGGATATCTCCAATGATCTTTTGGCACATTTTGGACACTTATAGCCACAGATATGGACAGATCACAGCACACCACATTTGACTATGTGTAGATTCAGTGTGATGAACATATCAGGTCAGAAAGGCCATCATCTTGCTGAAGGAGTCTTGGTTTTCTTCATATGAAATTTATCCCAATGGATTTTGGACAAGACCAAAAACTTTCAGCCTAATTAGATGCACGGTCTAGTAGAAGTGAGTGGATTAATCAACTAGTGTGTTGGGATCCTACGTTGTTTGGTCTATTTTTTTGGACATCATCATGGGACCTCCAAATCACCTCTTCCTGCAATGGAATCATCCAAAAAAGTATCATTGACCTTTTTAATAGTTTTAAAAACAAAATAAATGATTCAAAAATGGATTGAAACTTTTCATTATTTTTATTGTTTTCAATATAAAACAAGTTCAACACATAAGTGTAAAGGTGAAAATTACACAGTGAATAGCGGTACGCTCACACCCCCACACCTAAACATTTTAACTCTTGAGAAAAGTCACATATCCAAATAAAATGAGGCAAATAAATATTCCCAACAACATGAAGATTTATCATTTGAGGAAATTTTAATTCATTAAAGAAATGAGATTAATGAATGAACCACACTAATGAGTTTTTCCTATGGAAAAAGATGTCTCATAAATCACATCACAATAATATTCAAAGAGATTCATGAAACCAACATGAGAATGGAATTCAAAACTCCACCATTCCACTAACTCTCCATGTGTGTGTGTGAAAACCATTCCATGCTATTCTTTCCACTTTATATTAAATAAATATAGGTTGTTTTAACATTATTCAGCTCTAAATTATTTTACACCAAACTTGACCTACATCCATTAAAATCATATTTCAAGACCCATTCACTTATGCATTCCCAGAACTCAAACAATAATCTCATGACCTAGATATCCCCATGTGTTTCACATTTCATCACTCCCCTCATTTATTATATTTTTTTGAAGTTTCATTTGGAACAAAACTCACAATCATTTCTAAACCCTTGTTTAATCTACTCACAACACTAATTGAAAAAGTTATAACAAGATCAATGGTTGAGGAGTGAGGTGTTTGACCTCCCCAAGACACATTTTTTTAGGATGTACAACATTCAAAAAATAGGTACACATGCATAGGTTAATCTGGTACAGTAGTGAAATAGATCAGATAAGGAATGAACGTATGAAAGTATCATTTGAATTTGAATAATATTAACCTAATATATATTTACCTTATAAAAATTAAGAAATATTAACACGTTGTGGTTTGGTGAAAAAATGTATGGAGATATTAGTGACACCGTTTTCCCAAAAAATACTTACACAAGGGGCATAAATCATCTCAAATGTTTCACAGTGATACCAACATTTATATCATTGACAGAAAACCAATTCACTAAAAATCACTCCCTGATGTTAAATTCACACAAAAATTCTATTTCACTATTATTTATGGTATTTTTACATTCCCCCTTTATGGTCACAAAATCATGGAACTTCGAAGTTTTTTTTGGGAGAAAAATGAAATTACCATAAAGAAAGCGAAAATGAGAAGAAAGATGAAAGATAATGGAAAGTCTAATGAACTCAAAAAGATCAGGAAAAGTGAAAACACCACAAAGATGGTGAAAAATAAAAGATAGAAAGAAAAAAATGATGAAAATTCTTATCTAACCAATGAATGTACCAATCCCACCACACCTAGAATGTGTACTGTCCTCACTATAATAATTGATAAGGTGAGAGGGAAGGATAAAACCTGGTGTATTTCATTGGTTTGTTGCTTATTGAACATGGAGTTCCTCCATTGGGATCTTTGAAAGGGATCTGTGGATGTGCTTCAGCCGCTTCCCAATGACAGTGAAGGTTTTCTGGGTTTCTTCATTTTATACCTGGAAAACACCAAATGGGGATACATTAATAACAATGAATGGGTCAAACCAGTGGGAATGAAGATTACCTAGATGCAGCTTTATCCTTTAATTATAAATGGGGACCTTCTACTCAATGTGGAACAGACGATTACGATAAGACGGTCGTGGGAAGCATTGGTTCGCTGCTTATAAATACTGAAACTTTCATATGCATATCTTCTCATTTCCTCCAACTCCTGAATCTGGAGCTTTTTTGGGCACCCGCACCAGAAGGATTATAATTTCATTGTTTGATGGCCTAGTAGGCCATGTTCTCAATCTCAATAGGTAGGTGACCACTATTTCCAAACACAAGACGATAAGGTGAAATTTCAATGGGAGTTTTCAAAGTGGTATGGTAGGGCCATAATGAATCATTAAGTCGAAGACAACAATATTTTCTATTGGGTTGAACCATATTTTCAGGAATCTGTTTTACCTCTCTATTTGAAACCTCGTCTTGACCATTGGTCTATGTTTGGTGTGCCATAGAAATTCTATGACCAACCCCATACAGACGCAAAAGTGATTTCATTGTTCGGTTGCAGAAATGAGAACCCTGGTAACTGATGATGATCCTAGGTAATCCAAACATACAGAGGATTTGAGTTATCAAAAGTTTTATAACTACCTTAGAATCATCAGTCCTTGTAGCTCGTGCCTCTACCCATTTTAACACATAATCAACTGCCAGAAGAATGTTCATGTTTCCAATGGAATTGGGAAATGGACCCATAATGTCTATGCCCCAAACATAAAAAATGTCATGAAAGAGAAACGGTTATTGTAGAATTTCATTTCATTTAGGGACTTTCCCCATTCATTGACAATGAAGAAAAGATTAGAAAAAAGCATGGGCATCTCAAAAAAATTTTGGCCAAAAGAGACTAGAATCATGGACCTTGGGAGAAATTTGTTGTCGACCAAAGTGCCCCCCCCCCCACAAGAAAGAGTGTGGAAGAATCTAAGGACAGAATGAAACTCACTATGGGGAACAAAATGCCTGAGGATTTGATCACTACATGTGCGCCAGAGAGAGTGGTCATCCCAAATGTACCAACGCGACTCATTTTTTTGATGATTGGGTTTGTTTTTATTGAAATCAATAGGAATTAAAGATGCTACCAAATAATTTAAAATTTCGGCATTCCAAGGAATAACATCTTTCAATCAGTACAATTTCTCGTCATGAAACATTTCATTAATGTGAATATAGGGGGATGAGTCTATTACCGAGGATGGGGGAATCCTACTGATATGGTAACACACCACATTCTCGGCACCTTTTTATCTCCAATTTCTAGATTAAATTACTGAAGGAGGAGCATCCAACAAATGAGATGTGTCTTGGATTCCGATTTCATAAGGAGATACAGGAGGGCGGCATGGTCTGAGAACACATTTAATTTGGACCCCAAAATGTATGACCTGAATTTGTCCAAGGAAAACACAATAGAAAGGAATTGTTTTTCAGTTGCTATGTAGTTTTCTTGGGAAGGGTCCAATGTACGTGAGACACATGCTATGACATGTGGAGCTCTATCAACCCTTTGTGATAAGATAGCCCCAATTGAATATTTAGAGGCATCACACATGAGCTCAAACAGTATACCCCACCGAGGTGGTTTGATTACTGGGGGTGACGTGAGACTCCATTTTAACTTTTTAAAAGCTTCCTCATTTTATTTATAAAAAACAATTTCTTTTTTATTTTGGAGTAATCGGGAGAGGGGAAGTGCAATTTAACTAAAGTCACGAATGAAAAGATGGTAAAATCCAATATGACCTAGGAATGACTGCACATTCCACACATTTTTGGGAATGTTATTGAAGAAATGACATGCACATTTGATTTATCTACTTGGATTCCATCACCAGAAATGACAAGCCCCAAAACTCTACCTTGCCACACCATGAAATTGAATTTCTTAAAAATTGATACAAGATTCGATTCAATACAGTGATGTATGACAAAACAAAGACTACTAAAACATTCATAAAATGAAGATCCGTAAACAGTAAAATCATCCAGGAATACATCTATGTAATTCTCTAGGTAATCTGATTAAATGTTAACCGTGCATTTTTGGAAAGTACCTAGAGCATTGCACAGAACAAATGGAATCCTTCTATAGGAAAATGTGACAAAGTGGGAAGTGAAGGTTGTCGTTTCCTAATCTTCAGGGAAAATATGGATCTGAAAGTATCTAGAATACCCATCAAGGAAACATTAGTGGGACTTACCCGCTAGCCTCTCTAGCATTTGTTCAATGAATAGTAAAGGGAAATAGTCCTTCCTCATGTGTTGGTTTAGACGGCAATCCAACTATTCTGCACATGAGTTGAAACTAATTCATTGTTTTCATTTTTAATTATCGTATGGCAAGTCTTGTTAGGAACTAATTGAATGGGACTGACCCATTGGCTATCAGAGATGGGTTAATGCTTCCAGCAGCCAATAATTTTGTTACCTCATTATTCACAACTTCTATGAGGTTTGGGTGTAGTTGACATTGTGGACACCTCATTAGATTATCCTCAGCATTTAAAAGAATATGATGTGTACAAATTGATGGTCTAATACTAGGAATTTCAGCAAGTGTCCACCCCAAATCTTGTTTATACTCCCTCAAAATTTCAAGCAGTCGTAATTCAGGCTCATGAGGGAGTGAAGTAGCAATGATGATGGGAAAATTGGTTCCATTATGAATATATGAATATTTTAAATCTTTTTTTAGTTTTTTTAGTTCTAATTCAGGTGGATTTTAGATTGATGGGAGTGTGTGTGAAAGTGAGAGGTCACTGATCTCATCTAACTGCTCAATGGTATCAACCTCAGATGAGGAATGAGATTTTGCAAGCTTAGCAGTATCATCGGTGGTTAGTGGATTATTAGTGTTCAGGAAATAATCAATCAATGAACATGCATGACACTTTTCTAGAAAACTACAACAATCAATAAATGAATCATTTCTAGCATTTCAATTAGTGAATAAAATTCATGAAGGGGATCAGGGGAAATAAATTTTGTTTTTTAGGGGAAGGGAGTACATCTATAGAATTAACAGAGAGTTTAATGTAATTCTGAGGGGTTCTTAATATAATCAAGAAAATTGAAGTGGGAAATGTCACCACCAAACTCCATAGATAATGTACCATATTGTACATTAATTGTGGTTTTGGTGGTTTTCAAGAAGGGTATCCCCAATATAATCGGGCCATGTCCCTTTATCTAATCATCATCTATTTTAAGCACATAAGAGTTAGCAGGGAAAATTAAATTTTGAACCCTCACAAGAACATCTTCTAACACACCAGATGGGTGTGCGGTACTCTAGTTATCTAGTGGAACAAAAATTCTTGTATGTTTCTTTTCCCCATCCTGCAATGTAGAGTAAATGGAGTAAGGAATCACATTAATAGAGGCAACTAAATCAAGAATAGCATTAGAAAAAGAATAATCCCTTATGGTGCATGGAATTGATAATGTTCCAAGATCATTTCACTTGGTGGGAAGTGATGGCTCTATCAATGCTGAAACATTCCTACCAAATCTCACCTCTCATCTCCACGAATTCACCTTCGGTTTGCACACGTCTCCTTTAGAAGGATAGCGTACTGTGGAATTTACTTCACAACATAAATCAATGGGATCGTAACCTGCACTTGCTTGAAAATTTACAATATTTCCTAATCATGCTCATTTTCCTTTTGTTTTAATGGGTGGTTGGCCCTTTTAGGAAATGGAAGAGGAATGGTTGGGATAGGTGGCTCATCAATATTCACACTCATTACATTGGAAGGAATTCCCTTAGGACAATGTTCCTGAACAATTGGAACATTATTAATGGTTAGGATGGAGGTTTCCTCGGGAGGGGATTAATCTAATGGAGGATTCAATTTAATTTCTAGTTGTTTTCCACTCCTAAGGGTGATGGCACTAACATTTCTTTTATCCCTAGGGTTAACTACTAGTTGAGAGGAACTTTACCTAACCCATGACATTGAATTTCACCCACTGAGTTAGCTAGTTGGCCTAATTGTGTTTTGAGGTCGTTTATGGTTGCTAGAGTGGTTTGTTGGAATTGGATATTTTTGGAAGCCATTTATTTCATCATATCTTCTTAGATAGGATCATGTTTTTATGTGGATTGTTGGAATATATTTTGGGGTGGTTGAGGGTTTCTAGGTGGTGGTGGTTGATAACTACTATGCCCCGGTTGGTTCCATTGTAATTGAGGTTTTTTGGAGTACCCCCTTTCCTATAGGCTTGGTTCTCTATCCACCCCTGGTTGGATGGATAGTATGGTTCTTTACTAAATGGTTGGTTATTGGGGCGGCCTGAAAATATTTCCTCAAAACTCTCTGATGTTTCCCCCAATTGAGGACATTGGTCAGGTTATTGGGTGTTAGAAGAACATATACCACAATGAATATGAAGAGTAGATTGGGATTTCCCTTGGGAAAGAGAACGTTGCTGAAGAATGGTACTTACGTCTTCAAACTTTGTGTCCACCTTCTTCTTAAATTCAGTACTTTTCACCTCATGGACACCTCGAATTTTTACATTATACCTTGAACCAAATTATTGTGTGTTTTGAGCCATGTTCTCAATTAGGATTCTTGTAGAAATTGGGTTCTTATCAACTAGATCACCACCTATAGCAGCACCGATCATATTTCGACCAATAGTGATTAAAACTTCATGAAAATATTGATTTAAAAGTTGATCACGTATTTTTTGGTGTTGGAAACTTGAACATAACATTTTAAAACATTCACAATATTCATGTAATTTTCCCCCTTGAGATTGTATTATCCCCCAAATTTCATTCCTTATTGTTACAGTTCGAGAGGTAGGGAAATATTTTTCAAGAAAAATGTGTTTCCTGTCCGCCCAACCTCTTATTGGGGAATTAACATAATATAACAAATCTTTCCGAGTGTCTTACAAATAAAATGGTAATTATCTAAGCTTTACTTGTTCCTCATCCACATTAATAGGATTTAATGTAGAACAAACAGTATGAAATTATTTTAAATTCATGTGTGGATCCTCTCCATGAAGTCCATGGAATCTTGGTAATAGATGAATTAAACCAGATTTTAGATCAAAATTGGGTGCCTCACCTTGTAATTGAATATAGGTGGGTTGGATACCAACATTGGGATAGGTTAGTTCTTTTAATGTTTGGTTGTTTTTGGCCTTATTATGCAAGTTTATTTTAGTTTTTATATTTGTTCTAGAAGATGAAGAGGAAGGATCAAGAAGAGTATCAATGTTTTGTGTGTCCTCCTTCAATGGGTTCTCTTGTGCGTCTCGAGGTCACTGACGTAATATCCTCTCTGTTTCAGGTTCTAAAGTAGGTATTTATTTTAAATTATAACGCTTCATGCACCAAAACAACACAAAAAATAGATCAGAATACAAAAATATGGGTAGAGGTATAAAATAGATAAATATTCAAAAAAGGTACAATTGTTTTTTTTCAAAAACATGCAATAAAAAACAAAGCAATCCCCGGTAATGGTGCCAAAATTTGACCGCGTTTTCATGACACATCAAATTGAAAATGTTTTTAATGTTAATTTATAGACTATGGAAGACCCTAGGTCATCTCCTGAGGAGATTTGATAGGTTTTGAGTATGTATTTTTTATAATGATTACTAAAAGAGGTGGGTGATTTTGAAAAAATTATTACAGAAAATATCATAACATAAGGAGTTTAATAGTTGATAGAATAAGGTTGTGGTTGAAGAATTATGAGATAAGTACATCAATTCAAGTTCACTACTCATCTTGGAATGTTCATTGTTCTGAAAATTTCACATGATTTTGTTTAATTCTTTGGTTGAGGGTTGTCAGGATCTTGATTCTCCTCTTGCCTCTCTAAACATTGCACAAAGTACAAACCCGTGACACAAGAATCATGTTGTCAAGGGATAGACTTCAAGAATAGATTAAATGTTACAAAGTAATACGAAAATCTTTTGTATGTGTGAGTGATAGAGTATCCTTGTGATTCCCAATCAAAAGAACTCATGTTTTCCACTTGAAATTTCAACCCAATCGGTGTGGAAATGAAAATAGGTTCACTTAATTAAGCACAAAAAATGAACTCAGAAGACTAACATGTTTAGATAAAACATAAGTGAAATAATCAACACACAAATTACACAAAACCAATAGAGTATCTATTATCGGAACTCCCTCCCATGTATGTGTAGCTTCCTCGAAATGATCGTCCACGTTTTAGCTTGCCAACGAGAGGAGGAGAAGGCTCGGGTGGAACTCATATTAATTATTGATCCCCCTATGATGATAGGATCCTCCAGAACATCATGTATGAGGAGAGAACTCCTTTGGGACTCCAAAATACCAGAGCTTTTCCTATTGGTTGAACTTACAAATGGGGATTCCAAGGTTCCATTTTATAAGAAAATGGTAAGGTGGTTTTAAGAACACAGAATTATTAAAATCACTTGTCACATGGGTTTTGACCTCTAGACAGCCTTATCTAGATTTGTAGAAAATAAAAAAGTTATATTCCCACTTGTTGGTTGTATCCTCTGAACATTTGGCATAGTTTGGACATCTACAGCCCCATATATGGATTGATCACAACACACCACTTTTGACTCTGTGTAGATTTTTTGTGCTTGACATATCTGGTCAGAAAGGACATCAGATGTCTGAATGAGTCATGGGTTTCTTCATATTAAATGTATCCCAATAGATTTTCGACCAGAACGCAAAATATCGGCTCAATTGGATGCACAGTCTAGTAGAAGATTTCGCATTAATCCACATATGTGCTTGGATCCTGCGGAGTTTGGCCCATTTTTCTTGGACATCATCATGGGACCTCCAAATCACATCTTCCTATAATGGAATCATCAAAAAAGTATCATTGACCCTTTTAATAAATATAAAAACAAAATAAATGATTCAAAAATGGAATTCAAATTGTCATTATTTTTATAATTTTCAATATAAAACTAGTTCAACATAGTGGTGTAAAGGTGAAACTTACAAAGTAAATCATGGTACGATCATTTTGATAATGGTTTTGTTATGTCTATATATTTAAATGATAATTTTTGATTTCAATGTGGAAAGGTTATATTTTCTTTATGTTTGTTTTATGTTCTATGAATATGTAATGGTTCTTGTTCATTTTTTACGTATATGGGTGGTTCTGTGATAAACCTTGGGCTGCGGAGCCCGAGAGAGCTCTCCAATGCATTGGGTAACATGATGCAGGTAAACATTAATGTTTCTCATAAAAGGTTTGAAGAATATACTGTTATGGGTATTCCAAATGTAACCCCCTATTTATTTGTGATATCCACAATGTAAGTATGTTATGAATTCCATAAGTTACCTTTATTATTTATGATTTCTATGTGTTATTCATAAAATCATCTGATTTCATGAGGCATGTTAATGTTCTTATATTATGTATGTATTGGTGATCTAATGTTTTATCTATTTGTTTTATAAGCCTTACTGAGCTTTTTATTCTCATCCCAAGTTTTGAAATGTTTTTCACAGGAATTAAAAATGAATAGGGTCATGGATGGGAACATGGAAAAGTCATGATGTCGAAAACATGGAACTATACATAACAATTTTTTCAATAGTTTTTTTCTGAAAAAATGGAAACTAAGTAGAAGTGTCTACATTGTAATTCTTGAGTTGTAATGTAATTTTAATGGCCTTATTTTCTAAAACCCTAAACATGAAAATATCCTCAATGTGAATTATTCATTTAATTCAAGATTATATATTGTTTTAAGGTCAGGTCCTTATAGTTGGTAACAAAGGACGGTTTAGAAAAAATTAGAAGTTATGATATTGTTAAATTAATATCCATAAATTATTTTATGGTAAGATTGATGTGTTATAGAATTTACAGATTATCCTGTTTCATTGGTATATTTCTATATTCAGAATGGTTTCCAAAGTGGAAAAAAAGCTATATTGGGATGACATCAAGAGGAATAAAACCTTCCCAATATGCAACCTGAGATGGTTGGAATCAGAACTGAACAGTAAGTTGTAGTGATTGAACAATTGATGCATTCTATAAATGGTGGTTCTATCCATGCACGAGATCAGCTTGATCAACCACATAGGAACATGTCAGAAGTGGATCATTTCATGAGGCAACATCCCCCATCATTCGGAGTATCATCTGACCCTATGCTAGTAGAAGTGTGGATTAAATAATTGTTGAATATTTTTGATGTTATGAGGCTTTTAGAACATAAAAAGTGTAGTCTCACTATTTACCATTTTTAAGGATTAGCTAATTAGTGGTGGTTGATGGTGGATGATATCAGGGATAGTGAGGAGATTGATTATCTTGAATTGGATGAATTCAAAGGTATGTTTCTTGAGAAATACTTTCATAAGGTGGTTCATCATAGGATGGAAAAAAAATTCCTAGAATTGAGGCAGTAGTATGACTCAGTGGATGCTTATGAAAAAATATTCACTCGACTGTCAAGGTATGCTCCAAATTTAATATGAGATATTAATATTAAAATCAACCGTTTTTACTCTGGATTAAAGCCAAACTATCGAAGGTATATAGCTTCTCATGAGTTAAAATTTTAAGAATAACTTGTTTTATGTGTGTAAAAGGTGGAAAGAGAGATTTCTGATGATCATATGTTCTGTGAAAAAAAAAACAAAATAAGTGGTCAAGGTGGCAGGAGAAAGTAAAGAACTCTTCAAAAAACCGTAATGGTAAGAAACTTAAGTATACAGATTGTGAAAATTGGGGTAAAAAGCATACTGGGGAGTGTATTTTGAATTCTTGTATGTTCTACCAATGTAGTAAAATGGGATATAAGGATCATAATTATAGTGAAAAAGATTAGGGTAATGGTAAGACAAAATATTATTTACCATGAGTAAAATGTTTTCGGTGCAATGAAATGGGTCATTATGCAAATGAATGTCTAAAGAAGAACTCAGCTGAGGGAAAGAAAACATACTACAAGTAGAAAGTGGTGGTGAAGTCCTTTGAAACTACTTCAATAGATGTTTTGCCATCAAATGAAGTAGTATAAATTACACTGTTTGGTTGTTCAGATTATGTCAATGTGTTTTTTGATTTGGGGTATACAAATTCGTTCATTTCTGAGAAGTTTTTTTAGTAAATAATGAATCCCATCTCAAGAAATGAATCTAGAACATATGGTACAAACACCTGGAATCAATGTTAAAACAAAAAGAAATTATATGAACCTTCTTTTCCTTGGGTGTGAAAAGAATCTACATGAAAACCTTTTTGTTTTTCCTCTAATAGAGTTTGATATTATTTAGGGCATGGATTGGATTTCTGTTAATCATGCTAATATTGACTTCCAATCTAAATAGATTTCTTTTAATAAATACATTCAGTTTGGGTACAAGAATTAACCCTTACTTATTATACCATATCTTGAAGTTAAGAAACTAGTAAAAGATGGAAATAAATGATATCGTGCTGCTATTGTGAAAAAAAGGAACTGTTCAGATTAATGATGTGCATGTGGTAAATGGGTCCCTTCATATTTTTTCAGATGTGTTTCCTGGTATTATACCTGATTGGGATGTTGAATTTACTGTTGAATTAGTTTTTGACGCTCCTTCAATTTCAAAACCACATTATTGGATGGCTAAAATTAAACATTTATTGATAAAGAAGCAATTGTAGGTGTTATTAGATAAAGGTCATATTCATCCTACCACATCACCATGGGGTGCTCTTGTGTTATTTTTTTAAAATTTACGATGGTTCAAGGAGACATTTAATTGTTTATAAATCATTGAATAACATCACTATTGAGAACAAGTTTCCTTTTCTTCATATCGATGATTTGTTTGATCAGATCCAGGGAGATCGATATTTTTCGATGATTGAATTGAGGTCAGTGTACCATCAATTGAATGAAAATTAAGTAACCGTTCAAAATACTGTGTTTTGTACTAGATATGACCATTATGAATTTTTAGTTATGCCTTCAGGTTTAACCAATGCACCTGTTTTATTCATGGAACTTATAAAAAGAATTTTTAGTGAGTTCATGGATAATTTTGTGGTTGTGTTCATTGATTATATTTTGGTTTATTCTAAAAGTAAATAGGATCCTGAAAGTCATTTCTGGGTTGTCTTGAAAACCTAAAAAGAAAAAAACTATTTGGGAAATTCACCAAGTGTGAGTTCTAGTTACAGTAAACTTCTTTCCTTTGTCACACTGTTTTAAAAATGGCATAACTGTTGATCCTGCTAAAACAAAAATTATTGAAGAGTGGCCAAGACCCACAAATATAACTCAGATCTGTATTTTTCTTGGTATTCCAGGTTATTACCGGAGGTTTGTTGAGAATTTTTCATGGTTATCTAGACGAAAACTATGTTTTCTCGAAAAGGTGTTCAGTTTGTTTGGACAATATAATGTGACGATTGTTTTCAATTATTTAAATGAAGATTTTTGAATGCTCCAATTTTTTCACTACCTGCAAGAATTGGTGAGTTTTTTTCTACAAGGATGCTTTGTTGAATGGATTTGTTTGTGTCCTTATGAATAATGATTAGGTAATGGCTTATACATTAATTTATCTAAAACCTCATTAGTTAAATTACCCTAAACATGATTTCGAATTAGATGCTTTTTTTTTTGCTTTAAATATTTGGTGGGATCTTTTTTCTGCAGTAAAATGTGAAATATATACTGACCAAAAAAGATTGAAGTATATTTTTACTAATAATGAATTGAACATGAGACAGAGTATATGGTTGTAATTAATCAAGGATTATAATTTCACAATCTTTTACCATCCAGGACAAACAAATAAAGTGGTCGATGCATTGAGTTGAAAAATTAATGCTTCTTTGACCATGATATGTTTGAAATGAGATCATTTGGTTTTTTATTTGATGAACATGGGAATAGAAGTTGTTAGTGCATGAAGTTCTTATGTTTTTTTACGTGTGTTAGTTAAATAATCTCTATCATACAGAGTAATGTGAGCACATAAGGAAGATAGTGAGTTGTTGAAAAAGGTAGAGATGGTTCAAAAAGGTATGATGCATGAATTTAAAATTGATAATGATTGTCTTTTGAGTTTTGGGAAAATATAATGTGTGCCTTGTGGTTCATAGTTGGATAATGAGTTGTTATGTGAATCTAACAGTTCTCCATTTTTAGTTCATCCTGGATGTATAATGATGTACATAGATCCTTGGGATTATTACTAGTGGGATGGAATGAAATGAGATATTGCTGATTTTACTGTGAAGTATATGACTTGTCGGTAGGGTAAAGTAGAGTGGTAGTTTCTGAAAGGGATGCTTCAATATTTATGGGTACCCAAGTGAAAATGAGAAAATATATCCATGGCCTTCATTGTGGGATTACAAAAGACATCCTGAGTTAATAATGAAATCTGGGTTATTGTTGAATGATTGACTAAATCTGCTCATTTCCTTCCTATTTGAGATACTATGTCTCTAGATAAACATTCTCGGTTGCATGCTAATGAGATAGTCAGGTTGCATTGAATTCCCCTCTCCTTTGTATCATATTGTGATCCTATGTTTACTTGTAACTTTTGTAAAGGCAATTAGAAGTCATTGGGTAATGAATTAAATTTTAGTGTAGCTTTTCATCCGTAATTAGGTGTGCATTCAAAATGAAACATTCAGACCATAGAGGATATTTTACATGCTTGTTCACTAGATTACTAGTGAATTTTTGACAAACTTATTTCTTTGGTTGAATTTTCTTATAATAACAGTTTTCATTCTAGTATACAGATGGCTCCATTTGAGGCATTATATGGAAAGCGTTATCAAACTCAAGATTTTTGGGATGAAGTAGGTGAAAAGAAGTTGATGGGACCGGAATTGGTAGAAGAGATGGTAGAAAAAGTTCAATTGATTCAGAATTATATGATAACAACTCAGGGTATGCAGAAAAGTGATGCAGATAACCAGAGGAAGGATATTTATTTTGTGCTTGGTGATCTTGCGTTTCTGAATGTTTCTAAGTGGAAAAGTGTGATGCATTTTGGTAAGAAAGGAAATTTGTGTCTGCGGGCCATTGGACCTTATAGAATTCTAGAGAAAGTTAGATCATTTGCATACAGTGTGACTTTACCTCCATGATTATCCTAGGTACACAATGTTTTTCTTATTTCAATATTGAGAATGTATATGCCAGATCCATCTCATGTTTTTAGCCCATAGGATGTTTAGTTTGAAGATAATATCTATTATGGAGAAAAACCTTCCCATATTCTTGACCAAAGATAGAAACTGTTTCCGAATAAGTTAATTGACCATGTAATGGTTTTGTGGAAGACCCATATGGTTGAAGAGGCAACGTGGGAATCTGAAAATGCTCTGTGGGATAAATACCCCCACATATTTGATAAGTGAATAATAAATGCGAAGATGCAATTTTCAAAAGGGGGAAGGATGTAACATCCCAAGTAAATAAAGAATAACACATTTTTATAATTATTAATACTTGTGAATTAAATATTAATTTTACATTAAAGGGGTTTCTATGTACGATGGCGTACATGATACACAACTATGGGTTCAATGAAATCATACATTGCACAATCATAAAATAATAATATCATATTAAATGGTAGTTAACTCCTAGACATTATTTTGGCAGGAATGAACATATCTAACTAAAATATGATTAAACACATTTGTTAAATGTTTTTATAGTTATCCAATACGACTTAGAGGCCTAAAATGTAAAAGAATATAATGTAACCAAAATTTACTTTAAAATGATGATTTACCATCTTTTGATGGAGAACCCTCTTGAATTATAATTGTGGTCAGTTTTATATGTTCTATTTGACCAAATAAAATTATTCTCTATAAATGGGATATCAAAATTCATTTTGGGTATATTTTTTGTATTTTCTGATAAAATTAAAATTTTAAAGAAAATTTAAAATTGTTGTATTTTAATTCAAAATTTATTTTTAATATAATTTATTTGTATTGTTAGATTATATTTTTAATTAGTTTTAAAGTGTAATTAGACTAAGTTTTTACCATTTAATTCATTGATGATTATTTTAATTAATTTCACTTTAAAATTGGACATAAACAAGTGTCAATCTTTTGATAGTTATTATTTTTTTAAAAGATTCCTTTTTTTGACAGCGTGAACTGCATGCCTGAATAGCCCGAAGGCCTTCATTTTTTATTGATTTTTGATAACCCCTCTTTCAAGGGATGATAGGGAACCCTTAAAAGGCCCGTAGGCTCAGAGATTACATGGCCCGTAGGCTTAAGAGATTACATGACCCGAAGGTCTTTAGGGAATTCAACCAGACTATCTACAAGGAACTACCCCTCCCCAGCATCTGCATCTTGATAGTAGCTCTCCACCTTTGCATGACCGTCTGGCTAGGATTCCCGTGAAAGCACAGGCTGGTACTGATGGCATATCCATACCCTCTCATTCTGAAAATCCATTTGGCTCTGCTCTGGTGAGTGTACCTGGTCTGAATCCTCTTCTATGGCTGCTCCTTTTTTGTAGTGTGTCTGGGCCTGCATTCATGTGGCCCGAAGGCCTTGGGGTGTCCCTAAGGCCTTAAAGTGGCCCGAAGTCCCTGAGAATCAATTGGCCCGAAGGCCTTGGGTGGCCCAAAATCCTTTCAGGACCCGAGAACCAAACCAGTGGCCCGAAGGCCCAGATGGATGAATAGTTCCGGCTGCTACAGTACCGAACAGTGCCTACTACAGTGTCTGCTACAGTACTTCTACAATAACCCGGAAATATGCCTCCACCAGGATATGAAAAAATGGATTACATATTTGAAATCAGGACGTCCATATTGTTTAAATATGTAACTTTTATTTATAGACATTATGAATACTTACATCAGTAAATATTTTGTTTAGCATGGTTAAAGGGTAAATCTTAAAAATAATGGTGAATAAATATTACTATAATAATATAAAATTACCTCAAAAATGTGTCCTAATCTTATTTGTTGATACACATCATACCATGAGCATCCTTGGGTCGATTAAAAGACCCCATGGGGCCAAATGGGGGTGATAATGACACTTTATTTTAATTCACATAAAGTAAGGAAAAAATGATATAAACAAATATACTTTTGTAAATTAATTTTAACATAGGGTTATATACGTTATCATTTCTACTATAATAATAATTTGGAAATCCAAAAATATTTATTAAGTCATGGTATTTTTTACAAAATTTTAAAAACCAAATAAATTATATTATTTATGACACAATAATGATGCAGTGTTTACCTCAATAATAAATAATTTAAATAAATAAGATTATAAATATTAAAATAATATGCAAAACCTGTCCAATTCTTATTGGATGATTTTATTTCGACCATGAGTAATATTTCCTTTGACTTTAATATGTTTTGGACATTTAGAAACCGAAAATATTTATGTAATAAAATAATATTTTCACACTTTTTTAAAGAACCCCTCCTCCCCCTCATAAAAAGCCCTTACCTCTAACCCATTTCTCACAACTCTCAAGCCCCTTGTCTCCTCCAAACTCTTTCCAATTAATCTCCCCACATCCCTCTCCTCCTCCTATAAGCCTTAAAATAGGAAGAGGTAACTTCAACAAACCCTTTTGGTTCAAACCAAATGGGGTCACCCGATTTAAAGGTAACATCTTCTCTTATGTTCTTTTGTTTTATTTTACTTATCTAACCCCTAAAGTCTTTTTATTTATTTATTTT
The DNA here is from genome assembly GCA_963277665.1 of Viscum album. Lineage (NCBI taxonomy): Eukaryota > Viridiplantae > Streptophyta > Magnoliopsida > Santalales > Viscaceae > Viscum > Viscum album. The sequence goes on from OY728148.1 coordinate 1,143,120,402, forward strand.
ATAACAAAAATATTATACTAATTAAATTGTGATGTTTTTATAAAATTTATTTGGACTAAACATATACACACCTCCATCTAATGGGTAAAGAAAATATTGTTTCTGTGGACGGAAAACTAATGTCTCATGAAATGATGATAGTTCAATTATATCCTACTGCCACTAATTGTGGCCATTATGATGGAACTATATTTATATATGACATATATTATGTTTATTTATTTTTTATGTTTTTCTATTTTCTATTTATATCATACATTTATTGTTTCCATTATTAGTAAATGTGATAATTTCATTGGTGGAACAGCAGACTACCACCCTCTCAAAGTGATCTGACTCGTTAATGGAATATGTGGGACGTATAAAAGATGGAGTTAATGATATTATATATGATATTATACTATAATTAGAATATACATATGTATCTTTACATTTTAATTCCATTAAATGAATAAATATAAATGAATGTATCAATCATGTGTACGTACGACTTAACGTCTCTATGAACAATGCATTTAATTTTTTATCTCCAATTGTTTTATACTACTATCAATAAATAAATATACTGGATATATATGATATATATGATATCTATGATATCTACATCATTAATATTATTCGGTATATAAATGATATTTGACCACTTGAATATCTTGTAATTATAAGAAGTTCATTTTTGACTCAAGAACCATATATCGACCAAACAACCATTATTAACTTAAATGATTACATAATGTTTATAACATTTTAATAATTGATTGAAATGTAATGATAAAATGGAAAAATCTTCTTAAGAAAATATAAATTAACATTAGATTATCATTCATCAGATTAAAGAATGAAGGGGTTAAGTCAAACACGAGGTAAGGGAACTTTTTAACCCAATTTCCATTCATTGGGTCGATTTTTTCATTATTGTTAATGTTGTTATTTGATTATGTGAGAAATAAATCATTATAATTTATCATGTATTTATAAATTCTCTATCTGTGGTTATACTGATTACACATAATCGATCTATTTTATTTACAAAATGATCTTTTTAAGGGACTTCATCTCAATCTGTTTTCATTGAGACATATTTGGTTTTAATACATGACATTCTTTTATACGCAGTATAAACACCTTTAAAATTTCATTTCATTCAAAGGGAATCCTTTTCTACATAGCATTTTAATAAATTACAAAAAAAAATATTTCATTTTAACAATAGTGGTGACAATGTCCTTTTCCATCATCATGAGTATTATTTGATTTTTGGATTCTTTAACAAGCCACAATTTTTTTAAAATGAAAATAAATACTATATACTATTTTATGTATTTTGGTATTGAAAATGGTTTTTTATGTCAATTTATTTAAATGATATATTGTGATTTTAGTGTGGATATGTTATCGTTCCATAATGTTAGTTTTATGTGCTATGAATATGTTATAGTTCTTGGAAATTGTTTATGTATATAGGTGGTTCAGGGATAAATCATGGGCGGGTAAGACCGAGATAACTCTCCAATGCATTGGGTAATGTGACAGAGGTAAACATGAATGTTTATCCTAGTAGATTTAGTGAATATATTGTGTTGGGTATTCCAAATGTAACTCTCTACATATATGTGATAGATTTAATGTAAGTATGTAATGAATTCCATAAGTTACCTTTACAATTTATGATTTATATGTGTTATTCCTAAAATATTATGATTTCACAAGGTATGTTAAAGATCTTATGTTATGTATATATTGTTTAACTAATGTTTTATTCCATTATTTTGTATCCCTTACTAATATTTCTATGATCATACCATGTTTTGAAATGTTTTTCATAGGACTTAATGATTAATAGGGTCAAGGATGGGATCAAGGAAAAGTCATTCTATCAAAAACATGGTACTAGACATGGATCTTTTTTCAAGAGTTTTTATTTTGTGAAAAAATTGGAAATTGAGTGGAAGTGTCTACTTTGTAATTCTTGAGGTTTAATGTTATATTCAAGGCCTAATTTTCTAAAACACAAAACCGGAAAAGATCCTCAATGAGAATTATTCATTTAATTAATGATCATGAAATGTTTTAAGGTCAGTTCCATATAAAAATAGTATCCTGTACAGCACGATAAATGGCTACAGGAATACAGTGTAATGATATCCTTCCCACTACCCATTCAATTCCCCTGATGATTTTCAGTTTATTTATAAGATGAAGGAGATCCATGAAATCATAAATGGGGATGAGAGGGGAGCTTGATAGGATTCCGGGCATGTGATAAATGATGGAGAAAGTGGGGTGTTTTGGTTTTTAGATGAAGGACTAAAAAATATCATTTAAACCTCATTAATTAGATTCATGCTTTGACATCATACTTTTCCCAAACATGAGCCTACTATGCATATTCCTCTATTTAGGATCCACATTCCATATTGTTTGTTCACACAGTTAAAACAAATGTACACTAATCTGGACTTTGGTACTATCTCACCCCCAAAAGACACATGACAAAAGTGTGTTGTTAGGAAAACCATGCACACATTGTGTTGTTTATCCGTTCAATAAACAATGAAGTTCGTACATGAATATGAGTCCTCAGGTTCATGATTCAAAAAACTATATGAAACCATCTTCATAACAAAACCATGCTTCATGTTTTACCCTAGAAGGCTCCACGGTTTCGATAGACCATGAACCCCATCTTACTTAACTCAAAACTATGCCTTTGGAGCCCAGTGCTCCTGAAATACATTAGAAATTATGATAAATCTCTCAGGCCATATACCCATCCAAAATCACCACATTTATTTGTTCCAACACATAGAAATCTATTCTAAGGATCAAATTATTTTTTCCTATCCACTGAATTAAATATGAAAAATTATTATATAATTTTCATCTGGTTAGAAAAAAACATGATGTTAAAATCTACCCACCATAAAAATTTCTTCCTTGAGATGTTTTGGGGGACATAAATACATGAACCTACCTATTCAGGTCCAATGCTTCATATAAAATAGCCACATTTCAGGAATAAATGACCAATGCTCCTCCAAGAGATACTATAATAATATGGTTAATTAGACACCAAAAACATGTTCCATGATCATATCCATCACTGGGAAAACTAATAGAGAGGTAACATTATCCCATGTTAACTGAGACATGACCATGTAATTTTATCCATTATTGACTAGGATATGGAAATTACCACTATATATCCTTGATCTCAACGTTCAATTTTGAGTCATGAAACTCTCACTACTAGTATCGAATAAAAAATCTCATCATTGGAATACTATAAATTCTGTTAGTGTAAAACATAACTCACTACATCAGATCATGGGTAAAGATATTACTCCTAATCCTCATTCGATTTTAATGGTCGATTTAGAATTTAAACAACATAATCTTGTTATTCTGGATTCTCTATGAAAATAATTTTCTAGAATTTTCACTAAACCTGACCCCACATAACAATGTTCTAAATATTGTTCGTCCCCAAATCCATCGATTAAATTATAGAACTCTAGTTGAAATTCCCTGACCAACTATTCCGCAAAAAATCTTGATGTAGATGGATGATTCATCTCATCCAACATAAAAAACTTCACTCAAGGAACTGTGAGACCACCATTAGAACATTTACTAAAGTCCATAACTAACTTATGAAGATGTATCATGGTTAAATATAAAATTTTACTTCTAATTAACAGAATTTGAGTGAAAACAATACCATCCAAAGACTCCTTCTATATACTTATAACCCCTTCCTTGTGAGGGTCACTGGCCAACAACATATAGTTGGAATCCAAGATATAAATATTTTCTTTAGAATTCTTATTCTTTACACTATTGAGGAGTCCATCCATTTATATAAAATGAATTTGGTTTTTTAAATAATCTCTTAACTGATTCTATCTCGGTATACTCGGGAGGATGACATGATATTGGGAATACACATCACTAAATCATGAATACATAATGGTATTATAGATAGGTGTGCATTTCACTTCCTGATACTCAACCACATCAACTAGGCTACAATATCCTTAGAGGAATCCTAAAATGATGTCTCCCAACCATTCAAATCCAGGTCCAATCATGTATCAACAATCTTACAATGACCCAATGTTTTCCATGATACTCTTAATAATAGTAATACATTCAATTTACTGTGAGCATGAGGTTTCAATTCCTGAAAAAGTCCAATTTAACTCATCTCATGCATGACCACAAATTAATTAATAAATAAAATAGCAACATTCAAAATAGGCATGGACCAACCTTTCCATACACAGTGGACGTACAGTCCTATACCACCCGGATCAATACCCGACTCACACACCCAAGAGTCATTGATTATTTATGTCAAGATGTTTGTTATAATTGTAATATCCATATAACTAGGAAAAGATCATCCTTGAGACTCATATTGAAATAGGCATAATCAAGGGTCACAATTATATAATAGCCAACCACCCATAGTGATCATAAAAAATTAGGTACTCAACCAACCATGTGGTCTTTATATTGCCTTGCAGGCATAGATAGACCACCTCCCAATCATATATCTCAGATTTCATTGGCACACCAAAAATTATTCTAATTCCATGACTTGGTCCAAACTCGTATTTGAGTCCTAAAAGATCAGAATCATGTCTGATACATGAAATACGAAAATCAACACATCATCACCTATAAGATTTTTTACAACATATATATTACATTTTATAGTCGCATCCTAAATAACTAAAAGGACATGATCCATGTGATTGATGTGACGCTCACCACCTTCAATGTTTCATAGGTGTCTATGTATTGAAAATAAAACCTTATTCCATGACGAAGTTATCTATCACCACCAATCATAGTTCATGTGCATGGACAATGAGCTAATACGTAGGGATAACATGATAGGTGGGATTGAACAGTGAATTATAATCACCCAAAATCAAGATTTCTCATCGGCATATGCATGGAACACCTTCTGTGTATTGTAAAAAACACTTCACATCATTAAGTGTAAATGATTAAAACAATAACTATTTGGTAGTGTAATATCACTAATAATGTTTTTAATTTTTTTTGAGTTATAGGGACATCTATCCCCTAATTACCAGCTCAATGCAACAAAAATCAAAAAATATCTTAATTCCTAGGTCACATTACCTTGAATATAACCTATGTACATAGAATTTTTTTACTTATGAATCCATACAGGAAATCAAGAAACCACTAGTTTTAATGTCTTAAGTGACCATGTATATCAATAATGCAAGATATAACACATCACCTTTTAATTCATCGAGCATCGTGTGTAATAGCACATGCTAATGCTATTGAACAATAGAAAATCGGCACTGTCATATCGTTTAATTTATAGTAGGTCGATAATTCATATTTCAATGTCACATCATCCCGCCTGACTATAGTTGGATGAAGACCTTTCCAGTCATCAATTGTTAAAATTAAAAAGATCAAACAGTCATCACAGAAGTTAACCATTCGTGAGGCATGTCTAACATGTCGTACTACAGCATTTGAGGATTATTAGTACCTTAATTGGAGTCATATTATCTAATTAATTCCAATCATACAAAGGTTTTCATTTCGTTTCTATGTTTCCTATGTCCTAGAAATTTTAGGCAATGCCTTAAAATATTTAAAATAATCAGAAATTATTTATGGATAGAGGGAACTACTGTAACTGGGAGAACCCCTTTTGTATATACGGAATCAACCATAATAAATGATCATTCATGAAATGATCACTATGAATGACCGACGAACCTCTAGGACCAACATAACCTTGTAATAATTCATCAACGCTCAACGAAAATTATCATGTTTCCCTTCGAATAAATTCTCTAGGAAACATTTAAAATTGACCCCTAAATGAAGTATTGTTTTATTAAAACGTCTAAAAGGTTATATATTATGTAATTAAACCAATTATCATCATTTCAACATTTAAAATATTTTATATATTATTGATATCATGTGCCATATATAAGGTAAATCCTATCTTACAAATTTATCTACCTATCTGTAGTAATCATTAGTCAACAAATATCATTATTTCCATTAATAGTTTTAGATATTTAATCATAAGTCCTAAAAAATCATGGTTAAATAAAATTTTCATTAGATGTTATAAAGGAAAACAATATTTGGATTTTGATCAGAATTTTAGTTTACTAACACCACATAATAAAAAAAATCTCAAAATCATAAAACAATGGCATTAAATAGAAAATGGTACTAGTCAAGTAGCTAGAAATTTTAAATAATCATCCCATTTGTATATGCATACCCCGCGGGGTTAAGTACTATATCACATGAAGATAAATAAATCTTATAAGACTTTTATCATGTAAACAATAAAGGTGACCTACTAGGGTCCCGTCATTTTAAACTAGGCCCATTTGAGTTCCAACCATATCAGTAAAATTATGAAGTCTTCAAAATAACCTTAGAGGGGTTTATCCCATAATCATAACATGTAAAGACCAAACTACATGGGTCAAGTCGATTTTATCTGATAAGAAACATTCCCTAACTGACCCTTGGTCCAATTATTCATTTATTGATTCATCCATGTATGCCATCATGCCCAAAATTATAGAATTATAAAAATTTTGAAGATAAAAGATATACTATATTTTAACAAAAAAAATTTCTTTTATATGAACATTTCATAATTTATACAATAATTGTGGTTTAGATATATGTACATGTCATTCCCATGTTATAAACATTCTACACTTTATATATTGTAATTTGAATTCATGTAAATAAAACCATATTTTAATCATTAATCTTAAAAATAAAAAAAATCATATATGATGGTATGATTATATGGGTTACACTTCCCAATTTGTAAAGGCACAGACACATTATAAATTGTTATTTTTTCCCCTTTAATCACATCCATAAATGTTTAAACCTATAAAACCATTGGTTCATCGTTATAAGATTATTAAGTTGTCACCATCACGCTTTATTAAAATTAGCCTTTTTGACATAGGGACTTTAATTACCTATCTTATATCAAAAATATAAAAAAATCATTCTATCCTAGGACAAATATTGAGAGGTGATAGGACAAGATACCTCAAAAGATGAAAAAATTGGAAAACATGGTAAAAATCACCCAACGTTTTATTCAAGAATGCATGATATTGAATCACCTATATAATTATACGAATGATCCAACTAATGGATCACCAAACCATGGAATTCAAATCATAACACTTCTAAAAATTTGTTATTTAATCAACATGGCATATCATATGCATAGAATTAAATTCTCTATGATCCTATCATGATTTATGTAATTATAATTGCTTTCTATAGAAGGGTAAAAGTACAAATTCATAAATTTGTTAGTAGTGGAAATACCTCGATCACCCAAGTTGAATAAATAATCAATCACAATATAATTAACATAAAATTTTGTCCCTTTCACAGAAATTTGATCTTCCCCCAGATCTGTGTTGGTCGAAACAAATCCTGATCTATTTACGAAGTGGATACACGTTTATAGTCTCCTATATACCATCCAAAAATAGTGAGAAAAAGGAAAAGGTAGATTGGATGCCACTTTATATTATAATTACTTGGATCTCTCTATAATTGTATCCAACATGGCTGCCACAAGCCCAAAAGCATGCCTCCATATATACCAAAGGTTGTCGACAAGCAACGAGGGTTTCAGGGTGGTTATGTGGGTATATTATACCCTAAGGACTAGTAATTAGTACAATGGATGCAATCACATATAAAGTGAGAATTATGTAACAACAAGTTACAATAATAAATTAAATATGTACTAAAAACAATAACTAATAATTGTCCCAAACCAAATGATCAACCAATCCTGAGAATTCAATGAAGTACAAACCAGTAGACATACAATATAATACAAATTCTAAAAAAACTAACCAACATTTATCTCCATGATAATCCTCATCACCAGCTCAATCCTGTTCACTTAAGCTTTAATGTTAAAATGTAACAAACAAAAAAAATAATCCATGATTTTAAAATTACAACCATGTAGTCTCTCTAGTTACCCGTTGTTGTCCCAAAAATGGTGTGACATATACTCAATAGGTCACCACCAATGGTGTTTATAAAAAATACATTACATGTGAATGTAAATAAATAATTTGAAATTAATAATAAAAAATGTATTAAATACATAATTCATATGTCATTATAGGTTCCTAATATAATATCGTCGGATAGCACATGTTTCATCAAAATCCAAGAAAGTCTTTGAAAGATTAAAAATTATGATTTAAATTTGTAACAAGGTTCATGACATGTATCAAATCCAAAAAATCCCTCATAGATCATTCAATAGGGATAAATTCATCCCATAATATTTAAAATTGAAAAATTACACAAAAGTGGTTCGTTATTTATGTAAGGATCTAAATGAATCCACGTATTTTCTTTGACTCGATAGGCACATCACTCTGATTAATTAATCATCTAACATAGTAGAAACATGTTCCATTACACGGAGTATTGTATAAGTAATCTTGGTATCATTCTAGATATATTATTGACACATAATCTTATAGGAATTTCTATGGAATTCCTCATAAGAACATTTGCTTCCATATATGAATGGTATAAAGTCATCACCCTCTGAGCGCATCCTTAGAATCCCATGTAATAAACCAAAGTGTCACTCATATCCTAATATAAAAAACTATCATCAGTTTCCATCCTTGGAATTCCAATTAAGGATCACAAGTGTCACTAATGGAAGAAAGTAATACATTTTTCATATTAATCCTATATATGGTATTCATATGAGAACCTAGGTATTACGCGTGGGGTGATTATAAATCCATTTAATTAATAATTTTAATTCAATAGGAATGTAAATACAATCCATGGTGTTCTAAGTTATAACCCATGTTTCACCCTCTAAAATGAAAAATGAATGATAATGGGCTCCCTATCTAACCATACCCTTTAATATCACATTTCATCTAATTTACCCACACCGTTTATGAAGGATAATAATAAATCACATCATAAGGTAGATAAATTTCATATCATAGTATTAGAAGTCCTATAATGTAATTATTCAACCCATTCAATATAACTAATACCCTTTTATATAATCTTTTAAAACCTCTATATAACAAGGGGTAATGAACACACCATATTTGGTGAATCTAATTCATAAGAAACCCATGGTTATTTTTCTTGTTTAAAAACTGACCCTATGGGTTGGTTCTATTTTGGTGTCATAAAACCTCAATTTTGATTATGGGTAACGTGGGTTATGTAGATATAATCATGTGAAATTAATTTAAAAAAACTCAATCTAATAGACAATGCTCGTAAAGTTCATTATGTGGCACAATGAAATAATATATAGACAACTATACATTAATATAATAGTATGAGACCACATACCATATTTATTGTAAGAAAATATCTTTCATTGTTAGGAACTGATAGAGATAAGAATGAGAGAAATCACTAAAATCTAAAAACGTCCTTAGAAATAAGTAATATGAGTTCTCATTGAAATAGAATCCAATACTGAGAAATAAACAATTTATAGAAAGAATATCAATTATATATTTGTACCTAAGAATCAAATACACCTATTGATATTCAATTCTTAGATCAGACAATGGATAGACAAAAAAACCAATAAGAGGAGGGAAGGAGAGTTCAAGTGGATGCACGGTATGGGAGAAAAGTGGGAGAAGGAGTGGTGTTTTGGTTTTATGAGGAAGGATAGAAAATGTCATTTCATAACCATAAATGAGATGCATGGTTTAACATATATATTTATAGACCATCAAATGTTCATGATAATTCCATTATCTAGTATTAATACACCACATTGTCTTTGTAAATAGTTGAGAAAACCTTTCGCTAACTATACCTTTTCAACTATCTCATCCCCACATCATGCAGAGTAGAGAAATAGATTATAAAAACCTTAAGCAAGACATATAGTTACCATCTTCAACAAACTGAAAATTTTATGCTTGGTCTTGTGTCCTCATGTGCATAGTTTAATGAATCAGGTGACACCCTCTACCCACCTGCAATATGATGCATAGTTTCCTCTATAGTGTTGCATGGTTTCTTGAAATTGAGCACCCCTACATAATTCTCGAAGCACTATTTTTAGGAATGGAGAATCTCCCAAAAACAAATCAAGAATCTATGTAATATTTCAAACCATAAAATCTATCCAAAAAGATCACATTCAAGTTTTCAAACACTCATAAATCAATTTGGAGAATCAAATAATTATTTCACCCCAACATAAAAACAAAAAAAATAATTTATAATTCCCCTACATATAAAAAACAGATTTTACACTCAAATTTATTGTGTAATATGTATAAAATTATTCCATGGAAATGTATGCAGCACAAAAAAAGAAGTATTTTCCCGTAATTTAAATTATTTTTATAATTCTATACATGTATCTAATAGAGGAATTTGATAGGGAAACACTTACCCCTTTTCTGAAAGTAAGTGAATGTAATTTAACATCTTGTATAAAAAAATTGATCCAATATTCACTTAATTTATATCCTTACTGATATCCATTTTCATTTACATTCTTCGTAAATACTCATTCTTTATTTGAAATCTATATATTTTGAATATTGTGTGATTATTGTTGTGATCATTTTTACTTGTTTCATAATAGTAGTTTTTTGTATTCTTTATTATCTATAAGTTTAACATTAACATATCATTAAATATAATAATATGTATTTTATATAATTAAGAATGATGTTTCAAATATCTATAATGAGTGATTTAGTTTGTATCCTTGAAGTTGAAATTGATAACAAGCATAATTTTCTCATTCATAATGATCAACGGGTGTTTTCTTAATTAATAAATAAAATATTGATATAAAATCTCGTTAATCAAAACCAACTAATTGTTTATAAATTAAAAATATATATAACTAGAAATTATTTTCCCAAATTCATTCATGATAAAAATTCAATATTCCAATCAAGTAGGTGGTTAAACCGACCCAAACATGAAAGGACCATGATTTAATGAATGATTATGATGTGGTTTATTGTAATATCATTATGAAAAAGAATAATTATGTTATATAGTATTTCATAGTGTGATATATTTGATTTAAATATTAATTAAAATATTAATTATTAGTTATTAAAATATTACATAATTCCAATAAAATATTCTCTCTAACATAAACGTTTTAATCAATTCAATTAACTATGATCATTAATTGGTTATTAAATTATTTACATCAGAACCATAATAAAACAATAAATAGAATATTTGCATATAAATATACTTTATAAATTGTCAATATTTGGGGCATATTAAAAATTAATTTGGTTAATCATGTTTGTTGTAGTTCTCATGCACTCCCAAATGATGATTTAAATCGTATTAATTTGATGGATGGATAAATAAAAATTGAAAATAACCTAAATATGAAAAAAAAATTATATAGATAATAAAAATATAATTAAATTATTATTTATGGAATATTTTTGAATAAAGATAATTAATAATAAATATTTTCTATTTGAAAATAACGACATCGGGAACATAAAGTTTCCTCATAATTACCCTTGGAAAATAAGGTCTTATTCAAAGTAATTGTAAATCCAGGGTTTTTTAAATGATATTCATTTTTATTAGGATAAATTTCAATTATTCTGAATTATTAATTTCATGGGATATTTAATCATGTTGTTTTTCATGTTTGACCCATTAAAAGTTAAGGGAAATGTAGTTTTGAGAGTATCCCTTTCAATTCAAATAAATTATTCCTATAATTCAATGGAAAATGTTTAAAATTGATAAAATTTTAGGGGATAGAGATTTCAAGTTGAAATACACCTCATAAAATAAATTTTATGATTACTATAATTTTTTTCAGACTTTTTGTTTTAACTTTTTAACGATTAACCTATTTTCCTTTTACCTTTATAATTAATATTTATCCTTAGTAATCAACTATAATAGATAAATTGATATTATAACATTTAAATAATTTTATAATAATTATTTTAAATTTTCATATAATTTTATCAAATAAAATTCAGATTATTTCAATAATTTATTTTAAAATAAATACATTTAATCACATAAAATGTGTTTTTATTAAAATTATGTTTTTTAGTATATAAATTTATATATAAGATAATATTATCTTGGATAATTATTTTAATGAAATAAATTGATTTATTCTCTACCAATTTTAATGTATGATTCATTTAAGGGAATATAAAATAAATCATCACCTTGAAAATACATAATTCTATGATAAGATTGAAAATAGTTTTTTTAAGAATCATTTTAATTAATTCAAAAAATTAAGGGCAGGGTATTTATTAGTTCAATGAATTTTTTAAAATAGATAATGAAATTAATAAAATTTATATTTTATTAAATAAATGTTTTGGGAGTTTTGGTTTATGCATAAATCATAGTGATTTCATAAGAGTGTTTGGTTTAACAAATATGGTATTTTTAGGATTCTCCAAAAGTCAATATTTTCTGATAAAATCAAAAAAATTATCTTAAGCTAATATCATTAAGATAAATTCAAAAAATGATTTTTATTTTTATAAAAATCAAATTATATTGTTCAAAAATTCAACCTATTAATATAATCATGAATAAATGATATTTAAAGGGTGATAGTCTAGTATATGGTGGTTACATATTACAATGGGGTCTTGAGTATTACAATATGTGTAAACATAATTTTCTATTATCTTTGGTGTGTACTAAAAATAATTATTTGTATAATTTATTATACATTAATATGTTTTAACATGTTAATTTTATTGTATCAATAATACATAAAATATATATCATTAGAAGCTTTCATACATATGCAGATTGATTGAGTTTTAATTATTTCATGAGATGCTATATTTATGTTTGACATACATAAGATAAATATAAATACGGTGTAACTAAGTATAGCCTAAAAATACAAAGTGTGAGATAATTTTAAAGAAAACTCATTTCAATACTATAATCATCTAATATGTAGTCTGATTCTTCAAGTACCCACATGAATTGGGATAAAGAGTAATTTATTTTTTGTTTATGAGAGTTAAATTAAACATGTAGTAAATTAATTTTTCTATTAAATTAAAAGATTAATTATGGTAGTGAATCATCCTTTACATATTTTCATGAAAAACTATATGTGGAATAGAAATATAACATTGTTAAGTATAATAATTTTTTATTAATGTGACAATTTGAATCTAAATATATATTTAATGAGTAAATGTAGAAACCAAATTTACATCTTAAAGGTAATATTGAAATATATATTGTGGTTTGTTAATTAATTTAGATAGTTTAAGAGAGTGGTTTCCTATAATTAATTAATTTGAGTATTGGTAGATTATAATGTTAATGCTACTGTTTTGGGAATATAGATATGTCACGAATTATTGATTACTTAGGATTGTTGAGCTGGACATAAATTTCAATCAGAGAAAAATAATATTGGTTGACAAGGATCTGTGTCTTATTCAAGCTATTATTTAATAATAAAAAAATTATCATTATGTTTATAAAGTATGGAAATAGTATATTGATGATAAACTAAAAAAGGTTATGTTCATTAAGTCATGTTAGAGAAAGGGTGATTCATGAATCATTATCATAAATTTACACATATAGACTATACACCAATAAAATAAATAGTATTGATTCTAGTATATATTTATATCATGTTAGGAATCATAATTTTTGGATGAGTTAAACATTTATGATACCCAAGAATTAATATCCATAAGTTTTTTTGCGGGTTATACATGTAGAGATGAAGTGTATTTAGAAGACTGTAAATGAATTAAAATGGGCATCAGTAGAATTGTAAAAAATTGGACACGTTTTGTGATGATATTGAATTTTAGTTATATTAGGAAAGTAACATAATTATGTCTCTAAATTAGATCTATAAAGGAATTTTTCAAGAATCTTTCATATATAAAATAATAAATGAGAAAACAAAATACGAGTATGAAGAAGGATTAGATTTTATAAAGTCATATAAATGACCGACATTCAATTTTCCGTATGTAGATAATTTTTACATGAACTGAAGTAGATGATAATTTTGATAATGAAGAGGATGCACTTTTTTGTTTGGAGAATCATATGTATTGAAAAATCAGAAAATATATATGATAAGATATTCATAATATTATAAATAACAAAAGATGGAGAAGGGTAACTGAGTAGGACAACAATAGAGAAAAAAATAGATTTAGAAGGGGTAACTACACATTATAGATGATATAGAAAGGAAATTTTCAATTTATATTATTTTTTAAGGTATAGATTCAACATAAGAAATGAAATCAAACACATTTACTGGTGTTGTTGATTACTGTTAGAAATTTAATATTTATGTAATAATTCCTAGGTTTTCTGTTTGATAGGTATTTTATGATGATAATTTACTATAGTCTATAAAAATATAACATAAGATAGTATAATAAGAGTATGTTTATAAGTATAAATATATAGAAAATAAGAATCTATGAGTATGATTTTTTTATAAGTTTAATGATATTTCATAATCCAAAGATAGAATGATCTGTTAAATATATGAAATTGAAAAACATAGAAGATGTATAAAATTTTGTTTTAATACCTAAATTTTATTTAATAATGATCCAAAATTTTTTAAAGTTAGCATAAATTAAAAAATGGTATTTTTTGAGTTTAAGAAATAATTTTTTTAGATGATATTAATATCAAGATTTAAAATCATTTTGATAAATTCAAAATTATAGATGACATTTTTAGAGGAAGTGAATATTTTCACCAATGGTTGAATATGAGTAAGTCATGGTGAAGTTATATTTATCAAAATATCTAAAATAATGATGGAATTATAATTGATGTATTATGGAATTCAATTTTGGGAATTGAAAAATCCTATGATGAAACATTTTTTAGAAGTTTCAATAGTTAGTGATACATTTGAAATGAGAAGTGTTAATTCAATGTGAGTTGATGATGATGATAAGATAAAAATAATATATAAATATATTTACCTATAAATTTTTAAGATCCTGTATTTTAATAAATGAGTAATTGTTCATGTTTTGGAGGATCAGTTGAAGTTAAAGATAAAGTGATTCCAAAATGCATGTTTTCAATGATTTTTTGTGTTTATGAAGGAAATTAATTAACCAAACAATATATTCCCAGTATTAGAGGAATCATAAGTTAGAAAAATTATAATTTTGATGGATTTAGAATTAGTATAATATTATAATGTAATGTTGATTTTGATGTCACTACATTTTATACATATTAAAATATTTGAGTAAGAAGAAATCATGAATAAAATTGAAGAATATTTAGTTGACCATTCTAAAGATCGACAGTACATGCATGACTCATGTGAAGTTATAGTTTTTCATTCACACGAAATTGAAGACCTACGGTTAAGGAACAATATCATATATAATGATAAAGATTCCAACATGATAATACTAAAGACCTTGTATACTAATGTGTTAAAGGTGGACTATTTAAATAAAGATGGGTTATTTTATAATAAAACTATCATGACATATATATTCATTGCATATTGTTTTTCCCTTACGTAAGTGTATTTCAACAGCACCCTAATGATTATCCAAGAGTAAAAAATCTTGAATTATTTGTGTTCTGTTATGTACAATAACTTACCATGTATTCTAAACACTTTTTTAGTCTAGTAATAAAATATATTCCTCCGATTTGACCTAAATACGACTAGATTTATATACCCACATTAAGATCAAACAATTTAAAATACCATGGGTTGTAATCTATTAACATACTATATTATATGTGATGTAAATTAATTAGTGGATATATGATATCTATTTATCATAAATAATACATATATTTTAATATTAAAAGATGGTAAAAATCAATTGATAATATTTTGGTGAAACTAGTTTACATCTATTTTCTGATTACCATAAAATATCTTGATCATCATGTTGTACTTTCATTTTCAATTTATAAAATAATGGATATTTATCTATCAATGTCTACATTCAATATATGTTATATAGATTTAAAATATCCCAAAATAATGTTATGAGACATAGTTTTATATATCTTAAGTGTCAAAGGGGTTTTAGTGTGCGTTGGAAGAGTGACATTAGGCTGGAATACTAAAAACGAGCAACAAAAGTCATTCACAATGTGAATAATGTGGAAATACCATGATGTTTCAAGGGAATAGGTTGCGGTTACCCTAATAATTTGATTCAAAATGTGACAATTTTATAACATCCAAAAAGTTCTATTACCCAATTTTAATAAATAAAGTCATTATTTTGATAAAAAGTTTAAATTTTAGGAGTGTGTACAAGGATGACCATACAACTAATTCCTCTAACTAACTTTCTCACATCAACGCCAATTTAACTGTAGTTATTTTTAGTATGTATTATAGAAGTGTTCTATATATTCTGTACTTCCATTTCTTTCCCATTTTTTGCCTCTAATTGCTGATATTTCTTTAGATATTTATTTTAATTCAACCAGATCATGTTAGAATCAGCAAAAATAAAAATATATTTTATATTTGGTATTTATATGAGCTCCTGATATCTTATATGCACGTCAATGGAAGCTATTTTTTGAAGGTATGTCATTTGGATATTTTTCAATTGTTTTTAGAGAGTTTGGGAGAAATTAGCCCTTTTAATTGGTATTAAATTTGGTATTTTATGAGGCATAGGTTCATGTGCATGATGGGAGTGGTTCTCACCCAATCTCCCAAGGTTTTATCTTGAGAATTTCAAGCGATGTGTTTTTATCCATTTCGATGATATCAATTAAATTTGATAATTAATTTTAATTTTATATATTTAATTATTTATAATTATATCAATTATATAGGTTCCGCATATCTTAAATGTGGCTTGGTGATCATGTATAAGGATCAATGTGCTTTTATGAGGATTGAAGTAGCTATGTGAGGCGATAAATCCATTTTAGAGGTAGTTATCCCAAATAATAAATTTTTTATTTATGTTTTTCATGGGTTAAAATGAATACATATTTCATGGGTTTCATGAATGAGGATTTCGAATTAAGAGTGCACCTGGTTTAGTAGTGAGATATATGTAGGACTCCTATAATTAAATTAAGTACTCATAATAATTTAATTGAATTCTGGATTTCTTAATTACAAAATATTCAAGGTGGGCGGGATTTATATAAGTAATATAGATATATATTGGAATTATTAGGATTAAAAATTAGTACCAAGTATCATAGGATGAGTTCTTAGAGATTTTGGGAAGGAATGAGGGAAAATAGCTTGGAGATGATGGGGGATATACAGGTTTGTATCGTGAATGATAAGGAATTTACTCCAATGTTTGCAGGTGAATCTTCATGTGCACTTTGAGTGAACAGATTTATTTGAGACATTGTGCCATGGATAAGGGATTCATTTAGGAGATATACTCACAAATATCACTTGGTAGATGTGTTATGTGAACCATGTGTGGGTTGTTGGGGTTTTTAGAGCGTTTTAATTTAGACGAAAATGTGTTTTTTCTAATTTTTTACCCTAGATAATGAGGTAAATGTTTTTTAATGTGTTTTCATAGGATTTTACATATATTTCATGAGTATTTTAATTGAGGGGATTTATGAGGTTAGACCAGACATTGATATTGGTGTTGGAGGAGCCATCGCTTAGATATTTCATCAACAAATGTTTGGAATGGGATGATATATATGAGTATTGATTATGATGGTTCTATTCTACATAGTGGATTTTTAATCATGTGAGTTAATATTTTTTAGTGATATAGGGATATGTATAAATAGACTACCATAAAAGGATCAGTTAGAGTGTTTTAGTATGGGAAATGATATTATTTTCTTATTTGAAACTACCCAGTGACTTATGAATGAGTCGATGTGATTTATGTGACATCCGTGGAATACAATTGGTATAATTTTATTTGTTTTATACCTTCATATAATCTATAAGGATGGATTAGTGTGTTTGTCACCTCCTTAGTGCTTACAAGGATGGGTCAGCGTGCTTGTGATCACAAGAAGTCTACAAAGATAGATCAATCTTTCTATGAAATGCGTAGATTCCATGGAGACGGGTCTGTATGCTTGTGACCTCATGTGAGTATAGGTATGTGTTGATGTGTGTGAATTTAGACCTTATTTTTAGTGTCTTGGTTCCGGTAAAACATTATGTGATTGATTGTGGAATGATGTGAGATATAAGAATGGATCATGCCTAGAGTTATTAAGAAATTAGTCAATATATTTACGTATAACCCTTTTCATTTTCTATGTGTATTCGGTATAGGTTTGGGAACATACCATTTTTTATTCATTGTGTATTGCCAATGAATATTTTATGGTAAAATGAGGTTGTGGGTGGATTCTAGTATGGTATGAAAGTAGGTATGGTTAGGTGTCATGGTTTCTTGGTTAGCACATGATGACCAAAAAGTTATCGGTACCTTGCCAGGAGATGAAGCGTCCTAGAGATTGCACAAAAAATCTATGAACATGTTTATTTATATGTTTAATTCCTCATGCATATATATACAAATAATATTTTATATTATGGGTTCTTTTTGATTCCATATAATGTTAAATTATCACAGCTTTCATGTGAATATCACTGTTTATATAGAATTTATGTGTTTTTTTATGTTATAGAATGGGTCATGAAATATATCGGTTTGGGGATTCTTGACTATATCCAAGTGTTGGGATGAGTTCTAAGGATGGTGGTATGATTAGTGTGCTTGTTGTTTATTTTAGTTTAATTTGTATTTGGGATTGGTCTAATGGGAGATCGAGGTATGCTATTATGAATCATCACTCGTTATTATAAATTACTAGTTGAATATATATTGGTTTATTATGTTGTTAATAGATGTGGATGTAGATTGTGTTATTTATTTTTTATTATGTCACTCTTATAAAATGTAATGTACTACCTACTATATCGATTAGGTTGTTGTACGTAGTTAGAATCTAACAGAATATGGGGTGGCATTTCTGAGGTCATGTGTCATCTCATACCTGGACAGTAATGAGGTTCCTAGGGTTGGGAATCATAGAAATAGTATTAAATCATTTTATTGTTCATTATTTTTGGTTATGGTATACATGTTGTCTAGTACTATGTCAGTTTTTGTTATGGATGCTGGACTAGTGCATCGAGAATAAATTTCCTATCAGAAGTCTAGGTAATTGAGGCTCGAGATTATTGTTCATATTTTTCGATGTTATAGTTTTAGAATTTCACAAAATGTGACACATGTGTATTTTTAGCTTTACGATTTATTATGGGGGTTGGATCTTGGATTTATAGAATTTAGTCACGATCATGCATCATGATTAGTCAATTTGGATTCACATGACATTTTTTTGATTTCCTAAGTTTGTTTTTTGATGACTGGATCAATTTCTCAAACTGTAAACAATATCGTATACTAAAAAATTGCAATATCACTAGTTAGTCGAATTTTACATAGATGGATCGTGATGTATTTCATTATAATTGAAGGCCATGCGAATATTATAGAAATTTTGTTTTTTATGGAGATAAAATCAATTCATCAAGGTTTTTTGGAGACCCATAGAGGGTTGTTCAGGGCACTACTTCCCACAAAATAATATTATAATGGAATTATATACTTCATAGATATTATATATAAATGGTTTTCATTAGGTAATGATTCAACAAAAATCTATATTGTTTTTTACAATATATCATCTTTGTAGAATTTTACTTCACCATACCAATTGGTTATTTAGAAACCCCACAGTGCATTGAGATAAGTCAAGTCAAAGAATTAGTATTTTTGGACGTGAAGTGATTAAAGAGTTTTATGTACAAGTAATAGTTCGGAGGGATGGATGGGTTGGATTCCTTGACCTGTGATTCTTAGGATTCTTTTTTAGGTATTATAGTTGGAGTGTGGGTGTACGCTCATGGATTTGATATGATGTTCTTGTAGTAGGTGATCATGGGGGAAACCTTATAATTATTGTGATTCCATGGGATATTGGGTGATCGAGACATGCATGGGGAATGGATAGTAGATATAATAACGGTGATAGGTTATATGGGATATGACTCATATGAGCTTAAGACTGATGGTGTACAATCGGCTTGTGAGATAACCGAAACTCATTGGGTTCAGGAAATACTGAGTGGGGTCATGATCATAAACCTATGAGTAGATAATTAGTGGTTCTCATTTCCTTAGAAAAAAGAGATTGAGTATTGGAGTGGAATTTTTAGAAAATAATTAATGTTCATATTTGGTATTAGAAGGTAACTTATGGCACCTGGTAAGGATTATGTTTTTTGTAGGGGTCTTGTGTAGGTCCATAATGAATTATTTTAGTCACAGATGAACTCTATTAGTGCTACAGTGGATGTTTGGAGGTGATAAACTCAAGGAAATGTCATCTTATGGCATTAGTAAATGTCCCATTTTTCTATTAGTTGTCATTAAAAATGGATAATTTGTGGTGTGACATTAGATATAGGATTAACCATAGTAGGTGTGTGTTTCTATGTGGGATAATAATTGCATGGGGGGAGTGAACCACATTCAATGATTTGGCATTTTTGGTTCAGTACTTGAGGAGTGGGTTTAAGGAAGTCGTATAATGGGTATAACCCCAATGGATGTTGAATAATTTAAATCTTATTAGGCTAGGAATGAGAGGAATTCAGTGTTTCATGATGGTGAATACATATAATATGAACATTAGTTTATAGTCACTATAAGTGGTAATGAATTGAGTAAGGATTATGATGGTTCTGGGTTATTGTTTTGGGAAATGATAAAGAAAACAATTGGTTAGGAGAATCATATTTGTCTCAGATTAATGACCATCATGTAGAAATATTCATGATCAAGAAAGACCGTTCAATGGATGTTTGAGGTAAAACTTGGCTACCAATGTGTAATAATGGTCTCCTAAAAAACAATTCATTTGAAAAATATAAGATTCATGATGTAGATTATGGGGAGGTATTATTTGTCAGATTATAATGAGGGTCGGGTTGGGATTAGTTTGACATAGTGTGATTTGTTGGGTGAAGCGTGATTTATTCCATGTGTTAAGGGTAAATCTAGGTTTGCTTCATGGTTTAAGGGTGTAATTGATTAATTAAGTGATTTATTGGTGGAATCATAAAACAAAACATATTAAAGTTGTTTTTTGGTATGATAATTCTTAGGGAATAAAAGGACGATATAATGGTTGATCTGGTTTGAGGGGAACTATGTGTTTCTGTGTTATTATGAACATGATAAGTTAAATAAATTGGTTTCATTTAAGGTTATGTCGGAAGGCATTGCCAATAAGTTACTTTAAATGTTAGTTAGATTTTTTATTATAAGAGTCATTACCTGAACTTAGATGTTCGTTGTTTGGAACTGAGGTGTGGTTATTTTTTTAAATATGGTTGTCTGGTTAGTGGATTGTTAGATGTAAATTTTTGGTCGGTGATTCTTAAGGTGGGGAGGAATATGATTTATGATTGGTCATCATGGGAATATTCAAATGTTTTTTTCACCATTTTCCTCAATATGAATTATTTAAAGGGATTTAGTTGTGATGGGTAGATGGAATCGGTTTGCAGTATCAAGTGTAAGTGTTAATAGTGATATGGTAGCTCAACATCTAGTGAATATTATGTTGGTGTTTGGAGTTGCATTGTGTAAGAATTTTTCAAATAAATAGATTTATTATTGTGATTTCTTGGTGAATCAGTGGCTGATATTGGTAAAGATATGTTCTATGAGGACTACCATAGAGTATATGGGATGAGAAGAATTGTGGTGTAGAGTTTGTAATGAATTATAGATTTTATAGAGTTTGTTTTGATATGAAATTGGAATTTTTATTATTTTGGATAGATTTATTTGAGAACCATGACTCAAATTATGATTGTGAGTGTATAAATTTCCCTAATGGATGTCATTATATTTTCTTTGAACCCCTATTATTTCCATATGGATTCATGTGGGCATCGAATGTGGTGTAGGTGGTTGGGGTTGCAAAACACTTGTATCAACAACCTTTCATGACATGAAAATGGGGTTCATTATATAATATTTTAGGGTTTTATGGCCAATTACCCCTAATAAGGTAGTTCATAGTGTAAATAATAAGATATATACTTGAAATTTTCAATTCCTTTTTATGATTTAAAATTTTCACCAACCCTATATTTTTCTATTTCAATGATTATGTGTATGGAGATCCTTACTTTTGGAAGCCCCCTTGCTCTTCCTCCCTTCAGTATATATGATACGGGGTACTTATTATAATTGATATTTGTTTTTTCTCTCATCTAATCTCTCTATATTCATAGTTTCCTTTTCTATCCTCATACATGGTTGGTATTTAATTAGGATTCATTGTTAATTCAACTAGAACATGGTTGAAATGACCTAAATCGAAGGGTATTTCATGTTCGGTAGCTAGAGGGTGACCCAAAATGTTATCCATTGTCATTGGATAATTTTTTGAATAATTTGTTTTATCATTTAATTTTATCTTCGGTTTTCATTTATTTTTGGTGAAATCAGATTCTCGAATGTGCATTTGTGTGGTAGATTTCACATGGATGTTGTTTGTGTGCATGTTGGGAGTGGAACATTCCATAATAATCGACATTTTGATAAGAAGGTAATTCACAATAATTTTTTAACAATTACGACTATTCAAAAAAATTAATAATTAATTATAATAGGTTTTAATTAATTATTGCTGACTCATAACATGATATAGGTTCCTAAGAGCATGTATGAGGCTCCATGGGATTTGATGGGGCTTGATGGTGATTCAAGAGAAGTTGACTCCATTTTCTAGGGATTATTAGAATATAATAAAATTAAATATGTATTTTTATATAGGTGGGCGAATTCATTCATATTATATGGGGTTCTTAGAAATGGTAAAGGGTCCAAGTGTTAATTGAGATAATAGGTAAGATTCTCATAGTCCTCATAATGTTTAATTAATTGATCTTATGAACAGGGGTGATTTGGGATTATATGATTATAATTTAAATAAGGTTTGAGTGAATTGGATGAGTTTGGGATTATCCTCTTGGAGGTACATGGATACATGATTAGATATAGGTATCCTAGGTGGAGTTCCTTTGGCTATCAAGAAAGAATGAGAGATTGAGTGTTAAGAGATAATTGGTCAGATGGAAGTATGTATCTTGAGTTATAACAATGTTCATATTATTATTATAGGTAATTTTCTATTTGTTCTTGGATTGAGTCATGTCCATATACACATGGAATAGGGAATCACATAGGGGTTTCATTAGGATGATGGTCTAGGAGATCTCCCTTATGAGAAGTGTGATGGGACCCATGAAATGGTAGTAGGGGTATCTTAGGGATTTGAATTTGTGTAAATGGGGGATTTCATTGGGTTTTGGATCCATTCCCCTTGGTTATCTAGTTAGGTAGAATGTGTGTATGAATTTGTGTGTTTAAAGATGGACGAAATTTTGAGTGAATTTTAATTTTTTGTAACTAGTGGGAGGATCATTTTTAAAATAGAACATCAGAACTAAATTCTGAGAGTATGAATATTTTGAATTGTAGTTTTTTGACTTATTGTAAAGTCTCGATAAATCTCCTAGGCAGAGTGATGACATTTGGGAGTGCCAGAGCAGAGAAAGGGATGTTTATAAGAACCTTTAGGGGTTGTCGTATGGGTTGTGCACTGTTGGTTAAACCATGCAGCCCACTATAGGAAAACCATATGGACTACTACAAGATACTGTACATCATAGTTATGGTGAAAAAAGGTTTGTGTACGGTCTGTGCATGGTTAGGTAAGTGGGGTTGGATATACAGTGCGAGGGGGGGGGGGGTTCTTAGACAGTGGGTGCCACATGTTTGGTGCATGGTTTTCCAAACCGTGCTAGTCAAACCATATAGACTGGTCTATTTAAAGAATAAAATTAATATAAAATTAAATTAAATTAAAAACATAAATCAAAAACACTCAACTCACCCCTCTCCCTTACTCGCACAATACACAGGGGACTCTATCCTTTGAAGCGTGATGGATATCCTCTACATCACTCCTCTCTGGCTACAATTTATCTTGGTTTTCCATCGGATCATAGTTTGATTCTCCTAGTTATGGTTTTATCCTCCATATCCTATCCATTTCATTCAATTTTTCATCCTAACCATCACTCTTGGCTTCTCAGCCGTGAACCTAGTATAGGGTTGATGTTTTTTTCCATTGTTCATCTGTTTAAGGGTTTTGAAAAGGGCATCTCGGGGTGTGTTGGTCCTTGTTCCAGCAACCACTACTGAATGTTGGGTAGTGTTAGTCGATTAACTCCGACACAATCATTTTGGGGTAATATAGTAAACCTATTTTTGGGTTTTCACCTTCAATTATTGTATCTTATGATGTTTAGAGGTTTCGGTAGTTGTTGTAGTGAGACTTGATTCCTTTGGAAGACTCACAGGCATATAAAAAGGTTTGAATATATGTATGTATGTATGTATGTATGTACGTATATCCCTTGTATGTGTATTACATCATGGAACATGTAATATGGGAATCCTGTTAAAGGTTATATATTCATATATATATATATAGAAGTATGTGTGCACAAGTGAACAACTACTAGATTTATAATGTGACAAATGTCATGTGTTGGCTTGGTCAACTTGAGGTAGGCTCTCTATCATTAATTCTTCATTGATGAAATTTTTAGTCACTTATTTAAATAATTTTTTCTTATGAGATCCCTAGTTTATTGTAACTCCATAGCTTCAATTAATTGATTAAATATAATAAAGCACATGTTTCATAAATTCATGTTTTTATAATAAAACCCCACCAAGGGAGGTGTGATGACTTCAAACCACAATTTAGTGATACAATTATATCTTGTTTTCTTATGGTTTGAGTTTTCCATATTGACTTCTTATTGTGGATGAGATATGGTATATGATGAATTTCCCCATTGGTATTATAGGATGTTTTTTCCATGTGAGATAAGTAAGGACATATCCATGTAGTTGTTGTTTATTGTATAATGTCTATTATATCACCTGTTTTCCCACATG
The DNA here is from genome assembly GCA_963277665.1 of Viscum album. Lineage (NCBI taxonomy): Eukaryota > Viridiplantae > Streptophyta > Magnoliopsida > Santalales > Viscaceae > Viscum > Viscum album. The sequence continues at coordinate 1,143,145,562 of OY728148.1, forward strand.
ATTTATATTTAAATCTATTTCATGAGATAGTTTGTTATGGTTGAAGCATCACTTTGGGTTCTCTTGTTAAATGCAACTTATATGGATTTTGTCCTTGGGAACTATTATTTGCGCCTATTTATCCAATGTCATTGAATGTTAATCACATAATTCATTTATATATCCATTTTTAAGTTAAATGGGTTATTTAGGAAGGTCTGAGTGACCATTGCCTTTGGCACTTAATTATTCATTATTTGATTAATAACATTTCTTTGTATGGAATTTTCCACGTGAGTTAGATACTACCAGACTGTAGTAAGTCATTAAGATTGATATGTTTTTATAATGATTTGTCCATGTGATATGTAACATAACTAATCCATTTTTAAGCTTGATAGGCTCGTTAGTCTTGTTATACATAAAACATCCATGTGATTATTTGAAGGCAAGACCCTAAGATTTTCCTTGTTTAGAAATTTCCGAAATAGGAATGAAATGATCCTTCTAATTATGTTCCCTTGTGTGTTAATTTATATAAGATATTGTAATAAACTAATTTAAATGGATTTCCTGTTATAGGATATATTTTATTCTTTTGTTGTGACCATAGCATTCTTAATGGACTGTTTCAATGAATGAAATGGTAATTATCCATGGGTGAATCATGGATTCCATTTAGAATGCCATGGAAGGGTTCATGTGACTATTGTACCATCATCCCTAGAGTGATCCCTGTATTTATCGTAAAATTTCGTGGACATGATCAAATGGTAGTTTATGATTACTACCTTGAGTGAACCATGGATCCTTTGAGGGATTCCATGGATGGGCTCAAAGGGTATATATTATGTTTATGATGTGAGTGAACTTTGGATTCCATGGATGGGCTCATTGTGGTTGTACTAATATGCTGAGTGATACCTGGATCCTGTTTTATGAGAGATGCCATGGATATGCTCAAACTAGAATTGATTATATTTTATGAGTCATACTTTGGGATTCCCATATAGGACTTACAAGGACGGGCTCTATAAAGATTGTCTTATACCACACTGATAGTGATACTAGGTTCATGAGAGGAACACTATGATGCGCTTGTAGGGTGTTGGTGGGAATTTCAAAGTGGTACATCAATTCGAAATTAGGAAGGTCAAGGATGGGCTCATGATATAATTGATATTGAATGGAATGATTTATGATGCACCTTCCCTAACAAAAAAAATCATGGATTCAATCTAGAGTTTCATTTTTTAGATGGCCTTCAAAGGCATCAGTTATGCTTACAATTATATGGCGGATGTCGGGATTAGGCTGAATCTCAAGAATTATAGATTCAATGATTAAACTGTATAAAATTTGAACAATTAAATGAATATTAAATGAAAAACAACATATGAAGGATATTACTTTTCAATATTTCCATACTTTATATATATATATATATGTGTGTGTGTTCACTGTTAGTTTTTCATTTCATACGATGGATAGGGCTTGACACCATGGGTTCTAGCCTACTCAGATAATTATCTCACACCATGATCGGGTACCATTGGTTCTGGAGTAGATTTAGTTGTTTTCAAGGCTTTGGACCTTGGGTTTTATGTATTGCATGTATCTGGAAGTTGGGAATAAATGATTAACTTGGATCCTGAGATGATCATGGTGATTTCCGTTAGGAATAGCTATCATTTATTTATTATTTTAAATAAATTTAAATCATGTCATACTGATTACTAATTTCGGATATGTATCTCCATATATACTACATGAATTTTAAAAACTGGTGTTATCTACTTTCTATAATTCATTGTTACCGCAATTATCATCTGTTATTTTGATTATTTCTTTTTACTACTTCCACTTATATCTGGGTATTATTGTCAATATGCCACTATTAAATAAGGATATGAGGGTATGGTGTCCCCACAAACTACCTTTAAACCCTCTCTTCAAGTTGGTAGCCTCTCATTTATAGTGATATTCATTTGAGGTTTTCCGACGACCAATTTGACCATCGATTTAGTGGTAAGTCATGTCGATATTTTTCAAAGTGGTGTCATAGGATTCATCCTTTTGTCTTAATGTCTTTGCTAGTAGATATGATACTAGGAATGTGTTGGTTATTTTTAAACACTCATTCTTGGGATAAATCACCCATCATATAGTAAATTAACAAGTGGCCATGGCTGGTCATTTCTTTTTATTGCTCTTCAATGTCCTAGTTGATTTTATTTCACCTTGGGTGAATGATGTATTTTTCTTGGATTGTTTATTTATAGAAATTATCTTATTTTTACCTTGCCTTTAATGGAAATTATTTTATATGTAATGCATCATATTGGGAACTTTGAACACCACATTACATGAATGATCCATGCCATTTAGTAGCATCAGAAATTTGCATGCTCAGTAAGATAGTTGGCCTTGAGTGATGCCATTATTTTTTTTTTGTACTTGTTAAAGTAATCTATTAAAATTTCTATTATATAACCTTCTATGTTTTTTATCATTCCTATTTATATAACCTGAATTATTTATGGTGACCATGATTAGATGATATAAGATATGCTTTTGTGCGGGTGGTATCATGTTCTATTGATATGTCTAATGGTTTCATATGCTAGATATTGTTGGTTCTTGTTTAGGAAGGATCCACTATTCAATTGTAAGGTGTGTGGGTGACTTATGAATTGGAAAAGGGTAACTCACATACTCAAACCAACTCTATATATTTATAAATGATTATGTAATTTTGTTGATTTGAATAAAGCTCCTAATGATAAACGTTAAAATTTAATGTGTTCGATTTATGGGAGCCAAAGGCTAATGGGATGGAGTATGGGCTCTTTATTGATTAGTAGGTGGGACACCCATGTTAATGAGACTTTATATAACCTTGGTTTTTTCAAGAAGGATTAAAATGAGGATGTTGTTATGTTTTTACCTGAATGGCTAGTTAACTTTTGAATGCTCACTTGGACCTAAGTAGGTCTGTTGGGGTATGCCATTATAATAAAAACTATTTTGGTGATTATAAATTTATTGATAAACAACTGTTAATGTATTTTCATTTGAGTAATCCATTTCGGATAAATGGGACCTTTAGAGGTCTCCTAATATGATAAATTGAATTTAAGTGCTAAATTTCCTGTTTTTTCATTGAGCTATTTGCTAAAGATAATGACAGCTGCCTTTTCTTGAAGAACAGTGCTTGAGGTTTTGTGCTTAAATGCATTAAATGTTTAAATTTTGAAATGAACTAATGGAAATAATTTTAATTAGAACTTGAATTGGATTCTCTTTCTTAAATCCACATGGAAGGGTAGTTTTTTAACTTTTTCCGATATTCCTTGGAACAGATATGTGAGTGATCTTTTGTATGATGTATCTTTTTAGATTTGGGTTAAATTAAAGGGGCTCTTGAGCCTAGAAATTTTTTTGTTTCATCAGAAATATATAAGGATGATGATTATTCTTCATAAGGGGCGAGCATGTGGTTGGTATTTTCCTTAAATATGGATTTATTTCTTTCTGTTGCGAGATTTTAATGTTTGTTCAAATTGGGTGTCATTGTTCCTAGTATGAATTTTGGTTTGAACTGGACTCCCTTGTTCAGATGGTTTTTTTGTACCCTGACCCTTGGTATGGGAGAGAGCATTGGGGAATGATTGATTTATCAGGATAGACATACCATGGGCAGGGAAATCTGTATTGGATGTTGTGAAAGCCTTTCTTTTCATAAGTGATCGATGACTTGGTACATCATCATCTGTTTGAACAGTTTTTCACAATGGTGTTCTTTGGAGCGTATTTCTGCATAACCTATCTGGTACATGATTATATAGGGAAGATATTTTATGAATGGTACTCTGGATGTGTCATTACATTGTAAATTAGAGTTAGTATGTATTGACATACGTGGGACCCACCAATCATTAATGGTTAAATGATTCATTGAGTTCAGTTAAATTGTGATCTTTGAGTAGTCATGGTTGTTTTTAGGTTATATCTTGAGAAGCGTTACCTTTTTTATTTCAAAATAATGTTTGTCCCACTAATTGGGAGGACATTTTTGGACTCGAGTGCTTTGACATGCTAGTTGGTTTGATTTCAACATTCATCCCAAATGAATAGTTGGGGTGATCATGGTTTGGTTTTAGATGCGTTGAAGGTGAAGCGAGATTTTTGTAAAGTGTTGAATAGTAGTGGTTTGGTCGCTTTCTTCAAATAAATTATGACACCCTCTTGTTGTTTCTGCTCAGTGATGAGGATGATTCCTTTCACAACACCTTCTTTGATGCACTAAGAGAGTATTGGTTATACGTCATGCTAAATTTTGGATATCATGATCTTGGATCATGATCCCTTTATGTGCTTCATGCTGGATGTGTGGTTTATTCTTAGGATTGGTTAATCCTGACTACTACATGGGTGTTCATGTAAGAACTCCTTCAATTGACTCATGGATGCCTACCAGTTCGCTTGACATGACCTATAGGTGGATGCCACTGTAGGCTTATTCTGTTTCTTTATGTGGATTTTTTTGGCTTTGTATCAATATCTCGCTAATATCATGGGGAATAGACAACCAAGGGATACTTCCATGGACTCCAGTGGGTAGATTCCAAGAATATATGAGACTTGTTTTCAGTTTTGGATGTAATGATTTGTGGGTTGAGATTCTATTGGGCTAGAATAAGTCTATGACCTCTCTTGTGCTGAGGAATAGAAATTTTAAACACCAAAATGTTGGTTTCATCCAAAAAAGTCATTGAAGGTTAGGGTGAATATAGTGGACTTGTTAGTTGTAAACCACTGAGGATATTTTTTTATGTAAATTAAAACTGTGGGAGAAATCCCTAATGGGGAATTGTCATATATTAAAGGATAATGCCTATGTTAGAGATAACCATTTTATAGATAGTTAAAAATATGATTACATGATCATTTTATAGTTAAATAGGCTTGGGTTGGAGCCTCTTTGATGATTCAATTAGAAATTGGTCGCTCGCTCGAGTTTGGATGGCATGTGTGTCATATACATAAGAGTTACTTGAGGACCGTTGGGAATTTTATAACACAAAACGACCGTTAAAATGAGATTTCATGACCATTGTAGGCTTTGTGAGGTCTTCTTTGTTTTCCTAATGGATTCTCAGGGACAAGATGGTATATGGTGGATATTTAGTAAGAACTCATTTCTTTTAATATCGATTAAATTCTGAGAGAACATCAATATTTTGTAATTACTAGATGTATTGTTTTTAAAATTGAACATAGTAACAGAATTCTGAGAGTCAAAATGTTTTAATATGATGTTTTTGGAATTGGTTGAATAGTCCGAGAAATCCCTTCTATAGTTCGAGGAGTTTCGGGGGAACTGGACCGAGAAAAGGAATGTTCATACGGATCTATAGGGGTTGTTACATGGGCAACACATAGTCTGTTAAACTGTGATTCCCACTTTAGGAAACTATGTGGCTCATTTTTCATGGATAGAGGTTTCGGCATGGTTTGTGTATAGTAACAGTAATCGTGTATGATGGATCGTATGAGGCGAATTTTATAGATAGGGGGTAGCTGATGATTAGTGCACGGTTTTCTAAACCACATGGGTCAAGCAATGTAGATGGGTCTCATTAGAGAATTAAATAAATTTAAAATGAGGTTAACGTAAAAACACAATACAAAAACACACATCTCATGTCTCTCCCTCACTCACACGACATAAAGGGTTCTCCCCCTTTTGAGGCATGACACGCCTCCTCCTTGGTTCTCCTATCGGGCTCAGATTTCTCAGAGTTTTCTTCTAGATCATGGTCTGATTCCCCAATGAATGGATTTCTCCTTTCAATCCTCTTCATTTTGGCCATTTTTAATCCTAACCATTGCCCTAGACTGCTTGGCCAAAACCCTAGTTTATGGTTGATGTGTTTTTCAGGTTTTCTTTGGTTATAGGGTTGTGAAAAGGGCCAACAGGGGTGTTTTGGTCCATGTTCTAGAAACCACTTCTGAAGGTGATGTTTTAGGTCGATTCACTCCATCACGGTCTTTTTGGGGTAAGATCTTAAACCCATTTTCGTTTCTCACCTCATAGTTGTGTACCTTCTTGATGTTTATGCATAATCGATGTTGTTGAAGTTGGTTGTGTTGCCTTTGGAATACTCATGGGAATAATATATATATATATATATATATATATAAATACATATATCCTTCGTGTCTGTGTGTATTCCCTATTGGTGAAGGGAATATGGGAATCAGATTAATAGTTATATATTAATAAATATTTGGAAGTACGTGCACATGAGTGACTAGATTATTGAGTTATAAATTGAAAATGTAAAGTGTTGGCTGGGAATGCATGATGTAGGGTCCTTATCTTTCACACTTTATTTCAGAATTCCTTATTTCCTTCTTTAAATTTGTTTTTTATGAGTTTTCTTGTTTTATGAAACTCCATAGCTTGAATTAATTTCTTAATGATAAGTAAAGAATTATTGTTTGATAAAGTCAGGTTTTATTACAAAACCCCTCCAATGGAAGTGCGATGCCTTCAAATCAAAAAGTAGTGATAACATTATACCATGATTTCACGTGGTTTGAGTGTTCGATATTGTCTTCTTGTCGTTGATGAAATATTGTATGTTAATGCCTGGCCCTTTAGTATTGTTGGATATTGTTTCCCAAATTATATAAATAAGGACTTAGCCAGGTAGTTTTTGTTATGCATACAATTCCTACTATATCACTTGATTTCCCACATTAGTTATGTTTAAATATATTCCATGAGATAGATTTTTTTTGTTGAAGCACCCCTTTGGGTTCTCTTGTAAAATGAAACATATATGGTTCTTGGATTTAAACCCTCTTTGGTGTGCCCATATACCCTGCATCTTGGAATTTTAATTATTTAACTGATTTAAAATTCAATCTGTGAATTTAATGGTTTATTTAGGATGGGATGAGTCACAGTGACATTTGGTCCCAAATATGTCATTTATTCATTATTCTTGTTTTTCATGTATGGATTTTCCCATGTCAGTTAGATACTACCACATCATGTTGTGGATTTCTAAGCCTGAGAATATTTTTATAATGATTTTTCCAATTGAGATATAATATAACTAATCACTTTTCAATCATGTTTGGATAGTTAGTCTTGTTATGCATAAAACACCCATGTGAGTATTTTAAGGAAATCCATTATGTCTGGCCATGTTTCCCAATTTCCTTACTAGGAATTAATTGCACCTTTTAATTATCTTCCCATGTGAGTTAATTTATATTAAACCATGTAATATTTAAATTACATGTGTTTCTTGTTATGGGTTTTTTAGATGCGTTTGGGGTGGCCTTAGCATGGTTAATAGTATGTATTAAAGAATGAAATGGTAGCTACCCTTGGGTAAATCATGGATTCTGTTTATAATGTCATGGACATGCTCATGTGACTATTGTACCTTAATCCCTTGAGTGAACCATGGATTAATCCTAGAATGACATGGACGGTATCAAATGGTGGTTTTTGTTTAATACATTAACTTTTCCATGGATACATTGAGTGACGCCACGGACGGGATCAAAGGGTTTATTTTGATTAATCCATGAGTGAACAATGGATGCCATGGATGGGATCATAGAGGATGTACTTATGTCCTAAGTGATACATGAATACTATTATTGGGGGTATTCTATGGACATTCCCAAAAGGGCACTGATTATATGTCATGAGTGATACATGAAGATTCCCTATTGGACCACCAAGGATGGGCTTAGTTGAGATGTTCTTATACCATACCTAGAATGATACCGAGTTCCTGAGAAGAATGTTGGGATGGGCTGGTGTGGTGTTGGTGGAAATTTCTCTTATAGTGATACTTTAAATAAAACATTGGAATTTAAGGGAAGGACTCTTGTTGTAATTGATATTGAATGAAATTATTTATGATGTGTCTACCATGACAAAGAATACTCATGGCTTTAGTCTAAACTTGAATTGTTCGGCTGGACTACTGAGGCATCAGTTGTTCTTATAGTTAAACAAGGGATGCCAGGATTAGGCCAAATATCGATACTAATAGATTCAATAATTAAATTTTTTAAATTTAGATTATTGAAATAGATATTAAATGAGTACCTACATATAAAGTATGTTACATTTGAGAATATCCATAGTAGTTATGTATATCTATTTTAACTTTTAGTTTCTCAATGCATAGGATAGATATGGCTTGACACTGTGGTTGCCACCCTATTGAGATGATTATCTCACACCTATCTCGAGTACCATTGGTGCCCATGTAGATATACATGTTTGTAGGTATGTGGGTCTTTTTTAGTACATTTCTTGTATTTAGAGGTTGGGAGGAAAGGACTGAGATGGATCTCAGGATGGTTGTGCTGATTTACATCATTATTAGCTTTAATTTATTTATTTTTATACTAAAATTTAATGCATGTTGTTAATATTACTGATTCTTGAAATCTAATATCTTATTTTCTGCATTCATTGTACAAACTGGTGTTGGCCATGTCTTATAATAAGTAGTTAACACAATTACATTCTATTGTTTTGATTATTAATTTATACCGTTTTAACTAATAACTGGTTATTACTCTCTGTATACCAATTTGCACTCTGAATATGATGGTATAGCCTCCCCACTGACTACCTTTACACCCTCACTACTAGTTGGCAGCCTATCTCATATAGGGAGAAAAATTTGAGGTTAAGTGGGGACCAGTCCGTCAACTAGTTTAGTTGCAAGTTAGGTCTGGATGTTATAATGTGATAACATGCTATAGATAGTTGGTATAATGTGTAACACCCAATAATATTATTGAATATCTCTTTTTAAAATATACTATCTTTGATATTTTATGCTTCATACAACACCATGTTTAAAACTATAACATATTGTTAAATTCACTTGTTGGAACATTAATATGACCAATAGAATAGTAACCTCCACTAAAAAAGTATAAAAACGTTATGTATCTTTTGAATGAAAATTTAATTTCTTCATATTATGGAATAAGTAAAAAAATGTTATAAAATGGTAAATTATGTTCTCGTATTTTTTTAAACATAGACATTTATTCATAATTTCATAATTAGAATAATTATATAATGAAAATTTATTTTCACAAAATAGATTCTTAACTTAATATTTTGTTCTTTTATGAATATAGTATAATTTTATAAGACCATACATAATTTTTTAAGGTAACATAAAATGAGTTGTAATAATAATATTAGTATTTTTTTGAAATTGATAAATTCAATTAAAAATTAATTTTCCTAAATTTAAAAATGAAATTTATAAAATAGAGTAAATATTTGTATTATATATGTTCAAAAATGGATAGGGTTAATTTTATGTATTTATCTAAAATAGTATAATTTTTTAATATTGAAATATCGTTATTTATGGTTTTATCTAAATACATGAATTATTGAGTAATGGATGATGTATGGATGATGTAGGAATCCTTAGTTAAAACTCACATGCACTAGTTATTGTATTACGTCAAATTAATCAATACTATTTTTTGTTTTGAGCCAAAATAAGAAAACAAATTAATAATATAATCAAAAAATTCCCCTATCCTCCTCTATAAATACCACCCCTCACAACCTCTTCTCCTCACACCTCTAAACCATGAATATTTTTAAATTTCTACCCAATCCCTCTCCAATATCTCTCCCCAACATTCTGGTCTTGTTATTCACACCCAAAATACCATTTCAATGATCTTTAAGGAGGATCTCAAATAGACGAACTCAAAATGTAAAATCCCCTTTCATTCTTTTATTTTTCCATCAATTTCATGTCTTATCGTATCCATTCCTTACCTCCTCTATCCAAATAATAATGATAACTAAAATATCATATATTTATTATAATTTTATTATGAAAATGTTATATCCCCCATAAGTTATTTTATATTCCCTTTTTAATTCTAAAAATGAAAACATCATCCTTGAGGTGCCAATTTACCACCTTCGTGGATGATGAGTTTTCATTTTCCAATTTCGCGTTAACGGATGGTCAGAAAACCATTTTTTGGTTACGATATACATTTATATATTTTCTAAAATTTATTTACAATTTTGGAATCAGTATATAGATATAATATTAAATCATAATACAAAAATAGTATGTGATGATCGATAAAATGAAAAAATGATCCAAATGGTTATCATTAATTTTTTTTTCTAAAAATAATCCTCATATCTAAAAAAAATGATATATAGGACCATTGATTATATTGAAAGTTCATTAATAACATATAATATTAATTCTATATTAACTTTCCAGTTGCACATGATCTATCATTCATTTATTCAGGTGATGAAATCATGAAAACCATGGAAACAAGCTCTTCCGAACTATGAAATTGAACCATCTAACTCATCAAAAACCCATAAATAAAAATAATAAAATAATAATTCTTCCAATTAATGTTTAATAGGTTCTTAAATAAATTTTTAATGAATCTAATATAATTATATTAGATGTTATTTACATGTGCAGAATTCATTCAGACATAAGGTATGAGTTCCTTCCCAAACATCCATTTTCCCTTTGGGTTATTCTTTATCTCACTTTACTCTAATGTAAATAATTATTATAGTTTTATATTTATTACTTATAATTTTTATATGTTCCATAATTATTTATCCATATTCATTCATCCTTATTTTATGGGGAAACACATGTTTGATAAGGATCCCTTTTTAATTCACCTCGATAAGAAACCTTGATTTTATGAAACTTCCCAATTTTTTACCCATATTCATGTACAATCCATAAAAGATTTTAAGACCCAAATATTTTTCTAAAATAACTATTTTTATCATGAAAACCTATCTTATCTCCTTTATGGTTAAATGTAAGCAATTAATCACTTTTCCTCTTTAAATACTCTTTTATATTTTCCCTTATGCCGCACTAAGGTTTCCAATTTCTAAAGTTTCATTAAAATGGTTTTTACCTATATTCACTTCATTTTGACATCATTAAATCCTAAAGTATAATTTAATTTTCCATATTTTTTTCAAGGATATACATTTTTATAATCTGATTCTATGACAATTACAAAATAATATATCAAAAGAACTCTTTCTTCCAAAAGTTAAAAAGGGTAATTCTCTTAGGAATTCCTCAATCACTTTATTAGAGTATTTTTATATATTTCAACACCAAATATAAAATCATATTATTTATTGAAATTAATATTTTATGATAATAAATAACTTATTTCATTGATGTTTTTGTGATTATTTAGACCGTAGATATACTATCTTGATACCATTAACCATATTACTCTAGATGGTTTCTAATTATGTTCAATGTTTGGAGAACATTATTAACATTTAATATGATATATTCAATATTAATTTATCATTTTATTATGTTTTACACAATCTATATGATGAACACATTTGATTTATAATTTTACAAGTGTTTCCCTCTGTATCTCATCAATGCATCATATGTTTCATGATGCAAACTAGACTGGGATTCTAACCATTTACATTTAGTTTCTTAGATGATTAGTTGATGGTCTGTATAGAATGTATATTATATACTTTATTATAAAATCCCACATTATGATACTAGTAATTGATATTTTGTGTGATTATTCAGCTATTATAATATATGTGGTTATGTTTCATTATCATGTGATTATTTATGGAATTATTTAATCAGCTATTTTTTCTTCCATATTATTCTCAAGATTATGTTTTAATGGAATGTGTTTTAGTTATTCACTTTTCGTTGATATTTATATTTTTATAGATTCTGCATTATTGTTTACCCTCTCAGAGTGACTAACCTCACCCCTTTCTTATGACTTATTTTTTCCCGGGATGCAATGATTTATATTATTAATGAGTTATGGGGATAATCTACTAGTTTATGGATGGTTCCTGTGCAGTTTATATGTTTTATTTTATTGCAAGTTGTAATGTAACATTTATGTTTGTATCTAATTCTATAAAGTTATGAAACTATTAGGTCCTTCCCTATGTGATTTCATTTTTAATTATTCTAATGTAATATTGTAAGGCCTTGAATCTTGAATACTAGGGTTGGGGACTTCAAAATTGGTTTCAAAATAATTTTATTGAGAGCATTTGAAACTAGATTTAGTAATAATTTATTAGGGAACATATCCTTAGGATAGGCATTAAAAATAATAATATAATAAAATCCTAAAATTATTTTTTGATAGATATTCTTTGGGTCTTTCTAGAAATGAATAAATGTCTCGAGACTACATGTGTATGTGGTTCAAGCACAAATGTACCTATGGGTAACATCTCCGACAATGTGTGTTGGGCCTAACTCAGAATAACATGGAACACTAAAATGGTTCTTACTATAGATATATTTTGACACTCCTATGGGATATTATTATGATAATTATCAATTTATTTATAAACAATTATTATGACTTTAAAGATAAATATTTACCCAAATAAACCATGTTTATGATTATGAGATTATCTATGGATATATTTTTCAATTTATGATAGGTTTTTTTCAAGTTTGAAGTTATGTATTATGATTCATAATCTCATTTAGTATATTCCATTATTTAGAAATGTAGCCTATTCGAATGAATGGAAACTATATCAAGACACATATCCCATGTAGGGATTTTCCTCGTCTACTAGATATTGATTTTAGAGAAAGATATACAACTAGATTTGAGCAACTTATAACTATAAAGGGACAATTGACTTTCATTATGAATAATAATCTTACCTGTATAAAGCATCTTGATCCACAATGTGGATGAATAGTTTTATTATACTTCATGAAATAACCTCCTCCATCATTTAATGGGAATACAAAAACAATTCTATAATCAAAGAGGATATGTTCCTTATAAAAAATATTTCTGGCATTTGGATGTAACGAAACGGACCAGGTTATCATGGATGCTTATAATATCATAAAATATGTAAATCAATGGTTTCTATTGATTCAAAACACTAAGGATGAAGGGTAAATTTCCCACAGGGAAAGGAATGATTTTATGGAACATTTCATTGAAGAATATTTTCTGGGAGAACATGGAGAGGATATGGAGACACAATTATTGAGCTTGGGAATAAAAGAGGATTAAAAGTTTTCTAAGTATAAATCCAAATGTACAACCTTAACAAGGAATTCCATAGACTATATAAGTAATCTGAAGAGAAATAATCACCATTTATTTTATGGTATTAAACTAATCACATAGAGGAAACTAGAATCCCAACCATTCTTAGAATATGTGGATATATTTTATAGTTCTATCATGTGAGAGAATGAATTATTAAATTATTATGTTTCTGAAATTAAACATGAGAATAATATGATATAAGATCAAAAATTGATAAGGATGGGAAAAAAATAATGTTTTTCCAAATTTAATAATTTTGAGAAGAAACACCCCGGTACATTTTTTTGGGAATTGCAGTTTTCTAAATATGTTGACAGATATTTCACTAGACTCATGATTCCAAGGGATGTAAAGAACATTCCTATGTCTAATTTTACAACTATAAGAAGATGGTGGACTATGAAAATGAATTTTCTAAGCATCAAGGTAGTATAGCATAGATGAATAAAAGTGATAATTTCAAAGATTATGTTGTTACTATTTTTTAAGTGCAATAATTAATGCATTTGTGTTTTTAGATTCAATAATTATGTTCTGTTATTCATGTTATAAGAACCATTTATATATAAATATTTTACTATAGTACACTTTTAAAAGGAATTGTAAGTATGTGATAAATAGCACTAGTAATAAAGAGAAATGATTATGTTGTAAGTTAATCTTATTATAACAAATTACAAGGGAAATATAGCCATAAATTTGTTTTTGATATTGATATTATAAATATATAGTATTTGAGACCATGGATGTGGTTATTGATCAGGTGGTTTATGTTAGGCTATAAATATTTTTTTTGGATTTGTGGACATTATTCGAGAACCTGAGATATACTCATGGAAGAATGCATGTTTCATAAAATATTAAAGGATACAAAGCTGTGAATGTGTTTGGATTGTAGCAAAAATAGCTATATTATTTAGGTAAATATAATATTATGCTTTTTTTAAATGTAGTGACCTTCCTTCTATAATTTTGGACATTTATTTACGAATAATATAGTTTGGATGAGTCTAAATATTAAATACTTATAGAATGGGTTAAGTATATTATTAATTACAAAATGATTTATAATGTTGGATAACATGTGGAAACCATTTGGTTTTAGTAAACATTTAAAGGATTACTGAATGAGTTCTTGATCTTATGATTCATAAATGTTTTTCACGAATAAAATATTTTCTTGAATATACAACAGAATATTTAATAAATGAAGTTGAGATAGATAAAATAACTACTATAGTCTAATGTTATAACATGGAAATGAATCAATGAAGTTTATTTTATCAAGTTATTTTGAGGATAGTAAAACAAACCCTCAACTCTAGGAAAAGGCTTTATGAAAAAAAAAGTACTCAGTTTACTTTTCCTTCTAAGAAATCAATGGTCTTTCAACTACTCATGAATTTATGATTTTGTGATGGTATAATATATAACAACCATTTTTTTGTTACTCTACATCAGAACACGATTACAATATTTCTCTTCCTTATCCATACTTTAATAAATGTTCTCGTATTTTAGAATCCTAGTTTTTTATGACCTTCACATTTCACGTAACCAAATTTTAAAAGTATTTTTTATAAACCATTTTTATAATACGGGATTTCGACAAAAGAATTTTCAAGAATCAAAATTTAATTATTTATGTTAAATTTTAATATTGTGACGACATAATTTTTTTTAAGTAGGGAAAAATGTAACACCCTTGTATTTTATGGTATGTTTCATTTCAAAATTCTATATCATTGATATTTTATGATTCACATAACATTGTATTTAAAATTGTAATATACTATTGAATTTAATTTTTAAAATAGTAACATGACCAACAAAATAGTATCCACCCCTATGAAATTATACAAAAAATGAATGTTTCTTATTTTGGAAAATGTAAAATATTTATAACCTTGAATAAGAAAATAATTTTTTTAAAATGATAAATTATGTATTGATATTTTTTTGAGACATAAATGTTTAATCATAGTTTTATATTTAAAATAATTATTTAATATAAAATATATTTACACGGAATATATTCATAATTTAATATTTCATTGTCTTATGATTACATTATATTTTTATGAGACCTAAATTAATTTTTGAATCTATCATAAAATTGGTTATAACATTGAAATTTGTATTTATTAAGTAAATTATGAGTTTATTTAAAAAAATTATCATATTTAGAAATTTATTTTCATAAAATGGAGTTCTCTCTTGAATTATAAAATTGTGAAAATGTTAATGATTATTTTTTGGCATTGTTCTAAAATAGTTGAAATTTTTTTAAGTAGTGATGTATGGTAATTTCATTATTAGCTAGATACCTAAATTATTTACTCATGGATGATGTCTGGATTGTAACACCCTAATCCTAGTTACCCCGAGTTAGTGTATTGTTGCATAACATTGGCATGATCAAAAGGGATCAAATCCTGAATTAACGATTTGTATAGTATCCATGGAAGTATAAGATACATACATATGTTTTACATTACATTATGAAATGAAAAATAACAACATTGTGTCTCCTTTGAACACACTCACATCCCTTAGATTATCCCTACATGTAAGTCATAATATAAATCTTCTCATCGTGGGAAAAATAAAACATAGAAAGGGGTGAGCTCAGATGCTTAGTAAGGATTACAATATATCATTATCTTTCATAAATAAGAATAACCATTTAAAGAAATTTATAAGAATAAAACGAATGCATTTAAAACATTAACTATAGAATAATATGGAATAGATAAATAAAATAATTCCATTTACTTATTTACATTGATATTCTTCTAGTTGAATAATACCATGTAATATCAATAGCTAATTCCATAATGATGGAATTCATAATTCTGGACATCATAACCACAATATAAAGGACTCGTGCTAAAACTAAAAATAAGATTTTTTCAAGGCCTTTTTCCAAAACACTAGTTTGTCTAATGAGACCTACCGATGCATCAATGATCTATTGTGGGCTCCACATATCTCATACAATGTCCAATTCATTCCTCATGTGAATGGTTTGTATCATAACATAAACATTGGTATTAAAACTACCATAAGAAATGTTAATACTTTAACCATAAACCATGAATTGTATAAAAATAACACATCCAGAGTACAAAATTGCACAAATCCTTCAATAAAATATGGAATATTTTATCATAATAAATCAACATAAAACGACTATAAAACCCTTCAAAGGGTGTTAACATAGATGAAATCAAAACTATTTGAGAAAAATATTTCGTTCTATTTATAAATCATTTAAAAGTAACCTAATTATAATTGAAAACATTTATTTCTAAAATATTCTTATAATCTTGTAAGGGAATCTTTAAAGGTGTTATAAGGAATGAAAATATCCACACCCGCCGTATATGTTAAAAAAACATTCTTACCATAATTTTTTGAATAGGTCATAATGTACCTTGTTTGGAAAACAAAGGAAATATTCCTTTAAAATGATTTTCTAAAAAGACAAAAAAGGTTATAAATGACATTAACCCATATTCTATGAAATAGTAATAATGTTTTGAAATAAATTTTTATGAATCATGGATGAGGATAATAAATAATTCCCAATTGATGCTTACGTACAAACAACCTCGGATCATAAAGAGGTTGCAAACGTAACCCTTACCTTGAACTTTTCCATAGTCGAGGGTACATTAAACTCATGTGTAATAGTAAAATAATTGTTATTAAATTATAAAATAACCACATAGATGAATATTATATCATATATAATCTTCTAACATTTCTTTGTTAATAATATTTCATTAGTATCATTATTTTAGGCGTTCTATGATTCATTTTCCTTTATATGTTTTGTTACTTAAGTCATGTTTGTTATGGATGGGATGTATTTGATTAATATTCAGAATTATATTAAGTTATTAAACATTATTTTTAATCATAAAATGAAAATTATTCTTGATTGGTTACGATGGGGAATGAAGCTCGTCGCGTTTGTGGAGATGGTAATCCGTACAAACGAACGAGGGACAATATCATTCTATTGATGGTAAAATCATATTTAATTGGATGGTACATAGTATATACAGAATAATTAGAATGTTAAATTTATTATTTACATCAATTATACCAATTATTATACCCAGGAATATAATTATGTGTTGAATAACAAACTACACCATGGTGTGGAGACAGTAAGTCCGACGTACGCACGTTTGGTGACTTTGTCATTGTTAGGATGAATAGAATAATGAATATGGTTGTAACATTTGATTAATAAAATAATAGTATGTAAAAGTTACTAGATTTATTATTTTGGTAGGGAAACAACAAATAAAGAGTAAGTGGTAGAAGAAAGGAGCTTTGAAAGAGGTGACGAATTTGTTACATATTCTTTGAGTTCTTCCTTTTGATTTGATCAAAAGGGCTCTTTAGGTTGACTTTATGATAAAAATAATGAATCTAGCTTGAAGTTAAGGTAGTTGGGAATATATTTGATCAGGGTTTGGATGATCAAAAATTCTTTGGAGGTGTGATTTTGAGAGAAGGGGTAGTACCCTTTTATAAGAGAGATGAGGGTCACTTTAGGAATGGTTTGAAATATTATTTTATTATAAAATCATATTCGGTTTATAATGGATCAAAATGGATTTATTTTAAGGAAATGGTGTGGAAGGGTCTAAATTATCTCAACCAATCGGTTTTAGAGTATTTTTTGTCACCATATTAATTTTATCTTTTAAATTTAACTCTTGGTCAAATAGCTAAACGTTTACAATGTCTTCTTGTATAATTATATTATGTGGTTAATATTATTACTAAAAAATATCAAGATAACCCATTGTTTTTCAGTAATGACGTATATATAATTATTTATGTCCTTTGTAAAGGCTTTATATTCTTAAGAATATTATATATTTCAATAATATAGAATTTATTTGAAAAACTCAATTTTGACAATTTTGACACTATTTAGTATTCGGTTTTAGTGAAATTCATAAAAAACACGATTACTTATAAAAACATACATTAAATAAATACTAACATTTCAAATTAACCTATAATGTTATTTTAATGTATTAAAAGTCTCAATTTGTCTTTATTTGGATTTTTATAATATCAATTATTTTAATATTTCATTAATAATGTAATTGTTGCATCATCATTGTGTCATAAATACTTTTATTTCTATATAGTCTAAAAATTATAAATAAAATACCATTATGTAGGAACTCTTTTTATATTTCTAATGAATAATTATAAGATAATTTATCTTAGTTATAATGATATATTAAAAATGTTATTGTTATTAAAATTTGAATTTAACACTTATAACTCTTCTTTAAATAAAATATAATAAAAGTCCTAATATAATCCAAGTTGATCAAAAAGGATCATGTTTTATTCCTAATTTTTATTTTGGTCAAAATAAACTTATCCAATATAATTATGACATGTTTTAGGATAATTATAATATCATTTTTATCATTAATTACCTTTTTTACTTTTAACTGTGAAAAATTTAATTCAAAAGATACTGTTAACCAAAAATTATCTTCTTCCTATTGAACCAAATTTTACTTTCAGATGTCAACCATGTCTCTTATATTTTTTAAATTCAATTCACAGAAGTGGTGAAATTACGTTTTAGGAAAATTGGCAAATGTGCCTAGAAGGAGGGTAAAAGACGTTAAAAAATTCAATAATATTTTATATATCTAATCTAATTATAAAATGACTCCAATGAATTATGTTGTAATAATGTGGGTAATATATATCTATATTAAATTTTAAATAAATTTAAATAATATTATTAATTGTTTAAATAAATAGTCAGTTTTTAGGTATTATGTAGTATTTTTCATTATTTATCAAAAATTGAACGTTTTTAGAAAAATAACAAAAGTTCACCATAAGATAATTTTGATACTCCGAATTTAAAAATGAAGTCTATTTTACCAAATTAAATTTTTATTATTTTATAATATTAATTTAATTATTGTTCACAAAATGACATAAAAAGTAGTTCTTTTAAAAAAAATAGTTTTTTCAGATATATAACTATTTTAACAAAACATATACATTTCATTATAAAAATGATTAATTAATATGAAAACAAAATAAATAACAATAAAAATATATTTTCTTCTATTCATATCATAATATTTAATTGATAAATAAATATATTGTTTAAATAATAATAATAATACTAACATGTTGTTTTGCAGAAACTCAATCATGTCTATAGTGCAAGCCATGTCGGTGTTGCGTGCAGAATAAGCTGTGACATACATTAAAAATATAAATTATTATGATATTTTTTGGTGTTACGTGGATTAGTTTGGAAACATTATTTCAAACACACATTATCTTTTTAATTTATTGGTTAAAATAATAAAAACATTTCTTTTCTTGAGCCAAAATAATAATAAAAGGTATAAAATCGTCAAAAAACAACCATCTCATTTTCAATAGATACCTCCCCTCACCAAATCTTCTCCTCACACATATAATGACTTTATTCCTATCATGTTTCCTATAAATATATCAAATAATTCTCTCCCCCAATTAACAGTTTTTTATCTCACCAAAAATACAATTTCAATGTTCCGTAAATATGTTCTCAACAAGAAGAATTCAAGAGTAAAAATTTATTTTTCTCTTATTTTTTTCCAATTTCATTTATTTTCATATCCAATCCTATCCACCTCCATCCAAACATTCATGAAAATCCATAAAATTACACATACAGGAATGTTATTAAGTTAATGGTTTATCCAACATCAATTATTTTTCCCTTCCCTTTTCTATTCCTAAAATGAAAACATCGTATGTGAGGTGTCGATTTACCATATTCATGCATGGTGAGTTTTTTTTAAATTATTTTTTAAAATCTGATTATAAATAATTTTATGGTTAAAAAATACCTAAATATATTTAATAAACCATATTTATTGTTCTGAAACCAGTATATATAATATTATTTTAGAAGACAAAACTAGTACGTGATGATCAATAACACAACAAAATAATCTAAACAGTTATCATTATTGTTTAATCTAATAAATAATCTGTGTATCTCCAAAATGATATATAAGAACCTAAAATCCTATTTATTTTAATTATTAACATGTAATTCTAATTATGGATAATGATCACATTTTAAAATATCTATCATACATGTATAAATGTGAACCAATCATTAAAACGGTGAGAAAAAACACTTCTGAATGATGAAATTGAATCCTATAACTCATTAAAAAGAACACAAATGAGAATAATAAAATTATACTAAATAAATATACTTCTATAGGTAATTAACTAAATTATTAATGAATATAATTTTATTTTCTAGGATGTTATGTATAAAAACAGAATGCTTTCATATAAAAAGTAATTGTTCTTTATTTTACTCCATTTTTTAAATCGTGTTTAGATTTCATCCTATTTAGTCCAACATAATTATTAATTATTTTAATATAATTCCTTTGTGATCTGTTTAAATTTTCTAAAATTCTATAACTATATACATTCATCCTTATTTTATGGGGAGGCCCAAGTTTTATACAGTTCACAATTAAATTCTTCTTGATAAGGAGGCCCAATGTTTTTTGAAACTTTTAAATTTCTTAACCATTTTAATATACACAACATAATCTATTGTAATCCACCAATATTTTTATATAATAACTCTTTGAATCATGAAAATAAATCTTATC
The DNA here is from genome assembly GCA_963277665.1 of Viscum album. NCBI lineage: Eukaryota > Viridiplantae > Streptophyta > Magnoliopsida > Santalales > Viscaceae > Viscum > Viscum album. The sequence goes on from OY728148.1 coordinate 1,143,166,432, forward strand.
TATTTTATATTTTTATTTAAATAATTAATATTTTTTTGGTTTTAGATACTCTTATATTTTCCATTAAACTACACTGAAGTAGCCAATTTAAAATATTTATTAAAAATTAAATTTAGATGTTTTCAATTATGTTAGGAATAATTAATTCCAAATAGATAATTTCATTTCCTTTACATTTTTTTTCTAGGATATGAATGTTTATAATCTAATTTTAATATAAATTAAAATTCATTTTCCAAAATAACTCTTCCTTCCAAAAGTAAAAATGGGTATTTCTCTTAATAACTCCTCATATATTTTATTTGAGTATTTTCATATATTTCAATAACCACTATTGAATCATATGAATTATTGAAACTAATATCTCATTTTACCATCTACAATATTTTATGTAAGGGTTAATTATTTTTTATACACATGATGTGCTATATTGATACCATTCTCCACATTACTCTGAATGGTTTATGATTATGTTTATTGTTTGGGGAAATATATTGACATTCCATATGCAAGTTTCAATATGAATGTATAAGTAGATTATGTTTCACCCCTATTATATGTGGAATTAATTAGAATTAGTAAGTGATATCAGGGCCCCTTTGTATCCCCTTAATGTATCGATAAGAAAAATAGTCAAACTATACCAAGTTTTTACCCATTTACTTATGGTGTCCTGAATAAATCCTTGACTATATGTTTATGCTGTCTAGAATTATGAATTACCTCATTATGATACTAGTAATTGATAGTAAATGTGATTACTTAATTAATATAATATCCATGGTTATGTTTTTTTCTCAGGTCATTAATTATGGACTTATTTAATCAGATTTTATTTATTCCATATTATTATCAATATTTTTTTAATTGTATTTGTATTAGTTATTCACCTTTATATATTATTTATGTTTAGGATAAAATCCACTATATTGATTACCATTAATTATCATCTGATCCCACCCCTTTCTTAGGTTTTATTTTTCCCCATGATGTGATGATGTATAATATGAATGACATGGAGGGATAATATAAGAGTTTATGGTGTTTTCTAGTAGATTTGGTATATTATATTTGATATCATTTTTTAATGTAGAATTTAGGTATGTATCTTGTTTTCTAAATATACTAATTTATTTTCACATTTTGTGATGTGATTTCCTTTTTCATTATTCCAATATAATAAGGTAAGGCACCAACATTGGCCTACTGGGGTTGGGGTATTTAGAGAAGGACCAGGAGTGTGCGATGTCACCATTATTTGAATTGATAGAGATAATATCAACAATCTAAGATCTTGATGGGTTTGAAGGAACTAGTAGATTCCCTAGCAGGACGTTGAGATGTGTTTCAGACAAGGTTCTGGATATCATGTTGCAAGTGCCCAGTGATCTTCTAGTGTTTTTTTGAAGGTCTATGGCCATGTGTGCTTTTTTGATACCCCTTGAAATTTTATCAGGATGTTTTGGTTTCATTTATTGGACATTCATATTTAATAAATATATTGTTCATTGTGTTTGTGACTTATTCAATGTCTTTGGGGATGGTTTGGGGTGATTATGACCTCTCCATAGAAAACAATGTTCAATATATTTTCTTCTGACACCCCTAGTGTATGTTTAGATGTGTAAGTGTACTTATGACAACTATAGATCCTGTAAAAGATAGTTTTGTGTGTTTATAGCCTCCATATAGTGTATGTATGGGTCAAATGTGCATGATTTGGACCTCTCAGTGAGTGGATTGGGTCCAAGGCCACCCTAGGGGATGTGTCACAGTACGATGTGAGACATTCTGATTGATCCAACCTAAAGAGATAAGGTAGTTGTTTGAGTTGTGGACATATGATCATGCCCAATGTCTATGATTATTTGTTGGGGTTTTACATCACCCTGGTATATTACTTTTCATATATTTGGGGAAAATTATTGTTAAATAAGGAAACATGGCGATTAAGTAATGGTTTTAAACTAAGTATTATTACGTGTTGACATGACATGATTAACACTTGATTTCCTGATGGGAATGTATTCCTCATTAGGATTCATGAAAGGCTAGTTATCACAAATTAACTATTTGGAAATGTTTTTTCTATACTTATTTTTTATGCATACACATGCATATTATAGTATATATTATATGTTTTTGTGGATACTCTTCTATTTTATATTCCCACACCTTGCCTGGGAATATTGGTACATATAAATACATTATTTATTGTTTCCATGTTATAGGATTGGACATATGGTGTATTTTTTTAGGAAAACATGTATATATCAAGATATTGGGATGAGGATTGGGGTGTAAATATGGCTAGAGTGTGTATAGTGATTTGGATTAATTTTTATTTTTGATCAACCCATTAAGAGAATAGTGTATTTTTCATATAATATAATCAGTATTTGTCTTATGTGATTGGTTGTTTAAATATTTGGGTACTCTTATATTTATGGAAATGGATGTGGATTTGGTTATTTTCATTTCCATGTATCATTCTTATTCAAGCGCATAGTATCCCCACTATATGTATTAGGCCCTCATTGATAGTCTTATGTGTGTTGTATATTGGGTGGCCTGTATAATATTAAATGAAATCTCTATCATAATAATTAATGACAATCCTAGGTCATGGTGTCCTAGATTGACCCCCACCTTTTCATTACTACACAATCCACTGCAAACATCAATACAAATTTGATAACAACAATGGACCTATGATTGTATATATATATATATATATATAGATCTTCTCCCTCTTTTTTAATTTTTTTACATGAAATTCATATATCAGGAAGATATTAAAATGTATAAATTATAAAATTAGTAACATATACCTGTTACTAACAATATGGATATTATTTCTTCTGAAGCAATAAATAAAAATAACAAATAAAGCTAGAGGTTAAGAAAGAATACTTTTAGGAAATATCATAGAGGATAAAAAAATATTTTATTGTAATAAAAATAGTTTGTTATATTTTATATTACTTACAATCATACTTAAAATGAATCAGAGTCATATTTAGAACACTGTGATTATATTGAATCAATTGGAAAATTTTAATCCAGTGTTACTGATATTTCATATAATGTTTCTATTAAATTTTTCAAACACGTATTTCTGTATATAAAATATTTAAATAATTATAAATGTTATATGGAGTTAAATATAGAATCTATTAGAGATCCATTAATTACTTGGTTACAAAATTGTAACACTCTCACTAAATATTTTCATGCTAGAGAAAAATCCTTATTCAATTTTATTTACAAGTGTTTCCATGTAAAAGAAAACATTTAAAGGAATGATTGTGACAAATATTTGACTAATAATACAATTTGGGAGATGATTCAGGTTCCTAAAAAACTAACAATTATATAATTGTTTTCAAGGATATTTAACATAATATCAAGGAAAAAGGAATAAAATATATTCATCATTAATAACAGGAGATGTGTAAGAAGCGTCAAGATCATGCATAGATGATGGGAATTAGATATGAAGAAAGTTTGAATTATCCAAAACATCATAAAAGGCTCTAAATTTATTGTGTCTTTAGTTGGAAATAAATTTAATAAATTAAAATATCACATAATCTCATTTTTTAAATAAATCTAAAAGAAAATATTCTACAATACGTTTTGTAAAAGTGAAATACTTATGCGAATACTCATTTTTTAGGCAACAAGAGTATAAAAATATTTAATGATATATAATTTTATGTTCATATAAAAAGATAACCCATACTCTAGGTTTTTTTGTGAAATAAAAATTCTTATATAAAAAGTTTTGATATAAATATAAATTATGGATATATATGGGTACATAATTGTGTTACAAAAAAACAACGTTATCAATGGTCATTCTAATTAAGATTATATTTTTTTCGAGAAGTGATTAATGGAAGTTGTATTTATATTAAAATCGATCATAGTGAACATTGTCCAAGACATGTCAAAAAGGAATAAATAAAGGTTCATCGTCTATGGATAGTGTGGCGAAATGTTTTAACTCATATACATATAATAATATCTTAAAAATAAATCATAAAAAGAAAAATAAGTTCTACATTAATTCATTTAATTATTTTCATCAGATAAATCCTTTTATGTTTAACCACATTAGGAAAAATAAGTTAAATCGATTTTTTTATAAAAGATTTATATATATATTTAAACTATATGAAATTTATAAGATGTAAAACACTAAAAATTAATTATTGAATAATGATCATCTCAATAGTTTTATTCACATGTAACACCGAGGTTTAAGATAATTTAATTTTATTACAAATATAATATTATTTAAATGTTCCCTACCACTAAATTTCATGGTTTAAATATGAGTAACAACATTTTGAAATATTTGCTTAGTATACCAACTCAACACATTTAGATCATTAATTCTTAAAATAGATGAACACAATTTTTAGTAAAGTGATTTTATTTTTCAAAATATCATTGACTTAAAAATTGATTTTATTTCATATTCTGTAAAATATGAGTAATATTAAATACAATGACTAATTTAATCTTAATATCATCTGTTAAAAATTATCTTAGAGTGAATTATTTATAATTTTGTGAAAATAATGAAATTTCAATGAATAATAAAAAATATTCCTTTTTATTCAAGGATATCTTTTAGTTTAAATCTAATAAAAGATATATTTTTTGGAAATAATTATAAAATTGAAAATAGTTTATTTATATTATTAATATCATATGTAATTTCATTATAATTAATTTTATATTGGATTTATATGTAAAAATATTTACACTTTAGAAAGAATATTTTTTGGACAATATATTTACACTTCTTCATCATGTTCATGTTTTAAATTACATTTTACAACTTCAAAAAAAATTAATCCCTAAAATTTGATTCCATATTATAAATAAAGATGATAAAATTTAGAGTATATGTAGCTTTAATTTATTGTTTTTATGAATAATAACCTTGGTAAATGTCTGTCAACATGGTAAGGGTAACATTGAAAAAATAGGGTTAATCTATAAGGACCTGACCATAAAACATTACATAATCTTGAATTAAATGAATAATTCACATCAAGAATCCTTTCAGGTTTAAAGTTTTAGAGAATTAGGCCATAAGTATTACATTACATCTCAAGTATTAAAAGTAGACACTTCTACTCAATTTCCATTTTTTCCCAAAAATAAAAAATGTTGAAAAAAGAGTCATGTCTAGTTCCATGTTTTAGACAGCATGAGCTTTCCTCTATCTCATCCTTCACCCTATTCATCTTTAAGTCCTATGAAATTCATTTCAAAACATGTAATGATCATAAAATGATCACTAAGGGTTATATAACATAGAAAGAAAACATTAGTTCCTTATTACACACATAACAATAGCTCTTTTACATACCTCATGAAATCATAAGATTTAGGAATAACATATAGAAATAATAAATCATAAAGGTAACTTTTGGCATCCATATCATACTTACATTGTGGATATCACAGCTATGTAGGGAGTTACATTTGAAATACACATCATAATATATTTCCTAAATCACATAGGAGAAATATTCACATTTACCTCTATCACATTACCCAATGCATTGGAGAGCTATATCTGGCTCACCCACCCTAGGAGTATCACAGAACAACCCATATACATAATAATTCCCAAGAACTATAACAATTTCATAACACATAAAATAAACACAAAAGAAATATAACCTTTCCACATTTCAATTAAAATATATCATTTAAATATTTTGAAATAAAAACTATATTATCCAATGCATTTTCAATACCAAAATATGTAAAATATTATATGGTATTAATTTTCCTTTTAAAAACATTAGAACTTTTTAAGGAAGCCACAAAACAAATAATACTCACGGCGGAGAAAACGGTATTTTTCATCGCTTACATTAAATGAAAAATTATTTTATGTCATTTAGTAAAACACTTCAAAGATAAAGATTCACTTTGAATGAAATAAAATTTAATAGATGTTTATACTGTGTATAAAATAAATTCATGTATTAAAACAAAATATGCCTTAATGAAAGGAGACTGAGATGAAGTCCCTTACCTCGTGTCCGATTAGACTCGTTCATTATTTAATCTCCTGAATAATAAACTAAAGTTAATTTATACTTGAATAAAATACTTTTTCATGTTTATTATTCCTTTTATATAACTTATTAAAATTTTATAAACATTATGAAATCATTTATGTAAATAACGGTCATTATGTTGAAATTTGGTACTTGAGTAAAAATAAACTTCTTATAATTAAAATTCATTCATGTGGTCAAATATCCATTATATCCTGAATGATATTCATGATTGAGATATCATATAAATCATATATATATAGTATATTTATGTATTTATAATATTACATAACATTTAGAGATAAGAAATGAAATGCACCATTCATGGAGATGGTAAGCCGTACGTACGCATGAACGCTACTTTCATTTATATTTCTTTTTTAATTGAATTAAAACATAGTGATAAATAAGTACATTATAATTCCATTATAATATCATATATAATATCATTAACTATATCTTTTATATGTACCACATATGGCATTAAGGATTCCTATCACTTTAAGGGGGCGGTAGTCCACACTTCCTCAAATGAAATTATCACGTTTACCTGTAATTGAAACCATAAAGGAATGATTTAAATAGAAAATAATCATAAAAACATAAATAAAATATATATACCATATATAAATAATATGAAATTATAATTTACACCATGAGATCTGGTAGAATATAATTGAACAATCATCGTTTCGTGAGGCATTAGTTTTCCATCCATAGAAACAGTATGTTATTACCCATTAGATGGAGGTGTGTGTAAGTTTAGATCGAATCCTTCTCACAAAAACATCATATTAATATTGAGGACACTGTTTTTGTTATTAATTAAAAGAAGAAAAATTTTTTATGGGGTTTTATAAGTAAAATTAAATAAAATAACTAAAGAGAAGATGTTACCTTTAAATCTGGTAACTCCCTTTGGTTTGAACCAAAAGGGTTCGTTGAAGTGCCTTATGCCTATGTTAACTCGTATAAGAGGATTATAGGGATGTATGGAGCTTAATTGGGCAGATTCTAGACAATCCAAGGGGCTTGATAGGTGTGAGGAATTTGTTAGAGGTGATGGAGTTTTATATGGTGGAGGAGGGACTCTTTAATAATTTATGAAAATATTATTTTATTACATAATGATTTTCGGTTTCTAAATTTCCAAAACATATTAATGTTAACGAGAAGATTACTCATGGTAGAAATAAAATCATCCAGCTATATTTTGATAGGTTATGGATAATATTTTAAACTTTATAATCACATTTATTTAAATCTTTTATTAATGAGGTAAACACTACATCATTATTGGGTCATTAATAATTAAATTTATTTGATATATAAAAATAATAAATCAAATACCATGATGTATGAAATATTTTTATCTTTCCAAATTAAATTTACTCTCCAAAAATTAACTTATATAACCCTATTTAAAAATTAATTTACAAACAAAAATTGTTTTATGTCATTTTGTCTTTATGTTATTTAAAATAAATTGTCATTATCACTCTCATGTAGCTCCATGGGTTCCCAAAATAGACCCAAAGATGCGCATGTTCAGATATGAACTAAAAAATATTATTAGGACACATGTTAGAATAATTTTATTTAATTATAATTAAATTTGTTTACCCTTATTTACCTGATTTACCCTTTAACCATGGTAAATAAAAATTTTACATTAGTAAATATTCATAATTTCTAAAAATAAAAGTTACATATTTATACAATTTAAGCCTCCTTATTCCAAATATGAAATAATTTTATCTAAATTTACAACACAGAAGTGGCATAAATTATTTTAAAATTAATGCATATTGTCAAAATGAAAACCGTGTTTTTAAAAAATATTAACTATCAATTGATTGACACTTGTTTAAGTCCAATTTCAATATAAAAATAATTCTAATGAACAAAATTGGATTAAATGGTAAAAATATAATCTAATTACAATTTAAAACTAATTAAAAATATAATCTAACCATATAATGAAATTATATTAAAATGCAGTTTTGAATTAAAATACAGTATTTTTCACTATTCATGCAAAATTGATTTTTATCAGAAAAATACATAAATTTTACTCAAAGTGAATTCATATGTCTTGATTCTATTGAATAATTTTATTTGGTCAAATGGAACATATAAATGTGACAAAAACTATATTTAATGAGGGTTCACCATCTAAAGGTGGTAAATCAACCATTAATTTAAATTATGCATAAAATTAGATTAATTCAGATTTTAAACTTTTAATTTTATTAGATAAATGTAAAAGCATTTAACGAACATTTATAATCATATTTTAGTAAGTTTCTTTCATTCCCACTAATAAAATGACTGTGAGTTAACTACCATTTAAAATAATAATAATATATTATTTTTGTGCAATGTACGATTTCAAAGAAACCTTTGGTTGCATGTCAGGTACGCCATCGAACAAAGAAACCCCATTAAGTTAAAATTAAAATTTAATTCAAAAAATATTAATTAAAATAAAAATTTATTATTTATTTATTTACCATGGATGTTACATCCTTTCCCCATTTTGGAAATTATATGTTCGCAATTTTATTCACTTATCAAATAAATCGGGTTACTTTTACCTCAAAGCATTTTCAGATTCCCACATTAACTCTTCAACCATATAGTTTTTCCACATAACCTTTACCTAGTGATTTAACTTATTTCTCTATACTTGATCCCTTCTATCAAAAATCTTGACTGGTTATTTCTCATAAGAGATATTCTCTTCCAACTGAACTATCTCTAGGCTCAAAACATGAAATGGATTTGTCATATAATTTTTTGACTTTGAAACATGAAAAACATTGTTTAATTGGGATAAACATGGAGGTAAATCCACTATATAAGCAACTGATCCAACATTCTCCAGTATTTCATAAGGTCCAATGAACCATGGGCTCATCTCTCCCTTATTACCAAAAGGCATCATACTTTTTTATGGAGAAACTTTGAGAAAGACATGATCACGAACCTCAAAAGAAGGATCCTTCCTCCGATTATCCGAATAACTTTTTTGCCTACATAGAGCTGTTCTTATTTTCTTATAAATCAACAGAACATTTTATACCATATCTTCTACCAATTCTGGTCCCATCATCTTCCTTTCACCAACTTCATCCCAAAAAGTTGGAGTTCTACACTACTTCCAATATAATGCTTCAAACAGAGCCATATGTACACTAGAATGGAAACTATTGTTATAAAAAAATCATCCAATGAAATATGTTAGTCCCAAATTCCCTAGTAATCCATAGGGAAAGCACATAACATATCCTCCAAGGTCTGAATTGTTCATTCTGACTGCCAATCTGATTGTAGATGAAAATTTATACTGAAATTTAATTCAGTACCCAAGGGGTTCTGAAGGCCTTTCCGAAAGTTAAAAGTAAACATGGGATCACGATCAGAAACAATGGAGAGGGGAACACCATGCAACCTGACTATCTCATTAAATACAACTTAAAAATTTGATATAGAGGCAATGTATCTCAAATAAGAAGTAAATTAGTAGATTTAATCAATCGATCAACAATAAGTCACATTTTATTATTACCTTGAGATGTCCTTGGTAATCCCACAAAAAAGTCCATGGATATATTTCCCCATTTCCACTATGTCACCAGTAAAGACTAAATCATCCCTTTAGATAACTACCACTATACTTTGACCTAATAAAAAGTCAAACACTTCACAGTAAAATCAGCAATATCTCATTTCATTCCATCCCACCAGTAATACTCCTGAAGATCCTTGTACTTCCTAGTATTTCCCAGATGAACTGAAAATGGGATACTATGAGCTTCACATTACAACTCCTTCTTTATATGTGATTCAGAAGGATCATATGATCTCTTTCCAAATCTCAAATCATAATCATTATCAATGCTAAAATTAGGCAGCATACACTTATGAACCAACTCTACCATTTTCTTCAACTCACTATCTTCCTTCAGCACTAGATTTATTTTATCTGATAGATATTATTTAACTGAAAACTGAAACAGAATAGAGTAATTTCCAGCAATAGTAATATCTATGATAAATTTCATCATATTAAATACCAATGTATCTCGTTCCAAATGAATCATGGTTAATGATGCATTACTTTTTCGACTCAAAGCATCATCCACTTTATTTTATTTTCCCGAATGGTAAAAGATCGTGAAATCTTATTCCTTGATTAATTCCAACCATCTGCTTTGTCTCATGTTCAATTCTTTTTGAGTGAATATATACTTCAAACATTTATAGTCAGTATATACTTTACATATTACACCATAAAAATGATGCCTCCATATTTTTAAATCAGAAAACAATAGTAGCTAATTCCAAATCATGTGTATAGTAATTTAACTCATGAGGTTTCAACTGACGTAAAGCATATGAAATTATCTGATAATTCTGCATAAGGACACAACCACGCCCTTTCAACGAATGATCACTATAAATAACAAACTCACCATTTACGAAAGGTAGTTCCAAAACTATAGAATTAACCAATATTCTTTTCAGTTGCTAAAAAAATAATCACATTCTTTTGTCCAAATGAAATTAAAACCTTTTACAGATAACTTAGTCATTGGACTAGATAATCGTGAATAATTTTCCAAAAACCTCCATAATATCCTACCAAACCATGAAAACTACGGATCTCGGTTATATTTGGGGGTATTCTCTATTCTTGAACAACTTTTGTTTGAGAAAGATAAATATTTATTCCATTTTTTGAAATAATGTGACCAAGGAATGATATTTTTTTAAACATAACTCTCACTAGCTGAATTTCTCAAATTGTTTCTTTTCATTTAAGATTTTAAAGAAAACACCTAAATTACATTCATGCTCCTCTTTACATTTAGAATAAACCAAAATATTATTTATAAAAACAGTATTAACCTAGGGTTTTGTTCCTGTTAGACTTTGGAATTTCTTTTCCTGATGTTTTTCTAGAGCAGGGTGTTCAGACGACGTGTGATTCCGAGCACCGGTGTGGCCGGAATTAAATTTTAAGTACATTCACACTAGATACACCAAATATACATAATTAAACCTAAACGGTTTCTTGGAAGAAAAATATGAGTGAAACGTTGAGTTCGGGGCGTGTCGTTTACCCTTGGAGGGGTGTAACTTTCGTTGTTGTGTCCATTCTGTGGAAAACCCCACCAGGGGAATTTTCGTAATTTAGCGGCCTCGGGCATGAACATTATAACATCTAAATGGAGGCTCTGATGAAAATTTTGATACTGTTGTTGCGCTCATAACGTGGATTTTTCCCTAGGGGTGTCTTAACCATGACCCCGTCAAACTTTTGGGTACGGGCCTATGGGTGGGTGTTTAAGTGTGTTTCCCTACGTAAACACACCCACCCCTCCCTCTTCTACCCCTTTCATTTCTCACTAGAGGAATCTCTCTCAGAATGGTGATCCACACACTTCAAGCTTCTCTCCCCACCTCTCCAAGGCGGTTGCGGCTCCGGCGGACTGTTAGTGAAGCGACGGGCTACGCCCAGCGAGGTAGGTTTGTTTGTTTCATTTTTTTAAATACTTCATCTACTTCGAACTATAATATTAGTGTCTAGTATCAGTTCAATTTTTGAGAAAATGCCATATTCAAGTAGGGATCGATACAGGAATTCCAATGAATCTTTGGGATCGAAAATCCATGTCACAAGGTGTCCGAGGAGACCCCGGGAAGCTTTCCGGCCAAAAACACCAGTTTCTGGCGGTTCTAGGTGAGTCTAGAAGCTCCACACAGTGGTTCAGCAAGCGACGGTGGCGGCGAAGCTCCCAGGCGGCGGTGCGGCGGGCTTCCTAAGTGTCAGTGGTGGTCGAGCGAGACGGCGACCCGATGGTTCGCGCTACTGGAGGGCGCAGGCTGACTTCGCCGGTCGGCGCGCTGCACGTGAGACAAGGTCGTCACGACCCGGAGAGCCGGTCGAGACCCTCAAACCATGGGTGTCATGGAAAAGGAGCCATACCATCTTGTGCCGGTCAGCATAAAGACACGGGGCCCATGCGTTTAACTGCGGGCTGTGGTGGGCCAGGCGGTCCGGGCAGCCGAGCCGCGGACCGCCGGTCTGGAGTGGGTGGACCTGTTCGGCAGACCCTGCCTCCATCCGATGAATTTAAAATGTCTCTAGTTTGAAAAAAAATGTCGGATTCATAAGTCATATGTGGCGAAGTGATCTTATGCTCGAGACGAAGATTTTGAGATGGTCCTAGAGATTTTTAATTACTGAGATGGGGGCTCGATGGCGCGACACGCCCGTTAAGTATCATTTAACACCTCACTGGGATTCTTCTTTCAGATGGAGCCAACACATTAGGAGTCTATTTTTACTGCTTTCAGTGTAATTGTAACCTTGTCCTCACGATGATATAGTCCATGGTGGTTTCAGGCATTGATGCAAAAGTTGAGGGATGGGCCATACGGGTCGTCTTTTAAGCTGTGTGCAACGTACAACTACTTTTTCATCTGACGCCCGTTCAGGGTGAATAAATAGTCATTTTGGCATGTTTTTATGAGATCATCATGATGGAGAATTTCTCTAAACCTTTTTTGGGACCGATGTGTGGGCCCGACAAGATTCTGTTTGGGAAAAAAGTGGTGTTGATTAACATTTTTGTTGGGAGTCCGATTAGAGCGACTAAGTAGTCTATCTCTTCTGTTTTTCTGTGAGGATTACAATGGTGTAATTTGTATGGGCATGTTGAGCCTCATTTAAGATATCATTAAATTTGGAAACATGAATTGGAATTTCTCAAAGGCACCTTAGACGCACACCAAACCAATGCACGGTAGAAATGTTTGTGATACCCAGTGATGGAACGAGAAGTGCGGAGTTATCGGACCAGTTTCGGGTTTACCATCCATTGGGACTGGGAAGTGGGTTACCCACCGGTATACCAGGGTTTACCCTCCAGTGGGGATAGGTAGTGGGTTACCCATTGACCTTAGGATTTACCCTCCAGTGGGGGTGGGTAGTGGGTTACCCATTCATCTTAGGGTTTACCCTCCAGCGAGGCTGGGCAGTGGGTTACCCCATCATCTTAGGGTTTACCCTCCAGCGGGGCTGGGAAGTGGTTTACCTGTTCATCTTAGGGTTTACCCTCCTACTGGGTTGTGCAGTGGGTTTCCCGACGACCTCTTAGGGTTTACCCTCCTGGTGGGCTGGGCAGTGGGTTACCCGATAACTTCTTTCAGACTCAACAATTTCTATGTGGCATGTCAGTGACTTTTCTCCATGTTTACCAGAGCGGGAACCTTGGTAGTACGGTTTAGTGATGAGACAACTTTGATGTGTGGGACTGTTGGGAATCAGTGATGGATAACCTTAGAACTATTTGACGACTTTTCATGGGATGTGTTTGGTGATGGACATCCCCTTATGCACTCGTTCATGTTTCTTATTGAGTATATATATATATATATATATATATATTTATACGCCCTACTTTTTTCACATTCCCTGGCATTCAGTTACATTCCTTCTAGGAGGGGAAAAGATTCACAGGGTATGCCACGTGCTTTCCATGTCTAGCTCCTCTTGGTTGGACAAGTCTACTTCCTTTCTTCAGTTGGGTTGAGTTTCACTCTCTCGATTTTACTTTTACACTATTATTTGTTCTGTCAACTGCTCACCATTTTAGTATGTGCTTTGTTTCGCCCTAGAGTTTCATGTCATCCTACTGAGTATCTTTATACTCACCCCTACTTGGGCTGTTCCCACATTTGGGGTTCCCTTGCAGACAATGGACATGTCAATAGAGACTAAGGAGGAGCGTTGAGGACACAGAAGCTTCTTCTGCATTCAATGGTCGTAGTAGGACATCCAGGTGTAAGACTCACCTACTGTTTACGTTTGTTTACATGTTGCTGGGTTGTGGCACCTTTCGGGTGGGGTGCGTGTTTTTTCCTTTTTCTGTTCAGTTATCTTGTCAGTACTTTTCAGAACATTACTTGTTCTATTTAGAAGTTGATGCATGAATGTGGTTGGGTTATAGTTCTTTATCCTTCATTTTTCTTGTTTACTCTAAACATCAGCATTGAGTGGGCCAGGTGTCTGTGCACAAGTACTTAGGCGAAGGCCTCTCTGAGATATTAATGCTTTCGACGCTTGTCGCTAGCCCCTGGCCTATGGAGGCGGGCATGGGGTAGTTGCAGCTCGATAATGGTAGGGTCGGGTCCGGAAAAAGTTGTATCAAAGGTGGTTGGTTCCTTGGGGAATTGTTTGGACGTCCCGGAAAATGAAATTGGTTGGGATATAGTGCAATGGTGTTGACGTGTCTCTGAAGTGGCTCTTAGGTCAGGGAGTCCAGTGATGGTATGGGCAGCCGACTTGTCCATTCACCAGGACCCTGATAATCCAATTGTCGGCTCGGCACGCTGAGACACTTGTTGTAGAGATCATTGGAACATGAATTCGGTTGGATTTAGTATTTAACTATCCTTTTTGAGTAAGCTCCCCTTTGTTATTTCTATTATATATATATGATCATTTGATCGTGGAAACCCATGATGATTTTCAAGAAGCCCCCGTGATAGCAGCCAACCAGGTTACCCTCTCCAGTTTGTGACAACATCCTAGAGAGCGATGAGGAATTAGTTCAGGGACCCTCATGAGATCCCCTTCCACCCAGTGCTTCACTAGTATCCCATATGCCTAGAGAGTGGCAGTCAGTATCGGCCGCACAGGACGAGGTTGAGCGCATGCTGAGTGTGCTATGAGACTTCCAGCATCAGCTGCAGTAGAAGTTCCATGGGGACCTGGATCCTCAAGAAGCGGAAGACTGGATATAGTCTGTGGACCATATTTTCAGGCCAGTACAGAACACAATGGGCCATATGGTAGCCCTAGCTCCCAGCATTTTCCTCGGGATGACGGGGCGTTGGTTGGGTTTGGTTACGCATACCCACGACCAGTCGTCTCTCACGTGGGGTATCTTACAACATGTCTTTCGGGAGGAGTACTCCCCCACTTGTTTACGCTCTTTTCAGATTTAGTATCTTCTGGAGCTGAAGCAGGAGGGATGATTGTGGCACAATACTCATCTCGATTTACCGATCTCACTTGCTACTCGCAGGATATGGTCTACGATAAATACTTTCTAGCATGGAAGTTTAACAGGGACTTCTCAGGGAGATATGTGCTAGTGTAGTGCCCATGTGCATCCCTACCTATGTCGGGGTTCTAGAGTGGGTGATCGTGATAGAGAAATTCTTGGATGAAGGACGCCAGCTGGCAGGGCCTAGTATTGGCCGCTTCAGAGAAGTGTCTTCGGTAGCAGGCAGGTGGCAGAGAGTAGAGCTTTAGTTGAGGATAACCTTCTATGAGCATACTCAGGGGCCAGGTCATACACCGCAGTTGTGTCATAGAGAACCTGGGTAGTCATGAGAGAGTCATTGATATGCTTGTGATGGGCGATGTCACCTACCAAGGGACTACCCGACCAGGCGTACCGAGAAGCCGTGGAAGGTAGTGGGTGCACTTCAGCGGTAGAGACAGCACCGTGACCAGGTATCTCCAAGGAGAGGAAAGAGAGGTCCGCAAGGAGGCCGCGCAGGAAGATCGGCAGGACCTAGAGGTGGGGGACGAAATTTCGAGGTCCTTCCATGACCACCATCGGGCGTCCCACTCTAGGGTCAGGGAGCTGGCAGTAGGGGCCATGGGTAGCTTCAGGCTATGGGTGTTCGTGACCCCCCAGAACACGAGATGGTATGAGGTATGCTTTGTGTTTACTCTATGCTTAATTCGGTAGTAGTAGAAATAGACGCCAGTCATTCTTCTATATTGCTACTTTTGGTATGGGAGTTTGACCTCCCAGTAGAGGTGTTAAATCCTGCGCTTAGCCTCGAGGTTCCTATGGGAAGTGCATCATTAGTGACCATTGTCTGAAAACTGTGCGAACTAATGTTCAGATGATAGAGTTTCACATGGGACCTACTCGTCATCATGATGGAACATTATGACCTCATCATGGGCATGAATTGACTTACCATGGTTCACTCCCAGATTGACTATCGGCAAAAACTAGTCAGATGAGTCAATTATGATGGGACGAGGATGACCATCCTCAGTGAACGAGACCTCATGGAAGAGTAGACGGGTACTCTGATCAAGAGACCACAACCTTTTTCTCACCAGTTGGCGAGCATGGCTCTCAGAGTAGCAGACACTACAGGCACCTGGATCCCTACCGTGGTATAAAAATACATTGATGTCTTTCCCGAGGACGTCTCGGGACAACCTCTGAGGTGAGAGATGGAGTTCTGCATTGACTTGCAACCGGTTACTGCCACGACATCATGTGCAACATATCTGTTGGCACCCATAGAGCTTTGGGAGCTACCATATTAGCTGAATGACTTTTGTGATAAGGGATTAATCTGGCCTAGGGTGTCCCCCGGGGCAGCTCCGACAATGTTTGTGAAAAAGGAAGATGGGGGGAGTATGCGGATTTCTGTGGATAATCGTCAGCTGAATCAGGCCATGATAAAGAAAAAGTAACCTTTGCTGAGGATCGATGACCTCTTAGACCAGTTGAGAGGTGTGAAGTGGTTCTCCAAGATTGATCTTCAATATGGCTACTATCAGTTGCGGGTTCGTGAGGCTGACATCCTGAAGTTGGATTTATGTGGTCATTATGGGAATTATGACTTTCTTGTGATTCCCTTTAGCATGAAGAATGACCCAACCGTTTTCAAGGCTTTGATGAACTAGATCATCCAGCCATACTTGCATCGGTTTGTGGTTGTCTTTATTGATGACATACTCATCTACTCTGCGATAGAGGAGGAGCACATGGAGCATTTGAGGATGGTCCTAGATTAACTCAAGGAGCACTAGATATATGGTAAGCTCTCGAAATGACAGCTTTGGATTCATGAGGTGCACTTTTTGGGGAATGTCATTTTGGAACAGGGTTTGATCATATATCCCACAAAGATAGAGGCAATGCTTTCATGGGAGCCACCAAATAATGTGTCGGAGGTGTGAAGCTTCCTTGGATTGGAAGGGTACTATAGGAGGTTCGTGGACGATTTCCCCAGGATTGATGCCCCTTTGAGCACATTGACGCGAAAGGGATGACCGTTCAACTAGACTGATCAGTTCCAGAAGGCCTTCGAGGAGTTGAGATAGAGGCTGACTAGTGCCCTATGGTAGAGGCTTCCAGAGGAGGGTGTTGAGTTCGTATTATACTGTGATGCTTCAGGAGCTGGGCTCAGGTGCGTGCTGATGCATCAGTGTGCTGTGATTACATATGGTTCAAGGTAGTTGAGGCCCCATGAGAATAATTATACGACTCGCGATTTGGATCTAGAAACGGTGGTCTTAGACTTGATATTATGGAGACACTACCTTCTAGGTGAACATTTTGTGGTCTACTCAGACCACCAGAGCCTCAAATACATCTTCACTCAGCAGGATTTGAATCTGAGGAAGAGGCGCTGGCATGAGTTTTTGAAGGACTCTGATTTCAAGATAGTCTACACTCCAGAAAAGGGAAATGTAGTAGCAGATGATCTTATTAGGAAGTCTTAGGCTCATCTAGTGTAAGAAAATTCAGAGAAGTTGGATTTCCTACATCTGACCTTGGTGGAGTAGGAGGGTACATCTTTTCTGCAGTCGATGGTGTTGACTCCTTTGCTCCTTGATCATGTGAGAGAGTCGCAGCTGGGGGATGTTGACATCACGGTTCTGCGTGATCAGATATCTTCGAACGACGCACCCAATAAATATTCTGAAGGAGGGAATCATGAGATCCTATTTCAGGGGTGAGTTGTAGTACTAGTGGGGATGCGGGAGGAGGTGATGCGGGAGTTCTACACTTCTACCGTGGATGTACATCTCGGTGTAAGGAAAACGTATTGAGACCTTCAGTGGAAGTTTTGGTGGTCTGGCATGAAGCGGAGCGTAGCCGAGTTCACTTCTCGGTGTCTTACCTGTCAGTATGTGAATGCAGAGCATCAGGTTCCAGCATGGTTATTACAGCCCCTTGATATCAGGGGGGTAGAGGTGGGATGGAATATCTATGGACTTAATCACAGGGATTCACCACATTGTGAAGGGATGGAATTCCATTTGGGTGATAGTGGACCAACTCACGATGTTGGAACACTTCTTTTCCATCAGGGGGAAGAGTTCGGTGGAGAGTCTAGGGCAGTTGTATGTTCGGGAGATCATCCAACATCATGGAGTACCCTCGAAGATCATCTCCGACCATGACACGTGGTTTACATCCCGATTGTGGTGAGTCCTGTAGGAGGCATTTAAGACTCACCTGCAGATGAGTACAGTTTTTCACCCCCAGACCGATGGGCAGATAGAGTGCACCTTCCAGGTGTTGGAGGACATGCTCAGGGCGTGCATGTTAGACTTTGGCCTATGATTTTAGGATCACCATACCTTGGTGGAGTTTACGTATAACAATAGTTACCACTCTACTATCGGCATGACACCTTTTAAGGCCCTCAACGGGAGACCATTCTAGTCACTGAGTTGTTTCTATAGTTTTTTTCAGGGGAAAAAAACATTAACGAGGGAATGATGTAAGAACCAAGGGTTTCGAGCCTGTAAGACTACGAAATTTTATTCTTGATATTTTTCCATAGTAGGGAGTTTAGACGACATGTGATTTCACACCCTGGTGTCGACAGAATTAAATTTGAAGTAAATTCACACCACACACTCCAAATAAACAGAATATCTCCTAAACAGTGGAACGTATGGGAAAACTGAGGTCACCATTGAGTTCGGAGCATGTCGTTTACCCTAGGAGGGATGTAACTTTCGTGGGCGCAACCCTTCTATGGAAAACACCATCATGGGCGTTTTCATAATTTAGTGGCCTCAGGAGTGAACTTTATAACATCTGAATGAAGGCTATAAATAAAATTCTGAGAAATCCATTGAGCTCGAAATATGGATTTTATGCTAAGGGCGGCTTAACACTGACCCGTCGATTGTTCGGGTACGGGATTATGGGTGGTTGTTTAAGTGTGTTTCCATACTTAAACACACCCACCCCTCCCCCTACATCCCCTTTCTTTTCTCTATGGTAGAAGCTATCTCAAAAAAGGGATCCACCCACTTCAGGATTCTCTCCCCACCTCTCCTAGGGAGTTGGGGCTCTGGTGGACCGTTCATGAAGCGATGTGCTACGCCCTGTGAGGTAGGTTCGTGTGTTTCATTTTTTTAAATATTGTATCTTTTCAAACTCAAATATTAGTGTCTAATTGATGTTTAATTTTTTAGAAAATTCCATATTCGATTAATACTCGATCCACAATTTCCAACAAGTCTTTCCAATCGAAAATACGAGTCTTGGGGTGTCTGGGGTGATCCTGAAAAGGTTTCCGACCAATAAAACCTATTTCTGGCGGTTGTAGGCCGGTCTGGAAGCTCCGTGCGGTGGATCCGGCGGGTGAAGGTGGAAGCACAACTCCGAGGAGGCAGTGCAGAGGTCTTTCTAAGGCGGTGGTGCGGTTGGTTCCCAAGCACCGGCAGCCGAGCGAGACGACAGCCAAACAGTCTGGGCCGCGGGTGCGCATAGGCCGACATTACTGATCGGCAGGCGGCATGAAAGACCGGGGTTGTCATGAAACTGGGATCCATGCAAGACCCACAAAGGGAGGGTCTCGTGGAAAACAAGCCAGACTGGCTTGTTCCAGTCTAGGTGAAGCCGCGCGGCACACGCGGTGAACCGCGGACCGCCGGTCTGGAGGGGGTGGACCATCTGAACATGTCCAGCCCACCCCGTCTCTGTCCGATGAAGTTAAAACCTCTCTAGTTTTAAAACCGGATGTTATATTCATGTGCCATCTATGTCGACACGATCCTCGGCCCGAGATGGAGATTTTGAGATGGTATTTGTGATTTTTAATTCCCAATATGGGGGCTCGGTGGCGCGACATGCCCATTAAGTATCGTTTAACGCCTCGGAGAGATTCTTATTTTGGATGGAACGAACACATCTGGAGTACATTTTAGGTGCTATCAGAGGAATTTAAACCCTAGCATCGAGACTATGTAGTGAAGTGTGGTTTCAGGTGTTGAAGCCAGAGTTGAAGCTTGGGACCCATGGGCTGTCTTTTAAGCTGTGTGTAGCGTACTATGAAGTTTTCATCTGAAGTCTGTTCGGGGTGAATAAATAGTCATTTTGGGGTGTTTTTCTGAGAGCATCACGATGGCACAGGTTTCTCAAACTTCTTTGAGACCGACGTGTGGGCCCCACGAGACGCCGTATGGGCATAAAGCGGTGTTGAAAAACATTTTTTTTCAGAGTCTGTTTCTAGAAAGTTAGTAGTCTATGTGAGGTGTTTTTTTCCCAAGGATTAATAATGTGTAATCTATTTGGTCCTGAGGAGCTTCTTTCAAGATCTCATTAAATGTGGAAACATGAAAGGGCGTTGTTCAGAGGCACATTTGACGCACACTAAACCAACGCAATATAGTGATGTTAGTGATACCAGGTGATGGCACGAGCAGTGCGTAGTTATCGGACCAGTTTCGGGTTTACCCTCCATTAGGGTTGGTAAATGGGTTACCCACTAGCATACCGTGGTTTTCCCTCTAGCAGGTTTGGGCAGTGGGCTACCTATTGACCATAGGGTTTACCCTCCAGCAGGGCTTGGAAGTGGGTTACCCATTCATCTTAGGGTTTACCCACTAGTGGGGCTGGGCAGTGCTTTACCCATTCATCTTAGGGTTTACCCTCTAGCGTGGATCAGAAGTGGGTGACCCATTAATCTTAGGGTTTACCCTCCATCTAGGCTAGGGAGTGGGTTACCCGAAGACCTCTTAGGGTTTACCCTCCAGCTCGACTGGGTAGTGGGTTACCCTAAGACTTCTCTCAGACTCATCCATTTCTATGTGTCTAGTCCGTGACTTTTCTCTATGATTAACAGAGCGGGACACTTGGATGTATGGTTTAGTGATGAGACAACTTTGATATACGAGATTATTGGGCATCAGTGATATATATCCTTAGAATTATTGACAACTTTTCCTAGGCTGAGTTTGTAGATGGATATCCCCTTATGCAAACATTTGGGTTTCTTGTTGAGCATATACATATATTTATACCCCCTGATTTTGTTCCCATTCGATGGGGTTCAGTTACTTTCCTTCTAGGTGGGGTGAAGACGCACAGGGAATGCCATGTTCTTTCTATATCTAGCTCCTTTTGGTTGGATGAGCCTACTTTCTTTTTTATACCGGGTTGAGTTGCACTCTCTCTATTGTACTCTTACACTGTTATTTGTTCTGTCTACTGCTCACCGTTTTAGTACCTCTTATGTTTCTCCCTCGAGCATTCGGGGCATCCTGCTAAGTATCTTTATACTCACCCCTTCTTGGTCTTTGCTCTCACTTGGTGTTCCCATATAGATGAAGGGAAGGTCGATCGAGACTATGGAGAAGCGTATAGGACACAGGAGCTTGGGTCGTGTCCATTAGTCGTAGTAGGACTTCCAGCTGTGAGACTCACAAGCTATTTAATTTTGATTACCTGTTGCCGGGATGTGGCACCATTCGGGTTGGGCACATGTTTTGCCCTTTTTTTGTTCAGTTATCTTGTCAATACTTTTCAGCACTTTAATTGTTCTTTTTAGAAGTTGAAGCATTATTGTATTTGAGTTATAGTTATTTTTCCATTGGTTTTCTTTTATACTCCGCACTTCTGCATCGAGTGGGATGGGTGTGTGTGTACAGGTACTTAGGTGAAGGCCTCCTTGAGATCATTTTATCTTCGGTTCTTGTCGTCAGCCCCTAGCCTATGAAGGCCGGTCTGGGGTAGTTACGACTCGAGACTAGTAGGGTCGGGTCGTGAAAAACACAACCAAAAATTTATCCATGAACTCATGGAAAATTCTATTCATAAGATCCATTAATGCAGTAGGTGAATTGGTTAAACCAAAAGGCATAACTACAAATTCATAATTTCCATATCTATTATGAAACGCGGTCTTTGGAATTTCTACTTCATTTGCCTTCAACTGATGGTACCCCGAACTTTAGTTAATCTTAGAAAACGACTGAGCTCCCTGGAGCTGATCAAACAAATCATTGATATGAGGCAAAGGATACTTGTTCTTAATAGTGATGTTATTTATTTCTCTATAATCAATGCAATGTCCCATTAAACCATATTTCTATTTAACAAATAATAGAGGAGAACCCCATGGTTAGGTGATAGGTCGAACGAAACCTTTATCTAATAACTCTTGCAATTACTTGTTTAACTCAAAAAGTTCAATTTGAGCAATTCGATAAGGGTGTTTTGAAATTGGATTAGCATCAGGAAGCAAGTCAACTATAAATTCATCTTTTTGATATGGTATAATAACAGAAAACTCATCAGAAAAATATCAAGGTACTCATTTACCACTGAAACTTCATTAATCTGAATAGTTCCTTCATTTTCTACAATATGTGAAAGGTAACATTCATTACAATATTTTACTAGTTTGTCAGCTTCCTGATATTTTGTCAGAAGTATGGTTTCATTCTTCTACACAAACTAAAAAACATTCTGAATAGAACCCACATTAGCTCTGCAGTCAATCTTAGCATGATTAACAGAAATCCAATCTATACCCAAAATGACATCAAACTCTACTAGAGGCAAAACTATAAGGATTTTAGGATTATTCTTTCCACAAACAATTAAAGAAAGGTTCTTATTATTTATTTTTTTCTCAAAATTCCCCCCAGTGTTTTTACCATAAGTTCAAGATTCATATCTTGATATTCAATTCCCAATTTATGTGAAAACGTCTCAGAAATGAACAAATGTGTAGACCCCGAATAAAATAACACATTTGAATAATCTTAAAAAATAAACAGTGAACCTGATACTACTTCATTTGATGGCCCAACATCTACAAAAGTTGTTTCAAAGGACTTCACCACCCATTTCATCTTGTATTATGGTTTCATTCCCCCAGTTCAGTTCTTCATTGGACACTCTTTTACTTAATGACCCATTTCATTGCAGTTAAAAAATTTATTGATTATAAATCAGATTTTCAATTGCATTACCCTGATATTTTTCAGTGAAATTAGGAGCCTTATGTCCCATTTTACCACATCAATAGCACTTATCAAAATTCAAAAAACATTCCCCAGAATGATTTTTACCAGAATTTTCATTTACTGTAAACATAAGTTTCTTACCATCATACATTTTTGAAGTGTTTTTCCCTTTCTCCTACCACCTTGACCTCTTATTCTACTGTTTTTTAAAGATAACATGTTCATTGGTGAACTCCATTTCCACATTCTCCACACATCGAACAAGTTTTCCATAACTTTTGAACTCACGATAAGCTATATCCCTTTGATTATTTGGCTTTAATATAATTTAAAAATGGTTGATTTTACTATCAAAATCTCATATGAAATTTGGTGCATACCTTACCAATTGAGTGAATTTTTCTTCTTAAGCATCCACTGAGTCATCATCTTTTCTCAATTACACAAATTGTTTTTCCATCCAATGATGATCCAACTTAGGAAAATATTTTTCAAGAAACATAACATCGAAACCATCCAAATGAAGAACATGAATCTCCTAACCATCTTTGATATTTTTCACCATCGGTAACCACTAATCATATTCATCTTCATAACAGTAAATAATGAGACTAACATTTTGATGTTTTGAACACCCCATAACATCAAAAATATTCTCCAGTGATTTAATCCACACTTATTCTAGAACATGGTCAGATGATCCTCTAAATGATGGGGGTGTTGCCTCATGAAATGATCCACTACTGACATGTTCCTACATAGTTGATATGGAAAATCTCATGCATGGATACCACCACCATTTATAGACGGAGTCAACTATTCCATCCCTACAACAAACTATTCAGTTCCAATTTTGACCATCTCAGGTTATTGATTTTGAAGGTTGTCTTCCTCTTGATGTCATCTTAATATAGATGCCATGTTTCCTCTATGGAAAACCATTCTGAACACAGAAATATCTTAGGCCAAGAAACATGGTTATCTATAAATTATATATCACTT
The DNA here is from genome assembly GCA_963277665.1 of Viscum album. NCBI lineage: Eukaryota > Viridiplantae > Streptophyta > Magnoliopsida > Santalales > Viscaceae > Viscum > Viscum album. Next base: position 1,143,190,579 of record OY728148.1, read on the forward strand.
AATATTACCATTAATTAATTTGTGGACATTAATTTAACAATATCCTTACATCTAATGTTATCTAATATGAATGTTGACACCAATTATAAGGACTCATCCATAAAACATTACATAATGTTGAATTAATTGAATAATTCACTTGGAGGATCTATTCAGGTTTATAGTTTTTGAGAATTCATCCATAACTATTACAATACAGATCGAGTATTACAATGTAGACACTTCTATTCAGTTTCCATTTTTTTCTCAAAAACAAAAAACATCTGAAAAAAGGTCATTTCTAGTTCCATGTTTTAGAAATCATGAATTTTCATAGATCCCATCATTAACCCTATTCATCTTTATGTCCTGTGAAAAACATTTCAAAATATGGGATGAGCATAAAAACCTCAGTAAGGGTTGTAAATAAATGAATGAAAACATTAGTTTTTCATTACATAAATAACATAATCTCTTTAACACACCTCATAAAATCATAAGATTTATGAATAACACATATAAATCGTAAATCATAAAGGTAACTTGTGGGATCCATATCATACTTACATTGTAGCTATCACAGCTACGTAGGGAGTTACGTATGGAATACCCATCACAATATATTCCCTAAATATCTTAGGAGAAACATTCACGTTTACCTATGTCACATTACCAAATGCTTTGAAGAGAAATCTCGGGCCCACCCAATATAGGTTTATCACAGAACCAACTATATATGTAACAATTCCCAAGAACTATAACATAATCATAACACCTAAAATAAACACAAAGGAAAGATAACATTTCCACATTTCAATCAAAATATATCATTTAAATATTTTGACATAACAAATCAATTATCAAAACCATTTTTAATACCAAAATATGTAAATTAGTATATGGTATTTATTTTACTTTTAAAAACATTACAGCTTGTTAAGGAAGTCATAGATCAAATAATGCTCGCAGTGGTAGAAAAGTTCGTTGTCACCGCTTACGTCAAAAAATTCTTTTTTTTATTTTAGTAAAAAACATCGTAGAAAAAGATTCCATTAGAATGAAATGATAATACAAAGGTGTTTATATAGTGTATAAAAGAAAGTCGTGTATTAAAAAAAATATCCCTCAATGAAAAGAGATTGAGACGAAGTCCCTCACCCCGTGTCGGACTTGACTCGTTCATTCATTAATATCCATAATAATAAACTGAAGTTAGATTATACTTTATTAAGATTCATTTTCATGTATATTGTTACATTTATATCACTTATTACAATTTTTTAAACATTTTTTAATTATTTATGTTAATAACGGTCATTTTTTGATATTTTGTACTTGAGTAAAAAATGAACAACTTATAATTACAATTTTTTCATGTGGTCCAATATACCTTATATCCTGAATGATATTCATGTTATAGATGCTATATATATATAATATATCTTTTATATTAATGTATTTATATTAGTACATTTCATTTTGAGATAATAAATTAAATTCACCGTTCATGGAGATGGTAAGACTTATGTACGCATGAACGCTACTTTCATTTATATTTATTATTTTAATGGAAGTAAAACATAATGATACATATGTTTATTATAACTACTATATGTTATCATATATAATATCATTAACTCCATCTTTTATATGTCCAACATATTCCATTAATGACTCATATCACTTTGAGGGGGCGATAGTCCCCACTTCCTCAAATGAAATTATCACATTTTCCCATAATGGAAACCATAAAAGTATGATATAAATGGAAAATACAAAAGAATTAAGAAAACATAAACAAAATATATATAATATATAAATATAGTTCAATAATAATGTCCACCATGATAGGTGGTAGGAGATAATTGAACAATCATCATTTTGTGAGGTGTTAGCTTTCCACACACAGAAATTGTATGTTCTTTACCCATTTTATGGAGGTGTGTGTAAGTGTAGTTAACATACTTATCATATAAACATCATAGTATATTGAGGATACTGATTTTGTATTTAAATAAAGTAATAAAAATATTTTTGGGGTTTTAGAAGTAAAATAATACAAATGAATTTAAGAGAAGATGTTACATTTAAATCGGGTAACTCACTTTGGTTTGAAACAAAAGGATTTGCTGAAGTGCCTTATGCCTATTTTAAGGATTGTAAGAGGAGGAGGGTGATGTATAAAGATTAATTGGGAATATATTGGATAATACAAGGGGCTTGAGAGGTGTGAGTAATGGGTTGTACGTGATGGATTTTTATAAGGTGCAGGAGGGGCTCTGTAGAAAAGTATGAAAATCTTATTTTATTACATAATTATTATTATTTTTTAAATGTCCAAAACTTATTAAAGATGAATATAATATGACTCATGGTCGAAATAAAATCATCCAATTATAATTTTATAGGTTTTGGATATTATTTTAATCTTTAGAATCTAATTTATTTAAATCTTTTATTAATGAGGTAAACACTATATTATTATTGGGTCCTAAATAATTTAATTTCTTTGATGTCTAAAAATTATATAAAAATACCATGATGTAGGAAATCTTTCAATATTTCCAAATATTATTTATAGTTGAAATGATAACTTATTTAATAATATGTTAAATTAATTTACTAAAATATATTTTTTTATGTCAATTTTGTCTTTATTTTAAGTTAAATAAAATAAAGTGTCATAATCACCCCCATGTGGCTCCATGGGTCACAAAATAGACCCAAAGATTCCCATGGTCAGATATGTATAAATAAATATTATTAGGACACAGGTTTGGGTAATATTATATTACTATAATTATATTTTTTTACCCTTATTTAAAAGATTTACCCTTTAACCATGATAAATAAAATTTTTACTGATGTAAATATTCATAATGTATAAAAATAAAAGTTACCTATTTACAAAATTTCTATATCAAGATTCAAAATATGAAATCCATTTTTCCAAATTCAAAACACAGAAGTGGCAGAAATTAATTTAAAATTAATTCTCGCTGTCAAAACAGAAAGTGGGTTTTTTAGAAATATTAACTATCAAAATATTGAGACTTGTTTATTTCCAATTTCAAAGTGAAATTAATTACAATGAACAAAATTAAATTAAATGGTAACAAAAAAATCTAATTACAATTTAAAAACAAATAAAAAGATAATTTATCCATATAAATAAATTCTATTAAAAGGGAGTTTTGAATTAAAATACAGTATCATTCACTATTAATCAAAAATAAAATTTTATCACAAAAATACCAAATTTTTATTAGATAAATGTAAAAACATTTAACAGTCATGTATAATAATTTTGTAGTTAGTTCTGTTCATTATTCCCAATACAATGGCTAGGCATTAACAAGAATTTAATTAATAATATTATATTATTATTGTGCGAAGTAAGATTTTAATGAAACTCGTTGTTGCGTATCGGGTACGCCATCGAACATAGAAACCACTCTAAGGTAAATTTAATATTTAATTTACAAAATATTAGTTAAAAAAGAAAATTTATTATTTCTTTGCTTACCTGGGATGTTACATAAGCCATTAATATTTCAATTTAAAATTAGAATAAAACCTCTATTTTTCTAATTGTATGAGTTATTTTTTCCTTATCCATCCATTTATTGAAAATATGAAAACTACTTTCCTTTATTCTTTGATAATGACCTTTATATTATTTTTATATAAGAATAAAAAATTACTCCCGTGATTTTCATATATCAAATGTTTTAACATATGGATTGAAAATAGATAATTTACATTCTAAATGATTATTTGAAATATGAAATATTTTTTAATCATTTTATTTTTTAAATTATTAGTGATTTAATAACTACTATAAATGATGATGCACCACTAACAGAATATTTATTTAGTATCTAGAAAAATAATGTAAATTATATAAAAATATTATATGTCGTATAACATGGGTGATTTTTTTCAATGAATATTTAGACAGATATATCATTCTATGGATATTTTAATGGTTTATATTTGAATTTCATAACAATCATGAAGACATTAAATCCAATGTAAATGAATTTTTTCCAAAATGACTTTAATAATATTTTATAATAATTTATATTTAATTAAATGGTCAAATAATCATAAAAATTATTTCATCCAATTAAATTGGGTATGTCTTAACATATCTATAATTGTCTACTTACAGGTAACATCCCTTATTATGGTAACACTCTTATACATTAATGTGTATAAAACATTGATATTAAATTAATTTCCAAAAGGGGTAATGGGGGTTAAAACAATGATATATGTGTCAAAAAGTCACCTAAAATTGTTTAATTGTTATTTTATCAGATAACATAGTCTCATAATAATAATAAATTTTAAATATATCAATTTGGATCTACATTAACATGAAAATGAATATATATTAATTTAGTACATTATGTAATTCAATTATTTTACCACCCCTCACATAAAAACCAGCACATCTTCTTCTCCATTTTTCACTTCCATTGATCTATCTATTTAGATAAACCCCTACCCAATTATATTATAATATTCCTTATCCATTATTCAGAGTTTATTTTCTCCTTAAATGACCATTCCAAAGCTACAAATGAAAGGATCTTTTTAAGGTCTATAGTAGAAGTTGTAATCATCATACCTAACCTCCCTTAATTTATATCATCCTATACCTACTCTAAATATTTGGTATTAAAAATAAAACAATAATTTATGTATCATAAATAGAGTTAAATGATATTTTGATTATGTAAACACCCATATCCACCCTCTAGTCCATCAAATGTGATGTGAAAGTATTTCTCGTGTGTAGGTGTTGACTATCACCTCCATATAAAGATACAATTCATTTTATATCACCAGCATTCATGAAATGTTATAGGGATTTTTAAATATTTTTTAATGCTATTTATGAAATATTTCATCTTCATAAATTATAATATCATATCTACCTTCCTTCTTTCCTATCTATTGGAACATGATCGTGTCACTTGCGGGTACCTATAGACTACCACATGCACAAAGAATTGTGATTTCTTTTCAAATTTACATTACATAGACTGTAAAAAATGACAGATTTAATGAATATATATGATATAATAATGATTAATTTATTTTAATTTATTGTTTACCTTTCTTTCATCTCGTCCTTCTAAAAATTAACGCATTGTTCATGCGTATGTATGGCTGAGAATCTCCATAAATGGTGTTGTTCATTTTTCTATCTCTAACTTTCTTGGATGAATCTATCTATATATAGAGAATATGTATTATATTTATATCATTATTAAAATTATAGATTTTATTTAAACATGATCAATGGAAATGTATTGGATAAACTAAATTGTAATTCATATGAAAAATTAAAGTACTAACACCCAAAAACTATACTTTTAATGAGGAAGTATTAATAAATTAGTATAGAAATATTATAAGATTAAAATATATTATACTTTATTTTGGTAAATTAATTTATTATATAATTATAAAAAATTTAAATTTTTTATAGAGGAGGTTAGTGAAATTTTGAAGCAAGTCGAACTTAAGGTAAAGGATTTTCTACCCATATTTAATTCTATAAGATGCATTCCTCATTCACCACTTATTTGTTTTATGTGCTTTAGATAATTACTATAAATATATTTTTTTATTCTTATCATGAAAATTATTGGGATATAGATATCCATTTAAGTTTCTCTCTTTCCTGTTTTCCTATTCAAATGTTACTAAAGTGGTAAGGGATTTATGTTTCTATCCCATTTTAATCCTGATTGTCTATGACTGAATTAAAATTTAGAAAATTATATAATTATTATATGATAAATCCCATTTCAATTTATTATCCTCTATGTATCTGTGTATGTTTCATGTAATATAACCAATTTACTCTCTTTGGAACATAAATTTCTAGGAAATGTTATTGAGAAAAAAATATCTTATTTTCTCTTTGTCTTGGAATCTATTTCTTCCATGTCTATGTTTCCTTTAAAATATTTCTAGGAATGTTTTATCATTATCCAATTAATTTTTAAAGTATTTATTTAAACAATTTTTACTTATCATAAAAAAATTTCTCTAGTCCCCCTTCCTCTAATGATACCATAATAATGGAGGAGAGATAATTTTTGTGAGTCCTGACTCATGTAGGCGTAGTGATGTCGACTAGAATAGAGGGCTTAAAAAACTCTTTTATGCGAACGATTTCCCTCTATAGTATAAATAGAACCATGATATAAGATGAAATAACCATAATAAACACCATGAAATATACATAAGAAATCCAAAACAATCCAAGAATGAATGTGTAAGTAAAAATGATTTATATAAGGGCCCCAAAAGTAAATACCCCAAAACAAAGCTAATGCTGTGAAAATGATATTTTCGAAAGGGTTGAGCTAGTAATTTCTAGAATTTTCCCCAATGTCCATATAGAATCTCGAAAATAGTTATATATATATGGTGAGAATAAATTTATACTCAGTAAGAAGATCAAAATATCACATACACTTATGAGAAGAGAATACTACCGAATCTGTGAGAAAACACCAAAACCAAACAGAACATATACATGTATACTAACTTCAAACCCTATAACTACCCATACTTTACATTCATTGTTATTACGTCAGAATTGAAGCACCCTTATTACAACATATAACAAAACCAAGAAAGGAAAGTATAGGTATAGTTTCTTTAGAAACTGGGAAACATAAACAACTGGTTCATAAAGCGTCTACACTTTCTCCCATTTATTTCATCATATCTATAGTCCCTTTTGGAATATCTTACATAATAACCTTCTTCCTGACCTAGGGAAAGAAAACATACAAAAGGGTGATCTCAAATGCTCTGTAATGGTAAAAAAAGAAATATCAATCACATCATATACATAAGAACAAAACTTTTGGAAATCTTAACCTGCAAAAGAAATCATAATTTCATAACAAGGGATAAATCATAGTAGTGAAATGTAATACCAATAATCATAACTTAAAACATGAAACTTTGTGGCATACACACATAATCATTGAGAATCATTTCTTATTAGTCAATACTTATTTCCAAGAATATCTTAGTTGACTAAGTCCATTTCTGAACAGAGTTCACTCCTCGTTTCAGTCCTGTTTCACTGAACCCGAATAACCTGACATTCCAGCCATGTCTATCTCATGAGATATAAAATCTTTACCAAATGCATTGGAGGGAGATATAGGTCCCACCCATCTCATAATGATATCATTCTTATGTGTGCCACAAAATCATAAACCATACATCATAGCATAACCCATGTAAAAAAATGGGAATCATAAACATCGTGACATCATAAAACAATTCATATAAGATAAAGGAATTCATAAAATTATTTCCATCACAACATAATCAAATCCATGTAATAATATGGATAGAAACAGAACCCTATATTATCTTAGATGGAAAATAATTTTTATAAAACACTTGAACCCCATTCCTGAGGAAAATATCCTTTCTACTTCAAAAACACTTTTCCTTTCTTAACATTCCATACAATTCTAAACTAAAAGAAGTTGATTAAAAATAAACTTGAATACTTGTAAAGTAAGATTCTTGGAAATAATTTTTTAAAAATCCATTCACGCCGTATATGTTAAAAAAACACTCTTCTCTTACTTTTGTCGGAAAAGTCAAAAAGTACCTCTTACGAAAAATGACAAAAGATTCCTTTCATATCTTTTACTAAAAACTCACCAAAGGGTAAAAATGGATTTAAACAATTTTAGTTGGATGGAAATAATATTACATATTGAGGAAACATGGATGTGGATGATAAATTACACCCCAGTAAATACCAAAGTATAAACAATCTCATATAAAAATGAGATTGTGATATTTTCCCTTACCTTAGGTCCGATTTGATTCGTAAGTGTCCGAACCTCCTATATAATGATTTAAATATTGTTTTTGACTTGTTCCAGAATCATAACTATTGTTATGATATCATATATGGTCATATTCTTAGTTTCATATTAGTAATATTTCATTGCTACTTGATATTCGGGTGTTTATAACTTTTTGTTCTAATGCGTGTTTTGTCGAATAAATTCTTATTCTTCTCTTTAGGTTATAGATACATCATTTCCATAAGGGTATTAATGTACTATATATCATATTCATTCATTCAATTCATTTATATAATCATTATTCAATGAAGATCATGTAGAACAAGTCGCATCATATCGTGGAGACGGTATTCCGTACGTACGCACGAGCGATGATATCGTTCCCATGATCGTGGAATTGTATTAGAGTGTAAGTATACTATTTCAGAATCAATATCACTTTACAATAATCATATATAGTCATTATTTACTCCATTATAACCATCCAATTAAGGTGGTGGTGGAAAATATATTACACAACGGCGTGGAGACGGTATTCCGTACGTACGTAAGCGCAGTGATTTCATTTTCCGTAGGATGGATAGATGGTGAAATAGGGTTTTTTCATACTTATAATAACATATCATTATATGAGTGATACTGATGTAATTACTTCATAATGAAACAACTTAAAAAGAAGAAGTTGAAGAAGAAAGAAGTTGGAAAGGATCGATAATGGAAATTACCTCTTCTTTAAAGTGCTTCTTTGAGACCTCCTCTTAGGGCACTAAAATTGGTCTTTGAAGAAGACCAGGACCTCTAGGATGTTTCTAGGGAAGTGTAGAGGAAAATTTGGCAGGGGTTGGCCGATCTTTAAGGCTCAATGTGGTGTGAGGAAGAGGGGGAGGAGGTGCCCTTTTATAAGGGAAGGGAGGGTCTCCTTTGGAAAAGCTAAAAATATTATTTTATTATAAAGCCAAATTCTGTTTTAAATAGCTCCAAATTGATTTATTTGGAATCTAAGGTGGGGATGGGTCGAAATCCTCTCATCCAATAGAATTTAGAAAAATTTAGGTTCCTATTTTAAAATTATAATTTAGATTTTACTTTATGTTAAACAATTTTACTTTTACCGTGTCTTCTTGTGTTCTTATACTATAAGGATAATAAACATACTATAACAAGAAAAAAGAACCCCAAGTAGAATATTATTAATATATATCACCCTATATAAGTCATTTGGCTGAACCATATATTTTTAGGAATAAAATAACAATTAATAATATATTATTTGTTTTAAAAACTATTTTATGTCAATTTTGACACTATTTAGTAGTTCATTTTTGTGAAAATCATAACAGAATGATTAGTTCAAAGAAAGTTAATTAAATCAATACTAACATTTCATATTAACCTATAAAATTAGTGGAATTTATAAAAAGTCTCAAATTACATTTATTTGGGTATTTATAACATCAATTATGTCAATATTTCATTAATAAGATAATTGATGCATCACCATTGTGTCATATATAAATTAACATATTTAAATTATAAAAATTAAAAATAAAATATCATTATGTAAAAATTATTTTAGCTTTATAATGAATATTTATAGTCGAATTTATCTTATGTATAACCCTATATTAAAAATTATTTTCTTATTAAACTTTTATTTTAACTATTTTAACCCTTCTTTAAATAAATTAATAATAAATGTCCTAATCTAATCCAAGTGGGCCTAAATTGTCATATTTTATTTATAAGGTTGTTTTTGGTCGAATTACACATATACAATAAAATTAGGACATTTTTAGGGTAATAATAATATCATTTTTACCCTTAATTACCCTATTTACTTTTAACCGTGGTAAATAAAAGTAAATAGTTACTATTCACCAAAAATTATTTTCATCTCATTGAACCACATTTTACTTACGGACATCAACCGTGTCTCTTAAATTTTTTATATTCCACTCACAGAAGCGGTAAAATTATGTTTTATAAAAAAATTCAGTTTTTAACTACCACCTAGTGGTTTCACTAATCATCAAAATTGAAAGTTTTCAGAAAAATACCAAAATTTCACCCTTGGCTAATTTCGATATTCCGAATCCAAAAATGAAGTCATTTTAGAAAAATAAAATTTATAAAATTTCAAAAAGTGGTTATTACTATTCATAACGTCTAGTTTTAATAATATTTTAATAGCATATTGTTGTTTAGTGAAACTCGGTATTGCGTACGACGCAAGCTATCGAGGAAGGTCGAGGTTGCGTGTAAAGAAAACCAAGCTAGTGTTGTGTGTAGTGAAAGATTCCTTTGTTGATTTATATAACATAAAAACAAAATATTTCTCATAAAAGTCTCGGGTGTTACATTCTACCCCCCTTAAAATGAATTTCGCCCTCGAAATTCGTCACTTTGTAACAAAAAGAGGAGGATACCTCTCCCTCATCATATCCTCAAGCTCCCATGTAGCTTCTTCTAATTGGTGGTTCCTACATAAAACTTTCACCAAGAGAGTGGTCTTGTTCTGTAGGAATTTTTCGCTACGATCCAGAATCTCTATCGGTTGTTCTTCATAAGAACGATCTTGCTTCAGCGGTATAACTTCTGAGCTGAGTACATGTGAAGGATCAGGTATGTACATTCTCAGGAGAGATACATGAAACACATCGTGAACTTGAGAGAGATTCGGTAGAAGCGCCAATCGGTAAGCTACCTTCCCAACACGATCCAGTATTTCGAAAGGACCAATATCTCTAGGGCTCAGCTTCCCCATCTTTCCAAATCTCATGACCCTATTCCAGGGAGATATTCGTAAGAACACTTTATCACCCACTTCAAACTCTAGGTATTTTCTTCGGTTGTCGGCAAAACTTTTCTGTCGGCTCTGAGCTACTCTTATGTGTTTTTGAATAGATCTGACCTTTTCTTCCATTTCATCAACGAGATCAGGTCCTAATAGCTTTCTTTCCCCAACTTCATCCCAGCAAGTTGGATTCCTGCATTACTTTCCATAGAGAGCATCATAAGGAGCCATCTGAATACTGGAGTGAAAGCTATTTTTATAAGAAAATTCAACCAAAGATAGATGTTGATCCCAACAACCTTTGAAATCCATAGAGGAGTCTCCCAACATATTTTCTAGAGTTTGAATTGTTCTCTCAGACTGACCATCTGTCTGAGGATGATAAGCAGTGCTGAAACCAACTCTGTATCCAGAGTATGCTGAAGACTTCACCAGAACTTTGAGGTAAACCTCTGATCCTGATCAGATATAATAGAAAGTGGTACTCCATGAAATCTTACCACTTCCTTCACATATATCCTGGCAAGTTGATCCAGAGATAAATCCGCTCTAATAGCAATGAAGTGTGAATACTTTGTAAGATGATCAACTATGACCCAGATAGCATTATTGCCTTTGGATGTTTTAAGATGTCTCGTGACAAAGTCCATAGTGATGTCTTCTCATTTCCATTCGGGTATGGGTAATGGTTGTAACATGCCCTTAGACTTCTGTCTCTCAGCTTTAACTTGCTGACAAACCAAGCATCGAGAGACATATTCAGCAACATCTATTTTCATTCCATCCCCCCAAAAGTACTCTTTCAGGTCCCTATACATCTTCGTGCTTCCAGGATGAATAAGGAATGAAGAACTATGAGCCTCATCCAGCTGCTCCTTCTTTAATTTGGGGATGGGAGGAACACAACCCCGATTCTTGAACTTTATTAACCCATCACAATCAAGGTTTAATTCAGGAACATTTCTCACCTTCTTTTGTATCTCGACATCTTCTTTCTGTGCCTCCTTAATCTTCACATGTATAGATGGTTGAACATTCATTTGAGACAGATAAGAGTTTTCCCTTTCCATTATAATTCCAAGATCCATCCTTTGTAAATCCATAAATATTGGATCTTTTGTGATCCTCATCATGGATAAACTGGCATGGACTTGTCGACTTAATGCATCTACCACCTTGTTTGCTTTCCCAGGGTGGTAATGGATTGAGAAGTCGTAATACTTAATCAGCTCCAACCATCTTCTTTGGCTCATATTCATCTTCTTTTGTGTGAAAATATACTTTAAACTTTTATGATCAGTATAAATGTCACACCTTTCTCGATAAAGATAATGCCTCCAAATATTTAATGCAAATATTACTGCATCTAACTCCAAATAATGAGTTGGGTAATTTTTCTCATGTATTTTCAACTGTCGTGAGGCATAAGCTATCACCATATCATTTTGCATAAGAACACACCCCAATCCCTTCTGGGATGCATCACTATAGATCACAAACCATTCTCCACTACAAGGAAGTGTGAGCACATGTGCACTGGATAGCCTTCTTTTCAACTCCTTGAAATTCTCTTCACATTCCTCCATCCAGAAAAAATTAACTTCTTTCCAATTAAACTTGGTGAGTGGATTAGATAATCATGAAAAATCTTTCACAAAACGTCGATAATATCCATCCAAACCAAGAAATCTTCAGATCTCAGTTACTATTGTTGATCTCGACCATCTTTTGATAACCTCTGTTTTTGCTGGATCCACATATATCCCCTCTTTTGAGATTATGTGACCCAAAAATAAAACTTCTTGAAGCCAAAATTCACACTTGGTAAATTTGGAATAAATCTTCTCTTTTCTCAGGGTCTTCAATATAATTCTAAAGTGATATTCATGTTCTTCCTTTCTCTTTGAATAGACAAGAATATCGTCTATAAATACTACCACAAATTGATCAAGATAGTCTCTAAAGACTCTATTCATCAGATCCATGAAGATATCAGGGGAATTAGTAAGACCAAATGGCATCACTATAAATTCATAGTGTCCATACCTTGTACAGAAAGTCGTATTTGGTATATCCTCCCTTTTGACCCTTAATTGATGATCACCGGAATGAAGATCAATATTGGAAATGTATTCAGCTCCACATAGTTGGTTAAATAAGTAATCAATGTGTGGGAGAGGATATTTTTTCTTGATAGTGATCTTGTTAAGTTCTCTATAATCAATGCAGAGTCTCATTGATCCATATTTCTTCTTAACAAATAGAACAGGTGCTCCCCAAGGTGACGCACTAGGGTGTATGAATCCCTTATTAAGATTCTCTTGGAGTTTCTTCTTCAATTCATGCAACTCAATTGGGGCCATTCTATAAGGTTTCATTGAAATAGGTAAAGCACCTGGTGCGAGTTCTATAGAAAACTCAACATCACGATTTCGTGGAAGACCTGGTAATTCCTCCGGAAAGACATCATCAAACTCCCGTACAATGGGCATATTCTTAATTATGAGTTTCTCATCATCCATTTGAGATAAATAACCTTCATTTAGTGGATTCAAGACCCATAAGAAAGCCAATCCATGCCAAAAATCACATCAAATTCTACTATAAGAAGGATCACCAGATTTTGAGGAAGCACTTTCCCACAAACTTTGATTGGAGAAGAATTATAAACTGATGATGCGACTGTTGTGCCATTAGGGGTTGTCACAGCTAACTCAACATCTAATTTTTGAGGTAATACGGTGATATCCTTAGAAAATTCTTCAAAAATAAAAGAGTGGGTGTATCCAGAATCAAATAAAACATTTTCTACTTTAGATTGGATGGTAAGTGTACCTTTCACCACATCGTTATCACACTCCACATCGCTGATAGAAATTTCATGTGACTTTCCTTTGTCTTTAGCTTTAAGAGTTTGTTGACGTCGACCATCATCATAAACCCTTGGATTTGGGCATTGATTGGAATAATACCCCATCTCCTTACACTTAAAGCATTGAAGTGTAGTAGGTTCATTCTGTGTATCCCTTCCTTTGTTTACATCATTAGAAATCTTCTTCCCATCATTTCAGCATTCAAATGCCCTATGACCTTCGTTTCCACATTTGAAACATTTACTTGTCCCTTTAAGACAACTCCCTCCATGTTTCTTTCCACACATTGATCATAAGGGAAATCTCATCTTCTTTTTAGTGTGCTCTTTATATTTTCCTTTGAATTCCATTTTCCTCTTCTTATCAAACCCATATGACTGATGGGTTACTCCAATCTCCATCTCGACTTTGAGAGAACATCGAACGATTTCCTCATAGCAATTGAAGTCCCTTATGGCTAACGCCCTTCGACGACTTGGTTTGTAGAGACCCTAAGCTTGACTTACATTGACATTACATTACATTTTCTGAATACTTAGTACATAACGAAAACACACACACAAGGATCGTAATAGTTTAGTGTCTTTGGAAACTCGGAATATAATTTTTTAATCCTGGTGAAAGATCTTCAACATCTCCCATAAATATCTTCCTTATTTTAATACCTAAAACATTTCTTTATATCTTGGGGAAAAGAAAACATAAAAGGGTGAGCTCAAATTCTCAGTAAGGGTAAACAAAAGAAATATCAATCACATCATTTTCATAAGAGCATAACATTTTGGAAAACTTAACCTGCAAAAGAGAGAATAATTTCATAACATGGGATAAATCATAGGAGTGAAATGAAATCACAATAATCATAACTTAAAACATTAAACTTTGTGGCATACACACATAATCATAGAGAATAATTTCTTGTTAGTCAAGACTCATTTCCCAGACTATCTTAGTGGACAAAGTCCCGTTCTGAACCAAGTCACCCTCGTTTCAGTCCTGTTTCACTAAACTGGTATAACCTACCATTCCAGCCATGTCTATCTAATGAGATATAAAATCTTTACCCAATTAATTGGAGGGAGATATAGGTCCCACCCATCTCATAATGATACAATTCTTATGTGTGCCACAAAATCATAATCCATACATCATTGCATAACCCATGTAATAAAAATGGGAATATTAAACATCGTGACATCATAAAACAATTCATATAAGATAAAGGAATTCATAAAAATATTTCCATCACAACATAATCAAATCAATGTAATAATAGGGATAAAAACAGAACCCATTATTATCTTATATGGAAAATAATTTTGATAAAACACTTGAACTTCATTCTTGAGGAAAATATCCTTTCTACTTCAAAAACATTTTTCCTTTCTTAACATGTCATACAATTTTAATATAAAATAAGTTGATTAAAAATAAGCTTGAAAACTTTTAAAGGAATCTTCTTGGAAAGAATGTTTTAAAAATCCAATCATGCCGTATAAGTTAAAAAAACATTTTTCGTACTTTTGTCAGAAAAGTCAAAAAGTACCTCGTACGAAAAATGACAACTGATTCCTTTCATATCTTTTACTAAAAACTCACCGAAGGGTAAAATTGGATTTAAAAAATTGTAGGAGGATGGAAATAATATTACATATCGAGAAAACATGGATGTGGATGATAAAATACACCCCATTAAATTTCAAAGTATAAACAATCTCGGATACAAATGAGATTGTGATATTTCCCTTAACTTAGGTCCGACTTGCTTCGTAAGTGTCCTAACCTCCTGTATAATGATTTAAATAATGTTATTGACTTATTAAATAATCATATTCATTGTTATGATATCATATATGGTTCACTTATGACTTTATATTACCCGTTCTTTTGTAAATTCCATGTTAAAGAGCGTTTTGGGTAAAATTGTTTCATTTGTTGTCCGTGTTTTGACTTGTAATTATTGATATGATTACTTAGATCATGATTAATTAATTCCAGAATATAAAACATGATTTATATATATATATTCAGAATATACATATATATAATAAATCAGTAAATGGAATGAAATACACCGTTCATGGAGACGGTAGGCCGTACGTACGCATGAACGCTGTTTTCGTTTCCTTATTGAGTTGAACGGAATTAAGTAGATGACATTCATATATATACACATAAATCCAGTATCATTATTATTTCATTTATTTCATGATTACTTTTTATATATAATTTATAATCATTCATGAATGGTTTCAGTGGAGAATGAATCTCATCGTGTCGTGGAGACGGTAGTCTGTATGTACGCACGAGCGATGATATCGTTCTCATGATCGTGAGACTGTATTGGAGTGTATGTATACTATTTCAAAATCAATATCACTTTAAAATAATAATATATAGTTATTATTTACACCATTATACCCATCCATGTAAGGTGGTGGTGGAAAATAGATTTCACCAAGGCGTGGAGACGGTATTCCGTGCGTACGCACGCGCGGTGATTTCATTTTCCGTAGGATGGATAGATGGTGAAATAGGGTTGTTTCATAATTATAATAACATATAAGTATATTAGTGATACTGATGTTATTACTTCATAATGAAACAACCTAAGAATAAGGAGAGGAAGAGGAAATAAAGGTGAAAGAATCGGTAACAGAAATTACCTCTTCTTTGAAGCGCCTCTTTGAGACCTTCTCTTAGAGCACTAAAATTGGTCTTTGAGAAATACCAGAACCTCTAGGATGTTTCTAGGGAAGTGTAGAATAGAATTTGTCAGGGGTTGGCCGAGCATGAAGGCTCAAAGTTGTGTGAGAAAGAGAGGGAGGAGGTGCCCTTTTATAAGGGAGGAGAGGGGCACCTTTGGAATAACTAAAAATATTATTTTATTATAAAGTCAAGTTCGGTTTTAAATAGCTCCAAATTGATTTATTTCGAGGATAAGGTGGGGATGGGTCGAAATCCTCTCATCCAATAGAATTTATCCAGGTTTAGGTACCTATTTTAACGTTATCATTTATATTTAACATTAAGTTAAATAATTTTACTTTTACCGTGTCTTCATGTGTTCTTATACTATAAGGTTAATAAACATACTATATCAAGCTAAAAGAACCCCAAATTGTTTATTATTAATATATATAACCTTATCTAAGTCATTTGGCCGAACCTTATATTTTTAGGAATAAAATATCAATTAATAATATAATTGTTTTTTAAAAAATTATTTTATGTCAATTTTGACACTATTAAGTAATTGATTTTTGTAAAAATCATAAAAGAATGATAAGTTCGAAAAAAGTTAATTAAATCAATAATAACATGTCATATTAACCTATAAACTTATTGTAATTCATAAAAAGTCTCACATTATATTTATTTGGGTATTTATAGCATCAATTATGTCAATATTTCATTAATAAGATAATTACTGCATCATTGTTGTGTCATAAATAAATTAAATTATATAATGTCTAAAAATTACAAATAAAATACAATTATGTAGGAAAGCTTTTTAGATTTCTAATGAATATTTAAAATAGAATTTATCTTATGTATAAACCTATATTAAAAATGTTTTAGTAAATAAACATTGATTTTAACTCTTTTAACCCTTCTTTAAATAAATTAATAATAAATGTCCTAATCTAATCCAAGTGGGCCTAAATGGTCATATTTTATTCCTAAGTTTGTTTTTGGGCGAATTAAACTTGTCCAATAGAATTATGACATATGTTAGGGTAATAATAATATCATTTCTATCCTTAATTACCCTATTTACTTTTAACCATGGTAAAAAAAGTAAAAAGTTACTATTCACCAAAAAATTATTTTCATCTCATTGAACCACATTTTACTTACTAACATCAACCGTGTCTCTCGGATTTTTGAAATTCCACTCACAGAAGCGGTAAAATTATGTTTTATGAACAATTCAGTTTTTTTTAACTACCACTTAGTGGTTTCACTATTCATCAAAAATTGAAAGTTTTCAGAAAAATACCAAAAATTAGGCCTAAGCTATATTTGATATTATGAACTCAAAAATTATATCTATTTTACAAAATTCAAAATATATCAGTTGCATTAATTAATTTAAAAATTAATTCCCGTCATCAAAACAAATAGCGTGTTCTTAAGAGATAGAAACTATCAAAAGATTGACACTTGTTTATGTCTGGTTTAAATGTGAAATTACATCCAATGACCAACATTGTACTAAATTGTAAAAATATATTCTAAATATACTTTTAAACCACTAAAATTAATAATTTATCACTATTAATTATTTCGATTGAAAACGTTGTTTTTAATTAAAATTTAGTAATTTCCACTATTCATCAATATATGAAAGTTATCCGCAAATTACCAAAATTTCACCCTAAGCTAATTTCGATATTCCGAATCCAAAAATGAAGTCCATTTTGAAAAATAAAATTTAAAAAATTTCAAAAAGTGGTTATTACTATTCATAACAGCTAGTTTTCATAATATTTTAATAGCATATTGTTGTTTAGTGAAACTCGGTATTGCGTACTACACACGCTATCAAGGAAGGTCGTGATTGTGTGTAATGAAAGGGAAGTAAAGGATGTGTGTTGTGCAAGCTCCTTTTGGTGTAGCATACAACACAAGAAATTAATGAAATTAAAAAGAATATTTTTCATAAAATTTCGGGGTGTTAAATTCTACCCCCCTTAAAATGAATTTCGCCCTCGAAATTCGTCGGGGTTATAAATGGTTTACTATTCGAAAGTTTATTTAATAGAAACCCACATCGTAAAAAGGAATACCAAAACCAATCTTTAAAAACAAAAGTATGAAACGTAAGGGTTACCTAATTAAACTAATCACTGGGTTTCCACATAGGTGAAAATGTGGATATAGAAGAGAAATCTAACCATCATGTTCTGATGGAGAGTGGTAGAGAACATGGCTATGGAAAATCCAGCAATCACAAAGACAATTATTTGTGACGATCTAGGGTACCATCTGATTCATCGGATATAAGGGAACTAGGACAACATTTTTGGTTTTCAAGATCATTTCCCTAAAGTTGAAAATTTGAATTAGAATAAATACATACTTTATTTTTGTACAATCTCACTGATGTTCGTGCCTTGAACAATTTCCACTTCATCTCTTAAATAAATGAAGTTGAATTTGTTATTCGTGAAATGTTAGCAGATCATGTGATAGAATGATGGGTCATTCCATCTGTCTCAAACAAAAGGTTAGAAAAAGTTATTAAATATACATAACTCATTCTATTGTGAGATTAATCATATATGGTTCCTAAAATGGACTTATACTTCATATATCATACTGCTTAATATAATAAAACTAGTTTCTACTAAACAGGGACTTCCTGTAGGTCAGTGGTAGGCGATAAAGGGTAGTCGCACTTCGGGTGTGGGTTCGATTCCCACAGCCTTGTCCGAAGCGATGGGCTGTCGCCCGTCCTGAAGGTTGTCCTTTTTCTAAAACTACATTACCATAACATCACATAAATAATATCAAAAAATGTTCTATACTTAAACAATACTAACTTATGGTTAACATAATCCATTGCAATCTTTAGGCTTATCTAAAATACTTCGGTCCAAGCTCATAGTATAAAGAAATTGATTACTTGAAATGTCATCAACCAAGCATGTGAATACCATCATTTATCCCCCATATATCTTGTTGGTCACATTCCAATCATGTGAATACCTTAATGATGTATTCTCTTGAAAACAATGAATACCCATTAAACCTTAGTGAAAACATGAATGCTGTCAAAAGTTAACTCTTTCCACATACCAAAATCCAAAAATTCTATATACTCAAACCATGATATAACCTTCTCCTTATATCTGTCATGAGCTCATGAATACTATCAAACATTTAATTTTCTCCTTATCCCTTCATTATGCGCATATCATCTACATTCCAAAAATATCTGAATAACCTTTCATGGATACTGGTAACATTAATCAGACAACAGTGTAACAATCCTTACATGTCTCTTTATTCCATAGTACCATGAGATTACTTATACAACATTACACATGATAAACATGTAATCATTCCACTACATTCTTAATCCATTGACCGAGCTTCAAAAATTCTTTCATCTCACATATCATTTGTAGTCTCTTCATCATCATCCACATAAATACTTCCCATACGACCATACTGATTATCTTCATGAGACTTTCCCTTAGGGAATTGGTTTTCATAATTCCCGTACATTCCACATTTAAAACATTTAACCATTGTTGATGTCGTAGCAATACCATTATCCTCATCGATGTTGTTAACTGAACCTTTTCCATTCCATTTACTTGCTTTGTGTCCTTCTTTTCCACACCCAAAGCATCTTCCAGTTCCTTTGAAACATTCTCCTTGATGCCTCTTCCCACATGATTTACATAGGGGAAATTGAACTTTCTTTCCTCTATGATCATCATGAAACTCCATCTTTCTCTTATTAGCCGAGTCAGGAAACTTACCAAATTTTACTTTATTGATCATATTAGGAGATTGCTGATTCGGCATAATAATGATGTTTGGACTTCCAAATCCCATTTCATTATGAATAATGTCATTCCATTGTCCATCATATCCTCTATTATCATGAATCATCTTGTTTCCAGCAATTTTCTAAAACCCAAAAAAGAATAGTGTGAGAGGAAAAAATCATGCTAGGGAAAAAAACATTATAAAGGGGGAGTATCATCAATATCTAACTTCTTAGGTTAAATTCTATGATCGTTACCGTAGTTCTAGGACTGTATCTTATACGTATAATTATCCTGAGGGAAATCCCTAGACATACCTTAGAAATATCTCTAGGGATATCACTATCGCTTTCGCATCCTAGTTTCCAAAGGTTGACTAAACCTTTCCTCTGATACCAACTGTAGAGACCCGAAGCATGACATACATTGACATTACATTACATTTGCGGAATACTTAGTACATAACAAAAACACACACACAAGGATCGTAATAGTTTAGAGTCTTTGGAAACTCGGAATATAATCTTCTAATACTGGTGAAAGATCTTCAACATCTCCCATAAAGATCTTCCTTTCTTTAATACCTAAAACCTTTCGTTATATCCTAGGGAAAAGGAAACATAAAAGGGTGAGCTCACATGCTCAGTAAGGGTAAACAAAAGAAATATCAATCACATCATTTTCATAAGAGCATAACATTTTGGAAAACATAACATGCAAAAGAGAGCATAATTTCATAACATGGGATAAATCATAGTAGTGAAATGAAATCACAATAATCATAACTTAAAACATCAAACTTTTTGGCATACACACATAATCATAGAGAATCATTTCTTGTTATTCAAGACTCATTGCCAAGACTATCTTAGTGGACAAAGTCCCGTTCTGAACCGAGTCACCCTCGTTTCAGTCCTGTTTCACTGAACCGGTATAACCTACCCTTCCCGCCATGTCTATCTCATGAGATATAAAATCTTTACCCAATGCATTGTAGGGAGTTATAGGTCCCACCCATCTCATAATGATACCATTCTTATGTGTGCCACAAAATCATGAACCATACATCATTTCATTACCCATGTAATAAAAATGGGAATCTTAAACATCAAGACATCATAAAACAATTCATATAAGATAAAGGAATTCATAAATATATTTCCATCACAACATAATAAAATCAATGTAATAATAGGGATAAAAACAGAACCCATTATTATCTTAGATGGAAAATAATTTTGATAAAACACTTGAACTTCATTCTTGAGGAAAATATCCTTTCTACTTCAAAAAAATTTTTCCTTTCTTAACATGTCATACAATTTTAATATAAAAGAAGTTGATTAAAAATAAGCTTTAAAATTTTTAAAGGAATCTTCTTGGAAATAATTTTTTAAAAATCCATTCATGCCGTATAAGTTAAAAAAAACATTCTTCGTACTTTTATCGGAAAAGTCAATAAGTACCTCGTACGAAAAATGACACAAGATTCCTTACATATCTTTTACTAAAAACTCACTTAAGGGTAAAATTGGATTTAAACAATTGTATGAGGATGGAAATAATATTAAATATCGAGGAAACATGGATGTGGATGATAAAATACACCCTAGTAAATTTCAAAGTATAAACAATCTCGGATAAAAATGAGATTGTGATATTTCCCTTACCTTAGGTCCGATTTGCTTCGTAAGTGTCCGAAACTCCTGTATAATGATTTAAATAATGTTATTGACTTATTACAGAATCAAATTAATTGTTATGATATCATATATGGTTCACTTATTACTTTATATTACCCGTTCTTTTGTAAATTCCATTTTAAAGAGCGTTTTGGGTAAAATTGTTTCATTTGTCGTCCGTGTTTTGACTTGTAATTATTGATATGATTAGTTAGATCATGATTAATTAATTCCAGAATATAAAACATTATTTATATATATATATATATTCAGAATATACATATATATAATAAATCAGTAAATGGAAAGAAATACACTATTCATTGAGACGGTAGGCCGTACGTACGCATGAACGCTATTTTAGTTTCCTTATTGAGTTGAACGGAATTAAGTTGATGAAATTCATATATATACACATAAATCCAGTATCAATATTATTTCATATATTTCATGATTACTTATTATATATACTTTATAATCATTCTTGAATGGTTAAAGTGGAGAATTAATCTCATCGCGTCGTGGAGACGGTAGTCCGTACGTACGCACGAGCGATGATATCGTTCTCATGACCGTGAGACTATATTGGAGTGTATGTATACTATTTCAGAATCAATATCACATTAAAATAATAAAATATAGTTATTATTTACACCATTATACCCATCCATGTAAGGTGGTGGTGGAAAATAGATTTCACCACGGCGTGGAGACGGTATTCCGTACGTACGCACGCCCGGTGATTTCATTTTCCGTAGGATGGATAGATGGTGAAATAGGGTTGTTTCATAATTATAATAACATATCAGTATATGAGTGATACTTATGTTATTACTTCATAATGAAACAAACTAACAAGAAGGAGTGGAAGAAGAAATAAAGGTGAAAGAATTGGAAATGGAAATTACCTCTTCTTTGAAGCGCCTCTTTGAGACCTCCTCTTAGGGCAATAACATTGGTCTTTGAGGAAGACCATAACCTCTAGGATGTTTATAGGGAATTGGAGAAGAGAATTTGGAAGGGGTTGTCCGAGATTGAAGGCTCAAAGTTGTGTGAGGAGGAGAAGGAGGATGTGCCCTTTTATAAGGGAGGAGAGGGGCACCTTTGGAATAACAAAAAATATTATTTTATTATAAAGTCAAGTTCGGTTTTAAGTAGATCCAAATTGATTTAGTTCAAGGCCAAGGTGGGGAGGGGTCTAAAGACTCTCATCCAATAGAATTTATACAAGTTTAGGTTTCTATTTTAACCTTATAATTTAGATTTAACATTAAATTAAATAATATTACTTTTACCGTGTCTTCTTGTGTTCTTATACTATAAGGTTAATAAACATTCTATATCAAGCCAAACGAACCCCAAATTGTTTATTATTAATATATATAACCTTATCTAAGTCATTTGGCCGAACCTTAGATTTTTAGGAATAAAATAACAATTAATAATATAATATTTGTTTTAAAAACTATTTTATGTCAATTTTGACAATATTAAGTAATTGATTTTTGTAAAAATCATAAAAGAATTATACGTTCAAAAAAAGTTAATTAAATAAATACTAACATGTCATATTAACCTATAAAATAAGTGTAATTCATAAAAAGTCTCAAATTATATTTTTTTGGGCATTTATAACATCAATTATGTCAATATTTCATTAATAAGATAATTACTGAATCATTGTTGTGTCATAAATAAATTAAATTATTTAATGTCTAAAAATTACAAATAAAATACCTTTATGTAGGAAATCGTTTTATCTTTCTAATGAATATTTAAAATATAATTTATAATATGTATAAATCTATATTAAAAATGTTTTAGTAAATAAACATTGATTTTAACTCTTTTAACCCTTCTTTAAATAAATTAATAATAAATGTCCTAATCTAATCCAAGTGGGCCTAAATGGTCATATTTTATTACTAAGTTTTTTTTTGGTCGAATTACACTTGTCCAATAGAATTTGGACATGTGTTAGGGTAATAATAATATCATTTCTAACCTTAATTACCCTATTTACTTTTAGCCGTGGTAAAAAAAGTAAAAAGTTACTATTCACCAAAAAATTATTTTCATCTCATTGAACCACATTTTACTTACTGACATCAGCCGTGTCTCTCGGATTTTTGAAATTCCACTCACAGAAGCGGTAAAATTATGTTTTATGAACAATTCATTTTTTTAACTACCACTTAGTGGTCTCACTATTCATCAAAAATTGAATGTTTTTAGAAAAATACCAAAAATTAGGCCTAAGCTATATTTGATATTATGAACTCAAAAATGATATCTATTTTACCAAATTCAAAACATATCAGTTTCATTAACTAATTTAAAAATTAATTCTCGTCGTCAAAACAAATAGCATGTTCTTAAGAGATAATAACTATCAAAATATTGACAATTGTTTATGTCTGGTTTAAATGTGAAATTACATCCAATGACCAACATTGTATTAAATTTTAAAAATATATTTTAAATATACTTTAAAACCACTAAAATTAATAATTTATCACTATTAATTATTACGATTTAAAAAGTTGTTTTTAATTAAAATTTAGTAATTTCCACTATTCATCAAAATATAAAATTTATCCGCAAATTACCAAAATTTCACCCTAAGCTAATTTCGATATTCCGAATCCAAAAATGAAGTCCATTTTGGAAAATAAAATTTTCAAAATTTCAAAAAGTGGTTATTACTATTCATACCGGCTAGATTTAATAATATTTTAATAGCATATTGTTGTTTAGTGAAACTCGGTATTGCGTACTACACATGCTATCAAGGAAGGTCGCGATTGCGTGTAATGAAAGGCAAGTCAAGGATGTGTGTTGTGCAAGCTCCTTTTGGTGTAGCGTACAACACAGGACATTAATGAAATTAAAAAGAATATTTTTCATAAAATTTTGGGGTGTTACATGGTTTTAAGCCACTAAAGAATCGATTGATCTTACTCTCAGGTTGGATAATAATACTAGAAGCATACCTTGAAAGTCTTGTAAAATTTGCATCATAGGTACCAACAGATTCATCATCCTTTTTCTTCAGTTCAAGAAACTCTTTCTCTATCTTTGTTCAGAGAATACGAGGGAAGTACTTATTGAAAAATAAGTTCTGGAACTCGTCCCATTCCATGGATTCAAT
Source organism: Viscum album (assembly GCA_963277665.1). NCBI lineage: Eukaryota > Viridiplantae > Streptophyta > Magnoliopsida > Santalales > Viscaceae > Viscum > Viscum album. Next base: position 1,143,215,435 of record OY728148.1, read on the forward strand.
TTCAACCCTTTTCCTTGTATTCTTAATAAGATTCCACCATTGATCAGCATCACCTTCCAAACGATACGCTGCTAAGATGACTTTATCTTGTTCAGAACATTGAAGAACTGAAAATATCTTTTCAGTAGTACTAATCCTTTGTTCAGAAACTAATGGATCAGTAGACCCGCTGAATGAAGGTGGATGTTGCCTCATGAAGGATTCAACAGAATGTTGCTCTTTCCTTTTCTCGTTTGGAAGTCTGGAATGATTCATAGCTTGAGAAAGTTGTGTGATCATGGATACAAGATTTTCCATTCCATATCCCATAACATTTGGTTACTCATGGGGACAATCATTGCATTATTCGTCACATTCTGCATTAACACGGTTCCTTTGGGTTCCATCCATTGACTAAAACCAAGAAGAATAGTGTGAGAAACACTAATTATAATAGGAAAACCACACGATCAAGAATAAAATTTCAAACTTAAGGTCTTATCCTAGGTTATTCATGTCCATTTCTAAAACACTAAGATTGTGTTCTATGCTTAGACTTATCCTTAGGGTTCTTACTAACGCTTTATCATCCTAGTTTCCAAAGGATGACTATACCTTTTCTCTAATACCAACTATAACAACCCATACCTTACAAACATTGTTGTTACTTCAGAGTTGAAGCACACTTATTAAAACATATAAAAAAACCAGGAAAGGACCATATAGGTATAGTGTCTTTAGAAACTGGGAAACATAAACAACTGGTTCATAAAGCGTCTACATTGTCTCCCATTTATTTCATCATATCTATAGTCCCTTTTGGAATATCTTACTAAATATACTTCTTCCTATCCTGGGGAAAGAAAACATAAAAAAGGGTCAGCTCAAATTCTCAGTAAGGGTAAACAAAAGAAATATCAATCACATCATATACATAAGAACATAACTTTTGGAAATCTTAACCTGCAAAAGAAATCATAATTTCATAACATGGGATAAATCATAGTAGTGAAATGTAATCCCAATAATCATAACATAAAACATGAAACTTTGTGGCATACACACATAATCATTGAGAATAATTTCTTATTAGTCAAGACTCATTGTCAAGACTATCTTAGTGGACAAAGTCCATTTTTGAACCGAGTTCACGCCTCATTTCAGTCCTGTTTCACTAAACCGGTATAACCTGTCGTTCCAGCCATGTCTATCTCATGAGATATAAAATCTTTACCCAATGCATTGGAGGGAGATATAGGTCCCACCCATCTCATAATGATACCATTATTATGTGTTCCACAAAATCATAAACCATACATCATAGCATAACCCATGTAATAAAAATGGGAATCTTAAACATCGTGACATCATAAAACAATTCATATAAGATAAAGGAATTCATAAAAATATTTACATCACAACATAATCAAATCCATGTAAATATAGGGATAGAAACAGAACCCTATATTATCTTAGATGGAAAATAATTTTGATAAAACACTTGAACCCCATTCTTGAGGAAAATATCCTTTCTACGTCAAAAAAACTTTTAATTTCTTAACATGTCATACAATTATAAACTAAAATAAGTTGATTAAAAATAATGTTGAAAACTTGTTAAGGACGCTTCTTGTAAATAATGTTTTAAAAATCCATTCATGCCATATAAGTTAAAAAAACATTCTTCTCGTACTTTTGTTAGAAAAGTCAAAAAGTACCTCGTACGAAAAATGACAAAAGATTCCTTTCATATCTTTTACTAAAATCTCACCAAATGGTAAAAATGGATTTAAAAAATTGTAGGTGGATGGATATATTATTACATATTGAGGAAACATGGATGTGGATGATAAATTACACCTCAATAAATACCATTGTATAAACAATCTCGGATAAAAATGAGATTGTGATATTTTCTATTACCTTAGGTCTGATTTGCTTCGTAAGTGTCCGAACCTCCTATATAATGATTTAAATAACGTTATTGACTTGTTCCATAATCATAATTATTGTTATGATATCATATATGGTCATATTATTAGCTTCTTATTAGTAATATTTCATTGCTACTTGTTATTCGGGTGTTTATAACTTTTTGTTCTTATGCATGTTTGGTCGAATAAATTCTCATTATTCTCTTCCGGTTATAGATACATCATTTCCAGAATGTTATTAATGTACTATATATCATATTAATTCATTCAACTCATTTATATAATCATTATGCAATGAAGATCATGTAGAAAGAGTCTCATCGCATCGTGGAGACGGTATTCCGTACGTACGCACGAGCGATGATATCGTTCCCATGAATGTGGAATTGTATTGGAGTGTATGTATACTATTTCAGAATCAATATCACTTTACAATAATCATATATAGTCATTATTTACACCATTATACCCATCCAAGTAAGGTGGTGGTGGAAAATAGATTACACCACGGCGTGGAGACGGTATTCCGTATGTACGCACGCGCGGTGATTTCGTTTTCCGTAGGATAGATAGATTATGAAATATGGTTGTTTCATACATATAATAACATATCAGTATATGAGTGATACTGATGTTATTAATTCATAATAAAACAACTAACGAAGAATAAGTTGAAGAAGAAAGAAGTTGGAAAGGATCGGTAATGGATATTACCTCTTCTTTAAAGCACATCTTTGAGATCTCCTTTTAGGGCACTAAAATTGGTCTTTGAAAAAGAACAGGACCTCTAGGATGTTTCTTGGGAAGTGTAGAGGAGAACGTTTCAGGGGTTGGCCGATCTTGAAGGCTCAATGTGGTGTGAGGAAGAGGGGGAGGAGGTGCCCTTTTATAAGGGAGGAGAGGGGCTCCTTTGGAAAAACAAAAAATATTATTTTATTATAAAGAAAAATTCGGTTTTAAATAGCTCCAAATTGATTTATTTAGAAGCAAAGGTGAGGATGGGTCTAAAGCATCTCATACAATATAATTTTTACAATTTTATGTTCCTATTTTAACCTTATCATTTAGATTTAACATTAAGTTAAATAATTTTACTTTTACTGTGTCTTCTTGTGTTCTTATACTATAAGGTTAATATGCTTACTATAACAAGCCAATCGAACCCCAAGTTGTTGATTATTAATATATATAACCCTATATAAGTCATTTGGCCGAACTGTAGATTTTTAGGAAAAAAATAACAATTAATAATATAATATTTGTTTTAAAAACTATTTTATGTCAATTTTGACACTATTTATTAATTGATTTTTTTGAAAATCATAACAGAATGATTAGTTCGAAAAAAGTTAATTAAATAAATACTAACATGTCATATTAACATAGAAAATTAGTTTAATTCATAAAAAGTATCAAATTACATTTATTTGGGTATTTATAACATCAATTATGTCAATGTTTCATTAATAAGATAATTACTACATCATCATTGTGTCATAAATAAATTAACTTATTTAAAGTCTAAAAATTACAAATAAAATATCATTATGTATGAAATCTTTTTATATTTCTAATGAATATTTATAGTCGAATTTATCTTATGTATAACCCTATATTAAATATGATTGTCTTATTAAACATTGATTTTAACTATTTTAACCCTTCTTTAAATAAATTAATAATAAATGTCCTAATCTAATCCATGTGGGCCTAAATGGTCATATTTTATTCCTAAGGTTGTTTGTGGTCGAATTACATTTATCCAATAGAATTAGGACATGTTTTATAGTAATAATAATATCATTTTTAAGCTTAATTACCCGATTTACTTTTAACCGTGGCAAATAAAAGTAAAAAGTTAATATTCACCAAAAATTATTTTCAACTCATTGAACCACATTTTACTTACTGACATCAACCATGTCTCTCGGATTTTTGAGATTCCACTCACAGAAGCGGTAAAATTAAGTTTTATGAAAAAACTCAGTTTTTTAACTACCACTTAGTGGTTTCACTATTCATCAAAAATTGAAAGTTTTCAGAAAAATACCAAAATTTCACCCTAGGCTAATTTCGATATTCCGAATCCAAAAATGAAGTCAATTTTGAAAAATAAAATTTACAAAATTTCAAAAAGTGGTTATTACTATTCATAATGGCTAGTTCTAATAATATTTTAATAGCATATCGTTGTTTAGTGAAACTCTGTATTGCGTACGACACAAGCTATCGAGGAAGGCCGCAGTTGTGTGTAAAGAAAACCAAGCTAGTGTTGGGTGTAGTGAAAGATTCCTTTGATGATTTATATAACATAAAAACAAAATATTTCTCATAAAAGTCTCTGGTGTTACAAACCCAACTTCCCCTAAGGATTTATAACCATGTAACGATTCCTAGTATAATAATATAATATGAATCACATTATGACAAGGTACCCCACACTACATTTTTACTTCTTTTAAACTCTCACACCTTAACATTGTATGTCCTCGAACTCCCACATCTTATGAGTAACATCAAATCACATCACATCCTACATGTATTAACTAGATACATCTCATAAAATCGCATTACATAATCAGTGTAGAAGCATTTTGTGGAATTTATATAAGTCAACCTCATTACCTCCTCTAACCTTGCATTAAAACCACATTAATCCATATATTGACATCTCGCCCGAAGACACCTAGGACACCAAAAACTCATCACATAACATGTAAAGAGTGGCACCTTTGACTTAAGACCATGATAACTTGTTCATATCACCATTTCCTAGAAGGGTGAGAGGGAAACTATGATTAATAATTCATCCATACTCCCAATGATATGTGGGAAAAAACACACCCCAAGACATTTGGTTTCATCACATAGTTATTTACATGGGTGGGGTTCATATAAAAACCCCATAAAAAATAAAATGTTTCTAAATATAGAGAAATAACACACAAGACCAATCTTATGGGTTCACAAACAATTCATAAGACATATGACAAGATAGTTCATTTTTCTGAAAAATTTAATTCATAGCCATATCTAATAAAAAATATTCAAATTATATTTCAGGATTTAATTTTTATTAATAAATTTTACATATTTTCTATTACAAAACCATTAAATAAAAACATTAAATTTACGTAGTATTTTTCCCATTATTTACGTATAAATTTTAACCATTTAATCCACACACCCCCTCATCAATTAATTTATTAAACATGATGATTATTATTATTATTCAATTCACCATCCATTATGACTGGGAAAATAATATGGTATAGAGTGAATCAAAAATCCTTGTACAATATCCCAAAAAACACTTCCACCTTCCACCTTCCATTGAAGCCCCACTACACAACCACAACATAAAAACCATTGTGTATCTTCTACACAACCACATCTTATCCACATACCCTACACACATCATAATCTACAACCATTCCTCACATCCCCTAATATACCATAACCCAAAACAATTTTAGATTTACAAATGGGGATCTTAGTTTGTTCCAATTGTTTATTTAATGGCGTTATCACACAATGCAGAAGATCCCAAGGAATCCATTTCCTTCATAGAATGAATATGATTATCCAAGTAAATATAGTTTTTTTCAATCAATTACACAATGTTCATTTCAAAATTCGCATTGTGACAACATAAGAAATTATCAACAATAGACATAAATTTTAGTGATTTTTTATCGCATATAATTTAAAACATCAAGTAAACATAAAAAATTCTTATGATCAAGATTCACATCCCTCTGACCCTTTTTAATTTAATTTAAATATATTAATAATTTTTTTAAGATGGATAAAAAACTTCCACAATGGTAAACAAAAATAAATCCACCCCTCCAGATACACTCCCAATATCCTTTTTTTTATTTTTCTAATATTACCTATTTAAGGCTGAGTGATAAGGAATTAAAAAAAAATAAAATCAGATATAATCCAATCATAAAGCAGTAATTCATCCATAAACTAATCAGAAATTTTTTAAAAACTATCGAAAGATTTGATTTAAAATTCAAAATATAAAAAATAGCACCATGCCTCTAGTCTAAACTATTACACATTCCAAAATTCAAAAATCAAAATGAAATGATGAACTCGAAATCCATAGTCATTGACTATTCATCGTCACCAACAAAGACTATGATATCATCCCATCACATCATCAGTCATCTAAAAAACACAAAATTATTGTTGTCAATGAAAAATAGTCACCACCATCATTAAGGAAACATAAAAGAAACTATTGTACATGTCCTCATCGTTATTGATCACCAATGCAACACAAAAAAAAATTGCAACCCACATCATTGACATGGATGATTCACCTATATCCACATTTTCATACTAGTAAGAAGATGATAAATAATAAGAAACACCATTGAATTCCCAAGGAAATGCAGACTGCACAATTCCCACCTCCTCGAGCACCTTCATCAGATCAATTAACACGTCCAAAAACCAAATAGAAACATACTACACCATACTGACCAGGGTGATAGGTATATTAAGGAATCATTGGAAAATTTTATCAAAGATGAGGCTTCAAATAACACCTTGTATCATTAATTCCTCTTAGAACACCAATATTCTAAGAAAACACTTCCCAAAAAAATGTAGTGGACCACCGCACCATTCCAACTAGGGATAACAATAGAATCATGATGTAAGAGCATATTTTATATATAATAGGTCTCTCAAAACCTATGTGAACCATATCCTTCACTAGGAGACCATCACCATAAAAAACACCCCATGAGAAACTCAAACTGTACAATGGAACCTCTAGAAAAAGGATGAAAAAAATCGATCATATGCATTCCATTAAAGTAAGAGTTTTTAAATGTTAACAAAACTAAAAACACTGATAAGAGGATCATCCTCCCAAACATATTTTCCCCTGACAAAACTAACCAGATGATCAGATATGGTTTATACAATCTGTTAAATTCAAATATCATTAAATCCATGTGCTTTATACATTTGAATGTTCTCTATGATTTTTATAAATTTATTCTATGATTTATCACCTTTTAAACCTCTTTAAAAGAGTATAATTAGGTCATTAAAAAATTTTCTTCATAACAGTTATCAAAATATATAATCTATAAATTCATGAAAAAATAGACTCATTGTCTGTGAGTCGCGGCATGTGAGCCACTAATAGATTGGAACCTCCAATGAGCTTCTATTGCCGAGTCATCACAAGAAAGAGAAATCCAATGAGTCACTACTAGTGAGATTTTCCTAATAATTCATCACCAATGAGACTCTGTTAGAAATTTTTTACCACTAATGATTCATCATTAGCCAAAAAATATTTATATACTTCCAATAGACACCAAAATCTATAGATTTTTTTCACTTTAATATCCATGATATCTTATTCGGCTACATCAAATACCTTTAAAAAAATCCTCCCTCTAGTATTCAAAACCAATCTAGAATGAAATAGTGTAATGGTCTAAAGAACCATCCCTTCAGATACCACTCAAATATATCATTACACCTAAAATATTTCCACCAACCAAACCTACTAACCTAAACTCCCACTATATCTATACTAATCATACTACCTCAAACATAGGAATGGGGCAGTCCCATCCTCCATGTCATGATATTATCTATTATGGGTGGAACTGACTCATCTGCATTGTTTTAATCTCATCCAACTTTAATTATTCTTAATTAGGAATCAATACTTACATTTTTCACATGTTGGAACATTATCATAAATCACACATCACACATCACATCATGAAGACAAATATAAATTGGAAAATTCTATAGTCCAAATATAATATCACAAATAAAAATAAAGAATGGAAAAAAATAAAAAAAATCCAGGTACAGATCACACATCTCTATCTCACAAACTAATTTAATATCCCAAGGTCCCCATGCCCTAAGATAACATGAACTAACAGAATGGATTATCCTCATGGAACCTTCTCTCGAAGGTCATGGATCTCCACTAGTTTCTCTATGAAAGGTGTTTCATCCATAATATCCAAATCTCCCCATTTAATTACATGGGAGTTATCGTGAAGAAACTAATGGTGATGAGATTCATGGAACACATAATAGATGTAGTCTAGTAGAGGTGGAAGTGAATACAGATAAGCCACCTCTCCGATGCTCCAGAACACAACAAATGGCCCACTAAACTACGGTGATATCTTACTCTATTTTCCATACATTCATTTCCCTCATCAAGGGGAAACCTTCAGTAATATGAAGTCCCAAAAATCATACTCTAAGGTCCTCCCCTAATGATATCTCTCTGACATTTTTCAATATTATTCTAAAATTCTCATTTCTTGTTCTAGAAAAACATTTTCTAATGTGCTCCACCTCACATTAGGTCCAAGAACTATTGGATCCCCAACCACTCTCCAGCACAATAGAGAATGTCATGGCCACCTGTAAAAATACTCAAATGGGTTCATGACAATGGGGAGTGATATTTTGTTATTATAATAAATCTCAAATATGGGATGTTTTAATTACCAAGACCCATCTAAAATCTAGATACACACCCATAAGAAATCATACAATATATATATACTCTACTATGTCTTCCCATCCGTATGAGGGTGGAAAGAATTCAAAAAGATTAACTAAGTTCCAAACCCATTTTGAAATCCCCAACAAGATCATGAGGTAAAAAATGTGTCCCAATCCTAGAAAATAGACCTCATGACTTCATGGTGATGCACCACATCATCCACATAACTTTTTTCCAAAACATCTACTATACCTAACTCTTTATTTCTATAACTTGAGATTATTTCGTCAAACATACCACAATTACATAGACAGAATCAAAACCCCCTAGTTCTTGGGGTAACCATATGATGAAATCCCTCAAGGTGTCATACCCTTTCCACTCAATAATATATAAGGGATGCATGAAACCTCCTGGAACTCAATGATCAGACTTTACCTATGGGAAAACTAGACACTAAGCCACAAACTTCACCACAATATATTTTATCCCAAGCCACCACAATTGTGTATTCAATCTATATTTTATTTTGGAAACTTATTTTTTTAACATAAAGGTGAGATATGAATATCTGAAAGGACCCCCTCGCACATTTCTACCAAAAAAACTTACCTTAAAACAACATCTTGTTTCAACCATCCTATGACCATACCATTAGAAAAACATCATGTCAAAAATGATCAATCATAACCTCAACCTCAATATATCCCCACTAATACTCCTCCACTTCCCACATCTTGGAAACCTACACCACAATTTGAAACAGGAAACATCCACCATCATCTAATACTGAATCCATGTGTAGGGATAGAAACTCCTCTATCTATCTCCAAGCATTCACAAACCCTTAAAAGTATACATATGTGAATTTCTAATCAATGTATTGGCCCAAACATTCCCCATTATTTAGGTGTAGTATATCTCAGAATCGTTGTCCTGAAAAAACTCCATTCACCTCTACTATTGCAGATTCAGATCACTCTGAGAAAAGACATACCTCCAATTCCTTTGATATTTAAAGACAACAAATCACTCCCCAATGAGGAAATTTTTTCAAAAATTCAGTGAAAATAAAATTACAACTATTTCAAGATCATGGTTGTAATAGTTAATCCTATGAGGGATACACTACATAGACCCATAAGTTATTAATTCCTTCTTCTAAATCAATTAGCATCATAAGACCAAAAAATATACATAATAGAAAACCCTGAAACTAACTCCCTAATAAGGAAAATATTTCACTAATGTACAGACCAACTTCCCCTTTAGGTAACTGAGTGTTTTTTGGAACTGATTGATCCAAATAATATCATGGTTCTTCCTATTCGAGGAAAAAAATGATGATGAAACTCAAGAGAAATTGGGTACATACCTCTGATATTCACTTGAAATACCATGTAAGATATGTACCTTCTCTGTATTCACGTTTCTTCCCATGGATCATGATCCTCAAACATTGATGGTTCCACAACCACACCCTGTTGAAAGGCCACATTCCTATGGAAATACACCTATCTTGTCCAATAACTACACATGGATAAATTTAATTAGATAGGGTGGTGATGAAGACCCTATAAATAATATCTATGAAGATCATCATGCTTCTACTATTACCAAGAGTGGATATGTATGTATTTTATGAATATCATGAAAAACAGGTTTCAGAACTCACGAAACATGAATTTCATAAACCCGATGAGCATGGATGGTGTTTTCATAACACTGAAAGGCTTGACCATGAACTCAATTTACACTTACATTCAACTTAAGGCATTATACTATATATCTCTATCATTCAACCATAACTGGTGATATCCTGACCACAGATCCACCTTTTAAAATAATCTAGCTCCCCTAAACTACTCGAAAAGTTAATTGATCTTTGGAAAAGGATCAAAATCCACGATTTTCACCTTGTTCAACCTATGGTAGTCTATGATCAACCTTATTCTACCATTCTTAATATTAGTGAATAACACTGGTGCACCCTATGGTGACACACTAGGTCTGATGAAATCCATCTGCATCTGATCATTTAACAAAATCCTAAACTATCGTAAACCAAAATGCCCCATCTGATAGGGATGGATTAAAATTGATGAAGCACTAGGCTGAAATTCTATCCTAAACTCAACATCACATCAAGGGGGTTGTGTCAAAATCACTATTGGATAAACATCGAGGAACTCCCTTAAAAGTTGGAACCTTCTCTATCCACGTGTCTAATGATTTCATAGAAAACTAATCTAAAATTTAATGAAGGGTATCCAAATGTTGATTTACGACCTAGTAAATCCTCTCTCCAACTAAAACCACACACTTTCCATCTATATTTGAGGACACAACTCTCCTTTATAAGTTGTAGATAAAATAATGAGTAGAAAACAACAACTCTATATAGGGATGGAATTATATAGATTAACGTAATGTAAGATAAGTCCCACATGTGACAAATGTTTCCCCATCATCAATGCACATCCACGATGAACATCAAACATGTTATTCTAGCCTCTAACATGTGTGTTCAGAACCATGGGTATGAGAAGACATTGCATTCATATTCACAATGCAAAAACTATAGAAGATAAATCAAAGGAGTGAGAATCTCCCAAATCTAAAAAGACAAAAACAAGAGTAAATTGTAAACTAATTATACCTTAGATGATTTCTAGACCCAATGGTGCAAATGCCTCCACATACAATAGCTAAACACATCTAGTCCCTCTACCTATATAATGACAGACACCTCCATGAAAAATATTGGTTTGCGGTCTCTGAGGATGAGGTACATCCTGAGGTCAACCTCCACTTACAACTTCATTTCATGGTGAAGTATAAGCATGATTCATCTGATACTTGAATGACCTTGATGGTATCTTCTAATAAGGATAACACTAAACTTGTGCAGAACAAACAAATTGGGTTCGATTAGACACTAAGAACTAACCATGACAATGGTAATGAACACAACAGATGAAAAAATTGGGTTAAAGTTCCCAAGAAGAGTTTGAAACCCTCTATGCTCAAATGGGCCAATGGGGTGTTGTGGATATCAACTCCTTACTAGTCAAAATATAGAGGGCCAAAGAACATGAGACCTACCACTAATAGCTCTACTCCTCTAGGAACCCTACTTGTTCATCTCTCGTAGTAAGCCTTCTCATGTGGGAATCTTCTATATCACCTCTTCCTTCTTTGGAATCATATTCTTCCTTCCGATCACCACGGTACATCATCCAACCTTGACATGAAACTACTCTCACCAAAAAAACTACCAAGGGGACCCAATACTCCATCAGGGCCCGGATAAATGGAAAGTGATCTCTAGCTCCTCAATCCAAATCTCTCTCTCCACATCAAAAATGATTCCCTCATATTTCCCAATAGTCATCAACTTAAAATCTCACAAAATGTTCTGCCACTAATCATCATACTCAATAGGATTAACCCCATAGAAATAAATAGGGTTAGCATGATGATCCTCCACATCTCAATCCAAATGTGGGAAATGACTAAGATCCCTAATTGGAAGGAAAACAAATACTACATTATCCTAATGAATTTAATTTTATAATAAATTGTTTTTATTCACATTTTTAATTTTTAAGCTTCCTAAAATAACCAAATTACTATAGGAAAAAAAGTCACCATGGGGCATGTACCTCTCCCAAGTCTTTAAATATCAAATAGGTCCATCAAACATGGGTTTTCAATAAGATTTGATTCCATACACTGGATCATGTGGGCCCCAAAATCCCTTTCTATAACTATTCTTCTTGGCATATTTCATGCACCAAGGTCAATACGAGCTATTTTCATTCCGACCCAGGAAGTACCCACTACACCTAACTCTAACATACATATTATGTCTCAAACATCACCTATAATACCACTCTATCATTACCCCTACCTCTAAAGACGCCATAATGATGGGATAGGGATAATGACCATTGATTCCCACCTCTAGTAGTCCTCGGGTTAGCGACTGGTAATAACCGTATAAAAATCTCGTGTATGAGGTTTATGACCCTCTATAATATATAAAGGGTCATTATATAAGATGATTCAACTACAATAATCACCGTGGAATATATATATATATATACACACACATATAAAATCCAAAAACCATATTATAATCATGAGTAAATAAAAATGATACACAAAAATTTATCCAAAGTGAATACCAAAAAAATGCTAAATTAGTGAAATAAAAACTATCCAATTGCCTGAGCTAGTGATGTTCAACACGATCTATGATGTCACCCTTAAAACCTAAACATATTTTTATATACATAGGGTGATCATACTGGTATACCCAATTGGAAAACCAATGTGTCTCTTGCACAAGAGTGGAGAACAAACTAATTCACCCTTGAATAAATCATAAAAACAAAAATAACTTATATATGTATACTAATAAAAACTATAACCTCTCGAAGGATGACTCCAAAAATAATTATTCCAAGATTAACAATATAATATTAATAATATCATGGACAAGGTATCCAACAAAGATTTCCCACTAATTTACTACTCTCCCACCACTACACCATATATCGTGGAACTCCCACCACTTCCAAAAAACATCAGATCACATCCCATCCCACCCATAGACACCTAGGACATCCCATCCCATCACATATCATAACCAGTGGAATATATTATCATGAACATGAAGGAAATAAACCACATGCCTGCCTCCTACCATGGATGACCTCACCATAATCCATCTTATCACATCTTACCTAAAGAAACATGTGTTATCATATACTCATCACGTCTTATCTAGCTAGCATAATTTTTAAATTATTTCAATCACATCCAGTTCATATCACCAACACTTGGAAGAGGAAGTGAGGAAGGATGGGTAGCTAGCCATCCATTCTACCATCAGAACTTTTGGAAGAACATGCAAAAAAACATTTGGTGTTGGAACCTGGTGCTTAATGTGGGTGGGGTTCATATATTAATTAGAAGGATTATACAATATATATTCATATAGTGAAATATAACACAAGACCCATCCTAAGGGTTTAAATACAATGTGAAAAACATATCATTTGATACTCCAAATATACTAATAAAGATAAAAATATAACCCTAAAAAACAACAATACATTACAAAAATATTATTTTTTTCATTAACCCATCTTCTATATTTTTTATTCAAAACCCCTTCCATTAAAAATAGAAATTATCATAGTATTTTCTTCCCATTGTACACACATAAAAATTACCCATTTAATCAAAAAATAATATCATCAATTATTTCGATGAAAATTACCATTTTTGTTATACATTTCACTATCAATTAAAAATAGAGAAACTCACAAGACATAGCATTATACAAGATTCATTGTACAATATCCTAATAAAAACATCCACTTCTGCCTTCTAATACAACCATACTTACCAAGCACATCATAACAACCATCTCAGACCCTCTACTGCACCACATCTCATCCATTATCCCGAAATACATCATAATCTTCATCAATTCCTCACATAACCCAACAGACCACATCAAAAAACATTTTATGACTTAGAAAAGAGTGATCTTATTCAGTTACACATCATTATTTATGGGTGTTATCACATAATAAAAAAGATCATGAGGAATCCTATTTAGTAATCATCTATACATGATTATCCAATTAAATCCCATATTTTCTAATCAACAACACAACATGAATTCCACTATTCACATTTTAATATCTCATAGAAGGACCCCAATATCCACAATTAATAGTGGTTGTTTCGCAAATACAATTTACAATATCAAATCAATAACAAAAAGATGTAAGATCAACCTTCACATTCCCCTACCCCATTTATTTCATTTAAGAATGTTGGTTATCATTTTATGGAGTATGAAACTATTCCAAAATAATAAAAAATAATAAACCCACACCTCATGATACACATAAATATAAATAACGAAATTCTTACCAAGATGAATAGAGCATTACAAAAACTAGAAGTACCAAAATTGGGAATGTGGGAACACATGGGAACCTATTTGGTAGAACTAAAAACAAACAAGACAATAAGGTTGTAAAAATACAATCGAATAAGGATTTAAAACCTCCCATATCAAGAGAAATAAAGATTAAAATTATGAAGAAAAAATATTCTCTTAGGAAATATTACATCTGGAACGAGTGGATTAGATATTGTTTAGACTATCCATTAAATTTAGATTCCATTAAATCCAAATGTTATAATCATTTAAAGTTCCTTTAGAAATTTCATAAAATATAGGTATGATTTTTCACCTTTGAAATATATTTAAAAACCCTTAATGAAGGTATTAATCAAATTTTCATCCATAAAAACATCAAAATATCAAATCTCTAATGTCTGGAAAAACATGAAACACCATTCATGAGTCGCCATTATCAAGTCACCACTAGTGAGTCAACACTGATAAGTTACTAATAGAGAACTATTTCCATCATGTCACCACCAGCGAGCTTCAACCAGTTGGTTTCCCCCATTGAGTTCCGACTGACGAGCCACTGATAACGAACTACATCGAGTGATTCAATGCCAAAAATATCTAACTACAAATGATTCATTGTTATCCCAAAAAAACATACCAGACTTCCCACAGACACCTCAGTCATCATATTCATTGAGAATTAATTTTTATTAATGACAGATCCATAATATTATTCATGGTATTTTTCGGTTCATATTTTGAATGAGTCACTTTTTACATTTTATTAAAAATTAGGAATAAATATTTTTTATCATATAATGAACAAAATGAATTTTCAACCATCATAAAAGCCCAATGATTTTAAATAACATTTTAAAATATTTTATTTTTCTTTTCAAAAATAAATGTATTAATCAATATTGTTTAATTATTTGGATTTTAAATAAGTGTATTTAAAATAAAATCGCAAATTTCATTAGAAAATATTCTATGTGATCTTTTATTTTGAATTTCTCAGATGATGTCATCCTTTGATGTTACTTGTGTTTCACTAGGGGGCTATTCTATAATAAAGTCCTTATTTTTTCCCTAGATGATTAATTTTATAATGATGAAATGTTTAGCAAACAGATGTTTTTCTACATGGGACAATTTATGTTGAAATGTTAAATTATTTCTTGACATTGGGGAATATATATGAATGTCTAATGATTATATGATGGGTGATTTCAATATTTCATTCAAATGAATTGGGTAATTTTAGATAATTCACGAGATAAGTATTTTTTATATAAAACTATTTTCATGTTCATAATTTTATATATGTTAATGGATTTTATGTCTATAATATTATTCATGGACCTGGATATACATATATATGTTTATGCATAGACCTAGTTTCTGACCATAATATTTTCAAAGTGGAAAATTTTTATCTTCATACTATTATGGGTGAACCAGTTTCTATATGTAAATGTTCGCAATGTTAGAACCTTATGATTCTGACACATTCATATTTCTATGTTATGCTCTTATGGTCATGATTTTTTTGTGATTACACACTCTTATGAATTTTTCCTTTTTTCATGAAATTATTTTGTATGATTAATCATGTTTATGACCAATGACACTAAACCATTATGTTTCTACCATGTATTTAAATGTTATGTTTAATATATTCATTTTAAAAGATAAAATATTAATGTATGTAAATCTTCGATCTACTAATTTGGTATCATATATGGGTTTAGTAAATCATTGGAGACTATGATGAGAAAACATTAGCGGAAAACTTGTGAATTACTCCAGGTATAGGATAAAATCCATAATTTTTCCAAAATATAGAGGTAATATGGTTTTACAAGAAATATATTCCTATTAGGATACTAATAGTGGATCTTGTTTAAGGAGAATATGTATCCTTGAGTAATAAACACCAAAACAATTATGAATATATTTGTCGTCATTTTTCTATAAGGTGTGAATTATATTAATGAACACCAGGTTTGACACAAATAAGGGATATTCTTCAGTTTTGTTACATTTTCTCTAGAATCAGTTTTGAAGGATCTAAATATTTGTTAACCATTGATGGTGTATGTTATACCTAATGTGTCTAAGATTGAAAAATTGTTTCCATGATTTGGACATCCTATGAGTTATTTTTAATTAATATAGGATTCCTCATAGTTACTATAATTTATCACATTATGATTATTGTTTTAGTAAATGGTTGGAACATCATAGAATAATGTTAACTCTGAATGTGAAAGATATTTGAAATATTTTTTTCATGAGAAACCAAGTTAAATGAGATCCAGAATTTAAGGAATTTGGATTATCCCTAATAAGATATATTGTTATATAATTAAAAATTAAAATTGGCCATTTTTATAACAAACATAATAAGTGGGAAATATATTCCAATATAATGTGTGGAGGAAACAATCATGGTGTAATGAATGTTCAATTTCAATTATTTCAATAATATGGGAAGAAGAAGACAAAAAATTGTCTCAAAAGAAGGGTAATATTGATTCTATGAAAAATTTAATGGAATATATAAATTAAATTCCAAGGAATTTGATTTATTTTAAATGTGTAACTTGGTAATAATCTGATTTGATGATTTATTCCCAGAGATAAATCTTATACCAAGGGAGGAAATTTATTTTTACAATCACTGAAATGAAAGGATTGATGTGATTTTGTATTTGGATTCAAGATTTATGTTTTAGGTATTTCATTTCAATAAATTTTTGGATATAATAATTGGGAAACATATACATATTTTTCAATATTATTTTTTCATTAAGGATATGAGAACATAAGTTGAATGATACTAATAAAAAATAAAAATTATTTTTTTCATTAACATTCTTATAAACATGTTTTAATGAAAAATATATTAGTTCATAGATGGTATTTTACCATACATGTCCATATTTTAACTTCCCACCAATTTTCTCCACATTGAGGAACCCGATTATGCTTTATTTTGGGTACCATTTCCCTTCTCCATTACCTTTTTTAAAAGATAAATTTTTTATCACTTTATAAAATGTCACATTATAATAAATGTGTTTAAAATATTTGTCCTTTTTTGAATGATGAAAAATAGTGGGTGATAAATTCATTTATATTAAGTGAAGAATTTAATACCCAAAAATTAATTATAATATATTAATAAGCTCAATAGCTTTCTTAAAATGCAACACCAAGATTTAATCCCAATGATGTGTATTATGAAAACATTATCATTTAAATTTGAACATGTTATTGAATAAGTGATTATAAATATGAGAAGAAATTTTTTAAAACATATGTATAGAAATCATAATAAAAAAAAGTATTTTATTAATTATTAATAAATAAGAGCTCATTTTTAGGGAATTCATTTAATGGTTAGAAATGAATTTTCATCAAAAATAATTTTTATTGCATTTTTTACAAGAGAATGATAATTATTTTCTAAAAATATTAGATATATAGTTTTAAAAAATGAATATAATTTTATAAATTATCATTTCATAATTATCTTACGATGAAATTTTAATAATTTTTTGAAATGATTTATTTTTCAATGAATAGTGAAAAATAATATTTTTTATTAAAATATGTATTTTTGTTTAATGATTTTATAAAGACAAATTTTTGTATAAATAGTTTTAAAATAACGAATAATTAATTTAGATTATGAATAATTTAATTAATGGCATTGGAATTTATTTAATTTTTTATATTGGTATAAAAACTTATTATACATCAGAAAATATTTTTCAAGAAAACTACTTTCTGTCATTTTTTCTTGTTTAATATTAAGTTCAATTCTTACACATCAGTGAATTTAACCATAAAAAGTAATTCCAAATATTCAATCAGGATTTCCAATTTGTTTTAAATAGGTCGCATTTATTTTTCTTAATTACGAATGGTAATGTTGGGAAATATTTATGACCAGAGTAAGGGTATAACATCTCGAACATTGTTAAAACATTGGGACAAGGGGTTAAAATTTATTTAAAACATACAATTATTCTATTGGTTGAGTTAATTTGAGATTTTTCTTTGATTTTTTTAATAATATGGAAACACATTGTCATTTTCCATTTATTGTGAGTGTTATATTATTTTAAAAAAATAATAAATACAAAATGTCACTCCCATTACGTTATTATCCCAAAAGTTTTCATGTAATGATAAAGAAGGATATGTTCATTTATAAATATTCATTTGAAATATGGAAAATTTTATTATCATATTAATTATTTATACTTTTTATGTGACTAATAAATTACCTTTGACACCTATGTAAGAATGAAATAGTATTAATTCAATTATTTCAGTTATAAAAGAAATGTTTTTAAAAACATTTAAAGTAATACATCATTGGTGAATTATTTGATTTATTAATTATATGGATAAAAATTATATATCGGGTATATATAAATTCTTTATTTATTAATTATATAACTATATTAAAGACATAAATTCAATGTAATTGAATAGTTCCCAAAATTTTATAAATGATATTTTATAAAAAATAATATTTTATTAAATTACAAAACAAATTCTAAAATTATATCTTAAAAATAACTGAATGTAATATAGTTAAATATATAAAAAAATATTTGATTTAATGTACAATATTTTTTTGGCAACATTCTTGGCCATTATTGTGTAAGAAATAGTGACATTGTGGTATTTTTAATTTAGAGTAACGAAGGGTTAAAACAAAGTGAAAAACGGTAAAAACATCACCTAAACATGATAGAATATTACTGTATAATTATATTAATCATCATTATAACCATAAATTATAAATATAATTATTTTTATCCAAATTAAATTTAAACACAATTTATAATAATTTAATACTATAAGTAATTCCAATGCTTCCCCACAATTTAAATATAAAAGGGAACCACTTCTCCTCTATTACTAGTCCTATTTGAGCCCACTAATGCAACAAAATAATTCTTAATTCTCATATATAAATCCATATATATGATTTAGAGATTTTTCTCTTCTTAAAAGACCATTCTAGGGGTCCTTAATAATGAATTGAAAATTCGCATATCGAATAAGAGGTAGACATCCAACCAGACCTTGTTATATTTTTGTCAAGATATACCTTTTAGAAATCACTATTATTCAAAATAAAATATTAAATTAAGTACACTAAATATACATAAATTTTATAATTATTTTGACTCCAATATATACCCTAAATTTTATTAAATTAAAAGGTAAATTATCGCTCAAGCATTGGGTGTGGACTACTAACTCCACATAGTGATTCAATTCATCTTCCATCACCATTATTAATGGATGGTTTTGATGATGTATTTAATTTTTACACCAATTATTTATTAATAATTATTCTCTTATATTTATAATTTCCTATCTACATTCTTGTCATCTAACATATTGGAAAATGATAACATCACTCACACGTACGTGTGGACTACCAAATATATGAAGTGATGAAATAAACTTTTGAAGTTTTTTTCATATAGAATGAAAAAAGGATATATTTAATAAATATATATGATATTTATTTTCTATTAATTATTTTAAAAATTTAAATTAGTATGTACACTTTTTTTCTAGCTGAAGAAAAGCAAAAACTGAGTTCTTATGTATATACACAATAATATCTCCATGAACAGAGTAATTCATTTTCCTATACATAAAATTTATGGATGAATATAAATATATATATAGTTAATATATATCATCTTTATATCATTATAAAAATTATTTATACTATGTAACTATGGTCAATTTACAGGGAATCAAACTACAAATGCAAAATTCTCATGAAAAATGAAACAATTATCACTCAAAATTTATGATTATAATATAAAATTATTAATAAATTGGGTTTAAAACAATATAAGTGAAAAAATATGATAACAAAATGTTTTTATATTTTTTATATTTAATTATAATAAATATAAATTTATTATATAAGATTTGAGGTGGTTTTGATGTAATTATAACTTTAGGTATGGGATATTCGTCTCACATTTATTTCTATGAGACACGTGTCGTATTCAGTACTTCTTTATTTTATGTGGTTTATATAATACCCATGAATATATTTTAAAAGTATTATAATAAAAATATGGTTATAGAAAAATTGATTTTAGGTTCCATCATTCACGATGTTTTGATTCAAATGTTACCAATGTGGCAATATATTTAGTTTTGGATATAATTTAAATGAGTATTATCATTGTTTGAATTTGAATTGACTGAATTATATTATTCTCAAATGATTAACACAAATTAATATTAATATTATTATTTTATTCATTTAGTTTTTATTTAAAATAAACCTTTTCCTCTCTTTTTGTACATAAATGATAGAGAATTTTTTTTGAGAAAAAATCATTTATTTGTTATTTTTCAAGAAATATTTTTCATTGAAATAAATTTATTATTTAAAATATTTTTTTTTAATTTTTCCCCAATATCTTATGAATATTTAAATTAATTTTTATCAATGTTTTATTTTTATAAAAAAATATTCAATGGAATCTTTTTATCATTTTCTGAATGATGTTCGTTTGACTTTTTACTAAGAAATGTGAAATGACTCTTGGATTAGCATATACGGCTAGAATAAAATTTCTCTCCATCATGACTAATACCTTATTTAAAAATTATAGTAAATAAGTCCATATTTTTTTCAAAGAATATGTTTACTTCATATTTTTAAAATATTGAAATTTTATTTAATTAAATTCATAATATATGAGTATTTTACCAAAGTAATATTCCAAGTGATATTTTAAATGAATTTTAATCTATGATGAAATCCCTTCAGTTTAAATATATTTCTGTTGGGATGTGATTATATAATATTATTCATATTGTTTTTTGGATGGTTTATTTTTATTGTTTTTATACGTCTATGACACCCAAATAATTTTACATTTTTTATATTATAATGAAATGTTTATAAGTGTAATGATAATGATGCATATATATTAATCGATTATATTTATGTGACAGGTATGCATTATAATGATATAAAATGAATTTAGTTATGATGGATAACTCAAGATATTAAATTATATCCATGAAATTTATTTCATGATAAAAAATTAATATGTTGACCAAGATTTTAAGACCATAATGTTATAGGTGAACATGATTTTATGTCCATAATTTTATACAAGGAAATTTTATGATGTTCCATATGCTTTTGTGAGGGAATAATTTCATTCCCTTAGCTTTACGGGTAGACTTGTGTCTATTTATACTTGATGAAAATTTAATAAGCTTTTTTTCCAATATTATTGTGTATGTGGTTTACTCTCATAGATCATGATTGATTAATTATGATTCCATAGTCTCATGAATATGTAGTACGCAATGACTCATGTTTTTTTATTGTTGATAGATTGTACATGGGAATTCTAAGTTATGGTTATTACCTCATACCCTTACCTTCTACTCAGGTATGATAATTTATTGATACCTCTAATGGTTACCAATAAAGAGCATTCAAGATCACCCATTTGTATATTTTTCCATCCCATAGTTAAAAAGAAAGGTTTTATGTAATTAATGTCTATAGATTGTTACACGTGAGAAACAATGAATAAAATTTATTAAATATGAGGGTAATGTATATAGTATTGATATATAGTAAACCATTATTGTTTTCTAATGGATTGTTAGATTACATATAAAATAATCATTTAAAATAGAGTTAATATTTATGTATATAAAGAATCAGTTTCCTTAAAAAAAATGTTTTATAATGTTGATGACAGAAGTTTTACACATAAAAACAAATATTTATATAATACTAAATGATAAAGGATAAAAAACAAGGAAGAATAAAATTATTAATGATAGTGAGTACACCTATTGGTGTAAGATATTATAAGAAACAAATCTGAACTAACCTCGGGTTAATTTTAAGTAAGATTCTACACAAAAGATGTGATGCCTCCATTACGATTGAAATGGTGATAACATGGAATATTCCAATAAATCCATGAACATTAATTCAAGAGTACAGATGTCAAAATGATAAATAAAATAAAAAGTTGCAAGAAATGAAATTATTTGATTGTTTGAATAGAAATATACAAAATATAAATATCTAAAATTGGTTACTAACTTAGGTAGCTTTAGTACCATTGAGAAACCATGTTGGAGATCCAAAAAAGATAGACAAGTTCCTCATGAATGATGAAAATAATATGATATAACTACATGGAATTAAACATATTATTCATGTTATTGTGAAAGATAAATTTTTAAATATTAAGAAAGATGAAATGGGGAATAAGACAATGTTTTTTTCAACGAATCGTGTTTGATAAATCAAGGGGGAATGAATGTTGAAAATATGAGCTTAAAAGGGTGAGTCTCTAAACTGATAAATATATAAATCAATTAATTTCGTTAACTAAAGAGACTTTATAAAAACAACAAAAATAAAAAAAGTTGTCTTTTTTTCAACATTGAATATTGAAGATGGTGCATGAATTTAGGTGGGCCCTAATACAGTTTGTTTTTTAATGTCATGCTACAACTCATAATATATTCATCATTAATTAATTTATTTCAATAAGCATCACAAACAACTTTTCATGTTTTATCATCCATAATGGGAAGGATTATGGTGTTTTACCTTTATGGGAATGATTATAAGAATATATATTTGATATTAGTATCATATATAAATATATTTTTTTTGAAAATGATAGATTTATTGATTTTTGTAATTTATGCTATTGAATTGGATGTTCTCTAAATTTTGAAAGAAAATTAACATTTTGGTTTTAGTAATTTTAGTACTGGATGGTGGGATTCCAGATGAAGGGATTATATAGGATAATATTTTGGATGTTGAAATCACAAAATTTGAAGTCTAACATTGATGAGGTGTGATTTTTTTATTCTCTTAAATATATATAAAAATTCAATTCAGACACTAAGGTGGAAATACTAAGGATTTAATGAAATTATAAAACTAATTTCAATGAGGCAAAACAAATTTTGGTTGGATTTTTTATAATTAGTTTGTTATGTTTTATAAAATATATAATGAAATAAAATTGTGAACAACCACTGAATTAATATTTTTGAGTTTATCTCACATGATAAATTATTCACACATAGATATTATATCGGTGTTAATATTTCTGAAGTTTTTACACTATGAATTTCCCATATAGATATAGAATTTATTGATTTAATTTAATATATTTAATAAAAGTTATTCCATCATTTTATCAGGTGAATTGAGTTTTAATTTAAATAAAAATGAACATTAAGGGGAAATTAAAAACTTTTGTGTTATGGATGGATAATTAGATTAGTGTTGTTTTCACTTACTGAATTCATATTTAATCCTATATATAAAATAATGTTTTTATTTATTTTCACTAATATATGGAGAAAATATTAAAATATTGTTGATAAAAGAAGAGTGATGTTGGTTTTATAATGTAAATGTGTTTGGACTGAAAATAAAAAAGTGGGATTGGCATTCCAAAATGGATTTAGATAATGTGTGAGGTATTTATTGTAAATTATATGTAAATATAATAATATGTAAGTGAATATTTGGAATTTAGGGAAGAATTCCTGATGATTTTCATACATTTTAATTATTCTCATGAAAAAATATTCATGGAATTAAATTCATTCTTTGGTGAATATAGCAAGTCGAGAAAAATGTGCAATATGTGTTCTATAATTTCACACTATATAACATAGCTGGAGTCTATTTCTACTTTTGTAAGTATAAAAAAAATTATATTTTGACTATTGATGATTTCATTTATTTTTTTTTCAAGTATTAATAATGTTGATTAGTGAATTAATATGTGAAGGTGGATATTTTGGAAGAAGTTATATTTCATGGGTATTCAACTAGAATTACATATGAATCTATAGAATCTATTTATGCTTGAAAAATATCATTGTATTAAACATGTCAATAATAAGGAATTTCATAATTTCTACTTCTTTGTACAAATCATTAAAAAAAATTAGTAAAATAAAGTATCTATGGATAAATGATAATAATTTCACATAAAGAAGTGTTATATCAGATTATGTATATGAATTTAAAACAAATTACACAATCATGAGAAAATTGATAAATTTATAGATATATATATATATATCAATCCTAGTGGATCACTTTCCAAAAGGGTCACACATTGGAGATAATCAAAAATTAAGTCTATAACTTTTATGTTGATTTGGGGATTCTAAGAGAATTTCCATATGGAAGATATTTGATGAATGTAAATGTAAAGTAATATAATATGTATTGATATTACATTTTGACTCTTGATATTGATTTTGAGATAAATTGGTAAAAATGTATAGTTATTTTCATAAATAGTTTCTAGAAAAGAACTATTATATAAACAATCATGTGAAAAAAAATTCATGAGAAGATTGAAGGTGACTTTGACGTAGGATGAGATTTAAAAGTGGGACATAAAGGATTAACATTTAGTTTAATTTTTAGTTTAATATTGATATATTATTCACTGGATTTAAATTTTGAAATTATAAGGATTAAGAGCATTGAGGGATTCCTAAATGTGGATAAAGGAATGAGAAGCCTTCTTTGGATGTAGAGTATGGAAGAAATGAATATTGCGGTTAATCCTAGAGTAGCATGATTTAAATGTTGAGTTTAGATGTAGAAGATGTAGTATAAAATTAATGTCTAGAAAAAGGTAACATAATCATAAAGTAGAAGTAGTATTTCATTATGGGTAATCAAAAGCACATTTTTCAGATCAAGATATTCATAATAAAATACTAATAATGTGATAGTGACCAAATGTAGAAGAATGGATATTTAGTAGGTTGATATAGAAGACAAAATATAGAAGAATATTTATAAGATTAAAATTTAAAATGATATATAATAATAATTACTAATTCAACATAGTTATTTGAAGATTTTAAGTGTTGGTATAATTAAAGACTAAAATATTCACTAATATAGAATAAAAACTCATGAAAATGTAAAGTTGTATAAAAAGAGCATTAATCTTTTTTGAAGACGTTTAAATATAATAAAGATTATATTTATAAAGTATAACAAATTTAATAAAGTGGAAGATGATGAATTTCCAATTTATTCTAGATGAGAGTATCAAATGATATAAAGATGATTTTTCTGGAATTTCACTGAAATATTATAAGTCAATGTTTTGGTAATGCATTATGTCTCATAAAGAATTACCCCAGAATTTCGGGAGTGGTGAAAAATTATGTTTGAAAGAAAATAGGGTGTGTATGAATTATATAAACAATTTATAAGATCAACATGAAGACATGAAAACATATTTTTTATTGAGTTATTAACATAAAAGTGACAATATCGAGCTTCACTTTGTGATATATGAATAAAAATAATGGTGTTATGTTTGTATACATTAATTATGAAGGTGGCAAAAAACATTGAAAAAGTGTCGATTGTAATGAAGTATTAGTCGTACAAAATTTAAAAAAAGATACAAAAATAACACATTGTTGACAATTAAATGAATTTAATTTTTTGTATTCACAAAGAAAATGATGATATAATTTTTAGAAGTTCCAATAGTAATTGATTTATATAAATATATTAAAGATCATTTTGGGAGATGTGGGGATTAGAATAGACTATAAATTAATATTTAAATTGAATAAATTATTATGGAAAATCATTGATTCGAAGTAATTAGTTTAAAATATTTTCTAGAGGATAAATTGATTTTTAATAAGATGTGAGTTTTACCTACATGTTCTAGTGGATTTGATCAGTCAAAAAAGTAAATTACATAATTGAACTATATCTTTTACATACTAGGGTAATCATTATTATATACAATTAACATGTGAAATGATTGAAATATTGATAATATTTCATTGTGTTGTTGATTTAGATGTTAAATACATATTGAGAATATTTGGAATCATTAGGAGAAAATAAAACATTAAAAAATTAATAGAAAAATTAGTTTATCTTTTTTAAGGTGGAGGTAATAATACAAGAAATCCTTCCATTGTAGTTATTTATAAACTATAATTAGAAGGCTGACTATTGATATAGCACCCCAAAAATTAAAAAACTCCATTGTTACTTTATTTATAACAATGTTTTTAATTTCATACAAATTATGTATGCTTTCAGTTTAAAGTCATATAAATCAGTAAAAACTCATACATATCAATCAATTACAATAAAAATTTTTAAAAATCCACTAAAAGTCCATTTTTATTCCACAAAAGGTATTATTATATTAATAATCCAATATTATTCATGACACACATACCGATCCCTATATCAATTCCTTTATCTTGAGATATAAAAAATAATAGTTCTTTCACATCCGTAGGTACTATGAATAACATTTTAAAAATTGGGAGAAGTATAAAAATATCATTTTAACATATAATAATAATGGAAACACTTTATTTTTTTGGAATTCATAAGGGACATAAAGAAATATATATTTTTACATAATAATGTTTTTAGATAGAAATAAACCATTAGTTTCCCATTATATGAACTTCAATTTCCTTATTTTTAATTAAATATTTTTTTAAATCTATAAGAAAAATCATAATTCAAGAACACTTTATTAGGAAAACACCCCTTTCAACATTTTAAGATCATAAACATTACATTAAATCATATAGACATTTTTTACCTTTCGATATCAATATATTTCTATGAAACCCTGCTTAATTGCTTAGAGAAGATGTATATGAATGATGGGACATCATTCTTTCATTATAAACCCACCATAAATGATATATTTTACGTTATCTTATATGTAAATTATATAAATCAACATTGTAGCTTTATAAATGTAACTTATTTCATGTTATACCCAACCAAATTGTCTTACTAATAATATAAATTTGTTAAATGCATCCATTATAAGATTAATAAAATCTATATATAGTCAATTTGGGGTAACATAAATAAGTTAACTCCATCGCTTTACCCAATGCATTTTAGGGATTTAATGGACATACTCATAACAAAATATAAATAGTCCCATTAGGATTTAGGTTCGCTCTAAAATCCATAATTAACTAATAATGATGAAGTTCCATGTTTTAAAATGAAAACATTTTATAATTTTCATCATTCATCATAAGCCCAATAAAATTTTAATTTCAAACCAAAACCAAAATAGCATTTTGTTATCTCATTAAAATGAAAAGAAGTGTCCTTGTTTGGAAATTTATTAAATTTTTTAATACTATATAATATAAGAAAAAATATATTCATTGAAAAACCATGGAATCCAATAGATCCAAAATAATAATTTAAAAAATAATTTACTTTGTGAAAATATATTCATGTCATGTTGGTTGAAAATTTTTCATACTTTGTTAAAAAGATATAAAAGTGACCTATTTGGATAAAGTTAAAATGAAATCCATTTTAAAAAAATTTATAGAAATTTAAAAACAGTAAAAAATAACTTCAACCCCTTTCAATTAATAATTACAACATTCTTTAAAATATTTAAGAATCATATCTTTTGAGGGAAATGTATTGGAATGAAAACTTTACAGCTTTTAAAAAAAGGTTTTAAAGAAAATCCCTTAAAACATTTGAAAGATTTTAATCATAAGAGAAATAAAGGAGATAAATTAAAAACTATTTTTAAAAAACATATTTTTCAAAAAATTAGTTATAATATAAATTCATATATAAATTTATATATCATAAAAATGAAACATGTGGTGAAGATGGTGTGTGTCTAAAAGAATGAAAAATTGGGTTGAAAAATCCCTTACCTTGAGTTTGACTCACCATTAACAATGTTTAAGTATTATACAATAAAATAATAATAATTACATAATTTTCTAATAACATCTTATAGTATATTAACTTATCAAAGTGTATTTAATTTCATTTATTACCATCTCTTATATGGTTACAAAATAAAAAAATGTCCCTTGTTAGAGGTTATGAGAATGTTCATTTTATAATGATATAAAATTGGCAGGTTGATAATGGTAAAAGGTTTTATTATTAAATAATATCCAAAATATTAATCATGGAATAAATATCATTTTTATTCATGAAATATAATTTTAGATCCAGTTATGAATGTTGTACAAGAAAAATAATCACATCACTTCGTAATGGTGGTAGTCCACATATACACATGTTCGACATTATCAGTTTTTCAAAAGATATAAGTGTAAGATAATTTTTAATATAATATATTTATAGAATAATAATTTTGTCATGAATAAATAATATAATCATTAAATCCAATATAATAACCATCCCTTTGAGGTTGTGATGAGAATGGAAACACACCTCTCTATAGAGGAGGTAGTCCACATGTATTCACGGGTGATGTTTTTATTCATCATATAATGAAAAAAGGATATGTAAAAGGATAGTTCCATAAACATAATAAAGAATTATAATATTTAATATAAATATTTTAACATAGTATCATGAATATATAATATTTTTTGGGTGTCCAAATGGAAATAAAATAAAAAAATGGTTAAGAGACATTACTGTTATATAAAAACAACATTGGATGACAAGTTAAGTATTCGGGGATTGTTTTTTTGAGATAAAAGAACCTATTTTTACTGGAGAAGAATTATGGTAAGGTATTTGTGTAGTGATATTCTAAGATATATGGCTCAAAATAGGTTAATGTGTGTGGGTAATAGGGAATCCTTTTATAATTTACGTGGCCAGACATCATGTAAATGTAAGAAATGTGAAAAGTGAATATGTGTCTGACTCAAGTTAAATGTATCCAATTATCCATATTTTTAGATATAATTTTTATAATGTATATATAAATTCATATTGTAAAATTTATAAATGTCTATTTCTCAATTTTAACAATATATTTTTATTCCAGCCCCTCATTGACACTTTTAATGATTGTCATGGTAAACTATTTTCAATATATATGTGTCATGAAAGTAATTATAGAAAATCCATGTGAAACATACATGCACCATTCATGGTATACTAAAACATTACCATAAAAAAGTTTTATTTAATGATTTTATAACATTATAATTATTTTAAAATAATTTTTAAACATTAAATAACACTTCATATCATTTTCTCAACTATTCAAAATATTTGAATTCGAACACCTGAAGATAATAATATAATTAGACTATTTTTACATTAATCAAAACATATAAATTAGAATTATCCAAAAAAATTAGGCTCATGATTTAATTCACCCAAAAAATATTTTTAATATTTTTATTATAATTTACATTCATTTTCTAGTGCTTTCATAAAATTGTGTTGGAATTATGTAAGAGTTCATTTATATATAACTTCACTAAAAATATAACATTAATAATTAAATTTAATATATATTTTTATTCATCTAATTAACTATCTATTTTATTTATATATAATTTTTATGTCCATATCTTGAAAACATATCAAGTGAGAGAGTGTGGGACGCTCTGTAATTTCTCTTAATATAAAATAATATACATGTTGTAATCAAAAGAAATTGGTACAAAAAATACATGTTATTTATTAATGTAACATTAAACTTGTATTTAACTAAAATAATTAAATAAATAATATGTTTTTAACGGTTTGTATACTTCATCACAATGCTTTAACTCCGTTTAATCAATATCAACCTTTATTTTGATGAAAAACTTTTACATTGGTTATAATTCATTGTCACTAAAAAAATGGATCATAATAAATAATATGAATATTATTATTCTAAAAGTTGAATTAATTTTCAGATATTTAATTTACAAATTTTCTAAATAACATATTTAATATAATTGTATGTTTTATAATGGAAAATTATTCTAAAAAATTTTATTTAAGAAAAAAATGATTATATATCAAATTTTTATATAATTTTTATTTTGATGGAATTAATTGTGTTATTTCTAATTACATTAAATTTATCTGAATTTAAAGAAATATAAAACCAAATTTAATATTGAAAATACTTTTATTACATGTAAATAAATGATATTTTTCCAAAAATTAGTATTTTTCCGTACTCACCCACAAATCATCATTTTTAGAAAAATCCCAAAAATATATCATCATATTATTTTGAACTTATGACTTAAAAAATTGTTTAGATTTTATAAAATACATATTTAAATGTGGGATAAAATAATTATAATATTCAAGAATATAATGTAATAAAAACATTTTTTAAAGAAACTATATTTTAGATGGATATAATAAATTAATACTCATTCCCTATCTAATAAACACTATTATATGATTTTTTTGTTAAATATATGATCTAAAAATTTCAGGAAAATTATTCGTAATATCTACACATATGAATTATATTTCTAGAAAATATCTCTATTAAACATATATGATCTTATCTAAAATTGGGTTCTTCTTTATTATGAATTTTGCAAAAAAAATTGAAATAAAACATCCCTGAATATACTTCATTATGTGGTTAAATTTTTTCACATTATACAAACCAATTGATTTTTTTTAAAATTTTTATATTTAAATAATTATTTTTTAAAAGTATTTCGTAGTTCATTTTAATATTAGTATTATATATGGTTCAGAGAATCAAACATAGTATTTTTTAAAATAAAAATTAATTATGTGTTATGTTTTTATAACCATAAATAAATTACATCCAAGAATTTTACTTTTATTAAATTTAAATGAATTCTTGAAAACATGGTACAAAAATAAATTATAGATCATGTTATTATTTTTTAATTTTTGGTGAATACTATAAAGCTTTTTATTACGTTTAAAAAATATACCACAATAACGTTCAACATTATAGACAAGTTTATAAAAGTGTTCCATAGTAGTCGAGTGTTATATTCAACATAATAATGAATAGTTTTAGAAATCATTTAATCATCACAATTGAGTTTTTTAGATGATATATTTATGTAATTTATTTCATCTCTATAACTGAAATTGCATCTGGCCATTGTGTTTTAACCTGTATTGACTTTTTTATCATAGATTATTCCAAGAAAATAATATTTTAGATGATATTTTAATGCCTAAAAAACCAAAATTATCTATCAATGGATTACAAGATCCATAAAATTGTGAAATTTTATTCTTTCTATTTATATTCATTAACCAACTTCAAAAATTTATTATCACAAGCTATGTTAATACAATATATGAAAAAATAAAAAATTACTACCTAAAACCATAATAATAACATTAAAATATATTCTTATGTAATTCCATATCAAATAACAATAAAAATATTCAAAGTATTCCATCCCAAAACTGAATCAAAATGATAATATTTATTTGATCACCTATTCTTCAAAGATAAACATTAAATTTAGCTTCAAATAATATTAATCACTCCTAAAGTCATATACAAAAAATATATATTTCCTAATTGTGTATTTTAAAAAATATATTAATATTTTCCATAAATAACCTAAATCACATAATTTGAAAATAAAATCATATATTCTTCAAAAAAACAATTAATTTCATATAAAAATTTTCATTGACAAAAAATATTTCCAATTAGATTAATCATGTAATGTTTCCAATATAGTGAACTTATTCAAAATTACATCAATTATATAGTCAAAAAATTAATTTTGAATTTCATTGTTTTCTATAGAATAAATTGTATGTTCAACAACTGTTATAACCCTTTTATTTATATTCAACATAATTTCCCAAACATCAAATCTTTTTCCATAAAAAAACCATATCACTACAAAAAAAAAGTTAAAATTATGGGTTGTACATACCTATAATAATTAAAAACACTCTATAAAGGTATCTTATCATAAAAAATCCAAAATCAGGTATCAAACCCTTTAATATTAAGATCAACCATAGATTTATTAATGCATGATGGCATCAAGAAGTCATAAAATATCCTTATCCAAATAATCGAGACCTATATAGCTTCATAAAACATTCCTTTGGTGAAACACTTAACACCTTGTAACTTAAAATACCAATAATTAAGATGGGTTTCACTTTAATA
Organism: Viscum album; assembly: GCA_963277665.1. Taxonomy (NCBI): domain Eukaryota; kingdom Viridiplantae; phylum Streptophyta; class Magnoliopsida; order Santalales; family Viscaceae; genus Viscum; species Viscum album. Next base: position 1,143,247,817 of record OY728148.1, read on the forward strand.
CATTTTATTTATTGTTTTTATAGGTTTACATGATTTTGAAAAGACACCTACATATCAATCCCTTACAAAACAAGGTGGGTACTTTTATTCAAAGTCTATAAACATTACATAGAAGAAAGCTTATTAATTTCATATTCTTGTTTCATTAATTACACACTTCTTTCATTTTAGTACATTTTCCTTAATTTAGATCTAGAATTCATAACAATTCCATCTGATCATTAAGATCTATGGAAAAAAATTTAAAATAAGGGATGAAAATGAATACTTAATAAGGGACATAAAAATAAACAAAACATTAATGTGAATTTGAAATTTAGAAAAACCTTTAAGTAATTTTTCCCTTTGACATAACGATAATTTTATCTCATAATATTCATTTAATTAATCATGAAATAAACATAAAATCCAAATGTTTTCATCAAGAAATTATAAGATAGAATATTGGAAAAATAATAATTCACAGAAGATTTACTATGAAAAAAATCCTCTTTTAGAAGATAATAAATATTCCATTAAATGATAAATTCATATTTATTTTTGGAAATAAAAATATTTACATGAAAATACATTTAAAGAAAAAGAGAAATCATGTTGGAAATAAGGATAATGATAATTCCATATTAGAAATTATTATCATGATAATTCTTGTATTCTGTTAGTAGTAACTTATATGAGTTAACTCAATCACTTAGTAGAAGTAAATTATATCATTTTAACCTCATTCAATTTATCTTAGGATTAAATTGATTTAATTAGCTCTACTACTTCATAATAGTAAGTAAGTTTATCCATATTTTCAAAAGATTAACATACATCAGATAACTCCATCGTTGTACCCAATGAATTGTAGGTATTCAATTGAACCACATATTATATAATGAACATATTACTATATGGTTTTGTGTTCAATACCTATTAACACATTCAATTATAATTCTTATGTGAAATGTTTTAAAATAAAAACATTTAATAAATTTATGTTTCCATCATAAAAACAAAAAATTAGCACTCATCCAACAAATTAAACCATTTATAGTCATATCATTAAAATTAGAACAAATATATTTTTCTTATGAAAAGAAAAAACAATATTAATTCTTTGAAGAAAATAAATAATATTCTCTTTAGAAAACTGTGGAAACTTACATAAGATGCTTGATCAGGAATAAATAATATGCCTTTGGGAAAATCAATTAATTCTTCAACGGTTTAAAAACAACCCTTCAACACGTAGTTAAAAAAGGTTAGAAGTTATACATTTAAACAATGATAACAAAACCCCATTGTATTAATTTACAAAAAAGTAAAAAGAAGTTAAAAATGAACATTAACACCCTTTAATGCAAAAATATGAAAAATATTTAATAATTTTTTATTCATGGATTTAGAGACAAAGGGTATCATAAAAAAAATATAACACATTTTCAAATGGGTTTTAAGAAAATTCCCTTATAACTATAGTAAATTTGGAATTAAAATGAAAATTAAGGTGGATTCATAAAATAGTTTTGCAAACCACTTCAATTTTTTTGAGTGATAAAATAATTTAAAATGAATTTTTTTACACCACCTAAAATAAAAACATTAGTGAATATGTAATATGTATCTAAGAAAATAAATTGAGTAGAAAAATCCATTATCTTTAATACGACTAGCCACATGTATTATTTCACCATTGTATAAGAAACGTCTATTATTTATTTACATTATTAGGAATAGTTTTCAAAAAAAATTCCTTATAATAATCTATTTTATAACGTTTATTATCACGTATAATATTGTCAGTAAATCAATTATGTTCATGTATGACTTTGTGCAGATATTCATTTCATAATACAAAAATGAATTTGGTAGGTCTAGAAAAGTCAAAGTGATCATTGTTAAATAATATCAATAATATTAATCATGGAATAATTATAATTTTCATATATTGAAGAAATAGAAATCGGGCCTTAAGTAGGCATCCTACAAGAGAGAATGGCTCCCGTTTTACTCTCTGGTGGAGAGGGTTCACCGGCGAATCCTCCGGCCACATTAGGAGGTTCTGTTGAAGGGACTGGGAATGGTGCTCACTCTAGAGCCTCCTTCAAGGAGGTGCTTTCTAGGGACACTTCGGGTTCTGGTGTGTCTGCTCAGCCTCGGGTTCATGCGTAGTGTTTGGAGGTTCCATCGGTGGTAGTGGACCAGCGGGGACCTAAGAAGGTCGGGGAGTTTCCTCTGGCGAGTTTGTCCTCTCGGGAGCTTAAGGAGGCGACCGCCTTATACGATCTCACTCTGGTAGCTCGTTTTGGTCGCTCTAAGCCATCTCTCAAATTCATTCGAGACTTTGTCGATTCATGGGGGCTGTCTCTTCCGGCGGCGATTTCCGATATGTCGAGGATAGCTTTCTGTGTGCACCTGGCTTCCAAGGAAGACTTTGTGAAAGCATGGTCGCGGGAGGATAGACGGTGTGGCTCTTGGCGCTTCTCGATGTCTAGGTGGTCGTGGGACTATCATCATGGCCGCATAACCTCCTCAGATGCGATGTGGCTATCTTTGCCAGTTCTCCCGCTTCTTCTTCAGAACCCGGCGATTCTGAAGGAGGTTGGAAATTCTATGGGCAAGTTTGTATGCATGGACGAGGACACTAAGATTCTCAAGGCGGCGGCGAGCCCTCGCATTTTAGTTGAAATGGATTTAGCGCTGAAAACACCCTCAATGGTACTGTTTAAAGCTGAGGACAGTTTTTGTGGTAAAAAAAGATTTTTTACCAACAGTCTCCTCGTTTTTGTGTGTTCTCTGGTTTGCATGGTCATGATGTGAAGGGTTGCCGGCGCCGGAGGGAGGTGGCAGAGTCTTTTGGTCCTGCTCTAGATGGGGAACCAGTTCAAGATCCACTTTTCTAGGGCGGGCGTGACTTTACAGATGAGAACATTTTCCCTCCGGACGTTTCAAATTTGAATCCGTCCAACGAGGCCTATGGGTTGGAGAAACTCAAATGACCAAACTGAGGAAACATATTCTGACAGGTATGGATGCTCGTTGGAGTTACCCTCTAGGAAGATGGATCTCATTTCTTGGTCCCCGGGTCCGGTTTTACAGAGGTTTTCTTCTTCTCTTAGGCAAAAAGACAAGGAGGTTGTGGTGCATATGTCTCTTTCACTAGGGAGCCCGGCCAGGCAACTATCTTCTCCTGTTTCCCCCTTGGGTTTCTCCTCACAGCTTTCTCCAGGGGATATCCAGACCCATCTTGCGAATAAACTCTTTGCTACTTCTGATAAGGGTCTGGAGGTGGTTAACTGGAACAAGGGTGCGGAGAAGGAGGTGATGTCGTCGCAGCGTTATCCTCAGAGGAAACTTCTGTTGTCTTTTCTCCAGGGAGAGATGGGAATAGAGTCTCTCCCGCGTGGTCCATCAGGAAGGAATCCTCGGTTGGAGGAGCTGGACGTTATGTGTAATGATGGTCTTTTATTAGCAAAACAGAGCAGTGGTAAGGGTGGTTCTTCGGGACCTCTCACTCATTCGAAAACCAAGGGGAAGGGTGTACCTGTACCCTATGAACCTTCTTTTCCATTGGGCCAAAGAGCCCGTAAGACTCTGTAGGATGCTTTCCATCATTATTTGGAATGCACATGGTATGGTAGCTCTTGCCAAGTGGGCCTTTTTATCTTTGGAATGAAGGAAGGCTAAAGTTTATATAGTGGTGATTCTCGAACCAAAACAGGATGCATGAAAGCTTCCTGGGATAGCAAGGAAAATGGGTTTTCCTAACTATTTCCATGGTGGTTTAATGAATTCGCAGGTCTGGGTTGGATGGAGGGATGGTATATCGGTGGTGAATGTAGGTGTGATGTCTCGGTGTATTGATATGAAGGTGGAGATGGGTGGTGCTTCTCTTATGTTCTCTCTTGTCTATGCGAGAAATGCGGTTGTGGAGAGGAGGGAGCTCTGGTCTCATCTGAAATCGGTAAAAACTAAATCTACGGCATGGTTTGTGGGAGGTGATTTCAACTCTATTGTGGATATTTCAGAGAAGCGTGGTGGAATGGGGTGAAATGATGAAGGTATGGTGGATTTCAAAGAGTGTCTGTTACAAGCAGGATTGTTGGAATTAGGCTTCAAAGGGGCGAAATACACAAGGTGTAATAACCGAAGAGGACATGATAGGATTTGGAGCCGACTGGACAGGTGGCATACCAAAGTGCATGGGCTGGACCTTTTCTCTAAATCATCGGTTAATCATCTTCCGCGTATCCTCTGGGACCATGAACCTCTTTTACTAGATATTAAGTGTGAAACTATGGTTGGAAAGAGTTTTTATTATTCAAGAAAATGGAATAAAAACAATGGGTTCAGGCAGGTGGTGAGGAAGTCCTGGGCGGAGGAGGAAAAGGAGAGTTCTTGGGGAGGGCTGGTGAATCGTCTTAAAAGACTCAAACAAGAGATCAGGCAGTGGTTGTTGGTGCAATCAGACTTGAATGTGGGGTTTACATATCTGCAGGATGATATTGATGGATTTGAGGAGTCTCTTCAAGCTTTGTGGGATGAGGTTGTCATTATTGAGTTATGCGATAAAAGGGTGGTTTTGGCAGAGAAGTTGCTAGAGGTGGAGAGGAACTTCATGCAGCTTCCCGAGTGAGATGGCTTAAGGAGGGGGGACTGCAACAGTACTTTCTTCCATGCATGCATCAAGGAAAGGAGGAATATGAAAATAAATTTGAAAAAGGAGGATGGGTCTTACACGTCGGATGTGGAGGTGGCAGGCATGCTTGCTCTGGAACACTTCGAGGGCTTGTGGGAGGGGGAGAATACCACCAGTTTTGAAAGGGAATCTCTAGGGGATTCTAGTTTTCTGAGTTGTGTACCTATGTTGATTACTTGTTCTGAGAATGAGCACCTCTCATCTTTACCCCAGGAGAGGGAGATTAGGGAAGCACTGGAGAGCATGCCGCCCGAGAGTGCACCTAGACCAGATGGTTTTCTGGCCTCGTTCTACTGTGCTGCATGGGATGTGGTCGGGTCCTGTGTAGTGGAGGATGTTCAGGATTTCTTCCGAGGGGTCCCCTTGATTAAAGGGATCTCAGCTTCAAGGGTGGTCCTTATTCCAAAAATCAACGACCCTTTTCTCATCAACCATTTTAGGCTGATATGATTCTGCAACGTCTCATACAAAATCTTGGCGATGGTCATTAGCAGGAGGTTATCTATTTTTCTTCCCAGGATTGTCTCTGGGGAACAGCATGGTTTCATACAAGGGAGGAGTATACAGGGGGCAGTTGGAATCGCGAGCGAGATGGTTCATGATCTGAACAAGCGGACGTCTGGATCCAATATTATTATACTAGTGGACATGAAGAAGGCGTATGATAACTTGGAATGGGGTTTTATACTTCAGGTTATGAGGTGTTTTGGGTTTCGGGAACAGTTCTGTGACATTTGTTTCAGATGCTTTGCCTCTCCGTGGATCTCAGTTTCGTTACTGAGGAAGTGTTTTGGATTCTTTAAATCGGTGAGGGGGGTGAGATAGGGGGATCCTCTCTCGCCGGTTATTTTTGTCATGGATCAAGATTCCTTGTCCAGTAATATGAAGAAGGGAATGGCAGAGGGTGCTTTGAAGCCTTTCTCTGGTAGGAGGAACTCGGGGGTTATATCTCACCCGATGTTTTCCAATGACATACTTTTATTTTTGAATGGTGGATGCAGGACATTAAAATCCTTTAAGTCCATTATGGGATTGTATGGGAAGCAGAGTGGGCAGTCGGTCATTCATGAGAAGAGTCATGTGTTCATATCCAACAACTGCTCCGGAGGGAGATGTAGGACCATTCAGGGGGTTCTCGGATGCGGGAAGAAACAGCTTCCTATTGATTATTTGGGGATACCTTTATCCAGCGTGAGCATACTGAAGGTCCATTTCAATGGGGTTTTGGATCGCATCTTGGGAAGGATCTTCAACTGGAAGAACAAGGTACTTTCATTTGGGGGTCGGATTATGCTTATTAATAGTGTATTGTTATCTATTCCCATGCATCTTTTTTCCATCATCAGTCCTTCGAAAGGAACTGTGGAAAGAATTGAGTGCATTCTTACATCCTTTTTGTGGGATGCGAAGGGAGATGGAAGGTGTCATTGGGCCTCGTGGAATAGGATGGCTGGTCCAGTAGAGGAGGGTGGGGTTGGGTTACGAGATCTTCAGGAAGTCATACTGGGAATGCAGGCCAAGCTAGCTCGAGAGGTGATTGTGGGTAAGACTCTGTGGGCCAGTTTTTTCAGAGCCCGATGTGGATGGCATGGGGATTTCTGCATGCGTGGGGCGACAAGCCTAGCTAGATGCATGTTCTCTCATCTGGACGTACTTCTTGATCACACCAGATGGGTGATTGGTCGTGGGAAGATCAGTTTTTGGAAAGACACGTGGGTAGAGGAGAGGCTTTGGTTTCAAGGCTACCAGAATCCTGACATCTTGTTTCAGGAGGCATGCGGAAGTTATGAGTTCATTCATGCAAATCTTAATGTGTTTCAAATGAACCATCTCGGCAGTGTGGTTATGAATGATGACCTAGATAAATTTTGTTTCAAAGAGGTGAGCGTGGGACGTTTTAACATGAATGGGTATAGGAGAATCCTGCATGGTAATAATGCGGTGGTTAGAGCGGAGGAAGCTACTTTGTACAAGGTAGTACCAACAAGAATGAATTTTTTAGTGTGGAGAGTCAGAAACCAAGCCTTTCCAACGGAGGAGAATATTCAGGGGAGAGGGATCAGCATGGCCTCACAGTGCTACTGTTGCGAGAAGCCAAGCTCGGAGTCTACAGTTCATCTGTTCCTTCAGGGTTGCTGGGCTTCTCTCCTTTGGGCTCGGATTTATCGGTTCAGGTTTCCATGCAGGGAGGGCCACTCGGTTCGTGACTACATTTCGTTTTGTCTCTCTAGGCTTGATGGCAGGTCGGGGGAGCGAACAGCGTGCACCATCATTCCTGTAGCCATCTGCTGGACCATTTGGGAGGCTCGCAACCAGGTAAGGTTGGGTGGTGAGAGGTCCTTCTTGTATCTTCAGATCCGAATGAAAGCCATTATAGTGGAGTTTTCCTACCATTTCAAAAATGGTGTTCAATTTCTTATGTTTGAGGGTCTGGTTAGTGGGCAGGCTGGAGAAAGGTTGGATAGAGGACGGTGGGTTAAATGGCAGCCTCCAAAGCATGGGTGGAAGCTGAACGTGGATGGCTCATGTGTGGGAGGAATTATGAGGGGCGGTGGCTTGCTTCAAGACTGCTGGGGTTCAGTTCTGGTTTCCTTTAGTTCTTATTATTGACCATGTAACTCTATGGGTGCGGAGCTTAGAGCCCTTCTTTCAGGTTTGATGGTATGCAAGAGGAAGGGGCTCCTGGTGATAGAAGTGGAATCGGATTTGAAGGTTCTGGTCAGATCTCTCCAGGGTTATCAAGACATCTCATGGGATTTAACATGTATATGTCGCCAGTGTAAAGTGGAGACCAATCAGGGAAGGATGGTTCACCATAGTCTGAGGGAGTCCAACTTTGCGGCTGAAGAGCTGGCTCGTTGGGGGCGACCAGAGGAGACGCTGGTGGTTTATGACAGCCTTAACTCTCTTCCTTTAGAGTGTGTTAATGTGGTTCGGAAGGACTCTCTTGGCCTTCACTATTTTCTTCCACCGTGAAGTGTAATTTTGTTTTCTCTTGGTATTAATAAAAAATAACTTTCAGTCGTATATTGAAAATAAATTTACTAACTAGTCATGAATGTATTACATTAAAAACGGATCATATCACTTTGTAGAGGTTTATTCCACACATAAACTGAAGAAATGTTATCATTTCCAAATGGATGGAATAATAAAAAAGTAGTAATATATTATAATTCATGAATAACGATTATTACATTAATATAAAATATATATTTATAATCATTAAATATATTATAATAACCATCATTCTTATGTGGAAATTTAAACAAATACATCGGTTCATGGAGGTTGTTGTCCAGATGTGCATAAAAGTGATGTTTTCATTTCCCATCTGATTGAAACACATAGCACCATTAACATAATTACATATAAATATATGTGTTACTCTAATGGTATCATGTCATCATTATTATAGAATATTTAAAGGATGTAGAAGAGGATGTGAACCTTAAAAAAACTCATTTAATAGTTATACCTCCTCTTTGAAAACCACATTTGGAATACACATTTATTACTTTTGGGTTGGTATTTGGGTGGGATAAAAACCTCCAGGTATTTTGGAGGAATGTTTGGGTGGTATTTTTTATATGTTTTCCAAGATATACGGTTCAAAAATTGTAAAGGGGGAGGGGATGTTTACCTCCATTTATAAGTGATGTGGGTACAAATCTTTTAAATGCATGAAAGAATAATATATAATTTTTTTCTGTGTCTTTTTATATGGATAAAATGATACATATATTCAAATATAATAAGGAAATAGTCACAATAAATTCATAAAATTTTTTAAGCAAGTTGAAGTTCCATTTTAAATAGAATCTTTTTGTTTAACATCAATGCTAAAAAATTTAACCATAACCAAGGTAACATTTTTTTAGTCTCAATGGTCATGAAAGTTAATATAAAAATGAAAAATGGAACATAAATTGACCTTTCACGATATCCTATAAAATTTACCATTAAAATGAGTTATTATGACATTTTTTTATTTTATAATGATTCAAAAATATTTTCATTACATACCATTTAAACTCCTGACTACTGAAAAAAAGTATTCAGTGGACTCATAATAAAAGTATAATTATAATATAAACATATTAACCATAACCTATTTAATATATTTATCAAATAAATAAATGTAAAACAATATTTATTCCAAAACATATTACTTTTAATGTTTTTAAATTAATTACTTATTTTTTCTAATCCTTGCACAAGAATTGTGGCAACATTATTTATGTGTTCAGTATAATTATGAAATCAATAAATAATTTAAAAAATATTATTATTAATATATAATATTATTATTAAGAAATATAATGTGTTTTAATTACAATATAATTTTTATCTATATTCAAATTATGATAACATAATCAGTGAGAGATACTAACACTTTTTAATTAATATTAACATAAAATAATATAAAGCTATTAGCCAATGAAAAGTGGTAGAGAAATGCAATATTCTATAAAATGTTTTGGTTTTGATAAACTAAAACTCCTAAATGTAAATAATGTGAAGTATTGTATTTATTTTTAGACCTTACCACATAGTGTTAACCCTATTTATCCTCTTTTATCCATTATTGTGATGAGAAACACTGTACATTATTACTATTAATTATAAATAAAAAAGAAAATGAACAGATTATATAATTATTATATGATTAAACCAATTATGGAATCCATTATCAATGACATAACATACATATTTTTTTGAAATTAAATGTTAATATATGTGCGTAAAACATAATGATTTTTTTAAAAAAAATAGTCATTTTATGCATATGAATTATTTTATGTAAAAATAATCTATAGTGTAGATTCCTATGGAATTTATTGGAATATTTTTAACAAACATAATATTAATTTAAATTGAAAAATCTATAACTAAATTGAAATTTTAATTTAATTTGATTAAAATTAATGAAATAATAAATTTAATAAACTCATTATTTCCCACTATTCAGCCAAATATCATCCCTTTCAAAAAAATACAAAAAAATTAAATTGAAATAAAAATTACATGAATATTTCAGAACTGATATCCACACTATAAAATTATTTTTTGAAGTATTATAATATATTTATAATACCCATTCACAAAATAAAATAAAATATTAAGAAACTGTATTTTCTATGTTTAAAATGAATTTATATTCATTTCTTATCGAATAACCACAATTATAATAATGTTTTATTATAATTTATTTTTAAAAATCATGAAACTAATTATTCTTTAATTATTAATAAAATTTATATTTATTAATATAAATTATTCATATAAATTTATTTTTGGATAAATAACTCTTTTAATGGTAAATGATCTTATTTAAAATTGTGTTATTATTTAATAGGAATTAATAAGTAGAGTTTTTTAAATATAAAATATGTTTATATATTTTATAATGGATTAAAACTAATTCATACCCTTGAATAAAATTTCTAGTTTATAATGATCATATTTAAATAAAATTAATTGTGTATTGCAATTTTTTTATGATCGATATTGCATGTGTCAAACACAATCAAACATTGTATAATTTTTCAAACGTAAATATGGTGTTGTAAAAATATCTCCTCATATTAGAAATTTCATACATGTAAATTTACATTGTTTATATCAAAATTATTTACTCACAATATATTATTAATATCATATATACATTATATCATAAAAATTAATTTATATGTCAAGAATAAGAGACATGTTAATTCATAATAGATTGTACAATAATATGATTCATTATTTTTGTTGATTTCCTAAATGAACTCCTTGATAGTTTAGTGTTACATTGTACATACTAATTTTTTAATTTTTTAATTTATTTTACCATCGTTATGGATATATTTTAAAAATATGCATATTTTATTTTTTCTATTTTATAAGTGATTTTTCATCATTTGTTTATGATTAAACTAGTTTCCAATTCTATCTCATATCTTATTAAATGTAATGAATATTAAATATTAATTCACCATTCCTGAGGTAATAAAATCTATGTTGAATGGATCACTAGTTCTATAAAATGATGGAACATTATTCCTCATATTTCAATTAATTAGTAAAAATAAAAAATGGTTAACACTAGTTAAGATAATATATAATATCAATTAATACTAATTTAATCTTTAAAGACTCAATTATAACACCCAAGGATTGAAATTATAAATTCTATGAATAACAATCATTAAAACTCTTTAAAATATGGCATACCAAAACTAAACCACAATAATTACCATTTTCTAGAAAAGTAAATGAAACATTTATCATTATATTAAATCAATCACTACTAATGTCACATAACGAAAATATATATTCCATGATCATACTATCTCAATAATATTCAAATCTTTTCAAAAAATAACCTAAATCATTATAAGTCTATAATATAATAATATATATATATAAGTTAATCCTTTCATTATTTCTCAAATAAAATATAATATTATCCAAAATTATTTTTGATTACTTAAAACTTATAATGATCCCAATATAGTTATTTCCTTCAAAAATAACCTTTCTCAAATAGTCATTGATTAAATATTCAATCTCATAATTACTGATATGATAAATTATACATTCGAAAAATCTAATAACCCTTTTATCTAAATCAACCATAATTACCTATATGTCAAATTTCATCTTAATCCAAAAAGTTATGACTTGTTTTTAACTAATGACCACAAAATATAAAGGAACTCTTCCTCAAATTACCAATTCACTATATCACAAGTAAAACATACTGATTATATATACCTTAAGAATTTATTAAATATAAATAATTGTCTCTCATCACATAAAACCTCAGAAGGGGTATCAATGAAATTAATCATATGATAAACCATAGAATTATTAATCCATTGTGGTTTCCATGCTATTAAAATATCTTAAAATTAATCATCCTAAACTCTAATGGTTGGTAAACATTTCCTCTAATAACAACTATAACACCCTATAACTTAAACAACACATAGTTACATGATTAATAACATGGGCTTCAAATTATAACATTTAAAGGAACTTTTTGGTTTAGAGTTTAATTGAAATAGGAATAACTATTACATAAAAACCACTATAAAAAGTTGAAACATACACTCAATGACGATCTTATTTCCACAGAATAAGGATTCCTATTTTCAGATTCATGTTTCATTCAGGACATAATTTCATTATTCATGTACATTTTCTTATTATCGGTGCTAGATATTCTAATAGTTTCCACTCAACCATATTACATATGAAAAACATTTTAAGCCTTTTTATGAGCATACAAAACATAATAAGTAAAATAAAAATAAGAGAAATGAGTTAAGAAATTTAATATTTGTAAAAACCCATATGGGATTATTCTATAAAACCTAAAAAAAATTATTCTAAAAATACTCATTTAATTAATAATGAAATGAACATCCAATTAAAAATGCATCAAAATCATTTTTTGTGTACGAATAATGAGAAAAACCTTACTCAATAATGATTTACTATAAATATAGACCATTAAAATTAGGAATATCATATGCTAACTTATAAATGACAAACTCATTGTATAAATGTTTTAGAAAAATTATACATGAATCCCAATTTTCCAAAATAGAGAATTTTTTTTTGAAATATGCGGAATTATATATTCCCCATTTAATCACAAAGAATTTTAATTTTATTATTTTATTATGAATAAATTATATCAAGTATCTCTATAAATTAAAATTAGTTTCATATTTCAGGTTATCCCATCCACATTCTCATATGATTAAGACACAACATAATACTCAGTCACTTTATTGGATTAATTAACTTCACAAACATTTTTGTAGGTGTAACATAAATTAGTTTAATGAACAAAATTATAATATGCATTGTATAAATTTAACAGACATGGATAACATAATATGGGAATAGTCTCATCAGTGTTTGGGTTTAATCCCTAATCCCTCCATCTTGAATAATTCTCATGTTTCATGTTTTAAAGTCAAAAAAATACTAACTAAAAAGATTAATTATAAAAAACATAAAATTTTCAATTCATCTAATAAAAACAATTTTCAATTATCTCATAAAAATGAGATGAAATATCCATTTCTTTTTAAACACATAAAAATTTATACTTCCCCCGAAGACTATGAATAGTAAATCCATTGACAACCCAAGGATTCTAGTCGAACTGTCTTGATAATTAATAAATTAAAAAATTATTACATGAATTTTTTTTGTATTCGATTAAAAGAATTCTTTTCACTCTTTGGTAAAAGGAGTTAAATGTTACACATAATGAAAAATTAAAAAACATTCATTTTAAAAAAAATTAAAAATAAAGTGAAAAATAGTTGAAAGTGACCAATAACACCCTTTAATAAACAAATTTGGAATATTTTTGTGTCATATTATGAAAAATGACTTTTTAGAAAAAAGTATCAGAAAAAAATTAATTCATTATATATTTTGTTTTAAAGAAAATCCCTTACAAATTTAATAAGAATTAAAAAAAATAGAAAAATAGAAGTTGAAAAGGATTTTTAACCAACCTGAATTTATTAAATTAAAGGTTAAATATATTTATAATTTAATTTTACACAAAAAATTGGAAAAAATGTTGATGATGGAATAATTCTCAATGAATGGAAATTAAGATGATAAATTTCTTACCTCGGGTCCAAATCACCACATAAATTATTTAATTTCCATAAAAACATATATTATTTATTTATTTCATTAAGATGTTTATTAGATTTTTTATTTCATCATAATAAAATTTATTTCATTTTTTATTATTTTTTATATATTTATTAAATTGATTAAATTCATGTTGGTTGTTTTGAGGTTGTTCGATAAAAATCCCCAAATAAATTTGGTATATTGAACATAGTCAAAAGTGTCTTTATTCCATCATCTCTTAAATAATAATCATGAATTTATTTTTATTTAAAAAAAATTAATATGATTTTATTACAAATCATGTAACGAATACATGAAAAATGATTCATATCGCTTCATGGATATAGTTGTCCACATGTATTCATGAGTGGCATTATCACTTTCCATTGGAAGGAGGGGTATGAAGGTAAATAATAATTTATCATTAAATGATCATAATTATATTTGAAATAATATATATATTTACATATATTAAATCCATTATAATAACCAGTTTTGTGTGGTAGAAATGAAAATGAAACACATCTCTAAGTGGAGGTGGTAGTCCACACAAACGTTCAAGTGATGTTTTGATAATCCATTTGATGGAAAGGGAAATGGAAATGTAATTTACCATAAAAATAATAACATTTTATTATATGTAATATATTGATGGAATCATATCATCATGGTTTCAAGTATATTTGATGGAGGTTAAAGATGAAATAAACATGAAAACACCCAGTTAAGAGTTATACCTATGTGTTGAAATCCTCAATTGGATTACATTATAAGCCTTCTATGATAGTCCTTTAGTAACTAAAAACCCAATTTGAAGTGTGAAGGATTTTATTTATGTTATTTAATTAGATATTTTCTAAGCTATATGGATAAAAACCTTGATCGAGGGAGGGGAAGAGGACTTCCATTTAATAGTGTGGTGGGAGAAATATTGTAAAGAAATAAAATATTAATATATAATATGTGTATAACTCTTGTTAAATTGATCCAAGGATCTATATAATCATATATAATGATTTTAAGGTTGAAAAAATTCAACCAATAATATCTAGACATATTTATGTTTCATTTTAATACTTATTTTTTTTACCCATTCATTGACAATTTTAACCTTAACTATGGTATCATCTTTTTGGTCAAAATATAATTGTTATAAAAGTAATTATAAACATTAAATGGGAAAATACATAGAAATTTACTAATAGATATATTTACCCATACATTTATACATAAATATTACATATTAGTTTTTCAATATTCATTACATAACATTACAATCCATGCAATGATTATATAGGTTTAGGGTCTCTATAAACATATATATATATATATATAAGAACCTATTTCATAAGAGATCTACATTATATCCCACTATGTTATTTATAAATATCACCCTTATTAGACATATTATAATTAAAAAATTCATCATATCTAGGGGAAAGTAAACATAAGAAATAGAAATTTTAGACGCTCAGAAAGGGTAAAAAAAGAAGATATCAATGATCACTTACACAAAACTAGAGCATAAGGTTATGATATCTTGAGATAAACATTGAAAAACATACCATTCAAATAAATGATAATAACAATGAATAATGTAATAAATCTATGAATTTTATAAGACATGGATCATAATAGAATCAAATAACATGATCCAAAAAAATCATAACATTGGAATTAGATATATATTTGTGTAATACCCATTAACATATAGAATCATTTATTTTGTAGTCATGGATTTCTTATAAGACTGTAATAGTGGATTAGGTTCACTCCCCGAACCATCATAGTATTCAAGGTTAACTCCCAAGACTATTATAGTTGATAGATTGTTTAATAAGTGTGGTTCACTCCCCATTCTAGTTCGTTTTATCTCATGACATATCCATATTTACCCATTATAGCACCGGGATATACTAATTATGTACAACCCATCACATAAGAGAAATAATATATATTTTGGGTATAATATGATAAAACATTCCTCATATTACAACATATGATAATGAAATATGGTTTATTGATATTTCATCATGGAATATCATGTGGAATATGAATGAGTTTCATAGGAATTTAATTATTCATCATAGCATAACCCACGGAATGGAACGGGATCTATAAAAATCATGGGATTATAATTGTAAAATAACTTAGGGA
This sequence comes from Viscum album, assembly GCA_963277665.1. Taxonomy (NCBI): domain Eukaryota; kingdom Viridiplantae; phylum Streptophyta; class Magnoliopsida; order Santalales; family Viscaceae; genus Viscum; species Viscum album. The sequence goes on from OY728148.1 coordinate 1,143,263,316, forward strand.
AATAATAAATTTGGTATCATTTTATCATATACTTATAAATGTATAGAAAATATCATATTATTTCTTTATAGATATAAAATTATTTTCAAAGATCACATAGAACATTTCCTGAGAATAATATAGTTTTCACATTGAAATTGAATATATATAATCTAAAAATTTCGAAAATATTAAAAAAATTAATATATCAGTGAAAAAAATTATTAAATACTCAAATAATTTATTGTTCATGAATGTGGGAAATTATATTAATTTAGTATACATTAAAAAAATTTAATTACACATTTTCTGTAAAAAGTCAAAAGTACAACATTCCAAAAATGATAAAAAATTTATTTTTAAACCTTTTTTTTTAATTCAAAAATTCAAAAAAAACTAAAAACATTATATAATAGTAATAACATGATAGAAAACATTTTTATAAAACATGTGCATCGAAGAGAAAGTATTTTTAATTGAAAATAGAAATAATGTCTATTTTCAATACCAATATTATTTTATTATCTTTAATAAATAAAGAGAGTAAAATTTAAAAAAAATTATAAATTTATTAAAATAAAAAAGTATAATAAAATTCATGAGATTCTTGAGAAGTAGATAATGAAATTTCATCACCATAAAACTTATTCACAATCAATTTTTATAAATAATTTCATTGTAACATAAAACCCTTAACATTTTGGTAAAATTTGAATCTTAAATTCCATGAAAGAATTTAATCAAATGAAAAGTTCAATATAAGAAATAAAAATTATTTTCATGATATAGAAAGTAATAGTGGAAGTATATATATCATATAAAATATATAGGTGTTGAATATGGATTATGTCTCCCAGAAATAAATGTGAGATAAGAAATCCCTTCCCTCATGCTCCACATGATTTGGAAGTGATATAACCCCTATATAATAAATTAAAAAATATTTAAATTCCATAAAAAATTATTTAAATAATTATAATATCATATATGATGCTGATAAATTATTTCTACACATAGTTATTAATAATATTTTTTTTCTAATATTTTCAATTTTTGGTGTTACATATTTTGTTTTTTAAATGAATTTTTTTCATTAGTTTTCATTATTTTATATTTATCACAGTTTATAATGTCAATAATTTTATTCATGATAAAAATATAATATATGTTTAGACTCATATGTAATAGTTATACATATAAAAATTAGTTTCATTGTTCCTGTAGATGGTAGGTCGTTCATACACAGAACTGTTTTTCTACTTTTCGAATGATGGAATGGATGAACGGTAAATGAAAATTCAAATCTCTAAAATAAATATTATATCATATAAATCATTAATATTAATAAATATTATCCTTATAAACATCCACATGTATTCGAAATTAAAAACAATTCACATCACTACGGGGAGGTGGTAGTCCAAACGTACACATGGGAAACATAATCATTTTTGTAACAGATTATAAGGAATGAAGGTAAATATGATATTAACATTAAAAAATTATAATTATGTTATAAATATCATATAGAAACATTATACCCAACATAATAACCAATTTTTTCCCTGGTAAAATCTTCAAATAATCTGATAAATCTATAAATATTTTTGGAAAATTCCAAAAATCAAATAAGTTAATGTTTTCCTGGTGTATAAAATCAGTATTATACCCAAAACAAATTTCCCCTCCATCAAACATTGATCACACACTATGTGGCACACCAATCTTCATTAATATACCCATTTTAAAAATAAATCACTTGTGGGGAGATGCAGTATGGGTACGCCCCAATAAATGAAATTTTTTTTTATAGGTGATGGAAATAAATTCACACCCCAAATAACCGTTTCTTTTTAGGTATAGGTGGTGAAATAACACAACAGAAAAATAAATTATCATTTTTGTAGGTAGGTGGTGAAATAACTTCCACTCCGATGATTTTTTTCATTTATGATGGGAGGTATCCATTACACCACCCCTCAAAAGAATTTTCATTTTTCGGTGTGAGGTAGTCTCCTAATAACATCACAAACAATATCTCCATTGTGGATGATGATTTAATTACATGATCTCTTTGTATGGAGTATACTCTCTAGATGACCAAAAATTTCGGGAAGTTGGTTATTTATGTTTCTAATAAGTACTTTGTATTCTAATAAATAAATGTTAGAGGAATAGGAACATACAGATGATATATAAGACTATAGAATACTCTTAAAGGAAATTCACATACTGCATACAAAGAAGGATACCCTAAAAAATTGTCCTTCAAAATAGTACCATCCTTACCACAAGTAACGCTTTCCCATTACCTCACAAATGAATTCCCTCATGACGTAGTCCGCTTCAAGTAACCATTATATATCCCCACCCCTTATATAAATGGATAGTATATTGAATGAAGTATCTTTATGGTCTTTTTTTCTTCTAGGCTTTTTACCCCCTTCTGTTGTGCGTTGGTTCCCTTATTGGCACCTTAAAAACTCTATGAATTCTTTTACTCCCCTCCTACCAAAACCTAGGAATGCACTCACTAAGACCTCCCCCATGACCACTATATTATTTCATCCTAGGGACAGGACATAACAATATACTACCCCATCACGTATTTCATTGTCATAGTAATAATATTCAGAAATTTATCATCTTTTATAGGTTTTATCATAAAAAATTTCACAAACATTCATTCCAATGGTAATGAGGATCCCAATATTAGGGATAGTGGCTAATGATTTCTCGGTACGGGCTCTAAAATCTTTTGCATATAGTCACACTTTCTTCCTCTATTCAATCCATTAAAAGTAAAGGGGATTGGGATCTTTAAAAGTAAGAACATTCTAAATTAATAAAAATTTATTTATTGTGTCACATCACATCATCATCCATATTGTTTCCCTCATCCACTAGTGGATGAAGGCGATTATTCAAAATTTCATATCACCCACTTCCTCTGTTTTATTACATTGAGCATGACTCCCATGGGATTATGAGTTAGAGGTTATCATGTCAATTTCACAACAATATATCCCTATACGGTTCCCCTATATGGTTTAATCCCTAAAAAATGTTAACATCTTCTCAATGGGCCACATTTCCAATTTGAAAAATCATCAAAGTGCTATATTCCCAATGAATCTTTCTTTTTGACCTCCATTATTTGTGTAATCGCCATCATTTTAAACTACATGGGATTTGGTTCCTTTATGTGTGGGATGTGTATATAACCCCCTTGAGGTTCAAACCCATCACCAAAAACTCACCCTAATCATCATGGGGTTATTTACCACATAATTTTATATCCAAAATAAATGTCCATATTCCTTCTTGGTCCTTCTATAGTCATATTTTTTGTTGAATATTACTTTTAGGGTTATACCAAAAATTGGAGTTCATATTCCATCTAGGTATCTTGGATTTTTTTGACATAAGTCCCTCCCAAACCCATACTATTCCCCATTCACCTAGACTTCTATACCGTAAGATTTTAAATGGCATGGTATAATCATTATCACATAATGCTAAAAGTTAAAATGTGTCCTCTTAAGAAGCACTAAACTATATAAGTAATGAGGATTTGTTGTAAGCCCCTATCATGAGCTATACCCCAACATAAAAAAACCTTTTGTATCACTATATTATGATAAATTATAAATCACATTACTATGTAGATTAAATCTAGTATAACAAAATATCTTACATAACCTAGCTGGAGGAACTCTGATTTGAGAATATGTGTCCATCAACAGAAAACCTAAAACATTGAGATGGTTTCATCAATGGAGAACCTCAGAGATGTGAAGATTGTTTCCCAAATATTTATTTCCATAATTGATTTTCTATACACATGGGTAACTTTTTCCATATTTATCATTTATAAAAGGATTTGCAAATATGTCTTAAATCTACATAAACTCAATCACATGACCCATCATGGATTTGAGAGTAATTGTCTATTTTCAGTTCCTCCAAATAAACCTAATCAAAATGGTCCCACGATGACTGGGTGAAATAAAAAATGGTGAATCTAATCTGATTCCTTTCACTAATCAAAATTGATGTGTTACCCAAATGTATGGCCCTTTTATAATCTCAAAAAATAGATATCTCCAAACATGGATCCTTGGAGACAATTAATTGTGTGTGAGTTTTTTATTTTGATGCTAAATTTATTGGTCATGTTTACTATGTTTTTTATGTATACATATGAATAAACATTCAATATAAATAAATTCAATTAAAATTAAATCTTTATATCTCAAATAAACATAGAATTTGGATTTTTCAAAAACTAGGTCCCTATCTTGTTAGATGATCCCATCACCAAACTAGTGTCTTCAACATAAGTTTTTGAATGAACTGGTTTAAGAGTACCCCTCTAAATGGTATGGTATTTAATTTTTAGGATACACAAGAATCCCTCAAAGACATGAATTCCTGCCAGTTTTCGACTCACGGATTCCATGTGGCCAAAAAGTAGATGGTACCCATTTCGGTCTCAAATAAATTTTTTTATCCTTTCCCCATACCGATACAACATGTTAAACCCTTACCTTATGGAGATAGATTAAGAGGTTAATTGGGGATTCATCTCAATAACACTATATTCATAACAAAGGGATCATACTTACAACTACTACTAATGCCTCTCATTTACAACTCCTCAACATAATGGGAATGTAGCCCCATGGGCTCTCACTTAGGTCACTCAAAACCAATCACCCAATACAACCCAGCATGTGTGGTGATAAATTCACCCAAAACATAACCACATAGATTTTATCACCATATAATCCCACCAAAAATACATGGAGGAATCCTAAATGAAGGCTAACATAAATTCTCAAATACATCAATCATTCGTACATTATTTGGTAGCTATTCGGGAAACCTTCTGAAACCTCCTGACAGTAAATTGTGGGAATACCTACATCCCTTCAACATAAAATTAGTTTTGATTCTATATCCTAGAATTAAATGGATTAAAGGATCATGAATAAATACTTTTCATAGCCATATAATGAGAATATATTCCTTTTCCGGATGCATAAGTCACCCCTTATATCCTAGAATTATGGAGGGAATACATCTATTCTAATCTACATTCTAGAATATATTAGGATATAATGATTTCATTGTTAGAGACTATGAGTCAATCCCACAGACCATCCTCTAAATTTTAAGTGGACCATCAACATGATATGATTGTCACATGGGATAAGACACATATTTCTACTCCCATCCAAATGGGTCTTTAGTAAAATCATACTACGAATAGACAACATGATTGGGCACACACCCCCATTCAAACTAGGGAAAATCGGTCCACATAAATTACTATTCTAGGGGTAAAATATATCCTTTTTGAACTCAAAAATCATGTTTAGATGTATCATAATAAACACAATAGCTACTTCGAAAATCTCTCATACATGAATGTTCGTATCTAGAGAATGTGACCTTGACCGCCCCACTAAGAACATCTAAAAATATGTATCATCAAAGGTAATAGGAAATCCAAGAGTGGGCCCACATACCTTCACTCCCCATGTCCAGTCCTCTTGAGTCCATCAATCATCTATCAATAATTTCCCATGTTCCTGCTAGTTAGTTACCAAATTATGAAATTATTAGTAACAGTTATAAAGCCATTCGTCCCAAAAATATTTATTATGATGTCCTCCTTTGTGGTTTCAAAATTACTAGTCATTATAACCCATGTATTATTGAATTCCATGGAATCCCACCTCATGTTCACATGGAAATATGGTAAGAAGTTCCGCCCATACCTATCATCCACCCTGAAGGCCCTCCCAAGGGTATATGATGAATTAAATCCCCCTAAATTTATGCATTAAGACAAAGTTATATTTTATCCCCATAATTTAATTCACTACAATGTTCCTTACCACAATGAAATTTATTTTGGAAAGAACATCCACACATTTACAAATCAATTATGATAAATCCGTCACATCCCAATGCACTTGGGAAGATGTGGAATGTCATGGAAAATTCATTATCATTAAAAAGATATATCATTTCTCTTCTAGAAGGAAACCCAGTCAAAAATTCATTATCTAATACACCCTTAGATTGTCATCCTTCCAACATAGATAAATATATTAATCTCAATCCTTCCACTTGAAACAATGATGATAAGATACATCATCTTTGGTTTAAATAGTTAGAGGAATATTCTCTAAAAATTGAAGAAAATTCATTACTCATGTGGATGAATTTCACTAAATAAATGGTATCAGTAATTTTTTAAACATTACCCCCCCTAAATATAAAATTACTGTGGAATTTTCAAAATAGTGTTTGCATGAAATTTGACTAAACCTATAGAAATCTCTTCCCCACCTAAAAGTATAATTATTTCATTTTAATAATTATGCCATTAATGTCAAGGAAATTAAATAACTTCATCTTAAAATTGATGTAACATCACAAACAGCTCCATGATATTTGAAATTAGGAAATATTTGGAAGGTATCAAATGTGAATGTATCACATGTTTAAAAAATTACAAAATATTATCATAAATTCCCCCTCCATAGGTTTGTATCAGTTGATTTGGAAAACACTGAGTGTTTCACTTCACCTCACTCCCTAATAATAAAATACCCCAAAATATGACATCATATAATGATAATTCTCTAATTCACCTATTAGGATTGATCTTAATTCCTAATTGATTATATATTTAGTAGAAATTGGACCTAAAAATGTCACAAAAATGCTCGGCTCTGTGAGATATAGCCATTAAGAGACACTTTCAGAAATAATCCGAGAAGGATGAGTAAGATTATCACTTAATAAAGGATATTAGTTGAACAATATCAAGTCATTCAAAAGAAAATATATTGTGTTCATATTATACAATTCAATTGGGTCATGTTTGAAAAAATATTTCCAACATCAGAATTGTGGATGCATTTGTTGTGACCATTGTAGTACTAGGGAAACAACAACCTGTAGGGATGGGGGAATTTTTATCACAATAACCCCATATAATACCACCATATTTTGTTCAATGTTATTAAGAAATGGGTCATGGAGTACCTATCCCATTGGTCTGGGGAATGTTTACCTCAACATCCTCCCTAATGAATATTATGCTTTCCCCACTTTAAGAGGATTTCTACAAGGTAGACCATCCTTATTTGCCTCATCTTAGGACCCATATTTCTCATTGAGATCCCATATGATAGAACAATCATTATATTCCCTCTAAATCACCCTTCATCAAATTTCACTGATTTAACCCTTTAAGGAATGATTAAAACACCATAGTGGTTTCAACAAAAACCTATCCATCAAAAGTAAAACTACTCCCAAAGATTGTAGTTCTCCTAGAAGATATCCCCCAAAGTCCTAACATTCTTATCATTTTAGTTATAAAGAGACAGCTTTAATGAATCATGTGTTCGTGAACATCATTAGTACCACACCTATAATGGCTATGGAATATAAATATGAAAAATGGGTACATGAAGAGAATTATTTTCCCCAAAATATATTCGTCATGTAAATGACAGAAGAAGTTATGGGTACAGAAAAGAAATAGGATTTATAAGAATTTACGGACACCCTAAATGATTCATAATTGTCTTCATAGTGAGAATAAACCAATGGAATAGGTAAATGTGTGTCCATATGTCACAGACCATGTGAAGAGGTTAATCTTCTAACACCCAGAAAATTATTTTCATAGTATGGGGAAGAGATAAAGGTGTTAAGGAAATTTAATGTGGGATTTAATAAAGGCAACATCCCTGCCGATTTTTATCTTCATGTATAGCCTTATCTCACTCTTACAACCAATATACCACTCCAAGGAGAGTTATTTGTGTTAAAAAAGTATATTCATGTCCTCAAATAGATGTGGAAAGTAAGAAACCTCTATATTTGGACCCCCTGACAGTGAGATACAGTGAGATCATATCATTATGGATTCAACCCGAGTTAGGTCAGATATAAACTCACATGACAGCCTATGAAGGTAAACAATCACATGTATAGGTAGGGCCACCACAAATTGCCCACCTTTTTGTTCCCCTATTCTGGATCTAATTCATTCATTCATTCCTCCAAGGCATTCTGATATTTTTGAGTCAATAGATTCTAGATTGGTAGTTGTGGAATGTCGACATTGACTAGTATAACTAGAGAGGAAGAATTACCCTTAATGGGTAGATGAAACTATCTCCCTGCCAAATTTTAGGATTATTATATTTCATAAATTCATGGTTCGATGGATCTAAAACAACACCTAATACACTTTGTGCCCCATTGTAGTCCTATGATTGGAACTCTTATGGAGTAAGAGGTATCAAAGATCATGTGTTTAATTCAGACCATAGAGAGACATACCATCTTTTGGTATAACTTTTTACTATATAGAATTATGAAGTTTGGAAGGATCTTCAGCGAAATTTCTTTTATCAATTCAGTTCAATTCCTTAATAGAACAATACCCTCGACCTATTGAATTTAAAAAAATGAAAAAATCAGAGTCACTTGGATTTTAGAACCAGGTGAAAGAGATTTATAAAATTGCATAACATGGATCATCCCCTTGTGTAATGGTTGTATATTTTCATAGAAAACGATATTGATGAGTCATGAATACCACTTATCCTGGTAAAGTATTCGGTAAGGATCTGATTAGGAGAAATATTACAAATCGAAGCACCCTGGGAAAAATCAAGGAACCAATGATAGAGACTATATGGGATCAATGGGAATGAGAGGAATATTTTAGGTATAACAAAATATTATAGAAATATCACTACTAGATTCATTTAATCTACTAGGACAAGGGATAATTCCTTTTTTGGGAATATAAAGAATAGGAAAATTCAATATAATTTAGTAAAATTATCTTAGGATTGATTATTTTAGATGATTAATTATAAGGGGTAAATAAGGCTTGTCATGCATGTTAGGTAGAAAAAACAAGTTGTCCCAATCTATCAATAGAAAAATATCCCTCAATATATTCTCAACAACCTTACATGCGTATCGAAATCATCGCAACCACTGAATTTCCTACTATAGAATAACTCCCTACAAGAACAATGGAGCCCTTGACTCATAAATACGACATCCTAAAGTTGTTAGCCAAAGTTCCAATGATGTTGTAAGTTATAGACACTATTAACCTATTAATTTATCTTTGAGGAGAACTTCTAGAGTCTCTATTAATTCCATGATAGTTCAAAACAAATTTAACTAATGCTAAGGTATAATGGGTATAGATCAACCCTGTGGAATGTTTGGATTTAAATTCTTTTATAGAATTGTACAATGATTTTGTGATGTGGGGACACATCATGCACTTGTATGTGTTGAATAGACTATATAAAATTGACATTTCATGATATTTAATTGGTAATGTATTATGGGTTAATCTCGTTCTAATTTTAAAACATAGTTGGTAGGGATAAAGTGAATCCAACATGTCATCTTCCCCCATGATACTCTATGGGCATGAAAAATAATGACAAATAACATAGGTTAGATCAACCTCATTAATCAATTTGGTGTCCTAATATCCAATCTTGAATTCTTGTTCATCATAAAAGATACAACATTCAATATCTTTCTTAGAAGGCCTCAGCTAAAAAATAATGAAGAAACCCCTTATTCATATAAATAATTTTCAAATTACCACATTTATTAAAAAAACAGGTCATTGTATAAAGATAAATATATGTTTGAATATTTTAATGATATATACCTTGATGTAGTATTTTATTAGAGGAAATGGATACATCTCATGAATGATGATTCTTCTCATGTTACCACCCCAAATGGTTCTAAAGTGACACCAACCAAGTCATTCTAGGACATAGCAGATGAATATGTGCCTCTCATCATATAAATTGATAATATAGTATTAGAACTATGTTTTTAACAATAGAATCTCATGATATCAGTTAAGACAGCTGAAGTATGTAGTATGAAATATGTATCTGATCCTCCCATAAGAAGTGATGTTTTAGTTAGAGATTGCCTAATTTTATAACAAGGGATTCAATGGGACCCAAAGTCATCAACTGAAATTGATGGAATTTACTTGTTACCACTCAATAATGTAGATATATAAACAAATAAGTCATAGAATGGTGACCATCCTATTAAATATGAAATTTCCAATTTATTATGCATCCATCGAAATGTGAACCTTGAATAAGAGGAAGATGATAAGAATGATGATCTCAAAGTCATTCCTCTAGTATCCTATAATGGTAGATCATCCACTATTGATGATTTCCGAAAAATAAATCTAGTCACAAAGGAGGATCCATGAACTATACTAATTGGTGTAGTTATTCTCATCAATACCAAGTGGTATATAATTCCATATTAAATTATTATAGAAACATATTCACATGTTTTTATGTTTAAACGATCTGCCTCAATACAAGCATGAATTTTTACCACTTATGCCTTTTAGTTGACCAACATGGAAAACATTTTCTAGCTATAAAGACTTATATAACCCATGATACCAATTTTGAAGCTGATGTTGATAATATATTCATTGAAAAAATCATTCAAAAAATTCAGTTCTAAAAATGGATTTCTAATATAGTCCTAAGTGAGAGGGAAAATGGAAAACACGTAGTTCAAATTGATAAAGGAGATCTCAAACAGTACTACCAAAAATATGTATTCATAGTTCAGAATAAAGATCCTCTGATTGATGTGTCGGCTTCATATCATTCCCACCCCATCATCAATGACAACTCAAGGTTAATCCAAATCTTAATATCCTATAAAGATAATAAATCCTCTTCCATCAAGGATCCAAAATTATTATTTTTCTATTGGTAAATTCCCATTAGTCTAAAGAATGATAGTTCTATATACCAGAGTTCTGAGAACCATATCATTAAAATAGTACTAGATATGTCAATTAAGTGTTATTTCTATTAATTGGTTGTAAAACATCATCAATGTTATGGCCATTGTATGAAGCTCAGAACCATTTACGACAAGAATTCACCACATAACCTGGAAATGAACCTCAAAAAGTGTGTTTGAGGAGTTTCCTCAGAAAAGTTCCTCAGCATCTTAGTATTCCATCATGAAATCAATGATTATTCTAAAAAGAATAAGGATACCCTTGACACGTTACCTCCTTGAAGAATTAAATATTTGAGAGGTCTATTAGGATTTGTTTCTTACATTTGACGATTTATATAAAAACATGATGTAATGTTATTGTCATTCAAAATGTTGAAAATAATTGGGTTACATATCAGTGGAATCATTAATTTCAAGAAAAATTTGATATTATTAACAACTTTCTCTATGCGCAAAAGTTTTATGAATCAATTTGAAGGAAATATTATTTTATTTTATGTGAAAATATTAGATAGATAATTTGGTTCTCTCTTTATTCAAAATAATGACTCCAAAAATGAAAATAGTATCTATTATCTTAGTTAAAGCATCCTCAATACTATGATGAATTATTCAAATATTGGAAAAAAAATATCTAGTATTAGTCATTATGATTCTAAAATTGATAAACTAATTACAGCATCATGATTTTCATTTGGTCTCTCTAATGGAACCTCCCAATTCAATCCTCAACATCCTTATATTTACTGGTTATTTGGAATGGGGGAAGGTCATCCTGTATTATTTTCACATTTAGTTAATATCACATAATGGAATAAAATAACAATATTAGATGTATTTCTTTATATAGAACACTTATCTATATGAAATTTCTATAATTAAGAATTATTGGAAGAAATAATCTCTATCCAAGACTCTCTTGGAACATGGGAGATGTATAATGAAGAAATATCTAGAATCACAATGGGAAATATTATGTAATACCTCCTTATCAAAAAAGGTTGACTTGGGTTCTCATTCTTCTATATCCTTTAAATGTAATCTTGCTTTATTATTTCCTATTGTCACAATGTTGTACCAATAATGGAGCATAATACATAAACCTCATTGCTATAATAGTCCTCACTATAAAAAATATTCTCATACACTTGAAATTCAATGGTGACTTATATCTAGTAATTAAATATTTTAATGGTTATTTTATATAAAAGAGACGCATCAGTACCCTATATGATTATGTCCAAGTGTTGATAGCATGATTCCCTTCGAAGCCCAAATTGTATGACATCCAACATTCAAAAAATGTACAAGAAGATGAATTAGAAAATGCGGATAATGATTTTTCAGATATGGTAGAGAAAAATCATTCTTCAACATTACACATCACTTAATTTTTTTATTATTTGATTAAAGTAGGGTTCAAGAGATCTATGAGATAGATTCAACCCCTAAACCCAATAATAATATGAATAACTGGATGATTCCAATTTTAGACTACATCTAGAGTGGGATTCAACCATTAGACAAGGCCAATAAACACAAAATATTTTTATGGTTAGTTATCATTAACTAATATGAAATCACGGGTTATTAGAATCCCCTCAACAAAAAATGGCTTCATGGTGCCCTTCTTAGATGCATTTATTAAGAGGAATCTATTTCTATTATAAGATAATTCCATACTATGTATTGTGGTTCCAACTTGTTTGGAACTATTACTTAAACCCAAATTAGGATGCTCTATTATTTTTTGCCTTCGATGACACACTATTACACCCAATTCAAAAAAAATGTGTCATCCCTATCATGTTCATGCCACTTTCACCCATCAACCATTGAATTCATTTCACACCACAAAATACTCCTTAAAATCTATATATGAGGAATGGATGTTGTAAGGCCATACTATCCTAGTACAAAAAATTAGTTTAAGTATATCATCATAACAACTCTCATATTCTATAAATGGGCTTAAGAAATTCCCCTCAATGAATTTGGATGTAATGAATGGTCTATTTCATAAAGTCATATATCAATACCATGTTTAGATTAACCCACACAATTCTGATATGCAATGGAACAAAAATATTTTTAACATTGTTGTAGATGTTGTACATCGAATACAACATTGAATACAACCATTCATTCCACTATGATGCAGAAAAAATGGATAGATATATGGTTTTAACAAGACCTTATTGAACATACTCTCGATAATGGTGGAAATGGGACAAAAATACATTCCCAGAAATCATCAAGATTTCTTATGGGCCTATAGTCCCAAAACTTGTATTACAACATAGGAAACCATGTATTCTTTTGTATAAGGTACCTAAACAGTTATACTCATTGATTTACAAAGAGCTTAACTCCATATTTCCATCTGTGAACAATTTTTCCTAGATGAGTTTTCTTATAATCATTTGGATCAATTGGAATGAATATATGATAAAATATTATATATCATTCATCATTTTGTTTTTCACCAAAACTGAATAGCTTTAGAATTCAAAAACAATATTCACCATCAGTCATTTCATCAAAGGAAACATGGTTTTTTCCTCATGAACCAAATGATTTATAAGATGAATCTTCTATAAATTAATCTAAAATGGGAAGTTCCGTTTTCTATCCATTGGGTATATTCTAATGGAGAATATTTGTTGATCACTACAGATAGATAGTGAACTACACCCCTACTAGTTCACGATTTAAAAAATATATTTTAGGTTATTAACTAAACCTGGTACTAGTGTTATAACCTAATTCTATAAGACAACAGACATCATTGTTGCACAATTCTAAAATAAATGGATTTTAATTTCTACATGAAGTTATAATTCATGGTCTATATCCCAATTGTATGACACAAAATTGCATGATTTTTTGGTCATTTCCAACAAGGACCATCATTACAGGTTCTGGTGTCTCATTACACCTTGACTCTTGAACTACATATGCCTTTTTTATTATTAAAATAGGACACGAAGTGATACCTATACCTTATATATCAAGACTAGCCAAAAATTACAAACTCAATTACAATTTTATCCATTACTTTTAAACTCCATGTCATTAATTCATGTCAGACTCTTCCTTACTAGCTGAAAACACAACTCTATACCCACTAGTTTTTATTATTCACTTCCGCGTATATTTTTAATTCCCCATGAAAAAATGAAACCCTCCCCATTCCTTGTTCCACACACCAAGCATAGATCATGTGGGATTATGAATCTTTATTAGGGCCCCCATTCATGGTTAGGTCCCTTCACAGTACATTCACCATGACCTAAAACTATGTGTACATGATTCTAATTTTTTTTGAAACATAGGACTTCATAACATGTCCTCATATTATTTAATATACTTTATTTTTTTCATGGAACTAAACAACATATTTTACATCCATTTAATACGATGATTAAATTTCCATTATTTTAACCCTCACCTCAAACAATCACTATTATTAGTGTCGGTCCATTACAACACTTATATCTCAAAACATTATGTGTATTGATTATAATCCTAATTAGTTATATATAAAAACCTATATTATATATCATGGCCTATATTTAATATGATAAAATTCCCTCTTATTGTGTGAGAAATTGATATGTGTGAGGAATCTATTCATTACAATACCAACCAAGAACAAAACACTATCCCCCATTCTCTTGTATATAACCTTGTCCTATGGATGAAATCCTACACTTGGTTATGGCCTACATTGGTCTAAATATCTTCATTGTAACCCATACATAATTCCTTATTTAAATCACCCTTTGCATCTAGGGAAACATATATATTCATTTGATACCTTTTAATATCAGGGATAATAGAATCAAATCCAATGTAAAACTTTTTTGACTATTCATAATATTCCGTGATGTGGCTCAATATAATTTTTTCTCAAAATGTGCCCCATTAACTAGAGGCATCATCATCTTCAAGAAAAAACTGTTATCTTTATAGGCCGTGATGACATCATAAGTGAAATATTATTTTCAGATTTGTTCTACGGTCACCAATTAAATTTCGGTACCGTGTCACCTTATTAGATCCAAGTTTCCCCAAAGTCATGATTTACTACTTCCATCTCTTCTATACCCACATTTTTGGACTATGTAGGAGTATATTTTACACTATTCCCAAAATGGTTGTTTTTTGGTTTTAAGACATCACCGTAGATAAAAATTTATGAAATTCTTGCGAGAAGAAACCTAAAAGAAAGAATTTATTCACAATTCAAATAGTCGTTATATCTCCTCTTGTTTCTCACACCGAGCATAAATTTCATGATCATATAGGTTTTGGGTGATTGTTATGATTTAATCAGGTAACAACATATGGTTTGAATCTCATCTGAATGAGATTCATAGTGATGCCATAATTCATTATTCTATGCTCAAAAACCTTATAAAAATATATTCCCCCATTCATGAAGGGAAACATAGAATGGTTTCTTCAGACAAGAAATCTCTTCCATATTGAAAAACACCTCCCCTCCTTCAAATAAAATTTATATAGGAACTTTCCCATCAATGGATAATACTGGCTGGAATTCCTCCCATTATAATTCTTGGATGCCTATTTTGTATACTATACTACATTTTCCTAAGAAAACTAAAAATTCCCTAAAAATAGATTAGATGTTGGTTATATGAACATATGACTTTTAGGGAAACCTTAGTTTAAACCTTTCATACAATGCTCAGATGTGCCAAATCCTAATGCCTTTCCAAAATATGGAACCTCAACCAGATCGATCTTCATTATTAAGAAAGAATGATTTTTTTGTATGCCTTCATAGTGTAGTAATGAAATCCTTTTTTAAACTTGTTCTATGGACATTCAATGTATACCTGCACCATGTTATCATCTACATATTATAGATCCCATTATTATGGTTTATGATTCCCCTCCAAAAATCTAAAATATGATGAACTATTCTTGACTGTAAATATATTTATGGTTAATTCATGTTCCAGACTATTTAACATAAAACAATAACTAGATTGGCCCATATTTAAAAGGATACAAGGATTAAATATAAGGAGATGTGAAAGTCATCAGTTTAAAAACTGAAAAAGGATAACATGAAAAAATTAGAGTCACAAACATGATTTATTATTCAGATCAGATTTAAGAAAATAATTGGGTTTTAAAAGAAGAGGCACAATGTTTGCGGGCCACATCATGTGACCCTAGAAATAGTCAAATTAAACCCTCTAGGTGCCTTTAATTTTTAAAAATTTAGAGTGTTTGAAAAAATTGTTCATGGAATTTTATTTTAGATATTAAATGTATGATAAAAAATAGTATTTATTTCAAACAATCCAACTATTGTGTTATGGAGATGGTAATTATACCATTACCTTCCTATGATACATGCCAAAAGAAAATGAAATGATGTAATTTAGCTAAAATTTTCATAATTATAATCATTTTTTTATTGATTAGTTAAATATTTATTGATATCATGACCTTAACATTTTGAATCAGTAGAAGAATAATTAATGAAATTGTATAAAAAGCAATAAAAAGAATAATGTAGAACAACAATGTTTTCATTCATTGGAAATCTTTTTGGGGGAGGTCTGTCTATATAATAGATTCTCTCTTAGATATTATAGAGAAATAAATAATATGTTAAATAACTATAATAATTATTGACCATATTTTTTCAACAAATTCGTTAATTAGTAATAAAAGTCATCGAGGGAATATTAATGATTGGATCTATACCCTAAATCAAATTCAGCTAATAGAAACATTTTTCTTGATGAAGGTATCTGGTTCTTGATTTTTTTTCTAAAGGCTTACATCCCAAAAAAATTCATGAAAGTTGTTATTTCATTCTTTCCACATGGGCCATATATTCTCGTACCTCTAATGTCTATACA
The DNA here is from genome assembly GCA_963277665.1 of Viscum album. Taxonomy (NCBI): domain Eukaryota; kingdom Viridiplantae; phylum Streptophyta; class Magnoliopsida; order Santalales; family Viscaceae; genus Viscum; species Viscum album. The sequence continues at coordinate 1,143,280,079 of OY728148.1, forward strand.
ATGATCCAATCATGATGTTTCTCTTATTCCATAAACAAAAGATGTTTCTTAGTATAAGAATCCATCATACCATCTACATGAATGTTCAAGAAATAAAATTTTATAAGATCACATTCATGAGTGTCCAAAACATCCCATGAATTGAGAACTCCAAGGAATAAAATATAAAAATGATGGTACTCAATCAAATATATTCCCAAATTAAGGAATATTCCAAAAGAATTTCTTTATTATAAGTAAAATTTTCTAAATGAGTCTCTACGATGAAAGTGTAAATATGGTTCTGATCCCATATTTCCAGATCTTGTGGTTCGATGCCAACATTGGGATCCATACCATGTTCACCCACTACTACTGGTATATAACCTTGGATAAAATTATCTATTTATGGTATTGATCCAAATTATGATTTAGTTGTGGGAAATTAAACCATCACCGATTCCTATTTAATTTTAGGGATTAATAAGAGGATCCTGGTGTCTATCAGTGATGTGTCTCACAAGATATCAATGGGACAAATGTTTGTTGGGAAACCAATAGTTTCTACCAAAAATGTTGTGTATGCACCTATTCCAACAGAAGGGTATATTGAATAATAAACTCTAATAGAATGAATAGAACATTTTGATGTATTATTTTAATTCTCAGAAGATATAAATAGAGATGTGAAAATCAACGAACCTTGGGAAGTAAGTTTCTTATTCACCCACCAGATCATTTTTCCGACATGTCGTCCAGATGATATTTCCCCAATATTTCTTCATAACCACATGATAGGTTTGTTTGAACACTATTTGAGAGAAACACAACATCCATATTGGTGTCCTCATGCATCTTCATCCACTATAGATTGTTGATAATTTCTAGGAGTGATTCCTTATTAACCTTTTTGAGGGTTAAGGATTCAACATGTTGTAGATATTTGAATTTTTGTTGTAACCTATAGGTATCATAAGGCTCACAGAAAAGCACTCCATCTATCTGTAGTGCCAGAATCCAATATCGAAATGAAAAAATATAGGAGTTTTCCTATTAGTATCCTCTACCATTATCTATCACACCTCCAAAAGGTGTTGAATAAGGAATTAAATCAAAGTGGTCATGGTAGCATAAAGGGTTAACAAAATTTTCGATACCTAGGGATGTCTGGTGAATGAAATAAATGTATAGAATTATTGAGAGAATTATAGAATGATGTATCATTGTGATATAATGATACTCATATTGTTAAAATAATTCCCATACCCACCAATATAAAAATAGGAAATGTCAAATATTATTATGGGATGTTTCCTCGCATATTTATGACCTAAAAACTCTTAAATATGAGTTATGGTGGGTACAACAAGATTAATTGGTTGTCCATATCACAATGTGTCTTCCATTATCAAAATTAAAACCCTAATATCAATATAAAAATCATTATATTGACAGATTCATCCACTCAAATACATGGTGAAAAACCCCGCCATCCCAAAATCTAGAGATATGTCTATTAGGATCCTATATCCTCACATTGTATATTGTTTTACCTTAATAGTGGCCATGTATGAACCCAAAAAATCTCAATAGTTTTGATTCAGATGATTCATTGTGTTCTAAATCATCAGCCTCAAATCACTAGCTTTCAAAAATAGCATTATCTAATCCCTAATTGGATTAAGGGAACAGATGTGAAGGGGGCCACCCTGGGACTTCTCTACCACAATCAATATATCTCTTCCTAATGTAGAAATGAGTTTTGTGTCTTCCTATGTGTGGAATGCAGAAAGATACTCATCATACAAATTACCAACAATAGAAATTCTGTATAATTAGTAGATATCCCAGAAACTAATCATTACTACTACATAGGGTAGTTTAAAGGTGTTAGCTCTTGAACACCAGTGAAAAATCAGTTTGGGTAAGATCAAATTTAGTGAATACCATAAATACTATAAAACCCAAAAAATGGAATTAGATGACAACCCCAACCATTCTTGAAATTCCACACAATTTTTACATACCCATAAAATTGTGGTCTATTCCTCAGATAAAATCCCCCAAGTGAGAAAATCTCATTTTGATCTCCATCCTCAATGAGAATCACCTCATTATAGGATGAAAATGGATATGTAGTCTTTAATTTAGGAATGCAAATATATTTTGTTAATATTCAAGTTACCCTAATTATATAATAAGCCCTACAGAATGAATACATTACCTTGAATATACATAGTAATAATGTATCCAACATTAGTTATTTTCAAAAAAAATATATGATTCGAGTACTCTTCAAACTGATAGTATTGATGTTTTCGGATTGCTAGTGGATTCAGAGCGTCTACTTATAGCTTTATGTTTTATAGAGGCAATTATTCGTGTAGTGGATAATAAAAAATCACTAGATAAAAAAATTATCATTATAATACCATCTTGAAAAATGACATGATACAGAGGATCAAATTTTATATTTCTATAATGTAAAACCCCAATATTTTATAGCATGTTATCTCTTTAAAGTAATTCAATAGCATAAGTTACACGCAACACCGTGTTCGAGCGCACCATGACCTACCAAACTAGACGTTAAAAAAGAGATTATGAACAGTATTAAATGAATTTTTTATTTTATATACTTAATATAATTTTAGAATCCATATTTTGTGTTTCTTAGACATAATATAAGAACAGATTAATTTTTTCAGATAAATGATGTATTTTTTAAAAAATGTACTTTTACTGCCTTTTGATAGAAAACCCTTTTTAAATCCAATATTTTACAATTTTACATATTAATTGTAATGAAATAATATTCTTCTTTAGAGGCGGGACATTAAAATTTCATTTGGATAATTTCTTTGTAATTTTCTAATAACTTTCGTATTTTGATGAGTAGGGAAAAATACTAAGTTTTAATTAAAACAACTTTTTATTCAAAATAATTTATATTGTTAAATTATAAAATTTAGTGGTATTAGAGTATAATTAGATTAGTTTTTTACATTTTAAAAAATTTAGTTCATTGGATGTAATTTCACATTTAAATTGTACATAAACACATGTCCATCTTTTGATGGTTTTTACTTCTTAAAAACCCACATTCTAGTTTAGACAATGGGAATTAATTTTAAATTAATTAATAAAACTAATATGTTTTTAATTTGAGAAAATAGACTTATTTTTGGGATTTTTTATATCAAAATAATATTAGGGTGAAATTTTTTGTATTTTTCTGAAAACATTGAATTTTTGATGACTAGTGAAAAACACTATAACGACCAAAAAATTCATTAATGAAAATACTTATTGGTCTATTTAAATATATTATTTTGGTTATTTGAAATGTATGCACTTATTTGGTTTTATGTTTTGGTTTTTAAAATACCATTAAAATTTTGACAGTTTTTAATATAGTCATTGAACAGTGATCACATTATTTGTATAAATACAGGGCTTTAACAAATCCAATTTACCTAGACAAATGTAGTAATGGCCTCATCTAGTAGAACTTCTCCATAAAAGGCCCATTTGTTAGATCTCACAAATGAGGTGGTGTCATATGGATACACACACTTGACCAAGCCCAATACGAGCTTGAACTCTTTATCCTTGAGCAGAACCAACTTTGGGAGAAGTGGAAGTTAATAGAGATTACCTCCCAAGTGATGTTATCCGAGCCACCCCAAGTGTTCTTTGTCATTGCACACCTTACCCTTCAGTATTATGCGGGTGTTATGAAGGGTTATGTAATGATACCCTAACACTATGACTATGTACATTATTCGTGTATAGAGAATATACTTTGTTTTTATTTTTACTTTGTAAATATTTTTTAAAGAACAAATAGTATTTTTAGTTCATATTCTACTAAGAAACCTATTCTGATTAATTAATGGATTTTTTAATTAAATAATATTTTAATAAAAAATTATTATTATTATAAAATTATTTTTTATTAAATATAAATTATCATATAATTTTATGAATGCAATTGTAAATTTTAGTAATGATTGAAAGCTGTTTTAGTCAAAACCCATGAATTTTTTATAAATATCAGTTTTTATTTTAAAATTAAAAAATCACATATTTAAAAATTATTTAGATAAAAAGAATATTATTTTTGGAATCGGGACATATAATTATTTTCCTTGAGAGTGTGACTCACCTCCACAAAAGCAACCCTATTATTTTATGAAGTTCGGCCATTAGCCTTATAAAATATTATTTCCCACTCCCCTTTGGAAAATACCCAGGGCAAAACCCATGTGGTGGTTTGTGTTTTTGATTAGTTTAATTTGAGGTGTCCCAAACCTAAATAATAATTATTTCCCTCTCATTTCCAATATAAACCCTCCCAAGCTCCCACTTCCTCTTCACTCAATGCCTTTGGAGTTTGGCCAACCCCTTCCATACGCTCTCTAGAATCCTCCCAAGGATCCCCAAACCACCAAAAAGCCTCTCTAAATCTTCTCCCATGATTTTTGGAACGCACTTCCAAGTACGAGATTTCTTCTTTTCTCATTTTTGTCTAATTTTTTTTATATATTTTTATGCCCTTTTGTCTTCAATTAAAAATGTTTGGCTACGATTTATCACATCTCCAATACTTCCCTACTTATGTTTGGAAGATGGGAGACCCATTTTTCACTCATTAATGCCTCCCATGTATGCCGGTTACCATGCCAAAATTCCTTGAGAGAGTTCACTCTCCTCTTTTACATCCAAGTAATTCTTTTGTATTATGCATCTAAAATCCATTGTGTTTATTGGGACATGTATCTATATTACCCCATACATTCCATTTCATGTATATATTATGAGACACCCATTTCTCTCTCATCAACCATTTTCATGAATCCTTATGTCACTCGATTAGGCTTCTGAAATTGCAACAGCTGTTTTCAAGATAAGATCACTATGTAGTTAATACCATACCCATGTCTATTTCAAGGGTATGCACCTTTATACACATATAAAGGTTTAATGGTACATTCATGTATTTATTCCACATTACTTAATCATGGAATAACTTATGATGTTGATTGATTCCCTGTAATTGGATCCATTTGGCACACTTATGCATGAAATGAAACGTTTTAGAAGGGTGTGCCCTGATAGAACTCCATTGCAATGGGTAAAGTATAGTGTCATGATATGTCATGTGCAATGTGTTTTGACTCATGCTAATTCAAGTGCAACGACGTTTTACTCATCCTTCATGTGTAATGAGGGTTTACTTAGGCTCTATGTGGAATGAGCCTTGGCTCATGCTAAATTCCTTGTAAAGTATTGTTTCCACATTTCCATGTAGTTATTATCATGCTTTGTCATGCCATTATTTTCATGTTTCTCTTGTGCTCCATTGTTATGCCTATTGTCTAACATATATTGTATTCCTTATGTTTTTCCATGTTTATTCCTTTACTGGGCTTTATAGCTCAACCTTTTCTCATGCATGTCCTCAGGTTATCTAGTGTATTGCTAAGTACAAGGGAATGTAGTGGTCATGTAAAAGAATTTTTGAATAAAGTTATTGTATTTCAATTTTTTATTTATTATGTAATTATCCTAATCCTCAAAGACACAAGACCACTCGATCTTCTATTATGAATCATGTGATGTTTATGTAATAAATAATGTATTAGGGTTTAATAAAGAGCAGGGTTGTTATAGTTAGTATCAGAGGATAGGATTAGTTATTTTTTTGTATTAGGATTAGAAAACCCTAGTGAAATCCATAGGGACAAGACAATGTATAATAAAAAATGCCTCCATTTTTGTGAGTATTGAGTAAGTGGTTTATCAAGAAAATACATCCCTGTCTGGATAATAGCAGGTAGAGGCGGCTCTGGAATAGATGTACCTAGGGGTAAAAACCCTGACATGGAGTTTCGAGCAAGACTCTACATATCCCGGTACACCACAACAGGCCTTGTTTCACTATTGGTTATAACACTCCTAAGGGAAATGCATTTGAAAATTCACAATCTTATTATGAACCGTTACTAAGGGAATTAAAAAATTTCCCTAAAAAAATTTGTTTGAAAGTAGATCATGGATAACATAGATTGAAGTATATAAATTCATAAGGTAAGTAAATAAAATCTATTTATAAATAATCTTTTTTTTGGATTTCCAATTATGTGTTACCCATAACTTTCCTTTTATTCCATCCAATGGCCGGTAATAAGAGGACTCGGGCTAACAACCGATGTGAAGATCAATGTGATGACTATTCTAATGACATTCCCAAACCAATGGGAGTGGGAATCGCGAACATTGTCATGATAATCTCTCAGTTCACTCTAGAATTGAATAGAAACATGGTTCAAGAGAAACATTAAAACCCCCTATGAAAGAACAAGTTGTTATCAAGGGCTTCATGAGACAAAGGCCCCCTACATTTAATGGATCATTTGATCCCTCAATCACTGAACAATGGATCAAATCCATTGAAAAGATCTTCTCCATCCATAAATTTTATGAACCATAGTAGGATCTTTTTTATTCTTATCATATGGAGGGTGAAGAAGATCAATGGTGGACATTGATAAAAAAAATGAATCCTGAGGATGAGATCGAGGTGTTGGAATTGAAGGATTTCCGGAAGATGTTTTTTGATAAATGTTTTTTGCACATCCTCCATCACAAAATGGAAAGGGACTTCCTTCCCCTTAAGAAAAAAGATGATGAACATGTCTAGGTGTATGAGAAAAAATTCACAAGGCCTGCATGATATGCTTCTGTCTTATTTGTTACCCCGAATGCAAGGTTGAACACTTCGTTGATGGGTGGAAACCTAGCCTGTGGAAATTTCTATCAATCCACGACATCGAAAACTATGATGAAATTTTCAGATGTGCCCTCAAGGATGAAATGGATATCAGTGAACCTCAAGGGTATCATGAGGATAGGAATTGTAAGGTGGAATTAAATTATGGTGGTCTGATGGATAAATGAAACTATGCTATGAAAATCCAGTACCCCACTTTCCAATGGTGTGGAAAGAAGAAACCTAAAAATTTCCTGAACTGGGTTAGGAAATGCTTTAGGTGTGGAAGATAAGGGCACCTAGCCATTAACTTCAGACAATAAAAAACCCACATCTGCGATAGAGGAGAGGAATGTTTTGTTCGACTCTAAACGTGTTTATCATTGCTTCAACTACACAGAGTCAGAGCATCTTACAAATCAGTGCCCTAAGCAATGGGTTTTCAGAGGCAACCAAAAGCCTCCAAGGAAGCAAGGGAAATCATTTTCCATCACTACTCCTGAAGTGAACCCTAAAAATGAAGTGGTGATAGGTAAGCTAATTATTAATTCACAAAAAAAAGAATGTACTTTTTTATTAAGGTTCTACGAATTCTTTTATATCCTAAATGTTTAGTAGATAAATTCCAACACCACCACATATCTTGGAAGTAAAGATATCAGTGAGTACGAGAAATGGGGAAATCATTGCATCCCATGAATTTAACTCCTCCTCTGTCTTAATTGGTGGATTTAGCTTCCTGAAGATCCTCATCATACTCCCTCTTGTAGAATTTAATGAAATTCTTGGCATGGATTGGCTTTCCATATATAGTGTCAACATAAATTTTCGAGAGAGGGAAATCACTCTCCATGCGGAGAATTGACTCCTGGTTCTGTACAAGTGTAAGGAGGAAGATGAATCCTCTTTATCTACATCATCTCATGAGTGGATATTACTTCCCTATGAGCATCTGTATCTAGCTCATATGGTTGACTCTATAGAGGCAACCATCCTTGAAGACATGCCTATTGTGAGGGAACTCTCTGAAGCATTTCTCGAGGAATTTTCTTGTCTTCCTCCTATTAGAGATGTTGATTAATCAATTGATCTTATAACTGGGTAGTTGCCAATATCAAAGAATCTGTATAAAATGGCTATTGTGGAGCTTGAGGAGCTTTTGAAAAAACTACAGTAGAATCTGGATAAATGGTTTATATTCCCAAGTGTTTCACTATGGGGTGCACCAGTCCTCTTTATCAAGAACAAGAATGGGTCAATGCACCTTTGCATCGATTATCGAGAGCTTAACAAAATCAAGATAAAGAACAAGGATCATCTCTCACAAATTGAGGAATTATTTGATCATCTATGTGGAGTACAATTCTTCTCCATGGTTGTTTTTTGGTTGGGATATTATTAAATAAGTGTGAATAAGAAAGGTATCCCCAATGCTGCTTTTCGTACAAGATACGTGCACTTTGAATTCATAGTAATGCCTTTCGGACTCACTAATGCTCCAGAAATCCTCATGGACTTGATGCATACAACCTTTAGAGATTACCTTGACAAATTTTTGGTAGTCTATATAGATGATATTCTAATATACTACAAAACCAAGGAGGAACTTGAGGATAATCATTGAACTATACTAGAGACGTTACGAAAGGGGAAACTCTTTGTAAAGTACCGCATGATTGAGTTTTGGTTGAAGTACATCTCATTCATAGCCATATCATCACAATAAATGGGATATCTGTAGATCCCTCCAAGACTGCAGCAATAGAGGGATGGAAGAGGCCAACATCGATAATGGATATTTGTAGCTTCTTGGGGTAAGATGGATATTATCGATGTTTTGTAAGAAATTTCTCACAATTGTACAACCTTCTTTCCAAGCTAACTCAGAAGGGAGTAATATTTTCATGGAGTGATGAATGCAATGAAATATTTAATGAGTTGAAAATGAGGCTTATCACTGTGCCCGTGATCACATTACCCACAATTCCAGAAATTTTTTTGGTAATTTGTGCTGCTTTGAAGAAGGGCATGATATGTGTGTTGGTGAAAAATGAAAAATTCATTGCCTATGCTTCAAGGCAATTGAATGTTCAAGAGAAGAATAATCCAACACTTGATCTGGAGATGGCTTGGTTGATATTCGCATTAAATATTTTGAGGCATTATCTCTTTGGGGAGAAGTATGAAATATATATGGACCACAAAAGCCTCAAGTATATATTCACCCAGAAAGAGTTGAACATGCACCAACGATGATGGTTAGAACTGATCAAAGACTAGGACTTCTCAATCCATTACCACCTTAGGAAAGCGAAAAAGGTTCTGGATGCTCTATGTAGAATGGACCAAGCGATTCTATCATTGATGAAAAATGAAAAGGATCCAATCTTCTTAGATTTGATGAATATGGACATGGAAATAATAAAGAAGGGAACATCATCAATCCTTTCACAAATGATTTCTCAACCATCTCTTTTATAAAAATTAAAGGATGCTCGAAAAGAAAATGTGGGAATTCAAAAGAATGTGGAAGATATAAGAATAGGGAAATACACAAAGTTCAACATTAATGAAGAAGGAATTGTGAGATTTGGGAAAATGCAATGTGTTTCATCACGTTAGGAGCAGAAGAATGATCTTTTAGATGATGCACATAGTTCGAATTTCTCTATTCACCCAGGAAACAAAAAGATGTATCAAGATCTACGTGATCATTATTGGTGGGATAATATGAAGAAATAGATTGATGTGTATACATCAAAGTTCCTGGTGTGTCAGCAAGTTAAGGTAGAGAGGCAAATTTCTAAGGGGATGATGAAACCATTTCCCATACCAGCATGTTAATGGGAGAATATCACAATGAACTGTTTCACCAGAATTCCAAAGACATCCAAAGGCAACATTGCAATCTGGGTTGTCGTGGATCATCTTACAAAGTTTTTACAATTCATTGGAATTCGAGAGGATTTATCATTGGTTCAAATAGCATAGATATATATCATTTAAGTGGTAATGATTCATGGAGTACCAGTATCTATTGTATCCGAACGAGTTCCAAGATTCACCTCTATGTTATGGAAGAGTCGTCAATATGATCTGGAAACTAAACTGAACTACAGTATGGCCTATCATCAATAAATGTATGGGAAATCTGAGAAAACTATCTAGACACTGGAAGATATGTTAAGATTATGTTCTATGGACTTAAAAGGAATGTGAGACCAATATCTTCCACTGGCTGAATTCTCCATCAATAACAGTTTTCACTCAAGCATCTGAATGGAACCTTATAAAGCTCTTTATAGAAGAGGTGCAGTACACTATCATGTTGCGACAAAGTCAGTGAGCTTAATATGCAAGGATGTGAAACGGTCAAACAAGTGGTGGAGAAGGTGAAAACCATTCAGCAACATATCAAGGTAGCCTAGAGTCGATAGAAGAGTTATGAGAATAACCATCAACGATACCATAAGTTTAATGTAGGAGGCAAGGAATTACTATGCATATCCCTATGAAAGAAGGTCATGAGGTTTGGAATGAAAGGGAAGTTAAGTCTAAGGTACATCAACCCCTTCATGATTCGTGATCATGTTGAGGTTGTGGCCAATCGACTAGTACTTAAACCTTCCATGGAAAAAGTACATGATGTCTTTCTTGTATCCCTATTAAGGAAGTACAATCTAGACCCTTCACTTGTACACTTGTCAAAGGTAGTACAACTAGAGAATAATCTTTCGTACAAGGATCTTCTAGTAAGGATCTATGATCGTAGAGAAACTTTTTAATGAAATAAGTCAATTCCCCTCATCAAAGAGCTGTGGAGAAACAAATTGTTTCACGAAGAGATGTAGGAATCAGAGGAAGTGATGAAGAAAAGTTACCCACAACTGTTTTAGTAGGGGAAAAATAAATTTTGAGGACGATATTTATTAATTGGGGAATATTGTAACGACCCAAAAATTCTTTAATGAAAATTCCTCTTGGTCTATTTAAATGACTTCTTATGGTTATGTAAAACATATGCACTTATTTGGTTTTATGTTTTCTATTTTAAAATACCATTAAGAATTGTTACCATTTCTAATGTAGTCGTTTAACATTGATCACATGAATAGTATAAATATTGGGCTTTAACAAATCCAATTTACTTAGAAAAAGGAATTGATGGCCTCATCTAGTAGACTATCCTCGTATGAAGCCCATTTTTTGGAGCTCATAAAAGAGGTGGAATCATTTTTATTAACTATTGACCAAGACCAAGACGAGCATGAACACGTTATGTTTGAGTGGAACCGACAACGGGAGAAGTGGAAGATAATATAGATTACCACCCGAGCGATGTTATCAGAGACAGCCCAAGAGTTTGTCACCATCACACACCTTACCCTTTAGTATTATGTGGGTGTTACATGGGGTTATGTAATGATACCCCATCACTATGAATATGTACATTATTATTGTTTCAAGAATATACATTCTTCTTATTGTTACTTTGTAAATAGTTTTTAAAGAACAAATAGTATTTTTACGTAATATTCAACTAAGAAAACCATTTTGATGAATCAATGTAATATTGAATTAAATAATATTTTAATAAAATATTATTATTATTAAATTACATTTAATTTTATATAAATTATCATATAATTTTATGAATGCAATTGTAATTTTTATTACGATTTGAAAGCTGTTTTTTTCAAAACCAATTAATTTTCGATAACTAATAATATTTATTTTAAAAGTAAAAATTTGAAAGTTTAAAAAAATATTTTGACTAAATGAATATTATTTTTGTTATCCGAACATAGAAATTATCCAATGGTGAATTTTTCATTATTTTTTGAGACAGTCGAATATTTCGGTAAAAATTAAATACCTTTCCAATAAATAATGTGTTTTATGACATCATAAGGAGTCAATAGTGATGCAATAAAATACTATAAACATTATTTTCGGCCAATATATGTTCTACCATTAAAATAATTTTATTTTGGGTTTTTTTGATTTATTTTAAAAACATTTAGTGGACCCTTCAAATATTCTTAAACTTTTTGTCTTTTTAAGTTGTTTTTCGTGAGAGTGTGACTCACCTCCACATAATCAATGATATTATTTTAAGATGTTCAACCATCAGCCTTATAAAATATTTTTTTACTATTCCCTTTGAAAAAACGGGAAAAAACCATGGGATGGTTTGTGGTTTTGATTAGTTTAATATGAGGCGTCCCAAACCTTAATAATAATAAATTTTTCCCCTTTTCCTATATAAACCCACTGATGCACCCACTTCCTCTTCACTCAAAGCCTTTGAAGTTTGACCAACCCCTAATCTCCTCTCCCAAAAATTTTCCCAAGGTTCCCCAAGCTCCCAAGAAGACTCTCACAAGCCTCTCCCATGCTTTTGGGATCGCACTTCCAAGTAAGGGATTTCATCCTTTCTCATTTTCATCCAATTTTATTTATGTTCATATGCCATTTTTTTCAATTACAAATGTTGGGGTATGATTTTGAACCATCCCCAGACTTCCCTTTTTATTTTGGGATTATTGGATAACCATTTATCTCTCATTAATTCTTCCCATGTACGCGTGTTACCATATTGAAATTCCATGATGGATTTCTCTCTCCTCTTTTACATTAAAGTAATTGTTTTGTATTATGCATCTAAATTCTATTATGTTTGTTGGGACATGTATCTATATAACCCAATTTTTTGAAATTTAATGTACATATGTGAACACACCGATTTATATTTCATCAACCATTTTCATGAATCCTTATGTCACGCCGTTATGCTTCCGAAAGTGCACTACATTTTTTCAAGACAAGATCATTGTGTAGTGAATACCATAACCATGTCTCTATCAAGGGTATTCACCTTTATGGACATATAAATATTAAATGGTACATTCATGTATTTATTACACATTAATTAATCATATAATATCTTATGATGTTGATTGATTCAATGTCATATGATCCATGTGACACACTTATGCATGAAATGAGATATTTAAGAAGGGTGTGCCTTGATAGCACTCTAAGGTATTGGGTAAAGTATATTATCATGATTTAACAAGAGAAATGAGTGTGGAATCTTTATAATTCAAGTGAAATGAGGGTTTAATCATGATTCGTGTGCAATAAGGCTTTTCTCATGCTCCATGTGAAATGAGCCCTTGCTCATGCAAAATTTAATGTTAAGTGTTGTTGTCACATTTCCATGTTATGATTATCATGCCTTATCGAGCCTTCATTTTCATGTTTCTATTATGATACATTGATATGAATATTTTCTAACATTTAATGTATTCCACATGTTATTTCATGATTATTCCTTTACTGGGATTTATATCTCAACCTTTTCTTATTCATGTCCTGATGTTATCCCATTCAATGCTAAGTACGAGGAATGTCATAGTCATGTAAAATATTATTTCAATAAAGATGTTGGTTTTCATGTTTTATGTTGTTATGTAATGATCTTAATTCCCAAATACAACTGACCTCTCAGTCTTCTATTTTGTATGAGGTGATGTTTTTGCAATAAATCATGTTTTATTGTGTAATAAAGAGCAGGGTTGTTATAAACAGTTCATTATTGTTTAAAACTGACTTTTATTTAAATAATAATTATTAATATTTAAATTTATTTTAAATTTAAAATAGATACATAATACTTATATTAGTTCAATTTAAATAATTGGAGTCATTTTATAATAAGATTATATGTATAAGATTTTATTGAATTTTTTAACCTCTTTTATCCCCCATCTAGGCACATTTTCAAATTTACATAAAATGTAATTTTACTGCTTCTGTGAATTGAATTTCAAAAATCTGAGAGACATGGTTTACATTAGTAATTAAAATATGTTTCAATAGGATGAAAATAGGTTTTGGTGAATAGTACCTTTGGAATTTTATTTTCCACTATTAAAATTAAATATGGGAATTAAAGATATAAATGATATGATAATTACCCTAACACATGTCCTAATTCTATTGGATAATTAAATTTTTACCAAAATAAACTTCATAAAACAATATGATTCTTTTGGTCCACTAGGATTAGATTAGGTTTTTTTTATTTTACTTTAAAAAGAGTCAAAAGTGTTAAAATTCAATATTTAATAACTAAAATATTTTTAATATAGGGTTATACATATGATAAATTAAACTATAAATATTATTTATAAATATTAATAGATTTACAATATAATGGTATTTTATTTATAATTTTTAGATATTAAATAATTAAATTTATTAATGACACAAATATGAGGCAATAATTATCTTATAAATGAATGTATACAATAATAGATATTATAAATATAACAATAAATTGTAAATTGAGACTTTTATTGCATTCAAATAATTTTATAGTTTAATATGAAATGTTAGAGTTTATTTACCATATTTGTTTCGATGTAATCAAGTTGTTTGGACTATCAGAAAAACGAAATACTAAATAGTGTCAAAACCGACATAAATGAGATTTTAAACCAAATATTATATTATTAAATGATATAATATACCTAAAAATTCATGGTTCAGAAAAAGGACTTATATAATGATACATATGTCATTAATGAACCACTTGAGGTTATTTAGGTATTTCATAGTATGTTTATTACCCATGTAATATAAAATTACAAGAAGACAATGTAAAATTTAAAATATTTAACTTAGAGTTAAATATAAAAGATAAGGTTAATATGGTGACCAAACAATTTCTAAAACCTATTTATTAAGAGGATTTAGACCCATTCCCACCTTATCCTTTATATAAATATATTTTAATCCATTATAAACCAAGAATAATTTTATTATAAAATAATATTTCAGGCTTTTCCTAATGTGACCCTATCCTCCCTTATAAAAGGGTACTTCCCCCTCTCTCAAAATCACACCTCCAAAGCCATTTGGCTCAAAAATACCTAATCAAATATCCTCTCAAATACCCTCAATTCAACCTAGATCCCTTAATTTGATCAGAATCTAACCTAAGGATCCATTTTGATCAAATCAAAAGGAACAACCAGAAGAAGATGTAATTACTTCATCACCTCTTTCAAAATTCTTTCCTTGTTCCACTACATCTTTCATTGATTTTTTCCATAGTAAAATAATAAATCCAGTACCTTATAAATACTGAGATGTTATTATAAATATGGTAAAACCATATTCATTATTAAATACCACTTATTAATGACAAAGTCACCATAGGTGCGTACGTACGGCTTAACATCTCCACGTTGTGGTGTAGTTTGTTATTCAACACTTCATTGTTTGGATGGGTATAATAATGAGTTTAATTGTTGTAAATAATAAATATCACATGTTAATGATTTTTTATATATAATATTTCATCCAATTAAATAAAATTTCACCATCAATCGAATGAATTCATTTCTTCTGCGTACATACGGCTTATCGTCTCCACGATGCGATGAGATTCATTTCCACATTCACCATTCAACAATGATTATAAAAATATATATTATTAATAAGTATGTAATATATGTCATAATAATGCTACTGGAAATATATATATATATATATATGTGTGTGTGTGTGTGTGTGTGTGTGTATTTACATATATGTCATTCACTTACTTCTGTTCAATATGATATGAAAACGGAAACAGCGTTTATGCGTACGTACGACATACCATCTCCATAAACAGTGTTTTACATTTCATATATCTATATATTAAACATATTTTTATTCTTAATATATATGATACATAAATAATGTTTTATATTCTTTATGAAATTAAACCATGATATAAGGAATACGATCATGAATAACATGTTAAAACATGTACGATAGAGAAAGTGATTATTATCCGAAATATTATTTTAACATAGAAATTATTATTAAATTGGTAGTATAAATCCATAAATGAATAATGTATGAAATCATACATATGAATATGTTTATGTTATAATTTAATAACATACTATGGTCATTATACATGAGGTTATGCAGACTCTTGACTAAAGGAAAGTACAAGGTAAGGGTTATTTTCTCAATCTCATTGTTATCCAAGATTGTTTATGTGTAAGTATTTACTGAGATATATTTATCATAGATACCCATAATTCAAAAAAAAAATCAAAAGGATTATTTTAATGTTTTATGGGATGGTATATTTAACTATATCATTATTTTAAAGTCTTTAAACATTTATTTTCTAAATATTTTTAATTAATGTCCACATTTTCAAAATTATGTTAACGGTTCGTTTATATGGACATGAATGTTTTTGAAATGATAATTATTTTCAAAAGTTTCATAGTGTAATGGGACACTTTAATTCAAAAATATATTTTAAATTCATTCCTTTATAAATTGTGAGACTTTTAATTGATTTCATGAAAAATGGATTTTTCTCTCAATGATTTTTACAGATAATTTTCAACTATGTCAACATCCTTTACTGGATATTAATTTTTTGTGGTTTATTTATTATAATAAAATCTTCCATATTTCATTGAAAGAGTTATGAGATGCTAGACTGTGAATGTGATATTTGTATACCATTCATGGTTTATTGTTAAAGTATTTACATTTTGTATGCTAGTTTTAATACGAATGTTTATGTTATGTTTCAACATTATCATATGAGGAATGAATTGCACATAGTAAGTTATGGGTGCAGCCCGCTATAGTTCATAGATGCATCGGTAGGTCTCATGAGACAAACTAGAAACTTGGCACACGGCCTTGGAAAAATCTTATTTGTATTCTTGGAATGAGGCATTGACTATGTGATTATGATGTCTGGAAATATTCATTCCATAATTATGAAATTACATATTGATATTACAAGTGATTATTCAACCTGTAGAATATCCATGTGAATAAGTAAATGAAATTATCTGATTTATATTGTCCATATTATTCTGATGTTTATGTTTAAAAGGATTATGTTTTATTCGTATACATTTCCTTAAATTTTTATGCTTACATATAAATGTTTCCTCTATATTGTTATCCTTACCAAGCATCTAATCTCACCCCTTTCTTATGTTTTATTTTTCTCTGGATGTGAAGAAGTTTATTATGATTAATATATAGGGTTAAGAAAGGGGAATAATGGCATTCTAGAAGGGTTATTTTTGTTGTGTTTTATTTTCAAAATTGTAATGTAACATTCATATATTTAATATATTTTCCAACACTGGTAAAATGATCAGTACATAGGGACTTGATTCCTTATAAGCATGCCAATGTATTAAAATAATGCACTAACTTTGGGTAACTGGGGTCGGGGCATTACATATTAATATTTATTATCTTCCCAATCATTATCATAGAAATGGAGAAAGGATTATGGTCATGGATCATCATCCTCTGGAAAACAATTTTATAAATAAAGAATCTTATTTGACAATTTGAAAAATCATGTATGGAAAGTTAGTCAAAGAAAAGATATCAAATTTATAAATTCCAATATAGTGTGTAACATGAATGAAATATCATGTTACAAATACAACATAAAAACTGAAATTATAATATATAATTTCAAATCAATATGTGGATAACATTATTCCATGAAGAAAAGTATTTAGTTTTTAGGGATACCAGTTCACAAATGGAAAGCATCTAGTATGAAAAAAAGGGCATTTGCAAAAGAACATATTTATGAGTAGGAGGATGTAAAGCTATGAGAATGGAATATTCACAAACTAGTTGTAGTTATATTGGATACAAATGAGTCATCCAAACATGTTTTATATGCTTGGTCGCTCCTTTGGGTACACATGTACCCCCAATATAATACAATAAGGTTATCTTCATCATTAGAATTGTGTCCTCTTCATGTAGTTCAGACCCCATTCTGATGGGGTTATTTTCTTGGCTAGGAAATATCTGAAAATAACCAAATATATCATTTATAATATTTTAGAAAATCAAAAATTGAAAATTTTTAAGGTATTAATGAAGTTTAAAATCGGTACACTACCCCAAAAATATAAAGAGTTGTACCTACCACATAACACACACATTCATCTATAAAACTACTCCTCATGGTGCTATCTCAAATTAAATAAAATCACGCAAGGGATGATTTAGTAAGGATACCCCCAAACAAATTAATTTTCATTATGTGGTAGATGTTGTTGAATCCATGCCCCCTCCCTAAAAAATGTCTTTTTTAGTATGAGGTGGAAGCTAGAGAAATAACCCCCCAAAAAATGAACTATTACATATGCGAAGAGAGGTAGTGAAATAACACCCCAATAAAATTTTTTTTTGGAAAAGCTTACCTTTTCACCAAACCACAAAAAACTACTCATTTGTTTTGTGAGGATGTCATATTAACTCACCTCAAACCACAAAAATCTTTGATATACGCCGATTTTATTACTCGACCATGTGGAATAGATTATACTCTAGGATAAAATTTCCATTTTTTGAATATTTTTATTTATGATTTCTATAAATACTGGTTCTTTTAACCATGAAATAATTGAGGAAGATGTAAATATAGATAATTGATATTAATATAGTATACTTTTCCATATATTCTCCTTCTGCATACAATGAATGATACTAGAAAATTTGATTCATCATAATTGGACCATCCTAGCCACCTAAAAAGGGTTACCATTCACCCATAAATAATGGTCATTGTGAAATATTCTCATTAATGTAACCCTTCACGATCCAACACACCACAGAGAAAAGGATATCATGTATAAATGGGGTATCCTTTGGGTCTTTTCCCCTTCTATCCATGGTTACATAATTCGACATACATTTCGGCTCCATATTGATCCCTTTATGAACTATCAAAATTCCATTATGTACCTCCTACCAAAACCCATGAATTATTTCATTAAGACCCCCAACATTGTCTCCTAAATCATTTCCCCAAGGATAAGGACACACCAGAATATCCCAAATCCATTCGTGAATTCTCTTGCTAATTAAACGCCTACATTTAACCTCCCTAGTAAGAGGGATCCTCATAATCTTTAAAATATTTCATTCTTACGATAATAAAGACCCCATTTCTAGGGATTGTGGTGGATAAATTCTCATGTCAGGATAAGATTTTTCTCTTCCATAACCCCTTTAATATCTTTTATTTATTTTTTCTATATAGGATGGAGGGGGTGTTGAATGGGGATCCCCTTCTAGAGTGTTACCAGAGTCTATCTTGTATGAAATTCCCCACCAATCTTCCATTCACTTTCCTAGATCCCCTAGTAAATGAGGCATATTGTGTGAAATTATAGATATTCCACTTCATCTTATTTCTCACATCGAGAATAACTCATGTGGTTTTAGGGTTTATTGGTGATCATGTCACCATCACCTTCAAATATCAACATATGGGCCTCCTACTATGTGTGATCCCAAAAACCATGTTTCTAACCTCTCAAAGGGACACTTTTCCCCCACAAATAATCATTAAATAGAAATATTTTTGAGGAATCAACCTTTTGGACCTCCTCCATAAGTTTAATCCCAAACCATTAATTATATGCGGGCTTAAATTTCTATCTGAATGAAATTTTTAGAAACCCTCCTTTAGGATCAAACCCAGCACCCCAAAATCACCTTATTCTTATCTAGGACATATTCTTAGAATGGTTATATCAAAATCATAGGGCCATTTTCCATCCATGTACTTCCATCATCATTAATTTTGGGACATATTTTTAGGGTTTTATATATAATTGTGTAGTTTATATTCCTTCTATATACCTCAAGTTATTCGGGCTATGTCGCACTCCATCATTTTCTAGGCCCCTTTTTCTAAGTTGTCTTTACTGAATGATGTTATACAACATTCAACATTCCAAATAAAATTAATCTAAAAGGTATTATTTTCTACTTAAAGTAGAACCAAACTACATGGGTTCTGATTCCTATCAGGAGGATATGTAAATATTCTGTATAAATAGCATGATTCCATTGTCAAAACAACTCCTTTCCCCTATATGATAAGAAATTCTATAGAATATAATAGTGTTTCTTAAAACCTGCATCATAAAACAAAAAATAAACCAATTTAGTGGTTCTTTGATTTGTAAATATGGTTCTATCGATTGAGAGTCTCAGATACATACAAATGGATCCATCCATAGAGACCCTCAGATACATAGTGATGGTTTCCCTTCAATACATGACTATAATTGGTTGTTAAAACAATGGGTGAATAGTTCCATATTTTCAATATAAAAAAAGACCCATGAATATGTCTTAAATATATAATAGAGTATTGGAGTAGGTAATAATTCTTCCAAATGGGTTTGATGAGCCTTAACTCCCATTATATTAATAAATGTGAGTTCATAAGTTTTGTTCATTATATTCCCCAATGACTACCTTCCTTTGGATAACAGTCTCATGATCCATCATGTATGTGAGGGTCATTCGATGTTTCCAATTACATAAAGAGTCAATGGAAAATAACCGACTAAAACTGGGTCCAATAAATACATCAAAAAAATATGGTGACGAAAAATAAAATAAATCGCTACATGGAGATAGTAAGCCATATGTATACACAAGAAGAACATACACTAACCATTTGAAAAATTTTACTATTAATAATTGTTTTTTTAATATTCATAGTAATATTTAATTTTATTCTGATACTAAATTTATTATTTTGTAAAAATTATTATTGATTTACATGATGTAGAAGAATAAAAAAATTTAAAGATTATATTTAAGGGGATTTCCTTTTCTTTGGAAAGAATCAACTAGATCTCCTCTTAAGGAAGCTATGATTGGTCTCTTCAGAAGAAAAGAATCTATAAAATGTTGATAATGATATTGAGAGAATAACATTGTTTGTTTTTTTCAATCCATAAGGATGAATTTTTTGTAAATAAGAGAAAGGATTTGTTCTCTTTTTTAAGTGAGGGGAGGAGGAACTCTCAGACATTATAAAAAAATTAAATAATAATAAATCCATCCTCAATAAAAAATAATTAAAACGGATATAGATCCTATAATAAGGTTTTATAATGTTGAAATATAACCCATCAATTAAATTTGGATATGTTTAAGTGTTTTTTAAATATTATCTTTTGTTCGGCACCTTAGGTAGAAAATTTTAACCTTAACTATTGTAACATAATTTTCAATCTTAAAGGGTTATACTATTACATATAAGGTAAAAACTATCCCATAATGTTTTAAAGGATGAAATGTTATACTACATATTATCAACCTCATCCTATTTGAATATTTTTATGATTTTTAGTTATTTTAATATACTATTATTTTTCATAAAATATCATTATGGTCACTTTTTAAACTATTTCTTTAATTTTACATTAATTATATAATGAAAAAGTGGAAACTTTTATAAAAAATTTCCCAAAAAAACTAATATTTAATATGTATATAAATCATTCATTCAACTCTATAACTCTCTCATGTTAAATTACTTTTAAAACTTTTAAAATCATTTGTTTTATTTTTCTATTAATAGAAGAAATAATATATTAGTATGGTTGTAACGCCCCAACCCCAGTTACACAGAGTCGGTGCATTATTACATAACATTGGAATTATCACAAGAAAGATCAAGGCTCGATAAACCGATTAGATTAGTAGCCTTGGAAACACTAGATATATTCATAAAGTTTTACATTATATCATAAAAATGAAAACTACAACCACATATTGTTCATATTCCACACTCTTATCCCCTTATACTATCCCTGCAGGTCATTCATAATTTACTTCTTCACATCCTGGGAAAAATAAAACATTGAAAGGGGTGAGCTCAGATGCTCATTAAGGATAACAATATAGAAGATACTTTCATAGATATTCATAAACACTTAAGGCAATGTATGACTAAAACAAAAGCCTTTTAAACATGAACATTCGAATAATATGGCAATGATGAAATGAAATAACGCCATTTACTTACTCACATGGATATTCTACTACTTGAATAATCACATGCAATATAAATAACCACTATCATATGATGGAATGCATGATGCCAGACTATCATAACCACATAGCCAATGCCTCGTGCCAAGACTAAAAATAATATTTTGTCAAGGCCTTGTTCCAAGACTCTAGTTTGTCTCATGAGACCTAATGATGCATCGAGAAGCTATAGCGAGCTCCACTCGTCACTTAATAAGTCCAATGCATTCCTCACATGAAAAGTTTTAAACAAAACATAAACATTCATACTAAAACTAGCATACGAAATGTCAATACTTTATCCACAAACCAGGAATGGTATAAAAATAGCACATCCACAGTCAAACATAACTCATTCGATACAATATGGAAGAATGTATTGTATCATATTAACCTCAATCGAGAATGATGAAGGATATATACATATATGAAAATAATCATCAAAAAAATTAGAGTGAAATATCCCCATTTTTCTTGAAATCATCTAAAAGTCACACTATTTGTCAAGAATCCATTTAAAATAGATTTTAGAATCAATGTGTCCCATAGCACATTGAAAATGTTAAAATGAATTTTGATTTCAAAACATTAATGTCCATACAAATAAATCCTTAAAACCATTTTTAAAACATGTACATTAATGAGAAAGATTTAGAATAATCAATCTTTAAAACACTTAAAAATGTATTTTAGTTAGAGTTTCTAACCAAAAGAGAGACACTTGAATACAAATAATTGAGGTAATAAAAACATTATAATTTCATGAGAATAAAGGTATTCATGATATAGTATGTCAAAGTACATTATATACACCACATAAAAGTGATTTGGTGTATAACAACAAATAAGCCTCAATAGAATTTAAATTGAGATGAAATATCACATAAAGGCTGTATCCTTAGGTTAAGGATAAATCAAAGACATAATTATGAGTGAAAAATAAAAATACACTCAATATGATTGGATATTCAGTGTAGAACAATCAAAGGACATTCATACATATTCTTGTAAAAACAACACCAATGAATTGGATGTTTAACTCAACAAATCATGATTGAGTAAAAATTACTCTTATCAAGTTCATACCGATGACCTGATAATTTATCAATTGAGTGATTATGTGTATCAAAATTATATCCATAGAAAGGGGAGTGGAATTTATGACATAATCAAATGAATAGTGATTCTACACAAAATCTTGGAGTAAAATAATCAATGAAGTATGCGTAAAGACGAATGGGTGCAAATTGAAATTTGAAATTCCCTTATTGACTTGGTAACATAAAAAACATACACCCATGAAAGAAGTATCATACAATTATGATGTAAATATAAATGAATTAAAGTATATTACACAATGAATACAAACATGGGAAGTACACACACCACATGTAATAAATAAGTTGTGAACAATGCAATTCTCACAAAATTAAAAGTGAGATAAGAAACCCCTTACATTGTACTTTTTCCTTGGTCGATGGTAGGTTAACCTCCTTTATAATGGAGAAATAATTTTTATTTAATTTTACAAGAATCATATATATTAATATGATATCATATATGATCTTTTAACATTTCTTTGTTAATAATATTTTAGAATTATCGTCATTTCGGTTGTCAACTTACTCATTTTCTTTTATATGTTTTGTTACGTAAGCCGTGTTTTTCATGGATAGGTTCTCTATTATTAATTTCCAGAATGATATAAAATCCTTAGATACTATTATTAATCATCAAATGAGAATTATACTTGAATGGATATGATGGAGAATGAATCTCATCGCCTTCGTGGAGACGGTAGTCCATACGTATGCACGAGTGACAATATCATTCTTTTGATGTTAAAATAATATATAATTGGATGTTATATCATATAGAAAGAATAATAATCATGTTATATTTGTTATTTACATGAATTAAACATCATTATTATACCCATCCAAATAATAATTTATTGAATGACAATTACACCACGACGTGGAGACGGTAAGCCGTACGTACGCACGTATGGTGACATGTCATTCAAAGGATGGATAGAATACTGAATATGGTTGTACCATATTTATAATAATATTATAGTATATATGAGATAATGTATTCATTATTTTATAATGGTAATAACAAAGAATGAAGAAGTTGAAGAAGAAAAGAATTTGAAAAAGGGTGGTTAAAACATTACCTTTTCTTCGGGTTCTTCCTTTTGATTTGATCAAAAGGGATCTATAGGTTGCCTTTCTGATCAAACTAAGGCCTCTAGGTTGTAGTGAGGTACGTTTAGAGATTATTTGGGCAGGGTTTGGCCAATCCAAAAGGCTTTGAAGGTGTGAAATAATGAGAAGGGTGAGTGCCCTTTTATAAGAGGGGTGACAGGCACCTTTGGAAAAGCTAGAAATATTATTTTATAATAAATTCATATTCGGTTTCTAATGGCCCCAAAGTGGATTATTTAAAGTTTAAGGTGGGTAAAGGTCGTAAACCACTCAACCAATATAATTTATACAGGTTTGGGTCATTATATTAACCTTACTATTAAGTATTAACTCTTAGTTAATTAGTTTTACTTTTACAATGTCTCTTTGTATTTTTATATTATATGGTTAATAAACTTACTATATACATCCAAGAGACCCCCAAGTGGTCAATTAATGATACACCTATCATGATATAAGTCTCTTGGCCGAACCGTAGATTTTTAGGAATTTAATACCAATTAATAATATAATATTTGTTTTAAAAACTCATTTATGTCAATTTTGACACTATTCAATAATTGATTTTTATGAAACTCATAAAAGAATTATTTCTTCAAACAAAGTCCATTAAATAAATCCTAATATGTCATATTAACCTATAAAATTAACTTAATTCAATAAAAGTCTCCAATTATATTTATTTGGGTATTTATAATATCAATTATTTTAATTTTTCACTAATATTGTAATTACATCATCATCATTGTGTCATAAATAAATTACATTATTTAATGTATAAAAATAATAAATAAAATATAATTATGTAGTAAATCATTTTATATTTAAAATTAATATTTATAATTGAATTTATCTTATGTGTACCCCTATATTAAAAATGTTTTAGTAAATAAACTTTGATTTTAACTCTTTTAACTCTTCTTTGAATTAAATAATAATAAATGTACTAATCTAATCCAAGTGGACTTAAATGATAATATTTTATTCCTAATGTTGTTTTTGCTTGAGATACACTTGTCCAATAAAATTTGGACATGTGTTAGAGTAATATTAATATCATTTTTACCCTTAATTACCATATTTACTTTTAATCGTGGTAAATAAAAGTAAAAAGATACTATTCACCAAAAATTATTTTCATCTCAATGAACCAAATTTTACTCCTTGATAATAACCAGGTCTCTCGTATTTTCGAAATTCCATTCACAGAAGTGGTAAAATTATGTTTTTTTTGAAAAATTCAGTTTTTTTACTACCACTTAGTGGTTTTACTATTCATCAAAAAAAGAAATTTTCCCGAATAATACCAAAATTTAGGCCTAAGATATATTTGATATTATGAATTCAAAAATGATGTCTATTTTACCAAATTTAAAACAAATCAGTATCATTAATTAATTTAAAAATTAATTCCCGTCGTCAAAACAAATAGCGTGTTTTTAAGTGATAATAAATATAAAAAGATTGACACTTGTTTATGTCTGGTTTAAATGTGAAATCTCATCCAATGACAAAAATTGTATTAAATGGTAACAATATATTATAAATATACTTTAATACCACTCAAATTAATAATTTATCACAATTAATTATTTCGGTTAAAAAAGTGGTTTTTTAATTTAAATTTAGTAATTTTCACTATTCATCAAAATATGAATGTTATCCTAAAAGTACCAAAATTTCACCCTAAGCTAATTTCGATATTACGAATCCAAAACTGAAGTCCATTTCGAAAGATAAAATTTATAAAATTTCAAAAATTAGGTATTACTATTCATAACGGCAAGTTTGATTGGTTGTGGTGTGTTAGAATCTCGAAGTTGCCTACATTGCACGTCATTGCATTATTCAAAGGGAAATGTACCGTGGAAGCATGGGGTGTTACAATATCCCCTCCATCAATAAATTGCATCCTGGGAATTTTTTTAAAAAAAATTGGGCTTGAGAATATAATGGAATGTCCCACATCGGAAAAAGAGTCAAAATGTTATCGCTTTAAAAGAAAGGAAGATAGGTATAAAGGTCACCCAAGATATCCCATACTAGGATTATATGTAGGAAAACATGGATATGGAAGATAATCTATGTGTTATGTTCTGATGGAGAGGGATAAAAAACATGATCAAGAGAATGTTAACAATAAGAAAATCACAAACTTCTGTTGGGACAAACGGTCATTAGTCGGACAACATTTTTTGTTTGAAGTTACATTACATAAGGACGGGGAATTCATTTATGAAATTGACTATGAACATAAAGAGATATACTTAATTTTTAAGTAGAGTTTCATTCTTTAATATCTTTTTACCACTAACTCATTTTTTTGAACAATGCGTATTCAAGAAGGCTTGGTCACAATGGAAGAGCTAGAATAAAATTCTATAGAAATACATGATCCACGTAGGATAAACTATATATTTACCTTGAATTTAGATATTAATCAAAACCAAAATGGTTAGTATAATATCGGATGGCCCCCCAAATAGATATTCCATTAGAGAAAAAAACACTGATCTTAATTTCTAAAATTAAACCATCAATACCCCAAAGTTAAATAAATAGCATTCAAAAATCAATTGTCCTTCAAATCCTTCAATATAATCCAAACTAATATTGAAACTCAAAAATTATAAGAATGTAGTCTTCCACGTTAAAGTGTATCTCCAAATGACATTAATTACTCTTAATGTCACATACTTAAATGTAATTAACCTAATTATTTCCATAAACAACCCAAATCACTATAAATCCACAATAAAAACATATAAATTTACCATTACTCCTCAAATTAAATCCCATACTATTCTATTTTCCATAAAACAAAGAGAACGAATTCCAAAATAACATTTATCACTTAATTACCAAATCATTTTACTTTACTAAGGGTATTCATTTGATAAGACATAAGATCCCAAATCAAATTATTAATGATCAATAAAATCATTTAACTAAAAATAATAGTCACACTAACCAGGGACTTCATGTAGTCCAGTAGTAGGCGATAAATCCCAATCGCACTTTGGTTGTGGGTTCAATTCCCATAGCTTTTTCTGATATGACGGGTTGTCACATGGTCTGCATGTTGTCCTTTTTCAAAAACTATATTTTATAACATTACCAAAATGAGATAAATTCCTCAAATTAACCATAACATAATTTAACCACAAATCTTATCTCATACCTTGCATCTTCATCCCATATTATAATAACATATAATTTCCTCAAACCCAATGATCATATAAAACCAAATGGCTATTTATAACAATATTCACATGATAAAAGATATTTCTTTCTCAAATATCATTCTCACATTGAAAACTGTAGGGTTAAAAATACAAGAGAAAATTATTCCAATGTAAACCCATCAACAAGGAGCACTCATACATTTTTAACATTTCTCTAACCATTTATTTCCACATACGATCTTCTTTGACCAAGAAAATATCCTATAGAATAGGGCATTCACTCGTGTAATGGTCAGTCCCCTACATTTACAGCAAATGACTGTAAGTGTACTCTTGGGACAATTTTTATCTTCTTCTATAGTACTCTTCATTTTTCTTCGGCAATTCTTCACTTTATGTACTTCCTTCCCGCACGTAAATCATTTCGTTGTCCTATTGAGACACTTTCCTAGGTGTCTCCTTCCACATTTTCTGCATGATGGAAATTGAGGATACCATTCTCCATGGTCTCCACTGCTATAGATCTTATCATTCATCACCTTTCCCTTAATTTTTGAGTCTGGGAATTGGTTAATATATATATTGTTGATCATATTGTTGGAAAATTGATTTGGCATAAAGACAATATCTTTTACGCCTATCAACATTCCATATTGGTTCTCATTGCTGCCAATGTTCCCACCTTATACGTCATTCTCAAAGTCACTATGACTTCCTTGGAATCAAACCATTGAATAAAACCAGAAAGCACTGTGTGAGTAACAGTAGTCATGAAATCATTTTGAGATTAACATGTCACCATATTCTCAATTTGAAACACATTAGGATTAACCATGGTTATTTACTCTCATCTTATATATTTAATACTTAAAATCGATTAGTAAAGAAAATATAAATTATCCTAAGAATATCCCTCGGGAGTGTCGTAACCAAGAGTGCAGCAAGGCCCATTTTCATGCACCAGTTCCCATTCGAGTCAATCTCAAAGCGGTGTTTTCGGGTTTTACCCCTAGGGACATATGTGTCAGAGCCGCCTCTCCCTGCTTGTATCCAGACAGGGATGTATTGCTCGGAAAACTCACAAAATCTCTACAATACCAAAATTCTAGGATGTTTTTCTATACTAATCCTCAAAGATCATTTTAGGTCTACGTGCTCTAATCAGATTTTATCTAAATCTAGCTTCCAAGGTATGTACTAAAATTCCTATGATACCAACTGGAACGCCCCGACCACAGTTACACAGAGTCGGTGCATTATTACATAATATTGGCATGATCACAAGAAAGATCAAGTCTCGAATGACCGATTAGTTTAGTAGCCTTGGAAACACTAGATATATTTATAATGTTTTACATTACATCATAAAAATGAAAACTACAACAACATAGTGTCCATATTCCACACTATTATCCCATCATACTATCCCTTCAGGTCATTCATAATTTACTTCTTCACATCCTAGAAAAATAAAACATTGAAAGGGGTGAGCTCAGATGCTCAGTAAGGATAACAATATAGCAGAAGTTTTCATAGATAAGCATAAACACTTAAGGCAATGTATGACTAAAAAAAGGCCTTTTAAACATGAACTTCAGAATAATATGGAAATGATAAAATGAAATAATGTCATTAACTTACTCACATGGATATTATACTAGTCGAATAATCACATGCAATATCAATAACAACTTTCATTATGATGGAATGCATGATGCCAGACTATCATAACCACATAGCCAAGGCCACGTGCCAAGACTAAAAATAATATTTTGTCAAGGACTTGTGCCAAGACACTAGTTTGTCTCATGAGACCTACTGATGCATCGAGGAGCTATAGTGGGCTCCACCCGTCACTTACTAAGTCCAATACATTCTTTATATGAAAATTATTAAACATAACATAAACATTCCTGTTAAAACTAGCATATGAAATGTCAATACTTTATCCACAAACCAAGAATGGTATAAAAATAGCACATCCACAGTCAAACATAACTTATTTGATACAATATGGAATATTGTATTTTATCATATTAACCTCAATCGATAATTATGAAGGATATATACATAGATGAAAATAATCATCAAAACAATTAGAGTGAAATATCCCCATTTTTCATGAAATCATTTAAAAGTCACACTATTTGTCAAGAATCCATTTAAAATAGATTTTAGAATCAAAGTGTCCCACACCACTTTGAAACTTTTAAAAGGAATTTTTATTTTAAAACATTAATGTCCATATAAATAAATCCTTAAAACCATTTTTAAAACATGGACATTAATGAGATGATTTAGAATAATCAATCTTTAGAACACTTAAAATGTATTTTCGTTAGAGTTTCTAACCAAAAGAGGAAAAGTTGAATACAAATAATTGAGGTAATAAAAACATTATAATATCATGAGAATAAAGGGATTCATGATATAGTATGTCAAAGTACATTATATACACCACATAAAAGTGATTTGGTGTATAACAACAAAGAATTCTCAATGGAATGTAAATTGAGATGAAATATCTCATAAAGGCCATATCCTTAAGTTAAGGATAAATAAATGACATAATTATGAGTGAAAAATATAAATACACTCAATATGATTTGACTTTTAGTGTAAAACAATCAAATGACATTCACACATAATCTTGTAAAAACAACACCAATGAATTGGATGTTTAACTCAACAAATCGAGATTGAGTAAAAATTACTCTTATCATGTTCATACCGATGACCTTATAATTTATCAATTGAGTGATTATGTGTATCAAAATTATATCCACATAAAGGGGAGTGGAATTTAGGACATAATAAAATGAATAGTGATTCCACACATAATCTTGGAGTAAAATAATCAATGAAGTATGCGCAGAGACGAATTAGTGGAAATTAAAATTTCAAATTCCCTTATTGATTTGGTAATATAAAAAACATACAACCATGAAATAAGGATCATAAAATGATTATTTAAGTATAAATGAATTAATGTATATTACACAATGAATACAAACATGGGCAGTACACACACCACATGTAATAAATAAGTTGTGAACAATGGAATTCCGATGGAATTAAAAGTGAGATAAGAAACCCCTTACTTTGTACTTTTTCCTTGGTCGACGGTAGGTTAACCTCCTTTATAATGGTTAAATAATTGTTATTTGATTTTACAAGAATCATATATATTAATATGATATCATATATGATCTTTTAACATTGATTTGTTGATAATAGTTTAAAATTATCGTTGTTTCGGTAGTCAACTTACCTGTTTTGTTTGATTTGTTTTGTTATGTAAGCCGTGTTTTTCATGGATAGGTTGTCTCTTACTCATATACATAATTATATAAATTCCTTAGATACTATTATTAATAATCAAATGATAATTATACTTGAATGGGTATGATGGAGAATGAATCTCATCGTGTTCGTGGAGACGGTAGTCCGTACGTACGCACGAGCGACAATATCATTCTTTTGATGCTAAAATAATATATAATTTGATGTTATATCATATAGAAAAGCTAATTATCATGTTATATTTATTATTTACATGAATTAAAAATCATTATTATACCCATCAAAATAATAATTTATTGAATGACAATTACACTACGAAATGCAGACGGTAAACCGTACGTACGCACGTATGGTGACATGTCGTTCAAAGGATGGATAGAATACTGAATATGGTTGTACCATATTTATAATAATATTATAGTATATATTAGTTACTGGATTCATTATTTTAGAATGGGAATAACAACGAAAGAAGAAGTTGAAGAAGAAAAGAATTTGAAAAAGGGTGGTAAAAACATTACCTCTTCTTCGGGTTCTTCCTTTTGATTTGATCAAAAGGGCTCCTTAGGATGCCTTTCGGATATAACTAAGGACTCTAGGTTGTAGTGAGGTAATATTAGATATTATTTGGTAAGGTTTTGGCCGAACAAAAAGGCTTTGAAGGTGTGAAGTAATGAGAAGGTGGAGTGCCCTTTTATAAGAGGGGTGAGGGGCACCTTTGGAAAAACTATAAATATTATTTTATAATACATTCATATTCGGTTTCTAATAGATCAAAAGTAGATTATTTAAAGTTTAAGAAGGGGATAGGTCGAAAACAACTCAACCAATAGAATTTAGACTTGTTTGGGTCATTATATTAACCTTACCTTTAAGTATTAACTCTTAGTTAATTAGTTTTACTTTTTCAATATCTCTTTGTATTTTTATATTATATGGTTAATAAACTTACTATATACATCCAAGATACCCCCAAGTGGTCCATTAATGATACACCTATCATGATATAAGTCTCTTGGCCTAACCATAGATTTTTATAAATTTAATATCAATTAATAATATAATATTTGTTTTAAAACCCCATTTATGTCAATTTTGACACTATTCAATAATTGATTTTTATGAAACCCATAACAGAATTATTATTTCTAAAAAAGTCAATTAAATAAACTATAATATGTAATATTAAATACAAAATTAGTTTAACCCAATAAAAGTCTCCAATTATATTTATTTGGGTATTTATAAAATCATTTATTTTAATTTTTCACTAATATTGTAATTACTTCATCATCATTATGTCATAAATAAATTAAATTATATAATGTCTAAAAATTATAAATAAAATATCATTATGTAGGAAATCTTTTTATCTTTCTAATGAATATTTGTAATCTAATTTATCTTATGGGTAACCCTATATTAAAATTTTTTTAGTAAATAATTTAGGATTTTAACTCTTTTAACTCTTCTTTGAATTAAATAATAATAAATGTTCTAATCTAATCCAAGTGGACCTAAATGATAATATTTTATTCCTAAGGTTGTTTTTGGTCGCGATAAACTTGTCCAATAGAATTAGGGCATGTTTTAGGGTAATATTAATATCATTTTTCCCTTTAATTACCCTATTTAATTTTAACCGTGGTAAATAAAAGTAAAATGTTACTATTCACCAAAAATTATTTTCATCTCAATAAACCACATTTTACTCATTGATATTAACTGTGTCTCTCAGATTTTCGAAATTCCATTCACAAAAATGGTAAAATTATGTTTTATGAAAAATTCAGTTTTTTGACTACCACTTAGTTGTTTTACTATTCATCAAAAAATGAAAGGTTCCATAAAAATACCAAAAATTAGGCCTAAGCTATATTTGATATTATTAATTCAAAAATTATGTCTATTTATCAAATTAAAAAAATTCAGTTGCATTAATTAATTTAAAAATTAATTCACGTCGTCATAACAAATAGCGTGTTTTTTAAAGATAATAAATATCAAAATATTGACACTTGTTTATGTCTGGTTTAAATGTGAAATCTCATCAAATGACCAAAAATTTTTTAAATGGTAAAAATATATTCTAAATATACTTTGAAACCACTCAATTTAATTATTTATCACAATTAATTATTTCGATTAAAAATTTTGTTTTTAATTAAAATTTAGTAATTTTCACTATTCATCAAAATATGAAAGTTATCTGAAAAGTACCAAAATTTCACCCTAAGATAATTTCAATATTAAGAATCCAAAACTGAAGTCCATTTCGAAAGATAAAATTTATAAAATTTCAAAAATTAGGTATTACTAATCACAATGGCTATTTTGATTGGTTGTGGTGTGTTAGAATCTCGATGTTGTGTACAATGCACGTCATTGCATTATTAAATGGGAAACGTACCATGGATTCTTGGGGTGTTACAATGGTACAAGAATTTAATGTAAGTATTTCATCACTAGAAAAATTACTATGAAAAAAATAATAATTTATATTTCAAACAAAAAATTATAATTAAACCTAACCTCTTTTAATCCTTTGGATTATATAATATAGATATTAATGTCAGGAGTTTGGTATTTCTGAATTTCACTTTACATAAATAAATATAAATGTAATAATTAAATAAATATGGAATTAAGTATCAATATATTATATAATTATATATATATAATTTAAATATAGTTATCCAAGAGAAACTTTAAAGCCTTATCCAAAAATTCTTAATCCTATTTTACATATTTTACCCTTTTCGACATGAAAAAATACTACAGTTACTATTCATATTACCCAAAAATAAAAAAGACCCTATATAAAATATTAGAACCCCCTGATTCAAAATATAAAATACATTTAAATATTTAATTTATTAAAGTGTAAAAAGTTAATTTTAAATATAAATATACAACGTAATGGGAAACAATTTTCAAAATAATTTTTTTTAAGTATAAATATATTTTCATACGAAATTTCAGTTTAAAATTGGTTCCAATGAAAATAACTAGACTATTACAAACATAAAGTTAATAATTTTATTTCTAATCTTTATGAAAAAATATACATCTTTTTAAATACATGAAATTGAAATATTTTTTCAATAAAATTATTATGTTTTCAAATTAATCAATAAAATAAATATATTCATAAAATTGTTGAAAATTATGTGTAAGATATTTAATGTATATCAATTATAAAATTTAAGTTATTTTTAATAATTTAAATTTATAAATTTATAAAAATTTATATTTTATATTTTATCAAAAAAATAAATAAAAATATTTTCTGATGAAAATGTATTTTTGAAGTAATATATGATATTAATAAAAAATAGAATACTAAATTTCTAATAGTTAATAAAAAAATTTATAGAGTATGACAACTATTTATATTTAATAATGTCTTCATTCATATTCATACCTAACAATTAAATGATAAGGTCATGATAATCATATTTAAATAATAATATTTCATGATTTTTTAATGTTAATGTTTTTTGTTGTACAGGAAATCTAACATAATTTTCTTATTTTCCCCATAATAAAGTTCATTCTTGATTTTTCAACATTTTCTAAAAGTTTAAGTGGTTCTAAATTTGAAAATTACCTTGATGAAAAACTCACAATATAAAAGGGTGTTAAAAAAATCATCCTTCAAATTGAAAAAGGAAAATATGAAAGTTTTCTGAAATAACAGATTACGTTGATTAAAAGTAAGACAAAATTAGTTTAAAGTAAAAATATTGGATTTTAGGATAAAAATAACCCTAATGATCTAATATTTAATGTTAGATAACACTTTCAGAATAATTTTAACGGCAAGAAATAGATATTTTTACAATGGGTGAGAATCCATTGATTCATTGGAAATGAAGGTAAAACTATAACATTTCATATAAAATTAGTTTCCTAATATTGACGAATTATTTTATAATCATGATATAAAATATAAGAATATATTATTCCGTAATTTCTTCACATATATAAGCACAGTTTCATCTTCTAGTTTAGATTCATTCAATTTACACTTCGTATCTTAGTCGATGAAATGAATATTCGATATGAATTGGTCATGTATAAAGTACTAAAATTAAATTTTAATATATCCTAACATCAATAAAATAATAATTAGTCATTCCTTGTGTATCGATACTTAACGAAACCAAAATGATTATTATAGGTTCCCCAATATGAAAAATCATACATTACCCAAAAAATAATAATACCCAATGTTCAACATAAAATATTACATATGTAGTCAACCTTACAACTATTCCAAAATATGTATTTACAAATTCCAAATCAAAACAAATTAAAAATAGGTTCATTGAATTTCTAATAAAAATATAACATTAATCTGCTAAAAAAATTTCTCAACATGTCATGATCCAAATATGTGAATACTGTGATAATTTATTCTCTAGAAACATATTAATCCCCATAAATCCTTAATGAAAACATACCAAAATCCAAATAGTTACTCGCCCATCATTCCACAAATAAAATCATATATTATTAAATATTTTTTATTTATTCTAAAATGATGTAAACTCCATCATAGAAAACAGAAACTAATTGTTCATAAAATATTTTATAATTCAAAAGCTCATCAATATTATTCCTTTTACTGTAAACATAATCTTTATATCTCAAATAAATTTTTTTATCAATTGGATCATATTAATGGTTTTCCTTCCCTCAATCATATTTTTTCAATAAAATATTTCCATACCACTAAAATTATTTTCTTGGTAATTTTCAACATTAATTATATGCTTATAAATCTTTAAAAACTGAAGAACAATCCTGAAATGTAACATAATTTATATAACTAGTATACCATTGAAAATATACTTCTAAAACATAATTTTTTAATTAAAATAGTGAAATGATTCAACCATTCCACATCTATTTCAAACTATAATATAGGCTTGTCCATCTTATTCCTTAATACCTTCTTCAATTAAAATTTCATTTGTAGTCTCTTCATCATCAATAGTAAAACATTTACTCATTCAATATTGCTGATCATATTTTCAAAATCTTCCATTATTAAATTGATTTTAATAATTTCCAACCTCTAAAAATTTAAATCATTATGTTATTATTAATAACTTAAGAAAACATGTTGTGTAAAACACACTTTTCATTTATCATCAACATTTAAATTCTATGTTCCATTATTTTCCATAACCAAAAGAACATATCATTACATCAATACATTTCCATAGATTATTTTTTAAACATAAAAGATATTTAGAAAACATGGTATTTTAAACTTCATATTCTTTCTGCAGATCTATTTTTCTCTTATTTGGTATGACAAAAAAATCATTCAAGATGAGGTTGGAAGTATTATAATGAGATAACTAATTTGGAATAATCACAAGGTTTCACATTTCGAATTCTATCTCAATTGGTGTCTCATTATTAAAATCAATCAAATTTTCATCAAATTTTGTGATAACATAATTCTTATTGGTTAAATCCAGAAACTAAAACAAAAAATTATTACATGAGAAGAAATAATCATAGTTAGTAACTAAAAAATTATGAAAAATAATATAAGATATTTATAAATCATGGCTTCTAAATTTAACACTATGAAACCATAGGCTTAAGATAGGTTATTCAAGATCATCATCTATTCAAATCATGAATGATGTTTCAAAATTAAAATTAAAATTAACCTAAGAATATTGCCTTGGAGTTTCCACATAAGAGTGCAGTGACGGTGCACTAATCATTCATTATAATGACAACAGATATACACTCAACAAACTATTTTTTGCTCTATAACACCTAGATTCATTTAGTCTGAATCAACTTCCAATTTTAGTATCTATTCAAGGATGTATTTCAAGGAAATATACATAACCACTTCATTACAAAAACATTAGTATTTATCTTATATATAGGATTATACCTAGTATTTTCACCAATTTTCCCTAATACCAATCACTAATGATTAACTAAAACTGACTCTAATATGAACTATAATGAACCAATTTTTTATACATAAATATCACATCTTATTAGATGAATATTCAATATATAACATCATGAACCACCATACATTCTCATAGCTTTAATTTATTTAGAAACATGAATACAAAAACACCTAGTTCATATGACATCAACATCATATCCAATTAAATTATTCATAATTACCACCCTTCATAGACATTTCAAACTTAAAGCCATTTTTCATTACATGGGGAAAGGACAGAGAAGAAAGGTCAACCATAGTTTCCCAATTCGCATAAATAATGAAGATACCAGTGATCACATAAACAAAACATGACAATAAGTATTTTAGAAGGTGATTGGAACATTTGAAAACCATAACATAGATATTAGTGATAATAACATTGAGTCGTGGAATAAGTCAATTTAGTTCATAGGGCACGAATTGTAACGGAATATAAGAACATTATCCATGAAGTCACAACAGTAGAAGAAGATATAAGTTTATGAAATAAAAATCCGAAGAGAACATAATTTCCTCAGTAGTTATGACATTAAAAGGAAACTATCTTGATGGATTGGGTTTACTCTTAAAACAATCATAGTTGTCATGGTTCACCCCATAGACTATCATACTGGACATAGTTTCTTACCAAACTGGGTTCACCCCCCATTCCAAACCTATTTATCCCATGACATATCCAATATTAACAAATTATGTAAAGGGATATATAACTTTGAAACCACCCATAACAAAATGAAAATCATATTGTTTTCTTCCATAAGACGGTAACATAATTATTAGATAATAACCCCTAGAAAATACTTGTTTAATAAAAATTTAATTATGGAATAACCTAGTGAAATGAGACTGGTATCCTAAATATTTCATCAATTACTCATTGAATAATCAATATAAGGGGTTTTGTTTCATAAAAATCCTTTAATAAATTACATAAAGAATATATATAAAGAATTTTGATTTCATTATTGTTTTATACTACCCCCCACCCAATATTAAGATAACTCAAAAGATGTAATCACATGTTGAAAATTCTTTTAAGATATCCCCAATAACATTTCCGATAGAAAATACACTTTTCAAATTAAAATCAATTTTTAAAAATATAAAATTTCCAAAATATTAACTTTTTAAAGGACCTTATAATGTTGTAACATAAACATCAAATCATTGATTGTTTCTTATGGTGTCAAATTTTATTCATTCCTTATACATTAAAACAATGATTCCTTTGACATTTTCAATAAAAATCCAAACTATCTCATTTATAAAATGAAATGAATATTCATTTTAAACCTTTTTTAAAAAGAATAAATAATTGGGAAAATGAATTTAATAAATCACTTGACAATAGTAAAAACATTCTTCAAAATATATTTTTAAAACATGGACAATATAATAGATTTTTAGTAAAAGTGATAAATAATGTCATATTTACGTAAAAACATTATTTCTTGAATCATTAGTACTAAAATATAGGTAAATAAAACAAAACCATGTAGTTTACTAAGATAAATGTATTATAATAAATTTCGTGAGTTTCTTGAGATTTAAAAAATGAAATTTCATCATCAAAAACCATAATAATAAACAATCCCAATTAACAATGAGATTGTAAAATAAATTCCTTAAGATTTTAGTAAATTTTGAATAATAAACCCAATGAAAGAATATCTTTAAATGAAAACATAAATATAATTAAATAATTATATTCTTATCTAAAAATTCAAATGGTAAATATATATACACCAAATAGTGGAAACTAGTGGTGAAAATGGCGTATGTCTCCGAAAAAAAAGTTAGATAATAAATCACATAACACGATTTCCACTTTCATTGAATCCTCTCTATAATCATGTAAAATAAATTTACATTTTTTCATATTTTATAAATTATCATGTACATACTTATAATATTTTATATAAACCCTTTATAACTCTATTGAAGTAATATTTTAATAATTTTTTGTTAAAATCATCATTTTGGGTGTTAACTATATCTTTTTTTAATATGAATTTGGGATTGGTAGTTTTAGTACATGTATATTGATCATGGTACCATAATATCTAATTTTTTTTAATTATTTAAATTCCATATATATTAATTTTTTGTATATTTAGAGTTATTAAAAAGAGTTATATATAGAAAAATTAATTGCATCGTTCATGGAGATAATGTATCATACATATGCATGAACACAATTTTCACAATTCAAGTGATATAACAAATGAAGGAAAAAACAATTAAACATTAAATAATATTTATTATATCATTTTAATAATAAAAATTCATAAAATCCATCTCTTTTATCAATCATTTAAATTATAAATGAAAAAAATTAAATAGTTTCACCTAGGTGGTGGACCACACAGACACATAAGAAACATTATATTTTTCCACATGATTAGATAGAATGAGAGTTGATATGATATTGTAATTATAGAATAATAATTAGTTCATAAATAAAATATAATTTATTTAACCCCATAATAATACCCCTCCATAATCTATTGTCATGAAATATTAATTGAATCACTACATGGTGATTGCATGTCTTACATACACACAAGCGATAGTTCACATCACATTTGATTGGAAATAGGGTGGATATTATTTGTTTCAAAATAATAATAAGAATATTATTATTATTATGATTATTATTAATTAATGTTTATGCTAATTAATACATTATTTTATAACTAATTTTATATATTTCGAGGATGTATAATAAAAAAATATTGAAATATTTTGGGTAAGAGGACGTCCTCTTCATTAGTAAGCCACCTTTAGATCTCCACTTAAAGACCCCAGGGTCTTTATTTTTGGAATAAATGAATATCTATTATATGTATAAGTTTGTTTTGAAGATAATTTGGAATGATTTTTTTCAACTATGAGGCTCTGTGTTTTTCAATTAAGATAATTGAATAGTTCCATTTTTTATGTTAGTGGATAGGACCCTTAGAATATTCTATAATATTAAAATATAATAAAATCCTTTAGAATATTTTTTTTCAAAAATGGAAATATATTTTCTCATGTGGTAGATATTGTAGAAATATAATTCGAAAATTAATTTCTATGTGTTTAATTTGATTCTTAAAACTCTACTTTTTTTAACTCCTTAGAGAACATACAACATCTTTAAATATACTAACCAATTTTTAACTCTTAATGAATTATAATTTTTCATATAAGTTCAATATTATAAAATAAATCAAAAATGGATGATATTTTAGACCATATATTATCCACCTTATCTTATTTTAATATATTTAATATTTTTAATTGATATTATGTGATATCATTTTTATAAAATATCAATATGTTCATCTTTAGATCTTTGGATTTAATTTGACATTAAAGACAATAGGAAAAAGTTTGAATAAGGATATAATTTTTTCACACATACCAAATATTTCATATATATATATGTGTGTGTGTGTATATTTCATATAAAAACTATAACTCTCAAAAAATATATAACTTTAAATATTTCTGAAATAATTTATTCTATTTTTTAATTAATTCATGAAATATTCTGTCTGAGTTACCTAAGAATTTAAGGGAACTATTTAATCACAAAAAGTTTAGAAATAAATTAATGTGATAATTATAATTCATTTTTATTTCAATACATCATTTAGATCTGAAAATAACCTCATTTTACCCTTTTGAAAATACATTATACTTATTAAATTCAAGAGTGTGTGATTTTTGACCTCATCATTACATAAAGTAATATAAATTTCATAATAAAGAAATATGAAACAAAGTGGAAATATATTCTATAAATAGGTAAAATTGATTAAATTGATCCACAAAATAAGATAAATGTGGGTGTATGAATAATTTTAAACACTTATCCAAATTTTTATCCCTTTATAATAGTTTTACCTTTATCGAGGTGACAAAAATTTAATATTGGTTCTCTTAATGTTGACACAATATACAATATTTTATCCACGCACTTCCAAATATTGAATTAATTTATCAAAATTAAATGAATATCAATTTTTCATCAATATTTCATTCAAAGTATAATTTTGTTATCAAATTCAACAATAAAATTGATTCCAATATAATTAATTGGATTAAAAATAATATAATTAGACTATTTTTTCATTTAAACCATTTTAAAATGGAATGTATCATTTAAAATTCTTGAATCCAAAATATATTTTTCAATAAAACCCTGTATTTTTTACCACTCATCAAAAAATCAATTTTTAAAATTATTACAAAATCACTATAAGATTATTTTTGAATTTTTATTTAAAAATTCGAATAATTTTATAAAACTATGTTCCTAAAATAATATTTATTATTAACATAGAAAAACATTTAAAAAATTGAAGGAAATGTATTTTTGAAGCAAAATATGACTTTACTAAAAAATCTAATATTTATTTCTTAAGAATTAATAAAAAAAATTAATTTCATGTAAATTCAATTTATATTTCATGATTTGGTCATTCCAATTCATACATATTAATTCATTGGCATGGTTATAATGATCATATTTAAATAATAAATTCTCATAGTTTGTTTGAGATCATTTATGTGTGTTATATACAGTATCAAATATAATTTTATTATTTTAAAATAACATACTGTAATGATAGACTCAAGGAATTAATCTAATTTTGAGTTATTATAGGTTGGTAATTATTTTTTATGTATTTAAAAATAGTTTGTAGATATTAAATACCATTTATAATCATTTTTATTACTATTCAAAAAAATGACATTAAAGACATCATGATAAAAATATGTTGATAATATAAACACTATCGCCAATTATTCTAAATTATAAATATCCAATAAATTATGGTATTATCATAATTATTCCAAATAAGGTACTATTACTACCTTTAAATAAATTTACACACATTTTTAACTTCTTGCAAAAGAATTACGTCAGTATTACCTAAGTGTTCACGGTAATTATATCATCACTAAAAATTTAAAATGAATTAATATTATTAATATAGTATATTATTAATAAAAAAACATATATATTATTTTATATACCAATTTTTCCTCTGTACATATCTGGAAAAAAATATGTGACATAGATTGAAACAGTGTAATTTCTATTAACATAACATAATATAAATTTTGTAAGAAAAATATATTTCAAAAAATGATAGTATTTTAAATATATGATGATAATGGTATAATTACACATTTTCAATGAAATATATGTAATTTTTTTATTTTTTTGACTATATTTCATGGTTGTAACATTTTTTAACCCATTTTTCACTTTACCATGATGATAAAAGTTTATCATTAATACAATTCATTATGTCTAAAAATTATAAGAAATTTATTTCAAATGTTTTTTATACTACTTCCATATTTGGAATAAATATTTTGAGTTTATTATCTATACTTTCTAAAAATTAATTTTTTATATGTGTTTGAGACCTTAGGAAAACAATTTTATTCATAAAACCTATTTTAAGCCTAAAACAATTTTACACTAAATTAATGTATAATTTTGATTCTAATGGAATAAGCTAGATTTTTTTTATTACAATAAAAATTCATTTACTTTAAAAAAATTAAAAACCAAAAGTAACATTAAAATATATTTGATTAAAATTAAAAAAGAAGATAGTTTTTGAAAAAATAGTATTTTTCATTATACACCCAAAAATAAACATTTTAAAAAAAATCTAAAAAAATTATATTAAAAATATTTGGGAAGAAGATTTAAAAAAACTATGTCCATTTAAATAAATTATTTTTATTAAATTGGTTCAAATTTAACATAATATCCACACACAAAATATAATAAAAAGTATGTTTGAGGAAAATATATTTCTGATATATAAAATGAATTTATACTCATTAATCATGAAATTACCACATTTTTATGATTTTTATTTTATAAAATATTTATCCTACATTTTTTTCAAAATGATTTAAATTTCTTGATTAACACAATTTACTTTAATAAAAATTAACTACACATATAAATCTATTTTCTGAAAAGAAAAATCCGCTTTAATCATATATGATCATATATAAAATTTGTGTTATTATTTCCTAAAAATAAATCGTTACAATTAAATTATGTAAAAAAACCATTCATATATTGTATAATTTGATTATTCATGTTCATACCTTTCAATATAATGGCTAGGTTATAATTGGGATATTTAAATATTAATATATATAATAGTATATCAAAATTTATATTATGATTCATATTGAACGTACTCTATAAAATCACAAAAGAATATAATTTTTAAAATAAAAAATGGTGTTGGTAAAAATTTGAAGGATTATTGTAAATTTTGATTCAAATAAATCAGGTATTATATTTATGATCATGTTCATCATTAGTTGAATGACACCCAATGAATAGTTTAGGAATTCTGGTTTAAGGAACCTATTTAGAGACTACTACTAGCAAGAGATGTTGATTTTCCATATGGAATTAGATATCAACTGTAAGGGATTGAATTTATGTGGTCCAACCCATTTTGTGTTGCCCAGGCAAGTGGATGTCCAATTAGGCTTCATATAAGTCTAGAGGGGTTGGCTGCCCAATGTTGGTAATAGGGAGATTACACGTCGTATAAGCCTTATACTCCATGTAAGTGTATTTCACCACTTTTGTAGGGCTATTTCAGGATCGGTAATTAATAGGGGTTAGATAATAAAAATTCAATGTTCCATTCAACAAAAACATAACCCCTAAGTATTACACAAAGCGATATAGGATTAAACCTCATGTAATTCACTACTATAGTGTGGTCATAAGAGTTTTAGTTGAATCATTTTTTCATAACTCTACGACCAGTTCCTCTATATAATTCCTAGTGATCTAAAATTTCTATACATGGAGTATTGATATCCCTTCAACTGTGGATAGGATCATGGATTGCCCCTTCAATCTGTCGTGATCTAAGGTGCATTCTTGCTTCATTCTCTAATATTTTCTCTATGTTTAATCTTCTATCCTCCCATATCATCTCTTATCTCTTTTTTTGTTCCCATCTTTTCCTAATGGGATTCTCATGGTTTATGTTTATGCATTTGTCTCATCTATTACAGAGATGTATACAGTTTTGGAAAGAAATGTGATTGAGTATCTATGATGTTGTTCATTATTAAGTAAAGAATTTTGATGCCCATCGAAGTGGGGGATTCGTTGGTTCTATTTATTTTATGTGCAATAATAAATTTTTATTTTTTTTGCCCGTTTATGGAAATAAAATTTAACTTATATATATTCTCATAGAATTAAAAGAGTTGGATAAAAATTGAATGTTACAAATTTTTTTTCATTGATATTATGATAGTGGTTTGCATCATGAATTTCTAGATAGTGTGATATATAATGCTTTTTTTGTGAAATTTGTTTATAGATGGAAATTGGTAAATAATTTAAAGATATAGTAATTAATTAGTTTTATTTATAATTAAAAGGAATATCTTTTATCTGGTGGCTAATGAAATTTTATGATAAAGAAATTGATATAATGAAATGTTAAATTACATGTAATATACCATGTTATTAATAGAGTGGACAAATAATGTGAAGAATTTTCATTATTGTTGATAATAATTTTAAAAGGCATGTTAATTTAGAATGGTACTTTTCTATTATTTTTAAAAAACATGAATAAATGAAAACATTAGGTTTTTTCTTTATTGTGTTGATGACTTAGGTTTCCAATAGTTGGAACCTAATAATACATTAATATATTAATTTAATATGGATATAGAACTGTAATTGGGTTAAATGTAATTTTTTATGGCCTCAGATTCTTATTTTCTTGAGATAGATGAGTTCCTTTTTTAGAGATGTGAGAGCTCGATTTCTTGTGAATTGTGAATAAATTGATTGAAGGTACTAGTATCCTTGTTACTTTCCTTTTATTATTTCTATCTTGGGATGTGATCTGGATATTATCATGTGATATGAGGCCAGAGGCCATTTTTGATATAGTTCACAGAAGACCAGATGTGTTTTGAGCCTATTATGACAATTCCTAGGACAGATTTCAATTGAAATGGCAACCGATAATGCATATGATGGGAAGGAATTGATATATGAATGTGGGTTTCAGTTATGGAATCATTGGAGATGGAATGGGTCAATGTTGGGATTGACCAATTATTTTGTGTTAAGAGCTTGTATGCTTCCTTAGAAATCTATTTAATGGTTGATGTCCATGTTTCTTGGTTTTTTTGCCTTATATTGCACACTGTCTGAGGTTTTTGGATATTCTCGGTTGCATGATTCCTCTTTATGGTAGCTTAGGATGGTTTTCCTAAATTACTTGTATATGGAATGATGATGATAATTATTAAATAATTCATTAACCGATGTGGTTTTTATGATTGAATTAAATTTCATAAAGATGTTGATCCTGATAAACCAATTCCTTGGTTTACACTTATGACT
This sequence comes from Viscum album, assembly GCA_963277665.1. Taxonomy (NCBI): domain Eukaryota; kingdom Viridiplantae; phylum Streptophyta; class Magnoliopsida; order Santalales; family Viscaceae; genus Viscum; species Viscum album. The sequence goes on from OY728148.1 coordinate 1,143,324,870, forward strand.
GTAGGTCATGGACATTACTCTGATAATTAATGTAATACCATTTATTAAAATGTGTAACATTGTAACTAATTAATTAATGGAAATTAAATTTATTAATGGAAGGAAATAATAAAGTAAAGAATGAATTTAATGTAAGTCATTATTATGAATGTGTGATTATAAGATATCTATCCCTAACAATGGCTTCTAGGAGACTGAGTGACGTTAGATGAAGTAGATTCTATGATAATAATATGCTCATATTTAGGTTTGTGGTTATATTATATCATGTATATTATGTGTTTCCATACACGACCCCACCCATGTCAATTAACAAAACTAACCCCCATTGGACCAGAGGAGGGTGTTTTCCCCAAAATCCTAGGGAGAGAAAGGATAGCATAATACCACCCTTTGGATCAGGTCTCATCACATTGTAGTTATGTGTATGGGTATGCACAGAGATTAGTTTCCCATATATTTGTATAAAGGGGTATAATGACTTCTTTATTCATTCAATAACATGTATTTCTATATATATTTTCCAAAGGAATAATAAATATATATTATTTATTTAGGTGGTGATGGCTTGAGGTACTTAATCAATGTATGGGTTGTGATGGCTTGATGCATAGTACCAAAGGTTTGATTTACATCACATGGGGTGTGGGGGATCAGAAAAAAATACTAGGTTACTATATGGATACGTGGATGTGATGGTTTGGTTTTTTAATTCATGAGGTGCATGTTGTGACGCCCTCCCTAGGTGTTTTCAGGATAGCTTACTTTGGATAAAGACGGATCAAGATGTGTGATTTTAGGGTAGAGATATAAACAACTAGGGATGTGTGCGTGAGGTATCATTTATGTTTTATTATATTATATGATCTCTTTTAAGCATTACATGGAGAAAAATAGCCATGGTGAGGATGGTAACTTAGTAAAACTGGTTAGGTGATGAGTTAGTTTCACTATTGTTCACTATGAATTATAATGCATTAATTATCTTTTTTATAAATGGATCTACGAAGGATCGTACTAATTATACATATATACTCACCCTATGAATATATGAACTGTGTTTTAGGTTACTTAGTGTCGGTTAGTGAGTGGGTTTACCATTACTATCTGAGGGTTCTGTCGAAGTTTTTGGGATTTGTGGTCAATTTTTCCTTTACCTTTTTGGTACCAAAATATTTCCATTAAATTATTTTAAAACTATTTGTAATTGCATGATTTCACATGGGGTTTCTTACATATATATGTGTCCAGTTAGGTGTGTGTGGTGGTATTCTTCTTATCTCTCTATTATGCATTTTTTCCTTATAAGGTAATGCTTTACATTTGCATGTTTTCTACACCCTCAATGCTAATCACCAACCTATGGCATACTAGAGGTGGAACATTGGAAGTCATAGTCTCTCTCCCTGAAATGTAGTATCTTTTTGGGGTGGGTTTAGGACATAGTTGTGTTAATTTTTTAGGTTGAGGTATTGGATGAAGATTAGAGTTACGCATAGGTGAGGTTTCTTGGGTTAGTAGGGAAATATTGTCAGTTATGATTTGTATGTGACATAAAAATGAGAGATCTAACGAGACATGAATTTTTAGTTCCCACTATGATATGACATATGAATCATTATTTTTACATATCCTACTAAAAAAAGTGGCACTAGTTTCTTGGTAGATACATATGAAATCATCTCGTTCCATCATTCCATGCAAAAGGGTTTGAAATGGGTTGACCTTGATATGAGTAAATAATATAAACAAGATAATTGAGTAATTAATTAACCATAAATATTCCATGTTATAGGTTTCGAATATCAAGAAATTTGTTATTTTGTACGCATGGCTCCATTTCAACTTCCTCATTGTGTTTTCACATAATATGTTTAGTAGGGTGTCCGAGTACATCACATCAATGTAGATGTCAACGATGATGAATATTTGAGGTGGAATCGTCATGTGTTTCAGTGCTAGAGTCTATAGAAGTATGACTGTTATGTCTCATATGTTTTCAGGGAATAATGGTAAAATGAGTTTGAGGTAAACTTTAGTTCGATCCATGAATGACATCATTACTAGGTTTGGTCAACTGAGATGATACTACACGAGATATCAAGTCATTGGTGGTTATTATTCCTTAGGGATAACAAGGATCTAGTAGTATCATGGTAGAAATTCAAAGACCAGTTCATTGTAGAGTTTCTTTATTCGATCACGATGGTAGCCAATCTCTATGGGATATATACCTATTAGAAGTTGACCTCAAGTGTGCATGTGTTCAAGATCCATTTCAGGAATATTTTGCGATATTCTTCAAAATTATTACTACATAAGGATTCCATGGTGAGGGATTTCGAGGAGGACATGATTATTAGATCCAACAAAATGTCCCTGCATTTATACTGTATAATTATATCATGTTTCTAGTGAGAAAATTTTTTATTAAGTGGACGTTGGACATAGTCAGATCATTATGTGGGAGGAGCCATCAAGATTTCTCATGAAGCATAGCAGTGGTCTGGGTACCCAGTTTATAGTATCAATGAGAATTTAGTCATCTAGGTGTAGGTCTTATACCTCATCGTCTCATTTCTAAAGGGGTGGTGGTTCTCAGAACTATGAAAAAAAATTCATATATGTTTTTTTTTCTTATGGAGTCTGATGCCATTATCTATGATAGTAACTGACCTTTCTGGGTAGTCAGCATGTGCCATGTGTTCTTCTTTAGTTTCCTCCATGGATATAGTTGTTTTTAAGGCCTCAAAAGTGGTGTTGAAATTTCAATGCTTAAAATATGGGAGACATGGTGGCTAGATTAAATCTCTGTGATACTTCTTACCCTCAGAGAGTATAGAATGACCATAGAGGTGGTCGTCAATATGGCCATCCATGCCATTGAGTACGTATTGGTTGTATTCTGAGATTATAATTCCCAACATCATGCGAGATAGATTTCGTTCGAGGTACAATATTCATGTTATCTACATGGGTACATTCTTTGTTTGATTTATTATAGATCTAGTAATTCATATTTTCTACTCTCATCACTGATTTGGGACTGGAGGTTGAGAGTCTTGAAGTGCCCCATAAATTTTCTATACAAGTTTTAGGTCAATATTCCTTATATAAATTATGTAGAGACTATGATGTAATTATGGGGAAGAATAAATATTTTTGATGTTTCTAATGTTTATGCATACAACAATATGAAATCATCCTTAAAATTTGTTTCTTGTATTTGGCGCATGCTATCGTGGATTTCATCAGGGTGCAGGTCGTTTTCTATGATGTTTCTAGGAAGGTACCAGTGTTTTTTGGAATATGATACCCTCATATGGGTAATAGATTTATTCTATCCTTGTATTCTATGATGTAATGGATGATTTTATGTTCATTATAGGTTCATCAGTTAGTGATTCCAAGGTTAGTGGAAGAATCCTCTGATGTCTTTCTATAAGAGCATTTTGTGTTACCAATCAATGAGAGATCATGTTTGGGATTGAGTTACAGGAACATGTGTCTCCTATATCAATGTATCTATATAATATGGAACCTTATGAGTTGTGAGAACATTGATTATATCTCAATGATATGTTGTAGTGAGGTTTTTTTGGTCAAGAGTGTCACCTTAGGGTGCACCAGTTTTGTTTGTCTAGAAGGTAGATGGAATTTTCTACCATTGAATACATTATTGCTACTTGAACCAAATGATGATGAATAAATACATTCATATTCTGTATTTTGATGAATTATTCAGTCATCTAAAATAACAAAGATGGTTCTTAGAGATCAATGTGTTATATGTATATCATCAGATGCAGGTGTAAAATGAGGATATTATGAAGGCTGATTTCAGTTGTTGTTACAAGAATTATGAGTTTATTGTGATACCATTCCATGTGAAAACAACCCTTTCAAGGTTCATGGGGTTGATGAAAATAATTTATTTAGAGTTATAAGATAATATTTTGGTTTTTTTCATTGTCTTAATCCTTATGTAATCAACATCTGTGGAGGATCCAGTAAAGAATTAGCATGTCATTTTGGGAGTTATTAATAATGTGAATCTATTTGGTTGGTTATAAATGTGTGATTCTTTGTTTTATGAAGTTTGATTCTTGGGGAATTTGTCATGCTAAAAATGACTATCTTTGGATTATTCGAGGATAATTGTGGTTTTTTCTTGGGAATCCTCCACGATAGTGGAATAGGTGAAGATTTTATTTTGTATTACTATTTTTTACATGTGGTTCATAGCTTATTTATCTTAGGTTGTGACTCCTCTATGATCCTTTACCATAAAGGATAAGACATTGTTTTGTAATGAACAGTTTCACATAACTTTTGATTACCTGAAATAGAAGTTGTTCAGTGCTCCAGTCATTATTTTCTAACTGAGGGAGTTCAGTTTGAGTTTTTCTTTCAAGATTCCTCTATTTTCTTGGGTAGTATCATGATATTGAAGATATCAGTTTATTATTATGGATCTATAATGTTATTTTTCCATGAACATAACTATAACACCCATGATCTAGAGTGGGAATCCTTTTGGATTTCTCTGAATTTTTCATATTGTTACTTCATTAGTGATAATTTTATGGTTTTTACAGAACATAATATCCAAGGGTATGTCTTCTACCAACTTGACCTAATATTTATTCATCATCAGGGGATAAAAATCTTACAGGATTATAACTATCAATAAAATAATCCCTAAAAGGAGAATGTTTTTGCTGATGCATAGAAAGTCTCATAGTGACATCATGGGTGAGTCTGGGGATTATTGAACTGTTGTGTAAGATCACCCAATGATTCATGTTGGTATTGGGGAGTTTGGAGATAAATTATATCCTTTCTAGATGATACTATAGTCATATTTAGTGATTCAGTTCAAGTATTAATTGTTTGGTGATTCTCAGGTCGAGTTATAGATGGAGTGAGTTGTTTTTAGTGATGAACATGATGGTTGGTCTGAGGATTAACAACACCAAGTGTTATTTTATGTAAGGATTTGTCTTCCTCTGGAAATTCAGAAGATGGTTCTCCATGAGTTATGTATTTCTCCGTTGGTTGTACATCCTACTGTGACAAAGATATATTGAGTATTAAGAGGACATTTTTGGTGTCATGGTTTGAAGCTTCCAGTTTCAGAGTTTTTTTCCTTGATTCTTGGGCTTCAAGAAGGTGAGGGTTGGGAATCGTGTTCCAGATATTTTTCACCAACCATTAGATGTTCTCTAGTGGAAGTAGGAGGACCTATCAAGGGAATTTTTTATAGGTTTTCTTCTAGATGAAGAATGAGATGATTATATATGGGTGATAATTGATTGTTTGACAAAATAAAGTCACTTTATAGTGATTAGGAAATTGGCCTTAGTGGTGGTTTTTTTAGATAGTGTCTTCATGATGTGGTGCCACTCTACATAGTCCCAATGATGGTAAATTTTTATCGAGGTCATCATTTTACCATCATGTTGTGGATAGGTCTACACATGTATTTGTCCCATAGTTATTCCTTAGCACTACATTTCATCTATAGAAGAATGTTCAGACGAAGTGGACCATTAAAAGACTTCAAGACACATTGTATTCATTTTTCATGTATTTCATAGGTTAGTGAATGAGGTAACATACATTTTTCAACTTTTCAAAAAATAATACATTATAATCCACCAGTGGTATGGATATGTTTTATGTTTTTTACATCCACAATTCTTCATCTCCATTTTATTGTACTAGGGTTAGAGAGATAGAAATTCCCATGTTAAAATACCATTAGAATATCACAATGATGGTTCATTTAATTGGAATCAGGATGAAAGAATTGTTGGATCATCAATAATCATATTCCAATCACATGAGGGTACAACCATAGTTGGATGTTAGAGAACACATATTCTAGAAGGTGACCCCTCTTTTTGGGAAGTGGATGATTGGTCGTGGGAGTAAGTTTTCTCCCAATTTTGTTTGGCCTTTAGAGGTGTTGGATCAGGTTTGATCCAAGACATATCAGATAACACTTTTTCTATAGATAGTTCAGATACGTGATATGTTGTGTCTATCTCATTTGCCTCATTATATTCATGATATCTCTCATGTCATTGATTGGGTATAGATCAATATTTATGATGGTGTGACCTTCGAGGAGTGACCTATCAAGACCTAAGATTCTTAGTTAAGATATTGAATGGCTATGTACTTCCCTTTTTTGTGTATTATTGTGGTGTGGTAGTGTGTATGACAGTACCTTGGAACGTGAATCCCAAATTCACATTTAGTATCCTGATATATTTTATATTTAACTCTTCTCTTGTGGCATTTTTATTTTGAAAATGTTAATCCTATTTTTAAGGGATGATTTTCTCTTACTTCATTTTGTGTATTTATAATTGTTTGATATTTGAATCCCCTTGGAAAGTGATTAAGATTTGGTGGTGTTTGATTCATGGTTTCAAGCATGTTCTTCTTGTAAAGAGGTTGATCTCTTATAGTGGAAATATCTTTTAGAGGTATTTCATGGGGTTTCAGTTTGGATGATTCCATTTTGTTTCCTCTCTAGTTGTTTTGGATTTCCATGAAAGGGAATTGTTTTATAGGTATCTAATGTATGGTTCTCTAGACATTTGGTCAAACCATTTTTGATATTTCAAGGCTAAAGGAGCTCATAGGAGGATTAATATATGTTCAAAGGGGTTTCCTGCACAATAATTTTATCAGGGTGATTAAATGCCTCATAAGTATTGTTCATTACTTTTTATAACGACCCACACTTTACATACATTGTTAATACTTCAAAATTGAAGCACACTTATTACAACATATGACAAAACCACAAAGGACCGTATAGGTATAGTGTCTTTAGAAACTGGGAAACATAAACAACTGGTTCATAAATCTTCTACAGTGTCTCCCATTTATTTCATCATATCTAGGGTCCCTTTTAGCATATTCTACTTAATATCCATCTTCCTGACCTGGGGAAAAGAAAACATAAAAGGGTGAGCTCAAATGCTCAGCAAGGGCAAATAAAGGAAATAAAAAACATATCATATCTTTATGAAAATCAAAACCTGCAAAAGAGATCATAATATCTTAACATGGAATAAATCATAGAAGTGAAAATGAGATCCCCATAATCATATCATAAAACATGAAACTTTGTGGCATGCACACATAATCATGGAAAATCATTTCTTGTTAGTCATGACTCATTGCCAAGACTATCTTAGTGGACAAAGTCCCTTTCTGAACCGAGTTCACTCCTCGTTTCAGTCCTGTATCACTGAACCGAAATAACCTTCCGTTCCAGCCATGTCTATCTCATGAGATATAAAATCTTTACCCAATGCATTGGAGGGAGATATAGGTCCCACCCATCTTATAATGAATCCTTTCTTATGTGTGCCACATAATCATAAAACATACATCATCGCATAACACATGTAACAAAAATGGGATTCTTGAAACATCATGACATCATAAATAAATTCATATAAGATAAAGGAATTAATAAAAATAATTCCATCACAACATGAACAAATCAATTTAATAATAGGGATAAAAACAGAACCCTTTATTATCTTAGATGGAAAATCATTTTGATAAAACACTTGAACTCCATTCTTGAGGAAAATATCCTTTCTTCTTAAAAAACATTTTTTTCCTTTCATAACATGTCATACAACTTTAAAACAAAAGAAGTTGATTAAAAATAAACTTTAAAACTTGTAAAGGAAGCTTCTTTGAAGTAATGTTTTAAAAATCCATTCATGCCGTATAAGTTAAAAAAACATTCTTCGTACTTTTGTCGGAAAAGTCAAAAAGTACCTCGTACGGAAAAACGACAAAAGATTCCTTTCATATTCTTTACTAAAAACTCACCTAAGGGTAAAATTGGATTTAAACTATTCCAAGTGGATGGAAACAATATAACATATTGAGGGAACATGGATGTGGATGATAAAATACACCCCAGTAAATACTTACGAATAAACAATCTCGGATAAAAATGAGATTGTGATATTTCCCTTACCTTAGGTCCGATTTGCTTTGTTCGTGTCTGAAGCTCCTGTATAATGGTTTAAATAATGTTATTGACTTATTCCAGAATCATACATATTGATATGAGATCATATATGGTCATATTATTAGCTTCCTGTTAGTAATATTTCATTGTTACTTGTTACTCGGGTCTTTATAACTTTTTGTTCTTATGCATGTTTTGTCGAATAAATTCTTATTCTTATCTTTAGGTTATAGATAATTCATTTCCAGAATGGTATTAGTGTAGTATATACCATATTCATTCATTCAATTCATTTATATAATCATTATGAAATGATGATCATGTAGAACGAGTCGCATCACATCGTGGAGACGGTATTCCGTACGTACGCACGAGTGATGATATCGTTCCTATGATCGTGGAATTGTATTGGAGTATATATATATTATTTCAGTATCAATATTAATTCATAATAATCATATATAGTTACTCATTACACCATTATACCCATCCTTGTAAGGTGATGGTGGAAAGTAGATTACACCACGGCGTGGAGACGGTATTCCGTACGTACGCACGCGCGGTGATTTCTTTTTCCGTAGGATGGATAGATGGTGAAATAGGGTTGTTTCATACTTATAATAACATATCAGTATATTAGTGATACTGATGTTATTACTTCATAATGAAACAACCTAATAAGAAGAAGTGGAAGAAGAAATAAAGATGAAAGAATTGGTAACAGTAATTACCTCTTCTTTGAAGTGCCTCTTTGAGACCTCCTCTTAGGGCACTAAAATTAGTCTTTGAGGAAGACCAGAACCTCTAGGATGTTTCTAGGGAAGTGGAGAAGGGATTTTGGCAGGGGTTGGACGAGCTTGAGTGCTCAAATTGGTGTGAGGAGGAGGGGGAGGAGGTGTCCTTTTATAAGGGAGGAGAGGGGCACCTTAGGAATATCTCAAAATATTATTTTATATTAAAGTCAAAATCGGTTTATAATGGTTCCAAAGGGTCTTATTTCGAAGTTAAGGTGGGGAGGGGTCGAAATCCTATCAACCAATAGAATTTATACAAGTTTAGGATATTATTTTAACCTTATCAATTAGATTTAACTCTAAGTTAAATAATTTAACTTTTACCGTGTCTTTTTGTTTTCTTTCACTATATGGTTAATAAACTTACTATAACATGCCAAACGAACCCCAAATTGTATATTATTAATACATATATCCTTATCTAAGTCATTTGGCCGAACCTTAGATTTTTAGGAATAAAATAACAATTAATAATATAATATTTTATTTAAAAACTATTTTGTGTCAATTTTGACACTATTTGATATATGATTTTTTGTGAAAGTCATAACATAATTATATGTTCGAACCAAGTTGATTTAATCAACACTAATATATCATAGTAACCTTGAAAATTAGTGTAATTCATAAAAAGTCTTAAATTACATTTATTTTGGTATTTATATTATCAATTATGTCAATATTTCATTAATAAGATAATTACTGCATCATCTTTGTGTCATAAATAAATTATATTATTTGATGTCTAAAAATTACAAATAAAATACCATCATCTAGGAAATCGTTTTAGCTTTCTAATGAATATTTATAGTCGAATTTATCTTATGTATAACCCCATATTAAAAATGATTTACTTATTAAACTTTGATTTTAACTATTTTAACCCTTCTTTAAATAAATTAATAATAAATGTCCTAATCTAATCCAAGTGGGCCTAAATGGTCATATTTTATTCCTAAGTTTGTTTTTGGTCGAATTAAACTTGTCCAATAGAATTAGTACATGTGTTAGGGTAATAGTAATATCATATTTACCCTTAGTTACCCTATTTACTATTAACCGCGGTAAAAAAAGTAAAAAGTTACTATTCACCAAAAAAATTATTTTCATCTCATTGAACCACATTTTAGTCCTTGATATTAACCGTATCTCTCGGATTTTCGAAATTCCATTCACAGAAGCGGCAAAATTAAGTTTTATGAAAAATTCAGTTTTTTTAACTACCACTTAGTAGTTTCACTATTCATCAAAAATTGATGTTTTTCAGAACAATGCCAAAATTTCATCCTAAGCTATATTTCATATTCCGAATTCAAAAATGAAATCTATTTTACCAAATTCATAACATAGAAGTTGCATTAATTAATTTTATAATTAAATCCTGCTGTTAAAATAAATAGCGTGCTTTTAGGAAACAATATATATCAAAAGATTGACACTTGATTATGTCTGGTTTAAATGTGAAATTACAACCAATGACCAACATTGTATTAAATTGTAAAAATATATTCTAAATATACTTTAAAACCACTAAAATTAATAATTTATCACTATTAATTATTTCGATAATTTAGTAATTTTCACTATTCATCGGAATATGAAAGTTATCCAAAAAGTACCAAAATTTCACCTTAGGCTAAATTCGATACTCCGAATCCAAAAATAAAGTCCATTTTGAGAGTTAAAATTTCTAAAATTTAAAAAGTGGTTATTACTATTCATAACGGCTAGTTTTAATAATATTTTAATAGCATATCATTGTTTCATGAAACTCAGGATTACGTACCACACACGCTATCGGGGAAGGTTGCGATTGCGTGTAATGCAAGGCAAGTCAAGGATGCGTGTTGTGCAAGCTCCTTTTGGTGTAGCGTATAACACAAGACATTAGTAAAATAAAAAAAGAATATTTTTCATAAAATCTCGGGCTGTTACATTCTACCCCCCTTAAAATGAATTTCGCCCTCGAAATTCGTCGGGGTTATAAATGGTTTACTATTCGAAAGTTTCTTTAATAGAAACCCACATCGTAAAAGGGAATACCAAAACTTGGCTTTAAAAACTAAAGTATGAAATGTAACGATTACCCAAATAATCTAATCACTGGGTTTCCACATAGGTGAAAATATGGATATGGAAGAGAAATCTAACCATCATGTTCTGATGGAGAGTGGTAGAGAACATGGCTATGGAAAAGCCAGTAATCACAAATCCATGGATTTGTGATGATATAAGGTACCATCTGATTCATCAGGTATAAGATCACTAGGACAACATTTTTGGTTTTCAAGATCATTTCCCTAAAGTTGAAAATTTGCTTAGAATAAATACTTACTTTATTTTGGTACAATCTCACTTTTGTTCGTGCCTTGAACAATTTCTACTTCCTCTCTTAAATAAATGAAGTTGAATTTGTTATTTGTGAAGTGTTAGCAGATCATGTGATAGAATGACTGTTCATTCCATCTGTCTCAAACAAAAGGTTAGAAAAAGTTATTAAATATACATAAGTCATTCTATAGTGAGATTAATCATATATGGTTCCTAAAATGGACTTATACTTTATATATCATGCTGCTTAATATAATAAAACTAGTTTCTACTAAACAGGGACTTCCTGTAGGCTAGTGGTAGGCGATAAAGGCCAGTCGCACTTCGGTTGTGGGTTCGATTCCTACAGCCTTGTCCGAAGCGATGGGCTGTCGCCTGTCCTGCAGGTTGTCCCTTTTTCTAAAACTACGTTACTATAACATCCCATCAATAATATCAAAAATCTTCTATCCTTAAACAATACTAACTTATGTCCAACATAATCCAGTCTAATCTTTAGGCTTATACATAATACTGCAGTCCACTCTCATAATATAGTGACATCGATTACCAGAGATTTAATACTGTCGTTGATCCCCACATATCATAAGATATGTCTTGTTGGTCACATTCCAAACATTCAAATTCCTTAATCGTGTATTCTCTTGAATACCTTAGTGAAAACATGAGTGCAGTTAAAAGTTAACACTTTCCACATACCAAAATCCTCAAAATTCTATATACTCAAACCATGATATCACTTAGTCCTTATATCAATCATGAGCTCATGAATACAATCAAACATCTCATTATCTTCTTATCCTTTCATTATGCACTTATCATCTACTTTCCAAAATATTTGAATCACTTTTCATAGTTATTGGTACCTTAAAATTATTGAAAACCACAATAGAGCAATACTTAAATATTTCAATACACCATAAAAGTACCTCAACAACATTATTCTTGAATACCAAAACACTTCAGTCCATCCACATCAATGATTATCTTGGAATAAGTCCTTCCTTGATTTAGAAGTAACTTTTTAGGTCAGGGCATTGAGTTGGGTAATGCCCATGTTCTCCACAAATAAGACATTGAACTCCATAACAGTCTGTCACTCTATGACCCTTTTCTCCACACAGATAACATCGGTCCCTCCATTTGAGGTATTCCTCAAGGTTCTTCTTCCCTTCTTTAGAAATCTCAATCTTCCTTTCTTTATGCTCCTCAACATGCTAACATGCATAATAGTCTATCTTCCTCTTCTTTGAAGAATTAGGCATACCACTAAATTTCACCTTGTTAATCATATATCGCGATGATTGATTCGGCATAATCACAACATCTTTCTCTCTAGGCATTACACAATTTTGTTGCTCATAGTCACCAATTTGTCCATTGGATTCAATGTTAACTGAATTCCATTTGGTTCCCTCCATTAACTAAAACACAAAAATAATTTTGTGAGAATCAAAAATCATGCTAGAGAAAACAACATAGTAAAGGGAAAGTATCCTCAATACCTAACTTCTTAGGTTTAATCTAATATCATTACCATAGTTCTAGGAATATATCCTATACGTATACTTATCCTTAGGGACATCCCTAGACATACCTTAGAAATATCTCTAGGAATCTCACTAACGTTTTCGCATCCTAGTTTCCAAAGGTTGACTAAACCTTTCCTCTGATACCAAATGTAGACGACCCACACTTTACATACATTGTTAATACTTCAAAATTGAAGCACACTTATTACAACATATGACAAAACCACAAAGGACCGTATAGGTATAGTGTCTTTAGAAACTGGGAAACATAAACAACTGGTTCATAAATCTTCTACAGTGTCTCCCATTTATTTCATCATATCTAGGGTCCCTTTTAGCATATTCTACTTAATATCCATCTTCCTGACCTGGGGAAAAGAAAACATAAAAGGGTGAGCTCAAATGCTCAGCAAGGGCAAATAAAGGAAATAAAAATCATATCATATCTTTATGAAAATCAAAACCTGCAAAAGAGATCATAATATCTTTACATGGAATAAATCATAGAAGTGAAAATGAGATCCCCATAATCATATCATAAAACTTTAAACTTTGTGGCATGCACACATAATCATGGAAAATCATTTCTTGTTAGTCATGACTCATTGCCAAGACTATCTTAGTGGACAAAGTCCCTTTCTGAACCGAGTTCACTCCTCGTTTCAGTCCTGTATCACTGAACCGAAATAACCTTCCGTTCCAGCCATGTCTATCTCATGAGATATAAAATCTTTACCCAATGCATTGGAGGGAGATATAGGTCCCACCCATCTTATAATGAATCCTTTCTTATGTGTGCCACATAATCATAAAACATACATCATCGCATAACACATGTAACAAAAATGGGATTCTTGAAACATCATGACATCATAAATCAATTCATATAAGATAAAGGAATTCATAAAAATAATTCCATCACAACATGAACAAATCAATTTAATAATAGGTATAAAAACAGAACCCTTTATTATCTTAGATGGAAAATCATTTTGATAAAACACTTGAACTCCATTCTTGAGGAAAATATCCTTTCTTCTTAAAAAACATTTTTTTCCTTTCATAACATGTCATACAACTTTAAAACAAAAGAAGTTGATTAAAAATAAACTTGAAAACTTTTAAAGGAAGCTTCTTTGAAGTAATGTTTTAAAAATCCATTCATGCCGTATAAGTTAAAAAAACATTCTTTGTACTTTTGTCGGAAAAGTCAAAAAGTACCTCGTACGGAAAAACGACAAAAGATTCCTTTCATATTCTTTACTAAAAACTCACATAAGGGTAAAATTGGATTTAAACTATTGCAAGTGGATGGAAACAATATTACATATTGAGGGAACATGGATGTGGATGATAAAATACACCCCAGTAAATACTTACGAATAAACAATCTCGGATAAAAATGAGATTGTGATATTTCCCTTACCTTAGGTCCGATTTGCTTTATTCGTGTCCGAAGCTCCTGTATAATGGTTTAAATAATGTTATTGACTTATTCCGGAATCATACATATTGATATGGGATCATATATGGTCATATTATTAGCTTCTTGTTAGTAATATTTCATTGTTACTTGTTACTCGGGTCTTTATAACTTTTTGTTCTTATGCGTTTTTTGTCGAATAAATTCTTATTCTTATCTTTAGGTTATAGATAATTCATTTCCAGAATGGTATTAGTGTAGTATATACCATATTCATTCATTCAATTCATTTATATAATCATTATGAAATGAAGATCATGTAGAACGAGTCGCATCACATCGTGGAGACGGTATTCCGTACGTACGCACGAGTGATGATATCGTTCCTATGATCGTGGAATTGTATTGGAGTATATATATATTATTTCAGTATCAATATTAATTCATAATAATCATATATAGTTACTCATTACACCATTATACCCATCCTTGTAAGGTGATGGTGGAAAGTAGATTACACCACGGCGTGGAGACGGTATTCCGTACGTACGCACGCGCGGTGATTTCTTTTTCCGTAGGATGGATAGATGGTGAAATAGGGTTGTTTCATACTTATAATAACATATCAGTATATGAGTGATACTGATGTTATTACTTCATAATGAAACAACCTAAGAAGAAGAAGTGGAAGAAGAAATAAAGATGAAAGAATTGGTAACGGTAATTACCTTTTCTTTGAAGTGCCTCTTTGAGACCTCCTCTTAGGGCACTAAAATTGGTCTTTGAGGAAGACCAGAACCTCTAGGATGTTGATAGGGAAGTGGAGAAGGGATTTTGGCAGGGGTTGGACGAGCTTGAGTGCTCAAATTGGTGTGAGGAGGAGGGGGAGGAGGTGTCCTTTTATAAGGGAGGAGAGGGGCACCTTAGGAATATCTCAAAATATTATTTTATATTAAAGTCAAAATCGGTTTATAATGGTTCCAAAGGGTCTTATTTCGAAGATAAGGTGGGGAGGGGTCGAAATCCTATCAACCAATAGAATTTATACAAGTTTAGGATATTATTTTAACCTTATCAATTATATTTAACTCTAAGTTAAATAATTTAACTTTTACCGTGTCTTTTTGTTTTCTTTCACTATATGGTTAATAAACTTACTATAACATGCCAAACGAACCCCAAATTGTATATTATTAATACATATATCCTTATCTAAGTCATTTGGCCGAACCTTAGATTTTTAGGAATAAAATAACAATTAATAATATAATATTTGATTTAAAAACTATTTTGTGTCAATTTTGACACTATTTGATATATGATTTTTTGTGAAAGTCATAACAGAATCATATGTTCGAACCAAGTTTATTTAATCAACACTAATATATCATAGTAACCTAGAAAATTAGTGGAATTCATAAAAAGTCTTAAATTACATTTATTTGGGTATTTATATTATCAATTATGTCAATATTTCATTAATAAGATAATTACTGCATCATCTTTGTGTCATAAATAAATTATATTATTTGATGTCTAAAAATTACAAATAAAATACCATCATCTATGAAATCTTTTTAGCTTTCTAATGAATATTTATAGTCGAATTTATCTTATGTATAACCCCATATTAAAAATGATTTACTTATTAAACTTTGATTTTAACTATTTTAACCCTTCTTTAAATAAATTAATAATAAATGTCCTAATCTAATCCAAGTGGGCCTAAATGGTCATATTTTATTCCTAAGTTTGTTTTTGGTCGAATTACACTTGTCCAATAGAATCAGGACATGTGTTAGGGTAATAGTAATATCATATTTACCCTTAGTTACCCTCTTTACTATTAACCGCGGTAAAAAAAGTAAAAAGTTACTATTCACCAAAATATTATTTTCATCTCATTGAACCACATTTTAGTCCTTGATATTAACCGTATCTCTCGGATTTTCGAAATTCCATTCACAGAAGCGGAAAAATTAAGTTTTATGAAAAATTCAGTTTTTTTAACTACCACTTAGTAGTTTCACTATTCATCAAAAATTGATGTTTTTCAGAACAATGCCAAAATTTCATCCTAAGCTATATTTCATATTCCGAATTCAAAAATGAAATCTATTTTACCAAATTCATAACATATAAGTTGCATTAATTAATTTTATAATTAAATCCTGCTGTTAAAATAAATAGCGTGCTTTTAGGAAACAATATATATCAAAAGACTGACACTTGATTATGTCTGGTTTAAATGTGAAATTACAACCAATGACCAACATTGTATTAAATTGTAAAAATATATTCTAAATATACTTTAAAACCACTAAAATTAATAATTTATCACTATTAATTATTTCGATAATTTAGTAATTTTCACTATTCATCAGAATATGAAAGTTATCCGAAAAGTACCAAAATTTCACCTTAGGCTAAATTCGATACTCCGAATCCAAAAATGAAGTCCATTTTGAGAGTTAAAATTTCTAAAATTTAAAAACTGGTTATTACTATTCATAACGGCTAGTTTTAATAATATTTTAATAGCATATCATTGTTTCGTGAAACTCAGGATTACGTACCACACACGCTATCGGGGAAGGTTGCGATTGCGTGTAATGCAAGGCAAGTCAAGGATGCGTGTTGTGAAAACTCCTTTTGGTGTAGCGTATAACACAAGACATTAGTAAAATAAAAAAAGAATATTTTTCATAAAATCTCGGGTTGTTACACTTTTGTAGGGAAGATTCGCTACATGTAATTAATCGGGGTTAAATTATTAAAAGGGCATGCATTATTCAGTGTCAACATAACTCCAAGTATTAAACTACATAAAAGGGGATTACACATCATCTAATTCCCCATTTTTAGTGTTGTTATAAAATCATTTATCCACATGGGTAACTCAATACCCTAAAACAATTAGTTATCTCTCTGTCATTATAGTTGATCTATTATCCCTATACAAGACTTTTTGTAATCTATTCAATCATGGATTTGTTGTTGGGAACCGTCTTCGATCTGTGGTGATCCAAGGTGCATTCTTCCTTCATTTTCACATGGTTTTTCATCGTTTAATCTAGTTTTACCGTGTATCTTCTCCCCATTATTTGTATTTTTATCTTTGATTTTCCTAATGGGGTTTTCATGGTTGTTTTTAGTGTGTTTGTGTTACTATGTCATCAAATAGATGCAATTATTATGGGAAAGGCGACCTATGATCCATGACATGGCCTTTTCTCATGCTAAGAATGTTTATGTTTATTGATGTATGGGTTCTTGGATTCTATTTATTTTACATGAAATCAAAAATTCATCATTATATGTCCCTTCTTATAGAAATTAAATTGTCCTAATAAACATTGAACAAGGTTAAATAATGGGATTGATATCTCATGATGTCAATGTTGTTTCTTTATATCGTAATAGTGGTCTACCTCATGATTTTATAGATATCCTAATATCTATTACATACTTTTATATCATGTTATTCATGATTTAAATTAATAAATAACATATCATAAATTTAATAATTATTTTTCATATGATTTAAGAGGATAGTTTCATATCCAGTGGGTAGTGCAATTTTATGATAATAAAATTGATTCAAGGACTAGTTAAATTAAATGTAATCTTCTATGTAAATAATTTAATGGTTTAATAATGTGATTAATGTTAATTATTTTTTATAATTATTGAATAAGTAATGTTAATTGAAAATGGTACTTTTCTATGTTAGTGGAAATCATGATATATACTATGATCTTATTTCTCCACTATTGGATTCATAACTTGGGTTTCCAGTAGTTAGAACCAGTTAATAAATAAATATGTAAAGTCAATATGGAATAAGAACAGGTTGTATGCTAAAGATAATTTGATAATTCAAATGTTTATTATTATTTTGATAAGTACGAGTTCCTTGTTTTAGAGCATTAGGATTTCAGTTGCATGTGAAGGCTGAATGCCTTGTTTGGAGAGGCTAGATTCCCTTTTTCTAGGTTGTTTTTTCTTGATACCATATGACATTATCTGGATATGATAATGTGATATGATCCTTGATGGTCATTTTAAAATGTGTTAGGGAGGACCAGATGTGTTTTTATGCTAGTATGCCTGAGGCTGGGACGGCTGACAATAGACGTGGAAGAAGATGACGCCTATGATGAAATGTTGCATCAATAGATGCATATGAGTGTTAGTTAATGAATCAGATGTGACAGAGAGGGTTAAATATGGGAATACCTAGTGAGGATGTATTTATATCTAGTATCATATCTTCTAAATCTATTCCAAGTTCAATGGTTGAGTTTATTTTTTATCTACATTCATTTCCCCTCTCTTTGAGGAAACTGGATATGCTTGCATGCTTGATTCCACATGGTGGTAGCATAGGATGGTTTTCCAATAGTACGTGGATCTTAATTGATGTAAATAATTAATATAAAAAATTTTAAACCAAAGTTTTACTTCATAATGGAATGAAATTTCTTAAAGATGTTGATTTTGATAACCTATATCCTTGGTTTGGATTTATTCCTAGTGGTAATGGACTTTCCTAAGGATTAATGTCATACACTATAATGTAATGTGAAATAATATAATTGTTTAATTAATTTCTAATGAACTAATTTATTAATGTAAATAATAATATAAGGAACTAATTTAATTGATGTATTTTATATTCTTGTGTTCTTATAGTATATTTGGTCTTTCTTGTGGCAGTTAGGATTCCGAGTGATGTTAATTGTAGTTGAGATAACACTAGGTTATACTGTTAGTGTGGTTGTGATATTTATTATATCATGTATATTCTATGATTTCCTATGCTTCCCTAACCATGTCTGTTAGGGAAGATAACACTTAATGGAATCTGGGTGTCTATTTTTTCCATCATCTCGGTGGGATGATGGATGGATGACTGCCCCTTATGGTCCAACTCTCATATCTTGGTAGTTATTTGTGTCAGTATACATAGAGGTATGTTTTTTAAAATATGTGGGTAGAGGTATGTGATGTCTTGTGTTTACTTCACACAATTGTATTTATGGATATAATTTCAAAAGGAATATTATAGGTATATGTTGTATAGGTTGTGATGTCTTGACGTACATACTCAATGTACGAGCTATAATGTATTGAGGCATAATAGATTGTTTTTGATATATTTCATATGGGATGTGGTGTATTCTATAAACTACTTGGTTACTATAAGGATATGTTGATGGTATAGTCTGTTCTTGTGATATATGAGGTGAAATTTTTGATTCACTTCCAATTTATTTTTAGAACTACATCCATTTAGGGAGAGGTGGATCAGAACGCGCAACATTATAGACGTGTAGAAAGACAATGGAAAATTTGAAGTGGGGTACCCTTGATGTTTTGTTATATTATATAATCTCTAATAGAATTTATTTTGTGAGAGATATCATTGGTGGGGTTGGAAAAATGGTATACTTGTTTAGATGACATGTTAGTTTCACTATTGTTCTTAGTGCTTTAGTAAGTTTTCTTTTTCTTTTTCATGATAGGATCTGGAGAGGACCCAAATGTTTATAATTTTATACTCATCCTTCATATGTATAAACTATATTCAGGTAATTTGTAAGAGGTTGGTGATGATGATAGACATTACTATCAAGGGGATTTATTGGATTTTTTTTGGCTTTTAGGGTCACTAACGTATTTAAATTATTGGTACTTGTAGTTTTCCTTTCATTTGTTCTAGTAAATTTTTAGAAATTTCATGTTTTCACTAGTTTTTTACTATATATAAATGTTTTGGGAAGGTTTTGGTTATTTTATCCTTCTTATCTCTCTCTTTTGTATGTCTCTCTTATAGGTTGATGCCTCCCATTTGAGAGTTCTCAATTCCCTCTGTTCTAGTCACCATCCTATGACCTACTAGAGGAGGGACTTTGGCAGTCATCATCTCTCTCACCTCATTGTTTTATCTTAATGGGGAGGGGGTTGTGACATAAACCCTTCTTTTCCATTTACACAGGAGTAAATGACATAAACTGTTTATCTTAGGTTATAGATGATACCATCCTTCCTATTGTAATCATTTTTTCATACTAGTTATAAGATATGTGTCTTGGAATTGAAAAGAAAAAAGAATGGAGTAGATATCCCCATAAGGAAAAAAATAGTGAAAATATAGTTAGTTTTACTCTACTTAATTTCATTCTGTAATATTTTTTTAATGTACATGTTAACACAAATTATAGATTCATCCAAGAATGTTTAGTGGATTGGATACTAAAAGGGGGTAAATTTTAGGTGAACTAGATTCAATAAAACATATCTACACTGAATCATCCCCACCCCAATATAACTACATGATCTATTTTTTCATTCAATGTAAAATCATAGTGATGTATTATTGTGTTTAAGGAATAAATTTTATGTTATACATGAAGAATATATAAACCATGTTCTTTTATTAAAATTATGATACATATAGTTATAACCCCCAAAATGATAGAATACCTGAGGAACAAAGTTTATTTTAACCCCAATGGATCCTATGGTAGGAGAGTATAGAATGATAAAACATAATTCTATGAAAGTGAATAAAATTATTGTGGTGTGGATTATTTTGCTGGAAGTTTTGATTGATAGTTTATAAGTGTTGTTATTTTTCTCAATATATGGCTGGAAATGGAGTTTGAAGAATGATATATGATGTGGTTTGAATCTGGAAGTAAAGAGGATTAAAAAAAAAGTTTTAAGGATTTTTTTAATTGAATAAATACAAGGAGTAGTGTGGATTTCCACACTAAAATTTATTTGAAAACAAGAAATCATAAAACCCCTTCATGTAAGAAGGTGTTTTCATGATAAATATTTATTAATATTATGGGATATATTACTAATTTTTGGTATACATAATTTTTAGTGGCTATGGGAGTATATTTTCAAGGTTCATGGTATATTATGTGACCATGGTTGTTTTAGATGATAATGAAATATTATATAGCGATATTACCACATCACGGTGGGAACCATTTTAGGATAATAAATGTTATACAGTTAAAATTAATATTGGAAAAAGATCATTTTCATTTCCGCAATAATGAAAATATTTTTAGTATAATTCTTAGAGATAATATTTCAACAAACCATGTCCTGGTTTCTATAACTCCATAGAATAGTGAATTCAGATAGGTAAATTTGAATGATGGAAATACTTGGTTTTCTTGGCTATTTAGAATTTAAAGGACTTGGATTTATGAGTCAAAGCATTGACCAAACCAAACCACATAATGGTGTGATGAAACACACCATCTTTTAAGAATGTAATTGGGATATACAATTTTTTTTATTTGATTTAAATTTATGGATATATATATGACTTTTAATAGGATACTTAATTCAATTATAATGGATCAAATGTGTGGATGATGATGGTATAGAGTTTAATATTTAATAGGTAATATTATAATAAAATAAAATTAGAGAGAGTTTTTAAGAATTATAATAATAAATCATGTTTTAGAGATATGAATATTATATTATTCAACAACTACAGATTTTAAGAGAGTTACGACTATTGAGGAGTTATTTATTGCTTACCAGGATTTATTAAAGAAGGATTAAAAAAATGTAAATAACATTTTTTTATAAATTGTTGAATATTCTATGTAATTATTTTGATTTATGCTAATATTGACTATATTAGTATCTATTTATTGAAGTTGTGTGTGTATATTAAGGAAAAAGTAGTAAACAATGTTTAATATGTTTTCACAACTAAAATTTTGTAATCACTTACAAATCGTAGAATGTTTTATACAAATATAAATTACTCTTTTTATACTCCATACGTGTATCCATTAGTAGTTAATTTAAAAAAATCATTTTTTCCTCAAATTTATATTCATATTTCAATATTTTGTATGTCTGCTTCAATTTTCCATGAATAGTGAGTTATTTTCAACATATGAACATTATTTATTAGACATGGAATTATATTAAAAATCAAATCCATGTCCCTGTTAGGGGTTGTATTTATAATTTTAGTAATCATAGGAACCCTGTTGTTATATTAGTAAATTTCCCATATATTTTATTTGATGAAAATTGAAAAAAGAATCAATATTATTGTGAAGTCCCAGGAAATATTTATCAATAAATTAAAGGTAAAAGAAGTAAATAAAGATAAGAATAATATGATAAACAATAGGATTGAAAAATAATCCATGTATCCCAATGAAAACCTCAAGCGTATCTTCAACTGGATCATTGAGTTTATTTGTTTAATTTATATATCCCTAGATGGATAATGCTGATTGGGAAATATTGACCAAAAATCAACAAAATTTATCTCCACATAAATAAAATGACAACACTAAAAGAACATCATTAAAAATGATTTGAAAAAACATTTTTTTTTAAGAGGATCATGTCGTAATGATTAAATATTAATAATAAAAAATATAGTTCAATGGGAATTTTAATGATTTAATGACATTATAATTTGTTAAAGTACAATATGAATGTGAAGAAGAATATAAACTAAATAAATTTTCAATCTCATGGCTAAACATTACGGTGTTATTGATGGGTTTGATATTTAATGGGAGAAGAATAGAAAAATAAGTGGGTTCATGAATCATTCTTCATATTATGTTGATCAACTCAATTTTTAACTCACCCTATTATATTGTGTTTTGGAAGAATAAACTATTTCTCAAGAAAAACATGTAGAAGTTCGTTATTACACGAAACAAATCATATTACAATATAATGAAATGAATTAAATTAATTATACTATTAATGAATAATGAAAGGGATGAATTCATTAAAGAATAATTGGTTTCCATGAAGAAAATAATTAAATATGAAATGATAAATGTGGTTCTAAGAATAATCTATAACGTTGGATTTTTTTGAAAATTAATTGAATCAATGTGATGAAAGAGGCATGAGGAGTGTGGTAATGTATTTTATTGATTAAATATCCAATAACATGTGATTTTTTTTCAAATTTTATGTTATACCATCCAGGATAGTTGAAATAAATAATAATTATAGTGTAAACCACAAGGATATGAATAAATCCCATCCACTATTAGTTATTAAAAACTGAGATTCTACTAAAATAATTAAAATATGTGTTGTGAAGGTGAAAATATTTCATAATTTAGGGACACTCAATGTTATGGATACTTAGGTCACACCAATAACTATTGTTTTCTTATGGAAATATATATATAAATGGATAATGACACATAATCCAGCAATGGATAATAAGAACATATCTAACATCTCAAATAAAAAAATTATCAATTTTTGTTAATTTATTTATTTTTTTAAATATTGTTTTGAATATATGAAATTAATGAGTGGAAACAAAATTTATGGAGATTCACACTGATGGGAAAACAGATTAATAAATATTATTCCATTTTAAAAGAATGTTTTCGCCATTAGAGGAAGTGAAAGAATACTATATTTCTCACGATAAAAATAATTAAGTGAGACAACCATTCATTCCTACTCATTCTATAGTATCACAGAAGGAAATGAAAAATATGTAAAAGGATATACTAGTTTATATTTCACTTAAATAAGTGTAAAGTACAATCATGTATATTCATGAAAGTGGTTTCTCATACCATATTACTAGGAATATATACATGTTAAATAATTTGATGTTTGTTGTGGATGGAGAAATTTTCATTGGCTAATATGTCCCAACCCAACAAGACACAACTTCGGCCTAAGGTGAGTTAAGTGTTCTACCCTAGACCTACCTATATTAGAACATAGGATAACAATAAGAAAAAATGAAATTTGATATATATATATATATAAGAGGACATGGAATATAATGCTTTATAAAGACACATGTCTCTAGAATAATATATATAATAATATAAACCAAATGTATAACCAATATTATTATTATAAACATGGAACACATGAAAAATATCCTAAAAATTATAAAAATAAAACATTCTATAAAAATGGGAAAATATAAAGTCTCGGAATCTCATATAAAAAAATAACATTCAATAACTATGATATATATTTTTTATGGAATGCCAAGACCACCTAAAATACTCTATCAATTAACACATCAAATTTATTTTATGTACTAATACCACTATCTCTACATCCACTAAAATTAGAAATAAACCCGGAATCATCTATAAAGACTCAAAATGTGTGAGAAAAGTGACTATGTAGGGGTGAGTATAAATATACCCTATATGATAGCTCAAAAAAAATGGGATATATGATAATAATACTTATCAATCAATGAAAAAAAACAAATATGTTATAAGAGACAATGTAAACTATTGTTTTGAAGGATCTCATCCTTTACAATGTCAATTCAAAAAAACATAAACTAAACAGAATTCAGAAAACAAATTGAACCCTTAAATCTAAAATAATATAGTGTAATAAAATAAATCACTTCAACACAATTTCATTATAGTAGTAGTAGGGACCCATACCATGATAAATATTGTGCACAAATGGTCGGTTCAGAACCACTTTTAGAGGACCAATGCCTCATCATGTGGTGTATGCATCTAATTATTTGTGTAAAAATGTATACTTTGAGCACCCAAGTCCTAATTTTTTTGGGGTAATATACTTCACTATGTATATAGAGAACCTATACCCCAAAAATGGAAAGCATCTAGGGCCCATGTCTTCTCCAACCATCTCTCCCACACAACATAATTTTCATTTAAAATATATGGAAAAAATTATAATAAAACATTTAAAATAAAACATATTTTTTTAAAATATAAAAACCATTATATTTTTATTTAAACAATGTTCATAATAGACTACTCATGTACCCAGTTATTAGACACGTTTGTGATTTTATAAAGAGTGGTGAAAACTATCTAATACATGTCATTTACTCTGGAATTGGTTCCAAATAGGTCTTAGTAGTTGCTGATCACACATCATCAGTGTCTAATATGTGTGATATCAACTTATAAAATCTTTTTAGACATGACATATAATGTATATGACCTTTAGACATGTTGGGAGTGTAATATTGTTGGTGTCGACATTGTGTTATCCAAATTAAGACCATGTACATCGACCAAACGACATCTTGGGATCGTTCATTAAAGTGGTGGATACTACGGAATAAATCATTGACATACATATAATATGATTATAGTCCACACTCTATGTGATTTTTCTGAAAACCTGAAATTTTAAGTGTCCTAGGTTTATAGAATACATGGTGTGTGTCCCATATAATTAACCATTGTGTAATTATGATTTACATATGTGGAATATTTTTTACCCTATACTTCATTCCATGAAAGTGACTTTTGGTCATGTGTGTGATTTCACAAACATATAAATCCCATAAACCCTTTTCCACCTCTAATGATATTCAACGGTCTTCTCTCATTTTAATCATTAATCCCTACCATATCCCTCCATCAATGATATTCCCATGTCCTCATTAATTGTGATCTTCATTAAAACAACCGTGTATGGTCCTTTTGGAAAAAAATAGAGTATCATTTGTATTCCCCAATAATCAAAAATTTTAATTGGGTCAAACAGCTATCTATAGTAAATGTATGATGTGTATACTCTATTAATGAGGGGAGAATATAAGTGTAAGGATGAATGGTCTCATGGTCAAAAATCATTTTCTAATCCCCGTATTTATCAATCATGTGGAATGAATATTATTTAAAAAAACTACTAATTGAAATTTTAACACATTAAGTTTTTGTGATATATTTCCCTTTAAATGCATTTTTTATATCTTTTTCTACACACAACACTCAGTTTAATCGAACTATAATATACTTTTAAAATATTATTATTAACTATGGTAGATATCTTCTAGTGGTTGGTTTGGACTGATTGAATAGTCCAAAATAAATTATGAAATGGTATTTATTAAACCTATATATAATGATTTCATTTGTTATCTATCAGTTATAAATTAAAATAAAACGCTTTTTAGGTAAAAATTGATTTTTTTTCTGTAAAATAAATTTACGGCCACAATGTGTATTAATTATAACAAATTAAACTGATCACTATTGATGAATTATTTTATTTAAAATTTTAGAAAATATATCCAATCAATTATTTTCTCATTCATCTAAATTATAATACAATGAAAGTCATTCAATTAAATTCAATGTTATGGTTCAAATGTAATTTTCAAAAATGGTTTTGGTAGTGTTTCAGTCACTTATATTAAAATTAATTTATTCCACTAAAATATATTGAATCAATTAAAAGTGATGAAATATTTTTAAAATTTATAATTAAAATAATTTAACAATTTCAACTTGGTTATTTTCCATCATGAGTTGTTTCCTTCGTAATAATCTTACTACCATGGTAAGGGTTTATGTGGTTAAAAGAGGGATTATCCTAAGAGATATTGTTTAAAAAATCACCAAACTCTTGATTTATTTTTATTAGTATATATGATTTAGACAATAAAGATATTAAATATTAAATATTTGTATTTTTTCTTTTTAAGACACTTTAATTGAGTAATACATGTATTATATAATATTGTTTTAAATATTTGTAAGTTTTCTAAACACTTCTCTAATAAAAGGGCACCTCATATCCTCTCAAATACATATAACATTAATATGTTAACTCAACCAATATGTACCCAAATAGTCTCACAACATAATTATCCATGTCCATGAGATGTTTTTATTCCTAAAATACCAATCAATGAATTTTTAATATAGTTATTAGATGACAATACTCAAAGTGTGGGTATATGTTCTTACTGATCTTGTTATAGTTTTATTATTCTCAAAACTCTTACAAATGTTATATAAACATCCAAATATGACTGAATAAGTATATTAAATATACTAATATTTATTTAAATTTATTACATATCTGTTTTTAATCTTCTTCAAATCCATTGGAAAATAATAATTTCTATCTTGTGTATGTGTAGACTGTATCCCCCAAAAAGCTATTTGATTCATTTTTCATTTCCTGTTTACATAGAAGTTCATATGGAATGACTTATTTAAAATATATAAAAATATTATAATTTTTTATAAAATTAGGATTTTTTATGTTGAATTATTATATTCAATTGATTCATTCATTCCTTCAAAAATTGAAAACATCCCATATGAGTATAGGAGGACTACCACATTTATGATGTTATGTGATTTAATTTTCATCAATTTGTTATATAAATGGTTTTAAAAAGTTATATAATGAATAAATGTGATACTTTTAACATGATTAATGTTATTTATTTGTTTAATTAATTAGAATGGTGCAAGGAATGAGTCCATCGAACATAAACATGCATGGAAAATAGATGATTTTTCACTAGATTGATCATTTTAATGATGAAATTGTTAATAAATAGATAATATGAAATTATAAAGGAATTAATAATTTTAATGTCTACAATATTGTATTTGAGTACATGTATAATAAATCAATGTTTTTATACATGATATTTTAATTATTTTGAAGCAAGATGAGACTTGAGGTAATGATTTATATTTCAATCACATTTAGTTTCAAGATTCTTTGTAATAAATATTCATTGAATTATATTATAAATTTTTTATCATTTAAAAAACATATATTTTATTATCCCCTAGTTATTACAATATTTTTTAATTAATAGTACCATTTAAACAACTTTATTACTTAAAATTATCAAGAAAATATTTTTATGAATAAGAAAACTAATTTACTCTTGGGTTCATGAACATTTTATTTCACATTCTAATTAATTAAATGATTTTAAAAGTATTTATTTAATATTAACAAATGATTTTTTAAATTTACATTAAACCATGTTTTAAAACCATTTAAAAAAATGTTTAAATTTAACTTTATTTTTTTTATAAATAGGTGGTTCATGAAATTTTACGAAAAGTATTAAACAAATATCGGTTATAATAGTTACCAAGAAAAGTGTATATCCCACATTAATGACTATTATTTTTTGAAATATGAATTATATGTTTTGATAATTATTTTAAAATAAAAATGGTATCTTAATATTATATAATTTTTTTTAATGAAACTAAATGTAGATGTTATTTTCTTCATTTTAAATTAAATATTCAAAATATCTTTTAAAAGTATATTTCATCTATGACAATTTGCATTAATGATTATTATGCTTTTACAGGGATATGATGTTATGGTACCATCCAATTTCATTTTCTATATGTATTTTTCATTATTTTTATTTAAGGATAATTTAATAAAAAATATTTCTTCCCCATGGTAAAATATATTAATGATAAAACAATTATGAAATGTATTTCTTTTCCTAGTGATATAAAATGATGAATATATTATATTTTTTATGATATTAGGAAAAATATATTTGTAGTTTTCATTATCTGATGTATTTTTCTAAAATTATATATCCTATTAATTAATCGAGTAATTATTGATGTATACTAATATAATATGCATTGGAATGTGGACTGACCCCATCTCTTTATGGGACTCTATATAATATTATAGTCATTGGAGTGAAGATCTTCTAAGGAATTTGTGTAATAATGAGTCATCCCAACCCACTATGATAGTCATGGAAATGATTCTTGGCTATTGAAATTATTTTCTAATTATAGGATCATGCAAAAAACTTATGATTGATTCTTATGATTGGTAACCATGAATAATTATTTATTATTGATAATTCCACACTCTTATGACTTATGACATTAGAAACAAAAAATGATTTTAGAATGATTAATTAAAAAATATCATTCACTTCATGGGTATGAATTATCTATCTTATGATCATTTCATCATAAATTTATTCTTATAATATTTTCAAAAATAATTATTAATTAACATCTCCCATGTTTAACCTTACTGAGAACCTGAGCTCTCTCATTATTACCTTTCCATTTTACAAAAGTTATGAAGAATTTTTTTGTGTGGGTATTTCTTAGAAGTGTACATTTTTAGAAGAAATTTATTGGATATATTGAATATATTTTTGAAGAAAAATCATTATATATCGATTCTTCAAATAAAAAGCCACTTTATGCTATTCGGATGTATGATTTTTTAAGAAATATTCAATATTAAATTAATTTTATGTAATATTTCTATATATTATTACAATGTAACCTCAATTATTTCCATATAAATGTTATTTATTTAAAGAAATTAATATTATATAACATTAATGAAAGCAGTAGAGTTAATTTTATTTTATTCCTTAGACACTTACTCTCAATCTTAGTGACATAAATAGAAACATTGAATACTAGATTGAATACCAACTATAGATCGCCAGAAAAAAATATTCAATAGTGATATTAAATTATGATTATATTGAAATTCATACATATTCAAATCCATTTAGTAATATAGATTTCTAGAATTAAGAAAAAACATAAACAAAAAATCTCCTTTGTATTTGTATCAAACATTCAATTTTTCCCGTATATAGGAAACTACTTACTTCATAGTGAGTCTATAAAATCTAACACAAATTCATCCACACATGTTATACTTCTAATCATGACATGTGTAATAATTTACTTAATAAAATGGGGAATCTAAGCCTATGAAATTTGTGATCTAAAACACTTCATTAGAGAAGAATATAACAAAAAGTTTCCAAAAACATAAGTAGGGTGAACATAATATGTAATGAATTAATAATCATAATTATTATATAATCAAACGAAATTGAAATCATTATATATCCATAAAAATAATTTAAAACATGGATTTTAATAATAATTATCACTTACTATTGTAATTAATAATTATATACATCAAATACACAATTTCAAGGCCTTATTCTATGACACGATATTGATACTGGGAGTGTTGTACATCAAACCCAACTTTTTTTGTCTCATTACATCTGTCGATTTATTATGGAGATATAAAAATTAGAGGCCCATACATAACCTTATTAAGTCTAATATATTACATATAAGAGTTAAAAAGTCCTTTTATTACATTTATTAAGGATCCTTTTCATAAATTAAATCACGTAAGTATTTATAATGATGAATACATAATATCAATACATAATAAACATATGTTAGTAGTAAATAGTCATCATGAATGTCAATAATTTTCTCAATATCCATAATTTAATAACATGAACCTATACCTTCCTAAAAAATAAGGTGTTTGGTATGACAATACATCAAAAAAATTACAACAATCATCTATATTGGAATAATAGTAACGATATACCAATACTTTTCCCCTTGTCAATAAATGGTTTAAGATGATTATAAACCATTGGGAAGAAGAAGGTGGATGGTTAAAATTAAAATATCAACATTAAAATTATCATCTCTATTAGAATGAAATTTATTGGAATTCCAATACTTTCCCCTATGTTAATATAATACCATTCATTCTAGTTGGGCATCATGCAATCTAAATTATGTAAAATACAATTTTTTCACCATATAGAGAATTGAATATACAAATAAGTATACACTGAAATCACATTTTCATAATCCAACTACAAAAATTAGGTTAATGTTTTCTAAAGAACATACCCCCTATGTAAAAAAGTAAATATTGACGGATATGGACATATATGAAAAGATGAAATTTCAAATGAATTATTGAATGATACCACCAAAAAATGGATCATGAAATGGATTTTTTGATATTTTTAATTGATTCCAAAAAAATATAAATTTATATTACAGTATTAATAGTGAATTATAAACCCCATATTGGTGAATAAATTTAAAAATGAAAATGAAAATCGAACTGAAAATATATAAGTTCTTTTATAACTTTTTTTAGTATTGACATATAATACGCTGTTACACATTTAGTTCAAAAGTATTTTTCAAAATGTGATGTTAAAACCCTTTGAAATTAATATTTTTTAAAATAATAAAAAAAATATAGATTGAAAATACATAACATTTTTCATAGAGAAATGATGAGAGGAAGACGAAAATTATAGAATTAAATTGAAAAACCCCTTTTATTATTTCAAAAATAACATTTTTCAAAAATAAAATTGTAAGAAGAGTTGGATAACATTCATTTTTTTAAACATAATATTACAAAATAGGATCATAAAATAAATTATATTAAAATTATATGGGGGGATAACCAAATAATTCAAAATATATTTTAATAAAAAATATTATAAATCAATGGAAGAAGATTCATGTTATCAATATCCCTTATATGAAAACTAATCTATGATGCATGATATATGTGAAAAGAGTTTTATAAGGTAAAAAAGTGAAACAAACATTAGTGAATACCACATAATATAACAATAGGTAGTAGATTACCCAATATAAATGAAATAATTCCATTGGAATAATGAAAAATCTATGAACAAAAAACTGGTTACCAAAAAACACTTATGAATTGCTTAAAACATGAGTCAAAAGTCCTTTGAAATAATGAATAATTGGATCCATTTTTTTTAAATTAATTAAAATAAAATAAATTATATAAAATTCAATGGATTTTAAATCATTGTAACATAATACAAATTCAACACAGTGTATAAAATGTAACAAGTCTCCGTGAATAAGAACTTAGAATAAGAAATACCTTACAGAATGGTTAAAAATTAAATCAATCCCCTCGAACAATTTATATTATAATTAAACCTAAAATACCATGATTAATAAATAATTCGTTATTTGATTTGTCAAATCATAATTACATTCACCATATTAATGAAATTATCTGCAAAATATCAATCATATATCAAAGAGTGGAATTTGAGATATAACCATTAACCTTGCTTCCTTGTTTATTATAAGACACTCTATACTGATGTAAAATAATCATAAACAAGATAATACAATTTTTCATAAACAAATCCATATATAAAAAATTTTATATGCATTATTAATAATTATTAATAATCATTGTATTGGTTAAATATATATTTTTTCAACCATTGGGTGTAAATGACTATCAGGGTATGAGCACGTTTTATAATATTGACATAATTACCCATTCTCTGATAAAAAGGTCATTATTTATATAAAATTTAAGATATTTTAATATATATATATATCATATTTATTTATAAATCTCATATATCATTCTATAAGTGTTTTATATATATTGTAGGAAAATAGAATCAGTGTTGGCATGTTTCAGTGATTTTAGTGAAAGAATATGATATTTAAAAATAATTTAAATAAATAATATAATATTTCTGTAACCATAAAAATTATCTAATTTATTATTAAATGATAATATTATTATTTTTTATGTTCTCATATTGATACATGATTGTGTTTTAGAGCATTATTCATGTAGGTAGTTAAAATGATCCAAACATGAACATGATTTAACTCGATGGTTGTGTATGCATAAGGAGGTGTTTAATATAATAAAATACCATAATAATATAATCCTAATTTTTTTATTTTGATATTATTATGAGTTTGAACATAATTTTATGATGTTTTTATAAATAACTAAAGATGAGTTGAAAAATAAAAATGGTTCTTCATGGAAGTAGTAGTCCATACAAAAGCCCAATTGACATTAATTTATTTTTATAAGTGTATATAAAGGAATAAATAATGGTTATACATTTAATATAAAAAAATATCAGTATACTAATTATACATAACTCAAAATATTCTTTTGGTGATAATATTTTTGTATGATTATGATTAAGAGGTAAAACCTAAGAACAAGATAACACTTATATCAGAGACTTGATCTTTCCAGGGATTTACTCTTGGGAATTGAAGGGATTTGAATAACGTAGTGAGACCATGGGATATAAGAATAGATATTGGGATATAGTGGGAGAAAAATTTCATATATTCAATTATAAATCTTAGGGTGATGTGTATGATTAAAAATGTATAAGAACTATCCATTTATAATATAATAAAATGGAATATTTTGAAACACCCATAAATAATACCATGATACTACCAAAAATTGGAAAATATTGAGTTGTGGGAAAATTTACGGTCTCATATCCTCTCATTCATTCATTTCGAGACACATAATGTGTGATTTAAGGATATTAATTTACCTTTTCTCCATTTCCCATATTTTCTTGTATTATGGAATGTTTTTTTAATATGTAATTATATATATTATTAAATGAAAATCGGATCCCATATTAAATAACTTATTTCTGATAAAATTAAATTTAATCCTAATTTCCTAAATATAAATTTTTAAATTCAATAAAAATAACTTTAATGTTAGAATAGATTATATAAAGAAAAACTATTTTTGTTTAAATTTATTTTACCATTAAGTGTTCTTAATTAAATTTGATATTGATAAAAACTTAAGTGATTGTTAATATATTTAAATTATTTTTTAAAAAACTATATTAAAATCATAATTTAATTTTTTTAATAAAATATATTAAATAAAATTTATGAATTTCAATTAAATGAATTCAAAAGTAACATTTATCTTTTAATGTGAAAATTAGAATTAACCGCTGTAATAAAATTTAGTTTCTTAAAAAATGAAATTATACATTATAAATAATATTAAATTTATGAAAAATAGATATATTTTATCAAATTAAATTTATATATAGTGGAAATTGTTTTATAATTCTAGCACATATAACATATAAAACCCTGTTTTACTAAAAAAGTATATTTTTATGAATGAATTTTTTGTATAGAATACAATTATAAGAACTAAAAATTAAAATTATTTTAAGAATACTATTATTGTTTGGTGAATAGTAATGTAAGATTAAAATATATCAAAAACCTAATTTCATTATTTTTTAAATTTAAATAAGGTAATAGATAAAAATAATTTTTTTGAAATTATTACTTTTTTTATTAAATGATATTCATGGGTTTTATAAATTCAATAGAAAACTCATAAATGATTCTATTTAGTTATAATGTATAAATCTTATATAAAATTGTGTGAGACAAAAATTAATTTTTTCCGATAATATGATAACATCATAAAAGTGATAGTTTTTATCAAAACATGTATTTCTTCACTATTACCCAAAAAATAAATTAACTCAAAAAACATCACAAATATTTATCCAAATATATTTTTATTATTACTTAATTAATTATTTCCATTTATTAAAATAAAAATAATAAAATATAAAAATAATATTTTTGAATAAAATCACGGAATATAATAAAAATAAATTTAAATGAAAATGATATCTTAAAATATTATCAATTATTTTCCTTTATATAATTTTTCAACTAAATAGGTGTTATACATTTTTTTACATCACGAAGAAAATTGCATCATTAATCATACATTTCATTATAATATAAATTAATTTCACCTAATTTTTTTTCAGAAAAATACATTTTCCAAACACAAAATAATTTTTTAGTCATTTTAGGTAAACTAATGAAATTTAATTTATATTAAAAGTATTCATTATTTTATTTGTACATATTTTTGATAAATTGGTTACTCATATTCAATCATTATAATTCAATTTCTAGGTTTTAATCGTAATTATTTTTCATTTATATTTTATTTAAATATATCCTGATTTTTTTATGGTTAGTCGTTCGTATGGTTAAATATTTTTAACATTTTTTTTAAATTAGTGCAAGTAATATTTTAAAATATCACGGTGTTATATTTTTAAAATCATAAATATATTTGTTTCTCGACATTTCAATTAAATCTCATCGATGAATGTAGTATAGGGTAATATGTTAATAATTTGTTATATAACCTCTAATAAGAAATTTATCTTACTATTATTGGTAATTTCAATTTACTTATCCTTCCTAAAAACACTAATAATTAATATAATCATATATTGATGTATTTATATACCCTAAAAATATATTCTCAATTATATATCATTCCCAAAACCATTTGAATCTCTAATACATTATGCCATAGTGAAATCATAATTTATTTCAAAAATTAACTCTTATATTTGACCACTTTTCCTTAAAATCATAAACTAGTAAATATATATCACAATACAAGATAATGTAATTGATTATATATTCATTAAATAAATAATAATATATAGGGATATAAATAATATAGAACCCACTTTTATAAAATTTAATTAGACCTCTATTACTTTAATATCAAGAATATAGAAAAAGAAAGAGGTGTTTGTATCTCATTCATGTATAATAAAATTATTATTCCCAAACTAATAAATTTTCCTAAAGTCACCATTCAAGGTTAATTATACCATTTTATATTTTATTTTAAAACATTAAAAATGGTAGAAGAAAAATCCTTATATGTTCCACTTAATACTCACATCCTTTAGAATATAAAAAAATTCCATTGAGAAACATAAATAACTAATAAGAATTGATAATAATGTCATGATTTAATTTCTATTCTGGTATCAAAGTCACTACATTATGTCGTAATATAAAACACACCTTTATCCATATAAAAATTATATATTAAAATTATCAACCATGATATATGCTCCCTTATTTAGTAATAAGTTGTAGAATTTATCACCATTTTTTATCCTACTTAAAAAAATACTAAAACCAAAATTTTTGTAATAATATAACAAATATGAATATTATACCATCAAATATAATATGTGTTCTGTTATGAATCCTTTGATTTTAATATATGATGATTTTGGATGATACTTTGACTCTCTTTTCTCAATCCCAGCTCATTGATGGTCATTTTTCAATTAGGTTATATAACTTATTTACTATATATATTTCATAAATTCATCATAATTATTTGTACATAGAATTTTATTTTCCAAATAATATCCCTCATCAGTTTCAAACTAGGTGTATATATATTTCACTTTTCATGAACATTATAATGATTGATTTATTACCCAATCACCCTTTTTGTGTTTATTAACCCTACGTAAATCTTAGTTAGATTCTACATCGATATGTAGTCCCTATATAGTGATTTTATCCCTAGTAAAATTATAAACTCAAGACATTGCCAAAATTTCATGATGTCATCTTATATATAGACTTATTTTTAATAAGTTCATAGAAGTTTTATTACCTTAATCCCCATAATATTCAACAATACATCAAACAACATAAATATTTTTCTATGACCATAAAATTTTTATCAAACCTAACTTATAAACAATTAAATTAATCTAAAAAAATATTAATCTTAACTTTTATCTGAACCATGCTCTAACACAAACTTTGATGCCCTGGACTAGCACTCATGATCTCAGTTCCATAAACACATACATTACTTAGTTGATTTGATACGAACTATAAATTCATAGATATTAACACCAAATAGTGATACTAAATTTAGAAAATATTTAATTTCATATATTACCAATACCTTTAGGTTTGTAGATTTAATGAATTGGAATAAATAAAATAATACCACCAATGTTCTTCTTATCAAAGATCTATTTTTTCCATTACATATAAAACTACTTAATTCATGATGGGTCAACACATCTACCACACATTCATACACATGTTCTATCCTTCCACACATGTCATATGTTATAAATTACTTTATAACCTAAGGAATATAAATTTATGAAATAGGTAAACTAATAATATTAGTAAGGAAAGAATATGAATGAAGTTAATCAATAATCTGAATAATTATGTATTCAACTAAAAATAATATAATTATATACCTGTGGAAATAGATTAAAATATTCACATATATAACACTAATCACATACATTAAGACCTTTCAAAAATATATTATATAGATATGGGGAGTGGTATACACCAAACCCTAGTGCTTTAGTGCCATGATACATATTGATACATCAAAGAACTATATAATTTTTCACCAACTCATCACAAGATTATTTTTACTTAATTCTTCATAATATTAAATAATACCTTTTATACTGTTCCTTATGTAACTAAGGGATAAATAAAAACATGGTTATTAATATAATGAAGAATATATAATATCAGTACATGATCAACTAGTGTTAACAATCAATAATAATCCGTAATGACCATAATTTTTCCTATATATATAAAAGGTATATCATTATCATAAACCATCCTGGGAAATAATTTGTATGGTGAAAAAATACATAGTTAACTTTCTAATAATTTTAGGTACTGTAAAATATATATATGATATGCCAATACACTTCCACATGTAAAATAAATAGAATAAAAGGATAATAACCCATGTGAATGAAGTAAGTTAATGATTAAACAGTAAGTATTTAAATTTTTAATAATAATATAGATTGGTATGACAAGATATTTAATTCCAATGATATTCTATATGCCAATGAATGATATTGTTTCGATATAAAAAACATTCAATCTGAATGATATGAAATTTTATGTCCAAATCGAATAGAGTGTTCACTATATGAATAAGTAAATACTAGAAGAGCTTGGTAATGATCCATATGTAGGAATAATAGTGATCTTTTAAAAGGAACATATCCCTGGTGTAACAAAGGAAACATAAAATGGTGTTTCCATAGATGAAATACCATCCTTGGAATAGAATTGCTGAAAGATACAACCCAAGAAGGGAACAAGAATTGGATTGTTTGGTACTAGGAGTTAATTATTAAAAATATAAATATATGGTATATTATAAATAGAGAAATATGACCTTATTAGAGAAAATCCTTTTAATAATGAATAGGGAAATATATGTGAAATCATAAAAGGTATTTAAGAAAACATTTTTAATGTTGACATAAAATAAGACATTACATGTCCATTCCAAAAGATTTTTTCCAATATTTAATTGAAAACTTTTTGAAATAAATAATTATAATTAATTAATTATTTGAACTAGGGCCTTAAAATACAAAAACTATTTCATAGGTTAATGAAAAGACATATATGAAACAACTTGAAGTCGAAGGAAAACCGAAATCTTATTATTTTCAAAATATCTTTGATTAAATATCACGTCACAATACGAGTAATAAAACATTAATTCTAATTAAAAGGTAATTTTCCAAAATTTGATTTTTAAATACGATATAAAAAATATTATGAGTGAAAAATAATGTAGGGAAAAAACATTTCATGATGTAACATTATAAATCACAAAAAAAAATTGATTTGAGTTATAAAATTTACTTATGTTAAATATACTCCATGAGTCATGAAACATTTGAAAAGGGTTTTATATGGTTAAAATATAAAAATTTATAGAGAAATAAAAATGAAATTAAATGAAAAAATTTATCCTACTTACATAACATATTTTCATATGAATGATCATAACTAAATAAATAAAAATTTAGTAACAAAACACTTTTAGAATTGGGGTAACACTTGATTAAAAATACATCTGGAGAGTAGAAAATAATTGGATTAGTTTTACCCTTTAATTAAAAGGAAAAAAATTAAATAAAAGTCATGTGATAGTAATCCAATATAAAAAAATAGAAATAGAGTGTATAATATAAAAAATGTGTCAATGAAATGAAATTCAGACCATGAAAACCCTTACAGCATGAGTGATGTAGTTATCGAGAATGCGAGGGAATATAATTGAACCTTAAATACCATGTTTAAAATAAAATTCATTAAATCATATATCAAATATGAATTACATAAACTATATAATAGAAATTTTTTTAATAAGACCTAACATGTCTCAAAATTAATAATTTGTGGTGAAAAAACCCTCACATTTTTTCATGCTTAGTTGATGACACTTTATCCGCATAGAGTAAAAAAAATATCTACCTTAATCAAACATTTCATCACCTTATTCAACTATATTACCATCTATATCAATCAATTATAATTATATATTTTGCGTATAATGGTTAGTAATATCTTGTTTCAAACTTCAGTTTTTAATAACATTTAATATTTTCACATATTTTAATATGTTGATATCATTACCAATTAATTCATAAAAATATAATAATTAGTATATAATTTATTTTATTATATTATATAAAATTTATTGTTTTATAAATATGTTATAAAATTATATATGTTTTTTAGTTATGTGGTGTGAAAATATAATTGTAATAGTCCTATTTTAGTGATTTTGAAAAATAAATATGATAATTTATTAATACATTAAATAAGTAATATAATATAATAATATTATTATACCAATAAGAATTTGTTTATTATATTATTATTATATAATTATTTAAATTCTTATAGTTACCCATGATATAGTTTTATAGAATCATTCATATAAGTAGTTAAACTGACACAAATGTGAACTCACATTGACTTGATGGTTGGGAATGGTTAAGGAGGTGTTTATTAAGACATCATATTAGTATAATATAATCATAGTGATTTTTTATTTTTTTAATATCTTGAAAGAAATTTTTAATGTTGAAATGGTTATTATTGTATCATTTTATAAGAGTAAAAAGCATAAATTTTGTAAACAACAATTAATTTTCAATAATTCTCTGGAATTATTCAGGGGTTAATAGTTAAAAAGTGGATAAATATGGTGGTTCATTAAATATAAGGTCTACAATCTGCTCATAATTAAATAATGAGACATGTTCTATGTTATTTATGGATTATATTTTTTTAACTTTTATCCTTTTACACAAAAATTAACTTTTACCATGTTAAGTTGTTTTATAACTAATTAATTGTATACATTATTAAAATTTAAAGGTAACCATTTTATATAAATTTTATATACTAAATCTAAATTTTATTTCGATTTAATCCTACCAACTTTCTAAATGAAAGATAAATAACTTGTATATTTGAAAAAATTAAATATAGATAAACTATTTCTATATGAAAATATTGTTTTAATATTTATTCATCTTAATATATTTTAGTATTTTTTTACCATTAAATTATTTTTAATGTATGTATATAAATATTAACATAAAATTATATTAATTGTTTAGAA
This sequence comes from Viscum album, assembly GCA_963277665.1. Taxonomy (NCBI): domain Eukaryota; kingdom Viridiplantae; phylum Streptophyta; class Magnoliopsida; order Santalales; family Viscaceae; genus Viscum; species Viscum album. Next base: position 1,143,364,737 of record OY728148.1, read on the forward strand.
TAGATTAATTTTATTAGATAAAAATTATGTTTTATCATTAAAATAATGAAAAAAGCAACATTTTCAACGTGAATGTGGGAATTCACAATAACCATGGTAATCTAATTTTTATTAAATTAATTAATATATAATTATTAATTAATATTTATATCATGGTCATAAATGTTCGATCCTTTTTATAAAATTATATTTCTATATAAAGGGAAATTATTTTTAACATTAGCGCATAATACATCTAAAAATTCTTCTTTAAGTATTTATTTTTAAGCATTATGATTAAGTATTCAATAAAATATTCAATGTTATTAGTTATAATGATTTTACAAATATTATTATAATCCAAAGAAGAGTTAATTTTTAATAAAATATGAACAAAATCTAATTTCATCTTGTATAAATTTAATTAAAGAAACATACAAACATTAGTTTGCATAAAATATTACAAAATTTTTAAAAATGATATTCAAGAATATTATAAGTAAAAAAATAATTATAAATGATATATTAATGTTAATAATGTAACTGTTTTATATTAATTGTTTAAAATAATTATTTAATCATTATTGTATTATGATAATGTCATATAAGGGATTGTTTTTTTGAAAAATTTGTATTTCTTCACTATTCAACTAAATTTTAATTAACTCATAAAAATATAAAACATCCTTCATATGATAATATTATTATTATATATAAAAAACTTATGACAATATTTTCAAATTAAGGAGACTAAAATTAATTATATATTCAATTTTTTAATAAAATTAGATAATATAATGAAACAAATTATCAGTGTAACATCCAATGATTTTAAAGAATGTACATTGTGTTTGATAGAATATCTGACATGAAATGCATATCATTATCATCCTTTAAAATATATTTCATTAAATTAAATATCTTTGTTATCTTATGTTATAAGAAACACTTTTTTTAATCAAAAAATGATATACTTTCAAAATATTATTATTTAATGTTCTCGTCAAAAATTGGTTATTAAATTAGAAAGTATGAATAGAAAAAACTAAATTATGAAAATTATATTTTTTAATAATTTATAAAATAAATTTAATGGATATGTATTGGTTTCAAATAAAATAATAATCATTTGAAATAAAATGAAGTGTTTTTTGAAAAACTATATATTTTCTAAAATTTGGCCTCAACGATCATTAGGAAAATAATTTAAAATTTCTTTTACCACCTTGAGATAATTTATTTTTAAAAAACTAAATTAATTTATGTATTTAATATGTCAATATTATCTTTGAGTTAATTTTTGTTAATTTTTAGAAAAGCATAAGTTTTCAATTAAGAGTGGAAAAACATTTTTATTAAAAATAGTTTTTTCGTCTAATGAAATTATAATTTTTATTTTTTATAATTGTTCTTATAATTAAAATTATTTAAATTATAGTATAATAAATATAATTCAGTTCTTTTTATTAAAATTCTTTTTGATTTTTGATACTAAACATTTCCTTACTTCTGAGAATTTTATCTTTAGAAGACTAATTTTGTCATCTCCATTGTGGGTTTGAAATTAAATTACATTTTTACTACTAATGTGAATATAATTAAGAGAAATTGATTCATTATTTTTAACTATAATAATTAATATTATAATAAAATTTTACCATGCTTTTCCCCCTATAGTATAGGAAAAAGTGTAAAACTTAATTACTGAAGATAAGGTTAAAATGTGTTTATTGAGAGGATAAATTAAAACTATATGGGTTAAAAATGAAATATAAACTTGTCAAATTTATATTTTTAGGATATATTAAGAATATATCTCATCTATGTTTTGATAATGATCCATTTATTATATTTTTTTACATGTGAATAACATTTGTGTCAATTTTTTTTTCAAAAATTACAAATGTGTCCTCTCCCCCGTATCTAAAAAGACACCATATATCCTCTCCTCTTAAAACTCCCATATCTATTCCTTAAAACCTTCACAAATATATTAGGCCTCATTCTAACAACAAGGAGTTTATATTTAGGTAGTAGTTATAAGCATAGCGTGGTTTTCTGAAGAATAGGTAACGATATTGTCCTTGTGTTTTCTTTCTACTTATTCTTATAAATCCCTCAAATCATCTCAATATATTATAAAATAATAATAAAAGGTATCCCACATATTTTAAGATTTTGTTATGTTAATTGTATATCCTATATATATATCATCTTCCATAAATTGGGAAACAAACATTCGACCATTTGTACGGAGAACTACGTTATCATGAACCGATGTAATTCATTTTCCATATTCGCTTCTAACTATTTGACATAATGATTGATTTAACATATTTTAAAGCTATTTATTAATTTAAAACACATATATAATAATAATATATCACATAACTTCTTAATATTCAGTACCCTGTAAAATAATACTATCGTTGGTGCATACATGTGGACTACCACTTCTGTGTAACGATTTAAATTTATTATCCTTTTATTTTGACGTCGATGGTAAAATGATATATTTAATTAATTTAAATTACATCATTGATATTTTTATTCTTCCATAATGGTAAATTATTATTAATCCTTTTATATAATATCTATTGTGAAAAAACAACATTCATGTGTATGCTCGTCATACCGTCTTCATGAATGATTTAACTAATTTTAACATCTCAATAATTTGTGGAATACTATAAATTCTTATATAATGACTATATATATTATTAATATAACAATTAATATTATGTATTTTATTTAAGCATGATCAACATAAGTGGACTGAAACCACCGAACAAAAACATACATTAAAACTAGAGTAATTATCAACAAAAATAGTGAATTTAACAAAAAAATTTCTATAAACAGGTAACAAAATACCTTTAGTAAATTATATTTTTTATGAAATATATGATAAATATTTTTAATAGATTTATAATAAAAATAATTTTTTTATAATTTATATAAAAACATATTAAAATAAAAATCATACCAAAATTTTGTGTTTCTCGTCTCACTTTTCCTTTTGTGAGGCGTATGCCATGTTCACCACTTTTTTTATGTATTTAATTCCCCCATTGATATTTTATATAAATAATATATTTATAATCATGAAACTTAGTGTTTTATTTTATGTTATTTATTTCATGGGTCTTACGATTCAAAAGTTATTAAAATTGTATGTGTTTATTCCACAATCTCTCTATTATTGGGGATTGATTTTATTTAAGTCACCCATGGGGGAGTTTTTTATTTTTTTATTAAAACCCATAAATTTTATTATACCAGGATTATTCATTATATTTTTACATAATTTTTCAATATTCCCATATTCCATACATAAAATGATTGGTAATTTTTTTTTAAAAAAAATATAACTTTATTTCTCTCTTCGGTCGAAATCCTCTTCTTCCAAATCCATGTTTTCAAAAAATTATTTAAAAAAATTATTTAAAATTATAAAAAATATTTAGAAATGAAACATTTCACAATTTTTTAATTTTTAAAAAATAATATTTAAATAAATATTCCTATTTTCTGAACTATGTTCTTTTTAACAATTTTATGAAAATTTTCAAAGTATGTTTCTTAAAATTTACATCATGTATGGAGTTAAGTTCTATAATTAACACTAATATTTTTGAGCTTAATTTAATATTTTACTAGATTATTTTTAAATAAATTATTTTTAATATTTTTCAATAAATTTTTAATTTTTGAAATTGATTTCAAGAGTGAATGGTATATTTTCCTCAATAATTATTTAATGGAATTTTTATGGTAATTATATTAATTAATGAAAACAAACCACATCTTACATTATGGTCCATTGGGAGTATTTTTTAAATGATACAATGCATATTATTTAATATTATGTTTTTAGATCAGCTTTACTGGGATATACTATTTTTATACCATTCTCTATATCAATTAAGACGATTTATTATTATGTTTATTGATAGAGGTAAATATTATGATTCCATATAATAGTTTGTCAATATTAATTATTATGTGATTATATTTCTCCACTTCCTTATGATTAATTAATTGGACTTATTTAGTTATGGGTGAGGCTCTCTATATCCCCTTTATAAATCAGTAGGTCTCATGAGACAAACCTTCTTAGGTATTTGGATAATGCCTTACCCATTTATGTAATATGACTTATCATGAATCATTGATGGTATTGTTATGAGGGATGACAATATGAGTTACCTATTTATGATACTAGTTAGTGATGATCCATGTGATTATGATTTTATTTAGAATATACTTGGTTAAGATTCAAAACAGTGTGGTTATTTATATGAAATTATTTGATCATCATTTATTCCTGCCATATTATTCTCTAGTAACGAACTAAATGTAATTTTTTACTATTATTTACATTTCTCTATTGATTATTCCATATTTTTTTATGATGTATTACCTTGTACTCATACCATTATTGAGCATTTGTGCTAACCCATTTCATAGTATTACTTTTTTCCTTTAGGATGTGTTTCATGATTTATATGTTGATATATTATAAAGAGAATAATGTTTTCTCAATGAAAATATTGTTTTTTAATATATTTTTTCAATATTAATATAGGATTCATGTATGGATCATGTGTACGTGGACTACTAAACTATATGGATCTTGGGGATATGATTACCTATATCTCATTCTAATTTAATTAATAACCAGTTAATTTACGTACCTAGGGTTGTAGTTTTTATAGTTGGTATCAAAAAACATTTAGAATAGTACTTGGGAAAAAAATTTAAGAAAACATAAATTCGGGAACATAAACCTATGATATAATTTTAGGGTCATAATATAATAACATCTAAATGTTTTTGAAATAAATAGATCATGTGTATTGTTTACAAGAAATTCATATATGTCTGATTATTACAAGTGGACGTGGTTCTTGAAAAGTTGTTCCTAGGGTTTATAACTCAAAAGGGGAACATTGGGATGTGACTTTTTCATCACCTGGTGCATGAAAACAGGCCTAATGTGCACCAAGTTTAATACACTTAAGGTATATTCTTGGGATAATTCACATTTAATTTAAAACCCATTATAATAGATTTGAAATATATCATAAATAAATCATGTTTATAATTATTATATTAGCTATGAAAAAATGTTTCAATTTAAGTTATGTATATTAGTAGTTTTTTTATATATTATATTTAATAATTCGGTGATCATATTTGGTACACATTTTTGTTTATAAATGGTAACTATTTTAAGAAATGGAAACCATATCAATACAAATATTCCATGTATGGATTTCACTCCTAGGAAATATAATAATGTTGGAGCTATAGACATTGATAGATATTATTATATTATAACTATTTTAAGTAATCTTACTCAGGTTATTTCTAATAAACATTACCATTTGAAGAAACTTTTTGATCCTCAATGTGGAATAACAATGTGTAAACACTTAATAAGTTATAAAACTCTATAATTTGATTGGATGGAATATCCATTTTTACTTGATCAGTGGATAAGTTTCTTAGATAAATTATTTCTCACATTAGGATGTAATGAAAGGGAAATGGATTTCATAGTGTTTTATCATCTTTTATAGAATTCAGATCAATGGTGGTAGTTTATTCAAAACATTTATGACGAAGAAGAAATAACAATCATGGAGTGGAAGGAATTTAAGTTATTCTTCTTGGAAAACAAATTCCCTCGTGAACAATTTGAAAATAGGGAGAGAGAATTATTTATTCAAAAACATGACGAATAAGAAAATGATTCAATGTATGAAGACAACTATACATTGATTTAAAGTCATGCGGAAGACTACATACATAATTCAAAGAGTATGATTGACTATTTAATTCATGATATTATGATAATACATTGCATGGAACTAGTATCCAAAAGAGTACTATCATATTAGGATATATTATCATTTACTATCAAGAGAGAGAAATAATTTTAAATTTCTTAGGGATTCAAAGTGTAAAAAGAGAATAAGTGTAATGTAGAGTGATAAAAATAAAATTTAGATGAAGGGAAAGAAGGATTTTACCACATGAGATAATTGTGGAAAGAAACACTTGGGTACTTTCATCAAGGGTATGGAAGTTTTCATCAAGTGTTTAAAGAAAGTACATCTGGTGCATGAATTCTAGTGTAGTGAATAAATATATAATCTTTACTGTTTCAACTGTAATGAGATGGGGAACTATAAAAATTAATTCCCTGTGAATCAAGGGAATATAACTCATAATAAGCCAAGGGATCAAGGTAATGCTTTTTTTATTCATATAGCTAAATTAGAATGAATAAATTCATTGTGTATTTGTAATCATGAATAATTCTATTGAAGTATTTTTAAAAATGTTATTTTTGTTATAACAATAAAGAAACACCTAAGGATTGTCCAAATTTTAGAATCATATATGTATTTATTTACATTATAGTTATGAATACCTTTATGGGTTAATGTTTTTAAGATTGAATATAAGTTAATGGTCTTAAACAACCCATTTGAGATTTTATGTGATGATATTTTATCAGGTTAAGGTCATTTTGAGATATATTTATGTATATACAACATAATTTTTAGTATATATATTAATAATCAAGCTATTTAATGAATAATGACTTCATATTTTGCTTGAATAATATTCAATTTGTTGAAAACCTTTATTGTCATTGTGATAATTGATATCAAGGTAATAATAGTCAATAATTAGTATTTTATTTCTTCATGAAAATAAATCATATGGTAAACCCTAATGGTTAAAAAGTGATTTGAAGACCAATGTTATTTATTATTATCCTAAACATATTTTTTTCTAAAATTTGATTATTTATATTAATATGTCTTTAGAAAAAGTACACCATGCAATCTACATGACAACTTCTCTTATCTAGTAAGGATTCGGGGTTTGAACATAAAATTAAAGGCTAACTATAGTAAAATTCCTACCACTAGCCTATTTGATGTTTTATTAAATATGAAATATGTTTTACATTAACTCTTTTATGGATAAAAACTTGTAAAATTGATTTTTTTTACTTTGGGTTTTTTTGTTGATTTTTAGAGATTAAATTATCATATTATAAGACTCAAGAAAAAGAATATGGTTTTGGTAAATTAGTATAGATACAGAAGTTCCTTTCACTCTTTTATGGATCTTATAATCCATTTAAATTTTACTTTAGTACATCAGAAATGAATATTTTAATATTAATATTTATTTCATAGATTAAGAAATGAAGTGAAAATTGATTAATGAACATAGAGAGGATGAAAATGTTCCTATGAAATATAATGATATCAAGTTATTAGATTTTATTTCATTAATAGTCTAGATAAAAACTTAATTCCATAAATTTATGAAATGTTTCATGGAAAAAAATTATCTCATTACCTTCATTTTCCCCATAGATTTATGGATTTTTTTTGTTAATTTCGATTGATCATTCAGTTTATTTTGATCGTTGCTATTTATAACTCTCCATATATATTTATGCATTACATGATGTACTTATTTTGACATATAATAAATTATTTCATTTCAAATTGAAAATAAAAAGGATAAGACAAGATTAGGGGGGCTAAAATGGTGGAGCCGAAGTACATTTCCAATAATATTATTTGTACATTGAGGAGGAAGAGATCCAAGAATATAATAATAAATACATTAGATATCATGGTGGGATATGCAAGACAAAAAGTCAATGGTAATGTTCCCTACATTCCATGTGTGAGTATAGGTAGTACTATATATGGTCAAATATTTTCAATGAAGGAAAAGGTAAGTAAGAGACCAAGGCACACTGGTCCGACCATTTAGGTAGCTCATAATGGTTACAGACTTATTCCCCATCAAATATTTGATTCACTATTGTACATTTCTATCTGATAAGGCATGAAATTATTTTCTCCAATGAGTGATTCTCCAGGCCTGTAGCATGAAATTAAAGAGATAATCACTGATCCAACATCATCAAGAACTATATCGCCTCCACTCATAATCCCTTAATAACAAAACCCCTAGAAAATGAGTTTTATGCCAATCATGGGGGGATCTAGTAGATGTAGTGTCCCTCAGTAGATAAATGATGCTTGTAGAGATGGGGATCATGGAAATTAACAATAGACTAGAGGTGAGGATAATTATCCCACTACATAACAAAAGGATATTGGTCAACCACCAAATAACTAGTTCATGCCACCATTGATTGACACGACTCATAAATACCCTCATGACATGCTTTGTTCCATGATTCCCATAAACACCAGAAACCTACTGCTATGATAATTGCATGTGCCTTCTTCTTAGGGTGGTTACTGGTACCGCTCTTGAACCAAATGATGAAAAAATATCCAATCAAATATCATGAGCATAAAAACTAAAAAATCATTGGACACATGCTAGATAGTGGTATCACATTATCCATCGAAGAAGGGTTAGATACTGTTCTCCCCTTGTTTGTTGCTGTAACAAGTGCACCTGGATGTTAAACTCACACCCATGGATTTTACCTCCTCATCTTTGTGTAGTGCATAGTTCTATAGTTGCCCAATTAGAATGTTAAATTTTTAAGGGATATCCTTGGGAAAAAGTATACTTACCCATGCATTTTTCATAATATGGGAATAAAAGATATATTGATAATCCTTCCCAGATAATGATGATGTAGAATACCCCATAAACATATAGAAGTAATGATCCTAATTCATGTAGACAATATGTCAAAAAAACACGTGTTTGATGATTTAGAATACTATTAATAAAGATAGGGTGGTCACTGAATGAACATCATACATCCCTTTCCCCCTAATCAAGTGGATTTTTCAGTAATCCAATAATAATGTATGTTATAAAAAAATTTATACATATAATGAAAAATACATATTTTGGTTTTCACAATTTCATTAAGAGGGGAAGAATAAAAATCCATAAGATTTAAAAAAAATATAATTGATAATGTATACAACCCAAAAATCAAAGATCTAACACATATAAAAATATATTTCATTGAATTTAATATCATCAATATATATCATAAATTCAATACTATGTTTAAAAGAAATAAAATATACTATTAAAGATTCATTATTTACTATGAAAATTATTACATAACCATTAAATTTGTGGGTATGAGTAGGACTAGATAAATTATGAAACATATATGTATATCACATCATCTTTTCAAAAATTACATTTGTGTCATCTCTCCAACTTGTAAAAGGGCACCCCCATATACACTCTTATTCACACTCAAAAATCAATTTATTTATTTCCAATACTAATCCAAATAAAATTATAAAATATCTCACCATATTTTATGGAAATTTTATTGATCACATGTTCTATCTAGGAAAGCATTTGTTATAACCTAATGAGGTTTCCTGCTGAAGTTGTAACATTCATGACCATGCATTTTAATTTTAATTCTAATTATAAAAACATCCAATATTCTAAAATTATTAAAAAATAAAAAAAATTATATCTTATATAATTATATTATATTAAATTAATTGTATATCCTAATTACATATCTTATTCAATAAAATTTTAAATGAAACTTTCGATCATGTGGTGTGTTGACTACTACATCACTAACTGATGGAATTATTTTTCCATTACCACCTATCAAAGTTGTATATAATGATATTTTTAACATATTTATCTTATATTTATGATATTAATATTTTTTTTAATTATAACATGACATATATATTTTTACATTCCAACCCGTTGTAAAACATTAATGTTTCTCATGTATTCTTATGGACAACCGCGTACACATAGCGATTCGAAATGTTTCTCATTTTATTCAAAATAGAAGAAAATAAGGATAAATTTAATGAATATATAATACATATTTTATATAATAATGGTTCTATTATATTAAAACATAATTTAACATTTTATATTTCATCACTAGGAAAAATAGAAACAACATTCTTGTATACATAAGACATAACATCTTAATGGATGATGTTACTTGTTTTCCAATCTATAAAATTATGTAATAGTATAAAACATTATATAATAAATATAAATGATATAATAATCTTGGTTAAAATTATTTATATTATTTAACCATGATCAAGGTAAATGTACTGAAACTACAGAACCAAAACTTACATAAAAATTAAACTACTATCACCTGAAATAGTGAGTTTACCAGTTAATTATTAATAAAAATTTCATAAAATACTACATGTAAATCAAATATGGTATAAAATATTTTTTTATTTTTTTATAATATATTTATAATAAATCAATTTTTATTAAATGTGAGGTATAAACATGTATAAAGCCAATTAAACCTGAGGTAAGGGTTTCTCCTCTAGCTTTTTATTTCATGATATGTATGTCCAATTCTCAGAATTTTTTTTGTGTGGTGGATATATTTCCCATGTTGATATTTTATATCTTGAGTATAATTATATTCATGTTACCTAATTTTTTATTTCATTTTATATATTTTTTGGGTCTTACGATTCCAATGTAAACAAAGTGGAATGTTTATATTTAACAATTTCATCATTATTCTAGATTATTTTGGTTTAAGTCTCCATTTAAAGAATTTTCTGATTTTTTTTCATAAATATAATATATTATCTTCTACTCTATATATTCATAAAATTTTCATTTATAAATTAAATTATAAACAATGGTACTTACAACTGTTTTAAAAATAATTTTATGAAAAGTCGACATTATTTTTCTCTTTGATAAAATTTTTTTTTTCCAACTATACACATGTTTTCGTAAAATATTTCAAAATTTTATTTTAATATTAGAAAATTAATTTATTAAATAAATTTTTACTGTTTTTTTTCTTTTTGTGAAATGTTTTAGAATTAATATTCCTCTCATTTTATAAATGAAGTACTTTTTAAACTTTTACTATAATGTAGAAAGAGTTTTTTTTAATATATACTGAATGTATATAGTTACTAGGAGTGAGAAACAACCATATTTTTATTGAATTAAAATTTAATAGAGTTATATTTAAATATAAATCAGTATATTCATAAAAAATTTAGTTTCTAAAATTTATTTTCTATGTGGAATGAATATTTTCTTCTAGAATGTTTTAATGGTATTTTGATTCATCAATAAACAATCATAATTGTACCTTATGCTATATTGGGAATATTTTGTTACGATAAAATAATTAATTTTTATATTACTTTTTTATTATTAGTTGTAAATGTTTTTAATATTTTTATACCATTCAATATATTTCATGGGATGGTTTATAAAGATGTTTAATTATTGGGGTAATTATTAATATTTCATTCGATAGATTTATAATTAAACGTTTTATCTAATTATGTTTATCCCATTTTATTTTAAGATTTTCTTTAACATAATATGTAATTATAAAGTCCTGGTATAGACCATTATTTAACTTTTAGGTTATATGAAACACCCTATCATATTTCTTTGCCTGAGGTTATAACCCTTTATCTAATATATCTTAGCATGAGGCCTTGATGATAAATTTATAATATCAAAAAATTATTCATTCCCTATTTATAAGATATTTTATTGATGTTCCATGTGATTATTTTGGTATCCACAATATCCATGGCTATGTTTCTTTGTCATTTTATTATCTATATATTTTTATTTGATCATAATCTCTTCCATCTATATTTTATAAATGTATTTTATTGAATGGAATCCGTTTTATTTATATAATATTCTTTATTAATTACTCCATATTTATCAATTATGGTTTCCATATTACATATTCCCTTACTATGTATTACTTCTCACATCATTCATATGTTTTCTTTCCCTGGGATTCTAGGAAGTGTTTATGATTCATATGTTGGGATATTCTAAAGTGAATAATGGTGTACTAAAAAAAATACAATGTTGTATTTCATTTCTTTCTAATTATAATATGGGATTCATGTATATATATAGTTTAACATGCCTAATAAATTATCTAGTCCTTCATGGTGTGTTTCCTTATATCATATACCAATGTAATAATGTAACAACCAAATCCAGGCTACTAGGTTCAGGTTCATTACAGTTGCTATTATATGAATTTTAGTAGTAACAATGGGAACTATATATTTGAAATTAAATATTAGGGAAAATAACCATATGATAGAATTTGAGGATATGTATAGAAGAAAAACCAAATGGTTTAGTAAAGAAGAAATTATGTGGATTTTTTTCCATGAAATACATACCTTTCTAGATATACAAGTTAACATGGATCTGAAACATTTTTTCTATGGGTAATAACTCCAAAACAGAACATGTTTTCAACTTAACTTCAACTTCCTTCAAGAAAACATGCCATTCTACTCACCGTGTTATACACTCTATGGTGATATTGTTTGGATAATTTAAATTATATTTAAAACCCATTTTTAGGGAATTGAAAATATGGCTATTATTTTAAAAAAAATCCAATTAAACATAATTTACGATTATTATATTATTTCTGAATTTATGTTATGCATTTAAATAGTTTTGGGATTTTAAATTCTGTTATATAGGTTTATCATATAATATAGTGCATTCTATTTGTTAAGAATTTCACCAAGTTGAAGAAATTTAAACTGTATTAATGAAGCTAGTCCATATTGGGTTCGCTATCCCCATAAATATAATAAATATATAGCATGATAAATATTTAGAGATGAAACAATTATAGGTATTTCGGGAATGTGGACTCACGTTATGTTTAATAACCTTCCATACATGGAGCATATTATTGATCCTAAACATTGTGAAGCAATTTTAGAATGATTCCTGTATCAACATAATATATTATTTAATGGAAAAAAATAAAATTATATATAATAAACAAATAATTTTGTTATAAGAGATATTTATCAAATTGAAAATTAATGAAATGGAGAATGTCTTTAGGGTAGTTTATCATCTCTTCGGGGATGTAGAACAGTGGTGAAAATTTATTCAAAATACTAATGATGAGTAATAAATAAAAAACATATATTAGAAGGATTTTTTGGCACCATTAATGGAGAAATATTTTCCTCATGAACAATGATGATACATGGAGAAACAAATCTTGAGTATGAAATAAAAGGAAGAGGAAAATTTTTCTAATTATGAATCGAAATTTTCATGGTTCACAAGGAATGAGGTAAACAATGTATATAATCAAATTTAAATGTTTAACCATTTATTTTATGTTATAAATCAAATTTCATTAATGGAACTATTCTCCCCAAAATTTCCATCCTATGAGATTATATTATCATTTCTTTTCAAGATAGAGAATGAATTATCCAAGCCTTATGGCTTCTAGGGGATGTCATAAAAGACGAGGAAGATTGATAAAAAAATATATATAATGAGGAGAATGGAAAGAGGTATTCTCCCATGTTTCATAATTTTTCAATGAAACACCCATGTAATTTTATAATGGTAATGCAGGTAAGATTCATGTGTGGGGAAAATACCATTTGGTACATGAATGCAAGGGTTGGAAAGAAACAAAAAATGTTATGTGTTTCACCTATTAAGAGATGGGGAACTCTAAAAAATAATTCCATTAGAATCAAGGGAATATAACCTAGAATAATTTATGAGATCAAGTTAATGATTATTCTATTAATACATTCATTGTGGAATGATTTTGTTTCTTATGTATTTAGATTCAGGAACCCTATTGTAGAATTATTTTTCCCAATGGTATTTTGGTTATAATATTCATGAAACATCAAAGTATTTTATTAATTTTGGGAGAATATATATCATAATTAGTATAACTCTTATGGATACCTTCATGGGATGATTATTTTAAGGATGTTCATAGGTAAGCAGTCTTAAAACCCCTTTTTTGGTATTATGTGATTTTATTTTAACATGTTTAATGATATTTTAGGATATATTAATGGAAGAATATCCCATTGGTAATGTTGACGTATTAATGAAAAATTTATTTAATTAATAATTCCTTTCATATTGTGGTAATAATATTAAATTTATTGATAGACTCTTTGTTAAATATGATCATTGTAGTTATGTTAACAATAGTCAATTAAGCGTTTTTTATTTCCATGAAGGAAAATAGTTCATATTGGAAGCCCTTATTGGTAAATAGTGATTTACTTACAAATGTAATCACTGATGAAACTCATACTATTGTTGGAAAAATTATATGAATTATATTAATATGGTTTTAGAAAATTTAAATACCATATACTTGGTGAAAATCCATTGTATATGGTAAGGTCGTGGGGCTTAAACTAATAACTTAATGTAGATAAATGCGAAATTCCTACCACTAGTCTACGTCTTGTTCAGATTAATATGAAATTTTTTTACTCAAAAAAATAATTGATAAATACTTATGGAATTGATTTTTTGTTTCTTTTTAGGCTCAGAGATCAATGTATTATAATGGATGAATCGTTCAAACCATTTTGGTTTTGGTAAATATGTAAAGACATACATATGGAAGAGTAACGCTTTTATGATTTTTGTGATCTGTTAAATGATAATTTTATGGTATCCAGAATCAACAATTAACCTGGGAAATTCATTTATAAAAGTAATAAATGATGTGGAAATTTATAAAATCACAACTAATGGATAACGTTTTTCCCCTGAAATAGATGTATATCAACTATTAAAATTTACTTATGGCCTTATCCTAGATGGAAAATTAATTCCAAAACATTATGAGAAGGATATTCAAAAGATAGTTTTATCCTATTACCTTCATTCCAAAATAGATTTATAAATTTATGTTCTTATCATTCTATGTATCATTCACTTTATTTTGATCAATGATCTTGATCACTCTCCATATCTATTTACACTTTTCTACCATGTCTATATTTTCACATCCCAATATTGTTTTATTAATTGGAAAACAAGTTCCATGTAATTAAAAATGAACATCATACTTGTCTTTCCCTATAATAATGAGAAATTTTTATTAACCCTTTTTTTAATGCGAGCTCTCAATAAAGGCTAGACCTATGATGAACAAAATAGAATATCCTAAGGTTAACTTATTTAAGGGAGGTAGAATGTGACACCTTTAGAATAAAAACAATATTGTTTGGTAGAATATGTGACATGAGAATAATATAATAAAAAACTTAATAATATAATTATATAAATTTAATCGATATGATATATTTTATTACAAGAAACGCTGATTAAAAAAATAATATATGGTTAAAATATTTTTATTTACTCTGACTATTAAAATATGGATGTTAAATTGGCTGGAATGAATTGGAATAAAACATTTATGAAAATTAAATGTTTTAAACATGTTTAAAATAAATTAAATGTTTTTCATTTTATTAGAAATAAAATAACCATTATTTCATATAAAAGAAAATTTTGTTTTAAAAAATATATTTTTCTAATTGGAGGTCTCTTCACTTTTTGCACACATACATTAAAATTAAAATATTCCATATTTAGAAAATTTATTTTGGAAAAATAAAATAATTTTTGTAAATATGTATTTCAAAGTTATTCCGGTGTTAATTTTTTATATTTTTCTAAATAGATTAAAATTTTATCAATAGTGAAAATACATGTTCTTATGAAAAGTTGTTTTTCCATTAATCATTTAAAAGGTCTATTTTTGTTTTAAAATTATTTTAAATTTTATATTAGTTCAATTATAATATTTTTTACTATTATTATAGATTATTTGTACTCATATTATGTTTTTTATTATTATTCAATGGTTGGACCCAAGAAGAAATTTTAAACAATAAATGTAACTTCCGATGAAATGATCATCCTCAAGAGAAACCAAATGAAATGGGATATGAAATGTGAATGATTTTGATAATAGAAAACCATAAATATTTATTTCTTATTAACGAGATACACATCAGTGAATTTTTTTAATTTTCCAATTAAGAGTAAAATTCAAATTCATGAAAGATAATAGGAAATGATCAGAGAGGGATGAATATTAAGTTTTCTACATGTCAATTATGTAGTAATAATCACTCAAAGAAATATATTAAAATAATGTGAAGATATTTTCTTTTTGAAAAATATTGGAATAATGAAATAAATTTCAATGAAAAAAAATTGTTCATTATAGAAATAATGTCCATCCTAAGGTACCACTAATATATTAATATCTTCTTTGTGGGAATCATGGTAATTATTTTACTAAATGACCAGATCAAAAGGGTAGCTTCTAGACCAAAGATGGTCTTATGTTATGGCAATCAACAAAGTGAATCAAGATGGTTAAGTCATAGCTATCATCATCTCCAAGGTTATGGATTTGATTTTGAAATTTTTATTAATATTTCCTATTAAAATATTATTATTCTTGTTTTAGTGAAATTTTATGTTCTTTTGAGCATTTTTAGCACTATTTATATAGATTTCATTTCAATTTCCATGGAAGGAATGTTGAATTTTATATTCTAAATCATTATATGATTATCTCTAGGTGTATGGATAAATATAAATATCCAATGGAAATTAAATACATTGTATGGGTATTAATAACTTTTCATAGGGAATATTTATCATCAATTGTTTAGTAGTATCTCAATTTTTAATATATTCTTTTTCTTAGAATGTATATATGTATTTAATGTATATATTCAAAGTATGACCACTCAATAATGTTTTTTATACTTTAATTGAACTCATACCTAGGGCTTCTTTTATTTCAAATATATTATATTAAATTAACCCAATTGAGTTTCAAGTATTAAAGATGAGACTCCAGAAGAATTTGAAATGGTATTAATATTCCCGATTGAATCTTCATAGTGTGAAAGTTTTATTTTTATTATGATTAAATATGGATATATGAAACTTTTAATTCATTATCAAGAACATAATAATATCATGGTCAAGAACAAGTATCTTTTTCACTATATTGATTGCTTCTTTGATCAACTTCATGGATCTCCTTACTTTTTACAAGATTGACCTTCATTATAGATGTTATTTATTGTGCATCAAGATGGAGTATATATACAAGATAGAAATATATGTGTGATATTTCATTTATGACTTTATAATTATTCCATTTGGAAATACCAATTTCCATGTTATGTTCATGTATGTAATTTATTGAGTGTTTATAGATTAACTGTGCCAATTTGTGATCAACTTTATAAATGATGTGTTCATATATAGTTGGTTTATATGAAAACATTCATATTAATAGAGGAATATATTGAAGGATTGAAGGAAGGATAATATGTATTAAATATTCAAAAAAAATTAAATTTTGGATATATAAATTTTATTTTATATTGATATAATCTAAATTTATGGTATTTTAAAAGATGATTCAATGATGAAATATTATGAGAAATGGATGGAGATATATTATGTCAAAGATACATAGTTTTCTTAGGTTTTAAGCATGCTGCTAGTTATTTATGAGATATCTCCCTTGTCTATACAGTTCAACAGAAAATTTATGTTGTAAGGGATCTATGTTCCATTAAACATGTTAATTTGAAGAAAATTTCAAGGAACTAAAGATTAGTTTGTTCAGTAAATCTATTCTCACAGAAGACTACAATAGGCAATGATTTATGATATATAATGTCCCATAAAATACGGTACCAGTATGAACCTTCATTTAAATGTTATTTTGATTGATTATTCATTATACTAATTGAAACTTCCTGGGAAATATTACCCGTCTCATGATTTAGAGTTGGTAGTATAAATTTTTTGATTAAAAATATAGAGACAATATATTTATGATGAAAATTTATTGTATATACTGATTATAAATTAATTAAATATATATTTACAAAATAAAAAGATTAATATATTCCAAATTATATGGTTACATTTGATATAATAGTATTTCATCTCAATGCATCTCCCCCATTGTAATGCGAACAATGTGGCCAATGCTCATTGTCAAATAGACCATCCTAGTTTTTCCATTATGATGATTGAAATAGATCCTATATGTATGGATTTGAAATTATGTATGTTGAATTAGTAAGGAAGTTATTAATATCATATCTTTCTTAGATTATTTTTCAACCAACAATCCATGTGAGGATTAGAGAGGAAAAAATAAAGAATTAGACCTATAGAAGAAGGTGGGAAATGATCCTAAGTTAAATCATGATTGTGATTGAATGATATGTTTTCATAAATGAGTATGTATCTAATCGATACATTATTTGATTAATGTGATGTTGGATGAAGATAATAGTACTCTATTCTCTTCCCATTCTAGAATTATGAAGATGTATAGGAATCTGATAGAGTATTTATAGTGGTACAATATAAAAGTGGATATTGGTAATTTGTTTCTTGATACCTAGTATTTCATTAAGTTTAGGTGAAGAGATATAGTCTAATGTGATGTTAAATCCATTACCAATACCAAAGTTTAAATGTAAAAACATTACCTTGTATTTATTTATCAGACAATCCAAAATATCTAAAGGTCATAATGTAATTTGAGATATAAAAGATCACATAATGAAATCAATAAATTTCGTTGCTATCATAAAATATTTCCCTCTAAAACACCTCAAAATGTTATATGTTAATTAATAAATAAGGATTCATGAAGTGTCTCACTTAATCTTATCTAATCGAGATCTGAGGTTTACATTATAATTCTAGAGATTCCATATCCAATATTTTAATACGGAGAAGAAATTTATCATTGTATAATTTTTTATAATATAAGGTATATATGAGATGAATATTCAAATAATAAATTATATTTTATGATCGTACTGTATTGATTTTAATAGTTTTTGTGGTCAATTCCTTTTTATTGCTGAGTTTTATTACAATAATATCTTTAACACTAGAATATAGATGGATCCTTATAAATACCCCAATGGAAGGAAGTGTAAAACACGAAATTTTTGTGATGAATTTTCGGAATATAAGACATTTTAACCTGATATGTGTGAGGAAATGTTAAAAAAGGTTTGATCCTTCCAACAACACATCATGGTAACTTAATGTCAATAAATGTTTTTGATGATAATCATCAATGAGATGAAGTGTTTTCAATTTGAGAAAAGATATTTCTATAAATATTTTCATTTATTATGGTTATACTATTTGTAAATAATGGTTTGTTAATCCACAAATATATAAATCCCATCAAAATTATTGATTACATTAGGATGATTTCCTAATTCATGGAACATTTAATGAATATCTCTCATGTTCATGACATATTCAGTGTATCTTTCGTAATGAATTACAATAATAATCATTCAAATGTATATAACACTGAGGTTATACATTTATAGAATGATATATTACATGATGAAAAACTTGTGGTGATTGAAAATCAATGATATAATTTTCTATGAATAAGATCACTCACTAGATTAATGATTTTTGGATGAAGAAATAAAAATGAAGATGCTTTTTAGGAACCTGAGGATGATAATTTGATAATGTTTCCTTAGATTATTATTAAAGAAATTAAAGTATTTAAATACTAATAATTGGGTATAATGTGTCACATTAAGATTTTATTATATATTTCACTTTTAATAGAGTTTTATGTCTTTGAGAGCTTCTTTTACATGCAACATTGAATTTAAATGAACGGTGATATAGTATTTAAATAATATTATTATATGTGATATATATCATCTATACATTAAATTATAGTGTATGAATATGATGAACTAAAACTTTAAATACTAATATTTTATACATGTATAAAATGAATTAATTTGTTAGAAATGAATATAAAAGCCTTTAAAGGTAAGAATATATGTCTTTATAAAAAATAATTGTACAGACAATGTATTTGTATCTTAAAAAATTAAATTAAATTTTTTTAATGAATATTTTATTTAAATGTGTAGAAAATATATTCAATAAAATAATTATTATTCATAAGACTGATTTAACTAGACAGGTAAAATATGTAAATTTAGTTTTCTGCAAAAAAAAAACATTTTTCAAAATACATTATTTCGTGATTGATGCATTTATATTAAAATTCGTTTTTACTATATATAGAAGTTAAATTTTGTAAAAAGATTAAATAATTGAATTACTATAATTGAAATAATTTAATAATTTTATCTTATTTTTTTCTCTAGTGAATTTTTACCATGATAAAAAATGTATTTCAACTATAACGGTTAAAGGGGTTAATAGATGGGTTATGTAAATAGATAAGGATTAAAATATCCCGAAACTCGTGATTTAATATTATTTTTTTAAAATTTTGAAATTATATATATTATATTCGAATTTATATAATTTTTATCAACCGTATTTGAGTAATACATATGTTATATAATTACATTTTATTTATCCACATGATTCCACCCACATGACTTAGAAAAGATAACATCCTCTCCTATCTTCTCTAGAATAATTGAACCCTTTATAAAAAAAATTTTCTACCAAAATACACTTACAAAATCATTATTTATTAATTTAACATTATTTTATTCTCAAAAAACCCAAACATTATGCCTTAAATTTCTCTTCAATGTAAGATACCAAAAGTGAAAAAATCAATTTCCAATAATTTTCATGTTGATTTATTTTAATCCCTATCCAAATATTTTATAACTATCCTAAAATGATGAAATAGTCATCAAATATATAATAATATGTTTTTATGTTAATTATATTTCTATTTTCTATCTCATTCCCATCAATTATAATATAGTGAAATCGCTCATGCATACGTGAGGACTATCCCCTCAATGAAGCGATGTGATTAATTTTTCATTTTCTCTTATCATGGATGGTAATAAGTATATATTTAAAAAATATAAATTTATTTGATTTTATTATTATTATTTTAAGATGATTTATTATATTTATTTTT
This sequence comes from Viscum album, assembly GCA_963277665.1. Lineage (NCBI taxonomy): Eukaryota > Viridiplantae > Streptophyta > Magnoliopsida > Santalales > Viscaceae > Viscum > Viscum album. Next base: position 1,143,385,507 of record OY728148.1, read on the forward strand.
TTCATTCCATCAATCGTAAATTTAAAACAACGCTCATGCATTCGTGTGAAATACAACCTACAAGATGTTATGTAATTCATTTTTCATCACCACATTTTATGAATGATTATATATGTGTATATAGTGAATAAATAAGATAAATTATCCCGATTAATATTATTTATATAATGATACCATGATCTACGTGCAAGTACATGAACCATCAAACTGAAACATGCATGGAAGATGAATCTGTTTTCATATGAATAATCATTTTAATTATCAAATTTTGTTATAAAATGATAATTAAAAATTATAAACAAATAATAAATATTAATTTAATTATGAATATTATTATATAATATATGAATAATAAATATATAATTATAATACTAGACATTTTAATGTGCATGAATAAAGATGTAACTTGTGGTAAGGGTTTATGTTATAATCTCATTGCTTTTAAGGATAGTTTATCCTGAATTATCATTGAGTAAAATTATATGAATCTTATACATAAAAAACAATAAGTTTTTCTCATATATTTATTCCTATAGTGGTTAGGTAATATAACAATATTCCCTAATTTATTAATTAAAATTATTGATAAAATATTTTTAGGAAAAACCGACCTTATTTATTCTTTTGTTGATGAACATTTTATTCCATGCCCATGTTCGTCAAACGATTTTAAATAATTTTATTTTCAATAATAATTTGATTATTTAAATTAACTATGTTACACATTTGAATTTATTTTCCACATGTTTAAAAATAATTTTTTAAATTTTATTATAAATAGGTTATTTATGACTCTATACACCATCAGTGAAAGGAATCATTGTTTTAACATTTACTGTATGAACACATTTTTCCCCCATCGTGAAAATTATTTTATTTATTATATTACTTTTATAGTTAATCATTGTATTTTCAATGAAAACATTTATATCTATAGTCATTGAATATGATTTTATGATACCATACAATTTTATTTTATGGATTTCTTATGATGATGATGATTTAAGTAAGATTCTATGAAACCCATTTATTTAGCATTGGTCAATTAAGTTATGATGAAAACATTATGAAACATACTTAATTTAAAAATATTATGATGAAATGATTATTGTTTATATAATTTTTTGGTACACATATTTATGGTTTTCATTATGGGATTGGTGGACCGATAATTATATATCCTACCAATGTGTTAGATAATTATTGATATCTCTAAGAGATAATATTGTCTGTAATGGGTTGTGACACTAATTAATTGAGGGATATAGTCTCCTATGATAGTCATGGGAGTGAGCATTAACTAAATAAATAATGGATTATAGAGTGAAAATAATCAACTATTATAGAATTTAAAATGATCATTAACTAATAAAATGATTTCATGTTCTTATGTTATGACATTAACCCATCTCATATTCTTAATATATGTTTATAAGGCTCATGATTGATTATTGAAGATTATACATACATAGGACTTATCTATTTTTATTTCAAATAATTCCTCCTTGAATCTTGATTAAAGGTCATTGACATATTGGGTACGAAATTTTTATTTTATAAACATGTTATCATACCCTTAACATTTTATTATTCTAACATATTATAATTAATTAATATTATCCTTGTTTAACTATTATGGGAATATATGTTTTCAATTTACTAGGATTCTATTTTCACCATGATATGATGAATGGTTTTACATAGGGTATGCATAAGAATTTAACGGTTGTCGTACATATTTAAGATATTTTAGCAATATGTTTTATATGTGCCTAGTCTCTAAAGACACTAAAAAATTACTATTTGGAGGCATGTGTTGTTTTAATATATTTTAAATATTAATTTAAAATGTTAATTTTTTTTTGTATGTTATGACTAATTCACCAAAATAAGTCTTCTAATTACAATGAAAATACTTTAAGGGATTTTATTTTATTTTTTATAACGAAAAACAAGAAAAAATAATCAAAAAAATTAATCCTAGATATATTATAAGATAACAAGTCAACCATAGTAAACAAGGACCTGAGCCTTCATAGATCAACTCTATATAAGTCATACACAATATTGAACTTGATTTACATAGAGAACTACAAAACCTAAAATTCCTAAACTACATAACGTATTATATTTTAATATCATCCATATTCAATAGTTAGAGACAACCAAACCATGCTTAAGACTAACATTAGCTGAGGGGGTACAGACCCATGTAGAGGACATGCACATCGTTGAATTGTGTATGAAGTAGTCTATAGTGTTATTTATTCCATAATTGGATAACCCAAACCCAATCATTAGGGGGTTACCAACTCCACTAGGTACATGGGGATCTTATTCTTGGGTATTTTTATGATTCTAGGGGATTAATAACATCGGGTATACTCTAACTCTATCAACCTCACTCTAACATTATCTGTACAAATCAAAGGAACCCATACAATATAAAGGCCTTGGAAACAAAACATAGATGAAAAATAGAAATCAATTAACATAATATATTTAGTTAAAGTGATATAATGGATCACATAAAACTGAGGAGAGAATATATGAAGGACATTGAAAAATATCCATTACATTTCATTTTCAATTTAGTATATGGCATATAGTCGTTAGTAATATCTGAGAACATGCTACTCTAGTCCATTTCATGTAGTATCATCCCATGTGATGTGTATAGTAAGGTATATACTATTTGGGACAAGAGAGGAAATTAATTAATGAAATACCATGGGTTTTCATGCCATCTAGAAAAATACACGACAGGTACATAAATTGCACAGTGTGTAGGGAAAGTGCATTAACCTAGTATATAATTTGGTATATATTTAGGAACACTATTATGGGATATGTGGTGTTTGAACATAGATCAAAACCTATTTTATATTTATTATAACATTGAAACCATATCATGGTAGCTGTTTAAGAAACACAATGTGTGACATAGAGGATTAAACATTATGTAATTTCGAATACCATGTCTGAAATGGTTTGTATCCCTTGTTACATGTTATGAATATCATAATAAGAATTTACATTATCCACCTCCCCGTTTTTGATCACATAGAATTCACTAAATCCTTCCATTTCACCTTATCATATCTTTAATTGTTGGTCATCGTCATCATCATTCTTTTTCATTATCCACCATCATCGAAGCCACATCAATGACCCCTACCAACCTTGGTTATCACCTCTAAATCATCTTATGTAAATTAATATTCTATATACCTGGAAACATAGTTGGTTCCCTATTATTCATATCCAATTCCAAACTATTTAGTTCAAATCCCTATAATAGTAATGGTGGTTGTTGGGCAGGATTTGTGTGAGGGAATGGTTAGAGATGAAAGGGCAAGAGTCTTCTAGATATAAATACTTATCTGTTCACGTTTTTAATGTTCATTTATAATGAATGTTTGGAAAATAAAGAGTGGGATTGTAATTCATCAAATAATCACTAATTTAGTTGAAGTGAGGTGATATAAATAATTATTTATTAATAAAAATATCTTAAGGAAATTTATCATAACCCACCATGAAAATTAATTAGTGATAATAAATAAAATAAATTAATCATAAAAATGATTTTTTTACCAATATATATTTTGATAAGGATATAAGATTAAAATAGATTTATATTTATATTTATTATAATATAAAAAAATGTTCTAAAAAAATATCACTATAATAATCTTTTAAATTAAAATCAAAAACAGAATATAAGATGTGTAGAAAGAGTAATTAATGTCAAAAGTTACACATGATTCATAAATAATAATTTTTATACAAGAAAATGGAAAACATAGACATATGAATTCCTAAATTTATTAACACATAAATAAAGGAAAATATAATCATAAAAATTACCTATCTTGATATTGAATTATTTTTTATTCAAGAATTTTTATTTTCAATCCAACATTCATTGATTCCAAGGTGAGGAATCCATATATGGTTCATGAAAAAGATTACGAAACTCTTTTTTTGTTAAAAAATCAATAAAAACCCCCAATGGTGTGATTTCACATCATATATATAATGCATGTCTACTTTAAGTCTATTAATACCCATTATTTAAAAAACCCCAAAAATTGACATCTCATGTCTCGACGACCATTAATAATGAATAAATACTTCCTAGGAAAATAACAATATTCTAGACACAACTAAAATGTTGTAATTTTAATTCAAGACTCTGTTTAAAATATATAAATTATTCACATGAATATAGTGAGGAATAATAATTATAATATATTATATTTTATCAAGGACCCATCATATAAAAAAAGACCCATCTCCACAACCACCATTATAAATATTATTAAATAATATTCAAAGTATTTTATCACAAAACACTAGATAACACCATCAAACCCACATTTAAATTTTCTCTACATTTAAAAAAAATTCAAAAGAAATGAGGCTCTTGAACACATATCTGATTATAATTTCCCGGTGATATATTCAATATATTTATTTTGTACCTCAATATATAAACAAATAGAAACATTCAGCAGTGAAGGATCTTCTCTTACTAATCATTTTTAGCTACTGTTGTAATGACCCAAAGTTTCATTAATGGAAATCCCTCTTGATCTAATAAAATGTCTCTTGAAGTTTATATATAGTGTCAACTTCATTGGTTTTATGTTATGAATTTTGACCGTTGCTAATATAGTCGTTGAACAGTGATCACATGGTTAGTATAAATATAGGACTTTAACAAATACAATTTACTCAGACGAAAGAAGTGATTCCCTCATCCAGTAGAATTGCTCCATATGAAGCCCATTTTTTGGAGCTCGGAAAAGTGGTGGTATCCTTGGGAATCTCTTTTGACAAAGCCCATGCTGAGCATCATCATGTCAATCTTGAACGTGACCATCTGCGGTAAAAGTGGATGTTGATTGAAATTTCCACTCGAGCGATTTTATCTGAGCCACCCCAAGAGTCTGTCACCATCGCACACCTCACCCTTAGGTCTTATGCGGCTGTTTTAAGGGTTTATGTAACAAATAATTAGTACTATTTTCATGTAAATTATTTTTTGTATATAATAATGAATATAATATATAGTCATTTTTGATACATTGTAAATAGTTTTTAAAGTGCAAATGGTGTTTTTAGTTATTATTTAATTAAGAAATCTATTTTATTAAATTAAGATATTTTTTAATTATATAATATTTTAATAAAATAATATTATTATTAGTAAATTAATTTTTATTAAATATAAATGATCTTATAATTTTATGAATTCAATTAAAAATTTTATTAAGGTTTGAAATCCATTTCTGTCAAAACCCGTGAATTTTCGATAAATGTCGGTTTTTATTTTAAAAGTGAAAATTCAAATATTTAGAAAATTATTTAGATAAAATAAATGTTATTTCTGGAATCAGGACGTTGAAATTATCCAACGGTGAATTTTTCATAATTTTCTGAGATAGTCAAAATTTTGGGTAAAAATTAAATACCGTTTAAATATATAATGTTTTTATGACATCATAATGAACCAATTATGATGTAATAAAATACTATGATCTTTATTTTTGGACAATATATGTTTTACCATTAAAATAATGTGATTTTGGGTTTGTTTGACTTACTTTTCAAAGCATTAATGGACCCCTCAAGACTTATTCAACACTATGCCTTTTTAAATTAATTTCCATTGGAGTGTGACTCACCTCCACATAAGAAACCCTAATATTATAAGATGTTCGGACTTTGTCCTTATAAAATATTGTTTTCCTCTTCCCTTATCCAAAAACCAAGGGTAAAAACCATGGGATGGTTTGTGGTTTGGATTAATTTAATATAAGGGGTCCCAAACCTAAATAATAAAACATTCTCTCACCTTTCCTATATAAACCCACCCAAGATCCCACTTCCTCCTCACTCAAAACCTTTTTAGTTAGTCCAACCTCTACCCTACTCTCTATATAATACTCCCAAGGTGCCCCAAGCCCTCAATAAGGCTCTCAAACACCTCTCTCTAGCCTTTGGAAGCACACATCCAAGTAAGGGTTTTTTCTTCCTTTCTCATTTTTGTCCAATTTTCTTTATGTTGTTTTTCCATTTTAATTTCAATTATGAATGTTGGGTTATGGTTTCACACCTCTCTCATACTGACCTATTTATGTTTGAATTATGGGATACCCCTTTCTCTCTCATTAAATTCCTCCCATTTACAACTGTTACTATGCCGAAATTCTGAAAGGAACATCTCTCTCCCCATTTACATTCAACCAATACTTTTGTATCATGAATATAAATTCCATTAAAATTGTCAGTACATGTATCTATATGACCTCCTTACTTTCCATTACATTTAAATATGATGAGTAACCCCTTTCTCTCTCATCAACCATTTCTATGAATTCCTATGTCACGCCGATACGCTACCGAAATCACACCAATTTTCTAATCCAATGCCATTGTGTAGTGAATACCATTCCCATTTCTCCATCAAGGGTATTCACCTTTATGAACATTTACTTATTGATTATAATGTTTCATGTATTAATTCCACATTCTTTTATTGTGGAATAAATGATTATGTTTTATGAATCCATGTTTTATGATCCATGTGGCACACTTATGCATGAAATGAAATATTTAAGAACGGTGCGCCCTTATAGCGCTCCAATGTATTGGGTAAAGTATAGTATCATGATACATCATGTGCAATGAGTGTTGACTCATTATAATTCAAGTTCAATGAGGGTTTACTCATGCTTTATGTGCAATGAGGATTTACTCATGCTCCATGCGCAATGGGCCTTGGCACATGCTAATTCCATGTTAAGTGTTGTTGCCACATTTCCATGTTATGATTATCATGCTTTATCATTCCTTTTTGTTCATGTTTATTTTATGCTCTATTGATATGAATATTGTCTAAAATGTATTTTACTCCTCATGTTATTCCATGTTTACTCCCTTACTGGGCTTTATAGCACACCCTTTTCTTATGCATGTCCTCAGGTTATCTCATGCAATGCTAAGTACAAGGGAATGTAGTGGTCATGTAAAGGAAGTTTTCAATAAAGCTGTTTTATTTCATGTTTCAAGTTTTTATGTAATGATCCTAATCGCCAAAGACACTAAACCACTCGATCTTCTTGTTTTTTCAAGTGATGTTTTATGTAATAAATCTTGTTTAAGTTTGTAATAAAAGCAGGGTTGTCATAGTTGGTATCAGAGGATAGGTTTAGTTAATTTTGGGATTAAGAAACCCTAGTAAAGCCTTAGAGACAAGACTAAGTATAATAAAATTATACCTATGTTTGGTAAGTACTGAGTAAGTGGTTTATCAGAAAAATGCATCCCATTCTGGATACGAGTAGGTAGAGGTGGCTCTGGAAAAGATGTATCCTAGGGGTAAAACCTGGAAACACCGCTTTGAGCTAGACTCGAACAGAAATTGGTGCATGACAACGGGCCTTGCTGCACTCTTGGTTACGACACTCCCGGGGGATATGTTTTGATAAATTCACAAGCTTAGTATGAACCCTTATTAGGGGAATTAAAAAAATTCCCCTAACAATATATGTTAGAAAGTAGATCATGAAAATCCTAGATTGAAGCCTATAGAATCATGAGTTAAGGAAATGAAAGTTTATTTATAAGTCATCAGCTTTTGTCTTTGGATTACCCTTTATGTGTTACCCCTAACTTTCCTTTTATTCAATATAATGGCCAGTAATAGGAGGACTTGGTCTAACAACCATTGTGATGATCAGTGTGATGACTGTACTAATGAGATGCCAAATCCAATGGGAGCGGGAATCGTGAACTTTTTCATGCTTCTCTCTCAGCTAACTCAAGTTTTGAATAGAAACACGAGTCAAGAGGAACGTTCAACCCCCCCCCCCCAAGGAAATAACAAGTCACTATCGAGAGCTTCATGAGACAAAGGCCCCAACCTTTTAGTGGATCATCTGATCCCACAATCGCTGAACAATTGATCTACTCCATTGAAAAGATCTTCTCCATACATCAATGTTATGAACAATAGAAGGTTATCTTGGCGGCTTATCGTATGGAGGGTGAGGCTGATAAATGGTGTAAGTTGATCAAAAATACGAAGCCTGAGGAGGAGATTGAGGTATTGGAATAGAAGGATTTTCGGAAGATGTTTTTTGATAAATATTTTCTGCACACCCTCCTGGTTAAGATGGAAAGAGACATCCTTTCCCTCAAACAAAATGATGATGAATCTGTTGGAGCGTATGAGGAAAATGTAACAAGTCTTGCACGATATTCTTCCGGCTTTTTCGTTACCCCCAAATGCATGGTTGGCTGCTTATTTGGTGGGCTGAATCCTAGCTTGCGGAAAGAATTAGCGATCCGTGACTTTGACAGCTATGAGGAAACTGTCTGATGTTCCCTTAAGGTCGAAATGGAGATTGGGGAATAACAGGGGTAGCATGGGGACAAGAATCATAAGGTGGACTTCAATGCTGGTGGTCTGATGGATAAATCCAACCGTTCTAAGAAGATCCATCACCCCACTTGCCCATTGTGCGGAAAGAAGCACCCTGGAAATTTCCTTAAGGGGAGGAGAAAATGCTTTAGGTGTGGAAGATAAGGGCACCTAGCTGTTAACTGTCGGCAAGAAAGACCCATGGCTTCGACAAAGGAGAGGAACGCTCTGTTCGAACCTTAATGCGTTTTTCAATGCTACAAATGAAAAGAACCTGGTCATTTTGAAAATCAGTGCCCCAATCCAAGGGTTTTCAGAGACAACCAACATCCTCCAAGGCAGCAAGGAAGAGCTTTTTCCATCACTTCTGCCGAAGTGAACCCCAAAAATGAAGTGGTGATAGGTACGCTAGATATTAATTTAAGAATAGTGAACTTACTATCTTATTTAGGTTCTACGCATTCTTTTATATCTCGAAAGTTTAGTAGAACAATCCCAGCACCACCACAAATCATGGAAGTAAATATGTCGGTGAGTACAACAAATGGGTAATTCATTGCATCCCATGAATATAAGTCCTCCCCTGTTATAAATTAATGGATTGAATTTTCCTGTGAACCTCGTCATACTCTCTCTAGTGGAGTTTGATGCAATTCTTGGCATGTATTGTCTTTCTTTATATAGAGCTAACATAAATTGTTGGGAGAGGTAAATAACACGTTATATAGAGAATGGACCCCTGATTCATTATAAGTTTCAGGAGGAAGATGAATCTTCTTTAGCTCTATCATTATAAGCACGGATATTACTGCCCTATGAGCATGTGTATCTGGCTCAGACGATTGAGTCCAAATAAGAAACCGTCCTTGAAGAAATGCCTGTTGTGAGGGAATTCGTGCAAGTGTTTCCCGAGGAACTGCCTGGTCTTCCTCCTAGAAGAGATGTTGAGTTCTCAATTGAACTTATACCTGGGGCACTACCAATATCCAAGACTTCGTATAGAATGGCTGTTGTAGATCTTGAAGAGCTGAAGAAACAACTATAGGAGAATCTGGATAAAGGTTTTATACGCCCAAGTGTATCACCATGGGGTGCACCAGTCCTCTTCGTCAAGAAGAAGGATGGGTCAATGCGGCTTTGCATCGATTATCGTGAACATAAAAAAATCACAATAAATAACAAGTATCCTCTCCCAAGAATCGATGACTTTTTTGATCAGCAGCGTGGAGCACAATACTTCTCAAAGGTGGATTTGCATTCGGGATATTATCAAGTAAGGGTGAATAAGGAAGATGTCCCCAAGACTGCTTTTCATACAAGGTACGGGAACTATGAATTCATAGTAATGCCTTTCGGACTATCCAATTCTCCAGCAATATTCATGGACTTGATGAATAGGGTCTTTATAGATTACCTTGAAAATTTTGTTGTAGTCTTTATATATGATATTCTAATACACTCCAAAACCAAGGAGGATCGTGAGGAGCATTTAAAAACTGTACTACAGACTTTGCACAAGGAGAAGCTCTATGAAAAGTACAGAAAGTTTGAGTTATGGTTGAAGGAGGTCTCATTCGTGGGCTATATCATCATAGGAAATGGGATATCTGTGGACCCCTCCAAAACAGATGCAATTGAGGGATGGCCAAGGCCAACATCGGTAACAGATATTCGTAGCTTCTTGGGGTTAGCTGGATATTATCGACGATTTGTGAGAAATTTCTCACGATTGTCCAAACCTCTTACCAAGCTAACTCGAAAGGGTGTATGTTTTTCTTATAGTGATGAATGCGAAGAAATCTTCAAGGAGTTGAAAAGAAGGCTTATCACTACACTGGTGCTCACTTTACCCACAAGAGGGGAGATTTTTATGGTATTTGGTGATGCTTCGAAGAAGGGGTTAGGATGTGTGCTGATGCAGAATGATAAAGTGATATCTTATGTCTCAAGGCAGTTGAAAATCCATGAGCGAAACTACCCAATGCATGATCTGGAGTTGGCAGCGATGATCTTTGCCTTGAAAATCGGACGGCATTATCTCTATGGAGTGAAATGTGAAATATATACTAACCACAAGAGTCTTAAATATATATTCACATAGAAAGAGCTTAATATGAACCAGAGAAGATGGATAGAGCTCATCAAGGATTATGACTGTTCAATCAGTTACCACCCTGGGAAAGCAAAGAAGGTTGAAGATACCCTAAGTAGAAAGGACCCAGCAATTCTATCTATGAAGAGAATTGAGAAGGATCCAATCTTCTTAGACTTGATGAAGATGGACGTGGGAATCATAAAAAAGGGAACATATTCAATCCTTCCACAAATGATTTCTCAACCATCTCTTTTGGAAAGGTTAAAGGATGCTCAAAAGGAAGATGTCGGAATTCAAGAAAAAGTGGGAGATATCGAAAAACGGAAATCCTCGGAGTTTAATGTTAATAAAGAAGGAATAGTGCAGTTTGGGAAAAGACAATGTGTTCCATCAAGTCTAGAGTTAAAGAAGGAACTTTTGGTTGATGCACATAGTCCAATTTCTCTATTCACCCAGGGATCATAGAGATGTATCGAGATCTCCGAGAAAACCTTTGGTGGGATAATATGAAGAAGGATATTGATGAATATACATCAACGTGCCTGGTGTTTCAGCAAGTGAAGGTAGAGAGGAAGAAGTCTAAGGGGGTGATGCAAACATTACCCATACCAGAATGGAAATGGGAAAACATCACCATGGACTTTGTCACTGGACTTTCGAGGACATCCAAAGGCAACAATGCAATATGGGTTGTTGTGGATCGTCTTACAAAGATTGTACACTTCATTGCTATTCGGGAGGATTCCTCTTTGGATCAACTGGAACAGATATATATCGGGGAAGTGGAAAGGTTGCATGGAGTACCACTATCTATTGTGTCTAACCGAGATCCAAGATTCACCTCTATGTTTTGGATGAGTCTTCAACATGCTCTGAATACTGAACTAATCTTCAGTATGGCCTATCATCCTCAAACTGATGGCCAATCCGAGCAGACTATCCAAACAATTGAGGATATGTTGAGAGCATGCTCAATGGAATTTAAAATAAGATGGGACCAACATCTTCCTATGGTTGAGTTCTCTTATAATAACAGTTTCCACTAGATCATCCAAATGGCATCATATAAAGCCCTGTATTTGAAAAGGTGTAGAACACCGGCATGTTGGGATGAGGTCGGTGAACGTAAGCTGCTTGGACCAGAAATGTTTGAAGAAATGGTGGAGAAGGTGAAAACCATTCAGTAGCATATCAAGGCAGCCCAGAGTCTACAGAAGAGTTATGTAGATAATCATCGACGAGACCTTGAGTTTAAAGTTAGAGACATGGTGTTTCTACGCATATCTCCCTGGAAGAAGGTCGTGAGGTTTTTAAGTAAAGTGAAGTTAAGTCAAAGGTACATCGGCTCCTTCGAGATTCTTGATTGTGTCGGGGATGTGGCCTATCGACCAGCACTTCCACCTGTCATGGCCAAATTACATGATCTCTTTCATGTATCCCTCTTAAGGATGTACATACCGGACCTTTCACATGTACTCTCTTCTGAGGTGGTACAATTGGAAGATGATATTTCTTATAAGGAGCAACCAGTGAAGATATTAGATCGTAGATTAAAAGTTCTACGAAATAAGACAATGCCCCTCGTCAAGGTGTTGTGGCGAAACCACATGTTTGGAGAAGTGACTTGGGAATCGGAGGATATGATGAAGCTGAGTTACCCACATTAGTTTTAGTATGGGAAAAGGAAAATTTCCAGGGAGAAATTTCTTAAGGGGGAATATTGTAACGACCCAAAGATTCATTAATGGAAATCCCTCTTGATCTAATTAAATGTCTCTTTATGTTAATATAATGTTTCAACTTCATTTGTTTTATGTTAAGAATTTTGACCGTTGCTAACAAAGCCGTTGAACAGTGATCACATGATTAGTATAAATATAGGACATTAGAAAATCCAATTTACTCAAACAAAAGAAGTGATGGCCTCGTCCAGTAGAATTTCTCCATACGAAGCCCATTTTTCGGAGCTCGTAAAAGAGGTGGCATCCTTGGGCTTCTCTTTTGACCAATCCAATGCTGAGTTTCATCATGTCAAGCTCGAACGTGACCGTCTACGTGAAAAGTGGAAGTTGATTGAAATTACAACTCGAGCGATGTTATCTAAGCCAGCCCAAGAGTCTTTCATCATCGTACACCTTACCCTTACGTCTTCTGAGGCTATTTTAAGGGGTTCTGTAACAAATAAGTAGTACTATGTTCATGTGCATTATTTTTTGTATATAATAATGAATATAATTTCTAGTCATTTTTTATACATTGTAAATAGTTTTTAAAGTAAAAATAGTGTTTTTAGTTATTATTTATTTATGAAATATAATTTATTAAATTAAAGGATTTTTGAATCAAATAATATATTAATAAAATAATAATATTATTATTAAATTATTTTTTATTAAATATAAATGATCTTATAATTTTATGAATACAATTAAAATTTTTATTAAGGTTTGAAAGCTATTTCTGTCAAAACCCATGAATTTTTGATAAATGTCAGTTTTTATTTTAAAAGTAAAAATTCACATATTTAGAAACTTATTTAGATAAAATAAATTCTATTTCTTGAATCAGGATGTCGAAATTATCCAACGGTGAATTTTTCATATTTTTCTAAGACATTCAAATTTTTGGGTAAAAATTAAATACCATTTAAATATATAATGTGTTTTATGACATCATAATGACCCAATAGTGATGTAATAAAATACTATGATATTTATGTTCGGCCAATATATGAATTACCATTAAAATAATGTAATTTTGGGTTTGTTTGACTTACTTTTCAAAACATTAATGGACCCCTCAAGACTTATTCAACACCTTGCCTTTTTAAATTTATTTCCATGTGAGTGTGACTCACCTCCACATAAAAAACCCTAATATTTTAAGAAGTTCGGACTTTGTCCTTATAAAATATTTTATTCTTCTTCCCTTTTCCAAAAACCATGGGCCAAAACCATGGGATGTTTTTTGGTTTGGATTAATTTAATATAAGGGGTCCCAAACCTAAATAATAAAAAAATCACTCACCATTCCTATATAAACCCACCCAAGATCCCACTTCCTCCTCACTCAAAACCTTTTGATTTCGTCCAACATCTTCCCTACTCTCTCTATAATCCTCTAAAGGTGCCCCAAGCTCCCTAGAATCCTCTCACATGACTCTCTCTAGCCTTTGGAAGCACACTTCCATGTAAGGGTTTTTTCTTCCTTTCTCATTTTTGTCCAATTTTCTTTATGTTGTTTTTCCCATTTAATTTCAATTATGAATGTTGGGGTATGGTTTTGCACCTCCCTCATACTTACCTCTTTATGTTTGAATGATGGAGACCCCTTTCTCTCTCATTAAATTCCTCCCATGTACACCCGTTACTATGCCAAAATTCTGAAAGGAACATCTCTCTCCTCATTTACATTCAAGCAATACTTTTGTATCATGAATCTAAATTCCTTTAAAATTGTTGGGAAATGTATCCATATGACCTCCTTACTGTCCATTACATGTAAATATGATGAGAAACACCTTTCTCTCTCATCAACAATTTATATGAATTCTTATGTCACGCTGATACGCTGCCGAAATCGCACCGATTTTCTAAACTAATGCCATTGTGTAGTGAATACCATGCCCATTTCTCCATCAATGGTATTTACCTTTATGAACATTTACTTATTGATTATAATGTTTCATGTATGAATTCAACATTCCTTTATCATGGAATAAATTATTATGTTTTATGAATCCATGTTTTATGATCCATGTGACATACATATGCATGAAATGAAATCTTTTAGAAGGGTGCGCCCTTATAGCGCTCCAATGAATTGGGTAAAGTATAGTATCATGATACATCATGTGAAATGAGTGTTGAATCATTATAATTCAAGAGAAATGAGGTTTTACTTGTGCTTTATGTGCAATGAGGATTTACTCATGCTTCATGTGCAATGGGCCTTGGCTCATGCTAATTCCATGTTAAGTGTTGTTGCCACATTTCCATGTTATGATAATCATGATTTATCATGCATTTATGTTCATGTTTATTTTATGATATATTGATATAATTATTGTCTAACATGTATTTTACTCCTCATGTTATTCCATGTGTACTCCCTTACTAGGTTTTATAGATCACCCTTTTCTTATGCATGTCCTCAGGTTATCCCATGAAATGCTATGTACGAGGGAATTTATTGGTCATGTAAAGAAAGTTTTCAATAAAGATGTTGTATCTCATGTTTAAAGTTTTTATGTAATGATCCTAAGCCCCATATACACAAAACCTCTTGATCTTCTTGTTGTATCAAGTGATGTTTTATGTAATAAATCATGTTTAAGTTTGTAATAAAAGCAGGGTTGTCATAACTGTGACTTCAAATAAACCTTTATAATCTTCAATTCCCATATATTAGACATTAATAATGCGTGATGTGTGTTTTAATATATTCTAAATTTAGAAATATGGAAAAAAATTATGCACCTGGTCCATTTATTAGTGTAATTTCCCGTTCTATATAGCCTTCATACCCAAAAAAAATTATAAAATGGATTTATTAACAATGAAGATAGACTACTAAAAAGACCAATCCTCACCCAAAAGGGATAATGATTGATCCTTCCGAAAACATTGTGGCCCTCCTCAAACACCAATGGTATCCTTCTCTTATTTGTGTAGGCCTTCTAATTTCCATGGGCTTCCCACACACACTATGGTATCTTCTACACTTTCTCTATCAGAAAAATAAAAAACATAGGGACCAAATGCAATGAATTATAAATCACCATCTAGAAAAGGGTTGAAATGTGAGGTCTCCCATATAATACCTCAATAGTTTCTCGGATAATTTTATAGTGGAAACATTTTTTATCATATCAAATAACTAGTTGTGATCAACAAAACTCCATAAAAAATATTGTATGTAATACCAAATCATATCCTAAAGAATATAACCTATCATCATGATTTTACATTTCATCATGGGGAGGAATTTCAAACTCATATGAAATAAGGTCATAAAATACCTTCATAAAATCCTCCACAACTAAGATATGCATTGACCATGGTAGTCAGTGACAATTTCATAGGCTACCCTGTGAAACATCTCTACATCCTCAAAGTAAGGGAATTAAAAATACTCCATAGAACACTTCTCTTGAGTATGATTAAATTTATCTCACTTATTAATTTGGTATTAAACAAAAATAAAGGCCAATAAAACCTAACTTACCATTTATTTAGAATATTTAAATACATAGATATAATTTCTAACTCCCACTTTGGAACCTCAAAATGATATCTCATACTGATAAGAACTTTGTCCCAAACATTAACTGATAACATTTTGGACACCAAAAATTTAACTCAACATCATTCCACTTAATGTGAGGATTAAAAAACTAATACCTAATATCACATTACATCTCCCCCATGCTTGGATGCATCATTAGATGTGAATTGGGAATTATTATCAAAAGGAGTTCAACCAAATAAAAATGGATCATTTTTCACTAATAAAATCATACGATGTTCCCCCATCATCATAGAATCCATCTGGAATATACCAAATGAATTTATGATATTTAATAATTTCAGAATCAAAATCCACTTGTTGGTCATACATCACATAGTAAAGAAATGTGGCTTCCCCATAACCGATCACAAATGAAATTAGTGTCTCCTTCCTCAACTATAAATAAACAGTAAAACTAACTACTCAAATAACTCCTCCACCAACAAATAATGGTTCTTCATGTTGAGGGATTCAGGCACTATGTTTCCCTTTTTGGGAGTATATACTATGTCAAAATCATAGTCCAATAGGAACTCCAACAAATCCTCACTTCCTCATGTAGAGAACTCTCTCATTGAATATATTCTTGAGACTCAAATGGTATGTCTGGATCTAAATACACTCACTGGAATGTTGTGTCTCTAAATATTTGTGGAATATACCACAATTATATGCTCTAGGAAGAGGGTTATTTTATATTTCTTCTATAGTCCATGCTACCAAGAGACATAAGTAATCATAGCACATTTTTACATAATCATGAGAAAAATATCAGATCTTTTGGAATCATATTAAACAATATATTATACCTCTTATGGAAACTATATAATTAAGGCACTGGTTAGACACTTCTTCAGCTCCATGAAAGAACTCTAGAAAAGTTGTGACCAAAAAGTCATTGTCCATGTGTTATCATACTCCTTAAAATCCAGGAGCATCCTAACAAGAATATCATATCATAACTAATATTTCCAAAGAAACTAAACCCCTAAGAAACATATTTAGTAGACATAAAGATATTATAGCCAAAAACATCATGGGATCAACAATAACTCTTATAACATAGATTTCATGCAAAATTCAATAATATTACCAAAACTAAAACATTCATTTCATGAGTTTTCTATATAAATGATTCAAATAATGTAAGTCTTGGAAAATTAATAAATTCATAAGATGTTGTTCCTCTTTCTTAGAATTAATAAGGAAATCATAAAAAACCACCACAATAAAATTCTAACAGAGTTTACCGATAGTACTAATAAGACTTGTCGATGCTATTGGGGGGCTCTTCAATCGAAATACTTCATTAAAAAATCATAGTGACCATAGTGTCACCTAAATTCCTTCATTGGGATATCCTCACTAGAAAATATATCTTTTTATTGACCAAACTAATATTAAAATTTGAGAACCCATTTTCTCCTTCAAAAAAGTAAAAGTGGTCATTAATCTATGAATGAGGGGTTTTTTCATCACTACTACTTAATTCGAGTGGTGATAGTTAACAAAAAAACATCAACTTCCCATAAACCTTATTAGAGAATACAATTGGATCATCCCAAGGTGTAACACTGATTATAATAAATCCTTTATCCAATAGAACCCTAAATTACGCCATCACCTCACTAAAAATGGTCGGAAACATATTATGGGATATGGAAGACACAGATGCATTCCGAGGACGTAATTCATTGGTGGAATAAACATTCTGATGAGGGGAAAACATGATACCGAAACATTTGAAATCATTTATATACTCATATTTTATTATAGGTATTTTCTCCCATATAAAATCAGTGGTTTATAGATCCTATCTTGAAAAATAGTGGGAAATATGTAACTATCTCTTAAGGGTTGACTCCACTCACCATGTTTAAGAGTTTCATTCACCTATGAAACTAAATCTCAACCTATATTTAGGATTACATATTGTAACACCCGAGATTTTGTGAAAAATATTCTTTTTAATTTCATTGATCTCTCGTGTTGTACGCTACACCAAAAGGAGCTTTCACAACACGCATCTCTGACCTGGCTTAAATTACACGCAATCGCGACCTTCCACGATAGCGTGTGTTGTACGCAACACCAAGTTTCGCTAAACAATGATATGCTATTAAAATATTATTAAAACGAACCGTTATGAATAGTAATAACCACTTTTTGAAATTTTGTAAATTTTATTTTTCAAAATGGACTTCATTTCTGGATTTGGAATATCGAAATTATCTTAGGGTGAAATTCTGGTACTTTTCGGATAACATTCATTTTCTAATGAATAGTGAAAATTACTAAATTTTAATTAAAAACAACATTTTTAATAGAAATAATTAATAGTGATAAATTATTATTTTTATTGGTTTCAAAGTATATTTAGAATATATTTTTACAATTTAATAAAATGTTGGTTGTTTGATGTAATTTCACATTTAAACCGGACATAAACAACTGTCAATCTTTTGATTGTTATTATCTCTTAAGAACACACTATATGTTTTGACGATGGGAATTAATTTTTAAATTAATTAATGCAACTGATATGTTTTAAATTTGGTAAAATAGAAATCATTTTTGAATTCATAATATCAAATATAGATTAGGCCTAATTTTTGGGATTTTTCTGGAAACACTCATTTTTTGATGAATAGTGAAACCACTAAGTGGTAGTTAAAAAAATGAATTTTTCATAAAACATAATTTTACCGCTTCTGTGAGTGGAATTTCGAAAATCCAAGAGACACGGTTGATTTCAGAAAGTAAAATGTGGTTCAATGAGATGAAAATAATTTTTTTTGGTGAATAGTAACTTTTTACTTTTTTTTACCACGGTTAAAAGTAAATAGGGTAATTAAGGGTAAAAATGATATTATTATTACCCTAACACATGGCCTAATTCTATTGGACAAGTGTAATTCGACCTAAAAAACCTTAGGAATAAAATATGACCATTTAGGCCCACTTGGATTAGATTAGAACATTTATTATTAATTTATTTAAAGAAGGGTTAAAATAGTTAAAATCAAAGTTTAATAAGTAAATCATTTTTAATATGGGGTTATCCATAAGATAAATTCGACTATAAATATTCATTAGAAATCTAAAAAGATTTCCTACATAAGGGTATTTTATTTGTAATTTTTAGACATTAAATAATTTAATTTATTTATGACACAATGATGATGCAGTAATTATCTTATTAATGAAATATTGACATAATTGATGTTATAAATGCCCAAATAAATATAATTTGAGCTTTTTTATAAATTACACTAATTTTCTAGGTGAATATGACATGTTAGTATTTATTTATTTAACTTTTGTCGAACTAATCATTTTGTTATAATTTTCACAAAAATCAATTACTAAATAGCGTCAAAATTGACATAAAATAGTTTTTTAAAAAAATATTATATTATTAATTTTTATTTTATACCTAAAAATCTATGTTTCGGCCAAATGACGTAGATAAGGTTATATATATTAATCATAAACAACTTGGGGTTCGTTTGTCTTGATATAGTATGTTTATTAACCTTATAGTGTAAGAAAACAAGAAGACACGGTGAAAGTTAAATTATCTAACTTAAAGTTAAATCTAAATGATAAGGTTAAAATTGATACCTAAACTTGTCTAAATTCTATTGGATGAGAGGAGTTAGACCCCTAACCTCATTAGCTTCTAGATATATCAATTTGGAGCTATTGAAAACCGAATTTTACTTTATAATAAAATAATAGCTTTAGTTATTCCAAAGGTACGCCTCTCCTCCCTTATAAAAGGGCACCTCATCTCCCTATTCCTCACACCACTTTGGTCCTTAAAGCTCGTCCAAACTCTGCCTATTTCTCCTCTCCACTTCCCTAGAAACATTCTAGAGGTTCAGGTTTTCTTCAAAGACCTATTTTAGTTCCCTAAAAGTAGGTCTCAGAGAAGCACTTCAAAGAAGAGGTAATGTCTGTTACCGATTCTTTCATCTTTATTTCTTCTTCCACTTCTTCTTCTTTATTTGTTTCATTATGAAGTAATAACATCAGTATAACTCATATACTGATATGTTATTATAAGTATGAAACAACCCTATTTTACCATCTATCCGTCCTATGGAATACAAAATCACCGCGCGTGCGTACGTACGGAATACCGTCTCCACAACGCGATGAGACTCATTCTCCACATTAACCATTCATGAATGATTATAAAGTATATATAATGAATAATAATAAAATATATAAAATTTTAAATCTACTGGATTTATGTATATATATATATATATGTATGTCATCTACTTACTTCCATTCAAGACAATAAGGAAAGGAAAACATCATTCATTCGTACGTATAGACTACCGTCTCCATGAACGATGTGTTTCATTTCATTTATCTATATATTATATATATACTGAATATATATGATATATAAATCATGTTTTATATTTTGGAAGTAAGTAAATCATGACATAAGTAATAATAATGTCAAGAACAACAAGTCCAAACACCTACAATAAATGGAACAATTTTACCCAAAACGCTTTTTAAAATGGAATTTACAAAAGAACGGGTAAAATAAAGTCATAAGTGAACCATATATGATATCATAACAATTATTATGATTCTGGAATAAGTCAATGACATTATTTAAATCATTATACAGGAGGTTCGGACACTTACGAAGCAAATCGGACCTAAGGTAAGGGAAATATCACAATCTCATTTTTATCCGAGATTGTTTATACTTTGGTATTTACTGGGGTGTATTTTTTCATCCACATCCATGTTCCCTAAATATGTAATATTATTTCCATCCACCTAAAATTTTCTAAATCCAATTTTACCCTTCGGTGAGTTTTTAGTAAAAGATATGAAAGGAATCTTTTGTCATTTTTCATACGAGGTACTTTTTGACTTTTCTGACAAAAGTACGAGAAGAATGTTTTTTTATCTTATACGGCATGAATGGATTTTTAAAACATTATTTCCAAGAAGCTTCCTTTACAAATTTTCATGTTTATTTTTAATCAACTTCTTTTATTTTAAAATTGTTTGACATGTTAAGAAAGGAAAATGTTTTTGAAGTAGAAAGGATATTTTCCTCAAGAATGGAGTTCAAGTGTTTTATTAAAATTATTTTCGATCTAAGATAATATAGGGTTCTGTTTCTATCCCTATTGATTTGATTATGTTGTGATGGAATTATTTTTATGAATCCCTTTATCTTATATGAATTGCATTATGATGTCATGTTGTTTAAGAATCCCATTTTTATTACATGGGTTACGAAATGATGTATGATTTATGATTTTTTGGAACACATAATAATGGTATCATTATGAGATGGGTGAGAATTATATCTCCCTCCAATGAATTGGGTAAAGATTTTATATCTCATGAGATAGACATGGATGGAATGGTAGGTTATACCGGTTCAGTGAAACAGGACTGAAACGAGGGTGACTCGGTTCAGAAATGGACTTTGTCCACTAAGATAGTCTTGGAAATGAGTCTTGACTAATAAGATATGATTCTCTATGATTATGTGTGTATGCCACAAAGTTTCATTTTTTAAGTTATGATTATTGGGATTACATTTCACTACTATGATTTATCCAATGTTATGAAATTATGATCTCTTTTGCAGGTTAAGATTTCCAAAAGATATGATCTTATGAATATGATGTGATTGATATTTCTTTTGTTTACCCTTACTAAGAATTTGAGGTCACCCTTTTATGTTTTCATTTTCCCAAGATATAAAGAAAGGATTTAGGTTAAAAAAAGTAGAAGATCTTTATGGGAGATGTTGAAGATCTTTCACCACGATTAGAAGATTATATTCTGAGTTTCCAAAGACACTAAACTATTACGGTCCTTGTGTGTGTGTTTTTGTTATGTACTAAGTATTCCACAAAAGTAATGTAATGTCTATGTACGTCAAGATTCGGGTCTCTACAGTTGGTATCAGAGGAAAGGTTTAGTCAACCTTTGGAAACTAGGATGCGAAAACGTTAGTGGGATCCCTAGAGATATTTCTAAGATATGTCTAGGGATGTCCCTAAGGTTAAGTATAAGTATAGGTTATAGTCCTAGAATTGCGCTAACGATCATAGAAATAAACCTAAGATGTTAGATATTGAAGTTACTTCCCCTTTATTATGTTGTTTTCCCTAGCAAGATTTTTGCCTCTCACATTATTTTTTTGGGTTTTAGACGATGGTTGGAACCCGAAGGAACCGTGTTGATCAATGCAATGGACAATGCAATGATTGTACTCCTGAACAAACAAATGTTATGGGAGATGGAGTTAAAAATCTTATTGCTATACTTACACAAGCTATGAATCATTCTGGACATCCAAATGAGTAGAGAAGGGAACAATATTCTATTGAGTCCTTCATGAGGCAACTTCCACCTTCTTTCAGTGGGTCTTCTGATCGACTTGTTGCTGAACAATGGATCAGTACCACCGAAAAGATATTTTCAGTTCTTCAATGTTCTGAACATGATAAAGTCATATTAGCGGTATATCGTTTGGTAGATGAAGCTGATCAATGGTGGAATATTATCAAGAATACGAGGCAAAGAGATGAAATTGAGTCCATGGAATGGGACGAGTTCAAGAACTTATTTTTCAATAAGTACTTCCCTCGTATTCCTAGAACAAAGATGGAGAAGGAGTTTCTTGAAATAAAGAAAAAGGATGATGAATCTGTTGGTATATACAAAGCAAATTTTAAAAGGCTTGCATGGTATGCATCTGGATTTATCATCCAACATGAAAGTAAAGTTGACCGATTCTTCAGTGGGTTAAAACCAAATCATTGAAGGGAATTAGCTATAAGAGACTTCAGCAGCTATGAATAAATTGTACGGTGTGCTATCAAGGTAGAAATGGAAGTTGGTGTTACTTATCCATCTCATAGTTTTGACAAGAAACGAAAGATGGAGTTCAAGGAGAAATCTCAGAATAATGGTGAAAAGAAGATGATTGTTTCCTTATGCTCAAAGTGTGGAAAGAAGCATGGTGGAGATTGTCTTAAAGGGACTAGAAAATGTTTTAAGTGTGGAAAAAAGGTCATCGAGCAGCTGACAGTCGAAGTAATGGAAAAATGGTTTCTATTGATGGGAATAAAGAAAAGACTGCAGAGAACGCACCACCAACACTTCAACGCTTCAAGTGCAAGGAAATGGGGAATTATGTTAATAAATTCCCTAATCCAAGGGTTAGTGATGATCGAAATGAGCAACCACATAAGGAAAAGGACAAAGGTAAGTCAAATGCGATCACCATTGGCGATGTTGAATATGATAATGATGTGGTGGAATGATTAAGTGTTTATGTAATGGGATTACAAAATATTGTTGTATATAGTATCGTGGAATATTGGAATATTTATGTATTGGTCTACTGTTGTTTTCAATAATTTTATGGTACCGGTAACCATGGAAAGTGATTGAGATATTTTTGGAAAAAAGATGATATGAGAATAATGAAGGGGAAACGAGAAAATGAAATATTTGACAGTATTCATGAGCTCATGGTTGATATAAGGACTAAGTGATATCATGGTTTGAGTATATAGAATTTTGAGGATTTTGGTATGTGGAAAGTTTTAACTTTTAACTGCATTCATGTTTTCACTAAGGATCAATGGGTATTCAAGAGAATACATGATTAAGGCCTTTGAATGTTTGGAATGTGACCAACAAAACATATCTTATGATATATGGGGATCAATGATGGTATTAAATCTCTGGTAATCATTTTCACTATATTATGAGAGTGGACTGCAGTATTATGGATAAGCCTAAAGATTTGAATGGACTGTGTTGGTCATAAGTTAGTATTGTTTAAGGATAGAATATTTTTTGATATTATTAATGGGATGTTATAGTAATATAGGATTAGAAAAAGAACAACCTGCAGGACGGGGGACAACCCATCGCGTCGGACAAGGTTGTGGGAATCAAACCCACAACCGAAGTGCGATTGGCCTTTATCGCCTACCACTGGCCTACAAGAAGTCCCTGGTTAGTATAACCTAGTTTTATTTTATTAAGTGGTATGATAGATGAAGTATATGTCCATTTTGGAACGATATTCAATAGATGGACTTATGTATATTTGATAACTTTTTCTAACATTTTCTTTGAAACAGATAGAATGACTCATCATTCTATCACATGATCTATTAACACTTCATGAATAACAAATTAAACTTCATTTCTTTAAGAGATAAAGTGGAAATTGTTCAAAGCATAGACAACAGTGAGATTGTACCAAAATAAAGTAAGTATTTATTCTAATTCAAATTCTTCAACTTTAGGGAAATGATCTTGAAAGCAAAAAATGTTATCCTAGTGCTCTTATATCTGATGAATCAGATGGTACCTTCAATCGTCACAAATTTATGGATTTATGATTTGCTGGCTTTTCCATAGCCATGTTCTCTACCACTCTCCATCAGAACATGATGGTTGGATTTCTCTTCCATATCCATATTTTCACCTATGTGGAAAACCAATGATTAGTTTATTTGGGTAACTATTACGTTTCATACTTTTGTTTTTAAATATTGGTTTTGGTATTCCTTTTTACAATGTGGGTTTCTATCAAAGAAACTTTCGATTAGTAAACCATTTATAACCCCGACGAATTTTGAGGGCGAAATTCATTTTAAGGGGGGTAGTATGTAACACCCCGAGATTTTATGAAAAATATTCTTTTTAATTTCATTAATTTATTGTGTTGTATTCTACACCAAACGGATCTTTCACAACACGCATCTCTGACCTGGCTTGAATTACACGCAATCGCGACCTTCCACGATAGTGTGTGTTGTACACAACACCAAGTTTCTCTAAACAACGATATGCTATTAAAATATTATTAAAACGAACCATTATGAATAGTAATAACCACGTTTTGAAATTTTGTAAATTTTATTTTTCAAAATGGACTTCATTTCTAGATTCGGAATATCGAAATTAGCTTAGGGTGAAATTTTGGTACTTTTCGGAAAACTTTCATTTTCTGATAAATAGTGAAAATTACTAAATTTTAATTAAAAACAACCTTTTTAATAGAAATAATTAATAGTGATAAATTATTGATTTGATTGGTTTTAAAGTATATTTAGAATATATTTTTAAAATTTAATACAATTTTGGTTATTGGATGTAATTTCACATTTAAACCAGACATAAACAACTGTCAATCATTTAATAGTTATTATCTCTTAAGAACACACTATTTGTTTTGACGACGGGAATTAATTTTAAAATTAATTAATGCAACTGATATGTTTTGAATTTTGTAAAATAGGCATCATTTTTGAATTCATAATATCAAATATATCTTAGGCCTAATTTTTGGTATTTTTCTGGAAAGTTTTATTTTTTGATGAATAGTGAAACCACTAAATGGTAGTTAAAAAAATGAATTTTTCATAAAACATAATTTTACCTCTTCTGTGAGTGGAATTTCGAAAATCTGAGAGACACGGTTGATGTCAGCAAGTAAAATGTGGTTCAATGAGATGAAAATAATTTTTTGCTGAATATTAACTTTTTAGTTTTTTTTGCCACGGTTAAAAGTAAATAGGGTAATTAACGGTAAAAATGATATTATTATTACCCTAACACATGTACTAATTCTATTGGACATGTGTAATTCGACCAAAAACAACCTTAAGAATGAAATATGACCATTTAGGCTCACTTTTATTAGATTAGGACATTTATTATTAATTTATTTAAAGAAGGGTTAAAATAGTTAAAATCAATGTTTAATAAGTAAATCATTTTTCATATGGGGTTATACATAAGCTAAATTCGAGTATAAATATTCATTAGAAAGCTAAAAAAAATTTATAGATAATTTTATTTTATTTGTAATTTTTAGACATTAAATAATTTAATTTATTTATGACACAATGATGATGCAGTAATTATCTTATTAATGAAATATTGACATAATTGATGTTATAAATGCTCAAATAAATATAATTTGAGACTTTTTGTGAATTACACTAATTTTCTAGGTTACTATGACATGTTAGTATTGATTTAATTAACACTTTTAGAACTAATCATTCTGTTATGAGTTTCAAAAAAATCAATTACTAAATAGTGTCAAAATTGACATAAAATAGTTTTTAAAACAAATATTATATTATGAATTGTTATTTTATTCCTAAAAATCTAAGGTTCGGCCAAATCACTTAGATAAGGTTATATATATTAATAATAAACAACTTGGGGTTCTTTTGGCTTGATATAGTATGTTTATTAACCTTATAGTGTAAGAAAACAAGAAGACACGGTGAAAGTTAAATTATCTAACTTAAAGTTAAATCTAAATGATAAGGTTAAAATTGATACCTAAACTTGTCTAAATTCTATTGGATGAGCGGGTTTCTACCCCTAACCACCTTATCTTTGAGATATACCAATTTGGAGCTATTTAAAACCGAATTTGACTCTATAATAAAGTAATAGTTTTAGTTATTCCAAAGGTACCCCTCTCCTCCCTTATAAAAGGGAACATCCTCCCCCTCTTCTTCACACCACTTTGAGCCTTCATGCTCTGCCAAACTCTGCCAATTTCTCCTCTCACTTCCCTAGAAACATCCTAGAGGTTCAAATCGTCTTCAAATACCTATTTTAGTGCCCTAAAAGGAGGTCTCAGAGAATCACTTCAAAGAAGAGGTAATGTATGTTACCGATTCTTTCGTCTTTATTTCTTCTTCCACTTATTCATCTTTAGTTGTTTCATTATTAAGTAATAACATAAGTATCACTCATATACGGATATGTTATTATAAGTATGAAACATCCCTATTTGACCATCTATCCATCCTACAGAAAACGAAATCACCGCACGTGCGTACGTACGGAATACCGTCTCCACGACGCGATGAGATTCATTCTCCACATTAACCATTCATGAATGATTATAAAGTATATATATTGAATAATAATTAAATATATGAAATGTTAAATCTACTGGATATATGTATATATATATATGTGTATGTCATCTACTTACTTCCATTCAAGACAATAAGGAAAGTAAAACAACGTTCATGTGTACGTACGGACTACCGTCTCCATGAACGGTGTGTTTCATTTCATTTATCTATCTATTATATATATACTAAATATATATGATATATAAATCATGTTTTATATTCTGGAAGTAATTAAATCATGACATAAGTAATAATAATGTCAAGAACAACAAGTCCAAACACCTACGATAAATGAAACAATTTTACCCAAAACGCTCTTTAACATGGAATTTACAAAAGAACGGGTAAAATAAAGTCATAAGTGAACCATATATGATATCATAACAATTATTATGATTCTGGAATAATTAAATGACATTATTTAAATCATTATACAGGAGTTTTGGACACTTACGAAGCAAATCGGACCTACGGTAAGGGAAATATCAGAATCTCATTTTTATCCGAGATTGTTTATACTTTCGTATTTACTGGGGTGTATTTTATCATCCACATCCATGTTCCCTAAATATGTAATATTATTTCCATCCAACTAAAAATTTTTAAATCCAATTTTACCCTTCGGTGAGTTTTTAGTAAAAGATATGAAAGAAATCTTTTGTCGTTTTTCGTACGAGGTACTTTTTAACTTTTCCGACAAAAGTACGACAAGAATGTTTTTTTTAACTTATACGGCATGAATGGATTTTTAAAACATTATTTCCAAGAAGCTTACTTTACAACATTTCAAGTTTATTTTTAATCAACTTCTTTTATTTTAAAATTGTATGACATGTTAAGAAAGGAAAATCTTTTTGAAGTAGAAAAGATATTTTCCTCAAGAATGGAGTTCAAGTGTTTTATTAAAATTATTTTCGATCTAAGATAATATAGGGTTCTGTTTCTATCCCTATTGATTTGATTATGTTGTGATGGAATTATTTTTATGAATCCCTTTATCTTATATGAATTGCTTTATGATGTCATGTTGTTTAAGAATCCCATTTTTATTACATGGGTTACGAAATGATGTATGATTTATGATTTTGTGGCACACATAAGAATGGTATAATTATGAGATGGGTGGGACCTATATCTCCCTCCAATTCATTGGGTAAAGATTTTATATCTCATGAGATAGACATGGATGGAATGGTAGGTTATACCGGTTCAGTGAAACAGGACTGAAACGAGGGTGACTCGGTTCAGAAATGGACTTTATCCACTAAGATAGTCTTGGCAATGAGTCTTGACTAAAACGATATGATTCTCTATGATTATGTTTGTATGGCACAAAGTTTCATGTTTTAAGTTATGATTATTGGGATTACATTTCATTACTATGATTTATCCAATTTTATGAAATTATGATCACTTTTGCAGGTTAAGATTTCCAAAAGATATGATCTTATGAATATGATGTGATTGATATTTCTTTCGTTTACCCTTATTGGGCATTTGAGATCACCTTTTTATGTTTTGTTTTACCCAGGATATAAAGAAAGGATTTTGGTTAAAAAAGATGAAGATCTTTATGGGAGATGTTGAAGATCTTTCACCGCGATTAGAAGATTATATTCCGAGTTTCCAAAGACACTAAAATATTACGGTCCTTGTGTGTGTGTTTTTATTATGTACTAAGTATTCCGCAAAAGTAATGTAATGTCTATGTATGTCAAGCTTCGGGTCTCTACACAAATAACCATTAAATTGTAAATTTAATCCAAATCCTAGATTGTAGATAACTGGTACACATTGGGTAAAACATCACAAGGTATCATTTTCAATATGATGGTATCCAAATAAAACATATCTAAATTGATATGAATTTAATGCTGATGAAAGATATGAGTGATGGGATAATGAAAACCTATAGGATTCTCTGTCAAAATATGTTATAATAGGGATATACTAGTATCTATATCTTCTATGTGAAAAAAGAAGTGACAATAGAATGACACGAAGAAGTTTTCATGAGAACATGGTGTAAAGAAGAGAGGAAAAAAACCGGAACTCAAACTATGCATGTAATATCCTACTAGAATCCCTACATCACCTATATTAGATGAATATTTTGATCACCTACCCCTTATACTTTATGTGGCCCTCCTAGTGTTCTTTTTGGTGGTGGAACAAGTGAATGAAAGTTTCATCAACTGATACATCCTCCCACACTACCAAATCATCTATCATATCTACCTTTAGGAGGGGCACCAAGTCCCATGTGAGGAGGTATCTTGAAACACTATTATCTTTTTTGGGAGGTTTTATATCTACAAGTCAGAATCTTGTATTTGAAACAAATATTCTATAGTCATTAAATGTTATTCTGAATAGATGATAGAATAAAATCATGAATAATAATCATCATGTAACCAATATTCACTAACACAATATTTCATGTAACCAATCATCATGTACCCAATCATCATGTAACAAATAATCATGAATAAAAATCATCATGTAACCAATCATCATGTACCCAATATTTATAGATTTTTTATATGTCATATCCGTAGATTCACATCATAATCATCACTAACACAGTGGCCTATTATTGTGTCTTTACAGTTATATGTATCAAATTCACCTAAAATCTCCATAACACCTTTTCATAAAAACACCATCCATAAATATTCATCATTGTTCATCATTGTCTTCTCCCTCTATCGATGTTATTACCAGGTCATCACCAATCAGGTCCCAAAATCACATCCCATACAAGAACAAATTCATTACCAAATGTTCATAATTATAATTTACTAACAATTCATTACTTCATACAGTCTCCTCATGTTAACCCACTGGCTGCTACAAAGGTCATTATTGTTCACACACTATGTGAGGGAAGATTAAAATTGAAATGAGCAATGGTGTGGTAGATAGAAAAAATTTTCAAATAATTGGGTTATTAAATCATATAGAACTAATTTGTTGTAGAGAATTCCCATGTTCAAAGTCATTGTGTCACTATAAATATAGTCGATTGGTAGTGATGTTGATAATTATTAATTCATTAACAATATATTTATAAAATATAATATAAACCACAATGAAAATTCCTTAGTGATAATATATAAAATTAAATATTAAAAACTGATTACCAAGTTTATAATGAAATATTACAATCTATAGTTACATACCAAATGAAATAAAAATAATAGTTACTAATATTTTAATATAAAGTTATGAAAACTCCTTACATAATTTTTGGTTAAATTTAAAATAAAAAACACATTAATTTGGAAAGAGTATTCAACATAAATGATTAGAAAATAATAATTAACAAGATATTCATGTAAAAATATTAATATATAAATTATGTGAATATGTTATGTTAATTCAAACATAGATTGGATAAATGAGCATGAAAATTGCCTAAATGTGATCATTAATGAATTATGATTCCAGAATCCTTTAGTGTTATATATGGTGTTGATTAACTCTATAGAGGTGATATACCATCATATTTATTTTTTAGTGTAAGGTTAAGGCTGTCAATAATAATTATTTAAATCAAATTCATAATAATTAATGGCATGACTCCCAAGATCCAAATATTAGTATTATTGTTTTCCTAGAAAAACTCCCTTGTTTTTTATACAAATCCTTAATTATAATTTCTTTTTGGGATAACATTAATAATATCTGAATTATTCACACTCACGTTACAATGAATAATATTCTTATCATATTTTTTTTAAAGAAAAATGAAACAAATAGGAAAATGACAATGATTTGCGATCAATGTTTTAATAATATTAAAAATATTCAAGGGTATTTTTTTATAAAAAACTTGGAGGAAAATTTTTTAATTTATGAGCATTGAAAATAATGGTATTGGAGAAGTATACTACATTTTGAGATGATATAAACAACATAAATGTGAATTATATAGATGAAAATAAACATAATATCTTGATTTTAATTCAATATTATGATTGAGGAATTTAATTTACAATCAATCAAAAAAAGAAATCAATAAATGGAATGAATGTAATTTCATCAATTAAAGAATAAATTAAAAAATGGAATTTTGTATCTAGTGGATACTAATGAGAATACATGATTACTAATGGTGGTTGGGGATAATAGTTTCGAGCGTGAAAGGAATATCCATATACTTCAACAAATAATGGAAATATGTCAAAGATTAGAACAATTATTTGAATTCCAAAGCTACAAAAACAAAGATAAATAAAATATTATTCTTCATTAAAGGGAAATATACTGAGAAATACCTATAGTAATAAAATACAAGGCCATTAATTTACCTGACCAAGTTAAAACTAATTTTTTTAGTCTAATGTCACATCATAGAACTTGTGATGACATAAATATTATATTTTTTCTAGATGAAAAAAAAGAATTTGTTGTATTATATTTAGGAAATAATTTATGTTATAGAGTAAATATAGATGTTTTAATTATGAGATAAAAATAATGAAAGAATGAAGATTAAATCTCATCATTCCAATTTTATCATATAATACATATCTATTAAGGTTAAACAATACTTTTACAAACATGACATAAAAAATTATGTATCATTAGTTATGAATATATAATAAAATAGATCTATTGAATGGAATAACATAATGGTGAACAATATAGTAAGGATAATACTCATTGAGATTAGTATTTTATGACACTATTTAAATAAATCAATGTATGTGAAGGTGTATTATTAAAACATGGATTTATTGTGCTTCAGAGAGTAGAAAACACCATATGAAATATAGCATAAAAGGTAGTTAATATTAAAACACATTAAGAATGTTTAGAAGTTAGTGTTATATCCCAAATAAGGATTGAAATAAATGAAAATAGAGATATAATGAAGGTAAATAGTCTTCCTAGGATACTTATTAAAGAGTAAATATTATAAATATTTTTATATTATGATCAATAATTTTTTGGATAAATTAATTTCTATGTTATTGATGTGATAAATGAAAAAATGAATACTAGTATATTTTTATAGGAAAATGTTCTTCACATGATTCCATCGATGTTCAAAAGAAATTCAATTTTTTAATAAATTTTATGCATTTGGATAAAATTTATATCCAAAATATCCTCCCTTGGAGGAATGTTATCCACAAGATGGTGATGATGTTCTATATTTTCATGGCCCTCTGGAACTACCCACACCAGTGGAGATTTCCAATTATCTATTCATACCATCGACACCTAATTTTAATATATATTAACAAGGAATGGACCATTTGGGATTAATAAATCATTCAATAGATCATATGTATGTTTCCAATCTTTATTACCAACACTAGAACGCTTATTAATCACTCTGGTTGGTGTTTTATCTATGTGGTGCAATGCATCAATGGTTATCCAAACTTCTAGATTTCTATAAAATATCATAATTTTATTTAGACAAATCATCGATAGAGAAATGTAGAAATGTTGGGGGGATATTTTACACCATTATAGGTGTCTATATGCTTTATTTATTCCTAGGATATCTTCTCTCTGTCAATATTATCTTCACAACATTGTAGGTTTTTTTCATCAAACAATGTTTTCAATAGATGATTTCATTTTTGAAATGGATTGGGATTATAGATCATGAGATAAGTGGTAATTTAATTTATTGTTTTTGTTGATTGATATTTATAATACTGGGGAACCCTAGTTTTTTGGTAAGGATCAAGATTTTAGGGTAGGCATTTATTTTTCATAACCCAACTATTCCCAATGAAATTAAATACATCGTAGGGAATATTCATTACATTAATGCTGATCTAGAAAAAAATTATTGAACACAAAGTCCACTTTATATGTATGGAGAATGAAATTTCATTAACATTTACATGGTATATTCTTTTTTAATTGTATTACTCAAAATATTTATTGAAAAACTTACACTATGATTCTAGGATGGGTTTTTATTGGGCATACCAACTTCATGGAAAATCATATTCTTGTTAAGAGATTTTAGGTAATGAGTTGTAGGGGGAAGGGATCCTAATAATTCAAGATAAAAAGAGGTATTATTATTGATTCACCTCTCCACTCATACCCCAATTGGTTGGGGTTGTAGATTATCTACATTTTTTTCACTAATCTAGTGGGTTAAGATAAGTAATTCCAAATGACTGCAGTTGATGGTTACAATATCCTTTCCCTTGTACCCTTAACTAATGTATTCGTTCCAATTTGTGTTTCTCCTCCTCCTCATTATTATATAAATCCGTACTCATAATTTGTAGCACTTAAATATTTTCTGGAAATATTTCTCATTAGTTAATTTTATTTTTTTAATGATTCTGTTACAGACAAGACTGACTTTAAACAAACTACACTACACTATTAAAATATAATTATTTAAATATGGTTTTTATATACATGTCAATTTATTGGGGTTATAATTATTATTAACCAAAATATATTATATATATGTATATATAATTTTAATAAAAAAAATTAATTTATTAAAACTTATGAAGTAAATACTTATTGTTTAGAAACAAATATTTTATGCTTCATTAATATGTTTTAATGAATCTTGTTTTTATTTATTTGAATGAGTGAATATTATAATAATTTTTTTTGAAATTTTAGAAAATATATTTGTAAATATTAATTTTATTTATTGATTAAAAATGTCAAATTTATCATAGGATTATTTTTTTAAATATTCTAAAGGTATTGTTTTTTTGGATGAATAGTTAAAAATACAGTTTTTTATTAAACTATCATTTTCTTTGTATTAATAATTCCTTTAATGATTTTAATTTAATCCTAAGGTAACTTATATACTCATTATTTATACATATCCTAATTAATTAAATTTTTATAATACTTATAATTTTTTCAGTATGAGTAAATTTTGGGGATCAAGTACACATTTTTTCCAGAAAACTATTCTTCTTTCAATTTTTTTGTTATTAATTTTTAATATTATTATCTCCCTTATTTGAGTTTAATCGTGAAAATTGAATCCATATTATGAATTATTTTTCCTTTATTGGTAAATAATTCTTTTATACTACTTTCATTTTGAATAGTAACTATATTAATTTTATTACTATGTTAATGGTAACATGGGTAATTTAAATGTTTGGGTAACAAATCTCAAATGAAGGCTCACAAATTCTATAAGAAAACCCAAAAATAAACATCCCATGGACATGACCCCATGACTAAGTCCCCCAACCCCTCCCTCTATGCCACACCAACTGTATGTGATTGTGGGATTAATTTAGATTAAAAATAAAATGATAAAGACTATAGTATGAACCAAAGACTTTCATTATCCTTATTATTTGAGTCCACATCACCAGGAATATTCGATTAATTTGTTGTATGAACTTTTCTATCCATTTTTATGAATTTATTAACTTTATAGTATTTTATTTCCTAAAAATCAAACATTTCATACTCTTTTTTTTAATAAATATAATATTTTTAACGTTGGGTTATTCAAAGGGTATATATTAGCACATAATCCACACTCCTAGATCAAGTGAAATTTTTATAAAATTTACCTTTTAATATTTGATACCAAATAAGAAGAACCAATTTTCCCAAATAAATACTGAAAATTAAAAAAATAAATATTGGTTCAGTTACAAACCCATGGAACATTTAGGATTATAGTTTTTGGGAATTTAGACCAACTCGTTTCAACTAGTATTCTTAAAAAAACGTGTTCATAATGATGAAAATCATTCATTTCTCTAAACATCTTTTCTTATTTTACATTATTCCATTATTATAATCCATATAAAATCCCTTATAAATGTAATTCATTCAGCATAATTATTTATAAACTGGGGAATAGGAAAAAATTAGAAGGGTGAGCTCAAATACTTTGTAAGGGTAAACATAATCCTTAACAACTAAATTCCATCAATGAGAATAGTAATTTAATATGGTTATGAAAAAAAATCATATTTAATGAGAAAATTATTATATAAATCATTAACATAAATACATAGATCATAAAATATAAAAACATTTAAAAGGATAGAGTCATCTAAATCAGTAATAATGATCCACATGATATCAATATTGGTCATAAAAACAATATAATACCATTGAAAATAATTAATACCTTTTTAGAAAATTTGATCAATATATTCATAAAATCATTTCAAACACATTTTAATTTGAAAACCTTTATGGATGACATCCAATATTATGATTACCCAATGCATTAAAGCACTATCTAGTCAAACATATTTTTTTAATTTGTAATGGGATCAATGGATGATATATAGGACACTGTACTTATATTCATTAATGGGATCAAAAGTTAATATCTGGTCCAACACATCTATAATATGTTTCTGTCTCACTCGACGCTATCTGGGACACCCCTTGAATATGTTGTAACAGACTAACATATCACTATCTATGCCACCCCATATATATAATTTATAATAACCAAAAAAATAATAGTTTTCAAAGATATTTCCACATAAAATTAATAAATAAAATCGTTATTACTTTTATCACAACATTATCCCATGAAATGGAAATGGGTTTCATGTTAGTCTCTATGAAACATGATTAACTCGTGGAAAAGAAATGGGATCCATTACAATTTCATTTAAACAATCTTAATCTATTCAAGGAGAAAAATGTGGGCGATATTATTAGAAAATATCCCCAATGGGGAATAATTATAAAAAGTATTTTTCACATTGATGAATGAAAATACTTTCAAAAGTTCACAACAATTTCTTGAGGAAAATATCCTTTTTATTTTGAAAATATCTTTTTAAAAGATAAATGTTTTTCTAAATATTTTTTTATACCAATTTTAAAAACTAAAAAGGTCCAAAATATTAATAAAAAATTTCTATAGAAATAAAATTATAAAAATTAAATTTAATATTTAAATAAATGATGGTCATGTCATCCGGTAAATCCTCACATGTCATAAATAACATTCCTTTTGAATTGTAAAAAGGATGGATTATTGACATTTTTAGAAAGAAATAAGAAGATTACTCTAAAAACAATTGGTAAAAAGAATATTTGGTAAATATATCATTAATAAATTATTTTTAAAAGGATAAAAATATTTTTGGGAATTTTTTTAGAAAATATTGGTTTGGAAGAAAATATATTTTTAACATAACAGTGAAACAAATTTGTAGTTTCTTAAGAAAAATTCCAAATTATTCTAATTACCAAAGAATAAAAAAATGATATTATTGAAATAAAATTGTTCAAATAACCATAAGATAATATTATTCATTATAATAATAATATTTAATAATTTAATACTTAATTATACACAGTCTTGATAAATTATTATATTGTAACTAAAAACTCTTACCCCTTCTGTTACTTTTAATCATAATCCTTATTAAAGAATAAAATTAAATAAAACATATAATATTATGAAAATGGATATATTCATGATATAAAATGTCAAGGTGTAATTATATACACCTCATAAAATAATATCTTTATATAACATAATAAATGTATCAAAGAAATAAAAATTATGAAAAACAAATCCCTAACATTTTTTATAACATTGAAACTATAAACACCATGATAGAGACATCATAAAATGGATATATAGATCCCCATTAATTTATGTACAATAATGTTAAAATAAATTCATAGAAATTATATACACCACACAATAAAAATAAGCGGTGAGTATGTAATATAACTCATAGAAATAATAGTGAGATGAGTAAAACCCTTACAATGAGTCTAATGGGTCACATGTGTATTTATCATCCAGAATATTAAACATATGTTAATTATTTACTTTATTTATAAACTTTTTATATTTTATTGTTAATATATTTTTTCTTATTAACATGGTATATATAAATAATTAATTTATTATGTTTATGTATGATCTTTTCACCATATTCGGCTATTATGTCAAAAACAACTTTGGTAGGTTGACTATGGTCAATTGGGTGCTTATTAAAACATCTATTGAAGAATAATCATGAAATTATTATCATATATACAAATCAATTATTAATTTAAACTAAATCATGAAATATGGTTATGAAAAATGGAAAAAAGATATGATCATATAAAAGGCATGTCTTAGGTACACAGGAGTAACATTTCCATTTTTCAATGGTCACTATAAAAATAAGATGTGAATTAATTTAACAATAAAAATATATAATTATATTAAAATTTAAATATAATTTAAAAATATATACATATATATATTTATTTTTATGTGGTGAAAAAATCAATAATTTCATCGCATTGAGAAGGTAGTATTCTATAGATACAGGAATGACATTATCACTTTTTCAGTGAGTGAAATGGTTTGAATAAAATGATATATTATATTTAAAAAAATATAATTAATTAATTAATATAGTAATTATTTAATTAATATAGTATATATTCATTATATTTACCAATATTATCATCCATAAAACATGTTAGTGAAAAACACTACACAATGTTTTGTGATGTAGAAGTCTGTTGTACACACGAGTGACGTTATTTCATCCCCTATAATATGAAATGTAAAAAATAGAGTTTGTGATATAATAAAGCGAGAGGTATAATTATTTCATAAATAAAATAAATATAAAGTAAAAACAATATGTCCACCATTATGACCGGCCATGAGAGTTGGTAATGGATAAATGAATAACATCATTTTACGAGGCTTTAAGTCTTCATACATTCAAATGGTGATTTCATATCACATATAATGGATGTATTTTTTTATAGGTATTACCCATAGCATGACAACATATATTTATATTTAGGATAAAAAAATTATTATACAATGATGTTATTAGAATAATTTAATTAGATAGTTAAAGAAGTAAAACAACAAAACACTTATTGATGAATGTTACCTCTTCTTCAGGTATCTCCTTTTAGTTTGTAATCAAGCCCATACTTGGTGGGATTAATGCCCAAATTTTTAATTATGTGATAATATGAGTTTATTTTATAAGTAATTTTTAAATTTTTTTTGGATAAAAATGTCTTTATAGGTATCATGAGAGGAGTTGGGGAAGCCTTTATAAGTGGGGGAGTGGTAAACAATTAATTTTTTTGAAAGAGGGGATTCCATCCACGTTTTTTCCATTTTAATTGAATATAATAATTAATAAAACTATAAAATAAGTGAAAAAGTATAAATATTTACTTCCATTGGGTTCTTGACAAGTTTCTATGTCATTTGGCACCATAATTTTAATGTTAAACCACTAAGTAACTCATTTTTACCCTAATCAATGGAATTAATTTTTAGTATTTCACTAAACATATATTTAAAAATTAAGATGGAATTATTATAAATTATAAATAAATAATATTAAAAATATTTAATCTATTTTTCCTAATTCATTTCAAAGTATTGTAAAATTTTTATTTAATATTAATCATGTAGACCCTGC
Source organism: Viscum album (assembly GCA_963277665.1). Lineage (NCBI taxonomy): Eukaryota > Viridiplantae > Streptophyta > Magnoliopsida > Santalales > Viscaceae > Viscum > Viscum album. Next base: position 1,143,423,712 of record OY728148.1, read on the forward strand.
GAGACAGTGAGTTTTTAAGATGAGAATTTTTTAAAGAAAATGAGGAATTCATTTTAAATATATAAAAAATTATGATAATAAATTAATATTTAATTGTATGTATATATTAAATTTCACATAAAATATTCTTCATTATAGATTTTTTAATTAATTAAAAAAGAGAAATATTATGCATTTTAAAATAGTTTTTTAGAAAATCCATTTTCTAAACACAAAAAAAACCGTGTACTAAAACTAATTTAAATTTGATTAAATTTAAATAAATGGATTAAATATATATTATTTTACTTGAAAACATCTTCAAATCATATTGGTACTTTTAAATTAATTTATTTATTGAAAATAAAATTCATTTTAATAGAAATTAGTATTTTCCACAATTCAACAAAAAAAATATTTTCCTAAAAATCCTACAATTTCTCCCACTGTAAATTTTGATATTATACTTCCAAATATTATGTTTTTTTCAGAATTTAAATTTTGAAAATTTATTAAATTTTTTTTATAATATTTAAACTATAAAAATTAGAGAAAACTTGTTTTTTGAAAAAATACACAATATTAGGAAAAAAATGGTATTATTTTTAAATCATGCATGGAATACTAAAAAGATGAATGTTAAACATTAAATTGAATTATATTTATATAAATTTCATTACAAAATCCATTAAGAGTTATTTTCTTAATTTATTGGGTTTAAACAGACATGTCTATGTTAAAATAGTTTTTTTACACAAACATTTCTTTATTTCTTCAAAGGGTTTTATTTTAATTTATAATTTATTGGTTACAAAAGAATATATTTAACTATTATTTCATAATTAAGTTAATAGTGTCCATACCTACCATTCCAATGGATATGTTATTTTGGTAATATATATCATTGTACAATTATGTTCAGTGTTACATGTTGAATATTCCATTGAAAATAAAATTATTGTGGTTGCGTGTAACATAAGATAAAATTAGTGTTTTTTGTAAAAGAATAAAAAATATCATGTTGTGTGTACTTTACTCAACCTAATATAATTTTCTTCCTAAAATTTATTGGGGTGATACATCTCCCCCCTAAATAATTGAATCCTCACAACTTCTAAATTATCTCAATAATAAAATGCTAGACATTGAAAATAGTTTTTAATTAATCCCACATCATAAATATGGTTAATAAAACATACAACTGATAAGAGAAAAAATTATGTGTGATGTTCATCTAAAATAACAGCTAAATACATTCCCAAATAATAGAACATATGTTGGAATGGAGGAAAACCATACATATTTATGATTTTCATTGTGCTCATTGATCAAAATAATGTGAATCATTAATGAAATATTAAGGGCCTCAAAATATTAAATTTGTTAAGATATAAAAGATTATCAATTCATCATAATTATAGGTACTAGGATAATACTTTTTCATCAATATCCTTTTGTTAGATTTGATGAATTATCTTACTATCTAGACTAATTGCATATATAAATATAATTTCTTGTTTAGTATCATTTCATCCTTCTATCAATTTAAACCATAATGACATATTTTCTCTCAAGATGTGTAATAATGATTAAATTTCCATACCTGAATCAGAAAAACCATATTTTAAATACCATATTTCTATAATAGGGATAATAATCTATTTATGATGTCTTTAAACTTTATCCTATATAAAAATGGTTATAACAAGGTATGATAATTCTATGAATTAATAATCTATTACACATTATTCTACAATTTTATGTTGAAATACAAAAAAATCAACACAAAAAATTCCATAAATTATTATCCTTAAAATTCAAGAATCATTTTTTGACTATGTTAAATGATCTAAGATTATAAATAATAAATCATTTATTCTTCCAAGATAATTCATTAATTATTCCCTAAAAAATAAAATATGTTTCTAAAATAAATATAATATATTCGTGTAAAGATGTTATAATTAGTTGGAAATCAAATATACTAATAGTAGGTGATACAAATATGTCTCCCTTTTATTGTGGGTTCAAGCCCCACAACCTTTAAAGAAGAGACATCTTTTAAACCAGCCATTGGGTTGTCTATTTTTTATTAAATATAAAAAAAGTGTTTACCCCTAAAAAAATTCTTGTCGAACATAGGGATACAATACCTAAACACAATAAATATTATCCAGAATAATTTCATTAATCACTATAACATATCATCTCATAAGACCACAATAGTGTGTCTAAGACGTTGAACTTATGATCTTTTTTATACATATAGACCTTTGACGGTATCCATAACTCTTAAGAAACCCTCACAGTAAAACATCTTAATATCAAAAGTTAACTAACCCTATTATTATACCAACTATAATAGACATGAACCTGAACACCCAAATCCAATTCCAAATTCATAAACATTACATTATTGGATTTGATACCAAAAAAGTGGGACCAATTTTCACTTATAAAAACATACAACAAAAAAACTGTAGAGACCTGGTTTTTTCTTATAAGGCTTTGAAATGATTATAAAAATTATTTTAGAGCTCTAAATTAAGACGGTGTGCAATTATGAGGCACGGTGTGACCCAAATTAATTGTATAAAAATATTGAATATATTTTATATTACAAAAGTTCATTAAATAAAAGAAAATAGGATATCAATTAAATGTTTCATGGGATCAGAAATATAAGATCACAGTTGGGTCCGGAATATGGTGTTTACCCTAGGTACAACATAAAATAAGGTGGTGTGGTATTTTCAGACCCCTCACACATTGGTGTTGTGTTAAATGGATGAATTAAATTATTCATTCATTCATTTAATATGTCAAACCCGAATAACTCATGGAAGGAAGGTCTTATGATAAATCTAAGACCACTATTGATTTTAGAACATAAGTTTTACCCTAGGTGGGGAATAACCAATGTGTGTATTGGTAGTTCAGCTTATGTACAATCGATGATGGATAATTTCATAATTAAATAATTTTTTGTTAAATTATTGGGATAATATCCTTAAGCTATTTTTTGGATATTAAATAATTGTTATGTTTTTTTTGTCTAATAATTATTTTTTTCAATAATGAAAATCCCCTCCTCTCCGAACCGTTGATGAACGACAAACGAAGAACATCAAAACATTGGATTCAAGAGAATCAAAGCACAGTGAACCCAACAATGTTTTCTGATCGTTTGGAATGTATGATCATAATCAACAAAAATCAATCTGATCCAGGTAGAAATCGTCTTTATTGTTTTATGACTTTGATTAAACGATATAAAATTTTGATAATTAGTTCTTCAATATCCTCCCCTTTGATTAATCCCAATAGCTAAGAACATTTTATTTCTTAATATTCTATATTACACGAATGACAGATTCTTGATTAGTTCGCCAAGAACATTTGGCCAAAAATCCTAAATCATTGTTTTTCTACTTTTCTCCCCTCTTTCCTTATGTTCTTCACATGGAATCTGTATGGATCCTAGTTTGAAAATTGTCGGGTGACCTATGCTCGATCGGGCACCCGAATTCGGGATGAGATTGTGGAACGATGAAAAAATCATGATCGGATACTAGAACTATGTAGATCGGGACCCGAACATTATAGATACACAATCTTCATAATTTACAGGCTTAGAATGAAGGTGTTGTGTCTTATAGAAGTGGTGGAATTCCATCACAGGTTCGACACTGAGCAGAAGATAGGTGATGGTCGGTACGACTTCCAGTGGCAAGGTAGTGGGCATGTGGTATGGAGGGGCCAGGTGAGACGGTCGCCCACAGCTTTGCAGTGGAGGTTGCTCAGTGTTGACATGATGTTTGTTAGACATGGTCAACGTAGTGAGTGATAATAAATTTTTTTAATAAAAATACTAATTGGTGACAAGTTTATAAATTTAAAATTGGGGATTCGTTATTTTTATTATAATAAATTATTATTATTATTATTATTATTATTATGTTGGTTTAAATTTTAAAATATTTATTAATAATTCTTTATTTGTGATATGATATATGAGGATATATAAGAGATATTATTATTTATGAAAATAATAATTGTGTTAAAATAATAATAATGGATTGAAATGGGGGTGGGACCTGTGAATTCTGATGGGAGGAGATCTTTCATGTTTTTTACGGAGATTAAATCATTATTATTGAAAATAAAAAGGATTTCCAATTGAGGGTAGAAATGAAAGGGATGCATTACCCACCTATAGAATGAGGAGGAACTCCATTGTAGCGTAAAATCTCATTTCAGGGAGGAGTAATGAGGCCATGATCCTCATCTATTTATGTTAATAATATTATAATATTATTATTATAATTAATATTATTATCTTATTATTAGAAGTATTTTTCATCTGTAACTTCTCTGTGAGGAATATTATTGATGCACTACTAGCAGCAGTGTGATCCTTGAATTGGGATGGTCATTCTAAGACCAATGTCGGGTACCTTTTTTGAACATATGGATTGGTCCAATGAAACATCGAATAAAAATAAAATTGTGGTTATTCTAAGATATTGTATCTGATATATCTCCTTCATACATTAATGGAATGACGAACCATTTGGGACACCGTTACCCAAAAATTAAGACAGATGCCTCCAAAATAATTTCTGATATTTAAATTTAGATCGCGGTATGGTCCCAGCGAGGCCTGGTTTGCATGTGTTGTAGTTAAATGAAACCTTATCCCCAGGATTCCATTTTCGTAAAATGGGGAGTCAATATCGTGAATTTTTTCATGAAGATTGCAACGGTATGATCTGTATTATTTTTTGGGACCAAGGCATGGGCCCAACGTGACCTCATACAAACACAATGCAGAGATATTGGAATTTTCGATCAGATGTCCATTCAGGGTGAATGAATAGTCAATCATGTGAATTTTTTTTTCAAGGATTGCAATGGTGTGATCTGTTTGGTTATTTGGTGCCGATTTATGAGGTATTCTAGTAAAAGTATATTTTTCTCCTTCTGTTATACAATGAGAAATGCACACTGATCATCTTTTTTTCTAATGATATCATGTACACTGAGATTACACAAGCATTCCTATGGGTACTTGATTTATATTTTAGTACACAAGGATGGATAGGTACATGTTTATGTGAAAAGGTGGGGTCATACAGTCTATGGCCCCCACATGCACTGTGTACCACTTTAGGAATCTTCAATATCTCGTAGCTTTTTTTGTTGGACTTGGTCATTGGTATATGAGTATCCAATCCCAAGTATTTTTATGAGTATAATGTGAAGTCTCACTCCTTATTGACTTCTAAGATACAATGTGAGATGTTCAATGTTTGATGCCTATCTGAGGTGAAACCCAGTGATTATAGATGTGTTTTTCTTAGAAGCACCATCCACCAGGGATGACTAGAGTTCCTTTATTATTTTCTATGAGGTACCATCCCGTAGGGATGATCAAATGTCCTTGATAATTTTACAAGAGGAACCATCTAGTAGGGATGAATAGAGCATATCAGGGATTACCCTCCAACTTGGTACAGATGTGTCATTCCCTGATGACAGTTCTGAGATTACCCTCATGTTGTGTTGGGAAGTGTAATTCCCGATGATCCTTCCTAGTGTACTCGCTAGCTTTGTCTGGAATTGGCATTACCTGATGATAGTTCTGGACTAACTCTCCCAGTGGGCTGGGAAGTGGTGTTCCCTAATGGCAGTTCTTGGCTTAGCCTCCAGAGAGGCTCAGAAGTGTTGGTCCCTGATGATCTTTCTGAGTTACCCTCCAGTGGGGATACTAAGTGGTGTTCCTCGGTGACAACTAGAGTTAGACACTTGACTATGTGACATGGTTTCAAGGCATGGTTTGACATACCATAGGATTCATGAGAAGGTGGGGTGTTTTCACCACCAAGATACATCCTTGGGACGCTACCAAAATCATTTCATGTGTGTAGTGCTGCCCAAAGAGAATAGTATTTAGGTGTGGTGATTTGTGTTTATTTGACTAGTTCCTCCTAGGAAGAAGTAGTGAAATGCATGGAATCTTATATGGGTTTTATCCTAGAATTGATGGCTAATCAATTTCTTGGGAAGAGCTATGGAATGGTCTTCCCCTTAATCTCTCATCTTGGTTTCTTTGACTGTGAATATATATATATATATATATATATATATTTATATATATATATATATCTATATCCTATTTCTAGTGCCCACTCCTTCAGTTTTGGATACTCTCCTTCAAGTGGAGATGAAGATGTAGGGGCTTTGCCTCGTGATTTCTATGTCTAGCTTCTATTTTTTGGATGTCTAATCTCTTATTATAGGTAGAGAATACTCGATGAGATGTTAACATTCTCTCTGTTTTTTTCTCCTTGTGTTTGTATGATCTTTATTCCCTCTATTATTGGGTAGAGCTACACTCCTTTTACTGTACCTTGTCATATCAACTTATTTTAGTTTCAGATTATCTCTTATGACTCCATCGTCTGTTTTTCAGGTCTTCCTATGGATTATTTTTATACCCACCCAACAATGGGATTTTACCACTTGTGTCATTCCTTATGCATACGACGGACTGGTTGATGATCACTTCATATGACTATAGTGATACGGGTGCTTGGACCATTTATGGTTGTTGTAGCTTCGGTTCTAGGACCAGGGCTCTCTCATCTATTTAATTTTTAGTTTCTTCATGGTTGTGAATCTTTTCTATCCGAACATGTATTTTTTTCATTTTTTCCCCTTTTAGTTTTACTTATTGTACTTGTACCATTCACTGGTTCAGACATGTTTTGTTTATTTACAGTAGTATTTCATCTTTTGTTCCTTTCCATCTGCACATTTTCATTGATTTGGTTGTGTGTGTGTGTGTGTATAGGTTCTTCGACAAAGGCCTCCCTGAGTTTCTTGTGCCTTCCGCGCTAGTCACCCACCTCTGGCCAATGGGGGCGGGCTTGGGGTTGTTGTGCATAAATCCCCGGCTTGGGTAAGGTTATAAATAAGTTTTATCAAAGGTGGTTTATCCCTAAGGACATTGTTCAGATATTTCCCAAAAATTTGATTATTTGAGTTTAGGGAAATAGTGTTGAAGTATGTCAAAAGCATCTCCCAGTCTAGGGAGTCTAGTGATGGTATGGGTGGTAGATGTATCTATTCTACAAGACTCTAATTACACTCTTGTCAATTAGACACCCTAAAACATCTATTTTAAGGAAGAATGGTACAAGAATAATATCAGAATGTGCCTTTAATTGCCATTCTTGAGTTATCTCCGCATCATTGTTGATATATATACGCTCTTATGATTGTGGTACTCCTTGATAACATTCAGGATATCTCTGTGATGACATCCCGGTAGGATAATAGCTCTAGTTCGTGATGACAACCATCAGAGAAAAAAACCTTAGTTAAGGACCCATCATGAAATCCTATTTCACCATGTCGGTGGGTAGGAGAACCTCCACCTATTGAGCAGTAGAAAACCCCAGGACAGCAGGCTTAGGACGTGTATAATATGGGAACCGTTCTTGACTTCCAGTGACAAATAATTATTAGTTTTCATGGTGAGCCAGACCCTAAGGCTATAGGGGTTTATTTTGAGTCGGTGTTCCACCACTTCAGGATTTCACAAACAATAATAGAACATACGGTGTCTTTGGCACCCATCCTTTTCCATGGAGAAACTGGGCATTGGGGGAGCTTGGATACTCATATACTCCCTGAGTCGACACTCTCGTGGGATGACTTCTTGAATCTGTTTTGTAAGGATTTCTACCAATCCTTCTTGAACTCCATTTAAATTAAATATCTCTTTTAGTATCAGTATGGAGGTATGAGGGTGACTGAGTATGTGAATAGTTTAACAGACCATGCATGCTACTCACTGTACATGATCCATGATGGATATTTATGAGCACGGCTGTTGGAGATGGGAATACATTGAGAGATCAGTGCTATCATAGTGCCCATGTTCATCCCCACCTATAACGAGGTGCTAGAGGAGGAAAGGGTGGAAAATATCTTTCGTTAATTTTATACAACTAGTTGGAATGTTAGTGCAATGAAGATGAGTCATCTGTCACAGCTAGAAGACATCAATCAACAATATCTCGACATATTACAACCTCTCAGGATCAGTCTCACGCATGTGGTCATATAGAGTCGAGGGAACGTAGAGCACAGAGACAACCCAGAGTGGGCCAATGATATGCTTGTGATGGGTTTGGTCACATGGCACAAGACTGCCTGACCAGACGTGCTAAGAATCTCTAGTGGGCAACAGGTGGATCACCTCGACCAAGACAACTCTGTTATCATGGTGGTCCCCAGGATGGTGTGGTTGAAGCGTCCATCTGACGTATGCACTCGTGGCATAGTTTTGTATCTAATTTACTTAGAGGGATGTTCGGGAAGTCTCAAGCTCACATAGTGCTGGATCTTTTAGGGCAGTTAACATCCTTACAGCTGACCCTGGTGGAGTAGCATGGTACATCTTTTCTTCGGGTGATGGTGTTGACTCCTTTTCTTCTCGAGTGTCTAAGATAGTATTTGTTGTGATGCATCAACTTTGATATCATATGTAATGATATATATTTGAATGTTTCATCATATGGATATTATGAAGGAGAGAATCACAAGAACCTGTTCCCAGAGAAAACCTTATGAGGGCAGATTATCCCTTTGGTTAGTGTGTTGTGATAGTACAGAAACGTCCAAGAGTCTCCCTAGGAGCGGGATAGCTAGGTGTGGCATTGGTATCCAAAGATGATTCCCTATTTTTGATTTTAAATGATTAAAATATTGAAGGAAGTAATAATTTAGAGACCCAGTTTTTTATTTATAATACTCTGGAATATTTCTAAATATTATTTCACAGCTATGTGTGGAGACATCATGCAATTATGAGGCCCAATGTACCTAGAATTAATTGTATAAAGATATTGAAAATATTGTATTTTAGGCACACCCAGTTAATTAATGAAAAAGGTACCACCATTAAATAATTGATTGTATCAGATATCTAAGACCACTGTTGGTTCTGAAATGTGAGGAATAACCTAGGCGCGATACAAAATGAGTCAGCACGGGACATTTTGATCCCTCACTCATTGGTGGTGTCTTAAATGGATTAATTAAATTATTAATTTATTCATTTAATATCTCAAACCCAAATATCATGTAAATAACCATAAATTTCATGGATTTTTTTTTCTCAAATTCTTTGAATTTTACAAGTCCGTAGTTTCTAACGGCACCTGATTCCGATGCCCAGAGTGCCAGGAATAATCCGTCGAAGTTTTTTAATCTTAAATGAACGTGTGTAAGCAGTATTCTTGAAAAAGTGAAATAACTCTTAATTGGTTACTTGGATTAGAAATCCGAGGGCACCATTGCACTCATGATGGCGGGTTTACCCTAGGTGTTACTTATGTTTAGTCAGTGCGGGACTCGAGTGAAAAATAAACAAAATTGCATAACCGTAACAAAATAATAAAATAATTATTTAATTTTTCAAATTCTTATAACTCACAAACGGTAGCTCAGATTAAAAATTTGAGACCACATCTGAACTTGTGAGGGCATGCTTCGTTTAATCATATAGTAACGTTGGCCGGCTCGGGCCAGCAGAAAAAGTTAGTTTTGGCCGTAAATAAAATAATTAAGTGACAATTATTTTATTTTAAAATTCATAACTTATAAACGGTGACTCAGATTAAAAATACGAGAGAACTGTTGGGTTCGTTGGGGAATGTTTCACCTAGGCATATCCTATCCTTGACTAGCGCGAGTTGAGGGAGATGGATAAAACTTTTCTGAACATTTTTTCTAGTACGTTCAGTAAACGTTCATTCGGAATGTTATATCTTCTGATCCAGTTCTCGGAATTGAAATCCGAGGGCGCCGTTGAACTCGTAGCGTCGGTAATTTCTTAGTGAGACCTTCACCACAGTTGCGTTCTGATGAGTTTTGAAGTTGGTTTTTGTCATTTTATTAATGAAATTAATAATAAAATGATGTACACCACTTTATTTTATTTTTTAAGCTGTCATGTGTTGTGTGTGCGGTTAGTTGGTTAAAAGATCCACTTGGGAGTTGGTGGTGGGACCGCCACACCCTAACCTCCCATGGGAGGATAATTGGGGTGGGGACCACCCGAGCAGCATAGCCTCCCATGAGAGGTTATGACGTGGGGTCCACATGTGGATTAAAACCCCATTTAATTGAAAGGGAGAAGAAACCTCTCAACCCCCCATCAATTATTTTTTTATGTCAACTAGAAATTAATTGCTGTAAATTAATTTTATGTGATGACGTAAAATTAATTGGTGTCAATTAATTTTATGCTTCGATGAGAAATTAATTGTTGTCAATTAATTTTATGTGTCGATGTGAAATTAATTTGTCTCAATTAATTTTTTGTGTCAACATAAAAATTAATTGTTGTCAATTAATTTTGTGTGTAAACATAAAATTAATTCATGTTTTTTTTTTTGACGTAGGCTGGTTTAGGGAAACATCTTGGCATCCCCATTTTTTAGTGTGCCAACACACCTCTTAAATTGTACCAATGCAATTTAATTCACCCGACCACCATTTTTAATTAAGTAACCGCATCGTTGGAATTTAGGAAGGCTCCTAATAATTGAACAATCATAAGTTCCATGATGGTTATATACCTCTCCCCGTCTCTTATATATAGGGAGTTTGGGAGAAGGTATTGGGATGGCATTACCAAGCAACGAAGCGCTGGTAAAGTATCGTGATGCCCAACACTTGGAGAAACTTATCTTCTCCAATGAAGAACACGAATATGGCGACACCGATGATACTTCCTCGACTTCTTCCTTGGAGCCCCCTTCCGATGTGGGACATCTCTGACGACCCTTCTTCCTCCATCTTCATCGTCAATGGACCGACGCACGAGATCGGAAGGGGAATCATACGGCGAACGGTGACAACATCGTCTTCCACCGCGACGAACAAACGCCCAACAATTAGAGATGTAGGGGTGTGTTTTTAGTTATTTAATGCATAATCATCTCTCATTAAATCAACTTCTTGAGCTGCTTGCTATCTTTCTAATGTGGAGGGTTCGGACCACACGAACATGACTCGACCCCTCCGCAACTTTTATGGTGTTCGAATCTTGGATCGACGACGACGTAACAGCAGCATGGCAATGTGGAGATGGCAACGAAGATGGAAAATAGAGGTTGCGCTTCCCGCGGCCTCCGCGAACCCTGCCACCGGTCACGCGATGCCCGACCAGCCTACCCGCGCACTTCCGGCGCACCCTGCGCCTGCTCGTTGCCCCTCTAAATCCTGACCGGATCCCCCCGGCGCCCAGGCCGCCTGCCCGGCGCCCTCCCGGTGCTAGGTCGGGACCCTTGGCCGACTTCCCGGCGCGCCCCGTGCCCTTATCGATTCACATGAGGCCTGCCCGCACCCCATGCGGCCCATCGTTGGCCTCTCGGGCCGAGCCGTCCGAGCCGCGCCCCTTGCAGCGCCAGCCGAATCTTCTACTGGCCTTCGGGCCGAATCGCCCATGTGGCGACTTCGGCCACAATTTTCCAAGTAGTCCACTGGGTCGGGCCCTGCTGACAGGGCCAAATTCAGCGGGCTAAACCGCCCAACAGGCCAGGTTAGAACCTGCATGTCTGACCGGGTCAACCCTGACCAGCTCGACCCTGACTGAGTTTGGCCGAGTTGGTCCGACCGGGTCGGACCGGACCTGGGCCTTCTTTTGACCCTTTTCTTGCATTAGCAATATCTTTGGCACCAGACGTCCATTTGATGAACCTTCAGTAGCGTTGGTAATCTCTTTGAGAATCGGTCCCTTAAAAATACCCCATGGGAATTCGGGGTACCGTTGTGATACGGTCGGTTGGTTTGTACACGAAACCAACCGGGCCCCCCGGACAAAAAGTCGAATAACTCACAGACCAGGCGTTCGATTGACGTGTCTTCTGTTGAGTTGAGATCCCTATGATGTGGTGGTCCTTTGTGATACTTCTACGTGAGACTTCATGACACTTGGAGTATCGACCAGTAGCTCGTGGAGCTGATCCTCCCAGAGACGAGGAGACAGAGTGCAGAAACCAAGTAGTTGTAGACTTGACGACTGCTTGACCGATTCGACTCGGAGTGATTCGACTAGCCTAGTGGATGGATCGCCCAGTTTGGCGGTAGACCCATGGAGGACGGAGCACCTGGTTTGGCAGGATACCCACGGTACTCGACAGGAGGAGAACCTCTGAAGGCTATTAGGGGGAGCGCTCGGTTTGGCGGCAGACCCACATAGGAGGAGCACCCGGTTTGGCATCAGACCTATGGTACTCGATAGGAGGAGTACCTCAGTAGTCTAAGGTTAGTATGTAGAGCCTAGGAGTCGCGGCATGGCCACTATTCTCAACAGAGGAGGATTTCTCCAGCAGTTGTGGTTTCATTAATGAAAATCCTCATTTGAGCTGAGTCAATGACATTTGTGTTTACCTCATGATTGAGATGGGTTACATGATAACTTAGGTATACGTTTGGGAATATAAATTAGTAATGGTTATCTATTGAGATCTTTTTTTGTGGTTCATCTTTTTTGGTTTTAGTGAGACCTTGAGGTTCTCGGGGTCCATACTGAGTATCGTTATACTCACCCCTACACAGGCTATGCCCGCACCTTGTTGTGTTTGATGCAGACGATGGATAGCACTGACCGAGGTAGAGTGTACGAGTACTGGATGGTACCCGGAGGTGGACACTCGGCATGACGGTACACGGAGCAGACCGATATATGTGGATTGCTGAGGAGGACATCTATACCTACCCTTCAGGTTGGAACCCGGAGGACGATCCAGGAGATGCTTCACCATTCAACTTGTTGTCTCTTCAGTTGTACCTTTCTTTCAGTTGTAGTTGTTCCTTTCTGTTGGGATTGTATTTCGATCCCCTTTGTACTTTCAGAACACTTGTTATACTACTTTACTTGGTGTTTGTTTCCGCTTGTACTCTGGTTATGTGTGTGTTTACGTTTCCTAAATGAAATACCTTCCCTTTTATCGGTTTTTACGCCTTTGGTACAAGTCACCAGCCCCTGGCCTACAGAAGGCGGGATTGGGGTAGTTATGACACGGGCCTCGGGGGACAGGTCGTGACAAATTGGTATCAGAGGATTCTGTTCTACCGTAGAACTTAAGACTCTGATATTTTCTTTCTATGAAGAAATAGTTTTAAGGCTACTATGTCTGGTTTTCAGTTCAGGGAGTCCAGTGTTGGTGTGGGATGCTGACGTATCCATACACCAGGACCCTGACTTCTGATTTCCGACTCAGTGCACGGATGCACTGATTGCATGTGTGTTTTCAAAAGTTTCATTTAAATCAGCTCAAACCAGATCAACTCACTAGGTATAGTCTTCGACCGTATCGCATCTATTTTTTTCAGGATGCCTCCCCGCAGACCACCAGCTAGATCCCCAAGAGTTTTACATACTAACAGTCGCTGAGCGACGAGGCCTCAGTACAGGTCCCTCTCTCAGTGGAGGCACCAGTGGAGGAACCAGCGGTACTACCACCCATTGGGACACTGATGCCACCATCTCTAGCAGTAGATGATGCACGCCACTTGAGCGCATTGCATGACTTCCAGCACTAGAGGCCACTCTGGTTCCAGGGAGAGACAGATCCACAGGAGGCTGAGGATCGGCTGGAGGCTATGGTGAGATTCTTCAGGCTAGTAGGGACGCCATCAGACATCATGGTGATCCTTGCTGCCAGCCTCCTTCATGCAGAAGAATGTAGATGGTGGAGCCTGATGCTCCAGATACACGATGAGGCAACATTTATATAGGCAGACATCGAGAGCCTATTCCGGGAGGAGTTTGTACCATCCACCCTTCGAGCAGTGTGGATACAGGAGCTACTGCATCTTCAGTAGGGTTGCATGATGGTGGCGTAGTACTCAGTGAGGTTCACAAACCTCTTGCGCTTCTCTACAAATATGGTACGACACCCGTTCTTCAGGGCCCGGTCCTTCAAGCAGGGGCTCATGCGAGAGATTAGAGCCTTAGCTATTTCTCACAGCATCCTGACGCAGACAGGGGTGTTGGAGCGAGCCCTCCTAGTGGAGAGTTTCCTTATTGAGAAAACACGAGCAGCGGGACCCACAACTAGTCGACATGCAGTGTAGTCTTCCTGCAGCTGGAAATAGACAGATGACACAATGGTCCAAGAGGACCAGACATACAGGTGGTCGACCGCACGAATCAGGATCGGTAGCGCAGGCCACCTAGGGCGGACACAGAGCCTGGCATACCAGGAACGGGCAGTGTTACTCCAACGGTGGGCTTGGTCACATGGCACGTGACTGTCCGACCCTCCATGAAGATGATCAGCAAATAGATGAAGGACCTACCAAGTAGAGGTAGAGGTTTGATCAAGATGATATGCAGGGTGAATGCGGACGTGGAAGGGGAGATGGCCTTGCATCTTGCGGTGGACGACGCTTCGAGGTGTTGCCACCTACACCACTAGGAGATCCGCCCCGACCGCAGGGAATGGGTGGATACGGGAGAGCACAGCTTTAGGCAGCTGAAGCATACGACCACGGAACTCCAGAAGCAGGTAGACAAGAGCAGGACAAGTTCCAGGAATAGAGGACTTTGTTCGTGATGTTTCAAGCTTTGTAAATGTCGTCGTTTGTCGTTTCTTTGTGTCTTTATACTTTGAGATGTAGTAATAAAAGGCACTTGTCCTTTTGACATTTTCTTTACATTCTTTTTCTGTACTAAGAGGTTCTGGTTTAAACTATTGACATGACCCGCACATTTGAGATTCTTACTGGAGGAGACCCACCAACCATGCAATGATGTCGAAAGTGTGAATGGACCCTTGGAAGCGAGTGTAACGGTTGGGTCTCTTGGTAGTAGCGTCAAGGCCTTATGACGTCATCCAGGACATGGATTGTACTGTTCATGTCAGGATTGTCTGTATTAGGCAAAGAACATGGTTCATCCAGGGGATGAAACGAGATTTCCCTTTTCGGCAAAGGAGAAATATTAGAAGCTCTTATAGAACATGTGTGAGGTGGATTACCGCCTGGCCCTTCCACCTCAGTTGCATCGGGTGCACGACATCTTCCACGTATATCAACATAGGATATGCGTGCACAACCTGTCCAACATCATCGACCACGGGGAGCTGGACATTGATGACGGAGCGACTTCCACATAGGTTCAAGTGGAGATTGAGGATCGATAGGAGCAGGTCTTGTGTGGATGATCGATTCCCTTGGTTCATATTTGCTGGCCGCACGGGAACCTCCAGGAGAGCACATGGGAGCGGGAGGCTCATATGCTTTCTCAGTACCTCCTTTTTGTTTTCATAGTCTGTGTTGTAGCTTTATGGGGAGCTAAATCCCTAAGGTGGGGGTAATGTAAACATGGGGAATGTTGAGGGAAATTTTTTTTCATAAATTCTTTGTAATTTTACGAGTCCTCGGTTTTTGACGGAGCTTGATTCTGAGGCCCGGAGTGACCGGAATGTTCCACTGAAGTATTGTTAAGCTTAAATTAACGCGCATAAAATGTTTTCTGGAAAATGTGGAATAACTCTTAAACAGTTACTTGGATCAGAAATCTGAGGGCACAAGTGCACTCAGGATTGTGGGTTTACCCTTGGCGTGACTTAAGTTTAGTCAACGCGGGCCTCCAGTGAAAAACCAAAAAAATTGCATAACCGTAAATAAAATAATTAAATAAATTATTTTATTTTTAAAATGATTATAACTCACAAATGGTAGATTGCATTAAAAATATGATACAACCGCTAAAATTGTGAGGGCGTGATTTTTTTATGAAGATACTAACTTTGGCCAGTGCGGGCAATCAGAAAAAGTTATTTTTTGGCCGCAAATAAAATTATTAAGTGACAAACATTTAATTCTAAAACTCATAACTTTGAAATGGTGAGTCGGATTTAAAATCAGAGAGTATCGTTGGGTTTTTCGGGGTGTGTTTCACCTAGTCAAAGCTTAACCTCGACCGGCGCAAGTCAAGGGTGAGTGATGAAAATTTTCCGAACATTTTTTCGGGTACGTTCAGTAAACGTACGTTTGGGATTTTATATCTTTTGAACCTGTTCTCAGAATTGAAATCTGAGGGCACTGTTGAACTCACAGTGTCGGTAATTACTTAGTGAGATCTTCACTACAGTTGCGTTATGAAGGGTTTGGATGTTAGTTTTTTTATTTTTATTAAAAAGTAGTAGTAATAAAATAAAGTACAACACATAATATTATTTGATTGAGCTGTCATGTGTTGAGTGTGCGATTAGTTGGTTAAAAGCTCCACTTGGGAGTTAGTGGTGGGACCGCCACACCCTAACCTCCCATGGGAGGATAATTCGGGTGGGCACCACCCGAGAAGAATCAACTACCACGAGAGGTTATGAAGTGGGGTCCAAATGTGGCTTAACCCCCCATTTAATGGGGAGGGAGAAGAAACCTCTCAACCCCCCCCCCCATCAATTAGTTTTTTATGTCGACGAGAAATTAATTGCTGTCAATTAATTTTATTTGACGATGTAAAATTAATTGCTTCCAATTAATTTTATGTGTCGATGATAATTTAATTACTGTCAATTAATTTTATGTGTCGACATGAAATTAATTTCTCTGAATTAATTTTCTATGTCAACATAAAAATTAATTTTGTCAATTAATTTTGTCTTCCAACATAAAATTAATTCATGTATTCTGTTTTGACGCAGGCAGGGTTGGGGAAACCTTTTTACATCCTTCTTTTTTTAGTGTGCAAACGCACCTCTTAAATTGTACCAACGCAATTTAATTCTCCTGAACATCCTTTTTAGTTAAGTAACCCCATCGTTGGAATTTCGGAAGGCTCCTAATAATTGAACCATCATAAATTACATGATGGTTACATAACTCTCCACATCTTTTATATATAGGGAGTTCGAGAGAAGGTTTTGGGATGACTTCACCAAGAAATGAAGCACTGGTAAAGTATCGCGATGCCCAACACTTGGAGAAACTTATCTTCTCCA
Organism: Viscum album; assembly: GCA_963277665.1. Classification (NCBI taxonomy): domain Eukaryota; kingdom Viridiplantae; phylum Streptophyta; class Magnoliopsida; order Santalales; family Viscaceae; genus Viscum; species Viscum album. The sequence goes on from OY728148.1 coordinate 1,143,440,727, forward strand.
ACTAAGAACACGAAGACGTCGACACTGATGCTACTTCATCGGCTTCTTCCTCGGAACCCCCTTCCAATGAGACACCTCTCTGACGAACCTTCTTCCTTCCTCTTCATCGTCAAAGGACCGACGCACGAGCTCAAAAGGGTAAGCATACAGTAAATTGCGACAACATCGTCTTCCCCCGTGACAAACGAATGCCCGACAATTAAAGAGGTAGGGGAGTGTTTTAAGTTGTTAAACACTTAATCAGCAATCATTAAATCATCTTCTTGATTAGCTTGCTATAACACTAACATGGAGGGTTCGGGCTGCACGAACAGTACTCGACCCCTCCGCAACCTTATGATTTTGGAACCTTGGAGCGACGATGACTTAACAGCGGCACGGAAATGTGGCGACGACGATGAAGATGGAAAATATAGTTCACGCTTCCTGTGACCTCCGCAAACCTCGCCGATGGTCGGGCGGTGCCCGGCTGGCCTCCATGCGTGCTGTAGGGGGCCCCGAACCTGCCTGGCGCCCTCCTGGCGCCTGTCCGGCACCCCCGGCGCCTAATCTGCATGCCCAGTGCCCTCCAGATTGTTGGACGGCACCCCCGACCGACTTCCTTGCGCGCCCTGTGCCCTTCCCGATCCACCCGCGGCCTTCCTGCGCCTAGAGCGTCCCGTCGTTGGCCTCTCAGGCTGAGCCGTACAAGCTGCGCCCCTCACGGAACTGGCCGGACCTGCCACTGGCCTTTGGGCCGAATCGCCCACGTGGCGACTTCGGCCGGAATTTTCCACGCAGTCCGCTGACTGGGCTAAACTCAGCAAGGTGAATAGCCCAATGGTCCGGGTCAGACCCAGCAAGTCTGACCTGGTCAACCCTAACCAGGTCTACCCAGACTGAGTTGGGACGAGTTGGTCTGACCGGGTCTGACTGGACCTGGGCCCACTTTTGACCCTTTTCTTGCGTTGGCCATATCATTGGCACCAGACGTTTGTTTCACAAACCGTCAGCGGCACTAGTAATCCCTTTGAGAATCGGTATCTTCAAAAATACCGCATGGGAATTTGGGTTATAGCTGTGATACGGTCGGTTGGTTCGTACACGAAACCAACCGTTCCCCCAGGACAAAAAGGCGAATAACTCACAAACCAAGCGTCTGATTTACGGGTCGTCTATTGAGTTGAGACCCCTATGACGAGGTGGTCCATTGTGATACTTCTACATGAGACTTAGTGACACTTGGAGTATCAACCAATAGCTCATGGATCAGATCAGTCTGGAGACGAGCAGAAAGAGTGCGGAGACCAAGTAGCTGTAGAACTGACGACAACTTGACCGATTCGACTCGGAGTGATTCGACTAGCCCAGTGGACGGAGCGCCCAGTTTAGTGGAATACCCATGGTTGAAAGAGCACCTGGTTTGGTAGAAGATCCGTGGTACTCGACCGGAGGAGTACCTATGATGGCTATTAGGGGGAGCGCCCAGTTTGGTGGCAGACCCACAGCAGAGGAGCGCCCGGTTTGGCAGCAGACCCACGGTACTTGAGAGGATGAGTACCTCAGCAGTCAATGGTTAGTGAGTAGCACCTCAGAGTCGCGATAGGTCCATTGTTATCAACATAAGAAAAGTTCTCCAGTGTTTGTGGTCTCGTTAATGAAATCCCTGGTTTGAGCTGAGTCAATGACCTTTGTGTTTACCTCATGATTGAGATGGGTTACTAGATAACATTGGTATATGTATGGGAATATACCTAAGTAATGGTTATCTATTTAGATTTTTCTCTGTGGTTCATATTTGTTGTTCTTTTAGTGAGACCTTGAGGGTCTCTGGGTCCCTACTGAGCATCGTTATATTCACCCCTGCACGGGCTATGTCGGCACCTCGTTTTATCGGATGCAGATGACAGACAGCGCTGACCGAGGCAGAGTGTACGAGCACTGGACGGTACCCGGAGGTGGACACTCTGCGTGACGGTACACGGAGCGGACCGATAGACGTGGAGTACTGACAAGGACATATGTACCTACCCTCCAGGTAGAACCCGGAGGACGATCCAGGAGCTGCTTCACCATTCAGTTGTTGCCTCTTCAGTTTTACCTTTTTTTCAGTTGTAGTTGTACCTTTCTATTGGGATTGTATTTCCATCCTCTTTGTAGTTTCCGCAAAATTGTTCTACTGATTTACTTAGTGTTTGCTTCTGCTTTTACTCTGGTTGTGTGTGTGTTTACATTTCATAAAGGCAATGCCTTCCCTTTTTATTGGGATTTACTCTTTTGGTGCTAGTCGCCAACCCCTGGCCTACGGAAGGCGGTCTTGGGGTAGTTACGACACAGGCCATGGGGGACGGGTCGTGACATAACTCATAGGTGGAAGCTAGGATTAGTAATCTAGGACTGCTGATGAGTATAGAACATAGGTTTTCACCTATGTCGGGTATAACCTTTGTTAGCATCGTGAGTTCGGCATATGTGCCATCATGGACAGATAATCAAATAATTAAATAATTATTTATTTAATTATTTGGTTATTATCCTAAAACTTGTTTGTTAATATAAATTCACAGTTATGAGATTTTGGTCTCACAATTCTTTTCTATCAATAAAGAAAATCCTCCCCTCTCCTCGTTGTTCATGAATAACAAATGGAGAACAATAAAGACTAGGATCCAGGAGAATCGAAGTGCGTTGAACATAGAAACATCTTATGATCATTGTGAAAGTGATGTATTTATCAATAATAATCAATATTATTCCGGTAGGTATCATCTTTTGTGTTTTATGCCTTCGATTAATCAATTTTGAATGTTGATAATTAGATCTTCAATCTATTCCCCTTTGAATAATCCCAATAGCTAAAAACAAATTTTTTCTTAATCGTTCATCTAACATAGATTACACATTCCAGATTCATTTTCCAAGAACATTTGTTCAAAGATCCCAACCCTTGTATTGTGTGCCTTTCTCCCCAAATTACTTATATTATTCATTTTGTAATCCCTATGGATCCTGGTTTGACAATTTTCACGTGACCCGAGCTTGATCAGGCACCCGAATTCTTGATGGGCTTAAGGAACAACTTCAAAATTGTGAGCGGAGACTAGATCTATGTAGATTCTGGTCCAAGCATCATAGATCTACAATCATCATAATTTTAGGGCATAGAATTAATTTTTGGTGGCCTACATATGGGGAAGTGGTCCAACGTGGGTTTCATGTTGAGCAGGCTGCAAGAGGTGGTTGGCACAACATCCGGTTGCGAGGTAGTGTGTGCACGGTAAGATGCAGCCAAGAAGGGTGGTGGCCCATAGCATTGTAGCGGAGGCTTCTCGGTGTTGACATGGTGGTGGTCAGACTTGGAAAATTTTGTGAGTTATAATAATTATTATTGTTAATAATAATAATAGGCGACATGTTAATAAATATTCAATTGGGGACTTGTTATTATAATTATACTGAAAACTAATAATGTTGGCTTAAATTTCCAACAAATGGATAATAAAGATTTAGTTTTGATATGAGATATGAGGATAGATAAGATATATTATTATTTATGATTATAATAATTGGGATAAAATAAAAATAAAGGATTGAAATGGGGGTGAGACCTATGCGTTTTGATGAGAGGAGATCTTGCATGTTTGTCAGAGATATTAAATCATTATTATTAAAAATAATAATGATATGGAATTTAGGGTGAAAAATAAAGAGAGGAATTACCCACCTAGATAATGAGGAGGTGCTCCATTGTGGTGGAAAATCTCATTTTAGTGTGGAGTGATGAGGCCCTGAGCTTCATCCATTTGGGTTAATAATATTTTAATATTATTATTATAATTAATATTATTATCTTATTATTCAAACACTTTTCATTTGTGACTTCTCTAGGGGATATCTTATTGATGAACCGCTATTGGAAGCATGATCCTTGAATTGTAATGGTCATTATATGACCCATTTTGGATACCTTTTTCGAACTCATGGCTCAGGTAAGTGAAACATCCAATAATAATAGTACTACTATTATCCTGAAGTATTCTATGCAATACATCTCCTTCATATGATGTCAGAATGATTAACAATATTTGACAATGTGACCCTAAAATTAAGAAAGACATTTCAAGGCCAATTTGGGATATTTAAATAGAGTTTTAGGCGAGGACCCAAGGAGGCATGGTTCGCACGTGTGGCGGTGAAATGAAACTTTTTCACCAGGAATTCATTTTGGACTAATGGTTAGTCTGTCTCATGCATTTTTTTCATAAGGATCGCAAAGGCATGATCCATATTATTCGTATTTGGACCAAGTTATGGGCCTCACATGATTCCATTTAAGTGCAATTCCATGATATATGACTTTTCTATCAGAATTCTGTTCAGAGTGAATTAATAGTCAATCTTGTTCACTTTGTCTCCATGGATCGTAATGGAGAGATTTATTTTTTTATCTTGTCTCATTTGAGGAGGTCTACCAGTAAATGTAAATTTTATCCCTTCTCTTTAATAATGTGAAATGTGCGCTTGTCAATTTTTTGGTAAGATATATCATGTACTCTAGGGGTAAACTAGCTTGCCAAGGGGTACTTGATTTTTAGTTTAGTACCTGAGCATGTATAGGTACATAGCCAGGCAAAGAGGTGGGGCCACATGACATGTGATCCCCACAAGAACAACATAACACTTTATGAATCTTTTATCTCTTGTATCTTCTTATTTTGGAATCAGACATTTGTATACGAGTAGCATATAATAAGTGTTTTTAAATGTAGAATGTGATGGTGCACTATGTAGTGGATTCTGAGATATGATGCAAGATTTTAGTGTGTGATTCTTATCTGGGGAGACACCTGATGACTGTAGTGGTGTTTTTCTGAGAGTTAAAATTCACCAAAGATAACATGAGTTCCTCGATGCTTTTCTGATAGGTACTATCCAGTAGGGATGATCCGAGTTCCATGATTCTTTTTTGAGAGGAACCGTCTAGTATGGATTACCATAACAAATATGGGATCACCCTCTACCTGGGCTGGGAAGTGGTGTTTCCCGATGATTGTTTTTTGTATTACCCTCTAGTTGGGCTTGGAAGTTTCATTCACCGATGATCCTTCCAAGATAACCCTCTTGCTGTTCTGGGAAGGGGCGTTCCCCAATGACAGTTTTGGGTTTACCCTTAAGATGGACTGGGAATTGGCATTCCATGATGATAGTTCCTGTCTTACACTCTAGTGAGGCTAGAAAGTGGCTTTCCACAACAATATTTCCATGTTACACACCAGTGGGGCTGGAATGTGGTGTTCCTCAGTGACTACAAGAGTGGGACCCTCATCTTTAAGGCATAGTGAGGAGGTTCAGTTTGACTTAACTTAGGACTCCAAAGAAGGAGGGGCGCTTTACCAACCAAGATGTGTCCATGTGATGAGACCTAAAACCATAAAGGTGATTTAGTGCCGCAGAAAGCGGATTGTACCCAGGTGTGGTGATTTGAGCCGCTTTGACTTGTGCCTCATACACAGATGTGAATAAAATTCAGGGCATCACATATGGTTTTTATCTTGGAACTAATAGCTACTCACTTTTTTTGGAGGATCTTTGGAATAGAGATCATATTATTCTATCATATTGTTTTCTTTCACTGAGCATATATATATATATATATATATATATATATATATATATCTATCTTTTTTCCAGTGCCCACTCCTTCGATATTTTCCACTAACCTTCCAGTAGGGGTGAAGACATGAAGGGTATGCCTTGTTCTTTCCAAGTCTACATTCCTGTGGTCAGATGAGTTTACTCTACTACTATAAGTATACAAGAGTTGATGAGAAGTTAACCTTATCACCATTTCTAGCTCTTTGTATCTGGATGAGCATAATTCACTCTCTTTTGGGGTTGAGCTACACACATATTATTATACCTTTCCCTATCTACTACTTTTCTTTTCTATGTATCTCTTATGGCTCACTCATCACCTTTTTGGGGCGTCCTATTGACTATTTTTGTACTCACACCTTCATGGGATTTTCCTACACGTGTCTATCCTTATGCATATGATGGAAATGTTAATCGTGATTATAGAAGAGCATAGGGATACAGATTCTTCGAACGCATATGGTTTTCATGGCTTGGGTTCAAATAGTACGTCTCTCTCAAAAAATTTACTTTTCAATTACATCTAGGTTGTGTCTTCTTTCTTGTATGGTGTGTATTTTTTCCTTTTTCTCCTTTCAATTTACTCTTCTATACATGTACTGTTTATGGTTCAGGAATGTTTGGTTAATTAATAGCACCGTTGTGTCTTTTATTTTCTTTCCCCTCTACACTTTTTCAATTTTTGGCAGTGTGTGTGTGTAATGGTTCCTGGTAAAAGAATCTATGAGTTTTTTGTGCCTTCAACACTAGTCTCCATCCCCTGGCCTATTAAGGCGGGCTTGGGTTAGTTGCAGCACAAGCCCCAATAAGGGTTGTGTCATGACAGAAACATTGGTTCCCTAAAATACCCCTATACCTTTTAGGTTTCATTTTTTGAATAGTTATGATAAACTCATATGAATAAGGATTCAAAAATAACATGTTCATAAAGATAAACATCATCTCCCATTATACAAAAAAAAAATTTATTTCACATTATGTCATCAATATAATAGAAATAAAATAACTTCTAGATATAATTAATCCAACTTCATTATTTATAACCTGGTGAAGATGAAATTAGAAGAATGTAGATCTGATGTACTCATTAAGGATAAATATAATCATTAACCAATTTACTTCATCAATGGTAATTATATGTGAATAAGGGTATGCTGAAAAAATAATTGTTCATGATAAAATCCTAAAAAAACTCAGACACATAAATACATGTATAATCAAATATGAAAAAAAAAATGTAAAGAGTCATAGGAATCAATAATCATGAGCCATGTGATATCAGCCATGGTTATAAGAAATATTATAAACCGATATAAAATAATTTAACTCTTTTCAAAAACACATATCATAATATTCGTAAAACTATTTCAAAAACTTTTAATATTGAATAACCATATGACCAACATACCATAGAAACATTACTCAATGCATTGGAATTCTACCTGGGATCAACCATCATATAAGCTATAACGGGATCAACTGGTGCACTCTAGGACACCCCATGTATAAGCTTTAATGTGCTCACCCCTCATGATCTAGGTCACCTCATGTATCCATTGTAATGGTCTCACCTCGTGTTGTCTGGTCCATCCCATATATAAGCTATAATGTTCTCACCAAGTGTTATTTAGGTCATCACTCTATATAATGATTATGAACCATATCAAGAAAAAATTACATAGATATAACATTACCAAAATTATAAAAAACTATCATTATTAATTTTTAATTTTATTTCTCATGGGCATAAAATTTTGTTTCATGTCAATCACTATGAAATATGATTAAATCATGGAAAAGGAATAGGTTAAATAAAAATATATTGGAAATAATATAAATCCTTCCAGTGAAATAATGTGGATGGTATCATTATAAAATATCGTCAAATGGTCATAAGTAACAAACGGTGTTTTTGACAATGATTAACTATAATACCATTCATATATCATTGAAAAACATCAAGAGAGAAAAATCCATTTTGTTTTGAAAATCACTTTTTAAAACATAAACAATTTTCAAAATTATTTTCATAGAAAAAAAATTACAACTAAAAATTAAAATAATTTTAATAAAACATTTTCCACAAAAATAAACTTTTAAACTTTCATATATTTCTTCGAATAAAGGACATTCATATCAGTATATAAATCAATACTTGAAATAATGAACATTTTTTTGAGTGGTAAAAATGTTAGAAATGTTCCTTATTTTTAAATAATAAAGAACATATCATTGAAAACATTTTTAAAAATGCGAAAAATATTTTTAATAAATCATTTTAATATTTTAAAAAAATATTTTAAAACATTTTTGGAAAACATTTTTTTGAAAAAAAATATAGATTTCCCACCGAAGAGATAAACAAGGTTTGATTTTCATAAAAACATTTTCCCAATTATTAAAATTCAAAAAGATTTAAAAAATTAATACTATTAAATTAATATTTCTATAATAACCATGAGATAATATAATTAAATATAACTACAATATTTCAATATTTTATACTTAATCATACATAATCTCGATAAAATATGAGATTATATCAAAATACCCTTACCACTTTTGTAACATTAAATCATAACCCAGTGAAATAATAACATTAAATGAAACATATAATAACATTAAAATAAGTATACTAATTATATATCATTTAATAGGGTATTTATATACACATCAAATAATAATATATATGTACAACATTACAAACATCTCAAAGGATAAAAATTGTAAAAAAATCCCATAACGCTAGGGTAACATTGAAACCATAAACCATGTGAAAGAGAGATCATAAAATGGATATATAAATTACTAAAAATATATTTATAATAATGATAAAATAAATCCATGGTAACTATATACACCAAAAAATAAAAATAAGTGGTGAATATGGCATATATCTAATAGAAATAAAGGTGAGAAGAGAAAAACACTTACCAAGAGTCTAAATTATCACAACTAACATTATATTCCTAAAAAAATATGTTAATTATGTAATTTATAGAAAACATTTTAATAGTTTATTATTAATTTTATTTACCTTATTAACATGTTATATAAAATTATTACATTGATTAGGTTTACGTCGAATATTTTGACCATATTCTGCTTATGTGTCCAAAACAACATTAGTAGGTCGACTATGTTCCAAGATACAATTATTTAATCATATAAATAATAATAATAAGGAAATAATTATTATATATTAAATAAATTATACATTTAAAATAAATTATTAATGATTTTTATGAAAAATGATCCTATGGTATGATATGGGAGACCGTAGGTCGTACGTACGCATGTGAAACATTTCCATTTTTCAACGACCTTAACGTAATGAAAATGTGTAATATTTTACCATTAATGATTTATAATTATATAATAAATGTAATTTTATTTAAATATATATACTTATTTATATAATTCTTCTGATTTTATGATGTAAAAAATAACAATCACATCTCTTCGACGAGGCAATAGTCTACGCGTTCCTGAATAAAGTTATTTCTTTTTTAGTGTGTGAAATAGTAGGAATAAAATGATATATTATATTTCAAAATATATTATTATGTAATTAATATCATAATAAATTCAATTATATCATATTTATTCATTATATTTAATCTTATTACCTTCTATGTGACACATTAGTGAAAAATGCTTTACATCGCTTCATAAGAAGGTAGTCCACCGCACACACGACTAACGTTATCATATTCCCTTTGGTATAAAATTTAATAGAGGGTGTATATTATATAATTACTCTACATGTATAATTATGTTATACATATCATAAATAATATATATAAATAGTATTCCTATCATTATTCCAAACTACGAGAGGTGGTAATCGGAAAACAAATGATATCATTTCGCAAGGTGGTAGTTTATCAAACAGAAAAACAATGATTTTGTAACCCCTTTTATAGATGTGTGTGTAGTTTTAGGAAATAACATTAATATAAAAAATATAATTATATTTAGGAATCTTAATTTATTATATAATCATGTTATGATAATAATATAAGTCGTTGGAGAAAGAAATAAAACAAAAAACACATGTAGATGAACTTTACATCTTATTTGGGTAACTTCTTTTGGATTTCACAAAAAATCTTCCCTGGAAGAATTTATACCCCTATTAAAGGAACATAGGATGAGATTGCAGAATTGGATAAGCGATTTTTGAAGTTCATGGATGATTAAAATGGATCGAGAGGTATAAATAGGATAGAATAGTGGGAGGACTTTTTTAAGTAAGTTGACTAGAAAACTTATAAATTTTTCAACGAGTGAATTGTAGTCATGTTTTTTTTTCAAATACATTTTCTCCAATAATCCACCAAAATAGATAAAATAGTTTATAATTTCTCAATATTTTGGTAAAATTGGTGATTGAAAAGTTTTAAGTAATTTTTTTCCTTAGGTTTAAAGTATAACCACTAAGTAAACTCATTTTTACCGTAATCACTATAATTATTTTTAATTTTTCCCTAATCACTTTGAAAAAAACATTAATCTGAAATTATTCTACATTATAAATTATTTTCACTCTAAATATGTAAAAAAATTCCAAATTCTATCCATTTAAGTGGAAAATGATAATTATATATTAATCCTGGAGGTGGGAGAGCTATCGGATTCTAAGTATATATATAAAAAAATATGATTATATATTAACTCTTTGAATAAAAATAAAATATTTAGGAAACTAAATTAATAAATAATCAAATATGTTCTATAAATAGAATTTAAAACCTTCCCTATTAGGTATTATTTTCATTAATTAAAATGTAGACACAATGCGGATTTTAAAAAAAAATTAGAAAACACTTTTTTAAATCCAAAAACAATATTCTACTAAAATGAAATATAATGTTGATTAAAAGTAATTAAGTGGAAAAAATTTAACATTTGTTACTTGAAAACTTACTAAAAAAATATTTTGACCCTTAAATTTCTTTAATTATAGAAAATAAAATATTTTTGTAACAAAAAATGTTATTTCCGCAATTCACTGAAAAGTTAATGTTATCCAAAAAATGGTGAAAATGCACCCATTGTAAATTCTAATATTACTCTTCCAAAAAAGATTTTTATTTTTTCAGAGAAATTTAAAAAATGTGTTAATTTTATTTTAAAATAATCGAACCACAAAAGGTAAAAAAACATATTTTTTAATATATAATTTTTTTCAAATATTTGTATATAATTTTATATCATGGATTGAAATGAAATATGAAGAATGTTAAACATTATATTGAATTTATTAAAAAAATAAAATTATTATAATCCAAAGAGATTTATTTTATTAATTTATTTAAATGGAACTCAAATTTTCACATAAAAATATTTTTCCATAAAAATATTTATTTTTATTTTTGAAGGGATTTATTTTCAGTTATTATTAATTGATCACCAAAGAATATTCATATAACAATTTTTCAAAATTATTTTAATCCAATTAATGCATACCCATACAATGTATTGTATATAATGGCAATATATATCATGGTATATTTATGTTTGGTTTAGCATATTGCATATGCAATGGTAAATCAAAATCTTGGGGTTACATATAATGCAAGATAAAATTAGTGCTTCTTATAACACAAACTGAATATACAGTAGCATGTCCTTTATATTATCAAATATAATTATCTTATTTTAAAATACCTATGTGTTACATGATATGTTTGTTCAAAAAATTTATATTTAAATATAAATATGTATCCTCATATTGGTAATTTAATTTAAATTTATATTGTAGAAAACATTACCTTTAAATCTTATAGAAACCTAACGAAGTTATTATTCAATTAATTCACAAATATAATAAATGACATTCAAATTTTTAAAATAAATATAATTTGAGATAAAAAATTTATCAAATAATTTTATAGATTTAAATTTCATGTTATAGACATAATAAAATATTTTGTTCAAATTATATTTTTTGTCTTGATGTAGTTAAATCCAACCTAATTATTTTCTCTAATCATTAATGAAATTGATATTTTATCAAAACAAATATTTTATTAAATTGATAAAAAAATATTACTAGTAGAAATATTATAATATTGTTATTATAAGATCTATAATTTCATAAATTTCCCATTTATGGACGGATATTTTACATTATAAGTCAAAAATTAGAACCGTTAATATTTAATAAAGTTGTTATCGTAGTTAAAATTAAAATTGGTTAGCTTAGGGTTAATAAAAATGATGTCGTTTAAATTTTAAAAAAATTATCTAAATTATATTTGTTGACGGAATTACAACCCAATCATACCTTATCTTCGAATCTTAGAAAATTTGGACTTATTTTAATTTATATTTTATTTATTATAATTTAATCCTTTTATAAATTCCAAAAGTACTCATCGCCTCTATTATAAAAGGGAACATCATACCCTACTTCATTACCCCATTTTGATCCTTCTATCTCAACAATACTATGAAAAATTATCTTCTATGCTTTTATAGAGACATTATATAGGCATAGTTATTCCCAAAATACCAACCCTAGAGTCCTTTAAAGTAGATCTAAAGGAGTCATGTCCAAGAATATTTAATTGCATAAACCAATCACTTTATTTTTTTCAACACATATTTACCACTTAAAAATTAATTATCTTTATTATAATGTTATATATTAAGTATCCTAAATATTTTTTAATGTAATTATAATTATTAAAACAGTATTATAATCCATAATTCTCATTTTAACAATAATAAAAAATATCACTTGTGTGATTGAAAGACTAACCGTCTCCATGAAGCGATATAAAACAATTTTCATCACCATCATTTATGGAAGGCTATTATGATGACTTTATTGTTTATATAATATATTGAGGAAATAATTATATTTTCAATGTAAACATTATATCTACCTACTTACCATCCAATACATTGGGAAATAATAATGTCATTCTTGTGTTTGTAATGACTACCATCTCCATGAAGTGATGTGATTGTTTTAACATATATATTTCACTTTTATTTTAATATAGATTAATTTTTTCCATAAATATTATATAATAATTATTTTTTAGTGTTGAATAATTATTTACCTTTATTTTAATCAAATATCCAAAATGGGAAACAACGTTCATATGTACTTATTACCTTCTGTATCAATGAATGGTGTAATTTATTTTTTTACACCTACTTTTAATGAATCATTATAAATATGTATATAATAAATATATATTATTTTTATACTGGGAATAATATTAATGAAATTATTGTACCATGATTAAATTATAAGAATTGGTACTGTTAAACTGAGAAATGCTTGGTAAACTAATCAATTAATATGAAAAAATCGTTATTTTAATAAAAAAATTACTAATAAATATGTGAGAAGATGTCACAAAAAACCCATATATGGTATTATAGATATGAATATGGTTATTTAATACATTTATAATAATAGTATATTTATTATATAGAAGGTTTGATGATTAATGAGGAAGGTTGATATAAGAGGGATGTGTTTATATCACATTCTCATCACTATTCATGGTTACTTATGTTTAAGCATCCACTGAAGAATATTTATATACCAAAAAAATGTTTTATAAATTTGTTTTCAAAACGTTTTTTAGTATTCACCTAAAAAATTTTAAATTCATTTAATAATGTTTGGAATTTTATAAAAAGGAATTAAAATAATATTTTTGTTGTTTTAAAAATGAGGTACTTTTAGAATTTTCCAACAATAATATTTAAGGAATTTATTTTTATATATACGGCTGGAACAACTATTTTACACATCAGAAGAAAGCAATAATTTGTTGTTTATTTTCAATTTTTATAGAATTATATCGAAATAAATTTTTTCATTTATACATGTGTAGTTGGTTTTGAAAAATAAGTTTTTAGAAAAATGGAAAGTGTATTTTCCTCGAAAATGTTTTTAATGGTCATGATATTTCAATTCATTAGTGAATAAAAAAATGGATATTGAATATACTTTTTCTTGGATATATTCCAATAATACCAGACCTACTTTTCCATATATATATATTGTTTTATGATGGAATTATTTTTATGAAATCCATTTTTCTTCATGGGTTATTATATGATGAATGTTTTATGATCTTGTGAAACACATGGTTATGATTTTCATTATTTGATTGGTTTGATCTATATCTTCCTACAATGAATTGGATAATAATTCATGTCTAATGAGATCAATGGGTATATAAGTGGTTATCCCAATACCCAAAGTGGGTAAAAATGAGGTTATACCAAGTTCGAAGCAGGTACACTGGTGGTTAGACCAAGCATAACATGTTATTAACGTCATGGTGGTTATACATCAAATAAAATTTTCAATTATCATGTGTATTCCAAAATCGATTTCTTATGCCAATTTTATGATTTCATTTCTTATGTTCATTGACTTAAGTAATATTTATATCTTTTAAATTTTCAATATTTATATCATCACTCAAGTTTAAAATCTCTTATATACAGGATAGAGTTCTCAAATTTTAATCGTATACTATATGATCATGTTATCTTTTTGTGATTATTGATATATCCCCCATTTAACCTTTCTGAGAAATCTGATATCACCCTTTATTATGTTTTTTCGCAATTTTTTGATTGTTTTTATTTACGATAATTCTATGAAGGGTGATAGATGTGAAGAAATGAGTGCACGAATATTTAAATCACATATGAATCAATTTCTTTTGATTTAATGTTTATAGTGGAATAAATCCAAAATGACTCCAATATGGATGAATTTTTTATGAAATGTATATTAAAATATTAAGATATATTATCTACATAAGAAATGAATGGGTCATTGTATTTGGTATTATGGAATGGTTTAGTTATCCTTTGGAATCTAGGATCTAAAACCCATAGTAATATCCATAAAGCTAATTATTGGTAAAAGATAAAATCCTATGGTTTTGGTAATGATCATTACATACATAGGTTAAAACTATGTTTTCATAGATGGTGTCATGATTTAAAAATTATCCAAATTATATTTCATGATTCCTCATTATGATTATTGTTATTCACACTTTTAGTTTTTGTTTTATTAAATTGATGGAAACCGGAGAAATCGTGTTAATAAGAATGAGAAGTAAAATGAAATGATTTTAGTGGGTCCAATAATCCACAAGTCACTGAGTAATGGATCAATATCATTGAAATGATATTTTCCATTATTAAATGTTAAATCATGACAATGTTATTATGACTAGTTATCATTTGGAAAGAGAAGAAGATCAACGGTTGAATTTTATCAAGAACATGAGATAACATCAATAAATAGAAATGATAGAGTGGGAGTTATTTAGAATATTATTTTTTAATAAGTAACATACTATTATTTTTAATATGATAATTTCGGAGGAATTAACTAATATTAAATAGAATTATGCTGAATTAGTTCATACCCACTATAAAACATTTTCAATACATTCATAGTATGCTTGTGGTATTTTCATCCAAACTAGAATTAGGTTAGATCATATCTTATAAGGATTAAAACTATGTCTCTGAAGGTCATTATCGATAAGGGAAATAAATAGATATGAATAAATCATGTTATGTTCTATCTACGGGGAAATAGAGATTGTATCTCAAAATAAATTTCAATGTTTTGATAAGAAAATAAATATGGGATTTAATGGAAATTATAAAGACCATAGAGAGAAGAATATGAGACATATCTTATCCTCAAATTGTGGAAATAAACTTGGTTGAAATTTTCTTAAGGTGGCTAACAAATGTTTTATGTTTGGAAATTAAGTCTATCAAGTGAATGAATGTTAATATGATCAGAATAATTTATAAAATCATTCAAATAAATTGATATCTCCATATAATACACCATCCACAATCTAATGATTCAAATTCCAAGAGTATTTTGATTTTGATAACTGATTCCAAAAGCTAAAGGTTAATAATTGTGATCATTGTAAATAGCCTCTTATGCCTAAAGTCAACGGGAAGTTTCATGCAATCACGATTTCTAATGAAGCGAATGATAATGAATGGTTAATGGTACACTTTTCATCCAATCTAGAAATTTTAATCTCTTATTTGATTCTACATCATTGAACTATTTTATTTCTGAGGAATTTTATAATTTAATCACATTATAACCTAAATTATTAGATGTTTAATTGTTACAAAAACTTTATTGCTAATATGATTTCATCTGAGCTTTATGATTCTTTTCCGATTGATTTTTTTGGGGATGATATCCCTTTAAATATTTTTATTCTCTGTTTGGTTGAGTTCCAGGTTATTTTGGTAGTGAATATAATTTCCTTAAAAAAATATCTCATAAATTTACATGTATGGGAAGCCACGTTTGACATTATGAACTAACCTATGATCATCTATCAATGTGATGATAAATATAAACTGCCAAATGAAATAACATCCATTTATAGTTCTATATATTTACTCAAACGGGACATTAATTTCCAATGGATGGTAAGAAACTCAGCGGCAAATATATTCCAATAATGTGAGAGTTTATTGCTTAATTTATTGAAGACTTTTATAGTATTCCTATAATACATGAAGTAAGATTGTTCCTAGAACACTTACCTACTGGTACACCCATTAACTAGAATCCATATGTAATGGCCCCAGTAGAGTTTCCAAAATTGATGAACCAAATCAAGCTGAATCAGGAAAAGGGATTTATTAGATCACTTATTCCACCATGGAGTGCACCTATTCTATTTTTTATGAGTAATTTTTGATTGATGAGACTCTGAATTGATTATCCAGATCATAATAAGATCACTATTAAGAAAAATTTTCCCCTACCACATATTGATGCCTTTTTTGTTCATCTACACCGATCTCAATTTTAATATAAGATTGATCTTCTTCCAAATATCACCAATTTTGGGTTATGAAAAATGATATAATCATGAATTTATTTTTTGAATTTCAAGTACACTATTAATTTATTCTAATTCTCTTTATTCTATTTAATTCTCCCAATATTTTTAGATATTTAATAAATAGAGTCTTTAGTTATTTCCGTGATTCGTTCGTGGATATCATTCTTGAAGATATTAATGTATTTTCAATGAAAAAATATGTTCATGTAGATAAATTTAGTATTGTAATGAATAACCTAATAAAATAAATATTGATCCTAATTTACTGAGGAATAATTTTGTCTTTATATTGATTCATTCTTGGGTCATATAATATCATGTAAGGGTATACTAGTCAACAATTAAAATATAGAAGTTATTGAGCATTGGCCATGACCAACAACTATGAAGGATATACATTATTATTTTGGATTTTAAGGATTTTATTGGAGATTTTTGGATATTTTTATGTATATCAAATCCACTCACCATGTTAACTAGTAAGGGAGCCAATATCCTTTGTATGGATGAATGTGAGGAAATTTTTAAAGAATATAAGAGAAGGCTAGTTAGTGAACATGTACTCACTCTACCCTATAGTGGATAATGGGTGTGTAATATGTATTGATTCATCAAATAATATTTTGGGATATGTCCCTATATAGAATGACATGGCTATTGATTATGATTCATAATAATTTATATTCAATGATGAATATTTACAAACTCGTTATTTGGAGTTATTTGTGGTAATTTTTGTATTAATGATATAGAGGCATACTATCTATGGATAAATTTGTGGCATATATATGGATCACAAAATATTAATGTATATTTTCAACCAAAAATAGATGAGAATGCGCCAAAGAATATGTTTTGAGCTAATTAATGATTATGACTTCTCAATATATTACCACCCTAGGGATGAAAAATGGGGTAATATGATCTATGTTTAATGGATAATGATATATTATAAACGATGTGGAAAAAAAGAACCAATATTTATGGATTTTCAAAAGATGGAGTTACAGATCATAATGGAAGGGGAAGAGTCATTTCTGTCTCAAATGTGTGTTCACACACCTATTCAAATTAATATTAATGATGCATAAGACGAATATATAAACATGTAAAATAAGGTGATAAATGTTTTCGAGATCATCCTTGATTTTGATGGAATAATATGTTTTTGTAATTCTGTATGTGTCCCATTTATTCCATATTCAACAAAGGAATTTATGGACGAATCTTATTATTCTTCATTTATAATTTTTTCTATAATAAAAAATATGTATATATATTTGAAAGAGTATTTATTTTTGAATGAAATCAAAAGATTTATTGGTGTGTTTTTATCTTGTTTATTTTCATTTCATAAAGTTATGGATGAGAGATAAAGTCTAAGGGGAAGTAACAAGCATTACTCATACCAGAATATAAATAGGAAAACATAATAATGGGTTTTCTCATTGGACACCCCAAAAAATATAAAGGATATTAAAATATATTGTTTATATCTAATTACATTATGAAGTCAAAAAAATCGGTACAATAATATAATATTTTTCTCTTAATCATTATATTAGAATATATATTATTAAAGTATCAAGATTACATGGAGTACTACATTCAATTATGGTTTATCTGTATCTGAAGTTTACATTATTTTTCTGGAGTATTTATTTGTATGCTCTTGATACGGAGCTATATTTCAGTACAACGTATCATCCTCACATAGATGTAAAATCAAATAGTACCATTAAAACTATAGAATATATGTTCAAATATTTCTCTATGGATTACAAATATGGTTATGATTGAAAGTTTTCATTTGTCGTATTATATACAACAATATCTTTCACTCCTATATTTAGATGGATCCTTATGAATCATTATATGGTAGGATGTGTAGAATAGCAACATGTTTGAATTAAGTTAATTAAATAAATTTATTAGGATCTCAACTAGCTGAGGATATGTAAGATAGTGTTAGATACAATCAAAATCACATAATGGTTCATAGAGTCGACAAAAAATTTATTTTGACAATCATTTGAACATTCTAGATTGTCAAGTTGGTGACAATGTATTCTTATGAATATGTACCTAGAAGGGGATTCTTTGGATTATAAATAAGGGAAACCTAATCACTAGGTAAATTAGTCCTTATAAAATTAAAGATCATATTGGCATGGTAGGTGGTCTATTGGTCCAACCATAAAATTAATCATAAGTTCATGAAGTGTTCGTATATCTCTTCTAAGGAAGTATATAACTCATTCCACACATATACTAAAATTAGAGATCATTCCAATGGATAAAGTTATTTTTAATATATATAATCTCATTGGGATTCTAGATCACTATTTAAAGAAAAAAAAATAAGACCACTCACCAGGTAAATTTTTTTGTTTAAACCACAAATTGTAGAAAGCTACATGGGAAACTAAAAATTTGAATCGGTAGATGTATCCTGATTTTTCTATCATAGTGATGAATTTATAGGGATACATTCAATTTAAATGGTTTATAATGTAACACCAAAAGCATTTTATGAAACATTTCTCTTTAAAAAATTCAATATCATTGATATCTTGTGTTACACACGACAATGAGTTTAAATTAACTGTGAGACACTATAAAAATATTATTATTAAAATATGGTCATTATAATGTTCCAATAAAAATACCAGGTATGAAAATTATTGACCAAATTATGAAATATATATCATCTTCTTACTGAATAAAAATTCATTGATTAGTTCTATTAAAATATGTACTCAATTTTTAGTAATGTTGTTACATTCTTAAGAAATACACTTTCTTCAAAAATGGTTTTTCATTAATTTTATGAATGAATATTATAATTAAATTTTATAAATTTTAGAAAAACATTTGAAAATTCTAATTTAATTTTTTAATTCGTCAAGTAAAAATTATCTTTGGTTGATTTATTAAGATCTTTCTAAAAAGATTAATTTTTTAGTGAATAGTGAAATATTTCAATTTTGATAAAACTATCATTTTCTTAATATTAAAATTTCACTTAATGATTTTAATTTGAACATAAATTTACTTATTTACTATTATTTATATTTATTATATTTATTTCCATTTTAATAATCCTTATAACATCTTATGATATAAGTACATTTTTGGGTGTAAAAAAAATTCTCATGAAAAGTGTTCATCATTACATTTTGCTAGATTAATTTTAAATAAAATTCTATCACATATAAAATATTACTCTTGATAAATTTATTCCAAATTTTGAATAATTTGTTATAAATTTGGAAAATATGTCTCGTTTATTATTGATCGTTACGAATAGTAACAATACTAATTTTAATACCACTATAATAGTAAATCAGGTAATTTGGGTTGAATTTTGATAAGGACAATAATTTGGCTCTAACACTTTCCATAACATTATTATATGAGTATATTAAATTAATAATATTCCTAGATTTAGTTATATAGAATGACATTACTATTTGAACTAGATTATGACATTAATTGTATTTGATTTCATGAAAAATCAAACAAGTCACACACTTGTTTTTAATAAATATAATATTTATATAATTTTGTTTTTTAAAATATATGTTGATTTATAAATATTATTTTGAAATATAAAATATTTTATTATTAAGGGTATTTTTTAATAAATAATTACAATAAATTCTAACATAATGTTGATATATAAATTATTCAATTATAGGAAAAGTCAAATAAATGATACTAAAAATATTAACATAAATATAACTAAAGATAAATAAAGATTCCATAATTGTTTTAGATTAAAATGATATTTTTTGGGTATAATGAAATATTTTATTCAAATTTTATTTTATTTATTCATTTTAGTAAAGTCAAAGTAAGTAATTATCACGACCCGTCCATCGGGGCCCATGTCGTGACTACCCCAAAGCCGCCTTCCATAGTCCTGGGGCTGGTGACTAGCACCGAAAGGCATAGTCAGTATAACAAGAAGACATTTCCTTTAATCTTATACAAACACATGGTCCAATAACACAATAAGAAGCAATTGTGATGTAAATTGTTGTAGTAAAAGTGTGCTGAAAGTAAAAGGGTCCAGAATACAAGCCCAACAATAAATGTATAAGTACAACTAGAAATACAAAACAGTAGAAATAGAAAGTAAACAGCTATTGGGTCATCATCTAAGGTTCCTACATGAAGGGTAGGTACATATCGTCTCCTCAGCACACCACGTCCATCCATCTCCTCCATGTCACATCATGCTGAATAGTCCACCTCCGTGCACCATCCAGTCATGGCTCCATCAGCCTCGATCAATATTGTATGTCATCTTCACAAGACACAACAAGGTGCAGGCAATGCCCATGTAGGGGTGAGTATAACGATACTCAGTAGGGACCACGAGACCCCGTAGGTCTCCTAAAGTTCCACAATGGAAAAACACAAAGCAAAACATCAACTCTATATAGGTATATTCCCATACTTACACCTAAGTTATCAAGATATACAAATCTCATACATGACTGAAGAATGCCACAAAGATAACACCATGAAGGTAAAAGTACAACACCAGAAACACCACAAAGGTTACACCATAAATGTAAAAGTACCACAATGGTATCACCACGAAGATAGTACCAAAAAGTTAAAAGTACCACATAGGTGTCACCATAAAGATAGTACCTCGAAGGTAAAAGTACCATAGAGGTATTAGTAAGAAGATAGTACCACAAAGGAAAATTACCAAATAGGTATCACCATGAAGATAGTACCACAAAGGTAAAAGTACCACATAGGTATCACCACGAAGATAGTGTCATCAAGGTAAAAGTATCACATAGGTATCTCTATGAAGATAGCACCATGAAGGTAAATGTCTTAGTTCAAATAGAGTCTCAGATCAAACCAGGTTTTCAGAAAGGTACTGAAGTACAGATGATAAGTCGCAATGCTAGATTATATTATTCTATCAAGAGGCATGGCTGGTGACCATACATAGTCTAACCCCTACCGGATCGATAGGTATTAACCCCTCTAATGACCCACACTAGATCAAACCCGCACAAAGTCGATAGGTGCTAAACTCCGTTGACCCACAAAGGATCTGACCCACACCGGATTGGTGTTCCCTAACCCCCATAGGATCACTGAGCACTGACCGATATAGGATCTGACCCACATAGGATCAGTATGTGCCGACCCACACAATATTGATGAGCGCTGACACACACAGGATCTGACCCACACATGATCAGTATGTGCTGACCCAAATAGGATCGATGAGAACTGACTTACACATGATCAATAGGTTCTAACCCTAGCAATTACCCACACAATATCCGACCCCCTCTGAGTCGATAGGTACTAACCTCCATATTATCTGTCTCCAACCTCTGCCTCACTACCAACCACTGGATTCCTCACACCCGGTGCACTCTAGTTTCGTAGAATCTTCCCTTGACATATCGGTCATACATGGACCTCCACTAAGCTACATAATAGAGTAACACAAATGACTGCCATGTCATAAGTGTTCTAATGCAATAGATGGTGCGTCAACTGGATGCACGGCCTGTAAGTTATAAGAATTTTAGTATTGTGGGCCAGGTTGTTTTAGGGTATGATCCAAACCTTCCGAACTCCATATTTATATGAAAAAGTAATGGTATAAGTCAAAATCACTGTCTCACTCCAAGGGTCCCAATACCACAGAGAGTTCATCAAACATGAACCCAATCTGTAAATTATAATAATTTTAGTGTCAAGTGCCCAGTTGGATTCATTATCGATCTTAACAGGTCATACATCAAATGGAATCAGATAACTAAACGGGACACACTGTTATGATTCACACAAAAAACACTCGAGATGGACTACCCATTTTTCCAAAATGGATACCTGGTGAAAAAGATGCATTTCGCCACAACACACGCGAACAGGGCCTCATGGGTCCCATTTCTCGACCTAGACTTAAATATCCAATATTGGTCGTGAAACATACATTTTAATTTTAGGGTTGTAACGTCACAGATGGTTCTTCATTCTGACACCATTTGAGGGAGATATGTTAGATACAAGATCACATAATTATAATATTAATATTATTATTGGGTGCTTCATGAACCTGAGCCACGAACCATAATGTAGTCTCCAACATTTGACATGAATCAACTGTATTAATGACAGGATCACATTCCAACTGACGGCAAGTCAATCGAACGTCACACACAAGAGTGATGACGGGTCGAAGATTTAATAATAATATTAAATATATTATTTTTGAAATTCTTCGGGTACATGATCGAAAATTAGGAAAATACATCCAATATAGCACTCATTATTCTCATCTCGATGTCTGAATCGCACTACCACAGACGGTTCGTGAATCCGAGGTCGCATGGACATGTTACGGATGAAATCTGATTTTCCTAATGAAAATAATAATAACATTATTATATTATTTTTATTTTTATTTAACTTTTTTTTCTTCAATCTAAAAACCTACGTTCAGAACCTTCAAACTCTCAAGCACTGTGCACAACTCCAAAACAATCCTCTTTCATCATATATGTCTCCTTAAATATTATTCCCTTTCTATTTATTTCTCTCTCCATTAAACTCAATATTCTCTAAACTCTCACGCTCCAACCTAACAGATAGCCTCTTGCATCACGCCTCACACGACTGATCTGCACAACCCACACTAGTTGTCTTACTGGCCGCTGCGCTACTCGGGAGCCATGCCCCTTCGGCCTTCCACTTTCTCAACATCTAGCTCGCATCACCTAGAGCCATCTTGGGCTGCTTCTTATCAGAACAACCTTTCCAGACACCTGCCGCAACCGTGATGGACCACCATCATCCCCTGGCCAGAATAGCCCTGCCACAACACCCCTTCTGCGGGTCAGCACAACATTGTTTTATGCCCGAAAAAATATGACAACTGCATATTTATGAACCTAGGGTCAAGGGCTCGGCATCCATACATTGTGCTGAACAAAACATTGTGTTTCTGGTGTCATTAATTATTTGGCGTTGAAGAATTTAGGAAGAACGCGTGAAGTAAGAATGGAAAGGGTCAATGTATAAGTGTGGAATTATGGCCTGGTTTGTTTGTCCATTTTCGTTCTGAATCAAGAGTATGAAGTATCAAGAAATAAATTTAATCATACTTCAAATTAAAACCCCTACATCAATCGTCTGTTGGAGTTCTTGTGAGGAGGGTGATGAGGTTAATGAAGGGTACAGCGGTATTCGTCACTTCCGCAACACATTTCTAATCTGGGCTCGTGCATCATCCTCATTCTTTTTTAGGGAATTCAATAGCCCATGCCTCCTCTCCCTTTATCCAACAAGAATACAACCAACAAGAAGATTTAATAAAATAAATCATCATTAAAAAGTTGAGTTATTAATTGAAGATTAATGTATCCTATTTATTAAAGAGAAAAGTGGTTACACATTTTGTGTAACCGTGCATTTAATGTCCAACATTAAATGCCCGACCACCCTCGTGTGTTCCCCACCTTTATGATTCAGAAGGGGGGTTTTAAAAATAAAATAAAAGTTATATATTTTATTTTATTATTTTTCTAACCCTCCAACGAGAATATAAATACTAACTCCTACTATTGACCTACTACGATTGACGTAAAGATCTCTTTAAGCGAATATCATCACTGCTAGTTCATCGGTTTTCTCAGATTTCAATTCCGTGCACCAGTCCAATAGTTACAAAACGTCGCTCGTGCATTTACTAAAAGTTCCCGAATAAAAGCCTGTAATATTATAAATATTCACCCTTGACCCATGCCAGTCAATGTTAGGCTCTTCTTAAGTGAAACACGCCCCAATGAATCCAATGTTACTCTTGGATTTTCAATCTGAGTTACCGTTAAAAAATTATTGATTTTATAATAAAATAATTGAAACATAATTATTTAATTAACGGCCAAAAACTAACATTCACTCATGGCATGTGCCGGCCAATGTTACTATCTGCCTAAAGAACGCATACTCTCAACAGTTCAGTGGTGGTATCAGGTTTTTTTATCTGATTTTCCATTTGTGAGTTATAAGCAGTTGAAAAATAATATAACCTTATTTAATTATTTTATTTATGGTTATGTCATTTTCAGTTTTTCTCATTGGAGGCCTGCGATGACTAAACATATGTCGTACCTAGTATAAAACCGACATCCTGAGCACAACGGTGCCATTGTATTTCTGCTCCAAGTAACCATTTATGAGTTACTCAACATTTTCATGAAAACTGCGTACCCATCTGAATTAAAGCATAACAAAATTTTGGGGGATCATTCCGGGAACTCTGGGCCTCGAAATAAAATTCCTTCAAATTTTTCCATCACGAAATAATTCTATATAAATAAAAAATAATACAGAATTTCACAGACATTACACAAATAGTGCACAAAATAAACAAAAATAATATTTGAGAAAAATAATACTTTTTATATTTACAAAATCATAAAAATATTAAAAAAAGTAAGTTGGTTATTATAGGGTCTAAAATTTCATAAATTTTCAATTTATTGTCTAGTTTATAGCATATAAGTAAAAAATATAACCTTTAATATAAAAAATTTTTTCCTGTAGTTAAAATTAAAATTGGTTAACTAAGGCTTCATCAAAATGAAAATGATTAAAATGATACCAAAACTTCTCTAAAATCTATTTTCTCATTTTATAAACTCTCTATAATACATTATCCTCAAATCCATTTTCATTTGGTTGTATTTTACGTGATAATTAATTTATAATAATTTAATATTTTCAGAAATTTAAAAATTGTCAATCACCTTAATTATAGAATATCTAATCCTCACCCAATCCATTACCCCATTTTTAGCCATCTAAATCAACCATCCAATAAAACAATCACTCAAAATATTATATATCCACATTAGATAGGGGATTTTATTCCATAAATACCACCCCTATAGGCCATTAGAGAAGAAATAAAGGAGTCAATTGTGATAGGAGGTAATCTCCTTAGCTTATCACATGCTTTTTTCTCATCGCATTTACCTCCAATAAATAAATTATATTTATCCTAAAATGATATCATCAGTGTTCTAAATATAATATTATTTTATTATCATTCTAAATACACAACAATAGATCTTCATTCCTACCAAACATTTTGTGAAT
Organism: Viscum album; assembly: GCA_963277665.1. NCBI lineage: Eukaryota > Viridiplantae > Streptophyta > Magnoliopsida > Santalales > Viscaceae > Viscum > Viscum album. The sequence continues at coordinate 1,143,466,412 of OY728148.1, forward strand.
ATATCACTTCTGCGTACATACAACTTACAGTCTACACGAAGTGATACAATTCATTTTCACAACCATATTGTATTGATATTTATTATGATGTAATTATTTTTATATGATATTTATCACATAATTATACATGTGGAATGATAATACTTATTTGACCTTTATACCATTCAATACTATGGTAAAAAATAACTGAATTTGTGTGTGCATATGGACTATCACCTCCACGATGCAATGTGATTTATTTTTTTGTTTATATTTCACTTGGTTGGTGATAATGATGAGTCGGATAAAAATATATGATATTTATGATATAATAATGTTTCAAGATAGTTTTTTTATTATTTACCTTTCTTTCATTCCATCATTCAAAAAATGGAAAAAATGTTCCGGCATATATTTGGAATACCATCTCCATGAACAGTGTAATTTATTTTTCTATCTATAATTTTAATAAATGATTATAATGATTTATATAATGATTATATATTATATATATACCATGGATAAAATTTTGGAATTAATAGTACTATGTTTAATGTATAATAATTAAGACTTCAAAATCGAAACAAGATTGTAAAACGAAGCAGTTATCGCCTAATATAGTGATACAATAACAAATTATTTATATACAGGTGATAATATTTCATATATAAACCATACATGGTATTATTGATATGAATATGGTTATGAAATATATAAATAATAAATAAATATTTATTATAAAGTTTTTTTGAAAATGAATTAGGAATGAAGAGACTTGTGGTTAGGGTTTATTTCACAATATCTTAAATATTTTTTATTGTTTATATTTAAGTCTCCACTAGAGAATATTTTTATTACATGAAAATTTTTTCTTAAAAAATTTTCATTTTTCTTAATATTATAATACAAATTTTTAATGTCACATTTACACATGTTTGACCTTCTAAAAAATATTTTGAATGTATTATTTTTGTCATTTTCAAAATGAGGTACATTTTGAATTTTTTGAGAAAAATATAGAATACTTTTTTACATATATGGATTGAAAACATTTCCCCTCAATCATAAACAATATTATTTTAATCAGAATATAAAATTTTAAGTATTTATTTTACAATATAATTATTTTCATCATATTATTAATATTTTTAAAAATATATAACTATTTTACGAAACGTAAAAGGGTATTTTCCTCATGAATGTTTTTAATGATCTTTTATGATATTTCCATTCATCAATGAAAACATCCTTTGATGTTTCCTATAATTTATTGGGGGATATTATATATTAATACCAGCCAAACTATTTTCTCAAGATGGTTTTTTCTTATAATGGCATGTTTTTTATGAACCCCATTTATTTTTATGGGCTCAAATGTGATGACTATTTTATGATCTCATGGAAAACATACATTTGATTTTATTTATTTGACTATAGGTATTATATCTACCTATATTGAATTAGGTAGTTATTATTGTTAATCAGATAAAAGGATAAATGATAGGTTATCCCAATTTATAAATTGGGCTCATGAGAGGTTATCTCAATCCCAAATAAGTTACGTGAGTGGTTAGACAATGCTTAACTTGTTATGAATGTCTTGGTGGGTAGCCTTGGAATAATTTTTTTATTTTTATATATATTCTATGATCTATTTCTTATGAAATTGTTATTATCTCATGATTTTTGTTCATTAATTTATTTACTATTCATATTTTATGAACTAAAAATATTTATTATATGACACATATTTATGATCTATGATATAAATGGAATAGTTTTAAAATGTTTATCTCATAAAATTATACTCATGTTATTATAATGTGATTATTGATATCTTACATGTTTAATCTTATAGGACATCCAATATAAACTTTTATTTTTCCTCCTTCCACATTATATGAAGAATGATTTTATGTAAAACAATTCTAATAAGGATGATAGATATGAATAACTTTTTATGGGAAGAGTTAGTTCACCTATGAACCAATTATTATTTTTTCCAATATTCTAAAGCTACTAGACCTAAACAATTATATAGTAGATCATTATGATATGTAATGAATATTTATACATTATTGTTTCATATCTATGTAGGAAAACTACAATTCAATATATAATATATGTTGGGTTTATTTGGAATTATACATGAATAGATACACTCAATAGTTTTCTTCAGTCATCCCTCTTATCTAAGATTGGGATTTCCCCCACCAATTCCCAATATCATTATAACAATACTCAAAATGAACCAGATAGTGTGGAGTCAATTCTAGATTGGTACCCATACCTAGAGGTCTTTCATAACCCTACCACGTTGGGGGATTATTGTTTAGATAGGCATGGGTTGGAACCTTTTCAAATCTATAATCATTATGTAATGAGAGTATATATATATAACTCCATAAAGTGAAAAATTCAATCATCCTCAGAAGGATCATTTATTATCAAAATATATTTTTACAATGTCTTCTTCCCAGTCATTATTCTATTTGGAAGTGGATTAAAATAATGATATAAAATATATGGCCATGAGTTATATTTTCTTATTTATTTTTTATCACTATAATCATATGGAATAATCAAGGAATATGTTCATCAATTAAGTGTGTGTTTTTATCGAATGTAGTTAGTAAACACCATTAAACCTTGTTATTATTTCTTGAGCTATAGAATATGTTATATACAATCAAATGGTAGGTGTAAAAATATAAATTATTAATTACACACATTGTTTCTTAATGAATAACCTAAACTATATTTTTTTTGGAAAAATCAATTATAGGTGAATTTAGTCTAAAAATCCTATCACTTTATCAATGTAAAATTGTGTTTCCCTTTTCGGTTAATGTATCTCTCTATTTTTAAATTCAATTGAATTATCTTCAAAATAGAAAAAATATGAATATTACTTTTTTCTTTTGACCTTGGGACTAGATGGCGGGTAATTATGATAGTTTTCAAAAATATTATCTCCAGATAAAATATGAAAGAAGGTTCCAACTATTCTATAAGGTTGATGGAAAATTTTAAGACCCATATACAAGGAATAATATCTTCATTCAAGAGTACAGAGGCATCCAAATTATTTAGTGAAACAATAAATTTACTAATCAAAAGACCTGATTTCACTAAGATTGATGCTTAACGAACATGAATGGAATCTCTAATAAACCTGCAACATTAATCACCTATATATTATGATAACTATCTAACCATTCCCCCTATTTACTAAATATAATATAATGAAGATAATCTTTGAGACTTCTACTTACCTAAATATGCGTCCCATAATAGATAAATCGAATATATATTATTATCATCTTATGGATGGACCATGAAAGATTATACATGGGAATACCATTAAAAAAATTAAAGATACCTAAAGATGATATTATTGAATTTTTTGATATTTTTTGTGTACCCTTGAAAGCATATATTATTTAAAAAAACAAGATCACACATCGGTATATTATATTTAAAGATTATTGTAAGGATAAAATATATTTATCCTTAAGCAATAAACTAAAAATATAATCTAATATATTATTGGATGAAGAACAGAGAGATATAGAAAGATAAAGAGATATAAAATTAGTATTGGGAGATAATAATGAGACATAAATGCATTCAGGATTTAAAAAATAAAATTTAGAGTCACTCATAACCAAAAATTTGATGATGGATCCTATATCACTAATACAGATTCTTTACTTCCTCTTATCATCTCTCATTTTTTTCAACCTGTTATCTAGAACATGGTTTTAAATTTGTGGTAGATATCCCACTGAGACATAGGATTAGTATTCCATTGAAATTATTTATTTCTATGTAATTAATGATCATAATAAAATTGGAGTCCCTTCCATTGGATAATGAAATTAAGGACTAGTTCATAACCTTAACTATGAATGGCCTCCAGAGCCTAATCATGTTTCTGTTGCATTTTATGTTATAGCATTGTTTATTTTGATTGGAGTGGTGTTCATTGTGATACATTAATTTTTTAGAGGATGAAATCTCCCAAGGATAACAAGTTTTACTCCTTCAATCTCTATCCCGAAGGTGTCACACCCTTGCTCCTTCACTCAATATTGACGAAATTTTATCAATTAATTTTTTTTATGAGATCCTTAATAGAAATATTTAATTATAATACTTCCCATTTTATTCATATAAAGATATTGAGGTAAATTATAGCGTTATCAAGATAATGATAATTCAAGGTGTTACTGGCTTATTATTATAGATATTGGGTGATGTTGACTGAAAATGAAATTAGAGAAATATCATTATAAAAATGATAACGATAATTCATATGATATAATTTAATAGAATTTGATTATAGAGGATTCAAGTAGATGTGGGTTCTCTAAATATGAATATCATTTTTTGATAAAGATTTATTCCTCAACATGATTCTCAGTTTCACCCAGGGATAGTAAATTTGGTTTCTTAAAATCATTATGAAGGCCCCCGCGGTGTGATCTTATTTACCCTACACTCTTCATACATTAATAATTCATATATTTTTGGAACATCGTAAAGGCTATATAGAAGGGATAATTTAATAGTTTTAATAGTTTATTTAGTCACATATTTATTTCTCATATCTCTTTCATAGATGATAAGTATAACATCACAGAACCTGAATTCCTGGATCTAGTGAAAAATTCAACTACATTTCATTTTTGGCTTTAATACTGAAGACGCTGAAAAAAAAATTCCAATCCAAACAAAAAAACTAAAAAATATGTTTTCACATACATACCCATGGATGTTTTAGGATTATAGGTTTATATAATTAAGGCCAAGTCATATAAAATTGGATTCATAAACAACTTGTTCATAAATATAAACATTATCTCCCATTATACCTAGATTTCCTTATTCCACGTTATTCTATCTACATCATCTATATGAAATAAATTCTAGATATAATTCATCAAACTTTATTTTCATTACTAAGGTATGTGAAAGAAAATAAGGATTATCTATATTTCTCATCAAGGGTATACATAATCATTAACAACATGATTTAATCAATGAACATAATAATATCATGAGGTTGTGATGAAAAAAAATAAAATTTCAAAAAATAATCATAAAATATCACATACCAATAAAAAATTGGATAATAAAGTATAAAAACATGAAAAATAAAATGTTCATTGTAATCAATAATCATGAGTCATGGGATGTCAGTATTGATAATAGGAAAATAATAAACCCATAGTAAATAATTAACCCCTTCAAAATATATTAGTGATCCATATTTATAAAATCCTTTCAAATTATTTTTAATTGGAATAACCATCTGGATGAATTACAATATAATCATTACCCAATACATTAGATTGAGATCTTGGGGCACCAATAGTTTATGTTTTAATAGGTTCACATGGGGATTTCTGGGCCACCCCATGTTTATGATGTAATCGGTTCATCTTGTGATATCGGGGTCACACATGTATAATTTATATCATGCTCAGCCTTTTCTATATAGACTACCCCATGTATAAGTTCAAAAGATCTCACTCAATGAAGTATGGTTGGACACATGTATATAATTTCCAATAACCACCACATAAATAATGTAAATAAAAATTTCATCATAAAACTCATAAAATAATCATTATCCATCTTATCACTTGATTAAACTATAGAAATGAAATGGAATTCATGTCAATATCTATGGGACATGATTATCCCATGGAAATTAAAGGGTTTACACATAAATATCCTTGAAAAAATATTAATCCATCCTGGGAAAAAATGGTACCATTAATAAATTTCCTTTATGTGGCATATTTAGAAAAAAGTTTATTGATGTTGATGATTGTAAATACCATTAAAATATCATTAAAAATATTCTTGATGAAAATATCCTTTTCATTCTAAAAACCACTTGTTAAAACATATAACTTTTTAGAAATAGTTTTCATTGAAAATAAAATTCAAAACATATAAATTAATCATGAATATATTATTTTTCATGAAGCATGGAATTACTATTTATGTCGTATGCGTTAAAAAAAATTTACTTTAACTTTTTTCTAAAATATAGTAATTGTAATTGTTTTAAAATGACATAAGGTATCCTTTGAAAAGAATATATTAAAGGATAAAACTGGGTAAAAATGAAAGTAAAAGATAATATTGAATAATTTAAAACATTTTTTAAGAAAAATTTTGAAAACATAATTTTTGGCGAATAAAAATTTCCAATAAAAGAGAGAAATGATGTTGCATTCAATTTAAAAATGTTTTAGGTACCAAAGAGTAGGGAATGAAGTTATTACATGAAAGAGTTAAATAATAAAAAAATGACTGGAAAATGAAATTTTTTATGAAATGTTCAATTAGTTTTCTTCAACAAATATTCAATAATAAAAAATATCAATCAGAACGTGATTGTAAAATAAGCACTTAAAATGATCATAATATTGAAGTCTAAATTAATAAATGAGTGGATTATGTGTATCCATTTTAAATCCAAATAAAACAAGATGAAATGAAGCATAATATAATAGATAACTAATTATACAAATAATCTTATAATTACATAATCCAAGAAGTATATATCTATACCAATGAGTGGAAATTGAGTTGATAAATCCCTTACTTATTTAGTATCATTGAAACCATAAATCCCATGAAAAAGATATCATAAAATTTATATATAAAAACACATAAATTTAAGTATAAAAATTATAAAATACATTGATTAGAATTATATAGACCATAAAAATATAAGTGGTGAATATGGTATATATCTAACAAAAATAAAAGTGAGACGACAAAAACACTCACCTTGATTCTGACTTTTCATATTTGTATTTATCTTCCTCTTCTTCGGGTAAATACTTTCGGATTGCACCAAATCCTTTCTTGGTTGGATTTAAGCCTAAATAAATGATTCTAGGATGATATTTTGTAATTTTTGAAGTGAATTTGGTAGTGATTGTCTGATACAAAGGGCATGAGAGGTGTGAATAGAGGAGGAGAGGAGAAGAATTTTAAGTGGGTTGAGTGGAAAACTTGTAATGTTTTAAAAGAGTGAAATCTGATTATGTTTTTTTCTATTTTAGTTGGCTCTGATATTGAAAAAAAAACACAAGAATATAAGGGATAAGGTTTAAATATGGATAACTAATGTCTTATTTACATATTTATTGTTCAATTGAATATCCTGAAGGCCTTTATTTTTTTAATTTTTTTAGATAATAAATCTTTCTAGGTTAGAGGTTGAACCCATAGGCTCTGATGGAAAAATAGTCCTGGATGTTATAGTACTGAATAGTACCTGCAATAATTCCTGCTATAGTAACCCAGAAATGTGTCTCCACATGGATTTGATCTTGGATCTCTTGAATTCACATGTCCAGTCCTTCAAAACTTAGTTAAGGCCCATGTGTAGGTCATTTGGATAATTAATTTAAAATTTTATCTTCTTTGTAGACTTTTTTTAACATAATCATTGTAATTAATTTTAATTATTTTTACTAGTCAATTTTGTAAAAAATTATTAAATAGTTTTTTTATTAAAAACAATTGACACTAAAATAGCCCACAAATATACTCTTAGGGCCCTCTAGGGGGATGAAATTAATGATTCCAAGGGAATCCCCAAATATAAAAACCATACACTCTATGGAAAGAGAAGACAACTATCATAATCTGCGACCATCACATCTAGCCTCCCAAGGTGGGCAAGCCATCCACAATGGTGTTCACCTCTCCACAAATGTGGCGAGAACACTACCCATGTCTGGTCTCCAAAGAGAATATTCTTATTAGGTAAATCAAGTCCCAAAAAACCTCATATTTTTCATGAATCATATTAACCATAAAATTATAGTCCAATTCATTCTCATCAACAGGAAAACCAAACCTCCTATAAAATGTCAGTCCAGTGTGAAGAGCTCTTCCCTCTTCACCTAGGAAGTTACCTAATCCATAAAACACACAGAACTCCGTGAAGACCATTCTGATCAAGTCATGGAGGATCCCCACACCACTCATAACCCCATTCATGAAGGATATTTCAAAATTAAGCTTCCAACTGGGGATAGGACGACTCAATCAGATCCAACGGTCACATAGACTTTGATAGATGATAGTCACATAAGGCTTGTTTAAAAACATGTAGATATAGAGAAAGGATTGGATACCTTTGGACACTATTCCCAACCCAAATATCCACACATTCACCCTCATCTTAAGACACTATAATGAGAGGATGGAACCCTTTATTTCCTAATTTCGTTCCTCTAAAAGTGTTAATAAAATGGATGAAAGAATAAAACCCGAGATCTTGTTTTCCATATCATTGTTTCATGAACCATGAAACCCAGATGCAATAATGTCATTGAAGAAAAACTGATCATTGTGGAAATGGTTATGAAGTTAAATCATGGACCAAATACTAGCCACATGATCACTCAAAAAAAGAGATGATAAGTTGAATCATTCTATGGATTCTCATTACAAAATACCTAGAATCCAATTGGATGTCCTTTCCTTAAATGTTCTCATCTATCAGTAATGCCTTTTTTCTAATTCACCATATGAGAAAATTCATTTTCGTGGGTATCTCATTACACCAAACTATTGTGAACCAATCCTCAATATAATTCTCTGTATGTCACAACCTTCTGAATTCAAGAATTGATAACTTATCCATGCTCAAACCTGTGAAGTACCAACTATTTGCATCATCATTCATGAAAATGCTCTCAAAATCATCAATTTTATTTTAACTAAGAATCCCTTGAATCTATTTTGAGTGTCTACTGGACTTTTTAAAGGAAACATCATAAATGAGACTACATGGAATGAACAACCTTTTTCCATCCCTGTTTCCCATTGAAAAATTAATATCGTTTTTCCCAATAATCCACTGAGAAGAACCCTAAAGTTCCACCAGATGGATGAATATGCTCTTCACTAGGAAGGATCCACTTAGACCGTGGTTATATCTAGGCTCCCAGTGGTATTTATGTCATGCTATGAAGAAATAATCCCATATAGATCCCCCTGAAATAATCTCCCAAGTGATCCTCACATGCATTTCTAACATGGCTTAAGAAATATCACATAACCCCACCCTACCCTCTTCAACTGGTCTCACCATATGGCTCCAAGAGGCCCAATAACAACATCGTATTTGATTGGAGTCCTATAGAAATGTCATCATAATTTTCTCTATCCTAACAGTGGTCCCCTTAAGAGCTTTAATAGTCGATAAGACTTGCATGGAGATAGATTTATGTAAATTGTTGATAAAGTTAACTACCAATCCAAACAAGAGAACCATATTCTTCTAGTTAAAGATCCTTCCCAACACATTGTTTATGAAATCATTAAATAATTGTTTATTGATTCATCCATAAGAGATTTGAATAAAAAGATAAAACATAGTAAATTTCTTCTTTTTACATTCTTAGATATCCTGAATATCCTGAATATCCCTATAGTGCAGACCCAAACATTTCTTCAAAATAAAAGCATGAATTTTCCTTTAGTTAATACATTTTCAGCATAAATGCCTATTTGCGGACATAATATCCAAGAGGCCAATTAGGGATCTCCTTCTTCTATTGATTAATATCAAAAAATCATCGTCTATAAGATGTGAAGTGCCTTCCATGCCATTCAAACCATGATATAGGGACAACCTTCCATCCTCTATGCCTTTATGAATGTTTAGAGATAGGGAATATTGAGAAAATTTGAAAAGTCTTGGTGATAAAGGGACACCTTTAAATCCCCACACAAAGTTTTAAAGAAGCCAAAGCCCTTCCCCATAAGGGAAAATGAATTCCAAGGGGAGTAGTAGAACATAAAAAAATGGTCGCAAAACCAGACCTCGAAACCCAACCTCCTCATCACCCAAATAATGAAAATCTATTCCATTGTTTCATAAACTTTATGTACATCGACCATAAATTTGACATTTGAACCCATTTCTCTTTTATTGATATCAATGAACAACTTAATAACAATACCCACCACCCCTTGGATGCTAAGACCTTTGACAAAACCATGTTGTTCCCTTAAAAAAAATCCTTGGAATCACACCACACATCCTTTTTGAAATAATAACTTCCAGTATTTTGTAGTACACATTAAATAAAATTTTCCTATAATTATTGATACTAGTGGGATCCTTGGTTTTTGGTATAAGAATCAACCTAGATGCACAAACACACCTATTGAGGGCACCACTACAAAATAATTCTTGCATATACTCTACTTAAGGATCAACAAAATCCCATGACTCCAAATAAAAGGCCCCCAAAAAACTATTCGGATAAGTTTCATAGTCATGAGGTATCAAAATGGTTGTATCATTGATCTCCTCCTAGGAGGGAATATACATCATGTTATCATTGTCGAACCCCTCTACCAGTTGTGGAATGCATCCCAAAAATGGAATCATACCCCACATAAGAAATCATATTATCAAGCCTATAAGATATCACCCTACCAAGAATACCTTAAAAGTGTTCGAGTGATATCCTTCCAGAAAACGTCACATCTAACATTTAGACCCCATTACTGAGGTTGAGGTTGATCCTCATAATAATTTTCTCATTCAAGCAACCATGCAAGAAGGTGATGTTACGATCACCCTCTGTTACCCATCTAACGAGAGACATATGGCTATATGACCTCTCCAAATCAACAACATTCTCACCATGAAAAATTAATTTATCACAAAGGAAATTGAAGGTGTTCTCATCCCATCTATAATGAAACTCTTCCTTTAACTTTTCAATGTATTCTTGGATTATTTCCACACAAATAATTTAATGAGGTCTATTAGTGAACCATCCTTGAATTTACTTATTTAAATTCTTAAGACAATTCGCAAGGCCAAACCTGGAACTCCTCACCTCCTCTCAAAGTCGTGAGTCTCTCAACATCTGTATAAAAACCTCAACATGGTTCCAACTACTGGAATAGTGTAATGCATGTTTCCCATAGGTTCCCTACCAGGATCCACAAGCAATAAAACATCATTTAAAATAGAGTGGGATATATGAGTAACCATCACCTTAGAGAAGGAATATAAGAATTTAGATTCAAAAGGAATCTATCCAATTGACTCTAAATGTAACTGGGACCCTTGAGATTATTGCACCATGTAAACTTATTACCAGTGAATTCCAAATCCAAAAGACTCCAAGAAGATATGAATGATTAGAACTCTTGCATGCCACTTTTATAAATGGATGTTCCACCACTTATATCTGAATTGTCGACAATTGGATTAAAATCCCCCCCCCCCACAGATGATGGAAGGCTACCGGTTAAAAAGAAACCCAAAAATCTAAAGAACTATCCAACCATGTGGCTTAGTACTAGTATAGAAAAAAGAGAATAAAACCTCACTTCCATTATAGGAGTTCTTCATGTTAATGCACTAATCCATTAGTCAGATCACTTCCACCTAAAAATTATTCATCAAACACAGCTAGATGTGAGAATTTTCTATGGACCCAAGACAAGACATCAAGAATCCCATTCACTTAGAAAATGTGTAAAGTTTCCTCTAGTTCTGTTTGGTTTCAGCAATGGCAACAAGGAAGACTGGTGTTTCCTTGATTTAGAGGCCATGAAGGCGCATTTCACTTGATCCCCCATTCCTTGGAGAATTCCAAATAAATAGGGATATATTTAAACACAGGTTTTTATAGAATTAACAAAGGATAATATGAGAGATGATTTAGAGATGAACATAATAGTCTCCTTTTACATAGATTGGGTGATCGGGCTAGAGACCCCATTAGGCGAAACCTATTTCTATGATCGGATCTTACTTTTGAACGAACCCTTTGTATCCTCAAAGATGGAGAGCCTAGTAGAAAAGGTAGGATGATAGGGAGTATAGAGTCAAATCCCTATGTAAGAGGGACACTAGAAACAGATGCTACGGGGTTCCCCAACATGACTGAATCTCCATCAACAATCCCTGTGGAACTGACTCCATCAGAGCCAAGATCTTGGAGGCAAACACAAGATTATTAAGAATAGAAATCTAGAGGAAGCCAGGTAGAGTTGGGAGGACACATGAAAAGATGGGGAAGAATTATATAAGTCCCTATGAGGTATCATGAGAGTTCATTACATATCCCACTACTCGATAAACTCAATTGAAACCACCATGGAAAGTCAGTGACATAAGGCACCCTGTTGGCACCACTGGAGGCTAGTGATAATGAGATCAGGTCTACTGCATATGATGAGGAGGCAGAGGCCAGATCCCACATAGTATAAGGATAAAAAAATTAAACATTATAAGGTGTGTGGGGGCCATCCAAATAATTTTATTTTGAATAATCTACCCCAAGATTAACGAGAGACTATGATTTTAATTAGTGTCTTCTTTTAGAATAATATGATTCTATATTAACTGAATGAAAAATAATAAACATATTTTGAAACAAAATTAATATTTATTGATATATAGTCTATAAATTTCATTAAATACATTCTCTACTATAGATTATTTTAATCAATTAAAAAGGATAAACATAATTATTTTTAGAACACTTTTTGGAAAATCATGCTTTTAATCCAAAAATAATATTCTAAAAACTCAAATAAATTGGATTTAAAGTAATTTAGTGAATTAAAAATAATATAGATTATGTGAAATCATAATACGAAATTGTGACTTGTAAATTATTTAATTTATTTAAAATAAAAGTCTTTTAACAAAAATTGTTATCATTCACTATTCTTTGAAAATTCAATATTTCCCAAAAATCAAAAACCTTCACCCAATGTAAATTTTAATATTCTAATTCAAAAATCAAATATTATTTTTCAATATAAATTTTAAAATAAATTTAAAAATAGTTTTAAAAATAGTGCACCTTAAAATGTGACAAAAGAGTTTTTTTAATAATATATTTCCAGTGAAATATTGTGTCCATTTTTATATCATGTATAGAAACACATATGATGATTGTTAAATGTTATATTTAAAATATTATATATAAATTTGATTAATATAATACAAAAGTGTTATTTTTTATCGTATAGTAATAAAATACACTTGTGCGCAATAAAATAGTTATTCCTAAAAAGTTATTTATTTTATTTTGAAATGTCATTTATTTGAATTTGTAATTAATTGGTCACCAAAAATATTTGAAAAAAATATTTTCATAATTTAGTAAATATTTTTTATACGTTCTATTCAAATGGAAATGTTATAATACTAATATATATAATGGTATTCTTCTATTTATCATTGTCTGTTCAATACACTATCCAATATATAAAAATTAGGGTTGTCTATAAATAAAGTTAAAATGAGTGTTATGTTTAAAAACTTGAATATAATGTTTCATGTCCTTCACACTAGCAAATATAATTTTCTTATTTTAAAATCTGGGGGTGTTGCATCCCCCCCTAATAAATTACATCCTAATAATTTTATAATTATCGCGTCAATCAGAGGTTAAATATAGAAAATACATAAACAATTATATAGAAAGATTTTGGTCATTGATTAAACAAAAGTGAATTATCAATGGAATGTTAATGTCATAAAAAACATATATATTTATATTTATGATCAAAAACCTTCAAAGGTAAAGAGTATAACTAGTATTTAAACTCTCACAATTTATATATATCCAAATAATATGTATTGATATTCGATTAGTAGTTCTTCTTATCCAATGGATCTTTTAGTTTTAGCCTCATTATCTCTCTATGATACACATTTTTATTGGGGTCCTACGAATTTTCCTTTTATGTGTTTTATTTATTAAAGGAATTTTATATTTTAGAGTCTCATATATTCTGAAAACACATTAATCATCAATACTCGAGCCATATATATTTAGAAAATAAAATCTCGAGAATTTTATTCCCACTTGAATATCGAATCTTTCTAAAACATTTTTAGGTGTGTTCTTCACAGTCAAATATTATTTCAAAAATTATTTGATAATAATGGGAGATTCCAATCAATAGAAAATCATTTAATTTATTGAAGAATTTCAATTATTTAAATTATGAAATATTCAATTATCGCAATCTTAGAACCCACGAAATATGTAACATTAATTGCATTCAATATTCCCACATGTTTGTCAACATGCAATACCAAAAATTTTCTATGGAATGGAGTGAGTCGATATTTTCTCATAATTATGTATTAAACCCCCGATGAACTTAAGAAAACCCACCTAGTTTTCACTATGGTAAGGTTCATTGGAATTTCAAATGACATGTCGTGTGGTTTTCATTTATTTTTCATAATGCTCATCTAATAAAAAAATTCAACCTAGTTGTATCATGCATAAAATCATCATGAAACATTCTCAATGAATATACCATGTTATTAAAATTCCATGTAGAATAGTTCAAGGGCATCATCTAATCAAATATTCAATTTTTCAGAATTAATATTCTACACTTCCCCACAAGGAATCTCCATAAATAAATTGTGCATTTACAAAAAAATTAATTTCATGTACATAGATGATCAAATCTCATTTCACCATTAAATAACTCCTTGTATACCATTTTATTTTTATTATTAAACCATTACATTTCTCTTTAATTTAGAGTACCTTAATGCATGTTTCAATATACCTTTACCTAGATCCTTTATTATCTTTACACAGCTTTAAACCTTTCCTAATTAATTTTATACAAGTACACAATTATCTTAACATGACTTGAGTATTCGAATATAAACCATTGAATAGGTTATAGATGAACTATATAGATCAGGAATCTAGAGATTACTATTATATATGTAATTTGGTCGACATAAAAATACCTCATGGAATTATCAATCAAAATCAATGCCTTCCAACTTCCAATAAATATGGTAAATAGTGTCTCATCACCCATCAAAAACAATATTTAGCTGGATTATTATTGAAATAATAATCATAATAAAATCTATGGGATGTAGTTTACAAAAATCATCCCTGATTAATCACTTTAATTCCCTCCCCAGTCACATATTGACTCAATAACAACAAATGAACTTCTTACATGAAAACATCAATTTCCCAGTTTGAATTTTTTGACTATTCCATAAATGATTACATTCAATATGTTTAGTCCTATGGATTTTTTATTCTCCTACATAATTCAAATAAATTAAATATTCAATATTTGGTTCTTTTCTAAATTTCTACTCCCTTTGAATTCACCAGTAAACTATATTCTCTTCTTTCTTTCCATATCTGAAAAACAATATATAGACAATTGAGATAATGATGATACCACATGGTTCTCTTAAAAATGTATCTAGTTATTTCTATTTAGGTTTATATGGTGAAACCAACTATTTAGATCAATACAAATATAAAAAAAATTATCAATGTTTTAATGAAATACCAAGAATGTGATACCATGCTCAAATCATCAAATTTTTTTGCTTCTCAGAAGATCGTCTATATGTACATTGGATCAACCATAGAGAAAAAAATAATTTTGACCAATAATACTTGACAAAATATTTACCATTAATAACATCCTTGAGGAAGACAAGTTTATATATGAATAGACCATACATAAAAATCCCATCAAAAACGCCTCCCAATCAACTATGTTTGAAAAATAATGAATCTGTTGATTGACAACATATTAACTCAAATCAATCAGGGAATTCTTGAAATACCTTAATATAATATTTAATAGTCATAGAGATTCCACATAATTAATTCTATTATATATTTCCAATATGGATCTATTGTAAGACAACTTACACTGGTGGTGGATGATGAGGAATTATACTTATCATTCCGAAGTTTCATGCAATTAGTTATACATGATAACAAAAATTCTAAATTCACTTGAAGTTTGAAAGATTAAAATATCATTATAATTTTTAATCTTATTCAAGGTATGTACTCTCATTCTCTTAATTATGGTTTTTTAAAATTAAGAAACTATATAAAAGCTCTTCATATTTACTAGCCTAAAATCACATCATCATCTTTTCTCCATTGATTACATAAAACATAAAATAAGTTAATAAAAATAATATCGATTAAGAGGGGAAATTTGGGTTCCTTAGATGTATCACAGATATTGAGATCATACTCTCACCCCATTTCAATCTCTACTTTTAAACTCAATATCAATTATGTTTTCAACATCCATCACAAATTATTCATTTCTTCCTATCCTTCGAGTTTACTATTAATTTGAATCATTCTTCTTAACCTCAAACACTCGAGAAACATATTTGTTTTTTCTTTCATCTATTTTCATATAAATTCTTCATGATTATATAATATTTTAATGAAATTCTTCATCCTATTCCTATTTTATACAAATCTCTCACACATGCTCTTTATAATATTAAATTCACCACTTTTCAATGTTTCCACATTAGTTTTCAAAGCAATATTTGTGGAAATATTATCATGAATTTATAATTTATTTTGTGTAACGACTATTTTTAATTTATCTTTATTGTCCATATATAATTATTAAACTTTCTTAGCTATGTCCAATTGGTCTTGCTACATCCCTATGAATTATTTAGACTATAATATGTCTTCTAAAATGAAATAATTTTATTTGAGTATTCATATTTATCTTTCTTAATTTTCATCCATTTCACCAAAAAATTGATATTTCTTGATATACATATCATGATTTCATCATTTTTTGACTTTATTATAGTTCACATATACCACATACATTTTTTAAACAAACAAATATTTTTTGGTTGGCAATATTTGATTTGTTATTTGATAGGGGTTTCTTCTTTTATATTTTTCCCGAGTTTCTCAAAAAAATAATGCTTGTTTTAATATCTTCCCTTGATAGTTTATATTATATATCATCAGAAATATATATTCATTCTTCTTCGAAAAAACTCGTAAAATCATAGAAATATCTATCTTCTATAAATCTTTCTTTAATTCTGTCAGTGTTTTCTTCCTTCATGTTGTATATGTTATTGCCTAGGGTTAGTGTTTTTTTTCAAAGTTCATTCATATTTTTATTTTAATGATTTACTATCATTTTTATTGGTCCAAACCTCCTCATTTTTTTCATTGAAATCTACACTTTTAGAAATAGAAGAATTATTTTCAAAATGATTGGGTAAATATATTACTTAATCCCTTTGATATTGCATCTATCAAATTAAATATTATTTTTCTTTGTTAATTACCTAACTTATTAATGATTTCAGTCAATATTTTTGGTAATTTTGAACAAAAAGAAACATGGATTATCTCTCAAAAAGTTTTTTTCACTTATGGTTCATTTTTATTTAGGTTTGTACACCATCTTCTCTTACTCAACAATCTTCAACTTTTATATCTTGATCTCACCAATAAAACCAATTTCATGCTTAATAAATATTTAACTTACATCGACTGCCATATTCTCCTTTTTTTGATAATATTATTTTCTCTTTCCTAAGATTTATAATATTTCTGAGTATAGCTTCCAACTCACCTTTAAACTAAAATTAAATCTATTTTCCTTTATAACCATTATCACTATATGTAAACGATTTAATTTGATTATTTATAATCAAGATTTGTTCACTAATTAAGTAAATTTTCTTATAATTAGAGGGTAAAATGTCTCTGATAAAACTTTAATTTCATAGATCTATATTTTTCACAGAAAAGGGGTGAGGTTAAATCAGTAATAAATTTGATTTTTTTGAATTTTTAACCATTTAATATAAAACATTATTTTTGATTAATGAATTAATTCTATCATCTATAATATTTCAATATCATACTATATGGAATCAAAAAATTTAAAAAATAAATCATAGAATGATTTTAATGTTCGTCTAAAAAATATACTCCATACCATGTGGGTTAGATACCCCAACATTGATTTCACACATTATGTATAGGTGAATACAATTGTAGAAAGTCAAACACTCAAACTACAATACTCTAGAAAATGGCTATACACCCCAATCACAAATCTTCTCAAATAAAATTGATTATAAAGTCTAAATATTACCTTCTTTTGACTGGGTCTACACCACTTATATAACCACCATAAGTAACTGGTTTGAGCCCCCCTCCCAGATACAGGAACGATGCATTATGATCCAGTGATAGAAATATCATTTTCATTCTTTAGGTATCTTTTTCACCACTTGATGAAATATGATCTTATAATATAAAAATAGAAAATTTGGTACTATCATGTACAACACCTTTAAAATACTAAGTATAATTAAATAAAGAATAAAAAAATTTCTCAAAATATCCACCATATTTTAAAGTATTTGGATGCTTCTATAAATTTTATATAATTGGTAGTAGTTATTTTTTCCAAAGGATATATCTGTTTCAAAATCAATCCTTCTCTATGATACATATGTGTATTGTAATCCTTACAATTGACTATATATATATTGATTTTATTTATGGAATCTGGGTAACAGACTATGATTTTTAATGAATAATATGTTCAATAGCTTATATATCCCACAACATTGAGCTTAAATGAACCCTATAATATTATAATTCAAATATTCTTGTTGTAACGTAGCTGTTAAATTTGAAAATATGATTATAAATTAATATATTATGAAATATATATATATATATATAATTTTCCAAACCAATAAAAATATCTTTATAAGTTTATCTAAAATAAGAACTTGATTTCTATTAAGGTAATGTTATTTTATAAAATTACATTTTCATAAAAAATGGTCATTTTTTGTTACCAAATAATATAATTAATTTTGAAAAAATTTAAAAACTTAATCTTATAAAAAGGATATAATTTTTTAAATCACCATATCAAAATTGGCATATGGTAGTGCTTTGGGATTTTTAGGAAAATATTACTTTTTTAGTGAATAGTAAAAAAATACAATTTTTTATATTATGCAGAATGTTTTAAGTATATCCAAAAGATGAAGATCATATTTATAAACATTTGAAATGAATCTTTCATGATATTATAATAAAAATATTACATAAAATAATTCAAAATATTTTAATTAGAATTTACTTCCATAAAAATAAAAAAATATTTTTAGTGTCGACGTAGTGCATGTGCAGCATTTGAAAAGTAAACTTTGTTGTCCAATATATAAAATTTGAGAAGTGACAAGTATTTTATAAAAAAAATTAATATATATTAATTTTTTGACTATTTTTATTATTATATATTAATTTTGGAGTTATATAATAAGGGACTTATACAAATGCATGTGCACTGGTTATACAGGGCTGGAAAAGTCAAAAGAACATATTAAATAAGCTGTTATGAAATATATGTGAGTAAATATATATATTTAAAGAATACAAATATTTATATTTATATTTATTTATTAATTTGTGTTGTAATTTATTTCTATTTTTTAGTTTTTAAATAATTGCCTTAAATATATATGGAATGGTGATATAGTACTATTGCAATTAATAGAAAAACATTTAAATGATTTTAAAAAATATAAGAGATTTTTGGGTGATTTATAGTGTTCCAATAACATTAAAGAAAATTTTAGGGATGTGTGAATGTTTTAAATATAAATTATGTTATTATATTTATTTCATTATACACTTCTACAAATAATGCCTTTATTAGTCCTATAGAAGTGCATTAACAGCGCTAAAAGTGTTGTTAATTGAGGTGAAGATAAAGGAGGTCCCTTTTATCATTTCTTAAAAAAGCACTGATAGAGACACCTTTTATTAGTTCTGATAAAAGGGGTATTTTATTAGATCTTTTTTTAGCACTGATAAATGACTCCTTTTATCTGTGTAATTTTAAGTGCTTATAAAAGTCAAAAATAGTCAAAAAAAAATTAAAAGGAATATATAATGTGGGGGGGGGTTAACAATGCTTGAACCCCCCCCCCCCATAAGTGCTTGCATGGAACCCCTAAAACTCTTCTCTATGCTTTCCTTTCCCATGCATCCCCAATATGCCTGCGTGCCACTCCCTACTTCCTCCCGAATAAGAACTTGAGACCTCCCCACTTGCACACCTACATCTTTACCGTTAAGCTATTTAGTTTTTTATGTATTTAATGATATATCTATTTATATATATATATAGATATATTTATTCATATATTAATATAGATTCATATTAATATAAATTTTTTTAGTTTTATTAATACATATATATTTATTCATATAATAATAATAATTTATATAATTATTTGTATATTAATATATATTTATATTTATATTTATATATAGTTATATTTATTCCCATATTAATATAGATTCATATTAATATTAATATATTTATTTATATTAATAAATATATATTTATTTACATATTAATATATATATGTTAATTCATATATAAATTTATATTTATATTTATTTATATATACATATATTTATTTATTTATTATTTTTTATACGTATATTTATTTGTATATATTAATATATATTTATAAGATTAGTTTTAAAAACCTTCATAAAATATGTTTTTATGTGTGTTTATAAATAAATAAATAAATACATACCTACCTACATATATACAACACACACACAGAGACACACACACACCCACACACATATATTTACGAATAAATACATATATATGTGTGTATTTGAAAAGCCATAGAATGTAAAAATGACCATAACTTATAATCATTAAGTCTGTTTTAACTCCACAACTAGTCTAATTGAATAAAATAAAAGAATCATCTGTATGATATGTGTTACATCCCTAGTGGACATCTGGATCAAGAAGTTATAAATGTTTTAAGGTTAAAAAATTGGGGTATCCCGACTAAAAACTCAGTTTATGAAGAATTATGTGCCTTTTTGGTCCTTCAAAAATGTGACAGAAGGATCCCTTATGTCACTAGAGCGTAGATCTCATCACAATCATCGATTTGATATGCTGTAGAGCTCAAACGGACACCCATATCAAGAGTTATGGTAGTTTAAAGTTTTAGTTACATTTTCAACTTATTTTAGAAATTTTATATTATTTATTGATTTTTTGGGTCTTTGAATTGTTATTAATTTATTTTTAATCCATGATAATTTGAATTTTTTAAATTAATAATATATTTTAAAATATTTGAATTCTATTTTCACTAAATTTCTTATATATTAAATGTAATAGTCTATTTATACTTATCTAAAACATTTTTAAAAATATAAATTATATTTATATCAATATAAATATTATTATATAATAATATATTATTTTTCATCAAATATTTTTTTGAAAAATAAACTTTATCTGTTATAGGAAAAAGCACTACTAAAGCCTTCCCTTTATCATCATTGATAAAGGGGTCCCCTTTAACAGTGCTAAAAAAGAGCCCTTTTTAGCACTGTTAAACGTTCCCTTTATCAGTGTTTTATTAGTGCTGATAATGACCCCCCTATTATCATTTATATTTTTAGCACTGATAAAGGATAGTGTTGCGGAAACCCGGTTTTGTGGTAGTGTTACTCCAATTAAATAAAAAGTTCAAAATTTATATTATTGATATTTTATAATTAATACTATTTTATTAAATAGATTAAAATAATTTAAAGTATTATATTCATCCAACTGAATGGAATTTGGTTTAAAATATAAAAATATACTATTTAAGGGTTACTTGGCATTTTATTTTATTTGTATTGACTCGTATAGTGTAGAAAACATTGATATTGTGGTAATCATTAGAATGGTTAATGAGAAGATAAAACAAAGTGAAAAGGTTGAAAAACGAACCTTATCATGCCAAAAATTAAAAATATTAGAAGACTTGGACTCATCATCATTATATATTATCCATATATAGGATGAAATGTTTCATCAAATTTAATTTATACTAAATACTTGAATTAATTCATGGAGTTACACATCCATCACATATAGAAGAGAACCTCCTCTCCTCCCTTCCTCACACCATTTGTGCACTAAATCGTGGAAAATAACTACAAAAATGTCTTCATTTAATCTAAAAATCTTTCAGATATTAACTTATTTAATTATAAAACTATCTGATGAATGATTTATGTATAAATAAAAAATATTTTTTTCAAAGAAGGGGAATAATTCTAAACTGATCATTTTTTTATTTACCATTTTAGTTCCAGAACATGTACTTAAATCATAGTGATATAATAAAACTAGTATATTAAGTACACATAAATTTTTTTATTTTATGGTAATAACATATATACATCTTCTTCATCCATCAAATAAGGAATTAATGATTTATTTCTATGTACGTCAGACTAGCTCCCTGCGAACTGATGTAATTAATTTTCCATCACCTTCACCCACAGCATGTTATAATGATGAATTTCATGTACATGTATTATGTTCATGAAATATTTTTTATTTTGGAATAATAATACATAATTTACTTTCTTACTTTTCCTTCCATTGAAAAATGATGATGTTGTTCATGTGTATGATTGTATTTCCACCCCTAGAAAGATATATGATATATTTTTCCTCATCCACTCACATATATTCTATGTATAAGTTTATTTAAATAAGTAATATAATATTTGTCATATAATAATAATTCATGAAATTTAAATTACTATTAAACCTTTTTCCAAAAAAATAGTTGAAAAATGGAAATTGTACTAATGCATATATACAACCTACCGTCTTTCTTATTGTAACGTATTACATTTTTCTTAATCGAATTTCTTGGTTTGTTTTAAAGATATAATTAATGTTTAAAAATATAATTATTTTATGATTCATATTCTATATATTATATACTAATGACAATTTTCACTATTATATACTATCCCATGTCATTTTGGACATATGTGATGAATATCGTCAAACCAATCAATGGGATCTTAATTAATTAAGTATTCATATATATAGTCATCATAAAAAAAATAAAACGTTTGATAAACATGTAATATTTTATTATTTATATAAATAACTAACAAATTTATTGTATTCATCAATATAAATAATTTACGTAATGAGACAGACTCAGTTTAAGAGACACATTACCTTCAAAAGCCCATTTAGAATGTTTTCAAGATTAATTTTCTTAATATTATTCTTCCATGTCAATATTCTAAAAATTATATTCTGGATTTATTAATGTGTATATAAATTTAATAAAATGAAAATTTTATGTAACTTCTCATCATTATTTAAAATATTTTAAAACTAATCATTTTATCTATTTTATATGAAATATTATGACAAAAAGGGAAAAGGAATGTTTAATTTTAAATTATATGATGTCATAATGTTTTTGTACCATTATAAGGGTTATTTTATATCTTGATTCCTTTAAATGATTTCATCATTTCTTCCAAGAAAAAACACATCTTATATATGTTATTTTTATTTTTAAATAGTGTTTTAAATGGAATGGATATTGAAATTGGTATAAATTTATTTTGGATGAAAAGATTACTTTTAAAAAAATGTAATAATTAATATATTATTAGTATATTTTAGATATTGAGGATTTCATATGAGGATGTGTGTTTATATTATTTACAATGTATGGTTGGTTTTTTTATTAACCAATGATGGGTGGTTCCATTATAAACAAATTACAAGTGATGTTGAGATTTTTTTTATATTGCTTAGGGTAAAGGAATGGTGTTAACTAGTTAGGTTTCTCCTCACATACTATTGGTATTTATCAAGTAGGTATTGTTGGAACCATGGTTATTATATGCAGGAATCAGAGTTTGGTTTGGGTTTTTTTTCAATCCGCAGTGGAAGTTCAGAATGTGTACTAGCAAAGTGATCATACAGTTCAAGCAGACAATAGTATTGAATGTGGTACTGTTTCCCAGTGTTTTCCAAATTTTGGGCCTCAAAATTGGAAAATGAATACATGGAATTTTGGTGAAAGTAGGTATGTGTAAAGAGGAAGTGGTGCATGAAAATAAGGGTTTTGCGAGAAATATTTTAGTTGGGCGCGAAACACAGCGGGATGCGTGAAATAGAGGATTGAGGGTTTTCACGAAAATAGTGTTTCAGAATCAGAACATCAAAAAATGGGAGAGTCATGGGCTGCACGAAAAATCTGGAGATGTGTGCGAAAAATGATATAGGCGTGAAATTTTATGTGCCAGATGAGATGTTTTATGCGCCACAGGGGGTGTTGCGCGCGGGGGTCTCAAATGCATATAAATAAGAGGTGACCCCCCCTCTTTCCATACGGTTGAAGACTTAGAGAAGATCTGAGGTCTGATGCACGAAAAGGGATCGCGTAAAGGGGCTTGTGTGAAATATTCTGGATTGCACGGAAAATTCCGAGATATGCGAAAAAGGAAGAGCTGCGCGTAAAAATTGGGGTTGTGCGTAAAATATTTAGTTGTGGAAAGAGAATTTTGTGGCACGAAATATTTTTCCGTGCGAAAAAGTATATTTTGCGCGCAACAGGAAGGTTTTGCGCCCAAATGATTGGTGTTGCGCACAATTGTCAGTGAAGCTTGTCTCCACATTCGGGTTATCCTGTTCAGTGGTTCTGTGCGTTCTAGTGCATCAATTCCGGACTTGGATGCAAGTAGAGTCTCTTGCAAAGAAGAGACAAAGACTTTAATGCAAATCTATTGAATAGACCTTCAGTTCTATAAACTAAGTTTGACCTCACAAAGGGTAGTGAGCCAGGTGGAGTCAACGGGAGTGACCTTCGGGAAGTAGTGAGCTATCCCGGAACCTTTGTAAATGCAGAGAGCCTGGGACAGAGTGACTGTGCCCGAACCTTTGTAATCCACAGCTAGTGAAGATTAGTCGAATTTGGTATGACCGGAAACATGTCGGCGTATGCTCCTTGGACGTAGCCCTTAGTGGCGAACCAAGTAAAAAGTGATGTGTCTTTTCTGTGGATTTGAATTTTTTCTTTCTTATCATATTCATCATACAGGTTCTAAAAGTTCCTACCAACGTGGGAACAAGATCCAACACATTAAAAGAAAAAGTTGTCACCTTGATTCACCCCTCCCCTCTAAGGGTGTCCCGGGGTCCTTCAGGTATTATATTATAATATATATATGAATATAGTATTAATATTTATTTATGTTCGTAGAATATAATAATCATGCGGTTGTCGGGGGTATATTAAATGTTCATTTAATATTGAGTTTTCTAAAACCCCAAACAAGGATCTTACTTGTAAAATTTATAATTAATTTATTTTTTATTGGATAAAATCAATGTCTGATCTATGAACTCTTTCTTCAATTTTGATTTTGATCATATACAAATAACCTTTAGGACATCCTTACATTCTCTATGAGGATTCAAAGATAGATTTACTTTAACATTGATCCCCGTGTTCTCCTTTGATCTCAGAGCAATGCCAATAAATATCTGGGTGCTGGCACAGTGATTCAATTTTCTAAAGTTATTCAAGGGGATCATTCATCATTTGATCTTGGAAGGACCCCTCCTGTATTTATCTTTCTTCTTATTAACATGGAAATATAGAGATGATAGTGAGTTTCATTGTGTGCAATGATTCTCAATATTTTATTTTTAGAAGAAACACAAAAATAATCATAATTTCCTTTTTACAGATCTCTGGGTTAGGTTAAAATAATTATTAAATTTCATGTATGACCTTAAATAAAATAATATTCATTAATAAATACCAAACAAAAAATTAATTATAATAATATTAATATAATTTGGTACACATGATCTTGCAAAATAGAAAATATTATTTAACTAGTTTATTAATTAATATTTTTCATCCAAATAAGTCTATGTTAATTAAAAATACA
The DNA here is from genome assembly GCA_963277665.1 of Viscum album. Classification (NCBI taxonomy): domain Eukaryota; kingdom Viridiplantae; phylum Streptophyta; class Magnoliopsida; order Santalales; family Viscaceae; genus Viscum; species Viscum album. Next base: position 1,143,492,076 of record OY728148.1, read on the forward strand.
CTATCATTTATTAAAATCCCAAATAAATATTAAATTTAAATATTTTATTTATAAATAATAATTTTTCATTTATAAAAGCTGAATAAAATATCCCTTGGTCATGTGAATAATATTTTTTTAATTAATTAAAGTCACATAAAATTTAATCAATATCATTTGGAACACATAGTGTGTGACCGTATATGATTACTTCATGTTGTAATTATGTGGAACTTTTTAAAGTATAAGATTATAATTGGTAAATGGTTCAAGGTACCTAAGATAAATTGTATAATGTCAAAATGTTGAAAACCACATACCATTGATCACTGTGTAATATTATCCATTTGTAAAAATATATCATCAAGAATGTCGCACGTCTATGTCCTAATCCTATATTATCTATACATAATTCTTTGACTATTTAAAATAAACATGTTGTTTCCCTATGTCCAAGGAATTTAATGTGATTGTTCTATTCCAATCAAAGGTCCAATATATCAACTTCAACAAAGATGGAAGGGAAAATCTTTCCATGAGTTATGCATTACTAACGTGTAATCCATGATTCTCCCAACATGCCATACCATTTCATGAACATATTACATCATGTATTTTATAATAAAATCTATGTGTGTGAGTGATGACATTAATTAATGATAATCCTAATGTCTAATGAACATTACACACGCTCGTAAATAGGAATGTCTGATGAAACCAAGACATGTGAAATCTATACTCATAGTTCTATACTAATAATTTATTACCACATTGATTACCATGTGAAAAAAACATGAGAAGTGGCTTCATATTCTTATGGGTACTCACACCTGAGAGTCTATATAAAATGTGTCTCATCATAGTACGTTATCTAACCACATAATTATATTGGCGAATAACAACATATCACTTCAAGGTTTTCATCATTGTAGCAACTACAATGACCTTATCAATATGAAGTATAGTATATGACATTATTAAATTAGATCCATGTATCATAATGAAATATTCGTAATAAGAAGTAATATTAAAATAAAATACAATGAATATTCATGTAATCAATGTAAAAACTAGTGGTCATAAGACAGTAATTCTAAAAATTTACCAAAAAGGGGTTTTTATGATTTTAATGTGTTTTAATGGAAATATTTTGATTTAAAAATTATATATAAAAGTATTTTAATTTAAAGAAATTATTATGCCCATTGTGTAAAAATTTATGTTTTTTAAAAAAAAATGTGGGTCCTTTTTTATAAAGAAACCCTCATGGTTAAGAAATTGAATTTATGTTTTCTTATAATGTTTTTTATGAAAAACATTTTCCAATAAAGATAATTTCTTATGTAATTAAATGATTATTTGAGTTCAATGTCTATTATGTTAATGGAAAAAATATTTATATGACCTCATTGTTTTGAGAAGCACTAAGGGTTTCATTTATTTTTTAATATTCACATTACTGAGAATAGACATTTCATGTAAAATTTTAAAATGGGGTTTCATATGAATTAAGGATGAGTAGCAGAGTTAATAATGTCATTGTTCCTGATATGGAAGTAACCTTGAACGATAAAAATATTTTTTTTTTCTAAAGAACCTGTTTTTGGTGGAGAGAGATAATTTTTGAAATTTTTCTGTTTGGAAGAGTTAACAATAATTATTTAAAACTCTAAACCTAAAAGTTCCTTGGAGATTTATGTGATCCAATATTTTTTTGATTTATTTTTTAGGGATAAAATTAGGTAGAAATTGTCATCATCAAAGAAAAAATGAAAAGAATATGATTCCAGCCCCAATTCTAGGGGTAAGGTTCAATGTTTACTATAATCACAATGTTAGAGTCTTATTTTTATTATTTTTAAAAATCTCATATAACACCTAAACCATATATATACATGAATATTATCTCATAAATAGTTTTCTTTAATTTGAATTGGTTAACTCCCATAACAATAATCAAGAATAGTCTTCTCATTCAAATATTATTTTCAAAATAATTTTAAAAACGTCATAATATTCATATGAAATTCCTCTCATTAAAAACACATATATTCTCTCAAATCCTCTATATTATTTCATTTATATGAAATTAATTTATCATAATCTCGTAACTCAAAAAATATTTAATATTAATTATTTTGAAAATATCCACATGTATATAAGATTGAAAATTATTATCATTTCCCATAACATATAGTGAATTATTATTTGCACTTTGGATGATTTAAAACAAACCAAAATATTCAAAAAAAAATACTCTATAAGAAAGTGTAATGAAAATTTAAATGCATCTATAATGTTGTTTCAAATACTTTGTCTTGGATATTATCTCACACAATCTTAGTTTGACATTGATGGATTTAATTATATATCATTTTGAACCGTAATCATATAATTTATCCTGATGGTTTAATTCGCTAAAGATCAATACAAATGAATATTAGGTTTAAATTTTCAATTATTCATCATTGATATTTTAATTTACATAAAAAAATATACATAATTAAATTCTGTAATTATCATTATTTCATTACAGTTTTGTGTCTCCAAATATTTAAATATATAATTATAAAGTATATTAATTTCAATTTCATTTATATTAGATTAAATTTATTCAACTTTAGAATTTAGAGTACCTATACACAGGTTTCAATATACCTTAATGAAGATAATTGACTATCTTTACATACATTCACAATTTTATTAATTAGATTTTAACTGGTGTAAAATAATATTTATGTGACTTGTGCATTTTTTTGATGACCTTTATTTAAATTATTTATAAACTCTAAGAAACCAAATATTCATCATGTTAAAATTATATATGTGATTATGCCAACAACAAATCACATAAGGCCATTCTTAATCAATCATGATTCCTTTAAGATTCTATAAAATATGGTTCATAATTTTTTATAAGACATAAATATGTGTATTTATCTTGAATACCAATGAAACAATCATCATAATAAAATTTTGAGGGTGTATTTAATATCAATCCTCTATGAAGGAACACATCCATTATTTCTCATAAAATTATATTTCTTCATTGTAAACTAATGTAATTCTTACATGAGAACTTCAATCTCCTCCATTAAATTTGATATCAAAAACATAAAATTTTAATGTTAATATGTTTTCTCTTATGGAGATTTATAATCCCCTAATTAATAATAAATTAAAAGTTCGATGTAAGATGTTTCTCAAAATTTATTCTTAATTTATTAGAACTAATAAATTTAGCTATCTTCTATATTTTCAAATATGAAAAAATATCATATAGCCACCTAAGATAAGGATGATTTAAAATGTTTATCATAGAGAAGGTAATTTAGTTTGGATTATCTATGTCTAAAGAGGAAACATAGTGTATAAAATAATATAGATATTACCAAGGTTTAAAACATTTTTTATAAAATAAAAAGTTTGTGATAATACGCTAAAATTCTAAAATTTTGGTGATACTCAAAAGAGATTATTCATGTATATTGGATCTATCGTAGAGAAAATATATCAAAGTTATCAGTAAATCATAAATTATAAGTTACCATGAACATAAACTCTAATATTTAAAAGTGAATCTCTGAGTTGAATGCACATTAAGAACTAATTATCCATGCCTGTTAACTAACCATGTTTGAAAAATACTTCAATCCTAAATCAAATTCATTCTCACTCCAATCGATTATGAATTTTTATAAATACAATAAGATAATAATTGATACTCTTTAAAATATCATATTAAAATATCCTTTATTTGTTGTAGGTGTCAATATTATAGAAAATAACATCATATAGTGATTTTCCATGTGTACTTAACCTTACATTTTATAAGACTTATTCTAATAGTTTTCTCTTTTTTCCATAAATTATTTATTCACTTGATGATTGATAGTATTACAATGGATCACCCACTATGAAAATAACATATATTGAAAATGAAATAAATTTGTAAGGATCTAATATTATCACAAATCCGTATATCATACATATTTTAACTTCATCCATGCAATCCAAATGAACAATCAATCTCGAGCCTCTACCAAACCTGAAACTATGATCAGTGATGTGTTCTTTGATACCCTATTTCCATTGACACCTAGGTAATCTATGAGTATATTTTAATTGGGATCCACAAAATCGGTTCCTAACATTACCAACAATGTGGTGTATGCGAATTTTATATGATCATCAGAATAGATAAATATTGGGAAGAAGCATAAATAATCTATCACTATTAGTCCAGAAGTTATAAGATGACACCCAAAAAAGACCATACCTATTTCTTCCAGTATTGGTGTTCATTTAAGATCATCTTTTATTGTTAAAATCCAATACCAGTCACATAGATGATTCTTTAGATAAAATCCGACATAATCTAGTAGAATTATCTTCAACACTTGGATCATATGATAAATTTTTAGGAATCCAACTGTATAATAATAACTTGGGGGTAGTATATATGTCCTATAACATCTCACTTAAACCTCTCACTTTGGGTAGTGAGTCCATCCTGAAACATGTGATTGTAATATGATCAATCATGCCATGGTGTCTCCCTCCTAGATCATCTCATGTATACATCTAATAGGTGGTTAGTTCGTCCCTCACATCCATCTCATCAAAATCGTAATTAAGGATGTATCCAAAGAAAAAATACAAGGAATACCAGATATCACAATACAAATTTTTGGATAGTGAATCCCACCTGAATCATCTCTTTAATAATAGGAATTAAGACTATATGTAATGAAATAATTAATGGAACCAAAATTATCTCAATATGTCTTGGTGGGTAGTGTTTCCCACTCAAATCATCTCATAATACCCATTTTTAGGGAAGGAAAAATGACTGAATTCCTCCTAGATAACATAGGTCACCCTATCTAGTGAAATTACTTTCACCATTTCAATAATCATACCATGTTCATGATATTTATTTGATTTATATAGTGACACTCTCAATCATCACTACCGAGTTCTATTCATGTCATCTAAAGGGTCATTATATCATTGGGTAACCCTTAAATGTTCCCTACATCACATAATAATATGGACCCCTAATATGGGTCCATCAATGTCACACGCATCCCTTGGGAAAATCTATAATATATGAGTGAATCACTTTCCTCGAAATAGTTATAAACACATACACGATTCATTATCGTCTTAAATAAAATCCACACTAACACCACACAAAATATCTAGGAAAAGTCCCATCACACATCCCAATTCATCATCAATTTATTCCTTCACCAAAACATCCATCCGTCCACCCATTATCAACTCACATGGGTACTCTTATATCAATTTGGAAGGAAAAATCACCATGTATTCATCTCAACATTCCTTAATACTAAAATTTATCTTATGTTTCATGGACAACATACTATTTCCTATCATCTCTAATTTATCTAACACCCCAACTCAAGGGATATATAAGAACCAATCTATTTTCTCCCTATACATTAAATTCATTTCGACAACACTCTAGGGTGCATGTATCTCTAGGAATATTTTTATAAACACTTCTTGGGCTATTAGAGACAATGGAATCAATCTAGCGCTTATGGGGGTTCCTTCATTGACCTTGGAAAATTATTCAATATATGCTTTTTCAATTAAATAAAAAAATATTTTATTAAAGGGTCAATCACGTATATTGGAAGGACTACACAAATAACATTCCACATATATATAAAACATAAAATTCTAAATGGGAATACTCAAGGACCACAAATCACATTCATAGAGTTTCCATATATTAATCATGGATCATATATTTTCGCCTAATAATTTTCTAGTTTTAATGGTCATCATCCATCCCCAAAATCCATATCCTATGAAAAATCATCCCAATAAAAAATAACAATGATGTTATAAATAATTTTCCAATTACAAATTATTTCATAATGAAATTTAATTTTATTTGAATAGATATAATTCCATATAATCTCACTGTGAATCTACCACTACTTGAAAACTCAAACCATGGGTTGTGTTTTACTCCTAATATGAACACAAGACAAATAGATAGAAAATACCCACCATTTGCCAATTATTTAATGTGTAGTTTCATCCAATTTCATTTAAACCCAAAAAAAATCATCACATGGTATATCCTAAATGATATAGAATTAATTAATATGTGATCACCCATAAAAATGTAATCTTGATTTATATATACAATGATCCCTATTATATTATATTATTTCCACCATTCTCTAGTCTAAAAAGTCTCCAAACCCTAGATGGTTCACCCAAAATTTGTTAGGGGACAAGGGGAAACTATAATAGACGATAGAGATAGTTTATCAAATTGAATTGTCACTAGAATTTCAAAATAGATCAATATGTTAGTAAAGGGATTAAAATAATGATGTAGGAGGAATATTTTTTTGAATTTTAGATAATGAAAATTTAAAATAGGTCCCAAAATCTTGAATAATTGTTGTTTTGAAATGGGATTTCTCAAAAACAATTGCCTAGGAGAAATGGATTTTACCACAAAATACCCTATGTTTTCTTCTACTTCCTTGTGGCCCAAAAATAACTCAACAAACTTATAGACACACAAGAAATGGTACCTTCTCATCATTATCCATCGTGGGGCTGCCCAGAAAAAACAACTAAAAGGTGGGGAGCATAATATAAATTGTTTAAATTTTATGACCTCTATCATGTAAGTCCCAATATTGTTGACCAAAATCCCATATTGGTCATTTGCTTCAACCCATTATAGACCATAAACAACCTTTAACACTAAAGTTGGATCTATAGCATGGAGATCCATTTGTTCAACCAAAATTTATAAATCAGGTGCACCAGGGCATAACACATGTCTCAGTGATCCTTCATGCTCCATATTCTCACCTACCATTAAAATGATGAAAACATAAACAAATGAAATGACTCTCAGCCCTTGATACACATTGAAAAACATATCTACAAGAAGTATACACTCTCATATATCTAGTTCATGTCCTTGTTCTTAATACAAAACCTCACCAAAAATTAATAATTTATGTTTCTTTTAAAATTACGAACCCGTAAAAGCATAGTTCATAACAGCATACTAACCATATAACCTCTCACCCTAGAGATGCCTCATTGTTAATTCAAAACCAAAATGTATCTAATTATATTTTTCAACTAATATTCAACATATTGTGTTCTATGGTAGAATGTTAAATGATTTTCTACAGAATAAATCCAAACATAAGGTTTACTACACAAAAAATTGATCTTTCACTCACCACTATTATTGAATCATCAAGATGTTTCTTAACTAGACCCATATTTCCAATGAAATTTTAGTTTCTTTAATAAATTCATCTCAAATATTATGATTCTCCAGTATATATGGGTTATTCTATTAGGGGATGATGTTGGTCCATAACACTCCCCATCACCATAATCGCCTACCAAAATGCATTTCTAGTGGTACTATAACATACTCGGTGTGGTTTGATCTCAACACAACCAATTATACATTTAAATATATGTCAGAACAATTATGTCCATCCATTTAAAAAAAATCAGTTGGACACACAGATGTGTTATCTCATCAATCGATAATAACACCTTCACTCAATGAAGACATCCCATGATCATCCAATAACCCACGTCAATATCTAAATATTACACTCCTTGAAATTTTAAGGTTTGATCCTGGACAAAAAAAAAATATTCTCACTCCATAATTAATTAGACCATATCCAATTCAAATCACCCTTATATCTCCTCAAAAAATCATGCCAATATATATTCCAATGCATGGATTCCATCAAATGTCTCATTGAAATCTCATATCACATATTCTCCATAGAACCAAATATAACCAGATTGACCTACTCAACCGCATCCAAGTACTACGTCAATCATCGAATGACTAAAATATGGAATCCATGACCCTTCATACATGGGATCATTCCCACATGGCTCCTTCTCTTTCCATTACTACAGGTAATGACTACAAGCATCCGTCCCACTCATACCTATGATCCATAGAGAAAAATTAATCACTAACCATTCCTAACTCATGAGAATGTTATCCACATCACCTCCAAAAATTATATTCATAATAATGGTCACACCACCTAGAATCTGACTTTTGACACCCCACCATATCAATTTCCTTATACCCCTCATCGATCACAACCTCAAAAATAACCATCGTTGTACAAATCATTATGCTCCCACTACATCTTCATTCACATAAACCATTGAATTAATCTATATAGGATTAATAATCACTATAAAATAAAATACCTTTCTTATAAAATATAACTATGATTACAAATTCCATAAGCACCCCATCAAATAAATTGGGCCTCAATTCACACATGGATGTTCATTGATTAGTATCTAAAAAGGGTAACATATATAATCAATTCATACCCACCATGAACCATCTTAATCATATCCAAACCCAAACGGCATACTCTGTCACACATCCTAATCACTCAAATGAAATCATGATCCCATGAGTCTCATTTCACCACACCTATCCTCATACACATAACCAACTAACAACTCTCTATTAGGATGTTATTCTCATTTAACCAGAATCTCTCTTCGTGGTCCAATTCAAAATAGAGGAATTTCACTCATGTAATGATCTACTTCAAGATCACTCACCAGCTAGTATCCTCTCTAAAACATAAATTTATACCCATGGTCTAACCATCCTATATCCTCCATCTATGATCAAAAATAATTATCTCATCAGAAACTATACACATAGTATCTAATTATAGGAATCCTTCTGATCTTTCTCTTTAAAAAATGCATTTATACCAAATCACTAACCATTATTTATGTCAAGAAATACTAAGGAACCACATGTGGTATACCATATAACCTATAGCACCTTCTATATACCTATCTCAAAACTCAAATGATCCATTCCTGTTTACTTTTAATAAATTCACTCGTCGTCCTAGCTAACCCATCTCTCAAGTTGCCCCCATATAATAAAACTCATATATTCCATAATTCATGACTCTCTAATAACCTAAGACATGTCTCAAAATAACTATGTTCTCTCCATAATCCCCTAAATTATATCAAACATAATTCATAGGTCACAGGAAAAACCTCTCTTTTTAGGTCCCTAGTATCACCATGAAACACATTTTCTAAACCATTAACACTATCATCTCATATATATATATATATATATATATGAGGAATCACTAACCAATACATCATCCTACTACGGCACTGATTATCACTTGAAATCCCCATAAGGGACTACCCCTTGAGAATCACAATCTTTTATTAATCTTTAATAGGAATCTACATTTAAGAACTACCCCATCATAGATCATATATTAACTCAATATATATAATATTATCATTATAATATGATTCAAATCATGTAAAATATAGTCTCGTGGTTTGATTAAATATAATTCATCTAATAATATATGTGAAATAATGACATATATGTTATTCTAGACACTTTAAATAATGTAACCAATTTTATTTTTGGAACCACCACAGCAACCACACACAATTATTTTATCACTAAGGTATTAAATTGTTATACTGACTTACCATGGGCCACTGCATCGCCCCTACAACAAGGGACTATATAGAAATCTCTAATGAGAATCTTAACATATAATCCACATAACCTATCATACTAAGAAACATATTCTGGTTTAACTGATTATAATTTAGAAAACATATCATATGGAAAATTTAAAAATAACTTTTTGCTGATACATTAAAAAACTCAACCCCCATCTAAATTGATATCAATAACGCATAGTTTATATAGGTCATCTGAATCCTATATATGAAATATGATTCATGAACATGAGAATATTTTCAAGGGTACAATAGATAGAAACCATAATAAATCACTAATCACCACTACATTGTTCATCATAAGAGGTAAAATCATACCACCATAAAAGAAGTAACAAGCAATATAAATCCCAAAACCCTTGAATAATTTCCATACCATTGGAAACAAAGTTTTAGATTTTACATTATGATCCCAAACATAGGGTATAACACATTCCTACATCATCCATCTATGGTCTCTTCATATAGTAAGACAAAATAAATTTCTGTTACACTCTATAAAGACCTTCACTTTTCCATGATGGTAATTTTAGAAGTAATTTAAATTTTTTTTGGTGAGGGGTTATTTTTGATAATCAGGACACAAACTAAATTTATTAGAGTTTGAATATCAATATGATATTTTTTGAAATTGTATCATTGATAAGTAGGTTCTTTAGATTCTTTATTATACGTTGAATAATGGTCGAGTGAGAATCTGGTGTGCTTATCCTCATCATCGCATATCTTACAATGTAGTTCCCATTGTCTGACTATATTGGAAAACCATTTCAAGTAAATTTCATAATGTTACTTGTGGAAATCTGCGTTGTATTATATGTTAAATTATTTGACAAAAACTATAAAGATAGTTATTTGGTGAACTGTGGTGGTGGCATGCATTACCAGGGCTACAAAATGTTGACCGAATATGCCTTGGTTTGTTCCTATAGTTATATTGAAAGGGAGTCCTAATAGTGGAAAATAAAGGTTAATTATGGGGTTAGAAAATTAACTGGTCATGTAAAGTTCTTTAGAGGAATTGGGAGGTGTACCATAGAATACTTAAAGCTATGGTGCAATCCATTTTTCCTCTATGTAATTTAAACATTAAGGGAATTCAATTTTCTCCCCTTTCATTATTTTAGGGTTTGGTTACATTTACCTCTTAGACTCAAGTATGATCAAACCTAAAAGTGATCCTCCATCCTTAATATTGTCACCCATGGTGTGAGGAATATTTTGTAGTGATTATAGAAATGATTAAAAGTGATATCGCTTCTCTCTTTCTCCCACTATTCCCCTTTCTCCCTCTCAAGTTACCGAAAACCCAGTTAGGGTTTGAAAATAATTTCCACCATATCATATTTAAAATAAAATGATATCATGATGATTATATGTTGGTGGATATGGATATCTTCAAAGGGTTATATCACATTGTTTCATGTCTTTTCATTGAAGGTATGTCACTTCAAGATTTTTTTGAATATATTTAACTAAATTGGATTAAATCTATTATCGAACCATTGATAAATGGTGGGTATTTTATATGGATTGTGAATGGGTTTTTATAGAGTAGAATAGACCAAATTTCATAAGGATTTGAAAATAATTTTATTCTCTTTCAGATTCAATGAGATAAGGATTATTTAAATTAAATAGAATTAAATTGATAAATTAATTATAATTATTTAATTACTTGTATTTTTATTATAATTTATTTATTTGTGTGTTTTGAAATGAGATAAGGCCTTTGGATGATCTATGATGATCATTCAGAGTTGGAAGATCATATGTGAGCGTGGTCGATCTTCAATTAATGGTTGGTAACTATGTGAATGACATAGGTGGTCCTTGATCGTTCCCCATTAAAATCTTATTTTTTATGTATATGTGGAATGTAATATTTGTGGTCTCACAACTATGAGAGATTAAACATTTGATTAAATACACAATTTTATTTTATGAGAAAATGTAGGGACTAAAATAATTAATAATTTATATTATGGAAACTTGTTCGTAGTTATGATTCCTTAGCCACTGATGGTGGAGAAATATTTAAAAATGTTTGAATTGAGATAAGTAAAACCCAAAGGTGTGAGTTTTAATGATTTTAATTTACATATTGGATCTATTTTGGTGATCATAGATCGCTTTATTATAGGTGTGTGGTTAATTTTTGATTATATGAACAATTTTGGAATTACAAGACCCTATTATGCCTTGAATAATGCATGGTAGATGAGACAAAATGGGGTGATTGTTCTTTACCCTTGATATGAAATCACCTAGGTGGTTAGATCCCAGGTTTCATGATGGTACATTGGGTGGGAAACCCAAAAAACCTGACATGAGGTTTAATATGGGATTAGTGAAATCTATTCATACTAGATCCAGTGTGGCTTTTTATCGGTGGACAATGATACCTAGATATGTTTATGACTACATTGAGGAACATGTTGCTCTCTAAGGGTAATTCTTGGTTAGAGGGTTGACTTTAAGTTCAAAAAAACCTTATAATTAGTTAGAATAATGATATAACACAGGGGACAAAAAGGGTTCCCTTAAAATTATTATGGGTGTCGTCATATAACTATAAGCAATTCCATGATATTAGTTTATATTATGTGATCTTGATGGGTCATACACATTAGAGGTTGACCTCTAATGTGTGGGATGGGTCCTAACAGATGGTCGACCAAGATAAGATATGTATTATGAAATAATTTAGTCAGGTTGCACTAACCACTAAGTTTTATAGAGATACATGTGATGCCTTCGATATTTTCCTTAGAGCTATCCATAATTTATACAAATTATGGTTTGATTCAGGTGAGACACACTACCTACTATGGTGTGTTGAGATAAAAGTGATGCCCTTGATATTTTCCATGGATCAAGTCTCCATGCTTTTTATGATGAGATAGACAAGAGGTAAACACTACCTATAACACCCCAAAAATTAAACATATATTTATTTTTAAATGAATTCAATATATATTGTAATGCATGTATCAATAAGTTATCTTGTGTTACAGGCATGATAGAATTTATGAAATATCTTGTGCAAGATCCAATTGTACCATATTTTAATGAGGAAAATATTTTATAAGAATTTTGTTTAAAAAAATGTAATCATTATTTTTAAAAATATGTTTTATTTTCGAATTCAAAATTTCAAAATTATGTTCAGATGGTTTTCTGGTAATTTTTTGAGAAGTTAAATTTGTTGATGAATCGTGAAAATACTTCATTATAGTAAAAAAAAAAATCTTTTTTGTTTAAATAAATATTATATTTTAGATTTATTTTTAAATTAATAATACACCAATTATACATATATTAATCTAATTTAGGTCATTGGAATCATTTTAATATTGAAATCAGATAAAAAACTTATTGATGCTTTTGAACGTTTCTTTTTACCCGCCTTCTCACCACATCTACAGGATTAGCGTTCAACTTAATTTAACCACTTATATATATTGAATATTGAAAAAAGGTGATTAATGGTTTTAATAAGTATAATATTTATATTATAATAGGGTCAACTTGATTTTTTTGATATTATGAATAGCAACTTTAGTAAATTGTTATTTACCACGGTTAAGGGTAAATCAGGTCATTAAAGGTTAAAATATAATATTATAACAATAAAAAATTTCCCAGAAACCTATCCTATTAGTATTGTATTAGATATTTTAGACCAAAATCATCCTTATGAAGAAATAATAACCCATTTAGGATACATGGGTAAGAATATGAAATATATCATATTTTATTTAAAGATAAGTTAAATTTGTAATTCTCATATTTTTAATAAATAAATAATTTTCTATATAGGTCCATCCAGAAGATAAATTCAAATATAAATATTCATTTAAAATATAATATATTCATATTAAACATGATTATTTATTTTTAATTTTTAGATAATTAATTGTTTAATTAGACGCTTTTATATTGATGATGATATACTAGATTACTTAATAGAAATATCAAATAAATGATATTAGAAATATTAAAATAAATATAAATTAACATAATTAATGGAATCCACGAATTTTATAGAAAATATAAACATGATGGTGATATATTATAATTATTGGTTTAAAGATATTATCTTGTTATGACATTTAAAAAAATAAATAACGAATTGTTTCAAAATTGAAATAAATTATAGTTTGAAATAAATAATATTTTATTAAAATATATTAAAATGAAGAAAATATATAATTAGGAAAATTATGTATAAAAAGGTTAGATATTTCATAAATTATCCATTTTTTCATTCTTTTGAAAATCTAAAATAAATATATTAACCAAAAAAATTATAGAAGAAATTTCATCACAGTAAGAATTAAACGGTTTAACAAAGGGATAAAGAAAAATGTTATGTTTAATATTGTAACCTAAAAATGTTTTAAAATAATTTATTTATATTATTTAGAACAATAATCAGATTATCTTCTAAATAACTCACTTTTGACCTATTTTAAAACTAAACTCAATTTATACTAATTTGATATTTTAAAGGATTTCAAGATTTCCCCACTAGTCTCTTATCAAAAGCAACCAACTCCCTCACTTAGTCACACCTATTTGATCCTTATATATTGACCAAACCCTTCCAATTTCACCTAAAAAATTATTTCATAGGTTATTAATTCACTTTTATACTAAAAATATATTCCCTAGTGTCCCTATTAGAGGATCCCAAAGAATTCCTCCGAATAAGAGGTAATTGTTTTAGCATTTCATTTATGTTCATTTCTTCTTCTACTTCCCCTTCATATGTTATATCCAAACTAATGTAATAACTCTTGTAACATATATATTCTTATATGTTATTATGATTATGGTAAAACCATATTCCTTCTTTTTATCTATCTGATAGGTAACAGTATCACCATGTGTGTGTATGTTTAACTTACTATCTCCACATTGTGGTGTAATTTTATTCATCACAACATTATTTGGATGGGTATAACCATGAGTATAAAATATATATATAATAAATATGAAATTATATTGATTGTTTATAATTAATATACCATAAAATTACTTACTAATTTACCATTAATGAATGATAAGGTCGCTCGTGCATACGTACGAACTACTATCTCTACGACACAATGAGATTCATTCTCAACTTTAACCATTAATGAATGATTATAAAAATATTTTTGAGTAGTTAATGTAATATTTATGAAAATAATATCATTATTTTTAGGTATAAAATATATCCTATTAATAATAAATAGGATTTATATGACCAGACAAACATAATAAAATTAAGTGGTTAACACTTGGAACAACAGTAATAATAAAATATTATTAAAAACACAAAATAAGAGAGTCATATATGATATCATAAATATGAATATAGTTTAGATATAATTTAATATCTTATTTTAGCCATTATATAATAGTATAACACACTATAAACTAAATGAAATTACAATGCAAGCGTTAATTTCAAAATCTCATTATTATTCAAGATTATTTCTACATAAGTATCTACTAAGGAATATTTATCATTCATTTCCATGTTTCAAAAAAATATTTTTCAAAATATTATTCCTTTTATCCTACCAATATTTTAAGTCTTTTAGTCATGTTTTAATTTTTATAAATTGGTTTTGAAAATAATCTTTTTCCTTTTTCCACATAAGAAACTTTTATGGTATTTCAGAAAGAAAAAAAGAAATAATGTTTATTTTAAAATTATATGACATCAGCAGATAATACCACTGTCATAGAGCCTTTATGTTTTAAAAATTACTTAACAATTTTTCAATGTTATTTTTAATAAAAAATATCTTTTATAATTGAGTGGATTTTAAATATATGAATTAAAAGTAAAAGGGTATTTTCCTCAATATATTTCTAATAATTTTATTATAGTATTTTCATCTATGTCAACATCATTTTTTGAATATTATGTATTATTGAGGTTAATTTATAATGATATAGTAAAAAAATTATTTATGGGTTTATGATCATTTTGACATGGGATGTTTTATTTTGATACCATTCATGGATTATGGTTAATTTATTCAAATTTCATATAATAGTTTTTCAATTTGAATTTTTATTTTGTTGTGTTTTCATATGTTGAGTGAATTGGACTTAGTAAGTGAAAGGAGGGGCCTACTATACCCATAAATGCATATGTTTGTCTTGTGAGATGAAATAAGTTGGGGGGCAATCCCTTCACATTTGTTTGTAAACATTTTTGAATTGTCATGTGGATAATCTAGAAAAGAATATTACAGGTTTTTACCCATAGACTTAAACTATCATGTATATAGTAATTTATAGTGGTTATCTTGATGATGGATATTGATAGTGTAGACATTTTATATTTTTCATTACTATGTTGTGATATTAGTTATTGATATTCCATGTGATTATTACTCTAGTAGAATATCCATGGATTTAATTTCTAGATCATGTGATGATTTTATATGGTATTATTTATTATTTTAATATTATTTTCGATAATATGTTTAAATTTATTTTATTTTATCTATTCACCATTCCCTAATGATTATTCTTATATATGATTAGCTTCTGTTGTATTATTGCCTATAATGAGCATCTAAGATCACTAAATTTTTATGTTCTTTTCTTCCCAAGGATGTCAAGATCTATATTATGACTGATATGCAAGGTTAGGTTAGGATAATATTAGTGTTCTTAGAAGATTCTCTATGTTTTATTTTAGGATTTAGTTTGTAATGTAAGGTACATTTATATAATTTAGTTCCCAAAATAGCTAAACTAATTGGTCCTTTGGTATTTTAATCTTGTAAATATTCCCACATAATAAAGTGATGGACTGACTTCGGGCTACTAGGGATGGTTTCTTTTTAGTAGGTATCAACGGAAGTTCAGTAGAAACCTAGGAATCTATATTTAGAAAATATTGACTATGGAGCATAACCCTAATATAGAATTTGGGGATAATTATAGAAGAACATCAATGAAAATTAAGGTTGAGATTATGTGGGATTCCATGAAATACATCCATCTATGGATATAAAAGTAAAAATGGTTCTAGAATAGATGTAACAAGGTGTAAAAAACATGGACATGGTGTTTATGGTAAGACAGATCATAACCTGGAACACAACAGTGGGCATTACTTTGCACCTAGTTTGATACTCCCATGGGATATTCTCAGGATAATTTACATTCTCATTAAAAAAATTATAGGGGAATTAAAACTAAATATATCCCTAATTGAACCATTCTTATCATCATCATGTAAATCATTATTCAAGGAAATAAAAAAATGGAAACAAGAAATGACAGTCCCAAAATGCCTTGGATGAGAGGAATAAGGTGGCTGAAAGTATTATAGGCCAAGGGAATCCCTTCTAACCAAATTGACAGCCTATGTTTTCAAAGTTCAAACATTATTAATTCAAATGGAATCCAGACAAGGAACATAAATATAGGTGAGGTGGTGGTGACCCTGTTCCCCTTGAACCATGTATGGACCATGCTAGCATTGGTATCGATCATGCCACTGAAATTTTGGATGATGTAAATAATAGATCATGGTATTGAATTGGTGACTTTCATGGCATTGGGGAAGATTTGGGAATCATTTTCTACTATCGATAAAGAGATCCCATTCTGAAGATATAAGAGGAGGCCAAAACACATCACCTTGGCCTCTTCCTAAAGGGAGGATCCATGACCCAGGAAATCTGATAACTCCATGATAACTGGCCTTGAGGGATTAAAAACCACCTCTCCTCCTCGGATAATCCCCATGTAGCAAGACCCATCAGTATTATGTTTGAGCCCAATGTTGGCTGGTGACCAAAAAACCCAGTTAACTCCAATAATCCTGATTCATAAAAGAGTATAATTATTGTTAATGTGAATTCTTCAAAGGGTAGGCGCTTCTTTCCTCTTTTGAAAGCATATTACCATATCAAGGAGGAGAAAATTAGTTCGGTGGATGACACCCTAGCTAGATGTAAGGGTCCCTTCATGTATGGCATTATTCCTTTCCCGCCAGATCGACCAGCGACTAGTGTGGAAGGCAATGGCACATTACTTTTTCTCAAGACCCCTCTACCCCATGCCATGGAACCATTGATTAAGAAAGGTAATACCATCCAAGTAGTTATTTTTAATTCCATTAACCTTATCAAAATAGTTCCACACTTCTCTTTCCCAGTCTCTTTACGAAAACATATGCCCCTCACTTTCATCCTGATCATCTGTGCATCAATGACATATTGAATCCAGTGGGATGCCACAACACTTGATGTTATCCTTGGTCGGAATGGCTTTATGGAACAGCCTCCAGGTAAGAAGGTTGAGTTTAAGGGGGGTACCTTGGGACTACAGGATCTCATCCCAAGGGTTATTATGTACTTGTGTGACCATAGTTCACTGGATGTCTCTTGAAGATAAGGACCCTGAGGAAGATGGAGAGAAAATCAATCGCTCTAGATTAGTGTTGAGCTCGATGATATTGAAGATGTCCACCTTGTCTGTATCCAGAATTTCAGCGATGAAAGTTGGATGGGAACTAGCCACTTTTAATGAGATTAAAGTGGTCCGTCACCCAGTTTTGGCAATAAAGGCCACCATTCTTGGGATAATGAGGATATGAAAAAAAAGATTCAATTATAATGTTCTTAAACTACAAAGATATGGGACACTATGAAAATTAATGTGCCATATGTCAAAAGAATATACCTCAAAATAAGTACAAGGAACAATTCCAAGCCTGTATTATTGATATAGCTGAAGTGAAATGATTAATTTTCTTATGTTTGGATTCAATAATTATGTTGTTTCAGTATTTTATCAATGATTTACTAGTTATTATAATAATTGAATATATAAGGATTTTATTGCAATACTATTTCCTTGAGGATTTGATATTGTTTGGTACTCGTAAAAGTAACTTAGTAGTATGTTAAATATTTTAGAAAACATATGGTTGGGTGAATGATTACCATTAATATGTTATGACTAGTGAGATAATGACATTGTAATATTGAGAAGATTGATAAGGAAAAATTTAATTGGATACTGCCAAAAACCTTGAAACTGATAAATCATTTATTGAAAAAATAATTTATTCCCTCATTAATGTAGTTTACAACATTATTGGATTTAATAAGTATATATAATGACTTATTTTCTATTTAATGAATAAGGTATCATTCATGATTTCATTAATGTTTTTTCTATTATGTTTATTTCTATGTATCAAGGGAATACCTGATGAAGGTACTCACATGCTTGGAATGTGACCAATAAAGGATACTTCACGTTGTGAAATGATTTATGATAAGTTATTTTTTGGAAATTTTAACTAATTATTAAATGGTTTAGGTAGATATTCTGAAAATGTTTTTGTAGTTAATATATTATATCACCATATTATGTATCCTTTGTTGAGAAATGAAGTTGAAATAGGTCAAGGAACAACAAAAGGATAAGATTGTGTTTATGAAATTTAAATGTATAAAGTAACTATATTCTCTTACATTCTTATAGAGTGATAGATTTTATCAACTCTATTAAAGTGAATCTATAAAAAAAATAACAGATGGTATTTCAAATCATCACATATTAATTTCGTTGAGGCCCTCAAATATCCATTGATTGTTTACTTGTTTGTGATTGATGGCCTCCGTCACTCCCTATAAATAATTACTCTTTTCCTCTATGTATGTATCTCAAATTTCCACTAATGATCTTATATTTGAAATCGTGGTTTTGTGGTGACCTTCATATTTCCATTTCCTACTCATTACTAATATTTGTTATTAAACCAATTAATGATGTGGTTTCTTCAATAGTAGTATTTTAAAATATTAACCCTTGATTAATGTGATCATGTATAAAATTTGAGGATGAAATTTAATTAAGGTAGGGATAATTTACCACCCTAATAATTTAAAATATTTTTATTTTAAATACATTCAATATAATCTTGTAAAACAAGTAACACTGGGTTAGCTATTGTTACATGCAAGAGCGACTTTCATTGATAACTTTTACAAGATCAAGTTTTTCTACCTTTTAATGGAGCACCTATTATAAAAATAATTTTTGGATACATTATAAATTTTATTTTTCAAAATAAACTTCCTTTTTCTAATTCGGAATGTCAAAATTATCTTATGGAAATTTTTTTTCTAAGAGGCTTTATTTTTCAATGAATAGTTAAAATACTATTTGTAGTGAAAAATTTATTTTCGTTTAAGTAATGATTATATTTATAATTGATTTTCAAAGTCATAATTGGTCAATTATACATATATTAATCCAACATCGGCAAGTAGAGTCTTTTTTATATTGAAATTGGATATAAAAACATATTGAAACTATTGAACGTTTCTTTTTTATCCTCCTTGTCATCACATTTATAAGATTTGAATCAAACCAAATTTACGGCCTTTTGTGATTTGAATTGGGAAAAAGAGACATTCATAGATGTAATCAGTATGATATTTTTGACTATAATAGTGTCAACTTAAATGTGTTGGATATAATGAATAGTATCTTTGTGAAATTTTTATTTACAATTGATAAGGGTAAATCGATTAATTAAAGGTGAAAATTAATATTATAATATTATAAAATTACCATAATACTTGTTATAATTTCTTTGGATGAGAAGGTTTTGAAAAAATTCAACCATATGATGAAATTATAACCCTTTTAAGCTACTTGGTTAAGAAAAATACAATTATTATCTTTTATTTAAAGATAATATAAAAACATCATACTAATATTTTTAATAACTAACTCATTTATATTATGGGGTTATAAAAAGGATAAATTCAACTATTAATAGTAATTTGAAATATAATAAATTTTTATCTTTGTTAAAAATTTATTTTTACTTTTGAACATTATAAATAATTTAATTAAAGTATTTCATAATGATGAGGGAGTATAGTTTAATTAAAAGAAATATCAAATAAATGATATTAAAAATATTAAAATAAATATAATTTGAAAGAAATAATGACATGAACTAATTTTATATATATCATAGACATTTTATCGATATATTATATGTTTTGGTTCAAAGTTTTCATGTTTCTATGATATTTTAAAAATAACAAATATTGAATTGTGTCAAAATTGACATAAATGATTCATTAAAATAAATTAAAATTTATTAAATGATATAAAATTCTTAAAAAAATAAAATTTGGAAAATGAACTATAATAAGATTAAATATTTCATCAATTATCCATTTGGGCTTATTTTTTAGTTTTATAGGAACTATATTAACATAAAATAGTAAACAAGCAAATTTGTCACGGTAATATTTATAGGGTTTAACAAATGGTTAAAGAGAAATGATAAGGTTAATATTGTGACCCATACATGCCTAAAATTAATTTTTAGAGACGATTTAGACCCATCCCAAAATTATATTTTAAATAACTCAGTTTTTAGCTATTTTAAATTTAAAATAAATTTATATTAGTTTAATATTTTAAAATATTCCAAGAGTGCCCCCCCATATTATAAAATGGAACCTCCTCCCTCACTTTATGACACCACATTGAGCCTTATATCTCGACAAAACCCTAATAATTTATTCTCCCAACATTATTATTTATTTTATGGAGGTCATGGGCTTCTAATAAGAAAAATCATATTGTCCCTAAGAGGATATTTCAATGAAGTCCACTGAAGGAGAGGTAATGGTTTTACCAATTCATTTAAGTTCATTTCTTCTTCTACTTACTCATACTATTTTGTTTCCATACTAAATTAATAACTTTATTATAATATATATATTAAAATTTTATAATTATTTTGGTACAACCATATTCATCCTTTTATCTATCCTATGAAAACCAATACCATCATGTGTGCGTACATACGACTTACCATCTTCACATTGTGGTGTAATTTTTTTTTCCTGACCACATTATTTGGATGGGTATAAAGATAAAAATAATAAATATGATGATATATAAATTATGTATAATTAATATACCATCCAATTCTTTATCACTTTTATATTAATGGAATGATAATGTCGTTCATGCATATGTACGGTCTAGCGTCTTCACGACGTGATGAGATGCATTCCTAATGTTAAACATTAAATATTGATTATAAAAATTTATAGTATGAGTGAATATGATATTTATAAACTTAATATTATTCATAATATAATGAAAATATATCCTATGTAAAAAATTAGGACTTACACAACAAAAAAACAAAATAAAATGATGCAGTTAACACCCGAAGCAATGGTAATATTGAAATATTATTAACAAACAACATAAAAGGAACGTATATGATATCATAAATATAGATATAGTTTTGGATCAATTTAATAACATAATTTAACCACTATACTAGAGGTTACCATACCCTCAACTAAAATAATGTACAAGTTAAGGGTTAATTTTAAAGTCTCATTATTATTCAGGATTTTATTACGTAAGTATCTACTAGGGAATATTTATCATCCATTTACATGTTTCTTATAAATATTTTCAAAAATATTTATACTATTATCCTTAAATGTTTTTATGTATTTTACCCATGTTCTAGTTTTATAATGTGGTTTTGAATGGGATCTTTGTTTTCCCAACGTGGTCCTTTATAACTTTCTCTACAAAAATACTGAAAGAATGTTTAATTTTAAATTATATACAATGAGAAACCTTTATGACCTTAATTACTAATTCATGTTTTGAAGAGTCCTCAACATGTTTACAATTTTATTTATAACTAAAATTTTTATTTTTTAAATTTCCTAATTTAAAATTAATTATTTCAATGTAAAAGGGGTTTTTTCAAGATATTTCTTATGATTTTATGGGAGTATTTCCTCTATGTAAACAACTATTGATTAATATTATTTTTGATTGATATTGATATATTATGATACAATTTAACTTTTTTATTGAAGGGTTTTGGATCATTTTGACTATGTATGGGCTACTATGAAACCTTTCATAGTTTATGGTTAAAGTATTCACATTTCGTATGCTATTTTATCAATATGAAATATTATGTTGTTATGTTTTCATATCAGGAAATAATTTTACCTAATAAGTGAAAAAATTGTCTCTATATATCCCCCATATTAATAGGTAGGTCTCATGTGATGAAATTAGTTGTCTAAAAACCCTTCATGACGGATTCCAATTAGTTTTAAATGGTTAGGAGGATAGATCTTCATAAAAATCAGATGGGATTTTACCCACAGAAATAAACTGTCATGTGGATAGATCATGGAAGTAGATTTCTTGTGGGTATATTTATATAGTGTAGACTTATAGAATACTATATTCCCAAATTATGGGATTATTTAATGAAATTCAATTTTATTATTTGATACTATAATATTTGTGGTTATCATTTCTATCACATGTGATTTTTTATGTGGTGTTATTTAATTTTTTCATATTATGCTTGAGATATTGTTTAAAATTATTGTGTTTCATCTATTCACATTTCCAGAATGATAATGCTTATTTATGATTAGATTTTTTTGTATGCATACCCTAACTGAGAATCTGAGCTCATAACTTAATTATGTTCTTTTCTCTAGGATTACAGGGTGTATATCATGAATTATTTACATTGTTAATCTAGGAGAATAATGGTGTTCAAAAAGTATTCTTTATGTGTAATTTTATATTTTAATCTATAATGTACGTTTCGTGTATGTGTTCAGGTTTCCAAAAGTGCTAAACAAATCTATCCATTCAGATTGTAATCTCGTATCTATGTCAATGTAATAAAGTGAGGAATCGGTGCTAAGCTACTAGGGTCTGGGTCATTAGACTACCTATAATGAGACATATATGTAAGATGATCGAGGAAGGATAAACAAACCTCCGAGTGATCATTATACTATTTTATTGTGGGAGAGGGATGCATTATACATTGATAATAGGTATTCATGAGATGATATGGGAGCGTAACACCAACCCCAATGTGATAAGTATACTATTGGATTCCTAGAACATTATCATAGGATTTTGTTATTGAGCCTTATACAAATTAATTTCTTAGGAATTTATTCTATGAATAGGAAATGCGCCAGATATTTTCCTGCCCGATTAAATGAAATATTCATAGACACAATGACAATAGATGATGTAGGTATGGTCAATCATGGGTGC
Source organism: Viscum album (assembly GCA_963277665.1). Lineage (NCBI taxonomy): Eukaryota > Viridiplantae > Streptophyta > Magnoliopsida > Santalales > Viscaceae > Viscum > Viscum album. The sequence continues at coordinate 1,143,515,791 of OY728148.1, forward strand.
ACATTTAAATGTGAGGATCTATAATGATGGTCTGTTTATTATTTCACACTATATTAATCTATTTTGAAAATAATTTCACATGTTCGTACATTGTATTTCGGGTAATTTTAGGGACTCAATTGGGGTGACTTAATGAATTATAATCAAACCCTACTTGGGAGTCCAGGGAATTTGGGTGACTGAGAAGACTTCATTGATCATTGGTTTAGGGTCAAAAGATGCCTTAGATTAATCATTCGACTATATAACTTGGAAATAGTCGTGAGATATATGATGTATTACTTGGGAATAACATTAGAACCATGAAATTTTTTTATTGTATATGTGATCAACATGGTGGGAGATAAGATGTTGTTTGATATTACAATCATGAGTTTCTGTGACTTTATTCTTACACATTCATTTATTATTTGGGGTTATGGTGTATTTATTCTTCATATTTGTATTATTTACTATTTTAGTTGATATTTTGGAAGACAATATTTTTTCATACTCTGATATAGGGTTATAGTCTTCCCACAGTAACACACTATACACACCCTTCTAGTTGGAATCATCCAGTGTATGTAGAGAATATTTTGAGGACAAGTGGAAACCTAGAATAGTTACCATTCAAAGTGAACTCGGTTCGGAATATTAAAATTCATTATATGGTATTTTTATCACAATAATTGAAGGGTTCTATGATTTGAAATCATGAAGTTTGTTTTTGAAGCATTAATAAAATTCATTTTTGTCAGGTTTTCTTCTAAAGGGTTCAGGAGTAAAGAAGATTGTGACCCATAATTAAAAAATCTAATCATAATTGATTATGATTAATGAATAAGTATGAGGTAGGCTAGGTTTATCAAAATCATAATCATTTTTTTATTTAAAAATAAATTTTTTTTCTCATTTTTTCAGTTTATTATTAAATCACACAAACCACCCCCCCCCCCCATTTTTCCCCTTTTTTCATTTCTTATATTTTAACCCTCGAAACCATTAGTGGCTTTTTTTACTCACTTGCTAATTAATAATAAAACCTAGTTCATCCCCTATGAAATAATTTGTAAATATAGACATAAAATTTTGGAGAAGGTGCATGTCAATTATCATATAGTTGTTATCATTTCCATGGAGGAAATTTTTTTCAACCCCTTTTTAGATACCTTTTTTCACTCATATTTTGATTAAATTATTATTTATAATCTATTTCACTCTTCTTTATTCCTCTCCTAATCATTTATGGAGTATTAATTAATTCTTAATTTATTGATATTATGGTCAAAAAATAATGTAATTTTTTCTCTCAAATTAATGACCCGATCCAACTTTAGTTTTCAATTTTAACAATAAACCGAAGTTGAAATAATATCCAGTGCTTGCATCAGACAATCTCAAAGTTCACAAAATGTAAAAATTCCTCCATTTCATTATCTCTATAATTCTAATGTAAATTATCTAGGCAGCTCATATCAAACCAAAAATGAAATTCATAATTTGAGAAAACAATAATAAACATGAAAGAACCATATAAGAGTTACTTGAACCTATTTTTAGTTATTATCCATCATGTATTACATATTCAAATATAAAATTTAAAAATATGATAAAATCATGGTTAGTTTTTCTTCTTTGAAAATTTAAAGTCCCCTCTCATGATTCAATAATATAAAATTGAAAATAATTCAATTTAGTTATCATAACATTGAACCTGAGGGATGTCTCTATATAGAATACTCAATTTAAGACCATCCTCATTTTCACTTGATAGAAACTCCAAAGACTGGAAATATTAACTATAACCTAAATATTCTACATGTTAGAATCATTTAATATTATTTTTGTTAGTTCTATTCATTTTTATATCAAGGACCATAATGAATAAATATATTTTGAATCTAGACAGATTAAATATATTAGATTCATGTGTATTGAGAGTATTTTACAAGTTATCTTCCAACGACCAACAATACAAAATCAATGAGTAAATCCTTATCATATACTTATAAAAGAGTCTAACTCAAATGGAGGGAATCATTTTTGATTATAGGGTATGATTAACATTGGTATATAAAACCCAAATTTTTTCTCATGGATTGAAAAAACATATTTCCCAACCCCCCCCCCCCCCAATGAATTAATCAATGTAGATAGGCTATAATTGGATTACCTCAGGTAAATTCTTCTTATATTGAAAATAATATAATTAATACATTGTTTTCTGAATTAACCACTATATTGAGATATATATAATTAGATAAAACATTTTCACTACCTTCCCTAATAAATATTTGTTTGAATATTTTACTACACCATTCAATAAAATATATTATTACCCACAATTTCATGAGACATAGGATTATCTAGACATATCTCAAGGAGACAATTCCAATAGATCCCACCTAAAACCATAATAAAATCATAATTCTATCACACCAACATGAAAGTATGTATAGAAAGATCACTGATCATGAAGAGTATCTTGGTAAAAAAATATAATGATCATAGTCAATAAAGCATCAAGTAAACTCTACCATACCAAAATTAATTTCAATTACACCAAAATATATATGATTCCCAATAATTAATAATTTATTAAAAATAAGAAATAATATCGGAAAAATTAAAACATAACAATAATACTAATTTAAAAGAAGAATAATAAATAGATTAAGCTGAAGAATCTGGGTATGATGTTAAGAGAGATAAATATGAAAATGAGCTAGATTACAACTTCCCTCCAATAACTGTTAAACAAGAACTCTGTAAATATTTCTTCCCTACCACTCTAAATTTTTGTGGGAATGTAGGGGCCATTACACTAATAAGTGGGTTGATATTTAATGATATATTTTCCCTACTCTATCCTCTTAGATATATTTCATCTTCAAATAAATCTAATTTAGGAAAAATTAATATTAATACAAAGTAGATAATATAAGGTATGAAGAATATTGATAAAGTTGATACTAAATACCATCTATTTAAAAATATATTTGTATAAACCAATAATATTGATGAAGATGTGATGAAAAATAGTTTTTGGAAACATTCAATAAAATTGAGATCAACATTACACTATCTGAAGAAACCAATAAAATTATAAGGAAATACATTTTATCAACTAAATTATGTATATATTTATTAGGGATAACAAAAATTATGAAATAAATCCAGTAATTAATGTTTCAAAACTCATTACACCCACTTCATTGTTATATGATGTTCTTGGTGTAGTGGAAGTACTTATCAGAGATGGGACTAAATTAAGAATGTTAGAAATTAATAGATATTCAATAGTGTAAATCATGGGGAATCTATGACTATTGATATTTATGAATGAAATTTAATAAACATAGAATTACCCAGAAAACATTTCAGGTAAAAATATTTATTTATTTAATTTTATAGGATGAAAGGTTACTTCATTTTAGATATCAATCCTAAAATATGATGTTGATCATCCAAAACCATTTTAGTCTACCATTGTTACTCTTGTAAAATATATGTGCATAATTCATCTAGTGATAGTCCAAAATTGATATATTGATCCCCAATAAATTTGTATTAATTTTTGGGTGATATCATGGTGGATCGATCATCTTGCGGTGTTCCCCATAATAATTGTGGAGATTCATTTATGATTGAAAAATCTTCCTTTCACTCTCATTGATATGTAAGAGGAGGGAGGATAATTTCTGGATCTTGAAATAATAGATTCTAGAGCTCTCTTTGGTCTTGATAAATAGAGCTCAATAATTCATTTTGATGAACGATATTACAGTTTAAATCACCCTAGAAGAGTAGACATTACTAAATTTTTATACAATAAATGGTTGGGGTTAATTGTTATTAAATTTAGAATATGATATTAATTTTATTTTAAAACCTTAAATATCCTCATTACATGTATTATTATTATTTTCTCATGTATTGTTCTAAGGTGTTAAACAATAAATATTATTTTACTGTATTTCAAATTAAAATATATCGTTGGACCTCAACTTATTTGTCGTATCCTCATAGAAATTTATTGAATACACTAAAAAATATATAATTAAATATATATTCATTTAATAAATAAATAAATATTCTATAGCTCTATAATTAAGAAATTAGATTCCAAATAAATACTTACTTAAATTATTTCTTCAATTAAATCTTAATCTAAATTATTTCTTAAACATGAAAAATAATATTTATTTCAAATTTTAAATTCAAGTAGATATTAATAAATATCAATGGAAAAACATAGTGTGTTACCCTATAGGATTATTTCTCCTTTGCGTTAGATGATCTTTTCTAAATTCTAATATAGAAACCGTGAAATGGTTCAAGGAACCCAATTGGTAAATGTTAGTGACATAGTGTCACCAACGACATACGATTGTGAAATATGTAATATAATACATTTGCCTCATTATCTTATCAAGAAGGTTTCATTCATGTTTCAATATCCTAGATGATTAATATATCATTCTTTGGATATGTATAATTAAAATTTCGACATCATCACTTATATCAAATTTATTTTTGTGGATCTATTTCAATCAATGCGATAAAATATTAACTTCCAAAAATGGAAGGGTAAATCCTTACTTGATTGATTCATTAATGACATATTAATCATGACATACCTAAATTATCCTAAATATCAAGGACATATATCATCATGGTTTTCTTCAACACATATATGTACATAAGTCATGATATATGTTAATAAAATTCATAAAGTCTATCGACTATTACACATTCTAACATGAAATAATATTCAATCACAAAAAAGCATGAACAATTCCTTTTTGTGGTATTATCCTCATATTCTCCCATCATATATATCACTATGTGTGAACTTCAAGAGATTATACACCATCATATGATGATAACTCACACTTAATAGTAAAAAAATAATTGTCCCATCGTAGTTCTTCATTATAACCATAGGTATGATATTTAAGAGATATTTTCTTAGCATATCAATGTTCTCTTCATAGAAGAAAACACATATGACATATTTTGATGTTACACATGACTCAAGGACATTATCTCATCAAATTTATTTTGAGTAATGTTCAATATGACATAATATTTTTTTAATATTTACTCACTTTTATATAACTATAAATCTAAAGTACATACTAGTTGATACTAGGACACGAATTTCTACAAACTCCCTCTTGGCCAATAGAAAACAGACAATGAATTTTAGTTCACTAGATCTCACATGAAGATAATGCTTCTATTGAGGTAAGGGAATTGTTAAGGGGTACAGAACATTGTATTTCATAGAAATACTACTCACTAAAACAATAGCTCTAGGAGAAAAATCCCTCATGAAATCATACATTTAGATTATTTGATTCATATGTTGATTTCACCTTAGGATTTTCAAGAGGCACCACTATAGTATTATCACCATAAATAGTGGTAGGGTATTTACTAATAGTTACCAAATCCAGATCCAAGATTAAATTGTATAACTATTCTTATTCATTTACAACATCAAAAGTTTTAATATACTCTAACTCTAAATTAGTAAAAGAAACTACTACATTAATTTAGACATTTCATAACACACACCATACATTGATAAACAAATGTGTATAGAAAGTGACTTCATATTATCATGATATTTTTTTAAAGTGGAATATACATATCCACTAATGAAAATGTCATTATCTCCTTCAAACACAAGGAATATGTCCTTAGTTTTATTTAGATACATAAGGATATTTTTGAAATCCATCTAATGGTGGACTCCTATATCCTACATATAGTTAACAATGTTTCTCACACATGGGTATTATATCATTTTAAATTAATATTCATTACAATAAACAAACACATGTTATAGGATAGTAATACTTTAGTTCATTTGGAAACATGGACACTTGCTATTATATTCTTGTGAAAGATCCTCATTGTTTCACCAAAAAAATCCCATTTATTACACTTCGTATACATAACAAACATGAAAACATTATTCATAAAATGGGTAAAAGGACCATTAGTATGGGTAAGATCAGATTCTTTATAAGGGTAAACATAAGAGATATGAATCATTGATCATTTAAAATAATAAGTTATGAATTTTGGAATGTAATAATGAAAAAAAATATCATAGTCCATACACAACCTATCATTGACCATAAACGTGAAGTTTGGTATAATTATTTGCAGCTAATACTACTAGAATCATAATGGTTATAAAGAATATCAGCCATGATAGAATAAAAATGGCATAAGACATGGATTATTTGAATACATATAAGTATAATTACTCGTTTCCATATTATTCAAGGATCACATACAATATGATTATATCCAAAAAAAATACCTTTACAAAATTAGATTCACTACCCATTCCATTCCTGTATTACTGAATCAAGTTTAATTCTAATTATAGTTCTATATTAATGAACAAGTTTCACTTATATTTTTATCCTTGTATTAATGAATCGATATAAAAATTATTCTATCATTTCATTACTAAACTTGGATTACTCCATGTTCTAGTATTGTCTATCACACATGATATAAATATTTACATAATAAATTGGAGGGAGATATAGATCCCACACATCACATAATTTAATCAAAAATATTTCTTCTTAAAGATCATAAAACATCATCATATAATAACCATAAATTTAAAAGTATTCCAAAATACATTATCATGTTATAAAATGTGGAAAACATACTTTTATTGTAATAATTTTATCATAGCATAGCCAATGGAAAGAAGTGGGCTTCATAATAATTTACTCATGCTATCACCAATTGAAGAGAAATGGGGTCATATAAATCAATCCATCAATAAATAAACCATTTATATAAATAAAAAGAATAAAATCCATGGACTATATCCCCAGTAAAACATAGGTGACACCAATGGAGGTCATCATTATAGTAAATAATTTTGAATGATCATTTAAAAAATTTCCTTAGGAAAATATACTTTCCACTTTAAAAAATAATTTTTTAACAATAAATCCTTTTGAAAACATTTTTCCTTGAAATTATCCATGAAATTAAATAATTAAATCTTTGAAAATAATTTATATTAAGTTTCAGACATAAATCATTTTTGAAATCATTTTCTCTGAAAATATCATTTGAAAGTCTATAAAGGAATATTTTAAAATAATTTTAAATTTTTTTTATAAATAATTACTTTTCAAAATATATTTCCATGAATATGATTGTAAAATATATTTTAAAAACATTTTTCAAAACATTTTTTAAAAACATGGTTTTGGAATAAATGAAATTTCAAATCGAAGAGGGAAATGAAGCATGAATTACTTAAAAATATTTTTTTAATTAAGTACCAAAGAGTGTAAAGATGGTACTATTACATGAATATTGCATGAATAACCCTAAGAGAATAAAAAACCTGAGAATTATTAATTTTTAGATCATGATATTTCATTATTGGAGACTCAATAAAAAATAATATTGATAATTGATTAGATAATAACAAAAAATATTTAGCACTTTGGAAACATTCAATGATATGCCCCATGAAGGAAAAAATAAAATGAAAAATAAAATAACATACAGGTAAATAAATTAATGATATTAAATGTTAAAAGGGTTGTATTAAGCAATATGAAATGAATATAGCTACATAACATAATGTACATCTCATAGAAGGAAAATTGAGATAAAAATACCATACTGTTTTGGTAACTTTGGAATTATAAGCCCCATGAAATAGATATCCATGAGTGGATATTTAAAAACAAATAATTGTTATAATAAGAATCATAAATTACATTCATAGTCATTATATACACCACATATATGAAATAGGTGGTGATAAATCATTTTGATCACATAAAATAAAAGTGAGATGGGAATCCCTTACAAAATGTCTTGACTTCCATTATACTAATTAAATCCTAATTTATAATAAATATATGTTTATTGTACATATATGAAAAAATAATATTCATATATATCATATAATATATTATTTTCATATCACTTTTTATTACCATTTTATTAATGATTCGATTTTAATGTTATGTTTCATGTAATAATGGATTTTTTAAAACATTTTGATTCCTTATATTTATTGTTTTACTGCCATAATCATGATTTAGAAATCACAATAATGATAAAAATGATATAAAAATTAAATATATTCATTATTTATGTATTTATAGCAATCCATTATATTTAACGATAGAAATGAAATACACAATTCCTGGATACTTTTGGCCATACATATGCATGAACATCGTTTATATTTTCTAATCACATTGAAAAAGTTAAATGATATATATATGTTGTCATTATAGTATAATTTTGTGACATATATATCAAATATTTTTATTAAACTCATATTGAAAACATTCCATGTAAAGAATGAATGAATCACATTGCTTCATGAGGGGGTAGTCCACCGTACACATGAACGATGTTATTCTATTCCAAAAAATGAAATAATAAATTCATGTGTGATATAATAAATAAATAATAAGGATAATTTCATTAATATCATATATATTTTTTCTTTCCATCATTATACCCAGTCGTGAGAGGTCGTAATGAAAAAAATGAATAACATCAGTTCGCGAGGCGGTAGTCATATATGCACATGATTGCTGATTTTGTAACTAATTTGATAGAATTTCATGATTTTTTGGGTACTAAATATTACATAAAAACATATTAGTATATTTAAAAAACTGATTTTATTATATATTTATAGTATAATAATAATTAAAGGGGTGGATAAATAAATAAAATAAAGATGTTCATTGAAGAACATTACCTCTTCGTTGGATATCCTCCTTATGTTTTCAGTTAAATCTTCCTAGGATTGATTTATTAAAATACTAGGACTTATAGTTTGAGTTAAGTTAATTTGGGAATATATTAGTTGATCCAAATGGATTGATATGAGTGAATAATTGGGGAGAGTGAGGGCAATTTTATAGATGAGGAGGAGTGGCATTCTTGTAAATACTAAAAAGAATTAACTATTGAGAAGAAAAAATAACCTCATGTGATAAAAATATTATTAATATAGTTTTTGAGTGATTATATGTGCTATCTATACCTCCAACCCACATTGAAACACATGTTTTAACCATTTTTCCCTTCACTTCTATGTTTTCCCATATTTACTATTTTGGGTTTTCGTTATGGTAACTAGATTTCAAACCTATGTAATTTATCCATAGAGTATAAATTTTTATAAACCTTATTATATATATTAAAAAATGATTATAAATATTATATATATTTTATGACATAATAATCCAACATGTTTTGGAAATTAATTTTAGTATAAGAGCACGTAAACTGAAAAATACCACTTTAATCATAACTGCACAAACATAATTTTTTTGTATTTAAATGACAATATATTAATTAAAAAGATAAAATGGTACATTAATGGACCATATTTTTTATTTATTAATTTTTAAACATAATTCCCAAAGGAACATATTTCTAGTAATTTTAAATCATTGAAATAATATCTATTATTATAAAACAACATTAATGTCAATTTTGACATTATTAATTTAATTTCAATTTATCAATATCAAGAAAATGATGTAATTGTAATATATAAAGTTAAAACAATTTTAAGATGATATATCCATCCAAAAAAATTAAAAACAATAATTCATTAAATTTACATCGATTTTAATATTTTTAGTATCATCTCTTTAATTTTATTTCCAACAAAATAATTACATTACTGGCGTTTCATAAAAATTTAAAGCAATTATTTCATCTGAAAAAAATTAAAATATATTATCAACATACAAAAATAATTTATTTTTAATATATATATAACAAAACATAGCTCGTTTTTATTCCTATCTGAAGGCTTTATATATATTAAAAGTAAAAAAATATATTTTTTTTCTTTTTCTTCACCTAAATTATTAGAAGGTTTATATTCAAAGGAAAACGAAACAAAAATTAAATATTATTGATAATTATAGGAAAATATATAAATTATTTTATTAAATAATATTAATATAATATTTCAGTCCATTTTAACTCTTATGATTCTATTTTAACAACCAGTAAACCCATTTTAATCATAATTACGGTAATACATTTTTCATGTATTAACTACAAATTTTTGTCAAAAAAAAAGTTAAAATTATTAGAAATTATAAATTTTTATGATTACTAATATGTACTACATTTTTCCAAATTCAAATAACATATGTTGAAAAAAATAATTTAAAATAAATCTCACAAGCTGGATGAGAATTTAGGGTTTTTATAAGAAAAAATTCAAGTTTTTGCAATGTTTTTATATCCAAATTCAATTTAAAATGGAATACCATAAAATAATTAGGATTAATATATATATATATATATTGTTAATCTAATTCCTCTTTTAAATCAGCTGAAAATATAATTTAACATTATGAATAATTTAAACAAAAAGGATGTTTTTAAATAAAATATACTATTTTTTCACTATTTATCAAAAATTGAATCATTTTAGAAAAATCCCAAAACTCACCATAAGTTAATTTTTTAAATCTGATTTAAAAACTTATTTTTATTTTATAAATCTCATTTTCAATTATTTTAATATTTTAGTTTTAAAATAATTTCACCATAAATAGGTGATAAAACTACTTTTTATAAAAAATAAAACTTTTGAACATAAAATTTGATTTATTCTTATCTCTTGTCTAAAAAATATATTAGATGAATTTTAAACATTAGATTTATTATATAATAAAATAATTTAACTAAAATTGTAAAAAAATGATTTTATAAATTTATAGATATAAAACACACTTTCGAGAATAAAAATTATTTTCTTGAAAATGATATGCTTTTATTTTTCAAAGAGATATATTTTAATACAAATTAATTAATTTCGAAATAATTTCTTAAACATCTATAAACCATATTTTCATAATTTAGTTAATCCTATTCATATGCACTATTCCAATGGCTAGTTGATAATTATCATACTAAATAATAGTATTTAAATTTTATATCATGTTATGTTTAAACTCAGTGTTGTGTATAAGTTATCTAAACACAGAATTGGGTGCAACACAAGACAAACATAGTATTAAATGTAAAAAAAAATATCAAATTAGTGTTTCATATAATTTAAATTTTCAAAAAGTTATGATATATTTGAAAGAATATATTTTATAGAATCTCGCGGTCTCACATTCTACCCCCCCCCCCCCCCCACAAGAATTTCACCCTCAAAATTCATCTTGGAAATCAATGTTTTTTCATTTGAAAATTATATCCTAAAAACATACATCCAAAAACTGAATGATAATAATTAAATTAAATAAAAAATGATAGAATCATTAAGTTTAAAAAAAGTAACTCATAAATAGGTCTTCATATAGGAAAATATATATGGGAAGTGAAGATTTGGACATGGAAGAAAATCCCAAATAATAATAGTGAGGGTTAAACATCATATATAACAATAATGTGGATGATCTTGAAAAAATTAACAACAAAAAACCCTTAAATATGTGATTATTTAATGGATTATTTGATACATAGAAAAATAAGGTACTAGGAATACAATTCAATATCAATTTCTGAAATTTTATGAATTTTCATGAGAAGATATGATAACATGATTTTATTTGAACTTATAAGCACAATATCACCCTATAGATGCGACATGATCAATTTTCACTTCACCTCTTATTCAATGAAATTATGTTGAATTTATTATTTTTAAAGAAATAACGAATCATAATATCCATATATATAATTAAAATTCATTCCTTCTATCATTAGGTATAATAAAAAATGGTTATCATGGCATATCCAATATGTATAAAAATTCATATCTAAAAATAATACATTAACCACTAATACCTCAATAAAATTTCAACATAAAACATTTCTTTAATTGTTATCCTTTTCACCCTTCCAAAATTAAAAATATATAGAGAGGTCCCTTAATTTATCAAAAGGAACTTTACATTAATCCCCAAGACATCATAAAGTATATCATGATTGTCAAATTCCAAATATTTAAATACTTTCATCATTTATTCTCTTGAAAAAGGATACAAACCTGAAGTTATGATAAAATTGTATTGAAAAAATGCATTCCCCCTTTTTCATTAAATATGACATAGATTGTTAGATATACAACATAAATCCAAAAATGTTGTAAACATCATCCATGAAATAATATACCAATTGGTTAGTAGATCATTAATCATTTCCAAGGTAATCAGTACAATCCAATTTACATTATCCAATTCAATCATCTCATTAAACTGCCATCATTATCTCAAGATAAGAAACATACTAACATTCATATTTAATTTAACCATGTTCTTTCTATGAAAACCACATTTCAATTAAATTGATTTTTTAGTCCATTAGCATCATTCAACATATCCTTAAATATCCTTCATGGAAAACATATAATGAATAATTTTTATTTATTTTGTTATTAATAAAACATAATATTTTAATTCAAATACATAAATACTTCAGTCATCTCATTTCTATATCAAACAATTAACGAATCTTTATCCTCTTTTTCCTTAACACTTATTTCCCTTAACACAGAATTTATAGTTACTTAATAATCAGAAATATATCCATTACTCATACCACCTTCCTTATTTTGTTCACAAGATTTCACCCATGGACATCAATTTTCATAATTCTCATTCATTCAACATTTAAAGAATTAATAAAATTATAATACCTCAGGGGGAAAATAATCCCATTTATTTCATTAAATAAACTCTTAATTTTTTTCATTTTAGTTGGTTTATTTATTTATTTATTTTACATAGTCAAAACATCTTTGCGTTCCTCTAAGACATCATCATGTGAGTTTTTTTCACATTCTCAATATCTAACAAACTAAATCTTATTTCTATAATAGTCTCAACAACCCGAAGTCTCAGAAAAATATTTCCTTACCTTCTTTGGTGAGTCCGATTTTTGGTTAAGGTGTACATTATTAATCTTGTTCCATGAAATATGATTAGGCATTATTTCAACATTCTTCACTTCAGTCATCATCCCATTTGACTGCTCTTTATTATATTTGCAATCACATTCAATGTTAAACCAGTTTCATCTAGTCTCTACCATTGAATAAAAATATTAATCATAATGTATGAAACACATATCACAGATTAAAACCATATAATCATAAAAAATAACTTATATAATATATAAATCATGGAACCTTGTTTAATATAAAAGACATCATCGTCTTAAACTTGGTTATCCATAGTCATCAGCTATTTAAATCATTCCTCATGGTTTGTAATGTGATTTTGAATCTCCAAATCATATCCCCTATGAGTTTCAAACCATGTGTCTAGTAAGCCTCATTGTCATACACTAATTACTAATCATTTCTAGAACAATACTATGTGTTTGGAGTTATTACACCTAGGTATATATGTTTAATAACAAGATCCATGTGTAGTATCCAAATAGGGTTGAAAATTCTTGAAAAACACTCACTCTATCCTCTACCAAAATTATTAAAAAAAATTATATATTTTGACTCCCCAATTTACTTATCCTTATATAAATCCCTAGATATATCCTTTTAAATATCCTTAGGGGTCTCACTAAAATTTTCTCATCCTAGTTTTTGAAGGATAAATAAACCATTCCTTTGATACCAATTATAGTAACCCAGGCTTACCATACATAAATATTACATATTTTTAGATGAATATTCTGTAAATTATACAAAAACATGGCTTAGAACTCTAATAGTTTACTTTATTTATAAAATTGTATACATAATATTATAATTTGTTAAAATTTATTCAATTTTCCTCACTAAGATAATTTATTTAGTACTCTTTATAGAAATACACTACATATAACCGTTCTTCACAAACTAGTGAAACGAAACAAAAGAAAGTGTTATTTCAGATGCTCATTATGGGTAAAATAAAGATTTATAAATCTATGATCATATGAAAAAATACAAAAATCATAAGGTTATTTTTTAATTAACAAATATTATGAAGTTCATACCCAACCTTTCATCGATCAAAAACATGTGTCATGGAACAATGATTTGCAGTTCATAAGACATGAATCATAAGTTAATAAAATAATTTAATTCATGAGAGAATAAAATTGGCATCAAACATAGATTTGTGGCATACACATAATCATAGAAAATCATTTCCATAGTAATCAAGTCTCACTGGAAAGACCTTCATAGTGGATAAAATCTAATACAAATCTGGGTTTAATCCCCATTCTATCCTTATATTACTAAACTAGATTCATGTTCTATTCCATCCCTTTATTACTAAACCAATTTCGCCTCCAGTTCCATCCATGTATTACCAAACTAAGTATTCTTACCATTACAACACTTTATTTTTGAACTAGTTTCACTCCTTCTTTCAGTCTAGTATATCTGTTGAGATAAAAATCATTAGCTAATGCATTAGAGGGAGATATAGTTCCTACCCATCATATAATGAAATCATACTTTTTTGTTCCAAGAGATAACAATAATTCATCATATAATAACACATAAAATTAAATTGGTATCAAAAGTATTCATCATATCATAACATATGGAAATTAGATAGGTTTCGTAATCATTTTATCATATCATAACACATGAGAAGAAGTGGGTTTCATAAGAATTTTATCATGGTATAACCTATAGAATATAAATGGTTTTCATAATCCTCATTCCATAATATCATAAAACAATAATAGAAATAAAATTATTTGTACCCATATATCATATCCCCAATAATAAGTGTTTAACCCCAACAAATGTAATAATAGAGTGAAAATAATTCTGAATGGTCAGTTAAAATATTTCATGATGAAAATATACATTATTCTTATAAAAACGAATTTTAAAAGAAAAAACAATTTTAAAAAATATTTCTTTGAAATTATCTACTATATATTTTAATGGAATCTTTGAAAATCATTTAATGATATTTTAGAATATAAAAATTTTTGAAATCATTTTCTTTGAAAATAACCATTGAAAACATATAATTAAATCTTTGAAAAACATTTAAAACAATTTTTAAAATGTAAACCCTTTAAAAATAATTTCTACTAAAAATTTTCTTAATATTTAATTTCAAAAACATTTTTAGAAAACATGTAGTTTGAATAAAACATATTTTCCACAGAAGAGATAAATATTGTCATATTTTCATAAACATGTTTTCCTAATTTTATTAGGTGAGAAATAATGGAAATAGTACCATTAAATGAATACATCTTGAATAAGAATATTTGAAGAAAATATATTAGAATTATTAAGTTTTATAACATGATATTTCATTAATGGATACTTAAACATAATCAATTCTGATAAATGATGAGATTGTAAATAAAATATTTAACACATCGATAACATTGAATAATAATTCCCATGATGGAATAAGATAAAATGGAAGATGAAACATCATGATGATAAATAAATTCAATATATTACATGTGAAAGGGTCTGTATATAATCCTTATAAAGGAATATAGGTCATAACATAATTTATGTCTCAAAGAATAAAAATTGAAATAAAAATCTCTTACAGTTTTTGTATCTTTTGAACCATAAACCCCATGAAAGAGAGATCCGAAAAAGGATATGTAAATAAAAATAATTTTAACAATTTTAATCATAATATAAATTCCTATGAATTATATACACCAAAAATGATAAATATTTGGGGAATATAACATGTGTCTCAAAGAAATAAAGTGAGACGGGTATCCCTTACCTTATGTCTTGACTTCTATCATACTCATTAAAACCACATTATAATAAATAAAATATTAATATAAATATATTAAAAATTATTATTCATATATATAATATAATATATTCATCTCTTATGACCATTTATTATCTGTTTATTAATGATTACATGTTAAAGTTTTTTTTCAGGTAATAAATGCTTTGTTCTTTATGAATGCTTTAGATTTGTTATATTTTTCGTTCTCCTAACTTAATAATTATTTCTTAATATACATACTAATAAAATTAATATAAATATCATATATATTTATTTATATAGATCCATATAATTTAGTGATAGGAAATGAAATATGTTGTTTATAGAGACAATGGGTCGTGCGTACGCTTGAATTTTGTTTCCATTTTATTGTCATATTGAATGAATATAAAATGATATATTTATATATATATATATACTCATAAAACTATCATTTTTTATTTAATATATATCACATATATTTTTAAAACTAACCCTTAATACATTCCACGTAAAACGTGAATGAATCACATCTTTTCGTGAGGCGGTATACCTTTGTACATAGGAACGACGTTATTGTATTCCCACCAAATTGAAATCAAGATGGTAAGTTTGATATAATAAATATAAAAGTTTAATAACATAATAAATATCCTAAATATCATATATAAATACTATTTCAATCAGTATTCTCAACCTTCAGATGTGGTAATGGAAAAATTATCGACATCAGTTCTTGAGGTGGTAGCCTATCATATACAACAATTATTATTTAATGACCCATTTTTATGAAGAGTGTGTAGTTTCAGGATATAACCATAAAATAAAATCATATAATTATATGTAATATAATTTGGATCTTACATAATCATGGTATAATAATAATTAAAGGGGGTTGAAAATTTAATAAAATAATGATACTCATTAAAGTACATTACATCTTATTTGGGTATCCTATATAATTTTCCACCCAAAACATACTATGTTGTCTTTATGCCCAAACTGAGGCTTCCAAGATTATAAGAGATTATTTTTAAAGTTATTTTTTCTGATATTGTTTGATCCATATGGGATGAGATGTGTAAAAAAGTAGAGAGAATGAGTTCCCTTTTATAGTTGAGGAGGGGTTGAACTCCTATAAATACTCAAAATTATTCACTATTGAGAGGTAAATAATGCCTAAAGTGTCCAAAAATGTGATACTAAATGGTTTCTAGGTATTATATTGTTTATACCTAACTCCACCACACATTGGAACACCTTTTTTGAAAATTGTTTTTCTTAACCTTTAATTTTCCCCATATTGGCCATTTTGGACCATAACTCCCATAACTAGTTTCTTAACCTAATTAATTTATACATTAATAATAAATAATATTAATCAAAATTATATAATTTATACATAATTATTATAAATTTTATATGTAATTTATAAAATATATATCATATGTGTCTTGATAATTAATTTTATTATAATCACATATAATATGAAAAAATGTCTCTTTAACCATAACTATGGTAACATATTTTTTAAATTTTAGGAAAAATATATTAATTATAAAAGATAAATTGGTACAGTAATGGAATATAAATGTTATTTATTGAAATTTAAAACAAAAGAAGAAGATAATATTCTTACTAAATTTAAATAATTTTATAAAATATCATTTATTATACAGAAACATTAATGTAATTTTTGAAATTATTAAAATAATTAATTTAAAATTATCAAGATAATGATGGAATTTTAAATTATCATTTAAATACTTATTTAAGAAAATATATTCATCTAAAAAATAGTGTAACATAATAATTCATTCAATTTAATTATGTTTTAATATTTTTGTTGTCATTTATTTTATTTTATTGTTAAAAAAATAATTATTATGGCGGTGATTCTTAAGCATTCAATGAAATCATTTCATCTTAAAAAAATTAAAATAAATTATCATTACAAAAACACTCATTTATATTTCAAAATTGTATATATAACTTAATGTATGTTTTCCCCATCTTCTATGGATTTCTATATTTTAAGAGTAAGAGAAGTTTCTTTTTTTTCTTTTTCTATAGATAAATTATTATATTTTTTCATATTCAATGGAATGTGGAAATAAATTTCCATAATTAAAATTATATTATAAAATATAATCTAACTAAATTCATTAATTAAAATTAATATAATATTTTATGTCATTTTCACTCTTATAATTAATGTTTAACCCCCAATAAACCCATTTTAATATTAACTATAATATTAATTATTATTTCATTCCCAATTAATTTTTCTAAAAATTGAGTTTTAATTATTTGAAATTATAAATATTTATTTTTAAAAATATGGAATCCATTTCTTCAATTTTAAAAAATATATGTGTAAAAAGAGATTAAAATTAATTGTGCAAACAAGATGGTAAAGAATGTTTTTTAGAGATAAAAGGTTCAAATGTTTGAAATGATTTTATATCAAAATTCAATATGAAATTGATTATAATGAACTAAATTTTATTAACGAATATATATATATAATATGACTAATTTTACTATAAAACCAAATAAAAATATAATTCAACATCAAAGATAATTTAAATGAAAATGATGTTTTCAAAAAATGATTAGTTTTTAATATTCATTAAAAAATGAACCTTCCCTTAAAAACAACAATAGATAATTTTGAAAATATGATTTTAAAAATGTTTCTTATTTTATTATATTCATTTTCTAAATGTGTAAAAAATTATATTTAAAATTAGTGCGCCATAAAAATGTGGAAAGACTTGTTTTTTGAAAAATACAACGTGTAAGTGTAAAATTGGATTATTGTTATCTATTGTATAGAAAATATATAAGATGAATGTTATAAATATTTCTGATTATAATATATATAAATTTCTTAAAAATAATTTACCAAAATAATTTTGGTTTATTTATTGATTTAAAACATACTTTTGGGTATAAAAATTGTTTTTTGATAATAGATTTTCTTTTAATCTAATATCTAGTTTTTTGGCCACCAAAGAATTATGAAAACATGTGTAAATAATATTTTTATAATTTCATTAATCCTTTTCATACCCTCCATTCTAGTGGATAAGTTATAAATATCATATTAAATAATAATATCAATATTGTATGTCATGTTTGAATTAAACTCGATGTTTCATATAATTCAAGATAAACATGAAAATGTGTATTATATAATCCAAACATAGCATTGTGTGTAACGCAAGAAATATTCTGTGTTTCATGTATTTAAAAATATCAAAAATGTAAAATATATTTTAATATATATATATATATGTATCACAAAATATTAGGGGGTTATATTACTGATATCTACCTACTACACATAAGGCATAAAAACATTTAGCCAAGTAAATGGAATTAATTACATGATTGACCTTATTTCTAAAACATATGGAATAGTTTCTACTATATGTATCTCCCTGTGTGTCTAAAAGACATTTTTTGAGAGAGAATAATTCCATGTTACATATGAAAAAATTCCCTTTTGTATTGTTCTATAATAAATATCCTTAGTAACCTATAAATATATTTATTTCAACAAACAACAAGTAGTCTCTTAATTCTATCATGATGGATCATTATCCCAAGAACATATGATTTTTTTATATTGTTTGTTACACATATTCATGTATTTAACCACATATTAATAGTCTCTATGACTAGTAAATAATTTTCAAAAAGTAAAATTTCACCAATATATACTATTAAAGAACAACCACAGTCAAAATGTACTAGTTATATACATAAAAATTGAATTCATTTATTATTAAACATTATTATGTAATATCTACATAAAAATTAATGTTCAATGACTTGTGTGTATACTTTAATCCATATACGGATCTTCGTGACTTGTATAATTTATTATCATAACTTGGAGTCACAAAACCTTCTGGTTATGTCATATAAGAATCATTTAGGGGGTTCCCATTAAAAAATGGTGTTTTTATATCCATCAACAAAATATAACTTTCATGGCATACTACAATGGAATGTATAATTAGGATGGATTTAAGTACAATGACTGCCGAAATGGTTTCATCATAGTTTTTTCCTTAATACAGTTTGGACCCTTTTGAATCCATTCATAACTTATCTGTTTTAACAAGACAATTTGTGGATAGTTTCTTTTTGAATTCCCATTTAGTTCCAATGGGGTTTGCATCAACTATAGGATCCACTAAAATCTAGAAATGGTTTCGGTACAATGATTAAATTTTATAATTCATTACATCATTCCATTTAGTATAATATTTTACACATAGTACTTACCAATAGGTTAGAGGATCAATATTATCAACTAATATTGATTCATTATCCTCAGTCACTATAAAACCATTTCATTTAGGTTCTGTGACCTCACTTGTACATGAACATAACACTTATTTTGTATGAACAATTTCGTCATCATGGATTTATAGAAAATGTTTGTGTACCAATTCATTTATATCTTGAGCCTGGACATCATCAAATCATATTTACGTCCCACTATCTTCTAGAAATATATCATCCCTATCATTAAAAAAGGCATTAATTTCCATTATTACATTTTTATATAAGTGTTTTTATAGATAATATATTCATATTCCCTTACTGTAACCAATATTGATACACATTGTGTCTCAAGATGAAATTTTTTTTCATGTAGAGGCCTTAACATATATATATAATCACTACACATGTTTGTTAAAAAACAAGGGTTTCATTTCATTCAATAATTTGTATTGTATACAATTTTTCACTTTAGTTGGTACATGTTTTAGTCTTATTTTTTTCGGTAATTCTTATCCCCAAATAAAAAGTATATGATTTGTATGACTCACTATTGACCTCACCATGTCTAACAAGATGTGGTTCATCCTTTCCCTAACACTATTTTACTAAGTTGTAAATGAAATAATGAGTTTGGATAAAATATCACACATAAATGAATTTTAAATTAAGTCTTGATTATGATATTTTATTCCCTGGTCATACTGAAGTTTCATAACCTTCTAAAAAAGAGGAGTCTCAGCCTCATTTTTGAATTCCTTGAATTTATCAAAGTATTCAGACTTATACCTCATTAAATAGATATATTCATATATAATTAAAAAATTATTAAAAGTTATGGAATATGAGAACCCACCCCTTACATCAAAGGGTAATGGTTTACATGAAACATTTTGAATCAATTCTTATGTCTCTATAGACCATTCAATTCCTCCACTTAATAGAGCTTTGAATATTTTTTCTAGTAAACCATCTTGGAAAATAACAAGTGTTTTTAGTTAAAATGAACCTATATAACAATGTAGGTGTATCATAGTCAAATATTTCCCAATTAAATCACCTACACAGTGATTCCATAGTTGGTTTTGGTATTATTCATGCGATATGAATCTGTTATCTATTGAGATCACATAGTTCTCACAATCTATTACATAATGAAAAATATTTAAAACTGACTTACCATAACATATGATATCATAAAAAGTAATGAGAATTCATTTCCATGCTAGAAAAAAATCCTTCAATATCTAATATAGATACAAAAAAAAATTGGTAATTCATGGATCATAGTAACAATTATGAAGAACGAAGATCACTCTCATTGCCAATGTGATGTGGTAGTCAACAATGGATAGTGTTTCCAATGAATATAAATTTGTAGCCCAAAAACCCACTCCCCCAATGAAAAATTTAAAAATATACTGGAATACTATATTTAAAGAAAAAATTTAGAACGACTTGTGTTATTAAATACACAATTCATTGAAATTGAATGGTTATAATTGATAATTAATATACCTAAATAATATCATTGTTTATTTTCTACTATGTAGTTTTTTTGTGGCCCTTCATTCCACATTAAAGATAGACAACATAATTCTCCATAGCTTCGCCATTGATTTTGCAATTCTTGGAAGGATGGTGCATGTAATCCTTACACATTTACATGGTCTTGGTTATGTTTTCCTTTCTATTCCTCTTATTCCTCAAACGGACTGGTGATATAATGACTTTAGTTTATTATTAGTATGATGAATTAAGGTGAGAGGATATGGGAGTGACATATCTATATTATTAACCAAGAAAATCATTATAAATATATATATAATATTTTAGTATGTGATATGAGATAGTGATTAGTGACCAATTCATTAGGTATTGTAAACCCTATAATATTTAGATGATTGATGTACAAAATAATTTTTACTATGTGGGGTCCAGATGGTGTGCCTTTGCTAATTTTTCACTTAAAGAGTGGTCTGGATATCTCAGATTTTAATTGTATTTATCTCTCCAGATAAAGAACATAGACATTACTTAGAATTTTATATGCTTACATAGTCACATGTAATATTTGTAGTCCACTATACATAGAAGATTGAATTAAAAACTATATGTCAATTGTATCATCTATGTGTTTCTTATAGAAATGTATATCTTCTGTGCTCCCCTCCTGGGGGGGCTTGGCAACAATTATTGATCCCATTATGATAAAAAAAATTCTTAGTATAGTACAATTCATAAGTACATGTACCATTCCTATAAGTTTGTTTTGATGAGGATATTGAATTTATATAAAATGGTTCGTAGGGATAATGTTTTGGTTATTCATATTTCAAATTGATTCTACAATAATTTAGTGAATATTATAAGTATTTTATGTAATTACTAAAAGTGAGATGAAATAAATTTAATTATATCCTTCTAATTATTATATCATGTACCAACATCCCATACCATTAAAATAGAAATTTATAGTTTCAATGATATTCAAGTTGCAAGGATTAATATGTGCCTTCTCATAACACAACAATGGTTTTCTCCAGATTCTTGATGGTACTTAGGATAGTATGTATTTTCTAATGGTGGTATTGTGGCTCCTTGATCCATAGGGTGGACACCCTATTCAAAAACCCTCACTCTATTTTACTCAAAAGTTTCCTATAGTATACATAAATTCTATCAATGAATACTCCTCTTGTTATAAATTTGTTATGTCACCAAAAATATTTCATAATAATTTCTCAATAAAGTAGGTGTCCCAACAGGGGCTAACCTAACACTGGGTTCTATGATTTCATACCTAATCATGTATTTTAATTCTTAGTCTGACATAATATTTGGTTAGAGGATTTAATTTATTATGAATAAAATTCTATTATTCTATCCATTACATATATTTTTAATATTTATTTGCCTTAATTATGTTCTTATATTATATTTATGAATAATAAATTTATTTTAATTCTGTATTTTTAAATTAAATCATTTATTTTTGTGTTAGTAGTCTTGAATTCAAAAAATAAATTATGCAATAGTATTAAATAAAACAAATAAGTAAATGCGAGGATCATGAGCATTATATTATGGTTTATATATTAAGAAGAAAACAACTCAACCTATCCCCTAGGAAAAACACATTATTTTAGCCTTGAAACATGTTTTTGTAAACCACCGTTCCACTTAAGTATTTACCGGGTTGTTTTCTCTTTACTTCCACCTTGAACCGAAACTACTATAGATCCACCTTGATCTAACTATTCATATTCTCCTTTTCTTGCCTATATTATATAACTCAAATACTAGTGAAGGCAACTAATGGATTGGTTATGGTGGATTACATAACAGAGACATAGAAATTTAGGACTTAGAAAACAAATAATGGAGAGATGACATATTGGCCACCATATTTAGTTTAATAATAGACATTCCCAAATATTTTAAATAAAATTATATTAATATGAACCAAAAAATGCATATGTATTCTCAAATATTATGATTGGTCATACACATTAAATAACTACTCATTTTAAACATCACGAAATAAATCATATAAATTTACTCTTAGACAGTATAAAATTCACACAAAATAATAAAATAGATAATTTGGTTAATCACATAATATATTTTATCTTATTCAATTCAATTACCATTGTGATTCTCAGCAACTAATATTTTAAACAAAATAATTTATTTTTTTATTTTTTATTCAATAAAAAATTAAATAAATTTGAACTCCGAATAAATCTGGTTATTATATGAATGAACTACTCAGTATGGCCCTTATTGTATATAATGCACTCACAAGACATATTTTAAACAATAAATTTGAAATAATTTAATGGATTGTACTATAAAATTAACGAGACATGAAACAAACAAATGTTATGTTTTTTGGACATATATAATACATCTTTAATCTTTAAAATACAAAAACCATACACAACATGACCTTTTGAAAATTACATTGAATTAATTGAGAATTTAATATAATATAACACATAAGGAATTGTATCAGGTGTCAATTTAATGAATCGCAGATCACAATTCTATGAGGTTTAATTGAGTAATTAATTAAATTTAATATTTATATGTAAACTGGTAACGTATAGTGTGTGTGAATCCTATCTGCACGACACATATGTTTCTTCATTGGATGTTCACAGTACATTCTTAGGGACTCTAGGATAATTTCCTGTGGATACTAATGATGTTAATGACATGAATAAAGGATAGACATGTGTAATTTATGTTTTTTTCTATCATATAAAATTCATGTATTAAATACATGTCATTTATTAAATACATGTGGTGTATTGAATTACACGACACATCTTAGACATGTGTTTTATTACATAAAGACACATGGAATACAGAATCTGTAGGTAATATACATGGTTTGTAGTCCATAAAAATAATCTTCCCCACTGGCTAGTCTATGTAATGTTCATTTAACGCACAAATCATGAATTAATTAAATGATTACTTGGAGTCCATGTGAGTGTCCTAGTAAAATGAACAAGGGTACATGGTAAGTGAAAATGGAGTATATGTCATGTAAGCATTTTTTATCTGGCCATAGTTCTTGGAAACTCATAATGGGTTCTTTGGATACATTATTCATTAATTATTAATCAACCTCTTTTATGTGGGTAAGAATCAAAGGGTAAGATTATTTCTTGGTGATGGATTATGAATTAATTAAAATGTGAAATGAATTTCAAATTTATAATGTGTGATAATCAAAAATGAAATAAATATTTATAACTTTAAATATAACCCCTTTGTTAGAACATGAAACCTCTAAGAATACTAGAAGTTCTTCTTAGGGTCAGGTGTGAATAAAAAAAATATGGAGAGCAATGGTATTCCATGATCCAAAATATGTGGGATCCTGGAGCAGTAATGTTTTTTTTAGAAAATCTTGAAAAGCACAATGGAACCAGGAGGATCTATCATGTTCATTTATAATTAATTTAATTGGATAAGAAGAGATTTTAACTCAATCATGGAATCTTTATTTAATGAATATGTTGATCAAATAGAACCATTTTAGTCTACCATTTTTTTTCTTATAGTATTCATATGTATAATCCCTTTAGGGGTAATCCACATGTGATCCAATGACCCCAAAATAACAATGATAAATTTTCCGGTTCTATCATGGAATAATTTTCATATTGTGATGTTCACCATGATCATTCTGATGATTACTTAAGGCTTAAATAATTTTCTTTAAACATACTTTCTTAAGAATATGTAGAAGGGAGGAAAATATCATAGGCTTCATAGGTGAATCTCTATAAAATTATTTGTTCTTGTGGGAGATAGATCTTGATTTTGATTGGTATAATGATTCTCTAATTCAATTCACCACGGCATAATATACATAATATTCTATTTATATACATATTATTTAGGGTAAAATATCATTTAATATCATCTAGGACATTAATAATATTTTAAAACCTTAAACAACCCCATAACATGTAATAAATATTTAATTATTATTATATTCTCATGGCGTGCAATAATTGGTCTAATGATAATTATTATTTTAAAATATTTTAAATTAATATTTATCATCATCCCTCATCAGGGTCAAATTTTCCTCCTTGTAATTTAATATATACTCGAATAAATATTTAATTAAATATTTATTCATGCAATAAATAAATAATATATTATATATCTGAATAATTAAATTACTACAATTTGAATAAAAATTTATTTAACAGATATGATCAATTAAATCCTAATTCAAATTTTTCGGTATAATTTATAATAGTATTTATTATAATAATTATATTAAAAAATAATTTAAATAAGACCAATAATAACAGTTTGTGTGTGATCATTTAGGAATTATCCTCATTAGAATTAAATGGGCTTCGGTAAATTCAATGATTACTATCTAAAACTTTTTCATGTTACCAATGATTTATAATTTAATGTCACAACATAGAAAACCACATATGAGAAATAACTTTGTAATACAATCCATTTGTCTCAATATCATTTCAAATATGTTACATACATGTTTCATAAACCTAAAAGCATTGAATATCTTTCTTGGATTCTCTCTGATGATCATTTCTACATCACCATGGTCTATAAATTTATTTGGACAGTTCCATTCCAATCAATGGGTAGATTCATTTGAATCCATAAATGGAATGAATAAATCCTTCCTTGGATTACTCATTAATAACATACTTTTTATGAATTAATTAACATATCCTACTTTTAATAGACATGGAGTGTCACGAGTTTCATCAATACCTATAATTATGTGATTCATGGTATGAATTAATAATAATATTACTCTCTAATGGCCATTACACATTCTAATATATTAGAATATATGATGACATGAGAACATAAGGAATTCTTTTTAGTTGATCTTTCCTTATAATCTCTTATCTCGGAGATCACCAAGTGTAAACTTTTTTAGATTAACACTTATTATCTTTCTAGCACTCAAACCTAGAATTCAAAAATGCTGGTCCCCTTCATAGTTCATTATCCTAACCACTGGACTAATATTTTAGAGATTTCATCATAGAATCTCAAGGATATCATTATAGAGGGGAAATGATATGATCTATTTTGATGTGATTAATAACCTTAGAAATTATCACATTACGATCAGGTATAGTATCTCTAAATATGTGACAATTGATTTTTAATATTAACTTCTTTGAATAGAATAGGTAATCAAAATTACAAACTAGTTGTCTCTAGGACACCGATTTTAACAATTCCTATAAAGTACAAGGACCCTGGGATAGTCACCATTCCATTCCCCTTAGGTATGTTTCATTTATTTAATGGTTTATGTGATTTGGTATCCATAGTTAATGTCAAACATCACTATTTGTTCTCTTCCTTATAATTTATAAAATTGAAATATACAAGGGTGTTGGTGTAATTGATAATAGATCTATGACACATCTAGTGGGAATCCTTGGGTATGTGGTTGTTCATTTATGAGATATTATCATTTGTGTAGATTTATACATCCTTAAAATGGAGTTTGATCATGTAAATTATGATGGTCACATTAGGATAAGAAATCCAGAACTCATACAATACATGAAATCATAAATGTACTTGAGGGTCAACTTTCCATGGATTTTAAGGTTGAAGTTATGAGTTTTTACATTATGTACACTCTTGGATCGTAATATAGATGTATATGTATATTATATGTAACTATAAAAGAGGGGGTGAATTGTTGTTTTAAAAACATTGTATTTAAACACTTAAGAATGAACGTAGTTTAATAGGTCTTAAACTAATACAATTCACAATCAATACAATTGACCATATAGGTCTTGGATTTGATGTATATGATATAATGTAATACATTATATAATTTAAAAGAATTATATTTGAATTGAATACAATGATCAGATTAATACAAATGTAAATGATTCTACCATATAGAATATATATTCTATTAATAAAATTTGTAATGAATGAATTGTAATTGAAAAAATTAAAATTGAATAGAATATTAAAATAAAGAGGAAAAAACACAATTCCAGTTCTAATATAAATAGCTGCAGAAATGTAAAAGTATTATAATTACGTTATCCCAAACAATATGGTATCCATTTACCTAGGATAAAAGGTTTTTCTTACCACTACCTTGGTAAACCCTCGATATGATGATTGACATGATTGTCTTTATATCCCCAGAATCCCTCGATTGAGAATGTAATAAGAACATATGTCTTTGAAATCCCTCGATATGATGATCGGTATCACATCTTTCTATCCCTAGAAGCCCTCAGTCATTATCATAATGAATTTTTGCAGAAATCAGAAATGAAGCACTTATAGAAATACAAGAACATCAAACAAGATATTCAATTCTAGTATATTCAAGGCTTTCACACGAAGTAAGAGAGAGGTCACAACATCTCCCTCTAGAACATTATATGAGAAAATGATGTGTATTCTGGTTTGATTGACCTTTGATTTATAGGTTACAGGTTCCAACGGTCATATTTACTCCAACAGTCATATTTCTCCGAAAAACTTGGAGGGACTTGGACACCTGGAATTACCATTATCAAAACCCAAAAGAATACACGACATCGTTTTGATTGGTAAATTACCAATTCAATGACATCATTTTAGTTAGAATGTAGTAAGTAAAAAAGTATGATACAATGATTATGAGTAACATGTAATCAGTATTGAAGTCAAGATAAGAGTACAATGCTTTTCAAAATTACAATACATTACTTGGTTTCTAGGATTATCAAGATAACAATGCCTATCAATTAAAATTTATGACTTTTTTAAGATTCTTAACATGGTTACGATGCATGATATTTAATCTGGTTATGATTCTTGAATAAATTGCATAATAATATTATGGTACATAACATGGTTACAATTCAAGATTATGATAAAATACTTAACCTAGTTTCCATGAATAGTTATGATGTGGTACTTAACTTGGTTACAATGCGTAATTATGATATGGTACTGAACCTGGTTAT
This sequence comes from Viscum album, assembly GCA_963277665.1. Lineage (NCBI taxonomy): Eukaryota > Viridiplantae > Streptophyta > Magnoliopsida > Santalales > Viscaceae > Viscum > Viscum album. The sequence goes on from OY728148.1 coordinate 1,143,544,322, forward strand.
GATGCATGTAGATATGATGACATGGTTATGATACTTTACCCAGTTACGATACATGTGATTACAATTCATGTGGATAAAATTCATGAAAAATCAATGTGGTATATAATCTGGTTATGATTCATAATTACGATAAAGAAAATAGTCTATTTAAGATTCCTGATTATGATGAAATACATAATATAGTTACGATTCCAGATTATGATGTAATACATAATCTGGTTATGATTTCTGATTTTGATTCAATACTTAATCTTGATATGATTCATCATTATAATGCATTACATAATCTGGTTACGATGGTGAAACAACATATAAAAAAATGTGAGTGAACAACATACATGATTATGACACGAATGCAAAAAATAATATAGACAATATGTGTGATAATGATTGTGAAACAACACACAAGATAGAAAAATATATATGATTACGATATGTGCAGTTTCTAATTTCCAAAACAAATGATTGATGGTAAAGTTGAAAAACATTTTGACTCAACAATCTCTCACTTTTTTGAATGAGAAAAACAAAAACATAACTAATTGAAGAAAAAAATGAAAACATATATCCCCCTGAGTATAGTAACTCTTCAGAAATAATAGTGAATACCAATAATTCCACCCTGAGATTAAAAACAACTCACAAGGGTTCATATTCTCTTTACTTTTACTTAATATTTCCCCCCCTTAATAAGGCATTCATAAAAAATATCTTTTCACAAATATTCTCCCCCTTTGTGATATTCAAAAAGTATAAGGTAAAGTATTTATTTCATACAAAAGGATATAGAAAAAACATACGAAAAAATAATTGTTACTTGAAACAAAATTTCAATATAACAAGAGTTCAAAACACATTCTTTGTCATTTTGATTTTCCAAAAGATTAAAAATTTTAAGCTTCATCTTTTTGAACTCATTTTTTCCTACATGAGATTTTCAATAGCTTCTTTCCAAGCCTTAAACATTAAATCTGTTTTAGAATTAATCATTTCTTGATTCTGGATCCTTTGTTATAGAAGTCGATTGATTTCAACTTGAGATTTATGACTTACATCTATAGTATTAAGCCTCGATTTCTAGTTATTTAAATCATACAACTTTAGTTTATAGACCTTCTCAAGGATAACAACTCTATTTAAGAGTGGAACAATCTCATTACTCTAATATTCAATATTTTCCTTTAAACTCTCAAACTATTCTGAGGCTACTCAATTAAAGGTACCAAGTCATTGAATGTCATCAAGAATTTCATTCAAATCAGTGATAAACATTTAATACATGTTAATAAGAACATTTAACTAACGTAGAAAATCATCCTGCTTGATCGGATGATTCTTGAGGCTCTCATCAACATTGTAAGACCACTTCACAAACTTATTATAAGCCTTAATGTCCTCTATAGCCCATTCCTGGAAAATTTTGGAAATGGATTCAAGATATAGAATCATATCCATCAAAACCATGACAATATCCATTATACCATTATAATCATTTGAATGAATTTCTATCATGGATTCAACTTTTTGAATGAATAGTAAAAACTTCTTCAATCTATTTAGGGCATGTTCAATGTACTAAACCCCTTTCACAATGATTGTTCTTTTTGAATCTTTTTCCTCAGTGTATTGTGGGAGATCAATAAAATGTGTTTCAATGACGATCACATTAGCTAGATGATTCCACTTTATATTGGATTCTTCCTCTTCCACTTCTTCTTATTCTTTATCAAAATATGAAAAACTTTCTTTTTGGAAACCTTTTAAGACGCTTTATTTTAAGACTAGGGATTCAATGAAGGAAAATTGAAAGATGGAACTTCTGAGGATTCTGAGGTATGACTTCTCCTATTTGTATCTTTTTTTTCATTGAATTATATTTTTTATTTTTCTTATTATTATTCCCCTTTTACTTCATGATCAACTTCTTCTTGTTCTTCATATTCTTGAGAAAGAGATTTTATAGCCGATTGTTTATAAACGTGTTTCTCCTTTCCGTTCTTTGCTGGAACCGATTGAGTCTTAAGAGATCGCTCTTGAAACTCAATTCCGATTTTTAGTGGCTTAGATATTAGTGGAATGTTATCAATGTCAATAGCTTCATCATTTCTCTTATTCAATCACTTCATTCTCTCTTCTTCTTTCAATGTGTCTTCAAACCTTACATTCAATGTCAAAGCTTCATTAGGATCTAATCCAAACTGAGGATCCCCTTCTTTCATTTATTTCTTTTTCTTTTTCCATTCAGTAGAAACTTCATCGGATACAAATTCTTGTTTCATTGATGGATTTGTTTTTGTAGTCTTAACTATCATTCTTTTATTCGATGTATTCTTGGATGGCTTATAAGGATTTTCACTACCTTCCACTACTTCCTTTTCATTCTCAGCATTTAGATCTTTCTCAAATTTCTTCAATGCGGAATTGAATCATAACTTGATCCTCTTTATTGTATCCTTGCTGATTAAGGGATCCTTAACGAAATTCATATCTGACATGATTGAAATACTACACAAGCCCAAGCATTCTTTTCGAAACTTACTCATAATGGTGTCAAACACGATCAACTGTGATTTTATTCCTTTAGATTTCATCTTCATGATTGTTATAAAGATGAAACCCATAAGGTTGAACTTTCTCATGTTCACCAAGTAATCATGAACTTATTCATCTGAAACGTTTAAATTTTCCTTGTCACCCTTTCTCGGCACCAAAAACCATTGCATCCAGAGGGATATAAGTCTATTATCTCCTGATAAATAACTCATTTTTCTCTTGTGGTCAAGAATCTAAAAAACCATTTCTTCGGATTTATACATATCATAATTTCCATCAGCTTCTATAATTTATGAAAAGGACATAATGAATCTCCCTCAAATAAAAAACCTAGAAACATATCTTCCTTTTTTAAGGAGGTTGTATACATCTTGTCAAACATCAGAAAATAAATCTTAAGATCCTTGTCTATATCTAGTTATTCGTAAAATTGTAACACCTCATATGATAGACATAATATTGATTATAACCCGGTCTTTCCACGTAAATTGATTCCCATCCTTGAAAACATGTAATCGTTTTCAAAGATGAATAAAAAGAACCTTAAAAGTATAGATAATCCAACATTTCACATCAAAAGTTCATTAAAGAAAAATTCTTTTGGAGGCATTTTTTCGGTGATTAAGCGGCAGTCTCAGTCATGAATGATTAACCTGAACCCTAAATATCCTTCTGATTATGAAAGTTGAGTTTATCTCTGATTACAAAAGCCAGGGTAAGAACTGATTATGAACAATACTGAATATTTATAGAGAAACTTATCTTGAGATAAAACATATGATTTTTATGTAGGGTATGTTCTTTTTGAATGATATTTATGGTCAAGATTAGATCCAAAAGATCCATTGGTCATGAATTATTTCTAACTCTTGAGGTTTTCTATAAAATAAAATTGTATTCGGACTGAATGAATTAGGAATTCAAAGAATGAAAAGAGAAAAAACCATAGAAACAACCAAAAAAGGTTTTAGAAATTGTACCTATTATATTACAAGAATATATGTATTGGTATTAATATATTGTTCTTATGAAAACAATACAAACAATTAAAATATATAAATAACCCATAACAAATCTAAAACCAACAAAGTCAAATAGGTTGTTTCCGATTATTTAGTATCAATAGGATAATCCAAAACCAACAGTCCAGTACAAATAAAGTAACATAATATGAGTAGTTTAATCTAGTACCAGTAATTTTGAAACCAAATTATGAAACATATATAAACATAATCCTAATAATATTTAGAAACTGATTAAGTCATGAAACTAAGAAAACCATTACAGATAAAATGAAAACATAAGAGTGAAATTGTTTATAGTGAAACCAATTAACAAAAAACTAAAAGTAAAATTGATAATCATAAAACTAAATATAGAAACTGATATACAAAAAAATTTAAAGATAAACCAATAAACACAAAAAGAAAGTTAAATTCAAAAACTGCAAAACCAAAATTTCTAAAAAATAAAGGGTAAAAAAGATAAAATAATGTACAATCCCCCTTTGAAAATGAGTAAAATAATGTAAGGAGATATGTTAAACAAAAAATAAACATGAATTATTACTTTACAATGATCATTCCTAGTTTTTATTTAAATTATTTAAATCTATCGAAAGATAATGGTTTTGTGAAAATGTCACCAAGTTGTTCTTGCATTCTGATGAATCATAAAACAATATCTCTTTTTTGTGTGTGATCCCAAAGAAGGTGATGCTTAATATCAATTTGTTTTTCATGAAAGTGGTGTGAACGATTATTACTAATAGAAATGGAACTAGTATTTCTACATAGTATTTGTGTTTGGTAAAAACTCATTCCATAGTTAGTGAGTATGTGGTTCATCTGCAACACCTAAGCACAACAACTTCCAGCTGCTATATATTCATCTTCAAGAGTGAAAATTACTACTGATTGTTACTTCTTACATGACCAAAAAACTAAATAATATCCTAAGAAATGACTTGTTTTTGGATGTACTCTTTCTATCCATTCTACATCCACCAAATTCATCATCTGAAAATATTTTTTAAACAAAATCATTTCTAGAAGAATAGAATAGTCCTAAATCCAAAGTAACCTTTAGGTAGAAAAAAATTATTTTTACTACTTTTAAATGAAATTCTATTGGATTATATTGGTATCTTTCACATATTAATTCAAAAAACATTATGTCTATATGACTATATGTCACGTATAATAATCTTCCAATCATACCTCTTAATGTTTTTTAATCCACTGGTTTCCTAGCTTCATCAAGATCAAGTGTATTTGAGCTACCGATTGGAGTGCTGAAACGGTTAGTGTTTTCATATCCATACTCTTTGAGTTAGTATTTGATATACTTATACTGAGATATATATGTTCCTTCTAGTTTTTTAGATATTTGAAAACCTAAAAATAATGTTCTCTCGCCCATAGTACTCAATTAAAACGCATATTTCATTATATTATCAAAATAACCGGTTAGATATTTCTATGTTGATCCAAATATAAGGTCATAAACATATATTTAGATGATCAAAAAAATTAAAATTTTTATAAAAAGTGTTAGGTCAGTAGAACATTTTTTCATAATTATTTTTTAACATAAATCATGTGAGTCTATCATACCATGCTCTATGATCTTATTTAAGGCCATAAAAATATTTGGTAAGATTAAATACATTATTAGGATGATTTGAATCTACAAAACCAGGAGGTTGTTCAAGAAAATCTTCTTATAGTACCATATCATTATGAAAATAACAATTTACATCCATGTTAAAATGTTTGAAATTGAATTATTCTGTAATGGATAATATATTTTGAATAGATTCAAGTCTATAAATCAGAGCATAAGTTTCTTCATAGTCTATTCCCTCATGTTGATTATTTCCCTTGGAAACAAGTCATTATTTATTTCTTACAATGACTCCATTTTCTTCACATTTTCTTCTAAAACCTCATTTTACACCAATTATAGTTGTGTCTTTAGTTCATTAAAAAAATTCCAGACTTTATTCTTTTCAAATTTATTTAGTGCACCAAGAATATATTTAATCTATAATTCATCGTGTAAGACCTCATTAGAAGTTTTAGGTTCGAATTTGGATAAAAAGGAAAGATGTTCTGTTTTATTTCTCAAGGAATTTTTGGTCCTTACATGCTGATTTACATCCCCAATGATATTATCATTCAGATGATTCTTAAGAATCAATTGATTTTGGGTTTGAAAAACATTTTCATCAACAGTAGATAAAATGTCTTATGGGATAAATGTTTAAAAAATATCTTCTTCAACATTTCCCTTTTACAGAAGATTTTTCAATCAAAATGATGATAATATGTTTTTGAAAACACATCAGTTGATGTAGGTAAGGATTTTTTTATAAATAAAGGGTACAGTTTAATCAAAAATAACATGTACTATTTCCTCAATAGTACAAGGAAATTTATTAAAAACTCAATAATCTTTAGAAGTTTTGTAATATCCTAGAAATATTCCTTCATCAAATTTGGGTGGGAATTTAGGTAAATTATCTTTCGTATTCAACATGAATAATTTAAATCCAAACAATATAAAGTAAGAACCATTTACTTTTCTTTAATTCCACAATTAATAAGGTTTTTATTAAGAAAAGGCCTAGTTAAAATATGATTTATAGTATAACATACTATACTAACAGCTTCAGCCCATAAATTCTTAGCAATTTATTATTCACTCGATATGGTTATTCTGATTTACTGAAGAATGCGATTTCTTCTCTCAATAACACAATTTTTCTTGAGGGGCTCTTGGAGCTAAAAGTTTCTGATTATTACCTTTATTAATACAAATAGTTTTAAAATATGAATTTGTAAATTCTCCATCATGATCACTATGAATAGTAATTAGTGGTAGGTTTTTCTAAATTTTCAATAGGGCTCTAAATATTTGAAATATAAAAAATGCTTAATATTTATTTTCTATAAAATAGACCCATGTAAATCTAGTGTACTCATCAACTATAAAAAATAAATAGTTTTTCCCCCAATTCTTCTAGTTTGTGTTGGACCAAAAAGATCCATTTTCCCTAACTATAATGCATTAGAATGTTGAAACTTTGTTGATTTTTTTCAAATAGTTTTATGTTTCTTTCCATATAGATAAGGGTTACAAACTTTTGATGAATCATACCTTAGATTTGGTAGATCCTTAACAAGACTTTTCTTTGAGAGTTTACAAAGGTTCCCTATATTAAAATTTCCTAACCATCTAGGTCATAAAAACAATTGGTATTCCATTTCCCATAAGCAAGGTTGGTCCTGTCCCCAATGTTCTTCTATGTTGATTGTGTATTCATTCTCATGCCTATGGGAAGAAAGAATGAATACATCCTTGGAGTTGTTAACTAAACATTTATCATTCCAAAAATTCACAAGGTAACCATCGTCACATAATTGACTTATGCTTATAAGGTTGTTCATAAGACCTTTGACGAACAAAAAAATTAAAATTAAAGCATTTCCTAAAATGACATTTTTTCCTATACCAATGATCTTTCCCTAGGCATTATCTCTAAAGGTCACTCTTCCATCTTTCATTTAAATAATATTTTCAATGAAATAATTGTTTCCAATCATGTGTTTAGAACCACCACAATCCATGTACTAAATTTTCTTGTTTTTGGTAAACTACTTCTTATCCTAAAAAAGAAACAATTAGTTTTTGGAACCCAAACATGTTTGGATCCTGAAATGTTAGATAAAAAAATTTAAGAATCTACATTGTTATTGAAAACTGAGAATTATTAGATCTTAAATATTTATTTTCATTAAGAGAAAAATTTATTTTTTGATGGTCATCACATTGATATTTAGTAAAGAAAGGAGCATTTTGAGGAACCAAATGGTTATGACTAAAAATTGGTTTTTAGTGAGTGTAACCAATTCCAGAACTATTATTTATTGGATGAATTTGAGAATACATTTTATCAAATTATTTCCATCCAATAGAAACGTTTTATAAAATAATATTAAGATAAAATATTTCATATTTTAGTCAAATGATTAAATTATCATTCTCACAATAAACTATTTTGGAATTTTTTTTAGTTTCAAAAACATTTTCCTTTAAAATACGTTGTTCAAAGTCCATAGAAATATTATCCTTCTTAGAACAAACTTTTTTATGTTTTTTTGATATATTTTAAAAGTAAAGAGTTATTTTATCAATATATTTTGAAATATTTGATAAATTGTTTGTAATAATAGATATTCTATAATTTTTCTTATCAATATTTTTCCTATGTTTAGAATTTCCATTCTCAAGTAATTTGAAAAATCTTGATACTTCTTCAAATGAAGGTAAATTGTACACTCCTAAGGGATATTCTTCATTTGAAGAGTATGAATTTTTTTAATTAGTGTAATATTGATTTACATAAACATTTTAAAGAGATTCATCATTGTGTACCCTAGCCATGAAAAATGATTTTCAATAGGTAGTATGGCTCTGAGTCTTCTATTCTATTGAGTAGAAGATTTGTATTTTTAGGATTCGCCTGATGAATCATAACCACTTTCACTCCAAATATCAATTTCCTTCAAGACATTTTTTTTCATTGACTTCCAAATCTTTTTATTGCTTCTTTCACAATGTTTATCCTCCATATCATTCCTTTTTAATACAGTATAATCCGGTCTAAAATGACATGCTCAATTGCATTCATAACAAGTGAACTCAAAATATTTATTTTCTTCTTTATCTTTCTTTTTGAATTTTTATTGAAAGTGTTTATTTCCATCAATATTGTTCATCCTTTGAGTAATATTGGCGAACTCATTCTCTGAGTGATCACTATCACTTGATTCTGATGTAATAACATCTTTCATAGATTTAGTTATCTTTATCCTTTTGGGTGTCTTAGCTTTGGATCTAATAGTAACATCCACACTTCTGTTACCATTCATATTCATATTGAAATAATCATCTCTTTCCATTCTCACCTCGTGGTGTAAAAGAGTATAAAATAACTCATCAATAGTGATTTGAGTAACATTCATGTTTTTATCTATAGAAGTACATTTTAATTCCCATTCATTGGGAATTATATCAATTATATTATCAAAAATTTCTTAATCATCATGACCCATTTCACCCATTGATTGTAGAATGTTGTTGATATTCATAAATCTTTATTGTACCTTGCAAACTAGTTCTCCATAAGGAAAGAAAAAACCATGATATTCTGCTCGAAGCATGGATCATCTTCTTTCAATAACTTTTTATGTACCAAAATGTGTGACTTCTAATTTCTTCCTGATACAATTGGATCCTTTCCATGATGATATATGACTTTATATATTCTTGTTCATGGAACACAAAAATTTATTTTGTACCTTGTAATTAAATTGATATTCTTATTTCTCTTGGTTTGTGAAAGTACTGATTTCCTTGTCTGGGATTTTGTATTCTCTAGTGAGCGTGACAATTGTTTCCACTCCATTATTAATGAAAAATGTCTTCATTCAATATCTCCAGTGCTCATAATCATTCCCTCTAAAAATAGGTGGTTTAGTTGGATTTAGGATGTCAATTTATTTAATATTCATTCCAATCATTTATAAAACAATAATTTTTTACATCACACGTTAGTGTAGTAATTATATATAAACAAAATATTTGATGAATAAATACAATTGTATTTCAAATATAAATAAAGAAAGTAATATAAAATAGTGGAAATATACTCTGATATCAATTGTTGGATCATAAAATACATGTATATGTATATTATATGGTATAATACAAGAGGTGGTGATTTATAGGTTTAAAAATATTGTATTTAAACACTTAAGAAAGAACATAGTTTAAGTGGTCTTAATCTAATACAATTAACAATCAATAAAATTTACCATATTGGTCTTAGATATGATAGATATGATATGATGTCATACTTTATGTAACGTAAAACAATTTTATTTTAATTGAATATAGTAATCAAAGTAATACAAATGTAAATGATTATACAATATAGTGTATAGAATCTATCAATAAAATATGTTATGAATGAATTGTAATTGAAAAAATTACAATTGAAATGAATATGAAATGAAATAGGAAACAATAAAATTCCCTTTTCTAATACAAATAGTTGCTGAAATGTAAAAGTATTGCAATGATTTTAACTCAAAGAGTATTGTATCCTTTTACCTTGGATAAAAGGTTTGTCGTACCACCATCTTGGTAAACCCTCAATAAGATGATCAGAATGACTGTCTTCTATTCCTCAGAATCCACTGCTTAAGAATGTAATCAGGGCCTCTATATTTCAAGAAATTGAAAGGCCACAATACGATGATCGGCAGCACGTCTTCCTATCCCCAGAATCCCTTGATCACTATCACAATGACTGGTTGCACGAAGAAGAAACAAAAAATTATATAAATATAAGAACATGGAATTAGTTTTTCACTTCTTGTATATTCAAGTGATTCATAAGAAGAAAAAGAGAAGTCACAAAATGTCTATCTAAAACTTGGTAGAATCAAAATTTTTGTATTATGGTATGAATGACCACCTATTTATAGGTTTCAGGTTCCCGCGGTCATATTTCTTTGAAAAACTCAGAGGGACATGGACACCTAGCATTACAACAGTCAAAAACCAATACAATACACGACATCGTTTTTATTGGAAAATAATCAATTCAATGACATCATTTTAGTTAAAAATTAGTTTCCATAATAGTATGAAAAAATGAGTATGACTAACATGTAATTGATATTGAAGTTATGATTAGTGTATAATGCATTTCAAAAGTACAATACATAACTTGGTTACTTGGATTGTCAGGATAACAATGCATATCGATTACAATTTATGATCTAGTAATGATTTTTAACAAGGTTACGATAGAATATATTTAATCTGGTTAAAATGCTTGAATTCGATGAATAATAAGAGTATGATACTTAACCTATTTACTATTCATGACTATGATACAATACCTAACCTGATTATGTTACAGAATTATGATATGGCACTTAACCTGGTAACAATGCATAATTATGATGTGGTACATAACCTGGTTATGATGCATATGGTTATGATTACCAAGTAACGGTACATGACCTAGTTACAATACATGTGATTACAATGCATGTGGATAAAATGAAATTGAAATCGATGTAGTATATAATCAGGTTATGATCCATGATTACAATGCAATACATAGTCTGGTTATGATTGTTGGTTACGATGCAATACATAATGTGGTTATGATTCCTAGTTATGATGCAATACATAATCTGGTAAAGATTATTGATTATGATGTAATACATAATCTAGATATGATTCTTGATTATAATACTATACATAATCTGGTTACAATTTTGAAACAACATATAAAAAAATGTGGGTGAACAACATACATGATTATGATAAGAATTAAATATATAATAAATAAAATTTGAGTGACTAAGATTGTGAAACATCACTCTTAATAAACAATATATATGATTATGATATGTGTAGTTTGTGATTTGAAAAAACAAATTATTGATGGGAAATTTGAAACACATTTTGACTCAACATACAATATAAAGTACCCCTCAAATGATGATTCTACTTTTAATTTATCCCACTTTGAACCATATTTAAAAAACCTCTATGTATTTTGAATATGATTTTCTTAATGAAATTATGGTCATTGGGTTTAGTTTTATTTCTAAGAGTATTTCCACATTTTTTCTAGGGGAACACCTCTCTTGAATCTGATTTTTATTTGGATTCATATGTAAATTATAGGAATTTTTTTATAATTTTGACATGGTCATTGATAATTTTGATCGGTTTGATACATTTATCTCTAATTTTTATGTTTATTATTCATAAATTTTAGTTTCATTAATACATCTATTTATAAATCAGTTAGTCACTCTTTAACATTATCCATTTATACTAATATCAAAAACATTCAAACCTATTAAGTGGTCAGATATTACCTTTTATCATTTCTAACACCCACCAACCTAAACATAAAGAAGTTTTCTTGAATCTTTTAAGAGGGGAAATTAGGGGAATTTAAAAAAACTATGATGATAAATCGGGTACTAAAACCTCTTTATCCATGCATAGAATACTTTTAGAGGATGGGGATAAACTAGAAATTCTTTAATAAATTAGTCCTAGTCCCAGTCTTTTGAATTTTCTAAAATATAGATATTAAATATTTCTTAACACCAGTATCATTTTTCCGATTCCTAATTCTTGATGAGTAATCCTTTATTAGTTTTTCATTATAAAATTAGTGTTACTCTTATTAGGAATAAGATGGATGGGTTAGTCCTAATAAGGGTTATAATTAGTTGTAAAGTGTGTGTTGATTATAGGAAACTAAATCAATTTAGTCACAAGGAATATTTCCCCCCTCTGATTCATTGGTCAAATTATTGATATACATTCTAGTAAGATACACTTTTATTTTTTGGATGGATTTTATCTTTATTTTCTCATGTACTTTTTACTACATAGGTTTAGTAGAATATAGAAATCAATTTCACATTTTATATATTTTATTTTCAATAGATTCAATTTGGACATTATAATTCCCCTGGTTCCTTCCAAATATGCATAGTGTGTATTTTTTCTAGTTTTTATGAGACTTATGTCATGGTGTTTAAAGATTATTTAATTTGTATGTTTCTTTATTTAATGACTGTCTCTTGGGTTCTGTTAAGCTCTAACATAATTTTATTGAGGAAAATATAATTTTTATCTTTGATAAATGTCATTACAGGGTATATCATGGTATTTTTCTAGGTAATATAGTGTAAAAAATGGAATATATATTGATAGATCTAAGGTAAATATTATTTCAATTATTCCATATCCTGTATTTTTTCTTCATGTTTGAAATTTCCTTGCGCATACATATTTTTATTAAGACTTAAATATCAATTTTATAAGGATTTATTTTTCATTATTGATATTCTATCAAAAGTATTATTATAATTTTTTTGTTTATTTATTGTTATAGGATTTAATTTAACAAGATGAAAAACTTTATCTTAACCCCCTCGACAGTATATCCCTATAAATGGCATCCCCCATTTGATCTTATGTATTATGCTTAAAACATCACTATTGGAGGTGTATTATGTTGGATGGTAGAATAAAGCTTCAATGTGATTTCCAATCCATCAAGTTCATTTTTTTATCTTAATAAAACTAAAAAATATATTAAAGGTAGTTTATTTTGGTCATATTTTCCTTAGGTAACTTTTAGTTCTATTCATCAGGATCTAAATTGATTGTTTCTTTTCCATAATATTGATTTGATGTTCATTTTAAATGAGATGAATGAAAAGAAAATTAATATTACTAAAATTATCATATATCAAGACTTAAAAATCGAGATAAAGGATAATTAAGCATAAAAATCTTGGGACCAGCCACTTAGGAAAAATCACTCACATGTTAGAGAATTATCCCCTAAACTAGTTACCACTTAAGGAATGTTTTCTAGGTGAGAAAATGTTTTAAATCCCAATATACATCTATGCTATGTTGATTTAGTGAATTATGTGGTTTCTATAATAATTTTGACAATCCTAAATAAACACTAAGAAGAAAAAATATGGAGTGGGTCTTTGTTTTATATATTGGATAATCAAAACCATTGAAGCATTTATAGAAACCAAGTGATAAAGTTATGTGCACCTAGTCATGAGTTTGAGCCTATTTTGAATTATTTTAATTCACTTTCCGGTTTTTTACATTTTTGTCCCAAATGAATTATATGAATGTATCAAACTTTATATTGTATTGTAAATGTTTTTTTATGATTTCCATGAATTTTATAGGTCATCCCACCATACCAACACAATGGAAACATTTCTAGGAGAGATGGAACACCCCAACATCCAATATAATTCTACTAGATTAGTGATTTTTGGGGAATTTATTTTATATTTCCACATCCAAGTTAATTTAATTTCTTGTAAATTCTCTTTTTATTATGGTAGGAAATTTTAGGATTACAAGGACACCAATATTGATCATTATCATGTTGATGTGGATTTTTTCAAGGGTAATATTTTTAAAACATTCTAGTAATAATGATATAATTAATGACCAAGAGTGCCCCTATTTCAAAGAAAAATATAATTAACATCCTTTTTATTATAGGTTGAAAAAAAAAGTATCAACGCCATACCATCGCTAAACAATGGTGATGCTGATGTTTATAATAAGGAGATGAAGAATATATTAGAGAAATTTGTGAAACTAAATTGGAAGGATTGGAGTAAGATAATGGATTATATGGTATGGTATTATAGAAACACCTTCAAAACTGTTATTCGAATTCCCCCCTATTAGGCGTTTTCTTGGAAATAGTCTCATATATTTGTGAAAGTTTACCATTCAGTATATTGGGTGATAAAAAAATAAAACCTAGATTGAGCCCAAGCTAAAGAGTGAATAAATTTTTTTTAGATATTAGAGAGATTAAATTTTTATCATATTGGAATTCAAGGATCTATATGGAAAAATAAAAATCATATGATTATAGAATGAGACAAAAATTAATGTTCTAAATGTGAAAAAATTCATTTTCTACAGTTTAGGATTAAAGCTAATGCTTTGTAAGTTCTATTCTCGATGGTTTGGATACTATGTTGTATCTCATTTTGATTCTTATGTTGTTGTGGAATTCACACAAGATTCCACATGATGGATATTTAATGTCAAAGCGCAATGGTTGAAATATAACATTGAGATATTCCCCACACATGTAATTGATTTTATCACACTACTTGATCCCATCATCACTTGTGAACATCATGTTTTCACTAACAGATTACATTTTATGTTTTTTTCCTAACTTGAATTCTATGTTAATGTGAATATATTTTTTTGTAGGTTCACATTGATAACAACATAACATATTATCTGTTGGGGAGGGGCCGACATTTTCAGTGACTTTTTTAGGATTTTTTATTTCTATAATTTTTTCATCTTATTATTATTATTTTAAAAAAATAAAATAACAATTAACAAAAGAAATGTAACATTCCAATTAATTATATTCACACTATTAAAAATGAAGGTATTGTTTTTCTATTCTCATGAAAATCATGTTAATCATGGGAAATTTTTCGTCATTAGTGGTTGATTTTAGTGAAATGGATGTTTTTCAATGATGTGATTGATTGTGTCTTTATCAAGACATTGATAATTTAACACCACTCTTTTTTAGGATTTTGTTTAAAATTTGTTTCATTTAATTTCTCTAAATATCTTCATACAGTATAATCAATTGTGAGTTATCATTACCAAATTAATGGTATAATCATGTTATGTAATTTTGTTTAGTTTAAAAAAATGTTATCTTCTTAAAATCAATTTCATTACTATACTAGATTTAAAAATGTGTGTGTACTATATATTTGATTGTTTTACACCCTAAAAATCAATAAATATGGGAGTGATGAAATGTGAAACAAAATCTTATATCTATGTATGGAGCTTAAGGTTTAACTTTAAGTAATACTTAAATGAATGGGTGATGAAGTTTTATTATAAAGTATGTAAAACCTGTTCTATAGATTATAATGATTTAAATGTAAAACCATTAATTTACTGGAATATATTGAATAAATATTTGAGACACATGTTTGATATGGTCATAACACACACATGTGGAGTATTTATGGAATGGTAGACTCATAAGTATTTCCAACTTGATTAGTCTCATTAATCTCTCTATTTCCATATTGGTAAATTTAGGATACAATGACTTCAAAATATATTCATACTAATGTCTTCATGTGATTCTATCATTTCTTATATTGTTATAATGGATTGAAAATTTTCAACATGTATCATTTACTAGATTACATGACTCGATATTTTTCCTAGAAATACAATATAGTATGTATTTCATAGTTGATAATCCATGTTTTTTAAAGTTTTATTGATAATTATATATATAAATTCCCTAAATATGTCTTTATTTAATGATTTAATTGAATTTTTTATTTTGATCTTGATTTTTTAAATTCCCTGACAATTATATCTCAACCGTTTTATGTTCCTTTGAGTACAATTATCATTAATTGAATTTTATATTTTTTTTGTACATATTCTTAACAATTGGGAAAAAATCGTTTAGACCATCAATTCTTGATCCCGCATTTGGTGGGTGAAAAGTTTCCATTAACAAATAGATAGACTAGATCTAACATATTATACCTAATATCACTATTTGGGACATTAAATTTTAATTTGGAAATACAATATGCTGAAGGTTTTCAACATATTTAATTAATTAGTTCAATACATTTAATTAAAATCTATTTATAGATGGTTCTCAAGGGAAATCAATCAAAACTACTACTCAATATGGAGTAAATATTGGAGACAAAATTTTTCTAGTTCCCATATTAGAATTTTAAACCATATCACACCTCCACACTATTTAAAAAAATATACATATTCCCTTTAATAACTTTAAAAATAATTTAAAATCATTATAAATTAACTATTAATTGTAGTGATAATAAATGGGGTTCTTTATCTCTGCTAAAAAAAGCACAGATAAATTTCCATTTTATCACTGAATTACATAGCTATGATAAATGGGGGCCTTTATCTACAATTGAAATGTCACTGAAAAATAACTTCATGGTTGTAATGTGCTGTTAATAAAACAACATTCCCATAAAAAACCTACAGGTATATACAGTACATATACAAAAAAACCAGTATACATTTAACTAACATCACAAAAACATTAATATCCACCCATGGTAGATACCAAAATAATGCTATATTTATTTCAAAAAAAATTAGGTAATTAAATTTACAATTATCCAAGAAATAGTTAAAAAGTATTAATGTTTCATCTTTTGATATCAATGATCCCTTCATAAAAATGTCTTCCCATGGTATCTGTTGCCGAAAACATCATCCCAACTTGAGCAAAAAATTCCACCTATATAAGAAAAAAATATTTTTTTTATAATACTATAATGAAATAAATTATACATTAATATGAAAGAATTCATTAATAAAATGTCAATTTTCAATAAAAAGGACACATTTAGTGTTATACAAGTCACAATCTGCATCGTATTGAGGTGGGTCTAACTCCTACACATCGCAAATGAGTTATAGGTTTTATTCCAAATATATAAAAACAATCCAAATGTGTTTTCTGATTTTTGAGTATGTAACTTTTTCTTTTACTAAATTTAATATCAAATTAAAATAATGACACTTTTAGAGTAATACCGGTCACAATGTGTATCAAATTGAGGTGTGTTTGGTTCCTACCTATCAAAAATTACTGATTGACTATTTTCCTAATGTATTAAAACAATCTGAATTCATTTTTTGGTTTTTGTTATTTTTTTTTTACTAAAATGACATTTCAAAGAGGAAAATCATATTTTGAGTCATACCGGTCATATTATGCAAAGTTTTGATGTGTCACTACACCATACACATCAAAAATGACTTATGAATTAATGTCAAAAATTATCAAGACAATAAGAGAAAATTTTCTTATATTGCATTGGGTGATATGATTTGAGCTAAAATATAAATTTAAAACTGATAACATACAATTTAGGTAATACCAATCACACAGTGCATCCGATTGAGGTTTGGTTGATTTATAAAAGTCACAAATGACCCATGGATAATTTTACTAATGTATCAAAACAATACAAATATTTTTACTCATTTTACAGTATGTCACTTGTTCTTGTTATTTCAATTAATGTCAATTTTGAATAAAAAGGCACATTTGGAGTTATACCGGTCACACCATGCATTGTATTGAGGTGGGATTGATTACTACACATAAATAATGACTCTTATATCTTTTTACTCAATCATCAATGAAATATTAATGAATTAACAGAGATTTTAGTATGTCACTTTTTTTTACTAAAGTGATTGTCTAATTTAAATAAAAAGAGACATTTTGATTTATATTGGCCACACTGTGTAGATGAGGTGGATTAATACAGATCAAAAATAACTTATAAATAATTTTCATAATGTATCAAAACTATCTGAATGTTTTTTATTAGTTTAAAGTATGCCAGTTATGTTATTTTACTGAAAATAAATTAAAAACTGGAAACATGAATCTTGAGTCATATCAATCGCATCATGAATCAGTTTGTTTTGAAACTTCATCATACCCATAGAAACTTAATTTTTAATAACTATCCTAAATTATGAATATAATTATAGTGTTTTATTATATATTAATTGTGTGAAACATTTTGAACCGAAATGAAAATTTTAAACTAATAACATCTAATTGTAGTCATATCAGTCACACTGTGTGTCAGATTGTGTTGTGGTTGATTCATACACGTCAAAAATGACTCACATATCATTTTCATAAACTATCAAAACAATGTGAATGTGTACTCTCTAATTTTAGAATGTCACTTGATCTTTTTTTTAATTTAATGTAAATTGCATATAAAATTACACACTTAAAGTCATACCGACCACACTGTGCATTAGATTGTGGTGCACTTTATTCCTACACAACAAAATGACTTATGATTCTTTTCCTATAGTACCAAAATAATCCTAATACAATTTCTCATCATTCTGTATTTTACATGTTTTTATAAAAAAAAATATGTCAATTTTAAATTAAAAGAGACACTTTGAGTTATACTAGCCACACCATGCTTCATATTGCGGTGAAGTTGATTCTTATACATAAAAAATGACTTCTATAAGATTCCATAAATTATAAAAAGAATCTAAATATTTTTCTTTGTTCTTCAGTATGAAATTCGTGTTTTGTTACTAAAATGACATTTCAAACTGGAAACACACATTTTCGGTCAGATTTGTCGCATTGTGTGTCTGTTTTATGTGAAACTACTTCATACAAGTAAAAAATTACTTATGAATCACTGTCCAGAATTATGAAGGAAATAAGAGTGTGTTTGTTTGGTTTTCAGTGACTGACATGTTTCAAACTATGATTTCAATTTTAAATTCATAATGGACACTTTTAGTTAGACCTGTCACACTGTGTGTCAGATGGAGTTTCGGTTGATTAGAACGCATCATAAAAGACTCCTGGATCACCATCCTAAAGTATGTAAACAATATTCATGCATTTGCTTAGTTTTTTTATGTCACTCTTTTATTTTTGATAAATTTAATGGAAATTTAATATAAAAATACTCACTTAATGTCATATTAGCCACACCGTGTATCCGATTTAGGTGCAATTGATTCCTTCACATCATAAAGGAATTGTGGATTTTTTCCTTAAAGTATGTATATAATCCAAATTCTTCTTGTTATACTTACTCAAATTAATATAAACTTAAAATAAAAATTGATATTTTGATTGATTCTGATCACACTATACATCATATTGAGGTGTTCATGACTCTTAAACATCATAAATGACTTATAGATCATTTTCCCAAATTATCAAAATAATATGAATGTGTTTGTTCCATTTTGAGTAGGTTAGTTCCTTTAATACCAACTATGATATGCCAGAAATTTCATACATAGATATCACGTCATAGTAGATAAATATTTCATACATAACATAATGATCCATTCCAGAATAGTTTAGGTCTAGTGATTTTAAAAACATTGAATCAGGAAGAACTACTTCATAAGATTCTCTCATTATGTTATTCTTCACTAGATAACTTCCTAGTCATATCATTTATAAAGCAACTATTCATAACCTAAGGATGCGAAACATAGTAAAGGGTGATTATAGATGATCAATAAGTGTAAAAAAGGGAGATATCAATGATCATATAAGGATAACATGAGAATATATATGTCAGAAGGTGATATTGACATTATAAATTCAAACCCCGCATATCATAGATTATAATCCTTAGTCATGGATCAATGCATGGTAGTTTATAATACATGAATCTTAAAGGATAAAATAATATTATAGACTAAAAACATAAACTCTAAGTCATACCAACAACACTATGTATCAGATTGAGGTGTGGCTGATTGGGTTGAGGTTGATTTCTACACTATTTAGGAAAAATTTAATTACATGTGTTTTGGGAAGTTATACATTGCATTCAACTACTGAGAAACCCATTGGTAGATGCATCCTTATGATACACTTCACAATTCATGAAGCATGTGGTTTCCACTACCACTTGAAAGGAAAATGATCTTTCTTTTATGACTTGTTTCATATAGTTGAAAGGAAAATATGAATTCCAAAAAGATATATAAAAAACTAAATTAGTATTAGATAAAATTGATAACTAAATTTACATAAAAATGGAAGAGAAAATTATGAAAAAATTAATAAATTACATAATTTGTAGGAATTCTCCATTATATAGTCTTGACCCATTTCTTTATTGTCATTATCTCAGTTTCAGCTTCAAAGTCAAATCTCTCATGAGCACGATCAGTTCTGAACAAACATTCCCAACTCAAAAAAATGAATACACCTCTATAATAAAAAAATTCTTATGTGATTAATACAAAAAAGAAGTAAATTAAACATAAATATGAAAAGATACAATAATTCAATTGAAGTAACATCTTCATGCTATTTTTGTGCATTCTTACACTAGGTATGTTTCGCATTCATTTCAATAATCTATATAATCATGACTCTTTCCGATAGAAATAGTAGTATTGGGAAATATAAATACACAAAGGATTAACAAATATTTTAAATAAAATAGTAATTATCTTCAAAAATACCTCTTTTGGGATGCTAGTTTCTTTATGGAAAATGATCTCTCAGAAAACAATTACAAACATAATAACCACAATATTTTCCATTTCATTGTTTTAGAAACTGGAAATGAATTGAGAAGAATATGTAATGTTTTTTACATTTGTTTGGATTTTGAAATATTGTTATACAGACCCTGATACTTTTCCAGTCATAGTACTTTTAATGTTTTTCATGCTTATCCCCTGACCTCATTCCTTATTTTTCATTGTACTGATGCACCTCTCTATCATAACATAATCATCATTAAAACATAATATAAATTATATAACATGGTGTTTAGTTCTGAAAATTTGTATGTAGTGTATTAAAAATTGACAAATTCCAACATGTGTGGTTTGTTTTTTGGATATCCATGCATTGAATCTGTGAGATAAGTCTTTAGAGTATCCAAATTGACCATAATGAGAATACAATGTTGCATAAAAACCCAAAAGGAATGATTAATAAATGAAATGAAAATATATATTATATGATTAAATTTTAGAGTTTTACCCTTGAATTATTTGTATTAAGAAGGGTATATAATCTATAAATTTTCTATCAATAAATTTGAGCAGGACAACCTCTATTTCATCCTGATTTTTTAATCCATTTTTGGTTGTTCAATAGAGGATATGTGAGGACTAACGAGTCCAAAAAAATCATGGGGAAATGACTTCAATTATTATTTTTAAATATGCCTGCCAAAATATTAAATATATTTAGTCATAACTAACAAAGTATATTAGCTTTTGAAAAACCAAATCATGAAAATATACCCCATCTATACATTTAAAACTGAGATGCCTAGCCAGTCATAGTTGAATATAAAACTTACATTCCAAACACTAATGAATTTTTTAACATACAATCTATACATATTTTCATCAAAATCAACTATGTGAGTATGGCCTTTTTTTCATTGTATCCACATGAACAATTCAATGATAGTAAATGAGGATATTTAACATGTGGGGAAAAGGTTGTTTCAATAGATCATTTCGATCAGTTGGTTGATCCTTTAGATGGTTTTGATCCCGTCATTCATTTTAACAACTTTCCATTTTCAGTTTGTAATAACATTAATCAGTTTAGAACTCTTTCAATAATGGTTAAAGGTTTAGCTTGAAAAATAAATTTTCAATGAATACCTCCTTGTTGACATTTTTTTACCAGATGTGACATCCATGTGATGAATATTCCAATAAATTTTTCAACCTTTTGAATATCTTCCTCATCAATTGGAACAAGTATCTCGATGCTCGGATCATGTGAATGTTAAACAACACTCTGAGATGACCTGATTTAAGTGGTAGGTAGTGTAGACAATCATCTTGGATATTGATCATCATTGCCCTTGGTACAAGGTGATGGTTCAGTGTTGATAGATATAAATCACAGTCATTATCACCCTATAGAATATCAATACATAAAAGTAATCAGACTCTATCTGAATCACATTTCAATGAAACAATTTTTATGACATTGATTACCTTACCTAAGACAATTTTTAATAGTAATAGATTTCCTTAAAGCTGGTGGGAGTGGGGTGGGATCATCAAGAGATGGTTTTTCTTTAGTTGTTTCTTCTCCTTTCTCCCCACTATAAATTTTTATATCAACTCCCGATGTTGTTAGAATTTCTATTCAGGGGTGGGTATTATTTATCTCATCGGTTTTACTTCATCACATTGATACTTATGTTGTTTTCATCTCAAATTATGTCTGGGGTGTGACCCCAAAACCTAATCCTCAGACACAGCTATACTATTCTGGCTGCTTCACCACCATCGATAGTAGGTGTTTTTTTAGTAAAGGTGTTATTGACTCTTATTACTATTCAAGATAGAAAATATAGTAAAATACTTAATAATTGTTTTGTAATAGAGATTTAAAGAAAAACTAATTTTTATTATGTAATATTTACACATGTTTCCCACACATTTTGTGTGTTTTCATATATTTTTGTCTCATCTATAATAACTTGTTCCTCCTTCCATAACACATGTCATGGGATGGATGTGGATTTCGATTTGGAATCATCAATCTGTATACAAGGAGAGGAATATAATTATGCTCTTCATGTCACATAAATGTATTACGGTAGAATTAAAATATTAACCAACTTCTTTTCATGTGAATCATACCCCCATCCATTATTTATGGCAGGGGTATGTGGGTTTTTCTTCCCGCCCCTTGTTTCCAACACTCATTTTTGGTTTCATAAAAAAAATTATCAATCAAAGTGTTGGATCCATGTATCATACAAAACGTATAAATATCCATAATTTACTTCAAAATACACATATGTATGATGAATACTATAAAAATCTCATACTTATGGGGTTATAAAGCATTCATAGATAAGTGGTAGTCATGGGTTTTGCTTCCCTTCAGCATCTTCAAGTCAATGTCTCATTATAATTGTGCGAAAGCAATAGTGAATCCTTCCAGAAATAATTAATACATATTTCTTATTGGATTAAAAAACTATAAATGAACTTTTAAAGGGATGATGAAGAGTAAGTCAATGATTAATTGCTTTATTTTTTAAAATAAATAAATTTTATTAAAATGATATTTTTATATCTTCGCATATCAGTGTCTTATGTTCATCCAAAACAAGGTTCCACGACTCTATCATAATAGGCACGCATTTCTGAGTGATGATTCTAATGTAACTAATGAACATGGCCTTTTGGGGTTAACATGATAGGCCCAAACATTCCATATGACCATGTTTTTTATGTCGTTTATTTTCACTATATTGTTTTTCCTGACACTATCAAACAATTGAACTCTTTTTTTCTACATTGTTGGTCTTTTATCGCCAACCTTTTTCTCATATTCAGTATCATCAATATTTTCCTCTACAGTGGTGTCATCAGCATTGGAATATGGTTGTTGTACCTCTGCACTATGAGTTGCTACATGTTGAGAAACCTCGTGTTCCTCAAAATTGGGAGCGCCAGCACATGGATAAGGTCATTGTTCCTTTGCACTGTGAGAAGCAACAGGATCAGAGATCAGTTGTCCCTTTGTATTGGGAGCACCATCCTGAGAAAAAGTCATTATCTTTATAAGTGTTTTATAATATAATATGGAGTACATAAATGAAATAGTTAATAGAGAATAAAATGAGGTAAAATTAGTATATTACAAAAAAATAACTTTATAAATAAACTCTATTTTTTTAATGATGAAGTGATTTGACCCCTCTATCAACTATTCAAATCCCTCCATTTTGGTCTCCTCTGATATCAAAAAAGTTTTCTACATTGAGACCACTAAAAAATGATCGTGACATCCCGATGAAAGGGTCATCCTCTTTTGAATTTTCATCAAACCCTTTAGTGGTTTTAGTTGATATAAAAATAATTTACTACTTTTAGTTTGTGGGATCTGGAACATAAAATACATTGACTACATGTGATGCCATTATAAATGGTTTTTATTTGTATTCTTCATTACCTAAATAAACATTCATGATTCCAAATTCATCTATTTTAACAGTACTTCTATTATCAACTCACTTGTATTGAAATAACATCACTTGGAATGTTGTATAATCCAACTCCTGTATTTGTTTGATGATACCAAAGTATGATATATTTTCATAAATTGGATTTGTTCCCTTAGTACCAAAAACCATTCATCTCTTTAGCCACAAGTGTAACTCCAATATTTTCCATGGTTATGTCTTCATCATGTTCATTTTTATAGAATGTATAACCATTAATTACATTACCATTGTAAGATAATACATACACCCATGGTCCTCCGGATAGTCGTTGAAGTCTCTCTGAAATTCTATCCTAATTTTCATTTGACTTCTTAAAAATATTCTCTCAAAACCATCCTATAAAATATTCATTATGTGTATTTGTTATCCATATTTCTTTCCTTGATGGAATCAAATGGTTATATATTTCTTTGTGGGTTTCAACATTTGGGGAAACCTCCAAACTATTATGAAAATCATAAATGTGGGTCTATCCCAGATCTATAATACAAATTGTGACAATATCTCTTCAATAACTTCTTTCACCTAAAAAGCCCCCTAGTATGATGAGATTTCATTAGAAAAATTCTTTCCACACTGAATATGTATTCATTACAAAATTCAATGGATTCCTCAACTATATATCACTCTAAAATACTACCCTCTAGCCGACATTGATTTTTGACATGCCCTTTCAAAATATTCATATACCATTCAATGTGTTACATCTATCTATAGTGTACCACATAGTCGAATCTCTCTCACAAAGTGAACATAAAATGAACAATTATATTAAAGAATATTGGTGGGAAGAACATTTCAAATTCCCATAATATAATGACAATTTATCTCTCTATAGTTTCCAATTTCACTAGGTCTAAAAAATTTCTGTATATAGATTTGAAGAAGAGGCAGAATTGGGTTAAAGTATTACAAAATTCATGGGAAAATTAAATGAAAATCAATAGTAATTAGTTATTATATCAAAATATTGAACCAACGTAACGATGTTCTTGATATTTTATGAATACACCTCTAGAACCTTTACATCAATCAAGACGTTAAAAAATTTATATCTCTCCTATTTGGAAATAGTTTAAGTCGTTGGGGGAAGAAAAGATCATTTTAACCCATCACTGATGCCAAATCTAATCGAATTATTATGTCTACCATGTCCACCCTAGCATTAATTCTATCCTTTTTTTTCTAGTGAATTTTGGAACGTACTGATGGCATTGTCACATAAATTTTTTTCGACATGCATAACATTAATAAAACATCTGATGTACCGAAAATTCCCTTATGATAATTCAAAAAAAATTTCTCTTTACCTAACTAGTTTTCTAATTTTTTTTCAAAAATGGTTGACCAAAAGTAGTTTCCATGTCATTTACATTCCCAAACAATAGATCACCTATTTATGGAGACTGTTTTTTACATTCTTGTGAAATTCCATTGAATGATGTTTTCCAAGATCGGTTCTTATGTCGTTAGGGTAGAAATCTATGATGTCATAGAAACATGTTTTTTGATGAATGTTTCAACAAAACTGACATTGTAACTTGTTCACAAATAAGACACCCTTGAGAAACATTAATTCAAAATCCTACACAATTTCATTAGTAGTAAATTTATTTATCGTCCCATACAACACGACATTCAATGTGAAATATTAAATTCTATAAGAATCATACAACATAGCAACTGAATCCTACAATAATTTCAAATTTTTGATCAATTGATCTCAATAAACATCAATATCATTACTTAGTGGGTTTGGTCCTAATATAATCATAGATAAAATGATTTATTTTTATTTCATGCATACCCACGGTGTCAAGTAAAAAATTTACCAGTAAAATTGGCTAGGAATTATGAGTTTTACTTTGAAAAATATGGATTCAATCCATTGGTAAATCACGTGAGACAATTATTTCTCTGCTCATTTCCAAATTTAGGATACTCATAATCAATTCTCTTCCACTGAGGAGATTATTTTGGGTGATGTAGTTTCCAATCCTTACTTCTTGTATCTACATACAGTCTTATTTTCCCTACAGTCTCCTCACATACATATAGGCACAAAATCTTATGAATTATTAGGAATTACCTTAAAATCTTCATAAGAGTACATTCATATTTCGTGTATTGAGAAGTGACACACTTTCAGTATAATAAATGTGACTTTTGGTCCTTGAAAAATAGTATAAAATAATTTAAGAAGGCATGTTTTCTTTTAGAGAACATACCAATCGACAGTAGAATTAATTTGGCATTATAGGTTTGTCTCGAGATCTCATTATCTTCTGGGTGCATTTCATTACAGAGAGAAAGTAGTTCTGTAAAACAAGTATCACTCCATCCATTTTCTACTTTCAAATTACACAGCTTCAGTATGGTTGAAAATGTTGTACAATTAGTGAAACCATCATACAATGGAATCATTACATGACTCTTTAACTTCAAAAATAATTTTGTACATTCACATAGTTAATATTAAATTTTCAATATCATTTTTAGAATATTATTTTCATCATCATTAACATCTATAATCACATCCTCAATAGGGACTTCTTCCTTTTCCACACTTGTAATCGTATCAGATGATCTATAAAACACAGTGATATCCCTTTCAATATCTACATTCCCTTTTCCCTATGTTTATTCAAACATTTATAACATCGATCAATTCACTGAGAGATCAAGTGTTATTCTAATTCATCTTGACAAATTAGTCCTGAATAACAACAGTGTAAACATAGAAAAAGGGTTTGTGAAGGGTCATATTCATGATCTTTTTCAAACTTGATGAACTCTTTCACTCCATCTTCATACTCTTTTGTTAGAAGATGGGCATACAAACATTTATTTTTATTATTTGATTTATTAATATTAATATTTATTCTTTTTCTCAAACACTTTTCATCGAATATTTTCCATAACAAGGGATAAAAAACACTAAAAAACACCATTTATCCCTCACAGGCACTCTTATAGGTACAAGTATAAAAAGAAAACCCCTTCAAGACAACGATAATTTAATTATAAATAAAATATTAATGAGAAATAAAAATAAAGGGAATGTGGTGCATACAGGGACCTGTAAAATTAAGATTATTTAGCAAGGAATGAGAAAGAGATATCAGATATGACCAAAGTATATCTGTAAATGACACATAAAACCTCTATAAAGCATATTATCCATGTAGTGTGTTAATTGTAATATAAAAATTTAGAGGAAATGATCAAGAAACAGCACATAAAAATATTTTCTCTCAAAATACAGGAATATTAATACAAGAACAATTTATAATTTTTCCCAAATACCTCAAATATTCATAAAAATATTCAAGGAATCAAAATTTTATTAAAAAATAATATATTAAATAATTCTCCCTAAAAACACATTGAACATTAAAATTCCACTAAAATCTAAAAACAGATGTTGATAACAAGTATCAAATTAAAGCCACACCACCCAAATATCATTATTTGAACAAAATATTTAGAACATTACATTTTTATCATAAAGCTCATTAAAAATTACTCTTCAATCCATGAACAAAAACTTTTAAACCAATCTAATTAAAAATAATATTTTCTCAAATAAACCATACCGAGAAAAGGTTCATAGAAACTGATTTGAGAGAAATTAAGTGAAATACTTAAAACATAAATAGTATTTTTTCATGGTAAACAATACCCCTACCATGAGTCCCATATAATAATTGAATCTTTTTATGGATCACATTTAAAATAGAACCCTATAATTTGTTTCCATTATTGAAATCAAAAGAATATATATATAGGTTATGGAAGAAGGAATATGGGTATAATATAGATAAAAACACAAATTCTAGATACTTGGAAAATGGAGGGTAAGTGCTCCTTTATATCCAACTTTAATGTAATTTTCATAATTAAATTTTATGTATATAATTGAAAAATGAAAACATGATCATAAAATAGGAATATAGAGATACAATATCACATATCTCTCATCTACGGATGTCATAGGTTTTGACAAAATTAAATTTAATGTTACATTCATAAAATATATCTTTTCACCATTTTCTGATCTTTCACTTCTCTACACCACTTCATATAAACCTTATATGGAAATATATAAATATAATGATACCAGCATTCATTAATAGACTCGACCTCCCAATATCCATTTTACATCTAGCCGATATAGCCCCATTTCTCCAACTAAACCAATCAAGAATACTTTTATACTTACCATAGGTCATGATCTATTTGAACTACAATAAATCATCACTACCTTGGATACATCATGTAATTCCCATGATTCTAGATTCTTACTAACTAAAACCAATTGGTAACTCCATTACATCCATAGTTTTTGTAGAGACCCAAAGCATGATGTGCATGGATATTACATTACTTTTGCGAAATACTTAATAGTTAAATAAAACTCCCAAAGACCATATTAGTTTAGTGTTTTTGGAAACACAGAATAAAATCTTCTAATCGTGGTGAAAGATCTTCAACATCTCCCATAAAGATCTTCCACTTTTATTTTCGTTCCTAAAACCTTTTGTCAAATCCTAGGGAAAAGAAAAAATATAAAGGGTGAGCTCAAATTCTCAATAAGGGTAAGCATGGAAAAAATAAAACAAATCATATACATTTGAACTTAAAAAATCATGAACATAATGTCTAAACATAAAAATATTGAGAAATAAATCTTGGATGTACATAAGGAATAGATCATAAAGGAACATTAATCATTATAAAATAACATGGGAATAAAACATGTAATTATAAAAACCCATTAAACACAATATATTATTTCCATAGTAGCCAAGGAATTGATACCATGACCATCTTAGTGGACAAAGTACATTAATGAATCGAGTTCACTCCTCATTCCAGTCCTCTATCATTGAACTGGATTAACATTCCGTTTCATCCATGTCTATCTCATGAGATATAAATCGTTACCCAATGAATTGGAGAGAGATATAAGTCACACCCATCTCATAATGAAATCATTCTTACGTGTTCCACAATATAAACATTAATAATTCATCATAACCCAATGAAAAAATGGGTTTCATAAACATCATCACATCATAACATAATCCATATAAAACAAATCGATATCATTTCATCATAAGAAAATTTAAACCATGTAAATCATAGAGACATTATTCTCGATACATACACAAATGAAATAATGTCATCATAGATGGAAAATGGTTTCGATAAAAAACTTGAAATGATTTCTTGAGGAAAATATCCTTTCTTCTTTAAAATGATTTTCTTTTCACAAAATGCCATGAAATTTGAAAATAAAAGGATTTGGTTGAAAATAATAATTAATTATAGAGTATGCATCATGAAAATAAGGTGTTATGAAACCGTAAAAACCCATTCACGCCGTATAAGTTAAAAAACATTCTTCTCATACTTTTTTTGAAAAAGTCAAAAAGTACCTTATATGGTAAACAAAAGAAAGATTCCTTCCATAACACAAAGTAAAAGTAACAGAGGGGTAAACCTGACTTTAAACATAAATGGAAGAATATTAAACACTTTAAGAAGATCATTTTCATGGACATGGATGAAAAATATAACCCCAGAAAATACTTACATATAAGTAATCATGGATAAAAATGATATTGAAAAATTATCCCTTACCTTAGGTCCAATTTCTTCCATACATGTCTGAAACTCCTATATAGTGCATTTAAACATATTATTATTGAATGGAATTGGAGTGGATGATATAATATTTCAGAATCAATATGATGTTATAATAACAATATATAGTTATTCTTTACACCATTATACCCATCCAAGTAAGGTGGTGGTGGAAAACATATTACACCACTGTGTGAAGATAGTATTCCATACGTACGCACGCACGGTGATTTTGTTTTCCGTAGGATGGATAGAAGGTGAAATAGGGTTGTTTCATATTTATGATAACATATCAGTATATTATTTACATTGATTATATTACTTTATAATTAAAAAAATAAATAATAGTAAGTAGAAGAAGAAAGAAACTTCAAAGAATCGGTAGAAGAGATTACCTCTTCCTCAACGTGCCTCTTTTAAACTTCCTCTTAGGGCACTAGAGTTGGTATTTTGAGAATAACAGAACCTATATGATATAACTATAGATTTTTATAAGTGAAATTTTCCAGAGTTTTCCAAGTATGAAGGCTCAAAATTGTGTTTGCAGGAGAGGGAGGAGGTTCCCTTATTTAAGGGTGGAGAGGGGCACCTTTGGAAACATAAGAAATAATAATTTATAATAAATTCCAACCCCACTTAGCAACCTGCAAAAATGACTCAATTATAATATGATATGTGATAGGGTTGTAATATCATCATGAAAAAAAATTTAGAAATGTCCTGAATTTATTTTAATCCTTATCAAATTTATTTAACCTTATTTAATCTATTTTATTTTATTTTTGGTAATAATATTCCAAATTATAAATTGTTATAAAGAATTACTAATGTGGTGTGAATTGTAC
Organism: Viscum album; assembly: GCA_963277665.1. Classification (NCBI taxonomy): domain Eukaryota; kingdom Viridiplantae; phylum Streptophyta; class Magnoliopsida; order Santalales; family Viscaceae; genus Viscum; species Viscum album. The sequence continues at coordinate 1,143,574,635 of OY728148.1, forward strand.
ATAATTAGATACATTATGACATTATAGACCATATAAATATGAATTTATAATTTTTAAATATTTTTGTGATTTTTAAACAATTTTATAATATGTTATTTTTATAAAATAACAATATTTTCAATTTTGCCAATATTCATTTATTTGAATTTAAATAAAGTCTACACAGTGGATATATTCAAATAAAATTATTTAATAGATTCCTAATATGTCATATTAATCTATAAAATCCATGTATCACATTAAATAGTTCATATAATATTTATTTTTATATTTTTAAACCCATTTATTTGATATTTCAATCAATAAAATAATTACAACATCACTATTGTGTCATCATTAATGATAATTATTTAATCCCTAAAAATTCAAAATAAATTCCCATGATGTAGATAATTTTTTTATATTTCTGGATACTATTCATGTTCAATGTTTTATGAATTTTATCAATAAATTAAAATTATTACACATATAAGATATAAGAGAGTGACATGTTCTCACTTTCTTTCATTTTAATTATAATTAAATCATTTTCATGGTAAATAGTCCATGAAACAAATAATTTTGACCCTTAGGTGATATGGGTCTACTTGTATTCAACCAATAGAGTTATGGAAGGTGTTAGGTTAATTTTATAATTTTATTTTAACCCTTAATTACCTGATTTACTATTAACTGTAGTAAATAAAAATTACCATAGTTACAATTCATAATGTGAAAAAAATAAAAGTAACTTATTAATATAATTTAGACCCACTGAATACAAATATGGAATCTATTTTTCAAAATTCTAAACACATAAGTTGCATTAATAAATTTAAAATTAATCCCGTTGTTAAGAAAATGGGTTTTAAAAGGTAAAACATTGTTAAAGATTGAACTTTTTTACCTAATAATTCAATATAAAATTTGTGGTAATGACATGCATTATTTTAAATGGTTAATATATAATTGAAGTGCATTGTGTTGCATTTGTTGTCAATAAGGTATGTTGTTGATCAGAAGATGTTAAAGAATGAATGGATGTCAAGGAGAGTCAATATGTGAATGACAAAGGCTATGATGGTGTTGGTAATGAATGGAGTATGGCCATTGTGTTAAGATGAATGTCACTTATTCATTCACTAAGTGGCATAAGTGTTTATGGTTGAAACATTCATCCATGTTCACATCAGACGATTGATGAGCTAATCTTTAAGTTCCAAGAACTTGTATCAACTGGATACAATGGCACAACAATGTTAGAATACCATGCATTGTTAAGACAATGCATGAGGAGATGAAGATGATCCATCCATACCTCCTAATTGGATGATGGGGATTAATGAAGTCCATGCACTATTACTTAGTGCGTGTGAAATAGAAGAAGAACCAATTTGATCTCTGATTAGATCAACGAAGCACATGGAAGAAATTATGTGATTAAGGAGCTCGGTTGAATATGAAGACCCTTCGTGAATTCCTTTCCTAATTGATGAATAAATGTTGAAGAGAAGAGGAAATGAAGTAGAAGAATGGCTTAAGTGTCAAAAGGCATTTAAACTTGGTTTAAAGACAAAGTACTTTTCCTAGAAGCAAAAAAATTAGCCACCAAGGGCCAGCCTTAAGGGTTCAACCCCAAGGCACATGTGGGACTCGAGGTCGCCACGCCCAAGGGGGATCCCATGGGGCCAGCCCGAGAGGCAGCGGTCGTGTGTAAGCCGGGGCCACGTAGAGGGTCAAGCCTGCGCAGCTGGGGCGCCAGAACGCGTGCCCGTGTGTGCATAGTGGGCGCCAGTGGCGCGCCCGAGTGGCAGGGGTGGGTGCAAGAGCGCGCCCGCAGAGAGAACACGGTGCGGGGCGACACCGTGGAGGTTGTAAGTTCAATTGAAAAGAGGCGGGGAGTGCTAGGTTGATAAACCACAGAAAATCCGCAGTCCGTTTCGATGTGGGACGCGTGATTTTTCCGCGGAGCGAATCCTGGCCACTCGATCGATCGCGCGCCAGATCTCGACCGCACAATCGATCCCACGCGAGATCTTCTGATCGCGGCCGTCCGATGTCTTTCAATCGCCCGATCCAATGGTCCGCAAGTTATCCTCTACCTCGAGCTCGGCCGAGGCACCTCCCACGACGCCGCCTGAACCAGTGGCCCTCCGAAGATGAATCTCGAGTTCCCGGTCACCGTTGTTCGAGCTGAAGGATCCACTGGGTTCGTCTCTACGTAACGAACATGATCATGCAAGAAAATGGGCATGCATGCCATGTTTGGAAGATTTCGAAGAATGCCGAGGCAAACGAAGTTGCCGAGGCTTCATGTGTTCGTGTTTTGCATGGTTTGGATTTTAATAAATCCATGCATGCGTTCTAAGTCGCATGCATGTGAAGAAGATAAAAAATAAAGAACCCGCGTTGAAACAGAGAAGAAATCAAGATTTGAGAAAAATCTTGAAAACCCGAAAACTTCGGGAGATCAAGTCATATCTTCGTGGATGAACTAAACCTCCTATTCCTATATAAGGAGAGCCCGAGGCACAGAATTTGCTTGCTGATCCTTTGCTGAACAACTTGGAAGACTCGTGAGTGCCTTTGTGCCTCGCGAAGTAGAAGCCCCACGCACACTTGCGCGGCTGAAGTCCCGGTGCCACCCGAGGCCCGAAGGTCCCCTGCGCGCATCACTTGCACGACAAGAAGAGCTCTCCCTGCCCGCATACTTGCGCGGAAGGAGAAGATTGCGCACCCAAGGTGCTCTTGCATTCTTGAGGCTTGCACGACCCGAGGCCACATCACTTGCGCACCCTGCGGTGGGTTGAGCCTTTCACGGCTGCCTTGCACCCGAGGCCTTGCATGACTCTTGTGCCTTGTGCACCTACGCGACAATGGAGTAGAGGAGAGGCCGCACCAAACACTTGTGCGCCTTCATATTGGAAGTGTGTGTGCAACGTGAAGGAGGAAGGCCGAGACATTTTTGTGTGTGCATGATTGAAGAAACAAGTGTGTGTGCAAGAAGAAGAAGGGCACAACACACCCCGTGTGTGTGAAAAGTGGGAGAACACCCTACGGTCAGTGGGTGTGCAAAGAGGAGGATTGTGTGCAAAGTGAATACCACACATTGTGTGTGTTTAAGAATTGGAGAAGGCCGTAGCCTTGGGTGTGTGCAAAATGAGGAAGGCTTGCACCTTGTGTATGCAATTTGAAGAACACCCTTAAGAAGAGGAGAGAGGCCAAATCAAGTGTGTGCAAAGTGAAGAAGTTGTGTGTGCAAAGTGAAGAGGCCGAACCTAGGTTTGTGCAAAGTGTACACATTTAGAAGAAGAAAGAAGAGGACATCCACACTAAAGTATAACACACTTTTAAGTGTGTTAACAAATTGAACAAAGAGTGTGAAGGAAGAAGTGGTTTGTGTGCAAAGTGGAAGAGCACATTTTGAGTGTGTTGAAAGTGAAGGAGGAAGGCCAAAGACTTACCTTAGTGGTGTGTGTGAAAAATAACAAAGAGGCCGAACATAGTGTGTGCACTAAAAGTGTATACACTTAGAAGAAGAAGGAAGAGGACATCCACACTAAAGTATAACACACTTTTAAGTGTGTGAACAAAAAGAACAAAGTGTGCGAAGGAAGTAAGAAGGTGTGTGCTGAAAGTGTTTACACCCTTTGTGGGTTTATTGCACCGAGAAGAATAAGGGGAGTGCATGCTTACATGCATGCACGTGCACACATGAACAAAGCTAAATCAGGCTGTGTGCAATTGAGAAGTCCAAGACCAGAAGATCTTGAAGAATCAGAGTTTCCATGCATTCAGTGCATGAAGTTGAATTGATGTGAGACTGGACCAGAATGAAGTTAAAGATATCAGTTGTCTGAGTATTCAGTAGTTGAAGAGAGAAGCCAGGTCATCCTTAGAAGAAGGTGATAAAGCCTAAGCAAGACGAGAAGACCTGAACAACTCAAGTGATCAGAAGTGAAGAGCAAGGCTAGAAGCCTTTATCCCAGGCTGTTGAGGATACATGAAGAAATTAAAGTGAAGAAGAGCTACTCGTGTGACTCGAGGAGCCAGGAGAAGCCCCCTGTGAGACTCAGGGTGGAAGAAGTCTTCAGTGGGATTCTGGAGCAGGCCAGTGAGACTCTGGTCACATTGTGGGATGCAGTATAAAGACCCATCCTGTGGGACTCAGGAGAGATACAGTGGGACTATGTATCGACCATTGTAATACTAACAGATTATAATGGAAGAAACCATGTTGGGGTGTTTAACCAACATGGCAAGGACGTAGTCCTTTGGAGCCGAACCTTGTAAATCCTTGTGTCATGTTCCTTTACATTTACTGCATCACTCGAGGAAAGGCTGGGAGATACAAGAAGAGTGGATTGAGGCCTTAACAAGCCATAGAGGTTTAATTGATAAAGAATCAATTAGTAAAAAGTTTTAAAGGATCATTGATTCACCCCCTCCCCCTCTCAGTGATTCACACTGATCTGGGCACTTCAATACTTTATAACCATTAAATATTATAATTTAACTATATAAATTATTTCTATGAAAAAAATTGTTTTTAATTAAAATTTAGCATATTTTTACTATTCATCAAAATAAGAAACTTATTAGAAAAAATATCAAAAATTTATCCAAAGTAAATTTTTATATTTTGATTCCAAAGAATAATTTTATATTGTCAAATTTAACTTAGAAAAATTTCATAAACTAGATTTAATGTTTTACTTCCATCAAAAGGAGGCAAACCTGCATTTTTTTAAAATATTCATTTTACCCGAAAAAATTATTTTGTTCTCATACCATGTTCTATAAAATGTGTAAGATGAATTATAATGTCAAAAAATTAAAAATGTAGTTACTACTATTCATAGCATCTAGTTCATAATAATATATAACAATATATTATTGTTTAGTGAAACCTGGTATTGCGTACTACACACGCTATCGAGGAAGGTCGTGATTGCGTATAATGCTAGCCAAGTCCGGGCTACGTGTAGTGAAAGCTCCCTTTGGTGTTGCATATAACATAATCAAAACTTTTTTTATTTTTAAATTAATCAAAATATATAATTAATGATGTGTAGAATAATTTCCACAAAATAAACTTGAAATTGTGTGTAACACAAGCCAACAATAGTGTTCCGTATACTGCAAGCTAATACGGTGTTGTGTATGGTACACGATAATATTATTGTAGTGTACAATAGAAGATATCAAAGAAATTAAAAAAAGAATATATCTCATTAAATCTCAGGGTGTTACATTCTACCCCTTTAAAATGATTTATTCCCTCAAAATCTTTCGGGGTAATTAATTGTTTACTACTTGAAAGATTCATTTATAGAAACCCACATCATAAAAAGGAATACTACAAATTAATTTTAAAAAGTGAATTATTAAATGTAATGGTTACCCAAATTAAATCATCATTGGGATTCCACATAGGAGATCATAGGTGAAAATATGTTCTGGAAGACAAATCTATCCATCATGTTCTGATTAAGAGTGGTAGAGAACATGGCTATGAAAAAGGCAACAATCACAAAGCCATAAATTTGTGATGATCTAAGGTACATCTGATTCATCAGATATGAGGGCACTAGGACAACATTTTTTGTTTTCTAGATCATTTCCCAAATGATGAAGAATTGTTGAATTAAAAGAAATACTTACTTGATTTTGGTACAATCTCACCATTGCTCGTACCTTGAACAATTTTCACTTCATATATTAAAAAATGAAGTTGAATTTTTCTTTCGTGAAGTGGTAGTAGATCATGCGATAGAATGATAGGTCATTCCATCTATCTCAAACAAGAGGTTAGCAAAAGTTATATACATAAGTTCATATATGGTGAGATTAATAGTATATGGTTCCAAAAATGGACTTATAATTCATCTATTATTCCTCTTAATAAAATAAAACTACTTTCTACTAACCAGGGACTTCCTGTAGGCCAGTGCGAGGAGATAAAGGCTTTTCGCACTTCGGTTGTGGGTTCGATTCCTACAACCTTATCCGACGTGATGGGTTGTCACCCGTCCTATAGGTTTTCCTTTTTCTAAAACTATATTATTATAACATTATAGAAATAATATCAAAAAAATGGTTCTAGATTTAAACAATACTATCTGATGTCCATCATAATCCATTCCAATATTTTGTCTTATCCAAAATACTTCTATCCAATCTCATAGTATAAATTAAATGATTACTATAAATGTCATCTAATGAGCATTTGAATACCATCATTTATCATACGATATATCCTGGTGGTCACATTCCAAACATGTGAATACCTTAATCATGTATTCTCTAGAAAAATGAATACCCATTGAACTATAGTGAAAACATGAATGCTGTCAAAAGTTAACTCTTTCCACATACCAAAATCCCAAAATTTCTATATACTGAAACCAGGATATAACATTGTCCTTATATCAGTCATGAGCTCATTATTTTCTCCTTATCTATTCATTATGTTCATATCATCTTATTTCCAAAAATATTTGAATAACCTTTCATGGTTACCGGTACCATTCAACATATACTTTCAAATACTTTAGGAAAAACTATAATTTAACAATCCTTAGATGTTTCTTTATTCCATAGTACCATTAACATAACTCTTGGTAAACATAGAATCATTCCACTACCTTCTTAAACCATTGACTGAGCTTCATCATTTTATTCCTCAACACTTCTTTCATCTCATATATCATTTGTAGTTTCTTCATCATCATCAAAATGAATACTACTCATAAAAAAATGACGATTCTCTTCAATAGATTTTCCTTTAGGTAATTGGTTTTCATAATGCCCATACATTCCACATTTAAAACATTTAATCATTGCTGATGTCGTAGCAATACCATTATCCTTGTCCATGGTGTTATCTGAAGGTTTTACTTTGCACATACTAGCTTTTTGTCCTTCTTATACAAACCCAAAGCATCTTCCAGTTCCTTCGAATCATGCTATTTGATGCCTCTTCCCGCATGATTTACATGAGGGAAATTGAACTTTCTTTCCTCTATGATCATCATGAAATTTCATCTTACTCTTATTAGCTATGTCAGGAAACTTAACAAAGTTGAGATTATTGATCATATAATGATATTGTTGTTTAGGAATAAAAACTATGTTTCGACTTCCAAATCCTGTTTCATTTGGTTGGTCATGAAGAATATCTTTCCATTGTCCATCATATCTTCCCTTATCGTGAATCTTCATGTTTCCTTCCATTTTCTAAAACCCAAAAAGAATAGTGTGAGAGACAAAAATCATACTAGGAAAACAGAATAATAAAGGGGAGTACTTTCAATCTCTAACATATTAGGTTTAATACTAGGTTATTATGATTGTTATCATAATTCTATGACTGTAACCTATACTTATACATACCCTTAGGTACATCCATAGACATACCTCAGAAATAGCTCTAGGGATCTCACTTACAGTTTCCACATCCTAGATTCCATTGGTTGACTAAATCTTCACTCAGATACCAAATGTAGAGACCTAAATCTTTACATACATGTATATTACATTAATTTTGCAGAATACTTAATACATAACAAAAAAAATTCCCAAAGACCATATTAGTTTAGTGTCTTTGGAAACTCGAAACAAAATCTTCTAATCGTGGTGAAACATCTTCAACATCTCCCATAAAGATCGTCCCCTTTTGTTGTCTTACCTAAGACCTTTCTTTAAATCCTGGAGAAAAGAAAACATATAAATTGTGAGATCAAATGTTTAGTAAGGTTAATCATAGAGAAAATAAAACAAATCATATACATTTGATCTTAAAAAACATGAACATAAAGTTTAAACATCAAAATCTTGAGAAATAAATCATGGTAGTACATAAGACATAGATCGTAAAAGAACATTAATCATGATTAAACAGCATGGGAATAAAACATGTAATTATGGAAAACCATTAAGTACATGATATGATTTCCATACTAGCCAAGACATTGCTTCCTAGACCATCTGAGTGGACAAAGTCCCTTACTAAATCGAGTTCACTCCTCATTCCAGTCTTGTATCACTGAACCAGATTTGCTTTCTGTTACATCCATGTCTATATATTAAGATATAAATCTTTACCCAATGCATTGGAGGTAGATATAGGTCACACCCATCTCATAATGAAATCATTCTTACGTGTTCCACAATATAAACATAAATCATTCATCATAACCCAAAGAATAAAATGGGTTTCATAAACATCATCCCATCATAACATAATCCATATAAAAAAATGGATATCATTTCATCATAAGAAAATTAAAACCATGTTAATCCTAAAGACATTATACTTTAAACATACACAAATTAAATAATTTCATCTTATATGGAAAATGGTTTTGATAAAACACCTGAAATGAATTATTGTGGAAAATATCCTTTCTCCTTTAAAATCATTTTGTTTTCACAAAATTCCAGTAAATTTTAAAAGAAAATGATTTTGTTGAAAATAGTCATGAAATATTGTAGAGTAAGCTTCATGAAAATAAGGCGTTATGAAACCGTAAAAATCTATTCATGTCGTATAAGTTAAAAAAATTCTTCTTGTACTTTTTCCAGAAAAGTCAAAACGTACCTTATATGGTAAACAAAAAAAGATTCCTTCCATAACACAAAGTAAAATTCAAAGAGGGGTAAACATTACTTTAAACATACAAGGATTAATATTAAACACTTTATGAAAAACAGTTTTATGGACATGGTTGAAAAATACAACCCCAGTAAAACATACGTATAAGCAATCTCGGATAAAAATAAGATTGAAAAATTATCCCTTACCTTAGATCCAATTTCTTACATACGTGTCTGAAACTCTTGTATAGTGGGATTAATAATATTATTAACTTTTAAAATAACCATAATAATATTTATGATATCATATATGATTCACTTATGACTTTATATTACCCGTTATTTTGTCAATTCCATGTTAAAGCGGCATTTTGGGTAAAATCTTGTCGTTTATCATACGTGTTTGGACTTGATGCTCTTGATATTATTACTTATATGTTGATTTACTTAATTCCCGAATGTAAAACATAATTTATATATAACATATATATTCATCATATAAACATATATGGTAGATCAATAAATGGAATGAAATACACCGTTCATGGAGACGGTAGGCCGTATGTACGCATGAACGCTTTATTCATTTCTTTATTTAATTGAATGGGATTATGTAAATGGAACATATATGTACATTTATAAAATATCATTATAATGTCATATATTTCATAATTATTTATTATATATACTTTATAATCATTCTTGAATGGTTCATAGGGAGAATGACTCTCATCGCGTCGTGGAGACGGTAATCCGTACGTACGCATGAGCGATGATATCGTTCCCATGATTATTGAATGGAATTGGAGTGGATGATATAATATATCAGAATCTGTATGATGTTTTAATAACCATATATAGTTATTCTTTACACCATTATACCCATCCAAGTAAGGTGGTGGTGGAAAATCAGATTACACCACGGCGTCGAGACAGTATTCCCTACGTACGCACGCGCGATGATTTCGGTTTCCATAGGATGGATAAAAGGTGAAATATGGTTGTTTCTTATTTATAATAACATATCAGTATATTATTGATACTGATGTTATTACTTTATAATGAAGCAAATAAATAAGAGGAAGTAGAAGAATAAAGAAACTTGAAATAATCGGTAGAAGAGATTACATCTTCCTCGGCGTGCCTCTTTTAAACATCCTCTTAGGGCACTAGTGTTGGAATTTTGAGAATAGAATAACCTCTATGATATAACTAGATATGTTTATAAGTGAAATGGGTAGGGTTTTTCCGAGCCTTAAGGCTCAAAATTGTGTGTGGAGGAGAGGGAGGAGGTGCCCTTTTACAAGGGAGAAGAGGGGCGCCTTTGGAAACATAAGAAATATTAATTTATAATAAATTCCAAACCCACTTAAAAACCACCAAAAATGACCCAATTATAAGATGATATGAGATAGGGTTGTAATATCATCAACCAATAAAATTTATACATGTTGCTAATTTATTTTGATCCATATCAAATTGATTTAACGTTATTTTATCTATTTAATTTTATTTGTGGTAATAATATTATAAATTTTAAATTGTTATAAATAATTACTTATGTGGTGTGAATTGTCCTTAATTGGATATTTTATGACATTTTAGACCATATAAATTTAAATTTTTAATTTTTTTGGTGATTTTTAAATAATTTTAAAATATGTTATGTTTATAAAATAACAATAGTGTCAATTTTGACACTATTCATTTATTTGAATTTAAATAAAATCAACACAGAGGATATATTCGAAAAAAAAAATTTAAAAGATTCATAATATGTCATATAAATCTATAAAATTCGTGGATCACATTAAATAGTTCATATAATATTTATTTTAATATTTTTAAAACCATTTATTTAATATTTCAATCAATAAAATAATTTCAACATCACTATTGTGTCATCATTAATGATAATTATATAATCCGTAAAAATTATAAATAAATTTCCATGATGTAGATAATTTTATTATATTTCTGTAGACTATTCATGTTTGATGTTTCATGAAGTGTATCACTAAATTAATATTATTACACTTATAAGATATAAGAGAGTGACATGTTGTCACTTTCTTTGGTTTTAATTATAATTATATCATTTTCATGGTCAATAGTCCATGAAACGAATATATTATTACCCTTAGGTGATATGGGTATAGTTTCATTAATCCAATAGAATTATTGTCAAAGATTGAAATGTTTTTACCTATGAATTCAATATAAAATTAATGGTAATGACATGAATTATATTAAATGGTAAAAATATATTATATTTATACATTAAAACCATTCAATATTATAATTTCACCATAAAAATTATCTCGATTAAAAAATTTGTTTTTAATTTAAATTTAGCAAATTTTTACTATTCATCAAAATAAGTAACTTATCAGAAAAATATAAAAATTTTACCCAAAGTAAATTTTTATATCCTGATTTAAAAGAATAATTTTATTTTGTCAAATTGAACTTATAAAAATGTCAAAAACTGTATTTAATGTGGGTGTTCCATCAAAAGGCGGCAAAACTTTATTTTTTGAAAAATACTCATTTTACCTGAAAAAATTATTTTTTTCTCATGCCATGTTCAATAAAATTTGTAAGATGAATTATAATGTTATAAAATTAAAATTTTAGTTACTACTATTCATAACGGCTGGTTCATAATAATATTATAACAATATATCGTTGCTTAGTGAAACCCGGTATTGCGTACTACACACGCAATCGAGGAAGGGCGTGATTGCATTTAATGCAAGCCAAGTCAGGGATTCGTGTAGTGCTAGATCCATTTTGTGTTTAATATAATATAATAAAAACTTATTTTATTTATACATTAAAAAAATATATACTTAATTTTGCGTAGAATAATTTCCATAAAACGAACATGAAATTGTGTGTAACACAAGCTAAGAATAGTGTTGCGTATACTGAAAGCTAATACGATGTTGCGTATAGTACAAGATAATTTTGGTGTTGTGTACTATAGAATACATAAAAGAAATTAAAAATTAATATATCTCATAAAATCTAGGGGTGTTACAGTTTTATGAGATGAAGACTAGATCCCATACATAGAGCCACTATATATCCAAGACGAACTATCCATGCATTACTATGTACTAGAGTAGATCAAACCCATCGTCCCTACCACTTGATCAATGGAACTCTCTACGAGAATCCATTGCACTAGAATGTTTTACTGTCCCACCTGAGATATTTTGAAAATAATTCCCTAAAGAGGATAACCCTAGCTAAAATATAAACGTTCAAAATACACAATCCTAAATTTAGAACATCCAATAATAGTTGACAATTAACCACATTGTTGTTTGGTTCTACATCCAGAGGTAGATTAAATTTACACATGCACTGCCACACCGAGCACCTTCTAGATCATGTTCCTATAGATTTAGAATTTTTTAGTCACTATCAAATATATCCCTCCAATTGTTTAATCAAATTAATTAACTAACTTCTGTATGAATTATTGTAAACTAGTATTTCATTGTTCCTCTAGAAATAAAAAGGAATTCTCCACTAGCCCATATCAACTTGGCCCATCAACCAAACCTATCTAAATTTAGTTGCCATTCACTATCTAACCACATCAATCCTTCTTTTCATCATGTCCTTCATCTCCGAGACCATTACCAGATCATGCCAATATTTTTTCAGGAACATGAAATTGCCCCACATCTTCTTTTACAAGAAGTGTGTTACCATGTACTAATTATCTCTTAATAAAGTGAAATTATCTACCTTTCACAATTCAGGCTAGACCAAGAATATCACTTTCCATACCAATATATCCATCCCTCTTCCTTGTGTATAAGACCATCACAGCATAACTATTTCTATCTTATCAAAATAACTCGAAATTAAGAACCTCAGAAAATTAGATCTTCCCCTTTATATAAACCAATCGTACATTTCATGATAGAGAAACCCCAAAATCATCCACATGTAACCTTTTATTGATTCTGGGTAGTTGCATAGGTCCTCCCAAATATTTGTTATGTAACCTTTTTGATGTTTCACGTAGTATTATTAATAAATGTCCATGAGGAATGTTTCCTTTACATTATTCCAAAATTATAAGTCAAATTTAAAAACCAAAAGTATGGTGCAACCCATCAGAAAAAAAAATATTTTCATAATTTATGATTCCCTATAAAGAACAAAATTACACTATATTTTCAATAAAATAACAATATTCATCATATTTAAATGAAAATTTAGATAGAACAAGCATAATTCTGGAATATTGGATCTGGTAGAACCTGCTCTTGAAAATTTTTCAGGCTAATTGTAGAAGGAAAATAACTTGGAAGAATTTACCAAAGGCACAGAATACATATGAATCTTTTCCCATACTAACCATATGTTGAACCTAGGTAAAGTGAAAAATCTTATATGATACATAAATATTATCTATCACTAAATCAGATTACCGTTAAAGGAGAAACAACGGCGAATAATAAGAAGGGTGGTGAGGTATGGGAGATGACGATGAGGTAGGGAGAGATGGTGTCGAGGTAGGGAGATACCACAATGAGGCAGGAAGAGATAGTAGTGGAGGTGGGTTTGTAGTAGAATAGGGGTTTGCGGTGGAGGTAGGGCTCATGGAAGTGGTGGGGTTTGGAAGTAGAGGAGGGGTTCAGAGGAAAAAGTGGGTTTCGTGGCAGTAGATGAGGGGTCAGTCATAGCATAGATCAGATTCCATGAGAGCTTGAAGTCTGCAACAGAAGAAGTTGATTGTTAGGGATCATTTATAAAAACGGGTAAGGCTTTTATCAATGCTACAGAAAAAGTTGTGATAAAGATATGTTTTATCACCAATAAAAAAAATACTGATAAAACCTACCTTTATCATTACTTTTTTGTGCTGATAAAGATACACCTTTACCAGCACTTAAAAACGTCGATCAATATATAATGTTGAAAAATTATTTATATTATTGTATATATACATATAATTATAAATATAATAAATATATATTTATTTTAAAATTATATTAATTTTAAAAATTATAATTATAATTTTATAAATATATATAAATAATATATTTGTCAAATTTTGTAATTATTTACATATTTTAATATTTACTTATAATTATAATTATATATATTTGTATTTATTTATAAATATTTTTCTATATTTATAAATTTTTTTATTTAATTTTATATATTTTTAACATTATAAGTATAATAAATATATTTTTTCATTATTTTATAGTTTTTTAAATAAATATATTTATTTATTTATTTATTTACTTGAAATTTTTATAATAAATAAATATAACTTTATTTGTAATTAAGAAATTATAACAAATATAAATTCATTTTTGGATAAAATTATAAATGTATATTTACATTTATTTATTTAAATAACGATAAACTTAAATTAAATTTATATATTACATTTATAATTATATATATATATAATTTGTATATTTATTATAATTATATAACTATTTGAATATATCTAAATTTTTTTAGAATTATAATTATAGACATTTGTATTTATTTATAAGTATTTTGATATATTTATAAATATAATTATTTAATTATATATATATATTTATAATTATAGTAAATATATTTATTATAATCTTTAAATTAATTGCATATATGTATATTAATTTACAATTATAGGTGTAAATAAATATATTTATTAATATTTGTTTATAATTATATATATATATCTGAGTTTATTTATAAAATTATAATAGATGTATCTATTTTAATTTTATATTTATTTACATATATATATACTATTATTTATAATTATAAATAAATATTGTTAAAAATAATTAATATATAATTAAACTTTTAGAATTATAAATATGATAAATTCATTTATTTTAATTTTAAAAGTATTTATTAAAACATAATAGATTAATGGGTATAACATGAATGAATCATATACCTAGTAATGTATAGATCATAAAAAATGAGTCATCATATATATAGACAACATGAATAATAATAATGGTGTATTGTATAAATGAACATTCATGATGAATACATAACATATGCATGTCAATTATAATCATGAATCAGTATATTTATTGACCAAATTCATTGTAACATATATTTATCTATTTATAATTATAATTAAATATATATATATATATATAGTATTTATATATAATTATAAATACATAACTATAAATATAATAAATATATTTATTATCTAATAAATTTTTTTATAATATTCTTATTATTTAAATATTGATTTGTTTAACTATAATCATATAAATACTTTTTAAAAAATATTATATATATATATCTTAATTATTAAAAAATATTAATTATCAACATGCATTTTTTATTTTACGTGTATAAATAAACATTATTTTTCAATATAAATGTTATAATATTATATAAATTGAGAAATTTTTTATTTGAAACATTTGTCGGTGCTAAAAAATGATGATAAATATATATATATCATTAGCGATAAAAAAGAACTGATAAAGGGTGCATGTTTATCAGCACTTGTTTTAGCACTGATAAAGGGTGGATTTATCATTGCTTTTAGCTTGCCCTGATATTAGTCCACCTTTTATCATCAACTTATTCTTACTGTTGATAGAGTTCGGTGATGCCCTTATGCCGATATGTGGTAATGTTAATATATGCTTTATAAAATTTAGGGGTAGCTATAGTCCTTAGGAGGTCGTTTTGGATAAGATGGGTTCCATTCATCCTCTCTAACAATTTCGAAGAAGGAAGGATTTTTCCAATGTTCTCTTCCAGTAATTCCCTCCTCCCTTTCTTCTACATTTTTATTGGTATTTGTTTATTTAATCTATTTTAATTTTAAATAAATTTTCATTGTCACACTATTTCTATATTTTTATTTTAAATATTTATGTTGGAATCCTAGAGTTTATTTAACATCCATGCCCAACTCATTGGCTTGAGTTGAGGTAGAAATTGGTACTTCACCGCACTGGACATCCCTAATGCACTAAAGACTAGAAATAAATTCCAAGGGCTTCACAAACAATTGATTGAAAATTTTCTCTTCGAATGTAATATAACTGCACCCAAACATACCATAACCAAACACACTAAATGTCTCATGTCAACAATGTAATTTAACTGAATTTATAATATACCAAACCAAACTATATCAGAGTACCATGCAGAAAACAAGATCAAAATCAACTACAATGTGGAAGAAAACCCAAAAAAGATCAAATACTCCAAAGTCACAACTCCATAACTCCATACAAGATCCATAATCCAATGCCATTATCCACTCCCATGTATCAAAAAATTCCCCAAAACATTTGTAATAATTTACCTTTGCCATTTCCCTGATAAAAAATATCACCAAAGTGCCAAACATCCAAATAATGGGAGAGTAATGAAACTCCCCAGGTTTTCCCCAAATGAATTCCCTACTCATTCCACTAAGATAGAACATGTTAGTAGATTTATATAAAACAATTTATATAAAACACTTTAAACCCATTTATATCAGAACATAAAACCATTTCTATACCAATACGATTTTCCCAAACCAAATAAATTTCAATGGAAGGAAACCAAACAAGTCATTTAACTATTTCAAAAAACCCATTTTGGCGTTATCCTGCTCATTTCACATCACCACACACACACACTCGGCCACACAAGCATGGTGTTACGATTGACAAGGGAAGTTCATTTCCATACTATGCCCCATTAATGGTGGTACATCACAACCAATTTTCATCCCATTCAACTCACGCTTAACCATTTAGGATAAATATGTCAACAATATCATTTAAAAAAATTTATAAAACAGTCTTTTTTTTAAAATAATTTTCCATGCATTAAAATCAAACAACCCTTTTAATAACATAATTTTTAAATCATGTTACCAATTTCACTTTCCACCCAAAACACCCACATACATAATTCCATAAATTTTCACCAAAGATGTTTTTCATAAAAAATAACACAACAATTTAAAAATTAATTTCAATAATAACAATTAATTTAAAATCAAATCCTTCCATTTCTAATAATAGGAGTTGAAATTCAAGACACATACTTTAGAAATTATGGTGAAAATTAGAAACGACATGAATCCCTCAATAAAACTGAGTTGAATCTCATAACCCACCATAGATATAATTCTTTAAATACAACCCAAGAAAATACCATCATGATTAGAATCCACTATCATAGATCTATAGCCAATGTATCAAATCAATGAATCCAAAATAGGGAAGATAATTATATCTAAGGAAAAAAAATACTTTCTAGGGGAATTAGGCATCAATAGAGAAGGAATTTCCAACATAGTTCTTTGAGAATCAAGGGAAATGTCTCCATAGTCTTTTTTAGGAATAAAATATGAGTAATGGTTGAAAAAAGATGAAATAATAGAGGATTATATGTAAAAAAGGGGTGAGATCCACTTTTTTGGATGTAAATTGTAAACAGTGAATAATTAGTCACACAGTTAGGAAAGCGGTGCACCAACCTAGTGCCAGCCTCTTCATTAAAACACTCCCTCACACACACACACAGAAGGACTTTGCAGTTATAAAACCCATGTTCCAACTATGTTTTTCAATCTTTTTTACTTTAAAAAGATACTACTTGTTGTCCACACAGTTTATAAAAATTGTGTGCCTTACTATGAACCTAGCCAGAAGCCCATGTCTCACCTTGCACAGTTTCTAGTAGGAGTTATACAATTTATACTAAACTTTATCAAACCGTACCATATTATAAAAGCCCCAAAACATTCCCAAATTCTCTCAAACCCTCCCAAACTCCACCCAACCACATTACATATTTAAAAATCGTAAATAAATGGTTACTTAATTGAAAATATAGGAGATAGATTCTTCCACCATTGGTCATTTCATCCCCAAAAATTTGAAAACCTCCATCTTCCCAAACTAGATTGGGTCATTGATAGACCATTTCTTTCTCTTATTCCTGTGTTTCTTTCTAAATATGTCAATGATTACACAAAACTGGCACTATACAGATTCTTTTTCCATGAAATACATTCACATGACTGTCCATAATATACATTATAATATGCACAAACCAAGCATCCGACTATAGGTCTATGTGAGGCCACCAAATCACATAGTTATGACTAGGCTGAAGCATCTTAAACTGAGATACATGAATGAAATTATGTATTTCCCAAAAATTTGCAGAAAATACAACCGATATTTCACCTCACCAACCCATTAAAGTATCTCTAAAGGTTATATTTACTGAAGGGATAACATACCCTAATTTCAAAAAATGATGATTCCCAGTCCTTAAATAGATTCTCAAGAACACATGATCCCTCACCACAAATGATAAAAACCATCAAAGATGATCCGCATAAGATTTATGAAGACTGTATTTCATCTCTATCATTTGTCAGATCAACTAAATCTTATCTATTGTCGCTTGGAAGAAGATCATCCCAGTATGTGAAGTCTCACATATTCATACCTGACAAATTGGAGAATGAAAAGGATGGACTACAATTCATCAAAATGATACATATGTATCGAGGAATGATAATTATTTTTATATGATAACCTTGCGATATGTTCTCTTCCCATAAGCCACCAATGTTTATTAAACAAGTCAGTGACATTTATTCCAATGTTTGTATCATCCTTTCACATTTCCCATCCATCTAAGGATGATATATCGTACTCATAGTCAACTAAATACCAAAGGATTTTTGTAAAGATTTAACGAAATGAGACGTAAACCTCATATCACTGTCTGATACAATTGAAATTGGTGCACCATGTATCTTTACCAATTCTCTGATAATGATCTTGGACAATACCTCCATCGTATGAGATTTATAAATATAGATTATATAAACCAACATTGTTAGAGATCCATTATCACCCATATGGAATCATGTTTTCAAACCATTCTTGGGACAATATTTACAAAATCCATGGATATATGCCCTAATTTCTAAATAGGAATAGGTAAATACTGAAACATACCTACCGGTCACTGATGTTATGCTTTAACTAGATGGCAATTTAAGCATCTTGAAACAAACTATCCCATATTCCTTTTAATTAAACCCACAAAAAAATTCTTTCAATGCTATATTCATCTTCGGTATTCTATGATAAATAGATCATTGTGAATGTTGGAAAGCACGAAGAAGTTTTTATTGACAATCCTTATGTATAACCATCAAATTTCAATGCCACAAAAATGAACTCTCATTCGTTAAAAGTCCCAACCCGGGATCCAATTAATCTATTCCCTAGTATAGTGGGTCACCTAGACTTAAGAGGACCTCCCTGTATGCCAGAGGCTGTTGACTATTAGTGAGGATTTAATGGTAGTACAATGGGGAGATTATACACTCTTATCATAACGACATAGCAGATACAACTAATAATGAACAATCGAAGAAGCATATACAAAAAGGAATAAAAAAATAATAGATTTAAAGGCATAAAAATGTAACTTAATAAGAAATCATCATAATATAAAAAACTAAAAAAATAATAATATAATCAAAATCCAATATGAAAGTGATGGGTTTATGAATTCATGGAATTATGTAATAAAAAAGGGAAACAGAAAGATACAAGAATGATACACAATAATACAAAAGGAAAAAAGGAAAAAATAACACCAGTCATATTGAGCATATTCCTGATCTCTTTATCGTAATCTCCAACTAAATTAATATCATGTCAAATACCAGTTGCATAGCTCTTAACCTTATCAGTACCTTTAGACCGGTAATATTATTTGGTACCAAAGGCAGCCCGAGTATGTTGTGAGATAAAATCCATGCATGCAACCACCAAAAATTTATATGTGTAATCAAATCAATGATCGTACTTAATCAGTGTGCATGTATAATAGATTATGTAAATAAATTCAGAAATAAATAACCAGGGTGGTCAAATTCCAATGGTACACCTGATTAATCTACCTACTTCGGCTCATTATCGGAAGGAAAGTCGAAAGAGTAACTATATATATATTAGTAATATATATAATAATTATATGTATTTCATCCATCTATATTATCCAATTATGTATGGAAGTAAGGGGATATTTTTCTGGAATACTACTACTGGCCGGATCAGAGCATAACTCATACTTCTATTACCCATCTAACTAGCCTATAAGATCATAAAATATAGTACATTCCCTATATCCCAATAGAGTAAGAGATTCCTCAAAAAAGACTGGGGATGGCGATTGAGCCATAACAAAAACACTCAAATCATGGAACGTGGCACGTAAAAACTAATTCCCATATAATATCTCTTGTGCGAGTCATTATGCCCAATACCCAATGTATGGCAGCGTGATACAACCATGTTCAATGTTCCCTTACCATCATATCAGCACCTTCATAAAGGTGTACTCATATTAAATATTCTTCATGAGAAAATAACTCTTATTTAATGCATTTTCCTATCCTTTAAATATAAATATGTCATATTTATTTTTATAACATAATATGTGAGGCAATACCTCTCTCATGTTTCTTTAGTCAATTTAAATTCAATTTCAAGCATTACAATTCATAAAAATAATTTTATAATTCCTAATAAAATGGGAATGGTCTTACCATCCAATGGTTTGAAACCATTTAAATGGATTAATTCATTAACTAAAGGAAACCCTTCTTGTTTAACCATTTCACATAAATCAACCCATTAAATTTACTAAAACATGACAACATCACATATAAGCCTCATGTTTGAATTGGATGGTGTCATGATCAAATTATTTAAATAATTCCACCATATTGTATAACATATACTATAAAATCCATTCACCAAACCCAATTATTTCAATTCATTAATACATGGAAGCTTCATTTATAATAAAGAGGTTCATTTAGAAGATGACATGATTATTAAAGAAATTTTCCACTTGGGAAATTCAATCTATATGTGGACCAAGAACCTAACAGGTTACTTGATTCACATTTAGTACACATGTATTATGGGTAATTTCATTTAAAAGTTGTTCTCGAAGGAACAAAGATGTTCAGGGCACATTGCATAGTTGACCAACAATGGCCAATTCCACATGGAATGGACAAGGGGTGTCTATATAAGGTATTTCAGAACTCTAAAACACCCAAAAATGATCAATAGATATGTATTAATGTTAGAGGGTAAATTAGACATGATAAAATCAACATAATTCATATTCTTAGAAAACTACACCATGCAACACAATTGTGTCGTTACGAAACATGAAAATATGATAGGAAAACGACATAACCACCTACCTTAAGGACATTGGTGACTCCTACCTCAATATCGGCCTTAGAATCAGAGTAGGTTGGAAGATATCCGAGAAAAATTCCATTTCAATATAACTAGGGAAAATTATCCTGCACCTAAATAGTACAATTGACTCGAAGATGAACTTTTATATGAGTAGAGATACTGGGGGACCTTATCGAGATAGATACAATGCTTCTGAAAGATTAAAAAATAGACACCAAACAAAGGGAATTCTTCAATGTCTGGATTGATGAATAATTTGGCTCAAACTTTTAATATAAGGGGTTTTATACACTAGATAAAGAAAGGTAAAACATAAAAGTGTTAAAAAGTTAACTGAGGGTAAATATAAATTCACTCCAAATTATCAATGTTCATGGTTTAGGCACTTAGTTTCCAACTTTTGTACCAACTTTGCAAGGTTTACAATAGAAATGGTGAAACATGCATTGTTAGGTGCCTGGTTTGACTAATCATGCATAGACCCTATAGAATGAAAATATCCCATATCTGCAACTTCTCACATGGTCATGCACCCTAGGCACACGGTTGAAGACATATTGTGTGTCATGGTCCGTGTTTTCTACTCCTAGGGTTATGGGATTTGAATGAGGTTCAGATGATCCCATGACCTCTGTGAAATGATTATACATCATTATTATGGATGTTTAAGGAATTAAAATTTAAAAACTAATGATCCATTATTAGTTAAAAATATCGGTTATTACGACCTCCCCTACTTTATGTAACTCATCCCTGATTTGGCCTTCTAAGGGTAAAATGGTATCATCAGCAAATCATTCATTCCATTGAGAATTTTTACAAGATTCACACTCCCAAGTCCCCTTAGGTACTCTGTCTTGCATCCATAGAAGCCATGTGAAAGGATCAAACCTTCCATAGAGTGTCATCATGCCCTGATCCACTATACACACTGGATTATCATTAAAGTAATAATCTACATCCAATTCTACTTCATCTTGCTAAAATTCATGTGATAAGTCAGGATGATATTATTGATGCTGAGATACACAAATTAACTCATGCGTATACTGGTATCTCTGAGGATGTTCAAATAACTAATCCATTGATTCGATCTATTTCACAACCTCAAAGGGTCCAACGAACCTCGTTAAGAGTATACCCTAACTCCAAATACATCTACATCCCAAAATAGTAAGTAATCTCAAGAAAACCTAGTCTCTAACCTCACACTGAAGTGGTCACTAATTTCTGTTGGCATACGACTACTTTTAGAACTAAACTACTAACATGCACTTTCTGATCAACTTGTCTTTCTATGTAGTCTCCTGCATGAAATGTGATCCAATAATAGCTACTTACCCTACCTCTATCCATCATAAAGGTTAGAGGAAAGGCCTACCATATAAGGATTCAAAAGGATCCATCTCAATTGTATCCTAAAAGAAGTTATAATAAACAAAATCAATGAGGGGAATTTTTTTTCTACCAAGAACCACTAAAGATAAGGGCACATTCACAAAGCCTATCCTCTAGCACCTAAATCATATGCTCTGTCTATCCATAAATCATTAGGTAGTATGACGTACTCAGAAGTAAATTCATAACCAAGGCCTTCTACAACCGCTTCAATAATCATGATGTGAAACAATATTCTAAGTTAGAAATGATAGAATGAGGATCTCAATGAAGACGTACAACCTATCTGTCATACAAACTTCTAATATTGTCTGTCGTGAAGTTATATCACATAGGTGCAAATTGTGAAACCTTCGTCAAAAAATCAACAAAAACCCACACCATAACATTTCCATGATGTGATATGTGTAGACCAGTCACAAAATCCATCAAAACATCATCCCATTTCCACTCGAGAGTATATAATGAATGTAAAAGACCCTATGTTCATTGATGTTACTCTTTCCCCTACTAATATTTAAAATGGAATGTGATAAATCTAATAATCCAATGTTTCATTCCATGCAACCAATACTGGAACTGAAGATCCCGATACATTTTGGTGACACTGGGGTGAACCCCCCATGTTGCGACATGAAATTCCTACATCAACTCAATTATATTGCCTTTTGGGACCTATACAACCCCATGGAACAATAAGGTATCATTCCCATCCATAGTACAACATAGAGAAGTATCACCATCTAAAATTATTTCCTTCAATACAAGCCCATAAGGATCAGATAACTATCTATTTCTCACCAGTTTTATAAGAGTATATGTCACCTCTAAGGCAAGGAGGATAGTCTGACTATGGTCCTCCAAAACTCTATGGGCATCTCTGAGAATAGGGTAGTATTCTCCCATTTACCAATATATTCCTAAACTATATGTGTTTGAGTCTTTCATCTCATGGCATCGACTGGTGAATTTCCCTTACCAGAAATGTAGGAAAACATGAAAACAAATGATGTAGGTACTCAACCACTGTGTGAAGATTTACTTGAGCCTTTTATGATCATTGAATACCAAAATATTATCTACCATTATATAGTGTCATCCATAGTGTAATTAATGAAACAACAGTAGTGAGATGGAGGTTGTCTGTCGGGTAATTCCACTCACATGAATAAACTGATTAGGATCCTATGAAAAGAATAATTTTTCCTATATTAGAAGAGCTTAGGGACCAATGTGTAATCCATCACAGTATACAATATAGATTTTTCCTAGCTTCGATAGAATTAGTATCGACACAGAAGCGAAATGACCCAACAACTACAGAAAGGCTTATTTACAATCTTCTGACCAAAAAAATTTCACAACCTTATTTTTAAATCCCATAAACATCATTGAAAGGCATAATAAATCCAAGATGATTCCTTTATAATATCTAGAAATCCGAATGAAACTCTAAATTTCAAATACTTTTTTGGGATGCTCCCCAAAAAAAAATCTCACTTTTAATGCATCTACTGATACTCATGGCTATGAGATGATAAGACCTAGGAAGTGGAATTTGATGACACAAATGTGGAATTTACTATTCCTAGAATAGAGAAGATTCTCCCTTAGTCTATTTTGAATGATCTCAATATGGGTTGGATGATCATGTCTAGGGAGTTAATACATAAAGAGATAATCAACGTAGAATATCAAAAATGAATAAAAATATGGGCGGAAGACCCACTTCATAAGATCCAAGAAATATTAGGTATGTTTCTAAGTATGAACATCATAACCATTTAATCATATAGACCATAACTTCTCCGGAAAGCTGTGAATGGTATTTCAGAAGGCTTGACATGGACTTGATGATCTTCTGGCCTCATATATATCATTGAAAACACACTCTCACATAAAATATAATCACATAAGTCTTCTACTATATGTAGTAAATACCAATTCATTATATTATGATGATTCATATAATGATAATTTCTAGAGATCCTAAGGGTACCATACATTTTTTGGTAAAAAGGGCTGGTGAACCCCAATGAGATGAGATGGGGCCTATAAATCCTTTAGCCTAGAGATCCTCCAATTGCTTTTTATTCTCTATAATCTCCTTAAATGCCATCATATAATGAGGAATGGTCACTATTGATGCTCCTGGTGTAATATCAATGGTAAACTCTACCTATCACACCATAGTTAGACTATAAAAGTCTTTTAAAAATATGTATCGATAATGATCCACTATAAATGAAAAAATAGTGGGTCATAACACCTGGTCATCGTAGAAAAGACTGGTGATCTAGGTTGTCACACTACCAAGACCCTACAACATGGCTCCTTCTTTTGTCACACTAACTTCCCACTCACCCTTATGCACATTCTTAATTCCCTTTGGGGATATAAAAATTACCCTCTGAAAATAGCAATCAATATGGGAGTGATAGTGATCTAAACATTCCATCCTTATGACTATGTAAAAGCCTGTCATGTCGAGGATGTATAGATTCCAGAAGAAAAAGGTAACTATCTTTTCAATGGGAAAATTCCTACAATGGAGAACTCTATGTGAATGGATACCTGGAAGTGTTCCTAGCATCATAATTCCATAAAAGTGCACAACCATGAGGCCCATACTTCCCAAAATTTTCTTATATATAAAATAGTGAGATACGCGTGTCAAATATAGAATAAAATAAAATTGAGGCTAATATAATAGTACCTCATACAATATAAGTCCTGGTTCTCTTATTCTGTGAGGTAGCCTAGAATACATGTAATTAGAATGTAATATGGCCTTAATTCACTTCCTTACTACCATGAGTAATCCAACTCCACTTCTCCAGTGAATCGTAAGTCCGACTACCTCTTTCTTGGCCACCACCATGGCCTTATCGGCTGGGGGTATTCCTACTGTATACCTTATGTGATCCTAATGGTCCAAACCTGACTAGGGAGTGAATGTGATCCACTCTCTCAAGGAACTAGAGGGAATGGTTTGCATAAATGCTGAATATGGACCATACTACTATAACCTCTTCACTCAACTAGATCAAGTAGGCACTATGGTTTTGTATGGCTGAGATTTTTACACTAGTGTCAAACTACATATCAATCTATGTGAGTATCCTAAAATTTTCAACCTCCATGAGTATCATCAAAGTTCCTCTTTATCCTAGAATATTACCCACTAATATCTCTATATGCTAAACCACTGTGACAGAACCTTTAGGTTCTATCAATTTCTACTCAGTAATAAGGTCTTGGTTGATGATTTCATAAATGTTGGTTGATCTAAACATGATGACATATGATCAAATGTCATATCCCAACCCAATCTCAAATTTCCTGGTGGTCATAAGATCCATAGTAGAAAGATAAAGAATGAACTACTACAACTTAGTGAAATGAGAATAATACTCCATGAGTAACATTATCCCCAACTTTAGGTTTAAGAATTATATATCCCTATACTCCCACAGTTTTTGGGGAAAAGTAGTCATATGAGGTCATCAGTTAGTCATCCCAAACAATATAATGTTATTGATCTGCCTTGGTGATAACCTCCCACCACCACATGGAAAACTCGTGAAGCATATATGTAGAAAGAATTAACCTTCGCTCTTGATTCATATCTATATTCTTGAACATATATTGAATTACCTCAATCCAAAACATTATAGCATGTGGTATTCCATCTCCATATAAGGTGGGAGGATGTTACAGCTAAAAATCACAAGTCAACTCTACCATGCTAGGGGTAGGCCAAACTACACCTCTCATCAACTACATCATATGTAAAAAACCTCAAGGAATTGTGTGTGAGTTTTCAAATATGGTATAGGAGGAGATGAAACAGGTAGAAATATTGGAGGAATGACTTGTGGCTCAGGGATCTCCACCTCAAGAGCATGGTCATCACTACCTTTAGGGTATAAAACTGGAGGACGTCAAAATGACATGACACTTAAATTAGAAACACAAACCCATAATATATTTAATATATTTGGAATATTTAATTTAAAAAAGTAGTATAGTTTTAAATCCTTTCTATAATAATGATCAATCATTTTTTATGGCTTCAAAATCCATGTCTGAAAAGTAAAAATAGACTAAAACATCCTATAAGAACAAAAGAGATACCCCACTACCCACTACAATGGCCTTTATTAGGTCTAAGTCTCTATGTATGACATATATTAGTTATATTTTTTATATTTAAAATTCATTTTCATTTTAAATTTCTTCTATTTTAATTATTAAATTCACTTATAATGGTTAAATCATATAGTATACCATTTTATGATCCATATGGCCTCATACTCTTTGTGATTCAAAACATATCATCCACTTGACACACCCTATAACACATTTCAGTTCATAAAACCAATGAAAAATACCTCAATGTTCCATAATTTCATGTTTAATGTGTCTTCCTTAACCTATTTAGGAAAAAACTATTATGTTATAAAAGACACTTTAACAATAAATTATTCATTCAAATCCCTATAAAAATGTGTTATCACAATTCAATGTAATCAGTGCGTTAATAAAATATGATAGGAAACTACACTCTTAAAATAAATGTGGCATAGAAAGGTGCATAACATAATAGTCCTATTGTGACTATAAATGATGCATGTAATAGTGTTCCATCCCCTCAAATCATTGGGACAAGGATGAAATAATTCATCAATCAGAACAATAATAAGAACCAAAACAAAACATATGTGTCACCCAATGGTGAAATGATATCAAATTTAATTGGAAAAATTAGAACAACAATTAAAAATTTAAAAACTATGCCTTTACAATGAACATTGGTTATTGATTCCCAAGAACATCTTATGACCATGTTTTGAACATTCCCAACTTCCAATATATTGTACCCAAATAGTAAGTCAAGAAAATAAATTCTCTGGTACCACTTTGTAACATCCCATCCCTGGTTCTTCTTAACTTATATCTCAAGCTTGTGGGTCACATGGCCCTCCCGCATGCCTCCTCAATCAATAGTGGATACCAAAAAGAAGTGAGGTTGTAAAGTCCGTACAATGGGGAGGTTATACCCACATATTAGAATGGAACAGATGATAAAATCAACAATAAACAATACTGTAAAGCATATATAAATAGACAGAATAGAATAATAGATGGAGAAATGAAAATCTGTACCTAATTAAGCATTTAGTGTAAGATAATAAACTGCTCATTTGATAATATAATCAAAATCTTCTATTGAGGTTTCAGATACATGAATTCATGTGATTTTGTAATACATAAGGGAAACATGAGGATAGAATAATTGTACACAATAGTACAAAATGAAAAAAACACAAAATGGTTCCCAGAATCTCATGTCTATACCCAATACCCATCTCCTAAGCTCTAACTAAAGTCAAATAATGCCAAAGGCTAGTAGAATAAATCTTTTCCTTATTAGTACTTGCAGACAGATAATCTTCTCGGGTACCCATGGAAGCCCGAGTATGGTGTGGGATAAAATATTAGTAGGAAACCACCATGATGTCTATGTGTAACTCAAGAATTTATCATAACTAAATAGTGTGTAGGTATAATAGAAACTTAAAGCAATGGTGGAATAAATAACTAGGTTGTTCGGGTTACTAAGGGATACATATCGACACTACCTAATTCAATACATTGTTTGAATGAATATATGAATACTCACTATATATATAGTAGTAATAAATATATAATATAATTATATATAATGAATTTATAATGACCCTTCCCCCAGGACATGTGTCATGACATACCCCAAGACCACCTCTTGAAGGTCAGGGGTTGGAGACTAGAACTGAATACATCAACCTGCAAGTGGGAGGCATTTTATATGTACCTATAAGGACACAAATGCCCAACCACGTCCCAAAAAACAGAAAGGGGAAAACAAGTATACTAAAACATGTGCTAAGTATACGTACAACAAAATAAAAGTGGCTTAGAATACAACACAAATAAAATAACTGAAAATAGAAAAGTATAAAGGGACTCGAGTAGCCATCGGTGGAAAACTCCACCAGATTATAGAAGTAGTGAAACTACTAGGATCCAAAGTATTACATCATGTGCTCCTAGTGAGGCTAAGCCCTGCCTTCTCCAAGGCCACCACTTCCTCCATCGAAACATTCGTTGTCTATATAAAATACAACACATGATGGAAAATCCTTTGTAGGGGTGACTAACATTGTACTCAGTAGGGGACCCCAATCCACTAAGGGGAAATACCACAATGCAACCCCAAAACAAATCCACAAAGTAAGGACATATCAAACTGGGTATATTACAGAGTAGTAAATGTTCATCGGTTATAGTTACTAGCCATTCATAATATTGAGGGACTCATCCCTAATGAATCATTGCTCACCAAATGGGCCACTAAGGATCGAAACAGTCGTTGCTCATCTGTCGGTCCACTAAGGATCCACACTACTGCTCATCTGTTAGTCCACTAAGGATCTACACGGCGTCATGTCGTCTGTAAGGCACTATGGATCCACACTGGTCCTACTCGAGCCATTGTTCATACCTCAAACTCCATGGAGTCCCACATTGAATAACTGAAAGTTCCGTCTCGTCGTAAGGGGTCCAACGCAATAGACGAAACGTCAAACAGATGCTCGGTCTGTATGTTTTTGGAATTTTAGTAATCTGAGCTAGGATTGATCTGGCCCCGGTCTGACCCAGTGGGACCGACCTGACCAACCCAGCCCGGGGGTCCTACATACCCTGGTAAATAATCATCTGGACTGACCCAACTTGGTATAGGTTAGGGTAGGTCCTTTATGGACTAGCTGGTGGGCTATTCTTAATTGGTATCACTGGGCCCGGCCCAGTTTGGTCGGGGGTCTAGCCCGCCGGATCACCCGGCGAACCGCCCTCGTCTGGCCTGACCCTCCAAATAGGTGGCTCAGAGGTGTGTGCTTGGGATGCAGTAATCGCTGCCATATCCCCTCTCTGTCCTGACGCGGCCCACCTTGATCAGGCCGCTTCTCTCACACGGTTCCCGCCTGGCACCCCGTTCAGTGCATACAACAGCTAATGGTCTGTAGCCTCTCCTCCAACAGGGTTGAGTGACTGCAGCTCACATGGATTCTTGGGAGGCCCGGGTGTAGGATGATACCTCCATGTGGCACCAGTTAGCAGCACTCCACAATGTCATTGTGGCCAGCTAGCTTTGGCTTCCTGCCACTACGACACGCCGATAGTTCCTTTTGCAGGTCACCTAAGTTTTTCTAGTGGTATGTTTCTTGATCTTCTTGCACCTATGGGCCTCTTGGGTCACCTACATTCCTACCATGGCCCCGAATTCATCATGCAACCGATTTTAGGATACAAACACAATGAATTCACTTGCGTATGGACCCTTGTTTTGTCCGTATTGACATGTGTCCTCCGCATTTGTGGTATAAAACAGGGGAAGGTCCTGGAATTACCATTCCATCAACAATAAAATTAATCTCGATTAGAAAACCAAAGAACGACACCCTTCATAAATAACACATGATCCACATATTAACTTGTTTATTGTTTAATCTATGGTCTTCATTTTGAAAAATAATGGGGAAACATAAATTAATTCAAAACCCCTACGTCGTTGACATTCGTTGTCATACTGCTTCTTCCTAAAGTTTCCAAGAGGTTGATGGCATTTTTTTCTCTTCGAGGTACGTCGAAGTCAATTATGTCCTTCGGGCATTCATCATTCTTTATTTGGGAGGAAATCCATCAGAGGTTCGTCAGAGAATCCTCACAGTTTAAATCTGTGGTCCACCAACTTGTCAACTATTAAAATAACATATTGTATCGACTCTGTTATGCCACGATGCAATGTCGTTGCGCATCATCAACATGTTATTACACTACGTGATAATGAGACATTAGTGAGATCCATTAATGAACCTTATTCCTACACTGCAGAGTCTTCATTTCTCCTCTTGTTAGTGGGAAAAGAAATAAAATAATTATTTAGGTTATTTTATTATTTTTCAAAAAAGACTGAAAATTTACTTTTCTTTCTGACCCTTATCGGTCAAAGATAAGTATTTTCTTGGTGAATCGTGGAATTATGAGTTCAACGGTGTCATTGGATTTTCGATCAGAGGACCGGTTCAAAAATTAAAAAGACATTCTTTTTACTGAACGTACATTAAAAATGGTCAAAATTCTGTTTCCGGCTCTTCGAGCCTTGGAATCATGTGTCATCAGAGCATGTGGTATCGAAATAATTCCATATAATTTAAAAAAATAATGTAAACAAAAATTATGATACATTATATTCTCCCCACCATAGGGCTTTTACATCTTAGAAATCAAAAACAAAGGATAATCCACAAAATAGGTGTAATGAGAAAAAAATATGAGCCACCCACTCCCATGCTCTCTCTTGGGGATTTCTGTGCTTCCACCTAATGTGATTTAAATGAATCGATCACCCATGAAAGACCCACTCCTATCAATCCTTTATCTCCACCAATTACCCCAAAAACGTCTCCCCATCGTCAATGTCAAGATCACCCCAGTCGATGGCTTGCGATTGATCATGAACACATCTCTTCATCTATGACACATGGAAAACATCATTCACCCAGTGCATCTATGGGGGAAGTGCTAGGAAGTACCCCACTTCCCCAACTATGCTAAGGATTTGAAAAGGTCCAAAGAGCCTTGGAGATAGCATTCCTCCCCAGCCAAATCTCTCCAATCCTCATTGGTATGAGACCCGAAGGAACACATGGTCTCCCTCCTCAAACTCCAAGGATCATCGTGTCCTATCGGCATAAGACTTATACCTTCTCTCTATAGTCCTCATATACTCCTGGATGATCTGGACCTTCTTGGTGGTAGCCCATACAAACTCTGGACCCCTAAGTTCTGACTCCCCTAGGTGTCTCCAACATAGGGGTGATCGTCTAGGATGCCCGTATGAGGCCTCAAACAGTGCCATGCCAATGGTGGAGTTATTACTTTTGTTTTATGAAAACATCACTAGTGGAAGGTGGCCCTCCAAATTATGACCAAAATAAAGGACGTAAACACAAAGCATGTCTTCTAGGGTCTGTATGGTATGTTCCATCTGACCATCCATGTAGGAATGAATAGTTTTGATCAAGCACAGCGTAGTCCCAAACACCTTATGTTATCCCTTCCACAATAGGGATTTAATTCATGTATCATGGTCTAATACGATTTTTTATGGCACCTTGTGATGTTTTACAATCTCTTGCACATAGAGGCATCCCAATCCCTCTACCAGCCCCTACTCCCAGATGGGTATGAAGTGAGACGACATGGTAAGTCGGTCAACGATCACCTAGATAGAATCATAGACTCTGGATATACATGGTAACCCCATCATGAATTCCATCAATATACCATCTCATCTCCTCTTTGGTACCTCAAGTGGTTGAGTTGAGCCTGTTTAACCAGATGCTCATCCTTCACCTGATGAAAAGTGAGGCATTGTGGGATGAACTCAGACACACCATTCTTCATTCATGGCCACTAGTACTGATGACGGAGGTCCTGGTACATCTTCTCCACACCAGGATGTACCCTCATAGGGGATTTATGGAACTTACTCAACGCATCTTCCTATAATGCCACCGGTACTATGGTGATCCCTCTGAAAAGGATGACGTGCTCCCCACCTATAAAAAATACCTTAGAAGCTTGCCCTGAGGATAACTGAGCAAGATGGGCCTCGCAGTCAACATCCACCAACTGTGACTCCCTAACTCGTTATAAGAGAGGGAGAGTAATGGTCATCGAATGTAGGTAAGATTCTTTATCATCGTCTATTAAACATATCTACATCGCAGCTAGCTGCATTCTCAACTCACTTAGTAGTGGGAAACTGATCCTCCTACTAAGCACATCCGCTAGCACGTTCCCCTCCCTCAGAGTATATACTATCTCAAAGTCATAGTAATATAGGAACTATATCCATCACCGTTGTCTCACGTTCAGGCCCTTTTGGGAGAATATATACCTGAGACTCTTGTGGTCTAATTAAACTGTAAATCGTTCACCCATTAAGTAGTGTCACCACATATTCAAGGCAAAGACAACTACTTGTAACTCCAGTTCATGTGTCACGTAGTTTTGTCCACCCTGCCTCATCTACCATGAGTTGTAGGAGATCACTTCTCTCTCCTACATTAGGACACAACATAGACAAGTCCCTAATTCATCGCAAAAAAGTATGTACTCAACGCCCTCCTCTAGTAGTCTCAATATGGGGGCACTAGTCAGTCTCTACCATAGCTCATGGAAACTCTGTTGGAAATTCTCCATCCATAAGAAGAGATTTCCCTTCTTTTCCAAAGGTGAAAAAGGTGTTTCTACTCTGGAAATTCAAGAATAAACCTCTGGTAGTATCTGGAATACTCCTAGAAACTCTTCTCCTTAGGTACGCTCCTGGGTTTCTCCAAAGGAAGCACTGCCTCTATCTTCACCGGATCTACTACAAATCCATCCTCTAAGATGATGTGTCACATAAAGTGGTCCTCCCAAATCCAAAACTATCACTTTGAGGACTTACCATAATGATGGTTCTCTGATTGTGTATATAGAACTATCTCCAAGTGTGTAGTGGGCTCATCCTCTGATGCTAAGTACACCAACATGTCATCAATGAACACTACCATCAAACGATCGTGGTATGGCTAAAAGATCGTTTTCATGAGTCCCATGAACATGATTGGGGAATTGTTCACTCCAAAAGGCATCACCGATAACTCCTAGTGGCCAAAACGACACCTGATGGTTGTCTTCAGTACATCCTCATCTCGTACCTGAAGCTGTTGATAGCCTGATCTGAGGCATATCTTCAAGAACCATCTCACTCCCTTTAGTTGATTGAGAAGGTCATCAATCATTGGCAGTGGATACTTGTTCTTCATGGTCACCTGGTTTAGGGATTTTAAGTCCACGCATAGCCTCAAGCACTTGTCTATCTTCTTGGAAAATAGCATTGGGGCTACCCATGGGGAAATTCTAGGCCTTACAAACCCATTCTCTTGGAATTCCTCTAGATGTACCCTCATCTCACAAAGATCTGTGAGGGACATCTGATATGCCAATGTAGTTATCAGTGTCGTCCCGAGGTACAGGTTGATGAAAAAGACTCCCTCTCTTCGAGGTGGTAGTCCCAGAACATCCTTAGGAAAAACATACTCGTACTCGTCCACCATTACTGAAAATCTTGGACTCCTCTCATTTACTGCACTAAGGGTGAGGATAGCCAACTAGTGATTTATCGACTACACCCTATTATGAGAAAGTATTCTATGTGCTACAAGGGTTTCTTTCTCACTGGTTCCGAAAACCCAAGTCCCGTCCTCAGAGACACACTGCACATAGCACCTAAAATAGTCAATCTGATCATTGGATATAGAAAACCAATCCATACCCAAGATGACTTCTTAAGCCGTCGACACTGCTACTAAGAGATTCCAGCCAAAGCTCTCACCTCCTAGAATAAGTTCATGCTACTGTTACTAGTGCGTAGTCCTTGAATCCCCTCTCATATGATTTTGTAGCTGTACAGATCCATCCAATAAATCCACTGAAATCTTCGAGCTCCGAATGAGAGTTGTGTCAACGAAAGAGTGATAGGAAACTACATCTAAAAGAACTTCAACTAGGGTGGAAAAGACACTAATCATTCCTTGAATAAACTCTAGAACACTGTGGTTCTAATCCTCTGTTGCCTGAAGCTGAGCTCGCAATGTCCGCCTGGTCCTTGAGGTCGGGGTGGACAACCTAGAGGTGTTTGTCATAGTACCTCGAACTGTAGCCCACCAACTA
Source organism: Viscum album (assembly GCA_963277665.1). Lineage (NCBI taxonomy): Eukaryota > Viridiplantae > Streptophyta > Magnoliopsida > Santalales > Viscaceae > Viscum > Viscum album. The sequence goes on from OY728148.1 coordinate 1,143,608,705, forward strand.
CATCTCAACCTGATACCCTGCCACATCTTCCTCCCTACATCCTTCCTCACTCGAACCTCCACCTTTGTCTAGGCGGTCTCTCGACTCTTTCTTGATCATCTGTATGGTGGTTCGGGCAGTCACAAGCCATGTGTCCCTACCAGCCGCATGAGTATCACACCCTGATCCCCTATTGTCTCTCAATATCATGGAATCCTCGCACCACAAATATTATGTATCAAGGTCATCCACTAGATGATCTATCCCACTTGGACCATTACCCAATTTATAAATTTCCTGGCAAGGATGGCTTGGCTACCTGTCACCAAGTGGTGGAACCCACTATTGGGGTCTTCTCTGTGAGGAATCTCTCTACTAGTAGAGCTCACTCCAGCACCCCCAGCCTGTGTGGGGATTGTAGGAGACACCATTGACACCATGATCTCTCGCATGATTCCACGTTCAAATGATGGATCCTTGAAGAAAGGTTATCTAACAACGTCTATAGCATAGTGGAATAGCTCGGTGAGCCATGTTGAGTATAGAGCTATCTTCATGCCACCCTACTGAAAGTAAAGATGCTCTGGAATGTGAATTGAGTGCATAGACATGGGAAAAAACACCTGTCAGAAAAGTTTCTCGATGTCCATCCAGGTGAGGGTCTCCTCATCATGCATCTAGATCTTTAGACTCCACCATCTTTATGTTGATTCGTGAAGATGGTTTGCATATAATAATTTCATCTAGTCAACAGGTTTCCTCACTAAGAGGAAGACCCGTGTCACTACCTCCATCCAATTCTCAGCAATGTGAGGATCCATCTCTCACCTGAACATGGGAGGTCTATATCTCTACAACTCATTCAAGGCACTAAGTCTGCACATGTCCTCTGTCAGTACTACCAATAGTACATGTTGGCCAATGAGTGTTGGTAGAACTGGTGCACCACCTGGTGGGGCCATCTCAAGAACTGGTCCTCGAATGGATGCATCTTCACTAGGTGGGACGTTCACCAGACCAAGTAACAGAATATTGGCTAGTCATACTCATGGAGGAATCCTAAAAGAGATCCATATGGGCCATGATCAATTGATTATACATGGTGAGCTGAATCTTATAAAAAATAAAATGAGGAGGCACTTTTTAACCTGTGTTCTAGGAAATGATCCAAAAAGAAAAATTCAAGGTCGTGGTGTTTGGATACATCAATTGTCGCATGAAAACTGGACTCCTCGAATATGAAATCTTGACTCACAACATTTAACATTGTTTGAATAAAACAAAAACAATAGAATCTCAATCTTTGAGGTATAATCGTCCACCTCTAATTCCACTTTGTCATGACCCATCCCCTGGGGCCCATGTCGTGACATACCCCAATCCCGCCTCCCGAAGGCCAGGGGTTGAGAACAGTGATGAAGGCATCAACCTGGAAGTGGGATGAATTTTCTTCAGTACCAATACACACACAAATTCCTATCCATGTACAAAAAATAGAAATAGGAAAACAATTATACTAAAACAAGTGCTAAGAATAAGTACAACTAAAAACAAGTGGGATTGAATAAAAAACCAACAAAAGAACATAAAGAAAAAAAGTACAAAGGGACTCTGGTATCAATCCACTGAACACCCCACCAGATAGTAGGAGTACTACAGTAATTGGGAGATGAAGTTGAACATCATGTCAGCCTAGTCTTACTGAGCCCCTCCTACTCCTAGGCCATTAGTTCCTCCATCAAAACTTCTATCGTATGCACAAGACATAACACATGCAGGTGAAACCCATGCATTGGTGAGTAACTCTGTTCTCAGTAGGGGACCCCAGTCCACTAAGGAGAATTACCAAAATGAAACCACATAGAAAATTCACAAAGTAGAGCTCATACCAAAAATATTCTAGAGTATTAAAGGATAATCAGTTATAGTGACTAACATTTTTTACTATTGAGGGACTCATTCCTGTTGAATCTATTCTCTCCTTCTGGTGAAAAAATTGATCCACATGTCCACTGCTTGTTTTCTGGGCTACTAAGGATCCACAGAGCTACTACTAATCTCTTGGGAAACTAAGGATCCACAAGGTTTCAGCTCATCTATCTGGCCACTAATGATCCATACAGTTGTGTCTCATCTACTGGGAAACTAAGGATCCACACAACTGCTTCTTGAGTCATCAGTCATAGATCAACCACCACAAAGTCCTACACAGTCTAACCTAAAGTACAATATAATCTTAAGTGTTTTAACTTAATAGACGTCTCGTCGAACATATGATCGGTCTGTAATTTATTGGTGTTTTTTTTAATCTGGGACTAGTTGAGTCTAGGCCCGATCTGACCCGGTCGGACCAAACCGACTAGCCCGGCTCAGGGGTCTCACATACCCTTGTTTGAATTTGATGGGCCTGACTTGACATGGTTCGGGACAGGGTAGATCTAGTTTGTCCTGGTCCGTGGTTCAGGCCTAATGGGCCTTGCTGGGCCCAACTTAGTTTGACTGGTTGTCGAGCCCACTGGGTTGCTTCGAGACCCGGTCCCATCTGGCCCGACCCGATGGGCATGAGTCCAGTCTTCTGGCACATGTTTGGCCAACCGTTGCGGGTCTGTCCGGGCCCTATCACTAGGGGCATCGCCTACCGGCTAGAGCTCGATCTTCCACGGGTGGACCGATGTTGTGCACCTAGGACATGATAGTCGGTGTTGTGTCCCCTCCATTTCTGATTTTGTCCAGAATGGAGTCGGCCTCTCCTCGGGTGGAAAAAATAAGTGGTAGAAAAGAATTTGGAATCAGGTATTGCAACTTAGATAGTATTGTTTCTCTTGGGTATTTATATGTTGATTGGGTAGTAAATGTTTATGATCGAAGATCCACATATAGTGGAGTATTATTTTTTTAAAATAATTCTATTAATTGGCATTCAAAGAGAAAATATTCAAAACCTCTCATTACGGATAAAAATGAGTACCTTCCTGGAACTCAAGAAACAACATAACTCATGTGGTTGAAAATTCAATTGGAATATTTACTTGTTGAGGAGAATTTACCCTTGCTATTGGGTTGTGAAAATCAATGAACAATCACTCTCACTAGGAATATTGTTCAAAATTCTCATTCAAAACATATTGATATCAAATATCATTTTATCAAAGAGAATTTCGAGACGACTGAATTTAATCTGTTATATGTTCCAACATCATAAAAAGTTGCTGACATATTCCAAAAACCGTTACCAAAGGAATCATTCACAAAATTAATGTTGAACATGGGTTTCCAACCTCATTTTCTTCAATGTTGAGGTATTTGTTTTTGTCTCCTCTCTCATCATAATTTTGGACTATATTGTAAAGGAAGATAATTTATTTCATAAATCAATCCTTTGGAATATAAAATAGTGATTTTGGGGTAAACTGAAAATTCAGCATTTTTTTGAGTGGAATATTCTAACTTTTTATTAGAGTGGTTATAGGAAGAAATTTTTTTCTTATTCCATGATGGAAGAAGAATAGATGATGTTGAAAAAGAGATGAAGAAGGAAAAATAAATATGTTTTCATAATCCATAATTTTGGACTGTATGGTTTTTCTATGAATAATTCTTATTACCCATAATGATTTATCTTATGTATGTTTAGAATTTTTGCTAAGTAATCCATTTCATGAGGATACAAAGTACAGAGATTTATGAAACCTGGTTGACCACAAAATCAAAATGGGATATTATTAGGACCAAGATAAAGAATGAAGGTTTTTTTCTTTTTTTGTAAATGAAAGTATTTAAAGAAAGAAAATCACATATCTTTGTATTTGGTGGAAATGTTATTGACCAGTGTTTTCAAAAGAACCAAACTCGTGTTTTATGAAAAATTGTTCTCACTTTGTCTATCAAAATGAGGATAAGCTATTTTTTAAATAAGTGGTTCTAATCAGACTCACCTTGGGTTCAATAGGGGAAAATATTGTAATGAGGAATTGATTAATATCTAGAATGAGAGAATTGGTCACATGGAGAATTAATATGGATTGAAGTAATTGGTTATTGGATTCACTTAGAATTTAATGTGAATTAAGTGGTTGTTTTGATGGAGAATCAGAGTCATTGTGGTTGTGATAAAATAAATGTGATGATGATTTTTGGATTTGAATTTCATATAAATCATGAGTTATTTAGAGACCTTATGGTACAAGATTGATGGAAGAAAGCGGAGTGAAATAGATATTTCTGCCTAAAAAGGGATTATACCCAGATTTATTATACCTAGGTGGAAGAGAAGATTAATATATGGAGTTGATGAACTGTAGCATCTGATCATGCATTTAAATCATAAAAATATTTTTGTACCTATGATAATCGTACTCAAGCGTAGGAAGAAAATGGTCTTGTCAAGAATGATCGTAATCAGAATGATCATATCGTTGATGATTGTATCTAGGAAAATTTTATTCTGAAAATATCATTCTCAGTTTGAGATGAAATGAAAGAAGATAGAATGAATGGAAAGATAAGATACATTCTATTTGAAGTTTTACAGTGCTGAAGATTCCCTTAAATGAATTTAAATTCATGAAGTAAGTCATGATACAAGCACAGGTTTGTGAATCTAGTGATTTTTAGTGGATCAAGAGAAGATTAGGAGACAGTGGCATAAAAATGTAGTCAACCATTTAAAAGGGGTTAAATTACTCTGTAAGTTTCAAACTGTGTCAAGGGAAGAGGCAAAGACAATGTTTTGTATCTAAATTTGATAAAGAAAATAAGATAATGAGTTTTTGGGTTGTAATATCAAGGGAGGACCCAAAAATCAAAAAGAATGATATTATTCATCATTTATAAGTGGTATTCATTTATTCATACACATTATTAAAATTAGTACATATATTTTTATTGATGAAATCGGTTTGATAAAATCGGACTCATATGTCGAAATTGGACTGGTAATTTAAATGAGAGTCTGATGATGAATATAGAAGGTTCAAGAAGAATAGATATGTATCGATGAAGTCAAAATACAACCATAGATTTCAAGGGAAATGGAAATTTGGGTGATTTTTTGTGAGTAGAAAACATTATTGGGATCCCTCCCCCCAAACCTTTCAAGGGTCACCTATAAAGGGAGATGTACTTTGTACTTTTAGAATGTTGGTGTTGTTCCCTGTAGGAGAGAGAGATGATCTGTGTTTTTAGTGAGAAAAATTAATATACTATATTTATCTTTCTTGAAGACGATATGATGGGAATAAGACATTTTGGAAGAGGCCAAATCATAATGTTGTATTCAGATGATCATCTTACTCAGTATTTATCATATTTAGTTGATTTCTATATTCGGCTGGTCAGTCTCATTTTGGACATCATTATATTGGGATGGATAATTGGCTTTGTGATTTCTATATTCCGGTTCTCAGACTAATGAAGGCTAGTACTAAGTTCATCAAGCTCTAGTATCAAAGTGGGGCTAATTCATTTCTATTTAATTCTTAATGAAAACTGAACTGAGATAATTGTTCTTTAGAAGAATCATACTCTGGGGAATCAGACTTGGAAAATCATACCTAGGGAAATTAGACTGAGATTTTCATTACAAAGTCTAGGAAGTTCTTACCATCTTATGGGTAATAATGTGAAGAATTTTATTTCAATTGAATACTACTATTAACACTGCATTTTTATGAAAGATAAACACACAAAACAGTGGGGAACAACAACAACACCTCGAGGAGGCCTAAAGTAATGAAATCCTAATTGATCACTCTTAATCAGACGCACACCCTCAGGATCTAAAGACTGTAAATGTAGAAAACAAGACACAACATTACCTTGGCCCTCATCTATAATGGAGGCAAAAAGTCAGCAACCATATTCCCCACCCTCCACGTATGATACAATGGTATACCTTGATTATGCAACTTTGAAAAGCATCTTATAATGATATAAGTAATCTCCCAAGGTGTGGAACAATTCCCCTACATAAAATCATATAAAATCATAGAATTTGTTTCCACAAAATCAATAGAAATGTCCCTCTGTCCACACTGAGAAATCTCAGCCATCATCGCCAAGGCCTTGGCTTGGAGGGAGCTATCATTCCCAAAAAACGCTGCATAAGCTATAATGAGGTCTCCATTTCAGTCTCTAACCACTCCTCCCCCTCTCATATCACCCATAACACATGAGCCATCAATGTTCAATTTAAAACCACTGATTAGAGGGATATAGTGTACCCACCTTCCTCTATCAACAGAACCTTGTACACACCTATTATTCATCTGTATGGTGTGAAAATATGGGGTATTGTGCCAACCATTGATGCCACTGATCAGGTCCAGAAGGAGTATTTTGATTTTAGTATTAATGAATTCCCACGTCGCCACATGACCCTCAAACTTAGAATTATTTCTGGAATTCCATATGCACCGACAGGCTGTTTTAATGATCACTGAGCGAGCAGATCTTTCATCCCCTGCTTCATTACATCCATGAAACAATCATTCATTAAATTTAATAAATTTGATGAATTGAATGGAAGAACATGTTACCTGAGTTGTCACATAAAAAAATGTATTACCCTATTTGTGCTAAGAGGGTGCACATGCACTGTTGGAATTTTTTACATAGCGTTACATGAGTGTACTGGCATATCCTACTCATTGTTATCCAAGGATTTATTTCTAGTTGAGTGTGTGGTATTGGATTATTTCCAAACCATACCACGAATGTATCTATTCTTATTGAATAGTGAACCTTGTTAATACTTCGTTTCCTTTAGACGAGTGGTTGAATTTTTGTCAATAAGGAATTGATTCTTTAATAGGATGTGAAGGTTTTTTTAAGGAAACATAAAAGAAAATGTACAATTGAATCAATCCCTCTCCCTCTCAATGATATAATCAACATCATTGGGAACTTTTATAAAGAACATTCATTATCATAAATAACTTTTATAAAAGTTATTGTCCTTAAATCATCTATTTGTTCTTTTATCTATAGAATTTGAGTGATGGAGATAGTATAATAATATATTCATAATTAGTGTTACTCAGTGTGATGGAGTTAATTTTAAAGAAGTGCCAACAAATTTAACATTATACCAAGAGGAAAAAATCACATGAAGTGGATCTTTTACCCTCACAATGTCCATCCTAATAAATATTTGTAAGCCTGGAATGATTCAAATTATGTTCCTACTTGTAAATAAATCGATAACCCATTGTCTTTTTAACAACCTTAGACCCCTTTTAGAAGCAATAAAATGTGAGACTTTTGGTTCACATTAATATATTGAAAAATACTCACCACATAAATGGTATCCAATCTAGAAATTATAAAATAATGTAAGATTCCAATAAATATTCTAAAATCTCTTTGATTTTCCCTTACATCATTTTCATCTTTAGATAGTTCCATCCCACTTCAATGATTCTAAATACATGCTTCAAATCCTCAATCTCAAAATTCTTCAATAGCCCAAAATAATTCTACTCTTGATATAAGAAAGAAAATTTTTCTAGAAGTGTCACTTTTTGTTCAAATAAATACCTCAATTCACCCATACTCAACATTTCAAACAATTTTTTCACTTGATAGTAAACATCTTGAGAATAATTATCATAGTAACCTAAAAAGCTAATATCATCATCATACACAATAATAATAATTTTACCTCTATTTTTTGATTTTTATATAGATTTTTTCCTCTTATGTTTTGATGAATCCTAATATCTTAATGTAGTATTCCATAATTGAATACCATTCTCTTAGATCTTGTTTCAATCAATATAGATATTTCTTCATCATAAACTCCCTTGTTCCATTATTTTCAATCTCAATACTAGATGGTTTCTCCGTATATAATTTCTCTTCGAGATCTCCATTAAAAATAAAATATTTGGCATATATTTGATAGATTTTATATTTTCTATATGATTCCACAGAACGAAACATTAATACAATCTATATTAATTCAACTGGAGATAATGCAACATAAAAATAAATAAATTCAACTTCAGAATATCCTTTAGAAAATATTCTTAATTTATTCCTAATATCATTTCCTTCATCATATAACATATTTTTGAATACCCATGTTGTCCAAATGACATTTTCATTATCAGTTATTGTAATAAGGTCACAAGATGATTTTTTCCCAATATGATTTAGTTCCACATCCATAGCTTCAATATATATTATTTATTATGAAAGAGTTATCAACAAAATTTGGCCCAACCTAATAGATTAATGAAATTTTATTTTTGATCTTAAATTTATTTGTTATGTGTTTCTTTATTTTTATTCCCAATAATTTTCTCTTCCTTCACATGTTTCCTAAAAAAATTTATTTGTACTTAGCATTCTCAGTAAACACTTTTTCATCATCAATCCAGTCAGACTCAACACCTCATGATTCGATTTGAAATTAAAGTTATTGTTCACTAGTGTATCTAGATGTCTCTAATTTATTACAATTTTATTTTTCACAAGAAGAAACATAAAGATCATGATTCATATGTGATTTTTAAATAATATTTTTTTAAAAATATCAACCAATTTTGTAATATTTGTATTCCATCATATATTTCCTTTCCCATTTGATATGTATCCTATAAATATAACCTCTTATTATCTTTCATATATCATTCCTTGGTTTAGGCCTTTGACCTTAGTCAAAAAATGGCTACCAAAGTCTGTAATGTAGTTAAATGTTTTCTTATTATTATCCCACATATCATATAATGTTACACAAGATTTTTTACACACACAAGTATCAATTATATATATATATTTGAATATAAAAACCCTTCAGAAGAACTAGGATCTTTCAAACATAGAAAGTATTATTCTTCCAATTTCTACAATGGTCTTATTCATTCTCTTGGAAACCCAATTCTATTTCAGTGTATGTGTGGGTTGTATATATGTTTAATACCATACTTTCTAGGTTAATATTTAAACTCATTTTTTGTGTATTATTTCCCATTATCGATTCTCAACCTATTAATTTTAATCCCAATATCTCGTTCATCTTCCCTTCTATTCATTTTTTCATGTATTCAACCTATTACTTATGTGTCATTAATAAAACTCTTTTCATTCTTATATAGTCAAAAATAACATAAATGAAATATAAGTGTCCTCTTATGGGTTTTTATCTAAAGAATCCACTCAAATATTAGTGAACAAATTCAAGAGTTCTTATTAATTTTTCTTCTACTATTTTTTGTCTCTGTTTAAATATTTTTACTTTTTATAAAGTTATACAATTATTCTATATATCTATTATAAATTGAGGTGTATCCCTTATGAAATTTTTTAGAGTTATTACTAAAATTATTTTTACTAATTTTTATAATTATTTTGATCATTAAATTTTTCTCTTCACTAATATTGATATAACTAGAATTCCTATAATGCCCAATCAGGGAAAAAATAGTTTTTTCTTCTGTAATGAAAATAATTTCATATTTAATACTTTTTATGAAACAAAAATACTTCTTGAAAATAAAATCATTCCCCATTTCATAAAATAGAATCATCCATAAAATATTATTCTTTAGTTCATTAATAAATAAAACCTCTTATAAACTCATTTTGTTGTGTTCAATAATGGTAGAGCCAATTAAATTTCATTTTAATGAGATTTCACTTAAAAAGGTTACTACACCACTATTATAAGCATCAACATATTTCAATATTCTTGTGTGTCTATTCTTGTGTTATGAGAAGAAACTGTCAAGAATCTGGGGTTAGTTCGTTTTTCTTTCTTTCCGGGAAAACTCCATAATTAGTGACATTTTATCTTGGTTTCTCTATTTAATCGTCCAACATTTAAATGTATATTGATATTATGGACAAAGAATCATGATCGGATAATATTAATCATAATTACCTTATTGAGAAAACCCTCTCACACTCCAACTCAGGATTTTCAAAACTATTATAGATATACATCATCTAACAATATTCACTTTTCGATTATATTTTAACATATCTGTTTCTTCTATGATATATTTTACTTCCCTTAAACTTAATCATTTTATTATTCCACAAGATTGACATGTTATACTAGAAAAAATAGTATTTTTATGTATTCTCTCTACAGCACCAATAATATCATATGAATCTTATTCTTATAATAAATTATTGAATCAGCTTCTGAAAATTTGCTTTCTATTTTAGCAGAAGAATTGGTGTATTCTGGAAATTTTTCATACCACCATGCTTATTATATTTTATTTCCATTTTCACAACAGAAGTATACTTTTTATAATATTTTCTTCCAAACCATTTTTTTAGACTATCTCATAGACTCTAAACTATTATGTCGAATGGTTTTATAATTTTTAAATTTTACTAGTTTAGAAATTACTTGGTAATTTTTATAATTATTTTCAGTAGATGACTCATCTAAAACATCAGTACCTTAGAAAAAGTAAATATTCAGTTTTTCAAGATTATTATAAACTTTTATAAATATTGATTAATCCCCATTATGTTCTATTTTTTGAGTTGATATAATCCTATCATATTATTGTAAAATTATGTCTTTCTCATCCACTTTATTCTTGATTAGTTTAACCTATTAAATGTATTCATTTTCTTTATAGAGAAACTCATTTTCAACTTTCTTCATCATGTAATTTTTTTTCTTAAAGCCTCAACCTTACTTCCTAAGCTCAATGTTCTATTCAAGATAGAATTCATGCTCTGTCATTGACATTCGAATCATGTTGCAATCATATTCCACTTCTTCTCTGCTACTAGAGTTATATTCATTTATTTTTACATGTTCCAAAATGTTGGTTTTGATTCAAGCACCATTAACTTCAGAATCACTAACTAAAAAAGAGTGATATTCTTATTCATTTATCAACATGCTCCTCCTATTCTATATGGTTTTATTATTTTCCATTATTGACTTCCTATATGGTGATTATTCTTCTTCGTCATTTGATTCCATAGATTTATTTTTCTTATGGAACTCAATAACAATGTGATAAATTACACCTAATATAAAAAACATAAGTGGATGTATTCTTTTATATTTTTATCTTTCCATTTATATTTTTTTAGATATGATAGATAAATGTTTAATATTGTTCTCATCAGTATCATTATCACTATCTGAATCACTTGAATGTTATTCTTCCATTTCCTCAAATTTTAATTTAATTCCTGGATTTAAAGTTCATTCCCACCTTATAATTCTTCTTAAAAATATAATCTTCTATTATCTCATTGTTTCAGAGTTATTATGTATCCAATTATTTTATATGACATGAATATCTTCCAAAGATATGATATTTGAATTGAATATAAATGTAAAATTTCCCATAAATTTTGGTATTATACTAGATTCATCATGCTTTTCTCCAAAGCCTCAGATATGGATAACTATATCATTTAACCTAGTGAAATAATAATCAAAATCTTCCTCTTCATCTATTATAAAACAATAATATTTTCACACCACATTTTTAGTTTTTCTTCTTTTATCAGGATGATTTCCTCATATATGTTTTCAATCTTCCCCCAAATCTCCTTAGCTAATATAATCCAAATATTTATGTTATACACTTTTTCATACAATGATAAAATAATTTTATTTATTACATTCCTATAAAATAAATATTTCCCTTTCCCAAAAATTTCATAGAACCATCCCTACCTATTTTAGGATAACCCATGGTGATAGTATTTCTCAAATCAAATCCTTGCAAAATAAAAAATGGTAGAATTTGATCCTTCCAACCATGAAAATTATTACATTTAAAGAATAACACAGTTCCGGTAAATATATATTGGGTTCTCCATATAAAAGGGAATATAATCTCCAGTTAAACCTTTACTTCGATATCAGTTCAACTGTCTATATCACTTGGGTTAGAGCTAAGAGGGGTGAACCGGTATTACATGTTCTTTATTTGTAAATTATATCATTATAATCAAAAAAAATCATGGTTTCATGAATTGATTTTAATAATATCCCCTTCATTTATATGAAAATATTTTAGAGAGAAGAAACACATAATAAATTTTAGAAGGTTTTCCCTTGATGTGAGAGCTTACACCTTTTTTTGTTCGATTATTTTTTAGAAATTCGATTTTATTATCACTATAAATTATAGTAATTAAAAGAACTTGAAAATTGAACACAATTTTTGATATGGAATTATTTTATTCTCTTTAATAGAAAACATGGTGCTTTTGAAATGGTAATTGTTTGTTCTTCAAATTTTTTCCCTGCATTGTCTAAGTAATCAAATATTTAATAATCATTAGAAAGATTATGAATCAAATATATATATTTATGTTCAAGGTCCTTGACCACTATCATATTATAATTATAATTTAAGTAGATAAAAAATACTCTCAAATAATCATAAATATGATTCTGAGTGTGTGATAATGCATTAAAAACTATTCTTATTCTTCAATAGAAACAAAAATCATGATATACAATGATATGAACATGTTTACTTTAACTTATTTGAAATTTAGTGGATACAATGAGGATATTACTAGACATAAAATTCTTTGATACAATAGTGTAATGGTGAGACACACAAACTCATCCATCAGCAGAATCATATATTCAAATAATCCATAATCTTATATAGTGAATGTTTCTCAACCATAAGTTCATTCAAACCAAATTTAATACCCATTAAAATCTTCATTAAAAACCCTATAATAATTAGTCTATATTATTCCATGTGATAATAAAATTTATGTATCCTTATAATCACTTTTAAATATATAAAAAACTTGGGTATCTTTCCTTTTTGTGACATTCAAATATCAAAATATATCCATCCACAAGATACAAATTTTAATTAATAATAATTTTTTGATTTAATTCCTTATTATAATATTTCAATTAAAGAAACCGGTTTAAATTTAGTATGAGTGTAGACTAAAAATCTCACAAGTAAATGAATCTAACATGTGTCTTGAAATTTTCTTGTATCGTTGAAATAAATACATGAATCAATGGGTAAGTGATAAAATTGGACACATTAATCACATATTCAACATAGATTTTCATACATAACTTGATCGAATATGATATTTTCATACACTACTGAATTGGTCACAAGGTTTAACTATGTTGCGGAAATGGTGATGTGGTACATAATGGTGGCGTAGGTTTGGAAAACTCCATAATTTTCTCAAAATAATTTTTAACCTCGTCATAAATATTTTATACCCTCTCAATAAATCATTCAATAATCATGAAACTCTATTATATAATATATAATCCATAAAAACTATATTAGGAACTTTTATAACAAAACCCATTTTTGAAAACAAATACAACAAAATAAATAATTCCAAGAAAATTTCAAATCTTATACTTCACTTGTGATATAATCTAATGATTCCATCTATTTTTATCTATAGATGGATCATGATTACATTTTGATAATGTTTTATAAAATATACTTCTTTCTCATGGGTTAATTAATCTATGATTGAACAATTAATGTATTTTATGGACTTGTGCACAAATATATATGATTTTTAATATGCGATAGGTACACCTGGAGCTATATATTCCTCAAACTAATTGGGTAAATAGTTACATCTCCAGAGATGATTTTCAAGATAATAGAGAGTGAACCTAATACACCATGGGACTCTATCCAACATGTTTTGAAATGGACTGGGGAGTGAACATAATCCACTATGGGACTCTGTCCACTTTCTAATGATAATATTGGTAGTGATATATTAAAAATAAAATAACATTCAATTATTATTTTCATGTAAACCTCTTATATAATATTCTCATCATGATGTTATTATCTCATGTATCATGATTGATTATTGTTGTTTCCTCACTCTTATGAATTTTGTCTTTTGTTATGACAAAGCATTATTCCATGACTCAGGATTTATGGGGTATGACTTTTTGGTGGTGTTTTTCATGTTGCGGTCATGTAATCACTCGGTCTTTTCCTATCATATGATCAATTATTAAGTTTTATTTTTATCTATAATGATTACCCTTATTAAGTATCTAATATCATCCCTTATTGTTTTTACATATATTTTGGGTCATATAGAAAGGTATCATGTAGGATATGTTTAAAAAGGGTACTATATGTGCAGTGCTTTGTTGGGAATATTGAATATTTTTTCTAAAATAAGTAGATCATATATATAGTATCCAAATAAACCAAAACATTATGGTTATGGGGTGTATATTTTTTTGAAATGTATAATTTTTTCATATAATTTGATGGTATATATATATAAATTACTCTAGGGTAACCTCAGTCAGTATCGGAGAAGGGTTTAGTTATTTATTGGGATTAGGATTAGTAAAAAATAGTGCGAGCAAATGGGATAAGTTAAAATATTGGAAATATCAAAATTTTATGATAATTTTTATAGTGTGTGGATTCTTAGAAATGGGATCCCTGTTAATAAAAAAATAATTGGATAAAACCTCTAATATAGATTCCCCTAAAGTTAACAAGAAAAAAAAGGATGGTTGTGTATTAACATGATATTTACTTGGTTCCTGAAAAATATAAATAATTGGAAATAATATTTTATAATCTTCTATAATTTTTATTTATTAATTAATATTATTTTTATAAACCATTAAAGTTTATTTTATTATACTTTGGTTTGAAAAATGAATAGGAAATTGACATAGAATGATTAATATTAAAACCTAGAAGTTAATAAGTAGAGGTATACATCTTATTTATGATTTATTTAATCTAAGTTCATATTTTTTATTTTGTAATTATTTTCATGCGTAATGTTTATTTATTTTAGTATATGGATCGAACGTATAGGAACCGTGTTAAAAGGGGAATGAAGGAAAATGTGGTAATTATTCTAAAGAACAACCAAATGAAATGGGTTCTACGGTGAAAACCCTTTTGGAAATTATCACACAACATTATCCATATATGAATAACAATGATAACAATATTTATCTATTAAACACAGTAATAAATGAGAAAATTTATATTGATCTATTTATGCAAGAAAATCCACCCTCCTTTGGTGCGTATTTCAACCAACTTATTACTGAGAAATTGATTAATAAAATAGAGAAATATTTTTTGATCTCCATTGCTCAGAGTATAAGATGTTTTTTCTATCTATATATCAATTGGAAGATGAAACTGATCAATGGTGGAATATTATAAATAATACGAGGAAATAGAAATAAATTGACACTATATATTGGTAAGAGATTAACATTGTATTTTTTTAAAATCTTTCTCCTCACACTCTTTATGAAAATGTGGAGTGGGAGTTCCTGAAACTGAAAAAACAATGATGATAACTCCATTAATACCTATATGTAAAATATTACTATACATTAGAGGTACAGTTATAGTTTTATTATTGACGCTGAGTTCTAAATTGACTTATTATTTAGTGAATTGAAACTAATTATCTGAAATGAATTTTTTACCATAATCTTAAATATATATAAAGAAATCACTCGATGTTATCTTGAGGTAAAAATTGATAGTGAAGTCTATGATTATTCTCATTATTTTGGGTACATAATGTAAATATTGAGATTCATGGAAACTATAATAATAAAACCCATGGAGGAAAGAAAAATAATCATCCTTTAAGAAAAATATGTTGACATATAATGGATGAATCTTTCTCGGGGGAATAGGTAAATACCTCTAGTTTCAAAAATAATTTCTCATTGAAAATGAATATAAAAGAGATATAAATATTTCTATTAATGAGAATGGGGGGGTAAATATCAAACTGATTCACCAACCACACTCAGATGTAAAAATTGGAAGAAATATAGGCATTACATATTGTTGTACTTGAATCTATGGGCTAATAATGATAACTAGCATCAACAACCTCCCAATGAAAAGAATAAAGGAAATATTATATAATCATAACTACTAAATTTATCACTAAAAAATAATTGGTAAAAGGTTTTCTAATCATCCACTTGAGAACTATAAATTTCTGATTTGACCCAGATTGTACCCACTCTTTTATATCTAGAGAATTTTAAAATCATATAAAATCACCATATTTATTATTAGATATTGAGATATTGTTGAAAAATATAAATTATATGTTGATTAAATTTAAATTATATAACTCCAATACAATATAAATTTATGGTAATTCGTTCTAGAAAGACTTATTACTCTCTTTATAGTCAAATTTGATATGATTTTCAGAACTGATGGTATATCTCTAAATGTATACCATATAAATTACTAAGAGAGTTAAGTAACATTTAATATCCAAAATCAATTTATGGTAACTTATTGGGGTGCGGATGAATATGAACACCCTATTGAAATTACATCTATTATATGTGTCCTAATATCTACTCATGTCAGTTCACTAGAAAAAATAGTTGGGGAGAAACTCAACATTAAAAATACCCCTTTTGAGTGGAAATATAATAAAATATTTACTAAATACATTCCTAGAATTTACCCATATAGTAATGTTTATTTTTTGATACAACTCATTCCCATTGCTATTATGATTTCAATGAATTGCTCTAGAGTTTCCCCAATTGAGCAACATGAATAAAAAAAGAATCTCTAGGAGTATAGCTAAAAGGGATTCATAAACCATTATATGTAACTATGGGGAAATCCTATTATTTTTACTAAAAATAAATATGGGTTAATGAATCATTTTATTTTTTTATCAAGATCATAAAAAATCACTATCAAGAACAGTTATCATCTACCCTATATTAATGACTTATTTGATCAATTTCATGGAAATAAATATTTTTCAAAGATTGACCTTGAATATAGATATCATAAATTATGTATTAATGGTATAGAAACAAATCTAAAACAAATTTAAATAATATATTAATTTCATGATTTAGATAATACATCTCAGGATAAGTCAGAAAACCTGAGGACTAAAAAGATTAGTGTATTCAAGATTATCCACATAAAAATCATAATCTACAATTATTTTGACATAAACAAACTCATAGTGACTCCCTTTTATACTTTTCACAAGTTGAACATATCTTGGAAAACTCAGGAAAGGAACACATAAGAAATATGTCAGATCAAATTCTCAGTAGGGGATAAATTATCAAAAATTAAATAAGAGTTAAATCATAATAATATGAGAAAACATGGAAAGAGTAGAAATTTCTTATTAATAAAACATTGAAATATATTATTTTTCCATAAGTCATGATGGAATGAATTGAAATATCAAATGAAAAAACTTATTCCATTGAAACAGTGTTAAAAATAGTGAAACATTAAACATGATTCTAGAATCATAATCATCGGAATATTGAAATATAAAATGTACATGAATCATATTACAATAAAGAATTATGGTATTGAAATAATCATAGGAAAACTTATGAAAAAATATCCACTCATCATATTTACAAAACATCATTGTAATAAAACATACAAAATCCAATTCACACGAAAAACTTATGAAATAAGATCCATGTATCTCTTCCACACAAAAAATCATTCAAAAAACATTTCCACATATAATTTAAACTATAAAATTGGGAACAGAGGAATATTATTCACACACAATAATCTGTAAAAAATACAACATTCATCTCATCCAAAGAAAAAACACATGAAAAAAGCATCATGAATCTCAAGCATGAAATATTTCATCATATCTTGAGATATGAAACATTAAAATGACTTTTTTGAAATAAACATCTTGAAATAAAAAATTATTCTGATCAAAACATCACTTAATCTAAGATAATCCTTGGAGGTAAATAAAAGAGAAAATAAAAAGGTATTCACAAACCCGTTTAAAACATTAAAGTAGAAATTAATATCAAAATAATTATAAAAGGAAGTAGAACACTTATGAGAGAATTATTATAAATATTTATAAATAATAAATCTATGAAAAGGAATAAAGGTCATCAAAAAATTATACTGGAAGATATAAGTTTTTATTTTTAAAGGATGGAAAAACATTTGAATATCTTGAAATGACTTTGTTTAAAATCCACATCTTGAAATAGGTAATAAAACATTAATTTTTAAAAAAGAGAAGTAAAATATAGAGTTTACAAGTTTAAACCCATATTTGGGTTTTGAAATATTTTAGAAAAAATCTTTTTGTGCATAATGAACACAGAAATGTTATAAACACGTCTTTAATAGAGTTTATTTTTTCATAAAATACTTTCAGTTTTAGGTGAACTAAATTCATCAATAAAGCATATTTGAGTAAATAAAATAAATTTCCCTAGAGAGAAAATTATTATTATATCATAAATATAATAATTTATCAAACATAGAATAATGACACTAAGGAAATAATATTTTAACTCAATGGAATGAAAAAAGTTTTTACCAAATCCCATATTGATGTCATAATTAATGGGCAAAGAGAAATTTCAAAAGGGGTTATAGTATAAAAAAAATAAATCCATAAAAAACAAAGATAAATTACCACATAATATAATATTATGTTATAATTCAACTAAATTATGTGAAATAAGTTCAAGAAGAACCATCATAACTCAATGAATGAGCACCGGGTTTCCAAAAACACTTATGGTAATAATAATGAAAGTATAAGAGGGTTACCAAGAAATTAAATTTCTTCAATCATTTAATGATATATATTCATTATAATTTGATATAATAGGGTAGAGGATACATCATATAAAATAAATTATAGTGCATAATATGAAACATGTGTCTTGGATTTGAAAATGATAAAAATAATCCATTACGGATTAAAAAATGTTGCAATAAAACCACCTAAAAGAGATAGATCTTGAAGATGAAGTTAAAATAACAAGAATAATTATAATTAATATTATTATATTTAAAATATTAATTATAAAAAGCATTTAGATGAAATTATTTTAATAAAATAAAATGTGCCTCATAGAATGAAATTTTGAGATGAACCCCTTGCAATATAAGATACATTCCTATAAAAACCCATTGAAATAGTTGGATATTGAAGTTAAAGATAAAATACTATAAATAAATATACATCATAATATTATATAACTAATAAAAATTATACATAATATATAAATTAAATTATCTTTATAAAAGAAAATAATTCTCAATGAAAAACAGTTTTAGATGATACTATTACCTAGTTCAGGTCTGTTATGAGAAGAAGAATAACTTCATCGAAATTATAAATTTTCCCATGGAAAAATTATAAGAGATGATTTAATTAAGAATACTATATATGAATTGATGTTTATGAACATGGGATAAGTTTCTTGGAGTATAAATGTGCCAATGTTTCATGTATAAATTCAAATATAAGGTGAGAATTGAAGTGGTGTAGATGTTACAGTTTTATAAGTGCATAGAAGGGTGGTTTTAGTGGTAACCCTTAAATTTTCAATCATTTAATGTTACAATTCAAGGGTAAAAAGAAAAAAATAGAAAAAAGAGAAGGGAATGTGATTTTGGTCCAAAATAAACATAACCACTTATTTATGATATAATCTTTAGTGTTTTAGGGGTTTGGTATTAACATTTTACCTTTTATACTAATTTACATTTACCTAGATAACTGATTTTTAGACTTTGTAAATAATTTTCTGGAAAAAAATTATATCCTATTAGCTTATATGAACATAATAATTTGAACTTTAAAAGTCATTTTTTCAAATAAAATTACTAAATATTTGATAAGATAATTTTAAAATAAATTCACTTAATTGCATAATAATACTTTTTAGAAAATTTATTTTTTTTCTATATATTTATATATAAGATAAATTTATAATTTTTACTAACATTAATTACATATATAGATTTATTTTAAATTTAAAAAATTATGTCATTAAATGAATGAAAATAAATAATCTCGCCCTGAAAATACTCGATTGAAATTAAATTCCAAAAACGTTTTTTATAAAAATACATTTTTATTTATTCCTCAAAATTTAGATTATATTTTTTATAAGTTCAATGAATATTTCAAAATTCATAATGATATTTACAAAATTCATATTTTGTTATTTAAAATATTTTTAGTCTACATAGTTATCATAATGACCCAAACAATAATTAATGGAAATTCCTCTTGATCTAATTAAATGTCTTATTATGGTTATATAAAATGTGAACATCATTGGTTTTATGTTTCTAGATTTTAAAATAAAATTTTGAATTGTGACTATTGAAAATATAGTCATTGAACAATGATCACATGATTAGTATAAATATAGGGCTTTAACAAATCGAATTTACTCAGACAAAGAAGCTATGGCCTCATCCAGAAGACTTTCCCCTTATAATGCCCATTTTTTAGAGCTCTGAAAGGCAGTAGAGTCATTGGGCTTTGCTCATGAACAAGCCCAAATTGAGCTTTAACACGTTAAGCTTGAGCAA
This sequence comes from Viscum album, assembly GCA_963277665.1. Taxonomy (NCBI): domain Eukaryota; kingdom Viridiplantae; phylum Streptophyta; class Magnoliopsida; order Santalales; family Viscaceae; genus Viscum; species Viscum album. The sequence goes on from OY728148.1 coordinate 1,143,629,041, forward strand.
AACCAACTATGAGAGAAGTGGAAGTTAATAGAGATTACAACCCGAGCGATGTTATCCAAGCCACCCTAAGAGTATGTCACCATCACACACCTTATCCATCGGTCTTATGTGGGTGTTAAAAGGGGTTATGTAACAAGACCCTAGCACTATGAAAACTTACATTATTTTTGTATAAATAATTTTCATTCATTTTGTTATTTTTACATTGTAAATAGTTTTTAAAGAAAAAATAGTATTTTTAGTAAATATTAAACTAAGATATCTATTTTGATGAATTAATGGATTTTTTAATTAAATATTATTTTAATAAAATATTATTATTAAATTAAATTTTATTAAATTTAAATTATCTTATTATTTTATAAATTCAAGTATAATTTTTATTAAGGTTTGAAAACTATTTTTTGTCAAAACACATGAATTTATGATAAATGTCAGTTTTTATTTTAGAAGTAAATATTCACATATTTATAAAATAATTTTGATAAAATGAATATTATTTTTGGAATAAGGATGTTTAAATTATATAACAGTGAGTTTTTCATAATTTTCTTAGATAGTCAAATTTTTTGGTAAAAATTAAACACCTTTTAAATATATATTGTGTTTTATGACAACATAATGACCCAATAATGATGTAATAAAATAATATAAACATTATTTTCATCCAATATATTTTTTACCATTAAAATAATGTGATTTTATATTTGTTTGATTTTTTTAACAATGCTTTACTGTACACTTCACGGTTTATAAAACATTTTTCCTTTTTAAATTGAATTTCCTTGAGAGTGTGACTCCCCTCTACATAAGAAGACCTATTATTTAATATGTTCGTCCATTGGCCTTATAAAAAAAATTCACTCCACTTTGGCAGAAACCATGGGAAAAAACCATGGGTTGGTTTGTGGTATTGATTAGTTTAATGTGAGGTGTCCCAAACATAAATAACAAATAATCCCCCCTCCTTCCGCATATAAACCCACTGAAGCATCCACTTTCTCTTCACTCAAATACATTGGAGTTTGACCGACCCCTGACCTCCCCTCTCTAGAATTCTACCAAGGTTCCCTGAGCTCCCATGAAGCCTCTGTCAAGCCTCTTACAAACCGTTGGGATCACATTTCCAAGTAAGGGATTTCATCCTTTCTCTTTTTTGTCCAATTTTCCTTAAGATCTTAAGCCATTTTTTTCAATTAAAAATGTTGGTGTATGATTTAGAACCCCCCCCCCCCCATAATTTTCTATGTATGTTTGGATGATGGGAGACTCCTTTTTATCTCAGTAATTCCTCCCATGTACACCTGTTACCATGCAGAAATTCCTTGAGGGATTTCTCTCTCCTCTTTTACATCCAAGTAGTTCTTTTGTATTATGCATCTAAATTCCATTAAGTTTGTTGGGAAATGAATCTATATCACCACTTTACTGTCCATTTAATTTATATATGATGAGACACCCTTTTCTCTCTCATCAACCATTTTAATGAATCCTTATGTCACGTCGTTATGCTGCCGAAATTGCACCGTGTTTTTTCAAACCAAGATCATTGTGTAGTGAATACCATACCCATGTCTCTATCAAGGGAATTCACAATAATACACATATATATATTTAATGATACTTTCATGTATTTATTCTACATTAATTAATCATGGAATAACTTATGATGTTGATTGATTCCATGATCCATGTGGCACACGTATGTATGAAATGAAATATTTAAGAAGGGTTCGCCCTGATAGCGCTCCAATGCAATGGCTAAAGTATAGTATCATGATATGTCATTTGCAATGGGTGTTGACTCATGATAATTCAAGTGTAATGAGTTTTTACCCATGATTCATGTGGAATTAGGGTCTACTCATGCTCCATTACAATGAGCTGTGGCTCATGCTAATTCCATGTTAAGTGTTGTTTCCAAATTTCCATGTTATGATTATCATGTGTTATCAAGCATTGATGTTCATTTTTCTGTTTTAATACATTGATATTCCTATTGTCTAACATGTATTTAATTCCTCATGTTATTCAATGTTTTTAGCTTACTGGGATTTATAGCTCACCCTTTTTTATGCATGTCCTTAGGTTATCCAATGCAATGCTATGTACATGGGAATGTAGGGGTCATGTAATGGATTTTTTCAATAAAGATGTTGTTTGTTTTATGTTTTAAGATATTATTTAATGTTCCTAATCCTCAAATACACTAGGATTCTTGATCTTCTATGTTGTATCAAGTGAATATTTTATATAATAAATAATGTATAAGTTTGTAATAAAAGTCAGGGTTATTATAGTTTGTATTAGAGGATATGTTTAGTTATTTTTTGGATTAGGATTAGAAAACCCTAGTGAAGACTTAGAGACAAGAATATGTATAATAAAAACATCCCTATGTATTGGTGAGTATTGATAAAGTGGTTTTTCATGCAAATGCATCCCTGTCTGGATACGAGTAGGTATAGGCGGCTCAAAAATAGATGTATCCTAGGGGTAAAACCTAAAAACACCACTTTGAGCTAGAATCTAACGGGAATCGGTGCACAAAAACAGGCCTTGCTTCACTCTTGGTTATGACACTCCCATGGGATATTCTTTGGTAAATTCACATGTTTAGTATGTACCCTTATTAACAGAATAAAAATATTCCCCTAGGAATATATGATAGAAAGTAGATCATAGATAACATAGATTGAATCCTATAGATTCATATGTTAAGGAAATAAAATAAGTTATAAGTCATCGGTTTTTAGATTATCCTTTATCTGTTATCCCTAACTTTCCTTTTTTTCCTTCCAATGGCTAGTAATTGGAGGACTCGATCAAACAACTGATGTGAAGATCAATGTGATGACTGTGCTACTGAGATGGTCAATCCGATGGGAGTGGGAATAGAAACATTTGTCATTATTTTCCTTCAGTTAACTCAAGATTCTAATAGAAACTTGGGTCAAGAGGAATATTCAAACCCCCCTAAAAAAGAATAAGTCACTATCAAGAGATTCATGATACAAGGGCCTCTTACTTTTAATGGATCATCTGATCCCTCAATCACCGAACAATTGATCAAGACCATTGAAAACATATTCTATATCCTTCAATGTGTTGAACCAGAAAAGGATCTCATGGAGGTTTATCATATGGAGGTTTTAGTTGATCAATAGTAGACATTGATCAAAAATACAAAGCCTGAGGAGGAGATCGATGTGTTGGAATGGAAGGATTTTCAGAAGATGTTTTTTGATAAATATTTTCTATGCACCCTTCTGCTTAAGATGGAAAGGGACTTTCTTTATCTCAAGCAAAAAAGATGACAAATCTATTGGAGTGTATGAGGAAAACATCACAAGTCTTTCAAGATATGCCTTTGGATTTGTAGTTAATCCTGAATTCAAGGTTGACTACTTTTTTGGTGTGTTGAAACCTAGCCTATGGAAATCACTGGTGATTCGTGACTTTGACAGCTATGAAGAAATTGTATGATGTACCCTCAAGGAATAAATGGAGATTGGTGAATCTCAGGGGTATCACGGGGATAAGAAGAGTAAGGTGGACTTCAATTCTGGTGTTCCAATTGATAAATCCAATGGTTCTAAGATGATCCAGCACCCAACTTTCCAAAGGTTCAGAAAGAAGCACCCCAGAAATTGCCAGAAGGGGGTGAGGAAATGCTTTAGGTATGGAAGAGAATGGATCCTAGCTGTTAACTACTGACAAGAAAAACTCATATTTGTAATAGAAGAGAGGAAAGATTCATTTTAACCTCAACACGTTGTTCATTGCTACATCTAAAAAGAACCATGGCACTTGAAAATTAGTGACCTATGCCATGGGTTTTCTATGGAAACCAAAAACCTCCAAGGTATAAAGGGAGAGATTTTTCCATCACTACTACCAAAGTGAACCCTGACAACGATGTGGTGACAGGTACAATAGTTATTATTTTATACAATAAACGTTTAATAGAACAATCCCAGCACCACCACAATTCATGGAAGTAAGGATTTCAGTGAGTACGGAAAATGGGGAAATCATTACATCCCATGAATGTAACTCATCCCCTGTCATAAACTGTGGATTGAATTTCCCTGTGAACCTCATCATACTCCCTCTAATGGAACTTGATTCCATTCTTAGCATGTATTGTCTTTCCTTATATAGAGCCAACATAAATTTTTGTGAGAGGTAAATCACTCTCCATGTGGAGAATCTACTCCAGATTCTATACAAGTGAAAGGAGGAAGATGAATCTTCTTTAGCTCCATCATCTCAAGCGTGGATATTACTACCCTATGAGAACACATATTTGGATCTAATGATTTAGTCTAAGAAGACATCCATCCTTGAAGACATGCTTATTATGAACTAATTTGCTAAAGTGTTTCCCGAGGAATTTTTTGGTCTTCCTTCATGACAAGATGTTTAATTCAAAATTGATCTTATACATGGGGCATTTCCAATATCCAAGACTCTATATAGAATGGCTATTGTGGAGAATGAGGAGCTGAAGATACAACTATAGGAGAATCTGGATAAAGGTTTTATATGCCGAAGTGCTTCACCTTGGGGTGCAGTAGTCCTCTTCTTCAAGAAGAAGGATGGGTCAATGCCCCTTTTCTTCGATTAGCATGATCTTTACAAAATCATGATAAAGAAAATGTATCCTCTCCAACGAATTGATGACTAGTTCGATCATCTCTATGGAGGAAAATACTTCTCCGAGGTGGATTTGTGGTTGGGATATTATCATGTAAGGATGAAGAAGGAAAATATACACAAGACTGCTTTTCATACAAGATATGGGCACTATGAATTTATAGTAATTCCATTCAGTCTCACTAATTCTATAGAAATATTCATGGAATTGATGAATATATTATTTAGGGATTACCTTGACAAATGTGTTGTTATCTTTATATATGATATTCGGATATACTCTAAAACCAAAGAGGATCATGAGGAGCATCTAAGAATTGTATAAGAGACCTTGCGTCAGTATAACCTCTATGAAAAGTATAGAAAGTGTGACTTATTGGCTAAAGGAGGTCCCATTATTGGTCCATATCATCACATGCAATGGGATATCTGTTGATCCCCCCAAAATAGATGCAATTGAGGTATGGGTGAGGCCAACATTGGTAACAAATATCTGTAGCTTCTTGGGGTTAGTTGGATATTATCGAAAATTGGTGATTAATTTCTCATCATTTCCCAACCCTCTTACCAAGCTACCTCGAGGGGGAGTAATGTTTTATTGGAGTGTTGAATGAAAAGAAAGCTACAAAGCGTTAAAAAGATGCTTATCACTGCGCTCGTGCTCACTTTACCTAGAAGTGGAGAACATTTTGTGGTATTCAGTGATTCTTTGAAGAAGATCCTAGGATATGTGTTGATGGAAAATGACAAAGGCATTTCCTATGCTTCAAGTAAATTGAATTTTATTGAGAAGAATTATCCAACACATGATTTGGGGTTGGCTGTGGTGATATTCGCTTTAAAAATATGGTGGAATTATCTCTTTAGGGAGAAGTGTGAAATATATATGGACCAAAAAAGCGTCAAGTATATATTCACACAGATAGAGTTGAACATGCACCGTTGAAGATGGTTAGAGATGATCAAAGACTATGACTGCTCAATCCATTACTACTTTGGGATAGCAAACAAGGCATCATATTCTTTAAGTAGAAAAGACCCGAAAATTCCTTCATTGATGAGAATTGAGAAGGATCCAATCGTCTTAGATTTGATGAAGATGGACATGGGAATCATAGATAAGTGAACATTATCAATCGTTTCACAAATGATTGCTCAACTGTCTCATTTGGAAAGGTTAAAGCATGCTCAAAAGGATTATGTGGGAATTCAGAAGAGAGTGGAAGCTTTCAAAAAAGGGAAATCCTCAGAGTGCAATGTAAATAAAAAAAGAATTATGAGATTTGGGAAAAGATTTTGTGTTCCATATAGTCTGGAGCTCAAGAATGAACTTTTGGATGATGTGCATAGTTTAAATTTCTCTATTCACCCAGGAAACACAAAGATATATCGAGATCTCCAAGAGCATTATTGGTGGAGTAATATAAAAAAGGAGATCGTTGAGTATACATCAAGGGTCCCGGTGTGTTAGCAAGTGAAGGCAGAGAGGCAGAAGTATAATGGGATGATGCAACTATTTCCCATTCGAGAATGGAAATGAGAGAACATCACCATAGACTTTGTCATCAAACTTCCAAAGACATCCAAAGACAACAATTCAATATAGGTTTTTGTGGATAGTCTTACAAAGTCTGCACACATCATTTCAATTCAAGAGGATTTCTCAATGGATCAACTAGCATAGATATAAATTAGGGAAGTGGTAAGGCTATATAGGGTAGCACAATCTATTGTATCCTATTGAGATCCACAATTCTCCTTTATGTTTTGGAAGATTCTTCAACATGATCTAGATACTAAACAGAACATTAGTACAGCATGTCATCCTCAAACTGATGGCCAATCTGAGCAAACTATTTAGACACAATAGTAAATGTTAAGATCATGTTTTATACACTTCAAACGAGGGTGGGACCTCCATCTTCCACTGGTTGAATTCTCCTACAATAACAGTTTCCACTCGAGCATCTGAATGGCACCTTATGAATCCCTATATGGGAAAAGTGGTAGAACACTAGCATGTCGAGATGAAGTCGGTGAACGTAAGCTACTATGAACAGAAATTGTTGAAGAAATGGTGGAGAAGGTGAAAACCATTCTGCACTGTGTCAAGGTAGCCCAGAGTTGACAGAAGAGTTATGCATATAACAGTTAAAAATACCTTGAGTTTATGTTTGAGACATAGTATTTCTATGAATATCTCAATGTAAGAAGGTTATGAGGTTTGGAAGGAAAGGGATGTTAAGTCCAAGGTATATTGGCCCCTTCCAGATTCCTGATCGTCTCGGGGTTGTGGCCTAACGACTAGCACTCCCACCTACCATAGACGAAGTGTATGATGTCTTCCTTGTATCCCTCTTAAAGAAGTTCATACTAGACCCTTCACATGTACTCTCTTAATAGGTTGTACAATTAGAGGATGATATTTCTTACAAGGAGCAACCTGTGAAGATCTTAGATCACAGAGAAAAAGTCCTACGAAGTATGAAAATTCCCCCATTGAAGGTGTTGTGGAGAAACAACAAATGTGATGAAGCGACATGGGAATCGAAGGAAGTGATGAATAAAAGTTACCCACATTTATTTTAGATTTGGAAAAAAAAACTTTCAAGGGAGAAATTTCTTAAGGGGGGAAGATTGTAAAGACCCAAAATTTCATTACGGGAAATTCCTCTTGTTTTAGTTAAATGTCTTATTATGGTTATATAAAATGTGAACTTAATTGGTTTTATGTTTTGGTATTTTAAAATACCATTATGAATTGTGATTGTGTCTAATATAGATATTGAACAGTGATTACATGATTTGTATAAATATATGGATTTTACCAATCCAATTTACTCCGATAAAGGAAGTAATGGCATCATCCGGAAGACTTTCTCCATAGGAAGCCCATTTTTTGGAGCTCAGAAAGGAGGTGGCATCATTGGGCTTCTCTCTTGACCAATAAAAAGCCTAGCTTGAACACGTTAGTATTTAATGGAACCAACTATGGGAGAAGTGGATGTTAATTGACATTACCACCTGAACGATGTTATCTGAGCCACCCGAATAGTCTGTCACCATCGAACACCTTACCTTTCTGTCCTATACGACTGTTACAAGGGGTTATGTAACAAGAACCTATCACTATGACTTTGTATTTTATTTTTGTATATATAATGTGCATTCATTTTATTATTGTCACTTTGTAAATAGTTTTTAAAGCACAAATAGTATTTTTGGTTAATATTCAACTAAGAAACTTATTTTGATGAATTAATAGATTTTTGAATTAAATAATATTTTAATTAAATATTATTATGAAATTAATTTTTATTAAATATAAATTATCTTATAATTTTATGAATGAAATTGTAATTTTTATTAAGGTTTGAAAGCTATTTTTGTCAAAACCCATGAATTTTTGATAAATATTGTTTTCTATTTTAAAAGTAAAAATTCACATATTTAAAGAAATATTTACATAAAATGAATATTATTTTTGGAATCAGGATTTCAAAATTTTTCAACTATGAAGTTTTCATAATTTTCTGATACAGTCGAATTTTTGGGTAAAAATTAAATACCTTTTAAATATATAATGTATTTTATGACATCATAATGACCCAATGGTGATGTAATAAAATACTATAAACATTATGTTTGGAAAATTTTTGTTTTACCATTAAAATAATGTAATTTTAGATTTGTTTTAATTATTTTACAACGCAGTAGTGGACCCTTCAATTGTTATAAACAATTTTGTCTATTTAAATTGTTTTCATTGGGTGTGTGACTCGCCTCCACATAAGAAACCCTATTATTTTAAGATGTTTGGAAATTGGCCTTATAAAATATATTTCCACTCCCCTTGGGAAAAAAATCCTGGTCAAAAATCATGAGTTGGTTTGTGAAATTGATTAGTTTAACTTGAGGTGTCCCAAACCTAAATAAAAAAGAATTCCCTCTCCTTTCCTATATAAAACCACCAAATATCCCACTTCCTCTTCACTAAATTCCTTTTGATTTCAACCAACCCCTACCCTCTTCTCTCTAGAATCCTCCCAAGGTGCCTCAATCTCCTAAAAATCCCTTCTAAAGCTTCTACCAAGCCTTTGGGGAAACACTTCCATGTAAGGGATTTCTTCTTTTCACATTTTTGTTCAATTTTCATTAAGTTGTCATGCCCTTTGTTTTCAATTACAAATATTGGGGTATGATTTTGAGACTCTCCCATAATTTCATATTTATGTTTGGATGATGGGATACCCCTTTCTCTCTCATTAATGCCTCCCATGTACACCTGTTTCCATGCCGAATTTTATTAAGGGATTTCTCTCTCCTCTTTTAAATCCAAATAATTCTTTTGTATTATGCATCTAAATTCCATTAAGTTTGTTGGGACATGTATCTATATGACCCCATTGATGTCCATTTCATGTATATATTATGAGACACATTTTTCTCTCTCATCAACCATTTTCATTAATCCTTATGTCATGTCGTTATGCTGCCGAAATTGTGCCATGTTTTTTCAAGCCAAGATCATTGTGTAGTGAATACCATACCAATGTCTTAATTAAGGGTATTCACCTTTATACACATATACATTTTGAATGCTACTTTCATGTATTTATTCCACATTAATTAATCATGGAATAACTTATGATGTTGATTGATTCCATGATCCATGTGGCACACTTATGCATTAAATGAAATGTTTAAGAAGGGGGTGCCCTGATAGCGCTCCAATTCATTGGGTAAAGTATAATATCATGAAACATCTTGTGAAATGTTTGTTGACTCATTATAATTTAAGTGAAATGATGTTTTACTATTTCTTCATGTGGAATTATGGTTTTCTCATGCTATTTGTGCAATGATCCTGGCATCATGCTAATTACATGTTAAGTGTTGTTCCACATCTCGATGTTATGATTATCATGATTTATCATGCCTTTAGGTTAATGTTTCTATTGTGCTCCATTGATATTCCAATTTTCCAACCTGTATTGTATTACTCTTGTTATCCCATGTTTATTCCCTTAATGGGATTTATAGCTTTCCATTTTCCTATTAATGTCCTCAGGTTATCCAATGCAATGCTATGTATGAGGGAATGTAGGGGTAATGTAAAGGAATTTTTCAATAAATATGTTTTGTGTTTTATGTTCTAAGATATTATGTAATGTTCCTAAGCCCCAAATACACTAGAACTCTTGATATTCTATGTTGTTTTAAGTGAATATTTTATGTAAAAAATTATTTCTAAGGGTGTAATAAAAAGCATGCTTATTATAGTAATGGTTATATAATGATAAAATCACAAAAATAATTTATTTTTAAGAAATAATATTTTTAACTAAAAATAATCTTCTCAAAAATAATAATAATTTATAATTAGTATATTTTTACCTGAGGAATTGAAAAATTAATTTTACTTTATCAATTTTACATCCTAGTTTTTTATATATAGTTATTAAAATAAAATAAAAAATATAAATAAACTAGATTTCATTGAAAATAACATTTTTCAATATTAAATCATATTAATTTTTTATCTTTAAAATGTAATAAATTTTAATAGTTATCATATAAGTGTTTATTATAGATTCATAAATAACTTTGTTTTTATCTTTTTTGTTTAATTATTTTTTTACAATCTATAACATAACATATCGAACAGAATATTAATTTAGAGAAAAAGGTATTCCATAATATTAGGTAGTCACATTCTACGGCCTTAAATAAATTACTTCCTAATAATTTTAATTATTACCTACTAATGAAAATATGTGTGGGAATCTAAATGTAAGAGGAAAATCAAGGTATAATTTCCCGATACATATCAATCTTTCAAGAATAGGTAATATCTTTCATTTTTACACATAATATGTCAATAATAATATTGACTTTTCTCAGATAATTTAATGTATATGTCATTCATTATTAAATATCATGACTCATATTAATGAATGTGTTTTCTTAGAGATTTTATACCTATTATTTAATATATTTATGATCATGTTTTGGTATAAAATAAGTATTTTCTGTTCCTTATTCTCACAATTTATAAGTGATTCATGTAGAGAGAGATCTTCAATGTCAAAAATTATATTAAATTCCATTAAAGTATGAATTCATACAACACACATGAATAATACTCACATGAAATTATATCTTGAAAAATAATAATAGATCTAGATATTTTCTATGAAAATAAATCCTCATGGTGGTAATTTAATTCTCTTACCAACATCCTATATATACTAGGGTGCTAATAATTAAACTCCAAAAATAAATCTATAGATCTGGACTAGATGATAAGTATTCTCTAATTACTAAAATCCACTTGAATGTAATGAAATTTCTATATTTCCTTTGTTTTATTGGTTTTTTAGGAATCTTTTTTTGATAAACCCTCAATTATGGAATAATTGTTTATAAATTCCAAATTCATTGAATTTGAAACACTTGAAATTAATTCCCTCCATAATTTTTCACATATCCTTCTAAAATTCATGAGCTCTATGGAATTTTTTCCCACATATAAAACATTCATCTTCTCCACTATGAAATAATCCTAGAAGATTCTTCTACTATTTTAATTATATAGGTTATTTATATTTCATCCCTTCATGTGATTTATCTCTAGAGTTCCTTTGGGAAAACATTTTCCTTTTCTTATTTCCAAAACCACTGGAATATTGAGTGTTTCCAACTTCCATTTCCATAATAAGAGTACTTAAACAAATATCTTCATATATACTGAAGTCACTTATGGATAACACTATTAAAAGTCTTGGAATTAAGTCAGTAAATTAGAAATCAATTTTTATCTCAGTATCATAGATGAAACCAAAAGAAATCCTCATGAGTGAGGTGAAATTTAATTCATATGATTCAATAGAATCATTATCTTTTTTTATTAAATTCAAATAATTCCTCCTCCATTTTTTTTATTGTAGTATAAGGAAAATACTTACTGTAAAATATCTTCTTTAGCTCTTATCATACTATATATTCAACTTTCTAATTTTATAAGGTATTCTTAAAAGGACTCTATAATTGGTTAGTATCACCTTCTAGATGATATAGTACCAAATTGAACTTCTTATATTCTGAGTAATGGAGAATAGAAAATGTCTTATTCATTAAAATATCCCATTAATCTATAACTAGTGGATTAGAATAATGATTAAACGATGGTAGGTGTTGTATTATAAATGACTCAATAGTGTATTTATACCTCCTTTATGCATTATAGAGATCAACATGGTTTGGGTTGTTTCCTATTAATTTGTAATGTTAAGTGAGTACATTCATTATATTTTCCATTACATCATTAATCTCATTTGGATACAAGTAGGTATTGTCCCTACATTTTCAATTTCATCCATTGTTAGATCAGTTATTATATGTTCCCATTATTTTCTTGACTAAATGGTAATTTAGAATGAGTATACTTGAATTAATTAATGTAACTAAAATTTTTACTATAAACATAGAAGGAGTAGTTCATAAATGGATTTCATATGTTAGCATATTAATATTTATCTTTCAATCTAGGTTATCCACTGTTTTCTTTTTAAGTAGTTATATATATATATATTCAAGAACTTTATAACATTTTATAGAGATAGTGAAATTCATCAAAGAATATCCATTTATTGTGTAAAAATTGGTGTGTCCTTAGATCTATTTTTCGTTTATCAGATCATGGTATAATTAATAACTAACACACCATCTTTAGGGTTATTACCCCTAGGTGCGTCTATTCTAGAGTGGACATCCACTTGTAGTATCCAAAGAAGTTGGTGATTTCAAGGAGAACTAAAAAAATCTACTGTAAAAAATCATGAAAATATCCAATACACAGACACATATCTTAGACATTTATTTAGGATTTTAAATAAATATCTCTTAACAAAAATCCAAAAATAACAAAACCCTACACTGAAATCAACTATTCCAATCCAATATAAGCATAAATAAAATAATATAATATTCTTTGATTTAGACAATACATATCACAAGAAGTCACACATTCCAAGTTCTAAATGATTGAATGTCTTCGAGATTATCCATGTAATTATCTTACTCTATAATAATTTCTTATAATTGAACACTTTTGGACACACATCTATGATTTCCAAGGGTTATACTCATAATCATAACTTGTAGAATAAAAAAATTAAAAAATTGAAGAGTGCAAACATTAATTAATGTAATAATTATATATAAGTCATCAAGGGTTATTTTATAAGAATATGAGGATACGTCATAAGGGGGAAATTTCATATTAATGTAACATGGAACAATATGAGTTTTCTATATGTCATTACAGAAGGAAATACCACCTAAAATGAAAAATCATATTGCATGGAAACATTGTATAGAACCAGGAGACATTAAAAAGGATTCAAAGATCATTTTCATGGAATTATATAAATACTGAATTAATTTTATCATAATATAACTAAAATAATGTGAAACAAATCATATGAAATCTTGTGAAGAAATCTTCTCACATTACGTTCACATTACAACTTTTAAACAAAGATTCCCTTATCTCATTAATACAAAAAACTTGTGAACAATTCTTCTTGAATATATTCCACATAAAAAAAAGTGAAAATAATATTAACACATCTCATTAAAACAAAAAACATGTTAATAGAGACTCATTCATCTCATTCCCACAAAAAACATGTAAACAAAGTCACCTAAATCACATTCACATAAAAACCCTTCCAAGAAGGCTTGTTTCAACTAATTTGTGAAACATTTCACTATCTCAAGAAATGTGAAAAATTAATAAAATAATTGGAGAGAAATATATGACCCTACACATCAAACATCCATACATATATTCTCCACTTCTAAACAGGATTTCATCATATCATAAAGAATCCATGTAAAAAAATAATTTGTTTCTTAAACCATTGAAAAATATTACATAACATGAATTTAAGAAATCATAGGATGTAAAAAATATTATTTTCCAAGAGAAATCATATCATTATAGGAAATATATGATCACCAAAACATAACATCAAGAAACATTAACCTTGTACTATAAATAGAGGTGGAAATATAAGAGTTTTCACAAACAATTTTAAAACATTGATGTGAAAATTACGTTTAAAATAATTTTATGAATGGAAAGAAAACTACAAATCCATGTCCTTAAAAATTACATAATCCTGCGTTTTGGTCAACAATTTACTTTTTTCACATTGAGTATCTTTTTAACTTTATATTTTTAGAGAAATAGGCCATAAATCGCACATTAAAAACCATATAATACTAATTGGAAACAACTAATCAAAGTCTATTTTTCCAACATATAAAACACTTAAAATAAAAAACATTTATTTCATTAAAAATCATTATGAAATTAAACATTAATTCTTCCTTTCTATTACCCATCCTATTATAAACTTTTATAAACATGGGATTTGAAAAAAATGCTCAAAAAGGGTTATAAATGAATGGAAACTATTAGTCTAATAAAAACATGAAGAAAGTTTTTTAAATTTTTACCTTTATCATCAATGTTATTTGAGAATATGAAATAAAACATATTTTCTAAAAAACCCACTTACTTTTTTCTAAAATGAAATCATTAAAACTCATAGAAATAAATTAAAACCACATCACGGAAACTTGAAGCATAACATTAATAACCCATTATAAACCCATATCATATATAACTAGAGTCCAGTTAAACCCTTTTGGGAAACAATTATATAACTCAATATTCCCTTTTATTAAAGAAAGGAACATTACCTAATTCAATTGTGTGCTATCTGAGTTCACCAATCATTTAATCAACATTGATCTCAGTCTGTGGTATTTGGGTCGCCCCATCAAATAAGCTGTAATGGGATCACCCGACGCTATCGAGGACACCCCATAATATAATTACGAAGTACTATATATTGAATAAAACATTTTCATACATGTACTTTTCCATTGTAAAACATTTTATAGACTCATTTAATCTAAAAAATAACCACTTTTTAATATCAAGAAAACCTTTTCTTTTAAAAATATATTTTCAATATAAAAAACCCTTTTCTTTTAAAAGACAATCTTAAAAATAAAAATACCACAAAACGGTAAAATGTGATTTCCATGAATTAAACATGTAATATTTCAATGGAATATAAATAAAATAATAGTCTCATCAGTGGAAAATTCATTTCTACTAAGTACATTAAAAATAGAACATTTATTCTGTTATTTTCAAAACGTTCCGTAAAAAACATATACAAAGATTAGTTTTTGAGAACCATCGAAAATAAATTATAAAATTTCCATAATAAATATTTTATTTCTATATAAAAAAAATTAACAATTATTTTAAAAAAACATGAACGTGAAAGAGAATGGGAGATTTAAAGAAAACTTCAAAAAGATTTATTTAGAAGAAAATAATCTTATCACTTTGTAAGTATTTAAATCATAAGCTGCATGAAATAATAATGTTGTAAAAAACATTTAATAACATTAAAATAGATAAATTAAAGATATATAATTTAAATGGGGCTATATACACACGTATAAAGGAAATATGTATAAAATCAAGATATTCCATAATAAAAGGATATTGATACGAAGTCCATTACCTAGACTCTAGATTGTCTTGTGTGTCTTTATATTCATGAATAATAAACATATATTAATTATTTTATTTCTGGAGAAATGTTTTCATCTTTATTATTAATTTTATTTCCCTTATTAACAAGTTATATAAAATTACTTAATAAATTATGTTTAATTCATATGTTTTGACGTGTTCGTTGTATGTGTGAAAAACAACTTAGTTAGGTCGAATATGGTCAAGTAGGTCATTATTTAAACATCTCTATAATCATGATCATGATATAATTATAATTTTTTAAATGTCAATTATACTTTAAAAACATTTCATGTAATATAGTTATTAAAAATTAACTAGTCTTATGATCATTAAGATTGTATTCGTTACATATGCATGAGTAACACTTCCATTTCTCAATGAAAATTATAGAAAGGAGGTAAGTAAAATTTTTCTTTATATAGTGATAATTATAATATAAATATCATAATATTGAGTTATATATACTTATATATATCATTCATTGGATTTGGTGATGAAAAACAAATTGCATTGCCTCAAGGAGGAGGTAGTCCACATGTCTATGAACAACCGTATCACTTTTCTGTCATTGAGATGGTATGTAATAAAATTAAATATTTGACTTACATAATGATAAATATTTAAATATTATCATTATTATTTCATTTATATCACATAAATTCATTATCTTTACCCTTATTTATTTTTATATAATGCATTATTTAAAATGAATCACATCGCTTCATGAGGTGGTTGTCAGTTGCACACATGAACTGCTTTATCGTATCCCTTACATATTGGAATAAAAAAAGGTTATATATGAAATAATGAATACAGAGATATTATTACATTATAGATATCATGTATAATAATTATATCCATCATTATACCCGATCGTGAGAGGTGATAATGAAAAAACAAATGATGTTATTTCATGAGGTGGTAGTTTAATGCCCCGACCCTAGTTTCCCAAAGTTAGTGCATTATTTTAATTTATTTGAATGATACAAGGAAATCATGTCCTGAAAGACTGGTCAGTTTTGCAGTCTTGGAAATAGATTACATACAACAACTTCACATTATAATTTCAAACATAAAATATAGCATAGATAGTTCTTTAGGAACGCCATTATTCCCTTTTAGCTTAACCCTACATATTAATCATAATACACTTCATGGAAATCCTGGGAAAATGAAACCTAAAAAGGGGTGAGCTCCGATGATCAGTAAGGATAACAATATAGTGGAAACTTTTATAAATAAGCATAAAAATTTTAGGTGATTTATAATACTAAAACAAAAAAAAAATTAATCATAAACATTAGAATAATATAAAACTTATAAAATCAAATAATAATATATACATATTTACATGGATATTATACTAGTTTAATAATCACATGAAATACCAATAGCCACTTTTATATTGATGTAATGCATAATGCCAGACATCATAACCACATAGTCAAGGCCTTGTGCCAAGATTACAATTAACATTTTGTCAAGGCTTTTTTCCAAGACACCTATTTGTCTAATGAGACCTATTGATGCATCGAGGAACTATAGCGGGATCCACCCATCACTTACTAAGTCCAATTCATTCCTCATATGAAAAGGATTAAACATCACATAAACATTCGTATTAAAACTAGCATATGAAATTTCAATACTTTTTCCATAAACCATGAATGGTATAAGAATAACACATCCATAGTCAAACATATCACAAAGTATTCAATACAATATGGAATATTTCTATCATAATAAATCAACTTCAAACAAGATCAAAATCCATCAAAAAGGATGATGATATAGATGAAATCAAACTACACCATGACGTGGAGGCTATAGGTTGTACGTACGCATATATAGTGACATTGTGATTCATATTATGGATAGAATTATGAATATGATAGTACCATTTTTATAATACCATCATGGTACATATAATATTCACAATTTATTATTTTAGAATAAAAACAACACTGAAAGAGCATGTGGAAGAGGAAAGGAACTTGATAGAGGTTATGAAATATTTACCTCTTCTTCGGGTTCTTCCTTTTGATTTGATCAAAATGGCTCTGTAAGTTGGATTTATGACCAAAGTAAGGTCTTTAGGAAGATGGTAGGAAAGTTAGGAGGGTATTTGGGAAGGGTTTTTTTTATCCAAATGGCTTTGGATTTGTGAAATTAAGAGAATTGGAAGTACCCTTTTATAAGAGAGGGGAGGGTCACTTTAGGAAAAACATAAAATATTATTTTATAATAAAATAATTTTTGTTTTATAATGGCACAAAAATGTTTTATTTAGAGGATAAATAAGGTATGGGTCTAAAAACTCTCAACCAATAGGTTTTGGATAGTTCTAGGTCACCATATTAACCTTATCATTTAGATTTAACTCTTAGTTCAATAGTTTTACATTTACCATGTCTCTTTGTATTTTTATATTCTATTGTTCATAAAATTACTATAGCCATCCAAGAGAACCCAATGTGGTTAATTATTAATATATATAACCTTATCTATGTATTTTTTCAGAACCTTATATTTTTAGTAATATTATATAAAATAATAATATAGTATTTCTTTTAAAAACTCAATTATTTAAATTTTGACACTATTTAGTATTTGGTTTTTGTGAAAATAATCACAAATTGATTACTTCAAACCAAATACATTTAATAAATCCTAACATGTCATATTAATGGGAAAAATTATTGATGGAATCAAAACATTCAAATTTTTTTTATTTTTATATTTACAACACCATTTATTGGATTCCTTCATTAATAGGTTACTTAATACATCATCATTGTTTCGTAAATAAATTTAACTTTTTAATATCTAAAATTTATAAATAAAATATCATTATCTATTAAATAATTTTATATTTCTAATGAGTATTTATTTTCAAAAATATAACTTCTATAACCCCATGTCAAAATTATTTTACTAAAAGATATCTCTTTATGTCATTTTTTTCTTTACTTTAAAATAATTAATATAAACTGTCATTATCACTCTCAAGTGGCTACATGGGGTCCCAAAAATAACCCAAGGATTCCAATGGTCGTAAATATATCAAAAAATATGAATAAGATACATGTTAGGGTAATATAATATTATTATAATATTATTTTTTGACTCTAATTTATAGGATTTACCTTTTCAACATGGTAAATAAAATATTTGTTGAAGTAAATATTCATAATATCTAAAAATAAAAGTTAACTATTAACATAATTTGGACCTCATGATTCCAAATATATAATCAATTTTACATAATTCAAAACACATAAGTGTCAGAAATAAATTTAAAATTAATTCATGTTGTTAAAACAGAATTTGTGTTTTTAAGAAATAATAACTATCAAAAGATTGACAGTTGTTTATGTCCAGTTTAAAATTCAAATTAATCCAATTAACTAAATTATATTAAATAATAAAATATATTCAAAAGAATATTTAAAACCACTCAAATGTATAATTTAACACTATATATTATTTCGTTTAGAAAAGTTGTTTTTAATTAAAATTTAGTATTTTTTCATTATTCACCAAAATAAAAAAGTTTTTTGAAAAGTACCAAAAATTTATCTAAAATAATTTTTTTTGTCTCTCTTCTAAATAAGAATTTAATTTCACTAAATTTAATATATAATATTGTCAAATATTGGATTTACAAAGGGTTCTCCATTAAAAGGTGGAAAAACTACATTTTTTTTAAAATACAACTTTTATCTTAAAATTTGAATTTTTCTTACTTTATGTCTATGAAACAAAAAAGATGAATTTTATTATTATATAGGATATTTAAATTTTAAAATATGTTTAATAATATTCATAACCTTTTTTTGAACAGCTAGTTTGGTAAGCCATGGTGCGCTCGAACTCGGTGTTGCGTGTAGCGTAGGTTATTGAAATATTTTAAAGAGATAACATACTATAAAATCATGTGGTGTTACATTCACCCATAATTCAATATATTGAGTCCTCATAATTTAAAATTGTTCTTAAAAAATAAAAGGTTAAAATATAAAAATACTTTTTTGGAAAACCCACATCATAAATTGGGTTAATAAAATATAGTCTAAATAAAAGGGAAAGGGAAATGAAAAATTCACCACAAAATTATAATCTTGATACAGAGAACATTGGTGTCAATTAGAGACACATAATTGGAGTAAAAATTTAAATAATTATAGAGAGTGATTGAGGTTATCAATCACAAAAAAGTGTAAAATTGAGGGCCTCAAAGCCATCAATCTGTGATGATTTAAAATATAACAGGTTCAACACAACATAAGGTATTAGGATAACACATTTTTGGTTTTAAGAAACCTTCCCATAAGTTTAAGAGATAATTTATTCATAGAATAAGAGGAAAAAAATATACTTGAAAAGTATATTTTCATTCTTCAACTAATTACTACCACAAACTCATATTTCTCTCCAAAAGATAACAGAATTCAAAAATATTCTATTAATTTTAATTGTATGGGTTCCCAAAAATAATGAATTTATAATTTATATTCCAGAACATTAAAAAAAAAAATTATACAAACCAGGACATCATGTATTCTAGTGTTAGGTGATCCACCCTTGTCGACATTCAGTTGCAGGTTCAAGTCTCGTGTCCTTTCCAGATGTGATAGGTTGTCTCCTAACCTCCAAGATGTCGTTTTTATAACAATCCAAAAATAATATTAAGAAAATAATTAACCTTAAAAATAGTATCTGATGTCAAACATAATCTATTCCAACCTTTAGCCTTACCCAAAATACCTCTTTCCAAACACACAGTCAAAAATTTATAAGGAAGGTAAACATAATGAAGATCTTTTTTTCCATGTAATAACATGTGAATCCTGTAATCATGTATTATTATAAAACACGCTAACACCCTAAATTACCATAAAACCTTATTGATTACATTACTTCTGCCTTATTCTTTATAGAATACTAGATATCCTCATTCTATCCAAAAATGATGTAAAATACAACAATGATGGAATATATAAATCATTAATTAGTTTCACGGTAGTCAAGAATATCCAATATAACTTATACAAATCAATCATATATTATTCTAAAATAAATACATTAGTATAAGAACCATATTATCGTTTCTCTTTCTCTCAACCATATAATTTTCAAAAACATTAAACTAATATTGAGTCCTGTTTCTTGGTTCCACACAACCTCAAGTCCTTAATGAAATAGTACTGCAGTACAATCCTTATATACTCTATAATTCTTATTACAAGTATATTGATTCGTGCAGTGTCCCGACTCCTTGACGATGAAGCATTGTAAATTTGAAACCTTTTTCTTACCCTTGAAATCATGTACTTGGTGTCCTTTTTCTCCACCCTGTTAACAAACTTACATTCCTTTCAAACATTTTCCAAGGTGTTTCTATCCACAGTTATCACATATGGGAAAATCCTTCTTTCCCCTCTTCCCTTTATCCTCCGTTCTCTCTTCCATCCTTTTCTTCTCTTCCTTCCCTTCAAATCCATAAGACATAGAGAATTATTTACTTATACTATTAATATATGATGTTATTTATTCATATGATGAAAATATGTGGGAGACTATTTCCCATCTAAATGTTGGCTTAATACCTTGAAAGATTTGATACCTATTTATTTTTTGATCATGAGTATTGCAGGAATTCTCATTCCTTCTACTTGGCACCATTTCTAAACAATGGAAAACACTAGGTTAATTTATGATTCGCAATGGATAATTACAAACTTGTAAAATACCTAAAGTAAATTTAAATCATTATGCATATAATCTATAATCATAAAATTTATCCTTTGAGGATTTACTTACTCCTAAATCCTTTATAATGGATTGTAAGGAAAATGTGAATTATCCTAAGCATATCCCTCGGGAGTGTCGTAACCAAGAGTGCAACAACGCCCGCTGTCGTGTACCCCGATACCCTAGGTCAAGCACAAAACTCCCTCCTAGTGTTTCCAATCCTAGGTACATCTATGCCAAAGCCACCTCTACCTGCTTGTATCTAGACATGTTTGTATTTCTTGTTAAATACACAAAATATCTATATTACCAAAATTCTAGGAAGTTCTAATACACTAATACTCAAATTCTATCTTAGGGTAATGTTCTATAATCAAGGTTTTCCTAAATATAGTTTCTATAGTTATTTCTAAACTTCCTATCATACCACCTATGACGCCCAAACCTTAGTTACACAGAGTCAGTGCATTATTTTAATACATTGTCATGATACAAGGAAATCATGTACTGAAAGACAAATTTGATTAAAAGTCTTGGAAAGAGATTACATACAACAACTTCACATTACAATTTCAAACATAAAATACAATATAGATCGTTCTTTTATAACTCCATTATTCCCTTTTAGATTAACCCTTTATATCAATCATACTACAGTTCTCGGAAATATATGGAAAATAAAACATATAAAGGGGTGATCTCAGATGCTCGGTAAGGATAAAAATATAGCGTAAACTTTCATAAATTTGAATAAACCTTTTAGGAAATGTATAAGACTAAAACAAAAGCCTTTTAAATGTATAGTTTAGCATAATATGACCAATATAAAATCAAATATATCCATTTACGTATTCACGTGGATATTCTACTACACATATAATCACATGAAATATCAATAGCCACTTTCATAATGATGGAATGCATAATTCCAGACTTCATAACCACATAGTCAAGGCATTGTGCCAAGATTAAAAATAAGATTTTTTAACGGAATTTTGCTAAAACTCTAGTATGACTCATGGTACCTATAGATGAATTAGAGACCTATAGCAGGCTCCACCCATCACATACTATGTCTAATGCATTCCTCATATGAAAATGTTTAAACATCACATAAACATTATTATTAAAACTAGAATATGAAATGTAAATACATTGTCCATAAACCATGAATGAAATAATAATAACACATCCATAGTAAAATATATCACAAAACCTTTAATATAATATGGAATATTTTTATCATAACATTTCAACTTCAAATAGGATTAAAATCCATCAATCGAATGTTGACATAGATGAAATCAAAACTTTTTCTAGAGAAATATTTCGTTCTCTATTGAAATAATTTAAAAGTCAAATAATTTTAAAAGAAAAAAATTTGAAAATATTTTTATAATCTTGTATGGAAAGCCTCATCTATTTTATAATGGTATAAAATATCAACACTTGTCGTAAAAGTTAAAAAAACATTCTTATATTCATTTTTCTCAAAAAAGTTATAAAGTACCTTGTTTGGAAAACAACGGAAAGATTCCTTTAAAAACATATAAAGTAAAACAAGTGGATAAATGACTTTAACCCATTGTCTAGTGAATAGGAAAATAATTTTTATATACATTTTTATGAAAACACGGATGTGGATGATAAAGAGTTCCTAGTATATACTTACGTAAAAAAACCTTGGATAATAAAGAGATTGTGGAATTAAACCTTAACTTGTACATTTCCTTATTCAATGGTATGTTAACATCATTTATAATAGTTAAAAAAAATTATTAAAATATACAATAACTATATACATAAATATGATATCATATGTGATCCTCAAATATTGCTTTGTTAATAATATTTTAGTAGTATCATCATTTCAGGTGTGAACTGATCTATTTCCTTTATAAGATCGGTTACGTAAGCCATGTTTTTTATGGATATGATGTATTTTATTCATGTAAAAAATGATATAAAGTTCATAAACATAATTTTGAATCATAAAATTAAAATTATTCTTGAAT
The DNA here is from genome assembly GCA_963277665.1 of Viscum album. Lineage (NCBI taxonomy): Eukaryota > Viridiplantae > Streptophyta > Magnoliopsida > Santalales > Viscaceae > Viscum > Viscum album. Next base: position 1,143,652,099 of record OY728148.1, read on the forward strand.
GATTATGATGGGAAATGGATCTAATCGTGTCTGTGGAGACGGTAATCTGTACGTACACATGAGCGAAAATATCATTATATTGATGGTAAAATCATAGGTAATTGGATGGTATATCATATATAAAGAATAATTAACTTGGTATATTCGTTATATATATCAGCTATACTCATTATTATACCCATCCAAAAAATGAATTGTCTGAATAACAAACTACACCACGACATGGAGACGGTAAGCCGTACCTACGCATGTATGGTGAAATTCTCATTCATATGATTGATATAATAATGAATATTTTTGTACCATTTTTCTAATAACATAGTAGTATATAGATGATTGTGGAGTTATTATTTTATAATTAAAACAACAAAGAAAGAAGAAGTGGAAGAAGAAAAGAACTTGAAAGAGATGATGAAATATTTACTTCTTATCCGGGTTCTTCCTTTTGATTTGATCAAAAGGGATCCATAGGTTGGATTTATGACCAAATTAAGGCCTCTAGGATAATTGAAGGAATGTTGGGATGATATTTTGGTAGGTTTTGGATGATCCAAGTGGCTTTGGAGTTGTGAAATTAGGATAAGGGGAAGTACCCTTTTATAAGAGAGGTGAGGGTCGCTTTAAGAAAAGCATGAAATATTAAAATTCGGTTTCTAATGACTCCAAAATAATTTATTTTGAGTATAAGGAGGATATAGGTCAAAAACACCCATAAAATAGGTCTTAGATAGGTTTCAGTCACAATATTAACCATATCTTTTAGATTTAACTCTTAGTAAAATAGTTTGACGTTTACCATGTCACATCATATTTTTATATTATAAAGTTAATAAACTTACTCTAACCCACCAATAAAACCAAATGTGGTACATTAATAATATATATAACATAATATCAATCTTTTGGTAAAAACGTAGATTTCTAATAATATTATATCAATTAATAATATAGTATTTTTCTTACAAACTCAATTATATCAATTTTGACACTATTTAGTATTTGGTTTTTGTGAAAATCATCCCAATTTGATTACTTTGAACCAAATACATTGAATAAATATTAACATGTCATATTCCCCTATAAAATTTGTGGATAGCATCAAAACATTCAAATTATATTTATTTTAATATATACAGTACCATTTATTTATTTATTTCAATAATAAGGTAATTACTACATCGTCATTGTGTCATAAAAAAATTTAACTATTTAATCTCTAAATATTATAAATAAAATATAATTATGTAGGAAATCGTTTTAGATTTATAATTAGTATTTATAGTCAAAAATATAAGTTATATAACCCCATGTAATAATTGTTCTACTAAAAGATATATGTTTATGTCATTTTTTTCTATACTTTAAATTAATAAATATAAATTGTCATAATTACTCTAAAGTGGCTCCATGGGGTCCCAAAAACGACCCAAGGATTCCCATTGTCGGAAATTTATCAACCACTAAGAATAGGACACATGTTAGTGTAATTTAATATTATTATAATATTATTCTCTAACCTAATTTATCGGATTTACCCTTTAACCATGGTAAATAAAATATTTACTAATGTAAATATTTATAATGCCTAAAAATAAAATTTACCTATTTAAAAAATTTGGAAATATTAGTTAAAAATATGGAATCTATTTTTCGAAATTCAAAACACAAAATTGGCCTAAATTAATTTAATATTAATTCTTGTTATTAAACAGAAAGCGTGTTTTTAAGAAATAACAATTATCAGAAGATTGACACTTGTTTATGTCCATTTTAAATTTTAAATTATATAGAATGAAATAAATTATATAAAATGATAAAACAACAGTATAAATATAATTTATAACCACTCAAATTTATAATTTTTTACTATAAATTATTTCTATTAAAAAATCTGTTTCTAATTAAAATTTAGAATTTTTTCATTATTCATCAAAATATGAAAGTTATCAGAAAAGTACCAAATATTTATCCAAAATAAATTATTATGTCTCTATTTTAAAGAAGAATTTAATTTCACTAAATTGAATATATGAATGTGTCAAATATTGGATTTAAAAATGGTTTCCCATTAAAAGGCGTAAAAACTGCATTTTTTGAAAAATAACACTTTTATCTTAAAAATTGAAATTTTCTTATATTATGTCTAAGAAACACAAAATCTTGGGGTGTTATAGTTAGTCCTCTGTACACACGAAAGATTATTTCATATCCCATTTGATGTAACTATGTGTGGTTGTAGTTAAATACCTTATATAAAAATAATTAGTATATGTTATAAAATAATGTTATCATATCATCCTGGTATAATAATAATTAAAGGGGTTGGACAAAAAAAATAAAATTAAAATACTCATTGATGAATTTTACCTCTTCTTTAGATATATCTTTTTTGTTAGAACCAAAGGCCTTCCTTGGGAGGAATTATACTAAAATTAATCTATCTAGGATAATAGGGGTTAATCAGAAATGATATTTGGTTAATTCTTGTAAAAAACAACTGGTGTTTAAGTTGTGAATATAGGATGATAGTGTGTCCTTTTATAAGTGGGGTGATGGGAACACTTGTATTTGTTTTAAAGAGTGAATTCCACCCATGTTTTTTTCCATGTCACCAGGCCCCCAATAATACAAAAAAAAACTGAATAATATAATGTTTAAGGACTAAATATGGCCACAAAGTGCTGGTTTTACAAGTTTATATATGATTTGGCCTCCTGAGATTAATTTTGAAACACTATGTAAACTTGTTTTTACCTCAGTCATTGTAATTAATTTTTAATTCATTCACTAATATATTTGGGGAAAATTTATGTGGGCCTAATTAGACATTGTAAATTATTACGATTCTAAATATTTAATCGATTTTTCCAATTTTATTTCACATATGTAGCAATATTTAATTTAATAATAATCCCAGAGATTCATGGAAAAAGTGGGTATTTAGGATGTTTATTTTTTTAGAAAAATATGATTCTATATTATCTCTAAAACTAATAATAATTATTTATTAAAATGAAAATAATATTTAATTATATGTGACAAATAAATTTCATTTAAAATTTGACCATTAATTATTATTTTAATTATCAAAAAAGGTGAAACCTTTTGCATTTTAAAACAGTATTTAGAAAACACATTCTTTAAAGAAAAAATATATATTAAAAACCAATATAAAGATGATTAAAAATTAATTTATGTATTAAACAAAACATAAATAATACATAGGTTTCATTTTCTCATATTAAAACCATATTAGGACACTTAAATTACATAACTTATTTAAAATGTCCTTTTATAAAAATTAATATTTTTCATTATTCACTGAAAAATCAATATTTTCATAAAGGTCACAAAATTTCACCCTAAATAAATTTTGATATGATGGTTTTAAAAATTATATTAATATATAAATTAAAATTTCTAAAATTTAGACATTATTATTTTAAATAATAGCGTATAATAAAATATTTAATTTAACTATTTTTAGTTAATAATTTACTTCATATTTTTAAAATTAATATAACTATCTAATTCATAATATAAATTTTTAAATGATTTATTATTTCATTACCTAGGTTGTTAAATAATTCCCATATTTTATAAATTCTATTCACATAATTTTATTCACTTATTAAATAAATAGTAATATCCTTCCCTCAGAGAATTTTCATATTACCATGTTTTATTTTCCACCATATGGTTTTCTTTTTAAATCTTAACCTCATGAATCACCTTATTCTAATAAATTTTCTCTCTATGATCATGAATTATAGTTTTTTTATCCTCATATAAAATATTATATTCTAATTAAACAACTTCGAGGCTAGAACATGAGAAAAATAAATCATATTTTTCTATAACATTGAAATAAGAAATACATTGTGTACCTAAGATAAACTCATGGGAAAAGCCACTCAGTAGGAAACTGATCCAACTTTATATAGTATTTCATACCACCCAATGAACCATGGACATAGCATTCCCATTTTACCAAAACACATAACACTTTTCCATGAATAAACATTGTGAAAGACATGATCACCTACCTCAACTAAAAGATCATTCTCCCTATAATCCACCAAAATTTTGTGACTACTCTGAGGTGACCTCATATGTTGTTGAATCAAATAAAACATCTGTTCTATTTCCTATACCAAATCTAGTCCCATAAAGATCATTTCTACAAGATCATCCAAAAATGGTCGTGCCTTTCACTAATTTCCATATAATGCCTCAAATGGTGCCATTAGTATACTGGAATGAAAAGTATTATTATAAATAATATCTTCCAATGAAATATATTGATTCCAAATTCCTAGGAAATATATTAATCATGAAAAAAAAAATCTTCCATTTTTTTATTTTTTTACATATACTATCCATCATATTAACAATGAAACATCTTACTAAAATATAATTCAATACCCGATGACTTTTGCAGCAAATCCAAAAATTGGATTTTAACCGTGGATCACAGTAAAATATAATAGATTGAGGAACTCCATGTGACCTAAAAATATCATTTAGATATTGTTAAGAATGATTATATATGGGAATCATGTCTTGAATGGGAATGAATAATGAATATTTAGTTAACCAATGAACAATAACTCAAATTATTTTATTACCTTGAGAATTCCTTGGAAATCCTACCTTGAAATCTATTGATATATTTTCTCATTTAAACTCCATCATATGAAATTGTAGAAAAATTACATTTGGTATTTTCCATTTTAATTTAACCTCATGACATGTTAGACACATCATGGTGAATTTATAAATATATATTTTCATTCCATCCGACTAATACTACTCTTGAAGGTTTCAGTACATCATTGTGTAACTGAGATGAAGTGAAAATAGAGAACTATGATCTTCACTCAATAACACTCTCTTCAATAGGGAATCACAAGGAACACATTGAAATTCTTCAACTCATAATAAACCCTCTTTTTCAATAATAAAATTAGGACACTTATCGTTGTTAATATATTCTACCTTATCATGTAATGATTGGCCCTCCTAATGAGATTTCATAATTATTTCTAATGAATTCAACTATACTAAAACATGAAACAAAATAGGGGATGTCCATACATAAAAAACATCTTGGAAACATTTCATTAAATAATTAACCAAAGAGTCTCATTCTAAACATAACATGGTAAACATTGAATTTCATTTTTTACTCAAAGCATTAGTAATTTTTTTTATTTTCTTGGAAGGTAGTAAATCATGAAATCCTAAGTTTCATCCATCTTATCTATCTCATTTTAATTCATTTTGGGTGATTATAGACATCATATTTCATGATCATGATACATTTCAAAAATTACTCTATAAAAATGATGCCTCAAAATACTAAAAGAAAAAAAAAACTTATTCTAAATCATGTGTAGGGTAATTCAACTCATGAGGTCTCAAATGACATTAAAAATAGTCAATTACCCGATCATTTTGATTTAGGAAACAACTAAGTCCTTTCAATGAATCACGAAACTATATATATATAATTCCCTATTCCTATAAGGTAGGGTTGATATTAGAGAATTCACCAACCACTTTGTTCAGTTCTAAAAAACAATCATCACATTCTCTTTTCCAGATGAAATTAACTCATTTAAAATTAAACTTATTAATGGGATAGACAAACGAGATTTTTTTTTAAAAAACATCATGAAGTAACCGTGAAAATCCAAGAAAATAATGAATATTTGTGAAATTTGGGGACTTTTTCATGATTTAACAACATTTTTTAGAAGGATAAATAGTTTTAATATCTTTTGAAACAATATTTCCATAGAAAACAATTTTTTTCATTATAAATTATACACATTCTAAATTTTCCATATAGTTTTTTTATGGTTTGTAAAAAAATCCTTATGTGTATCTAATGTTACTCATAACTTTTAGAATATATAATAATTTCATTAATAAACACAACCAAAAAATATTCCATGAAATCATGAAAAATATATATCCATAAGGTGCATAAGTACATTAGGTACAATTGATGACCCAAAAAGCACAAATATAAACTCATAGTGACCATATCATTCCTGAATGATAATATTTGGATTGTATTATTCCCTCACTTTCAACTAATGGTACCACGGCCTTTGGTCAACCATCAAAAAATATTGTACTCTATGAAGCTGATCAAACAATTCATTAATATATGGAATGTGAAAATTGTTCTTAACAGTGATGTCATTCAAGTCTCTATAAATAATGAAAAGTATCATTAAACCATATTTATTTTCAACAAAAAAAATAGAATTCCCCCCCACTGATGTGAACGGTTATATGAATCCTTTATCTAATAACTCCTTAATTGCTTTTAAAATTATAATATTTTCACTTGAGCCACACAATAAGGGGTTTTAGAAACAAGATTAGAATCATTTAGTAAGTCAATAGTAAACTTAACCTCTATATGATGAATAAAAATAGGAAAATAATTTTAAAAAAATATCCATGTCTTCATTTACTACTCACACATCACTAATTTTAATAGTTTTTTTATTTTCTACAATATGAGTTAGGTACCAATCACTTCCATCTATAATCAATTTCTCTGATTCTCAGTAGGTTATCAAAGGTATGAAATAATTGAATATGACTTTCTCATAATTTAACACTATCTTAGCATGATAAACTAAAATCCAACCCATACCTAGAATGGTATCAAACTATACTATGTCCAATTCAATAAGATATATAAGAAATACCTTACCACTAATGATAAAATGAAGATTCATATAAATATTATTTTCATTAATAATTCCACCAATATTTTTCACCAAAAATCATTCTTACGTTCATTAGGTAATACCCCCAAATTACATGAAAATTTCATATAAATAAAATAATGATAAGATCCATAATCTAAAAGGGAATTGTAATAATTCGAAAACACAAGTAACATTCATTTAAACACTTCATTTGACTTCCCAACATCAGCTGTAGTAGTAGAAAATGAATTTTTTAAACCTTATTATTCCTGATAATGATGATCTCCATCCAGTTCAACTACCATTATAATCTCATTATCATAATGAACAAACTCATCGTAACTAAAATGCATCACTAATGTCTGATTATTGGTTACCCTATTCTTTGGTTGTTCATGAATCTTTTATTTTTAGTCACAGTACCTATGAATAAACATACCACACAAGAAACACTTTCCAGATCTCTTCAAATATTCCTTGAAATGTTGTTTTCCATATTTATATCATTTCAGGGGATGTAATCTAGATATATTATCTTGGGGTTTCTCGATTTTCTACCACCTAGACCATTTATTAATGTGGTCATATTGAGGAACATATATGTCAGTAACTCTATATCAATTTTTTCTTCATAAGAAATCACTTTCTAATATATTTTAAATTATTATTCATTTGATGTTCTTAGTAATATTTTTTACCACTAATTAAAATCATTTAATTTCACTATCAGTGTCCCAAATAAAATCTGGAACATAACATGAAAATCTTGTGAAGTTTTATTTATATGTGGATATATAATCTTTATCTTTATTTCATAATAATATGAATTGTTTTTTCATATAGATATGAACAACCTTATGGAAATATTTCTCATGGAAATGATCCTTTAATTTTTTCCAATCCATGATAGTAAGATCATCTTTTTCTCTATTATTCTTAACCACATACAACCATTGATCAGCATCACCTTCATATTTATAAATGGACAGAGTTACCTTTTATCATTCCAAACATACCAAGATTTCATAAATATTTTCTAGAGCATTGATCTATCCTTATAATATCATAGGTTTAGATGATTCACTAAAATAAGGGAATGTTTCATCGTTAAATGATCCAAAATAGACATTTTCTTTCTAAATAAATTGTGTTCTTCTCTAACATGGATACCACCACCATTTATATATTCTATAAAATGAGACATCACTACGAAAAAAAATATGTTCTTACTCTAACCATCCTTGGGTGCTTATTTAGATGAATATTTTCCTCTCAGTTCCTTCCCACTACATCTTTCATCTATCCTTTGTGGAAAACCAATATTAATAGAAATAGTTTATGCCAAGAAACATATAAAAATATAAACTATATATCATTTTAACTTAAGCATAAGGAAAATATATCGAGTGAAATTAATTAATATTTCCATAACATTTAAAGATATCTAAAAAACACTAATATAAACTATAAGGCCTAAGACTTAAAAATTACATAATATTTTGTTTTATTAATGAATTTAAATTCTCTCACATCGAGGATATTTTTAGGTTTGTGGTTTTAGATAAATAATCCATAACTCAAACATTACAAAAAACATATAATATAAATTTTACACATCTAATCAGTATCCATTTTTTTCACACTAAATTATTCATTAAAAAACATTATTTATTTTAGAAAAATATATTACAGTATTTCAACATGACTTCATATTTTCTCTTACCTATCATTTGAAAAACATTTATAAACATGGTATGAAAACGAAAATCTTTGTAAGAGATATAAAAGATATGAAATCATTAGTTCAGTGAAAATATGAAAAATCATATAACGTTTACCTTTATCTTCAATGTTATTTGAGAATATGGTGTAACACATTTCTTTAGAAAACTCACACAACTTTTAATAAAATAAAATCATTAAATTGTTATAAATAAATTAAAAATCCATCTTTCTAACTTAGATAATTAAAGTCATAACCTGTTTTAAATGAATTTCAGAAGAAAATGTATATTAGTTAAATATATTGGATAAACCCTTTGGTAACTTCTTACTTATTACCTATTAAGAAAACGACCATTACCAAATGCATTGGAGTTCTATCTAGTAGCACTCGTCTTTTAAACAATAATTGTCTCACTCGGTGCTAACTGAGATGCCTCATAATATAATTTTTAATGATCTCACCTCGAACTATTTAGCTCGCCCCATCATATAATCTGTAACAGGATCACATATGGATAACATGGAATCCCCACCATATAATGATCAATTACCATCTCTTGAATAAAATATTTTTTTGCTTTCACTTTTCCATAATAAAAAAATTAAAAAATACTTTAAACTCATAACAAATCACTTTTATTTATCAAAATACCCTTTTCTTTTGAAAAAATATTTTTGATATAAAAATACCCATTTCTTTTGAAAACCCATTTTCAATACTAAAATAACCAAAACACTAAAAATTGTTTTCCTTGAATAATTGATTAACGTTTTAAAAGGAATATATAAATCAATTAACAGTCATGGTGGTGGAAAATTCATTATTGTTTTCTACCTTAGGAATAGGACATAACTTTTTCCAATCATCAAAACATTTCATATGAAAACATAAAAAGATTACTTTTGAAAAAAATTGAAGATACATTATTAATTTTACCTTATAAATATTTTATTTCCATATGAAAAAATTTAAAAAATAATTTAAAAAGATGAACATGAAATAGAAATTGAGTTTGAAGGAAGTCTTTAAAAAATATTTATTTAGAAAAAAAATCCTTATCACTATTGAAATATTTAAATGTACTGGCGCGGACCTCTCCAGTCCATTAATTTGGGAAAATTCAGTGTTAAAGGTGTTTTGGAAGGTCAAGGTGACTTGGGGGTGCCTTTGGGTGGAATTTTAAGGAAAACTAAAAGGCATTAGCTTTCACACGGGCTGCGCACAGTTTGTCAAAACCATGCGGCCAAACCGTGTGAGGTTCATGTTAGAAAAAGTGGCTAACTCATGGTTAGCACACGGTTTGGATAACTGTTCCTACTAACCATGTTAGGAGTGTTTGGAGAGGCAGTATCTAACGCATGGTTAGCGCACAATTTGTCAAACCGTGCAGACTAATCGGGTGGGCACTTAATCTTAGATCCTAAAATTATGGATCTAACTCGTTTTTCTTATAAATGGTTCTTTTAAGTTCTTAAGTGGCCATAACTCGGGATTACCCTTCCTTGAAGGTAGGACAACCTCTCCCAAGAATTTTGGAGGATATCGAAAGGCTTCTCTTAGTGAATCGATGCCAGTTTCTTGAGGTATGTGATCATTCTTGTTTGGTTTCTTAGATCTACTTAGATCTACTTCTCCTCTTCCCTCGGTTTCATAGTTCTATGCCCGTTATGGGTAGATCTATGTTTTTGGATGCCAAATATGTTGAGAATTGTCCTTGATCTTTCTAGGATAAGATATCTAAGGTGATTTTTTGGAGAATCAACCTGGATTTCTTGTGCGTTCTTCGTTGTTGGGGTTTTCATCAAAAACCTTGAGGTGGGGGATTCATTGATTCTATTTTTTGTACGTGAAATTGTATTGTTAGCATGTTTAATCCCCCTGTATGACTAATGGAATTGACATAATAAATATTTTAACCGGATAAATAAATTGATACTGATTATATGTTATTGCCTCATGTTTTTCTAGATAGTGTGATATCTACGCTTTCTTTGATTTTCTATTCGTTCTTGATTGAAATTGGTAAAGAACGTAAATTGGAATTAATTAATAATTGTTTGGATACAGATAAATAGGCACGAAAATGAATCTTGTTCTTGTTTCAATTTGATGTTAATCAAATTGGATTAGTAAGAATCTTTAATCATTTGTGATAGCTTACTGGTTAGGTTCCCGATTTTGGAACCAACGGATTATAAATCAGATAATTCAAGATGGTTTAAATATTTGATTGTTTGATAATTCATAGAAGGGTTCTGAGTTACCCTCTTGATTGTTAGAGGGCCAAGAGCCCAATTGATGTGATGGTTTCTTTCCTACTACTTATGTTGTGATTTGATCCTTTTTGGTTGTTGTGATATGTGGGGGCATAGAGGCCTTTTGGTTTGTGGTATTGAATGACACCTAGAGTGGTGAGATTCATCGGTTTATGCATGTGGTGTCGGGGAGGACACCGGGGTTGATGGAATGGGATGGATGTGATTTGTTGGTTTCTTACTGGTTCTTTGGTTGTTTGTTTGCTTTACATTTCCCCACTACTCAAGGTAAGTGGTCTTGATTACCAATCTTTCGAAAGGGGAAAAGATGCACAGGGTATGCCACGTGCTTTCTATGTCTAGCTTCCTAAGGGAGGATGGGTCTACTCTCTTTGTATAGGCGGTAAAGACTCGATGGGTAGTACATTTACTCACGATGTTGAGACCCCTTGTGTTTAGTAGCATAGAATGATTTTCTAGAAGGCCTGGGAATATGGGAAAGTAATTCTGTAATGATAATTGAAAAAATGGTGTTATCCCATGGGGTTAGAGTTTCTGGAACTTAATGATGAGGTTGAAAATTATTGAAGGAAATATTTGACTTTGGGTGTGTTGCAAATGAAATTTAATGTGGATTGGTTTATGGTAAATTAATGTTTAATGAATTAATTAACATACAGTGGAATCGATAAAAAGGGAATGAAATAAACTAATAAATATCTTTAAATTCTTGTGTGCTTATAGGATACCTAGTCTTAGAAGTGGAATCCCGGAGTCTGAGATATATTAGATGCAGTAGTGTCTCAGAATAGGTTATTCCCATAGTGTGGTTGTGAGATATAGTATATTTTGTACTTTTTTGTGTTTCTATACGCTACTCCACCCTGTCAGTAAGGCCAACTGACACCCCAGGGATTCTGAGCCCTAGGGGTGCTGTTTTCCCCAACATTTCTGTGGGAGTACAAATGGATGACTACCACCTTTGGCCCCTCTCTATTATCTTTGTAGATACTTGTTCCATTATGCACAACAGTTATTTTTCCATCTTATGTGTGTGTAGAGGTTTTTAATGGCTTTTGGTTATTCACACACATATATTCTGGATATAGTGTCCTAGGGACTACTATAGGTGTAATGTGTATAGGTTGTGATGGCTTGAGGATCATTACTCAGTGTATGGGATGTAGTGGCATGAGGAATAATACCCGACGTATGATACATGTTATGAGAATTGTGGTGGCTCTTGGAAACTACCTGGTTACTTTTGGGTGTGATGATTGTGTGGTGCTTCGCCCAGGTGTCTACGAGCAAGCCTTTATGGTGCACAAGGTGCAGATTGTGGTGCATTGCCCAGGTGTCTGTGGGAAAGCCTTTTTGGAGAGAGATTCTTAGGACGTGCGATGTTGGGGAAAAGCGGAAAACCAGTGGGGAAAGATTAGTGGGGTACCCTTGATATTCTTTATTATTTGATATATTCTTCTATGAGTTACATGGTGAGAGTATACATGGTGAGGTTGGGAACTTAGTATACCTATTATGTGACGAGTTAGTTCCACTAGTTGTTTACTATTATTTAGCATGATTTCTTTATTTTTTTCATGAGAGGCTTCGGGGAGGATCCTACTGAGTAAACTGTTATACTTACCCTACGTATATATAAATAGTTTTTCAGGTTACTTGGAGAAGGTTGGAGATCAAGCTGGTTTCTACTAGCATGGGGTTGCATGAGTTGTTCGGGCTTGTGGTTGCAGCTGTTTTAATTTCTTTTGGGTACTTGCAGTTTTTTCCCTTTTTGGTTGTCGTACATTTGCTTGGAATTCCATTTGGGAAATTCAGTTTCTTTTGTATTTCCAGTTCTGAGTTGGAGTTGATTGGTGTCTATCTTATCTCTATCTTCCGCATATGTTCTATTATAGGGAAATGCGTCTCATTTGTGTGTTACTATACCCTCGGTGCTAGTCTTCAACCCATGGCCTACTGGAGGTAGGACTGGGGGGTCATTATCTCCATTCTCACATTGCCAACCGAGAAGGGGTACACATTGTGGGGAGGGGGTCGTGACAGAATGGTATCATAGGTCTGGTTGAGGGATCGGATGGAGTTTGTAATTAGGCACATGTTAGGTTGCATGGGTTGGTAGGGAAACGGTGTCATTCATGTTTAGAAATTGTAGTAAACACTAGAGACTGGCTGAGATATAGGTGTTTAGGTCCCCCTATGATCTGATGTATGGACCTTTAAGTTTACAATGGCTACTAAACAAGTTGATACTAGTTTCAGGGTAGATACCTAAGAAAGGAACATCCATCATTCTTCTTTGTGCATGTGTTTGAATGGGTAGACCATGGGATAGGTTAACTTAAAATGAATGAATGAAAATAATAAATGAATTAATGTTTAGTCTTCCATATTCCAGGGTTAGGAGCTCTAACGGTTTTTTATTTTACAGGTATGGCTCCCGGTCGATGTCATCGTCAGGTGTGCACAGAAAATGTCTAGCAGGTTATTCCAGCAGATTGTCACAGGGTAGAGGTTGAAAATGATGTCACTTGGATAAAGTCACTCCGAGATTTTTAGCGCCAGAGTCTGTAGAATTACGAGGGCTCCATTTCAGATGCAGTCACAGAAGACTGGTTGTAGAAGGTTGAGATTGGCTTCTGTTCGATCCGTGCTCGGAAGGAGCACTGAGTGTCCTTAGATATGATGATGTTGCGTGGATCAGCAAGGCAGGGGTGGTTCCTGTTACTTGAGGATCGTGAAGAGTCAGCGATCTCATGTGAGGAGTTCCGAGACAAGTTTCGAGTCTAGTTCCATTCCTCGACTTCAAAGGCATCCAGTCGCCCGGAACATCATACCCTTCGACATGGGAGATCTACAGTTCGATAGTTTGGAATCCATTTTAAGAATATTTTGCGATATGCTTCGGACTTGTTATCGGATGAGGAGGCCAGGGCGAGGCATTTCAAAGAGGCTTTGCATCCAGATATCTGGTTCCAGGTCACCCCATTTATCCTGATGACATATCATGAGGTGCTGATGAGGGCAGAGGTTGTCGATAGGACATTCTCCAGGACATGATCATCACGAGAGGGGGATCATCATGATCCCTCACGAAGAAAGGTTGTGGTCCTAGGTTCCCAGTTTTGAAGGCAAAAGTGTTTCTGTTCAGCCGGGGAATGGTCCTAGCACTTCACGTCTCGTTTCTCGAGAGGCAGCAACTCGCAGGCCTATGCTAAGGGATCATGCACTTGTTTTTCTTATGGTGGTCGTGGACATCAGTAGTGGGAGTGCCCGACCTTTCAGAGTGGTCATCGTGCACCAGTTGTTATGCCCCAGGTTCCTCCGTTGAGGCAGTTCCAGCCGAAGCAGCAGCTGCCAATTGCACCAACTTTAGATCAGTAGAGGGTAGATGATGTAGGTAGAGGATAGCCCCATGTTTCTCCCCTTCCTCAGAGAGCAGAGTGCGGCCATGGTAGTGGTCGTCATCAGGGTCAGAGTGTTCGTGGAGGAAGTCATGGTCAGCTTCATGCTCTATCATTTCTAGCACCAGATGAGCCAGATGTCATTCGAGGTACCCTTTGCTTGTTTTCTACCTTGGTGTATGCCTTGTTTGATTCAGGAGCGACATGCTCCTTCACATCACATACCCTTGCCCATTCATTATGACTTGTGGTAGAGAGGCTTCCAGTGACCTTGGCATTGACTACACCAGTTGGAGGTTGAGCGGACTTGTTTTAAGTATGTAGAGACTTTTATCTAGTGTTAGGGCAACACCGATCTTGGGGAGATTTCCTATGATTACAGATACAACCATAAGATGTCATCCTCAGCATAGATTGGTTGTATTCAGTGCAGGCTATCGTGGATTGCTTCAGGAAGTAGGTCGTTTTCTTTGGTGCGGTTGGAGAGAAAGTGGTGTTTTTTGGTGAGTGAGATCCTCAGATTTTTCATTGGCTCGTATCATCATTATCGTCTATGATGGACAAGATGATGTTGATTTCATTAGAGGTTCAGTAGTTGGCATATCCTCAAGTTGTAGAGGAGTACCCTGATTCCTTTCCAGAAGAGGTCATAGGCTTACCCCTTCGAAGAGAGATCATATTTGGGATCGAGCTACAGCCAGGAGCATCTCTTATCTCTATGTATCCATATAGGATGGCCCCTTCGGAGTTGCGAGAGCTGTGTATGCATCTTGATGGTCTGTTACTGTGCGGTTTTGTTTATCCAAGTGTGTCACAATGGCGTGCACCAGTTGTTTTCACGAAGAAGGCCGACGGTAGTTTACAGTTACGTGTCGATTATCATCGCTTAAAAAAAGAAACAATAAATAATCGCTATCCTTTTTTGCGGATTGATAACTTATTCGATCAACTAAAGGGTGAAAATTGGTTATCAAAGATCGACTTGCGGTCAGGATATAATCATATGCGTGTGAAGGGTAAGGATATTCTGAAGACTTCATTACTTTTTCATCATGGGAATTATGAGTTCGTTGTAATGCTATTTGGCATGAAGAATGCTCCAGCGGTATTCATGGTATTGATGAATGTTGTGTTCCATGAGTTCCTAGAAAAGTTCATGGTAGTTTTCATAGATTACATCCTTGTGTACTCCACATCTACAGAGGATCATACAGAGCATCTATGAATCGTTTTGGGAGTTCTTCTCTAACATCATCTGTTCGGGAAGTTGTCGAAGTGTGAGTTTTGGGCTCGAGAAGTACGTTTTTTGGGTCATGTTGTGTACCAGTTGGGAGTAGCTATGGATCCATCAAAGATAGAAGCAGTTGTGTCTTGGGAAGCCCCCAGGATAGTTTCAGAGGTTTCAAGTTTCCATGGTCTTTCAGGCTACTACAGGAGGTTCATAGCCAATTTCTCATGAGTTGTAACTCCTCTGACAGCTTTGACTAGGAAGGATCAGGCATTCATATGGACTGATCAGTGCCAGGAAGCTTTCGAGTATCTAAAAGAAAAATTAGTATGTGATCCAGTCCTTTGTATTCCAGTTGAAGGAGTTTAGTTTGATGTTTTCTACAATGCTTCACATCTAGGGTTAGGTTGTGTTCTCATGAAGAAGATGTCAGTTGTTTCTTATGGGTCTCGGAAATTGCGTCCCCATGAATGCAACTATTCCACCCATGATCTTGAGTTGGCAGCCGTGGTGTTTTCTCTAAAGTTGTGGATACATTACCTCATTGGTGAGCGCTTCTTAGTTTTCACTGATCATAAGAGTTTGAGGTATGTCTTCATACAGCGTGACTTGAACTAGCGACAGCATCGGTGGATGGAGTTCTTACAGGAATACGACTTCAAAATATCATATACATCTAGAAAGGGGAATTTTGTAGCTGATACACTGAGCCAAAATTCACATAGTGAAGTTGTACGTAAATCTGGTGACTCCTGGATAGTAATAGAAGAACTTTCAGCATTACGTCTTGATATGGGAGAAGTTGGAGGTAGAGGCTGTCTTTTTCAGATGATGGTACAGTGAACCCTGATATAGAATGTGGAAGAGTCCCAGTTGGGAGATCTAGAGGTGGAAGTCTGGAGAGACCGAGTTGTTTGTGGTGAGACCCCAGATGGTTGGACTGAAGATGAACAACATCAAGTGTTGTATCATGGAAGGATTTTTGTCCCTTTGATGATGCATGATACGCTCCTCATAGAGTTCTATAGTTCACCTTTAGTAGTA
This sequence comes from Viscum album, assembly GCA_963277665.1. Taxonomy (NCBI): domain Eukaryota; kingdom Viridiplantae; phylum Streptophyta; class Magnoliopsida; order Santalales; family Viscaceae; genus Viscum; species Viscum album. Next base: position 1,143,668,508 of record OY728148.1, read on the forward strand.
CGTACTGGCATGACAAAGATGTACTGATCCTTGAGGAGCTGGTTTTAGAGGCCTTGGCTGAAGCATGCAGTTGCGGAGTTTGTGTCTCGATGTTTAGTCTACCAGAAGGTGAAGGCCAACACCATCTTCCTAGTAGTCTTCTACATCCATTAGAGATTCCCCTGTGGAAGTGGGAGGACAGCTCAATGGACTTCGTTACTAGTTTATCCTCAGCTCCAGGAGGACATTATGCTATTTGGGTGGTAGTGCATCGTTTAACAAAATCATCCCACTTTATAGCAATCAAGGAGTCAAGCTCAGTGGAATTTTTGTCGAGGTAGTATCTAGAGGAGGTGGGGAGACTTCATGGAGTCCCAGGGACAATCATTTTTTATCGAGATTCTCGTTTTACCTCCATGGTGTGGATACGTCTCCACCATGCTTTCGGTTCTCAAATATGCATTAGCACTACTTTTCATCATCAAACAGATGGTCAGACAGATTGAACTATCCAGACTCTTGAAGACATGTTACGCTCTTATTTTCTGGATTTTGGAGGCTCATGGTTATGGAAATTACCCTTGGTGGAGTTCGCTCACAATAATATTTTTCACTCCACCATAGGCATAGCTCCGTTTGAAGCCTTGTATGGACGTCCTTTCCATTCTCCGTTGTGCTGGACTGGGGTTGGAGAGTCAGAAATTCACAGACCAGAACTAGTGTAGAATAGAACACATATGTTTTAGGTGATTAATGAGCAGATGAAGACAGCGCAAGATCATTAGAAATCATATGTTGATCAAAGAAGGAGGCCCTTAGAGTTTAATTTTGGGGATCATGGGTTTCTGAAGGTGACTCCCCGTCGTGGGCAACGAAGTTTTTCTCGTGGAAGTAAGCTTTCTCCTCGGTTTGTTGGGACTTTTGAGGTGTTAGCTCGTGTAGGAGTCGTGGCCTATCGAGTAGCACATCCCCCTCAGATTTGTCGAATACATGATGTTTTCCATGTATCACAGCTTCGTCGTTATCTTCATGACGACTCTCACATCATCTATTGGGGAGAGATCGATGTTGATGATGATGAAACCTTTGAGGAGCGACCTGTGGAGATCCAAGACCACAAGGATAAGGTTTTCTACATGCATTCTATCCCCTTAGATCGTGTCTTGTGGTGACACAGTGGCTTGGAAGAGAGTACCTGGGAACGTGAGTCACAGATGCATGTCCAGTACCCAGAGTTGTTTGAAGTTTGAATCTCTTCATGTATCGTTGTAAATTTTGTGGTTATGAAACATTCATGTGTATTTGATGGATCCCTTTGTTTCTTTTGTGGATTTCCCTCTTTTGAGAGGTATCTCGAGGGGTGGTTGTTCAGACCAAGTTTTGTTTTCACTTTAGGTGGGGTTTGGATTCTTGAGGACGATAATGTTTTGAGAGGTATCTAATGTAATGGACAGGACCTCTAAAGTCTACTAAATTGTGAAAATGCAGTGTTAGAGGTGTTTTGGAAGGTCAAGGTGACTTGGGGGTGCGTTTGGGTGGACTTTTAAGGAAGACTAAAGGGTAGTAGCTTTCGCAGGGGCTGCACGCGGTTTGTTGAAACTGTGCGGCCAAACCGTTCGAGGTTGGTGTTAAAGGCAGTGGCGAATGCACAGTTAGCACACAGTTTGGCTAACCGTGCGGACTAACCGTGTGATCAGTGTTTGGCGAGGATGTAGCTAACGCACAGTTAGAACACGGTTTGTCAAACTATGAGGACTAACCATGAGGGCACTTAATCTTAAATCCTAAAATTGTGGATATAACTCGTTTTTCCTCTAAATGGTTTGTTTAAGCTTTTAAGTAACCATAACTTGGTATTACCCTTCCTTGAAGGTGGTAGAAACTCTCCCAATAGTTTTGGTGGCGATCGGAAGGCTTCTCTTGACGAATTGAAGCCGGTTTCTTGAGGTATGTGATCGTTCATGTATGGTTTCTTAGATCTACTTAGATATACTTCTCCTCTTCCCTCGGTTTCTTAGATCTATACCCGTTATGGGTAGATCTAAGTGTTTGGATGCCAAATATGATGACCTTTGGCCTTGATCTTTCTATGAGGATAGATCTAAGGTGGGTTTTTTAGAGAATCAACTCGGCCTTCTTGTGCGCTTTTCATTGTTGGGGTTTTTTTCGAAAACCATGAGGTAGGGGATTCGTTGCTTCTCTTTCTTTTACGAGCAATTGTATTGTTATCATGTTTAATCCCCCAAGATGAAAAATGGAATTGACATAATAAATATTTTAACTGTATGAAGAAATAGATACTGATTTCATTTTATTTCCTATTGTTTTTCTATATAGTGTGATATATATACTTTCTTTGAATTTTTTTCATTCATGATGGAAATTGGCAAAGAACGTAAATTGGGATTAATTGATAATTGTTTGGATAAGGATAAAGAGGCACAAAAACGAATCTGGTTCTTGTTGCAATTTGATGTTAATCAAATAGGCATAGTAATAATGTTTAATTATTTGTGATAGCTAACTGGTTAGGTTATTAATTTTGGAACCAACAGATTATAAATCTATTAAATTGATATGGTATAAATATTTTATTGTTTGAAAATTCTTTGAAGGGTTCTGAGTTACCCTATTGATTGTTAAAGGGCCAATACCCCAATTCTTGTGATGGTTTCTTTCCTGTTGCTTATGTTGTGATGTGATCCTGGATGGTTATAGTGATATTTGGGGGCATAGAGGCCTTTTGGGTTGTGGAATCAAATGACGCATAGAGTGGTGAGATGCATCGGTTTATGCATGTGGTGTCAAGGAGGACACCGGGGTTTATGGAATGGGATGGATGTAATTGTTGGTTTCTTGCTGGTTCATTGGTTTTTATTTGCTTTACTTTTTTCCACTGCTCAAGGCGGCTGGTCTTGCTTACCCTTCTCTAAAAAAGGGAAAAGATGTGTGGGGTATGCCAGGTTCTTTCCGTTTCTAGCTTCTCAAGGGAGGATGGGTTTACGCTCTTACTATAGGCGGCAAAGACTCAACGGTTAGTACATCTACTCACCGTGTTGATCCCCCTTGTGTTTAGAAGCATAGAATAATTTTATATAATGCGTGGTAATATGGGAAAGTAATTATGTAATGAATAATTGAATAAATTGTGTTAACCCCTGGGGTTGGAGTTTCCAGAACATAATGATGAGGTTGAAAACTGTTGATTGAAATAGTTGACTTTGGGTGTGTAGTGAATGAAATTTAATGTGGATTGGTTCATGGTAAATTAATGTTTAAATAATTAGTTAACATACAGTGGAATCGATAAAAAGGGAATGATGTAATATACTAAAGCTCTTTAAATGGTTGTCTTCTTATTGGATACCTAGTCTTAGAAGTGGAAGCCCAAAGTCCGAGAGACGTTAGCTGCAGTTGTGTCTAAGACTAGGTTATGTCCATAGTGTGGTTGTGAGATATAGTATATTTTGTACTTTTTGTGTTTCTATACGCTACTCCACCCTGTCAATAAGCGAAACTGAAACCCTGGGGATTCTGATCCCTGGGGGTTGTTTTCCCCAACATTCCAGTGGGAGGATGAATGGCTGACTACCCCCCTTTAGCCCTGCTCTCTTCTATTGGTAGATACTTGTGCCATTTGGCACAACTATTAGTTTTCCCACATATATGTGTGTAGTGGGATGTAATGTCTTGTGGTTATAAAAACACATATATTCTGGATATAGTATACTATGGAATACTAAATGTGTAATGTGTATAGTCTATGATGGCTTGAGGATCCTTACTCATTGTATGGGCTGTAATGGCATGAGGTATAATACCCGACATATGATACACGTTATCTGAGCTGGGGTGGCTCCCAAGAACTACCTGGATACTTTTGGTTGTCAGGATGGGGTGTTGCTTTACCCAGGTGTATGCGGGCAAGCCTTTGTGGTGCATGAGGTGCAGATTGTGGTGCTTCACCCAGGTGTTTGCAGGCAAGCCCTTTTGGGGATAGATTCTTAGGACATGCGACATTGGGGAAAAGCAGCAAACCAGTAGGGAAGTAGTAGCAGGGTACCCTTTATATTCCTTATTATATGATATATTCTTGTATGCGTTACTTGGTGAGAGTAGTCAGGGCGAGGTTGGTAACTTAGTATACCTGTTAGGTGATGAGTTAGTTCAACTTTTTTTTCACTGTGCTTTAGCATGATTTCTATATTTTTGCACGAGCGGATTTTGGGAGGATTTTACTGAGTATACTATTTTACTCACCCTACGTATATATAAACTATTTTTTAGGTTACTTGGATCAGGTTGGAGATCAAGATAGTTTCTACTAGCTTGGGGTTGTAGGAGCTATTTGGGCTTGTGGTTGCAACTGTTTTACATTCTTTTGGGTACTTGTAGTTTTCCCCCTTTTTGGTTGTGGTACTTTTTCATGACATTCCATTTTTGTACATGGGTTTCTTTTATAATTCCATTTATGAGTTGGAATCTCTCTCTTCCACACGTGTTCTATTAGAGGGAAATTCCTCCCATTTGTGTGTTACTATACCCTCGGTGCTAGTCGCCAACCCAGGGCCTACTGGAGGCAAGACTCGGGGGTCATTATCTCCCTTCTCACATGGCAAGCCCATGAGGGGTACACATTGTGGGGAGGGGGTCGTGACATTAAATTATAATCCACAAGGAATAATAGCGTTATAAAAAAATATGAAATACCTATAGAATAGATAAATTCGGGATATATAATCAAAACGGTTTTTTATATACAGCTTATAAAAAAATATTGGTGTATAAAATCAAGATTTGCATCAACAAAAAGAGATAGAGATGATGTTCTTATAATGAGTCTGACTTATCACATGTGACTTTGTATTCATGAGTAATAAACATATGTTAATTATTTAATTTTTGGATAACCCTTTAAAAATTAATTCTTCTTTTTATTTCACTTATTAACACGTTATATATAATTACTTATTAATTAATTTTAATTTGAATTTTTTTATCATATTCTACATATGTGTCAAAAATGAATTTTGTAGGTCAGCTACGGTTAAAGTGTTGGCTAATTAAACATATAAATAACAATAATAATGAAATAATTATCTTATTTATATTTCAATTATACTTTTAAAACTATTAATGTTATATTTTTATGAAAAATAACTAATTTGATAATCATTGGGACGGTCAGGCATACGTTCACTCTCATAGTGTTTCCATTTTTCAATGTTCATTATGGAATTATGATTAGTTACATTTATTGTTACATAATTATAATTATATAATAAATTCCATAATATTTATTGATATATTTACTTACATATATAACTCTTGTTATGTGGTCTTGAAAAAAAACATATTTCTTTGAGGAGGTGGTAGTCCACATGTACACAAACGATATTATCACTTTTTAGTGATTGAAAAGTTAATAATGACATTTGTGTTTTATACTTAAATAATTATAAATATGTCTTTAATATATTAAATGATTCATTTATATTGTATATATTCATTATATTTATACTTATTTTCTTCTATGTAATGCATTAGTGAAAACGAATAACATCTCTTTGCGAGCTGGTAATCTGTTGTACACATGAATGAAGTCATCATGTCCCTTATGTATTAAAATATAAAAATTTTATATCTGATAAAATGAATCCAATGGAATAATTATGTTATAAATATCATATATAACCTTTTCATCCATCGTTCTACCCAACCATGATAGGTTATAATAGAAAAATGAATGCCATAATTTCTCAAGGCGATAGTCGGTCATACCCACAAAAGATGATTTTCTAACCCATTCATTGAAGTGTGTGTGATTTTAGTTAAAATACTTATCATAAAGACCTATCTATATATGTAATATAATTAGTTTATTATTTATCATTGTATAATAATAATATAAGGTGTAGAGAAATAAATAAAACAAAAAATTCTCATTGATGAACATTACATCTTATTCGGGTACCTCCTTTCAGTTAGCACCAGACCGTACTTGGATGGATATATTCCCAATTTGAAGATTGGAAGACTATAGGATACAATTTTATAAGTTATTCTTTTCGCTATTTTCTAAACAAATTATTTTTGAATTTTTGAAGAGAAGAGGAGAGTGATGACCTTTATAATTGTGGTGAGTGGAACATATATAATTCTTTGAAAGAGTGAATTACACCCATAAATTTATATTTCACTAGACCCCAATAATGATAATAGCTATAAATAAAATTTATAAGGTATAAATATTACTATAAAATGTCTTTTGGATACATTTAAAATTTATTTGGCCCCTTAAGATTATTGTTTGACCACTAAGTAAACTCATTTTTACCTTAGTCGATATAATTAACTTTAATTACATTCAATTATATATTTGTTAAAAAAATTAATTTCTCATTAGTAGATATTATAAAATTTTATTTTTATAAATAAATAATCTATTTTCCAAATTCAATTCACAAAACTAGAAAATTTTATTTTAATATTATTCTCACAGATTTGGTGATTCAATCAGTTTTTAAGAAGAGAGTTATTTAGAAAAAATATGATTCTATATTAACTCTATTACTAACAATAATCATTTCATGGAACTAAAATATAATTTACTGATATATAATCTATAAATTTAGTTTAAAAAAATCCTAATTAGGGATAATTTTAGTTAATTAAAAATGTAAAACATTATCCATTTTAAAATAGATTTTACAAAAACCAATATTTAAACCCAAAAACAAACTTATATTAAAAACCTATATAAGTTGCTTGAAATTTAATTATGTAACACCCCGACCCCAGCTACCCAGAGTCGGTGCATTATTGCGTAACATTGTCATGATCACAAAAGATCATGTCTCAAATGACCGATTAGTTTAGTTGCCTTGTAAATACTAGATACATTCATAAATGTTACATTACATCATAAATTGAAAAATCACAATAACATAGTCTCCATAGTCCACACTTCTATCCCCTTTAGACTATCCCTGTAGGCCAGTCATAAAATATTTCTTCACATCCTGGGAAAAATAAAACATTGAAAGGGGTGAGCTCAGATTCTCAGTAAGGATAACAATATAGCGGAAGCTTTCATAAATAAACATAAATATTTAAGGCAATGTATAACTATAACTAAAGCCTTTTAAACTTGAACTTCAACATAATATGGAAAAAGTAAAATGATATAATTCCATTTACTTATTCACATGGATATTCTACTAGTCGAATAATCACATGCAATATCAATAACCACTTTCCTAATGATGGAATGCATAATACCAGACTATCATAACCAAGTATCCAAGGCCTCGTTCCAAGACTACAAATAAGATTTTGTCAAGGCCTCATGCCAAGACACTAGTTTGTATCATGAGACCTGCCGATGCATCGAGGAGCTATAGCAGGCTGCACCCATCACTTATTAAGTCCAATGCATTCCTCATATGAATAGATTTAATCATATCATAAACCATAACATAATCGTATCACAGAAAACATACATAAATAAAACATAAAATTTTCATATTCCAATCACAAGATATCAATACAACACATTGATATAATAAAAACTTTATCAAAACCATTTTCAATACCAAAATAAAATAAAACTAGAACTTGGTATTTATTTTTCATTTTATAAAAATTTATGGCTTGTAGACGAAGCCGAAACTCAAATAATGGTCACGGCGGCAGAGAATTTATTGTCGCCGCATACGTAAGACAAAGCATCCCATTTTTTGTTTAGTAAAAATTCTTTGTATAAAAATATTACTTTTTAATAAATTTAAAAGTCAATGGATTTTATACACCGTATAAAGGAACGTTGTGTATAAAACAAAATATGCCCCCAATGAAATGAGATTGAGACGAAGTCCATTACAAAGATCATTTTTTAAATAATGTAGATATATTATGTTTATTCACTATATGTACACATAAAGAAATTAAAAATACAAGATAAGACATAACAATATCATGAAATGATTTGAAATTAGGAGATTAACCCAAAGAACGGTAATTGGGTTAAGAAGTTCCCTTACCTCGTGTCTGACATGACTCGACCGTTCTTTAACCTCCTGAATAATAAACTAGAGTTAATTTAAACATGCTTAAAAACCTTTTTCAAGTTCATTATTCATTTTATGTCACTTATTACCATGTTATGAACATTATGTAATTGTTTAAGTTAATAACGGTCGTTTTTTCGATCTTTGGTACTTGAGTCAAAAATAAACTTCTTATAATTACAAGTTTTTCATGTGGTAAAATATCCATTATATCCAGAATTATATTCATGATGTAGATATAATATATATAATACATATCCATTATATACATTCATTTATAATATTACATAACATTTAGTGGTAAGAAATTAAATGCACCGTTCATGGAGACGGTAAGTCGTACGTATGCATGAACGCTAATTTCATTTCTATTTCGTATTTAATGGAATGAAATTATAATTATATAAAGGTGTACTATAATTCCATTATAATATAAATTATAATATCATTTACTCCATCCTTTATGCATCCCATATATGGCATTAACGATTTAAATCACTTTGAGGGGGCGGTAGTCCGCACTTCCTAAAATGAAATTATCGTGTTTACCCATAATGGAAATCATAAAGGTATGCCATAAATGAAAATACAGAATCATAAGGAAATCAAAAACATAATATATATCATATATAAAAATATTGTCATCATAATGGCCACCATTAGAGGTGTTAAAAGAGGATTGAACTATCATCGTTTCGTGAGACAATAATTCGCCACCCACAGAAACAGTATGTTATTTAACAATTAGACGAAGGTGTGTGTAATTTTAAATCAAATACTTATCATAAAAACACCATAGTATATTGAAGATACTATTTTTGTTACAAAATAAAGGAATAAAAAGATTTTAAGGGGTTGGAGAAGAAAAATAAAACAAAAGAACACAAGAGAATACATTACCATAAAATTGGGTAACTCTTTTTTATTTGATCCAAAGGCTTCGTTGGGAAGACTTATGCCCAAAGTGAGGCTTCTAGGAGTAAGAGAGTGAATTTGAGAGAGTATTTGGGCAGGGTTTGGACGAGCCAAATGGCTTTGATGGTGTGAATAAGGTGGTAGAGGTGGGGGTCTTTTATAAGAGGAGAGGAGGGGCACTTTTGGAATGATTGAAATGTTACTTTATTATGCAATGCTTTTCGGATTCTAAAGGTCCCACAATGATATATTTCGAGGATAAGGTGTTAATTATTATAAATATTCTCATCCAATAGGTTTTTGACAAGTGAAATATTTAGATTTTACATTATCTTTTCATTTTATTTAAATCGTTAATTAATGAGGTAATCGCTGCATCATCATGGTGTCATAAATAATTTAATTTATTTAATGTCTAAAAATTATAAAAAAAATCATGATGTAGGAAATATTTTTATATTTCCAATTAATATTTAGAGTATAAAATATGACTTCTATAACCCCTTATAAAAAGTGTTTTAGTAAAACAACACATGTTTGTGACAATTTTATTTTTACTTTAAATAAAAAGTTATTAATGTCATTTGCTTACCCAAGTGGATCAATGGGGTCCTCAAGTTGACCCATGGATTGTCTTGGTTGGACATGACTCATGCAATAAGGTTAGGACAAGTGTAAAGGTATTTTCATATTTTTATAATATCATTTTTACCTTAATGTTCACTAATTACCTTTAATCACGATTAATTAAACGTAAAAGTTACTATTCACCAAAAAATTATTTTAAACCCATTGAACCACATTTTACTTCCTAATGAAAACCATGTATGTCGGATTTTTGAAAATAAAATCACCGAAGTGGTAATGTTTCATTTAAATGAAAAATCATTTTTTTAACTACCACTTAGTTGTTTCACTATTTATCAAAAAATGATGTTTTTCAGAAAAATGCCAAAATTTCACTCTAGGATATAATAGATATTCTGAATTCAAAAAATATTTCTATTTTAAAAAATTCCAGACATATAAGATGCATTAATTAATTTTATAATTAATTCTCGTTTTCACAACAAATAGCGTGTTTTTAAGAAACAATATATCTCAAAAGATTGACAATTGTTTATGTCCAATTTCAAAATGAAATTAATTCTAATGAACACCATTGGATAAAATGGTAAAAATATATTCTAATTATACTTTAAAACACTCAATAGTATAATTTATCACTATAAATTATTTTTAGTAAAAAAGTTGTTTTTAAGTATTTTTCTCTATTCATAAAAAATTGGAAGTTCTCAGAAAAATGAAAAAAAATCAACTTAGGATAATTTCGATATTCCGATCCAAAAATGAATTCCATTTTGAAATATAAAATATATATAATTTCAAAAAGTTATTATTACTATTCATAATGGCTATTTTTATTGGTCGCGGTGTTTTCGAATCTCGGCCTTGCGTACAATGCAAGCTATTGCATTATTGAAAGAGAAGCGTATCGTGGAATATCAGGGTGTTACATTCTCCCCTCATTCAATAAATTGCGTCCTCGCAATTTGAAATTTTTCTTTGAAAATAAAAGTTTGAAAATAGAAAATACCTTTGTGGAAAACCCACATCGGAAATAAGGTTAATAAAAATATAACATTAAAAGAAAGAAAGAGAAGTTCAAAGGTCACCCGAGATAGCCTATACTAGGATTATATGAAAATATGGATATGGAAGAAAAAAAAACCATCAAGGTCTGATGAAGAGTTGTAGAAAACAGGATTAGGAGAAAGTTCACCACAAGAAAATTACAAATTTTTGATTGGTTAAATGGTCATTGAATCCCCAGTTGGAAAAGTTATCCGGCACCATTTTTTTTAGTTTCCTTTCATAAAGTTGAGGAATTTATTTAAGAGATTTACTAAGAACATAAGTAAATATACTTACTTGTCATGTAGACTTTCATTCATTAATAAATTTTTACCACAAACCCATCTTTCACTCAAAATGGTAAAAGAACTCAAAAATATTCTATTTATCCTAATTGTATAAGGATCAAAATATTAACACATACCATTTAGATTAGGATAACTATTTGTAATAACCAGGGACTTCCTGTAGGCTAGTGGTAGGTAATAAAGGCCTGTCGCACTATGATTGTGGGTTCGATTCCTGCATCTTTTTCCGACACGACGGATTATCCCCTGACCTGCAGGTTGTCCTTTTCCTAAAACTATAGTATTATAATATTTCAAAAATAATCTTCATAAATGTTTTAACCTTAAAAAATACTACCCAAAGTTCAACATAATCCATTCTAACCTTTATAGTTATCTAAATTACCTATGTCCAAACATTTTCTAAATGGTCTCTAAATTCCAAAATTAATTGTATCATCAGATTCCTCAAATAATGTAAAGTTTCTTTTATTGTCACGTACAAAAATATGATTGCCTTCATCATATTAAAACCTTAATGAAAACAATAAGTACTTCAGTACAATCCTTATATATATCACATTATTCTTATAACTAGAATATAATCCTTGAGTCCAAAAGCACCAATACATTAATTATTCCACTTCAACTATAGTGACAACATAAGATTGTCCTTGATCCCTTGGCCTTTTCTGAGGTAAGTTTCCCTGACGCTTAGGAAATTCATTTGCATAATTCCCCATTTCTCTACAATTTTAGCATTCAACATTGATAGCCTCTTTCTTTCCCTTGCAATCATGTGCCTGGTGACCTTTTTATCCACATTTATAACAAACTTCCATTCCTTTTAGGCAAGTACCAGGGTGATTCTTCCCACAATTATCACATAATGGAAAATCCTTCTTTCCCTTTTTCCCTTTATCTGTCTCTTGTTCCACCGTTCTTTTCTTCTCTTTCTTTATTTTATTGTCATAAGATTTATAGAATTTCTTTCCTGTCTTGATAGCACATGAGACAATGTCGTTGTATGACGAGAAGGTTAGTGAGACTAATGCTCAATGAAGAAATGGTTTTAACCCATCAAAGAAACGACCAATCTTACTTCTTGGGTTACGTATATAATCTGCAGCATGCCTCGCTAACCTTGTAATGTTGGCCTCATACTTTGCGACATTCTCATCGTACTTTTGTATCAGACTCAGAAATTGTATTTATATATCTACTTGATGGTCAATAGGATAGTATTTTTCAAGGAAAAGCTCTTTGAACTCCATCCATTCCATACTTGATACTTATTCATCTTCTTTTTTGTTTTGAATCAGCAACCACCATTGATCAGCATCGCCAGTGTGGCGGTAAACTTCCACGATAACCTTTTCCCTTTCACTACTCCCCAAGGCATGGAATATTTTCTCTAAGGAATTTATCCATTGCTCAGCTACTAAGGGATTTTTAATTCCATTGAATGTTGGTGGTTGTTTCCTCATGAAGCGGTCTAACATTGATCCTCCACGTTGCGGATCAGGGTGCTCCATATGAGTAAGGTTATTATCCATAGCCTGAGTGAGTTGTCTCAGTATGGTGATAAGATGATCAGCACCAGTTGTATCACCAGCTCCATTATAATTATCTTGAGTAGGAGGAAAATCCCTACATGGAGTGCGTGTATTGATACGGTTTCCATTCCTTCCACTAGGAGTCATTTATAAACAATGGCATAAACTAGATTAGTTTATGAATCAAAATACATAATTCCATACTTGTAAATCACTTAAAATAAATTGAATAGTTTATGGATATAATCCATATTAATAAAAAGAAATTTTTCCTTTGAGGGAGTATATACTCATAAACCCTTCATAATGATTTTTAAAGAAAATGAGAATTATCCTAAGCATATCCCCTGGTAGTGTCTTAACCAAGAGTGCAGCAAGGCCCATTGTCGTGCACCAGTTCCCGTTCGAGTCTAGCTCAAAGCATTGTTTTTGGGTTTTACCCCTAGGTACATCTGTGTCGGAGCCGCCTCTACTTGCTTGTATCCATACAGGGATTTATTGCTCGGAAAACCCAAAAAATCTCTATAATACCAAAATTCTAGGAAGTTCTTCTATAATAATCCTCAAAGTCTATCTTAGGGCTATGTTCTCTAATTAGAGTTTATCTAAATCTAGCATCCAAGGTTAGTACTAAACTGCCTCTGATACCAACTATAACGCCCCAACCCCAGCTACCTAGAGTCGGTGCATTATTGTGTAACATTGGCATGATCAGAAAACATCAATTCTCGAAAGACCGATTAGTTTAGTAGCCTTGGAAACACTAGATACATTCATAAATGTTACATTACATCATAAAGTGAAAAATCACAATAACATGGTCTCTATAGTCCACATTTTTATCCCCTTCAGACTATCCATGTAGGTCAGTCATAAAATATTTCTTCATATCCTAGGAAAAATAAAACATTGAAAGGGGTGAGCTCAGATGCTCAGTAAGGATAACAATATAGCGGAAGCTTTCATAAATAAACATAAACATTTAAGGCAATGTATAACTAAAACAAAAGCCTTTTAAACATGAACTTCAACATAATATGGAAAAAGTAAAATGAGATAATTCCATTTATTTATTCACATGGATATTTTACTGGTAGAATAATCACATGCAATATCAATAACCACTTTGATAATGATGGAATGCATAATTCCAGACTATCATAACCACGTAGCCAAGGCCTCATGCCAAGACTACAAATAAGATTTTTTCAAGGCCTCGTGCCAAGACACTAGCTTGTCTCATGAGACATGCCGATGCATCGAGGAGCTATAGCGGGCTCCACCCGTCACTTATTAAGTCTAATTCATTCCTCATATGAACATGTTTAATCATATCATAAACCATAACATAATCGTATCACATAAAACATGCATAAATAAAACATAAAATTTCCACATTCCAATCACAAGATATCAATACAACACATTGATATAATAAAAACTTTATCAAAACAATTTTCAATACCAAAATAAAAGAAAACTAAAACTTGGTATTTATTTTTCATTTTAAAAAAAATTATGGCTTGTAGACGAAGCCGAAACTCAAATAATGGTCACGGCGGAGGATAATTTATTGTCGCCGCATATGTACGAAAAATAATTCCATTTTTAGTTTAGTAAAAATGCTTTGTATAAAAATATTCCTTTTAAATAAATTTAAAAGTCAAAGGAGTTTATACACCATATAAATGAATGTTGTGTATAAAAAAATATGCCCCAATAAATGAGATTGAGACGAAGTCCTTTACCAAGATCATTTTTTTAATAAAGTAGATCTATTATGTGTATTCACTATAAGTACACATAAATAAATTAAAAATACAAGATAGGACATAATAATATCATGACATAATTTGAAATTAGGAGATTATCCCAAAGAACGGAAATTGGGTTAAGAAGTTCCCTTACCTCGTGTCCGACTTGATTCGACCGTTCTTTAACCTCTTGAATAATGAAATAGAGTTAATTTAAACTTGATTAAGAACATTTTTAAAGTTCATTATTCATTTTATATCACTTATTACCATGTTATTAACACCATGTAATTATTTAAGTTAATAACGGTCGTTTTGTCGATCTTTGGTACTTGAGTCAAAAATAAACTTCTTATAATTACAAGTTGTTCATGTGGTAAAATATCCAGTATATGCAGAATTATATTCATGATTTAGATATCAAATATATCATACATATACAGTATATACATTCATTTATAATATTACATAACATTTATAGGTAAGAAATGAAATTCACCATTCATGGAGATGGTAAGCCGTACGTACTCATGAACGCTACTTTCATTTATATTTCATATTTAATGGAATGAAATTATAATTATATAAAGTTGTACTATATTTCCAGTATAATATAAATTATAATATCATTTACTCCATACTTTATACATCCCACATATGGAATTAACGATTCAAATCACTTTGAGGGCGCGGTAGTCTGCACTTCCTAAAATGAAATTACCGCGTTTACCCATAATGAAAATCATAAAGGTATGCCATAAATGAAAAATACCTAATAATAAGGAAAAAAAACATAATATATATCATATATAAAAATAATTTCATCATAATGGCCACCATGAGAGTTGTGAAATTAAGATTGAACAACCATTGTTTCGTGAGGTAGTAATTTTCCACCCATAGAAACAGTATATTCTTTTTGATTTGAGCCAAAGGCTTCCTTGGGAAGACTTATGCCCAAAGTGACTCCTCTAGGAGTAAGATAGGGAATTTGAGAGAGTATTTGGGCATGGGTTGGACGAGCCAAATGGATTTGATGGTGTTAATAAGGTGGTAGAGGTGGGGGCCTTTTATAAGAGGAGAGGAGGGGCACTTTTGGAAAGATTGAAATATTACTTTATTATGAAATGCTTTTTGGATTATAAAGGTCCCACAATAATATATTTCTAGGATAAGATGATAAGGGTTAGAAATATTCTCATCCAATAGGTTTTTGACAAGTTTAATCCTTGGATTTTACATTATCTTTTCATTTTATTTAAATCGTTAATTAATGAGGTAATTGCTGCATCATCATGGTGTCATAAAAAATTTAATTTATTTAATGTCTAAAAATTATAAAAAAAATATCATGATGTATGAAATCATTTTATATTTCCAATGAATATTTATTGTCTAAAATATTACTTTAATAACCCCTTATAAATTTTTTTTAGTAAAATAACACATGTTTGTGACAATTTTATTTTTACTTTAAATAAAAAGTTATTAATGTCATTTTCTTACCCAAGTGGCTCCATGGGGTCCCCAAGTTTACCCATGGATTTTCTTGGTCATCTATGACTCATAAAATAAGGGTATAACAAGTGTAATGGTATTTTCATATTTTTATAATATCATTTTTACCTTAAATTTCACTAATTACCTTTAATCGCGATTAATTAAACTTAAAAGTTACTATTCATCAAAAAATAATTTTAATCCCATTGAACCACATTTTACTTATTAATGAAAACCATGTATGTCGGATTTTTAAAAATAAAATCTCAGAAGTGTTAATGTTTCATTTAAACGAAAAATCAGTTTTTTAACTACCACTTAGTTGTTTCACTATTCATCAAAAATTGACGTTTTTCAAAACAATTCCAAAATTTCACCCTAAGCTATAATTGATATTACGAATTAAAAATTGATTTCTATTTTAAAAAATTCCAAACATATAAGTTTCATTAATTAATTTTATAATTAATTCCCGCTGTCACAACAAATAGAGTGATTTTAAGAAACCATATATATCAAAAGATTGACAATTGTTTATGTCCAATTTCAAAGTGAAATTAATTCTAATGAACACAATTGGATAAAATGGTAAAAATATATTCTAATTATACTTTAAAACCACTCAATAGTATAATTTATCACTATAAATTATTTTTATTAAAAAAGTTTTTCTAAAGTATTTTTCACTATTCATAAAAAATTGTAAGTTCTCAGAAAAATACCAAAAATTATACTTAGGATAATTTCAACATTCCGAATCCAAAAATTAAGTCCATTTTGAAATATAAAATATATATAATTTCAAAAAGTGGGTATTACTATTCATAATGGCTATTTTGATTGGTCGCGGTGTGTTAGAATCTCGAACTTGCGTACAATGCAAGCTATTGCATTATTGAAAGAGAAGCGTATCGTGGAAGCTCAGGGTTTTATAAATTATCTATATTAAATAAAAAATAAAAAATAAATTGGTTAATTTAAATAATATTCACAACATTTTATGACTCTTAAATTACATAATTTAGAAAAAAAATACTTCTTATAAAAAATCTATATTTTTCACTATTCATTAATTAGTATTTTCAGAAAAATCCGAAAATTTTAGCCAAAGTAAATTTGGATATGATCTTTTAAACAAAGTATTTCATTTCTCAGAATAAAATTCTAATATTAAAAATTATTCTTTTAAAATAATACATTATAAGAAATGATTTTATCAAAACTATTTCTTTTTAAAAAATAATTAATATTTTTATAATGAATATAACTATCTAACTCATACTATAAATATAAAAATGATTTATTCTATCATTACCATGGTTTTTACACCAACACTTTTTAAAAATTTATTATAAATAGTTATGAATAAAATTTCCTTGAATGGACATAAACATTATCAACAAAAAAATGAGGAGTTTGGGTTAAATCATTTTTATTTTGAAATGATGGAAAACATGTTGAATATCTTAAAGTGCTTTTATTGAAACCCCTCATCCTAAAAGAGGTAACAAATAAATTCATTTTAAAATAATTTTTGTGAATTATATAGTTCATATGAGTAAACAATGGTTTTGGTTTTAAAATAATAAATTAAAAACATGTTTTGGCATAATTATCATTAAAATGATGGAAAATACATATTTAAATGAGATGATAATTTTTCTTAGAAATAAATTTATTTTTAGGTGAAAGAAAGTAATTGATAATAAATATTCGAGTAGAAAAACATAATTTCACCAAGATAGAAGAATTGAAATATCTTATGAAATTAGATATAGAATAATTTATTAAACATAGAATAATGATGCCTATATAATAACATTATAATTTAAAAAACATTTTTTGACGAAATCCCTTATAGATTTCAGAATTTATAAATAAAGGGAGGTTTTAAAAGGGGTATGTTTTAGAAATGTAAATACCCAAGAAAAAAATATAAATTACCACATAATAAATTCAAAAGGAATAATTTAATCCACTTATATGAAATATATTCAAGATGAACAATTATAAGTAAATGAAAGATAATTTAGTTTTCAAAAATACTTACGGTCATGGTATTTCAAAAACAATAGGTTTATAGTGAAATTGGAATTCCAGTATCATTAAATGAGATACCTTCACTATACATAAATGAAATAGGGAACTGGATGCACCATATAAAAGAAATTATAGTGACCAATATAAAACATTTCTCATTAATTTGAAAATAATAAAAAGAATCCCTTATGTAATAATAAATGTTCAAATAAAAACAACTTGAAAGAGACAGATATGAAATTAATTGTTTATATACCATGAATAAAGATAACTAAATATATTATGTATTCAATAAATAGTATACACACTATTTTAATAAATTTATGTACACATAATAATTTTTTTAATGAAGGAAATTTTTATACAAAATACTTACAACATAAAAAATGTTCTAAACCCCCTTTGAAGAAATAGTAATAGAATTTATGTTCACATATCCTAAATACATTTAATTTAAGATATTATATATCAAATATATTGTATACAAATCATTTAAATTACATTAGTTTCATAAAATAAATAGTGCCCCAAATAATGATTTTTTAAAGGAAACCCTTACCTTATTCAAGATTTATGATGCATATCATCTTAACTATAATAGAAGCTTTAGAATTATAGTGTAAAAATCCTTTGAGATGAAGGAATTAAGAATAGGAAAGGTTTTGAGAATATAATGTAAATGGGAGACAGTTATTAGATTATGAAAATGGTTTAGTTTCAGGGTGAAATTTTAAGGAAAAGATAGTTTGGAAGTGGTTGGGATGTTACTCTTTTATAAGTGAAGAGAATGGTAGTTTTGGGAGGGACCCTTATATTTTCAATAATTTAAAGTTACTATATATGGTTAAAAGGAAAGAAAATGGAAAATAGTTGACAGTAATTCATTTTGGGTCAAAAATCACCTCGACCACTCATTTATGAGACAACCTTGGGTGTTTTAGGGATTTTTTATTTTAACTATTTATATTTAGACTAACTCACTTTTACAACGATAAATAATTTTTAACTATAATATATAATTTTAATGAAAATAATAATATCAAAAAAATTAACTTATTTTATGCTTCTGATTTCAATTTTGAAAATATTTTTTTTCGATTAAATTTTCCATAATGGTAAAATGTTATTCTTAAATTTAACACACTTAATCACATGAATAGGTTTTAGAAGAGCATTATTTTTTAGAATTAAATTATATATAAAATAATATTATCATTGTTTTTTATTTTAATTTCATAAAATGATTTATTATAAATTAAATAAAATATAATTGGTATTAATGTCAATAGAAAATAAAATTTCACCACGAAACTACATGATTTAAAAAAATGAATAAAATTAGTTTTTATTAAGAAAAAATTTCAATTCAATCCTAAAAATTTTGAACGAAGGTTTTCTAAGTTCATAGATATTTCAAAATTAAAAATAATATTCCATAAATAAGTAATTGATTAGTTAAATGGTTTTTTAGTCATCTAGGTAATTCTTTCCTGAAGATAAAATCATTAAAATCATAAATTATGTAAAGATCATATTTTTTGACAAGAAAATCTTTTTAGAGACATTAATAAATACATACTAAGTAAACTTTTGTGTGTGGATTTAAAAATTAATATTATTTTATCAATTTCACATTCTTAATTTTTTAACATTAGTTTTTTTAAAATGTATAATATCAAGAAAATTACTCATATTGAAAAAAACCACTTTACAATATTAAATCATATTAATTATTCATATACCAAAGGAAATGAATTTAAATGTTTTATCATATTAGGTTTTATTATATATTTCTTAATAAACATATCATAATATATTGGGGGGTTTTTTATTATGAGTGTTGCGTGTAAGGAAAGTTATCAAATATAGTATTTATTTATAGAAAAATATATTCTTATATCATAGGGTGTTACAAAAAGGAGGATATATCCAAGACATCATGTTTTGAAAGTTATGGAAACTATAAATTTACAGTGACTCTATTTAGACGATCTAATCTGCCAGTTATATTCTTAGATATAATTATTAGAGTCTTTAAATATTAACTTGATTAGTTTTTGGTATCATTTATAGATGATATTCACATATATCATGTGGGTAGAGAAGAGCATGAAGATCATTTGAGGATTTTTTTATGTCCTTGATAAATGAAAATCTAATGAGAAATTTAGAAAATTTGAATTATAGAAACATAATGTATCTTTATTGGTTCATATAATTATAACTTAGGGTATATCTTTGGACCCTTTAAAGGTTAATATTATTGAATAATGTCCTAGAATAACCATAGTTACTTAGATCCATAGTTTATTGTATTTTTTTAATATTTTTTATTATTGGTAATAAATTCCTAAGATGATCAAATCCACTAAACATGATGACATGAAAGGAAACTAAGTTCCTTTAGATAGATGAATGTGAAGAAAATTTCAAGGAGTTAAAGAGAAGTTTGGTTAGTGGTATTAATATTACACCACCCAAGGATGGATTAGGGTTTTTTGATATAAATTAATCCATCAAAGATAGAATTAGGATGTGTTCTCTAAAAAAATGACCTTTTGGTAGTGTATTCCTCATGCTAATTAAGTATTCAAGGGGAATTATAATCGACTCGTGATACAAATATATAATAATTAATTCTTTTCATTCAAAATATGGATTCAGTATATTTTTGGTGAAAGTTTCATTATGTATATAAATCATAAAATCAGGGAGTTTATATTAATAAATAAATAGTTGAATATGTTCCAAAATAGTCGGTTTGAGTGGATTAAATATTATAATTTCTCAATACATTATCATCCTAGTAAGGTGAAAATGTGGTTGATTATCTAAGTCAGAATGATCATGTTAGTTTTAAAAGATGATGATTTAAAGAGATCTAATAAATATGTATTTTCTGTATATAGACCTTGAAAAAATGAAAAACATTTGTATAAATCAAATATTTCTCAAATTAATGTTCAACCATCCATATCTGTTATCATTATAGGGGTGCAGAAAAATGATTTGAAACTAAAAAAAATGGTAAGGATTTCCTTAAAGTTCAACTATTATAATTATGGAATGATATTATTGTTTAATAAAAAATATTCTCTATAAATACTATAATTTAATAATGAAATGTTGGATGAATCAAGAAACTCATAATTCTCTATCAATTATGGAGGCATAAATATATATAGAGATCCCAATGAGAATTTATATTCTGAAAACATGAAAATGGATATTGGGAAGAATGTATCATTATGTCTTGTATGTTAAAAAGTTATGGGTAAATATAATAAGTGTTAGAAGTTGATTAAACCATTACCCATACCTATATAAAAATCGGAAAACATCACCATGGATTTCCTCATATTACACCCCAATAAATCTAAAGAAAATAATACTATTTGGGTTTTACATGATCTCCTTATGAAGTCTATTCATTTTTTTAATATCATATGATATTTAGCACTTTTTAAAATTTCTAACATATACAATAAATAATCAGTAATATAGCATTGAGTACAACTCTCAATTGAATTTGTATATTTCATACTTGAATATATGTTCAGTATTAGAGGATAATTGAAACCCTAAAATAAATGTTGAGTTCTTTATCTATTTAATTTAATGTTTTTTTGGGATCATCACATTCCTTAGAGTTAATTTTTATACAAAAATGGATTTCACTCCAGCATTAAGATTGATCCTTTGGATTCCCTCTATAGAAAGAAGTAATAACCTCCAAAAATCTAGGACAAAGTTGGAAAATAAAATATATTGATCCAAGAGAGATATATTAAAATATAATAGAAGGTTATATCCATTCAATAAAAAATCATGATAAATCAGATTCAATAGTAAAGTTATGTTTACCATAATCAGTGATATCTATAGTTCAATGTTTTTCATAAGGTATCCCATAGAATATCACTTAGAAATTTTGTTATGGTATTTAGAGATAAGGGAATGTTAATCCCTAGGTATATCAATCCATTTAAGAATATTGATCATATCAAGATGGTATCTTATGGCTTGGAACATCAACTAAACCTCTACCATGTCCATGATGTGTTTATTGCATCTCTAATGAGTAAGTACATACCTTATCCTTCACATGAAATAAACATAGTTTTTATACCATAATAACATGATCATTATTATGGGGAAAACCAGTGGATATTTTGGATCAAAGAGACAATGTGTTATGGAAGAGACTACTCAAGTTTTTAATGTTTTCATATAACAACATGTGTTTTGATATGCTACTTGGGAACTCAAGGGTGTAATGTGTCAGAAGTATCCACATATTTTCATCCAAGTTTTTGAGTTTAGATGGTGAAAATATAATAAGGGGGTAGAATTTAACACACAATTATTTAAGAATATATTTTCTTTTAAAATTAATTTGATGGGTTTACTAGCTTGTAATGCCCGCAAAACTAAACTTATGTGAAAAATGATTTTTTATAATACAAAATGAAATAAATTAAAAAAAATATAAAATATAAATATTTGAAAAAATACATGATCCTTCAAATTTAAAATTGTTTTATTATATGTTTCAAAATACAATTAACTTTAAATAACTAGTAGTGATGAATTACATATTTTTGATAAAGTTATTAATTTTGAAGAAATTATGTCAAAAAATTGGATTGATGAAATTATAATAAATATTATAAATATAAATTAATAAAATATATATAATAATTATAAAGCTATAAATAATTTAAATTTATTCATTCATGTCTAAATAAAAAAATCATTTTTTAAAAAATTAATTTTTAAGATATATTATATATTTTTTATTTAAAAGTTAAATTTATAAATTTAGAATTTTTTTGGAAAAATAAAAAAAAATGGATAAATAATTTGAAAATTATTTTATTGTGAATTTTGGGGATTTATTTGTAAAGGTTTATTTTTCGGTTAATAGTTCAGAATATCATTTTGAAAAATATCATCACTTTCATGGTATCATTATGATATATGAATGACATAAAAATATATAAATCGTATTTCTATTCCAAATATGCATGTAAACAGTTGAAGAAATAGTTTAAAGCAATTTTAGTGTATTGGAAAACCCATGATTTACTTTTTTAAATAGAAGTTAAATTTTATTCTAATAAAAAAATATTTTAGTTCATTTTATTTAATTAAATATTCACAATGGTCCATTTGGTTTGGGATTGATGTTAAAGTAATAAAATAACCTTTGTTTACCAATAATCAATTAAATTTAATGGTGATCATTTCTAAATGTGAATTTATTATAAGTTATTTTTTATTCTTAAAAAGGAATTTGTTTTAATCAAATTTTGGTGTTACATTAAAAGTAATTTTTACCATCTCTAAAAATTAAATATTTCAAAATGGATTTCTTATTTTTAATTAAAAAAACATAATTTGGTTATAAGGTAAATTTTACATTTTAAAAAAAGTTAACATGAAAAATATTCATTAAATCGATACAGATTAAAACAATACAAAAAGCACTAATTTATGGTAGTTTCTTTCTAGTTTAGAGAAAATTTCAACTTCCTTTAAATGGATTTACCATGTTTTTTGAAAACCACCATGAATTTTCATGTCATTAGTCATTATCAATTATATTTTTTCTATTAGTTTTTTATAACGTCAAGTATCCCCATTTAGCAACATTTTTAATTTATTAGTGGTTGTTATAAAACTACCACTAAATATAAATCATAAACATTTTATTGAAAAAATATAATATCAATTTTTAAAATTTATGATAAATATGGCTTATTAATGGGGTTTTTCAATAATTAAGGTGACTTTAACCACCAAAATCTAATGAAATGGTGGTTTTATTTACCTCTAAAAATATGGAGCTAGTTAAAACCTCATTTAAATATAAATGGTAAATATGTAGTCCCAATTTGGGATTTTATTTTTAGAAAAACCTACTAAATATGGAAAATATACCATATTTATCACTGGTTTTGACCACCAATAAATTATTAGAGGTTGTTAAAATTGCTAGTAAATTGATATATGTGGTTTAAACTATCTTGATCATTACTAGTCTAGAAGAAGACCAAATAGTATCCCTTCCAATCCATATGAAACCAATACATGATAAATATAAAAAAATATTTTCAATCCAATGTATTGAAAAAATAAAAAATTAAATACATCAACAAACTACATTACATTTTATACAGCATAAATATATTAATTTATAATTAAAAAAATTTCATGTTTCACAAAATGTCAACAAACACGTCTTTCTGGACTTATATACTCTATAGAGATGCATGAAAGTCACTCACCATTACTCTTCAAGGATTTATTGAAACCAAATACATGTATCAATTGTTAAAATTAGGCCATATTCATTTAAAAATAAATTATATACTTATATTTTCCTAACCCTATATCAATTCAAATAATTATTCACCAGTACTCCCAAGAAACAGGACTTATACCTCATTGTATCCAAATAGTAAAAGGAATGATATATGGTTTTATCTAAACTTATTATAACTAATGGTATAGTAATAAATCAAAGGTATCCATGTGCATTCGTAGAAAATATGATCATCTAATATATAATGCATAAGACTAATTTCTCAATTTAACCAACCAGAAGGCTCAAATAGTTGTTCTGGAAATAGATTATCGGATAATTAATATATCAACACTCAAAACTAACGTAAACATAACTAGGACCATCCTTATAATGAGATCCTTTATAGGAGAAAAAATTGAGAACTAGTTTTTCTCATTTTGGAGGTCCTTCCTACCTCTCCAAATAGTGGAATTTCACTATCCCATGGGGAACATAAATCATGTTTATAAATGAGAGAACGAGACATATTTATGTACAAGAATATATTTAGTGAAATTTTATATATTTGTTTTCATTTTATTCCCATAACTGATTCTAAAATGGTAAATAATAAATGATTTTACTAATTTATAAAGAACATATTATTGTGGTCATTGGTGTTTTTAATTAAGAAACTTTTTCAGTATTTTCAAAATAGAAAATAACTACAAAATAATGAATATATGTGTAAATTTATTATATTTATAATTCATGACCTCCATATGTGTGTTACTATTTCTCCATGAATACTACCATTTATCCTCTAAAACATAATATCCAGTACACTCACTAATGAAAATACCTGATAATTTTTTATTTTCAAAAGTGATTATTGATCTTTAACGTGATTCTTTCAGTGCATGAATTTTCTTTAATGCATTAGGATCATAAAAATCTCTAACTCTACATCAATATTACATCATCAATGAAGATGTATGTGACCTAAAAAATACATGTGATGGGTATGGTCTATGTCCAATCCACCACACAAAATCATAATGTTATTTTCTAAAAACAAGAGACATAGGGTCCTACATGGATACTGAAACTTACATGGAAGGGTTGGTATCCAATAGATGATTTTTCCCACATTTCAAATATTTTCCATTATAATGTCGAACCATATCGAACTTATAATCCAAAGGAGGTTTATTTAGATGTTTCTTCCTCTTTTGTGGAGTATCCTATATGCATCATTGATTTTATCATGAAGTGTCTCTATGGTCATTTTATCTCTTTAGTTTGTGTGAAATAGAAGAATGAATGTGAATATGAATAGTCTTTTTAAAGGTAGGATGACATACGTGCCCAGTGGATGGATTTTTTCATAGATAGTGATCTAACACCCTTGGAAAGAGAACTTTGGAAAAAGTTCCTTCAAGGGGATAAGACTATAAGAATTCAAACATTATTATTAGGTATGAATGTTTTTATTTTATGGTTTTTCCTTTTTTATGTTATCTTCTTTGGCATGAACCCTAAATCAGGTTCTTGGTCCAGTTTGGTTATTTTGATAAGGATTGAAGCGGGGTCCTAAAAACAGGATACAATCCATGTACATTATGTGTATTTTTAATACACAACGTGTATCAAATACACAATGTGTAATGGTTTGGATGACACCTTTTACAATGATTATTTCAATTTTATATGATAGTATACCCTGATAATTTCCGAGAGTTTTAATAATTTACAAACTATGTAAATTCCAGACATCATTTTTAAAAATTAGAGGCAGGGCCACCCCTTTTCAGATAGAACATCCCCCTCCTTCATATATAACACGTGATCATCCAAGGAATCCTAAAGCAAGTCTTTGGTTTCATTTCCTAATCCAACCTCCTTTTATAGATCCATCTATCATGTTAGATATCCATCGGTTTGTGCTTCATTCCTAAGTATTTTTTCATCATTCGTCTTTCCCTCAACAATGATATCTATATGCATGATCATATGCCTTATATTTGGGGCGCTGATCTATTCTTTCATTTTCATATGATCCATGAAAAACTAATGGATGATACTGCACAAGTATAGTGGTATAATTTTTTGGTAGGTGGTCTATTACATTTCTCTAAAATTATCATTGTTTTATAGACAATCATTATTGTGTGCATTTAGGTTTCACCATGAATTCCTTATAAAATTCATATTACATGATTTTGATCATTAAACTTATATTCTAGATCTCTTATATTATTTTTCTCATCACATTTTTTGTGGGTTTTACCTCAACACCTTCTACCCCAAGAAGTGTGTTTACTTAATTATGCTTTGGTAACCCTTGTGGGTTTATTTGATACATTAATAAGGTGTGTTTTATTGACCCTACTAATTGTAATCCCTTTCTTAATAAAATAATTTATGAATTATCAAAGAATAGCCCTTGTATATTGTATAGTTATCACTTGAGCCTTCTAATGTATGTTCTCTCATTAATTAATGAACCTTTAATATGTTAAATATAAATTATATTTATAAATATCACATTTCCTAAATAATTATAATTGAATTTATTACATTTAGATTTCCTTATCCTTTCTTTCCATGATTATGAAAGTTAAAGGAATGAAACTAATAATTAAATATGGAATTAATGTAGTAAATGGTGGATTGTCCTTAACCAACATTTTCATTATTATGAAAGGTAAATGAATGAACCTATTCATTTAATATGGAATTAATGTAATAAATGGATACATTTCATTGATATTCCTTATCAAACAAGTTAATGGTAATGTCAAAAAAACAATTGATTTATAAAATAGGTATGATTATTACATGTACTATAATGAATAATTGGTTATGCAGAATGTGCCAAATGCATATGGTCCTTCTTTCGTTATATGGATGGTCTGAATTGTTGCATCCTTAAATTCCAAAGGTAATTCCGTGGGCACTCCAAGGACACCATTATGGTCCATTCAGCCAGTTTTCAAAGGAGATACCCACCTTGGAACATTATTTTTTTTCTTATTATGTGAATGCCTCGTCATAATACTGATGATTCAATTGATATCATTTTTTCAGAAAGTTAGGATTCCTTGGATACACTCCCTGGATCTAGATTGATGCCTTTAGACATTGAAAACTACAGATACACCCCATTATGCCTAGTCATTCATTGCACATGATTACCTTTGATGATATACTTAGGCTCAATTAGAATATTTTACAATGGAATTACTTGGTCGATGATCCTTGTATTACACTATGTCCCTTTACATCTAGACTTCATGAGTTACTACTATGATTTGGCTAACCCCTGAGGTCAGGGATTCCTTGATTAAACCTTGGATACTGCTTTATTATTATCATGATACTTTTTAGTGGTATTTAATTCTAACATGGATATTCTATATAAATTAAACATAAATTAATTAATTAAGTGATTACAAGTTTAGAGAAATTATCACATGAGGGTGAAAAAAGAATCAATTATTATTTAAGAATATTTTTTACATTTTTATATATGTAAAAATTCCTCAATTTATATTCATATATTGGATTTGTATTGATTTCATTTTTGGTTTCTTACTAAGAATTATATGGCACCCTATCTAGGACGCCGATGGTACATAAGTAGATTATATGTATCTAGGTGTTTAAAAGGGGAATCACACTACTTTAGACATCTAGTATAGATTTCATTATTATAATGGATCTTGGTAGAAGATGACTAGGAAAGTGGTTGGGATTCTAGATAGTATTTTGATTCTTTTTTATTCTTTGAAAATCATGTTTTTGCTACTTCTGTGAGTACTTCTATTATATTATTTATAGAGACATGGAATGAAATTATCATCTTCTATATATGATATAGTGTTTGTATTGAATTAATTATTATTATGTGTTGATGTATGTTTCTTCTTAATTATAATAAATATTCAATGTTATTATACTTCCACTAATTTATTACACTATTATGTCTATTAGGATCCACTCTGACATGAGGGTATAGTCTCCCCACGAGCACACCCTAGTCCCTCACTTCTAGTATATAGCCTCAAGAATTTATAGAGGCATTCTTGAGGCCATATGACCCAACGGATCTGAGCACCTATTAGTGGATTTAATTTTGGGATTTCATAATGTTCATGCAAGGAGGTTTACATCATATAGAACAATATCATCCCAAATAAGAAGTATATTATTCCTTATTTTTCTTTATAATTGTTATGGGTAGAAGGAAACTATAAACTATCCAATAGATCTCAAGAGTAAAATAATAAAGGACTCTAAGATGATTTGACTAGTATGGTACCTGGAATAACCACTTCTACGTATAGTACAAAATATATGATCAGGGTGAATAAATAATGATTTAAAGAGGTATGATTTTAAATAAATTCTTGGAAATGTGTTTGTTAATGATATATTTAAATCAAACTACAATCAAGTGAGTTTAAGATAATCATTAAAGAGAGTATCATGGTTTTAACTATCCATTTTGGTTAAATATATTAATATTAATTCATAAAATGAACCATTTATCCACCAACACCCATCCAAATATTACGATTGACATAGACTCTACAAGTGGTATTAGAAAATAATTGAGGTTCCCTTTTAATATTTGAAATAATCAATATATGGATATTATAACTTCTATGAATAGAAGGATTTTCTAACAAATAATGGAAATAATTGTCATTTTTGAAATATTGTAATACAACCATACATTTTTTTGCTTGGCTTAGAAGTAAGAGATGTTGTAATTATGAGATTTATGGCCATTGTTCAAGGAGTAACTATGCCTTTCTCTAATAAGAGAAAATTATAAGTGTATGGAAAATCTAAAAATTATATCTCTATATCTCTGTCATAAAATTTATATTCATAGGTAAGGGTCTTTAAACTTTAAAGGAGATTTGGGAAAAATTGAGAAGCATCTATGTGGGAAATATGAAAGTCATGGAAGCCAAAATAAATGTTTCGTGAAGAAGATATTAAGATCATAAAATGGATGATGAAGACAAACAAAAATTTATGATTATATTACAAT
Organism: Viscum album; assembly: GCA_963277665.1. Lineage (NCBI taxonomy): Eukaryota > Viridiplantae > Streptophyta > Magnoliopsida > Santalales > Viscaceae > Viscum > Viscum album. The sequence goes on from OY728148.1 coordinate 1,143,697,597, forward strand.
ATTAAATGTGATTATAAGTAATATTATAGGATTGGTGACAATATTTATTATTCCGTAATTATTAAAAAGTTTCTGAGAACTTATATAGATCATTTTTCCAAAAAATTATCATCTTGATAATATATATAAGACTATAAATTAGATATTCTATAAAACATGATCATAGCCTATGAGATTAGGGAAACAAAAAAATAAAATAGTAAATCCAGATAATATATTTACTTTAAGGCCATATTAAAATTTAAGATCATTGATTAAGAAAGTGAAAAATAAAATAATTCCAAATATGAAGAAAATGATGATGATTTCAATAATGAATTTAACCTTTTATAGAAAATATTATTAAATGAAATTATAAAGTAATGTTCAATAAATTCTAAAGGTGTTATACTTTTAATTGAATTAAAAAATTTTGAAATAAGTTTCTATCAATGAATATTGTAGAATCTAAATATTATGTGGAGTATAAATAAATTAAAAAACCATATGTTGGTTGAAGCTAAGATGAAACTTTTTAGTAGTACGAGGTCCAGTTTGATGTGTAATAAGGAACAATATAAATCATATTCAAGAATTAATTTAAAATATTAATTTTACATTATGGATTATTTTGATATAGGTTTTGATACCTCAAGATTTGATGATATAGAAGAAATAACCTTAATAGAGTACATGTTGAAAGTAAAATTTAAATCTTGTTTTTATTAAAATACATAACTAAATAATGAAAATAGAAAGATGATGAATTGAAATAAATCTAAATTCACTGAGTAAGATTAGTATAACATGAAATAAGTATCTAATTATGATGATATTAAAATGAATAAATTGAAGGTGTCAGAGTAAGAAATTATATTGGGAGACCGTGAAGGAAAAATGGATGGGAAAGAAGAAGAGTTGGATGAAAATTGATAAATGTGTTTAGAATCCCAAAATGATTAGAAGAGGATCAGAGAATACATCATGAATGATTTTGTGGTCCAATAGGAGTCTTCTCAATATGGTGAGAATAAATTTTCCTATAATAATGTTGAATATTCTCCTAACCAGCCTTAATGTAAATATGTTATTTCTAATATTAATTGTCAAAAAATTATGTTTGAACCTATTTAAGTGAAGAGTAAAATTTATAGGATCATTTATACACTAAAGGGTGATATGAAATTTTTAACAACAATATTTTCACATAGTAAAAAAGTGCTTTGGTTTTCATTAGGATAATAACAATAATTTTCTAGACATATTTATCATAAATATTAAAGGTCAATGTTTCTAGGGTATATTGGTGTTGTTTAAGGTATATATATAAATATTGTTCTAATGTGAATAACAAATAATTTTTAATAAATATCTATGAACCAAGTGGGAGATATACTGATTAAAGAATGACTAATTCTAAAAAAATATAGGAATTTACTAAAACATTGTTAAATGTATCAACCCAAAATAGATTTTAATATTTGGAAGAGGTGTGTGAAAGAGGTTGATAGGAGGATTATAAATCTAAGCTGTAACCAAAAATTCTATGTGAAAAATTTAAATATTGTGTAAAAGGGATAAAAAAATAACATAAAATAAAATTAATGAAATATTTAGGATACTTAGAATGTGTGTGATAATCCTATGAAAAATGAAAAGATTAAGAAATATTTTCTGAAAATTTAGGAAAAAAACTAAAAGTCACCAAAAATGGATAAATCGGGATGGATGTTAAAATATAGATAGTGGTTTTAGAAGAAAATACAAAAATTCATGATAATTAATCCACATTAAGTGAATTGAAAATTATAGTAAATTTTCATGAAATATGTGGATAGATTCATCATTTCAAAAATACTTCATGATATTCCTACCATATCAATTATAATTTATGTGAAAAGTATTAATATAAAAGTAAGTAAAGTGTCTTTGTTGAGAGATGTAGAGAAACACAACTCCGCATGAATAAATTATTCATGGAAAAAAATTAGGCATCGATCATTTGAATGTTTTTATCAAGAAATTGAATACATTTTATATTGAGATTAGAAGAATGATAGAAAATATTTGGTTGATAGAAGACTCTAAAACATAATGTTACTTATGAGGTAAAAAATATCTATCGTTATTTCCAAATATTTTAATTTTTTTTATGGAATTATTGGAATTTAAGGATAATAATTTTTTTATATATGTTGCACAAAAATGAAATTTTTTTTTACAGAGTAATCTATATTTTATAGAGAAGAAAAATTGTTTGAATCCCTTGAGTGGGAGAATACTTTTGGGTGAGTGATAAAACCATTAACGACTATATGTATTATGAATTCATCAATATCCCTATAAAAATATAATATAAGGAATAAAAATCACACTTATATCCCTTATTTTTAATGATTTCAAACTTATATATGAAGGGTGCCATATATGTTATTTTTTTGAGTTATTACTTTGTTTATTTTTTCTATTATTTTTATACAATGTTTTCCGGAGGATTTTTTGTTGAAAATTGATATTTTGGGCTCGGTAAAAGGTGTCACATGATTTAGGGAATCGTGCGACCTTGCCCAGGAAACCATGTAACCAATTTCATTTTTGGATGAAGGTGACCACACAATTATCACATGGATTGTAAAAATATGTGAGTAGTATTTTGGAATATTCTTATTGGATAGTGTGTAACTCGCATTTTCTTCAAGGGTTGTAAACCTATGTGGGATAATCATGCAACTTTTCTAGGTGATACAAAATATGATTTTTCTATTTTTCCCGCTTCAATATTTAACCCTAAATCACCCCATTCTTCTCTTATTCACTTCGTATAACCCTATGAGTCTCCTCACCTCTTACTCAAACCTACCACCTCCTTTAATGGTGATTATAAGGTGATTCAATAATGTTTTTGGGGATAAATATTCAAGGTAATGTGTTCTTTATTTCTCCTCTTCCATCTCCCGCCATTTTCTCTTGAGTTCCTCTTTTCCTTTGGCCTATTGGATCTAGGATTCATGTATCTCTATGTTTAAATTCAAATTTGTCTATGTTTAAGGTTCCTAATAGTTTTTCCTGCTTCCTAGAATCCTTTCTAGGTTGTTTCTTGTGGGATTCATTGGAGCACCATGAGTTTAAGGTAGGTTTCCCTTTTCACTTATCCTTTAAATTTAATAAACCCTGGTTTCTTTTTTTCTCCATCTATATATTTATATTAGTGAAAAATTATTTTTAGAATAATTGTTTGATTAAAAATGTGGGGTTTTAAAAAGTTTTTGAGGTGAAATGAGGTCGTTTTTATAATTTTTTTAACGTATATTTTGTCGCTTTGTCGATCTATAAAAACCAAGTACTTGATAAATTTTCTAGTTGTTATTTTCAACTAGTTTGTGGTTTCTAAAGGATGGATTGACATTGTAAATTTTAATTTTTTTCTTCAAAATGGTGTTTTTTATTTCACAAAAGGCTTTATAAATAGTTTTGGAATCGAAAGTGTTGTGATTTTTTTTCATTTAAAATGGTTTGACAACATGAAAGAAATGTGTTGGTTTCCTTTGGGAAATGGGTTGTTTCTTGAAGATAGTTTTAGGGCCGTTTGAAACTTCTTTGAAATTAGTGGCCTTTAAAAATCTCGTTGGATAATACTATTTCTTTGCTTATGTTGAGTGTTGTGAGAGTTACATGCTAAGAGACTTTCTTATGATTAAATTTTTGGAAGGAAATAGGTCGTTCCATGGGGTGTCTCGGGTGACATGGTATGTTTTGTGATTGTGTATGAGGTTTTTTCATGTGATTGGATACTTATATAGAATTTTGGTCTCACCCCCACTTTAGTATTAACACGGAATCTTAGAAGATCTGGTGGATTTTTGTGAACGGTTTCTACACTGGCTTCAGATTTCACTCTATCTTTTGGCCCTTATCATGGACCTTTACTCACTTTGGGATAATACCCCTTGGATAGACCAAGTAGGTGTGATTTAGTGTCAGGGAAAGTTGATGTCATCTGGTGATGCATGCCTTCGAGTTGAGTCAGATGTATGTATGTCCAAGATTATTCCACTGAGCTCCTAGCTTATCCCATGTTCTTCGGTACTTAGTTGTATATGATAGATTATTGATCTGCTTCATTGGTTGGTTACTCATTTTTTTAATTTTCCACTTCTTTTGTTATGAAATCATTATTTATGGTATGTTTTATGAATTATCTATTTTTTAAAAGTGTTGTGATAGTTTTCAAAGGATTATAAAAACTTTTAAGAAAATGTTTTACACTCCCTTTTCCCTTTTTAAATAAAAATAGCTTTTTTCTCCTCTAAAATGTGAATGTATTATTATTGTAAAAGACCATGATATAATTGAGAAAAGGGAAATGAGTCGTGTTTTGTTTTAAAGTGGAAATGTGTGGAAATCCTATTTTTTTATTTCAATCCTAAAAATTGATGTTTCTTTATTGAAAGGGAATACATTGTGAATATATTTTTTGGGAATACTTACAAATTTTTAATACTCACACCTATAGTTCTTTCTTTTTTTCTCTTATGGTGCATGTTTTGTCTCAGTTTTGATAACCAAGGGAAATGGTTGGTTTTGGTATCAAAGAGTGACCATTAGGGTCACATAGAGACATTATGGACATCAGTTTTAGTTTTGGTTTTGCTGTTCAGTTTTTTGTGTTTTATTTTTTTTATAAATGATGTTAAACTTTGTATTTATACTAATTAATTTGGATTTCTTTATTTTTTTAGTATTTTTTGTATTTTTATTTGGGGAATTCATTTCAGTCAAATTTATATTAATTCCATGGTACTAGTTTCTATCATGGAAGGATCGGGATGGCCTCTCAGGCCTTATCTCGTACCAGCTATAGTCACCACTTCAAGGTTGACCCATGTAGGTTCATGTGACAATGGTATACGTGGTATGTAAGGTTCTTTATATGACCTTTCTTTATAAGTGCCCTTTTTTATTTGGGATGTTAAGGTTGATAGATTTGGAATTTCAGAACCTGAGGTGTAGGTCTGTGGGAGTGTCAGCCTAATACTTTCTATATCAAACATTGATTTTCTGTAGGAATTCAATTATTATTTGTTTTATCTTATTCTGGTTTTTTATAGAGTGTTTTAGATATAAAAATGTAGTTGGACCTGTGGTTTCATTGAGATTTTAGGACTTAAAAATCAATTTAAAGCTCAGTACATGGTTCTGATAATGTTTCTATGGTGGTGGTGTGATTAAAATATGGTCCCCAATCATATGGTCAAGTCGCCCATCGATACTAGTTTTCCCAAGTGAGTTGTTTTGTGTACCTCTTGATTCTGAATATTTCTTGAAAACCCTTGTTTTTTAATTGTGAAATTTGGATTATTAGTGGAAATGAGTTTTATTTTTGTAAGATAGAAACTTGATTTTCATATATATTTTGAAAAAAAATCAGAAAAATTGATTTCTTTAAAATGATATATAGGTAAACCAGGGATGGGTTTAATGAGATTTTCTCTCCATAAAAAAACCTATGGTTTACCAATGTTTTTTCATGGGATAAATAAATTGATATTATAAAGGGTTTTAAAAATATCTTTTAGTTGATAAATAATATTTGGATTAAATGAGTTTTAATCAGCTCATTTTTTATGGAATTAGATTTTTTTAATTGTTGGACATGTTTTGAATGGGATGAATAGGATTTTTGGATGGAATTCATGAGTTTTTATTTTTAATATAAATAATATTAATTGAAGTGTAATATTTGAAAATGTATTTTTATTAACTAGTTAGTGATATTCTAAAAACATTTAGTGAAATTTAAAATAGGATATAGATTGAGAATTTGAAGCCCGGATTGATTTTTTTATTTTAAAATGTATATTTTTCTTATAAACATTGGTTTTATTATGATCACTAATATTTAAGGATGCATGTGATTGATTGGATTATTTATTTGATGAGTGGATGAGTGGCCATATTGGCATGGGAATATGTGTGTGAGTTGGATCCATGGAATTCCATTAGTGGGAATTCAACCTATCATGTTTTCCTTTCTTTCGAAAAGTTTTTTAATAAAAAGAAGGAAATTTTTTGTTTTGATAGCTAGAAGCTATGTGGACTATTTTATTATGATTTGGGAATTTTGTTTAAGATATATTTTGGTGAATTGGTTTCGATTGAGAGTTTGGTTTTCTTTTTGTTTAGTTTATTCCCTCACTAAAGAATTTATGGATTTTCAAGGTGTATCTATGGGTGGTGAACCATTAGAGGACCCTCCAGTTGATCAACCTATAGACTTACTATATGAGTTTCAAAATTTAAACCATCCTCTATTTTATTTTCATGTGGAACCTCTCAATGGAAAAGAGTGGATTCAGATAATCAAAATGATATTTGGTTTCTTCATGTTTTCTAAGTCTCTAAAATTTAAGGTCTCTACGTTTATTCTTCAAGGTACAACATGAATGTGGTGGAAGTCGATCTCTCAAACTAAACCTTAGTAAGATATTACCTTGGAGTTATTCAATGATTAATTTATCTGATAATATTTATATAAGGTACTGAATATTTGGAAGGGAATTGAGATGTGTTGCCTACAACAATGTGATAGATCGGTGTTGGAGTTATTTTGTAATTTTTTGGATCTACATTCATACCTTTTGGAGTGGAAAATGAATGATTATTTCAAGTAACATCCTTTTTATAATGGTATTCACCCAGATCAATAGTTTAAGGTGGCTTTTTTGTCTAACCTCCTTTTCCGATATGGTGAGGAAATCTATTCAAGATGAAATTGTGTTAGAATAAGTGTTTTTGGTAGTCAACCTCCCTCCACTCTCTATAAGTGATGATTGGAATTATAGTAGGGGTATGTGGAATTTTCTTAAAGTTATTGGTGTCAGTTATGGAATTAAATGTCTATTGATTGTAGTAGTACACTCAAGAGGGGGGTGAATTCAGTTCCTATAAAACTTTCTGTTAAAAAAAATATTCGAAATAATACTGTAATTTAAAAACAAAACAATCTCATTAGTCAATGTAGTGAATTTATAATTGTTTGACTATTAAATTAATTTCTCAAGATATTTAATACATCATTGTTATATCAACCTAAAATATTGATATAACTTTTGAAAATAATTTAATAAAACAAAATAGTTATCAATACTATCCAAGATCAACTATCAAAGTGAAAAATAGTTTTATGAAATATGAGATAAAATATAGTAAATTAAATATGAAAACATAGAAGATTAAAACAATAGGTTCAATCTAAAAATGAGACTTAGTCCTCTCCACAAGGTAATTGCATGCTTTCAAGAAATATATATAAATATTTGATTCACAACTTGGATCGGTGTTTACATAGAAGAATACAAATTGTTCGCTTTACAAGACCTATACTACAGTTCTACGTGGGAGCTAAAATAGCAAGCTCCCATAGGACCTCTACAACAATTGTATTTGGGAAATAAAATATCTAGGTCACACAGTACCTCTTCCAAAGTTCAACATGTGATATAACATGTGTAAAATGATTTTTGTGTGAGGATATTTTGTATCCTCTAGTTTAGTGAAGGATATAGTATGTGTTTAAGAGACATATTCAAACACTACTCATGAATTAGTAAAAATATATACAACAGAATTCGAAATAGAGAGATAGAGTTTAGAAGGATCTGTGTGATTTGAAATGAAGCTCTGGACTCTTTGGATATAGAAGATGTGAAGTTTGATTCCTCTTCTGAAAACAAACCCAGAAACATCATTTCTTTAAGCTCTGAGTTCTCATTTTCAAGGAAGATGAAGTTATACTCCTTCGGTTCTGTTTTGTTTGGGGTAGAGGTATTAGAACTTTGTTGCACAATAAGTTCTTATTTTTGTTTAGAAAAAATTATAGAATGCCTCATGTGTTCTATTTCATTTTTTTCAAGTTCAGTATGGGTACTCATGTAAGTCCTACTACTATAGGTCTATATCTCTTTCAGCTCGAATGATTTCATCCTTTATATTCCGTAACCCGAGAATAATAATGGTTTGGAGTAAGTTTAGTACCTCTTACTATCCATTGACATAGTCATTAAAGTTATCTGAAAAAATAATTATTTTAAACATTAACATTAAAACACTAAAATATGACCATTAGAGACAATTTAAAATTAAATAAAATATTGATAGTTTTTCGGTGACTCCACTGTCGGTGAGTCATTCTATCAGTGACTCCTTCTATCAGTGAGTCTTTCTATTGGTATTTTTAATTCATTCTATCAGTGATTCATTTTGTCGGTATCTCCATGCATTGGTGACTCAATGCGTTATTGACTTATTTTGTTCTGTCGGTGTATCATTTGTATTATCGTTGATTCATCTATCGATGTCTCATTTTTACTATCATTGAGTCGTTCCTTCTATCAGTGAGACATTATTTATATCGATGTCTCATTATTACTATTGGGGAGATATTTAATCTATTTATATTGGTGAGTCAGTTTGTGATGTGGTGTCACACATGTTCTTTCAGTGTTAGTGACTCATACTTAACCTATTTTTCTATTTTAACTCTCTTACAAAATGAATGTCAACCGAATGTCTTGAATATATAATAAAACATATACAATAATAATTAAACATATCTAAACATGATTCAAAATATATAAAAATGATTGAAATGATTGGAGATGATTTGCCATGATTTGACATGATTTTTTATTATTAAAACCATTAAAACCAGAGGGGGGCCAACAATATCCTTTGGGCCAAAAATCTCCCCCTTTTGATAATAAAAAATCATTTCCTTATAAATTAAAATTAGTTTATTATTAATATAATCATTCCACTTATTGTCTCCTACCACTAATTTTCCTAATAAAAAATTAAATTGCTCAAAAAAAGATAAGATTCAGTTGTAAAATAAAATAATTCCTTATTCTCTACCCCTTTACATTTCCTACCACTTTTGGGATTATTAAACAGAATAAAGAGATGAAAGAATAGAATTAAAGAATGGAATAACACACTGAGAGAATTACAATATCAGTGAATTTCATAATCATTGTAAAGTACAATATAGTGGAATACAATAAAATTACAGTCAATTAGTCCTTTAAAAAATTGATCCAAACTACTATTTGGGATATTTTTTGTATTTTCCATTGTCATATGGATCAATATTAGGTTTTGTGGAGGGATTCTGAGATACCAGAGGGTCTATAATAATTCTTAGTGGAGGAAGTATAATGGCTTCAGCAACATATGAAGAAATGGTAGGTTTGGTTGATGTCGGAGGCTGGATATACTCTCTGATGATAGGTCATATCTGGCTCAAAGACTAGGAAACTAACATAGACTGAGGCTAATGTGGAAAAGATATAATAGGAGAGCCTGATGTGATCAAAGGTGGTCTGAGAGGCACAACAGCTAGGACCACTATGGATTCACTCTAAACATGCAGATATCAATTCAATAGATTGATAAAATCTATGATTATCTCTCCACCATATTTAATTTAATTTTCAAAATCATCAGTGTTCTCCATTAAATTGTCAAGAATATTTGTGATGTACTTTAGTTTTTGAACATGATCCTTAAAAGCTTGACTAACTGGAAGAAACATCAAATTATCTTCCAGATATTTAAAGTAGTTTGTCAGCACATCCTAGGTGTATATTCTTTGTAAATTGGAATTAATCCTCTTTGTGAGTTCTTCCGGAGTAGAATATTCTACCTTGGTACAAAATATGACCATATAATGGACATGATTAGTGTTGTTCTCCATTTTTTCAAGTAATTATAGACTAGAAGAACCAAAAAAATATTGAATCTCTTCTTGAATTATGGATCTGACTATTTCACAGTCCAAAGATTGAAAATGTTGAGCAGAGGTAAAAGGAGCAGTAGGAGATGAGGTGTGTTCTTTATGATCTTCAAGAATTATCTCCAAACAACCTTTATTATCAGAGGATAACCCATTTATGGAAAAAACAAGTTTTCTCATCACATTCCAAATCTTGGTATTGTTCTCAACAATCCTTTCAGTTTTTCTAATTAAGTTTGTTTGAATCTAATCTATTACCTTCTCTAATTCTTTGGGAACATCGGTCTCACATACACTAACTGATTGAACTCAAGAAGAAGTATCATGCAGATATTATCTCATATCTTCAATAAAATCCTTTAAAGATGTTCCCTCGACACTTGGATTAGGCTTTGAAATAAAATGTGTGTGAATAGATTCCCTTATAGATGAGAAAAATTCTTCTTTAGAAATCTAAAAATTATCTTTAGTGACATAGTCACTTGAAGGTATCTGAGCCACTAATTATCTTTGAATAGGCCCCAAAACCTCATCATTTGAATATTCATAATCCAAAGAAAGAGTGACATATCCATCATTCCCCTCCCATTCTTACATAAAATCATCATCTAAAGGGGTGAGAGTGTCAAGTCTCACTCCTCTAGCTTGATGCTACCCATCAAATCAATCTATCCTTTTATGTGGCTCCCCATCTTGTTAAGGTTTTCCTATATCATACAATAATTTTAGTGTAGATACTAATTGATCATCCACCATATCAGTAACTTGAACTAGTATTCCTATTCTCTTACAGTAATTTCAACCTAACTAGAATGGTCCACATTATTTCCTTACTCCATTGGAACATTTATTTCTATAGTTTCATCTTGATCATCACCAGGATGAACATATCAATTTTAACTTCCACTCCCTTCACTTATTTCATCATCTCTATTATTTCTATCATGTTCTTTATTTCTTTCTTCTACTTCTTCACTACTATAGCCACTTTCATTTTCTTCTTCTTATCTGCCTGCTCCACTTTTTATGGCTATTTATTTTTCTTTATCTTCTGAAATATCTTTAAAACCACTAGACATACCATTATACTCTATACTTAAAGACACTTATGTATCCTCATCACAATTTCCACTAAGAGTTGGTTCCATAAAAGGTATGGGCAGAGGTGGACTTGTAGTTCCTTATACTAAACCATCTTGAGCATCAGTAGTGTCATAACCTCTTATATCATCAATAGTAGACCCTTGATCTCTATCATAAGTTGTAGCCTCTTCTTCATCAAAATAAACTATCTTAGTATCTTATGGTCCTAGATGAGGATCCACAAAAACTCTTGACCAAATATGATAGTCCACTTGGTTGAATTTTTCATAAATCTTTTCCTCATAACCAACCCATTCTTTCTTATGTGGGTTCTAATTGATTATCATTCCCATTCATATATCCTTACCTAATAAAACTCTACTATTACAGGAAATAGTTTCTTCAACTTCATCAACACATCCTTTCACTTGCAGCATGGCTGAGATCATTCTTAGGTTGAATAGATAATTGGTCTTATAGTATGGATTGATAATTTAATGGATATGCACTGTAAGGTGTCGGAAAAGATACACTTTGATTACTTTCTTCCATAGGTACACTAGGTAAACATCTTGGTAATTCAAGGATGCAATGTCCTTTTTTTGGATATAAGTTGTTCTCAATAAACATAAAAAATGACTAATCTCCCTATCCAGATCTGTAGCAATAGGCCTTATGTGCTCCTCATTTCCTGTTATCTTGTTTAGATATTTCTCATAGAAAAGGATGTCATATGAAAGTGGATAAGTTCCTTAGTAATCATCATACATACCTTCATCTGGAACCTTACGGAATTTGGCCTAATGCCTAGATGAAAACGAAATTATTCTTCCTTTATCTATATATTTCATCCAACATACTTCACTGTATTCCAAAAGAAAATTAGCATTTTGGTTGAACTTTGGCAGAATATTAGGATTGAATGGACTTTAATTTTTTGAAAACCATTCTATCCAAAATTGAGTTTTCAGTACCTTTAATAGTATAGAATTACTCTCTAGCATCTATTCAGAAGTTTCCTTCTATAGAGATACCACACAATTTGTAAGAATTGGATTGATAGGCTGAGACTTACTATTTTCTCCCTTCTTATTCATAGTAGTTTGGGCCTACGGGCATGTAATCTTTTTCTTACGGGCATTGTAGGGTTCCACCTCATCCCTTGAAAAGGTGGATTATTAAAATCAATAAAAAATGAAGGCCTTCGGGCCATTGGAGTGTGAGGGTTAAAGGGGGGATTGAGAAATAGAGTGGATCATCTCTAATTTATTTCATTTTGGGCGTAGATCAATAACTTGTGAACCATATTTAAAGAAATAAAGGAAATAGTGTCCTTTTGGTTAAAATGTAAAATAGATAAAATAGAAGGTTATATTCGTGTTGGCCTTACAATATTAGCATCACAATATCGGTGTTAGCATGATAGTATCAGCATGACATCATTGGTGTCAGCATGACAGTATAGGTATGACACTATCAGTGTCAGCAGGACATTGACAGTGTCTTCCGGACATCTAAACACATTTTTCTCAATGATATATCAGAATAATTTCATTATAAATTAGTTATCCCCAATTCATGTTTGATGAAATTAATTCTTTTAGAGTTTAAGGGATTTGTAAATTTGTCAGCAAGCTAATGTTTAGTTCCAATAAACTATAGTGTTATATCACGTTTTCTATAATTATCTCCCAAAAAGTGATATCATACATCAATATTCTTTGTTATAGAATGAGAAACAAGATTCGCAGATATGTTAATAGCACTTCTGTTATTACAGGTTATAGGTACATGTCTGAATTGATATTCATAGTCTTGTAAATTTTTATTCGTCCATAAAATATAGGCACAACAACTATCAGCAGCTATGTATTTAACTTCGGTAGTAGATAATGAAATAAAAATTTTGTTCTTACAACACCATGTAACTAGAGACTTTTCCAAAAGTGAAATTTTACAGAGGTTCTATTTCTATATAACTTACAACCACCAAAATCAGTATCATAATAACTAACTAAATTAAAGGGTTTTCCTCTAGGATAGAATAATCCTATGATGTTATTATATTTGACGTATTTTAAAATTCATTTAACAGTGGTTAGATGTGATTATTTAGGATTAGCTTGAAAATTGGAAAAAATAAACACACATAACATAATGTCTGGCATGCTAGATGTTAAGTAGAGTATGCTCCCAATCACTCCCTGGTAAGTGGTTTGATCAACAGATTTACTATTTTCATCAATATCCAACATACTGGTGGTAATCATTGGAGTTTCACTACATTTTTACTATCAAATACAAAACTTTTTAAATGATCATTAGTTTAATTACATTGATTTAAAATAATATCTTCTTTACTTTGAATGATTTTAAATCCAAGAAAGAATTTGAGATCCCCCATTAAACTCATTTCAAACTCTTTTTTCATTATTTTGGAAAAATAAACACATAATGATTTTTTTGAAGATCCAAAAATAATATCATCTACATTGATTTAAACACGTAAAACATATTTATAAATTATTTTTATAAAGAGAGTAGGATCTGCTATACCTTTTTTAAAACCATTATAAATAAGAGAACTACTTAGTCTATCATACCAAGAACATATATCATGTTTTAAACCATATAAATCCATTGTTAATTTAAGAACATGATTTGGAAAGTGAGGGTTTGTAAAACCATGGGGTTGTTTAAAAAAAATATTAAACTGTATACCCATTTAAAAACTCACTCTTTATATACATTTGATATAGCATGAAATTTATATTTGTTTCATATTAAATCTTGATTCTAATGTCCTCAAGTCTAGAAACTGGTGAAAAAGTTTCATCATAGTCAATCCCTTCTTCTTGACTATAAACTTGTGCAACCAATCTAACATTATTTATTAAAATATTACCATCCTCATCTACTTTATTCCTAAAATCCCATTTAGTGCCTATAGTCAACATGTCTTTAGGTTTATCTAAAATTTTCCAAACTTTATTTATTTCAAACTAATTTAGTTCTTCTTGAATATCCATTTCCCAAAATTAATCATTGACTACATCCTTAATGATTTCTGGTTCAGGATGTGAAGAAAAAACATTATGTTCAACATGATTTATTAGAGAATCTCTAGCCTATATTCCTTTATCTATATCTCCAACTATAGAATCTAAAGGATAGTTCTTAAGAGTTATAGTGGGTTTACAAAAAGAAGGGCTAGTGATTTCATCTTCTTCAGTAGTTTTGGGTTCATCATGACTAGATTCTGGATAATTTCTAGAATGGGAAGATTTAACAGATTGTTTAACAGTTGGGTCAGATTATTTTTCATTTATGTCAAGATTTGACAAATCATACTCAATATTTTATATAGAGGTCTTGGGTTCATGTTGGAAAATTTCATCAAATTTTACATGTATAGATTCTTCCACATATTTGGTTCCTTTATTAACCACTTTATAAGCTTTACTATAGATTGAATAACCTATAAAAATTTATTCCTCACTTTTGGATGCACATTTTCATGATTTTCCTTTGAATTAAGGAAATAGAATTTTCAACTAAATACTTTAAAGTAACTGAGTTTAGGTTTTCTATTTTTTCATACCTCATAGCTTTTTTTCAAAAGAATTGGTTTGATTAAGACTATGTTAAAAATATAACAAGTTGTATTGATAGATTCTACTAAAAAATACATAGGTAAGTTATATTCATTAATCATATTATGTGTAATCTCTTTCAATGTTCTATGTTTTCTTTCTACAATAATATTCTATTGAGGTGTCCTAGGAGAATATAAGTTATGACTATAGCCATTTTGTGAGACAAAAGATCCAAACTCTTAGCTTTCAAACTCATTACCATGGTCAATTCTTAATGATTTAATTATAATACCTCTTAGGTTTTCTACTATTATAGCATACTTGATAAAATGATATAAATATTCACTTTTGTGAGATAATAAAAAGGATCAAGTATGTCTACAAATGACTTCTACATGAATTTATACATAGTTATTCCCATTTATACTTGTAACTCTAGATGTTCCAAACAAATCCATGTGAACCAACTCAAGAGGTTGAGAATTTGAAAATTTGTTATTTTGTTTGAAATATATTTTATGTTGTTTATCCTTTTGAAAATGATTAGAGACTTTTAATTTGGAAACACATGTTTGGGTACATCCTTAACTAGTCTTTTAATAGTAATATTTCATAGGTATTAAATATTAAAGTGCTCCCATATCATATTCGAGATCGAAAATTTTTAATTAATTGAACTCAAACTTGAATATTTTTGAAAAACTAAGGAATATAAGTTTACAGTATAAACATTTTCATTTCTACGAGTAGAAAATTCTAACTCATTTTAAAATTAAAAACATTACATGAAACATTTTGAAATTTAACATTAAAACCATCATCACAAAAATTATAGATACTAAGCAGATCTGACCTTAATCTATCAACAAAATGTACTTTGGAAATTAAAACAGAATTAGAGTCACCAATCTAGTAAAGGCCAATGATTTTTCCTTTAGCATTGTCACCAAAAGTGACATGCCCACCATCAATATTTATCAGATTCGTAAAGCTTGAATAATCTCTTATCATGTGTCATGAACATCCACTATCCATATACCATAGACTTCTATAATATTTTTTAAAACAGATTTCCTATAAAAACATATTAGACAAGAAAATATTTTGGTACTAATAATATTTTGAGTCCACTGACAATAGTAATAAGTGCTTTGAGAACCCACATTTTTTTCATGGGTTTCCTATACACAATTTGTAAAGTATTGGAAAAAATTGAAATTTTTTAGGCCAGAAAAACTTGAAATAGTAGAAGATATTTCATGGATGTAACATGCAAAAAAATTTCTAGAACTAGGAATAAACAATATTTTCCTAAATTAGAAACAATATTGGGTTTGAAAACATTTATTTTATCAGGTTGATATCCAATACCACTACTATATTTGGGTTGAACATTCATAACAACAATTTTATCCAAGATATCATTTCTATGAGTAAACTATTCTAAAACCGTTTTCAATTTATTATTGGAAAATTTAAGCTCTTTGTTTTCTTTACGAAACTGACCCTTCCTTTCCTTTTCTATGGTAAACTCAAATTCTATAGTATAGGTAATAGCATGTTGTTTCTTTAAATATTTATATTTATCTTTTAATTAATTTAATATATCTTCAACAATTTGGAAATATTAAAACATTTCCTGATTAGTCATATTAACATAATCAATTTTATCTCTAGAATAATAATAATTTTTCATAGGAGACTAAAGGGTTTTTCAGATGTATAAGTCATGAAACACATGTTTTCATTTTCACCTTTCTCATCATGTGTTAATTCTAACTCACTTGAGTTATCCTCATAAGCACTTCACATGGATTTCATTTTCTTTTTGAATCTTTTATCTTTTACCTCATATTTCGTCATATATTTTAACTAAGGATAATCAACCATCACATGACATATTCTCTAACATTCATATGAGACTATTTCAATTGAGTTATCATTCCTTTTCATATCCTTTTTCTATTTTCCCTTATTATCATATTTAACTTTGTAGTTGGGTTTCTTGAAGAATTTATCCCTTCTATAAAAATTCTTAAACCTTCTGGCTAAATGATCCATTTCCTCATCACTATCAAATACTGAATCTTCTCCACTTGTACTGTTATAATGAGCTTGAATACTTTCCTTTTCTTTATTCATAGAAGTAGTAATTTTTAAATCCATTAAATTTCTCTTTGTTTCATCTTCCTCCTCCTTATTGACTTTTAATTCTTCCTTATTCATCATCATCTTTCCAATTAGTTCTTTAACTGGAAACTTACTGATATCATAGGATTCTCTAATTTACGTTGAGGTTCCTCTCTATATTTTAGGTATACATCTAAGTAGCTGCATGATTTGTTCTTTGGAGCCCACTAGTTTTCCAAGACAGCACATTGTATTGACTATCTCATTGAACCTGAGATACATATTAGAAATGGGTTTAACATGCTTCATATTAAATTTATCATATTTAATAGTATAGTTATTAAGTCTCTCTTACTTAACATTCTTGGTTACTTCCTATGAAACAGAAAATATTCAAAAATATCATAAGTAGATTTACATGAAGATATTCTGTTAAATTCTCCATCCTCTAAATCTCAAAATAAAGCATTCATGGAATTAAAATTATTATTATAAGCAATTTTTTTGGAATCACCCCATGTAGTACTTGGAGTGTCTATTATATTATATTTATCTTCTATTATAGTCCAAATTTCAAGACTCATGATTTATAAGTGCATTTTCATCATTATTTTCAACTGTTCAAAATTTGTACCATTAATATAGGGGATTCTGTTGGTAGAAACACATCCCTATCTGTTATCCATAATAAATAAACAGAATATATTTTAAAGGCCAAAAAATTTAGAACTAATAGAAATTTAGATATATTTAAAACACAACTAAAATCGCCATTGAGAAGATTTAATTTCTAAAAAATATTTTAAAACATTTTAAAAAAAATTGGTTGGACTAGGACAATCAAGGTGGGGTTTAATTGAGTTCCTATAAAAATTTATGTTCAAACATTATTTGAAATAATCCCACAATTTCAAAACAAAATATGACTTTTAATCAAAGTAGTGAATTTATAATGGTTTTATTGTTCAATTAATTTATCAAGAGATTTATTACTTCTCAATTATATCAAATTATAAGATTGAAGTGTCTTTCGAAACCAATTTACTAAACCAATATAGTTTTAAATACAATCCATGATCAAATATCAAATTAAAACTTATTTTTATAAAATGAGTTCAAATAATGTAAACTAAAGTTTAAAACACGTAGGATTAAAAGAAGAGGTTCAATCTTAAGTCGATACATAGTCTTCTCTACTTGGTGATCACCATACACCAATATATATATATATATATATATATATATATATATATTTGATCAAAACACTAGATCGGGGTTTAAAAAGTAGTATACAAACTGCCCAGGTCATAAGACCTCTACCACAGTTCTACGTAAGAACTAAAACAACTAAGCAACACCAGACCTCTACCAGAGTCTTACATGGAAAGTAAAATAGCTAGGTCACACATGAACTCTACCACTATTCTATGTGGAAACTAAAATAGATATATCATACAGGATTTAATGCCCTAATCCCATTTACCCAAAGTTGGTGCATTGTTACATAACATTGGAATGGTCACAAGGGATCAAGCCCAAAAATACCAATCAATTTAGTAGCCTTGGAAGTACTAGATACATTCATAAGTTTTATATCACATTATAAAATTAAAAATAAAAACAAAATTTTCTCCATTTACCAAATTCATATCCCATAAAATATCCCTGTAGGCCAGTCATATTATAATTCCATGCATCCTGGGAAAAATAAAACATAGAAATAGGTGAGCCTAGATGTTTAGTAAAGATTACAATATAGAAGAAACTTTCATAAATAAGAATAAACATTTAAGGAAATGTATAAGACTAAAACACAAGCCTTTTAAGCATAAACTTCATCATAATATAGAAAAGATAAATCAAATAATTCCATTTACATATTCACATTGATATTCTACTAGTCGAATAATCACATGTAATATCAATATCCAATTTCATAATGATGGAATACATAATTCTAGACATCATAACCATATAGTCAAGGCCTCATGAAAAGACTAAAAATAATATTTTTTTAAGGCATTATGATAAGACACTAGTTTATCTAATGAGACCTACTGATGTATCGAGGAGCTATAGCGGGCTCCACCTGTCACTTACTAAGTCTAATGCATTCCTCATATGACACGGTTTAAACAAAACATAAACATTAGTTTAAAAACTAGAATAAAAATGTAAATACATTATCTGAAAACCATGAATGGTACAAAAATGACACATCTCAAGTCAACCATATCAAAAAACCATGAATAAAAAATGGAATTTTTGTATCATAATAAATCAACTTCAATCAAGTTTAAAATCTATCAAAGGATTTTAACATAGATGAAATTAAGACTAATTGAAAGAAATACCTCTTTCCATTATGAAAACTTTTAAAGTCACATAATTATATAAGAAACAATTTATTTTGAAAATAATCTTATAAGCTTTTATGGGAAGCTTCAACGATGTTATAACAACCTAAAATAGTTGCACCCTCCGTATAAGTTAAAAAACATTCTTACCTTAATTTTGTTGAAATGGTCATAAAGTACCTTGTTTGGAAAACAACGGAAAGATTCCTTTCAAATCATATACGGACCAATAAGTGTAAAAATTACTTTAACCCATAGTCTAGTAAATAGTCAATATATTTTTGATTAAATTTTTAAGAAAACATGGATGTGGATGATAAAGAGGTCCCAGTAGATACTTACGTATTAACAACCTCAGATAAGTAAAGAGTTTGTAGAATTAACCCTTACCTTGTACATTTCCTTGGTCCAGGGTATGTTAACCTCCTGTATAATAGTAATATAATTGTTATTAGATTATACAAGAATAATATACAAAAATTTGATATTATATAGGATCTTCTAATATTTCTTTGTTAATAATATTTTAGTAGTATCATCGTTTCAGGTGTTAACTGATTCGTTTACCTTTATATGATTGGTTACATAAGCCATGTTTGTTATGAATATGATGTATTTGATTCATTTCCAGAATGTTATTAAGTTCTTAAACATTATTTTTAATCATAATATGAAAATTATACTTGAATTATTATAATGGGGAATGAATCTCATCGAGTTCATGGAGACGGTAATCCATACATATGCACAAGATACAATATCATTATATTGATGTTGAAATTGTATGTAATTGGATGTTATATCATATATAAAGAATCATTAACAAGTTATATTTATTATTTACATAAGTTATACACATTATTATACCCATACAAATAATGTAGTGTTTGAATAACAAATTACACCACGACGTGGAGACAGTAAGTCGTACGTACGCACGTATGGTGACTTTTTGATTTATAGGATGGATAAAATAATTAATATGGTTTTAATATATTTATAATAACATCAAAGTATATAAAAGGTACTGGATTTATTATTTTGGTTTGGAAAAAACAACGAAATAGGAAGTGGAGGAAGAATAGAACTTGAAAGAGGGTTGTTAAATTATTACCTCTTCTTTAGGTGTTTCCATTTGTGTTGATAAAAAGGGATCGTTAGGTTAGATTTATAATAAAATTAATTATTTTAGGTTTAAGTGAGGAAAGTCTGAAAGATATTTGGCCAGGTTTAGGCCGATCCAAATGGATTGGGAGGTGTGAAATTAAGACAAGGGGAAGTACACTTTTATAAGTGATGTGAGGGTCACTTTAGGAAAAGCATGAAATATTATTTTATAATAAACTCATTTTCAGTATATAATGGATAAAAATGATTTATTTAGAGGATAAGATTAGTATTGGTCTAAAACCTCTCAAAAAATAGGTTTTAGACAGGTTTAGGTCACCATATTATCCTTATCTTTTATATTTAACTCTTAGTTAAATAGTTTGACATTTACCATGTCTCTTTGTATTTTTATATTATATGGTTAATAGACTTATCATATCAAGACACAAAAACCCCAAGTGGTTCATAATTAATATATATAACCTTATTTAAGTCCTTTTTCCAATATCTATATTCTTAGAAATACTATATAAATTAATAATATAGTATTTTTTCAAAAACTCAATTATGTCAATTTTGAAACTATTTAGTATTTGATTTTTTTAAAAGCCATAAAACCTCATCACTTAGAATAAAATATATTTAAAAAATCATCAAATGTCATATTAACCTATAAAATTAGTGTAATTCCTCATTAGTCTCAATTGATACTTATATAGATATTTATAATAGCAATTATTTTAATATTTTATTAATAAGGTATTTACTATATGATCATTGTGTCATAAATATATTAAATTATTTCATGTGTAAAAATTATAAATAAAATACAACTATTTAAGAAATATTTTTACCTTTCTAATTAATAATTATAGTTGAATTTATCTTGTGTGTATCCTTATAATAAAAATGGTTTAGTTATTAAACAAGAAATTTAACACTTTTAACACTTCTTTAAATAAAATAATAATAAATGTCCTAATCAAATTAAAGTGGACCAAAAGGATCATATTTTATTCCTAATGTTTTTTTGGTCTAACTACATTTATACAATATAATTAGTAAATTTTTTAAGGTAATTATTATATCATTTTTACCTTTAATTACACTATTTACTTTTAACAGTGGTAAATAATAGTCAAAAGTTACTACTCACCGAAAAATATTTTCATCTTATTGAACCACATTTTACTTACTGATATTAACTGTTTCTCTCGGTCATTTGAAATTCAACTCAAAAAAATAGTAAAATTATGTTTTATGAAAAGTTTCAAATGCTCCTAAATGGGGGGTAAAAGACAGTAAAAATTTCAATAAAATTTTATATATCTAAACTTATTATAAAATGACTCCAATGAATTACATTGAACATATATAGGTATTATGTATCTATTTTGACCTAAAATAAATTTAAATAAAGTAACTAATTATATAAATAAAAAAGTTATTTTTAAATAATAACGTTGTGTTTTTGACTATTTTTCAAAAATTGAAAGTTTTCTGAAAAATACCAAAAATTCACCCTAAACTAATTTTGATATTCCGAATCCAAAAATAAATTCCATTTTGAAAAATAAAATTTATAAAATTTTAAAAAGTGTGTATTACTATTCATAATGTCTAGTTTGATTTGTTGTGGTGTGTTAAAACTCCAAGTTGTGTACAACTCAAGCTACTACATTATTCAAAGGGAAACATATCGTGGAAGCTTTGGGTGTAACATTCTCCCCTCCTTAAAATAATTTCTCCCTCAAAAATTTTAGAATATTAATGCATAAAAAGATTCAGGTGGTTCTTCATCATAAGTTACTCGGTTTCGCATGTTGCCTCTTCCATCTTATGGTTTCTCCATAGAACTTTTACTAGACGAGTCATCTGATTTCTCAGCACATGTTCTCTAGTATCAATAATTCTGATAGGCTGTTTGCAATAAGATAAGTCAGGTTCTAGTTCTATTTCATCATAGGTGAGTACATGCGTTGGGTCAGGCATGTATTTTCTCAACAGTGATACGTGGAACTCATCATGAACCTTGGAGATATTTGAAGGCATTTCCAAACTATAAGCTACAATTCCAATTAGTTCTTGAATTTTAAAATGTCTGATGAACCTAGGACTCAATTTACCCTTCTTACATAATCTTATAACACCCTTCCATGGATATTCCTTCATGAAAACATGATCTCCTACTTGAAATTACAAATCCTTCCTCTGATTATCGGCATTTCCCTTTTTCTTACTTTGAGCTAATTTGATATGGGTTTGGATAATCTTCACCATTTCCATTGTTTCCTCAACATGTTTTGGGCCTACGAGTTTTATTTCACAAACATCATCCCAACAAGTTTGTGTGTGACATGTCTTTCCATATAATGCTTCATATGGTGCCATCTAAATACTTGAATGTAACCTATTGCTATAGGAAAATTCTAACAGAGGTAAATACGGATCGCACATACCTAGAAAGTCATGTGAGTAAGATCACAACAAGTCTTATAGGGTTTTAATAGTCCGTTCTGATTTTCCATCAGTTTGAGGTGGGTATACAGTGCTCAAATGAAGTTTAGTATCCAAGGCATTCTGAATAATTTTCTAGAATCATGATGTAAAATGGGGATCGCGATCAGAAACAATCGATACGGTTACATAATGGAGTCTTACAATTTCATTAATATATAGTCTTTCGAGACGTTCAAGTGGTAAATCTTCTCTTATAGTATGAAAATGTGCAGACTTGGTAAGATGATCAACAATGAACCATATTGAATCATTCTTTCGAGGAGTCTTTGGTAGCCCCATCACAAAGTTTGTCGTAATATTATCCCATTTACATTCAGGTAATGGATGAGGTTTCATGACTCCTTAAGGTTGTTTCCTTCTAGATTTCACTTGTTTAAAAACCATAAATCTTGACACCAAATCCGCAATATCCCTCTTAGTGTTTTCCCTACAAAATTGTTCCTTCAAATCTCTTTTCATCATGGTGGTCCAAGGATGTATAGATAAATTGGAGCTATGAGAATCATCCAACAATTCCCTTTTTAAATTAGGTATGTTAGTAACACAATTTCTCTTCCCAAATTTTAAAATTGCAACTTCATATATGAAGTCACTCAATATCCCATCATTCATAGATTTAATATTATTTTAAAACTCCTCATCATCAGTATAACAACTCTTTATCATTTCTAGTAAATATGGTTTGGAAACCATTTGAAAAGTATTGATGTTTCACATTAAATTTTTTTCTCAAATCCATCATTACTGGATCCATGAACATAAGTTAGCTTTCAACTATCATCTTGTTCAAAACTCCATGATACCTTCTTCTCAAAGCATATTCCACCTTATTTTCTTTCCCTAGGTGGTATTTTATAGTGCCATTATAATATTTGAGTAGTTCAAACCATCGTCTTCGCCTCATGTTGAGTTCTTTCTGTGAGAAAATATAACTCAAACTCTTGTGATTAGTATATATCTCACATTTTCACCATAGAGATAGTGTCTCCACATCTTCAAAGTAATGATTACAGCTAAAAACTCAAGATCATGAGTGGGATAGTTTGGTTCATGAATTTTTAGCTATCGGGGTGCATGGGTGAAAACTCTATCATTATCCATAAGGACACAACCAAGTCTTTTCTTTGAAGAATCACTATAAATAACAAACCCATTATTCCCCGATAGTAAATTCAATATAAGAGAATTGACTAATATTATCTTCAGTTCTTCGAAACATTCTTCCCACTATTTTTTTCAAACAAATTTAACCCCTTTACGTGTGATCTTGGTTAATGGGTTTTCCAATTAGGCAAAAATCTAAATGAAGTGCCGATAATAACCTGCTAAACCAATAAAACTGTGTACCTCAATTATACTCACTGGTGATGTCCATTCTTGTATTTCATTTGTCTTAGAAGGATCAACAGAGATTCCATCCTTAGAGACAATATGGGCAAAAAATAAATCTCATAAAGCCAGAATTCACACTTTCTAAACTTCCCATATAATTCATTTCTTCTAAGAGTCTTTAGAATAATGCGCAATTGATTTTTATGATCTTTGTAGATTTTATAGTTTACCAAGATAACATCAAAAAATACCACTAAAAAGTCATAAATATATTCCTTAAAAAAAATTCATTAGATACATGAAATCTATGGGTTATTTAGTCATTCCAAAAGGAATTACTGTAAACTCGTAATGCTCGTACCTAGTGAGAAATGTTTTCTTTAGAATGTATTCCTTATTCACGCATAACTGATAATATCTAGATCAAAGATCAATCATTGAAAAATATTTAGCTCCATGAAGTCGATCAAATAGATCACCAATGCTAGGTAGGTAATACTTATTCTTTATTGTTATATCATTTATCTACATGTAGTCAAAGCACAACCTCATATATCCATCTTTCTTCTTAACAAAAAGAAAAGGGGCTCCCCATAGAGAAAAACTAGGGATAATAAATCCCTTATTACACAATTCCTCTAGTTGTTTCTTTAGCTCCTCTAATTCCACAATGTCCATTCTATAAGGGGTCTTCGATATGGGCCTTCAACTAGGAATTAAATCAATGGAAAAATAAATTTCTCATTCTGGAGGATGTCCTGGTAAATCCTCTGGAAACACATCAACATATTCTTCAATAATAGTTACATCCTCTATTTTAGCATTACTTTCCTCACCCATATTTATTTCATTATCTTCCTCCCTGATAATTGAATTTATTAGAGCTACTAGGGTCGATCTAGATAAGAATCAGATTAGGATGTTTCTGCTCTAAAAATAAGGTACATCTTATCATCATAAAAAATAGTAACCTCCTTCTTTTTACAATAAATATATGCATCATGGTCTGAAATCCAATCCATACTGAGGATTATATCAAATTCAATCATCAGTATGATGATGAAATCAGTGGACAAAGAACATGTGTATGCCCTAATGGGAACTGATTCACAAAACATTGTTGTAATGATACTTTCCAAAGGAGTTTTGACTCAAAACACCCTTGTTAAATCAAATTGGAGATATCTAATTTTCTTCGCATACTGGGAAGATATAAAACAATTAGATGATCCAAAATCAAATAAAGCATTGGATAAACGTGAGTAAACCATTAAATTACCTACAACCACGTCTTCTGAAGCTTCAACCTTAGCAGTAGTGATCGCATAAGCTTGACCTTGATTCCTTGGCCTTTATTGATGTAAGTTTCCATGATGCTTAGGAAAATCATTTTAATGATGCCCCATTTCTTTACAAATGTAGCATTCAACATTGATAGTCTCTTTCTTTACCTTGCAATCACAAGCATGGTGGCCTTTTTCACCACACCTGTAACATACTCTCATTCCCTTCAGGCAAGTTCCGGGGTGTTTCTTTCCACATTTACTATAGTATGGATATTCAAATTTTCCATTCTTCCCCTTATTTACATTTCCAAAGTGTTCAGAAGATCTCTTCTTCTCTTGCTTTACTTTAAAGTTATAAGACTTAGAGAATCCATTTTCTGTCATGATAGCACATTAGACAATATATTTGTACGATGATAAAGATTATGATACTAATTCTTGATGGAGAAGTAGTTTTACCCCATAAAATAATCGATTAATATTACTCCTAGGGTTAGGTATATAATCTTATTCATGCCTTTCTAACTTTTTAAAGTAACCCTCAAACTTTGCGACATTCGCATCCCCCTTTTTCCTCTGACTCAGAAATTGTATTTCCATATCTTCTTGTTTGTCAAGATGAAAGTATTTTTCTAATAAAATATTTCTAAACACTTTCCATTCCATGTTTGATTCTTCTTCATCTTCCTTTGTGTTTTGTATTAATGACCACCATTGATCTGCATCTCATGTGAGCTGATAAACTGTCATGGATGTTTTTTCCCTTTTTCTACTCCCCAAAGCATAAAATATTTTCTCTAAAGAACATAAAAATTACTCATCTACTAATGGATTTGTACTCCCATTGAATGTTGGTGGTTGTTGCCTCATAAAGTGGTATAACATTGATCCTCTATATTGTGGATCAGGGTTCTCCATACAGGTATGGTTATTATTCGTAAACATAGTGAGTTGTCTCAGTATAGTGATAATCTGATCATCACCAGTTGTATCACCAGCTCCACAATAATTATCTTCAGTATGAGGGAAATACCTTCATGGATTACATGCGTTGATATAGTTTTCATTCCTTCTACTAGGTGCCATTTCTATGAAAATGGCATACACTAGGTTAGTTTGTGAATTGCAATACATAATTCTAAACTTGTAAAACACTTAACATAAATTGAACAGTTTATAGATATAATTCATAATCATAAAAAAATTTCTTTGATGAGGTATATACTCATAAATCGTTCATAATGTTTGTAAAAAAATTTGAATTATCATAAGCATATCCCCTAAGAGTGTCGTAACCCAGAGTGCAGTGAGGCCCATTGTTGTGTACCAGGATACCCCAGGGCAAGCCCAACACTCCTTTTTAGAGTTCTCACTCCAAGGTACATTTATGCCAAAGCGTCCTATACCTTCTCATATCTAGACAGGGATGTATTTCTTGGAAAAATCACAAACTATTTACATTACCAAAATTCTAGGAAGTTATTCTATACTAATCTTCAAAGTATATCTTTGGGTAATGTTCTCTAATCAGAGTTTTTCTAACTCTAGCTTCCAATGATTTTACTAAACTTCAACAAATACCAACTGTGATGCCCCGACCCCAGTTACCTAGAGTCGGTGCATTATTATATAACATTTCGATGATCACAAAGGATCAAACCCCAAAATACAGGTCAGTTTAGTAAATTTGGAAGTACTTGATACATTCATAAGTTTTACATCACATTATAAAATGGAAAACAACAACAAAATTGTCTCCATTTACCACATTCATATCACTTATACTATCCATAAAGGTCAATCATATTATACTTCTTCGCATCTAGGAAAAATAAAACATAGAAAGGGGTGAGCTTAGATTCTATGTAAGGATAAAAATATATCGGAAACTTTCATAAATAAGCATAAACATTTAAGGCAATGTATAAGGCTAAAACACAAGACTTTTAAACTTAAAAGTCATCATAATATGGATATGGAAAATCTAATAATGCAATTTATTTATTTACATGGATATTCTATTAGTCGAATAATCACATGTTATATCAACCGCCAATTTCATAATGATGGAATGCATAATTCCAGACTTCATAACCACATAGTCAAGGCCCCGTGCCAAGACTAAAAATAAGATTTTGTCAAGGCCTTGTGCCATGACACTAGTTAGTCTCAGGAGACCTACCTATGCATCGATGAGCTATATCGGGCTCCACCCATCACTACTATGTCCAATGCATTCCTCATATGAAAAGGATTAAACATAACATAAACATTCATATTAAATCTAGAATACTAAATGTCAAAACATTATACATAAATGATAAATGGTACAAAAATAACACATACACAGTCAAAAACCTCAAAAAAGCTTCAATACAATATGGAATATTTGTATTATAATAAATCAACTTCAAACAAGTTTAAAATCCATCAAGAGATGTTGACATAGATGTAATGAAAACTAATTGAAATAAATAAAACTTTCTATTTTGAAACCATTTAAAAGTAACATAATTATAAAAGAAAATATTTATTTTGAAAATATTCTTATAAGATTGTATGGTAGGCTTCGACGATGTTATAACAGAAGAAAATAGCCATCGCCACCATATAAGATAAAAAACATTCTTACATTAATTTTGTCGAAAAGGTCATAAAGTACCTTATTTGGAAAACAACAGAAAGATTACTTTAAAAATATATATGGTCAAATAAGGGTATAATTGACTTTAACATGTAGTCTAGTAAATAGTAAAAAAATTTGAATTACATTTCTAATAAAACACATATGTGGATGATAAATATATCCCAGTAGATACTAATGTGTTAACAACCTCAGATAAGAAAATAGATTGGAGAATTAACCCTTACCTTGTAATTTTCATTGTTCAAGGGTAAATTAAGCTTTTGTATAATAGTTATATCATTTTTAATAAATTATAAAATAATAATATAAGTAAATATGATATCATATATTATCTTCTAATACTTCTTTGTTAATAATATTTTAGTAGTATCATCGTTTCGAGAGTTAACTGATTCGTTTTCCTTTATATTCTTGGTTACGTAAGACATGTTTGTTATGAATAGGATGTATTTTATTCATATACAGAATGATATTAAGTTCTAAAACCTAATTTTTAATCATAAAATGAAAATTATTCTTGAATGATTACGATGGGGAATAAATCTCATCGCGTTCATGGAGATGGTAATCCGTACGTATGTATGATCGAAAATATCATTATATTGATGGTGAAGTTGTATGTAATTGGATGGTATATCATATATACAGAATCATTATATTGTTAAATTTATTATTTTCATCATTTATACTAATTCTTATACCCATCCAAATAATGATGTTATTGAATAACAAACTACACCATGACGTGGATACGGTAAGCCGTACGTACGCACGTATGGTGACTTTGTCATTTATAGGATAGATAGAATAATAAATATGGTTTTAACATATTTATAATAACATCACAGTATGAATAAGGTATTGGATTTACTATTTTGGCATGGAAACAACAAAGAAAGATTAAGTGGAAGAAGAAAAGAACCTTAAAGAGGGTGGTGAAATTATTACCTTTTCTTCGGGTGTTTCCTTTTTAGTTGATCAAATGGGCTCCTTATGATGACTTTCTGATCAAAGTAATGCCTATAGGTTGAAGTGAAGGAAGTTGAGAAGATATTTTAGTAGGGTTTGGCTAAGACAAATGGATTTGGAGGTGTGAAATTAAGAGAAGGGGAGGTACCCTTTTATAAGAGAGGTGATGGTCACTTTAGTAAAATATTGAAATATTATTTTATAATAAAATAATTTTTTGTTTCTAATGGCTCCAAAATAATTTACTTCAAGAAAGAGTTGGGTATGGGTCACAAAAACTCTCATCCAATAGTATTTAGATAGGTTTAGGTCATCATATTGACCTTATCGTTTATATTTAACTCTTAGTTAAATAGTTTGACATTTACCATGTCTCTTTGTATTTTTATATTATATGGATAATAAACTTACATTAATAATCTAAGATAACCCCCGGTGGTTCATTATTAATATATATAACCTTATCTAAGTCCTTTGGTAGAACCTTATATTTTTAGGAATATTAAATCAATTAATAATATTGTATTTGTTTTAAAAACTAAATTTTGTCAATTTTGACACTATTTTGTATTTGATTTTTTTTTTAATCCATAAAAAACTATCACTTATAAATGAATTTATTTAATCAACCCTAACAGGTCATATTAACCTAGAAAATTATTGTAATTTATCAAAAGTTTCAATTTACATTTATTTGAATATTTATAATATCAATTATTTTAATATTTCATTGTTAAGGTATTTAATGCATCATCATTGTATCATAAATAAATTATATTATTTAATGCCTAAAAATTATAAAGAAAATACCATTATGTTGGAAATCATTTTATGTTTCTAATGAATATTTTTTGTTGAATTTATACTGTGTGAATCCCTATATTGAAAATGGTTTAGTTAATAAACATTGAAATTATCACTTTTAACTCTTCTTTAAATAAAATAATAATAAACATCCTAATCTTATCCAATAAGACCAAAATGGACATATTTTATTCCTAAGGTAGTTTTTGGTCTAATTAAACTTATCCAATAGAATTTTTACAAGTTTTACGGTAATTATAATATCATTTTTACGTTTAATTACCCTATTTAATTTTAACCGTGGAAAATAAAATTCAAAAGTAACTATTCACCCTAAATTATTATCATATTATTGAACCAAATCATACTTAATGATATTAAACATTTCTCTTGGATTTATGAAATTCAACTAGCATAAGCAGTAAAATTAATTTTATGCTAATTTTCAAATGCTTCTAGAAGATGGCTAAAAGAAGATAAAATGTTCAATAGAATTTTATTAGTCTAAACTTTTTATAAAATGACTCTAATGAATTAAATTGAACATATATAGGTATTATATATCTATTTTGACCTAAAATATATTAAAATTAAATAACTTATTATTTAAATAAAAATTTGGTTTTTAAAAATAACGATGTGTTTCTCACTATTCATAAAAAATTGAAAGTTTTCAGAAAAATATAAAAATTCACTGTACGGTAATTTTGATATTCTGAATCCAAAAATGAAGTCCATTTTGGAAAATAAAATTTATAAAACTTCCAAAAGTGGGTTTTACTATTCATAATGTCTAGTTTGATTGGAGGTGTTGTGTTAAAACTCCAAGTTGCATACAACACAAGCTACTGCATTATTCAAAGGGAACTGTACCATGGAAGCTTGTGTTGTTACATAGGACCTCTACCACAGTTCTACGTGGTATATAATAGGTGTAAAAATATATTTCTATGAGGATGTTTTGTATCCTATATTTTAGTGTATGAGAGAGTGTGTGTTTAACAAATAGATGCACACCCTGCTCAAAATGTAGTAAACAATGCACACAATAGAGCGGGAAATAGAGGGACTGAGTATAAAAATATTTCTGTGTTTTGAAATGTAGCTCTGGACTCTTTGGATGTAGAAGATGTGAATTTTGAGTCCTTTTCTAGAAATAGACACTGAAATAGAGTGTCGTTAGGCTTTGTGTTCTGGTTTTCCAAGAAGATGAAGTTCTACTTGGAACGCCCCGACCCCAGTTACCCTGAGTCAGTACATTATTACGTAACATTGGCATGATCACAAGAAATATCAAGTCTCTAATGATCGATCAGTTTAGTATCCTTGGAAACACTAGATATATTCATAACGTTTTACATTACATCATAAAAATTAAAGCTAAAAAAACATAGTCTTCATAGTCCACACTCTTATCCCCTCATACAATCCCTGCAGGTCATTCATAATTTACTTCATCACATCCTGGGAAAAATAAAACATAGAAAATGGGTGAGCCCAAATGCCCAGTAAGGATAACAATATAGCAGAAACATTCATAAATAAGAATAAACATTTAAGGAAATGTATAACTAAAACAAAAGCCTTTTAAACTTGAACATCAACATAGTATGGCAAAATAAAATGAAATAATTCCATTTACTTATTCACATGGATATTCTACTAATCGAATAATCACATGCAATATCAATAACCACTTTCATAATGATGGAATTCATAATGCCAGACTATCGTAACCACATAGCCAGGGCCTCGTGCCAAGACTACAAATAAGATTTTTCCAAGGTCATGTGCCAAGACACTAGTTTGTCTCATGAGACCTACCGATGCATCTAGGAGCTATAGCGGGCTCCACCCGTCACATATTAAGTCCAATGCATTCCTCATATGAACAGGTTTAAACACAACATAAACATTCGTATTAAAACTAGCATATGAAATGTCAATAATTTATTCATAAACCATGAATGGTATAAAAATAATACATCCACAGTCAAACATATCACAAAACCATAAATACAATATGGAAGTATTGTATCATAATAAATCAACTCCAAATAAACTTAAAATCCATCAATGGATGTTGACATAGATGAAATCAAAACTCTTTTTAAAGAAATATATCTTTCTATTTTTAAATAATTTAAGTGTCATATATTTATAAAATAAAACGTTTTCTTTGAAAATATTATTATAATCTTGTAAGGGAAGCTTCAACGATTTTATAACAGATGAAAATAGCCTCACCCGCCGTATAAGTTAAAAAATCATTCTTACCTTAATTCTGTCGAAATGGTTAAAAAGCACCTTGTTTGGAAAACGACGGAAAGATTCCTTTATAAACCTCTTATAAAATTTCAAAAAAGGGTATAAATAACTTTAACCCATATTCTTGTAAATAGTAAAAAAAAATTAAATACATTTTTAAGAAACATGGATGTGGATGATAAAGAAGTCCCTGTAGATTTTTACGTATAAACGACCTCAGATAATGAAGATATTACGAAATAAACCCTTACATTGTACTTTTCCCTGTTTGGGGTAGGTTAAACTCCTATATAATGGTTAAATAATTGTTATTACATTATACAAGAATCATATACATTATTATGATATCATATATGATCTTTTAATATTGATTTGTTAATAATATCTTAGTATTATCGTTGTTTCGGGTGTTAACTTACTCATTTTCTTTTATATGTTTTGTTACGTAAGCCGTGTTTTTCATGGATAGGTTGTATATTAATCATATCCAGAATGATATCAAGTCCTTATGTACTATTTTTAATCATAAAATGAGAATTAGACTTGAATGGATACGATGGAGAATGAATCTCATCGCGTTCGTAGAGACGGTAGTCCATACGTACGCACGAGCGACAATATCATTCTTTTGATATTAAAATAATATATAATTGGATGGTATATAATATATACAGAATCATTGTCATTTTATATTTATTATTTACATGAATTATACATCATTATTATACCCATCAAAATAATAATGTTTTGAATAACAATTACACCACGACGTGGAGACGGTAAGCCGTACGTACGCACGTATGGTGACATGTCATTCAAAGGATGAATAGAATACTGAAATATGGTTGTACCATGTTTATAATAACATCAAAGTATATATAATATACTGGAGTTATTATTTTATAATGGAAGTAACAAAGAAAGAAGAAGTGGACGAAGAAAGGAACTTGAAAAAGGGTGGTGAAATCATTACCTCTTCTTCGGAATCTTCCTTTTGATTTGATCAAAAGGGCACCTTAGGTTGGCTTTCTGACTAAAGGAAGGCCTCTAGGATGAAGTGAGAGAAGTTGAGAGAGTCTTTGGGCAGAGTATGGATTAACCAAAAGGCTTTGAAGGTGTGAATTAATGAGAAGGGGGAGTGCCCTTTTATAAGAGGGGTGAGGGGCACCTTTGGAAAAGCCAGAAATATTATTTAATAATAAATTCATATTCAGTTTCTAATAGATTAAAAGTGGATTATTTAAGTTTTAAGGTGGGTATGGGTCGAAAACCACTCAAAAATAGAATTTAGACAGGTTTGGGTCATTATATTTACCTTATCCTTTAGTTTTAACTCTTAGTTAATTAGTTTGACACTTACCATGTCACTTTGTATTTTTTTTTATATAGTTAATAAACATACTATATACCTCCAAGAGACCCCAAATTGGTCCATTAATGATACACCTATCATGGTATAAGTCTCTTGGCCAAACCTTAGATTTTTAGGAATTCAATATCAATTAATAATACAGTATTTGTTTTATAAACTCTTTTGTGCCAATTTTGACACTATTTGGAAAATAGATTTTTTTTGAAAATCATAATAGAATGATTACTTCGAAAAAATTTAATTAAATCATTACTAACATGTCATATTAACCTAGAAAAGTCTCAAATTATATTTATTTGGGTATTTATAATATCAATTATTTTAATTTTTCACTATTATGGTAATTACTACATCATCATTGTGTCATAAATAAAATCAATTATTTAATGTCTAAAAATTATAAATAAGATATCGTTATGTAGTAAATCTTTTTAGATTTCTAATGAATATTTGTAATCGAATTTATCTTATGTGTAACCCAATTTAAAAATGTTTTAGTAAATAAACTTTGATTTTAACTCTTTTAACTCTTCTTTGAATTAAATAATAATAAATGTCCTAATCTAATCCAAGTGGACCCAGATGATAATATTTTATTCCTAAGGCTGTTTTTGGTCGAGATACACTTGTCAAATATAATTAGGACATGTGTTAGGGTAATATTAATATCATTTTTACCCTTAATTACCCTATTTACTTTTAACCCTGGTAAATAAAAGTAAAAAGTTACTATTCACCAAAAAATTATTTTCATCTCATTGAACCACATTTTACTCCTTGATATTAACTGTGTCTCTCGGATTTTTGAAATTCTCCTCACAGAAGCGGTAAAATTAAGTTTTATGAAAAATTTTGTTTTTTTAACTACCACTTAGTGGTTTTACTATTCATCAAAAAATGAAGTTTTTTCGAAAAAATACCAAAAATTCACCCTTGGATAATTTCGATATTCCGAATCCAAAAATGAAGTCCATTTTGAAAAATAAAATTTATAAATTTCAAAAAGTGGGTATTACTATTCATAACGGCTAGATTGATTGGTTATGGTGTGTTAGAACTCGATGTTGCCTACAACACAGGCTATTGCATTATTCAAAGAGAAGCGTACCGTAGAAGGTTGGGGTGTTACATTCTCCCCTCCTTCAAATAATTTCATCCTCGAAATTTCTATAATACTACTGCATGAAAAGACTCGGGTGGTTCTTCATCATAAGTTCCTCAGGTTCCCATGTTGCCTCTTCCATCTTATGGTTTCTCCACAAGACTTTTACCAGACGAGTCGTCCAGTTTCTCGGTACTTGTTCTCTCGTATCAAGAATCTTGACGGGCTCTTCGCAATAAGAAAGATCGGGTTTGAGTTCTAATTCGTCATAGGTGAGTACATGCATTGGTCCAGGCATGTATTTCCTCAACAGAGATACGTGGAACACATCATGAACTTTGGAGAGACTTGGCGGCATTGTCTCTCGGTAAGCTACAGCCCCAATTCGTTCTAGAATTTCGAAAGGTCTGATGCACCTGGGACTCAATTTTACTTTTTTACCAAAATGTATGACTCCCTTCCATTGAGATACCTTCAGGAAAACATGATCACTGACTTGAAATTCCAAATCCTTCCTTCGATTATCAGGATAGCTCTTCTGCCTACTTTGAGCTGCTTTGATATGGTTTTGGGTTACCTTCACCTTTTCCATCGTTTCCTCCACCAGTTCTGGGCCAACAAGTTTTCTTTCACCAACGTCATCCCAACAGGTTGGTGTGCGACATCTCTTTCCATATAACGCTTTATATGGTTCTATCTGAATACTTGAATGGAAGCTATTGTTATAGGAAAATAATACCAGAGGTAAATGTTGATTCCACATACCCTGAAAGTCAAGTGAGAAGGCTCTCAACATGTCTTCTAAGGTTTGAATAGTTCGTTCTGATTTTCCATCTATTTGAGGGTGGTAGGCAGTGCTCAAATGAAGTTCAGTATCCAAGGCTTTCCGAAGACTTTTCCAGAATCTTGAAGTAAAACGGGGATCACAATCAGAAACAATCAATAGCGGTACTCCATGAAGTCTCACCACTTCATTAATATATAGTCATTCTAGACGTTCTCGTGGTAGATCTTCTCTTATAGAAAGAAAATGTGCTGACTTGGTAAGACGATCAACAATAACCCATATTTCATCGTTCCTTCTAGGAGTCTTTGGTAGTCCCATGACAAATTCCATCGTGATATTATCCCATTTTCACTCTGGTATGGGAAGAGGTTTCAATACTCCACCAAGTTGTTGCCTTCCATCTTTCACTTGTTGAAAAACCATACAACTTGACACAAAATCAGTAATCTCCCTCTTCATGTTGTCCCACAAAAAATGTTCCATCAAATCTCTATACATTTCGGTGCTCCCATGGTGTATAGAGAAATTGGAACAATGAGCATCATCCAGCAATTCCCTTTTTAGATCAGGTATATCAGGAACACAAAGTCTCTTCCCGAATTTCAAAATTCCTTATTCATACACAAAGTCTCTCAATCTCCCATCATTCATATCATTAATCTTATTTTGAAATTCTTTATCATCGGTCTGAGAACTCTTAATCCTTTCTAGTAAAGATGGTTTGGAAACCATTTGAAAAAGCATTGATGTTTCACCTTCCCTGGTTATTCCCATGTCCATCTTCACTAGATCCATGAAAATTGGATCCCTTTCAATTCACATATTGTTCAAAACTCAATGATATTTTTTTCTGAAAGCATCTTCCACCTTGTTTGCCTTTCCCGGGTGGTATTGTATCGTGCAATCATAATCCTTGAGTAATTCAAGCCATCTCCTTTGCCTCATGTTGAGTTCATTTTGTGAGAAAATATACTTCAAACCCTTGTGATCAGAATAAATCTCACATTTTTCACCATAGAGGTAGTGCCTCCATATCTTCAAAGCAAAGATCACAGCTGCTAACTCGAGATCATGAGTATGACAGTTTTGTTCATGAATTTTAAATTGTCGTGATGCATAGGCAATAACCCTATCATTCTGCATAAGGACACAACCAAGTCCTTTCTTCGATGCATCACTATAAATAACGAACCCATCATTCCCCGATAGTAGAGTCAATATAGGAGTATTGAGTAATCTTCTCTTCAGTTCTTCGAAACATTCTTCACAGTATTTTTTCTAAACAAATTTAACCCCTTTACGTGTGAGCTTTGTTAATGGGTTATCCAATCGGGAAAAATTCTGGATGAAACGTCGATAATAACCTACCAAACCAATAACATTGCATACCTCAGTTATACTCATAGGTGCTGGCTATTATTGTATTGCCTTGGTCTTAGAAGGATCAACATAGATTCCATCTTTAGAGACAATATGGCCAAGAAAATAAATCTCTTGAATCCAGAATTCACACTTGCTAAACATCCCATATAATTCATGTCTTCTCAGAGTCTTCAGGATAATTCGAAAGTGATTTTAATGATCTTCGTAGATTTTGGAGTATACCAAGATATCATCAATAAATACCACCACAAATTCATTGAGATATTCCTTGAAAACTATATTCATCAGATCCAAGAATACAGAGGGTGAATTAGTCAATCCAAAAGGCATTATTGTAAACTCGTAATGCCCGTACCTGGTTCGAAATGCTATCTTCGGAATGTCTTCATACTTCACACACAACTGATGGTATCCAGATCGAAGTTCAATCTTTGAAAAGTATTTATCTCCATGAATTTGGTCAAATAAATCATCAAGGCGAGGTAGGGGATAGTTGTTCTTTATTGTTATAGCATTGATCTCCCTGTAGTCGATACATAACCTCATAGATCCATCTTTCTTTCTTTTTTTAAAGAATAGGGGATCCCCATGGAGAAACACTAGGGTGAATAAATCCCTTATTACTCAATTCCTCTAGTTGTTTCTTGAGTTCAACTAATTCTACAATGACCATTCTATAAGGGGTCTTTGATATATGCCTTGATCCAGGAATTAAATCAATGGAAAACTCAACTTCTCGTTCTAGAGGATGTCCAGGTAAATCTTCCGGAAACATATCTACATATTCTTTCACAATAGGTACATCCTCTATTTGAACATTCCATTCTTCACCCACTGTAATTTTATCCTCTTCCTCCCCAATAATTTAATTTATTTGAGCTACTATGGGTGGATCTAGATAAAAATTAGGTGGTGATGATTCTGCTCAAAAGATAAGATGTTCCTTATCATCATCATAAAAAATCATAACCTCCTTATTCTTACAATAAATAATCGCATCATGGTCCGAAAGCCAATCCATACCGAGGATTATGTCAAACTCAATCATAGGTATGAATATGAGATTAGTGGATAAAGAACATTTATGTGCTCTAATGGGGACGGATTCACAAAACTTTGTTGCAATGATACTTCCCTTAAGATTTTTAACTGAAAACTCCCTTGTTAAATCAAATGGGAAATATCTAATCTTCTTAGTCAGCTGGGAAGATATAAAATAATGCGATGATCCAGAATCAAATAATGCATTTGGTAAACTTGAGGAAACCATTAAATTACCTGCCACCATGTCTTTCGGAGCTTCTTCATCAGCAGTAGTGATATCATAACCTTGGCCTTGATCCCTTTTCCTTTTATGAGGTAAGTTCCTCTAACACTTAGGACATTCATTTGCATAATATCCCATCTCCCTGCAATTGTAGCACTGAACATCGGTAGCTTCCTTCTTCCATTTGCAATCACGAGCTTGGTGGCCTTTTTCACCACACTTGTAACTGACACTCATTCCCTTCAAGAAATTACCGGGGTGTTTCTTCCCACATTTACTACAGGATGGATATTCAATCTTTCCCTTCTTCCCTTTATTTCGATTCCCATATTGATCAGCAGATCTCTTCTTCTCGTTCTTTGCTTTAAATTCATATTACTTAGAGAATTCTTTCTCTGTCTTGATAGCACATGAAACAACGTCTTCGTACGACGAGAAGGATTGTGAGACTAATTCTAGACGGAGAAATGGTTTTAAACCATCAAAGAAACGATCAATCTTACTTCTTGGTTTACGTATAAAATCTCCATCATACCTTTCTAACCTTGTAAAGTTAGCCTCATACTTTGCGACATTCTCATCCTCCTTTTGTCTCAGACTCAGAAATTGCCTTTCCATATCTACTCGATGGTCACGAGGAAAGTATTTTTCTAAAAACATATCTTTAAACGCCCTCAATTCCATATTTTATACTTCATCATCTTCCTTCATGTTTTGAATCAATGACCACTATTGATCAGCATCTTCAGTGAGGTGGTAAACTACCATGATAACTTTTTCCTTTTCCCTACTTCCCAAAGCCTGAAATATTTTCTCTAGGGAACTTATCCATTTCTCAGCAACCAATGGATTTGTACTCCCATTGAATGTTGGTGGCTTTTTCCTCATGAAGCGATCTAACATTGATCCTCCATGCTATGGATCAGGGTGCTCCATACGGGTAAGGTTATTATTCATAACCTGAGTGATTTGTCCCAGTATGGTGATTAGTTGATCAGCACCAGTTGCATCACCATCTCCACTATAATTTTCTTGAGCAGGAGGGAAATCCCTACATAGAGTGCGTGCAATGATACGGTTTCCATTTCTTCCCCTAGGCGACATTTCTAAACAATGTCATAAACTAGATCAGTTTATGAATCAAAATACATAATTTCATACTGATAAAACACTTAACATAAATTGAACTATTTATGGATATAATCCATAATCATAAAAATGATTTCTTTGAGGAAGTATATTCTCATAAACCCTTCATAATGATTTGTAAAGAAAATGAGAGTTATCCTAAACAAATCCCCTGGGAGTGTCGTAACCAAGAGTGCAGCAAGGCCTGTTGTCATGCACCAGTTCCCATTCGAGTCTAGATCAAAGCGGTGTTTTTGGGTTTTACCCCTAGGTACATCTACGCCAGAGCTGACTCTACCTGCTCATATCCAGATAGGGATGTATTACTCTAAAAACTCACAAAATCTCTACAATACCAAAATTCTAGGAAGTTCTTCTATACTAATCCTCAAAGTCCATCTTAAATATATGTGCTCTAATCAGAGTTTATCTAAATCTTTCTTCCAAGGTTTGTACTAAACTTCCTCTGATACCAACTGTAACGCCCCGACCCCAGTTACCTTGAGTCGGTGCATTATTACGTAACATTGGCATGATCACAAGAAAGATCAAGTCTCAAAAGATCGATTAGTTTAGTAGACTTGGAAACACTAGATATATTCATAAAGTTTTACATTAAATCAGAAAAATGAAAACTCATAAAACATATTCTTCATATTCCACACTCTTATACCCTAATACTGTTCCTACAGGTCATTCATAATTTACTTCTTCACATCCTGGGAAAAATAAAACATATAAATGGGGTGAGCTCAAATTCCCAGTAAGGATAAAAATATAGCGGAAACTTTCATAAATAAGAATAAACATTTAAGGCAATGTATAACTAAAACCAAAGCCTTTTAAACTTGAACTTCAACATATAACGACAAGATAAAATGAAATAATTCCATTTACTTATTCACATTGATATTCTACTAATTGAATAATCACATGAAATATCAATAAAAACTTTCATAATGATGTAATGCATAATGCCAGCCTATTGTAACCACATAGCCAAGGCCTCAGACCAAGACTACAAATAAGATTTTGCCAAGGCCTTGTGTCAAGACACTAGTTCATCTCATGAGACCAACCGATGCATCGAGGAGTTATAGCGGGCTCTACCCATCACATATTAAGTCCAATGCATTCCTCATACGAGCAGGTTTAAACATAACATAAATATTCGTATTAAAACTAGCATACAAAATGTCAATAATTTCTTCATAAACCATGAATGGTATAAAAATAACACATCCACAGTCAAAAATATCACAAAACCATCAATACAATATGGAAGTATTGTATCATAATAAATCAACTCCAAATAATCTTAAAATCCATCAAAGGATGTTGACATAGATGAAATCAAAACTCTTTTTAAAGAAATATCTCTTTCTATTTTGAAATCATTTAAGTGTCATATATTTATAAAATAAAACATTTTCTCTGAAAATATTCTTATAAGCTTGTAAGAGAAGCTTCAACGATTTTATAACGGTGTAAAATAGCCACACCCACCGTATAAGTTAAAAAAAACATTCTTACCTAAATTCTGTCGAAAAGGTTAAAAAGCACCTTGTTTAGAAAACGACGGAAATATTCTTTTATAAACCTCTTATAAAAAGTCAAACAATGGTATAAATGACTTCAACACATATTATTGTAAATGGTAAAAAAAAATTGAAATACATTTTTATGAAACATGGATTTGGATGATAAAGAAGTCCCAGTAGATTATTACGTATAAACATCCTCAAATAACGAAAAGATTGCGAAATAAACTCTTACCTTGTACTTTTCCTTCGTTAGGGTAGGTTAAACTTCTATATAATGGTGAAATAATTGTTATTAAATTATACAAGAATCATATACATTATTATGATATCATATATGATCTTTTAACATCGATTTGTTAATAATATCTTAGTATTATCGTTGTTTCGGGTGTTAACTTACCCGTTTTCCTTTATATGTTTTGTTACGTAAGTCGTTTTTGTCATGGATAGGTTGTATCTTAATAATATCCATAATGATATCAAGTCCTTAGATACTATTATTAATCATCAAATGAGAATTAGACTTGAATGGATACGATGGAGAATGAATCTCATCGCGTTCGTGGAGACGGTAGTCCGTACGTACGCACGAACGACAATATCATTCTTTTGATATTAAAATAATATATAATTGTATGTTATATCATATATAAAGAATAATTATCATGTTATATTTATTATTTACTTGAGTTACACATCATTATTTTCCCATCCAAATAATAATGTTTTGAATAACAATTATAACCCGACGTGGAGACGGTAAGCCGTACGTACGCACGTATGGTGACAAGTCATTCAAAGGATGGATAGAATACTAAAATATGGTTTTACCATGTTTATAATAACATAAAAGTATATATAATATAATAGATTTATTATTTTATAATTGTAATAACAAATAAGGATGAAGTGGAAGAAGAAAGGAACTTGAAAAAGGGTGGTGAAATCATTACCTCTTCTTCGGGTTCTTCCTTTTGATTTGATCAAAAGGGCTCTGTTGGTTGGCTTTCTGACTAAATGAAGGCCTCTAGGATGAAGTTAGGGAAGTTGAGAGAGTATTTGGGCAGAGGTTGGCCGAACCAAAAGGGTTTGAAGGTGTGAATTAATGAGAAGGGGGAGTTCCCTTTTATAGGAGGGGTGAGGGGCACCTTTGGATAAGCTAGAAATATTATTTTATAATAAATTAATATTCGGTTTCTAATGGCTCAAAAGTGGTTTATTTAAAAGTTAAGGTGGGGATGGGTCGAAAACCACTCAACCAATAGAATGTAGACAGTTTCAGGTCATTATATTATCCTTATCGTTTAGTTTTAACTCTTAGTTAATTAGTTTGACACTTACCATGTCACTTTGTATTTTTATATTATATAGTTAATAAACTTACTATATACCTCCAAGAGACCCCAATGTGGTCCATTAATGATACACCTATCATGATATAAGTCTCTTGGCAGAACCGTAGATTTTTAGGAATTGAATATCAATTAATAATATAATATTTATTTTAAAAACTCTTTTTTGTCAATTTTGACACTATTTGGAAAATTGATTTCTATGAAAATCATAACAGAATGATTACTTCAAAAAATGTTAATTAAATTATTCTTAACATGTCATATTAACCTATAAAAGTCTCAAATTATATTTATTTGGGTATTTATAATATCAATTATTTTAATCTTTCACTATTATGGTAATTACTGCATCATCGTTGTGTGATAAATAAATTAAATTATTTAATGTCAAAAAATTATAAATAAAATATCATTATGTAGGAAATATTTTTATCTTTATAATGAATATTTATAATCTAATTTATCTTATGTGTAACCCTATTTAAAAATGTTTTAGTAAATAAACATTGATTTTAACTCTTTTAACTCTTCTTTAAATTAAATAATAATAAATGTCCTAATCTAATCCAAGTGGACCTAAATGATAATATTTTATTCCTAATGTTGTTTTTGGTCAAGATACACTTGTCCAATAGAATTAGGACATGTGTTAGGGTAATATTAATATCATTTTAACCCTTAATTACCCTATTTACTTTTAATCGTGGTAAATAAAAGTAAAAAGTTACTATTCACCAAAAATTATTTTCATCTCATTGAACCACATTTTACTCCTTGATATTAATTATGCCTCTCATATTTTCAAAATTCCACTCACGGAAGCGGTAAAATTAAGGTTTATGAAAAATTCAGTTTTTTTAACTACCACTTAGTGGTTTCACTATTCATCAAAAAATGAAGTTTTTTCAGAAAAATAACAAAAATTCACCCTAGGATAATTTCGATATTCTGAATCCAAAAATGAAGTCCATTTTGAAAAATGAAAT
The DNA here is from genome assembly GCA_963277665.1 of Viscum album. NCBI lineage: Eukaryota > Viridiplantae > Streptophyta > Magnoliopsida > Santalales > Viscaceae > Viscum > Viscum album. Next base: position 1,143,740,395 of record OY728148.1, read on the forward strand.
TTATAAATTTCAAAAAGTGGGTATTACTATTCATAACGGCTAGTTTGATTGGTTGTGGTGTGTTAGAACTCGATGTTGCGTACAACACACGCTATTGCATTATTTAAAAAGAAGCATACCATAGAAGTTTGGGGTGTTACACTACTCTTTCGGGGTTTTTATTTTTTGTTGAGGTGTTGGATATTTTGTTCACATCATGTTCTCTTTTCTGTTCAGCATGAATTAGATTATTCACTATGTGTTATTCTTCCTTTTGTTTTTAGGAACAATATGGGTGCTCATGTGTGTCCTACCATGGTTTTATATCTCCTTCATCTTGCATGATTTCCACTTTTATATTCTGTAGCCTGACAATTCTCATGATTTGGGGTAGTTTTTTTACCTCATACCTTCCATTGACATATTCATTAATGTTGTTTAGAAAAAGAATTATTTTAATCAGTAGCATTAAAATAGTAAAATATGACCATTATAGATAAATATTTTGAAAAATAAAAAAAAATAGTCTATCGATGACTCCTCTAACTGTGATTTATTATATCAGTGACTCCTACAATTATTGATTATTTCTATTATTATCAGTGACTCATTCTATTGGCGAGTCATTCTGTGAGTATCTCTATGCGTTAGTGATTCAATGCATCAATGACTCATCTTTTTCTATCGGTGTATCATTTCTACTGTCGGTGAGTCGTTCCTTCTATCAGTGAGACATACCTAATATTGGTGAGACATTCCTTCTATCAGTGAGGCATTCCTTTTATCAGTGTATCATTTTTTATTTTTGTTAGACATTTACTCTCTCAGTATCAGTGAGTCAATTTTTGTTATCAGTGGCACACTTGTTCTGTTGCTTCCAGCGACTCATACTTATCCAATTTTTTTGTTTTAACTTTCTTAAAACACGAATGTAAGCAGAATGTGTTAAACATATATTGACCCATATATAATCATAATTAAAAATATAAAAACCTTATTTATTATAGATAAACATGATTGAAATGATTGTACATTATTTTACATGATTTATGAATATTAAATCCATTAAAACTAGAGAGGGGATAACAATATCCTAGGGGCTAACAAGGCCTTTGGATCTTTTTCCAACTACTCCTTTGTGAAAGATCACATTGTGTCATTAATTTGGAAATATGGATCATAATAAGATTCCATGTTTTATTTCTATACATTCATTCTATAAATGAAGATTCCTAGGTTACTTGGAATGTTCTATCTCATTTTTTTATAGTAATAGACATGGAGACACATCCACTGCTTTGAAAAACACCCCATCTTGTTTGCAGGAGTAGGTTGATGAACCATGTTCAGTTTGATGTCCCTTTCCATTTCTATTCAATTTCGTTATTATGGTTGTTCTTGGTGGTGTTTTCTATTTCTTGTTGCAATGAAGGATATTATAATCTTCAATTAATTTTTTTTAACTAAATCATGTATTTCTTTACAGATTGTGAGTTGTTTTTCATTATAATTGGAGGTTTGTTTCACTTCTTCCTTGTTCCTCCTATTTCCTATTAGGTTGGAATAGGATTATGTTTGTGTATCATCTAAATCCATATCTTGCGGATGTTCCTTGTTATATCAAAGTGACTTCTATGGTGTGTGAAGTTCTTTTGGTTCTACCTGGGGTGTTGTGTGGCTGCTCATGAAATCAAAAAGAGTTCTTATTAGGGATTATCAGCTCGTGACTGTGGGGTAGTATATTCTTTAAGACATCAGGGCTCCACCATTGGGGTGTATACAATTTAAATTTTCTTGTTTTAGTTTTCTTTATCGTTGTAATTTTCTCCTAATATAAACAAAACTTTGGGATCTTATCCTCATGCAATTCTAGTTAATGTGAATTTTCAGATGTGAATTTTTGATTGGCATTCCCTGTGGGGTTACCCCTTGTGAGTTGGTTTTGGTTTTGGTTTGAGCTCATCTAGAGATGGTTGCATCTTGTGGAGATAAAAAAATTGGGATTGGTTTGTCACTAGGTTTGGAGTATCTTACATTCAAGCCCCATTGTGGTGTGGTTTGGCCTATCTCAGGAATTCCTAGATTGGATCGTTCTAGTTTCTTATGTCGTTTGGTGATGGTTGATTTAATATGGTCAGTTTCTAATGGTGGGGATCCCATGATGGTTTTAATTGTGGTCTCTTCATGGGATAGTTGATGATGGTTGGTCTTTAATGTTGGGGATCCCATTTCAAACTCTTGTGTAGTTAATCTTGTTTACTCTATAGTGTATCTTGACAATGGATAGTTCTGTTTTGGGTTCTTTATTATGATTCTTTCCATTTGATTGAATGTTGGGATTTTGGAGTATGCCCAAAGATCTTTTTTAAAACATGGTTATAGAATCTGTAGCTCATGTTTCCTGTAATTTTTCAATAAGTCATTTCAGATTGTTGGGTTATTTGGAGTAATTTTAATAAGTTTTTTTATATTGGTTGAGATGTTCATAGATATGAAGAGGTGAATCTTGTGATCAAGTGAACCTTTTCCTCTGAATCGATCAACTGGTGGTGTTTTGACTTTCTGGGGATGGAAATTTTCATACAGGTGACCAACAGTTGGCACATTGTTTGGGGAACCATGCACCCCAACCTAGAAAACCATGCGAATAATTTCTTTTTTGGAAATAGGTAATGACGTTATTGTTACATATTTTATAAAATTGTGTGGGTAACCATACGGCTTGTTCCTCTTGGACAGTGCAGAACTCAATATTTCTGCACAGGATGGAAAATTGTGTGGGATAACTGTGTGACAAGTCCATATCATTAAAAATATGATTTTACTCTTTTTAATTCTTTGGGAATTAACATAAATCACCCCATTATTCCCCCATTAAATTCATATGCTACTGGGAGGCTCTACCCCTCATCTGCATGCCTCTCACCTCATTCCATAGTGATTCTAATGTGATTTATTCATGTCTTGTGGGATTAATCTTCAAGGTAATAACTTATTTCTTCTTCTTCTTATTTATCCTACCATTTTGTATTGACATCCTATTACACCTTGGTCTCTTGGATCAGGGATTCATGTTTAGTTATATTTAAAAAGGAATTTTGTGTGTTTAAGGTTTTTCTGGGTTGTCCTTTCTTCTTGGAACCCTTTCGTGGTTACTTCTCAAGGATGTTGTTCAAGTGTTGAGAATTTGAGGTAGTTACCCTTTTAGCTTGCCCTCTAAATTTAATAATGATTGTTTTCTTTATTTTATTCCCTTATTTATATGTTTATTAGAGATGCATGATTTTTAGAATAATTTTTTATGATAAATGTGGTCGTTTTAATAAATTTTTTCTATGAAATGAGGTGGTTTTCATAATTTTTTTAATCTGTATTTTATTTCATTATTGTGTTATGCACAAAAATTGGTTGATTGATTTAATGGTTGGTCTTTTCAAGCGGATTGTGAGTTTTAAAGCATGTTTTGACTTTATAAATGTATTTTTGGTATTTAAAATGATAGTTTGTATTTATCAAAAGGATTTATAAATGGTTTTCTACTTAAGAGTGGGATGTGTTTAGTTCTTTTAAAATGGTTTCAAAAGGTCAGGGAAAGGGGTTGGTTTCCTTTTGGAAACTGGTGATTTCTCAAAGGGTGTTTGAGGCCCATTTGGAAATTTTGTGAAATCGGTGGGCTATAAAAATATATTGGATAATTATCTTGCCTTTTTTATGTTAGATTTTGTGTTAGGTCCACATTGAGAGACTCCATAATGATTAAACGGTAGAAAATTAAGAACTTATTCCTTGCGGTAAGTTGGGGGTAAATTGTTGTCTGTGTTTTTTGTGTACGATTCTTTTTCATGTGATTGGCTGCATTTTTTGGATTTTTTTTATCACACTCACTATATTCTTGACATGGAAGCTTAGAATATCTAGTGTATTTTTGGTGAATAGTTTTTGTAGTAGCATGGTATTTTTTTATATCTAGTTTACCTTAGCATGGACCTTTATTTACTTTCTGATAGTGCACCTCTGTTAGACTAGTTAGGTTGTGATCTAGTGTGTGAGAGAGATGATGTCATGTAGTGAGGAGTGCCTTCAAGATGTTTCATATGAAATTATGTTATTGATTTTTCCACTGAGCTCTTAGTTTAACCCATGTTCTTTGGAAAAAAAATTTCTATGGAGGAATATTGAAAGGCTCCATTGGTTTGTTTCTCCTTTTTACTATTTTTTAATATCCCTTGTTATATGATCATTTTAGTTTCTTTGTGCCATGTTGTATCTCTTTTATCAAAAGTGATGTGATTGTTTTAAAAGGTTTATGAAAATTGTTGAGAAAATGTTTACACTCCCTTTTTTCCTTTTTAAATAAAAAAATCATCTTTCTCCTCTAAAATATGAATGTCATATTCTTGTAAAAGAAGCTAGATTTAAATGAGAAAAGGGAATTGGATTGTGTTTTGTTTTAAAGTGAAAATGTGTGGAAAACCTATTTTTTATATTATATTTCAAACATTAAAATTGATGATTATTTATTTAGAGGGAATTCATTGGGAATATATTTGTTCAAGAACGACTTCTCAGTTTTCATAATCACACATATAGTTATTTCTTATTTTTATCTTTTAGTGTAGGATTTGGATTGGTTTTGATTGTCATGGGTGATGGTTTATTTTTGGTACCAGAGAGTGACCCACATGGTCACATGGAGATATTGTGGTCATACAGTTCATTTTGGATTTTTTTCATCTTGTCGTTTTTTATGTTTTTTATAAAAAGTGTTCAGTATTATATTTTTATTTATTTATTTGGGTTTTACTATTAGTTTTCGCTATTTATTTATTTATATTGGGATAAATCATTTCCCTTCATCTCTCTTTTGATGACCAGGTACTATTTCGTAGTCTGGGAGGATTGTTAATTCCTCTCAAGCCTTCTCTTAGACCAACATAGGTAACTGGTTCAGGGATGAACATACTTTGTTTGTGAAAATGGGAGGTTTGGTTAATGAAAATATGAGAAAAATGTTGAAGTTTGTTACCTTACTCATGAACTATTATGATGTTTTTTTTGAGATGTGTGTAGTATTTAATATGTTTTGATAACTATATATGAAACAACTCCACAAATGATATTTTAGTTGGTATCACATGAAATTGTATTGACGGTCAGTTTTGATCACCATGGTTAAATCACTTTTTTTTCTACAACAAGTTATCCTACGTAGAATTAGAGTTGACTAACTATAGGTTAATTTCTAAGAAATCCATTGGTTACAATACTTTAACAAAAAAATAGATCTATCCATTATTCTTAATAAAATAGGGATAATATGGTGTTTAGATAGAATGAGATGAATATAGGATGATAATACCCCAATATTCATTTTACATGTATTTTTAGTAAGGGAGATAAGAATTATTCTGGATTTAGTGAAGATAAAAGTGTTTTCCCCAAAAAAATTAAAAATTGGAGATTGATGTTCCCAAATAAACTAGTTATATTTTTTATTAGTAACATTTTGAAGATTTAAATTCAATGTTTTCAATTTAATGGGAGTTATTCACTAGCATGTTTAATGGAAAAGAAAATTGAGTTCTACTTATTGAGAAACTTAGTTGGATAGTATCAATTTAGTATCCCTTACATGTGATCATTAATGAATTTTACTTTAGGTTTAAGACAATTATTGATGATGAGAGTGTATTATATGAAATTAATTGAAATATGAATGTTTCTAACTAGTGGGGAGTTTTGATTTTTTTTATTTCTTGATAAGAAAGTTTTTAATGAATGAATAATCACTATCCAAGTAAGTAAAATATTTATATAATTATTTCTAAGTGTTGAAATATTATTTTAGATAATTTTTGACTGTTTGAGAAGGAATGGATATGGATTGAAGTTTGTCTAGACTGAGTTAGAAATATTCTATGATATACATACTAGATTTGAAATTCAAAATGGTGTTTCCCTGAAGATGATTGAATATCTACATATGAATTAATACTATACTATTTAAAAACAACTTTCACATATGTAAACATTATTTTTCACATGTAGGAATCATTTTTAATAATTTATAAGGATGGTTGAGATCTACATAATCATCATTTCCACTTATATAAACATAGTATTCTATGATAATGAATGGCATGCATTAGTATAGATTTTAGATTTCAAAATAATGTAAAGAACATAAGACATATTTATAAGAATATTTCATAATAAGGGGTCAATGTATTAGGATATCATAAGGTGAAGATTTACACAGGGGTAAATCTACATACAAGTCACTAATGTATGATCGATATCAACTTATAGCTGATTCACATATGAGTCACCCAAGAATTAGTGACTTCATTATCCATGGAGCAATGTATGAGGGTTTACATACAGGTATTGATATAAGTAGAACCATATAAGATGATTTTTTATCCTTATGTTAATTTTAGAACTCTTATATTCCTATATTCTAAAGATTGAATAATGAAATCAAGTGACGTTTAAAAATTGTTCTTCAATGATTAAAACATCACGATCAATCCAGGTGGATCATGATTCAATCCATGATCAAAGGAGGACTAGCTGAGGAACAAGTTGGTGTTGATATGAGTATATTGTGGAAAGATGGGATTCCATTTCACAGCACATGGTCACATATATATTTAATGAAAAATATTGATATTATTTTTTAGAATAATTTAAGGTGATATTTAATATCTTAGGAAGAAAATAGTCATGAGTATTTTAGTATTTAAAAAATAAGTTACTTTGGATTCAAAATAGTTTAAATATGGAGATATATTAGGAATTATTAGAAATATTTAAACAATAGATCATTACTACTTTCAATGATCATGTTATTTTTCATAATTTCTTTTTAGAAACTCATATTTATGAAAAACAAAATTGAATATATTTTTGTAGAATAAAATAAACAAAAATATGTATCATGATTGGGGTATGTGTATTGAAAGATATTGAGAACTCTATGCCTTACAGTATCAATGATCAATGAAGGAGACAAAAGTTAAGAGGTCATTTGAAGGTAAAAAAATCAAACATGACCCTGTATTTATAAGAATAATAAGAAAAATAATTTTAATCATATAGAGAGAGAGATAAAAAACAACAAAATTGATCATGAATATTAGAAACTTATTACCTTGAATAAATAAAAACCATCTAAGATTAGTTGATTCAATATGTTCTTTGAGGGAGACCTTTATTTGATGATGTAAGAGAAACACATAAAAGTAGGTGATAATTTTTTATTTTTGTCTATATTAACAATGGAAATTTGGAAGCTATAAAATCTATTATTAGACTCAAGAGTTAGATCTTATTGGAAATCTATGTTCATTGAATTGAGATGTTCTATGGTGTGACCACTTTATCATAATATTGAGAATCCAGGATTATGTTAACAAACTAATCATGGAAATGAGTGGGATTTTATATCTAACCTTTTTTTCTTTTTTTTCTTATACTATTTTAATTCCCCTTGAATTGATTGAGGATAAATATTAAAATAATAATTAATAAAATATACACTATTTTTCTTAACCTAGACCAGTACTGCTTGTGTTATTCAATTGAGATCAATATGGAGTATGAAAAATGTATTTTCATAGATTCCACTTTGTGAAATTGCTCTACCAGGGATTATCACATTGTTGACCACTCATCTGTGAACATATATTGATGGGGATGGACGTTTTGGAGGAACAAGTTTCCAAACAATCAGAATTTATTGTTGTGGAGAATCATGAATCAAGATTTAGCTACAAATGATAGAATCAAATGCATGCGTATTCACTTGGAATCTCAATGTTCATGCTTTAAAAAATGAAATATGGAGTCTATTAATCACCCCTTTTTTCAAAGTGAGTGGGCATGCCCTATTTGGGGACAATTTGGAAAATTTACTTTATTTTCTTCACCGAAGGTCATGGATCATTAATTTTTCAAAAAATGGTTTCATGGAGATAATAACACTATCTTGGGAGGAAGGCGATAACTGTTGTGCTATTAGTATACTGCTGGTGTATTTGGAGAGAAATAAACTCCACCCTTTTGTGGAGGCTCGGTCTAGGTATGAAGCATTTATTATCCAAATTAAAATTCCGATTCTTGATATGATGAAGCTTATGAAGAACTATGATGAAACACCAACCCTCAATCCTCTTCATTTAGGCGTCCCGTGTCATCACCTTGGCATCTACAACAGTCAAGGAACCCGGTTTCGCTGGCATCCCCACTCATTAGGTCTAAAAAAGAACATGGATGCCTCTTAAATCTCGATAATGTCTAGCAGAGGTGGTGTGGTTTCCGATTATAATTTCCCTATCATTCTAACATTTATTTCTTCTTTGGGTAGGTCCAATCTCTTTAGTCATAATCATTGGCCCTCCTCATCAGTCTTTAGCATTGTCATCAGAGTAACGTAAGTTTGGTAGTGGTGGAAATGGACTCGCTCGTCCTCTTTGATTCTTGGAATTGTAATTATCATACTCACGTGTCTATCACATATATTATCAGAAGGTGTTGAAGGTTCATTAATAGACAGATGAGTTTCCATCATAACTAGAGGGAGGGAAACAAAGTTGTGGATTTTATGGCTTCTCGTATTCCACATGATATAAATATTGTTGTATTTTATAACTTTAATTTAATTCCCCCATAGGGGTTGAACGTTACTGGGGGGTATGCTTTTGGTTTACATTATTTTAATCCCACTAATAGATTCTATTTTCTCTTTTCTCCTTTTTTATATTGTATCTTTTCAATATAATAAATAAATTATTTTTACAGGTAAAATATTCCATTGATTCATGCACCCACCCTCACACCCCCATCCACCCTCTATAATATCATCACCACATGCATTATAAGGATTATTTTGAAGATGAATATTAAGTTATGTTTCTTAAGTAATTCATGTGCTCATTATATAAAGGAAATAATTTTGGAAAATTTAAACTTATATTCAAGTGTTTGAATTGGGATATAATTTGAAATTTTTCAGGTTGATTCTATGTGATCAAGAAGATGACAATGGTGATCGACCACAAAGATCCTCAAGTGGGAGAAAAAAACAAGTAATTTCAATGAATGGAATTATTTCAAAGGTAAAGGAGATGATAACACAAAGAATAATAATATCATTATATTAATGTATGTTATTATATTTTAGGATAAGAAATGTAAAACATAGCTATAGAGATAAAAGGTTGAATGGAAAATGAATTTTATGGATAAATAAAATCAACATAAATATCCCTCTTGTAAAGACCCTGGATTTCCATGTAAATATTTTTAAAATATATTTTGAATTTTATGATCCAGCGAAAATTGACGGTAAGATATTTTGATTCCCGGTGTGTTCGGAATGAATTTCTGAACATTTTTTCGGGTACGTTCAGTAAACGTACGAGTGGGATTTTCTAACTTTTTATTCGTTGCTCAGAATTGAAATCTGAGAAAACCATTGAACTTGCAAAGCTGGTATTCACTTAAAGAGACCATCACCTCACCGCAGTGGGTTAAGATTGAAAGATAGTTTTTGTGTTATTCGTGAAAGAATAAAATAAATAATAATGTTAACATTTTTATTTTATTTATTTGAAACTCCCATGTGATGGTTATGGAGGTGTGGACCACTGATCTTAAAACCTCCCAATTTTAATTCTAGTGGTGGGGAACACCTGATACCCTTTAATGGGAGAAAACATCTCAAATTCCCTAAATTAATTATGCCAACTCCCCATTTGATTGTTGGATCCAAATAACAATTAATGAGATCTGTCAGCATTTTAATTCTGCCAACATAATTGATCTACTTAATTTAAATTAGGTTGGATTTTCGTTTTTGGTGGAATTGGGGAAAGGGTTGGAAAAGGAAAATTAGGAGAGAAACTTGGAGGGATTCTTCATGCTCCAATTAATAACACTCTCGCTGACGTGGAACGTCTTCAACGACAGTGAACCAAAAATTGAGGATGCGCTGACGTCACTAATTTTCGTCTATCCCCAACGACTTCGTATCTTTCGTCACGACCTCTATCAACAAATCTCCCAGGTAGGGGTTTAATTATGTGTGATTATTGTTTCTCATGTTCTTCCCTTCTAAAAAAAAGAACGTGGATCAACTCTCTAACTAGTTGATCCATGGATTATTTCTTTTATGGGTTTGGGAATAAGTAATTGCAGGAGGATTTAGGGTTTTACGTTCTTCGTTAAAGATTCTTTTGAGCTTATTTCTACAACTCTAATGTAGAGGGTTCAGTCCAAACAAACACGGTTGAACCCCTCCGTCATTCTTCTTTAATGTTGTGTCTTATGCGATGGAATAATCCGAATTTATGACACGGTGAAGAACGGATGTGGTGACCGGTGCATCGTCGGCCGCAACAAAGGCGATGGCCCCGCGGCTCATCACCACCCCATGAACACCATGCTGCATGAAGGTCTCGCCGCCCCATGGCCCTCTGCACCACCACATGGCCTGTCCCTGCCCCATAGCCTCGCCGCCCCATGACCCTCTATGTCGTCTTCCGGCCTCGCCGCCCAGCGGCCACCGTGACACCCCGCGGCATCGCCGCCCCCCAATCCTCCACACCGCCCCTCAGCCTCACTGCCTCATGGCCCTTCGTGCCACCACACGGCCTCTGTAGACCCTGCGGCCTCGCACCGCCCTCATATCCTCTGTGGCCCCTATGGCCTCTGTGGCCCCCAAGGCCTTCGTGGCCCCCATGGCATCACTGCCCCGCTGGCCTCGTGGCCCCCCACGGCCCTCGTGGCCTCTTGCCGCCCTCGCGGACTCCGCGCCGCCCAGTGCAGGTCATGCCCTGCGGGTTGGGTTGACCCGAACAAGGTCGGGTCGGCCTAAGTAGGGTCGACCGGGATGGTCCGACCGGGTCGGACCAGACTTCGGCCAGCTTCAACCCATATTCGCTCTATCGTTCATGACATTAGCATCAGGTGTTCATTTGATGAACCATCAGTGGCACTAAAAACCATGGAGAGTGAACGTCCCTTTAGTATATCCCACTTGATATTTGGATAAAGTTGGGATATGGTTGTTTTGGATCGAGCACGAATCCAATCCGGCCCTCAGAACTAAAATTCTAAGAATATACAGACCGGGTGTTTGATTGACGCATCGTCTATTGCGTTGAGACCCCTATGACGTGGAAGTCCTTTGGGATACTTCTTCATTGGACTTTGTAGCAATTGGAGTATCATCCAATGGATTTATGAGGGCACCCTTTCAAAGATGATCAAGCTTAGTGTGTGAACCCAGTAGCTGGTTGTGACGTGAAAAATGAATAGTTATCTTTTGTGAGTCAGCACCTAGCGGTCTTGTATGGGTCAGCACCGAGTGATCTTGTGTGGGACCGCACCGAGCGATCAAGTGTGGTCAGCACCAAGAAATCCTATGTGGGTCAGCATCGAGCGATCCTGTGTGGGTCAGCACCGAGAAATCCTGTGTGGGTTAGCACCAAACATTCTTGGGTGGGTCAACACCTAGCTATCCTCTATAGGTCAGCACTGTGCGATCTAGTGTGGGTTAGGGGCAGATCCTCTTAACAGAGTATGATGATTAGTAGTTACATCTAGTCATCTCTACTACTGTACTTAAGTAATACCTTCTATGAGTTGAGTTCTTATCTATGTAGTACTTTCCTTCGTGTTAATACCTTGGTGGTATTCTTCAATGTGGCGTACCTATGTGGTACTTAACTTCTTGGTTTTCCCTCCTTTGTGGAATATTTGAGCTTTGGGATTTTCGGTTAGACCCTGTGTTTCCTCTTGATTGAGATGGGTATACTTGATAACATATGTATTTCTCTGACCATATACCTAAGTAGGGTTGAGAGTTGACTTCATCATTTGTGGTGTATCCTTTGTGGATTTTTTAAGACCTTGAGGGTCTTGGGGTCCCTGCTAAGTATTTTTATACTCACCCCTACCCAGGTTATGCCTGCACCTCATTGTGTTTGGTGCAGACGACAGACAGCGCTGATCGAGGTTGACGGTCTCCGGACTAGACGGGGCCCGGAGGTGAACTATACGGTGTGTCGGTACACAGAGGAGACTGGCAGATGTTGAGGGCTGAGGAGGCTATATTTACCTACCCTTAAGGTAGGAACCTCATAGGATGACCCAATAACTGTTTTTTTTTCATCAGTTCTATTTTTTTCAGTTGTACTTGTAACTTTACTGTGGGACTTGTATTCTGGTCCCTTCTTACCTTCATCACTCTTAATGATATTTAGTTGACTTGTTTCTGTATCTTTTTGTGTGCATGGTTGCGTGTTTTTACATGTTATAAAGGAAATTCCTTCCCGGTTTTATGGAATACTCCTTTCGGTGCTAGTTTCCACCCCCTAGACTATGGAAGGAGGGCTTGGGATAGTCATGGCACGGGCTATGGGGGACAGGTCGTGACAAATTGATATCAGTGGAGTCGGTTATACCGTAAAACATTGGACTCTAATTTTTCAATGGAAATAGTGTTAAGTTTAGTGAGTGTGGTTATCAGTTTATGGAATCTAGTGTTGGTGCAGTGGCTGACATATCCATACACCAGCACCCTGACTTCTGATTTCTGACTCAGTGCACAAAAACACTGATTGCGTGTGTGTTTTGAAAAGTTTTCTAGTTTTTTCATGAGTCAACTCACCAGGTATAACTAAATGATTGTGGAACACTTGTTCCATATCAGGATTCTCCTGCATAGACATCCATCTAGGATTCCCGAGAGTGTACACGATGAATTCCCTCTGAGCGACGAGGCTCCCGTGCAGAGCCCTCTTGCTATGTTGGCACCTTCGGGTGGTGTACTAGTAGCACCACCACCCGTTGGGAATCAGATACCACCAGCCACATAGGCTAATGGTGCACGCTAACTGAGCACGTTTCACCAGTTCTAGTAGCAGAGGCCTTCGAGGTTTTGAGGTAAGATAGATTCCCACACAGCTGAGGGCTGGATGAAGGCGATTTCTAAATTTTTTCGCCTAGTTGAGATACCAGTAGAGTAGATAGTGACCTTATCTACTAGTCTTTTTCCGTGAGAGACAATGAGGATGGTCTGAGTAGTGATGAGGCTTCGGTATGTGGACTGTTTCCTGAGATAGTACATTCAAGTAGTGTGTCAGCTATATCACTTCCTGTTGGTCAGCAGTTACAACGGAAAGTACCATTAGAAGACACATATAGGATTAGTGCCTTAAAAGTGATTTTGCATCCGATTCCCCTCAGGTTCTGAGGTGATTCCAAATCACAGGTGGCTGAGGACTAGCATGAGGAGGTGGTAAGAGTTATCTATAGATTCTAAAACTATGGTAGGATGACATATTGTTAGCTGAGTATTCATCGAGGTGTACTAACTTTCCTGATACTTGACTAATATGATACAATCAGTGCTTCAGGGCTCGGACTTTCGAGCAAGGTGTTTTTAAGGACATATGAGCCATCACTATTCTTCTATTCATTCCTAATTATGTTAGGGTTCTAGAGAGATCCTTTGTGGTTGAATTTTCTTTAGCTGAGAGGATACAGCCAGTGAATGTTAGCAGTGGGAAAGCAGGAAACTGGAGCCAGTCTTAGAGACATGGGCATGTAAAATGTTTCGGGTAGAGGATATGACAGGGACATATGAATCTAGAAGGCAGCAGAAATGGAAGCAGAGCTAGGAGACTATCATGAGGTGGAATACATTTCGACATGTCACAACCACCCCTTTTTGTAAACCCCACCTGGCTTAGGGAACTGTAGGACTGGGGAAGGGAGTAGCTGCATGCGGTTGAGGAGTGTGACCCAAGGGCTCTAGGAATGATTTGAGGTACAATCTGTGTCTACTAATATATTCTATATATATATATATATACAAAGTTAATAATCATTCTTTCCTTCCACAAATCATGTTCAAGACCTAGATTTTCTGGTTAAGTCGTTGACTTGACCTTCACGTCTGGAGATACTTTTGGGAGGAGACTCGATAATCACACTTATGCTGATGGTGTGATCTGACCCTTGAGGTGAGTGTTTCAGTTGGAACCTCTTGGTGGAAGTGTTGAGGCCTTACGACGTTAGTTTGGGTATGGAAAGGGAAACCGTAGTTCATACTCAGGTTAACTGTGTCAGGAAAAAAGGTTGTGGTTTCTCTACAGTGTTGGAATGGGGTTTTCCTTAGTTATTGAAAATGAATCCCAGGCAACACAAGATGGACTCATGCATAGGAGGGTGCTTCCGATCACTCATTAGTCGGCTAGACATACCCTTGTGGCAGTTGGAGTTTTGAGTTTTCAGTTCCAAACAGAAGTGGTAGAGCATGGGGACATCTTTTAAAAATATGTTTCCAGTATTACCTCCCCAAAGGGAGAGAGGCGTCTTCTTTTTCTTGGTACTACTGAAGATTTCTACCCGACTTCCCTAGGGTAGCGGTACCCTTGTCAGCTTCGACAAAAAAGGGGTAGCCTTTCCTGTGGATGGAGAAGTGTCAGCAAAGCTTTCAGGAGCTGAGACAGAACTGACAAGTAGAACTATGCTACCCATGACTTGGAGTTATTAGTAGTGGTCTTTGCGTTGAAGGTGTGGTGGAATTACTTGATGGGAGAACATTTTATAGTGTACTCTGATCACATGAGTCTCAAGTATATCTTCTCTCAGAAGGACCTGAACATGAGACAGCGATGTTGGATTGAGTTCCTCTAGGACTACGACTTCAAGATAGACTCTACTCTTAGGAAGGGGAACATTGTAGCAGATGCACTCAGCAAGAGATCTGGTATACCTCTGCTAGCTGAGGCAACGGAGCAGCTGGCTGCTTTGTAGATATCCTTTGTAGATCAAGATAGTGAAGCTTTTCTTCAGTCTCATACAGTCACTCTCCCACTTCTTCAGCAAGTCAGGGAGGCGCAGTGTGGGGACACTGACTGTGAGGCTCAAAGTACTCAGATATCCACAGGACATGCACCTGATGGATTTTCTGAAGGTGGGGAGCACATCATCCACTTCAGAAGACGTACCATGGTACCAGTTTCACTTCAAGAGGAAGTGTTGATAGAGTTCCACACGTCCCCTCTAGAGGTACATCCAGGAGTGGCGAAGATGTACCAGGACCTCCGACGACAGCACTGGTGGTCGGGGATGAAGAAAGCAGTAGCAGAGTTTGTCTCTCGTTGTCTCACTTGTGAGCAAGTGAAAGAGGTGCATCAGGTACCAGCAGGATTGGTTCTGTCTTTAGAGGTCCCAGAGTGGAAGTGGGATTGGATATCCATGGACTTCATGATGGGACTTCCACGTACATCTTGAGGTCATGATTCTATCTGGGTGATCGTCAACCGACTCACCAAGTCGGACCACTTCCTACCAATTAGAGAGAAGGGTTCATTAGAGATCTTGGGACACCTCTATGTGAAATAGATTTTGCAGCTACATGGATTACCCTCGACGGTTGTCTCTGATCATGATACATGTTTCACTTTCTGGATATGAAAGGGGTTGCATGAGGTTTTCAGGACACAACTTCATTTGAGCACCGCCTTCCATCCTCAGACGAATGGCCAGACTGAGTGGACCATTCTGACTCTCGAGGACATGCAGCGTTCTTGATTACTTAACTTCGGTCACAGTTGGGAGGATTAATTTATTTTCGTGGAGTTTTCATACAACAACAGCTATCAATACACCATTGGGATGGCACCATTTGAGGTGTTTTACGGGCGACCTTGTATATCACCTCGGTGCTGGACTGACCCAGGGGAGTCATCACTCATGGGACCAGATATGGTACGAGGTACCACAGAGAAGGTGCAGGTCATCTAGGATTGGATAAATACTACACAGATCAGGCATAAGTCTTATGTCGATAAGATATGGAGACCTCTGGAGTTTTAGGATGGAAACCACGTCTTTCTACATGTCTCGCATTGACGAGGTTTGTAGAGATTTGGCAGAGGCGGAAAGTTATCTCGTAGGTTCATTAGACCCTTCCATGTCCTCAAAAGAGTTGGCGAGGTGGCTTACCGCTTAGCTCTTCCACCTCAGTTGCACTGCATGCACAACGTCTTCCACGTATCCTAGCTGAGGAGATACGTACACGACCCTTCTCTCATCATCAACCACGGCGATCTAGACATCGACAATGGGGAGATGCTTTTAGAGGTTCCAGTGGAGATTGAGTATCGAAAAAAGGTGTGTCATTTATGGGTGGTCGATACCTCTAGTGCACATTCGCTGGCAGCTTGGGAACCTCGAAGAGATCACATGGGAGCAGGAGGCTCAGTACCCCCAATTGTTTTCCTAGTTTTGTGTTGTGGATTTCAGGGATGCAAAGCCCTAAGGTGGGGAGAATGTAAAGACCTATAATTTTCATGTAATGTTTTTTTAATATATGGGAATTTTCCAAGTCCATGAAAATTTACAGCGCGTGATTCCAAAGATCGGTGTGCCCGGAATGAATTTCTGAACTTTTTTTCAAGTACGTTCAGTAAACATAGGAGTGGGATTTTCTAACTTTTGAACCAGTGATCAGAATTGAAAGATGAGGGCACCATTGAACTCGCAGAACCAGTAATCTCTTAAAGAGACCTTCACCTCGATCGCAATGGTTCGTGTGTGAAAGATAGTTTTTGTGTTTTTTGTGAAAGAATGAAATAAATAAAAATGTTAACATTTTTATTTTATTTATTTGAAACTCCCATGTAAAGGTTATGGAGGTGGGGAACACCAAGCTTAAAACATTCCAATTTGAATTCTCATGGTGGGGACCACCATAACATTTTTAATGGGATAAAACCTCTCAACTTCCCTAAATTACTTATGCCAGCTCCCCATTTAATTGTTGGAGCCAAATAACAATTAATGAGATGTGTCAGCATTTTTATTGTGCAAACATAATTGATCTACTTAATTAAAATTAGGATTTATTCTCATTATTGGGTGAATTGGGGAAAGGGTTGGCAAAGGAAAATTGGGAGAGAATCTTAGAGGGATTATTCATCCTCTAACGAAGAACGCTCATGCCAACGAGGAATGTCTTCAATGATAATGAACCAAAAATAGAGGAAATGTCGATGTCACTGACGTCTATCTATCCCCCAACAACTTTGTCTCTTTCCTCACGATCTCCATCGACAAATCTCATAGTTAGGGGTCAAATTATGTGTGATTATTGTTTCACATCTTCTTCCCTTCTAAAACAAAGAATGCAGATCAACTTTCTAACTAGTTGATCGGCGGATGATTTTTTTTTGTGGGTTTGCGAATAATCAATTGTGGGAGGTTTTAGGGTTTGAGATTCTTCATTAAAGTTTTTTTTTGAGCAACTTTATACCTCTGTAACACTAAGGGTACAGTCCAAACAAACATGGCCTGACCTCTCTGCTGTTTTTCTTGAATGTTGTGTCCTTCAAGATGGAAGAAGGCAGCTTTGTGCCACGGCGACGAACGGATGTGGCGGTCAACACATCACCAGCCGCAATGAAGGCGACGGCTCCGTGGCTCCGCGCTGCCCCTGGCCTCGCCGCCCCATGGCCTCCACCTCAACCTTCAACCTCATAGCCTCGTAGACCTCCGGGATGCCTCGTGGCCTTGCCACCCTGTGGCTTCCGCGGCGCCATGTGGCCTCGCCGCCCCAAGGCCCTCTACACCGCCACACAGGCTCGCCGCCACAAGGCCCTCCACGGAGCCCTATGGCCCCCGCAACCTCACACCACCCTCGCAGCCTCTGCGGCCCCTATGGCCTCGTGCTGCCATCGCTGCCTCTGTGCCGCCCAGCGTGGTTGGGCCTAGCCGGACCCAGCAGGCCGGACCAGCCACTGCGGGCCAGGTCGACACAAACTGGGTCGGGTCGGACCATACTCAGTCCAGCTTCGACCCATATTCGCTCTACCAATCATAACTTTGGCATCGGGCATCCATTGGATAAACCATCAACGGTTCTAGAAACCTTTGAGTGAGATGGTCCCTTTGGTATACCCCACACGAGATTGGGATAAAGTTGGGATACAGTCAGGTTGGATCGAGCACAAATCCAACTGGGCCCTCGGGACTAAAATTCTAATAACATACAGGCCGAGCATCCAATTGAAGAACTGTCTATTGCGTTGAGACCCCTATGACATGGTAATCCTTTGGGATACATCTTCCTGGGACTACATGGCAGTTGGAGAATCGACCAGTGGATTGAGGTGCAGACCCTCCCAGAGACAAGAAAGCATTGCGCTGGAATGCAGTAGTTGTCTGTGATGTGAAGAATAAATACTGATCATGTGTGGGTCTGCACCTAGCGATCCTGTGTGGGTCAGAAATGAGATATCATTTGTGGGTCAGCACCAAGCGGTCCTATGTGGGTCAGCACTGAGCAATCCTGTGGGTGTCAACACGGAGCGATCCTCTATGGGTCAGCACTGAGGGATCCTATGTTGTTCAGCACCTAGAAATCCTATGTGGGTCTACACCGAGCGATCTTGTGTGGGTCACCAGCAGAGCCTCTTAACAGAGTAACATGATTTGTAGTTACATCTAATTATATCTACTAATTTACTTATGTTATACCTAGTTTGATCTGAGTTTGTTCATGTGTAGTACATTCCTTCGTGGTAATACCATGGTGGTATTCTTCTGTGTGGAATAACTGTGTGGTGCTTACCTTTTTCGTTTTCCATCCTTTGTGGAATAGTTGAGATTTGAGATTTTGGGTAGGACCTTGTGTTTCCTCTAGATTGAGATAGGTATACTTGATAAATTAGGTATATGTATGATTATATACCTAAGTAGGGTTGACAGTTGACTTCATGCTTTGTGGTTTATCCTTTGTGGATTTTTTGAGACATTGAGGGTCTCAGGGTCCCTACTGAGTATCGTTATACTCACCCCTCCATGGGTTATGACTGCGCCTTGTTGTGTTTAGTGCGGACAACGGATATCGCTGATTGATGTCGAGGGTGCCAGGACTAGACGGGGCCCGGAGGTGCACCATACGGCGTGTCGGTATGCAGAGGAGACGGGTGGACGTGGAGTGCTGAGCAGGCGATCTGTACCTACCATTCAGGTAGGAACCTCACAGGATGACCCAGTAGATTCTTTCCTTTTTCTTCAGTTGTATTGTTTTTCAGTTGTACTTATACCTTTAAACTTGGTCTTGTATTTCGTCCCCTTTATACTTTCAACACTCTTTTTTCTATACAGTTTACTTGTGTTCGTATCTTTCTATGTTCTTGGTTGCGCGTGTTTATAGGTTATAAAGGCAATGCCTTCCTGGTTTTAGGGAATATTCCTTTCAGTGCTAGTCTCCCACCCCTGACCTATGGAAGGCAGGCTTGGGGTAGTCACGACACGACCCCCAGGGGACGGTTCGTGACACCTCTAGTAAAGAAGAAGAAGTGTGTTATAGTGATGAATTAAGTAGTGATGAAGAATCGGCAAATTGTTCAAATTAATAATTGAAATTTATGTATTCTTTAATGAAAACTATAATCACCATAGAGTAATAAATTTATTGAAATCTCAGAAAACTGGTAAAATATCTTGAGCAATCAAAAGATAGGGATATTGTCGATATACAAGTATACTCACGAAAAAGATTAGAGATCACAATAAAATATATGAATCTAAGGATAAGATGAATTTTATTAAAAGTTAAAATCTAATTGGAAGAAAATAAATAATTAAAGGATCATGTGGGGAAGTTGATGGATGATGATACTTCTATGAGAAAATTTCATTTTGTGTTTTACAATTATATTGGGGAATATATTAAATGATCCTAATAATTAATGGATTTTTTCAATACTAAGAATAAAAATAGATATTGTCTAATGGTTTAGATAAATATCTTTTTATACACTTTAAAATGAATCATAAGTGGTGTTACTATAGAAAACATATGAAATAACATTTGTACACTACCTAGGACAATGATTACATCACCCAAGAAGGTGGACATACCCATTGAAAAATGTAGTGGTGGTCCTAAATGTTATAAAATAAAAGAGTTATGGGAAATGAAAACATTAAGAATAAGCCTAATGGAAAAAATCAAGTTAAAAGTGAAATATACTAAGAATGAAAATATTGAAAATAGTTAGTGAATTTCATATTATAAATCTCAACAACAACTAACTTTTGAAGAATATATCTATTACCTAGGGAGATTTTATTTTGACGGAAGAATTTGGTGTAGAAGAATTTATGGAAACATAGCATATATTTTTTCTATAATATTTAACTTCCCTATTCAAATTGATGAATTCAATTGATTGTTTTTTAGCATGATTTTTCTAGAATCCCATAGGGAAAACATCCAATAGTGATGGTGAAATTACAAAATTCTTTTGATTACCTTGAAGAAATATAAGGGAGGTGTGATAAAAATAGACAATGATATTGTGGTTATTAAATCAAAATTAGAATTTAAAATCTATATAGAGGAGGAATAATCATGATCATGTAGTAGTGGTTGAGGTTGAATGTAAATCCAAAAAATGGAGATAATCCTTGAACATTTAATAGAGGATGATTATCACACATCAAATTCTACAAGAACATCTTGAAATAAATCCAAAATTATAATGGAGGAATTATGACTATAGGAAAACAAGGATCTCTTCATTTCAAAAGTGTTGGATTTATAAATATTAGTATGAATAAACCAAATGATTTCCTCTTTATGAGTGGGGTGAAATAAAATATCTAGAGTTTTTTCAACTTTATAAAAATGAGAATGATATGATCCTTCACAAGATTTAATTCTTCATAACAAAGATTAAGTATGGGTCAAACATTAAATAAGGAAGGATAAACCAATATAAATTTACTTAAAATTTCCAATTTCCATGATACTTTTTGTATGAGCATGGAGGAGGAAAAAAAGATATATTATAGAAAATGTTTATAATTTTGGAAAAAAATAGGGCTAAGTTAATCAATGATGAGTCTATGAAGAATCTAATGAAGTTAAATCCCGAGAATCTCAATAATCATATTGTGTGTCATAAAGAAGTAATATTCCATAAGTTCTAAAATCTTGTAGAGTTCAATAAGACTAAATATCACGAGTTTCTACACTTACATGTTTTTAGACCAATGTTATTGAACATGACCAATGGATATAGGTATATCATTAAATTCATATGATTATTTCATTCATAAGAATTATCTCTATTTTATGTCAACCAATTTGTAATATCATGACATATTTAACCATCTTCAATGAATTTCCAATATTCTAATGAGAAGTGTTATTAAAAGTATTCAGATAGAGAATGGATCATAATAAAATAATAAGGATCTTGTGGTATATCTGGAGAAGTAAGGTATAAGACATGAATATAGTACTCCATGTACACTTTAAACAGTGAAGTAGTTGATAGGGTCATTTTAATTTAGCGTACATGGGGAGAACCATGTTATCAAAGCATGGAACATCAAATTTATTTTTAAGGCAAGCCTCAAAAATGGTTGTATACATTTTAAATCAGTGAATACATTCACTAGATTTGGTAATAATGTATTATGAGTAATGGTTTGGTAAGAATCCATTATTGAGTTTAAAAAGTGTTATACATCCTTTATTAAATAAATATTAAATGAAAACATTTGGAATTTTTCATTTAGAGAGATAATGAAGGTTAATTAAAAACACCTATAGTTGAAGGATTTACATGTGTTATGATAATAATTTATGAAAAAACAATGATATCCTTAATGATATTATGTTAATAATAAAAATAAATCACAAACATAACTATCTATTAAGGATGACATTATTGATGGTCTTTGAAAAAACAATGGGAAATATTAGAAAATTCTTGATGAATAAGAATATTTTTTAAAAATCTCAGGAAAATTATAAAAAATAAAATGATTCAGAAATCCCTAAAAAGAAAAAACCAATTTTCATGATACTTAAAAGAACTTATAATCTAAAAACATTCTTAGAGATACCCGCAATTGTGTTTAAACATAAGATCCTATATAAATATTAAAGGATTGTGGTATTTTATGTCAAACATTAGTGCAGGTAAATAGAAGTAATTATGAATAATTTTGAGTTGTTAAAAATGTCATTGAAGTTATTAGAAAACAATTTTAGTAGTTCAAGTTCCTGGAATTTATGTTAAAAAATATAGAGATAATTTCAAGAATTGTAGATTCTAGAAAACATAGAAACTATGAGAAGTGTAAGTTTTTAAGGTGATAAATAAGAAATCAGAAGATTCCATGTATATTTAAAAGTTTTTAATCAATTAATAATTTATTTAATGAATATTGAAGATATTTACTATAGATAATGCAAATATTTGTTAATAGAAATTTTATATAGTTATACATGTGAAATTTTAAAGTATACAAAAGATATCTATTAAGGGTAATTTGGAAATGTGTCCAATAAAATTATACATTGTGATGTGTAACATAAACTAGAGCGCGAAAAAGATTTTTATAAAAGATATATAATATCATCTAGATGATTAATATTATATTAGAGATGGTGTGTAAGATATTGTAGAGAAAAATTAGAATAGTATCAGACCTATTGTGATACGTAAGATATATTTTATAATATAAAATATATTCTTAAGGATGTGTATGATATTTTATCTTTTAATGTAAAATGTAATATATTTCATTTCTTATGTTAGGATTTTTAGTTCCTAGAAATGTGACAACTCTAAATATTTTAGACAGATGTTGGTTTTCTAGTATTCAATTTTAAATATCTTGAAGATAAAGGGTTAAGCTCTAATTCATGATGATTTATAAGGATGATGGATTTATAAAAAATTAATAATATCACTACCTAATTATAGGGGGTTTTCAAATATGATGATAACAAATCATTAATCAATGTTAAAACTGTAAAAATTACTAATATTTTTTCTTCGTTATTTTACATAATAATGTGCTTGAATTTATTTTAAATAAAGTTGATTACCACGGGGAACAAATCCATGTGATCAGTTATAGGGGATTTTATAGGTAATAATACTGAGAAAATAGGTAGAAGAAATACTGTTGAATTCATTCAGTGATTGATTTTATGAAATTATGAATTATTGAGTAATTCATAAATGTTATCAAAAATAAAATAAAAAGGAGAAATATTATATGGGTGTGTGGTTGAACATATTGAAAATATTGAGTTAGAATTGTCAATGGAAATAAATAAATTGATATTGAGTTCAATAATAGTTTTTTTTGCAGTTTACATGATATTATGGGAATAATGATCATGATGAAGAGGACGCCTAAATGTTTTGGATATTCAAAAGTCCAAATGGGTATCATTTGTTGATGTTGATTCATCCTGAATCTTCCTTGTGATCTTCTTGGTTCTTGTTTTAATCCTTATTCTAAACTTATGGGAAACAATATAAATAATTTTTGTGAGATATAATTTTCGGTAAACACTATTTTGTAAAAGATGATACCTTACAACACTACTTACAATCCTTAATTATGTTGGTGGACAATCTATGTATCTAACTCAAACCAAACACTATAAGGATGGGGTTACCCATTTTGGGGGTGAACCTTATAAAAAAATATTTTTCTCTATTTCCCATTCTTTATATTATGACTATTGGTTAGAGAGTGTTGAAATGGTTTGTATCATCCCAACCTGAATCACTAGGTCTACTCTAAATTTTCACATCACCTCAAACAGGCCTCCTTGTATGTTCAAGTTTTCTAACTAGCGATAAGGGTATAAAGTGGAACCATGGGGAGACTATAATATCAATCAGAGTATACAATAATAAATAAATAAACAAATGTATACAATTATATAATAAAATTAAATGAATACCAAAAGAATGCCAACAATGTGAATGAATTTGTAAATAAGAGCCTCAAAATACAAGAAAAAATAAAATAGTTGATCCCCAACTTGGTAGATCACGTATAAAAATAAATAAAGGTACAAAAGTACAAGGAGGATTTGTAATATAGAGACCCATGATTAATAGGAATTGATATTACATCATTTTATATGAATATTTAGCACATTACAATAGAAGATTCTCGAAGACCATAATAGTTTAGTGTCTTTGTAAACATAGAACACGTTCTTCAAATTTGGTGAAAGATCATAAAAATCTTTTATAAAGATCATCTCATTTAGTACACCTACTTAAAACCTTTCTTCATTATTTGGGGAAATAAAACTTACAAAATGGGTGATCTCAGATGCTCGGTAATGGTATACAAGGGATATACATAAGAAAAATACTAAACATAAGGGTACAAGAACATGAGGATAACATTCAAAGATCATACAATACATATCAAATATCATATACATGAGTTGTGGCATAAATATTTTCATTTAATAAGATATAAATCATTAGGGACCCAAGATCATAATCTATGAAAGAATAAAATAGGAATAATATATGTAATCATGTCATACACATAAGTATATAATATATTATGTCAAGGGTGTCTACCAAGACCTTCATAACATGTTTGTCTTGGAATAACCACATGTATATCTACTTAAGGCTTGGGATGTACTCCCATGTACCCTCTTGTTTTGGGATTCATATTCCTTACCATGTACCCTCTTGTTACCAGTTTGCGATGCTCCCCCCCCCCCTCTATGTACTGAATTATTATGGGCATGGGATTCCCATCTATTTACCCTATTTTTATGTGTTTGGGATTCCATCCCATTTTCCCTCCTCTTATGGGATTGGGATGACCTACTATTTACCCTCTTGTTATGGGATTGGGATGAACTCTCATTTAACCTCTAATTATGGGATCGAGGTTATCTCTCTTGTACCCACATGTAAAAGGCATGAGATGCCCTATCGTTTACCATATTATTACGAGATTGATAGGCCCTCCCATATACCATTTCAACTCATTGAACATTTATCATTACTTAATGACTTTTATAGAGATATAGGTACCACCCTTAACATAATTAAATCATACATGTATGTGTCATAAGATAACAAAACATGCATCATATCATGACCCATAAAAAAGTTATGGGATTCATAAACATCACATCACAACATGAGAAATGAAATGGGTATAAAAACATATCCTCATATAAGATACCTGATTAATAATTGGTTCATCAATGAAACACCCATAAAAAATATGGTTTCATAAGGTCTTTATTAGATTATAACCCATGAAATAAAAACATATGTCATAAACATCAATCCATCCAATCATAAATCATTCAGAAAAATAAGATGAATCATATCAGTGGATTACATCACTATTAAGGAATATATAAGATCAATAGATGTCATTTTAGATAGAAACTAATTTTATAGATCTTTTAAAAACATTTTTTGAAAAAAAAAATATCCAATTTACCATCAAAAAATCTTTTTAAAACAATAATAATTATGAAAACCTTTTTCTTTTAAAAATAACCTTGAAAATTTATCAAGGAAACATTGAAAACTTATAAAGGAAACATTGAAATCCATTTTAAACCCTCAAAATTTAGAAACTTTTTAAAACCTTTATCATTGAAAATTAAACTAAAATATCATTTAAAAACATTTTCAAAAACATTTTTAGAAAAAATGTGTGTTTTAAAAAAATAGATTTCCAATTAATGAGAAAAATAAAGTCATATTTTCATAAACCATTGTATTAGTCATCCTAAGTATAATGGAGTTGAAAATAGTACCAGTATATTAAGATATAATGAATAATCATAGGGTTATAAAATAGATAATAATTCTTGATATATGAATCATAATATTTCATTAATAAAATCATAATCATAAACAATCATGATAAACGATGAGATTTTTGGAATAAATTATAACCACTTTGGTAATATTAAATCATAATCCCCAGGAATGAGAAACATTACATGAAGATTAAAATATCATAAAAATAAATATATTTATTATATAACATGTCCAATGGTAGTATATAAACCTCTTAAAAATATATAGTTTCATAAGATGGAAGGTGTCTCGTAGAAGGAAAATTGAGACAAAATTACTTTATGGATTTGGTAACATTTGAACAATAAACCCAATGAAAGAGAGACAATAAAATGGATATGTAAATGACCAAAAATTTAATTAAAATTATCATATAACACATTTAGGTTTATTATAAACACAAAACCAAATAAAAAAGATTTGCATAAGGCATAATTCTTGGAGAAATAAAAGTGGGACTAGAAATCCCCTTACTACTTGAGTAACTTTTGAATCATGATCCCCATGAAAGGATAAAATAAATTCAAACTATTAATATCATTATATTATGTAAATTAATTATATAACATATCATAGTGTAGTATATACACCACAAAACAAGATTATGTGATGAATATAGCGTATATCCCACTAAAATAAAAGTGAAACGAGAAAACACTTACCAAAAGTCTTGACTTTGTTCATAGACCTTCAAACCTCCCATATAATAATAATAAACATTTTACTAAAAATATTAAAAATAAGAAAATTCTTATATATGATACTATTATTTATTTTATTATGACTTTATGTTATATGTTTATTATCAATTTCATGTTAAAGTTACGATGTGAGTTATAACAGCTTTGTTTTTTGAATATTTTTTGAGTTATTATTCTTAATCCTCTTAGTTAGATCATGATTTACTTATTTTTAGAATATGAAACATGATTTAAATATAATATATATTTAGTATATAATTATTTATAATAATATTTACGTGATATAAATATAAAATGAAATAAACCATTCTTGGAGATGGTAGGTCGTACGTAAACATGAAACATGTTTCTCTTTTCTTGTCGTATGGAAAGAATGAATGTTAATGACATATATATGTGTGTGTATATAGATATACTATAATTAAATTATAATTATTATTTTATATAAAAAATATATGTTTCATAAAACCATAATTAATAGGTTCCATGTAAATCATGAGAGAATCACATTGTTTTGAGAAGGCGGTAGTCCTCACATCCACAAAAAAAATGTTATCGTATTTATCAAAAATGGAATGCATGAAGTAATATATTATATAATTATTAAATAAACATAAATAAATCATAAATATCATATATATCAAATAAAATTATAAATTCCATCATTATTCACAACAGTGAAAGGTGGGAATTGAAGAACAACAACATCAGTTCGTGCGATAGTAGTCTGTTGTACACATGAATGATGATTTCATATCCTATTTGGAGAAAGTGTGTGTCATTTTTGGTTATACCTTTATAATATCAAAATAAAAGTGTATTTAGGTTACTTTTTTTATTATATAAGAATTTAATAAGAATAATTTATGAGTATTAAGAAAAAAAATGAAATTTCTGGTTGATGGATATTTCTTATTATTTGGATAATTCCAATTTATTTTAACCAAATGGATTTTTTAGTAGAATTTATAACCCAAGGGGTACATCTAGGATTAAGGAATGGAATTAAGAAGTATATTTGGATAGGATTTTTCGATCCAAAATGTAATGATAGGTGTGACGAGAGAGGGAGTAGATGATGCCTATTATAAGTGGGGAAAAGTACATATTGGGTGTTCTTGAAATGATTTGAGTTCTTCCCACACATTACATGTCTCCATGTGGTCCTAGAAAGAACATTATAGATCCTTATCTATGTAAGGGTATAACTAGGTCCATAGCATAATTTTTAGGCAAGATTATTGTCATTGATAGACTGTATATCTAATGTTTAGTCAGTAATTAGGAATTTTTTTTCAACCTTAATCACTATAATTAATTTTAATTACATTCACAAATATTTTGGATCAAAAACTAATTTCAAGTTATTATATATTATAAATTGTTCTGATTCCAAATATGGAATTCAAATTTTCAAATTCTATTCATAAAAGTGGTATAAATTAATTTAATATCAGTCCAGTGGACGGGATGAGACGACGAGTTATTAAATTGAAAATTTTCAAATGTTAGAGATGTTTTTTTCCATTATCATAGTGAAAATGATAAAAATGACCTAAATTATATTAATATATGTATATTTGATCTTATTATTCTTTAAAAATATATTAAAACATAATTTCACTATATAAATAAAGTAGACAAAAAAGTATTTTTCAGTTAAAATGATGTACTTTTCACTATTTATCAAAAAATCAAACTTCTCTGAAAAATTCCAAAAATGAACCCAAAGTAAATTTTTATATTATGATTTAAAAATGACAGGTTATTTTCTCATGTAAAAAAATATAAAAATATAAAAATTTTGATTCAGAATAGGTGTTCCATTAAAAGGTGGTAAAATTATCTTACAGAAAAATGCAACTTTTTATTCATGGAGTTGGATTTATCCTTATCTTATACCAATAAAATATATTGAATGATTGTCAAAATTTTAGTTTGAATATAAATTATATAAATTTTATTGATAACGTTCATTAATAATGTTTTTTTTTTATTTATTGAGTTAAAATTGTGTTTGTACATAGAAAACAACAGTTTTCCTAGAAATGAAATTTCTTTATTTTCAAATAGTTCATAATTTAATTTTTTACTACTTGATAACCAAAATATTAATTTTATTTTAATGTTTAAATAAAATTTTAACAATTTTGTTCTTCTTATTCATAATTTCTATTCAAATGGATATGTGGTAAATAAAATAATATTTTACTAACATTGATAATAATACATTGTAGTTTGGAAAAACTCGATCATGAGTTTCATGAGAGTTATCAAAGGAACTCATCATTTTGTATAAAAAATATATGCATAATGGTCTATTTACCATAACTAATCTAAGTGTTTCGTGTAGTAAAATCTTGACTAGGTGTTTCATACAGAGAAATTATAAATTGGTGTATTTATATAACACAAGCAATATTCAGTATTGGGTAAAATATAGAGTATTGAAAATATTAAATTATTTTTCTAAAAAAATATAAATAAAAAATACCAAGGTTTTATATTTTATCCCTTGAGCTTAATTAAACCCTAAAAATCATTTTTGTATCAAATTTTTAAAACTCTAATGTTCCTTTCAAAGAAACCCACATCACAAAAATGAATACTAAAAATTCCATTAAAAAAATAATGTTAGAAACATAAAGTATAAAAAAATTAACTCATTTCTATGTTTCCATATTGGATAACATATTGGATGGTAATAAAATGGACATGGTAGATAAATATAACTATCATATTCTGATTGAGAGTGATAGAGAACATGGTTAGTAGAATGTTGATGATCACAAAGCCATAAATTTTTGATTCTCTAAGGGACCATTTGATTCTTTGGAAATGAAGTTACATGGATAAAATATTTAGTTTCAATATCCTTTTACAAAATTAGAAAAACATTCCCAAGAAGATATACATAGATTCATTTTATAACAATATCACCATTTATTTATGCCCTGACCAATTTCCACTTCATCTCTTATTCCAAAAATAATGTGAATTTGTTATTCCTGAAGCATTAATGGATCATAATATCCATAACGGATGACAAGTAATTTTACCCATATTTAGTTATAAATGTTTCTAAATGGTTATCCTAGGTTATCCAATATGCATATATCCACATTTTTTGAGATAATACATTAATCTCTAAAACCTCATCTAAATATTACCATAAACTATTCCATAAACGGTTAGCCTTATAACAATTCTAATAGATGAAAATACCAAACTATTGAAATAAGGTCACTGAAATTTATAAAATTAGTAAACTTTATCCCCTATATATCATAATGTATCTCTTTATTGTCACTTAACAAACATGTTAATATCTTCATCATCTATTCTCTTGAAACATGGTAAAAACATAAATTTCCCTAAAACCTTATCTAAAACATATATGTTTTATTTTTCCAATTATTACTAGATATATTAATTAAATCCAAAAATGTCATAAAATAAATACTTTAGAGAATAAACTACTTTTACAACAAATCCTTTTTCAGTTCTAAAGTTGTTGATATTAACTGTATCCAAATAATTCATCTCTTTATTCAATATAAATATGATTTTCTCAATATCAGAAACACATTAAGTGTTAGGTTACCTTATTCAAAATACCACTATTCTATTAAATAAATTTTAAATTTCATTATCAGCAATAAAAATATCCTTTTAAATATTTAATGAAAAACACATACATCATTATTCATATAACATAATTACTGAATTTTAATACATATAATGTTCAATCATCCAAATTTATTCATAAAACATTACTTGGGATTCATAATCATATTCTTCAGTACCAATTTCTAATAATATGAAATATAAATAATTTATTAAGGTTCTTAAACCTCAATTTAATCAGGGTTTTTGTGTTTAATGTAAAATAAATATGTTATATCATCCCATACCTTTCATAAATCATTCATGGTCTCTTTATCGTTAGTAGTATAACGCATAATCATTCTACATTATAGATTATCTTCATGAGATTTTCACTTAGGAAATCGATTTGAATAATTCCCATAAAATCCACATCTAAAACATTTAATTTTAACCAGGTTCTTTCTAGTTTCCTCTATTGACCAAAATTAGAAATCATAGTGTGAGAAACACTTATCATAGTAGAAATCCACGTAATATTGAAAACATGATTATTGGATGCCTAAATTATGGATCCCACTTCATTAGCCTCTGAAATATAAGGTTTATCTTATGTTATTCATAGTCATATCCTATTTAAATAATTCACGATTTTTTTAAATATTTTTTGAATTCCCAAATCATATCCATCAGGAGTGTCAAACCATGTGTGCAGAAAGTCTCATTTATATACACCAGTTCTCGGTCAATTCTAGCTCAATATATTGTTTTTGGGGTTATTACCCCTATGTATATATGTTTCATATCCACATCCACTTATAGTATCAAGAAAATGATTTAATTTCTTAGAAACCACTCTCTCAATCTATTACCAAAATATTAGGATATTTTCATATACTTTGATTCATCTTTGGAATTATTCTTAGAGAAATACCTAGAAATATACTTAAAAAATATCCCACTGCATATCCCTAATGCTTTCTCATCCTTGTTTCTAATTGATGAAAAAATATTTCCATTGATACCAACTATAGAGACATAGGATTAACATGCATGGATATTACATCATATTATATGGATATTCATCACATTAGAAAATAAAATGCTCGAGGACCATAATAGTTCAGTGTTTTGGATACATGGAATGAATTATTCTAATTTGGTGAAAAAAAATATTCATATCCCATACATATCTTACCCTTTACAACTCATACTTAAAAACTTTCTTCATAACATGGGGAAAGGAAACATAAGAAAGGGGTGGGCTCATATGCTCGTTAAGGGTAAACAAGGAAGATACGTAAGAATAATCATGATCATAAGGGTGTCAGAACAAGAGAATAACATTATAAGATCATACCCTGCATTTAAAATATCTTATACATGATTCATGGAATATATATTGATAGTCTATAGTATAGGAATTGTGATGGAATCAAGAGAATAAGACATTAAAAAATGATGTAGGAGTAAGACATGGAATTGTTGCATAGACATTATTATAGAAAATATTATGTGATGTATATCTAACAAGACCTATATAACATGTTATGATTGGGATAATCACCTATTTAGCTATGTCATGGTTGGTGTTACCTCCCTTTTACCCTCTTATTTTGGGCTTGTTATGCCCTCCCATGTACCATCTTTTTACGGGCTTGGGATTCCCTCTTGTGAACCCTATTGTTTTGGGTATGGGATGACCTCTCATTTACCCTATTATTATGGTAATGGGATTCGCTCCTATTTACCCACTTGTTACAGTCTTGGGATTACCTCTTGTTTACCCTCTTGTAATGGGCCTGGTATGCCCTCCTATTTACCCCCCGGTTATGCCCATGGGATGCTCTTCAGTGTACCGTATTGTTATGGGCATGGTATGTCCTCTCGTTTACCATATTATTATAGGATTAGTATTCCCTCTCATGTAACATTTGAGATCGTTGAAAATTTATCATTACCCAATGAATTGGATGTAGATATACGTCCAACCATTCACATAATGAAATCATTCATGAAAGTGCCACAAGATAATTAAACTTTCATCATATCATGACCCATAAAAAAGATATGAGCTCCATAAACATCATTTCATAAGCCATGAAATGAAATTAATATCATAAATATTTCATTATATAGGATACATGTTTCATAATCATTTCATCAAATCATAACCCATAAAAAGAAGCTTCTTTCATAAGAATTTTATCATGGTATTGCTCATGAAAAAAATGTGTGTCGTATATATCAATCCTTCAAAACATAAACCATTCAAGGAAAGGATATGAATGGTATTCACAGATTATATCCTTGGTAAGTAATATGTAACACCAACAGATGTCATCTAAGATGGAAAATAATTTTTAAATAGATTTCAAAAACATTTCGTGAGTAAAATATACTTTCTTCTTTGAAAAAATATTTTTATAAAATATAAACTTCTGAAAACATTTTAATTTTGAAAATAACCTTGAAAACTTATAAATGAATATTTGAAAACAATTTTTAAAATATTTTAAAAGCTAAAACGTTTTTAAAAAAAAATTCCCCAAAAATGAAAATAAAATATCAATTAAACTAATTTTTGAAAACATTTTTATAAAATATGATTTTAGAATAAAATAGATTTCTACTCCATGAGAGAAATAAGGTCACAGTTTCTTAAAACATTTTAATAATCATCATAAGCACCAAAGAGTAAAATAAAATGGAAAAAATATATAAATATATCAGGAATGACCATAGGGGTATAATATTCAAAATAGTAATTAAGATATGTATCATAATGTTTCATCAATAGAGGAGTAATCATAATCATTCCTAATAAATGATGAGATTGTAGCAATAAACTATTACCACTTTAGTAACATTGAATCATAATTCACATGAAAAG
Organism: Viscum album; assembly: GCA_963277665.1. Lineage (NCBI taxonomy): Eukaryota > Viridiplantae > Streptophyta > Magnoliopsida > Santalales > Viscaceae > Viscum > Viscum album. The sequence goes on from OY728148.1 coordinate 1,143,773,280, forward strand.
GGAAAATTAAATTAATTATAAAACATAATTATATTAAATATATTCATTATATAACATTTCAAAGGGTGTTATATATGCCTCGTAGAATAATCTATGTGCATAATATAGAACGTGTCGCAAAGAAGGAAAATTAAGACCGAATTACTATAACGATTAGGTAACATTTGAACCATAAACCCCAATATTGAGAGATCATAAAATGGATATTTAAATACCCATAAAATTAAGTAATAATGGTCATATTATACATTCATTGTTAGAATATACACCAAAGAAAGGAAATGAGTGGTGAATAAGTCTTATAGAAATAAAACTCAGACTAGATATCCCATTACTATTTGATTAACTTTTGAATCGTGATCCCCATTAAAGGATAAAATCAATTAAAATTTTTAATATCATTGAAGAAAATAAATTAATTATGATACATCTCATAGGGTGGTATATACACCACACAACAATAGTAAATGATGAATATAGCACATGTCTCATAGAAATAAAAGTGAGACGAGAAAACCCATACCTTAAGTCATAAATTTCTTTGTACAAGTTCAAAACTATTTTATGAAAAATATAGGTTTATTATAAATCTACCAGATAACCATATTATTATATATAATACCATATATTATTTTATTATGACTTTTTATTTCATTTTTATTAATAATTTCATGTTAATGTTATATTTTGGGTAAAAACCGCATTATTTTTCTTATATGTATTGACTTGTAAGTCTTGATCCTATTAATTATATCATGATATAAATATCTCTATAATTTAACAAATGACAAAAATATCATATATATTCAGTATATAAGTATTTATAATAAACCACAAATTATAGAAATATGAAATGAAATACACCGTTCATGGAGACAGTAGGTTGTACATATGCATGAATGTTGTTTATATTTACCTATCATTATAGTATAATTATTATTTAATTTACATAATAAAATTTTAATAAACTTATCCTTAATATATTCTATGTAAACCATGAACGAATCACATCTCTTTGAGGATGTGGTAGTCCACAAGTCCGCAAATGATGTTATTATATTTCCAAAAAATAGAAATCATGAAAGTATTCATTATATATTAATTATAGATTCATAAATAAATAATAAATTATATATATAATATAAAAATAAAATTCCATCATTATTTCTAGTGAAATTTGGCAATGGATGAACAAAAAACATCGGTTCGCGAGGCAGTAGTTCGTCGTACACACGAATAATGATTAACCATTTCATTTGACGGAAGTGTGTGAAAGTATAGGTCATACCCACATAATAAAAACATATCAGTATTTTTAGGATACTGATTTAATCATAAATTCATATAATAATAATTTTTTTTGTGGTTAATAATTAAATAAAATGAAATTTCTTGTTGAATGATGTTACCTATTTTTTAGGTAATTACTGTTGGTTTATGCCAAAGGCCTTCCTTGGATGGATTTATTAGCAGTAAAATTATTCTATAATTTATGGAGAAAAGTTTAAAGGAGATTTAGATTGGTTTTTCCAATCCAAAAGACCTCAATATGTGTGAATAGAGGGGGAGGAGAGGAGGCCTTTTATAATTGTGGAAAAGGACACCATGGGTGTTCTTGAAAAGAGTTGAGTGATCACCACATCAGACTTGTACCCCAAGGGTTAAAAATAGACCATTAATGATTATTATATTTGTAATGGTTTAAATATTAATAGAATGTAATTTTTATAAATGTTTATTTTCATTGTTACACCTTATATTCTATGTTTAGTCATTTGTTATGCTTGTTTTAACCTTAATCACTCTAATTAATTTTGATTTTTTTACTAGTATTTTCATACAAAAAAATATTTGAATTTATTAGAAATTAGAAATTATTATAATTAAAAATAGTGAATTTAATTTTTAAAATTATACTCACATAATTTGTGTAACTTAATTTAAAATTAATCCTACATACCAGATGAGATGATGAGATTTTAAAGTGTAAATGGTCGGAAGTTGAAAATATTTTTCATCCAATTTAAATGTGAAATTGGTTTTAAAAAATAAATTCTTTTAATTTATTTATATTTGATCAAATTATACTTTCAAACTAAATTAAAACATAATTTCTTTATATAAATAAATTATAAGATAAATAGGTTTTCAATAAAAATTCAGTGTTTTCACTATTCATCAAAAATGGAACCACTCAGAAAAATTCCAAAAATTCACCCAAAGTAAATTTTGATATTCATATTTCAAATATGAAGTTTATATATTAAAAAAATAATTTTTTATGTTTTAAAAATTATATTTATAATAGGTGCGCCATTAAAAGGTGGTAAAATAACCTTTTAGAAAAATACAACTTTTAATTCATTAAAATGGATTTATCCTTATACTTATCAAATCTATTGGATGAGTGTAAAAAATTTTGAATGCAAATATAATATATAAATTTTATTTAAAAAATTCATAAATATTTTTTTCGATCTATTGAGATAATGTTGTGTTTGTGAAAAGAAAAATTAATTTTCCTAGAAAAAGAATTTATTTATGTTCAAATAGTTTTTACCTTCATTTCCAACTAGCTAATAACCAATGGAATAATTTTATTTAAATGTGTAAATAATATTATATAACTTTAGTTAATATTATTTATAATTTTCTTTATAACTACTATGTTTTAACTATAATAATATTTTAATAACAATATTAATAGTACTTTGTTGTTTGGAAAAACAGGGTCTTGTTTGTCATGGAAGTTGTCGAAGGAACTCAGCATTGTGTATAACACATTGTAAACATTGTTTTTTTGACCAAAATATAATATATGTTTTTTATAGTGCTAGATCGAATTGGTGTTGAATAAAAAATAAATAATAAATTTGGGCCTTCATTTAAAATAGATAATAATCAGTGTTGTGTGAAATGTTAAATATTGATAAGAATAAATTAATTTAGAAAAACATATTTCACAAAATATTATGGTGTTACATGATAAACAAAGCCTAAAATCACTATTGTATCCAACATTTAGATAGATATCCTACTAGATTATCAACCCATGCCTTATCCCAAACTGTATCTGCAACAACTGAGGGGTGCTCTAGTACCCAAGTGTTGAGGATGGTCAGGAAAGGTGTGAGTAAAATTTAGTAATAAACCACTAACATGGTCCAGTACCCAACCGATAATATATAGTGAATTTACTTTTTAAAATCTTGGTAAAAATTAAATAATAAATACATTACTATACAAAAATATTGTAATCACCAAGAACACACAGGAAACAGTATCTATGTATCAAATAGTTGTGTACTTACTCAGACACCACAAACCTCAGTCATACCTACATCACCACAACATTAGAAGGATAATCTAAATAAAGTTTCTGGTAACCAATATAGTGGTAAATAAAAAGACACTTGGTTCATAATGAATATTCCAATGGTCTCAATTCATCAATTCAGATCAGGCCTCTTGAACATTCAATCTTACCTTCCTCAAGGGTCTGGCCTCTAGTCCATCATAACCCTATATGCCTCGGGTTAGGCCCTCGGGCTCTGATTTCCCTAATTCACATCTTCATGTCTGAACCCCAGACCATCATTACCCTATCCTATGCTCAGATCCATCATAATCGACACCGAAAATGTTGTATACTCATTATCTAATGGATGCACATCACATTATGGTTCACCTATATCAAGTACCTAAAACAACCTCGAAGGAGTTGTAAGACACATAACACGGTACAACATACATGTGATGCATAGTACAAAATAACATCACTATTTTTAATAGAAACATAACATACACATTTTATTATCATTTAATGTGGAAAACAAGAAATATAGGCAAACTCATGTGATAAAACCTCATAATGGGTCTTATGGATACAAACGCACTCACATTCTATCACAGTCAAGAATGGTCAAATAGTTATACCAATATAAGTATAACATAATGGAAAAGGATTGTATCTACAAATAGATCATGGAATATGATGATGAGACATTAAAGCTACACATTTTATTAATAAAAACATAGTCTATCAGTCTACTAATGCAAACTCATGGAAGAATCAACATAAATGGAATCACAGGTTTACACACAACACACACATATGATCTATGAATCATGCATGGTATCATGGGCTATAGGAATCAGGTATCAAATCAAAAAAAACACAAAGTGTCTATGTAGTATTATTCACTCATAGGTGATCAAACCTCATCCATCTGTGACCACTATCAAGCCAGTGAAAAGACTCTACGGGTAGGCATGGTTCCATTAATTAATTAAGAATCATACCTCATTAATTAATTAAGAATTATTTTTATTCATAACTAGTTAGGAAAATTAGGGTCGTACAGACAAGGTGGTGAACCTGATACTGTAATCTAATAAATCTAAACAAATACCAAATTGTAGAGAACACGAGACTGTATTCATCATACCTAGTCAAATCCCATCCAATCAAATCCCAATGGATTTTTCTGAGTCAAACTAAGTCCATTCATACTCTATTGAACACTTCAAGTTCTATCGAATACCAAATCATTCAAAATAGTTAATTATAATTAAATTATAATTAATTAAATGAAAATAAGAATAAAAATAGTTTACTGAGAAAGGAACGCATTCCAAAAGACTTACTAGATGTCACTGTCTGTCCAGAACAAGGCCCAACAACCTACAGAAGATCAATTAGGTTTATCCGTCACCGAACCAGAAAAAATACCTATCTCACAGGAACCCAACAACAACCAATTTATTATAAATAAATTTTAAATTCTAGAATAATTAAACCTGGTGAAATACATATAATAGATATCCCTTCAATGGAACATGTTCATAAAAATAGGATATTCTCTTTCAATGTCAATCTAAATTCTCATCATCCATGTAAAATCCATCATGACCTGGTAGAATTTCAAACTAGTTTCTCTAATCATAATCATGATATGATCAATAGATTATGAATATTTATATGATATTAAATTAAATTTATGAATAAATAGGTATAAGACATTTCTAGGGGGATCAATCACAATAAAATTATCTTATATGAGTGAAGTAATGTGGTCGTAGAAGATCCCAAAGGCCAAAACCATCAATTCCCATCCAAATCCTCATAGGGAAAATAATGTAATGAAACTTAGAGGTTATATAAAAATAATTCATCTTTAAAAACCCTGAAATACTTTCTAGGGTAGTTCACAGTATGAAAACAGTCTTCACACTAATAAAATTTTGGATATAAGATGAAAATTTGGGATATAGGCTCAAAGGATTCTAGAACTACTAGTTCATGGTGTGACATATAATTTCACACTATGAATCCATTCTACAACACCTAGTTGTTTTATTAACCCCATTGAATTCACCTAAAATCACTATTGTATCATATAACACCTCTATTCATTCTTAAATAAATACCTTATAGGTATTCTAACATATGGATTATACTCCCATGGTCGAATTCTCAAAATATCCACCCACTAAATTGAAAAATTAATTTTTCTAATATAATTTCAATGAGTAAAAGAATTTTCCATTATTGTAAGATCCAGAACATCTAATAATTAATTTTTTTTAAATTTTATTATAACTATTTTTTTGTTAATGTAATGCCTCTTGGGAGTTTGAGAGGTCTCGAGAGGGTTTAGGAAGTTTAGGAAATGAAAATTGGGAAAAAGTGGTTATCCAGTGCATGCTTCATGGTTGTAACATAGTTATTACGAACTATGCACCATAATATTGTGGCATCATGAAGGAGTATGAATGGTTATAAAGCCATGAAAAGAGTCCTAGGAAACCATGTGTCACGAGTCCCTCTTGGACAAAAGTGAGCGCACAACCACCGCATAGTTTGTAAAACCATGAAAGTGGATCATACAAGACTTATAGAATGGATCCCTCATGGAAATAGGATACCAACATGGTTGGTGAATGGTTTGGAGGGCCAAAACATGTGCCTATTAATATAGGTGATTTTACAACCCCCCCCCCCCCCTTATATTTAAGGGTTCAAACCTTATTTTCATCTCATTTCCACCTCCAGTAGAAATGGTAATAGACCTTAGAATGCCTCCTCTTTTAAGGGTGATTCCCCTTTGATTAATTGTTTTTGGAAGCACTGTTAGTTGAGAATCAAATATCCAAGTGATTCTACCAATAATCTTACTTCAATTTTTTAGATGGAGAATGGTTTAATCTTTTTATCCTTATAAATCCCTAAACCCTTATTTTCCATTAGATTTCAATATAGGTAATTGAAGATTATTTGGGAAATAATCAATGGTTTTGATTAATAAAGAAGTTATATGTGAGATTTATGTAGGAGGTATACTAGTTAATTTAATGTAGTCGTGATGTTTTTATTGTGTATGGAATTATATTAATGCATTGCAATGTATTTCATTTATTTTTTTAATTATATAAAGAGGATTTTGACCCTAATTTATGTGTGAGAACCCACACTGTCCTTATTGGATTCATTGAGGACATGTAGACAAGGACTAAGGGCACCCATGGGGTGTGCGAACTCCTTGGAAAAGGTGAAATGGGTTGTTAAATGAAGTTTTATATTTTTCATGAAATTGATCCATTTTTAATTGTTTTTTATTATTATCACACAATAAATGGATATTTTTCTTAACTTAAATAAGTTAAACGATTTATGTTTTGTTAATAGGTAAAGGTGATAAATGGTTCAAGGGGTTTTCTATGTGGATAAATGGTTTTAGAGGGTGTCCAATGGTTATAATTTTGTATAAATAGTAAATGGGGAGAGTTTTGGGAATTATTAAAAGTGTTTAATTTATATAACCATGGTATTGTGACCAATGAAAAATGAACCCTTATTGTTATCATTAGTTAAAATGGTCACACATGAAAACCTTGGAAAAAGTGATTAATGATATGTCTTGGATTTTGTTCTGAGCCTCCTCACCCTTGGGTTAGTATATGATAATATATTATGTCCCACTAATATATTTCATTGTTTAGGAAGTTAGACTATGCTACAATATCCTGACATATGGACATGATATGGATACATAGACTTATCTCCAAGTTTCATTATATAATTTCATTGATAAATAAATAATCATGTGATTTAAATTATTTGACCCCATTTGTATATGGTCCAGACTTCTTGAATGTCCTAAAGTGGGTTTAGTTGTTTGGTGTATGTGTTGAACCCAAGGGCCTTAAGGATAATGAATAATTTTTTAATATCAAGATTTTTTACATGCATAGTATTTTTTATTATACTTGTAACATCTTCCTACACTATTATTTCACTGTATTTTGTTGTAGGAACTATTTTGGTGTCTTACTGAGTTTTACCCACAACCTTCACATGCTGCAATGGGTACCTGAGTAGATTACAGGGTTACATGTAAGAAAAAATTAAATGGCCCTATGATTGATACTTGACATTGTATAGAACATGTTTGATGGGATCATACATGATTTGATAACTGATTGGGTAATTTTCCTTGACGTATTATTTTTATTTCCCTCTAGGAACATTATACCATCACGATATGACATGTTTTTTTGTTTTTTTATTAGTACCTCCTATTTTTGGGAATGTGTAATGTGATGTGTTAGATTCTATATATTGTAATATTATTTGGTTTTTTTATTTCCACAATGGGTTTACAATAGTAAATAGGGTATAGTCTGCAAATGTATTGTAGAGACCCATACTTGACGTAATTAGACTATAAGGCCCCAGCCTTAAACATTACTTAATCTTTAGTTATTACAAGATTACACATTGAGGATCTTCTCAGGTGTATAGTTTTAGAGAATTAGATCATAAATCATGCATTACATTCCACATTTAAACAAAGTGGTTACATAAAAGATAGTATTCATTTTTTTCCATCAACGGAAACATATTTAAAACAAAACATGGACTCTTTAATGAAACTTCCTTGACCCTATCATCACATCATGTACCTTTCCCTTGACCTGTGAAAAACATTTCAAAAACTTGGGATGAGCATAAAAACTTCAATAAGGGATATAAAAGTACGAAATGAAAACATTAGTCCATGTATGAAATCATACTTTACTCATAAAACATAATAATTTTAACATACCTCATCAAATCATGAATAAATCGTATAAATCATAAGACATAAAGGTAACTTGAGGCATTCATAACATTCTTACGTAGGGAGTAACCCTCATGGTTATACTTGGAATACTCATCACTGTATATTCCCTAAATCTCTTCGGAGAAACCTTAACGTTTAACCACATCACGTTACCCAATGCATTGGAGAGCTATATTGGGCTCACCCTCCCTTAGTTTATCATGGAACCACCCGTCTTCATAAGAATTCCCAAGAACCATAACATAATCGTATCACATAAAACATGCATAAAGGAAACATAACATTTCCAATTTTCAATTACAAGATATCAATACAGCACATTGATATAAAACCATTATGAAAACCATTTTCAATACCAAAATAAAAGAAAAGTAAAACATGGTATTTATTTTTCATTAAAAAAAATTTATGGCATGTAGAGGAAGCAGAAACTCAAATAATGGTCACGGTGGCGGAGAAGTCGTTGTCGCCGCATACGTACGACAAAAAAACATTCCTTTTGACGTTTAGTAAAACGCTTCATATAAAAAAGATTCCTTTTGAATAGATGTAAAATTCAAAGGGGTTTATACACCGTATAAAAGAATGTTGTTTATAAAACAAAATATGCCTCAATGGGAGGAAATTGAGAAGAAGTACCTTACCCCGGGTCCGACTTGACTCGATCGTTCTTTAACCTCCTGAATAACAAACTTGAGTTAATTTATACTTTCTTAAGAACCTTTTTCAAGTTCATTATTCCTTATATATCACTTATTACCATGTCAGGAACACTATGTAATTATTTAAGTTAATAACGGTCATTTTAACGATCATTGGTACCTGAGTCAAAAATAAACTCTTTATAATTACAAGATGTTCAGGTGGTAAAATATCCATTATATCCATAATTATATTCATTAGGTAGATATCATATATATATATAATATATATCCATTATATACATGAATTTATAATATTACATAACATTTAGAGGTAAGAAATGAAATGCACCGTTCATGGAGACGGTAAGTCTTACGTACGCATGAACGCTACTTCCATTTATATTTCATATTTAATGGAATTAAGAAATAATTATACATAATGGTATTATAATTAAAGTATGGTATCATATATAATATCATTAAATCTATCCTGTATACGTACCACATGTGGTATTAACGAATCAAATCACTTTGAGGGGGTGCTAGTCCACACTTCCTAAAATGAAGATATCACGTTTACCCATAATGAAAACCATAATGGTATGCCATAAATGAAAAATACAGAAGATTATTGAAAACATAAACATATTATGTATCATATATAAATATATTTGCATCCTAATGTCCACCTTTGAAGTTGTTAAAAGAATATTGAACAATCATCGTTTCGTGAGGCAGAAATTCACCATCCATAGAAACAGTATGTTATTTAACCATTAGATGTAGGTGTGTGTAAGTTTAGATCGAATAATTCTTATTAAAACATCCTAGTATATTTAAGATACTGGATTTGTTACAAAATAAATTAATAAAAAGAGTTTAGGGGGTTGGAGAAGAAAAATAAAACAAAAGAACAAAAGTGAAGACATTACCTTAAAATCGGGTAACTCCCTTTGGTTTGAACCAAAAGGGTTTCTAGAAGATCTTTCTTCCTAAGGTAAGGCTTCTAGGATGAGGAGAGGGATGTGGAGAGACAAAAGGATCAAAGCTTGGCCGAGCCAAAGGCTTGAGAGGTGGGGGCCTTTTATAAGAGGAGAGGAGGGGCACTCTTAGAAAGGTATAAATTGTTACTTTATTTTCAATTGAGTTTCGGATTTTAAAGGTCCCAAATTGATTTATTTCGAGGATAAGGTAATAAGAGTTGGAAATCCACCCATCCAATAGGTTTTTGACATGTGTAGGTTTTATATTTTACATTATCATTTCATTTTATTTAAATCGTTAAATAGTGAGGTAATCGCTGCATCATCAAGATGTCATAAATAATTTAATTTATTTAATGTCTAAAAATTATAAAAAAAATAACTATGATGTAGGAAATATTTTTATCTTTCCAATTACTATTTATAGTCAGAAATCTGACTTGTATAACTCCATGTAAAAATTGTTTAAGTAAAACAATACATGTTTGTGTCATTTGTACTTTTACTTTAAATAAAAGGCATTAATGTCATTATCTTACCCAAGTGGCTCCATGGGGTCCCAAAAATAGACCCATGGGTTGTTTGGGTCGTCCATGACTCTTCAAATAGGGTTAGGATAAGTGTCAAGATATTTTAATTTTATTATAATATCATTTTTACCTTAAATCACACTAATTACCTTTAATCGTGATTAATAAAACTTAAATGTTACTTTTCATCAAAAATGATTTTTGTCCCATTGAACCAAATTTTACTTAATAATGAAAATCATTTATATTGTATTTTTGAAATTCAAATCACAGAAGTGGTAAAGTTCCATTTAAACAAAAAATCAGTTTTTGTAACTACCACTTTGTGGTTTCACTGTTCATCATAAATTAAGGTTTTTCAAAAAAATATCAAAAATTCACCCTAAGCTATATTTGATATTCCGAATTCAAAAATGATATCTATTTTACCAAATTAATAACCTATAAGTTTCATTAATTAATTTTATAATTAAATCCCTCTGTCAAAACAAATAGCGTGTTTTTAACAAACAATATCTTTCAAAAGATTGACACTCGTTTATGTCCAATATCAAAGTGATATTAATTACAATGACCACCATTGGATTAACTGGTAAAACTATATTATAATTTCACTTTAAAAACAATTAAAAATATTATATAAATATATAAATAAATTAGATTAAAAAGAGGTTTTGAATTAAAATACAACACATTTCACTATTCATTAAAAATGAACATTATCAGAAAAATACCAGAAATTTATCCAAAGTAAATTTCAATTTCCCAATCATAAAGAATAAGTTTATTTTGAAACAAATAGCTTATAAAATTGTCAAAAGTTAGATTTAAAAATGGTTCACCATCAAAAGGTGGTAAAATAATCTTTTAAAAAAATATTAGAGTATTTCATTCTTAAGATTGGATTTATTCTCATTTTAAGCCTCTAAAACACTATCTAATTCATAAATAGTCATAGATAAGAATATATATTATTCATTACTTACTTGAGATGTTACATCCTTCCCCCTTTAGAAAATTGCGTCCCCGCAATTTATTTACTTATCGAATAAGTGGGGGTATTTATCCCTCATTGCATTTTTAGATTCCCATGTTCCCTCTTCACTCATGTGGTTCTTCCACAAAACCATTACTTGATGAATCACATTATTCCGCAACACTTGCTCCCTATTATCAAGAATCTGAACCGGTTGTTCCTCATAAGATAGATTCTCTTCCAACTGAACTACCAATGGACTCAAAACATGAGATGGATCTGGCATGTACTTCCTTAACATAGAAACATGATAAACATCGTGTACCTAAGATAAACTTGGAGGTAAATCCACTCGGTATGAAACTGATCCAACTCTCTCAAGAATTTCATATGGTCCAATGAACTTTGGACTCAGCTTTCCTTTCTTACGAAATCGCATAACACTTTTCCATGGTGATACTTTGAGAAAAACATGATCACCTACCTCAAAAGATAGATCCTTCCTCCGGTTACCCACATTACTCTTCTTCCTGCTCTGAGATGTTCTCATGTGTTTCTGTATCAGCTCAACTTTTTCTGCCAACTCCTCTACCAATTCTGGTCCCATCAACTTCCTTTCACCCACTTCATCCAAGAAAGATGAAGTCCGACATCGCTTCCCACATAATGCCTCAAATGGTGCCATCTGTATAATGGAATTAAAACTGTTATTATAAGAAAACTCAACCAAAGAAAGATGTTGGTCCCAACTTCCCTGATAATCCCTCTAACAAGCACGTAGCATATCATCCAATGTCTGAATCATTCATTCTGACTGCCCATCTGATTGAGGATGAAAAGCTGTACTAAAATTCATTTCAGTACCCAATGACTTCTGAAGGCCTTTCCAAAAGTTATAAGTAAACCTGAGATCATGATTAGATACAATGGATAGGGGAACTCCATGAAACGTGACTATCTCTTTAAGATACAATCGATAAAGTTGATCTAGAGAGAAAGTATCTAGAATAGGAAGGAAATGAGCAGATTTAGTCAAGCGATCAACAATAACCCAGATTTCATTATTACCTCGAGATGTCTTTGGTAATCCCACAAAAAATTCCATAGATATATTTTCCCATTTCCACGCTGGCACTGGTAACGGCTGAAGCATCCCTTTCAGTAACTGTCGCTCTGCTTTAACCTATTGACAACTCAAACACTTCACAGTAAAATCAGAAATTTCTCTTTTCATTCCGTCCCAGCAATAATACTCCCGAAGATCTCTAAACATCTTAGTACTGCCTAGATTAATTGAAAACGGAGAACTATGAGCTTCACATAACAACTTTCTCTTCAATTTTGAATCACAAGGCACACACAATCTATTAACAAATCTCAAAACACAATCATAATCAATGTTGAATTCATGAAACTTACCCTTCTGAACCAGCTCTACCTTTTTCTGTAACTCACTGTGTTTCTTCTGTGCTTGCTTAATTCTGTCTGATATAGAATATTTCACTGATACCTGAAACAAAATAGAAGTAAATCCAGCACCAACAACTTCTATTCCAAAGTTCATCAAATCCTTAACCAAAGGATCACATTCCAAACGCAACAGTGTTAATGAAGAATTACTTTTTTGACTCAAAGCATCAGCCACTTTATTTGATTTTCCCAGATAGTGATGAATTGTACAATCATAATCCTTGACTAATTCTAGCCATCTCCTCTGCCTCATGTTCAATTCTTTCTGAGTGAATATATAATTTAAACTTTTGTGATCGGTATATATTTCACACTTTACTCCATACAAATGATGCCTCCAAATTTTTAAAGCAAAAACAATAGCAGCTAATTCAAATCATGTGTAGGGTAATTTACCTCATGAGCTTTCAACTGACGTGAAGAATACGCAATTACCTGATCATTCTGCATTATGGAACAACCAAGTCCTTTCAATGAAGCATCACTGTAGATAACAAACTCACCATTACTAGAAGGTAGTGCCAAAATTGGAGCATTCACCAATCTTCTTTTCAATTCCTGAAAACAATCATCACATTCTTTTGTCTAGATAAACTTAACACCCTTCCGAGTTAGCTTAGTCATTGAACTAGATAACTGGGAAAAATTTCGAACAAACCTTCAGTAATAGCCTGCCAAACCAAGGAAGCTACGAATCTCAGTTACATTTGTGGGTCTTGGCCATTCTTCAACAACCTTTTTTTTGCAGGATCAACCGTTATCCCATATTTAGAAACAATGTGACCAAGGAAAGAAATTTTTTGCAACCAGAACTCGCACTTTCTGAATTTCCCATAAAATTTCTTTTCATTTAAGGTTTTCAAAATAACCCTTAAATGTCTTTCATGCTCCTCTTTATTTTTAGAAAACACCAAAATATCCTCAATGAAAACCACCACAAACTTATCAAAGAACTCATTGAAAATTCGATTCATTAAGTCCATGAATACAGCAGCTGCATTGGTTATCCCAAAAGGTATTACTACAAATTCATAATGGCCATGTCTTGTATGAAACGCGGTCTTCATAACATCTTCTTCCTTTACCTTCAACTGATGGTACCCCGATCTTAGGTCAATCTTTGAAAAAAACTGAGCTCCCTGGAGCTGATCAAACAAATCATCAATATGAGGAAAATGATATTTGTTCTTAACAGTGATGTCATTCAAGGTTCTATAATTAATGCAAAGTCTTATAGAACCATCTTTCTTTTTAACAAATAAAACAGGAGCACCTCATGGTGATGTGCTAGGTCGAATGAAGACTTTCTCTAATAAATCTTGCAATTGCTCCTTCAACTCTAAAAGTTAAATTCGAGCCATTCGATAAGGGGTTTTTGAAATTGGATTAGCATCAGGAAATAAGTCAACAGTAAATTCAACTTCCCGATCTGGTATTATTTTAGGCAACTCATCAGGAAAAAAATCAGGATACTCATTTACCACTGGCACATCATTAATCTGAACAGTTCCTTTGTTTTCAACAATATTTGCAAGTAACATTCATTTAAATCATTTAAAAGTTTCTCATCCTCTTGATATGTTATCAAAAGTAAGGGTTCATTCTTGTACACAAACTGAAATTCTTTCTGAAAAGAAACTTCTTTAGCTCTACAGTCAATCTTAGCATGGTAAATAGAGGGCCAATCCATACCCAGGATAACATCAAACTCTACTGGAGGTAATGTAATAATGTTTGCAAGTAGGTTCTTTCCATAGATAAGGATAGATAGATTATAATAAATTCGGTTTGCCTCAACATTTCCACCAGGTGTTTTTACCACAAGTTCTAGACTCATTTCTTGATATGGTATTCCCATTTTACTAGAAAATTTTTGAGAGATGAAAGAATGTGTAGACCCCGAATCAAATAACACACTTGTATAATCTAAAAAAACAAAGTACCTGATACCACTTCATTTGATGCCCCAACATCTGCTGAAGTAGTTGCATAGGATTTCACCACCCCTTTCTGCTTGTAGTCTAACTGCTTCCCATCACTCAAGCTCTTTGTCGAACACTCGTTTTCATAGTGAATCATCTCATTGCACTTAAAACATTTCACTAACTGTAAATCAAATTTGTTCTTACCATCACCCTGATCTCTTTCAGTACAATCACAAGCCTTATGTCCCATCTAACAACATTGGTATCACTTCCCAGAATTCAGAAGACATTCCCCAGCATGCCTTTTACCACATTTATCACAAACTGGAAACTTAGTTTTCTTACCGTCAAACCTTTTTGAATAATTCTTTCCTTTCCCCTACCACCTCGGTCTCTTCTTCTGTTGGTTGTTATAGAACACTTGATCATCGGCAAACTCCATTTCCACGTTCTCAGCACATCGAAAAATCTTTTCATAACTCTTGAACTCACAAGAATCTAAAGACCTTTGATATTTTGGCTTTAATCCAGAGTAAAAACGGTTGATTTTACTATCAAGGTCTCATATAAAATTTGGAGCATATCTTGCCAATCGAGTGAACCTCTCTTCATAAGCAGCCACTGAGTCGTCATCTTCCCTCAATTCCAAGAATTTTTTTCCATCCTAAGTCGAACACCCTTAGGAAAATTCTTCTCAAGAAACATACCTTTGAATTCATCCCAGTCGAGAGTATCAATCTCATCAGCGTCCAAGATATTTTTAACCATCGACCACCACTGATCTGCTTCACCCTCCAAACTGTAAATAGAAAGACTAAACATTTGATTGTATGAACACCCCATGACATTGAAAATATTATCCAGTGATTTAATCCACCATGCAGCTAGAACAAGGTCAGATGATCCTCTAAATGATGGGGGATGTTTCCTCATGATATGTTCCACCGCTGACATGTTCCTCTGCGGTTGATCTGGCTGATCTCGTGCATGGATACCACCACCATTTATCTCTCGATTCAACTGCACCATTACTGCAACAAACTATTCAGTTCCAATTCCGACCATCTCAGGATGCTGATTCGAAAGGTCATTTCATTCTGTATGCCTTCCTAGCACTGCTTCCTTGTTTCCTCTGCGGAAAACCATTTTGAACAAGCATGTCTTATATGAAGCAAAATGGTAATCTTAAAATGCTATATCATTTCAATTTTACCATAAAAAAATATTTTTGGTTAATCATTTAATAGAATTCTCACTCCTAAAGTTATCTAAATCGACCTTTGATACAAACTATAAGGCCTCAGCCTTAAACATTACTTAATCATGAGTTATTACAAGATTACACATTGAGGATCATTTCAGGTTTAGAGTTTTAGAAAATTAGATCATAAATCATGCATTACATTCCACATTTAAACAAATTGGTTGCATAAAAGATAGTATTCATTTTTTTCCATCAACGGAAACATATTTAAAACAAAACATGGACTCTTTCATGACACTTCCTTGACCCTATCATCAAATCATGTACCTTTCCCTTGACCTGTGAAAAAAATTTCAAAAATTAGGATGAGCATAAAAACCTCAATAAGGGATATAAAAGTACAAAATGAAAACATTAGTCCATGTATGAAATCATACTTTACACATAAAACATAATCATTTTAAAATACCTCATAAAATCATGAATAAATCATAGAAATTGTAATACATAAAGGTAACTTGAGTCATTAATAAAAAATTTACGTAGGGAGTAACCCTAATGGTTATGTTTGGAATACCCATCACAGTATATTCCCTAAATCTCTTCGGAGAAACTTTAACTTTTAACCCCTTCCCATTACCCAATGAATTGGAGAGCTATATCGGGCTCACCCACCCTTAGTTTATCATGGAACCACCCGTCTTCATAACAATTCCCAAGAACCATAACATAATCGTATCACATAAAACATGCATAAATGAAACATAACATTTCCACTTTTCAATCACAGGATATCAATACAAAACATTGATATAAAAAAATTATGAAAACCATTTTCCATACCAAAATAAAAGAAAAGAAAAACATGGTATTTAATTTTCATTCAAAAAAAAGTTATGGCTTTTAGAGGAAGCCGAAACTCAAATAATGGTCACGATAGCGGAGAAGTCGTTGTCGCCGCATACGTACGACAAAAAAACATTCCTTTTATCGTTTAGTAAAATGCTTCATATAAAAAGATTCATTTTGAACAGACGTAAAAGTAAAAGGGGTTTATACACCGTATAAAAGAATGTTGTGTATAAAGAAAATTATGCCTCAATGAAAGGAAATTGAGACGAAGTCCCTTACCTCGGGTCCGACTTGACTCGATCATTCTTTAACCTCCTGAATAATAAACTTGAGTTAATTTATACTTCCTTAAGAACCTTTTTCAAGTTCATTATTCCTTATATATTACTTATTAGCATATCAGGAACACTATGTAATTATTTAAGTTGATAACGGTCGTTTTAACGATCATTGGTACTTGAGTCAAAAATAAACTCTTTATAATTACAAGTTGTTCATGTGGTAAAATATCCATTATATCCAGAATTATATTCATTATTTAGATATCATATATATCATATATATCCATTATATACATGAATTTATAATATTACATAACATTTATAGGTAAGAAATGAAATGCATTGTGCATGGAGACGGTAAGCCGTACGTACGCATGAACGATACATCCATTTCTTTTTCACATTTAACAGAATTAAAACATAATGATACATAATAGTATTATAATTCCAGTATGTTATCAAATATAATATCATTAAATCTATCATGTATACGTACCACATATGGTATTAACGAATCAAATCACTTTGAGGGGGCGGTAGTCCGCACTTCCTAAAATGAAGATATCGTGTTACCCATAATGGAAACCATAAAGGTATGACATAAATGAAAAATACAGAAGATTAAGGAAAAAAAATAAACATATTATATATCATATATAAATATAGTTACATCTTAATGGACACCTATGAATGTGTTAAAATAATATTGAACAATCATCGTTTCGTGAGGCAGAAAATCACCATCCACAGAAACAGTATGATCTTTAACCATTAGATGTAGGTGTGGCTAAGTGTAGATAGAATCCTTCTTATAAAAACAACCTAGTATATTTAAGATACTGTATTTTTTACAAAAGAAATGAATAAAAATAGTTTAGGGGGTTGGAGAAGCAAAATAAAACAAAAGAACACAAGTGAAGACATTACCTTAGAATCGGGTAACTCCCTTTGGTTTGAACCAAAAGGGATTGTTGAAGAGCTTCCTGCCTAAGTTAAGGCTTCTAGAATGATTAGAGGGATGTGGAGAGACAAAATTATTAGTTTTTGTCCGAGAAAAAGGCTTTATAGGTGTGGGTAAGGAGGTAGAGGTGGGGACCTTTTATAAGAGGAGAGGAGGGGCACTCTTGGAAAGGTATAAAGTGTTACCTTATTTTCAAATGAGTTTCTGATTTTAAAGGTCCCACATTGATTTATTTCAAGGGTAAGGAGATATGAGTTCGAAATCCACCCATCCAATAGGTTTTTGACATGTTTAGGTCTTATATTTTACATTATCTTTTCATTTTATTTAAATCGTTAAATAATGAGATAGTCGCTGCATCACCATGATGTCATAAATAATTAAATTTATTTAATGTATAAAAATTATAAAAAAACTATGATTTAGGAAATATTTTTATCTTTCCAATGATTATTTATAGTCAAAAATCGGACTTGTATAACCCCATGTAAAAATTGTTTTAGTAAATCAATACATGTTTGTGTCATTTTTACTTTTACTTTAAATAAAAGGCATTGATGTCATTATCTTACCCAAGTGGCTCCATGGGGTCCCAAAAACAGACCCATGGGTTTTCTTGGTCGGCCATGACTCATCCAATAGTGTTAGGACAAGTTTCAAGATATTTTCATTTTATTATAATATCATTTTTACCTTAAATCACACTAATTACCTTCAATCGCGATTAATAAAACATAAAAGTTACTTTTCATCAAAAATTATTTTCATCCCATTGAACCACATCTTACTTAATAATTAAAATCATTTATATTGGATTTCTGAAATTCAAATCACAGAAGTGGTAATGTTCCATTTAAATGAAAAATCATTTTTTGTAACTACCGCTTTGTGGTTTCACTATTCATCAAAAATTAAGGTTTTTTAGAAAAATACCAACAATTAACCCTAAGATATATTTGATATTCCGAATTAAAAAATTATTTCAATTTTACCAAATTCATAAAATATAAGTTGAATTAATTAATTTTATAATTAAATCCCGCTGTCAAAACAAATAGCGTGTTTTTAAGAAACAATATCTATCAAAAGATTGACACTCGTTTATGTCCAATCTCAAAGTGATATTAATTCCAATGACCACCATTGGATTAAATGGTAAAAATATATTATAATTTCACTTTAAACCTAATTAAAATTATAATATAACTATATAAATAAATTAGATTAAAAAGATGTTTTGAATTAAAATACAACACATTTCACTAGTCATTAAAAATGAACATTATCAGAAAAATACCAGAAATTTATCCAAAGTAAATTTCAATTTTCCAATCATAAATAATAAGTTTATTTTGAAAAACATAGCTTATAAAATTTTCAAAATTTAGATTTAAAAATGGTTCGTCATAAAAAGGCGGTAAAACAATCTTTAAAAAAATATTAGAGTATTTCATGCTTAAGATTGGATTTATTCTCATTTTAAGCCTCTAAAAAACTATCTAATTCATAAATAGACATATATAAGAATATCTATTATTCATTAAATACTTGGGATGTTACATATAAATTACATTACTTTTTAGGAATACTTAATACATAACAGAAAAACTCCCAATGACCGTATTAGTTTAGTGTCTTTGGAAACTCGGAACAAAATCTTCTAATCATGGTGAAAGATCTTAAACATCTCCCATAAAGTTCTTCACATTTTTGTTTTACCTAAAACTTTTTTATATATCCAATGGAAAAAAACCTAATAAAGGTGATCTGAAATGATCATTAAGGGTTAACATGTAGAACATAAAACAATCCATAAACATTTGAATGCAAAAACATGAGCATAAAATCTAAACATCAAAATCTTCAGCAATGAAATAAAACATGGAAGTACATTAGGAATAGATCATAAAGTAACATTAATCATTATAAAATATCATGGGAATTAAACATGTAATTGTGGAATCCATTAATCACATTTTATGATTTCCATAGTAGCCAAGGCATTGCTGTCAAGGCCATCTTAGTGGACAAAGTCCATTACTAAACTGGGTTTACTAGCCGTTCCAGCCTTGTATTACTGAACCAGATTTTACTTTCCGTTCCATAAATGTTTAAATGATTATATATAAATCATTACCCAATTCATCGGAGGTAGATATAGGTCCCACCCATCTCATAATTAAATAATTCTTACTTGTGCCACAAAATAAACATAAATCCTTCATCATAACCCATAGAGTAAAATGGGATTCATAAAACATAATCTCATCATAACATAATCCATATAAACTAAATGGATATCATTTTATAATAAGAATAATCAAACCATGTAAATAATAGAGACATTATACTTGAAACCTAATCATACTAAATAATTACATCTTAGATGGAAAATAGTTTTGACAAAACACTTGAAATGAATTCTTGGGGGAAATATCTTTTCATCTTGAAAATCATTTTTTCACAAAATTCCATGCAATTATAAAAGAAAAATATTTTTTTTGAAAATAATCATGAAATATTATAGAGGAATATCCCTGAAAATAAGGCATTATGAAACTGTAAAAATCCGTTCATGTCGTATAAGTTAAAAAAACATTTTTCTCGTACTTTTGCTGGAAAAATCAAAAAGTAACTCGTATGGTAAACAAAAGAATGATTCCTTACATACAATGTAATAAAAGTAAAAAACGGGTAAAAAGGACTTTAAACATACATGAAATAATTTTTATAAAACATGTATGTGGATGATAAATATAACCCCAATAAATACTTACGAATAAACAATCTTAGATAAAAACGATATTGGAAAAGTTATCCCTTACCGTAGGTCCAATTTCTTATGTATGTGTCTGAAACTATTTTATAGTGGGTTTAAAAATATTATTAACTTGTAAAAAAACCATAATAATATTGATTATATCATATATGATTCACTTATGATTTTATATTACCCGTTCTTTTGTCAATTCCATGTTAAAGCCGTGTTTTGGCTAAAATCGTTTCATTTATCGTACGTGTTTGGACTTGTTGTTCTTGATATTATTACTTATATCCTAATTTAATTAATTAAATAATGTAAGACATGATTTATATATAATATATATTCATCGTATAAATATATATTATAGATTGATAAATGGAATGAAATACACCGTTCATGGAGACGATAGGCCGTACGTACGCATGAACGATGTTTTCATTTCCTTATTAAATTGAATGAAATTAAGTAAATGAAATAGATATGTACATAAATCCAGTATCATTATTATGTAATATCTTTCATGATTATTTATTATATATAATTTATAATCACTCTTTAATGGTTAACATGGATAATGAATCTTATCTCGTTCGTGGTGACTATAGTCCGTACATATGCACAAGAGACAATATCTTTCTTTTGATTTTAAAATTGTATATAATTGGATGGTATATCATATATAAAGAGTCATAATAATGTTATATTTATTATTTATATCATTTATTCTCATTATTATACCCATCCAAATGATGAAATGTTTGAATAACATACTACACCACGACGTGGAGACGGTAAGTCGTATGTACGCACGTGTGGTGACTTTTTCATTAATAGGATGGATAAAAAAAACTAATATGGTTGTACCATTTTTATAATAACATCACAGTATATAGAGGATACTGGAGTTATTATTTTATAATGGACACAACAAAGAAGGAGGAATTGGAACAAGAAAAGAACATCAAATTGGTGGTGAGATATTTACCTCTTCTTCTGGTTCTTCCTTTTGATTTGATCAAAAGGTCTCCTTATATTGGCTTTTTTACTAAAGTAAGGCCTTTAGGATAAAGGGAGGATAATTTATATGTTATTTGGGCATGTTTTTTCAAGAAAAATGGCTTTGGAAGTGTGAATTAAAGAGAAGGTGGAGTGCCCTTTTATAAGAGGGGCGAGGGGCACCTTAGGAAAAACTTAAATATAATTTTATAATAATGTAATATTCGGTTTATAATGGCTCCAAATTAATTTATTTTGAAGATAAAGTAGGTATGGGTTTAATTCCTGCCAACCACTAGGTTTTAGACAGGTTTGGGTCACTATATAAACCTTATCATTTATATTTAACTCTTAGTTAAGTAGTTTGACATTTACCATGTCTCTTTGAATTTTATATTATATGGTTAATAAACAAACTATATACATCCAATAGAACCCAATGTGGTTCATTAATGATATAACTATCATTATATATGTCTTTTGTATGAACGTTAGATTTTTAGGAATTGAATATCAATTAATAATATAATATTTCTTTTGAAAACTCTTTCATGTCAATTTTGACACTATTTGGTATTTTGTTTTTGCTAAATTTATAACAGAATTATTACTTCGAAATAAATTCATATAACCAACCCAAATATATTATATTAACCTATAAAATTATTTTAATTCATAAAAAAGCTCAAATTACATTTATTTGGGTATTTATAATATCAATTATGTTAATATTTCATTAATAAAGTAATTACTACATCATCATTGTGTCATAAATTTATTAAATTTTATAATGTCTAAAAATTATAAATAAAATACCATTATGTAGAAATATTTGTATCTTTATAATTAATATTTATAGTCAAATTTATCCTATGTATAACACTATATTGAAAATGTTTTAGTTACAAAACATTGATTTTAACTCTTTTAACTCTTCTTTGAATTAAATAATAATAAATGTCCTAATCTAATTCAAGTGGACCTAAAGGGTCATATATTATTCCTAAGGTTGTGTTCGGTCTAATTACACTTATCCAATAGAATTATGACATGTTTTAGGGTAATAACATTATCATTTTTACCATTAATTAGCCTATTTACTTTTAACTGTGGTAAATAAAAGTGAAAAGTTACTATTCACCAAAAATTATTTCTATCTTATTGAACGACATTTTACACCTTGATATTAACCGTATCTCTCGGATGTTCAAAAATCCACTCACAGAAGCGGTATAATTAAGTTTTATGTAAATTTGTAAATTTTCCTCAGAGGTGGGTAAAAGACGGTAAAAAGTTCAATAAAATTATTATGTATCTAAAATTATTATAAAATGACTCCAATGAATTACATTGAACTTATATAGGTATTATGTATCAATTTTACCTAAAATAAATTTAAATAAAATAAATAATTATTTAAATAAAAATTCGGTTTTAAACTATAACTTAGTGTTTTTCACTATTCATAAAAAATTGAAAGTTTTTTAGAAAAATACCAAAAATTCACCGTAGGCTAATTTCGATATAAAGAATCCAAAAATGAAGTCCATTTTAAAAGATAAAATTTATAAAATTTCAAATATTGGGTATTAGTATTTATAATGGCTAGTTTATATAATATTTTAATAACATATCGTTGTTTAGTGAAACTCGGTATTGCGTACAACTCAATCAATCGAGGAAAGTTTGTCTTGCGTGTAACGCAAACCAAGAATAGTTTTGTGTATACTACAAGATAATACGGTGTTGCGTATAGCGCAAGATAATACTGGTGTAGCGTACAACAGAATACATCATAGAAATTAAAACGAATAATTCCCATAAAATCTCGCGGTGTTACATTCTACCCCCTTAAAATTAATTTCTCCCTTGAAATTTTTCAGGGTTATAAATAGTTTTCTACTTTAAAGTTTCTTTCATAGAAACCCACATTGTAAAAAGTAATACTAAAACTTAATTTTAAAAACTAATGTATGAAACGTAATAGTTACCCAAATTAACTCATCACTGGGTTTCTACATAGAACAACATAGGTGAAAATATGGATATAGAAGAGAAATCTAACCATCATGTTGTGATGGAGTTTGGTAGAGAACATGGCTATGAAAAAGTCAACAATCAAAAAGCCATAAATTTGTGATGATCTAAGGCACCATCTTGGAATACGTTTTTGGTTTTCAAGATCATTTCCCTAAAGTTGAAAAAATTGGAATTAGAAGAAATGCGTAATTGGTTTTGGTACAATATAACTGTTGGTCATTCCTTGAACAATTTACACTTCATATCTTATTTAAATGAAGTTGAATTTTTCATTTTTGAGGTGTTAGCAAATCACAAGATAGAATGATAGGTCATTTCATCTATCTCAAACAAAAAGGTTAGAAAAAGTTATTAAATATACATAAGTCCATCTATGGTGAGATTAATCATATATGGTTCCTAAAATGGAATTATACTTCATATATCATATAACTTAATCAAATAAATCTAATTTCTACTAACCAGGGACTTCTTGTAGGCCAGTTTTAGGCGATAAAGGCATGATGCACTTCGGTTATGGGTTCGATTCCCGCAACCTTGTCCGACACGACGGGTTGCCACTCTTCCTACAGGTTGTCCTTTTTCTAAAAATATACTATTACAACATTTTTGATATAAAATCAATAAGTTATAGCCTTAAGCAATATATATGATGACTAAATTAATCCATTCTAACCTTTAGGGTTATCGAAAATACTTCTGTCCGATTACTAGAAATGTCATCTACCGAGCATGTGAATTCCTTCATTTCTGCCCCATATATCATAAGATATATCTTCTTGTTGGTCACATTCCAAACATGTGAATACCTTGATCATTTATTCTCTTGAAACATGAATTAACATAGAACCTTAGTGAAAACATGAATTCTATCAAAAGTTAACTCTTTCCATATAAAAAAATCCCAATATTTCGATATACTCAAACCATGATATCACTTTGTCCTTATATCAGTCATGAGCTCAATAAAACTATCAAACATTTCATTTTCTCCTAATCCCTTAATTATGTGCATATCATCTTATTTCCAAAAATATTTCCTTCACTCATCATGGTTACCAGTACCGTATTCTTATGAAAAACCATAATGGACCAATACATAGATATTCCAATATACAATAAAATTACCTCAACAACATTATTCATGAATACCAATACATAAACACTTCAATCCATCCTCTTCAATGATTTTCATGGAATTAGTCCTTCCTTGATTTAGAAGTAACCTTTTAGGTCAGGGCAATGAGTTGAGTAATTCCCATGTTCTCCAAAGATAAGACATTGAACTCCATAATAGTTTGTCACTCTATGACCCTTTCTTTCTAGGCATTATGCAATTTTGTTGCCCAAAGTCACCAATCTGTCCATTGGATTCAATGTTGACTGAATTCCTTCGAGTTCCCTCCATTGACTAAAACCAAAAACCATGGTGTAAGAAACAGTTAAAATAACGAGGAACCACATAATCATAAAAAGTCACTTATGGGATGTCTAACTTATCAGACATTCTTTAATCCACGACACATTAGGTTCGCCCTAGGTTATCTATGATCATCAACATAACTCTAGGATTGTAACCTATAGTTATAATAATCCTTAGGGACATCCCTAGACATACCTTAGAAATATCTCTTGGGATCTCACTAATATTTTCACATCCTAGTTTCCAAAGGTTTATTAAACCTTTGCTCTGATACCAACCGTAGAGACCCATACTTTACGTACATATCCATTACATTACTTTTGCAGAATACTTAATACATAACTAAAAAACTCCCAATGACCATATTAGTTTAGTGTCTTTGGAAACTTGGAACAAAATATTCTAATCACGATGAAAGATCTTCAACATCTCCCATAAAATTATTTCCAATTTTGATTTACGTAAAACTTTTATTTATATCTTGGGGAAAAGAAAACATAAAAAGATTTTTCTCAAATTCTCAGTAAGGTTGAACATGGAGAACATAAAACAATCCATAAACATTTTAACGTAAAATCATGAGCATTAAATCTAAACATCAAAATCTTGAGCAATGACATAAAACCTGGATGTACATAAGGAATAGATCATAAGGGAACATTAATCATGATAAATTAACATCAGAATAAAACATGTAATTTTGGAATCCATTAAGCACATGTTATGATTTCTGTAGTATCCAAGGCATTGCTGCCAAGACCATCTTAGTGGACAAAGTCCATTACTGAACCGGGTTTACTAGTCATTCCAACCCTGTATTACTAAACCAGATTTTACTTTCTGTTCCAGCCATTTTATCTCATGAGATATAAATCGTTACCCAATGCATTGGAGGGTGACATACGTACCACCCATCTCATAATGAAATCATTCTTACTTGTGCCACAAAATAAACATAAATCATTCATCATAACCCAAAGAGTAAAATGGGTTTCATAAAACATCATCCCGTCATAACATAATCCATATAAAACAAATGGATATAATTTCATAATAAGAAGAATCAAACCATGTAAATAATAGAGACATTATACTTAAAACATAATGATTCTAAATAATGTCATCTTATATAGAAAATAGTTTTGACAAAACACTTTAAATGAATTCTTGAGGAAAATATCTTTTCTTCATAGAAATCATTTTTTCACAAAATGCCATGAAATTTTAAAAGAAAAGGATTTTTGTTGAAAATAATCATGAAATATTGTCGAGGAAGATTCATGAAAATAAGTAATTATAAAACCTTAAAAATCTGTTCATGTCGTATGAGTTAAAAAAACATTCTTCTCGTAATTTGCCGGAAAAGTCCAAAAGAAACTCGTATTGTAAACAAAAGAAAGATTCCTTACATACCTTGTAGTAAAAGTCAAAAATGGGTAAAAAGGAATTTAAAAATACATGAATCCATTTTTAGAAAACATGTACATTTATGATAAATATAACCTCAGTAAATACTTACGAATAAACAATCTCGGATAAAAATGAGATTGGAAAAGTTATCCCTTACCGTAGGTCCAATTTCTTTTGTATGTGTCTAGAACGCCTGGTTAGTGGGTTTAAACATATTATTAAATTGTAACAGAACCATAATAATATTTATGATATCATATATGATTCACTTATGACTCTATATTACCTGTTCTTTTGTCAATTCAATGTTAAAGCATCATTTTAGGTAAAATCACTTCATTTATCGTACGTGCTTGGACTTGTTGTTATTGATATTATTACATATTTCATGATTTAAATAATTCCAGAATGTAATACATTATTTATATATAATATATATTCATCATATAAATATATATGATATATTGATAAATGGAATGAAATACACCATTAATGGAGACGGTAGGTCGTACATACGCATGAACGCTGTTTTCATTTCCTTATTAAATTGAATGGAATTAAGTAAATGAAATGCATATGTAAATAAATCCAGTATCATTATTATGTCATATATTTTAATTATTATGTATTGTATATACTTTATAATAACTCTTGAATGGTTATCATGGACAATGAATCTCATCGGGTTCGTGGAGACGGTAGTCCGTACGTACGCACGAGCGACAATATCATTATTTTTATATTAAAATAGAATATAATTGGATGGTATATCATATATAAAGAATCATAATAATGTTATATTTATTATTTATATCATTTATAGTCATTATTATACCCATCTAAGTGAAAAAAATGTTTGAATAACAAACTACACCACGACGTGGAGACGGTAAGCCATACGTACGCACGTGTGGTGACTTTTTCATTCATAGGATGGATAAAATAACTAATATAGTATTACCATTTTTATAATAACTTCACAGTATATAGAATATACTGGAGTTATTATTTTATAATGGAAAAAACAAACAAGGAGGATGTGAAAGAAGAAAATAACTTGAAATAGGTGGTGAGATATTTACCTCTTCTTCGGGTTCTTACTTTTGATTTGATCAAAAAGTCTGATTAGGTTGGCTTTATGACTAATGGAAGGCCTTTAGGATGAAGGGAGGATAGTGGAGAGGGTATTTGGTCAGGGATTTTCTGGGAAAAATATCTTTGGATGTGTGAATTAGAGATAAGGGGGAGTGCCCTTTTATAAAAGGGGTGAGGGGCACCTTAGGAAAAACATAATATATTATTTTATAATAAACTCATATTAGGTTTATAATGGCTCAAAATTTATTTATTTCGAATATAAAGTGGTTATGGGTCGAAATCCTATCAACCAATAGGTTTTAGACAGGTTTTGGTCACTATATTAACCTTATAATTTATATTTAACTCTTAGTTAAGTAGTTTGACATTTACCATGTATCTTTGTATTTTATATTATATGGTTAATAAACTTACTATATATATCTAAGAGAACCCCAAGTGGTTCATTAATGATACCCCTATAATTATATCAGTATTTTGTCTGAACCTTAGATTTTTATGAATAGAATATCAATTAATAATATACTATTTGTTTTAAAAACTCTTTTATGTCCATTTTGACACTATTTGGAATTTTGTTTTTTCTAAATTCATATAAGCATTATTACTTCTAAAACAATTAATATAACCAACCCTAATATATTATATTAACCAATAAAATAAGTTTAATTCATAAAAAATATCAAATTACATTAATTTGGGTATTAATAATATCAATTATGTTAATATTTCATTAATAAGGTAATTGTGACATCATCATTGTGTCGTAAATAGATTAAATTATTTAATGTCTTAAAATTATAAATAAAATACCATTATGTAGGAAATATTTTTATCTTTATAATGAATTATTATATTCGAATTTATCTTATGTATAACCCTATATTATATTTTTTTTAGTTATTAAACATTGATTTTAACTCTTTTAACTCTTCTTTGAATTAAATAATAATAAATGTTCTAATCTAATTAAAGTGGACCTAAGGGGTAATATTTTGTTTCTAAGGTTATTTTTGGTCTAATTACACTTATCCAATAGAATTAGGACATGTTTTAGGGTAATAATAATATCATTCTTACCCTTAACAACCCTATTTACTTTTAACTGTGGTAAATAAAATTAAAAAGTTACTATTCACCAAAAATTATTTTTATCTTATTGAACCACATTTTACTCCTTGATATTAACAGTGTCTCTCGGATTTTTGAAATTCCACTCACAGAATTGGTATAATTATGTTTTATGTAAATTTGCAAATTCCCCTAAGAGGTGGATAAAAGACTGTAAAAAGTTTAATAAAATTTTTATATATCTAAAATTATTATAAAATGAATCCAATGAATTACATTGAACTTATATAGGTATTATGTATCAATTTTTACCTAAACTAAATTTAAATAAAACAAATAATTATTTAAATAAAAATTAATTTTTAAACTTTAACTTAGTGTTTTTCACTATTCATCAAAAATTGAAAGTTTTCAGCAAAATACCAAAAATTCACCCTAGGAAAATTTTGATATTCTGAATCAAAAAATGAAGTCCATTTTTAAAGATAAAATTTATTAAATTTAAAAAAGTGGGTATTACTTTTCATAATGAATAGTTTATATAATATTTCAATAACATATCGTTGTTTATTGAAACTCGGTATTGCGTAAATGCAAGCTATCGAGGAAGGTTGCTCTTGCGTGTAACGCAAGCCAAGAATAGTGTTGTGTATACTACAAGCTAATACGTTGTTGCGTCTAGTGCAAGATAATATTGGTGTAGCATACAACAAAAGACATCAAATAAATTAAAATGAATAATTCTCATAAAATCTCGAGGTGTTACATGTATTAAATTGGACCCTTGTTGCTAGTTGGTAGCCTCTGGCGTATGGGGAGGCATGCCTGAATTCATGTGGAGAACCAACATAAAGCACCGGTTAAGTGGCTATCAGGCCAAGACATTACAAAGTGGTATCAAAGGGGATTCCTTTTGTATTTTATTACTATTTTGGAAGTGGAAATAGGAGTCTACGATGTGCCAGTCCTTGGTTAAGAGCTCATGCATAGGAGTAGTAACCCGTGTATGTGGGAAACCCCAAGTCCTAATGGTATGATTATTGTTCTTTATGTTTTTTGTTATGGATGAATTTCATTGCTCCTTGTTTGATACACATTTTTGGGGATGTTATTATTTTTTGAAGTTTTTCTCATGGTCATACATTTAATGATGCTTGTATACATGAATCATTTTTGGCACTCAATAATTTATGGGAAATGCATCTTTTTTTGTAAAAACAGGGAAAACCATGTGGGATGTGAGGGATGAAATGATTTTTTATTTCCATATAGTTTAAAATACATGATTACTACTAAAGATGATGCAATTAAAAAAATTAAAAAACATAAATTGGAATGGTTAAAATTTTTCAAAAAAGGGAATTTTAAACTCTTTAATGAATGGATGAATGTTAAATGAAATGTTTAGTGTTACATATAACATAAGGTTTAAAATTTGGATATTATATTTTCCTATTTTATCCATAGCCCAAGAGAGGGGTAGTTGATGGTGTGGTTCATGTTACAATTATGAACATTGAGATAGTGTATATAGAGTAGTATACTATAGAAAGTGTGACCATGGTTACATGATCATGGAAATTTTATGTTATGTTCCTTGAATGTGTTTTTTTAATTATAGAGAGCTTCCACCATGGAAAAAGTTATCATTTTATATGGTGGATGACATTGTTGAAAATTAACCTCTAGTAGTGGGACAAGAACCCCAGTTAGTGATAGAGAATAGGGGAGAGATATGTTTCAGGAGAACTTTTATCATTTTATATAGTTCATGGTGAGGGACTGAGTATGGGAAGTATAAAGTATGTTTGACTTTACATGACACTCTCTACTGTATCATCCTCCAATTTTTGTCGAGGATGGTGGACATGAGGCATATGAGTTATGGATAGAGTCTATTTAGATTATTCTATAACACTTATATACTCCTCCAAATAAGAGTTTCATGTTGGAATCTTATGTATTTTTTAGGACTAGTGAAGCACTAGTGGGATATTAATGTTCAAACTGGGAAGGAATATGGTATGTTGTGGAAGGATTTCTAAGAAATATTTTGGGAAAATATCTAGCTAGAGAAGCTAAGATAAGATATAGATACAAATATATTTAGGTTTACATTTAGAAATATGACCATGATGGATTATTTTTCATGTTTCACTGACTTTCAATGCTTTATTCTATCATTGGTAGGGGATGCGGTAGCAACAAAAATACATTTCCATTATGTACTTAGATTCCATTTAAAGCCTTAATTGAATATCATTTGATTAATGTAGTTTTCTAAGGTGGTGTATTGGGCTCTAATTTCTGAGGGTAACCTAAAAGTGTCTTCTAGTTATGGAAATCTGGTTTCAGCTGGGTAGTCTAGTGGTATGACTTACAACAGTAGGAAGCATAGTTATAGATATATCCCTTGGGAGGTAGTGGAAAGAGTATTCAGGGAAGAAGATATACCTATCAGGGTAGTGATTGAGTCTTCATCTATCAATGTGGTATTTTAGGACACATGCATGTTCAATTCCCATAACATAAAATTGAGTGTCGAGAAAGCAGCAAGATGGGACACATAAAAACAACATGTAGGAACCTGCGGTAGGCGGGTAGTGATGAAGGACCTAGGCTCACGTAATGTTCTTGAAAGTGGACTACCACCCCTACCAAGAAGGAAGTTAGAGTTAAATAGGATGTATTGATCAGCGTCAAGGATGTGTTACTTTAATATCGGAGTTTACATACTATAATAATATTACAAAACATGGGAGTTAGATAATGGTTCATGGAAGTGTGACAGGACAGCTCTATATAGTTCAGCCTTCACCCGATGGTGGTGAGGCTGGACCATCGATAGTATATGGTACCATTATTGTATATTCTATTATTTTAAGCAAATTATTTGACATATTACAAATTATAAATATATATATATATATATGATTAGTATGTTTTATGGATTTTGAGGAAGAGTATATGTATGGGGAATTGCTGATCTACACTCTGTTGTGGTTGAGATCAGATGGTATCCATATTTATAAGGGAAGTACCCTTGAGATTGGTAGGTATCATCACCTTTTGGACTTGTTCATACTTTAGATTCTTTGTTTAAACCAAAAAATATAAATTTATTAGTTGTTCATGTACCACGTATACATCGATGGTTACCATAGGAGAGTCACTTTCACATCTCCGAAGAGAAACATTTATGTTCATTGAGTGGGATGGGATATACAAGAAGGTCATACAGGTATATTTTTTCAGCAGTTGGGTGACCTTATAGACAAGGTGGAAATTATTTTTCTTAATGATGGTAGAGTGTACCATGACATCTTCCCTCATCTAGTGAATCATTTTTAGAATTTTTTTCGTGAAGATTTATCGGGAATCCCACCTGATAGAGGGGTTGAGTTCATGATAGAGTTGTTGCAAGGGGATGATTCAGTTTCTATTCATCCTTATATAATATCACTAATATAGATTTAGGAGCTCAAGAATTAGTTGGAAGAGTTGGAGGATAATGGTTTTATCTAACCAAGTAGGTCACCTTGGAAAACTCTAGTTTTGTTTTCTATGAAATCCAGTGTAACTTCATGGTTATGTGTCCACTACAAGAATTTGATGAAGATGAATATTAATAACATATTTCCACATTTATTTATTTATTATATTTATGAATACATGTGGGGGCTTTTTGTATTCCCCGTGTTCAATTTGAGGTCAGTTTATCATCAGTTGAGAGTGAGACCTTCTGATATACCATGGATGGATTTTAGTAGTAGATATGGATTTTAATGTTTTTTCTTTTGTTGTTTGTGCTATAAAATAATCATGTTGTGTTTATGGATTTTATGAACTTAATCTTAAAATTGTATTCCATCCAAGTTTTTGTTGTTTTCATGGAAGAAATCTTAGTCTACTCCTAAACTTGTGGTGATCGTGATAAATATATTGAAATAATCGTAAGTACATTGATAGATCCTAGAATATATGCTATAATATCATAGTTTTATTTATATATTGAAAATTTAATCTTATTGGGTTACATTATCTTAGAGTAATTTGTGTTAGTGAAAATAGATAAGGTTCAAGAAGTGGTTTCGTTGTAGCATACCAAGAATGTTTTTGATATCATAATCTTTTTGGACTTGGCAGGTTATTACATAAGGTTCATCATGGATTTTCTCTATTAGCATCACCACTCTTGGGCATAAAAAAGAAATGTGTAATGTTTTAATGGTCTTGATCATGTGATAATTCTTTCCATGGTATGAAGAGACATTTGAAAATATAACCAATTTTGATCTTACCTAATCTAGGTGGATATTATTCTTTGTTTTGTGATGTATCCTGGATCATATAGAGGGTAGTGTTGATGTAAGGAGATAGAGTTATTTTATATGGATCATAGTATCTAATGATTCATGAATAGTACTAAACTATAAATTATCTTTAGTTGGCTACAGTGTTATATGACTTGATGTTTTCCTAGAACTATCTTCTAGGTGCGAAGTTTTTCATTCATATTAATCATAAGAGCCTGAAGTACATCTTTTACCGGCATGGTTTAAACCTCCATTATATAATATTGATTGAGTATATGTAATCCTTTAATTTTGAGTTGTCATATATTCTAGGAAATGGAAATACTTTTGATGATCTTTTGAGTCATACAATACAGACACATATGGTTTAGGAGTCTAGTTTCTAGTGGATGATGATGGATTTGTCAATTGAGATGTATATAGGCATTCAGGGGAAGCATGAGATGATGAAAGTCATGTCCTTTTGGTTGATATATATCTTATATACTAGGGAAATATGAGGATTTTTAAATCATGGGTTATAGGGACAATTTTGATGGTGGGGATCTACCTCCCGATTAGAGTACTAATGAGGATGAGATTATTCATTGTTTTGGTCACATTGTCATGTCCACATGAGTTTCATTCCATGAATTGGGAGTTTAACCCTAGTTTAACTAAAATATAGTACGTTTTTTTAGATAATTTTTCTATCTATGAATGAAAGAGTAGACCATAGGTTTTGTGAGGGAGTGCTACACCAATCTGCAGGTAAAGGATGTGCACCAGCAGCTCATTTGTCTGCTACAAAAATTTCTCATTCCAGAAAATAAATAGTATGATATCAAAATGGATTTAATTGTGGAATCACCAATGTATCCTATGAATAATTATGTGATATGGGTAATAGTGTATTAGAACATTAAATTATCACTCTTATTTTTTATACAGGTTACCTTTAGTGTTAATTATTTGGGTGACTTTTACATTCCTGAAATATTGTGTTCTCATGGTTTGTCCTGGAGAATTTTTTCAGATAGGGACCCTTGTTTTATGTCCTGATTCAAGAAAGGGTTTCATAAGGTTCATGGAACTAATGATTTTAGGAGTACATATTTACACTTGTAGAAAAATATGTATTCATAGCATACTATCCAGGTATTAGAGGACATGTTGAGCGATTACATCCTTGATTTTGGAAGAACATGGTAGAAACACCCATCACTCATTTAATTTTCCTATAACGATAGTTTTTTGAAGACTATTCAGATGGATCCATAGAGATTTATCTATGGTTGGAAATGCATATCACTATTTTTTTATGCAAGCAAAAGAATTTGATTTGTTTGGATAAAGTCTCATGTCAGAGATGTCGGAGCATGTTCAGTCAATTAGGAAGAGTTTGGCTATAACATAGGGAATACAGAATGCAACCAATTATATAATTCATCACCCTCTTGATTTTTTAGTAGGTTTCCATTTTTCCCTTCATCTGTCACAAATATTGGGGCACTGTTGGATTTGGGTGTAGGGAAAGTTGATTCCTAGGTATGTTGGCCCGAATGAGATTGTGTAGAGGATCAGAATTGTGGAATACCATTTGGCTATTCTATAGTGATATTAATGATATATTAAATATGTTATTGCTCCAAAAATATCATCCTAACCCTTCTCATATGATTTATATTGATTATGTTGACTGGGAGGATGATACTACCACTGAAGATCATCTCGTTATTCTTGTGGATCGTAGTGAGAATGTTTTTCAGGGTATAATCATGTTGTTGGTCTGAATTTTGTGGAATCATGTTAAGGATAAGTGGGAAACATGGGATATGGTAGTCTATATATGGTCCTAGTGGCCCAAACTTTTTACATTATAGGTTTAGTGATGTTGGGAAGGACAAATTGATGACGATCTATTATAAGGAACATAGGTCTCAGTAGAATTTTGGATGCATAGGACATAAAAATAGGGGGGATTGGTCATATCATTCTTATTTCATGGTTTTCCCACTATTATTACTAACTGTGTTCCATAATTATGTGGCATCATGGAGGAGGGTGTACAGGTAGTAAGTTATTAAAGGAGCCTACTGAAAATGTGTTTATAGATTCCATTTGAGATATAGGTTAGTGAATGACCACTTCATAGTTTGTAAAACCATATAGGTGGCCCAAACAATCTATGCAGCCTAGCCCCTCTTGGATAGAGGGGGATTTATTATTGGAACACAGTTTGTCGAAACATGAATCCAAAATATGTTCTTCTTAAAATAGGGGGTTTTAATTTTCTCACCTTATAATTTAAGGATAATTACCATATTTTCCTCTCATTCCCTCTACTAGATGAAAGGGTAATGAACATTCCCCCCCCCCTCCTCCTTCAAGGGTGATTCTTCTTTGATCTATGGTTGTTTGAAGCATTGTTGGAAGTGAATGGAAGATTTGGGTGAGTTTTCCACTTCACTCCCATCTATTCTCTAGATTAAGAATGGATGAATGTTTTCCATCCTTATGAAACCCTAAACCATTATTTTCCGATAGAGTCATGTATTCGACATTCAGGGTTTTTTGATCTTGAATGAAGGGACATGTGTAAACGATTTATTTCCTATGAGATTGAGGTAGGTGGTCTACAATTTAATTTCCCATAGATGTGTTTTTAATACTTTTTATGAGTTTGGGATAAATTTTTTCCATGTATTTCATTTATTTTTTAAATTAAACAATGGGAATTGGGTTTCTAATTTTTTTTTGAGACCCCTCGCGGTCCTTGTTGGATCTATTGAGGATGTTTAGACTCTTCCTATGGTCACCCATGGGGTGTTCAACTTTTTTATAAATGGAGAAATTAGTTTTTAAATGAAGGTCTAAAGGGTTTACGAGATTGAACCATTATAAATTGTGTTGGGATTTTTAACATGAAATTAACAGATGTCTTTCTTAATTGGAAGAAGTTAAATGAGTAATGTTTCGTTAATCGATAAATGTGATAAATTGTTAAAGTGGAATGTCCATGTGGGTAAATTATTTTAAATGGTGACCAATTGTTATAATTTTTATTGAAGATTGAAATGTTATAGTGATGGGAATTGGGTAAATTGTTTAATGTAACAAAACATTATAATGTGATAAATAAAAAGATTAACCCTTATTGTTATCATTGGTTAAAAGGGTCATAGATGTTGAACCTTCGAAAACATGAATAATGGTATATTTTGGATTTTGGAATGGGGATCCTCTAACTTGTATTGGTATAGACTGATACTGTAGGACCCATTAATGTATTACATGGTTTATTATTTTAGAATCATGATTCAAGCACTTATGGTATAGATATGAGTTGGATTATTGGACTGATTCTCGAAGGTAAATTATAAAAATTGATTTGATAAATGAAGGAACAAGTGGTGTAATGTTTTTAAATCCCTATATATATGGTTTAGACTTTTGGAATGCGCCAAAGTCGGTATAGTAGTTATGTTTCCAGGTGGAACGTGAGGGACTTAGGTATAATGAATAGTTATTTAACATGAAAGTTGTTTAAATTTATAGTAATGTTTATTATATTTGGATGTTTTAAATACACATTTATTATATTGGAAATTTTCTTAGAAATTGATTTGTGGGGGCCTAATGAGTTGTAGTCACACTATGTCTGGGCCATCATGGGTACCCAGGTAGATTACGTGGTTACATGTCCGGACAACAGAAATTTCCCTTTGATTGATGGTTGACTTGGGATAGATAATTGATGGGGGGACCAAACACGCATTCACAACCCATTTATAGAGCTTTCCTTGATGTAATATTTTTTTCCTTCTTGGAAATTTATACCATCATCATATGGCATGTATATTATTTCTGATGTTAGTACTTCTCTAGTTTTTTAATTTGTTATGTGATGTATTAGATTCTAAATAGCATTACATTGTGTAATTTATTTTATTTCCATTATTGGATTACTCTTTTAAATAGGGTATAGTCTCCACATTTTTTTACATTATACCCTGATTGCATGTTGTAAGCCTCTGGTATATAAGGAGGCACACCTAAGGTCATATGAACATCTAGTTTGGGGAACTAGTTTAGTGACTCAAAGGATAGGATGTTACAATTATAATCTCTCTATCAAAGTGGTTACCATCCTAAAGAATTTATTTTAGCACAATAACGACATCCCCAAATCTTCCAAGACCATAATAAACAAGTATTTCTTCATGTTCCACTAATAAACACCAAAAATTTCTTAATGCCTATTATCATCCTTGAAATATGACCACGAACGTTCAATTTTACTCTAACATCGTTTATCATAATTTGATCCAAAATCTCAATTTCATCCACAAGAACACTGAGATAGTGCTCATTGCACCTACCACTCTTGGTATTCATTGAGTAAAATATCAGTTGTTCTCGAAACATATGGTTTCACCACCATAAGAATCCACTTAAAAAGTTAGATTCCCAAACCATGGTGTTTCCCACCTTAGGAATTTCTTATCAGTAATTCCAATCTAGCGGTCCGCCAACCAGCACTACTAGAAAAACAGGTATTTGCGACGGGTCATTTGCGACGGGATCCCGTCGCAAATGGCTTTTTGCGACGGGGTCCCGTCGCAAATGACCCGTTGCTGAAAACGGTGTGGCAATAACAATTTTTTGCGAAGGGACCGTCGCTAAAGCCCTTTTCCGCGATGGGGAGAATCCCCTTCGCAACTAGTACTCCGTATATTTGTAAAAAACTATTTGCGACGGGGCCCGTCACAAAAACTATTTTTTAAAAAATAAAAAAAATAATAATACTATTTGCAACGGGAATAGTATCTCGTCGCAAATACTATAAAAAAATAAAAAAAAAATTGTTAATAAATTATTTTAATTAATATAATAATAATCCAATTATAATTCAAAAATAAAAAATAATAAAATATTAATAAATGATTTTAATTAATATAATAATAGAATTATAATTCACAAATAAAAATAATAAATTATTTTAATTAATATAATAATAATAGAATTATAATTCAAAAATAAAAAATAATAGAATATTAATAAAGATTTTATAATGAGACAGAAACTACGAATAGAAAAAAAATCATATTTTGATTTCACAAATTTTATAACATAAATACAAACTCTAATCATTCTGAAGGAGGGGGGAGGGGGGGATCTGCAGATGGTGGTGGAGGAAACTCCATCCCTAAATCATGAGTGAGTCAGCGCATGTACTCCATCTGCTCCTGATGTTGCTGCTGCCACCGACTCGTCTGCTCCTCGTACAGTTGCTGCTGGCGTCGACCCTCCTCCTCATGCTGCTGACGCATCTGCTCCTGCTCCTGTCGGGGACTCTCTATCAGTGCAGTCTGAGATCGCAACTGATCCTCATACTGTGTAGCAGAAGAAGATGCACGAGATCCTCTCGAGCTGGGCGCCGACATCGCAGCACTGCCATAATAATCTCTGGGAGTCAGTCGAGAGTTGATACCAACTACCCGGCCCTTCTCGAAGGCATACTGGGTGGCCTGCATCCATGCCGCCTCATCAAACTGACGGCCAGTGGTCTGATCTGATGACTCGGCCTGACTCTCAGGCCGGGCCTGTGACGCTGCGGCCTCATATGACTCCTGTAGTTGCAATTTAAAAATAAAATTGTGAATATATTATATACAGTTAATTTTTAAACTTGAAAACAAATAATACTAACCACGATGTGATGCTGACGATCACCTCTGAGCTCCCCAGTAGCATGATCACTATACATCCTCTGATATACGTCATACTCCGTAATATCGGGGTGCTCGACAGCCTATAAGAATAAAAAATAAACTGTTAATATTTATAGTTATATAAAATATTTATAAATAATGTACGTACCAGATGCTGTCTATGAGTACTGAAAGAACGACTCCCAGCTCGATGAGTCACCTCCTGTCTCCCCCGATTCTGCCTCCCCACCAATGATCTCCTCTGAAAGGCACCACTCAACCAGTGCGCACATAATCCATCCCATACATGGGATGAAATGTACTCTGGTCGGTGTGCTCTACATGACTCATCAAAATCTGACACTCCTGCTTTCTTCATCGCAGCTTTTCTTAAATTGTGCAAAAACTGACGAAGGAGATCACGCATGGCCACCTCCCATGCCTCGTGGATGGCGTCACGCATGGTATCCTCGATCGGATACCATAAACCCTACAAATAAATCAAAATATCAAGTTAGAAATGAAATAATTTTCAAAATAAAAATTATTTATTTATGTACGTACCAACCAATGGCCGAACATGGCCTACTGCACATCAATGGGAATCTGCTCCCATGTGGTCCACGGCTGAGAGAAATAGTTGCGCAAAATAGCGCTGCCCTGTCCGACTGCTATATGCGGAAAACTGTAAAAATAATAAACATTTATTATGTGAATAGATTAATGAAATCTTAGTCAAATCAACAGGTTATCACACAGGTTATCACACCTCCGTGTGCGTGGATCAAACCCAAGACGTGGACGTCGCTCGGGGACGGGGTCAGGAATCATCAATCGTGCAAGACTGCACCCCCTCCGCGTACTCCCTGGAGCGCCTGCAGGCTGAGGGTCATCTGGCAGCAACTCATCCGCATCGAAATTCAGGTCAGCATCCGCCAACTCACGAAATGTGGCGTCGTCCATCTGAAACAGAAAATGTTAATTTTGTTATAAAATAATTCATAATTAAAATTATATATACATATATACATATTATGATTGTATATAAATACCATGGAATTCTATCAGTGTTCATCTTCATCATCATCTTCATATATGTCAATGTCATCTTCATATTCCTCCTCAACATCATCGATATCCATTCGAGTTACAGTTTCTTCATCTCTTACCATTTCAAATTCATATGTGACATCATTAACATCATCGTCATCACCGACTCTTAAATGTGGGGTGCCGTCATCGATACTCATGTCTCTTTGCAAAAAAGACTGATTTTGAGTACTCTCTTGAAAAACTTCAATTCTTTGCACATCAGTGAAAGCACATTCACTTTGACTGAACTGATTGTCTCGAATTTTGATTTTTATTACACTCCACCAATCAGTCAAGTCTCTTGATTTAGCACAGTACATTGCGTAATAAACTTGATGTGCCTGTTGAGCCAATAAGAATGGTTCATTTACTGCGAGAACACTTTTACATTTAATATCGATGATTCCATGAGTCGGATGAACACGCACGCCTCTCTCTGTATCCAACCACCGACATTTGAACATGGTTATGTAATGTTGTCCAAGATAACAGAGTTCAATGATTTCATCAAGTATGCCATAAAAGTCAACTTCATTTTCTCGATGATGATATCCTCTCAAGCTAACTCCACTGTTCATTGTTTTTTTCGATTCCCCATATGCATGTGTGTGGAATAGAAATCCATTCACCACATATGCATTATAAGTTTTAACAAGTTTGGAAGGTGGGTTACTCAATACACACAGCCGTTTGTCAATTTTATCAGCATGTCGAGACACCTGAAAATTTGTGAAATAATTATCAATATAGTAAACTATACATTGAATGAGTTGCTAAAAAATAAAGAATTTATGTTACCAGTTTTTGAAACCACTGAGAGAAATTTTTCAGTCGACGTTCTTCAAGAGCAGCTACTGTAATTTGTGGAATTTGTTTCTTGATATGATTATCATACAACCTATAAAAACCAAAGTTATTTACTGTAACATAAATGATAGAATAAGTGATATAAACACTTACAGTACAACTGATGTCATCTCTTCACAGTTGAGCAGAACATACGTATGAGCTCTATGATGTTCATCATCTGAAAGCCAGCGTTCATAAACTCCACCAAAACCAAGCTCTGACTGGTTGAAAACAGATATTTGATTGTCGATTTCATCAATATTCCTCTCGTTCCGTCCCATTCGGTTGTGCTTTTAAGGATACTCGGATTCAAAATAATGAGAGCAGAAAAAAGATATTTCCTCTTGCAAATAAGATTCTGCAATAGATCCTTCAACAGATGCTTTATTACGTACTTTTCTTTTCAATTTTTGCATGCATCTTTCAAATGGGTACATCCATCGAAACTGTACTGGACCTCCACATTTCGCTTCATATGGAAAATGTAACATCAAATGTTCCATTGAGTCGAAGAAAGACGGCGGAAATACTTTTTCCAGTTTACATATAATTACAATAACATCTTTTTCAAGTTTTCCTAGAGCATCATAATCTGCTGTAGCCGCACAAATTTCCCGAAAAAATTGAGACATGTCTGTTATGGAATCCCAAATCACAGAATTCAACAGATCTCTTAATCCAATGGGTAGCAGTCTTTCCATTATAACATGACAATCATGACTTTTTAATCCAGTAATATGACCATTCTTTACACATATACCCAAATTGGAAGCACATCCATCTGGAAGTCTCAAATCTGCAATCCATTGACAAAATAATAAACGGTTTTCTTTAGACAGTGTATAAGCTGCTTTTGGTTTCAGTAACCTTTCTGTTCTGACATTCTCAAACAGTTCCAATTCTGGACGCCTGCAAATTTGGGCAAGATCTAAACGTGCATTTACATTGTATTTGCTCTTTCCTGGAATTTCCAAAACTGTATGAAACAAATTATCAAAACAGTTCTTCTCAATATGCATGACATCTAACATGTGTCGGACCAACAAATCAGACCAATATAGCAAATCCTAAAATATGCTACGTTTAATCCAATTGTGTTCTTTCCCAAAACCAGAAATTTTTTGTTGGTTTATTGTGGGACCAAAAGTGATGGGAGGTAATGAAAGTACAACTGATTTTAACTCCGAACCTGATAGCATTTTTGGAGGTCCTTCCCTTTCAACTGTTCCTTTTCTGAAATGAGATCTGTTTCTGCGAAGAGGATGATCAGCTGGAAGAAACCTGCGATGACAGTCAAAATAACAAGGTTTCTTTCCATGAATGAGAATAAATGTTTTGTTCTCTCCCATACAGTAAGGACATGATTTCTGACCATGTGTACTCCAGCCAGATAACATCCCATAAGCCGAGAAGTCACTTATTGTCCACATCAATGCTGCTCTCAGTATGAAATTCTGTTTCGTTGCAACATCATATGTACTGACACCAGTACTCCACAATAAATTTATTTCATCAATCAATGGTTTCAAATAAACATCAATATTTTTCTTCGGATGTCCTGGAATTAGTAAAGTCAAAAAGATATATGGCTCCTTCATCAACATCCATGGAGGTAAATTGTACGGAGTTAAAAAAATAGGCCAACATGAATATTGACTACCATAAGATCCAAACGGACAGAAACCATCAGTGGAAAGCCCCAGTCGAACATTTCTAGCTTCTAAAGCAAAGGATGGATGCACTCTATCAAAATATTTCCATGAATCACCATCGGCTGGATGATTCAAGCTTTTATCGGTTGAAATATTCTCTTTATGCCATGACATCATTGTCACTGTATTCTTAGACATGAATAAACGCTGGAGTCTGGATGTAAGCGGAAAATATCTCAACTGTTTTACAGGAATCAAACCAGACTTCCCGTGTTTTCCTTCTTTATATCTCAGTTTCCCACATGTGGGACAACTATCCAACGACTCATTTTCCCCAGAATATAAAATGCAGTCATTTGAACATGCATGAATCTTCTGACAAGTAAGCCCCAAATTTCGAACCAGCCTCTTACTCTCATAGTAATTTGTAGGTAAAACATTTCCTTCGGGTAACAGTGTCTTAAGCAAAGAAAATATCTGGTCAAAACAGGTGTTTGACATTCCGTTATCTGATTTGATAGCCATAAATTTTGCAACTGCTTCTAATTTGCTCATCTTGCAGCCAGGATATAATGCATCCTCAGCAGACTTCAACAACTCATAAAATTCAGACGGTGCCAACTCAGGTTTTGAAGCTATATCAGCCGAAGTTTCTGTATCTTGAACAGATGAACCTACAACATCAGGTACTAAATCTTGAAACCGGGATGGATCCGGAATCAAGTTGGTATCACCTGCTCTGGAACTGCGTTCACCGTGATGATACCAAAATACATAATCTGGTTGAAAACCAAAACGCAAGAGATGTTCTCCCACTTTGTCAAATGTGTCAAACGTTCTCAATGAACATTTTCTGCAAGGGCATTTTATTTTGCCTTCGGAAACAAATTATGGATTTGATGCCGCAAATGATAAAAAATTCTCCACGCCCTCTACATATATTGGATTTAAACCAGAACCGTTTGGATTTCTACGTTGATTTATCCATATGCGGTCACCTAATAATGATTGTTGACGACCTCGTTGTTCCATATTTCTCTATAAAATATAAAAGCATTACTGGTTTTGAATAATTTGTTATAAAAAACACTCAAGCTAGGATAATTATAGAGTTTAGATCATACACGACTGACGCAAACTTTTTATTGAGATAGACCTAAAAATTGACCCTTTAAGAATTATTGGTAATTATTGGTAATTATTGGAAATTATTACTAATTATTGGTAATTACTGGTAATTATTGGTAATTATTACTAATTATTGGTAATTATTACTAATTATTGGTAATTATTACTAATTATTTCTAATTATTGGTAATTATTGGTAATTATTGGTAATTATTACTAATTATTACTAATTATTTGTAATTATTGGTAATTATAACTAATTATTACTAATTATTGGTAATTATTGGTAATTAATACTAATTATTGGTAATTATTACTAATTATTACTAATTATTGGTAATTATTGGTAATTATTACTAATTATTACTAATTATTGGTAATTATTGGTAATTATTACGAATTATTACTAATTATCGGTAATTATTGGTAATTATTGGTAATTATTACTAATTATTACTAATTATTGGTAATTAATACTAATTATTGGTAATTATTACTAATTATTACTAATTATTGGTAATTATTGGTAATTATTACTAATGATTACTAATTATTGGTAATTATTGG
Organism: Viscum album; assembly: GCA_963277665.1. Lineage (NCBI taxonomy): Eukaryota > Viridiplantae > Streptophyta > Magnoliopsida > Santalales > Viscaceae > Viscum > Viscum album. The sequence goes on from OY728148.1 coordinate 1,143,817,331, forward strand.
TAATTATTACGAATTATTACTAATTATCGGTAATTATTGGTAATTATTGGTAATTATTACTAATTATTACTAATTATTGGTAATTATTACTAATTATTACATATTATTAATAATTATTTGTAATTATTACTAATTATTGGTAATTATTACTAATTATTACTAATTATTGGTAATTATTACTAATTATTACTAATTATTGATAATTATTGGTAATTATTACTAATTATTGGTAATTATTAATAATTATTGGTAATTATTACTAATTATTGGTAATTATTGGTAATTATTGGTAATTATTACTAATTATTGGTAATTATTACTAATTATCGATAATTATTGGTAATTATTGGTAATTATTACTAATTATTACTAATTATTGGTAATTATTACTAATTATTACTAATTATTACTAATTATTGGTAATTATTACTAATTATTACTAATTATTGGTAATTATTACTAATTATTACTAATTATTACTAATTATTGATAATTATTGGTAATTATTACTAATTATTGGTAATTATTACTAATTATTGGTAATTATTACTAATTATTGGTAAATATTACTAATTATTGTTAAGTATTACTAATTATTGGTAATTATTACTAATTATTGGTAATTATTACTAATTGTTACTAATTATTGGTAATTATTACTAATTATTACTAATTATTGGTAATTATTACTAATTATTACTAATTATTGGTAATTATTACTAATAATTGGTAATTATTACTAATTATTACTAATTATTACTAATTATTGGTAATTATTACTAATTATTACTAATTATTACCAATTATTACTAATTATTGGTAATTATTGGTAATTATTAATAATTATTGGTAATTATTTATTGGTAATTATTACTAATTATTGGTAATTATTACTAATTATTGGTAATTATCACTAATTATTACTAATTGTTACTAATTATTGGTAATTATTACTAATTATTACTAATTATTGGTAATTATTGGAATTTATTGGTAATTATTACTAATTATTGGTAATTATTACTAATTATTGGTAATTATTTCTAATTATTACTAATTATTGATAATTATTACTAATTATTACTAATTATTACTAATTATTTCTAATTATTACTAATTATTACTAATTATTACTAATTATTACTAATTATTGGTAATTATTGGTAATTATTACTAATTATTGTTAATTATTACTAATTATTGATAATTATTACTAATTATTACTAATTATTACTAATTATTACTAATTATTACTAATTATTGGTAATTATTGGTAATTATTACTAATTATTGGTAATTATTACTAATTATTGGTAATTATTACTAATTATTGGTAATTATTACTAATTATTCCTAATTATTACTAATTATTACTATTTACCGGTAATTATTTTTAATTATTACTAATTATTACTATTTACCGATAATTATTACTAATTATTACTAATTATTGGTAATTATTACTAATTATTGCTAATTATTGCTAATTATTCCTAATTATTCCTAATTATTCCTAATTATTCCTAATTAATACTAATTATTACTAATTATTACTAATTATTACTAATTATTCCTAATTATTACTAATTATTACTAATTATTGGTTATTATTGGTAATTATTACTTATTATTGGTAATTATTACTAATTATTGGTAATTATTACTAATTATTGGTAGTTATTACTAATTATTGGTAGTTATTACTAATTATTGGTAGTTATTACTATTTAGCGGTAATTATTTCTAATTATTACTAATTATTACTATTTACCGGAAATTATTACTATTTACCGGTAATTATTACTAATTATTACTAATTATTACTAATTATTACTAATTATTGGTAATTATTACTAATTATTGCTAATTATTGCTAATTATTGCTAATTATTGCTAATTATTCCTAATTATTCCTAATTGTTCCTAATTGTTCCTAATTATTACTAATTATTCCTAATTATTACTAATTATTCCTAATTATTACGAATTATTCCTAATTATTCCTAATTATTACTAATTATTACTAATTATTACTAATTATTACTAATTATTACTAATTATTACTAATTATTCCTAATTATTGGTAATTATTGGTAATTATTGGTAATTATTGGTAATTATTCCTAATTATTCTAGATTATTACTAATTATTCTTAATTATTACTAATTAGTGGTAATTATTAGTAATTATTAATAATTATTACTAATTATTGATAATTAGTAATAATTATTACTAATTATTACTAATTATTGATAATTATTGGTAATTATTGATAATTATTACTAATTATTGGTAAGTATTACTAATTATTGGTATGTATTACTAATTATTGGTTAGTATTACTAATTATTGGTAATTATTACTAATTATTAGTAATTATTACTAATTATTACTAATTATTACTAATTATTACTAATTATTACTAATTATTACTAATTATTGGTAATTATTACTAATTATTACTAATTATTACTAATTATTACTAATTATTGGTAATTATTGGTAATTGTTCTTAATTATGAGTAATTAAATGAATAATTACCAATAATTAGTAATAATTACCAATAATTAGGAATAATAACATTATTAGTATATTTTATTATTAATATTAAAATAATATAATTTTCTAATTTATATACAATTCTCCTTTCATCTGTGTGTTTTCTATCTCCATATACAAATAATACATGTGAAGACAGCAAACACACAGATGAAAAGAGAATTGTATATATATAAAAAATTATATTATTTTAATATTAATAATAAAATATATTAATAATTAAATAATGTTATTATTCCCAATTATTAGTATTTATTACTAATTATTAAGTTATAAAACAATGTAAACATAATTAAATTACAACTAATTAAGAATAATTAAAACTAATAAAACATTAAAAATAAATATTAAATTAAAATAAATATAAATACCTTGAAAATTGATTTGAGGTTGATCTCCGATCGTTCTTCAAAACTTCAATATCAACTCCGGAGAAAAAAATTAAACTTGAGAAAAACTGAACTGTAGAAATAAAATTTTGAGAGAAGAAGAAGATGGAATTTGAGAATGATTTGAAAAAAACGGATGGGGGTATTTATAGGTTAGATTAGTTGCGACGGGCCCATTTGCGACGGGTACCGTCGCAAATACCTTAGCCAGCATTTATTACGGTCAACGGTTAAATAGTTATTTGCGACGGGTCCCGTCGCAAATAACCACCTGCCGACATACTATTTGCGACGGGGGAATATTCCCATCGCAAATACCTTTTACCGCCGCCAGTTATTTGCGACGGGAATATTCCCCCGTCGCAAATATGTTTCCCGCGATTTGGCGCGCAAAGGGCGCCAGTCCTTTTCCGACGGGGCAAGCTATCCCGTCGCAAAAGGGTACTTATTTACGACGGGCAAATACCCCCGTCGCAAATAAGTTTTTAACAGGGCTATTTGCGACGGGATTTATTCTCGTCGCAAATACCCATTTTTCCCGTAGTGCAGCTAACCACGTTCCACATGGAATTCAATAAGAATTCCAATTGAACCATCTCTAACCAAAATTCCCCAAAATTCAAAATCACACCATTGATACACCCTCAAAATTAATTCCTACCTCAAGCCACAAATTTTCACTAACAACCCCAAATGAAAACCCCAATTTTTTCATACACCACAATACAAATTTTTCATGCTTTCGATTCATTTTTACCCAAAGTAACCTTAAAAACTTATCATCACATGGTCCACCCACACAATCATGTGAAGGGACTAGGTTCCACACCATAAACATGTCACACAACATTTCATCACAAGGATTTCCCCTTGAATCATGCGATGAAACTTGGTTTCTCCCCCTAAAAAATATTAGTCTACACATGGGTTAAATGTTTATGACAGAACCTGGTCCATTATTATAAACTAATAAAACAAGTTTCACTGGCCTACATAACCCAATGAAAGAGGAACTTTTACAAAAAAAAACATTGATTGATTCAAAACACCTTATTCATACCCTATATAACAATATTGATGGAGTTTCAACCAACACCATTCAACTTCACATAGAACATCATTCAATACTTCCCAACCATCTACCTATAATGTTCCGCAGTCAAATAAACTAAAACTCCACTGAGCCACCGATTACAATGCCTCAAGCCTTATAAGAATAAGTAAAGAACCCAAAATCCAAAAAAAATCTTAACTTCATTGGAGTCTTCCCTAATGGGTTCACTAAGATTTTATACCATCCACATGACTCTAAAATGAGCATCAAAACACCAATGATTTGTTTCCCTTACGACTTGCACTAATTTTCATCTAAGTCCAAAGACTATATCTTGTAACACCCTAAGATTTTTAGAAATATTTTTTTCCAAATAAATTTAATCTTTTTGTTATATTTTTTTGTACACCGCACTGATTTTAGACTTTGCTACATTCATCAATGATTTTTAAAGAAACAAGACATACTATTAAAATATTATTATTTAAAATGATAATTATCCCCAAACTATTCAAATGGAAGGTATTAATAGGAATGACTAAATAATGATTGTATTTTTTTCACACATGAATAAATAATTAATTTTTTGATGACCCATTAATTAAAAATTAAAATAATAAATATTTTAAAATTAAGGAAATTATTTTCTGAAAAGAAAATAATGAAAACCAACTCATTTTACCTAAATAATTTTAAAATTTCAATTCTTTTATGATTTTAATGAAATTTACATAGTATACATTTAAATAAATCTTAAAATTCATATTATGTTTTTTATATAAAACAGCTAATAATAAATCCAATTTTAGGATTAGAAACTTTATTTTTCCAAAAAGTAGTTTTGTTGCCTTTTTCACACTTATATTAAAAAATATAGTTGAAAATTCTAGAAAATTAATTTCAAAATAATTATATTTATTATTTCAAATTATCACTTAAAAATTATATTTGGGATATTTTTTAGAATTTTTAAAAAATATTAAAATTTTGATGAATTGTGAAAAATGTAGAATTTTAATTAAATACTATATTTTCATTTAAATTATATATAAAGATAAATAAAATTTTTATTTTATTTTAAAGTAAAATTAATTAGGTAATATATATATATATTAATCAAATTTAGTTCATTGGAATCTTTTTCATGTTGAATTTTAATACCATAACTTTATAAACATTGGAACATTTTCTTGTTGAAAACCCACTTTTCTGTCGCGTCTGCAGGATTAATTTTAAATTAAAATTTTTCACTTTTGTGAATTGAATTTTAAAAATAGTATTAAATATTTTTAATTGTAATAATTTATATTTCTTAATGAGTTCAACTTAAATTTCAAGAAAATTAATAGTTAAAAGAGTAAAAAATAATTACCACGGTTATGTTAAAAATGGGTTTTCCAGGAGGTTAAACTAAAAATACAAGGATTAAAATGATATGAAAACATATATAGGATATATTTTATATACATATTTATAAAAAATATTGTCTAATTATATTTTATTACCTCTGGTAATGATAAAAATGTGGCTAAAACTTTTCATTTCAAAAAATTACAAGTGCGCCACTCACCTCACTTAAAAATGTCCACCTCCTTGCCTCTAATATTACACATCCAAATCCATTTGGTTTAGATAATAACTAACAAAATAACATCCCAAATTCCCTCATATAATCTTATAAGATATATTTTGGATTTAATTCATCCTAATAAGTCTTTTAATACAAACCTAATGTGGTTTCCCTAAAAAGAGGTAATGCTCTTCAACAAGCGTTTTTATTTTATTCTGTTCGCCACATAATTCAATTTTATCTAAAACATAATAGTATATTAACATAATTATATTCCATATAATAATATTTTATTATTTTAATGTAATATCCTGCAACCATCTCTACTTCCATCAAATATGTTACAAAATCATTGTTTGTGTGTTTGGTCGACTACCACATCATAAACCAATGGCATTCATTTTTTCCATTACCACATCTCATGGTTGGGTATGATTTTGGATATAAATTAAATTTATGATATTTATAACATTATTATACCTCTATAATCATTATATCATATATATATATATACCATTTTACTTTCTATTCTATATGTTATACGATAACATCGCTCTTGTGCATGGAGTAATACCACCTCACGAAGCGATGCGATTCATTTTCAATTATACATTTTATTTAAGATAATAAGGATACATTTAATAAATATATAAGATATAAATGAACAAATTATGACATTAATGAAATTTTTATCATTCTAAAAAGATAATACATCATTTTATATCTTATTTTTTACTCAATAAAAGAAGATAACATCATTCGTGTATGCACAAACAACCAGAAAATTCAGGATCTAGATAGAGTCATTTATAAAAATTTATAAATAAAAGTAGGCATAAACATCAAGTATTGTAAGAGTTTTTTTAAAATATGGCATTGTTTCACACTCAGATTATTTTCCATAACCATCAGGGCATAATACTCAAGGTTACTAAGGGACCACGTCATGCTCGTCTCTGTGATCTGCCTCTTTGAAAAATCATATGTCGCTTGATATGCTTATCTATAAACATGTGAAACAAACAAATGGAGATGATTGGTATTTCTAATGTAGTCAATTAAATTTGGAAGTTGATTCCAAGGTACATTCCTACAATTCAACTCCATCGCTTTAACAGCTACTTTCTAGTCATATTTAATCGAAAGGGTGGCCTAATTGTGTTGGAAAACATATTTAATAGATCCAAATAATTTCCCATAAATCAGTTTCATATGAAATGCCAATTACAATACAATGATGAAAAAATAAATTAAAAAATATATGGGGATTATGAAAGATACTTCCATGAACCTTGGGAATGGCATGCAAGAGTCTGCCCCATCAACATTAACATTGATCTACGGTGAGATCAGGGGAATCCACTGGGAAAATTTGAGAACAAGGGACTACCTCAATTGGCACATGACTCCCAACCCTATGAGGATGTTCCAATAACATACAATATCATCCATTATTCTTGGTTGTACTATGAATGACACATGTACCTAATTGTGTATTTTAAGAATGCATTTATGGAAAGATGGTGCATGGTCCTCAAAGATATTTTCATTTTATTCACTCTATATGTATAAAAAAGTTGCATCTGCTACATCTAGAAGGAGGTGATGGACTTGGGTGCTCTACCTAGCATTTTTAATGAAGGAAAATAGCTAATAAATCTATCTTCTCTTTTTCAGGTTCATACAAAAAATGTTTCATGATTAATTCTAGAGTTTTTTTAAAAATTTCACAAATCAAAAATAGGTGTTGTACATTTTCTTCGCCCAATAAGAATAGGTGAATGGATGACACCTAGTGATGTCTAGTCCTCTAGAATTGATCATGTGAGGTATCCTATTTTTCCAATTTCTCCAGAGAAGCATAAATATTGAGGGATATATACAGTATACCTCAAATTTGAGAAGTCATGATGGAATTATAATAGAGCCCTCACATTCCTACATGTAATATTCTTTTTCACTAAACTTACCATTTTTCCTAGGCCTCCATATTAGTGTGTCACCATAAATTAAAGTGTAGTTTTGAATATCAAGAATGAATTTTGGTGGATGAAGTTCAATGATATTAGAATTAATTATTAAATCATGAATTTCCATTTTTTACCATCTAGGGTTAACATTCATTATTTCTTTGCGTGGCATGTCCAACCATAGGGTGTCCCAGCAGTTCAGATTAGAATTCCTACTCAACAAACTCTTTTTTTATGCATTTTGATGTAAAAATAGTCTATAATTGATGGAAAAAATGATGATGTAAGATAATTTGGGTACCTGTCAGATAATATCATTTTGAACCCTCCTGAAATAAAATCATTGGAAGAGTCATTATAGTTCACAAATTTTCCTTGTGAAATTCACAATGAGGCTATCATTGATGATCTTAATATCCTTCACACAAATTACCCACATCTCATTAGGTTTGATTCACTCTTTCAAAGAAATATTTACAATATTCTTTTCACGTATTAACTTAGTGCATATAAAGTTCCTTATCATTCATTTTGGATCCTCAATGATGATTCTTGACCATATATAGAATTAAAACGAGTAAAAAAGTTATAAGTGATAACCGAGTTAACAAGGAATTCCCTTACAACTTTAGATAAGGATTTACCATTCCATTTTTAAAACTTATTGATGATACTAAATTATATTACTTTGAGATATTGTCTAGTCGCTTTTCCCTAAAACAACGAGACTCCAAGGTATTTGAAGGGAAGATTTCCCCTTTTCACTCCATGTTTCTTGGAAATATTATTTTGTTTACCAACATAAATTCCATCAAAAAAGATAATAAAGTATTTTATCCAACTAATGGCATGTCCAGTCACCTCCTCATGGTGTGAAAAGAGGGATTTGATAGAATATATAGTTACCATTAAATATTGTCTAAGAATAAGAATATCATCACTATATATAATTTTTGATGGAGTGAAACTACTCCTCCCCACTTTGATTTTATTTTAAATACCCAATAAAATATCGTTGATACATATAATTATATAATATTAAATAGTGGAAAAGAGGATCCCTAAGAGTGGGTCCCTGATAAGTGCATTTCATGAGTTCATTTTATAGTGTTTTATGTAATTTTTTTTGTATTTAAAGGAATATTATTGCCAATTTTTGAGAAAATTGACTGGTTTAATGTTTTTATAGAAGGAACAAGATATTTCTAAAAAAATAATGAATATTTGAAAAATTATGAGATTAAAGACACTTTGGGCTACTTTTATTCATTCATGACATGACTTTGGATTTTTTGAGAATGAAATGGAGTTGGGAAACTGGAGCAGAATCAATACATGTTATGTGATTCAATTAGACATCATGTAATGTAATTAAACATCATGACTTCAACAGGGGATGAGGTGCTATCTAGACAAGTATTGACATCAATACACACTATGAATGACCATTTCATGTTGTGTAACTAGATTACATGATGTGAAATGTTTCCGGATAATGTTTTGGAGAAGATTTTGTAGATATTTATGATGCCTAAAAATAAAGGTATTACATATTGTGTAACTGAGTTACACGTCATGATGATGTTGTGAAACTTAAAAATTAATTTAATGTGCCAAAGGATTTAATGATAATTCTTATAAATAGATCCCCTCGGTTTACCTTCCTAGATAGTTTTGGATAGAGGAGGATAAGCAACACTGGTGGAAGGCTTTGGAACACAGAGTGATGATCTGGGCTCCCACTTCGTCGCCATTCTTCGTTGTCGTTCTTCACCACCATTATTATTTCGGTACCCATGCTACTAGTTATCATCATTACTAGAATGATCAATAAGTTTCTTTAGGTTTGGGTTATGTGATTGTGGTGGGATGTTATGATTTGGGATTAATTCTATTTTATTATTCATGATTTGTATTGCTTCAACTTGTTTTATCAATTCCAAATCTCTTTCTTTTTCAATAGCATGACCATTTCTTCTGAAATGAATGGTTTTATTTTATTTCATAAATTAATCAATTTAGTTTTTGTATGATCATTATGAAATCTAGGATGGTTATGTTTAAATATTGTTTTGTGTCAATTAGTATTGTGTTTTCACCAAGTAGATGACCATTCCAGTGGTGCAATCATATTATTAGGGAAGGGTACCTAGGCCAAGGATTCCTACTGAACTAATTTTGAAACAAAAATATAATAAATTCTCATTAAATTAAATAACAAGCTCATGAAACTCTAAATAATCTAACCTGTCATGTTACTTATCTTATTATTCAACCCAATCAATCCTTAAAATTTCATTCTTTTTTCAAATAAGAAATGATTTATATTTAGATTTTCTTAATTAATTTAGAACATATGATTTGTACAGGTGGGTTTGACACTCTAAAATATCATGTACTAAATTTTTAGTTAGGTTGTCAAAGTTTAAAAAATAACTAAATTTTTCTATCCATATGGAAACTAACAATGCCATGTCGGTTGTTAGTTCCATTAACTAATATCCATTTTGCATTAAAAGAATCCTCTGGGGATCCTTTTAAAGGATGGATGGCCTTGAAGATTTGAGGATTATATCAATGATCCAGATGAGAGTACATGAAAATCAATATCTCCTTAGTATGGTGAATAGTAATATCCATTTCAAGGTAACAAAATCGTTGAAAATATCAATCTTAAGTGCAAAATTACCTTATATTGTTCTTCTAGTCATTATTTTAACACTTTCTGATGAGGTATAAGTATATTTAAAGAAATAATATATAAAATTATAATTATTTAAATATAATAAATTACTTAACTCCTTTACATAATGATTTATTGAAAATTTAAATGTTTCTTATACATACGTATGGCCTATCATCTCCATGATCGTAATGTACTTCATTTTGGAAAACCATATTTCATTAGTTTTATTAAATGTATAATTGAGGTATAAATAAAATATCTATTTCATTATTATTATTCAAGAGATAATGTAATCCTGATCAATGTAAGAGGATGAAAAATACCAAATCAAAACATATATGAAAAAACAAAGATGTTATTTCCTAAAACATGACTTTAACATTTAATTGTTTATAAAATGGTAATAAAAGGACATAAGTAAATCATATATGACATGATATATAAAATTATGGTTATTAAATATATTTATAATAAACTTATGTTGATTATACATTAGCATCAACTGATTGCGGTAGAAGTCGTGACTTACGGTAATGAATTTTTGTCTCACTTTTTACTTCTGTGAGGCACATTCCATATTCAACGCTTATTTATATTATGTGGTTTATATATTTAACTTGTATGTATTTTATTGATATTATCCTTAAAATTATGTGGATTTATATTTCCATTTTATTACCTCTCTTCCATGGAGTTTACATTTCAAAAGGTACCAAATATGCATGGGATTTTTGTCTCAATTTTCATTCTTTGAGACATTTGTTGGGTTATCCATTGATCTTAGTTTATGAGTTCCATATCAACCCATTTTGCATGTAATATTATGAATTTATTTATACTTATGATATTTTATGTTTCATTTAATGTTACTCTTTCCTGGGGATTATAATTCAATGTAACCAAAGAGGTAAGGGTTTTATGATTCAATCACATTGCTTATTAGGATTATTTATGTTTATGATCCAAATGATGAAATATTATGATATATATCTCAAGAAAATTTTGAATTTTCTTATCCATTAGTAATTTACTGAGAATATATGTTTTTTATTAATTTTTCTCTCTTTATGTACTCATGATTTTAGATGAATGTTTTTAGGAAAAATCACCTTTTTTATTTGGTTGAAAAAACGTTTTTCTTCAAAAACCGCATTTTCTAAAAAAATAAAAAAGTGACTTTAAAATTACTAGAATTATTTATTAATTAAATCATTATCCATATTTAGAATTCTAAAAAATTGAGATCAATTTTGATTTTTTTCCAAATAATGCATATTTGTCTTTTATTGAAAATGTGAAACGAATATTTGTTTTTAACATGCATGGCATGAGTAGAATTTCATAAAATCATGACAACTAAATGATTTCAACATTACCATATAATTTTTAAATATTTTTTTCAATGATATTTTTTCCATAGATATTGGAAAATTTTTAAATAAATTATTTCCAAATGAAAAGGGTTTAAAAATATTTTATGTTTAAAAAAACAATTTTTTCAAAGTTAAGTTATCTTTCTCAAGAAATGTCAATAGTGATTTACCTTTAAAAATAATTCTCCATATAAGATAACATCCTTTTATGTAACTTATTGATTACTTGAGATATGAACCAAACATACCTTTATTAATCTTTCTCTATATGGTTTATGACTACTATATTTTTATGAAAACCCATTCTCTTTCACGGGTTATACCGTGCTAAAACTCTTATGAAACTCAGTTCATTTCACAAAGGTTGTCCTATGAAGAAATTATTAAATAATTATGAAGCCTATCTCTTCTCCACATTTTATAATATGATGAAATGTTAATGAATCCTAGTTTATTGCACGGGTTATCATATGATGAATGTTTTAGGATATTGTTGAACTCAAATGTATATTCACCCCCTTTGAAATGTAATATCATGAATTTATTAATCCAAAATATATTTTATGTTTCATTTTTTGTTATTTTTTATGGGGATCATGATTTTGATGATGAAATATTATGATCCATATCTCAAAAAACTCATGAATTTTATTATAATATAGTTGTTTTATGAGAATAAAAGTTTTCCTTAATTTTTTCTCCTTATGTACTAAAGTGTTCAATAGAATGCTTTTATATAAAATAATTTTTCTATCTTGTTTATAAAACCAATTTTTCTTCCAAAACATGTTTTTTAAAAAAGTTGTAAAAAATATCTATTCATAAAATTATTTATTAAAGACATTTTTAGGCATATTTTATATTTTATAAAAACATTTTTAGGAATATTCTAATATTTTTCAAAAAAATCTAGTTTTTATTTTATTGAAAATGTGTAATGACTTTTTTAACATGAAATATATGAATAATATTTTCTATCATCATGACAGCATAATGATTTCATGCTTCCCTTACAAATTTTAAAAGTTCTTTTCGATGAAAATTCTTTCTTAAAATATTTTAAAAATTTTAAATAATTTATTTCAAAAAATTACGGTATAAAAAATATTTCATTTTATAAAAAAAAACTGTTTTTCAATGTAAATTTATCTTCCTCAAAAAATATTCCATATGATTTACCTTTTAAAATCTTTTTCCATCTAAGATGGCATCCTTTGATAGAACATATTATTTATTGGGGATATGAACCATGGATAACAATCTTATTTTTTACCTAAATGGTTTATGGTTACAAGATGTTTATAAAACCACTTTCTCTTCCATGTTTTATACCATGATAGAAATATTTTGAAAACCACTTATTTTTTCATGGTTTATACTCTATTTAAATGATGAAATTATTATGAAACATGTCTATTTTCTATAGGTTATTATATGATGAAATTTTTATGAAATCCATTTCATTTCATGGGCTATGATATGATGAATGTTTTATAATCCTGTATAATAATTATATATGATTTTCATTATGAGACGGGTGGGATATATGTCTCCATCATATTAATTTGGTAAATATTTATATCTCATGAGATATACAGGACTGGAGGGGATATTAACCTAATTCAGAAAGGGAGTTTGTCCATCCATCCAATGGCCTGAAGGCCTTTATTATTTTATTGATTTTTGATAATCCATTTTTCAAGGGGTGAGGTGGATCCCTTACAATGCTCGTAGGTGCATGTATTACATGTCTCTTAGGCCTTAGAAGAATTCATTGCTTGTATGCTACAAACATTACATACAACCCAGAAAAACTACTTGGAACTGGTCATCCTCAGCATCTTCATCGTGAAATCAACTCCCCATCTTCGCATGGCTGTTCGGCTAGGCTATATCGTGCATGCACAGGCTTGTACCGATGGTAGGTGACATGCCCTATCATTCTTTCAATTCATGTAGCTTCTTCTATGGTGAATGCTCCTTGATCATCCTCTTATAGATCTTGTACCTTATAGGTTGTCTTGTTTGTATTTTCACTTCAGGTGGCCCGAATGCCTTGAGGTGGCTCGAAGGCCATACTTTCCAGAATTCTTGGGTGGCCTACAAGCCATAAAGGACTCAAGGACCAAATCGGTGGCCCGAAGGCCCAAATGGTGTCAAATTCCCAGCTCCTACAATGTCAAAAAGTGCCTGCTAAAGTTCGAGTTGTAGTTCCTACTACATTACTGCTATAATACCTACTATATTACTGTTGCAATAACCTGGAGTTTATCCACTATGATGGTATTTAGAGTGAACATTTATAACGATGATTTTTTGGGTAGTGAACTCATTCCACTATGATTTCCATGGAAATAATCCTTTACCAAAATGGAAATTATTTTCAATACTTATGTTTAAGACAGATTTCTAAGACTTATTCCCAGGTAATTATCTCATGACTCATGACCATTGATTACATTCTGATTCATGTATTATAAACACACAATATTTATACCATGAATCTAGATTCTATTCTTAGATAGGTTTGTAAGGGTTTCCACAAGTTATTATCTTGTTATCATACCCTTATGATCATTTTATCTTTATATAACTCCATTGATTACCCTTACTAAGCTTCTTACCCCACAATTTCTTACATTTTCATTTCCAAATTTATGAAGAAATGTGTTTATATTGGAATACTAAATGGGGAAGTTCTTCATGGGAGACATTGAAGATCATTCATGAATTAAGAATATTTTTTTAAAATTTTCTAAAGTAAATAAAAAACTATTATTTCCCTCATACATTTGTTCATGTAATGTACTAAATATTCAATTAAAACTATGTAATATCCATGTATGGGAAGCCTTAGTCACTATAGTTGGTATTAGAAGATTGGTTTAGTCAAAATGTTGAAAATAGGATAAAAAAACATTAGTGTGACACCTATAGATTTTTTTAAGTATATGTTTAGGTATTTATGTAAGGATATGTTTAAGAATGAGAGGATGTTTAGGATGATTACTAGGAATTTTGGTAAATAATGGAGAAAGTGGTTTCCACAAAATTATGTCCTAGTAGGGATAATACGTGTGGAAGTGGCTCTAGCATAGAGGTAACTATGGATGATAACTCTGAGAGTGAACATTGATCTAGACTTGATCATCACCCAATTCATGAAAATAGGCCTTGTTTCACACTTGGTTTGACAGTCCCAGGGGATATGATTTGGAAATTTAAAAAAAATTACAAAAAAAAAAGAAAGATTTAAATAGATGGTGACTATCAATGACCTAGGAAAAACCTAGGGTTTCATAGATTAAAAATAATGTGTCAGTATTTAGACATCATATAAGTGAATTTCATGATTATTTGGTTTATCATTATGATATGTGTTTCTCACACTATGCTTTTGGGTTTAGTCAACGGTGTGAACTGGAAGGAACTGGGTTAACATTAAATGTGATGGAAATTTTACTAATGAGCATCCAAATTGGATTATGACTAGAGTAAGGGATGTTTTGACTATTCATTATTAGTTATCACAATATATGGTTGAAAACATTCACCTTAACCAACTATGAAACTCCAAATAGAAGATAAGGACATATTTTACTAAGAGTTCATGTAATGTATACCATTAAGGAAAGAAGATTTTGTTTTTTATATATTGATAATGTTGGAAGAAGAACAAAATGAAATGTCATGGGGGGATAAGAAGATGTTTTGAGTGTGGAAAAGAACAAAAAATATCATGTAATTGTAGAGGAAAAATTAAAAGGTTGGTTAATATAATGGATGAGAATAATGGGGTCCCTAATATATCATCAATGAATGAATGTTTCAAATATGTAATGTATCAGAATTAAAAAAAATTGTCCTGAGGGGAATGATCTTGAAGAGAATCATCAAGGTTGGGTGTGTAATGGTTGTATTGTTAAAAATATAGAGACTGTGAATGACCTATGACAATAAGGGTGTATTAAATAATATGATAATGAAAACTAGTTAATAGTTAGATAAGTAAGTAAGATGAAATAAGTATTTGTATAATGGAATTCAAGAAATATGAAATATATCTGGACTATTTAGTAAATGTTTTTTGTTAAGGATTTTATAGAATATGTTTAATAAGGATAATTTCCTAGAAAAGTGATTCAAATAGAAATGTAATACTTTTATTAAGGTAATATAACTCTAAATGTGTTCATGATGTTGAAAACATGGTTTTATTTTGGATAAATGGATTATTGATATGATTAAAGTAAATTGGATAGTATTGATGAGCTTAGAACTAATTAATGACTTGTGGACAAATTTGTTTATGTTATAATTGATGGAGTTTATAAAATTATTGTATTTATGTAATATAATCAATAATTTGTAGTTTTATTCAAGGGAAAAGGATACATGTATGTTTTAAATATAGTTTTATGGTAATTTGGGTTGTTACCATGTTTCAATTTAAGACATGATGAAGATGTTCAAATGTTTGGTATGTTACAATTAAGATATACATCATGTTGTCATAGGGATTAAAGTTAATTTTATTTTGAGAAATTTAGTGGAATTATTTATAAATTTATAATTTTGGAAGGTTTATAAGGTTAACCATTTATGGAATATTTTAACTTAAAATTGGTTGATGTTTTAGAGATTAATGTATTACTTCATAATATGAAAATTTATGCATATTGGATAACCTATGCTAACCATTTTTTGTGATTATAACTTCCGATTAAAAAATAAATTATCATTATATTTATGTGTTTGGTCCACTAGGATAGATAACCAAATAGGGGGGTGAATCATGGTATTACAGATTAAATCAACTGCCCCTTTTGATCCTGTTTTGCTGTTAGACAAAACCCTCTTCTCGCTCCTTCTAGTTGCAGAGTATGAATAAACATTAAAGAATGAACATGACACAACAATTTTTACTTGGTTCACCCTCACTAGGATACTTCCAAGGAGCATACATCGGCGATGTGATGATGTACTAATTTCACTATAAGCACACTACGAATTACAGGTTCGAGGCGGACTCACTATCCCGCCTGGTTTACAACCACTCACAATTTGAGAATTCACTGCTCTCTCAACTGACGTGAACTCACTACTTCTTCAAAAGATCCACTCACGGTTTATTGACCTGTAGGTCTCTTCATTACATATAATGAAATATGCATCCTTAACTATTGATATATGCTCTGTTGACGTTTAGATTTCACCTTCAGATGAATCTCTCTTTGCACCGGGTGTACCGGGTAACCTCAAATCTTTCGTGCAACCTTTACTGCATCTTGCGCGCATATTTAATGGATTGGGCGCAAGATTCCTCTTTTGTCATGAAACACTCTTTCTGCGCATCTTTAATCTTTCATTCAACTCAAATCTTTCATGCAACGCAAATCTTTCATGCAACTTCAAATCTTTCGTGCAGCTTCAAAATACTTCGCACTACTCCCTTTGTGCGAAATTATTACATGATTAGGTGCTCGGATTTTCTCTATGTATTGAGCTCACTCAGTGTGAGGGGGTCACCTCTTATTTATATACCTCATTAACCCTTGCCTGCAAAAACCCTAACGCATCACACAAGATTCTGACAGGTCGCGCAAAACACTGTTTTATGTCACCTTTTGCGCGTAAGTCTATTTTGTGACAACATTTTCTTTAGATCCCATGTTGAATCTTTCGTGCGCTTCTTTACTTTTCCAATTTTTGATGTTGGGAACAAGAATCATTCCTGGTGTACAAAACCCCATTTTATGCCTCCTTTGGCGTGGAAGTCTCTTTCACGCCAACCTCTTCTTTTGCGCCCTTCTTGAATCTTTCACACGGTATCCTCTTTCACGCTAAATCTCCAATATTTCGTTCACCTCATGCCTTCGCCATTTTTGACCATCTTCTCCCAAAACCTACCTTTTCTACAATATTACAATCCACCATAGTTCTTGTACACAAATTCCTTTTCCAAAAACATGTTTCCCCATTTTCAGATTTTGAGGCCCAAAAATTTGGCAAACACTGGAAAATGGAAAAACGTTAGATTTGTTCTTTTTGTACCGCCTATAGATCATTCATTACCATTTTCATCATTCTTTGTCAACATAGGTTGTCAAAAATCTCTATGGAGTTCGAATAATCCCCATTTAAACCCCATTTGTCAACAAAATTAACATTGTGGTCTGCTCTGTCATCTCGGAGGTCCACTTTGTCAACAAACACAATTACCTCAAAAATACTTCAATGGTGTCTTGAGAGATTTTTTCACAACATTATGGATCTTATGATTCGTCAGTGCTTCAGGGATAATAAATTCACATTCATTGCTTGGAGTATGAGATGAAGTTGAAATTGATTAAGGTGCAACCAAATGGTGAGATCATACTTATCAAATCGAATAAAATCAAGCATATCTTCCCATAAAAATTTTTTGTCTTTAGGAAAAATATCTTCAAATAAAAAATTTTTGTATTATAATTATTTTTTATGATATTAATTAGCTTTGGAAAGCCACTTTGGTTTATGTTTTTTTGGTCGTTAACGTTCACTGGATCTCCCACTTTCTTATGATGAATGGTCTCTATCACACTCTATAATTATTTACTATTTTATTACAGTGAAAAATTATCACATCCCACCAATGTTACAAAATTTAAAAACATAATATGTGTTATTCAAGATGACTTTCACACACCCTGTTTTCTTTTTCAAGAGTATTATTTATTAATCATTTTTATAATGTGGGTTCCTTTAAAGGAATTTTCAAATGTTAAACCTTTTTTGACCAAATGAATTTCAAGGGAGAAATTCATTTTATGGGGGGGTAGAATGTAACACCAAAATATTTTTTGAGATATTTTTTTTTAAATTTATTTAATCTTTTTGTTCTATTTTCTTCTAAACAACATTTAGTTTAGCTTCTATTATAAGGATCATTGAGTTTAAAAGAAACATAACATACTATTAAAATATTAATATTTAAAATGATAATTATCTATTAGTGGAAAAGAATGAATGAATAAGATTTACTAAATTATGAAAAAGTGTGTCTTAAATTTTATATAAAATTAATTATTTGGTGACGAATTAATTATAAATAAAATTAAATCTCTTTTAAAATAAATAAAAAAAATTTCTAAAAAAACAATTTATACAAACAAATATATTTTCCATCAATATATTAAACAAATCAATTTTTGTGAATGATTTTAATGAAATTTATATATTATGTATTAAATAAAATTTTTAACATTCGTTGTAACATCCCCGACCCGGAAGCCACTAAACCGGTGCTCCGAGCCGGGTAGATACATAACCTTAAGCATGCCTCCCCGTATGCCAAAGGCTGCTGACTAGCAGTGGGGGTCTATAGAGTCATGTGGGGAAACTATACCCCCTTTTTACCAGAGTAAGACACAATAGAAATAACCAAATAGCGGAAACCATAACAAATAAATAGAGAACATGTATAACAACCATTTCCAACAATAAATATGCCATGTCATACTACAAGTGAAAGAGTGAAAAAAATCCAAAATAAGGACAATGGCCAAAATCCCTAAAATGGTCCCCACTCCATGTCCGGATCCTCTACAAAGTATTACCCATGTCCACTCAACTATTTAGAAAGGACCTTTGCCCTTCCCCTGACCTGCAGACATGAAGTCTGCTTGGGTACCCAATGGCGGCATGAGCTGGGTGTGAGTACAAATCAGTAGGCCACCACCAACAGTGTCTACCAAATATCCAGTATAAACAGGTAGTTCATGAAAAAGGAATATGAATGATAATTTCCAAGTAATTATTTAAGATGACATTAACCTGTTCAGAGCCAAAGCCATTTCCACTTCCATTACCATTCATTTCACATCAATTATCACCACTTACCATTTCATCACATTTACATGGGATTATCACATACACTATGTTACCTGGTTCTAAAGCCAACAATCACATGCAAGAGGGTAAACACATCATTATCCTATTTCACTAAGACTAACCCCCACATAGTAACCATATTCTCACCTCGAAGCCTCAGTCCCAGTGGATGCAACCATATCCTCACCTCGAAGCCTCAGTCCGGGTGGATGCAACCCTTAGGAGAATATATCCTCAATCCTCATTCCTAACCCGTGCATTTAGGGTGGAGTTTAGAGAATCAGTCTTCTCTCAACCTGTGGGAATAGATCCTCAAGTCATACACCACTCTACCAAGCCATGTGCACATGCTTATATATATATATGTAACCATCACCCAACCATACCATTTCCCCTAGGAAAAACCATTCGCAACAAACCACATGGAAAATAACATTATGCCTTAACCCATTAACACATTACCACTTCACATCATTTAACCATTCATCCAATTCCCATCTGTTATGCTTATCTCACTAAGAATTCAACACTAGACCCATAATCTATCCCATTATGGTCTTTAATCAGTCTACACATTAACCCATTTAACCCATTCATCATTTCTAGGAATCAACCATTCAACCCATTCCAAATAAAACTTAGGTTATTTCCAAGTCTAGGTGCATCACCTAACTTATATTACAAGTTCAACCAATCATGCCAACATATTCGTCAAGGGATCTACCATTTATTACAACAAGGTCACTTGTTTAATAACAATCCCTATGTCCGGGAAAGCCGGCGCATCCCATCGATGGCCCAAAATTAGGTGAAGTCAATCTCAACACATCCCACGGGGATCGTGAGGGTTCCCATTTTCCATTTTAAACACCCTTATGACCAAACATTCCAAGGTTACTGAAAACATAACCAAGGGGAAACAAGAAGACAACTAAACATGAACAAATACCCAAATAAATGTGGGATATAACTTGTAGACCACCTACCTTGAAACCACGGTTGAACGCACTCTCAATTAAGTTCTTAAACCTCGATCCAACCAACCTTTTGAGCTTCAATCTAAAACTCATGCAAAAGATATGGATTTAGAGCTTCGGAACAAGAGGGAGAGAAGATACAAACCCTAAACCAAAAAGAGAATCAAGGATGTTATTAGCCTTACCCGGAGCTTTGATCATTATCAAAAGGCCGCACGGTTTGTCCGCACTATTTGACAAACCGAGCGCAAACTGTGTGCATGATACTCTCTGGAGGAGGAGGGTTTCACTGTTTACCTGGGCAGGCCGCACAGTTTGGCCTGGCCAAGCACAGGTCATGCGCCCAGGCATGTCTTGCCTAGTTTTCCTTTATTTTGTGCCTGGAGCCCTCAAAACACCCCAAAGACCTCTCATACATTCAGAAGACATCCCTTGAAACCCAAAACAAGGGATTCAACCAAAACATAATGAAAACATAACTTTCCAAAAACCAGGATCTTACAACCTTCCCACCTTATAACGACTCGTCCTCAAGTCGAGCTCCCAAGCCTCATTGATCCACTAAAGAGAAGAGTTCAGGCCACTAAGCCCACATATCTGATTCCCGCTCCCAATTTTCTTCCTGAACTTTCCCATTCCTCCATAGTACTCGCACTAATGGAACAACCTTGCCTCGCAAGACCATTTCACAATGATCCACCACACGAACCAGATTCTCCTCAAAGGACGCATCAGCCATAAGCTCCACATCCTCCACATCAACCACATGAGACAGGTCATGGTGATACAGTTGAAGCCACGACACATGAAAAACATCATGCATCCCACCATACCACTTTGGAAGA
Source organism: Viscum album (assembly GCA_963277665.1). Lineage (NCBI taxonomy): Eukaryota > Viridiplantae > Streptophyta > Magnoliopsida > Santalales > Viscaceae > Viscum > Viscum album. The sequence goes on from OY728148.1 coordinate 1,143,838,628, forward strand.
ACCAATCGGTAAGCCACTAGTCTGATCCTCTCTACAATCTCAAAAGGTCCCACATACCTGGGTGCCAACTTACCCTACTTTCGAATTTGACGGTGACCCAACCTTTGCGACACCCGAAGGAACACTTTATCACCCATCGTAAACACAAGAGGTCTACGCCTCTGATCTGCATACGAATCTTGCCTACTCTGAGCCGTAGCCATACGCTTCCTGATCAACTTAAGTCTCTCTGAATTCTCCTGCACGATACTTGTCCCCAATAACTCAGATTCACCGTCCTCTAGCCAACACAACAGAGATCTACATGGCCTCCCATAGAGTGCCTCAAATGGTGCTATATAAATCGTTGCCTGAAAAATGTTATTGTAGGAAAACTCAACTAACGATAGGTGCCTCTTTAAAGAACCACCAAAGTCAAAGAAACAAGATCTTAACATGTATTCTGACAATTGGATCGTACGATCTGACTGCCCGTCCGTCTGTGGGTGGAAATCCATACTCAAAAACACCTACGTACCAAGTGCCTTCTGCAACCCTGTCCAGAAACTCGAAGTGAAACGTGGATCTCAGTCTGAATCTATGGTCCACGGAACACCATGCAACTGCACTATTTCATGAACATACATCTCACCCAACTAGTCAGCTATAAAGGTCTCCTAAATCGATAATAAATGAGCCACCTTCATTAATCGATCCACAACCACCCAGATTGCATCATTCTTCCATGGCATCTTCGGAAGACCCATGACAAAATCCATTGTTACATCATCCCACTTCTATTCCGGAATGGGAAATGGATGCAACAAACCACCTGGGTGTTGATTCTTGCCCTTCACCGGCTAACAGGTAACGCACCATGCCACAAAACCCACAACTGCCTTCTTCATTCCAGGCCAACAAAAATGCCTTCGAAGATCACGGTACATCTTGGTCAACCCAGGATGCACTGCCCACTTGGATATGTGGAACTCACACATCAACTCTTCCCACATACACTTTGGCTCAACCATACGATCATGAACACACAAAAAACATCCACACCGACGACCCAACCAGAAGGTAGCTCCCCACCTTTAAGCTTTAACTTCATGATCAAACACTCAGGATCATCAAGCTGAACTTCCTTAACTCAACTCAAAAGCATCGACTCCATCATTAAGAAAGCAGGAGTTTCTTGACCACTCTCCTCTTACACCTCCAGGTGCATCTCTGAAAAGAAAGCCATCGCCTTCCACTCGGTGCTGGACTCCTGAACCGCCCGATTCTGATCCTTCGTGATCAGAGAATCAACAACACTGTTTCCCTTTCCCGGTGTGTACACCAATTCAAATTCAAAAGTCTGGAGATATTAAACCCATATTTTCTACTGAAGATTCAGATCTCATTGTGAGAAGATGTACTATAAACTCTTATGGTAGGTAAAAACAGTAAACTGTTCTCCAAACAGATGGTGCCTCCAGCACTTCAAGGCGTACACCACTGCAGCTAACTCAAGGTCATGAGTGGGATAGTTCTACTAATGGGGTCTCAACTACCTTGACCCATAAGCCACAACCCGCTCATCCTGCATTAACACAGCCTCAATTCTGACTCCAGACGCATCAAAAAACACTATGTACTTCTTACCCAGCTCAGGTAAGATCAAGATAGGTGCGGTAATCAACCGCTTCTTCAACTCCTGGAAGGTGTTCTCACAAGCCTTAGACAATTAGAACCTAATTCCTTTCTTGGTCAAGCCCGATAGTGGTGCGGCCAAGTGATAGAAATCATGAATGAACCTTTGGTAATACCCGGCCAAACCCAGAAAGCTCCGAACATCAGAAACACTCATTGGCTGCTCCCAAGATACAACTGCCAGCACTTTCTCTGGATCCACTGTCACACCTGCCTTCAAGATGATGTGACCCAGAAAATGCACCTCACCTATCCAGAATTAACACTTTGATAGCTTGGCATATAGCTGATGCCCTCTTATCATACCCAAGACGATGTCAAGATGTTGGGCATGATCGTCGTGAGTTTTCGAGTACACTAAGATATCATCCACAAAGACGACCAAAAAATGATCTAGATGGTGATGAAATATCTAGTTCATTAAATCCCTAAACATCGTTGGTGCATTGGTCAAGCTGAAAGGCATTACCACAAACTCAAATAACCCGTACTGATTTCAGAAAGCTATATGTGGTACGCTAGAAGGCCTCACCCTCATCTGGTGATACCCTGACCTCATATCAATCATAGAAAACACTGATGCACCCCTAAACTAATCGAACAGGTCATCAATTCTAGGAAAGGGGTACTTATTTTTCACCTTCATTTGATTCATCTTTCGATAGTCAACACACAGCCTCAACGACCCATCGGCTTTCTTTGCAAAAAATCACAGGAGATCCCAAAGGAGACGAACTAGGACGGATAAACCCCTTACGCTCCAACTCTTCAAGTTGAAACTTCAGTTCCTGGAGTTCTTCCGGTGCCATTTGGTATGGTGGAATAGAAACTGGCTCCACTCTCGGCAGCAACTCGATCGTGAACTCAACATCCCTCTCAGGTGGTAACCCTGAGAAATCCTCAAGAAATACATCCTGAAACTGATCCACCACAGGAAGGAAATTAGACTGCTCCCCTCCCTCATCATCATAAAGCATGAGACATGCCACTTCCGTCGTGAGTCCACTCATCTGTTGACAAAATGGCCCTGCATGCCCTGCTCGAACATCCCATTCACCATGGTGGACATAAGCGTCACCCTCAAGTGACCTGAACGATACTCTGCAACGATAACAATCTATGTGTTCCCGATACAACACCAACCAATCCATTCCCAAGATTAGGTCAAACCCTGACATCTTGAGAATGAACAAGCCCCAGAGGAAACGATACCCGCCAACTTCCAAGGAACATCCCTTTCACTTCTTGATATCCTCAACCCGCACTCCCAACAGGGTTTCAATTCACATAACTCCACACACCCTCTCCACATGTAAACATAGCACTACCATAAGTGGAGTAGAAACAAAAGAGTGTATGGAACATGTGTCAAACAACGTACTAGAATACATAGAAGCTACAAGGATCGTACCTCGAACAGTTGACAGTCCGGCCTCTCCATCCCCAGGTGAAAACTGAACTGCCTGAAGCTAACTTTCCCCTCTACCCTGGGCTCTAGCCTGAGAACCCTATGTTGTACTACCCTACTGGTGTGAGCGATCATGCCCTGGAGTTCCACGTTTACCTCCCCTGTCAGTACGGCTTGTGGAGATCCAAATTCCTGCGTGATACGAGGAAACCAATCCCCTTCTCATACCCGGTACCTACCTTTCTTCATCATTCTCACCCATCTTCCGAGGGTTTCAGTAGAACCTATGCACATGCCCCATCCTGCCACACGAACGGCACTCAACTGCAGGTCAGGGCACTGACCATGCATATTCCATGGCCTACTGCACTGATAACAGAACACACATTTCCCACTCTGAGAGGCCAACCCTCTCTTATGACCACCTTGCTAGAAACTTTCCAAATGGTGCTTCCAACCCTCGGAAGATGCACCACTTGTCCGCCCAGCTATCCTGAAAATACCACCACCCAAATCTCCCTTCAGGTTACCTTCAGAGATGAGTTCCTGATCCATCACCTCTAAAAACTTATTCAAGTAGAAGATATTTACTTGAGACCTGATCTCATGTCTCAACCCATCCTAGAAACTCCATGCAACTGGTGCCTCATCCCCTTCTAACACTGGGACAAAGCATCGCAATTCAATGAAGCGGCTAGCATAGTCCATCACCGATAGAAATCCCAGAGTCAGGCTAATAAACTCTGCATCCCGCTCCTGCCACAAAGTCTCTGGGTAGAAATTCACCAGAAACTTCTCCTGGAAGAACTTCAACGACATTCCCTCAGCCTGCTTGGTCTGAGCCAGAATGTCCCACCAATGCCTTGCCTGGCCCCACAACATATAAATAGCCAGCTTTACTCACTTTTCAACAGGGGTCTCCAGATGATCAAGTATCATCTATACATACTCTAACCAGAACTCTACTGCCTCTGGCCTCCCCTCTCCGGTGATAGTCAGAGAATGTTGCAGCTGGAACTCCCTGGTCAGCTCAAACATACTCGGTGCAACCCGCCCTGGGTCTCGATCCATAATCTGCAAAAGGTGGGCCAAATTGTCCTAGAACTGGTCTTCTCTAACTTCATTTATCACCACATTTTCGTGCTCTTCTACTGGACGAGTGTTCTCAGAAACATCCTCTCGTTGCCTAACTGGTAACCGACGTCGTGGTGGCATCTATCTATATTTCCAAGCATGAGATTTAGCACGCATACCATAGAACATTCACGACTTATCAAAATCACCTTACTAGATACAACAACCCTTTTTCATATACTAATCCAACAACATTAACACCTCATATTCACTGCCCATAAAATCCCTAACACGGGCCATGGTCCACATGGGGTAAACAACCATGCACTACCACAAAACTCACACAACATTTTACAAAACATTTTCCACTTCATTCAAACCCTTATATTTCATTAAGCATCATTTACCCACTTCTTTTATTTCATTCATCTCATTATTTCTTGGTTTCATGAAATGCATGATGCACCCTGCTTTCTTGCATCACACACCCACCCTGTGCGTGTGCATAACACAATGCATCTCACCTATATCCCTAGGTTCCTACAAGGATGCATGAATGCAAATCATCGTGTCATTATGGCCACGAGCCATATACCATAAAATAGTCACATCAAACCACATGTGCATCACCCAATGGTGAAATATCATCAACTGTAAAAACAAACAACCAAGAAAAACATTTCCCACCGAGGGTGACTTGTTTTTTCCCTCGTACATGGGTTAGTTACTCCCAAGCACGAGCTCATTACCAAGGCCCGACACATCTTAACCCTTGGAAACCTATCCCAAATAACAAGACCTTAGAGAAGGAGAAGAAAGACCTCCTCTGATACCACTTTGTAATGTCCTTGACCCGGAATCCATTAAACCGGTGCTTCGAGCTGGGTAGTTACATATCCTTAAGTGCGCCTCCCCGTACGCCAAAGGCTTCCGACTAGCAGGGGGTCTATGGAGTCATGTGGGGAGACTATACCCCCTTTTTACCATAGTAAGCCACAATAGAAATAACCAAATATCGAAAACCATAACCAATACACTGGTAACATGTATAACAACCATTTTCAACAATAAATATGCCATGTCATACTACAAGTGCAAGAGTTAAAAAAACCAAAAATAATGACAAAGGCCAAAATCCCCAAAATGGTCCCGGCTCCAAGTCTGGATTCTCCACCAAGTCCTACCCATGTCCACTCAACTATCTAGCAAGGAACTTTTCCCTTATCCTGACCTGAAAACATGAAGTCTACTTGTGTACCCAACGACGGCCCGAGCATGGTGTGATTACAACTCAGTAGGCCACCACCAATGGTGTCTAAAAAATATCCAGTATAAAGAGGTAGTGCATGAAAAAGAAATATGAATGATAATTGTAAAGTAATTATTTAAGATTCCATTAACCAGTTCATAGACAAATCCATTTCCACTTCCATTGCCATTAATTTCACACCAATTATCATCACTTACCATTTCATCACATTTCCATGGTTTAATCACATACACTATGTTACATGGGTATAAGGCCAACAATCACATGCAAGAGGGTAAATCATCGTTATCCTAACTCACAAGGACTAACCCCCACATAGAAACCATATTCTCGCCTCGAAGCCTCAGTCCGGGTAGATGCAACCATATACTCACCTAGAAGCCTTAGTCTGGGTGGATGAAACCATTAGGAAAATAGATCCTCAGTCCTCATTCTTAACCCATGAATTTAGGGTAGAGATTAGAGCATCAGTATTCGCTCGACTCGTGGGCGTAGATCCTCAAGTCATACCCCACTCTACCAAGCCATGTTCACATGCTTATATATATATATGTAACAATCTCCCAACCATACCATTTCCCCTTGGACAAACCAATCACAACAAACCACATGGAAAATCACATTATTCCTTAACCCATTTACAAATTACCACTTCACATCATTTAACCATTCACCCAATTCCCACGTGTTATGCCTATCTCACTAAGCATTTAACACTAGACCCATAATCTATCCCATTATGTTCTTTAATCAGTTTACACATTAACCCATTTAACACGTTCATCATTTCCATGAATCAACCATTCAACCCATTCCAAATAAACCTTAGGTTATTTCCTAGTCTAGGTGAATCACCTAATATATATTCCAAGTTCAACCAATAATGCCAACATATTTGTTAAAGGCTCTACCATTTATTACAACAAGGTCACATGTTTAATAACAATCCCTAAGTCCGGGAAAGATGGCGCATTACATGGATGGCCAAAATTATGTCAATTCAATCTCAACACATCTCATGGGGATCGTGAGGGTTCCCATTTTCCATTTTAAAAACCATAACTACCAAACATGCCAAGGTTACTCAAAACATAACCAAGGGGAAATAAGAACGTAGCTAAACATGAACAAATACCCAAATAACTATAGGATATAACTTGTTGATCACCTACCTTGAAAACATAGTAGAACGCACTCTCAGTCGAGTCCTTAGACCTCAATCTGACCAGCCTTTGGAGCTTCAACCTAAAACTCACCCAATTGATAGGGTTTTAGAGCTTCGAAATAAGAGGGAGAGAAGATAAAAACCCCAAACCAAAAAGAGAAGCAAGGATGGGATTAGCCTTACCCGGAGCTTCGATCCAAATCCAACAGCACCAACAACGCCTTATAAATGAGAGATATCAACCACTTGGGGATCTTTGGTGGTTTGGTTCCTTCCTAGGATGAAGAGGGAGGAATGGAGAAGAAATCCCGAGTGGGTTCTTAAAATCCTGGGGTGGCAATTTTGTAATTTTTCCCAACATTAAGAGGCTGCACAGTTTGTCTGCACAGTTTGACGAACCATGCGAAAACCATGCACATGCTACTGTCTGGAGGAGTAGGGTTTCACGGTTTACCTGGGCAGGCCACACGGTTTGGCCTGACCATGCACAGGCCGTGTGCCCAGGCCTGTCTTGCCCAATTTTCTTTTCTTTCGTGCCTCGAGCCCTCGAAACACCCCCAAGGCCTCTCATTCTTTCAGAAGACATCCCTTGAAACTCGAAACAAGGGATTCAACCAAAAAATAATGAAAACATAATTTTCCAAAAACCATCATCTTACATTCATCTTATGGGTTTTATAGATGAGAGATAAGAATAAATAAAGTTTTACACTTAAAAACTATGTTTTCCTAAAAAACAATTTTATCATATTTCGCACAAATATTTTAATTTTTTTTGAAACATTTTGAAAAAATAATTTAAATCATATCAAAATTATCTTAGGGTGATGTTTTGGGTACTTTAATGAAAGGTTAATTTCTTACGAATATTGAAAAATTATGAAATTTAATTGAAAACTACCTTTTCATTTAAATTATTTATAATGTTAAATTATATTTTAATTATATTTTAAAGTAAAATTAGTTATATTATATTTATATTAACACAATTTAGGTTATTTTAATAATTTTCTCGAGGAAGTTTTACATAAAAACTTCTAAACTCTTCAACCTTTTCTCTATCAAAACCTCTTTTATTCTCACGTTTATGGGACTACCTTTAAATTAAATTTTTTCACATATATGTATTGAATTTGTTAAAATTATTTCCATATTTTGAATCATAATAATTTATATTATTTAATAATTTCAACTTAATGTTTTGACCAAAATTAATACTGAATATAGTATAAATTAATTACCACTTTTCAAATAAAAATGGATTTACCAACAGGTTAAACTACAATGATAGAGTTTAAAATGACCCAAAAAATATCTAAATTTAATTTTATGGAACTAATTCTACCATATAATTTCTATTTATATATAATAATCAATTGTTAATACTTTTTCAAAAGAGAAACATTGGTACACCATTTATTTTCAAAAAAATTACAAGTGTGCCCCCCACCTCACTTATAAAAGGACACCCACTTTCCACTCTTATAAACACCTTCAAAACCATTTAGTTAGGAAAATACCTACCCAAATAACATCAAATATTCCATAATATTTTCATATAATACTTATATTTATAATTAATCAAACCTATTATTTATTTTGGTGCAAACCTAAGGAGGTTACCTAGAGAAGAGTTAAAGTTCATCAAAAAGTGTTTTCATTTTACTTCTTCCTCCACCTCATTAAATTATAATTAAACCATTATGTTATAATAAAATTAGTATATTATATATAATTATATTTTGTTATGTTATTTTTAGTACCAATAAAATTATTCACATCCATAAAATGGGTTATGAAATCATCATTCATTTGTACGGTGGACTACCGCCTCACAAACCGACATCATACATTTTTTCTTTACCACCTCTTGTGGTTAGGTATGTGATGGATATAAAGTATATATATAATATTTATAAAATTATTATACCTATTTAGTAATTATATCATATGCACTCTTTCCATTCCATATTGGATATGATAATGGCTCTCGTTTGTATGGCAGACTACAACCTCGTGAAGCGATGTGATTCATTTTCACTAATGCTTAAACGGATGATAATATTTATAATGTTATTAAATATATATGATATAAATGACATAATTATTATATAAACTATATATTTATAATTATTTATTGATAATATATCATTTTATTTCTTATATTTATGCTCATTGAAAGATGATAGCATCATTCAAGTATGTGTGGACTACTGCTTTCACAACGCAATCTAACTCTCTTTTCATCACCATGCCACATAGATGATATGTATAGTTACATTTAAAAAAATAATATGTTATTTAATATATTATTATAATTCAATAGAAATAATATATTATTTACCAACCTTCATTAATGATCATTAGAAAATGGAAACGTTACGCATGTGTACGTACGACAAACCATCTCCATAGTCATAACGTATTTCATTTCACAAAACCATATTAATTGATTGGTATTAAAAGTATAATTAATGAATATATATTATAATTATTTGATTACTATTATTATGGAGATTACTTAATAATGATCAATAGAAGCGGACTTAAAAAAGATCACAACATGTGTGAAAAAACAAAGCAGTTATTACCCGAAATGGGACTTTAATAAGGAATTGTTAGTAAAAGGTTAATAAAATGATATAAGTATATAATATATGGTATTATATAATTATTATTATTTAATATATTTATAATAAACTTATACTTATAATATAATAGGTTCAAATGAGTATGAAGGAATATGAGACTTGTGATAAGGGATTATCTCTAACATTTTTACTTATGTGAGACACATGCCATATTCACGGAATATTTATTTTATGCAGTTTATATAATTCTAAAGAATGTATTTTATTATTATTATACTAAAAATTATGTGGATTTTAATATCAATTTTTTTACCTCTATTTTATAGAGTTTAGAATTCAAAAGTTTCCAAAGCAGTAAGCTATTTTTGTCTTAATTTTATATCTTTGAGACATATGTTATGTTATGCACCTATATTTTTTCATGAGGAATATATACAACCAATTTTACATCTAATATAATGAATATATTTATATAAATTATATTTTAAGCTATATTTAATCTAGTTATGTCATAGAGATTATAATTCAATTTTTCCAATGTGGTAAGGGTTTTATGATACAATCACATCATTTATCGGGATTGTTAATGTTTAAGATTCTAATGATGAAATATTATGATATATCTATTAAGAAACACATATATTTTCTTATACTATATTTTTTTTATGATAATAAATTTTCCCATAATTTTTATCTCTTTATTCACTAAATATATCCCAATAATATTTCTAGGAAAAAAAACTTTCTCTCTTCCTTCAGAAACACATTTTCTTTCAAAAACCAAGTATTATTAGATTGTTTTCAAAAAATGTTTTCAATTTTATTAAAATTATTTAATGAATAAATTTTTTACCATATTTAAAATTTTACAAAAAATAGTTTTGATATAAATCTTCTTTTCATTTTTCAAACAAGTTCTATTTTTCCTTTACTAAAACTGTGAAAAGAATATTTTTATAACATACATGGAATACATAGTTTTTTTTTCTTTCATGACCGCTCAATGTTTTCAAGTTTAACTTATAAGTTTTCAATTTTATTTTTAATGAATATTATTTATTTAAAAAATTAAAATTTCTAAATAAATTGTATCAAAATAAAAAGATTTAAAAAATGTATTATGTTTCAAAAAATTCAATGTGAAGTTAAATTACTCAAGAAAAATTCCTAGTGATTTAACTTTCAAAATATTAAAATATATAAGATAAAATAATTTGGTATAACTTATGATTTATTGGTGATATGAACTAATGATACCATTCTAATTCTTTCTAGTAATGATTTGGGATTACAATATGTTTCTAAAATACTTTCTATTCCTTGGGTTATAACAAGATAAAATTAATATGAAACCCACTTCAGTATCCACAAGTTATTCTATGATAAAATGATGAAATGATAATGAAACCTATCTATTTTTCATAAGTTATGATATAATGAAATGTTTATAAAACCCATATAATTTCATGTATTAGGATATGATAGATGTTTTATTATCTTGTGGAACTCATATGAATGATATTTGTTATGAGATGGGTGGACCAATATCTATATCTAATGAATTGGGTAAAGATTTATATCTTAATGGATATATTGAACTAAAATGGGGTGTGAACTCTATTTAGAAAGGTACTTTTTCATCTGTGATGGTCTTGGTAGTGAACCTCTAATACTATAATGGTTTAAGGAGTATACCAATTACACTATGATAGCCTTGTACGTGAGCCTTGAATACTATATAAATGAATTTCTATGACTATATGTATGAGACATTTATATGTCTAATGAAAATTTTATTCTCTTTATCAATCATGTTCTTTGATTCTATTATGATTCATGTCTTAGGAAATTCTAATATTTATTTTATGACTCGTGATTCTGATCACTGATATGTATGGTATGTTTAACATATGTTATTCTCTGGTTCTTAAACACTTATCTTCATGTTATGCGTATATATCACGATTTTTTTCCCTTACTGAGCATCTGGATCACCCTTTATTATGTTTCCTTTCACAAAATTATGATGAAAGGTTTTTAAGTAGGAGTAATAAAGAGGGAAGATATTTGTGGGATAAAATGATGATATTTCGTGAATTAAAAATATCTTGATCAATATTTCCAAATTCACTAAATTATTATAGTCATCAAGGGTGTGTTCATGTAATGCACTGAATATTCATCTAAAAAGATGTAATATCTAGGTATGAGAATAATGGGTCTCTATGTATATGTTCTCTGTATAGTGTTATATCTATATCAAACATTACATATTCAACATGTGACCAAATACTCTTAAGTCTACTACCCATCGTTCTATGGAGTCACATGATCTTTCAATGGTATGTATTGAATAGACTATGTCCTATTCCTTAAGAGAGGTCATTTCTCACATGACCAGGTCAAGGCTACCGACTATAGGAGTATCTTTATTATTGCATGAAACACATGCATTATTCTTTCTGGTCTGTGACAATAATTCACTAGACATGACGAATATATGTGATTATACATTCAACTGATTCCATCAAAAATATGACGCATTTTATATACCTATATTTCTCATAAAGTAGTCTGCAGCATCCAAAAATCCATTCTAAATGTTTATAACATTCTCCAGTAACCTATGAATTGTTTTAATCATCCATCCAGGAGGGTCTCAAATCATTACACAATACTCTATTTGAACTATGATATCCCAAAAAGATGATAAGTAGGGTCGACTATGCAGTTGTTCCATGATCTATTGTATATTTTTTATTCCTCCATAGATAAATTTCCACAAAAGAAAACCCTGGATGCTAAGACCTTCAATCTTCATTACAAATTCATTGATTTTTATTTCAAAGGGTGAAACTAAAATGAATTCATTAGAGGACTACCACTGCTAACTTATCTAAGTTCATCTATAAAACATAGATTATTAATAATGTTTATCTCACCACCTTACTCTACTAATTCAACTGAATTCACATGTATCCATGAGAATAAACACATGTGCATTAAGGATTCAAATAAAGGAATAAATAAAATTTTACACCAATAAAGAAATTCATTCCTGAGTCACAAACATTCATGCCCAAAATCACTCAACATTAGTTTTCCACACGCTAGGTTTTCTACTCTACCAAACTTGAGAACTCCCAATGATGATTTTGGAGAGTGAACAATCTTTCTACTTAGATTCACAATGTATCAACCGACTTTGGGTGTCATTTCTATCCACTGAGATTCAAATAATTCTTTAACCCTAACATGTCAAACCACATAGGATCATTACTCAATATCCAAGGAGAGTTTCATTCCAAGCTAACAGGATAGGCAACCCATGGTCTTCTCCTCAATAAAATAAACATCCAATTACTCTATAACCCACCCGTGTATCATGAGTACTAGAACACTTGGTTATCTATACTATTGGGTTTCAAGGAATCTTTCATGAACTACATTTAATTGTTTCAAAGGTTATTCGCATGCACAAACAAATTTCATCAATGAAAACTACCCATAAGGATTTAACCTTAACAATACAATCACTTCGTAGGGAATATTCTTACTTGGGTTACATTCAAGTAGCCTGACACATCATTTCACTAGTAACTAGTGTCATATTTAAGGCCAAAAGGTCTTACACAAAAAATCTACACTAGATTCACTATGGTATCACCCCACATAATTTCATTTAGGCATGTACAAAAGGGAATTCCATTATGACTGTGGTCTTGAATTAACCACAAAAAAAGACAAGGATTCTTGGTTCAACTTGATAGGATGAAACTATGTGATATAAGAAAACATCCATATATGCTATAGTTGGAACCATAATCAACCGCACTGATATGTAGTCTTCTCCAACAAGATTTTTACAATGGTAGTTAATTCTTGATAATGAATTAACAAGTTACACAACATTGCTCACGAATATAAGCATTGTAACCTTTCTGCCATCATCTATATAACCATCATTAAAACCATTGTTTCCTAGATGCACTACACCATAGTCTTACATGACCTGCTATCATAGGTACCCATGCATTAGGGTACAGATGAAATAATTTCATCAATAACTCATATGTACAACCCATTACTAGTTATTGACACCTAATCATTTGATTTCTCTATCATCGGTATAATCACATAGAAGAAGAATACATGTCATGAGAAACCTATATGCCAAATATGATTCATGTGTTGCCTATTTCCAATAATGAAAACATTCAAATCCATATATAATCACATCCTAAAAATACTGGTGTTTCACATGATGGGAAAACATATAATAAAATTGAAACCCATGAATGTATATCCCATGACACAGTAACCAAGAAATTTCTTGGAAATTTTGTTTATCATTCACAATGTGAGATACATCACAGGCTCTGAAACATTCTAATGTCACTTTTCCACTGACTATCCAAAATAGGAAAACAAGACTACCTCCTATAATACCATTCTGTAACATCATTACCAAAATAATTGATTACAAACAAGAATATAAAATGACCTCATGTGTTCTTCCCTGTATGGTTGAGGCATCCGACTAGTAGTGAGGTTCTTGAGTAAAACCAGATGGAGACTATACCCTCAATCAGAGTTCATAATAACAAATAAATAAGAAAACACATATTATTATATTATTAGAGTTAACATATACCAACAATATACCAACACTATGAGTGCGTATGGAAATAGTATACTCTAAATAAAATAAAGTAAATAATAGTCAATCATCCACTGAGTTGATCACATATGAAAATAAATAATGATAAAAAATAATAAGGCCCTATAACACCAAAACTCACCTCACCCCAATATCGTAATCATTTAGAGTTATCCAACTAGATAATCAACTCTAGACTTAGATCGCCTTTTACCTATAATACGTGATGGAATATTGGGTAACCAAGTCCTATGGTTTTCCGAACAAGGTGTAATTACACCTCAGAAGGAAGCCTCTAACACAGTCAAGTACCCTCTCCATAATATGTAGTGCACATTCAACTGATAAGATCAAAATAAAGTAAACATGTTACAAATAACTACCCAAGTGTAATTAAATCACCAAAAACACATAAGAAACAAAATTCATGTCTCAAGAATTCATTCACTTTCCATGCCACCATGAACTCTAGTCGTACCTTGTACAACTCCATGAATAAAGTATATCCATAATAGATGTCAGGAGTAACCAATCAATTGAGAAATAAAAATTTACTAGGATCATAACACATCTCCTTGTGGTCTCGAGTTATTTAGTTAGATTATGGCCATAGACCTTCGTATCCCCACTTGGTCACAAGTCAGGACTCTATACCATTAAACCCAATCTATGCCTCATGTCAGGCCCTCGGGCCATCATTCCCCTAATGTGTGACATTGAGAAAATCCCCCAGACCTTCACGCCCTGTCCCTATTATTAGCTCTATCATCATCATGGTCAAAAGGTGTGAGAACTCCCCCAATAAGGTATGAACATGACATGATTTTCCATCTGTCACATGTACCAGGCATAAACTCATAGTCCTGGTAACTTAAATAACATGGTAGATCATAAAAGGAAGGAATGTCTTGGAAAAACATCATGAGTATTAGTATCAGCATAAAAGACACATTTAATCACAGTTGGGAATGAAACAAAAAGATACATGTGAATAATCCTGGCACAAAACTTCATAAATACTCTCATGGCTACACACAAACCTACTTGTGACCACCATCATGTTTGGAAAATAATTCGATCAAATATAGGTATCACATCAAGAAAAAAGTGCTCACAAATAAAATGAGAATGTAATATCATCATGAGCCATAATAGGTACACATATGATCAAGGTAAACATTTTTTATCAAGATACCAAATAATACTCATGGAATAACCTACACACATAGTCTTATAGGGAAATGCACACCACACACATGTGGTCTAGAAACAAAACATGGTATCATGAGGTCTAGGTCACATGTAGAATATCAACACACCTAAAGGTTTCCATGTGGTCTAAGTAATTCATACATGATCAATCATCATCCATCGTCGGACGGTATCAATCCAATGCACAGGGGTCCATCAGGGCCCTTGGCACTAAGTCAAATGGCATTAGATATGTATCCTTTAAATAACTAACACTAAAGGATCATTAATTAATTAATTATTATTATTATTATTATTCATAACTCATTATCAAAATTAGGGTCACACTACCAAGGTGTAAAATATCATACCAGTTTCCAATTGACTTTTATAAATACCAAAGTGTAAAGTATATGGGAACACCTACCAAAAATAGAGTCAACTCCCAACAAAGAAATCTCAATGCCTTCATACAAGTATATCCTTGTCCATTCAATACTTCACCAAATTCCTTGAGTCCCGATCACATGGGAAAAATTCCAAATAATTAAAAATATCTAAAAATCAATAAATTATAATTAATGAAAGTAATATAAGATAAACTCACAATCAAGAGTTCAAGGTATGCATGTAGAAAAACTTACAGGCTATTACCGCCTAGCCAGAATCCTGACCAACCTCCCATGGAAGGTCTTTTACATTTTTATAACACCAAACTAGGACAAATCCATATCGTATAGTAAAAAAATTACAACTAATTTAATATAAATAAAATTTTAACTCTATAAGAATTTAACAAGTAAATATACCATCAAATTATTTCACTTTAATTAAATATTCTCATCAACATAGGATGTCTTATCTCCACCATAATCCAAATTATTTTCATCCTCAGAAAAATCTTTCATGATCCAGTGGAATTTCCATCTAATTTATCTAACCATAAAAAATCAATATAAATAGGTGGTGGATATTTCAATGAGAATTGGGAACATATATGTATTATAAAGGATAATATTTACCAAGAATGATCAATCACAATAAACAGATTTTGGATTAGTGAAGGAATAAGATTAGAGGAGATTCTAGAATCCAAAACCATCAATTCTCATCCAAGACCTCATAGGGAGTTTAGAGTAATGAAAAATAGTAGTTATATAAAAATATATTTTCTTTAGAACATCTAAAATATTTTTGAGGAGTATTTCACAGTGTGATAACTTGTTTAATATCATGAAAGTTTACAATGGAATCTTAAAATGCATTGGGCACTATGGATTAGGGGGTGACACATTGTGTCACACCATGTATAATTCCTACAGAACATATTTACTTATGTAACCCCAAAAAATTCACCAGAACCTGCTCTAAGATTGCCAAAAACCTCCATCCTTTCTTTAAAAAATACCATCAATTCATTCTAACCCTTTGAATATTGACCTGATCTCCAGTTCTCGAAAAAAATATCCACCAACAAGAAAAAATAATTGGCCTAGGAAATTTCAGTCCATAAAAATGTGGTCCATTATAAACTCTCTACCATAGTGCCTTTAATCCAAAATAAGTTATAATTTCATGTTAACCAAATCACTTGATCTACCAGATTGTCATACATAAGGATTTTTCTAAATTCCATTACTGAATTCCAAGTACTTTTTCAAGTCTGTTCTCATTCCCTAAATTCCATCACACTATCACTACAAAACTACAAGGATGATCACTAGAAACTAATACAAAATCACTCTATCATCCACATGAATATTTAGACGATTTTTACTACACCCTCCTCTCCCCATATTATTAGAGTCAACTATCTTCTATTCTCAAAACCTATGGTGTCACCACCACAATATTCCTATTTCTACGGATGATTCCCAAACCATGGTGCTCCCCACCATTATAATTTCCAACTATAAATACCAAACTTGGGGTCCACCAACATGATAATTGTATTCCATGTGACATTAATCAATAATTCCAATTAGGCCATCTCTGGCCAACCATCCCCAGAATTCTAAGTCATTCCCCTAGTGTGTCCTCAAAAAAATAAAATCCTCCAGCCATTTATTTACACTAAAAACCCTGCATACTTGGTTTGGATTGTGTCATGCACCACACCACCACTTTCCCATTAGATCTAAGCTTTTTTATCCAAAATTTAGTTTCAAAACATTTCATCACATGGTTTACCCAATAAATAACGTGTTAAAATTGGGTTTCACCCATGAGCTTATCTTGAAACATTTCTTCTCATGAATCACCCCTTAACCCTAAGATAACATTGGGTGTCACCCCTGTAAACATTTTATTCTAAACAAGGGTTAAAAGTTGATACCAAAACCTCATTCTTGATTCGAAACCAAGCCAATGAGTCTCATTGTCCTATATAACTCAAAGCAAGTAGACATTTTCCAAACAGTGCCTACTGATTTCAAACACCATAGACATAACCGATACAATGAGCTCAATAATTTGTCAACCAACCACATTTAGTTTTATATGGAACTCCAATTCGTACTTCCTAAAATTTTATCTTCAACGGTCCATAGTCTAAGAGAAGAACACTCCAAGAAACCATAGATCGGGATTCCTTAACCCTTAGAGGTATATCTAAATCATTTCAACATCCTAACCACATTATTAAGAAAATCCAAATGGGTCTTCCATGGTGGGTACACCAACCTCTTGAACCAGCTACAAGGTTCTCATTTGTTCATCAACGCACAAATGATCTGAATCCATTATAGGTTGCACCGACTTTATTATGAGTCCAAAACCAAAATATAGCCTCTATATAACTATATATATAAATCAATAATCTTAAATTCAATATTAAAGAAAATAATCTTGGGACCATTGTGCATCGGTATAGGGAGTTTCATGATAATTAAATGGTCAGTCTTGTATAAACCCTATCCCTTTCTACAAGAGATGTCATTACTCAAATTAAAAAGATAATGCTCCCCGCAATAAGAGTATCCTTATTTTTTTAATATAATACAAATAGTGTTCCTATTAGTCCATGAATTGACTTTTCTGAACACAATCACTAAGTGTGATCATTCTTGTTCTACCAATTTCTATGAAAAACATGATACACTATGTATACCTAGATTTCTCAGAACATAGTCCTAAACATCCCAAAATAAATTATCAATGAGTGTAACATCCTCCATCATCCTAGGTGTAGGTTACATCCTTAATATTAATCATCTCATCTTTTCAATAAAGCCTATTTTTAATCTAAAACATCTCTAACAGATAAATATTTGGGTCAAAAAATCTACGGTATCTTGATGTATTGTCAATGCCAACTTCCACCAAAGAGACATTTCCACACAAGAAACCTGTAGTTTCCAATACCTATGATATTCATGCTAATTTCTACAGTATATATTTTTACGGGTGACCCTAAACTAAATTCATTAGTGTCATACTATCACTATCTTATATGAGTTCATCCACATAACTTGTATTATTATCAATGGTCAGTTCACCATCCCACTCCATTGATTCAACCAACTTTGAGTACATCCAAAAGCATAAATACTGACATATTAATGCTTCCCAGTAAGGAAAAAAACATCACTCATTACTCAAACATATTGATTCATTAATGAGTCATAAACCTCTAAGCCCGGACTCACATTCCTTTAGTTTAATAACACTAATGGTTCCAACTCTATCAAAACCCATTCACTGCTAGTTCTCCTTTTGTAAAATGAAAATCCTTGCTACTAAGATTCACATCACACCAACCAACTCTGGGGATCATTTCGAGACACTAAGAATCCACCCATACTCTAACCCTCCCAAGTCCAACCACCTAATATCTTCACACAGAATCTGACAATAGTTGAATTCTAATCTAACAGGCGAGGAAATGCTTGTTCCAATATTCAATTAAATAAGAATCCAAGTGATATATAATCCAACCTTATATTGTTAATACTATCACTCATGGTTTTCTATAGTCCCAGATTGTAATGAAACATTAAATACCTTCATTTTATCCTTTCATTGGTTACTGAGAAGAGTAGGGATTTTTCATCAATGAAAACTACACCTAGGGAATTAACCTTAACATTCCTATTATACATAATGTTATAAATTTGGTTACTTTCAATAATCATGATACACCAAATCACTATTGACTAGAGTTATATTTAAGTTCAAAATGTCTCACACTAAAAATCCCAAACAGTTTTGCACTAGGGAAACAACCCATGGAACATCCATTACACACATCCCTATGGACATTCCATGATGGCTTCACTCATGTACTAATCATATCAAGAGTCAAGGATATATAATTTTGTTTGAAAAGATGTCATTATGTGATATAAGGAAATATTTTCATAGTCTATAGTCAGGTCCATAATCAAACAGGCCTATCTAAAGGCTTGTCACAAAAGGATCATTATTAGGTAGTTAAAACCAAAAATGTGATCATAAGGTACACTACACTTCACATTCATATAAAGATTACATCCTCGCTATTATCTTTGTATTCACCATCATTGTCATTTTCATCTCCCAGGTGCACCACATCATATCCTCACATCACCTTCTATTAGAATCTTACATGCATTGGAATCCAGCTAAAATAATTTAATCAATAAATCTTATGTGAAATGCAGTACAAAGAATTGAAACCTAAATAGATGAGTTCTCCATCAATAGTATAATCACATACAACAATAATATGTGACATGAGAAAACTATATTTGTAATATTATTCAAGTGATACCTATTGTAAATTTGGTTAATATTCAAATACATATGAAATAACATCCTCAAATTCCATTTAAATCACACTCGGTGAAAATATATAATAATAGTGAAACCCAAGAACATTAATCATATTCCCCGATAACCTGGAATTCCCTAGGATATTTTGGATTCGACGTACCATTTTGAGTTCCATAAAAAATTATAATTCATTATTATGTCTCTTTTCTACTGACTCCCCAAAATAGGAAAAACAAGACATGATCCTTTCATACAATTTTTGAATCATTTTTACCCAAATCATTAGGTCTATGCTAGAATATCACATGAAATTAGGTTCACCTCCCCATACTCTAGACGATACTGACTAGTAATGAGGGTCTCGAGTGGAGCCATGGGGAGAATATTCCATCATTCAAAGTGAAACATAAAAAAAACCTAAAGGTATAATATTATATATTTATATTACATAGATACCAACAATGTAACAACTGTATGAATGAATGAAAAAACAACATAATCAAAATAAAATAAAAGATACATTAGTTTATGGCCCACCAGGATTATCACTTATACAAATAAAAAAAGGTAAAAAATTACAAGGACTATCTGCGACACCAAGCCCCACCTTACCCTGGTCTCAAACACGTAGTGACTTATCCTGTTATTCAATGAACCCGAGATTTATTGTAACACCCGAGAATTTTATAAGAAATATTTTGTTTTTATGTTATATAAATCATCAAAAGAATCTGTCACTACACACAACACTAACTTGTCTTGCTTTACACGCAACCAAGGCCTTCCTTGATAGCTTGCATCATACGCAATACTGAGTTTCACTAAACAACGATATGCTATTAAAATATTATTAAAACTAGCCGTTATGAATAGTAATGACCACTTTTTGAAATTTTGTAAATTTTATTTTTCAAAATGGACTTCATTTTTGGATTCGGAATATCGAAATTAGCTTAGGGTGAAATTTTGGTACTTTTCAGATACCTTTCATATTCTGATGAATAGTGAAAATTATTAAATTTTAATTAAAAACAAATTTTTTAAGTGAGATAATTAATAGTGATAAATTATTAATTTGATTGGTTTTAAAGTATATTTAGAATATATTTTTACAATTTAATACAATTTTGTTCATTGGATGTAATTTCACATTTAAACCAGACATAAACAAGTGTCAATCTTTTGATAGTTATTATCTCTTAAAAACACTTTATTTGTCTTGACAATAGGAATTAATTTTAAAATTAGTTAATGTAACTGATATTTTTTGAATTTGGTAAAATAAAAGTCATTTTTTAATTCATAATATCAAATATAGCTTAGGCCTAATTTTTGGTATTTTTCTAGAAACTATCAATTTTTTGATGAATAGTGAAACCACTAAGTGGTAGTTAAAAAACTGAATTTTTTCATAAAACTTAATTTTACCGCTTTTGTGAGTGGAATTTAGAAAATCCGAGAGACACGGTTAATATCAAGGACTAAAATGTGGTTCAATGAGATGAAAATAATTTTTGGTGAATAGTAACTTTTTACTTTTTTTACCACGGTTAAAAGTAAATAGGGTAGTTAAGGGTAAAAATGATATTATTATTACCCTAACACATGTACTAATTCTATTGGATAAGTGTAATTCGACAAAAAACAACCTTAGTAATAAAATATGACCATTTAGGCCCACCTGGATAAGAATAGGACAGTTATTATCAATTTATTTAAAGAAGGGTTAAAATAGTTAAAATCAATGTTTAATAACTAAATTATTTTTAATATAGAGTTATACATAAGATAAATTCGACTATAAATATTCATTAAAAATATAATAAGATTTAAAACATAATGGTATTTTATTTGTAATTTTTAGACTTAATATAATATAATTTATTTATGATACAATGATGATGCAGTAATTATCTTATTAATGAAATATTGACATAACTGATGTTATAAATACCCAAATAAATGTAATTTGAGACTTTTTATGAATTTAAATAATTTTATATGTCAATATGACATGTTAATATTGATTTAATTAAATTTTTTAGAACTAATCATTCTGTTATTATTTTCACAAAAATCAATTACCAAATAGTGTCAAAATTGACATAAAATTGTTTTAAAAAAAATACTATATTATTAATTGTTATTTTATTCCTAAAAATATAAGGTTTAGCCAAATGACTTAGATAAGGTTATATATATTAATAATAAAAAAATTGGGGTTATTTGGGCTTGATATAGTATGTTTATTAACCTTATAGTGTTAGAAAATAAGAAGACATGGTAAAAGTTAAATTATCTAACTTAAATTTAAATCTAAATGATAAGGTTAAAATTGATACCTAAACTTGTATAAATTCTATTGGATGTGAGTAGTTCGACCCATACCCGCCTTAGCTTCTAAATATATCAATTTGGAGCTATTAAAAACCGAATTTGACTTTGTAATAAAATAATATTTTTGTTATTCCAAAGGTGCCCCTCTCCTCCCTTATAAAAGGGAACCTCCTCCCTCTCTTCCTCACACCACTTTGAGCCTTTAATCTCGGCCAAACCCAGAAAATATCTCCTATCCACTTCCCTAGAAACATCCTAGAGGTCCTGGTCTTCTTCAAAGACCAATTTTAGTGCCCTAAGAGGACATCTCAAAGAGGCGCTTCAAAGAAGAGGTAATGTCCGTTACCGATTCTTTCAACTTTATTTCTTCTTCCACTTCTTCTTATTTAGTTTTTTCATTATGAATTAATAACATAAGTATAAATAATATACTGATATGTTATTATAATTATTAAAAAACCCTATTTCACCATCTATCCATCCTATGGAAAAAGAAATCACCACGCGTGCGTACGTACGGAATACCGTCTCCACGCCGTGGTGTAATCTGTTTTTCCAACACCACCGTACTTGGATGAGTATAATGGTGTAAAGAATAACTATACATAGTTATTATAACATCATTCTTATTATTATAAATTGTATCATCCACTCCAATTCAATTTAATAATTATGGGAACGATATCATCGCTCGTGCGTACGTACAGACTACGGTCTCCACGATGCGATGAGATTCATTCTCAATGATTAACCATTCATGAATGATTATAAAGTATATATAATAAATAATCATGAAATATATGACATAATAATGATACTGTATTTATTTATATATATGTATGTCATCTATTTAGTTTTATTCAATTCTATAAGGAAACGAAAACAACATTCATGTGTACGTACGACCTACCGTCTCCATGACCGGTGTATTTCATTCCTTTTATATATCTATAATATATATGTATATGATGAATATATATTATATTTAAATCATGTTTTACATTCTGGAATTATGTAAATTAGGATATAAGTCGAAACACATACGATAAATGAAACGATTTTACCCAAAATGCTCTTTAACCTTGAATTTACAAAAGAACAGGTAATATAAAGTCATAAGTGAACCAGATATGATATTATAACAATGAATATGATTATGTAATAAGTAAATGACATTATTTAAATCATTATAAAAGAGGTTCGGATCCATACGAAGCATATCAGACCTAAGGTAAGGGATAATTTTTCAAATCTCATTTTTATCTGAGATTGCTTATTCGTAAGTATTTACTGGGGTTATTTCTATCATCCATGTCCATGTTTTATAAAAGTGTTTTCATGTATTTTTAAATTCCTTTTTACCCTTTTTTTTAATTTTACTGCATGGTATTTAAGGAATCATTCTATTGTTTATGTTACGAGGTACTTTTGACTTTTCCAGCAAAAGTACAAGAAGAATGTTTTATTAACTTATACGGCATGAAAGGATTTTTACGGTTTTATAAAGCCTTATTTTCATGAAGCTTCATCCAAAATATTTCATGACTATTTTCAACAAAATCCTTTTCTTTTAAAATTTCATGACATTTTGTGAAAAGAAAATGATTTGTAAGAAGAAAGGATGTTTTCCTCAAGAATTCATTTCAAGTGTTTTATCAAAACCATTTTCCATCTAAGATGACATTATTTTATATGTGTATGTTTCAAGTATAATGTCTCTATGATTTACATGGTTTCACTTTTCTTATTATGAAATGATATCCATTTCTTTTATATGGATTATGTGATGATGGGATTATGTTTATGAAACCCATTTTATTCGTTGGGTTATTATGAATGATGTATGTTTATTTTGTGGAACAAGTAAGAATGATTTAATTATGAGATGGGTGAGACCTATATCTCCCTCCAATGCATTGGGTAAAGATTTATATCTCATTTGGTAGATATGGCTGGAATGGTATGTTAATCCGGTTCAATTTTATAGGACTGAAACGAGGAGTGAACTCGATTCAGAAAGGGACTTTGTCCACTAAGATGGTCTTGGAAGCAATTCCATTGCTACTATGGAAATCATAACGTGTGCTTAATAGTTTCCACAATTACATGTTTTATTCCCATGCTATTTTATCATGATTGATGTTCCCTTATGATATGTGCCTTACGTACTTCCAAGATTCATGTCTTTGCTCAAGATGTTCATGTTTAGATTTTATGTTCAAGTTTTTGCATTCAAATGTTTATGGATTGTTTTATGTTCTCTATGTTTACCCTTACTAGGCATTTGAGCTCACCCCTTTTATGTTTTATTTTCCCCAGGATATAAAGAAAGGTTTTAGGTAAGAAATAAAAGTGGAAGATCTTTATGGGAGATGTTGAAGATCTTTCACCATGATTAGAAGATTATATTCTGAGTTTCCAAAGACACTAAACTATTACGGTCCTTGTGTGTCTATTTTTGTTATGTACTATGTATTCCGCAAAATGAATGTAATCTCCATGTACGTCAAGCTTTGGGTCTCTACTGTTGGTATCAGAGTAAAGATTTAGTCAACCTTTGGAAACTAGGATGCGAAAACTTTAGTGAGATCCCTAGAGATATTTCTATGGTATGTCTAGGGATGTCCCTACGGATAAGTATACGTATAGGATATAGTCCTAGAACTACAGTAACGATCTTATAATTTAACCTAAGATGTTAGATATTGAGGGTACTCCCCATTTACTATGTTGTTTTCCCTAGCATGATTTTTTCCACTCATAGAATTCTTTTTGTGTTTTAGTCAATGGAGGGAACCAGAAGGAATTCGGTTAACATTGAATCCAATGGAAAAATTGGTGAATATGAGAAAACAAATTGCGTAATTCATAGAGAGAAAGATATTGTGATTATGTCGAATCAGTCATCGCGATATATGATTAACCAGGTGAAATTTATTGGTATACCTAATTCGTCAAATAAGAGGAATATAGAATTTTATGCATGTTTGCATGTTGAGGAGCATAAAGAAAGGAAGATTTAAATTTCTAAAGAAGGGAAGAAGAACATTGAGGAATACCTCAAATGGAGGGACAAATGTTATCTATGTGGAGAAAAGGGTCATAGAGTGACAGACTATAATGGATTTCAATGTCTTATTTCGGGAGAACATGGGCATTACCCAACTCAATGCCCTGGCCTAAAAAGATACTTCTAAATCAAGGAAGGACTTATTCCAGGAAAATAATTGAAGAGGATGGATTGAATTGTTTATGTATTGGTATTCAATAATAATGATGTTGAGGTACTTTTATGGTGTGTTAGAATATTTTTGTATTAGTTTATTTTGGTTTTCAATAATTTTATGGTACCGGTAACCATGAAAAGTGATTTAAATATTTTGGAAAGCAGATGATATGCGCATAATGAAGGGATAAGAAGATAATGAGATGTTTGATTGTATTCATGAGATTATTATTGTTATAAGGACTAAGTGACATCATGGTTTGAGTATACAGAATTTTGGGATTTTGGTATGTGGAAAGAGTTAACTTTTGATAGCACTCATGTTTTCACTAAGGTTCAATGGGTATTCATTTTTCAAGATAATACATGATTAAGGCCTTCAAATGTTTGGAATGTGACCAAAAAGACATATCTTATGATATATGGGGATCAACGATGGTATTAACATGCTTGTTTTATGAGCTCTCTAGAAATCGTTTTCACTATAATATGAGATTAGACAGCAGTATTTTGGATAAGCCTAAAGATTAGAATGGATTATGTTGGACATAAGTTAGTATTGTTTAAGGCTAGAAATTTTTCGATATTATTGATGGAATGTTATAATAATGTAGTTTTAGAAAAAGGAAAACCTGCAGGACGGGCGACAACCCGTCGCGTCGGACACGGCTATGAGAATCGAACCCACAATCGAAGTGTGACTGGCCTTTATCGCATACCACTGGCCTACAGGAAGTCCATGGTTAGTAGAAACTAGTTTTATTTTATTAAGAGGTATGGTATATGAAGTATAAGTCCATGTTTGTAATCATATCTGATTAACCTCACCATAGATGTACTTATGTATATTTGAAAACTTTTTCTAAACTTTTGTTTGAAACAGATGGAATGACCCATCATTCTATCACATGATCTGTTAACACTTCATGAATAACAAATTCAACTTCATTTCTTTAAGAGATGAAGTGTAAATTTTCCAATTCACAAACAACAGTGAGATTGTACCAAAATCATAGAAGTATTTCTTTTAATTCATCAACTTTAGGGATATGATCTTGAAAACCAAAAATGTTGTCCTAGTTCCCTTATATTCAATGAATCAAATGGTACCTTAGATCATCAAAAATATATGGATTTGTGATTGTGTGCTTTTTCATAGCCATATTAATTTGAGTGGTTTTAAAGTATATTTGTAATATATTTTTACAATTTAATACAATTTTTTTCATTGGATGTAATTTCACATTTAAACCAGACATAAACAAGTGTCAATCTTTTGATAGTTATTATCTCTTAAAAACACGCTATTTGTCTTGACGACAGGAATTAATTTTTAAATTAGTTAATGTAACTGATATGTTATGAATTTGGTAAAATAAACATCATTTTTGAATTCATAATATCAAATATATCTTAGGCCTAATTTTTGGTATTTTTTTGGAAACTTTCATTTTTTTGATGAATAGTGAAACCACTAAGTGGTAGTTAAAATTCTGAATTTTTTCATAAAACATAATTTTACCACTTCTGTGAGTGGAATTTCAAAAATCCAAGAGACACGGTTAATATCAAGGACTAAAATGTGGTTCAATGAGATGAAAATTTTTGATGAATAGAAACTTTTTACTTTTTTTTACCATGTTTAAAAGTAAATAGGGTAGTTAAGGGTAAAAATGATATTATTATTACCCTAACACATGTCATAATTATATTGGATAAGTGTAATTCGACCAAAAACAACCTTAGGAATAAAATATGACCATTTAGGTCCACTTGGATTAGATTAGGACATTTATTATCAATTTATTTAAAGAAGGGTTAAAATAGTTAAAATCAATGTTTAATAACTAAATCATTTTTAATATAGGGTTATACATAAGATAAAATCGACTATAAATATTCATTAGAAATATAAAAATATTTAAAACATAATGTTATTTTATTTTTAATTTTTACACTTAATATAATTTAATTTATTTTTGATACAATGATGATGCAGTAAATATCTTATTAATCAAATATTGACATAACTGATGTTATAAATACCCAAATAAATTTAAATTGAGACTTTTAATGAATTTAAATAATTTTATATGTTAATTTGACATGTTTTTATTGATTTAATTAATTTTTTTCGAACTAATCATTCTGTTATGAGTTTCAAAAAAATCAATTACCAAATAGTGTCAAAATTGACATAAAATTGTTTTTAAAACAAATACTATATTATTAATTGTTATTTTATTCCTAAAAATCTAAGGTTTGGCCAAATGACTTAGATAAGGTTATATATATTAATAATAAACAACTTGGGGTTCGTTTGGCTTGATATAGTATGTTTATTAACCTTATACTGTAAGAAAACAAGAAGACATGGTAAAAGTTAAATTATCTAACTTAAAGTTAAATCTAAATGATAAGGTTAAAATTGATACCTAAACTTGTCTAAATTCTATTGGATGAGAGGAGTTAGACCCATCCCCACCTTAGCTTCAAAATATATCAATTTGGAGCTATTAAAAACCGAATTTGACTTTATAATAAAATAATATTTTTTGTTATTCCAAAGGTGCCCCTCTCCTCCCTTATAAAAGGGCACCTCCTCCCTCTCTTCGTCACACCACTTTGAGCCTTCAATATCGGCCAAACCCAGACAATATCTCCTCTCCACTTACCTAGAAACATCATAGAGGTCCTGGTATTCTTCAAAGACCAATTTTAGTGCCCTAAGAGAAGATCTCAAAGAGACGCTTCAAAGAAGAGGTAATGTCTGTTACCGATTCTTTCAACTTTATTTCTTCTTCCACTTCTTCTTCTTTAGTTTTTTCAATATGAATTAATAACATCAGTATCACTATATACTGATATGTCATTATAAGTATGAAACAACCCTATTTCACCATCTATCCATCCTACGGAAAACAAAATCACCGCGCGTGCATATGTACGGAATACCGTCTTCACACCGTGGTGTAATATATTTTCCACCACCACCTTACTTGGATGGGTATAATGGTGTAAATAATGAGTATATATGATTATTTTAATTTATATTGATTCTGAAATAGTATATATACACTCCAATACAATTCCACGATAATGAGAATGATATCATCACTCTTGCGTACGTACGGAATACCGTCTGCACGATGTGATGCGACTCATTCTACATGATATTCATTGAATAATGATTATATAAATGAATTTAATGAATGAATATGATATATATTACACTAATACCATTCTGTAAATGAGGTATCTATAACCTAAAAGGAAAAATAATAATTTATTCGACAAAACACGCATAAGAACAAAAAGTAATAAACACCCGAATAACAAGTAGTAATGAAATATTACTAATAAGAAGCTAAGAATATGACCATATTTGATATCATAAAAATAAGTATGATTCTGGAATAAGTCAATAACATTATTTAAATCATTATACAGGAGATTCTGACACTTACGAAGCAAATCGGACCTAAGGTAAGGGAAAATATCACAATCTCATTTTATCTGATATTGTTTATACTTTGGTATTTACTGGGGTGTATTTTATCATCCACATCCATGTTTCCTCAATATGTAATATTATTTCCATCCACCTATAATTTTTTAAATCCAATTTTACCCTTAGGTGAGTTTTTAGTAAAATTTATGAAAGGAATATTTTGTCGTTTTTCGTACGAGATACTTTTTGACTTTTCCGACAAAAGTACGAGAAGAATGTTTTTTTAACTTATACGACATAAATGGATTTTTAAAACAATATTTCCTAGAAGCTTCCTTTACAAGTTTTCAAGTTTATTTTTAATCAACTTCTTTTAGTTTAAAATTTTATGACATGTTAATAATGGAAAATGTTTTTGAAGTAGAAAGGATATTTTCCTCAAAAATGAAGATCAAGTGTTTTATCAAAATTATTTCCCATATAATATAATATAGGGTTCTATTTATATACCTATTATTACATTGATTTGATTATTTTTTTATAGAATTATTTTTATTAATTCCTTTATCTTATATTAATTGTTTTATGATGTCATGTTGTTCAAGAATCCCATTTTTATTACATGGGTTATGCAATGATGTATGATTTATGATTTTGTGGAGCACATAAGAATGGTATAATTATGAGATGGGTGGGACCTATATCTCCCTCAAATGCATTGGGTAATGATTTTATATCTCATGAGATAGACATGGATGGAACGGAAGGTTAAACCAGTTCCGTGAAACAGGACTAAAACGAGGAGTGAACTCGGTTCAGAAATGGACTTTGTACACTAAGATAGTCTTGGAAATGAGTCTTGACTAATAAGAAATTATTCTATATGATTATGTGTGCGTGACACAAAGTTTCATGTTTTAAGTTATGATTATTGGGATTTCATTTTACTACTATGATTTATCCCATGTTATGAAATTATGCTCTCTTTTGCAGGTTAAGATTTCCAAAATTTTATGTTCTTATGAATATGATGTGATTGATATTTCTTTTGTTTACCCTTATTGAGAATTTGAGCTCACCCTTTTGTATGTTTTCTTTCCCTAGGTCAGGAAGAAGGTTATTAAGTAAGATATGCCAAAAGGGACTATAGATATGATGAAATAAATGGGAGACGGTGTAGACGCTTTATGAACCAGTTGTTTATGTTTCCCAGTTTCTAAAGACACTATACTTATACGGTCCTTTCATGGTTTTGTTATATGTTGTAATAAGTATGCTTTAATTTTGAAGTATTAACCATGTATGTAATGTATGGGTTGTTATAGTTGGTATTAGAGGAAAGGTCTAGTCAACCTTTGGAAACTAGTATGTGAAAGCCTTAGTAAGAACCCTAAGGATAAGTCTAAGCATAGAACACAATCTTAGTGTTTTAGAAATGGCCATGAATAACCTAGGTTAAGACCTTTAGTGTGAAATTTTATTCTTGATTATGTGGTTTTCCTATTATAATTAGTGTTGATCACACTATTCTTCTTTGTTTTAGTCAATGGATGGAACCCGAAGGAACCGTGTTAATGTGGAATGCGACAGGAAATGCAATGATTGTCCCCCCTGAGCAACCAAACGTTATGGGAGCTGGAATGAAAATTCTCGTAGCCATGCTCACACAACTTTCTCAAGCTATGAATCATGAAGGTCTTCCAAACGAGCAAAGGAAGGAGCAAAATTCTGTTGATTCCTTCATGAGGCAGCATCCACCTTCTTTCAGCGGGTCTACTGATCCATTAGTTTCTGAACAATGGATTAGTACTACTGAAAAGAGATTTTCAGTTCTTCAATGTTCTGAACATGATAAAGTCATCCTAGCAGTGTATCGTTTGGAAGGAGATGCTGATAAATGGTGAAATTTTATTAAGAATACGAAGCAAAGGGATGAAATTGAGTCCATGGAATGGGACGAGTTCAAGAACTTATTTTTCAATAAGTACTTCCCTCGTATTCTCCGTACAAAGATGGAGAAAGAGTTTCTTGAACTGAATCAAAAGGATGATGAATCTGTTGGTACCTATGAAGCAAATTTTTCAAGACTTTCAAGGTACGCTTCTGGTGTAATTATCCAACCTGAGAGTAAGATCGATCGATTCTTTAGTGGCTTAAAACCAAGTCTTCAAAGGGCCTTAACCATAAGGGACTTCAATAGCTACGAGGAAATCGTTCGATTTGCTCTCAAGGTTGAGATGGAGATTGGTGTAACCCATCAGTCACATGGGTTTGATAAGAAGAGGAAAATGGAATTCAAAGGAAAATCTAAAGAGAACACTGAAAAGAAGATGAGATTTCCCTTATTCTCAAAGTGTGGAAAGAAAAATGGAGGGAGTTGTCTTAAAAATACAAGTAAATGTTTCAAATGTGGAAAGGAAGGTCATCAGGCATTTGGATGCCGCAATGATGGGAAGAATATGTCTAATGATACAAACAAATTAAGGGATACACAGAATGAACCTACTACACTTCAATGTTTCAAGTGCAAGTAGATGGGGCATTATTCCAATCAATGCCCAAATCCAAGGGTTGTTTATGATGATCGACATCAAAAAAATCTTAAGGCTAAAGATAAAGGAAAGTCAAATGCAATTTCTATCAGCGATGTGGAGTACGATAATGATGTGGTTAAAGGTACACTTACCATCCACTCTAAAGTAGAAAATGTTTTATTTGATTTTGGATCCACCCACTCTTTTATTTCTGAATATTTTTCTAAGGGTATCATCGTATTACCTCAACAATTAGATGTTGAGTTAGCTGTGACAACACCTAATGGAACAACAGTCTCATCAAATGTTTATAATTCTTCCCCGATTGAAGTTTGTGGGAAAGTGCTTCCTGCAAATCTTTTGATCCTTCCTATAGTGAAATTTGATGTGATTCTTGGCATGTATTTGATTTCTTTATATAGAGCTCATATCAATTTCCAAATAAGGGAAGTCACATTTCATATTCCAGATCAATCTATGATTGTCTATCGATGCAAGGATAAACATAACCTTCCAGTGGAAATTTCTTCCATCTTATGGGTCTTGATTCCACTGAATTAATGTTATTTATCTCAAATGGTTGGTGAGAAACTCACAATTAAGAACATGCCCATTGTACGGGAGTTTGATGATGTATTTCTAAAGGAATTTTTGGGTCTTCCACCAAATCGTGAAGTTGATTTTTCAATAGAACTCGTACCGGGTGCTTTTCCTATTTCAAAGACACCTTATAGAATGTCCCCAATTGAGTTGTAGGAATTGAAGAAGAAACTCCAAGAGAATCTTGATAAGGGATTCATACGCCCTAGTGCGTCACCTTGGGGAGCACCTGTTCTGTTTGTTAAGAAGAAATATGGATCAATGAGACTCTACATTGATTATCGAGAACTTAACAAGATCACTATCAAGAAAAAATATCATCTCCCACGCATTTATGACTTATTTGACCAGCTACAAGGAGCTCAATAAATTTCCCAGATTGATCTTCATTCGGGGTATCATTAATTAAGTGTCAAATGGGAGGATATACCAAATACGGATTTCCATACAAGGTATAGACACTATGAATTTATAGTGATGCCATTTGGTCTTACTAATGCCCCTGCTATCTTCATGGATCTGATGAATAGAGTCTTTAGAGACTATCTTGATCAATTTGTGGTAGTCTTTATAGACGATATTCTTGTCTATTCAAAGAGAAAGGAAGAACATGAAGATCACTTGAGAATTATATTGAAGACCCTAAGAAAGGAGAAGCTTTATGCCAAATTTACCAAGTGTGAATTTTGGCTTCAAAAAGTTGCATTTTGGGTCACATAATCTCAAAAGAGGGGATATTTGTGGATCCAGCAAAAACAGAGGTTATGGAAAAATAGTCAAGACCAACAACAGTAACCAAGATCCAAAGTTTTCATGGTTTGGTTGGATATTATCGACGTTTTGTGAAAGATTTTTCATGATTATCTAATCCACTCACCAGGTTGACTCAGAAAGGAGTTAAGTTTTTTTGGACGGAGGAATGTGAAGAAAATTTCAAGGAGTTGAAAAGAAGGTTATCCAGTGCACCTGTGCTCACACTGCCTTGTAGTGGAGAAGGGTTTGTGATCTACAGTGATTCATCCAAGAAGGGGTTGGGGTGTGTTCTTATGCAAAATGATATGGTGATAGCTTATGCCTCACGACAGTTGAAAATTCAAGAGCAAAATTACCCAACACATGATTTGGAGTTAGCTGCGGTAATCTTTGCATTAAAGATTTGGAGGCATTATCTTTATGGATAAAGGTGTGATATTTTTACTGATCATAAAAGTTTAAAGTATATTTTCACACAAAAATATCTGAATATGCCCCAAAGAAGATGGTTGGAACTGATTAAGGATTACGACTGCTCAATTCATTACCACCCTCGGAAAGCAAACAAGGTGGGAGATGTATTAAGTCGACAAGACCATGCTAGCTTATCCATGATGTGGATCACAAAAGATCCAATATTTATGGATTTACAAAGGATGGATCTTGGAATTTTAATGGAAGGGGAGAAATATTATCTTTCTCAAATGAATGTTCAACCATCTATACATGTGAAGATTCAAGAGGCACAGAAAGAAGATGTAGAGTTACAAAATAAGGTGAGAAATATTCCTCAATTCAACCTTGATTGTGATGGGATAATAAACTTCAAGAATCAGGTTTGTGTTCCTCCCATTCCATAATTAATGAAGGAGCTGCTGGATGAGGCTCATAGTTCTTCGTTCTCTATTCATCCTTGAAGCACGAAGATGTTTAGGGACCTGAAAGAGTACTTCTGGTGGGATGTCATGAAAAGAGATGCTGCTGAATATGTATCTCGATGCATGGTTTGTCATCAAGTTAAAGTTGAGAGACAGAAGTCTAAGGGGATGTTACAACCATTACCCATATCCGAATGGAAATGGGAAAACATCACTATGGACTTTGTCACAGGACTTCCTAAAACATCTAAAGGCAATAATGCTATCTGGTTCATAGTTGATTGTCTTACAAAGTCTGCACACTTCATTGCTATTAGAGAGGATTTCTCTCTGGATCATCTTTC
Source organism: Viscum album (assembly GCA_963277665.1). Classification (NCBI taxonomy): domain Eukaryota; kingdom Viridiplantae; phylum Streptophyta; class Magnoliopsida; order Santalales; family Viscaceae; genus Viscum; species Viscum album. Next base: position 1,143,872,536 of record OY728148.1, read on the forward strand.
CAGGATATATGTAAAAGAAGTGGTAAGATTGCATGGAGTACCACTTTCTATTATATCTGATCGGGATCCGAGATTTACCTTGAAGTTCTAGAAAAGTATTCAGCATACTCTGGATACAGAGTTGAGTTTCAGCACTGCTTATCATCATCAAACAAACGGTCAGTCTGAGAGAAGAATTCAAACTCTAGAAGATATGTTGAGAGCTTTCTCTATGGATTTCAAAGGTGGTTGGGATCAACACCTAGATTTGGTGGAATTTTCTTATAATAATAGCTTTCACTCCAGTATTCAGATGGCACCTTATGAAGCTCTCTATGGAAAGAAATGTAGGACTCCAACTTGCTAGGATGAAGTTGGGGAAAGAAAGCCATTAGGACCTGATCTTGTTGATGAGATGGCAGAAAAGGTCCGACCTATTCAACAACACATAAGAGAAGCTCAGAGTCGACAGAAAAGTTATGCCGACAACCGAAGAAAAGACCTAGAGTTTGAAGTGGGTGATAAAGTGTTCTTACGAATATCTCCCTGGAAGAGGGTCATGAGATTTGGAAAAAAGGGTAAGTTGAGCCCTAGATATATCGGTCCTTTCGAAATACTGGATTGTGTTGGAAAGGTAGCTTACTGATTGGCACTTCCACCGAATCTCTCTCAAGTTCACGATGTGTTCTATGTATCTCTCCTGAGAAAGTACATACCTGATCCTTCACATGTACTCATCTCAGAAGTTGTACCGCTGGAGCAAGATCTTTCTTATGAAGAACAACCGATAGAAATTCTAGATCGTAGTGAAAAAGTCCTACGGAACAAGACCACTCGCTTGGTGAAAGTTTTATGGAGAAACCACCAATTAGAAGAAGCTACATGGGAGCTTGAGGATATGATGAGGGAGAGGTATCCTCATCTTTTTGTTACAAAGTGACGAATTTTGAGGGCGAAATTCATTTTAAGGGGGTAGAATGTAACACCTGAGACTTTTATGATAAATATTTTGTTTTTATGTTATATAAATCATCAAAGGAATATTTCACTACACACAACACTAGCTTGTCTTGCTATACACGCAACCGTGGCCTTCCTCGATAGCTTGTGTCGTACGCAATACCGAGTTTCACTAAACAACGATATGCTATTAAAATATTATTAAAAATAGCCGTTATGAATAGTAATAACCACTTTTTGAAATTTTTTAAATTTTATTTTTCAAAATGGACTTCATTTTTGGATTCGGAATATCGAAATTAGCATAGGGTGAAATTTTGGTACTCTTCGGATACCTTTCATATTCTGATGAATAGTGAAAATTATTAAATTTTAATTAAAAACAACTTTTTTAATAGAAATAATTAATGGTGGTAAGTTATTAATTTGAGTGGTTTTAAAGTATATTTAGAATATATTTTTACATTTTAATACAATTTTGTTCATTGGATGTAATTTCACATTTAAACCAGACATAAACAAGTGTCAATCTTTTGATAGTTATTATCTCTTAAAAACACACTATTTGTCTTGACGACGGGAATTAATTGTTAAATTAGTTAATATAACTGATATGTTTTTAATTTGGTAAAATAAACATCATTTTTGAATTCATAATATCATATATAGCTTAGGCCTAATTTTTGGTATTTTTCTGGAAACTTTCATTTTTTTGATAAATAGTGAAACCACTAAGTGGTAGTTAAAAAACTGAATTTATTCATAAAAAATAATTTTACCATTTCTGTGAGTGGAATTTCGAAAATCCGAGAGACACGGTTAGTATCAAGGACTAAAATATGGTTCAATGAGATGAAAATAATTTTTGGTGAATAGTAACTTTTTACTTTTTTTTACCACGGTTAAAAGTAAATAGGGTAGTTAAGGGTAAAAATGATATTATTATTACCCTAACACATGTCCTAATTATATTGTATAAGTGTAATTCGACCAAAAACAACCTTAGGAATAAAATATGACCAGTTAGGCCCACTTGGATTAGATTAGGACATTTATTATCAATTTATTTAAAGAAGGGTTAAAATAGTTAAAATCAATGTCTAATAACTAAATCATTTTTAATATAGGGTTATACATAAGATAAATTAGACTATAAATATTAATTAGAAATCTAAAAATAGTTCCAACATAATGGTATTTTATTTGTAATTTTTAGACTTAATATAATTTAAATTATTTATGATACAATGATGATGCAGTAATTATCTTATTAATGAAATATTGACATAACTGATGTTATAAATACCCAAATAAATGAATTTTGAGACTTTTTATGAATTTAAATAATTTTATATGTTAATATGACATGTTATTATTACTTTGATTTAATGTTTTTGAACTAATCATTCTGTTATGATTTTCACAAAAATCAATTACCAAATAGTGTCAAAATTGACATAAAATTGTTTTTTTTTAAATACTATATTATTAATTTTTATTTTATTCCTAAAAATCTAAGGTTCGGCCAAATGACTTAGATAAGGTTATATATATTAATAATAAACAACTTGGGGTTCTTTTGTCTTGATATAGTATGTTTATTAACCTTATAGTGTAAGAAAACAAGAAGACACAGTCAAAGTTAAATTATGTAACTTAAAGTTAAATCTAAATGATAAGGTTAAAATTGATACCTAAACTTGTCTAAATTCTATTTGATGAGAGGAGTTCGACCCATCCCCACCTTATCTTCGAAATATATCAATTTGGAGCTATTAAAAACAGAATTTGACTTTATAATAAAATAATATTTTTAGTTATTCCAAAGGTTCCCCTCTCCTCCCTTATAAAAGGGGACCTCCTCCCTCTCTTCCTCACACCACTTTGAGCCTTCAATCTCGGCCAAAACCTGCCAATATCTCCTCTCCACTTCCCTAGAAACATCCTAGAGGTCTTGGACTTTTTCAAAGACCAATTTTAGTGCCCTAAGAGGAGATCTCAAAGAGGCGCCTCAAAGAAGAGGTAATGTCTGTTACCGATTCTTTCAACTTTATTTCGTCTTCCACTTCTTGTTATTTAGTTGTTTCATTACGATTTAATAACATCATTATCACTCATATACTGATATGTTATTATAAGTATGAAACAACCCTATTTCACCATCTATCCATCCTACGGAAAACAAAATTACCGCGCGTGCGTACGTACGGAATACCGTCTCCACGCCGTGGTGAAATCTATTTTCCACCACCACCTTACTTGGATGGGTATAATGGTGTAAATAATGATTATATATGATTATTTTAATGTTATATTGATTCTGAAATTGTATATATACACTCCAATACAATTCCACGATCATGGGAATGATATCGTCGCTCGTGCGTACGTACGGAATACCGTCTCCACGATGTGATGCGACTCGTTCTACATGATTGTCATTTCATAATGATTATATAAATGAATTTAGTTAATTAATATGATATATATTACACTAATACCATTCTTGAAATTTGGTATCTATAACCTAAAAAGAAAAATAAGAATTTATTCGACAAAACACGCCTAAGAACAAAAAGTAATAAACACCCGAATAACAAGTAGAATGAAATACTACTAATAAGAAGCTAAAAATATGACCATATATGATATCATAAAAATAATTATGATTCTGGAATAATTCAATAACATTATTTAAATCATAATACAGGAGTTTCGGACACTTGCGAAGCAAATCGGACCTAAGGTAAGGGAAAATATCACAATCTCATTTTATCCGAGATTGTTTATACTTTGGTATTTACTAGGGTTTATTTTATCATCCACATCCATGTTTCCTCAATATGTAATATTATTTCCATCCATATAAAATTGTTTAAATCCAATTTTACCCTTAGGTGAGTTTTTATTAAAATATATGAAAGGAACCTTTTGTCGTTTTTCGTACGAGGTACTTTTTGAATTTTCCGGAAAAATTACGAGAAGAATGTTTTTTTTAACTTATACAGCATAAATGGATTTTTAAAACATTATTTCCAAGAAGCTTCCTTTACTAGTTTTCAAGCTTATTTTTAATCAAATTCTTTTAGTTTAAAATTTTATGACATGTTAAGAAAGGAAAATGTTTTTGAAGTAGAAAGGATATTTTCCTCAAGAATGGAGTTCAACTATTTTATCAAAATTATTTTCCATCTAAGATAATATAGGGTTCTGTTTCTATACCTATTATTACATTGATTTGATTATGTTGTGATGGAATTATTTTTATGAATTCCTTTATCTTATATGAATTGTTTTATGATGTCATGTTGTTCAAGAATCCCATTTTTATTACATGGGTTATGTAATGATGTATGATTTATGATTTTGTGGCACACATAAGAATAGTATCATTATGAGATGGGTGGGACCTATATCTCCCTCCAATGAATTGGGTAAAGATTATATATCTCATGAGATAGACATGGCTGGAATGGCAGGTTAAACCGGTTCAATGAAACAGGACTGAAACGAGGAGTGAACTCGGTTCAGAAATGGACTTTTTCCACTAAGATAGTCTTGGCAATGAGTCTTGACTAATAAGAAATGATTCTCTATGATTATGTGTGCATGACACAAAGTTTCATGTTTTATGTTATGATTATTGGGATTTCATTTCACTACTATGATTTATCCCATTTTATGAAATTATGCTCTCTTTTGAAGGTTAATATTTCCAAAACGTTATGTTCTTATGAATATGATGTGATTGATATTTATTTTGTTTACCCTTACTGAGAATTTGAGCTCACACTTTTGTATGTTTTCTTTCCCCAGGTCAGGAAGCAGGTTATTAAGTAAGATATGCCAAAAGGGACTATAGATATGATGAAATAAATGGGAGACAATGTAGATTCTTTATGAACCAGTTGTTTATGTTTCCCAGTTTCTAAAGACATTATACCTATAAGTTCCTTTCATGGTTTTGTTATATGTTGTAATAAGTATGCTTCAATTTTGAAGTATTAACCATGTATGTAAATTATGGGTTGTTATATTTATCCCAAACTCTGCCTATAATAATTTAGGGATACTTAGGTACCCAAGCACTATGGATCCCCATGTACAGTATGAGTACAACTCAGAAAGACACCACCAACATGTTCCAGAACCTAACTAAATATATGAAGTATACTTTCCTGTGATAATATTATCCAAAAGTAACTATGAAATACATAATTACGGTCGTATAACATAATCACCAAGAACACACATGAAATAACATCAATGTATTGAGAGATTTTTCACTTATCAAGACTCTATAAGCCTTAATCGCACCCTCCTCATCTCCATACTAAAAAGATAATCATTTTGAAATTTAGGTGTAACCAAGATCATGAGAAAAAACAATCCAATTGGATCTTTACACATCTCACAACAGTCATAATGAATGAAGACTTATTATTCCCTCATAACATCATTCCTTATCTCCAACATTATTCAGGCTTCCAAACCATCATACCTTTTCTGTTCCTCTTATCAAGCCCCTAGACGATCATTCCCCATAATCTAAACCTCTAGTTATTCCGAAAGACTTTCATGCCCCTACCCTATGATTAGGTGTATCTTTATTGTCATCTAACTCTGTGTACACACACCTTTCAATATATGAAAATCACTTGATGGTCAAGCCATCTCAAGTATAAATAACAACCTCAAAGGCATGGTACCACACATAATATGGTAGAGTATACAAGACAATCGTAGCGTATAATAACATCATGTGTATTAGAATAAATATAAAAGACACATGTGATCATCATTAAACTTGACACAACAAGCTAGACATGCATAATCATGGAATAAAACATCTTAAAGTTTATCACAGCTACACACGTACCCACATGAGATCAGTATCAAGCATGATCGACTAGTTATTCCAATATAGGTATCACATCTAGGGAAAAGAGTACACATATAAATAGATCAAGTCATATCATCATGAATCGTACCAAATACATATGTAATCATAGAAAAAAAAATTCTTTTAAGATACATAATCTTACACATGGAATAATCAATATAAATTATCTTAAATAAATACACACACCACACACATGTGATCTAAGAATCAAACACGGTCTCATTTACTCTAGGTTTTGTGTTATACATAAGCACACCAAAAGGTTTCCATGTAGTACAAGTCCCTCATATGAGATAATTCCCCAACCATCGGTGTCCTGTGTCAAGCTAGTACACAAGAGCCTATTAGGGACCTTGGAACATTTTCTACTTTCATTATGTATAATTTCTTTAGTTAATTAAGACTAAAGACACATTAATTAATTAATAATTATTACTATTCATAACTCATTGTAAAAATATATTTCATTCTCTAGAGGAAGTGAACCTCATACTAATTTCTAATAATCATTCATAAATACCGAAGTGTAGATTATACTAGACAATCTACCTTAAATATAGTATACTCCCATTCAAGAAATTCCCAACTCCTACATCCAAGTCATTCCAAGTCCATTCAAGCTCTATCAAATTCCACAGGTTCCTATATCATGTCAAATCATTCAAAATAATTAATTATAACTAAATTAAAATTTATTAAATTAATATAATAAAAACCCAGAATCGATGGATAAAGGAGAACATTCCAAAAAACATACCAAATATCACCACCTTGTGGGAAACATAGCCTACTAGACATGGATGGTTTACTATATTATTTCGACACCAAACCAGAAAAAATCATTGATCAGAAAGTAACACAATAATGACCAATATAATATAAATAAAATCAAAAGTCTAGAAGAATTTAATAAGGATATATAACTTCAATGAATCTCCCTTCAAAAACACACTTTCATCGATGTGAGATACCTATCACCATACCAATACAAAATCTCATCATCCTTAGACAAGTCATTCAAGATTTGGTGGAATTTCCATATAATTTCTATAATAAAAATCAATACACAATCAATATATAAAGGATATTTCATAAATAATTGGGATCATATAGGGATTAAAAAGGAAAATACTTACCAACATGGATTCATCATAAAAAATGGATCTTTTATTAGAGAAGGAATGATGTTGGAGGAGCACATGAAGGCCAAAACACTTCATTCCCATCCAAACCCTCATGGGGAGTATAAAGGAAATGAAAATATGGTGTTTATATAAATAAAACTTATTTAAAACACCTGAAATATTTCTAATTAGTAGTTCATAGTTTGAAAACATTTTTCACTTTGTGAAAAAATAGGATGAAAAATCAAAGATGTCTTCTTGTAGTGGTTCATGGCATGAAACATAGTGTTACCCTATAAATAATTCGTGTAGCACCCAATTATTATAGTAACTCCTCCTAGTTCACCTAAACTCACTCCTAAATCAACATTTATATCATTTCTTAAAAACATGCCTTATAGGCATAACATCCATTGAATTATATAATTGTGATATCGTTCACAAAAAAACATTCCATAAAATAGAAAAACATAATTTCTTTTAATAAATTTTAACAAATAAGGATGTAAACTATTACATGAGTAAATGATAATCTATACTTATAACATAGTTTCATTAATAATAAGGAATAAATTCTAAAAGATAAAAAACCTAATTCAACACCCCCACCACCCTCATTTATAGTGTTATAGAACTACTTAGTTATTTCAAGTGCTATCAAACCCAATACATATTACATCTATGTGATATTTTTGGGTTTTTTTATTGACAATGTGAAATTTTAATTCTATTAAAATATAGATTTTCCAACATTAAATATAAATTTTTATCATTAATATAATCATATAGTTATTCTATATCTAATTTCTCTTGGTCTTGAAGTTATAGATGCTGAAATAGTGGGTTTTACCCCACTTGAGATATATGTTCGCATGAAATTTATTAATAAATTAAATTTATTGGATGATGTAAAATCAAGGAATTTAATTTTTAGGTCCTTATATAATGAATTTTATATTTTTGTTATGTGAAAAAAATTACCAAATATAGATGCAATAAGATTAAAAATATATTTAAAAAGAATGTTAAAGTGTTAAAAGCTAATATATGGATTTCGATATGATAGTTTTAAGATATTATAATGGATTATGTTGGGAGAAATGATGAGTATTTCACATTGGTGAATTAAATTATTAGTAGTTACATAGGTTTTGGAGAAACATTGGAATATTTATCCATTACTAAGAATCTTATGAGAAATTTCCCAAATATATTTGACGGAAATACCTATTCTTTGAAAGATATATATGAACTTTATCTTCATGTTCTATATAATTTTATTATTTATTATGAAATTAGAAGGGTTTATATTTTTAATAATAATATCATATATCATAATTAAAATTTATTTTATTGAATTGAAAAATATCATGAATCAAAAAAGAGGAAATGAGTCATCCTTAGAATCATTAAGGTGTGAATAATATATATGAATAATGTATATAATCTGAAATAATTTTTTATAATGAAAGGGAATGAACAAAGAATACTTTACCATGAAATTATTTAAGTTAATTTTAATTGTGAACATTTAAATTAATTTTCAAAATAAGATAAGTGTTCAGTATGAAAATGAAGAGTGTCAAGATATAATTGTGAATATGAATTGGGGTATTTTCTACAAATAATACTAGAAGCATATTAAGATTATGAATTTGTTAATAAGAAAAAATTGAAAAATTATTTTAACTAATAAAGAGGGTGGTTACTCAAAGATTAGAAGTCAATATAGGTAATATATTCCTATAAGGTTTATAAACTTCATTGGTCATATTAAATCAAAATAGGAAGAAACCTCGTGTAGTGATAAATAAGGTGAAAAAACATACCCCAAAACCATATTGAAAGCTAATATTGAATCATGTATTGAAACCCCCCAAAATAAAGGGAGAAAATATTTCAAAATGTGACTTATAAGATAATAGAAATTGACTATGAATTTCATAACATAGAGAAAAACTACATTAAGGAAATAAAATTATGTGATGTCAAAATTGTTAAATAAGACAAAATATTGAATGATTTTGAGGATAAATATTAAAATAATGTTGAGGAATTAAAAAGGGAAATATAAAGGTATATTTAAGCTAAAAATATCATAAAATTGTTGAGATATGACTTCTGTAACACCCCAAGCTTCCACGGTACGCTTCTCTTTGAATAATACAGTAGTGTGTGTTGTACGCAACTTCGAGTTCTAACACACACCACAACCAATCAAACTAGCCGTTATGAATAGTAATACCCACTTTTTGAAATTTTATACATTTTATCTTTCAAAATGGACTTCATTTTTAGATTCAGAATATCAAAATTAGCTAAGGGTGAATTTCTAGTATTTTTTTAGAAAACATTCAATTAATGATGAATAGTGAAAAAACAATGAGTTATAGTTTAAAACAAAATTTTTATTTAAATAATTATTTATTTTATTTAAATTTAATTAAGGTAAAAATAGATACATAATAACTATATATGTTCAATGTAATTCATTTGAGTTAGTTTACAATAATTTAAGATATATAAAAATTTCGTAGAACTTTTCACCGTCTTTTACCCATCTCCTAGGAGAATTTGCAAATTCACATAAAACTTAATTTTACCGCTTCTGTGAGTGGAAGTTTGAAAATCCAAGAGACACAGTTAATGTTAAGGAGTAAAATGTGGTTCAATAAGAAAAACATATTTTTTGGTGAATAGTAACTTTTTACTTTTATTTACCACGGTTAAAAGTAAATAGGGTAATTAAGGGTAAAAAGGATATTAATATTACCCTAACACATGTCCTAATTCTATTGTACAAGTGTATCTCGACCAAAAACAACTTTAGGAATAAAATATTATCATTTAGGTCCACATGGATTAGATTAGGAAATTTATTATTATTTAATTCAAAGAAGAGTTAAAAGAGTTAAAATCAATGTCTAATTACTAAAACAATTTTAATATAGGGTTATATATAAGATAAATTATATTTTAAATATTAATTAGAAAGATAAAACTATTTCCTACATAATGATATTTTATTTATAATTTTCAGACATTAAATAATGTAATTTATTTATGACACAATGGTGATGCAGTAATTACCTAATTAATGAACTATTAAAATAATTGATATTATAAATATCCAAATAAATGCAATTTGAGACTTTTTAGGAATTAAACTAATTTAATAGGTCACTATGACATGTTATTATTTCTTTAATTATGTTTTTTCGAAGTAATTATGCTGTTATGATTTTCAAAAAAATCAAATACCAAATAGTGTCAAAATTAACATAAAAGAGTTTTTAAAACAAATATTATATTATTAATTGATATTCTATTCCTAAAAATCTAAGGTTCGGCCAAAGGACTTATATAATGATATTTGTATCATTAATTGACCACTTGGGGGTATCTTGGAGGTATATAGTAAGTTTATTAACTATATAATATAAAAATACAAAGAGACATGGCAAATGTCAAACTATTTAACTAAGAGTTAAATATAAATGATAAGGTTAATTTAGTAACCCAAACCAGTATAAAATATATTGAGTGAAAGGATTTAGACCCATCCCCACTTTAACCTTTAAATTATCCACTTTGGAACCATTAGAAACCGAATATGAATTTATTATAAAATAATATTTCTAACTTTTCCAAAGGTGCCTCTCACCCCTCTTATAAACGGGAACTCCCACTTCTCTCTAATTTACACCTTCAAAGCCTTTTGGATCGGCCAAACCATGCACAAATATTCTATAAAGTTCCCTCACTTCAACTTAGAGGCCTTCCTTTAGTCATAAATCCAACCTAAGGATCCCTTTTGATCAAATAAAAAGAAAGAACCAGAAGAAGAGGTAAGGTTTTCACCACCCACTTTCAAGTTCCTTTCATCTTCAACTTCTTCTTTATTTGTTGTTTACATTATAAAATAATAACTACAGTATATTCAATATAATGTGATTTTATTATAAATATGGTACAACCATATTCATTATTCTATCCATCCTTTGAATGACATGTCACCATACGTGCGTACGTACGGCCTACCATCTCCACTTCGTGGTGTAATTGTTATTCAATACATTATTATTTGGATTGGTATAATAATGATGTGTAATTCATGTATATAATAAATATAACAAGATAATTATTCTGTATATATGATATACCATCCAATTATATATTATTTTAATATCAAAAGAATGATACTGTCGTTTGTGCTTAAGTACGGACTACCGTCTCCACGAATGCGATGAGAATCATTCCCCATTGTATCCATTCAAGTATAACTATCATTTGATGATTAAAAATAATTTTAAAGGACTTGATATCATTCTGGGTTTTAATAAGATATGACCTATTCATAAAAAACATGTCTTATGTAACAAAACACATAAAAGAAAACGAGTAAGTTAACACCTGAAACGATGATAATACTAAGATATTATTAACAAAGAAATGTTAAAAGATAATATATGATATCATATTAATGTATATGATTATTTTATAATTTAATAACAATTATTTCACCATTATACAGGAGTTTAACCTACCCTCAACCAATGAAAATTACAAGGTAAGGGTTTTTTCACAATCTCTTCATTATCCGAGGTTATTTATACGTAATTATCTACTGGGACCTCTTTATCATCCACATCCATGTTTCTTAAAAATTCCTTTCAAATAATTCTTAATATTTTACAGACTATGGGATAAAGTCATTTATACCCTTTTTGAATTTTTATAATAAGTTTATAAATGAATCTTTCTGTCATTTTCTAAACAAGGTATTTTTTTAACCTTTTCGACAGAATTAAGGTAAGAATGTCTTTGTTAACTCATATAGTGGGTGAGGCTATTTTCCACCATTATAAAATTGGATAAGCTTCCCTTAAAAGCTTATAAGAATATTTTAAAAGTAAATGTATTATTTTATAATTCTGTGACATTTAAATGATTTTAAAAAAAGAGATATTTCTTCCAAAGAGTTTTGATTTCATCTATCTCAACATCCTTTGATAGATTTTAAGCTTATTTGAAGTTTATTTATTATGATACAAAACATTCATATTGTATTGAAGGTTTTGTGATATGTTTGACAGTGGATGTGTTATTTTTATACCATTAATGGTTTATGGAGAAGGTATTGACATTTCGTATTTTATTTTTAATACGAATGTTTATGTTATGTTTAAACCTGTTCATATAAGGAATTAATTGGACTTAATATGTGACGGGTGGAGCCCTCTATAGCTCCTTGATGCATTGGTTGGGCTCATAAGACAAACTAGTGTCTTGGAACAAGGCCTTGACAAAATCTTAATTGTAGTCTTGGCACAAGGCCTTGACTATGTGGTTATGATAGTCTGGCATTATGCATTCCATCATTATGAAAGTGGTTATTGATATTGCATGTTATTATTCGACTAGTAGAATATCCATGTGAATAAGTAAATGGAATTATTTCATTTTATTTTTTCCATATTATGATTAAGTTCAAGTTTAAAAGGCTTTTATTTAAGTTATACATTGCGTTAAATGTTTATGCTCATTTATGAAGTTTCTACTATATTGTTATCCTTACTGGGAATTTGAGCTCACCCCTTTCTATGTTTTAATTTTCCCAGGATGTGAAGAAGTATTTTATGAATGACCTGTAGGGATAGTATAAAGGGATATGAGTTTGGAGACAATATGTTTTTTTAGTTTTAACTTTATGATGTAATGTAAACTTAATGAATGTATCTAGTGATTCTAAGGATACTAAACTAATCGGTCTTTCGAGACTTGATATTTTGTGATCATTCCATTGTTATGTAATAATGCATCGACTCTGGGTAACGAGGGTTGGGGAGTTACAACTTCAATAAAGTTATTGTTGTAATGTTTTAGTCATCACACACTTATTATAATTTCGTCTATAAATCATAGTAAAAATATGCACTTATAATTGATAAGAATTTTAAATCTATTTTGAATATTAGTGTAGGTTCTAATGGAAAATATATGGATGTTTGGACTAATATAAATTATGAAAAGATCACTTTTCTATCATAAGAAGATGAATATATCCTGATTATAGCAGCCTTAGTGACATTACAAACTAACTAAATTAGTTAAAGTAAATATTTCATTTCAATAAAGTAACTTGACCTTTTATTTTTATATTTTTATAGAAATAAGACAATGATATAAGTAACAAAACCCATTTTTTATAAAATGTACATCTTTTACCACTACATATGAAAATAATTAACCCATGAGAAGTCATCAGTATCTCCAAAAAAATCTCTACATAAGAAAATATTCTAGAATTTCATACTTTTCTTATTTTCATGATATGAAGAAATGTAAATATAAGAAAGGAGTGATAAAAAATCTGCAATAAGAGAGACATTTCAGTGAATCATAGGGGTTAGATCATAATAATGTGAGACCAAAAGGATAAGAAAAGACATATATGATAATATGATAATATGATCAGGATACCATGGTAATTTTATCAATGAGGCATAAAAATAACATCATAACATTGAATCATACAATAATAATATTGAATCATGGAAACATGAAAATAATTTATAATATCCTAGAAAAATATCATAAACAAAAGTATAAAAACAAATTAAATTAGTGGATTAGGGAAAAAAATTCAATTCATATCTCATTGTGGGATTGAGTTGAAAACCTATGTACCCACTTTATGATTGGGTTACAACCTATCTCTACCACTTTAGGCATGTCCCAAAACCTGTGTACCTCTTCATACTTAGGCTACAACCCATATACCGTTTTGATATCATGAGATATTTAAAATTAACCAATTCATTACATGGTGATATAGGACCCCAATCATTAGCATTAACAAATATTTGCATCATAAGATATAAATCATTAGTCCTATTAAAAAATTGATGGAATGAAAATGGGTTTCATGACATTTCTAAACAATATCACACAAACTGACTTTAAGAATTAGTTTAACTGAAACCCAAAACTCAATCACCCAATGGAATTATTTCATAAATTAATTTATATGTTGATTCATAAAACATAACACCAATGAGTAATTATTATTGTATTTTAAAGAGGAATATGGAGTTGAAAAAAATTTATAGTATATTAGTTAAACTTTCATAAGGAGATGAAGTTGAGGGTCATTTTAATTAGACATTTTTAAAATATGGAATTGAATACTTATAGAAATTTTTTCTTTAAAAGTTTCCCTAATAATAGTTCCTTAAAGACTACACAAATCTATCCAAATAAATTTTGGTTTGGAAGACCAAATATTTCATCATGTAAGGTAAAACCCTTTTGATATTTTGAAAGTACCATGGTTGAAAATCCAAATCATGAAAAGAGTAATAAAAATTATTTTGAAAACTTTTAAAGGTAAATATGAAAGTCACATGAGTTGATAAATAATATGGTTTCAAATTTTATAGGATAAAATTTTTAGGATGTTTAATTCAGGATATGAATAAGAAATCACCACTTAAATGGGATTAGAATAATTTAAAACAAATTATAATTTTATGAAAAATGTAATTCACTCATGGAAAGATATTTGTATAAAAATTAATTTTCCTCATTAGGATAAAATAAATAATATCATAAAATTGATAAATTTAATAATAGTTTTATCATATATTGACTAAGTGGAAGAAGAAACCATAAAACTCAAAGAAATAATATTGAGTTACTAAAAATACCTTATAGGAAACATTTTTTATGAAGTAAGAAATTTTTTAATGGGGTTAATGTGGTAAAAATAGAAATCCAAATAGATTATTATAAAATTGAACATAGTTCATTCATAGGTAAAAATTAAGATAACTTATATTGAATAAGTTCAATAAGAATAATCATGACTTAATGAATTATAATTGAGATGACAAAAACTCTTACATCTCTAGGAGAACTTAAATAAAATCATCATAAAATTATGAGATTTGAATTAAAATAAAATTAATATGAATAAAAGGTAATTAATTATATAATATCTCAAATATCTATTATATGCACCACATAAATGTAATTAGGTTCATAATTAAAAACATGTCTCAAAGAGAGGAATTTCAAATAAAAAGCCTTAACTTGGTCCTCATTCAATCTCTACTTAGATAGAGAATCTAAAATATTTAAATTAAGTTCATTAATAACATACCCAATATAATTATTCTTAAAATATTAAAATTTATATGCCTCATTTATAGTTATTTTATACATATGTGTATTAATTATCACTTAAATATTTTTAATATCTGTTGTGAGTACTTTGGATTGTTTTGAACTAGTCTCGTAATAGAATTATATGCATTATTTAATATTATAGAGTTTATCATTATAATAAAATTTACTATACTATAATTGATGTTCATGTTAATGTATAATTTTATAATTTCATTCCACAACAGTTTTAGTTATGATCCTTTAAGATGAAATATGTGAAGGGAAATTTAGGGTGATTTTTAAAAAATGAATGGTGATTCCTTAATTAATGAGTTTAGTATGAATGATACCATCATATAACCAAAAATTAAAAATTAATTTTTTTTTAAAATTTTATACTATTAATTCAGTTCCTCTTGTCATTTGTGATACAATTTATTATCTTTGTTCATGTAGGTGGATAAACCATCCCAAACATGAATGTATCATGACTAATGGATGATTATGTGGTGAATTAGTTGTAATATAATTATACCATAAGAATAATGATATTATTTAGTGTTCCACTTTGTGATATATCAAAATTTTATATAATTATAAGAAGTAGATAATTCATTTGATGTAATTACTTAGAACAAATATATTATTTTCCTCTTAGTATGCTAGTTTATGATGGTTAATTTTATAACGATCTTTAATTATTCAAATTTTTAATAGGTTGTCAATTAATATTTAAAGAAATAAAAAAATATTAATTACATAATATTTAACCATTAAAATCTTTATTAGGACTTTCTATGTAAGAAAATGATGAAAAGAAAAATGGAAACCAATCTTTCCAGGGAGCTGGTAGTCCAAAAGTGATAAGGTTGATGATTTTGTATTCCATAGAATGGGGAAAAAGAGTAATATGGTTTAACGTTTAAGAATATAAAATATGTCATAAAATCATGCTTTTAATTTAAATTCCCTATTATAACCGTCCTTGTAAAGTGATAATTTGAAATGAAATTTGTAACGACGTGGAGGTGGTAGTCTTCACAATGCATGAATAACGGTTTTGTTTTTCTTAATAGAAAAGGAAATTTTGGTTAATGCTTGTACCAAAATTATAAAAACCTGATAGAATAATAATTATACTAATTTTATCATTTTAAGATGGGGTAATTGAATTTTAGGAAGATTAAGTTCATATAAATAAATATAAAGAGAAAAAGAGAACTTAGAAATTTAGACCTTTCTTTATGAATTATTTCTTTTTTGAAGGTGTTTATACCATTGATTTATTTCATTTTAAGATTAATATAACCCCTTTAATGTGTATAAAAGTTTTTAGGTGTGTTTTTTGAATATTTGGGTCTGAACTAAGTGGGTTTTAGTGTGACAGGAAGGGATGAGAGGAGTGCCCCTTTTATAAGTGAAAAGGGATGGCATTTTTTGTATATACCAAAAGATTTTCAATTATGGTTAGTCAGTATCTAATAAATTGGCTCAAAAAAAATAAATAATTGAGTTAACAAGTGATAAGTTAGATAAATTACTCAACCACACATTCTCACACATGTTTTAAATATGTTTTAGATCTTTTAATCTTATTTTTTTTATTTACCATTTTTGTTTTTTCCCTGCTAACTATTTTTTACCTAAGGTAACATCCCCTTTATGAAAAAAATTACATTATTACACAATTTTGATCTACTAATTCCAAATTTAATATCAATTTTTTTTTCTAATAATAAAAGTAATAAAAATTAATTTAAAATACTAAATGTATAAGGTATTAAAAACAATTTTTTCAAAAAAATTACTTATGTATTAAATTTAAAATATGGGTTTGTAAATTAAAAAAAATTAAAATTATAGTCACTAATAAAATACATGTTTTATCCTATAAAAAATATTCATTAATTTAAAACTCACACTTATATATTAATATTTTCTTAAAATTCATGTTATTTATAAAACTATATTTTTTACTATTCGCATAAAAATATAATGTTTCAAAAAAATATAAAAAATTACCCAAAGACAATTTCAATATTATAAATTAAAAAAAAATTATTTTTTAAAGTAAAAATTTTCAAATTTTCTATTTTAATTTTTTAATAAAATAAATAAAATACAATAAGAAATAAAATTGTGGGAAAATATATAATTTTTTAAATATTTGTTGTTCTTATTCATAAAAATTATTAAAACCTAAATATCTTGAATCAGTCAACAAATATTATATTTTTTTTTAAATTATATTTTTATAATAATATACATAATTTTCTTTAATAAAAATTACAATGACAAAAAAAGATAGATTCCTAACTATAAGAATGAATTAAGTAAACTTTTATGAAATAAATTTTATACATTTATTTATATATTTATAAATTTCATAACTCATTTTATCCTAATCATATCTACTAATTCAACCAAAAGGTTTTAATGGTCTTAATATATCATGGTTTCATTTAAGTTAGTTGTTGCATGCTGAGCAAATTATTGAACACAATGTTTATTTAAGGGAAATATATAGTGAAATATCAGGTAATTACACTATGAAGGTAAATTTATATAAGAAAAATTAAAAATTAATCTTTAAATATATTTTGATAGAAAGAAATATTTCTTTGAAAGATTCATTAGTGTCCTTCATGATCACGTTTTAGATACTATTATTATTTTTTGTGAAGCAAGTGGGCCCAAATCCTATATTTATTAGTAAAATATGTCATCTATTTGGAGTCAAATGAAACATGAATATATGGTTAATATCTATGAGAAAATGAGGGAAATATGAGAAGTATCCTATTAATATAAATAAATCAAGATTTAATACTCAAAATTTAATTTATTTACCACGATTAAATGAATAAAAAGTTTAACCAAAGTGGTAATTGTGATAAATAATGTATTAAAACATTTCAGGGGAAAAATCAAGCTACTAGAGATGAGAAGGTTCAGAGAAGAGGATAATAAGTTATTTCTTATTGTGGTGGATCTTAATATAAGCAAGAGAAGTGATCCATGGATACTTGATAGTGGTTGATCATATCATATGATATTGGACACAAAAATAGGAATAATATTGAATTAACTTATGAAGGTATAGTTACTTTTGGTAATGGCATCTATTTAATTATTATAGGAATTGTGATGGCTGAGATTTAAGCTCAAAGGGAGAAAGAACTAGTGGAAACCTGTTCCGTGTTATAAATTCAAGAGAAAATTGTTTTTTAATCTCAAAAATGAGAATAAGTTATGGAATAGAGGACTTGTAAATCTTAGTCAAAGGAGATAAATAAAATTGTAAACTGTTGATGTGGTATGTGGAATGTCTAAATAAAAAATGGAAGGAGAAGATATTTTTGCAATAATTTAAAAATTAAAAATGATACAATGAATTCATAAGAGAGTGAAGATTTGCTTCATGGGGCCACTTAAATTGACCCATTCGAATTTATATGGGCCAATGGGATATAAATATTCTAAAGGTGAACTTTATTTCACGACATTATATGATGATTTTACAATAATGATAAATGTGATTTTCCTGAATAAAAAAATCTAAATCAATTTAGATATTCCAGACATTCAGAATATATGTTGAGAAAGAGTTGGTGGTTTATACAATGAATTTAAGAACTAATAATATAATTTATTTTAATGGTATCTTATCATGCATGGGATCAAGTATCTTTAGAGTTCTCTACATACACCTAAGAAAAATAGAGTTATAGTAATAAAAAAATAAAATCTTTGTTTCAAAAGGAAGAACCATTCTAGAAAAAATCAAGATCTCATCTTTTTTGTGAAGATAATTTTTGAGAAAATCTATGCACATTTAAAATAGGTCCTAGTTGGGTATTGAATAAAACATAACTTATTTTAAAATGTAGTAAAAATATAAGAGTAAATGTTTCACTTCTGGACCTATTTCACTCTGAAAAGTAACTGGATTGGACTACCAAGTAACTTCAATCACACCCACTCATATTAAAGTGGGTTCTGAATATAAAGTGTTTTTTGTGATCATATAGTGAGGGGAATATACCCCCATATCTGGGTGAGAAATTAAATTACAAATAACTGAATAATAGAGTACCTAACAAAAATAAATAAATATGAACATAAAAAAAACAAAATGAAATAAAATAAACAAACTTGAACGGACATGATCTCAGAATAATAAGGACATCGAATCTCTAAAAATAACTTGCCTCAATCTCTTGACTATCTAAGTTATCATTTTCAGTCAAATAATACTAGGGCTCGACCCAACCAAAACCTATTTCCAAGTAAAGGATTCATGGTTACCTAGGTGAAATGGAGACCTGAGTAGGGTGTGAGTACATAACTCTTTTAGGAACCACCAATGAAGTATCATACATAACTAGCAATGAATTTATATATTAATGTTCTATGATCAGCTAAAAAAAGTAGATAAATGGTAGGAAAATAAATAAATTCATTTTTTGTCCTTAATTATGTGACCTCGATCGAACATACATGATTCAACCAATATTGGGGTGTCTCTAAGCACAACATAATGAACTCACCTACATATAAATATTAAACCCTAGTTTGTAACCAAGTAATCCCCAAATCATAAGGCCTAAATAGACAACAACTCATAATCAACGACTTTATATCCATATCTCAGGAGTCCTATCCATATCTCTAAACCCCAATATAGAAAATGGATATGAGACAATTCTCTTTCATCCGAATAAACCTCTAAATCTACATAATTATTCATGTAACCTTTCCAAATGGTATGTTCCCAAGAATCTTGGACATCTTGATTAGAAACTAATGATGTCATCAAGGATGACTGGTTTGATACTAAGGGTGACTAAAGCATCTTATCATATTAATAGTAGTCATCATAATAATTCCCCAAATATGCATCGTTGAATCCTATATAAGATAGGAATCCTTGGGACTCATGGAATATATGGCATCCCATATAGATCCAAGGTCAAATACTAGTGTCCCAAGCATTATTTACATGTATAAATAGCTAGATCCTAGGTATCACTAGTCATCCATGGTGATTTCATCACATTCAAATCGCATCACATTAGTGTCACATAAGGCCTAAATATAGATCACAGGAAGAACCTCTAGGAATCGCCAATCTCATCATCATATAATATAAGTAAAATAAGTTGAATTAAATTTGTACCTATTGAAATATACATTAGCATTATACAATTAATGAAAACATAAACAAAGTCTAGCGATGTTTGAAAAAATATAACAAATTTTATTTCATTAAACAATCCACAAATTCTTATATGTTTGGTATGTCTTCTAAGGTCCCACCTGCTACCATCACCACCAAAGACCATAATGAACCCTTTTAGGGTTGGTTATTCATAGGGGTACCTACTAGTCCCTTGAGTCACATCAAAGGACATAAACCCTATAATGGGTCATCGGTCTCATTCAAGTCACTTAGGCCTGACCCATCTCGATGAGCTAATTAGCTCCAAGTTCTCTCAAAGGTTTTCACATAGATTTTGTTGGGACCTTCCAATTAAATCATGCCACATCTATAATATTAGGAATCTATGTATCCAACATAGTGGAACTAGTTCATGATCACCTCAGTCACACCCCTCAAGTGTCTGAATATAATAGGGAAAACAAGAACACTATGGTCCATGACCATTTTCAGTCGAGGAAATCAATGTATTGGAAA
Source organism: Viscum album (assembly GCA_963277665.1). Taxonomy (NCBI): domain Eukaryota; kingdom Viridiplantae; phylum Streptophyta; class Magnoliopsida; order Santalales; family Viscaceae; genus Viscum; species Viscum album. Next base: position 1,143,893,369 of record OY728148.1, read on the forward strand.
TGGAAAACATGGCCTTGAAAATTATCTCCCCCTATCTAGAGGAACATTTTTTAAATTAATCACTTTGATTTAATCTATCATTTCAAATAATTAATTATGACAACACATCATGTGAATCTTAAATAAAATGAATTAATCCTTGGGGAAAGTATTAAGGAACCCCCAGCCCATATATAATATTTTTAAAATTTAATCTTAGCTCGAAAACATACTTCCCATGATCATCCATGCTCTACCAACCATAAAAAACTTTCCCAAGGCCCCAAATAAAGCCAAAAAACCTAAGAAAATTACTTTTAAAACATTTAGAATCAATTATCTAACTCTTAAAACAATATTTTTTACTCAATTAACCAAAACTAGGAATAAATCCTAGATACTCAATGGGTTCCCTCATTAAACCATAAATAAAACCAAATTCATTCCCTTTACCTACGGCATACTACTGACATAATTCAAGAACAAAAACACATAAACATATATCGCCAATACCATAATAATCACTATTTAAATATTATAGAAAACCCATATAAAACTCACTATTGAGGCCCTCCTTAATGAAACACTAAGAAACCATGTGAATATATCAAAAGGGTTTCGGTCAATCCCCTTTATTAGAAAAACACAATACAAACCCCATTTTAAACTGGGTATGGGAAACCCATTACACACTATAGAGCCAGAGGGACCGAAGGCTCATGAGAGAACCCAATACACACCTGAAGACCAGAAACCATCTGGGCACCTGCCGCGCCGCCGAAACCAAAGACGTCGTCTGTGGAAGAGGCGGATGGAAACCCTAGACCGCTGAAGCCGCCTGCTCATGCTCCGCCCCTTACAGGCTCATTACAAACTTGTTTCCTGGAATGAAGTCGATGAAGGAGTACGATGCACGAATCTGAATCGTCTACTCCCAAGCCATCGCGGTTGAGGACGGCCAACATCCGAAGGCCGTAGCCCTAGCACGCCGCTGCAGAAGGCCACAATCGGCGCAGTTGAAAATGGCCACCAACCGAAGCTCGAATCCCTAGCACGCCGCCGTAGAAGCTCGCGGCTGCAACCATCGTCTGAAGCACAAAGCCCGAAGCCCGAAGCCCTAGCATGCCTCCGCAAAAGAGAGGAGAGCCACATCCAAAGCCGCGGCCCCCATCAACCTCATAGTTGAGTTAGAATCCATGTGTATATTGAATCTTTGGGCACCCTCATCCAGTGTGGAGTAGAATCCCCATCATCGGTGACTGATTCTTCTTTTCTATGGATGAATAATAATAAAAAACCCTAACTGGGGGAAGAAATAAAGAGGAAGTGAATATCAAATGAGGATAGAATATACAATAAAGTACCATAAATTTCATTAAAAAGGTATAAAAAATATACCAAATCAAAGGGGTGATATGGAGGAAGAGGGGGAGAGGCTCCTTGGATATTCACGAGAGATGGAGAAAGAAAGAGGGGCTTCCATTTTAAAAATTCAAAGGTTCATGTTAGTAATTTTTTCCTTTATTGGAATGCATGAGTTAGATGCACCATTTTCCAAAACGTTTACTTGGAACTACACATGAAAAATCATCTCAAGTGGTTGGGATGCACCATTTACCAAGTCATGTGCTAAATGTGTGAATTTGAACTTCCCAATTCTTTAGCGTTACACGTGGTTTGTCTAAATGATTTCCACAATAAAGAACCAAGACTCATTTATAATACACCCCGCATAGTTTCTTCTTAAGTTTTCATGATTTTACTTAAACAATATGCTAATTGTGGGGTACATTAATTGCACTTGAACTCTTTTGGTGCAAGGGTTCCAGCAAGTTTTTCCCTATACTATGAAACCTTAACAATACACCCTGGACAAATTTCTCCAAAATCTCTACAAACATCACCTAGATCTCCTGAGACTAATCATATCACCTGAGACACACCCTATAATTCATTACATGTCAATAAATTTCACTTTAAGATGTCTAAAATATCATAACTTCCTTATGTAGACTGATTAAAAATATATCTCAACATCTAATTCAAAAACTCAAATTATTTATATAATTTTAAACCTAAATAGTCACAAGATATTACAATCTTCCCACCATAAAAATTCTCTCCCTCAAAAAGTCTTGTTGAGAAATCCATCACTGGTCCCAACCTAACTAGGTCTTCAATTCCCATTCACAAGATGATTTCTTCCCAGAACAGTCAAGGTATGTATAGGAAAAACCTAAAATTTGAGCTAATAAACAACCAAAAATTGATCAAAAAAACATATTCATTATTGAAACACCCCAATGGAATACCCCAACACCCTTCCTTCCTAATATACCCACATGACTTCAACAAATTGATCATCATTCCTACAGTGATACACAACATATAATTTATCTTATAACATCTAATTTTGATACTACGCCACCACTTATATCATATTTTACTATTTATAGACACTTTTAGTGTTTCACTAACCCACTCAACATTTTTTCTCATTTATTACACCCTAACATAAAAGTGATCACTATTCAACCACCAGTAGCTGGCCTCATTTCAAAAACCCAATACAAAATGTATGCATACTCATTATACACTCGAAACGTGATCATGCTTACTTTTCCTTAAATAGTTCATCCAAAACCCTAAAAATCTCACCATACCCCAAATGGAATACCCAAAATAGTTTTTTGATCACCACATCCAATTTCATTCAAAAACATTAAAAATTATTTTTCTAGTCTAATTTTCTCAAAAATGTTTGATCTCTAATACTAACAAAATATATACTTATCCAATAGAAATGCCTTAAATACCAATGTCACCCCATGATAATTTTTAAACATATTCCGAAATCTCAACCCAACTTATGATGTGACTCTATAGTCGAATCTTCAAACAACCAACTTTATCATTGAGCTCCTCACCTGAGAAGTGGTTCACTCTTGATCCTATCATGCTCAAAGCATCTTAAAATTACCCCAGGCCTAAACTTAATACTCAAAATCCACCTAATATCATATCTGATTCTACAACTACTGTTGTTAGAAGTAGAGTACTCAAGAGGGCATCAATTGAGTATCTATTAAAATATTTATGAAAAAGTTTTCTTAAAAATGTACCCCAATAAAAATGGATACATCCCAGTTAATCAAGGTAACATGGTTATAAATGTTGGACTATTCAAATAACCTCTTAGAAGATTGATTAATTCTAAGTAATATTAGTATGAGTTATCGGTCCTACATTTGAATTTATTCTAATAATTAAAAACAATTATAACTTCTATCCAAGACTAACTATCAAAGTGAAATCTAGTGGTTTTTGAAATATACAATAAAGAAGAGAAACAATAAATTAAAATGCACAGCGGATAAAACAAGTGGTTCGGTATAAAATAGGGACCTAATCCACTCAACATGGTGATCACCTGCCACCAAGAAGTTTATATTAATAAACTTGATTCACACCCTGGATTGAAGTAAACTACAGTGCACAGGACATTCCAGGACACACAACCTCTTCCACTATTCTTTGGGGGTAAAAACTACAAGGTCACACAAGGACCTCTTCCACACTAATTTGTGGGAGTAAAAATATGTACAAAGATATGAGATAAAAAATATCATGTATCCTTTAGTTTAGTGTAGGGGACAGTATGTGTTTTAATACAGACATACACACACTGTTCAAAAGCTAAACACAGTACACAACAGAGAAATGATGATGAGAAAAGGTTATAAATGATTTGAGTGTTATTCTATGTAGCTCTGGACTTGTAGGATGAATCATATGCAAGAATTGTGTCCTCTTGTGAAAAACAGAGTATAGTAATTGTTCTAGTATGAAGGTGTAAACTATCTAGCTCGTGTTCTTCTTAAAGTTGGTACTGCGAATATGTTTTTGGATATGATCTATGGAAGTCCGACCTTTGGATCGAGAGTTCTTCGTGTATTTTTCAGTTGTTTCTTGTTGAAAGTATCAGTTCTATTTTTCAAAATGCCCGCATGTCTGCTTCTCTACTTCTCATCTCTTGTTCCAGTGCCACACATTTCTTTTTATTTTAGAGTGAATGTGTTGGAGCTGACATGATGCATGTATTCTTCACCTCGTACCTCGTATTGTCAGGTGACATGTCTATAAATAAATATTAATTCTTGTAGTGCATTCAAATGAATCAAATATGACCATTAGAAATTAAATTGAAAACAAAAAAATAGATTAATGAACAATGTGACAGTCTATCTAGAAGTTGTATCACATGGAAACAAAGTCACCACAAAATGATGTCTTATTCTTTGTCTTTGAGTGGTGAGACTATTATGATGGAATATTTTTATTTAGATTTGGAACTAGTAGCACGGATGTGGTGTTAGGATCACAGTGTCTAGTCCTTTGGAAAATAGAGAATTATGACTTTGTGATGGTAGCATGGAATCGGTGTCACAGACTTCATACGATCTGAAACAGGCCACAGTTTCTGGGTCACGGTGTCTAGGTCACGGTGTCTGGGTCATGGTGTCTGGGTCACAGAGTCTAGGTCATGGTATTTGGGTTACAGTGTCTAGGTAATGATGTCTAGGTTGCAGTGTCTGGGTTACGGTGTCTGGGTTCTTGTGTATGGGTCCTTTGCCATAAAACCAGAACAGGTGGAAAACTCACAGTTTCATAGACTTAGACAGATATCGGTACACAGACATTACCAGTTATATTCACCGAATGAATTATACTTAATTAGTCATAAAATAAATTATTATAGAACAAATTAAATATTTTTTACAAAATTAAAACATGATTTAGTATTAACCGGATTTATCGGAAGATTATTTAAAGCTTAAATAAGCCAACCATCACTGCACATGATTTGAGATAGATTATACATGATTAACAAGATTTATAGGATTTATAAAATTTACAATATTTTTGTTCATGAATACATTATTAAAACATGATAATTCCAACAATATATCCCTTTTTGATGATCACAAATCATATTAATTAGATATCTTTTCATAGTTTGTTTTATAGTGCCTGAGTGTTCTATTCTCCCTTAGAATCTATTCTCCCTTAGGGCCATTTAGTGTACTTTCTCCCCCATTTGGGATTATCCAAAATAGTAAAAGAAAAATAAATAATGAAGGTAAATAATATAATAGACAACAATAGTTCACATTGCATTAAATGGATAATGATGTGTCATTACAAATAGTAGGCAATACAAAAAAACCCTAACAAAATACAGTTTTCACTTTTCTTCACCATCAGTCTTCTCTTTTCCCTTGGCAGCAGCATCAGAAGGAGCCACATCAGTAGAAGTAGAAGTTGAAGAAGGGAGTGAACCAATTTTCAGAGAAGGTAGATGGATTCCAACAAAAACAAAAGGTTCCAAAGTAAGTTTAGTGGAAGATCAAGGCATGTTTTGGTCAAGGATAATAGGTTTGATCCGACTCGGAGCCTACGATGCATACATTGATGCAGAGGCAAAGGCAGTGGATGAGGAAGGAGGTAAACCAAAACGCAAGGGTTTAGTTATAGGAGCCAAAATAGCAGTGATTTTCACATGAAGATAAGTCTTCAACAACTAAATGAGTTCAGTAATAATATCTCCACCATACTACATTGCCTTCTCAAAATCAACATTGTTCTCTCTAAATTTGTCCAATAGAGGATTGAAATATTTTATCTTTTGAACATGGGTCTTAAAGTATGGATTTGCATGAGGAATTTTCAAATTCATTACAAGATACTTGAAGTGATTGGTCATATAATTCATAGATAAATCCTATTAAAGTGGAAATACACTTTATTTGTAATTTATTCCTAAGAATCATTTGAAATCTTGGAATTAATCATCACCAAATCAAGTACTCGGTCACTATTCATGAAAAATATTGATAGAATCTCCTTGTTAAAACCACTAAGAACTGATTTAAGTTCCTCCTTAATAATAGTTCTGATCATATCACTGTCAAAGGGTTGAGATGACTATCCAGAGTCACTGAAGGCTATAACAGCTGAAGTGAGGGACTTGAGATGATTGAGAACTTTCTATAGAAATCCCATGTACTCATCAGTTAGATTTTTGATAAAAATAACAAGATCAAGAATCTATTGGGCTATCTACTTGTTTCTCTCAGCCACTTTTCCGACTAATGAAGTCAAGTTTGGTTGAATCAAAGAGGCAACTTGCTTTGGAATGTGACCACTAACATCATCAACATGATGAGAAACATGAGAATGTCCTAATTTCAACACTTTCCACATATCTTAAACCATATCTTTAAGAGAATTCACTTCATCACATAGCTGGTCATTCTCAATTCTGACCTCTTGAATTTCCTGAATAATTTTTGGCTGAATCTTTCATATGATATTCTATAACAGCAAGGAAGCATATATTTCACATAGATTTGTTACAGGAGCAGGTTGAGTGTTCATAATCTTTTCAACTCCATTCAACAAATTAGATCCAAAGGCTATCAAATCACTCTGACTCATGAAATAATGAGGTTCTTGTGATGTTTTAGGAAAAGGATCTGAGACAAGATAAGGTTCCTTTGCAGTGATTACTTCTAGATAAGATATTGGTTTCAATTGAAACAAAGTAGACAAGTGTATTAGTTTAACGGATTCTTCCTGGGTATCATTCACATAAAAGTATCTAGGGAACTTATACCAGGTATCCACAGTGCTCTGATCAACACGATTAGGAACTTCAACACTTTCTAGACTAGGGTGCTTCTCCCCCTCAACAAGTGCCTCTCTCACAAGACTAATAGATTCAGATCCTTGAGTCGGTTCTAAAAGATCGTCTCTAATACTATCACCCATTTATTTTCAAGCCAACTAGAAGGATTGTTCCATTATTTCCTATGTAGGTAGTATAAAATCAAGAATAGCTTGTTCTTCTAAATGTTGTTTAATCGTAGCTTCTTTCTCCAGAGAATGTTCTTATTCTATATGATCCTCTAAAACATCCTTTTTATTTACATTAACAAAAAATTTTATTCCAGAATAAGGTTTTTCTTCTATATAAATACTTTTTTTAGTAACAGGTTCTTCCTTCTCAACTAAGTCTTGTAGAATTGGTCTGTTGTCTTCCTTATCCAAGACAATTTCTTCTAAAGGTGCAACATTGCCTCTTATTCCTCTTCAACATGATAGTCAATAATTTCATTGGGTTCCAAAATAGTATTATATATGTTCTTATGTCTTGAAGGATGCTCAATAGGATTAAAATTTTCATATAACCATTCATTATCCTCTACCCAATCCTTTTTCCACAAATTCTAACTAATTTTCATTATTTTGACTATAACCTTTGAGATACATAATTCACATTCCTTGATGACTTCTTCATATTTTCCAACCATTCATTTAGCATATAGAATATCATAGATTAACCTTGAGTATAATAAGTAGGTAGACTTTGATTTTTTCTTAATCAACTCACAGATATAAAGTATAACATACTTTCATAGGTTAATCTTGTGTCCGTTCTTCATAAGATATATCAAAAATAAATTCTGATATTTGAGGGTATAAATATCTCCATTTCTTGGACTAATCATATTCTAGATAAAATTAAATAGCAATCTGGTTTCACCATCTAATTCAGAAGTAATATATCTTCTCTTTCTTTTATCATTGGTCAAGATTCCCAAAGCCGCTTCTAAGACAAAAATATCAATTAGAGGAGGAGGACCTCTCTGAAAGTCCTAAAAATTCTTTCATGGGGTATCCCAAGGGAAGTAGTCCATAAACCTAATGAAAAGGTGCATCTTTGGCCATTGATCCAGATCCTTACAACAAACCCATCATCAGCATTGATATAAAACTGAACAAGCTGATAAAATTGAGCAACAAGCTTGGGATAAATAGGCATTTTCTCTTTTATCAACTAGTCCAGCTATCCCTTCTCTTTCAGTACTTTCAAAACTAAATACTTATGTGACAACAACGTCTTAGGGTATATTTCCTTTTCTGTTACCACTATTCTATCAACAAGATTTGGGTTCAATGGTCCTATGGGCGCTAACTTCGGTGCTCTTTTCACTTTATTCTTAGATCTGTGCTTCTCAAGGGTTGATGATTATGGTTACTTCATCCTAGGAATTCAATGAGGGTTTCTAAAGAGAGAGAGGGGTATAAATTAGGTCTTATAGTTTGAGAGATAAGGGTTTCGATTTTGAGAAAAGAGAGATCAAGTGAAGAAAATAGTGAAAGACATTTGGTTTTTATCATTTATGGATTTCAAGCATTGAAAATTAAAAATCATAAGATGAATATAATAAAATAATCAACTTAGGGATACAAGTAATAAAATACAAATAAAACAAAAAAGTGTCATTATGGTGAGACTGGAAGAGGTTATCATGTTGAGATCAGGATAGGTTCACACGGTGTCATCTTTATACTGTGTCTCCGCACTGTGCGATCATATTATTTGAGACAGTATGTGCAAGATTTTAACTAAGAGACAGTAACTTTGTGACTATAAACATGAAATAAAAACTTCAAGATATTGACTTGAAGAACTGTGAGAGTGATATAGTAATCTTAAGACAGTGACTTGTGAAACCATAAGCTGTGAAATAGTAAGTTGTGAAACAGTAAATTGAAAAATAGTACACTTTCTACTTAAGATTTATCATTCCTAATTCATGTATGATGTAATCTATCCTTTTATAATTTAAGGGTCCAGTGAATATATCAGCAAGCTGATAATCAGTTCCAATGAATTCTAAAGTGATATCACCTTTTTGATAATGGTCTCTCAAAAAATTATGTATTACATCAATAGGTTTTGTCATAGAGTGTGAAACATGACTTATTTTAGATGTTAATATCACTTTTATTATCACAATTAATAGGTACATTCCAGAATTGATATTCATAATCTAGTAATGTGTGTTTCATCAACAAAATTTGTGCACAACAACTATCAGCAGCTATGTATTTAGCTTTGGCAGTAGATAATTCAACAGAGTTTTGTTTCTTTTTACACCAAGATACAAGGGATTTTCCAAAAAGTGACATTTTTTAGAGTTTCTTTTTCTATCTAACTTACAACCACCAAAATAAGAATCAAAATAAATAACTAACTCAAATTAGTCTCTTATATGAGAGAATAGTCCTAGATTGGGTGTATGTTTGAGGTATTTGAAAATACTTTTGACAGCATTTAAATGAGATTCCTCATGGTTTTCTTGAAAAAAACACATATACACACACTTAACATAATGTCAGGTCGGCTAGTAGTTAAGTAGAGTAATCTTCCAATCATTCCTTTGTAAGTGGTTTGATCAACATATTTTACATCTTCATCAAGATCCAACTTATAAGTAGTACTCATTGGATTATGACTACTTTTAGTGAAATCTAATCCAAAACATTTTAGAATATCTTTTTTATATTTTATTTTATTTAAAATAATATCATATTTATTTTGAAATATTTGAAATCCAATGAAGAATTTTAGTTCACCCATAAAACTCATTTTAATTTCATTTTGCATCATTTTAGAAAACTCAATACATAAATAATTTTTTAATGTTCCAAGAATAATATCATCTACATATATTTTAACTACTAAAACATCATTAGAAATTCATTTTATAAAAAGGGTAGGATCCGCTATACCTTTTTTAAAACCTTTGGAAATAAGAAAAGTACTTAGTATATCATACCAAGATCTTGGAGCTTGTTTGAAACCATGCAAAGCTTTTGAAAATTTTAAAACATGATTTAGAAAGTGCGGATTTGCGAAACCATGGGGTTGTCCAATGAAGACATCCTTAGCTATATACCCATTTAGGAATTCACTCTTGACTTCCATTTGATATAGTTTTAAATTCCGATGTGTAGCATAAGAAAGTAGGATTCTGATAGATTTAAGTCTAGCTTTTGGTGCAATGGTATCCTTATAGTTAATTCGTTCTTCTTGACTATAGCCTTGTGTAACCAATCGAGCCTTGTTTAGAAATATATTAAAAGATTCACCTACCTTATTTCTATGCACCCACTTAGTACCTAAGGTAAATATGTATTTGGGTCTTTCAACAAATTTCCAAATTTTTTCATCTCAAACTAATTAAGTTCTTCTTGTATAGCCATCACCCAAAATTCACCATTGATAGAATCATTAATGTATTTAGGTTCAAGTTGTGATAGGAAAACATGATATTCAACCTGATTCTTGATAGAATCTCTAGTTTGAGTTCCTTTATCTGAATCTCCTACAATATCATCTAAAGTATAGTTCTTTAGGGTTCTAATAGCTCTAGAATAATAGGGGCAAGTGATTTCAGGTTCTTTAATAGATTCAGGTTCGTTTTAACTTGAATCCGGAGAATTTATAGAACTGGGTGTTTTCAATGATTACTTTACAGGAAGGTTAGAGGATTTAGCATTGATGTCCGAATTTGACATATCATCCTCAAGATTCTCTATAGAGGTCTTAGTCTCATGTGGATCCATTTCATCAAACATGACATGGACAGATTCTTCCACAGGTTTACTTCTTTTTTTAAACACTCTATAGTATTTACTAGAGATTGAATATACTAGAAAAAATCCTTCATCACCATTGGATACAAACCTGTCAAGATTTTACTTTGTATTAAGGATATTTACTTTTAAGCCAAAATCTTTGATGTAGAATACATTGGGTTTTATATTGTTCCATAACTCATATAGAGTTATTTTAATAATGGGTTTAATCAACACTCTGTTAATGATATAGCATGTTGTATTTACAACTTCAGCCCAAAAATAAATAAGAAAGTTATATTCACTAAGCATGGTTCTAGAAATTTCTTGGGAGGTTCTATTTCTCCTTTCTACAACTCCATTTTGTTGAGGTGTTCTAGGGGTAGAGAAATTATGATTATAGCCATTTTTTGAGAAAAAGGATAAAAAACTCTTGATTTTTAAACTCACAGACATGATCTCTTCTTAATGATTTAATACTAACTCCACTAATATTTTCTATAGTTTTAGCATATTTAGTAAAATGAGAGTAGGCTTCACTTTTGTGATCCAAAAAGAATGTCCAAGTGTATCTATAAAATTCATCTACAAGAACATAAATATAGTGATTACCATTTAAACCAGAAACACTAGATGGTCCAAACAAATCCATATAAACCAACTCGAGAGGTTACGAAGTTGGCACTTCTTTATTTGGATTGTAGGAAATTTTGTATTTCATTCCCCTTTAATAAGGATTACATAGTTTATCTTTTAGAAACTAATTTTTGGGTAGGTATTTGACTATAATTTTCAAGTTAGCTTTCAAAGGGAGTGAATATTGCTGATTCCTAGTCATCAATGCCAAATCCAAGACTCTTTGTAAAATACACTTAAACCTAAAGCATTTTAAGAAACTAAAAAATCTATGTTAACATAGTATACATTTTCATTTCTCAATGCCAAAAATACTAATTCATTTTAAAATTAAAAACATTTAAACCATCATTTTCAAATTTAACATGAAATTAATCATCACATAGTTGTGAAATACTAAGTAGATTATATTTCAGTCCATCAACAAAAAGTACTTTGGAAAATTAAAACTGAGTTAGAGTTACCAATTTTCCAAGGCCAATGATTTTTCCTTTGGAATTATCACAAAAAGTGACATGTCCACCATCAATTTTTATTAAGTTCTTGAAGCATGAATAGTCTCCTGTCATGTTTCTTGAACACCCACTGTCGAAGTACCATAATCTTTTACAGGATCTCTTTCTACAAGTTTCCTACAAAATAATAAAATAAAAATAGTATTTAGTACCCATATTTTTTTGGGTCCAGTAATATTATTAAATAGTGATTTAGAAACCCACAATTTCCACATAGTTTTCCTATAAGAATTATCTAAAGTACATGAAAAATAAACTCTATTTCATCTAGAAAGTCATGAAACAGTAGAGCGTGTATCATAATTTGAATTAGTTGAATGTTTTCATAAACTATGAGTAAAGTTGTATGTTCTATATTTAGAAAAAAAATTGGTTTTTCAAAAATTTCTTTTAAGAGGTTGATAAACAATACCGGTAGTGTATTTAGGGGAAATCTATTTACCTATCATATGTACCAAGGTATCATTACCATTAGTAAAACTTTAAAGGTCCTTTTTCAGTTTCTCATTACAGAGATTTAGTTCATTGTTTTCTTTGAGTAATTGAACTTTTTTCTCTCTTTCTACAGTAAGTTCATATTTAACAGTTGAGGTAAGAGTATATTATTTCTTTAAATACTTGTATTTATCTTTTAGTTTATTACATGTCTCTTCAATCATATTTCAATACTCAAACATTCTTTCTTTGGACATATTTTTATAATCTCTTTCACATCCCGAATAAAATGAATTTTTTTTAAAGAGATTTCAAGGTTACCTTAGATGTGTTTTTCATGAAACACATATTGGTTTTGATATCCTATTCATCATGTGAAGATTTAGAGTCACTTGAACTGTCCTCGGAAGCACTTTTTATTTCTTTCATTTCCTTTTTATACTTTCTATCTTTGTCCTCATATTTATTTTTATACTTGAGCTTGGGACATCCGTCCATTATATGTCCCTTTCTCTTATATTCATAACAGAATATCTCATCAGACATGTCATTTCTTTTCCAATCTATCTTCTAGCTTCCCTTTTGATCATATCTTCTTTTGATGTTAGGATATTGAAAAATTTTCTTAATTTTGTAAGATTTCTAAAACCTTCTATTTAATTGATCCATCTCTTCATAACTATTAGTATATGATTGTTAACTACTAGAACTTTATATAGAGACTTTAAGTTTCTCCTTTTCATTGTGTTTCAAGGTGGTGGTCTTGAATTCTACAAAAAAAAATTGGGTTCCTCCATCTCTTCTTTGTTGACTTTCATCTCCTCTTCATACATCATTAGTTTCCCAATGAGTTATTTTATAGTTAATTTTTTTATGTCACGTGACTCTATAATAGTGACAGAGGTTCCTCTCCAACTATCAGGTAGTCATCTGAGTATCCTCATGATCTGTTATTTGGTAGTAACTTCTCTTCTATGATAAATCACTTTGTTGACAATTTTTTTGAACCTGAGATACATGTCAGAAATAGGTTCATCATGATTCATTTTAAATTTATCATATTTAATAATATAATTATTGAGTCTCATTTATTTCACACTTAAATTTCCTTCATGTGAAACAGACAAGGTATTCCAAATTTCATGGGTAGTTCTACATGAAGATATTCTGTTAAATTCTTCATCTTCTAAAGAGAAATATAAAGCATTCATGGATTTATAATTTTTATTTTTAGTATTCATGGTTGGGTCATCCCAAGTAATTCTATCAGTAGAAGTAATTTTATTCTCATCTATAATTGAAGAAAAATTACAGAGACCATACTTTCTAAATTCATTTTCATTTTAATTTTCCATTGGGAATAATTAGTTCCATTAAAAAATGGTGGTCTATCTATTGCATCACCTTCCAATATATTATCCATAATTAATAAATAATTATAAAGAGCTATAAATTTAAAATTAATAGAAATTTACAGATCATTAAAGTACAACTAAAATCACAGTTGTATTGATATTGAAAAAAAATGTCTTAAAAAGAATAAAAACTCCTCTAAAACCAAATATTGGTCAGAGTAGAGTACGTAAGAGGGGGTTGATTTGAGTTTCTATTAAAAAAATTAAAATTTTTCTTATAAAGGATCACAAATAAAAAATAAATACAGCCCAGTTAATCAATGTAATTTGATTATGAAATATTTTCTATTCAAATAACCTCTCAGAGGATTGTTTAATTCTCAGTAATATCAATAATAGTTATAAGTCATACTTTTGAAGCTATTCTAATAATGAAAAACAATTATAACATCTATCCAAGGCTAACTATCAAATCAAAATCTAGTGTTTTCTGAAATTTACAGTCAAGTAGAAAAAATACTAAATTAAAAGGCATAGCGGATAAAACAAGTGGTTTAGTTTCAAGACGAGGCCTAATCCACTCCACTTGGTGATTACCTATCACAAAGAAGTTTATATTAATAAACTAGATCTGCACCCTAGATCAGGGTAAACAAATGTACATACGACTGTCCAGTTCATATGACCTCATCCACTATTCTTCATGGGTAATAACTTCTAGGTCACAAAAGGACCTCTTCCACACTTATCTGTAGGAGTAAACAGATGTACAAAGATATGAGATGAAGGATATCTTGTATCCTTCTGTTTAGTTCAAGATATAATGTGTTTTTTAATACATACATGAAAAGACTACTCGAAAGTTAATCACAATAATCAACATAGAAAAGATGATAAGAAAAGGTTAGAAGTGCTCTGAGTGTTATTCTATGCATCTCTAGAATTTTAGGATGAATCAGATGTAAGTATTGAGTCCCGTTATGAAAAATAGAGTATCCCAAGTTGTCCAGTTCGAAGGTGTAATCTATTTATATCATATTCTTATTGAATGTGGCACTGTGAAGATGTTTTTGGATTTGATCTACAGTAGTACATCCTTTGGATCGAGAGTGTTTCATGTGTTCTTCAGTTTTTTCTTATTTCATGTATCAGCGCTCTGTTTCAAAATTCTCACACAACTGCTTCTCTACTCCTCTTCTCTTGTTCTAGTTCTATGCTTTTCTTTTTATTTTAGAGTTCATGTGTTGCAGCCAACATGATGCATGTATTCTTTACCTCATACCTCATACAGTAAGGTGAAATTTCTATAAATAAATATTAATTCTGTCAGTGCATTTAAATTACTCAAATATGGTCGTTATAAATTATATTTAATACAACTAAACAGATTAAAGAACAGTGTCACAGTCTGTCTTGAAACGGTATCACATGGAAAACATGTCACCACAAAATGGTGTCTTCTTCTTTTCCTTTGAGCGGTGATATATTCATAATGGCATAATTTTATTGATATTAGGAACCAGTAGCATAGATCTCATGTTAGGATCATGTTGTATGGTTTTTTTCCAAACATCAAACAGTGTCTTGGTGATGGTAGTATAGAACAGGTGGCACATACATAATTAGATCTGAAAATCGTCACAGTGTTTGGGTCGCTATGGCGACCTTGCCTTTTCTTACATTACTATTACATAATTTTAAATATATAAAAAACATAATAGTATTATACATAGAGGATCCAAAGGTTTAGTATCTTGGGAAAACTATGACCATACATAACAATTACAAAATCCACCATAAACTTTTATTTAATTCCTTATCCTCCAGCTTCTTATTGAAACTTGACCTCTCCTTAGTACATGTAGTCACCTGAGTATATTAATCAAAAGGGGTGAGATAAAATACTAGTATGAGGATAGATAAGAAAAATATAACAATGGGTGAGCATAACCATACCATAATCAACGGATCCTGAACATGAGAAGAAGCATTTATAAGTGACTTGAAATATTGAAATGCATAAAATTAAAACATCATGTCTTAGTGGTTAACTACCACATATACTTGTGAACAAAGATAGAATCTTTTTCACAAATAATTTCACATTAACTCATGAGATTTTTCACTTTACCCATTTCATTAGAGCGCTATATAATTCTGGGTGCACCTGTCAGGTTGAAACATTCATATTGTGCTATATAATTTTGTGTGTACCTGTCACATCATAACATTATCATAGTCATTCATGAAACAATGAAAATATATAAAAAATGAAAATAAATAACTCATGTAAATTAATGGGTATCATCTCATAAGAACACATTCATAAACTTTGGGTTCCCAAATTTATGTGGAAATAACATACTTTATACGATATCCATCAACCATGAGTGAGAAGTAAAAGTTGTGTTTTTGAAAGAAGAGTTCTTTTGGAAAACATATTTTTGACATAAAATTCAGTAGAAAACATGTATATCCAAGAAAATTTAAGATAATTATGAAAAAATTAATTTTAATGAGTGACCATACCAAAAATGGAGTGAAAGAGGGAGAACCCGAAGAAAGAGAGTTGGGTTCGAGATTTTCCCCTTACCTTGTATCTGAATGCTTTCTTCACTTTAATGTCCCATATAACCACATTAGATTCAATAATTTACAATTACCGAACATTTTTTACATGAATATGGTTCATTATGGTTTCACTAAGTTATTTTATTGGCTATTTTATGCGTTATAGGGTTTAAAAAACATTGTTTGTGAATGTTCATTTTTATGGTTTTCTTGAGCGGTTCACATGTATTCATAAATGGAAGTTCATGTAGAACATGGGAAAACATAAAGAACTGATATTTCATGTTATTATTGATATTTCATAATTTTAAATGATATTATAATTAATTATATTATATACCATGTGTATGATTCATTAGATAAGAATTAAATAATGATTGTTTGGGTTAATTTGGGCCATTTTTTACCACAACGAACTTGTTTTGTTTAATGATTTAGTAATATGTATCTAAGTTTTTTCAAAACATGAAATAAGATATAATACATATTATATAATTTTTTCAACCATAAAAATGGTTTCATGACCATACATGAAATCTGTAAAGATATCGAAAACATGTCGTTCTTTAAGGTGATAAATTAACACCTAACAAACAACATTCTCTTTTATAAAATAAAAAGAAGAGGAGAAGGGGGTTGGATGATATAATATCTCATTAGAATATTAAAATTATATTATATTTATAATAATAGATTTAACATACCATGTGGATGATGATAGGTCGGGATAGATAAAGAAGTGAAATGGAAATTGAAAGGAATTTAAAGGAAAAAAGAGAGAGAGAGGAATTACCACTTGAATCCTCCTCTTGAGATCATCCTTAAGGAAGATAGGATTGGTCTTTTAATGATACCCAAACTCTTGGACATGGGGAATGGTATAGGAATGATTTTTGGGCTGATTTTAGAATCTTTTTGAAGATTGATAGGTGTGAGGAAATGAGGGTGTGAAATGTGGTATTTATAGTGGAGGGGAGAGGAAATTTCTCAATATAAAATTCATTAATTTATTAGTTCCCCAAAATGAATGTAATAGTGAGACTTCCATGGAAAATAATAGTAATTTCATAATTTTAAACCGAACTAATTGGGCTTATATCAGCAGACCATCATGCATGACTCTATATTTAGTTTATTTAGCTTATTTTGTAAATTATGGAATTTTATTATTCATCAAAAATCCAACTATTTCAGAAAAATTCCAAAAATTAAACCCACCCATTTTTCAATGTGTATAATCCAAAAATTAAATCCATTTTTCAAAAAAAAATTCCTAAATATGATTAATTTAATTTTTATTTAAAATCACAACTTACCTAAAAAATACAGTTTTTAAAATTAAAATTGATTTTAAAATGATTTCAAAAATTACGTAAGGTCTTATAGAATTTTCTAAAATATTAAAGACATAGATTTGTTAATTTATGAATACATTTTAAGAAAATACATTTTCTAGTAAATTAATTAATAATTATAATTATTTATTTATGACATAAAAAAATTCTAAGAACATTACTATGGCCAAATTGACTCTTATAAGATGCCTAAATTTTATATAATTTTTCATGGGTAAGGTTACTATTATTTTTGATGATTTACTATTCATAAGGTTCATACTACTATTCACAAGGGTAGTTTACTATTCATAAGGTAGGTTACTATTCACCAAAAATTATGTTTTTCCTTTTGGACTCCAAACATCTTACTGATCACAACCATGTAAGTTATATTTTTCGAAATTCAAAACATAAAAGTGGCCAAATTATGTTTTATGATCACATAGTATTTAGTATCATAATATGTCATTGTAATTACTAATGGGGTTATACTATAAGGAAAAATTATAAGAAGGAAATTACAATGATAAAACTTTAGGTCGTTACAGTCACGTTGTCTAGGTCATGTTGTCTAGGTCACTGTGTCTAGGTCACAGTGTCGGGGTGATAGTGTCTGGGTCATAGTGTCTAGGATATGTTGTCTGGGTCACGGTGTCTGGGTTACGGTGTCAGGGTCATTTTTCAAAAAACCATAACTAGTGGCTAACTCCTGGTTTCTCGGACTTTTCCAAATGTTGGTATACTGACTTAATCAGTAGTATTCACATAATGAATTTGACTTAATCGTTCAAAAAACAAAATAATTATAAAACAAATTAAATATAGTTTACAATAATAAAACTTGATTTAGAATTTACCTGATTTAGTGGATGTTTATTTAAAACATAAAGAAACCACAATCTCTATGAATGATTTTAGATATATTAAACATGATTAACAAGATTTATTGGATTTATAGGATTTACAGGATTTACAGGATTTGTGATCATTAAAACATGATAAAAACATGAGGAGTCCAACACCTTGATTTTCCTGAGAAATCCTATTGTATTCTTATTCATTTAATCATCTATATCCAAATTCCCTAATGAAATTTCAATAACTAATTCCATCCACCAATGATCCCTTCAATGTGAGGGTCAAACTAATCCCATCCAACATCATGCTCCCAACTATAGGAGTGACATATTAATTACTTCATGAAACCAAATTTTTAATAAACCCATCCCACACTCCACCAATTATCATGCATGATGACTAAACATGGTAAAAATTCTCACTGTTGAGTTCTATAATAATAGGTTCCACTACTAAACATGTGTTTCTCCTCTTAAGAAATGCTCATGTAATTTACATATGAAAGCATTGGAACTCATATTTCACATGAACCTTTCTAATTACAATTAAAATATTTCCATTTCTAACCATTTTATTTACCCCCTCGATCTTAACTGAAAACACGGAGTTGCATTCTCTTATACTACCCAACCATTGAAAAAATAAATCAGACTCCCAAGAGTCTCATGTCACTAAACTACGTTGACCATACTCTATTGAATGTCAACATTTAAAGTCGACCACATGCTTCAGCACTATCCAAAGTTGTTCTAAAAACAAAGCATCTACCTGGGATTCTACCTCCAAGAAACTCACAATGTATGACTTACCACTGTAGTGGGTTTCCTTCAATCATAAATGTCAAAGACCCCCAAAACAAGTCAAAACCCATCATCCCTTGGTCTCCCATATGGTTCACAACCCATGGAGCATCACATAAAAAAGAATCAATATGCCATCTTTTCATCCCCCTAGGAATTGATTCTCAATGATGATATTTCTCCCTTGAGAATCATGATCTCACTTAATTATTGACTCTTTCATTGACATATAATGTTATCCTTGAAAATGTTTTTCAAAGGGAACACATCCATAGGCTTAGCTAATTAAAATAGCATTCGAAAATATATATAAAAACACCATATTAGTTATTACATAAACATTATATATTTGAACCAGGTTCATAAAATACCCACAAGTGGTCTCCTACTAAGGAATCATATGCTTATATTGACCTACTAGGGTTACCATATGTCCCATACACCAATGTACTACATCATATTCATTATCATCACGATTGTCTCACCATAGATCCAATTGACATGACATTAGAAGGAAGAATATATATATATATATATATATATTGATCCAAATAAGTAAAATGTGGCCAATTACTCATATAGAAAAACAATTTATGACTAGTTTTTGGAACATTAAATAGTTAAACCTTGATCATTGTCAAAATCACACTAGCATGTCCCTATATGTAATGTGAATCCTATGTACCAAATCATGATTCATGAGATGCCTCTTGCCTCCCCAATCCATGATTCAAAAACAAAATTAGTCTACTTACAATTATTAGAGATCCAAGAATCTAATATAAATAACAAAAATGGTTAAACAACTGTCTGACCCACTCAATGTGTAGATAATGTATAATTGTAATAGTTCAAACAAAAAACAATGATCATGAACCCCTGGTTGACTATACCTCCTACTCTTGTAAGTGTTCATGAAACACTATCTTGGTCTTTATCATATTATCTGACACATTCCTATGTATCCTAAAAACCTTACCCAAAAATAGTAATACAAATAAAAACAACTCTGATATAGCTTTGTAACACGGCACCCTAGTTCACTATGAATAGTAACTTTTCTAGAATTTGATGTGACCTCAGGTATACCCCATAATTTTTTAGAGGATTCAAACTTGGAGCAAGGGACTTAGGTGGTGCTATTAGGGGGATATAACTCAATAACAAAGTGATAAATAGTATCAAGTTTACCTAAAATATAGAGTATGTAGGGAAAATAAATAAGTATGATTAAGAAATAATAGAATGAAATGCATCACACAAACTTGAACAATCATCCTCATATAAAAGTAAAGAAATTGAGGATCTAGTAAATACAATGATAAATCCTATTTGATCAAGAAATATTGGGCCTCATCCCAACCATCACTTAGAACTAAGTGAAGGATGCTCGGGTACCTTGATGTAATGGATCACCAATTATGCTGTGAGTATATAAATCAGTAGAGAACCACCAACATTTTACAATGAATAACCAACAATGTAGTTATATGGGAATGATACATTCTATGATAATAGTAGTTAATTAATAGTAGTAATATAAATAAATATCTCACCATTAATCCTTATATATGTGACACCGATCTACCATAGCTACTTTGGTCTCTTTCGGGGTGTCTCTTAGCACATAATGGTAACTATACCTATGTATATATACCAGATCCAAGAGTGGTAACCATGTATATCTAAATCCTCAGGCACAAAAATTTGGAATCTCATAATTAACGAATATATAAGAAGATATTAGGGGTATTAAGCATATTTCTAACCATAAATATTTCAAACATCTTGAATCCAATTATCGAGTATCTTAAGAAGTCTCGTAATAATGGCCAATCTTCTTGTCACCTTGCCAAATAGTCATATCTCAACAACACTGATCAATAACTCATGATTTTATCATACATGTATTGATTTATAATCGTGTTAATATATAAATATCAGTATTATAATAATAGTTATCAAAATATATCACAAATACTACATTCTATTTCCAAGAAATTCTAGGAATCCTAGTGACCCATGGAATCTGAGGCGTATTATATAGACCCAAGTTCAAATATCAACATCCCAAAAAATATTTACATGGCTTAATTCCTATATCCTTTAAGGTGTTGGGTATCCATGGTGATGTCATCACATCCAAGATTAATCACATTAGTGTAACATAAGACCCTAATCTAGATTCCAAGAAACACCTCTGATCATCCCCAATATCACTAATGTAACATATAAGGCTCATAATCTAAATCCTTGGTAGTACCTTTAGGAATCCATATAAAAATTAGAAAATTATAGAAAATATAAAAAAAATCTACGCTTGGTTGAACACCTAAAACCAATGTAAATAACCAATCCCCGCTATCATAAAATTTTGTTATAGATTATAAGATAACCCCCCTAATATCTCTACCCAAGCCCATGTAGAACTTTCTCAAAATATATTAGTCAACAAGGTACCTACTGGGGTTCCCTAAGTCAAATCTGTAACGCCCCGACCCTAGTTGCCTAGAGTCGGTGCATTATTACATAACATTGGCATGATCACAAGAAATATCAAATGTCGAAAGACCGATTGGTTTAGTAGCCTTGGAAACACTAGATATATTCATAAGTTTTACATTACATCATAAAATGAAAAACTACTACAACAACATAATGTCTCCATAATCCACACTACTATCCCCTCATAATATCCCTGCAGGTCATTCATAATTTACTTCTTCACATCCTGGGGAAAAATAAAACATAGAAAAGGGGTGAGCTCAAATGCCCAGTAAGGATAACAATATAGCGGAAACTTTCATAAATAAGAATAAACATTTAAGGCAATGCATTACTAAAACAAAAGCCTTTTAAAATTGAACTTCAACATGGTATGGCAAAAGTAAAATGAAATAATTCCATTTACTTATTCACATGGATATTCTACTAATCGAATAATCACATGCAAAAATCAATAACCACTTTCATAATGTTGGAATGCATAATGCCAGACTATCATAACCACATAGCCAAGGCCTCGTGCCAAGGCTACAAATAAGATTTTGTCAAGGCCTTGTGCCAAGACACTAGTTTGTCTCATGAGACCTACCGATGCATCGAGGAGCTATAGCGGGCTCCACCCGTCACTTATTAAGTCCAATTCATTCCCATATGAAAAGGTTTAAACATAACATAAACATTCGTATTAAAACTAGCATACAAAATGTCAATACTTTCACAATAAACTATGAATGGTATAAAAATAGCACATCCACAGTCAAACATATCACAAAACATTCAATACAATATAGAAGTTTTGTATCATAATAAATCAACTTCAAATAATCTTAAAATCCATCAAAGGATGTTGACATAGATGAAATCAAAATTCTTTTAAAAGAAATATCTCCTTTTATTTTGAAATCATTTAAGATCCATATAAAATAAAACATTTTCTTTGAAAATATTCTTATAAGCTTGTATGGGAAGCTTCGACGATTTTATAACGGCGGAAAATAACCGCACCCGCCGTATAAGTTAAAAAAAAACATTCTTACCTCAATTCTGTCGAAAAGGTTAAAAAGGACCTTGTTTTGAAAACGACGGAAAGATTCCTTTATAAACCTCTTATAAAAAGTCAAACAAGGGTATAAATGACTTTAACCCATATTCTTGTAAATAGTAAAAATGTTTTGAAATACATTTCGAAGAAACATGGATGTGGATGATAAAGAGATCCCAGTAGATTATTACGTATAATACAACCTCGGATAATGAAGAGATTGTGAAATAACCCTTACCTTGTACTTTTCCTTGGTTGTGGTAGGTTAACCTCCTGTATAATGGTGAAATAATTGTTATTAAATTATACAAGAATCATATACATTAATATGATATCATATATGATCTTTTAATATTGATTTGATAATAATATCTTAGTATTATCGTTGTTTCGGGTGTTAACTTACTTGTTTTCTTTCATATGTTTTGTTACGTAAGACATGTTTGTAAAGGATAGGTTGTATATTATTCATATCCAGAATGATATCAAGTCCTTAAACATCATTTTTAAATCATAAAATGATAATTACGCTTTAATGGTTACGATGGAGAATGAATCTCATCGCGTTCGTGGAGACGGTAGTCCGTACGTACGCACGAGCGACAATATCATTCTTTTGATATTAAAATAATATATAAATGGATGGTATATCATATATACAGAATCATTAACATGTTATATTTATTATTTACATGAGTTACACATCATTATTATACCCATCCAAATAATATTATATTGAATAACAATTACACCACGACGTGGAGACGGTAAGCCGTACGTACGCACGTATGATGACATGTTATTCAAAGGGTGGATAGAATACTGAATATGATTGTACCATATTTATAATAACATCACAGTATATGTGAGATACTGGAGTTATTATTTCAGAATGGTAAGAACAAATGAAGAAGAAGTGGAAGAAGAAATGAACTTAGAAAAGGGTGGTGAGATCATTACCTCTTCTTCGGGTTCTTCCTTTTGATTTGATCAAAAGGGCTCCTTAGGGTGGCTTTCTGATCAAACTAAGGCCTCTAGGTTGTATTGAGGGATGTTGGGAGAGTATTTGGGCAGAGTTTGGCCGAACCAAAAGGCTTTAGAGGTGTGAAGAAATGAGAAGGAGGAGTGCCCTTTTATAAGAGGGGTGAGGGGCACCTTTGGAAAAGCTAGAAATATTAATTTATAATAAATTCATATTCGGTTTCTAAAGGCTCCAAAGTTGACTATTCAAAGGATGAGGTGGGGATAGGTCGAAAACAACTCATCCAATAGAATTTAGACAGGTTTGGGTACTTATATTAACCTTATCTTTAAGTATTAACTCTAAGTTAATTAGTTTCACTTTTACAATGTGTCTTTGTATTTTTATATAATATGGTTAATAAACTTACTATATACATCCAAGCGACACCCAAGTGGTCCATTAATGATTAACATATCATAATATAAGTCTCTTGGCCGAACCTTAGATTTTTAGGAATTTAATATCAATTAATAATATAATATTTGTTTTAAGAACTCTTTTATGTCAATTTTGACACTATTCAATAGTTGATTTTTGTGAAACTCATAACAGATTGATTACTTCGAACAAAGTCCATTAAATCAATCCTAATATATCATATTAGCCTAGAAAATTATTTTAATTCATTAAAAGTTTCATATTATATTTATTTGGGTATTTATAATATCAATTATTTTAATTTTTCACTATTATAGTAATTACTGCATCATCATTGTGTCATAAATAAAATAACTTATTTATTGTCTAAAAATTATAAATAAAATATCATTATGTAGGAAATCTTTTTATCTTTCTAAGGAATATTTATAATCGAAAATCCAACATGTATAACCCTATGTAAAAATTGTTCTTCTAAAAGATATATGCTTGTGTCATTTTTGTATTCATTTTAACTTAATTAAAATAAAGTGTCATTATCACTTACAAGTGGATCCATGGGGTCCCAAAATTGACACAAAGATGCCCATGGTAGACCATGTATCAACCAATAGGGTTAAGACACGTTTTAGGGTAATTTTGTATTATTATAATATTATTTTTTTAACCCTTATTTACCGGATTTACCCTTTAACCATGGTAAATAAATTATTTACCGCAGTAATTATTCAAAATGTCTAAAAATAAAAGTTACCTATTTACATAATTTGGACATCCTGATTCCAAATATGGAATCCATTTTCCTAAATTCAAAACACAGAAGTGGCAGAAATTAATTTAAAATTAATTCCCGCTGTTAAAACAAAAAGCGTGTTTTTAAGAGATAATAACTATCAAAAGATTGACACTTGTTTATGTTCGGTTTAATTGTAAAATTATGTCCAATGATAAACATTAAATTGAATGGTAAAAATATATTCTAAATATACTTTAAAACCACTCAAATTCATAATTTATCACTATTAATTATTTTGATTAAAAAAGTTGTTTTTAATTAAAATTTAGAAATTTTCACTATTCATCAAAATATGAAAGTTATCCGAAATGTACCAAAATTTCACCCTAGGCTAATTTTGATATTCCAAATCCAAAAATGAAGTCCATTTTGAAATATAGAATATATATGATTTCAAAAATTAGGTATTACTATTCACAACGGCTAGTTTAATTAGTTGTGGTGTGTGTTAGAACTCGAGGTTGCGTACAACACACGCTATCGCATTATTCGAAGGGAAACGTACCGTAGAAGCTTGGGGTGTTACATTCTCCCCTCCTTCAAATAATTTCGTCCTCGCAATTTCTAGGGTATTACTGCATAAAAAGACTCGGGTGGTTCTTCATCATAAGTTCCTCGGGTTCCCACGTTGCCTCTTCCATTTTATGATTTCTCCACAAAACTTTTACCAGACGCGTCGTCCGGTTTCTCAGTACTTGTTCTCTTGTATCAAGAATCCTGACGGGCTCTTCGCAATAAGACAGATCGGGTTCCAGTTCTAATTCCTCATAGGTGAGTACATGCGTTGGGTCAGGCATGTATTTTCTCAACAGAGATACGTGGAACACATCGTGAACTTTGGAGAGACTTGGCGGCATTGCCAATCGGTAAGCTACAGCCCCAATTCGTTCTAGAATTTCGAAAGGTCCGATGTACCTGGGACTCAATTTACCTTTCTTACCAAAACGTATGACTCCCTTCCACGGAGATACCTTTAGGAAAACATGATCACCGACTTGAAATTCCAAATCCTTCCTTCGATTATCGGCATAGCTCTTCTGCCTACTTTGAGCTGCTTTGATGTGATTTTGGATTACCTTCACCTTTTCCACCGTTTCCTCCACCAGTTCTGGGCCTACAAGTTTTCTTTCACCAACGTCATCCCAACAGGTTGGTGTACGACATCTCTTTCCGTATAACGCTTCATATGGTGCCATTTGTATACTCGAATGGAAGCTATTGTTATAGGAAAATTCTACCATAGGTAAATATTGATCCCACATACCCTGAAAGTCAAGTGAGCAAGATCTCAACATGTCTTCTAAGGTTTGAATAGTCCGTTCTGATTGTCCATCTGTCTGAGGGTGGTAAGCAGTGCTCAAATGAAGTTCAGTATCCAGGGATTTCTGAAGACTTTTCCAAAATCTTGAAGTAAAACGGGGATCACGATCAGAAACAATCGATAGGGGAACTCCATGAAGTCTCACAACTTCATTAATGTATAGTCTTGCTAGACGTTCCAGGGGTAGATCTTCTCTTATAGCAAGAAAATGTGCTGACTTGGTAAGACGATCAACAATAACCCATATTGCATCGTTCCTTCTAGGAGTCTTTGGTAGCCCCATGACAAAGTCCATCGTAATATTGTCCCATTTCCACTCCGGTATGGGAAGAGGTTGCATGACTCCTCCAGGCTGTTGCCTTCCAGCTTTCACTTGTTGACAAACCATACATCTTGACACAAAATCAGCAATCTCCCTCTTCATGTTGTCCCACCAAAAATGTTCCTTCAAATCTCTATACATTTTGGTGCTCCCAGGGTGTATAGAGAAATTGGAACTATGAGCATCATCCAGCAATTCCCTTTTTAGATCAGGTATATTGGGAACACAAAGTCTCTTCCCGAATTTCAAAATTCCACCTTCATACGCAAAGTCTCTCAATCTCCCATCATTCACAGCTTTAATCTTCTTCTGAAATTCTTCATCATCGGTCTGAGAACTCTTAATCCTTTCTAGTAAAGATGGTTTGGCAACCATTTGAAAAAGCATTGATGTTTCACCTTCCCTGGTTATTCCCATGTCCATCTTCACTAGATCCATGAAAATTGGATCCCTTTCAATTCTCATCATGTTCAGAACTCCATGGTCTTTTCTGCTCAAAGCATCTGCCACCTTGTTTGCCTTCCCCGGGTGGTAGTGTATCGTACAATCATAATCCTTGAGTAATTCAAGCCATCTCCTTTGCCTCATGTTGAGTTCTTTTTGTGAGAAAATATACTTCAAACTCTTGTGATCAGTATAAATCTCACATTTTTCACCATAGAGGTAGTGCCTCCATATCTTCAAAGCAAAGATCACAGCTGCTAACTCAAGATCATGAGTAGGATAGTTTTGTTCATGAATTTTCAACTGTCGTGATGCATAGGCAATAACTCTATCATTCTGCATAAGGACACAGCCAAGTCCTTTCTTCGATGCATCACTATAAATAACGAACCCATCATTCCCCGATGGTAGAGTCAATATAGGAGCATTGACTAATCTTCTCTTCAGTTCTTCGAAACATTCTTCACACTCTTTTGTCCAAACAAATTTAACCCCTTTACGTGTGAGCTTCGTTAATGGGTTAGCCAATCGGGCAAAATTCTGGACGAAACGTCGATAATAACCTGCCAAACCAATAAAACTACGTACCTCAGTTATATTCGTAGGTGCTGGCCATTCTTGGATTGCCTTGGTCTTAGAAGGATCAACAGAGATTCCATCTTTAGAGACAATATGGCCAAGAAAAGAAATCTCCTGAAGCCAGAATTCACACTTGCTAAACTTTCCATATAATTCATGCCTCCTCAGAGTCTTCAAGATAATGCGCAAGTGATTTTCATGATCTTTGTAGGTTTTGGAGTATACCAAGATATCATCAATAAATACCACCACAAATTCATCGAGATACTCCTTGAAAACTCTATTCATCAGATCCATGAATACAGAGGGTGCATTAGTCAATCCAAACGGCATTACAGTAAACTCGTAATGCCCGTACCTGGTTCGAAATGCTGTCTTCGGAATGTCTTCCTTCTTCACACACAACTGATGGTATCCAGATCGAAGGTCAATCTTTGAAAAGTATTGAGCTCCATGCAGTTGGTCAAATAAATCATCAATACGAGGTAGGGGATACTTGTTCTTTATCGTTATAGCATTGATCTCCCTGTAGTCGATACATAACCTCATAGATCCATCTTTCTTTTTAACAAAAAGAACAGGGGCTCCCCATGGAGAAACACTAGGGAGAATAAATCCCTTATTACTCAATTCCTCTAGTTGTTTCTTTAGTTCGACTAGCTCTACAGTGGCCATTCTATAAGGGGTCTTCGATATAGGCCTTGATCCAGGAATTAAATCAATGGAAAACTCTACTTCTCGTTCTGGAGGATGTCCAGGTAAATCTTCCGGAAATACATCTACAAACTCTTTCACAATAGGTACATCCTCTATTTGAACATTTCTTTCCTCACCGACAGTTATTTCATTCTCTTCCTCCCCGATAATTGAATTAAGTTGAGCTACAGGGGGTGGATCTAAATAAGAATTAGGTGGTGACGATTCTGCTATAAAAATAAGGTGCTCCTTATCATTATCATCAAGAATCGTAACCTTTTTCTTCTTACAATAAATCTTCGCATCATAGTCCGAAAGCCAGTCCATACCGAGGATTATATCAAACTCAATCATAGGTATGACGATGAAATCAGCAGATAAAGAAAATTTATGTGCTCTAATGGGGACTGATTCACAAAACTTTGTTGCAACGATACTTCCCTTAGGAGTTTTAACTGACAACTCCCTTATTAAATCAAATTGGAAATATCTAATTTTCTTAGCAAACTGGGAAGATATGAAACAATGCGATGATCCAGAATCAAATAATGCATTTGCTAAACTTGAGGAAACCATTAAATTACCTGCCACCACGTCTTTCGGAGCTTCTACCTCAGCAGTAGTGATAGCATAAGCCTGGCCTTGATCCCTTGGCCTTTTCTGAGGTAAGTTCTCCTGACGCTTAGGACATGCATTTGCATAATGCCCCATCTCCCTGCAATTGTAGCACTGAACGTTGGTAGCTTCCTTCTTCCCCTTGCAATCATGAGCTTGGTGGCCTTTTTCACCACACTTGTAACAGACTCCCATTCCCTTCAGGCAAGCACCGGGGTGTTTCTTCCCGCACTTACCACAAGATGGATATTCAACCTTTCCCTTCTTCCCCTTATTTCCATTCCCAGATTGATCAGCAGGTCTCTTCTTCTCTTGCTTTGCTTTAAAGTCATAAGACTTAGAGAATTCCTTTTCGGTCTTGATAGCACACGAGACAATGTCTTCGTACGATGAAAAGGATTGTGAGACTAATGCTCGACGGAGAAATGGTTTTAACCCATCAAAGAAACGATCAATCTTACTTCTTGGGTTGCGAATATAATCACCAGCGTACCTCGCTAACCTTGTAAAGTTAGCCTCATACTTTGTGACATTCTCATCCTCCTTTTGTCTCAGACTCAGAAATTGCCTTTCCATATCTGCTCGATGGTCGCGAGGAAAGTATTTTTCTAAAAACAGATCTTTGAACTCCCTCCATTCCATGTTTGATACTTCATCATCTTCCTTCATGTTTTGAATCAATGACCACCATTGATCAGCATCTCCAGTGAGGCGGTAAACTGCCATGGTAACTTTTTCCCTTTCACTACTCCCCAAAGCCTGAAATATTTTCTCTAGGGAAAATATCCTTTGCTCAGCTACTAAGGGATTTGTACTCCCATTGAACGTTGGTGGTTGTTGTCTCATGAATCGATCTAACATTGATCCTCCACGCTGCGGATCAGGGTGCTCCATACGGGTAAGGTTATTATTCATAACCTGAGTAAGTTGTCCCAGTACGGTGATTAGCTGATCAGCACCAGTTGCATCACCAGCCCCACTATAATTATCTTGAGCAGGAGGGCAATCCCTACATGGAGTGCGTGCATTGATACGGTTTCCATTTCTTCCACTAGGCGCCATTTCTAAAAAAATGGCATAAACTAGATCAGTTTATGCATCAAAATACATAATTCCATACTTATAAAACACTTAACATAAATTGAACTATTTATGGATATAATCCATAATCATAAAAATGTTTTCTTTGAGGAAGTATATACTCATAAACCCTTCATAATGATTTGTAAAGATAGTGAGAGTTATCCTAAGCATATCCCCCGGGAGTGTCGTAACCAAGAGTGCAGCAAGGCCCGTTGTCGTGCACCAGTTCCCGTTCGAGTCTAGCTCAAAGCGGTGTTTTCGGGTTTTACCCCTAGGTACATCTGTGCCAGAGCCGCCTCTACCTGCTCGTTTCCAGACAGGGATGTATTGCTCGGAAAACTCACAAAATCTCTACAATACCAAAATTCTAGGAAGTTCTTCTATACTAATCCTCAAAGTTCATCTTAGGTCTACGTGCTCTAATCAGAGTTTATCTAAATCTAGCTTCCAAGGTTTGTACTAAACTTCCTCTGATACCAACTGTAACGCCCCGACCCTAGTTGCCTAGAGTCGGTGCATTATTACATAACATTGGCATGATCACAAGAAAGATCAAATCTCGAAAGACCGATTGGTTTAGTAGCCTTGGAAACACTAGATATATTCATAAGTTTTACATTACATCATAAAATGAAAAACTACTACAACAACATAATGTCTCCATAATCCACACTACTATCCCCTCATAATATCCCTGCAGGTCATTCATAATTTACTTCTTCACATCCTGGGGAAAAATAAAACATAGAAAAGGGGTGAGCTCAAATGCCCAGTAAGGATAACAATATAGCGGAAACTTTCATAAATAAGAATAAACATTTAAGGCAATGCATTACTAAAACAAAAGCCTTTTAAAATTGAACTTCAACATGGTATGGCAAAAGTAAAATGAAATAATGCCATTTACTTATTCACATGGATATTCTACTAATCGAATAATCACATGCAAAAATCAATAACCACTTTCATAATGTTGGAATGCATAATGCCAGACTATCATAACCACATAGCCAAGGCCTCGTGCCAAGGCTACAAATAAGATTTTTTCAAGGCCTTGTGCCAAGACACTAGTTTGTCTCATGAGACCTACCGATGCATCGAGGAGCTATAGCGGGCTCCACCCGTCACTTATTAAGTCCAATGCATTCCCATATGAAAAGGTTTAAACATAACATAAACATTCGTATTAAAACTAGCATACGAAATGTCAATACTTTCACAATAAACTATGAATGGTATAAAAATAGCACATCCACAGTCAAACATATCACAAAACCTTCAATACAATATAGAAGTTTTGTATCATAATAAATCAACTTCAAATAATCTTAAAATCCATCAAAGGATGTTGACATAGATGAAATCAAAATTCTTTTAAAAGAAATATCTCCTTTTATTTTGAAATCATTTAAGATCCATATAAAATAAAACATTTTCTTTGAAAATATTCTTATAAGCTTGTATGGGAAGCTTCGACGATTTTATAACGGCGGAAAATAACCGCACCCGCCGTATAAGTTAAAAAAAACATTCTTACCTCAATTCTGTCGAAAAGGTTAAAAAGGACCTTGTTTTGAAAACGACGAAAAGATTCCTTTATAAACCTCTTATAAAAATTCAAACAAGGGTATAAATGACTTTAACCCATATTCTTGTAAATAGTAAAAATGTTTTGAAATACATTTCGAAGAAACATGGATGTGGATGATAAAGAGATCCCAGTAGATTATTACGTATAATACAACCTCGGATAATGAAGAGATTGTGAAATAACCCTTACCTTGTACTTTTCCTTGGTTGTGGTAGGTTAACCTCCTGTATAATGGTGAAATAATTGTTATTAAATTATACAAGAATCATATACATTAATATGATATCATATATGATCTTTTAATATTGATTTGATAATAATATCTTAGTATTATCGTTGTTTCGGGTGTTAACTTACTTGTTTTCTTTCATATGTTTTGTTACGTAAGACATGTTTGTAAAGGATAGGTTATATATTATTCATATCCAGAATGATATCAAGTCCTTAAACATCATTTTTAAATCATAAAATGATAATTACGCTTTAATGGTTACGATGGAGAATGAATCTCATCGCGTTCGTGGAGACGGTAGTCCGTACGTACGCACGAGCGACAATATCATTCTTTTGATATTAAAATAATATATAAATGGATGGTATATCATATATACAGAATCATTAACATGTTATATTTATTATTTACATGAGTTACACATCATTATTATACCCATCCAAATAATATTATATTGAATAACAATTACACCACGACGTGGAGACGGTAAGCCGTACGTACGCACGTATGGTGACATGTTATTCAAAGGGTGGATAGAATACTGAATATGATTGTACCATATTTATAATAACATCACAGTATATGTGAGATACTGGAGTTATTATTTCAGAATGGTAAGAACAAAGGAAGAAGAAGTGGAAGAAGAAATGAACTTAGAAAAGGGTGGTGAGATCATTACCTCTTCTTCGGGTTCTTCCTTTTGATTTGATCAAAAGGGCTCCTTAGGCTGGCTTTCTGATCAAACTAAGGCCTCTAGGTTGTATTTAGGGATGTTGGGAGAGTATTTGGGCAGAGTTTGGCCGAACCAAAAGGCTTTAGAGGTGTGAAGAAATGAGAAGGAGGAGTGCCCTTTTATAAGAGGGGTGAGGGGCACCTTTGGAAAAGCTAGAAATATTAATTTATAATAAATTCATATTCGGTTTCTAAAGGCTCCAAAGTTGACTATTCAAAGTATGAGGTGGGGATAGGTCGAAAACAACTCATCCAATAGAATTTAGATAGGTTTGGGTACTTATATTAACCTTATCTTTAAGTATTAACTCTAAGTTAATTAGTTTCACTTTTACAATGTCTCTTTGTATTTTTATATAATATGGTTAATAAACTTACTATATACATCCAAGCGACACCCAAGTGGTCCATTAATGATTAACCTATCATAATATAAGTCTCTTGGCCGAACCTTAGATTTTTAGGAATTTAATATCAATTAATAATATAATATTTGTTTTAAGAACTCTTTTATGTCAATTTTGACACTATTCAATAGTTGATTTTTGTGAAACTCATAAAAGATTGATTACTTCGAAAAAAGTCCATTAAATCAATCCTAATATATCATATTAGCCTAGAAAATTATTTTAATTCATTAAAAGTTTCATATTATATTTATTTGGGTATTTATAATATCAATTATTTTAATTTTTCACTATTATAGTAATTACTGCATCATCATTGTGTCATAAATAAAATAACTTATTTATTGTCTAAAAATTATAAATAAAATATCATTATGTAGGAAATCTTTTTATCTTTCTAATGAATATTTATAATCGAAAATCCAACATGTATAACCCTATGTAAAAATTGTTCTTCTAAAAGATATATGCTTGTGTCATTTTTGTATTCATTTTAACTTAATTAAAATAAAGTGTCATTATCACTTACAAGTGGATCCATGGGGTCCCAAAATTGACACAAAGATTACCATGGTCGACCATGTATCAACCAATAGGGTTAAGACACGTTTTAGGGTAATTTTGTATTATTATAATATTATTTTTTTAACCCTTATTTACCGGATTTACCCTTTAACCATGGTAAATAAATTATTTACCGCAGTAATTATTCAAAATGTCTAAAAATAAAAGTTACCTATTTACATAATTTGGACATCCTGATTCCAAATATGGAATCCATTTTCCTAAATTCAAAACACAGAAGTGGCAGAAATAAATTTAAAATTAATTCCCGCTGTTAAAACAAAAAGCGTGTTTTTAAGAGATAATAACTATCAAAAGATTGACACTTGTTTATGTTCGGTTTAATTGTAAAATTATGTCCAATGATAAACATTAAATTGAATGGTAAAAATATATTCTAAATATACTTTAAAACCACTCAAATTCATAATTTATCACTATTAATTATTTTGATTAAAAAAGTTGTTTTTAATTAAAATTTAGAAATTTTCACTATTCATCAAAATATGAAAGTTATCCGAAATGTACCAAAATTTCACCCTAGGCTAATTTTGATATTCCGAATCCAAAAATGAAGTCCATTTTGAAATATAGAATATATATGATTTCAAAAATTAGGTATTACTATTCACAACGGCTAGTTTAATTAGTTGTGGTGTGTGTTAGAACTCGAGGTTGCGTACAACACACGCTATCGCATTATTCGAAGGGAAACGTACCGTAGAAGCTTGGGGTGTTACAAAATCAAAGGAGAGGAACCCTATAGAAGGTCCTTGTTCTCAGTCTAGTTACCCAGTACAAACCCATCATGATGATCCAATCGAATGCATGGCCTCTCAATGGTTCGTAGTTATCCTACTTGGTTCATTCCACATAATTCATGCTACACCACTACAAGAAGGTTTCCAAGTGTCCAATAAAGGGTTACTAATCAATGATCACCTCATTCACAACCCTCAAGGGTTCGAATGTCATATGGAATACCAAAACATTCAGATCCTTGGTCCTTGGTAGATGAGGTGATCAATATAATGCATATATAAAATGTGGAAATAGGAATTTATTCAACCTATACTAAATTATTTCATTTATACTATACATTTCAATTTAATTTAATGGCTTAAATAATTTATTTAGTAGTCCAACTCCCTATGTGGTGTGACAACACATCATATGAATCATAAATGAAATGCATTAAAACGTGGGGAATGTATCAAGTACCACCTACCTCATAGTTAAGCTTTTCTAAATTTAATCCTCACCCTAGAAAAATACTCCCCAAGTTCTTACATTGTCCACTGATCATCATCAACACACCTAAGGAACTAACTAAATCCAAAACCCCAATAATATAATTTAAAACATTTATTATCAATTACCTAATGCTTAAAACAACTAATAAATTTTCTATTAACTTAAACAGACTAGGAAGAAATACTATACACTCATTGGGTGCTCTGACCACACTTGAATGTTACCAAACAGAGTTACATGACCTGCATAATTCTCCCAACCTTATTCCAAGAAAAAATGGGGGTACCAATATAAAAAAACATTTCAATTTATTTTTTAAGAAAAAACATAAAAAATCACCATAGAGTAATACCTTGATAAAATGTCAATAAACAATTTATAGATAGTGTTTAGGGTTGAATCATCTTAGGCAGATTAGAAACCCCATCATCTGTTTCTGGTTCCACCATGATATGATGGAATTGGATTAAAAACCCTGACCGGGGAATATGAAAATTAGAGGAAGAGGAAGGGAACCACAATAGAGAAAATCAAAATTAAATACTTACCATTAATTATGATTAAAATCCAAAAATAATTCCCAAATTGAAGTGTGGAATGAGGAAGAATGGGAGAGACATCATAGACACACATGAGAGAGGTAAAATGAAATAGGTGTTTCCCTATTAAAAATTAAGAGAGATGGATTTATAATTTTCCCTCTTAAAAGACTCAAACAGTTTGGCCACATCCCTTACCAAATGTTGAACTAACCATGTACATGAACTATCCATGAGAATACCTATTCCAGAGTTAGTCCCGATGGTTTTCAAAATCATTTGTCAACTATGTGAATTGGTACTACCTTGGCCTACATAACTGTGCCTTTTTTCCTATAATCATGTTCCAATACTACACCAATACCTAGTTCCAATCCACCCTTCACAGTATCCTCTTAAGTGGATAAGGTTTTCCTTAAACGATTTTATAACCATGGGAATAGACTATGTGTTATACAAACTGAACTATAAATCCTCTGGTGTAAGGTTTCTAGTATAGTTTTTTCTAAACCATATGACCTTAATCCTAAAACTTTAAAATATTTCCCCAAAAAATAGTAACATTACTCTGGATCCCTAAGAATCACCCAATAACCTGAGACACCCCTCAGGTGTAACACCCCAACCCTATTAGCCTAGATCTGGTCCCTTTCTTTATTACATTGGTATGATTACAAGGAATAAAATCCTCTTGGGCCGATCAACTTTTTAGTTTTAGAAAACCATATTACATACATGATACACATAATACATTGGGAAATATAAAATTAACTATAATACATAATAAAATGAAATAAATTTTATCCTTGAAGTCTTATTAAAATATATCTTCTTTATAATCTGGTAAAAAGAAATATAATAAGGTTGAACTCAAATGATCAGTAAGAGTAAGTAAAGAAAAAGAAAATATGAATTGATGAGAATAATAATAATAGAAATGTATATAAATGATAACACCTGACATTCAAATAAATAGATGAGTCACAATCAATATGGAAGTGTAATAGAATTAAACTCATTACATTTAATAAATAAACCCATAATGAAGTGCATCCATAGATATTTCGATGCAATAATCTCATGGATAATAATAATAAATAAATTCTCAATAAATAAAATGATTATTTGTATGATGTCTTGTTTCCTAGGAAAATGATACCTTTAAATCCAAGATAATATAGTTTAAACTATTCTAATTTGGCCAAATAAGTCATCTCAATAGACTACGAATGCATTATGGGGATTTCATTAACCGGCCCCCAACCTGTAGGGCTTACATGAACTAGTCCCAACCTATAGTGCTTGCATTAACTGGTCCACAACCCATATAGTGCATGTACGAAGAATTACTCATGTAGTAAAATAATCAATTTAATTAAGGGAAATAATTATTTATAAAATATCCCTATTGAAAAAATATATGAATCTATCAATATTACCTTGGTTAATCAAATAATTTTCAAAGTGAACACCGTATGTAAAATTGGTATACGGTATAGGAAACAATAATAATATCCATTACATGAGAATAGAGATATTTAAGGAAAAATTAATGTACCATAATAATGATCATAAGGAAAGTATTATTTCAGGATAAAGTTAACAATCATAAAATATACTGAGATTTCAAAGTTAATCATTAAACATATTCCTGAGTAAAATAATTTTAAAACATTCCAAAGTGTACCATACCACTTTGAAACATTTTAATCATAATTCCCATGAAGGGATAACATTAAATGAATGTTTTGAGTACCATTAACATAATTGGATTAATTATATAATATATCAAAATGGGTTTTAGATACACCACATAAAATAATTAGGTGGTGAATATAACATTTATCTCACATATGCAAAAAGTGAAATGAAAATCCCTTACCTTGATTCCACATTTTCGTGTGCATATTTATATTATTTAATACCAAACTTATATTAATTATTTACTAACATCATAACCTTTTCCATTTTTATTATTAATTTAAATTCACTTATTTCAATGTTGCATACAACTACTTAAACAATTAAGTTCACTTCAGGTGTTTTTGACCAAATTCATTTCATGTATCAAAAATGACTTTGGTAGGTTGGATATAGTAAAAGGTGTCCTTTTATAAACATATCCAAAATTATAATCATTGAATAATTATCATAATTATATATCAATTATATTTTTAACATCAATTATTATTTATGGTTATGACAAATGAACCAATGTTACAATCATGGAGACGTTTGGTCGTACGTACTCAGGAGTAACATTCCCATTTTTCAATGATCGTTATGGAAAGATAGTAAGTAACATTATATATATACATAATAACAATTATATCAAAAATAACATTTTATTTAATCATATATACTTATATAAATTTCTCTTTATTTAATAGTATTCACATCACGTCTAAGAGGTTGTAGTCCACATGTCCACAAACGACATTATCACTTTTTTAGTGTGTGAAATGGGTAATTAAGAATATACTATATTACATTTATAGGAATGTAGTTGTGTAATTAATATCCTATATATTTTATTTAGATAATATATTTTTAATTAAAAACAACCTTAAAACATTCCATGTGTATAATGAATGAATCACAATTGTTTGAAGTGGCGGTAGTCCACACATCCAAAAATGATGTTATTGTATTCCCTCAAAATGGAGTGAATAAAGGTATGTGTTAAAAACTAATTACAATAAATAAATTATAAATATTATATATATATATATTATAAAAATATTTTTTCAATCATAACACTCTCCATGATAAGTGTTAAAGGAAAAATGAACTATCATCATTTTGTGAGGCGATAGTTCTCCATACATGAACGGTAAGGTCGTTACTCATTAGATGATAGTGTATGTGATTGTTGGTAAATCACTTATAATAAAAACATATCATTATATTTATCATAATTATTTTATAATATAAACTTGATATAAAAATAATTTAATGGGTGTACAACTAAATGAAAGAAAATTGATCGTTGGAAAATGTTACATCTTAATTTGGTAACGCCTTTAGGTTTGCTCCAAATGGATTCCTTATATTGTCTTACTAAAAATGGGATGTCTATATTACTAGGGTAGGAATATTGGTATGTTATTTTATCATATATTGGGTGATCCAAATTTCTTTATAGGTGTGAATAAGTGGAAGGGTTGAGTCCCTTCTTATAATGGAGGGGTGGTAATCTTGAAAACATTTTAAAGAGTGAATTCAACCCATGTTTTTACTATTCTATGTGGATCCAATAATAGTTATAGTCTGATAAAATATAGTATAGGGTTGATATATGGGCATAAAATGGATTTTGGTTTAGTTTCTAGGTTATTTTGGTCTTTAAGTTTAAGGTTTAGTCATATGTTAAGCTAAATTTTCTTGTAATTGTTGTAATTAATTATAATTAATTTCACAAATTTTTTTTGAATAAAACTAAGTTGAACTTATTATAAATTATAATTGATTAGTATTATAAATATGGAATCAATTTTGCTAAATTAAAATCAAGTAATTTGTAAGAATTAATTTAAATTCAATCCTACGGACGGGACGATAAAGCGGCATTTTAAAGTAAAAATGGTTAAAAGTTTGCTATGTTTTTATATCCAATTTCAAATTGAAATTGATTAAAATTATCTAAATTGTATTAATTGATGTAAATTTATCAAATATAAATTTAAAACCAATTTAAAATATAATTTATAATTATAAATAATTTATATATATAAGCTGTTTTGAATTAAAATTTTGTATTTTTAACAATTCATTGAAAAATGAAACTTTTCATAAAAATACAAAAAATTCACCCTAAGATTATTTTTAAGATACAATTTTAAGTATGAAGTTTATTATGACATATAAAATAAATAAAATTTCATAATATTGTATTTAAACTAGGTTTCTCTTTTCAGAGTTGACAAAATTACCTTTATAGAAATATATATTTTTATGAATACAATTGGGTTTGTTCTTATCTTATGCTTGTAAAATCCATTGGATGAGTATAAAAAATATTTCATTGGATATATAATAAAAAAAATTCATTAACATCATACACTAATATTAATTAATTTAATGTATTATGATAAAACATCTTTGTGACCATAAAAATAATAATATTTCTTTTATATTCAATTGGTTTATATTTTCACATCAAATTAATTAGAAGCCAATAAATGAATATTATACATGTGTAAACCATATATTTCTATAATTTAGTTAATAATATTAATATCCTCTAATTTAATGTCTATGTTATATCTTATTATATTAAAAAAATAATATTTTTAATAATATATTATTATTCTATAAAACTCGGTCATGTGTGTTACGCAAGCCATTGTGGAAATTTAGTCTCCAATTTAACATAAGATACACTCAGAGTTCCTTGTAGAAAAAGATAAAATTAATGTTTAGTGTAAAATAATATTAACTTGATGTTTTATATAAAGAAATATATGAATAAAAATTAGATTTATTCTAAAACGAAAATATTGTAAATTCTTGGGGTGTTACATTATCTCCAACTTAAAAAAATTTCATCCTCACAATTTCAACTAGAACTCAGTAATAAAGGGATTGATATTTGAAAATAAACTTTTATTAAAAATTACACATCATGAATAGGGTTAAAAACTCATCTACATAATAAGAGAGAAAAGAAAGTGCAATAGTCACATCACTAGGTTCTATAGTCGGATAATATAGGTGGGAAATGGAAACATGGATATAGAATAAAAATATAAAAATCATGTTTGGATAGAGAATAATAGAGAACATGTTCAGATAAAATTTTATGACCACAAATCCTTAATCCACTATTATGAAATGGTCATTGATATCATCAAAATTTTGATAATAGGACAAAAAGTCAAGAATATTTTACCTATAGTTAAGGAATTCTTTCAATATATAAGAATATTATTAAATATGAATTTATATTTCATAAACACAATATTATCCTGTGGTTTTTCCATGAACTATTTCTATATAATTTCATAGCACAAGTTTCATTATATGGTGATGCAATACATTGACCTCTAAAACCTCATCTAAATATCATCTTAATACATTTTATTAATGGTTGACTTTTCCCAAAGATTATGATCCAACACTTTTGAAGCATGGTTACTGAATTGAAAAAATGAACTTATCAATATTCTTTAATCCACATGAAGTATCTATTTAATCATCAAATAAAAAACATGGGAACAACTTCATCATGTATTCTCTTGAAATATGGTAATAAATTTAATTACCATAATACTTTATTGGAAACACGCATTCTTCCTTATTTCTTTAGAAAAAAATTTATTGGATATATTCCACAATTATAAATATGTTGTAAACTCCACCAATGATAGCATAAATCACTTTGTTTTTCAAAAAAAAAATTACTTTCTATTGGATAAATTTTCATGGTACTATTCAGTATATAATCTAAAATCCTTAATGAAAATGTAATGCAGTAAAATCCTCATATATTCATAATTCTTACAACCAATACATCATTGATAAAATAATCAAATGAAATAATTTTTAAATCCAAAAATAATCACATTAATCATTCCTCTTCATATGTGGTAGTATAATAATCTTAACAATGATCCATTAGCCTATTTTGGGTATATTAATTTGATGCATGAGACATTGATTTTAATTGTGTCACATATCCTTGCGTTTGAAGCATTACACATTTAAATTTTCTTTCTTTCCCTCACAATCAAAAAATTGGTGTCTTTTCTTATAAACATATAACAAACTATCATTCCCTAAAATAAAGTATCAGGGTGTTTGTTTCCCTTACTATCACATGTGGTAAAATACTTCTTTCCCTTATTCTGTTTATACATCATTTGACCTGCCATCATATTCCTTTCTCACCTTCCTTCGCATCCATAGGACTTGGATAATTAATTATAGACCTCATTATCACATGATCTTATGTCCTCATATGATGTCAATTCTTGTGTGATTAATTCCCTTTGAAATATCATCCTAAGGCTATAAAAGATATGTTCCTTATTACTCTTTGGATCATGTATATTGGTGAGGTTCATGTTCCTTCTTATAAGAACCAATTATAAATGATTTCATACACTAAATTAGTACATATATTTATAAAACATAATGTATACTCATAAAACTAATAAAATACTTAACATAAATTGATATACTTATTCTTAACTAATTTGATAGTCATAAACATGGTTTCTTTTAGCACATTTTTACTTTTAAATTCTTCATATTGGTTTGTAAATAAAATATGAATTATCCAAAGTGTATCCCCTTGGGAGTTTCAAACATGGTGTCCAGTATGAAAAATTTCTAGGTACCAAGTTAGTATGAGTTGGGCCTGATGCAACTTGTTCGGGTTTTTACCTCTAAATAAATTTATACCAAAATAATTTCTACTTGTACTATCCAAAAATATATGTATTTCTAGAAATAACCACATAAGATATAGCTTTAAAAAATTCTTGGACATTTTTCAATAATTATCCTAAAACTATATCTTAGAGTTATGTTCCCTAATATATGTTTTCTAAATCTTCTTTCCAAGGATTTTTCTAAACTTCCTTTGATACCAACCATATTTCCTCTACCCCGGTAGCCCAAATCGGGTGCCATGTTTTATTTCATTAGCATGATTACAAGGAATAAAATTCCAAAGTACCAATCAATTTAGTGGTTTTGGAAAACTATATAACATACATGATGCCCATATTTCATTGGTAAATAGAAAATGAAACATAATACATAATAAAATTAAATAATTTTCACCCTTTAAATCTTATTAAAATATTTCTTCTTCATAACTTTGGGAAAGGAAAAAAATAATGGCAGGATCAATGCTCAGTATGGGTAAGTATAGAGAAAGATAATATTAATTAATGAGAATAATCAACATGTAAAGGTAAATAAATAATGACACATTCCATACAAATAACTATATAAGTCATAATCAATATTATAACATAATAAATTTAAAAGCATTCCATTTGATCAATAAATTGATAATGAAGTTCATCCATTGATATGTTGATTCAATAATCTCAAAGATAATAATAATAAATGAGTTCTCAATAAATAAAATTCTTAAATTTTGGACAGCATGTTTCCCTGGAATTTGATACCTTTACATTCAATATTAGATAGTTTATACTATTTTTATTTAGAAAGATGATTCACCTCATGAGACTACTAAGGCAACATGCGTATTTCATTAACAAGTCCCTAACCTATAGGGTTTTCATGAAAAGGTATCTATACCATATAGTGAATTTCAAAATCATTCCTAATATAGGGAAATAATAAATTTAATTAATTAAAAACATGACTTATGAAATATTTATATTGAATAAATGATTAGGATTTAAAAACAATCCCCTAGTTAATAAAATAACTGTGAAAGTGAAACCGTATATAAAATGGTATACAGTTTAAGAAATAATAATAATATTCATTGTATGATAATATGAATATCTAAAAAAATATACAATAAAAATGATCATAAGTAAGTGATTGTTTCAATATAAATTTAATAATCACAAAAGAAATTTATATTTCAAAAATAATCATTAAACACATTTTTGAGGAAAATAAACATTAAACATTCTAAAGTGTCACATACCACTTTGAAACATTTGAATCATAATCACAATTAAGGAATAAAATTAAATCAAAGTTTGGAATATCATGAAGATAAAAGGATTCGTAATATTATATATCAAAAGGTTCATTATATGCACCACACAAAATAATTAAGTTGTGAATATGACATTTATCTCATAGATGTAAAAGATGAGATGAAAATACCTTACCTTAAGTCAGAATTTTCACGAGTGTCTTTATATTCCTGAATAATAAAGTGATGTTAATCATTTACATACTTCATAATATTTTTCAATTTTATTTTTAATTTTAATTAACTCATTTAATTATTCTATAAAACTAATTAAAAATTTATGTTTACATTTGGTGTTTTTGACCAACTTTGGTTCATGTTCAAAAACGAATATGGCAAGAAAACTATGGTAAAAGGTGTCATTATATAAACCTATCCATAATCAATAGAATTATATAATTATCATATTTTTATATAAATAATACTTTTAAAACTAATTATAAAATATGGTTATGAAATTAACCAATGTTACAATCATGGACACAGTTGTTCGTACATACGCATGAGTAAGGTTCCCATTTTAAAAGATCATTATGAAAAGAAGGTAAAAAACATTATATATTTCCATAATGATCATTATATCATTAAAACATTTTAATTTAATCATATATACTTATATATTTAAATCTTGTTATTTAAAAATATTCACATTGTATCGATGAGCAAGTATTCCACGCATCCATGAACGACATTATCAATTTTTTATTGTGTGAAAAGGGTAATAAAAAAGGATATATTTTATTTTTTGGAAGTTAATTATGTCATTAATTTTATATATATTTAATTTATGTCACATATTTTTAACTATCAACTTCCGGAATACATTCTATTTATAGCGTGAATGAATCAGATTACTTTGTGGAGAAGGTAGTCCACAATTCTACAAACAATTCTATCGTATTCCCTAAAAATGGATTGAATAATGTAATGTGTTAAAAAATATTTAAAGAATCATAAATAAATTATAAATATCATATAAAAATATTATTTCCATCATAATTCCCACCATGAGAGTTGGTAAATAGAAAATGAACAATTATTATTTCATGAGGTGATAGTTCTTTGTACCCAAATGGTAAAAGTGTTACCCATTAAATGGAAGCGTGTCTGAGTGTAGGTAGAACTTTTATAATAAAAAAATAAAAGTATATTAATGATTATTATTATATTATATGAACTTTATATAAAGTTAATTGAATGGGTGGATAAGTAAATGAAAGAAAAGTGATTGTTAGAAAATGTTACCTCTGAACCGGGTAACTCTTTTTGG
This sequence comes from Viscum album, assembly GCA_963277665.1. Taxonomy (NCBI): domain Eukaryota; kingdom Viridiplantae; phylum Streptophyta; class Magnoliopsida; order Santalales; family Viscaceae; genus Viscum; species Viscum album. Next base: position 1,143,937,433 of record OY728148.1, read on the forward strand.
TTTGCACCAAATGGATTCCTTGGATTGATTTATTCCCAAGAAAAATATTATAGGATAATGGGAGCTATGTAGATATATTTTTTGAAAATATATTTTCTGAAAAATTTGCTTGAAATGTGTGAATAAGTGGGATGGGTGAGTGCCTTTTTATAGTGGTTGAGGAGTGATATTCTTGTAAATTTTTGCAAGCAGGAATTCTACTCATATTTTTCCAATGATATGTGGTTATAATAATGGACCATATCGAATTTAATGGAGGAAATAGTCTAAATATGGATATCCAAATGATTTTTTACAATTTTATATGTCATTTTGAGCCTTAATTTTATAGTTGAGCCCTTTGTTAAGCTACTTTTTCTCTTAATAATTGTAATTAATTGTAATTATATTCAGTAATATTTTTTTAAAATAATAATTTGACCATATCAGAAATTTTAATTTTATGATTCTAAATATTAAATCATTTTTTTAAAATTCCTATCACATAAGTGGTAGAAATTAGTTTAAATTTAATCCCACAAACAGAATGACAAAGCGGGTTTTAAAGTAAAAATATTCAAACGTTTTCTAAATGGTTATATCCAATTTCAAAGTGAAATTGATTCCAATGACCTATATTTAATTAATTGAAAAAAAATTTATCTGATTTAAATTAAAAAACAATTTAAAATATAATTTAACCTTTTAAAAAAATTAGATGAAAAGTAGTTTTGAATTAAAATTCATTATTTTAAACAATTCATCAAAATATGTAACCTCTCAGAAAAATTCCAAAATTTCACCCTAAGATAATTTTAATATTAATATCTAAATTATAATGTTTATTTTGACATATAAAATCAATATAAGGTTTGAATGTTTAATTAATAATAGGTTCTCCATTAAAATGTGGTAAAACTATCTTTATAAAAATATAGGTTTTTATTAATAAAATTGGGTTTATTCTAATATTATGACTATAAAATCTATTTTATAAGAATAAAACATGTTCTATTGGATATATAATATAAAAATTTCATTAATACAATTCACTAATAGTAATTAATATAATTTATTTTTATAAAACTCTTTTGTGAGAATAAAAATAAAAAAGCCCTTTATTTTCAATTAGTTTATATTTTAATTTCTAACCAATTAGAAATCAATGAATTCATTTTATATTTCTGTAGACCATATATTTTCATAATTTAGTTAATATTTTGAATATATTCTAATTTTATGGAAAGGTTATATCTTATTATAATAAATAATAAGATTTTTAATAATATATTATTGTTCAGAAAAACTTGGTCTTGTGTGTTATTCAAGCTATCTAGGAAATTCATCCTTATATGTAACAAAATATAACCTCATTGTTCCATGTAGAGAAAGATAAATTTAATGTTTTAGATAACATAATTGTAACATGGTTTTTAGTATAATGAAATCTAGGAACAAAAATAAATTTATTCTAAAAGGAAAATAGTGTAAATTATTATGGTGTTACATTGGGCCTCATTCCATGTCCAAAAATATAACTTTAATACTTTTAAACTCTCATAATTATCTTTTAAAGACGATTTTAATATTAAGACCATCCACCAATTTATAAACTCAAATTTGTTTTTGAATTATCAAACCAAGAAGAAACATTATCTTACAATCTCCCCACCATACACTTCTTTTCCTCAAAAAGTTATATCGACCATTCAATCACCAGTTCCATCCTACCTATTTGCTGATTATATTTTACTATCTACATTTTGTCTAATAATTCTCAACACATATCTAATAATTACATTAAACATGAGGCACTCAATTACTTAAAAATTACCCAACACTAATATTCATTATCGAAACACTTCAATGGTTCTCCCCAAAACATGTCCTTCCCAAGACATACATGTGTCTTCATCTAATTAATCATACATCTTATGGTGCTCCCCAATATAGAATTTATATCTTAGCTACCAATTATGATCCTATAACACCCCACTACCAAAATTTCTTATCAAAATATTCTCTCAACAGTTCACTAATGCGATTTTCATAGTTCCCAACTTACCACGCCCGAAAATACATGAGAACACCATTCATACATCATAAAACACTATCATTTCCAAAATCTAATCAAAAAATAGATTCATATTAACTATCCATTTACAACGTGAGTATGTAGGCCCTTCCATGAAAGGACAAGAAAAAATTAAAATAGTTTTGTTGTATCTAAAAATATGTACCTAATGTGGTTTATGTCTCATTAAATATAATTTCATAAAAAATTACTAATTAGAACTTCTATGGTTGACTCTTCTCAAAAACACTTAGTCTCTATAGTTTATGTGTTATCCATTTCTCTGATTCTAGGTCCCTAAATCATAGAGGTACCTTGAGATCATTTTAATGCATCTAGTGAGTTCATAACCCATCTTTCAGTGCAACACTATTATCAAATGCTCAATTGACAAACTTTGTCATCATGCACCATACATGAGCATCGGTGCATTCCCAATCGGATCACGTTTTGACTATATAAAATTTACCCAATCCTGAAGACAATGAATAAATTTCACCTAATATCATATCTAAGTCTATAACCATTGTTCCCTAAAGAATATGGTTGTATTCATATTAATTTATTCACCTGAATCCAAACTACCTGGAGATCATTCAATGAATTTTTCCACCCAACCACGATCCATTTTACTTGAGGGTCACACTACCCACATATGACATCACACTCCCCATCATAGGATATTATTATTAATCACTACCCAAAATCTTACTCATAATCATTAAATGACAAACATAATCACTTTCCAAACCCTATGAAAATATATGGCCGATATTTTCACCACTTACTTCCATCCCAATATGTTCTTCTACTGTGCGTGTATCACTCCTCCGGGGCCAATCTCAAATCAATTCCATCTTAATCCATCAGCCTCAACTTGTACACTTCCATCAAAAATTCCATTTTAAATAGTATCTTGGATAAATGGTGTCTCCACTAACTCAATATCAACTGAAAATGAGATATCATATACTTTGGTACTTCCCCACCGTAGAAAACTTGACTCGTGCTCTTAGGAATTACATGTCATGAAACTAGGTTGATCATACACCATAACATGTAATCCTTTTAATCCAACCGCATTATTAACCCCCATGTAGAACCATAATAAAACTAAATATTTTACCTTCATTTTCATTTATAAGAAACTCACAAGGTCGACCTATCCCATCTAGTGACTTTCTCTTAATCATAAAAGAAAGCAACTCAAAATACTAGTTGAAACTAAGGGTTCTTAGGTCTACCACCAAACCCAAATTTTGGGTCTCATATATGAATCATCACACATATCACATCAAGTACAGCATCTTCAACATGAAAAAAAATCATCCAACCATGCATTGATTCTCACCTAGTATCCACCAACGGGGCTTATCCCTTGAGAATTGTGATCTCAAATTGATGTTCAACCCTTTCCATAACCTATATCATGTTCCTATATTATTTGGGTAAAGGAGAACTTATCCATTAGATTATTTTATTAAAATTACATTTCATGATATAATGGGAAACACCATATAGGTTGTTAGAAACACTTTAAACAATAGAACTAGGATGAAAACAACCCACAAGGGGTCTCCCACTATGGTATCAAATGTCAATGTTTACCTACTGGGGTCACTCCATGTCTCATACACCTAGGGAATATATCTTCAACAACATCATCATGAGAATATCATAGTAGATCCACATGACCTTCCATTAGAAGGATAAATAGAAACATTGAATCCTAGATCAGTAGAACTCCACCAAGTAGAGGTATGGGGAAACACCATATGAGAAGTTATTGAATCTTTAAATAGTAATTCAATTTTTAGTGTAAAAATCACACAATAAGGTCCCTCCATTCCATTTTAATCTAATATATTTAATCAATATGCATTAGTTTTATATTTCATCTACAATCCATGAGTCAATTACAAAAACAATGACTTACTAATGAACCAAGATCCAAGAAACAAATATAAGTCACAAAATAATCACAAATCTCTATAACCTACACAGTGTTTAAATCATATATAGTTGTAACACTAAAAACCAAGAATAGAAATCTAGATTCTCTGGTAACCTAGACTTCATACCAGAAAAGGTGTTCACGACTCACCATCCTGGTATCCATCATAGGCTCCAACACATTCCTATTTCTCCAAAATACCTTACCACAAATAGTAAAAGTAATAAAAACATTTATAATACAAATTTTAAATTCCAAATCCCTATTCAATACGAATAGTAACTATACTGGACCTCCATGTGAGATCATTCACTCCCCCTCATAGGTCTAAGGCTCCTGAATAAAAGTGAGGGTATAAGATGGTATAGTATTGGGACTCTACCCCTATATCATAATGAGTAATAGTAGTATAAATAACTAAAAAACATAGTAATAATTGAAAAGAAATAAATATTATCATCTAATAATAGAATGAAATTCAGCACACCAACTCGAATGGACATGCTCTCATAAAAGTGAAGACATTGAGGATCTACAAATACCTCATCCCAATCTCTTAGCCATACAAACTATCATGGTAGATTGAGTAATAATTGGCCTTATCCCAACATGAACATATAAACAGGTGAAGGATACTCAGATTCCATAGTGAAAAAGAGTCCCAAGTAGGGGTGTTAATACATAACTCAGTAGGGAACAACCAATATGGATGTACATATAACCAGTGATGCAGCTTAATGTAACAAATAATTAGTAGGAAAATAAATAATTATATAAAAAACCAACATTAATCCTAAGGTTTATGACCTGGATTGACCATACCAACTTCGATCTATATCAGAGTATCTCTAAGAATATCATGATGACTCCACCTCTGTATAGATTTTGTATCCTTGTGTGTAAACTAGGAATCACAAAATACTCAAGATAAAATGGATAATAACTCATCATAAATAGACCCTTAACCAAATCTCGAGTATCCTAGGTATCTCTCCAAACCCAAAAATAACAAATGGAATGAAGAAAATTAATAGTTATCCAATTAAGTATCTTACTCAAGGTCACTCTCCAGGTCACCATACCAAATGGTCGAATCCAAAGCATCCAAGGAATCCTTATCAGAAACTTGTGATGTAAACTATATTAACAAGCTAGATACTCAGGTTGACACCCGAATCTAATCACAACAATAATAGTCACCATAATAAAACCCGAAGCCTACATCAATGTATCCTAGAGAGGCAAGGAATCATAGGGACCCATAGCATCTCAGGCATACCATATAGACCTATGGTGAAATCCCAATGTCCTATGAATTCATTACATAGATAAACATCTTGATCCTATGTAGAAATGTTCATCAACTATGATTTTATCACATCCAAGTTTCATCATACAAGTATCACATAAGTCCTAAGGATGGATCCTAGGAAGCACCTCTGGGTATCCCCAATGTCACCATCATATAAAATAAGGCTCATAAGATGGATCATAGTTAGAACCATTGTGTATCAATGTAATAACTAGATAATTAAAAAATGTTTCATTATTAATAATTTTTCAATTTCACTCCATGAGAGTTTCAGTTACTATCTAGAGGATGAAATTGGTTAAGGGAAGGTTGCAGTTACTTTTTAAAAATGAATGGTGATTCCATTATAAATTATTTTAATATTAATGATAGAATTTCATAACAGAAAAATCATAATTCACATATTTATATCATATAATTATTGTAATTAACTTCAATTTTTCATCCATGATATAATTCATAATATTTTTCAAATTGGTGGTTAAATCGAACCGAACATGAACACAGTATCAATATCAAATGATTATGAGGTGGTTTAGGAATAATAACATTATAAAAAAACACATAATAATATTTTTTAGTGTTTATTACTGTGATATATTATTTTTTAAAAGAATTTTTTGAATAATATAATTTATATAAAGTTATTACTTAGAATCAAGATATCATTTTCCTATTAGTATGCCTATTTAAAATAGTAAATTTTATAATGATATTTTTTTCTCATATTTTTAATTATTAAACTATTTTTTCTTTCTAAATAGTAATAATTTCATAAACATCATATTTATTCATTAAACTAATTCCCATGAACAGAGATGTAAGGAAGTGATGATAAAAAACAAAAAATAAATCATTCCACTAAGGTGGATGTCCACACATATGCATGGATGGTGATTTCATATTTCATAGAATTGGGTAAAGTATAAATATTATTTATAATTTATAAATAAATAATATTTCATATATATCAAACTTATATTTTAAATTCCCTAGTAGGACCAATATTTTAAAATGGGGAAGTAAAACCAAACATTCTGCTTCATAGAGATAGTAGCTCACACAATGCACAAATGAAGGATTCATTTATCTAAATAAGAAATGGAAATTTTATAGAAACCCAAACCTTTTACACATATTACTATATAATTTTTGACATAAATATCCAATAAAGACACCTCATAGATCAATATGTCTAGTGCTGTAGGAAGACAATGAACATAATATATCAAATTGAAACTAAAATGAAAATAAATAATTTTATTCTCTATAATGAGACCATAAATCCATTTTATATCCTAAAATTTTATTGGATAAACTTTGGAAAATATAAAAAAGGGGTGGTCCACAAATCACAATAAGGGAAAAAACATGATAACGATTTGTAGCATGTGATTCAAATGGCATAACAAGTTATCAAAAAAGATAAGGCTCATGAATAATCACATAGAAGATAATATAAAGAACATTGAATCAAAGATCATGAAAATATATGAATGTGTACAATCATGAAACAAGACATAAGCATTAGTCAAGGATAACTTCTAAGACAACAACTCATGGTGATAGAGTCTCATCATGGATTAGGTTTACCCAATAATCCCATAAATATCATCTCATGAGACCTAAAAGTTACCCAATGCATTAGAGTGATATTTAAGAATTCCCCTCACCACACGTAAAAACTTTTATGACCACAAATAGAAATCAAATATGGCATAGACATAAGAATTCCCTCAAGAGAAAAATGGGTTTCATAATACTATCAAATTACGCAATCAATAAAAATTTAATAAAGATTCAAAGAGACTAAAAAATAAATTATTTTTAAAATTAATATATTAATAAAAATTAATGGGTATCAAAATTTTCTTTCATTTAAAGAAGTCATCATGAGAAAGGATAGAGGATTTAGTATAAAAATAAACTTTGGAAAAAGTATTTTCAAGAATCAGTCTAACAATTTTTAAGAAAAATGAACACAGAAATTTCTTTGAAACCCAAATATATAACAGAATTGTTATACCTAAAAAATTCCTTTATTTGATGAAATAATTAATTTGAGTAAATATTTTTAAAAAAAAGTGTTTCATAAAAGGATTAACGGATATAAAATTTCCCCATAAATGGATTTTATTTTAAAGAAGTAGTTTGATACATATACTTAGGGTATGTATAACACCATAAATGGAAGGTATAATCATGTTGTTTTATATGTAAGATACATATATATAATTTATAAGCATTCCACAACGTAAAAATATATTTCATAACCCAAAGAAAATAAGGTGGTTTAGAGGGATCCATCACTTTATATCCATAATTTTTTTGCACTTTCTCCAATCATCATAAATAATATAATTATAATAATTAATTACTTAATTTATAACCTTTTAAATCCATATTTTATTTAATATTATTTTATTATGTTTATTTAAAACCATTTAAATGATATATAAAGTTTAATTTCATTATTATGAGAGCATTCATTTCCTGATTCCATGGTCTGATTACTTGTGGATAATTATTCACGTTCTTTTCAAATAGGACAATAACTATATAAGTGAAATGAAATAATATTCACATCCTTATAGAAATGAAAAATATATTATTCATTCATTATATATATTACCATCATACAATTAATTCATTTCTATGGTTTTACTGAACATTATGAACAATATTTTTTTATTTAATTAAAAGGTTTTTAATACATCCTAGAATCATGAAATAAGTTATAATATAGTTATTATCATCTTATTTTACAATAATAATATTTTTATAACCATCCTTGAATTTTGTAGATAAAAATGATCTATGTTGTTCATGAAAGTGGTGAATCTGCCCTAATATGAAGAACATTTTTATTTTTAGAATGATGAGAGAAGAGAATAGAATCGATGAGAGATATTACATTAACATTATAATATTATGTTATATTTCTAATATTTTAGTAATTATTTCATGTTGTATGGGGTTGTGAGGTGTAGGTAGAAAAAAAACGAATTTAAAAAAAATATATTCACAATATGACCTATTAAACGTCATCTCTTGAAATACACATTAAGGTACTTTGGTTTTTCCATTTGGTCAGACTAGAACAATGTGGAAATCAAGGAGACTTTTTTGGAGATGATTGGATATAAAATTTTAAAGCTTTAGGGATTTGAAGGTGTGAAAAAAAGAGGTGATGAGTGGTGGTATTTATAATATGAGGAGAGTAGTGTTTTTTAATATTATAATCATTATTTTATTATTATTATTCATGAATATCAATGGTGATGGATATTGGGACCATATATAAAAATGGGTGAATTTTATTTTCAAATAATGGGTTATTACATTGTCCATAACTCATAAATTCATGTCTTTAGCTTATACTGTTAAATATCATATTTCTTCATCTTTTATATTTCACAATGAATTAAACTCTTTTAAAAAAATATCAAAAATTCACCCTAACAATTTTTTGACATGTATACTCTATAATTGAAATATATTTTATGAAAATAATTTTATAAAAATGAGAAATTTAATTTTTAATTATAAACCATTATAAAAAAAATATTGTGATAAATTTTATGTTCCTTTGAAAATATCATTGCGGTCACATAAAATAATATTACCATTATAATTAAAATTAATATTCATTTATAAAAACATTTCATGGGAATAAATTATATTTTGGATCATTATATTTTTTATAAAAAATAAAATAAAACATATGTGTTTTACAAAAAAGACAAACACTTATTTTACCATTTTTTAAACATTTGTTTACTTCAATCATGGTATAAATAAGTCATATTTTCATTTTATAAGATAAAAATATATTATTTTAAACTCCCATATGTGAGTATAATATTATAATGAATATGTTATTATTCTTAATGGACATATTATTATTCCAACTATCATAATACTATTGAAATAGTAATATTTGTAATGATCATATGGGTCCCTACTATAGCATCCCACCTTTTTATAACATAAACTTTCATTACATTACAAAAAACTGAGGATCTTTAAGGTTTAGTGTCTTGGAAACCAGGAACATAATACATGAAAAGAACATAAAATATTCTTCTTAAACACTTGAAAGGATTCTCCTTAAATTCATCCTAGGATCATTACTACATCTCATAACCTGGGGACATACATCAAAAGAAAGGGTGAGCAGAAGTCCCGGTAAGGGAACAAGAGAAACATTTAACATGAGAACTTGAGATACATCAACTATGTCATGATAAAGAACTTTAAGGCATGAGAAAGAAATCATGTGGAATATCATAATAAAAATAACATTTTTCATAACTTTAAGATGTGGCTACATCAATTAACATAGAAAATCATGAACATATCACCAAGTTCCATCCCCAAGGTGTCATTTGAAAATTACCAAGGTTATTCACCAAGATATCATGAAAATTGTAATCTATAGTGGTTACATCATTACCCAATGAATTGGAGCGCTATCAGGGCGCACCCTTGAAATGTATTTATTATAATGTGATCCACATATATCATCATCAATCATTTCATAAACAACCCATATAGCATAAAATAAATGGGTTTCATTTCATAATCATAACGTTTTAAAAACTGCTTTAAAGACATGATCTTTACGTCACTTTAAACCCACGGAAGGGGAGAGTGGGTTTCATGTATGTAAATCCCAGAATTTAAAATAGAAAATTTTGGTATATATTTGAATACCCCTGTAGAAATAAGAGCTTTGAGTATTCACTTTATAACATAAAATAATTTTGAGAAAAGAGAGAGTCATTTTGAGATGAAAATTCTGCAGCATAACGGCTATGTTTTGGGGTTTTAGAAAACATTGAAAAGAGAGGGGACATGAGTCAAACATTCATAAATGACCCATAAAACAATATAGGGACAGAATAAGAATGATACATGAACATGGTAATTAAATTTCAAGGACATACCATTTGAAATGAAAAACATGGAAGGAAGACAAAAATTAGATTTCTCTTATGACAATCCGGCAGCCTAACGGCGTCACTTAAAACATCTAAAAATGGATTGACGATATCAAATAGGGTCTCTAATCATATTAACATAAAATTTCAGTATTATAGATTTAGAGATAATACCCCAACATAATAAAAAGAAACTTTAAAGACTTGACATGAAAATAGATATTGAAAACAAGAAGGGTGAAAGAATCCCTTAAAAATTTGGCAGCCTAACGGCGTCACTTAAACTTCAACAAAAATGAATTGATGAGATAAAATAGGGTCTATAATCATATGAACATAAAAGTTCAGTATGATAGATTTAGATATCATAACCTAACATAATTAAAAATGAACCTAAAATACTTGACATGAAAGTAGAACTTTGAAAAGAATGAGAAGGGTGAAAAAATCCCCTTAAACATTTGGCAGCCTAACGACGCCACTTAAACATTCTTAAAACGAATTGATGAGAGAAATATGGGGTCTCTCGTAATATGAACATGAAAAGGGCAGTAATATGAATATATAAGAACATCCTACAACATAAGAACATGGAGTATAAAAGAAATGACATAAAAGAGATTACTTGAAAAGAAGAGAGAGGTCGGATCCCTTACCTTAAAATGTAACTCTTAAAACTCAAAGGGTGGGACCTTGAGGGCTTGGGGCACCTTGGGAGGACTCTTTGGGAGGAAATGAGACCAGAAATTTGTTGGGGGAGAGTGTGGAGTCGAAAGGATTAGAGGATTGCTTGGTATTTATAGGGAAAGTGAGGGGACAAGGCATTAATGGCCAAGGGACACCTCAAAAGTGGTTTTCTCAAAAGCATGGGCCCTCCCATGGTACTTCCCATGGAGTTAGGCCACATGGGGCCCCCAATACAATAATTCATCACCTTTGGTCGGCCAACCCATAAAATATCTCATGACATCATCATGACACAGTTATGATGTCATTAAACATACCGAAACCCTAAAACTGTATTTTTACTATTCACTGAAAATTCAACTTTCTCAGAAAAATCCCAAAATTTCACCTTAACCAAATATCAATGCTCTGATTTCAAAAAGTAACTCCATTTTATAAAAATAATTTTCTAAATATTTTTAATTTAATTTTTAAATAAATACACTATTCAAAGAAAATTTATTTTTTCAGAAAAAACCCCAAAAATTACCTTAACATAATATCGATGCTCTGAGTTCAAAGATGAAATCCATTTTATAAAAATAATTTTCTAAATATTTATAATTTAATTTTTAATTAAAAAACACTATTCACCCAAAAAAAAACTAATACTTGAATAATAATATATGAAACTGTTATTTAACTATTTTATTGAATCACATTACTTAATCAAGGTGTCTAGATTATATTAATACTTTCTTTAAGTGAGATTACTAATCTATTTGGTCAAATTACTAATCCTAAGCATAAAATCACTATTCATAATTTAATATTCATAAAAAATTAAGTTGATCTTATTAGACTCTAAATTTTATACTGAACATAATTGTAGAAGACCATTTTTTGAAAATCATTACACATTTTTAATTATTTAAGGTTTACATAAACATTTTTAAAATATCCTTTTTTTAAAATTCATCAAAAATATGCATACTATATTTATCTGGTCATTTAAAAATTCATAAACATTATCATAATAAAAAATCACATTTTTTATTTAAAACAAAGGATTACACAAGGCAGTTACGGTCTCCTTACATAGCCCCTTATCACACCAGCATAGGACCTAAGTGTAAGGTGTGCTAAGGTGAGAGAATTTGAGGGAGGCTCATCCAACATCGCACGAGTAGTAATTTCTATCAGTTTGAAATTCTCGCGAAGGTGATTCCGTTCTAACATCACACGATGAAGTTCGGCTTGGGTTTGGTCTAGAGCAAAGCCCAGTGGTGCTACCTCCTTCCCAAGTTCTGTTAGATGGGCTTCGATCGGTCCAAGACTACTGGGTGAGGCCATCAAATCTTCTTTCTATAATAATTAACCAAGATTACTTGTATTTAGAGACAATAATCAAAACGTTTAGTTTCCAGCGGTTATATTGACCAATGGTCATATAACAGTCAAAACCCAACAGTCTCATTTTAATTATACTCATGTTATCAAATGAAACATTTTTGATGAGTATATAAAAAAAATAAAATAACACACAAAATTTGGAAACAAGATTTATTCAAAATTTAGGGTCGTTACAATCTTCCCCCCTTAAGAAATTGCGTCATCACAATTTTTAAAATTGGGTTTTGAAATTTCATTGAAAGTCCCACATTGGAAAAGGAGTCAGTAAAACTATTACTTTAAAAGAAATAAAGGGAAGTACAAAGGTCACCCGAGTTAACCCACACTAGGATTCCATGTAGGAAAACATGGACATGGAGGAGAAAACAAAGGGTCAAGTTCTGAGGGAGAGTGATAGAGAACATGATTAGGATAAAGTTAACCATAAGAAAATCCCAAACTTATGATGTGTGTAAACGGTCTTTGATTACCTAGTAGGAAACGTAAACCAACAATGTTTTTGTTTTAAGTTTCTTTTCATAATTTTGAGGAATTAATTTACTACATAGAACAAAAATATAAGGAAATATACCTACCTTCATGTAGAGTTTCATCCTTTAATAAGTTTCTACCAAAACTAATATTTTCTCTAAACGATGAGCATTCAAAACTACTTGGTCTCATCAAAACACAAGAATAATCTTCTAGAGAATCATGCATTCCACAAAAGAAAAACTATATATCTTTAAACATTTATCCCAAAAACAGAAAGGGTAAGATAAAATAACTCTTCCAAAAGAAAGATTCCCATAGGAAGGGAAACTACTTTAAATCTTCAAAGTTCCATGGTACTACCCAGAGTTCATCATAGACCATTATGTAAGTAATTGTCCTTAAAATTCCTCAAAATATCCCAAAATAAGATTGAAACCCAATATAAGAAGGACTTGATAACATAGTCTTCCAAGATAAACTTTATCGTTCATCTCCAAACAACATCAACCACTCCTAACATATTATAACCAAAGTAACTAACCTAAACATATTTTCACAAGATAGGTCAATCATTTCCATAAGTAACCTATAATACCATAAGTTCACCTTAAATTCATTGATTCTTCAAAATATAACTCAAACTTTACTCCTCAAAGAAAATACCGTAGTAATCTATTTACCTCGATCAAATAAGATTCCCAAAATAGAGAACGTCTTCCAAAATAATAGTCATCTTTTAATCACCTAATCATCTCTGTCATATTAATACGGAAATCATCACATTTTCTATCACGTTGGTTTTTGGGACATTTTCTTCCATTTCCCACCATTAACTAAGAAGAGAAAGTATAATTAGGGGCTTAAATACTTAGCCAATAATCATGAAAAGGAACTTAAATCATATAAGGATAACTTGTAGAAGAAAATTATACCCTAACTTGTGATCCCCTAGGTTTCAAACTAGGTTATCCATGATCATATATCCTTATGTGAATCTTTATTTTATTTTATATTTGTTCCTTTAATAATGGTTCATACTAAGCTTATGAATTTACCAAAGCATATCCCCCATGAGTGTCGTAACCAAGAGTGCAGCAAGGCCCGTTGTCGTGTACCAGTTCCCGTTCGAGTCTAGCTCAAAGCAGTGTTTTCGGGTTTTACCACTATGTACATCTGTTCCAGAGCCACCTCTACCTGCTCGTATCCAGACAGGGATGTATTTTCTTGGCAACCCCTTACTCAATACTCCCCAAAATACCAGGAAGATTTCCTATATATAAACATTTCTATAGGATTCTTCCTAAAGTTTTCATATCCTAATTTCCACAAATAACTAAACCATCCTTTGATACCAACTATAGCATCCCGCCTTTTTATAACATAAACTTTCATTATATTACAAAAAACTGAGGATCTTTAAGGTTTAGTGTCTTGGAAACCAGGAACATAATACATGAAAACAACATAAAACATTCTTCTTAAACACTTGAAAGGATTATCCTTAAATTCATCCTAGGATCATTACTGGATCTCATAACCTGGGGACATACATCAAAAGAAAGGGTGAGCAGAAGGCCCAGTAAGGGAACAAGAGAAACATTTAACATGTGAACTTGAGATACATCAACTATGTCATGAGAAAGAACTTTAAGGCATAATAAAGAAATCATGTGGAATATCATAATAAAAATAACATTTTTCATAACTTTAAGATGTGGCTACATCATTTAACATAGAAAATCATGAACATATCACCAAGGTCCATCCCCAAGGTGTCATTTGAAAATTACCAAGGTTATTCACCAACATATCGTGAAAATTGTAATCTCTAGTGGTTACATCATTACCCAATGCATTGGAGCGCTATCTGGGCGCACCCTTGAAATGTCTTTATTATCATGTGAGCCACATATATCATCATCAATCATTTCATAAACAACCCATATAGCATAAAATAAATGGGTTTCATTTCATAATCATAATGTTTTAAAAACTGCTTTAAAGACATGATCTTTACGTCACTTTAAACCCACGGAAGGGGAGAGAGGGTTTCATGTATGTAAATCCCAGAATTTAAAATAGAACATTTTGGTATATATGTGAATACCCCTACAGAAATAAGAGCTTTGAGTATTCACTTTATAACATAAAATAATTTTGAGAAAAGAGAGAGGCATTTTGAGATGAAAATTCTGCAGCATGACGGCTATGTTTCGGGGTTTTAGAAAACATTGAAAAGAGAGGGGACATGGGTCAAACATTCATAAATTACCCATAAAACAGTATAGGGACATAATTAGAAGTATACATGAACATGGGTGGTTTTTCATTAATTTGTCACTCCCTTTCTATTTTTTTTCTCATTTTTACAGTGTACTATATTTACTATTGCGGTATCAGGTGTTGATCTTGATCTTGGGTGAACTTTTTTTTTTCTTGATATCACATTCACCTTCATCCTTTGTTGGTATTTCATGTTGGAAGCAATGTGTTGATCACCAGTTAAAGGCGGGTGGTCTAAAACCTAACCATATGGTCTATTTAAAAATTATGTATGTCAAATATTGATATTTCACCAACATGATAAGTATATTAGTTAAATGAATAATGAATGATGACAACCATGTTATTAGATTATTCCTTGGATCCCTTTAGATCCAATGGTGTTGCAACCTAGATTGTGGCTACCCATTGGGTGATCAAACACTTAAATAATAATTAATTGGATAATGGATTAAATTATGTGCCAGCATGACATGAGACCTCAATTGACTTATTAAAATAGAATCACCTTGGTAGTAGATTATTTTTTATATAAATGACTAGTAATTAATTGATATAATAATAAACATGTAATTAAAAGAGAAATGGTAATTTTCTGAATTAATCATTGAGGATTATGATATGGTATCGTGATATCCATATTATTGTGGATTGGGGTGATTCATGTCGTAATGATTATATTGTCTTCATGGAACAATTTGATTTTGAATTGCTTACATAGTGGGATTAGACTAGTATCATGTTGTAATGTTTATATAATAGGTTTTTCCTAGTTTGATGCTGAAATTATTATATAGAGGGGTTAGCCCAGATGATTAAATTATTATATATAGGAATTGGACCAGTTGTTCAAATGCTTATATAGAGTGATTTTCTCTATTATGTGATGATGATATTTTTTTTGTTATGGTCATATAGGTTTTTCTACATGATAATAGATATTTTGACATGGAATCGAAGCATGTTGGTTAATGTATAATATAAATTGGTTAATTAATACACCTATTTGTCACTTTATTGCATACATATATTATTAGACTAGTTTTTTTAGACACGGTGGTTTGGGCCTACTATGTTTTACTCAAACCCCAATGAGGTCATTGTTTAGTACTTGAGTATATTACATGGATGTAGGTTTGGACATGAGAAAGGGAAATTGTAGTTGATCATTGCTTGTTGTATAGGTTAGATCTCAAAGAAAGGACCGACATAGAGTTTGGGACCAAGGTCATAGAGCTTATTTGTGTAAGCGTGTTATTTTATCTATATTACTTTTAGCTTGACATTTTGATGCATTCCATCCTGACATTACATTTTTTTATTACTTGATTTACTTGTTATACTTTTACATTCCAGTTGTATGTTATATTGTTTCCATTATATCCATTACTCTCATGTTTTGTGATACTTGTTTATTTCCACTAAGTTTTAACTCTATACCATAGGGTATAGTCCCCACATTATATTCTTATGACCCTCGCTGCTAGTCGGTAAGTCCATTAAAAACCTGATTTTTTCATGTGAGATAGTTCTACATGGGGAGACATTATAAAATGTTATCAAAGGTACACATTTTTTTATTTTATATTACATTACTATTATGGAAGGTTAGAAATGAGACTATGTTGTTTTGAGACTTGATAATGAAATTGACCATAGTAGTATTTAACCCATTTATGGGGGGAAATATGAGTGCCCAGAAAGGGGATTGTTATTCATGATGTTTTATTGTTACGGTTTAATGTTATTTCACCATGAGTGATTCATATTTTCTGTGATGTGATTATTTATCGAGATTTATACTTGTGTCCAGATATGGAATGATATATGTATGTGTGAATCCTAAAAGGAATATGGTGATATATATTTACATTTATTGTTCATGAAAGAGACATATTTATTATATGTGATATATATTTTTATATGAACTATAAAATGATAAATCTATTATATCTAAAAATGGAAATGAAATATCTTTTATTTCATCATAAAACAGTTATAATTCATGTTTAGATATATTATAGACCATTGGTTCTCTATTTTGGTCACCATTTAATGTTGAAATTTTTTTATACAATGTTATAAGGAGTGAGTTTGTATTGTATAAAAATTCCTCTTCATCATATTTGAATTGAGTATTGTTAGGGTGTCAATCAGCATTCTCCTAATGCAGTTGGGATGGATCTTCCTATATCTCATGAGGATCAAATAGATCATGATATTTTCAATAGCTTTTATAGGGTTATGTGGTCCTTGTATAGGGAGACTATTCATACCTTGCCTTCGATTATTGAGCTAATGAAAGAGTTTCAGCTAAAACATTCGCATACGTTCACTATAAAGGGAGTCTCCCAAGAATCCATGTTCTGGATCAAGTTAGTCCATATGATATTTAAGAACTATGAGAAACCAATAGATATGAGGGTTAATCTTACTACATACATGCTTCATTGACCAGCCAAACATTGGTGAAACATTTTGGAGCAAGTTGGGAAGTAAGAGGATTTATCATAGAAGGACTTTGAGGTGAATTTTCTAATTCATTTCTACCCCAATACATTTAGGGTTTAGATGGATTATGATTTCATGAACCTTATATGGAATAGAATGTTAATGATAAAATACTCTATACATTTCACTAACTTGAAGCACTTTTCACCATATTTATCACCTGATGAGATCTCTAGGAAGAGATGTTTTTAGGATGGTATTTTCTATGAGATCAGGGCACAAGTGAAATTATTTTTCTCAGGTTGGGTTTTTGGTGTTATAAATCAAGAACTAATCATAAAAGGGAATGCAAGAGAGGTCCAGAGTAGTGGCCAGGATATTTTATCAGGGAAAATTGAGAACTCTTCTTTGAGGGAAAAAATCACCGCTATAACCATTATCTTTAAGGAAACAATGGGTAGAGTAATCAAGGCATTGGGAATCCATATTGAGAAAGTGTTCTATTAGAGTGCTATCATCTTGGAAAGATCATCCACAAGTGGCCTCAGTATCCATACCCCATTTTAAAGGTCCATTCTTTTGGGATAATGAGTCACCAAGAGAGGTTTTATAGGGGCGTGCAGTATTAGAGCATTGGTAGGGGATCTGGATAGGTACTAGAGTCTGGGAAGGAATTAAATACCCCTTAGAAGACTGGTATCTAGAGTTCCATTAGACATTTAGGTCAAGGAAGTTGACCTGGTACCCTAGTACTGTAGTGGAATTTCCATGTATAGATAATAGCTTAGGGGAGTTAAACTAGAGCCCAAGGTATAGGTGTTTGTTAGCTACATGCTATGAAGTCTACTCCAGATAGTTTGGATATAGTGCCCTCTACAGTGACAAGTATGATTCATGTATCATCTGCACTTTCTTATGTTTTGTTGATATAGGAGCATCACATTGCTTTTAATATTATTTTAACCAAAACAGTTTGGGCTTATTTGTGGAATTTTTGGATTGTGTTTTGACCATCGATACACCATTCATAGAGCGGTTAAATAATATCAAACATTTAAATGCATGATCTCTAGAAATTGGTGGTTACCATTTCTTTTGGTAACTATTCATGATGGAAATGAAAGGTTTCGATCTGATTCTAGGTATGTATTTTCCAGTAGTATACTAGCCTCATATCTACTATTATCACAGGAGAGTTACCATTTTATATTTAGAAGGGGGAAGTTATTTTCACCCTTGTGATTAGAATCCTCAGGTCAGTCATAAAAGACCAATATAGTGTAGATTGGATTGTCTCATGGAACAAATAGAAAGTCTTGTTCTAGATTATGGTGGACTATAGTTGGATACTTTTCTAATAGTATTAGACCATTTTTAGGATATCTTTCTTAATGAGTTATACAACTTACCACAAGAGTGAGATATCAAGTTCAAGATTGAATTAGTGCCCAACGAAAATCTAGATAATGTACATCTTGCATAATAGAACCAAAATATCTTGGGGAGTTGAATGTTCAGTGGGAATATATAGAAAAAAGGTTCCATATGACCTAGTACATCTCCTTAGGGATCTCCAATTCATTTTTAAAGAATCATTGTTGTTCTTTGTTCTAATGTGTGTATTGTAACACCCGAGATTTTTATGAGTAATATTTTTTGTATGTTATATATATATCATCAAAGTAATCTTTCACTACACACTAGCTTGGATTACTTTACACGCAATCGCGACCTTCCTCGATAGCTTGCATTGTACGCAATACCGAGTTTCACTAAACGACGATATGCTATTAAAATATTATTTAAAATAGCCGTTATGAATAGTAATAACCACTTTTTGAAATTTTATCTTTCAAAATGGACTTCATTTTTGGATTCGGAATACCGAAATTAGCCTAGGGTGAAATTTTGGTATTTTTCTAAAAACGTCTAATTTTTGATGAATAGTGAAACCACTAAGTGGTAGGTTAAAAACTGAATTTTGCATAAAACATAATTTTACTGCTTCTGTGAATGGAATTTCGAAAATCTGACAGACACGGTTGATATCAGTAAGTAAAATGTGGTTCAATGAGATAAAAATAATTTTTTGGTGAATAGTAACTTTTTACTTTTTTTTACCACGGTTAATAGTAAATAGGGTAACTAAGGGTAAATATGATATTACTATTACCCTAACACATGTCCTAATTCTATTGGATAAGAGTAATTCGACCAAAAACAACTTTATGAATATAATATGACCATTTAGGTCCACTTGGATTAGATTATGACATTTAATATTATTTTATTTAATGAATAGTTAAAATAGTTAAAATCAAAGTTCAATAACTAAATCATTTTTAATATGGGTTTATACATAATATAAATTCGATTATAAATATTCATTAGAAAGATAAAAAGATTTCCTACATAATGATATTTTATTTATAATTTTTAAACTTTAAATAAATTAATTTATTTATGACACAACGATGATGCAGTAATTACCCTTTTAAGGAAATGTTAACATAAATGATGTTATAAATTCCCAAATAAATGTAATTTGAGACTTTTTATGAATTCCACTAATTTTATAGGTTACTATGATATATTAGTGTTGATTTAATCAACTTGGTTTGAACATATAATTCTGTTATGACTTTCACAAAAATCATATATCAAATAGTGTCAAAATTGACACAAAATAGTTTTTAAATCAAATATTATATTATTAATTGTTATTTTATTTCTAAAAATATAAGGTTCGGCCAAATGACTTAGATAAAGATATATATATTAATAATAAACAACTTGGGGTTCGTTTGGCATGTTATAGTAAGTGTATTAACCATATAGTGTAAGAAAACAAAAAGACACGGTAAAAGTTAAATTATTTAACTTAGAGTTAAATCTAATTGATAAGGTTAAAATAATAACCTAAACTTGTCTAAATCCGATTGGTTGATAGGATTTCGACCCATCCCCACTTTACCTTCGAAATAAGACCCTTTGGAACCATTATAAACCGATTTTGACTTTAATATAAAATAATATTTTGAGATATTCCTAAGGTGGCCCTCTCCTCCCTTATAAAAGGGCACCTCCTCCCCCTCCTCCTCACACCAATTTGAGCACTCTAGCTCGGCCAACCCCTGCCAAAATCCCTTCTCCACATACCTAGAATAATTCTAGAGGTCCTGGTCTTCTTCAAAGACCAATCTTAGTTCCCTAAGTGGAGGATTCAAATAGGCGTTTAAAAGAAGAGGTAATATCCATTACCGATCTTTTCAATTTCTTTCTTCTTCAACTTCTTCTTCTTTAGTTGTTTCATGATTAAGTAATAACATCAGTATTAATCACATACTGATATGTTATTATAAATATGAAACAACCCTAATTCACCTTCTATCCATCCTACGGAAAAATGAAATCACCGCGCGTGCGTACGTACGGAATACCGTCTCCACGCCGTGGTGTAATCTATTTTCCACCATCACCTAACAAGGATGGGTATAATGGTGTAATGAGTAACTATATATGATTATTATAAAGTGATATTTATATTGAAATAGTATAAATACACTTAAATACAATTCCATGATCATGGGAACAATATCATCGCTCGTGCGTACGTACGGAATACCGTCTCCACGATGTGATGCGACTCGTTCTACATGATCATCATTACATAGTAATTATATAAATGAATTTAATGAATAAATATTATATATGTTACACTAATACCATTCTTGATATAAGGTATCTATAACCTTAAAAGAATAATAAGAATTTATTCGGCAAAACACGCATAAGAACAAAAGGCAATAAAGACCCGAGTAACAAGTAACAATGAAATATTACTAATAAGAAGCTAAGAATATGTCCATATATGATATCATATCAATATGTATGATTCTGGAATAAGTCAATAACATTATTTAAACCATTATACAGGAGCTTCGGACACGTACAAAGCAAATCGGACCTAAGGTAAGGGAAATATCACAATCTCATTTTTATCCGAGATTGTTTATACTTTAGTATTTACTGGGGTGTATTTTATCATCCAAATCCATGTTTCCTGAATATGAAATATTATTTCCATCCACCTAAAAATTTTTAAATCCAATTTTACCCTTCGTTGAGTTTTTAGTAAAGAATATGAAATGAATCTTTTGTCGTTTTTCATATGAGGTACTTTTTCACTTTTCCGACAAAAGTACGAAGAATGTTTTTTTTACTTATACAGCAAGAAATGTATTTTTAAAAACATTATTTCCAATAATCTTCCTTTATAAGTTTTCAAGTTTATTTTTAATCAACTTCTTTTAGTTTATAATTGTATGACATGTTAAGAAAAGAAAAGTGTTTTTGAAGTAGAAAGGATATTTTCCTCAAGAATGGAGTTCAAATGTTTTATCAAAATTATTTTCCATCTAAGATAATATAGGGTTCTGTTTTTATCCCTATTATTACATTGATTTGATTATGTTTTGAGGGAATTATTTTTATGAAGTCATTTACCTTATATGATTTGTTTTATGATGTCATGATGTTTCAAGAATCCCATTTTTGTTATATGTGTTATGCGATGATGTATGATTTATGATTATGTGGCACACATAAGAAATGATTCATTATAAGATGGGTGAGACCTATATATCCCTCCAATTCATTGGGTAAAGATTTTATATCTCATGAGATAGACATGGCTGGAACGGTAGGTTATACCGGTTCAGTGAAACAGGACTGAAACGAGGGTGGCTCGGTTCAGAAAGGGACTTTGTCCACTAAGATAGTCTTGGCAATGAGTCTTAACTAACAAGAAATGATTATCTATGATTATGTGTGTATGCCACAAAGTTTAATGTTTTATGTTATGATTATTGTTATTACATTTCACTGCCATGATTTATCCCATGTTATGAAATTATGATCTCTTTTGCAGGTTAAGATTTCCAAAAGTTATGTGCTTGTGTATACGATGTGATTGATATTTCTTTTGTTTACCCTTACTGAGCATTTGAGCTCACCCTTTTGTATGTTTTCTTTCCCCAGGTCAGGAAGAAGGTTATTAAGTAGGATTTTCCAAAAAGGGACTCTAGATATGATGAAATAAATGGGAGGCAAAGTAGATGCTTTATGAACTAGTTGTTTATGTTTCCCAGTTTCTAAAGACACTATACCTATACGGTCCTTTTGTGGTTTTGTCATATGTTGTAATAAGTGTGCTTCAATTTTTAATTATTAAAAATGTATGTAAAGTATGGGTCGTTATAGTTGGTATCAGAGGAAAGGTATAGTAAGCCTTTGGAAACTAGGATGTGAAAGCCTTAGTAAGAACCCTAAGGATAAGTCTAAGCATAGAACACAATATTAGTGTTTTAGAAATGGCCATGAATAACCTAGGATAAGACCTTAAGCGTAAAAATTTTATTCTTGAATTATGTGGTTTTCCTATTATAATTAGTGTTTCTCACACTATTCTTCTTGGTTTTTGTCAATGGCTGGAACCTGAAGGAACCGTGTTAATGCGGAATGCGATGGGAAATGTAATGATTGTCCCCCTGAGAAGCCAAACGATATTGGAGCTGTAATGGAAAATCTTGTAGCCATGCTCACACAACTTTCTCAAGATATGAATCATGCAGGACTTCCAAACGAGAAAAGGAAGGAACAACATTCTGTTGAATCCTTCATGAGGCAGCGTCCACCTTCTTTCAGCGGGTCTAGTGATCCATTAGTTGCTGAACAATGGATTAGTACTACTGAAAAGATATTTTCAGTTCTTCAATGTTCTGAATATGATAAAGTCATCCTAGTAGTGTATTTTTTGGAAGGATATGCTGATCAATGGTGGAATCTTATTAAGAATATGAGGCAAAGGGATGAAATTGAGTCCATGGAATGGGACAAGTTCAAGAACTTATTTTTCAATAAGTACTTCCCTCATATTCTCCAAACAAAGATGGAGAAAGATTTTCTTGAACTGAAGCAAAGGGATGATGAATCTGTTGGTACCTATGAAGCAAATTTTACAAGACTTGCAAGGTACGCTTCTGGTATTATTATCCAACCTGAGAGTAAGATCGATCGATTATTTAGTGGCTTAAAACCAAGTCTTCGAAGGGCGTTAGCCATAAGGGACTTCAATAGCTACGAAGAAATCGTTCGATGTGCTCTCAAAGTTGAGATGGAGATTGGAGTAACCCATCAGTCATATGGGTTTGATAAGAATAGGGAAATGGAATTCAAAGGAAAATCTAAAGAGCACACTGAAAAGAATATGAGCTTTACCTTATGCTCAATGTGTGGAAAGAAACATGGAGGGAGTTGTCTTAAAGGGACAAGTAAATGTTTCAAATGTGGAAAGGAAGGTCATCGGGCATTTGAATGCCGCGATAATGGGAAGAAGATGTCTAATGATGCAAACAAAGGAAGGGATACACAAAATGAACCTACTACACTTCAATGTTTCAAGTTCAAGGAGATGGGGTATTATGCCAATCAATGCCCAAATCCAAGGGTTGATGATGATGGTCGACATCAACAAACTCTTAAGGCTAAAGACAAAGGAAAGTCACATGCAATTTCTATCAGTGATGTGGAGTACGATAACGAAGTGGTGAAAGGTATACTTACCATCCACTCTAAAGTAGCAAATGTTTTATTTGATTCTAGATCCACCCACTCTTTTATTTCTGAAGAATTTTCTAAGGGTATCACCGTATTACCTCAACAATTAGATGTTGAGTTAGCTGTGACAACACCAAATGGCACATTAATCGCATCAAAAGTTTATAATTCTTCTCCGATCAAAGTTTGTGGGAAAGTGCTTCCTGCAAATCTGGTGATCCTTCCTATAGTGGAATTTGATGTGATTCTTGGCATGGATTGGATTTCTTTATATGGAGCTCATATCAATTGCCAAAGAAGGGAAGTCACATTTCATATTCTAGATCAATCTATGATCGTCTATCAATGCAAGGATGAACATAACCTTCCAGTGGAAATTTCTTCCATTTTATGGGTATTGATTCCACTAAATGAAGGTTATTTATCTCAAATGGTTGGTGAGAAACTCGCGATTAAGAATATGCCCATCATACGGGAGTTTGATGATGTCTTTCCGGAGGAATTACCGGGTCTTCCACCAAATCGTGAAGTTGAGTTTTCAATAGAACTCGTACCGGGTGCTTTACCTATTTCAAAGACACCTTATAGAATGGCCCCAATTGAGTTGCAGGAATTGAAGAAGAAACTCCAAGAGAATATTGATAAGGGATTCATACGCCCTAGTGTGTCACCTTGGGGAGCACCTGTTTTATTTGTTAAGAAGAAAGATGGATCAGTGAGACTCTGCATTGATTATCGAGAACTTAACAAGATCACTATCAAGAACAAATATCCTCTCCCACGCATTGATGACTTATTTGACCAACTACGCGGAGCTCAATACTTTTCCAAGATTGATCTTCGTTCAGGGTATCATCAATTAAGGGTCAAAAGGGAGGATATACCAAAGACGGCTTTCCGTACAAGGTATGGACACTATGAATTTATAGTGATGCCATTTGGTATTACTAATGCCCCTGCTATCTTCATGGATCTAATGAATAGAGTCTTTAGAGACTATCTTGATCAATTTTTGGTAGTCTTTATAGACGATATTCTTGTCTATTCAAAGAGCAAGGAAGAGCATGAAGATCACTTGAGAATTATATTGAAGACCCTGAGAAAGGAGAAGCTTTATGCCAAATTTACCAAGTGTGAATTTTGGCTTCAAAAAGTTGCATTTTTGGGTCACATAATCTCAAAAGAGGGGATATCTGTGGATCCAGAAAAAACAGAGGTTATCGAAAGATGGTCGAGACCAACGACAACAACTGAGATCTGATGTTTTCTTGGTTTGGCTGGATATTATCGACGTTTTGTAAAAGATTTTTCACGATTATCTAATCCACTCACCAAGTTGACTCGGAAAGGAGTTAAGTTTGTTTGAACAGAGGAATGTGAAGAGAATTTCAAGGAGTTGAAAAGAAGGTTATCCAGTGCACCTGTGCTCACACTACCTTGTAGTGGAGAAAGGTTTGTGATCTACAGTGATGCATCCAAGAAGGGATTGGGGTGTGTTCTTATGCAAAATGATATGGTGATAGCTTATGCCTCACGACAGTTGAAAATCCATGAGAAAAATTACCCAACACATGATTTGGATTTAGCTGCGGTAATCTTTGCATTAAAGATTTGGAGGCATTACCTTTATGGTGAAAGGTGTGATATTTATACTGATCATAAAAGTTTAAAGTATATTTTCACACAAAAGGAGCTGAATATGCGTCAAAGAAGATTGTTGGAGCTGATTAAGGATTATGACTGATCAATCCATTACCACCCTGGGAAAGCAAACAAGGCGGCAGATGCATTAAGTCAACAAGACCATACTATTTTATCCATGATGAGGATCACAAAAGATCTAATATTTATGGATTTACAAAGGATGGATCTTGGAATTATAATGGAAGGGGAAAAATCTTATCTTTCTCAAATGAATGTTCAACTATCTATACATATGAAGATTAAAGAGGCACAGAAAGAAGATGTCGAGTTACAAAAGAAGGTGAGAAATGTTCCTGAATTCAACCTTGATTGTGATGGGATAATAAAGTTCAAGAATCGGGTTTTTGTTCCTCCCATCCCCGAATTAAAGAAGGACCTGCTGGATGAGGCTCATAGTTATTCATTCTCTATTCATCCTGGAAGCACGAAGATGTATAGGGACCTGAAAGAGTACTTCTGGTGGGATGGCATGAAAAGAGATGTTGCTGAATATGTCTCTCGATGATTGGTTTGTCAACAAGTTAAAGCTGAGAGACATAAGTCTAAGGGGATGTTACAACCATTACCCATACCCGAATGGAAATGGGAAAACATCACTATGGACTTTGTCACGAGACTTCCTAAAACATCCAAAGGCAATAATTCTATCTGGGTCATAGTTGATCGTCTTATAAAGTCTGCACACTTCATTGCTATTAGAGAGGATTTCTCTCTAGATCAGCTTGCCAGGATATATGTAAAGGAAGTGGTAAGATTTCATGGAGTACCACTTTCTATTATATCTGATCGGGATCCGAGATTTACCTCGAAGTTCTGGCGAAGTCTTCAGCATACTCTGGATACAGAGTTGAGTTTCAGCACTGCTTATCATCCTCAGACAGACGGTCAGTCTGAGAGAACAATTCAAACCCTAGAAGATATGTTGAGAGCTTGCTCTATGGATTTCAAAGGAGGTTGGGATCAACACCTACCTTTGGTGGAATTTTCTTATAATAATAGCTTTCACTCCAGTATTCAGATGGCTCCTTATGAAGCTCTCTATGGAAAGAAATGCAGGACTCCAACTTGCTGGGATGAAGTTGGGGAAAGAAAGCTATTAGGACCTGATCTCGTTGATGAAATGGCAGAAAAGGTCAGATCTATTCAACAACACATAAGAGAAGCTCAGAGTCGACAGAAAAGTTATGTCAACAACCGAAGAAAGGACCTAGAGTTTGAAGTGGGTGATAAAGTGTTCTTACGAATATCTCCCTGGAAGAGGGTTATGAGATTTGGAAAGAAGGGGAAGTTGAGCCCTAGATATATCCGTCCTTTCGAAATACTGGATCGTGTTGGAAAGGTAGCTTACCAATTGGTGCTTCCACCGAATCTCTCTCAAGTTCACGATGTGTTCCATGTATCTCTCTTGAGAAAGTACATACCTGATCCTTCACATGTACTCAGCTCAGAAGTTATACCACTGGAGCAAGATCTTTCTTATGAAGAACAACCGATAGAGATTCTGGATCGTAGCAAAAAAGTGCTACGAAACAAGACCACTCGATTGGTAAAAGTTTTATGGATGAACCACCAATTATAAAAAGCTACATGGGAGCTTGAGGATATGATGAGGGAGAGTAACCCTCATCTGTTTGTTACAAAGTGACGAATTTCGAGGGCGAAATTCATTTTAAGGGGGGTAGAATGTAACACCCGAGATTTTTATGAGTAATATTTTGTTTTTATGTTAAATATATATCATCAAAGGAATCTTTCACTACACACTAGCTTGGCTTACTTTACACGCAATCGCGACCTTCCTCCATAGCTTGCGTTGTACGCAATACCGAGTTTCACTAAACGACGATATGATATTAAAATATTATTTAAAATAGCCGTTATGAATAGTAATAACCACTTTTTGAAATTTTATCTTTCAAAATGGACTTAATTTTTGGATTCGGAATACCGAAATTAGCCTAGGGTGAAATTTTGGTATTTTTATGAAAACTTCCAATTTTTGATGAATAGTGAAACCACTAAGTGGTAGGTTAAAAACTGAATTTTGCATAAAACTTAATTTTACCGCTTCTGTGAATGCAATTTAGAAAATCTGACAGACACGGTTGATATCAGTAAGTAAAATGTGGTTCAATGAGATAAAAATAATTTTTTGGTGAATAGTAACTTTTTACTTTTTTTTACAACGGTTAATAGTAAATAGGGTAACTAAGGGTAAATATGATATTACTATTACCCTAACACATGTCCTAATTCTATTGGATAAGAGTAATTCGACCAAAAACAACCTTATTAATATAATATGACCATTTATGTCGACTTGGATTAGATTATGACATATAATATTATTTTATTTAATGAATAGTTAAAATAGTTAAAATCAAAGTTTAATAACTAAATCATTTTTAATATGGGTTTATACATAAGATAAATTCGATTATAAATATTCATTAGAAAGCTAAAAATATTTCGTACATAATGATATTTTATTTATAATTTTTAGACTTTAAATAAATTAATTTATTTATGACACAACGATGATGTAGTAATTACCCTTTTAAGGAAATGTTAACATAATTGATGTTATAAATGCCCAAATAAATGTAATTTGAGACTTTTTATGAATTCCACTAATTTTCTAGGTTACTATGATATATTAGTGTAGATTTAATCGACTTGGTTTGAACATATAATTCTGTTATGACTTTCACAAAAATCATATATCAAATAGTGTCAAAATTGACACAAAATAGTTTTTAAATCAAATATTATATTATTAATTGTTATTTTATTCCTAAAAATCTAAGGTTCTGCCAAATGACTTAGATAAGGATATATATATATATATATTAATAATAAACAACTTGGGGTTCTTTTGGCATGTTATAGTAAGTGTATTAACCATATAGTGTAAGAAAACAAAAATACACGGTAAAAGTTAAATTATTTAACTTAGAGTTAAATCTAATTGATAAGGTTAAAATAATAACCTAAACTTGTCTAAATCCTATTGTTTGATATTATTTCGACCCATCCCCACTTTACCTTCGAAATAAGACACTTTGAAACCATTATAAACCGATTTTGACTTTAATATAAAATAATATGTTGAGATATTCCTAAGGTGCCCCTCTCCTCTCTTATAAAAGGGCACCTCCTCCCCCTCCTCCTCACACCAATTTGATCACTCAAGCTCGGACAACCCCTGCCTAAATCCCTTCTCCACTTCCCTAGAATAATCCTAGAGGTCCTGGTCTTCTTCAAAGACCAATCTTAGTTCCTTAAGTGGAGGATTCAAATAGGCGTTTAAAAGAAGAGGTAATATCCATTACCGATCTTTTCAATTTCTTTCTTCTTCAACTTCTTCTTATTTAGTTGTTTCATGATAAAGTAATAACATCATTATTACTCACATACTGATATGTTATTATAAATATGAAACAACCCTAATTCACCTTCTATCCATCCTACGGAAAAATGAAATCACCGCGCGTGCGTACGTACAAAATACCGTCTCCACGTCGTGGTGTAATCTATTTTCCACCATCACCTTACAAGGATGGGTATAATGGTGTAATGAGTAACTATATATGATTATTATAAAGTGATATTGATACTGAAATAGTATAAATACACTTAAATACAATTCCACGATCATGGGAACAATATCATCGCTCATGCGTACGTACGGAATACCATCTCCACGATGTGATGCGACTCGTTCTACATGATCATCATTAAATAGTAATTATATAAATGAATTGAATGAATAAATATGATATATGTTACACTAATACCATTCTGGATATAAGTTATCTATAACCTTAAAATAATAATAATAATTTATTCGGCAAAACACGCATAAGAGCAAAAGGCAATAAAGACCTGAGTAACAAGTAACAATGAAATATTACTAATAAGAAGCTAAGAATATGACCATATATGATATCATATCAATATTTATGATTCTGGAATAAGTCAATTACATTATTTAAACCATTATACAGGATCTTCAGACACGTACAAAGCAAATCGGACCTAAGGTAAGAGAAATATCACAATCTCATTTTTATCCGAGATTGTTTATACTTTAGTATTTACTGGGGTGTATTTTATCATCCACATCCATGTTTCCTGAATATGAAATATTATTTCCATACACCTACAAATGTTTAAATCCAATTTTACCCTTCAGTGAGTTTTTAGTAAAGAATATGAAAGAAATCTTTTTTCGTTTTTCGTACGAGGTACTTTTTGACTTTTCCGACAAAAGTACGAAGAATGTTTTTTTTAACTTATACGGCAAGAAATGGATTTTTAAAAACATTATTTCCAAGAATCTTCCTTTATAAGTTTTCAAGTTTATTTTTAATCAATTTATTTTAGTTTATAATTGTATGACATGTTAAGAAAAGAAAAGTGTTTTTGAAGTAGAAAGGATATTTTCCTCAAGAATGGAGTTCAAATGTTTTATCAAAATTATTTTCCATCTAAGATAATATAGGGTTATGTTTTTATCCCTATTATTACATTGATTTGATTATGTTTTGAGGGAATTATTTTTATGAATTCATTTACCTTATATGATTTGTTTTATGATGTCATGATGTTTCAAGAATCCCATTTTTGTTATATGTGTTATGCGATGATGTATGATTTATGATTATGTGGCACACATAAGAAAGGATTCATTATAAGATGGGTGGGACCTATATCTCCCTCCAATGCATTGGGTAAAGATTTTATATCTCATTATATAGACATGGCTGGAACGGTAGGTTATACCGGTTCAGTGAAAAAGGACTGAAATGAGGGTGACTCGGTTCAGAAAGGGACTTTGTCCACTAAGATAGTCTTGGCAATGAGTCTTGACTAACAAGAAATGATTCTCTATGATTATGTGTGTATGCCACAAAGTTTAATGTTTTAAGTTATGATTATTGTGATTACATTTCACTGCCATGATTTATCCCATGTTATGAAATTATGATCTCTTTGTAGGTTAATATTTCCAAAAGTTATGTGCTTGTGTATACGATGTGATTGATATTTCTTTTTTTACCCTTACTGAGCATTTGAGCTCACCCTTTTGTATTTTTTCTTTCCCCAGGTAAGTAATAAGGTTATTAAGTTGGATTTTCCAAAAAGGGACTCTAGATATGATGAAATAAATGGGAGGTAAAGTAGATGCTTTATGAACCAGTTGTTTATGTTTCCCAGTTTCTAAAGACACTATACCTATACGGTCCTTTTGTGGTTTTGTCATATGTTGTAATAAGTGTGCTTCAATTTTGAAGTATTAAAAATTTATGTAAAGTATGGGTCGTTATATGTATTATCAAATATTTAATGAGATAACTATTTAGAAATTGTATCCCCTACTATATATCAATGATATTTTCAATCAACTAAGGGGTGCTAAGATCTTCTCCAAGTTCAATTTGAAATTAGGATAACACAATTTTGGGGTGAGACCATTAAACATACCTTAGTATTTTTTAGGAGTATTTATGTCTTGTATAAATTTGTAGTTATGTTTTTCAGTTTGAAGAATGCCCCAGCAAACTTCATAGCCTTGAGGAATCAGTTCTTTCATCCTTTTATAGAATAGTTTGTGCATGTTTTTATCGATGAAATCTTAGTGTACTCTCAATAATTTTATGATCATTACAAAAATATTGAAATCATCATGATTACATTGATAGAGCATCAGATATATACAAATATAAAGAAATATTGTTTTTGTATTGATAAATTTAACTTAGGGGTCCATGTCATCTCAGAGGTAGGAGTGTTAGTGGGCCCAGAGTAGGTTCCATCCATAGTATCTTTGGAGTTACCCAATAATGTATTTTATATTCTGTGTTTTCTAGGTTTAGTAGGTTATTATTAGTGCTTTATCTTGGACTTATCCTATTGAGATGCATTGTTTCCCATGTTTTCCAAGAAAGGGGTGATGTTTTTTGGTTAGATGATTGTGAGATATCTTTGCATGAGGTGAAGAGAAGACTAAACTTATCACCTATCCTGAACTTACCTGTGTAATGTAAGGAATATACCATATTTATGATGTATCTGAATTTAGAATCAGTTCAGTTATGATGTAGGAGGATCGAATGGTTTCTTTTGGATATATACATCTTGGATTACATGAGAGGAATTATCCTACTCATGATATAGAGTTATCTATGGTGGTACATGCAGATTGTACCATGATTCACTGTATCATTTTCACTATTACACTATTGTATTAAACAAAATTTTCATTGTAAATTACAAATATAATAACCAAATTAACTTCATGTTTGATTTAGTTATTTTATTTTTATCATTGTTTATAAGGGAAATGTTACTTGTTTGATAATATCATTGAAGGTGGAGGTGATTTGGAGGCCCCATTATGAAGTCCAAGAAATATGGTCCAAACTGTGTAGGTACCAAGCACACCAGTGGATTAATATAAACACTTCTACTAGACCATGCATTCAAATGGATAGAAATATCGTGGGTTTTCCCATAATATAATAGGATACATTTCATCTCAATGAAACCAACCCCAATTTTTCTTTTAAGGGGCCCATCTAAACTGATCTGTCCAGGCCACTGAATATGCACAAAGTCAAAAGTGGCATTCTGTAATGTGTCAATATCCTGAGCTGTGATGGTCCAATGGATGCCAAACTTTTTATGCTGATATTTAATATTTGGGGATAAAACTTTCTAGTTTATTCAAAAGGGATATTAGACTATCTAGTATCCTAAAACCATCCTCCAAATGGTTAATCAAAATATGGGTTCCACAAACCACTTCCCATTTTGGCCATAAAAAGGCACCTTGGGCTCCCCATTTAGTAGTTCGAGCCAGAAGTGAAGCTCTATCATTTCAGATTCATGGTGGAGTCCCCCCACATCATTTATGTTCTAGAGGCCCCTATATTCATAAGGGGATCAATAATGAAGAATAAGTTACATCAGAGCTTCCTCCTCCTCCCGATGTCTAGCTAAATGGTGGGTGATCATTGCGAGGGACATACACACTTGAAGATGGAGTTCTGACACCTTATATTCTACTGGTTTTGTGTAATTTGTGTGTGAATTATTTCACTTATGTTTAATCTTCATATTATTCTTCTTTAAATTCATGGATTTGGTTTACTTAACTGAAACATTTCTCATTTCAATACCATTTGGGTTGATATTCAAGTGGGAGTCTTGGGTTGTTCCAATTGGACAACACAAGCATCCTCTTTCTCTCACATATAATTGATATTTTAGTATGATTTGGAATATATCACTCTATGCTTTTGGTCCAAACCTTGACAACATGATTGTTGTGTCATGGGGTGGTTCATTTGTGCATCATTTTAAGAGGAAATAGGGGAACCAAGATCTTGGTTAACCATAAACCAATGGATTACACTAAAACATAATAATCAATTAAGAATGAGGAACTCTTCAAGTGTTGTAGTAACATAGAAATGATCACTTATTTATCACATATTTTTCAAAATCCATTATGTCTTTCAACATTACAACTCTTTATGTTAATTTAATTTCTTAAAATTGTTTACAAAATCACCCCCCCCTTTTGTTCTTCTTATTAAAAAAACACACTCAAAACCTATCAAAACTCTTTGAGAGATGACCTAGGGTCTGCTTTATACTACAAAATATTCTTTAAATAACTATCAATTTGAGGTTTCATGACTACACAGTCAAATTTTTGCGTCATTGTTAGGGATCACTTGGGTTTTTAGTGAGTGTTTTTGATAAATTTTTTATAAATTTTATGAATATTTATTTGTTTTATGATACAACTCAACCTATATTTTTCGTATTTTGATTTATTTTTTTTTTGTTTAGGTTTGGGTCATGATCCGTTCTAATCTAGGATATTTATCTCCTTTCAAACCTAAATAGGAAAGGATCTTACATCAGCGGCACTGAGACACACAAGAGAACCCTTCAAAGGAGGACATAAAAAAATAGACACTCTTCTAGATCCTTCCGCTTATTCTTCTATAACACACATTATAACTAAAATTAACATGAATAACATGGATGTAAACAATCAAGAACTAAAATAAATAACCTCACTTTATGTTGATATCCAACCCACATATATTCAAATTCAAGGTGAGGCACCCAACTTTGAACTAAAATCTGGTTTAATTCTTTTTTTAACAAGATTTCAGAGACTACCTAGAGAAGATCCACACAAGCATATCAAATAATTTCATACAATGTGTTCTACCTTAAAACCAACAAATGTGGATAAAGAACTATTAATGTTAAGGGAATTCCCTTTTTCATTAGCATACACTACAAAAGACTGGCTTTATTATGTTAACTCCCTAATAAGAGGCTAGGATGACATGAAACACATTTTTCTTAAAAAATATTTCCCAGCCTCTCATACTGAAACTATTAGAAAAGAAATTTGTGATATAAGAAAATCACAACAAGAAACACAACATGGATATTGGTATTTATATAAAATAATTTTCTTAAGTTTCCCATACCACCAAATAAGAAAACAACTTTTAATTTAGTATTTTTATGAAGGTTTAATCCCTATTGATAGAAATATGATTGATGAAAATGTAGGTGTTATACTAGTAGATAAGACCCCAATTTCTGCAAGAACATTGATTGATAACATCACACAGAACACTAAACAGTTTCGTACAAGGTCCAGTGTACCCATTCAAGGTTTCTATGAGGTGAAAAGTAATGAATTTGAAAAGAATGTGGACACAATTTTTTAAGAATCAAGTACCCTTATAATAAAACTTTCTTATTTCCAAGGGAAATCCCAATTTCCTCCTCCTATTCATTGTGTTATATGTTCTTTTGACACTCACTACTCTGAAAAATTCCCATAATTGGGATAAACTTCTGAGAGTTTTGAGGAATTATTTCCAAGCTTCCCATATAACCATACCTTTAGGAAAGAACCATATTATCCATCAAATATTGGGTGGAAATACAACCAATCCTATAGGAAAGGGGGTATTCAAACCAACCTCAACAACCATCGACCCAACATGGTAAGAGTATTCATCCACCACCACCACCCAAAAATCCTCAACAACCCCAATGGCCTTTCCAACAACTCCCTCTAAAACCTAAGCCTAGCCAAGAATAAATGATGCAACAAATGGCTTCCAAAAATTTCCAATTATTTCAAACCACCTAGACATCCATACAAGACCTCAAAACCCAATTAGTCCAACTATCTAACTCGGTGGGGGAAATTCAATGTCATGGGTTGGGTAAACTACCTTCTCAACTAGTAGTTAACCCAGGGGATAAAGGAAATATTAGTTCCATCACCCTTAGAAGGGGAAAACTTAAAATACAAATGAATCCTCCATTAGAGTTAACCTCACTTGAGGTAACCTCCATCCCAACCATTGAAAATGTTTTGAATTTTGAAAATCCATGCCTTGAGAGAAGCCCTTTCAAAGGAAAGACTGTGCATGTCGATGAGTCTCCTAGCCAAACCATTCCTCTTCCATTTTGCCAAAGGCCCACCAAACCAAAGAAATAAAAGGAAACTGAACTAGATAAGGAAATATTGGAAACTTTCAAAAGTGTAGGTAAACATCCCCTTGACTGTTGTTGTGAAACAAATTCCATGATATGAAAAGTTTCTAAAGGAGATGTGTACACACCGAAGGTGACTTCATGGAGATGACAATGTGAGCTTGGGGAGAAACGTATCAGAATTGATAGATCCATCACTTCCCACCTAGTGCAACAATCCTAGGACATTATCGACTCTATGCACCATAAGGGATTATTCATTTTCCAAATCCATTCTTGATTTAGGTGATTCTATAAATGTAATGCCTCACTCCATTAACTCTACACTGTAGGTCTGGGAATTGAAGGCCACTGGAATTGTTGTTCATCTGGCCAACCAGAGTACTGCACACCCTTCTAGTGTGTTAGAGGATGTTCTTGTGAGTGTGAAAATTTTAATTTTTCCTGCTGATTTTTTTGTGGTAAAAATATAAAATGATATTATGAATGGACAAGCCCCAATTATATTGGGGATACCCTTCAAGAAAACTGTGAAAACCATAATTAATGTCCATAGTGGTACATTATCTATGGAATTAGGTGCCGACATAGTATATTTCAATATCCTTGATCCCATGAATCGCCTCTAAAAATAACATTACTCACTTTCTATTAATTCTATAGATATACTCCATTCCCTTGAAAAAACATCATTTCATTCCCATGATCCCATTTCTGAGTTTTATTCATTAATATAAATTCTAGGAAATGAATTTGCATTGATTTTTTTAGTGTTCTAGAAAATTTTCAGGCATTTTTATTGATTGATGATTTCATGAACACTGAGGATCCAATTACCATCGATGATACTAACAATCTTGTAAAATCTCATTCCTCATCAAAGGACGCTACCATTGAGTAGTTAGATGAGATCAGTGACCTGTCACTTTCACACACACTACCATAAAT
This sequence comes from Viscum album, assembly GCA_963277665.1. Classification (NCBI taxonomy): domain Eukaryota; kingdom Viridiplantae; phylum Streptophyta; class Magnoliopsida; order Santalales; family Viscaceae; genus Viscum; species Viscum album. The sequence goes on from OY728148.1 coordinate 1,143,973,801, forward strand.
CCAAATTCTACTTGAATTGGAACAGAAACAACTAACTCAAGATTTAAAAAATTCATATATTGAGAATGGAAACAAGTTTACCATCATCATTTCTAGTTTACTCCCTCCTGAGCATGAATTTCAACTGATTGAAATTTTTAGGGATTATAAAAAAGCTTTGGTATGGACAATTGCTGACATTCCTGGTATTATCCCATCAATTTTTACACATCATATTTTATTAAATGATGAGGCTAACCAGTGAGGCGAGCACAAGGTCAACTGAACCCAAACCTACAAGAAGTTATGAACAAGGTGGTAACAAAATTATTGGCTACTAGAATCATTTACCCCATCCCTGACAGCCAATTGGTCAGTCCCATTCATGTAGTTCCTAAGACAATGGTCCCTACAGAAATCCAAAATGAAAACAATGAATTGGTTCCATCTCATGTGATGAATATTTGGTGTCTTTGTATAGAATATCTCCAACTAAACCAAAACACTAAGAATGACCATTTCCCTTTTCCATTCATTGACCAAATGCTAGAAAGGCTAGCGAGTAAGTATCACTACTGTTTCCTTTATGGGTATTTGGGATATTTCCATATCCATATTGCCCCTAAGAACCAGGAAAATATGACCTTCACTTGCCCCTTTGGAAAATTTTCATATAGAAGGATTCCATTTATTCTATACAATGATCTGGGTACATTCCGACAATGCATGGTTAGTATTTTCTTCGGATTACCTAGAGAATTTCATTAAAGTATTCAAGGATGATTTCACTTTTTATGTCTCTTATTTTGTTGAATGTTTGAGTAGTCTTACTTCTGTCCTACATCACTATATTTAAAATAATCTCGTATTAAATTATGAGAAATTCCATTTCATGGTGTGATAAGGTATAGTTTTGGGACATGTCATTTCTAGGGAAGGCATCTAGGTAGATAAATCAAAAGAGGATGTAATTTCTTCCCAACCATTCCCAAAAAATTTACGGAATGTGTGGTCCTTCCTAGGTCATGCTGGATTTCACCATCGTTTCATTCGTGAATTTAGTAAAATTGTACTCCCCATCTCCTAATTACTCCAAAAGAAAAAGAATTTGTTTTTGATAATGAATGTGAGGAATATTTTAATATGATAAAATGGAGTCTCACATCACCCCCAGTAATCCAACCACCATGGTGGGATTAACCATTTTAGCTCATGTGTGACGCCTATAACTATGCAGTTGGGGCAGTCTAGGGTCGATTGATCTCCACATGTCATTGCATATGCCTCACATACACTGGAACCTTCCCAAGAAAACTACACCACAACTAAAAAAGTGTTCCTTTCCATTTTTGTTCATTGGATAAATTTATGTAATAACTTTTAGTGTCTAAATTCATTGTATTCTCAGAAAATGAATCCCTCCAGTATCTCCATAAGAAACCAAAATCCAAACCATGTCTCCTTCACTATATTCTCCTCCTTCAATAATTCAATTTATAAATTAGAGATTAAAAGGAGCAGAGAATGTGGTGGATGAATATATCAGTCATATTCCCACATCCTCGTACATTAACTCATCCCCATTTATTCCCTTAAATGAAATGTTTCCTAATGAACAACTGTACTGAGTGTGAGATGCTACTCCTAGGTATGCTGAAATTTTAAATTATTTGGGAGCATCTTTCATTCCTATTGATTTCAACAAAAAACAGGCCAATCATCTAAAACATGAGTCATGTTGGTACATTTGGGATGAACCATACCTTTGGTGCACCTGTAGTGATCAAGTCCTCAGGTGTTGTATTCCCGATAGAAAGTTGCAGTCTGTACTTAGGTTCTGCCATACTCTTCCTTGTGAGGGCCACTTTAGTCCCCAATAGACTACTTGCAAGGTCCCTGATTCTGGTCTCTTTTTGCCCACATTGTTTTGGTAATCCCACGACTTTTGAAAATCTTGTCCTAGCAATCAAATAATGCGGAATGTATCTAAAAAAATGATATTCCACCAAAACCGTTTCTCTTCCATGAAATTTTTTATGTTTGGGGTATTGAATTTATGGGACCATTCCCCAATTCATTTGGTAACATGTACATTCTATTGGTAGTGGATTATGTTTCAAAATGGGTAGAGGCACAAGCTACAAGGAATGATGATTCTAAGGAAGTTTTTGAATTTTTTAGAACCCAAAGCTTTTCTAGTTTTGTCTTACCTTGGTTCATCAACAGTGACCAGGGTTATCGTTTCAACAACCAAACAATGCAATCTAGTTTGTATCGGTATGGGGTCAAGCATAGAATGTATAATGTATATCACCCATAGACCAATAGTCAAGCTAAGGTGTCAAATAGGGAGGAAAAATAGATTCTTGAAAAAATGTTTCAACCCAATAGAAATGACTGGAGTCTTAGACTCGATGATTCATTATGGGCTTACCATACTGCTTTCAAAACCCCCATTGGCATGTCACCATATTGGATAGATTTTGGAAAGAGAACTCACCCGCTTATTGAGATTGAGCTTCGGGCCTTCTGGGCCATTAAACAATGAAATTGTAATCTTTCGGTTGTGGGTTCCCAAAGGAAGTTTCAGATTCAGGATCTGGAGGAAATAAGAATAGATGCATATGAGAACTCTAGGATTTATATGGAGTGAACCAAGGCTTCCCATGCCTATCTCATCCTTCATCGTCAATTCCACATTGGGAAGAAGGTCCTCCTCTACAATACAAGGCTGATGTTGCATCCAGGTAAGCTTTATTACCATTGGTTTGGACTATAAACTGTTACTAACATCTCTCCATTCGGTGTTTTCAATGTTCAAAGTGAAGAAACCAAGAAAACCTTCACGGTCAATGGGTAGTGGCTAAAGCAATTCCGTGAATCCATTTCAAAGTCCCCGATGGAGGAACTCCATGTTCAAGAAGCAATATATGAATGTCACTCGATAGTTTTTATCCTTCATTCCCACCTTCTCTTCTATTGCAGTGAGGACACTATACACATTATGTGTGGGGGATGGGTAAATTCCTAGGATAGTTAGGATTTTCATCATTTTTTCTTTCTTTTATTTTTTTCCTTCTTTATGGTATTTTTACTCCCCCCAACCCTTTTGGTCACAAAATCCTGGAACTTAATGAAAATTCATGTTGATTTTTTTTATTCCTTGTTGAATTTACATTTGATGAAAACCTAAAATTTTTATGGAATGAATGTTTTTATGAATTTAACCTAAGGAAGTTATTTTTAGTGAATTGGTTTTTGTTAATGATATAAATAGTTTTATCTCTGTGAAACCTCTAAAATGATTGATTCCCATTGTGTGAGTAATTTTTGGGAAAACTGTGTCACTGGTATCTCCACACATTTTCTCACCAAACCAGAAAGTGTGAATATTTCATACTTAATAGAAGTTAAATACGTTTTAGGTTAATATTTTCCATCTTAATGTGATATTTCCATATGTTCATTCCTTATTTTATTTGTTTCATTGCTGTACCAGATTGACCTATGTGTGTGTACCTAATATCCGACTGTTGTACGCCCTCAAAAAAATCATAAAAAAAGATCAAAATCATAAAAATGGGTTGGGTATTGGGAAGCTCAAAAACCAATCCTCCTAAACCTTTGATCTTATTATAACTATTTCAATTAGTGTCATGAATAGATCAAACAAGGTTTGAGATATGAGTGTGAGATTTCATCCAAATTCAACTTCTGAGAAAAAAAAATTACTAAATGAGGGGAGCGATGAAATGTACAACATATAGGGATATCTAGGTCAAGAGATTATGGTTTGAATTCTAGGAATGCTTAGCTGAGTGGGTCTAGAAATATGATTGAAAATTATGTACGGCAGGTTCGGTAGAACAAATATTTTATGCTTAAAAATGTTAAAATAACCTATATTTATTGGATAGAATGTGGAAAGAATAGCATGGAATACTTTTCAATCACACACATGGAGATTTAGTGGCATGGTTGACTTCTTAATTCCTTGATCAATTTTTTATAATGAATCTATCTGAATTTCACTGTGATATGATTTATGAGACATCTTTTTCCATTTTCCCAAAGAAGAACTCCTTGGTGTGGTTTGTGCATTGATCACTTTACTTTAATGAATTAAAATTTCTTGATGTTAAATATTCATGATGTTGGTAATATATACATGGATAATTTTTAAAAATGTAACTTTTACCAAGAGTGAAAATGTTTAGGTGTGGTGGTGTGATCGTACCACGATTCACTGTGTCATTTTCACCCTTACACCATTGTGTTAAACTGAATTTGTATTGTAAATTCCGAATATAATAAAAAAATGAATTTCATGTTTGATTCAGTTATTTTATGTCTATCACTGTTAAAAAGGGAAGTGTTACTTGTTTGATAATATCATTAAAGGTGGAGGTGATATGGAAGACGCATTATAAAGTCCGAGAAATATGGGTCAAACTACGTAGGATCCAAGCAAAACAGTGGATTAAGCCACACACTGCTACAAGACCGTGCATTAAAATGGGATGAACTGTTGTGGTCTGGTCCAAAATTTAATAGTCTACATTTAATCTCAAGGAACCCAATACCGATTCAGCTTTTATGGGGCCCATCATAACTGATCTTTCCAATCCACCGAATATGCACAAAGTCAAATGTGGAATTCTATAATATGTCAATATCTTGATCTTTTATTGTCCAAATTATGACAAAATTTAGTGGAGATAGTCAAGATGTGGTGCTAAAAGTGTCCAATTTTTTCAAAAGGGATATTCGACTGTCTAGTAGCCAAAAACCATCCTCCAAGTGGTTTATCCAAATCTGGGTGCCCAAAACCACATCCCGTTTTGATTATAAAAAGGCACCTTGGGAACCCCTTTTAGTAGTTCGAACTACAAGTGAATCTCTACCATTTTGGAGTCCTAGAGGAGTCTCCCCATCATCCTTGATGTTCTAGAGTCCCCCATCTTCATACGGGGGTCAATAATGAAGAAAGAGTTCCATATGAGCTTCATCCTCCTCCCAATGTCGAGCTAAATGGTGGGTGATCATTGCGAGGGAGCTACACACTTGAAGACAGAGTTATGGAACCTTATATTCTACTAGTTTTTTATAATTTGTGTGTTAATTATTTAACTTATATTTAATCTTCATATGCTTCTTCTTTGAATGAACTAATTTGGTTTAATTAAGTTAAACATTTCTCATTTCAATACTAATTGGGTTGAGATTCAAGTGGGGAATCCTCGGTTGTTCTGATTGGACAATACAGGCATCCTCTTTCTCTCACACAAACATGAAATTTCAGTATGATTTGGTAGACTTCACTCTTTGATTTTGGTCCAAAGCTTGAAAACACGATATTTGTGTCAAGGGGTGGTTCTTTGTACATCGTTTTAAGAGGAAATAGGGGAACCAATATCTTGGTTAACCCTCAACCAAAGGATTACACTAAAACCAAAAAATCAATTAAGAATGAGGAACTCATAAAGTGATGTATTAACTTAGAAATGAACACTTATTTATCTCATATTTCTCAAAATCAACATTGTCTTTCTACTTTAAAAAACTTTATGTTAAGTTTCTTTCTTTAAAAATTTTAAAAAATAACACCCCCAACCCTCTTTTGTTCTTCTTAATAAAAATACACACTCAAAACCTATCAACATTCCTTGAGAGATGACCTAGGGTCTAACCTAAACTAAAAAATCTTATTTAAATAACTATCAATTTGATGTGTCATGACAACGTGGTCACATGCCTTAAGATTCTGGATATATTATCTTATGGGATAGAGGTTATTGTGTTCACAGACCATAAGACCCTCAGGTATATCTTTTCTCATCATGACCTGGATCTTTTCCAGAAAAGGTTTGTTGACTATCTGTAATCTTTCGACATTGAGTTGGCTTATACACTAGGAAAGGGAAACATTTTTGTCGATTCCTTGAGCTATAAGATACAGATAGAGTAATTTTAGGAGTCTTTTAAAGAGTGGAAAATTATGGAACAGTTTGCAGATGTGCATCTAGATGTTCAGGATTCCTAGGGATGAGTATATCTAACTTTGAGATACATTATATTTTTTTCTTATTGATAGGATAAAGATAGAGTTGTTATTTGATCTGGAGGGATTTGTTCTGATAGATATATTATATGTTGGGAATCCACCCTAGTGATAGTCTTTTTTAAGTGAAAGTTCTCTTCTTTTATGTGACCGATTATGGGTTCCTTTAGGTTTATGTTAAGAGATGATGAGGGTGTTTTAGGCTCCTAGATGGATGGTACATCCTTATTTGACAAATATGTATCATGATCTCTGTATAAATTAATGGTGGTGAGGAATAAAGAATCTTATATCAGGATTCATTGGGGAGATACTTCACCTTTCAATTGGTGAAAGATGAGAATCAAAATCATGTTGGGATATTACAGCCTCTGCCCATTCCTGAGTGAAAGTAGTATGATGTCACTATGGATTTTGTGACAATATTACCAAGGACACCTCACAAGAATGATTTTATGTGGATGATCATATATAAACTGATTGTTTTAAACCATTGAGAGACCTTCACTTTGGATTATCTGGGTAATATCTACATGATTGTGATAATTGGGATTCAAGGTGTTATACGGAGTTTTGTTTCTGATATAGATCATCATTTTACATAAAAATTATGGTAGGGTATTCAAAAGGCTTTAGTATTCTAGGTTATCTATAATTAAACCTATCATTTACATAATAATGGTCAATATATGAAGAATATTTTGATTCTTGAGGATATGTTATGAGCCTATGTTTTAGATTTTGGTGCTTCATAGGAGTAGAATTCATTACTTTTGTAATTTTTTGTGGTAATTGCTTCCATACATCGATAAAAATGTCACCTTTAGATGATATTTATGGAATTATATGAAATTAAATACTTTTTTGGTTATATGTAGGTGAGTAAATTATTCTCGGACAAAGTCTCATGTAAGAGAAGTCAGAGCATGTTCAGTTGATCAGGAGGCGGTTTGTAACTGCATAGAGCAGGAAAAAATCTTACACTGACCATCAGAGATTACATATGAATTTTTTTTTGGTCATAATTTTTTATTTTTGGTTCCACCTAGGTAGGGGAAATGAATTATCAAGAAATATTCAAAGCTAGAACCCAATAAATTCAGTCTATTTGAGATAGTGTAAAGGGTCAGTCTAGTGGTGAACCAATTACCCGTTATACAGAGATACAGTTCCATATATGATGTGTTTCACATGTCCTTTATTTAAAGATATTATCCTAGACCTTCTCATTTAGTATTAATTTAGTAGTTAAACCTTTTTTTAGATTCATTCTTTAAGAAGAATATAATTCAGATTATAGACCTTAGTGAGGAGTATCTCTAAGGAAATATTATACCTCTAGTGGAAAAAATTACTCACTGATACTACCATAGGTCTTCTTAGGGAAGGAAATGTGGTATATGAGTGTAGTAGAAATAATTATTCACTGATACTACCCCAAGTCTTCTTGGAGTATCCTGGGGATGAGATTTTATATGTTGGGGAGGTTGTAATATCTATTTTTTCTAGGTACATCTCTCTTTGTGTTTTTCATTAAAAAAAATTATGTGTTTGAACCATGGTGGTCATGTTCCTTTGATGATGGAGAGAATTTTATGGGGATAATGACTTGAATTATAGTGATATATGTTTATTTAAATAATTTATTTTATGTATAAACAAATTAAAGGGTCTTATAAGGGATTTCCTTGAGTTTGGAAGGCTACAATGGTGGTTCAGGCTCTTTTGCAGAATAAGGGTTTAAGGATCTCTATAAGGAATTTACATTACATGTAAATATTAAAATATGTGTAATTGTCTTCAAGTAGATTATATAAAATGGGTTCATGAAGGGAACTAGATACACACTATGAAATAGTAAAATGACATGTAATGTTTGAGTAGGGTTATTTTAAGTCGAGGTGGCACGTTTTTTAGGGTAACTCAAAAATTGAGAATTACATATCGTGTATTTATTGAGCTCAGTGTTTTTAAATCCATGATGTCCATTTAATTTTTTTACATCCATATGTATCCTTTACTCTCTCAAACACTGGTTTAGTTTTAGTAAATTTGGAATCCCTTTCTTCTCTTTATGACTTCCGAATTAAACAATCAATATTTGGTGAGTGGCTTTGATTTTTTCCACTCTCATTCCTCTTGTTCCTCATTATCAGAGGGTAATATTTTGACCACTATAGAATTAGATGTTGATCTTGACATTAGGTGATATTTATTTTCTTCTGAACATATTTTTCTTTATCCTTTTATGGAATTTCTTGTTTTAAGTGTTGGGTTGATCATTAGTTAATTTTATATGGTATAAAACAAAACCTGATGGTTTGTTTAATTGTTAAGTATATATAATATTATGATTTCTCTAATACAACATGAACATTAGTTAATTGAAAATTTAATGATGAAAATCATGTGGTTGGATTATTCCTTGTATCCATTTGAATACAATTATATTGAGACTTATCTTTTGGCTACCCATTGGCTGAGTGAAACCTTTAATAATAATGAATTGGATTATGGCTTTGAGTTTGTGTTAGCATGACATGAGACCTTAGGTGGTTTATTGACATAGAATCACCTTGATAATGGATCATTGTCTCTTAAAATGAATGGTGATAAATTATTATAAGAATCGATGTGAAATTGAAAGTAAAATGGTGAATTGGAGAATTTATCATTGAGGCTTATGATATAATATTATTATATCCTTGCTTTTATGACTTTTTGTGATTTATATTGAAACTCTTATATAGCAAGATTCGCCTGGTTTCATGTTTTAATGCTTATATAGTAGTGTTGGACCAGTTTCATGTTGTAATTCATATATAGTGGGCTTGGACTAGAGTGATATTGAAATGATTATATAGAGGGATTGGCCCAGATGTAGAAATGTTTTTATAGAGGGCATGACCTATATACTAAAATTATTAGTTAGATGTATTTTCCCAGTTATGTGATGATGATGTGGTCTGTGGTTATGGTTGGAATGGTTGTGTCACATGCTAATGGATATTTTGGTCTGGTTTCTATGTATGTTAACTTATGCATTATATTAATTGGATAATTAATACACCTATTTATCACTTTATTACATGAACCTATTATAATACTGGTTTTTTAGACACTGTGGTGGAATCCTATCGAGTTTCACTCGCACCCTATTCAATCCGCCATTTGGTACTAGAGAAGATTATATGGATGCAATAATAGATAAGTTCAAGGGACCTTGTAGGTGATTATTTCTTTCTGAATGGTTTTTTTCTAGGTGAACTGACCGATATGGGGTCCATGGATGGGTCATTGATTTTATTTGTGTCAATGTGGTATATTATCTGCATTACTATCTGTTTTACATTCAAATACATTATACCCTGACATTATATTTTTTATTATTTGATTCATTTTTTCATTCTTTACTTTCCAGTTGTGTTTTGTAATGTTTTTATATACCCATTACTCCAATATTTTTTAATATTTGTTTATTTCTAATGAATTGTAACTCTATACTAGGGGGTATAGTGCCCCCCCTATAATAATCTCACCCTTGCTGCTAATAAGTAGCCTCTGTAGTATGGTGAGTCACAATTGAGGTCTCATAACAAGCCTGATTTATCCATGTGAGAGAGTTTTGAATCATAGTATGTTACGCTTAACTTGTTTGGGTACCCAGTTACTAGTGGGGATGTTGATTATTATGATAGTAAATCCACATCAAGTGGTATATTTTTTTTGGAAGAATGTTGTGTGAGTTGGAAATACAAAAAAGAAAATAGTGTACTTAGAGACTAATCAGGTTGTGTATGAGACTAATACATAGGCATTTACACAAAATATATGAATGAAATATAAATTATAATACTTTAATGTCAAAATTTAAGAATCACTTGGAATTTATTTTGATAATAAAATTGAAACTAATCATTAAAGGAATTTAGTGCAGAACTCTAAATCTAAACACATTGAAATTAGATATCAGTTTATCAAAGAGAATGCTTAAAATATAGATGTGACTCCAGTATTTATTATTATAAGGGATAAAATTATTTATACTTTTACAAATTTCATTCCAAATGATAGATTTCATGTATTGAGATGAAATATCCTTCTTCATGAATTTCCTCCAACTTGAAGAACCTTTTATATACACCATAATCCTTTGAATTGTATTTTCAAAGGGGGGTAAAGGTAAAAAACATTTGTAACTTTATATTTTTAATCCAAAGCTGGTGTTCTCAAAAAATTGAGAGAAATGAGTGAGTTAATTCAGGGGAGTATAATCAAATACTTAAGCTAGAAATTTATTATCAATGTGGGATGGAATTCCCTCAAAAAACTTTCTTTATCTATTAGGGTGGTGTTAGTTTGCTTGTCTTTTAAAAATGGTGTTAATTGAAGAAATTCAGTATAGATTATTAGGGTTGAAAACAAATCTAAATGGGGATATTGAAGTGTCGATGGAATTATAGGTGCATTATTATATTTTTTATAAACCTTGATTGAAGGACAATTGAAGTTATTATGGATGATTTTGGGATATTAAACATTTAAATAAATTTATTTTAAATTAATTTTAATAGATAATATTTTTTTTAGTTGAGTTAAAAATTTGAATATGAATTATGCTATTGTATCTTCTTGAGAATTTGTAAGTCCTCTCAAAGTAAGGTTCTATGGTTATACGGAATAAATTTTGAGATTTTAAGAATACTTAAAATCTTCATTTTTATATGAAATATAATAAAATATAAACAATGATATATTCTGAAGTGCATGATGAGATGTAAAAAATGAAATATCCTAAATTAATAATATGATATTTTAGTGTTTATAGAAGATATGTGTAGATGTTTATTATAAAAGAATTTAAAATAAATTATGCAATATGGGATGCTAATACACTGGTGAATATAGAAGATCTGTAGATTTGATATAAAATATATTCATAAATATGGATAACATTTTTAGATCGGGAGGAATATATTTTAGGGTAAAATAAGAAAATTATTAGACTTACTGTGATATGTAAGATTTTTTTCTGACACAGAAGATATTCTTAAGGGAGAATAAGATATTTGATCTTATTGAATTGAAAGATAAGATATTACACTTCATATATAAGGTTTTTTAGTTTGGAAGATTTTGAGAATCTTATTGATTTAAATAATAAATTTTTTTTATGGTATTAAATCATAAATATCATGATATTGAGGGATTGAGTGGTGGATTATGTTGAATTATAATTATAAAGTAATCCTAATAAAATATGAAGATAACTACCAAATTGGTCTTGGAATTTAACACATCATGATTTAAAAATCATAAATTTAGGTAAATGTTATATAAATTACTAGAAGTATTTTTTGACCATTTTGGATGATAAATTTTGGAATTTTGGGAAATTAAGTTGTGGTTCAATTAATGAAAACACATGTGATCAATTAGAGAGAGACAATAATAGGGAAAAATCACGAGAAAATAAACAAATAGAATATTTTAAAATCCTTTTGGAACTTGATTTTATGTCATTATGATGTTTTCAGTAATTAATAAAGGCTAATAAAAATAAAAATAAAAATATGAAAAATGATATGAGTTTGTGTTTCAACATATTGAACATTCTACGTGAGAATTATCCATAGAGGAAGAAATTTAGATTGATTCCAAGACTACTGGTTTAATGAATCTCATAAAATATTAAGGGAATCTCGACCTTGATGTAGAGGAAAATCGAATATTATTTAATATTATGGAGTATTGAAAAATATCTTATTTTTATATTAAATAATCCTAGAGATTTATAGTTATTTTTTTAGATCTAGTTTGAATTTTATCTAAACTAATTGTATATTGTATAACGAATTTTCAAGAGATAAGAGTAGTTGGAAGCACTATTGGGTAGAGAATGATACCTTCCCAATACGTTTTTAATACTCATTGATATTAGTATAAAATATATTTCTTATAATCAAATAGAGAATAATTATGGTGTAGTTAATTATCATTGGGGTAGGACCATTTAAAAATATTATCTTCTAAATTTCTGATTCATTATTTACTTTATGTGAGTGAGCAAGTCTTGACATGAACGGATCCTAATTTTAATCATTCATGGAGTTTTATGTGAAAACATTAATGAATAATAAAATAAATAAACACTAATCCCCTCTCTTAGGGATACACAAATACAAACTTGGTAATTTCACACTCCTGTAGGAGTATAATAAATTATAATCATTGTATCATTCTATTACAAGTTAAACCAATAAGTGTTGAACATAATTTACTGTATGCTGAGTGGATAGAAGTTTATAAACAAAATTGAAGAATATTTCAATTATTAATTAGTTTTATGTCCCAAACAATATAATGTGATTTAAATGAAGTAGGTTTTAGAAATAAACTCACAGGTAAAGGAGAAGTAGAACAGAACAAATCTTGTCTTCTGTGTAAGGATTGCTCTAAAAGTAAAGGTTTTATTTTTATGAGAACATTTATTTTGTTATAATTATTAAAATTATATAGATATTTATTTAAATTTTTCTAAAAAATTATATTTTTTAAATGGATTTGAATTCATCATTTATGAATAAAGATCTTGAGGAAGAAATTTACCTCAAACAACTAGAAGTGTCTATCCATGGAATTGATGCTTATAAAGTTTTAATGTTATTGAATGCATTATATGGGTTCAAACATTTTCCCAAATCATGGTACTTGAATATTTACATTCGATTAATAATCATTCAATTCATGTAATAAAAAGTGGATTTGAGTCTTTATTTCATTGGAGATGACACAAAATCACCCTTAGTGAGTTTTTATGTCGATGATTTTATTTTTGAAAACAAGAAACTTATGGAGAAATTTATACTAAAATGAGGAACATTTTGAGATGTCTATGATTTTTGAAATATAGTTATTTTGGGGTTTTATAATCAAAAAAATAATATATTATATCTTTTTATCCAAAATAAAGTATTCTCATGAGTTATTGAATATGTTTGGTATGTAAGAATAAAAGGTCATTTGTAGTCTGATAGAACATGGGAGAAAGTTGTGCATTGATGAAGAAGGAAATAACGTGGATTAGATAGATGTTTTGGGGGATATTGTAATCCAATTTTGGTGGATGGAATCATGACCCAACATTTTATTTTTTATTAAAAAAATTTCATGGTTCCAAATAAACTCAATGGAGTCGCATCTTGCTTAAGTGAAAAAGATATTGTGCTATATGAAAGGGACTCCTAATTTTGGTTTCAAGTATGACAATAACACATTATTTAATTTTCATTGATATTAGGATGTGAATTTTTTAGATGATATTGGGGATAAAATGTTTAATTTTAGTGGTCAAATATCATTTGTAGGAATATGTGTTGAATGATACTCTAAGAAGATAAATTCAGTATCCTTCAGTATAACTGAATATGAAATGTCGTTACATCCCAAATAATAGAAAAGTAATTTCGATGAAGTCAAAATTTTAAGAAATAAGGGTTTATATATCATATCTATTTATGATTGGGTCTAAAGACCAAATTAAAATTAACTAGAAGGTGAAATGAGGTGGACTTTCATTATAGAATGTCTCAACCAAAGATAATGTTTTGTATATCTTGATGAATCCACTAATTAATGATTATTTTTTACACTTAAGAGTTTTATTGGGAATTCATTCTCTCCAAAATGACTATAAAATTTTTTCGATTAGTTTCCATCTTTAATTCTGTTTTATTTATTGATAATGGTGGAAATACAAAATGATATCTTATTGTAAATGGGAAAGAGACTCTAGTTTTATTTTATAATTAAAATATAGGGGTATTGGAGGAGTTTTTAGTTGATGTTAGAAGAAGATATATTTTCATTCCCATGGTCCAATAAACAAAAATGGAGATATTGAAGATCCCTCAGTGTTTAGAGGGATATTGAAGTTCCCTTAATGATTGATGTATGTTGATGTGTTTGTAGAATACCATCATGAAATGAATTTATAAAAGTTATATGTGATTTTATATCAATTGGGACATGGTCAATATGAAATTGTTCATATACCTAGAGTTTGAGTACTTTGATAAACACAATTTTATTATAAATTCACTAAAAGGATCATGTGGTCACTCTAAGACGGAAGGTAAATAAATTTAACCTTTTTATAAAATTCATTTACCCTTTTGAATCCCTTATTATTATTCATTCAATTATAATTAGTAAATATATATATGGATTTAATTATGACTGCACTTAATGAAATAACACTGCATGTGTGAATGAAAACAAGAAAGTAAATTACATGATATTTTTACAAGGTTCAACCTCGATACTAGTAATCTACTACTTGTTGTATTAGGTTTGATTCTAAGCCACATATATACACTATGAAATAATAGTGAATGAAGATATGATATCTCTTTTAAATACTATTATATCTCCTAACAGGTTCATACTCTTCTTATTGGTTTCATTATATTATCCCTTTCCATTTTAGAATCTCTCAATAGGTTTGTTTATACTAGATCCCACTAGTATACAAAGTTTATTTCTAAAAAAATACTAAAAAATATCTTAAATATCATTTATATAACAGTGAAACAATAAATAAGATATTATACCTCAATTATATTCATTGATATCCTTGATATAATCAGTTATAGTTGTATACATGTCAATATTTTTTCCTCCACTCAATCTTCATGGAATTAGATTACTAATGAATGGCTAATAATACTATATGCACATTTTCATTACTATCAAACTCACTTATTCTTATTTCTATGAAATAATGTTATTAAATGATGATAATTTTCTCTTATTTCTCATTCTTCTTCCTCTCTTATTCTTCTCATCTTCTTTGGATTCTAGATATAGAGATATCAAATAGTGGGTCTCAGCTCCCACTTCATATTATTTTCATATTTTTTCAATTAATAGGTTTTCCTCCATATAATATCATTATCTTCTATCTATTTTTTCAATACTCAAAATGTTCTCTGACATTTTTTATCATGTTCTCTTAAATACTACTCCAATTCATATTTTTTTTAATTCTCACTTTCAATAGATGTGTAATAACGCATACATCATTGACGTGAGAACAAGAAATCCACAATATCAGACATTTATAACACTGAGAAGTGTTATAACCAATTTCCAAAATCAAAACTTGAAATAATCCGACCAACCCCTCATAGTTGAAATTCAAAATACCAAAATTCAAAAAAATAATCAAATTTTGAAAAATAGAAAAGTGGACAGCTGGAGGCTTTCAATCTAGTCATGCGTCATCATCCATTGAATCATGAGTAGGATGCCCTTAAACCCTTTTTTCCCTTGGTAGTAATCATAATATTCACCAAACCTTAAACAGAGAAAATATCATCGTTGTGCCAGACATTTATACTGAACCAACCGTCATTGTAACATACCAACACAAGTGCCACACACGGGTTTCCAGACCCGGTCGGTCACATGACCTCAGGCATGCCTCCCCATACACCAGAGGCTACTGACTGTCAGTGAGGGTCAATATTGATCATGGGGAGACTATACACTCTTTATCAAAGAATAAAAATATTGTAAATAAATAAAAATAACCAAATGATATAACCATAACAAAGAAAATCCAGTATCAAATGGTAACCAAAATAGGAAATACTATATCAAAACTGAATAATAGATATTCCATAAACATTCCAAGTGTTAAAATGAAAAACCAAAAGTAAAGATACCAACAACTCCCAAGAGGGTCTTGAATGATGTATGGTTCCATCATCTATGATCTATCTCAAATCATCCATCTAATAAAGGGACATTTCCCTTAACCTGACCTTTATCCATGAAATCAATTTGGGTACTAATCAGGAAGCCTTATTAGGCTGTGAGTACAACTCAATATACCACCACCAATAGTGTCTAAAACAATATCCAGTCAAAAAAAAATATATAGTTGTATAAAGAATAAATAACAAAAATAAAGTAAAAAATTAAATTTATTCAATTACACTTTATTTAACCACATAAACCATTGGGTTCCTAAGGACACTTGGATTATCAATACCTGCTTCAACCCTTGTCGGAGTTTGAAAAACATCATATATCCTATTACCAATTTATTATAACACATGGGATTTCATAATCCATTTCACCACAATTAATTACCATGAAAAATTGGAACCATAGTCCAATACCATCTCATGGGACTAGAGTATCATGTCTAAAACCCCGTTGGTATTTGGAGCATGTGTCCCTATCAAACACCTCATTGTCAAATCGATATTTGGACCCTTAGTCCTTGTCACATACTCATTGTCTCATATGGGTATTTGGAGCCCTAGTCCCTTACCCATAATCATTTTCTCATATGGTTATTTGGAGCTTTATTCCATGTCCCACACACATTTATCCTAGATGGGTATTTGGAGCCTCAATGCCTGTCCCACACACATTTATCATGTATGGGTATTTGGATCCACAATCCCTATCCCACACACATTTATCATATATGGGTATTTAGAGCCTCAGTACCTCTCCCACACATATTTATCATATATAACATATGTATCACAATTTAACATTTATCACATAAATCAAGGTTAATCAACATTAACCCTCTCATTTCATTTTACAATCATGACATCTATTAATTAATTAACCAATTAATTTAATCAATTCAATAAATTCCATAACTACAAAAATTTCCATTAATTAATTCAACAATTAATTAATCAAATTCTTAAATTCCATAATTACAACATTCCCGTTAATTAATTAATTAAACAATCAATTAGTAAAATTCATCAATTCAATAATCATAGCATCGCATTAATTTATTTAAAATTAATAAATCAAAATAAATCAATTCCACAATCATGAAATCTCATTAATTAATTCAATAATCATTTCATCCAATTCATGAATTCCACAATCAAAACACCTTCTATGAATTAATACAATAATTAATTGATCAAAATCATTAACTCCACAGTCAAAATAGTTCCCATTAATTAATTCATCCAGTTCATCGATTCCATAATCACAATAATTCCCATTAATTAATTAAGCAATTAATTAATTCACTATCAATTCCACAATCATGACATCACATTAATTAATTTAATAATTAGTAAATCTAAATGAATAAATTTCACTATGAAGACATATCATTAAATAATTCAACAATTAAATAATCCAAATAAATCAATTCCATAGTCATTTCATCATATTAATTAATTCAACAATCAATTATTCTAATTAATCAATACCAAAATATCAACAATTTCCATGAATTAATTCAACAATATTTTAATCCAATTAATTAATTCCAAAATCACAACAATTGTTATTAATTAATTAAACATCTAATTAATCCAATTCATTATTTCCAAAATCATGAAATCTCTTTAATAAATTTAATATTTAATTAATCCATTCAATCAATTATACAATCATGAAATCTCATTAATTAATATAGCGATTAATTAATTCAATCAATAAATTCCACAATTACTACATATCATTAATTAATTAAACAATTAATTAATCTATTTAAATCATTTCACATTCACATAATTCCATTAATTAATTAATTATTTATTTATTTACATAAATTCACTTAATTAATTCTCCAATTAATTAATCACATCAATCCCTCCAATTAATTCACCAAATAATTGGTTACATCAATTTCTTCAATTAATTTAACAATAAATTAATCTCATCAATTCCATTAATTAATCCCATAATTAATTAATCTCATTAATTACATAATCAAAACAATATTTGTTAATTAATTCTACAATTAATTAATCCAATATCATAATCTTGGTATCCCCATAATTAATTCAAAATTTAATTACTCAATCCAATAAATTCAATATCCCTTAATTAATTCAAAAATTAATTATTCAATTCAAAACCCAATATCTTATAACTAAATAATTATTTCCAATTTCACAATACCAAATTCCAAAAAATAATTCAATAATTAATTATTCCCAAATCTCACAATTTTATTATCTTGATAATTAATACATTATTTAATTATTCCAAATTACACAATTCCAATATTATTATTATTAATTCTATAATTAATTATTCTTAATTCCACAATTTAGATATTCTGATAATTAATTCTTCAATTAATTATTCCCAATTCCATAGTTTCAATATTCTGATATTAATTATACAATTAATTATTCTGAATTCACATCCCATTGGTTAGTTAATTAACAAAATAAATAAATTCAATTTAGAAAAATCAATTTCTATACGAACCATAGAAATTCAATAATTACATACATTTAATTTCAATCAAGACTATAGTGTTTGAATAATATGCCTCCTACCTCAAAAAGGTGATGAACTCCCTTCAACAAATATCCCTAATTTGAGTAGAATAACCCTAATCACTTCAAAGATCGAGATTTTGATTCAAAACCTAAATCCAAGATAAACAGAAATAATATCGATTAAACATAGATCTATATAAAAATATAAAAAAGGAAAAACACCCCTTTAATTGATGGTAGAAGAATGATAAAGAGATGGGAAACCAATCAGGATGAGATTCACTTACCAAGGGAGGTGTAGATCTTTGATTTTGAAATAAATCGCTAAGAATAGAGGTCGAGATCCCCAGTAATTCATTCGTGAGCCTCCAAAATTGAGATGAATTGGTAAAGGATGAGTGGGGCTTGATTTTGTATTGAAATAGGGGGTTCATAGATTTAGAGACAAATTTTTTATTTATATTATATACATTTCACGGTGTTTTAGGCATGGGCGCATGGTTTTCCAAACAATGCACCTTAACTATGTGCCACTTCTAGTGGTTCAACAATTTCTTCTCTTAGGGAGCATAATATGACAAGACATTCACCATCCATGTAAAAACTCTCTGTCCAAGATTGCATGGTTAGTTGGGCTTGGGATCACAGTTTGGGAAACCCCACACTACCCACTTTCTTCTTAAAATTCTCAAATTTCACCCAAAAAATCCCCTAGAAATAACCCAATCATAAAGTAATCAGATCAATGAAAAAGAGTACTGGAAAAAAATCTCGAGAAATCTCTAGAAATGTTCCAGTTCCTAAAATCTCCCCACCTTATAATGGATTATCCCCGAGCTATACCTCTAAGTATCTCTAAAATTCCCAGTCAACAAAATCAGTCCACTAATCCTTCTTATATTATTCTATTTCCCATGTTTCCTATTAAACCCATCCATGTTTCCATATTATATGAACTATTGGCAGGTAATTTTCTCCTAACACTTTCTCATTGTGATCAAACACACAAAACAGATTCTCCTAGAAGGATGCATCAGTCTCAAGATAAAATTCTACAACATACTCAGCATTTTACCCAACTCACTATTCCATACAAAAAAAAATAACACCATCCAATATTGGAACTCATAATTTCCATAAAAATAAACAAAGAAGTATTTAAATCCCACACCTCTAAGGCTCGCCTAGCCTTTACCTAAGAAATTTAAATATTAACCTAAAAGGTTCCTAATTATAATTCGGATGCCACCATTTTCAAACAATGGTCCTTATCCAAATGCCTACTACTCACACATCCCACCCCACCTTTGGAGATTTATTAACACTTCATTATCAAGAAACTCAACCACCAATGCCTACACTTCAATTTCATGTTGAACCCTAAAACATGGACCTGGTCTTCTAACCTTTCATGACAAAAAAACAACATCAACCACTAATTATTCTGAGAATCTGATTATGAAACCCATGGTATTCATTGACCTTTGGTTTATCCTAAGAACCTCCTCAGTAAAATTTTTAAGGCATATATCCCACCATCTATCTCTACATACACTTCTTCATAAGCGCAACCTCTAAGATTCGACATTTCTAACCAAAATACATTAATATAACTAAGAATAAATCCATATATTTCTCATCATACTCGGGATGATGTAAAGGTAGAGGAAATGATTTCAACTAATTAAAATTATGATAAGAAATCATCAGTGAACACCACCGAAAATCTTCCATCACTGATTTTACCTCCCATTTTGGTAACACCTTAACCTATCGAATGTCTCAGCCATCCCTACCAGCCAACATCTCACCATAAGGAACCAAAACAAGATGGTCCCTTATATAACCTACAACTGAGTTCTCAAACTAGGGAACTATCACTTCCCAAACCACCCACATCAACGGAAAAGACAATAAAAAGGATACTCATTTCTCAAAAATAACACTGTTAACAAGGGCGATTTAAAAAAAACTATAACAGGTCATTACCCCTTTTTCCCACCACAAGGTTAAAATTGTTTCAATATCATTACCTTTAACCATTTTACATCTAGGCCATGGTTAAAGAGAGTAAAATAAATCTCATATTCATTTTTCTTATTTGACACCCATTTATTCTCATCATGCATCATTTTTACAACTCTTAATTCACATTAAGAACCTTTTTTAATTCAATTTAATAATCAAGGAAAAACATTTTAAGTTCAATAAAATAACCAAAACCCATATTCCTGTGTGTGCATAAATGACGCATGTCGAAAAAAATATGGAGTACCTAGAACGATGCATGCATACTCAACTCTCATGCCATATCAGGTCATGAGTCAAATCATAGAAAATATAAAAATAATTCTCACATAACACAAAAAGTGCATCACCCAAGGTTAAATAACCTTAAACTGTAACAACAACTATCAATAACATTAATCCCACCCTGGGTACTGGGGTTCTCACCCATATATAGGTTAAATACTCCAATGTACGAGATCATGAACAAGGCCCAACTCTACTTAGTCTTCTATATAATTTTACAAAATAGTAATAAAAATAGAATAAAAGAAAAGAAAGAAACTCTACTAATACCATTTTGTAACAACCTGACCAGAGTTCCACACACCAATGCCTCAAGGCGATCGGTCACATGACCTCATGAATGCTTCTATGTATGTCAGAGGATGCTGACTAGAAACAATGGTCAATATCGATCATGGAGAGACTATACCCTCTTTATCAAAGCATCCAAATAATGGAAAGGAATAAAAATAAACAAATGAAATAACCATAACTAGAACAATACCAGTATCACATGGTAACCAAAATAGGAAATACAACATCAAAACTGAATTGTATATATTCCATAGTATGTGACAACTGTCAAAATGGAAACCCAAAAGTAAAGATTCTGAAAACATCTAAGGGGGTCCCAAACCACATCTGGTTCCCTCATCGATGCTCTATCCCAAATCATCTATCTAACATAAGGACTATTCCCTTAACCTGTCATAAAACCATGAAATCTATTTGGGTACCAATTAGGTGGTCTGATTAGGGTGTGCGTATAAATCATTAGTCCATAACCAACTATTTCAAAATTAATATACATTCAAAACAATGTATTCATTTGTATAAAGAATAAAAAAAATAAAGTAAACAATTTACATTTATTCAATTACTCAATTTAACTGCATAAACCACCAGGTTCCTAAGGACACCCAGACTATCAATAACTAGTTTGGCCTATTCTAGAGTCTGAACCATATCATATATCCAATTCACAATTCATTATAAGAAATGGGATTTCATTATCCATTTTATCTCAATTCATTACCACGGCCAATTGGAACCATGTTCCAATACCATCTCATGGGTGTAAAGTGTCGTGTCTAACACCACATGGGTACATGGAGATTTTTTCCATATCCCACACCTCATTTTCACATGGGTATTTAGATCTTCATTCCTTATCCATACTCGTTGTCTCATATGGTTATTTGGAGCCTCAGTATCTATCCCATACTTGTTGTCTTGTATGGGTATTTTAAAACTCAGTCCTTACCCCACAAACATTTATCATAGATGGGAATTTGGATCCTCAATCCTTCTCCAGCACACGTCTATCATTTATTGTTATTTTGATCCTTATTCCATGACCCACACACATCTATCATATATGGGTATTTGGAACCTCAGTCCCTTCCCAACACACATTTATCATATATAACACATGTGTTACAATTTCAAATATATCACATCAATAAAGGTCAATAAACACTAATCCTCTCATCACATTTCATAATCACAACATCTATTAATTAATTAAATATTTAATTTACCCATTTCAATCAATTACATAACCAAAAAAATTTCTATTAATGAATTAAATAGTTAATTAATCCAATTATTCAATTCTACAATTATAACAATTCACATTAATTATTCCAATAATTAATTAATCCAATTCATAAATTCTGCCATCATTACATCTGATCAATTAATTCAACAAACAATTCATCCAAATAAATCAATTCCACAATCCTAACATCTCATTAATTAATTTAATAATCAATTATTTCAATTCATCAATTCCACAATCACAATAATTCTCATGAATTAATTAAAAAAATAATTTATCTAATTCATAAATTCCATAATCACAATAATTCCCAAAAATTAATTGAAAAATTAATTAATCCAATTCATCAATTCTACAACCACAAAAATTTCCATTAATTAATTCAATAATTAAACAATCAACTTCATCAAGTCCGCAATCCAAACAAATCATTCATAAATTCAGTAATTAACTAATCCAAATAAATCAATTCCAAGATCATGATATCACATTAACTAAATCAACAATTAATTAATCCTAATCAATAAATTAAACAATCATGACATTTCATTATTTAATCCAAAAATTAATTAATACAATTCATCAATTCCACAATCACAATAATTCTCAGGGATTATTTCAACAATTAATTAATCCAATTCAAAAATTTCACAATCACAGCAATTCCCATTAATTAATTCAACAATTAATTTATCCAATTAATAAATTCCAAAACCATGATATATCATTAATTAATCCACTAATCAATTAATTTAATCAATCAATTACACAATCATGACATGTTATTAATTAATTAAATAATTAATTAATCTAATCAATCAATTCCAAAATCATTATATCTCATTAATTAATTTAACAAATAATTAATCCCAATCAATCATTTCACATTCACATTATTCCATTAATTAGTTAAACAATTAATTATCACATCAATTTCATTAATTAATTCCACAATTAATTAATCATGTCAATCCCTTCAATTAATTCATTAATTAATTGGTCACGTCAATTTTATCAATTAATTAAATAATTAATTAATCCCATAAATTACATTAATTTATGCCATAATTAATTAATCACATTGATTATATAATCAAAAAAACATTATTAGTTAATTATAAAATTAATTAATCCAATATCACAATCCTAATATCCCCATAATTAATTTAGCAATTAATTATTCAATCCTATCAATTCTATATCACATAATTAATTCAATAATAAATTATTTAATTCATAACCCAATGTCCCATAATTAAATAATATTTCTAATTTGACAATCCCAAATTCAAATAATTAGTAAAAAAATTAATTATTCCCAAATCCCACAATTTTAATATTTCGATAATTAATTCATCAATTAATTATTTCTAATTCCATTATTTCAATATTCTGATAATTAATTATATAATTAAATATTTCCAATTCAAAATTTTAAATATTTTGATAATTAATTATTCCTAATTTCATAATTTCAATATTCCAATTGTTAACTATAAAAATAATTATTTCAAATTCACATTCCCTTAATTAATTCATTAATTAAATTAATTAATTCAATTTAATTAAATCAATTACTAGATAAACACTAGAAATTCCACAATTACAAACACATAATTAAAATCCAGGCTATGATATTTGAATAATAAACCACCTACATCAAAATGGTGATGAACGCTCACAAATAGATATCCCCAATTTGAGATAAATAACCCTAATCACATTGAAAATCATGATCTTGATTCAAATCCTAAATCCAATATCAAACAAAACAACATATATTAAAACTAGATCTATATTTAAATCCAGGAGGGGAAATAAACCCTTTAATGGAATGGAGAATAATGGGAAAGAGACGGGAAACCAATTATGATGAGATTCACTTACAGGGGGAGGTGTAGATCTTTGATCGAGATATTCAATCACCAAGAAAAAAACATTGTGAGTCCTAATAATTCATCCAGAAGCCTCTAAAATTGTAGTGAATCATTATAGAATGAGTGGGGGTCAATTTGGGGTTAAAATTTGGGGGGGGGGGTTAGGTTCTACGGTTTAAAAGAAATTTTTTGTGTTAACGTAAATCTCGTGCATAGTTTGCTGGGCAGGACTACATAGTTTTCTGACCAATGCACCTATTATAGGGGTTGCATGATTTCTCATTTTAGGGAGAAAGGTTTGAAAAGCCATGAACCATCCATGAAAACCCTCTCTCTATCTCTCTCTAGAGTTTCATGGTTTAATGGTCTAACAAGCATGGTTTGGACAAACCATGCGATAACCATGAATGACCCTCTTTCCTCTTAAAATTTTCAAATTTCACCCAAAATATCCCTGAGAAAAAACCAAAAAATAAATTACTCAAATAAATGAAAATGAGTACCTATAAAGAATCCTAATAAATCTCTAGAAAATTGTGGGTTCTTACAATCGTTGTTCCCCAGAGATCACCATGGAAAATCCAACTTCATCTAAAATGCATACATCTTCTTTAAGGGTGAAACACCAAAAATAATTATCACAAGATCATATTCTCTATGAAATATATAGTCACTAAATTCCTATCTCTACATGATAACTTAGATTATCACAATCACATCATGAAGCTCCCTTGGGACACTCTCATCATTACACAATGTGGAATGACCTTCTACCCACGGTGTTCTTTCATCCTAGATTATAGAACCGTCTATGGATTGTATACGATCCTCATATATCATCAAGATAAGATCATCTTCTTCAAAGTATGTAAACAATCATCATTATTCATACTTATTATAAAATTATCATATCCATTATCCTCAACTAGAATTATGGCTATTCAAACCATCAATATATTTAATCTTTGATGTCAAGAAAAATATCCACACATTTAAATCACCAGAATTTTCTTATCTTCACAATCTGATAATATGATCATATAATTTAGTGTGATATAGTGACATCATATTCTATGATTTATATTTTACTAACTAGTGAACACTACCTAGAAAATTATAATACTTACTAATGTGAGAAAATATTTCCAAAAAATTTGTTTATTTTTCAATGATAAACTCTAAGATCTAAATATTACTTGGGTAATTAATTAATATTTTATTACTTTTATAAATCTATAACTAAAATATCAAATGTATCAAATCATGAAATTTAATGATTTATTTAGTTTTTTAATTTAAATTAGATGTCATACATTACATTGGAGAGTTAGATTCATATTATTTTAAGGGGTTTTTAATTTTGATTGCTTCATTCATTTTAATATTAGTTCGTGAATAACCTATACTGAGTAAATGATTTTAATTATTTCATGGTGAAACTGAAATATGAATTAACAGACCGTATGAGTTTCTTTTACATCACATTACCTTACCAATGAATGAATATGGATTAGTAAAATCATATGTATTTTATGTAGTAAGGATCACAAGACTTTTTTTGGGTTACATCATAAGTTAGGATTAGAATCATAAAAATTTGGAGAGGATGAATAATGATAATTGAATATCATAAGGCTTTGAATCCCAATTATAAGACTTTGGGAAATTGTTAAATTTGGAAAAGGAGAAGTGTTAGAAAGTTTTTTCAATAATATGACATTATTATATGACTTCAACCATCTTCATGGGATCTCATGGCATTGTATAGCATAAGAGTCAAACAACATGACTTCTTTCAATATTGTATGAATTTTGTGTCAATCATAGGTCTTTCAACTATCATAAGGATTAAAAGACATATGATCTAAGAAATATAAGGACATAATATATGGGTGACTAATATATAAAGATACCTCTACTGATTTCACTAGTTTTTTAATGGTAAGATAAAAATTCCAATATATATGTAATGTTAGAACCTAATCACATGTCATTCTATTAGGGTACCACCAATATTCCCATAGTTACTTTAATAAACCAAATGAAACTCTCAAGAGGGAGAAAATTGAGTCATTATGTAATTTTAAAACTATGGAAATAAAATTATCATTTCTCAAAATGGAAAAATATTGACCAAAAATAAAATATTAATCCCATGGTTTAACCAAATAAGGGATAACACTGATAGAAACCCCATATGGAAATCATGAAGCTAAATAATAAAAATAAGACCTGGGGGGAAATTTAAAGTAAATATAGAAGATTTAAGAACCCCACTAAATTAATCATGGCCCTAGATCTAGACACATGGAGAGTCTAGTGAAGAAGGAAGTTTTCTCCTCGAGGTGTGCAGTTTGAGGAAATTTTTGAAGGTATTTAAATAATTAAAGAATGAAGGAAAAACTCATGTTACTTCAACAGTGAGAGGAATATGAATAAATACATGAGTAACCGTAGACCATTTATATAGGAAGGATAATTTTCACTAGAAGGAAGGAGTAATTCATAGATCTATTGAGCTATTGCTCCTAAATTTATTTTTTCTTTTTCACTTTCATGTAATGTCCTTGGTGATGGAACACTAATACATTAGTGGTCAATCCAAGTAGAGTATATCAATTCAATTTTAATGCATTATTCTCATAAATATAAATTTCTTTTGATCATTTATTTATATATTTTTAACTACTTAGTCTGTTTTAGTTTTATACAAATATTTGTCTTTAACCTATTCTTCTCTTATTCTTATATTTTCACAAACACAGTTTAATTAAATTTACATCAATATTTATTATGGTGAGATTTGGTCCCATTTAAGAGTTATTGGAAATATTTGATTACAATACTCTGAAATATTAGGGGTCATATTGATTATTTTATTTTCCTACTCAAGCAGAAACAACTAGGTGATGGTAATTAATGAGAACTCATTTGATTAGGGAGAGAGATGGGAAATAAACTTAATAAAAGATTTAATTGGAGAATAAGGGGATAATATGATGTTATACCACTATTTCTAAAACCTGAAGTTAAAAAAACCTAATTTCATTCCCAATAAAATTTAAGAATTTTAATCAAACACACTAATCCTATAAAATAAGAGAAAAACATTTAAATCACTCTTCTCTCTGGAGACAACCCAAGTCACACTACTTCCCTATATTCTTCTTGGGTTCAAATTTTTTTGATAGAATCCATTTGATAGGAATATTATCTAACTGATATCATTTTCAAGATGGCTATTATTTTTTATATTTTTTTTATTAATTTGAAATGGTTTTGAAAAATGATGAGATCCAGTTCAGATCACCTCATTTATTTTTATCCAAATGGTAAAAGAACAATAATGGAAATAATTATGAATATTAGGATCACAGAGAAAGAGGAATGCAGGATTTCAAGGTTCTATTGATATATTACCCATCCTAATATTCTTTTTTCACTAGAGTCACTTTAGTTAGTAAAAACCTATATGAAAATCTAGGTCAATAATATTGGAATTTGAGAAAAATATACGCACCTAATTTCAATAATAATAACCAAATTCAAAAATCAAGAAATAAATTTGACTTTCAACTAAAAAATAGAATTATCCAACTCCCACAAAATTTTCATAAAAAGGAAGTAGATGGTCTTAATGAATATATTGATGATTTAGGTAATATTTTCATAAATTTCTAACATAGAGGAGTCCTCATAGATCCAATCAGATATATGGTTTTTCCCTTCTCTCTTAAAGGATCATGAAAATACTGGTTATAAAACATCAAACCTAGAAACGTAACACTATCTAATGATTTTTAAATGGATTCACTCTACAAATTTTTTACTAAATCAAGAATAATTAATCTAAGAAAATAGATTTATGAGATCAATCAATAATGTGGATAAAAACTTCATGAGTTTTGGGATAGATTTAGTGAATAACTACATCATTCCCTTTTCAACACATTTACTGAATATTAATGGATAATGACTGGAATCTATTTGATGCTTATTTTGGAGAAACACTAATAGATATGTCAACATCAAATGTAAGAGATTTTATATAATTAATTTCACCTAGTTATAAATAATTTAGTTTGAGTCCCAAAAATAGAGGATTAAATGAGTTAAAGAGTTCTAACTCCCCGTTAACTAAAAATAAAATTGAGGAACTACTATATCAAGTGAGATATATAGAATTAAATAAATTCTAGGAAGCATCACCTATCATAACCCCAAGAGTGTGTCAATTTTTTCACTCCTAGTGTCATTTCACTAATAGCTACCCTCATGTGTATGAAAGTTTTGATTATATTTTTCAAACCTAGTACCAACAAGCCACTAGTGACCAAGTCTTAACGAAATACTTAAACTTTCAATATGGATCTGGAAACCAACAATATTTGAAATCACTTTTACAGTAGTCTTATGAATTTCCTTTCCAATTCCCACCCTTTCAATGAAATTCCTCTGAACCTTATATAAGATATAGAAAATAAAAATATCAATAGATAACCATGGAGGACCTACTAAATCTACATTTAGAATCTTAAAAAAACTATAAAAAAACCCTCATCACTCATGTTTCAAATTTAAAGGATCATAATGGGAAATTTGGTAATATAATAGATAACCTCAACAACATGGTAAAAAAGGATTAAGTAAAATATATTCCCCTAAAATTATTAAACCAAATGGAAAAAACTACTTCTATATATTTAATTAGTGTATAATATCTTAATAATAATAAATAGTCACCAAGGGAGGCCAAATCCGGAAGTGGGTAGCCTAGAGAATAAGAGGAACTATCCCTTGTGGAACCTGAAGTGGAAGTTCCTTTAAAGACACAACTAGTGGAGAAGGATAAGGTAAAAGAATAAAATAAAGGATCAAAATCAACCCCATCCTACCTTGATTTCAATTCAACCACCTAATATAACCAATTAATAATCATTATAAAAAATGGTTTTGGAACCATTAAAACGAGTGGAGATTAACAACCCAGTGTAATAGTCCATCCATAAAGTCCCAAGTTGTGAAAGGTTTATCAAAGATGTATGCAGTAAGAAGAGAAAACATTAAGGAAATTCAAAGGTATGTTGTCTACTATGAAATGTATTTTCTATTTTAACCCAAAATTACTTAATAAATTTCAATATCATGGTACTTTTATTATCCTCTACATTGTATGAGAACTCACTTTTAAAAATGCATTATGTTATTTGGGAGAATAAATTAATGTAATTACCTTATTTGTTTATTCTTCCCTATAGATATGGGAGATAAAACGTACCAAAGTGGTTGTACAGAATCCTAAATGAACCACTTCTAACCTAGTTATAGTTTTAGGGGATGTATTTGTAAGAGTGAAAATAATATTGTACCATACTAATTTTGAAATCCTAAAAAAGGAAGAAAAAAGTGATAAATCTCATTCCCTAACATTTTTGGAAGGACCTTCCTTAAAACATCTAAAACCATAATAAATTTTAATGAAAAAACACTCTTAATGGAATTTTGAGAACAATTTTTAAATATTTGTATCTTAGATTCAATAACATACCCATATAATGAGAAATATGTTTTTACACTAAACCATTCTGAAATTCCTTGTTTTTCTAAGTATAGAATTGGAATCTTTAATGAAATAATATAATTATATGATTCCCTATAATCAATTGATTTATCTCTTAAATATATTTTTTAAAATGATCTTAATTTACAATCTATTTTATATAATAAATAGTTAGAATAAATAGGTAATAAATATATAGATAATTTACACAAAACTACAACTGACTCTTATACTTTACATTTGCGGGTTTAAAAAATTGAGAACGCTGATCTAATACCACAACTAGAGAACCCAACTAAACTTGAATTGAAGTTTTTACCCTCTTCTATTAAATATTATTTTTCAAAAGAAAATTAAAACAAATACCTTTCATAAATTCAAAAAATATATAATATAATCCAGATAATAAAATTATAATAAAATGTTAGGATAGTAGTATAATCCTTAAGAGAAAATCAAGGAATTATTCCCATAACTTGTGTACAAAGGTTTTACATAGAAACTGAATCAAAACAAATATGATAACCCCAATGGATCCTTAGCCTTAGCCCCATGGATGTTTGGAAAAACAATTTCAGTAAATTTTAAGAGATGGAATCATATACCCCATATTTTACTACAAATGGTGAGTCTTGTATAGATTTCTCCATAAAAATACTAGATTCACTATTATAAAAAATGAGAATAATGAGTTAGTTCCCATTGGGATTAAGAAAATTTGGAGAGATTTCATTGATAATAGGAGATTTAATCATGTAACCTTTAATAACCATTTTCCAATCCATTTTATAATCCTAATGTTAGGTAGGATATCTAAAAAATTTCATTACTATTTTCATGATAGCTTTTTGGGCATTATTATATTCTAATAGCTCTAGAGGACCCAAAAAAATATTCCCTTGTCAGTTTATTACATTATTTTAATAAAGGATACCCTTTAGATTGTGAAACACCATAGAAACCTTTCAATACTACATTGTATTTATCTTTTCAAACCTTATTTTAAAATTATTATAGTAATTCCTTGATGATTTTACTATTTATAGAACATAATTTGAAACATATCTATAGAATCTAGAAATAAATTGAAAAAATACATTGAAAATAAATTTATTTTGATCATTGAAAAATTTTATTTCATGGTGAATACTAGAAAATGTATTGGCCTTATAATTTATAAATATGGGAATAAATTAGATAATCCCAAGGTTTAAATTATTTCCATACATCCATAACTCACCCCTATTAGACACATTATATCATTTGTAGGCCCTGATATATTTTATAGATGGTTTATCAATGATTTTATTCAAATCATATTACCTTTTAATATCTCTCTGAAAAGGGAAAATAATTTTTTGTTTCATGATTAATATAATGAATCTTTGGAAAAAAAATTAACGAGTGTTTGAATACAACCCCTATAATATTTACACTTGATTGGAACACCCATTTTGAAGTGTTGTGTGATTATTTAAACAAATCCATGGGAGATATACTATCCCAAAATATTGATGGGTATTCGCAAGTTGTATAATATACTTCTAAAACCCTATAAATATCCCAAATAAATTTCACAACAATATGTTAGAAGTTTCTATCAATTTTATGAACATAAAAAAAGATTAATCAATGATAATATTAGTATTCTAGATATTATTGATACAAAAAATTAACTTAGATATGTTTTACAAGAAGGGATAACAAAATATAGTGGTCGACCACATTAGTAGGCTACAACGCACTACAGATGTAGAAACACTAACTAAGACAACCCTAGATGATTCATTCCTTGGTGATAAGTTGTATGAAGTCACCCTAGTTCCTCGGTATAAATACATAGTGAATTATTTAGAAACAAAAACTAACTCCAAATTTATGAAGCATAAAATTATTTATATAAAATCTAACCCAATGTTTTATATCTAGTATTATAATTATTTAGGGAAGATATATAGTTACTAAGGAATTAAAAGGTGTATCCTGAAGGAAGAAGCTAATTGTTTTTCTTTAATTTAGTAATACACTTTTATTTAAAGGCCATTTTTTGACTTAAATGATATCCATGTAATTTTTATAAGAAGGGTTGTTTTTTATTTAATTTTTAAAGACTCAAATTATTTTTTTAAAGCATTTCCAAATGGCCAGTTTGCGAGTGGTGTATCTAAAATAAAAAAAATTCCCAAAATTTGTTTACTTTTTTTAATGTAATTGATCTTTGGAGGTTAGATTTAATGGAATAATTCCTTATATATATTGGATTTTCAAAAATTTTATTATTGGTATATTATGTTTCTAAATGGAGTTAATCAAAATAAACCCAAACTGATGATTCAGAAGTGGTGATTTGGTTTCTATTTTCAAATATTTTTTATTGGTTTAGAGTTCCTAGAGATATAATTACTGACTAAAGAACACACTTTTATTACAATAACATGGGATAAATAATAAATGATCATGAAGTTAACCACAATACATCAAATTCTTAACATCTACAAACAAAAGGTTATGTCAAGTTCCCAAATAGGGAAGCCAAAATAATTTTTGGAAAACAATTTCATTATAATCATAATAACTGGAGAAAAAAATATTGAGGTTGCACTGAGGTCATACAAGACTAATTATAAAACCCCCTTATGTATTTCCCTTATATAATTGTTTATGTAATGAATCTTTACTTGTCTGTTGAGCTATAAAACAAATCCTATTAGGATATCAAAATAGTGAAACAAGAGTTTGGGAAGTCTAAAGAATAAAGGAAACACCATATGATGGAGATTACAGATCAAAAAATATAGTCATATAAGAACCCCCAACCATTCTATGACAAATTAGGAACTTTCTATGATATATTTATTCATAAATGAGATTTTGAAATTGGATATAATGTTTTTTATATTTTTTTATGGATGCATCTCATACCTGGTAAGAATTTCTCCAAAAAGACTAGTCCATTCATAGTCACTAATACATTTCTATTTTCTGTATTAAAAATTATATATAAATCATAAAAACACCTTAAAGTGAATCTATAGTGTCTTAATAAATATCATAAATATTTTTTTAAGGAATATCCAAAGGAGTCCAAACTCCTCTCTACTAATTTTGAGTATAGATCTTCTAGGCTATCACTTTCCTTCCTACTTGTTTAGATACATGTTTATTTCATGTCTACTATTCATTGAAATTGATGATGAAATTCATGGGAGGATATGTCTAACATAATTTTATTTGAGAATAAAAGGTATTTAAGGTCGTAAATACTTTGATCTATTTACTTATTTTTTATTTTTGAGTCTTTTTTGATTTAAAAAAAATAAATTATTTTCTTATAAATTTTATAAAAATTATAAATGATTTTACCTTATTTTCTAGATTCATGGAGTGTTTTTATATATTAAAACAATATCTCCATTACTTCATTACCTAGAAAGAGTAAGATACTAGTATAGAGGAATTTCATTTTTTAGAAATTTATTGATATTAGATGATTTTTTATTTAATTTTTTCATTATTCTCATATATTGTGTTATTTAGAACTAGTAAAACGAATGGGATAAAAATATTATTGTTGAATTATAATTATGACATGAGGAAACTATATTTTTAAATAATATCTTTGTAATGTTGTGTTTTCTGCAAAATAACACCTCAGGGAGACAACTAAAAATACATTTATATATATCCTTTGAAACATGAGTAAAATGGGTAATTGGGATACCATAATGAATTTATAATTTTATTAGGCACTCGGTGTGTGATTAATTAAATCCCACTATAAATTCAATAACAATTTTGAACATACATGGCTGTAAAAAAAATAAGTTCTTAAGTTTCAAAAAATGAATATATAAGGTGAGGGAAATATTGAACCTAAATGAGGAATGGGGAAATATAAATATAAAAATATCTATTAAATTTTATCAAGGAAGTGGAAAATAGATCTGTGGGGTAAGGAAACTATGGGAGAGTGTCAATTTAAAGTTCAATTTATTATAGTATTAATTATACTAAAATCTAAATTGAATCACTCTTAGAACTAATTTGTTTTATAAAATTGATGTAAAAGATGAAGGAATAAATTTATATATGTAACAATGATGATTAAAAAATGGATAAATATTTATTTTCATTTTCTCTAGCTTGTGTATTTTATTTTAGTCAAGAAAAACCATTTTATATAAATATAATTTCTTATATTCCCTAAGAGTACAATAGTGTAAGTGTTGGGGAGTGATATAAGATAACATTTATAATTTTTTTTATTTTTTTTAAATGATAATTAAACCCTATTATTTAAATTAATAATTAATAATTATTTCATAATTATTTAATTTAATAAATATAGAACTGAAATGTCAAATGGATTAAATATTTATTTTTAAGGATTTATTAAATTTTTTGATTTAATTGAGAATCCATACAATCCTTTAGAGAATTTGAATCACACTGTTTAATGAGTTTTCAAATTATAATTAATTTATTTATTTTGACATTAGTTTATGAAAATAATGCATTATTAAATTATTCTCATGGTTGAAAAAGTAATAATCATGAGTAGTTTTTATATCTTTTCTCAATATCATACGATTTTCCCAAAACTTGACATTCAATGAGTAGAATTATAAGTCTTTAAAATAGAAATGATCATAATAATCTATATCATATACATCATATGTATTTATTAATACCATAAGTCTTCAGAGAGGTTAAATATTAATACCAATATATCATACGACTTTGAAACCCCATCATAAGACATTGGAAATTTTTAAAATTTGGATAGAAAGAAGCATTAGAATTTGTTTCAAATAATATGAATTCATCGTATGGCCTGATCTAATGTCATAGGACTTTAGGGTATCTTATTACATCAAATTATTATCATATGACTTCCCACATGAACTTGAAACATCACTAATGATCTCATGACTTCCACCAATCATAAGACTTCAAAGACAAATAATCTTCCCTATGTGAGGGTAATATCTATGGGAGAGGGATATGTAAGAGTGACACTACTAATTTTACTAATTGTATAATGGTAACAAGAAAATTACAAGACTTATATAAAATAAGAAACTCTTCATAATACACTACATAACTGTACCAGTGAGATTACCGTAGTTTTGTCAATGTACTAAAATTTAACTCATGTAAGGTTAAATAATGAGGCATCGTGTATAGTTTCAACCATAGAAATAAAACTAAAAATTCACAAAATGGAAAAGGATATACCTCAAATAAAATTCTAATCCCATGTTTTGAAAAAAAAATTGAGAGATATCTAATATAAAAACCATGAGGTTATCATCAATCTAATAAATAAAAAAAGAATATCAAGGGAGGAATGTTGAGAAGAGTAAGAAGATTTGAGATCCGAGCTGAAGAAATTGTGACCATCATGTTATAAAAATCGACATTATCCAGTTAATATGAATGTTCACTAATTGAGGCAATAAATTTGAGGAAATTTTCAAATGTACAAAAATCAATAAAGGGTCAAGGAGAAGCCTATGTTTCTCACTTGATGGGAAGAATATGTATAACCACACAAAGAACTGAAGACTAGTTATATAATAATACCTATATTCACTGAAATGATGGAGGCAATCATGGATCGATTGATCTACTAATATTGAATTTATTTCTTCCATTTCATTTTACTAAAATGTATTTGAAGATGGCACACTATACTATTAGTGGTTAAAAAAGGAGAGTATTTGTGTTCTTTATTA
This sequence comes from Viscum album, assembly GCA_963277665.1. Lineage (NCBI taxonomy): Eukaryota > Viridiplantae > Streptophyta > Magnoliopsida > Santalales > Viscaceae > Viscum > Viscum album. The sequence goes on from OY728148.1 coordinate 1,144,009,156, forward strand.
ATGAATTATAATCATTAATATAAATTTCATTTCATTATTCATCTATAAGTGTTTATCTTCTTAATTAGTCAAGGGTTTTTAATGATCTTAATTTTTAAAATCTTTTTTACTCATTAATATATTTACACACATAGGAAACATAGATCTACATCAGTGCATGTGATGTTGAGTGGAATGTCGGTCTATGAGTGATCAAAGATATCTGATCACTATATTAGTAAGATTATGAGATATAATGATATTTTATTTTCTTATTAAAAAAACAACAAGGTGAGGGTGATAAGTAAGATCAAATTTTATTAGAGAGAAAGTATAGAAATAAACATTAACAATAACTAAATAAGAGAATGATGGGATAATCCAAGGTTTGACCACTATCTTTGTCTTTACACACACTAAACCCATAAAAAAATATAAAAACACACTTAAAATATTATAAACTCTATAGACAACCTAATACCCACTATTTTACTACATTCATATTTGGTTCAAAATTGTTTGATATGAGCCCCGTGATTAGCACCTCATCATATACATATCATGTATGGGTTTTTTTATTTTCTATTTTTCCTCTAATTATTAAGCCTTATATATAATGTAATGTTTTTCCATTTATTAAATAACCACTTACTAAAGAAATTTACATACCAAGTAATGTTTTTACTTTTTCTACACATTCTTTAGCTAGTGACCCTTATGTATCATGTAAGTTTTTCCCTTTTTTCATTTCAACTAACTGGAAAATCTTATATACCACATAAGAAGTTTTCCTGTTACTCATTTTTCTCAAGATGGTGACCCATATAAGTGACACATTATAATTTTTTAGGAATATTATATTTTTTTTAAATCATGAGTAATAATATTTGGAACGTGATTAAGTATGTTCCTTATTTGGATATCATTTTATTTAGATGATTTAAATTTGTTTTAAGTTATAAATTTAATCTAATTTGTATGATTACGAAGGAAATTGGACCATAATTTTTCGATAACGAACACTTGGAAAGCCCATATTATTCATTTATTCTTCTAAAAATGAATAATTTCAAATGTCATTATAAATACATAAGGATGATCTAGAACTCTATAAGAATAATTTAAATTAAAAACAAATCATTTTTTAATTCTATAAGGATCATAATACTCCATAAAATTTATTTTTTTAATTCTGTATGTATCATCAAACTTTTTAAGAGTCATTATAAGCATCTTAATAGTCATTGATAACTCTATAAGTATCGTTGGAGAATCCATAAGAGTCATTCCCAACTACTTTAGGATCACTGAGATTTAGTATGAGTCATTTCATTTAAAAAATTATAGTTATAAAAATCAATAAAGGCATTATATATCAATGTATAATAAGATTAATTTAAATCTTATGGTATTTAATTTTATATGCAATTTTAAAAAATGAAATGAAGTACTTGGTAACTGTAAGAGTAAACATTACTCTTATGGAAAGGCCAATTTAGTACATTTCTATAAGGACTAGTTTCTTTTAAAATTATGTGATTTTAAGAATAATTTGAAAAGTAAGATTGATGATAATTATCTACAATTAAAATATTTAAATATCACAGGTTATTGTTCAATACATAATTAAAATTGAAAAATTTGGAGGAAATTAAATTTGAAATATTTGAAATTCATTATTAAAATCAATGATGGAGAAATTATTAGATTACATTAGTATAATTTATATTAATACCTATACTCTAGGGAATTTATAACATTAATATATAAATATTTTTCAAAATAATTATATGAATATAAACAATAAAAATAAAAGAAAGATAAGTGGTTCAAAAAATGAGAATATGGTACTATGTGAAGAGAACCAAATGTTCCATTAAATAAAAAGGAATAGTAAGTGATTTAAAAGAGTATAATATATGTGTATCATCTTTGATGAGTTGATAATATTTGTTATTGATCATCTATAGGATTTATTTTGAGTAAGAGGAATATTTTCATGTGCTTTCATTATCTCATACACACATTATGGATTATAAAATCTTTAGAATAATGGATGACTTTCATTCTACTCTACTAATATTCATTTTGGAGTCCTAAATTGATCTTAAGGAATACCTCATTCTAATATATGGATAAATCCTAAAATTCATTGAATAAAATTTTCTTATTGGGAGTGGAATGGATTGTTGGAGGATTGGTGCTACCAATATAACCAATTCTCAATTGTTTCTATCACTATATGAAGATTCAAGGATTTTTTCCCTTATCTTGTAATAGCATGAAAAAACTTGAGAGATCCAAGGAAGAACATTTCCCCACTCTTATAATCAATTAAAATTTATATTGATAATCTAGGCCTTGGAACTTGACCCAAACCTAACAAAAATTTGGTACCCACATTTGGATTAGACCTTATATAAATACATGAGTACTGTTATTTTTATATTAATATTTCATATTGTGTGAGGTAAAATTTAAAGTTAATGGATCTTGAACTTAAAAATTCTAAGAGGTTTACTTTGAATATAAATTATAAAAACAATACCACAGACACATCACCCATCCACTTTCATAGGTGCATTTTCTGTCCTGGGAAGATTAAGTTATATTATTGAAAACCAGGTTCCCATTAATATCTTACTATTATCAATAGAGAATATAGATTCTATCAATGGAACGAGTGTTTATTTATTTTATTGAAATAACCTTCATAGTTGGATGAAACGAATGTTTCCCTATCATTTATCTCATGTCCTTGAAATTAGTGATGAATTAAAAGTGGGGTTTTCACCCCTTAAAAGAGATGAACCCATTAAAACTATAGATAATAAAAATATTAAAGTGGATGTAAATGATAGAATTATGATTATTTAATCATATTATAAAAAAACTATACACATAAGTAATTGGTCTCAAATTAGTTGAGGAATTATGAGAGAATATTAAGAACATGTATGGTAGAAATGTTAAAATTAAGGAAGCCGAATTGAAAATATAGAGATATAAATTTAAAGATATCATAATAGTTAAATATTATAAAATTTATGGCTACTACACCATAATCAATGATATTATTTATCATATCATGGGTTCTAGTGGTAATTTTAAAGATTAAACTATAGTGAAAAGTCTTATAAGTAATTTTCTTCAAATATTTGTTCCAAAGATATCTACACATTAATATAAGGAATACTTATCTCTATATGAGTTAAAAAACACACTCATAAATTATGATAAGCATAAGACTCTTGTATTAAAGAAGAAATCTAAGGAGGAAATGGAATTCAAATCTAGGAATAGATTTAAGATCATAGAGGAGGAATCTAAGTCCTAAGACGAGTGAGAAGATAATGAGAAATACAATATAGTGTAAAAGATAATAATAGATATTATCTCTGCAAATAAAAAAATGAACTGTAAGTTATAAAGTTTGGATCCTCTAAAGTCATTTAAAGGTGGTATAATTAGACATTTTTTAGCTTATTTTCCAAAAAAAATTGAAAGTATAAAGAAGATGAATATAAATAGATACCAAAAGCAAATAATGGGAAATAATCACTAATGAGGTTAAAAATATATATAGTGTGAGTAAGAAGATATTTCATAAAAAATGGATGCTTGTTGAGAAAATAATAGGAAGACTACTCTTATGAAACTAGACATTATGAAGAAGAATTTTCGGAAACGTTTAAGAATAGTATGGATCATCTAAAAAATGATTAAATATAAATAGGTGAAGAATAAGTAGAATAATCCTACATTAAACATGTTAATAATTGAGCATTAAATTTTCCTTTTGGAGGAAAACAAAATAAGGAAATAAACTCTTTGAAGAAAGAGGTTGGGATGTTAAAGAGAGAAAAGGATGCATTTCACAAAAAAGAAATATATTGGGCTGAGGAAATTAAACATATTAAAGTAAAAAATTTCTATGGAATACAAGATATTGAAGGTGGTTGAGAATAAATGTACTGCAAATAAAGAATAGATAAACATTTTGATGTCCCCTGGATTGTGGTCATTAATTAGTATTAGACTGAAGAATGCCAGATGACCACAAGTGCACCTCCCTGTAATCTTGAGGCATCTGACTAGCATTTGGGGGATTTGATGGTATGGCGGGGTTACTATACCCTCATATCATAGTGTAAGAATATTATAAGTAAGAAAAAAATACTTACATATATTTAGATAATGTAGAAAAAAATCATGAAAAGTTCTAAAAAATAATTGCAACCCGTGATATATCAATAAAAGAAATATACATGTTGAGTTTTCAAACATCCAAAAGAAGGTTATACGCTGCCATATTCAAAAAAAGGAAAATAATCACTGGTAAACACCTCTAAAATAGATTCAATTCCAATCTCAATAAAAATCACCCATGCTCCATCCAAGTTATCCAAATCAAAAATCAGTCATAGTGCTCCTTCCATTATCCTATCTTGCATTTATGAAGTATGATCTGTTGCCAAATAGTATCCTAAGAAGGATTTGAGTATGATATAGTTTTCCAACACTAATGGTTTATATGTTTTGTCCATTTAGAGTAAATAGTGTAGTCTAATGTGAATAAAACAACACTACTGGAAATACACCCTTTACCAATGGTTCCAAACCGTTGGTAAAGGCTGGATAACCATTGGTATAATATATACCAACGGTTATCCAAACCGTAGGGAAGTAAATCATAGAGAAATACATATGCCAATGGTGTCTAGAAAATCATTGGTATATGTTATGAAATCTACATTACCACAACGGTTATGTCAAAAAGTTGGTATAACGTTTTACCAGTGGTTTGAAACCGTTAGTAAATATACTATTCCAATGGTTTCAAACCATTGGAATATAGTTTTAAATATCTTTTTACCAACGATTTGTGTAAACCATTGGTAAAGGCTGGACATTTCACAATATCCCAAAGGTTTATAAACCATTGGGAAAGTTTTTTACCAATACTTCTCATAGAACGATTGGTAAAAACCCATTCACAGCCCTATGCCAACAGTTTACAACCATTGGCATAGGCTTTGCAGTTCAATTCAAGAAGTAGCCTTCTGCAGGTTGCCCTCTCTCCATTTCCAGCTTCCCAACACCAATTACCTGCAAAACCACCTATAAAACATACATATACACAATTAATTCATATATATTTAACACATAATGCACCCTGCAACTATGCACATACAGAATTAAAACATAATTCATAAGTTAATTACAAACATACATAATTTATTTAGAATTCAATTCATAATTGAGATGACAATTACATGTGCAATCTGGAATTCAATTCATAATTGAATACTGAATTGAATACATACAAAATTTAATTATCAATTATGAATACATTACATAAAAAACTAAATACGTAATTATATGTGTTATACAGAATTCAGAAAACCTACAAAATTGCATTTTGTATAACACATTCACTATTGAATTCATAAATTAGAAGCTAATAACCCCAAAATAAGGAAATGGATAAATGACATAAACAAAACACAAATATAATGTCCCATGGTTTTGGATGAGTGTCTTTGAACTTAGTAATGATGATAATGGGAGTGTATCAATAAGCTTGTGTGACTTAGGGAATGTAGTAGTCATTGGCGTATTAAATGTCATGTGTTTAAGAATAGGAATAGGAGTTCCTCAAATGATAAGTGGATTGTGTGAGGCTGGACCATGGATCCTTGTGCTAAAGTATCAACACAATCTGAATACCTTTTTTTTCATATGCTAGTTGTTTTTACGTAAAATAATATCCATTTTAAACAAAAGAGAGACACTTCGAGTGATACCGGTCAAACTGTAACACCCCAAGATTTTATGAAAAATATTATTTTTAATTTTATTTATTTCTTGTGTTGTACTCTACACCAAAATGATCTTGCAATACACGCATCCCCGACTTTGCTTGCATTACACGCAATCGCGACCTTCCACGACAGCGTGTGTTGTGCGCAATACCGAGTTTCACTAAACAATGATATGCTATTAAAATTTTATTAAAACTAGCCGTTATGAATAGTAATACCCACTTTTTGAAATTTTATAAATTTTATTTTTGAAAATGGACTTCATTTTTGGATTCGGAATATCAAAATTAGCCTAGGGTGAAATTTTAGTATTTTTCTAAAAACTTTCAATTTTTTATGAATAGTGAAAACACTGGGTTACTATTTAAAAATCGACTTCTTATTTAAATAATTATTTACTTTATTTAAATTTATTTTAGGTCAAAATTGATACATAATACCAATATAAGTTCAATGTAATTCATTGGAGTCATTTTATAATAATTTTATATATATATAAATATTATTGAACTTTTGGCCGTCTTTTACCCACCTCCTAGGAGAATTTTTAAATTTACATAAAACTTAATTTTACCGCTTTTGTGAATGGAATTTCAAAAATCCGAGAGACATGGTTGATGTCAGTAAGTAAAATGTGGTTCAATGAGATGAAAATAATTTTTGGTGAATAGTAACTTTTTACTTTTTTTACCACTGTTAAAAGTAAATAGGGTAATTAAGGGTAAAAATGATATTATTATTACTCTAAAACATGTACTAAATCTATTGTATAAGTTTAATTCGACCAAAAATAACATTAGGGATAAATTATTACCCTTTAGGCCCACTTGGATTAGATTAGGACATTTATTATTAATTTATTTAAAGAAGGGTTAAAATAGTTAAAATCAATGTTTAATAACTAACTCATTTTTAATATAGAGTTATAAATAAGATAAATTCGACAATATATATTCATTAGAAAGATAAAACGATTTCCTACATAATGGTATTTTATTTTTATTTTTTAGACATTAAATAATTTAATTTATTTACGACACAATGATGTTGCAGTAATTATCTTATTAATGAAATATTGACATAATTGATGTTATAAATACCCAAATAAATGTAATTTGAGACTTTTTATGAATTAAAATAATTTTCTATGTTACTATGACATGTTATTATTGATTTAATTAACTTTATTCGAACTAATAATTCTGTTATAATTTTCAAAAAAAATCAATTACCAAATAGTGTCAAAATTGACATAAAATAGTTTTTAAAACAAATATTATATTATTAATTGTTATTTTATTCCTAAAAATCTAAGGCTCGGCCAAAAGACTTAGATAAGGTTATATATATAAATAATAAACAACTTGGGGTTCGTTTGGCTTGTTATAGTAAGTCTATTAACCTTATAGTGTAATAAAACAAGAAGACACGGTAAAAGAAAAATTCTTTAACTTAAAGGTAAATCTAAATGATAAGGTTACAATATAAACCTAAACTAGTCTAAATTCTATTGGATGAGAGGATTTATACCCATCCCCACATTAGCTTCTAAATAACTCAATGTTGAGCTATTAAAAACTGAATATGACTTTATAATAAAATAATATATTTAGTTATTCCAAAGGTGCCCCTCTCCTCCCTTATAAAAGGGCACCTCCTCCCTCTCTTCCTCACACCACTTTGAGCCTTCAAACTCGGCCAGCCCATGAAAATATATCTTCTACACTTCCCTTGAAACATCCTAGAGGTTCTGTTCTTCTTCAAAGACCAATCTTAGTGCCCTAAGAGGAGGATTCAAAAGGCGTGTTGAAAGAAGAGGTAATGCCTGTTACCGATTCTTTCAACTTTATTTCTTCTTCCACTTCTTCTTAATTAGTTGTTTCATTATTAATTAATAACATCAGTATAACTCATATACTGATATGTTATTATAAGTATGAAACAACCCTATTTCACCATCTATCCATCCTATGGAAAACGAAATCACCACACGTGCGTACGTACGGAATACCGTCTCCACACCGTGGTGTAATCTGTTTTTCCAACACCACCTTACTTGGATGGGTATAATGGTGTAAAGAATAACTATACATAGTTATTATAACATCATACTTATTCTCATATATTGTATCATCCACTCCAATTCAATTCAATAATTATGGGAACGATATCATCGCTCGTGCGTACGTACGGACTACTGTCTCCACGACGCGATGAGATTCATTCTCAATGATTAACCATTCATGAATGATTATAAAGTATATATCATAAGTAATCATGAAATATATGACATAATAATGATATTGGATTTATTTATATATATTTATGTCATCTATTTAGTTTTATTCAATTCAATAAGGAAATGAAAACAACGTTCATGCGTACGTACGACCCACCATCTCCATGAACTGTGTATTTCATTCCTTTTATCGATCTATAATATATATGTATATAATGAATATATATTATATATAAATCATATTTTACATTCTGTAATTATGTAAATCAGGATATAAGTCGAAACACATACAATAAATGAAACGATTTTACCCAAAGCGCTCTTTAACATTGAATTTACAAAAGAATGGGTAATATAAAGTCATAAGTGAACTAGATATGATATCATAACAATGAATATGATTCTGTAATAAGTCAATGACATTATTTAAATCATTATATAGGAGGTTCAGATCCATACAAATCATATCATACCTAAGGTAAGGGATAATTTTTCAAATCTCATTTTTATCCGAGATTGCTTATTCGTAAGTATTTACTGGGGTTATTTCTATCATCCATGTCCATGTTTTATAAAAGTGTTTTCATGTATGTTTAAAGTACTTTTTACCCATTTTTGACTTTTAATACATGGTATGTCATGAATAATTATTTTGTTTACATTACGATGTACTTTTGACTTTTCCGGCAAAAGTACAAGAAGAATGTTTTTTTTAACTTATACGGCATGAAAGGATTTTTACGGTTTTATAAAGCCTTATTTTCATGAAGCTTACTCCAAAAGATTTCATGACTATTTTCAACAAAATCCTTTTCTTTTAAAATTTCATGACATTTTGTGAAAAGAAAATTATTTGTAAGAAGAAAGGATATTTTCCTCAAGAATTCATTTCAAGTGTTTTATCAAAACCATTTTCCATCTAAGATGACATTATTTCATATGTGTATGTTTCAGGTATAATGTCTCTATAATTTACATGGTTTCACTTTTCGTATTATGAAATGATATCCATTTATTTTATATGGATTATGTGATGATGGGATTGTGTTTATGAAACCCATTTTATTCATTGGGTTATTATGAATGATGTATGTTTATTTTGTGGCACAAGTAAGAATGATTTCATTATGAGATGGGTGGGACCTATATCTCCATCCAATGCATTAGGTAAAGATGTATATCTCATGAGTTAGACATGGCTGGAACGGTATGTTAATCTAGTTTAGTGTTATAGGACTGAAACGAGGAGTGAACTCGATTCAGAAAGGGACATTGTCCACTAAGATGGTCTTGGAAGCAATGCCTTGGCTACTATGGAAATCATAACGTGTGCTTAGTGGTTTTCACAATTACATGTTTTATTCCCATGCTATTTTATCATGATTGATGTTCCCTTATGAAATGTGCCTTACGTACTTCCAAGAATCATGTCTTTGCTCAAGATTTTGATGTTTAGATTTTATGTTCAAGTTTTTGCATTCAAATGTTTATGGATTGTTTTATGTTCTCTATATTTACCCTTACTAGGCATTTGAGCTCACCCCTTTTATGTTTCCTTTTCCCCAGGATATATAGAAAGGTTTTAGGTAAGAAATAAAAGTGGAAGATCTCTATGGGAGATGTTGAAGATCTTTCACCATGATTATAAGATTATATTCTGAGTTTCCAAAGACACTAAACTATTACGGTCCTTGTGTGTCTATTTTTGTTATGTACTATGTATTCTGAAAAAGTAATGTAATTTCCATGTACGTCAAGCTTCGGGTCTCTACTGTTGGTATCAGAGGAAAGGTTTAGTCAACCTTTGGAAACTAGGATGCAAAAATGTTAGTGAGATCCCTAGAGATATTTCTAAGGTATGTTTAGGGATGTCCCTAAGGATAAGTATACATATAAGATATAGTACTAGAACTACGGTAATGATCTTAGAATTTAACCTAAGATGTTAGATATTGAGGGTACTCCCCATTTACTATGTTGTTTTCCCTAGTATGATTTTTTCCACTCACAGAATTCTTTTTGTGTTTTAGTCAGTGGAGGGAACCAGAAGGAATTCGGTTAACATTGAATCCAATGGAAAAATTGGTGACTATGAGCAAAAAAATTGTGTAATTACTAGGGGGAAAGATATTGTGATTATGTTGAATCAGTCATCGCGATATATGATTAAAAAGGTGAAATTTAGTGGTATACCTAATTCATCAAATAAGAGGAAGATAGACTTTTATGCATTTTCGCATGTTGAGGTGCATAAATAAAGGAAGATTGAAATTTATAAAGTAGGGAAGAAGAACGTTGAGGAATACCTTAAATGGAGGGACATATGTTATCTGTGTGGAGAAAAGGGTTATACAGTGACAGACTATTATGGAGTTCAATGTCTTTTTTCTAGAGAACATGGGCATTACCCAACTCAATGCCCTGACCTAAAAAGTTACTTCTAAATCAAGGAAGGACTTATTCCAGGACAATCATTGAATAGGATGGATTGAATTGTTTATGTATTGTTATTCAATAATAATGATGTTGAGGTACTTTTATGGTGTATTAGAATATTTTTTTATTAGTCTATTTTGGTTTTCAATAATTTTATGGTACCGGTAACCATGAAAAGTGATTTAAATATTTTGGAAAGAAGATGATATGTGCATAATGAAGGGATAAGAAGATAATGAGATGTTTGATTGTATTCATGAGCTCATGATTTTTATAAGGACTAAGTGATATCATGGTTTGAGTATACAGAATTTTGGGATTTTTGTATGTGGAAAGAGTTAACTTTTGACAGCACTCATGTTTTCACTATGGTTCAATGGGTATTCATTTTTCAAGAGAATACATGATTAAGGCCTTCGAATGTTTGGAATGTGACCAACAAGACAAATATTATGATATATGGGGATCAACGGTGGTATTAACATGCTTGTTATATGAACTCTCTGGTAATCGTTTTCACTATAATATGAGATTGGACAGTAGTATTTTGGATAAGACTAAAGATTGGAATGGATTATGTTGGACATAAGTTAGTATTGTTTAAGGCTAGAAATTTTTCGATATTATTGATGGAAAGTTATAATAATGTAGTTTTAGAAAAAGGACAACTTGCAGGACGGGCGACAACCCGTCGCGTCGGACAAGGCTGTGAGAATCGAACCCACAATCGAAGTGCGACTGGCCTTTATCGCATACCACTGGCCTACAGGAAGTCCATGGTTAGTAGAATCTAGTTTTATTTTATTAAGAGGTATGTTATATGAAGTATAAGTCCAAGTTTGGAATCATATCTGATTAACCTCACCATAGATGTACTTATATATATATGATAACTTTTTCTAAACTTTTGTTTGAAATAGATGGAATGACCCATCATTCTATCACATGATCTGTTAACACTTCACGAATAACAAATTCAACTTCTTTTCTTTAAGATATGAATTGGAAATTTTCCAATTCACAAACAATAGTGAGATTGTACCAAAATCATGGAAGTATTTCTTTTAATTCATCAACTTTAGGGATATGATCTTGAAAACCAAAAATGTTGTCCTAGTTCCCTTATATTCAATGAATCAAATGGTACCTTAGATCATCACAAATATATTGCTTTGTGATTGTGGGATTTTTCATAGCCATATTCTCTACCACTCTCCATCAGAACCTGATGGTTAGATTTTTCTACTATATCCATATTTTCACCTATGTTCTCCTATGTGGAAACCTAGTGATTAGTTAATTTGGGTAACCGTTACGTTTCATACTTTAGTTTTTAAATTCAAGTTTTGGTATTCCCTTTTACGATATAGATTTCAATTAAATAAACTTTCATGTAGTAAACCATTTATAACCCCGAAGAATTTCAAGGGAAAAATTCATTTTAAGGGGGGTAGAATGTAACACCCTGAGATTTTATGAAAAATATATTTTTTCTTGATGTCTTGTGTTGTACGCTACACCAAAAGGAGCTTTCACTACACGCATCCCGGACTTGGTTTGAATTACACGCAATCGCGATCTTCCACGATAGTGTGTGTTGTACGCAATATCGAGTTTCGCTAAACAACGATATGCTATTAAAATATTATTAAAACTAGCCATTATGAATAGTAATACCCACTTTTTGAAATTTTATTAATTTTTTTTTCTGAAAATGGACTTCATTTTTGGATTCGGAATATCGAAATTAGCCTAGGGTGAAATTTTGGTATTTTTCTAAAAACATTCAATTTTTGATGAATAGTGAAAACACTGGGTTACTATTTAAAAACCGACTTTTTATTTAAATAATTATTTAAATTATTTAAATTTATTTTAGGTCAAAATTGATACATTATACCTATATAAGTTCAATGCAATTCATTGGAGTCATTTTATAATAATTTTAGATATATAAAAATTTGATTGAACTTTTGACCGCCTTTTACCCACCTCCTAGAAGAATTTGCAAATTTACATAAAACATAATTTTACCACTTTTGGGAATGAAATTTCAAAAATCTGATAGACATGGTTGATGTCAGTAAGTAAAATGTGGTTCAATGAGATGAAAATATTTTTGGTGAATAGTAACTTTTTACTTTTTTTTACCACGGTTAAAAGTAAATAGGGTAATTAATGGTAAAAATGATATTATTATTACCCTAACACATGTCCTAATTCTATAGGATAAGTGTAATTACACCAAAAACAACATTAGGGATAAAATATTACCCTTTAGGCCCACTTGGATTAGATTAGGACATTTATTATTAATTTATTTAAAGAATAGTTAAAATAGTTAAAATCAAAGGTTAATAACTAAATAATTTTTAATATAGAGTTATACATAAGATAAATTCGACTATAAATATTCATTAGAAATATAAGAATATTTCCTACATAATGGTATTTTATTTCTAATTTTTATACATTAAATAATTTAATTTATTTATGACACAATGATAATGCAGTAATTATCTTATTAATGAAATATTGACATAATTGATGTTATAAGTACCCAAATAAATGTAATTTGAGACTTTTTATGAATTAAAATAATTTTCTATGTTAATATAACATTTTATTATTTGTTTAATTATCTTTTTTTGAACTAATCATTCTGTTATGATTTTCATAAAAATCAATTACCAAATAGTGTCAAAATTGACATAAAATTGTTTTTAAAACAAATATTATATTATTAATTGTTATTTTATTCCTAAAGATATAAGGTTCGTCCAAATGACTTATATAAGTTTAAATATATTAATCATAATAAACTTGGGGTTCTTTTGTCTTGTTATAGTAAGTTTATTAACCTTGTAGTGTAATAAAACAAGAAGACAGGGTAAAAGAAAAATTATTTAACTTAAAGTTAAATCTAAATGATAAGGTTAAAATAGAAACCTAAAATTGTATAAATTATATTGGATGAGACTATTTCGACCCATCCCCACCTTTTCTTATAAATAACTCAATTTGGTGCTATTAAACACTGAATATGACTTTATAATAAAATAACAGTTTTTGTTATTCCAAAGGTGCCCCTCTCCTCCCTTATAAAAGGAAACCTCCTCCCTCTATTCCTCACACCACATTGAGCCTTCAATCTCGTCCAAAACCCACCAATTTCTCTTCTCCACTTCTCATGAAACATCCTAGTGGTTCTAGTCTTCTTCAAAGACCAATCTTAGTGCCCTAATAGGAGGTTTCAAAAGGCTTGTCGAAAGAAGAGGTAATGTCTGTTACCGATTATTTCAACTTTATTTCTTCTTCCACTTATTCTTATTTAGTTGTTTCATTATGAAGTAATAACATAAATGTCACTAATATACTGATATGTTATTATAAGTATGAAACAACCCTATTTCACCATCTATCCATCCTACGGAAAACGAAATCACCGCGCGTGTGTACATATGGAATACCGTCTCCATGCCGTGGTGTAATCTTTTTTTCCAACACCACCTTACTTGGATGGGTATAATGGTGTAAAGAATAACAATAAATAGTTATTATAACATCATACTGATTATGATATATTGTATCATCCACTCCAATTCAATTCAATAATTATGGGAACGATATCATCGCTCGTGCGTACGTATGGACTACCGTCTCCACGACGCGATGAGATTCATTCTCAATCATTAACCATTAATGAATGATTATAAAGTATATATAATAAGTAATCATGAAATATATGACATAATAATGATTCTTTATTTATGTATATATATATATTTATGTTATCTATTTAGTTTCATTCAATTCAATGAGGAAACGAAAACAACGTTCATGTGTACGTACGGCCTACCGTCTCCATGAACGGTGTATTTCATTCCTTTTACCGATCTATATTATATATGTATATGATGAATATATATTATATATAAATCATGTTTTAAATTCTGGAATTATGTAAATCAGGATACAAGTCGAAACACATATGATAAATGAAATAATTTTACCCAAAACGCTCTTTAACATGGAATTTTCGAAAGAACGGGTAATATAAAGTCATAAGTGAACCATATATGATATCATAACAATGAATATGATTCTATAATAAGTCAATGACATTATTTAAATCATTATAAAGGAGGTTCGGATCCATACAATGCATATCGGACCTAAGGTAATTGATAATCTTCCAAATTTTATTTTTATCCGAGATTGCTTATTCATAATTATTTACTGGGGTTATTTCTATCATCCATGTACATGTTTTATAAAAGTGTTTTCATGTATGTTTAAAGTCCTTTTTACCCATTTTTTGACTTTTACTACATGGTATGTATGGAATCTTTATTTTGTTTATGTTACGAGGTACTTTTTGACTTTTCCGGAAAAAGTATGAGAAGAATGTTTTTTTAACTTATACGGCATGAAAGGATTTTTATAGTTTTATAAATCCTTATTTTCATGAAGCTTCCTCCAAAAGATTTCATGACTATTTTCAAAAAAATCCTTTTCTTTTAAAATTTTAGGACATTTTGTGAAAAGAAAATGATTTTGAAGAAGAAATGATATTTTCCTCAATAATTCATTTCAAGTGTTTAATCAAAACCATTTTCCATCTAAGATGACATTATTTCATATGTGTATGTTTCAAGTATAATGTCTCTATTATTTAAATGGTTTCACTTTTCTTATTACGAAATGATATCCATTTCTTTTATATGGATTATGTGATTGTGGGATTATGTTTATGAAACTCATTTTATTCGTTGGGTTATTATGAATGATGTATGTTTGTTTTGTGGCACAAGTAAGAATGATTTCATTATGAGATGGGTGGGACCTATATCTCCATCCAATGAATTGGGTAAAAATTTATATCTCATGAGATAGACATGGCTGGAATGGTATGTTAATCTGGTTCAGTGCTACAGGACTGAAACGAGGAGTGAACTCGATTTAGAAAGGGACTTTGTCCACTAAGAAGGTCTTGGAAGAAATGCCTTGGATACTATGGAAATCATAACATGTGCTTAATGGTTTCCAAAATTACATGTTATCTTCCCATGCTATTTTATCATGATTGATTTTCCCTTATGATATATTCCTTACGTACTTCCAAGATTCATGTCTTTGCTCAAGATTTTGATGTTTAGATTTTATGTTCAAGTTTTTGCATTAAAATGTTTATGTGTTGTTTTATGTTCTCTATGTTTACCATTACTAGGCATTTGACCTCACCCCTTTTATGTTTTCTTTTCCCCAGGATATAAAGAAAGGTTTTATGTAAGAAATAAAAGTGGAAGATCTTTATGGGAGATGTTGAAGATCTTTCACCATGATTAGAAGATTATATTCAAAGTTTCCAAAGACACTAAACTATTACGGTCCTTGTGTGTCTATTTTTGTTATGTACTATGTATTCCGCAAAAGTAATGTAATGTCCATGTACGTCAAGCTTCGGGTATCTACTATTGGTATCAGAGGAAAGGATTAGTCAACCTTTGGAAACTAGGATGCGAAAACGTTAGTGAGATCCCTAGAGATATTTCTAAGGTATGTCTAGGGATGCCCCTAAGGATAAGTATACATATAGTATATAGTACTAGAACTACGGTAAAGATCTTAGAATCTAACCTAAGATGTTAGATATTGAGGGTACTCCCCCTTTACTATGTTGTTTTCCCTAGCATGATTTTTTCCACTCACAGAATTCTTTTTGTGTTTTAGTCAATGGAGGGAACCAGAAGGAATTCAGTTAACATTGAATCCAATGGAAAAATTGGTGACTATGAGCAACAAAATTTTGTAATTCCTAGAGAGAAAGATACTGTGATTATTCCGAATCAGTCATCACGATATATGATTAACAAGGTGAAATTTAGTGGTATACCTCATTCATCAAATAAGAGGAAGATAGAATTTTAGGCATGTTCGCATATTGAGGAGCATAAAGAAAGGAAGATTGAGATTTCTAAATAAGGGAAGAAGAACCTTGAGTAATACCTCAAATGGAGGGACAGATGTTATCTGTGTGGAGAAAAGGGTCATAGAGTGAAAGACTATTATGGAGTTCAATGTCTTATTTCTGGAGAACATGGGCTTTACCCAACTCAATGCCCTGACCTAAAAAGTTACTTCTAAATCAAGGAAGGAATTATTCCAGGACAATCATTGAAGAGGATGGATTGAAGTGTTTAAGTATTGGTATTCAATAATAATGTTGTTGAGGTACTTTTATGGTGTATTAGAATATTTTTTGTATTAGTCTATTTTGGTTTTCAATAATTTTATGGTACCAGTAACCATGAAAAGTGATTTAAATATTTTGGAAAGCAGATGATATACACATAATGAAGGGATAAGAAGATAATGAGATGTTTGATTGTATTCATGAGCTCATGACTGTTATAAGGACTAAGTGATATCATGGTTTGAGTATACAGAATTTTGGGATTTTGGTATGTGGAAAGAGTTAACTTTTGACAGCACTCATGTTTTCACTAAGGTTCAATGGGTATTCATTTTTCAAGCGAATACATGATTAAGGCCTTCTAATGTTTGGAATGTGACCAACAAGACATATCTTATGATATATGGGGATCAACAATGGTATTAACAAGCTTATTATATGAATTTTCTGGTAATCGATTTCACTATAATATGAGATTGGAAAGCAGTATTTTGGATAAGCCTAAAGATTGGAATGGATTATGTTGGACATAATTTAGTATTGTTTAAGGCTAGAACATTTTCGATATTATTGATGGAAAGTTATAATAATTTAGTTTTATAAAAATGATAACCTGCAGGATGGGCGACAACCCATCGCGTCGGACAAGGCTGTGAGAATCGAACCCACAATCGAAGTGCGACTTTCCTTTATCGCATACCATTGGCTTACAAGAAGTCCCTAGTTAGTAGAAACTAGTTTTTTTTATTATGTTGTATGATAGATGAAGTATAAGTCCATGTTTGGAATCATATTTGATTAACCTCACCATAGATGTACTTATGTATATTTGACAACTTTTGCTAACCTTTTGTTTGAAACAGATGGAATGACCCATCATTCTATCACATGATCTGTTAACACTTCACGAATAACAAATTCAACTTCATTTCTTTAAGAGATGAAGTGGAAATTTTCCAATTCACGAACAACAGTGAGATTGTACCAAAATCATGTAAGTATTTCTTTTAATTCATCAACTTTAGGGATATGATCTTGAAAACCAAAAATGTTGTCCTAGTTCCCTTATATTCAATAAATCAAATGGTACCTTAGATCATCACAAATATATGGCTTTTTGATTGTGGGATTTTTCATAGCCATATTCCCTACCACTCTCCATCAGAACATGATGGTTAGATTTTTCTTATATATCCATATTTTCACCTATGTTCTCCTATGTGGAAACCCAGTGATTAGTTAATTTGGGTAACTGTTACGTTTCATACTTTATTTTTTAAAGTCAAGTTTTGGTAATCCTTTTTACGATATGGGTTTCTATTAAATAACCTTTCAAGTATTAAACCATTTATAACCCCGACGAATTTTGAGGGCGAAATTCATTTTAAGGGGGGTAGAATGTAACACCCCGAGATTTTATGAAAAATATTTTTTTAAATTTTATTGATGTCTTGTGTTGTACTCTAAATCAAAAGGATCTTGCAATACATGAATCCCTGACTTGGCTTGCATTACACGCAATCGCGACCTTCCACGATAGCGTGTGTTGTATGCAATACCGAGTTTCGCTAAACAGCGATATGCTATTAAAATATTATTAAAACTAGCCGTTATGAAGAGTAATACCCACTTTTTGAAATTTTATAAATTTTATTTTTGAAAATGGACATCATTTTTGGATTCGGAATATCGAAATTAGCCTAGGGTGAAATTTTGGTATTTTTCTAAAAACATTCAATTTTTGATGAATAGTGAAAACACTGGGTTACTATTTAAAAACCGAATTTTTATTTAAATAATTAATTATTTTATTTAAATTTATTTTAGGTAAAAATTGATACATAATACCTATATAAGTTCAATGTGGTTCATTGGAGTCATTTTATAATAATTTTATATATATATAAAGTTTATTGAACTTTTGACCGTCTTTTACCCATCTCCTAGAAGAATTTGCAAATTTACATAAAACATAATGTTACCACTTTTTTGAATGGAATTTCAAAAATCCAGGAGACATGGTTGATTTAATTAAGTAAAATGTGGTTCAATGAGATGAAAATAATTTTTGGTGAATAGTAACTCTTAACTTTTTTTTACCACAGTTAAAAGTAAATAGGGTAATTAAGGGTAAAAATAATATTATTATTACCATAACACATGTCTTAATTCTATTGGATAAGTGTAATTCGACCAAAAACAACATTAGGGATAAAATATTACCCTTTACGCCCACTTGGATTAGATTAGGACATTTATTATTAATTTATTTAAAGAACGGTTAAAATAGTTAAAATCAAAGTTTAATAACTAAATCATTTTTAATATAGAGTTATACAAAAGATAAAATCTTCTATAAATATTAATTATAAAGATAAGATTATTTCCTACATAATGGTATTTTATTTCTAATTTTTAGACATTAAATAATTTAATTTATTTATGACACAATGATGATGCAGTAATTATCTTATTAATGAAATATTGACATAATTGATGTTATAAATACACAAATAAATGTAATTTGAGACTTTTTATGAATTAAAATAATTTTCTATGTTAATATGACATGTTATTATTGATTTAATTAACTTTTTCGAACTAATTATTCGGTTATAAGTTTCACAAAAATCAATTACCAAATATTGTCAAAATTGACATAAAATAGTTTTTAAAACAAATATTATATTATTAATTGTTATTTTATTCCTAAAAGTATAAGGTTAGGTCAAAGGACTTAGATAAGGTTATATATATTAATAATAAGAAACTTTTGGTTCTTTGGGCTTGTTATAGTAAGTTTATTAACCTTATAGTGTAATAAAACAAGAAGAAATGGTAAAAGAAAAATTATTTAACTTAAAGTTAAATCTAAATGATTAGGTTAAAATAGAAACCTAAACATGTATAAATTATATTGGATGAGAGGATATCGACCCATCCCCACCTTAGCTTCTAAATATCTCAATTTTGAGCTATTAAAAACTGAATATGACTTAATAATAAAATAATATTTTTTGTTATTCCAAAGGTGCCCCTCTCCTGCCTTATAAAAGAGCACCTCATTCCTCTCTTCCTCACACCACTTTGAGCATTCAAGCTCAGACAAACCCTACCAATTTCTCTTCTCGACGTCCCTATAAATATCCTAGAGGTTCTTTTCTTCTTCAAAGACCAATCTTAGTGCCCTAAGAGGAGTTTTCAAAAGGCGTGTCGAAAGAAGAGGTAATGTCTGTTACCAATTCTTTCAACTTTATTTCTTATTCCACTTATTCTTATTTAGTTGTTTCATTATAA
Source organism: Viscum album (assembly GCA_963277665.1). NCBI lineage: Eukaryota > Viridiplantae > Streptophyta > Magnoliopsida > Santalales > Viscaceae > Viscum > Viscum album. The sequence continues at coordinate 1,144,029,128 of OY728148.1, forward strand.
AGTAATAACATCAGTATCACTCATATAATGATATGTTATTATAAGTATGAAACAACCCTATTTCACCATATATCCATCCTATGGAAAACGAAATCACCGCGCGTGCGTACGTACGGAATACCGTCTCCACGCCGTGGTGTAATCTGTTTTTCCAACACCACCTTACTTGGATGGGTATAATGGTGTAAATAATAAATATAAATAGTTATTATAACATCATACTTATTCTAATATATTTTATCATCCACTCCAATTCAATTCAATAATTATGGGAATGATATCATCGCTCATGCGTACGTACGGACTACCGTCTCCACGACGCGATGAGATTCATTCTCAATGATTAACCATTCATGAATGATTATAAAGTATATAGAATAAGTAATCATGAAATATATGAAATAATAATGATACTGGATTTATTTATTTATATATGTATTTCATCTATTTAGTTTCATTCAATTCAATAAGGAAGCAAAAACAGCGTTCATGCGTACGTACGGCCTACCGTCTCCATGAACGGTGTATTTCATTCCTTTTACCGATATATAATATATATGTATATGATGAATATATATTATATATAAATCATTTTTTACATTCTGGAATTATGTAAATCAGGATATAAGTCGAAACACATACGATAAATGAAACAATTTTACCCAAAACGCTCTTTAACATGGAATTTACAAAAGAACGGGTAATATAAAGTCATAAGTGAACCATATATGATATCATAACAATGAATATGCTTCTGTAATAAGTCAATTACATTATTTAAAGCATTATACAGGAGGTTCGGATCCATACGAAGCATATCAGACCTAAGGTAAGGGATAATTTTTCAAATCTCATTTTCATCCGAGATTGCTTATTCGTAAGTATTTACTGGGGTTATTTCTATCATCCGTGTCCATGTTTTATAAAAGTGTTTTCATGTATGTTTAAAGTCCTTTTTACCCATTTTTGACTTTTACTACATGGTATGTAAGGAATCTTTCTTTTGTTTATGTTACGAGGTACTTTTTGACTTTTCCGGCAAAAGTACGAGAAGAATGTTTTTTTAACTTATACAGCATGAAAGGATTTTTACGGTTTAATAAAGCCTTATTTTCTTGAAGCTTCCTCCAAAATATTTCAGGATTATTTTCAAAAAAATCCTTTTCTTTTAAAATTTCATGACATTTTGTGAAAAGAAAATGATTTTGAAGAAGAAAGGATTTTTTCCTCAAAAATTCATTTCAAGTGTTTTATCAAAACCATTTTCCATATAAGATGACATTATTTCATATGTGTGTGTTTCAAGTATAATGTCTCTATGATTTACATGGATTAACCTTTATTATTATGAAATGATATCCACTTATTTTATATGGATTATGTGATGATGAGATTATGTTTATGAAACCCATTTTATTCGTTGGGTTATTATGAATGATGTTTGTTTATTTTGTGGCACAAGTAAGAATAATTTCATTATGAGATGGGTGGGACCTATATCTCCCTCCAATGCATTGAGTAAAGATTTGTATCTCATGAGATAGACATGGCTAGAATGGTATGTCAATCCAGTTCATTGTTACAGGACTAAAACGAGGAGTGAACTCGATTTAGAAAGGGACTTTGTCCACTAAGATGGTCTTGTAAGCAATGCCTTGGCTTCTATGGAAATCATAACATGTGCTTAATGGTTTCCACAATTACATGTTTTATTCCCATGCTATTTTATTATGATTGATGTTCCCTTATGATATATTCCTTACGTACTTCCAAGATTCATGTCTTTGCTCAAGATTTTGATGTTTAGATTTTATGTTCAGGTTTTTACATTCAAATGTTTATGGATTATTTTATGTTCTCTATGTTTAACCTTACTAGGAATTTGAGCTCACCCCTTTTATGTTTTCTTTTCCCCAGGATATAAATAAATGTTTTAGGTTAGAAAAAAAAGTGAAAGATCTTTATGGGAGATGTTGAAGATCGTTCACCACGATTAGAAGATTATATTCCGAGTTTCCAAAGACACTAAACTATTACAGTGCTTGTGTGTCTATTTTTGTTATGTACTAAGTATTCCGGAAAAGTAATGTAATGTCCATGTACGTCAATCTTCAGGTATCTACTCACACTGTGCCACGAATTGAGACGGGGTTGACTCATACACATCACATATGTCCCATGGATCGTTTTCGTAAAGTATCAAGACAATCTGAATGTGTTTGGTCGGTTTTCCGTCTGCCAGTTGATGTTTTCACTTAAAATGTTGTCCATTTCAAATAAAAGTGAGACACTTTGAGTGGTACTGGCCACACCGTTCCTCATATTGAGGCAAGGTTGACTCTTACACATCACAAATGACCCATGGATCATTGTTCTAATGTATCAACACAATCCAAATACGTTTGGTCGTTTTTCTGTATGATAGTTGTTTTTACCTTAAAGAGTGTCCATTTTAAACAAAAGAAAGAAACTTCAAGTGATACCAGCTACATCGTGGCTCTAATTGAGGTGGGGTTGACTCGTACACGTCAAAAATGACCCATGGATTGTTTTCCTAAAGTATCAATAGAATATGAATGCGTTTGTTTGGATTTCCATATACTAGTTGTTCTTTCCACTTAAAATGTTTTCCATTTCAAATAAAAGTGAGACACTTTGAGTGGTACTGGACACAACATGCCTCGGATTGAGGTAGGGTTGACTTGTACACGTCAAAAATGACCCATGGATCCTTGTGCTAAATTATCAACAAAATCTGAATACGTTTAGTCAGTTTTTCGTATGCTAGTTGTTTTTACATAAAAGGGTGTCCATTTTAATCAAATAAAAAACACTATGACTGATATCGGCCACACTGTGCCTCGTCTTGGGGCAGGGATGACTTATAAACGTCACATATGACCCATGGATCGTTATCCTAAAGTATCAATAGAATCCTAATGCGTTTGGTCAATTTTCCATATACCATTTTTTGTTTTCACTTAAAATGTTGTCCATTTCAAATAAAAGTGAGACACTTTGAGTGGTATTGGCCACACCGTGCCTCGGATTGAGGTGGAGTTGACTCATAAACGTCAAAAAGAAACCATGGATCCTTGTGCTAAAGTATCAACACAATCTGAATACATTTGGTTGGTTTTACGTATGCCATTTATTGTTTTTAATTAAAGGGTGTCCATTTTAAACAAAAGAAATAAACTTTGAGTGATACCGGCCACATCATTCCTCAGATTGGGTTGGTTTGACTCCTACATGTCACATATGACCCAAGTATATTTTTCCTAAAGTATCAACACAATCCAAATGTGTTAGGTCAATTTTCCGTATGTCAGTTGTTGTTTTGATTTAAAATTTGTCCATTTCAAACAAAGGTAAGACACATCAAGTGATACCATCCACATAGTACCTTTTATTGAGGTGGGGTTGACTCATACACGTCACATATGACCTATGGATCGTTTTCCTAAAGTATCAACAGAATCTGAATTTGTTTGGTCTGTTTTCCGTATGTTAGTTGTTGTTTTCACTTAAAATGTTGTTCATTTCAAATAAAAGTGAGAAACTTTGAGTGTTACCAGCCACAAAGTGCCTCTAATTGAGGTGTGGTTAACTCTTACATGTCAAAAATGAATCATGGATCCTTTTTCTAAACTATCAACACAATACGTATATGTTTGGTCGGTTTTCTATATGCCCGTTGTTTTTACTTAAAAGGGTTTCCATTTTAAACAAAAGAATGACACTTCGAGTGATACCGACCACACCGTGCCTTCAATTGAGGAGTGGTTGACTCGTACACATTACATATGACCCGTGGATAGTTTTTATGAAGTATCAACACAATAATAATGGGTTTGGTCAGTTTTTCATATGCTAGTTTCTGTTTTCACTTAAATTGTTGTCCATTTCAAAAAAAACTAAGACACATTCAGTGGTACCGGCCACACCGTGCCTTGTATTGAGGCGGGGTTGACTCATACATGTCAAAAATAAATCATGGATCCTGGTGATAAAGTATCAACAAAATCTAAATGCATTTCTGTATGTAAATTGTTGTTTTTACTTAAAAGGGTGTCCATTTTAAACAAAAGAAAGACCCTTCGAGTGATACTGGCCAAAATCTATATCGAATTGAGGCAGGGTTGAATCGTACATGTCACATATGACCCATGGATCATTTTCCTAAAGTATGAACACAATCCTAATGCATTAGGTTGGTTTTCCATATTCCATTTGTTGTTTTGATTTAAAATGTTGTCCATTTCAAACAAAAGAAAGACACTTCAAGTGATACCATCCACATTGTGCCTCATATTGAGGCGGAGTTGACTTGTACATGTCACATATGACCCATGGATCTTTTTCCTAAAATATCAATAGGATCGGAATGAATTTGGTTCGTTTTCTGTATGCCAGTTTTTTTTCACTTAAAATGTTGTCCATTTCAAATAAAAGTGAGACAATTTGAGTGATACCAGCCACACCATGCCTCGAATTGATGTGGGGTTTACTTGTACACGTAAAAATGAACCATGGATCCTTGTGCTAAATTATCAACATAATCTGAATACATTTGGTCAGTTTTCCATATATCGGTTGTTTTTACTTAAAAGGGAATTCGTTTTAAACAAAAGAAAGACTCTTTGAGTGATATCAGCGACACTGTGCCTCGAATTGAATAAGGGTTGACTCGTACATGTCACATATGACCCATGGATCATTTTCCTAAAGTATCAACACAATATTAATGTGTTAGGTCAGTTTTCTGTATGTTAGTTATTGTTTTTACTTAAAATATTGTCCATTTTAAATAAAGGTGAGACACATTTTGTGGTACCGGCCACACTGTGCCTCATATTGAGGCGGGGTTGACTCGTACACATAAAAAATTACCCATGGATCTTGGTGCTAAAGTATGAACACAATCAGAATGTGTTTGGTCAATTTTCTGTATTTCTGTTGTTTTTACTTAAAATAGTGTCCATTTTAAACAAAAGAGAGACACTTTGAGTGATACCGGCCACACTGTGTTTTGGGTTGAGGCAGGTTGAATTGTACACATAACAAATAACACATGAATCGTTTTCCTAAAGTATCAATACAATCAGAAAGTGTTTGTTCTGTTTTCTGTATCCCAGTTGTTGTTCTCACTTAAAATGTTGTCCATTCCAAATAAAAGTGAGACACTTTGAGTGGTACCGGCCACACCATGCCTCTTATTGAGGCGGTTTTGACTCGAACACATCAGAAATGACCCATAGATCCTTGTAAAAAAGTATCAACACAATCCAAATCCTCCAAGAGCTTTTAATGGCGGATCTCCTTTGATCCTTGGGCGTTTTGACTTCCCTCAAGTGCAGAATGAAGATACGGGTGAGTATTTTCATCTCCTTGCTTCCGCTTTTCGATTAGGGTTTGAACTCTTCTCTTATCATCTTTCGAAGATATTAAATCTTCTTTTCCATTGGGATTTAGGGTGAATCTTGAAGAGAGCTTAGATTGGTATTCAAGACACCGAATTAAGATGGTGATTATCACCAGAATCAAGGTAGGTGGTCCTTGGCCTTTTGTGAATTGTTGTGATGTTTTATATATGCCGAATCACCGCTCTCCCAATGTTGGGGTGTTGGGTCGGGGGGCTATACGGGGTCCAGGGAGGAGGGTTGGGGGGCTGTTCGTGGTCCAGGAAGAAGAGTGGGGGTTGTCTAGGGTCCAGGGATGGGGGTGGGGGCTGTTCGGGGTCCAGGGAAGAGGGTGGGGGGCTGTCAAGTGTCCAGGAAGGAGGGGGGTTGTCCGGGGTCTAGGGGGAGGGTGGGGGCTATCCAGGGGGATCTCTGAGGGGCTCTTTGAGGGGCTCCCTAGGGTCTAGGGAGGATGGTGGGAGCATTGTCCGGGGGCTATCTGGGGGGCTGTCTAGGGGGTTGTCTGGGGTCCAGGAAGGAGGGTGGGGCGGCTATCTGAGGGGGGATCTCTAGGGTCCAGGAAGGATGGTGGGGTGGTTTTTTTGGGGGGGAGGGGGGGTCTCGGGTTCATGGGATGGTATTTTCATATTTTCTATTCAAATTATTTCATGGTTAAAAAAATAATTTAATTATATCAACTTCTAATCAGACAACCAATTTTCTAAATTCCACTAAAAATTTACAATTTCATTAAAATAGGGGTATTTCCCATCAAATAATCATGTAATGTTTTATTATTTATAGATAAAAAAAAGATAATGTGACCTTCCTAATCACACAAATATTCAATCACAAAAATCAATAAACATCAAAGGCTAGTAATATCAGTCAAAAATGTAACTGATCAATTTGTCCCTCATCACCATCATTATCATCATCAACATCTTAACCCTCACCCTCATCCTCATCGTGGTCCCCATCATCGTCCACACCATCCTCCTTACCCACTTACATAGCCTCAGCCTTCTCATTGCCCTCCTCCTCCACCTCAGCCTCCTCCTCGCCCTCCTCCTCCGCCTTGGCCTCCTCCTTTCCCTCCTCCTCCACCTCTTCCTCCTTCTCACCATCATCTCTACCACCACTAGAACTACCAACTGGTGCACCATATATTGAACCCATCGATGAAATATATTCATCACAAGCAGTGATGGCCTCTGTTGGAAGTGTTGGATGTAAAACTTCCATCAGTTTCATAAATGCAGTGTTTTCTCTAGCAGACTATTCTGCCATCTCCGTGGCCCTTTTTTCATCATGTTCTGTCTCTACCTTAACCTGGAGAAATGGCACTACAAATCGTACCTGAGGAGTTCTAATACCTTGTCGTAACAATACTCTTCCTAGGTCGGCAACATACTCTATCAGTGTTCTCATCTCCCAATACCTAATGTAAGTGATCATTTGACCTAAAATTGTCAGGTTCTTGGGCATCAAAGGCCTCTAAAGCATCCTGTTAAAAATATAAACAGATTATTAAGTTACAAAATATAGATTAAAATTTTAAATATCCAAAGTAAAACTTACAATCTACTGCTGAGTCGGTTAATTAACCGCACTTCCATCTTTCTTCTTTCTACTCGAGCAAAACATTTTTTCTCAAGGCACACCTCTTTCTATATTCAATTCATGCCTATACAATGACATTTAATGTAGGAAACCATAATTAAAAATAGGATATCAAAAAAATAGTAATTGAATAACTAAAATTATATATCAAATTTGGAAATTGAATAAATTATGGAGGAAGAAATAGAAAGTAAAAGTCATAAAGAAAGATTATAAACTGTCATACCTGTTGTCTCTCATGATCTGGAATCATAGTGCATCCCAATGTGTGGATGTATTTATTAGCATCAATGTTTTTTTATTTCTTCCAAGTGCATCCTAAATAAAATTCAATAATTAGTATTAATGAAAAACCTGAAATTTTACATTTAAATACATCTATTTTGATTAATACAGCAAATTGGCTAGTCGTCCAATAAGTAATCATCTGTTGGTACTATTCTAATGGACAATCATCCATGAAATGGACTACCTCTAACTCTATTCCCACTCTAGAACGCCAGCCAATGTACAATTAATGCTTTTAAACTCTCCAAATCTCACCTTAATCCTTTAGACGTGATGTTCATACACCCTCACCATTAGGGAAATTAAACTTCAATTGACACCAAAATATTAATTTATATAAATACAAAAAATAATATATTTCATTAAATTCAATAGATTTTTGTACCCGTATCTCTACCCATGCTTTATCCTTGACTTCATTTGGTAGCTGTCTTCATGAGACAGGGCTAACAGGAATGATTTCGGAGTATTTGGAAAGCGTTGCCAAAAAACTACGACATTGCTGCCAAGATTTTTCAATCATCTGTCTATCTTTATTGTAGTCCACCATCAACTGTGTGTGGTGGTTCCACACCACACGCATGTGTGTATGCCCCCACCCCTACCTCCTATCAGTAGATGTATCTATTATGAAATAGAAACAAATATTTTATCAAAACATGTTATAATGAAAATAAATAATGTTGTAACAATTTGTTAGGGTTGTATAAGTATACATGTGGTAGTCTGATCAATGGGCACCACTGGATCCGTAAAAATTGAAGGAACACCATGTACAGATGGAGTGGGTCCTAGTGTATGCTCCGCAAGGACAGACTCTAGCAGAGAAGGAGTCGAAGAAGATGGAATATAAATGCCTGAATAGAATGAAGTAGATGTAAAATAAGATGACAGGGATGGCTGGCCAAATGCTGGATGGGGAGTGGGAATCATTATCTAATATAGTACAGACGGGTGAGGAGGGTCATATGTAATGGGTGGTGAAAACATGGGAGGCCTAAATATCCCATGTGTCCCTAACGACACACTAGGATCAGAATGTGGGATGGATGGTATGTCAGTGGGAGTGGCAGGGAATAATCGAGTACGCCGACCAGATCGTCTAGCTCACGTTCCCCCCCCCCCCATACGAACACCCAGAGTACTAGGACCACTACTAGGATGCTCATCAAATAACTGTTTCCTAATAGATAGATCCTGAAAAAATGTTTAAAAAAATTAATCACATGATATTATATATTATTTAAATAAATATATTTGAAATAAAATACTCATTGCAGGCACTAGTGGAGGAATGCCCAGCTTAGTCATGCGACGATTGTTGTCCATAATCTGTTTTGATTGCCTCACTTCTATTGTTTCATTTCTTGCATTTGAAAACAAATATGAAAGTAAATAGAAAATAATAACTGATTTGTAACCCAAAAAACAAAATAAATTAGAGGGAATAGGGGAATTCATGGATAATTTAACTAACCATTGTTTTAGGTGAGCTTGAACAAATATATAATGAAGTTAATAAATCGTACAAGATGTAATAATGAAATTTAATTTTTAGTAGGATGATTATTTACTAAATGTCATTAGTATCTTAAAATCATGGAACATTGATTTTACAAGATTCATAAGTGGTAAATCAATTTTCAAAATTAAGGAAAAATTTAATTTCTTTAGCTCAGGTAGATGATGCAGGTTTCAATACATGTTTTGTAGAAGAATACAAACCATCATGTTCATTACCTGGTAAAATGTTAAAGATAGGTCTTAGAGTCATACAAACTTTATACAAATCACAGTTAAAGCATTGAAATGTTCACCAAGTGAGAAATTTTGGCTTCGTATGTTCAAATATAGTTCAATTCCAAATTATAAAATGTAATTGAAATATAAATTTCCACCAATAAAGATTGAAAATTCACATAACGGTCAAGTTGGATACAACATATTTGTAATAAATATTAAATCAATTTGATTAGAACCAACCTTAACAACCCAACTCGAGCTAAACCAAAATAATTGAGAACATGAATGGATGATTTTATATATTTCCCCCCACAACTTCAAGTTCACAGTAAAATATGACAATTGAGCTATTAGAGTCATCAAAAGAAGTAAATGGATTGGTACCAATGGCAGTAGGGATGGTGTCAATTCCATCATCACCATCATCAAAAAATATTTCTTGGAATTACTTCAACTATGACACCAAATTCATGTCGAAGTTGGACTTTGACATAAAAAACTTGTTTGGACATTGATTCCAATACATATGGTTCTTTAGTAGAAAGAGTGTGAGTCATATTAATTAATTTAAATCCATAATCATCAATAAATGTGCCATGTCTCGTCATCGAATCAAACCAATGGAATTTCATCATCGTGACTTGTCCATGGGAGTAATAATCCAATATTATTATTTTTTCAACGACTCCATAATAACTGACATTTTAAAATTGTGGTCTACTATCTAATGAACTGGAATAAAAATCTGTTGAGGCAGTAACCATAACACCATTATGTTGTGTTCTCATGTTCTTTGCTTGTTCATTGACAATAAATTTGTACCCATTGATAACAATTGATTTACAGTCACGAACCACTGTATTAGGACCAAAAGCCAAATCTCTTATTTATTCAGAGATAGAGTTAGCAGAAAAATTAAATAACTACAATATAAATGAATATTAAACTTAATTAAATATTGGTTTAATTATTTTAAGTAGTAAAATTTTTACCTTCAATTTTAACCAAACAGAAATTTCTTTGTTATTCAAAGTATCCCTCCTCAAAGATAAATAACGATGCTTTCTATTTATCATTGTTTTATGTTCCCTATAGATAAAAAATATGAATAGTTTAACAGATATATATGTAAGATATACATATTCAATTTAGTTACCTAGTGTAGTCATCGAACAAATCACAGTTGAACAAAACTGGGCGATCGGCCATCTCCCGCTCGTCAAGGATTAATGTCTTCAATGTATATGATCCAAGAATTCCTCCTATTTGAGGAAGTGATGGAAAATGGGTTCAATTTGCTTGTACTGTTATTATTTATTTCTCATTGGTCTGTTCATTCTTATAGTAAGATCAAAAAAATACATTGAGGAGAAATCCATACATTCTTGAGCCAAGTAACCGTTCATGATAGAACATTCTGGATGATTCCTGTTTCGGACATAAGACTTTAATGTGTACATATTTCTTTCAGTTGAATAAATCCAACGAAAAAAAAGGTCCTCTGAGAAGTATTTTAGTGAGAATATGGACAGTGAGATGCAACATGCATGTGAAAAATGGTGGAGGAAATATTTTCTCCAACTCAGACCAAATTAATAGGGCATTTGTCAACATTTTTTGCAAGAAATACATGGAAAACTTCTTAGTACAAAGATTTATAAACAAATTCCACAACCAAATAACATTCACCCATATATTATTTGAAAAAAGATGACAGAATTCTATTGGAATCAAATCATGCCGAAGAACGTGATAATCATGAGTCTTCAATTATTTTAGCTTTAACTCTCTTTTATTTCCCTGTTTAGATATGTTTCTTGAATAACCATCAAGAACTCTAATAGTCTCTAAGACTTCCTGTAATTTTTTCCATAGGTGTCCTCACATAAAAAGGAAATTGAACATGCCATTTATTTTCACTGATATGCATAGGATGCAATTATAGTCAGATCCCTCAATCCACCAAGTCACGCTGAGGTGGTAAATCATCTTTTGTATTTCCCTTAGCATTTAGAAGTATCGAAAAAACATTTCACATATATTCTTTTCAATTTGAATTACATCTAAGTAATGACATAACAAATTGGTTGACCAATAAGAAAAATCAAAAAATATACTCATCTTCCCCCAATTGTAACATGTTTCACTGGAAACATTCTTTCTCTTTCCAGATTTCATTTGAACCTTCCCGAATGAAAAACTGAAATCTTTCAATTCATTAATCACATAATTTCTAGACATATGCTGAGGTGGACCATCGGTCTCTATGGTATTATAAAATATTCAACGATTATTTCTATATGGATGGTCCATTGGCAGGAATCATTGATGTCCCATAAAGCTGAAACTACAGTAATGTTTCAGTCTTCTGGATCGTGTATTCTTCATAAAAACAGTACATGACAGTTTTCCCTTCATACTCCATCCAGACATCATTGCATAAGCCAGAAAATCATTGATCGTCCACATAAGCATAGCATGCATCTGAAATATGGCTTTCAAATATGCATCGTATGTGCGCACACCCACATCCCAAAGAAGTTTCAACTCTTTTATTAAATGTTTCATGTATACATCAATATCAATGTCGGAATCTGAAGGGAGAGATACGAGTATACTCATTAAAGTGAAAGGTTTGTTCATACACAACCATGGGAGAAGATTATGAATGTGTATAAAAACCGGCCATGTGTTGTGCGAAGTAAGCATCTTCCCAAATAGATTAAAACCGTCGCATGAAACACCCAGACTCACATTACACACATCAGTTGCAAAATTTGGATATCAAGCATCAAATCTCTTCCATGAAAATCCATCTGCAGGGTGAACCAACTCATCATTAGCCTTCTTTCTCCTGGTATCATTCCATCTCATTTTTATTGATATTTCATCAGACATAAAAAAGATTTTGGAGTATGGGGATCAATGGAAAGTGACACATTATTTTTGTGGTGTGTGGGATGGTGTTCTATCAGATTTCTACTTCCAACGGGATGTGACACATTTTATACAATCATTTTGTTCAGCGGTTTCCTCCCATAATAAACTAAAATCTTTCGGGAAAATATGAATTTTGTTTCTTGAAAATCCAAGCTCCTCGACTAGCTTCCATGCCAAATAGTGGTTTGAGGGTATATCTGCATCATATAGAAGTAAATCCTTCATGAAGGTAAGAATATAGTCAATTATTGTATTAGAAATCTCATACATAGTTTTCCCACGAAACAATCGGATTAAAAATTATAGATTTATAATTTTATCACACTGTCAATATACTAGAGTCGTGGCAGCATCATTCAATTTTTTCACCCTGAAAATATCATCATTTTCATTAAATTCATCATTTTTCCCCATATCAAAGCCTTCTTGAGTAGAAGTCCTTTCTTTTTCCTGATGACGAATAAACGAAATTTTTTCAACTAATAAATTCTCTAGTCCAATCCTTTCATTTTGATCTTTAACAATTTGAGATTTAATTTTCTCCCCATTGTGATACCACACATAGTAGTTTTCTTAAAAACCATATTTGGTTATGTGGTAGATGACTTCTTCATAGCTCAACCAAGGACTACCAACATAATCGAAACATGGGAAGTGTATGCGACCACTATCTGAAACATTGTGAAATGAAAAATCTAAAAAGATCTCCAAATTGTTTTGAAAATTGCTTGAGATCTGATCGGATTCATACATCCAGTTTCTATCCATTCCTTAAAAAGAGTTGTTATAAGTCATTTCATCATAAGCAATTCAATAAGATTGAAGTTTAATCAAAAATATATTTAAGTAAACGATAAATTAAGGAGTTTCTAATTGATATAGTGAACTATTAAAACACTGTAAAGATATACTAATTCAGTTCTGTGTGCCTAAATTTGAGGTGAGATGTGTTTTGTAATTTTTTAATTTATCACATACAAGAAGATTCCGTATACCTGATAGAACATTGTTCAAGATATTACAATGTGAAGGCTTTTCATGAAAGATGCAGAATATGTAAAGAGAGTTTTTTAAATAAGTTATTGATGCTAAAAATAGAAATATCGTGAAATGTTAGTACATTTTATAACACCCAAACTAATGTCCATTGAAAGTATCATATCACCCCCACTAAAAAAAGGAAAACCACCTACCCCACTACCCCAATTTTCCCCAATCCCTTTACATGTATCATCCTTATATCCATTACCCACCACGAGAAAATATGACTAAACAAACCATTTACCATCTTTGAGTGGGGATACATCTCACCAGCACCTCCATTAGTCGATATGATTCACTAAATACATAAAATGAGTGGATATGAAGACTTAAAATCAATTTGATTCATATAATCATGACACTTGAATTGTAAAACGAAAATAGAAAACAAATTAAACTACACTTATTGGGTATGTCATTCCACACAAATCACCACCTGGTATAGGTCAAATCAAAATAGAAACAAAGAATAATATATACAAAACATTAAAACTAAGTGAAGCCTTATAGATTTGGAGTGTAGAACTAAAAAATTGATTGAGTTCAGATTGATTTATATGGTGGAAGTATTTCTTAGCCTATGTAAAGAGAGAGGCATATAGTTTAGAATCCAAGGGGACTTCCCCAAGGCTTTTTAAATCATAATTACTATGAATCCAAGGTATATTTCCCCAAGGTATTCTAAACCAAATCATCATGAATCCAAGGGGGTTTCCAAATGGAATTAATAGATATGTTTTTAACATGAATCCTTGGTTGGTTTCTTCAAGGAATTACAAATCATTAATCAAAGAACATGTACTCAAAAATTAAATTAAAATTTATTTATATTCATTTTCAATAGGTCTCATATAATAGGCACATGCCTCAGGTCCCATTATGTGTTATAGGCATCCCAAATCATTCAATCATGTTCAGTAACTCATTATTGGCACCCCTATGGTCATACCTTTCATTACCCAATTAGTTCCCCAAGTCAAGTGCACCCCATGGGTGGATAAAGTTTAGGCTTCTACACTAATAGGTTGTTCATGGATCGTAAAAAGGTTTAATTTCATAAATTACTGAAAAAAACATTTATTTTTAAATTTGATATTAATAATAATGTATGTCAATGATACTACACATAATAAAGAACACAAAACAGTGATACTTTTAAGGGATAGTTTATAAACTATCTTCTATATACTCACAGACATCTACCAATAAAGTATTAGTCATTGATTAAATATCAAATAGTGTGAATCATAAAATTTTCCAAAATCCCTAGAAATAGGGAATAATGGCATGATCTTTCTGGATAGTGAAATAAATGGTTAATGTATGAGAATAGAATAATATCCTTATAACTAGCTCATAGTTGGGATGAACAACACTAGAAACAGATAAGATACCTCAACTCACCATGTTAGATCATAGAGTTTGGTAGAACACAGACCATCCTTGCCAAATACTTCAATGAGGGCTTCTATGTCTATATTTGGGAAGAGGATGAAAGAGTATAACCCGGATGGGGGAGTTTCAGCTGATTGGATGGAAGACCTCGGGTTAGGGTTCAACTGTGTGGGGGATTTTGGAAATCAGGGGAAATGCAGAGTTATCTTCTTTTGTGTAATCAGGGGCAGGATGTCCACGGTGGGTCAGGGCTATCCATGGGGGGTACGGGGAGTCCAGGGGGTGGACAGGTTGTCCACGAGGGTGGAAGGGTTGTCCATGGGAGAGGAGGTGTCCAAGGGTGGGGTTTGTGGGGGTGGAGGGGAGTGTCCAGGGGTGGGAGGGCTATCCACGAGGTTTTGGGGGTGTCCAGGGGGTAGGGGTGTCCAGGGGGTGGTCGGGCTATCCACGGGGGTGGCGGGGTTGTCTAGGGGGGTATGGGGTGTACAGGGGGTGGGCGGGATGTCCATGGGGGTGGCGGGGCTATCCAGGGGGTAGGGGTGTCCATGGGGTGGGCAGGCTATCCACAGGGGTGTGACTGAGAGCTATGAGATTTAATTGGGTTTTTATTCATGTTATAAAAAACGATGGGTGTTAAGGATTAGAATAGTATTTTTCAGTGAAAATCCAGTTTGGTATAATTAGTGACATGATAACATGATGTTATCAAGTTTTCAATTGGGAAAATGTTGGGGAATTGGATTATAAAAGGCTCCCACAACCTTCCAAGTATATATTATTTCTATAAAAATGTGTTTTGGGAGAAGAAATTAATCCTATATAGTTGATGTCACTTTTAGATCATGTGATTACTTACTCATCAAGATGACTAGACAAGAACCAAAACCAAAGAGGCCTCAAACCTATCCAAATCTCTAGAAGTGATGAATTCATAGTGATTATTGGTGAACTATGGAAGTGATGGCTTCCCACCTACATAGCCCCCCTCCCCACCTCACCCCAAGCAGACTCCCCCTGCACAACCCCCTTCCCATCCACCAACTGCACAACCCCCCCCCCCACCACTTGCACCCCCACCCACTTGCACAACCCCCCTCCCCCACCACCACCTACACATCCCTTCTCTCATCTACCCACTACACCCCCCCCCCACCTGCACAACCCCCTCTCCCCACCCCAACCCCCAACTATACACCCCCCCAACGCACCCCTCCCAATGTACTCCCACCTACCCCCCCCCCCCAACTTGCACACTCCCCCCCCCCACCGACTTTCATAGCCCCCCCCCCTCCCCCCTCCCCCACCTGCACAACCCCCTCCCCCCACCGCCACATACACACCCCCCACCACCACCACCTCACCCTCCAATAGACTCCCACCTGCCCACACCCCCCCCAACCTGCACACTCCCCTCCCCCCACCCACTTGCACAGCACCCCCCCCCCCCCTCCACCTGCACCCCCCACTTGAACATCCCCCCCTCTCCCACCCCCACCCCCACCGGTACAACCCTTCCCCCCACCTCACCCCCAACAGACTCCCCTACTACACACCCCCACCTCTATATCCCCCTTCACTCATTGCACCCCCCCCTCACATGAACACCCCCACCAGCACACCCCCCTCCCCCCTCCCACTACACCCCCACCCACTACACCTCCCACCACATTCACCCCCTCACTTCAAATAAATTTGATTCAGACATGATAACAGAACAAAAAAAACAAAATCAATTTTTGGGTATATGATATGCACAAACCTCGGGTTTAAGACTAATAAAAACAAAAAACAAAAAAAAATAGATGAAAAACATTAAACCTAAGGTACTACTTACAGATTTGAAGTGCAGAACAAAACAACATTTTGATTGAAGATGGATCTGGTGGAATGATTTTCCGAGAGAGAGATCTATTAGGTCTAAGATTTAGGACATCAATAATGTGGATGGGAGATCAGGTTTGCTAGAAATTTAGAGGAAAACTTTCCCAAAGTTTTTAAAAAACCATTGGTAAAGGTAAGATTTACCAACAGTTTAGAATAACCATTGGGAAAGCCTTCCTAAAATTGACATATCCAGATGGTTTTATCAAACTGTTGGTTAAGTCATGTAAAAACTTCTATATACCAAAATTTTGATAAAAATGTTAGTTAAAAGTATCTCCACATCCCTATTACAATGGTTTATGAAAACCATTGGAAAACTTCCGTTGGTATATACTCTATTTATAGAAGTGAAATAAAGGAAATACATGAATAAATAAAGTCATTTTATATCCCCAAGTTCCATGGAGACACACTAGGTCAACCATACCTACTTCACCTTAGTTTAATGTCTCTATCCATATTATTTCATCGAGGAAAAAATGAATAAAAGGGTGTATTTCCCTAATTAAATCCAAATCTAATGGGGATTACCCTAGGGAATCCTAAATAAAGTGTTATCAATTTGAATTCATAGGGGATTTCCCCAAGGAATTCCAAATGATTATCATAATTTGAATCCAAGGGGGATTTCTCTAAGGAATTCCAAATCATTATCATAATATAAATCCAAGAGGGATTTCCATAATTCATTTCAAACTATTATTATAATCAGAATCTAAGGGGGATTTTCCTAGGGAATTCTAAAATAATAATTATAATTCATGTGGACAGAAAAATATCCAATTTTTCTATTTAATTCAATTATATCTGATTTATCAAAATAAATATAAAAACTATATTCTATAACATATCCTAGGAATCCTTAATCACACAAAAAAGTTAACACCTTAAGTCCAAATCACCCCTAGGTTCACCTATATAATTTCCTAAGTCACTTTCAAGGTCCTCCACAATTCAAGGGTTGATGAATTTATAGTATACCTAAAAATATACTACACACATTCTATGAGTATATTTAATTTAAAATTTTAATCCACACAAAATTTATTTATAATTTAATGTCAAGTGGTGGTATGTTAGTGTGACCACACATTGCATGCATCAATAAAATGGAGAGACTTTGGGGGAATATCATAAAGACCACCTACCAAAAACTCATAAATTTATACACTTTTAATATAGGCTATTGATTCAAGATCCAACTATGAGAATAAAAAAAGAAGAATAATTACATATAAATTGTGCATAATGGTCTAAGACTGATAGATAGTGATAAAAATGAAAAATGGATAGAAACGAAAGGTTGGATTTACGACTATCTCACTATAGGTATGAGAAAAAGTTCAAATGGGTATGAATTGGTGTAGAACTCATAAATAATAAGTGGGGGTGAAGAGAGGGGTATTCTCATTGGGATGGTCAAATAGGGGAATAAAAATGAAGGTTTTGGATATTTTAAATCATTAGGGGAAAATCATAAATTTTCAAATTTTTAGATGTTGAATAGGTTTCATGGTTTAACTACACTATTGGCCAAACCATGAACCAACCATGTGTTTCTCTATATCTAAGGAACCTCACCTCACACGGTTCAGTAAAATATGATCCAACTATGAAAAACACATATTCGATTAAATATAGGTTTGTCGAAAAAAATTAATAGGGGTTTTAATGTTTTATAAAATGGTGTGTTATTCCATATTCCCCTCATAGTTGTTGAGATGGTCAGTAGTAATTGAGTTCTAACTATGTCCCTTGGTTTGTAACACCCATTTTCTATATTTTGAATCCACTAAATCCTGAAATGATCCCATAGCCTCATTGAACCCTGATAAAAACATCCAACGCACACCGACCATGAATACAGATGAACTTAGGATGAAATTTAAAATATAAATTCACCTAAATAATGATTATTGTTTTAGAACCTCTATGTAATATAGTATTTCATCCTTAATATGCACTTTTGAACATCACTATCCCTCATTGATAAAAATATTTGGCCACTATGATCAAATATTTGACCCTTGATCCCATGTAATTTATAGGATAAGACTATGATGCCATTTTACATAAACAAAAGGAATATCTTTCCATAAATATACTTTCCAATATGATCAACTATGTGAAATGGATTCTCCTCAAAGGATACATAGTCCTAGAGATCAAAATCATTAGTGTTGATCAGGTGATATGTATCATGGTTGTAACATCAATGATGTGATATATGAAACACATTATGTTTAATGGTTAAATGATTAATTATTTCCAATTAGTAGGACACTGAATTGATCTTATCCACTATCAAAAATGGCCCCATATTCTTATTCACTAACTTTACCAACCTCTTAACATAATGGTGTATGAACATAATTGGCACTCACAATAACACTTTTTCACTCACCTCAAACTCAAGAGGCCGGTGTCTCTAGTCCTCATAATACCTCTAACTCCTCTAGGTGGTTTCCAGCCATTTAAAAATCAAATGAATATTCTATGATATCTCTTTTATAAGACTCATTCAGATCAATAATCACTCACCATCCTCCAACCAATACATATGAAAATAATATGTTCGATTATATAGTGCCTCATAAGATTCCATATATAGATATTTCTGATAAGTGTTATTTTAGGGAAATGTCATTACATCTAAATACTTATTCAAAGAACCACCAAAGTATAGGAAGTATTCACTCAAAATGTTTGATATTATTTGAATAATCTACTCAGATTACTCGTTTATCTGGGTGATAGGCAGTGCTCAAATGCACCTACGTAGCAAGACCATTCTAAAATCATTACCTAAAACAGAATGTAATGTGGGTGTCCCTATCCAAAAAATATATACTTTGACAGATCCCATGTAATTGTATTACTTATTAAATATAAAGATTACATAGATAATCCACTGAAATATGCTATCATATTGGTAGAAACTACGCCACCTTCATTATCAGATCTGGGATTACCCATGCTACATCACAACCTCAGCTATCCTCAGTAACCATGATGTAAATTCCATAGTGACATCATCCCACATCCACTCAGGAAGGGATAATGGTTGTAGATGACTAGTGGGAAATTTGAGCTCATCCTTCACCTACTAATAGGTGGAGCATCATGTCACAATACCCACCACATCCTTCTTTTTCCCCAACCAACTGTATCATTGGTGCATGTCATGATACATCTTTTTTAGTCCTAGATTCACCTCTATCGTTGAGTTGTGTGATTCACCTATCACATCTTCATTAATTCCCATTAGGGCCAACACATGTCCTGTAAATAAAGATTCACATTATCGTCAAAGGTATAAACTATTATTGGCTCCCAACCATATATTTCTACCCCATAGCTAAACACTCTAGATCTGAAAGTTCTTTCCAAGATATCCTTCTTAAAAATAAAGGGGGAATGACCCTGGTACTCCAAGACATATAAATCAATCTCATTGAAAAGTGTTGTCAACTACCACTCAATGGTAGATTCCTGGACCACTTGAGTATGCATCTTCTGGATCAGAGCATCTATGACCATATTTCCATTTCTATGGGTGAAATCCAACTCAAAATCAATAGATTCAAGATACTTGTATAAAATTCATTATTGGTGGTTCAAATCCAATTGTGACAATATATATTTCAGTGTTTCATGATCTATGTAGACCACAAATATTTACCCCAACAAGTAATTCCTCCAACATATCAACACATATACAACTTCTACCTACTCAAGTTCATGCATTGGGTAATGTCTCTCATGTGTCATACACTTTCTAGATTCATACATGACCACCCAATTTCAATGAATCTAGACTTATCATAGTACAAACCAAAAGGAATCACAATACATGGTATACTCATTACCCTAATTAGCTAAGGTTATGATTAAATCTATAGATAGACTATATTTAAGTTATTTAAATGAATGCTCAAAAGTGTCAGACTAGAAGAAATTCACCCTCATTTTTCTCTGGCATGTCATTAGAGCTACCAAATGTGAGAAGTCCTAGATAAACAATTGTTATTGACTATCTAATCCAAAGAAACTATTTCTATCAAAAATATCCTTGGTTTTTCCCATGAATAACTCCTCTAACTTTCTAAGGGTACATAGATACACTATTCTCATATATGGTATTCCCTATAAAGTTTACATAGTTAATATAGAAGTTAAACTTGGAGAGATTTTCATAAATATAATTCTCACTAAGTGTGACCAAAATGATCTCATGATACTGTGCAAGTCCTACCTAGTACATAGAGTACATAAGGGTTCCATCTATGAATATGGCCTTGATAGATCATGGTACTAGTTGAAACCCCTATTCAATATGTCCGTTATTATTGTTGGTGTGTTCATTAGGTCTAACAAAATAACCAAATACTCATATATCTCATACCTATTCATGAAAGTTTTATGAGTTATTTTTAATGGAATAACCCTAAGATGGTGAGAATATGGCCTCAGATCGATCGTTGTGAATAATTAGGATTCTCTAAGCTGATCAAACAAGTCATCATTATAGGGAATTTGATATTGGTTTTTAACCATAATATAGTTCAATTTTTGATAGTCCATGCACAATTTTAAGGAACCATCCACCTCTTGGGAAAAAAATACTTGAGGACCCTCGGTATGATGTGCTCAGATGATTGAATCCCCTTGCCTCCAACTTCTTTAATGGATTACTAAGCACTCATACATCTATAGGATCCATTCTATATGATACAATAGAAATTGGTTTTGTATCTAGCATGAGCTCGATGGTAAAATTAATTTCCCATTTAGGTGTAAAGACTGATAAATCACTATATATTACATCCTTAAATTGATCAAAAATTAGTGTTAAAATATGATGTTGCATTCCCCCATCATCCAACATAAGTCTAGAAACATTTTTTGTAATCCCAACCAACTACTGATGATTTGGCCCTTCATGGTTGGTCTGAATACACCACTATATTGTATAAATATACTCACCTCCATCTTGGGATATGTACTATTGAGAAAAGTATTGTTTTCAGCAATACTTAATAATGTTATTTAAAGGGGGAGATTATTGAAAATAATACTCTGTCTCTTTATGATAATTTTGATTCTCACAAATACGCTTAATTATTTTCTAATGATTTTATATAGTATTTTGAAGGAATTTAACATTTTATTTTACTCTTGAAATTATGGGAATTTATTGTTAAATTATTCGTATTTAGCGTGTTCTGGAAACACTATTCATGTGCTACTTAGTCAGAATCTACTTTAGCGTGTCCTGGAATCACTGTTCATACCCTACGTGGACAAACGTAGCATAAGGATGAAAAGCATGTATACTTTTTGAGATAATAGAAAATTATGGTTAATCAACCATACGTTATCGGCAAAATATGGAAGAAGTACCTTACGTTAGGAAGGAACATTACGTTTGGGTTATCAGACAAGTATGGAAGGAGAACCGTACGTAAATATTAAACGTTACATTTTTTCTCAAAATTATGGTTCATCAACCATACTTTTGTAAACAACCATATTTTCTTGGAAAACTATGGATCAAGTAAAAGTATGGATCTTTTACCGTACATTTAAAAGTTGAAGAAAAAGTATGAATGATCAAACCAACGTTTATGATCAACCTTACGTTTGAATAAAGTAACACAAACCCTACGTTTATGTTCAACCTTACATTGAGAACCTTATGTTTGAAGACTATGTCATCAACCATACGTTTGGAGGCCACATCATCAACCTTACATTTGGTGTCGGAATGTTTGAAAGACGGTTTTTAGGCAATGGTCAGCAAGCTTATTGTTAGGAGGATTTCAAGTCGGATTTAAAGTCAATTTTAAAATAGGAAATTGACTGATTCAAAGTCGTTTTATCAATGGATTAAAGATCGAATTAAAAGGATATTTTTATGTCGAGTCTTCAGGGAAGTTACGACTACTTTGTAAATTCAAATTTTTGAATATCGTGAATCAAAAGGCGGATTTTATGGATCTAAATTTGCAGGGAATATTCTTTGCTTTATTATATATGTTTTCTCTAAAACACCAGGCACAAGTGTGTGGTGATCAATCTATTATTCAAAAAGGTGGAAAACAGAGACTGCAAAAAGCACTCTATTCTGCTGATTTAATAGGAGCGTCAAAGCTCAGTTTATTTTAAGAAGAAGAAGGAACTCAATAGAATATTCACTTATTCTACATAAAATATCTATTGTGGATCTAATATTTATGAATTTGTGAATTATATATCTATATATACTGTAACCGGATCGACTCAGAACTACGTCGACTTGAAAATCAATATTTCTAGAGACGACGATCCATCTGTTGTCAATTGCATGTTGTTGAAATTGTGAAGAACATCTGGAAATTATTTTCAAAATACGAAAATATTTTCTTTCTATTCTTGAGTAACCAGCTTATCATACTAAGTTGTGTAGGTTTGTGTTTGAACCAGAAGGCTTTGTTTTTCCTTGGATTATAATGGTGTCAACTGCCTGTACTCAGTTGTGAACTGGTCTGTTGAAAAGAGGACCAGATAGTGAAAATCACCAAGCTCAT
Source organism: Viscum album (assembly GCA_963277665.1). Taxonomy (NCBI): domain Eukaryota; kingdom Viridiplantae; phylum Streptophyta; class Magnoliopsida; order Santalales; family Viscaceae; genus Viscum; species Viscum album. The sequence continues at coordinate 1,144,052,013 of OY728148.1, forward strand.
GGAGTTGAGCGTTGGTGGAGTTGACTAGGGGCCTCCTATTCCCTGAACAACTATACATCTATGTGTCCCTACTTTTACTTATTCCGCTGCATGATCAAATCTGATAAATCATAGAGGACAGAATTCGTTCAATCAAAGTGTTAACGAATAATCTGAAAGACACAATTCACCCCCCCCCCCCTCTTGTGTATAATCTGTATATTCAAGATCTAACAATTGGTATCAGAGGAGAAGCTTCTGATAGAGCCTTATAAATCTAGAAGCATTTAAAGATTATACAACAGAGCATCATGACTGATACAAGAGAGGGAATGTATATGGTCAGAGCATCGTACTTTAATGGAGAAAATTATGGATGCTGGAAGTCTCGAATGATTATCTATCTGAAAAATCTTGGATACAGAGTCTATTCTAAGATTCTAACTTCATATGAAATACCAGAAAAACCTGAAACATGGAGTCCAGCTACTGAAGCAGAATATGATATGAATTAGAAATCAATGAATGAAATTATATGTGGTCTAGGACCTGATGAGTTTAACAGAGTATCTCAATGCCCAACAGCATATGAAATGTGGAAAACTATTCATGTTGCTTATTAAGGAACTAACAATATCAGGGAAATGAGATATGCAACTGCTAAGCTTAAATTTGATACATTCAGAATGGTTGAAGGTAAGAGTATTAATCAAATGAATAAAATATTGATAGAGATTGTCAATAACAAAACTGCATTGGGAGATCCCATTAAGCAAGCAGATCAAGCTTTAAAAGTATTGAGAGTACTGCCTATAAAATGGAATGGAATCTCTATAGCAATCAGATAGTCAACACCTGTCAAAGATATAACCATGAGAGAACTGATTGTAACATTAATGATGTATAAAGTTGAGATGGAAGATGAAGCTAATGAACATAAAGTTCTTATCAAAAGAGAAGATACTACCCTGAAATCATCATCACAGAGCAGAAGCTGAATGATGAAAAGTAGAGAAGTCAAAGCTAAATCAGAGAGCTCTGACTCATCAAACTCAGATGAAGAACTCGCTCAGCTAGCCAGAAAATTTAGAAAATTCTACAGCAAGAAAAGAGACTTCAAAAAATCCTTTAAGAGAGATGATAATAAAGTAAGATTCTATGAATGAAAGAAGATGGGGCATATCATACCAGATTTCCCACAATTAAAATATGCAAAGAAGAAGAAATTCTTCAAAAGAAATTACTATGAGTAGAAAGACAAGAAAGCTATGAAAGCCACTTTGAGTGTATTTGAAGACTCTAGTAGTTATCCTGAATCATGCACAAAGAAAGAAGAATCCAATATAAAAAGAAAACATGTGTTTCATGGAAGAAACCAATGAGGTACACTCATATTACTCCCCTGACTCAAATATTGAATCAAGTTCTGAATCAATCTACACAAATAACAAACTTTCAACCTACTAAAATATGATTGAAGAAAGATATGACCCACTATTTAATAAACATAAGTCACTAAAAAACATACATAAATCTGTTTCAGATGAAAGAGATACAATGCTGAAACAACATAAGGAATTAACTGATAAATACAATTCTATTAACACTAACTATATTAATTTTGAATCAAAAATAAAAACACTTCAGGATGAATTAGAATCTTACAAACAGGCTACATTGGTTTTTACAAAAGGAGATAATTCATTAAATAAAATTCTTGGAAAAAATATAACTAAAAGGGAGAGATTTGGAATTGGCAGTAAAGGAGAAAACCCTAAGCTATATAAAAATTATTTTGTTCCTAGCTCTAAAAGGGTTAATTGTAACTTTTGTGGGACAAAGGGAAATATAGCTAAAAATTGTTTCTTAAGGAAACCACAAATATGTGGTATTAATAAAGCCTTTGTTTAAAAATACTTATATGATTCAGCTGATTTTAAAAGAAAAAAACAAATCTGAATACCCAGATCATTGCTAGCTAACACCCCTAGACCCAACAAAATATGGGTACCAAAGAAATTTGTTTGAATGTCTTTGCAGGTATCAGGCCACCAGAGTAGAAAAGATATATGGTACATGGATAGTGGTTGGTCAAGACATATGAGTGGAAACTCATTGAATTTTTATTCACTCACTCAAAAGGAAGGAGGACTTGTCACATTTGGCGACAATGCCAAAGGAAAAATTATTGGCATTGGAACTATTGGAGATCCAAAAATAGTCTCAATCAATAAATTACTTTATGTACATAGATTAAAACACAACCTGATAAGTATCTCTAAAATTTTTGATGATGGATATACTGTTGATTTTACTAACAATTGATGTACTGTTTCTAAAGATAAACTGTTTAAATTTAAGGCACCAAGAACTGATAATGTCTATACCTTGGATTTAAATTCCTTGTGTAAACAACAAGTAAACTTCTTGACTGCTAAAGTAAGTGAATCTTGGATCTCGCATTGGAGACTTGGACATTTCTATGTATATGTTTCACATAAATTATTTAAGAAACATATAGTTTCTGATTTTCCTAGTCTCAAATTTGAAAGTGACATATTATGTGATGCATGCCAACTTGGCAAGCAACACAAATCATCATTCAAATCTGTTAATAAAGTTTCTAAAACTAAACCTCTAGAACTTATCCATATGGATTTGTTTGGACCTTCAAGAGTAGCAATATTAGCTGTTAAATTATATGTTTATGTATTAGTTGATGATTATTCTACATTTACTTGTATTTCTTTTTGAAATTTAAAAATGAATCTTTTACATTATTTGAAAGTTTCTGAAAATCTGTTCAAAATGAAAAAGGTTTTAACATAATCTCATTGAGAAGTGATCATGGTAGAGAATTTGAGAATCAGGAATTTAATTCCTTTTTCTCAAACATGGGTATTAAACATACCTTCTCTGCACCAAGAACACCTCAACAGAATGGGATTGTAGAAAGAAGAAATATAACAATTCAAGAAATGGCTAGAACTATGATAAATGAGTATAGCCTACCTATATATTTTTGGGCAGAAGCTGTAAACACAGCTTTCTATATAATTAATAGAGTTTTAATTTGAACTATTTTGAAAAAGACACCCTATGAACTATGGAATAACAGAAAACCTAAAGTAAATTACTTTAGAGTTTTTGGATGCAAGGTCTACATCTTGAACACCAAAGATAATCTTGGTAAGTTTGATCCAAAATCTGATGAAGGTATTTTCTTAGGATATTCTGATACCTCCAAAGCTTATAGAGTCTATAATAAAAAGTCAAGGATTTTTGAAGAATCAGATCATGTGAAATTTGATGAGTCTGATCCCTTTTGAGAAAAGGACAGATCAAATGGATGAACCTGACTCTAATGATAACATGAGACTTGAGAACTTAAAGAATGATTTTAAAAATGATATAAAATAAATTCAGTCCAGTTCATAAGAACATGATACTGAAGAACCTATATGTGTATTTCCTAGACAGTCTATAACCCTAAAGAATCACCCTTTAGAAACTGTGATAGGTGACTTAGATACAGGAATTCAAACTAGAAGAAACTTAGGAAACCTAGTGGAATTCTTTTCCTTCCTCTCTCAACAAGAACCCAAGACTATAGATAAAGATTTAGATGATAAAAGATGGGTAATACCAATGCTAGATGAATTAAACCTGTTTAAAAGAAATAAAGTTTGGGAATTAGTGGAAAGACCAAAAAAATTTCCAGTAATAGGAACCAAATACGTCTTTAGAAATAAACAGGATGATCAAGGCACAATAACTAGAAATAAAGCAAGATTGGTAACTAAAGGATATAATCAAGAAGAAGGAATAGATTATGATTAGACTTTTACATCTTTATCTAGGTTAGAAGCCATTATAATCCTTTTAGCCTATGCATCTTATATGAATTTTAAATTATTTCATATGGATATTAAATCTGCCTTTTTAAATGGTTATTTAATGGATGAAGTTTACGGTGAGAAACCTCCTAGTTTTGAAAACTCTCAAAAACCTAATTCTGTTTTTAATCTTACTAAAGCTCTTTATGGCCTTAAACAAGCACCCAGAGCTTTGTATTAAAGATTAAGTTCTTTTCTTCTAAAAAATGACTTTACTGTTGGATTGGAAGATCCAACACTCTTTAATAAAACTGTAAATAATAATGTTTTATTGGTTCAAATTTATGTTGATGATGTAATTTTTGGATCAACTAATAGAACCCTTTGTCATGAGTTTTCAAAGTTCATGCAAAAAGAATTTGAAATGAGTATGATGGGAGAATTATATTTCTTTTTAGGACTTCAAATTTATCAAAAAGATTTTGGAAATGTTTTGAATCAAAGCAAATACCTTACTGATTTACTTAAGAAATTTGGACTTGAAAATAGCAAGCCAATTACAACTCCTACGTGTACTAATATAAAACATGATTTGGATGAAATTGGAAAATCAGTTGACAACAAGTTATATAGAAGTATGATTGGTAGTTTGTTATATCTTACTGCTAGTAGGCCAGATATAATGTATTCAGTATGTCTTTGTGCAATATTTCAATCAAATCCCAAAGAATCTCATTTAACTGTTGTCAAAAGAATATTTAGATATTTAAAAGGAACTATTTTTCAATATCTACTTTATCCTAAAACTTCTGATTTTAATTTGATTTCATATTCAGATGCTGACTTTGGAATTTGTAGATTAGATAGAAAAAGTACATAAGGAACATGTCATGTTTTAGGAAATTATTTGGTGTCATTGTATAGTAAGAAACAACATTCAGTTGCCCTGTCAACAATCGAGGCAGAATATGTTTCTGCTGGAAGTTGTTGTGCACAAGTGTTGTGGATGAAAACAATCTTATGGACTTTGGATTGAATTTTAATAATACAACTATTTTATGTGATAATAAAAGTGCAATTAATATTTAAAAAAAATCCTATTAGTCATTCTAGAACTAAAAACATTTATATAAGGCATCAATTTTTAAGAGATCATGTTATTAAAAAGGATATATTTTTAGAATTTATAAATACATAAATTCAATTAGCATATATTTTTACTAAACCACTTCCCACTGCAAGGTTTGATTTTATTAAGGGGGATCTAGATTTATTTTATTTTAAATAAAATTTTATTTTACAATGCTAGTTATTTATTTTAATTCATTTTAAAATAAATTTTTTTTAAATAGAATAGGTTTCTTTTATCTACATAATCTATTTTATTTATTTTTAAATATATTTAATGATTATTAAAAACACAGGAATCAATGTTGTCTAAAACCCTTTTGACTTCTAAACCATTTCATTTCTATTGAAACCATTTCAAGTCTGCAAACTGCACCTCTGATCGTGAACCCTAATTTTCGAACCTCTGGAACCCTAACCTTAAAACCTTAAAATATTCTCACAAATAAGGTAAGGACTAAAAGATCCAGTGAAGTCGAGCCAAGAAATGCCAAGAGACAACGGTTTGAAGGAAGAAAGATCTTACAAGGCAAGGTAATCGATCTCGACTGGTTATTTCAGACAAATCTACTGTTGAAACAAGCGTTATCATTTCAGAACCTTGAACAGACATTCAATAGTGAAAATACGGAATTTCTGTATGAGCTAGAACTTAGATACGTCTTCAAATCTGTACCGTTTAGTCTGGGGGATACTGAGGATAGTATGATGGCTAAGATAGAGGATAGGGATTTCTCAATCTCGTCAATAGAAACTGGTCAGATTCTCAACTGCCCTCATGAGGGAGTTTTTCATTTTGATTTGAAAAACATAGGAGATTTTCTACATAAATCTGAGGACATAATGTCCGTTTTGTTTGGAACATCTACTATTAAGAAAATTATGTTCAAAGATTTAGAACCGGATCAAAAGATCCTGGCTAAATTTGTTCAAACTAGAATAGCTCCAAAAATGGAAGAAATAGAAAAGATTTTGTACCCTGATATGTACATAATGTATCTTCTATTAAGCGATATCAAATTAAAATTCCCAAGGTAAAGGGTAAGGTACCTCAATCACTATTTTCAAAGTGATGCCCAGATGAACTTTTACCCTTTTGGTCGATTTATTTCCAAGCTGTTGCTTAAAAAGGACATGGTGAGATTAGTGGATGCCCGAGTATGCTGTCATCACAGTAATATGTTTAATGCTGGAACTCTAATAAAAATTGGCTATTTCTAGAGCACCATTAAAGGAAATCTTTTTCCAGTAGGATCTGAGGATTACTGAGAGAGTGCTCAGGCTCAACCTGCTAAGTCCAAGGAGGGACAAGCTGAATCAAGAGTGAGAAATGTAGCAAGAAGGATCCAATTTTATGTGGAAGATGCTGAGGAAGAAAGAAGTCAAGAGGGAGTTCAATCTCGAAGAACTAGACCTGTTACTGAGGAAATTACTTCCCCTGCATTGGCAACAACAGAAGCTTTATTTTCTTATTCTTTTGTAAGAGAAGATACTATTGATAAGACCATGGAAGATGTTAGTGAATGGACAGCACCAGTAGAGGGATCAGGAGTTCAAGAAGAAACTCAAAAGGAGAATCAGGAATAAATTGTAGCTGAGGTTGAAGTTACACTTCAACAAGAACAAGATAAGGAGGAAGAGCCTGGTGAGGAAGTGGTCAGACCTCAGGAATATCTTGAAAATATTATTCTCTAAATTACAGTGGAAGAAAAATATACTGATGTTCATGATGAGCATGCTTCTGAAGCTCACACAGAAGTACTTCAAGAGGATTTTTCTGTGAAGGAGTCTGCGGACTCTAAGGAAAAACCTATGGACCAACCTACTCTGGACAAAGAGAAAGAAAAATCTAATGCTGAATCATTATCTTTGGTACTACTGCATCATCCAGAGCCTAAGAATGCGAATCAAGCATAGGGTGCCTCTGATTTAAGAAAGAAAGAAGTTGAAGAACTGTACAAAAGGGTGTCTCACTTGGAATCTGAGAATGTCACTCTTAGAAATGCCTTAGACTTCAAAAAATTGAGATTTCAAAAGATGGAGGAGAGTACAGTCTCAAGGAAAGAATTTGAAATGTATAAAGAGGATATGATGAATGTAGTTGATAGGCTGAAATCTGATATAGTTGGGAAGACAGATTTATCAAATCTAAAATTGTTTTTGGAAAACCAATTTTCATCAGTTGCAAATAGTGCTGCTAGTGGATCAGGCACTTCACCTGATTTAATTAGAAGATTTCAAGCTATCACATCCACGATGAGCAACATGAATGATAGGTTGCAAGATATTCAATGTAACAGTGCTCCATTATCAGTGTTATTGGACAATCAGAAATTTTTAGTGGATCAACTGACATCTAACGAGCCACCAATCGGAACACTATTAAATCAGCTGTCAGAGAAGTTGTCAGTGTTTATAGAAAAAGAGGAAAGGATGTATGAGTTTTTCAGAGTAAATTTAATAAAGGATATTCATATGACTCAGAATAAAAGAGAGCTCCTAATCAAACTTGGAGATGGGATGATTAAGAGACTTAGGTAACAGTTAATAGAAATCAAGTCTGCAATCCAGATAAGATAGAACCTATTGCTTACCTCACCCAAACCTTGATTCATCTGTATATCATTGTCATGTAAATACTGTTGTTTTTCAATGAAAATTTTCTCCATTGTCTATTTGATTCTTTTTATTTTTTTTAATGTCTTTATTTTGATATTCCAGTACTCCAGATTTAATTATTGATACACAGTTAATAGTAGCATTTACCTACAGTTTAGTGAAACATTAAATGTGTTCAAATCCATAATTTATCATTCTTTTTATATCAAAAAAATGGGTAGAAATTTGGATAAACCCAACATTTTATTTTAAACACCTTATTTAAATGATTTCCTGTATATTTAATGTTTTGGATTTATACATAAAACTATTTTAAGTTATTAATAGTCATTTATTATAAAGGGAAATTTTCTTTTACTTTTTATTCATAGGGAGAAATTTGGATAAAACTAGGAACTTTTATTTTTAAATAAAAATTATTTTATTTTCATGAAGGGGGAAAAATTTATATTTATTGAATGATCTTGTTAAAATTAAATATTTTTTTATCCTCTCAAAATTCTATAACTTTATGTAACTAATTTTGAAAGCTAAATTCATTTAATTAGTCTTATTATTTTATGGGTTTTGTGATCATAAAAAAGGGGAAGATTATTGAGAAAAGTATTGTTTTCAACAATACTTAATAATGTTATTTAAAGAGGGAGATTATTGAAAATAATACTCTGTCTCTTCATGATAATTTTGATGCTCACAAATACCCTTCATTATTTTCTAATGATTTTATTTAGTATTTTTCAAGAATTTAACATTTTATTTTACTCTTGAAATTACAGGAATTTATTGTTAAAGTATTCGTATTTAGTGTGTTCTGGAAACACTGTTCATGCGCTTCTTGTCAGAATCTGATTTAGTGTGTCCTGGAATCACTGTTCATACAATACGTGGATAAACGAAGCATAAGGATGAAAATCATGTATACTTTTTGAGATAAGAGAAAAGTATGGTTAATCAAACATACGTTATCAGAAATATATGGAAGAATAACCTTAAGTTAGGAAGGAACCTTACGTTTGGGTTATCAGAAAAGTATGGAAGGAGAACCGTACGCAAATATTAAACATTACATTTGTTTCTCAAAAGTATGGTTCATCAACCTTACTTTTGTAAACAACGATACGTTGTTGGAAAAGTATGGATCAAGTAAAATTATGGATCTTTTACCATACGTTTGAAAGTTGAAGAAAAATTATGAATGATCAACCCTATGTTTATGATCAACCTTATGTTTAAAGAAAGTAACATGAAAGATACGTTTATGTTAAACCTTACGTTGTGAACCTTACATTTGAAGACTATGTCATCAACCCTACGTTTGGAGGTCAGATCATCAACCTTACGTTTGGCGTCGGAAAGTTTGAAAGATGATATTTTTATGCAACGGTCAGCAAGCTGATTGTTAGGAGAATTTCAAGACAGATTTAAAGTCGATTTTAAAATGCGACTTTGACCGATTCAAAGCCGTTTTATCAATGGATTAAAGATCGAATTAAAAAGATCTTTTTATGCCGAGTTTTTATGGAAGTTACGACTACTCTGTAAATTCAAATTTTTGAATATCGCAAATCAAACGGTGACTTTTATGGATCTAAATTTGCAGGGAATATACTCTGATTTATTATATATGTTTTCTCTGAAACACCAAGAACAAGTGTGTGGTGATCAATCTATTATTCAAAAAGGTGGAAAACAGAGACTGAAAAAACCACTCCGTTCTGCTGATTTAAGAGGAGCGACAAAGCTTTGTTTATTTTAAGAAGAAGAAGGAACTCGATAGAAGATTCACTTGTTCTACATCAAATATCTACTGTGGATCTACTTTTTCTGAAGTTGTGAATTATATATCTATATCTACTGCAACCGGATCGAATCAGAACTACTTCGACTTGAAAATCAATATTGCTAGAGACGACGATCCCCCTACTGTTAATTACATGTTGTTACAATTGTGATGAACATCTGGAAAGTATTTTCAAAATATGAAAATCTTTTTTTCAATTCATGAGTAACCATCTTCTCGTACTAAGCTGTGTAGGTTCTTGTTTGAACCAGAAGGCTTTGTTTTTCCTTGGATTGTAAAGGTGTCAACTGCCTGTACTCAGTTGTGAACCGTTCTATTGAAACGAGGACCAGATAGTGAAAATAACCAAGCTTGTGGAGTTGAGCATTGGTGGAGTGGACTAGGGGCCTTCTGTTCCCCGAACCACTATACATCTATGTGTCCCTGATTTTACTTATTCTTCTGCATGATCAAATATGATAAAACATAGAGGATAGAATTCGTTCAATCGAAGTGTTATCAAAAAATATGAAAGACACAATTCACCTCCCCCCCCCCTCTTGTGTATAAGCTGTATATTCAAGATCCAACATGTACAAAACTCATCAATGATCACAATAAAAGTTGAGTTGTTATGGAACTAACAAGTCCATCCAATGAGTTATATAAAAACCATTCATTTTCATTGTGAAGAGATCCCATAAGAATCAGTAACCACCAGTTTTCATGGTATATTCCCTATATTAGAAAATGTCTCCAGAATATAATCTTAATATAATTTCAATAGATTCTTGTATATACATATAATCTATATTCATCCCCAATACATCAATAAAATGAGTGGATTTAAAGTAATATTAATCCCATTTGTCTAATAAAGTGAATGATAATGTAGAAGCTACCATGATCATACCTTAGACTGTAGAAACCTTGAATCCTGGCCTATAGGAGTATATTGTATAGCATCTAACTATACTTTAACATGACCCAAATTCCCCTTTTAATATTATTGGGTTAAACTACCCTACTAATATTTCTAATCCGTACCTTGAACACCATGTCTACCACCACGGCCCAAACAGTCGGTAGAACACCAGTTTTCCCTATACTAGGGTGTAGCAGATCCATCTCTCAAACCATTCCCCTACCCAAATTCCCTATTGTGAGGAATCTAATAAGTAATCATATATAACCTCTAAATATTTCCCATTCCACCAAAAACACTACACTCAAACAATGGTCATTCAAACTGATAATGACAGTGGATGATCCTGTCACACCGGTCGAAACACACCACGTTGTCATCCTGAGAAGGAAAAGATAATTCATCACCCTAGATATTATTCCAAATGATACCCTAGTATGAAATATAAAAAGAGAACTTTACACTACCCAAAGACTCTCCATTGGTCTGAACAACATAAGCTATTATCCCTGAACCTCCACCCTCACTTAGGCTCCTCTATATAATAAGAGACCAGTTCAATAACTCAAAAAAGGATGAATGATGAAGAAAATTCACCTGAAATCAAATCCCATATTGTATCCCATCCTTGAACTATATCTTTCAGGCTACCTTATCCCCTTATAACATTGGGTAAAGCGCTATAAATTAGTGAGATCATCAGTATAATCCATGACTGACATATTAACATACACATGGTCGATGAATTCTCTAGTCTCATCAACTTTTAGGGTATCTAGAAAGAAATGATCAAATAAAAAGATCTAAAAAACATAACAACATAATCTCATGTACATATATAGATGGTCTAAAACATTCCACCATCACTTCATTGACCATTAGAGCATATGGACCGCTAATTTCACCCTCTGCTTCTGAATCATCACTAAGTGCTCAAAAATCATCTGCATAGAATCAATCCATAACTAAGATACCTGGGGACCACACTCCTGAAAAAATAATAATTTGTACTCTATCTAAAAGTTCGTAGTCATTTCATACAACATCATTACAACTTTTGGAGCCTCTCCCTCCATCGCTTTTACCACTCATAGTAAGATGACTCATATTTGGCCATCTATCACATGTCCAAGTACTATATGAGGATCTCTCCCAATCACCTCCAAGATATTCTCATCACCACCCTCATAGATCTTAATCAAAGGTATTTATGGAGTTATTTATCTATAAATACATACATTCACCTTATAATATGTTAATATAGTATATCTTTATATCATAGTTTATAGAAAAATTTGTAATAGGAATAACTCCATGTTATTCTCTACATCTCATATTATTGGGTTATTATAACTTAGGATATATAAGAAGACTCATCTCTTTATACATTGGGTCAATTAAATATACACATAAGGTCCACATAATGCACATGAGATCTATTCCATCACCCTTTTTCATTTTACTTTAACTTAAATTTTTAGGATTAATTCTTACATAAATAATATAACAATTACATGTAATTGATGAAAATGATTAATAAGATATAATTGTAATTTTATTTAGATTATTTCACATATTAATAAATATAAGAAGTCATGTAACGCAATTTTAACCATTTAGAATATCAGATAAGTAGGATACCATAATAAATTTATAAGGTAAAACACCAAATAAATTGTAGGTGACACATTAATAATTGAACCATGCTATTTTCGAAGTAACCGATCATGGGAAATCATGCAGATAATATCTGAATCCAACATGATTAATATAATTCTTAAACATACACTCTCTTTCCAATTAGTTGAAGAGACAAAATACTATAAAAAATAAATTTTAAATCTCATGCATAACTCATGGTGAAATTTTTCAACCGTAAATGAAAAAAATGTATGACCCTGGGACACCCTGAGAGGGGAGGGGTGAATCAAGGTGTCAACATTTTCTTTAAAAACAAGGATCTTGTACCCATGGTGGTAGGAACTCTTTACACCTATAAGACTAATGGGAATAGAAAAAAACACAAGAGAAGAGACCACACATCACTTTTACTTGGTTCGCCGCTAAGGGCTACGTCCAAGGAGCATACGCCGATAGGTTCCCGATCATACCTAATTCCATTAAACTTCTATAGATGTGGATTACAATATTCGATTATAGTCACTCTATCCCAGGAACACTTCCTTTAAAAATGTTCAGAGATAGCTCACTAAGACCCTCTGGTCACTCCTGTTGACTCCCCCTGGCTAACTGCCTTTGGTGAAGTCCCACTCAGTTTATAAAAGTGAAGGTTTCTTCAATAGATTTGCATTGAAGTCTTTGCTTCTATTCAGCATGAGACTTTACTTGCATTGAAGTTCTAAAATGATGCACTTGAAATAACTGAACCATTAAACCATATATTCAGAATGTACAAACAGGTTACACTGATGATTGTGTGAAACACCTACCTTTTGTGCACAAAATCTCACTTTTACGTGCAATATTTTCTTTTCGCGCAGAAAATATTTTTTGCAACAACCCCCTTTATGTGCAACATTCTACGTGCAGCCTCAACTTTTACATATAGCTTCGAATTTTTCATGCAACAACTTTTACATGAAACCTCAAGTTTAACGTGCAGCCTCAAGTTTTACGTGTAACCTCTACTTTTTGGGGAAATATTCTCTTTTATGCGCAACTCCCTTTGCACGCACCTTATACATGAATCATAACTTAGATATTCTCCATGTCTTTCACTGCACCGAATAAGGGGGTTACCTCTTATTTATAGGTGTCACCAACCCTCGCACGCAAACCCCATCGTGGAGTAAAAAACCTTATTTTGCACGCAATCCTTTTTCACATTGGAACCATTTTTTGCACACATTTGTGGATTTTTCGTGCACCTCATTCCTTTTCCATTTTTCAGTGTTCTGATCCCGAAACACCTTTTGTGAAAGAAAACCAACCCAGCTTCACTATTGCGTGCAAAACCAATTTAGCGCGCAATCCATTTTTTTGGCGCACTACTCCTATATTTCATGCAGCTCATGCCATTTCAATGTTGTTTTTTGCCTGAACTGTATGATAACTTTATTGGAAAACATTCAGAACTTCCAATGAGGATTGAAAAAAAATCACAAAACATACTCCAATTATTTCATAGAATGGTCATGGTTCTAACAATATCCCCCTTTGGGATTGGTGGTAATCACCAAATAAATTCAATAGAGCACCAACCACATCCAACCCTAAAATGCAAGAATCATCTCACCAACACTCTAAGTCTACATGAGCAATGCTCGGTGTAGAAAACAAAAGGGGAAGCGTGAATTGGGATCCCATGTTTGGTAATTCTTAAAGACGCCCAAGCTATTCTCTTACCGTGTCACAGAAGTATTACATGCCCTGAACGAATTTCTTCTGCTATGAATTCCTTGTATTATGAATTACTTTTCCTCTTATCATCGAATTATCATCGTGTCATAGAAGAATTAAAATTCCAACACATGTCCTGAATTTATTCCTTCTCCACCATTAACAATAAATCCAAATACTGGTATTTGTTCATTGAACAGCTGAAAAGAACCCTGGATAGTATCTCCCCCATAAACCTATATCACATCCATAAGCAGATTAAAAATAGATAACATAACTAGGGAGAGGGGAACTTCAGAACCTCATTATGCATTGATAGGTGGCTAAACACCAAGGTTCAACCGATATTTCTCAAACACAGACACTGACAGTCGCTTGGTCAAGATATAATCCACTTTCTCAACAGTTCCCACATGATCCATTTTAATCATGCCATGCTCGACTTTTTCCTTGATAAAGTCATATCTGATTTCAATATGTTTTGTACGAGAGTGTGGAATAGAATTTTTCATAAGATCAATTGTGATATTTTTATCGTAGTAAATCACCATTAGTTGTTTCACATCATCACTAATTTCTGTTAGTTGTTGCTTAATTCATCGTAGATGAATTCATGCCTTTGTAGAGGAGATATACTCAACTTTAGTAGTACTAAGAGAAGTAATTTCTTGTTTCTTGCTCAACCATCCAACACATTTCTGCCCAATATAGAATGCTCCACAACTATTGGACTTCATGTCCACTACATTGCCATCCCAGTTAGCATCAGAAAACAATGATAATTAACGGTACCTTTCTAGAGAAATGTATAACCCAAAGTTATGAGTACCTTGAATGTACCCCATGTTTCTTTTTACTACCGTTATATGTTCCTCCTTTGGATTTCTCTAAAATTGGGCCTCTATACTTGTTGTAAAGACAATATCTGGCCATATCATTTTCAGGTACATTTGGCTCCCAATGGTCATCCTATACAAGGTGGGATCTACAGAGGTCTCATTCTCATGCTTTCCAAGTTTGGTTCAAACTTCAATTGGAGTTGACATTGGTTTGTAGTCATTCATATTAAATTTCTTCTACAGCACTCTGGTAAACTTTTCCTAAGAGATGAAAGTTTAATCTTTATTTTGGGTCACCTATAGCCCCAATAAATATATGATCTCACCAATCAATGAATTTTCAAATTATGATTTCATGTGATTGGAAAATTCATCCACTGATTTATGCCTGTTACCACCAAATATAATGTCATCAACATAAAAAAGAACCATGAACTAATCTTTGGAGAATTCATCAAAAAGATATTGTGATCTACTCCTCCTATTTTTAATTCCATCTTATTGATATAAGAATCCAGCTGTGAATACCATGCTCGTGGTGCCTGCTTCAAACCATAGAGTTCCTTCTTCAGTTTACAAACCATTGTATCATCCGTACCAAGAAGAAAACCCACTGGTTGTTCAGTGTATACTTCTTCTTCGTGAACACCATTCAAGAATTATATCTTTACATCCATTTGATAAACTTTATATCCTCTTTGGATTTGCATAGAAAGAAAAAGCATGATTGACTCCAGTCTATCAACCGGTGCAATGGTTTCTTCAACATCGACACCTTCAATCTGTGAATATTATTTACATACCAATCATTCTTTGTTTCTGATAACGCTTCCATGCTCATCAAAATTGTTTCTGAAAATACACTTTATACCAATCACAATATGACCTTCAGGTCTCTTGAATAGATCCCATGTATGATTCATGCCAATCTGATGTAACTCGTCTTTCATGGCTTTCACCCACAATTCATCCATTCCAACTTCTTCAAATGCGGATGGTTCGATCATAGATAAGAATGCAGATTGTGCATTACTCCTCATTCACCTCATTTTCGTGGGTTTAGTAAAATCCCCAATGATGTTGGATTGATCAATTTTTTCTCTTTGATTCCTCCTCTAAGGTTCAATTGAATTCTCCCTAGTTATGGTTTCAACTTCATATTCTTCTACTTATTCAACATTATGATGTGACTCCTGGTTTTTTTGTACACCTTCCTCTATTTCTGTATTTTCATTTATTCCATGTTCACATTCTTCCTCATCTACTGTCTCATTAGAATATTAATTATTTGAAGCATTTGAAATTTTGTCTTCAATGAATTCAACATCATTGCTTTCCACAATCCTCCCCAAGTGCTTATTGAAACACTTGTAAGATTTTCTATTTATTGGATATCCAAGAAATATTCTTGTATCTTCATTGTCACCAAACATCTCTTGATTTCCTTCTTTATTTCAGATGAAGCATTTTCTTTCGAAAACATAAAGGTATTTAAAATAAGGCTTCCTTCCATGATATAATTCATATGGTGTCTTCATCTTTCCCATATAAATCCCTATTAGATTTTGAATGTGCAATGTAGCTTCAATAGCTTCCTTCCAATAATGACTAGAGATACGACTCTTAATCAGCATATTCATATCCATGTTGTTGACCTATCGATTTGAATGCTCAAAAACCCCATTTTTTTGCAGAGTTCTAACAAGAGATACCTCATGCCATATTCCTTGTTTTTTCAGGTAATTCTCAAACTCAATTGATGTTTATTCCCCTCCATTTTCAGATCACCAGGATTTGATTTTTCTTCCTGTATCATTCTTGGAAATCTAGTGATAAGTTTTCATGAAATCAAGTTCTTGCCACTTCATGAGAATAACCATTACACAGGTCATTCTACTATAATCATCAACTGAAAGAAAAAATTCCCTCTCTCCATGTGTTCTAGAAACATTCATTGGGCCACATAGGTCTGTGTGAATGAGATCAAGAAGGTGTGATGCCCTTTTCTTATTTTGTCGATATGAATTACATACTAGCTTCAATTCTATGCAAGCATCACAACTCTTTTCCCGTTCACATTTTAGAATGGGGATATCCATGAATATCTTCAACTTAGATATCTTTTCCATGTCTTGTTGGTTAATTTTTCCCGGCCTTTGATGCCACAGGTTGTTTTCTTCTTCAACAGAAAAATATAAAGAGTTCTATTTATTGTCAACTTGAAATAAGTTTCCATCTATTCTACAACCTTTCATAAGAGAATTCACTGTTTTTTATTTTATAGTGCAGCCTTTTTGATTCAAAGTTACCATGAGCCCTGAGTCCCAAAGTTGACTCAAACTGAGGAGATTGTGATGTAGACCATCCAAATAAATAACTTCAGTCTTCTTTAAATCTTCATTGGCCAGAGCAGTATTTCCACTGCCTTTAATTTTCAAAGCACCATCATTACCAAACCTAATTGTTCCATCAAAATTCTTTTTAATGGTGTTCAAAAGGTTAGTATTGTTTATCATATGGGATGAGCATCCACTATCAAGAATCCAGGTGTTTACACTTTTTGTATCTTTGAGCGCTACTTCTGCAAGATTGGATTTCTCAATTTTCTTCTTTTCTTTCCATGAGATGTTAGATCTGTAGGACACTGATGGCCTTATAATTGTTTCCTCCACATAATCAGATTCTTCATACCCATACTCTGCTTCCATATTAGAAAACATAGTTGTGATAAAAACACCATCGGGAGGGTGAGTATCAACCCATATCTAAGAGTTTTATAATTTTCTTATGTCATACCTCTTCCTTCAATACATAGCTTTATGGCCAAAGTTAGAATAATGAAAAAAGTATCCATAGAAACTATTTCTTCTATAAGTTGTAGAATATGAAATTGGTCTCATTTTTGGAATTCCCATATCTTCCTCATTCAAGTAGCTCCTTGACTCTTCGTAATATGACATGGTATGGCTCAGATTGCCACATAACTGACACTTCATGAGGGGAAATGTATTCTCACTTATATTCCTCATCATGCCTCCTTCATTAGGAAAATGGTTGGACTGCCTATCATTTATGAATGTTTGAGGATAATCTTAATTTATTCTTTTATTTTGGATTGAGGGTTTCTTTTTTATTACTTCAGGCAACTTTTCATCATGTTCAACTATTATCTTGTCTTTCTTTTGGCTCTCTTCACTTCCAGCAGTTGATGTCTAAGCTTCACAACTGATTCCACTCTTTCCCATACAAGCGGATATTTGAAAACTCAAGATTTTTTCAACCCCATCTGATCCACACATGGATCTTACCAGTAATTCTGCATCTGTGAATCATCCAAAATGAATTTTTTTCTTACCCTCATTTGTGGTTGATTGACACTCAGGTTTACTTCTAAGAGTATCAACTTCTTCTCTAAGACCCTCAAAAATCTTGGACTCCTCTTCCAGCCTAGATTTAATGTCATTTATGACCTTTTAATATTCTTCAACTCTAAGTTTCAGTTCCACAACGTCATCTATGATTTCAAGGATTGAATACTAAACTCTCACTAGTTCTTATAGTCATTCAATTTCATCTTCAAACTCATCAACATATTCTGATGATTATTGAATAAATTCTTTCCAATTATTTCATCTCTTATAGTTATTCTCAAGCTTGGAAATGGCATCCTTAATTTTCATCTTGGGATCACCATTACGAGTAATCTAATTATCTATACCTATATTGATCAAGGGTTCTAACTTTGCAGTGGTATCCATCATGGAAGCATGGTTTCCAATTTTAAATTCTGGTTCTTCTTCTTCACAAAATTCAATATCGTTATCTTCCTCTTCACAGACAAAACTCTTCTTCTGTACTTTCTATCCATATTTGAAGTCTCCCTTTTTGAAAAACCTTTTTTGAGGCATCTCAATGTCTTTTTCTTAACTCCCATCATCATCGAACCTTCTTTGAAACTGAGATTTAATGTGTTCAACTCTTCTACAATGAAAACATGCCAGAGGTAGCTTACCTTTAAATTTACCTTTTCCATTCTTCAGCTTCTTTGCAATGAGAGAAAGAATTTATTTTTCCCCATTATCTTCACCACCACTATCTTCTATAATTTTCAGTTTTTCCATGGTTTTGAACACCATTTCCTTACTAACATGATTCCTAGAATCTTCAGGTTTGACTCTCATCTCATATGCCAATAGACTACATGCCAGATCATCCAGAGATAGTTTAGATAGATCTCTTTCATCAAGGTCTGACAAATTTACATTGTAAAAAGGATGAAGTCTTCTAAAGATTTTCTTTACGATATCAATGTCTTTGATTTCCTCTCCAAGACCTTGAATTTCTCCCACTAAATCAGTAATTTGATTGAGGAATAAATCTGCATTCACATAAGGATGCATCTTTATATTATCAAACCTGTTATGTAGGACTTGAAGTTTTTCCTCCTTCACTTTGTTATCTCCTTTATAAATATTTTCATGTTCATCCCACATAGACTTTGCTGAGGTGAAACTCATTATCTTTAGATGGATCAGATCTGAAAGAGCTGTAGTGATAGTATTCTGAGATTTAGCATTTTCATCAAGAACATTCATGTATGTATCATTAATAACAAGCCCTATTGGATCAGTAACTTGTATTCCTTGCATAGTAGCAAAGAGGACTTCCATTCTGAGAGATCTTAAAAGAGATCTCATTCTGTTCTTCCAAATCTGAAAATTACTTCCATCGAAGAGAGGTATTCCCCTATCATTGACTACATTATCTATAATTGTAATGGACGGATCTAACACCAGTAACATTTACCCCCTGATACAACTTGTAGGACCCCGAGACACCCTAATAGGGGAGGGGTGAATCGGGGTGTAGAATTTTTCTTTTAAAAACAAGGATATTGTTCCCACAGTGGTATGAACTCGTTAAACCTGTAAAACTAATGGGAACATAAAGAAAAAAACCACAAGAAAAGAGACCACACAACACTTTTACTTGGTTCACCACTAAGGGCTACGTCTAAGGAGCATACACCAATAGGTTTCCAGTCTTACCTAATTCCACTAAACTTTTCTAGTTGTGGATTACAATTTTTGGGTACAGTCACTCTGTCCCAGGAACACTACCTTTAAAAATATTTAGGGATATCTTACTTCATCCCTTGGGTCACCCCCATTGACTCCCCCTGGCTCACTGCTTTTGGTGAATTCCCACACAGTTTATATATGTGAAGGTTTCATCAATAGATTATAATTGAAATCTTTACCTCTTTTCAACAGGAGACTCTACTTGCATCGAAGTCCTAAAATGATGCACCTAAAAGCACTGAACCTCTGAACCGGATATTCAGAACATGCAAACAGGTTACACTGATGATTGCGTGTAACACCTACCATTTTCGTGCAAGATCTTAATTTTTTGCACAATATTTTCTTTTCATGTGGAAAATATTTCGTGCAACATCCCCCTTTTTGTGCAACTTTCACTTTTACAAGCATCCCCATCTTTTATAAGTAGCTTATAATTTTTCGTGCCACAAATACTTTTACGTGCAACCTCATGTTTTATATGTAGCCTCATGTTTTGCGAGTAGCATCTAATTTTTTGCACAACTTCTGCTTTTACGCGCAATTCACTTTGTACGCACCTTTTATTCACATCAGAACTTGGATCTTCTCAAAGTATTTCACCACCCCGAATGAGGGGGGAACCTCTTATTTATAGGTTTCACCAACCCTTGCGCACAAACCCTACCATAGCGCGCAAAACTCTCATTCTGTGTGCAATATTTTTTCACATAGGAACCATTTTTCACACACATATGTGGATTTTTCATGCACCTCATTCCTTTTCCATTTTCATCATTCTGATCCTAAAACACCTTTTTCACAATAAAACCAACCTGCTTTCACTATTTTTGCAACGCCAATTTAGCACGCAATCCATGTTTTTTGCACACTACTCTAATATTTCATGCGGCTCATGACTTTTCCATTTTTTGGAGATCTAATCCCGAAACACGTCTTGAGCACAGGTTTCCTACACACCTAACCTTTTCACACAAGTTCCTTTGCCAAACACACATTTTCATATTTCTCAATTTTCAGGCCCAAAAAAATGGCAAACACTGGGAAATGATGCAAGCTTCAATTCTGTTTTTTTCTTGAACTGTATGATCACTTTACTGACAAAAATTCTTAACTTCCAAGGAGGATTGGCAACAAACAGAAACCATACTCTAATTCTTGAATAGAAAGGCCATGGTTCCAACAAAAAACAAGAACGTCAATCACATACCTGGAAACATGGAATTTCCTTATACGTGGGTTAGAAACTCTCAGGAAAATGTTCCATGCCAAGTCCCAACAACACCATATCATTGGTCTGAATTACCCAAATATCTAGACAAAAGAAAAGGGCTCTTATATCACTTCATCACAACCCCAGTCGGTCGACATTAATGATTTCTAGACATAATATCACCATGAGACCTCAAAAACACCTCCCCATATAAAAAATGCTATTAAATAGTAGTGAGAGTCTATATTGGTACATTGGGGTGACTATAACCTTTTATAATGGTGAAATAATATTGTAAATTACAACAATAACATATATACATCCTAACTAAGCAGTAAAAAAATATCATGTCAATTTCTAATAAATAATCACAACTCATGATATATCAAAATGACTTATATACATTTCATGAATTCATACATCCAAAACAATTTCATAGACAACAGTATCCCAAAAAACTCAAAACATAAAGACTCCAAAAAAAATGGTCCCAAGTCATTGCCTAGTCCTAATCTCCCATACCACATCCTTACTATCAAATAACTAATTATCATTGGGTTACATGGTCACACCCTATATTAACTATGCTTTCTTCATACTTATCTTGATGTCCTATCCGTAGTATTCCATATAGGTACTAATGAATCTAAGGTGTATTTCCCTAGTGCATTAATAAATTTTAATCATAATATGAATTCAAGGGGGATTTCCCCATAAAAGTCCAAACCAAGAGTCATAAATATGAATTTAGGAGTGATTTCCCAAATTAATTCGAAAAAATTATCATAATCTAAATCTATGGGATATTCCCCCAAGTCATTCCATAAAATTATCATAAAATAATTCTACAGGGGATTTTCCAATGGAATTCCAATCCAATAATTATAAATCAACTAAATAGGCAATCCATCCATCCATCCCTTCAATTAAAATATATACAATATTAGAAAATAAATAGAGAAATCAGATCATATATAATATTTTATGCATCCTCGGTCACACATATAATGTTTAATAATATTTCAAGATCACCCCTTGGGTCACCTATTTAATTTCTAAAAATAACTACCAAGGTCTCATGCAACACTAGTGTGGATACAGTTCGGCTCATATCAATTATAGACCATTCATAACTGATGAGTGTCTTTAATTATTATATTTCAATCAACACATTATTTATTTATAATTTAATTTCAATAATTTAGTATATCTTTCTGACCACACATCACATTTATCAACAAAATAGTAAGAATTTTATGTAATGGCTTCAAAACCACCTACCTTATACTCATATTCATCTACCCATGGAATATTTGTTCTTTATTTGAGAAGAAATGATGAGAATAAAAAAATTATAACAATACACTAGAAATATGGAATAACGGTTTCAAACCTCTAGATAGTGAAATAAATGAAAAAATGCTGGAAAAGAAAGTTTAGTCATACCTATAGCTTGATGTAGGAATGAATGATAAGTAAAATGAACAATAATCTATGGAGAAATCACATCGAATGTTGTAATAAGAAATAGAATGTTTTTTTGATAGCCTAGTCAAATAGGGTAAAGAAATTTAGGGTTATAGGTATTTTAATTTTTTTTGATAAAAATATATAAATTTCTAAATTTTGAGATTTTAAACAGGTGGAGATGTTTGGCCACACAGTTGGCCAAAACATTCACCAATTGTATAGTATTCCCTATCTAAGGAACCTTACCTTTCATATTTGGATCACACAATTAATTAAACCATAAACTAACCATGTGAAACACCTTTGTAATTTACTTCACGTTTCGCATGGTTTGTTTCATGGTTGGAGGAGCTGTACAGTATACTATCTACCATGCACAATTACGATGTCTATAACTCTAGTTTTTCTAATTTTCAGGCTTATAACCCCTAAAATTATCTATGACGCTCTATAAATCCTCGTAAATACTTCCAACACACACTAACCAATAATTTATGGGAATATGTAGTGAAATTTGAAAAGGAAGTCCACCACAAAAATGATTAAGGTTTTAAAAACATGGAAAATTCATGGTTTCATAGGGATGATAGGACCCTAGGAAAAATTATAGAGGATTATAATAAAGTTAGGTAATTCAATGCTTTATTCTTTTATGTTACTGAGAAATTATATACAATACCTCAGGTAAAAAACTACACTTATAAAGTGTATGAATATTAAATCCATTTAAAAAATAGTGCAAGCTTTAAGAGACAATTTCCAAAATCCTAGGTTTAGAAAAAATTTAAAAGGATTAGTTCCTTGTCTAATAAATTTGATAGTATCTTATAATGTAATTATTTCTTAAAAACTATATTAAGAATAAAAATGTACCAAGACATAAATCTATATATTACAGACATACTCAATGGTTTTAAGGAATATCTGGTTTCGAATATGATGTTAGTTCTTTAGAATATTTGGGTATAAGGATTATATATCCTATTATAATATATATTTCCTACGAAGTCATAGAATGTAGGTGTTAAGTGGATATTTCCATATTATAGAATAAGTCTTAGTAGAGAAAGTAGTGAGCATAAATCTATCATAGTTTCATATCTAACAAAAAATTAATTTTTTAGAGAAGCCGTGTGGGAGGTGAAACTTAAAATCTCACTATTTCTCGGAGTGTGTGGCCAAAATTCTTTCAAAAACTCAATAGGATGTTTAAGAAATGACGAATCCAAAAAGAAAAAAATATAAAAGTCATTTTTTATTGAATAAGCTCTCAAAAAATAGAAATTAGAGAAAACCATGGATTCTTATAGTGGATTATCATCATATTTTCTTAAAGACCATAATATCTTGAATAATATTGAATAAAATTATGGTGGTGTGGTTACCTTTGTTAATAAAACCTTGATAAAGATAAAAGTAAATGAATTAATTGAAATTGAATCCCAAAAATGGATAAAAAAGATGTTTAATTCATGGATGGGATTAAACATAACTTATAGAGTTTAATTAATATTTTTGATGACTAAAATGATATTTTATTTAAATAAAATACTTTCACACTTCAAGAGGATAAAATATAGAGAATATGTCACTAGATGTGAAAGTACCAGTGGTAAAAATTTTCAAATTAGAGCCTCAAATAATTCTTTCTATTTGAGGTCAAAAGATAATAAAGTTCTGGAATATAAGAATAGAAAACCTCTATCAAATAATATTTGCTAATATTTCAAGTAGAGATGTGCTAAGATACTTCTATCATACACAAATATAAACATGGTAAATCTATGAGACCTTCATAAAGGGAAGTATAAATCAATGATGTCATAAAAGGGTGGAAATCTAGTACATTAGGTTACTAGGTTTATTAATGCTAATTTATGTGGACCAATATTAAAAAAACCCACTCAAGGGGATCACATTCACTAATGATTATACCATAATGACTAATCTTATGTTCATAAAATATAAATAAAAAGGATTTTATATGTTTTAATACTTTTTGGGAATATTTGAGATGGAATTGAGGATCTATATCATGAAGCTCAGATTTGATAATTGTAAGGAGTTCACAAGAAAATCATAAGATTTTTACCTACAAAAATATGGAATAAAACATCATTATAGTATTCCTTATACATCCAAAAACTGGGTATCTTAGAGAGAGGGAAAAAATTCTTGTTGGAGATGAGGAGAATCATACTAGTATAGTATCATATCAAAAATTTGTACTAGAGAAAAGCTTTATGTGTGGATATAAATATACAAAACAATTTTATACTGAGTCCAAGTTTGAATATGGCCTCTTAAGAGTTTTGGTATAAGAAAACACCAATTTTGGAATACATCGGAGTGTTTCTAAGTGACTTATTAATTAAGATCAAGAAAAATAATCTAGGAATGTTTTATGAGATGGACAAGGAGGTTATCATTTTGGGATATTTATACAATAGAAAATTCTATAGGTACTACAATAAAAGGATTCCTAAATTCGTATATTACTATGAGGTGAAAATCATTAATAATAAAATCTACATTAATGTTTCTAATGAACCATGTTTTGAGGATTATGATGATGAAATTTATAAGGTTACTAAGGAAAACAATGATAAAGAGTCTATAAATGAACCACATATTTTTTATATTGATTATAATTATACTGGTAAATAAGAAGAGTTTAATAAAGTTGAAAAATTAAATTATATAAATATGAAAAAATATGTGGAGGTATATAACATAATGGGAGATCAGATTGCACCATTTAAAAGAAGAATATTGTGTCTTGAAAATAAAACAATTCTTACATAAAAAATTGATCTATATATTGTGGATAATGCAGTAAAACATAATGAATGATCTTATTAAATAAATAATGAACGTGACAAAATTATGAATATTTTCACTTAGGATATTTTCTATAGACCAAAAGGGGAAAATATGATTAGGTTAAAATGGTTATTGAGAAATAATTTGAATGACAAAGGATAAGTATCATGGAATAATGATAAGTCATATTCAAGGGATATTAATAAGATGTTGAAGTTTATTTTAAAGAGACCTTAACATCTATTTCAAGATAGTAAGCTATAAATATGTTCCTAGTAGTTGTGGCTCATGGGTAGTACAAAATATATCAAAATGAAAAAAATATTCCTTTTATAATGGATAGTGGGAATAAAAATTTTATATTGAGCATTAAGAACCATTTTTTCTAGAAAATTATTGAACAAGGGTTTAAAAGGTAAAAAAGGTTCTTAATGGGATAAATGAAGTCGTTGGATCTTAGAACTAAAATCTGGATGGATGTGTAACACAAATGATGTTTACATAAGTAAAATTGAATACAAACCTATACATAAAAGAAATAAAATTAGGTTCTCTCATTATAATTAAATATTTTTAAGATATTATATTTTCACATGACCAAGAGAGTGATTGAAAAATATATATAAAAAAATGAAGACTCATTTTAATATATCGATTCATGAAGTTATATGGTGTTATTTAAGATTATATGTTCTATAAAAGAGTGAATTTATTTTTTTGTATTAAAAATTAGGTAGTATAATTTTTGAGGAAGACTTGAAAATAATATTTAAACTATTTTCTACTCCCATACAAGAAATAATAAAGCATAGGAAGGTTGTTGAAGGATAATGTGTGGATCAAAGAGAGTACAAAATTTAATGTAAAATTACCTTATCTCACTACTTGAATACCTGAGGATTTCTATGAAAAGATTTTGGTTTAAAGGTACCAAAGTTACCCAAAAGTGTCACATTTTACGGAAACAAAGAGGGTTAAAAAATACATCAAAGGAACATTTAACTTTGGGTTGATATATAATAATGTTAAACTTTATAGGTATACTAATATTGACTGGTAAAGTGATTTTAATGATAAGAAGTCAAATTTAGGTGGGATATTTCTTAAAGTAGTTATATTGTCTACAACTGTAAAATAACATTAAATACATTAAAAACTATAGAGTCTAAATATGTAGTTATTACAAGTAATTCTACCCAGATGATGTAGATAAAATAACAGCTTAAATAATTTTGGTTGAAGATAAAAAACCTCTGACCCTCACTATTCGTAGATTATACTAACAAAGTGGGATATGAACTCCATAATTTTATATTTTTTATCATGGATCCAGATATTTTTTTATGCGAAATTTTGGGAGAAATATTTTGGATGAGGTCTAGAATTGAGGAGGAGGGAATCTTGATTAGTTTGAAAAAAATCATTGATCACCAAGGGAAGTAATTATTTCAAAAACACTACACTATATAGTGTTTTAGTGTTAATATAATTTATTTGTGATAAATTTTTTGACTTGATGTTTCTTATAGTGATTTTTTTAGGTTAAAAACAAATAAAAATGTGGAGATTGAGGAGAATGGTGGAATTTTTTAAGAATTTTTTAATTCTTTTCAACCACGAGTAAGAAGCTTTCAAAGGGGATTAAGTATGCTTTTGAGTTGTCCTGAATTTTTTTGAGTGGATTTAAAGGTGTTTCGAGGAAGTTCAAAATTTATTACGAGTTGTAAAATTATGAAAGAAATTAGCCATGTAATTTTCGATAAGGACCCTTTAGTATTAATATAAGATATATTTCTCCTCTACAATGAATAATTGGAAAAGGCATTATAATTTTATAAGGATGATCCAGAACTCCATAAGAGTAATTGGGATTGTGAAAAGATCATTTTGGAATTATGTAAGGATCTTGAAACTCTATAAGGAACATTTTTCAATTTTATAAAGATCATTATAGTCTATAGTAGTCATTGGAAACTTTACTAGAATAAATTGAAAATTAAAAAAGCATCATTCATGAATCCATAGGAATCATTCATGACTCCATAAGAGCAATTTTCTTCTTTTTAAGGATCATTGAGATTTCTTAGGAGTCATTTATTCATATGGAATATTAATTTGGAAAATAAAAAAAGGCATGGTATAATATAGAATTGTAATAGTCATTTTACTCCTAAAATTTTTCATTTATGATGGAATTATGAAAAAGAAAATTAATTATTAGGAAATTTTAAGATTCATTTTTACTATTATAAAAAGGAAAATATAAAGAGTTTCCATAATAGTGACATACATTTAAAATTATGATATTTTGAGAAGAATATAAAAAACCTTGAGGAAATTTAGTTGGACTTAAAATCTTAAATCATCGTAGGATAATGTTCAATCAATGATTCAAGATGAATATTATAAAAGTTTTATTTGAGAAAATCATGGACCAATATTTCTGGGACATTCAATTTGAAATATTTAAAATTTATTATTGAGGTCAAAGATACAGAAATTCTGAGATTCCATTAATCTTTATTGATATTATTATGATGAATCAAAAGAATTTACATTTTGAAAATGGAAATATTATTCAGAAT
The DNA here is from genome assembly GCA_963277665.1 of Viscum album. Classification (NCBI taxonomy): domain Eukaryota; kingdom Viridiplantae; phylum Streptophyta; class Magnoliopsida; order Santalales; family Viscaceae; genus Viscum; species Viscum album. Next base: position 1,144,079,651 of record OY728148.1, read on the forward strand.
AATTGTTTCAATATAAAAGGTAAAAGTAAATAAATAAAAGTGGTTGGGAATTGAGAAACTGAGACTACGTGAAGAAAGGGAACATTTGTATCGAATAAATAGGAATAAGATATTGAAAATGAATTTTTCTAGTTTGAACATCTAACTATTGGCAGCTGAATGGGTTATTGTTCAACAAGAGACCTTGTTTTGAGTATAAGGATGACTATTTGGTTCTTTTACACTCTTATGTACACATCAATTTTTCTAAAATATTGATAATGATGAATTACTTGAACGTTTATCTATTAATATTTATTTGTAAGTAAAATACTTATCTTGAGGAAGAAGATATAATTCTCATTTATGGGTAGATCCATAAATTCTATTGAAATATTATTCAAATGATAATGATAATACATTTTGGAGAAGTTTTGGTGCCAATATAAACAATTCCAAAATGTTGTTTTATTCTATAAAGATTCAAGGATATATTTTGACTTTATCTTTTACAATAATAGAAAACCTCACAAGTGAAAACGAAGAACATTTTCCCTCTCTTTAAATCACTTGAAAATTATACTGATAATATAGGTACCTGAACTCAACCTAAACCTAGAAAGGATCAGGCATGCACATTGGGACTGAAACATTTAAAAATCACTATGTGTTCTTCTTTTTTATTACTATTTCACATAGGGTGTGGGTTGTTTAAATTGAATGGATCTACACATAAAAATTCCAAAAAAAATTGTTTTGAAAATAAATTATACAAATAGAACCACTAATTCATCCCCCCCCCCCCACACACACACCCATAATGGTATATTAACTAGAACAGGGACTTAAAATTATATGAGAATTTTTTATTTTCTAATTTTAGAAAAAACTAGTGTAGAATTATTTTACTTCTGAACTTATGTTATACACTTATTAAATGTTTGGATTATAATCTCTCTGAATTTTATTAGGGCTTCTTCTTTCAGATTTCCACAGTCTGTATCTACAACTATTTTTCCTAAAATTCATTGTCACATCTTATAAATGTGTATCTAACTTCATTTTTCATATTCAAGATTCACATTATCTCAATATCCATATCTCAACATGTAACTTATGGATACTATCTATCAGACAACTAAAATACTTCAACTTCCTCTCTACGTAACATTTAATTTTATGGATTATATTCGATGTATACATATTCCTAAAAGACATATTTTAGGATTTAAATTTATATATTACACGATTATTAATACTTTTTCATAAGTATGACTTTCAAATAGTGTAAGTTCTAGATGGTGTGACTTTTGGATACCGATTCATTTAACTTAACTCCTTTAACATTGTATAAGGGTAGTTCAACTTTCAACATTAGTTTACATACTTGACAAACACAAGGTTAGAATTCCCATCTTCCTACCATTTTTTATTCTTCTTCAATCAAAAATCCATAATATTTTCATTTTCCACCGTTTTAACTTCATAAAAAACTTTTTGTAGAAAATTATTTACCTTCCATTATCACTTATCATTGATTCTCATTAATTTTATCCCTATAATCATAAAATTCTAAACTACTTTCTAAAACACAATTACCTATATCAAACCTTTAAACTCATCGATATCTTCACCTTTCCCAACACTTAATGACATTATCACATGATAATTATATACTTACTTATTGATGACAAACTAATTCACTCTATTCCATTAGGATATTCAATATCCACCTTTTTATTTTTTTTCAATAATTATAAATACTTATATATAAATATATTATCATCAACTCTTTTGTTCTCCCAATTAGAGATAATAAATTCAAAAGTGTAAGGATAAATGATCCACTACCTTATATCATCCCTCAACTATATTTTCCACTTACAAACACATTATTCACTTGAGAGAAGGGTTTCATCACATCTCTATAAGCAATGAGACATGAATTAGTCAACTTTAAGTTTATTTAATCAAGATCAGTGTATAAAATATAAGTTATCAACCAAGACATCAATGTTATTGATAAAATTATCCATAATGTGGTCTAAACATCAAATATATATTACTAGAGGGTATTAAAATATATTTCTAAGTAATTTTATTATCTTAAGTCACCTATAAATGTAACTCCCCGACCCTAGAATCCAAGATTCGGTGCATTATTACGTATCATTGGAATGATCACAAAAGATCTAGTCTCCAAATACTGATTAGTTTAATAGCCTTGGAAGTACTAGATACATTCATAAGGTTTACATAACATCATAAAATGGAAAAATAAAACAAAATTGTTTCCATAGACAACACTGAGATCCCATAGACTATCCTTGCAAGTCAGTCATAATATACTTCTTCACATCCTGGGAAAAGTAAAACATAGAAAGGGGTGATCACAGATCCTCAGTAACGTTAACAATATAGCGGAATATTTCATAAATAGGCATAAACATTTAAGGAAATTTAGAAAACTAAAACAAAAGACTTTTCAACATAAACTCCATCATAATATGGAAAATAAAAATAAAAATAATGTCATTTACTTAATCACATGGATATTCTACTAGTTTAATAATCACATGCAACATCAATAGCCACTTTCATAATGATGGAATGCATAATATTAGAATTAATTACTACATATTCAAGGCCTTGTGCTAAGACTACAAATAAGATTTTATCAAGGCCTTGTGCCAAGACACTAGTTTATCTCATAAGACCTACCGACGCATCAAGGAGCTATAGCGGGGTCCACCCATCACTTACTAAGTCCAATGCATTACTCATATGAAAAGTTTAAAACAAAACATAAACATTCGTATTAAAACTAGCATACAAAATGTCAATAATTTATCCCTAAACCGTGAATGGTAGAAAAATAACACATCTACAGTCAAACATATCACAAAACCTTCAATACAAAATGGAATATTTGTATCATAATAAATCAACTTCAAACAAGATTAAAATCCATTAAAGGATGTTGACATAGATTAAATCAATACTATTTGAGAGAAATATCTCATTCTTTTTTTGAAATCATTTAAAGTTACATAATTATAAAAGAAAACATTTATTTTTAAAATATTATTATCATATTGAAAGGTAATCTTTGACAATGTTATTAGGGCGGAATATAGTGACACACACCGTATAAGTTAAAAACATTTTCTTACCCTAATTTTGTCAAAAAATTCATAAAGTAACTTGTTTGAAAAATGACCGAAATATTCCTTTCAAAATGTATAAGTTCAAATAAAGGTATAAATGACTTTAAACCATAGTCTATTAAGTATTAAAAATGTTTTTTAATACATTTTTAGGAAAACACGGATGTGTATTATAAAGAGGTCATAGTAGATACTTACGTAAAAACAACCTCGGATAATAAAGAGATTATGAAATTAACCCTTAACTTGTAATTTTCCTTGGTCGAGGGTAGGTTAAACTCTTTTATAATGGTAAAATAATTGTTATTAAATTATACAAGAATCATATACATTAATATGATATCATATATGATCTTTTAATATTGCTTTGAAAATAATATTTTAGTATTATCGTCGTTTCAGATGTTAACAAGTTCATTTTCCTTTATATGATTTGTTATGTAAGTAATGTTTGATATGGATAGGATATATATTTTTCATATTCATAATTATATTAAGTATTTAAAAATTATTTTTAATCTTTTAATGAAAATTAGTCTTGAATGGATATGATGGGGAATGAATCTCATCGTGTTCGTGGAGACGGTAATCCTTACGTATGCATGAGCGACAATATCATTCTTTTGATATTAAAATTGTATATAATTGGATGTTATATCATATATAAAGAATAATTATCATGTTATATTTATTATTTACATCATTTATTCATAATTATTATACCCATCCAAATAATATTGTATTGAATAACAACTACACCGCGACGTGGAGACGGTAAGTCGTACGTACGCACGTATGGTGACATGTCATTCAAAGAATGGATAGAATAATGAATATGGTTGTACCATATTAATAATAAAATCTAATTATATTTAAGATATGGGAGTTATTATTTTATAATGTAAACAAAAAGGAAAGAATAAGTGGAATAAGAAAAAACATGAAAGAGGTGGTGAGATAATTACCTCTTCTTCAAGTTCCTCCTTTTGATTTGATCAAAAAGGATCTTTAGGTTGGATTTATGACTAAATGAAGGCCACTAGGATGAAGGTAGGATAGTTGGGAGGATATTTTGGTAGGTTTTAGCCGTTTAAAATGGCTTTGAAGGTGTGAATTAGAGAGAAGGGAAAGTTCCCTTTTATAAGAGGGGTGACAGGCACCTTAGAAAAATATTGAAATATTATTTTATAATAAAATGATTTTCAGTTTATAAGGGTTAAAAAATAAATTATTTAAAGTATAAGGTGGTTATGGGTCTAATACCTCTCAACCAATAGGTTTTATACAGTTTTGGGTAACTATATTAACCTTATATTTTAGATTTAACTCTTAGTTAAATAGTTTGACATTTACCATGTCTCTTTATACTTTTATATTATATGGTTAATAAACTTACTATAAACATCCAAGATAACACCAAGTGGTTCATTAATGACATATATAATAGTATTTAATCCCTTTGTCCGAAACTTATATTTTTAGGAATATAATTCCAATTAATAATATAATAGTTTTTAAAAAAACACTTTTATGTCGATTTTGACACTATTAGGTATTTTGTTTTTTCGAAATTCATAACATCATTATTACTTCAAAAAAAATTATTTAATCAACCCTAACATGTAATATTAACCTATAAAATTATTTTAATTTATAAAAAGTCTCAAATTACATTTAATTGGGTATTTTTAATACCAATTATTTTAATATTTCATTAATAAGGTAATTACTACATCATCACTGTGTCATAAATAAATTAAATTTTTTAATGTATAAAAATTATAAATAAAATACAATTATGTAGGAAATATTTTTATCTTTATAATTAATATTTATAATCTAATTTATATTATGTATAACCCTATATTAAAAATGGTTTAGTTATTAAACTTTGATTTTAACACTTTTAACACTTCTTTGAATTAAATAACAATAAATGTCCTAATCTAATCCAAGTGGAAATAAAGGATCATATTTTATTCCTAAGGTTGTTTTTTGTCAAATTAAACTTATCTAATAGAATTAGGACATGTTTTAGCCTAATAATAATATCATTTTTACCATTAATTACCCTATTTACTTTTAACTATGGTAAATAAAAGTCAAAAGTTACTATTCACCAAAAATTATTTTAATCTTATTGAACCAAATTTTTCATATTGATATTGACCTTGTCTCTAGGATTTTTAAAATTCAATTCACAGAAGTGGTAAAATTAAGTTTTATTCAAATTTTTAAATGCTCCTAGGAGGTGGATAAAAGATGGTAAAAAGTTCAATAAAATTTTTATATATCTAAAATTATTATAAACTAACTCTAATGAATTAAATTGAACTTATATAGGTATTATGTATCTATTTTTACCTAAAATAAATTTTAATAAAATAAATAATTATTTAAATAAAAATTCGGTTTTAAACTATAACTCAATGGTTTTCACTATTCATCAAAATTTGAAATTTTTTCAGAAAAATACCAAAAATTCACCCTAATATAATTTCGATATTCTAAATTGAAAAATGAAGTCCATTTTGAATGATAAAATTTATAAAAATTCAAAAAGTGGGTATTACTATTCATAACGGCTATTTTGATTGGTTGGGGTGTGTTAGAACTTAAAGTTGCGTACAACACACGCTATTGTATTATTCAAAGAGAAGTGTACTGTGGAATCTTAGGGTGTTACATTCTCCCCTCCATCAAATAATTTTATCCTTGAAATTTCAAAAATATTACTACATAAAAAGACTCTGGTGGTTCTTCATCATAACTTCCTTGGGTTCCCATGTTTCCTCTTCCATATTATGGTTTCTCCATGGAACTTTTACCAGACGAGTCATCCGGTTTCTCCGCACTTGTTCCCTTGTATCAAGAACCTTGACAGGATCTTCTCAATAACATAGATCGGGCTCCTATTCTAATTCCTCATAGGTGAGTACATGCGTTGGTTCAAGCATGTATTTTTTCAACCGTGATACGTGGAACACATTGTGAACTTTGGAGAGACTTGGCAGTATTTCCAAATGGTAAGCTACAGCCCCAATTAATTATAGAATTTTGAATGGTCTTATGTACCGGGGACTTAATTTTCCCTTCTTACCAAAATATATAACACCCTTCCATGTAGATACCTTCAAGAAAACATGATCTCCTACATGAAATTCCAAATCCTTCCTTTGGTTATCGGCATAGCTCTTCTTCCAACTTTTACCTACATTGATGTGGGTTTGGATTACCTTCACCTTTTCCATCGTTTCCTCCATAAGTTCTGGGACTATGAGTTTTCTTTCACCAACATCATCCCAACAGGTTGGTGTGTGACATCTCTTTCCATATAACACTTCATATAGTGCCACCTGAATACATGAATAGAAGCTATTGTTATAGTAAAATTCTACCAGAGGTAAATATTGATCCCACATACCTTGAAAGTCATGTGAGAAAGATCTCAACATATATTCCAAGCTATGAATAGTCTGTTCTGATTTTCCATGTATTTGAGGGTGGTAGGCAGTGCTCAAATAAAGTTCAGTATCCAGATCATTCTGAAGACTTTTCTAGAATCTTGATGTAAAATGTGGATCACGATTAGAAAAAATCGATAGGGGTACTCCATGAAGTCTCACAACTTCATTAATATATAGTCTTCCTAGACGTTCAAGTGGTAAATCTTCTCTTATAGCAAGAAAATGTGCTGACTTGGTAAGACGATCAACAATGACACATATTGCATCATTCCTTTTAGGAGTATTTGGTAGTCCCATGATAAAGACCATCATAATATTATCCCATTTCCACTCAGGTATAGGAAGAGGTTTCATGACTCCTCCAGGATGTTGTCTTTCAGCTTTCACTTGTTGACAAACCATAATGTTGACATAAAATCAGAAATCTCCCTCTTTATTTTGTCCCACCAAAAATGTTCCTTCAAATCTCTATACATCCTAGTGCTACCAAGGTGTATAGAGAAATTGGAACTATGAGAATAGTCCAAAAATTTCCTTTTTAGATCAGGTATATCGTGAACACAAAGTCTCTTCCCAAATTTCAAAATTCCATCTTCATACACAAAGTCACTCAATCTCCCCTCATTCACATCTTTAATCTTCTTTTGAAACTCTTCATCATCAGTTTGAGAACTCTTTATCCTTTCTAGTAAATATGGTTTGAGAAACCATTTGAAAAAGGTTTGATGTTTCACCTTCCATGGTTATCCTCATGTCTAACTTTACTAGATCCCTATATATAGGATCATTTTCAACTCTCATCTTGTTCATAACTCCATGATCCTTTCTTCTCAAAGCATCTTCCACCTTATTTTCCTTCCCCAGGTGGTAGTGTATGGTGCAATAATAATCCTTGAATAGTTCAAGACATCTCCTTTTCCTCATGTTGAGTTATTTATATGAGAAAGTATACTTCAAACTCTTGTGATCGGTATATATCTCACATTTTTTACCATAGAGATAATGTATCCATATCTTCAAAGCAATTATTACATCTTCTAACTCAAGATCAGGAGTGGGATAGTTTTTGTCATAAATTTTTAGCTATCGTTATGCATAGGCAATAACCATATCATTCTGCATAAGGACACAACCAAGTCCTTTCTTTGATGCATCACTATAAATAAAAAACCCATCATTACTTGATGGTAGAGTCAAGATAGGAGCATTAACTAATTTTCTCTTCAATTATTCAAAACATTATTCACACTTTTTTGTCCATACAAATTTAACCCCTTCACAGGTGAGTTTCGTTAATGGTTTATCCAATTGGGAAAAATTCTAGACGAAATGCCGATAATAACCTACTAAACCAATAAAACTATGTACCTCGGTTATACTCATTGGTGCTGGCCATTCTTGGGTTGCCTTGGTCTTAGAAGGATAAGCATAGAATCCATCCTTCGAGATAATATGGACAAGAAAATAAGTCACATTAAGCCAGAATTCAGACTTTCTAAACTTTCTATATAGTTCATGTCTTCTAAGAGTCTTTAGAATAATGCACAAGTGATTTTCATGATCTTCGTAGCTTTTAGAGTATACCAAAATATCATCAATAAATACCACTAAAAATTCATCAAGATATTCCTTGAAAACTCTATTCATTATATCCATGAAGATAGAGGATACATTTGTCAATTCAAAAGGAATTACTCTAAACTCATAATGCCCGTACCTGGTTCGAAATGTTTTTTTTGAAATGCCTTCCTTCTTCACACACAACTGATGATATCCATATCAAAGTTAAATATTTGAAAAGTATTGATCTCCAGGAATTTGGTCGAATAAATAATCAATGCAAGTTAGGGGAAACTTGTTCTTTCTTGTTATAGCATTGATCTCCCTATAGTCAATGCACAACCTCATAGATCCATCTTTCTTCTTAACAAAAAGAACAGGGGATCCCCCTAGAGAAACACTAGGGAGAATAAATCCCTAATTACACAATTACTCTAGTTGTTCCTTTAGTTCCACTAATTCCACATTGGCCATTCTATAAGGGGTCTTCGATATGGGCCTTGAACCAAGAATTAAGTCAATGGAAAAGTCAATTTATCATTCTGGAGAATGTCTAGGTAAATATTCTGTAAAAACATAAAATATTTTTTCACAATAGGTACATCCTCTATTTGAACATTATTTTCCTCACCCAGAGTTATTTTATTCTCTTCTTCCCCAACAATTGAATTTAGTTGAGCTATTGGGGGTGGATCTAGATGAGAATTAGGTGGTGACATTTCTTCTCTAAAGAAAAGATATTTTTTATCATCATCATAAAAAATTGTAACCTCCCTCTTATTATAATAAATCTTTGCATAATGATCTGAAGTCCAATCCATACTAAGGATTATATCAAATTCAATTAGGGTTATGACGATGAGATCAGTAGATAAATAACGTTTATATGCCTTAATGGGGACTGATTCAAAAAACATTGTTTAAATGATACTTCCCTTAGGAGTTCTTACTGACAACTACCTTGTTAAATCAAATTGGAAATATCTAATTTTGTTAGAAAACTGGGAAGATATGAAATAATGTGATGATCCAGAAATAAATAAATCATTAGCTAAACTTGAAGAAACCATTAAATTACCTACCACTACTTATTTCAGAGTTTCAACCTCAGTAGTAGTGATAGCATAAGATTGTCCTTGATCCCTTTTCCTTTTTTGAGTTAAGTTCCCCTAATGCGTAGGACATTTATCTGCATAATGTACCCTTTATATAAAATTTTAGCATTCAACATTAAAAACTTATTTATTCCCCATACAATCATGAGGTTGGTGGCCTTTTTTACCACTCTTGTAATAGACTCCCATTCCATTCAGACAATTACCAGGGTGTTTCCTCCCACATTTACTAAATGATAGATATTCAAATTTTTTCTTCTTCCATTTATTTCCATTTCTAGAGTGTTCAGTAGAAATATTTTTCTCTTGCATTGCTTTAATGTCGTAAGACTTAGAGAATTCGTTTTCTGTCTTGATAGCACATGCGACAACATCTTCGTACGATGATAAGGATTGTGAGACTAATGCTCGACAGAGAAATAGTTTTAACCCATAAAATAAATGATCAATCTTACTTCTTGGGTTATGTATATAATCTGTAGCATGCCTAACTAACCTTGTAAAGTTAGCTTCATACTTTGCGACATTCTCATCCTCCTTTTGTCTCAGACTCAGAAATTGTCTTTCCATATCCACTCGATGGTCATGAGGAAAGTATTTTTTTTAAGAAAATTTCTTTAAACTCTCTCCATTCCATATTTGATACTTCATCATCTTCCTTTGTGTTTTGAATCAATGACTACCATTGATCAGCATCTTCAGTGAGGCGGTAAACTGCCATGAAAACTTTTTCCCTTTCACTACTCCCCAAGGCGTGGAATATTTTCTCTAAGGAATTTATTCATTGCTCAACTACTAATGGATTTTTACCCCCATTGAATGTTGGTGGTTGTTGCCTCATTAAGAGATCTAACATTGATCCTCCACACCGCAAATCAGGGTGCTCTATACGGGTAAGGTTATTATTCATAACCTGAGTGAGTTTTCCCGGTATAGTGATAAGATGATCAGCACCAGTTGTATCACCAGCTCCACAATAATTATCTTTAGCAGGAGGGAAATCCCAGTATGGAGTGCGTGCATTGATACATTTTCCATTCCTTCCACTAGGCGCCATTTCTAAATAATGGTATACACTAGATTAGTTTATGAATCAAATTATATAATTCCAAACTTTTAACTTACTTAACAAAAATTGAATATTTTATGGATATAATCCATAATCATAAAAAAATGTTTTCTTTGGGGAGTTATATACTCAAAAATCCTTCATAATCGTTTATAAAGAAAATGTAAATTATCCAAAGCATATCCCCTAGGAGTGTCGTAACCAAGAGTGCAGCAAGGCCCGTTGTCGTGCACCAGTTCAAGTTCAAGTCTAGCTCAAAGCGGTGTTTTTGGGTTTTACCCCTAGGTACATCTATTCCAGAGCCGCCTCAACCTGCTCATATCTATACAGGGATGTATTTCTTGTAAAATACACAAAATCTCAACATTACCAAAATTCTAGGAAGTTCTTCTATACTAATCATCAAAAACTATCTTTGGGTAATGTGCTTTAATCAGAGTTTTTTTTAATCTAGTTTACAAGGTTTGTACAAAAATTCCTCTGATACCAACTATAACGCCCCAAACCCAAAAGCCCAAAGTCGGTGAATTATTACGTATCATTAGCATGATCACAAAAGTTCTATTCTCCAAATACAGATTAGTTTAGTTTCCTTGTAAGTAATAGATACATTCATAAGGTTTACATTACATCATAAAATGTAAAACTAAAAAAAATTGTTTCCATAGAAAACAATGAGATCCCGTAGACTATCCCTGCAGTTCATTCATAATATACTTCTTCGCATCTTGATAAAAGTAAAACATAGAAAGGTGTGAGATCATATGCTCAGTAAGGATAACAATATAGCAGAAACTTTCATAAATACGCATAAACATTTAAGGCAATGTATAAAACTAAAAGAAAATCCTTTTCAACAAAAACTTCATCATAATATGGAAAATATAAATCAAAATAATTTCATTTACTTAATCACATGGATATTATACTAGTTGAATAATCACATGAAATATCAATAGCCACTTTGATAGTGATGGAATGCATAATGCCAGACTTCATAACCACATAGTCAAGTCCTTGTGCCAAGACTACAAAGAAGATTTTTTCAAGGCCTTGTGTCAAGATACTAGTTTGTCTCATGAGACCTACTAATGCATCGAGGATCTATATCGGGCTCCACTCGTCACTTAATAAGTCCAATTCATTCCTCATAATAAAGGTTTTAAACATAACATTAACATTAGTATTAAAACTAGCATACGAAATGTCAATACTTTATCCATAAACTTTGAATGGTAGAAAAATAACACATCCATATTCAAATTTATCACAAAACATTAAAGAAAAAATAGAATATTTTTATCATAATAAATCAACTTCAAACAAGATTAAAATCTATTAAAGGATGTTGACATAGATGGAATCAAAACTGTTTGAGAGAAATATTTCATTCTTTTTTTCAAATCATTTAAAGTAAAATAATTATAAAAGAAAAAAAAATTAATATTATTATAATATTTTAAGGGAATCTTCGACGATGTTATAATAGCATAATAAAGCCTCATCCTCTATATAAATTTTAAAAAAAACATTCTTAACTTAATTTTGTCGAAAAGGTCATAAAGTAACTTGTTTGGAAAACGACGGAAAGATTCCTTTCAAAACATATAAGGTCAAATAAGGGTATAAATTACTTTAACCCGTAGTCTGGTAAGTAGTAAAAATGTTTTAGAATACATATTTAGGAAAACATAGATGTGGATGATAAAGGGTTTCTAGTAGATACTTACGTAAAAACAACCTTAGATAATAACAAGATTGTGAAATTAAACCTTACCATTTACTTTTACTTGGTCGAGGGTAGGTTAACCTCCTGTATAATGGTGAAATAATTGTTATTAAATTATAAAAGAATCATATACATTAATATGATATCATATATGAAATTTTAACATTACTTTGTTAAAAATATTTTATTATTATCGTCGTTTCGAGTGTTAACTAATTCATTTTCCTTTATATTATTTGTTACGTAAGTAATGTTTGTTATGGATATGATGTATGTTATTCATATTAAGAATGATATTAAGTCTTTAAACATTATTTTTAATCACCTAATGGAAATTATTCTTGAATGGATACGATGGGGAATGAATGTCATCATGTTAGTGGAGACGGTAATCTGTACGTACACACGAATGACAATATCATTCTTTTGATTTTAAAATCATATATAATGGGAAGGTATATCATATATAAAGAATCATTATCATGTTATATTTATTATTTACATCATTTATACATCATTATTATACCCATCCAAATAATAATGTATCGAATAACAACTACACCACGACGTGAAGACGGTAAGCCGTACGTACGGACGCATGGTGACATGTCATTCAAAGGATGGATAGAATAATGAATATGGTTGTAACATATTTATAATAACATCACATTATATAGAATATATTGTATTTATTATTTTATAATGTAAACAACAAGGAAATAATATGTAGAAGAATAAAAAATATGAAAGAGGTGGTGAGATATTTACCTCTTCTTCAGGTTCCTTCTTTTGATTTGATCAAAAGGGCTGCTTGGGTTGGATTTCTGACTAAAGGAGGGCCTCTAAGATTAATTGAGGATATTTGGGAGGATATTTGGGCAGGGTTTGTCTGAGACAAATGGAATTGAAGTAGTTAATTTGAGAGAATGTGAGGTTCCCTTTTATAGGAGGGGTGAGGGGCACCTTAGGAAAAGGTTGGAATATTATTTTATAATAAAATCATGTTCACTTTATAATGGCTCCAAAATGAATTATTTAAAGTATAAGATGGGTATGGGTCGAACACCACTCATACAATAGGTTTTAGACACGTTTGGGTCACTATATTAGCCATATCTTTTTGATTTAATTCTTAGTTAAATAGGTTGACATTTACCATGTCTCTTTGTATTTTTATTTTATATGGTTAATAAACTTACTATAAACTCACAAGTAAACCCCAAGTTGTTAATTAATGAAATATATAATAGTATTTAATCCTTTTGTCCTAACGTTATATTTTTAGGAATATAATACCGATTAATAATATAATATTTTGTTTAAAAACTCTTTTATCTGAATTTTGATACTATTTGGTATTTTGTTTTTGATAAATTTATAACAGCATTATTACTTCGAAAAAAATCATTTTATCAACCTTAAAATGTCATATTAACCTATAAAACTAGTTTAATTCATAAAAAGTCTCAAATTACATTAATTTGGGTATTTATAATATCAATTATGTTAATATTTCATTAGAAAGGTAATTACTGCGTCATCATTGTGTCATAAATAAATTAAATTTTTTAATGTATAAAAATTATTAATAAAATACAATTATGTAGGAAATCTGTTTATCTTTCTAATGAATATTTATATTTGAATTTATCTTATGTATAACCCTATATTAAAAATGGTTTAGTTATTAGGCATTGATTTTAAAACTTTTAACACTTCTTTGAATTAAATAATAATAAATGTCCTAATCTAATCCAAGTAGACCTAAAGGATCATATTTTATTCCTATGTTTATTTTTGGTCTAATTAAACTTATCTAATAGAATTAGGACATGTGTTAGGGTAATAATAATGTCGTTTTTACCCTTAATTTCCCTTTTTATTTTTAACCGTGGTAAATTAAAGTCAAAAGTTACTATTCACCAAAAAAATTATTTTTATCTTATTGAACCACATTTTATGTACTGATATCAATTGTGTCTCTCGAATTTTTGAAATTCAATTCACAGAAGTGGTAAAATTATGTTTTATTCAAATTTTCAAATGCTCATAGGAGATGGGTAAAAGACGGTAAAAAGTTCAATAAAATTTTTATATATCTAAAATTATTATAAACTGACTCCAATGAATTAAATTGAACTTATATAGGTATTATGTATCTATTTTGACCTAAAACAAATTTAAATAAAATAAATAATTATTTAAATGAAAATTTGGTTTTAAACTATAACTCGGTGTTTTTCACTATTCATCTAAAATTGAATGTTTTTAGAAAAATACCAAAAATTCACCCTAAGATAATTTCGATATTTCAAATACAAAAATGAATTCCATTTTGAAATATAAAATTTATAAAATTTTGAAAATTCTGTATTACTATTCATAACGGGTAGTTTGATTGGTTGTGGTGTGTTAGAACTCAAAGTTGCGTACATCACACGCTATTGTATTATTCAAATAGAATCGTATCGTGGAATATTAGGGTGTTACAATAAAAATATATAAAAAAATTCAAGTGCAATGTAGATTACACCCCTTTAATTATACCTTCTAGATTAATAATCACTCCCCATTATTAATCAAAAATAATAATTCAATGTAAGGAGATAAAATTGATTATCATACCTCAAAAATGGAATTACCCATGTTTTTTACAGATTTATAAATTTTCTATAAGAATGTAAATCTTCACAGATCCCCTATATGGGGTACAATCCATCATTTTCCATTGATCTTCGTCATGGATGGTCTTCATTAATCATTAACTCCTTATATATATTTTTGATATAACTTGAAATTGTTTAATTATGCATCATAATATCAATCCAAACATTATATGATTGAAAAAACATCTTGATTTAGGCCTTCCAAATAATTATAGTTATCTATTATGAAATATCACCTTTAAATCCTTACATAAAAAGTCATGAACAAATTTATATGAAGAAGGTGGGTCTTAAGAAAATTTCTTTAGTGATAGAAACAAGGATAGGATTTACTTTTCAACCCCAAAACACATTCTCCATAAAATATAATATTATGATAACTCTTCATGCATAATTCTTTTGAATTCATGATTACAGAATCTATGGGTATAATAGACTTCTTACTTCCTTTAACAACCTCCATATATAGAATTTTCTTCTTTATGTTTTCTAATAAGGAAAAATTATATTCTTGTTCTTTCTTTATCAACTTCATAATTTCAAATTTTTCTAGAATAATGATTACACAATCCTTACAATTTTTTTTTTCAAACTTTCACCTTCCAGAAAAATTATCCAGAATCATTAAGTTACCATTTTTTTGAATCATATTTGTTTCGGTGCGGATGTGCGTCGGGTTACGCTGTTCCGCCAGGACGCGTTCGCGCGTGCACCCGTCAACCCGAGGGGATGGGCGCGCGGCTTGTGGTCCCGCAGTCCCGCTTTCCAAGGGCGGGCGGCATTCGTCCCTTATTCAGGGGCGTCTGCTCCTTGATCGAAACCGGGATGATGGGATGTCGGCTCCTCCTTCCTTGGACGTCTCCTCGGAACTCGTCGCCTAATCCGGGTCTCCCTCATAGACTTAAGAATGTTCGTGAATCTCGTTCCCGGTGCCATATCTTCATGGACACCGGTTAATTACGCTGCTTCCGCCCGGACGCTCCAAGGAGTCTGGGCAGGGCAGCAACCTGCGGTGAGAAGGCCGGGTGGCTCTGGGTGCTGGGGGCGTGTCGTAGCACTGCGGCTCTGCACGTCTGTCTTCCGTCCCTAATAGGGCTTCTCGAAGGCATGATGGCCTGAGGCATCCCGTACTAGGTGCGGGGAACTGTGTCACCTGAGGTTTTCCTCAGCTTCCCATGTTTAACACGGGGTATGCCGCGAGTTTAACGTCCAGCGGGGACGGCATCGGACCGATCAACACGAAAAGTGGATCAGATGACAGAACCCCTTGCGGGGAACCTCCGACGCTGGGGCCAGCACATGGGCGGCTTCCCAAATGATGTGGAGTGGAGTGAAGTGGCATGACCCCACCGGGATGTGGCGGCCCGGGTAAGGATCAGGATGGATGATGGAGTGAAGAGCTTGGACCCCGTAGGGGCTTCCTACGTACCGCGCGTTAGCACGGATCAAAGTCGACGTAGTTCGGGTATACAGTTTAACGTCATGCTGGACGTCGGCAAGCCGACTCACGAAGAGGTCTAGGCCGCCGGGCGGAGGATCGAACCGGACCACCTCGCACAGAGGGGGGTGGAACGGCCGGGTGGATCACAGTTTCACGTCATGCTGGACGATAAAAGGAGAAATGGGAAAAGGGGCCGTGGGGAGGCACAGTGGAGATACACACGGGCAGTCTCCCACAGGGGCGGATTCATAGGTGAATCGACGCAAGCGTGAACCCTGGAGGGGTCCACTGATGGACGAACCGACGTAAATACGACCGGGACGACCAGGTGGTGGGCTTGGACCTCAGGGAGGCTTCCTACGTACCCTGTATAGAAGACAGGGATCAAAGTCCACGTAGTTCATTCTGTCAGGACTTACGCACTTGAGGCAGCCCGGATGCGACAAAACTCAGTTGGAAGGGACTTGGACCGAAAGTAGGAGACACCTCGATCCCAGTCACACCCTCTACTGGCTTCGGCAGTGGGGAGGCGCAATGGAGATACACATGTGCAGCCTCCCACGAGAAACTAGGGGTTTATAATACCCTGCCCCCATAGGGAAAAGCCACTCCCATTAAATCGTCCCAAAAGGGGGACAATCCCGACATCCCTGCAGAGACGAGCGGGTGGGGGCCACGTCCAAACTGGGGGGCGACCCTGCGTGCAGAGCACGGGATCGGACGAAGCGGACGGTTTAGCGTCTTGCCAGACGAAGTACAGTTTAACGTCATGTGTTGAGGACGAAGCGGACGGTTTAACGTCTTGCCGGACGAAGTACAGTTTAACGTCGTGTGTTGAGGACGAAACAATTGGCAGTTTAACGTCTTGCAGCGCGGACGATGGGGGCTAGGCGGTTTAGCGTCGTGCAGCTTGGACGTATGTGCAGTTTAACGTCATGCTGGATGTATCTGCAGTTTAACGTCATGCTGGACGAATATGCAGTTTAACGTCATGCTGGACGTATCTGCAGTTTAACGTCATGCTGGACGAATATGCAGTTTAACGTCATGCTGGACGTATGTACGTGTCACTTCGCGCAAGCCTGGAGGGCCGCACGGGAAGACAACGCACGGTGCGGGCACCTGCGATGAAGACCATCGGGCGCCACGCAGGCGGGTACCCAAAGGGGGTCAAGGGAGGCGACCCTGGCGGATTGCGCGCAAAAGAGGAGCTTTGCGCGCAAAACCGCGGGTCGGCGCGCAAAATGGCGGGCTGGCGCGCAATTGGGCCAGCGCTTCGCGCGCGGATGATTGGGATTGCGCGCACCGGGCTTCGGGTAGCGCGTGGGGGCAACGGCTCATTCTCTAACGAATGGCCACTTTGAAGATGGGGGGGTGCGCGCAATCGGGTTGGATTGCGCGCACCCGGGGGCAATTGCGCGCAAGAGGTTTCTTTTGCGCGCAAAGGCCTTCGGGTTGAAATTTATTCAAAGGGAATGAGCCAAGGGGATTGCGCGCGAAGGCGGACCCCAAGGCTCTATTGCACGAAAGAAAGGAGGTTACCTGAAGATCGGCATTGCGCGCGGAAGGGGTTGAATTGCGCGCGCGGGAGACCGTTCGACTTCCAGCAACCTTTGAAACGTTGGGGGTCGCCTAGTATTTATAGGCAACCCCGGGCGCGGAATCCAAGGCGCGAGCGCGGAATTCTCCTCGCGGGCGCGGAATCGGGCACGGCGCGCAAGGGAGTTGCGCGCATCCCGGGGGTTTTGCGCGCGGATCATCATCTTTGCGCGCCGACCTCTGAAATTCCGCGCAAGGCCTCCGGGCCCTCCGAAACATTCTCCCGACTCCAAATATGACCTCGCTTTCCGCATCCGGAGCTTCGTTTGGGAACAACGGACTTTTCCGGCGTCTACAAAAGCCCCCCCTCGGAATCTGATCGGCGAGAGGTCGCAACGATCGGGTTCCGAGGGAGACGCCGGAATGCCGAAGTCCTGGGCGGCGCGGGACTTAGGCGCGCAAAAAGGGGCGCCGGTCGCGAAATTCGCCGCTGCGGTCGCGCAAAGCGCTTTCCGCGCGGCGCGGACCCCGGCCTCGCCTATAAATAGGGGCACTGGGTCCCTCCGTGCCGTACACTGGCCTTCCGCGCGATAAGCATCTCTGCTCTCGTGCGCGAAATTGCCCTTTCCGGCGCGGAATTCGCCCGCTCGTCGCGCAAAACCGTCCGGATTTTGCCTGTCTTTGCGCGAAAACCCGGAACTTTGCGCGACAGTCTTCCCAATTGCGCGCCGCCTACTTGGATTGCGCGCCGACCTTCAAACTTCTCTACCAGCCTCGTCCGATCCCGCACGCTTCATCCCTTAACCCGCACGACTCCCGAAACTTCTGAGATGGCCGCGCACAGAGGAAATGAGGGGGATGCCGCCACTTGCAGGGCTGAGATGGCGACGAACGAGGAGGTTTACGGAGCCAAGGAGATTGTTTCCAACAATCAATCCTTGTTCGACTTACTGACGCCGGCCCAGAAGACATATCCACTGTCGGACAACCTGCCGCTCTGGAACTTCAGCATCCTAGATGAGGTTCCGGTGCCAGGGTTCGAGATTGATGCGTCGCGGACCTGGGTGACCCGGGAGGACGAGCTTCTCCGCTATAACATCACCAACAATGGGCATCCTGCCAGGGAGACCAGACACTTGGATGTCTATGTCCTGAACCCGAGGACGCGAACCATTGATGGGGGTGAGCCTACTGCGGAGAATTCTCCAGCCCTCTACTCGAGCATATATCGCCAGAGCGTCACGGACGACACCAAGGGCTGGCTGAAGGACTGGGACTTGCGGTCTGGGGGCAACTTCACCAGCGAGTGGGCCTGGGCGTTCTGGGTACGCCACACTTGCAATCACTTCGCAGAGGAGCTGCGGTACATCGGCCTGTTCGAGGCGGTGTGGACGTCGCAGTTCCACTTCTACCAGCAGTCCGAGCTCGGGCCGGAGCTGTTCACCCGATGGTCTCCGGATACCAACACCTTCCATCTTCACCATGGGGAGGTCGGCATCGGCCTCTGGGACATCCACTGCATCGGAGGTATCCCGTTGGAGGGCTACCAATACGATGAGTTCCTGCCACCGAAGAACATCTGGGAGGACAGGTCACGGACTCCCATCCTGACCTGGCATCTGCTTGACCTGGCTACGCAGCGGCTCGGGATCAAAGACTTCCAGAAGGACATAGCCTACAAGGAATGGTTCGGCCAGTTCTTGGAGCATGACCCGGCGGTCAAGATGCCAGGCAGGGGGAAGCGGTGCCCGACCGCAGCTCAGAGGAGCCGGAACGGGTCGTACTGGCGGGTCCTGGAGACGGGCGATTACCGCTCATGGGGGTACCGCGTCATCGAGGCCCTGGACCCAAATGTCCAGTACGCGGCGTTCCTGGCCGCCTTTCTGAGTGGGTGGCTCCTGCCAGTGCGGGACGCGAGAATGGGCGTTCGCCCGGCGACACTGGCGATGGCGGGCGCTATGGCCGCCAACAAGAGATACAACCTCGGGGTCCCAGTGCTGGCGAGGCTATATGCCATCCTGGGACGCATCTCACGAGGGCGGTCGCCACGAAGGATCTGTGGGCCCTTTCAGTTCTTCCACGGCTGGGTGGCTGCTCACCTCGGTGGGTACACGTTTCCGAACGCCGTCATTCCTCCGGGCAACGGCCTGCGACCCTCACTGCTGAACATCACGGGGGTCGCTCCGATGACCCTAAGTGAGGAGGGCGTGCGGATCCGGATTGGCAATCATGCCAACTTCAACTTCAGTCCGTTCCCCACTCCCGTCGGCCAGATGATCGACAATGGGCAGGGTCCGCTGGAGCAGCATGAATACTTCCTGAACATGCGGGGCGGGGTGCTCGTGGCTCGGATCGACGGGAAGGTGATCTGCGAGCCTTACGTGCCGACCCGTTTCGCCAGGCAGTTCGGGTGCCTTCAACGGATGCCGAAGAGGGTATTCACTGCCGTCCGGGAGGAGACGAACCCTTGCGTCCTTCGCCAGATGTGGCTGATGTTTGCCGCTTTCGGCTCTGGCGACGTCATCACTCTCCCTCCTACCGGAGTTGACGCAGGCTTGGCAACCGAGTACGCCGAACACTGGGCCATCGCGTACCCCGAGGGGCTCTTGCGGAAGCTAGTCCGGCGGCTCGAAGCTACCCGTGCGGAGACCGGGCGTCAAGGAAGGAGGCGGGGCGCCGCCACACGGGGGAGAACGGAGGCGCGCCAAGCAGCGGAGCCGGCGCGGGCAGGGACTTCGGCGGCGGGCACATCGCGAGCTACCGCTACGACCTCGGCGCCCAGAGAGGGGGCACGCGTGGTGGTCGAAGAGCGGCCCGGGAAGCAGGTGAGACGTCTGCTCGAACCCTCCCACGATGCAGTCTTCCTGGCGCTGTGGTCGGCCTGGATGACCCTGCGGCAGTCACTGGGGACCGACGCCATCTGGCGAAAGATTCTCAGAGAAGGAATCCATCTGCCAGAGGTCGGGCGCCTCCACATTGCCGACAGGGTGGACTTCCACCGGCAGTATGCGTATCTGACGGCCATGGACGAGTACGCGCGCCAACGTGGTCAGCGCGCGGAGCCATCCCTTCTGGTGAAGGTGATGCTCGGTCTCGAGCCCGCTCCGGAACAGATGCCGCCGGAAGAAGACGACAGTAGCAACGACTCCGAAGAAGAGGAGGAAATGGGGGAGGATGAAGGCTCCGAGGGAAGATCCCATCAGGGGAGCCCACGGGAGAGCGGCGAGGTGGCCGGCTCTGACAACGTTGATGTCACTGAGCTCCTCGAGGTCCGCTTCTATCCCTACTCAATCTGCTTCATCCACTCTCTTATGCAGCTTCTAACCCATTTCTCCATCTTTCTCAGGAGCGCACGGATGTTGGTCAGGCGTCCTCAGCGGGAGTAGGAGGGGCGCTAGCAGGACAAGGCGGGGGCCAGACACCTATCATTGAATTGACAAGCGCTAAGGGGTCCCCTGCTGCAACTGTTCCTGCGGCGACCGGGGTAGCGGAAGATGACGCTCCGAACTCCCGTAAGTCTCCCTACTTTACTGCTGGTGCTTGCCGTTGACGATCCGTGACTAACCATGGCATGCCCCACGCAGTGATCTCAACATTGGAGGCTCGTCGGGTTGCCGAACCCGGGCCATCTACGAGTGGACCAGTGGTGGACATGCCGCCTGCTCCGGAACAGACTTCCCAAACCGAGCCGGCCCCACCAACTGCTGATCAAGGGGCTCCGGACATCGGCGGTGCTGACATCGGAGAGAGGTTGGGGGCTGACGAGGGTGTCAGCGCCACTGGGGAGAGAGAAGAAGGTCGCCCGGATGTTGGGGAACCTATCCCTCGTGAGGACCTCCCAGGGGCGGACCCTGCAGCAGACCTGCTGGCTGCCTTCCCTGCCTATCGGCCTGCCGATCCCGAGGAGATGGACGACTCAGACACGGAGGCGGTCGAGGAGAGCCGGATAACACGCCGTAGGGGGTGGAAGTGCATCCAGCGCTTCCTCAAGCGAGACCCATCGGAGTGGCTGGGGCACATGGGATCACTTCAGACCTGGCTGCGCTTCCTGTGTGCCGGGGGAGATGATGCTCAACGCCTCCATCTAACGGTCCGTGATTTCATGGCCGAAAAGATGCGCGAGAGCTGCCGGCGTGCCAACGTCACACAAAGTCGGGACATGTCGGAGAGCACGCGGGCGCTCCTCGCGGCGGAGCAGGAAGTCCGGCGCCTCGAAGGGCAGGCGGCAGAGAAGGAGGCCTTCGTCGCGACGTGTACCGAGCTTGTGGAGCAACTAGCAGCTCAGCTGGTTGACGCCCAAGTACAGCTGACGGAGGCGGGCCAACAGATGGTGACAATTCAAGTCGAGCGGGAGCGTGCACAGGCCAGAATCGACGAACTGCGTGCTGCGACCGCCGACGAAGAGAGGACACGCAGAGAGCGAGAAGCAGCTCTGGAGGCCACCAGCCAAAGGGTAGCGGCATTAGAAAGACTCATTCAGCACGCTAATCCCTAAGGGCTTTGTTTTGCCATTCCCAAAACATTTGCTTCCGCTACTTTGATCCATCTGTATGAATCAATATATTTATCTGCATCTTTCGGTTTAATATGCTCAACCACAATTCGTTGTCTCGCGGGAGTGTTAACCAAGCATCAGGCATCCATAATTGGGCCTGGATTTCTGGAGAAAAGAGGGAGGTCATTCCTAGGAAAGGATACCTCAGACCTAATCAATGTATCATCCCCCAACTTGTTCCAACACACGAACGGGACAACGCTAGGGGCGTTGAGATTTTATCCGAACATAGGGAAATGAGAAAGGGTGAATCGCGTGTCCCGAATCCAGACATCCACAACGGTCGGCCTTCCAGGAAATGCCCAAGACGGTAGGCGGACAGTGGATCGACCATAACAACTGCAATAGACGGACCGAAAAAGGCCATCATTCATATTGCAGGAGGCGGACCACATGTCATCATGAATACCGCTTTGGGGTTCCTTCAGACACAAGGGTGGAAAATCCAGATCAACAGGGCATGCGAAGCATGGGGCGAAGTGACGATTTCTTCGGACAGAATCCAACGCTCTCAAAATTGCGCCACCATGGGGAAAACGTACTAGGCGGATGCACTAATCTGGCCGTGAGTCACCTCAATTCTCAGACAGCACCTCTCTAACGAGGAAACCGTCGCTTCCCACCATTGCAGTGGGGCATCCCGAGCTGAATCGGGGAGAATATCACAACTGCACCACTCTACCCGAAGTCAGGCCAGACGGCCGGCGACGAGGAGGGGCGGGACTTAACGATTCCTGAGGCTGGACCCGAGTCGGAATGCCCGGGCGTTCCTAAGTACTCCATCAGGCTGGAGATCAAGCCACACGTAGTTCTGAGAGTGCAGTTTAACGTCATGCAGGACGTAGAATCCCGTTTAGGGGAGATCTTAGTTTAAGGTCGTAGAGCTCGGACCATAAGGGTAGATCTTAGTTTAAGGTCTTAGAGCTCGGACCATAAGGGCTAGATCTTAGTTTAAAGTCTTAGAGCTCGGACCATAAGGAGAGATCTTAGTTTAAGGTCTTAGAGCTCGGACTATAAGGAGAGATCTTAGCTTAAGGTCTTAGAGCTCGGACCATAAAGACCTCAAAGTACGCCGCACCTGGTCATATCCCCTGGATATGCGAAGATGCACTGAGGGATAGTGTCGAGAGTGCCGAGGTTTCGCCTGGTCAGAATGGGAGGTGGGAAATGTGAATCATGCGGCCATTCACTCGAGGACCGGGAGCACCGGCGTGACGATATGAGAGTACTGCCGACCGTGGTGGAAAAGCAGCATCAACATCGCACTAACCGTTGGTGGAATGAGGCAGCAAACGAGCATCGACCACTCAATCGCAGGATTCATATCGATTTGCTGCCCGAGGCCATTGGGGGTACCGGCCCGAGTCGGTGGGAGAGCACTGAGGCATTGTGTCCGAACCGTTCATGGGGGCTCCACCCAGGGCGTAGACGATGGGTCCGAATGAAAGGGAGCACGAAGCCTGAAAAGCGGAGGAAACCTGACCAAGCGGATCCTGACCCTCCTGGCAATAAACCAGAGTACTCTTGACACCGGTGGACCACTGCAAGGGGTCGGGGAACGCGCCTTGAGGGTGACCTAAAGGCGGAGGATTCCCCAGAGAAGGGGGAATCTCTAAGAGGTGGGGGGCTGGACCCGAAGTTTCAAACATCCGGGCGTTCCTACGTATCCCATAAGGATGGGAATCAAGCCGCACGTAGTTCTTGAAGCGCGGCGCAACACAATCGGGCACCAGCGCGGGGAAGAGTGCGGGTCTGACCCTCGCACACAGAAGGAGCGGCATTTGATATTTCTTGTTTGTCCTTAAAGATGAATGGTTTTTCTTTGTGCGGCGACATGCCTGTGATTGAGAAATCTCTGGCGTCGCCACAATAATCAAGCCACGGAAGGCATTGATGAATGGCGTGGTTATTAACCAGCGCCCAACATGATTGTCCCCTGAGGGGAATATCACGATGCAGTGTCGTTTCCTCGTCGGGCGGCCAAGACGATCACAGTTTACGGTCGTGTGGTAGGACCAGACAACACAGTTTAAGGTCGTGTGGTTCGGACCAGACAACACAGTTTAAGGTCGTGTGGTTCGGACCATGGAGGAATCCGCTTACCGCGGTACGGCGGACACGGCGGAGGTGGGAGCATACCCAGCCTTGCGGTCACGCACGATTCCAGGAGAAGAGTCTTGGGATAGGGGCCTGCGTATGTCCATCATCCGAGGGGCAGAGATGCTAGCCTCCAGGCATACTGGGCTCAGAACGCGATTGTTCGAGCGACTCCTCCCTCCTTATGGGGACGAGGGTCCAGCTACGCATGGCCCTTGGGGAGAACATCCGCATATATCCTTGGTGCTCAGATCATGGGAGCCTCGAACGACATCATTACCTTGGTTGGTCTGCCTAACGTGTAAAGGTGTACTGAAGGTCAGTATGAAAAGAGTGTCAAGATTCCACTACAACGCATAAAGGCGGAGTGCGATGAGGACTGCGCAACCAATGTTCAGAGCCTGAAGGAGCTGACATGGCGATCAAGGATGTTGCTGACGCATTCGCAACACAACATCCGATCGCGTCAGCCTAAGACGGGGCAAGAAAACGAGCATCAACCGCTCAATCGCAGGATTCATATCGATTTGCGGCCCAAAACCCGCCGGTAAATCGACCCGGAGCAGTGGGAGAGCACTGAGGCATCGTACCCAAACCGCTAACGAGGATCCCTTTGAGTGAAGGCTCGAATAAGAGGAAGCGCGAGGCCTGACAAGCAACACAGGACTTGTCGGGATTGAATCTGACACTACGAGTCATAGACCGAAGTACCCAAAACATGTTAACAGATCTCCGGAAAGGGTCGGAGGACTCACCCTGAGAGCAACCAAAAGAGGGCAGATTCCCGTGATCAACCAAGGGACGGGGCTGGACCTGAAACACAAGCGTTCAGGCGGTCCTACGTATCCCATAAGGATGGGAATCAAGCCGCACGTAGTTCTTGAGAGGCAGTTTAACGTCATGCAGGACGATGAGGGGTGTGAGGTAGTCCCACACACGGGGGGAGGCGTACGGCGTGGCCAGTAGACCAACGCGAATGAGGACATAATCCCCCGCTCACGCGATACGCCTCACACAAAAAGGAGGGGAACTGGGGCCAAAGGCCCAACGCGGGATAGAGATTCCCGGGAAATGGGGATGGGCCTGAAACATGAATGTCCAGGCGGTCCTACGTATCCCATAAGGATGGGAATCAAGCCATACGTAGTTCTTGAAGTGCAGTTTAACGTCATGCAGGACGATGAGGGGAAAAGAAGGGGGGAGCAGAAGGCATCCCCAAACGTGGGGGGGCGTACAGCGTGACGAGCAAACCGACGTGAATGAGGGCATAGCCCCGCACTCACACCATACGCCGCACACCCGGGGGCAACTGGGCCAAGGGCCTGAGATGGGATGGAAATTCCCGAAGGATGGGGCTGGGCCTGAAACATGAAGGTTCAGGCGGTCCTACGTATCCCATAAGGATGGGAATCAAGCCGCACGTAGTTCTTGAGGGGCAGTTTTACGTCATGCAGGACGAATGCTGAACAGTTTAACGTCTTGTAGCTCGGACGTAGTGCAGTTTAGCGTCATGCAGGACGAATGCTGAACAGTTTAACGTCTTGTAGCTCGGACGTAGTGCAGTTTAGCGTCATGCAGGACGAAGCACTTGGCAGTTTAACGTCTTGCAGCACGGACGAATGCTGAACAGTTTAACGTCTTGTAGCTCGGACATAGTGCAGTTTAGCGTCATGCAGGACGTGGTGCAGTTTAACGTCATGCAGGACGAAGTGCAGTTTAGCGTCATGCGGGACGATTGAACACTCAGGCAAAGTATTGCTTGAGGAACCTAGCGTTGGTGGGAGGAGTGACACGCTCACCATCCATAGTCGCTAGGGAGTACGCGCCATTGGGATAGACCTTGTGGACAACAAACGGTCCCTCCCACTTGGGCTCCAACTTGGGTGGCTTCCTGCCGGGGATCATCGGCGCTCTTAGGGCTAGCACTAGATCACCCTGCAGGAAGGAGCGGAGGCGAACCTTCTTATTGAAAGCTCGAGCCATCCTGCTTTGATGCCTCTCCAAGTTGTGCAAAGCGCGAAGTCTATTCTCATCCAGTGCTTCCAACTCGACTAGACGGGCTTCAGCAACTCTGTCCGGCACTTGCTGGTCGTAGACCGCAGTGCGCAAGGACGGTAACTGGATCTCGATGGGCAGGACGGCCTCAGCTCCATACACCAGGGAATAAGGGGTCATCTGGGTGGAATTGCGAGTCGTCGTCCGATAAGCCCAGAGGGCGTTGGGGAGCTTGTCCGGCCAACTCTTCTTGTTCTGACCAACCATCTTTTGCAGAATGTTAGAGAGGGTTTTGTTAAACGCCTCGATCTGTCCATTCGCCTGCGCATGATAGCGAGATGTATGGTTCGAGCGAATGTTATACTTGGCGTACAACTTCTTCAACTCGGCTGCTCGGAAATTGGTTCCGTTATCCGTGAGGATAGCGTGAGGCACTCCAAATCGATAGATGATGTTGGAGGTCACGAAGTCAGCGATCGAACAGGATTTGACCTCTCTGAGCGGAATCGCTTCTGCCCATTTGGAGAAGAAGTCCGTAGCGGTCAGAATGAACCGGCACTGGCGAGCTGTCGCCGGCGGGTAAGGTCCCACGACGTCCAGTCCCCAGACTGCAAAGGGCCAGGAATACCTTGTGGTATGGAGAGGCTCCGGCGGCCGATGCACAAAGTTCGCATGAACCTGGCACGCATGGCACCTCCTGGCATACTTGATGCAGTCATGGATCATGGAGGGCCAGAAGTATCCTAACCTCCGAATCTGGTGGGACAGCTTCGGCCCAGTCTGGTGGGCGCCGCATGAACCAGCATGAACCTCTTGCATGACTCGTGGGATCTCAACTCCCTGAAGGCAACGGAGGAGAACACCATCAAATCCGCGTTTGTAGAGGATCTGCTCCAGGCCGGGACTGCTCTGGAGGACGAACTGCGATGCGCGGCGTCGAACTCGCTCGCGCTCGGCCCGCTCCGATGGAAGAATGCCATGTTGGAGGTACTCAACCAAAGGCGTCCTCCAATCAGGGGCTGATCCGACTGTCATATCTGGGGTACTCGGGGCTCCGGGCATAGGAGCAACCGTGGTGAGGTTACTTACCAACGGGCCGCGATCTTCTTCCGGGATAACGGGAGCGATGAGCCTGCGGCGCGTCACGCGGACGATCAGGTTGTCCTGTTCAGGATCTGCAAGTGACGCAGCGAGGCTGGCCAAAGCATCTGCTCGACCGTTCTGCGACCGGGGAACATGGACAATTTCCGGCCGAGAAGGGAACCGGGCCATCAGAAGGAGGGTGCACTCCAACAATGGGCCAAGTTCCGGCTTCCTGACAACGTAGTCGCCATTGATCTGCTTAACGACCAGCTCGGAGTCCCCTTTCACGCACAGACGGGGCGCGTCGATCTCGAGAGCCAACTCGAGGCCGGTGATGAGGGCATGGTATTCCGCCTCATTGTTGGTACAGCCCTCTGACAACAGGAATGAGTATGGCAGCACGGCTCGTTCCGGGGTAATGAAGACGATACCCAAGCCTACTCTGTTGAGCTTAGGATTATCGAGTCTTCTACCGGTGGGGCTCCGGGAGGCACCGTCAAAGTGCATCTGCCAGCATGGATCGGCTCGATCAACCGAGAGAATGGTCTCATCAGGAAAGCCTAGATCCAGCGGCTGATCCGCGGAGGTCGGGTGAGCTGCCAGAAAGTCTGCCAATGCTTGCCCTTTGATGGCCTTCTGAGACACATACCTGATGTCGAACTGCTGGAGAATCACAGCCCACCGCGCTAGGCGGCCAGTCAACATAGGCCGGCTCAGGATATATTTCAACGGGTCTATCCGAGAAACCAACTGTACCTCATGGTGCTGCAAGTAGTGCCGTAATTTCTGTACGGCAAATACGAGCGCCAGGCAGCTCTTCTCGATGGGGGAATACCTAACTTCCGCATCGAGGAGCATGCGACTGAGGTAATAGAGGCTATTCTCCGTTCCCTCGTTGTTCTTCTGGGCGAGAAGGGCACCCAGGGACCGTTCCAGGGCGGTCACATAGAGGACCAGCGGCTTCCCGGATACAGGCGGCATCAGAACCGGAGGTTGAAGCAGGTACTGCTTGATTTCCTCGAAAGCGGTCTGACACTCTTTATCCCATACATAGGTGGCACCTTTCTTCATGAGCCGAGAAAAGGGCTTACACTTGCCGGCCAGATTCGCGATGAATCGGCGTATATAGGCTAAGTGGCCTTGGAACCCTTGCAGTTCCCGGATGGTACCTGGGGGAGGCATCTGGCTAATCGCCCTGATTTTCTCTGGGTCGATCTCAATACCCCGGTATCTTACCACAAATCCAAGGAACTTTCCGGAGGTGACCCCAAAGGCACACTTCAATGGGTTCATCTTCAGGCAGCGAGACCGGAGGAAGCTGAACACTTTCTCAAGATCTTTGAGATGGTCCTGACGCTGGCGCGATTTGACCACCAAGTCGTCGACGTAGCATTCCACCAGTGTGCCGAGGATTGGCTTGAATATGCGGTGCATCGCCCGTTGATAGGTGGCACCTGCATTCTTCAGGCCGAAGGGCATGACCCGGTAGCAAAAGGTACCTTGGGGGGCCCTGAAGGCAGTGAACTCCTCATCCTCAGGGGCCATCCGAATTTGGTTGTATCTGGAGTATCAATCCATGAAGGAGAGGGCTTGGAACCCTGCCGTGGCATCAATCAACAGCTCTGTCACTGGAAGGGGAAAATCATCCTTCGGGCAGTGGCGGTTGAGATCGCGGAAGTCGATGCAGACTCTGATCTGCCCGTTTTTCTTCCTGACCGGCACAATGTTGGCCAGCCATTTGGGGTACTGAACTTCCCTCACGAAGTTGGCTTTGATAAGCTTGTCAACTTCGGCCTCAACCATGGCACCGTGGGATGGGTGCATCTTCCTGGGAGGCTGCTTGAACCCGCGATGGTTCGCCGGGAGACCAAGGCGGTGGACGGCTACCTGAGGATCCAGCCCCGACATCTCGTCATAGCCCCAAGCGAATACATCACGGTGCTGCCGGAGAAAGTCCACGTACTGCTGCCGCTCCTCAGAGGGCATGGCGGCACTAACCAATGTGGGTCTTGGATCGGCCTCGGTTCCAAGGTTCACCTGTATTAACTCATCGACCGTGGCGGGGACGCCCTCCTCAAAGGCTGGGGGTGCATCTTCCACGTCCTCTCCACTCGGGGAGGGATCATCCACGGGAGAGACTGCGTTGGCAACTGCATTGGGGCTACCAGATCCTGCTGGGCCACTGGTGCTGGCGCGGGCGGTCGCGGCCATCTCATCAGGAGACTCGCGGACCGTCAAGACCATGGCGACGTCCAACCGGTGAATCGGGAGGACGTAAGCGTCATCCAGACTTGCCCAGGGATCACTTGCAACAGCGACAGGCTCAACCTCACCTGCCAGGATCTGCTTATCCTTGCTCTTGTAATAGTCCGCGTCCAGATAGCGGGCTTCACATGAGGCAAAAGGAGAGGCATCTCCTTGAAGCATGCCTACTCGACCATTAAGGGAGTATTTGAGGCATTGGTGGTATGACGAGGGAACCGCCGCGTGAAGGTGAAGCCATGGCCTGCCCATCAATGCGTTATACGCAGTGTCCTGAGAGACTACCATGAATTCGGTGTCGGCAACCAAGTCACCGAACTGGGTCTTCAAACGTATCTTGCCGACCGGGGTTTGCTCGGTGCGATCGTACCCCTGGATCCTGAGGTCGGAGGGAATCAAGTCATCCTCAGACAACCCCAATCTCCGGAGCGTCCGAGTTGGAATCAGGTTAATCCCGGACCCCGTGTCGACAAGACAGCGCCGGACTTCAAGGCCATTGAACTGGCCAGTGACATACAGCGGACGAATGTGTCCCTGTATAGGAGGGTCTTCATCCTTACCAGAGAACAAGATAACTGCCTGACATTCGGCGTCCTCGATCGTTTCGGCGTGAAAGGCCTCTGCAGCCGCAACCTCTGTCTCAAACTGGAGGGGGCTTTTCAGGGCTTCAGCGAGTGCCTCGCGCATCTCAGATGACATGCGCAGAGCCTCAAGGATGGAGATCCTTGCTGGGATGTCGGCCAAGTGCTTCAGGACATCATACTTTTTGGCCAAGCGTGAGCCCCTGGTTGCAGGAGGTTGCTCTGCGGTTGGTGGCATGACGGGCCTTGCCGGTTGGATCGGTGGCCGACTGGTACTTGGCGCATCTCGCTGTTCACTGGTCACAGTCCGGGAAATGGTCACCGTACTGGAGTCAGGAGGCCGGGATGGACTTGTGGCAGGGCGGAGCTGGTCGCGACGCGGCTGAGGCGGTTCTGCCTGGTCCCACACCACAAACAGTGGCGGAGGCGAATCCGTCATCCCCGGATGGGGGGGCTGCGCGCGCTGAGCTCGGTTTTGAGCCTGCTGCCTAGTCTCAGTGGCGTGCACGGCCTGGCTGGAGGTACCAACGGCTGTGCCCCGGCGACTCCTGTTGCTGCGGTTCTTCCGACGGTGGCGACGACCGGGGACACTAGGGAGGTCCACCTGGTGTTCTTCAACGTCGGGAACCGAAAAGGGATTTACCAGCTCGACGGTGTTAACCGAAGCGTACCCAATACCATCATCGGACGAATCATCCATCACCGGGCGGATCCGAGGAGGGACCCCAATTTCCGGGGGCATGAAATCGCCGAGAGTGCGGGATAGTGGCGGAACTGGCGGGGCGCGCTCTTCCTTCTTGCGCTGCCGCCGTTTGCTCCTCTTGGAAGAGGCAGACTGGGACGATGATGCCGAAGCAGCACCCGCGGATTCTGGGGGCTCAGGCTGATTCAAGCGCGCACGGATGATTCCATGGGCGCGAATGGTCGTCTTGCGGGCCATCCAGTTATTGTACTTCTGGGATCCGTGGTTGGAGACCAGCTGCCATTCGTCCTCGTTGCCACTATCGTCATCTGATCCCACGAACACGCCCGCCACTTGTGCTGGAGCTGGGCCCAACCTGATTACATTGTTGTTAATCTGGTCTTGGAGCCAATCCTTAAACACATAGCACCGCTGGATGGTGTGCCCCAGGGCCCGATGGTAGGGGCAGTAGTGGGGGTTATTCGTAAGATGTGCCTCCTCTGGCTTCCAACACTCAGGCAGTCGCACAATCCTCTGCTCCAGGGCGCTCCGGAAATAACCGGGGACCTGATCCTCATGGAATGAGTAAGTCAGGTGTCGCGGGCCCCTGGGAGCGTGGTCTTGACGAGGGGCTGGAGGGGCCTGCCGAGGAGGTGGACCCTGATTATCTCGCCTGGGTTGCGGCGGTACATTACGCGGAGGGGCCGGCCGGTTCTGAGGCTGCCGCTGCTGGGCCGGGAACTGAGCCCGTGGAGGCGGATTCCTGTGAGGTTGTGGAGCTGGCCTCGCCGGCAGCAGCTCCAACGGCCTGGGGGCCTCTATCTGGGCAACAGCAGGGGGCTCAGCCCTGCTGACTCTCCTTGCAGGAACCATAGGAGGCAGCGGGTGTGCCTGGCTGGCCTGTTGCAGGGCTTCCTCAAGACGTTGAGCTTTGTCTGAGAAGTCCCTGAACCCTCCGGGGTAATTTTGAGTGATCAGGGAAGGGACCAGCTCGGTCTTGACGTTCCCGACGCACATTGTCAGCAACTGCTCCTGAGTCAATGGCATGTCAAGGGAATACGTGAGACCCTTCCATCGGGCGACGAAGTCCGCGACTCGCTCATCAGGCCTCTGCTTGCACTTGAAGAGGTCTGCGATACTTGTCTTCCGGGTCGTGGAACTGAACTGGTAGAGGAACTGTCTACGGAGGTCCTCCCAGCTGGTTACCGACCCGACGGGGAGCTGGCTGTACCAGACAAATGCTGGCCCTTCCAGTGTCTGAACAAAGCAGCGAAGCTTAGCGGCCTCCTGCTGCGCCGGAGTCCCCAACATAGGCCCGCACCTCGAGTTGAAGTGGGCTAAATGCTGTGGCGGATCTCCAGTCCCATTGAAGGTGGCAAAAGTGGGATTCCCGAATCCCGGAGGCGCCGGCATGTCATCCACCCATGCTGGGTAGGGCTTGTCGTCCGGTGGGATCGCCACCTGCCGAGTCTCCAAGGCTTCCAAGCGGGCAATGAGTGCCGCCATCGGATCGTCCGGACATGGGTTCCAGTCCTGGCGAGGATCTCTAACCATGAGCGCATTGCATGGCCCTTCAATCGGGTCGTCGAACTCGGCAGCTCGTGGGATGGCGGGCGGAGCGGCCCTTGGGGCAGCGGGAGGAATCCGAGCGGGATCTCTCAGGTAGTCACGCCGCTCGGGAGGGTGTGGCGAAACATACCGCGCCCTCTTGCCATAAGCAATGGCCTCTCTCCTGTCGGCGAACACGGCGTAATCACGGTTGCCCGGGAGAGTCTCATCGAGGAGCGGTTGTTCCGGTCCCTGCTGTCCTGGCCTAGGATCACCGTAGTCAGGCCGCCGTTCTGCAGCGCGCTCGGCGAGGAGCTGGTCAACCAGCTTCTTCTGTTCGGCGAGCTGCTGACGTAGCGTAGCCTTCTCGGGATCCTCCTCTGACCTCTGCATGGAGGCAGATGGGTCGGCGGGCCTTATAGCCTCGCTGTGCTCTTTTCCTTTGCTGACGTTTCGGCTCAACGTCAGTGCTTCAGTGGGTGCGGGGAGCCCCATGAGGTTTCTCTGATGACGAGTAACTCTCACTGATGGATCTGACGACGGCTTGTCTTCGGGGGGGAAGCCCCCGTCGAGAAGTTCCAAGTCGTTCCCCTCTCCCGACAGGTCAGCCATATTGACTGTTCCTGTCCCTGGGGATATACCCTCAGGGCCACCCAGCGAATCGGGCTGTCGGCGGATCACACTGAAGCGTAGGGTAGCGTACTGCCCCCATCCACGGATATACACGTGGGGAGTGGCTTCCTCGATAACTTTGCGGAGTACTTGAAAGCACTCAACGCATCGTTGTTGGAGGGCCTCGTGGCGCTCAAATGACCCGGGGTGCCGAACCGCGGGGAGCATGGCCAGGTCAATTTGACGGCACTGCTCACCAATATCCTCCAGGTGCGCTTGACTCCCGGGGTATGGCATTTGTAGGTGGTGAAGACAGGAGCGAGTCTCCCGGAGAGTTCGGCGGAAGCATTCGAACTCATCCGGGGTGAGCGATTCGGGTGCATCAAAGCCCGGTCCTGCGACTGGCCAAAACTTCTCAGGGAAGTGGCGCTCTGCAAGGACGGTCCAGAAGCTCCACGACTCAAACTCGGGACCCAGATCTCCTTGGTCCTCTTCCATGGCTGGGAACGGACGGGGAACTGGTAGTGGTGCCGAGGCGGGCCGCCGGGCCGACGGGCTGGCCGGCGGTGAATACGGCGAACAGGCCGATTGGCCTCCATATCCCGGGCCGCCCTCTGAGGGTGGCGGTGCCCTGGCTACCACATCACGATAGGACGGGCCGGCGAGCGAACATCCTGCCGTAGCATCGGTGCTCGCCGAGGGTGCACTAGATCGTGGTTCGACCGTCGGTCCCCAGAAAAAGTCTCCGGCTTCTCCGATCGAGGCGGAAGGCACTTCCGGAGGGGCCGGTACCAACCGCAAGCTTGATCCCTGGGGGTCCACCAGGCCCTCGTTACTCCGGATGTACCTTCGGAGAGAAGCGGGGATCACATCGATCTCGCTCTCGGGGAGCACGAGGCTGACGTGCCGCATTCCTACCCCTGCCCTTGACTGGCGGGATTGGGGAAGGGGCTCTGTCGCCGAATCGTACTCCGCCTCTGAGTCAGAGAAGCAAACCGGTCGGATCTCTGTCCGGAATTCCGCAACATTCTTCCCTCGGCGTCGACGCCTTGCCTTCCTGCCCCTGGGTGGCTCTTCGGG
Organism: Viscum album; assembly: GCA_963277665.1. Taxonomy (NCBI): domain Eukaryota; kingdom Viridiplantae; phylum Streptophyta; class Magnoliopsida; order Santalales; family Viscaceae; genus Viscum; species Viscum album. The sequence goes on from OY728148.1 coordinate 1,144,113,878, forward strand.
GCAGGGCTGATCTCTGTCCTGGCGTCCTCCGGCCGCACTGGTGCTGGGGCCAAGAGGACTGGGAACCAAGGTGCGAGGGGCACCGGGACAGATATCAAAGGGGACGCGGGGAGAGATGATTCCGGGCAGGACTCCGGGCCGGGATCGGAAGGTGGGATGACCCATGCCTCCTGGATCGGCCACACAGAGTAGATCCTGCCGGTGAATAGCGCTACCGCGAGGTGGTCCGCGGTGGCTACTGCCAGTGCCAGCAACCGGGAGAGTCGACCCAACCTGCCTTTGGGGCGGTCGGGGCCTCGATCCAGGTCGGGCATAGGAGTTCCCCTGCTCAGGATGCGCAGAGGTCTGGCGACTGGAGCCAGCAGTGGCTTGGGCCAATGCGGCCGCTGTTGCTAGAGCCCCAAGGTGGGCATCCTCTTCCGCTCGTGCCCGACGTTGGCGTCGAGACAGACGAGTCGGGATGAGCGGCGCGGGCAGGTGGAGAGCCCGCTCTTCGACTGGAGAGGCCTGGCGGCGGTGTCGCCGTGGCCTGGCGGGAGTCCTTACCGTAGATCCCTGGAGCGAATCCCGGATAGGGTGATCCCGGGCCTCTTCCACCTCATCCGCGTAGGGAAGGGAACTGTCAGAGCGCTCCGGGGATAAGCTCCCGAAGCGGTTGGACGTTGAGGTAGGCAGCGGTGCCTCCCTGCGCGGCCCTCGGGGGCGGCGGTGGTGGCGAGGCGCAGCCTCCTCAAGGTCTAGGCGAGCCATTTCCCTAGTGGGGATGACTCCCTCTTCCTCGTATCTCCGCACCAGGGTGTTGATCACCCTTCTCTGGATGACCTCCGAGGGGGAGAGAGGGTGTGGTCGTCCCGCAATTGCGGCTGCTGGGACGGCTGTGGAACGGGCGGGACCGCGCGGAGTAGCCGCGTCGGTGTTTCCCCTGTCCCTGCGCCAGTGGGCGGGTGGCGATCGGGCACTGAATCGGGCGACCTGATTTCTGAAAGCAGGGAGAATGACCCATTAACACTGACAGGAAAAAGGAATCGACAACCAACCATTAGTGCCATGACGCCTTCCGTGGGGGGAACCCAGGCCCTCGACGTTGCGAGACGGAGTGCCCGATTTCACTTCCCCAGCCCCTGGCGGGTAAGACTGAATGCTTGGCCGGGCAACACGCCGGTCTTCCAACACCTCTGAAAGCCATCGGTCTTCGTATCGAGGAGAAGAGATTCACGTCGGGTTCACCATTTTTCTGTTTCGGTGCGGATGTGCGTCGGGTTACGCTGTTCCGCCAGGACGCGTTCGCGCGTGCACCCGTCAACCCGAGGGGATGGGCGCGCGGCTTGTGGTCCCGCAGTCCTGCTTTCCAAGGGCGGGCGGCATTCGTCCCTTATTCAGGGGCGTCTGCTCCTTGATCGAAACCGGGATGATGGGATGTCGGCTCCTCCTTCCTTGGACGTCTCCTCGGAACTCGTCGCCTAATCCGGGTCTCCCTCATAGACTTAAGAATGTTCGTGAATCTCGTTCCCGGCGCCATATCTTCATGGACACCGGTTAATTACGCTGCTTCCGCCCGGACGCTCCAAGGAGTCTGGGCGGGGCAGCAACCTGCGGTGAGAAGGCCGGGTGGCTCTGGGTGCTGGGGGCGTGTCGTAGCACTGCGGCTCTGCACGTCTGTCTTCCGTCCCTAATAGGGCTTCTCGAAGGCATGATGGCCTGAGGCATCCCGTACTAGGTGCGGGGAACTGTGTCACCTGAGGTTTTCCTCAGCTTCCCATGTTTAACACGGGGTATGCCGCGAGTTTAACGTCCAGCGGGGACGGCATCGGACCGATCAACACGAAAAGTGGATCAGATGACAGAACCCCTTGCGGGGAACCTCCGACGCTGGGTCCAGCACATGGGCGGCTTCCCAAATGATGTGGAGTGGAGTGAAGTGGCATGACCCCACCGGGATGTGGCGGCCCGGGTAAGGATCAGGATGGATGATGGAGTGAAGAGCTTGGACCCCGTAGGGGCTTCCTACGTACCGCGCGTTAGCACGGATCAAAGTCGACGTAGTTCGGGTATACAGTTTAACGTCATGCTGGACGTCGGCAAGCCGACTCACGAAGAGGTCTAGGCCGCCGGGCGGAGGATTGAACCGGACCACCTCGCACAGAGGGGGGTGGAACGGCCGGGTGGATCACAGTTTCACGTCATGCTGGACGATAAAAGGAGAAATGGGAAAAGGGGCCGTGGGGAGGCACAGTGGAGATACACACGGGCAGTCTCCCACAGGGGCGGATTCATAGGTGAATCGACGCAAGCGTGAACCCTGGAGGGGTCCACTGATGGACGAACCGACGTAAATACGACCGGGACGACCAGGTGGTGGGCTTGGACCTCAGGGAGGCTTCCTACGTACCCTGTATAGAAGACAGAGATCAAAGTCCACGTAGTTCATTCTGTCAGGACTTACGCACTTGAGGCAGCCCGGATGCGACAAAACTCAGTTGGAAGGGACTTGGACCGAAAGTAGGAGACACCTCGATCCCAGTCACACCCTCTACTGGCTTCGGCAGTGGGGAGGCGCAATGGAGATACACATGTGCAGCCTCCCACGAGAAACTAGGGGTTTATAATACCCTGCCCCCGTAGGGAAAAGCCACTCCCATTAAATCGTCCCAAAAGGGGGACAATCCCGACATCCCTGCAGAGACGAGCGGGTGGGGTCCACGTCCAAACCGGGGGGAGACCCTGCGTGCAGAGCACGGGATCGGAAGAAGCGGACGGTTTAGCGTCTTGCCAGACGAAGTACAGTTTAACGTCATGTGTTGAGGACGAAGCGGACGGTTTAACGTCTTGCCGGACGAAGTACAGTTTAACGTCGTGTGTTGAGGACGAAACACTTGGCAGTTTAACGTCTTGCAGCGCGGACGATGGGGGCTAGGCGGTTTAGCGTCGTGCAGCTTGGACGTATGTGCAGTTTAACGTCATGATGGACGTATCTGCAGTTTAACGTCATGCTGGACGAATATGCAGTTTAACGTCATGCTGGACGTATCTGCAGTTTAACGTCATGCTGGACGAATATGCAGGTTAACGTCATGCTGGACGTACGTACGTGTCACTTCGCGCAAGCCTGGAGGGCCGCACGGGAAGACAACGCACGGTGCGGGCACCTGCGATGAAGACCATCGGGCGCCACGCAGGCGGGTACCCAAAGGGGGTCAAGGGAGGCGACCCTGGCGGATTGCGCGCAAAAGAGGAGCTTTGCGCGCAAAACCGCGGGTCGGCGCGCAAAATGGCGGGCTGGCGCGCAATTGGGCCAGCGCTTCGCGCGCGGATGATTGGGATTGCGCGCACCGGGCTTCGGGTAGCGCGCGGGGGCAACGGCTCATTCTCTAACGAATGGCCACTTTGAAGATGGGGGGGTGCTCGCAATCGGGTTGGATTGCGCGCACCCGGGGGCAATTGCGCGCAAGAGGTTTCTTTTGCGCGCAAAGGCCTTCGGGTTGAAATTTATTCAAAGGGAATGAGCCAAGGGGATTGCGCGCGAAGGCGGACCCCAAGGCTCTATTGCGCGAAAGAAAGTAGGTTACCTGAAGATCGGCATTGCGCGCGGAAGGGGTTGAATTGCGCGCGCGGGAGACCGTTCGACTTACAGCAACCTTTGAAACGTTGGGGGTCGCCTAGTATTTATAGGCAACCCCGGGCGCGGAATCCAAGGCGCGAGCGCGGAATTCTCCTCGCGGGCGCGGAATCGGGCACGGCGCGCAAGGGAGTTGTGCGCATCCCGGGGGTTTTGCGCGCGGATCATCATCTTTGCGCGCCGACCTCTGAAATTCCGCGCAAGGCCTCCGGGCCCTCCGAAACATTCTTCCGACTCCAAATATGACCTCGCTTTCCGCATCCGGAGCTTCGTTTGGGAATAACGGACTTTTCCGGCGTCTACAATATTATAATATCAAACTTCTTATTCATGTTGGTTTTAGGAAAAATTGAATTTTTTGATGGGTCATACCCAAATTTTATTTTTATCATGATTGATGATCAATCCAGTTTTTACATTATGATAAATTTTATGATTAATGGAATTTAATAAAAGAATATAGACAATGGATAAAATGATGGAACCAACCCACAAGACCGTCACATATTATTTATAATTAATTTAAGAAACAAATTATTACCTTGTGATAAATTATATCTTTTTTGATTGATCTCACAATAAATCTACAAAATACCATCATTATGTTATAGGAATAGAGAATAGATTTACCTCAAGTATTGATCCACACATGTTCCAAAAATATCTAAACATTTCCATAGGAATCTATGGTTTCTAGTATGGTAGATCAGATCTATTACATCATTCTTCTTTGACTACCTTGAGAATCACTTCCAATGGATTCCCTTGGATCTATCTTAACTTGAGAGAGGAAGGTGGAGGAAGGTCACTCTCTATTATTTCAATCATTCGTGGAGATGGGATATCTTTAGAGATTTGAAAGGATTCTCTGGATTTCATTGTGCACAACAACAAAAAATTAATCGAATCGCTTGGAAAATAATATAATTGTGTTTATATACCACTACGGTTAGAAATAAATAATTTCACAAATTACCATTATTTTTTATTTCTTCCCTATGGAACCCCATGTCTATAATAATATTGTTATTATGATTTCCTTACATACACTAAACTTGAGAATTAATTTAATATTATATAATCAAATAATATTCAATATATATTATTTCTCACCAGACCATTAAAATCAGTATGCCATTCCTCCGTATGGTTTATCAGGCCTTGAATAATGACTATTAATTAAATAAATAAATATCATTGCATTATTTTCTAATATATATATATATATATATTATATTCACTAAATAGAAAATAAATATTTATTAAATATTCCTCTCACATAATATTTTCTTGAATATTTGGTGACAGAATATATGGGATCAAACAAGGATGAATAATTATTAAACTCGGTGAAAAATGATATTTATTTAACTTGTTAAATGATAAATAAATAATATATTATTTAACTTAGATTCAGGATACACATAGTGTGTGACCCTCTAGGTCTCTTTCTTAGTGGAATTATGAAAATAATACTAAATTCTAAGGTTGACATCTTGAAACACATCAAGGAGCCCATAGAGAAATAATTGAATCTTGAAAGGATATAATACCACATACAGTTTCTCACTATGTTATATAATCCCTTTATCATGGTATGCCTAATAAATAAAGTTGCATACCGACTAGTTGAAAATTAATTTTTTTATTAAGATAGCAAGTTGCATGCTAATTACATCAACCTATGTGCTTGATGTCTCTTTTTTTATATTTTTTGAAATAAAACATTCCAATAGAACACCATAGAGATGGATTTATTTATGCTATATCATTTTCATAAAACGGTCTAAGATGTAAAATTTTAATAATGAATAAGAGGGAAAAATTCTTTTCTCACATTATTTATTAAAGAAATGCTACTCATGATGCACCCAACATATCCAACCTCACCACAAACATATGTCATCATGATTTTTATTAATACATAAAATTATACGTCTTAAAACACTAATTAATAATAATGTTAAATTCTATGGATCAATACACATGTCTACAGATATGAACATCCAATGACACATATAAATTTAGATTTCCTACAGGAGGGTATTGCTCATATAATATCCTCCTCTGGGTATTACCAAGGGCATACACCATGATAAGGTGCCTCAAAGTCCTATGAGTCTCTACCTCCAATAGAATGTATTATTTTTGTACCTTATATAATTTATTGTGGATATATGGCATGTATTTAAGAATAATAACATGTAATTAATGTGTTCTCATCATAGAGAGGAACTTCTATAACCTTTTAGTATGATAGAAACTCCTAACACATTATCATATACTATGTCATGGAGAATAATAACCATCTTGTGATCAAGAGTTTATTAATATTCAAAAATAATAATATAGGCCATCATAAGGGTCATAGAAATTGGTTCTAGGGAACCAAATCCAATAATCTCCCACTCGAACTAGAGACAACTTCTAACAACCATTGGTCTCCTAGCTATCACATGATACTCATGATTTTACTAAGATGGGTATTTAGTAAAGGGTTTTTCAAAGTTTTCTTCTATGGAAAATCCTCTTACTACAAATTAACCCCTATAATAAAAATACCTCAAGAGGTGATACTTGTGAGGTATGTTAATTGTCGTTAGTGTGACTATGGTTCTTTTTCAAGAGCCACTACTGCAGTATTATCACAATACAATACGATAGGGTATTTATTTCTATGTACCATGTCAAACTCTTGGAAAAAGATTCTTAACCAAACAACTTCCTTGGATTTATCATAAAATTCAATATACTAGGAATAAACTATAGAATTAGTGAAAATGGCTACTTTAAAATCTTCCAGTGCATAGCTCCACTGTTGATACATAAAACATATCTTGACTGTGACTTCAGATCATTTGAATCAATTTGAAAACTAGCATCTGTGTACACCTTTATTACTAGCTCCTCATCTCCTCCATCCAAAAGAAATGTAAAATTATTTTCTCACTGATAATTTAATAAATCCTTAACATCATACCAATTTTTTTCTCTTATATCATCTCACTAGTGGAAACAACATTTAACACGTCGGCATTTTTCATGTCAGTTCTATATAACCGATGTGCAAAGCTTTAATGATCGATATATCATGTCGGATATTTTATAACTTACATTATATATCGATCAGGAACCATATTTTATATCAGTTATTTTATAACTGATGTAAAATATACGTAGATTATCTTTTTTACGTCGGTTACTTTATAACCAATGTGAAAATCGAATATGGCGCACATTATAATGTCGATTATAAAATAACTGACATAAAAAAGTAAATCTTGACGCTTTATCACGTCAGATATTTTATAACTGACATGATCAAGGAAATATTGTCTCTTTACCACATCAGTTATAAAAAACCTGACAAGATAAAGCCAATCTCAGCAATTTATCACGTCGGTAGAAAGCAACATATATCACGTCGGTTATTTTATAAACGACGTGATAAATTTTTTTCTACGTCGGTTATTAAATAAACGACATTATAAAAATTAAAAAAATAGTTTACCACGTCGGTTATTAAATAACCGATGTGATAAATCTTTTAAATTATTTATCGCACCCTGTATTCAGTCATTCTGTTTTCTTCGATCAAGCGACCGGCGACTCTTCTCTCTTGCACGAAAAACCTAGAAAATGATTCGTCGAAGTCATTCCCTCCAGCCTCGTTTTTCCAACATCATCCTTCATATTTATTATTATCAGATCTATCAAGTCGACTCACAAAACTCAAGTAGGCCTCACACGACTCATTTTCATTTTTTATTTTCTGCGATGCCCTAAACTAATTTTTTGAGATGTTATTTTTATTTTTTCTTGCTATCATGGTATGTTTCATAGTGTTCAACTATACCATGCTAAATTATTTTCTGGTAAAATAAACCTATGGAAGTGATATCATGCAAGTTTATGATTTTTTTGTGTTCTATCACATGTGTGTGCGTGTATAGGGAGTTCCCAAGGGGGTTGGGGGTCGTGCAAGTGGGTGGGGGTGTCTAGGGGGTTGGGTGAGCTGTCTAGTGGGGGGGTGTCCAGGGGGTGTCAAAGTAGGTGGGGGTGGTGTCCAGGGCATGTGGCGGCTGTCCATGGGGGTTGGGGTGTCTAAAGGGGTGCGGGGGATGTCAAAGGGTGTGGTGTGGTGTCCAGGGGGTGTGGGGGCTGTCCAAGGGGGTGGGGGCTGTCCAGAGGGTTGGGGGTGTCCAGGGTGTCCATGGAGGTGGTGGGCAGTCCAGGGGTGTGGGGGGGGTCCAAGGGGGTTAGGGTGTCGAAGGGGTGGGGGGACGGTCCAAGGGGTGGGTGGGGGCTGTCCAAGGGGGTGGGGGCATGTCCATAGGGTTTGAGGGGTTTTCCGGCGGGGAGGTCCAGAGGGTTGGGGGTGTCCATGGGGGTGTCCAAGGGTGTAGGGGGTGGGGTGGTGTCTAGGAGGGGGGTTTCCAAGGGGGTGGGGGCTATCTAGAGGGGTGGGGTTGTCTAGGGGGTGGGGGGCTGTCCAGAGTGGTGGGGGTTGTCCAAGGGGGTGGTGGTGTCCAGGGGGTGTTCAAGGGGGTGGGGTGGTTTCCAGAGGGTTCATGGGGTTGTCCAAAGGGTCGGAGGTGTCCAAGGCGTCCATGGAGGTTGGGGGGAGGGCAGTCCAGGGGTGTGGGGGGGGGGGGGTCCAAGGGGGTGGGTGGGTGTCAAAGGGGGTGGGGGGCTATCCAAGGGGGGCGGGTGGGTGGGGGGCTTTCCAAGGGGTAGAGGCATGTCCAAAGGGTTTGGGGGGTTGTCCAGGGGGCTTTCCTAAGGTTTGGTGGTGTCCAGGGGGTGTCCAAGGGGGTAGGAAGTGGGGGTGGTGTCCAGGAGGGGTGGGGGTGTCCAAGGGGGTGGGGGCTGTCCATGGGGGTGGGGGCTATCCAGAGGGGTGGGGGGCTTTCCAAGGGGGTGGTGGGGTCCCGGTGGTGTCCAAGGGGGTGGGGGTGGTGTCCAGGGGGTGGGGGGTTGTCCAAGGGGGTGGTGGTGTCCAGGGGGTGTCCAAGGGGGTGGGGGTGGTGTCCAAGGGGGTGGGGTATAATTGTTATTTGGGCTTGACTATGGCATCATGGTTTGTGAGATTATGACATGATGATTGTATTATTTCATATTTATTTGTATATAATTTATTAGTGTTGTTTAAGGTGGTGGGGGTGGTGTCTAGTGGGGTGGGGGTGGTGTCCAAGGGGTCAGTACTGTCTATGTTTGAGGTTTCCACTATGATTTTTAGAGATTCAAGCATTATGAAAAGATGAGGGGTGTTTCAATATGATTCTATTTGGTTATAAATATTTTGACCAGTCATTGACTATGAGAAAATTATGGGTTATGGGAGAGACCATGTTGTGGTTTTCAAATATGCGCAGTTATCCTAACCCCATTGTGTCGTGATGATAGGCTTTACACTTTTATTTTCTCCATCTGATATTTTATTTTAAATTTGATTTGATTCTCAGGTATACTCCATTTTCTCCAATTTTCTATCAACCATTGGAGGCCCCATGGTTTTCTTGGATTCCATGGAATTTCCTTAAATAATTTACATGTTCTATGTTCTTCTTCCTTTCTTATTTGTTTCGTTTTTTCATCTTCCTTCACTTCTTCTTCTCCTTTATTACTTCTATTATTAGGGATGTTTTTTCATTTTTAAATTGATAGTTTAATAGTAATCGATGTGTTCTAGGGTTATTAGGAGGGTGGGGGTGTCCAAGGGTATCCATGGAGGTGGGGGCTATCTAGAGGGGTGGGGGATGTCCAGGGGGTGAGGCTGTCCAGAGGGGTGGGCGTTGTCCAAGGGGGTGGTGGTGTCCAGGGGGTGTCCAAGGGGGTGGGGGTGGTGTCCCGGGGTGGGGGTGTCCAAGGGGTGGTGTTGTCTAGGGGGTGTCCAAGGGGGGGTGGGCTGTCTAAAGTGGTGCGGGCTGCCTAGGGGGTGGAGGCTGTCCAAAGCGGTGGGGGCTGTCCAAGGGGGTGGGGGTGGTGTATAGGGGGTGGGGGTTGTCCAAGGGGGTGGTGGTGTCCAGGGGTGTCCAAGGGGGTGGGGGTGGGGGTGGTGTCCAGGAGGGGTGGGGGTGTCCAAGGGGGTGGGGGCTGTCTAGAGGGGTGGGGGCTGTCCAGGCGGTGGGAGGGCTGTCCAGAGGGGTGGGGGTTATCCAAGGGGGTGGTGGTGTCCAGGGGGTGTCCAAGGGGGTGGGGGCTTTCCAAGTGGGTGGTGGTGTACAGGGGGTGTCCAAGGGGGTGGTGGTGGTTTCCAAGGGGTTGGGGTGGTGTCCAAGAGGGTGGGGGTGTTTTCCAAGGGGGTAGGGGTGTCCAGGGGGTGGGGGTGGGGTCCAAGGTGGGGGGGTGATGTCCAGGGGGTGGGGGTGGCGTTCAGGGGGTGGGGGTTGTCTAGAGGGGTGGGGGTTTTCCAGAGGTTTCAAATTTTTAGGTTCTATGTAATTTTCAGTACTGAATGTATACATATTTTAATATTTATACATCATATTTTTTTTACGGAAGGCTGAATTTGGTATCCAGTTGCACCGGGATGTATTTTTTGTGAACCTTAAGAAGAAAGGATCCAAGATGAATTTAAAATTTTTATACCTAACTATATTTTCATTTTAAAATCATATTCAAGTATATTTTTTAAATATGCATTGATTTGTTTTATATTTCAATATTATTTTACATTCAAATTATTATTGTTTTCATATAAACATATATTTGTCTTATCTTAAAAAGATGTATAATTTTGATATTTTTTATATGTAATAATGAGTCGAATTTGGATTATGACACATTGAATTAGAAATGAATATGAGGAAGGTATTGATGTCTTTTTTGAATTTTCTAAACGAAATGTTCCAAGTTGTGACATTTTTTTCTGTCCATGCCTGAAATGTTTGAAAATGAAGAAGTTGAAAAGTATAGAGATAAAAGATCATCTGACTTATCATGGTTTTAATCCGAGTTACATCCCTTGGATTTGTCATGGTGAAACTGGATGGAATTTCACTGATGATGATGATTCGCAATATGGTAACTTTTATGGAATTGAATAAACGATTCGATATATTGCAGCAGAACAAATTGAGATAGAACCGACAGTTGTGCGTCTATATGGTGATGCTGAAAAACCATTGTATCTTGGTTGTATAGATTTTATGGTTTTGTCGGTGGTGTTAAGATTGATTAACCTCAAGGTGAAACATGGATGGAGTGAAATCAGTTTTATAAAGCTGCTAAAATAGATGAAATACATTCTTCCAAAAGATAATGATCTTTCATATTCACATTATAAGGCCAAGAAAACATTATGCCCGATGGGATTGGGATACAGGAAAATACATGTCTGTCTGAATGACTGTATGATATATAGGAAGGAATATGAATTTCTGTCAGAGTGTCCTAAATGTGGGACATCACAGTATAAGGTGAAAGAAAAATCTCAGGCTGATGTAGAGATTACAAAGATCCCTTCAAATTTATTTTGGTGTCTTCTTATAATTCATCATTTCAAACATTTATTTGCTAATTCAAATGATGAAAAAAGGTTAAGATAGAATTCCGATGAGATTTTATTTGATGGAAAAATACTTCATCCGGTCGATTGTCCACAATGGAAGAAAATTGATGAGTAGTATCCTACATTTGGAAATGAAATTTGAAATCTCATACTAGGGTAGTGCACATATGGAATAAATCCGTACCGAACCCTTAGTAGAATACATAGTTAATTGCCTGTTTTATTGGTAATTTACATCCTCTCTCCTAAAGTTCATATGAAGAGAAAATATATCATGTTGAGTATAAAGATCTCTAGTCTGAAGCAACCCGACAATGATATTGATGTTTTCTTTTCACCATTGATTGATGATTTGAAACTTTTATGGGAGGATGGTATTAGGGTGTATTATTCTTATAAAATGGAATGTTTTCAACTATATGCAGTGCTTATGTTCACTATAAATTACTTCCCAATATATGTAAATTTTTTTGGATACAGTGTCAAAAGGAATAAGGCATGTCCAATTTTCGAACAACAGACTTCATATTGTCAATTACATCATGGGAGAAAAATAGTGTACATGGTTAATCGAAATTTTTTTCCTTTGGATCACACTTATAGAAGACTAAAAAAGGCATTTAATGGCTCATAAGAATTTGATATTTCTTCAATACCTTTATCCCTTGATCTTTATTTTGAGAGGGTGGAAAACCTTGATGTGACATTGGGAAAGACACAGAAATCTGGTAATGATAGACATATTTGGAAGAAAAGGCCAATATTTTTTGAGCTACCATATTGGAGATATCATGATGTTAAACATAATATTGATTTCATGTATGTGGAAAATAATATCTTTGATAGTTTGATTGGAACATTGTTAGATATTAAAGGAAAGACAAAAGATGGGTTGAATCCAATATTACACTTACTATCAATGGGAATATGTTTGGAGTTAGCTCCCACTCCTAATATAAGACAAACATTTCTTCCCCCGGCTTGTCATACATTATCCAAGAGGGAGAAAATTAGATTTTGTCAGTGTCTCCATGATATCAAACTACCTCAAGGTTATTCTTCAAATTTAAAAAAATTTCTCATTTAATGAATTGAAGTTGATAGGTATGAAATCTCATGATTGTCATGTCATGATGCAATAACTTCTACCAGTTGCATTTCATGGAATATTTCTCATCTGTGTCAGAAAGACTATAGTGAAGTTGTCTTATTTTTTCAATTCAATTTGTAATAACGTGATTGATGTGAATAATTTGAACATTTTGGAAAAGGATGAAATTTGTATACTTTTTCAGTTGGAAATGTATTTTCCTATAAGTTTTTTTGATATAATGGTGAATTTAATGATTCATATGGTTCGAGAAATAAATCTTTGTGGACCTGTATATCTTCGTTGCATGTATCCTTTTGAAAGGTATATGAAAATATTGAAGGGGTATGTTAATAATCCATATCAACCTGAATCCTCCATTATTAAAAATTATATTTCTTAGGAGGTTTCATAATTTTGTACGAGCTACTTGGCTGCGGTGCAAAATATAGGTCTGCCTCCATATCGCCATGAATGAGTTAATAATGAGGGAAAGGGGATTCATGGCTTGAAAGTCAAATCATTGTCAGCTAAACTGATGAAGAAGTTAGAATCACACATCTTGAATAACATATCTAATGTTCAAACATATATCACATTTCATATTAATGAGTTAAAACAATTTCATCCAAAGAAGAAAGAAATGAGGATTTTAAATGAGCAAAAAAACAAAAAAATTGTCATTGTTTAAAAAGACCTTGCTTGGTAAATCAAATGTATCAGAGACAATAAAATGGGTAGTGAGTGGTGTATGTTTAAATGTGATAACATGGTCCGGTTATGATATTAATGGCTATACATTTCATACAAAAGCTCAAGAGAACAGAAGAGAAGTTCAAAATAGTGGTGTATGGGTGTTTGTAGAAGCAATGCATTTTTCGAGTGCTAAAGACAAAAACCCAATTTCTACATCAAGTGCATATTATGGAGTGATTGAAGACATATGGGACGTTGATTAATTTAAAATTAGACTTCCTATTTTTAACTGTAAATGGATTATTGGTGACAATAGTGCCAGACACGATGAATTTGGAATGACAGTTGTTAATCTGAAAAGATTGGAAGACACGGTAGATTCATTTATAATGGAAACACATGAAAAACAAATTTTCTATGTAGTAGATCAATCATATATGTAGTGGGATGTTGTTTTAAAAGGGAAAAAACAATATGTTGGTGAGGATGAGCTTGATGAAGATGTTGATTTATTTGAGATCCTCACTTCCATGGAAAGATTAACAGAACATAATGATGAGCATGTTGAAGACATGGTTTGTGCCATAAGGAACAATCATGATGAAGGAATTTAGGAAAATAATTCATTTCTACATTCCAAAAATTACAGGCAACATTTTTTTAGTTCTTGTTTACATTTATTATTTTCATAAAATGTTAGATATTGTATGTTTTTTATTTATTAAAACATGTATTAAAACAAATAAGTATAAGTTTTTGTTTGATTTAATTTTGTTTAGTTTACATTATCATGTTTACCATTACATAAATTATATATCTATTATTTTTGTTTAGTGACAATTAATTTACCATGTTTACCATGTTTACCATGTTTACCAGGTTTACCAGGTTTACCAGGTTTACCATGTTTACCATGTTTACTATCTTTACCATCTTTACCATCTTTACCATTGTTTAACATGCTTACCATGTTAACCATGTTTAATTTTATGTAACTTAGTACAATTTTCTATTTTATGTTTACATTAGTATTGTAATATTTGAATTTGTATATTTGTGAACTAATGTTTGTTTTTTTTATTTGAAGGATAATGACAGATCAATTAGTTGATCAACCACATGATTCTGGAGATGAGTATATTGGTCATACCTCGGGGGAGGAACATTCACATGCTCCTCTTGATGTTCCCCAATCTTCCTCATGTGCTCCCAGGATCAGAGGATACTCATTGAGTTTGATGAGGATGATATTCCTAGAGGTCTAAATGTAAAATATTTTAAGATTTTTGTATCAACTCAGGGTAAGAGCAAAGTAATCATTTTGTATGATGATTGGAGAAGTGTGGACAAATCGATAATCTCTCAGTTGTGGGAGATGATTTTGGAAAGATCTTTTTCTATTGTTTTCCTACTATTTAAATGTTTCTTCTATATATAATATGTCTAACCTCTTCTTTATCAGATGACATTTGATATTCCTGACACTGGAGGATTCGGGAAGAAATTCTTATCGATGGCTTCCAAGAGAGGGAGGGGTTTCAAATCAACCCTCTCATATGATTTTATTTTTGGTCATAGGAGTCATGACAATCCATGTTGTATATATCCTTTCATAGATGAAGACACATGGAGACATTTTGTTGAAAGTAGAAGAAAATATTCATTTTTGGTAAGGGAAATGTAAACTTTTATAATCTTTCTTATATAAATGATCTTATTAATATTTTGTTAATGATTTCTTATTCTTAATTTACATAAAACAAGGAAATCTCATCAGGTGATCCAATCTAAAAATGTATACCCTCATAGTTTATCTTGGGAAGCGTATACATTATTGTCAGAAAAAATGATCGTGAAAAAATTACAAAAAACCAGGAGCTGAGTATTCAAGCTCTAGAGAGGTAACCCCTCCATCCCCTACATCTAGATAGGAAAAATGTAAGAGATCTTGGATGGGAAAAAATGGAAATATCTTTCCGAAGATTCGAGAATCGTAGCTGAGAGGATTGTAAGATATCTATTTTATTTATTTATGTTAACTATTTTCTTCATATAATTTCAATTATTACGGAAATGTTCAATTAATTAATATAGGATTATCTTGAGGACCAAGGCTCACAGGAGGTATTTACAGCTGTTGGGAGGCAAAATATTTTATCTGTAGCATTGGGAAATCCCAAACATCCTTGTCGTGTGTGAGGATATCTGGCAGGTGTATCGGTAAGAAAAGTTTTGTCATGTTCTTCAACTTATTACATTGAGGGTGTTTATAAAAAAAATAATCCTTGGAGGATGAAGTTCATAATATTAATGCGACTATGGGAGAAAATATTAGAGCATCAGTACAGTCTATGTTTGCAGACAAGCAAATACGATTTCAGACTATAGCTCCCACTCCTCCACCTCCCCCTACAGACCCCATTATTTATCCTCCACCTCTGCCAGTAGCTCCCACTCCCCCACCTTAGCCTTCGGACTCCATATTCTATCCTACTCCTCTGTCGTAGTTTCTTACTTATTGCGATTTATATGTTGATGATCCTCAACATCATATAGTTACATATGGGATGGAATATTGTATATCAGATACAGTTCATCATCAATAAATAGAGGTATAGAATCAGAGGGTCAATGTACAGGATATTATAGATATATCAGCTCGAGTACCATTACCTAGAGATGAGGTGACAATAGTTGGACATAGTATTGGCCATTTTTTAATTTGTCCATCCAGACATCTTTGACTCATTACCATAGAGGTATGTATGTTATATATTCTATTTTATTTTTTATTAAAGTTGTTTTATCATTTGAAAACTAATATATTTTTCTATTTATTTTTATAGGAATACTTCAAAGGTAAAGAAATATTGTATAGACAACAAAAAAGACAAATGGTTATGACATCAGATACAGATTGTAGTAGTCTTGATAGATTTCCATGATATTCAATTTTTTTGGTGGATCATTATTAGTTTTCAATGGAAGCTCATGTTTGTGGATATGCAATAACTGTGGGGATTGTAAAAACTAATATCATGGAGCCTATTACTGGAGATAAGATGGGCATCTATGCGGTGAAAATTTTTCCCATGTAAGTCTTAACACCTTATCCCTGCATTATATTTATTAAAAATGTATAATTATATCTGTTTTGTATTAGGTATCATTATAAAATTTTTAAGAAGAATGAGCAGACAGATGTATATGGATTCATGGACCCACATTTGATTTCCTCTAAAGCATATACTTTTGATGGGGAACAAAGAATTCTTTATATTTCTGAAAGACTTGAATATAATATAGTCACAAAATGTTAGATGATGCCTTTTTTAAGAGGTATGAAACACATATCTCTCAAAGAGTTTATTATCTTTTAACATAAAAATACACTAACCTTAAATTTTCTTTTATCAGTGATAATTGGATGTTAGGGGTTTTTTTCCTAGGGGAGAAAACACTATATTGAATATGCTCTGTCCATGGTGATGTGCAGGAAAGTTTTATGAAAATTTTGTAAAAGTATGTTTCAATTTCTCAATAGTTTTATATATTATAATGAATTTTAAATTTATCACATTCGTATTATTTTCTAATAGGGGATGGGTCTAATTTCAGAAAAATGCAAAGAAAAGGAGTGTGAAGATCAAATATGTAAATGAAAAGGTATATATCTATTTATAATTTTTACATTTTGATTTATTACATAAAAATAATATATTGAATTTACACTCATTCAAACATAATTGTCATGAACAACAAGGCGCCATCGAATGCGGATATTATATGTTATGATTTATGTATGAAATAATAACAACTAGAATAGTTGTGAACTTTTACCTAGTAATATTTCCTTTAAAAATTTTCCATAATATTTCATTTGATTTATTCATTATACACGTTAACTACTATACTTTTAATTTTAGCTATTTGACGACCCACAACCCTATAGTGCTCAAGACGTCAAACACTTACAAGTGGAATGGTCAAATTATTTTATAGGCTTGATTGAATTTTAGTTGTTTTTCGTTTAAAATTTAATTTTGAATATTGTCATTGTAATTGTGTATTTGGTAGTCATTTAGGTTGTATTTAGTTTTTTTAAGTTGAAATTTTATGTTTTGAATGTTATATATGTGAATGTTTAATTTTTATCTACTTCTTGTTTTGGTCTACTTATGATGGTTTTTATGCCACAGATTCTGGTCTGGGGGGAGGGGTTCCAAGGGTGTGGGGGGTGTCCTATGCGGTTGGGGCATCCAAGGGTGTGGGAGGTATTTCCGGTGGGGTGGGGTGTCTTGGGTGTCCATGAGAGTAGGGTGGCATTCCAGGGGGTGGGAGCGTTTCTAGGAGGGTGGTAGGGTAGTCCAGGGGAGTGGGGGTTGTCCAGGGGTGTGGGGGTGTCCTGTGGGGTGAGGGGGGTATCCAGGGGTGTGGGATGGTTGTCCAGTGGGGTGGGGTGTCCAGGGTGTCCATGGGGATGGGGGCAGTCCAGGGGGTGGGAGAGGAGGCGCCTCCATCCCTCGGGGGGGCTGAATGCCACTGGAAGGTACTCATCACTCGCACATGCGAAGCTTGATATCTCAAAATGTTTCACCAATTCTGTCTTCCCCTGTAAACATCATCCATTCTATCACTTTGATGAAAGTATAACCAGGGGAAATGCCATCATGTGTGATGGTGTTTTCCTCTAGTTATACTGGAATCAAAGTGATAGAATGAATGATGTTTATAGGGGAATAAATCATTGGTGAAACATTTTGAGAGCTCAAGATTCGCATGTGGGAGTGTTGAGTACCTTCCAGCGGTGTTCATCCCCCCGAGGGATGGTGGCGCCTCCTCTCCCAACACCAGTTTTATAGGGGTTGTCCTGTGGATGGGGGCAGTCCAGGGGCGTGGGGGGTGTCTAGGGGTGTGGTGGGGGCTGTCCAGTGGGGTGTGGGGGTGATAGTCTAGTTTTGGTCGGGTTTTTGTCTATTTTTTGTCTAGGGGTGTCTAGTGAGGTGGGGGTGTCCAGGGGTGTGGTGGGGGATGTCCAATGGGGTGGAAGTGTGTCCAAGAGTGTGGGAGGGATATCCAGGAGAGTGGGGGAAGTCTAGAGGGTGTCCAAGGGTGTGGGGGAAATTCCAGTGGGGTGGGGGTCCAAGGGGTGTGGGAGGGTTTTCCAGGGGAGTGTTGTCTAGTGGGGTGGGGTTTCCAGGAGGGTGGGGGTTTCTAGGGGTATGGGAGGGTTTTCTAGGGGTGTGGGAGTGTTTCCCAGGGGTTAGGGGTGTCCAGGAGGGTGGGTGTTTTCCAATAGTGTGGGGGGCTGTCTTGGGGGTGGGGGATGTCCAGGGGTGTGTGGGGTTTCTAGTAGGGTGGGGGTTGTCTAGGGGTATGGGGGGTTGTCCAGAGGGTGGGGGAAGTCCAGGGGTGTGGGGGTGTCCAGTGGTGTGGTGGGGGTTTTCCTATGGGGTGAGGGTGTCTAGGAGGGTGTGGGAGGGATGTCCAGGGGTCTGGGAGTGATTTCTTGGGGTGGTGTCCAGGGGTCTGGGAGTGATTTCTTGGGGTGGGGGTATCTAGGAGGGTGGGGGTTGTCCAGGGGTGTGGGGCTGCCCTGGGGGTGGGGGCAGTCCAGGGGTGTGGGGGTATCTAGGAGGGTGGGGGTTGTCCAGGGGTGTGGGGCTGCCCTGGGGGTGGGGGCAGTCCAGGGGTGTGGGGGTATCCAGGAGGGTGGGGGTTGTCCAGGGGTGTGGGGGTATATCCAAGGGTGGAGGCAGTCCAGGGGTGTGGGGGTGTCCAGGGGTGTGGTGGGGGCTTTCAAGTGGGGTGGGAGGGGGGTTGCTCTATTTTGGTCAGTTTTTGGTAACTTTTTTGTCCGTTTCAGGGGTGTGGGAGGGCTATCCAAGGGTGTGGGAGTGTTGTCCAGGGGTTGGGGGTATACAGGAGGGTGGGGGTTGTCCAGGGGTTTGGAGGGCTATCCATGGGGTGGGGGCAGTCCAGAGCTGTAGGGGCAGTCTAGGAGGGTGGGGGTTGTCCAGGGGTGTGGGGGCTGCCTAGGGGGTGGGGGCAGTCCAGGGGTGTGGGGGTGTCCAGGAGGGTGGGGGTTGTCCAGGGGTGTGGGGGGTTGTCCAGGGGTGGGAGGCAGTCTAGGGGTGTGGGGTTGTCCAGGGCTGTGGTGGGGGTTGTCCAGTGGGGTGTGGGGTTATGGTCTATTTTGGTCTATTTTTGGTAATCTTTTGGTCTGTTTCAAGGGTGTGGGAGGGATTTCCAGGGGTGTGGGAGTGCTTTCCATTGGGTGGGGGTATACAGGAGGGTATGGGATATGTCTAGGGGTGTGGGGGGCTATCCAGGGGGTGTTGGGGCAGTCCAGGTGTGTGGGGTGTACATGAGGGTGGGGGTTGTCCAGGGGTGTGGGGGGCTATCCAGGGGTTGGGGGCAGTCCTGGGGTGTGAGGGGTTGTCTAGGGGTGTGGTGGGGGTTGTCCAGTGGGGTGGGGGGTTATGGTCTGTTATGGTCTATTTCAGGTATTTTGGTTAGGCATTGCAGTGGTTCAGTTTTATTTAAAAAAAATTACGACGTTTTTTCATAACCGACTTAAAAAATGCATTTGGATTAGTTTTAACGTCGGTTATTTGGAAACTAATGTAATAAATTAACGGGAAATGGTTTTTAATTCGGTTATTAAATAACTGACATAATAAATGTAAATGGATAGTTTTTTACATCGTTTATTTTATAACTGACGTTGTAGATTTGTTTTCACATCGGTTATTATATCCCTAACGTTGGAAACCGCTTGGCAGACAGGTTTATCACGTCGTTTATAAAAATAACTGACGTGATAAACTCTTAGGGGAGTGATTTATGAAATTGGTTATATAATAACCTACATGAAAGAGTATATACCACGTCGGTTATTAAATAACCGATGTAATAAACCACGACTCTGATGCTTTTTCCATGTTGGTTTTTTATCAACCGACGTGAAAAATTCTTCAGATTTGAGTTTTTTACATCGGTTGTAAAATAACTGACTTAAAAACTATATTTATAATGTCTCCTATAATAATGTAAACCAAAAAAATACATTAAAAATAAATAAATAACCGTCGTAAAAAACATTTTCTACACTATTGTCTTGATATCTACCAACCATGATCAATGCATAGGAAACCTAAATTCTGGTATATAACATGGAATACATGATAGATCCTATCATTGAAGAATATTGGATTTTAATAATTCTCTCTTTCTCTTGTTGTGTCTAAGGAAACATTTTCTTAGAAATATGTATACCATGTGACATAGGATCTAATCCCCTGTAGGATTGTCCTATACTTAATCTCTTCAAAATTTGTTCAATTAATGTACTTTTACTTATTTCCAAAAAATTCTTGGATCTATCGTGAATGATCTTGATATATAAAATATAGGTTACTTCCCTTAAATTCTTTATGGAGAAACAGTTTTTTAACATGTCTTTAAGAGACTATAAGGCTGGTATGTCATGTCCAAAAATTAATTTTCATCAACATATACTTCTTGGATAACAACCACATTCCCACTAAACCTTCTCTAAACACATGTATCACAGTCATTTTTAATGAAATAAAATTCATTTATAGCTTCATAAAATCTAATGTTACACGACCTGGATTCTTTCTTAAATCCATAAATGGATCTATTCATCTTTAAAATCTTATTGACATCACCTGGAGTCATAAACCCTTCCATTTGTTTCATATATACATCTTCCTAATGGTTCCCATTAAGGAAAGCTATTTTGAATTCCATTTTTTTCAAAATTCATTTTCATGGTAAGGTGCTATAGAAAGTATAATTCTGATGGATTTAACTAGGGAATCTAGTGAAATGGTTTCACCATAGTCAATTCCTTGACACAATTTAAACCATTTAGACACTATCCTTTCTTTTTAGTTATTTACATTACCATCCTTTCTAGTTTTCTCCTAAATACCCATTTGCAACTTATGATCTTTAAATCAATTGGCATATTGACCAGAACTCGAACATGATTCTAATATAAGGAATACAAATTATAATTCACTTTTTCTTTCCATATTACATCTTATGAGATCTCTACTTTATATTTGTAGGAGATAGGTTTGTCATTATTAACCAATAATGAGTCACCGTCTTAGGTGACTAGAAAACCATATCTCTTTAGTTCTTTTACCTCTCTAGTTCTCTAATATAGTAATTTTGTTTCAAGAACTAATTCTTCCATGGGGACCTAAGGAATATTTTTATTTACCAACCCTTGTGTATCTTGAGCATCAACTTCATCAACTTCGATCTTTCTCCCACTATCTTTTTTGAGGATGTTCTCCATATCATGAAATATGGCTTGTTTGGAGACACTCACTTTCTTTTCTAAGGTTTAGTATTGGTAGTATCCCTTTTTTCCAAGGATACAATATAAAGATACATTTTTTGCCCTGGGGTGTTAATGTTTTTCTTGATAATGCATTAACAAACACATTGTAACCCAATACATGTGTATTTGATAAAATAGGTTTCGTTACACACCATAACTCAAAGGTAATTCCATTATACATTTTATTTTGGTACTTGGTTTAGTGTGTATGATATAGTTTATAATTCATATCCCCAATAGGAAAATAGAATATATTCATGACTTATCATCGACCATACCATGTATAACAAGGTACATTTCCTCCTTTCACTAACATCATTCCACTATGGTTTGTAAGGTTGAGTTAGTTTAGGTAAAATATCAAACTCTTGTAAAAGGTTAAAAAACTCTTGGTTAAGATATTCACAACCTCGATCTGATCAAATACTCTTTATCTTCTTTCCATGTAGATTATCCACTTCATTCTTGAATTCATTGAATTTATAAAATGACTTAAACTTATACAACAATATGAAGACAAATCAAAATCTACTCAAGTAATCTATAAAAGTTATGAAGTAACAATATCAAACTCTAGATTATACAGAAAATGAACCACAAACATCACTGTGTACAAATCCAAGAGGCTATGTGGCCCTTTCAACCTGTCTAGCGAATGGTGGTTTGGACATTTTTCCTTGTAAACAAGCATCACATATTTCAAGTGATTTTTTCTCCAAAGAGTCTAAATAACTAACTTGATAGATATTTTTCCCACACTTCTAGTTTACATAACCAAGAAGGTGATTACATATCTACGTATTATATGAGTCATGTGAACATAATTTTCTTTCTATTCTCAATACTGAGTTTGGATAATTTAATACATAATGACCTATATTTAAATGCTTCATATCGTAAAATATGTTGTGTCAATAAAAGAAACAACTTTCATTTACAAACACCAAAATAAAACCATCTTCATCAATTCATGACATATTAATTATGTTATTAGTGATAGTTGGTATATAATAACAATCCCTTAGAACTAATATCATTCATATTGGAAGTGAGTGGTGGTAATATCTAATTGCTAGAGTATCCTGCCTCAAGCCATTGGCTACTCGTAAATCCATCTCTCCTCTAGAAATATTTTTGAATCTACTTGGTTTCTGAATTTTTATACATATGTGAGAACCAAAAGATCTATAAATTACCAAATGTATAGATATTGAAATATTACACTCAAAAATGAATTCACCTTCATATACCCCTTTCTTCTAAGTGTAGTTTTTCTTTTAGTGTCCTCCCTTTCCAAAAAAAATATACTGCCACCTTTTCCATGCCCAGTCTCTGGATCACTCTCTTCTTAGAAGGATAATTATTGGTATATATAGAATTGTAATGATTCTTGGGCCCCTTTACCTTCTTCTTCCTTTTATTATTCACCATAAAGACAGTGGGTTTCTCATACCCCATGTCCTTATCCACTTAGTGAATATGGGTAAATAAATTGAACGACTCTTCTCAATATTATTCATGTTATAATTAATAATAAAACTGGATAAATTATTAGTTAGTGAGGAAAGTATAAGATCTGTGTGCAACTCATCTGGGAATTTAATCCCAAAGATGTTTAAGCATTTAATGTATCCAATAATCTTGAATACATGGGGATGATCTTTCACCAACTCTCTAATATTAGTTGTAAATAGATCATTGGAGATCTCATATCTCTCTTATCAAACCTTCCCTTTATAAAGATCTCAAAGGTGATATGTTATGATATATGCGTCCATGTCTATATGTTACTTCAAAATCCTATTATTCATGGATGATAGCATTAAACAGTGAAATTATGTGGAATTTTTCAAATATTCCCCATATAGGGATAAATCTTCCTCACAAGCCTCATTACCAGGTGTATCAAGAATAGGTTCTTTGAGCACATGAAATTTATTTTAATGGCATAGGATAACATATAAGCACCTTTTCAATTCTTGAAAATATGTTCCAGTGAGAAGGTTATCCTTATCAAGTATGGATCATAATGATATGTTTAAATCCATTTTATTATTATTTTTAAAAATAAGATGAGAAGAGTTTTGGTACATTATCTAAAAAAATTAGACAAATAAATAAATAATATATTTATTAATCATCCACTATTTTATTGAAACCCAATATCTCTCACCATTGGCTTCAAAATATCCAGTTTCTTGGGTATTCTAGTTGAAATGATCTGTATTCCCATTCTTATAACCCCAACATTGGTTTTCTAAGAAATTTGAAGGGTTTTAGGTAAAAATTCCAAATGATAACCAGAATTAATTTCCTGAAGGCCTTCTTTTTATTTATTTTTTGATATTATTTGTTTTAAGGGTTCAGGGGGAACCCTTAAAAGACTTTTTGGATTTTTGTATTGATTGACTCGAAGGTCTTAGATTAATTCCTCCTAGACATGACAGCTTGAAAATTACCCTCCTTTTCATCTAGATCATGAGTTCATCTTCCCACATTTTCATTTCTTGTATAGATAACAGTACCTGTGCAAAGGCGCGTGGTCCTGGTACCAATGGAAATTAACATACCCTCTTATTCTTCCAAATCTAGATAGCTTTTTTCTGGTGTAACTTCCTACTCTTATTCCTCATCTAGAGCTAGTTTCTTTGGTCTGTCTGGTTTCATCTGCACTTCATGATATGAATGAGGTGGCACAAAGTGCTTGAGGTGTCTTAATGGCCTGGAGGTGGCCTAAAAGCCTTAATTGGCTTGAAGGACTTAGGTGGCCTAAATGACTTTGGTGGCATGAAGTCCATAAAGACTCCAAGCCCAAACTGGTGGCCTAAAGGTGAATAGTTTCAGTTGCTACAGTACAGACCAGTTCCTACAATAGTGCTTCTATAGAATCTTGGAAATATACCTCTTACATATTCAAACCTGGGTCTTTTGGATGCACTTGAAGAGTTCTCACCAACTGGGATGAGGGTCATGTTCATTTAAAATTCAAAATACATTAACTCATAGTTCCTTGATCTGTTTAGTGGGCTCCCCAATCCTTAAATCCTTAAATTGGATTTCATCAAACCTTTACTCTTAGTTGCACTAATTATGACTTTGGCAGTCAACCGTTGATGTTAACTATGTTATGTTAACCCAAAACTTTATGTTATAATTACTTGATAATTTAAACCACCCCAACTTTGATTAGTCAAATACATTAAATTATGGTTTGATTTTAACTAGAGTAGGGGAAGGTTATACCGTCTTAATATTTATAATTTAGGGATTCTATTTTATACCTAAGTTTCCGATTATTATCTTTATTAGAAGCTTGTTAATATTAATTGGATTTATATAAGTGATTAAACATGTCTTATATAAAATTTATCGATAACCAATTTTATTTTAGTTCTATCTTTCATGGTTGTTAATTCATTAATTCAAGTGATCATGAAAAATCATCCATATTGAAATAAATGTGACACATTATAGAAATAAAATAATAAATTGGTGAGATCATGAGTTTATACTAATGGGTTTTTTATCTAGTGGATGATAAACTAATCATCGAACTTGGGGGAAACACCTTAAACCATTTATGTTTCATGATGCAATTTTCCACATATCCACCTATGTTTCACTCTTGGATTGGTTTCAACATAACTATAAACTTGAATTGCCTCTACTAGCTTGGGATCTCCATCAATTATATATATGTTTACTCACATGCAAGTGAGGGGAAGGGGTTTATATAAAATAAACCATGGGAAATCATTATCGTACATAATAAGAGAAGAGATGGAAAGTAGAAAAATAGTTTAATTTAATACTAAATTAAAAGAAACCAAACGCATGCAAAGGTCTGGTCTAAGATCATGATCATCCATATTCAGGTAAAAAATTATTCAATTTAATAAAATTAGCATTCAATTATTAATTGTTATTATTTAAGATTAATCATTATTGAATAAATTAATTATCTTATTAAATTAATAATTTCCTTTTATCTTAATTCTCATCTGAATTTTCTTGATATTCTCATCCATCATAATTTTAAACAAATTAAATAAGTTTATTTAAAATTACCTGTGTAAAAAAAAGGTTCCTTAAAGGAAACACGGTGAGTACCTATCCGGATTACCCAATGTGTATTATATTCATATAATGTTTAATCTTATGACATGATTCATATATAAATTATTACATAATATCATGAAGTGTACTATCAAATTAATGATCACATAGTTTATGTGACTCTACTTTTTTTAATGTAGCATGTAATGCTTCAATTCATTGAGTAATGAATTTAATATGAATTATACATGATATGTAGATCTGAACATTATGCAAAAAATAATTAGAATTTTATATATATATATATATACATATATATATATATAAACCCATCACATGGAATGTCCTATGAACTTAATTACTACACATAAGAACATGTTTATGAGTTTTACATATAATAATAAATTAATTTTTAATTCTATGTAATATTTTATATGTATGTGGTGTGTACAAACCAACTACACGGTGTGTACTATTCTCACCATCTATCCAATGCACACACCTAGGGAATCGATGTGTAATCAAGCCTTAGAAAATATTATAGTACATGGAATGTAGCTGGGATACATGGCATGTGGTCTCTGAGTTTCACAGTCACCAACCAGGTAGGTTGTGTCAGAAGATATAAAACACATCTGTGACTAAGGAATACACGTCATGTACGAAAGTTACACAGCGTGTACTCTGGCTGACTATACACGAGAATGGCCAAGTCAACACATGGTTTATAATTAAATTCATTGTGTGTGGTAAATGAACATGAATTGAATTAATTTTTAATTAATCCATGGTAATTTAAACACACGTGCACAGTGTGTACCTCCAAGTTACATAGCATGTACACTTATGTTATCTGACCAGATTCCTCAACACCTCCAAATGAGATCTATGAATTTATTTCATTCATAAATTTAATCCATTTGATAATATTTATAAGATACAAAAATGAAGATTAATATCTTTAAATTCCTATTTAATAATGATTAAATTGAAAATTAAAACTAAATTAAAATTTCATAAATCAATCAATGATCTTTAAATCATTATAAATATTTATGTGAACCACTCTGATACCACTTGTAGGTTCAGGGAATAGTAAAAGCATGTAACAAGTCATGAACAACTATTATTTTTTCATGATTGATGATCAATCTGAGATTTACAAGACATTAAACGTTGTGGTCAATGGAAATGAATCAAAGAATAAAAACAATGGATAAGACTATGGAACCAAACCACAGAATCATCTCATATTATTTGTATTTATTTATGAAATAATGAATTAAATTGTGGTAAATTCTTTCTTATTATATATATTTGAAAAAATATCAACATCATATCATCATTGTATTATAGGAATAAATAATATATTCTCTCAAGAGGTGATCCACAAATGTACCAAAAATATTTGAACTTCATTATAGGAAACTATGGGGGCTAGCACGGTAGATCCTATCGCTTGAATAATTTCTCGTTGATTGCCCCAAGAATCCCTTATAAGGATTCTATTTGATATATATTTACTCAATAGTGGAAGTTGGAGAAAGATTGTCCTCAATTCTTAAGAGTATTCTTAGATAAGGGAGATATATGTTCCTTTAATTGGATTCTTCATATTTCATTGTGCATAACAAAAGAAAACAAATTAGGTCCCTTAAAAATAATATAATTGGGTTTATATACTATTTTGGTTATAAATAAATAATTTCATGAGTTTCCTTTATTATTTATTTAATCCATGTGGAACCCAATGTCTATAATAATAATATTATTATTATTTCGTGACATGTTTTAAACTTATGATTAAAATTAAATATTATTTCATCAAATAGTATTCAATATATATTATTCCTCACTGGACCATTAAACTCAGCCCTCTATTCCTCCAGAATATTTATCAGGCCTTGAATAATAAATATTTAATTAATTAATAAATATCAATTCATTATTTTTAAATAAATAAATAAATATTATATTCACTAAATAGAAAATAATTTTTTTATTAAACATTCCACTCACATAATATTCTCTCGAATAATTGGTTATGGAAAATATGAGACCAAAAAAACATGAATAATTATTAAACCACATGTGGGAGTAATATTTATTAAACTTCTTAAATAATATATTATTTAATTTAGATTCTGGATACATTTAGTGTGTGACCCTCTAGGCCACTTTCTTAGTCGAATTAGTCAAAGCATTCCAAAGTACAGGGTTAGCATTTAGAAAAATTTCAAGGAACCCATAAATAAATAATTTAAAGTCAGAATGACATAATACCTCATACCGATGCCCATTATGTAATATAATATATGTATTATGATATCTCTAATCAATCAGGTTACATAGTGGATCTATAAACCCATGTTCTCAATATCTATTTCTTTGAAATTTTGGAAATCATAATTTCCTATTGAACTCCATGGACATGGATTTATTTAGACTATATAATTTCCATAAATGGGCCTGAGATATCAACTTTTGTTAATGAATGGAATTTACAAATCCTTTATTTCATTATTCCTTAATGAAATATTACTCGTGATGCACCCAAAATATCCTACATTTCCATGAATAAATGTCATCATGGTTTTCATTAACAGATCAAAGTATGGGACTTATAATAATCATTAATAATAATCTTAAATTATATGTATTTATACAAACATTTGTGGATAGGAACATCTCATGGAACTTATAAATGTAGATTTCCCACTACTGGTTCTTGTTATCATAATATCTTATGCTAGATATTACCAAGGTAATACACCATGAAAAGGTGCCTCAAAGTCCTATGAGAATATAACCTGGATAGACTGTATCATTTTTTCCCCTTAAATTATTTACTCTGGCTATATAATGTATATTTTATAATATTGTCATGGTACTAATGGGTTCTCATCATTGTGGGGAACTACTGTGACCTTTCAGTGATACTGTTACTATTAGGAAATTATCAGATATTATGTAACACAGAAGAAAATTCATGATGTTATAAAGATTTTATTAATATTTAAAACAATGATTATTTGTTATCACAAAGTACACATAAGTTGGTTTTAGGGCACAAACTCCAACACTTCATGGATGTCTTCAACCAAACCAATCCTTTAATTTCATTAATTAACTGATTCTATCTTATATTGTTCTAGATTTAATCGATTAATAATGATTTCCATGGAATTTTATAATGTTCCATGGTGTGTATTATTTTACCATAGTAAAATCATATTATTCATACTTTTAGTGAAGAATACAATTTTTTATTCTTGGGTGTCCTTGATTCAAAATAAATTTTTTTTCTTGTAACCTAATGGTAACTCACCATCGTTCTTCATTTAAATTTTCTTATGTTTTTGTAGTATTCTTACATCAACATATTGTTACACATTCTTGTTTTTTCACCATTTTAGAGAGATGAATCACTTCATACCACAAAATCAAAATTTCACACTATATGATAATGGTTCACGATGTAGAAACTAAACTTTTATATTTCTATATTTTACTAGAATAATCAATTAAAGTGATCAGGCTATAAGAATCTTATCGTGCTCTAAAAGTTTAGTTGATTCCACAATTAACTCTCTTTGAAAAGGTAGTGTTTTGATAGGTATAATAAAAAATGAGATCAATATCGAAATATTAGTGTTCATGATGCAATATGTATTTTTCAATATAGAGAAATATGAGTGGATATTATTACCACACAATAATATAGGTCTCCACACTGCAATAATGTTCAAGGATCATCATGATTCAACATCCATATATTTTATATTTTACAACCACGTCATGAGTGAATGGGTTATAATGTATTTCTTTTTTCTCGATAAATAATAGTTTTTCTTTCCCAAATCATTGTTTGAGTGATTTTGAAGAAACTTTGAGTTAACCTACCATTAATTCCATAGATAATTAAAAGGAGCATTTGGATGTGATGTAATGAGAATGACATGGGTGCACACATGATCAGAATCCCAGATCCCCAAACCCACTTGGTAAAGGGGATGTAGATATTGATTGACTTGTTGATTCGTTTCATTATTTCTTATAGTTTTGACATAAATGTTGTCTCTCTACTCTATTATTAGTTCGTGTAAATAATAAAATAGAAATATCAGTGGTGTGATCACAACCATTTCACACCAAATATTGCCTATTCTATAACATGAGTTAGTGAACCATATATTTTCCCTTGTGTGGTGTTTATTTTTCTTACTCTTTCTCAAGTCATCACATCATCTCTATCGAGAACTATACACACTAACTAGTGGTGGGAAATCATTGTTTGAGAGTTTGTGTTTTTTTCACCATTGCCTCCCCCCCAAAATGGTTCTTTACACTGTCCTAAGCCTATCAATCATTGCCTCTAACTAGTGCTCGAAAACATGTGGATCTGGTTATTCTCCAAACTTGGTTGATCTCTGTCAAAGAAACTCATGTAGGATGCTCACCCTATAATCCATTTGTTCTTTCACTACTAGAATCATTCATTGCTTAGTAGGTGAATGATCTTCACCCTAAACAATGGGTAGAGGGTCTTCTCTATTTGAAATTGGTGGAGGGTATTACCTTTTCTCAACTTGTATATATACCTATCAATTAAGTCCCTGAATCAATTCTCATCACTCAATTCATTAGAAATAGGAACCCCAAACATTAGTATTGGATCATCATGATCCTGTCTTGGAATCCTAGTAAGATGGTCGCGCTGACTCAAGAAGGTAATGGAAACCAACAACCAACCAATACATAATCCATGAACCATACTATTTATAACACTACAAAAAAAGGTGGATAGAGATGTTTATTATCCAATTTTTCTTAAAAACAAGGAAAATTTAACCATGGTTTGTTTTATACATGCACACACACAAACATCCCATTTTAAAATTGAAAAAAAATACACACATAGATATGAATAATTTATAATTTTTGTGATCATAGTAAATTTAAATATTAAATGAAAATAAATTAATATATTTTAATATATATCTATATATATATTTTAAAAATATATAATAATCATAAATTTTTGTTTAAAAATATTAAAAATATATACCCACACACACACACATACATATATCTATATATATCAAAAAAATATTATACATTCAAATATATATATATATATATATTATAAATTAATATATAAATATTTATATTTAAAATAAAAACTAAATATAAAATATTAAATAAAATTTAAAACTATACATAGTATTATATAACTTTAAAATTAAACATGAACACACACATATAGATACAAAAAACATATAATTTAAAAAATCTTAATAAATTTAATTTTAAATGAAAATTTATTAAAATAATGTATGTGTGTGTTTGTACATAGTGTGGGTATCTAAAATACGCACACATGATTAGACATATATATTTTATAATTTATAAAATCAAAATAAATATTTCTAATACATTGTAAATATATTAATATAAATTTGATAATATAATAAATTTTATTCCACAATAAAATTTACAAATTAATAAATGGAAATAATAAGAACTATATGTATATTTATTATATTATATATAGATTTTAGCATTATATAGTTTTAATATATATATATAATGTAACTACAAATATATATATATATATATTTACATGTATACTATAGAAACCTAGAATTTTCTAACATTGATATTACATCTTATTATATGAATGATTATAACATAACATAATGATCCTTACTATAATAGTATAGATCTAGTGCCTTTGAAAACATGGATACATACCACTATGTTCTTAATCACTAGAAAATTTCTTAGAACTATCCTACTTAAAATCTTACATCATATCCCATAGAAAGGAAACGTAAGAAAGTGTGATCTTAGATGATAAATAAGTTTAAATAAGTGATATATAAGTGATATCTTAAGCATAACATGAGCATAAAGGTTTGAGAACATGATCTAGACATTTCAAATCCATACCTTTCATATCATAGATCATAATCTTTATAAATTTCATAAATCTTGAAATTTCATAAGACATGAATCATAAAGGAATCAAAGAACATGATCCATAAGAGCATAACATTGGCATATTAAATAATTTTATGGCATACATATAATCATAAAAAATAATTTCCTTAGTATTCAAGGATCACTAGCAAGACTATCATAGTGGATTTGGACCACCCTCCAAACCATGAAATCCTTAGTCAAGGTTCACTTCCAAGACTACAATATTGGGTAGTGTCCCTTACTAAATTGGGTCCACTCCATATTCCAGTCCTTATTTTCTCATTAGATATCCATCCTTATCTAATGCATTTGAGAGAAATATAATTTTAGTTCCACTAATAACATAATGAAAATCATACATTTGTATTCCATAATATCTGAAAACATTCATCATATTATAACCCATGAAAATGAAATTGGATTCATAAATATTTCATCATTTCATTATAGCATAACCTGTAGCAAAGAAAAGGGTTTCATAACACAATTATTCAGTGGGAAATAAGAATGTGTTTAATAGAATAATCCTTAAATCAGCATCATCATAATCCATCAAAAGAATTAAATTGGATGGTATTTTTAGATCACAACCCCAATAAAGCGTAATTATCATTATAGGATGTTAACTTAGTTGAAAATTCATTTAAAAATCACTTGAAGTATGGATTGATTAAAATAAACTTTTCACTTTGAAATCACTTATTTAAAATATAAAAATTTCCCAAATAATAAAGAAAACATTTCCATTGAAAAGAAACATGAATGATTGTATTGTAACCTTCAAATAATTTATTCATCATACTTAAAAATTTCATTCTTGACATATAAGTTAAAGGAAAACATTTCCTTCACACTTGTAAAAAAATCAAAAAGTACCACTTTCAAAAAATAAGAGAAAGATTAGTTTTAAAAAAACTAAATATTATATCATGTGTAAGAATAAATTGGAAAAATCCTAGGATAATATTAAAAATGTTCTTTAAAAAAATTATAAAATATTTATATGGAAGAAAAATGATTCTTTACCGAAGATAGAAATAAATTTAGTTTTATTAAAAAATTATTAAGGTATATTTATTTATTAAAGTAAAAAAATAAAATGAAAACATTTAATCTCTAAAATTAACCAGAGAATAAAAATATTCATGAGTTTATTGAGAGTTAGATCTATAAACTTAGTCATTGGAAACTTAATAATAATCAATACTGATAAATAATGATATTCTAACATAAATCTCTTACCACTTTGGTAACTTTAGTATTGTAATCTCCATAAATGAATAAAATCAAATAAAACTATAAATATCATGAAAAAAATGATATTAATGATATTATATAACAAAATTATAATTATATACACCACAAAAAATAAATGAGTGCTGAATATGGCATATATATCCGAGAAATAAAAGTGAGACTAAAAAACTGTTACCTCAAGTATCAACTTTATTTATAAGCATAAAAACATACTATATGATAAAAATACATATAGTTTACTTGTATTTTAGAAACATATAATTATCTATTATACCATGTATCATTTACTAATAAAATATTATGACCTTTTTTATAACACCTCGATCCCTCTAGACCAGAATCGGTGCATTACTTGTTATATTAGCATGGTTAGAAGGAATGAAAATCCCGAAGAAAAGATCATTTTAGTAGTATTTAAGAAACTAGATACATAAATGTAACTCAAATTACATTGGAAAAGGTTACAAAATATTATACGTAACAAAAACTAAAAACTGCATCCACAGGAACTCAATAAATGATCTCCACTTCATCGCCTATTGAATATAAACAGTGAAGGGGGTGAGATAAAATGCTCAGTAAGGGTTAAAAATGGCGGAAGAATGAATCAATAATAACTGAATTGTAAACAATTTTATATAATCAACATGGAATGGGTAATAAATGAAAAACTCACGCAATTAATAAACTGAGAAAGAAACTACATCCATAGATTTTTTCATAGTGAAAACCTCAGGGATAGAAATAATTGATAATGAATAAAGAGAATTATTATTAATTAGAAATCATGTATCTAGAATTTGATACCATAATACCATAAAAATGGTTTAGTTCTTTGGGTAGAAACCCTTTTGATTTTTTGGAAGCAAACATGAAGGGTTAGTCGCCAAACTGATTTGTTTCCTGACACCTAATGATGCATCGAGGGGATATAGGAGACCCCACCCACCACTGCATGTCCAAATAATTATTTATAAATTTATTCAATAAAAGATAAATATTCTTTTTTAATATCCGTAGAGATTAGAGTATACAGATTCATCAATATTTCCATAATTAAAATACCTTTCCAAATAAACCCCATATGTAAAATGGTATACGGTTTAGAAAACAGACATATCCATGATATGAGATTATGGATATTTAATAGAAATGTAATTTAAAATGGAAAGAGATCTCAAATGGGTAGTAGGTACACCACATAAGGATTATTAGGTGCACCATACCAAGTTATTCACTATAAAATAGTAGTTGAGACAAAGTCTCTTACCATAATGTAATCGATCGAATCATATGACCAAAACATAATAACCCTCAAATGAATCATTGAATAACATTAATATAAGTAGAATTGTGTTATTATATATCAAATTACTGTACAAATATACCACATACAAGAAATAAGTGAAAAAAAATTAAAATCTCACAGAAATGAAAGTGAGATAGGAAACACCTTACCTTATGCTCGAGTGTGTTCTTCATTTGTTTTAATGACCTGAATAATAAAATTTATATTCATCAATTAATAACTCCAGAACCTTTTATACATGTAATTTTTTAGTATAACCTTGTTAGGTATATTCGTGGCCCCTTTTATGGGTTTAAGAGGTTCAATTTTCTTGTTTTGGAAGCATTTTCTTCCTTGGTTTTCATTATTCGTTTACTTATTTTCATGAATGGAAGTTTATCTGAAAGGTGGTTAAACATCCAGAATTGTTAATATATCTTATTAATCAAATTAATGAGATATAAATGATATTATAATGATTTTGGGCTATATACCATGGTGATGATTCATTAGTTAAAAGTTTATTACAAATATTCAGATTAACTTAGCCGTTTTGTTCATAATGAACTTGTTTTGTATTATTATTTTATATTATGAGTGTGTAAAGATTAAAAAACATTAATGATATGAAATAAATATATTATTATCTGGTTCAAACATTAAAATGTTTTAATTCCTAGTAATGAATGATAAAGTGAGGAACTAAACTCCGTCGTCCACAAAGGTTATAAATTAGAACCTCATAGATGTTGATTTCGTTTATAAAAATAAAATGGAGAGAGTAAGAATATTCATGATGGTTCTTACATTAACATGATATAATTCCATTATATATATTATACTGGATTTTATTATGGTCATTTGGATAGTGGAGGTGAGGAGAGAAAAAGAAAAGAGATGGAATTGAAAATAAATGAAAAGGTGAGAGATCCCTTATGAAAATTCGGCAGCATAACGGTGTCGCTTAAAATTTAATAAAATGAAATGATGAGATAAAAAGGGTATATCATCATATTTATATCAAAAGTACAGTAAGAAGAACACATAAAATCAAACGCCAACATATGATAATGGAAAATCAAATAGATATCATCAAAGAAGTGTCGACTAAAAGAAGAGAATGAAAGATTCCCTTACCTTGTAGAGTAACTCCCAAAACATGATGGTTGGGACATTGGGGGTTTGAGGAAACCTTGTGAGGACTCATAGATAGGTAAAACCACCCGAGATTCGAGGATGAGGGATTTGGAATTAAATAAAACGAATGGATGAGTGGTTATTTATAGAAAAAGAGTGGTAGTATTTTAATAATTTCAAAGGGACACATCATTAGTGGTTTTTGCCAAACCATGGGCCTGCCCATGGTATTTTCCCATGATTTTCGCCAATTGGTACACCTCATGTCATAGGTTACTACACACAAGCCTAAAATACTGTTAAATTTAATTATTACATCATTATGATGTCATTAAACTACCAAAAACTCAAAATTGTATTTTTACTATTCATTAAAAATTCATGTATTTTAGAAAAATCCTAAAAAATTACCCTAACCATTTTCCAATGTGTGGAATTAAAAAATTATCTCTATTATTTGAAAATAATTTTCTAAGTATTTTTAATTTAATTTTTAAATAAAATCATATTTAGTTCTAAAAATAACAATTTTAAAGGTATAATTAGTTCTATATCACGTTGAAAAATTAATTAAGATCTCATTATATTATTACCTTAAGAAAATAAAAAATTATCATTATTAACTATTAATAAGGTTCATATTACTATTGATATTACTATTCATAAGTTTATGTTACCATTCATCAGAAAATAAAGTTGGTTCCATCAGACTCAAAATGACTTACTGGTCACAACTCTAGATGACCGTTTTTCAAAATTCCAAAACTTAGAAGTGGAAAATTTCTGTTTATGGCTTGGTTTTGACTATCTCTTAAAAACACAAGTGTTGTTTCAAAGAAAAACATTTATTTATGAAATATAATCTATGAAAAGAATGTATTTAATAGAATCATACCATAAATGTTTGGGGTATTATATTTTTATTAACATTTTTTTATAAAAATCATTATTCCGGGTGATAACTGTTTTTTTTTTCATGCATGTTTTAGTTAGACATTATCAATGCTTGTACTTTCATCATAGTTCCATAATCCTCATATTGGTAATTATGATATAAATATTATATATGTTCACTATATATATAGAGATTCATTCATCTATAAATGTTATATATAGAAAAATGAATTACACCATTCATTGAGACGGTAGGTCGTATGTATGGATGAACATTATTTTCACTTATCGATGAATGAAAAGAAATAATTAAAAATAATAATTCACATTTAATAAATAATTATTATATCCTTAAAATAATTTATATTCATTAAATATATCATTATTACCATTCATTTAAATCATAAATGAAAAATGAATCACATCGCTCTGTGGAGGTGGTAGTCCATATGTAAGAAAAAACAACAATATAATTTTCCAATGGATTGAAATATAAGAAGGTATATATGATATTATAATTATAAAAGAATAATTATATCAAAAATATCATATAAAAATGTTAAACCCAACATAATACCCTTACATAAAATATAGTGATGAAAAATAAATTGTATCTCTACATGGAGATGGTTAGACATATGTACGCATGAGCGATACTTTCACTTAGGATTTTATGAGAAAGAGTGTAGATAATGGTGGTTTCATAATCATAATAACATATAAGTATATTTATTATACTGGATTTATTATTTTATGATAAATACAATATATTTATATGAAGTAGAATAATTAATAAAAAAGGATGTAATATGTTAATGTGATTACCTCTTCTTTGAAAGAACTCAATTAGATCTCCTATTAAGGATCCTAGGGTGGGTATTTTGGGAAACAAATAACCACTATAATATATATACGGATGATAAGATAATTTTTTATGGTTTTCTCAATTTATAAGGAACAAAGTTTTGTAAATAAGATAAATAAAGGGGATCCCTTTATAAGTGGTGGGAGGGGAACTGTTAGAATTTCATAAACTATAACAATATAAAAACATAATTATCAACAAAAATGCTTCTGAATATATATATATACAAATAAAAGGTAATAATTTTTTGAAATAAAATCAAATAAAAAAATGGTGCATGCTTTATTTTGGTTTTGAAAACTTATCTTTTAGTTTAACCCCAAGGTAACCTATTTTAACATTAATTGTGGAAACATATTTTTCACTCACAAAGGGTATGAATTTTTCTTATAAGGTTAAAATTAGACAATAAATGAAAAAGGGACTAAATTGTTTACTATGTATTATCTACCTTTTCCTCTTTCAAAAATATTATTATTTTTAAATAATTTTATAAATATTGTTTTCACAAAATATCATTAATGTCATTTTTGACACTATTTATTTAATTTTACACAAAAGCCACCAATAAAAAGATTTTATTTGAATATAATACCATAAAAACACTAATATGTTATTTTAATATATGAAATTCAGGGAAAACTATAAATCACTCAAATTATAACACTTTTAAAAAAATAAAAATCATTTATTTCCTTTTTCTATTAATTGAAAAAGTATTGTTTCAGTATTGCGTAAGAATTTAGGGTAATTATATAATTAATAAAAATAATCAATAATATAATATAATGAAATTTATTTCATTAGGATAAAATCAACATTAATATTTTTTCACATCTTTTTTCCCTATGTAACCATATAAAATATTTTAAAAATAAGAGAAGGACATTTTGTATTTTTACTTTTCTTTAAATATTATATTCGTTATTTTCATAGTAAAGTGTCCCTTAAACAATTAAATTTCAAGTATAAGGTGATAAGCTTCCAATTAACTTCGTCAAAAATAATTAAGATGAAAATTATGGAACATAACATTTACTTTTAACCTAGGAAAATCCAATTTACCCATTACCAAGGTGATAAATTTTTCCATTGTTACTATTTATAATGCCTAAAAATAAAAGGGGATCTATTTAAAAAATTTGGACCTCTTGATTCAAAATATGGAATCCAATTTTAAAAATTTATTTTATATAAGTGGTGGAGATTTATTTTAAAAATAAGTTTTCAAAACGTGATTAAAACTTTTTTTTTGAAAAATACCCTTTTAAGCATAAAACTATATTTATTCTTATCTCATTACTACAAAAAACATTTAAAGAATGGTAATAAATTTGATAAAATATATACATTATAAATTTCATTAAAATCATTCTTCTGTAGTGATAAATGTTATTTATTAAGATAAAAAAATATTATGCACATGAAAATAGGTTTTTTAACATATCCTTCATTTTCGATTGATTATTATTTTCATTTAAAATTAATTGATAACCAATGAATTAATTTTATATATATGCAAAACATAATTTTTTCATAATTTAGTTACTATTATTCGTACCCACCAATCTAATGCCTAAGTGAAAATGGTTCCATTGAATAATAATATTGTATTAGTATATTGTGGTTCCTTTATACAAAGTGTCACGTATAACACTACCTATCAAAGAAAATCATTTTTTAAGGGATATATATTCTAAAATATAGGGGTGTTACATTTTACCCACATTATAAAGATTTCTACCATATAAATTATATCAATCTGAAATAAAAAATAAGGATATTTCTATTTCATTACATCATCAAGTTCCTAAGTAGCTTCTTTGAATTTCGAATTTTTCCAAAGAACTATAATCTGGTGAGTAGTCATAGTCCATAGAACTACACCGATATGATCTAAGTTTTTATTTTTTGTTCTTCATATGATATATAATTATCTATTGGTACAATATCTAAGTTCAGTACATGTAAAATATTAGGTTTGTATTTAATCAGGAAAGATACATAGAAGACGTCGTGAACATGAGAGAGGTTTAGTGGAAACTTTAAGAGATAAGTTAAAATCCCTAATAAATAAAGAATATAAAAGAAAACAGTATACCGAGGTCTCATATTTCTTTATTTATTAATATCATAACCTTTTCCCATGGAAAAAATTATAGATATTCTTTTTCACCAACTAGGAATTCTATATTTTTCTGATGATTGTTAGCATAATTTTTTTATCAACTCCATGATAACTTAATGTGATACTGAGTATCTCTAACTTTCACTTCCATTTCCACATATATCTTATATCTCAATATATTTATTTCTTCAACACCATCCCATCCCATTGGATTTCAACACTTCTTTATATAGAGGGCTTCATTAGGATCCATCTAAATGCTAGAGTGAAAGCTATTGCTGTAAGAAAACTATAATAGAGGAATTTTTTGTTCCAAAACACCTTTAAAATACATAGAAAAACATCTCATCATATCTTCTAGTGTTTTAATGGTTCTCTTTGACTAACCGTCTATTTGAGGTTGATAAGCATTACTAAAACTCAACTTTCTATCTGGATCTTGATGAATACTTTTCCAGAACATCGAGGTAAACCTAAAATCCTGATCAGAAACAATAAAATATGATACAACATCAATCCATATCACTTTATTAATGTAAATTATTGAAATATAATCAAGTGATAAATATTATTTGATAGTAATGAATTTTTCTAACTTTATAAGGTGATCAACTATAATCCAAATAGAATTGTGGCCTTTATATTTTTTAGGATTCTAATGATAAAATCCATAGTTATGATTTACCATTTCAATTATGGTATATTAAATGGTAATAACATCCCCTTATAAATATATACCTCATCCTAAAATTTCTGACATACCAAGAACTGAGTTACATACTCTATAATCTCTCACTTTATGTTGTCACACTTGAAATACTCTTTCACATCTCTATACATCTTCATAATTCTATGATGAATAGATAATGATGAAATATTATACTAATTCAATATATCCTTCTTTAAGACTCGTATTGAAGGGATAAACATACCGATCTTAAACCTTATCATTCCATAAAAATCAAGGTTGATCTCCGGAATATTTCTAACTTTTTTCTGCAGTTCAACATCTTATTTATACACCTCTTTAATCACCATATGGATAGATGGTTGAACACTCGTTTTTGAAAGATAAAATTTCCCTCCATCCTTTGTGATTTCCATATTCATCCTTCTAAAATATATAAATATTTGTTCTTTTCTGATCCTCATCATAGATAAGCTACCATGATCATTTCAACTCGAAGTATATACCACCTAGTTCTTTTCCCTAGGTTTTAAATTTATTAAGCATCCATAATATTTAATAAACTCCAACCATATTCTCCTGCACATATTCTTTGTCTTTGGGATTAAGAGGTTCTCGATGTAGATTATCATCATTAACCTCTAGGTTTGAGAACTGTTTATCATAATTCCCATATTCCTTACATTTGAAACACATGAGTGTGGGTGGTGTCTTTTGTGGGAATTTTTCTCTAACGTTGACTGACATCTTCCCATCACTTCGAAATTTTATTTCTCTATTAACTTTATTTCCACACTTTTAAAATTTACTAATTCCATTAATAAATTTTCATTATGTTTCCTTCCAAACTTACAGCATAATGGATTTCTCATCATCTTATCTTCATGATGTTTAGAGTTTCAGTTTAATTTAATCTATTTTTCTTATCAAAACTATAATATGTATAGGTAAGTCCAATATTTATTTCAT
The DNA here is from genome assembly GCA_963277665.1 of Viscum album. Classification (NCBI taxonomy): domain Eukaryota; kingdom Viridiplantae; phylum Streptophyta; class Magnoliopsida; order Santalales; family Viscaceae; genus Viscum; species Viscum album. The sequence goes on from OY728148.1 coordinate 1,144,154,440, forward strand.
CCCTAATAGAAAAAAAACGGTTTATTCATATCTACTAAAATACCTTATTATATCACCCTTTAGAGACTTGGTTTTAATCCATAAAATAATAAACCAACCATTAATTCAAGTAAGATGATAATAGTAGAATTCTACCTCACTAGTAATATAAAATATTCCTTATATATGCTAAAAGTTTCATTATACTCATGATTCATCTCAAGGAATTAATTCTCTATTTTCAAATGAATAATACAAGTATAATATTTATTGAAAAAATAATCTTTTAAACTCATCCAACTCCATGGAGTCCATTTTTTCTTATTTATTCATGTTATTGATAAGAATCCACCATTTATCAGATTCTCCTTCCCAATAGTAAATATCCAAATTAAATTTTTCATATTTTTAACACTAGAGTATAGAAAATATATTTTTAGTGTTAATGATCCATTAATAACCAACTAGTGGATCATAATACCCATTAAAATAAGGTGGTTGTTTCCTCATGAATGACTAAACATAACATTTTTTCCCATTTTCTCATTTTTAATCTTAGCATTATTCATAGCTTGATAAAATTTAATAAGAATAAAAATAAGATTACTCACTCCATTTCCTGTAGAATTTTTTTTCTTATGAGGAAAATCATTTCATTTTATATTTTATTCAACATTGACATGATTCCTTTGAGTTCCAACCATTGACTAAAACCAAACAAAACATAGTGTGGGGAATAATAATCATAGTTAGAAACCACATAATCATGAAAAATAATTTAATGGATTTCCAAATCAATACACCTTTTCAATATATGAATCTTAAGGTTTAGCCTAGGTCATAAATGATCATTACTAAAACATTATGATGTTTTCTATACTTACACTTATCCCCATGTTTATCACTAAATTTTATTTATCCTAGTTTTAGAAGTCAACTATAAATTACTTTGATACTAACTATATAAACCCATACTTTCATACATATACATTACATATTATTAGATGAATATTCATTACATAACATGAAAATCCATGCTATAATTATATACTTATAGTGCCTTTGGAATATTTTATGCATAATAAAATTGTTCATATGAGGTCTACATAATCTCCCACTATGTTATTATTAAATATAACCCCAATTGTAAATATAATATTTTAAATATATCTTCATGACATAGAGAAAGGAAACATAATAAAGGGTGATATTAGATAATCAAAAAGGGTAAACAAGGGATATATAAATGATAACATAAGAATAACATGATCATAAGGGTATGAGAACATGATATTAACATTTAAAAACCATACCCTACATATCATAGATAATTTTATTGATTCCTTGCATAAATCTTGGTAGTTCAAAATACATAAATCAAAAAAAAGAATCAAAGGAAATGATCCATGATAGAATAATAATGGCATAAGACCAAATTTTGTGGCATACAAATAATCATAGAAAAAAAAATTCATTAGTAGCCAAGGTACACTACCAAGAATATCATATTATATTGGGTTAACTTCCAAAACCATCATATCCATTGTCAGAATTCACTCCCAAGACTATCAAAGATGACAATGTCCCTTACTGAAATAGGTTCACTCCCCATTTCAGTCCTTGTTATCTCATGGGATATCTAACATTTCCCAATGCATTGGAAGTATATATAATTCTATACCCACCTATATCATAATTAAAATAAAACATATGTGTTCTAAAAGATATTAAAATATTAATCATATCATAAATCATGAAAATTATTAGGGTTTTATAATTATTTCATGAAATCATAACCTGTGGAAAAGAAATGGGTTTCAAAACTTAATTAACCTATAAAAAATAAAAAAAGGTTTAAAGAATCCTCCTTAAATAATAATCATCATAATAAATACAAAGAATTTAGTTTTATGTTATTATTAGATTATATCCCCATTAAAGCATAATTAACATCATAGGATGTCATCTTAGATGAAAAATTCCTTTGATTGTACACTTGTAGCATGAATTGATAAAAATAAACTTTTAACTTTGAAATAACTTATTTAAAGTCTAAAAACATCCCAAATATTAGAGAAAAATTTTATTTGAAAATAATCATGTAACCCTATAAAGGAAGTTTCAATGCATTAAGAATTCATAATGGTGGTAAATTCCATTCATGTCATATAAGTTAAAAGAAAAAAAATCACATTGGAAAATGAAAACAATAATCCATTTACCAAAAAACTAAAAATTAAATAATGGGGAAAATGAATTTTAAATATCATAGGATAATATTAGTAAAACTCTAGAAAACATTTTTATAAAATAAAGATATGGAAGAAAGAAGTTTTTTCTCAACCAAGGAAATAAATAAAGTCGGTTTTCTTTAAAAACATTCTTTTATACTCTTGAGTTCTTAAAGCTATAAAAATGAAAGAAATCATGTATTCTCCAAAAATAACCATGAGAGGAGAAAATTAATGAGTTTACTAAGAGGTAGATTGTTAAGTTTAATCTTCATAAACTTAATCGTAAACAATCATGATAAACAATGAGATTGTAACATAAAACGCTTACCACTTTTGAAGCTTTTAAAGTATAAAATCCTTGAAGTAATAACATAAAATTAAAATTTAAATAAAATTAAATTTATTAGATTCATTATATAACATACGAAAGTGAAATTATATACATCACAAAAAATAAACAAGTGGTGGTTATGGCATATGTATCCTAGAAATAAAAGTGAGACTAGAAATCCCTTACCTAAAGTTTCATATTTCATCGTACACCAAGGAAATGCCTATATAATAAATATAGGCATTTTATATTTGTATTACTGAACCATAAACATAATTATAATACCATTTATGATTTACTTATGACATCTTATCACCCATTTCTTAATAATTTGTTATTAATATCAATGTTCTATGTTATTACTACATTTTTTCATGAATGATTCAGTTCAGCAATCCCAGTCCTTTTAATTTGATCGTAGTTCCATAATATCTATAATTTTAATTATGATATAAATAAACTATATAAAAATTATAAATATATATTCATCTATAAAAGGTAGAGAAATAAAAATGAATTTCACCATTCATGGAAACGGAAGGTCGTACATATGCATGAACACTGTTTTTACTTTTCAACAGATGGAAAAGAAGAAATAAAATGAAAATTTTCCATTAAAGAATAATTATTATAATACATAAATCATATATATTCATCAAGTAATTCATTATTTCCATCCATGTAAATCATAAATTAAAAAATAATCACTACTCATCATTGAGGTGGTAGTCAACACAAACACACAAACGACGTCATTGTTTTCCAACAGCTTGTAAGGTAATAAATTTTATATGTTATTATCATTAAAAAAGAATTATTATTTAATAAATATAATATATAAACATTTAACCCATAATAATAATAATCCATGAATGATGTAAATGAAAAATGAATTGTATCGCTACCCAGAGAAAGCAATTCGTACGTATACATGAATGATACATTCACTTCCCATTTGATAAGAGATAGGATGAATAATGGTGGTTTAATAATAATAATAATAATAATAACACATAATTAAATTTAGTATACTGAATTTATTATTTTATTATGATTACCATAGATTTTGTGGAGTTAGAAGATGAATTAAAGGAAAGAAAGTATCAAATAAGGTGGTTACCTCTTCTTTGAAAAAACTCATTTAGACTTCATCTTAAGGATCATATTGTTGGTCTTTTTGGAATAAAAAAATCAATAATGTGGATAAGTATGTTTATAAGACAATTTGGTAGGGTTTTTTGGATCTGTAAGGCTTAAAGTGGTATAAGTAAGTGAAAGGGGAGTTACCTTTATAAGCGGGGGGAGGTGTGCTCTTGGGATTTCTTATAAGATTAAAATATAAAAATTCAATATCTATAAAAATGATTAAAAATTGATAGATATTAGAAGATAAAATTTTATGTTTCCTAAATACCATCAACCAATAAAATTTGGATTGGTTTATGGGGTGTTTTAAATCTTATTTTTTGGTTTACCCCCTTAGTTAACCCATCATAACATTAATTGCAGTAACATATTTTTCACTCATAAAGGGTTATAATTTTACTTATAGGGTTTAAATTGGATAATAAATGGCCATGGGATGAAATTTTAGACCATATTTTATCCATATTTTCTTATTTAAATATTTTTTAGATTTTCAAAAAAAATTAATAAGAAATTATTTTCATAAAATATCATTAATGTCATTTTTTGACAGTATTCATTTGGTTTGACACTGAAGACACCTAAAAAGGATAAATTTTGTATATAATAATTTCAAAACACTAATATGTTATATTAATATATAAAATTGAAGTATCACTATAAATCATTAAAATTATATAATTTTTTTGAAAAAATATTTTAATTAATTATTCTATTAATTGAAGAAATATTGTGTCAAATTGTATAAGCATTTAAGGTAATTATATAATTACTAAAAATTATAAATAAATTAAAATAATTAAAATAATTTTATTAGTATCAAAATAATCATTAAATTTCATTCACAACTTTATCTTTTCTTTATGTGTACACGTATGAGATATTTAAAAGTAAGAGAGTGGCATTCTATATTTTTCTTTTCATTAAATATCATATGGGTAAGTTTCAAGCATGTGTATCACTTAAATTATTAAATTTAGCATAAAAGGTGATAAGTTTTGAGTTACCTTCTTCCAAAAAATATTGAGATGAAAAATGGCTTCCTTAATATTTATTTTTAACCTCGGTTAACCCAATTTACCCTTTACCGAGGAGATAAATTTTGTCATTGTTACTATTCATAAAGCCTAAAAATAAAATTGAACTTTTTAAAAATTTGGACCTCTTGATTCCAAATATTGAATCAAGTTTTTAAAATAAATTTTCTTTATTTTTCATGAATTCATTTAAAAATAAATTCTCAAAACCTGATGAATGTCTTTTTTTAGAAAAACATATATATTAGAAAAAATGGATTTATTCGTATTTCATTCCTATAAAAAACAAAAGATAAATTTTTAAAAAAATTAAAATATTTATATATAAATTTCATTAAAATAATTAACCAATAGTTATTAATTTTATTTATTAAATTAAATACATATTGCTCGCATAAAATAGTTGTTTAGAAAACATCTTTTTTATTTTCAAATGATTTTTATTTTAATTTATAATTATTTTATAACCGGTGAATTAATTTTATACATAAGTAAAAAAAATATCATAATTTATTAAGTCCTATTTATACCCTCCAATCCAATGGATAAGTGATAACTATTACATTAAATAATAATATTTTAATAGTATATCATGGCTCATTTAAAATCAGTGTTGCATATAATGCAAGCTATCAAAGAAATAAAAAATATTTAAAGAAAAATATATTATAAAATCTTGAGGTGTTACATATAATTTATATCTATAAGGTAAATTAAATCCACCACTACCGGACACAACACAATAAAAAAATTGCATTGAACACATAAGTCTAGGGACTTGACGCCACAACCTGCAACTCCCATTACTTATATAAAAGAACCTTTTATACTCTCTTACAAACACATTTTGAGAAATATAGTTAACCCAAGACCTAACCTAATAACTTAACCACATTCCTAAACATGTTTTATATTCCATCATTTGATTATAAAACCAAACTAGAAAGGATTTAGGTATAAACCTAGAGAGGTTATCTGAAGAAGAGATGTAGTCCTTAACCTAGTATTTTCATATTATTTCTTATTCAAACTCATTGAAATATAATTAAAAAATGATGAAATAATATAAATGGAATCATAAATGTACTTATATGTTGTTATGATAATGGTATAACTTATATCCATCTTCTTATTCAATCAAATGGAAAATGAAACCATCATTTGTGTGTTTGGAAGACTGGCGCCTCGTGAACCGATCTAATTGACTTTTCAACACCACCTCTCATAGCTAGTTATAAATATTGATTTAATGTATATATATGATATTCATGAAATATTTAAAATTATTTAAAGATAAAATATTATATATTTTCTTACCTTTCCAACCATTGAAAAATGATTATGTCACTCGTCTGTACGTGTGGATCACAACCTCCACGAAGTGATGTGGTTCGGTTTTTTATCATCACAACACATGGATTGTATATATAAGTGTATTTAATGAAATAATATTATATTTATGATATTATAATTATTATATAAATATAAAATAATACATACCTTCTTTACTTCATGTTCATTTAAAAATGTAAATGTTACTCATTCGTACATATGACCTAATGTCTACATGATTGTAACATAATTAAATTTTCATAACCATTTTTCACAATTTTTTTAAGGAATAATTATTTTATAAAAAATATTATTATTTAATTATTATTATGTGTATTATAAAATAATTTACATTTTTACCATTCTTATCCTACCGCAGTTGTTTTGGTATTATGAACAAGATGTCCTAAAAAATACAACATAAACTTAACTGATGATGTAACTTAATAAAACATGGTCATAAATGAAATGAAATGAAAATTAATAATGAAATGAAATGAAAATTAAATAGGATCTTAATTATTTAATTAATTAACATAATTTTATTATTCATGATGATAAAGAACCAACGAGATGATTTTGACTCAAGATATGTAATTTCTAATCTCAATTCCCTTTCTTTGAGACTTAAGCTATTTTCACTATATGTTTTATTCTACATGGTGTATAAACTACATTATGGATGCATTTTATCATTATAAAATGTATAATATAGTTTTTTCAAATCCATTCAAGATTTTTCCTTTTATATTTCATTTTTTAAAAAGTTAAAAAAGTATTAAGGGGCACTTTACCTTAAAACCCTCATTTTAAATGTTTTAAGGGTCCATTTTATAAATATTTATATTCCATGTCCATATTATTCTAATTATTTTATGAATTTATTTATATGGAAATAAATTAATTAGAAAATACATTTTATTTTTCTTTTTAATTTCGTACAAATATTTTCAAAATTAATTTTTTCATGTATTTTATATAGAATGTTCTGACTTTATTTACGAAGGGAAAAAAGGAATGTTAAATTTTAACATATATAGCATCAATTCTTTTTACTACTAAAACAAACATTATTTCTTCTTTTTTTACTTAAAAATATTTCATGTTTTCTTCAAATAAAAACCCTTCTTACCATTTTCTAGTTATTTTTGTTTTGTAAATGAGTTTTAAAGGGAAATTGTATATTGATATCAGGAAAAGTTTTTTATATAAGTTCAAAAGCTTTTTTCAAGGGTTTTAAAATGAAAAGGTAAAATATTAAAATGTTTTATTTTTAATATGGTTATATATATATCTGTGTGTGTGTGTGTGTGTTTAAATGTATACTTTAGATATTTTGTGTGTGTGTGTAGTATTATTTAATATTAAATATATATATATATATATTAAATATAGATATGATAATATGTTAATATTATATAATATAAGAAATAATATATATATATATATATTACATATATCAGATAGCTTAGTCTGACTAATTGGTATGGGCCTTCAGTTCCAATCCAGTGTATGTAGGTTTGAGTCTTGTTGTATAACTTTATTAATGATTTCATGAGGGCATTAATGCATTGCAATGAATGTTTTTTTCATGAAAAGTAGTAAGAATTTATACAGTGTGATGAGTGGGTCTCTCATGAATACTATCAATGAGTAATTATCTTGAGGTGTGAGGTAGCGTCCCTATTGTTGATATATATATATATAATAATAATTTTACCCATATTTTTAAAATTATCATTCCATTGATTCTAAAAATAACTTTAAAATAAGGTGTTGAAATTTCCCATGTTTTTAAACATAGATAAAAATTAAATTTTTATAAACATGGCTAATTATGTAATGTATATTTTTCACATGGGTATTAGCATCCATTGAAACAATGTGGAGAGTACATACCTCACATATACTATCATGGTGTTATAATTAGGAGGCATTATGGGGGGTCCCTTGTTGTCAATATATATATATATATATAATATTTTTAGAAATGTTTGAAAACTTATCATTCCATTGGTTTTAAAAAAAACTCCAGAAAATAAGGTGTTGGTAATTATACATGTTTTTAAACACAGATAAATAACAACATTTTCATAAACATGGCTAATTACCAATGTTTTATAAAATATAGGTAATTAGTTTCATTTTTAAAAATGTCACTAATTAACCATGTATTCAGAAATTTAGCTATTTAGTCACATTTATAAATGTGGCTAACTTTCCTATACCTCATTCAATTTTATTTCTAAAAATGTTATTAAATACATTAGTTATTGTTATAAAAATAGATAATGTTAAAAAATAAAACAGCTAAATTATGATTTTCTTATATCATACCTAGAAAATGATACCTTGGAGTTATAAATTGATCACCAAATTATCAAAGTCTTTGACAAAGGATTTGTTGATTGTCGAAATCTATGATGATTTATCTAGTCTAAAAACAAAACTCAAGAACCCTTAACACCTTTTCATAAATATCTAACCCCGATAAGACTTTGAACACTAAAATTCTTCCTTAGGACAAAACTCTCTCAGATATTACTCAAAAATGGGATGACCCACTGGGGTCCCACCAATACATATAATTAGGCCATCTGTGTCACTCCAAGCTCACCTACAATAGGCAAGGGGTTGATCAGTATCATGAAGAAGGAATATCACTCCCACGGGAGGTATTTCCCTAATGAACCTATAAGAAACAACACATATCTTGAATGGAAATTAATAAATGAAATTTTAAAAAAATATTGGAATCTAGAATAATGTGCATCTGAAATATGAAAACATTTATAATACTATGATAGATATGAACTATATAAATAAGAAAAATCCACATCCCAATATCCCAAGTAAAAAAATAGACCTTAACTAACCAAAAAGGGGAACTCCTTGACACATTATCTCCTGATACAAATGCCAATAGTAGTCATCACCATAGTTTACGGCTAAGAACATTCTTTATCAACATGACATCCTCCATGATCACATCCAAATTTACTATCATTTTCATAGAGCATGACATGGGTGGATGAAACACTCATGTAGGGGTGTATATAAACAGAGCTAGTTGGATGCCCATAAAACAAGAAGGGAGGAATAAAATATAACTCATCTCAAAACCAAGGAAAGTGGGAAGTCTAAGTGGAGTCAAAATATATTGTAAGGATCATGATAATTAAATTACTTCCTTGTATCATAACCCATCTCTATGAAGATAATATGTATCGAGCAACATGAGGTACCTAGTGAATTTCATGTCCCACTATTTCAAAACTAATCAAATTCTTGAAACCAAGTCATCTCTCAAAATCCATATTGGGGGACTCATGTCCTTACAAGGTATGTGTTTTGGTTGAAAGATTATTAAACTCGTGTAGTTATCACATGCCTCGTTGAGGAAAGAAAAATGATCAACGGAGTTCTAACATTATGGTTGGAGAACATGCACCCTATCTACCTGGGGAATTACTTTGCCCACTTATATTTTGGGGGACCTACACCTTTTCATGCAAGTAGTGATCAAGGGAGTACCCAACCATATTCATGGTATAGTGGACTCATTACCTAAGTCCATCAGGGAGAATAAAACATTATAATGTATGTAGGGGGAATAATTCCCCGTTATATGTATATCTCTATGGGAGTAATGAACACCTTTTTCTCTCTGAACATACCACCCAAACCTTGCCATCATCCCTATGGAGATAAAATAAAAAATATTCCCAAAATACCCCATAAAACTTCTGAGGGATAAGATTATTTCACCATTTTTTTATACATAAAAATGATCAAAATGGAATATTCACATTTCCTATCCTAACACTTAATTGAAAAGGTGTAGAAAATGAATAAAAACTATCATACTGATCCATATGGAATCCTCCAAGGCACACCACATAGTTCTATTAAGTGGGGGACATCATCCCCCCGATGTGTGTGTCTACCCACTTGTTGGAAAGAAGAGTAGGTTTAAAGTGTTATGTATGTCCCGTCAGGGCCAAATCAAGTTGGTGTAGACCCAAATCAAGGCCCTGTTATTCCATATGATGAGATAGTAGGAGGGGTGAAGAAGTTTTCCTATGGGGATACCCTACATGGTCCCATGTTGGGTGAGTCTAGCACCTAACCCACTTAGTTTTCCCAACTTCACAGCTGGTTTGGGCCGATGCATAGGGCTAACCCATACCAACCATTACTACTCAGGGCTGGTGGTACTTATCCCATTAGGTGATTCCTTGTGGAATTATATATGGAAGGTGTAATGACTATCATATCCCATCCAATATAATGAGTGATAAAACCTCAACTTTTACTTTAGAGAAACCCTATCCAGCAACCTATCTGTATCCACAACCCACTATCTGGACTCACCATCACCATCCTAGCCTTAACTCCCCATGTAGCTACCATCCACTTCCAAAACTACGTCTCAATTTTTTCTTGATACTACTACCTTAGATTCAGAATCATACATCTCCCTTTTTCGGGTTTCCCCTCATTGGGATACCATTTCATATCACACTATGTTGTTCCCCCAACACCACTTAGACTGAGCTTCCTATTTAAAACTTTATTCTACTACAAAGTATGTTCTCAGTTTTATTCATCACAAATAAAATATAGATAAAACTTGGATTAGTGATAAAAATTTAGTGACTGGTTGAAATGACCACCCTTCAAAAACTGTCATTTTACAACTTTATCTCCACACTGAATGGCACATGGAACGAGGGGGAATTGGGGAGTTAGTGGTTGGTGATTCACCCATTCTTTATCTATAAAAAACTATCCTTAATGGTTATCTCAAAATTATTCAGTGATAAATAATTAATTAATTATAATTTTGAGTAATTCTTACATTGTTACACAAATATCTATCAAGGGTTTACTTAGAATAATGAATAACCCTAATAAAAGTTTCTATGTATGAATTTATAGAGGAAAATTAGGTTAATCAGTATTTTGATTACGAATTCAAAATGGGATTGGTCTATTTTCTAAAACATGGACATGAAAATTCATCTTTCCTATCTAAAATCTTTAGTATCGAGTCAAATTAAGATGATATATTTTCCATATGGGTCTCTGATTAATAAGTATAAATTATTTAACATCATTTTTACATGTAATGGATAAAACTATTATATTTTTAAAATATTAAATATTTATCAAGATCCTGAGACACTATAAAATTAATCCAATCATGTGACCAGCTAATAAAATATTAATTAAAATTATTTTAAGGATTCAACCAAAATTCTTGTTCATTACATAGGTATATTATAACATTTATTATGGTTTCAGGTTTTAAGATAACTTTTTTATGAGATACAAATTTGAATCCTTTGGAAAGTTTAATGTGTTCAACAGTGGATTATACAATAAATTAGACAACTTTATTCTGATTCTTCCATCAGATCGGGGTGGTGAATTCTTGATCCAATAATTTATTTATCATTTGAGAAATTGTGAAAAGTTTTTCCTAGATCATTCCTCTAGAAACATCATTGTTGAATGGTTTTTCTAATAAGTAAAATCATATAAGGTTATGTATGATTCAGTTTATGTGAATCAATGTGACCTATCATATATTCATTGGTATATTTGCTGTAAATGATTCATTTATACTTAATTTCATTCCATCAAAATAACTCATAAATACATCATATGATATATGGAATGGGAGGCATATCAAAATGTATTTTATGAGGATTTAGGTTTTAAAACCATATGTATAATGTTGGGATTATGAAAAAAAATTCCCCAAATCAGATTAATGCTTTTTTAATTATTCCAAGGAAATTAATGGATATAATTTCTATAATCCCACTGGACACAAAGTGTTTGTGTCTTGATATAGTGTTTTCCTTTATAAGGTTCACATAAATAGAGGAGTTGTTTGGGAGAAATATTGAACTTACAGAAATTCAAAACCAATAAATAACAATGGTTCATGAGATGGAATGTGATTATGTTGTATTTGGTTCCCTATAATCAACTTTTATAGAACTTGATTACATGTTTTCCATTATTAATGATTTTTTTTAGAACATCATGGTTTTTAATTTTCATAACTCATGTATATGATAATGTCCTAAGAGTGTATGTCACACTAAAACATCATAGTAGTTCCCCACTACAATGGTAACTTAGGGGTTCCACAACATCATTCTTGAATATATGTTCTATAGCCTAATGATATGGTCTAACATAACACAAAAAACACAAGTTATCAGGGGTAGGAGTCACATAATACATTGAAAAATCTTCTCATAGTGTTATCAATTGATAATATCTAAGATATTAGGTTTTTATAATAGACCTAATAATAGAAAATTTCCATTTCCCTATGTCATTGGATGTTTTTATTTGCATATTTACATATTGATATCTAGATATTAATATTATAATTAATGGATATCATGACTCAATCACATTGGTGTATTAATGAAAACCACAATGATATATGGTTATAGTGAGGTAGTATATGTTGGGTGTTTCATGAGTGATATTGAATTAATGGATAATTTAAGAAAGAATTTATAACTTTTATCCCTCAATGGAAGTTGATATATCAAGCCCATTGATAGGAATGGAAAATACATGAAAATTCAATGTCCACGGTGTTCAGTGAGTGAGTTCATTTCTGTAAATTCGAAGATTGAGAGATCAAGTACTGAGTTGATGGGACCATCATGCAACCCCCTTGATATGGGATATTATGTTAAGGTATTTTGTTACATTATAAGTATTAATAAAAGTTTTAAAGTCATATTTACTAGATATTTGGCATATTTCTAGATTGTAACATTGTACATTAGTCACTTATTCCTAATGCCATGGAGGAAGAGTACTAGAGGTTTACACACTCTATGTATCCAAAAACACAGTTAAATTCAAGTATTGAATTTAACACGTTAGAATAAATAATATTTATTTGATTTTGGTTGATCTCTATAATTTATTCAAAAGTTATTTGAATGAATAAGTGAGTTAAATAATAATAAATATTTATTTACAACTTTTTCTAATATAATATTTATTATATTTATCATAGTGTAATTATGTGGAATTTTTTTTTAATGAAATAATCATTATTCTAGGATTAGTAAATATGGACAAGGGAAAGCAGGCCAAGAAAAATGGTCATGTTGGAAATAATATAAACTATATTTATTTATATTCTTAATTTTTTATAAATGTCAATTGATTATTATTATTATTATTATTATTGTTATTATTGGACATGGGGTCAATTTAGAATTATGACTATGGAAAGGGTTTGGTGTGAAATTTTCCATAAAAAATATCTTATTATATAATTTTTCATAATCACTTTTTTGGTGAGAATAATGGATAGAAAAAGACTCACTCAACCCATAGATAGAGTCCGTGAAATCTAGAAAACACTCTCTTATTCCTCCTCTCTGAAGAGATAAATATAATATCAATATATCTTCCTCATTTGAGATGAATATAGTTGTGATCAACCACAAACAATGCAAGCAATTAGGATATTCCGTGCTAGAAATAAATGATTCTATGGAGATGTTCAGAGATTTAGGTGGATGTGTGGATCAACTCTAGAGGGGTTATGTACTTCTTTCATAAAGTTTAATGATGGTATGAAAAGATCTGTCCAATAATATAATCAAAAAAATAATAATTACAAGTTGACATAATTCTATATCTTCTCAAAAATTAATTATAAAATTACTTGTGAAGCTCCTTCTCTTCTTCATTTGGATATCTAATAAAGCCAAGTAATATAGTATTTTCACAGGATGTGATTTTTTTAATCATTTGTGAAAATGATTACATTAAAATTGAGTCTAAAATATGATTTGTTCATACCATAATAGGATTCTTCATCTGTGCCCAGAACCTAAATGTTATATTAGAGCGGTCACAAGTTTAATTTATAATTATTTATTATTTGTTGATTGTTTGTATGTGTTTGTGTTTTATTTTACTTATATCAAATCATTTTAATATCTAAGAATTGTCTTATCTTCCTTTATTAATTCTATCTAACATAAATAATAATCAGATATGGATTAAAAAAGAACATTCATTCGAATAACACCATCTAGAGGTGCCAAAGGCTCTACCTACACAAACAAACTGAGTACACATAAAGCACTTCCTATATGCAAACTATGTATTTTGTATTTCCATTTGTATCCTATAAAAAAATCCTAATATATCTGATCAAATTGGATCTAAGATCCAAAAAAAGTGGAACAATGTGTACATCTAGATAGATAGGTACACAGCTTTAAGAACTACACGTTATGTAACCACTATACATTATGTGTAGTCTTATTTTCTTATGCATTAGAACACGAGGAATCCTAGAAAGCCATGTATCGAATACATGAAAAAGTAATGGATGATTCATGCATCTCCAAGTCCACTCTCCATTTTTTCAAAGTACATGTTGTGTTCATTAAACACATCCATGGTAAGAAATACATTTAGTCCCTAGGCATGTGTTGCAGAAATAGGCAGAAGACAGCACATGTCATGTACTATAGTACACTTAATGAAGTCTACTGCAAATAGTGTGCTTATTTACTCTTGGAGAAAAATTAAATATAAACTCAAACCTATTTTCATGTGTTTCGTGTGTCATTTATTTGGTAAAGTACATTCTATGTAATAGGATTGATAATTTTATATTAAATCTATTTCGTGTTAAATTTTTGGATAAGCACATGAATCTTCTTCTAAGTAAACTTATATACTTTTTCAATTTTAAATGAAATGAATTTTGTTTAAAATTATAGATATTGTGGGTTAAGGTTGATTGGTTGGAATTAAAATAAATTGAATTAATTGGATTATTTTATGGAATAATATCTTAATTAAATAAAGAATCAATGTAATTGATAACTAGATTGAAAATGTATGCTCATTGCTTCAAGTTTAGATGATCATGATATTTTATTATCCCTAAATATGGGATTTGTTTCCATGATTTATTATGTTTAAATTATTATTGATGTATTTTTTTATACCCTCCACCTTATTATGTAAGGGAAAGTATTCTCGCAGTTTTCTTTACATAAACCCCTTTATCTAATCCATTGAATCCCCACACCTATGTGTGAGTAAAATCTTATGTAAATATAAATATCCTAGATGATATGAGGAAAAACCAATCAAAGTGATACCTAGAATCTAAGTTGTAATATTGAAACACGAACCAAGTTATGGTTCAAGGTGTTTCCCCTAGGGTTGGTTTATCATTTTCTAGATAAACTAACCATTAGAAAATATCATGATTTGGTAAATTATGTTTTATGCCTGTTAGTTTCATAGTAAATTATTTATATTTGTGGATTATTTATGATTACCTAGTAAATTAATTAACAAATCATGCAATATGGAATAAAATATAATATTATTATGCATAATTATATTATTAGTCATGGTTAATCACTTAACTAAAATCCACACAATATTAAAAAGGCACATGAAAATACAAAATGATATTTGTGCATAAGGATAGAAATCCAAAAACTAAAATTTTAAGTTGGTATATCCTCTCACTACATAAGTTATAATTGAACTCATAGGTCAAGGTGCTTCACCAACCCAATTTAGGGAACTTTCAATTCTTGTGAAACATTTAGCTTGAATTTTTGGGTTTAATTAACCTAATTTACATCAAGGGTTGATTTACTAAGTAAAACTTGGTGTAATTGAGATCAAAGTGTGGATAAAATTTTTAAAATAGGATTTTTGGATTAGTATTCCACTCAAGGGATCAAGGAACTATGGGTTAATATACATGGTGAGTTACACTAACCAAGAACCCTTACAATATCTTATAAGGCCCAAGTATGAGTTATGAGAAATAGAATATAGATCCTTTCCACTCAAACATCTAAGTAGAAATATATTTTTAAACTAATGGTGAGGGATATTGGATTTTGGAAAATAGTTGGATATTAATGTAATTTAATTAATTTTAAATTTTTTAATCATTTTTTGTAAATCAAAATAGATAATAATTATCTACTCTTCATTTGTAGAAATTTTAAAATCAAACAACTTCAACAATATCATTACATTTTATACTATATAAGGATTACTTTCTCACCAGTGTGAATTTCTAGGAATTGTATATGTGGTTCTACACCATGAATGGAAATTATACATATTGAAAATCCAACTTCATGAATTCATTGCCAAATAGGCTAATGAGAAAAAAGTATATCTCTATTTGAAGCATGTTTATGAAACAATGTATGTCAAATGATTCATGTTATCCTCTATGTATAATGAGCATTAAAGAAATATTATGATATGGATGTGTATATCATTGTTTCTCACCTTTGGGATCTCTACCAAGTGAAGCAAAGATCAGAGAGATATAGGATCTTTATTGCACTTTTCACATGAAATTTTGGAGATTCAGTGCCATTTGGATCACATGTTGTAAATATGATTTTCAACATTGAGAACTTGGGAATATTTTATTTATTAATCCCTGATGAGAAATGCACAGATATCATTATGTCATTACTACTTAAAAACTTCTAAAGTTATATTGTGAACTATAAAATGTGAAACAGTGATAAGTCACCTTCAGAACTTCTTATACTTATTTTCTAGGTTGATAAATACATGGGGCATAATAAACCCTCATTCTCTATGGTTCATAAGTATATGAGGATGTTTCAATTCTTTCATTAGGGTATACATCATCTGTGGAGACATGTTAACTATTTCACCGCATTCCCGCTATCTAAAGCTGGGAAACATTCATCATTTCTTCAGATCTGTTTTCTCTATTATCAAAATGAGATGATGGTAAATTGATTCCTCCTTATGTGGATTCCTCCTTGGAATTCATCTCCTTGTCCGATTCTCTATTAAAGATTAAGGCATTGTTTGTGAAACTTTTAACACCTCAACCCTAGTTACCCAGAGTCGGTGCAATATTACATAACGTTGGCATGATCACAAGGGATCAAATCCCGAAAGACCGATCTGTTTAGTAGCATTGTAAGTAATAGATAAAAACATAAGTTTTACATTACATTATGAAATGAAAAACAACAACATTGTGCCTCTTTTGAAAACATTCATCTCCCTTAGACTGTCCCTACAGGTTAGTCAAAATATACTTCTTCGCATCCTGGTAAAAATAAACATAGAAAGGGGTGAGCTCATGTACTTAGTAAGGATAAAAATATAGATTAAACTTACATAAATAACCATAAGAATTTAAGGAAATATATAAGACTAAAACACAAGCCTTTTAAACTTAAACGTTAGCATAATATGGCAATGATAAATCAAATAATTCCATTTACTTATTCACATGTATATTGAACTAGTTGAATAATCACATGTAATATCAATAACGAATTTCATAATGATGGGATGCATAATGTCGGACATCATAACCACATAGTCAATGCCTTGTGCCAAGAATAAAAATAAGATATTGTCAAGGCCTTGTTCCAAGACACTAGTTTGTCTCAGGAGACCAACTGATGCATCAAGGATCTAAAGTGGGTTCCACCCGTTACTTACTAAGTCCAATGCATTCCTCATATGAAAATATTTAAACATAACATAAACATTCGTATTAAAAATATCATATGAAATGTAAATACTTTAATGATAAACCATGAATGGTATAAAAATAACACACACATAGTCAAACATATCAAAAAACCTTCAATAAAATATGTGATATTGTATCATAATAAATCACCTTCAAACAAGTGTAAAATCCATCAAAGTATTTTGACATAGATGAAATCAAAAATATTTGAGAGAAATATATCTTTTTATTTTGAAATCATTTAAAAGTCACATAATTATAAAAGAAAACATTTATTTTGAAAATATTATTATAAACATTTAAGGTAATATTTGAAGATGTTATAACGGTGGAAAATATCCTCACTTTTCATATAAGCTAAAAAACATTATTTCCATAATTTTGTCGAAAAGGTCATAAAGGACCTTGTTTGGAAAAAAAAGAAATATTCCTTTATAAAGAGTATATATAAAATCAAAAAAGGGTATAAATGACTTTAACCCATAGTCTAGAAAATAGTAAAAATGTTTTGAAATACATTTTTAAGAAACACAAATGTGGATGATAAAGAGGTCCCAATAAATACTCACGTATAAATAACCTCAGATAATGAAGAGATTATAGAATTAACTCTTACCTCGTACTTTTCCTTGATTTAGGGTACGTTAACCTCTTGTATAATAGTTAAATCATTGTTATTAAATTATACAAGAACCAGATACATAAATATGATATCATATATGATCTTCTAATATTGTTTTGTTAATAATATTTTAGTAGTATCATTGTTTCAGGTGTTAACTGATTCGTTTTCCTCTATATGGTTGGTTATGTAAGACATATTTGTTATGGATAGTATTTATTTGATTCATATTCAGAGTGATATTAAGTTATCAAATATTATTTTTAATCATAAAATGAAAATTATTCATTAATGGTTATGATGGTGAATAAATCTCATCATGTTTTTGGAGTTGGTAATCTGTACGTACGCACGAGTGAAAATATAATTCTATTGATGATGAAATAATGTGTAATTGGATGGTGTATAATATATATATAATAATTAACATGTTATATTTATTATTTACATCATTTATACTCATTATTATACCCATCCAAATAATGAAGTGTAGAATAAAAAACTACACCACGACATGGAGACGGTAAGCCGTACGTATGCACGTATGGTGACTTTTCATTCATAGGATGGATAGAATAATGAATATGGTTGTACCATATTTATAATAAAAATATAGTATTTTTAAGGTATTTCATTTATTATTTTGTTATGAAAACAACAAATAAAGAGGAAGTGGAAGAAGAAAAGAACTTTGAAATAGGTAGTGAAATTATTACCTTCTTTTTCGGGTGCTTCCTTTTGATTTGATCAAAATGTCTCCTCGGGTTAGATTTTGATCATGTAATTGAGTGTAGTTGGAAGGATATTTTATTAGGGTTTGTGCAAGCTAAATGGCTTTGGAGGTGTGATTTTGAGAGAAAGGGAAGTACCCTTTTATAAGAGAGGTAAGGGTCACTTTAGGAAAAACTTGAAATATTATTTTTTTTATACAATCATATTCGGATTATAATGGCTCAAAAAAGAATTAATTTAAAGTATAATGTTGGTTTGGGTCAAAAACCTCTCAAAAAATAGGTTTTAGACAGGTCTAGGTCACTATATTAACCTTATCTTTTGGATTTAACTCTTAGTAAAATAGTTTACCTTTTACAATGTCTTCTTGTATTTTTATATTACATGGTTAATAAACATGATATAAAATTCCAAGAGAACCCCAAGTGGTTAATTAATTACATATATATTATTATATAAGTTCTTTTGACGAAACATATATTTTTAGGAATACTATATCAATTAAGAATATAGTATTTGTTTTAAAAACTCATCTATGTCAATCTTGACACTATTTAGTATTTGGTTTTTGTAAAATTTATAAAAACTTTATCATTTCAAAAGAAAACTATTTAATCAACCCAAATATGTCATATTAACCTATTAAATTCTTTTAATACATCAAAAGTCTCAATTTACAAATATATTAATATTTATAATATCAATTATTTTAATCTTTCAATAATAAGGAAATTATTGCATCATCATTGTGTCAAAAAAAAATTTAATTATTTAATAAATAAAAATTATAGATAATATACCATTATGTATAAAATAATTTTAGATTTCTAATGAATATTTATAGTTTTATTTATCTTATTTATAACACTATATTAAAAATGTTTTAGTTATTAAACTTTGAATTTAAAACTTTTAACTCTTCTTTAAATAAAATAATAATAAATGTCCTAATCTAATACAAGTACACCAAAAGGATCATATTTTATTCCTAAGGTTTATTTTGGTCGAAAATAATCTTATCTAATAAATTTAGGACATGTGTTAGGGTAATTATACTATCATTTTTACCTTTAATTACCCTATTTACTTTTAATCATGGTAAATAAAATTCAAAAGTTACTATTCACCAAAAAATTATTATCATATTATTGAACCAAATTTTAATTACTGATGTCAACTATGTCGGTCGGATTTTTGAAATTCAATTCACAGAAGTAGTAAAATTATGTTTTAACCAAATTTTCTAATGTGCCAAGAAGTTTGGTAAAAGACATTATAAAATTCAATAAAATTTTATACATCTAATTTTCTTATAAAATGACTTCAATGAATTAAATTGAACTAATATAGGTATTATTTATCTATTTTGACTTAAAATAAATTTAAATAAGGTAAATAATTATTTAAATAAAAAGTAGGTTTTAAACGATAACCCAGTGTCTTTCACTATTCATTAAAAATTGAAAGTTTTCAGAAAAATATCCAAAATTCACCCTAAGATAATTTTAATATTCTGAATCCAAAAATGAAGTCCATTTTGATAAATAAAATTTATAAAATTTCAAAAAGTGGGTATTACTATTCATAATATCTAGTTTGGTTGGTCGTTGTGTGTTAGAACTCGAAGTTTCATATAATACAATCTCTTGTATTATTCAAAGAGAAGGGTATCGTGGAATCTTGGGGTGTTAAATTCTTCCCTCTTTCAAATAATTTCATCCTTGAAATTTCTAGAATATTACTGCATAAAAATATTCAGGTGGTTCTTCATCATAAGTTCCTCGAGTTCCCACGTTTCCTCTTCCATCTTATGGTTTCTCCATATAACTTTTACCAGACAATTAGTCCGGTTTCTCAGCACTTGTTCTCTGGTATCAAGAATCTTGACTGGATCTTTACAATAATATAGATCGGGTTGCAGTTCTATTTTTTCCTAGGTGAGTACATGTGTTGGGTCAAGCATGTATTTTATTCAATTTTGATACATGGAACACGTCATGAATTTGGAGAGACTTGGCAGAATTTCCAAATGGTAAGCTACAACTCCAATTGGTTATAGAATTTTGAATGGTCCAATGTACCTGGGCTGTAATTTTCCCTTATTAATGAATTGCACAACACCCTTTTCTAGAGATATGTTCCAGAAAACATGATTTCCTACTTGAAATTCCAAATCCTTCCTTTGGTTATCGGCATAGCTCTTTTTCATACTTTGTACTGCTTTGATGTGGTTTTGGATAGTCATCACATTTTCCATTGTTTCCTCAACAAGTTATGGGCCTATGATATTTCTTTCACCCACATCATCCCAAAGAGATGGTGTGTGACATCTATTTCAATATAACACTTCATATGGTATCATTTGAGTACTTTAATGGAAGATGTTATTATATAAAAATTATACCAGAGGTAAATATTGATCCCGCATACCTTGAAAGTCAAGTGAGAAAGATCTCAACATGTTTTATAAGGTTTTAATAGTCTGTTCTAATTGTCCATCAGTTTGAGGGTGGTAGGCAGTGCTCAAACAAAGTTTGGTATCCAGAGCCTTCTAAAGATATTTCTAGAATCTTGATGTAAAATGGGGATCATGATCAGAAACAATAAATAGGGGTACTCCATTAAGTCTTACAACATCATTAACATATATTATTACTAGATGTTCAAGTGGTAAATCTTCTATTATAGAAAGAAGATGTGCTGACTTGGAAAGATGATCAACAATGACCCATATTTCATTATTCCTTTGAGGAGTCTTTGGTAGCCCCATGACAAAATCCATTGTAATATCATACCATTTCAACTCAAGTATGAGAAGAGGTTTCCTGACTCCTCTAGGATGTTTTCTTCTTGCCTTCACCTGTTGACAAACCGTACATCTTGACACATAATCAGAAATCTCCCTCTTTATGTTTTCCCACCAAAAAAGTTCCTTCAAAACTATATACATCTTAGTGATACCAGGGTGTATAGAGAAATTGGATATATGAGCATCATCCAACAATTCTTTTTTTAGATCGGGTATTTCAATAACACGAAGCCTCTTCCGAAATTTCAAATTTTCATCTTTATACATGAATTCAATCAATCTCCCATCATTCATAGCATTAATTCTCTTTTGAAACTCCTCATCATCAGTCAGAGAACTTTTTAAACATTCTAGTAAAGATGGTTTGGAAACCATTTGAAAAAGTATTGATGTTTCACTTTCCATGATTATTCCCATATCCATTTTTACTAGATATATGAACATAGGATTCCTTTCAACTCCCATTTTGTTCAAAACTCCATGATCCTTTCTTCTCAAAGAATCTTCCACCTTATTTTCCTTCCCCGAGTGGTATTTTATAGTTCAATCATAATCCTTGAGTAGTTCGAGCTATCTCTTTTGCCTCAGGTTGAGTTATTTTTGTGAGAAAATATAATTCGAACTCTTGTGATCAGTATATATCTCACATTTTTTTCCATAGAGATAGTGTCTTCATATCTTCAAAGCAAATATTACAGCTTCTAACTCAAGATCATGAGTGAGATAGTTTTTTTAATTGTTTTTAGTTTTCATGATTCATAGGAAATAACTATATTATTCTTTATAATGACACAACCAAGTCCTTTAATTGAAGCATCACAATAAATAACAAACCCATCATTCCAGGATGGTAGAGTCAGGATAATTGAATTGACTAATATTCTCTTAAGTTCTTCAAAAAATTCTCCACTCTCTTTTTCTCAAACGAATTTAGCCCCTTTACGTGTGATCTTGGTTAATGGGTTAGCCAATCGGGAAAAAGTTTGGACAAAACGCTAATAATAACCTACTAAACCAATAAAACTGCGTAACTCAGTTATACTTGTTAGTGCGGGACATTCTTTTATTGCTCTTGTCTTTGAAGGATCAACATATATTCTATCCTTAGAGACAATATGGCCAAGAAAAGAAATCTCCTGAAGCTATAATTCACACTTTCTAAGCTTCCCATATAATTCATTTCTTCTAAGAGTCTTTAGAATAGTTCTCAAGTGATTTTCATGATCTTCATATATTTTGGAGTATACCAAGATATCATTAATTAATACCACAAAAAATTAATCAAGATATTCTTAGAAAATTCTATTCCATAGATCCATGAAAACAGAGGGTGCATTAGTCAGTTCAAAAGGCACTACTGTATACTCGTAATGCCGGTACCTTGTACGAAATATTGTCTTTGGAATGTCTTCCTTCTTCCCACATAACTGATGATATCTAGATCGAAGTTCAATCTTTGAAATTTATTGATCTCTATGAAGTTGATCAAATAAATAATCAATGCGAGGTAGGGGATACTTGTTATTTATTGTTATAGCATTGATATCTCTATAGTTAATGCACAACCTCATAGATCCAACATTCTTCTTAGCAAAAACGAATAGTGGAACCCTATGGAGAAACACTGGGGCGAATAAATCTTTTGTTACTCAGTTCTTCCAGTTGTTTATTTAGTTCCACTAATTCCATAGTGGCCATTCTATAATGGGTCTTCGATATGGGACTTGAACCAAGAATTAAATCAATGGAAAACTTAATTTCTTGTTCAATAGGATGTCCAATTAAATCCTCTAGAAACACATCAACATATTCTTTAACAATAGGTATGTCCTCTATTTGAACATTCCTTTCCCCACCCATAGTTATTTCACTCTCTTCCTCCCCAATAACTAAATTTAGTAGAGCTATGGGGGGTGGATCTAGATAAGAATCAGGTGGTGACATTTCTAATCTAAAGATAAGTACTCCTTATCATCATCGAAAATTTTAACATTTTTCTTCATACAATAAATTATTGCATCATGGTCCAAAAGAGAATCCATACCAAGGATTATATCAAATTCAGTCATGGGTATGATGATGAGATCAGCAGATAAAGAACATTTATATTCCCTAATGGGAACTGATTCACAAAACTTTGTTGCAATGATACTTCCCATAAGATTTTTGACTGACAACACCCTTGTTAAATCAAATTGGAAATATATAATTTTCTTAGAAAACTGGGAAGATATGAAACAATATGATGATCCAGAATCAAATAAAGCATTGGCTAAATTTGAGGAAACCATAAAATTACCTTCCACTATGTCATTCGGATCTTCAACTTCAGCAGTAGTGATCGCATAAGCTTAGCCTTTCACCCTTTTCCTTTTCTGAGGTAAGTTTCCTTGATTCTTAGGAAACTCATTTTCATAATGCCCCATTTCTCTGCAATTGTAGGATTCAACATTGAAAGCCTCTTTCATTCCTTTGTAATCACGATCTTGGTGGAATTTTTCACCACACTTGTAACTGACTCACATTCCCTTTAGGCTAGTACTGGGGTGTTTCTTCCCAAATTTACTGTAGGATGGAAATTCAACTTTTTCATTCTTCCCCTTATTTATATTTCTATTGTTCAGCAGATCCTTTATTCTCTTTCTTTGCTTTAAAATCCTAAGACTTAGAGAATTCATTTTCTGTCTTGATAGCACATGAGACAATATCTTTGTACGATGAGAAGGATTATGAGACTAATGATCGGTGGATAAATGGTTTTAACCCATATAAGAATTGGTCAATACTACTCCTTGGGTTATGTACATAATCTGTTTGATACCTTGATAACCTTATAAAGTGTTCCTCATACTTTATAACATTCTCATCCTCATTTTTCCTCAGACTCAGAAATTGTATTTCCATATCCGCTCAATGGTCACGAGGAAAGTATTTTTCTAATAAAATCTCTTTAAACTCCCTCCATTTCATATTTGATACTTTTTCATCCTACTTTGTGTTTTTAATTATTGACCACCATTGATCTGCATCTCCCGTAAGGTGATAAACTGCCATGACAACAGTTTCCCTTTTGCTACTCCTCGAAGCCAAAAATATTTTCTCTAAGGAACTTATCCATTACTGAGCTATAGATGGATTTTTAGTCCCATTGAATTTTTTTTGTTTTTTTCCTTGTGAATTGGTCTACCATTAATCCTCCACGTTGTGGATCAGGGTTCTCTATTCGGGTAAGGTTATTATTCATAACCTAAGTGAGTTGTCTCAGTATGGTTATAAGTTGTTCAGCACTAGTTGCATCACCATCTCTACTATAATTATCTTGAGTAGAAGGAAAATCCGTTCACGGATCATGTGCATTGATTCGGTTTCCATTTCTTTCACTTGGTGTCATATCTATACAATGGCCTACACTAGATTAGTTTATGAATTGCAATACATAATTCCAAACTAGTAAAATACCTAACATAAACTGAACAGTTTATGAATATAATCCATAATCATAAATAAAATGTTTTCTCTGAGGAATTATTTACTCATAAATCTTTCATAATGGTTTTTAAATAAAATGTGAATTATCCTAAACATATCCCCTCAGGAGTGTCGTAACCAAGATAGAAGAAAGGCCCATTGTCTTGCACCAGGATACCTCAGGTCAAGCTCAAAACTAATTTTCAGAGTTTTCACTCCTTGGTACATATGTATCAGAGCCACCTATACATTATCATATCCATATAGGTATGTATTTCTTTGGAAATACACAAAATCTCTATGTTACCAAAATTCTAGGAAGTTCTTCTATACTAATCCTCAAAGTCTATCGTAGGGTATTGTTCTCTAATCAGATTTTTTCAAAATCTAGTTTCAAAGGTTTGTACTAAAATTTCTTTGATATCAACTCTAACGCCTCGACCATATTTACCCAGAGTCTATGCAATATTACATAACATTGGAATGATCACAAGAGATCAAATCCTTAAAGACCGATCATTTTAGTAGCCTTTGAAGTACTAGATACAAACATAAGTTTTACATTAAATTATGAAATGAAAAACAAAAACATTGTGTCTCTTTTGAACACATTAATATCCCTTAGAATATCCCTATAGGTTATTCATAATATACTTCTTCGCATCCTGGGAAAAATAAAACATAGAAAGGTTTGAGCCCAAGTGCTCAGTATGGATAAAAATATAGCTCAAACTTACATAAATAAGCATAAACATTTAAGGCAATGTATAAGACTAAAACACAAACATTTTAAACTTAAACATCAGAATAATATAGAAAAGATAAATCAAATAATTCCATTTACTTATTCACATGGATATTCTTCTAGTTGAATAATTACATGTAATATCAATAGCCAATTTCATAATGATGAAATTCATAATGTCGGACATCATAACCACAGAGTCAAGGCCTCATGACAAGACTAAAAATAAGATTTTGTCAAGTCCTTATGCCAAGAAATAAGTTTGTCTAATGAGACCTACCGATGCATCAAGGAGCTATACCAGGCTCCACCCATCACTTACTAAGTACAATCCATTCCTCGTATGAAAAGGTTGAAACATAACATAAACATTCGTATTAAAACTAGCATAAAAAATGTTAATAATTTAACTATA
This sequence comes from Viscum album, assembly GCA_963277665.1. Lineage (NCBI taxonomy): Eukaryota > Viridiplantae > Streptophyta > Magnoliopsida > Santalales > Viscaceae > Viscum > Viscum album. Next base: position 1,144,180,877 of record OY728148.1, read on the forward strand.
AACCCTAAATAGTATAAAAATAACACATCCACATTAAAATATATCAAAAAACCTTCAATACAATATGGAATATTGTATCATAATAAATCAATTTCAAACAAATGTATAATCCATCAAAGGATGTTGACATAGATGGAATCAAAACTATTTGAGAGAAATGTATCTTTCTATTTTTAAATAATTAAAAGTCCCATAATTATAAAAGAATACATTTATTTTGAAAATATTCTTATAATATTTTAATGGAAGCTTCAAAGATGTTATAATGGTAGAAAATATCAACACTCTCCGTATAAGTTAAAAACATTATTTCCTTAATTTTGTCGAAATTTTCATCAAGGACCTTATTTGGAAAATGACGGAAATATTCCTTTATAAAAAAATATATAAAAAGTAAAAAAAGGGTATAAATGACTATGAACAATAATCTAGGAAATAGTAAAAAAAATTGAAATAAATTTTTAAGAAACACGGATGTGGATGATAAAGAGGTTCCAGTAGATACCCACGTATAAACGACCTCAGATAATGAAGAGATTGTATAATTGACCCTTAATTTGTACTTTTTATTGATAAATGGTATGTTAACCTCTTGTATAATTGATAAATCATTGTTATTAAATTATAAAATAACCACATACATAAATATGATATCATATATGATCTTTTAATATTGCTTTGTTAATAATATTTCAATAGTATCATTGTTTCGGGTATTAACTAATTCATTTTCCTTTATATGGTTGGTTATGTAATCCATGTTGGTTATGTATAGGATTTATTTGATTCATATATATAATTTTATTAAGTTCTTAAACATTATTTTTGATCATAAAATTAAAATTATTCTTGAATGGTTATGATGGGGAATGAATCTCATCACGTTTGTGGATACGCTAATTCGTATGTAAGCACGAGCGACAATATCATTATATTGATAGATAAATAATATTTAATTGGACGTTATATAATATATACATAATCATTAACATGTTATGTTTTTTATTTACATTATTTATAATCATTATTATATCCATACAAATAATTAAGTGTTGAATAACAAACTACACCACAACGTGGAGACGGTAAGTCATACGTACGAACGTATGGTGACTTGTCATTCATAGGATAGATAGAATAATGAATATTGTTATACCATTTTTATAATAACATCACATTATGTATAAGGTACTGGATGAATTATTTTGTAATGGAAAAAACAAATAAAGAGGAAATGGAAGAAGAAAAGAACTTTGAAAGAGGTGGTGAAATTATTACCTCTTCTTCGGGTGCTTCCTTTTGATTTGATCAAAATGGATCATTGGTTTAGATTCAGATAAAAGTAAGGAATCTAGATTTAATTTAGGTTATTTGGAAGGATATTTGAGCAGTTTTTGGCCAAGACAAATGGATTTGGAGGTGTGATATGGAGAGAAGGGAAAGTACCCTTTTATAAGAGAGGTGAGGGGAACTTTAAAAAAAGTTTGAAATATTATTTTATTATACAATCATATTCAGTTTATAATGGCTCAAAAAAAGACTTATATTAAGGATAATGTGGGTATGGGTTGAAAACCTCTCAACCAATAGGTTTTATTCAGGTTTAGGTCACAATATTAACCTTATGTTTTATATTTAACTCTTAGTTAAATAGTTTAACTTTTGGAATGCTATCTTGTATTTTTATATTACATGGTCAATAAACTTACTATAAATTTTCAAGAGAACCCCAAGTTGTTTATTAGTTACATATATATTATTATATAATTCCGTTTTCTGAACCTTATATTTTTTGGAATATTATATCATTTAATAAGATAGTATTTTTTTATAACTCATTTCTGTTATGTTTCACACTATTTAGTATTTGGTTTTTGTGAAAGTCAGAAAAACTTTATCACTTCAAAAAAATTATTTAATCAACCCTAACATGTCGTATTAACCTATAAAATTCATTTAATACATGAAAAGTCTCAATTTACAATAATATTAATATTTATAATATCAATTATTTTAATCTTTCAATAATAAGGTAATTACAGCATCATCATTCTTTCATAAATAAATTTAATTATTTAACATCTAAAAATTATAAACAAAATACCGTTATGTAGGAAATATTTGTATATTTATAATTAATATTTATAGTCTAATTTATCTTATGTATAAAACTATATTAAAAATGTTTTAGTTTTTAAACTTTGAATGTAACACTTTTAACTCTTCTTTAAATAAAATTATAATAAATGTCCTAATCTAATATAAGTGGACCAAAAGGATCATATTTTATTACTAAGGTTTATTTTGGTCAAATAAAATGTATCCAATAGAATTAGTACATGTATTTGGGTAATTATAATATCATTTTTAACTTTAATTACCCTATTTAATTTTAATAGTGGTAAATAAAATTCAAAAGTAACTATTCAGAAAAAAATATTTTCATCCTTTTGAACCAAATTTTACTTAATGATGTCAACCATGTATCTTTGATTTTTGTTATTCAATTCATAGAAGTAGTAAAATTATGTTTTATGAAAATTTTCTAACGTGCCTAGAAGGTGGGTAAAAGATGTTAAAAAATTCAATAAACTTTTATACATATAATTTTATTATAAAATAACTTCAGTGAATTACATTGAACAAATATAGGTATTATTTATCTATTTGGACTTAAAATAAATTTAAATAAAATAAATAATTATTAAAATAAAAATTAGGTTTTAAACAATAATATAGTGTTTTTCACTATTCATCAAAAATTGAAAGTTTTTAGAAAGAATATCAAAAATTTACCCTATGATAATTTTGATATTCTGAATCCAAAAATGAAGTCCATTTTGATAAATAAATTTTATAAAATTTCAAAAAGTGTTTATTACTATTTATAACGGCTAGTTTGGTAGGTTGTGGTTTATTAGAATGTGAAGTTGTGTACAACTCAATCTATTGTATTATTAAAAAAGAAGCATACCATGGATGCTTGGGCTGTTACAAAACTCTTCCTGGTGCCATATATTTATATACACTGGTTAATTAAACTACTTCTGATAGGACATTCCCAAGGAGTTAAAGTCAGGGAAACAACCTTTGGTCAAGAGAGTAGTCATGTTGGGGAATCATTGGTATTTCTGGATGCAGAAACACTGGTTCACTTGGATTTCCCCTTATTATAGGGCTTCTCAAGGGCATAGAAGATCAAGGAATCCCACGTTGAATGCGGGGAATTATATTTTTGAGGCATTTATTCATGTTTTTCCTCATCTTTCCATGTTTAACATGGGGTATAACATGATTTTAACATCCAGTGGAGATGGATTGGACTGATCGGGGCACTGATGGGAGTAGATCATATGGGTTCATCCCTTGGAGGGAGCACCTAGAATGTTTACCTAGTAGATGGGTCAGAATGACCAATAAGGACATACCTTGGATGGTGTTTCCCATAAAAGGGGAAGTTCCACACCGTGAAGACTGATTTAGATGCCACAAAGGGGGTATTAGAGAGGTGGGTGGATCCATCAAAAGGGGACACCATGGTTTATCATTGGCTAGGATTGAACCTTGAACTGGCTTCCTAGGTACCCTATGTTGAAGAGATAGATAAAAACCCATGTAGTTCGTCTGGTTGGGGGATGGAATTGAGGTATACACAAAGGGAAAAAAACTCGGGATCATGTTGGGGCTTATGCATGGTTAGTCTCCCATATGGATGGCATGATTTCACCGAGATGTAGCAGCCCAGGTAAAATCCGGATGGGCATGGATGAAGTGTCGAGGGATGGAATGAATAGAGATGAAACCAAAAACCCATATTAAGGTGAAGGTACTGGGATTGAACCTCAAAGAGGTTTCTTATGTATCCCCATAGTGGGGAATAAAAGGTCACATAGTTTTGGTATGGGCTGATAAGTCACATGAAGAGGTGACTCATGAGAATGGACACATAGATGGGGATCCAAAAAAATGGAACCAATGGGTTAATACATGTTCTTCTTGAGGCCCCAAGACTCAAGGGAGAGACCATTATGGGACATGGTAGATGATATTGAACCTAAGGGAGGCTTCCTACATACCTTTCTCAAAAAGTGGAACATATCAAAGTCCACATAGTTTAGGAATGGTTCATAGAATCAGGGTGTAAGAAAATGACAGAAACACGAAGAAATGTTGGCGCTTACACATGGTCAGCTACCCAACATAATATGGACACTCTTAGTTGTAATATTATGGGTTTATAGTGGGGCTTACGCATGGTTAGATTCCCGGTAATTTTTCTAACATCACAAAGGGAAGACGAAGGATATAGGTCTCAACAAAGGGGACACTGAAGTTTACAAGTGTTTAGGGATGAACCTTAGGGAGGCCTTTTATGTACCATGTCTAGAAGACAAGGATAAAAACCCACATAGTTTGAAATCAAAAAGTTTAGCGTCATACAAGATGAAATGGGGGACATAGTTTAACATCATATGGGATGTGGGAAAACCGATGTGAAATGGCCAAGACTAATGGGTGATGGGCTTCAACCTTTAAGAGGCTTCCTACTATCACGAACTGAATCTGGTCACAACTAATGCCAGAACCAAATCCAGACCATGATAAGTCCGGAAGGGATTTCCCTATCATCACGGGCTGTCACAAGTTCTCGGTTATCAATAAATTAGTTTTGGGAACAATTTACCCGAGTATGAATACACAAAACATTAAAAACAATAAATAACAAGAATCTGAAATATTCATGCCAAAAAAGTATTAACAAAACCAGATCTGAATACATGGATTCAAATACTGCACAAGAGGCCCCAATACAAAAAAGTAAAGTAGGAATACATCCCCAAGTACTCCACACAACAAGGGGTCATCACCCACAAGTCATCTCCACAACTCTACACCAAGGATGGGAACTAACACCCTGAACTACCGTCACCCAAATCCTTTCCTTACTTGATTCAAGTATAATAAATTATACTTACACCGAAGGGGTGTATGTAGGGTGTGATATTAATCCCAATAGGATACCACCCAATGGTTTGAAGGATCATGCAATACAAGGTGAAAAGTCAAGGAGTTTTAATATGAAAATAAAAGTAGTGACAAATTCCAAGAAATGAAACTTTGAATTGAAAACAGTTTTCAAGATAAAACTTTCATAATGTCAACAAATTTAAATATTCATGTTATCTACTATAATATAATTCTAAACACACCCTAATACAAGGGAAAATATCACAAATCCAATGATCAACAAAACCTGGAATACCCCTAGGCACTATATAGTCTCAGGCTACATGTACCTCGTACCTCAGTGTAAAGTAACTATAGTAAAAAACTGTTCTCGTGAAAGATCCACTAGTAGGGAAGATACCCAAAACCTAGTGGTCCCCAATAATCATCCATATAGTTTAGTTAGAGTTGTCATTATCCAAACTCTAAGTGAAACAAGGACAAAACCCTTCTATTTCACTAATTGTACTAGTACATATCTGCCCCACCTTGGTACTCGGGCTTCCCCCTTTGTGCTCAAAAAAATTCAGCATGCCACATACATAAATTTTCATATAAAAACACAAATAATGGTCACTTACAAAAAATACAGTATCTATAAACAATCTATACCATTTAAAACACACAACAAAACACTTTGATTTTCAACAAAATAAATTCTCAAAAACCCGCATTGTTTTGCACCCAAAACTCCCTGAAAACCCTCTTTTGCACCCTATGTGAACAATTTGAAGCTACCAAAACAGAAATTTCATCCCAATAAAATTCAATGAAACCAAAAAATCAATTTTGGGGCAGACCCATGTGAACTAAGAAATTTTATCTTTGTAAAACTTCAATTTTTAATCAAACAAGTCACTAATGGTTCACAAGTTCCACAAACACCATTAAAACCAACTTTCGAAGCAACAAACAAAGGAGATAAACATTCCAAACATAGTTTTTAGACCAAATAAATCCTAATAAAATCAAATAAGTAGTGATAAGGCAGCCCCAAATGAACCAACAAGCGACTTCCTTGAAAACCCCCCAATTTCACCTAAATTTGGCATTAAAAAATCATTTGAATTACAAACACCACTAATACTAATTTTTGTAGAAACAATAAAATAAAATGAACATAAAAGTATCATAAACATAGAAATAAAATTCATAGAAATTTCCTACACATGTAATCACCTACAAATTAAGGAGAACCCTTGAATCATTGTGCGAAAATAAAATCACACCACCGCCAAACCAAGAGGGACCTAGATCAAACATAAAACCACAAGAATTGACCAAGAAAACCCAAGTCTAAACCCTAGGTTCGAAACCTTACCCTCTGTACATTTGATAATTCAAGAAAATGAGAAGAAACTTCTTGTAAAGGGGAGAAAAAGAGTAAGATTTTAAAGAGTTATGAAGGAAAGAAGTTACCTCTTCAAATCTGGATGATTTGAGAAACCCTATGACATTCTGCTCTTATTTGTGATGCATACAAGATCCAAAGAGGTTAGAAAGATAATGGTCACGCGGCTGGGTTCAGTGGTCTTGGGTGACACTTGGAATTACCAAAAAATAATAAAATTTTAATATGTTATTAAATAAAAAACTTTTTTTAAACTGGAAATGGGCTTCCGGTTTGGCCCAATTCCTTAAATAAAAACCCAAATCCACCAATTGTATGGATTTTTAAAGGGTTTAAATTGAACTTTTGGTGTTAATAGGTCAGATTAGAACATTTATAAATTGCAATGGATAAACAATTTCTAAAAATGAAGGAGTTATAAAATAAACAAAATTTATTTTTAAATCTGAAAATGGGCTCACAGTTTGGCCCAAATTTTCGAAAACGCGCCACTTCCTCCAAAATGCTTGGGAAACCCCAAAAAAAAGAAATAATGGAAATTAAATGAAAATTTACTTTAAAATAAGTTATTTATATGACAATTCTATCCACCATTAAAACCTTTAGTCCCGAAAAGTCAACTTGAATCTTGATCGGAAAATAGGAACGGGTACTCTTCCTCAACTCATGACTTCTGCTCCCATGTCTCATGTGTATCACTCCCATACTTACAAAGAAACTAGACTGATGGAATATACTTTCTCCTAAGGACCTTTTCTTGTAACTCCACTATTTTCATCGGCTACTCAATAATAGATAAATCAGGCTCAATATCTAACTCTTCCCAATTCAGTATATGGGATGGATCTAGGTAGTATTTTTTCAACTGGGAGACATGGAAGATGTCATGGATAGATATAAACTGAGAAGGTAGGGCCAAACAATATTCCACCTTGACAATACACTCGATGATCTCAAAAGGTCAAACATATTGTGTCATTAGCTTCCCTTGCTTTCCCAATCGACGATGGCCCAGACGAGGGGCCACTTTCAAGAATACCATGTTTCCCACAAAAAACTCTAGGTCTCGACACCTCTGTTCAGCATAAGATTTATGGAAACTATGAGCTATCAATAAACACTACTGGATCAACTTGACCTTCTCAGATGTGTCATGCACCATACTTGGCCCTAGTAGTGAGGTCTCGCCTTCCTCGGCCCAACACAGAGGTGACTAACATGGCCAACCATAGAGCACCTCAAAAGGATCCCTTCGAATCAAATATTGGTAACTATTATTATAATAAAACTCAAAAAATCCCAAATGGCTATCATAAGAACCTCCAAAGTCCAAGACACATGCATGAAGCATGTCCTCCAAAATCTGATTTGCTCGCTCTGCCTGACCATTTGTCAGAGGGTGGTATTCCATGATCATCTTAATCTGATACCCCAAGGCCTTCTGAATGACTTCTCAAAATTGAGAAGTGAAGAAGCAGTCTCTATCTAAGACAATTGTTTATGTAACTCCATAGAGTCTCACCACCTCTTGAAGATACAAACGGCCCAACTCATCCCCTTTAGTTATATCTTTTATTAGAATAAAGTGGGATGATTTGGTTAGATAATCAATTAATACCCAGATGAAATTATTACCCTGAGGAATACGAGGAAATCCAACAATGATGTCCATGGAAACCTCATCCCACTTCCAAGTAGGAATGGGTAATGGCTGGAGAAAACTGAAGGGCCTTTGATGCTCTGCTTTCACCTGCTGGCATGTGTAGTATCTCGACACAATGTCTGTTATGTCTCGTTGTATACTAGGCCACTATAACTTTCATCGCACATCATAATACATCTTGGTGTCACCTGGATGGACAACCCACTAAGACTTTTGGATATCCTGTAGCACCACATTTCTCAGAGATAACGGCACTACTGAACGACACGTGAATCAAAAGATGCCCTAGAGAGATGATGACCAATCAGAGGATGTCTCCCCACCATGAAGAAACTCCCTTGACAACTGGAAAATATCATCACTAGGTTTTTCTTGTTGAATCAACTCAAAGAGAGAAGGAGTCAACTCGATGCTCATCAATAATGAACCACCACTATGCTTCCGGGTCTCTACATGCATCTGAACAAAGAGTCCCATCAAAGCCCACTCATCACTAGACTTCCTCAAACCTACACATGGAACTCTTATGCTCAAGGAATTGGGAACCACATTACCCTTTCCTGGGGTGTAGACATTGATGAAGTTGAACCCCTGCAAGTACTCGATCCAACGATACTATCTCAAGTTGATTTTATTCTGTGAGAAGATATAGGCCAAGATATTGTGATCATTGTAGACCATGAACTTCTTCCCAAATAGGTAGTGATTCCAAGTCTTCAAAGCATGCATCACCACTGCCAAATCCAAGTCATGTATTGGATAGTAATTTTTGTGTGGTAGTAGTTGGCGAGAGCCATACACCACCACAAGATCATCCTGCAAAAGAACATACCCAAGACCCAAACCTGAAGCATCACAATATACCACATACCCCTTTCCGGCATCTGAAAAACGTAGAACATGGGTGGTATTCAATTTCCTCTTCAGTTCCTCGAATGATTCTTGACATTCTGGGGCCCATACAAAATTCACCCCTTTCCGGGTGAGCGTGGTCATCAATGAAGCAAGCCGAGAGAAATCCCAAATGAATCGCATGTAATAACCATCCATGCCAAGGAAAATCTTGATCTCGAACACATCTTTCGTCTAATCCCATGACATAACCACACTAATCTTCTTGGGGTCCACTTAAACCCCCTGCTCTGAGATCACATACCCCAAAAATTTCACCTCCCTACTCCAAAAACTGCACTTTGATAATTTTTCAAAGAGGCGGTGATCCCGTGAAGTGCCCAAAATGATCCTTATGTGATGTTCGTGTTCCTCCTCAGAGCCAGAGTATACTGTAATGTCATCCAAGAACACCACAATGAAGGAATTGAGATACTGGTGGAACACCCTATTCATGAGTTCCATAAAGACCACTAGAGCATTGGTCAATTTGAAGGGCATGACCAAGTACTCGAAGTGGTCGTACCTGCTTCAGAAGTTTGTTTTTGGGATATCTGAATCCTTCACCCTGAGTTGATGATATCCCAAATTCAATTCTATCTTGGAGAACCACTTTTCTCCCTTCAACTGATCAGAAAAATCATCTATTTTAGGAAAAGGCTATTTGTTCTTAATTGTTACCTTATTCATCCTCCAGTAGTCAATACACAGTCGGAGGGATCCATCAGCCTTTTTCGTAAACAACATAGGAGCGGTCCAAGAAGAGACGCACGGGCGAATGAATCATATGGATTCTAAGTTTTACATCTATATATTTAATTACCTCTACTCGGTGGGGGCCATGCGATAAGAGGAAAGATATATCGTTTGTGTTCCCGGTGCTAGATCAATCGAAAACTTTACATCCCGCTCCGGGGGAAAACCCAAAAAATAATCTGAGAATACCTACGAAAATACATTAACTACATGAGAAAGTGAATGCTAAATGGCAACACCATTGTATTATAGCATGATCAATGACAACTGGAAGATAAGACTTCCAAACGCTTGGAGTGGAAGTGCTGCACGACCAGACCGAGGATGCAATTCTCCACGAAAAACTTGACAACTCCCATCAGGTTCCATGAAACTCACATGCCACATGTGGAAATATATGTGTGTAAGGAAGTGTACTACACAATATATTCTGAGTATTATTTCATATAGTTCCATATCTAGGACCAAGAGTTCCCACTTTATCTCAACCCCTGACATGGAAAGTGCACACGAGGGGCACCTGAGACCCTACTCCTTTTTTCCCAGCGGCGTCACCAACTCCATCACAAAAGGAAACAACTCAGTTGGAAAATTCAATGAGCCCATGAAATGGAAAAAAATGAATGAAACAGATGAACCAATATCCAAAAGAGAAGTGGCTATAGAAGATGATATCAAAATGGTAACTCTAACTGGTGGCGGTCCCACCTCTGATCCAGCTGGTGCATGTACCACTACATGGAGATGTCTGGTATCTACCTGGGGATGACTGCCAGACTGTGGCTATTCCTTGAACTGGATATGCCTAGAAGATGTCCCAACACTACCACCATATCCACTAAAACAAGATCTTCCCATCCTCGATGTCTCTAAATATACTGGAACTCCTCTTGAAGCCACTGAACCTACCCCACTCATAAGTGGATGTGCCACCCTGAAAAAGCACTGCAGATAACCCATACCTCCACACTTGTAAAAAGGCTTCGGAAGAAGTGTTCATGCTGTTTGGATGTGCCCTGATTTCCCACACCGGTGTCACATGACTTATCTCACATCAAAAGCCCCAGATGAAAAAATCTTGGAGGAGTGGCCTCAACTACCACCTCCCATCTTCGCCTAATCATCCTACTTCCTCTTCTTCTCTAAATATCTTCCACTACCCACTGCTGACACAGTTCCAGAAAAACCATTCCTTCATTTAAAATCAATCTCCACAGTATACACATGATCAATGACCTTCTCATAGGTCCTCAACTTGAACAAGAAGACCTGGGAGTATAACTCTGGTTGTAAGCCTTTCTCAAACCTATAGGCCTTCAATTGTTCATTAGAGACAATTTCAGGGGCATAATGAACCAACTCAGTGAAATGGTTGGAATACTCCATCACAAAAAGGTTCCCTTGAACAAGGTCTATGAACTCTCGGGACATGGAATATGCCAAGACCTCTGGGTAGTACTGTTCATTGAAGACGGCATTGAAATCTCCACAATGCATCTTCTCATTCTTCCCAGTCTAAAGCACTGACTCCCACCACTTACATTTGGGACCCTCCAATAGAAAGGAGGCACACTTCACCCTGAGCTCCTCATGTGTTTCTAGGAACTCAAACATGCACTCGACCTTCTCGAGCCATTCCTCAGCTTCCTGGGGTTATAAGCTGCCTCAGAAGGTAGGAGGCTTGTTTTTCAGAAACTCATGTGCTTTATCTTTTTTAGGACCCGTATCTTCTTCCCTAATAGGAATAGGAGTACAATTTGGTCCTTGTCCCAGATCTTGGACAGCCCGGACCACAACCTCGACTAGACTATGATCAATCGGTGTGGGAGAACTCTCTATGGCTTCCTCCCGTAGGCACGTGGGAGATTTTCAGGGAGGCATGTTGCTACAAAATGAAACAGTCAAAAAACAATAATCAATAATAAAATTCTGAAAAAATTTATCAAATACATCAAATATAAATAATCTAAACATATTACAATAAAAAAAGAAACAACTACTTCACCCTTGCCTGATGTCCACGTGTGGTCTGTAGCCCACACATCTCACCTAGAAGTGAAGTCAATCAAACAATTTCCAACATCCCCTAGTGATGTAAGTTCTACCATGAGAGGTGCGGTCCAAGAACCCTAATCATGATCAAAACCCCGAGCCCCAACATTCCAAGATATATCTAGCCTGACTCATCCCAAAATTGTAATATAATCTAAAATCATAACCTCCTCTGATACCATTTTGTCATGAACCGAATCATGTCACCACTAATGTCAGAACCAAATCCATCCCATGACAAGGCCCAAAGGTAATTCCCTATCCCCATTGTTTGGAAAAAGTTTTCAGGTATCAATAAATTAGTTTTAGGAATGATTTACCAGAGTATGAAAGCATAGAACATTAAAAACAATCAATAAAAATAATCTGAAATCTTCATGCCAAACAAGTCTTAACAAAAAAAAAGATCTGAATACATGGATTCAAATAAAGTAAAAGAGGTCCAAATACAAAAAAAATACAGCATCAAGATATCTCGAAGGGATCCCCATGATAAGGTTTCATCACTCACAAGTCGTCTCCACAACTCCACACCAAGGATGGGAACTAACACCCCAAACCGCCATGACCCAAATCCTTTCTTTTACCTAAGTCAATCATAATAAAGTCTACTTACACCCAAGGGGTGTAAGTAGTGTGTGAGACAAATCCCAATATGATACCACCCAATGATTCTAAAGTGAATTCAATATAAGGTGAAAAAGGAAGCAGCTTTAATATGCAAAGAAAAGCAGTGACAAATTCTAAGAAATGCAACTTTCAATTGAAAACACTTTTCAAGATAAAACTTTCAGAATGTTAACACATTTAAATAGTAATTTCATATAATGTAATATAATTTCAAACACATCCTAATACAAGATAAAATACCATATATCCAATGAGCAACAAAACTAGGAACACCCCTTGGCACTAGTTAGTCTCAGGCCCCATGTACCTCGTACCTCGGTGTAAAGTAACCATAGTAAAAATCTATTCTCATGCACGAGCCACTAGAATGGAACATACCCATAACCTAGTGGTCTCCAATAATCGTTAATATATTTTAGTTATAGTTTTTTTATCCATATTCTATGTGAAACAGGGACAGAACCCATCTAGTTCACTAGTTGTACTAGTACATATCTGCCTCGCCTAGGTACCCAGACTTCCCCCTTTGTGCTCAAACAAATTTAGCATTCCAAATACATCCATTTTCATATAAAAACACCAATAATGGTAACTTAAAAACTATACAGTATCTATACACACTCCATACCATTTAAAACACCCAACAAAACACTTTGATTTTCCACAAAACAATTTCTCAAAAACCTGCATTGTTTTGCACCCAAAACTCCCTGAAATCCCCAAATTACACACTATGTCCACACCTATAAGTTACCAAAACCGAAACATCAGCCCAATAAATTTAAATGAAACAAACAAAATTAATTTTAGGGCATCACTATGTGAACCAGGAAATGTTATCTTTTTAAAAATTCCATTTTTAAACAAACATGGCACTTAAAGTTCACAAGTTCCACAAACACCATTAAAACCAAATTTTACAGAAAAAAACAAAGGGCATAATCATTCAAAATAGTATTTTCAGCCCCAATACATCCCAATAAAATCAAATAATTAGTGATAGGGTAGCCCCAAATGTACCAACAAGAGACTTCCATGAAAAACCCCCAATTTCACCTAAAATTGGAATTAAAAATTCATTTGCATTACAAACACAACTAAAAATAATTTTTGCAGAAACAATCAAATAAAATGAACATGAAAATATCATAAACACATAAATCCAAATCACATAAATTTCTTACACATGGAATCACTTACCAAATTAAGGAGAACCCTAGAATCTTTGTGTGAAAATAAAATCGCACCACCGCTGCACTAAGAGGGACCTACATCAAATCTAAAATGACAAGAATTGACCAAGAAAACCAAAGGTTAAACCCTTGGTTAGAAACCCTACCCTATGGAAATTTCTTACTTCAATAATATGATAAGAAACTTCATGTAAAGTAGAGAAAAAGAGTAAGAATTGAAAGAGTTATGAAGGAAATAAGTTACCTCTTCAAATCTGAACAATTTGAGAAACCCTATGAAGTTTTGCACTAATTCATGATGCATATGAGTTCCAAAGAGGGAGAGAAGATAATGGGAACACGGCTGGGTTCAGTGGTCTTGGGTGAAACTTTCAATCACCGAAACATAATAATAATTTAATAAGTTATTAAATAAACCAATTTGTTTTTTAAACTGGAAATGGGCTTCTGGGCTGGCCCAATTACTTAAATAAAAACCCAAATCAACCATTAGTATGGATTCCAAAGGGGTCCAAATTTAAATGGTGGTGTTAATAGGTTAGGTAAATACATTTAGGAATTGGAATGGATGAAAAAAAATTAAAATTAAGGAGTTATAAAAGAAACAAAATTTATTTTTAAATCTGGAAATGGGATCACGGTTTGTCCCAAATTTTCGAAAATGCTCCACTTCCACCAAAATGCATGGGAAACCCCCAAAACAAAGCACGAATGGAAATTAAATGAAAAATACCTTTAAAATAAGTTATGAATGTGACACCTACATACCATTCTTGAAAAGGGAAAGAATCAAAGTTCACATAGTTCATTATTGAGGGGGAGGGGCTTATATGCTATGGTGGCCCAAAGAGGATTTCATGGTCGACGCTTACTCTAATCCCATGTGTGTCATGCTTGGTGTGAGAAACAAGAGGCAGAAATAGACTTTATGATTGAGTCACAAAAGGTGTGTCTGCGAGGGATGGTGTGGGGATTACACCTGGCTAGCAGCCCAAAGTGAATACACAGGCTTACTCAGAGAGGGAATCCCAAGGAGTATGTCCTGTTTTATAAGAAGTACATTGTCTTCATAAAAGGATCACCCTATAAAGATGGGTTGTGTAATAGGCAGAGACTTTCTGAGGTGTGCATGGTGAAAAAGCGTAGAGGGGGAGGGGTTGAGAGGTCACTGGTGAAAATCCCTTTTGCGGTCCTCTTCGGGCTTGTCACTTATGCAGAGCCCACAATTTAACTTCATGTTTTGAGGATGTGGGGTTTCTTGGCAGCTTAACATCCTATAGCTCGGACGATGATAATTTTCTCCCCACCCCTAGGAAATACATAACTGGCACACTTTAACCCTCGGTGAAGGGAAAGAAACAAACATTCCATTTGTTAAAATGGTTGTGGAGTGATCCATTGGTGGGTCAATGTTAGTATGGATCTATGAAGAAGAAATAGCTGTTAGCGCGTATATGAAAAGTAGCACAAGGAAGGGAAATTCTACATGAAGCACTCTTAAGGGAACCTTTAAATTACATTAGACAAGTCTATAGGGCCGCACGGGAGAAGTGTGTGAAAGACAGTTGTGTTGCACGTAAGAGGGGCTCAGACATGGTTCCTTAGGGTAAGGAAGACACATGAAGCACAAAGAAAGGGGTGCATTCAAGATTGATGGCTTGCGCACGAGATGAGGGGTTGCATGCAAGATGGAAGTTTGCGCACAAAATCAAGGGTTAGGGGTGAAAGGGGAACCACTCAAAGGAAATTATTGGGCACAAGAAGTATTTTTTTCACATAGTTTCCTATGATTAAAAGGAAGTGGGAAATGATCAATCCCTAGTGGGACCACCTGAAGGAGGACCCCGGGGAGACCTGTCACACAAGATCTAGTACCTTTAGGAAATGTCTTTCACACAGTCACAGAGGGGTCATATTTCACGCAGGGGAGAGATGGTTTTTTTCCATAATGATACCTCAGAATGAGGGGCTAAATCTATATTTATAAATGTAAACTTCACTAGCATCGCGCAAGAAGGCCTGCACGCAAGTGGTGTCTTGATTTCACATTTCGATTAGAAGATCTTGCATGTGGTAGCTCTTCTTGCATGCCAACTGAATTTCTTTAGAGCTTATAACTTGGTTGTTATTCAAAAGTTTGACATAGATAATCCATTTTACATAACATTGGGTTTGAAAGATCTTGTGTGCAATTTAAAATCTTGCACATCGACCTTAGATCTTGTGTGCACCTCCCTCTGGTGTCTAAATATTGTCTGATGATCCAAAATATGCCTTTAGTTTGCTGAAAAAATGTCCATTCATGGACTTGAACAAAATTTGGCACCAAAAAATGTATGCCCCTATAATCTGATCTAAAAGGGGACTTGATGGTTATATTCCATGTGAAACTCCAAAGATTAGAGTGTCTGATGGTCGGTGGGCATAGAAATGCCCATTCGGAACATAAACCACTTTCATGCATGAAAAAGGACATATTTGTTCCTAAAAATATGTGGGATTACAAGGTCCCATACATTTATTTTCTCATGAAATATGTGAATTTTCTCTAATGTGTGAATTATCTACCTTTATGTCTGAAATGTCTTTGATTTGGTTGGCATCTTACGCATAATCACAGGCTCTTTCGCACCACTTCCAATTCTTGCATGCACCTGACTTAGTCCGAGTTTTTACATGGCCTAATCCCATCATGTGTGAAGCATACTATCTTGTGTGCTGAAATATCATTCTTTCACACAATACCCTTTGTGATTTTTAGGACCTGTCAAAAATGGTTGGTGAATAGACTGGTGTCGAGAGGGAAGTTGATGCTGCTACACGGAGGGACGAGATGATCACAAGCCCCAAAATTCTTCATCTGAGATGGTTTGTATCCAATAATTGGATGCTTTTCTGTATGCTGGTGCAATCTCAAGAGGATTATGTTCTGAGTGATAGTCTATCGATATTGAACTTTGGTATCCTAGAAGAGGTGCTAATTCTAGGTTTCAAAACTCATGCACTTCGATCATGGGTGACACATGAGGATAGCCTTACGATATAAAACAACATGAACATTGGTCACCCTTCCAAGGAAACTCATAACATGGTTGTTTATGTCCAAATTTTAAAAAACAAAACTGTTTTGGGGAGCAATCCATCTCCCGAGTAATCTCCCGCTCACTATGCGAGCACTTTCAGAAGCAATATTACATATGAGGCAAAAGGTTGGAAGGAATGGGACTTCTGCTCTAGGGGAAAGTTTACAAGTGAGTGTACATGGGCGTATTGTGTACCCGAGACATGTGAGCAGTTCAGGGAGGATTTGTGGTCTATCGGGCTATTTGAAGCTATGTGGACATCACAGTTCCATTTCTACCATCAGTAAGACCCGATACTGGAGTTGTTCAGTCAGTGGTCCCTTAACATAATTTTTTTCCTCCTCCTCCATGTGGAGGTGGGAATCAGCCTTTGTTACATCCATTGTATCATAGTAATTCTCCTTTAAGGGTACCAGTACAATTAGTTCCTTCCTATAAAGAGTTTTTTGGGAGACAGGATGTGAAACCCCATTCTAACATGAAATCTATTGGAGATGGATAAAGAGAATCTGTAAATCAAGTATATTATAAAGGATATAGCCTATTCGAGATGGTTAAGAATATTTATAAGATAGGAAAAGGTAGTGAAAAGGTTGTGCTGAGGGAAGAAAAGCCCAAACATGTTGTAGAGGTGGAAGACAGGATCATACCGGATGGTCCTGGTAGCAGGTGAGTACCAAACATGGGGCTTCAGCATAAATGAAATTTGGGACTGAAATGTGTGATATGATGGGTTCCTTGTCGCATTTCTAAGTGGGTGGATACTACCAGTACGGGACATGAGGATAGGGGGTCTATCCAGGGACATTGGTGATGGCTAGAATAATGGCATCCAATAACAGGGTCAATTTGGGACTGCTTGTATTTCCCACAGTGTACCGCATTCTAGGGAGAATTTTAAGATGAAGTAATCCTTGGAGGATATACAGACCATTCCAAATTCTTTATAGTTGGGCTGCAGATCATTGTGGTGGGTATGACTTCCCAAATTCCATACACCCTCTAGGTGATGGTTTTTAGTCATCTCTACTGAATATTGATGTAATTCTCTCATTAGTGCTTAATGAGGAAGGGATCCAAATCAATATTGATAACCAAGCGAACTTCATCTTTCATCTGTTTCAGACCCCAGTTGGCTAAATGGTAGATGATGAGAGAGGCCCGTTGGAGCAGAGGTAATACATATAAAGCATAAGGGATCCTATTTTGGTATCCCAGATCGACAAGAAAATCTTTTGTGAACCCTATGTACTATCGAGGTTTTCCAGGTAGTTTGGGTGTATACAGGGGATGCCAAAAAGAGTATATACAGGGGTTTGGGAAGAGATAAATCCCTATAAAATTCACCAAATGTGTCTCATGTTTACAACTTCTAGATTTTTTGAAGTTATTATATTCCCCATAATGATACTAATGCTAGCCTATCAACAGAGTATGTTGACCATTGGGTATCAGCATGTCCATAAGAGATATTGTGGAAATGCGTTTAGAAAACAATTGTGGCAAGTGTGGATTCTGGAAAATGAGCAAGCAGACAAGGTATTGCTGGATAAGTGTGAACTTTAATAAACCAGGACATTGGAACAGCATGGGATGTAACTTCGTCGGTAGGAGAATCACAAGGTGAGAATGTGCCTCCGCCTTCTGAAGAGAGGTGGTCTTGTAGGCAGCCTCATGGGTTAGCTAGGGAACACCCTAGGAAGAAACTAAGAAAACTTCTAAAACCAACTACAGACACCATTTTCCCATCTCTATGGTCTTCTTAGAGGATTTTTTGATAATCAATGTCCAATGAAGAGCTACGGGGGATACTGGTGTGCACTGGGCTTGATCTACCAGATGTAGGGAATATTATGGTGGTGGAGAAGGTAGAATTTCATCACTAACATGAATACCTGACTACCATGGATATTTGTGCATTATAACAAGTGTGGTATGAATAATGACATATTCTTGTGAAAGTTATGCTTGCCGAGGAGCATGACCAAAGAAAACTGACTTTCATGGATGATGATGATGAGGAAGAAGGAGAAGAGGAAGAAGATAATGATGAAGAGGAAGAAGATGAGTAAGATGAAGATGAGGAAGCTGTAGGTGAGATACCTAGAGGTGAGAGACCTTAGGGAATAGCATCCCACCAGGTAAGACCACGTGAGAGCAGTGAAATCATAGGCTCTGATGCAGAACTGGTTGAACAACTCATCGTGAGTCTCAACTCTTACCTCTGATGGTCTTCCTCTTTCAAAATTTGAATCCACTAAACAAACTCTCCCATATTTGGGAACACATCGGTGATTATATATTGGGAGTTCCCCCTACATGGGATGAAAATGTATCAATGTAAGTAGAAGGATGTCCCCATGGATCTGTATCTAGAATAGAGTAGGGTGGAGGACCGACCACAGCTATTGTGGGCGAAGGGCCATCCATAGTTGTAGTGGTTAGTGGTGGACTTGTAGGATGGGTTGAAATTGATAAATCAGAATCTCAGGCTGTCAGCACCGCTCAGAAGGAGCTAGTGCCAATCATGGAATTAACAAGCATAGAGGGATCTCCTACAATGGAAGCTCATACTGTGACTCAGACACTAGATACTTCTGTGCTTGTCTCCTGTAAGTTCTACTTTTGTAGTCTCACATCTTTATTGGGGAACTCAACTAACTAAAGTATCCATTTCCAATGCAGTGATTGAAATATTGGAGGCTCGACAAACTGTTGAGTTTGGAACACCTTCAGGATCTCTACCAATGATTGCACCAATCCTTACAAAACTAACCATTTAGACTTTTTTATCCCTAGCACCCAGTGATCAAGAATATGCAATCATGGGTGATGCTACTTCCAGAGTTGAGCTCTAGGATAGTGAGAGTGAGGTTTCTAAAGAAGGAATGATTCCATAAGAGGACCCTACCGCTGAACTCCAAACTACTTTCCCTGAGTACTGGCCTACAGATCCTAAAGATATGGATGACTCTGATTCTAATGCTTCCGATAAGAGTCATATGACACACCAAAACAAATAGAAGTTCATAAACACTTCATCGGGGAATAGTAGGAAAAATGGATCAGTCAGATGGGGTCACTTCACACATGGAAATGCTTTCTCTACGCTAAAGGAGTGGATGATCACCGCTTTCATATAATAATTTGTGATTATATGAATGAGAGGATACAAAATAGTAGCCAACACTCTGATTTTTCTTGGTGTCAGAAGGAATCAGAAAATTTCTAGAATCTTCTTGGGTATGAAAAAGGATTTTAATGCCTTGAAGAGTAGGAAAATGAATGAGAATCATTTATAACAAGCTAATTTGATCTCATTGAATAGTTGAAGGCTCATATGGAGGATGCCCAGAAGAATGCAATGCGAGGAAATCCATTAAATTATTGAACTCCAATCCAAGTAGGAGAGAATGTAGGTCGGATCCAAGGAGCTCTGCTCTGTAGCTACTGATGAAGAAAGAGATCTCAGGGAGTGGGAGACAATCCTGGAGGCCACGTGTCAGAAAGTGGTGTTACTAGAGTAGTCCATTAAAGGGGATGATCCATAAGGTCTTTGTTTTGGAAAAACCTATGAAACATATTTTCTCCCTTATTTACTTATCCTGAACTATATACAAGGACTTACTTTTAGATTTTTATTACTTATTAAATTTTTTTCTTTCTTCACGACATCTCGATCATAGTTTTGAAGTAACTATTGATCGATCCCAAATCTCGCATGGGTCATACTCAGTGTGATAAACAGGGCACGACAACATAATCCTCCACTTTTTGTATGAGAGTTCCAACTATTCATCAAATATTTAAGGGTCTAACATGGTCAAATAACTAACCAAAATATTCTAGTTAACAGAGAGACTGCAACTGGAGGATAGGTTTCAAGTAACAAAAAACTTTCCTTTCTCAACATGCTCTAATGCACGAATGGGATAACACCAAGGGAATTAGGGTCAATCCAAATAAGGGGAAATAAGAAATTTTAATCATGATACCCAAAAATTCAGAATACAGTGTTGATGGAAAATCAATACAAGGTAACATTTGACCTTATTTGAAACACAACACCTATATCGCTAGCTTGGAATGGGGACAAAAAAATGAGGCCAACCACTGACCTTGATTGAAAACACTGGGCCTAACTCCAAATGTCATATGATGACTTATGGAACGTTTTAAAAAGATATTAGGTCATCCAAAGTGGCATGGGACCAGACTGTTAAGGGGTTCTCTCAAACGGGAAAGAGGATGACGATCCAAATAAAGGGCACTCAAAGCATGGAGATGGAGTGATGGGTTGTTCAAATGGAGTCTTACACTCTTGAAACTACACCATCATGTTGAAAGTGCATTGTGTGTATTCATTGGTCTGAATCAAGATCAAAACTTTTCCAAATAGGACTTCTTTGGTGAGGTCTAATAATTCTTTGTTGTTTTACATCATGTAAATGAGGATGATAGATGTGTAGTTTAGTGTCATGCAATGAGGATGATATAGGGAATAGTTTAACATCATATGTCCAGGAAGTTACACATAGTTTAAGTTTATACTACATGGACCCTGGTTACTAGTTTAAAGTAGTGTTACACGGGATGGGGATTCCCAATTTTGGGTCATATAATTTAGACAGTAATTAGGGGTGATGATCAATAAGGGTTAATGAACTTGTGGATGAGCCTGAGGTGAGGTGCTTAGGAATCTCTAAATATCTTGTGAGGGAAGGAATCAAGATACACATAGTTCTTGAGAATGGTATGGAATATTCCCAATACCAAAAAGAACAATATCCTCTTAGGTGAGGAGAATCATGGCTATTACATAGTTTAATGTCATGAGAACTAGGACACTGAAAGTCTTATTTTAAAGGTCATAGAAGTTGGACCAAAAAGGGTAAAATTAAAAAAGTGAAAATATGTGACACGGTGTTATAAAGCAACCCAACATGAATGATAACAAAATAGTCTACACCACATTACAAATTTCCAAGAGAATGCACACAGTTTAAAGTCACGATGCCTGGACTAGGGGACTGAAGCTCTTAGTTTAATGTCAAAGAGTTCGGAATAAAAGGAAGTGTGACTCTTCCATGCAGGCACAAACCTTACCCAAAATCCCTAATCCCACATGATCTATGATTGTTTGGGGGAAAAGGCGGAGAATATATCTACAATACACGGAATCACACTATAGGGGATGAAAACATGGAGTCAAAGACAACCTCATGACACTAGTTTGTTCTCTCAGTGAGAAAAGTTGCATGGAGTGATAACATCGAGGGTGTTGAAGTTCTATATAAATGTGATGAAATTGAAGGATATGTGAATCACCAAACAAGTATTCAGGGAATAATGTTGTTGGAGTAGTGATGGAGGATAACTATTGACTGTATTCGAAGCACATTATCCATATCATGTGACCTTGGATGGGAACAAACAAGTGAGGGTAGACCACTGACCACTTTCAAAATGTTGGACCTGTTTCAAATTTCATCTGATATTCTCCAGGACGTTGGCCCTAAAATAGTAGGCAAGCCATAAGGTCGAGCATCCGTATGACCCAGGGGTCCCTTTGGATGTGGGGAATGATGGATACCCAAATCAAAGGACGTGTAAATCTTGTAGATGGAACGAAATCATGTTCATGCAGTACCCAACACTCTAGGCCCTAAACCAAAGCGTATCTGAGCCCACTGATAAGGAATAATAGAGGTTTAGGGGAACAGTTAAGGGTGGACAACATGAGAATTTGAGTGGAGAAAAGGGGAAACCTAGGGCTGGACCTGATGATGAAGTGTCTAGAAATTCCTACGTATCCTATAAGGACATGAATCAAGATACACGTAGTTCTTGAATCTTGTGCAGTTTAATGCCATACGGTAAGGACATAGAGGGAGGGGAGATATTCCTAAGGGAGCCACGTGGTGTGGCTATTATAAACTCCACACAAATGAGGAAAAAATACATAACTTACCACATGATAACAAAAGGAATATTAGACCGTAAAGCTAAAAATGGGGAACTTGGGGCTGAACCCGAGGTGAAATGATATGGAATTCCTACATATCATATGAGGGAAGGAATCGATCCACATGTAGTTCTGTAATTTCATGCAATTTAACGTCATACGATAAGGGCATGTGGAAAGGAGGGTGTTCTGGAGGGAGGTCCACAGGATGTGACTGTTGTAACCTGTCGCGAATAGGGAAAAAAGAGTTCATACCTCATCACATGTATTTCTCAAAGAGAACTAAAACCAAAGGGGTAAACTAAGGAGATGGAAATATTTTTTGGGCTGGACCTGAAAACAAAATTTTTGGGTGTTTTTATGTATCCTACGAGGGCCGAAATCAATCCACGCATAGTTCTTGAATGTCATACTATTTAACATCATGTGGTAAGGATGTAGAAGAAAGGGTGTCTCAAGGGGATGTGTGTGGTATGGAAAAAATATCCTGACATGAATAACGATAAATATTCTATACCACACTGCACAATCCCTAGAGAGAACTTGGGCCAAGAGGCTGGAAAGGTCGAGGGACCTGAGGTTGGGCCATGGACGAAAGGTCTGGGTGTTTATACATATCCCATAAGGTTGGGTATCAAGACATACGTAGTTCTCTAAATGCCATGTGGTTTAACATCATGTGATAAGGATGAAAAATGTCTCAGTTTATAGTCGTATAGCTTGGACTGTAGATGCCCATTTTAATTTCTTGTGCATGGGACAGAGGGGTAGAAAAAGGTGAATCACTGCACCCGATATTCAGGGATACCGTGGATATGGTGATAATGATAAAGGATAACTACTGACCATGTTCACAACATAGTATCCATATCATGCCACCTAGAATGGGAACAAAAAATTGAGAGCATCAATCGTTTACCATATTTTCAATGTGGGACTTATATCAAATTGGCGTTCAAGATCCTCTGAGATGTTGGCCTAGAACGGTAGGTTAGCCAAGGTGGAATGAGACCAGGCTGCTAGGGGGTCCTTTCGGATTTGAAAGATGATGAAGACCCAAATAAAGGGATGTGTGAAGGGTTTCATTAACTATACAGTTTAACATCTTGCAGCAAGGATGGGAGAGATCTTTGTTTAAGGTCATAGAGCTTGAACCACGATGTATGTTTACCACTTGCAGTTTATTTTCATGCAGGACAAAAGGGATCTTATTTTAAGGTTGTATCACTCGGAATATTTATAGATTATCATCATGCAGGATGATAGGGACAACTCATGTGATGTACTACTTGAGTAATCTAGAATTGTTGGGATGAGTGACACGCCCACCGTCTATGGTGACTAGGGAGTATGCACCATTGGGGTAAACTTTATTAATGATTTATGGTCCATCCCCTTTGGGATCCAACTATGGTGGCTTCCTATTGGGTATCATTGAAGTTATTAGGGCCAATATAATGTCACCTTGAAGGAAAAAATATAGATGAACTTTTTTATTGAAATCTTTTTCTATCTTGTTCTAATACCTCTCCATATTTTTCAAGTCATGAAGCCTAATCACATCAAGGGATTCCAATTCATCCAGATGGACTTATGCTACCTTTTTTTATGTTTACTGGTCATAAATGGTTGTGTGGAGTGATAGAAACCAAATCTCAATGGGATCGACTACCTTTTTTCTATACACCATGGAATATGGCGTCACCTGGGAGGAATTATGAGTCGTTATCTGATAAGCACAGAGAAAGTTGGGGATCTTGTCAGCCAACTCTTCCTATTATTACCAACCATCTTATGAAATATGTTAGAGAGGTTTTTTTTAACACCTCATTCTTCCCATTTTCTTGTGCATCATAGTGAGAGGTATGATTTGAATGGATATTGTAATTGGCGTAACTTTATTCAGAATGGCTGCCTGGAAGTTGGTTTCATTATCAGTGAGGATGACATGAGGCACTCTGAATTGATGGATGATCTTGGAGCTCATGAAGTCGGTGATGGAATGGGACTTAAATTTCTTGATCCGAATTACCTCTTCCCACTTGGAAAATAAATCTGTAGCATTCAAGATGAACCAGCACTGGAAATTTGTCACCTGTGGATATGACCCCATGACATCGAGTCCCTAGACTTCAAAGATCCAAGAGTACTTAGTAGTATGAAGGGTATTTGGAGGATGATGCACAAAATTAGCATGGATCTGGCATGCATGGAACCTTTTGGAAAACTCGATACAGTCATGGATCATGGTGGGCAAGAAGTATCCCATCCTTTGGATTTGATGAGAGTGTTTTAGACCTTCCTAAATATATCCATATGAATTGGCATGGACTTCCTGTATAATCAGGGGAATCTCATATCCTTGAATGAAATAGAGTAGAATCCCATAAAAATGACATCTATAGAGGATCTTCTCAAGACTAGGACCAATATGAAGGGTGAACTTCCCTAGCACTAACAAATTTTCTCACATTCGGCTTAGTATATCAAGAGATTAATGTTTTGTAGATACTTGAAAAGGTCATTGTCCAATCAGGGGTCTTCAATGTCGCGATTGTGGAGTTGGGGAGTCCCGATGTGGATTCATTGGTGATGAGATAGCTTACCTTCTATCAATCTCCATCATACAGGGTGATAGGATAAATGAATCTTTGATGCGCCACATGGATAATCAATTCATCTTGGCCTGGCTCTGTAAGAGATGCCTCAAGATTTTCCAGGGCATGGGATCAACCGTTTGGTGAATGAGGGACATGAGTAACTTTAGGAAGATAAGGTAACTGGGCAATCAGCTGGCGAGTGCACTCTAGAAAGGGTATGAGCTTCAGCTTCCTAAAAATTTAGTCAAAATTGATCTCTTTGATGACCATGTAAGAGTCCCCCTTTACATGTAGGTGGAGAACATCAATCTTGAGGGCTTGATTAAGGCCAGTGATGAGAGCCTAAAACTCTTCCGCATTTTTTGTGCAGCCTTATAACAACAGGAATGAATAGGGAAAAATAGCTTGTGCATGTGTGGTAAACACAATACCCAATCCAACCCTAGTAGGCCTGGGATAATTGAGCCTCCTTCCAGTTGGACTTCACAAAGCACCATAAAATTACATCTTCCAACATGACATGTCTTGATCCACTGAGATGACTGCCTCATTCAGGAAATCATAATCTAGGGACTGCTCTATAGGGGCTGGATAGGTAGAAAGAAATTCTACCAGTGTCTAGCCCTTGATATATTTCTACATAATGAAATTGATGTAAAACTACTACAGAATCACTACCCATCAAGATAGATGGCCTGTCAATATGGGGTAGTTCAGAAAGTAAATTATTGGATCCACATGGGACACTAGTAGTATCTCATGGTGTTGAAAGTAAGTCATAACTTCTGGACCACGAATACCAGCATAAGGTAACTCCTTTCGATATATGAATATCTAGTATCTCTATCAAGGATAATGTGTCAGGATTATTATAAATAGTACTTTGTTCCCTCATTGTTCTTCTGAGCGAGAAGGGTGTTGAGGGACCATTCTAGAGCGGTCACATAAAGGACCAGCAGCTTTCCGAAGATATGTGGCATCAAAACTGGTGGCTGTAGTAGGTACATCTTAATATCCTCAAAAAAGACTGACACTCCTCATCCCACTAGTTCTAGACACCTTTTTCTATGAGTCGAGAAAAGGTTTTACACTTATTTTACAGATTTTCAATGAATCAGTGTGTGTAGGATAAGTGTCCATGAAAGCTTTGAAGCTCCAAAATGTAGCTCAAAGGAGGAATCTGACTAGTGTACTTTATCTTATCTGAATCAATCTTGATGCCTCTATATCTGAAAACAAATCTAAGAAACTTTTGAGAGGTAACCCTGAAAGCACACTTCAAGGGGTTCATCTTCAGATGGCGGTAGAGGAGGAAGTCGAACACTTTATCAGGATCTCTAAGATGGTCATGAAACTAGTGGTATTTGACCACAAAATCATCCACATAGTATTCCACCAATGTCCCAAGGATTAGTTTGACTAAGCAGTGAATGGAACGCTAATAGGTGGATCTTACATTCTTTAGACAGAAAGGCATTACTTGGTAGAAAAAGGTACCTTGTGGTGGTATGAAGGAGATAGACTCTTCATCCTTAAGATCCATTTGAATTTGATTATATCTGTAATAATCATCCATTAAGGAGAGAGATTGGAATCCAATGGTAGTGTTGATCAAAAGATATGTCATAGGAAGGGGGAAATCATCCTTTGGGTAGTGAAAGTTGAGATCCCAGAATTAGATACAGACTTTGATCTGTCTGTTCTTCTTCCCGGTGGGCACAATGTTGGTTATCCATCTTGGGTATTATACTTCCTTGACAAAGTTGTCTTAATGAGATTATCAACTTCAGCCTCAACCATGGTACTGTGAGAAGGTTATATCTTTTTGGGAGGATATTTGAACCCACGATGATTCATTATTAGGCCAAGGTAGTGGATGGTGACCTAAGGATTTAGTCATGGAATCTCGTCGTAGCTCTGGGAGAATACATCTCGATGCTGCTTCAGGATATCCATATACTTGTATTGTTCTTCTATAAGAATATTTGTGTTAATCATTGTTGGTTTAGGATCTTTCTCAATACCTAGGTTCACTTAAACCAACTCATCAATAGTGGTGGGTAAACCTTCTTAAAATGTAGGAGTGGAATCCTCTAAATCTTCTTCAACATCCACAGCGAGAGGATCATTAGAAGAGGGAAATTATTCTAAGTTGGTTCATCATGATGGAATATTGGTGTCAGCCTGAGCAGTAGCAGAATCTTCATTAGAGGGCTCCCGTAAAGTTGAAACCATGGAGACAAAATATGTCACTCCTATTCCATCAGTTCTTCACCCCAAAGGACCAAGCTTCATAATATCAAAGTAGTAGTGGCACGTTATCCTGAGTTAGCTCAACTCATCTCAGTGGAACAAGAAAATATGACGTATTGGTGTTTTCGTGGGGCAAACATCCTGACACCTTATAATGGTAAGGGACTCTAGAATCACCTGAACTTAATTCATATAAAAGTGTGAAGTATTCTTCCAACATTCCTTATGCCTGGAAATGCACTTTTCACTTCTTCCAGAAACAACGAAGAAGTTCCCCAAGTATGGAGTCACTTCCTCTGACCATTTAATTGAGAGAACAAAGGAATCGTAAAGTATATACATGGGTCACCCACAACATTTGTTTTATCAACCTCATTGGCTTGAACCCACTTTTACTTGTTCTTATAATAGTCACCATCTAGGTAATGGGATTCACAAGAAGAAAATGGAGATGAATCACCTTTAAGCACACCCACTCAACCATTAAGGGATTACATAAGGAATTGTTGATATAAAGAAGATACCATTGTATGCAGATGAAGCCATGGTCTACCCATCAATGCATTGTAAGTGGTGTCCTTTGAGATAACCATGAACTTAGTGCTAGAAACTAGGCCACCAAACCAGGTCTTCAGGAAGATCTTTCCAACTGGTGTATGCTTCGTCGTATCAGAACCTTGAATCTTCAGGTCATAGGGAATCATATCTGTTTCAGACATTCCCAACTTGTAGAGAATCTGGTTCAGGGTGAGATTGATCCTAGAACCCATGTCGACAAGATAGTGGCGTACTTGCACACCATTTAACTGACTAGTGATATGCAATGGGAATATGTTCCCCTATATGGAAGAACCTTAATCTTCTCATAAGAAGGAAATTATGGCCTGAAATTATACAAGCTCGACTAACTCATCATAGAAGGCTTCTATGACTGTTATCTCTGTTTCAAATTGGAGGGGGATTCTTAAATCCTCTGTGCGGGAGCCAAGAGTATCTTCTGAGAGGAAAAGATCCTCGAGGATTGAGGTCCACACATTAATTCTAGCAAGGTACTTGATCACATCATGTTTTTTTTTTCAGGAACACACTTCTGATGACAGGAGGTTGCTCCGTGGTAGAAGGTATAGCGGATGTTGCAGAGCGAACCAGTGGATTCTATCTTGTGATGGGGATATCCCACTGCTCATTTGTTGGTTCATGGAGAGTGACCACCAGATGAAAACTTGAGGCTTGTCCATAACTAAACAAGGCTAATCATATTATGGTCATAGCATCTATGTCTGATCAATCAATACGAACGGCGATGGGGGTGAATCTGATGAAACTAGATGAGATGGATATGTATGTTGAGATCTGTGTTGGGCCTACTGTCTGGTCTCAGTTGAATGCATGTATAGGCTAAAAGCACTGGTCTAAACATTCTTTTTATACACATATGCATGTATTTGTTGATGTTGGAATCAACTAGGGACATTAGTAGGGTCTACCTGGTATTCATCATCTTTGAGAAATATGTATGGGTCCACCAGTTCAACGGTATTCACTGAGTCATAATCCTGATCATCAGTCGAGGAGTCTTCTATTGCTAGGGGAATTATTGGGACAATCCCCATCTATGAGATCATGATGTATCCAAGAGTTTGGGATGGATTCAGTACCATTGGATGGATTTTCCATCCCTTGTGTCGTCATCGCTTGCTCCCCTCAGAGGATGAAAGTCAAGATGTCGTTGCAGAGGTAGTAGACAAAGGTAATATGATAGCTTCAGAAGGATTTGGATGATTCAAACATTCATGGATAATACCATGGGAATAGATGACTACACTATGAGCAATCCAGTCATCAAACTTTTGAGACCCGCTTCTAGAAACCTACTTCCATTCAACCTCGTTGTCACTATTAGTCTTTGCAGACACACATGCCACCTATGTCGAGGCCAGACCCAAACAAACTATGTTGTTATCGACTTGGTCCTGAAGTTATTCTTTGATCACATAACACTTTTTGAGAGTGTCGATAACAAATTGGTGAATAGGTCATTAATTGGGGCTATCATAGAGATCTTCCTCTTTGGGCCTCATGCATTCTGGAAACCGAAGGATTCTCTGATCTAAGGCAATCTATAAATAGTTTGGGATCTAAGACTCATTGAATGAGTAATTATAGTTTCTTAAATCCAGGAAAGGAGCTCTCGGAACTAGGACTAAACGAAGGGATGGAGGATCCTGACAAGTAGGTGGAACCTGATTGTCTCACCTAGGTAGCAGCAATGTGTTACGCAGCGGTAACTACTGATTTTGAGGTAGGTGATTCTGAGTTGGAGGCTGAACCTGAGGTGGTGGCCCTCAGCGAGTCTATGGAGGTGGTTCTTTTGGTAAAAATTATAGATATCTAGCAGCCTCTATCTGTGCAACATTAATGGTCTCGTCCTTAGATGCTCTTCACGCGGGAGATGAGGGAAGAAATGGGTGTGCCTTCTTAGCTTTCTATAATTCTTCATCTAGATGTTGAGCCCTATTAGAGAAATCTAGAAATCTAACTGTAATGTTCTGAGTGATGAGATAAGGGACCGGTTCAGCCTTCAAATTCTCTATGCACATTATTAGTATTTTTTCCTGAGTTAGTGGCATGTCAAGTGAATATGTGAGGCTCTTTCACCTGGTGAAAAAGTCTGCGACTCACTCTTCAGTCCTTTTCTTGCACTTGAAGAGGTCAAAAGTACTAGTCTTCCAGGTGGTGGAACTAAATTGGTAGAGAAACTTCCAAAAAAGATCCTCCAAACCAGCTATGGACCCAATGGTTAACTCGTTGTATGAGTCAAATGTTGGCCCTTTCAGTGTCTGTAAGAAATACCAGAGCTTAACAGCCTCCTTCTGTGCTGGAGTTCCCAGCATGGGTCCACACATTGGAATAAAGTGGGCCTGATGCTATAGGGGGTCACTCGTCTCATTGAAAGGGGAGAAATTAGGATTTAAAAAACCCTGGGGGTGTTGTAATATCATCCACACATACTGAATATGTCTTACCATCATGCGAGATTTCCACCTATCAGGTTTTGAGAGACTTGATGTGAGTAATGAGATCAACCATCATATCATCTTGATGAGGATTCTTGACATAGAGAGGATCCCTGACCACCAATGTGTTGGAAGGTTCTTCAACATGGTAAGCTGGTTGAGTGGATTATGGAG
This sequence comes from Viscum album, assembly GCA_963277665.1. Lineage (NCBI taxonomy): Eukaryota > Viridiplantae > Streptophyta > Magnoliopsida > Santalales > Viscaceae > Viscum > Viscum album. Next base: position 1,144,211,512 of record OY728148.1, read on the forward strand.
TGGCTAGTGGGACAACCCAAGGGGCCATTGGAGGAACCTGTGTAGTGACCGATAGAACTTGAGGAATGGTCGGTAGAACCTAGTTCAGGTCCTAAGGAATGTTGTCACGCAGCTCGGGTGGGTTTAGAGAGATATATCGTGAACTCTTTCCATAATCTCTAGCTTCTACCTGATCAAGATGGGTAGGGTTGTCGAGATCACTATAATGCACCTTGTTGGGGGGGAGTTGTGCATGTCCCTGCTACCCCAGTCAAGGATTACCGTAATGTGGTCGTCGTTCCGCAACATGCTCGGTAAGGATTTCATCAAAAAAAATTATGTTCTGAAATATACTGACGTAGTGTGGCATTTTCAATATCCTCTTAGGTATTTTTCACTAAACAAGATGGATAAGAAGGGTTGACTATCCTAGCATGCTCTTTATTCTTACTAGGGTCTCGACTGAGAGGTAAAGACTCAAAAGGTGTAGGAAGGCCTAGAAAAGTTCTTTGTTGGTGAGTGTGGACACCTGTAGGGCCTTCTGAGTGTTGTGATGTCCCAGTAGGATGTTCATATTCTCCAGTCCCTGTTCCAATGCCCCCTTCTGGGTATATCTCATGGATGACTATATTTACTATGATAAATCCTGAAGGCATATCCTTGATATCACTAGGTGAACTAGGTTGGCATAGGATAGGACTGAAATATAGGATAGTGTACTGCCCCCAACCACGGATCTGAACAAGTGGGTAGGCCTCCTTAATAAATATACAGAGCACTATAAGGATATAAACACATCATTAATAGAGGGTCTTATGATAACAAGGTGACGCAGCGTGTTAAGATATAGGGAGTGCGGTCAACTCAACTAGGTATCACTGTTGGCCAATGTCATCGAAGTGTTCCCGACTTTTTGGGTAAGCTAACTGTTTGTGATGGAGATATAAATACATCATCCCTGAGTTTCCCCGAAAGAACGTTACCTTTTCTTGGGTGAGGGAATCTATAATATTGAAGCTTTCAGTTGAAATCAGCCATAACATCTTGGGGAAATGGTTTGTTGTGAGAATATCCCACAAACTTCTCGACTACAACTTAGGATCTGGACCCTTTTTCCCCATTCATTTATTAGGGGTGGTTGAGGGACTGGTAGTGGAACTAACATGGACCGTTCCACTAGTAGACTTGTTGGTGGAGAGTACAGTGTGTGAGATAATTAACCGCAGCATCTTGTGTTGTCTTCTGAAGAATGCACTGGTTGTATCACCACATCCCTGTAGGAGGGGGTGTTGACCACTAATTCCTATACAGGAGTGGAAGTAATTGGCGGTGGATCAGGTTGGTTCTCATCATTGACCAGTCCCCAAAACAACTCTCTATGATATCTTGTCAAGGTAGAGACTAATCCTGGTGATGAATGAGAGGATTTCATAGTAAGACCCTAGAAACGAGCCAAATATTCCTCCTCTTTTATGTGTCTATGGATGGATTCAAGGATCTAATGAATCTCATATTTCAAGAGGATAAAGCTAATATTACTAGTGTTGTACCTCTCGTATCCCCTCGTGGTTTAATTTTCATGATCACAATCACTTTCATGTTTATCTAACATTGTTTGAAGTGTTTTTGATTGAAAGGCACAAGGTTGCCAAGAAGTTGGCCCAAGAATGGACATCAAATGGACTGAAATTCAGTCCACCGGCCAACCGGTGTGATAGCACCGGCCAGCCGGTGGAACTGGCAGAGGGATTGCCCACTGCCAGGTTCCACCGGTCGACCGGTGGCTCTGCCACCGGTCGACCTGTGGCACCCAGCCCAAATAGTGTTTGCTACTGTCTTGCCACCGGCCAGCCGGTGGCTCCTCACCGGTCGACCGGTAGAGCCTGGATCAAGACTCTTCTTCTCTACCAAGGCACCGGCCAGCTGGTGGAGATGTACCGGTCAGCCGGTGGAGCCTGGACCAGAATTCTCTCCACATTCCAAGGCACCGGCCAGCCGGTGGGACTGTACCGGCCAGCCGGTGGAGCCAGTCAAACTAGCCGTTGCAGTTTGACCAGGCTGGCCCACTTGGCTCCCAACGGCTCTTTTAGCCTCTCCAACGGCTCCGAAGCCTCCCCAAGGGTTCCATGCCTATAAATAAAGGCCAAGGAAGCCCCGGACACTTACCGGAACTATACGGAAGCCCACGGACACCTTGTTGATCATTCGGCGTACCTCCGGTGCTTTCCTCCAAAGGAACCCCAAGTGCTCCAACAACTTCCACATCCAAGGAGCTCCTCCAAAGAAGCTTGGAAGCGGCCTTCAACATCTCCAATCATCAAAGGCGCCCAAGGCTTCTCCTCATATACGGTTTTTATTGTTTATTTTATTTTGAGCTTAAAATTGGGTTTGTACCTACAAACCCCAAACCCTTTTCTCATCCCCCTTTCTTTTGGGTTTCACACCACCATTAAGGTGTGAAGAGGTTTCTTCAAGCCTTTCCTTTTAAAAGGCTTGTGTTTCGGTGAGCTAGCCTTCACCCGTTAAAAAGGCTAGTGGGTTCTTGATAAACCATCAAAAGCAAGTGGGTTCTTGCTTAACCACTAAAAGCAAGCTGTAATAGGTCCTAGTGCTACCTCAAAGCCTAGTGGGTTTCTTGCTAAAACCATTGAAAAGCAAGTGGTAGGAATCTCTCAACGGTTGAGTTGGGAGCGGAGACGTAGGCCGGGTTTTTGGCCGAACTCCGTTATCAATTCTGTGTGTCTTGCCTTATTTATTTCCGCTGCACTTTACTTTGATTTTTAATTTGTCTATCAAATTTTTTAAAAGGCAATTCACCCCCCCTCTTGCCATCATTCCCTCGCTTTTCTTCCGACCCAACAATTGGTATCAGAGGGAGTATTTGAATAATTCCCTAACCGGTTTCAAATTAAAGATCCTTTTTGATGGCTTCTACCGCTTCAACCTCTTACGCCCCCGAAGGTTTTTCTTTGGATCGTGCTCCATTCTTTGATGGAGCCGATTATTCTTTTTGGAAAACCCGCATGACTACATTTCTTAAAAGCATTAGTTATCCTATTTTTAAAATTGTTATGCATGGTTATTCACTTTCTACTCCCGATGAATCTAAATGGACCCCCGTAGACATTGCAAATTTCGAGCTTGATGGCAAAGCCATGAATGCTCTACATTGTGGGTTAGATCGTAATGTTTTTGATTGTATTTCTTCTTGCACATCTTCGCATGATATTTGGAAATTTTTAGAACTAACCTATGAAGGTACTAGTGAGGCTCCAAAGCAAGAATCCGATCAAAAGCAAGAACCCGATGCAAAATCCGTACCCAATTGCCCACTCCACAAGAAAAGGGCCAAGAAAAAGGAGAAGAAGAAGGCTTCAAAGGCAACATGGAGTGATAGCTCCACCTCTTCATTCTCCTCCTTCTCCTCGAGCGACCAAGGTAAAAAATTCCTAATGGCAAAACATGAGGTATCTTCCTCCTCTTCCTCCTCTTCCTCCTCTTGCTCTTCAAATTCCAATTCTTTAAATCATTTGTCATATGAAGAACTCTCACATGCTAGAGATCAATTAGAAAAAGGTTTTCATGAACTTTCTTCAAAATTTGTTTCTTTGAAAAAATCTTTCAAAAAACTCTCCTCCGAAAAAGAACAACTTCTCAAAGAGAAGGAGGAACTCTCCCGAAAAATCCAAAATTTTCCAAATGTTGATTCTATGGAATCAACCATCAAAGATTTAAAAGATTCCCTAGCCAAGTTCACCCAAGGTGAACAAAATTTGTCCAAACTCTTAGGTTCCCAACGAATATCTAGAACCACCCAAGGGCTAGGATATACCAACCAAGCTTCCTCCTCCCATGCACCCACTGTTTTTGTAAGGGGGAGCTCTAGTTTTAAATTTTGCAATTATTGTAAAAAACCCGGGCACCTCATTTATGAGTGTGATTGCAAAAATTCCCGGTACGGCCAACCCAAGTCTTTTTTTTTCGATGAATTCTATAGGAGAAGACCCGCTATGAGACAAGTTTGGATTGAAAAATCCCTTCTTGCGAGTCTCTCCGGGCCAAAAATAGTTTCCTTTCCCCGGTGATTTATTGTTTTTATTTAGGGGGAGTTAGAATTGATTAAGCTTTTCATTTTCAAATTTTATTCAAACTTTCAATTTCAACTCTTGGTTTCAAATTTCAAAATTCAATTGGTTTTTGATTCAAAACTTTCAATTCAAACTGTTATTCAATTTTTGATTCAAATCTTTCAATTTCCAAAATTTCAATTGATTTTCAAATCCCATCTCTTGTTTTTCAAAATTTCCCACAATCAAGTTTTATGCCCCATTCTATTTTGATAATCACAAAGGGGGAGAAATTCCTTGATTGATTGGGGGAGAGTCTTCTCTATCATGCTTTGATTTATTTTCAAATTATCCTTTAAGAATGTCTTTAATTTCAGTATTTTACTTTGATTGTTTCGGTGATTGTGATCATCAAAATAGGGGGAGATTTTTGTACCTCTCGTATCCCCTCGTGGTTTAATTTTCATGATCACAATCACTTTCATGTTTATCTAACATTGTTTGAAGTGTTTTTGATTGAAAGGCACAAGGTTGCCAAGAAGTTGGCCCAAGAATGGACATCAAATGGACTGAAATTCAGTCCACCGGCCAACCGGTGTGATAGCACCGGCCAGCCGGTGGAACTGGCAGAGGGATTGCCCACTGCCAGGTTCCACCGGTCGACCGGTGGCTCTGCCACCGGTCGACCTGTGGCACCCAGCCCAAATAGTGTTTGCTACTGTCTTGCCACCAGCCAGCCGGTGGCTCCTCACCGGTCGACCGGTAGAGCCTGGATCAAGACTCTTCTTCTCTACCAAGGCATCGGCCAGCTGGTGGAGATGTACCGGTCAGCCGGTGGAGCCTGGACCAGAATTCTCTCCACATTCCAAGGCACCGGCCAGCCGGTGGGACTGTACCGGCCAGCCGGTGGAGCCAGTCAAACTAGCCGTTGCAGTTTGACCAGGCTGGCCCACTTGGCTCCCAACGGCTCTTTTAGCCTCTCCAACGGCTCCGAAGCCTCCCCAAGGGTTCCATGCCTATAAATAAAGGCCAAGGAAGCCCCGGACACTTACCAGAACTATACGGAAGCCCACGGACACCTTGTTGATCATTCGGCGTACCTCCGGTGCTTTCCTCCAAAGGAACCCCAAGTGCTCCAACAACTTCCACATCCAAGGAGCTCCTCCAAAGAAGCTTGGAAGCGGCCTTCAACATCTCCAATCATCAAAGGCGCCCAAGGCTTCTCCTCATATACGGTTTTTATTGTTTATTTTATTTTGAGCTTAAAATTGGGTTTGTACCTACAAACCCCAAACCCTTTTCTCATCCCCCTTTCTTTTGGGTTTCACACCACCATTAAGGTGTGAAGAGGTTTCTTCAAGCCTTTCCTTTTAAAAGGCTTGTGTTTCGGTGAGCTAGCCTTCACCCGTTAAAAAGGCTAGTGGGTTCTTGCTAAACCATCAAAAGCAAGTGGGTTCTTGCTTAACCACTAAAAGCAAGCTGTAATAGGTCCTAGTGCTACCTCAAAGCCTAGTGGGTTTCTTGCTAAAACCATTGAAAAGCAAGCGGTAGGAATCTCTCAACGGTTGAGTTGGGAGCGGAGACGTAGGCCGGGTTTTTGGCCGAACTCCGTTATCAATTTTGTGTGTCTTGCCTTATTTATTTCCGCTGCACTTTACTTTGATTTTTAATTTGTCTATCAAATTTTTTAAAAGACAATTCACCCCCCCTCTTGCCATCATTCCCTCGCTTTTCTTCCGACCCAACAACTAGTCCCTACCCCAGTTCCCCACATAGAGGATTGGGGTAAGGGTCCCATCACTGAGTCACACTCTGATTCAGAGTTTGAAAAGAGGACAGGCTTGATTATGATCTGAGGTTTCTCAGGGTTCTTCCTCTGGCAGTGCCGACCCACCCTCCTACCCTAGAATGGTTCTTTATGGAAGGTTAGATCTTTGATATGGGGAGGACATCTGTTTTGATGATCCAGGGTGTGAGGATCACCTGGGAAGATGTTGAATGGAACACAGGGAGGACCTCTATGGTTGGGAATGATAGATAGGGGAGGGCCTATACTTGTGTTGGTGACTATGTGAGGAGGACCATCATGTTGATAGCCTAAAATATGGGGAGAACCTCCAAACCTAAGATAATGGGAATGAGGAGGACCTTCGTGTCGAGGGTTAACAAGATGGGGATGAACTCTACATGGACTTATTATGGTGGTATGGGTAGGACCTCTATACTAGATATGGGAGTGGTGAGGACCTCCACTCAGGTTGCTGGTGGTACAGGGAGGGCCTCTGTACTAAATTTCCTCACCTCGGATTAGTATGTAATAGATTTTTCTTGTGACGGTGACCAGAAAAGTCAACCCAGCCTACATAGGGGATGGCTGGGATCTCTATCCCGATATAGCATAGTGGTTCCAATTCTCTATAGTAACAGGGATCTGATAACTCACGCTAGTGTTAAATCGGGCCACTGAAGCTGTGTAATATTATGCCCCTAGTATACATCCTCTTATGCTTGTTCCTAGCTTTAAAATTTATTCAAAAGAGCTAGGGCCGACTGTGTATGGGGTATGGACCACCTACTCTTCAGTCTGTGAGACTGGCTAGTGGCATTGTAATGGACTGGAGGGAGCTGTCCTTGGTGGTCCCATGGAAAGAGTCACGGCTAAGGGGACTCGAACATCCCTCACTTTGTCAGCATAAGGGAATCCATCATAGGATCATTCCATGGAGAGGCTCCAAAAAGGATTAAAGGATAGATTAAGGAGTTGTGGAACCCTATGTGTCCCTTGGGGGCAGCAGCATAGGTGGGGCACAGAAGACTCCAAATCTCGGTGGGCCATATCCCTCGTCAGGATGACCCCCTCCTATTTGTATCATTGAACAAGATTATCGACCACCTACCTTTGAATAAATTCAGAGGGTGAGATGGGTCATGGGAGCCCAGTAGCTATGGTCGAGGGAGTCTTCGTAGAAGAGGTAAAGTCATGTGGGATTGCTGCATTTTTATTTCCCTTTCCACTACATCTATAGGTGGGAGGTGATTGGATTCTTGCAATTCAATATTGGGTCCTACAAATCGGGAAGATTTGGCCATTAGTACAGATAGTAGAAAAACAATTCCTAGTTCCCCAGTATTGTTTAGTATTCCATGATTGGATACAAACATCCATGATGACAACATCATGTACTGAGATACCCAATGATTAACTACCCCAAATCTAGGTGAGTTTCACGCCGGGCCCACTATTTTCTTGGCAGGGCCTATTGCCGGATGGCTGGATCTGATGACATGTTTATCTACTGATGTCTCGAAATCTAATAATCCCCATATTTAAGAGAATAATTTCACGTTGGGTTCACTATTTATGTTTATGGTGATATCACTAGGGTTTGTATCATCTGTGGGGATGAGTTGATTGTTGCCTCGCATTCTATCTTTCTAAATGCAGGAAGAATTCATAACTTCTTTGGATATGTATTTTCCTTGATTGAAATGGGATGATAAGATATTGGTTTCTCCTTTTGTTTATTCATCAAAATTCACCGCCTAGTCCGATTCACCCTTAAAGATTAAGACATTGTTCTTGAAACTCTTCCAAGTGCCATATATTTGTGGACTTCGGTTAATTAAACTGCTTCTATCAGGACATTCCCAAGGAGTTCATGTCCAGGCAGTAACCTTCGATCAGAAGAGTATTCACTTTGGGGCATCGCTTTCATGTCTGGACATTGAAACACTGGTACACCTAGATTTTCCATTATCATTGGGCTTCTCAAGGGTGCGGATTCCTGAGGCATCCCATGTTGAATGCGAGGAATTGTATGTCAGAGGAATGTCTCCAGGGTTTTCCTCATCTTCCCATGTTTAACACGGGGTATTCTATGAGTTTAATTTCTATTAGAGATTGATCAGACTGATTGGGACACTAATGGGAGTGAAACATATGGGTATATCCCTAGGAGGGAGCGCCTAGAAAGATTATTGGGTGGATGGTTCAGAACTCCCAATAAAGATGGAAACTGGATGGTGTGTCCCATAAAATGGGAAGTTTCACACCATGAATAATTATTTGGATTCCAAAAAGGGGGAATCAAATAGGAGGTCAAATCCACCCAAAGGGGACACCATGGTTTACCATTTGTTGGGGTTGAACCTTGAAGTGGTTTCCTACGTACCCTATGTTGAAGATAGATATCAAAAACCACATAGTTTTTATGGGTGGGGCCTGGAATCAGGATGTATACAAATAAAAACAACCTGAGAGTGTGTTGGGGCTTATGCGTGGTTCGCGGCCCAAATGGGTGGCATGGTTTCAATGGGATGTAGTGGATCGGGTAAAATCAAGATGGACATGGATGAAGTGTCGAAGGATGAAATGAATGGGGATGGAAATTAAAATTGGTGTGAAGGTGATGGTATTGGGATTCAACCTCATTGATGTTACCTACATATCCCTGTGTTGGGGAATCAAAGTCCACATAATTTTGGGATGGTGTGATAAGTCACCTGAGGAGGTGACTCATGAGAATGGATGCACGGATGGGGAGCCTAAGGAAATGGAACCAATGGGTTAAGGCATGAACTTCCTAAGGCACAAAGACTCAAGGGAGAGACCAGGATAGGACATGGGAGATGGGATTGAACCTTGGGTAGGATTCCTATATACCTTTCACAAAAAGTGGGAAAATAAAAGTCCACATTTTTCAAAAATGGGGCAAAGAATCAGTGTGTACACAAAGGACAGTAACCTAAAGAAATGTTGGGGATTACACATGGTTAGCTACCCATTACAATAGGGACACCCTGAGTTGGAATATTATGGGTTGATGGTGGGTATTACACATGGTTAGCCTCCTAGGAATTAGTATGACACCACAAAGGGGCAGACCAAAGATGTAGGTCTCAATAAAGGTGACACCAAAGTCTACCAGTGTTTGGGTTTGAACCTCATGAAGGCTTGCTACATACCATGTCTAGAATACACATATCAAAACCCATGTAGTTGGAAATCATATAGTTTAACATAATATGGTGTGGATGGGGGATATAGTTTTACATCATGTGGGATAAGGAAAAACTGACATAAAATGGTTAGGATCGGTGGGTGATGGGATTGAACCTCAGAGAGGCTTCTTGCCTACCTCACATGAAAAGGGAAAGTACCAAAGTTCATGTAGTTCAGTAATGAGGGGGATGAGGTATATATGCTAAGGAAGTCCAAAGAGTGTGTCATGTTTGATTCTTACTCTAATTCCACATGAGTCATGCTCATTGTGAGAAACATAAGGTAGTAATAGACTTGACAATCATGTCACAAAAGGTGCGTCTACAAGGGATAGTGTGGGGCTTACACATAGCTAGCGGCCCAAAGATAATATAGGGGCTTACATTGAGAGGGGATCCTAAGAAGGATGTACAAATTTACGAGGAGTATGTGGTCTCTATAAAAGTATCACCCTATCAATTTGGGTCATGTATTACACATAGATTTTCTGAGGCATGCATGGTAACAAAGAACAGAGGGAGAGGGGGAGTGAGGGGGTTCTAGTGGACATCCCCTTCACACTCCTCTCAGGGATTGTCTCTTATGAAGTGATCAAAGTTTAATGTCATTGGTCGAGTATGTAGGGTTTCTTGGTAGTTTAACGTCCTGCAGCTCTGATGATGATAATCTTCTCCTCACTCCTAGGACTTACATAACAGGCATACATTAACCCTAAGTGAAGGGAAGGCACTAGCAATGTCGTTGGTTAATAGGGTTGTGGAGTGACCCATTTAGGGTTCCACGTTATTTTGGATATGAAAAAAATCAATATCATTTATCAATCCTATATGAAGAATCACAAGGCGGGGAAACACCACATGAATCACTCCTCAAGGAACTTTGAAATGACTTCATACAAGCATGGAGGGATACACAGGATAAGTTTATGCAAGATAGGGGTGTTATGTGTAAGAGGCACTCAGACATGGTGCCTTAGGGTAAGTAGACCCTTGGAGCACATAGTAATGGGTGTGTGCAAGATTTAGGGCCTACACACATTATGAGGGGTTACACGCAAGATGGAATTATTCTTGAAAAATTAGGGGTTAGGGGTGGAAGAGGCACTGCTCAAATAAAAATCTTGGGTGCAAGAGGGATATTTTGCGTACAGTTGCCTTTGAGTAAAAGGAAGTTGGCGAGGAACAAGCCCTATTGGGCCCACCTGAAGGAGTACCCCTGGGAGATCTGTTGTGCAAGATCCAGTACCTTGAGGCCATGTCTTTCATGCAGTCACATAAGGGGTCATCTTTCATGCATAAGAGAGACAGTTTCCCTTCTATAACGGTACCCTATAATGGGGTTGTACATCTTTGTTTATATATGAAAACATCATTAGTGGTGCATAAGGAGGCCTATGTGCAAGTATAATTTTGATGCTACATTTGGTGTGGAAAATATTTCACGTGGTAGCTCTTACTGCACACCATTTGAATGTCTTTAGTGCTTTTGACATGGCTATTTTTCAGAAGGTTTAAGTGGAAGAATCAATTTTATGTTGCATTGGGATTGCAAGATATTGTGTGCAGACCCCAAATATTACATCCAACTCCTTTGGGTGTCTCAAGATAGTCTACTGATCCAACATTTTCTATTGGTTTTCTCAAAAAAATATCAATTCATTGCCTTAACTGAAATTTTGTACCAATAAAGGAATAAGGAAAAGGGGTCAAAGACTTGTTCCAAGTCTAATTCTCCAGAGCATTGTCCCTCTAGAAAGAAGAAGATCCATAAGAAAGGAAATGAATAGGATGATGCAAGTATTTCATGTGGAAGGTAGGGATACTAGAAGATGAATTTCACCTAGCCAAAGAAGTAATGGGAAGCTTTAGGTGTGTTTTTATTGAGTGAAATATCTTTATACCAACAAATTTTGAATTAAATACTACCTATGGTGCTCAAATTTGTATCCAAATACTATTACCAAGTAGATTTCAAAAAAAATTATAGAATTGGGTGGATGTAATAGCCGCTAATGGGGCAAGGATGGCTTCTCTATCCATTGGAAACTATTATCTCAAATTGTTGAATGGACTGATTTTGGTTTTAAAGAATTTTTATTATGTGACTAGTGTTACTAAGAACATTATTTACGTTTCTTAATTATACATGGATGAATTTATTTTCCAAATTTTGAAATAAAGGTTTCTAGTTTTATTAATATATCATATGTAATGGTATGGAATAGTTAAATAATGGTATTTTTGTAATTAATTTTGAAAACCAAATATTAGAAATTGATAATGATAAAAATATGTGAAAATCATATAAAACACAGTTGTAGCATTGTTGTCTTGGTCATGTAAACAATAATCTTATAAAACATATCTATACAGATGGTTACTTAGACTTTTTTAAGTTCAACAACTTGAAAATTTCCATGCTTTTTTACAAGTAAAAATAACCAAACTACTATTTAATGGGAAAGGTGAAAGGGACACCAAAATTCTTTATTTCGTACTCATTGATGTGTACAGACCTTTTAAATTATATTCTAGAGGTGTATTCTCGTGATTTTTTACTTTTACTAATGACTTGAGTAGGTATGGTTACATATACTAGATTATGTACAAGTCTGAATCGTTTTAGATATTCAAGGAGTTCAAGAATGATGTTGAAAATCATATTGGTATTAAGATAAAACAAAACTTCAATCAGATTGAGGGGTTTACTATCTTAACCAAGACTTTATAAAATTTCTATGGGATTTTGAAATTCTATATCAACTTGCTCAACCTTATACATCATAGTATAATGGTGTTATTGAAAGTTGGAACCTTATCTTGTTGGACATTGGAAGGTTGATGAAGAGTCAAAAAGTCCTTCTATTGTCATTTTGAGGATATTCATTACCAAGAAAATTATACATACTTAACTGAGTACCAACTGAGATAGAAAATAGTATTACTTTAGATTCATGTATTGGAAATAAATATATTATGACTTAGGTTCATGCATGGGGTTAAGAGACATTTTTTAGGCTATCCCAATAAAAAAACTACCACCTTGAGGGATGAAGTGTATCTTTATGGGGTATCCTAAGAAAAAATGGGATAATATCTATACAAGTCTTTAGATAAGAAAGTGACTATTGTAAGAAAAGTTTTTTTTCATGATAGGGAGCACAACCTCAACAAGGATAGTTGGAGAAAAATTAACTTAAATAAAGCTGATTCTCAAGATACACAAGAGTTTTTATAGGAACTAATTACATAGGTCCCCATGGAAGAAGTTGTTTTTGAAACACAAGTGCTACATATGAGCACTAGAGACGTAAGGGAACAAGAGAGATATATTTTTCTAGTCACCGATGATGGTAACTCATTATTGGATGATAATAATGATCATATCTTATACAAGGAGGTAGTAGAGAGCCCATAACCTACAATGAGGAAAGAATCTAAGAATTCTGAGATAGATTCTATGTATTAAAACCAAGTTTGGGTTCTGATCAATCTTCCAGTTTATGTAAATCCTATTGGGTTAAAATGGGTATTCAAGAGAAATTTGTTCATGAAAGTTAAATTCAATACCTATAAAGAATATCTAGTGGATAAAGGGTTTAAACAACATCAAGTAATGGTCGATGATGAAAAAATTTCTCCATTTTTAATGTTTGTATCCATAAGAATTTTCCTTTCCATTACTGCTTACCATGACTATTAACTTTGGAAAATGGATGTCAAAACTGCATTCCTTACTGACTAAATTTAATAATATGTTTATATGGTACAACTATAAGGTTTTGTGACCCCATAGAATGTCAAAAGGTTGTTAAAGTTACAAAGATCCATCTATGGACTAAAGTAATCATCTAGGTCATGGAACATTTTATTTGATGAATCCATAAATAAATTTGGTTTCGTAAAGAATGAATGTGATCCATGTGTTTACTAGTTTTTTAGTGGGAGTAAATTTGTTTTCATAGTAGAATATATTAATGACATGTTACTAATTGAAAACTATATACTATAATTAAAATAGGTTAGGTCATGGTTGAGAAAGTGATTTTTCATGAAGAACTTAGGTGAAGCAGCCTACATTCTATGGATTATGATCATGAATGATAGATCCAAGAGCCTTCTCAGAATAATTCAAGGTAAGTAAATTGACCAGATACTAAAGATGTTTAGTATTGAACAATCCAAGAGTGTATTGGTTTCAGTTCCACTTGGTATACATCTTTATAAGAAAATGTATTCTCAAACACAAGAGAAAAGAGATAGAATTAGTAAGATACCATACTCTACTATAATTGGATCTATAATGTATGTATGGTTATGTACGAGGCTTGAGGTTTCCTATGATTTGATCATGGAAGGTGGATATAAAGTAGATCCAAGTGAATAGAATTTTACTAGTATCAAGGTTGTCCTTAATTATCTAAGGTGAATTAAAGATATATTCATGGTGTATGAAGGAGTTGAAGATCTATTCAACATGGGTTATACCAATGATAGATTTTAGATTGATCAAAATTATATGAATTCACATTAGAGATATATCTTTTGTCTCAATAGATGATCTATGAGGTTGAAGAGTTCAAAGAATACAATTGTAGCCGATTCTATATAGATGTTTGAGTATATTGTGGCTTCTGATATGTCTAAGTAAGTAGTTTGGATACATAACTTTTTTCAAGATCTTGATGTGTTACCTAGAAGTAATATCCCTATCATAGTTTATATTGTTAACATAGCAACAGTGGCTCTCTCCAAAGAGTCGAGGTCACACCAAAGGACAAAGCACATAGTTTAGAAGTTTCATCTTTCAAGGTATTTTTATCAATGATGTGAATTTATGATGATTATAGTATCCATGGAGAAAAACATGGTGGACCCATTGACCAAGGATTTACATAATCAGAGGCATGATTATTATGTGAGATCTAGTAGACTAAAAGTTGTTGTCAGTTGGCTCTACTGAAAGTGGGATTTTTTTGGAATTTTTCCTTATAACTAATATTCATAGTGATTGATTACATGTTTTTCATTATTAATGATTTTTCTTATTCTATTATGGTTGTTCCTTTTCATGGATCTTGTATTTATTATTTACTACTAATGTATGTCATACTGAAAGGTCATAGAAGTTCCCCGCTGTGATGAAAACCTAGAGGTTCCATGAAATCATTCTTGAATATATATTCTTTGACCATATGATATTTTTTGGAAGAAAATATAAAATACAAGATATTAGGGGTATATAGATTATAGTACTTTAAGATAGCTTCTTATTGTGTTCTCCCTTAGTAATCACCAATATGGGAGGTTATGAGATAATACCCAATAATAGGAAATCTAAATTCCCTAGTGTAATTTTATGTTCCTATTTTGGAACATGTTTATTAATCCTTAGACTTTAAGATTATAATTAATGGATGTCATAACTCATAAACTTTGATGTATGGATGAAAATAGTGATGAAATATGCTCTTAGTGAGGAAAGATATGTTTGGTGAATCACGATTGATATTGCATTAATGGATAATGCAATAAAGGATCTATACCTTATGTCCCTCAAAGTAAGTTGATATCTCATACCCTTTTATGGGAATGGAATTACATAAACAAAACTATGGACATAGTGTTTATTGGGAGTTCATTTTTAGAAAGTCAAAGAAAGATAGATCAATCATATAGGTTGATGACACCATCATGCAACTTATTTGATTTGGGATATCATGGTAAGGAATTATATTACACAATAAGAGTTAATGTGAGGTAAAATATTATTGCAACATTAAATTATTTATCTATGGGAGACTTCACGTGTTTTAAGATTCTAATTTTGGACTTTAGGAAGTGATGAATAATTCCACTAAGAAATAAGTCTATAGGTTTACACACTAAGTGTATCTATAATTTCAATTAAATTCAAGTATTTAATTTAACAAGTTAGAATAAACAATATTTATTCAAGTTTGGTTGATCTCCATAATTTAATCTAAATTTATTTTAAATAATCAGTGAGTTAAATTGTTATAATATTTTTTTTCAAGTTTTGAGAATATAATATTTGTTATATTTATATTAAAATATTTCACTGAATTTATTTTTTAATTAAATAGTCATTATTCGTGGATTGGTAATTGTCGATGATAGAAAATGGATCGAGCTAAATGGTCCCATTGGAAATGATATAAATGATATTTATTAATATTTTTAATATATTTCACATGTCAAGTGATTAATAATAATAATATTATTATTATTATAATTAGACATAGGAACAATTTAGAATTATAAATATGGAAAGGGTTTATCATGCAATTTCTCAACCCTAAACCTTCCATAATAAATATCTAATTATATCTCTTTCCAACTTCTATTTTTTGGTGTGCACAATGGATAGAGAGAGACTCTATAAAGACCTATAGAAACTCCTAGAGATATATAGATCACTCTCGTATTCCTCCTCTCTCAATCCACTGAGATGACATCAAGAGTTATTCCACCCAACGAGAAGAATACAATTGAAATCAACCACAAACAATACTAGAAATTAGGATCATTCATTATAGTACCAGGTGATTATATAAAGATGTTTATAGATTTTCATTCATGTGTAGATCACTACTAGAGGGATTATTCACTTGGATCATGAAACACAATGATGGTAATACATGATCTAGTCAATCGGATCATCAACGAAAGTGGAATTTTAAGTTGTGCGAGTTTATATCGACTCATAAATTAATTATAAAATATATATGAAGATCATTCTCTAATGGTTATATAATTATAATTTAGGCAAGTAATATAATTTTTTTATTATACATGACATTTTAATAAGAAGTGGAAATTATTACACATAAATTATGACTACGATATGAGTTAGACATACCATCAAAAAATTCTTTTTCTATGCTTGGAGCATAGAGGGTCGATTGAACAAGTTTTGATGGAAATAAAACTACCTCAGGATACAAAATAACCTCAATGGCCTAGAATAATTTTTCTAGATCCTAAAAGATATATATTTTTATAGAAAATTTTAATAAAGTAGTGTTAATGGACAATGATTTTACTAACTACAAAGAGTCTATTGAGATCTCTAATTCTAAGAAATAATTAGATTCCATGATATCTGAGATGGACGTCATGTAGACGAATCTAGTATAAAACTTAGTGGATGAAATTGAAGGGGTGGTACCCCTAGGGTGAAAGTTGGTGTATTTAAAAGAATAAAACATGTATGGTAGAGTGTTTACCTATGAATCATGAAAAGAGGAAAAAAATTATAAAAAAAATTCATGGTATTGACTCTGAAGGAACCTTGTCACCAGTTTTGATGATAAAATTCATTCAGATGTTAGTTTCTATAGTATCTCATTATAATTGTGAGATATATCGAATGGATATCAAAACTATTTTTCTTAATACTAATTTATTCATGTAAAAAATATGATATATTCTAAATGTTTTAAAGTTAGAAATGATATCTTTAAGGTGTGAAAGTTTCAATGATTTTTTTATGGATTGAGTCAAGATTATTAGAGTAAGAATATTTTATTTGATGATGAAATCAAAGAGTTTGGTTTCATTAAAAAAATAAGGAAAATATGGTGTATACAATAGTTTTATTGTGAGTGATATTGTATTTTTGGAATGGTATATAGAATAAATATTACTCATCAAAAATAATATACTAACTTAACATTATAAAAATTATTGTTGGGAATGTTCCTCTAAGTAGAATACTTGGGTAGAGCTTTATACATATTGAATATGAGGATATATGAAGATAAATCTAAAATGATGCTTGGACTAAGCCAAAAAACTTATATTAGTAATGTTATAAATATTTTTAACATGAATAACTCCAAAAATGGTCATTTCTAGTGGAATGAGTATTATGAAGGCTTGATTCCTTTTAAAGAGATATAAATGTTAAACATGGATTATATTATTTATGTATCTATCACATAATCTTCTTTAAAAGCTATTTTTTAAATTTTCTATATGCCTCTTATTCTTTAAGAATAGTTATTAGACACAAATCCAATCATCCTGTGAGTCATGGTATTTCTATGGATAACATGTTTAAGTACTTGACAATAATTGGGGATATTTTCTTGGTCTTTAGCAGTGAGGAATATCTCAATGTAAGGGGTCACACTGGTGTTAGTTTCCAAATTTATGAGGATGATATAAGGTATCAATTTGTTTTATTTTAACTCAAATGAGAAACTATTAGTTGTAAGATTTTTTAAAATACCTATAGTGGTAGACTCAATAGAAAAGGCAGAGTACATTACAGCATCAGCTGTTGTGATGGAACAAATTTAGATCAAGAAGTTCATTATTAAACCTGATGTGGTTCCTTATATTTTGGGATCAACTAAGCTTTAATATGACAATAATAGAGATTTTTCCTAGGTCAAGAACTCTGGTTTCACTAAAGGACTAAACACATCATTCACAAATACCATCTTATTTTACAAATTATTGAGATAGGTGATGTAAATATTTATTTTGTGGCTATAAAGAAGAATGTATTGGATACATTAAATAATAAATTATCTATAAATAAGTATGTGAGTCATGTAACGTATCTGGTCATTAGATATATGAGATATTGGATGTATTACTTAATGTCAATACAAATCTATCATGATTTCATAATAAAGTCTATCTCTATTTAGAATTACTTCTTGTGTGTTGCATATGTAATATGAATAGTGAAATGATAAAAACTCCTCAATATACAACATTGAGATTTCCATAATCAATTATTATCATGGATTATTATGGGTTGTGGTGATATGTAAATATTAGAATAAGCAGAATATTGTATATAATACTTAGTATAGTCATGAAATAATAAGTAGAAAATTATTTTCTAGGTTAAATCACGAAATTATATCACATGTAATGTTATATATTAATTAATATGTATAGGGTTTTATACTTCAAATGAATCCACATTATAATAGGTTTAAATGATATTTTTTATGTGGACCTTCATACTTTGAAACATTCCAAATCATATCCTTGAGGTTGAGTTAATCTGGAAGTGGGTGGGTATATGGTTGATCATTTTATCAGTTAATTTTAACCAATATGGGATTTTTCCTATCGTATAACTAGTATAATATCTATGATCTTTATTGAATTACATTGGGTAACTACATAATCATGCTTAGTTGAGTGAAATGTGACGTTCTTAACTATTTGGATGCATTGTATGTGATGTATTTATTCAATTTGGTTACTCTATTTCATGAAATCATGAACATATGAGATAGATTATACTAGATTTAAATATTATATGTCTAGTAGTCACTCATTTTCTTAGAAAAAGGGATTATATAAGCATTCATATGATGTATAGAGACATATTATGGTGGATATGTGAATATAGAGATATGATATTGTTTGTTCGAGATTATGTCATGCCCTAAAATATATTTCATAGAATTTAAGTTTAGCTTGAGGTCATTATTTTCTTACAATAATCATTTGGTTAATTTATAATTTTGGTAAATTCTAGAAAAAAATATAGGGTCACAAAGTAGGGTATGAAATATGGATTAAGTTTAGTGAAAATCATTTGTCAAAAAATTTACAATTTATATGAAAATATTATATATTAGAGTTTGAAAACAAATTAAAAATTTTGAAGCATTTAAAACATTATGTGATACTTTATTGTGGAATATTATTGAAAATATATACTAAATTATAAATCCTAACATGGTAATAGTCACCACATCATCATTTTTGTTATATTATGGTTTTGAAAACTATACCATTTTTTATATTATTAATGATATTTGATATCATGTGGATAACTCTCCTATAAAAATTATCATGATTGAATTTGTCAAGTGACGCATCATAATATAATGAGTAAATTAAGTGAATATTAAATTGAGTTTTAATAAATCACTTAATTAATGAGGTAGAATCTATAATAGTTACAATTGTGGAGACAAAGAGTTATCCATTTAATAATATATGAAATGTTATAAATAAATAATTTTCCATCATTAAAAGATAGAGTTATATGTAATGGAGTTCTTGGACCTCATTTGAGTAGACTATATATCATTCTATAACAAAGCTAAAGCTCTCTCGAATTATATTCTCTTCATTTTCATTTGCAAAGGAAGTGCTAAGAAATATTTAATGGATAACGGGTTCTATTGAAGCATTCAGTGATTTCAATGGATAATGGATACATTGTGAGGTAATGTCCTATTTGTTTATTCTAATGAGTATCAATCAAGCACCCTATTATTGTGGATTTAGCTTGGATAGTGAGGTACACATTTTATGGTTTTTTATTTAATTTTATTAATTCATATATTAATAGATCATGTTTATGTATTTTTTATTCTATTCCACTAATTTTGGGTATACTTATATCTCAAAAAACCCTTAACATGATTCCCACCTAGTCACTGTAGTGTGTTATCCACTAAGATCACAAATGGTGATAAAGAAATCCTCTTGAATTCACAACTGCCAACATATGATCAATATTTTATTTGAAAGCATTAATCAATGATGCTCACATAAAATGATAATGAATCTTCTCTTCTAAAATTCATACATTAAATCACACATGAAATAATGGTTAAGAGTATTTATTATTATTCGCCTAAACCCTCTAGGTATTCTATATACTATATTGATTCTTTTTATAATTACCATTCTATCATACTCTATATATTTCTTTGAATTTTTTACATACTCCTATATTCTCAAATACTTCATGAATGTGACTATTTTTATATTATAAAATCTACCAGGTTAAATTACATCTAAATACTAAATAAAACTCTCATGGGATATATTCACTCTCCTTCTTCTACATAGTAGTGGTTTTTTCTTCTGTTAAAACCCAGATCCAAATATTTAAATCATTTAGAATGATCATCTTTTCAATTAATCACAACCTTATACATGCCCTTCCATTTAACATATTTTAATAGCTGAAATCATGAACAAATCTCCAAATATTTTTAATCTTCTATAAGTCTTGACATAGATCCTCAGTTTTTATCTTATTTGAATTATCTACTGAGATAAACTTATAAGAAAAAATATTATTCTCAATAATTATGTTTTTTACAAATATCAATAGTTGATAACACATTAAAAATATGTTTCTAATATAAACATTAACTCTTTTGGAAGCACACATTTATTCACACTGCTTTTGGTATATCTTTTTATCCGGTTAGTATCACACATTTCATTACATTGCTTCTGGTAGATATCATACACCTCAAATACTCATAAACAATACATTTATTTTATAAAATTTACTTTTATTTAGTATAACTTATCTATTTTTAGTACATTTATCAACTTTTTCTAATTCAAATCAACTACTACCAATAAAACATTCATATTTTTTCCTAACACACTATTTATATAAGTAAAATTTTCATGTTAAATATAGACAACTATTAATTATATATATATATATATATATATATATATCATTAAGTAGGATTCACCACATCCTATAATATATCTAGTATACTGACAAAAAAAATTAAGTTTATCCCCTATTTAACCATTTTTTTAGATTTCATATTCACTCAATTTTGATCATCAATATTATTCAAAAACTTCACTATGTTTATCATACTCATATGAAATATCAAAAAAAATATAAAATATAAATCAATATTTCTCTAAATATATTTATGGTTCCTCGTCTATAGATCATACAAATTTCATCATCAAATGTTTTCCCATAAAAAATATTTTTCACTGGAAATTATTCTATAGAATAACAAATATTTTTGTGAAATTTTTCTTCAACTCAACTCTATTTAGGAATTATTCTATGAACACTATCTCTATGAAAACGCTTCAATATTTACAATATATTTGTAATTTATATGATTAATATTTTTTCTTCTTTTATTAATATTTAATATTTTAATTATGTTTAAAATTTATATATTTGATTCCAATAAGACCACCTTCTACCCACACAATTTTTGCATGAAATTAAACTCCAACACACTCCATCCCCAACACCATTTTTATATATATGTAGTTAATTATGTTATTATATCAAATTCATTTTATAATATATGAAAATAAAATATTATTTAACTAATTTTTCATATTTTTTCTTAATTAATCAAATCATGTAATCATATTTATTTTAATTTATTCATTCCGAATATATGTATTTTTTTATTATTAATATTTTTTTATAGTAAATATAATTCATTTTTAATAATTTTGTTACGTATATAATTAATACCATCTATTTATTCATTTTTTATGTGTCCATAATTCATGTAGTTAATGTTATTAATTCACTTTTTAAATATTTTTTCAATCACTACGGGAAAAATGGGTATTTGCGACGGGGGTATTTGCCCGTCGCAAATAAGTAGGCTTTGGCGACGCGATAGCTTTCCCCGTCGCAAAAGGACTGGCGCGCTTTGCACGCCAAATCGCGGGAAACATATTTGCGACGGGGGAATATTCCTGTCGCAAATAACCGGCGGCGGTAAAAGGTATTTGCGACGGGAATATTCTCCTGTCGCAAATGGTATGTCGGCAGGTGGTTATTTGCGACGGGACCCGTCGCAAATAACTATTTAACCGTTGACCGTAATAAATGATGGCTAAGGTATTTGCGACGGGTACCGTCGCAAATAATATTATTTGCGACGGGTATCCCGTCGCAAATGCACCCGACGCAAATAATCTAACCTATAAATACCCCAATCAGTTTTTTTCAAATCATTCTCAAACTCCATCTTCTTCTTCTCTCAAAATTTTATTTCTAAAGTTCAGTTTTTCTCAAGTTTAATTTTTTTCTCCGGAGTTGATATTGAAGTTTTGAAGAACGATCAGAGATCAACCTCAGATCAATTTTCAAGGTATTTATGTTCATTTTAATTTAATATTTATTTTTAATTTTTTATTAGTTTCAATTATTCTTAATTAGTTGTAATTTAATTATGTTTACATTGTTTTGTTACTTAATAAATTTAAATTATTAGTATTGTTCATAGTTAATGGTAATTAGGAATAATTAGTAATAATTTTTAATAATTAAGAATAAATATTAATAATTAGTAATAAATAACAATAATTAGGAATAATAACATTATTACATTATTAGTATATTTTATTATTATTATTAAAATAATATAATTTTTTATATATATACAATTCTCTTTTCATCTGTGTGTTTGCTGTCTCCACATGTATTATTTGTATGTGGAGATAGAAAACACACAGATGAAAGGAGAATTGTATATAAATTAAAAAATTATATTATTTTAATATTAATAATAAAATATACTAATAATGTTATTATTCCTAATTATTGGTAATTATTCCTAATTATTGATAATTATTCATTTAATTACTAATAATTCGGAACAATTACCAATAATTATCAATAATTAGGAATAATTAGTAATAATTAGTAATAATTACCAATAATTTGTAATAATTACCAATAATTAGTAATAATTACCAATAATTAGTAATAATTAGTAATTACTAATAATTACCAATAATTAGTAATAATTAGCAATAATTAGTAATAATTACCAATAATTAGTAATAATTACCAATAATTAGTAATAATTATCAATAATTAGTAATAATTATCAATAATTAGTAATAATTAACAATAATTAGTAATAATTAGTAATAATTACCAATAATTAGTAGTAATTTGTAATAATTAGTAATAATTAGTAATAATTACCAATAATTAGTAATAATTACCAATAATTTGTAATAATTACCAATAATTAGTAATAATTACCAATAATTAGTAATAATTACCAATAATTAGTAATAATTAGTAATAATTAGTAATAATTACCAATAATTAGTAATAATTAGTAATAATTACCAATAATTAGTAATAATTAGTGATAATTAGTAATAATTACCAATAATTAGTAATAATTAGTAATAATTAGTAATAATTACCAATAATTAGTAATAATTAGTAATAATTAGTAATAATTAGTAATAATTAGTAATAATTCTTAATAATTAGTAATAATTACTAATAATTAGTAATAATTAGTAATAATTAGTTATAATTAGTAATAATTAGTTATAATTAGTAATAATTACCAATAATTAGTAATAATTAGTAATAATTAGTAATAATTACCAATAATTAGTAATAATTAGTAATAATTGGTAATAATTACCAATAATTAGTAAAAACTAGTAATAATTAGCAATAATTAGTAATAATTAGTAATAATTAGTAATAATTACCAATAATTAGTAATAATTAGTAATAATTAGTAATAATTAGTAATAATTAGTAATAATTAGTAATAATTACCAATAATTAGTAATAATTAGTAATAATTAGTAATAATTACCAATAATTAGTAATAATTAGTAACAATTAGTAATAATTAACAATAATTAGTAATAATTAGTAATAATTACCAATAATTACCAATAATTAGTAATAATTAGTAATAATTAATAATAATTAGTAATAATTAGTAATAATTAGTAATAATTACCAATAATTAGTAATAATTAGTAATAATTACCAATAATTAGTAATAATTATTAATAATTACCAATAATTAGTAATACTTAACAATAATTAGTAATAATTACCAATAATTAGGAATAATTACCAATAATTATCAATAATTACCGGTAAATAGTAATAATTAGTAATAATTAGAAATAATTACCAATAATTAGTAATAATTAGTAATAATTAGTAATAATTAGTAATAATTACCAATAATTAGTAATAATTAACAATAATTAGTAATAATTACCAATAATTAGTAATAATTACCAATAATTACCAATAATTAGTAACAATTAGTAATAATTAGTAATAATTAGTAATAATTTGTAATAATTAGTAATAATTAGTAATAATTACCAATAATTAGTAATAATTAGTAATAATTAGTAATAATTACCAATAATTACTAATAATTACCAATAATTAGTAATAATTAGTAATAATTAGTAATAATTATTAATAATTAGTAATAATTAGTAATAATTAGTAATAATTAGTAATAATTAGTAATAATTAGTAATAATTACCAATAATTAGTAATAATTACCACTAATTAGTAATAATTAGTAATAATTACCAACAATTAGTAATAATTAGTAATACTTAACAATAATTAGTAATAATTAGTAATAATTAGTAATAATTACCAATAATTAGTAATAATTAGTAATAATTAGTAATAATTAGTAATAATTAGTAATAATTAGTAATAATTAGTAATAATTAGTAATAATTACCAATAATTAGTAATAATTAGTAATAATTAGTAATAATTACCAATAATTAGTAATAATTAGTAATAATTAGTAATAATTACCAATAATTAGTAATAATTAGTAATAATTAGTAATAATTTCCAATAATTACCAATAATTAGTAATAATTAGTAATAATTAATAATAATTAGTAATAATTTGTAATAATTAGTAATTATTAGTAATAATTACCAATAATTAGTAATAATTAGTAATAATTACCAATAATTAGTAATAATTAGTAATAATTACCAACAATTAGTAATACTTAACAATAATTAGTAATAATTACCAATAATTAGGAATAATTACCAATAATTATCAATAATTACCGGTAAATAGTAATAATTAGTAATAATTAGAAATAATTACCAATAATTAGTAATAATTAGTAATAATTAGTAATAATTAGTAATAATTACCAATAATTAGTAATAATTAACAATAATTAGTAATAATTAGTAATAATTAATAATAATTACCAATAATTAGTAATAATTACCAATAATTTGTAATAATTACCAATAATTACCAATAATTGGTATTAATTACCAATAATTAGTAATAATTAGTAATAATTAGTAATAATTAGTAATAATTTGTAATAATTAGTAATAATTTGTAATAATTCGTAATAATTACCAATAATTAGTAATAATTAGTAATAATTAGTAATAATTACCAATAATTACTAATAATTACAAATAATTAGTAATAATTAGTAATAATTAGTAATAATTACCAATAATTAGTAATAATTAGTAATAATTAGTAATAATTAGTAATAATTAGTAATAATTAGTAATAATTACCAATAATTAGTAATAATTAACAATAATTAGTAATAATTAGTAATAATTAGTAATAATTAGTAATAATTACCAATAATTAGTAATAATTAGTAATAATGACTAATAATTAGTAATAATTAGTAATAATTAGTAATAATTACCAATAATTAGTAATAATTAGTTATAATTAGTAATAATTATTAATAATTACCAATAATTAGTAATAATTATCAATAATTAGTAATAATTACCAATAATTAGTAATAATTAGTAATAATTAGTAATAATTACCAATAATTAATAATAATTACCAATAATTAGTAATAATTACCAATAATTACCAATAATTACCAATAATTACCAATAATTAGTATTAATTACCAATAATTACCAATAATTACCAATAATTACCAATAATTAGTAATAATTATCAATAATTAGTAATAATTACCAATAATTAGTAATAATTAGTAATAATTACCAATAATTAGTAATAATTACCAATAATTAGTAAAAATTAGTAATAATTAGTAATAATTACCAATAATTAATAATAATTAGTAATAATTAATAATAATTACCAATAATTAATAATAATTACCAATAATTAGTAATAATTACCAATAATTAGTAATAATTAGTAATAATTTGTATTAATTAGTAGTAATTAGTAATAATTACCAATAATTAGTAATAATTAGTAATAATTACCAATAATTAGTAATAATTACTGATAATTAGTAATAATTACCGATAATTACCAATAATTACTAATAATTACCAATAATTAGTAATAATTACCAATAATTAGTAATAATTAGTAATAATTAGTAATAATTACCAATAATTAGTAATAATTACCAATAATTAGTAATAATTAGTAATAATTAGTAATAATTAGTAATAGTTAGTAATAATTAGTAATAGTTAGTAATAATTAGTAATAATTAGTAATAATTAGTAATAATTAGTAATAATTAGTATTAATTAGTATTAATTAACAATAATTAAGAATAATTACCCATAATATTAGTAATATGAAAATAATAAAAAATTTATATAATATTAAAATTATCAATATTTGTAACATGTTTTTCTTTATTCTCAACATATTTAATTCTTAAAGGGTCAATTTTTAGATCTATCTCAATAAAAAGTTTGCGTCATTCGTGTATGATCTAAACTCTATAATTATCCTAGCTTGAGTGTTTTTTCTAACAAATTATTCAAAACCAGTAATGCTTTTATATTTTATAGAGAAATATAGAACAACGAGGTCGTCAACAATCATTATTAGGTGACCGCATATGGATAAATCAACGTAGAAATCCAAATGGTTCTGGTTTAAATCCAGTATATATAGAGGGTGTGGAGACTTTTTTATCATTTGCAGCATCATATCCAGAATTTGTTTCAGAAGGCAAAATAAAATGCCCTTGCAGTAAATGTGCATTGAGAACGTTTGACACGTTTGAAAAAGTGGGAGAACATCTCTTGTGTTTTGGTTTTCAACCAGATTATGTTTTTTGGTATCAACACGGTGAACGCAGTTCCAGAGCAGGTGATACCAACTTGATTCCGGATCCATCCCGGTTTCAAGATTTAGTACATGATGTTGCAGGTTCATCTGTTCAACATACAGAAACTCCGGCTGATATAGCTTCAAATCCTGAGTTGGTACCATCTGAATTTTATGAGTTGTTGAAGTCTGCTGAGGATGCATTATATCCTGGATGCAAGATGAGCAAATTAGAAGCAGTTGCAATATTTATGGCTATCAAATCAGATACCGAAATGTCAAACACCTGTTTTGACCAGATATTTTCTTTGCTTAAAACACTGTTACCCGAAGGAAATGTTTTACCTGCAAATTACTATGAGAGTAAGAGGTTGGTTTGAAATTTGGGACTTACTTGTCAGAAGATTCATACATGTTCAAATGACTGCATTTTATATTCTGGGGAAAATGAGTCGTTGGATAGTTGTCCCACATGTGGGCAACTGAGATATAAAGTAGGACAACACAGGAAGTCTGGTTTGATTCCTGTAAAACAGTTGAGATATTTTCCGCTTACATCCAGACTTCAGCGTTTATTCATGTCTAAGAATACAGCGACAATGATGTCATGGCATAAAGAGAATATTTCAATCGATAAAATCTTGAATCATCCAGCCGATGGTGATTCATGGAAACATTTTGATAGAGTGCATCCATCCTTTTCTTTAGAAGCTAGAAATGTTCGACTGGGCCTTTCCACTGATGGTTTCTGTCCGTTTGGATCTTATGGTAGTCAATATTCATGTTGGCCTGTTTTTTTAACTCCGTACAATTTACCTCTATGGATGTTGATGAGGGATCCATATATCTTTTTGACTTTACTAATTCCAGGACATCCGAAGAAAAATATTGATGTTTATTTGAAACCATTGATTGATGAATTAAATTTATTGTGGAGTACTGGTGTCAGTACATATGATGTTGCAACGAAACAGAATTTCATACTAAGAGCAGCATTGATGTGGACAATAAGTGACTTCCCAGCTTATGGGATGTTATCTGGCTGGATTACACATGGTCAGAAATCATGTCCTTACTGTATGGGAGAGAACAAATCATTTGTGCTCATTCATGGAAAGAAACCTTGTTATTTTGACTGTCATCGCAGATTTCTTCCAGCTGATCATCCTTTTCGCAGAAACAGATCTCATTTCAGAAAAGGAACAGTTGAAAGGGAAGGACCTCCAAAAATGCTATCAGGTTCGGAGTTAAAATCAATTGTATTTTCATTACCTCCCATCACTTTTGGTCCCACAATAAACCAACAGAAAATTTCTGGTTTTGGGAAAGAACACAATTGGATTAAACATAACATATTTTGGGATTTTCCATATTGGTCTGATTTGTTGGTCCGACACATGTTAGATGTAATGCATATTGAGAAGAACTGTTTTGATAATTTGTTTCATACAGTTTTGGATACGCCAGGAAAGAGAAAAGACAACGTAAATGCGCGTTTAGATCTTGCCCAAATTTGCAGGCGTCCAGAATTGGAACTGTTTGAGAATGTCAGAACAGAAAGGTTACTGAAACCAAAAGCAGCTTATACACTGTCTAAAGAAAATCGTTTATTATTTTGTCAGTGGATTGCAGATTTGAGACTTCCAGATGGTTGTGCTTCCAATTTGGGTAGATGTGTAAGGAATGGTCATATTACTGGATTAAAAAGTCAAGATTGTCATGTTATAATGGAAAGACTTCTACCCATTGGATTAAGAGGTCTGTTGAATTCTGTGATTTGGGATTCCATAACAGACATGTCTCATTTTTTTCGGGAAATTTGTGCGGCTACAGCAGATTATGATTCTCTAGGAAAACTTGAAAAAGATGTTGTTGTAATTATATGTAAACTGGAAAAAATATTTCTGCCGTCTTGCTTCGACTCAATGGAACATTTGATGTTACATTTTCCATATGAAGCCAAATGTGGAGGTCCAGTACAGTTTCGATGGATGTACCCATTTGAAAGATTCATGCAAAAATTGAAAAGAAAAGTACGTAACAAAGCATCTGTTGAAGGATCTATTACAGAAGCTTATTTGCAATAGGAAATATCTTTTTTTTTTCTCCCATTATTTTGAATCTGAGTATCCTTAAAAACACAACCGAATGGGACGGAACGAGAGGAATATTGATGAAATCGACAATCAATTATCTATTTTCAACCAGTTAGAGCTTGGTTTTGGTGGAGTTTATGAACGCTGGCTTTCAGATGATGAACATCATAGAGCTTATATGTATGTTCTGCTCAACTGTGAAGAGATGATATCAGTTGTACTGTAAGTGTTTATATCACTTATTCTATAATTTATGTTACAGTAAATAAATTCGGTTTTTATAGATTGTATGATAATCATATCAAGAAACAAATTCCACAAATTACAGCATCTGCTCTCGAAGAACGTCGACTGAAAAATTTCTCTCAGTGGTTTCAAAAACTGGTAACATAAATTCTTTATCTTTTAGAAACTCATTCAATGTATAGTTTACTATATTGATAATTATTTCACAAATTTTCAGGTGTCTCGACATGCTGATAAAATTGACAAACGGCTGTGTGTATTGAGTAACCCACCTTCCAAACTTATTAAAACTTATAATGCATATGTGGTGAATGGATTTCAATTCCACACACATGCATATGGGGAATCGAAAAAAACAATGAACTGTGGAGTTAGCTTGAGAGGATCTCATCATCGAGAAAATGAAGTTGACTTATATGGCATACTTGATGAAATCATTGAACTCTGTTATCTTGGACAACATTACATAACCATGTTCAAATGTCGGTGGTTGGATACAGAGAGAGGCGTGCGTGTTCATCCGACTCATGGAATCATCGATATTAAATGTAAAAGTGTTCTCGTAGTAAATGAACCATTCTTATTGGCTTAACAGGCATATCAAGTTTATTACGCAAAGTACTGTGCTACATCCAGAGACTTCACTGGTTGGTGGAGTGTAATAAAAATCAAAATTCGAGACAATTAGTTTAGTCAAAGTGAATGTGCTTTCACTGATGTGCAAAGAATTGAAGTTTTTCAAGAGAGTACTCAAAATAAATCTTTTTACAAAGAGACATGAGTATCGATGACGACACCCCACATTTAAGATTCGGTGATGACGATGATGTTAATGATGTCACATATGAATTTGAAATGGTAAGAGATGAAGCAACTGTAACTCGAATGGATATCAATGATGTTGAGGAGGAATATGAAGATGACATTGACATATATGAAGATGATGATGAAGATGAACACTGATAGAATTCCATGGTATTTATATACAATAATAATATGTATATATGTATATATAATAGTAATTATCAATTATTTGCTAACAACATTAACATTTTCTGTTTCAGATGGACGATGCCACATTTCGTGAGTTGGCGGATGCTGACCTAACTTTCGATGCAGATGAGTTGCTGCCAGATGACCCTCAGCCTGCAGGCGCTCCAGGGAGTACGCGGAGGGGGCGTGGTCTTGCACGATTGATGATTCATGACCCCGTCCCCGAGCGACGTCCACGTCTTGGGTTTGATCCACGCACACGGAGGTGTGATAACCTGTGTGATAACCTGTGGATTTGACTAAGATTTCATTATTCTATTCACATAATAAATGTTTATTATTTTTACAGTTTTCCGCATATAGTAGTCGGACAGGGCAGCGCTATTTTGTGCAACTATTTCTCTCAGTCGTGGACCACATGGGAGCAGATTCCCATTGATGTGCAGCAGGCCATGTTCGGCCATTGGTTGGTACGTACGTAAATAAAAAATTTTTATTTTGAAAATTATTTCATTTCTAACTTGATATTTTTATTTATTTGTAGGGTTTATGGTATCCGATCGAGGATACCATGCGTGACGCCATCCACGAGGCATGGGAGGTGGCCATGCGTGATCACCTTCGTCAGTTTTTGTACAATTTAAGAAAAGTTGCGATGAAGAAAGCATAAGTGTCAGATTTTGACGAGTCATGTAGAGCACACCGACCAGAGTACATTTCATCCCATGTATGGGATGGATTATGTGCGCACTGGTTGAGTGGTGCCTTTCAGAGGAGATCATCGGTGGGGAGGCAGAATCAGGGGAGACAGGAGGTGACTCATCGAGCTGGGAGTTGTTCTTTCAGTACTCATAGACAGCATCTGGTACATACATTATTTATAAATATTTTATATAAATATAAATATTAACAGTTTATTTTTTATTCTTATAGGCTGTCGAGCACCCCGATATTACGGAGTACGACGTATATCGGAGGATGTATAGTGATCCTGTTACTGGGGAGCTCAGATGTGATCGTCAGCATCACATCGTGGTCAGTATTATTTGTTTTCAAGTTTAAAAATTAACTGCATATAATATATTCACAATTTTAATTTTAAATTGCAACTACATGAGTCATATGAGGCCGCACCGTCATAGGCCCGGCCTGAGAGTCAGGCCGAGTCATCAGATCAGACCACTGGTCGTCAGTTTGATGAGGCGGCATGGATGCAGGACACCCAGTATGCCTTTGAGAAGGGCCGAGTAGTTGGTATCGGCTCTCGACTGACTCCCGGAGATTATTATGGCAGTGCTGCGATGTCGGCATCCAGCTCGAGAGGAGCTCGTGCATCTTCTTCTTCTAAACAGTATGAGGATCAGTTGCGATCTCAGACTGCACTGATAGAGAGTCTCCGACAGGAGCAGGAGCAGATGCGTCAGCAGCATGAGGAGGAGCGTCGACGCCAGCAGCAGCTGTACGAGGAGCAGACGAGTCGGTGGCAGCAGCAGAATCAGGAGCAGATGAAGTACATGCGCCGACTCACTCATGCTTTAGGGATGGAGTTTCCTCCACCACGATCTGCAGATCTCCCCCCTCCCCCTACTTCAGATTAGAGTTTGTATTTATGTTATAACATTTGTGAAATCAAAATATGATTTTTTTTCTATTTGTGTAGTTTCTGTCTCGTTATAAAATATTAATAATATTATATTTTTAAATAACAATATTAATATGAATAATAATATTATTTATATTTTATAATATTAAATTTTATATATATATTAAAATTTTATAATATTATAATTTAATTATATTTTTTTGTAATACTTGAATTATTTTAATATTTGAATGTAAAATAATTCTATTATTTTTATATTAATTAAAATGACTTATTAATATTTTTTTTATTAATGAATTATAATTCTAATATTATTATATTAATTAAATCATTTATTAATATTCTATTATTTTTTATTTTTGAATTATAATTCTATTATTATTATATTAATTAAAATAATTTATTATTTTTATTTGTGAATTATAATTCTATTATTATATTAATTAAAATAATTTATTAATAATTTATTTTTTTTATTTTTTTTATAGTATTTGTGATGAGATACTATGCCCGTCGCAAATAGTATTATTATTATATGCATTAAAATAATTTATTAATAGTTTTTTTATTTTTTTAAAAATAGTTTTTGCGACGGGACCCGTCGCAAAAAACAATTTGTGACGGGGATTCTCCCCATCACAGAAAAAGGCTTTAGCGATGGGCCCGTCGCAAAAAATTGTTGTCGCGACACCGTTTTCAGCAACGGGTCATTTGCGACGGGGGCCCGTCGCAAAAAACCGTTTGCGACGGGATCCTGTCGCAAATACCTGTTTTTCTAGTAGTGAATTTATATAATTTTATTTATTCATTTTCAATATTATTTCATTTAATATTAGCTATTCATTTATAATATATATTGATTTTTAATATTTTTGGAATTTATTATTTTTTTAGTATTTAATTATAAATAATTATTTACTATGTTTAAATATAATCAATATCTTTTTAGTTTCTATGATTGATATTTATTCAATTTCATTTACTAAGTTATGATATTTTTAAAGTGTTTGAAATGTATATAATTAATTTATTTAAATTTAATTTTTAACATTCTCTTCATTTTTGAACTAGTTTAAAATTTATGTAATTAATATTATGAATTATACATAATTATTTACTATGTTTTACTATTCTCAACATGTTTTTAATTTATATGATTAATATTCATTCAATTTTATTTATTATGTTTTAATATTTTTAAAATGTTTTAAATATATATAACTAATTTATTTAACTGCGTTTTTTAATATATTTTTTCATTTTTTGTACACGTTTACAACTCATGTAGTCTATATTATGAATTCATTTTTTATACAAGTTTATTAGCTTTTAATATTTTCAATTTTTATTCATATTTATTTTAATAAATAGTCATTTTTTATTTTTTTTAATAATATACATAAGTAATAAAACTTAGCCATTTTTTAAATATTTTTGAAGTATATTCACTTTAAGTTATTCAATTTCACTCATTTTTAACAATCATGAATTCCAGATTTTATATTAAATAATAATGTTAATTGTTTTTAAATTATTTTATAATTAATTCATTTTAATTTATATTTATTTAAAAAAATTATTTTATTTGAAATAGTTTTTATTAGTGCTGATAAAAATATCTATAATCACCACTACAATTATAGCTCTGACAAAGATAGGTTTTATTATCACTTGTTTGGCACTGATAAAGTTATATCCTTATCAGTGCTAAATTTAACGCTAATAGAGATAGGTTTTATCAGCGCTTTGTATTTTCTCACTGATGAATTTATCAATAATTTTTGGAAAGCACTAATAAAAAAATTATTGGTATTATAAATTCAATAAAAAGATAACTCGCTTTTTCGTGTCAATATCTCTTTTGGAAGTTAACCTATTCCGCTGCTCCCCCGCAAACTTCTCGGATGAATCAACCCTCTCAAAACCTAAGGTACCTGAGTTATTCAAACAAAACTACTTGCACTTGTTTTTTATTATGCATCGTGATCTAAATTATTACTACACAAGAAGACTTCAAGTTCCATAGCAGCACCCTCTTCCCTGCTATAGGGAAAATTATATCTCAAATGGGTGATATGTCTTCCAAATATCTCCTTTATCTTCTATTTATCTCTATAAATTTGAATTTGAACTTTATCTTTTGAATTGGACTTCGTCTTCTCATAAGAATCCTTCAAATCCCTTGGGAATATTATTTGTATCTCTACTAGAAATAAAAAACCAAAAATTATCAAAAGGATAATAATATTCCAATTTAAAATTTCCTAAAAATAAACCATGAATATAGCTTATCATTGTGCATTTTATGGGGTCTTTTATCCTCACTCTCACTTTTCACCATTTTACTATGCTAAAAATCTTAATCTCCATGGTATACCAAACGTTGGTCCCCAAAATATCTCCTCAAAATTATTTTCACATGCTATTATTGGAATGGTAATCACATAAACCTCTTCACTTCATAGGATGAGGCATATTTTTTCAGTATTTGACATTATATGAAGAACCCAATCCACAAAAACCATTCACATGACCTTTCTTGGATGGAAATCCATATTTTTGTCCCCACTAAGATATAGGTTGTCTTTGATTTCTATCACGAACACCTGGAGAACTCTTAGCATGTAAATTTTTAATTTTACTTAATTTATATGATTTTTCATTCATAGTTCCTTGGTTCTATAAATTGTTTCTCATAGTAGTTTCTCCCCCTACTAAACCTATTGAGGATTCCATCAACATTCATTCCAACCTTGGTTACAATTAGTATGTGGGTGTTTCCTTTCAATTAATTATTTATATTTTCTCCACTTTCATTAATTATAATCACCGTGTTATTTCTATAATTCATCAGTTTAATGATTTTTTCCAATTCAATTTATACTTTCATCCCATTTAAATAGACCTGTAGATTTATTTAAACTCTGGTCTAGGTTGCAGAGACTCCCAAAACACTCTTTAAAGATTTTCTCAGACTACCTTTCACTCCTTTAATCGGAATCATGAGAGGAATTCAAATATATTTATTGGATCCTTTCTGTTCTCATCTTGGTTTGGTTTTGATAATTACTTCAACACATCATTCTTTGTTTTATAATAAATTTTTTTCAGTGATTTAAGATTTAGTAGGTCACTATATTTATTTTAAATCTGAATAAATATTGATAATATTATTACATCATTTTTTATTTTTGAAATATAGTAATATTATCTTCATTTCATCTATTTGTGTTAAAATTAATTCAGTTGTTTTGATGGTGCAAAAAACATCTAAAACTGTTATAAATCCTTCAGTGAATTTGTAGTTTTTAGATAAAATTCACCTATGAATTATGATGATATATTAAACTAAAATGTATGTATTTACATGAGTCTTGTACCATTGGATATCTAGGAGAATTATCTAAATTTAATAGGATTTTTACAAAGTCTAAAAGGATGTATTTGGTTCTCTAAAAATTCACTGAAGTTGATGTAATGGTTTAGAAACTCTACAGTGCACAAATTTGGAAAGCTAATGTTTTTAATTGACTGTATGTGCTATAAATATCAGAATAAATCGAAACCTAGTTATTTTTAAATCCAATACATTTATCATTATTTTAATAGTTTTAATAAAAATATAAAAAGGTAGTTTTCAGGGGCAATAAAATATCTATAGTTTTGTGATGTCTTTTGAGAAATTTAGTTTTTTCTAGAATTTTATTTCTTTATTTTTTCATATAGATAGGTGGTTTTGGATTTTGTATTGAATATATTATTTATTTTTAGCAAATTTATTGAAATTTCTTAAATATAAGTGTTTTATACTGAATGTTGAATCTCTTGTTAAGATCCTCGAAAAAATAATTGAAGTATATAGTGGTAAGCTGTCTAGTTTTTTATCCTTACAATAAGAACCCTACTTTTGATAATTATTACTTTTTTGTTTAAATAAAAGTTAATTAATAATATATTGGATAATAATTATGGAAAATCTACCCTACTTTTTAATGAAACGAACACTAGTTTGTGTTTATAAATTAACCCTATATTTCAGATGAAGCTAAAACCCACGTGGTGTTGCTTCTGCATTAAATCTGGAAACTCATGTTGCTTCTACCAATGTAGAACATGGTTCTCTAAAATGATGGTTTGTTTTGTGATGTGAAAATAGATATTTAAATCTTCTATATGTTTCATTAAAAATAACAACAAGCATGTGGTGTATTTCTTCTCAACTGAAATGCTGAAATAAAATCCTTGTTGAACTATGAATTAGAAACGAAGTGGTTTGAAGTGGAAACTAAGTATGGTGTCCACCATGAATGCATTGAATGCCATGTATTCACTGAAAATAGTTTCTAAACTTTTTTTAAAGTTCTTCACAAAGGAAAACACTTCATCTTCAAGAGGTTTTCTACATGAGAACCTGATGAATGGTGTGATGCACTTTTAATGGATGAAGGTTTTTATAGAGTGTCTTCATGCACCGATAGCAACTCAAAACATGCTATTTAAATGATCTAAAGTTAGACTTATTGTACAAAAAAACATATTATACATCACTACATCACAAATACATGAGACATTTACTAAAAAAAGTTCATATTATGTCATAACATACACCAAAGATAAGGTGATTTTCTACCATGTATATGTGATTCAATTCAGAGTATCATCCTGCTAAAACCTACTCCAGAACACCATTGTTGTTTTATGCAAAAACTCAAAACCCAAGTTGGATGTTATAGTATGCAGATCTACTACTTAGAACTTCCTTCTTATGGAATGAGTTATGAACTTCATATCTAGAGTTTGAACATTAGTTTATTATGGAATAATAGTATTATAGATTATCCGAAAAATAAAAATATCCAATATTCTAGATATATCTAAAGCAGGTTACAAAACTATGTTTTACATATTTCTTGGTTTTAAAGATATTGAATTTGTATATGGAATATATTAAATGATTTATCTATGGGATAAATTCTCATAAATTCAAAGTAATATGATTTAATATTTTTTGAATATTTTGGTAGAGTATTTAAAGAGAAAAATTATTGAATTATTTCAATTTCATTTTTCCAGTGAAGTCAGAGGACTCATGGTTTTTAAATTCAAATATTTGAATTTATATGTGAATGATGCTACTAGATTTTAGGGATTATTTCAGAAATTATAAAGGATGATTTGAATGGTATTTAATTTTGTTTTTCAGAATCATTCAATGAAATTTATGAAATATTGGGAGGTTTTAAAAAATTGAAGGAGTTATATTTAACATATTTTTCGAAATAAAGAGAGAAAAAATGTTGTGTTTTTTTATCAAGAAATTTGTGGAGGCTATTGAATTAATTTATTTTTGGAATATTCAAAGGAATATGAGCAACTTTAACTACTATAAATTTATTTTTTATTTATATATCTCTTTATAAGGTGAAGTAATATATGAAGAAGTGCATAGTTGTGAATACTTGGTTAAAAATAAAGTGATGAAAATATTCATATTTAAGCTTTAATATTTTGAAGAGAGAACTAAAATACTTTATATATACATTATTCTCTTACTATACAAATAATAAGAATAATAAGATAGTATCTTCCAAAGAATAAAAAAATTATTTACTTCTGACTAAAGAAGAAGAAGATGAAGCCTATGTGACAATGATGATTATTTTCATGTTGTTGTTGTTTATTGAAGATGTTGTGCATATTTCTATTGTTTTCATAAGTGTGAGATGAACCAGTATTCAACATCTAGATTTCATCTATTTTATGTTGAAGTGTAGAGTGCACATACTCAGTTACGGAGGAGTGTTAGTGTCTCACACTAATTTGTGGTTACTTTAGTTACCTATAAAAGAACCATAAGGTCCAATAAAAGCCTTGTCATAAGGTCTCAAATACCTATACTCAATTGTGGATATCCCAAGGAAAAGGATATTCTAGTGAAAATAACCAAGCTCATAGAGTAAAGTGTTGTTGGAGTTGAATAGTGGATTTCAATGCCCTAAACCGCTATACATAATCAAGTTTATTTAGTTATTTATTTATGTTACTCAATGGTCTTTAAGAGAGAAATAAAATATCACTTAATTTCAAGAGGGACATTTTAATTTTGTCAAAAAATTTAAAAGAAAACAATTCACCCCACATATTTTGTCTTCTTTATAGTCATTCCGACATAAAAATTGGTATCAAAGGTTGGGATTCATTGGATATATTTCACTTTTTTAGAAATCCTTGAATATTATATTGTTTTCATCTGATACCAACAAGAAGTATTAAAGGTTGGGCTCTAGAGGATATGTTTTTTAACTCTAAAAAGATTGAGTTAAAGATCTATATTAAGACAAATCTCAATGGATGATCTCAAGGAATGTATGTATATGATTTGTGCTTCTTATTTTAATGGAGATAATTATGGATACTGGAAAGCTCACATGACGATCTATTTGAACAATTTTAGTTTCAAAATTTACATGAAGACTGTCAAAACTTATAAAATCTATAGAGTACCAAAAATGGGATCCTACTAATGAAGATGAATAGCATGTTAATTCAAAATCCATGAATGAAATTAAATGTGGACATGGTTATAATGAATTTAATCATGTATCACAATGTGATACAACCTATGAGATGTAGAAGATGATTAAAACTTCTTATAAATAAACTGGTAAATTAAAAAAGGTTGTTAATGATGTCACTACCTTGGGAAACCCAATATTAGAAATAGATCAAGCATTAAAGGACTTTATTCAGATGTACAAAGATTGTATGCACGAATAAACTGATAATCATACTTCTATCAAAAAGAAAAATGTGACAATAAAAGTTTTAAAGGATAAATCTTCTAATTCTTGACATTCTGGTTCAAGTGACGAATCTAATAAAACTGATGAATCTACTAAAAACTCTGAAGTTGAGCATGAAAATAAAATGGTAAATCTATTTCTTATGACTCACACTGATGAGTTTAAATTTTTCTTCTCTCAAAATTCTGATTCATAAAATTTTTATAATGATGAACATGATAAATATTGTTTTATGCTTTAAGGTAAATTTGAATCATTAAATAAATATCATATAAAACATATAAAATTTCATGATACTATTTTAATTGATAAAGAGATTTTGTTAAAGAACAATATAGATTTATAATCTAACTCTTCCCAAATTTCTTGTGATTTATAAGAAACTAAAATTAAAGAATTATTGGATGGAATTAATACTTTAAAATAGGTCTCTAGTATACTTATTAAGGGAATAAATATTTGAATCAAATTCTTGGTAAAAATAAAATTCCCAAAGGAAATAATAGTATTTATAGTAATGGAGAAAATCCAAAATTCTATAATAATTATTTTTTCCCAAGTTATAAATGTAAAAGCTTGTCCACTATTAAATTTTTTTATTGTGATATTAACAGACATTATGCAAATGAATTTTATTTTAGATAAACTCAATTTTGTGGTGTCAATCATGTTCATTATTTAAAATACTTATATGAATATAAGAATGAAATTTCTGCTCAAAATAAATAGATTTGGTTACCTAAGCCATTAGTTACTGACACTGCCAGACCAAAAATCATATAGTTACCAAAAGTCAATCATTTTTTATATTTTATATTTTTGCACCATTAGACTTCATTATCATATCATCAAGTGGCTGACTGAAAATTATGGAAATTTATTATATTTATACTTCTTATTCTTTTAAATGTAAAACTTCATTAGAATTGGAAATGTTAATCCAGGAATTATTTCATTTCCATTTTAATATTCAATATAAATGCACTAACTCTTTTATATAGGGGAATCAAAAAAATTATTGTTTTATCAATTATTCCACTATATTAAATTTTTCTTATTCTTAAAATATGAAATCATTTTCCGACTGTGTTATTTTATGAATTAATTTGTTAAATTATTTTATTAACAAATTACCATCAATTATACTCTGAGGATTTTATATACAACATTATTTTACTTGTAAGAATGTGTATTAATGTCTTTATATTTAAATTATTTACAAGTTATAAATTAAACTATTATTTTATGTAAATAAAGAACTATTAGATAAAGATGTTTTACTCATTAATGGCTTGTGTGAAAATACTTTATTTTAAATTCTTCAAAAATAATTTATTTTAACTTATTTCAAAATACATTATTTTAAATTCATTGAAAATCCATTATTTTAAATTCATTGAAAATACTTTATCTTAAATTCTTTAAAAATGATTTATTTTAAAAATCCTTTATTATTTGAAAATATTTTACTTAAAATTCCTAGAAAATATTTTATTTATATTCAATAATATCTTTAATTTTTATGCCTCAAATTAATTAGAGTTATTTTAAATCTTAAACATGATTTTAAATATTTTATTATTATGGAATTAGTTAAATGGTTTAATACATACTTTAAATTCACTGAAAACCTATTATTATTCATTGACTAATATTTCACATTTTTTTGTGTCTCCAAGAAAATAAAAATTTATCGTTTTGAAGGAAGAATGAATTTAGGAGGAGTTTATATGATTGCATGTATTAATAATATGTATTTAAAACAAGACCCAATAGCTCATATTTTTTATATTTTTTTAAGGGTAGAAGATTTTTTTTTTAAAAAAATGAATCATTTTAATCCTACTACTTAGATTTTGAATTTCTATTCTTTCCAAAAGGGGTTAAATAACTTGTTTTATTTATTATATTAATAACTCATCTTTTTTATCATTACAAAACGGTGGAGAGAAAGTTTGGAAATAGTTAAGGTTTTTTTATTATCAAAAAGGGGGAAAATGTTGATTGGATCTTTTCCATTCCCATATTGGTTTGGTTTTGATAATTAATTCAACACATCATTCTTTGTTTTCTGATAAATTTATTTAATTTTAGATTCAATATGTCATTATATTTATTTTATATATAAAGAAATGATGATCAGATTCATACAGAGTATTATTTTTGAATAGATAATAATATTATATGCATTTCATTAGTTTATGTCAAAATCCAATTCAATTGTTTCGACAGTGTAAAAAATATATGAATCTGTTAATATTCTTTAAATAAATTTTCAATTTTCAACCTAAATTAACTTCTAAAATTATGATGATGTCTCAAAATATATTGCAAGGATTCATGTGTGTCATGTATAGTAATATATCTAAGTGATTTATATAAATTTAATTAGTTTTGTAAAAATTATAAAAATATGCATTCAGTGCTATAAAAATCAACAAAGTTGATAAAATACTTTAGAAACTCTACAGTGTGAAGATTTTGAAAGATGTTGTTTTTAATTGACTAAAAGTTCTACAAATGTAGAAATTTCTCAAAACCAAGTGATATGGAACTCCAATACATTTTTCTTGATTTTTTTAGTTTTCATAAAAGTATAAAAAGGTAGTTTTTATAGTTAATAAAATATCTGAATTTTAGCGACCTCTTTTGAGAGCTGTATTTTTTAGAGAATTTTATGGCCAATAATTTTCAAAGATATCAAGAGATATGGAGTTAATATTGAGTCTATTATACATTACTAAGAAATATATTAAAATTTAATGAATATAAGTATTCTATAACGAACACTGAATCTATTTTTAAGAGTCTAAAAAATCATTGAATTCGGTAGTGGTAAGATGTCACATTTTTTATCCCTATGTTGGGAACCCCACTTTTGAGGGTCCCAACTTTTGAGTTTAAAGTATGTTTGATGAACCATACATTGGATAAAAATTATGGTTCATCTACCCAACATTGTAATAAAA
This sequence comes from Viscum album, assembly GCA_963277665.1. Lineage (NCBI taxonomy): Eukaryota > Viridiplantae > Streptophyta > Magnoliopsida > Santalales > Viscaceae > Viscum > Viscum album. The sequence goes on from OY728148.1 coordinate 1,144,252,891, forward strand.
TGAACCCTATGTTGTGTTTATAAATGAACTATATGTTTCAGATTAAGACGAAACCCACATGTTGTTGATGCCACATTGAAGATAGAAACTCATGATACTGCTACCAAAGTGGAACTTGGTTTTCTAAATTGATGGTCTACTATGTGCTGTGAAAATTGAGCTTTAAATCTTATGAATGTTTCTATAACAATATCATCACACTTTCTATGTAGTTTTTCTCGACTAAAATGCAATAATGGAATCCATGTTGAACAATCACTCGGAAATAAAGTGTTTTGAATAGGAAACTAAGGATGGTGTTCACCATGAATGCATCTAATTCCACGAATTCACTTAGAACAGGTTCTAAAATTACTATAAACATATTCAAAAATTAAAACCATTCATCTGCTAGAGGTTTTCTTCCTAAGAATATAATTAATATCATACTTTATTTTTAATGGATGAAGGTTTTTACAGACTATCTTCACACACCTATAGAAACTCAAAACATGATATTTCAATGATCTAAAGATCAAATTATGATAAATCTGTATACTAATGTTATTTTATGATAAATATAGGATATGGTTCTTTTTGAAGGTGTATATTATACTACAACATGTAGAAAATATAATTTGAGTGTCCACCATGTATATGTGACTCTATTCGGAGTATCATCACTCTACAAACAACTTGGGAACACCATTGGTGTTCACTATATGATCTGGAAACTCATGAGGGATTTTACGGTATAGAGATCTACTAATGAGAACTTTCTTCTTATGGAATGAGTTACAAACTTCATATCCATATTTTTAATATTATTTTATTCTATATTAATGTGATTATGGATTATTATAAATATAAAAATATATAATATTTTGGATATTTCCAAAGTAGGTTATGGTACTTTGTTTTACTTGTTTCATGGTATTAAATCTACTATATTTTTATCATGAATATATTCCGTGATTTATCTGTATGATAAATTTTCATAAATGGAAATAAATATTATTGAATAATTTGTGTAGATTTGGGTATGGTATTTAAAGAGAAAAATAATTGGAAAAATAATTTCATTTTTCTAGTTAACTCAAAGGACTCATGGTTTTTTTAATTCAAATATTTTAATTTACATCTGGATGATGCTACTAGATTTCAGGGAATATTTCACCTATTATAAATGAATATTTGAGTTGCATTTAAATATGTTTTAGATAATTGTTCAATTACATTGTTGAAAAATCGAAGGTTTTAAAAAAAATTGACGTGATTTGTTTTAAATATATGTTTAGAAATAAAGAGTGCAACATTGCTAAGTGTTTCATGGGAATTTTTTTGGAGGATATTGACTCACTTTATTTTAGAATATACAAGGAAAGAGGAGTCGTCGAAACTGTGGATATTTATTATTTATATATATCTCTTTCTAGTGGTTGAAGTCATATATGAAGAAGAGTAGAGACATGAATACTCTATTAAAAAGAAATTGTTGAAAATATTCACACTGAATCTTAATGAATTTGAAGATAGAATTTAAATAATTTTTATATCCATTATTCTCTTACTATGAGAAGAAAAAGCAGAAGAATATAGCCGGCACCGAAGAAGAAATGTATTATTTTTAGCTGATTAAATAAGAATAAGAATCTTTCGTGAGAATGAAGGTTATTTTTTTGTTGATATGGTTTATTGAGGATCATATACATATGTCAGTTAATGCAGAAACTGTGAGTTAAACCAGTATTCAATATCTACATCTCATATATTTTCTATTGAAGTTTTTACTAACCGTACTCAATCATGGTGGAGTGTTATCTTCTCCTACTAAGCTGTGGATATTTTAGTTCCCTATAAAAGAAATAGAAGGCCCTGTAAAATCCTTGTTGTAAGTTTTTAAAAACCTGTACTTAGTTGTGGAGATCCCTAGGAATAAGATCTAGTGGTGAAAATCAGAAATCTTGTGGACTAGAGCATTGGTGGAGTTGATTAGGGGATTTATATTCCCTGAACCACTATACACCACCACATTATTTTATTTATTTATTTACACTACTCACTCATCTCTAAGAGAGGTGAAAAAAATCACTTCATATCAAGAGGGAGGTTTTAATTTTTTTTCTTTATTTTTTGAAGGACCCAATTTAACCCCCTCTTGTGTCTTAATCATAGTCATTCTGACACAACAAAAATATCCATATCTGCTTCTATATTGTTTATACCTCACTCCCAGTTTCCACTTTAACATTTTTTAGAGTTTATTATCTCTATTAGTTCCACTGAGGCAGAGTTTTGTTTTTAGGTTATCCTAGGTAGTAGGGATTTTACTTTAAATATTAGTTTTAGATGAGGGTTTCAAATGTTCCTACTAGGACACTTCTTCTACTTGTGTTGAAGTTGATTATTCTTTTTGTCTCAGATTATAATTTTCATTTTGGTTATTTTAGGATTCATCATATCATGTGAATTGTTTAAATTTGATGAATTTTTCAAATCCTAGTTAAATACAATATTTTTTTTCAAATTTTGGGTTCTTAAGATGAGGTGATTAAGCCCTATAAACATTTTTATCATCTGAAAAAAATATAAACTTCATCTCTAGAGCATCCTTTCACTGAAACACCACCATCCCAACAATGTATAAAGTCAATAAGTGAATAAACATCAACACCTTCCCCTTATTATAATCCCATCTAGAAAAGTTACAAAAACCATCCCTGATCTCTTTGTTTTTATATAGATAAAAATTTAATTAGAATATTTGTAACATTATAGATATCACATATTATGTTCCTTAATCTATTTACACAACTATAAAACAATCTCAATATGCATAATTATACTCTTATTATCTTATAAAAATGGATTCATATAGCTTAAATAATTCTTTAATAATGAATTTTTAGGCTTATAAGGTCATAATTTATATGTATAAATTTATTTTATTAAATATTAATATTACTAAATCTAATAGGATGTATATGAATCTAAAATGGGGGCATTTCAATCATATGAAAAAATTATATTCTGAAGGGGTAAAAGAGTTCATAAAATTTGAAAAAGATCATGCATATGTCCCTTCTAAAATTCTTTTTATGTGTTTACACTATTTTTATACAATAATAATTAGTCTAGAAAAGTTATAAGAACACTAGATTTGTCACAGAATATATCAAAGTTATAAATGTTGGACTAAACCTGTGAAAAACTGAATATAACTAGTAACTAGGATAACACTATGTTATATGGGTCATCAAATATGATTACAAGTGTGAAAAATGATGAATACCATAAGGATGATATGATTACAAGTGTGAATGGTAATGAATATTATATTGAGGAAATAACAATAATAGATAATGATAAACTTCTTGAATATCCAAAATTAAATTTTCAAAGAAATAATTGTATACTCATTATATGTAATATATAGAATTTTTAGTCATACTAAATCTATATAATATAAAAGATGGAAATTGATATATTGACACTAGCTTTACTGAACTACTTTCTCTTTTGTGGGATATGATCCCTGAATATAATGAGCTACCTTTCTGAACATATGATTTTGAACGAATGATACATTCAATGGGTAAGATTTATAAATGAATACATGTATTTAAAAATGATTTTATATTGTTTTGAAAAGACCATGATTCCCTTAAAAAATAACCAAAGTGATGACTGTTTTGATACAATAAATATAAAACAAGTCTATAGAATGTTTTATGGTAATTTAAAATAATTCCATGGTTAAGGTGCCTATATTAAATTGAGAACACTATAAGAAAAATGATGTGGCATAAAGATAAAAGAAATTAATACAGGAAACTTCATCACTAAGAAGACTCTCTTTAGTGGATTAAATGATAAATAATATCCTAAATTTGGAAACAAGCTAAGAAACATTCATCTTGTGACATCTATAGATAGAGTGAATCCTTTTAGTTTTCAAAATAGTACTAACAGTACATGGATGATTATGTTGGTAAATTATAACTTTCCACCATGGTTATTCATAAACAAAACAATTGATGGATGATATTGATGTTTATTTGGATCTATTGATCGAAGATTTGAAATTAATATGGGATTCAAGAATTAAATTATATGATGCTTATAGAAATAAATATTTTTCATTGAGAGTCATGTTTTATGGGATGATAAATTATTTTCCTACTTATATAATTTTTTTAGGATATAAATGTAAAAGAGCTCAAGGTTTTCTCATTTGTGAACAAGGTGCACACTCAGTTAGGTTAAAACATTCATCAAAGACTATATTTTAAGGACATTGTATATTTCTATCCTGATGACATAAATACCAATCTTAGATGAAATAATTCAATGGATGTTGATAAGAAGGTACATCACCATCTCCACTAACAAGTGATCAACTATTTTAGAAAGTAAAACATATAGAAACCTCTTTTGATAAACATTCTTTTATAAACCTTACGAAAAACAGTTGGAGAAAGAGATCATTTTTTTGAATTATTGTACAGGATTTTTTTATACATTAGGAATTTTCTTAATTTCAAGCATATGGAAAATAATGTATATGATAGTTTCACTGGTAAATTACTGAATGAACTAGGGATAAATGTGGCATTAAGGCTAGGTTGGACATCACTGACATGGGGATATGAAAAGATTTGGTGTCAGTGAAGGGTAAAAGATGGACTTTTCTTCCTCCAATTATTTAAAATCTTTCCAAGAAAGAGATATATAAATTTGGAAACTTCTAAAATGATATAAAGGATTCATAGGGGCATTTATTAAATATCAAGAATATTTTTTCAATGGATGATTTAATGTTAAAGGGCTTAAAATTAAATAACTATCATGTTTTGATGAAAGATATAATGTCTATAGATTTACATTTCATTTTAGCAAATAATTTCTATCAAACATTATCTGATATCTATTTATTTTTCAAATATATATATAGTAAATCTATATATATAAAAAAATTAACAACTAGGGAAAATAAAATTGCAGTCATATTATGTGAAATGATGATGTTCTTCCCTCTTTCATTATTTGATATTATGGTCTACTTGATTGTTCACTTAGTTATAGAGATTTATATACGTGGGTTATTTCAAAAAAATCATCTATAAAGTTTTATTATAGTGTGATATATTGTTGAGAAAACCATTGAATTCTATGCCGACTTCCAATATGATTCGGAAATAATTTTTCTACCAAAATCTCATAACACTGAGAGAATTGTGGGTGAAGGAATTTCTGGAATAGATGTTGTCTCAATTACTATTATAGAGGAGCAGTCTCCCCATTAAATGTTTCATAATAGTTTGGAAGATTCACAATGTGTTGAAACTCACAAAGTAATTTTGAGGCGTTTTAATCCTTCAAGGATTCAAATATATATATCAAATGGAAAAAATTGATAGTTTATATAATGGTTTTGAGACCATATATTTAAGGATTCATCTGAAAATCTGAATTCAATTTCAAAACAACTTTTATGGATAGCCATAGGACCAAGTTTGAATGTATTATCTTATAATGGTTATGTAATTAATGGTTAGATATTCTATAAAAAGGAACATGATAAAAACAATACCATGAAAAATAGTGCAGTTAAACTTGTGGCTAAAGTGATGTATATATTTGGTTCCAAGGATAGAAATCTAATATATGTGAATATTTTATACTATGGAATCATCGAAAAAATATGGAAGTTGGATTATACAACATTACAAATGCTGATTTTTCAATGCAAGTTGGTTGATAACAAGTGTTCTGTTAAAATCAATGAATCGGAATTCAATAAAGTGTATTTTAATAAGGGTATAGAGATAAAACATTTAAAATGGAAACATAGGAAGTTTAGATATTTTATGTTCCAGGTCCTACAAACAGAAAGTGGTAAATTTTTTTGTTATCGACCGAATCCAGTGAATGTTTATATGTACATTCATCTAAGTATGACCCTTTCATTGGGACATCACAAAAATTTCATGGTGGTACCAATGTATATAATTTCATGTAAACCATAGGATACCACAATGAGGGGATTTGGATACTTGATATATGGTTCAAATCCCTTTAACATTTAAAGAAAAAAAATTGAGTTCAATAATCGAGTTAATTTTTTTTGTAATATACATTTTGTTACCTTATATTATTATTTGTTCATTTTTGTATTTAAATAATCCTAATTAAATGTTCAACCATTTCTATAGATAATGGATTCTATACATGTTGATTCTCCCAATCATGAGGAAAAATAGGTTTCTCATCATGTTGAATCTCTCGATATAGAGGAACAAAAAGTTTTTACACATGATAATGATACCAATACCAAGGAAAAACATATTGAAAATGTTAAAGTCGAGGAAATGGTAGCAGGTGAACAACCTATGTCCTGGAAAAAATAAAAGTGGTTTAGTATGGAGGTGTTAAAAAAATATTAAGGAGAGAATCAAACGAATCAAATTCAAGGGTGGACGGATTGCATGCAACCATCTGATTATCCCTAAAAATTTTATGATCATTACTTACATTGGGATCACCACATGAATGAACATGTCAGATGATGTAGATATGTGTCACAATGTTGTGTCCATGATAAAGGAACTTATCTAGGAAAATATTAGGGAAATATTATGATGTAATTTATTTATTTTACTAAAAAAATAATAATGAAACATTGATTTACTCTTCATTATCCCTTGTAGAGTGCATTTATACTAGATAACTGTTGAATAAAATTTTTATTTATATATATTGGAAAGGATTATAGAAACTTTTAGAAAATTCATAAAAATTATCAACTCAGTGATGTTGAAGGGAAAGTAAACCCACACCCACCATAGATATATACACACCTAGAAACCAAAGAAATATAGAATGCATTTAATGTTCCTCATGAGGAGACATATTTTCTAGTACATTTTGATTGGTAATACATTACTTGAAAATACATGTACAAATCACTTTTTTTAATAATTATTAATTTATGAAATAGAAAATGAGTGATGAAAATAAGTATCGTGCAGTAAAACCAACTTACCCCTACCGTAATGCAAGTACGGGGTATGCTTCACATAAAAACAAATGTTATGTATTTTAAATCTACAATAATACTTTTATGTTGCATGAAATAAAAACATAATTATGTTTCTTTGTTTATATTAATATTGATGAATCCAAATCCAAAGATACTTCCATCCCATGTCACGTTATATAGAATGAGGATCATGTAAATAAAGACTGGATATTAATAGACGAAGACACACAAAATGTATGGAAATCGGGTTTAAGTATTATATAATCAAAAATCTAATTTAAATCAGTATTACATAACAATAATTATATATTATTATATACTGTTAATCTACTTTCAACATAGGAATCATCATCAAATATACCCAATGAATGACTAATATCAGTGGCCTTGAAGTATCCAGAACTGTATGACTACATCAAAGGTCACTAGTGAAAAAAAAAAATCGCATCGGGTTTTTCTATTTTTAATGTTAGTTAACCCATGATATTATTGAAGGAGATGTTTTAAATAAGTTTTTAACATCATTTAATCATAACATATGTTATATACATATACATATATATATATATATATATGATATTTTCACATTGGTTATGAAAATATGATGTGAAAATGTAATTATAACTTCTGTTTTTTTAAATAAATATTATAATTACATTATCACGTTAGTTTTTTATTAACAGACATAACAAAGTCTACTGTAAATGGTTTTTATGGTAATTTTTTTTGAAAAACTAGTGTAAAAAACAAAACTAAAAATTCTTATTTTTGAGGTGGTTTTTAATGGGAATTTTAATATAACTGACATGGAAAACATCTTATCACGTAGATTGTTTTAAAAAACGACATGATAAATAGATTATCATATATTTTTTTATAACTATCATTGTAAAAAACCTAATAATTCATATTTTTCGGTGTTTTCCACTTCAGTTATATAAAAATCGATGTGGAAACCCAATTATCAGGTAGGTTTTTTAGAAAAACATACAAGATTAATCTTCTTTATAAATATTTGAGGCCAATTATGAAATAACTAATTTAAAAAATATTTTTTTCTTTAATAAAAATCAACAAATTAATTCATCTCAGTATAAAGAAACATACTTGAAAGATAAAAACAATAGAAGCAGATACATTTACAATTTGAACATTAAACATTATAATATATATTTAAAATAAACTAAAACCTAATCATACTAGTAATATAATTTATCCATTTACTTTGTAAGTGTATTATAAATTTTCCAGTATAATTTTAAGGGTCATCAAAAAACAAAAAAATTAAAAATTAATCATTTTACATGTAATCTAGATAAAATTATTGAAAAATTAAAGGAAAGGTTTATAAAAAAATTAACCTTATGAAATTTTATAAGTGTCATGGTTGAAATTACTACATACATAGATCTTAGAAAATTTTATCCAAATTACATTACTCTTTTTTGATAAAAATTATACTAAAAAGTAATTTTTTAATTCAAAATAACATGTTAAGGTCTTATATTCAAAATTTAATAACTGTAAATGAAAATTAACCTTTGATTTTACATATTTTATCTTTGTGATCTACTTTCTTATTTCTCTCTAAAGTAATACTATGACATTTTTGAAAATAACATGTATGAAATAAATTTAAATTTCAATATAATATATAAAAGTATTCAAATATTAAATCTTATTTGTTTAATATATTCTTAAAATTATCTTATACTTCACCATGGATAGAGCATAGTCGGTAAAAGATCTTCTCTCTTGGAAAAAACACCCAACATCTAATGGAAATAAATATTCAAAGAATTATTGTGATTAGTTGTATTATTAGGAGATATAACACTTTATGAGATATATATTTCATATCTTGAAGACATGGAAGCATCCAATACTGAATAATGTCACTCTTTTGAAGTCTTTCAGTAATATAAATTGTTCTTTATGCATCATTCATTATCATCACTATAAATTTTGGTTCCACAAATCCATATACTAATTTCATATCATGATGTATAAAAATTTTATAAAGATACAAAATAAAAAACAAAACATAAGTATAGAGTTTCAATAAATTAAAATAACTAAAATATATATGATAATATTCTTACAGAAAAGACTTGTACCATGTTTATGACCAATTAATCTCCAGTTTCGAGCTCTAGGATATCTTTTTTTAATCTCCAGTGACATTTCATGACCAAAAATTTCATCTTCAATTGGAATTTCATAAAATTTCAACAAAAAATTTGAGTATATTTATAATCTATCAATTCCATAAGAAGTTGTATCTGAAGTCATAACAACCTATATTTATTGTTTCTTATACATTATGTCTTTACATTTAAAGTATTCTTATAAAAAATAGATAAATATATAAACTTTTAAATGATAAAAAAAATTAACACCAAAGTGAAATAAAGGATATAATTTACACATAACTCAATTGTAGTATGTTGAAAAATTCTATATCGAAAAACTAAAAAATAACTGATACTTTTTTCAACTATACTCGATTAATCTCTAGGGATTGGTATTCTTACTGGTCTATCTATAATATTTTTTATAGTGACCCTAAGGTTATATATCTATATTTTTTCATGATGAATGGTATTTAAAATATAATATACAATCTCATATGCAATAATATGATGTTGGGGATCCTCAATATATAACTCATAAAAAATGGGAAGTTATTGAGGAGGAGGTGTAGGATTTGGATAAGTATGAGGAGGTAGAAGATAGTAGTGGTAGTGGAGTTGGATCAATATCCTAAAACTATATTTGCATGTCTGTAAACATATAATGTATCAAAGCTCTGATCCTATCCTCCATCGCCTCAAAAATATTAAAAACATTATCTTCTAAACCTTCTATTTTTATTTTATAAATATCCTCCATTAAAGAAGTTTTTGAATGAACTAATACTTTTTTTCCAATATCCCTACTGAGTATCAACATACATGACACAAGTGTTCAGTATTTCCCAATTTAATAACTAAAATATCCTTCTCACCCTCATCCATAAATATCCCTTATGTGCTCTACTTCTCAAGTAAATTGTATATAGAATATTTGAAAAAATCAGTAGTGAATCACAATATATAAAGGTTTGATTTAACTTAAAGAACATAAATAAATTAAATAACTTATTACAATCCTATCATTTATAACCCATTAATATTACATAATATATTTTCCATTTTTTCTTATTCTAGCCTTCCTCTATTTTTCTAGTCTATCTGGGGGAAGGAGGGTCAACCTCTATGGATCCTGAAGACTCAGGTCTTAATTTATGAAATTTTCAACCAGAATTTATTATTCCAATAACGTATACCCTCCATGAGACAAATTATGAGGGTGAAATTTTTTTTATTGGACCTCCTAATAAGATCTCCTCATTTTCTAGAAAATTAAGAGTAAATAATTCATTAATTTGATCATTAGTATAAAAAAACTCTAAAATCTAATAGTGAACTTACCAAAACACTTCTTTTAATATAAATTCAACAAACTAATTTCATATATATTCATTAATAAATAGATATATATCATATGGATTTTTATGTTTTCTATCCCCAAAAAATATTTTTTTTGTGATGGTTGATTCAAAATCTTTCAATCTTCTAGTTGCCAAAGCTAAACAATTCTTTCTGAATCCTCTAATATCAATTATATCATATGTCATATTATAATAAGGGTTAAATATATATTAGTAAAAATATTTCATGATATGTAAAATAATAACAACTATTCTTACTAAAAGTTTCTTCCATAATTGAGATATAGTCACTTTTTCAACACTTACCCAATCAAAATACTAACTTTTCCTCGAGATTAAACAGTAATAAAAGTAATAAATTATTTTCAATTTATACCCGTAGGAATATCATTATCAACAAAATTAACTGGTATTATATGGTCCCAACTACAGGAAACTATTAATTTTTATAAATTTCTGCAGCCACATTAACCAAACCTCAAACTATTTTTTCCTATATAGAAGTATATGGTTACTTTGCATAATGATGTGGAGGTTCCTCAGAAGTAGTATGTATATGGCCCTCCCAAGAAGTATGTGTGTGGTCCTCCATATAAGTATGTGTTGGATCTGATTTTTGATCAGCCATTATCATAAAAATCAAAGTAATAATAAATTTGTACACAAATATAAAAATCCAATGATTACATGTAAAAGTAAATAAAAAATGGTAAATGATAAATAAAAAATTAAACTAAAATAAACAAATTTTTATTCATATATTTTGAAATAGTTCAATAAAATGCTAACAACATTAATGAGAGATGAAATTATATAAATTAATGAAAACAAATCCAAAAATTGTGTGTGAATAACATACAACTAGTACACAAATATACAAATCCAAAAATTACATGAAAATATAAATAAAAAATTAAAATAATCCAATAAAAAGTAAATTAAACTAAACATATTTTTACTCATCTTTTTTAAATTATTTAACTAAAATTATAATAACATAAATGAGAGGTGAGATGAAATAAACCAATAAAAACAAATCTAAAATGGTGTTTGAATAGTAAAAATGTTCCAACATATTAAACCATTTTTAACATAAAAATAATATTATTTTAATGTATCATTTTCTACATTTTTTATTTTTATTATACATATTCAATTAAAATTAATTTTTTTCCATAAAATCAACAAATATATTAGTTATGTAATGGTGAACCTAGTAAAATAAACATAAATAAACTAATATAAATAAAAATTTTAACTTCTTAGTTATAATATATGTTTTAATTAACAAAATAAAACTAGTTTATTTAACAGTTTATGAAATTTAAAAAAGTAAACAAGAAATAAATATATGTTACCTGTAATATTAGGAAATTACTAAAGGACTATTTTCCCAAATGTTTTCCACGTGATCATTCAGTCTGAAACAAACCATTTTTATGACATTATCATAAATATTATATTTTAATCATTCTATTGAAGTAGGGATCTCAAAAAAATTGGAATCTTCATCAAGTTTTTCATCATTAAGATATTGTTTTTCCTTATAAAATTATAAACCACTTCATACTGGATGGACCAATAATATAGAAAAAAAACTTTATGTGTTTCCATGATAAAATAATTAATTTTTTATTCCAATCTATTCAAATTAACTAGTGTCATACCAAATTCATCATGTCTCGCATTTTTATTACCGATAACCCATTTATAGTTAAATTATATTACTCAAAATTTAATATAATCAACCTCCCATATTTATTTAATGAATCCATAATATTAATTTGATGTGGATATAGGGTTTTTGTATTTGGAACTCAAAAAATGAATTTCTTCAGTGAACACTAATACACTTCTTTTATGAAATTCACTTATATTATTTTGATCTTTCATATGAAATGTATAGACATTAATTTTATACCCCTTATTTTTTATCAAATTTAAACTAATATTTCCTGCTAACCATCTCAATGTTTCAAATTCATATGATCTATCATTATTGGTCTCTTAAAACCATGGAATTTTTTTTATTCTCATTCAAAATCCACATATCTTTTTTCTTTAAATAATATTATTTTAACACATATTATATTTGTCTTAGTATAATCTATGTTATTAAAGATTTATAAATATGATTTAATTATCTATTATAATGTCAAAGATTTTATTTTCAATCCATGGATCCCATTTTCCCCATAATTGACTTGTTCATGGTGATATGTAAGCAAATTGATGTGCGCCATTATAGACAAATTGCTTGTAAAAAATAGTGTAACCTACTCATAAATATATTTCTCAATAATGGAGGCTTAAAATCAATTTGGATTATTAATATATCTCTTCCATGTCTTCATATATATTTTAAAATGATATATTCAATATAGATATATATAATTCTAAAAAAGATTTATTTCTTGCTCCAAATGAACCATTTGATGCACCATGATAAAAAATATATAGAGGAAAATATATTTCCAATGGAAAAAGTATAGAAACCACATATTTCCCTAAATACTTCAATGAATTTAGATCAATAACTTTCTTTGAAATTTAATTGAAAAAATAACGCACATTTCTGATATTCATTCTACCATAGATGTCCAATATTTCATGTAATAAAACTAGTAGGAGTTGTTGCATCATAATATGACAAACATGAGATTCATTCCTATCAACTTCAAATTTTTTATCGAATTTTTTTTATTTAAATAATAACCCTATGTTACTTTGAATACATGGAGACACAAATAAAAACTAATTTTCTCCATATTGGATAATGTATGACAATTTATATGTAGGTTTGTTTTCTTTCCATCATGAGTGGGAGATAACTCCAAATGCATTCCCATTGAGAATATGACCAATCTTGAATTCAACCCATCTTTATTTATTCCTTTAATATCTAAAAATTTTCTCATCAAACCATCAAATATATTTTTCACCATATTCATAAAATATATGTTATTTTTACCCCATGATATCTCTAATATGTTTTCTCAAAAAATATTAATCACTTATCCAAAATATTTTTATCATTACTATATTTTTGTGTCTTTCTGAATGTGACATCAATATTTTCCACCATTTCAAAATATTTATTGGTAGAAAAAGGTTTTATAGAAATATCAATATCTAATGAGTCGTTAAATTTATTTTTTAATCTTTTATAAGAGTGATCCATATAAAAAACATCTAATGAACCATGTATACTGTTTAGCTACCATGTCGTTATTGATAATATGAAGTCTGTTATTCACAAATTGGATAATCTTTATCTCCCTTAACACTATATCTAGACAAATTTACATTTATTAGTAAGTCATTTATGGTTAACATAATCATTGTATGTAGTTGAAAATGTTATATTTTATAAGAATCAAACATTCTAATTCCTTCCTCTTATAAAAGTTTAAAATCATTAATTAATGGTGATAAGAAAACATAAATATAATTTTTATATAGCTTTGGTCTAGAAATAATTAAAATGAACAATACATGTTTTCACTTAAAACAAAATTCACAAGATGAGTTATAAATTACCAATAAAATAAGAAATGAAATATGTCTTATACTAAGGTTTTGATATGGATTTATTCCATCTATGTATAGTCTATGTATAAAATTTCTAATATCATTCCACTGTGGAGAATCAGTTGGATGACATAATTTTCCATAACATATCCACTCATTTTCAAGCCATCTTAACCTGTTTTCATAATTTTAATTTTCAAATAAATGTTTCAAATTAATAATTATTGGAAGATACCAAATATCCTTAGTATGAGTCTCTGTAACTATTAAATTAGCATTTTCTTTTTCTTTCAACTTATACTATTATGTCCCACATTTAGGACACATTGAAAAACATTTTTATTCCTTCCTATATGTCATATATTCATTCAGGCGGGCATGTATTTTCATGTATCCCAAACCCATTCGGAATAATATTTTATTTGCTTTATCATATGAATATGTAATATCATTTTCTTTAGGAAGTATGTCATTTCATAGCTTTAGAAGATCTATAAAACTCTTCTCACTCAATCCATTTTTCACCATCAAGTTAATCAATATTAACACCATTGATAAAACCAAAAATTATGTACATCCCAGATAAAATGATTTTTTACATCACTATATAGAAACAAAATTTTTTATTCTTTCTCAATTTCCTCTACTTCAATGTAATGAATCATTTCTTCAATTTCATTATACTTATCATCTTGAAAATCATCATCATCAATAGATCCAAAAATCTACCCAGTTTCACGATAACAATCCAAAGGCTATAACATGATTTAAAATCATGAAAAATTATATGATCTTTGATCTATATGCTTTTCAACTACTTTATATTTAAACGTGTTAGGAATGGATAGAAAAACATGTCATTTTTTTGAACATTTAGTTCAGAAAATTCAAAAAAATGCATCAACACCTTCCTCATATTCATCACTTGTTAGTAGTGTAGTAATACATCTTTGACTCGTTATTATCTATAAAAAATATAAAAAAAGGAAAATAATTATTTATATTTTTAAATTTAATTTAAATATTACTTTTATAAATAACAATAAAAAACACAATAAAATATTTCAAAAAATAAATAAATAAAACATATTTTATAAAAAAATATAACTTTGAACATATTTTATTATCATTATTTTATAAAAAATCACAAACCTTAATCTAAAAAAAATCATTCATCAATTAAAAAATACTAATAATTTGTGAATAATAGGAACTAAAAATATAAATAGTGAAGATATAGTGATATCAAAGAAAAATTAGAACCGTAAATACAAATAAAAATACATTGGATGTATAGAAAATATAAAAAATATACAAAAATTGTAAATTGATATAGTAAATTAATATCATAACCAGGATGATTGATAAGGTGACACCAATAGGAAGAAGTTGCATGCATCAATTGATGATAGGGTATATTGGATGGTGATTTCGGATTCCAACTGAAAGATAAAGAAAAATAAATGGAAAATTGGAGCCTCAAATACAAACAAAAATACCTTGGATGCATATAAAATAAAAAAAACTGAATTTATATCATAATTGGTACAATTGAAAAGGCTTAACCAATGAGAAGAAGACAATAGCAGCAGTAGATAATGAGTGATGATGGATAGTGGTGGTGGATTCCAACTCAAACATATGGTGACATCGATGGAAAAATTGAACCAAAAATACAAATGAAAATACCAGGGATGCATGGAAAATTGAAACAAAAAACAAAAACCATTAATAGAAATCGGAACTATAATGATTGAGAAGGTGGAACTAATAATAATAATGAATAACTGGTGAACAAAAATGGGTAATAGTAGATAGTGTTGGTGGATACCAAATGAAATATATTCAAGTCCACATATTGAAGAATGAAAATATTTGAGGCCACAAATAAAATATTAAAAAAATTTAAGGCCAAGGATTAAATATGGAGGGTTAGTGTTGGTCACGTGAGAGAAAACTGATGGATGTCGTGCAAATGAATGAAATAAAAATGACTTCCCTCAACCCATGATTTAAATTATAAAGCCTTCCACACCAATTATTGAATAAAAACATGAAAAAGATAATTTTTCAGATATTTTATCTAATAATTGACATGAAAAAAAGTTTTTTCATATCGTTTATTGGACAATTGATGTGAAAAAGTGTTAGTGTTTTATTTTCCACATCATTTTTTAAAACATGAATTGGAAAATAAATTTTTAACATAAATTATGGATAATCGATGTGAAAAACATGTCAGGATAAATCAATTTTATACTAGTGGGTGTGGGTTTTTTAGTGTCACCCTAAACATATTTTTAGAAAAAAAAATGAACAAGAGATAAATATAATAAAATTCATGAGATGCATTCATAAATAGATTCTATAGAATAAAAACATAATTGGTTGTGTGCGTTATTAGATAATGTTATCGAAAGACATCAAAGATAAGAAACAAAACAATAACAGCCACTACATGAAGACACCCACCCCCTCCCCCCCAACATTGAGGTGACCCATTCCCCTTAAAAGGTATTCCTTACCGTAGGAAATCAATTTTTTCATAATTTTTCTATGAAACTTGAATTATGCAGACACAAATACCTTTCTAATACTAATATTATATAGGGTGAAAATGGTTTGGATTTATATCTATCAACACCCGCCCATTACCTTGTTGTGAGGGGTACAATTTACAATATCCATGGAGATATTATACATAATAAAAAACTTCCAAATAGTCATGTGAGAGTGGGGATTAATGTACCATGTTATCCGAGTGCTAAGCTACATGTTCCCCTTAATTATCTAGATATTCATATGGTTGTGCTTGTTATTGGAACTTCTATAGCATGGATGTTTGATCTTTTAAAAATAAATTTTGATAAAGAGGTATTATTTTCCAATTTATTTTTTATGAAAATCCTTTTACAATTAATGATAAAAATATTAAACGAATAAATTTTATTATAAATGGAGAAAGGGAAAGGGTGAAATGAAAGGTTGATTAAAAATAATAAAAACGATCCCATAATCAATCGAAAATACCTTGAAAACATACCTTTACCCCACTAATTCAACTTCCACATTAACTAATATTATATGATCATGTGGATACAACATTTAAAAATGTTGATATAAAAATCATTGATTTTTAATAACAAAGGTACGAAGTGGCCATTATAGACTTTCTTGTTCTTGATAATGTAGATGAAATCCTCATGCATGAATGTCTACGAGTATCATTTGTAAATGTATATATGAATAGGTTTTAATAATTTGTTTTCCCAAAAATTTATCTACAATGTTAATTATAGTTCAATACTATTCATATTTTTTAGAAGTGTATACTATTTGAAGGTAAAATCGTATGAACAAAAATTTGTACTCAATAGTCCTTACATCACATCTATACAAAAAAACTCTTTCAAAAAAGTGGAATATTCACTAATAATGGAAAAACTGGCGATAATGATCGGGAAAAAAATTAAAGATGATAGAATCTTCTTAATAACCAATATACAGAGGTAAAACTATGAAATTTAATCACAATAAATATAGTTTCATTCATTTCATTACTTATTCATTTTTTTAGGAAGCATTTATTTCTCATTACAATCAATCTGGATACTCCAAAGATTTCTTTTATGTATTTAATGCATAGATACCCAAAAAATTACCCACACATGATGATGTTTAACAATTTCTAATACACTACATGAAACATTTTATTAATAAACTCCAAGTTAAAATTTTATATAAAATTTTAATGTAAAATTTTTTATTATAGGTTAGTGTTTAAATATCATCAAAATCATGGGACGATGACAGTCTATGAGCACAATAAGCCTATTAACTTCTAAAAGTAAAGAATTATTAGGGTATATATAATAATATTTCACTATCAAAACATATATCCAAATAAATTACTTATTTTTATCAATTTTTAATCATTTTTTAAAATAATAATGACAAAGATTGTGGTTATTATGTATGGGACTTTTTAGAAACATATCGCATTCCATCAAAAAACTAGCATCCCTGAAGAGGTATTTCTAATGATAATTAAAATTTAATTTAAAATATTTTTTAATCCTTTATTTATTTATCTTTTTCTAGTACTTCCGTGAATTTATATAGTCCATATATTAAAAAGAGGAAATATATTTTTTTATAAATGAGCAGGCAGAATACATGGTGTCATAATGTATACAAACATTATGAAAATGTGACTTATTGATGATTATTTAGTTGATTTTCTCATCATTTTATGAATATATTTTTTTAATTTCCTTATTATCTTTATGTGATACCTATTTAGTTAATTTTCATAGATATAATTCTTTAATACATGCCTAAAATGGTTTCACGGTTGAAGGCTTTTAGTTTTCAAAAGAAAGTGATCTTAAGTCAGTTTACATCTATGGTGATAATTTCTTATCACCATGAAAGTGATCCAATTTAAGATCACATACTTTTGAGGAAAATAAGAAATGGTGTGATGTGTAATAATCAACCAAACCTCAATCTGATATACAATGTGCTCTATATGACTCTAAGTATATGTTTTTAGTTTGAAATTGACATTTTAGTTCACAACACACATCACATACTCAAAACCAATCAAACACATTCATATTGTATTGATACTTTAGGAAAATAATTCATAAGTCATTTTTGACATGTAAGAATCATTCATACCTTAATTTGATTCAAAATGTACTCGGTATCTCTCAAAGTGTATGTTTTTAGTTTAAAATTGATAATTTAGTTCAAAACACATGTCACATACCCAGAACTAAGAAAACACATTTTTATTGTTTTTATACTCTAATACAACAAGTCATAATTTATTTTTGATGTTTAGGAATCTACCACACCTCAATATCATACATAGTGTTCCCAATATGCCATCAAGTGTGTGTTTTCAATTTAAAATTTTCATTTTATTCAAAACACATTCCACATACAAAAAACTAATAAAATTAATTCAGATTGTTTTGATACTTTCATAAATTAATAAATAAGTCATTTTGTATGAGTAGAAATAAACTTCAACTCAATCTGATACATGGTGTGTTCATTATCACTCAAAGTGTATGTTTTTAGTTTAAAATTTACATTTGAGTTCAAAACATTCATGGCATACTAAAAATCAAGAATATTCATTCAAAATGTTTTTATACTTAAGTAAAATGATCTATAAGAAATTTTTGATATGTGGTAATCAACTGCACCTCAATCGGATACATAGTGTGACTGGTATGCTATGAAATGTGTGTTTCCAATTGAAAATAGACATTTTATTTAAAAAAATGTCTCATACTCAAACTAATAAAGAACATTAACAATGTTTTGATTCTTTAGTAAAATGATCCATAAGTAGTTTTTGATGTGTATGAATTAGCTTTACCTCAATCGGTTACACGGTGTTCCCGGTATTACTCAAAGTGTATATTTTTAGTTTAAAATTGGAATTTTAGTACAAAAGATAAATATAATACTGAAAATTGAGAAAATACATTCGTATTGTTTTGATACTTTAGTAAAATAATACATAAGTCATTTTTGATATGTTTTAATTATCCACACCTCAATTCGATATACGGTGTGACCGGTATGACTTGAAATGTGTGTCTTCATCTTATAAATGACATTTTTGTCCAAAAAACTTATCACATATTCAAAACTAAGAAAATTCATCCATATTATTTTTATATTTTAGTAAAATAATCCATATGACATTTCTGATTTTTAAGAATCACCCCACCTCAATCAGATACACGGTGTGTCTAGTATGACTCAAAGTACATTTTTTTAGTTTAAAATAGAAATTTTAGTTCAAAACACACATTAGACTCAAAATCAACAAAATGAATTCATATTGTTTTGATACTTTTGAAAATAGATCCATAATTCATTTATGATTTGTTTGAATTATTTTCACCTCAATTTGACACAGGGTGAGACTAGTATAACATGAAATGTGCATTTTTAGATTAAACATGACATTTCTGTTCAAAACACAAATGAAATACTCAAAACTAATAAAATGTATTTTTATTTTTTTGATACCTTATGAAAACCTTCCATAAGTTATTTGTGACTTGTAGGAATCAACCTCACCTCAATAAAATACATTATGTGACTGATATGACTCAATGTGAGTTCTTTCATTAAAAATTAAATTTTACTTAAAAACATGTGTCACTCACAGAAAAATGAGAAAACATGATCAAATTTTCTTTATACTTTAGGAAAGATATCCTTATGTCATTTTTGAAATATAGGAATCAACCCCATGTCAATATTTCAAATTATATAATCGGTATGAATCAAATATTGTGTTTTTTTTTAAATTGACATTTTTATTCAAAGCACATGCCACATACTCAAATCTAATAAAACACATTCAGATTGTATTGATCCTTTATAAAAATGATACATAAGTCATTTTCTATGTGTATGAATCAGCTTCACCTCAATATGATACATGGTGTACCTTGTATGACTTGAAGTGTGTTTTTTTAGATTAAAATTGAGATTTTAGTTCAAAACACATGTTAAATACTCAAAAATAGCCAAACATATTCAGATTATTTTGATAATTTAGGAAAATATTCCATATGTCATTTGTGGCATGTATGAATCATCCAAACCTCACTATAATACATGGTGTAAATGGTATGATTGAAATTTTTTGGATTCCATTTAAAAATAACATTTTATTAACCTATTGTTTCATATTTAGGATTTATTTATTTATTTATAGTATTACTAACAAAATAATTTTTTATTATACAGATCCATTATTTTTCTCGCACTAGGGTGGTTTATTCATAAACTGATGTCATGATTGTTCTCTTTTGATGGAGGGTCATGGGCTAAAGATAATAAAACATTAATGTTTTTGAATGTTTGCAATAAATTTCACTTACTAATGTAATTTTCCAAAACAATGTTTAAAATTTCTAAAATATAGTGTATGTTTTCTTGTATTTGTGATGTAAATTTTATTTCAACAAAATTATTTATTTTTTGATCCTTGTATTTTCTGTTGTAGTATGTTGTAATTTTAGTATCATATTACAGTAGTATGAAATTTTCAATAATTATATCTAACGTTGATAAATATTACATTTATAACTGCTAGAAATATAGCTAATAAAATACCTCATTTATCAATGCTAAAATAATATAGATAAAGGGGACCCATTATCAGTGATTTTTTAGCACTCATAAATTTACTTTTTAACAGTGCTATTTTTAAAGCTGATAAAAGGGATTCCCTTTTAGAAATGCTTAGAACTTTAGTGTTTTTTTAGCACTGATAAAGGGTTTTTCTAGGGATAATAAAAGGGGGTATATAGTAGTTAATTTATTATACCCTTTAATATCTTTTCCATGTAAAAATATTTTGTTTTTTAATAAATG
The DNA here is from genome assembly GCA_963277665.1 of Viscum album. Classification (NCBI taxonomy): domain Eukaryota; kingdom Viridiplantae; phylum Streptophyta; class Magnoliopsida; order Santalales; family Viscaceae; genus Viscum; species Viscum album. Next base: position 1,144,274,352 of record OY728148.1, read on the forward strand.
TTATATCATTTCACTAGGGTTTTGTGCCTATGGATTCTCAACTTCACCATTCCATAAGTCGATGAAGGGAATGTTTTTGAAAATCTATGACTCAGACAACTGGATCTCATTCCAATTCAAGAAACTCCCAATTTTCTGCTTCTTCTGTGGATGTCTCGGCCATCTGGAAAGAGCATGCGGCTCAAAGCAAGGGAAGGGAGCAGGTAATATCATTATTCATTATGGCCCATGGCTCTGGGCCAAAATGACCAGATATGCCTTCATTCCTGAGGTGGAAAAACAAAAGGATCGTGAACGTCTCAAGGTGGACCACACAAGTAAGGAGGGAACCGAACAGGGAACGATCATTAGTCTTGGACCGCTAGGGTTCCCTAAAGAGAGCCCAACCAATCAGAGGATTAACAGCAGGTATACACCCCCCCCCCCCCCCCCTGAAGGACACAGCCTCAACACTTATAGAGCTGAGAAACACACCAAAAGTTCCTGCAGAACAAAGTGCGAGGTCAATGCAGATGCACGCTGAACCACCAGATACCGAACCTGACCCAGAAATGAACATGGTTGACATCCTAACATAGGATAAATATGGAAAGTATGGAACTTCACCACCATGCCCAATCACCCGTCGAACCTAGAAAAGGGTGCAACGTGAAGTAAGTGCTGGTAAAATGGGGGACCCTAAACCTGCGGATCGGAAAAGACAAATTCAAAAACATGCCAGTCAATGGGGAACTCCCCAAAGAGGGGAAAATGACTGGTGGAATAAAAGGTGTCGAGAACTCAAAGGCGAAGGCGGGTGAGACCCATCCCCACCTAGATCAATGATTGTCCTATGCTGGAACTGTCGTGGGCTTGGAAACCCATGAACGGTTCGCATGCTCCAACACAATTGCACCCAAAGTCACCCCAATATGGTTTTCTTGTACGAAACCATTTTGGAAAACAAGGACCCCACTAGAATTGCTCAGAAATGCGGCTTCCAAGGCTGTCTCCCGGTCTCCAAACAAGGAAACTCTGGGGGGACTCTGTCTTCTATAGAAGGATAATCTCGATGTTAGGATCTTGTCTTTCTCCTCACACCATGTGGCTGCGACTGTTCAGGCGGACCACAACCCGCCATGGACCTTTGTGGGATTCTATGGCTGGTTTTCCCATAATGAGAAGGGGAAATCTTGGGATCTCCTCTGCAAGCTTCGTCACGAGCTTCCAAGCCCTATTCTATTCGGTGGAGACTTCAATGAGATTATATTCCATAGGGAAAAAAGAGGTGGAATTTTCCGACACACTACGTCGATGGAAAATTTCAAGGATACGGTCACTAGGGTGGACCTGGTCAATTTGGGATACATAGGTAATCATTTCACATGGTTCCGAGGTAATATGGATGACACATGCATCACTGAGCGACTTGACAGATTTCTGGGATCAACATATTGGATAAATCTCTCCAGCATGTTCCACATCGGCCACATGACACTCAACTGTTCAGACCACTGCCCAATTTTTATTGACTGTACTCAAGGTGAATGAATCAAACAACCTTGTAGACCCTTCAGATTTGAAAGCTTCTGGTTAAAGGACCGGGAATGAAAAGATGTTGTAAGATCAATCTGGAACATCAATCATGAAGATATTGGCCTCAATCTCCAAAAGGTCACATCCAATCTGAGTTCTTGGAGCAATAAGAAATCTCGTCTTCCTAAGAGGCATTGTGCTTTCCTCGAAAATAAACTTCACAACCTACTCAGTAAACCCCCATCCAGTTGCACTCTTGACATGATTGGAGCCACTCAAAGAGAGCTGGACGTGACCCTGTGCATGAAGGAAAGCTTTTGGGCTATGCGGGCGCGGGATACCCACATCTCAGAAGGGGATGCCAATACCCGTTATTTTCACCAGAAATCATCAGCTAGGCATCAGAAAAATTTTATCAAATGCATCTCACAATCATATGGAAGTAAAGTCTTTTATACTAAGGGAATTCACTAAGCTTTGACATGTTACTTCCGGAACCTCTTCAATTCATGAACTCCTTTCATTTCGGCTGAAGTGGAAGAATGTATCCGACCAGTGATCACCGAGGAGATCAATCGGAAGCTTTCCAAAGATGTGTCGGATGAAGAGATACGCCTGGCCCTGAAACAGATTCACCCCACTAAGTCCTCGGGACTGGACGGGTTCCACACCCTGTTCTTTAAGAAATACTGGCACATCATCAGTCCCGACATCTGCAAAATGATAAGGAATATATGGGTCGAAAAAACAAGCATTTCCGCCATTAATGAAACTATCCTCGTCCTCATTCCCAAAATTAAGAAGCCTCATGCAGCCCCTGACTTTAGGCCTATCAGCCTATGCAATGTCACGTACAAGATCTTCTCTAAGATCCTTATAAATCAGTTGCGACCGTGGTTTCCTGATATTATCTCAGAAAACCAGAGTGCCTTCGTGGCCAAGAGTCGGATCACTGATAACGCAATTGTGGCCCATGAAGTGTTTCACTCTATGAAAACACGCTCCAATGCGAAAAGAGGAACCATGTCCTGGAAACTAGATATGACCAAGGCTTACGATAAAGTGGAATGGAACTTCCTCAATGTTGTGATGCTGAAAATGGGTTTCTACACTAAGTGGACAGATATGATCATGCAATGCATATTGACCGTCTCCTTTAGAATCCGGGTCAATGGGGAGCTCACTCAAGGATTTGTTCCATCCTGCGGCCTGCGCCAGGGAGATCCCCTCTCCCATTTTCTCTTCATCTTGGTGGATGATGTCTTTTCTAACCTTTTTTCCAGGACTGCATCCGCTAAAACTATTCATGGGGAAAAGGTATGTCGCGTAAGTCCACCAGTGTCGCACCTTTTTTTCACCGACGACTGCCTCCTCTTCTTCAGATCAACTATTAATGAATGTCACGTGATCAGCCATGCGATCCACCAGTATGAGAGGGCCTCTGGACAGTCAATCAATCACGGAAAATCAGAAATCTCATTCAGTGCAGGGGTGCCTCGCTCCCAGAGAGATGAAATATGTGCAGCAGTTGCCATACATATGGTTGAGAAAAACCAAAAGTATCTCGGGCTACCTACAGTGATTGGCCGGTCCAAAAAAGAAATTTTCGCATCTCTTGTAGACAGGATTGAGAAGAAACTTCAAGGATGGATCCCAAAAAGAATCTCAAAATAAGGCATAGAGACCCTCATTAAAGATGTCATCCAGTCTATCCCAAGCTATTTTATGTCCCTGTTTAAGCTCCCGGCGGCCATCGTCAACCAGATCCATACACGTACTGCCAACTTCTAGTGGGGGAAAAACGATGGAAAAATAGGCTCCACTGGATGGCCTGGGAGAAACTTTGCATCCCCAAGATTGAGGGAGGGATGGGATTCCGGAATCTTCTTCTCTTTAACGACGCACTATTGGCCAAGAAAGGATGGAGCCTTATTAACCATCCATCATCCCTCTATGCACGGATATTATGAGCTAAGTACTCTCCCCACACGGACTTCCAGGTTTCCTCACTTGGCCCGCGTCCTAGCTTCCTTTGGAGAAGAATTAGGGGGGCCCTAAAGCTCTTGGAAAAAGGACTGGGATGGGGGATTGGGGATGGATCATCTTTCAACATATGGTTTGACCCATGGCTGATTGATATGGAAGGTATGTGGGCTACATCCCATGCTCAACCAGGCTTTGAAGACGCCACTGCCAGAAGCCTCCATTCCAACCAGGGAAAGGGGTGGTGTGTGGATAAGATTTATGAATGGTTTAACGAAAGAGACCAAAGAATTATCCTTAGCATCCCCTGGGTCCCTGACACAGGCCCTGACCATGTCTTCTGGAGCAATGACATATCGGGCGAATACACGGTGAGATCCGGATACAGGATTTCTCTTGGAAACCACCCAACTGACCAGAACGACGGACCATGGAAATCGCTTTGGAAGCTCAACATCCCCCCAAAAATACGCCACTTTTGGTGGCAGGTCTGCACGGGCACCCTCCCAACGATGAGCCTTCTCGCGTACCAACATATGTCCAATGCCGCTTTCTGTTCGTTTTTCCCAAACATCACAGAGACTCCCTTGCATGCCATCATTCACTCCCCAGGAGCTAAGGAAATCTGGAATAAATGGGACCCAACCCTAGATGCATTACTGGATACGGCTTCTGACCTCCCCAATCTCTTGGTGCGATGGTGCTCCTCTCTTTCAGCGGCTATGGCAGGTTCATTCTGCACCCTATCCTGGATCATCTGGGTCCGGTGTAACGATGTTGTTTTCCACCACATGCATAAACCACTTGATTTCTAGATAGAACGGTCCACCTCATGGATAGAGGGATGGAATCGCCACAATGGACATCAAATGCCTGATTCTCCCCCCTCCTTCCCCCCCTCATTAGAACCCCCCAATGGAAGGTACTCTTAAGATCAATGTGGACGCGTCTCTCCCCAAGGATGGACTTGTCTCCCTCGGTCTCCTGGCCCGAAATCATCTGGGAAAAATCATCGCAGAAAAGTATGAATCACATCATGCCATTTGGGAACCTGCTGTTGCTGAGGCTAATGCCATCCTGCCAGATTTGATGCTAGCTTTGGAACGTGGGTGGGTTGATATTTGCATTGAATCTGACAGCCTCACCGTGATCGATGCCATTAACCACAACAACGACAGACTCCAGTCTTTTGGCCTCATCATCAGGAGAATTCTCTCGCTCTACCAATTCTTTTCATTCTTCACCTACTACTTTTCCAAAAGAGAAGGCAACAATGCTTCCCACTAATTGGCAACACCAGGTCCCTTCGAGGCTAACCAGCTCTGGCTGGAAAATTTTCCTTCATGGCTTTGCATTTGTACGTCTGATGATATTCATCATTAATAAAATCTATTTTTTCTCAAAAAAAGTGTTTGGTACTTTATTAGTTGTTCCATAGACTTCTCCTCATCATGGATCCTTCTCCTTTAATCCTCAGATACCTCACCTCAATTGGATAACTCATAAGCTTATACATTCTTAGGATTATTATCTTTAAACTTGTGAATTTATAAAGCCATAATGTCACAATTTTATTTCTCATTAATGTATTTTCATGAATCCTTTACACTTCAATCATATCATAAAAATTTTCCATTCACCAACTCATCATCTCACGACTTATGACATAACAACATGTAATCACCATCTATTTTCTCATCCCTTTCATCTCATGTGTTCTTCTTTTATAATAATGTCAAGAAATACAACAACGATATGCATGTGGACTCTTCAATCTGTCATTTAGTGCATGCACTATTCACCCTTCTCTAAACATATCTTCAATCTCCCATAATAAGGGTGCTTTATTAAGAATACTAAAATGATATTTTATAATACTAACCTTAAAATATAAATGATTCCATACACCATGAATCACTTATATATTTTTTCTCTTTATTGGTATTAATGAAATTCATTGATGTATTTTCACTAAAATATTAAACCACTCTTCATAACAACACCTGAAATATCAAGTAATCCATATACATTCCACCAAAATATCCATATTCATTCCATGTCTAAAATTTATGTCAGATCCACAAACAAATCTTCTCCTCAAATCCTAAATTTAACCCTAAAAATAAATCCCAAATCACATTGAACAATAAATCTTATCATTCCCCAACCATCTATCCAAGATACTTACTTTTTCTCCCTTCTAATAGTGAATATTATACTACCCCAGTAATTTATGGTGTCTAAAACTGATCAATTCAATGTATTTCATCAAAGCTCATGTCTCTTCCTCCACCTTTCTCAATCATAATCCCTCCTCCAAGTCTAAAGATTTTGTTTGTTTTTTCTAGAGAGTCTCAATCATCTTTAACTAAACCCTACCTCACTCCTATTATTTTTTTCTACACCTACAACACATCGATCAGATCTTCATCATTCTTACACCTCTCATAACATTGTTTATGTCTACTAGAAACACTACCCATTTTCATCAAACTCTTACGGTTTGTGTTGATAATGTAAAAGAAGGTATGTGATTATTTCATCACCCTCCTATATTCATCTACTTTAATCAAAAATATATAACATGATTTTAATAGCACTAAAAATAGCCATCAACAGCACTAAAAAGTGTTGTTTCTATAAGCATCATTATAAGGGGACACTTTTATCAGTTCTAGAAAAGTGATGATAAAGGGGGTGCCTTTATCAGCACTATTAAAACGATGATGGAGTTGAGCTTTTATCAGTGTTATAAGTAGATCCATGAAAACACATACTGTTATAATGTGTTGTTAATATTATATCATGCTAAAACAAAAAATAGGAGCAAAATAAGGGATCTAACCTCTTACCTTTAAAAAAGTAAAAAAATAAGTAGGAGAACACTATATTAAAAAAATAGGAAAAAAATAAGGGAAGTAGCAACAAATATAGGATATGGGAAATTAATAATTGGATTGAAATAAAAAATTAAATAACAAATACAAAAAAAATATTATAGACATATAAAATATTTTTTTCACAATTATATTATCAAGTAAATTTTATCACATACATTCAAAAACATCAATGGTTTCATTATCTTTGGCGCCTGACCCCAACTCAAAAAGCATGATCATGGTATCAGTTTCTGAATAAACCACCCAAAATAAAGAAAAATAAACGAACTGTACAAGAAAATAATTATTATCACATTAATTCTACAAAGAAATAAATTAAACAAAAATATGAAACAATACATTAATAAAATTTCAATTTTAAACTGATATCAGACACTTTGTGTCATACCAGGCACATTGTGGATTAGATTGAGGTGCAGCTAATTCTAACATGTCAAAAATGAATTATGGATCATTTTTCTAATGTATTAAAACAATATGAATGTGTTTTCTTGGTTTTGAGTATGTCACTTGTTTTCTTTACTAAAATGTCATTTTAAACCTAAAACACACACTTTGAGTAATACCCATCACCCCATGTGTTGGATTTAGGTGCAGAAAATTCTTACACATCAGAAATTGTTTTTGTATCATTTTTATAAAGTATCAAAAATAATATGAATTCATTTTCTTGGTTTTGAGTATGTCACATTATTTTTTTACTAAAATGTCATTTTAAACTAAAAATGCCCACTTTGAGTCATATCATGTGTTGGTTTGACATGATACTGGTTTCTACACATCAAAAATGACATAGGAATCATTTTCATAAATTATAAAGACATTATAAGTATGTTTTCTTGGTTTTTAGTGACTAATGCATTTTTTGAAAAAAAAAATCAATTTTAAATGTATAAAATACACTTTAAGTTCTTTAGGGTACGCCATTTATTGAATTGAGGTGCGACTAATTATTACACATCTTAAATGAATTATATATAATTTTCCTAATGTATAAAAACAATCCAACTGTGTTTTACTAGTTTTGAGTATGTCACTTTTCATTTTTACATATATTTTAAATAAAAAGACACACTTGGAGTCATATGGATCACATCATGCAACAGATTGAGGTGTATCTTATTATTACATATCATAAATGACTTATGGATTGTTATACTAAATTATCAAAAACAATCCAAATGTTTTTTCTTAGTTTTTGAGTACGTCACTTGTCTTTTTTTCTAAAATGTCATTTTAAACTGAAAACACACACTTTGAATCATACCAGTCACATCATATATCGATTTGATGTGAGATAGATTCCAATATATCATAAATTATTTATGAATATTTTTCCTAAATTATCAAGATAATTCAATCACGTTTTCTTAGTTTTCAGTGAGTGACATGTGTTTTCAACTAAAATGTCAATTTTAGACTGATATTGTTCACTTTGATTCATACCGGACACACTATTTATCTAATTAAGGTGTGGATAATTTATACATGTAAAAAATGACTTATATATCATTTTCTTAAAGTATAAGAATAATTTGAATGTGGTTTCTCTATTTTGAGTATGTCACTAATATTTTTTACTAAAATGTCTATTTTTAATAAAAATACATACTTGGAGTCAAATTGGCCACATTGTGCATCAAATTGAGGTTTGGATGATTCCAACACATCACAAATGATTTATGGACCATTGTTATAAAGTATCAAAACAACCCAAAATTAATTTTCTTGGTTTTGAGTATGTGATGTGTGTTTTGAAATAAAATTTAAATTATAAACTAAAAACATAGTCTTAGAGTAATACCAAGAAGACTGTCTATAAAATTTAGGTGCAGATGATTGATTTTTGGTTGATTCCTACACTTATTAGGACAATGTTCATCAAATATTTTTCTGGATGTCATTATTTAAAATCAAACATTAAAAAATCCACTGGTATATTCATCCTTATGATTCACTTCACATTTTAGGTAGCATGGGGTTTTCTCTTCCATCTGAGAGGCAAGTGATCTCACTTTTCTAGATTATTGTAGATAATTGAATGACAAATATGACACCCCAAAAGATATCTCAATAAAACTAAATAAGTATAAATAAAAATTATAAGGAAATTAACTTCAAAATAATAGATAAAATGATCAAAAAATTTACTAAATAAGTAGTAGTAATTCACCTTTTCCTAATGTTTTTATACATTCTTAACACATTTCTATATTTCCATTATCTTTGTTACAGCCTCAAATTCCAATCTCTCATAAGCATAAACAACTTCAAACAAACCACCCCAACTCGAGCAAAAGAATCCACCTATATAATAAAACAATTCTTACATTAGTAATACTGTAATGAAATAAATTAAACCTAAATATGAAATAAAACATTAACAAAATTTTAATTTTAAACTGAATCCACACAATTTGAGTCATAACTGACACACTATGTGTAGAATTAAGGTGTAGATAATTCCTACATGTCAAAAATGACTTATAGATCATTTTTCTAAATTATAAAAATAATATCAATGTGTTTTCTTGATTTTGAGTATATCACTTGTGGTTTTTACTAAAATGTCATTTAAAATTGAAAGCATGCACTTAGAATTATACTGGTCACACCATGCATCAGATTAATGTGTGGATGATTCCAATATGTCAAAAATAACTTACAGATAATCATCCTAAAGTATCAAAATAATATGAATGTGCTTGATAATTTTGATTATGTCACTTGTTTTTTTACTAAACTGTAATTTTAGACTGAAAACACCCACTTTGAGTTATACTGGTCACATCTTGTATTATTTTGATGTGATATTGATTCCTACACATTACAAATTACTTATGAATCATTTTCATAAATTATCTAGACAATAAGAGTTCATTTTTTCAATTCTCAATGATTAAAACACATGTGGAACTAAAATAGCAATTTTAAACTGATAACAGACACTTTGAGTCATACTAGGAACATCTTGTATTAGATTGATGTGTTTATGATTCCTACACATCAAAAATTACTTATTAATCATTTTCTTAAAGTATCAAAGGAATATAAATTCATTTTCTTAGTTTTGAGTTAGTCAATTATATTTTTACTAAAATGTAAATTTTAAATAAAAATACATACTTTGAGTCATGTCAGTCACACCATGTGTCATATTGAGGTGAGGCTAACTCCTACATATCACAAATGGTTTATGGATAATTTTCCTAAATTACCAAAATAATCCAAAATTTGTTTTCTCAATTTTGTGTATGTCACTTGTCTTTTTTACTAAAAAGTCAATTTTAAATAAAAAGACGCACTTGGATTCTTACTGGTCACATAATGCATTGGATTGAGGTAAGTATGATTCCCACACATCAAAAAATACTTTAAAACCATTTTTCTAAAGTATAAAAACAATCCAAATGCATTTTCTTGGCTTTGAGTTTGTCACTTGTAGTTTGTACTAAAATTTCATTCTAAACTGAAAAAAACACTGAGAGACATACCAGTTACAGATTGCATCAGATTAAGGTGAATATAATTCATACATATAAAAAATGATATGAGGATCATTTTCATAAAGTATCAAAATAATCCAAATGCTTTTTCTCTATTTTGAGTATGTCGCTTGTTTTTTTACTAAATTTTCATTTTAAACTAAAAACACACACTTTGAGTCAAACTAGTCACATAATGTGTCAATTTGAAGTGAGAATAATTCCTATGCATCAAAAATGACTTATCAATTAGTATCCTAAATTATCAATACAATAAAAATTCATTTACTTGGTTTTCTGTGATCAAAAAATGCTTTTAACTAAATTTTCCATTTTAAACCGATAACAGACACATTGAGTCATATTGGGAACACCGTGTATTGGATTAAGGTTTTAATGATTCCTACACATCAAAAATGACTTATGGATCTTTTTTATAATTTGTTGAAACAATATGAATGTTTTTCTCATCTTTGAGTATGTCACTTATCTTTTTTACTAAAATTTTAATTTTAAACTAAGAACACACACTTTGAGTCATACTGGACAAAAAGTTTATCGGATTGATGTACAGTTGATTCCTACATGTCGAAAATGACTTATGAATCATTTTAATAAAGTATCAGATAAAAATAATAAGGAAATTAACTCAAAAAATTAGATAAAATGATGAGAAAATCAACTAAATAAGTAGTAGGCAGTCGCCTCTTTATGATGTTTTTATACATTCTGACACCAGGTTTGTTTCCCATTAATTTCAAAAAAATCTATTTCCAATTTTGAATTTGAGTATTATTGACGGTTCTTCTAGTAATAGAAAAATATAAAAAAACAAAGGAATAAAAAATATTTTAAATGAAATTGTAATTATCTTTGAAAGTACCTCTTCTGGGGTGCTAGTTTATTGATGGCATATGATATAATTTGTAAGATCTTGAGTTTTCCAATGAGGTATGGATGCTCTTTTAGTTTAACTAATTTTTTTGGCCTATTTTGAGTGTCTAATGATATTATGGGGGTTTTGGGGGTGTTTGGGGTTTTTTCAGAGCCTAGATCTTGACTTCTTGGAAAAAGAAGTTGGGCCACACAATTTGTAGAAACCATGCGACCCAAGTCACACAGTTAGGAGTAACAATAAAGAGATAGATATTAGGTTGGAGGAGGCTACAAAGTTTAAGGAAACCATGTAACTAGAATATTATTACTATACAATAAATTACATACTTTAACCAGAGACTTAGAAAATATTTTGTGCACAGTTTCTCAAACCATGTGCTTGAACCGTGCGAGGCCCCTAATAGCAGTGAAGGGGTCATGGTTAGTGGACAGTTTGGCCAACCATGTGGACAAACTCTTCAAACTGGTTAAAATAAGGTAAATGACTATTTCTCCCTTAAAATTATTTAAAACCTAACCCCTTTATTCTATTCTCTCCATTGGATAGCACATGTCATGGGGAGCTCCCATTTGAGATCAATCCATATGCATGGATCCTATTTTTGTATCTGACATCTGATCCGATCACCACTTGTCTCATTGGATCCATGTCAGGGAGTTCTTCATTTATCTTTCATTGTTATTAATTTATATTCATATTGACAGAGTTGTTTAGATGTAAGAAAATATTTTCTATTTTCAATCTTTTCATCTGTTATTGTTTTCTCTTGTTATGGACTAAATAAGAGCTCCATATTGGACGAATGATCTACTAAATACCTATAGTATGTGGTCTATACATTTCCTTTGGGGTTTGGTGTTTTATAATCATAGTTTTCATTGTGTAGAATTCCAGAATTTCTGATGGTGCCCCTTTAATTAATTAAATGGTTGAACTAAATGAAATGGAACCTGTTAGTTTTCCCCTTAAATAAAATTTTATGGTTGGGGGTCATTTCGCCTCGACCGAGGCCACCCATGGGGTGTTCCATTTCTTTTTCCCTATATTATACCACCTTATTAGGTTATTTTTATCTCACTAATAATTTTGGATCTTGTTAAATTGAATGAATTGAATTGAATTATTTGGAGAAGTTTGTACCTATTTTTTCATGTGATACATGATGATTAAATGATTGAAATTATTTTAATGGAATTGTTATATGATTTTAAATACCTCATTGAATGTGATTTTTTATGAATTTATTAATGAAATGAGATGGTGGTATGATTATGGTAGTGTATGTCTTGGTCAGTATACCTTGGATCCTGATTCCATATATGCCAGGGACATTTCTCCCATGGATCTTATTTACAGTAGTGGATTTCAGGGACCAATTTTATCCTTGGATCTTGATTCAATAGGATTCCATTGGTCATGAAACCCCTTGGATCTAACATGATTGGGATCATAATGGATGTGATCTATTGACATTATCCTTGGACCCCACTCAATTATTTAATGGGTTTTCATTGAGATGGACCTGGGACATTATGTGGATTTCTTGATTTTCTATACCTTGGATCTGACACTTCAAGGTCTAAAACATTTGATTACACGACATGGACATTGTGGATGATACTTGATTATACAGAATGTATATGATGGATTTTTAACACTATATTATACAGTGTGGTTGTGGTATATATTATTAGTGGATTACATAGTAAGGTAAATATGGAGATTTTGGCATGTTTTATAGATAGGCCTAGTATGGGTATTAGATTATAGTGGTTAGACTAGACTGTATCACTTATTTATTTCTACTTTCAACAAACCTTGTTATGGTAACTTGAAATTTGTTTCCAGAGAGACTTGGTAGGATTGTAGTATCACTGGACTTGTATCCCTTTACTTTTAGTACTTTTATACATGTGATATATTGCACACTCTTTTTGTTTATATCACATAGACTAGATTTTTTATTGACACCATTGGTGGAGGCCTATTGAGTGTTATCTCACACCATTATTGGTCTTTCATTGGGTAACCAGATATTATTCCTGTATATATGTATATATCAGTGAAATCTCTCATTGTATGATGCTTGATTTTATTTTTTCTTAGTAGGATGGGAGAATAGGACCGAACAAGGATCTTAATGCTAGCTGGGGTAGTTCTTTTTGGTATTTTTGGTATTTCGATACATGTATTGTACTAGATGATTATATAATTATGTTATTTCTTTGTAGATACATTACATGATACATACTTTTGTATATGGGAATAATTTTGGGATTTTTTATTTATTCTTATCTAGAATGTTTATCTTCTATCTGGTTTATTTACTACTTCTGCTATTGATTGTTCTGTTTACAACTACTATGTTACACTCTAACATGAGAGCATAGTCTCCCCAAAAATACACTCTAGGACCTTGCTATTAGTTGGTAACCTTTTTTTTATGGGGATGTGTGCTTGAGTCTATGTGACCCACTGGCTCAGGGAACCGTTTAGTGGAAACCAGGTCAGGATTTTACACCTTTCATAAATTTAAAACATAATAACCATAATCTTTTACATTTTTTTGTTTCATAAAATATAGACACATTGATAAAAAGTTTTAATTTTTTATATATATTTTTATATTGAAATATTATTATATATACCCAAATAATTATTCACTTGTAGAAGTCAATAAACTTCTTATATTATAGAATTTTCTCATGCCATGATTTTGATGATATTTATACACTTCCATATCATAATATAATTTCCATTAAAACATAATATAAAATATATAACTTGTAGTTGAGTTGTAAATAATTTCATGTAGTGTATTATAAATTTACAAACATCATCAAGTGTGGTCATTTTTTTATTATCCATGCATTGAATCCAAAAAAATAAATCTGTGTAATACCAAAATTGACTACAATGACTAACCAATGTTGCCTAAAAATGAAAAGTAATGAAATGAATGAAAATATACTTTATATGATTAAATTGTAGATTTTTTACCCTAAATCATGGGTATTAAGAATAGTCTGTCCTATGTAAGTTTTCTTTCAAACATTATGTCCAGTTTGTCCACTATTTCTTCATATTTCTTTAGTTCTAATGAGAATGGTTTTGTAGAAGTAATGTGAGGACTAATGAGTATAAATATCTATTCATAGGGTTTTCCATTCAAATAATATTCATATATATCATTAAAAAATTTATAAATATTATTTATTCATAACTAACATAGTATATCAGCTATTAGAAAAAAAAATCATGAAAACACACCTCTTGTATAGATTTACAACTATTTTTATTATCCATCCCAGCTTAAGGATTTTGTTTACATCCTAAAGACCAATAAAGTATGTAATGGTATCTCTCTATATATCTTCTTAAAAATCAATTTGGGTCATATCACTACTTGGAAATGTTGTATCTTTATGATCCTTTAACATTAGTAAATGTGGATGTTAAATGGGTGAGGTAAAGGTACTTTTTGAAGATATTTTTGATTAGTTGGTTGATCATTTAGATCATTTTGACTAGACCTTATATTTCACCCACTATAATTTTTTTATCTATAATAACATTAAATGTTTCAGATATTTTTTCATTAATTCTTAATGTTTTTGAATAAAAAATAAATTGTAACTAAATACCTCCTTGTCGAAATGTTTTTTTACAAGATCTAATGTCCATGTTATGAGTGTTTCAATTTCTTATTCGGTCGTATGAATATTTTCATCATCAAGTAGAACAAGTAACTCAGCACTTATATCTTGAGCAACATTAATCCCCACTCTCACATGCCCTATTAGAAGTTATGATTTCTTTATAATATCTTTTTGTATATTGAACACAGTATCCATCGCAACAAGTTGATGGGTGGGTGTTGATAGATATAAATAATAATCATCTTCATCCCATATAATATCATTATTGGAAAGGTTTCAATTTATTCCTAATTCACATTTCACAAAAAAAATTGACAATATTGGTTTCATCTTTGAAGACAGTTCTTTAGGGTGATTTCTCACCTAAAAGCTGGTTCGGATAAGGTGATCTTCACATACTGGTAGTTCCTGTGTTATTTATTCTCATTGATTATTTCCCATGACATTTTCTAAAAAATATGAGTGCTAATTAAAACTTTATTGTAGAGAATATAATAATGATTTAAACTCTTCCATTTTATTATCTTTATCCCCCTGTTAATTTATTTTCTCAAAATATTTTCAATGTGACACCCCAAAACCCTCACCTATGATGCAACCATACTATTCTATCTACTTCAAGTTAAATAATACTCATTGTCCATCGGGTATAGACAAGGATAATTATTGTGTATAATTTGAATAAAAAATATAGGAAAATTATTAATCATTATTATATAATATATATTTAAAGAAAAATAATTTTTTATTATGCCATACTTACACATGCTTCCAAAAACTTTTGTGTGTTTTCATCTATCATTATCTATTCTTTATTTACATGTGCCACATTAAATAACACATGATGTGGGATAAAAATGGATTTGAATTGTGATTCATCAATCTACATATAAACATAGAAACATAATTATTTTTTTGTTACATATCACATAATAGTATTAAATTATATTTAAAATGTGTACCAATTTTTTTCAAGTAAAGTGTACACCATCCTTTATTTACGATAGTGGAAAATTAATTTTTCTTCCCATTACATATTTTCATCACTCTATTGAGGTTCCATAAAATAAAAATTCTTAATAAAAGTGATTAATACTCATATTTTCAAGAAACTTATTGCTAGTCACAATGTACCTGAAAATATATCTCCTCACGATGTCAAATAAATGCATCTCATGCTTTCTGGTTTATCTGGTGTGCATACATCTTTGGTGGGTGTCGGTTTATTTTACATTCAGCATATTTGAGATGATACTTCATTATAATTTTTGGAAATCCTCTATGAGCCTTTCTAGTGAGCATTAACACAAATTTTTTTTTGGGATTCATCTACTATAAATGAACTCTATAAAGGATAATGAAGAGTAAGTCAACATTTCATTATTATTTTTTAGTAAAATAAAGAAAGTATTTCATAATGTTACCATAATATATTACCAAATTAGTGTCTTAAGTGTAGGAACAACATTGTGCAATGAATCTATATAAATATCCATGAGCATGTGATTGAAAATCCCAATTTAACTACTAAACATTTCCTTATTGGGGTTAAATGTTTGGCCTTGTGCATTCCATCCAATCTTGAATTTGATGCCTTTTTTCTCTCCTTAATATTTTTTTCTAACACTATCATGCTACAGTGCTTTTATTTTTTATGGGACACCGGTTTTTCACTATATACCATTTCCTCATACTCAACATATTAAATATGTTTTTCTTCTGGATTGGTATCATTGTCATGTGAATAAGGTTTTTCTTCCCATGCATTTTGAGCATCATCATGTTGAGAAACTTGTTGTTTCTTAGGATTGGGAGCATTAGTATGTGTATAAATAATTATCTGTAGAATTGGTTTAACATTTAATTTAGATTACATAAATTCAACATTTAAAATACTATAATATGAGGTAACACAATTTATATTACAAAAAATTTAAAACCTTGTTATTAAACTCCATTTTTATAAAGGTTGAAGGGATTTATCCCCTCTATCATGTATCAAAATCCCTTCACGGTGGTATCCTATGGCATAAAAGACCTAGTATATATTGGTACTATTGTGAAATGACTGTGATGTCCCAATGAAAGGGTCATCCATAGTTTAATTAACGTATCACCCTTTAGTGGTTTTGAATGATAACTTAACAATACACCACTTTCGGTTTGTGGGATGTGAAACTTAAAATATAAGTATGTTTTGTGATTCCATTACAAATGGTTCATCATTTTACCCTTCCTTTCTAAAATCCACTTTCATGAATCCCAATTCATCTATTTTAACAACACTTCTATTCTTTATATACACATAATCAAAATTATTAGTTCAAGGTAATCAAAATTATTTATAAATTATTTATATAATTTATTAATTAAAAATTATTATTTCAACATAACCAAAAATATTAATTCAAAATTATTAATTCATATTAATTATTAATTCAAAATAATTAATTCAAATTTATTATTAATTAAAAATTATTAATTCAAAATAAATAGTAATTCAAAAAAATTAATTTAAAATTATTATTAATTCAAAATTAACTATAAATTATTTATATAAATTATTCATTCAAGATAATAAAAATTATTTATAATCAAAATTATCTATAATTAAAATTATTTATAAATTATTTATAATCATTTATATACACATAATAAAAAATTTTAATAATTGTTTGTAATTATTACTTATAAATTATGTTAAAGTTATAAAAATAATTATTCACAAATTATGTTTAACAAAATATTTATATACATAAGAAAATAATTTTTTATTATTAATAATCACAAAGATGATAATTTATATAAATATTAATTCAAGAAAACATTGAATAAAATATGTACATGGGTAATGTAAAAAAACCCATGTCAATCATTTTAAATCTTTCACAACACTCAGACACTTGGTTTGAAAATCATTTGGTGCAAAGAACATAATTAAAAACCTCAAGCTTGTGCTCCCCACTTCTTCAAAACCAAATACATGTTATATAAATTCAAGGTGGCATAAAGAGACACATTAAAAAAAACACTCAAAAACTATTCTAAAAACATCTTAGGGGTTTTTAAAAAAACATGTTATAGAATCCCATTTCAAGAAAAGGTTTTAAATCATTTGAAAAACATTATTTTCTCCCCATGGATAGTCATACAGGAATAACATTAATAAAGAAACTCTTTGTAACCAACTAGCATTCAAAGGCTTGTAATATAATGTGACAACAAAAAAACGCTCCTCGGTTAAATGGAAAACCCTCATCTATTTAATGGAAAAATAAACATAAAACGCTCCTTGATTCATCATCTATAAAAAAAATTTCTCTAATAAGCCATGATTGAAGGCATCAAGTTCAGGTAAGCGATGGATGCCGAGTGTTTTTAGAGGGGTTTTCCAATGGTGTTTCAATCTTTATTTTTCATGTGATGAGATATAGTGGGATGGGAATCAGATCAGGTTCATAGTTTGATCGTGATTAAAGAGAAGAATAAATAATTAGAAATCTTAGCTTTTTAGATAATTGATTCATTGGGAAGATTAATGAAGAGAAGAGACAGAGATCTAGTTCCGTGAAATATTTAATAGCGCAAGTGAGAACGACTCTGTTAATGTTCTATTTAAAATATCGGGTAAGGCTTTTATCAATGCTTTCAAAAAAATGCTGATAAAGAGTATTTTTATCATTACTAAAATAGTAAACACTGATAAAATGGATATTATCTATGCTAAAAGTCTAGTACTCATAAAGATATGTTTTATTAGTTCTTTTTTTCACTAATAAAAATAAATCTTCATCAGCACTAGAAAAACACTGATAAAGACCAAATTTTAATAATATAATAAATATACTTAAATATATTTATTATAATTTTATAATTATTTAAATATAGATTTATGTATTTATAATTATAAATATATATATATATATATATATATTTATATAATTATAAGTATATTTATAGAATTATAAATGTATTTATATAATTAAATATATTACTATATAAATATATATTTTTATTAATATATAATATATATATTTATAAATATAATAAATATATTAATTAATTAAATATATTTATTATAATTTAATAATTATTTAAATATTTATTTATAATTACAATTATAAATAAATATATTTAAATAATATTTGTATATAATTATAAATATATTTATACAATTAAATATATTTATATATATTTATATATATTTATATATATTTATATATATTTATATATATTTATATATATTTATATATATTTATATATATTTATATATATTTATATATATTTATATATATTTATATATATTTATATATATTTATATATATTTATATATATTTATATATATTTATATATATTTATATATATTTATATATATTTATATATATTTATATATATTTATATATATATTAATATATTTCAATATATTTATATATATTTTTATATATAATTATATATATTTATTCATCTCTCTAGTAGTGGTGGCCTCTTACCTAATAGATTGAAGGGGAGATGTCTTCGACAGTAGGGCTTACTGCACTTGGTAATTTCATGTTCCCCAATGGGTTATATGGTTCCATCGTGATGAATCCTTCATAGACGGTGGATGAATTCCTCACTATAGTATGCTTTGATGGTTATAGGTTTGTGAGTTCTAGGAAGGATGGGTAGAGGAAGGATGTGTGGTGTGCTCCAGATGTGTAGTCCCTTCATCCCAGATCCTTTCATCGGATCAAGGGTTTGGGATTGGGGTACTTTTATGAAAGGAAAATATTTCTCATGTGAGAATATATAAGGACACAATCTCAGAATTCATGGAACTTGGTAAGAATTTCATCATTGCCCGCCTTTTTTTCCAAGAGGGTCTATGCCTTTAATGATTGGGGACTTATTTGAGTGGCTCTCTATTATTTGGGGATTTTATGATAGTAAATGCATCTCAATGGGGTGAGGGTTCTTCCACCTTATTTTTCCTTATGAAGTAGCAAAGATGAGGGAATGGGGTTTTGGTACCGTTTCCCTTATGTTAGACTTCCTTTACATTCATGAGTGTGAATTCAAAACTTTTTTTTTCAATTATGGGTGAAGGTGTTCAGACGAAATTGGATATTGTGTCATCGCAAAATTCTTCATGACTTTTCCTTATCTATCATCATCCCCATTAATATAGAAAAGGAAACAAAACTATCCAGGTATGCCAATTATGCTCAATTATTAGTTGATGTTTATTTTCCTTCTCCTTTAGTTAAAAGTGTATTCTTATATACTGATAATGATGAATTTGAGCTATGGATTGAATATAAGAGAACCCCTTAGTTATGTTCATAATGTAATATTATTGGGCATGAAAGGATAAATTTTAAGTGTGACATTTTATAATCCTTCTTTTCTATTTGTTTCCATGGTGAGTATAAGTTCATCAAACAAGGTCTGAATTCCTTTGTTGGTAATTCTTATAATCCATATGAGGTCCAAATTATGGCTTCTGGTGTGAAAGGCTCCCAGTTGGGTAATGGTAGGTCTCCACAGGGATTTCATCAACCCGTTGGATCCCTAATATTTTTTGTTTTCCATATTAGGGATGGAAACCACCTATTGCGTGTTTTTTCTCCTATTTCTATGGGGATGTAGGAATCTACTAGTGGCTTCATGTTGGATACATAACCACATTTTGTGGATGATATCCAGTATGCTTATCCAAATGGTTAACAAGGATATGATTTTATTAAGAGTTTTTTGGGTTGATATAGTTTTTGAGGTAGATTCATCACAAGATGATGGATATTTAAGAGGGAAGAAATTTCAAGAATAGGGGTCTTATTCTGGGTGTGTGGTAGATGGATCTTGGTTTGATGTGATGAAGGATGTTGCACCTATTATGAAGGAAGGAGTACCTAAGTATGCTCTAAGTATGACCTATCTTTAAAAGGGATGACACATAACATCATGTTAGACCAGGTGGGACATCAATAGATGACCAGTTCATTGTTCAGGATGCTACCCAAGAGTTAGTTGATCAACACTTAAGACAAGAGTGACTGATTGTTTCAAGGGATTATAAAAGGAAGAAAAAAAGTGATAGATGATGAGGGATTTCAATTGGTCATCCCCTAAAAAATATATTGAAAAGGTTTCATCCAATCTGACCCCAATATAGGATGATCTTCCAGGTATTAAGTCATTTCAAGTTTCCCCTTTGTAGAATGAGAATCCAAGTATTGATAATAAGTTGAATTGGTATTATCGTCCCAACATTACTGACATAATTAAAAATGTCTATGACTATTTTAGCGAGGCCTTAGAGAAATATTTTCTATTTCATGGGGAACAAATCTAGTATTATACATCCATAGGATTAGGAATGTGAAATACCTACTAAGGGACTTAGTAAGGAAGCAGAAGATTGGTTTTATGCACAACTTGATGCCTTTTATTCTTTGATGGAGCCCTATGTTTTTTGTTTTAATGACTATTTAACAGTACACATGTTGTTATCAATTAACATTGAAGATGGATTTTGGATTAAAACCAAAGATGAAATTTTGAGATATATCATTGAATTTTATGAATTTATCCATGTCATAGGACTCATATGAATCATCTTCAGAGGAAGAGCAGGAGGCTCCATAAAAGGTCAAGACTTGGCAAGAGGTCGACTTCCAAAGGTCAGAGGAAGACACCCTAGGAACATGGGATCCATAGGTACTTGTAGGGGTTTACTTTCCATTATCTTATATCTTTTTATTTTTAAATTTAAATCCTTGTTCTAAGCCATCTTTATCCTTGTACATTTCTTTTTAGTAATAATTTTGGGGTCATGGGATTTCTTTCCAAAACCATGACTGAGTGGTTTTTAGTAAATATATTTGAAAAATATTTATATATACTTATAAATATATTTATATAATTATATATAATTATATAATTATATATATATATATTTATTTATTTATTTATATATCTAGAATGATGTGAACCATGGATTAAAACCCATGGTCTTAGAAAATGTATTATTAAATATGACAGAACAGAAGAAAGGAAATAGGATGGGTAGAAATATTAAAAAGTGGCACAAACAAATCCACCAAAAACAAAATATCACTCAATCACCTTTTTTATGTCTCTCTCCCCTTCCTTAGGAGACACCCTGACCTCTTGGGTGCATTCCTCTCTTCCATTTCATAGGGGTATACCAATTATCATCCTATCTGTCCATGATCAGTGTCACATCATCCTCATCATGAGGATCATAATTTTTCCTTTCATTGATAGTCTCAATGAATTAAGGTTGTAAAATTCTTCAGGAAAAAAACCTACTATTAGATCTATTTAAAATGTCAAGAAAAGTAAATTTAATAAGACTATATATCAATGGTACGTTGGAACCTTTCTCAGTAACTGCATCAATCTATATCTGGATCAGAGTGGGTGAAGCCTACATCAACTAAGGTTGAGACTCAGATGATATAGGTTTCTAAGTATACAATTGAAATTCCTTAGAACCTTATCCATTGATTGGATCTTCTGAGGTACCAAAATAAATCACGTCTAGTTCTTCCTACAGAGATGAAGATTATAAGAGCACCTTTTTCTTACAATATGAACTCATCAGGGACTTGGAATTTGATTATGTTTATTGAGAGACAAGGATAATTTCAATAGACCTGGGTTTTCTGGGTAATACCACTTGAAAACCCTCATTATCCACCACTTTTTTCCTTAGTCCAGTGAATATTTATGTGACATTTTCTTCTATTCAGTCATTTACTCAACCAACTGGTGACTAGTATTCCTAACTAGTGCATTCTTTATATCACGAGCATGTGGGTCATCCACTATCTTTGAGCATTCACTTCTTCCGTCACTGAACCCTAAAGCACCTGATCATAACTATGAGAATATTTTCATAAGTTTTAATCTGACCTCCCATCACTACTATCCATCAGACTATCAATAGAAATATCCCTAAGATTATTGTGGACCATTTTTTTCACCTCTTACCTAATGTAGAAATGTAAGATCCATATTCCTAGCACCCCCTGGTGGTGAGTTTCCACTACATGAGTCTTCTTTTCTGCCTCCTTAACAACTATTACCTAATTGTCCAATAATCCGTTTTTCATCTGAGCCTTCTTTCTAAACCTATCAGTTGGGTTTCCTTTCATCCCACAATGGAAGAAAGTTATTTTCCTAAAACAATTCTCAGAAGAATGCCCAATGTTTGAAAATCCCTGAAAAATTCAGGAATATTTTCAAATTAAATAAGCAAGTCACATCTAAAATTAGTGGAAGAATAGAAAATTTTATTTATAAGAGGATAACTAAGATCAAATTCAACTAGAAACCTAGAAAAGTGACCATATATATCCTTTTTAGTCTCTTTATCCATCTTTATAGGAACAATGACTACTGAGGAAATTCCCAATGAATTTTGGGGTTCCAAGAAAACTAACCCAAGGTGAAAATTATATTACATAGTTGGGTAAAAAAATTATTGACATTCATAGGATTTAAAATGGGGTCCTAAACCTAGATTTTTAGAAAACGAGTCTTTAAGTTGATGAATCCATGTTCCCAGGCTTTGGATTTCTAATCTTTTGAGTAAAACACAACATGGAAGAAACCTCTCCCTGGTGAATTAATTATACAATCATAAAATCCAAAAAACTCAATTTTTTCTTCCTAATATCAAGGAGGCTCCATTTTTTCCTTAGCATTCAAAGATAGCTACGTAATAAGAGAGTGCTTGTAATTATTGTGTCGGTTTGTAAAAAGTTCATGAGATGCTTTGATGAATCTTATATCCCCTTTATTCCTAATCCATTAAAATAATGAAAAGTATTCACCTCATATCATATCAAAGAAATGAGGTTTTAGGTCACGAATAGAATTCTACAATTTAGGGTCATCGGAGGTAGTCTCGGAATCATGTGTCATGCCTACATCACTGCCCCCAATGTCAGTTCATGCATCATAAATCCCCTGAGGGGCTTTCGAAGATTCCAACCCTAGTCATTTAGATGCAGGATTACAGGGTTTACCATTGAGGCACCACCTCAACTGAATATATATATATATATATATAATTATAAATATGAAAAATATATTTACTATTTAAATATATTTATTATAATAATGTAATTATTAAAATAAATTTATATTCATAATTATAATTATCAGTAAATATATTTAAAAATTATTTATATATAAATATAAATATATTTATATAATTATGTATTATATCAAAAAAGGTTCAAGTGTGGGTTGGAAATCCAACCCACACCCTCAAAAATTATTAGAAAACTAGTAAAGTACAAAAACAATGGAAAGTGAAGTAGGATAAGGTAATATATGCCCACAACAAAGAAGAAAAGGGATCAAATCCTACTACTCCCTATAGAACCCAAATTTCTAGGATCTTGGCCTTTATCTTTAGAATGTTGAATTATTCTCCATAATGAGGTTATTTTAGGTAGTACAAGATCATCATTTGATGACGATTCAGAGGTGTCCTCTAGAATTGTGAAACTTCTATATTTCCAAGAGAGATCCTAAAAATATATATCTAGATTTTGATGGTAGTCATCTTAAAAAAAATTATAATAAATTTTGGACTATGAGGTAGTCCTTGTAATAAAAAACATCCAGATCCATTTCGGAAAAGGTAGCTTTGAGCTGTAAATCAAACCAATATGTCATCTCATCCATGATATCCTGGGGGTTCCTTTCTTACTTATAATCATCTAAAGAAGTTTAGAATTTTTTTCATTTGCAGCTTCATATAGTTTGGATGAGTCATTTCCAAAACAATCATAAGTAGTCTTCATAAGGTCAGAAAATAGGAATGGATCGAACAATTCCACATTTTCTATACAATGAAATCTCACCCATCTATAGCCCCTACCTTGGTATCCAACCTGACCTCTCAGATTTTTGTCTCTCCACTCCTTTAGAGTCTTTGAGTTTCCATCCTGGTCATCGTCCTTGGTTGTCATAACCAACAAATTTTATTCGAGAAAGGCCTCACCTACGGCGTGGGCCAGACGATCATTGCTACTAGCCTTTCTTAAATCACCTACCTTTGTACCCTCTATTATATATTTAGGGGAAGCAACCTTAACCTCATGCCCATGATGCAAAGCATCAGCCAAGAAACAAAAACATTTGTACTCCTTGGTTCTAAAGATAGGAAGTGATCCTTTTTTGATCCCTTGGCACCAAGGGATGAGCCTTCCAGAGAACCATGATCTTCTGTAGGTTCCACTTGTTCTTCTAGGTTGGTTATTCTTTTTTAATATATAAATATATGTAATAATAAATATAATAAATATATTTACTATAAATTGATAATTATTTAAATAAATATTTATTTATTTATATTTATAATTATAAATAAATATAATTTTAATTATATAAAAATATTTAAACATATATTTATTTATAGTTATAATTATAAATATATTTAAATAATTTTAAAATTATAGATATATATTATTTGTTTATGTGAATTAAAGACACATAATAAATGAAGAAAAATGAATAAATAGATTATATTGATTATATAAATAACAAAAGACCAAGGTTCTAATCTTAGAAATCCCCTTGGGAGATTTAAAATGCATGCATGATGCAGGAAGGTGGTGACACATGCTAACATAAGTCTAGTGATGCAAGCAGGATGATGTAGTTATGACGTTGCATTGGGCCTTCATGCCAAGTTCATTGGTCACTTTTTCTTGGCCTCCGAGCTATGTAATGGGTCTCTCTCTACCCAGACAGAAAGAGGTTTTTGGTTTCATAATAAAAAGAGGCTTCAACCCCAAATTTTAAAAATGAATTGTATTAACTTTAAAAAAATATTAATAATTTAATTAAATCAAATTATATAGAATTAAATTAAACACACACATACATACACACATACACAGACATACACATGCACAAACATATTTAAAGTTATACATATATACATATATTTTCAATTATTTAATATCAATATAAATATACATTTAAATGATGATGGTGAGTCTGATTACAATTATAGAAATGATCCTTCCTTTCTTAATCGTTGTTTGCTTCTCTAGTGGAGGGCATGAATTTTTGTATGACCTCATCCATTTTCTTGCTTTCTTGATATCTTTTTCTTTAATCTTTAATAAATGGTCAGAATCTTTGGCTTCTAGCTCGACCTTTTTCCTATATTTAAATAAATATATTTATTTATATATTATATAATTGTTTAAATAAAATATTAACATATTATATTTATTTTAATTATATACACATATTTTAATTAATATATATAAATAAAATATTAAATATTTTTATTAATATAAATTATATAGTTTTTTATATATAAAATCATGAAAATAAGATTCATTTTTTATTAAAAGTTATATAAATTATATTTATATATTATATTTAAATAATTAAAAAAATTATGATAAATATAATTAAATAATAAATATATTTATTATATTCATAATTATATATATTTGTATGTTAATATATATATATATATATAGTTATATAATTATATATAATTATATATAATTATATATAATTATATATAATTATATACAATTATATGAATATATTTATAATTAAATGAAAGTATTTTTAAATATATTTTCTCATAATTATATAAATATATTATAATTATATATAAATAATTTTTAAATATATTTATTTATAATTATAATTATAGATAAATAAATATATTTATTTAAATAATTATAAAATTATAATAAATATATTTAAATAATAAATATAATGAAATAATAAATATATTTATTATATTTATAATTATATATATTTATATATTAGTTAATATATATAATTATATAAATATCTATAATTATATATAATTATAATTATACCTCCAAACACCTAATATATATATTTATATATTAATAAATATATATATATATAATTATATAAAATAAAATAAATTTATTTATTTATAATTATATAAATATATGTACTTATTTAAATATATTTATAATTATATATAAATACTTTTTAAATATATTTATTTATAATTATAAATATAAATATATCTAAATAATTATAAAATCTTGATAAATATATTTATTATATTTATAATTATATATATTTATATATTAATAAATATATATATAAATATATATTATAGGTACTTAGAGATAAAATTACAACGAAACATGTTCACTCACACCTCACCCACAGATCAATGGGAAAGTCATAGACCCCTGAAAAAAGAACTCACTCATCTCTTTATTAATACCTTGAAAGGCCCATTCATACCACCCATAGGACTGACCATCCTAGCCCAAAGGTCCCAATTCATCCTAAAACTTCTGCACAGCCAGGCACCGTATACACATCATCTCCTTACAAGGTCATCACTAACCAGTTAAGCATTGTCTCCATTGACCAGGCCTCTCCTACATATCAACAATGGACAGACTCCTCCAAGTCGTGTGTTGCACGATTACCTTATCGATGCCACCAACCCACACTTACCATCGTCTCCCAAGACGTCATGGTTATGACATAGATTGTTGTTGAACCACCACCCCACCGTTGAGTGGGGTTTTGCCGATCCCAATCCCTAGTAAACAAACTGACCTTCTGCCTATGTCGCCGCATCACATTGAAGTTTTCAGCCTCCCCACACCAATGTGGCCTCATCACCCACCACTGAATCGCCAGCTTCCACAGCGAAGATACTTCACCCTCTAGATATCGGAACCCTCCCATCAAATCACTACCACCAAATCCTTTTCCACCGCATGTGACTGTCGGACCAAATCATGTTAGTGAATGATCGTTGTGTTGCTGACTACACCTGAGGCTCGCCCCGCTCATCGATCGGAAGTCACTACCTGATTCAGACACTCGCACAATATCTGAGGCCCTCTTTCCTCCATACTAAGACGATCTGGTCAACACCCTAATCCGTCATTGTATTTGATTCATATGTGTATCGCCTATCACCCTAAAGGATCACTTATTGTGCCCACACCCCTATCCATCGAGAAGGGTTCATCAGCCTTATTGCCCACAAAGGCCACCCATCAGATTTTTTGCATCAAATGATGCTCCCCCATCATCCGCCCCCAATTAATTGGGGTCAATATGAGATTGTCAAGAACGAAACCCATCCCCAAATAGATTCATTATTATGAGGACCTCTACCACCGAGGAAAACATCAACAACTTATATATAAATATATTTAAAATTATATACAAATATTTTTAATTATATTTATATTAAAATTAAAATTATAAATAATTAAATATGCATTTGGTCTGGCCTAGATTCTTGAAGGCTTAAATTTTTATTGATTTTTGATAATCCTCTTTTAAAAGTAGAGGTGTAACATTTACATAGTCTGTATACCCATAGGCATTAGACCTTGAATACATTGACTTTTTTCTGGTAGAAGGATCAAACACCAAATTGCAATCCCTACCCAAAAAATACAAATTTTTTCAGTTACAATGACTAACCTACAAGGCTCTTCGCTATCAATCCCAATTCATGAATTCATGGGTCTGGTTTCGATGGAAAAGTCAAACCCTCTCATTCATCCAAATCTGAGAGCATTGCGGGTGATTTCTCTTTGGCTATAACCACAACTAGGACTACACCTTTGATATCTGATCTTGAAATTTTTTCCCCAAAATCTGTGGGACTACCTCTTCCACAACATTGTCTGCTGGTCAACGCTTCCTCTACCTAACCACATCGGGCACCACCTAACTTGATGTCGTCCACCCGTTAACATCACATCGCCTACCCCATTAGGCCACTGCCAAGTCATTTTTACCACCGCTCTAAGACTTCGTCGATCCCGCCTCCCCTGACAGGTCATCGTCAAGATGCTACATCGGCATCCTGACCATCGATGGATCCCTCAGTTGCACACGTCATGAATCCTACCCCTTCTATTGGTATATTGAGACTCCTGGTACCACCAGAAGACATCATCGACTGAGCCACCCCAACCCACGCTCCTACTGTTGTCCCCACTGATGGGTGGACTGCCTCCGTACCGCACACCCCACTACTCCATCATTTCAATCCCCAAATTTGAGGCTACCTAGATTTGAACTCAGGTTGATGCAGTATTATGGGGATACCTATTCCACTAGGCCAAACCCCAGCTACCGAAGTTGGTCTAGCTTCTGAATGGTAAACCTTGTAATCCTGCATCCAAATGAACATGGTTTGAATCCTCATATTCCCCTTGTGGATTTATGAGGCAGGTGGTGACATAGACATGACATAGGAAAGTAGTTATGTAGGGATGACGTAGGCTTCATGACACAGGCAGGATGACATAGGCATGATGTTGCACTGGGTCTTCGAGTCATTTTCTTGGGACTTGGTCATGGGCGTTCGGGCTATGTAATGGGTCTGTCTCAACCCAAATTGAAAAGGGTATTTGATTGCATAATAAAATTAGGATTCAACCCAAACATTAAAAAAACTATATATATTTAAATAATTATAAAATTATAATAAATATATTTAATTAATAAATATATATATTGTATTATAATTATATATAATTATATATCATTATATACATACATACATGTATTTTTAATTATTTAATATCAATATAAATATATATGTAAATAAATATATTCATTTATATAATATATAATTTTTTAAATAAAATATTAATAAATTATATTTATATTAATTATATACATATATTTTAATTAATGTATATAAATAAACTATTAAACATTTTGACTAATATTTATTTTATAATTATATATATATATAATTATGAAAATAAGATTCATTTTTATTAAAAGATATATAAATCATTTTTATATATTTTATTTACATATATATACTTATTATAATATAAATCGTAAATATATAAATATTTATATATAAATAAAATTACTCACTACGACCTTTATCAACGCTAGAAAAAATTGCTCATAAAGGTGTCATTTTTGTCAGCATTAAAAAAGGAACTGAAAAATGGGGGACATTTTATAAAGACCCAGACTTTTCAAACATGTATATTGCATATTTTTAGGTTAATATTCATTATATTACACAAAAGCACACCTGAGTACTGTAATATTTTAGTACCTTCAGAAACTTGGAACACATTCTTCTAATTTTGTGAAAGATCGTCAATATCTAATATAAAGATATTCCCATTTAATACTCCTTATTATAAAATTTATTTATAACATGAGGAATTGAAACATAAGAAATGGTGAGATCAACTCCTCGGTAAGGGTAAACATGGAAGATACGTAATAATAACCTAAGTATAAGGGTATGAAAATAAGAGCATAACATTTGAAGATCTTACCTTTCATATAAAAGATCATATAAATAATTCATGGCATAAATATTGACAGTTCATAAGACATGAATTATAATATAATTAAAGCACATGATCCATGAGAGTATAACAATATCATAAGACTTGGAAATTTTTTCATACACGTAATCTTAGAATATCTTATGTCAATTATACCAACCAAGATATTCATAGTATGTTAGACTTGGGGTAATCACTCATGCACTTACTTCGGGCTTGAGATGAGTTCTTATGTACCTTCTAGTTTTGGGATTATGATGAACTCTCATGTACCCTCTTATTTTCGGATTAGAATGACCTCTTGTGAAACCTCTTATAGCAGGTTTAGGATGACCTCCCGTATACCCTCTTAATGTGGGATTAGGATGACCTCTCATGTACCATGTTTTCATTGGATGAGTATGACCTCTCATGTACCATTTGAGATTATAGAACATTTTTCATTACCCAATTAATCAGAAGGGGATATAGGTCCCACCCATCACTTAATGAAAATTATATATGTGTGTTACATAGGACCATAAATCATTCATCACATCATAACCCATCTAAATAAATGAGTTTCACACTTCATCATAACCTAACACATGGAAAAGAAATAGGTTTCATAAATATTATGCCATTACAAAGATAAACCATTCATAGAAATAATAAGAATGGTATCTTTGGTCCATATCCCAAGTAAATAATAATTAACATCAACATAAGTCATCTTATATGGAAAATGATTTTTTAAAATATAACTTGAAATAATTATTTAGGAAAATATCCTTTCCCTTATGAAATCATTTTTTTAGAAAGTCACACAATTATAAAAGGAAAAATTTTCTATGAAAATAAACACATACTCTCATAAAGGAATATTTAATTCATTAAGGTATCGCAAAAGTTTAAAAAATCCATTAATTCCATATAAGTTAAAAAAAATCCTTTCATATATCTTTTTCAAAAAGTCTCAAAGAGACATGTTTAGAAAATGAAAAAAATATTCTCTTAAAACTATTTCATAAAAATCCAAAAAATGGGTAAAAATAAATTTAAATAATAATAGGATAATAATAAAAATCTTTTTGAAAACATTTTTATAAAACATAGAAATGGAAGATAAATATTTCCCAATAGAGACTTAAAAGGAAATAATCCCAAATATTTATGAGATTGTAAAAATAAACTTTTACCACTTTATAATAAATATAATTATTTGCCCCATGAAATAAAGAAAATTATATGGGTATGAAAATATCATAATCTTTAGAATAATAATCATAAAATACATTAATGGGTCGTATTTACACCACATAAAGTAAACCAGTAGTGTATAAGGAATGTGTCCCACGTCGCACTCGAGGAAAATATAAGTTTATTATATAGAACTATATTCAATTATATCACGCCATATATTATTTTATTATGGTCTTATATTACCTATTTATTAATAATTCCATGTTAAATTTAAGTTCCAGGTAATAACCTCTTTGTTTTTTTCTTGTATTTTGATTTCTTTTATTTTTTTCCCTCTTACTTATATCATGATTTCATCATCTCAAGAATGATAATCATAATATAAATATAATATATATTCAATATATAAATTTATAATAATCTATAAAATATATAAATATAAATTAAATATATTGTTCATGGAGACAGTAGGTCGTACGTACGCATTAACGTTGTTTCCATTTTCTTGTCATATTGAAAGAAAAAAATTAAATAAAACATATGTATGAATATATATATATATATATATATTAACATTTTAGTAAAATTATGATGTCATATATATTATATACGTTCACTAAACTCATTCTTAATATATTTTATATAAAGTGTGAATGAATCACATCGCTTTGAGGAGAAGGTAGTCCACACGTACAGAAACAAAGTTATTATATTTCCAAAAACTATAAATCATGAAGGTATGTGTTATATAATAATTTTAGAAGTTTAAATATATCATAAATATAATATATATCATATAAAAATATAAATTGCATCATTATTTTCAATCTTGAAAGGCGGAAATGGAAGAATGAACGACATCATTTCGTAAGGTTGTGGTTTGTCGTACACATAAAAGATGATTGCATATCTCATTTGATGGAAGTGTGTGTGAGTGTTGGTCAAACCATTAATATAAAAATATCTAATTATATTTAGGATACTGATGTTATTATATAAATATTAAATAACAATAATTTAGTGGTTTCAAGTAAGAAATAAAACAAAAATATTTGTTGATGAACATTGACTCTTCTTCGGATATCTCCTTTTTGGCTTCCACTAAATTATTTCCTTGGTTGGATTTCTACCTAAATTAAGGATTATATGGTTAATTGAGGGAATTTTGGAGGATATTTTAACATCTGTTGGCCTAACCAAATAGGTTTTGATGTTTAAAGTAAAGAGAAGAAAATGTAATCTTGTATAAGATATGAGAGGGGTGATTTTGCAATTTCAAAAAAGATAAATTTATAATAAATTAAATCTCAATAAAATTGTAAGAAATCGGGTTTTTAGAGCAGGTTAAATTTTCTGACCCTGTTTGAATTTTCTGCTTTTCTATAAAAATTTTGGCTGATTTTTGTGAATTATAAAAAATCTAGGAAGTTTCTAGAAATTTCCCAAATACACACCGTGTACTCCCAAGTACATGTCGTGTATCAGCTAGCCATGTGACAACCCTTCTAAGATCAAGTACATGTCTTGTGGTGACCATGTGTAAATTTCCATCTACACGGCGTGTAGTCTTCCTTGACACACCGTGTAACCTCGTTCCGTGTAATGGCTGAGTCCCTGGCCGTGTGATGACCGTGTACACGGTCCAACCCCTGCATTGGACTCCACTTAAGTCGGAGTACGGAAAGGGAATCTACATGTCGTGTAGTCTTGAAATACACGCCATGTACTTTTATTTTTATTTGAGCATCTGAGACACCGCCACGTCTTATTTTCATATTTACCTTCTTCTTCCCCATTGGATGAACAGTGCATCCGAGAACCTCCAAAAAATAGAAACCCTACTAGATTCTTCATACGACCTTCGTTATTCGATCAGTCAGTGGATGTGGGACTGCATTGGAAAGGCTAACCCCATGCACCCATCTTCGTCCTTGATTCCTTGCCTATTTCTCAGCAGTTTTCATCTGAGCGGAATTGCCAAAATTTGACGGAAACGTAGATCTACCACGATTTAGACCAATTTAGAGGCTGATATCAGATGAGTATCATTGTATGAGAATTAGGTGGGTGGTTCATACCTTCTTTCATGTTTTCGTAGACTTTTGGGGGTTGCGACCTTCAGGCGCGATGTCGGGTATTGAGCGAAACCCTGTTTAATTGTTTTTAATTATTTATCTGCAATGTGGGATGCCTCTAGGCATTCCCTGACCTAGTTGTGATCGAGCGAGTTTGGGTTAGAGGTCATTTCTTGTTTGGGTAATTTAGTCTGGGGGTGCCGAAATGGGTATAAATTTAATTACTTAGCATAAACTGTTGATTTTAATTTTTTAAAGCATGATTGAATTTGCTTAAGGCATTCGAGACCTTATCTGCTAGTATGGGATGGAACATGTGTGGTGCAACTTGACTTTTTAGTAATTGCATGTTCAAAGTGATGCTTTCCAGTATATATATTCAATGTGTGATATTTCTTGTGTTGAACTATTTAGTTATGTTAGGCGTGGCCCAGATATTTTATTGAGTGATGTTGATCACAGGTTGGGGCTTTTCTTGGGTTACTTGGGTGGTTTCTACCATGAGATTGGGCATCATGGACGTCGGTTGAGGTAGTTGGACTATCAGTTTGGGCTTGGCCCAGGCTTCTTGGATGGTGAGACCATCAGACTTGAGCGATAGGTTCATAGGGACATGAGGTGTCAGAAGTGTTGTGGCTTGGGAACTTATTGAGGTGACTACCACTCACCGGGTACTTTTGAGTTGTGTGCACACAGATAGACTTCATGATGAGTTGGTACGGCCACTCGCAGGGTGGAGGCCCCCGATAGATGCGGTTAGGTGTTATTGGTTTGGGGGTTCTTGCCATAGGAAGCCACATGATAGGTGAGGAGCCTTTGGGAGATAGCATTGAGGCTGTCAGGTTGGGGGCCGAGGCTCACCGTGATTTGAGGGCAGATATCGTTGTCCCTACGGGTATTATTTGAGGGAAGAAATCATTGTCCCTCTGGTTATTATTTGAGGACATGTATCTTTGTTCCTCCAGATGTTGTTCCATGGGTAGGTTGAGCTTTCGAACTGGGTTACAATTCTTGCGCATACCTTCGGAACATCGGTACTAGAGACACATGGTGTTAGGTGGCACGTGGTGCTGAGTTACAGACCAAAGATTCCAGTGTGGGCCGAAGCAGGTGATACTTTCTAGTGGCTGCTAAGCACCAGTGAAGTTTGTGTTTAATTTTGGGCATTGTACTATTTACAATTTTTCTTATAAGTATGTCTATCGAAACAATTATATTAGGTGCGCACCATTGGGTGGTATACTACTGAGACTCGTCTCACACCCTACTCATGCCCTTCAAGACACGTGTATACTTTATGAAATTGTGTGAAGGTATAGGGTAAGCCTGAGGAGCTGGACCTTAGTGCTGTTGGAATGGAGACTAGTATGGACTTTGAGGTCGTGCCTTGCTGGAGTTACCTTGTTCAGTTTACTATTTGTATCAGCATGTTTACTTTATTATGTAGCAACGGTTGGTTAGAAATTGGCACCGTTAAATATTGATATGTATGACTTTCTATAGATACATGTTTGTTTGTTTATAGTATTAGTTTCTTGTGATATTCAGCATGTTGTTCTGATTACCTTCCGCTGCTATTGTTTCTATACTGCTTCCGCTGGTTATTTGATATTTGATATGCTTCCGCTCTGCAGGTCTGGTTTGAGTTTGCTGAGTCATTTCATTTCCGCTACTTATAGACATTATACTCAGACCAGTACCCTTATTGTGATCCTCTAAGAGGATATAGCCTCCCCAATATACCTAAAAAACCCTCGCTGCTAGTCGGCAGCCTTTGACATTCGGAAAGGTGCGCTTAAGTTAGTAACACACGACCTGTTCGGTAATTTTCGGGTGGCTGGCCGGGTCTGGGTCGTTACAAAGTGGTATCAAAGGAGTTCTTGATAGGGATTTAGTATCATCTGACTACTGATGATTTTGATACTTCTCTTTTATTTATGCCGGTTTTACTATTTGTGATATGGTAGACTGAAGATACGTTGTTACTGGAACTGGGTTCCTAGCTTGTTCTTGGGTGCCTGCAGCCCCAGGTACGAGGGATGTACTGAGTTTCCATGGGTGGGAATTGCTGTTTTTCCTTTTCTCATATTACAGTTTATGTGATTTCCACCTTAGTGGCTCACTTGATGTGTGCTGTTATTGTTTGTGATATGTGACCCTTGACCTTGTGTGGTAAGGGAGAATTGGACCTTGGACCGGTATGGCAAGGCTTGTTTTCTTGTCTTTTGATAGGCACATTTTAGGGTATTTCAATTTCATAATTTCACATATGCTTTGTGATGTGATAATACCATGTGAAGAAAAATCAATTTCCATGCTTTATATGCTCTAAAATGCGAATAGGTGAAATTCCTGATAGAATTTCTTGTTGTTGCAATGTGATGTGCCATGCTCTATATATTTGTAGAATTGCATGTTGCTGGATATTTGGGACTGGCTCTTATGAGAGCAGGTAGGTACTATGGCTGAGGCAGTGTAACTGTCAGGATTGGGTGACTCGGTCGTCGGTTTGAGGCAAAGTGAGTGGTCAGGATGGGTGTGGCCCGAGTTACTATTGATACTTGGCTCTGTTGAGGGTGGTTAAGGAGGCCATGAGGTCAGGATGCCGAGGGCATGGGTTGTGATAGGGGAGAGTAAGGGTAGTTGTTTTACACTACCCCTTTACTGCTTTCTTTATCTGCATAGAATATATTGCTATATATATATATGGGTTTTCTGACCATTTATGGTATTCAATGGGTTACTCCTTCATGACTCGATGGAGCTTCAGGAAGGAGATGATACAGTGCCACAGTATCAGGTTCAGAATCTGGTGCAGGCAGAGCATGAGCCGCAGGTACAGGCTTAGGGATAGGATCCGGTTTAGGATCCAGTGCAGGCAGGGCAGTAGCCGGGTTTGGCAGCGTTCGGACCGTGGCTTGACGAGTAGCTCCAAGCTAGCCTGGTACGTGTCTTGAAGGGGATTGACAGAGGTGTGCAGGGTATAGATCCTTCTATGGGTTATCTGATGCGGGAGTTCCAGTCGCAACACCCGCCACTTTTTCAGGGTGAGGGTGGACCTCTGGTAGCATAGAACTGGATAGAGAGTATGCAGATGATCTTCGAGAAGCTCGAGACACCTCCAGGGTGGAGGGTCAAGCTGGCGATGTACATGCTGAGAGGATCGGTGAAGCGTTGGTGGGATGTATAGGTACAGGCTCGTAGGCACGAGGTACTGGCTTGGAAGGACTTTGAGGACAGGTTCTTTGAGCACTTCTATCCAGATACACTGAGGGAAGAGAGATCTCGGGAGTTCTTGAGTCTTCAGCAGGGATATATGTCTGTCATGGACTATGCAGCTACCTTCACAGAGTTGTCTCACTTTTCACCTGGTATGGTAAGCGATAATGCATCTAGCGTGAGGCGCTTCGATGATGTATTACGACACACCATTCGGATCCAGGTGAACATCTTCAGGCTGGGTTCCTTCTCTGAGGCGGTAAACCATGTGCTTATAGAAGAGGGAAACTAGAGGGATAGGCCCCAGATTGGTAGGTCGATAGCTTCAGGTGATGGTTAAGACAACAAGAAGTGAGGTAGAGACAATTTATAGCAGGGCGGGCAGGCCAAGGACTTAGCTAGGCCACCTCGTGGAAGTTCAGCGGTGGTTTGTTTTCAGTGTGGGCAGCCGGGACATGTTCGGGCTCAGTGCGATAGGCCTCCCAAGGAGTGTCGGGCATGTGGACAGGTTGGGCATCTGGAGAGGTTTTGCAGGCAGCCTTCTCAGAAAGTCGGAAGGCAAGGACCAGGATAGACTGTGGCGTCAGGTGTTGGTTCAGTTTCGATACCAAGAGAGGGTAGTCGAGCTTCATTTGTGCGCGGAGGACATGACAGAGATGGTGGGACCTAGTTGATCAGTCAGTGGCCAGTGACTGGAGCAGCACTACAGGGAGGTTAGGCATCAGGTAGCTGCACTTCATGCCAGGTGCACGTTGTGGAGCTTCCAGGTACTGAGCAGGCTGGTGAGTCGACGACGATGGCAGGTAAACCGCGGGTGTGGACAAGATTTTCTTTTCTTTCTTTTGGCATGGCCTCTTGAGGCATGTCTGGTGGAGTGAATGAGTTTCACAGGATACTTGTGGACTGACTATATTTTAGTTAGTGTGATTGGCATCATATCGGATGCGTTATATATTTTATTATATATTTGATATGCGTAGAATCAGGAGCATCAAGGCTTTAGGTTACGTGAGGTGTCGTTTGCATCGGAGCATCGTGGATGTGGGTTACTTGAGGTGTGAGGCACCAGGTTTTTATTGGAGCATCTATGAGATGTAGGAACTCTTGGAGGCGGACACCAATGCGGTGAGGCATACGTTGGATGTCGGAAGCAACACGTGAGCACCAAGGAGGTGCAAGGGTGACGATGCGTCACGAGAGGACCTTGGGTCCAAGAAATAGGTCATTGGGCCTTGTGTGTTTATTTTGATTACTTTGATCTTTTTTTTGAGTTTATTCCAAGTAGAAAATTTCTATGGAGGGGAGCCCCTTGAGGAATTTAGCCAGGACCTTTGAGACCAGGGAAGTCTAGGTTACTTGATCGGGGTGGTATGTTCGGTGCCATCTCCCGGTTTTGTCTGATATCTTGGGGATGAGCTATGTTAAGGTGGGGAGTTTGTAAGAACCCAGGTTTTTATAGAAGGTTAAATTTTCCGACCCTGTTTGAATTTTCCACTTTTCTATAAAAAAATTTCTAATTTTTGAGAAGTTTGGAAAATCTGGGAAGTTTTTCAAAATTTCCAAACTACACGCCGTGTACTCCCAAATACACACCGTGTATCAGCTAGGCATGTGAAAAACTGTCTGAGACCAAGTACATTTCATGTGGTGCCCATGTGTAAATTTTCATCTCCACGGCGTGTAGTATTCCTTGAAACTCCATGTAATATCGTTCCATGTAATGGATGAGTCCCTGGCCATGTATTGACTGTGTACACGGTCTAAACCATGCACTCGACTCCACTTAATTCAGAGTACGGAAAGGTAATCTACACGTCGTGTAGTCTTGAAATACACGCCGTGTAATTTTATTTTTATTTGAGAATCCGAGAGGCCATCGCGCCTTATTTTCAGATTTATCTTCTTCTTCCCTGTTGGATGAACAGTGCGTCCGAGAACCTCTGAAAAACAAAAACCCTCTTAGATTCTTCATACGACCTCCGTTCTTCGATCCGTCGGTGGCTGCGAGACTGCATCGGAAATGATAACACCGCACACCCATATTCGTCCTTGATTACTTGCATATTTCTCTGCAGTTTCCATCCAATAAGAATTGCCGAAATTTGACAGAAACGCAGATCTACTGCGATTTAGACTGATTCAGAGGCTGATATCAGAATATTATCATAATATGAGTACGAGGTGGGTGGTGCATACTTTCTTTTGTGTTTTTGTAGACTATTGGGGGTTTCAACCTTCAGGCGCGAAGTCGGGTATTGATAAAAACCCTATTTAATTGTTTTTTATTATTTTTCTGCAATGTGGGATGCCTCTAGGCATTCCCTGGCCTAGTTTTGATCGACCAAGGGTGGGTTAGAGGTTGTTTCTCATTTGGGGAATTTTGGTCGGGGGTGCCGAAATGGGTATAAATTGAACTGCTTAGCTTAAACTATTGAGTTTAATTTGTTAAAGCATGATTGAATTCACTTAAGGCATTCGAGACCTTAGGTGCTAGTATGGGACGATACACGTGTGGTGAAACTTGATTGTTTAGTAATTTCCTATTCAAAGTGATGTTTTCCAGTATATATATGAAATGTGTGATATTTCCTGTGTTTAACTATTTATTTATGTTGGGTGTGGCCCGGATATTTTGTTGAGTGATATTGATCATAGGTTGGGGCTTTGCCCAGGTTACTTAGATTGTTCCTGCCACGGGATTGGGCATCATGGACGTCGGTTGAGGCAGTTGGACTATCAGTTTGGGCTTGGCCCGTGATGCTTGGATGGAGAGACCATTAAACTTGAGAGACAGGTTCCCTAGGACACAAGGTGTCACAAGTGTTGTGGATTGGGAACTTATTGAGGAGATTACTTCTCATCAGGTACTTTTGAGTAGTGTGTGCATAGATAGACTCTGTGATGAGGTGGTACGGCCACTCGCGGGGTGGAGGCCCCTGATAGATGCGGTTAGGTGTTATTGGTTTGTGGGTGCTTACCATAGGAAGACACGTGGGAGGCGAGGAGCCTTTGGGAGATAGCATTGAGGCTGTCAGGTTGGGGGTCAAGGCTCACCATGATTTGAGGGAAGATATCACTATCCCTCCGGGTATTATTTGAGGGTAGACATTGATGTCCCTCTAGTTATTATTTGAGGACAGGTATCTCTCTTCCTCCGGATGTTGTTCCATGGGCAGTTTGAGCTTTCGAGCTGGGTTACGATTCTTGGGCGTACCTTTAGGATGTCGGTACTTGAGACACATGGTGTCAGGTGGGACGTGGTGCTAGGTTACAGACCAGAGATTCCAGCGTTGGCCGAAGCAGGTGACACTTCCTGGTGGCTATTGAGAACCAGTGAAGTTTTTGTTTACTTTTGGGAATTATATTTTTTACTGTTTTTCTTATAATAATTTCTGCTGAAACACTTATATTAGGTATGCACCATTGTGTGGTATACTACTGAGACTCATCTCACACCCTATACGGGACCTTCAGGACGCAAGTTGACTTTATGAAATTGGGTGTAGGTAAAGGGTCAGCCTCTAGAGCTGGACCTTAGTGTTGTTGGAATGGAGACTGGTATGGACCTTGAGTTCATGCCTTGCTGGAGTTACCTTGTTTAGTTTCCTATTTGTATAAGCATGTTTACTATATTATGTAGCTACTGTTGGTTAGCCATTGGCGCCATTATATATTGATATGTATGACTTCCTATGGATGCATGTTTGTTTGTTTACAGTAGTAGTTTCTTGTGATATTCAACATGTTGTTCTTATTACCTTCCACTGCTATTGTTTCTATATTTCTTTCGCTATTTATTTTATATTTTATATGCTTCTTCTCTACGGGTCTGGTTTGAGTCTGCTGAGTCATTTATTTTTCCACTACTTATAGACATTATACTCAGACCAGTACCCTTATT
Organism: Viscum album; assembly: GCA_963277665.1. NCBI lineage: Eukaryota > Viridiplantae > Streptophyta > Magnoliopsida > Santalales > Viscaceae > Viscum > Viscum album. The sequence goes on from OY728148.1 coordinate 1,144,314,510, forward strand.
ATGATCCTCTGAGAGGGTATAGCCTCCCCACTATACCTAACAGGCCCTCGTTGCTAATCGGCAGCCTTTGGCGTTCGAGGAGGTGCACCTAAGGCAGTAACACCCGACCCGTTCGGTACTGTTTGGGTGGCTGGCCAGGTCTCGATCGTTACAAAAAATACCTCCAAATTTCAATTGATTTGAAGAAAAGATATTATAATGTTTTAATCTCATAAAATAATATATTTTATATAATTTTTTGTTTTATCTTAAACATTATCATTTTGATTAACCCTTCATTAACCCATTTTAATTTTAATGATGGTACCCATTTTTTTTATATTAAGAGGATGTATTTTTTAGTTATAAGGTTTAAATTGGAAAATAAATGGAAAATTTATGATATTTTAGACCATATATCATCCCCTTTGTCCTTATTTAATACTTTTATTATTTATAAATATTTTAATAAAATCTTATTTTTATAAAATATCATAATTGTCAATTTTGACTCTATTCATTACTTAGACTTTAAGAAAATCAATACAATAAGATATATTCAAAAAAAATAATTTAATAAAATAATAATCTATAATAATAATCTATAAAATTATTTTATCACAAAAATTAAGTCAAATTATATTTCTTTTAATATTTATAATATCATTTAATTTATTTTTTCATTAATTGAATAATTATTGCATCATCATTGTATAATTAATTATAAAAATTATTTCTTCACTAAAATTTAAAAATAAATTTTCATGATGTATATAAATATTTTATATTTTATAAAAAAATATATATTTAATCATATCTTCAATTTAACCTTATATTAAAATTATTATACTTATTAAAAGTAAGAGTGTGACATTTTGTCACTCTCTTTGATGTTATCAATATCTAAGTCATTATCAAGGAAAAGTGTCAATTAAATAATTCCATTTATAATATTATGTGTTAAGGTTTTAATTAAGTTCATCAAATAACATTTTTTAAAGTTTTAGGTAAGTTTTATAATATTTATAATGTTATTTTTACCCTTAATTACCTCATTTAACCTTAATTGTGTTAATAAAAATTAATAATGTTATTATTCATATTGTAAAATAAGTGACATATTTACTAAATTTGGATCTTATGATTCCTAATATGTAATAAATTTTTAAAAATTTAAAACATATAATTTTATAAACTTAATTTAAAATTAATCTCGTTGACGGAATGATAATTGGGGTTTTTTAAGTGAAAATGTTCAAAAGATTGAAATGTTTTTATATTCAATTTCAATGTGAAATTAATTCTAATGACCTAAATTGGATTAAATGAAATAATTTTTATCTAAATATAATTTTAAACCATTCAAAAATATAATTTAACACTACATATTATTTAGATAAAAAACATGTTTTAAATTAAAATTTAGTATTTTTTTCACCATTCATCAAAACATTAAACTTATCAAAAAATACTAAAAATAAAACCAAAGTAAATTTTGATATCATTATTTCGAATAATGTCAATGCTGTAGAATAAAATCCCTCCTTATACAAGTTTTTAAGTATATTCTTTACCAAATTTTGTATTTATATTTATATAAAACCTTATTATTTTAATTTAAATAAAAATTATATATTCATTAATTTACATAATTAAATATCAGGTATATTTATTAGCATTAGTTATTCACATTCAAATATTCCAGTATTAAATATTGAAATGGATACAGTGGATTACACTAATAAGTTCTTACAAAGTTCAACTCTATTTACAATATTTAATTTACTCATAAATGGTTAGTTTAGTTATATATTAGTTTCTTCCACATATTTTTAGAACTATTTATTAAAATGTTATGATGTTCCCATTGGTTTGTGATAGTTTTTTATGTCACTGAGAATGCCAATATTTATCTAAGAGGACTTAGGTGATGGAGTGGGTATCCACCCAATGTAATAAGTAATTACACAGCCTATACTTTATGGGTATAGAAAGATATTTATGCTACATGATAACCCCTAAAAACCTAATTATTTTTGAGATGGTATGTATGGTAATCACATATGTTAAAATATTGGAAGGAGCATTTTATAAAACATGTTAATAATAGAGGAGTTGAGGTTAAAGGAGTTGGCTATTTAGCCTATGACTATAAACCTTGTATAACTTTCATTTAAATCTTAAAACATGTTCTAAGAAGATAGATTGAAGTTAGATAAATAATATATGGAGTAATAATCATCAAGGTTACTAAAATAGTGTATTATATTACATGGATGTTGTTTTTATAAGAGTAAAGATTTCCTAAAATGATTTTGTAGTGACATTGAATTAATTTAAAGTGTTCCAAAATTTTGAATTTAAGACTAGAAAATTTTATAAGTTTGGAATTGTATGTATGATTCATTTCATAGTCAAAGGGATATGCATATGATTCAATTATAACTCTACTTAACAGTCATCTTGAAGGAAAATCATCTACGTATGATTTATTTTCAATTTTCATATGTTTCATTAAATCATATGAAGATCCATATATGAGTCACTTGGATTTTCATATGATTAATCTAAACCTATGTATGATTCATTTGACTCTACATATAAGTCATCTATAAACTATGTATGAGTCAACACATAGAGAATTATTTTTATTTCTATAGAATTAAAGTGAGTTTCAAGAATTACAATTCTGAAGAAGAAAATGAGATGATTCCAAAGTCACTATTTCATGTTAAAAACATCATGAAGCTTATAAAATCAATAATTCAAGATTGATTTGAACCAGATTGAATGAGATAAAGATGAGGATATCATTGGGATCTTTATTTATGAATATCAAAATTAGAATATTTGAAATTCAACATGGATGATCAAAATGGAAAATGAAATCTAATGATGCATGTAATGATCTTCATTGTCACGAACCTATCTGGGTACCCTGGTAAGCCGATAACTGATCTAATATGAAAATATCCTGAAGGAAATTCTTATTCCCCATGGGTTGATGACTAGAACTTGGCATCATAAAATAGGAAAGTGGGAATTAATTTTCCACAAACAAAATGGAAGTAGGACAAACAATTTAGTATGTATACAAAAGAAAATTCACTAAGAGAAGTATACCAGAATTCAAACATGTATAAAAACCCAAATTAATACAACAAAGTACCAAAAAAACAGGAAAAACATCCCAAGTCCCAATGGATGCAACTCACCAAGTCCACAGATCAACAGCTAGGACAACCTCTAAGTGGTTTTTCCCCTTATCATGCCTAGAAAGAGATAATATACAAAAACCCAAAGGCACGGGTATGGTCTGAGCTAAAATCCTAGTAGGGTCTCACCAAGTATTCCATAAAAGATGTTAACATTTGATTAACCTATAAAATAGCCTCCAATTTTCAAATAAACAGGTTTGTAATATCAAAATCAAATTTATTCAAATCATACTTTATATTTCAAAAGATGGAAACACTTTATAAAATCATGCTTCACATTTTGAAATGAAGAAATAATTTAATAAAAAACTTCACATTTAAATTTATGGAATATTTCTAAAATAATGAATTAATTAAAAAAATTTATATAAAATAGTTTATATAAATTCATAAGTCTTGTAAAATGGTTTACAACATTATAATACATTTATATCCCATATATAAACAAGTGAGAAACATGATCGTCTTCTAAGAGGTATGACAGTTCTAGGTTATGGGATCCTCACACTCTCAAGTGATAAACCACAATGTTTACACACTTCCCTTGAAACTGGAAACAGAGGACTCATCTATGTCCCAATGGGGAAGTAATATGTGCAAACAAAAGTTTTTTTAGTGTTATAAAATTTCAATCTGTTGTTAAGTTATTCCCCTTCTTAACATTCTTGTCACAGATAAGTCACTAACTACTTAGGCCTTCATGTTCTCTAGTACAATTTAATAATGATAAATTTATTTTAAGCAACCATAAAACACAATTAAAACTCATTCCCCCAATTTAAAATAATTGGGGTTTTTACAATTTTTACATAAAACTCATTCCATAATTTAAATTACAAAATTTAAATTTTAAAAAAAATTATAACCACACCCCAATTAAATGGAATTGGGGTTTTTCCCAATTTCATTCCAAAAATCACATTTTTAAAACTAAATTCCACAATTCAACGAAATTGAATATTTTTCCAAAAAAATCAATTGAAATAAATTTGATATAAATTAATAAATTTCATTTAATTCGAACAATTGAAATTAAATAAATAAATTTAGGGTTAATCAAAATTGGGCATTGAGATGGAACCACCTACCTTAGGATCAATGGATCTCATATCACCAAACCCAAATCGGGGTTCGTCAATGAAGAACGATGATCAAAGAATCTAGGAATACAATAATAAAACCTGTTTTTAGATCTAAAATAGTGGTTATTAGATCCAAAATTTAACATGGAGATTCACAGAACCTAAGGTATGACAAGGGAGAGATTGGTAGATAGAGAACAGAAAGAGGAAACTAACTGAGAGGGGATCGACCATTGTTTACAAATATTTGATCTACTTATAGGAGGGTTTTGAGGGGCCAATAATTTCACTTGGTATCTCTCAAATAAGTATAAATAATTATTTCTTTGTTCAGGTCCATCGAGTACCTTAAGTGGGGGGGTTCATGTGTTTAAAAAATTAATTTTTTGATTAAAAAATGTGTACACACGGTTAAATGGGAAGAGCCACACTGTTAGACCAAACCGCATGGATTGCCTGTGCGCCAATTTTAAATGGGCCACATGGTTTCTCCTAATAGGGATCAAAGTATAACAAACCTTTCCCTTACCATTCCAAACCCCACTACCTGGGTTTTCACAATTTTCTTAAGAGGTCACACAGTTTAGGAAAACCCTTTGCCAACTGTTCACTAGCCCAGATTTTTCAAAACATCAAAAATAACAACCCAAAACAACCCCAAATAAAACCCAATAAAATCTTGGTAAAAATAGGGGTTTATGACTATCTGAAAATAGTAAAATGGTGTTACAAACTCCCCACCATTGGAACTTTCTATCCCTATAAATCCTACTCAGAATCCTACATTCCAAAAAGATGAGGCAACTCCCCTCTCATCAGTGACTCCCTCTCCCACATATCATGATTATCAGAACTGTGCTTCCATAGAACATGAAAAAAAAGTATATTTCACCCACAAATTACCTTGGTTTCAAAATTAAATATCCTGACTGGCCATTCATTCAGAGATAAATCGGGTTCAACCTCAATATCACTCCCTCTCATAACATGAGACGGATCATATAGATACTTTCATAGCTGAGATACATGGATGACATTATGTATAGACATTAACTTTGGTAGAAGTGATAAATGATAAGCCACTTTTTACACCTACGTTACAACCTAGAAAGGTCTCATAAAATGAGGAACAATCTTTCATTGCCTCCCAAGCCATGGATTACCCAACCAGGGTAAAACATTCAAAAACACCTAGTCACCAACTAAGAATTACAATGGTCTGTGATGATGATCTGCATAAGACTTATATCATATTTTTGTCATCAACATTCTTTGATGAATGAACTAAATATTTTCTATCATCTCTTGAACTAAGCTCGATCCAAACAAGGAGCATTCACCAATCTCTGACCAACACAATAGATATTTACAAGGTTGGTCATACAAGGACTCAAAATGAGCCATCCTAATTGCAGACTAGTAACAATTATTATAAGAAAACTGATCATCCCAATCCCCACAAAATTCGAGAACACAGTCACATAGAATATCCTCAAGAATCTATATATATATTTATGTCTATCCATCCGATTGTAGAAGGTATGTCATCCCCAAATGTACCTGATATCTTAATTCCACCTCAAGGCCTCTCAAAAAATGATAAGTGTACCGAGGATCCCTATTAAAGATTATATCAGATATAACTTTGCACAAATGAACAATATCTTTCACATAAATATCTATAAACTCTTCCACCTTGGTTGTGTCATGAATGGGTATAAAGTGAGCTAATTAATTCATCTTGTTGATCACAACCCATATCGCATTCATCTTTTTATGGGTATGAAGATACCTAATAAAAAAGTTCATATATATCTCACCCCACTTACAATTAAGGACTGGAAGTGGCTGAATCAAACATGAAGGCTTCTGGTGATCAGCCTTAACCTATTAGAATGTATAATAATGAGAGACAAAGTCAGCAATGCCCCATCTCATACCTGGCCACCAAAATTATTGTTGCAAGACATAGAACATCTTCATGGTTCCTAGGTGCACTACCCACTGGGAACTATGGAAATCCCCCATAACATATTTCCTCACCTCAAATGGAAAAAAAAGTTATTTGGACAACATATAATTTCCTCTCTGGAGAAGAACCACTTAGAAATTTTCTTCCCATCATAACGAGAGTCTCTAATTCTATAAAAATCATCAACATTTTGTTGTTACTAAAGAATCATCTCGAGAAGAAAAGATGTAAATTAAATACTAGCCAAGAAAACCTCATCCCCTGATTTCAGAACTCTGATATGGAACTATGCAAAGAGATTCATCAAGTTACACTTTTCTAATGATTCTTTCAATGTCCAGGTTGGAAGTTTCTTTCTCAAAAAATATACAATGACATTCCCTTTCCCTAGGGTATAGGCGATGTCAAAATCAAAATATTGTAGGTATTCCACCCAATGCCTCTGGTGGAGATTCAAATCTTTTTTAGAGAAGATATAACTAAAGCTCTTGTGGTCAGAATACATGGTAAACCATTCTCTATAAAGTTAGTGCCACCAAACTTTAAACACATGCATCAAATTTTCAAGTTAGAGGTCATGGTTCCGATAATTCTTCTCATGTGGCCTAAGATGATGAGAGTCATAAGAAATGACAACATCATCTTTCATAGGAACACATCCCAAGCCTGAACCTGATGCATCACAAAAGACCACATATCTATGCTCGGTCAATAGTAGATTCAACATCAATGCAGTTTTCAAAAGATGTTTAACCTCCATAAAAGAACTTTAAAATTTTTCATCCTAGGAAAGCTTTACTCCCTTATGAGTTATAGTAGTCATAAAATAATCTTACATTAATAATTCCTCAATGAACTAGTGAGGATATCTACCTAAACCCAAGATTCTTTGAATCTTGAAGACATTTTATGGTTATTTCCATATCATAATAGCCTTCACCATTTCAGGATCAACTGAAATACCATGTTGTGACACCATGTGTCCCAAGAACTCCACTTCCTAAATATAGAAATCACATTTTTAAATCTTGGAATAAAGTCTTATATTTCTCAACAAACTCATATTCATGTGATGCACATGATCCTCCTTAGACTTAGAGTAAACAAAGATTTCATCCATAAAAACTACCAGTAAGGTATCAAAATACTCATGAAAAATCTTATTCATCAAATCCATAAAGACTTCAAGAGAATTGGTTAAACCAAATGGAAAAACAAGGTACTTATAATGATCATAACTACTCTAAAAGAAATTTTTTTAATTTCATATTATTTTATCCTTAACTGATGGTAACCAGATAAAAGGTCAATCTTTTAGAACAGATTTTCCTATTTTAATAGATCAAACATATCATCCATCTATGGAAATGGATGCTTGTTTTTTTTATCAAAACTTGATTGATTTTTTGATAATAAAAACATAGGCGAACTGAACCATAAACTTTCCTATAAAAGAGAACTGGTGTCGCCTAAGGTAACACACTCGAGCATATAAATCCTTTCCCAAGAGGATCGTCTTACTGAGAATTCATTTCTTTTAGTTTAGCTGGTTCCATGAGGTAAGAGGGAATAGAAACTGGTTGGGTACCAGACACTGAATCAATAGAAAACTCCACCTCCCTTACTAGAATCAAACCATAGAAGTCATAAGGGAACATATCAGGAAACTCAACGACAACTGGAGGGAGTTCACCACTCAAATATTCCCACTCCAGATCAAAATAAAACACTGATACTACTTTCTCAAACTATGGATAAGAAGGTACATCCCTGCTCAAACTTGGGTCTCATTCTTCTTGAAATACACAGCATGCATCATAGGGTGTAGTAAAGGAGACATATCTAAGTTAACAATATATCTCGGATTTATTATAAATTATCCAATCTATCACAAATATAATGTCAATTGATTTCATATCGAGAACCAAAAACCTCAAGAAATATCGACATCTAATATATAGAAGACACAAGAGGGACTACAGTGGCCCTACTCTCTCTTCGTACTAAGGGGTTTATTAATATCCATTACATAAGAAAAAATCTCAGTAATAAGATTTAACATATTAACAATGTGGGTTGAAATAAAAAAATGAGATGAATCAGTATCAAATAGAGCAGTCACTAATGATGAAGTGATGTTTATGGTACCTCTCACAGTCCTTAGACCCATATCCTCTTCCTCTGTAGGCTCTTCCACTATGTGAATAAGTTTCATTCTGAATGAATGTGACTAGAACCCTTTTATATGTGAAGCATCTGATTGCACCACAATTTTTTGTGGTACTGATGATCCCATTCCACTACATGGAGTGGAATAAACATGGGTTAAGTTTTGTAGGTGTCCTGAATACCCACAATAACCACATACCTTGGGTGCCTTAGTGAAAACCCACTTAGAATTCCCAATCTTTCCACACTAGCAACAAATCAATGGGCCTCTTCCAGGCACTGTAGGTGGTCAAGAATGACCCTACTATCAAGAACCACCATGAGAATTATTATGCTTTCTACTTACCTAAGAAAAATTCACAATTTCACTAGGAGTGAATGAAACTCCTGATAACCCTGATATGCCAGCTAGGTCCATCTCGACCGTTAGTGCTCTATCCATTACATCATCTTAAGAAGTAAGCTTCATCAAGAATATCTGAGAACAAATATCATATCTCATTCCCAACTCAAACCTTTGAAAAGTAATATTTTCATTTGATACTATCATAGGTATGAGATATAAAATCTCATAAAAATGGTTTTCATACTCTTTCACAGTCCTATCAGCTTATTCAATTTTGAAAAACTCCATAGCCTTGGCCAACAGTATCGACTCTGGATAGAACTAGTCTGTGAAAATAACTTTTAAGTCCTTCCACTCAAATTCCTCATGTTTCTTCTTCATCACCATTGTTTCCAGTCATCACTATGTTGGTACTTCTAGCATAAAGGTGGAACACTTCACTTTAATTTCATTGGGTTTCTCCAAGAACCCAAAAAATCACTCCATTCTGCTCAACCATTCCTTAGACTCTTGAGGACCATTTGAGGTTTTGAACAACATTGGATTATAGTGAAGGAACTCTTTAGAAAAAATATTTATAATTACTTTATGAGGATCCATTTCTGGAGATTTAATAAGAACTGGAGGTGGGGCATATCCCAGAGCTTGTATAGTATGCACAATCACCTCAACCAGACTTGGGTCCCCAAGAAAATTTTCTCATTTTGGTTTAGCATCAGCTTTCTCTAGGATCTGATTCACACGGATTCTCAGAGGAATGATGCTAAACAACATCAAAAAAAATAATACATCATATTAACACTCAAATAAAGACAAAGGGGAATATAAATCCAAATAGTTATACAAAAAAATATTTTGATTTAACCTATCAAAATCAAAATAGGGAAAAGAAGAGAACTAATTCTCAAGATGTCTTTCTCAAACTACCCCAGGTGACTTAAGGATCATTACGGTGATATATGGCTAGGAACTCAATTTCAACTACCTCATAAGTCCTGAAAAGATTATATAAACTGCATACTGACATCAAGGAAAGATGAAATACCTACACCTATGATAGCACTTTGTCATGAACCAGCTTAAGTACCCTGGTAACCTGACAACCAATCTGTTCCTGACATAGCTTAAAGGGTATTCATGATCCCCACAGGTTGGCCACTGTCACCTAGAATTGCATCATATTAAAGTGGGAATGAATTTTCCAAAAACACAACAGAAGTAAGATAAACAAGTCAGTAAGCATACAAAAGAAACTCCACTCAGAGAAGAGTACCAAAATTCAAATAGGTGTAACAACCTATAGTACTACAAAAAAGTACAATAAAAATATGAAAAACTTCCCAAGTCCCAATGAACATAACTCCCCAAGTCTACAGTTCAATAGCTATGACCACCTCTAAGTAGTGCTTTTCCCCTACTCAAACCTAGAAGGAGATAATCTAAAAACACCCAAAGGCATAGGTAGGTTGTGATATAAAATCCTATTAGGGTCTCAACAAATGTTCCATAATAGATGTCAACATATAATTAACTAGTAAAAGAGATTCATATTTTAAAATAAAAATGTTTGGTATATCAAAATCAAATTTATTCAAATCATGATTTACATTTCAAAAGATGTAAACAATTTAAAAAATCATGCTTCTCATTTCAAAATGATGAAAAAAATAAAAAAAAGCTTCACATTTTAATTGATGTAATATTTCTAAAACAATGGTGTAATTATGTTTTATTATATAAAATCGTTCATATAAAATTAAAAGGAATGAAAAATAGTTTACAATATTGTCATATATTTATATTGTATATATAAACAAGAGAGGAATATAGTCATATTCAAAGAGGTATGATAGTTCTATATTATGGTATCCTCCCACTCTTGAGTGATAAACCATAATGTGTACACACATCCCTCTACACTGGAAAGAGAGGACTCATTTATGTCCCAATGGGGAAGTAAGATATGTTAACCAATGGTTTGTTGGTATTTTAAAACATAAATCTAGTGTTAGTGAATTCCCATATCAACATGTGTGTCCCAAATAACTCACTAACTACCTAGGATTTCTTGTGCTCTAGTAAAATTCAATGATGGGAAATTTATTTTAAGCAACCTTAAAACACAATTAAAACCCATTCCCCCATTTCAAAATGAAAAGTTTTCGATTTTAAACCAAAATGTATTTTTAATAAAATAATTTCTTTATACCAAGATAAAACCCTATGGTTTCTATCAAAACCATATTTAATCAATATTTAAAAATAGTGAATTGAAAACAATTTCACAATCTCATTTAACAATTAAAGTCAAAATTTTAATTTCAAACAATTTCTATGAATTTCACAAAAAAACATAATTCAATTCAAATGGGGTTTTCAAAAAAAATACATCAAACTCATTCCACAAGTTAAATTAAAAAATTTAAATTTTACAAATTTCTATAACCACACCCCAGTTCAATGGAATTGGGGTTATTCCCTATTTCATTCCAAAATCCCATTTTTAAAACCAAATTACCCAATTCAATGGAATTGGATCTTTTTCCAATAAAACAATTGAAAGTAATTTAATATAAATCAAGAAATTTTATTTAATTAAAATAATTTAAATTAAATAAATAAATTTATGGTTAATCAAAATCGGGCATCATGATGGAACTACCTACCTCAGGATCAACGGATATCTTATCACTAAACCCTGATCAGGATTTTTCAAAAAAGAATGACAATCATGAAATTTAGGGAAATAATAATAAATACAAGGTTTAGATCAAAAACCATGGTTATTTGATCCATAATTCAACATGGGGATCCACGAAACCCTAGATAGGAGAAGAGAGAGAGTGGGAGAAGGAAGTGCGCTATCTAGAATAAAAAACATACAACTCAAGAGAATAAATAAAGTGATCAGAGAAGCTGAGAGAACCAAAAATCCTCTCCAATAATAATAATAAGAGTTAATTAACCTATGAATAAGTTTTATATATACTGGTTTTCAAATAAGAATAAATAGAAGAAGAAGATGTATCAACAGCAACAGTCCTATATGGATTTGTATGTAGTGAGCAAGAGAAGACCTAAGATTAAGACTTTACTTTCCAAGTTATTCAATGGTTAGATTTTATAGTCTACATTCTTAAAGTGTGAGATGATAGTAGTCATTAAACCAATTCTATAAAATAACTCTATGTTTCACGGCTTTCCAAGATCAAGTTTGTTGTTCTATTATTAAATACATAAAGGTAATTTAAAATATTCATTAAGTTTATAAGGAAATTATGTTTTTTGAATATAGTGATATCCCTTAATATAATTGGTGATCTACTTCAATAGGTTATATATTTGGAAGAAATAGTGGGATTATAGTATAAAATGGACTTTTGGTGTTCACTTCATGTACAGTTGTGTAATATAGTGAACAAGTCACTTGTTTAATACAGTTATCCTACACCCATGTAATATGGTGAACTTATTTTTATGATTATCCCTGCCTAACCCATTGTACTTTAATAATAATATTTATAGTATAGAATCTATGAATCAAACATCTAGAGAAAAACAAGCATTGTCTTTCCAACATCAGGTCCAAACCTGATAAAAACACATGTACCAACTTTATTACTTTACTTACATTCCATATAGATGTAAGTTAGGTTAAAAAAGAAAATATCTATTTCCACTAATCTAAAACATAGGTTCAAATACCAAAATTGGTTAAAGTATAAAATAATATTTTTTAATTTAATAAAAAATTGACCACACCTAATTCACCACCCCCCCCCCAGGTGTGTATGCATTATTCAACTGGAACATACAAGTTGTATTGGAGCATAGGATCCCTCTAGTTATATCTTTTTTAAAGACCAATGTATTTTTATCTGAATATATTAATTTCATATTTGAAGTATAAGTGCCTCATATCAAAAAATCATATTTTATCCCCATAAAATTGGTTTATTGGTTTCAACCAAGACATTTAAAAATAAAAAAATGAATTTTAGAAAAGATAGAAAATTATTGATTAATCGCCATTGTCTAAAGGTATTCAAAATGGTAATTTTGTTGATAAATCTACTCAATATTATTCAACTAAAGTATCAAATATTTCAAGCTATGATAAATATTTTTTTAATGAATCAGTCTGTGATTTATACTTTGAAATCAAATATTACATGAATAATGTACCCCATTAATGTTTTAACATATATAATTTCATACATTAAGAGACTTCATAATAAAAATTCCTAATTGGAAATAGAATTTGATGTCATGGAGGATGCATTTCCTAATAAGGTAATCACCAATAACACTCTCATAGAACTTATGATAGAAAAATAATAATCTATCACACTTTACAATGAAATATTTTATTTTCTTGATGAATAATTTTAAAGTGTTGTTTGGGAGAAAGTGGTTTTTGATAAGAAAAAATTATAAAGTGATCCATGAAAATATAATTCTATAAAAATATTCAATGGATATCAAAACTAGTCAAATGGAAATCAAGGAAAATTGGGTGAAAGATCTTAACAATTAGTTAAAATAATAAAATTGAATAAATGAGGATTGGTTGAATAAGATGAAAATAGATTTTTAAGAGAGTGTGAAGTCACTTCAATACCAACAGTATATGCTCAACATGAATTTTCTAGAGTTTTATGTGAACTTTAATAATCTAGAAAGCACCTAATATAGATATTTACAATGTTTTCAGAGAAATAAGTTTCCCACAAAAATTTCATATAAGATTATGGATTATAATAAGACACAAAATTGTTGGAAAATAGTTTATGAACTTATGGGGAATCAACCACCTCAGGCTTATAGATAAAGTTAACCCATAAATTAATTGAATATATTTGTAATAAATCTACCTCAACTATTTCTACAGTTTGGGATTCAAAAAAATTATAAATTAGGGTGACCAAAAATAATGAGAAACCTACTAATGTATCAAGGGTGGATATGAGTATATCCAATAATAGAAGATCCTATACTGAAACCCAAAATAATGGGTTTCCAAACCAAAAGTATAAAGGTACTAAATATGGACATACTACACCAATAATAAAATGGAAGAGGTTTGTAGTCCATGGTTGTTGATACCAAATGTTCAGACATAAGGATGTTGACTTCTAGCATAAAATTTAATTACATGGAAATTATGGAAGGCCTAAAGTTAGGGGAGTAGAGTTGAAATTCCAAGGAACCCTCCTATGAAAAATAAGGCTATATAGAAAAAATGATAATCTATCATTGAAAAATATATTTTAATACTTTGATAATTTTTGAAATTTTGAAATTAAGATGGACATTTCTATAAAGATTGTTATTTGTACCAACCCAACACTTCTTTCATGAAGATGTGAATTGAAGGCCAGAAAATAAAATAAAAAGTGAAGGAAAATAATATGTATTCCTTAAAAAATATAAAAAATTATAAAGATGAGAAAAGTACACCTAAGAAGTCAATTAAGAATGATGTTGATTAGTAGTTAATTTTAAGGTGAAAATGATTTTACTATAGAAAGAGAGTCTACATCATGTATCATTGTAATATAGCCATGAAAATTGATAATTTTTGGGAAAATATGGGGAACAAAGTGAGTTAATTCAATAGATTATAAGTAGAATAGGATTAGTTGTTAACATAACTAATAAATAGATTTAAATGTCCCCCAAAAAGGATGACGCTAATGGTGATGAGGAGGTGTGTGGAATGTGGAAGAAGTTAGGACACATTGATACCATGTGTATAACAGTGAATCATAAATAATAAAAATTATTGAAATATAAATGTAAATAACATAAGACTTCTAATATCAAGGATACTACTCCAAGGAAGTAGTCAACACACAAAGAGAAGGTTTTTCATGTACCCAAAGCATTTTTAACCATATATTCAAACCAATTAGAATGAGCTAGTAATTTGGGGAAAGCTAAAAAGAATAAAACTACACTAGTTTTTAAATTTGATAATACATTTACAAACTATGAATAAAAGTAAAATCAAGAAGAATACCATGACACCCATAGGTGAAAAACTGAAGAAAATAATGTGTCTGACAAGAATGATAGTTCTCAATAAAGTGAAGCCTCAAAGAAGAAGTTGTTTGGGTTCAGAAAAAAGTCTGTTTTATAAGGGGATAATGTAAGACCCAACTTATTCCTATGTTGTGTTTTATATACATCATGGTAGAGGGAATTGAAGATTAATATTGAAAAAGATAGAGCTGATCCAAGTTTTTTAATTCTATATATCTTATAATAACTATCCATTATGGAACATCCCAATTAGTGTCTTACATGAAAAATTTAGCATACTTCCTTGGATAAAACCATGGTGAAGTATGGAAATAATACATTGAGGTGGAGTTATAAAAGTAGTCTAGTATACTATAGATTTATAATTTTCTATTAAATATAGAATTCTAGATATAATTAAAGAAGCGTGAAGGTTGGGGTATGACTCTCAATTTTCCATCACTATTTTGATTCTTATTGAACACGATTATTGAGGGGGTGATTGTATAACCAAAATGGGGAAGCAATATACATTCACTATAAATGTTTTGATTTATTTTTTGAAGATGATTGTAAATTTATAAAATATCCTCAGAATCAATTTAATTATCCCCTATAGAAATAATTTCAAAGTTGGAATCACATTGTGGTTATTTTATGTAAAACCTTTTTTATAAATTAAGATATATTGGTTTTTACAATAGGTTATCCCAAATAGACTTATATTTAGTTAGTTTACGAAATATACTGAAGATAAATTTGTATTCCACCCTTCTCTAAAATGTAAGTTGGATGAGTCTCTCAAAAGGGGGAGAGGAAACAAATGGGGAGAAGAATTTTCTTAAAATTAAAAGAGTTAGTTGGATATGAGAAATACATACCTTATAATTATGGATATCCATAAATAGAATAAAAAAATTTGATCCTTCCCTATACTCTCCATGGGGGAGATAAACTTTCATCCCCATGTATTTATTGTTAAAAGGGGGGAGAGAAAGTGTAAACTTCCAAAGAAATATTTACATTCATTTAAGATGTTTGGAAGTTAAAAGTATTCACAATGAATCTAAATGGGGTGATTAAAGTGCCCTTTGGTTTGTGATTTTATTTTTCTCAATGAGAATTTCAATATATGTCTAAGATAACTTGGGTTATAGTGTGAGTATCCACCCATTATAAAAAAGTAATGGTTATTCCCATACTTGTTAGGTAAAAGAAGAGTTAGCTTCTACATGAGAAGGCCCTAAAATATGATGATTTTTGAGCTGGTATGTATGGATATGATAACTACTAAAAGATTAGATTGACTATTGTATATAACGAGTTAAGAATATAAGATTCGGGGTTAAAGGATATGGCTATTAAACCTATTTCTAGACATCTTGTAAAGCTAACAATAAAATCATAAAAGATAATAAAGGAAGATAACTTGAAGTTGTAGAAACCATCCATAGAGTAATAAGTATGGAGGATATTGAAAAAGTGGAGTATATTACTTAGATTAATTTTTCAAAAGAGTGAATATGGCCTAATATGATTTTGGAGTGGATATAGATTAATTTGAATTGGTCTATAATTTTGAAGTTATAACTAGAAATATATTTAAGTCTAGAATTATGGGTATGAGTCATTTCATAAGAAAATGGATATTAATATAAGTCATTTATAACTCTACATATGAGTCATTTTAGAGGAAATCCACCTATCATAATGTGATTTTACATTTCCATATGATTCATTCGCTCATACTAAGATCTGTGTACGAGTCCCAAGTAGTTATATATGATTAATCTTGACCTATGTATAAGTTATATGGCTCTGCATATGAGTAAATTTCAAGATGTGTATAATTAAAAACATAGAGAAATTTTGTTATTGATGCAAAAAATAAGGTGTGTTTCTGGGATTGGAATTATGAATAAGAAAATGGGATGATGTTAAAGACATTATTTCATGTTAAAAACATCATGAAGCTTAGTAAAGAAATGATTCAAGATTCAATCGATGAAGATTGAATGAGAAGGAGGTGAAAAGATCATTCTTCTTATTATTATTAAATTTAAAATGAGAATATTTAAAATTAAATATGGATAATAAAAATAGAATATGAAATATAATGATACATATACTAATCATCATGTTTTAATTATCAAAAACTTTGTTGTCATTCTTACTAATTGAGTTGAAGAGGGTATTGAATTGCTACTGGAATATATAGACTCAAGATTGAGTCTGTAAAAAATTTCATATAAATTCTCACACTATAATAAGGAATATTCCAACCCAAAAGTAGTTAATATTTTACATTTTTGTACGTCCATGATGAATCTCATAAGTTCGTTTTATGGTGGAATATTTTGAGAAAGAGAAAACTCAATCCCACTATAGAAAAGAGGATACTTATATAGATGAGGAAAAGAGATATAATATTATAGAAATAAAGGATTGTTTCTTAATAATCCATGATATATTGACCTAAATAATCAAAATGAAAAAGTGGGAACACCCCAATATGTATCCATTTAAAAAAGAAATAGGTATTATGGGGAAGAGAAGAATTGGAGTGCATGTGGATAGTTTACTTACATGATATCGATAATATATTTATAATTCTTTAAGTTTATAAAAGACCAATAAAATAAATTAAGTAGTTTTCTATACTGTTATGGTATGTGAGTCTCCTGAGGAGATTTAAGTTTAATACCTTGAATAAAAAACATACCACTCAAGATAAAAAATATATCCAACTAGGAATTCCAGAGAACCAAAAGTACTCTCAAAGAAGAAGAAGAAGAATAATAATAAGAGTTATTGATCTTATGATGAAGCTATATATCTACTATGTTTCATAGAATAATAAGAATAATAGAAATAATAATAATAATGATAATATAAATAAGAATAATAAATAAGAAAAATAATAATTATGTGGAACAGTATATGGTGCGATTGGAACATATGATCATAGATATTTCCTTTCCAATTTATTTTCTAGATAGATTTACTAGGTTTTATTCATGAATTATGAGATAAGAGTGGATAGAAAATAGATTCATTGAAATAATTAGAAGCTGCATATTTTTTAGAGACCAAATTTCATGTTCTATTCTTGAATACTTGAAGGTGATCAAAGATTCTCTAAATAGATGAAGCATGTTAGCTTTTATGGATTCGTGACATCACTGGATAGAATTTGTAACATCCTAGGTATTTATAGAATAATAATTTTTCATATCTAAATATTTATGAAAAATATATTAATTTTATTTTAAAGGGGACTCTTTTTCTGATAGCGTACTCGATATGCAACAATGGGTTTCTCCGAAATCTTAAGCCGCACACAACATTGAGTTCTACCGAAAAATAATATGATAATATTATTATTATTTTAAATGTTTGATAACGCCTAGATGTTGTATTAGAAATAATGAACAGAACTGACTAAAATATTATTACATGTATTTTTAAATTTATTTACATTTATCCAATAAATTTTAGAGGCTTAAAATGAGAATGAATCCATTTTTATGCATAAAATAATATAATATTTTTAAAAGATTGTTTTTACACCTTTTAATGGAGAGCCCTTTTTAAATCTATTCTTTGTCACTTTTATATGTTCTATTTGAAAGAATAAACTTATTCTTTAGAAGTGGGACATCAAAATTTACTTTGGTTGAGATTTTTGTATTTTTCTGATAAAATCCATATTTTAATGAATAGTGAAAAATACTACATTTTAATTCAAAACTGTCATTTCATCTAATTTATTTATATAGTTAGATTTTACTTTTAATTGGTTTTAATGTTTAATTGGATTAAGTTTTTATAATTTAATCCAATTTTGGTCATTGTAAGTAATTTCACATTGAAATTGTATATAAACACATGTCAATCTTTTGATAGTTTTTACTTCTTAAAAATGGGCTTTCTGGTTTTAACAACGGGAATTAATTTTAAATTAATTTCTACCAATTATGTGTTTTGAATTTGTAAAAATCAACTCTATATTTGGAATCATAAGGCCTGAGTTGGGTAAATAGGTACCTTTTATTTTTGGACATTATGAATAGTAACTTTAGTAATTATTTTTATTTACCATGGTTAAAGGGTAAATTTACTAATAAGGGTACAAAATAATATTATAATAATATAAAACCACCCTAAAACATGTATTTGTCCTATTTAATGAGATATGTCAGACCATGGGCATCTTTGAGTCGATTTTAGAACCTCATGGAGCCACTTGGGTGTGATAATGACGTGTCATAATATTTAATTTAAAGTAAAGAGAAATATAACATAAACATGTATCTTTTTACTAAAACAATATTAATATATGGTTATATAACTGATCAATTTTACAATAAATATTCATTATAAATCTAAAAATATTTCATAAATCATGTTATTTTATTTATAATTTTTATAAACTAAATAAATAAATTTATTTATGACACAGTGTTGATGAAATGATTACCTTATTAATGAAAAATTCAAATAAATGATATTATAAATATTAAAATAACATAATTTGAACATTTTTTATGCCATCAAAGAATTTTTTTTCATGGAAGTTACATGTGAGGGATGATTTAATGCATTTGGTTTGAAGTAATTAAGTTTTTATGACTTTAACAAAAATCAATTACTAAATAGTGTCAAAATTGACATAAATGAGCTTTTAAAACAAATACTATTTTATTAAATGATATAATAGTCCTAAAAATATAATATTCAGAAAACTGACTTATATAATCTTAAAATTTTCATTGATTATTTACTTTTGGTTCTCTTGGCATTTTATAATAACTATATTAACCATATATTATGAAAATACAAGAATATATTTTAAGAGTTAATGTTTTTAACTAAAGGTTAAATATAAAATATAAGATTAATTTTGTGACCAAATTTTTTCTAAAACCTATTATTTGAGAGTATTTAGACCCATACTCATCTTATCCTAGAAATTTATCACTTTTTAATTCTTATAATTCTAAAATAAATTTTTAATAAAATAATATTTCAAGACATTCTTAAAGTGTTCCTCCTCCCTCTTATAAAAGGCCACCACCTCTTCCCACTTTCACACACCTCTCAAGCCCCTTAGATCATCCAACTTCCATTCAAATAAGATCCCAAAATCCTTAATTTTTTCTTAGAAGCCTTACCTTGGGCAGAAGGAAACTCAATGATGTCTTTTGTCTCAAATCAAAAGGAGTTAACTGATTTAGAGGTAATGTCTTCTCTCAAACTCATTTCATTTATTTTCTTTCTCCAAAGCCCTAAAATATATCTATTCTTTTATTTTATAAAAAAACGGGTATCCTCTCTATAATAGAATATTTTTATTCTATGGGATCGACCTAAACTTACATACACCACCATTTAATAGATATAGAACATATTGTTTCTGTGTACGGTGAACTACTGCCTCACGAAACAGTGATTGTTCAATTTTATCCTACCACCTCTCTTGGTGGCCATTATGATGGAACTATATTTATATATGATATATATTATATTTATATTTTCCCTATTCTTATATATTTATTATTTATAACATATCTTTATTCTTTCCATGTTGTGTAAATATGATAATTTCATTTAAGGAAGTGTGGAATACCGCCCTCTCAAAGCGATGTGACTTGTTCCCTCTATACCTGGAATGTATAAAGGATAGTTTTGTTAAACCAGTTATACATAAATGAAATTAATATAATATTGGTATTGTAATATACATTTATATCATTAGATTATTATTCTTTTAATATGACAAAGAAATGAAAGTAGATTTCATGTGTATGTACGGCCTACCGTCTCTATGAATGGTGCATTTCATTTCTTATATCCAAATATTATGGATGTTAAAAATACATATATAATGGATATATATGATATTTAAATCATGAATAATATTCTAGATATGATATAATTTTTAATACATAGACAATTTACATCAAAAGAAATTCATTTTTTGACTCATGTACCGAATATCAACACAACGTCCAATATGAACTAAAATAATTATGTAATTTTTATAACATGGTAATAAGTGGTATAAAAGGAATAATAAACGTGAAAAAGTTTCTCAAGAAATTATAAATTAACCTAAGTTTAATATTCATGAACATAACGATTGTACGTGACGAGTCAGACTCAAGGTAAGGGACTTTGTCTCAATTTCCTTTCATTGAGGCATATTTCCATAATATACACCACCCTATTTTATACGGTGTATAATAATCCCATTTGACTTTTAATTTCATTAAAAAGGAATATTTTTCTACGAATAATTTTACTAAACTATAAAAAGGAATGTTTTTTAACATATACAACGATAATGACCTTTCCACCACTGTGACCGTTATTTGATAGTTGGCTTCCTCTACAAGCTGTAATGTTTTTAAAAAGAAAAATAAATACCATATTCCTTTATTAGATATCTTGGCATTGAAAATGGTTTTGATAAAGATTTATTTTTTCAATATCTTGAAATAATCTCTTGTGATTACACTGTAGAAATATTTTTTTTTGTTTTATGTGTTTTGATTATATAATAGTACTTGGACATTTGACGGGGGGTTATGTGATAAACTAAATATTGGTGGTTAAGTGATAAACCAAATACATGTGGTTCTATGATAAACCATGGATGGTTTGTTACGTTATAACCTTCAAGGCATTGGGTATGGAAGTCGGTCGTATGGCTATTCCATTTAGTTATATGTGTAGAAGTCTACCATATGTTATCCCATTTAAGTATGGTTATGTCCCAAGATACCTTTATATATTATATGTCACTTTATATTGGATTTATGGTAATCATTTGGTTACGAAAAGGGTATGTAATGAGATTATTTTTGTTGAATTATATTTTACTACTTCATTAATGTGAAAAGTATTACTTTATGATAAAGTATTCATGGTTTAAATGTTTTCACAAGGATAATAGTTTTCCTTCTTTGTGTATCCATTACTGAGATTTTTAGGGTCATCCCAAGTTTTGAATTTTTTTTTACAAGAATTAAATAAGAATAGAGTTAATGATGGGATCAAGGAAAAGTCGTGTTGTTTAAACATGAAACGAACCATGTTTCTTTTGAAATTTTTTTGTTATATGATAAAATTGGTTAGTGAGTAGAAGGGTATACTTGTAATATTTAAGTTTCCATGTATGAGTTATAACATAATTCTATAAAGATATAAACCTGAAAAGATCCTTAAAGTGAATTAATTTCAGTTGTTGACTTATCTCAAGTTTAGGTAATGTTTAATGTTAGGTCCTTATAGTTGCTATCATAGGTCGGTTTAGATAAGTTTAGGAGTTAGAATATTGTTAATATAATTTTTATAAAATATTTTTACTTTATGGTCAAATTGAAATGACATATCATTTTAAGAATACAATGTCGCTTCATCTAAGATATGTTAGTTCAGAATGGTTTTCCTCATAGGAAACAGATCATTTGTGATGGGAAGGCATACAGAGGGAAATAACCTTCCAAATCAACATCCTGAGATGGCCGAAATTGGAACTGAATAGTTTTTTGCAGTGATGTCTCTATTTAATGAGGTGATAAATAGTGTTGGTGTCCATACACAAGATCAACCAGATCAACCGTAGAGGAATATAATTATAGTGGAGCATTTCATGAGGCAATGTCCCCCACCATTCAGAGAATCATTTGACCTTGTGCAAGCTGAAGGGTGGATTAAAGCACTAGTAAATATTTTTTATGTAATGGGGTGTTCAAACAATCAAAAGATTAGTCTTATTGTTTATCATTTTGAAGGTGAATTCGATCAGTGGTGGTCAATGATTAAAAATCTCAGAGGAAGTAAAGATATTGACACCATGGAATGGGACGAATTTAAGAATATATTCCTTGAGAAATATTTTCCTAAGGTTGTTCGACTTAGGATGGAAAATCAATTCTTGGAAATGAGAAAAAGGGAGGAAGATTGTGTGGCTATATATGAAGAAAATTTCACCTCTTTGTCAAGGTACATCCCAAATTTTATCCAGGATATTTATAGTAAGATAAATTGGTTTTACTTAGGATTGAAGATGAAATATAGAAGGGTGATATCTTATTGAGAGTTCAAAAGCTATTATAAACATGTATGATGTGCAAATAAGGTAGAAATTGAGTTTTCTGATGATCATGTGTTCCATGAGAGAAAACAAAATAAGTGATCTAGTTAGAAAACAATGGGAAAAAATTCATCAAAGAAGCCTGGATGTAAAAAAACCAAATTTACAACTTGGGAGAAGTATGGAAAAAATAATCCTGGAGAATGCCTCTCAAAGTTCGGGAAGTGTTTCTGATGTGGTATGACTGGTCATATTTATCTTAACTATAAGGAAGATGATTAGCCAGGAAATGAAAACCCAATGGTAATATTTTTTAGTTACAATGAGATAGGACATTATGCCAATGTGTTTCCAAAGTCGATTACTCGGGGTGGAATCTAGAAAGATCAAAAGAATAAGGGCATGGAAAAATCATTTGATACTACTACGGTTGATTTGGGACCATCAAATGAAGTGGTGATAGGTATGTTAAAGGTTTTTTCAAAATATACCAATACTCTATTTGACTCTGGATCCTCACATTCTGTCATTTCTAAGATATTTTCAGGTAAATAAGAAACAGAACCTCATGAATGTGACATAAAAATTTGGGTAAATAATCCAAGTGTAAGTATTAAAGCAACCAAGATTTATAAGAATATTCCTATTATCATTATTGGGATAGTATTTCCTGCAAATATTGTTGAACTTCTAATAGTGGAATTTGATATCATTTTTGATATGGATTAGCATTCATTTTATTATGATAAGATTGATTTTAAAGCCAGTAAATTTTTATTCAATGATTTCATACCTTTGATAACATACCAAGAAGCTAAAAGATTGATTAAACGTGGTAGTGAAAGTTATCTAGATCATGTTTTTGAAAAGAATGAAATAGTTTTTATTAATGAAATTCCAATAGTGAATGAATTCACATATATTTTTCCTGATAAATTGGCAATTATTATTCCCAATAAAGAGGTTGAATTTACTATAGATTTAGTGCCTAAAGAAAGTCCTATTTATAAACCCCCTTATCGAATGGCTCATGTAGAACTGGTGGAATTAAAAAAACAGTTTCAATAATTACTTAATAAAGGTTTCATTTGACCTATAACTTTACCACGGTGTGCTTCAATTTTATTTTTGAAAAATAAATATGGTTCTATGAGACTATGTATTGATTACAAAGCCTTGAATAACATCACTATTAAGAACAAGTATCTATTACCACATATTAATGATTTGTTTGATCAGCTCTAGAGAGCTCAATATTTTTCAAAGATTGATTTGAGGTCTGGGTACCATTAGATGAAGGTAAAGGAGGGTGACATTCTAAATATAACTTTCTAAATTAGATATGGGAATTATGAGTTTTAGTTATTTAATTTGGGTCATCTAATGCACCTGTTGTATTTATGAATCTCATGAATGGAGTCTTTCATCAGTTTCTAGATTAGTTTTTGGTTGTGTTTATAGGTGACATTTTGGTATATTCTAAAAGTCAGTAGGAGCATGAAATTCATTTAAGGATTGTTTTGAAAACAGTAAAAGAAAAGAAACTATATGGAAAGTTTACTAAGAGTTAATTTTTGTTGAAACAAATTTATTTCCTCGGTCATATTGTTTCTAAAGATGGAATAATTGTTGAACCTTCTAAAAAATTTATTGAAGAGTGTCCAAGACCTACCAATATCATAGAGATTCATAGTTTTCTTGGATTAGCGGGTTATTACCAAAATATTGTCAAAAACTTTTCTCGATTATCAATCTTATTAACGGAGATAACACGTAAGGGAGTTAAGTACATCTAGAAAAAATAATGTGATGATTGTTTTTAGGAACTAGAAAGAAGATTGGTAAATGATCTAGTTTTTCCCCTTCCTTCCATGAATTGTGAATTTGTTATCTATAGTGATGAATCAATAAAATTAATCGGTTGTGTACTAATACAGAATGATCAGGTAATTTCTTAGCTTCAAATCAGTTAAAACCTCATGAGTTAAATTACCCTACATATGATTTGGAATTAGATTTTTTTTTCATTAAAACTTTGGATGCATCATTTTTATGGTGTAAAGTGTGAAATATATACTGATCACAAAATTTTGAAGTATATATTCACTCAGAAATAATTAAACATGAGACAAAGGAGATGACTAAAATTAATCAAGGATTATGATTTCACGATTCATTACCATCTAGGAAAACAAAATAAAGTGGTTGATGCTTTGAGTCGAAAGAGTATTGATACATTAACCATGATATGTTTGGAACAAGATCCTTTAGTTTTTTATTTGATTAATTTTGGATTGGAAGTTGTTGGTGTAGGGAGTTCCTCTATTTTGTTTTAAGTGGAAGTGAAATCATCTCTATCAGAAATAATTAAGAAAGTGCAGAAAGAAGAAAGTGAGTTGTAGAAAAACGTGGAATTGGTTAAGAAGAGTAAGTTACCTGAATTTAACATTGATAAAGATTGTGTTTTTCAGACTAGAAAGAGATTATGTATGCCTTGTGATTCACAGTTTAAGAAAGAGTTGTTATGTGAAGCTCATAGTTATCCATTTTCATTTCATCTTGGAAGTACTAATATATATAGATATCTTCAAGAGTATTACCAGTGGGATGGAATGAAAAGAGATATTGCTGATATTACCCTAAAATGTTTGACTTGAAAATAGGTTAAATCAGAACAGAAGTTACTGAAAGGGGTGCTTCAACATTTTCTATTTCTAGAGTGGAAATGGAAAATTGTGTCCATGGATTTCGTAGTATGATTACCAAAGACTTATCAAGGTAACAATTAAATCTGGGTTATTATTGATCGATTGACTAAATCTTCTCATTTTCTTCCTATTCAAGATACTCTGTCTCTATATCAACTCTCTTGATTGTATATTAAAAATATAGTAAGGTTTCATAGAGTTCCCCTCTCCATTGTATCTGATCGTGATCCTAGGTTGACTTCTAACTTTTTGAAAGGCCTTAAAAAGTCATTGAGAACTGAATTAAATTTCAGTACATCTTTTCATCCTCAATCATATGGGAAGTCATAATAAAAAATTCAAACCTTAGAGGATATGCTATGTGATTTTTCAATAGATTATCAGAGAAGTTGGGATCAATATCTTTCTTTGGTTGATTTTTATTATAATAATAGTTTTCATTTTAGTATATTGATGGAACCATTTGAAGCATTATATTGAAAGTGGTGTTGACCTCTAGATTTTTGGGATGAAGTATGTGAAAGGAAGTTGATGGGACCATAATTTGTATAAGATATGCCATAAAAATTACTGTTGATTCAGAAGAACATGAGGACAGCTTAGAGAAGGAAAAAAAGTAATATAGATAATTGGAGGAAAGATCTTTCTTTCGAGGTAGGTGATCGTGTCTTTCTAAAAATTTTACTATGAAAAATTGTGATGCGTTTTGGTAAGAAATGGAAGTTGGTTCCGAGGTTCATTGGACCTTATAAAATCCTGGAGAAAGTTGGATCAGTTTCCTATAGGGTGTATTTACCTCCACCTTTATCCTAGTTACAAAATGTTTTTCATGTTTCAATGTTGAAGAAGTATATGATATATCTATCTCATGCTTTGAGACCATAAGTAGTTCAGTTGAAAGAGAATATTTATTATGAGGAATAATCAGTACAGAATCTTGACCGTAGATAGAAAGTTTTGTGGAATAAGGTGATTCATCAGGTAAATTTTTTGTGGAAAAACCATATGGTTGAAGAGGCAACGTGAGAATCTTAAGATGATATGAGGGATAAATACCCCCACTTATTTGGTAAGTAAATAAAATTGTGGGGACACAATTTCCAAAAGGGGGAAGGATGTAACACCCCAGGTATTTATAGAATAATACATTTTCATATATATTAATATTTATGAATAATATATTAATTTTACATTAAATGGGATGCTTTTCTGATAGCGTACTTGACATGAAACAACGATTTTCTCTAAAATCTTATTTTGCACACAACAATGAGTTATACTAAAAATAATATATTATTATTATTATTATTTTAATTTTTAGTTAAAACTTAGTCATTGTATTGGAAGAAATGAATATAACTAACTAAAATATGATTACACATGTTGTTAAATGTTTTTACATTTATCCAATAAATTTTAGAGGCTTAAAATGAGAATAAATCTATTTTTAAGTATAAAATAATCTAATATTTTTAAAATGTCTTTTTACCACCTTTTGATGGAAAACCCTTTTTAAATATGGTATTTTTGAATTTTATATATTATATTTTAAAAAATAAACATATAATTTATAAGTTTAACATCAAAATTTACTTTGGTAGAAATGTTGGTTTTTTTGATAAAATCTATATTGTAATGAAAAGTGAAAAATACTACATTTTAATTCAAAACTTCCTTTTCACCTAATTTATTTATATAGTTATATTGTCCTTTTAATTAGTTTTAATGTGTAATTAGATTATTTTTTATCATTTAATCCAATTTCTATCATTTAAGTAATTTCATATTGAAATTGGACATAAACACATGTCAATCTTTTGATAGTTTTTACTTATTAAAAATATTCTTTCTTGTTTTGGAAATGGGAATTGATTTTAAATTCATTTCTACCAATTCTATGTTTTGAATGTAAAAAAAATGGATTCCATATTTAGAATCAGAAGTTCCAAATTTTGTAAATTGGTACCTTTTATTTTTTGACATTATGAATTATAACTTCGGTAATTATTTTTATTTACCATGGGTAAAGGATAAATCTGGTAAATAAGGGTAAAAAATAATATTATAATAATATAAAACTACCCTAAAACGTGACCAAATACTATTGGATGAGATATTTCTGACCATGGGTATCATTGGGTCTATTTTAGTACCTCATGGAGCCACTTGGGTGTGATAATGACATGTTATACAAATTAATTTAAAGTAAAGAGAAATATAACATGAACATGTATCTTTTTATTGAAACGATTTTAATATAGGGTTTTATAATAGATATATTTGACTATAAATAGTAATTAGAAATATAAAAATATTTCCTATATCATGGTATTTTATTTATAATTTCTATACATTAAATAAACAAATATATTTATTACACAAAGTTGAAGAAATGATTACCTTATTAATGAAATATTCAAATAAATAAAATTATAAATAATACTATAAATGTAATTTGAAAATTTTAATGCCATATAAAAAATTTTGGATAAATTTACATGTGAGGGATGATTTAATTTAATTTTTTTTTAAGGAATCAAGTTGTTATGGATTTAACAAAATTCAATTACTAAATTGTGTCAAAATTGACATAAATGTGTATTTAAAACAAATACTATTTTATTAAATGATATAATAGTCATAAAAATATAATATTAGAACAAATGACTTATATAATGTTACAAATTTCATTAATGATCTACTTGTGGTTCTATTTTCATTTTATACTAACTATAGTAACCATATATTATGAAAATATAAGAAAACGTGGTAAGAGTTAATGTTTTTAACTAAGGGTTAAATCTAAAAGATAAGTTTAATTTTGTGACCTAAACTTGTAGAAAACATATTGGTTAAGATTATTTTGACACATAAGTGTCTTATCCTTGAACTTTATCATTTTGGAACTATTATAATTCGAAAATCATTTTTTAATAAAATAATATTTCAAGACTTTCTTAAAGTTCCCCTCCTCCCACTTATAAAAGGCCACCACATCTACCTAATTACACACACCTATAAAGCTACTTGTCTCATATAAATTATACTAAAAGAATATCCCAAGATCCCCCATTTTTCTTATAAGCCTTACCTTGGGTATAAGGAAACTTGAGGAATCCTTTTGGATAAATCAAATGGAGTTACCATATTTAGAGGTAACGTATTCTATCAAGATCCTTTTATTTATTTTCTTTCTCCAACCCCATAAAATATATTTATTCCATTATTTTATAACAACAAAAGTATCCTAAATATACTATGATGTTTTTATTCTAAGTTTTCGACCTGGTCTTATACACACCTCTATCTAATTGATATATAACATAATGTTTCTATGTACAGCGAACTGCTACCTCACGAAATGATGATTGTTCTATTTTCTCCTACCACCTCTCATGATAGACATTATGATAGAACCATATTTATATATTATATATATTATAATTATATTTTCCATATGCTTCTATAATTTTTATTTAGAACATACCTTTATGCTTTCCATGTTGTGTAAATATGATAATTTCGTTTGAGGAAGTGTGGACTACCGCCCCCTCAAAGCGATGTGACTCATTCCTGCTATACATGGAATGTATAAAGGATGTTTTTATTAAACCTATGAAAAATACATGAAATTAATATAATATTGGTTTTATAATATAAATTTATAACATTTTATTATTATTATTTTAATATGGTAATTAAATGAAAGTAGCATTCATGTGTATCTACGGACTACCGTCTCCATGAACTATGCATTTCATTTCTTGCCTCCAAATATTAGGGATATTATAAATAAATATATACTAGATATATATGATATTTAAATCATGAATAATATTCTGGATATGATGGACTTTTGACTACATGGAAAATTTACATCAAAAAATGTTCATTTTCAACTCATGTACCGAATATCAACAAAATGTCCAATAAGAACCTAAATAATTATATAATTTTTATAACATGGTATTAAGTGATATAAAAGGAATAATAAACTTGAAAAGGTTTCTCAAGAAAGTATAAATTAACCTAAGTTTATTACTAAGGAACATAATTATTGTACATGACGAGTGAGACTCAAGGTAAGGGACTTCGTCTCAATCTCCTTTCATTGAGGCATATTTTGATAATATACACCACCTTATTTTATAAGGTGTATAATAATACCATTTGACTTTTAATTTTATTAAGAAGGAATCTTTATCAGGGAAGCGTTTTATTAAATAACAAAGAGGAATTTTTTTTAATGTAAGTGGCGATGATTACGTTTTCGTCGTCATGACCGTTATTTGGTATTTGGATTCCTTTACAAGACATGATATTTTTAAAAAGAAAAGTAAATACCATATTCCTTTTTAGGTATTTTGGTATTGAAAATGGATTTGATAAATGATTGATTATGTCAATATCTTTAAATACTATCTTTTGATTTCAATGTGGAAATGTTATTTTTTCATTATGTTTGTTTTATGAATTAGGATTATATAATGATTCTTGGAAATTTGATGGGTGGTTATGTGATAAACCAAAAATGGGTGGTTATGTGATAAACCAAATATGGTTCATTAAGTGATAAACTATGGATGGGTGGTTACGTTATAACCTCCAATGAAATGGGTATGGAAGTCGGATGTATGGTTATTCCATTTAGTGATATGTGTGGAAGTCGACTATATAGTTATCCCATTTAAGTATTTTTTTTCATCCCAAGCTACCTTTATATGTTATATGTTGCTTTATATGGGATTTATGGTAATATTTTAGTTACAAAAAGGGTAATCAATGAGATTATTTTCTGTGAAGTATATTTTACTAATTCATTAAGGTGAAAAGTATTACTTTAGGATAAAGTATTCATGGTTTATATATTTACGCAAGGCTAACAGTTTTTCTTCTTTGTGTATCCCTTACTAATATTTTTATTCTTATCCCAATTTTTGAAATGTTTTATACAAGACTTAAAAAAGAATAGATTCACAGATGAGATCAAGAAAAATTCTTTTTGTTTAAACATGAAACAAACTATGTTTATTTTTGAAAAGTTTTTGTTATATTAAAAAATTGGATAGTGCATAGAATAGTCTACTTGTAATATTTAAGTTTCTATGCATGAGTTATGAAATAATTCTCTAAAGCTCTAAAACTGAAAATATCTTCAAAGTGAATTAAATTCAATTGTTGACTTATCTCAAGATTAATAAATGTTTAAGGTCGGGGCCTTATAAAATTAGTTAACAATTTGAGGTTGTGAAGAATTTGTGGGATACTACTATAAATAGGAGTTGTTAGAGGGATTTTATATTCACTTGCATAATATATTTAACAGATCACTTGTGTAATATTGTGATCCTTCACCTGTGTAATGTGGTGAACCTAGTTTCAAGATTATCCTTGGATAAACCATTATACTTTGATAATAATATTTATAATATATAATTTGTGACTTGGAAATATCGACCATAAAAAGGATTAGGTTTCCCACATCTGGGTCGAAACTTGTAAAATGTTTGTTCCAACTTTACTGATTTACTTGCATTGCATATAAATGGATACGATGTTAAATAGTAAAATATCTATTAATATTAACCAAAAATAGAAGTTCAAATCCTAAAGGGTTAAGAGAGTAAAATAATATTTAGAATTTGGTAAAAACTAGACCACACCTGATTCACCCCACTCCCCCTCCCCTCTATAGTGTGTCTTCACTAGTCCAATAGAACATACATATTATATGACCATTAACTTGTCCTAAATACAATTATTTAGTCTTGTTTCTTTAAATTGCAATGAAAATTGCAAGAAAGGTAAATTATTAAGTATATGATCAATGATGTAGATAAATATCATTATTATATAGGTTTTTAAATATTTGATTTATTGATTTTTTTAATTACACATATATATATATAGAAACTTGTAATTTGAATCTAAAAAAATATTATTTTCATTAAGTTTCTTAAATTTAAAGTATTTTTATTAGAATGAGTTCTTCATATTCAAATAATCAAGTATCTTATGTCGAAATGGAAACAATGATATATAAAAATCATATATTATAGAGATCAGCTTACTTATCATTTGCAAGCTTACCCATAAATGATTTTTCATTTACATATTAGTTACTTCTATATATTTTTAGTACTACTTAATCATATTCATTCTCACTATTGATTATTCATTAGACAAATTATTAATTTAGATAATCATAAAAATTAAAATCACCCAAATAGTACATTTGTCTTCAATCGAACTACTATAATTTCGATGACCATTAAAATAATGTTAAAAAAATATTCTAATTCATTGTACATATCATAACAATATCACTTTAGGGATTATTTCAATATAAATTATTTTGTTTGAAACTTATCAATCAACATTAACCTTACAAATTCATTCATTACTTTAAAATAAAAAATGTTTATTTCAAACAAATTATGTGCCTTATTTTTTAGAATATATTTTAAAATTCAATTCTCCTTTTCATTAAATATTAGAATTGATTGACTGAAAATCTTATTAACAATTCAATTCATTCAACACATCATATATAGTTTAAAATACAATGTCTAATAGCTTAATTTAAATTTCTTATTTACTAAATAATGAAACACTTTACCATATATGTTTTATATATTAGTTTACAAAATATTCTCGTTAATGAACTTATTATATATTTTTAATATAAAAAATATACCTTTCATAATTGATTACTAATATTTCTTCTATAATAATTATTATTTCAATAAAATAACTTATCAAGTTATGAGAGTGATTGGGATTTATTCTATTTCACTAAAATAAAATGCTACATTCTTATTAGAAAATGTTCTCCGTACATGTATGTATATTTTGTTTTTCAAAGTTATTTATTTTTTGAAAATACAAAAAAAAATTATTTATTATTTATATATTTTCATGGTTCACCTATTATTCATGATTAGAATATGACTCCAACTATTTAATATATAGAAAAATTGATAACATGGGATAATTCTCATTATAATGTAATTTTAATTAATCAAGCATCAATTTCTTATACTATAAGATTTTATTCATATACATATTAAACGTTTTCTCCATTAATTATTAAATTTCAATTAGTGAAACTATTATATATACTAAAGTTGGGTTTCTTCTGGCTAATGTGTCATGTCCACACGTTTCCACGTCTCCAAAATACACATCTCCGCCAATTTTTTCTTTATCCAGTGCATGCCTCCCTCCTTCGCAAAATTATTCCATCGATCCTATGGTTTCATTTCTATTGGTATCCAGCCTTCAACATGAATCTCTGAAACCACCACTGCATCCATTCCCACACACTCCTTACCTCCACCCCCACTCTTGGAAGTCGATCCTCCTTCCTCTACGGCCTGATGTTCATTTATGTTCACTCTCCACCTCCCCACCTCTGCTCCCAAAATCAGCCTCCCTCGGGCTGCTCTGCCTCTAATTTTCAGTTCATCGTCGACCAGTTTCTCATCCTCTAGCTCCTCCTACCTCCTTCCATTTTATGGTTCCCACTACGAGATTTTCCACTGCTCCAAGGGTTCCTACTCCCGTTTCACCTTTACCGGTGCTCATACGATTCCCACTCCCATTGTTCCAACTCCTGTTTCACCTCTACTATTATTCATACGATTCATACTCTTGTTTCCCCTCTAGTGACCCTCATATGGTTCCCACTTCCATTATCCCTCTACAACTTCTCCAAGGGTTCTAGATCATGTTTCCCCTCCCACCATCAGTACCCACAAAACACAGAAGCTTTCTTCCCCACTAATTTGTTCTTTTCTTCTACAGTTCATCCATCCATTGGAACCCCCTCTTACTTGTTATTTATCTCAGCTATTCTAGGGTTTCCACTGCATTTTTAGTGCTCCATCCTCCACGTCGTGCAACCCATTCAACATTTTCTTCAACATCAAACTGCTTCGGCATCCCCATTAATCCCCTCTTCCACTACAATTGACTTCCCATAATTGTGCTACTCGCCCCTCTACATTTTACATATTATCTTTACCATCTACGGTACCAACACTTTTTTCTTATATAATGTATATTTCTTGGCTATAGTATGATAGACAACCGGTTCCCCATGAGAAAATATTTTTACTGGTTTTTTGTTTTTTCAGTGCCCATATTTTTATAATAGATCAGGTGAAGTGTGAGAGTCTATAAAGAGGTAAAACTTATGCAAGTTGTGGTATAATTCCATCCAATAGAGGTAAAATAATCAGAGTTCTTATTTTATTTATCCATTTCTTTTGTTCATTGACTCCCATTTTAGATTTGTATCCCAGTATTGAAAATATAGTCCTTTACATGTCTACTTAACCTATAATCTTATTATCTTTATGGTTTTATGATTATTGGTATATTTTTTAGGATGAGATATGAAACCTAAGCTTTTATATACTGAAATTAGTTTCATGTGAATATTTAAAGCTATAATCTCATGATTTATATTGCTTTCAAGTGGACACCTCTTATTCATGCCTCCATGTCCAATCAGTTTCCCATTCCACCATTTGAATTAAAATGAATCACTTTAGTCAGCCTCTATTTTATTTAAGTCATTTGGTATGATTTCTTTAGTTTATATCCTTCAAGTCAACTTTTTATTTCCATCGTATATCTTTTTTTTTATCAACTTATTATCTCACTGATTCTCTTATTTACATTGTTTTGATTTTTCATTTAGCAATGGATTATTATATTTTTAATTTACTTTGCATCAATTTTCATTATATAATTCTTCTAACTTTTCATTAACCCCTTGGACAAGTCCCCATATATTCCAAGAAAAATCAATTCCATGAGAAGTTCTACTCACCATTTTTGCTTCTCATTTATTCCAAGTATGGTGTTCTTCCTAATTTGAAAAGTAAGTTTGTTACATTTTTATATTTGATTTTATTTTTTATGAAATATTAATTTTGTTTATAAATATATATGCTCTATTTTTAAGTACATGATAAATAGAATTTTAAATATATTTTGAAATTTATGTTTCGTAGACTAAATATATTCCATATTCATTGTATTTGAATGCATGAAAAATAGATATTTTCATCATTTTTTTATATCATGATATTTTGTTTTCCATTCAATGTCCTTCATTTTTTGTTATCAATATCTTAATTGTATGTTTTGTTTGGAATTAGATAAAGAATGATTTACTATTACAAATTGATGCAAATATCTAATTAATCATATTTATTGGGTATTGTGAAATGAATTATTTTTGTTGAGTGAAATTGATTTGATTTATTTTCTGTGTTGATTGTTGTATTTTATTAAATGGGATGTTTAATTTTTAAATCAATCATCTCATTTTAGAAGCATTATTATTCAATAGATAGGGTTGTAGAAATTTTTAGCCTTTAACCAAGTGAATGTGTTGATTTCTAAAATCAATGGAAGGGAATTTATAGTTTCTATCCTAGGTTGATGTGGTTGGTGTTGGTTATAATATAGGCACATTGGCGTGAAACCCACAAGAAAGGGGGAACATCCATTCTTGGTAATGAGTATTTGTGTTCACTTCCCTTCTCAGTTTTTGGTTTTGATCAGAGTGACATTAACACATTATTTTGTTTCCATGTACATTTCCAAACATAAAATATAAATTTAGTCATAGTTTTATGGTTGCAGTTCTAATATATTTTTTATGGGTATAATTCTATAGTACTCATCAAATGTTGTTCTAGATATCATTATATAACCTTCTTTCTTCCATAAACCTTTTCCAGTTTGATGCAGACAGGGTGAAATAGGTGATGAAATTATTGAAGCTCTAATTTCTAATACTTTAACTTTTCAAAATATAACATTGTTCTCCCAAGTAAGCTTTGATTTTTGATTCTTGCATGTAGTATTTTTGTAGGATACATGTGTGTTTTCATACACATAAACTCACATATATTTCTTATCAATTGTTTATTATCTAAAAAATTACTTCTGATTTTTTTGAACTTCTTTTTTAATTTATAGCTTGCTGGAAAAATATAATCTTAGGGGAAAAACAAATAAGCACCCAAAGTACTCGTATGGCTCCATTTTACATGAAGGTAACATGTTGGTGTGTTAATTTATCTTATTTTACCATACTATATTATGTATGTTGAGAGGTGTATTTTCTCCTTATTCATTCATGTGGATTTCCATATTGAACTTCCTCAATAATATGTTCATATATTTATCTGGATTAAAATCTTTGATATGCCATACTGCATTTTTACTATTTCTTTGTGGTTCACGATTAAGCAGTTCATTCATTATTCTTATTTGGATGGTGGTATGCCAATAAGCCTTGGATTGAAATTTTGTTATATATGAACTCTTCTATACATGTTTATACTTTTGTGTTATATCTTATTACATATATGGGTTCCTGTTGTTTATTTTATAAGAATTTTCAATTAAGTAGTCCTTTTGAGGCAAAATTGGTTGATCCTTCTTACCCCCTGAACAAATACATGCTATATTTTTTTAATATTGTTCTTTTAATACACCCTCAATTATTTCTCTATGGTAATCAGTTTTTTAATTTCTAACTTTCTCATTTTCATTCTCACTATATGTGAAAAATACTTCAATAAATATCATACTAGAATTGGGTAAGCTTCGGTTGCAAGTTAAATATTGTGCCTTCTAGATTATTTTCCAATTATTTTGTAGATCTTAGACATTGTGAAGGGAATGTGGTCTTTATATAAAAGGATGTCATGTTACCAACATGTTTCCAAACTTATCCTGATATAGAATTAACCTTTTATTTACAGTTGATAGAGCAGTGAAATTCTTCCAATTATATAAAATAGATGTAGAAAACTTATAAATTCTCTAGAATAAAATTTTGAGAAGATGGAAACTATCATTGTCAGATTTTAGAATTGTATTTTTCATGTTAATTTTCAAATATATATTTATTTTTACCTTAACTATCACACCACTATATATCTAATATTGTTCCTTTAATGTTGGGTTTTTTTGGTGGATTACTGATTATAATTTCTTCATCTTTGAAATATATTAATTTTGATAAAATGTAGTACTAAATGAATCTTTATTATCTATTTAGAAAAAAAATGTAGGGCCAAGAGTCCCTAATAAATCACCATCTATGTTAATTTTGATATGGGAGGCATCCATTTAAATGTGTTTCATAGAGATCCCAGGTAAAACACTTACCCCTATATTTTTGTGATAATAAGGTCCTAAATTGAATTTCTTATACACCCTAACTTCAATGTGGAATCCATTTGGATATCCATCATAACTCCAGATCATCATGGCATAGTTGAAGGCAAAGATCATGTCATAGTAGTATTCTAAATTTGTAAGGAATAAGGAGAAAGCATATGAAAGTGGTAAGCCTACCATATACAGCTTGTCATCCATGGGGAGTCATGAACTGTCCTAGATGAAAGTGGTAAGCCTCACAGTTCTTGGTATTTTTTTATTTTTATGAACTGTCATAGAATTTGAAAAGCCTCAGGCTTTCATTCCTAAAAAAATCATGGAATAGATGTACTTTTTGGAGTTATGCACCCTTATAACAATTTTTTTTTACATGTAGTGGAATCATTGAATTTGACCAACAGATTAATTATTTTTGGTTTTGTGGATTGTGTATGTATCTGGAAGCTATTTGAGTTTATTATATAATATGTTTTTTTTTGCCTAATAATTTATGTTGTCTATTAGTATAAAAAATGTTTTATGTTTTACCTTAGAACTCCACCTTTTCCCTTCAATATGATCCATGGGAAGATTATGAATTATATTTTTGCTTTAATTCCCTAATCCATATTCTTATCTTGGTCCTTCCTATGATTTGGTTATTACTTATAACAACGTGTAATGTTTTCTTTCTCCTTGCATTTGAATTTCCAACTATAAGGTGCATTCTTAATCCAAGGCTGACTCATTGTTCGTGTCCTATTCTTCTGCGCAGCTATCAAATATTATCATTTATGCATTGTAGTGAAAAATATTTGATACATTTTTCATGATTGAGACTGATGATTGAGGTTCACTTCACTTTCTGATTCAAAATTTCATTAAGTTATTGTCTTTATGTTTTAATAACATTTCATGAGGTCAGGAAAAAAAGAATCGTTGATAAGTGGTCCTTTTTATTTTTTCTATTTTATTGAATGTCTTTATTCTCAATATTATTCCATTTATTTTTATTTTTTTAGCATTTTTGGATTACATTATTTTCATGTTCAATTTTGAACCAAACATGGAATGGTCTCAAAGTGCATTTCTATATCACCTTCTCTTTCTAAGCATGTCAATGATCATTTGTAATAGCATGCACTTTGCTAAACAGATTCTTTAAATCCTATTAGATTATTTATTCTTTATATACCCCCTAATTTATTAATAAAATTACTTAGTTCATTCACTCATATTTCTCAAAAATTTTAATAACAATACAATTATATTCATATAGAGTACTTGACATACAATTAATATGGATTAGTATTCTTTTAATCCAATCATTGTGTTCTTTATGTCTCCATATTATCTAGGATTTTTTACTATTTTTACTAGAATAATTCCAATACAATTCTATGAACATGCTTTTTAAATTATATATTAACTTCTAAGCCTACATGCATGACATAATGAGGAAGTGATGTTAGAGGCAGATGATCTGTTATGGAAATTTTTGTTAACATATAGTGGAATCATTGAATTTGACCACCTGAATTATTATTTTTTATTTTCGGGATTGTATTTGTATCTATAAGTTATCTCAATTTATTTTATACAGTATTTTTTATGTGCCTAACAATTTAGGTTGTGTGTGATTATAAAAATGGTTTTTTGTTTTCATTTTCCAAAATTATATTAAAAAACTCAGTAGATTATATATGTGGAAAAAAAATTCTAGAAAAATAAAATGGAAATTATATATTTTTAGAATTTTGTTCATGTTTCTTGGGAAATTAGAATTAAATAAGACATAAATTACTTGTACAGCCTTATAATTTCTATTAATAGTGTACTGTTTTGGTTTAAATGTTGACAAACTGCTTTTTGGAACCCTTAAGTGCCAAACCTCGGTTTTTTTCATATGTTTGTCTACTATGATGTGAAAAAGTTTAATATTATTTGATGTAGAGTTTAGGATTAAGTGGGTCTTCTAATTACGGACGTGCATCAGGCATTCCTAGTCAAGGGGAAGGAGTGGCAGGGAGAATAATTCATCATACAAGGTCTATTATGGTATGTAATACTTTGATGATATCAATTTCTTATTTGATGGTTTTATAAGGCTTTTATCCTATTCATCTTGTGTGTTTTATCAAATGAAATATAATCCCTATTTTTTTATATTAATTAATTTCCCTTTTTTTTACATGTTTGAAGAACATATGTGAAAACTGATTACGTTCTATTGGTTAATACCTTTTTATTCTATATTTTACTTCTAAACCCTATTCTGTCGCATGATTAGATTCCTTGATAATATTACTACACTAAAATCTTTCTTCTTTTATTGGAGTTTAATTGGGGTTATATATGAGAAAACTTATTGAGAAATTCTTATTTTACTTATCATTTATAATAAGTTTTTTCAAAAAAATATTTCTAGATTTCTATTTGATGTTTTGTGTTTTTACCATTTACTTAAATGGTTTTCTTGTGGATATAGTGCATATGAAAATGGGATAGGGGTCATGGTGTCTAGATGTTTGGTAGTGGGCGGTCTCAATCAGTTGCCACAAGTACATAGTATGGTAGTGCACCAAAATCTCATATGCTCTGACAAGTTAATTCATTCTTACAAGATTAATTTTCTCCTTGTCCAGGTCTTCCCAACTTCCAAATAATTTAATTTATGCTATCGCATTTACTCATAATTGATTTAAAATTTCAGGTTTTGTTAATTATATTATCCCTTATTTATTTTCTAACTAATAAAGAATGTATCACCCCCGATTTTATCACTCCTGATGGACAGAATCATTCATTGTTCAAGTCATGTATTGTTTGATGAAGATGAGGCAGCATGTTCTTGCACTTCTCCACCATACTCATCACTGGTTCATCCTTGATGTTGTTATGATCTTCTTTATAGATAAACATGCCTGATATAATATCTAGGCTATTTTGGGTTAAAAGAAGGTATTCTTTCTTTTCTATAGTTGTTAAGCTACCATTAATTATAGGGACCCACTAGGATGATATAGTGGCTACTAAAATGTTGACTCCAATGTATATTCCATAGGAATGGAATTACCATATTCAAGTGGTGGAGTTGTTCCCCTTTCCTTCAAACCTATATAAGTTTGATGGAACATGTAGATAAACATGGTCCTTTGACTTCCCCCACACCCTAATCAGTTCCCAAAATATCCTCATAATTTTACATCAACTATCGGATTTCCAATCATCATCAACACCTCCTCCAATACCTTCTCCACAACAACCTCAAAGAAAACCTTCTCTGGGTACATGATATATGTCTCCTCTAATACATTTTTCTCCTTCCATATTCATAAACAATGTAACTTTTATTAAGGGAGTTCCTTTCAAAATAGTGAATATAAATGGGGTTTTACTTGTGATACATGCTTTTGAAAATTGGATTATGTGCTCTATTTAAGCAGTGGATGAGATTTTTAATTTGATCACTGGATGGTTTTTTATATCATTGGAACATGTATTTTATTTAAATAGTGGATCATCTTTTTCAATTTATCAATGGGTCATTTTTATAGCATTATTTGATATCACTGTGCAAATGCTCGGGTGAGTACTAGTTCTTAAAACACAACAGCTGTTAATATTCAATTCTATTTTTAAAATTATTTATTAACTTATTGTGTTGTACAATTTAATTAATCTTTTATTTTACTAATTATTCAAAATTTAGTAAAAAATGTGAAAATATTTATTTGTATTTTTAAGAGAATTAAAATTTTGGGTATCAAGAATATATTCATGGATTATAATATAGAATATTATTAATTGCCTTGTAGATTTTAGAATACAACATTCATAATCAAAATTTTCCCTTCAATCAAAAGTTTTTATGGTTTTATATATCTTGGATAATGCCCAATAAATTAATGGTTTCCATAAAAAAATTAATAATGTCCATTACTCAACTATAATACATATAGTACTCATTTACAAAAAAAATAAACTTACAACACTTAATGAATTTATTTCCTGAATAATGTTCTCTTATATGCACACTTAGTATAGTCTACTCTAATTTATTTTTATGTTTTTAAGAGGATTTTATTATTAGTAATAATTTATAAATATTATACTCAATATGAAACAATAAATAGTGATTTCAATTCCTAAAATTTAGGAGAAATTGACTACTCAACCCTGTTATTTGATGATTTCAGCAAGAAGGGAAAACATAAAACACTGACTGAGAATAATACTATTTCTACTCTTTTCTCCCACTATAATTTTAATTTCATCATGCCTTTATTATTTTCACTTGATTTATATTAATATATCACAAATATACATGATATTATTTTCCAATAACAATTATATTTTTTAGATGCATTAATAAATATATTTTTCATGATAATAAAAATATTTATATGAACTTGAGTAACTAATAAACAAAGTAAATTTTTTTCCTTTAAATTATTAGGCATAGTTTTATTGATTTTTATTTATAAGTACTTCATATGTTATTTATGGTATTTACCTATAAAAACCATGATAAAATATTTCAATAACCATTATGGTCTTTTTATAATCACAGAAAACACTAATTGTCACCTAAAATTTTCATTATAATCAATTCCTTTAATAACCATGGTTTTTTAGGGTTGTAAGAATTATATTATATGGATACACATTCAATAAGGGGTGAATTTTAGTTTAAAAACTTAGTTTAAAATATTTAAAATAAATAATAAACAAAACCTAATTAAGTAATATTATCATATTTGGAATCAATCTAATTATCAGAGTTACAGAATCTGAAGTAGACAACAGTCTGATTAAATAAGAGTGAAAATCACAATAATGATTAATCTAATTTATCAGAGTTTTTTTATCATAATCTAAGTTAATATGACAAAAAAATTGAAAGATAATTATGGTGACTAATCTTTCTATATTAAAATTCAGTACAATAATAACTCGTAAAGAAACAAGCAATACAATAGCTAAGTAGAAGTAAGAATGACTTATAAGATATTATCAAAAGATTTGCCTCATTTAACCTTTAGAGTAAGGTAGTCAATAAATCCAACTAAACGTATCTATTTCTTTATAATTACAATATATTATGTCTTTCCTATCTCTGAAAGTGCACGATACAATGATTGGATTTGATTCATCTTCTTATAACCAAAATCACTCAATATGATGATCGACTCTATCTTCCTATCCTCAGAATCCCTTGATCCGATGGATTTGATTAACCATATTATTATCCCTAGAATCCCTCGATCGTAATAATGATCAGACACATTTATAATTACAAAAGTTCTTAAAGAGAAAACCTAACAAGGTTTCCTTAAGAAGACAACTCTCTAAAGAAATGCAAATACTAAGAACGAGCAGTTCACGCTATGTATGCTTATGAAAAATTGAGAGAGTATGTAATAAATCATCTCTAAACTCATCAAATGGATCTTTATTTATATTAAATCACCCAAAAGTCATATTTACATGTTTTTTTCAATGGCCTTGGATAGATAGTACTTGATAGATCATCATGACTAAATGTCCAATGTTGTATTGATTAAATTCATTACCATGTGAAAGATATTCCTTACATTAGAAACCATTTTATGTATTATTATTATTAGAAACTTTTTTCAGTATGATTTACTTCCTTAACTAATATCAATATGATAATATTTATGAGTGTCAGTCCAATTTTATTGATACCAATATCAGTTTGATATTCATGACTTTTTGTCAGTACGACAGACATTACTAAAGTCTAAATTCTCTTCTAATAAAGAAGAGTATGGTTTATTGGACCCATACTCATTTTTATTTCCATAATGAATAATAGTAAGTTTATATCCA
Organism: Viscum album; assembly: GCA_963277665.1. Classification (NCBI taxonomy): domain Eukaryota; kingdom Viridiplantae; phylum Streptophyta; class Magnoliopsida; order Santalales; family Viscaceae; genus Viscum; species Viscum album. Next base: position 1,144,357,155 of record OY728148.1, read on the forward strand.
TAATAAATTTAAAACTTTTTATTTTTATTGTAAGTGATAATGTTTTCTAAAAAACATGCTAAAACACTTGGGACATAAAAATTTAGTAAATTATTTAAAGTGTTAGTGATTTCCAAAAATAAAGAAATTTAAAATTAATAAGTATAACTTCTGACTTAACATTATCCCTCTTTTTTTCAAATCACAAACCACAAAAAATAGAAGAAAAAATAACTTTGAAAAAATTATATCCCATTTCTCTTTTAAGAACTTTGTATGCAAAGTTACAATTTGAAACTTAACTCCCCTAAATTTTTAACTCTTATAAATGTGATATTGAATATGATGAACGTATTTATAATAGATCTTCATTAATAAATATTCTCCCCCTTAGAAAATATTCTCCCCCTAAGTATCATGTTCTCCCCCTTAATAAAATATATCCCCATTATAAAATTATCCCTTTGATAATACTCTCCCCCTTTCTATAAAATTATCCCCCTTTATGATTTTCAAAAAGGAATGGAAAATAAATCTGAATCTTCCTACAACATTAGAAAAGTAAAATAAAAACAATTTTGAACTAACTAATCATCCATAAAAAATATTAAAGAAGAAATAACCAATTAGAATTAAAAAATATTCAGATAAATCAGATTTGGATGATAAGATAATTCATTAACAAACATTAAAATATTTATAAAAAAATACATTTGAGAGTTCAAATAAGTAAAGAAAATCAATATTTCTTCATCAATGTCCTGAAAAATGGATTCATATTCATAAACTCTCATCGGTCTTTCCCCATATTGAGAATTGTGTATTCTTATGCCTGAACTTCCTTAGACAGCACTTTTTTATAATCTCTCAGTATGATTACTTCTTCTTCACAAGATTTTAGTATTCTCGAGTTCAGCTCCATATCTTTGATCTTTTTCTTCAAATCATTAAAATTTTATATACATTCATTAGTGGCATCCCTGAATTCTTTACAAAACTTAACTCCATTTTCCATAACTTTAGATAACTAATTGAAAGATATTGTTGATTCAAAAATTAGATTCTTTATCTTATTAAATTTTTTATCATGCATCTAAATATCTAAATTAACCTAGTTTTACCACTTAACCATTTGATCTCATGATATCTTAGGAGTCTGATAAATTTCTTGAATAACTTTTAAATCTACTGCAATCTATATCACCCATTCTATCAAAAAATTTATTGATTTTTATTTTATATTGATACTTTCTTGGATTATCTAACTCTGAACTTCAAAATTTGGAAATTAACGTATTTTTCCTTCCAACCTTCTCAAAACATGAACAATATAATCAAATATTTTCTGAGAAATGTTTATAAAAGAATCTGATTATTCTATGTCAGGTTGAGGAGGATTTTTTCAGTTGGTTCTAACTTCGATTTCTTCACCTCTCTTTTTATCTATATTTTTAAACTTCGTTTTTAGATTAATTAGAAACTTTTTTATCATCTAATATTTCCATAGTTTCCATATCTTCATCGGTCTTAGATTTATCATTAGATTTTATTTTGGAATTATAATATTCTTCCTCTTTCTTTGATGATGAATCTACTTCTTCTTCTTATGTTGATGATTATTCTCCATAACTACCAACTTTATTATCCTTATCGTTCTTGGAAGTTTAGTATGATGAGGATGAGGATGATGATTCTGATGAATCTTTATTTTTGTGAATTTTCCCTCATTATTGTCTTCATTTTCTTCTTATTCCTATTTTCATTATTCTCCTTCTTCAACCTATTCTTATATTTGAATTTATACTTCATAGTGTTGTTATTATTCTTATTCTTTCTATTATCCTTCTTTCCCTTAAACTTATTTATCAATTTTCTTATCAATATCTTTTTGAATCTACCTCGTAGTTCTAAGAGATCCTTTTCTTGGTGATACCGGGGTCGATTATTTTTCATGAAAAATAAAGACTGATTCTTCAACTACCACTTTTTATTTTCCCTTACCTATCTTGGAAGGGATCTTTACTAGAACTGTGGATGTTTCATTCAAAACAGAACCTATTTCTAGTTTGATCTAACCAGTCTGGGATATTGTAAGCATAAAATTTTCTAAAACTATTTTGACATATTTTAGTAAATCTTCATAAAGCTGAGATTCTTGAAACTTTTTCTTTTATTTCTTTTTCTTTGGTTATTATTCTATGGTTTCAGTATCACAAATATTTAATGCCTTTTATTTTATGGTATTGAGTCTAATTTCTAGATCCCTTAGTTTTTTCTAAGCTTTATTTTTCATCATATTTTCAAAAATATCCTCAAGAATCACCTTCTTTTTCTTTTGTTTCTTCAGATGAGAGGTCTCTACCTTTCTCATCTTCTTCTTCTTATCAATCCTTTCTAACTTCCTTGATGGATCTGTCTCTGATGCATCACCATCATATTTCGCAAAAAAGTTCTTTGATTTTTCATTAAAGACAAATCTCATTATGTTCATCATTTCCTCACTCATAAATGAAATTTTCTCCCTCATTGAGTATAATTTATTAGAGACTTTGAATATATCCATACACTCTACCACCATCTTATTAATGAAATATGGAAACATTATGATCTTGGATTTTAATGAAGTTGTTTTAATGTTCTCTGTGGTAATAAGGATAAACTTAATAAGATCTATCTTTCTAAAATTTATAATAAAATCTAATATGAAAACATCTAATACATTCAAGGAATCTCTATCTCTTTTTCTTAGAATCAAAAACATTTTCATCCAAAGGGAAACTACTCTTCAATCTAGAGTTAGGTGGAAAACCTTTATAACCTTTTCATACTCCAAAAACAAATATTCTTCAGCTTTGATCTTATTAGAAGAACCACAACTACACAGCACCATGTGATAAGGACAATAGGCTTAACCTTATGAAGGTATTCCAGCAAGATCAGCAAGTTTATTTTAATATACCTTGTATATTTTCCCAAAAATTGTAAAAGAAACTTTTTATTTCCAATATTCCTTAATAAACTGAATAGACACATAGAATTCATAAACTATGTTAGGGTAATAAAGATAAAAATCTTTATCTGGATTTTCCACACACTGATTCCTAACCTTGGAAATAAATTATCTTCTTCAATGTAGAGTCATAAATTTCATACAATTATCTTTAGATCAATATTTACCTGAACACATACCACTTTCCAAAATATTCCTTTGTCTCCATTGGATCTGGATCTAAAACTAGATAATGGACATAAAGAAAGACTTTTGAATAGAGGATCAAGAAGGATGCAACAGATCGAAGTCAAAATCACTGAATAACTGATGTAGAACAATGGCTGACCCACCTTTATATATCCATCTATGGTGATGGTTCATCTTCTATAAGATAACCAATGGTTGATATGAAAACCTAAACTAATCTAATGGTCAAGATTCATCTGAAAAAAAAATTTAAAATTATTTTGAACTCTCTAAGTATTTAATAGTTTTATCAGATTGAGAATGAATCCAATTATAAATTTATTAAAACTTTTAAAAAAAGGTTTTTTTAACTAAAATAATAATAACAAAAAAATTAAATAACAACATAATGAAATAGTGAAAAAACTAAAAGAATAGAAGAGTAACTTTTAGAGTGAAAATTGTCATCGGTATGGTTAACCTGTTCTTCTTGGTTTTGGTAAATTAAACTAATTTTTATAGTTTTGAAATAAAAACTGAATATGATATTTTTATTATGAAAACTAATTATGATAGTTTCTATAGGAAAAATAAATATAATAGTTTTATAAAATAAGTTTGAATATGATAATTTATTTATCCGAAAAAGTTTTTAAGAAATTTTGAGTTTGGAAATTTATAACATTTTCAGAGTCTTGGGAAAACTACTTGAGAATTCTGACTTTTAATTTTTTTTATAAAAAACGCAAGTCCAAAAAACTCATTATGATAAAAGTTTTATAAAAAATAACCATTTTAGAAAACTAAAAATTTTAAGAAAAACTAAAAGTTTTTTAGAAACATAAAACATATGTGCCCCTATAAAAGGACTAACTTAATGTAGTATATGGTTAAAAAAAGAAGTAGATATGAATGATTACTTTATGTTGATCACGCTGAGCTTCTGTTTAATATATTCAAATCTATTTGAAGTAATAAGTTTTGTAAAAATTTCAGCAAGTTGATATTTCATTCTAATGAACTATAAAATGATATCTTCTTTTAGTGTGTGATCCTAAAGAAAATGGTATCTTATATCTATATGATTATCCCATGAATGATGTGTTGTGTTTTTACTAAGATCAATGACACTTGTATTATCACATAGTATTTGAGTTTTAGAAAAAACTGATTCCATAGTCAATGAGTGTGTATTTCATCCACAACACTTGAGCACAACAACTTCCAACTACCGCATATTCGGATTTAGTAGTGGAAAGTGCTACCGAGTTTTGTTTCTTAAATGAACAAGACACTAAATAATATCTTAATAAATGACAAGTTTCATATTTACTTTTCATATCCACTATAAATCCACCAAAGTATGCATCTGAAAACCTTTTTAATTCAAAAAAATTCCTAGAAGAATATAAAAGACCTAAATCCATAGTTCCATTAAGATAATATAAAACAATTTACAACTTTTAAATGGGATTATTTTTTATTTTATTGATATCTTTCTACAATAATACTGAAAATATTAAATATAGATGACTGTTAGTTAAGTAAATTAAACTTATTGTTGTACCTCTAAAAATATTTTGATCGAGTAGTTTCCCAACCTTATCAAGATCTAAATTATTGGAGGTACTGATGGGAGTATTAATACTTTTAGTATTTTTATATCCAAATTGATTATGAATATAGATTATATTCATATGTTGAGATATAAAAGTTCCTTCTGGTTTTTGTGAAATTTTAAAACCAAGAAAATATGTTAACTCACCAATCATACTCATTTCAAAACCAGACTTCATAATATGTATAAAAAATTTGTTAAATATTATTAAGTTGAACTAAATATAATTTCATAAGTGTAAATTTGTAAAATTATATTATTTTTATGAACATATATTATAAAAATAGTTGGATATGCATCTCCCTTAAAAAATATAACAAAAATCTATTTATTCTATTATATCATGCTCTAGGGGCTTGTTTGAGCCCATATAAAGATTTTTTTTGTTTATAAACATTTTATGGATGTTTTTTATTTTCAAAAAAAAGTGTTTTGTCAATATAAACTTCCTCATAAACATATACATTAAGAAAATAACACTTGGCATTCATTTGAAAAAGTTTGTAATTAAAGAAAGCTATAAAGTAAAGAAGTATTTTAAAAACATCAATTCTAGCTTCCAGAGTATAAGTTTCTTCATAATCAATTCCATCTTGTTTATTATATCCCTTAGAAACAAGTTTAGATTTATTTCTTAAAATTATGAAATTCTCATCATATTTTTTATGAAACAGCAATTTTACTCCAATTATAGAAGTTTCTTTAGGTTATTTAACAGAATTAAAAACTTTGTTCCATTCAAATTCATTGAGATCGTCTCACATTATATTTATCTAATTCTAATCACCTAATGTATCCTCATTATTATTAGGTTCAAATTGGGATAAGAAAAATAGATGTTCAACTTCAATCTATAAATAACTTTTAGTCTTAACTGGTTGATCAACATCACTAATGATACTTTGACTAGAATGATTCCAAGAAAAATTGACTTCTTAGGTTTACAAAATTATGTTCTTCAATAATAGGTAGAAAATATTCCTGAGAAAACACTTCATAAATATATTCTTCAGTTGTTTCTTTATGATAATAACTTTCTAATAAAGGTTAAAAATAAGTTTTAGAAATAACATTAGAGGATGCTGGTTGAGGTTATTTGAAAAAAATGATCAGTTTCATAAAATATAACACATACTCTTTCATAAATGGTATAATAATTTTTATAAAAAACTATATATACCTTATAAGTAGTGGAATAAACTAAAAATATTTATTTATCATATTTGGGTGAAAATTTATGTAAATTATCTTTAATATTCAAGATGAATACTTTGAAACCAAAAACTTTGAAGTAAGAAACTTTTGGTTTTATTCCAATCCATAACTCATAAGAAGTTTTATTAAAAAAATTATAATTAAAGCCTGAATTATAGTATAGTAAGCAGTACTAACTGCTTCATCCCAAAAAAATTAGAAACTGAGTATTCACTCATCATGTTTCTAGTTATTTTTTGAATAATTCTTTTTCTTCTTTCAACTATACCATTTTTCTATGGAGTTCTAGGTGTTGAAAAGTTATGTTAAATACCTTTCCTATGATAAAAAAGTTTCAAAAATAGAATTTAAAAATTCTTCACTATGATCACTATGAATATTTATTAGGGATATGTTTTTCTCATTTTTAACTTTGGCTAAAAAAGTTTTAAAATAGAAAAAGGATTCAAATTTATTTTTGAGAAAATAAACCCATTTATATCTAGTGTAATAATAAACTATGACATATAAATAGTATTTTTCAACAATAATTCCAGTTTTTGTAGGGACAAATAAGTCCAAGTTCACTAATTGTAAAACATCAAAAGTTGATACTTCACTAATAGATTTTAAACTTGACTAAATTTTCTTATCATATTGACAAGGGTCACAGACATTTAAAGTATCAAACCTATGTTCCAATAGATCCTTAACAAGTACTTTATTAGTTAAATTAGATAGTTTTCAAAGGTTACAATGTCCTAAGATTCTATTTCATAACCAAGATTGATCTTCCGTTGCACTAAGGTAAGGTAATTCTTGGATCTTAAGGTCTTCTAAGTTAAGTGTACAAAAATTATCATGCCAATTAGTGGAAATAATAAATTAATCCTTGGAACTATGTACTAAAAATTTATCATTCCTAAAGCTAAAAATGAAACCTTTATCACATAATTGACTTATTCTTATAAGGTTTTTATTAATAATATTAACAAATAAAACATTTGAAATAAATGTTTTTACAAGAAGAACAATGTTACCTATTCTGATAATATCTCCTTGATAATTACCTCTAAATGTTAAATTTCCACCATTAATTTTTATTTTCCTCTCGAAGAAGTATTTATTTCTAGTCGTATGTCTAGAACATTCACTATCCATTTACCATGTATTCTTATGGTTGGTATTGTCTTTGTTTTTCTGATAACAAAAACATTAGACATTCGGAACTAAACATTCTTGGATCTGGTAAAATAAGAAAATTAAACTTTATGAATCCACATTTTTTTTGAAAAATAAGCATTATGAAAACAAAGAGATTGAAAAAATTTTAAGGAATAATTATTTTTCTAGTGGCCACCACTTTAGTACTTAGTGAAAAAAAGGATTGCTTTTCGGATCAAAGTAATTGTTTCTGAAAACAAGTTTTTTACATGTAAAATCGATTTCAAAACTATTACTGTGTGGATTAATTTGTTTATAAATCTTATCAAAGTTTTCATTACCAGTGTAAATTATGGTAAAAGTTTTATTAAATTATAAATTTTAGATTTTAGTTTTGAAACTAAATTTTTATCCTCATCGGTACTAGTTTTGGAAATAAGTTTTTCTTTAAAAACATTTTTCTAAGAAATAAATTTTTCAAAATATTTTGAAATAGTTTATTTTTAAAAATTAGTCTCATTAATATATTTAGAAAGATATTATATTTTTTTAATCAAAACATAAATTCTTTAATCATCCTTATCAAGTTTAGATTTAGCATTATTAATGTTTATGCAAATTTTTTAATTCTCAATTTCTAAAAGTTTTGAAAAATAGGAAATCTCGTCATAAGTAGGTAAAGAATTATCTTCTTTTGAGGAAGATTATTCATTAGAGTATGTAGATTTTTTCTAATCAAGATAATTATCATTTAAAAACATTTCAGTAAGGGCTTCATCTATATGTACCTTAGCTATGAGACAATAATTTACAAGGGTTACTTTAGCAATAACACCAGTGTTCTTCTATTCAGAACATTAATTATCCGATGAAATTTTAGAAGAATTACCTCCACTGGCACTTCAAGTGTCATATGCTTTCAAGAATTTATTACCTTTAGATTTTAATACTTTTCCGCATTTCTTTCTGAATTCCTTTCTTTACTCGCTACAGGGAAAAACTAATTTAATGGCAGTTTTGAAAACCACAAATAAATGTTTTTTAAATATTTTTTAAAATTTTAAAAAAATTGAAAAAAAAATTAAATTATTTTTTAGAGGCAGTTTTTAAAAAAACCGCAAGGAAATGGGGGCAGTTTTTTAAAACCCACCTTGAAATAGCAGTGGTTTTGAAAAACCTGCCACTAAAATAAAGAGAAAAATTAAAAATAAAATATTTTATTATTTTTTTTATTTATTATTTACTATCATATATAGTTTATTATTTATAATTTTAATTAATGATAACATGTCAATTAATAAATATTAATAATTATTTGTTAATAATAATTTGAAAGTGAAAACTAATCTTTAGTAAGTTGAAAATCAGACTTCGATATCAAATGACCATCACTTTTGATTCAGGATTCTGTTTTAGCTCCACCACCAATAATATAGAAGATTATGAAATAAACTATAACCAAATTAGACTTAAATTTTTTAATAATTAAAAGAATAAAATTTATTATAGTTTCAAGAAAAGATGGAAATCGAACTTGAACTTCAAACAACTGTAACTTTTTATATGGGTGTTCGTTTGGGCTCTACCACTTATCAAATCAAAGAATGTAACGATATCTATGCCATGATGATTGGGGGACCCTATTCATTATTTTTTAGGGGTCAAAAGAGGCCCTAAAGGCCTCTAAAACTGATTTTTTAGTCTGGGTATCCCAATTTTTTAATATTCAGTGGAATTTTAGCATCGTTTAAGGGTTTCTTTTGCCCATTTTCAGTGGAAACTGAATTTATTCCTAGGGAATGAATTCATATTGATATTATGGTTTTGAAATTTTATCATTTTTTACAATGTGGTTTTTTTATAATTAAATATATGCATGTTTTCTTATATTTACTTATAATAAATCACTTTTATAAATACATATTTACACAGAAATGAATTTTTAAACATATAAACCATATGGAAATAAATATTTGTTATTCATTTCATTTAAAATAAATAATTATCGACTTTATTTACATTATAAAAATGAATTAATATGTATATATATACCTATGCAAGTAGTGTTTATATATAAATATGTGTGCCTCAATAAATAAATTTTTATTTGTGTTTATATTCTAATATATATAAATAAATACATATTAATAATACATAAATGTATTTTTATAAAAATATATCATTATTAGTGAATATAGAATATAAATGAATTTACAATAAAACTATATGAATATATATACACACATTTATAAATAAATTTTATATATACATATGCATGTGTATTGATAAACAGATGTATATTTATATTTGTATGTAAATAAATATTAATATATAATATATATCAATAAATTTAAGTATATATATCACACACATTCATTGAGATTTCATCTTCATTTAAGAGTGTCTTGATATGATTTTTATGTCATTTATGATTTTATTCCATTGTTTACATTCCTATTAATTTGATGGTGTTTCCATTATTAAGATTTCTCCGATTTTGGTAATTTATTATCAATTATATATTTTTGTTTATATGAATTTATGAATATTTGTGTATATTTATATCAATTTGTAATTATTTATACATATTTATAAATATTAGTGTATATTTATATACATTTTTAAATATTTATAGATATTTAAGTTATTTATTTATTTTTCATTATTAGTTTATTATTTTATTATTTTATCATTTATATGTTATTTATTTATTTATTATTCATTTATTTAGTATGTATTATTTATTTATTATTTAGTTATGGTGTATACTTTAGTTATTAATTTATTTTTAATTTTCTATTATTTTATTTTTAATTTACTATTATTTTATTATTAATTTTTTATTAGTATTATTTATTTATTATTTATTATTTATTATTTATTATTTATTATTTATTATTTATTTTTTGTTATATATTATATATTATATATTATATTATATATATCATATATTATATATTTGTTATTTGTAATTTATTATTTATTATTTATTATTTATTATTTATTATTTATTATTTATTATTTATTATTTATTATTTATTATTTATTATTTATTATATGATATATATCATATATTATATATTTTTTATTTTTTATTTTTTATTTATTATTTCTTATTTGTTATTTATTATTTATTATTTATTATTTATTATTTATTATTTATTATTTATTATTTATTATTTATTATTTATTATTTATTATTTATTATTTATTATTTATTATTTATTATTTATTATTTATTATTTATTATTTATTATTTATTATTTACTATTTACTATTTATTATTTACTATTTATTATTTACTATTTACTATTCACCATTTATTACCATATTATATATTTATTTATTTGTTATTCATTTATATTTTATTTCTTATTTAGTAATTTTTAATTAATAATTATTAAATATTGATAATTACATATTAATTATTAATTATTGATTAATCATTATTGATTAATCATTATTGATTAATAATTATTTAGTTTGTATCTATTTTTTTGTATTCTTTGTTTTTTCAATTAATATATATATATAAGTATATTAAATTCTATTTATTCACCACATAAAGAGCATGATGGAGTGGCAAAGTCTTTGAAGAATAAGCAAGAGTTAAGGGGTTTGAATATCACCGCATATAGAATTTCTATATATAGAATGTCCATGGTAATAAATAGTAATAAATAAATAATAAATAATTTTTTTAATTTATTAATTTATAAATTTATTAATTTATTAATTTTGAAAATAAAAAATAAAAATAATAAAATAATAAAATAATAAAATAAAAAATAATAATAAAATAATAATGATAGTTATTAAATTAAAAAATAAAAAAAATAAAAAACTGACGCTAAAAAACTGCTGCTAAATCATTCTTCGATATTTTTGAAAAATCATTACTATTTGATTGCAGGCACACAATTTAGCGGAATTTTTCTAAAACCGTCACAGAATGATTTAGTAGCGGTTTAAACCATCGATAAATGAAAAAAACACTTTTAAATGCCAATTTTGGCATAGTTTCCTCTTTGGCATTGGATAATCAGGTCGGATATGACAATCTTTCTTACATTAATAACATGTGACTTCATATTTCTTGTCACCTTTATCCTTATGACCTTTCTTATATCGATACTAAAAATAATTATTTCATACTATCTTATTCATCCTTCTAGATATATTAGCTAACTCATTCTCAGAATGTTCTGAACTTCTATAATCAGATTGAATGTCAACTTTGTTTTTCCTCTAAGATTTAACAACTTTCTCAAGAGTTTTAACTTTAGAAGGAATAAGTAGTAGAAAAAAAGTAACACCTCCATTTTTCTTCTTAGCTTTCTCAGCATCTCACTTAATTCTACCTTCGTGTTGCATAATATTTCCAATGAGATCATCAAGAGCAGTATTATTGAGCTTTCTTGTTTCATCACTGACTATTATTTTATATTATCACTCATTGGGCATGATATCAAAACCATTTTCCATAAGAATATGATCTTAAATATCTTTTTCTCTAATGGATTGTAAACTGTTAATAATTGTCACGGACCTTTGGAGTATCTTTGAAAATGATCCTCCAGGTAAGAAATCAAAATCCCGATAGTTTTATCTAAGAATAGCTCTTTTAGTCCCAACAACTTTAGAAGTTCCAAGGTGTGTAACTTCAAGCTTTTCCCATATACTATTTTTAGGTTCATATGAAGATATCTGACTGTAAATACTTATCATCATGGAACACAATAGAGTATTCATAACTCTATAATTTAATTCATACTCTTGTTTTTCTTGATGTCTGAAATCCTTGAATTCCTTATCCAGAATCATATAGTATCCATTAAGCATAATAAAATTATCAACTCCAGTATTGGTAAAAAAAGTTTTCATCATATCTCTCCAATACCCATAATCAGCACCATCCGATATAGGTGTTATGTTCAGATTTATGTTGTCTATAAAACTAACATTAAGACCTTCCATCTTTAAAAACAAGAAAAATTATTTTTCACAAATACATGATAGTGTAACAAAGTTTAATAAAAAAAATTATCTCAAAACATTAAATAACTTACAACAAGTATAAGAAGTAAAAAAATTCAGCAAGGTACCACAGTAGAAACCTTCTCTAATACCAATAGTAGGATTGAAAGAATTATCTTATATGTCTATACTTATAAGAGGTAGTGAATTGTAGTTTAAAAACATAGTTTAAAATATTTAAACAAAACAAAACAAAAGCCTCTTTAAGTAATATTATAAGACATGGACTTAGTCTAATTATCATAGTCACAAAATCAGAACCCGACAGTGGTCTAATTAAAATATAGTGAAAATCATAGTCAAAATGGATCTAATTTATTAGAGAGTGTTTATTGTAATCAGATTTAATATGATAAAACAATTGTATAGAAATCTAAGTATGATGACTAACCTTTCTATATTAAAATTCAGTGGAACAGTAACTTGAAAAGAAACTAGCAATACAATAGCTATGTAAAATTAAAAATGACTTACAAGCTATTATTAAAATATTTACCTCTTTTATCTGTATGATTAAGGTATTAAATAACCCTGAAAAATTTTATCCATTATTTAATACTTACAGTAAATTTTTTCTTTCCTTACTAGTAAATCTGTCGATACAATGATCGTATTTTCTCAATCTTCCTATCCATGGAATACCTCAATACAATGATTGGCTCTATTTTCCTATCCCTAGAATCCATTTATCTAATGGATTTGATTCACTATCTTCCTATCCCCGGAAGTCCTCAATCGTAACAATGATGAGACATAGTAATAATTACAAAAGTTTTAAAGGAGACAACTTGAAAAGGTTTCCTTAAGAAGAAATCTAACTAAAGAAATACCAAGACTAAGAGAAAGCATTTTATGCTAAGTATTATTCTAAAAAATTAAGAGAAAATGTAATCAAGAATATATAAACTCTTCAAATGACTCTATATTTTTAGGAAATCTCTCTACAGTCATATTTACACGTTTTTTGCAATGGCCTTAGACAGCTGGTGCTTGATAGCTCATCATAACTGAATGTCTAACATCATATTGATTAAAACCATTATAGTTTTAAAGATATTCCTTACATTATAAAAAAATTTATGTATTCTGATTATAAACTACAATAATCCTGATGGATGTCCTTAACTAATGTTAGTACAATAATCTTTATGAGTTTCTATCTGATTTCATTAGTACCAATATATGTCTGATAGTTATGACTTTTTTCATTACAATAGACATGACTAATGTCTAAATTCTATTCTGAAAAAGGTGAGACTGATTTATCAGACAGATAATCATTTTGATTTCTGTAATTAAGAAGAGTAAGTTTATATCTGTAATATATTTAGAACTTTTTCTATGTATGGTAAAAGGTAATTTTTTCTTCAAAAACATGCTAAAACACTTGGGACATAAAAATTTAGTAAAATTTTTTTAAGTGTTTTTTATTCCCAAAACTAAAGTAAGGGAAAATTAAAAATTAGAACTTCCCACTCAATAGTTTCTTCATTCAAATATTTTAGTTATTGGATTATCCATGAATAATTTTATAAAATATTAAAATATAGTTAGATTAATTTTCCTAGATATTATAAGATTTTTTTTCCACTTCCTACTTTTAAAAACTTCTTTCTATTTATCATAAGGAGGAAATTATGGATTATAAATATATAAAGATGATACAAGATGAGGTCTCTATCTGGTAGATTAATTCATCTCTTGATTATGTCTAGAAAGGTATCCATTATTTCATGAATCTAAGTATGATGGTTATTTTTCATCATGATATTTTAATTATTCAAGTCCAAGAAAATTTTTTATAATTTATATCTAAGTATTATTGTTATTTATCAACATTTTATCTTCTAATTTTTAAATGAATAAAAATAAAAAATAAAAAAATGATTAAAAAGACTATTATATCTGATTTTTTCAAACCGTTTGTATGGTTTATTTATACATCCACAATATTCATAGTTGTATTTCATATTTTAAATTTTATTTTAAATATTATTTATTTTATTTTATAAATCTCTATTTCATAATTTCATGGGTGCATCTGATACATTACATAATATTAACAGAGATTATTTATCGATAGAGTTTCACCATTTATTTTTGAAATTATATTTTGAAGTACTCAAAAAATATAATTTTCAAATGCATTTCCAAATTTTTGTTATCAAACATTATGAATCATACATGAAATTAATTTCATTTCAATTAAATTAGTGACTTTAATTTTGAATTTTTCATTCATTGGTTTGTCTCAAATGATTAAAATATACATTAAGTTAGAAATCTATATACTGTATTTGGTTTTAGTATGTTACAAACTAAATTCATGGAATATTGTGTGTTGTTATTTTAGCATTCCTAGAGAGATGTTGAAAGTTTTTTTTACGATTTTTTGAAAAACAAATTTAATGCTCTAGTAGATTATAAACACTAAAATGGTGCATTTTTGTGTTTTTAATGAAAATACATGCATCTATAATTAAAAATACATGATTTTATTTTGTGCCTGTCTAATGGTGTTACAATATTTTCCCTATTTAGAACTCTTAGTTGTATTTTGAGGGAATTGTATGGATATATAATTTCATCCCTGTGTGATACAATGAAAATAATCTCATGGAATGGATATTTTTATTGATATAGTGGATCATATTTAAATTCTAGATTTTCAATTTAACATTAATTTTTTTATAATTTTTATGAAAACTTTTTTCAGTTTTAGCCTATTGTAGTTTATGTTATGTGTTTTGTTAAATTTTTTTACATGTTACCATACAATTAATTTTTCATAAACCTTATAATTACTTCAATAAAAATATTATTTTAATATTTATTCCTGTATTTATTCTTCTATTAACCTTGAATAACTTAAATGGATTTATCAATTTGAAGTTGTATTTTATCAATATGTTTATATAAATAAAATTAAAAGTGTTCTAATGTTAGGTGATAGTGGAAGATCCCAAATAATATTGAGAAGATTTTTCTCATATAGATAAGCAATGGGAATTGAGTGGTTTCAATTATAAATGAATGTAAAGGAAGATAGAGTAGTTATTGTTGTCTTTGAACACCTGGATATATAGATTCTATGGATTTCTATCTATATTTTATTATTATTGAGTTGGGTTGTAAATAGTCATTTTCAAGTGATGATTAATGATGAATACACCAACTACCATAGTTTTGGAATGAAGTTGGAGAAGCTAGCCAATGAATATATTGATAATATTTGTTTAAAAGATAACAAGGTTAGATAGAGTTATGAGAATCTATACATGGAGTATTGACCTTCAATACTATAGTGTTAGATAAATAATATCTTTTAGATGGTGGTTTTAAGTGATTAAAGATGCCCTGATTTAGTTTGATAAAGTTTCGAGTAGTTTTGATTAAGTCTAGATTCATAAATAAGATATATGTGTTTAGATGAAAGATAAAGAAATGGAAAATTGTTGGGAGTTACCAGTATTTGTATGTTTTTTGTACATAGTATTTGGAAATTTTACAAAATAATTAGATGTATAATATATTCATTAGAAGTAGAGATGTTTCAAAGACCTAGGCAGGTTCAAGTATATGTAATATATTTCCTTTATTTGTGTGATTTAAATTTTCTATGGCAATTATTTCATACGAATTTTGATTTTATGTGTAAGATATATTTTGATGATCACAAAAAAAAATAAAGGCATTGGATGCACAATTTCCTCTAGAGAAGTGAAGAAATGTGGAAAAGGAAAGGACTTGAATTGAATAAATAGCATAATTTAAATGATACATAATATATTTTCTAAAAAAGAAATTTGGAAATGGGGGGGAACCACCTAGGTATATTTAATATATTCTTAGGTTGAAATTTTTGATGAATTACCTAAGAACGGGGATATATATAACATTTTCATGTTGTATAAGTTTTTTTAGCACTGATTGAAATAGAAAAAAGAAAAAAAACTTTATGTTAGGGCACAATAAGTTCAAGAGAATCCATGATTTAATTAGAAATCACATAGAAATATGTATGGTATTATATATATTGTGTATGATTCTATAGTTTTCAAAAATGTGATATTTATAGAAAAAATTATATATGTAAATCGAACAATGAAAGGAGTGGTTCTTTGGTGTATTAGACATCACAATGACGGATTTTTTTTATTCTAGTAAAGTACTAAGAAATATATGAATCTTATATTATTAAATGAGATAATTCACACCACAAAAAGATATCACACTAGGGTTTCTGATTGAGAAAGATCCTTAGAGAGAAATATTTTCGACAACATAAGATTCCATGACCAATATTGAAGTTTCTACATGAATTCATATAGATGTATAGATTTTCCATATATTTCATGAGAGTTTTTAAGGAAGAATAGTTATGAGTCTCTTATAAAATTAAATGGGGATCCTTGACTTTGATTAACTGAGAATGAAAGGTAGGGATATTGTTGACCAGTTTAAAATGAGAGGATACACTACCTATATTATATAATATTTCAATAATTTGAATATAAAAAATATTTCATAGATATTTTTGTGTAGTAATAAATATAGAAGAATTAGTATAGGGTTAAAAGGTATTTAGGACCAACACTAAACTCCAATATATATGATTTTACATGTTAGATAAGGAGGATGATTAAATCGATGAGTAAAGAGGCATGTGGAATGACGAGGGAGGAGGAAGGCATAACATCCCCTCTTATCTTCAATGTATGAGATGTTTAAGTTAATAAAATTATTCATTTATCTAATGTTTTATCTATAATATGGGAGTAAATAAGGTAAATTTTTAGTGATTAGGGGTTTAGTAACCAAAGGTTGAAGAGTTAAGGAGGGTGTGTCCTTATGGTTGCTCAAAAATAGCCACTACCTAGCTTGGGGAATGCATCGGCTAGTTAGTGGGATTCCAGTAGGTATGTTGTCTATAGAAAACCCCATCAACCAACTAGTGGGGTGCCACTATCCAACTGGTGTTCCCAGTCTAGGGGTGCATTTAATGTACCCCATCGGTTTTAATTATATCTGTTTTCCTCCTCCTTTAACACCCAAATATGATTCACATGAGTCTATTTTGAATTAGAGAGATCCCTCTTAGAGTCTAAATCTCTCCCATTTATCTCCCATTGATCCATAAACCTTTTACTTATCTAGTGTTGTTTTCTAGTACGTTCTTCTTAGATCTAGGCCATTTTCCTCTTCTCCTTTGTAAAATGAGTATAGATCTATATTGGATTTTTTTCCTTGATGATATGATGATGAATTCCTCTTTTCTTCATAGATCAGTGGTGGATCTAGCATGTTAACTTCATTCCTCAGTCAAACCAAGATCTAATTTCTTCAATGAGTGTTCAATGGGAAAGTGTTGATGAATCATCTTCCTAAACCAGTTATTGATAGAATATTGATAATATAACCTTAATACGTTTAGAAAAACATGGTAGATTAGTGATGACCTCGACATGTCAATGAGTTTTTAGGTAAGTATTTATTATCATTGTGGGACCATCTTATTCTTAATTCTCATCTTGAATATATTTTTCATTGGGGGATTGATGATGTATTGATGATTATTGGTTATACTAGAGCCCCTATTCTAGAATAAACAATAAATTAGTGATATGTTCTTCCATTAACAATAAATCCAGTGAATTGGCATTTCTTTCTTCAATATAACTAAGAGTTGAATCCATTGACATATTCCTTAAGTTATGTTATTCGAGAATGGACTTATTGACATGGAATTATACTGATTCTCTATTTTAAAATTCTCTCTTGATGAAATAGAACAAATATATACATACTTTATGTGAGATCAAGTTCACTATGGTTGTGTTGGATGGTTCAGTCTCCATTTCCATGATCAATATTGGAGGTCTCCATCAAAACCTTGAGGTAGGAAGTTCCTTGCCATTTTAGAATTTCATATACACTTGTTTTCATGGTATGATTTATGTGTTGGAGTGGTTTTTATTCTTGATTTATGGTGATTTATTTTGGGTGTTTTAATTTTCGTGATACCCATATATGATCCTTTTTTCCATGAGAATTTCTATAGTATCTTATTACCATGGTTTATGATGATTCATATGTTGTTATATTATGTTTCTATGTTTTTCATGATTCCATGATATTCTTGTTTATCATGCTCTGTATTTTTATTTATTATATCTCCTTTAGAGTTTTGGTTATTAGTATACACGATAAGTGACTATTGTGGTATGATTAACCCTTATAGGGGTAGTGAGCGTTATGTGTGGAGATAGGGATGGTTTTCCCCTACATAGTGCAGGTTCATAATATCCTTGTAGCCTAGATCGAACTCGATGTCTTGAGGATACCAAGGAACATGTAGGAACTTGATACCTTGAGAATACCATGCAATATGATTATCTTGATGACTTTAGGATACTAAGAAACATGTTTCTAGACTTGTGGCTATTTCTTGATCACTTACAAATACCTTTTATTATCATTCCTGCATAGATCCCAAGTAGGTATGATGGGTGTTTGTAGTAGCTTGGTTAGAACTTGACTACTTGACTTCATGTGTAGGTATCTGATTAAGGTAAAGGGGATTATGGATGAAGGATTATAAGAGTATCATGGTGCTAGTGGTGGGCTGGGATAGACTCCATAGGACTCCACATCTTTTTTTATTTATTTACCTACCCACACATTTATACTTTGGTTTTTCTTACCATAGTGGGATCCCTATTTACTTATTTATATTAGAGATATTCCATTTACATAGTTATTGTATGTTTACTTTGATTATTATATTTTATTATACTATGTTATATTTTAATTAGTGTGAGGAGATGATATTGGGGGTATAGTCTCCCCACTAATAGATTTAGACCCTCACTACTAGACTGTAGCCTCTTGTGTATGGGGAGGCGCATATGAGGTTATGTGGAACTATTTTTTGGACCCATTGGTTTAGGTTGGGGAATTAAAAATAGTATAAGATAATTATTTTATTATTTTCTTTTGACTAACCTATGACATGATAGAAATGAGATAGGTTGTTTTGGACTCAGGTAGGAGAGTTGACATGTTCTTGGACAAATCATATGTAACAGACCTCTGAGTCACCATTTAAAAGATTTATATTATTATTTTATGAGTTTTTTTGGTGATTTAATGCATCATGTGTAGTCATGTAGGATCAAATTCCATATATATATACATGTTTTTGTGTTGTATAGTAGTTATTTAATTAATTCCTTGATTTTTGTTGTCTATTCGGAGTAGTCTTGTGCTCAGTTATGTGGTATATTTATGTTCCTTGTTGTTGTTATATATATATGATGGAATTAATTTCTAAAACCTAGGAAGAATTTTATATTGTATATATATATATATATATCTGTGTTTTTGTGTGTGTGTGTGACTATGACTAACATGAAGGGATGGAGACCTTGGTTAGTGTTAGGAAGATTATACCTTGGGTTAATTTTATACTCATAAGGAAACCTTTGTGTGATCCATTAAAATGATTATGATCCATCTTAAATGTTTTTAATGCTTCTATTTATGTTATAGAATATGTCATCTCATAGAAGACTCATGGGGCCACCAACTGACATGGGTTGGTGTACTCTAGGGAGGATTCTCCAATTCCACCGCCTACTATATAGGAGGGTGTTATAGAGCATGCTCTCACACCTACTCTAATAGCATAGGTAGTAGTCTTAATCCATCTGGGAGTCCTTATGAATTATCTTTCCTAGGGAGGAGGGGAGATGAGGTCAATAGTTGACTACAAAAGGGAATTACAACTTCACCATCCATCAGCCTTTCAGATCATTGGAAGACCACATGATTCTTATGACCAAATAGACATCATCGAGGGTGTATTTGACCTCATTGATAAACCTATAGACCAAAAGGTGAATATAGCATTGTTAATGCTATATTTACCTTCTAGGTGTTAGTGGGGCATCATGGAAAAGGTTGGAAGACATGATAGTCTCACATAGGAGACATTCAAGGATCTTTTCTTCCAAGAATTCCTTCCCAATATGATGAACTTTGACTGAGCATAGAAGTTCATGCAGTTACAGAAAGGTTCCATGATAGTCTCTTCTAAATCCTATTATTTTATAGATATTATCTAATTTTATCTTCTATTGGCTATAAATTTTTCAAAAAAGGCTTAGAAGTTTGATATCAGACTTCGTTATGACAATAGACGGTATGTGTGGAGTTTCTATCTATCATCATAACCATAGGTTCTACACATGGCCTTGATTATTGAGAAGGTTTTGGAGGAATATGAAGTGGTTATTTTTCTTTCACCCTTCAGTACTCAGAATAGCATACCTTCATCGGTTGTGGTGAGAATCTCCTCTAGTAGTAAGAAAATGAAGACTAGATATGTGTAATAGAATATTGGTATGTAGGTAGAGTGGAGTAATTCTTCTTCAACCCCTCTGAAGTATCCCCAAAATACTTCAATTATCATAATTTCTAAAATTATAATAGGTTCTATACATCACCCCATACCACATTTTGATAGTGTAGAAAGATAGATCATCACTGGAATTTTTTCTCTAGGGATTCAAGGATGAGGCTCTATAATGGGGGAGGACAGGCACGATCTATGACCCATGGATTCAGATGAGGTCCTCAGTAGTAGTCTCATTCGATGATGACTAATAATGGTCAAGAATATCAGGGGAAATTTCATGAAGCTAAGTTAATACTTTTTTATTTATTGGATCATACAATAGTGGATGGTGGAAAGGGGACATCAGCTATTGGAGGTACATTTTTGACTACCTGTACTTCATCAACTTCCTGATATGATACCAGTGCTTCCCATTCCATCATAGGTACACAAGTTGTCACTAGAATTTACTTACTGATCATTTTATCCTCTGAGTTACCTTCCCATATAACACCATTAAGCATGAAATTGGACCATATTTAGTGATTCCTAGAGTTTCCTATAGTAATTTTTGGTTATGGACATCTATAGGACTTCATGATTCTAGAGATAATTGGTTTCAATGATATTCTCATCATATACTGATAGACCATATTCTAAGATCACAAAGATTTCTATCATATATGGGTATCATTTACTTCACTTAAGGGAGATAATTTTGTGAATACGAGACAATGGGAACTGGTAGTAGGTAGAGTTAGTCCAAATTTTATCCATATTGGGATGGTCACAATACAGACTGTGAGCTTGGCTCTTTCAGAGGGATCAGTGGTATCACCCTCATATTTTCCTCTAGTCATGGACTTATATCAAGATATATTTATGAATTAATTAATAGTAATTCCCATTGGTAAAGGAGTTAACATCAAGATAAATCTCATGCTAGGTGAAAAAACCATTTTCATACCCCCTAATCATATGAATCCATCAGATATAAATGAGCTCAAGGTGTATCTTGAGGAATTAGAGAATAAAGGATTTATCAGGCTAAGTACTTAATCATGGGGTGAACTAGTCTTGTTTTCTAATAAGGAAGTCAGTAGTTTTCGACTCTATATAGGTTTTCATAAGCTAAACTAGTGGACTATGAATAAAAAATATCCTTTCCCTATGATAGAGGATCTATTAGATCAGTTATAGGGAGAATGATGGTTCTATAATATTGATCTTCGACAAAGATATCACTAGATATGGGTTAGAGTGGATGACATCCCAAAGACGGTGTTTCAGAGTAGGTATAGTCTATAAAATTAATTAGTGATTCTTTTTGTACATACAAATGCATTATAATTGTTCGTGGATCTCATTAAAAATATATTTCACCCATATATAGACTTTTTCATTGTGGTGTTTATTCACAGTATCCTCATCTACTCACTGACCCCAGAGAATCATGCCAGAGATCTTAAGATAGTCCTAAGTACACTTCAAGAACAACAGCTCTATGTAAACCTATATAAGTGTAAATTTTGGATTCAAGTAGTGAATTTGTAGGGATATATAGTGTCTGAGACAAGTATATACATGGAATAGGAGAAAGTGGAGGTAGTGATATCCTAGAAATGTCCCCATAATGTGTTCAATATTATGAGGTTTTTGGGTTTAGTTGGATACTACGAAGTTTTAATCTAGGACTTATCCCATTTATCAGTGCCTATTACTGTATTAATAAAGAATGGGGTGAAGTTCTTGTGTTTTTACCTATGTGAATAGGCATTTCATGAGATGAAGATGAGTTTTACTGCAACTCAGGTGTTGATACTTCTTGATTTAGGGATCAGTAATATCGTATACTGAAATGCATCAGGACTTGGTTTTGGAGTAGTATTGATGTAGATGATTTAGATAGTATCTAATGGGTCATGTTATATAAAACCCCTTGAGCAGAATTATCCTACTCATTACTTTGAACTGGTTGTCATGGTCTATGCTTTAAAGTGTTTGAAACACTATCTCTTTAGTGAGAGGTTTATTTTCTTACATTGAGCATGAGATCATTTTCTATATTGTCGCATAAAAGGACCTAAAATTGAGCTAGAGTCACTGGGTAGAATGTCTAAAAAATTTCAAATTCAAGATGTACTTTTAATTAGGTAAAGGTAATGTCATTATAGATGTTATTTTCTATATGACATAGGTAGCTTAGGAGCTCGATGAGTGGACTTCTTAGGAGTAGTTTTGTCTGATGATCTTGTTGGCCAATTGTTGGATTGATGCTTCTAAGGATCAGGGACTGATGACATATTCCACTTTATTGGTCAAATCTTCTATTTTAGACTAATTAAGGGTGGTTTAAGAATATGACCATAAATATGCTATGATGAGGGAAAGACTTTCAGGTGTTGACATGTTACATGGGTGGTCATTGGATGACGATGATGTGATTATTTCCCAAGGGAGAGTTTTAGTCCATTATTTTATCAAGGAATAACTAATTAAAGTATTTCATACCTCTAGGTTAGAGGTATATCATAGAGTAACAGAGGTATACCACAACTTCAAGCAATAGTTCTGGTGGCCATGGATGAAGAGGGACATTATTGGATTTTTTTTCTCAATACCTTACCCATTATAGGGTAAAGGTTGAGCAACACTATCCTCATTGTTCACATCATCCACTAAATTTTCCCGTTTGGAAGAGGTGGAATTTTACAATAGAATTTGAGATGGAGTTACCTAGGACCCTAAGGATCTGTGACACTATCTGGGATATTTTCAATCAGTTGATGAAGGTTTCTAATTATTACTGACCTCTGAGTCTTTCTCAGTAAATTAGTTAGGAAAGTTTTATTTCCACAAAACTATACACATTCATGAAGTTCCCTTATGCATCATATCTGAAAAAGATACATGTTTTATGTCACATTTTTTACAAGTCTTACATAATGGCATCAGGACTCAGTTGAGATTGATCATGGTGTATCATCCCTAAGTAAACGGACAATTTGAGTGGATGATCCACAAACTGAAGGATATACTCTAGGATTATTTAATATACTTTGGGGGAGCATGTGATGGTCAACTAGACTTATTTGAGTTTGAATACAACAATAGTTGCCAAGCTTAAATTCATATGTAACCCTATGAAGATCTTTATGGGAGGACATGTTTTTCACCAATCTATTTCCATGAGGCTGGTGAGGCAATGGTTTTTTGGACCTGTTTGGTATAGTAGACCTTAAAGAGAGTGAATATAATCCATAATACATTTTTTACATATCAGAGCAGACAGAAGTCATATTACAACCATGGGAGGATACCATTGGAGTTTTTTGTAGGAAGCCAAGTCTTTCTTAGAGTGGATCCTTAATTATTCCATTTATATTTGAGGAATAAAGGGAATCTATAACCGTGATATGTAGGGCCCTTCAAGATCACTGAGAAGGTTGGGATTGTGGAATATAGTTAGTATCTTACTTCTCACTATTGAGTTATGCACAACGTGTTTCATATGTCTTAGCTTCAGAGGTACATCTTTGATACCATGATTTTCGTCAATTATGAGGATGTAGAGCTACAGCTTGATGTATCATACATGGATCACCCAGTGTACATTATAGACCGAAGTGAGAAATTCCTTCGAGGGAAGATGGTACCACTAGTCTGGATTTGATGGAATTGTGGATGGATCCAAGAGGAGACTTGGGAGCAAGAGGCTGATGTTTTGGATCACAATGGAAAAAAAATTGAGAAAAACTTTTGAAGGTACTTCTTAGGGATGATGAGTCATTATAGAGGGAAAATTTTAACATCCTCACTTTATTTAGATGTATGAGTTGTTTA
The DNA here is from genome assembly GCA_963277665.1 of Viscum album. Classification (NCBI taxonomy): domain Eukaryota; kingdom Viridiplantae; phylum Streptophyta; class Magnoliopsida; order Santalales; family Viscaceae; genus Viscum; species Viscum album. Next base: position 1,144,381,566 of record OY728148.1, read on the forward strand.
AGTTAATAAAATTATTGATTTATTTGATTCTTCATCTTTGGTATGGGATTTAGGGATATCATTTTTCTGTGACTAATGGTCTAAGAACTAAAAGTAGAAGATTCGAGGAGTTCATGACCTTAAGGTAGCTATAAAATATCCACCAGATAGTTAGTGGGATTCTAGTAGGTCTGTAGGCTATAACAGACCCCATTGGAAGGCTGATGGGGTGCCATCGGTCTGCCGGTGTGACTACTCCAGGGGTGAGTTTAATACACCCCATGGGTTATAATTTTACCTATTTTTTCACCTCCTTTAACACCCAAATATATCACCCTTTATTCTACTTCAAATTAGAGAGATCCTTATTATACTATAAATCTCACTCGTCTATCTCCCCTTGATCCATCAACATTTGAACAATCCAATGGTGTTTAACCATTGAGTTCTTCTTAGATCTATGTTATTTCCCCATTCTCCTTTATGAAATGAGTATAGATCTATGTTGGATATATATTTTCCTTAATGATATGGTGATGAATTCCTGCATTATTCATATATCGGAGGCAGATCTAGCATATTTATGTCATTTATTAATCAAACTGAGATCCACCTTCGATACCAAGCATTAAATGGGTAAGTGTTGATGGATCATCTTCATAGACCCCTTCTCAATGGAGGATAAATGATATAACCTTAATTTTTTAATTAATTCATGGTATATTGGTGTTGAAATCAATGTTTCAATGATTTTACCTTTGACTAGAGCTAAAATTATCATGAATAGGGATGTTTTAAGGTAAGCCATTATAGAATGGTCATTGTGAGACATTATTCTTCATAATTCTCATCTTGAATCTATTTTTTGTTGATAGATTTATGAAAGATTGATGTTCATTGACTAGAACCTTGTCCCTCCTCTAGAATCAATAATGAATTCATGATTCATTCTTTGATTGAAAATGGATTTGGTGAATTGAAATTCCTTCCTTTAATATACTTCAAATTTGACTTCGTTGATGGAAACCTCACTACAAAAAAAATAGGGGACTAGTAGTGTTTTCTTTATGTTGGAGGCATATTAAACCTCCCCCAAATAGTTCCATGATAGTTTTTTAAAACGATCTCTAATGTTGGTGTCAACATCCATCTTGTGGAGGTTTCACTCATTTAGCAGTAGTTTTTGGGAAGTGTCGCAGTATGATTTTTAGAGGTGGGATTTCCTCTCAAAATTATCTAGGATTTCATAGTGGTTTAAAGCACCACTATATTTAATAATACATCACCTAATTTTAAAATACAACTATTTTTTACCATATATAGCATAGTTTAAACTATTGATAAAAACTTTTTTACCGTATATATCATCGGTTTAAACCACCTCTATATGTAGCTGCTAAAAAAATTAAAGTTTTAAAAACTGCATCCCCAAAAACAAATAAAAAAGGAAGTGGCTAATACATGAGAACAAAATATAATCGTATTGATATTCTAAAAACTATAAAAGACCAACTGTAAATGGAGTTTCAATTAAAACATAATTAAAACCTAAGAAAAATGTATGCCAGCTTCAAAATATTCATTTCTAGAACTGATAATGAATTCTTATATATAAATAATTATTATAGGAAGTGAGAATCAACAATAACTACATAAATATTGTAAATATAGTCTTAACCAAGTCCGTGATATTAGTAAATATAAACTCAGGTTTACAAATATAGAAACCTGAATCAAATAAAGATACATCAAAATATAAGCAACATTCAACAATTACAAGGTTAATAATAAAATTTAAAATCGATGGATTAGAAATATCATAGAGAAAATTCACATAACAATGAATGAGCGACCTTATCATAACACCAAAATTCACCAATAAAATCAATAAAAAAGAAGTGATTCTAAAATCATCACATAATAACCTCATCATGTTTTTACTTTATCTATTCTTACATATATGCACATTCCACAATATTACCACATCACTACATACTACCACATAATCACAAATCCCCACTATATATAGAGAACCCCACACTTTATTTCACAACATCACTACCTATGAATATCCATTGAACACCTCTTTTAGATTTCCATCACACATCCTTATAAATCATTACCACATCATCACCAAATAGATTTCAACACACCACAAATAAAAAAATAACATGAAATTAATTACTATAATAATTTTTATATAACAAGGCTTCTACATAACAAGACAACAATTAACTTCACCCTCATAAATTTCCTCCATCGATCCCCAAATTCTATAAAACCCCTAATTTCTTTCTAGAAACCACACAACACCTCTAAGAGAATAAGCATAATAATGACAACATAAGAAACAATGGATAAAACCAAAAAAAATATACATCCATGACATACTTATAACCTCCTCAATATATGGGAAAACCTAAATCTAACTCTGAAAATGAGACTATTAAAATCCCTTTCTTTCATCAGAGTAATCATATTCTCCCCATCCCAATTATAATATAACATTTAAGCAAAGAAAAAAGTCATCAGACTATAATGGAAGACTTTACATGGAATTATTTAAAAAATAACCCAAAAAGAGCCTAAGAATGATAAGTATAAGGAAAACTTGAGAAGAAAACATAGAAAATCAACCAAGAATATAGATTTCATGCAATGTAAAATAAATAAAAATATCCCCTACCTCATACCACAACATGGGTTCTCAATCACCATATCATTGTGTTAGTCTATCATGAGTTTAGTTACACATCAACATAATTGAATCCAAATTCAACCCTCATAACTACCCAATGAACTAAGATCTACACCGTCTCTATCTACATCTCCACTCCCTAATACCAACACATGTATAACAATTTTCTTGAAAATTAAATAGTGTTGTATATTTAAATTTAAACTTAAAACTGATAAAATTTTGTGTACAAAATGATTATAAAGTTGTGTGATTTACCAGATCACTCAAACCATCCATCAATACAATGTCACCACACACACATCCAGTCATCTTCTTATATAATTCAACCAATTATTTCTATAGTGCAATGACCTTCACACCCTATATTTTTATATAATCCCTTTATTTCTGGATTATTCTCCCTTATTTCTAAATTATTATTTTTAATGCAATAAACTACCTTTGAGAATCTTGAAGTAAGGAGTAAATACAACTTAGAGTAGATGCTACTACAATCCTTGATGACCTTCCAAATACCTTATATGGTAATGGTAATGAACCCATCCCAAATATGTGACCAAGATTCTTCTTCCTAAGTACCTGACCAAATGGTTCATCTTGGAAGATGCAGAAGGAATTCACGGGATTTACATAGAATAGTTCTTTTATTTTTACCTATAAATAAGATATCAATTATATTTAAAGTAATACACATTAAAAAAGTGAAAACAGATAATATGTTATTATAATGAAAAAAGGAATTCATACCCTAACTCCTTTAGTAGGATCATTCACATAAGTCCAATCATATTTTGTATAAACACCCAACAAAAGTTTCATTCGGGAGACTTGGTTCCATAATTTATTTGAATAAATTAAAAACGATAAATAAAAAATTTAATATAATAAACAGATAATGTTATCTTATAAATATTTAATCTATTGAAAATATTACCACAGTTAATAATATATTTTTCAATACCATGTGATTCTCATAGAGATCGCTATCAATAAACACCTTTAACTACTCTCTAGGTACCCTTTTAGATACCTTATCATACTGCTGATGAGTGGTAAATGATGTATTTTTTAATTCATTCCATAATATCTATTTAAAATCTTTCCATTTATTACCCAAAATTTTTAATGTTCACTTTCATGTGATAAGATCATCAATGGTAAAGTGGAATAACATCTGTACAAAGAGATTCATTTTTAAAATATTATAATTTAACTAAATAATGGAATTAAATTGAGCAATAATGTATTAAAATTACCTTTATCTAGGAATCAAATACTTTATTCTTCCAAGATTAATTTATATGCCTCTAATGAGAATATATAATTGGGTAGCCTAGAATATAGCCAAATAATCCTAAAGTATCATCGGTGGGGACCCCATAACAATCAAATGGGATAATTATCTTCAATCCATTTAGATTCCAGACATATTAACTATTAATATTTATTTTTGTAGTAATGTTGTATCCATATTTTATGAAAAATTGTTATTAGTATAAAAAAATTGCAATAAATTTATTCACATTCAAATTTTTACCTAAAATCATTACCCACCAATATCCTCATGAAGAAATAAGAGTGACCACCTTTTCCCACATAGTAAATTTTCCACATGTTTAACCTACAGAATTGTGAGGAAATGTGTTTGATTCTGATAAGATGGAGAAGGATGGTGTGTTAAAAACTGGAGGAAGGGAGATGAAGGGTGTGGAAAATGTTGACGGGGGTAAGACAGAGGGTGTCCCAAATACAATTGGGAGGGATCCTGATGGATCATTAGCTATTTGTGTGGTTAAGGGAACGTTAACTGGGAGTCAATTGGGATTATTAAAAAGATTCTTCTTTGGAATTCCTATCATTTTAAAAAGTAAAAATGACTTCAGAACATATATTTTGAAAAAATCATGCAGAAAAAAAATTAGAAATGATGAAAAAATGCACGGTATTGACAAACATAATATAAATAAGTATGATAATGAATTACTACACATTCAAACAAATATAACATTTAATTTTTAAAAATTAAACAACTAATCCATAAAAATAAATTTAAATATAGTAACAAATCCAAAGTACTGGAAATTAATAAAATATAATATAATTGAGTGATAAGTTAATTTATGACTACACATACAAGTATGTTTTCCTTCAATCATATTGTTATCCTACTCCATAATTACTTCATATAATTTATCCACCCTTTCAAGAATAATATTTTCAATATCATGATGGAAAAATAATTCTGTTTTTTACTATTGATGGGATTTAGTTTCAGTGGTCAAATATTCCACTTTGTCACCCATATCATACAAGTTTATTTATTTTATATGAACAACTACATTCCACCCTTCATCTTTTACATCTTCCACATAATATACCATTTTCCCTTACGATGAGAAAATATACAGATCATGTAATTCATAGTCACTGACATATATAAAGAGAGAGAAGTTTATATAATTAAATTGTAAGGAATCTCTTTTAATACCCCTGGTAATATTGACCCACTTTTAATTGAATAAAACAACCTAAAAAAGACTGTGGTAGTTTAATTCGATAATATCTGTCATCTTTCCATAGTATCCTAATTCAGAAACTATAAATATACCACTATTATTTTTTTTAATCCCTCTTCCCAATTGACTATATGAAATTTGAAGTCATTCACATTATAATAGTTGAACTTTCTATCCTATTTTGGAGGACCTCAAGCTTGAATGTTCAAATATTCTAAAAAATCATCATGAGTATCAGTATTCATGATCTATAAAAATTAATATAAGTTATTATATTTACAAAATATATGTGTTAACCTGGTAGCTATATTTATTGAAATATTTAGGAACTTACGCATTGTGAAATCTATTCTATAACCTATTTATTAACATATTTTGTTATATCTTTATCATTTTGTGTTTGACTTCCCATTTATCTCTTTCATTGTATCCTAAGCTCTTTAATAAATGGATCTACACTTTCACTATTTAGTATTGCATATCTATATGCCTATAATAATTTCATTTCTATTAGTGTAATATTTTTAATCCTCCAAAATGATTGGCCAATATTAGGATATATTTTTTACTTCTTGTCTATTTGATATTGATTAGATATGTCATCATCATGTCCAACTCAATTAAATTATGTCTTAATATTATCCAAGTATCTAAAACAAAAGGTAAGACACTTCTATTCTAAATAGCCCTTAGAAATAGAGTTTGTAAGTTGAGATTTATTTTTCATGTATAATTTCAAATGATCATGGTATTTGTGAAATAAAATAAATAAAACATAATTATGTATTTAATGATGCTCAAAGAATTTTTTTACCTACTATAAAAATCATATAAATAAAATACCTCTCAATTGGATACATCCATCAATAATGTACGGGACCTCCTAATTTAGTTTCATCAACCAAATGTACAGCTAAATGCTCATGATAAAAAAAATTAAATAATAAAGATCCTATCCATTGCACAAAGTATCAGTATAAATTTATCCTGAAGGTTTTCAAGCTCATTCGGTTATATATTTTTCTCACATAGTTGTCTGAAGAATATGAAAAATTCGAGTGCAACTATAGTAACCATTTCAGGAAACAATGTATGCAATACCAATGGTAGTATCTACTGTAAAAATATATATGAATCATGAATTTTAAATACATGTAATCTATGATTCTTTATGTTGAAACACCTTGATATGTTAATTAAATACACATTAGATATTTTCACATGTTTTAAAATTTATAGTAACGTATCTTTATCCCTGTTTTTCATTGAAAAAAAATTCAGAGCATACTTTCCATTCTCATATGGCCATAGATTACGCTTTATATTAATTTTTTGTAATTCCTTACGAGCATAATTAATGTAAAGATCAAATTTTCACTAACATTATTCTCAATATGCCTAACATCAATATTATGATTTAAAAAATTAAATTCAAAATATTTAAGTTTGAATAATATACTTTTTTTATTTCTTTGTTTCAATTTCAATTGATGATGCACATTGAAATCATTTCCCACTACCTTTCAAATGATGCACCTTCCCGAATTCTGTTTCAACATTTATAAGTTGTGCTAATATTTTATAACCATTCAACAACATTGGAGTTGGTCTATGATCAATAGAACCATTGAATTTTGACTTGTTCAATTAAAATCAATGATATGAATTGATAAATATGTGATGAAACATTAAGCACCATTTTTTACTAAAGGTAGTCATCTAGGATCAAAATAAAAGTTACAAATAAGACAATACAAACCCATGTTAGTGTTCTAACCAAATAATTTCCCAAGTCTAGGGAAGTCACTAATGGCGTACATTAGTGTAGGGTGCATTTTGAACATTTTTCTAGAAGATGATTCATATGTGTCAACACCATTTCTCCATAAATCCTATAATTATTTAATATGACAATAAAAGTATACATCGATATCATTTCTACAAATATTTTCTTAGTAATAATCATTGAAATGATAAAATAATTTTATTGTATACACATCCACATAGGTAGATTATAAGGGATCAAAACAATTGTCCAAATTCTATAACTAGTACTTAAAGTCCAAAATTGGTTGAATCCATCGACATCCAATCCCAATCCTACATTCCTAGGATCATATAAGAAATATATATGTAATGAACTAAATTTCCTATATGATTTTGAATCTCTTGGATGTCAAATTAACTCATAATTTTTATTATCTGTAGAATTCCACTTTATGTGATCAACAGTTTTCGATGAAATGAATAATATTTGCAATCAATGTTTTAAAGGGAAGTAACACAAAACCTTTTTAGGTGTGTTATTTTTCTTCTTCTTTATAGTAGTGTATTGATTCAAACTTTCAAGAACACCCATTTATTATCATTGAGAAGATGAACATTTTTTGAAATCATGTCAACTTGAATCCTCTCCCCAATAAATCATAAAATCATTAGGATAAGCATGCATTTTTTTATAATTCAGACCAAGCTTGTTAACAAATTTTTTCATATCTTAAAAAGACTCAGGGATATTATCTTTATGAAATTCATCATGAAACAATTCCAATATCAAGGACATTTCCTTATTTTTAATTCATCATGGGCATTTTATATAGTAAAATTTCAGTAAAAAAATAATGTTTTGAATATTTCAAACATTTACCATATAACTCTTGATTTCCATCATCAACTAAATCATGGAACACATTTTTTTCAATGAAGTTCTCTCATACATTAGTATCTATAGCATTAATAGGGGTATCCAATTATATATTACAATCATGATTTGGGTATCCTATAGTCCCAAAAATATCATTTGTCAAGTTACTATTTGTAGCCTACTCAACTGGTTTTTCTGATATGTTTTTATGTTGATGATATTTCCTTGAAATACTGAAATCATTATTTATAAGATTTTTTATTTCATTTTCCTTTTTCGACAAAGTTGGGAACTCATTTTTTAATGAAATTAGTGATCAAAATTTCAGTAACGTTCGATTCTCTATGCCAAATCCAACACAAATATTGAGTAGGGAATTGCTTCAATATCAAGTGTTCATAAACTTCATGTCTCTTCAACCATATTCTAAATTTTCATTTATGTAATGAAAATATTATTGTCTCATCAATGGATTGATTTGAAATTTCAAAATATAAAAAATCCTCGAAATCCTTAGCATACTAAGGTGTGTTCCTAACTATTGTAATATTTATTTTATCCATATATCACAAAGTTCCTACACTTTTTTAAATAAAATTAAAACACATAAGAAATATTATTTCATTTAAAAAATTACTAATTTATTCAAAATCCACAATATAAAAAATTCTTTATTCTTTTTTATTTTATTACATTTTATAACAATATCATTTTTTTATATTTTAATTAGAATGTATAAAATATATCAAAAAATTACAGATTATATATATATAAATGTTTAGTTAATTACAAATGTAAAATGGAAGTGATAGTATAACATGAAAAAAAATCAATAACCTTATAAATAAGTTAAAGAAGAGGTTCACCAGTAGGGGATGAAGGTTGTAGGGGGAAAGGGTGGAAATGGAGACCATGAGGTTGAGGATGATGGATTGGAAGCAATGGATAGGGCTTGGTGGCTCAATAGAAAGGGACCTAAAGTGAGGGCTCAGTGGATAGGAAAAGGGGGGAAAGGGAAAGGAGAGAAGTAGTGAGGGATTAGGGAGGGGTGGTGATTTCTTGGGGAGTGGCTGTGAGGGCTCGGTTAAGAGCGGTAGTAAGGGGAAAAGGGAGCGGCAGAAAGCTTGGATGGGGAGTGGTAGAGAGGGGGAAAGGGGATTTGTGAGGGGTATTGAGGAGCAGTAGGGGGATTAGGGAGTGGGGAGTGGGAAAGGAGGGCTCAATTTGGAGTGGCGGCAAGGGGGGTCGGGGAGCAGTTCCAAGCTCGGTTGGGGAGTGGAGGTAATGGGGAAAGGTGGGATTGGTCAGGAATAGTGACAAGGGGGTCCAAGAGTGGCAGTGAGGGATCATAGGAGAAGTGGTAGAAGTGTTATTTTTTAATAAATGTAAAAGATTTTGAGGTGATTTTTAAAAAACTGTCACTAAATGTTTTCAATTTTTTTACCATCAATTTATTAAATCATCATTAAATGATTAATTTAGTGTAGTGACTTAAGGTATGTGATTCTAAAATAACCATTTTTATAAGTAATTCTCTTTATTATCCATTCTAAACTTCTCCCGTGATGAACTAAAATGGAGATAGGCATCCTTGACATGCGAGAAAGTTATCTATGGATGTGCGGGATGGTTCTCTCTTCATTTACTTGATGAGAATTGGATTTCTTCATCAAAAAACTTATGGTAGGATATTCATTATCATTTGGGGATCTAATACACACTTTTTTCATGGAATTATTCATGTTTTATCATGGTTTTTATTATTTATTAATAGTGATTACTTTTGGGAGTGTGAAATTTCATGATACCCATATATGATCCTTGTTTCCATGAGAATTTCTATAGTAGATTATTACTATTTTTATGTTGATTCACATGTTGTTATATAATGATACTATATTTATCATGATTCCATGATATGATTGTTTATCATGCCCTATCATGTTGTGTATTATCTTTCCTTTGGAGTTTTGGTTCTTTCTATATATGACATGTGATCATCATTGTATGACTACCCCTTAGATATGGAGTGCATGTGATATATGATGATAAAGATGGTGGACCCCTATATATGGTAGGTGCATAATAGCCTTGCAGTCTGGATGGAACTTGATGCCTTGGGGATTCCATGGAACATGCCAAAAATCAATTCCTTGAGGATACTGAGTAGCATAATCATCTCAATTCCTTAAGGATACTAAAAGACATGTCTCAAACATTGTGGCTAGTTCTTGATCATTTCTGAAAACCTTTGATCATCATTTCATAATGGATTCAAAGAAGGTATTATTGGGATTTTGTGGAATCTTAGTTAGCACGTGACTTCTCAACTTCATGTGTAGGGATATGAGTAAGGGAAAGGGGCCCATGGATTATGGATGAGAAGAGGATCATGGAAATGGTTGAATACTAAGACAGACTCTGAATGACTCTACATATTTTTTTATTTATTTACCAGACCACACATTTATACTTTTTTTTGGTTTGCAACACTAGTATCCCTATTTACTTATTTTTATTAATTATATGACATATAAATAGTTTATAGTCACCCCACTGACAGACTCAGACTTTCCCTGCTAGTCAATATCCTCTTATGTACAGGGAGGCACACATGTTGTCATGTGGCACTCTGGTTTGGACATAGTGGTTCAATCTGGGGAATTATATAATGATTATTCTGATATATCCAAATCATAGAAAATTATTGAGAGTTGATAAGGAATCTAATGTTACTTTTGTTTTATTGAGACTTATTATTGTAACGCCCCAGACCGAATCACCCAGTTTGGGTTGTGGTTGGTGCATAACATCAAAAGCACCTCTTCATATACAAGAGGCTACCAACTTGTGGTGAGGGACTAATTTCCATCATTTGGAAACTATTACCTTCATATAAAATTCCCATCAAAGTAACGCATATAATAAAAGAAATAAACAAATAGTAAGAACAATAATGGTAAGAAAAGAAACAATATATAAGAAGAAATAACATCATCATAAATTGCTATAACATAACGGCATATCAAGGTCATACAAGAAGTCAAAAGGGATCCCCACATGATTTAGATAAAAGTGAAAAATTAATAAAAAGAAAAAAAAATAAAAGATACACTACTGTAAAATATCCCCGAACCTGCCTCGATTTTACCTCAATCTCTATCCAACAGCATTTAATCAGCAATCTATCACAGGGCCCTTACCATTGGATAAATCTTTGGTCATGATGTATGTATGTGCATTGATATTTATATAATGGGTATGAGAATAAACGCAGTATAACCCCACCAATAGGACCTTGTAATAAGTGCATAAAGTGTATAAAGGTGGATTAATTGAATGAAAATAAATATATGGGCAAAAATATATTGGCTTGGGACTTTCTTGTGGGGAAATCGATGTGGGAAAAAACCTTGAGAATAAAATATGGCAAGTATTGGGAGGATTGGGACTATAGGAAATTATCCAGGTTGGGTAGAATAGTGTTTTCTCACCTGAAGATTCTACAGGACTCTTCTCGATGGATGGTTGGTTATGGGAATATTAATTTCTCGAGAGATAAGTGGCTTGGGGAGAAGATGTTCTTCCCGGGCTACCCAGTTTTGAAGATCTTGGTGAAAGAGGCCTGCTTGCATAACAGGTTCTTGGATGTCATTCTTAACCCAGAGCAGAAGGAAGTCTTCAAAGAAACAGTTTTTGCAGAGGAAGAAGATCGATTATGTTTCACTGAGGCTAGATCAGGTTGTTTCAACAGTAAAGACTATCGAGGTCTTATACAGTAGCAGGGGATCCCGGATGAGTGGTACGCTCACCTATGGTGTATGTAGGTGCCCTTGAAGATGAATTTACTTGTTTGGAGAGTGCAGAACCAGGCCCTGTCCACAGAAGATAATATTCAGAGGAAAGGTATAATGTTGGCATCTCGATGCTACTACTGTGAATCTCCTCAGACGGAGTCTATTTTTCACCTGTTTGTCAGGGGTGAATGGATGTGTTGCCTCTAGTCCATGGAGGATAGATTTGGTAAGTACAAGGCTGAGTCTAATTCTTTTCAAGAGTTTTTTGAGAGTTAGTTCTCGGGAGCGAAGCAGAACGGACTAGAAAACAGGATCCGCAGCATCATGATTATTTCGATATTCTGGGTCCTGTGGGAGGCACGAAATGCAGTAAGATGGGATGGATGGTATTCAGTAGCTCTTCTACTAGTGAAAATGAAGGGTCTGGTCTATTAATTGAATTCCTTACTGAAAGGGGAGTAGAACTACATTGCGGGTTGTGACTCTGTTATCAGAACAGTGGGGCGTCCGAGGTTGCAGGGGGGCTAGGTGAGATGGAACCTTCTAGAAAACAGGTTGAAACTAAATTTGGATAGATCATGCATAAATGGACTGATGATGGGAGGAGGTATGGTTCGGGATATAGGTGGTTCGGTGCTAGCAGCCTTTAGTAGCTATTACGGATTAGGGATCTTGATTGGTGTAGAGGGTTGGGCGTTGTTAGAGGGCATTAGGCTCTGAAAAAGGTTATCGTTGCGAGTTTCGAAGGTGGAATCAGACTCAAAGGTATTGATATAGGCACTTCAAGGGAAACTTAAGGTGCCCTGGTGTTTGACTTACATCGTTCGAGGTTATATCCTGGAAATGGGCAATGGTTTTTTGGTTGGCCATATTCCTAGGGAGGCCAATTTTTTTGCGGATTCTCTCTCTCTGGGGAGTAGCATTAATGATCCCTCGGTGGTCTTTACAGGTGTGGGTACTCTACCCCAGGAATTTATTGGTGTGATACTTGGCGATGTGCTAGGGATTCATAATTTTAGGCCACCTAGAATTGTATTGGATGACTTTTATTATTGAAATAAAAAATAAAATTTTGATCATGAAACACAATGACTCATCCTTATGACTCTGGTGAGGTCCCTAAGCATTTTTACCCATCCTTATAGGATCTAATGAGGTCACCAAACATTTTTAAACATCCCTATAGGTTCTATGGAGGTCACCAAACACAACAACCCATCCATACGGGTTCTAAGGAGGTCGCCAAAATTATCGACCCATCCTACAGGTTCTATGGAGGTCACTAAATAATGGGATTCAAGAAAATGTATTCATCAAAATCTAACTAAAATAATGGTAAACACCACTCATACCCATACATCATTTATCTTGACCCTACTATCCTAAATTAATCCTAAAAACTATCCTAATTTGACTTTTTCCAAGTATAAATCCCCAACATCACCCATAGAACGAGTCACAAAACAACTTAAAATAACCCATAACCTCATTTCTACCCAACTAAAGGGTTGAAAACATCTATATAGACATAACCCACCACATCCCATTTTTTTCTAGGTACTACCATCTACTTGTTCTCTTTTATTCCTCCTTACATTAATCCTAGCTTGTTTTTGGTTTTTTATTTTTAATAGGGTTCAGAGGTGTTCCTAGAGGATTTTTTAGAGTGTGGACCTAAACCTATAGCTAATGAAGATGTAGGTGGTCTACTAGGAAACGGGTAGCTGACCACAGGCTCACCGGTGAAGCTGACAAGGTCGATAGAGGTGATGGAAATATCATATTTTTGTATTGGGACCCCCATTTTAATTCTTAATCCTCCTTTATCAACCTAAAATTAATATATTAAAACCTAGGGACATTGTTTAGATGATTTCATCTCTCCAAAATTGAATCCTTAGTAGATAAAAGTTTTCATCAAAGCCATGACGCACTTTCGATGAGTTTAACTCTGTTTTGGTCTTATATATTCTTCTTCTTTGTGTTCCTCTTGTTTCTTTCTATGGACCAGTCTTGAAAACCAAGGGAATTTATCAGAAACAAGTTTATAATTGGGAATTTTGAATATTAGGATCTTCCTCTTGCTTATTCAAACCTTATCCCTCCTTGAATTGTGTATTCATTCCCATGGATGAATTCCAAGTGTTTTGAGGTTGATGGTTTCATGAAATGGACTTATTCTAAAAACCTTTTTTATTTCTCTATGAAATTGTTTTAAAAAATTAGTTAAATGCGTGAATAATTTTTTGATAAAATGCTGTTTTTTTGTTATGTCTATGAAATGGATTCCCCCTTTAGTTTTGTTAATGGAAATAATTTTAAAACATGTTTTATATAGTTTTAAACTTTGTTCTATTACTTATATGTGAGATTCACTTTGAATGGTTTTAATATGATAATCCCAATTGTGATCATCGATGAGGTTGGGATCCATCCTCAGGAATATAGTATTACACCCTAGGCCTAATGTTCTAGGGTAATGTGTGAACTAGGTGGCTTAATGTGTGGTAATGATCCACTCTCGTGGTTTAACTCTTACCCTCTATGCCAATTGTTGTAGGGTAATGTGCACACCAAGAGACCTATTGATCAGGGATATTTTATGAGGATCCTCACAAAACTATATATAATGTCACCTCAAGGGATTAATTTCCATGTTGTTTTTTTCAAAATGTATATTGAAGTGTTTATGAAAATTATTTGAAAATAAAATTCTTTTTAATGTTTTACTGGTTTTGAAAAGGGTGTATTTCCATGTTTTATATTAAATTTAGTAAAATTGTATCTCATGACATGATTTTATTTACTTGAGCATAACTTGTTTATATTATAATGTATCCTTATGAAACACTTGGTGGGATCCTACTTGGATTGTTTTCTCACACCCTGTCGACACCTATGGGTGTATGTAGATATTGATTTTTATGATGCAGGTAAAGATAGGGCACTATGGGGAGGTGGAAGGTTTGTTCTTTGGAAGGGTGTGGGAGTCCAGTGTTGACTGCATGTTATGTGGATATGGGTATTTGTTGTTATTTGGTAATTTGGTTTCATTTGTGGTTTTCTAACCTGTATTGTCTTACTATTGTGTCTTTTCTTCTATTGAATTATATTGGTATACCAATATTCTATTTATTAATGTTATCCTATTTATTGTCTTTTTTGGATAAATCGATTCCAAAGGTAGTTCTTGATGCATGAGTTCTTGTCTCCAACCCATGGGGATCGAGAATGTACTTCATCCCGTGTCAATAATGGATCAGGTTCTAAGTAGTTGTGTTATCTGAGTTAGTTCATGGCATACCAGGTCACTTTAATACCACATGAAAAAGTTTCACAGGGCTATACACATACTTGCATACAAATTGAGCCATAAAACTTTATCCAAAAACCATAAAATTGTAAGGTTTTCCTACCTTTGGTGTTTCAAAGGTAAATCACTGATAATATTCACTAGAATCATGCTCAGCATGTTTAACCCCAAAAAAAATCTAAAATTGGACATTAGGGTTTCATGAAGACAAAAAAAAGGAACAAAGTGGAACAGATATTTAAGTCTATAACCATATTAGATTTATTGTAAGAGGAGAACCATAAAGAACAATGTTAAAAATAGTGAATTGATAAGGAT
Source organism: Viscum album (assembly GCA_963277665.1). Classification (NCBI taxonomy): domain Eukaryota; kingdom Viridiplantae; phylum Streptophyta; class Magnoliopsida; order Santalales; family Viscaceae; genus Viscum; species Viscum album. The sequence goes on from OY728148.1 coordinate 1,144,396,834, forward strand.
ATGAGAGACAATACTCTGAAAGGGGCCACTTGAACACCAAAATCCCATAGTGTAGTCAATAGATAAAAAAGAGAAGGGTTTAGGGGAAAATTACCCCTTTATACTTTAAAAAAACATCCCCTGACACATTCACAGTGTGAATTCCTTTAGGAAGAACCCCCTGGGGTTCTATCTCAACTATTTCACGACATAAATAATTCGTTCATGTCATGAATTCCTACCTACAATAGATTTTCATCTTAAGGTTTGGTTTGTTCCTCCTGAACCTGGTCCCAAGTTATCTCGGCACCCAAAACAGCTAAAAGTATAAAAAATACACATATTTAGGCTAAAATTAAATAGTAATACATTCGAAATATTATGGGTGTTACAAAATCACCCTCTAAGGGATTATTATCCCTAAGAAGCATCTCCTGGTGTCTCCTCTAAGAAACTCTATCCACTATGCCAAGATATATGAATATTTTTTTCAAGTTTCCTCACATATATTCCCATTTTTTTCATGAGACCTAATAAATAGCTACCATCCTTCCACAATAAACCTCCTCCCTTTAGTCCATGATCCACATTGGATGTTCCTCAAACAAAGGATCCATCACCAACTCAACATGTTCACAATAAATCATGTGTGTGGGGTCAGGACCACACATCCCGAGATACAACACATGAAACACATAATGTATACCTTGATGTTATGGGGAAATATCCAACCATTAATCCACCATCTCGATCCATTACACAATTTGGAATGGACCAATAGATAGTGGTGTTATCATCCCTTAATTCTTAAAACATTCAAGACCAAATCTATGTAACGCATGTAAAAACACCCAATCTCTCATGATGAACTCCAAGGTTCATTGCCTCTGGTTGTAATAGGAATGTTTATTAATCTAAGATTTAACCAACTACTTCTATATCAAATGTACTCACTTATAAGTATCTTATATTCGGCTCGACTCGATCACTGTCAACTTGCTTTCCTTAATAGACCGCAGCAATGAACAACATGGTTAACCATAAAGATCCTTAAAAGGATCCATCTAAATCAGAGTCTAAAAAATTTTATTATTAGTGAGATTCTTCAAATCCATATGCTCATCCCATATCCCATCAAAAGAGCACATGATCCCTGGGTTTATCCTACAAAATCTTGATCATCCTCTCGGACTATCTTTTTTTTTGTGGGAGATATATTGTGATGAGCTTAATATATGATCCCAACACCTTCAACAGGCCTTTCCAAAACCAAAAAATAAAATACGCATCCCAATATGATATGATACTAGTAGAAATACCAATAAACTGTGATATTTATCATATATAAAGTCTACCTAACTCATTCGTAGATAAAATCTATCAAATTTTTAAGAATTATGTAACCTTAAATAGTGGATCAACCACTACCCAAAAAACATATTGACTCCTTAAAGTCCAAGGTAGTCTTATCATGGATCTCACCATCACCTCATCCCACTTAAATACTAGTATTGGTAGATGTTTAAGAAACCCACCTAGTTGTTGGAGCTCCTTTTTCACCATCAAATAGGTAAGGTAGTGAGCAAAAAACTTTGCAACATCTTTCTTCATGCCAAGACACTAGAAACATCATTTCATATCATGATATATTTTGGTCAATCTTGGGTATACCTCCCAATGTGAGGCATGAGATACCCTCATCAGATCTTCTCTCATGGACATTGGAACTAAAATCCTCCCATATATATCAAGCACATTGTTCTCATTCATGGAATATCTTGGAATAGGATTGTCTCCCATGAAACACTTCTACATCACCTAATAATATTAATTAGATTCCAAGATGGCCTTTACCCTATCCACCAATGAGTATGTAAAAATCATGGTAGTACATTACACCATCCCATGATCCTGAGATACACCCAATTTCTAATCAACTAGAAAACTCATAATTTTTCACTCTTCTTTTAATGTATGTGTTACTAGTTCCTATGATTTCTTACTGAGGGAATTTGTGAAAACATTCCCCTTACCTTGGGAATATTTCATCTGAAAGTTGAATGTCTACAAGTAATCAACCTAATGTATTTATCATTGGTTCATGTATCTCTAAGAAAATATGTATCATAAGATTTTAAGGTAACTATAGACAATAATCTTCTCAAAAAATAGATATTGGTTCCAAAAATTCAAATCATAAACCACAATAGTTAACTTTAGGTCATGAGTAGGGTAGTTCTTCTCATGGGGTGATATCCAAAAAGTCACATAAGTGACTACCTGGTATCCTTGTATCATAAAAGCCCAAAACACTCCTAAAGAATCATAATAGACTATATAACAAAACCTTCGGTCTGGTAAAATTAGAATCAGAGTTAATTTAAACCTAATTTTTTAATCTTATAAATCCTCCTCACATTGATCTATCCATATGAACTTCACTCCCTTCCTAGTAAGCTCTGTAATAAGTACTTTCAAGCAATAAAAAAACAAGATGAAACACCTATAATACTCATCCAACTCAAGAAAATTCTATATTTCAAACACATTCTTATGTTGATCCCAAGACATAATTGCTTTCATCTTCTCTAGATCTACATAGATTCCCTCCTCAAAAACCATATGCTCAAGGAATAATTTCTTCTAGATCTAGAAGTGACACTTTCTGAACATGGAATTAATTTATGTTCTTGAATTATGGTAAAAATATATCAATATATCTATCATGTAACTATAAGGTCTTTTATTACAACAAAATATCATCAACAAATATTATAACAAAAGAGTCCAGTTAATGGTGAAAAACATGATTCATGAGAGCAATAAAAAATATTGGTGCATTGGTCAGACTGAATGTCGTCATGAAATACTCATATAACCTATAGCCTACCCTAAATTCTAGCTTTGTTATATCCTCATATATGAACCATAGCTGATGGAATCCTGATCATATATCAATCATGGATAACCAACAGCATCCCATTAATTGGTCAAATAAATCACCGATCATTGTAAATCGATACATTTTTTCACCATGATTTGATTTATTTTCTAGTAATCCACAAAAAATAAAAGGATAAAATCTTAATTTTATAGAATAATACTAGATAACACTAAGGAGAAGTTCCAAAGAAAATAAATCCCTTCTTCTCTAGGTCATCAAGCTGCACTTGGATATCTCTCAACTTAGTCAGTGTCATAAGATATGGGGGAATTGATATAGGTTATGCACCTAGTAAGATTTTGATTTCAAACACAATCCCCCTCTTAGGATGGAGTCCTGAGAAATCATATAAAAATATTTCCTAGTTTTAATCCACCACTGGATAATAAATGGTTGGAACTTTCACATGATCTAGTATGATAACCATACCCACAACTTATATAATAATGGACCCATTTTGGCTAAGGTTTGGTCCTATTCTGTCTGCCTCAAGATTCAACTCTCTAGTAAGAACATACTCCTCCCCCTTAAGGGAGGTAAGATCCACCCTTCTCTGAAAGAAATAAATAAATCTTGAAAATATACCAACCAATATGTGTCAATAATGACCTTAAAACTGGTCATCTCTAAAATTATAAAATCCCACATATATTCATAACCTACAGCCACCACATGAAATTGTAATCACCTATGAATACGGTTTAACCTATTCTTGAGAGGTGTATCCAAGGATAAAATCCCAAGGGAAACACTCTCTATAAACTCTAAACTGGTGAAAAATTGGGAAGAAATAAATGAATTATATTCCATTATATCAAACAAAGTATTATAGAGAATCAATATAGCCAAAATTGTACCTATAACCATCAAAGGTCCATATACCGCATCTACCGGAGCCTAATCAAATAGATATACCCAAACAAGCTTGGATCCATAGAACTTCCTCCATGATTCTTGGATCACTGGAGGAACTAAACCATATAGAGCTTAAAACTATTACTGCTAATAAATTTATCCTACTTAATGGGCTAACCTCCATGAAGATTCATGACTATACATCTGAGGTCTTCTAAATAAGGATCCTTGAGGACTGTGTATAACCCAAACCTCTACTCATGCTTAATTGGGAAAATATCAAAAAAAAATATTAGAGATTTTACATCCCTATATAATGATGGAACTTTCTCAAATGAATAGTACATGAGCTACAGTAATACGCCATTTTCATGTACTAGAAACACAAGAGATGAGAACCTCATAGAGCAGGAAGATATGAAATCCTACCCTATCTAGACTACATATCTCCACCTTGGTTTATCTCCTATTATTATTTATCGAATAATCCATTACAACACCAATCAGGAGGCTTCTACTAAAAGAGGGTATAAACCCTACTGCACTATATGTTGTTAGGACCTTCTCAACACTAAGAGCCTTAATAACCACATCCAAATATAATGTCGGGTCAAAAATTCAGACTTGAAGTCTTAGCTATGGATAAATTCTAATTACCAACTTCTTAGACTTTTAAGCCTCGTTCCTAGATAAATTCATAGTAAAACAAATAAACTTACCAAAATGGGTCACATATTCATCCACTAACGTCGCCCATTATTGGATCTCCATAAACTTATGAGGTTGATCCAACCTAAAAACATTAAGAAATAATTCCTCAAAAAAGAGTTTCTTGAAAGCTACCCACTTCATAACCTCAAGTCTCTAAACCTTGACCATCACACCCCACCATCTCCTAAAAGATCCATGTAACATAAACATTACCAACTTCACTTTTTTCAACTAGGGATCTCTACAAGATTAAGGATTCCCTCAATGATATTTATCTATTACTCTGTATCCCTAGGACCATCCATGCCTAATAATTATGGGGGTTCTTCAACTGAAACTCCTAAGAATAATCAACCTTTGTTGGTCCTCCCTGATGGCCACCTCCACCTCTCATCGTCATGATAATGAAAACACCTTGCTAAAGCGGATTTATTTATTAAACCATGGGATAAGTGTTTGGGGCATGCTTAGCCTCTCCCTCCAGAATGTTTGGAGGTATAAAATTAGTATCCCTCACTTTAGTAACATTGTCAACTTTGTCCTTTGGTGGAACCAAGGGACATTGATAGGGAAGAATTATCTAAAACACCCAAAAAATACTCATAAAATCCCTTAAAATCATAAATATTAAAATATTTAAGTAATTAATAGGTGAATGCCCACACATTGATTTTTGGAAACAACCATAGAACTACCCACACCCACTAGGAATAACCCCTTAGAACCAACCCTAGTCCTAAGCCCATGTCACAATGCCTGTATTTTAATAAAAGTTATATATAAATAATAGAATATATTCATTCTCAAGTAAAATTAATTTAATTTCAACAATGATGTATTTAGTAAAACACTAAATATATGATTTCTAGAATTTAATTAATTCAAACCTCTATATGAATCACTAGAAATAGACATATGACATGTCAACCTACGTTCCTATCCATGATGCATAAACACATGCACACTTTCTAGTTGAGCTAAGAGAAAATTCCATTAACCATAACCACACAATAATATATAAGAACATCATGAAACCATAACAACACAACCAATAAAATCAATCACACTTCCTTGGAAACTCATAAGTACACTACATGAGTGCTATACAAGCACAAGTTTAGCTCCCCTTAACGAATACTGTCAATCCAATATCTATTCTACCAATACAAAAATAGTAAGTTAATAAAAGGATTTTGATACTATTTTGTAATTCTCATTCTTGAATCACACTATTTGGGATGAAGTTGGTATATAACCTCATCCCCCCCAACCTCGTATGCAAGAGGTTGTCGATAAGTGATGAAGGCTTAAGCAACATCGTGGGGAGACCATACCCTCTATATGAGATGTCTATCAAATTAATGCATACAATAAAAGAAATAAGAAAAGTTAAAGAACAATAAAGGTTATAATCATAAAAATATATAAAAATAATAAAATTATCATAACATACTATACCATAATGTCATACCAAGGTCAAAAAAGTAGTCAAAATGGATCCCTGCATGCGGCAGATCAACATAAAAAAGGAACAAAAAGAATAAAATAATAAAATATGCATGGATATGAAAGGTCCCTAAGACTAACTTGGTTTTACCTTAGTCCCCGTTTAGTATAATATACTTAGAAATCTTTCATAGGTCCCCTTCCCTTAGCTGGATCCCTAATCATGATGTTTTTCCACACATTAATATTTCCATACATAGTGTAAGAATAATATCAGTAAGACACTGCTAATATTTCCTTATCATAAGTGTATAAAGTCTATAAATGTGGATGCATCAACATAAAATAAATAAAAAGTTAAAAATTCAACATTTTATGTCATCATGCACTAATGAGGACACCATGAACCCCATCCCTTCCTTCTTTGACTCTATGATGAAAGGAAAGTCTATCAGAATTACAATAGAAAATTAAAACCCATTGGCCACTTTTATCCCACTGGTCATGACCTTCCTAAACATCATGAACGATCCCTGAGGATTATAGGGAGGTCACGAAATGGGCCAACCCATTCTCACAGATTTGTGAAGGTTACCAAGAATGCTAAATAATCCCTGAAGGTTCTACAGAGGTCACTAAATAGTCAGTATCAAGCAATAATGTTCACTAAAACCTAAAAAATCAAGGGGAAGCACCACCCGTACCCATAAAAAATTTATCTTGACCCTAATATCCCCAACTGATCTCAAAAGGCTCTCCCAAGGTCACTTTTCCCAAGCATACATCATCTTTGTAACCTATTGAACAAGTCAAAAAATCACCATAATTAACCCATAATCCTATCGCTCCCCCTCTAAAGGGTCTACCACATCAATCTAACCCCCCCCCCCCAATCACTTTAATACCATAAGAAAAAATATTATAGTAATACACACACACACTCATGAAAATAAAGTCACATAACTTTATAAAAACACTATAAAATGGTAAAGTCTTTCTACCTCAAGAATGGTGAAGGTAAATCACCTAGAATCGCCACTTAAATAAAGCCTAACATGAATAATCCCTAAAAATAACCCCAAAATCATACATTATGGTTATAGGAAAAGGGGAATAATAAGGAACCAATATAAATATATATTTAAGGATATAATGGAATTATATTTATAGAGAGATGATGCCATAATGAATGATATTGAAATCAATGAATAGACGAGGAGAGGAGATCCAAAACTCTTAAAGGGAGACCCTTTTGTACTAAAATGGTGTAAAGGAATCGAGTGAAGTAAGGGGATTATTTAAGGGGGTTTATGGTAAAATTACCACTTATCCTTTAAAAAAGCTACACAAGACACATTCATGACGTCATCTATAGGTTAACATTGTAAATCCTTTTAAGAATAACCTTTGTGGGTTCTGTATTGACCTTTTTAGGGCATAAAGCATTCCTTCAAGTTGTGAATGCCCTATTTCATTAGTTTTTAGTTAGAGGTCCATAACATTCCTCCCAAACCAACTAATGAGTTACCCCTACACATTGAACATCCAAAATGGAGTAAAAAAACATTTCCAGAATAAAATTAAACATTAATGAACCTAAAATATGAGGGGTGTTACAAACTCCCCCATTGAGGACTTTTTATCCTTGAGAAGTGACTCTAGGGGTATCCTCACAGAACTTTGACTATTGTTCCTAGATATCTTAATCATATTCCCAAGTTTCCTCTTGGATATTCCCATGTTTCCAAAATACATGAATGAGTGGTATCATCCTTCTATGAATAACCATCTCACTTTAGTATATGATCTACACTGGATGTTCCTCAAATGAAACATCGATCTCTAACTCAATATAATAACCATAAATCACATGTGTGATGTCTAACTCTCACCACTAGAGTTACAACACATGAAATACATAAATTGTGATAGGATTTTGTTGAGAAATACCCAACCATTAATTCACCATCCTTATCCATTATACAATCTCATATATAGCAATAAATCATGGTGTTAGCTTCCCATTATTCCAAAAATGTCAATTTTATAACTAAGGTGACACCAAAAAACACCCACTCGCCCATGGATAACTCCAAGGTTCATCACCTCCAGTTGAAATAATAACATCCCATACTCTTATTGGTAACCATCCTTCTTTTTCAATTATACTCAATTATAATTCTCCTACACTAGGCTCTACCCGATCATTATTAACCCACCATCCTCAAGAAAAAACAGTGATGAATGAAATGGTTGACCATAAAGAGCATAAAAATGATCCATTTTAATTAAATATTAAAAACTATTATTTTATAATAACTTTTTCAAATAAATATGGTCATCCTATAACCCACTAAAAATGAGTACATAATACTTGAAAATATCTTCCAGAATTAGCATCATCCTCTTGTAGTGTCTGCCTATATGTGGGTGATATGTTTTACTAAACTTCATATGTGATCCCAACGCCTTCTAAAGGCATTTCCAAAATCAAAACATAAAATGTGCATCATGATCAAATACAATACTAGTAGTATAATCATGAAACTATGATATTTCCCACACATAAATTCTTCTTAACTCATTTATATAATGAGTATCTTGAATTAGTAAGAAGTGTGCAACCTTCATCATCCAATCAACCACCAATCACATAGTGCCTCAGATCCTTGGAGTACTAGGTAGTCCCATTAAAATTTCCATCATCACACTTCTATAGTGGGACTAGTAGCAGCTTAAATAACCCACCTAGTCACTAATGGTTTTCCTTCACCCTCGGACAGGTAAGGCAATGAGAAATACACCCCACGCCATCCTTCTTCATGATCGGACACCAAAAAAATGTTTCATATCATGATATAGTTTATTTTATCTTAGATTTACTACCCATTTGGAGGTGTGGGAGACCCTCATAAACTCTTCTCTTATATTTGTGGGAAAGAAGACTCTACCATGTACATGAAGTGAAGGTTCTACGTGCGATGGAAGCACCTTTGATGGTATGACCATATCAGCTTTTAGTCTTAATTTATGTGTAATTTTCACCTTACATGATCAAAACTTTATGTACAATGAAAACCATAGAATATTTGACTGTATTAAAATGTAATAACTAAAAGAGGAGGATCTTCACATGTAATTTATAATTAATGCATGAATAGATATAGTATTAACTGAACTTGTGATTATTCTTTCATTAATGATCTACTAGACTAGATCTCATTGTACCATCATTTCATTATAGGATACAAGTACAGAATATCTCTACTGGTGATCCACGCATGCACCACAATCTCTAAATGTTTTCTTAGAATCATCGGGTTCTATCATGGCCAATCCTAATTGCTTGTGTTGTTCTTTGTTAATCACACTTGAATTCCTCTTAAAAGAGAAGGAACTCTTGATTCTATCTTGATGGATTGAGATAAGAGGAGAGAATATAAATCTTATATCTCTCTCTAGATATTAAGATATTATATATCTATCAATTGTGCACAACCATTGTAATTATAGAAAATTATATAATTATATATTTATTATAGTGGGTTTTGGGTTGGAAAATTTCACACTAAACCCCTTCCATATTTATAATTCTTAATTGACCCCAGGTCCAATAATAATAATAGTAATAATATTATTATTAATCACTTGACATGTGAAACGCATTAATAATATAAATAAATATCATTTATATCATTTCCAATCAGATCATTAAGCTCAGTTTTATTTCCCTCTTTCACATTTACTGATCCCAATATAAAGTCTATTTAAATAAATAAATGTCTCTTTAGTATTCTATGATAAATATAATAAATATAATATTAACCAAACTTGAAAATAAATATTTATTATTTTTATTATTTAACTCATTTATTATTTTTAATAACTTGTAATTAAATTGTAATGATCAACCAAACATGAATAAATATTATTTAGTCCAACTTATTAAATTCAATACTATAATTTAATTGATATTGAAGATACATTTAGTGTGTGACCCTTTAGGCATATTTCTTAGTGTAATTATACATAACCACCAAAATTTTAAGGGTAGCATCTAGAAACATGCCAACACACCCATAGAGAAAGAAGTTAATGTCACAATGACATTCCGCATCCAATGAATGCTTACCATATAATATAATATTTTTATTTCGACATCTCTAATCAAGAAGGTTGTCTTTAGGTGTCATAAAAAACATATAGATTTTACTTTAAAACATTTTTTAAAAAATGTACCTTACCAAAAAAAATTCCAAACCACTTTTAAAAAATGATTTAGAAATAACTCAACATACCATAAATAAAACATCAACCAAGTGAATCTAGTTAAGCAGTAGAAATAAAAATAAATGTATATATATATAAATAAAATTCAAAAATAGTCATAAACTAGAGACAAGTTTAAATGAAATGATACTAAACAAATTATAGATTTAAATAAACCATAAAAGAGATGGAAATAAATGACACATAATAAGTTGGGACAATAAAAAATAGGATGAAGCAAAATCATAATAAAACATGAGAATAAGGGAATGATGTAAAGTGTATATAATTATGGAAAATTTCTAAACATATAGTGCGATTATCCTAGACATACATTGGTTGAATCATATACTAGCCTATTAATTCATTCCTAGTATATAACCAATTGGATTACTCTCAACTAGATTCACCAGTGATACTCCTCTAGTCATTATGTGTCTAAAGTTAGGTGATACATGTTTGTCTCATTGGGAAAAGTATAGAAACCCTCTCTCAATGTCTCACTAAAACACCTAGGATCCCAATGATACTAGTAATAGAGAGTGAGGATGGATGTGTATCATCTGCACACCAATAATAAAACATGAGGCAATACATCCTAATAAGATTCCACAAACCACCCTCATACACCCTTATTACTAATTTACCTACCTAAAATTCACTTAAAATTCAATAAAAATAACATTTAAAACTCATATTAAATTAATATCTGTGGGGATTAATTCAAGGTTGTATCTAAATTAAGGAAAAACCATTTGTACAAGGTGCCAACTAGGCCATGAGTTTTAAAGTTAATAATAATTTTTCAAATAATTTCCTTGGAGTACATTCCTAAATCAATTTCATTTATAAATATCCTTCCAAGGTACCAAATAAGCCTTCCTAATACATTTTATAAATATATTTATAAATATCTCTTAAAAGTCTTTATAAAATAAAAATTTAAATATAAAACCTCCTTTGAATTAGAAAATATGAGTTTTATTTAAAACACTCCATTGAAACTAAGGGGAAGTGACAATTTTAAACCATCCAATTCAATAAACCATAAAAACATCAAGTTATAAAAATACTAAACAATTACACAATCAATATAACCATATATAACCAATAAAATCATAAGAAAAATTTTAAGACACATATCAAGTTATATTGAAAATAAAGTTCCAAATAATAATACCTAAAAACCCATAAATTCCCCCACATAAAACCAATAAGAAATTAAAAACAACCTTTTATATGCTAATTATTTTAAGAAAACCTCTTATGAATTTGAATAAATACATAGCATATAAAATTTGTAATAAATAAATTTAGAAAAAAAACAATAATAACATGGAATGATTGGAAAAGTGGAACAGAATGGAAAAACCTACCTAGGTCAAGAATATAAGAAATGTAACCTTTGAATACAATGAGAGGAGGGTGTGAGGAAGAATCCACACACCCTAGAAACCCAAGACACTAGACATTAGAACCAACCCCCACCTAGGTTTTATCAAACAATATCCTATAATATGGGAAAGTGGAGTAAAAATATAGGAGGGAGAAAAGGGGGATAAATAATGAGATGGAAGACCTTTTTAAGAAGTGACCACCAAAAATTTAAGGAGAAAACCCAAAATATCATGGAGGAAGGATAGGGGATCGCAACTAGAGATCTTTAGGATAGTTTCACATGAGTGGGGAGGAGAAAGAGGTTATAGGAATTTAAAATAAAGGGAAAAAATAGGAAATTAATAATTCATAAAGTTCTAGGTAGGTCATATGGATTGGTAGAACTGATAACCAAATTATGTTACAATCATGCATCACTCACTAGAAACACCTAGGATACATTAAATGGTTTGTATGTGTGTTTGATAAAACTGTGTGTCAACCATTCAAGAACATTTGTTTAATATCCTCACTATGATGCCACTAAATTGGTGGTCCAAACCGGTTATCTACAAGGCATAAAGCATACCAATCCATAAACTAGAGGATTATGACAAGAATTTAGGGTTTAAGGTGTGTCTTTGGAGAGACTATGCCCTCTTACCTGGGTAAAAAATAACATAAATAACTAGATATCATCCAAAGAAGTAAATAAAAAGAGTGGGGAAGTAATAAATAAACTAAAATTGAAGTATTCCATAATAATAAATGAAATGATATAAACTCCCAAATATACATGTCATACATATAACACTGCTCAACTACTGGGCTAACTACATATATAGGAGTATATAAATAAAACTAAAATAAAATTTTGGGTCTCTCCTACTAACCCGGATCCAAACACCATATATGGTCTCCAAGACACTATTAAGGTGATATATCCTAATCAAAAGAATCCACATGAGTGTATCTACTCGACCATGAAACCTTGGTCCTCATCCATATCCATCATGTAATTTGTTATCCACCTGAAAATCATATATAAATTCTGCACGAATGTCAAGGTGCACGTATCGGGGTGAGAAATAATCTTAGTAGGAAACCCCAATGATGAACCTATAAATATGTTTTCATAATTTCATGATCATGAAATATTATTATTCTATCTAAGACATAATAGAAATAATAAAGAAAATAATAACATAAATAGAAACATAGTCAATCCTTGGGTCCATAATCAATATTGACCATATTTGCTTCTACCTAAGTCAGAATGTCCCTAGGCATATGCCATCACACACACACACACACACACACACACACACACACATATATATATATATATATATATTCCCTTACATATATATGTATATTTATATACATGAAAAAACATTGACTTGAGACATTAAACTAAGGTGTATATGAACAACATCGTAGTAAACTCAATTTGCAGTCGATCCTAGGATCCTAGATCCTATCAATTGGCCATCCAATGATTAGGGATATGGGTTGTATGTCATACCACTAAATTCATGTATAATTAAGTTAATCCTTGGTTCTATAATCCAAATTTATAAAACCTACATCTTCCAGCACTAGAATGTCTCTAAGCAGCCTACATCACCATATAGGGACACATGTCCTAGTCCTGGGTTCAATTATACTCACCTCCATTAACTAAGTTGATGGATTCTAGTGATCAACTAGACATCTTAAAAATGTGTAATTGATCTAGATTCCAAACTACTCAATCCATGTGTAATCTAGTCTGATGTTGGATTCCTAGGTCCCATCTCATAGGCAATATTGACATTGAAAATCAGATAATTCCTAAGGGGGTTAACCTTAGAAGATATGAAAGGAATACTCTCTTATTCTAGTATAACAACATAGAATCATTCAATAATTGAATCAACAACCTCATTCCCAATAATTTTGGGAGATACTATAATGGTGAATCCATCGATCCTAAGTAGTATCCTATACATCAAATGAGTAGATCAATTTCATCATTAGGGAGCTCAACAGCATCACACTGCTCTATGAAAATAAAGCAACTCAACAACCATCGGCATACCCTAGAATTATAGTGGACTATCCATTTTTATAGTGGCCTAGTATAAGAGGAGTTTTGAGACACTCTTAGCAACAAACCTCGGTATCCTTAAACAGGGAGAAATCCTAATGAAAAATTAGACTTCTAGTAATAGTAATAGTAACATCCAATCAAGTAAGGATCTTGATCCTAACCTTAGGAAGTATGTCTAGAAATATCAAAAGAAATAAGGCAAAGAAGCCAGATTCCAGGAAATATGTCTAGAAATCCCAATATAACATCTCAAAAAATCCAGATTCTAGGTAGTACATCTATAAATCCCAACACAGTAAGGATCAACTGTCGTATCCTAGGAAGTATGTTTCATTATCATGAAAAAATAATATTCAATAGAAATGTATTATCATTCAGGTCCCATGAAGTATGTCTAGGCACCCTAATAATAATTTATGATCAAAAGGTTCAGAATTCAGACCCTAGAAAGTAAATCTAGGTATCCCAATAATAATAATATATAACATTAGGTTTGGAACATCGACCACAAACTAGTAAGCACCTCTAGATATCACATATACATCAACAGTAACCATGTGAGTACATAAATAAAGAGTGAGGGGATGACAACCTAAACCAACCACTACTTTCATAGGCCAGTAGATTATAAGTTCTTCATAGGTTCTAAAGTGACACCTGACACCATCACTACCAAAACCCCAACACACTAACTTAGAGTTGGTTAAAATTTGGGGCACCCATTGGGTCCCTTGGGTCAAAAAACTAGAGATACATTCTAATTGGTATTTCCGAGGACTATACTTAAGTGAAGGCATAATACTTGGGATCCTCAATTATTAAGGTAAAAGAAGGAATACTACATGGTATCCTTGGTGGTAAGTAAATTGAGGCATCCTACATAGGATCCTTAGATTGGTACATAGGAAGAGACTTTCTACATGGGACCCTAAATAACAGTGTACATAAGTAGAGGCATCATACATGGGATTCTTGAAAATATTAAATAGGTAAAGGAATCCTACTAGAGATTCTCTATGTCACGAACCAACTTGATTTGACCCTAAACTAGTCACCAAAGTCGATCTATGGCAAGGCCTGAGAGGCATTCCTGATCCTCCTGGGATGGAAACTAGTGTCATGAATCAATAGAGTAACAAAGGGAATGATTTCTAAAAATATAAATAAGTAAATAAATTGAACAGAATAAATAAATAGCATAGTCCAATATAAATAAATATCCAAACTAAACATCATTTATACAGAAACTAAAAATAAAAAAGATTAACAAAAAAAATCAAACTGAACCTGATGACTACACCGTCTCCATATGACCCTAAGGGTCACTCTCTAATATCAAAACCAACCATCATCCTCAGTGATTGAAACCAAGCTTAAACCTTCACCACAAGCTAAAAACAAGAAATAACTATAAGTGTGAGTATTAAAACTCAGTAGGTGTGCCTGAAAAAATCTATTCTCAATTCACTTCCTTTATATAAAATAAACATCAATTTTAGGTTTTAAATATAATATATAAAACTAGGGTTTTCCACTTTAAAAAAAATGGTTCATTTCCCTTTTCTCATTCAAGTCCAAGTTCCATTCCATAAAGCATACATTAACATTTATAAGGAGTAAGATAATGTTTTCACTTAAAAGGGGGAGAAGGGGGCGTTTAAAACATTTTCTAAACATTTTCCACAAAACTATAAAAACAAACTCATCACTTTCCAAATAATTACACCACACGTAAGAGAAACAACAATGGTCATATGATAAGGGAAATAGAAAAATAATAATTCACAATAAACCAACCAAGAATTCATCTAAATCATCCACCGCAAAAAACTAAATTCCAAAGAAAATGGGAAAACCTAGGAGCTCATGAAATAACCCAGAACAAACTATACATCTTGACTCATCCCAAAGGAATGACTCACTTGATGAAATAAAATTATTTACACATGCTCGATCTCACCCAACCTAGTTTGATTGAGGGGAACTACCCTATAGAAACAAAAACAAAATATACCCCCTATTATGGGCCACTAGCCAGAGAGAAATCCTAATCTAGTGCAGAAACCATTCTAAAAAAAATCTAGCCATGTCAGGTTCCCATGTCAAGATTCAAGATGAGGTGAACCAATAAAGGCAAGAAAGCAATCAACATATATATATATATATATATCACACAAATGAGAATTTTAAGAACTTGGATCTTCATTTCATGTATGGATCTTGATTTCGGGTGTTTTTGAGAAAAATGATAGTTTTGGAAATTTAAGTAGTACATGTTATGTGCATAGGAGTACATGTTATGTACCATGTTGCCACTGGTAGCCATGTACTGGCTATGTAATGGCCGAGACATGGCCCTATAGGGTGACCTGGAGACCGCCTAAAGTGGGGGTTGGTTGAGGTATGTACACGTCATGTACATTTAATGAATACGTTGTGTACTTTTTCTTTTATTTGATAGGTTAGACTGTGGTTGCGTCTTATTCCTAGAATTTTCTTCTTCTAACCTCATCTCATCCAAGAGTGACTGAGAGTGACAATTCTTCTCTGATCCTCATATCCTTCATCTTTTCTCCAAATCAAACACCATCAGTTGCGTTGGAATCCCCTCGGTGAGTTCTTCCTTCTTCTAGAGCCTCTCCTCCTGATTTCTCTTCATTCGTTAGATATTCTAGGTTGATATTTTTTGAAATTTTGGTAGATCTATGATGTTCTAGGTCGATTCAAAGGTTGAGGTTCAACTATATCAAGCATACAAGTTGAGGTAGGTGGTTTGTTCCTTTTCGTAGTTGTCTTTAGATTATATATGAAAAAAGTGTTGAATACCCTAGTTTAGGGTATTGCGTGTTTTGGATATTTAACACTATTTTATGCTTGATATGTTTTTTTTTGCGTGATAAGGGGTTTTGATTATGATTTAGGTTTATTACCATGTTTATGGCTATATTTTCCCATGTTTGTTTGATATTGGTCATTGGGTATAGAACTTCCTATCAAGCTGTTTTGTTTCCATGCCTAGTGTTGTTAAGATGGAGTTGATATTATATGACATGCTTATGATATTCATTGTAGCTTATTAGACTTGTAGTAGATAATATTACTTTAGTTGTTGTATATCATTTGTAAATGATTATATTACACAGGGTTGTGATAACCTGGTGTAGTTAGACCACTAGGGGAATTAATGTTGAGGGATTCCCCAGAGTAACTGTTATACTTTTTTACATTTTGAGTCCATAGGGGGGATAGACAGTGAGTTATACCTCAAAGTGTCTATAGTATACCATTACGAGACCACAGGGGGAATGGACGTTGAGTTCTTCCTCGGAGAGTTTGTAGTTATCGTTAAAATACCATAGGGGGAATTGATGGTGAGTGATACCTCAGAGAGACTTTGTCTTTGTGAAACCATATGGGTTAGACTTTGAGAATATTCCCAGAGGGTTGATTGTGAATTATTGGTTGAATAATTAATAGATGTAAATTAATTTAGTTTTCAACTATAGGACTATTTGATTTTGAGTACATTTTTTTTATTACTTCATTTTGAATTTTTCCTGCTATATATATTCACTGATAGTTAGGAACAGATCTTTGGGTGGTTGCCTACTGGTATTCATGTCACACCCTATTTGGTTCATGATTTTGGGCTCAAACAGATTATATTGTTGCAAGTATAGATATGGACAAGTTTCCTTCTACTTCAGGTACTTGATAGTTGTGGAGCTGGAGAGCATGGGACCAAGCTGAGGCTTGTGATGTTGCTGGAGTTTACTTTTTTCCTTTTTAATTTTGTTTAGTACTATATTTCCATAATTGTGACATGTTTTGATTCTTTACTAGACATATGTGACATGCATCATTTATATATGTGCTCCAATTTTTTATTTACTTTCAGTCGTCCTTTATTTTCTTATTGTTTGGTATTACTACTTCTGATGTTGTATATCATTGTTATTCTATTGTGTTACTCTGTCAATTAAGGAATAGTTTCCCCACTATCACACCCAAGGTCGTCTCTTCTAGTCGGTAGCCTCTAGCATTCGGGGAAATGCTCTTGGGGCCATGTGACCAACTTGGTACGGGGCACCTTTGGGCGGCACCTGGAACCGGGATGTTACAAAGTGGTATCAAAGGATGTTTTTTTCTTATTTGACTTTCTTTTTTAAGACTATAGACAGGGATAAGAAGGAATAGGTAGTTGGTAATTAGTTTTACCTGAGAGTATCTAACCCTTGTACAGGGAAAATCCAATATGCCTCTATTATTGAAATTTTCTGGTTTTTCAATTATTACAGTTGATTTGATTTCACCATTGGGTGATTCACATGTTTTGTGTTGTTATCATTGATATTATTGAGGTTCTATTTCTATTGTAACCCAATGGGATGAGGGTATTCCATCTCATGCATCATATAGGCACTTGCTAGACATCACATGCCATGCATTCTTGTCATACCATTTAGGGTGCATTTCTGATTGCATGTTGTTGTGATAGATGACATGCTAGGTATGTATGTTGTTGTGATAGATGCCATGATGGAATACCTACTATTTTATAGGGTATTGCTAATATGTAAATTTTCTTTCAAATGGTTGCCAAAATTTGGTCCCTGAGGTGTTATAGGGCCTCATGGATCTGAGTTTATTGGATAATGTGATTGATTTCACTGTTATACTTTGTGATATACATGAATATGATTCCAAGTTTTGATTCACAAGGAGTATGGGCCCCCATAGATTAGAATTTTTCACTTTAATATTTATTTTAGTGTTTTTAGGCGGTTCTGAAGTAGTTTCTGAGGTTTACTATCTAGAAAAACCAAGAATACATGGTGTGTAGTGATGAATACACACCATGTATCCTTCTATTTGAGGAGGAAAAACTTTTTTGAAGTATACATTGTGTATTGTATGTACATATCATGTAGTCCTTAATCTTGTGACTATCTTTGTGGGTAGAGACATGGGGTTGGGAAATGTTTAGTGGTACACACTATGTAATTGGAGTGCACATCGTGTTGTAAGGATTGTGTATCCAGCCATATGACTAACAACATGGGTGGTTAAAACATAATTTGTACACACCGTGTCTAGGGAGAACACACTGTGTTGTAGAGACCATGTATCTGGTCGTGTGACTAATGACATGGGTCGGTGAAATCCTTCTAGTACAAACTTTTTCTGGTATAAACACACCATATAGTTTTTTTTAAGAGATTCGTGTGGTTTATCCATGTAGAGGAACTCGGTCAGGGGGGAGATTCAAGTACACATCGTGTCAAAGGATAACACACCGTGTGTATGGGGTGTTACACAACCAGGGTTGTCATAAGTACACACCCATGTAAAGGCTTAAAGAAACATGTTGTGTGGGGGTTATACATGTTTTGTATCCATGTTTTGAAAAACTTGAATGTTTTCTTTCTCCTATTACTTTCTTGCACTTCAAAGTTCCAGTCCTTGATAATCTTGAACTAAGGTGTGTGCTTGACCTTGAAGATTAATGCCACCGATATTTCCTCTAGTTGTATGTTTGATACAGGGAAATGATCAGACACTAGACATAGTATATTAGGGACTACCATCAGATCCTCTCATCATGCATGTCTTGGAACCCGCCGTCATTTCGGATGTAGGTGCTGATGCATAGATTTTAGAAGGCTTCATGAGGTTTATGAAAACCTTCCAGGGAGCACCTCATCCTGATCCGTCTATGGAAAAGTTGACACGGTTTTTTCAGCAGCAGCAGCATCCCACTTTCTCAGGGGATAGAAAACCTCAGGCTACAAAGTCATGGTTAGAAGCCATGTTGTCTATCTTTAGGCATCTAGAGACACCTCTTGAGAGGAGGGTCAAGCTCACGACACACATGCTTCGAGATTCTTCCAAGAGATGGTGGGATTTGATATCACAACTGGGACACCAATGAGTTATGGCTTAGGATGAGTTCAAGCAAACCTTCTATGACTAATTTTACCTAGATACTTTGAGGGTTTACCAAGCCCGATAGTTCATGAGTTTGGAGCCGGGTACACTCTCATTCATGGAGTATTCCTCTCGCTTCACAGAGTTGAAACACTTCACACCCATTATAGGGAGTGATGAGTTATTTCTGGAGAGGAAGTTTGAGTATGGTCTCATGCATGAAATCCGGTCTCAGGTGAACATCTTCATGTTGAATTACATAACATCTATTTTCAACCATGTTCTAATCACAAAGAGCAACCTAAGGGATTCTAGAGTGGTGATCCAGGGTGGCTCAGTATCTGGAGTTGGTATTCCTTTTTCTAATACTAGGAAGCATCGTAGGGAGTCTATACACAGAGATCCAAGTATGTGATATACTCCTTCAGGTAGCCATTTGGTATGCTACTAGTGCGTAAAGAGAGGGTATATGAGGTCACCTTGCTCAAGAGACCCAATTAAGTTCCGATCTTGCAGAAAGATGGGTCGTCCTCAGCATTTCTGTTAGTTTTTCTCACAAGTAGCTGGTGATAGGGGTTCTTCTCTGAATCCACATTCAGAAGAAGGACCACCAGTTTCTCATCAGTTAGGGAACTGGATTTTTTCCGGGCATTCAGACCGAGGTGGAGTCCATGGCTGTAGTGGTTATACACAAGGTTTTCGACAGCCACAGGGTGCATCAACTCAGGGATCACAGATAGATTCACAGGTCCATGGTACAGGTTAGGGTTGTGCACTGGAGCAGACCTAACAAGTGCAGGATCTCAAGCCCTCTACGGTTAGATGTACAATTTTGGTTGCCTCAATTTTATCTTCTGCTCTTTTTGACATAGGGGCTTCCCATAGTTTCATATCTGTTCCTGTTGTGGAGAGAATTGGGCTCTATATCTTTACTTCTATTGATATATTGATGGTGTACATGCCGTTGGGGACTAGAATGGCTAGTGTACATCTATTCAAGTAATGCCCTCTTGAGGTTAGTGGATATCACTTCTTATGGGACCTTTATATCTTAAAGATGACGGGTTATGACGTCATTCCCTAAATTCACTAGTTAGTTACCTTCTAGGACTTTGTCAATTTTTATCACCATAGGGTGAGTTTCACATCACCATAGGGTGTATTGTTTCAATATAAGGGTGAATGGGATGTTCAAGCAAGAAAAGATGGACCCGAGCATCATAGGTTAAGAGGTGTTACAGCCCGGATTGCTAGTTTATATCTGGATGACTAGGGGACTTCACAGATGGACTTTCCTCTAGTTGTGGATCATTTCAGAGATGTCTTTCTAGATGACTTTTCAGGTTTTCCTCCGGAGCAAGAGGTATACTTTTCTATTGAACTTGTGTTCGGGGTGGCACTGATGTCCATTAGTCCTTATAGTATGGCTACTCCAAAGTTACAAGAGCTTAAGAAGTAATTAGAGGAGTTACAATAAAAGGGTTTCATCTAACCTAGTACTTCTCCTTGGGGTTCACCTATAATTTTTGCAAATAAGGAAGATGGTACCCTCAGAATTTGTGTGGATTATCAGAAGCTGAACCAGTTTGCGGTCAAGAACTGATATCCCTTATCGAGGATAGATGATCTCTTTGATAATTTTTGAGGATCCCAGGTGTTCTTGAAGATTGACTTGAGATCCGGTTATCTTCAGTGGAATGTTAAATCATCATATAAACCTCTTAAAGCCTTTCAGAGTAGGTATGGTCTATATTAGTATGTGTTTATGTAGTTTGGTCTCATGATTGCGCCTGAATTTTTCATGGTGATGATGAATCGAGTGTTCCATCCTTACTTGGATTCTTTTGTGGTAGTATCTGTGGAAGATATCTTGGTGTACTCTCACACTATACACGACCATTCCACACATATTGAGATCGTATTGAGTACACTTAGAGAGCATCATTTATATGCTAATATCTCAAAATGTCACTTTTGGATAGACCATATTCACTTATTAGGTAATGTTATCTCAGAGATAGGAGTATCAGTAGAACCAGAGAAATTGATAGCAGTGGTTTCCGAAGATAATCTAAAGAAATTATTTGAGGTATGGAGTTTTCTAGGGATATATGGTTACTATAAATGTTTTATATAGGACTTTTCACACTTAGAAGCACCATTGAAGGGCCTGAATAAGAAATGTGTGAAGTACCTGTGGACAGATTCCTATGATTTATCCTTTTAGGAGATAAAACAGAGATTGACTTTATCACTGATACTAGTTTTTCCAGAGCCAGGCAAGAGTTATACTATTTACTATGATGCATCAGGTATTGGGCTGAGAGTAGTTCTTATGAAGGGGGAAGGCATTGTTTTGTACGAGTCTCAGTAGTTGAGGCCACATGAGAATAATTACCCAACGCACGATCATGAGTTGGCAGCAGTTGTTCATGCATTACACTGTTGGAGATATTACCTTCTGGGAGAGAATTTTGTGGTGTAAACTTACCACAAAAGTCTCAAGTATATCTTTACCCAGCATGACCTGAATTTGAGACAATGAAGGTTGTTGAGTACCTTCAGTCCTTTGACATTGAACTTTCCTACATGCCTAGGAAAGGCAACGTAGTGGTTGATGCATTGAGCATGAGGACTCAGATACAGGTAGTTCAGGAGGCTAGCTATGAGTGGCAGCTTATGGATCTATTCTATGAGATGCATATGGAGTTACACAACAGATAGGGGAAGATGTTTTTTCTTCTTTAGTTGTTACCTCTACTCTATTTGATCAAGTCTGAATGAGGAAGCTATCAGATATTGAAGGCCTAGTTCTACGGGAGAGTGTGTTAGGTGAGGACCCTATTCCTCGATGGACCATGGGAAAGGATGAGATCTTGTGTTTTTGTGGGTGTGTGTGGGTTTCTTCAAACATACGTGAGGATATTTTGTAGGATTTTTATTCCTTAGTTTGGGAAGTTCATCCTGGTGTCACCAAGATGTACCGAGATCTACACCATCAGTATTGGTGGCACGGTATGAAGAGAGATGTTGCTGGTTTTTTGATGAGGTGTTTCACCTATCAGTAGGTGAAGGTAGAGAATCAGCGACCAGTAGGGCTCTTGCAGTAGTAAACCATTCCTGAGTGGAAGTGGAATGATGTTGTGATGGAATTCATGATAGGATTACTGAGGTCACCTCTTAGGAATGATGCAGTTTGGGTTGTCATTGAAAGTCTCATGAAGATTGTGCACTTTTTATCGATCAAGGAGACCTTCAATGTTGATGAGATTGGAAGGCTGTAAATCTGAGATATTGTACGTATACATGGGGTTCCACACTCTATCGTTTCAGACTGGGACACCCATTTTACTTCTTAGGTCTGGCAGGGACTAAAGAGGGCTTCGGGTACTCAGGTACTGCTGAGTACATCTTACCATCCCCAGACAGATGGTCAGTCTGAGCATATGATTTAGGTGCTGGAGGACATGCTTTGAGCATGGGTCCTAGATTTTGGAGGTTTTTGGGAGAAGCACATACCTATGGTGGATTTTTCCTACAATAATAGTTTTTAGACAACTATTCAGATGGCACCTTATGTGGCCTTGTACAGTAAGCAATTCCTATCACCCCTAAGTTGGCTGAAAGCAGAAGTGGCAGCTATGTTGGGACCTCGTCTTGTTTAGGAGATCAAAGAGCAGGTAGAGTTGATTCAAAAGAGGATGGATATTACATAGTAATGGTAGAAGTCTTATGCTGATAGACGGACATGACCTCTAGAGTTTGAGGTGAGAGATCAGGTTTTTCTATGTGCCACGCCGAGGTTGGGACACAGGAGGATTAAGAGATAGGGAAAACTTTAATCGAGATACGTCGGTCCATTTGAGGTTTTGGAGAGAGTCAGTCTAGTTTCCTATTGATTGTAGTTACCTCAGAGGTATCGGGCTATGCATGATGTCTTCCACATCTCAGCTACAACGTTACTTCTCAGACACATATCATTTTTTTCAACTCGAGGAGGTTGAGTTGGAGGTAGACGCATCGTTCTAAGAGCATCCTATCTGGATTTTTTATCATAGTGAAAAGGTTCTCAATGGTCGGTTTGTTCCTCTGTTATAGGTGTTATGGAATCACGGGTGAGTACAAGATGAGACTTGAGAGAGGGAGGTGGATGTGTGATTGCAGTGGTCAGATCCGTTCGAGGATTCTTCTTCTACGCCTCCTCGTTAGGAAAATTCAGGGATAAGTTTCTTTAAGGGGGATGTTTGTAAGAACCTATATCTTCATTTCATGTATGGATCTTGATTTTGGGTGTTTTTGAGAAAAATGAGAGTTTTTGTAAATTTAAGGAGTACATGTCATGTACTTAGGAGTACACACCTTGTACCATGTTATCACGGGTAGCCGTGTATTGTCCGTGTAACGATCGAGACATGGTCGTGTAGGGTGAACTAGAGACCGCCAAAAGTGGGGGCTGGTTGAGGTATGTACACGGCATGTACATTTAATGAATGCATAGTGTAATTTTTCTTTTATTTGATAGGTTGGATTGGGGTCATGTATTATTCACATAATTGTCTTCTTCTAACCTCGTCTCATCCAGGAGCGACCGAGAGCGATGATTCTTCTCTGAGCCCCTGATCCATCATTCATTCTCCAAATCAAACACCTTTAGTTTCGCTGAAATCCCCTCAGTGAGTTCTTCCTTCTTCTAGATCTTATCATCCTGATTTCTTTTCCTTCCTGAGATATTAAAGGTTGGGTGTTTTTTATGTTTTTGTAGATCTGCGACATTCTAGGTCGATTCAAAGGATGAGGTTCAAATATATCAATCGTACAACATCAAGTTAGGTGGTTTGTGCCTTTATGTAGTTTTCTTTGGATTATATGTGAAAAAGTTTCGAATAATATTGTTTAGGGTATGGTGTGTTTTGGATATTTAACCATGTTTGATGCATGCTATGTTTTGTTTTCTTGAGAAAGGGTTTTGATTATGATTTAGGTTTATTACCTTTTTTATGGATGTGTTTTCATATGTTTTTTTATATTGTTAATTGGGTCTAGAACTACATGTTAGTCTGTTTTGTTTCCATGCCTAGTGTTGTTAGGATAGAGTTGATATTATATGACACGATTGTGATATGCATTCTAGTTTCTTAGCCTTGTAGTAGATAAGATTACTTTGGCTGCTGGATATCATTTGTGCATGATTGAATAACATAGGGCTATGAGAACCCAATATAGTTATACCATATGGTGAATTGATATTGAGTGCTTCCCCAAAGTGTTTGTTATACTTTTTTACGTTGCGAGACCATAGGGGGTGGAAGTTGAGTGCTCCCGAAAAGTATCTATAGTATACCGTTATGAGACCACAGGGGGGATGGACATTGATTTCTTCCTCAGAGAGTCTATAGTTATCATTAAAAGACTACAGGGGGAATTGACAGTGAGTACTTCCTCAGAGAGTCTTTGTATTTGTGAAACTAGAGGGGTTGGACTGTGAGAACTTTCCCAGAGGGTTTCTTCTGAATTATTGGTTTAATAATTAATAAATGAAAATGAATTTAGTTTTCAAATGTTTGACTATTTACTTTTGAGTACTTACTTGTTTATTACTTCATTTTTCATTTTTCCTGCTATATATATTCACTGACAGTTAGGCACAGATCTTTGGGTGGTTGCCTACTGGGATTCATCTCACACCCTATTTAGGTCATGATTTTGGGTCTAAAAAGAATATATTTTTTACGTATAGATAAGGGAAAGTTCCCTTCTACTTCAGTTACTTGATGGTTGTGGAGCTGGAGAGCATCGGACCAATCTGAGGCTTGCGATGCTGCTGGAGTTTACTTGTTTTCTGTGTACTTTGGTTTAGAACTATATTTCCAGCATTGTGACATGTTTGGATACTTTCCTAGACATGTGTGACATGCATAATTTATATATGTGATCCAGTTGTTTATTTACTTTCATTCTTACATTGTTTTCTTATTGTATGGTATTACTTCTTCCACTGTTGTATATCATTGTTATTCCACTGTGTTACACTTCCAATGAGGACATAGATTCCCCACTATCATACCCAAGGCCCTCACTACTAGTCAGCAGCCTTTGGAATTTGAGGAAATTTTCTTGACACCATGTGACTAACCAGGTATGAGGAACCTTTGGGCGGAACCCAGAACCGAGACTTTACAAGCATCACACACAAGCATCACCCTGATTCACCTGAGGAACAATCTCTTACCATAGAACTAATATATCTCAAAAGAGTCCACACCGAGGATATCCAAATTATGTTCAAGTAAATGAATCATGGTCATTCCACAGTGATGAAATCGTATCCATTCAACATAAATAAGTTAATAGGATTATCCAAGGATAGTTTCCAAGATCATCCACTTTTAAAAAAATCCAACTGGGCCTCAAAAACCCTTCAATAAATCATTTTTTTCAAAGAAAAAAAATCCACCTTTCGAAAAGGTGAAAACACACCATTTTTCATTTCAAAATCATTTAAAAAATCAATTTAATAACTCACACCATATTTTCAAATCAAAATCACTTTCATTAAATAAAAAAACATTCCACATGCCATCAAGGAGTCACCTTTTTTTAACAAAGGAAACCAACACATTTTCCTTCACATGCCAAACCATTTTCATAATCCAAACACACACCTATTTTAAATCCAAAACCTTTTGTAAATCCATTTGATAAATCCAGAACTCTATTTGATATTCCAAAAATACATTTAAAAATCTAATACATGTTTTAAAAACTATATATCACTTTCAAAGACAATCATACATTTTATCAAACACTTGGTGTGAAAAACTCAACAAAGAAACAGCATATACTTAAAATAAATTATAAAAACCACCTCATTTCACAATAAAAAATTATTATAAAAATAAAACATCACTATTTAACATACAAAGAAGGTTTGAAAATCAAGAAACCAATTATTATTAAATTTAAAGCGAAAGTGAAATCGGAAACCTACCTCTAATCACATGCACTTCAACAATGCACACCAAAATCCACCTCACAAAGGTCCTAAGAAGAAATAAAAACCACAAGGAACCTTAAAAACAAAAAACCCTAAACATAAAAAATGGGAATCATGGACCCTAAATCCACACAACCAAGGAAGAAGAGGAACTCAAGAGAAAATAGAAGGACAATGAAGAGGGAGAATGGGAGAGAAGATTACCTTGAGAAATCACCCCTAAAACTTGAATAAAAACCTAGATCCACACCATGGGAGAGGAGGAGAGTCTTGGAGAACAAGTAAAGGGAACCCTTGGGTTGTACAAACTAGAGAAGGAAGGGGATAGACATTTGGGGGGGGGGATTATAAGAGGGTAGAAATGGAACTTCACATTTTTAATGAAATGGGAACTTCACATGGTTAGGCCACATGGTTTAACAAACCATACGCCAACCATGAACCCCTTATTGGACACACTGGGCACCCACACCATTTGTCCACATGGTTTGATAAATCATGTGCCAACCATGTGACATGGTTCTGTCCAAAATGGCAGAACCATGTGCACACCTTCCACATGGTTTACCTAACCATGTGCGGGTTGTGCGCCCCTATACATAGGCTTCCCAAGGCTTGCAGGGTTTATTGGATCATGGTGCATGGTTTTCTCTAATTGTGTGCCAACCATGTACCACCTGCCCTCAAGTCCAAAGTCTCAACTTTCTGACAAAAACTCATGGGGAAACCCATGGACAAAAGCGAGAACAAGTATAAAAAAAGAATATCTCAAAACTTAGACCCATAACTCAAGAGGAAAAAAATATCTAAATATAAACTAGAAAAAAGGGTAAAATAAAAATCTGGGTGTGACAATTCTTCCCACCATAACGCTTTCTTCCCCCAGAAAGCCACAAAATTTTTCCAGTGGATCAATCAATGATAAAGGATTTCCATAACCACATGATCCAATATCTCAAGACAAGTACACCTCAAAAACCACCCAACAAAACTCATACCTCATACCTGAAACAAACCAATGAATCCAAACCGCTTCCCAAAAAAAGGTGTAAAACTCAAACTAAAATCCACACAACCCAGTCTCAGATAAAACCATTGGGTATGCTCCAAAATCCCAAAATTCACTTAAAACAAAAACTTGAAACCAAAAAACCAAAAAAACACCTATAGCCAAAAAATATCACCAGAATCCAAATCAGATTATAAACATAGGTGGCCAGAATGGACTTCCCACGATTATAATTCAACCAGAATCAACTAACTCTAGAAGAGAGCACGCTAATACCTACAGTGGGTCTCCCCACCATTAAGAACTGTCTAGCTTAAACTAGCCACAACATATCAGCATGGGAAACCTAACATGGTCCATCACTAGAACAATGCCCCACACCAATCAAAACCCCCACCATAATAGGTCCATATGAGAGAAACTTCAAACTAAGTAGCAAACCAAACCACAATTCATCAACTCCACAAGATGAAACCATCTCCAGAAAAAGAACAAATAAATCCAAAACTGATTCACTATGGCTAACTAAATAAATATATTAAAGTAGATATGATCATATAAAAGGCACAACCATTGGAATTACATGAGGAACAAGGAATGGGCCAAAGTTCCCCACACCCCCAGTGATTTCCTGACTTTGTGAAAAGCTTCACTCTAGGACTTATGTCTAGAGTCCTGATGTCTTGAAGCATCTGCTACCCCACAGTCAAGAGCTATGGATCCACACTCAGAAATCCCTCCTTTGGTATCATATGTAACCACATAACACCCCAAGAAGAACCAGAAGATCAAAACATACCACAAAACTCACTTTCCTCAAACAAGTAACCTTCACCCAAACGAGGATATAGAAGATTCAAATGCATCATTATCTTTCACCCTAATGTGAAAAAATATGAATAAGGAACACACAAAACTTACCTCCACTTAGAATGGAAGAATTCAGGTTTTCCAAAAGAAAAAAAACTCTTCCATTAAAACATAAGTTCTAAAGAGGTCCATAATCCAAATTTTACAATTCAAATAAGATAGAAAATTTCATAACACCAACAGACACAAACATTACAAAAAAGGAAACATTACATAGAAGGATTATTTAAACTGAGCCCAAAATAGAAACCTACTACATCTAATGGGTTGTGTCGTATTTCAAAGGGGTGGATCTGGATCCACGTAGCTTCCTGAAAACACCCTGACAAAACATTTTCAATTGGCCTAGGAATCCACAAGCACTTCCTGTCTTTTGGGAATTCTAACATGACGAATTATTTTGATTTTCCTTGTTGCACCGGTGACACACCATGATTATGTTCTTAAAATAAGTTGAAAAAAGATCTAAAGGCCTCTTAAATACCTTACCAACACCCCCAGCTTCAGACTGCCTTCTAATCTCCTTACTATAATTCCATTCACCACTTCTAGAGACTAGAGTAAGGTTGGCCATATCAAGCACTTTTTCTAGCATAGCTTCAATATGAATAGATTGCATCACCACGTTATCAAAAAATGTTAAGTTGAACTCCAACACTTTTCACTACAAATCAAGATTAATACCACACTCAAAATGTCAAACTTTCAAGGAATTTTCTACAACACACTTCAAGAGATAAGTAACTTTATCTAAAAAATAACCAAATAATTCCAACACTGACCTATCACCTTGCTGAAAGCATCACATATCCATCCCCTTCCTCACCTTTGTAACATTAGTGAAATATTGATGGATGAATAAAGCCTTGAAGAAGTCCTAGGTAATCTATTTCTAGTGCTTGGTTCAAGAAACTAGCTTCCCCCACTTCTAGTTAGGACCTTCAAGCATAAAGCTAGTGAACTTTACCTTTAAATACTCAGAAAACACAAAGTAACTGAAGTTTATCTCAATTTTCCACATCCACTCTTTTACTTTGAGAGGATCCTCTTAACCATAAAAGAGAGGAGGGTTTAACTTTCAAAAATCAAGAAGGAAGTCTATAGGTTGTTTAATTGGAGGGTCTGCTAAGGGTAAACCACCAATAGCTTCACCACATAATTACATCAAATATTTGTGTGGGAATACACTAACCAATCAAGAAAACCAAGATCCCAATCAAAACTAACTCATCAATAAGATTTATCAAACTCAAAACACCACATAATCATTATTATCAAATCATGGGAAAACAATAAACACAACCACAGGCTATCAAACATCACAATTTTCCTCTTTAAAATACTTTTTAATAAAAATAAACTTGGTGGGTTTTACACTTACCAATGGTATTCCTTAGAGCCTCACTCACATGAAAATTTATTATGCAACCCCAGGCACCCATCCACTCATGTTAATTACGGAACTCATCCTATCATGCCATCAACCATCCACATACCCACACTTATCCATTCATGTTATCACTCTTGGTAATACCAAATGTCAAAAAAACATTTCCACCTTTAAAAAACATTATACCCAAGTTTTTGAATTCTCAATGTGCTTCCCATTTCAAAATTCATAAAAACTTTTCAAAATCTCATTAACCACCAAGATTTAAAAAAACCATTTTCAAACTCCACACACCAATCCATTTTATCCAACTCAAAATAAAATCCCATGGATTCCTCTTAAAAATCCAACTCATCCCATTTCAAAGCATTTTTAGCATCTCAACAAATGATATTCCATAAAAAATCATTTGATTAAAAACTCATTTCTTCCCAATTTAAAACAATATTCCCCAGAAAACTTATTCTTTCAAACAATTGATTTCAAAAAACCCCATTTGTTTATTATAAAAATTAAATCTCATTAAACACATCCCCATTTACCCAAAATAATTTTACCAAAAATATATTTTCTAATAATTTCTTAAAATTAAATCAGAAAACCCATTTTCCATCTTTCCAAAACCAAACCACTACCACTGTAAATCAATTTTTCACATTCCTAAATTGAGGGTTTTAAAAATAGTTTTTAGAATCAAGGAAAACAAAAAACAATTCACAAGGGAAAACTAGTATTGACGGGTGACTTGACCATATGGTTGGTGGCCATATTCCAATCGCACCACCATCATAGAGAGTCTTCTAAGACCATTTCCCTAGCTTATCATGGATTTTTAGACCCTACAAGCTCACTGAGACCATTTTCCCAGTTCCCTTTTCATTTTCCTAACCACAAAACAAACCATAAGAACTATATGAACCAAACAAAACCCAACTTCCCATAGAAACTCAAGGTTTAGTATAGAAAGCATTGTCCAAAAACTCCCTCATACTTACACCCTAAGTTTTGATAGTCTTACTCCATCTACCTTGGAATACCAAATAAAAAGGGAACTATGAAAGATAGGTACCCTAAAGAATAAACCTCCCTTTGATACCATTTTTTCACAAATCAACCCAAGTTGACCTAGAACCGATCACCTGAGTCAATTCGTGGAAAGGCCCGAGAGGCATTCTCGATCCTCTTGGGCTGCAACCAGTGCCAAGCATCAACAGAGTAACCAAGAGAATGATTTATCCCGATATAAATAAGTAAATAAACTGAACAACAAAAATAAATAGAGCATCCCAATATAAATAAATATCCAAACTAAACAATATTTATGCAGAAACTAAAAATACAACACACTGAAAAAAAACTCAAACTAAACCTAATGACTACAATGTCTACATGTGACCCTGAGGGTCACTATCTGATACCAAATCCAACAGTCGACCCTGACGATCAAAACTAATCCAAAACCTGCACCACAAGCTAAAAATGATAAATAACTATAGGCATGATTATTGAAACTCAGTAATAATTCCCGTACAGATATATTCTCAATGAACTTCCTTTAGATAAAAGCAACATCAATTTCAATTTTGAAATACAATATATAAAATTTGGATTTTCTACACATTTTTTACTTTAAAACAAAACATGGTTCATTTCTCTTTTCTCATTTAAATCCTGGTTCCATTCCATGAATCATACATTATCACTTTTGGGGAGAAAGATAATGTTTTCTCATAAAAAGGGTATAAGGGGGTGTCTAAAACATTTTCCTAACATTTTTCACAAACCTTTGAAAAAACAACAATCACTTTACAAAGAAGTACACCACACGTGAGAGAAACATCAATGATAATGTAATAAGGGAAATGGAAAAATAAATATTTATAAGTAACCAACCATGAATACATCTCAATATTCTTTCATAGAGAACTAAGTGTTGAATAACATAAGAAAACCTAGGAGCTCCTGAAAAAATCCAGAACATACTATACATCTCGACTCATCCTGAAGGCATGCCTTGCTTGATGATATAAAATTCCTCCCACATTATTGATCACACCTTACCTAGTCTGACAGAGGGGCACTATCCCATAATAATAATAAAAATACCCCCTACTATGGGCCACTAGCCAGAGTGGAATCCTAATCTAGTACGGTAACCATTCTCAAAATATTTGTTAGCTATGACAGGTTCCCATTTCAAGATTCAAGATGAGGTGATATAATCAAGACAATTGAGAAATCAACAAATATATATAGTACACACATGATCATCACACGCAATCATTACCCTGAGTCACCTAAGGATCAATCTATTGACTTAAAACCAATAGATCTAAAAGGAGTCTACACCGAGGATCTCCAAATTCTACTCAAGTAAATGGATAATGAGGATTACACAACAAGTAAATACCATCCATTAAACATAAAAAAGAAAATAGAATTATCCAAGGAGAGTTTTCAAGATCATCCACTTTTATAAAAATACCAATCGGGGCTCAATCACCCTTTGATAAATCATTTGTTTTCAAAGAAACAAATCCACATTTTAAAAAGGTGAAAACACACCATTTTCCATTTCACAATAATTTAGAAAAATCTATTTAAACACTCACACCACATTTTCAAACCAAAACCACTTTTATTAAATGAAAAATGGGTCACAACCCATCAAGGAGTTTCCCTTTTTTAACAAGAGAAAAAACACATTTTCCTTTACATGCCAACCCATTTTCATAATCCAAACACATGTCTATTTTAAAACAAAAACCTTTTGGAAAAAAAATTTATAAAACCAAACCTCCATTTAAAATACCAAAAATACTTTTACAAATCCAATCCATGCTTTAAAAAACATATATCACATGAAAATCCAACTGGGCATTTTATCAAACACTTGGTGTGCACAACTCAGTAAAGAAATGGAATATACTTCCAAAAAATTATGAAAACCACCACATTTTATAATAAACAATTATTATAAAAATAAAAAAATTACTATTTAATATAATAAGGAAGGGGAAAAAAGTAATAAACTGACGATTCTTAAATTTAAAGGGAAATTGAAAATGAAAACCTACCTCAAATCACATGTTCTTCAACAATGCACACCTAAAAACACCTCAAAAATATCTGAAGAAGAAAAAAAAACCTCAAGTAACCTTAAACACACAAAAAAACCAACATAAACTAATGGAAACATGAACCCTTGAACCACACAACCAAGAAATAAGAGGAACTCAAGAGGTAATGTAAGGATAATGACGATGGAGAAGTGTAGAGAAGATTACCTTGAGAAATCACCCCCAAAACTTGATCAAAACCTTAGATCCACACCATGGGAGAGGAGGAGAGGCTTGGATAACAAGGGAGGGGTTCCCATTAGGTCGCACGAACCAGATATTGAAGGGGAGAGACGTTTAGGGGAAAAATCCTGAGAGGGTAGAAAGGGAACTTCACATTTTAATGACATGGGCACTGCACATGGTTAGGCCACATGTTTTACCAAACCATGCACTAACTTTGTGCCCCTTACTGAACACACTAGGAACCCACACGATTTGGCCACATAGTTTGTTAAACCATGTGACACGGTTCTATCCAAAATAGCAGAACCATGTGCATGCCTTCCACACAGTTTTCCTAACTGTGTGCCAGACGTGCGCCCCTATCCAAAGGCATCTCAAGGATTGCATGGTTTCCTGTATCATGGCGTAGAGTTTCCTATAAATGTGTTCCAATCATGTTCAAACTATTCTCCGCATTATTTCAATACCAAAGTCTCAATTTTTTTACAAAAACTCATTGGAAACCCCAAGGATAAAATCGAGACCAAGGATAAGCAAAATAATAGCTCAAAACATAGACCCAGAACACCCAAAAATCAAGAGGAAAATTAATATCCAAATATTAATTGGAACAAAGGATAAAAATATAAATATGGGTATGATACCCTAGGTTATCATGTAAGTAAAGGAATCCCACAAGGGACCCTTGTTAATATTAATAAGATAGAGGTATTCTACATGGGATCCTCTAGGTCAAAATATAATATATTGTCTTGGAATAGAATGAAAATTCCTTTAATACTAGTCTATAAAGATGGATCATAGTCCATATCAGATCAAGGGTCTCACTCTTTGGAGATAGCTAAATTCGATTACCAGAGGAAAAACCTCTTCATTTTGTAAAAAACTTGAAATCCCTCTCAATATTCCTCAAATCACCTCATGGGTAGTACTATCATGATCTATGTGGAAAAATGATCAGAATGATTTCTCATGTGTTCAATTATGACTCCTAGGCATAAATATATGAAAACCCCTAAAAAGTGTAGTAAGGGAGGAGTATAGGGCCAGTATACCCTAGTATGTAGCATGTACCCGTGAAGCCTCGCCTGGGCATGTAATCCAGCCAGAATTAGTATGTAAAACCTAAGTACATAGCATGTGATTCATATACACAATTTGTACCACACATCGAGTACCTTCATGTGTACCTTATATGTATTGGCTATATATTTTTCCTGTCCATGTACCTCTACACGGCATGCAACCCGCACAGGGTCTGGTCGTGTACTCTACACGGTCATGTGCACCTACATGGGATGTTTGGCCAAGTACTTGACTACATAGTTGATTCCCAGTGCACGACATGTATACTCTTTTTAAAACCCTTAAATTATAAAATAATTATATTGTATTTGATATCATGTATGACACACAACAAAAAACATAAAAGGGAATATAACACCCTCAGACCTTACGATGCATTTTTTAAAAATAAATTCAATCTCCTCAATAACTTGAATTATATGAAACACTGATTTTATCTTAAGTTATATGAAATGATAATTTTATCTTTAATTACAATCAATAATGAGTTTCTTTGAAATATTTCATTATACGCAAGGCTGGGTTTTATCGAACATTGATGTATTATTAATATTATTATATAATATGATAGTTATCACCTTGCCGTTAGAATGGAGAGTATGAATAGGATTAACTAGCTTATAAAAATATTATGTTTACACACATTTATTGGTTATATATTGATTATAAATAATAATAATAATAATTTAAAATAAAAAAAAATGTTTTTGAAAAAACTGTATTTTTCTAAAAAATGGTATAATCGTACTTGGCTCACATAATTTATAATTAATTATTACCAATTTTAGAAAATTTATTTTAAAAAATAAATATCATTTTTCAAATTGGAATACCAAAATTATCTTAGGTTTAATTTTTTTTATTTTTTTAAGAAGATTTACTTTTTGATGAATAGTGAAAAATACTAAATTTTAATTAAAAACTGTCTTTTCATCTAAATAATTTATAAAGATAAATTATATATTTAATTGGTTAAAAAGTTAAATTAGATGAATTTTATATAAATTAATCTAATTTAGGTCATTGGAATAATTTTTATATATAATTTTTATATAAAAACATTGTAAACTTTTGAACATTTTTACTTTAAAAACTCACTTTCTTGTTGCGTCTACAGGATTAACTTTAAATTAAATTCTGCCACTTCTATGAGTTAAATTTTGAAAAATTGATTCAATATTTTGAATAATAATAATTTATCATTTATAATAATTTCAACTAAATTTTTTACCCTCCTTATTAGTGAAAATAGTTAAAATTTATTACAGTGATTTAGGTAAAAATGAGTTTACTTAGTGGTTAAACTTAGAATATAAGGTGTAATAATGAACCAAACCTTTTCCAACACCACTTTAATATCCATATTTGGACCCTTATAACCTTATTATATATTTATTTTAGTTATTTGGATACAATTCCATGAATTTTACCTATATAATAAGTTAAGTAAAGAAAAAAGACAAAAAAAGGAACATTCCTTACATTTAATATCTACGATGCTTTGGGATGGGAAAAACATCATATATTCGATTATAAATATTATTTTAAAAGTTAAATTAGTTTTATTTATAATTTTAATTTATTTTTATTTTTTATAGATGAAATAATTACTTTAAATTCTTAAGAAACACCAACACTATCATTATTTAGTTAACAATTAGATGGAATAAATGACACAAAAAAAATATTAAAAGTGATGTAAATGAATTAATTATTGAGTTAAATTAATTTTTTCGATTATTATATCATTTTAAATAGGTTTTAAAATAATATATTTTAATTCCATCATTTATTTTATATTTTTAAATTAAAATTAAATAAATAATATCAAAATTGGCATTAATGTTGTTTTATAAGAAATGATATTTTATTAAACAATTTAAAATTACTAAAAATATTATATTATTCCAAGTGATTTTTAAATTTTAATAAATATAAAATATTATCCATTCAAATAACATTTTATCTTTTATAAAGAACATATTGATCCCTAAATAGTAAAAACTTGGTTAGTGCGGTTAGGGTTAAATTAGTGTTTTTATGCATTGAATGTGATTCTGTTAAAATTAATTTCCAACACATATAAGATTTTTATTTTATAAATTAGATATAATATTTATAATAAGTGGGACTAAATTTTATAATTATTATAACTTTAATTTAGTCTTAAATGATAAATTATCTAGGTTAGAAAACTAGTTACCTTTGTAAAAACAAAAAGGGTAAAATTGAGTAAACTTAAAGACTAAAGAAAAAATGATAAAAATGATTTATTTTTGTTTTTTGGAGGTTTTTATTGACCAAATAAACCCTAACCTCAATTATTGATCAATTTTTCTATCACATGAGGTAAGGGAGACCTCTCAATAGTGATTACTTTTGGGCATTTACAAAATTTTCACTTATCATCAACTATAAAAGGGCACTCATTCCCCCCCCCCCACTTCATCACATACCTCAAGCCATTTGGGTCATAAAAACCCTACCCAAATTACACTCCAACTTACCTCCCCTAATCATAGAATCATCATGTCATGAACCAACCTGAGTCCACCCTGAACCGATCACCCGAGCCGGTCCATGACATGGCCCGAGAGGCGTTCCCGATCCTCCCGAGCTGGCAATAAGCGCCAGGGAATCAATAGAGACTGTGGGAATAGTTTCACCCATGAAAAATAAAATAAAAAGAAGTATAAATAATAAATAGAAATGTAGGATAAATAAACCAAATAAAATGACCAAACAAGAACAAAATAAATTAATACCAACCGAACTCGACATCTGAACTAACTCTGTGTGACCCCACGGGTCACTCCCTGACTCAACGATCAAGCGTCTCCTAAGGAGAGCACACCCAAGATAAAGCTTGCAAAACACTAAAAATAAAAAAGAACTATAGGCATGAGTATTAAAACTCAATAGGCTATCCCGATATCTATTCCCAATACACTACCTTTAAAATGAAGAAACATCAATTCTAAGTTTGAACTAAAATATATTAAAGTATGCATTTATGTAATTTTTACTTGAAAAAAAAGTACAAACCATCGCCCTTAGTCATTTAAAAAAATAGAACAATAGAGTTTGAAACACATTTTCCTTTGAAAACATTATCATAAGAGTTAGGAAAACCAAATAGTCACTTTTCATGAAAAACCCCACACAAAGGTACCAAGGCAGATATAACAAGGTAAATGTAAATAGGTATGCAAATTCCTCAACAATAGTTCATTAGCTAAAAGTCACTAGACATTGGAAAACCCGAGAGATTGAGAATAATCCAGACAAAACTAATACCTGCGACCCCATCTACAGTAGCATGCCACATATGATGAAATCTAACACTCCAAAATGTTCATCCATCCTTTCTCAGGCAGGCTGAGGGAAAATCTCATAGAAATAAACCCAAATATATCCACCTACTATGGGCCACTGGTCAGTACCATAACCTACCAGTGTAGTACTCGTCTCAGACCATTCTCTCAATATGTATGGTTCATACGTCGCGAGTATAAAAGGAGGTGAGCCAACAGATTCTGCCAAGCATCAAATCACAATTTATATTTATAATACTATTTCACAATAGGTCTCACCCTGAGTCTACCCAAGTACAAATCTCATGCCTTTATGTAAGTAGATTACAATGGTTCCTAACCAAGGAACCTACATAATGGAACCCGAGGATCCCCTTATGAGGACATCCCTACCATTCCATGTTGGAAAGGCATGAGGAGAAACCAATGGAGGTTTTCATAATAAGCACTTCCTATTATTTTTACAAAGTGGTCAAGAAGGCCTTTAAACATTCCATTAAAACATTCTTTATCAAAGATGAAAACCAATTTCTAAAGAGGTTCAAGACACACCGTTTACCAGATAAAAACATTCATAAAACCCCCTTCAAAACATTTTCGATGCACTTTCAAACAAAACCAACTTTTATGAAAAACCCCAATCGATCTACAATTGCTTGTCACAAAACAAACCAAATTTTAAAGAAATCTAACTTCACACTTCACTTGTCTTAAAACATTTGAAACTTTTCCAATTACCCCACAATCCATTATTTCACAAGCAACACATTTTTTTAAAGCCAAAACACTTAGGAAATCCATAAAAAAAGACCTCAAAACAAAAAATTTCACACTGCCAACACTTTAACAAAAACAAACAAACCATTTTATGTCGCTTTTAACACATAAAGGCCAACCGGGCACCATTACAAAAACCATACATGAAATGCTAAGCAAAAGATTTGAGTTGACACTTACAAAGTTATAAAACTCTAATTTGCATGTTAGGGCCTTATTTAAAATGTTAAACCATGTTCTAAAACTCACAAATCAGGTGATGACCAAACAAAACATTTAATTAAAGAAAACAATATACACAATTATAACCGGACGGTACTATTTTTATAAAACAATGTCGGAACTACCCATTTTCAAATAAAGTGAATTAAGAAAATGTAGCACAATAAAAATTAACACCTATAAAAATGGAGAGCAACAATAAATAGATGGAACTCAAATTATGAGGTCAAGTGCAATAAGACCCTACATTTAGTGTGCGCTCTTTCACAAAACAAAGTCAAAAATAAACAAACAAGCTTAAAACAACACTTGAGCACTAAATAAATTTGAACCCGAGATTGACATTAGAACATAATAATCATATAAGGTATGAAAAGCATAAAATTGATGATTCTTAAATTAAAAAGGATAGGTTCATGGGAGTCCTACCTCGGAGACACGGTTCTAGGACAACGCAAACTCGGAAACACCTCGCGCAGGTTATAAAACATTGATTCTATCAAGAAAAACTATCAATCATCAAAACCCATAACAAAACAAAGATAAAACCAAGAATAAATTAGGGGTAGAATGTTATACCAATGGGGAGAAAAAAATCAGTGGGGGGTGTTGCTAGGGAGGTGCGTGATAGCCGGGAGAGGGGTGTGGCGCAGTTACACACCAAACAGGGGGGTGAGGGCTGTTCTGGAGGAGGTCGGGTAGGATCGATGTAGAGTGCACCAAGGGGAGGGTTCCTAGACATGCGTCGTGTAGGGGAAAAAGCACAAGTGAAGCCAACCGGGGAGGTTGCGCTGTCGGAAGGAAGTCTGAGGTTTGATGATGGGTTCAAGGGAGGAGTCGGTCGTGTCAGAGCAGAGATATGCTATAGGGTGGGACCGGGGAGTCCGATGCTGAAATGGGGAGGAGGTTGGGGCGGGGTCATGCAGAACTGTAGGCGGGCAGGGTACGGGTGAGCCGAACGGGAGGCGGGCTGGGCGCGGGCTGGGTGAGGCCGATGAGGGTCCGCGATGGGGTGGTTGAATGAAAGCTAGGGTCTTGGGAGGTGTGGCGCTGTCGAGGAGGGATGGCGGTGGCTGGCCTCAGGTGAAGGCTCAGTGGCGAGGCGCTACAGGGGATGAGGGAACCAGGCCAGTGGTTCCACACTGAGGAGGAGACGTCAAGGCAGTTGGGGAAAGGGAGGAAAATCCAGCCAGCGGCGTGGAGGTGCACCGAACGGGATAGCCAGGCTGGGTAATTGCGTCGTGCAGAGGGGGATAAGTGGGGGGAAGGGTAGCACAAAACCCTAAAAAAATGGTTGAAAATGATAATAAAAATAATAATAATAATTATAAGCTATATATACATATATATATATATATTCACTTATATATATATTAAATTTCACTTCTAATAACTAAATAGTAATGAATCAAATAATAATAACAATAATAATAACATAAAATAAAAAAGTATATATTTCATTTTGATAATAATAAAATCCTTAATAATAATAATAAAATTTTAAAAATTCATTAATTATTGTTTGTTTTAATTGAAATATTTATTTATTTTTATTTTATGAGAACGGGCGATCGTGTAGTTTCCAGGGCGAAGTCAGGCGGCTTCCAAATTCCCACTCTGCATGTGCGCCCGATGACGTCGATGCCAAAGAGCACACTTTTTAACATAACTCAAAGAAACAATTCATCCAGGGCTCGCCTGAACCCCAAACAAAATTAATTAAGGTAGAAAAATAATTAAAATAAAATAATATCATAGGTCAGGGTGTGAGAATTCTCCCCACCATAATGATTTTTGCCCCCGGAAAGCCACAACACTATCTAGTCGATCGATCAACACCTAAGGATTCCACATAAACATGATCCAACCTCTTAACCCAAGATCATTCCACTGACCACCAACGGGACTCAACCTCATTGTCCGAAAAAAATCACCAGTAGAGGGGAGGCCTAAACAAACTCCCCACCATAAGAACTCCACTGGAACCTGATAATTACTTAAGAGAAGACCCAAAGAAACGATGGGTCTCCCCACCATAAAGAACCAACCTACTAGTGACCAAATAGAAATCTAACTTAGAACTGCACCGGGCCTTACCCTAAGCTAAAAGAAGCACAACAAGAACATTCAAACCACTCACTCCCGTCTGAAAGGTATAAGATATTAAACAAAAACTCTTTATGAACTATAAACCCTAATCCCACGGGCAGGGAGGGAGGGCCCAAGGATTGGATAAATGAAACCACAATGGACAACTACTCACGACCCATCACCTCAGGATGGACACAAACCATAGTCACAACTGATTCACATGGGTGGTCCACACAAGGCAACTAATCAGAACCTCACATAAAAAAAGAACAATTACTAATGTTGCATAAGGGATAAATTCATCATGCTCATTGTGACAAGAGAAAATTTACAACGATGAAGAAACAACAACAGACACGCTAAAATTGTCTCATTGCAACGATAGAGGAACAACCTTAACCAAACTCCTTAAAATTCCTCAGGGGTCCCTGACTACGTGTCGGCTTCACTCTGAGGCCTTTTTGCTGGATCTCTGATGGATGAAGCGTCTCTTGCCTCGCAGTCAGGTTCTGAAAATCCCAATAAGAAACATACACCTTTTGATTTGACAAAAAGAAAGGACAATATTTTAAAATGAAAAACATACTGGCATTGAAGACTGGAGTTCATCAAAAGACCCACGACATCCCATACATGTCAAATCCCAAAACATTGTCAGTACAACTGCAATGATAAAAGATCCCTTACACGGAAAGGAAACTTACACAAGAAACTTTGAACAAAAACCCAACCACACATCACTTCTGAGAACTTCCTCTATGACGCTTTCTAGAAATACCCTGGCAGAATCGTCGCAAGTGACCCAGGAGTCCACATTCCTGGAAGGGTTTCAGAGCACTTGGGCACGACGGATTCTTTTGACCCAGCTTTACACACTGATAACACACAAGTATCTCTCACTCCGAAGAGGTTGATGAAAGATCTAGAGGCCTTTTGATTCCACAACCTACTCCACCCACTCTCAATTGCTTACTCATCACCTTTCTAGAATCTTCACCACTGCTCATAGGGATCGAAGGAGGGAGGACTACTTCCATCACTCCTGTCATCGCAG
Source organism: Viscum album (assembly GCA_963277665.1). Taxonomy (NCBI): domain Eukaryota; kingdom Viridiplantae; phylum Streptophyta; class Magnoliopsida; order Santalales; family Viscaceae; genus Viscum; species Viscum album. Next base: position 1,144,438,547 of record OY728148.1, read on the forward strand.
CTTCGACATGAAAAGCTTGTCTCACCACATCGACAAAAGAAGTTAGGTTGGACTCTGACACCTTCGACTCTAGATCAGGGAAAAGACCCGCCTTAAAGCATCGAGCATTCATGGGGTCATCTGTGTCATACCCCAAATCATAAAATACTATCTCCACAAAGCACTGGAAATATTCCAACACGGATCTGTCACCCTGCTAGAGACAACAAATCTCCATCCCCTTCCTCACCCTTTCTTCTTCAAAGAAATACTGACGAATGAAAAAAATACTTGAAGAACTCCCATGTAAGCTCTTTACAGGGATTGTTCTGATACACTGACTTCTACCACATCCACGGTGAACCTTCAAGAATGAAGGTTTCAAACTTTACCTTCAACGAATCGGGAAACTCAACGAGTTTAAAGTCCCTTTCAATCATCTGCATCCACTCCTCTTCTATGGAAGGGTTTGATTGAACATAAAAGAGAGGTGGATCTAGCTTTAGAAACTCAAGCATAAAATCCTTAGGTTTATAAACCTTACTACAATCACTCATCGAGGCTTCAAGGGGATAACCGCTAGACAAGAAAAGTCAAGAACCCAATCAAGGCCAAATCAATAAATAAAATCCTAAAAAACAAACACTGCGTATATGAAAATATCTAAACACAATAAAACGAGTCATCATAAAATCAAATATTTCCTTTTGAAAACATATATAATTTAAAATAAGCTTAGTGGGTTAAACCCTCGTCATTGGTATTCTTTAGGGTCTCACTCACATGCATGTATTTGTGCCTCCCCGGGCATCCATCTTCCATACCATACATTCGTTCATATTCCAACATACCACTATGCATGTGAGCACCCCTAGGAATATAAAATCCAAAACAAAACAACCACATTATCCAAAAGCAAATCATTCATCCCATTTTCATTAGAACAATACTCAAATTAAATATGTCATTTCAAAAAATCATTTTTCAAAACCAATTTTTCAGATACAAAAAAAACTTCCAGAAGTCAGAAGAGTCCCAAAACAACTCAATCAGGGAACTAGTGTCTGTGGGTGACATGACCATATGGTTGGAATCCATATTCCAAACACGTCACCGACACATAGAGCCTTTTTGGACCATGCCCCTAGCTCTGCATGGCTTGCTAGGTCATGAGGGTTAAGAGGACTAATAGCCCAACTCCCTTTGTCATATCCCAATAACAAAACGTTCCATAAAACCCCAAAGAAACTAATTAAACTAGAATTCCCATGGAAACCTGAGGATCAGCACGATAAAGAGTTCACGAAGCTCTTCCCACACCTACCCCACAAGTCCCGACAATCCTACTCCATCTACCATGACATCCCAAATAACAAAGGGTGCTCTGAAGAGTGAGGTCCACTAAGATCCAACCTCCTCTGATACCATTTTATCACGAACCAACCCGGTTCAACCCTAAACCGATCACCCAAGATGGTCCACGACATGACTCGAGAGGCGTTCCTGATCCTCCCGGGTGGGCGACACGCACCAGGGCATCAATAGAGACTGTGGGAATGGTTTCTCCCTTGAAAAATAAATAAAATTAGCAGAAATAATAAAGAGAAACGTAGGATAAATAAACCAAATAAAACAACCAAACAAGAACAAAAGAAATTAACACCAACCAAAATCGACGTCCGAACTAACTCTATGTGACCCTACGGGTCACTCCTCGACTCAACAATCAAGCCTCGCCCAAGGCGAGTGCACCCAAGCTGAATCCTACACAACACTAAAAATAGAAAATAACTATAGGTGTGAGTATTAAAACTCAGTATTCTAGCCCGATATCTATTCCCAATGCACTACCTTTAAAATTAAGAAACATCAATTCAAAGTTTGAACTACAATATATAGTATGTATTTCTGTAATTTTTACTTGAAAACAAAGTACAAACCATTGCCCTTAGTCATTTAAAAACATAGAACAATAGAGTTTGAAACAAATTTTCCTTTAAAACATTATCATATGAGTTAGGAAAACCAAAATGTCACTTTTCATGAAAAACCCCACCCAAAGGTACCAAGGCAGATATAGCGAGGTCAATGTAAATAGATATGAAAATATCTCAGCAATAGTTCATTAGCTAAAAGTAACTAGACATAGGAAAACCCGAGAGATCGATAATAATCCAGACAATACTAATACCCATGACCCCATCTATAGTAGCATGACACATACGATGAAATTCAATGCTCCAAAACACTCAACTATCATTTATCAGGTAGGCCGAGGGAAAATCCCATAGCAGTAAACCCAAACATATCTGCCTACTATGGTCCACTGGCCAGTACAATAACCTACTAGTGTTGTACTCATCTCAGACAATTCTCATAATATGTGAGGTTCGTATGTCGCGAGTATAAAAGGAGGGGAGCCAACATATTCTTCCGAGAAACAAATCACAATCTATATTTATAATAATATTTCACAATAGGTCTCACCCCGAGCCTCCTCAAGGACAACTCTCATGCCTTTAAGTAAGTAGATTATAATGGTTTCCAACTGAGTAATCTAAATAATGGAACCTGGGGATCCCATACCAAGGACATCCCTATCATTCCATGTTGGAAAGTCAAGAGGAGAAACCAATGGAGGTTTTCATAATAATCACTCCCTCTTATTTTTACAAAGTGGTCAAACGGGCCTTTAAACATTACATTAAAACATTATTTATCAAAGATGCAAACCAATTTCTAAAGAGGTGCAAGACACACCATTTACTAGATAAAAGCATTTGTAAAACCCCCTTCAAAACATTTTTGACGCACTTTCAAACAAAACCAACTTTTATGAAAAAACCCAACCGATCTACAATTCCTTGTCACAAAACAACCCAAATTTATAGAAATCTAACTTCACACTTCACTTGGCTTAAAAAATTTGAAACTTTTCCAATTACCCCACAATCCATTATTTCACAAGAAACACATTTTTTTCAAGCCAAACCACTTAGGAAATCCATAAAAAGACCTCAAAAAAAATTTTGCATGCTTCCAACACTTCAACAAAAACAAAAAAAAACATTTTATGTCGTTTTTAACACAAAAAGGCCAATCAGGCACCATTACAAAAACCAAACATGCAATGCTTAGAAATAGATTTCATTTGACACTCACAAAGTTATAAAACACAAATTTTCATGTCATGGTCTTATTTAAAATGATAAACCATGTTCTGAAAATCAAAAATCAGGTGCAGACCAAACGAAACATTTAATTAAAGAAAAAAGTGTCTGTAACTATAACCGGACAATACCGTTTTTATAAAACAAGGTCGGAACTACCCATTTTCAAACAAAGTGAATTAACCAAATGTAGCACAATAAAAATTAACACCTAGAAAATGGGAGAGTAATAATAAATAGATGGAACTCAAATTATGAGGTCAAGTGCAATAAGACCCTACATTTAGTGTGCACTATTTCACAAAACAAAGTCAAAAATCAACAAAAAAACTTAAAACAACACTTTCACACAAAATAAATTTGAACCAGAGATTGAAATTAGCACATAATAATCATATAAGGTATGAAAAGAATAAAATTGATGATTCTTAAATTAAAAAGGATAGGTACATGGGAGTCATACCTCGGAGTCGTGGAGCGATGACAACGCAAACTTGGAAACACCTCACGTAGGTTATAAAACATCGATTCTATCAATAAAAACTATCAATCATCAAAACCCCTAACAAAACAAAGATAAAAACATGAATAAATTAGGAGGTAGAATGTTATATCAATGGGGAGAAAACACATCAGTGGGGGTTGATGCTAGGGAGGCGCATATTGGTTGGGAGAGGGGTATGGCGCAGCTTTGTACCAAACAGGGGGGTGAGGGCTGGTCGGGTGGAGGTCGGGCAAGAGTGAGGGAGAGCACACTAAGGGGAGGGGTATTGGTCATGTGCCGCGTAGGGGAAAAATCACAAGGGAAGACAACCGGGGAGGTTGGGCTGCTGGAAAGAAGGCTTAGGGCCGATGCTGGGTTCAAGGGAGGAGTCGGTCGGGTAAGAGCAAAGAGATGTTATAGGGAGGGACCGGGGAGGCCGACGTCGGAATGGGGAGGAGGTCAGGGCGGGGTCACGCCGGACTGCAGGCAGGTAGGGCACGGGTGAGCCGAATGGGAGGCGGGCATGGTGAGGGATGGGTGAGGCCTGTGAGGGTCCACGACAGGGTGGGTGAATGGGAGCTAGGGGGCTTTGGTGGTGCGGCGCTGTCAAGGAGGGACGGCGGTGGCTGGCCTCAAGCGAAGGCCCAGTGGAGAGGCGTTGTAGGGGATGAGGGAACCAGGGCAGCGGTTCTGCGCTGAGGAGGCGACGTGAAGGCAGTTGGGGTGAGGGAGGAAAAGCCAGCCAGTGATGTGGAGCTACACCGAAGGGGATAGCCAGGCTGGGTAATCGTGCAGCGCAGAGGAGGATAAGTGGGGGGAAGGGTAGCGCAAAACCCTAAAAAAGGGTTTAAAATAAAAATTAAACAAAAAAAATAAAAAGATATATATATATATATATATATATATATATATTCACTTATACATATATTAAATTTCACTTCTAATAACTAAATATTAATGAATCAGATAATAATAACATAAAATAAAAAAATAATAATAAAAGTACGTATTTCATTTCGATAATAATAAAATCCTTAAAAATAATAATAAAATTTTAAAAAGGCAATAATTAGTGTTTGTTTTAATTAAAATATTTATTTATTTTCATTTTCCAAGAACGGGCGGTCGTGCAGTTTCCAGGGCGAAGTCATGCGGCTTCCAAATTCTCGCTCTACTTGTGCGCCCGACGACGTCAACACCAAAGAGCGCACATTTTAACATAACTCAAAGAAACAATTCATCCAGGGCTCGCCCGAACCCCAGAAAAATTTATTTAAGGTAGAAAAATAATTAAAATAAAATAATATCATAGTTCGGGGTGTGAAAAATCAATTCATTAATAAATCCAACCGAGGAAGGATTTAGTGTAATCCTAAGGATAATACCCAAAGAAGAGGTAATATTCTTCAACAAACGCCTTTATTTTATTTCTTTCTCCACCTCATTTGATTTATATTATACCATGATTATATAGTAAACTCATAATATTACATATACTAATATTTTTTTATGTTAAGGTTATGACCTATAACTATAAAAACTTCTATTAAATGGGTTACCAAAATCATCATTTGTGTGTACAACAGACTACTGCCTCGCAAATCGATATTGTTTGTTTTTCCATTACCACCTCTCAAGGTTGGGTAAGATGATGGATATAGATTGTAAATATGATATTTAAAACTTTATTATACCTATGGATTCATTATATCATGTATAACTTATTAATTTACATTCCTTAGGATACATGATAATGTCGCTCGTGTGTGTAGAGTACTACTGCTTCGCGATGTGATGTGATTTGTCTTTCATTAACCCGTTATATGGAAGGTGATAAGAAATAATGTTATTGATTATTTGTAATATAAATGAAATAATTATGATATTCATGATATATTAATCATTATGTAAAGATAATATATCATTTATTTTACACTTAAATATGATAACATCATTTGTATACGTGTGGACTACCACCCTCACGAAGTGATGTGACTCTCTTTTCATCACCACACCACATGAAAGGCATATATAAGTATAATTAAAGAAATAATATGGTATATATGATATTATTATAATTATGAAAATATAAAAAATTACTTTCACCCTTTCCATATTGATCAATGAGAAATGGAAAATGTTACTAATGCGTACATACGACCTCTCGTCTCCATGATCGTAACATACTTTATTTTTTATAACCATCATTAATGATTGGTTTTAAAAGTATAATTTGTTTATAAATATGATTATTATTTCATTAAAATTAATCTATAGATTATTAAACTCTATAATATGTGAAATAACTAGATCTTTAATTACAAAACACGCATGAGAAAACAAGGCAATTATCACACAAAACAATGAAAATAATGAAATATTTTTTAAAAACAGGTGGTAAAATATTATAAGAGGATCAAATATGATATTAAAAATATAATTATGGTTTTGGTATAAATTAATAACATTCTTAAAACCATTATAAATTATTTTAAATCACATAAATCCAAAAGGAAGCGTGAGGTAAGGGATTCTGTCTCAATTTACATTCCTTTGAGACTTATTTGTTATTACGCACCAATTCACTCTTATGTAGTGTACATAATTCCCATTTGACATGTAATATCATGATTCATTCATAATTCATGGTATTTTAAGTTTCAATTTGAATTATTTCATAAAATGGGATTTGACTTGAAAATTACCAAATGGTAAAAGTTATTGTGTTGTATCTCTTTCTTTTGTGATTGTTAACTTTCTCTTAAAACAATCACTTTATTGTAATAATTTTTCATTTGGAATTACATTTATATTAAATATACATATTTTTGTGTAGTGGATAATATTATTTCCTAAATAAAATACCATTTTGAAATATGTTGTTTACTCTAATAGTTATTTGATTAACCTGGGAAATATTGATAAATCGGTATCATTTACTAAATATGGATATTTGATAAGGAACATTGTTTATGAATTAAATTGATTATTCAGTATATAAGAAATTATTTGGACTGGTATGACACGGTTTGGGTACCGGTTAATCTAATCCCCTCGATGCATTGTTAGTATCATGAGATGGATTAGTTGGCCAAAATCAAATGGGTTTTTACTCAAAATGTTTTAAACCATCCTGTGAAAGGTCTTAGCGGTAAAGGTATCATGTAACTAGGAAACATGAAGTCCAAAAATTAAGTATTTACTTCATTTAGAATTCATTTCTTATTATCTGTGATATTTTCTCTATGACGTTATCTATGGATTCATTTCATTCTCATTTTATTAATTAAATGGAATGTTTTTTTATTTATTTACCTTTCTATACTGATTATACCTTATCAAGATATTTATGTGGAAAGTGTGTTTAGTTATATACCTTTATATATTGATTATGCTTATTTATTCATGATATATTCTTTTATAATTAACCCATACTAATCATTTTATCTCACCCTTATTTTTTTTCCTTTCCCCAGGATAGGAAGATGAATTCTTGGAATGAGTTTCAAGGATGCTGAGATTTTACTTTTTTATGATTTATTTTATTTTCCCTATGTAAAATCGGTATAATGTATGTATATAGTTTTCCAAAACTAATAAACTCATTGGTCCTTTGGTATTCGACCCATTGTATCTATGCCAATGAAATAAAGTACGTCTCTAGCTCCAGGATATTGGGGTTGGGGTCGTTACATTTGGTATCAGATAAAGTTTATAAGAAATATTGGGAACTAGATTTCATAAAACATAGATTATGAAACATAAACCTATGATATATTTTGAGGATAAGTATATAAGGACATACTAAAATTTTGGTAAGGTAGATATTATGTGGTTTTTCCTAGAAATTCATCCCTTTTTGGACACTACAAGCGGATGAGGTTCTGGTATAGAGGTACCTAGGGGTAGTGGCTCTAAAAAAGGAACATCAGGACTGACTCAAGCATTACCTGGTATCCGAAATTATTCCTTAATGTGCACCTGGTTTGACACTTCTGAGGGATATTCTTAAGATAATTCGCACTTTCTTTACTAACCATTATGAAGGATTTGAAAATAATGATATCTCCAAAGAGACTATGTTTATGATTATGATATTTGAAATGAATAAATTTTTTAATTTATATTATGTATATCACTAGTTTTGGGATTATAAATTATGTTTAATAATGTTATGATTTAATCTAGTTTATGGAATCATTTAGAAATGGTTCCTTACATAACAAATGGGAACCGCATCAATCCTCATAATCTAAAGAGTAAGAATGGCCATTTCTTCTATAGGATTAATCAAATATTTCAAAAGGAAGTAGCATCACAAACATTCTCATAATATAATTAAATAGTATCATGTGATAAGAATAAATATAAATAGTTCTATAATTAATATGGTTTTGAAGGAAAGTAAGGGAAGAAGAGGATGATAGAGAAAAATATGGATAAAGGGAAGAAAAAAATAAGTACTTTCCTATGTGTGATAATTGTGGAAAGAAACACCATGATGCTTACTTAAATAGAATGATAGTTTGATATAATTGTGGGTATAAAGTCCACCATGATTGTAATTTCAAGGGAATGAAAAAGGATTCCAATTTTCAATTCTTTAACTATAAGGAAATAGGGCACTACACAAATGAATATCTCAAGCGTCAAAGGAATATACCTCAACAGAAACTAATGGATCATGGTAAAACTTATGCTATTACCACATATAAAGAGGAATGATTAATTTTTTTGTGTTTGGATTCAATAATTATTTCATTTGAACGTTTTATCAATTATTTCATGGTTATAAAAGTTATAAATATATAATTATTGTACTACAGTGCATTTTTGTTAAGGATTAGAAAGATTATGTTGAAAGGTATCAATGACCAATAAAAATGATTCATTGGAAAGTTGGAATTCTTAGAAAACACATGATCGATGTCCCTTAATATGTTTATGATATTGATATAATTATGTTGGGATAAAGATATGATTTATTTGGATAAATTAAATTGTATATTACTGAATACCATGGAACTTATTAATGATTTTTCATCAAAGTGGTTTATTATATCATTGATGGAGTTTAAAATGATTTTGGATTTAATGAATATATATAATAACCTATGTTTTACATAAGTAATAGGGAAGAACACATGTTTTAACAAGGTTTTATAGTAATTCGGATTATTACCATGTTTTAAGAGAATACATACTGAAGGTGTCCACATGTTTGGAATGTGACAATTAAGAGGTGATTCATGTTGTTTAATGATTAATGAAAATTTCATTCAGTGACCTTCTTTATAAAGTGTTGTATCGTAATATTTTGGATAGGTTAACCATTTATGAAATGGTTTAAGTTGAACTTTGGATGAGGTTTCAGAGATTAATGTATTACTTTACTATATGGAAATTTATGCATATTAGATAACTTATGATAACCATATTTGTTTTGGAAAAAATTTAGAGACATACAAAAATATAAGTCACTATTTTATGGATATTATGGTCAGTTAAAAGTAAATTTTAGTGCTTCGAGAAGAAAAAATTTATTTTTGGATATTCATTTTTCAAAGTAAGGGATAAATTGGAAATTTTTTAAGGAACAACCAAAGGATAAGATCGCACTTATAAAATGGAATGAAATCAAGTAAGTATTTCTTCTTATGAAAGTTCATCATCTTTAGTAAAAAGATATTAAAATAAAATTTTATCCTATAAACATCATTTCTGATGATATCAATGTCCCTTTTCACACCTATTTGATTTATGGTTTTGAGTCCCTTAACTTTCTATTGATCATTCACTTTCTTTTTATCAATGACCTCAATCACTCCCTATAATTATTTATTTTTTCCTCATTTTCCATATATTTACTTTCCACCAATTTTTTATTATTTAGAAACCTAGTTATGTGTTATTCCATATGACATTTTTACTTCTCTTTCTCTCTTATTAAGAGCATATTTTTTTAACCCTTATTCAATTTGGGTTTTTCAACAAAGGAATTTTCAAATATAAAACCCTGGATTATTGAGGTCAAGTTTAAATTGTGAGGATACAATTTATTTATAGTGGGGAGAATGTAACACCACAAAATTTTAAAATAATAACATTGTATTTGTATCATGTATTACATGCAACACCAAGCATAGAAGGGAATATAACACCCCGAGACCTTGAGATATATTTATTTTTAAATAAATTAAATTTATTAAATACCTTTAATTTCATGAAATGGTATTTTTATCTTGAGTTACATGCAATTTTAAGTTTATCTTGTGTTACATGCAATAACATGTTTCTTGGAAAGCTTTCCTTATACGCAAGACTGAGTTTTACCTAACAACAATGTATTATTAATATTATTATTTAATGTGAGAGTTATCGCCTAACTGTTGGAATGGAGGGTATGAATAGAATTAACTAAATTATGAAAATATATAGTTTACACACATTTATTTGTTATATATTTATTATAAATAAAAAAAGAAAAAGAAAGAGAAATTTTTTCGGAAAAAAGACTATATTTTCCTAAAAGATGATATAATCATGCGTAACGAAAATAATTTAAAATTAATTATTACCACTATTTGAAAATTTATTTTAAAAAATAAACATAATTTTTTAAAGTGGAATACCAAAATTATCTTAGGGTTAATTTTTGGTATTTTTCAGAGAAGTTGCATTTTTTGATGAATAGTGAAAAATACTTAATTTTAATTGGAAACTACCTTTTCATATAAATAATTTATAATGTTAAATTATATTTTTCATTGATTTTAAAGTAAAATTATATAAATTTTATATCAATTAATCAAATTTATTTCATTTTAATAATTTTAATATTGAATTTTTATATAAAAATATTGTATACTTTTGAACATTTTCTCTTTAAAAATTTGCTTTCTCATCGCGTTTATGGGATTAATTTTAAATAAAATTCTACCACTTATGTGGGCTGAATTTAAAAAATAGATTTTATATTTTTAATAAAAGAAAATTTATTATTTTTGATAATTTAAACTTAATTTTTGACCATAATGATTAGTGAATATAGTTAAAATTAATTACTGTGATTGAGGTAAAAACGAGTTTACTTAGTGGTAAAACATATAATATAAGGTGTGATAATGACCCAAAACTTTATTAAAACCCATTTTATGGACATATTTTTATCCTTATCACATTAAGATAGATTTTCATGAGTTATTGGGATTTTATTCCATGAAAGTGGCCTATAAAATAAGTTAAGTAAAGAAAATGATGAAAAAGGAACCTTCCTTGCCTTTAATATCTATAATGTTTTAGGATGGCGTAAAACATCATATGTTTCGTTATAAATATTATCTTTCAATATAAATGAGTTTTTTTATCATGAAAAATTATTTTATTTTTTTATATAATAAACCATTACCTTAAATACTTAAGAAACGCCAATGTATGAATTATTTAGTTAATAATTAAATAAAATAAATGATACTAAAAAAATTAAAAGTGATATAAATAAAATGAATTATTGAGTTAAATTAATTTTTTAGATGATTATATCATGTTAAATAGGTGTGAAAATAATATATTTGAATTCCATCATTATATTTATATTTTTTAAATTCAAATTAAATAAATAATGTCAAAATTGACATTAATGTTATTTTATAACAAATGATATTTTATTAAACAATTTAAAATTAATAAAATACTATATTATTCCACGTGATTTTTAAATGTTAATAAATATAAAATATGGTCCATAAATGGACCAATTGACCTTTTATAATGAACATATTGACCCCTAAATAGTAAAAACTTTGTTAGTGTGGTTATGGTCAAAGTAGTGTTTTTGCACGTTACATGAGCTTCTGTTAAAATTAATTTCCAACACACATGAGATTTTTATTTTATAAATTATATATAATATTTATAATAAGTGGGTATAAATTTTATAATATGTTTCACTTTAATTTAGTATTAAAGGATAAATTACCTTGGTTATAAAACAAATTACATTGGTAAAAACAAAAAGGATAAAATTAAGTAAACTTAAAGACTATGGAACAAAATGATGAAAATTATTTATTTTTGTGTGGTGAAGGTATTTATAGACCACATAAACCATACCCTACATTATTAATCTAATTTTTAGTCACATTATGTGAGGGATAAATCCCAATAGTGATTACTTTTGGGTATTTAAAAAAAGGGCCACTCTTCCTCAACTATTAAAGATCACTCGCTCCCCCCCCCACTTCTTAAAACATCTCAATCCATTTGGATCGTACAAAAACTTCCCAAATAACTACCCAACTTCCATAACCTCATCCTATAATCCTTAATTTTGGAATAAATCCAACCAATAAAGGATTTAGTGTAAGCCTAAGGTGAATACCCAAAGAAGGGGTAATGTTCTTAAATGAGCATCTTTATTTTAATTATTTCTCACTTCCTTAAATTTATTTTATAACATGATTATATAATAACCTCATTATCTTATATATACTGATATTTATTTATGTTAAGGTTACAACCTACAAAAACACACACTTCCATCAAATGGGTTACAAAATCAATGTTCGTATGTATGGTGGACTACCACCTCACGAACCGATGTCATTTGTTTTTCCATTACCACCTCTCAAGGTTGGGTATGATGGTGGAAATAAATTATATATCTTATATTTAAAACATTATTATACCTATTTATTAATTATATCATTGATAAAATATTACTTTCTATTCTTTAGGAGAAATGATAATGTCGCTCGTGTGTATGATGGACTACCCCCTCATGAAGCGATGTGATTCGTCTTTCACTGACGCTTTACATGGAAAGTGATAAGGAATAATTTTAATGAATATATGTGATATAAATGAAATAATTATTATATTCATGAAATATTAATAATTATTTAAAGATAATATATCATTTTATTTTTTTACACTTAAAGATTGTAACATTGTTCGTGCACGTGTGGACTGCCGCCCTCACGAAGCGATGTTACTCTATTTTCATCATCATAACACATAAATGATATATATAAGTGTAATTTAAGAAATAATATGGTATACATGATATTATAATCATTTTTTAAAGATAAAATATTACTTACACCCTTTTAATAATGGTTAATATAAAATAGAAAATGTTACTCATTGGTATGTACGGCATGTCGTCTCTATAATCGTAATGTACATCATTATTCATAAACATAATTAATGATTAGATTTAAAAGTATAATTGATTTATAAATATAATTATTATGTCATTATTATTATTCTAAAGATGATTAAACTCTATAATATGTGCAATAACTAGATCTTTAATTACAAAGTATGCACGAGAAAAAAAGGCAATTAACACCCGAAACAATGAAAATAATTAAATATTATTAACAAAATGGTGGTAAAATGTTATAATAGGATCAAATATTATATTATAAATATTATTATGGTTCTGTTATAAATTAATAACATGCTTAAAACCATTATACAATATTTTAAATAACATACAACTAAAAGGAAGTGTAAGGTAAGGGATTTCTGGTCAATTTACATTCCTTTGAGACTTATTTGTTATTATGCACTAATTCACTCTTATGTAGTGTATATAATTTCCCTTTGACATGTAATATCATTATTCATTCATAATTCATGGTAGTTTAAGTTTCAATTTAAATTATTTCATCCAAGTGAATTTGACTTGAAAATTACCAAATGGTAAAATTTATTGTGTAATCTCAATTTATTTTGTGATTGTTGACTTTATATTAAAACAATCACTTTATTGTAATAATTTTTCATTAGGAATTACATTTCTCTTAAATAGACATATTCTTGTGTATTTTATATGATTATTTCCTAAATTTTATACCATTTTTACATATAGTTTTTACTCTAAAAGTTATTTGATTAACTGGGAAAATATTGATAAATCCATATCCTTTACTCAATAAGGATATTTAATAAGGCACATTATTTATGAATTAAATCGATTATTCAATATATGAGGAATTATTTAGACTAGTATGAAATGGGTTGGGGAACAATTAAGGAATCCCCTTTATGCATCATTAGACTCATGAGATAAATCAGTTGTCTAAATCAAATGGGTTTTTACCTGGTATGTTTTAAGCCATCTTGTGAAAGGTATTTACTATAAAGGTATCTTTTACCTGGGAAACCTGACATATAAAAATTAAGAATTTCCTTCATTGTAAATTCAGTTATTATTATCCATGATGTTTTTTCTATGAAATTATCTATGGATGTATTTCATTCTCATTTTATCGATTAAATGGAATGTGTTTTTAGTTATTTACTTTTCCATACTAATTATGCCATATCAAAATATTTATGTGGAATATTTGTTTAGTTATCTACCTTTCTAGGTTTATTATTCTTATTGATTCATGATAGCTTCCACTGTACTTAACCCTTAATGATCATTTCATCTCACCCATATTTTTTTCCTTTCCTCATGATATAAAGATAAATTCTTGGAATGAGTTTCAAGGATACTGATATTTTACTTTTGTTATGATTTATTTTATTTTACATATATAAAATGGGTATAATTATGTATCTAGTTTTCTAAAATTACTAAACCTATTGGTCCTTTGGGATTTGACCCATTATATCGATTCCAATGAAATAAAGTATGGCACCGATTTTGGGCTACTGGGGTCAGGGTCGTTACACCCTATACGCATCATGTACTTCTCAAAAAGTCATCTTCCCTTAATGGTAAGAACACACGACATGTGTTCTTAAACCACACATCATGTAATCGTGATTTCTGAATGGGAAACCCCTCGAATCTGCCTGAAACCTGGTTTTTATACCCAAAAGCTATAGATCAACCCTAAAGGGGTCCTAATAAGTGATAATAGTTATCTGAAATTAGAAATTGGTAAATATATTGGGTTTTATGGTAAAACAAAATATCCTACCTTTGGTAATAATTTGTCAAAGCTTTTCCCATATCCACAGTCCACGACTACCACACGATGATCTGGCTCCTCTCGAGATTCGTGGTGGCACCTCTCTTCTTCCCTCTATATATCTTTATCTCTCCATTATATATATTGATTTCAAGAAATAAAATTACATAGGGGGTGTTGGAGCCAATAGGGGCCTATATACCCTGAGAGGGGGGGTGAATCAGGGTATGGATATTCTTTTTCAAGTTCTTCCTGCCCCACTGGATCTTGACCTCTTTGTTACAAGGGTCACTTTGTTTGAACTTGTGTGGTTACTATGATCACTTGTCTCCTTTACCTGATGATGATGCTTTGAATGCAATGCAGGAAAGTAAGCAGGCAGACACAGAGATTTTTACTTGGTTCACCGCTAAGGGCTACGTCCAAGGAGCATACGCCGACAAGTTGCCGGTTCGTACCAAATTCCACTAGACTTCACTAGCTGTGGATTACAATGTTCGGGCTAGATCACTTCTATGCCCAGGCTCACTGCCTTTACAAGGTTTAGGGTCAGCTCACTGCTTTCCCAAGGGTCACTCCCTATTTCTCTCTCTCTGGCTCACTGCCGGTGGAGAGGATCACCTTCTTCCTCTTCCTAAGCTCACTGCTCTTGGAAGGGATTCACTCACAGTTTATAGACCTGTAGGTCTCCTCATTTCCATGAAGGAATGCATCTTCCTCTGTATGTAGATGCTCTGTTGAAGTCCAACTTTCACCCGCAGATGAATCTCACTTTGCACCGGATGTACCGGGCAACCTCAATTTTTACGCGCAACCCTTACGGTGACTTGTGCGCAATTTCTATGATTTGCGCGAAATTCCTTTTTCGCGCAACCTCCAAATATTACGCGCAGCCTCGAAACTGCCTTGCGCGCAATTCACTGATTTTGCGCGAAATCCACTTTTCGCGCAATCTTCCTTTTACGCGCCAACACCAAGTTTCTGCGCAGCCTTTGCTTTTCGCGCAATCTGACTTTACGCGCAAACTTTAAGTTTACGCGCAACACCCTTTCTAACTTCAATTTCACGCACCAGAGCTCGAGTATTTTCTATGTCTTGAACTCTACTGAATGGAGGAGGGTCACTTCATATTTATAGGCAAAATCGACCCCGCGCGAAAAACCCTCTTTGAGCGCGTAATCCGCTTTGATCGCGAAATACAAATCTTCCGCGCACAACCATTTTCCGCGCACTGCTCCATAATTTCGCGCACCTCATGCCTTTGCCATTTTCCGAGCTTCGGAGCTCGAAACACCTCTTGCGCGAAATACTTCATCTGCTATTTCGCGCGCCACTTCAATTTTCCGCGCACGCCTCCAAAATTTCGCGCGCCTCATGCCTTTACCGATTTTCAAGCTTTCGGCCTTGAAACATCTTTTGCGCGAAATACAATTTCGCGCAACCCGCTGTTTTGCGCGCCACACTTCAAGATTTCGCGCAACCCGCTAGTTTTGCGCGCCACGCTTGATTTTTCCGCACACCTCCTTCATTTCTCTCTCCTCAACCTTCGCCAACAACATATCACTCCATTTTCCATTGGCGATTTTCAGGCCCAAAAATTTGGCAAACACTGGAAAACGGCGCCACCTTGTACTGCTCTTTTGTACCGCCTCCAGATCGTCCTTTCCTTTGTCAAAGTTCTTTGTCAACATGGAATGTCAACAACTTCTCGGGAACTCGACAATTCTCCATGGAAACCTGCTTTGTCAACAAACACAATCAACCCAAAAATACTGCAATGTTACCTTGAGGGATTTTTTCCCAACAATCTCCCCCTTTGGGTTTGTTGACAACTCTTCACAACTCTGCTCAGAAATATTTTCTGCACTTTGATACCTCACTGAGTCTTCTTCCAGCTGCTACCACCATTCTCCTCTTGCGATTATGACAGCGTTCAAGGATTCACTTAACATGTACTCTAAGCCCACATGAGCAATGCTCGGCGTGAGAAACAAGAGTAGTATGAAAAGTTCATCAATGAATCACTTCATGTCAGACCACAGTTGTCGATTCCACCCTGATACCAGTTCTTAAAATAAAACCAGTTGTTGAACCACACTGATACCAATTGGTGAATTCTCAAGTTGATACCAATTGTTGATAGCTGGACACCATCTCTCACCATTCCAACACCACTGTTCTGCTTTTATCACGATCCTCAGCTGTCGTGATTTCTATGATTTGATCGATCACGTCTAGCATCGTCAGATTTAAAAATCTCTCCCCCTTTCTCATTGCTCCCCCTTTCTGGCTGCTCCACCTGTCAGCTTCTCCCCGTATCAATTATGATTTATCAAATCTCCGCACTATTTTCTCTCTTGAACTAACACTTTTCTCCCCCTTTGTCAAGCACTTGTAAAGCACTTTTCTCCCCCTTTGTCAACGAACCCAAAGGTCACGCCTTTGTAGTCTGTAACATAGTAGAGAACACATATCAGCGCATTAGGGAAAAACACACCATACCTCGGGGAGAGGGGGGGCCCACATCCACTCTATTTCAAGTGTGGGGAATTGACTGAACTCCCAGAGCCAGTCGATGCCTTTCAAAAGCTTCCTTGGGTAAGGCCTTTGTCAGAATGTCTGCAACCTGTAGTTCTGTAGGCACATACTCCAATTTCACGATACCCTGCTCAACTTTCTCCTTGATAAAATGATACTTTATCTCAATGTGCTTTGTCCTAGAGTGACGGACGGGATTTTTGCTGAGATTTATAGCACTTGAGTTATCGCACTGGATTCCGATTGGAGACTTTACTTCAACTCCCATATCTTCAAGCTGCTGCTTCATCCACAATAATTGTGTGCATGCTTGAGTGGCCGTAATATACTCAGCTTCTGCGATGCTTAATGAAATGCAATCTTGCTTCTTGCTAAGCCAAGAAATACACAATCCATTATGTAAAAAGCACCACCTGACGTTGGTTTCCTATCATCCGCTGAACCGGCCCAGTCTGCATCAGTATATCCCAATAACTCTGTCTGAGATTTGTCATTGTATGTCAAGCCGAAGTCCACTGTGCCCTTGATATACCGAAGTATTCTTTTCACTGCAAGCATGTGACTTTCCTTGGGATTACTCTGATATCTCACTGCTTGGCATGTGGCGAAAACAATATCAGGCCTTGTTGCGGTTAAGTACAACAGACTTCCAATGATTTGCATGTATTCTGTGATATTAACTGCCCTGCCACTGTCATCTTTTGATGATTTCATCCGGGTAGAAACCGGAGTCTTCATCTCCTTGGAATTTTCCATTCCAAATCATTTCAAAGCATCCTTGGCATACTCGGATTCAGAAATGAATGTTCCATTCCTGCCTTGTGTAACTATGCTTCATCTGATCTTCCAAATATTATGTCTTCTTCCTTGACCAGCCTCACCATCCTTTGATTACTATTGTTGTTGAAATAAATATTGTAATCAAATCCACCACACTGAAAACCAATCTTCTTCAAATACTGATATAGCCTTCAGTACCATTCTCTTGGGGTGTATGCTTTGCACACCAGTCGTGCTTTGTTTCGAATCATTGTACCATCTTCGTTCATCTTGTCTAAATAGACCCATTTTGTCCTGATGACGTTTTTATCATCTGGCCTCGAAACAATTTCCCAGGTCTGATTCTTCTCAATTCTGACCTATCGCTTCATTCATGGCATGATCCCGGTTTTTCATCTTCAGCTGCATCAGCAAAGCATTTCGACTCAACCTGAGATAGTAATGATGTCTGCTGTAGTGATTTCATTCTCTTTGTCTGAACTGGATCTCACTGATCACTGATGATATTCTGCCTGTCAATTTCAGCTCGATTCTTTGTATTTTGTGCAGATAAGGATTTTACATCCTTGTACTCATCATCAGTATCTTATTTTGAGTCACCCTTAGCCAGTTCTTCTCCCCCTGTGTTGCTTTCTTCCTCAACACTTTCGTCAGGAAATTGTTCACTGACTCATTTTTCAGTGGCTTCATTTCTTTCAGCTACTTTTCGCAGCTTCTTGGTATCCTGAAAAACAATCAGCTGATACCACAATGTTAGATCAAAATAAATAAGCATGAAATGCTTGATCACTGCTGCTTATCCCATAGTATGTCTTCTCTCAATAGACAACACTTGAGCTGGGTCATCCAATTATTTCCTTGACGGATCTGGTATATGATTTTGTTATCAAATGCTCCCCCTGTGTTACACAACACTTCTATCTGGTAGGCCCAACGGCAGAGACCCATAATCATTCTTCTCCACGTGCACCATTTATACTAATCCGGCACTCAGCATCGATCCATTAACCAAATCTCTAAGCCTACTGAGTTGGAACTCGGTGTAGGAAACAAGAGATAGAGTTAATAACACAAACACTTCCTATTGTTCTCTGTTGCTCCCTTTCTTCATCAACTCTAGTACCTGATTTGAATCAATTGAAATTCTAGAGCAAATCACTTCTCCACTTCGCATCCTTAGATGCCACTACCCCATGGATCGTATCTCCCTGAAACCTGAAACACATGAATCATCAGTTAATAGCATTTAAATATATAGGGAGAGGGGTGTCTTCTGGACTCCTCAAGATGAGGATTGTGGTTGATCCTGATGGGTCAACCCTTTGATTCTTTCTTGGAGAGCATCACACTCCTTTCTTGCTTCCTCCAATTGCCTAGCCAACTTCAATTGTTCTGGCCATATGACTAGGCATTCATTGCCTACATTCTGAGCCTTTTTCTGATATGTAGATTTGGTAGGCTCAGCCTTTCTCACCGCTTGAGGTATAAGACCACTGGTACACATTTCCTTCTTTAAGGTTCTACCAAAGTTCCACTTTCCTTGATTATTTCTCTGAGTAGAAACCTCTCTATTTGGCATCTTCCATTTCTTCTTCTCCCATCTTAGGGGTCTTCCTATTTCCTTCACTTCTCGCTGAGAAAGACGACATGTGGATTTTTCGATGCATTCTTTTCTTATCTGCTGTTTATCAGATTTATGGGTCACCACCCTATTTTTAATTGGTGGTGGTTCCTCCATTGAACGTCCATTCTTCTTTATCACCGCTGGAGTAGATCTCCCCTTAATCTTCCAGGTTTGCTCACATTCTCTCCTTGAGAGCTGTTGTGAGTATGACAGAGGAGGTGACTGATACACCTTTCGTTCAGCTCCATGTGATTTCCCCGAGGCTCGAAGCCTATTATTCTCCTTACCACTTTGTCTCCCAGTACATGCTTCTTTCTTGTACACTTCCTATGGTGGAGATCTCTTTTCTTGTTCCTTTCCCTTTCCGGCTTTCTTCTTACTGCAATGTCTCGCCATGTGCCCATAGTGAGAACATATAAAACATTTTCCCTCAAAGGCATACCTCATTTTATCATCTCTCTGCTGAGATGTTGATGCACCTTGAGTTCTTCCTCTGATATTGTTCTCCTGAGCTTCCTGACACATGCTCATGGTGTGTCCCATTCTTCCGCAGTAATAGCATCTAATGTATGCTTTCCTCTGAGAAGCTCTTCTTTCTAATTTCTCATGATGCTTCTTCCTGTTCTCAGATTTATTAATGTTTCTCTTTTCACAGCCTGAAATGTACTCCAGAGCCTCTGTACAGAAGCTTGATGTGTGGCCATGGACTCCACAGAAATAGCACATATCATCACTCCTTGAAACTATCCTCATAGGCCTATCTCCAGCACCTACAGGATTTTTCTTACCCTTGGAATTTTTCACTGCATTTTTCTTATCATCCATAGGAGTGGAATTATCATATCCAATTCCAGATTTTCCCAAAAAGGTTGACCTTTGGGAAGATACAATCCTTTCATGCTTCTCCTCTAATGTAGCATATTTGGACTTCATTTTATCATCACCTGCCGAAGGATGATCAAATAATAAGTGCAGTGCATCCTTCAACTTGGGCTTATCTTTGGATTTAGAATTCTCCATTTCCTTCTTGACTGATTGTAGCTCTTCTTCCAACTTTTGAATCTTCAAATCTCTTGATACAAGTTGACCATCAAGTTCTTTTCTGAGATTCTTTCCACAACTCATCTCATCTTCCAGTTCATGCTTCAGCTTACTAACCACGTCATTTTGCTCTTTTACTTTCAATTTTTCTTGAGCAAGATAATCGGAGCAACATGCATTCTCTTGTTGTAGTCTTTGATTCTTCTGAACTAACTCAGACAGCTGTGTAGCTAGATCATCATTCTTGGCTTTCAGATACCGAACTTCATCGGACTCTTGATTCTCTTCACACTTACCAGCCTTTTGTTTTCCTTTTCCTTTAGCCATCTTCTGTAGTTCCTCACCTTGAGAATCATTCTTCTTTGTTAGGTCAGTAACTATATCAATAAGCCTTTGATTTAAGCCTCTTAGCTTGTTGACCTCAGTTTCCAGAGCATGGATCTGTATGCCTTTAGATTTAATTTCTTCAGTGGATTTCTGATCCAATTCTTTAGCCCCATGGACAACTTCCACCTTTTTGTTTAGGCCATCGATCTCTCTTTTCTGTTCTTCAACCTTCAGCTTATACTTACTAATGGATTCTGAGTTCTCTGATGTTGATAAGTTTAGTTTCTCAATTTCTTCCATCATCTCAGATTTCTCTTCTTCCTGCTGCTGCATATAGAGTTTTGCATCGCGAACAATTTTGTTAGCTTTCTTGGTTTTGGCCCTCCAAACATCTATCTCTTCAAGAGCAGCCTCCAACTCAGCTCGCATATCAATTCTTCCTTCAATTTCTTCTTCTTCATCGTCAGTGGTTCCAACGTCACTTGGAAAGTCAGGTTCTTCACTCATTCCGTCAACATCTTTGAATGAGTAAGTATTTTTGTTGTATGATTTATCCAAATCATTTTTCTGTTCACTACATGATTCCTTTAGTAAGCTATTTGATTCTTTTAGTTGAATCACACTTTTTCCAAAAACACTTCCACACTGAGGGATACCACCTGACTTCTGATTCTTCTTTGAAGATTTTCTTTTCCCCATGGTAGACCGCGATAAGTGAAAACGATATCTTCAACTACACAGAAAGACTACACCAAGTCCAAGCAAACAAATCCGATAAAAGCAACCTTCCCTCTGATACCAATTGTTGGAGCCAATAGGGGCCTATATACCCTGAGAGGGGGGGGTGAATCAGGGTATGGATATTCTTTTTCAAGTTCTTCCTGCCCGACTGGATCTTGACCTCTTTGTTACAAGGGTCACTTTGTTTGAACTTGTGTGGTTACTATGATCACTTGTCTCCTTTACCTGATGATGATGCTTTGAATGCAATGCAGGAAAGTAAGCAGGCAGACACAGAGATTTTTACTTGGTTCACCGCTAAGGGCTACGTCCAAGGAGCATACGCCGACAAGTTGCCGGTTCGTACCAAATTCCACTAGACTTCACTAGCTGTGGATTACAATGTTCGGGCTAGATCACTTCTATGCCCAGGCTCACTGCCTTTACAAGGTTTAGGGTCAGCTCACTGCTTTCCCAAGGGTCACTCCCTATTTCTCTCTCTCTGGCTCACTGCCGGTGGAGAGGATCACCTTCTTCCTCTTCCTAAGCTCACTGCTCTTGGAAGGGATTCACTCACAGTTTATAGACCTGTAGGTCTCCTCATTTCCATGAAGGAATGCATCTTCCTCTGTATGTAGATGCTCTGTTGAAGTCCAACTTTCACCCGCAGATGAATCTCACTTTGCACCGGATGTACCGGGCAACCTCAATTTTTACGCGCAACCCTTACGGTGACTTGTGCGCAATTTCTATGATTTGCGCGAAATTCCTTTTTCGTGCAACCTCCAAATATTACGCGCAGCCTCGAAACTGCCTTGCGCGCAATTCACTGATTTTGCGCGAAATCCACTTTTCGCGCAATCTTCCTTTTACGCGCCAACACCAAGTTTCTGCGCAGCCTTTGCTTTTCACGCAATCTGACTTTACGCGCAAACTTTAAGTTTACGCGCAACACCCTTTCTAACTTCAATTTCGCGCACCAGAGCTCGGGTATTTTCTATGTCTTGAACTCTACTGAATGGAGGAGGGTCACTTCATATTTATAGGCAAAATCGACCCCGCGCGAAAAACCCTCTTTGAGCGCGTAATCCACTTTGATCACGAAATACAAATCTTCCGCGCACAACCATTTTCCGCGCACTGCTCCATAATTTCGCGCACCTCATGCCTTTTCCATTTTCCGAGCTTCGGAGCTCGAAACACCTCTTGCGCGAAATACTTCATCTGCTATTTCGCGCGCCACTTCAATTTTCCGCGCACGCCTCCAAAATTTCGCACGCCTCATGCCTTTACCGATTTTCAAGCTTTCGGCCTTGAAACATCTTTTGCGCGAAATACAATTTCGCGCAACCCGCTGTTTTGCACGCCACACTTCAAGATTTCGTGCAACCCGCTAGTTTTGCGCGCCACGCTTGATTTTTCCGCACACCTCCTTCATTTCTCTCTCCTCAACCTTCGCCAACAACATATCACTCCATTTTCCATTGGCGATTTTCAGGCCCAAAAATTTGGCAAACACTGGAAAATGGCGCCACCTTGTACTGCTCTTTTGTACTGCCTCCAGATCGTCCTTTCCTTTGTCAAAGTTCTTTGTCAACATGGAATGTCAACAACTTCTCGGGAACTCGACAATTCTCCATGGAAACCTGCTTTGTCAACAAACACAATCAACCCAAAAATACTGCAATGTTACCTTGAGGGATTTTTGCCCAACAGGGGGAGTACATAAGAATCCAATAAAGGAAATTAAGGAAAGGAAAATAAAAGAAAAGAAATAAAAGAAAGGAAAAAGAGAAAGGGGTATGGGCCTGGCCCCAACACCCAAAATAAGTTTATGCCCTACCTATGAAAAACTCCACATTTTGGACTCAATAGTGAAGACTATATCTAAATCCACTGCTCCATTAAAAATATATAGCCAAATGAAGATGTGTGAATATATTAATATTTAATTAAATATATATTAAATAATAATTATTCCACATAAATTTGAATGGTTCAAAATTCTACCAAAATACTTTAATAGGGTAAAAACCTTATTTTAAGACCAATTTAGTGGTCATAATAATTATCTAATGTCATATTTTAGGGGTAAATGACCATTTTACCCCTTACAAGAATCTAAAAGAAAAAATTCAAAAAAATTATCAAATTCACAATTCAGAAAAACATAGGTCCTTACTGTCTCTACACCATAAACATTATCATCCCTGAGAAGCCTTGGTGGTAAAACTAGTATCCATTCTATCATAACAAGCATCTTTGTAACTACGCTATCCAGACTGTCCAATGAACATTCTCACAGTTTCAACAAGTCTTCCATCAAGTAAGACCTTTAAATGCAACCAATCTAGTAATCCCCACTATAGGAATACCCTTATCATTATCTCATAACCAAAATCTAAAATCAACGTCCCACATAAAATTCCAAATTTCAACTAAAAATGTGGTTCACCACCCTCAAACAGCCAATGGTTTACTCCCCGCCATATGGATTACCTTCTACTTCTCCTCAAGCACAACCTCAATAGGTTCTTCATCAAACTAGGAAAGATATTTAAAAAAGAAAATATGGTCAATGTAGAGCCTAAACTCTCGCATCATACTCAAGATGATGTCTATATAGAGTATGATAATCTATAACTAGGAGAACACTAAGATTCCATCAAAAGGAATTTATATCTCACTCAATCCATTCTCACATCAAATAGGTTGTACATTACTTTATCCAAATTCCAACACCACATCTCCTGAAAATGTGTGTCTAGGTCCAAACATGGGTATACTACATCATGGAACCCGATTTATAATCAATGTACCCTCTACTACAGAGGGAAATTTCTCACTAATCTAGAATCTCCCTTGAAACTTATCTTCAAAATCAGGAACCTCACTCATGATAAGATTTATTTCATGATTTCCCATCACCTAGTTTCATTCCAATCACAGGTGTCTACTTGTGTTCTGACTACATTAGCAACAATAGAAATAATGGTCAACCAATCCCTGAAACCTAATAGTCATTCCCATCAAATCCAATCTTGAAACACAAGAACCTTATGTGATTTCTTAGAAATAGAAGGCATCATCATTCCTATATTGAAAACCTGAGCACTAATTGTGCATTATTCTCAAATGATTGTATAACCTAGATCATTTCCTAAAAGGCATCCAAAAACCCAAGCCAACCCTACTCACAATTTTCCCTCGATCAAAACTAAACTTCAACCTATAAGGTTCTGATCCAAAACTAAGGGAGTATAGGTATTCTACCTATCCCTACCAATCTAGTCTCATAATAGGGTAACTAGGTCTAACCACCTTTCCCAAAAAATTAAAAACTCTCCAAGTTCACATTTCATAAGGAATCATCCACACACTCATCTCAACTCAAGGCATCTAACATGCCTATCAACCCTATCTAAGATAGGTAATGATAACATCGACCTATGAGGGCCAGAACTGTCAATATGACCTATAAGGGCTCGATCCTCTCCAAGCTTCCTCATAAGGAAATGCTCCCTATAGGCCATTATACCAATGTAAAAAAGATACTAAACTAACACTCTTTAAGAATCCATATATGGTAATGCCCCCTTTAGGTCCAATTCACTATAAATGTCCTGGTACCTATCAGTGTCATACTCATGGATCCAAGTAGATAACCATAAGTAAAGGCATAAACTACTAAATTTTACCTATGAGGTCCAATAGTATTCTCATTTAATCATCTCAACAATTCATGTCATAGATCACTTTCATGGTCCATTTAAGTATAATTTCATTCCAAGCTATGCAGGAATACACTGTATAGAATGTTACTGGAACTTTAAACAACTGAACCTAAGTAATAACCCCCTATGAGAGGCTCAACATAAGGGCATAATATTCCCTATCAAGGATTGAGTCACCATCCTCACCATCAAATGTCTCACCATGGATCCACATAACCATCCATCAGAAGTAAATATATACAAGTCAGCCTAATTGAGTAGAATTCCACCAAGAACCATTTATGTTTTTGGGTGAATCTTTAAACAATTATCCTATGATGTCAGTAAAATAACACACTAGAAGGCTTATAACATGTTAATATTATGTTCCAAATATGATTCATGAGACACCTCTTACCTTTTACAGGCAATAGTCTAAATCATTCACTGGCCTCTTTCCAACTTCCAAGAGGCTAGAAATTTATAATAACTCATAAACTCCGCACAACATGTGTGTTGTTCAAGGAAATATTCATATACAAATATAACATCATAGATTATAATAGCAATCTCATATCCCTAAAAACCATAAATTTTTATTGGAACATGTGTTCTCGGCGTGCTAATATGATATCCTTCAGAGGTTTAGACACATTTCTAATAATCCAATCTACCATATCCCAAATAGTAATACAATAGGAAAAGAACATCTATGATACCAATTTGTAACATCCTGACTCAAATTCCACTAAACCAGTGCTCTAATCCGGTACACCACAAGTCCTCAAGCACACCTCACCATACACTAGAGGCTTCCAACTAGCAGTGAGTACCTAAGGTGTGTTTTTGGAGAGACTATGCCTTCATTTTAGAGTAAACAAAAATATAAATAATTAAATATCATAAGTAACTAAATAGAGTGAAGAAGAAGTAAATAAATTGAAATATAAGTATTCTATAATAATAAATGAAATGATAT
Source organism: Viscum album (assembly GCA_963277665.1). Taxonomy (NCBI): domain Eukaryota; kingdom Viridiplantae; phylum Streptophyta; class Magnoliopsida; order Santalales; family Viscaceae; genus Viscum; species Viscum album. Next base: position 1,144,464,833 of record OY728148.1, read on the forward strand.
AAAATCCTAAACATACATGTCATACATAAAAAAATTTTAGAGACCCGAAGCGTAACGTACAAGGACAATACATTACTTTTGTGGAATACTTATTACATAACAAAAACACACACACAAGGACTGTAATAGTTTAGTGTCTTTGGAAACTTGGAATATAATCTTCTAATCGTGGTGAAAGATCTTCAACATCTCCCACAAAGATCTTCCTTTTTTTATACCTAAAACCTTTCTTTATATCCTGGGGAAAAGAAAACATAAAAGGGTGAGCTCAAATGCACAGTAAGGGTAAACAAAAGAAAAATCAATCACATCATATTCATAAGAACATAACATTTTGGAAATCTTAACCTCCAAAAGAGATCATAATATCATAACATGGGATAAATCATAGTAGTGAAATGAAATCCCAATAATCATAACTTAAAACATGAAACTTTGTGGCATACACACATAATCATAGAGAATCATATCTTATTATTCAAGACTCATTGCCAAGACTATCTTAGTGGACAAAGTCCATTTCTGAACCGAGTCACCCTCGTTTCAGTCATGTTTCACTGAACCGGTATAACCTACCATTCCAGCCATGTCTATCTCATGAGATATAAAATCTTTACCCAATGCATTGGAGGGAGATATAGGTCCCACCCATCTCATAATGATACCATTCTTATGTGTGCCACAAAATCATAAATCATACATCATTTCATAACCCATGTAATAAAAATGGGAATCTTAAACATCGTGACATCATAAAACAATTCATATAAGATAATGGAATTCATAAAAATATAATTCCATCACAAAATAATCAAATAAATTTAATAATAGGGATAAAAACAGAACCCTTTATTATCTTAGATGGAAAATAATTTTGATAAAACACTTGAACTCCATTCTTGAGGAAAATATCCTTTCTGCTTCAAAAACACTTTTCCTTTCTTAACATGTCGTACAATTATAAACTAAAATAAGTTGATTAAAAATAAACTTGAAAAATTGTAAAGGAAGCTTCTTGGAAATAATGTTTTGAAAATCCATTCATGCCGTATAAGTTAAAAAAACATTATTCTCGTACTTTTTTCGGAAAGTCAAAAAGTACCTCGTACGAAAAACTACAAAAGATTCCTTCCATATCTTTTAATAAAAACTCACCGAATTGTAAAATTGGATATAAACTATTTTATAAGGGTATAAATATTAAATATTGAGGAAACATGGATGTGGATGATAAAATACACCCCAGTAAATACCAAAGTATAAACAATCTCGGATAAAATGAGATTGTGATATTTCCCTTACCTTTGGTCAGATTTGCTTCGTAAGTGTCCGAACCTCCTATATAATGATTTAAATAATGTTATTGACTTATTCTAGAATCATACTCATTTCTATGATATCATATATGGTTCACTTATGACTTTATATTACCCGTTCTTTTGTAAATTCCATGTTAAAGAGCGTTTTGGGTAAAATCGTTTCATTTGTCGTCCGTGTTTTGACTTGTAATTATTCATATGATAACTTAGATCATGATTACTTAATTCCAGAATATAAAACATGATTTATATCTAATATATATTCAGAATATAAATATATATAATAAATCAGTAAATGGAAATAAATACACCGTTCATGGAGACGGTAGACCGTACGTACGCATGAACGTTGTTTTCGTTTCCTTATTGAGTTGAATGGAATTAAGTAGATAACATACACATATATACAAATAAATACAGTATCATTATTATGTCATATATTTCATGATTACTTATTATATATACTTTATAATTATTCATGAATGGTTAAAGTCGAGAATGAATCTCATCGCGTCGTGGAGACGGTAGTCCGTACGTACGCACGAGCGATGATATCATTCTCATGATCGTGAACTTGTGTTGAAGTGTATGTATACTATTTCAGTATAAATATCACTTTATAATAATCATATATAGTTAATCCTTACACCATTATACCCATCCAATTAAGGTTGTGGCGGAAAATAGATTACACCACGGCGTGGAGACGGTATTCCGTACGTACGCACGCTCGGTGATTTCCTTTTTCCGTAGGATAGATAGAAGGTTAATTAGAGTTGTTTCATATTTATAATAACATATTAGTATATAATAAATACTGATGTTATTAATTTATCATGAAACAACTAAAGAAGAAGAAGTTGAAGAAGAACGAAATTGAAAAAGATTGGTAATGGATATTACCTCTTTTTGACGCGCCTTCACTTAACCTCCACTTAAAGAACTAAGGATGGTCTTTTAAGAATACCAGAACCTCTAGGATGATACTAGGGAAGTGGAGAAGAGATTTTTTCAGGGGTTGTCCGAGCTTGAATGCTCAAATTGGTGTGAGGAGGAGAGGGATGAGATGCCCTTTTATAAGGGAGGAGAGGGGAACCTTAAGAAAATCTCAAAATATTATTTTATATTTAGGTAAAATTCGGTTTATAATGGTTCCAAAGGGTCTTATTTATAAGATAAAGTGGGGATGGGTCTAAATCCTCTCATCCAATAGGATTTAGACAGGTTTAGGTTATTATTTTAACCTTATCAATTAGATTTAACTCTAAGTTAAATAATTTAACTTTTACCGTGTCTTTTTATTTTCTTACACTATATGGTTAATAAACTTACCATAACAAGCCAAAAGAACCCCAAGTTGTTTATTATTAATATATCTATCCTTATATAAGTAATTTGGCCGAACCTTAGATTTTTAGGAATTAAATAACAATTAATAATATAATATTTTTTTTAAAAACTAATTTATGTCAATTTTGACACTATTTGGTACATGATTTTTATGAAATTCAAAACAGAATGATAAGTTCTAACCAAGTTACTTATATCAACAATAACATGTCATATTAACCTATAAAATTAATGTAAGTCATAAAAAGTATAAAATTACATTTATTTGTGCATTTATAACATCAATTAGGTCAATATTTCATTAATAAGACAATTACTGCATCATCTTTGTGTCATAATAAATTATAATTATTTAATCCCTAAAAATTATAAATAAATTCCTATGATGTAGATAATTGTATTAGATTTCTGGAGACTATTCATGTTTTAAGTTTCATGAAGTTTATCACTAGATTAAAATTATTATACTTATAAGACTTAAGAAAGTGACATGTTGTCACATTCTTTAGTTTTAATAATAATTAAATTATTTTCATTGACAAAGTTTAATTAAATGAATCTAATCTGACCCTTAGGTGATATGGGTCGATTTTTAGTCATCCAATAGTATTTTGACATTTTTTATGGTAATTTTAAAATATTATATTTACCCTTAATTACCTGATTTACCTTTAACTATGGTAAATAAAATTTACCGTAGTTACTATTCATAATTCCCAAAAAATAAAAAGTAGCTTATTAACATAACTTGGATCCACTGATTCCAAATATGGAATCCATTTTTCCAAATTCAATACACAAAAGTTGCAGAAATTAAATTAAAATTAATCTCGTTGTCGAAAGAAAATGGGTTTTTCTTTAAAACATTACAAAAGATTGAATTGATTTAACCTACGAATTCAAGGTAAAATCAATGCTAATGACATAAATTATATTAAATGGTAAAAATATATTCTATTTATACTTTAAAACAATTCAATATTATAATTTAACCACATAAGATATTACGATGAAAAAAGTTGTTTTTAATTAAAATATAGCGTGTTTTTACTATTCATTAATATATGAAAGTTATCGGAAAAATATCAAAACTTTATCTAATGTAAATTTTTATATCCTGATTCAAAATAAGAATTTTATTTTGTCAAATTGAACTTATAAACATAAAAAAAACTAGATTTAAAGTGGGTGCGCCATCAAAAGGCGGCAAAACTGCATTTTTTGAAAAATACTTATTTTACCCGAAAAAATTATTTTGTTCTCATACCATGTTCTAGAAAGGTGTTAGATAAATAATAATGTTATAAAATTCAAAATTTAGTTAACACTATTCATAACGGCTAGTTCATGACAATATTATAATAATATATTGTTGTTTATTAAAACCCGGAATTGCGTACAACCCACGCTATCGAGGAAGGTCGCGATTGCGTGTAATGCAAGCCAAGTCAGGGTTGCATGTTGTGAAAGAATCCTTCGTTGTTTCGTATAACAGAATCCAACCATATTTCATTTATACATTGAATATATATATATATATATACTCAATGTTTCATAGAATAACTATCATCAAAATTGTGCGTAACACGATCCAAGAATAGTGTTGCATATACTGCAAGCTAATACGGTGTTGCGTATAGCGCAAGGTAATCTTGGTGTAGAATAAAACACAATAAATTAATGAAATTAAAAGAATATTTTTCATAAAATCTTGGGGTGTTACATTCGACCCCCCTTAAAATGAATTTCGTCCTCGAAATTCGTCGGGGTTATAAATAGTTTACTACTCAAAAGTTTGTTTAATAGAAACCCACATCGTAAAAAGGAATACCAAAACATGGCTTTAAAAACTAAAGTATGAAATGTAACGGTTACCCAAATTAACTCATTACTGGATTTCCACGTAGGAGAACATAGGTGAAAATATGGATATGGAAGAAAAATCTAACCATCAATTTCTGATGGAGAGTGGTAGAGAACATGGCTATGGAAAATCCAGCAATCACAAAGCTATTGATTTGTGATGATCTAAGGTACCATCTGATTAATCAGATATAAGGGCACTAGGACAATATTTTTGGTTTTCAAGATCATTTCCCTAAAGTTGATGAATTAAAAGAAATACTTGCATGATTTTGGTACAATCTCACTGTTGTTTGTGAATTGAATAATTTCCACTTCATCCCTTAAAGAAATGAAGTTGAATTTTTTATTCGTGATGTGTTAGCAGATCATGTGATAGAATGATGGATCATTCCATCTCTTTCAAACAAAAGGTTAGAAAATTTTATAAGTCCATCTTATGGTTAGATTAATCGTATATGGTTCCAAAAATGAACTTATACTTCATATATCATACCGCTTAATAAAATAAAACAAGTTTATACTAACCAGCGACTTCTTGTAGGCCAGTGGTAGGAGATAAAGGCCAGTCGCACTTCGGTTGTGGGTTCGATTCCCACAGCCTTATCCGACGCGATGGGCTGTCGCCCGTCCTGTAGGTAGTCCTTTTTCTAAAACTACATTACTATATCATCCCATCAATAATATCAAAAAAAGGTTCTATCCTTAAACAATACTAACTTATGTCCAACATAATCCATTCCAATATTTAGGCTTATCCAAAATACTTCGGTCCAAGCTCATAGTATAGAGAAAATGATCACGTGAATGCCATCATTTATCCCTCATATATCTTGTTCGTCACATTCCAGTCATGTGAATACCATAATCATGTAATCTCTTGAAAAATGAATACCTATTGAATCTTAGTAAAAACATGAGTGCTGTTAAAAGTTAACGCATTCCACATACCAAAAACCCAAAATTCTATATACTCAAACCATGATATAACTATTTCCTTATATCAGTTATGATCTCATGAATACTATCAAACATTTAATTTTCTCCTTATCCCTTCATTATGCGCATATCCTCTTCATTCCAAAAATATCTGAATAACATTTCATGGATACTGGTAGCATTAATCATACACTTTAAAAACTCAAGGAGAGACAACAATGTAACAATCCTTAGATGTCTCTTTATTCCATAGTACCATGAGATTACTTATACAACATTACACTTGATAAACATGTTATCATTCCACTACCTTCTTAAACCATTAACCGAGCTTCAACAATTCTTTCATCTCACATATCATTTGTAGTCTCTTCATCATCATCAACATAAATACTACCCATATGACCATACTGATTCTCTTCATGAGACTTTACCTTAGGGCATTGGTTTGCATAATGCTCGTACATTCCACATTTAAAACATTTAACCATTGTTGATGTCGTAGCAATACCATTATCTTCATCCCTGGTGTTAACTGAACCTTTTCCTTTGCACTTACTGGCTTTGTGTCCTTTTCCACACCCAAAGCATCTTCCAGTTCCTTTGAAACATTCTCCTTGATGCCTCTTCCCACATGATTTACATAGGAGAAATTGAACTTTCTTTCCTCTAGGATCATCATGAAACTCCATCTTTCTCTTATTAGCCGAGTCAGGAAACTTACCAAATTTGAGTTTATTGATCATATTATGAGATTGCTGATTCGGCATAATAATGATGGTTGGACTTCCAAATCCCATTTCATTTGGTTTCTCATGAAGAATATCATTCCATTGTCCATAATATCCTCCATTATCATGAATCATCTTGTTTCCAACCATTTTCTAAAACCCAAAAAGAATAGTGTTAGAGGAAAAAATCATAATAAAGGGAGAGTAACTTCAATATCTAACATATTAGGTTAAATTCTAAGATTGTTACCATAGTTATAGGACTATATCCTATACGTATACTTATCCTTAGGGGCATCCCTAGACATACCTTAGAAATATCTCTAGGGATCTCACTAATGTTCTCAAATCCTAGTTTCCAAAGGTTGACTAAACCTTTCCTCTAATACCAACTGTAATGACCCGAAGCTTAACGTACAAGGACATTACATTAATTTTGCAGAATACTTATTACATAACAAAAACACACACACAAGGACCTTAATAGTTTAGTGGCTTTGGAAACTCGGAATATAATCTTCTAATCATGGTGAAATATCTTCAACATCTCCCATAAAGATCTTCCTTTTTTTATACCAAAAACCTTTCTTTATATCCTAGGGAAAATAAAACATAAAAGTGTGAGCTCAAATGCACAGTAAGTGTAAACAAAAGAAAAATCAATCACATCATATTCATAAGAACATAACATTTTGTAAATCTTAACCTGCAAAAGAGATCATAATATCATAACATGGGATAAATCGTAGTAGTGAAATGAAATCCCAATAATCATAACTTAAAACATGAAACTTTGTGGCATACACAAATAATCATAGATAATCATATCTTATTAGTCAAGACTCATTGCCAAGACTATCTTAGTGGACAAAGTCCATTTCTGAACCGAGTCACCCTCGTTTCAGTCCTGTTTCACTGAACCGGTATAACCTACCATTCCATCCATGTCTATCTCATGAGATATAAAATCTTTACCCAATGCAATGGAGGGAGATATTGGTCTCACCCATCTCATAATGATACCATTCTTATGTGTGCCACAAAATCATAAATCATACATCATTTCATAACCCATGTAATAAAAATGGGAATCTTAAACATCGTGACATCATAAAACAATTCATATAAGATAATGGAATTCATAAAAATATAATTCCATCACAACATAATCAAATCAATTTAATAATAGGGATAAAAACAGAACCCTTTATTATCTTATATGGAAAATAATTTTGATAAAACACTTGAACTCCATTCTTGAGGAAAATATCCTTTATGCTTCAAAAACACTTTTCCTTTCTTAACATGTCGTACAATTATAAACTAAAAGAAGTTGATTAAAAATAAAATTGAAAAATTGTAAAGGAATCTTCTTGGAAATATTGTTTTAAAAATCCATTCATTTTATATAAGTTAAAAAAACATTCTTCTCGTACTTTTGTCGGAAAGTCAAAAAGTACCTCGTACGAAAAACTACAAAAGATTCCTTTCATATCTTTTAATAAAAACTCACTGAAGGGTAAAATTGGATATAAACTATTGTATAATGATATAAATATTACATATTGAGAAAACATGGATATAGATGATAAAATACACCCCAGTAAATACCAAAGTATAAACAATCTTGGATAAAAATGAGATTGTGATATTTCCCTTACCTTTGGTCCGATTTGCTTCATAAGTGTCCGAACCTCCTGTATAATGATTTAAATAATGTTATTGACTTATTCCAGAATCATACTCATTGTTATGATATCATATATGGTTCACTTATGACTTTATATTACCCGTTTTTTGTAAATTCCATGTTAAAGAGCGTTTTGGGTAAAATCGTTTCATTTGTCGTCCGTGTTTTGACTTGTAATTATTCATATGATTAATTAGATCATGATTAATTAATTCTAGAATATAAAACATGATTTATATCTAATATATATTCAGAATATACATATATATAATAAATCAGTAAATGGAAAGAAATACACCGTTCATGGAGACGGTAGGTCGTACGTACGCATGAACGTTGTTTTCGTTTCCTTATTGAGTTGAATGGAATTAAGTAGATGACATACACATATATACAAATAAATCCAGTATCATTATTATGTCATATATTTCATGATTACTTATTATATATACTTTATAATTATTCATGAATGGTTAAAGTAGAGAATGAATCTCATCGCGTCGTGGAGACGGTAGTCCGTACGTACGCACGAGCGATGATATCGTTCTAATGATCGTGAACTTGTGTTGAAGTGTATGTATAATATTTCAGTATAAATATAAATTTATAATAATCATATATAGTTACTCATTACACCATTATACCCATCCAATTAAGGTTTTGGCGGAAAATAGATTACACCACGGCGTGGAGACGGTATTCCGTACTTACGCACGCGCGGTGATTTCCTTTTTCCGTAGGATGGATAGAAGGTTAATTATAGTTGTTTCATATTTATAATAACATATCAGTATATAATAAATACTTATGTTATTAATTTATCATGAAACAACTAAAGAAGAATAAGTTTAAGAAGAACGAAATCGAAAAAGATTGGTAATGGATATTACCTCTTTTTGACGCGCCTTCACTTAACCTCCACTTAAAGAACTAAGGATGGTCTTTGAAGAAGACCAGGACCTATAGGATGATACTAGGGAAGTGGAGAAGAGACTTTTTCAGGGTTTGGCCGATCTTGAATGCTCAAATTGGTGTGAGGAGGAGAGGGAGGAGATGCCCTTTTATAAGGGAGGAGAGGGGCACCTTAGGAAAATCTCAAAATATTATTTTATATTTAGGTCAAATTCGGTTTATGATGGTTCCAAAGGTTCTTATTTAGAAGCTAAAGTGGGGATGGGTCGAAATACTCTCATACAATAGTATTTAGATAAGTTTAGGTTATTATTTTAACCTTATCAATTAGATTTAACTCTAAGTTAAATAATTTAACTTTTACCGTGTCTTTTTGTTTTCTTACACTATATGGTTAATAAACTTACCATAACAAGCCAAACGAACCCCAAGTTGTTTATTATTAATATATCTATCCTTATCTAAGTAATTTGGCCGAACCTTAGATTTTTAGGAATTAAATAACAATTAATAATATAAGATTTGTTTTAAAAACTAATTTATGTCAATTTTGACACTATTTGGTACATGATTTTTATGAAATTCAAAAAAGAATGATAAGTTCAAACCAAGTTACTTATATCAACAATAACATGTCATATTAACCTATAAAATTAATTTAAGTCATAAAAAGTCTAAAATTACATTTATTTGGGCATTTATAACATCAATTATGTCAATATTTCATTAATAAGACAATTACTGCATCATCTTTGTGTCATAATAAATGATAATTATTTAATCCCTAAAAATTCTAAATAAATTCCTATGATGTAGATAATTGTATTAGATTTCTGGAGACTATTTATGTTCTAAGTTTCATGAAGTTCATCACTAGATTAAAATTATTATACTTATAAGACTTAAGAAAGTGACATGTTGTCACATTCTTTGGTTTTAATAATAATTAAATTATTTTCATTGAAAAGGTTTAATTAAATGAATCTAATCCAACCCTTAGGTGATATGGGTCGATTTTTAGTCATAAAATAGGATTTTGACATTTGTTAGGTTAATTTTAAAATATTATATTTACCCTTAATTACCCGATTTACCTTTAACTATGGTAAATAAAATTTACCGTAGTTACTATTCATAATTCCCAAAAATAAAAAGTAGCTTATTCACATAATTTGGATCCAATGATTCCAAATATGGAATCCATTTTTCCAAATTCAATACACAAAAGTGGCATAAATTAAATTAAAATTAATCCCGTTGTCGAAAGAAAACGGGTTTTTCTTTAAAACATTGCAAAAGATTGAATTGATTTAACCTACGAATTCAAGGTAAAATCAATGCTAATGACATAAATTATATTAAATGGTAAAAATATATTATATTTATACTTTAAAACCATTCAATATTATAATTTAACCACATAAGATATTACGATGAAAAAAGTTGTTTTTAATTAAAATATAGCGTGTTTTTACTATTCATTAAAATATGAAAGTTATCGGAAAAATATCAAAACTTTATCTAATGTAAATTTTTATATCCTGATTCAAAAGAAGAATTTTATTTTGTCAAATTGAACTTATAAACATGTCAAAAACTATATTTAAAGTGGGTGCGCCATCAAAAGGCGGCAAAACTGCATTTTTTGAAAAATACTTATTTTACCCGAAAAAATTATTTTGTTCTTATACCATGTTCTAGAAAGGTGTAAGATAAATAATAATGTTATAAAATTCAAAATTTAGTTAACACTATTCATAACGGCTATTTCATGACAATATTATAATAATATATTGTTGTTTATTAAAACTGGTATTGCGTACAACACACGCTATCGAGGAAGGTCGCGATTGCGTGTAATGCAAGCCAAGTCAGGGTTGCGTGTTGTGAAAGAATCCTTCGTTGTTTCGTATAACAGAATCCAACCATATTTCATTTATACATTGAATATATATATATATACTCAATGTTGCATAGAATAACTATTATCAAAATTGTGTGTAACACGATCCAAGAATAGTGTTGCGTATACTGCAAGCTAATACGGTGTTGCGTATCGCGCAAGGTAATCTTGGTGTAGAATACAATACAAGACATTAATGAAATTAAAAAAATATTTTTCATAAAATCTTGGGGTGTTACATTCTACCCCCCTTAAAATGAATTTCGTCCTCGAAATTCTTTGGGGTTATAAATAGTTTACTACTCGAAAGTTTGTTTAATAGAAACCCACATCGTAAAAAGGAATACCAAAACATGGCTTTAAAAACTAAAGTATGAAATGTAACGGTTACCCAAATTAACTCATTACTGGGTTTCCACGTAGGAGAACATAGGTGAAAATATTGATATGGAAGAAAAATCTAACCATCAAGTTCTGATGGAGAGTGGTAGAGAACATGGCTATGGAAAATCCAACAATCACAAAGCTATTGATTTTTGATGATCTAAGGTACCATCTGATTAATCGGATATAAGGGCACTAGGACAACATTTTTGATTTTCAAGATCATTTCCATAAAGTTGATGAATTAAAAGAAATACTTGCATGATTTTGGTACAATCTCACTGTTGTTCGTGAATTGAATAATTTCTACTTCAACCCTTAAAGAAATGAAGTTGAATTTGTTATTCGTGATGTGTTAGCAGATCATGTGATAGAATGATGGGTCATTCCATCTCTTTCAAACAAAATGTTAGCAAAAGTTATAATTCCATATTATGGTTAGATTAATCGTATATGGTTCCAAAAATGAACTTATACTTCATATATCATACCGCTTAATAAAATAAAACTAGTTTATACTAACCAGTGACTTCCTGTAGGCCAGTGGTAGGCGATAAAGGCCAGTCGCACTTCGGTTGTGGGTTCGATTCCCACAGCCTTGTCCGACGCGATGGGTTGTCGCCCGTCCTGTAGGTTGTCCTTTTTCTAAAACTACATTACTATATCATTCCATCAATAATATCAAAAAAAGGTTCTATCCTTAAACAATACTAACTTATGTCCAACATAATCCATTCCAATCTTTAGGATTATCCAAAATACTTTGGTCCAAGCTCATAGTATAGAGAAAATGATCACGTGAATGCCATCATTTATCCCTCATGTATCTTGTTTGTCACATTCCAGTCATGTGAATACCATAATCATGTAATCTCTTGAAAAATGAATACCCATTGAATCTTAGTAAAAACATGAGTGCTGTCAAAAGTTAACGCATTCCACATACCAAAAACCCCAAAATTATATATACTCAAACCATGATATAACTATTTCCTTATATCAGTCATGAGCTCATGAATACTATCAAACATTTAATTTTCTCCTTATCCCTTCATTATGCGCATATCATCTTCATTCCAAAAATATTTGAATAACCTTTCATGGATACTGGTAGCATTAATCATACACTTTCAAAACTCAAGGAAAGATAACAATGTAACAATCCTTAGATGTATCTTTATTCCATAGTACCATGAGATTACTGATACAACATTACACCTGATAAACATGTAATCATTCCACTACCTTCTTAAACCATTGACCGAGCTTCAACAATTCTTTAATCTCACATATCATTTGTAGTCTCTTCATCATCATCAACATAAATACTACCCATACGATCATACTGATTCTCTTCATGAGACTTTACCTTAGGGCATTGGTTTGCATAATGCCGGTACATTCCAAATTTAAAACATTTAACCATTTTTGATGTCATGGAAATACCATTATCCTCATCCCTGGTGTTAATTGAACCTTTTCCTTTGCACTTACTGGCTTTGTGTCCTTTTCCACACCCAAAGCATCTTCCAGTTCCTTTGAAACATTCTCCTTGATGCCTCTTCCCACATGATTTACATAGGAGAAATTGAACTTTCTTTCCTCTATGATCATCATGAAACTCCATCTTTCTCTTATTAGCCGAGTCAGGAAACTTACCAAATTTGAGTTCATTGATCATATTATGAGATTGCTGATTCGGCATAATAATGATGGTTGGACTTCCAAATCCCATTTCATTTGGTTTCTCATGAAGAATATCATTCCATTGTCCATAATATCATCCATTATCGTGAATCATCTTGTTTCCAGCCATTTTCTAAAACCCAAAAAGAATAGTGTTAGAGGAAAAAATCATAATAAAGGGAGATTGACTTCAATATCTAATATATTAGGTTAAATTCTAAGATCTTTACCATAGTTCTAGGACTATATCCTATACGTATACTTATCCTTATGGACATCCCTAGACATACCTTATAAATATCTCTAGGGATCTCACTAATGTTCTCACATCCTAGTTTCCAAAGGTTGACTAAACCTTTCCTCTGATACCAACTGTAATGACCCGAAGCTTAACGTACAAGGACATTACATTACTTTTGCGTAATAATTATTACATAACAAAAACACACACACAAGGACCGTAATAGTTTAGTGTCTTTGGAAACTCGGAATATAATCTTCTAATCGTGGTGAAAGATCTTCAACATCTCCCATAAAGATCTTCCTTTTTTTATACCTAAAACCTTTATTTATATCCTGGGGAAAAGAAAACATAAAAGAGTGAGCTCAAATGCACAGTAAGGGTAAAAAATGAAAAATCAATCACATCATATTCATAAGAACATAACATTTTGGAAATCTTAACTTGCAAAAGAGATCATAATATCATAACATGGGATAAATCATAGTAGTGAAATGAAATCCCAATAATCATAACTTAAAACATGAAACTTTGTGGCATACACACATAATCATAGAGAATCATATCTTATTAGTCAAGACTCATTGCCAAGACTATCTTAGTGGACGAAGTCCATTTTTGAACCGAGTCACCCTCGTTTCAGTCCTGTTTCACTGAACCGGTATAACCTACCATTCCAGCGATGTCTATCTCATGAGATATAAAATCTTTACCCAATGCACTGGAGGGAGATATAGGTCCCACCCATCTCATAATGATACCATTCTTATGTGTGCCACAAAATCATAAATCATACATCATTTCATAACCCATGTAATAAAAATGGGAATCTTAAACATCGTGACATCATAAAACAATTCATATAAGATAATGGAATTCATAAAAATATAATTCCATCACAACATAATCAAATAAATGTAATAATAGGGGTAAAAACCGAACCCTTTATTATCTTAGATGGAAAATAATTTTGATAAAACACTTGAACTCCATTCTTGAGGAAAATATCCTTTCTGCTTGAAAAACACTTTTCTTTTCTTAACATGTCGTACAATTATAAACTAAAAGAAGTTGATTAAAAATAAACTTGAAAAATTGTAAAGGAAGATTCTTGGAAATAATGTTTTAAAAATCCATTCATTCCGTATAAGTTAAAAAAACATTCTTCTCGTACTTTTGTCGGAAAGTCAAAAAGTACCTCGTACGAAAAACTACAAAAGATTCCTTTCATATCTTTTAATAAAAACTCACCAAAGGGTAAAATTGGATATAAACTATTGTATAAGGGTATAAATATTACATATTTAGGAAACATGGATGTGGATTACACCCTAGTAAATACCAAAGTATAAACAATCTCGGATAAAAATGAGATTGTGATATTTCCCTTACCTTTGGTCTGATTTGCTTCGTAAGTGTCCGAACCTCCTGTATAATGATTTAAATAATGTTATTGACTTATTCCAGAATCATAATCATTGTTATGATATCATATATGGTTCACTTATGACTTTATATTACCCGTTCTTTTGTAAATTCCATGTTAAAGAGCGTTTTGGGTAAAATAGTTTCATTTGTCGTCCGTGTTTTGACTTGTAATTATTCATATGATTACTTAGATCATGATTACTTAATTCCAGAATATAAAACATGATTTATATCTAATATATATTCAGAATATACATATATATAATAAATCAGTAAATGGAAAGAAAAACACCGTTCATGGAGACGGTAGGCCGTACGTACGCATGAACGCTGTTTTCGTTTCCTTATTGAGTTGAATGGAATTAAGTAGATGACATACACATATATACAAATAAATACAGTATAATTATTATGTCATATATTTCATGATTACTTATTATATATACTTTATAATTATTCATGAATGGTTAAAGTCGAGAATGAATCTCATCGCGTCGTGGAGACGGTAGTCCGTACGTACGCACGAGCGATGATATCGTTCTCATGATCGTGAACTTGTGTTGAAGTGTATGTATACTATTTCAGTATCAATGTCACTTTATAATAATCATATATAGTTACTCATTACACCATTATACCCATCCAATTAAGGTTGTGGCGGAAAATAGATTACACCACGGCGTGGAGACGGTATTCCGTACGTACGCACGCGCGGTGATTTCCTTTTTCCGTAGGATGGATAGAAGGTTAATTAGAGTTGTTTCATATTTATAATAACATATCAGTATATAAGAAATACTTATGTCATTAATTTATCATGAAACCACTAAAGAATAAGAAGTTGAAGAAGAACGAAATTGAAAAAGATTGGTAATGGATATTACCTCTTCTTGACGCGCCTTCACTTAACCTCCACTTAAAGAACTAAGGTTGGTATTTGAAGAATACCAGGACCTCTAGGATGATACTAGGGAAGTGGAGAAGATATTTTTGCAGGGTTTGGCTGAGCTTTAATTCTCAAATTGGTGTGAGGAGGAGAGGGAGGAGATGCCCTTTTATAAGGGAGGAGAGGGGCACCTTAGGAAAATCTCAAAATATTGTTTTATATTTAGGTCAAATTCGGTTTATAATGGTTCCAAAGGGTCTTATTTCTAAGGTAAAGTTAGTATGGGTTGAAATAATCTCATACAATAGGATTTAGACAATTTTAGATTATTATTTTAACCTTATCAATTAGATTTAACTCTAAGTTAAATAATTTAACTTTTACCGTGTCTTTTTGTTTTCTTACACTATATGGTTAATAAACTTACCATAACAAGCCAAAAAAACCCCAAGTTGTTTATTAGTAATATATATATCATTATATAAGTAATTTGGCTGAACCTTAGATTTTTAAGAATTAAATAACAATTAATAATATAATATTTGTTTTAAAAACTAATTTATATCAATTTTGACACTATTTGGTACATGATTTTTATGAAATTCAAAACAGAATGATAAGTTATAACCAAGTTATTTATATCAACAATAACATGTCATATTAACCAATAAAATTAATTTAAGTCATAAAAAGTCTAAAATTACATTTATTTGGGCATTTATAACATCAATTATGTCAATATTTCATTAATAAGACAATTACTGCATCATCTTTGTGTCATAATAAATGATAATTATTTAATCCCTAAAAATTCTAAATAAATTCATATGATGTAGATACATGTATTATCTTTCTGTAGACTATTCATGTTCAAAGTTTCATGAAGTTTATCACTAGATTAAAATTATTATACTTATAAGACTTAAGAAAGTGACATGTTGTCACATTCTTTGGTTTTTATAATAATTAAATTATTTTCATTGACAAAGTTTAATTAAATAAATCTAATCTGACCCTTAGGTGATATGGGTCGATTTTTAGTCATCCAATAGGATTTTGACATTTGTTAGGGTAGTTTTAAAATATTATATTTACCCTTAATAACCTGATTTACCTTTAACTATGGTAAATAAAATTTACCGTAGTTACTATTCATAATTCCCAAAAATAAAAAGTAGATTATTAACATAATTTGGATCCACTGATTCCAAATATGGAATCCATTTTTCCAAATTCAATACACAAAAGTTGCAGAAATTAAATTAAAATTAATCCCGTTGTCGAAAGGAAATGGGTTTTTCTTTAAAACATTGCAAAAGATTGAATTGATTTAACCTACGAATTCAAGGTAAAATCAATGCTAATGACATAAATTATATTAAATGGTAAAAATATATTCTATTTATACTTTAAAACCATTCAATATTATAATTTAACCACATAATATATTACGATGAAAAAAGTTGTTTTTAATTAAAATATAGCGTGTTTTTACTATTCATTAAAATATGATAGTTATCGGAAAAATATCAAAACTTTATCTAATGTAAATTTTTATATCCTAATTCAAAAGAAGAATTTTATTTTGTCAAATTGAAATATAAACATTTCAAAAACTAGATTTAATGTCGGTGCGCCATCAAAAGGCGGCAAAACTCCATTTTTCGAAAAATACTTATTTTACTTGAAAAATTTATTTTGTTCTTATACCATGTTCTAGAAAGGTGTAAGATAAATAATAATGTTATAAAATTCAAAATTTAGTTAACACTATTCATAACGTCTAGTTCATGACAATATTATAATAATATATTGTTGTTTATTAAAACCCGGTATTGCGTACAACACACGCTATCGAGGAAGGTCGTGATTGCGTGTAATGCAAGCCAAGTCAGGGTTGTGTGTTGTGAAAGAATCCTTCGTTGTTTCGTATAACAGAATCCAACAATATTTCATTTATACATTGAATATATATATATATATACTCAATGTTGCATAGAACAACTATTATAAAAATTGTGTGTAACACGATCCATGAATAGTGTTTTGTATACTGCAAGCTAATACGGTGTTGCATATAGCGCAAGGTAATATTGGTGTAGAATACAACACAAGACATTAATGAAATTAAAAGAATATTTTTCATAAAATCTTGGGGTGTTACATTCTACCCCCCTTAAAATAAATTTCGTCCTCGAAATTCGTCGGGGTTATAAATAGTTTACTACTCGAAAGTTTGCTTAATAGAAACCCACATCATAAAAAGGAATACCAAAACATGGCTTTAAAAACTAAAGTATGAAATGTAACAGTTACCCAAATTAACTCATTATTGGGTTTCCACGTAGGAGAACATAGGTGAAAATATGGATATGGAAGAAAAATCTAACCATCAATTTCTGATGGAGAGTGGTAGAGAACATGGCTATGGAAAAGCCAGCAATCACAAAGCTATTGATTTGTGATGATCTAAGGTACCATCTGATTAATCGGATATAAGGGCACTAGGACAACATTTTTGGTTTTCAAGATCATTTCCCTAAAGTGGATGAATTAAAAGAAATACTTGCATTATTTTGGTACAATCTCACTGTTGTTTGTGAATTGAATAATTTCCACTTCATCCCTTAAAGAAATGAAGTTGAATTTGTTATTCGTGATGTGTTAGCAGATCATGTGATAGAATGATGGGTCATTCCATCACTTTCAAACAAAAGGTTAGCAAAAGTTATAAGTCCATCTTATGGTTAGATTAATCGTATATGGTTCAAAAATGAACTTATACTTCATATATCATACCGCTTAATAAAATAAAACTAGTTTATACTAACCAGGGACTTCCTGTAGGCCAGTGGTAGGAGATAAAGGCCAGTCGCACTTCAGTTGTGGGTTCGATTCCCACAGCCTTGTCCGACGCGATGGGTGTCGCTCGTCCTGTAGGTTGTCCTTTTTCTAAAACTACATTACTATATCATCCCATCAATAATATCAAAAAAAGGTTCTATCCTTAAACAATACTAACTTATGTCCAACATAATCCATTCCAATCTTTAGTCTTATCCAAAATACTTCGGTCCAAGCTCATAGTATAGAGAAAATGATCACGTGAATGCCATCATTTATCCCTCATATATCTTGTTCGTCACATTCGAGTCATGTGAATACCATAATCATGTAATCTCTTGAAAAATGAATACCCATTGAATCTTAGTAAAAACATGAGTGTTGTCAAAAGTTAACGCATTCCACATACCAAAAACCCAAAATTCTATATACTCAAACCATGATATAACTATTTCCTTATATCAGTCATGAGCTCATGAATACTATCAAACATTTAATTTTCTCCTTATCCCATCATTATGCGCATATCATCTTCATTCCAAAAATATCTGAATAACTTTTCATGGATACTGGTAGCATTGATCATACACTTTCAAAACTCAAGGAAAGAAAATAATGTAACAATCCTTAGATGTCTCTTTATTCCATAGTACCATGAGATTACTTGTACAACATTACACTTGATAAACATGTAATCATTCCACTACCTTCTTAAACCATTGACCGAGCTTCAACAATTCTTTCATCTCACATATCATTTTTAGTCTCTTCATCATCAACAACATAAATACTACCCATACGACCATACTGATTCCCTTCATGAGACTTTACCTTAGGGCATTGGTTTGCATAATGCCCGTACATTCCACATTTAAAACATTTAACCATTGTTGATGTCGTAGCAATACCATTATCCTCATCCTTGGTGTTAACTGAACCTTTTCCTTTGCACTTACTGGAATTGTGTCCTTTTCCACACCCAAAGCATCTTCCAGTTCCTTTTAAACATTCTCCTTGATGTCTCTTCCCACATGATTTACATAGGAGAAATTGAACTTTCTTTCCTCTATGATCATCATGAAATTCCATCTTTCTCTTATTAGCCGAGTCAGGAAACTTACCAAATTTGAGTTTATTGATCATATTATGAGATTTTTGATTCGGTATAATAATGATGGTTGGACTTCCAAATCCCATTTCATTTGGTTTCTCATGAAGAATATCATTCCATTGTCCATAATATCCTCCATTATCGTGAATCATCTTGTTTCTAGCCATTTTCTAAAACCCAAAAAGAATAGTGTTAGAGGCAAAAATCATAATAAAGGGAGAGTAACTTCAATATCTAACATATTAGGTTAAATTCTAAGATCGTTACCATTGTTCTAGGACTATATCCTATACGTATACTTATCCTTAGGGACATCCCTAGACATACCTTAGAAATATATCTAGGGATCTCACTAATGTTCTCACATCCTAGTTTCCAAAGTTTGACTAAACCTTTCCTCTGATACCAACTGTAACGACCCGAAGCTTAACGTACAAGGACATTACATTACTTTTTCAGAATACTTATTACATAACAAAAACACACACACAAGGACCGTAATAGTTTAGTGTCTTTGGAAACTCGGAATATAATCTTCTAATCATGGTGAAAGATCTTCAACTTCTCCCATAAAGATATTCCTTTTTTTTATACCTAAAACCTTTCTTTATATCCTGGGGAAAATAAAACATTAAAGGGTGAGATCAAATGCACAGTAAGGGTAAACAAAAGAAAAATCAATCACATCATATTCATAAGAACATAACATTTTGGAAATCTTAACATGCAAAAGAGATCATAATATCATAACACAGGATAAATCATAGTAGTGAAATGAAATCCCAATAATCATAACTTAAAACATGAAACTTTGTGGAATACACACATAATCATAGAGAATCATATCTTATTAGTAACTACTCATTGCCAAGACTATCTTAGTGGACAAAGTCCATTTCTGAACCGAGTCACCCTCGTTTCAGTCCTGTTTCACTGAACCGGTATAACCTACCATTCCAGCCATGCCTATCTCATGAGATATAAAATCTTTACCAAATGCATTGGACGGAGATATAGGTCCCACCCATCTCATAATGATACCATTCTTATGTGTGCCACAAAATCATAAATCATACATCATTTCATAACCCATGTAATAAAAATGGGAATCTTAAACATCTTGACATCATAAAACAATTCATATAAGATAATGGAATTCATAAAAATATAATTCCATCACAAAATATTCAAATCAATGTAATAATAGGGATAAAAACAGAACCCTTTATTATCTTAGATGGAAAATAATTTTGATAAAACACTTGAACTACATTCTTGAGGAAAATATCATTTCTGCTTCAAAAACACTTTTCCTTTCTTAACATGTCGTACAATTATAAACTAAAAGAAGTTGATTAAAAATAAACTTGAAAAATTGTAAAGGAAGCTTCTTGTAAATAATGTTTTAAAAATCCATTCATGTTGTATAAGTTAAAAAAACATTCTTCTCGTACTTTTGTCGGAAAGTCAAAAAGTACCTCGTACGAAAAACTACAAAAGATTCCTTTCATATCTTTTAATAAAAACTCACCGAAGGGTAAAATTGGATATAAACTATTGTATAAGGGTATAAATATAACATATTGAGAAAAAATGGATGTGGATGATAAAATACACCCCAGTAAATACCAAAGTATAAACAATCTCGGATAAAAATGAGATTGTGATATTTCCCTTACCTTTGGTCCGATTTGCTTCGTAAGTGTCCGAACCTCTTTGATAATGATTTAAATAATGTTATTGACTTATTCCAGAATCATACTCATTGTTTTGATATCATATATGGTTCACTTATTACTTTATATTACCCGTTCTTTTGTAAATTCCATTTTAAAGAGCGTTTTGGGTAAAATCGTTTCATTTGTCGTCCGGGTTTTGACTTTTAATTATTCATATGATTACTTAGATCATGATTAATTAATTCCATAATATAAAACATGATTTATATCTAATATATATCCATAATATACATATATATAATAAATCAGTAAATGGAAAGAAATACACCGTTCATGGAGACGGTAGGTCGTACGTACGCATGAACGCTGTTATCGTTTCCTTATTGAGTTGAATGGAATTAAGTAGATGACATACACATATATACAAATAAATCCAGTATCATTATTATGTCATATATTTCATGATTACTTATTATATATACTTTATAATTATTCATTAATGGTTAAAGTCGAGAATGAATCTCATCGCGTCGTGGAGACGGTAGTCCATACGTACGCACGAGTGATGATATCGTTCTCATGATCGTGAAATTGTGTTGAAGTGTATTTATATTATTTCAGTATCAATATCAATTTATAATAATCATATATAGTTACTCATTACACCATTATACCCATCCAATTAAGGTTGTGGCGGAAAATAGATTACACCACGGCGTGGAGACGGTATTCCGTACGTACGCACGCGCGGTGATTTCCTTTTTCCGTAGGATGGATAGAAGGTTAATTAGAGTTGTTTCATATTTATAATAACATATCAGTATATAAGAAATACTGATGTTATTACTTTATCATGAAACAACTAATGAAGAATAAGTTGAAGAAGAACGAAATTGAAAAAGATTGGTAATGGATATTACCTCTTTTTGACGCGCCTTCACTTAACCTCCACTTAAAGAACTAAGGATGGTCTTTGAAGAAGACCAGGACCTCTAGGATGATACTAGGGAAGTGTAGAAGAGATTTTTTCAGGGGTTGTCTGAGCTTGAATGCTCAAATTGGTGTGAGGAGGAGAGGGAGGAGATGCCCTTTTATAAGGGAGGAGAGGGGCACCTTAGGAAAATCTCAAAATATTGTTTTATATTTAGGTCAAATTCGGTTTATAATGGTTCCAAAGGGTCTTATTTCGAAGATAAAGTGGGTATGGGTCGAAATCCTCTCATACAATAGGATTTAGACAAGTTTAGGTTATTATTTTAACCTTATCATTTAGATTTAACTCTAAGTTAAATAATTTAACTTTTACCGTGTCTTTTTGTTTTCTTACACTATATGGTTAATAAACTTACCATAAAAATCCAAACGAACCCCAAGTTGTTTATTATTAATATATCTATCCTTATCTAAGTAATTTGGTCGAACCTTAGATTTTTAGGAATTAAATAACAATTAATAATATAATATTTGTTTTAAAAACTAATTTATGTCAATTTTGACACTATTTGGTACATGATTTTTATGAAATTCAAAACAGAATGATAAGTTCGAACCAAGTTACTTATATCAACAATAAAATGTAATATTAACCTAGAAAATTAATTTAAGTCATAAAAAGTCTAAAATTACATTTATTTGGGCATTTATAACATCAATTATGTCAATATTTCATTAATAAGACAATTACTGCATCATCTTTGTGTCATAATAAATGATAATTATTTAATCCCTAAAAATTCTAAATAAATTTCTATGATGTAGATAATTGTATTAGATTTCTGGAGACTATTCATATTCGAAGTTTCATGAAGTTTATCACTAGATTAAAATTATTATACTTATAAGACTTAAGAAAGTGACATGTTGTCACATTCTTTGGTTTTAATAATAATTAAATTATTTTCATTGACAAAGTTTAATTAAATGAATATAATCCGATCCTTAGGTGATATGGGTCGATTTGTATTCATCCAATAGGATTTTGACATTTTTTAGGGTAATTTTAAAATATTATATTTACCCTTAATTACCTGATTTACCCTTAACTATGGTAAATAAAATTTACCGTAGTTACTATTCATAATTCCCAAAAATAAAAAGTAGCTTATTTACATAATTTGGATCCACTGATTCAAAATATTGAATCCATTTTTCCAAATTCAATACACAAAAGTTTCAGAAATTAAATTAAAATTAATCTCGTTGTCGAAAGAAAACGGGTTTTCTTTAAAACATTGCAAAAGATTGAATTGATTTAACCTACGAATTCAAGGTAAAATCAATGCTAATGACATAAATTATATTAAATG
Source organism: Viscum album (assembly GCA_963277665.1). Taxonomy (NCBI): domain Eukaryota; kingdom Viridiplantae; phylum Streptophyta; class Magnoliopsida; order Santalales; family Viscaceae; genus Viscum; species Viscum album. The sequence goes on from OY728148.1 coordinate 1,144,488,105, forward strand.
GTAAAAATATATTCTATTTATACTTTAAAACCATTCAATATTATAATTTATCCACATAAGATATTACGATGAAAAAAGTTGTTTTTAATTAAAATATAGCGTGTTTTTACTATTCATTAAAATATGAAAGTTATCGGAAAAATATCAAAACTTTATCTAATGTAAATTTTTATATCCTGATTCAAAAGAAGAATTTTATTTTGTCAAATTGAACTTATAAACATGTAAAAAACTAGATTTAAAGTGGGTGTGCCATCAAAAGGCGGCAAAACTGCATTTTTTGAAAAATACTTATTTTACCCGAAAAATTTATTTTGTTCTTATACAATGTTCTAGAAAGGTGTAAGATAAATAATAATGTTATAAAATTCAAAATTTAGTTAACACTATTCATAACGGCTAGTTCATGACAATATTATAATAATATATTGTTGTTTATTAAAACCCGGTATTGCGTACAACACACGCTATCGAGGAAGGTCGTGATTGCGTGTAATGTAAGCCAAGTCAGGGTTGCGTGTTGTGAAAGAATCCTTCGTTGTTTCATATAACAGAATCCAACCATATTTCATTTATACATTGAGTATATATATATATATATACTCAATGTTTCATATAATAACTATTATCAAAATTGTGTGTAACACGATCCAAGAATAGTGTTGCGTATACTGCAAGCTAATACGGTGTTGCGTATAGCGCAAGGTAATCTTGGTGTAGAATAAAACACAAGACATTAATGAAATTAAAAGAAAATTTTTCATAAAATCTTGGGGTGTTACATTCTACCCCCCTTAAAATGAATTTCGTTCTCGAAATTCGTCGGGGTTATAAATAGTTTACTACTCGATAGTTTGTTTAATAGAAACCCACATCGTAAAAAGGAATACCAAAACATGGCTTTAAAAACTAAAGTATGAAATGTAACGGTTACCCAAATTAACTCATTACTGGGTTTCCACGTAGGATAACATAGGTGAAAATATGGATATGGAAGAAAAATCTAACCATCAAGTTCTGATGGAAAGTGGTAGAGAACATGGCTATGGAAAAGCCAGTAATCACAAAGCTATTGATTTGTGATGATCTAAGGTACCATATGATTAATCGGATATAAGGGCACTAGGACAACATTTTTGGTTTTCAAGATCATTTCCCTAAAGTTGATGAATTAAAAGAAATACTTGCATGATTTTGGTACAATCTCACTGTTGTTTGTGAATTGAATAATTTCCACTTCATCCCTTAAAGAAATGAAGTTGAATTTGTTATTCGTGATGTGTTAGCAGATCATGTGATAGAATGATGGATCATTCCATCTCTTTCAAACAAAAGGTTAGAAAATTTTATAAGTCCATCTTATGGTTAGATTAATCGTATATGGTTCCAAAAATGAACTTATACTTCATATATCATACCGCTTAATAAAATAAAACAAGTTTATACTAACCAGCGACTTCTTGTAGGCCAGTGGTAGGAGATAAAGGCCAGTCGCACTTCGGTTGTGGGTTCGATTCCCACAGCCTTATCCGACGCGATGGGCTTTCGCCCGTCCTATAGGTTGTCCTTTTTCTAAAACTACATTACTATATCATCCCATCAATAATATGAAAAAAAGGTTATATCCTTAAACAATACTAACTTATGTCCAACATAATCCATTACAATCTTTAGCCTTATCCAAAATACTTCGGTCCAAGCTCATAGTATAGAGAAAATGATCAGGTGAATGCCATCATTTATCCCTCATATATCTTGTTCATCACATTCCAGTCATGTGAATACCATAATCATGTAATCTCTTGAAAAATGAATACTCATTGAATCTTAGTAAAAACATGAGTGCTGTCAAAAGTTAATGCATTCCACATACCAAAAACCCAAAATTCTATATACTCAAAACATGATATAACTATTTCCTTATATCAGTCATGATCTCATGAATACTATCAAACATTTAATTTTCTCCTTATCCATTCATTATGCGCATATCATCTTCATTCCAAAAATATCTGAATAACATTTCATGGATACTGGTAGCATTAATCATACACTTTCAAAACTCAAGGAAAGACAACAATGTAACAATCCTTATATGTCTCTTTATTCCATAGTACCATGAGATTACTTATACAACATTACACTTGATAAACATGTAATCATTCCACTACCTTCTTAAACCATTGACCGGACTTCAACAATTCTTTCATCTCAGATATCATTTGTAGTCTCTTAATCATCATCAACATAAATACTACCCATACGACCATACTGATTCCCTTCATGAGACTTTACCTTAGGGCATTGGTTTTCATAATGCTTGTACATTCCACATTTAAAACATTTAACCATTGTTGATGTCGTAGCAATACCATTATCCTCATCCCTGGTGTTAACTGAACCTTTTCCTTTGCACTTACTGGCTTTGTGTCCTTCTTTTTCACACCCAAATCATCTTCCAGTTCCTTTGAAACATTCTCCTTGATGCCTCTTCTCACATGATTTACATAGGGGAAATTGAACTTTCTTTCCTCTATGATCATCATGAAACTCCATCTTTCTCTTATTAGCCGAGTCAGGAAACTTACCAAATTTGAGTTTATTGATCATATTATGAGATTTCTGATTCGGCATAATAATGATGGTTGGACTTCCAAATCCCATTTTAATTGGTTTCTCATGAAGAATATCATTCCATTGTCCATAATATCCTCCATTATCGTGAATAATCTTGTTTCCATCCATTTTCTAAAACCCAAAAAGAATAGTGTTAGAGGAAAAAATCATAATAAAGGGAGACTAACTTCAATATCTAACATATTAGGTTAAATTCTAAGATCGTTACCATAGTTCTAGGACTATATCCTATACGTATACTTATCCTTAGGGACATCCCTAGACATACCTTATAAATATCTCTAGGGATCTCACTAATGTTCTCACATCCTAGTTTCCAAAGGTTGATTAAACCTTTCCTCTGATACCAACTGTAACGACCCGAAACTTAACGTACAAGGACATTACATTACTTTTTCTGAATACTTATTACATAACAAAAACACACACATAAGGACCGTAATAGTTTAGTGCCTTTGGAAACTCGGAATATAATCTTCTAATCGTGGTGAAAGATCTTCAACATCTCCCATAAAGATCTTCTTTTTTTATACCTAAAACCTTTCTTTATATCCTGGGGAAAAGAAAACATAAAAGGGTGAGCTCAAATGCACAGTAAGGGTAAACAAAATAAAAATCAATCACATCATATTCATAAGAACATAACATTTTGGAAATCTTAACCTGCAAAACAGATCATAATATCTTAACATGGGATAAATCATAGTAGTGAAATGAAATCCCAATAATCATAACTTAAAACAGGAAACTTTGTGGCATACACACATAATCATAGAGAAACATGTCTTATTAGTCAAGACTCATTTCCAAGACTATCTTAGTGGAAAAAGTCCATTTCTGAACCGAGTCACCCTCGTTTCAGTCATGTTTCACTAAACCGGTATAACCTACCATTCCAGCCATGTCTATCTCATGAGATATAAAATCTTTACCCAATGCATTGGAGGGAGATATAGGTCCCACCCATCTCATAATGATACCATTCTTATGTGTTCCACAAAATCATAAATCATACATCATTTCATAACCCATGTAATAAAAATGGGAATCTTAAACATCGTGACATCATAAAACAATTCATATAAGATAATGGAATTCATAAAAATATAATTACATCACAACATAATCAAATAAATTTAATAATAGGGATAAAAACAGAACCCTTTATTAGTTTAGATGGAAAATAATTTTGATAAAACACTTGAACTCCATTCTTGAGGAAAATATCCTTTCTGCTTCAAAAACACTTTTCCTTTCTTAACATGTCGTACAATTATAAACTAAAAGAAGTTGATTAAAAATAAACTTGAAAAATTGTAAAGGAAGCTTCTTGGAAATAATGTTTTAAAAATCCATTCATTCCATATATGTTAAAAAAAACATTTTTCTCGTACTTTTATCGGAAAGTCAAAAAGTACCTCGTACGAAAAACTACAAAAGATTCCTTTCATATCATTTAATAAAAACTCACCGAAGGGTAAAATTGGATATAAACTATTTTATAAGGGTATAAATATTACATATTGAGGAAACATATATGTGGATGATAAAATACACCCTAGTAAATACCAAAGTATAAACAATCTCGGATAAAAATGAGATTGTGATATTTCCCTTACCTTTGGTCTGATTTGCTTCGTAAGTGTCCGAACCTCCTGTATAATGATTTAAATAATGTTATTGACTTATTCCAGAATCATAATCATTGTTATGATATCATATATGGTTCACTTATGACTTTATATTACCCGTTCTTTTGTAAATTCCATGTTAAAGAGCGTTTTGGGTAAAATCGTTTCATTTGTCGTCCGTGTTTTGACTTGTAATTATTCATATGATTACTTAGATCATGATTACTTAATTCCAGAATATAAAACATGATTTATATCTAATATATATTCAGAATATACATATATATAATAAATCAGTAAATGGAAAGAAATACACCGTTCATGGAGACGGTAGGTCGTACGTACGCATGAACGCTGTTTTCGTTTCCTTATTGAGTTGAATGGAATTAAGTAGATGACATACACATATATACAAATAAATCCAGTGTCATTATTATGTCATATATTTCATAATTACTTATTATATATACTTTATAATTATTCATGAATGGTTAAAGTCGAGAATGAATCTCATCGCGTCGTGGAGACGGTAGTCCGTACGTACACACGAGCGATGATATCGTTCTCATGATCGTGAACTTGTGTTGAAGTGTATGAATACTATTTAAGTATCAATATCACTTTATAATAATCATATATAGTTACTCATTACACCATTAGACCCATCCAATTAATGTTGTGGCGGAAAATAGATTACACCACGGCGTGGAGACGGTATTCCGTACGTACGCACGCGCGGTGATTTCCTTTTTCTGTAGGATGGATAGAAGGTTAATTAGAGTTGTTTCATATTTATAATAACATATCAGTATATAATAAATACTGATGTTATTACTTTATCATGAAACAAGTAAAGAAGAATAAGTTGAAGAAGAACGAAATTGAAAAAGATTGGTAATGGATATTACCTATTTTTGATGCACCTTCACTTATCCTCCACTTAAAGAACTATGTATGGTCTTTGAAGAAGACCCGGACCTCTAGGATGATACTAGGGAAGTGGAGAAGAGAGTTTTGCAGGGGTTTTCCGAGCTTGAATGCTCAAATTTGTGTGAGGAGGAGAGGGAGGAGATGCCCTTTTATAAGGGAGGAGAGGGGCACCTTAGGAAAATCTCAAAATATTGTTTTATATTTAGGTCAAATTCGGTTTATAATGGTTCCAAAGGGTCTTATTTAGAAGATAAAGTTGGTATGGGTTGAAAGCCTCTCATACAATAGGATTTATAAAGTTTAGGTTATTATTTTAACCTTATCAATTATATTTAACTCTAAGTTAAATAATTTAACTTTTACCGTGTCTTTTTGTTTTCTTACACTATATGGTTAATAAACCTACCATAACAAGACAAAAGAACCCCAAGTTGTTTATTATTAATATATCTATCCTTATCTAAGTAATTTTGCCGAACCTTAGGTTTTTATAAATTAAATAACAATTAATAATATAATATTTGTTTTAAAAACTAATTTATGTCGATTTCAATACTCTTTGGTACATGATTTTTATGAAATTCAAAACAGAATGATACGTTCGAACCAAGTTACTTATATCAACAATAACATGTCATATTAACCTATAAAATTAATTTAAGTCATAAAAAGTCTAAAATTACATTTATTTGGGCATTTATAACATCAATTATGTCAATATTCCATTAATAAGACAATTACTGTATCATCTTTGTGTCATAATAAATGATAATTATTTAATCCCTAAAAATTATAAATAAATTCCTATGATGTAGATAATTGTATTATCTTTCTGGAGACTATTCGTGTTCAAATTTTCATTAATTTTATCACTAGATTAAAATTATTATACTTATAAGACTTAAGAAAGTGACATGTTGTCACATTCTTTGGTTTTAATAATAATTAAATTATTTTCATTGAAAAAGTTTAATTAAATGAATCTAATCTGACCCTTAGGTGATATTGGTTGATTTTTAGTCATCCAATAGAATTTTTAAATTTTTTAGGGTAATTTTAAGATATTATATTTACCCTTAATTACCCGATTTACCTTTAACTATGGTAAATAAAATTTACCGTAGTTACTATTCATAATTCCCAAAAATAAAAATTAGATTATTAAAATAATTTGGATCCACTGATTCCAAATATGGAATCCATTTTTCCAAATTCAATACACAAAAGTTGCAGAAATTAAATTAAAATCAATCCCGTTGTCGAAAGAAAACGGGTTTTTCTTTAAAACATTGCAAAAGATTGAATTGATTTAACCTACGAATTCAAGGTAAAATCAATGATAATGACATAAATTATATTAAATGGTAAAAATATATTCTATTTATACTTTAAAACCATTCAATATTATAATTTAACCACATAATATATAACGATGAAAAAAGTTTTTTTTAATTAAAATATAGCGTGTTTTTACTATTCATTAAAATATGAAAGTTATCGGAAAAATATCAAAACTTTATCTAATGTAAATTTTTATATCCTGATTCAAAAGAAGAATTTTATTTTTTAAAATTGAACTTATAAACATGTCAAAAACTATATTTAAAGTGGGTGCGCCATCAAAAGGCGGCAAAACTGCATTTTTTGAAAAATACTTATTTTACCTGAAAAATTTATTTTGTTCTTATACCATGTTCTAGAAAGGTGTAAGATAAATAATAATGTTATAAAATTCAAAATTTAGTTAACACTATTCATAACGGCTAGTTCATGACAATATTATAATAATATATTGTTGTTTATTAAAACCTGGTATTGCGTACAACACACGCTATCGAGGAAGGTCGCGATTGCGTGTAATGCAAGCCAAGTCAGGGTTGCGTGTTGTGAAATAATCCTTCGTTTTTTCATATAATAGAATACGACCATATTTCATTTATGCATTGAATATATATATATATACTCAATGTTGCATAGAATAACTATTATCAAAATTGTGTGTAACACGATCCAAGAATAATGTTGTGTATACTGCAAGCTAATACGGTGTTGCGTATAGCGCAAGGTAATCTTGGTGTAGAATACAACACAAGACATTAATGAAATTAAAAGAATATTTTTCATAAAATCTTGGGGTGTTACAACATTGGTCACCCACTAGGTCAACCATACATATACAGAAGTATATAAAGTAAACTGAAATAAAAGTGAATGGATATCCTACTAACTCCAAGATAGACCATATACCTGGTCTCTAAGACATTATTGATCTAATCCAACATGATTAATAGAGTCTTCATAAGAAACTCTTCTTAATCATGTGACCCTAGGCCTCATCCCTATCCATCACACAATCTGTGCACAATCTAAAAACATACATAAGGTTTCCATGAACATTGAGGAGCATGTATATGGTTGAGAAATAATCTTCATATTCCACACAAACGATGAACCTATAAATCTACTATCATAAGTACATTCTCGTTCAATATGCTCAGCCTAGTTGAGACATAACTGGAGTGATAATGATAACAATGACATAAATAGAAACATAGTTTATCCTTGGGTCTATCATCCCTATCGAACATATCTACTTCTACCTATGTTAGAATGTCCCTAGGCCTATTCCATGACATATATATACACAAACACACAAACATATATATATATGTATATGTATATACATGAAAAGGACTTTGAACTGAGACATAAAACTAAGGTTTCCATGGACAGCATCATAATAAAATCAATCCACAATCGATCCTAGGATCTTATATCTGGTTGATTGGACATCATATGATTAGGGATATGAGTTGGATATTATACCACTTAATCCATATATCATTAAGTCAATCATTGGGTGTGTAATACTAATTGACAATACCTATTTTGTCCAATACTAGAATCTCTCTGAGCAAGCTACGTCACTACAAGGGGATACATGTCACAACCCTAGGTTCACCCACACTCACCTCCAATAACTAAGATGAAGGATTCTAGTGATCAAATGTACATCCTTTAAATATTTCATTAAATTATATGTAATACTACTCAATCCACCTGCAATCCATTCTGATGTTTTATTCCTAGGTCCTAGCCCATAGTCAGTCCCGACATTGTAACTTGGATAATCCCTAAGGGGGATGAACCTTAGAAAATATTCAAGGAATACTCTCCAGTTAAAGTATAAAAATGTGGAATCATTTGATAACTATCTCAAAAATCTCATCCACAATAATTCTTTGTGATTATATAATGGTACATCCATTGATCTCGGTAATTATTCTAGGCATAAAATGATAATATCAAGTCTATCCTTGGGAACTCATCAACATCCCGCTGCTTGAGGGAAATGCTCCCACCTAGAAACCTTTGTAATCCCATGGAATTATAGGCTCACACGATTTAGACCCCAAGAAGTACGTCTTGCAATCCTAAAATAATAAGGCTCAAAATTCAGATTTTAGATAATATGTTTGGAAATTCCAATAGAATATAGATTAGAAGACAGATTCCAAGTAGTGTTTCTGGAAATACCAAGACAAGAAGGCTCAACAGCCGGTTCCCAAGAAGTAAATTTGGTTATCATGATAAAATAATAGTGAAAATAAATTTATCATCATCTGGGTCCTAGGAAGTGCATTTGGGAACCCCAATAATAATATATTATCAAAAGGATCAGAAGTCAGACCCCAATAATTATATCTAGGAATCCCAATAATAATAATATACCCCATAACATCTAGATCATTCACTACAAGAGAACCACCACTTAGCAGCGGTTTTTTTTGCATTTGGCGGTGGTTTAAACCGCCGCTAAAGGGTTTGGCGGCGGTTTACAGAAACCGCCACTAAAGGGTTTGGCGGCGGTTTATAGAAACCGCCGCCTAATACGGCATCGGAAATCTATTTGAGGCGGTTATTTCCGGTTCGAGGCGGTTTCTGGAAAGCGTCGTAGCTTCCTCATTTCGCAACAGTTTTCCTCAGTTCAGCGGCGGTTTTTACGAGCCCTGGATTTCAGTTTATTCACGGCGGTTATAACCGCCGTGAAATGAGAACCTCTGGTGCAACCATGGAGCGGCAGTTAAAACCACCGCTAAACGTTTTTTTTTACGTTTGGCGGCGGTTTTCACTACTAAATGTATCCCAGAAAAAAAATTGCTTCCGCTACACCATTGCCCTGAAAGAGAAATCAAAACAGAAATACCATATATTTTTATATCTACACAGATAATACCATTAACATATCAAAATCAGCAAGTGGAATATATCTAACCCCATAATACAAGTCATATATCTAAACCAGGGGTAATAGATCCCACTCTATAAAACCAAATAATTACTTACCACTGATCCCCCAAAACATAAATCCTAGAGAAAGGTGGTGCACAAAATCTTTAATATGCATCCAAATATCTAGTATACAAATAAAAAATTCCTTACTCTGTCATACCCATAAATTTCACCCACATCATTAAAGAATAACAAATAACTCAAGAATTTTCATAGTTCTATAAACCCCACATATAATTTTGAAATTTTCCTCTTTAAATATTCTTTAAACAAGTAAAACAAAACACCCATTACATCGACTCAATTCCTTCATGATTTAGTGGAATTTATATCATACCCTTATTTAGTGATATTACATTTAATGGAATATGAAATAAAATAAGTACCATGGAATTAGAAAATAATTGTAACATAAATGATGAAACAAACCATAATTAATCACCAAAAATCAAAGTGGTTTTAGGAGGGAAGTGGATGAGAAGAGTATTTAAGCCTCTACTTGATCGTACATCTCGACGTTGAATAATCTAGAAGAAAATTTCTAATTTAAAACACCCAAAATGACTATCCTGTCATTATTTTCTAAATTTTTGAAAAACCATGTGGCATAAATTTTTTGAAATACTCTTAACATATACATATCCTCAAAGATTAATCTTGAATATCATCTATCTTTTTCACAATGTTTGTATCCCTTATGCATTATCATTATGTATCTGCATGAACTTTGCATATTACCTATTTTAACCATTATGAATTCCCATGTTGATTTCTATATATCATACGGTAGATCAAGACATAATAAATTTTTTAGAATAAGTGGATGACTATTATATACCAAATTATTAATTTTATGCACAAATATTTAACAATGTTAGTGATGTTTATATAAAATTGGGTAACCAAGAGTAACTTTTACATGTCCCTACACTTTACCATTTTCTGAATCTTAAGTTTTTTAAATGATCCTTACATATACTAAGTGACCTAGGGAAAACCTTAGGTATTCCAAAACATATCCATATTCTTAGTCTCACATAAGAGAGTGAACATTACATTTATAGGGTGAATTTTATACATTGAGGACATTACAATTTTTCTAGAATAGATTGACCACTATATATAAACTATGGTGAACCAGATGACCCTTACATATCACCCTTTGTTAAAGATGTTCCCTTTATATATTATGTTGTTACCATTATGTATTCATTTTGACTTCAAAAATTATATTATTATTATTAATGTAAGGGCCATTAAATACTAGAGTACATTTATATATCATATAGGACCAACCCAATATATATAGGGTAACCACAACATATCAGACATGGAAAAAATTTCAAAAAATATGAACCTTAATTATTTACTTAGGTATGCGTATGCATGATTATTTTCTATTTCACACCAACCCTTTAAATGGTTACTTTTACATTTGAAGACCAATATAAGAGTTTTCAATTATGGTTATTCCTCCACTTTTCTAAATAATTAAACACCCACCATCCTATCATAAAAAATCCTAAGTTCACACCCACCTCCATGAAGGGCCTCCTAAGCCCTACCTACTCCAATACCCACCATGGATTCAAGATTCCATTCAGGTATCAGATCATTTCCAAAAAACATATCCTAGTGATTTTATAACATTTGAAATCATATTTCGTGACAAAATTCTCCAAGAATACCTGATTGTAGAACAAAAAAAAATCAAATTTCACATATGCTGACAAAACCTTAGAATACAAGTCATTACAAAAATCCCACCAAAACTATTATAATCCCTAATAAGTATCCTCATGATTCTTCAATAAAACAATTTAGTCCCTAATCCTTAATTTATGGGACAAATTCTCTGGATCATACTAGTTATATTCATGCTTAAATTGCACCCTAACTATTAAACTATTCAAAACAACTCCATTTCATGCATTTAAATGGTATTGTTTTCTTCAAAATCAATGATCATTCAAAAAATAAAAAATAATTCATTAATATAGATTACCAAAAACACACCCCAGCAATTGATATTGATGGTCTACACCAGTCCGTCACTCACTCAATGTCAGACTTGAGAATCATCAAACCATTGTCATAAAAAACAACATCTCACACTCGAGAATACATATATAATATAAAGAAACATATAATTATGTATGGAAAATTTTATTCTATAAAACCAACATATGTGGATGAATCCCCTACCCCCTCACCACTAAAAAATATTAAAACCATCTCAACATAAGAGAATATCACTTGGTTCAAATTCAAAATAGTATAACATGTGAAATGACCCAATTTGTTCAACACATCAATAATGGGTTTAACTCCTAGTCATCCAAAATCTCGACTAACAATTCAAAAATGGGCCTAAATGGAATGATGTATACCACACTCTAGAAATCAAGACATAAAAAGAAACATCAGAAATCAGTAAAACACATAAAAGGAAACATGAGAAATCAAGGAAATTTTAGGACATGAAAATGTTTAGTGGAAACTATGTTCCACAAATGTTACATATACACACTGATTGTTCTCATATTTGTTCAACACATGAAAAATACAACTACTCATGGTCTGATGATGCATCTTCACCCTTTCCACCTTCATCACCACTTTCTACTATAACCTGTAAGAACATTATATTGAAAATTAAACACGGTTGCATATTTATATTAAAACTTAAAACCAATGAAAGTTAGAAAACTAAATATTTTTGATTTTTTGTGATTTACCTGCATACCACTAGTCTATGAACTACCACCGGGGGCATATCTGCTCATATGCTGGCATATTTCAATCAACTCTCTCTGCAAAGAAGATATCTGATCCCCCTGCTGGTGAACTGTGTTTCGTAGAGAAACAATCTCTTTCTGAGCATATCTGGGTATGGGTTGACTAAAGCCAAGAGTAGATGCAGTTGTCATCCCCAGTGGCCTGCTAAAAACCTCAGATGGTATGGGTCCCAAACCCATCCTGCGCACTCTACCAGGATGCTCCTTCCCAAGGACTTTAGCAACCGGGTCATCCTGGGAGACTGAGTAGGACTGTGCAGGATTGGCATCCCATAGTTCTTTAATTTTTACCTATAAATCAAATATCAATATATATTAACACATTAAAAAATGATAATAAGTTATTATAATAAAAAATTGACTTCATACCCCAACTTATTTAGCAGGCTCATTAACAAAACTTCCATCTGATTTCTTGTGAACATCCAACCACAGTTCAGTTCGAGATGCTTCGTGCCCTAAACTCTGTGACTGCATTATGCAAAGATAAATCAACAATTCAATATATAAAATAGATGATATTTTCTTATAAATATTTAAACTAATTAAAAGATTACCAATGTCTTTCAGCTTCTAGAAAATCTTTTTGAGCCCGCAGTGTGAGGGATGACTTGCTTAGCCCGGTTTGAAGCATTCTTTCTTGAGAGATCCTGAAATAAATAAAATGAAATTTAATAGTAATGTATTCAATGTCATGTCCTCTTCATATACATGTATAAATGTAAAATGAGGATAATATAATAATATATATTTCAATACCATCCGCTTCTCATCACGATGTCTGTCAACAAAAACTTTCCACTGTTCTTTCGGTACCCCACTGGGTAGCTTCTCATAAATTTGTTTCACAGTCAACGAGGAATCGTTGACATCACACCACAATCTCCATTTTAAATCTTTAGATTTCTTACCTAGATTTTTCAATGTCCACTTCTGTGATATCACATCAGTAACTATAAAGTGGAAGAACATCTGTATACAGAAATTCATTTTGAACATATTAGTAACATGACATTCAATTAAACCATAATGTAATAAATTTACCTTTATTTGAGAATCAAAAACTTCATTTTTCTAGCTTTGAGGCATATGTCTCCAATCATTATATTAAATAGGAAGGGAAACGGGCTTCGTTTCCAGCTGGCCTAGAATCTAGCCAAGTAACCCCGCGTCATCATCCGTCGGGACCCCATAAGAATAAAACGGCACGACTATCTTTTCACCAGTCATATTTCAAAAAACTACACTTTTTATGTTTCTCTCCACAGTTGTATTTTTTTCATCTTCAATGAGCAAACAATTAGTATAAACAAAATGCAATAAATTTATTTAATTAAAATTTGTACCTATGACAGTGACGGTCCAGTACGCCTGTGATGAACTGGAATGGGCATGTTGTTGACCCACTACTGAGGCTCCTGAAGGGGGATTCGACAACTCACCCTCAAATGGGACATCCAAAGATGGTGTGAGAGATGGTGCAGGGGGAGATGGTGTAGGAGTGTAGGCATCTGGTGCCTCAAATGTCATGGGGAGGGAGCCAGATGGATCTTCATCTGCCTCGGAACTAGATAGAATAGAATACCGCTTCTTCCTTGGAATTCCTATCATTTAATAAAATAAAATTAAGTTCAGAATATATATTTCAAAAAAATTATGCAGAAAAAAAAAATTAAAAATGATAATAGATGTGCAGTACTAACAAACAAAATATATATAACAATGATAATGAATGACTTCAGAAATGAAACAAGTGGTTACTGAATAAATAAATAATTGTACATACAATCATTTTCCCCTTCAATAATGTTCGTTTCCTACTCCATTGCTTCATCCACTTCATTCATCCTTGCTAGACTAATATTTTCAATATCATGATGGATAAATAATCCTGCTTCCTGTTGCTGATTAAATTCAATTTCAGAGGTCAAATTTTCCACTTCATCACCCATATCATACAAATCTCTTTGTATTACGTGAGAAACTACACTCCACCCTTCATCGGCAACATCATTTACATAATATACCATTTTTTCTTGTGATGCTAAGATATATGGATCATGCACTTAACAATCACCAACATCCATCAAGCGAGAGAAACTCACAGAAGTAAATTGCAAGGAATCTCTTTTAACAACTCTGATAAAATCGACCCATTTGCATTTGAATAAAACAACCGAAAAATGTCTGTGGTAGTTTAATTCAATAATATCATGCAGATTTCCATAGTATCCCACTTCATCAAATGTAAATATACCACTATTCTGTGTTTTCAAACCCACTTCTCGATCGACTGTACGAAATCTAAAGCCATTCACAATATAAGCGTCGAAATTTCTAACGTGTTTTAGAGGACCTCTAGTAAGAAACTTCAAATCTTCTGATACCTCTACTCGAGTATCAGTATTCATGATCTGAAAAAAGAAATATACTTTATTAGATTTACAAAATGTATGTGTCAAACTAATATTCGTATTTATTGCAATATTTATGAACTTACATGTTGTGCAAACCATTCTAAAAGCTCTTTATTAACAGATTTCATTATATCTTTCTCATTTTGTGTTCAGCCTCTCATTCGTCTCTTTTTTTGTATCCTCAATTCTTTAATAAATGGATCTGCAATTTCACTATTCAGCAACACATATTTATGTGCCTGTAATAATTCCAATTCAGTCAATTTCACATTTGAGGTCCTCCCAACTGATCGGCCAATAGAAGGAAATATTTTGGATTTCTGATGTATTTGAGATTGATTCGATGTGTCGTCAACACATCCAACTCAATTAAATTTTGTCTCAATGTCATCCAAGTATCGAGAACAAAATTTCAGACACTCCTCATCCAAATAGCCTTCAGCAATAGAGCCTTCTGGTTGAGCTTTATTTCTCACGTATGATTTCAAATGCCCAAGATATCTGTGAAATAAAATAAACATAATTATGCATTTAATTAAGTACCAAAAATTTTTTACTTAACTGGAAAACATATAAATAAAGTACCTCTCAATTGGATACATCCATCGATAATGAACGGGGCCTCCTAATTTATCTTCTTTAACCAAATGCACAGTTAAATGCATCATTACAGTAAAAAAAATGGAGGAAAGATCATCTCCATTGCACAAAGGGTCAATACAAATCTGTCCTGGAGGTTGTAAAGCTAAAATGGATATAGATATTTCTCATATAGTTGTCTAAAAAATGTGTAGAACTGGAGTACAACAGCAGTAATTTTTTCAGGTAATAATGTACGCAATTCCAATGGTAGTAACTGCTATAACAAAATATGTGAATCGTGACTTTTCAATCCAAGTAACTTACGATTCTTCAAGTCAACACACCTCGAGATGTTACTTGAATACCCATCAGATACCTTAACATTATTTAAAATTTGAAGGAATGTATCTTTATCCCTATTTTTCATTGCAAAAATTGTCGAAGGATACTTTTCATTCTCATCTGGCCAGAGATCGCATTTTATGTTCATTGCTTGTAAGTATTTGCGAGCATTGAGATGATCCTTCGAATTTCCATGCTCATTAAGCAATGTGAATATCAAATTTTCACAGACATTCTTCTCAATATTCATCACATCAAGATTATGCCGCAATAAATTAAATTCCCAATACGGAAGTTTGAAGAATATACTTTTTTTCTTCCATTGTTGCGTTCTGGTTTCGCTTGACGATCCACTTTGGATTTGTTTTCCGCTCTCATTCAAATGATGAACCTTCCCAAATTCTTTTTCAACATTTTCAAGTTGTTTCAATATTTTAGAACCAGTTAATAACTTTGGATGTGGTCTACGATCAATGGAACCATTAAATTTTTATTTGTTCAGCCGAAATCTATGAGATGCGTCGAGAAATCTTCGATGACACAAGAAGCACCATTTTCTACTGTGAGGTAGCCATTTGGGCTCAAAATCAAATTTAAAAACGGGACAAGACAAACTTGTGTGAGTGTTCCAACCAGATAAATCCCCAAGCCCAGGGAAGTCACTAATGGTTCACATTAAAGCAGCATTCATTTTGAACATTGTTTTAGAAGAAGCATCAAATGTCTCAACACCGTTTCTCCATAACTCCTTCAATTAGTCAATCAAAGGCTGCAAGTATACATCAATATCATTTACAATCATTTGTTTTCTAGGAATAATCATCGAAAGGATAAAATATGTTTGTTGCATACACATCCAAGGAGACAGATTATAAGGGATCAAAACAATTTTCCAAATGCTATAACTGGTACTCAAAGTCCCAAATGGGTTGAATCCATCGGCAGCCAATCCCAATCGAACATTCCTAGGATTAGCTGAGAAATCGATATGTAATGAATCAAATGTCTTCCATGATTGAGAATCTTGTGGATGTCTCATTAACCCATCATTTTTATTATCTACAGAATGCCACTTCATGTATTTAGTGGTTTTAGATGACATGTATAATCTTTGCAATCGAGGATTCAAAGGAAAGTAATGCAAAACCTTTGCAAGTGTGTTCCATTTATTCTTCTCCATGAAATTATGTTCATTCGGAATTCCAACATCACCCTTTTCCTGCCATCTAGAAGAACATTTCTTTCAATTCTGTCTACTTCAATCCTCTCCCCAATAAAACATACAATCATTGGGACATGCATGTATTTTTGTATAATTCAGACCAAGCTTATTAACAACTTGTTTCATATCATAAAAAGATTCTGGGATTTTTGCTTCAGGAAATGAATCATGAATCAATTCCAATATCATGGACATTGCCTTATTTGTAATTCCACATAGACATTTGATATGGTACAACTTTAGCAGAAATGAAAGCTTTGAATATTTCAAACACCCACTATACAACTCTTGATTTCCATCGTCAACTAAATCATGAAACGCATTTTCATCAGTGAAGTTTTCTCTTACATTTGGCTCCACAGAATCAAGAAGAGGATCCAATGATATGTTACAATCTTGATCTGCCTGTGTTATAGTCTCAAAAACATCACTTGTCATGTTGCAATTTGTAGCACCCTCTTCTGGTTGTTCTGATAGGTTTTTATGCTAATAGTGGTGTCTTGCAGTGCCGAATGCATCATTTATGAGGTTTTTCATTTCATTTTCCATTGTCGATGAACTTGGGACCTCATTCTATGGATTAACATCAGTGCTCAATCTTTCTGTAACATTCGATTCTCCATGCCAAATCCAACACAAATATTGACCAGAGAATTGCTTCAGTATTAAATGTTCATAAACCTCATCTCTCTTCAACTATGTTCTAAATTTATATTTAGGACATGGACATTTTATTCTCCCTTCAACGGATTGATTAGAAATTGCAAAATATAAAAACTCATTCAAACCCTTAACATACTGAGGTGTGTTCCTCGGTAATGTGATCCATCTTTTATCCATGTATATCACAATGTGCCTACACAATAATAAAAATAATTAAAACACATAGTTACTACTAAATAGAGAAAGAGATTCATATATACAATGGTGTAACATTACAGAAACATAATATAATAAAGATGATCCCCTGATGGAAACTCTAGAACCAACCAATTAGAAAATATGGATGAAAATATTTTTCCTCCAAACAATTTGTAGATGTGAACCAACAACAACAAAGGACACCATTACAGCAAGTATTCCAACATACTTATCAACAGTCCTTCAAAACCCCTCCATTCCAAAGAAAAAATTTAAAACCTTATAAAAGCTACCATTATGGAAAATTACAAGAGCCTTCCATGAAAGACATGCTGAGACAAGTAATTAAAGCTCAAAATAGTCAATATACCACTCTCACCACTCATAGATCATAATTGAAGTAATTGAACAAGAAATCCATCCAACTCATGACAACTCTCAATAATATGCTAAATCAAGGATCAGGTAATCTTATTGATCAACAAATTAATAAAAATAAATAATATTTCAGCACTCCTTTTCCAAATGTTTCGGTTTTCCCTAAAGCACCGGAACTCCTCGATGGTTACCCTTACCTTCAAATCTCGAACTCGGAGTTCTTGGAGTCTTCGGTGCTTCTGAACCTCATGTTGGTTGCTCGATTCAAGCTTAGGCAACCTTCTGTTGATGATTTTTACAGGTTTGTATTTGGTTCTTGGGATCTGTAGGAACGGGTGGTGGTTGGTTTTCTTGACAGCCGCCAGATTATGATCTGCTTTGAATCGGAGGCGGACCTCATTTAGGCATGGTCCAGGGCACCGTTAAGCTTCAAAGGGATGAGTTTTATTCTCCTTCTCTGGACTTTAGATCTTCATATGAAGCGTGATTCTTCATCAATGGCAGTTTGGGTCAATTTACCTAAACTTCCACTTCCTTTTCAAAACCCTTCTATTCTTCAGTTGATCGGTAATATGATAGGAAGAATTCTTTGTTCTGATAATCGTACTGCGGCTGTGTGTCATCCTGTTAACCCCCGAATATGTGTTGAATTGGATGTGTCTCTACTGCCATTCGAGTTTATATGGATTACCATCGGTGAGGAGTACAAGTGCAAATAGAAGGTTGTTTATGAAAATTGGATGGATTTCTGCTCCATTTTCAAGTGGTTGGGACATCCCTCGTCAGTCTGTCGTAGGAGAGCAACTTCGGGAAAGCCGAACTCGAAGGTTAAGAAGTCAAAGGGTGGTTACTCTTTAAAGAATATTTTAACATATAATTGTGTTGAGTATACCATTGTAATATTTTAAGCCTATAATAAACTTTTTATCCCTCATTAAATAAGTGCATCAAACAGACATAATGAATGTTGTGACTAAATGATAGAATAGAGTGCTTGACGATCTGACTCAAACTATGTCATTAGAGCATGACACATATCATTATTTCCGGAGACAATCCATTGGATAAATGGTTTATATTAAAATAATTTTCATTATAGGATAGACTATAATATGTCATTATATGAGGTTTATTACAAGAAATATACATGGTTGAATTATCTAATAGTTTTTGGAAGCACTTTTGAAATAAAAGTTAAAGGTGAAAATATAGGCAAGTTAGAAAGAAATGGTGCAGATGATATCTTCCAAGGTTATCCACCAAATGTAAGAGAATATCAATGTTATAAAAAAAATATGAAATATTGTTCATTCTGTTCATGTGAAAGTGACGAAACACAAAATTAATTTTAACTCTCAAGAATAATAATGTTCCATAAGTGATGATGATGAATATATTTTTGTGAAACAACAAGGTGAAGTTTCAGAAAATATTGAATATTCAGAGGGATTTCAAGTTGAAGAGGTTGATTCAGAAAAATTAAGTAATTAATAACTAGACTTGGTTGACTTATTTCCCCCCCTTTAATTCATTATTTTGATGACCATTATCTTCACACTTTTAAAAAATAGCATGCCCTTCATAAATTTTATGAAATGTTACTATCTATAATTTTTTATTCATTGAAGTTATTTTATCACCTTATTCTTTGGTAATGATTTTTCTTTTTAATGGTTCTCTTATGACCTCTTGGTATCTTGATTTACCATAAAGCTATAAGATCGTGAAAATTCATTTTATGATTTGATGACAAGTAATAATATTTCAATATATATTGAAAATGATTGAAACTAATCCTCGTTAGGATATGGATTAAGACATCTAAAGAAATGGCCAATCATGATCTCTTAATTACATATATGATTTATACAATACCTTATGTCATGAACCAACATGTATAACCCTGTAAAATGATAACCGAGTTGGTCCTCACGTAGTCCAAAGGGAATTATCGATCCACACAAGTTAGAAATTAGCACCAAACATCATAAAAATGACATTTGGAACGATTTTTTCCCAAATAATTATGGAATCAGATAAACAAGTCAGTATGCATACAAAGGAAAATAACATAAAATGAATTATGTCTGATGTCAAATGGGTATGAAAACCCAATGTACTATAATTATTTGCCTAAAAATAGTACTAACTTCCCATGTACCAATAGAAATAACCCTCTAAGACCCAAGTAATGACAACAACTACCACCATGTGGCTCATTACCCCTACTTGAACCTATAAGAAGACAATATACAAAAAACTATAAGTAATAGGTGGCGTGTTATCTAATATCCCAATATAGTCTCACCAATGATTCCGTAATTGGATTCCGTCATTTCATTAACCATTTAAAATTTCATGATAATATAAATAGGTATGAAATTTCATAGCATAATTAAAACAAATCATGATTTAAATTTAATGGATGGAAATATTTAAAACAAATCAATTCATTACAATTTATTATAAAAAATAATAATAATAAAGAAATAACTAATATTAAAATAAGAAAAAACTTAGAAATCAAACCCTAGGGTTTGTATAGGTCATCGGGGAAGCAGGTTCGTCGGGGTCGCGGGGTTGTCGGGGTCGCGGGGGGCCAGGGTCGCCGAGGTCACGGGGTGGCTGGGGTCGTGGGGTCGCCGGGGTCGCGGGGAAGTCGGGGTCACGGGGGGTCGGGGTCGCGGGAGGCTAGGGTTGTGGGGGAAGCGGGGGACGGAGCGGTCGAGAAAGAGGAGGGGGAAGGGTCGAGACTGGTAAAAAAATTGTTTCACGACGGTTTTTTATAAACCATCGGGAAACCTTTTTTAAAAAAGGTTTAGCGGTGGTTCCTAGTACCGCCGCTAAATGGTAGTTTTGGTATAGTGATTGGCCACAAACCAAGAAGCACCTATGGCTATCATAGCTGAATTAATATTAACTATGTGAATATTTAAATAAAGAGTGATGGAGGTTGAATACATAAACCCCCCACTATTTTTATATCCTCATGGTTTACATGTTTGGAAAGGTTCTAATGTGACACCCACTACCATCACTACCCAAACCCCCAACACACAATCTTAGGGTTGGACAAATTTCGGGGCACCCATTGGGTCCCTTAGGTCAAAAAATTGGAGAGGAATCCTACTTGGGATCCTATATGTCTACACATGAGAAAAGGAATCCTACTCGGGATCCTCATCTGTGAATAAAAAAAGAGGAAACCTACATAGGATCCTTGATGGTAAGAAAACAGAGGCATCCTATACAAGACCCTAAGATTGATACATAGGAATAAGTATCCTACATGGGACCCTTAATAATAGTGTATGTTAGTAGAGGAATCCTACATGGGATCCTTGTAAAGCGTAAGCAGGTATCGGGGTTGTATAAGGGATTCCCTAAGTCAGCATGTAAGCGAAAGCATCCTACAGGGGAACCTAGGTAATAATAACAAGGTAGAGTAATCCTACATGATATCCTCTAGGTTAAAAGATAATATGGCTTATTGGCATAAAAGGAAAATTCCTTGAATACCATTCTAGAGAGATGGATCATAGCCCATATTAGATCAAGGGACTCGCTCTTAAGAGATAGCTAAATTTTATTACCAAAGTAAGAACCTATCCATTTTGTAAAAAGACTAAAAGAAATCCTAGGAGTTATCAAATCACCTCAAGGGTAGGACCAACATAATCTATGTAGAAAAAATATCAAAATGGAATACTCTTGTGTCCAGTCCCAACTCATGGGTATAAAGATACGAAAAAATCTCAAAATGTTAACAAGGGAGAAGTACACGATGTGTATATCCTAGTACATGATGTGTACCCTCGAAGCCTCACCTGGTCATATAATCCAGCTGAACTTGGTGTGTAAAACCCAAGTACACAACATGTGAGTCATGCACACAGTGTGTACCCTACACATGTCTAAATGGCCCGAAGTCCTTATTTTTTATTTTATTATTGATAATCCCCCTTTTAAGGGTTGAAGGGGAACCCGTACATGACCCATAGGCACAAGGCACAAGGCCCGACATGACCCGTAATACATGAACCGAAGGCCCAGAGGCATACCATGCCTAATACATGACTTGTAGGCCCATCCCACTAGAACTTCCCCTCCCCAGCTTCTACATCATTGATTGCCTTTATCTCCCCACCTGCATTGTTGATCGGCTAGCGTTGCCTTGTACAAAGCTGCACGGTGCCTGGTCCCGATGGCAGTTTCCATACCCTCTCATTCTTCCAATCCGATTAGCTATGCTTTTGGTGACTGCTACTGGTGCTCTGATCCTCATCTGGGGCCTGCTCTATGTGTACCCTACACATGGTACCTTCTTGTGTACCTCAAATGGCCTGACCATGTATTTTTCCTGTCCATGTACCACGGCATGGTTTGTAGTACACACGGGGTTTGGTTGTGTACTCTACATAGCTATGTTTCCTTATATAGGTTGTCTAGCTGGGTACTCGGCTACACAGAAAAATCATAGTACATGTCTTGTATACCATATAAATGGTGTGTACTTCTTAAAAGGTCATGTTCCTTGAATAAAATAACACACGATGTCTGTTCTTGAACCACACGCCATGTGATCGGGATTTATGAATGGGAACACCTCAAATTGGCCTAAAACCTCGTTTTTCTCCCCAAAAGCTATAGATCGGCCCTTAATGGGGTCCTAAGAAGTGATAATAGGGATATAAAAATAGAAAGAAGTAAAACTGTGGGGATTTATGCAAAATATTAAAAACAACCTACCTTTGGGTGGAATCTACCGAAGCTTCACCCATATCCACAATCCATAGTTGTCGTGTGACGATCTCGCTCCTCCTGAGCTCCACAGAGGAACCTAACTTCTACCCCCCCCCCCTCCTCTCCCTCTCACTTTTCTCTTTTGGTTTCATGATGTAATATGTCCAAGGGGGCGTATATGAGAATCTAGGTAAGTAAAAGAAAGAAAAAATAAAATAGAATGAAAGAAAAAGAGAAAGGGTCTCAGGCCTAGCCCACCTTCAGCACCCAACATGAGTTTATGCCCCACATATGCAAGAAATTCCCATTCTATACTCAATGGTGAAGAGGTAGTCTAAATATAAAATTACATTCAAGAGATATAGTTGAATGAATATGTGTGAATAAATTAATAATTAATTAAATATATGTAGATTAATTATTAATTATTCTACATCAATTCGAACGGTTTTGAATTCTACCAAACTCCTATCCTTGGGTAAAGACCTTATTACGGGACTAATAGAGTGGTTATAATAATTATCTAAGATTATATGCTAGTGTAAAATGACTATTTTACCCCTTATTAGAATCCGAAGGTAATAATTAAAATTTATTTACAAATTCAATGTCTCAAAAACATGGCTCCTTACAATATGCAACATTTTGTAGGTCTTATATCGGAAGGTTGTGTGGTTAGCACTAATCATGTGTCATATTGTTCCTAGCACCAAAACCTTTAAATTCTTAAAATTCATGGATATTCAACTCAAAAATAATATAAAATGAAAAAAAATATTAAATATTAAAGAAAATATAGGTCATGATGTGACAATTCACCCCACTATAAAACTTTATACCCCTAGAAAGTCACTAAATTCCTAGGGAAGTATATGTACATTAATGCAACCTCTAACTAATTCAAGGAAAATAAAAGGCCAACACCTCAATACACCTTTCTAGATTAAAAATTAAACTTCAAGTTTCTATGAATGTGTAGACCACTAAGAAGGGGGTTGAATCAGTGATGATCTTTAACATTTTATTTTCTCTTTAAATTAACCGCTACAACTTGTTAAAGTTTTAATCCCCTCAACTGTATAACTCAACCTTAATCATATGAAATGATAAATAAATAAATCAAGGCACACAAGATTTTAAATGGTTCAATCCCAATGTGGGTACCTAGTCCTTTTCATGTAGACTAATTTCAATCCATGGATATCTATTATATGATGAAGTGAATACAAATGATCCAACTCTCGCCAAACTCCTTCTATATCCTGACAGAAAATTATACTACCTCCCACTAGTTTCAAAGTTTTATTATCCTTCAAAGCTAATGAAATTTAAAAACATTCAAAGTTTTCACTAAAAACTATATCCTGAAATTCACTTTTCAGTACACTCTTTTTATTGATGCTCTATCTGATGCACCCGTGTCTAGTGCACCTTTATCTTATGCTTATTTATTTTTTGCACCTATATCCAATGTACCTCCATTTGGTACACTATGTATTGTTATCCTCTTCTCTAAATAAGTTATTTCTTGGTTGGTTACTCATGTTAAAAATTCTTCAGTAATTCCACTATCTAGAAACAGTAGAAAAAACACATTTAAATGACCCTACACCCATTTATATAGGCATACTTATAACAAAAATCAATAAGGATAAACGGGATATAATTTTTATTTTCCCACTCAAATAAACTTTCATTTGACTGCCTTCAAAGCTACTGAAACTTCAGAATCAGCATTCTTCATTTAAGTTTCCTCAAATATCAACATCAAAAATCTCTTCAAAACATCCTCAAATATTATCCATATTTATGAGCATTCAAATAACAGCTTATCATTTTCACAATGTTTTAGATTGTAATTTTTTTGTAAAGTTTCCCAAACCTTTTTTCAGTGTACAAACATGAAGGCATCTCTATCTGATATGACTTCATAAGAACTCATTTTTCTGATGTACTATGTCTATTACACCTTTATATTTCTCCATATGGTGGGCTAATAAATCTATTCTCTATCTGATACACCCTCTTCTGGTTCCACTTTATTATAAAACCTATGTTTGGTGGAATAAGAATTTCTTTTTCCAATGACTTTAAAGCATTTTTCTGATTAAACTTCATTAGTCAACATCATCTATCTATATCTGGTATGCTTCAGACTTCTCTTTCTAGTAAACTTACTTTATATTTCTCAATCTGGTATAACTATATACTCATCTATCTAGTAACATTCAGAGATTTATTCTTCTTGAAGAGTTACAAAGTCTATTTCCAATCAACCTATGTTTGATTGCAACTTTAGAGATCAACCTTCACCCAAAATAAACTCCATGACTTTATATATTCTAACATTATCTAATTTTTAAATTCATCATTTTATAGCATCAACTTTATAAAAACTATATCTATACAAAATGAGTGAACTTCATCTTAGACCATGATAATTTTTATTAATCATGGTGTTAGAAACATTGAGGATCATCATAGAATCATCTGTCTTGGTAAGTTAATTAACTTAAACTTATTATGAAAATCAAAAACTCACTTTCACCTAAAACACAAAAACACTAACACAAAACATTGACCCCAAATACAAAAATATTTATAAAATAAATCCAAATGATCTTCAATATCTATCTTTGGATTTTTTGGAAACATTCTTAGTAACTCTTTTCTAAAATTCCCTCAAACCACATCCATTCTCAGAGAGATTTCTTTTTAACTACATGCCCAGTTTAAGTAATGTTTTTAAAATAATTTCATCCCTTTGTGGAAAGAAATTTTGTGGTCATGTTACTAGTAAAATCCCCCTCAATCATCTCAATTTCCATAATTACAACTTCCGGGCCAACCTTTTACTCCCCCTTTCTCTGATATCATGAGCTTCAAATTTAGAGTTATACTTATTATCCCCCTTTGTTAACAGAATCCAAGGTAACATAGGGGGATAATCAAGAACTTCATTAAGTCAGTGGTGGAGGATAAAAATTTAATTTCAACCATAATTCCTCAAATCATTTCTTTATCATAGATTTTGTGAAAATATTATCAATTTTATCTTTTTTGAAATATAATAAAGTATTACATCTCCACTGGAAACTTTCTATTTAATGAGATGGTATTTAATATCAATGTGATTTGATATAGAATGTTGCACAATATTTTTAGAGAGATTCATGACACTATGATAATCATAAATAATCTTTTGCGGTTTTTCAACATTCACCCTAAAATATTCCATATTAACTTTTAACCAGATCATTTTAATAAATTACTAGGTGGTGATAATGTATTCTACTTATATTATACTCAAAATAAAAGAACTCTATTTTTACTATTCCATATCACACAACTTATCAAAAGAATAAATTTCCTCCTAATGTTGATTTTTTATCATTGAAATCTCCAACCTGATTAGCATCAGTGAAACTAATAAAGTTCAACTAATTACTTTGTTTATACATCAGGCCATAATTTGATTTTCCATTAACATACCTAAGGATTATTTTAGTTTCTATAATGTTCAATTCCTTTGGATCACTCAGATATATTTTAAACAAAGTTACAAGATATGTCACGTCTAGTCTTGAAGTAGTAAGATAGAGTAAACTTCAAATCAACTACCAAAAATCCTTCTGATTTACATTTTGGCCATCTTCATCTTTACTCATCTTCATGCCAATAGAAATAGGTGTAGAAAACTCCTTTCAATTTTCCATGCCAAACTTTTTTAATAACTCCTTGTAATACTTTTATTTTTATAGGAAGATGTATCTACCTTTATTTTGAACTTTTAACCCCATAAAGAAGTTCAACTCTCTAAGTATTGACATTCCAAATACCCTCTTCATTTTTTCATCAAATTCTTTATAAGATTTATCCCTATCACTAGAAAAAATTATACCATCAACATAAAAAATGAAAATAAGGGTGACTATACTCATATCTTTAACATAAAAGTTGTTATAAACGTTTTTTTGGAAAATTTAAACCTCTTAAGGTAACTGTCAAGTTTTGAATACCGAGCCTGAGGGTCTCTTTTCAACCTGTAGAAAGATTTCCCTATTTTACACACCATAGTTCCATCATTATCAAGTATAAACCCATTGGGTTTTTTAATATAAAATTCTTATTCAATTTATTTATTCAATAATGTTGACTTAACATCTATTATATGTACATTTTAATTTTTATGAATATCAATATCCAAAAACATTCTGCTAGTTTCAAGCCTTGTAATAGGGGAAAAAGTTTCTTAAAAATAACACCTTCCACCTACGTATAACATTTGAAAACTAGTTGTGCTTTATTTCTCAAATTTTTTTCCTATTCACTGAGCTTATTTTTGAAGACCCATTTTGTTCTTATAACATTATTTAATTTTAGTCAAGGAACAATATCTCAAGTGTTATTTTTCTTAATTTTTTCCATCTTTTTATTCATCACATTTAACTATTCTTTATGCTTAATTGCTTGTGAAATGAACTATGCTTACACCCATGAGATAAGTGATATTTTATTCTCAAACATCAATTTCCATATAGTATGAAATAGAGCTTCATGATCTCTAATGATATTATTTAATTCAACATGTTCTTGTAAATTTTTTATTTTTTTTGGGTTTCTCCTAGTCTCACTTACCTCGTCACTAGACTAATCAGAATCAATATATACAAGATTAGGCTCACATTCATCCACTTTCTTATTAAATTATATATAATTCATCATTCTATATTTCATTATACTATCCTTGTCATATTCAAAAAAAATTGTTAAAGTGGACTATTTTTTAATAACTTTTAAATAAAAGGAATCTGCAAAATTGTATATTTTTTTATTCTATCACTCGTAACTTTTTCCATTGGTTTAATATCTAATTAAAAATATTTCTTCCTTCTTTTCATAAAACTTTTCTTAAATTCAATTTTTTTATCTTTAGTAAGAAATGGATCCTAAAAATATTAAAGTATTTTACTATAGTATTTTTCTTATGCCACATATTATAGGGAGTAATTTTTTATTCTGGTCGAAGAAAGAGCCTATTTTGAATATTTAAAATTGTACTTACAGCTTATATCTAGAAGAATTTTGAAAGATTATATTCAGCGAGCATACTTCTTCCCATTTCAACTAAACTTCTATTTTTCCTTTATACTACTCCATTTTTTAGGAGTGTAAGAAGTACTTTATTGGATTTTAATTCCATGCTTTCTAAGGAAAAACTCAAAAGAGTTACTTGTGTACTCATTTCCATTGCCTGTTTTTAGCTTCAATATATATACACCCAAATCCTTCTCTACTTCCCTTCTGAAACTTCTAAACAACTCTACACCCTATGATATATGCTTCATTAACATTAAGATAGTCATCCAAGTGAAATCATCAACAAAAGTAATAAAATATAAATCAACCTTTTTTGATTGATGTCTCATAGGACTACATGGACTAGAGTGTATAATATCAAGTGGTCTAGTGGATTAGATTTCAACTTTCTTATGTCTTTAACTAATCATCATCCCTTTTTGGAAAATTATACAAATAGAATCATATTTCTAATTTAGTTGAGTTAATTATTTTACAGAATCTTCCTTTGAAATCATTCTCATAATATTTTAGCCAAGATTCCCAAGTATTTGGTTCCATATCTTGTTTCCATCCTCAGTTCTTAAAAAACAAGAATTACTAGGATCACCAATCTGGAATTGATTTTTGTTGGTTCTTTCTTCCTTGGTGAAAAATTTTCTATCTTTAAAACATAATATGATACATGAATATTTTCTAAAGATAAATACCTTACCATAATCACGTTTTTGGATTACACTCATTAATTATTTTTTAATCCCATCAAGAAACAAAACTTCCATTGACTTTAGTTTCTGATCTTCAATCTCAGTTATACTAATTCTTATTATTTTTAAGGAACTATCTTTTTAAAATTTTACTTCTAATCCCTAATTTTCATTAATTTTTATTAATATTTTTACATATTCTATTATATGTGAGAAATAACCACTATCAAGAATACATGGTTTATTATTGTTACTATATTTTATATTAGTCTCAACAACAAAATTTCTCCCTTTAATTTTCCTATTCCTTGGTTTCTTTTATTTTTTGGTAAAGTTAATTTTCTCTGGAAGTGTTTTCATACAATCTTTAGTATATTTACTTGGTTGTTCCCAACTTTTTAAAATTTCCTCCAATTAGTCAAATCGGTTTTTCCTTAAGATCTATGTAACTTATAATGACTTTGATTTTTTTTCTTCCTTTGACTTTAGAGATTTTCCCCCTTTTCTTCCACTATTTCTCCCCCTCATTTCATGCCTACTCCCAAGGAAATACATATTGTGAAAATAATTATAAACCTTGTGCTTATAAATCCCACAACACCTATAATATATGTTAAAGCTATATATTCTATATAAGTATATTTTTTCTATGGGATAAGTGTTTTGAGATTCAGTATATGTTTCAACATCTGATTTTCCATGGCATAGGAAATCAATCTTTCAATATATATTTTTAACTTCTATTTGTGTAATTTTTTTCTCACATCCTTTCTAAACCTAATCTATTCCATTATTTATTTTTAACTTGGTATTTTTAGTATAATCAGATGAACTTTTATGTTTATCATATATATATTTCACCAGATTTTTTGGATGACTTCTTTCAGCAACATGAGATGTTTTAGCCTTTATCTTTGAATCTTTTTTGAAATCATCACTCATCTACTTTGAGGTATTCTTAACCCTGATACATCTTGATTATTCCTTACATATGTCTTATTCCATAATATTAAGTTTTTCATCAAGATATTTCATCATTTTCATTGTTCCATAACTTTAAACTTGAGATTCTAAATTTCTTTTATGTATGTATATTCCTTTCTATGAAATTTTTTCTTTTTATTAATTCTTCTTCTCACTTTATTTCTTCAATAATATATCTTATTTTTGGAATTTTTTGTTTTTTTCAAGTCATTCCACAAGTTTTGATATTAGCTGATATTCCCCATAAGTTTGTTTACCTTTTTCTAACTTAGTTTGAAGTAACTTCCTTTCTTTTAATATAATCCATGAAGGTTATGACTTGTCCATATTTTCATCTTCTAATCAATTTTTTTTAATACATTCATACTCTTATCATTTTCTCATCATACTTCTTTTGTTTCTTTTAGTAAACCTTTTCTTTTCCCTGGGGGGTTTCTTAACTTCCTTAAAAGTTTTAACCCACTTTATCCTATGAGGTTTTCTTTTAAAATCATCATAATCATATTCTTTATACTTCTTATTTGGATATTTTATTACAAAATGTTTGATGCCTCCACACTCAAATCATTTTAGTGGGAGTTTTCCTTTATATTGGCCCCTATATTTTTGATAATTTCTAGGGATAAAGGACATAATTCTATTATTTACTTTAAAATCGTCTTCTTTATCTTTTGATTCACTAAGGCCCATTGTATCATGTTCTGGTTCTCAGATCTTCGGCTTCCTCATAGCATAAAAATACATCTCCTCCTTTATCTTGTTTTCAAAATTCTAGATCTTTCCTCATTTTATATACTATAATCATGTTATGTATTTCATCAAGGGATTAATAATATTTGTCTTATAAATATTAGATTTTAGGATCAAACTTATATGTAATATTCCTCATTAATTTTCTAACAATAGTTGAATCTTACAAGACATATCTAAATCCTATGATGTTGTTGATAATTTCATTTACTCTGGTGAATTACTCATCAATAGTTTCATCTACCACTATCCTAATATCTTTAAACATTATTCTCTAGATTTTAATCCTTTCTTCCTTTACTTTAACATTTCCCTTCAAGATACTTTCATGTTTTCACCAAGTTTCCTTTGTTGTCCTGAGACCCATCATCTTCATATAAAAATTTTTTAATAAGGACATAAGGATAGAATTCTGAGATTTTCCATAAACATCAATGTTCCTTTTGTCAGAAAATGTCATAGGAGAATGTTTCTCCCTAGGTAAAAACCCTACAGTAGATGCATCAATCACCTCAAGGAAAAGAGCCATAAGATGGGGTATCATTCTATTTTTCCATCTATGATTATTTTTTTCATTAAAGGTAGAAATTTATATGATATTTTGTGAGTTTTTATTATCCATGATAAGAAATATAGGTATATTATAAAGATAACATGGTTTCTCTGATACCACTTGAATTTCTTGGGAATGTGTTGTCCCCTAAGTTGGGGGGTTTAATCAGTAGTGATATTTTATAATTTATTTTCTCTTGAAATTAACCCCTGAAACTTGTTAAAATTATTATCCTCTTAACTTTATAACTCAACCTTACTCTTATGAAATAATAGATAAATATACAAAGGCACGCAAGTTTTTATAATATTTATTCTTTATTTGGATACCTAGTCATTCTCTTGTCGACTCCCATCAATACATGTATACCCACTATATAATGAACTGAATACAAACGAGACAACTCCTGTCAGGCTTCTTTTGTCTCATAATAAGAAATTACACTGGCTCTAAATAGTTTCAAAGTTTTCTTATACTTTAGATGTAATTTCATATAGAAACTTTGAAAGACTATCACCAAAAGCACTATTTAGAAATTCTATGTCTGGAACACTCTATTCATTGATGCTCTATTTGATTTAGTTATGTTTAGTACAACTCTGTCTAGTACTTTTTCATTTGATGCACCTATTTCTGATGTACCTTTGTCTGGTACATTGTGTGTTATGATCCTCTTCCTCAACCAAGTGATTTCTTGGTCAGATAATCATGCTGAAAAAACTTTAAAAATTAAACTCTCTAGAAACAGTATCAACAATATATCTTAATGATTTTTCAGCCATTTATATAGGAGTACTTCCTCTAAAAATCTAGGAGGAAGAATGGGATCCAATTTTTATTTTCTTCCTTAACTCAACTTTTATTTGACCACCTTTAATGCTTTTGAAACTTCAGAGTCAACATTCTTGATTTATGTTTCCTCAAATATAAATATTAATAATCTCTCCAAAAATTATTAAAATTTAGGATAAATTTATAAGTATTGAAAGAAAAGATCATTATTTTCACAATGTTTGAATTTACAAAGTTTTTGTAAAGTTTCCCAAACATTTATCTGGTGTATTAATATGAATGAATCTTTGTCTGATGTATCTTCGTAAGAACTCCTTTGTTTGTTAGACCCATAAATCTATTATTTTTCTGATACACCCACATATGGTTTCAATTTTTTAGGAAACCTTTATTTTATGGACTCAAAATTTATTTATCTGACAACTTTTAAGAGTTTTTCCAATGTAACTTCATTTAAAAACATCATCTCTATTTGTTCGATATGCTTCAGACTTCTCTATCCAGTAGACAGTAATTATATTTCCTCATTTATAATAACTTTGTATGTGTCCATCTGGTAACCTTTAGATATTTTTTCTTCTACTTTATTTACAAATTCTTTGTTCGATCAACTTTTGTCTGATTAAAACTTTTGTGATCAACCTCCATATAGTAGAAACTCCATGAATTTATATTTTCAAACTTTTTATAATTTTCAAAATCATCATTTTATAAATTCAACTTTTTAAAAACCATCTTTTTTAGGAAACTTCATGAGTGAACTTCATCTTGGACCATTACAACTTTTAGTAATCATAATGTTAGAAACTTTGTGGATCAGTATATCATCGTCTAAATTATTAAGTAAAGTAACTCGAAATTATTCTTATAAACAACAACTTACTTTCACCTGAAACAAAAAACCACATTCACACAATACATTGATAATAAATACAATAATATTTACAAAATAAACCCAAAGTATTGTCAAAATCCAAAGGAATTGAACCATAGTTGGAATCACAACATAGTCATAAAAATTTATAAATACAAACAAAGGGAACAACTCAAAAGGAAAGATTGAAAATGTGAGACCATTAGTGGGTCTTCCCACTACATAAGGCTTCCATTTATCATGGTGGGTTAAAAGAAACTAATAGTTCTAGGTAAAACATAAAGAACAGCTCATCCATTCATCCAAATTAACTTCAAAACAAATCACTAACCCTAACACTCCATCAATAATTCTATAAAATGGTAATAAGTCTCTTAGATCATCTAAATAAAAAACACATATTAAGAAAATAAGGATAACTCAAACGGATAGGGAAACAAAAAGAGGTACTTTGAAATAGATTCATTAGACTATCATCAAGACTCAAGCTAAGAAAGATATTCCCTACTTCACTAATTTCTAGTATTATAAATTTTTTAATGATGATCAAATTTCCCACAAAAAAAGGTCATCAATCCTCATGGATAGGAAGTATTAGAATTCACAAGATAAGCATGTTGATATTACATTAGAGTCATCCTATTCACCAGAAGAATGAAAACATATTAAGAATATTCTCCCAATCCATCCTAATTTTCTATTTCAATCTCATCCTACATATTCTTCTCACAATATATTGATAATTCCCTAATATCAAAAGATATAGGGTGACCACCCATACTAGCTTATTCCCTAAAGATCAACTCCACCTTTGTGGAATTATTAAAAACATCTTGAAATGAAGCTATATTAAATAAAGTAATTCTAGAACTAAGTTATGGATGTAATGCCTTCATGAAAATAGGATCCTTTATTGTTTCCTTGGAAATAAACTTGGGAGAGAAAGGAAAAAAGTCATTAAAATAGGTGATATACTCCATCACTAGCTGATCACCATACTATAGGTTCATAAGTTGCATTGCCTTCTCCACTTTCACTATCTCTAGAAAATGAAACTGGATAAACATGGTGTTAAAGAATTACAAAGACATACTATTCTATAGCTAAATTGGTACAATAATCCTCCCCCATTATAAACATGGTCCTTTAAAAAAGTACAAAAAAGTTTTCATTCATGAGTTTTATGGAGATTTCAATGAATTTAAGTCTCCTTAAATTTTATCTAGAAACTCCATACCCTCTTGAGTTCCCTGATCACCATGGAAGACAACAAAAAAAACTGAGAATAGTTTGTCTCTACCACTCTACCTAGAGTCTGGATAGGGTTGACATCTTGAAGAACTACACTTAATCCTAGATAAACACTAGTCTAAGGAACACTTCATGACACAGACTTCCTATGATCCATCGGGACTTCCCTATGAGAAATGATCTAAATAAAATAATTAAACATAAAACTCAATCAAAATATTTAAATTCAAACTCACTATAATAGAAATAAACCATTCAATCAAATTACAAAACCCTTTTTTGAAAAATCACTAATCCAATTTAAAATTTAAAAATTTACCTTTAAAACCTTTTAAAAATCATGTAATTTCACTTAAAAAAGTTTTAAATTGAATTTTTAATTCTAAAATTATTTTTTTAATTTAAAATACCCAAATTTTTTAAAAAACTTCTTTATAAATTTTTAAAATAATTACTTTTATCTTGTGAATCAAATTTTCCATTACAAAATATCAAAAAATTAAAACCAACTAGAGTTAATACACCACAACCCCCCCCCCCCAATCCATCTCAAATAGAAATAACACATAACCAACAGTAATATGAAATAAAAATGAATAAAAACAAAAAAACAAAGGGTTTTATAGTTATGCATGGTTTGGTGGCATGGTTTTGTGGACCCCATTCCAAATGTGTAACCACCACTGAGATCTTCTTATAACCATGTAAACATGTTCCACATGGTTTACCATACTGCGAGAGATAATCATGAACCTCTAGTTAAACTTCTATTTTTCCCCAAAAACCTAACAAATATCTAATCAACCTACATAACTTAAATATAATTCAAAAAATCACCAATTCAAGTCTAAATACACAAAAAAAATAAATGAAGAAGCTTGAAATTCATGAATAAAAACCCAAAATCCCATGGAAACTCGGGTTTCATCATGAGAGGTGGTAATCAGGCACCTACTCATGACTTTACACCTGACTTCCAATGATCTTAACTCTTATTTACCAGAATCCCTAAATAATAAGTACAATTTGATACCATTTTTTACAAGCCAACCCAGGTCACCCATGATCTGATCACCCCAGATGACCCATGGTAAGGCCTAAATGGAATTACTAAACCCTGTGGTCTAGAAAAAAGTGTCCAGACATCAAAATAAATATACTATAATGATTTATCCCAAATAAATAATATTAAACACATTATATAATTCCACTAAGAATACATCATGGTGTGTCCAAACATTAGAAATCTATGAAAAATGAAATAAATACTTTTAAATTAAAAACTAACCAAATGGGCCATAATGAAACTAAAAATATAAATCAACTTAAATATAATAATTAGGAAGAATTAAAATAAAAAATGAGGTTAACTTAGTCAATACGTGAATAAACCAAAATTCCCAACATGATATTTTCATGACTTCAATGTCACCATCCAACCACAACCTCCCCAAGAGATACTAAGAGAAAGAGAAGTCCACAAGCTATTACTTCCCAAAATCCTAAACTTGAACCTACAAAATTCACTCGGTCTATATACATTGAGTGGTGTAAATAGGGAGTGAGCATAAATATCCTAGTAAGATTTAAATAGATTCCATGTTTTTCCTTTTTTCAAACATTCCTAAAAAATAGTTTGAAATGTGCTATTTAAAAATAGTTTTTTAACACTATGAAAAAATACATGAGTATATCTTACTCACCATTTTAAAACCAATTAATTCTTAAAGAAAAACATTTAAATTTTCCTATAAAACCACTTTTGAAAATGTACATTCCCAAAAATCTTTTCCGAACCACTTTTAGAAAATGATTTAGAAATAACTCGACATAACCAAAATAAAATAGTAACCATGTAATTCTAGTTAAGTGGTATAAATAAAAATAAATAGATGTCTAGGTAAATAAAAATCATAAAAAATCATAAACCAGAGGTAAGACTTAATGTGTTACTAAACAATGGATTTATTTAAATCAATCATAAAAGATATGGGAATCAATGACACATAATAATATAGAATAATAGAAAGAGGATGAATCCAAAATATGATCAAACATGATAACATGGGAGTCAAGTAAATTGTATATAATCATAGGAAATTCCCAAACATCTAGTGATACGATCTTGTAAGTACTCAGGTGGAATTATATATTGGGATATCGATGAATTACTAGTCTATAACCAATTAGATTACTCTCAACTAGACTCACCAGTGGTTCTCCTATGGTTAGTATTAGTTTAAAGAAAGAGGATAAAAGTATATATCATTAGTAAAAGTGTAGAAACTATCTCTAAATCTCTTACTAAAATGACTAGGATCCCTGTGTTATTATTAATATGTGGTGGAATCTATGTCTTTATCTGGTATAATTTTTCCTAAAACTTCTTAAGGAAGTCCCAATATTGTCAAGTGATTTATGGATTGACCATAGAAGACAACACCAAGAAAACCTTCTTGATAATTCAACCATAATTGAACACCTCTTGGTCTCAAAAATATACCACTTTATATTTTTTTTCAACTAAGGTACATAAATCACTTAATCTCTCAAACTTAAGAAATGGATCACTATCCAACATTTCTAAGTCTACGTAAGTAAGCTCGGTGTAGGAAACATGAATCCTTGAACAAAAATACCATGTTATCTATACATTAGAGATTTAAAAATGTTTCCAAACATATTCCATCCCCACATATTAATAATATAAATGGAATCCAACCTATAAGAAATAGTTTCTATAATTACTTTAAAAAACTCTTAAAATAGTTTACAAAAACTGGAATCACAATTTACCCCTTTTAAAAACTCCCCCTAAATACATTCTCTCCCTTGAAAGGTAAAGAAAATATCAATAGATGTTATCATATTTCTCATTATTTGGAAATAATATCCAAATATAATATGAGAGAGGGTACAGATATCATATACCTTATCCTTGAAGAGAGTGAGGTTGAATTCCCATAGCCAATCACATCTTCTGAAATGTTTCCTTTAATAATGGTTTAATGAAGATATAAAAAACGTTTTCCTTTATTGGTAAAAACCCTAGATTTAATTCATTTATTTATAGATGTTCTTTGATAAAGTGATATTTAATATCAATGTGATTAGATATGGAACTTTTCACTATATTATTAGTGTGATTGATAGCACTTTGATTATAATAACCCAAGAGAAGATGAGTTTCATATCAGGAAAAAATATCACAAGTGTGTCTTCATCCATATTAATTGTGTTGCATCTTGAATGGAAGATACATAATCATGTTGTATAGTGTTGAGAGTCGCTAAAATTTGTTTATTTGTATTCAATACAACACATATTTCTCCTAAAATAATACTCCACTAGATGTGGATCTTCTATCATCGACACATATTTCTTAATCTACATCTATGAAACCAAATAGATAAATATTTATTATGTTATAATATTTCATCGAAAAATAAATTTTTTCTTTAATATGTCTAATAATTAGTTTCCATAAAAAATATGGGACTTTTTTAGTTCACTTTGATACATGGCATAAAGTGTAATAGCATACACTAAATCTAGCCTTGAAGCTATGAGATATAACAGACTGCCAATCAACTTCCTAAAATCTTTAAAACTAACATCCTTTCCTTTACCACATTTTGAAGAATTCATTCCCACTAAAATGGAAGTGGAAAATGTATTTGAATATTCTATGCTAAATATCTTTAATAGTTACTAAGAATGCTTCTCTTGATAATGTGCCTTTTATTTTTGAGAGATTTTTAAGCCAATAAAGTACTTCATTTATCCTAGAATAGAAATATCAAATAAATACTTTATCTTCCCAACAAACTTTTCACACATTTCTCCATCATTACCTATGAATATAATATCATCAATATAAACAATTAAAATAAGATAAACATATTTATTTTATTTTATGTAAAGGTTTCTTTCAACTCTTCCTTTTTGGAAATTCAACTTCTTCAAGTAAGTATTCATCTTAGAATATCAATATCTTAGAGCTTATTTCAAACCATATAGAGCCTTATTTAAATTTAAAATGTATTTTTCATATTTTTTAAGTAAGAAACCACATGGTTTCTCAATATAAACTTCTTATTCTAGATCTCCATTAAGAAAACCAAACTTGACATCCATTTTAAATATTTTATATATTCTTTGAGTAAAAATAAAAAGAATGGTTTTGATGGTTTTAAGTCTTTCCACTGGAGATAATGTCTCATAAAAATCAATACCATCAACTTGTGAGAAGCATTTACAAATAAATCTTTCCTTGTTTCTTATCACTTCACCTTTTTCATTCAACTTATTCCAAAACACCCACTTTGTTCCAATAACATTTTTATTTTTTGGTTTGGGTACAAACTCCCATGTATCATTTTTCACAGTATGATCCAATTCACCATTCATGGAATCAACCCACTCTTGATTATCTAAATCTTATTCAACATCTATTGGATCTACCTTTGAAAATAGAGAGGTATATGTGATTGTCCTTTATGTTTTTCTAGTTTAAATATATATTCCTTAATCTCTAATGATATTTTTTCTCTCCACTTGATTCCTCAGCCTTAGATGTGATGAATACACTTATCCCTCATCACTATATGGATAAATCAAAATATCAATCCTGTATAGTTTCTTTATTATCACTAATGTTAGAAAATTTTCCATATTTTTTAACAAAAACTTCATCTTCACTTCCTATTATATTTATAGTTGATTGTGAAACCTTTATATCAGAATGTTCTATCACCTTCTTTTGAGTCAAAAGTTTTACTTATGAATTTTATATCCTTTTTATTTTAAAAATCACAAACCCTTTCTTAAATAATTTATTATTAACTTCTTATATACAAATTGTTTTAGAATGGTTATATAGAAAACATAATCTTTTACCATACTTAGAATTATTTCTAAAGTATTCATGAATATAAACATACATTCTTCATTAAGATTATCGGAATGAGTATAGATCAAAAAATCATCATATTCATCTTTATCAGATCAAATTTAATATTTTCTATCTTTTCAGTCATACTGAAAATGTCTTTATAATCTGACTGATATTAGAACCAATAAACATCATATTCATATTTATAAATATTTTTTCAATGGAATCTGTAAGGAATTCCATCAGACTGACCAAGTTTAAATTTTGAATACGGAAATTTGATTTCTATCGTAATGGAATATCTTTTACATTGTGAGGGTTTAAAACCAATATGATGTCAAACAATCTATTATGATATATTCCTTGAAGTTCCAGCTATTTAAATTTTTGCAACAAAATTAGAGAAAATATGATTGTTATAAGGGTTTCCTAAAAATACTCGGTCATTCAAAGAGTTTGGAGATGATCAATTATTTTTCAAAATTCTCATTTGTGTGAGAGCTCTAAAGATTACATAGCATGAACAACATTTTCTTAGTCTTTTTTAATTGTTTTAGAGTTGTGTATTATTAAGGGAAACTTTTCAGGTTGACCCATTAAAAATACTTTTTCATTGTATTTGTGCATCTGATCATTGTATTGATCGAGGGATTACAAGGATAGTAAGATAGAGAATCCAATGATCATATTGATTAAGGGATTATGGTGATAGAAAGACAGATCTGGTCCATTGGATCAAGGGATATCGGGGATATGTAGACAAAGAAACTGATCTTTATATTGAGGGATTTCCTTTCTGATGAAATATATACTTTCCTGTAAGTATAAAATAAGGGACACCTTTATCCAAGTTTTGTGGATACCTTACTCTTAAGTTTAAAAGAGATATATTCTTTTTAAATAGTTATAAGTCATTCTTATATTATTTTTACTGTTTAATTGTTTCTTAAAAGTCTCTTAAATTCTGTTGTTCTTATATGTTTTGATTTGATCCTAACGACTCTTATTACAAATAACATTATTTGTTTTATTAATCAGATCTATTATGAATCTGATACATACTCATTTAATCATATCTAGTTCAAATATGATCTTTTTACTCTGATTTAATAATATACTTTATGTTTATGTTTCATTTACTTTGTATATCGAAATCATTAGTGATTATGATACTTTAGTAATCAGACTGAGGTCCTAGTCCAAATCTGGTCTTTTATATTAAATAGGTTTGTGAATTGGTTTATTTTAAACTCTTTTAAACTAAAGATTTTTAATTCTATAATTCACCCCCCATCTTGTTATTGATCTATCTAGAATACGTTATTTTAGTCATAATATCAATATATATTATATTGATATTCAACACTTTCACATCTGTAGAATCAATAATCTTCCCACTTTCCTTATTATAAAACTTGTATCCTCTACTATTAGGTGGGTATCCAAGTAATATACCTTAAAACCCGCTTTTATCAAACTTTACAAGATTATCATATTTGAATTTGATAATGTAGGGTTTTTGAATACCACTAAAATACTTTAAAACGTAGGGTCTCTTTGTAATACATCTTGTATGGAGTCATATTAGAGTTTTTCCTATAAAAAAATGATTCTAAATGTGAATTTTTAATCCAATAGATTGTCTCTAAAAATAAGAATTACCATTTTCAATCAACATAGTTTGAGAAATATCAACCAAAATTCTATTATTTATTTCAAAAACACCATTTTTTGTAGTGTTTATGGTGCACTATATTCATGAATAATTTCATACTTTTCATGATAATATTTAAAAGTCCCATTTGTGTATTCAACACCATTATTAGTTTGAATATTCTTCATGGAATTTCTACATTATTTTTTTCACTTATCTTAAAACTATTAAAAAAATTTAGAGACTCTAATTTGTGTTTCAAAAATAGAATAAATGTTATACGAGTAAAATCTTCAATAAAGGAAATAATTTACTTATCAACATTTGTTGATTACTTTATCATGGGACCACCTATATCAGATTGAAGAATCTCCAAGGGATTATTTGAATGTATCTCAACTTTCTTATATACTGAATTTGTAATATTCCCTTTCTAAAATATTAAACAACACTTTTTTCTTCTTCTTTTCATGTTAGGAATATCATGAATACTTTTTGTCTTTGTCATCTTTCTCATATTCTTCTAGGGGATATGTTGAAGACATTTATTCCATAACCAATTTTCTTCCATCATGATCATAAAGCATGATTCCTATGCATCTACAACTTGAAAAAAAATCCATTGGTTTGTTGTCCTCTTTTTATAACATTACCATCCTTAGTACTTTTAATAATAAATCTATATCTTATAAAAAAACCTTCATTTCCTTCATCACAAAGCTATGAAACACTTAGTAAATTGTGCTTCAGTACATCAAAAAATAAGGAACTTTTGTATTTCAATATTTCTTTTCCAAAGATAGAAGATTTAATGCCTTTGATTCTAAGTGACCCATCATTTCCAAAATTCATTGTCCATTTTTTGTAATCTTTCAAATTTTTTAACAAATTAAAATATCTTTTCATATTTCAATAGAACCCATTCTCCAATATCCATGGTCATTATCCTTTTGTGGCCTTAAGAGTATTTTCAACTACTAAGGCCTTATATTTTACTTTTTCTTCATTCACATGAGGTTTTTGGGAGTTTTAATACAAATTTTTTTTGAGATGGTAGCATTATAGGACATCCTTTGGCGAGATGTCTGAGATGGTCACATATTTTATAAATAGTTTCCACAAGTTGAAACATATTTTCAATTTTTAGATAATATTTTTTAGGTTTTATTTTTTAATTGGTTGAATCCCCCTAAAAATATACCTATAATACCTTTTAGATTCATTTTAGTATTAATGATTGAACCAATTCATTTTCATTGAACACCCAAAACATCCACAACACCAGTAATAACCATAGAAATCATAACTTCCTTTGTAACTTGCATGATATCTAGAACTATATATATATTATCCATCATCTTTCTGACCTTAAACATTTGATTATTGTAGTAAACCAAAATTTTAGAAGTCTCATGACATCTTCTTCTTTATATTAGGATTATTTTCATCCTTAATAGAGTCTCAAATTGTACCAGTTTTTTCTTTAAACTTTGATTCTATTTAAATTCCAGAATTTTTTACTTCACTTGTTTTAGCTACATACATGGTCTTATAAACATTCTTCTTCTTCTAAACATTTTCAACCTTATTTTAAACCTATTAGTATTATCTTTGTTAATCCTTATATGTTTTACACTTCTTATAAATTTCATCTGATTTTGAAATTGAGTTTTGGATATTTAATATTCCTTGTTTAGCTTTAACCAAATTTTATTATACAATGTAAAAGTATTTCTCCTTCACCTGTATCTTTTTTTCAAGGTAAATATTTAGGTTTTTCTCTTTATTAAGTAACTTCTTTAGATCATTGATCTATTTTAACAACTTGTATTTTTATTCAAGAACTAGCTCTTGATTGTTAATAAGCCAACCATATTTCTTTAACTTCTTATTTTCCTTCTTAAGTTTAGTAATTTTTTAAAGAAATTCTTTAAATTATTTTTTAAGAATAAACTAAATCTAAATTTCCTCTTTTTTTATTAAAGTTTCTTATTTCATAACTGGTAAAATTCTCATCATTCACTTTAGCAATAAGAAACTTCTTAGCACAATCATTGCTGGAATATTCAACTTCAACTTCACTATCATCATCTTTCTCACATTTAGAAAAAATCTATTTTTATATTTAGAACAATTATTTTTCTTTTATTTTGAATAATATTTTGATTTATCAATATACTTATTCAGATATCTTCTTGAATTTCCACCTTCTTCGTCATTATCTTCATCTTCTTTTAGCCTTGGACAGTTTTTTGTGAAATTTCTAATGGCTCCGTAGTTAAAGAACTACCATGGTAACTTTCCTTTATACTTTTTTGTTCCACTTTTCACATTTATAGAAAATAAATACATGAATTCATCAAATTTTTTACTTACTTAATCTTTATTTTCAGATTCATTATCTTCTTTCTCTACAAATTTCTTGGAATTTTGTTGTGTAGCTGTTTTGAAAGAGATTCCCTAATCAACCTTTTCCTTATTCTTGATAGCCTTTTATATACCCATTTCATATATGATGAAAATAATATATAGATCATCCGAATAGATATTTTTTTCGATTTATTCAAAGGATGATGCCCTGACATCAAGTTTATCATGAATAATTCTTACAATATTTTCAACAATAGTCGAATCTTCCTATTTATCATAGAAACATCTTATGGTTATTATAATTTCATTGAATATATTAAAGAAATCCACAATAGATTCGGCATCTCCCATTTTGAGGTCTTCATACTTCAATATTCATATATAAAACTTGGCTTTCTCCACTTTCATATTTCTTTCATAAATATTTTTCAACTTGTTCCAAATGCCTTTAGTTATTCCAATTCCTTTAATCCTCATAAATTAAATTTTATAGAGAGAGGAAAGTATAGAATTTCTGGATCTCCCATCATTCTACTGATTTTTCTTATTTACAATTGTTAAAAGAACACTCTCAGTAGGAGGAGTGAAACCATATATAGAATCTTCAAGAAATTAATATCCAATAGATAATAGATAGGGTAGAATTTTTTCTATACATATATTATAGTTCTTATTATTGAAGATAAGAATACCCCTATTATTAACTAAGTTTTGAACATCCATGGAAACCTTCTTCAACAAACATCAGGCAATCAAGACTCAATGAAAGAAACATAAGGATCTAATACCAATTGAAATGATCAATAGGGAACTATGTGATCACTGCGAGGGGTGAATTAATGATATATTA
Organism: Viscum album; assembly: GCA_963277665.1. Lineage (NCBI taxonomy): Eukaryota > Viridiplantae > Streptophyta > Magnoliopsida > Santalales > Viscaceae > Viscum > Viscum album. Next base: position 1,144,531,697 of record OY728148.1, read on the forward strand.
TTTTTATTTTTTATTCTTTAAAATAACCTTTTTCATTGGTTAGAGAGAAATGAATCTGCTAAAACAAATCACACAAGCACATCCATAGGAATACAAGAATTTGCATGGTTCACTACTCAATAAGTGTATCAAGTCTTTATTATGGTTTATAAACAATCCAAGACCACACATCTAATAGAAAACAATCCTTTTTGGTTATAGCGAGCATGGAATATTCATCACCTGAATAACACTATAGTCCACTGATAGTGAATGTTCTCCTCACACAAATAGTATGATAAAACAATTTTTGAAATAATAAAATGAACCATCACCAACAGGATTAATACATCTTCACTATGCTTATTGATCTTTCATCACACTTTCCTTCCTATAAACTATTCTTCCTACTCTACTATTTTTTCATAGAAGTGATAAAGAAATTTCTGAATAAACTTCTTTATTTGAAATTATCAATCTAATAACCTCTTCATCAGGTAGTTTTCCATCTAGTACCCTTTGTCTAGTAAACTCCTTCTAGTACATGGTTTCTAATGTCACTACATCTGGTGCTTTAAAAAAAGATCACCAAAGCCCCATGGTTGGCACATAAAATCTTCAACAACTCTTAGAGTATCAATAACTCAATCAAAATCTTCTCATAACACCTTCTCCCCTTTATATAGGAAATATTTCTCTAAAAAAAATGGATGAGTATGAACTTAAAATTAAAATTTCACACCCTTAATTTGAATATCCCACTCAAAACATTCTTCATTTTACCTCCTTCAAACCTCTGAGAAAATAAGAGTCAACAATATTTATAGAAACTTTCCTTAATACTCTATGTCAATATTCTTTAAACCTTCCTTAAATATTGGCTAGAATCACGATCCTTCCTTCATGATTATTGAAGTGTTAAACATCAAAATCAGTATCATCACAATTAATGACTTTATAAAAAAAATTAAAAGATTTGCACACCTTCTTCTGGTATATCAACATAACTTATCTGCCCGAAAATGCCTCATCTAGTAATCTTCATAATTGTATGTATCATAAACTTTGCATGTTTCCTCTATATAGAGATCTTTAAGTTACCCTGTATGATGTCTCTACTTGAAAACCTTTATCTAATTCCTCCAAACACATTCTTCATCTAGTGGAATCTATCCAAAAGTATCTATATTATTACTTCATTTGGAATCCTCTATCTGATAACTTCTTCAAAATTCCTTTCATCCATAGCTTCCACAACAACTTCATTGTTTTATGATCTTCACATGTTTCCTCTATTAGATGACTTCATTAGGAAACCTTTGTCTAATTATTGATATTTTTTTCTATCTGATACAACTTATTTTGGGAAATATATCCTCAAATTTTAATAAGATCCTTTAGAAATCATGATGTTTTTTACTTTGAAGAAAATAAAATCATCTTCTAATTTTATTTTTTATAATATCTTTGTTCAGTGGAACTATGAATAAAATTGGGAAAACATTTAGTTACATACTTCATATAATCACCTTTATCTATACGACACATATTTTTTGATCTGGTATACTTTGTATGGAAACTTAATAAGGAAGTCCCAACATTATTAAGTGATTTATGAATTGACAACAAAATACAATACCAAGAAACCCTTATTTCTTTTAAACCATACTTCAACACCACTAGGTCTCAATAATCCCTCCCTTTGGATTTTATTTTCAATCAAGGAAAAAAAATCAATGAAGATCTAAGACTTGATAAATGGATCACTATCCAACAATTTTGATCCTATACGAGTGAACTATATGTTGGAAATAAGAATAATTGAACAAAAATACCATTTTATCCATAAATTAGTGATTCAAAAACATTTCCAAACTTCTTTTATTCCCATATCTTTACAATAGAAAATTATTCCAACATATAAGAAATGGTTCCTATAAACACTTTATTAAAATATTAAAATAGTTCATACATAATGAAATCACAACTTACACTATTTAAAAAATCCCCCTAAATTCATTCTCTCCCTTGAAAGGTAAAACACATATTAATGGATGTTGTCATGTTTCTCCCCCTTTGACAACAATATCTAAATACAAGATGATAGAGGGGTGAACGTGTTGTCATGACATATAAAATTTATTATTCTTGTAGAGGGTATTTATAGTCTATGGAAGACCCTAGGTCATATATCAAGGAGCTTTTATAGGTTTAGAGTGTGTATTTTTAATAAAAATTACTAAAAGAGGGGGTTTGTTTTGAAAATAGTTTAAAGAAAATAACTTAATTTAAAGAGTTTAATAGTTGAATAACCAAGTGGATTTTGAAAAGTATGATAAAAAGGGTTCATTGTGAGTTCACTACACACTTTTAAAGTTCATCATTCTTGGAGATTAATCAGGGTTTGATGTAAGTCTTTAGTTGAAATTAATCAGAATCTTGATTACTTTCCATGTTTTTATATCAAATCACGTTGATCCAAACCTTAATATAACAATCGTATAGCCAAGGTTCATATCTAAATCATATTATAATAACATAAAAATAAAATTTAAATCTCAAATAAGTGGGGAATAAAATGATTCTTGTGATGTCCAATTGGAATAACACAAGTCACACACTCAAGACTTCACACTGATCGGTTAAAAGTAAATAGCATTCCATTTAATTTAGTCAAAAAAAGAATTCAAACATGAATCAAAGTAAGATAATTCTAAATTAAATGTTTTCAAAACCAAAATACATCAAACCAGTAGTATTAAATTTTCCAGAACTCCCTTTACAAGATGTGTATCTCCCTCATAATGAACACCCACCGTTTATCCCAACATTGAGAGGAGGAAAGTCGGGTGGAACTCTTTCTTCATCCTTGATCCCCTTATGAGGATAGGGGACTCCATAACTTCTAGAATGAGGAGAGGACTCATGTGTAACTCCAAAATGGCAGATATTTTGTTCTGGTTTGAACTTAAAAAGGGGAATCCTAGGGTATCATTTTATAAGAAAATTATAAGGTGGTTTTGAGCCCCCATATTTCAAGAAAACACGTGCCCTAAGGTTTTATACATCCAGACAGTCTTATCTCTCTTTGAAGAAAATAAGAAAAAATTATATCCCCACCTCCTGAATATCTCCAATAAAAATTGTGTACCATTTGGACAATTATAGATTGAGATATCGATAAAACATAGCACACCACTTTTGACTTCATGCAGATTTGGTGGCTTAGATAGATCAGTCCGGATGGGCTACCAGATGGCTGAATTGAGCTTTTTTTCCTTCATAAATGATGTATCAAAGTGAATTTTGGACCATACCACAAAATATTATCACATTTGGATGCACGTTTTAGTATAATTTTGTGGTTGAGTACACTGGTGTGCTTGTATCTTGTGTATTTTGGCCCATTTTTCTTGAACTTTGTTATGGGCCCTCCAAATCACCTCCACCTACAATACTATTATCAATAAAAAGTAACATTTCCATTTTTAACACTGATAAAAACAAAATAATTTAACCAAACATTAAGTGAAATTTTTTATTATTTTAATAATTTTTAATACAAAACTAGTTTAGCACAATAGCGTAAGAGTAAAAATGAAACAATGAATTGCGGTGCAATCACACCCCAACAACTAAACATTTTCACTCCTGGTAAAAGTAATATTTCCAAAAATTATAAATGTAGATATTTCCAACTTCATAAAGATTTAACATTCAATGAAAATTTAATTCCTGATAGAAATGTGATCAAATAAAAAATCACACTGAGGAGTTATTCTCAGTGATTATGGAAAATTACATCTCAAAAATTGTATCATAATAAAATTATAAGAGATACATGATTCCAATAAATGAAAATGATTCAAAAGTTAATAATTTCACTAATTCTCTATGTGTGTGTTTGACATCCATTTCATGTTATTCTTTCAAATTTCTATTGAGTAAATATAGGTTATTTTAAAATTGTCTACTTATATGATCCTTTCCACCAAACCTACCCTACATCCTTTGAAATAAAATTTCAAGGCCCACTCACTTAATAATTCTTAGAATTCAAACCATAATCTCCAAACCTATATATCCCTATATGTTGTACATTTCATCACTTCCCTTAATGTTTTTTTTTGTTTTTTTTTGGTTTTTTAGGGCATACAATAGTCTGATAATAGGTACACGTGCATAGGTTAATTTGGTACAGTAATGAAATAGATCGGATAAGGAATGAATGTATGTAAAAATCATTTTTGAAGGTATATAAAATTAACCTAACTTATATTTACCTTCTATTAAGTAAGAAATTTTCATACTTCATGGTTGGGTAAAAATATGTGTGGAGAGATTAAGTTGAACAATTTTGCCTTAAACTATTCACACAAAGGGTACCATTATTTGAAAAGGTTTCAAAATGATACAACCATTTATATCATCGATAAATAACCAAATTTCAATAGAAAGTCACATCACATTATTTAATTTTTACTGAAATTCACATTTCATCAGATTTTTTTTAATGTTAAAACAACATGAAATAGATAATTTACTCATAAATTTTTAATTACCTACATGATTAAGTAGGTATCATTTTTTATGATAAATTGGGCATCAAAAATTAAAATTATGGCACAAAAGTGAGGGGGTAGTGGGAGAAAATGAAAATAAAATCCAGTAATCCAAAAAGAGAAAAAGAATAAACATGATAAAAATTTCTATCTAACTCAGGAATATACTCATCCCCCCACACCTAGAGTGTGTAGTTTCCTCACTATAATAAAATAGAATGTAGGAAGGAAAGATAAAACTTGGTGGGTTTCATTGGTAGGTTTCTTCTTGAACTTGGATTTCCTCCATCAGGAACTCCAAAAGGGATTTATAGAAGTGCTTAAGCCACTGCCCATTAACAGTGAAGGTTTGCTTCATTTCTTTATTTGTTACCTGAACAATGCCAAATGGATAAAACATTAGTAACAATGTATGGGAAAAACCAGTGGGAACAAAGCTTACCTAGATGAAACTTCATCCATGCATTGTAAAGGAGGACCTTCTTCCCAATGTGGAATTGATGATGAATGATGATATGGTCATGGGAAGCCTTGGTTCACTCCTTATAAATCCATGAGTTCTCATATGAATGTATTCTCATTTCCTCTAGCCCTTGAATCTGTAACGTCCTTTGAGAACTTGCACTAGAAAGACTAGAATTGCATTGTTTAATGGCCCATTAGGACCGGTGCTCTATCTCGATAGGGAGATGAAAACTCTTTCCAAACACAAGCCCATAAGGTGACATTCCAATGGGAGTTTTAAAGTCAGTACGGTAATCTCATAATGAATTATTGAGTCTAAGACTCCAATATTTTTTTGTTGGGATGAACCATTTTTTGAATAATTTTTTTTACCTCTCAATTTGACACCTCTGCTTGACTATTGGTCTATGGGTGATAAGCAGTAGACACTCGATGCCTGAACCCATATCGATGCAAAAGAGATTGAATTATTCAGCTGAAGAAATGAGAACCCTGGTCACTGATGATGAACCTAGGTAATCCAAACCTATAGAAGATTTGGGTTATAAAAAATTCCACAACAATCTTGGAATCATCATTCCTTATGGTGCATGCTTCTACCCATTTTGACACATAATCAACTACCAGAAGAATATACAAGTTCCTAAATTAATTAGGGAATGTTCTCATAAATTCAATGCCCCAAACATCAAAAATTTCATGTAAGATCAAGGGTTTTTGTGGCATTTCATTTCTTTTAGAGACATTCCCCGTTATTTGACAATGAGAACAATATTTACATAAATCATGGATGTCCTGAAATAATGTTGGACAAAAGAGACCAGAATCAAGGACCTTGAGAGTAGTCCATTGGGGACCAAAGTTTCCCCCACAAGAAAGAGTGTGGAAGAACCTAAGGATGGACTAAAACTCACTATCGGGAACATAAATCCTGAGTACTTGATCACTACATGTGTCCCAAAGGTAGAGGTCATCCTAAAAGTACCAACAGGACTCATGTTTTATATGTTCAGCCTGGTTTTTTTAAAATTAGTAGGAATACAAGATGCTACCAAATAATTTGAAATTTCAGCATACCAAGGAATAGCATCTTGCACTCAGTATAGTTGTTCGTTAGGAAACATGTCATTTATGGGAATACAGGGGGATGAGTCAATTTCTGAGGATGGGACGATCCTACTGATATGGTCATCCACCACATTCTATGCTTTTTTTATCTCTAATTTATAGATTGAATTTCGGAAGGAGGAGCATACAATGAATGATATGTGGTTTGGCTTCTAATTTCTTAAGGAGATACCAGAGGGATGCATAGTCTGATAACACAATGGATTTAGACCCTAAAAGGTGTGACCAGAATTTATACAATGAAAAAACAATGGTAAGTAATTCTTTTTCAGTTTTGGTGTAGTTTTCTTAGGCAAGGTCCAAAGTACATGAGGCATAGGCAATGACATATATATCTCGATCAACTCATTGTGATAAGAAATCCCCAACCGCATAGTTAGTGGTGTTACACATGATCTCAAATGGTAAATCTCACCGAGGTGGTTGGATTATTGGGGGTGGTGTGAGACTCCATTTCAATTTATTAAAATCACCCACGCATTATTTATCAAAAACAAATTATCTTTATTTTTGGATAAATCGGGAGAGGGGGAGTGCAGTCTTACTAAAGTCATGAATGAAACGATGGTAAAATCTAACATTTCCTAGGAAATACTGCACATCCCATACATTTTTGGGGAATGTTAAGGAATAAATGACATCCTATTTTGATTTATCAACTTGGATACCATCCCCAGTAATGACATGTCCCAATACTATACCTTATATCACCATGAAATGGAATTTCTCATAATTTAATATGATATTATTTTTAATATAGTGACATATTTTTGAACCAATACTACTCAAACATTCTTCAAAATATGATCCATAAATAGTGAAATCATTCATGAATACTTCCATGCAATTCTTCAGGTAATATGAAAAAATACTAACCATGCATCACTGGAAAGTAATCGGAGCATTGTATAGACCAAATGGAATCCTTCTATATGAAAATGTTCCAAAGGGGAAAGTTGAAGTTGTTTTTTCCTGATCCTTGGGGATAATATGGATCGGAAAGTATCCAGAATACCCATCAAGAAAACAGTAATGAGACTTCCCTACTAGCCTCTCTAGCATATGGTCAATGAATGGTGATGAGAAATGGTCCTTCCTAGTGTTTTGGTTTATTCGATGATTTTCTATACAGACACGCCAACTATTTTGCACATGTTTTGAAACCAATTCATTATTGTCATTTTTAATTACAATTAGACCAGTTTTTTTAGGAACCACTTGTACTATACTGACCCATTGGCTGTCAGAGATGGGGTAACTGATTCCATCATCCAATAATTTTGTTACCTTATTTTTAACCACATATAAGAGGTTTGGTTTCAGTCATTGTTGTGGCTACCTCACTGGTTTAGCCTCGTCATTTAACAGTATATGATGTGTACAAATTGATGGGATAATTCCAAGAATGTCAACAAGTGTCCATCCCAAATCTTGTTTATACTCCCTAAAAAGTTCAAGCAGCCACAATTTATGCTCTAGAGGGAGTGAAATTGTCACGACCTGTCCTCGGGGCCCATGCCATGACTACCCCAAGCCCGCCTTCCATAGGCCAGGGGCTCGAGACTAGCACCAAAGGAAAAATCCTGATAAAAGGGAAGGCATTGCCTTTATATAAGAAAAAAAACACAACAGAGTACGCAAGCTGAAGTAAACACTAAGTAAACTGAGTACAAAAGTAAGTGCTGGAAAGTAAATGGGCCAGTATACAAACCCAACTGAAAGTGCAGTACAACTGAGAAAATTAAAGTATAATAGCTTAAAAGTAAAGCAGTATCCACCAAGACGTCCTCCGGAAACCCCACCTGAAGGGTGGGTACTGATGGTCTCCTCAACTCCTCGAATCCGTCTGTCCTCTCCGTGTACGTCCCACCTGATAGTCCACCTCCGGATATCGTCCCGCTCCTCAAGCCTCAACCACGATCAGCATTGTCCGTAGTCTGCAACCAACACCACGTAGTGCAGGCATAGCCCGTGCAGGGGTGGGTATACGATACTCAGTAGGGACCCCGAGACCTCGAGACCCCGAAGGTCTCCCAGAATCCACAAAGTATAAACCACAAAGGAAAGATACAAACACGAAGTATCAACCAACTCTACTTAGGTATATTCCCATACATATACCTAAGTCATCAATTCCATTTTGACTCCAACACAAGATCCCAAGTACAACCCAGTCCACACAGGAAAGCACAACCCAGTCCACACAGGAAAGTAAGTCAACCACATTGATGATATTGATTGAAAGTCAAGACTCAGCTCACACAAGTATACTACTCACGAAGAGGGGTGGAGATGATAGATGTAGCCTCTAAATCATCTTCCCGGTCAAACCCACATAGTATCCAAGTACAAAATTTGTTGTTGCCGAACCCATGTAGGATCCTAGTACAGTAACCATCGTTGTCGAACCCATGTAGGATCCATGTACAGTCGTCATCACTGTTGAAACCACGGAGGATCCAAGTACAGTCATCATCGTTGCTGAACACACGGAGGATCCAAGTACAGTAGTCCTCGCTGCCAAACCCACGTAGGATCCAAGTACAGTTGTCATCGTCATCGCAGTCGCAGCCAGCTCTAGGGTTCCCGCACACAGCACGCTCGATTCCAGGAGGGTCCGATCCACGAGCAAAGAGGGCTGATACATCAACTATCACAAAGTCCAGAGTGGATGTATCCCAAAGTTCTGTCTTGTCAATAGGAACTCAATGTGACTGACAGCACGTCAATCGGACACCCGGTCTGAGAGTTATTGGCTTTTCCGTCCTAGGGGTCCGGTTGGTTTTAAGCTAAAACCAACCCGACCATACTTTAACTGCATCCAAACCTTGAGTAGAGTAATCCAAAATAACTTTCTCACCAATAGGAATTCAATTTATTTGACGACACATCATTCGGACGTCCGGTCCTTAAGTTATAAGCATTTCCGCTCTAAGGACCCGGTTGGTTTCGGGTTCGAACCAACCCTTCTGTACCCAAACTTCGCCAAAACCTCGATTGTAATATACTGAAACGACCGTCTCGTTCCAAGGAATCCTACTCAACTAACGGTGCATCGATCGGAGGTCTGTAGCTCAAGATATGGTCATTTAACTGTTAACGGTCCGAAAATAGGGGGTCTAGGTACGGTCCGACCCGGCCCAACACCCCCTGGGTCGACCCGAACCGGGTCAACCCGACTCGGGTCCGGGTCCGGCACGGTTGGGCGCGGCCCAGACCATCTGGGCACGGCTGGCCCGGCCCGTGCGGCCTGCGACCCGGCTCAGAAGTCGGTCGTGGCTCGGCTGCTGGCCGAGCGGGACGCAAAGGGGCACGGCCCCTTTATTTTGGAAACAGCGGACCCAGTGGGGTCCGCCCTAAAAGCTGGTCGGGGGGGTTACACCCCCCCCCCACCTAGTTTCTGGGTAACGGCCAAACTTTATGGTCGGCCGGTTGTGAGCCACCACGGGACACAGAAGGGGTCCCGCCTACTGGAGATGCTGGTGGCCGGCTTGGCCGGCCGCCCCTACGGGTCCGTTGCGGCCTTAGGTCGTGGCTCGTCTCACCAGTGCGGCATGACGGTGTTGTGCCCCTCCTCCGCGGCCCGCTCCGGCCGAGGCCTTCCACGGCCTCCCAGCGCGGCGCGACGGCACCGCGCACCACCTCCGTGGCCTACTCTGGCCGTGGTCATCTACCGATCACTGCACGGTGCAACAGCACCATGTGCCTCTGCCTCCAACATCATCGAAGATCTGCAAAGAAGAGGGGAGGAGAATCGGCTGTGTTTGTGCGGTCCGATCTCCTCCTGTTACGACGATATCATGCGGTCAATCCTAAAGCAACGAAGAATGATAATTAAAACTTGAAAAAAAAACCCTTACCTCGTGACGTGATCTGCGAAGAGGTGGCGTCGTTCGTTGACGTTGGAAGGTGACGTATCTTGTTCGATCATCGAAAGAGGAGGTCCCTTGGTGGTGCAACAATGGTGGAAGAGGAAGAAGAGGAAGGGAGGAGGAGAAGAGAGGGTTTCTCCAGCGGATTCCCCCTCATATAATAAGCTCCTCCCTTATTTAATTAAGGGGGAAGTTTCATTGAATTAATGTGGGTGGTGGTTCCCCACATTAATTAAAACAAATTTGAATTCCACAAAGGAAGAATAAAAATAAAATAAATTTTATTTTTATTTCACGAAGTCCGGAAAACTAACTTCCACACTGCCCCGACTGCGTTCAAGGTGAAGGTCCCCTTAAGTAATCTTCGACACTGCGAGTTCAACGGTTCCCTCAGAATCCGATTCCGAGCATCGGTTCATAAGTTACCCAAACCCGCTCGTTCGTTCACTGAACGTACTCGAGATAAACTTCAGAAATTGATTCTGGGCACACCGGGCCTCAGAATCTAGTGCCGTCAGAAACTGCGTACTCGTAAAATCCCAAGGAATTTAAGAAAAAAATTTCCTTGAAATTTCCGGGTCTTTACATTACTCCCATATCAGGGATTTACGTCCCCATAAAGTTACAACAAAAACTAGGGGAACAAATGAGGGTACTATGCACGCATCTGAGCCTCCCGCTCTCATGTGCTCTCCTGGAGGTTCATGTGCTGCCAACGAATGCGCACCAGAGGAATCGACCATCCTCATAGGACCCGCTCCTGTCGATCCTCGATCTCCACCAGGACCTCCACAAATGTCGCCCCATAATCGATGTCCATCTCCCCATGATCAATGATATTCATCGGGTCATTCACGTATCGCCTCAGCTGAGATACGTGGAAGACGTCGTGCACCCGGTGTAACTGAGGTGGAAGATCCAGGCGGTAAGCCACCTCGCATACCCTGCTGAGAACCTGGAATGGTCCGATGAAGCATGGAGATAACTTTCCGCCCCGGCCAAATCTCCATAATCCATGTCGAGGTGAGACCCGTAAGAAAACATGGTCTCCATCCTCGAACTCCAGTATTCTCTGCCTCCTATCAGCATAGGACTTCTGTCGGCTTTGTACAATCTTCATCCGCTCCTGGATGATCTGCACCTTTCCCGTCATAGATTGGACCATATCTGGTCCTACAAGTGATGATTCCCCAGGGTCTGTCCAACACAGAGGTGATCTACAAGGTCGGTTGTACAATGCCTCGTATGGTGCCACCCCGATGGTGGATTGGTAGCTATTGTTGTACGCAAACTCCACCAAAGGTAGGTGATCCTCTCAGCTGTGACCAAAGCCAAGAACACATGCACGGAGCATGTCCTTGAGTGTCTGAATGGTCCTCTCTGTCTGGCCATCCGTCTGAGGATGGAAGGCGGTGCTCAGGCATAGTTGCATCCCAAATGCCTCCTGAAACCCCTTCCAAAGCCGAGAAGTAAAGCGAGCATCTCAATCGGAGACGATAGAAAATGGTACACCATGAATCCATACGATCTCCTGAACGTAGAGGCGTCCCAAGATCTCCATTGATCCCTGCTCTCTAATCAGTAGGAAGTGGGACGACTTAGTGAGTCGGTCGATGATCACCCAGATGGAGTCGTTTCCTCTGGATGTACGTGGAAGTCCCATCACAAAATCCATCGATATCATGTCCCACTTCCACTCTGGAACCTCTAAGGGTTGCACTAAGCCTACCGGTACCTGGTGCTCCGCCTTCACCTGCTGGTAGGTGAGGCATCATGAAACAAACTCTGCCACAGCCTTCTTTATACCCGGCCACCAGTGATGTAGTCTTAGATCCTGGTACATATTTGCTACTCCTGTATGTACCGCCAATGGGGAAGTGTGAAACTCCCTTAGCACCTCCTCCTGTAATGCAACTGGTACCATGGTGCGTCCCTTGAAGAGGATGACGTGCTCTCCTCCTACAGAAAATCCATCAGGTGCATGTCCTGTAGATATTTGTGCACGTCGTGTCTCATAGTCAACGTCCCCACGCTGATCCTCTCTGACCCGCTAAAGTAGTGGAGGAGTGACTATGAGTGACTGTAGAAAGGTTGCTCCATTTATATCCACGAATGATATCTGCAACGCGGCTAGCTGCTCTGTCGCCTCTCCAAGTAGATGAATGCCTGATCTTCTGCTGAGAGCATCAGCTACTACGTTCCCCTTCCCAAGAGTATAGACTATCTCAAAGTCATAGTCCTAGAGGAACTCGAGCAATCGTCGTTGTCTCAGTTTCAGGTCCTTCTATGAGAATATGTACCTGAGACTCTAGTGGTCATAATAGACTTTAAAGCGCTCTCCCATCAGATAGTACCGCTACATCTTCAAGTAGAATACCACTGCTGCTAACTCCAGTTCATGGGTAGTGTAGTTCTGCTCGTGCTTCCTCAACTATCGTGAACCATAAGCGATCACCGCCCACTCCTACATCAGGATACACCTGAGTCCGGTCCTTGATGCATCGCAGAAAACTACGTACCCTAGGCCCTCCTCCAGTAGCCTCTATATGGGCACACTAGTCAATCTCTGTCTCATATCCTGGAAGCTCTGCTGACATCTATCTGACCATACGAAGGGTTTCCCCTTCTTCATCAAAGCTAAAAGCGGTGTTGCAACTCTGTAGAAGTCTGTCACAAATCTCCAATAGTACCCAGCTAGACCTAGGAAACTCTGCACCTCTGTCACGCTCCTGGGTGGCTCCCAAGCAAGTACTAACTCGATCTTTGCAGGATTCATAGAAAATACCACCTCAGAGATGACGTGCCCCAAGAAGTGGACCTCTCAAAACCAAAACTGACACTTCAAGAGATTACCATAAAGATGGTGCTCTCGGAGTGTGTTCAGTACAACCTGCAAGTGGTAGGCGTGCTCCTCCTCAGTAGTCGAGTAAATCAGTATGTCGTCGATGAAGACTACAACAAATCGATTGAGGTAAGGCTGGAAGATCATATTAATGAGACTCATAAACACTTTTGGAGCATTGGTTATGTCGAAAGGCATAACCAATCACTCATAGTGGCCATACCGACACCTGAAGTCCGTCTTCTGCACATCCTCGTCTCGAACTCTGAGCTGATGATAGCTTGACCTGAGGTCTATCTTCAAGAACCATTGTGATTCCTTGAGCTGATCAAAGAGGTCGTCAATCCTCGGGAGTGGATACTTGTTTTTTTACGGTCACCTGATTCAGGCGACGGTAGTCGACACATAGTCGTAAGCTCCCATCCGCCTTCTTGGCAAATAAAATCGGAGAATCCCAGGGTGAAACACTGGGTCGGATGAATCCATTGCCCTGCAAGTCCTCCAGATGTACCCGTAGCTCATGAAGCTCAGCAGGAGCCATCTGATATGCTGGAGTAGATATTGGGGCTGTCCCAGGGTACAGTTCAATGTAGAAATCTACCTCTCTACGAGGAGGTAGTCCTAGAACGTCGTCAGGAAAAACGTCTGCATAATGATCCACCACAACAGGAAAACTCAGACTCCACACATCAACTCCTCCTAGGATGAGACTAGCCAACTGATGGGTGATCGGCTGCCCTCTCCTATACGTAAGTCCATCCTGCGCTGCAAAGGCTCCCTTCTCGCCGGTGAAGGTGAACCTACTCCCATCTGTGCGAACACACCACACTTTGCACCTAATACAGTCGATCTGAGCATGGACTGTAGATAACCAATCCATGCCCAAGATGACGTCTTAAGGCCTCAATGCCGCCACAAGAAGATCACATCTGAAGCTCTCGCCTCCTAGAGTAAGCTCGCACTGCCGGCACCAGTGCGTAATCATCGAGTTTGCTCCCGTAGGAGTCTCTAGCCGTAAGGATCGAGCCAACGGCTCCGTCCGAATCTCCGAGCTCCGAACAAGGGCAGTGACAATAAAAGAATGGATCGATAATGTGTCTATAATAACTACATAAAGGTTGTATTAGACACAGACAATACCTCAAATCATCTCAGGTGTGCCATGGTCGTAAGCCTCCACTACCTGAAGTTGAACCTGCCTCTTTCCGCCAGCTCCCTGTGGTCGGGGTGGACCTCCTGGTGGTAGTGGTGGTAGAGCCTAAAAGCATCTCCCACCACCCGCTGCTCGGCCAGCTCCTCTGCCTCGTCCGCCTGCTCCCTGCGGACCGCCATGGTCGAATATATGACTCTTTCTGGGTGGTCCCTCAACCATCTGTTTCTCCTCTGCATGGTGGGTCGGGTAGTCACGAGCCATGTGGCCTTTCCCACTGCATGCATAGCACTGCCTGCCTCTCGTATGACTGGCACTGATGCATGTTCCCCGTACCTCTGAACCAGTATCCTGAGGTCGCCCACGAGATGGCATGGTCTTCTTGGACCTCTATGACATCTGTCTATTGTCAGCAGCAGAAGACTCCAATACGTGTCACCCTATGGTAGGCCTCGCTACTGGCGTAGGCTCAGCAAGGAAGATCTCCACAAGAAGGGGTCGCTCCAGTACTCATGCCTGCGTCGGAATGATGAGGGAGATCATCGAAGCCCTGATCTCATACCTCAGTCCCTGCTCGAAGGTCCAGGCCCGGAAGAATGGGTCTTGTACCATGTCCGTGGAGTAGCATGAGAGGTCGGTAAATCTCGTCGAGTACAGGGCTACTGTCATGCTACCCTTCCGCAGCTGTAGTAACTCCTGGATGCGCACCACATGGAGGGTGGCTGGAACAAACTCCGAGCGGAAGAGGCTCTTGAAGTCCGTCCAAAGTAGAGATGCCTCATCGTGCACCTGGAGCATCAGGCTCCACCATCTACCTGCTGCTGCGTGCAGGAGACTCGTGGTAAGGATGACCATAAGATCTGCTGGTGTCCCTACCAGTCTGAAGACTCGGACAATAGCCTCCAGCCAATTCTCGGCTGCCTGAGGGTCCATCTCTCTGCAGAACCTGGGCGGCCTCTTTCACTAAAACTCGTGCAGCGCAATCAGGCGGCGTGCACTCTCCACTGCTGGGTCTGGTGGTATCGGTGGCCCAGCGGGTAGAGGTACCGTTGGTGCCACTGCTGTAATGGGGCCATGCACTGAGGCCTCGTTGCTTAGTGGGCTACCATCTCGCATGTAACTAGGAACCCTAGATGGCTGTCGTCATGGGGCCATCCTAAAAAGAAACAGGTGTGACACTGTTAATACAGTATACCTGGTGAGCTGAAACAAAGTAATCACTAAGAAAACTTTTAAAACACACATGCAATCAATGTTTTCATGCACTGAGTCGGAAATCAGAAGTCAGGGTCCTGATGTATAGATACGTCGGCCGCCACACCAAAACTGGACTCCCTGGACTGATAACCACACTCAATACCCTTAACACTATTTCTTCACAGGAAGAAATTATCAGAGTCCTAAGTTCTGCGGTAGAACCGACTCCTATGATACCAATTTTTTGTGATCCGTCCTCGGGGATCATGCCGTGACTACCCCAAGCCCACCTTCCATAGGCCAGGGGCTGGCGACTAGCACCAAAGGTGAAAATCCCGATAAAAGGGAAGGCATTGCCTTTATATAAGAAAACAAACACAACAGAGTACGCAAGTTGAAGTAAACACTAAGTAAACTGAGTACAAAAGTAAGTGTTGGAAAGTAAATGGGCCAGTATACAAACCCAACTGAAAGTGCAGTACAACTGAGAAAAGTAAAGTACAACAGCTGAAAAGTAAAGCAGTATCCACTGAGACGTCCTTCGAAAACCCCACCTGAATGGTGGGTACTGATGGTCTCCTCAACTCCTCGAATCCGTCTGTCCGGTCCATGTACGTCCCGCCTGATAGTCCACCTCCAGATACCATCCCGCTCCTCAAGCCTCAACCACGATCAGTGTTGTCCGTCGTCTGCAACCAACACCACGTAGTGCGGGCATAACCCATGCAGGGGTGAGTATACGATACTCAGTAGGGACCCCGAGACCTCGAAGGTCTCCCGGAATCCACGAAGGATAAACAACAAAGGAAAGATACAAACACGAAGTATCAACCAACTCTACTTAGGTATATGACCATACAAATACCTAAGTCATCAATTCAAGTTTGACTCCAACAAAAGAGCCCAAGTACAACCCAGTCCACATAGGAAAGCACAACCCAATCCACATAGGAAAGTAAGTCAATCACATTGATGATATTGATTGAAAGTCAAGACTCAGCTCACATGGGTATAATACTCACGAAGAGGGGTAGAGATGATAGATGTAGCCTCTGAATCATCTTCCCTGCCGAACCCACGTAAGATCCAAGTACATAAGTCATCACTGTCGAACCCACGTAGGGTCCTAGTAAAGTAACCATCGCTGCCAAACCCACGTAAGATCCAAGTACAGTCGTCATTACTGTCGAACCCACGGAGGATCCAAGTACAGTCTTCATCACTGCCGAACCCACAGAGGATCCAAGTACAGTTGTCCTCACTTCCGAACCCATATAGGATCTAAGTACAGTCGTCATCGTCGTCGTAGTCGCAGCCAGCTCTAGGGTTCCCGCACACAGCACATTCGATTCAGGGAGGGTCCGCTCCACGATCCAATAGGTCCGATTCATCAACTATCACAAAGTCCAGAGTTGATGTATCCCAAAGTTCCATCTCATCAATAGGAACTCAATGCGACAGACGGCGCGTCAATTGGACGTCTGGTCTGAGAGTTATTGGCTTTTCCGTCCTAGGGGCCCGGTTAGTTTTAAGCTAAAACCAACTTGACTATACTCCATCTATGTCCAAACCTTGAGTGGAGTAAGCCAAAATAACCTTCTCACCAATATTAATTCAATGTATTTGACGGAACATCATTCGGACGTCCGGTCCTTAAGTTATAAGCGTTTCCGCCCCAAGGGCCCGGTTGGTTTTAGGTTCGAACCAACCCGAACATACCCAAACTTCGCCGAAAATTAAAGTGTAATATACCTAAACGACCGTCCTGTTCTAAGGAATTCTAATCAACTGAAGGTGCATCGATCGGAGGTCTGTAGCTCAAGATATGGTCGTTTAACTGTTAACAGTCCGAAAATGGGGGGTCTGGGCCCGGTCTGACCCGACCCAACTCGGGTCCGGGTCCGACCCGGCTGGGCGCTGCCCGGCCCAGCCCGTGCGGCCTGCGACCCGGCTCAGAAGACGGTCTCGGCTCGGCTGCTGGCCGAGCGGGACGCAAAGGGGTGCGGCCCCTTTATTTTGGAAACGGCGGACCCAGTGGGGTCCGCCCTAAAAGATGGTCAGGGGGGTTACACCCCCCGGTTTCCGGGTAACGGGCGGCCTTTATGGATGGCCGATTGTGAGCTGCTGTGGGACCCAGAAGGGGTCCCGCCTCCTGGAGACGTCGGCGGCCGGCTTGGTCGGCCGCCCCTTCTGGTCCGCCGCGGCCATTGGCCTCGGCTCATCTCACCGATGTGGCGTGACGGCGCCGCTCCCCTCTACCGTGGCTCGCTCCGGTCATGGCCTTCCACGGCCTCCCGGCGTGGCGTGATGGTGCCGCGCACCACCACTGCGGCCCGCTCCGGCCGCGGTCATCTGCCGATCACCGCACGGTGCAATGGCATCGTGCGCCTCCACCTCCAACATCATCGAAGATCAACAAAGAATAGGGGAGGATAATCAGTCATGTTTGTGTGGTCTGATCTCCTCCCATTACAATGATATCGTGCGGCCAATCCTTAAGCAACGACGAACTATAATTAAAACTTGAACAAAAATAACCCATACCTCGTGACGTGATCTGCGGAGAGGTGGCGTCGTTCATTGACATCGAAAGGTGACGTCGCTTGTTCGATCGTCAGAAGAGGAGGTCCCTTGGTGGTGAAACAATGGTGGAAGAGGAAGAAGAGGAAGGGAGGAGGAGAAGAGAGGGTTTCTCCGGTGGATTCCCCCTCATCTAATAAGGTCCTACCTTATTTAATTAAGGGGGAAGTTTCATTTAATTAATGTGGGTGGTGGTTCCCCACATTAATTCAAACAAATTTGAATTCCACAAAGGAAGAATAAAAATAAAATAAATTTTATTTTTATTTCACGATGTATGGAAAACTAACTTCCACACCGCCCCGACTACATTCAAGGTGAAGGTTCCCTTAAGAAATTGTTGACGCTTCGAGTTCAATAGTGCCCTCAGAATCCGATTCTAAGCACCGATTCAGAAGTTACCAAAACTCACTCGTTCGTTCACTGAACATACCCGACCTAAACTTCAGAAATTGATTCTGGGCACACCGGGCCTCGGAATCAAGTTCTGTTGGAAACTACGTACTCTTAAAATCCCAAAGAATTTAATAAAAAAATTTCCTTGAAATTTCCGGGTCTTTACAGAACTAACAATGATGACAGGCATCTTGTTTCCATTCTCAAGATATGAATATTTTAAATCTTGATTCAGTTGTTTTAGTTCCAATTCAGGGGGATTTTTGGATTTATGAGAGTGTGTTTGAAAGTGAGAGGTTAATAATCTCATATAAATAATCAATGGTATCATCCTCAGATGATAAATAAAATTTTACAAGCTTAGCAATATCATTTATGGTCATGTGATCCTCAGTGTTCAATATATCATCAATTAAAAATCATTCATGACATTTTTCTAGTCTGGTACAACATTTTAGGTATGATTCATTTCCTAGAATTTCAATAAATTAATAAAACTCATAAATTAGATTAGTGGAATGAAAGGAAGTTTTTTTATGGGAATGGAGTACATCAATTGAATTAACAGAGAGAGAGGAATGTTCCTCTGAGGGGTGCTTCATGGAATCAAGGATATTGAAGTGGACAATGTCACCACCAAACTCCATAGATAATGTACCATTATGAACATTAATTATGATTTTTTTGGTTTTCAAGAAGTGAATTCCAAATATAATTGGGGCATTTCCATTCATCCTATCATCTTCCATTTTCAGCACATAAAAATTAGTAGGAAAAATTAAAAGTTTCACCCTCACAAGAACATCCTATAACACACCAGAAGGGTGTGTTGTACTTCGATTTTCCCGTTGAACAACAATTCCTATGGGATTCAATTACCCGACCTGCAATTAAGAGTAAATGGAGGGAGGCATAAAATTTATAGATGCACCTGAATCAAGAATAGCATTGGAAAAGGAATACTCCCCTATGGTGTATGGAATTTAGAATGTTCCCAGATAATTTCATTTGGTGGTAAGTGATGGCTCTATCAATGTTGAGATGTTCCTCCCTAATCTCAACTTCTCATCACCTCAAATTCGCCTTTGTTGTGTATACATCTCCTTCAAAAACTTGACATATCTTGGAATTTTCTTCATGACATCAATCAAGGGGATGTTAACCTACACTTTTTTGAAAGTTTCCAATATTTATTTATCGAGTTTAGTTTCTTTTTTTTCTTGGTTGGGTGTCCCTTTGGGGAAATAGAAGAGGAATGGTTGGGGTAGGTGCCTCATCAATAAACACACTCTTTCGTTTGGAAGTATTTCTCTCAAGAAAAGGTTTTACCTCATTTATACCATTTACAGTGGTTGGGATGGCAGTTTCCTCGGGAGGGGATGACTCTATTGGAGGGGTAATTTGGATTTTAAGATGAGTTACACTCCTAAGGGTGATGGAACTAACATTTAACTTATCCCTAGGGTTAACTACTAGTTGATAGGGTAGTTTACCCGACCCATTACTTTGGATTTCCCCCACCGATTTGGCTAGTTGGCCTAATTGGGTTTTTAGGTCTTGTATGGATGCTTGGGTGGTTTGTTGGAAGTGGATACTATTTGATTCCATTTATTTAATAATGAATTCTAGGCTAGGATAGGATTTTGGAGGGGGTTGTTGGAAAGACCTTTGGATGGTTGAGGATTTTTTGGGTGGTGGTGGATGACTACTCTTCCCTGGTTGGTTCCATGGTTGTTGAGGTTGGTTTGAATACCCCCACACTTATAGGATTGGTTTTCTTTCCACCCAGGGTTGGATGGATAGTATGGTTCTTTCCTAAAGGATTGTTTATAGGGGTGGCCTAGAAATATTTCCTCATAACTCTTAGAAGTTTCTCTCAGTTGGGGGAATTGGTCAGAGTAGTGGGTTTCAGAAGAACATATACCAAAATGGATGGGAGGAGGATATTGGGATTTCCCTTGGGAAAGAGAAAATTGTCTAATAAGGGTACTTACCTCTTTAAAAATTGTGTCAACCTTATTCTTGAATTCAGTAATTTGCACCTCATGGAAACCTCAAATGGGTACACTAGACCTTGAACTGAATTGTTGAGTGTTTTGTGCCATGTTCTCAATTAGGGTCCCTACTGAAATTAGGGTTTTATCAACTAGTGCACCACCTGTAGAAGCATTAATCATATTTTGATCAATAGGAATTAAACCTTCATAAAAATACTGAATTAATAGTTGATCACTTATTTGGTGGTGTGGACATCTTGAACATAACCTCTTAAATCTCTCCCAATATTCATGAAGTGTTTCCCCTTGTGATTGTCTTATCCCACAAATTTATTTCCTTATTGTTGCGTCTTGAGAGGCTAGGAAATATTTTTCAAGAAAAATGTGTTTCATGTCTGCTCAACCTCTAATTGGTGAATTAACATAATACAACCAATATTTCACAGTGTATTCTAATGAAAATGGGAATTATCTGAGCTTTACTTGTTCTTTATTCACATTATCAGGTTTTAATGTAGAACACACAGTATGAAATTCTTTTAATTATTTATGTGGATCTTCTCTATCAAGTCCATGAAATCTTGGCAAAAAGTGAATTAGACCAGATTTTAGTTCAAAATTGGGTGCCTCTCCTTGCAAATGAATATTGGTGGTTTGGATATAAACATCAGGTGAGGTTAGTTATTTTAATGTTTAGTTGTTTTCAGATATATTATTCAAGTTTAATTCATCTTTTATTTTGGTTCTATAAGAATATTAAGGATCAATAATAGGTTCAAGATGTGATGTGTCCTCCTTTAAAGGGTTGTCTTGTGTGTCATGGTGTTGCTGATGTAGGATCCTCTATGGTTCAGGTTCAAAAGGTGGTAAATCACCCAGAGTATAACACATCATGCACAGAACCTACATAAGAGGAAGATTTTATAAATCAACTAAAAAAATTAAGGAAGGAAATAATTAAAGAAATGGTTACAAAATTAACAATATTTTTATAAAAAATGCACACTAAAAACAAAATCACTCCCCGACAACGATGCAAAATTTTGACCACATTTTCATGAAAAATCAAATTTATTATGATTTTAAATATTATTTATAATATATGGTAGACCCTAGGTCATCTCACAAGGATAATTGATATGTTTTGAGTGTGTATTTTTAATAAAAAGTACTAAAATAGGGGGGTTGTTTTGAAAAAAGTGTAAAGAAAATAACATAATTTAAAGAGTTTAATAGTTGAAGAACCAAGTGGATTTTGAGAAGTATGAGAAAATGGGTTCTTTGTAAGTTTAATACACACATTTAAATTTAATTGTTATTAGAGATTAATTAGGGTTTGATGTAAGTCTTTGGTTGAAATTAATCAGAATCCCGATTACTTTCCAAGTTTTTATATCAAAGCACGTTGATCCAAACCTTGACATAACAATCATATATACAAGGTCCATATATAATGCATGGTAAAATAACATCCAAAGAAAATTTAAATATCAAATAAGTGGGGAAGAATAGGATTCTTTTGTTGTCTAATCGGAACAACACAAGTCACACACTCAAGACTTCACACCAATCGATTAAAAGTAAAGAACATTCCATTTAATTAAATCAAACTAAGCATTCAAACATGAATCAAAGTAAGATTATTATAAATTAAATTTTTTTAAACCTAAAATACATCAAACCAATTGTATTACAAGTTTCGTAACTCCCTTTACAAGATGTGTATCTCCCCCACAATGAACACCCACTGTTTAGCCCAGCATCGAGAGGAGGAGGAAAGTCGGGTGTAACTCCTTCTTCATCCTTGATCCCCCTATGAGGATAGGGGACTTCAGAACTTCTAGGATGATGAGAGGACTCATCTAGAACTCAAAAATTGTAGAGCTTTTATTCTAGTTTGAACTTCCAAATGGGGAACCCAAGGTATCATTTTATAGGAAAATTGGAAGGTGGTTTTGAGCCCCCATATTTCAAGAAATCACTTAGACGATGGTTTTAGACATATAGATAGTATTATCTCACTTTGAAGAAAATAAAAAAAGTTTTATACCCACCTCCTGACTATCTCCACCAAAAAATTTGCACCATTTGGAAAACTACAGCTCTATATATCGACAGAACATAGCACACCACTTTTTGACTTTGTGTGCATCTGTTGGCTTGGACATATCAGTCTAGATGGGCCATTAGATGGAAAAATTGAGATTTTATTCCTTAATAAAATATTTATACCACTTATTTTAGGACCAAACCACAAAATATAATCCCATTTGGATGCATAGTTTAGTATAAGTGTTTGGTTGAGTCCACTGGTGTTCTTGGATCCTGCGCAGTTTGGCCCATTTTTCTTGAACTTCATCATGGGACCTACAAATCATCTCCACCTACAATGAAATTATCAGAACAAGTACCATTTACATTTTTAACATTTATAAACACAAAATAATTGAATCAAACATTAAGTGAAATTTTTTATTATTTTTATAATTTTCAGTACAAAACTAGTTTAGCATAGTGGTGTAAGGGTGAAAATGGAACAGTGAATCACGGTGCGATCAAGGGGGTAGATATCACATACCTTATCCTTGAAGAGATTTAGATTGAATTATCATATCTAAACTCATCTTTTTAAATGTTTCCTTTAGTTATTGTTTAGTAAATATATCATAAACTTACTCCTTTATAGGTACAAAATCCATCTTTAGTTCATTGCTTTCCACATGTTCTTTGATAAAGTGATATTAAATATAAATAAGATTATAACTATAATGTTGCACTGGTTTTTTAGTGTTATTGATATCACTTTGATTATCACAAAACAAGATAAGTTTCAACTTCACATCAAAAAAATATATTCCAAATGTGTCTTTATCTATATTAACTGTGTTTGAGCTTGAGTGGTAGATACATACTCATATTCTATAGTTCTATGAGTCATTGAACATTATTTCTTTGTATTCCAGATAACACATCTTTATCCCAAAAAGAATACCCCACAAGATGTCAATCTTATATCATTTAAAATCCTTCCCAATCTACATATGTGTAACCAAAAAGATCAATCATTCCTATGATATCATATTTCAACCCAAAATCAATTGTGCCTTTAATATATCTGAGAATTATTTTTATAGCCATGATATAGGACTCTTTTGGTTCACTTTGATACCTAGAATAAACTGTCATAGAGTACACTAAATCTGGACTTGAAGTTTTGAAATATAAAATGCTTCCAGTCAAATTCCTGAATTCATTAGGATCAACATCCTTTCCTGGTCCAGCTTTTGACAAGTTTTTTCTCACTAAAATGGGTGTGGGAATAGGATTTTAATATTCCATGTCAAATCTCATCAAGAGTCACTTAGCTAAATTATCTTGAGAAAGGATATGCACCTTTTTATTTTGAGTGATTTGTAAACCATGAAAGTAATTCATTTATCCTAGCATAGACGCCTAAAATAACTCCATCTCCCCAGTAATATTTTCACTCATTTATTCATCATTACCTAGGAATATGATATCACAACATAAATAATCACAATGAGAGAAACTTCTTGATTTTTGTTTATTCAGAGGCTATTGTCAACTCTTCTTTTTGAAAATTCAACTTCTTCAAGAAAGCATCTATCATAGAATACAAAGATCTTGGTGATTCTTTAAAACCATAAAATCCTTATTCAACTTGAAAACATAGTTTTCATTATGACCAAGAAATAAACCACATGGTTTCTCGATATAAACTTCTTCTTCCATCTCTCCGTTGAGAAAAGTATAATTAATGGTTAATTTAAATACTTTATATATTTTTTGAATATAAATAGAAATAAAGATTATGATGGTTTCATGTATTTCCACTAGGGAAAAGATATCATCAAAATCAATGAATTCAACCTATGGTTATCCTTTACAAAATAGACTTTCCTTATTTCTTATCACACTGGATTTTCATTCAATTTATTTTGGAACACCCACTTTGTTCCAATCATATTTTTATCTTCTAGTTTGTAAAAAAGTTTCCATATATCATTTTTCTCAATCTGAATCAATTATTCATTTATAGAATCAATCCACTATTGATACTATAAATCTTTTTCAACATATATTGGATCAATCTATGAAAATAGAGAGGTATTTAGGACTATCCTCAATGTTATTTTGGTTTGAACCTATTGGCCTTGATCTCCAATGATATTTTGGACCTCCACTTACTTCCTCATACTTGGATGAGATGAACGCGCTTGTCCATCATCACTTTATATGTCTAAATCAAAGTCTTCATCCTGTATAATTTCTACATCATCACTTCTATCAAAAACATTTTCATGTTGTTTAATAACAACAACTCCATATTCACTTCCTCTTATATATGCAATTGACGATGAAATATTTCTATCAGAATGGTCCAGCACTTTCACATCTACAGAATCAAAAATATTCCCACTTTCCTTGTTATAATACTTATATCCTCTACCATTAAGTGGTTAGATAAAGAATATACTTTTAACACCTATTTGAACAAACTTCTCATGATTCTTACCTTTGAATTTGATAATGCATGGGGCTTCCAAACACACCCAAATACTTCAAACTTGGGGACTATTTTAATACATCTCATATGGATTTATATCATAGTTGGTCCAATATGGACAATGATGAATATTAACTACATTGACAATATTAAGCATGAACATGATAGAGATTAGTTGTGTTCATAATATTAATAATTAATGTGATGAAGATTATCTACATTCACAAGATTAATCATGAAAATGATGTAGACTAGCTACTTTTACAAGATTGGGAATAAACTCAATGCGGTTAGATATGTTCAAATTTTTATGAATACCTATTCTTATTCTTATTCTGTAATTTTATGTTATATTCTTATGTTATTCTCTATGGAACATGTCTATTATATCATGTTTCCACACTCTTTTTCTATGGTATATGTTGTTATTTTGTGATTACATTCCCTTTGATCATGACATATGATAACTCTTATTGTTCCATGTTCTTTTTATTAAGATATTTATACCCTTCTCATGTTTTAGCATATTCTTATGATCTAACCCTCGATGAAATATTGATAGGATTTCTCTTACTGAGTGTTTGATCTCAACCCTTTCTTATGTTTCTCTTCCCCGTGTTATAAAGATGAGTATATCTTATAATAAGTATGTAAGGAATTCTAGTAGGTTTTTATTATGGATAAATGTTCACAAATTTTTTAAAATAAGTTTCCTATATAATCGCTCCTCAAAGACACTAAAACTTCCACTCTTTGGATTGTGAGATTATTTTGTGAGATGTAATGTTTATCTTATGGAAATGTTATAAAAGAAAGATGTTTTTATCTTGGGTCACTTAAGTTGGTATTAGATATCATTTTAGATATATTTTAGGATTATTTTAGTTATTATGTGGTAATAGGATAAGATAACTTTATTGAAAACCCTAGGGGGAAGTATAAGGGATAAGTTTAAGGGTAGGATAACATTCTAAAGTTTTGGTAAAGTAGAGATTATGTGGTTCTCTTAGAAATCACATCCCTATCTAAAAACTAAAAGTGGATGTATGATTTAGCATAGATGTACCTAGGGGTAATAATCATGAAAAGTGTGTGTTAGGTATTAAATCAATCATCACCTGGTGGACGATAAAGAGGCCTCATGTAATGACCTAAGATTTCACTGTACATTTTCCTTAAATAAATACTATGCTTGATAACTTACTCCATATGAATCACCGTAACCAAAAAATATATAAACTATTGTAATGTATCCATGAAATTGATGGTATAAATAGTGGTAATAGTATTATGAAATATATATAGTCACATATATATATATAAGAACAAAACAAAATAATGTTCACTTAAAATATCAACTCAGAAAGTATAACTAAGCAAATGATAAAATATTTTATCTAAATTTTAATTCTTTTAAAGTGTGATATATTTTTATATGAATAAAGGATTAACACTAGTTTAATTAGTAATTTATATGAAATAGGGAGAAGAATAGATAATATTTCAAAATTCATTTTCCTATAAAAATAATTTTTTGATATGTTTATGTTTTAAATTAAAAATAAAATTTTTCAAATTTTATGATGATAATTTAAAAATAATTAACTTCATTTTTGGATTTATCATAGAAATATTAACATGATATTATTTTTTTGGTATTTTTCTAAAAATATTGATTTTTAGGTGAATAGTGTAAAATATAATTTTACAAATAATATGAATTTAATGACATTATTAATATATAAGTAAGAATATTAAATTCATGAAAAAAAATCTAGGAAAAAATATGTATTTTATAAGTGGATTTATGATTTTTTAGAAAAAATTACAGACCCATAATTGAAATTTTAGAACTTAAGTTATATTTTTCAAAAAAATTGTTTTTAATACAATATACATTTATTATTTTATTATTAATTTTTATAAGATTTATAAAATTAATATAATAAAATGGATTTAAAATTTGGAATCATTAGCTAAAAATTATTTAATAAGTTTCATTTTATTTTTGGGCAAAAAAGATAAGTTTCCTTCAGTAAAAACTAATTACCACAGTAAAACCTAAAGGGGTAAAAGTGAAAAATCTAATTGTAATGAGTTAAAAACATGTTTTAGAATCATTTTATGTGGAATTTATTGACCTTATATCTTCCCCTATCCATTATTTCTCAATTTTGGATCCACTTTCCTTGAGAGTGACTTCTCATTATTGAAATTTTTTTGGTATTTACAAAAATGCCATCCATTTTCACTTATAAAAGTGGCACTCCTATCCTAATTTTCCTCACACCAGAACTCACTTAGTTTAAAATAAATATACTTAAACCTATCCTAAAAATTACTATACACCTTAAATAGGTTTCTATATTCTCAAAATACCACCGCTTAAAGGATTAACCCTCTTTGCAAAAGAGATAATCCAAGAAATGAGATATAAATTTCTAACCGCTCCTTTCCCATTTCTATTTATCTTTGTGCACTTATTTATTATAAAATTAAATTACACAATATTAAAATTATAACATCAGTATAATTTTATATTGGTGTTTTATTATAATTATGGTACAATAATTAACCACCTTTCCATTTTCCTTTAATAAAAACGAAACCACCATTTGTGTGTTGTGTGGACTACCACCTCCACGACACAACATGTTTCATTTTCCTTCACCACCTTACAAGGATGGTCCTAATAAGGAATATAATATATAAGCATGATATTTATTATATATTTTATATTATTAAATTATAAACCATTTTACTCTTTTTCCTCATTCTATGGAAAATGAAATCATCATCCATGCATATGTGTGGACTGCCACCCCCATGGAATTATCGATTTTCATTTTAATTTTCATCAATTCATTTCATAGTTTGTTCTAATAATGGTTTTAAACGATAAATAATATTTTTATGATATTAATAAGTTTCTATTAATATGAATTTAATAACCTATTATTGATATTAATGATAAACAATTGTTATAAAATTAATCGTCTTAAACAAGCGAACTAAGAAAAAAACAATTTATTCATATTATATAATATTTTCATATCTAACAATTATTCTTATAATTATTTAAAAAAATTATATATCACTCTAATAAATACTAAATTACATCATTATTATATATTTATAATGATATTACAACTAAATCACTACATAATCATCCATTAATCATGGTATGTTCATGTTTGGGTCGGTTTAACCACCAACATGAACAATGCTACAATTTTATATCATGGGTGACTATGAGAATTTAAATTCTAGTAATATATGATATAAATAATTAAATAATGAGTTTTTTACTATAAAATGTTAAAATAAAAATTTAAATCATTATTTAGGAAAACACCATTCGTTCTCTAAGAATCATAGAAACATGATCATCACCAAATTCATCTTTAAAAATCATAATAAAAAATCCCATAAAATGAAAATATAAAATTTTAAATAATTATAAAACATAAATTATAGTACCTTTTATATTTTGGTAAAGATTAAAATTGGGATAATAATGAATAACAACACCGTTATTATGAAACTAGTTCAAAACGACCAAGGTTACTCACACCCAATATTGAAAATAGATAATAAACTAACTAATATACATGAAGAGAATAATTATAAATTAAGTTTATAAAAACTAACATATATGTAAAATGTTCTTAAATTTATGATTAATATATTTATTTTTTTATACAGGACTATAAAGTGAATTTTACTAAGTGGGGAAACAAGGTGCCGGTTTCTCGGTCTCAATTCTGATTCTTTGATACATGTTACATATTATGCACCATGTTTCCTTTGTATGATATTCAATTTATTTAATATCCCATAAATTTTCTATACTTTATTACTTGTAATGATTGGGATATACTAATCCAAATCAATTCCTTTTATTTAAATGTCTTTTGACTTAAGTGTCACCCCAGTTGTAAGAGTTGTTGGTAACTCCATTTTCATTCATTGAGTTATGATCATTCTATTAAAATTATTTCATATAATTTGGGTATATTATTCCATTTTATTGTATTATATGTTATTATACCATTTTTTACATTTTTACCACATAAACCCCTTTTTAATTAGTTCATGCTTCATGGAACATGTTTCTCGTAAGGTATATTGATAACTCAAAACTCCTTTCTTTGAGTTATAAAGTTTTATCTTGAAATTGGTTCTTCCATGCTTGTGTTATCCCACCCTAATATTATATTATATGTTATTTTATAATCCTCTTTGGGAAAATAATTTTTTATTATAAAAAAGGTTTTATTACTCATATTAAAATGTGGGTTTTCAACAAAGGTATTTTCAAAGTTTTAAAAAGGTTCACTTCCTTTCATTATAAAATGTTTTATATTTGGATCCACATTTACAAAAGAAAAATTTATATAATTTTAAAGAATATATTATTATATATTCTCTTTTTAGAATTAAATTTTCTTAAAATATTTAACTTCCCCATTTCAAAATTTACTTTTGAAAGTGACATGTAAGTTTTTATTTTATATCAATATTAAAAATGTTTTCAAAAATCTATTTTAAGTTTTCACCTCCATTTTCCATTTCATATTCAAAAGTATTTACACTCATGATATTTATGTTATGTGATTTATTCTCTTATATATATATATATATATTATAATTTTGGGTTTTAAATCATGGTATCAAACAATTTGATTTTTGATCCATTCTTGTATGATGTTGTTTGAAGCATTATTTTGCAAGGATGTTTTTTATCTAAGTAAACATCCTTCTGTTTTTAATTTATTACACTACGGATATGTTATTTTTCAACCATCCACATTATTTCTCTAGGTGGATTATATAATGTTCTTTTATATTAAATATATGATCCATCACTACCTTTTTATTTCCTAAACATCCATCGTGAATAGGCATAACTTTTCTTCCAATGTATTTGCTTTGTGAACACTCTATATTTTATTCCTTTGATTAAAGGGTGTTCACCTAGATTTCATTCATCGATTGATTGAGGAAATTATTATCTTATTAATCTACCCTTTATATATATGGTGTAAATATCATATGATTTATCATCTTGATTGAATGTTATTTACTTAGAAAGTTATTAAATATCTTTGAATGTCTATTTATTTTACATGGGTTTTTCATATTGATTATTTCCTTACATGAATCCATTTTAAAAGGATATGAAACTCATTTTATTTCCATGGGATATTTATTATGTTATAATTGAATGATTTATGAGTAGAACTCATAAGTATGGATGATGATGGGTGGGGTCCTATATCTCCCTCCAATGCATTGGTTAAGAGTTCATATAACATGATATGGGTATTCATGAGTAATTTTTAGTTTCTTGTAATCATGGGAACTGATGGTGTGGATCATGAAAGTTATGTTCCCCATACTAATGTATGTTACATATTTGAAAGATGTTTCATAGTTTTATACTTATTCTCAAGACTATGTTATGATCTCATGGATCGTGTTTATTAACTCACTCTTTTGATTCATGTCTTATTTAATTTCAAGATTTATTACATTAATTATGACAGAGGATTTTTTGGGTATTATTTTCTTATGTATCTTGATTATACTCATATTCTCATCTTATAATAACTTATGATCTTTGATTGCTACCACTTACGTTTTCCCTTACTGAGCATCTAAGCTCACATCTTTCTTATGTTTCCATTTCCCCTGGTTATGAAGATAAGAAATTTATGAAATGTATAGAAGAGTTTGTTATGTGGAGAATTTTTTTTAGATATTGAAGACTCATTTTGGATTAATAAGTCTCCTATATAATGGGTAAAATGTATAATTGATACAAACAACATGGGTTTTTTTAGTTAATATTTTTTCCTCATTATCTAAAACTCAAAACCTAAAAGGTATTGGGAATTAATTTTAATGAAATTTTTTATTCAATTTATGTAATTTAGATGCCCATATCTGTGGGTTGTTAATTGCACACCTAGTTTGACACTCTTTAGGGATATGCTTTGGTTAATTCATTTTTCTGTATGGAATGTTATGAAGGATTTGAATATATAGCTAGTTTAGTTAAAGGGGTATAATGTAATTCCCCAATATTTTTCCATAATTTTTCCTTTAAAAACTAATGTGTTCAATATATTGCTTCACACGCAACACCGAACTAAAACAAACTTCATAACATTATATAAACCTTAAAATGTAGCTGTTAAATTGACAAGTGAATATATAAGTAACTGAATTATAAAATATATATATATATATAGTTCAATATTAATATTAATGTATTTATAAAATTCAATTAGGATATCTAAATAAAAAATAAAATCATTTTATATGTAAAATTATATTTTCTTAAAAAAAATATTTATGTGCAATGAATTTTATTATATTATGGTTAAATAATGGCTTAAATAAAAATTATTAATAATATATATAATAAAATAATTTAACATTAATCTAATAGTTATTACTAGGTGAGTAATAGATTTATTTTATGCTTAAAAGATATATGTTTCTTAAATTTGTTTTTATGTGTTATGCGTGCTTATATTAAAATTGATTTTATCACTTTTAGAAATTGAATCATATAAAATGATTTGAATATTTTTAATCATATTTTTTAAATTAGTTAATAGTATCAATTTCATTTTTAGGCATACAATTAAGTTATCGTGATAAATATTAATCATCTCGATAAAACAGTTATTTTTCAAGGATCGATAATTTTTTAAATATTATGATTTTAAATTTAATTGATATATTTCTAAAATAAAGTCCCTAATATAATGTTTAAACATTTATATAAATAAATTAACTCTATTTTAATTGTTAAAAAATGTTAAATAAGATTAATAACACTTAATGATTCTACAAAAACGATTTTTTCAACACATTATATGTTTTAATTTAAAAGTTATTTTTCACATATTTTAAAATATAATTAGATTAAATGGAGTCTTAATTTAGATTCATCATGTTGAAATTTTTTAATAAGGGTCCCCTTATATTTTTTTGTGATAAAATAATTATCATCGGTAAATTTTAATCATGATTAATAAGTGTTAAAATGGGTAATCTAATGTGGCTCAAATTTTACTAAATAAATTTTAAAGTTAGACCTTTTAAAATACCTTTGTTTTTTTTAAAAGACATACTTGTATGTATTACCAACATTTCTCCACCTGAATCACCTAAATCTCATGTAATTACCATCTTATCCATTACCTAACATTCTTTTCCAAAGATATGTCCCTCTATTTCACCTATAAAAGGAGCTCACTTACACCTTTTTCAAGCCACACTCCTAGTTTGAAATTCCCTTGAAACTCTATCCAAGATACTTCTTATAGATCCCCTATATGTATTTTTTATCCCCTAGCCTCAACAAAGTTTTTTAAGTCCTTCATTTCCAAAGGATGCTTCATGAGATGATCATAATTCCCAATGAGGTTAGAGTGAAATCAACTAAGTTGGAATTCAAGGTAAGGGTTTCTAGTATCAATTTTCACCCATTGATACATATTTATTATTATACACCATGATTTCATTAGAATATTTTATATACTAACATTTAATATTTTTTTAATCGTGATTATTTTATATTTCATGGTATTCAATGTTATATTCAAGTTCCTTCTCTCATGGGGGTTTTGACTCAAAATATATAAGGGTTTTTCTCTACTCAACTTATTTCTCGAGTCATAATGATTCCTTTTTTACTATGGTTTTACAAAATGGATTTATTCTATTATTTGATGATATTATAATGCCTCTATCTGGGTAAAGTGACATTTTTGATTCAAAACATTACCTTGATGAATTTATTTCTCAATAAGTATATCATTATTGAGGATAATTATCATCCACTTTAATGATGGTTTCCCCTTATTGTCCCCAATTTTATTTCCTGTAAATTTTTTCCATTATAATTGGAAACCTAATTGTGTTTTATATCATGTGACCTTCATATTTCCATTCTCCTCTCTTAAAAATGATGTTTTGGTTACTCTTTTTAGGATGTGGGTTTTCAATAAGGTTATTTCAAAATATTCAAAAGGTTTTATGTCCTTTAAAAATCAAAGGTTTTATCTTCCATTCTACACTAATTTTTAAAACTTTTATACATTTTCAAAGATATTTTATTGAATATGATTTTTAAAATTATAATTTTTCAAAGTGTTTTTACTTTACCTTTTTGGAGAATTTGTTTCATTTTCAAGGCTCCATTATTGAATATTATTTTATAAGTAAAAGTTTTAAATGTATTTTCAATTCACCTTTTTTAAACTTTTATGTCTTTTTCAATGCTACACTGTTGGAGGTTTCTTTTTAAAAATTAAATCTTTTTCAAAAATTTCTACTTCATCTTTTAAAAAATGAATTTTCAAAGTGACTGTAACTTCTTATTTTACACCAAAGATAAAATCATTTTATAAAAAAGAAATTATGATTTCACTTCCATTTTCCTCTTTATCTCTAAAGGATTTATTTATTTGGAAATTATTTTTGATGAATCACCTTATAAATGTTATTATGAAATACTCTTTTAGGGTGATTGAATTTTGGGTATCAACCATTTGTGTGCTTGATGTCAATTTCTATAATACCATATTAGAGTGTTTTGAAGCCCATTTTTCTATTCATGAGTTCTTTATGATGGGATGAATGAAACCCAATTTCTTTCCCATGTGTTTTCATGATATGTTGAAATATTGATGTCTTATAGAAAAAATATGTATGGATAATGATGGGTTGGTTCCTATATCTTATTTTAATGCATTGGTTAAGGTTTTATACCTTTTGAGGTAAAGATATTAAGCGTGAATACAATGTGGATTAGATAAGTTCACAAGACTAAGTTTGAACATGATGTGGATTAGATAACTTCACAAGATTAAGCATGAACAAAATGAATATTATCTTTATTCACAATATTAAGCATGAAAACGATGCATATTAGATATGTTTACAGAAATGAGTGTAAACTCGATGTGGTTAGCTATGTCCACAATGTTATGAATACCTATTATTATGCCAATATCATAATTCTATGTTATATTCACATGTTATGATCCATGGAACATGTTTATTATATCATTTTTTCACACTCTTTTTCTATGGTATATATTGTTCTCTTGATATTACATGCCCTTTCATCAGGAATTATGAATAAATCTTATTGTTCCATGTTCTTTTTAATAAGATATTTCTCCCCTGATCATGTTTTCTCATATTCTTATGATATAAACTTGGATGACATGTTGATAGGTTTTCTCATACTAAGAATTTGATCTCATCCCTTTCTTATGTTTCCCTTCCCTAGTTATAAAGATG
Organism: Viscum album; assembly: GCA_963277665.1. Classification (NCBI taxonomy): domain Eukaryota; kingdom Viridiplantae; phylum Streptophyta; class Magnoliopsida; order Santalales; family Viscaceae; genus Viscum; species Viscum album. The sequence goes on from OY728148.1 coordinate 1,144,565,720, forward strand.
AGCATATCCTATGATAATTATAGAAGGGAGTCTAGTATATTTTAATTATGGAGAAATGTTCACAAATTTTGTAAAATAAGTCGCCTATGTAACTAGTCCTCAAAGACACTAAACCATCCATTCATGGTATTATGAGATTATTTTTTGAGATGTAATGTTTATATTATAGAAAAGATGTAAAAATATGTGTTTAGCTTATGTCACTTTAGGTATAGTTTCGTGTGAGTGGGTAGGAGGAGGAGGCCTTAAGGATTAAAAATCGAGGGGGTAAAAAAGGGAAGTTCTAAAATTTTAAATTCTTAGGGAGGTCACGTGTTTTGGCCACATAGTTCACCAAAACTTACACCAATCATGTGTCCATCATTGGATACACCTGGGAGAAAATATAAAGTTTGGTAGAATAGTTAGAAAAATCATGCACTAACCATGCGATCATTTCTGTAAAATGATGTAGGTTTTACCTGGGTAGGTTGCACTGTTAGAACTAACTATGAACCTAACAGTAAAGCCTTAAAATTTTTAAAATTCAATAAGATTTAACCTAAAACTCAAGGATAGGGAAAAAACAATAAAAAGATAAAATAATTAGGAAAATAAAGGTCATGGTGTGACACTTGTGAAGAAGTGAGAAGTGTGAAAAAGAGTTTTTCCCTATGGTATCTTCATATCATTAGGAGAAGAGTTTAAGAACAAGGCAGACATGCATGATTTACTAGAAGGTAGAATCCATAAAATACTTAATCATGAGGAAGAATAGTTATCATTGGTGATGCAGTTTCATCTGTAGCGGAAGTAAAATCTTTTCCATTGAGATAATTCATGAGGACCTATTGTACACTAGTGGGAGCCAGTATAAAGAACCAGTTAGGTGACTTCATACTAGATGGATCCAATATAAATAACATTTTGGGAGATTTTCATGTATTTTTAGGATATATTCCATTGTATTAACTTGAGTAATATAGTGGATAGTTTTATCTCAGACTCAAACCGAATGCAGCAAGGATTGGGTACTCACATTGGGACCAAACCTTATAAATATGGTGTATAACTCTTTCTTGTTTTTTGTCATGTATGTGGTGAGTATTGAGGGAATTCAAAAGAAAATAAATATATTATCATAACCATTAATAGAGTTTCAAATAATTGATAGGGTGTAATATAAAAGGGTAAAAAAATTATTAAAACAAGACACTCTTATTCACCCCCCCCCCCCCCTCAAGTGACTACATGGTCCTTATGGGGTACTATAAGTGGCATCAAATCCAAGATTTCCTACGAATGGATCTAATATGTTTCTTCCCTATTTGTTTTTATTAGACATACAAGAAGAATATATTTGAAGAAATTTCATAAGAGCTTCAGAAAGGAAATTTAGTTCTCATATCTATTGATACAAACATGGATTCTTCAGCCAAAACTTTAAATAATGAGAATAAAATAGAGGATAATAATGTATGGAAGATATCAAAAGAAAAGGATAATGCACCGCTACTTGAAGGAAATCAAAGTGCTGAGTTATATATTAAATCTTTTGAGAATGATATTTCTGATGAACCATGTTCATGTTATGATGAATATGTGGTTAGTGAATCACTCAGTGATTTATATTCTAAAATTGATGATTATGTTAAAATGATCTATGTTGAGATTATTATATATATATTGGGGTTTTTAAATGGATTGTAAGAAGAAAATTCACATCTAAATTAGAGTTTAATCTAATAGAGGAGGAATTAGCTAATAATGTGAAAAAATCCAACACTCTCATCAAACATGATGGATCCAAGGAAGATACAATAATATTATTTAAATAAAATCCCCCCCAAGCTAAAGAAACATTAAAGATATCAGGTTATCATAAATATAATATTAACAATATTTTAAAAGAAAAGTTGTATGCGTTGAATGAAATCATTAGTGCCAAATATTCTCAGTTAGAAATCAAGGCTAAAATAATTAAGGACCTTGATAAATCCTTACAAGAGATGAGTAAGATACCTAAATTCCAGGTTTAGAATATCAATAAATAATGTGAAGATATAGTAAAAATACACGAAATCCATAATGTCATGAACCAAATCTGGTCGCCATAAAAACTAGAACCAAACCCAACCCATAACAAGGCCCTAAGGGTGTTCCCAATCCCCATGGTCTGGAACAAGTGCTTGGGTATCATAAAATGGAAATTGGTAATGATTTACCTGATTTTATAAACATACCAAGACAAACAAGTCCAATAAAATCAATCTGGATTTTTCAAACAAAACATCTTTTAAAAAAATTCAGAACTGAATTACATGGTTTTAAAAAAGTCTCAAAGACTATAAAAATTAATAAAACCAAAAAGGACAGCCTAATAACCTACACATGGTGATAGGCACCTCCCTCAAGCCATCTCCACAACACCACACTAGGAAGGACCGCTAAAAATCCGAACCGTTGGCACAAAATTTGTACCCAAACCTACGGAAAAAATAACCAAGTCCACTTACACCCAAAGGTGTAAGTAGGGTGTGATCCAAATCCCAGTAGGATACCACCACTAAAATTTCCCATGTGATAAACATTCAAAGATGAAAAACATGCAAGTTTTCAAGACATGAAATGCTATTAACAATTTATAAAAGATGCAACTTAAATAAAAGCAGCTTTCAAGTGGGCTATTTTAAATAATCAATACTTCTAAAAATAATGTCAATGCTAATAAATTTTACATCCAACAATACCATATGAAAATGGTAAGAACAAAGTAACTAATGAGCACAAGCAATGGGAAAGTAACCTCTAGGCACTAGCTCACTGTGGGTCCCAGGTACCTCGTATCTCGGTGAGAGTAACCATCACAATATCCATTCTCGTGCACACGAGCCACTAGTAGAAATCATACCTCTAACCTAGTGGTCCCCGATCATTATCATCATCATAGTTTAGTTAGTTTTGTAAGCGTCAAATTTTCTACGTGAAACTGAGGCTAAACCCCATGATATCACTAGCATACAAGTACATGTCCACCCACCTAGATACCCGAGTTTCCCTCTTATGCTCAAACAAGTTAAACAAGTCAAGAAATATAATTTGAACATCCAAATACCACTTCAACATCACACATTCACCAAACATCCCACATATATATCATGCAAGTCACATAATCCACTTTTTCATTCAAATGCATTTTGAAATCATACTCACACCAAAATAGCCCCCAACACTTTTCACATTTCTTTAACACTTCCACAAATCCTTTAAACAATTTTATAAAACATTTAAAAGATATTCCAACTCACATAACATCCCACAAATACATCACATAATACTTATTTTATCAACAAAATTCATTTTTCACCTCACACTCACACAAAACTGCCCACAAATGTGTTTCGCCCCTCTCTTTCCATTTGATAAAACATTTCAGAAATTTATAAAACATTCTGAAAATGTTTTAAATCTTAAATCACCACTTTAAATTTAAAAAACCCCTATTAGGTGAACACATTCACCCAAATAGTACATATAAACCCTTTCCCACTTTGTTTAACCAAATAAAACATTTACAATTTTCACCAAACAATCCCAAAGGGTATAACTATATCATGCACACAAAACCCATTTCAAAACCCCCTTTCAAGGCCAAAATCACACCAAGACCCTACCAAAGAAGAATTGGAATCCCTTGAAACATTTATTAAACCATTCTCAAGTACTATAAAATCACCTCAAATTATACCACAAAAGATACACATGAAAAAAAAACACATTTTCATAAAACACTTTCAAGGAGTGAAACACGGTTTTACACATAAAACCTATTCAAAACCCCACTTTTAACCCAAAATAACACCAAAACCCTAAAAAATAATAATTTTCATCCTAAAAATATTTAAAAAATCACTTGAATGTGTTATAACATCAACCCAAATATTACCACAAGGTTTACACATTGAAAACACCAAATTTGAAACAAAGTGCAACTGTAAAATTAACCGCTTAACAAACTCCATCAAAAATGATTTTCTCACAATTTAAAACATGTGAGTAACATTCAAAATAATTAAATCAAGCATGCTAACTCATCAAAAAATTATTACACATGGAATCACCTACCTTTTGTGTCAAAAACCCTCAAAACTTGGTGTGAAACATCAACCGCACCACCGCCACACCACAAGGAAGATAAATCCATATCTAGACCACAATATTTATCCAAAAAGACACCAAATCAAACCCTAGGTTCTAACCCTAACTTCTGGACATTAGTAACTTCAAGAAAGGGTGAAAGAAACCCTAAGGAAGGGGAAGAAATCAAGGAAAGAAACACTTACTTGAAGAAATCTTGAATAAAATGACCCCAATACACCAATATATGAATTTTCAAATATCCAAAAATGAAATTGAGGTTATAATAAGGCTGAGGAGTTAATTTAGTAACTTAAATGGGGGAAAAGAGTAAAAATTTAAGGATTTATGAAAGAATCAATTTACCTCTTCAAATCTGGGAGATTTGAGAAATCCAGAGAAGTTTCGCCCAAATTTGTGATGAAAATAAGCTCCAAAGAGGGGTAGGAGAGCATGGGGAGCGCCTTGGGAAATTGGGATCAGGTGAGACTTTGAATCACCTAAAAAAATAAAAATTTAATGAGGTATTAAATAATTAAAAAAAATAAAGCATGAAATGGGTTTTCGGTCTGGCCCAACACCATAATAAAAACCCAAATACATTATTATTATGGATTCCTATGGGGTCCAAATTGATATGGTGGTGTTAATATACCATGGGATGCCAATTGGGAAGTGAAATGGGTGTAAAATATTGAAAAATGAATAGGTTATAAAAGAAACAAAATTTATTTTTAAATCTGAAATGGGCTCACGATTTGGCCCAAATTTTGAAAACCCACCATTTCGTCCAAAATGAATGGGAAACCCCCAAAACAAAGAATTAATGGAAATTAAATGAAAAATTCCTTTAAAAGAAGTCATGGATGTGATAATTCACTCCAAAATAAAACTTTCCACACTCAGAAATCTACAGCAAGGCCAAAGACAAAAACCAAACCCAACTGAAAGGCCAAAATGGACTCCTTTTCCTAGTTTCGCCCACCCCCAAAAGGCCAAAACACCTCCAGTTATCAATTAATGAAGGAATACTCTCACAAAACAAAAATTACATCACTTTCCTAAAATTATCAAGAACATTCAGACTTTATCGCCAAAAGGAAACTCCTCAAACACTATCGGAATAAGATTCCAGCAATTTACCCAAACAAACAACAACAACGAACAAGGTTACACTTACCTTACTTTAACCAGACCATTGGGCGTTCTCCACTCCCAACTTTTACCCAAGGAATATGTAGGTAGTTAGATAGATCAGAACAACACTACCTAATTCCAAGCCAACACCAAGGACCAATCTGAGTTAATAGTATGAAAAGACACAAATGGGCTCCCCACCATAAGAGACAACTCAAATTTTCCAAAGATAGGATCGGGACACTAATAGGGGGAGGCCTGAACAGATTCCCTGGTACAAGGGGTAGACCTCCATTCGAAATTTACAAAGGAACAAACATGAGAATCATAGTGGGTCTCCCCTCCATAATAACCAACCATATTAATCGACCAGCATGGGCTGGCACAAGAAGACCCAAATTTAAAGAGTTGGGACAGACGCACGGTTATTCCACACAGTTTGAGAAACCGTTCGCTAACCATGTGGATCCTTCTACTTACATGGTTTTTTGGGGCATGGTTACTACTAACCATGCTCAAACTATGTGCTTAACCTGTCTAGCCAAATTCTCAACCATAATCCAAAAACTCAATAGAAACCAAAGGGGAAAATAATGACATTGGGTGATAACATGGGCACGAGGCCCTCCACCTCTTTCCACTGAACGGGAACAATAGAGGAAAGATGATGACACTGTAGGTTTAAACTATTCCCATATTTCATACTGAGGATAGGAATTTTTACAAGGGTCTGAATGACCCTGGGACTTCCCCTAACTACGCATCAGCTTCACTCTGGAGCCTATGGTTGGATCCCAAAAGATTGAAGCATCTTCGGCCTCGCAGTTAGACTTTAGAAACCCCTGTACAGAACTTCTTCTTTCAGTGCCACAAACAGCTACCCTACAATCCCATACAAGTTTACTAATACATAACACATTACAAACTCACTTTACCCTGACCAAACATTTCACTGAAATGAGGGCTTGGAAGATTCACACAAATCACACCTTGTTTCTTTAGGTGAGAAACAACATAAGGAAAGGAAACATATAAACACCTTCCTCTAAAACAGAGGATTTTGAAGCTTTTCCAAGTGATACATGATCCCAACATAATAGAGACTCTCATATTATTGTACGACCTTCACCTTTACAGTTAAATAGGCACATGACATCACAAAGAGTCACCGAACGTGACCGTTGTGACTGATAGAAACAATACATGGAGGGGGACCTTATACAACATCCCAAAAAATCACAGAATTCTAGAAAGTGGACATAATATCCTATAATGACCATATTTTACACACTAGTGGTTTAACATAAACCCCTGCTTTGAAAAGACTATGAAGGACCAAGATTCCCTCTTAGACACCATCCAGACACTCATCCACACTAACAACCTCATACCACTTCCACCTTCAAATAATCAGGTAGATTAAGAAACTAATGTCTCTTTAAACCTTCCAAGAGCACTCTCCCACTACAAGATGATCCTAAAAACCAAAAAGGGAAGGGTGTAGACTCATTCTACAAATATCGATAAAATATTCCTTATATTGATCAACTGGAGGATTTTCCAATGGTGAAACAATCTGGGTTGCACTTCAGTAGTGCACTAACCCTTAATGGGGGTGTACTTTATCCAATGAGAAAACCCAAGGACCAAACCAAGATGGTCCATTGGTCAATACATACCACAAACTAGATCCAAACACATGAAGGGAACCACCATAAAGGCATCCTAAAACATTTCTCAGAAGTGACCACTAACCGGCCCTTCAACCCAACTTACCGACCAAACATGAACCCAAAACACGTTTCAAACAAGAGGGGTTCTTGGACTCAAAACACCCCACAACATCAAAATTTTCAAAAACACATAATACACACCATCCTAAACTAGCTATAAAGACATAAAGTTTTCCTTTAAAAACATTTCTTTGAAAACAAACGATTCAGCGGTTAGCGTATCCACCAATGGTAACCTATGGACCTCACACATGCTTGTTTCTATGCCACACCAGGCACCCTCCTCATATCTATCCCAGAACTCATCCAGTCTTTCCATTAAGCATACATCATCCCATATAACCCCATGCATGTGGTCACTCATGGAAATTCCAAAGGTTAAAACAAAAATTATTTCCACTTTTCAAAACCAAAACAATCAACCAATATTTCCTTTTTCTCAGGACTACTAACCACAAAATCAAAATCAAAATCATTCAAATGAATAATCACTTTCAAGTCATATACATCAATTTCAAAACATCTCATCCCATTAAAACATCTTTCAATAGTTTATAAAACTCTATTGGGAACACTTTTTCAAAACCAACATTAACATAGTTTTCTGCTTTCAAAAGAGCAGTAAACACACCATTTTCCATTTCAAAAAAATTCTGAAAATTCAGTTCCACCATTTCACAAATCAAAAAATCTGCTCTTTATTAGAAATTCATTTGAAAGAAACTTTATGCTTCTTAAAACTGAGTCATTTTTTCTTTAAAACCAAAATTACAAGATTTAAAAATTAAAGAACACAAGACAATGCGAGAGGAAACTAGTTTCAGTGGGTGACTTGTACATATAGTTGATTTCCATATTTCAATCACTTCACCATCACGAAGAGTGATCTAGGGCAATATCCCCATCTCCACATGGATTTCCAGGCCCTGCGAGCTCACAAAGACCATTAACCCAACTCTCTTTTCATTTCCATTAATCATCATCAAACCAAGAAAACCAAAGGACTCAGACAAATCCCAACTTCCCCTAGAGACTTGAATACCATCATGGATTTTTCTGGCCAGGCACACTACCCAAAACCATAATGTCAAGTCCCGAAAGTCATAACTCCATACTATCCTGACTGTTCCTAAATAACATGACCCAAAAGAACGAACCTCCCTCTGATACCATTTTTTCATGAACTATATCTGGTCGCCATCAAAACCAGCACCAAACTCGGCCCATGATAAGTCCCTAAGGGTGTTCCCAATCCCCACAGTCAGTAACAAGTTCCTAGGTATCATAAAATAAAAATTGTGAATGATTTACCTGAGTTTATAAACATACAATGATAAACAAGTACAATAAAATCAATCTGGATTTTTCAAACAAAACCATTTTTAAAAAAATTCAGAACTGAATTACATGGTTTTAAACAAGTATCAAAGACTATAACAAATGAATAAAACCAAAAAGTACATCCTAAGAACCTCCACATGGCGAGAGGCACTTCCCTCAATCCATATCCACAACACCGCGTCACGATGGACCGCTAAAAACCCGAACTGTTGACTCTAAAACTGTACCCAAACCTGCAGAAAAAATAACCAAGTATAGTTACACCCAAAGGTGTAAGTAAGGTGTGATAAAAATCCTAGTATGATACCACCACTAAGATATTCCATGTGATAAACATTCAAATGATAAAAACATGCAAGTTTTCTAGACATGAAATGCTAGTAACAATTTCTAAAAGATGCAACTTAAATAAAATCAATTTTCAAGTAGACTATTTTAAAGAATCAAAACTTTTAAAAATAATGTCAATACTACTGAATTTTCTATCCAACCATACTTTATACTGACGGTAATCACAAAGTAACTAATGAGCACAGGCAATGGGAAGGTAATCTCTAGGCACTAGCTCGTTGTGGGTCCCAGGTACCTTGTATCTCAGTGAGAGTAACCATCACAATATATGTTCTCAGACACACGAGCCACTATTAGGGATAATAACCATAACCTAGTGATCCCCCATCATCATCATCATAGTTTAGTTATTGTTGTGTGTGTCAAACTTGCTATGTGAAACTAAGACCAAACCCCACAGGATCACTAGCATACGAGTACACATCCACCGACCTAGATACCTGGGTTTCCCTCTTGTGATCAAACAAGTTAAACAAGTCAAGAAATATAATTTATACATGAAAATACCACTTACACATCACACATTCACAAAATATCTCACATATATATCATGAAATTCACATAATCCACATTTTCATTCAAATGCATTTTGAAATCATACTCACACCAAAATTTCCCCCAACACTTTTCACATTTCTTTAACATTTGCACAAATCCTTTAAAAAAATTTATAAAAACTTTACAAGATATTCCAACTCACATAAAATCCCACACACACATCACATAATACTTATTTCATCAAAAAAAATTCATTTTGCACATTACACTCACACAAAATAGCCCACAAATGTGTTTCTCCGCTCTTTCCATTTGATAAAACATTTCATAAATTTATAAAACATTCTGAAAATGTTTGACATCTTAAATCACCACTTTACCTTTCAAAAACCCCTATTAGGTGAACACACTCACCAAAAAGTGCATATAAACCCTTTTCCCACTTTGTTTAACCAAATAAAACATTTACAATTTTCACAAAACAATCCCAAAAGGTATAACTATGTCTTGCACACAAAACCCATTTCAAAACCCCCTTTCAAGGCCAAAATCACACCAAGACCCTACCAAAGCAGAATTTTCAGCCCTTGCAACATTTATTAAACCATTCTCAAGTACTATAAAATCACCTCAAATTATACCAAAAAAGATACACATGAAAAACACACATTTTCGTAAACACTTTCAAGGAGTGAAACAAGGTTTTACACATAAAACCTATTCAAAAAACCTCTTTTAAACACAAAATCACACCAATACCCTAACAAAGAAGAATCAAAAGCCCAAAAAATATTTAACAAACCACTTTCATATTTTATAACATCAACCCAAAGATTACCACAAGGTTTACACATGGAAAACAACCAATTTGAAACAAAGTGCAACTATAAAATTAACCTCTTAACAAACTCTATCAAAAATGGTTTTCCCACAATGTACAGCATATGAAGAGCATTAAAAATAATTAAATAAAGCATTTTAACTCATCAAAAAATGATTACACATGGAATCACCTACCTTTTGTGTTGAAACCCTCAAAACTTGGTGCGAAACATTAACCGCACCACCGCCGCACCACAAGGAAGATAAATCCAGACCTAGACCACAATATTTTACCAAAAAGACACCAAATAAAACCCTAGGTTCTAACCCTAACTTCTGGACATGAGGAACTTCAAGAAAGTGTGAAAAAACCCTATGTAATGGGAAGAAACCAAGGAAAGAAACGCTTACTTGAATAAATCTTAAATAAAATGACCCAAATACACCAGTATCTGAATTTCCAAATAGCCAAAAATTCAAGTGAGGTTTTAATAAGTTTGAGGAGGTCGTGTAGGAACTCAAATGGAGTAAAAGAATAAAAATTGAAGGATTTATGAAATAATCAATTTACCTCTTCAAATATGGTCGATTTGAGAAATCCATAGAAGTTTCACCCAAATTCGTGATGAAAATGAGCTCCAAAGAGGGGGAGAAGAGCATGGGGGAGTGCCTTGGGTAATTGGTCTTGGGTGAGATTTATAATCACCTAAAAACCATAAAAATTGAATGAGATATTAAATAATTAAAAAAATATATTTTAAAGTAGGAAATGGGTGTTTGGGTTGTCCCAACACCTTGATAAAAAACTCAAATCCGTCATTATTATGGATTCCTATGGGGTATAAATTGATGTGGTGGTTTTAATATACCAGGGGATCGAAATTGGGAAGTGGAATGGGTATAAAATGTTGAAAAATAAATGAGTTATAAAAGAAACAAAATTAATTTTTAAATTTGGGAATGGGCTCACGGTTTGGCCCAAATTTTGAAAACCCACCATTTCATCCAAAATGAATGGGAAACCCCTAAAACAAAGAAAGAATGGAAATTAAATGAAAATACCTTTAAAATAAGTCATGTATGTGACAATTATTCCCACTATAAAACTTTCTGCTCTTAGAAATCCACAGTAAGGCCAAATGCAAAAACCAAACCCAACCGAAAGGCCAAAAATGGACTCCTTTGCTAAGTTTCGCCCACCCCCAAAAGGCAAAAACACCTCCAGTGATAAATTAAGGATGTAATACTCTCACATACATAAACTTACATCACTTTCCTGAAATAATCAAGAACATTCAGACTTTATCCCCAAAAGGAAACTCCTCAAACACTATTCAAACAAGATTCCAGCAATTTCCCAAATGATCAACAACAACAAACAAGGTTACACTTACCTTGCTTTAACCAGACTTTTGGGCGTTCTCCACTCCCAACGTTTACCCAAGGAAGATGTAGGTAGTTAGATAGCTCCAAACAAGACTACCTACTGCCAATCCAAGATCAAGGACCAATTTGAGTTACTAGTATTGGGAGACCAAATGGGCTCCCCACCATAAGAGACAACTCAAAGTTTCTCGAGAAAAGATCGGGACACTAACTGGGGGAGGCCCGAACAAACTCCCTGGTACAAGGGGTAGACCTCCATTCTAAATTTCCAAAGCAAAAAACATGAGAATCATAGTGGGTCTCCCCACCATAACAACCAACCATCTTAACTGATCAGCATGGGCCAACACAGGAAGAACCCAAATTTAAAGAGTTGGGACGGAAACACGGTTAATCCACACAGTTTGAGAAAATATGTGCTAACCATGTGGATCCTTCTACGTGCATGGTTTTCTGGGGCATGGTTACTACTAACCATGCTCAAACTGTGCGCTCAACCTGTCTATCCAAATTCCCAACCATACTCCAAAAACTCAATGGAAACCAAAGGGGAAAATAATGACATTGGGCAATAACATGAGTATGAGGCCCTCCACCACTTTCCACTGAACGGGAAAAACAAAGGCAAGACGATGACACCTGAGGTTTAAACTATTCCCATCTTTAATACTGAGGATAGGGATTTGTACAAGGGTTTGAAGGACCTTGGTACTTCCCCTGACTACGCATAAGCTTCACTCTGGGTCCTATGGCTGGAGCCCAAAAGATTGAAGCATATTCGGCCTCGCAGTTAGGCTTTGGAAACCCCTGTATGGAACTTCTTCTTTCTATGCCACAAACAACTACACTGTAATCCAAGACAAGTTTAAAAATACATAACACATTCCAAACTCACTTTATCTTAACCCAACATTTCACTAAAACAAGGTCTTAGAAGATGAACACACATCACACCTTATTTCTTCGAGTGAGAAATAGCATAAAGAAAGGACACATATAAACACCTTACTCTAAAATAGAGGATTTAGAATCTTTTCCAAGGGATACATACTCCCAACATAATAGAGACTCTCCGAGTACTACATGACCTTCACCTTTATAGTCAAATGGGCACACGGCATCACAAGGCATCACCGAACATGACCATTGTGACTGATAAAAACAATACAAGTAGGGGGACCTTATACAACGTCCTGAAACATAATAGAATTCCATAAAGTGTCCATAACAACCTCTCATGACTAGATTTCCCGCACTTATGGTGTAACATAAACCCCTACTTCAAAAAGACTAAGAAGGACCTAAAGGTCGTCTTAGACATCATCCAGACACTCATCCACACTAACAACCCCATACCACTTCCACCATCGACGAATCAGGTAACTTAAGAAACTAAGGTCTCTTTCAAACTTCAATGAGCACTCTCCCGCTACAAGTGGATCCAAAAAACCAAAAAGGGAAGGGTGTAGACTCATTATACAAATCTCAAGAAAATATTCCTTATATTTATCAACTGAAGGATTTTCTGACGATGAAACAATCTGGGTTGCACTTTAGTAGTGCACTAACCCTTAATGGGGGCATAACTTATCCAATGAAAAAACCCAAAGACCCAACAAAGTTGTTCCATTGTTCAAGAAGTGCCACAAACTAGATCCAAACACCTGAATGGAACCACCTTGAATGCATCCTGAAACATTTCTCAGAAGAGACCAAAAACCGGCCCTTCAACCCAGCTTACCGACCAAAACACAAACCCAAAACACAGTTCAAACAAGAGGGGTTCTTAGACTCAAAACATCCCACAACATCAATATTTCCAAAAACACACAATACACACCATCCCAAACCAGTCATCAAGACTTCAAGTTTTCCTTTAAAAACATTTCTTTGAAAACAAATGATTCAACAGTTAGCATATCCACTAATGGTACCCCATGGGCCTAACACATACATGTTTTTGTGCCACACCAGGCACCCTCCTCATATCCATCCCAGAACTCATCCATTCATTCCATTAACCATCCATTATCCCATATAACCCCATTCATGTGGTCACTCACAGAAATACCAAAGGTTAAAACAAAAATTATTTCCATATTTCAAAACCAAAACAATTAACCAATACTTCTTTTTTCTCAAGACCGCTAACCATGAAATAAAAATCCCAATAATTAAAATGAATACTCACTGTCAAGTTGTATACATCAGTTTCAAGACATATCATCCCATCAAAACACCTTTCAATAGTTTAGAAAACTCTATTGGGGACGCTTTTTCAAAACCAACATTAACATAATTTCCTGCTTTCAAAAGAGGTGTAAACACACCATTTTCCATTTCAAAACAATTATGAAAATTAATTTCCACAATTTTACAAATCAAACCATTCCCTCTTTATTAGAAAATCATTTCATAGAAACTTTACACTTCTTAAAACCAGGTCATTTTTTCTTTAAAACCAAACTTCCAAGATTTCAAAACTAAAGAACACAAGAAAATGTGAGAGGAAACTAGTTTCAGTGGGTGAATTGGACATATGGTTGGTGGCCATACGCCAATCACTTAACCATCACGGAGAGTGATCTAGGGAAATATCCCCATCTTCACATGGCTTTTCAGGCCCAGCGAGCTTACTAATACCATTAACCCAACTCTCTTTTCATTTCCCTTAATCGTCACCAAACCAAGAAAACCAAAGGACTCAGACAAATCCTGACTTCCCCTAGCGACTCGAATCCCGTCATGGGGTGTGATGTCCAGGAACACTACCCATAACTGGAATATCAATTTCTGAAATTCCTAACTCCAGACTATCTAGATTGTTCCCAAAATAACATAACCAAAAAGAGTGAACCTCCCTCCGATACCATTTTGTCACGAACTGAATCTGGTTTCCATCAAAACAAGCACCAAACCCAGCCCGTGACAAGGCTCAAAGGGAATTCCCAATCCCCATAGGCTGGAACAAGTGCTCGGGTATCATAAAACAAATTTTGGGAATGATTTACCCAAGTTTATAAACATACAACGACAAACAAGTCTAATAAAATCAATCTGGATTTTTCAAACAAAACCATCTTTTACAAAATTTCAGAACTAAATTACATTGTTTTAAAAAATTATCAAAGACTATAAAAAATGAATAAAACCAAAAAGGACAGCCCAATAACCTCCACATGGCGATAGGAACTGCCCTCAAGTCATCTCCACAACACCGCATTACGATGGACCGCTAAAAACACGAACTATTGGCACAAAAGTTATACCAAAACCTGCAGCAAAAATAACCAAGTCTACTTACACCCAAAGTTGTAATTAGGGTGTGAACAAAAGCCTAGTAGAATACCGCCACTATGAGATTCCATGAGATAAACATTCAAAGATGAAAAACATGCAAGTTTTAAAGACATGAAATGCTAATAACAATTTCTAAAAGATGCAACTTAAATAAAAGCAGTTTTCAAATGGGCTATTTTAAAGAATCAACACTTTTAAAAATAATGTCAACGCTACTGAATTTTACAGTCAATCACATTGTATTCTGATGGTAAGAACAAAGTAACTAATGATCACAAGCAATGGGAAAGTAACCCCTAGGCACTATCTTGTTGTGGGTCCCAGATACCTCATATCTCAGTGAGAGTAACCATCACAATATCCGTTCTCATGCACACGAGCCACTGGTAGGGAGAATACCAATAACCTAGTGGTCCCCCATCATCATCATCATCATAGTTTATTTATTATTGTAAGCATCAAACTTTCTACATGAAACTGAGGCCAAACCCCACAGGATTACTAGCATGTTAGTACACGTCCACCCACCTAAATACCCGGGTTTCCCTCTTGTGCTCAAACAAGTTCAACAAGTCAAGAAATATAATTTTCACATGAAAATACCACTTTCACATCACACATTCACTAAATATACCACATATATATCATTCAAGTTACAAAATCCACTTTTCATTCAAATGCATTTTGAAATCATACTCACACCAAAATAGCCCCCAACACTTTTCACATTTCATTAACACTTCCAAAAATCCTTTAAACAGATTTATAAAACCTTTACAAGATATTCCAACTCACATAATAACCCACACACACATCACATAATACTTCTTTCATCAACAAAATTCATTTTGCACATCACACTCACACAAAACAACCCACAAACGTGTTTCGCCCCTCTCTTGCCATTTGATAAAACATTTCAGCAATTTATAAAATATTCTAAAAATGTTTGACATCTTAAATCACCACTTTAACTTTCAAAACCCCATATTAGGTGTGAACACAGTCACCCAAACAGTACATATACACCCTTTTCCCACTTTATTTAACCAAATAACACATTTACAATTTTCACAAAACAATCCCAAAGGCTGTAACTATGTCTTGCACACAAAACCCATTTCAAAACCCCCTTTCAAGACCAAAATCACACCAAGACCCTACCAAAGAAGAATTGGCATCCCTTGAAACATTTATTAAACCATTTTCAAGTACTATATAATCACCTCAAATTATACCAAAAAAGATACACATGAAAAACACACATTTTCATAAAATACTTTCAAAGAGTGAAACAAGGTTTTACACATAAAACCTATTCAAAAACCCTCTTTTAAACCCAAAATCACACCAATACCCTACTAAATCAGAATTGGTAGCCCAAAAAATATTTAACAAACCACTTTCATATGTTATAACATCAACCCAAAGATTACCGCAACGTTTACATATTGAAAACACCCAATTTAAAACAAATTGAAACTATAAAATTAACTGCTTAACAAACTTCATCAAAAATGGTTTTTGCACAATTTACATCATATAAGGAACATTAAAAATAATTAAATCAATCATTCTAACTCATCAAAAAATTATTACACATGGAATAACCTACCTTTTGTGTCGAAACCCTCAAAACTTGGTGAGAAACATCAACCGCACCACCGCTGCACCACAAGGAAGATAAATCCAGCCCTAGACCATAATATTTGAACAAAAAGACACCAAATCAAACCCTAGGTTATAACCCTAACTTATTTACATGAGTTAATTCAATAAAATGTGAAATAAATTCTAAGGAAGGGGAAGAAATCAAGGAAAGAAGCACTTACTTGAAGAAATCTTGAATAAAACGACCCAAATACACTAGTATATGAATTTCCAAATAGCCAAAAATTCAAGTGAGGTTCTAATAAGGCCGATGAGTTCATGTAGGAAATTTAATGGGGGAAGAGTAAAAATTGAAGGATTTATGAAAGAATCAATTTACCTCTTCAAATCTAGGAAATTTGAGAAATCCAGAGAAGTTTTACCCAAATTCGTGATGAAAATGAGCTCCAAAGAGGGGGGGCATGGGGGTGTTCCCTAGGTAAGTGGGATTGGATGGGAGTTTGAATAACCAAAAAACCATAAAACTTAAATGAGATATTAAAATATTAAAAAAATATCTTAAAGAAGGAAATGGGCTTTCGGGATGACCCAACGCCTTAATAAAAACTCAAATCTATCATTATTATGGATTCCTATGGAGTCCAAATTGATATGGTGGTTTTAATATACCATTTTATGCCAATTGGGAAGTGGAATGTGTGTAAAATGTTAAAAAATGAAGGAGTTATAAAAGAAACAAAATTTATTTTTAAATTTGGGAATGGGCTCACGGTTTGGCCCAAATTTTTAAAACCCACCATTTCATCCAAAATGAATGGGAAACCCCCAAAACAAAGTAAGAATGAAAATTAAATTAAAAATACCTTTAAAATAAGTTATGGATGTGACAATTCTCCCCACCATAAAACTTTCTGCCCTCATAAATTCACAGCAAGGCCAAAGGAAAAAACCAAACCCGACTGAAAGGCCAAAATGGACTCTTGCCATGTTTCGTCCACCCCCAAAAGGCCAAAACACCTCCAGTGATAAATTAAGTAAAGAATACTCTCACAAACATAAAATTACATCACTTTACTAAAATGATCAAGAACATTCAGACTTTATCCTCAAAATGAAACTCCTCAAACACCATCCGAACAAGATTCCATCAATTTCCCAAATGAACAAAAACAATAAACATGGTTACACATACCTTGCCTTAACAAGACCATTGGGCGTTCTACACTCCCAATGTTTACCCAAGGAAGATGTAGGTAGTTATATAGATCCAAAAAAGACTACCTACCTCTAATCCAAGACCAAGGACCAATCTGAGTTACTAGTATGGGGAGACACAAATGGGATCCCCACCATAAGAGACAACTAAAATTTTCCCAAGACAGGATCGGGATACTAACGGGGGGAGGCCCGAACAGACTCCCTAGTACAAGGGGTAGACCTCCATTCGAAATTTCTAAAGAAACATACATGATAATCATAGTGGGTCTCCCCACCATAATAACCAACCATCTTAACCGGTCAGCATGGGCCGACACAGGAAGAACCCAAATTTAAAGAGTTGGGACGACTACATGGTTAATATGCACAGTTTGAGAAATTGTGCCCTAACCATGTGGATCCTTATATGTGCATGATTTTCTGGGGAATGGTTACTACTAACCATGCTCAAACTATGCGCTCAATCTATCTATCCAAATTCCCAACCATACTCCAAAAACTCAATGGAAAACAAAGGGGAAAAGAATGACTTTGGGCGATAACATGGGTACGAGACCCTCCACCTCTTTCCATCAAATAGGAACAATAGAGGAAAGATGATGACACCATAGGTTTAAACTATTCACATATTTCATACTGAGGATAGGAATTTGTACAAGGGTTTTAATGACCCTAGGACTTCCCCTGACAACGCGCCAGCTTCACTCTGAGGCCTATGGCTGGAGCCCAAAAGATTGAATCATATTTTTCCTCACAATTAGGCTTTGGAAACCCCTATATAGAACTTCTTCTTTCTGTGCTGCAAACAACTACACCACAATCCTAGAAATTTTTACCAATACATAACACATTCCAACATCACTTTACCCTAACCCAATATTTTATTGAAACAAGGGCTTAGAATATGCACACACATCACACCTTGTTTCTTCTGGTGAGAAACAACAGAAGGAAAGGACACATATAAATGCCTTCCTCTAAAACAGAGGATTTTGAATATTTTACAAGGGAGACATATGCCCAACATAATAGAGACTCTAAAATTATTGCACAACCTTCACCTTTACAATCAAACAGGCACACGGCATCACAAGGCGTCACCGAACGTGACCATTGCGACTGATAGAAACAATACATGGAGGGGGGCCTTATACAACGTCCTAAAACATCACAGAATTCTAAAAAGTGGCCATAATAGCCTCTCATGACCATATTTCCCACACTTTTGGTTTAACATAAATACCTACTTCGAAAATACTACGAAGGACCTAGAGGCCCTCTTAGACACCATCCAGACACTCATCCACACTAACAACCTCATACCACTTCCACCTTCGATGAATTAGGTAACTTAAGAAACTAAGGCCTCTTTCAACCTTCCATGAGCACTCTCCCACTACAAGAGGATCCGCAAAACCAAAAAGGGAAGTTTGTAGACTCATTTTACAAATCTCAAGAAAGATTCCTTATATTTATCAACTGGAGGATTTTCTAATGGTGAAATAATCCATGTTTCACTTCAGTAGTACACTAACCCTTAATGGGGGCATACCTTATCCAATGAGAAAACCCAAGGACCCAAACAAGATGATACATTGGTCAAGATGTTCCACAAACTAGATCCAAACATATGAAGGGAATCGCCGTAAAGGCAACCTGAAACATTTCTCAGAAGATACCACTAACTGGCCCTTCAACCCAGCTTACCGACCAAACACAAACCCAAAACACGGTTCAAACAAGAGGGGTTCTTGGACTCAAAAAATCCCACAACATCAACATTTTCAAAAACACATAATATACACCATCCCAAACCAGTCATCAAGACATCAAGTTTTCCTTCAAAAACATTTCTTTGAAAACAAACGGTTTAGCAGTTAGCGTATCCACCAATGGTGCCTCATGGGACTCACACATGCATGTTTTTGTGCCACACCAAGAACCCTCTTAATATCCATCCCAACACTCATCCAGTCATTCCATTAACCATCCATAATCCCATATAACCCCATGCATGTGGTAACTCATGGAAATACCAAAGGTTAAAACAAAAATTATTTCCACTTTTCAAAACCAAAACAATCAACCAATACTTTCTTTTTCTCAAGACTGCTAACCATGAAATAAAAATCCCAATCATTCAAATTAATACTCACTTTAAAGTCATATACATCAATTTCAAAACATCTCATCCCATTAAAACACCTTTAAATAGTTTAGAAAACTCTATTGGGAACACTTTTTCAAAACCATCTTTAACATAATTTATTGCTTTCAAAAGAGGTGTAAACACACCATTTTCCATTTCAAAACAATTCTAAAAATTCAGTTACACCATTTCACAAATAAAAACATTCCCTTTTTATTAGAAAATCATTTCATTAAAACTTTACACTTCTTAAAACCAAGTCATTTTTTCTTTAAAACCAAACTTCCAAAATTTCAAAACTAAAGAACACAAGACAATGCAAGAGGAAACTAGTTTTAGTGGGTGACTTGGAAATATGGTTGGAGGACATACACCAATAACTTCCCCATTATGGAGAGTTATCTAGAGAAATATCCCCAACTCTACATGGCATGTCAGGCCCTGCGAGCTCACTGAGACCATTAACCCAACTCTCTTTTTATTTCCCTTAATTATCACCAAACCAAGAAAACCAAAGGACTCAGACAAATCCTGACTTCCCTTGGCGACTCGAATCCCATCATGAGGTGTGATTTCCAGGTACACTACCCATAACCATAATGTCAAGTTCTGATAGTCCTAACTCCAGACTATCCTGACTGTTCCCTAAATAACATGACCCAAAAGAGCGAACCTCCCTCTAATACCATTTTCTCAGGAACAGAATCTGGTTGCCAACAAAAACAGCACCAAACCCGGCCAATGACAAGTCCCGAAGGGTGTTCCCAATCCCCATGGTCTGGAACAAGTACTTGGGTATTATAAAACAAAAATTGGGAATTATTTACTCGAGTTTATAAACATACAACGACAAAAAAGTCCAATAAAATCAATTTGGATTTTTCAAATAAACCATCTTTTACAAAATTTTAGAACTGAATTACATGGTTTTAAACAAGTCTCAACGAATATAAAAAATTAATAAAACCAAAAATTACAACCCAAGAACCTCCACATGGTGAGAGGCACTGCCCTCAAACCATCTCCACAACACCGCATCACGATGGACCGCTAAAAACCTGAACCATTGGCACAAAAGTTGTACCAAACCCTGTGGAAAAAATAAACAAGTCTACTTGCACCCAAAGGTTTAAGTAGGGTTTGATCCAAAGCCAAGTAGGATACCACCACTAATATATTCCATGTATTAAACATTCAAATATGAAAAACGTGCAAGTTTTAAAGACATGAAATGCTAGTAACAATTTCTAAAAGATGAAACTTAAATAAAATCATTTTTCAAGTGGGCTATTTTAAAGAATCAACACTTTTAAAAATAATGTCAATTCTACTGAATTTTCCAGTCAATCATATTGTGTGCTGACGATAAGCACAAAGTAACTAATGAGCACAATAAATGGGAAAGTAACCCCTAGGCACTAGCTCGTTGTGGGTTCCAGGTACATTGTATCTCAGTGAGAGTAACCATCACAATATCTGTTATCATGAACACAAGCCACTAGTATGGAGCATACCCATAACCTATTGGTCCCCCATTATAATCATCATCATCATAGTTTATTTAGTGTTGTAAGCGTCGAACTTGCTACGTGAAACTGAGGTCAAACCCCATGGGATTACTAGCATATTAGTACACGTCCACCCACCTAGATACCCGAGTTTCCCTCTTGTGATCAAACAAGTTCAACAAGTCAAGAAATATAATTTGCACATGAAAATACCACTTCCACATCACACATTCACCAAACATTCCAAATATATATCATGAAAGTCACATAATCCACTTTTTTATTCAAATGCATTTTGAAATCATACTCACACCAAAATAGCCCCAAACACTTTTCACATTTCTTTAACACTTTCACAAATCCTTTAAAAAAATTATAAAAACTTTCCAAGATAGTCCAACTCACATAACAACCCACACACAAATCACATAATACTTATTTCATCAAAAAAAATCATTTTTCACATCAATCTCACACAAAATAGCCCACAAACATGTTTCGCCCCTCTCTTTCCATTTGGTAAAACATTTCAGAAATTTATAAAAAATTCTGAAAATTTTTGACATCTTAAATCACCACTTTACCTTTAAAAAACCCATATTAGGTGAACACACTCACCCAAACAGTACATATACACCCTTTTCCCACTTTGTTTAACCAAATAAAATATTTACAATTTTCACAAAACAATCCCAAAGGGTATAACTATGTCTTGCACACAAAACCCATTTCAAAACCCCCTTTCAAGGAAAAAATCACACCAAGACCCTACCAAAGCAGAATTGGAAGCCCTTGAAACATTTATTAAACCATTATAAAGTACTATAAAATCACCTCAAATTATACCACAAAAGATACACATGAAAAACACACATTTTCATAAAACACTTTCAAGGATTGAAACAAGGTTTTACACATAAAACCTATTAAAAACCCCTATTTTAAACCTAAAATCACACAAATTCCCTACCAAAGCATAATTGACATCCCAAAAAATATTTAACAAACCAATTTCATATGTTATAACATCAACCCAAAGATTACCACAAGGTTTACACATGGAAAACACCCCATTTGAAATAAAGCGCAACTATAAAATTAACCGCTTAACAAAATCCATCAAAAATGGTTTTTTTCTCAATGTAAATAATATTAGTAACATTAAAAATAATTAAATCGAGCATGATAACTTGTCAAAAATTTATTACACATGGAATCACCTACATTTTGTGTCGAAACCCTCAAAACTTGGTGTGAAACATCAACTGCACCACCACCGCACCACAAGGAAGATAAATCCAGACATAGACCACAATATTTGACCAAAAAGACACCAAATCAAACCCTAGTTTCTAACCCTAACTTATGGACATGAGGAACTTCAAGAAAGTGTGAAAGAATCCCTAAGGAAGGGGAAGAAATCAAGGAAAGAAACTCTTAATTGAATAAATCTTGAATAAAACGACCCAAATACACTAGTATCTAAATTTCCAAATAGAAAAAAAATCAAATTAGGTTCTAATAAGGATTAGGAGTTCATTTAGGAACTGGAATGGGAGAAAAAGAGTAAAAATTGAAGGAGTTATGAAAGAATCAATCTACCTCTTCAAATCTGGGAGATTTGAGAAATTCAGAGAAGTTTCACCCAAATTCATAATGAAAATGATATACAAAGATAAGGAGGAGAGCATGGGGTAACATTGGGTAAGTGGTATTGGGTGAGATTTGGAATCATCGAAAAACCATAAAAATTGAATGAGATATTAAAGAATTAAAAAAATATTTTAAAGCAGGAAATGGGATTTCGGGATAGCCCAACACCTTAATAAAAAACTCAAATAGTCATTACTATGGATTCCTATGGGGTCTAAATTGATATGGTGGTTTTAATATACCATGGTATGCCAATTGGGAAGTTGAATGGGTGTAAAATGTTGAAAAATGAAGGAGTTATAAAATAAACAAAATTTATTTTTAAATTTGGGAATGAGCTCACGGTTTGGTCCAAATTTTAAAAACCCACCATTTCATTCAAAATGAATGGGAAATCCCCAAAAAAAAAGAATGGAAATTAAATGAAAAATAAATTTAAAATAATTCATGTATGTGACATATAATAATGTTCTTAATGTTAAATTTCTTGAGTTATAGGTTATGTTAAGAAATATAAAAAACACCCAATCAGAATCTTCACATACTACTAAGAAGAAAAGTATTGCCACAAGTGTTTATAAGATGTTTATTTCTTAAAAAAGGACTCAATTTTGTGTAAATAATGTCTTGATATCATTTAATGACCAATCTCATGCAAATTCGTGGAAAAAGGTAACCCATGATCTAATTAATCATAATTATACTAATGTTGTTTTACTTTCTAGTGTAGGTTGAAGATTAAATTATTGACAAAAAATGGGAGAAAAAAACTATTGATAAACCCACCACTACTTCAAGGGTGGATATGGGAATGATCAAGAATAAAAACTCTCCAATAAGAGTTCAAAAATGGGGTTTTTTCCTGAAAATTACAAGGATGAAAAACTAGACATACTATAACCAAAGGTACAAGAATAGGATTCATTAGCCACTGCTGGTATTGTGGAATTTTTATAAATTAGTCCATTTAACTTTGTCATAATATGTCAAACTATAGAGATTATATAATACATGCATTGAGGGGGGTATATATGAAATTAGAAGAAAACCTGCTAAGAAAAGAAGCAATATCCATAGAAGAGGATGAATCTATCATTCAATAATAGGTTTGAATGTCATGAAAAGTTATATAGAAATTACAACATAGGTGTTAATTGTGATGATGAGTTATAGTAAAAATATACCAAGCATATTTAATGTGTTAATGATAAGATTATTCCAAAAAATCAAAACTTTAGTAAAAATAAAGGTGAGTTGTCCTTAGGGAACAAACAAAAGTAGAAAGCTGAGAGAAAAGTACACCCAAGAGGGAAATTGCAATGAATGTAAAATCAAAGTGGATATGTTGTCATTATTATAGAAGATTTCATTCCATGAACCATTTAAAATAGAACATGGAGATTAGATTTGAAGGAAGAAAGCTGGAACAAAGAGAAGAATCAGTCTAAGAGAGGAATAGAAGGATTAGTTTGGTGAAAGGCATTCATAAAAAAAACTAGAGAAGTTTTCTAAAGAGAAAATAGAGATAATAAGAGTGAATGTGATTTGATAGCCAAGGTACAAAAGTCTCTTATATCTAAGAAGAAAGTAGAAACCATAGGGAAACACATGTTTCCCAAAGAAGTCCGGATCTAGAGGAATAAAAGAGGAGTTAGCATGAAGAGCTCTCAAAAGTTTATAGATGAGAATAAAAGGGTTTTTTTGTAAAGAATCAAGTCATAAACATGTTTCTCTCACTAAGGAGATTTTGGGGACTCATATTATTCCTATTATTCATTTGTTTGTGTTTAATCTTATAGTGTTAAAGGTGATGCATTAAAGGGAGATAACTATAAAGTTATGAAAACTTTATAGCTAGAAGAGTATTTCGCCTTGGAGTACTTTAACTATTGTCACTTTGCAACATTTCAAGTTGATATCTTAAATTATGTGCTTGGGTTCACTTTGAAGGATATCGACTATAATGAAGATCTAATGGAGTGCATCCCTTGATGGGGAAGATAAGATGAGAAGCTTCCAGAAGTTTTTTGTGTGAATCTAGAATTAATGGAATTTCTTATAAAATATGAAGTAGAGGTATGACACACACTTTTACAATACTTTCTTTAGATTATATCAAATATGATTATCAAGGGGTGTATGTTAAGCTTGTTGGGGGAAATATAGTCTTACACTTGAATGTTTTTTATGAACTTTTTTTAGAGTTGAGTACAGGTTATAAAATCCTTGAGAAATCTATTTGAATAGCCCCTAATAAGTGAAAAGAGAGTTTGTATCACATGATGGATAGTTTATGGACAAGTTTGATGTCATGTTTAATCATTCTTGTTTTCCACACCAATCATTTCTCACATAGACTTAGATTTTATTAATTTTTAGCTCATATATATGGATTGTGGCACCATACTTCTCTCAATTATTGAATTACGTTGAAACCAATAAAGGGGAAATGTATGAGAGAAGATGAATTTTCACAATCATAGAAGAATAATGAGATGATGAGGATTTTCCCATAATTAAACACCTATGAATTTATTTTCAGTAAGGGGTAGAAGAAAACAATTGACTTCATAAATGAAATAGGTGTTGATAATAAATCCAATGGGGGATTGAAGAACCTAAAAGGATTGATGGAGTTGGAGTTTCATTTTTTGACAATATGTTTATATGAGGGAAATTCAATGTGTAATTAAGTTGGATGATTGTGGAATATCCAAAAGAATATTGATAAAATTTTGTTCATATAGATGAGAAAAGGAAACTCAGTTACTACCATTATAAATGAATGGTAAAGGAGTTATTGTTACTATCTTGGAATACCTAGATGAACTGAATATAGGGAGAAACATTTAAATATGATGATTGTTGAACTATTTTGTAATGAATTAATTTAAATTTTTTATGTAAGATTAAATCATTGACTACAATAGTTTTATAATGAAGTTGGAGAAGATGGTCGCTAAAAAGAAAGAGAAGTTGTGTTTGAAAGAGAACAAGGTTAGCTAAAATTTTGGAGAATCAATCCATGGAGTTCTAAGCTTTAAGGTTGTTATATCAGGTGAATAATATCCTTATAATGATGCTTTGAAGTGATTGAAGATTCCTTAAATTAGTTTGATAATGTTCTGATCTGTTTTGATCAGGTATGGATTCATACGTAAGATATTTGTGTTTATATCAGAACTAAAGAAATGGCTAAGTGTTGGGAGTGGCCTGCATATGTATCTTTTTTTATATAAATTTAGAGACCCAAGATTGACATACATGTACATTAAATTAATTTTTCGGAATACTTAATACATAACAAAAACAGACACCCAAGGACCGTAATAGTTTAGTGTCTTTGGAAACTCGAAACATAATCTTCTAATCATGGTGAAAGATCTTCAACATCTCCCATAGAGATATTCCCCTTTTGTTTTCTTACCTAAAACCTTTCTTTATATCATGGGGAAAATAAAACATATAAATAGTGAGCTCAAATGCTCAATAAGGGTAATCATGGAGAAAATAAAACAAACCATATACATTTGAACTTAAAAACATGAACATAATGTTTAAACATCAAAATCTTGAGCAATGACATAAAACATGGCAGTACGTAAGGCATATATCATAATGGAACATCAATCATGATAAAATAGCATGGGAATAAAACATTTAATAATGTAAAATCATTAAGCACATGATATGATTTCCATAGTATCAAAGGCATTGTTTCCAAGACCATCATAGTGGATGAAGTCCATTACTGAATCGGGTTTACTTGTCGTTCCAGCCCTGTATTACTGAACCGGATTTACTTGTCATTCCAGACATGTTTATCTCATGAGATATAAGTCTTTACCCAATGTTTTGGAGGGAGAAATAGGTCTCACCCATCTCATAATGAAACCATTCTTATATATGCCACAAAATCATAAATCATACATCATAGCATAACCCATGTAATAAAAATGGGATTCTTAAACATCATTCCATCATAACATAATCCATATAAGATAAATGGAGTTCATAAAAATAATCCCATCATAAAAATAATCAAATCAATGTAATAATAGGGATATATAAATAACCCCATATCATCTTA
Source organism: Viscum album (assembly GCA_963277665.1). NCBI lineage: Eukaryota > Viridiplantae > Streptophyta > Magnoliopsida > Santalales > Viscaceae > Viscum > Viscum album. The sequence goes on from OY728148.1 coordinate 1,144,592,633, forward strand.
GATGGAAAATAATTTTGATAAAACACTTGAAATGAATTCTTGCGGAAAATATCCTTTCTTCTTCAAAATCATTTTCTTTTCTCAAAATGCCTTGAAATTTTAAAAGAAAATAATTTTGTTGAAAATAATCATGAAATATTATAGAGGAATATTCATGGAAATAATTCTTTATGAAAACATAAAAATCTGTTCATGCTGTATAAGTTAAAAAAAACATTATCCTTGTACTTTTGCTGGAAAAGTCAAAAGGTACCTCATATGGTAAACAAAAGAAAGATTTCTTCTATACCTTGTAGTAAAATTAATAAAGGGGTAAAAATGACTTTAAACATACATGGAATAATAGTAAACATTTTATGAAAACATTTTGAGAAAACATGGACATGGATGATAAACATAACCCTAGTAAAAACTTACGAATAAACAATCTCAGATAAGAACGAGATTGGAATAATTGTCCCTTACCTTATGTCCAATTTCTTCCGTATGTGTCTGAGACTCCTGTATATTGGGTTTAAACATATTATTAACTTGTAAAAGAACCATAATAATATTTATGATATCATATATGATTCACTTACGACTTTATATTACCCATTCATTTGTTAATTCCATGTTAAAGCAGCGTTTTGGGTAAAATCGTTTCATTTATCGTCCGTGTTTTGACTTGTAATTATTCATATGATTACTTAGATCATTATTAATTGCTTACATAATTTAAAACATAATTTATATATATTCAGAATATAATAGATCGATAAATGGAATGAAATACACCGTTCATGGAGACGGTAGGCCGTACGTACGCATGAACGTTGTTTTCCTTTCCTTATTAACTTGAATGGAAGTAAGTAGATGTCATATATATATACACACATAAATAAATTATCATTATCATGTCATATATTTCATTATTATTCAATATATATACTTTATAATCATTCTTGAATGGTTAACATGAAGAGTGAATCTCATCGCGTCGCGGAAACGGTAATCTATACGTACGCACGAGCGATGATATCGTTCCCATAATTATTGAATGGTATTGAAGTGGATGATAGAATATCTCAGAATTAGTATCATATTATAATAATCATATATAGTTATTCTTTACACCTTATACACATCCAAGTAAGTTGGTGGTGGAAAACAGATTACACCACAGCGTGGAGACGGTATTCCGTACGTACGCACGCGCGGTGATTTCATTTTCCGTAGGATGGATAGAAGGTGAAATAGGGTTGTTTCATATTTATACTAACATATCAGTATATTATTTATACTGATTTTATTACTTTATAATTAAAAAAATAAAAAATAGGAAGTAGAAGGAGAAATAAATTTGAAAGAATCGGTAAAGGATATTACCTCTTCTTCGACGCACCTCTTCTAAACCTCCTCTTAGGGCACTAAAGTTGGTCTTTGAAGAATATCAGGACCTCTAGTATGTTTCTAGGGAAGTGTAGAAGAGAAATGGATAGGGTTTTGCCGATATTGAAGGCTCAAAATGGTGTGAGGAGGAGAGGGAGGAGGTGCCCTTTTATAAGAGAGGAGAGGGGCACTTTTGTAAACCTCTAAAATATTAATTTATAATAAACTAAAACCCCACCTAAAAACCTCCAAAATGAATAAAATTTGAAGATAAGATGAGACAGGGTTGTAATATCATGAAAAAATAAAATTTAGACATGTTGGGAATTTATTTTAAACCTTATCAACTTGATTTATCCTTATTTAATCTATTTAATTTTATGTGTGGTAATAATATTCTAAATTTTAAATTGTTGTGAATACTTACTTATGTGTTGTGAATTGTCCATAATTGAATAATTTATGACATTATATACCATATAAATTTCAATTTATAATTTTTAAATATTTTTGTGATTTTTAAACAATTTAATAATATAAAATATCAATAGTGTCAATTTTGACACTATTCATTTGTTAGAATTTAAATAAAATCCACACAGAAGATAGGTTCGAACAAAAATATTTAATAGATTCCTAAAATGTCATATTTATCAATAAAATTTTTGGAGAACATTAAATAGTTTATATAATATTTATTTTAATATTTTTAAAACCATTTATTTGATATTTCAATCAATAAAATAATTTATACATCACTATTGTGTCATCATTAATGATAATTATTTAATCCCTAAAAATTATAAATAAATTCAAATGATGTATATAATTTTATTATCTTTATATTGATTATTTATGTTTTAAGTTTTATGAAGTTTATCACTAAATTAAAATTATTACACTTATAAGATATAAGAGAGTGACATGTTGTCACTTTCTTTGATTTTAATAATAATTACATCATTTTCATGGTCAAAAGTCCATGAAATGAATCTATTCCAACCCTTAGGTGATATGGGTTGATTTTTATTCATCCAATATAATTTTTTCAAGTGTTAGGGTAATTTTATAATCTTATTTTTACCCTTAATTATTCGATTTACTTTTAACTGTAGTAAATAAAATTTACCGTAGTTATTATTCATAATGTATAAAAAATAAAAAGTATATTAATAACATAATTTGGACCTACTGATTCCAAATATGTAATCCATTTTTCAAAATTCAAAACACAAAAGTTATATTAATTAATTTAAAATTAATCTCGTTGTTAAGAAAATGGGTTTTAAAAGTTAAAACGTTGCAAAAGATTGAAATGATTTTACCTATGAATTCAGTGTAAAATTAATGTTAATGACTTAAATTATATTAAATGGTAAAAATATATTCTATTTATACTTTAAAACTGTTAAATATTATAATTTAACCATATAATTTATCTTGATGAAAAAATTATTTTTAATTAAAATTTAGCGTATTTTTACTATTCATCAAAATATGAAGGTTATCAGAATGATGTCAAAAATTTATCCAAAGTAAATTTTTAAATCCTCATTGAAATTAATAATTTTATTTTGTCTAATTGAACTTATAAATGTGTCAAAAACTATATTTAAAGTGGCTGCTCCATCAAAAGGCGGTAAAACTGCATTTTTTTGAAAAATACTTATTTTACGTTAAAATTTTATATTGTTCTCATACCATGTTCTATGATATGTTTAAGATGAATGATAATGTTATAAAATTCAAAATTTGGTTAATACTATTCATAAAGTCTAGTTCATAATAATATTATAACAATATATCGTTGTTTAGTGAATCTGGGTATTGCGTACAACACACGCTATTGAGGATGGTCGCTCTTGCGTGCAACACAAGCCAAGAATAGTGTTTTCATATAATACAAGCTAATATAGTGTTTTGTATAGAACAAGCTAATTTTGGTGTAGCGTACAACACAAGACATCAAAGAAATTAAAAGGTAATATTTCTCATAAAATCTCGGGGTGTTACATTCTACCCCCCTTAAAATGAATTTCACCCTCGAAATTCGTCAGGTTTATAAATGGTTTACAACTTGAAAGTTTCATTGATAGAAACTCACATCATAAAAAGTAATACTAAAAAGAAATTTTAAAAAATAAAGTATGAAACGTAACGGTCACCCAAATTAACTCATCACTGGGTTTACACATAGAAGAACATATGTTAAAATATGGATATGCAAGAGAAATCTAACCATCAAGTTCTGATGGAGAGTGGTAGAGAACATGGATATGAAAAATCCAACAATCAAAAATCCATAAATTTGTGATGATCTAAGGTACCATCTAATTCATCGGATATGAGGTTACTAGGACAACATTTTTGGTTTTTAAGATCATTTCCCTAAAGTTGAAAATTTTGGATTAGAAGAAATACTTACTTGATTTTGGTACAATCTCACAGTTGGTCGTTCCTCGAACAATTTCCACTTCATCTCTTAAAGAAACGAAGTTGAATTTTTCATTCGTGGAGTGTTAGAATATCATGTGATAGAATGATGGGTCATTTCATCTATCTCAAACAAAAGGTTAGAAAAAGTTATTAAATATACATAAGTCCATATATGGTGATATTAATCATATATGAATCCAAAAATGGATTTATACTTCATATATCACACCACTTAATAAAATAAAAATAATTTCTACAAACCAGGGACTTCCTGTAGGCCAGTGATAGGCGATAAAGGCCTATCGCACTTCAGTTTTGGGTTCGATTCCCACATCCTTGTCTGACACAAAGGGTTGTCGCTTGTCCTACGGGTTGTCCTTTTTCTAAAACTACACCATTATAAAATTTCAGAAATAATATCAAAAAAAAAGTTCTAGCCTTAAACAATATTATCTAATGTATAACTTAATCCATTCCAATCTTTAGGCTTATCAAAAATACTTCTGTCCAAACTCACAATATAAAGAAAATGATTACTAGAATGGTCATCTACCAAGCATGTAAATACCATCATTTATCCCCCATATATCATAAGATATATCTTGTTGGTCACATTCAAAACATGTGAATACCTTAATCATTTATTCTCTTGAAACATGAATTACCATAGAACCTTAGTGAAAACATGAATGCTATCAAAAGTTAATTATTTCCACATACCAAAATCCCAAAATTTCTATATACTCAAACCATGATGTCACTTTGTCCTTATATTAGTCATGAGCTCATTAATACTATTATTTTCTCTGTATCCCTTCATTATGCGCATATCATATTCTTTTCAAAAATATTTCAATCACTTTTCATGGTTACCGGTACCATACAATTATTGAAAACTAATACATAGATATTCCAATATTCCACGATACTATAAATGAGATTCCACAACACTATTTTGGAATCCCGTTACATATACACTTAATCATTCCACCACTTTGTTTTCATATTCAAAATCACCAATAGTGATCGCATGTGACTTCCCTTTTTCCTTTTCCTTAAGAGGTTGTTGATGTCGATCATCATTAACCCTTGGATTAGGGCATTGGTTAGCATAATGCCCCATTTCCTTGCACTTGTAGCATTGAAGTATTGGTGGTGCGTTCTCTATAGTCTTTTCTCTATTCACATCATTAGCTACCTTTTTCCCATTAATTTGGCACTCAACTGCTTGATGACCTTCTTTTCCACGCTTAAAACATTTTCTTGTCCCTTTAAGACAATCTCCACCAAGATTCTTTCCACACTTTGAGCATAACGAAACATTTGTCTTCTTTTCACCAAAGTTTTGAGATTTTTCCTTGAAATCCATCTTTTGTTTCTTATCAAAACCATGATATGGATATATAACACCAACTTCTAGTTATACCTTGATTATAAAATCACGATCTGTTCATAGCTACTGAATTATCTTATAGATAATGCCTTTCGAAGACTTGGGTTTAAGCCACTGAAGAATCGATCAACTTTACTTTCAGGTTGGATGATAAATCCAGATGCATACCTTGAAAGCCTTGTAAAATTCTCCTCGTACATACCAACAGATTCATCATCCTTTTGCTTAAGCTCAAGGAACTCCTTTTTCATATTTGTTCAAAGAATATGAGGGAATTACTTATTGAAAAACTAGTTCTTGAACTCGTCCCATTCCATGGATTCAATTTCATCTTGGGGCATTGTGTTCTTAATTAGATTCTTCCACTGGTCTACTTCACCTTCTAAAAAGTAAACAGCTAAAATGACCTTTTCATATTCTGAACAGAAAAGTATGGAAAATATCTTTTCAATGGTACTGATCCATTGTTCAGCAACAATTGGATCAGAAGACCCACTGAAAGAAGGTGGGAATTGCCTCATGAAGGACTCAATAGAATATCGTTCCTTTATCTGCTCATTAGGAAGTCCAGAATGATTCATAGTTTGTGTAAGTATAGAAATAAGATTTTGTAATCCATTTCCTATAACATTTGGCTGTTCAGGAGGAAAATCATTGCTTTTCCCAGTGCATTGATCATTAACACGGTTCCTTTAGGTTCTAGCCATTATCAAAAACCCAAAAAGAATAGTGTGAGAGGTAAAAATCATACTATGAAAACAACATAATCAAGGGGGGGTACTTTGAATCTCTAACATCTTAGGTTTAATCCTAGGTTATTCATGATTGTTATCATAATTCTAGGACTATAAACTATACTTATACTTGACCTTAGGGACATCCCTAGACATACCTTATAAATATCTCTAGGAATCTCACTAAAGTTTTTGCATCCTAGTTTCCAAAGGGTAACTAAAATTTTTCTCTGATACCAACTGTAGAGACACAAGCTTGAAATACATGGAAATTACATTACTTTTGCGGAATAATTAATACATAAAAAAACAGACACCCAAGGACCGTAATAGTTTATTGTCTTTGGAAACTCGGAACATAATCTTCTAATCATGGTGAAAGATCTTCAATATCTCCCATAAAGATATTCCCCTTTTGTTTTCTTACCTAAAACCTTTCTTTATATCCTGGGTAAAAGAAAAAATATAAAGGGTGATCTCAAATGCTCAGTATGGGTAAGCATGGAGAAAATAAAACAAACCATATACATTTGAACTTAAAAACATGAACATAATGTTTAAACATCAAAATCTTGGGCAATGACATAAATCATGACAGTACGTAAGGAATAGATCATAATGGAACATCAATCATGATAAAATAGAATGGGAATAAAACATGTAATTGTGGAAAACCATTAAGAACATGATATGATTTCCATAGTATCCAAGGCATTGTTGCCAAGACCATCATAGTGGATGAAGTCCATTATTGAACCGAGTTTACTTGTCGTTCCAGCCCTGTATTACTAAACCGGATTTTTTTCCGTTCCTTCCATGTTTATCTCATGAGATATAAGTCTTTATCTAATGCGTTTGAGTGAGATATAGGTCCCACCCATCTCATAATGAAACCATTCTTATGTGCGCCACAAAATCATAAATCATACATCATAGCATAACCCATGTAATAAAAATGAGATTCTTAAACATCATTCCATCATAACATAATCCATATAAGATAAATGGAGTTCATAAAAATAATTTCATCATAGAAATAATCAAATCAATGTAATAATAGGGATAGATAAATAACCCCATATCATCTTATATGGAAAATAATTTTGATAAAACACTTGAAATGAATTCTTGGGGAAAATATCCTTTCTTCTTAAAAATCATTTTCTTTTCTCAAAATGCCTTTCAATTTTAAAAGAAAATAATTTTGTTGAAAATAATAATGAAATATTATAGAGGAATATTCATGGAAATAATTTTTTATGAAACTGTAAAAATCTATTCATTCCGTATAAGTTAAAAAAAATTCTCCTCGTACTTTTTCCAGAAAAGTCAAAAAGTACCTCGTATGGAAAAAAAAAGAAATATTCCTTCCATACCTTGTAGTAAAAGTCATAAAGGGGTAAAAATGACTTTAAACATACATGGAATAATAGTAAACATTTTATGAAAAAAATTTGAGAAAACATGGACATGGATGATAAACATAACCCCAGTAAATACTTACAAATAAACAATCTCAGATAAGAATGAGATTGGAATAATTTTTCCTTACCTTATGTCCAATTTCTTCTGTATGTGTCTGATACTCCTGTATAGTGGGTTTAAACATATTATTAACTTGTAACAGAACTATAATAATATTTATGATATCATATATGATTCACTTACGACTTTATATTACCCGTTCATTTGTCAATTCCATGTTAAAGCAGCATTTTGGGTAAAATTGTTTCATTTATCATCCATGTTTTGACTTGTAATTATTCATATGATTACTTATATCATGATTACTTACTTCCAGAATGTAAAACATGATTTATATATATTCATAATATGATAGATCGATAAATAGAATGAAATACACCGTTCATGGCGACGGTAGGTCGTACGTACCCATGAACGTTGTTTTCCTTTCCTTATTAACTTGAATGGAAGTAAGTAGATGTCATATATATATATATAGTAGCATTATTATGTCATATATTTCATTATTATTCAATATATATACTTTATAATCCTTCTTGAATGGTTAACATGAAGAATAAATCTCATCGTGTCGTGGAGACGGCAATCCGTACGTACGCACGAGCGATGATATTGTTCCCATAATTATTGAATGGTATTGAAGTGGATGATAGAATATCTCAGAATTAGTATCATGTTATAATAATCATATATAGTTATTCCTTACACCATTATACTCATCCAAGTAAGGTGGTGGTGGAAAACAGATTACACCACGGCGTGGAGATGGTATTCCGTACGTACACACGCGCGGTGATTTCATTTTCCGTAGGATGGATAGAAGGTGAAATAGGGTTGTTTCATATTTATAATAACATATCAATATATGAGTGATACTGATGTTATTACTTTATAATGAAACAAATAAAAAATAGGAAGTAGAAGGAGAAATAAATTTGAAAGAATCGGTAAAGGATATTACCTCTTCTTCAACGCGCATCTTCTAAACCTCCTCTTAGGGCTTGAAAGTTGGTCTTTGAAGAAGATGAGGACCTCTAGTATGTTTATAGGGAAGTGTAGAAGAGAAATGTATAGCGTTTGTCCGAGCTTTAAGGCTCAAAATGGTGGGAGTAGGAGAGGGAGGTGGTGCCCTTTTATAAGAGAGGAGAGGGGCACTTTTGGAAACCTCTAAAATATTAAATTATAATAAACTAAAACCCCACCTAAAAACCTCCAAAATGACTCAAATTCAAAGATGAGAAGATATATGGTTGTAATATAATCAGCCAATAAAATTTAGACATGTTGGGAATTTATTTTAAACCTTATCAACTTGATTTATCCTCATTTAATCTATTTAATTTTATTTGTGGTAATAATATTCTAAATTTTAAATTGTTATGAATACTTACTTATGTGTTGTGAATTTTCCTTAATTGGATACTTTATGACATTGTAGACCATATAAATTTCAATTTATAATTTTTAAATATTTTTGTGATTTTTAAAAAATTTAATAATATAAAATATCAATAGTGTCAATTGTGACACTATTCATTTGTTTGAATTTAAATAAAATCCACAGAGAAGATATGTTCGAACCAAAATATTTAATATATTACTAACATGTAATATTTATCTAGAAAATTTGTGTAGCACATTAAATAGTTCATATAATATTTATTTTAAAATATTTTTAAAATCATTTATCTGATATTTCAATCAATAAAATAATTTATACATAACTATTGTGTCATCATTAATGATAATTATTTAATCCCTAAAAATTCTAAATAAATTCACATGATATAGATAATTTTATTAGATTTCTGGTGACTATTTATGTTTTAAGTTTTATGATGCTTATCAATAAATTAAAATTATTACACTTATAAGATATAAGAGAGTGACATGTTGTCAATTTCTTTGGTTTTAATAATAATTACATCATTTTCATGATCAAAAGTCCATGAAATGAATCTATTCCGACCCTTAGGTGATATGGGTCGACTTTTATTCATCCAATATAATTTCGGCAGGTGTTAGGGTAATTTTATAATCTTATTTTTACCCTTATTTACCCTATTTACCTTTAACTGTAGTAAATAAAATTTACCGTAGTTACTATTCATAATGTCTAAAAAATAAAAAAAAAGTATCCTATTAACATAATTTGGACCTACTGATTCCAAATATGAAATCCATTTTTCAAAATTCAAAACACATAAGTTGCAGTAATTAATTTAAAATTAATCCCGTTGTTAAGAAAACGGATTTTAAAAGTTAAAACATTGCAAAAGATTGAAATGTTTTTACCTATGAATTCAGTGTAAAATTAATTCTAATGACTTAAATTATATTAAATAAAAATATATTCTATTTATACTTTAAAACCATTCAATATTATAATTTAATCATATAATTTATCTTGATGAAAAAAGTTGTTTTTAATTAAAATTTAGCGTATTTTTACTATTCATCAAAATATGAAGGTTATCAGAATCATGTCAAAATTTTATCCAAAGTAAATTTTTATATCCTCATTTCAATTAATAATTTTATTTTGTCTAATTGAACTTATAAACATGTCAAAACTAGATTTAAAGTGGGTGCGCCATTAAAAGGCGGCAAAACTGCATTTTTTTAAAAATACTTATTTTACCTGAAAATTTTATTTTGTTCTCATACCATGTTCTAGGATATGTTTAAGATGATTGATAATGTTATAAAATTCAAAATTTTGTTAATACTATTCATAACAGCTAGTTCATAATAATATTATAACAATATATCGTTGTTTAGTGAATCTCGGTATTGCGTACAACACACGCTATTGAGGATGGCTGCTCTTGCGTGCAACACAATCCAAGAATAGTGTTTGCGTATAATACAAGATAATGTGGTGTTTCGTATAGCACAAGATAATTTTTGTATAGCGTACAACACAAGACATCAAATAAATTAAAAAATAATATTTCTCATAAAATCTCAGGGTGTTACATTCTACCCCTCTTAAAATGAATTTCACCCTCGAAATTCATCGGGGTTATAAATGGTTTACAACTTGAAAGTTTCATTCATAGAAACTCACATCATAAAAAGGAATACTAAAACTTAATTTTAAAAAATAAAGTATGAAACGTAACGGTTACCCAAATTAACTCATCATTGGGTTTCCACATAGAAGAACATAGGTGAAAATATGGATATGGAAGAGAAATCTAACCATCAAGTTCTGATGGAGAGTGGTAGAGAACATGGCTATGAAAAATCAAATAATCACAAAGACATAAATTTGTGATGATCTAAGGTACCATCTAATTCATCGGATATGAGGGGACTAGGACAATGTTTTTGGTTTTCAAGATCATTTCCCTAAAGTTGAAAAATTGGAATTAGAAGAAATACTTACTTGATTTTGGTACAATCTCGTCGTTGGTCGTTCCTTGAACAATTTCCACTTCATGTCTTAAAGAAACAAAGTTGAATTTTTCATTCGTGAAGTGTTAGCATATCATGTGATAGAATGATGGTTCATTCCATCTATCTCAAACAAAAGGTTAGAAAAAGTTATTAAATATACATAAGTCCATATATGGTGATATTAATCGTATATGGATCCAAAAATGGATTTATACTTCATATATCACACCACTTAATAAAATAAAACTAATTTATACAAACTAGGGACTTCCTGTAGGCCAGTGGTAGGCGATAAAGGCTTATCGCAATTCGGTTGTGGGTTCGATTCCCACAACCTTGTCCGACGCGACGGGTTGTCACTTGTCCTACGATTTGTCCTTTTTCTAAAACTACACCATTATAACATTTCAGAAATAATATCGAAAAAAAAAAGTTCTAGACTTAAACAATATTATCTAATGTATAACTTAATCCATTCCAATCTTTAGGCTTATCGAAAATACTTCTATCCAAACTCACAGTATAAAGAAAACGATTACTAGAATGGTCATCTACCAAGCATGTAAATACCATCATTTATCCCCCATATATCATAATATATATCTTGTTGGTCACATTCTAAACATGTGAATACCTTAATCATGTATTCTCTTGAAACATGAATTACCATAGAACCTTAATGAAAACATGAATGCTGTCAAAAGTTAGTTATTTCCACATACCAAAATCCCAAAATTTCTATATACTCAAACCATGATGTCACTTTGTCCTTATATTAGTCATGAGCTCATTAATACTATTATTTTCTCTGTATCCCTTCATTATGAGCATATCATCTTATTTCCAGAAATATTTCAATCACTTTTCATTGTTACCGGTACTATACAATTATTAAAAACCAATACATAGATATTTCAATATTCCACGATACTATAAATGAGATTCCACAACACTATTTTGGAATCCTGTTACATATACACTTAATCATTCCACCACTTCGTTGCCATATTCAAAATCACCAATAGTGATCGCATGTGACTTCCCTTTGTCCTTTGCCTTAAGAGGTTGTTGATGTCGATCATCATTAACCCTTGGATTAGGGCATTGGTTAGCATAATGCCCCGTTTTCTTGTACTTGTAGAATTGAAGTGTTGGTGGTGCGTTCTCTATAGTCTTTTCTCTATTCACATCATTAGCTACCTTTTTCCGATTACTTCGGCACTTAGCTGCTCAATAACCTTCTTTTCCACACTTAAAACATTTTCTAGTCCCTTTAAGACAATCTCCACCATGCTTCTTTCCACACTTTGAGGATAACGAAACATTTGTCTTCTTTTCACCATAGTTTTGAGATTTTTCCTTTAACTCCATCTTTTGTTTCTTGTCAAAACCATGAGATGCATATGTAACACCAACTTACAGTTCTACCTTGATAGCACAATGCACAATCTCTTCATAGCTACTGAAGTCTCTTATAGCTAATGCCTTTTGAAGACTTGGTTTTAAGCCACTGAAGAATCGATCAACTTTACTTTCAGGTTGGATGATAAAGCCAGATGCATACCTTGCAAGCCTTGTAAAATTCACCTCGTACATACCAACAGATTCATCATCATTTTTCTTAAGCTCAAGGAACTCCTTTTCCATCTTTTTTTGATGAATACGAGGGAAGTACTTATTGAAAAACTAGTTCTTGAACTCATCTCATTCCATGGATTCAATTTCATCTTGGGGCCTTGTATTATTAATTAGAGTCTATCACTGGTCTGTTTCACCTTCTAAAAGGTAAACAGCTAAAAATACCTTTTCATGTTCTGAACAGCAAAGTATGGAAAATATATTTTCAATGGTACTGATCTATTATTTAGCAACAAGTGGATCAGAAGACCCACTGAAAGAAGTTGGACGTTGCCTCATGAAGGACTCAATAGAATATTGTTCCCTTCTCTGCTCATTTGGAAGTCCAGAATGATTCATAGCTTGTGTAAGTATAGCAATAATATTTTTCACTCCATTTCGCATAACATTTGGTTGTTCAGGAGGACAATCATTGCTTTGCCCGGTGAATTGATCATTAACACGGTTCCTTCAGGTTCCATCCATTATCTAAAACCCAAAAAGAATAGTGTGAGAGGTAAAAATCATACTAGGAAAACAGCATAATCAAGGGGGAGTACTTTGAATCTCTAACATCTTAGGTTTAATCCTAGGTTATTCGTGATCGTTATCATAATTCTAGGACTGTAACCTATACTTATACTTGACCTTAGGGACATCCCTAGACATACCTTAAATGTAGAGACCCGTATCTTGATGTACATGGACATTACATTACATTTGTGGAATACTTAGTACATAACAAAAACACACACACAAGGATCTTAATAGTTTAGTGTCTTTGGAAACTCGGAACGTAATCTTCTAATCGTGGTGAAAGATATTCAATATCTCCCATAAAGATCTTCCCTTTTTTTACCTAAAACCTTTCTTTATATCCTGGGGAAAAGAAAACATAAAAGGGTGAGCTCAAATGATCAGTAAGGGTAAACAAAAGAAAAATTAATCACATCATATTCATAAGAACGTAACTTTTGGAAATCTTAACCTGCAAAAGAGAGCATAATTTCATAACATGGGATAAATCATAGTAGTGAAATGAAATCCCAATAATCATAACTTAAAACATGAAACTTTGTGGCATACACACATAATCATAGAGAATCATTTCTTGTTAGTCAAGACTCATTGTCAAGACTATCTTAGTGGACAAAGTCCCTTTCTGAATCGAGTAACCCTCGTTTCAGTCCTGTTTCACTGAACCGGTATAACCTACCATTTCAGCCATGTCTATCTCATGAGATATAAAATCTTTACCCAATGCATTGGAGGGAGATATAGGTCTCACCCATCTCATAATGATATCATTCTTATGTGTGCCACAAAATCTTAAAGCATACATCATTGCATAACCCATGTAATAAAAATGGGAATTTTAAACATCGTGACATCATAAAACAATTCATATAAGATAAAGGAATTCATAAAAAATATTTCCATCACAAAAAAATCAAATCCATGTAATAATAGGGATAGAAACAGAACCCTTTATTATCTTAGATGGAAAATAATTTTGATAAAACACTTGAACTCCATTCTTGAGGAAAATATCATTTCTACTTCAAAAACACTTTTCATTTCTTAACATGTCATAAAATTATAACTAAAAGAAGTTGATTAAAAATAAACTTGAAAACTTGTAAAGTAAGCTTCTTGGAAATAATGTTTTAAAAATCCATTCATGCCGTATAAGTTAAAAAAACATTCTTTGTACTTTTGTCGGAAAAGTCAAAAAGTACCTCGTACGAAAAACGACAAAAGATTCCTTTCATATCTTTTAATAAAAACTCACCGAAAGGTAAAACTGGATTTAAAAAATTGTAGGTGGTTAGATATAATATTACATATTGAGGAAACATGGATGTGGATGATAAAATACACCCCAGTAAATACCAAAGTATAAACAATCTCGGATAAAAATGAGATTGTGATATTTCCCCTTACCTTAGGTCCGATTTGCTTCGTAAGTGTCTGAACCTCCTGTATAATGATTTAAATAATGTCATTTACTTATTACAGAATCATATTAATTGTTATGATATCATATATGGTTCACTTATGACTTTATATTACCCGTTCTTTTGTAAATTCCATGTTAAAGAGCGTTTTGGGTAAAATTGTTTCATTTGTCGTCCGTGTTTTGACTTGTAATTATTAATATGATTAATTAGATCATGATTACTTAATTCCAGAACATAAAACATGATTTATATATATATATATTCAGTATATACATATATATAATAAATCAGTAAATGGAAAGAAATACACCGTTCATGGAGACGGTAGTCCGTACGTACGCATGAACGCTGTTTTCGTTTCCTTATTGAATTGAATGGAATTAAGTAGATGACATACATATAAATATAAATAAATCCAGTATCATTATTATGTCATATATTTCATTAGTACTTATTATATATACTTTATAATCATTCATGAATGGTTAATCATTGAGAATGAATCTCATCGCGTCGTGGAGACGTTAGTCCGTACGTACGCACGAGCGATGATATCGTTCCCATGGTCGTGGAATTGTGTTGAATTGTATGTATACTATTTCAGTATCAATATCACTCTATAATAATCATATACAGTTACTCATTACACCATTATACCCATCCTTGTAAGGTGATGGTGGAAAATAGATTACACCACGGCGTGGAGACGGTATTCCGTACGTACGCACGCGCGGTGATTTCATTTTTCCGTAGGATGGATAGAAGGTGAATTAGGGTTGTTTCATATTTATAATAACATATAAGTATGTAAGTAATACTGATGTTATTACTTTATCATGAAACAACTAAAGAATAAGAAGTTGAAGAAGAAAGAAATTGAAAAAGATCGGTAATGGATATTACCTCTTTTTGACGCGCCTTTTCTTAACCTCCACTTAAAGAACTAAGGATGGTCTTTGAAGAAGAACGGGACCTCTAGGATGATACTAGGTAAGTGGAGAAGAGATTTTGGCAGGTTTTTTCCGAGCTTGAAGGCTCAAAGTTGTGTGAGGAAGAGAGGGAGGAGGTGCCCTTTTATAAGGGAGGAGAGGGGCACCTTAGGAATATCTCAAAATATTATTTTATATTAAAGTCAAAATCGGTTTATAATGGTTCCAAAGGGTATTATTTCGAAGTTAAAGTGGGGATGGGTCGAAATAATATCAACCAATAGAATTTAGACAAGTTTAGGTTATTATTTTAACCTTATCAATTAGATTTAACTCTAAGTTAAATAATTTAACTTTTACCGTGACTTTTTGTTTTCTTACACTATATGGTTAATACACTTACTATAACATGCCAAAAGAACCCCAAGTTGTTTATTATAAATATATATATCCTTATCTAAGTCATTTGGCCGAACCTTAGATTTTTAGGAATAAAATAACAATTAATAATATAATATTTTATTTAAAAACTATTTTGTGTCAATTTTGACACTATTTGATATATGATTTTTGTAAAAGTCATAACAGAATTATATGTTCGAACCAAGTTGATTAAATCAACACTAATATATCATAGTAACCTAGAAAATTAGTGTAATTCATAAAAAGTCTCAAATTACATTTATTTGAGCATTTATAACATCAATTATGTTAACATTTCCTTAAAAGGGTAATTACTGAATCATCGTTGTGTCATAAATAAATTAATTTATTTAATGTCTAAAAATTATAAATAAAATATAATTATGTAGAAAATCTTTTTATCTTTCTAAGGAATATTTACAGTCGAATTTATCTTATGTATAACCCCATATTAAAAATGTTTTAGTAAATAAACTTTGATTTTAACTCTTTTAACCCTTCTTTAAATAAATTAATAATAAATGTTCTAATCTAATCCAAGTGGGCCTAAATGATAATATTTTACACTTAAGGTTGTTTTTGGTCGAGATACACTTGTCCAATAGGATTAGTACATGTGTTAGGGTAATATTAATATCATTTTTACCCTTAATTACCCTATTTACTTTTAACTGTGGTAAATAAAAGTAAAAAGTTACTATTCACCAAAAATTATTTTTATCTCATTGAACCACATTTTACTTACTGACATCAACCATATCTCTCGGATTTTTTAAATTCCATTCACAGAAGCGGTAAAATTAAGATTTATGAAAAAATTAATTTTTTTAACTACCACTTAGTAGTTTCACTATTCATCAAAAATTGAAGTTTTTCAGAAAAATGCCAAAATTTCACCCTAATCTATAATTGATATTCCGAATTCAAAAATGATTTCTATTTTACAAAATTCCCAACTTATAAGTTGCATTAATTAATTTTATAATTAATTTCCGTTGTCACAACAAATAGCGTGTTTTTAAGAGATAATAACTATCAAAAGATTAACACTTGTTTATGTCTGGTGTAAATGTGAAATTACATCCAATGACCAACATTGTATTGAATTGTAAAAATATATTCTAAATATACTTTAAAACCACTCAAATTAATAATTTATCACTATTAATTATTTCGATTAAAAAAGTTGTTTTTAGTAATTTTCACTATTCATCAGAAAATAAAAGTTATCCGAAAAGTACCAAAACTTCACCCTAAGATAATTTCGATATTACGAATCCAAAACTAAAGTCCATTTTGATAAAATAAAATTTACAAAATTTCAAAAAGTGGTTATTACTATTCATAACAGCTAGTTTTAATAATATTTTAATAGCATATTGTTGTTTAGTGAAACTCGTTATTGCGTACTACACACGCTATCGAGGAAGGTCGCGATTGTGTGTAATGGAAGGCAAGTCAAGGATGCGTGTTGTGAAAGCTTCTTTTGGTGTAGCTTACAACACAAGACATTAATGAAATTAAAAAGAATATTTTTCATAAAATTTCGGGGTGTTACATTCTACCCCCCTTAAAATGAATTTCTCCCTCGAAATTCGTCGGGGTTATAAATGGTTTACTATTCGAAAGTTTCTTTAATAGAAACTCACATCGTAAAAAGGAATACCAAAACCAATCTTTAAAAACAAAAGTATGAAACGTAACGGTTACCCAATTAAACTAATCACTGGGTTTCCACATATGTGAAAATGTGGATATGGAAGAGAAATCTAACCATCATGTTCTGATGGAGAGTGGTAGAGAACATGGATATGGAAAAGCCAGCAATCACAAAGCCATAAATTTGTGACGATCTAGGGTACCATCTGATTCATTGGATATAAGGGTACTAGGACAACATTTTTGGTTTTCAAGATCATTTCCCTAAAGTTGAAAATTTGAATAAGAATAAATACTTACTTTATTTTGGTACAATCTCACTGATGTTCGTGCCTTGAACAATTTCCACTTCATCTCTTAAATAAATAAAGTTGAATTTGTTATTCGTGAAGTGTTAGCAGATCATGTGATAGAATGACGGGTCATTCCATCTGTCTCAAACAAAAGGTTAGCAAAAGTTATTAAATATACATAAGTCATTCTATAGTGAGATTAATCATATATGGTTCCTAAAATGGACTTATACTTCATATATCATACTGCTTAATATAATAAAACTAGTTTCTACTAAACAAGGACTTCCTGTAGGTCAGTGGTAGGCGATAAAGGCCAGTCGCACTTCGGTTGTGGGTTCGATTCCCACAGCCTTGTCCGAAGCGATGGGTTGTCGCCCGTCCTACAGGTTGTCCTTTTTCTAAAACTACATTACTATAACATCACATAAATAATATCAAAAAAAGTTCTATACTTAAACAATACTAACTTATGGTTAACATAATCCATTACAATCTTTAGGCTTATCTAAAATACTTCGTTCCAAGCTCATAGTATAAAGAAAATGATTACTTGAAATGTCGTCAACCAAGCATGTGAATACCATCATTTATCCCCCATATATCTTGTTGGTCACATTCCAATCATGTGAATACCTTAATGATGTATTCTCTTGAAAAAAATGAATACCCATTAAACCTTAGTGAAAACATGAATGCTGTCAAAAGTTAACTCTTTCCACATACCAAAATCCAAAAATTCTATATACTCAAACCATGATATAACCTTCTCCTTATATCAGTCATGAGCTCATGAATACTATCAAACATTTAATTTTCTCCTTATCCCTTCATTATGCGCATATCATCTACATTCCAAAAATATATGAATAACCTTTCATGGATACTAGTAACATTAATCAGACAACAGTGTAACAATCCTTACATGTCTCTTTATTCCATAGTACCATGAGATTACTTATACAACATTACACATGATAAACATGTAATCATTCCATTGCATTCTTAAACCATTGACCGAGCTTCAACAATTCTTTCATCTCACATATCATTTGTAGTCTCTTCATCATCATCCACATAAATACTTCTCATACGACCATGCTGATTATCTTCATGAGACTTTCCCTTAGGGCATTGGTTTGCATAATGCCCGTACATTCCAAATTTAAAACATTTAACCATTGTTGATGTCGTAGCAATACCATTATCCTCATCCATGTTGTTAACTGAACCTTTTCCTTTGCATTTACTTGCTTTGTGTCCTTATTTTCCACACCCAAAGCATCTTCCAGTTCCTTTGAAACATTCTCCTTGATGCCTCTTCCCACATGATTTACATAGGGGAAATTGAACTTTCTTTCCTCTATGATCATCATGAAACTCCATCTTTCTCTTATTAGCCGAGTCAGGAAACTTACCAAATTTTAATTTATTGATCATATTATGAGATTGTTGATTCGGCATAATAATGATTTTTGGACTTCCAAATCCCATTTCATTATGAAGAATATCATTCCATTGTCCATAATATCCTCCATTATCGTGAATCATCTTGTTTCCATCCATTTTCTAAAACCCAAAAAAAGAATAGTGTGAGAGGAAAAAATCATGCTAGGGAAAACAACATAATAAAGGTGGAGTATCCTCAATATCTAACATCTTAGGTTAAATTCTATGATCGTTACCGTAGTTCTAGGACTGTATCCTATACGTATACTTATCCTTAAGGACATTGTAAAGACCCGTAAAATTCAAGGGAAATTTTTTCTTAATTTTCTTTGGAATTTTACAAGAGCGCGGTTTCTGACGGCACCTGATTCTGAGGCCCGGTGTGCCCGAAATCAATTTCCGAAGTTCGGCTCGGGTACGTTCAGTGAACGAACGAGCGGGAATTTCTAACTTTTGAACCGGTGCCCGGAATCGAATTCTGAGGGCACCGATGGAACCGTAGCGCCGGTAAATGATTAGGAACTCCTGTTCTGGAGTTGCGTTCCTACGAGTGTTGATAATAAAAATTGTGGATGTTTACTTTGTAATTACACTACAATTTTTATTATTATACTCTTTGTGTTATTTCTTGTTGGAAGTTGGGTAACCACCCAACCTCCCTTGGGAGGTTATGAGGGTGGTGGGGCCCACACGAACCCCACCTCTTCATATCCTCTAAAACCCATCAACTCCCACATAAGTTATGATATCTTAAGTTATAACTTTAGACTTAAATATGGTGAGTTGTGTGTGTGTTTTGAATTTCAAACTCTTGAAATTCTAGTGTGTTGTTGTGTTAATAAAATAAGATAGAGTCTTATTTTATTTTGGGTTTTAGTTTTGTCTCCTTGAGAGAGTTGGGAAGGTTCTCCTTGTTTCTTCATCTTCTTCAACCTCATCGAAGAACACGAATAACGCCGTTCTTCAACGAAGAACTTCTTCGCCGAAGAACACGGTTCTTCCGCGACGCCTTATCCGCGACGTGACATTCTTCTTCCGCATCATCTCTTCCACGACGGTTTTCCGCGACGAACGCCATCGACAACGACTCTTCCTCCGACGTCAAAGGAATCGACACCGATATTCCACGACTACGACAACGTGCGACTATCGAGGTAGGGGTTCTTGAGTTCGTTGTTTTCATTTTATTTGAAATTCCTCAAGTATTTCTAAGCCAATTGATAACAAACTAACGGGAGGAGGCCGGACCGCACAAACACGGCCGATCCTTCTCCCATCGTGGTTTAGTTTTATTGTGGTTTGAAGTGGGGTAACGCGGTACCATTGCACCGCGCGAAAAGAATTATTTAAGGCTGGTTTGGGTCACGACGAAGAACCGCGACGCTATAATGCTGCGCCTTTGAGATCGGATGAGACCGCGGCCGGAGTCGGTCCGCGGCGGTGGGGCGCGACGTCGTTACGTTGCGCAAATCTTACAAGGGCCGAGCAAGAAGGGACGGTCGGAAAACCGGCCACCGGCGGAAAAAGAAGAACCGCGGCCGGACGGCCACGGCGGAGCACCAAGAGTCGCCGGCCGGCGGAGATCAGGGAGGCCGCGGCGGAGCAGCCGGGGGCGTCGGCCTTGCCGGCGCCGGAGATCAGGAGGAGCCGCGGCACTTCGGCCGCGGCGGAGAAACCAGGGGCGGCCGGCTTCGCCGGCCGCCGGCGTCCAGGAGAGCCGCGGCATAGCATGGGGAGGCGGCCGGCCGTGCCGGCCGCCGGCTTGCAAAAGAAGCGGGACCCACAGGTCCCGCGTGTAAAGAAAACGGCCGGCTTAAAGCCGGCCGTGATCCAGTAAATCCGGGGGATTGAAACCCCCGGTTTCCCTTAGAGTCATCCCCCACGTGCGGTGGGGGCCGTTTAAAAAAAATAAGGGCGCGGCTAATAAGCCGCGCCGCCCTTCTGGAAAGCGGGGGGCTTAGCCCTCCCGCGCGTGACCCAGCGGCGCCAGCCGCGCCGCCGCCGGACGGGCCGGGTCGGGTCGACCCGGTTCGGGCCGGGTCGGGTCGACCCGGTTCGGGCCGGGTCGGGTCGACCCGGTTCGGGCCGGGTCGGGTCGACCCGGTTCGGGCCGACCCAGGGGGGGTCGGGCCGGGTCGGCCCGGACCCGGACCCCCCCGTTTCGGATCAGATTCGGTCTTTTGGCCATAACATGAGCCACGGACCTCCGATCGACGAACCGTCTACGGCAACGCGATCCTTGGATCGAGACGGTCGTTTCGGTATATCGCACTCAAGGTTTCGGATTACTTTTAGTTCGGCCGGGTTGGTTCGTTCACGAAACCAACCGGGCCTTCGGAGCGGAAACGCTCATATCTTGAGCTACGGACGTCCGATTGACGTGCCGTCAGCTTTGTTGTGTTCCTCTTAGTGAGACGGATCTTTTGGCATACTCCTCCCGAGGTTTGGACGCAGGTGGAGTACGGTCGGGTTGGTTTTGCCTTAAAAACCAACCGGGCCCCGGGGACGAAAATGCCAATAACTCTCAGACCGGGCGTCCGATCGACGCGCCGTCTGTTGCGTTGAGTTCCTGTTGACGATACGGAACTTTTGGATACATCAACTCTGGACTTTGTGATAGTTGATGTATCAGCCTCTCGGCTCGTGGAGCGGATCCTCCGAATGAGCTTGCTGTGTGCGGGAACCCTAGTGCTGGCTGCGACTGTTATTGTGACTACTACTGCTACTACTGCTACTGTGACTGCGACGACGACAGTACAGAGATCCTGTGTGGATTCGACGACGACGACTTCAGCACTCAGCGATCCTACGTGGATCAGTGCTACAGGTCCTGTGTGGGCCCGATCCTGTGTGGGTCCGATCCTGTGTGGGTCCGCGCTCAGCGGTTCTGTGTGAGCCAGCGCCTACAGGTCATGTGTGGGCCCGATCCTGTGTGGGTCTTTGCGGGGGTTAGTTACCTATCGATCCTTCGTGGGTCCGACGACTTAGATGGATCAGAGATCATCTTTATCGTCCTTTGGTTAGTTACCTATCGATCCTTCGTGGGTCCGACGACTTAGATGGATCAGTGATCATCTTTATCGTCTTTTGAAGAAGTATACCTGTGTGAGCTGAAACCGTTTTACTTTCCTGTGTGGATTGTGTTGTGCAATCCTGTGTGGATTACGTTTTTCTTTCCTGTGTGGATTGTGTTGTGCAATCCTGTGTGGATTAAGTTTTGCTTTCCTGTGTGGAATACGTTTACTTTCCTGTGTGGACTGTGTTGTACTTGGGCTCGGAGGTTGGAGCATATTTGAAATTGATGACTTAGGTATATGTATGGGCATATACCTAAGCAGTGTCGGTTGTTACTTCGTGATTGTACCTTTCTTCGTGGTTATCCTTTGTGGATTTGAGAGACCTTCAGGGGTCTCGGGGTCCCTACTGAGTAGCATATACTCACCCCTGCACGGGCTTTGCCCGCACTACGTTGTGTTGGTTGCAGACGACGGACAGCGTTGACCTTAGCCAAGGCTTGCAGAGCGGGACGGTACCCGGAGGTGGACCACTGGGCGGGACGTGCTCGGAGCGGACGGCGGGACCCGTGGAGCAGAGGAGCTATTTGTACCCACCCTTCAGGTGGGATTTCCAGTGGACAGCTCGGCGTAGCGGCTTTTACTTTTCAGTTGCTGTTTTCCCTTTCAGTTGTACTCTGCTATTGCTTAGTGTTTACTTTCCGCTTGCTTTCTCTGTGGTGTTTGTTTTCTTTACAAAGGCAATGCCTTCCCTTTTTACCGGGATTTACGCCTTGGTGCTAGTCGCCAGCCCCTGGCCTATGGAAGGCGGGCTTGGGGTAGTCACGGCACGGACCCCGAGGGCGGGTCGTGACAAATTGGTATCAGAGGAGTTCGGTTCTACCGCGAACTCTGATCTTTTCTATGTGAAGCAATAATGTTTAGCGTATTGAGTGTGGTTATCAGTCCAGGGAGTCCAGTGTTGGTGCGGCGGCCGACGTATCCGTACACCAGGACCCTGACTTCTGATTTCCGACTTAATGCACGAAAACATTGATTGCGTGTGTGTTTGAAAGTTTTCTTTGTGATTACTTAAATCAGCTCACCAAGTATACTGTTTGACCGTGGCGCACCTGTTTCCTATTCAGGATGGCCCCACGACGGCAGCCAGCTAGGGTTCCGAGAGTCGAGCGTGACGATAGCCCACCGAGCGACGAGGCCTCGGTGCAGGGCCCTTTGTCAGCAGTGGCACCGGCGGTAGCTCTACCCGCCGAGCCCCCGATGCTTCCAGCACCAGCCGCTGACGATGCACGTCGCCTCAGCGCACTGCATGAGTTTCAGCGCCAGCGACCGCCCAGGTTTCGCGGGGAGACGGATCCTCAGGCAGCAGAGGACTGGCTGGAGGCAGTGGTACGAGTGTTTAGGCTAGTGAGGACACCAGCAGACCTCATGGTGATCCTCGCTGCGAGCCTACTACACGCAGCAGCAGGACGATGGTGGAGCTTGATGCTCCAGGTGCACGATGAGGCATCTCTACTTTGGACGGACTTTGAGAGCCTTTTTCGCTCGGAGTTCGTCCCAGCCACCCTTCGTGCGGTGCGTATCCAGGAGCTTCTTCAGCTGCGGCAGGGCAGCATGACGGTCGCTCAGTACTCGGCAAGATTTACTGATCTCTCGCGCTACTCGACCGACATGGTACGGGACCCATTCTTCCGGGCCCGGACCTTCGAGCAGGGTTTGAGACACGAGATCAGGGCATCGCTGATCTCCCTCAGCATACCGACTCAGACAGGAGTACTGGAGCGGGCCCTTCTGATCGAGAGCTTCCTTGCTGAGTCTACACCTGCGCCGAGACCCACCGCAGGGCGGCACGTGGCAGAGTCATCTGCAGCAGGCAGTCGGCGGATGACTCAGGGGTCCAGGCAGACCAGACCTACCGGTGGCCGACTGCACGACTCAGGCTCAATTGTACGGGGAAGTCGGGATGGAGTCAGAGATAGGCGTGCCGAGAGTGGGCAGTGTTACTCCTGTGGCGGGATTGGTCACATGGCTCGTGACTGTCCGACCCGCTATGCTGATGATCAGCAGTTAAGTGAAGAACCTCCCAGGCAGAGGCAGAGGTTCAACCGTGGCGGTCCGCAGGGAGGAGCTGGACGAGCAGCCGGTGGTGGGAGACGCTTTGAGGCTCTTCCACCACCACCACCAGGAGGTCCGCCACGACCACAAGGAGTAGGTGAACATGCGAGAGCTCAGCTTCAGGCAGCCGAGGCCTTCGATCATGGAGCTCTGGGAGCCGATGGACAGGAGCAGAACTAGTGGATACATCCTTTGTACTTCTGGTTCCTTTTTGCTTTTGTGTAGCGTCTTGTATTATGAGCTGCAATAATAAAAGACGCATACCTTTGTGATATTTTCGTTCCTGTCCTCTTTCGTGATGTTACTAAGAGGTTCCAGTTTTGGCTGTTGACTAGACCCTCACTTGTGAGACATCTACTGGAGGAGACCCAGTTACCACACACTGATGCCGACAGTGTGACTCAACCCTTGGAGGCGAGAGTAACGGTTGAATCTCTTAGTAGTAGCGTCGAGGCCTTACGACGTCATCCTTGGTATGGATTAGTATAATCCATGTTAGGATTGACTGTTTTAGGCAAAGAATGTGGTTCATCCAGGGGATGAGACCAGATTTCTCTTATCGGCAAAGAAGAAATCTTGCAGCTCCTGTGGGACCTAAGATGGTCCAAGTCATCCAGGGGCGGATGAGTACAGCTCAGAGCCGGCAGAAGTTATACGCGGACAGGAGGCGGAGGCCACTAGAGTTCGAGGATGGTGACCACGTCTTCTTGCGGGTCTCACCTTGACGTGGTATTCAGAGATTTGGCCGAGGCGGCAAGTTATCTCCGCGCTTCATCGGACCCATCCAGATTCTCAGCAGGATTGGTGAGGTGGCTTATCGCCTGGCTCTACCACCTCAGTTGCACCGGGTGCACGACGTCTTCCACGTATCTCAGCTGAGGAGATACGTGCACGACCCGACGCACATCTTTGACCATGGGGAGCTTGACGTTGACGATGGGGCGACTTTCACGGAGGTCCCGGTAGAGATAGAGGATCGGCAGGATCGGGTCCTGCGTGGGCGATCGATTCCTCTTGTGCGCATCAGATGGCAGCATGGGAATCTCCAGGAGAGCACATGGGAGCGGGAGGCTCAGATGCGTGCTCAGTACCCTCATTTGTTTCCCTAGTTTTTGATGTATCTTTACGGGGACGTAAATCCCTGAGGTGGGAGTAATGTAAAGACCCGTAAAATTCAAGGGAAATTTTTTCTTAATTTTCTTTGGAATTTTACAAGAGCGCGGTTTCTGACGGCACCTGATTCCGAGGCCCAGTGTGCCCGGAATCAATTTCCGAAGTTCGGCTCGGGTACGTTCAGTGAACGAACGAGCGGGAATTTCTAACTTTTGAACCGGTGCCCGGAATCGAATTCCGAGGGAACCGATGGAACCGTAGCACCGGTAAATGCTTAGGAACTCCTGTTCTGGAGTTGCGTTCCTACGAGTGTTGATAATAAAAATTGTGGATGTTTACTTTGTAATTACACTACAATTTTTATTATTATACTCTTTGTGTTATTTCTTGTTGGAAGTTGGGTAACCACCCAACCTCCCTTGGGAGGTTATGAGGGTGGTGGGGCCCACACGAACCCCACCTCTTCATATCCTCTAAAACCCCTCAACTCCCACATAAGTTATGATATCTTAAGTTATAACTTTAGACTTAAATATGGTGAGTTGTGTGTGTGTTTTGAATTTCAAACTCTTGAAATTCTAGTGTGTTGTTGTGTTAATAAAATAAGATAGAGTCTTATTTTATTTTGGGTTTTAGTTTTGTCTCCTTGAGAGAGTTGGGAAGGTTCTCCTTGTTTCTTCATCTTCTTCAACCTCATCGAAGAACACGAATAACGCCGTTCTTCAACGAAGAACTTCTTCGCCGAAGAACACGGTTCTTCCACGACGCCTTATCCGCGACGTGACATTCTTCTTCCGCATCATCTCTTCCGCGACGGTTTTCCGCGACGAACGCCATCGACAACGACTCTTCCTCCGACGTCAAAGGAATCGACACCGATATTCCACGACTACGACAACGTGCGACTATCGAGGTAGGGGTTCTTGAGTTCGTTGTTTTCATTTTATTTGACATTCCTCAAGTATTTCTAAGCCAATTGATAACAAACTAACGGGAGGAGGCCGGACCGCACAAACACGGCCGATCCTTCTCCCATCGTGGTTTAGTTTTATTGTGGTTTGAAGTGGGGTAACGCGGTACCATTGCACCGCGCGAAAAGAATTATTTAAGGCCGGTTTGGGTCACGACGAAGAACCGCGACGCTATAATGCTGTGCCTTTGAGATCGGATGAGACCGCGGCCGGAGTCGGGCCGCAGCGGTGGGGCGCGACGTCGTTACGTTGCGCAAATCTTACAAGGGCCGAGCAAGAAGGGACGGCCGGAAAACCGGCCACCGGCGGAAAAAGAAGAACCGCGGCCGGACGGCCACGGCGGAGCACCAAGAGTCGCCGGCCGCCGGAGATCAGGGAGGCCGCGGCCCTACGGCCGCGGCGGAGCAGCCGGGGGCGTCGGCCTTGCCGGCGCCGGAGATCAGGAGGAGCCGCGGCACTTCGGCCGCGACGGAGAAACCAGGGGCGGCCGGCTTCGCCGGCCGCGGCATAGCATGGGGAGGCGGCCGGCCGTGCCGGCCGCCGGCTTGCAAAAGAAGCGGGACCCGCAGGTCCCGCGTGTAAAGAAAACGGTCGGCTTAAAGCCGGCCGTGATCCAGTAAATCCGGGGGATTGAAACCCCCGGTTTCCCTTAGAGTCAGCCCCCACGTGCGGTGGGGGCCGTTTAAAAAAAATAAGGGCGCGGCTAATAAGTCGCGCCGCCCTTCTGGAAAGCGGGGGGCTTAGCCCTCCCGCGCGTGACCCAGCGGCGCCAGCCGCGCCGCCGCCGGCCGGGCCGCGCCGGCCGGGCCGGGTCGGACCCGGGTCGGGTCGACCCGGTTCGGGCCGACCCAGGGGGGGTCGGGCCGGGTCGGCCCGGACACGGACCCCCCCGTTTCGGATCAGATTCGGTCTTTTGGCCATAACTTGAGCCACGGACCTCCGATCGACGAACTGTCTGCGGCAACGCGATCCTTGGATCGAGACGGTCGTTTCGGTATATCGCACTCAAGGTTTCGGATTACTTTGAGTTCGGCCGGGTTGGTTCGTTCACAAAACCAACCGGGGCTTTGGAGCGGAAACGCTCATATCTTGAGCTACGGACGTCCGATTGACGTGCCGTCAGCTTTGTTGTGTTCCTCTTAGTGAGACGGATCTTTTGGCATACTCTTCCCGAGGTTTGGACGCAGGTGGAGTACGGTCGGGTTGGTTTTGCCTTAAAAACCAACCGGGGCCCGGGGACGAAAATGCCAATAACTCTCAGACCGGGCGTCCGATCGACGCGCCGTCTGTTGCGTTGAGTTCCTGTTGACGATACGGAACTTTTGGATACATCAACTCTGGACTTTGTGACAGTTGATGTATCAGCCTCTCGGCTCGTGGAGCGGATCCTCCGAACGAGCTTGCTGTGTGCGGGAACCCTAGTGCTGGCTGCGACTGTTACTATGACTACTACTGCTACTACTGCTACTGTGACTGCGACGACGACAGTACAGAGATCCTGTGTGGATTCGACGACGACGACTTCAGCACTCAGCGATCCTACGTGGATCAGTGCTACAGGTCCTGTGTGGGTCCGATCCTGTGTGGGTCTGATCCTGTGTGGGTCCGCGCTCAGCGGTTCTGTGTGAGCCAGCGCCTACAGGTCCTGTGTGGGCCCGATCCTGTGTGGGTCTTTGCGGGGGTTAGTTACCTATCGATCCTTCGTGGGTCCGACGACTTAGATGGATCAGAGATCATCTTTATCGTCCTTTGGTTAGTTACCTATCGATCCTTCGTGGGTCCGACGACTTAGATGGATCAGTGATCATCTTTATTGTCTTTTGAAGAAGTATACCTGTGTGAGCTGAAACCGTTTTACTTTCCTGTGTGGATTGTGTTGTGCAATCCTGTGTGGATTACGTTTTGCTTTCCTGTGTGGATTGTGTTGTGCAATCCTGTGTGGATTACGTTTTTCTTTCCTGTGTGGAATACGTTTACTTTCCTGTGTGGACTGTGTTGTACTTGGGCTCGGAGGTTGGAGCATATTTGAAATTGATGACTTAGGTATATGTATGGGCATATACCTAAGCAGTGTCGGTTGTTACTTCGTGATTGTACCTTTCTTCGTGGTTATCCTTTGTGAATTTGAGAGACCTTCAGGGGTCTCGGGGTCCCTACTGAGTAGCATATACTCACCCCTGCACGGGCTTTGCCCGCACTACGTTGTGTTGGTTGCAGACGACGGACAGCGTTGACCTTAGCCGAGGCTTGCAGAGCGGGACGGTACCCGGAGGTGGACCACTGGGCGGGACGTGCTCGGAGCGGACGGCGGGACCCGTGGAGCAGAGGAGCTATCTGTACCCACCCTTCAGGTGGGATTTCCAGTGGACAGCTCGGCGTAGCGGCTTTTACTTTTCAGTTGCTGTTTTCCCTTTCAGTTGTACTCTATTATTGCTTAGTGTTTACTTTCTGCTTGCTTTCTCTGTGGTGTTTGTTTTCTTTACAAAGGCAATGCCTTCCCTTTTTACCGGGATTTACGTCTTGGTGCTAGTCGCCAGCCCCTGGCCTATGGAAGGCGGGCTTGGGGTAGTCACGGCACGGACCCCGAGGGCGGGTCGTGACAGACATCCCTAGACATACCTTATAAATATCTCTAGGGATCTCACTAAAGTTCTCACATCCTAGTTTCCAAAGGTTGACTAAACCTTTCCTCTGATACCAACTGTAGAGACCCGTATCTTGACGTACATGGACATTAAATTACATTTGTGGAATACTTAGTACATAACAAAAACACACACACAAGGATCGTAATAGTTTAGTATCTTTGGAAACTCGGAACGTAATCTTCTAATCGTGGTGAAAGATCTTCAATATCTCCCATAAAGATCTTCCCTTTTTTTTACCTAAAACCTTTCTTTATATCTTGGGGAAAAGAAAACATAAAAGGGTGAGCTCAAATGCTCAGTAAGGGTAAACAAAAGAAAAATTAATCACATCATATTCATAAGAACATAACTTTTGGAAATCTTAACCTGAAAAAGAGAGCATAATTTCATAACATGGGATAAATCATAGTAGTGAAATGAAATCCCAATAATCATAACTTAAAACATGAAACTTTGTGGCATACACACATAATCATAGAGAATCATTTCTTGTTAGTCAAGACTCATTTCCAAGACTATCTTAGTGGACAAAGTCCCTTTCCGAATCGAGTAACCCTCGTTTCAGTCCTGTTTCACTGAACCGGTATAACCTACCATTTCAGTCATGTCTATCTCATGAGATATAAAATCTTTACCCAATGCATTAAAGGGAGATATAGGTCCCACCCATCTCATAATGATACCATTCTTATGTGTGCCACAAAATCTTAAAGCATACATCATTGCATAACCCATGTAATAAAAATGGGAATTTTAAACATCGTGACATCATAAAACAATTCATATAAGATAAAGGAATTCATAAAAAATATTTCCATCACAACATAATCAAATCCATGTAATAATAGGGATAGAAACAGAACCCTTTATTATCTTAGATGGAAAATAATTTTGATAAAACACTTGAACTCCATTCTTGAGGAAAATATCCTTTTTACTTCAAAAACACTTTTCATTTCTTAACATGTCATAAAATTATAACTAAAAGAAGTTGATTAAAAATAAACTTGAAAACTTGTAAAGGAAGCTTCTTGGAAATAATGTTTTAAAAATCCATTCATGCCGTATAAGTTAAAAAAAACATTCTTTGTACTTTTTTCGGAAAAGTCAAAAAGTACCTCGTACGAAAAACGACAAAAGATTCCTTTCATATCTTTTAATAAAAACTCACCGAAAGGTAAAACTGGATTTAAACAATTGTAGGTGGTCAGAAATAATATTACATATTGAGGAAACATGGATGTGGATGATAAAATACACCCCAGTAAATACCAAAGTATAAACAATCTCGGATAAAAATGAGATTGTGATATTTCCCCTTACCTTAGGTCCGATTTGCTTCGTAAGTGTCCGAACCTCCTGTATAATGATTTAAATAATGTCATTTACTTATTACAGAATCATATTCATAGTTATGATATCATATATGGTTCACTTATGACCTTATATTACCCTTTCTTTTGTAAATTCCATGTTAAAGAGCGTTTTGGGTAAAATTGTTTCATTTGTCGTCCGTGTTTTGACTTGTAATTATTCATATGATTACTTAGATCATGATTACTTAATTCCAGAACATAAAACATGATTTATATATATATATATATATATATATATATTCAGGATATACATATATATAATAAATCATTAAATGGAAAGAAATACACCGTTCATGGAGACGGTAGTCCGTACGTACGCATGAACGCTGTTTTCGTTTCCTTATTGAATTGAATGGAATTAAGTAGATGACATACATATAAATATAAATAAATCCAGTATCATTATTATGTCATATATTTCATTATTACTTATTATATATACTTTATAATCATTCATTAATGGTTAATCATTGAGAATGAATCTCATCGCGTCATGGAGACGGTAGTCCGTACGTACGCACGAGCGATGATATCGTTCCCATGGTCGTGGAATTGTGTTGAAGTGTATGTATACTATTTAAGTATCAATATCACTCTATAATAATCATATATAGTTACTCATTACACCATTATACCCATCCTTGTAAGGTGATGGTGGAAAATAGATTACACCACGGCGTGGAGACGGTATTCCGTACGTACGCACGCGCGGTGATTTCATTTTTCCGTATGATGGATAGAAGGTGAATTAGGTTTGTTTCGTATTTATAATAACATATCAGTATTTAAGTAATACTGATGTTATTACTTTATCATGAAACAACTAAAGAAGAAGAAGTTTAAGAAGAAAGAAATTGAAAAAGATCGGTAATGGATATTACCTCTTTTTGACGTGCCTTTTCTTAACCTCCACTTAAAGAACTAAGGATGGTCTTTGAAGAAGACCAGGACCTCTAGGATGATACTAGGGAAGTGGATAAGAGATTTTGGCAGGGGTTGGACGAGCTTGAAGGCTCAAATTTTTGTGAGGAAGAGAGGGAGGAGGTGCCCTTTTATAAGGGAGGAGAGGGGCACCTTAGGAATATCTCAAAATATTTTTTTATATTAAAGTCAAAATCGGTTTCTAATGGTTCCAAAGGGTCTTATTTCAAAGGTAAAGTGGGGATGGGTCGAAATCCTATCAAACAATAGGATTTAGATAAGTTTAGGTTATTATTTTAACCTTATCAATTAGATTTAACTCTAAGTTAAATAATTTAACTTTTACCGTGACTTTTTGTTTTCTTACACTATATGGTTAATACACTTACTATAACATGCCAAACGAACCCCAAGTTGTTTATTATTAATATATATATCCTTATCTAAGTCATTTGGCCAAACCTTAGATTTTTAGGAATAAAATAACAATTAATAATATAATATTTGATTTAAAAACTATTTTGTGTCAATTTTGACACTATTTGATATATGATTTTTGTGAAAGTCATAACAGAATTATATGTTCGAACCAAGTTGATTAAATCAACACTAGTATATCATAGTAACCTAGAAAATTAGTGGAATTCATAAAAAGTCTCAAATTACATTTATTTGAGCATTTATAACATCAATTATGTTAACATTTCCTTAAAAGGGTAATTACTGCATCATCGTTGTGTCAAAAATAAATTAATTTATTTAATGTCTAAAAATTATAAATAAAATATCATTATTTAGGAAATCTTTTTAGATTTTTAAGTAATATTTACAGTCAAATTTATCTTATGTATAACCCCATATTAAAAATGTTTTAGTAAATAAACTTTGATTTTAACTCTTTTAACCCTTCTTTAAATAAATTAATAATAAATGTCCTAATCTAATCCAAGTGGGCCTAAATGACAATATTTTACAATTAAGTTTGTTTTTGGTCGAGATACACTTGTCCAATAGGATTATTACATGTGTTAGGGTAATATTAATATCATTTTTACCCTTAATTGCCCTATTTACTTTTAACCGTGGTAAATAAAAGTAAAAAAGTTACTATTCACCAAAAATTATTTTTATCTCATTGAACCACATTTTACTTACTGACATCAACCGTGTCTCTCGGATTTTTGAAATTCCATTCACAGAAGCGGTAAAATTAAGATTTATGAAAAAATTAATTTTTTTAACTACCACTTAGTAGTTTCACTATTCATCAAAAATTGAAGTTTTTCAGAAAAATGCCAAAATTTTACCCTAAGCTATAATTGATATTCCGAATTAAAAAATGATTTCTATTTTACAAAATTCCCAACATATAAGTTGCATTAATTAATTTTATAATTAATTTTCGTTGTCACAACAAATAGCGTGTTTTTAAGAGATAATAACTATCAAAAGATTAACACTTGTTTATGTCTGGTGTAAATGTGAAATTACATACAATGACCAACATTGTATTGAATTGTAAAAATATATTCTAAATATACTTTAAAACCACTCAAATTAATAATTTATCACTATTAATTATTTCGATTAAAAAAGTTGTTTTTAGTAATTTTCACTGTTCATCAGAAAATAAAAGTTATCCGAAAAGTACCAAAATTTCACCCTAAGCTAATTTCGATATTACGAATCCAAAACTAAAGTCCATTTTGATAAAATAAAATTTAAAAAATTTCAAAAAGTGGTTATTACTATTCATAACAGCTAGTTTTAATAATATTTTAATAGCATATTGCTGTTTAGTGAAACTCGTTATTGCGTACTACACACGCTATCGAGGAAGGTCGTGATTGCGTGTAATGGAAGGCAAGTCAAGGATGTGTGTTGTGAAAGCTTCTTTTGGTGTAGCGTACAACACAAGACATTAATGAAATTAAAAAGAATATTTTTCATAAAATTTCGGGGTGTTACATTAGAAATATCTCTAGGGATCTCACTAAAGTTTTTGCATCCTAATTTCCAAAGGTTAACTAAACTTTTCCTCTAATACCAACTGTAGAGACACAAGCTTGACATGCATGGACAATACATTACTTTTGCGGAATACTTAATACATAACAAAAATAGACACCGAAGGACCGTAATAGTTTAGTATATTTGGAAACTCGGAACATAATCTTCTAATCATGGTGAAAGCTCTTCAACATCTCCCATAAAGATATTCCCCTTTTGTTTTCTTACCTAAAACCTTTCTTTATATCCTGGGGAAAAGAAAACATATAAAGGGTGAGCTCAAATGCTCAGTAAGGGTAAGCATGGAGAAAATAAAACAAACCATATACATTTGAACTTAAAAACATGAACATAATGTTTAAACATCAAAATCTTGAGCAATGACATAAAACATGACAGTACGTAAGGCATAGATCATAATGGAACATCAATCATGATAAAATAGCATGGGAATAAAATGTAATTGTGGAAAACCATTAAACACGTGATATGATTTCTATAGTAGCCAAGGCATTGTTGCCAACACCATCATAGTGGACGAAGTCCATTACTGAACTGGGTTTACTTGTCGTTCCAGCCCTGTATTACTGAACCAGATTTACTTGTCGTTACAGTCATGTTTATCTCATGAGATATAAGTCTTTACCCAATGCGTTGGAGGGAGATATAGGTCCCACCCATCTCATAATGAAACCATTCTTATGTGTGCCACAAAATCATAAATCATACATCATAGCATAACCCATGTAATAAAAATGGGATTCTTAAACATCATTACATCATAACATAATCCATATAAGATAAATGGAGTTCATAAAAATAATTCCATCATAAAAATAATCAAATCAATGTAATAATAGGGATAGAGAAATAACCACGTATCATCTTATATGGAAAATAATTTTGATAAAACACTTGAAATGAATTCTTGAGGAAAATATCCTTTCTTCTTAAAAATCATTTTCTTTTCTCAAAATGCCTTGCAATTTTAAAAGAAAATAATTTTGTTGAAAATAATAATGAAATATTATAGAGGAATCTTCATGTAAATAAGTTGTTATGAAACCATAAAAATCCATTCATGCCGTATAAGTTAAAAAAACATTATCCTCGTACTTTTGCCGGAAAAGTCAAAAAGTTTCTTGTATGGTAAACAAAAGAAAGATTTCTTCCATACCTTGTAGTAAAAGTAATAAAGGAGTAAAAATGACTTTAAACATACATGCAATAATAGTAAACATTTTATGAAAACATTTTGAGAAAACATGGACATGGATGATAAACATAACCCCAGTAAATACTTACGAATAAACAATCTCGAATAAGAACAAGATTGGAATAATTATCCCTTACCTTATGTCCAATTTATTCTGTATGTGTCTGAGACTCCTGTATAGTGGGTTTAAACATATTATTAACTTGTAACAGAACCATAATAATATTTATGATATCATATATCATTCACTTACGACTTTATATTACCCGTTCATTTGTCAATTCCATGTTAAAGCAGCGTTTTGGGTAAAATCGTTTCATTTATCGTCCGTGTTTTGACTTGTAATTATCCATATGATTACTTAGATCATGATTACTTACTTCCAAAATGTAAAACATGATTTATATAAATTCAGAATATGATAGATCGATAAATGGAATGAAATACACCGTTCATGGAGACGGTAGGTTGTAGGTACGCATGAACGATGTTTTCCTTTCCTTATTGACTTGAATGGAAGTAAGTAGATATCATATATATATAAATCCAGTAGCATTATTAAGTCATATATTTCATTATTATTCAATATATATACTTTATAATCATTCTTGAATGGTTAACATGAAAAATTAATCTCATCGCGTCGTGGAGACGGTAATCCATACGTACGCACGAGCGATGATATCATTCCCATAATTATTGAATGGTATTGAAATGGATGATGGAATATCTCAGAATTAGTATCACGTTATAATAATCATATATAGTTATTCTTTACACCATTATACCCATCCAAGTAAGGTGGTGGTGGAAAACAGATTACACCACGACGTGGAGATGGTATTCCGTACGTACGCACGCGTGGTGATTTCGTTTTCTGTAGGATGGATAGAATGTGAAATAGGGTTGTTTCATATTTATAATAACATATCAGTATATGAGTGATGCTGATGTTATTACTTTATAATGAAACAAATAAAAAAGAGGAAGTAGATAGAGAAATAAATTTGAAAGAATCAGTAAAAGATATTACCTCTTCTTCGACGCGCCTCTTCTAAACCTCCTCTTAGGGCACTAAAGTTGGTCTTTGAAGAAGATCAGGACCTCTAATATGTTTCTAGGAAAGCGTAGAAGAGAAATGGACAGGGTTTGGCCGAGCTTGATGGCTCAAAATGGTGTGAGGAAGAGAGGGAGGAGGTGCCCTTTTATAAGAGAGGAGAGGGGCACTTTTGGAAACCTCTAAAATATTCATTTATAATAAACTAAAACCCCACCTAAAAACCTCCAAAATGACTCAAAATTGAAGATGAGATGAGATTGGGTTGTAATCTCATCAGCCAATAAAATTTAGACATGTTGGGAATTTATTTTAAACCTTATCAACTTGATTTATCCTTATTTAATCTATTTAATTTTATTTGTGCTAATAATATTCTAAATTTTAAATTGGTATGAATACTTACTTATGTGTTGTGAATTGTCCATAATTGAATACTTTATGACATTGTCGACCATATAAATTTCAATTTATAATTTTTAAATATTTTTGTGATTTTTAAACAATTTAATAATATAAAATATAAGTAGTGTCAATTTTGACACTATTCATTTGTTTGAATTTAAATAAAATCCACACAGAAGATATGTTCGAACCAAAATATTTAATAGATTCCTAGCATGTCATATTTATTTAGAAAATTTGTGGAGCACGTTAAATAGTTCATATATTATTTATTTTAATATTTTTAAAACCATTTATTTGATATTTGAATCAATAAAATAGTTTATACATCACTATTGTGTCATCATTAATGATAATTATTTAATCCATAAAAATTCTATATAAATTCACATGATGTAGATAATTTTATTAGCCTTTTGGTGACTATTTATGTTTGAAGTTTTATGAAGCTTATCACTAAATTAAAATTATTACACTTATAAGATATAAGAGAGTGACATGTTGTCACTTTCTTTGGTTTTAATAATAATTACATCATTTTCATGGTCAAAAGTCAATGAAATGAATCTATTACGACTCTTATGTGATATGGGTCGACTTTTATTCATCCAATAGAATTTTGGCAGGTGTTAGGGTAATTTTATAATCTTATTTTTACCCTTAATTACCCGATTTACCTTTAACTGTAGTAAATAAAATTTACCGTAGTTACTATTCATAATGTCTAAAAAAATAAAAAGTATCCTATTAACATAATTTGGACCTACTGATTCCAAATATGAAATCCATTTTTCAAAATTCAAAACACAGAAGTTGCAGTAATTAATTTAAAATTAATCTCGTTGTTAAGAAAACGGGTTTTAAAAGTTAAAACGTTGCAAAAGATTGAAATGTTTTTACCTATGAATTCAGTGTAAAATTAATGCTAATGACTTACATTATATTAAATGGTAAAAATATATTTTATTTATATTTTAAAACCATTCAATATTATAATTTAACCATATAATTTATCTTGATGAAAAAAGTTGTTTTTAATTAAAATTTAGCGTATTTTTACTATTCATCAAAATATGAAGGTTATCAGAATAATGTCAAAAATTTATCCGAAGTAAATTTTTATATTCGGATTGCCATGAATAAGTTTATTTTGTCTAATTGAATTTATAAACGTGTCAAAAACTAGATTTAAAGTGGGTGCGTCATCAAAAGGCGGCAAAACTGCATTTTTTGAAAAATACTTATTTTACCTGAAAAATTTATTTTGTTCTCATACCATGTTCTAGGATATGTTTCAGATGAATGATAATGTTATAAAATTCAAAATTTGGTTAATATTATTCATAACGGCTAGTTCATAATAATATTATAACAATATATCGTTGTTTAGTGAATCTCGATATTGCGTACAACACACGCTATTGAGGATGGTCGCTCTTGCGTGCAACACAATCTAAGAATAGTGTTTCCGTATAATACAAGCTAATACGGTGTTGCGTATAGTATAAGCTAATTTTGGTGTAGCGTACAACACAGGACATTAAAGAAATTAAAAAATAATATTTCTCATAAAATCTTGGGATGTTGCAATCAAGGATTTTGAAATTTTCTAAAGGCATTAGAAGCGTAATATATTTCTCAGAAACAAAGATTTAGCGAAGCCACAACAAGGTTCAATGATAGTAATATATTTCTTTTAGTTGTGTGTCATAATTTTTCTAAAGCAAATGATATGTGTGATTTTTTATTCATGCATAAGATATTTCTTCGCACACTAAAAATCAGTAAAGGCATTGGATTTATAATATCCTCATGTGAAGTGAAGAAATGTGGTAAATGTTGGAACTTGCACTGAATACATGACAATTTTTATATGATGTGTAATATATTTTCTAGAGGAAATCCAACAAAAGGAAGAACCACCCTGAGATACATAATATATTCTCAAGATGAAGATTTTGAAAAAGTGTATGGGCATAGGGTGATATGTAACATTTTGATATTGCGTAAATTTTTTGTTGGGGCCTCAGATAGAAATACAGCAAAGGAAAAAACCTTACACCGGTTTGTAAGTAGTTCAAGAGCATGTGTAATATAATTGGAACTTACATAGAAATACACAAAATATTTTATATCTTACACATGATTCTATAATTTACAAAAATGTGAGATCTCCATAATAATTTAGA
This sequence comes from Viscum album, assembly GCA_963277665.1. Classification (NCBI taxonomy): domain Eukaryota; kingdom Viridiplantae; phylum Streptophyta; class Magnoliopsida; order Santalales; family Viscaceae; genus Viscum; species Viscum album. The sequence continues at coordinate 1,144,630,820 of OY728148.1, forward strand.
AAAGTAAATCAAATGACTCAATGAGTTGCTCTTCCGTGTATTAAATATCACAGTGACAAAGCTTGTGACTCTGGAAAAGTTATGAGAAAAAAGAAAAAGTCAAGCTTGTCATATGAAAAGAGATGAAGTCACACCCCAAGGAAGAGATCGTGTTGTGATGCTTGATTGAGAAAGATTTGAAAAGAGAGCTTTTGCGCCGCAAGAGATGATGCAACGATCGTGATAAAAATTTATACATGGAAGTCATACAGATGTAGAGATTGACTACAATTTCATGGGTGTTTTGAAGGAAGAATAATTTCGAGTCTCTTGGAAAAGATCCTTGACTCAGATTAAATGAGAATGCAAGTTATGGATATTGACTAGTTTTAAATGAGAAGATGCATTGACGAAAAAAAAGGAGATTTCCATAATTCAAATGCAAAAAATATTTCATGGAGATTTTTGGTGAGAAATAAATATAGCAGGATGAGAGGCTGAAAAGGTATTAAGAACCAATACTGGGCTTGAATAGAGAAGATATAAAGTATCAAAGAGGGGGTAGGGCATCAAGAAATGAGGAAGAAAGAGTCCTACGATATATCCATATTGTAGAAAATGATTGAGAGCTAAGAAGGAAGTCAATGTTGTTGGTGGTGTGTCAAAACTCATGAAGAAATGAGAAGTGGGAACAAGGGTTTTCCCTATTATATCTTCATATCGTTAGGTGAAGAGCTGAAGAATAAGGTCGACATGCAGGTTGTATAAGAAGGCAGAAGGCATCGAAGACCCATTCATAGGGAGATTTGTTATTGGGGATGCAACGTTATCTAGAGCATAAAGAATATCTTTTCCATTAAAGGAGTTTGGGAGGACCCATTGAACATTAACCGAAGTAAGTGTAAAGAACTAGTCACGAGACTATGATATGGAAAAAGTCAGTATAAAGAACCTATCATGAAAAAATAAGGGACTTTAAGGAGATAAGTTGTATTCACTTGCATAATATACTGAATACTTGTGTCTTGGACTCGACCTGAATTTGATAAACCGAACCTTGTAAATAATGTGTGATGTTCATGGACTCCACCCGAACTCAACATTCCTATTGTATCTTATACAAATCAAATCATTTTAGATATGATAGTTTAATCTAAATCGATTAATAATGTTTGTGTATTTTAAATTTATATAATTCGAACTTGTATACAGGGGGTTATTTTTTTTTTTACATTTTTTCAAAAAAAAAATTTTAAAAATACATCCAGGTTTAAAAAATTTTTTTTTTTACATCCTAAAGGCGGCACATGGTGTGCCGCCTTCGGTTCGGTTTCCGCCGGGCCAAAGGCGGTTCTCCAGGAACCGCCTTCCACCATTGGGGAAACGAAAGGCGGCACACCAGTGTCCGCCTTTCGAAATTATTTCTGCGAAAGGCGGCTCCGGAAGAGCCGCCTTTCGTGTTTTAAATGGCCAAAGGCGGCTTCCCAGTTGCCGCCTTTGCCAAAAATTTCCCTATAAAAGGGAGCCGCCCCTCCCACCCTTCCTCACTCAAAAAACCCTCCTCTCTCTAAAAGTTTGAGAGCTCCTCTCTCTAAAATTTTGAGAGCTCCTCTCTCTAAAATTTTGAGAGCTCCTCTCTCTAAAATTTTGAGAGCTCCTCTCTCTAAGTAGAGTTTTTCTTCGTGGTGCTTCCGGAGACGCAAAGAGTACAAGATTTTTGTTTCAAGCTTCATTTAGAGGTATTTTTTTTTATTTTAAAGTTATTTATTTATTTAATTGTAATTAGTTAATTTTAAATATTTAAGTATGTAGTAGTAGTTATTTAAAGAAAAGAAATAAATAGTTATATTATTAATGTTTTAATTAGTTAATTAGGGATAATAATAATTTATTAATATTTTAGAGATAATCATAGACTAATTAGATAATGATTAAGGAATAATTAAGTCATGATTAAAGGGGTAATTAACCATGGATGATTAATTAAGGAATGTTTAAGGGGTGATTAAGTGATGATTAAGGGATGACTAAGGGGTCATTAAGGTAACTAAGGAATGATTAATTGATGATTAAGGGGTAATTAAGGAGTGATTAAGGGGTGATTAACTAATGATTAAGGGGTAATTAAGGAATGATTAAGTGATGATTAAGGGGTAATTAAAGAGTGATTAATGGGTGATTAAGGGGTAATTAAGGAATGTTTTAGGGGCGATTAAGTAACGATTAAGGGGTGATTAACTAACGATTATGGGGTGATTAAGTTGTCATTAACTAATGATTAAGGAATGATTAGGGGATGGTTAAGGGGTAATTAAGGAATGTTTAAGGGGTGATTAACTAAGGATTAAGGGGGTGATTAAGGGGTCATTAACTAACTAAGGGGTAATTAAGGAATGAAGGGGTAATTAAGGAATGAAGGGGTAATTAAGGACTGATTAAGGGGTTAAGGGGATGATTAAGGGGTAATTAAGGAATGATTAAGTGATGATTAAGGGGTAATTAAGGAATGTTTAAGGGGTGATTAAGGGGTAATAAAGGAATGTTTAAGGGGTGATTAACTAATGATTAAGGGGTAATTAAGGAGTGATTAAGGGGTGATTAAGGGGTCATTAACTAATGATTAAGGAGTGATTAAGGGGTGATTAAGGGGTAATTAAGGAATGTTTTAGGGGTGATTAAGTAACGATTAAGGGGTGATTAACTAACGATTAAGGGGTGATTAAGGGGTCATTAACTAATGATTAAGGAATGATTAGGGGATGATTAAGAGGTAATTAAGGAATGTTTACATGATGATTAAGGGGTAATTAAGGAATGTTTAAGGGGTGATTAACTAACGATTAAGGAATGATTAGGGGCTGATTAAGGGGTAATTAAGGAATGTTTAAGGGGTGATTAACTAATAATTAATGGGTGAATAAGGGGTGATTAATTAGGGATGATTAGGGGGTGATTAAGGGTTCATTAACTAACGATTAAGGGGTCATTAACTAACGATTAACGGATGATTAAGGGGTCATTAAGTAAAGATTAAGGGATGATTATGTGGTGAATGACCAACTCCTAACTGATTAACCAGCACTTAAGTAGTGATTAACCAGCACTTAAGTAGTGATTAACCAGCACTTAAGTAGTGATTAACCAGCACTTAAGTAGTGATTAACCAGCACTTAAGTAGTGACCGACACTTAACTAGTGATTAAACTGCACTGTAATGAATCTTATTTTTTAGAGATCATTGAACATATCTTTAGGAAAGTTAAAAAATTGTTCTACAAAACATTAGTGGCTTAATTTAGGAAGGTTTTAAAATTTTGGTGTCATGAAAGTTTATGTCGTTATCTAAGCAATTAAATCCCTGTCTGGATACTACAAGTGGATGATGTGGCTCTGGCACAGCTGTACCTAGGGGTGAAAGCCCCGACAAGGAGTTTCGGGCCTGACCCGGGGTATCCTGGTACACGACAACGGGCCTTGCTGCGCTCCTGGTTTGACACTCCCGGGGGATATGTTTTAGATGATTGATATTTACTTCATGAAGTACTAAAATACCTTTAAGAAGATAAAAAAATTTATTTAACACGTAACAAAACATTATTGACATATTCAGTGATCAGTAAACATTTTTCATGTAGAGAGACATGTTTGCTTGTGTTTACTGCTATGGAAAGGTAATTCAAACCGAGCAAGGAGCTTCTTATAGTATACAGCCAACATCTATGGTTAACACATCTGATTGTGTTACCATAACTGATCTTCAAGATAGAATTCGTGGTTGCTTAAATCTCGGTCCTCATCAAGAGATAAAGTCTATTAGTTATAGACATTTGCAATTCCCTGCCACGTTATGGCATCTTGCTTGTCCATTGGCTTCTGATGAGCACTGGGTCCAAGTGGGAACTTTATTTTCCCAACGGTCTGATGGTGCAATGATGGAGTTATATGTTGAAGTTTCTAATGTACAAAAACATCAAAATGTTCGAAGTCGTAGACATGCACAAATAGTTGTTGAAGAAGCCTCATCCCAAGAAATTGAGGATGTTCGCCCTGTTGTGGAGGAGGACAACTTAGATGATCTACCGGATTTACATATAAATCATTCTTCAGATGAGGAATTTAATAATGATGGAACAGACGGAGAAGACAATGATGATGGGGAGGGAGCTGGAGGTGGGGAGGGAGCTGGAGAAGATAAGGTAGTAGTTTCTCGAAGTAGAGTAGTTCAAGAACATTCTCGACCAACATTAAATCATCCACCACCCTTTGAATCTTGGTCCGAAGCAATGGAACGTGTACCTGAATTTGACAACAATGTTCTGACACCTGCAACAGAGTTTCCTGGAGTTATAGTGGACAGGTTTAGTGAGTTGGACAAAACATTATATAATGGAAGGGATTTTCCAAGTAAGGATGCGTTGAAGAGCTTCTTAAAAAGATTTCATATTGAGAGGCATTGTAGATATGTAGTTGAGGCATCATGTCGAAAAAAATATGTTATACGGTGTGATAAATTTGATGAAGACTGTAGATTCCGGTTGAGGGCGATTCCAGACATTGCATTTGGTGGATGGAGAATTTCAAAGATTGAGGCAGCTCATTCTTGTGTTCAGCCAAATTTGACACAAGATCACACTGCTTTGGATGCCGAATTTGTGTCAACTGTTATCGTTGAGATGATTAGGACCTGTCAAGATGTTCCTATAGCCCTTGTGCAAGAGAGGATTCTTCAAACTTTTGGTTATAAGATTTCTTATAACAAGGCATGGATAGCGAAACAGAAGGCAATTGTGAAGGTCTACGGTGATTGGGATGACTCGTATCGGGTGTTGCCGCAATTATTAGCCATGCTGAGCCACAACAACCAAGTTGTCTACCATATAAATACGAAGGAACATGTGTTTGAAGATAATCGATTGGATCAATCTCGTGTTCAATTTCATCGGTTATTCTGGGCATTCCTCCCATGTATTTCCGCATTTCGTTTCAGTAAACATTTCATACAAATTGATGGAACATTTCTATCTGGAAAGTATAAGGGCGTATTGTTGATTGCGGCAACCCAAGATGGGAACCGTTCACCACTTCCGCTTGCATTTGCAATAGTAGAGAAGGAAAACTATGAATCTTGGAGCTGGTTTTTGGCATGCATCAGCAACCATTTCACAGGCATTGGAGGTGTATGTTTGATATCTGATCGACATAGGGCAATCAATGAGGCAATCAATGCGGATCCTGATTCATGGAGGCCCCCAAATGCACATCATCGATACTGCATTAGACACATTGCTAGTAACGTGCGCAAAACCTTCCATAATGAGGCTATGAAGAATGCAATCACGAGGCTTGGTAAGCAATGTTGTCATTGATGTTTACTATTTTAATGTAAATAAAAATATATTTTCTATGACCTGTGATCATATTTATGTAGCATATGAGCCAGATCAACGAAGGTTTGAGGCGCGTTACGAAGAAATCCGCAAGGCTAACCAAGAAGTGTATGATTATATGATGAAGATTCCAAAAGAGAAATGGACACTGGCCTATGACGGGGGGAAGAGGTATGGACACATGACCACAAACATTGTGGAGTGTATAAATGGCATCTTCAAAGGGCTTCGCAAGCTACCAATTACTGCCCTAGTTCAGGAGACATTTTATCGTTGTGTCAAGTACTTCGTTGATAGACAAAAACTGGCCTCAGATGGGATTCAACAGGGGTTAAGATTTGGAAAAAACTTTCAACGAGATATTGACAAGAACATTGAAGAAGCTTCCAGTTATCGAGTGTGTCTATTCCGTCGGGAAGACTCGGCATTTGAAGTTCAAGAGTATTGTAACCCCATTACAGGTAACAGCGGTGAAAAATTAGTGGTACTTCTAGAAGCAAAACAATGTCAGTGTGGAAAGTTTCAAGCATTAAGGTTTCCATGCGCACATGCCATCGCAGCATGTGCGTCTGTGAACGTATCATGGGAAGCTTATGTTGATCCAGTATACCGATTGGAGGCCATTTCTAACTGTTATGCTGCGCCATGGACGCCTGTTGGGGAGTTTCGATATTTCCCAATGCCTGAAGACCAGCCCATACTGATTCCTGACATCAGTAGATTACGACCACGGGGAAGACCTAAGACCAACAGGATACGAAATGAGATGGATTGGCCTCAAGAACAAGGGAAAAGGTTGAGATGTCGTCTATGTCATCAAGAAGGGCATAACCGGAAACGATGTCCTAACATTGCTGGATCGAGTTCACACACTCAGCCACAATGATGTGTTGTATCCAACATGATCTTTTCATGTAGTCAGTTATATGTTGTTAATATCAGAGATGAACTTTTTAAGAATTGTTTCACATTTCCAATAAGCAACTTCTCTCCTTCCAATAACGAACCTCTGTATTCAATACTTTTAAATCCATTAATCTGAACGTAATCTTAGAGAACAAAAACATTATTAAAAAAAGGTTATTTATCATCGAAGACAAAAAATTATTAAAACATTTATCATAAAGGATCTTCATAAATCATACATAACCCGGATAAAATGTTTATATATATAAATGTATGACACCATATCTTAAAAAACATAATTTTCATGGTAAAAACATATATAAAGACACGATAGATAAATGTTCTCCAAAATATGACGACATTCCCTTAATGTTTTCTAAAAAAACATCACATATTGTTCATTATACCAATCATTAAATTCTATTAAGTTTAACATTATATTTATATTTTATAGTGAATACTAATTTCCTTTTCTGGCTTCCAGATGGATGATGCTCCACTCCTCACCGAGCAGCATAGGCATGTTTCTCGTGATGTGATAGAGGGTCGGGATGTTCGACGGATTAGGGTGCGGCGAGCACACCATTTTCGACACATGGCGCCTCCAGCTGCTATTATACCATACTTACGTCGTGCTGGATTCTACGGCATTGCCGTTTCTGATTTCACTTACACTGATCATCCCCTTCTTGCTGCCTTGGTCGAGAGATGGAGACCAGAGACTCACACATTCCACTTGCCAGAGGGAGAGATGACTATCACCTTAGAGGATGTGGCAGTGTTACTCGGTCTTCCTATTCAGGGAGATGCAGTTATTGGACCCACCATCGGGGATTGGGCTGAGCTGGCACAGAGATTATTAGGTGTCGATATTTTGGCTGATCATACTGCTACAGATGGTGGGTCCATATCTATGCCTTGGCTTGCTTTGCAGTTTGCACATTTACCTGCTGATGCTGATGAGCAGACCATCATGTGTTATGCTCGGGCATATATCTTACGACTTATTGGAGGTACATTGTGTTCAGATCACTCGGGTGTGCATGTTCACATGATGTATCTTAGTTTACTGGAGGACTTTGATCGGATCGGGAGATACAGTTGGGGATCTGCATGTTTGGCCTACACTTATAGAGCATTATGTACGGCATGCCGCTCAGATCACACAGATCTCGGAGGATGTGTCGTCCTTATACAGTTGTGGGCATGGGAGCACATCCCTGTCCTCGCCCCTGTTACTGTTGGTCAGAGGCTTCCTATAGATGTGCTACAGGACGCTCCACGTGGACGATGGTATGATCCGTCATATTTATTTGTTTTCGATTGTATTATGATTTATTATATTTAATTTCTGATTATTTATCACTTTCAATGTTGTATTTGATAGGTGGAGTCAGGCACATCGTTTCATCGATGCTCCAACCCACAATTTGGCTGCATATCGTCTTATGTTGGACAATTTACTACCTGACAGCGTAAGTATATATCATCATTTTTGTTTTTTGTTAACAAATTTCTCTGATGAAATGTCACATGTCATTACAGATTCATTGGATGCCATACTGGAGTCTGGTTCAAGACTTACCTACATACTGTACTGCTGGACTTCATGAGGTTATGGCTGTAGTGCCACTTATTCACTTTCATATTATTGAGTGGCACCAGCCCGATAGAGTTATGCGTCAGTTTTGCTGTGTTCAGCTGATTCCACCTGCACCACGACAGTTACCAGCGCTTCATGGCTTGAAGCTCACGGGGAGACAACATGTCGATTGGCGACGACGACATGCCCAATATGTCGCCATCTGGGACAATCGAGCAGAGCATCGTATCACAGGTGTACGTACGATGCGATTCTACCTATCAGATCAGGTAGAGTATGAGCCATGGTATAGAATGAAGTCTATATTGTATCTGACTCAGCACGGGAGAGGGATTCAGGATCTGGTAAGTCAATAAATTTCACATAATATATTTATTATGCTATTTTATAATTTATTTTGAATCTCTGTACAGCATACCAGACTACGACGACTATGTCGCATGACTGATCCAGAGGAGGAGGAGGTTGCTAGTTTATCTGTGATCCATGCTGCTTTGGAGGAGACGATGCCGATTTGTCGATCTATTCATGAAAGTATCATCCATCCTAGACCCCAGAGACATGATGTTCCTGCTCAGGAACATGATGCTCCTATCCCAGGAGATGAGGGTCCTACTCAGGAACCTGCAGCAGCAGCTGGTGCTGTTCCCCAGCGACGACAACGGCGACGGAGACCCCGTCCTGCTGCACGTGAGCCCTCACCTGTTCCAGAGGCAGAGGTCGGTGCTCTATCAGTCCAGCCTGACCCGTCTGGGTTCGTGCAGCAGGATGCAGCATGGGATCCATCTTTTTTGACCGGATATCCACAGTATTCGCCAGATATTTATTTTCCAGGGATTTATCAGGGGTCATCTCCCATGCCGCCATCTTTCATACCAGATCCTTCACAGCCTATATGGTTTCCCGAGGGTATGCTGGCAACCCCTTCTACTTACGTAGTGGGAGAAGGATCTCGTGCACACGATGACATCCCTCCGACACCTCCTTCCATTCAGACTACGACAGAGGCTCCCGTGATTGATGTTCCAGTGCCCGAAGATCATCCCTCTCCAGGTCATCATACTCCATCCCAGCATGGAACACGTCGCTCTCGATATGGACGTACCATTCGCACACCACCTTGTGGGACAGAGCCTCACCATAGACACTGACATTACTTATTCATGTAAGGTGAGATGAGAAGGGAGGTATTATACCATCAGGAAGAGAGATTCTAGAAATGTGAAATGCTATGACAAACCTTTAAATGAAATGTGTCAGTTCCCCACTAGATGTGCATGTTCCTTCAAAATTTTCAGGCTGGAGATAATCCACCTTAAGTTTCACATAGTCTTATGTCTTCCATGTATTAATGTCAAACACTTCAACCAATTTGTTTACTTTATGGGGAAGTAAAACCTCATTCCTTTGAATATGCACATTACCATGAACATATAAGATCATCATTTTGCAAGAAAAACTACTAATCTCATGTTCACTGAAATACCCCTTAACGTAAGAATGATACAAATAGTGTAAGTACCCAATAACAAGATTCCAATCCATTTTGACTGGGCTATGTGGAATCATTGGTGTTTTCATCTGATTAATAATTTAAAAGGTTTCAAAACCACCTTTCTAAAACTCAAAAATGTTTCAAGTAAGTGACTTTGAAAGCCCATAAAATATAAACCATAAGATCTATTGAAATGAAACTTAAAACATGGATTAAACATATAATAAGTAATTGAAAATAAAAACCATTTATTAAAAGTTGCTGATGAAATACAATTATAAGCTTTAAAAAATACTTCTTTCAACTCAAAAATATTTCAGATATGAGACTTTGAAAGCCTATAAAATATAAACTTAATGACGCATATAAATAAAACTTAGAACATAGATTAAACATATAAGAAGTAGTAGAAAAGTAATTAGTTAATTATGGTGAGGGGGAAAACTGTTAGACCCTGGAATTGAAGGATAATGGGGATGACAAGGAAACATCAACCCCCACGCCCACCCCTTCCACCCATTCAACCAACTTCGGTAACTCCTATAGAAGTAGCTTTTCAAAAAAAAAAATGAAATGTCACCCCACCACAGCTTCCTACATCCATATTAACCCCCCAATTCAGTTTCATTAAATGTGGACAGCCCCCATTTTTACCAAAGTCAATGATGTACTATTAAACCATCACTGTTCAACCCCCGCCTCAATAATACAAAATGCTTTGAGGGATGAGAAATGATTCGGTGCATTTTAGAACATTGAAATGCGTCGAATCATTTCTCATCCCTCAAAGAATTTTGTATTTTTGAGGCGGGGGTTGAAAGTGGTGGTTTAATAGTGCATCATTCACTTTGGTAAAAATGGGGGCTGTCCACATTTAATGAAACTGAATTGGGGGGTTAATATGGATGTAGGAAGCTGTGGTGGGGTGACATTTCATTTTTTTTGAAAAGCTACTTCTATAGGAGTTACCGAAGTTGGTTGAATGGGTGGAAGGGGTGGGCGTGGGGGTTGATGTTTCCTTGTCATCCCCATTATCCTTCAATTCCAGGGTCTAACAGTTTTCCCCCTCACCATAATTAACTAATTACTTTTCTACTACTTCTTATATGTTTAATCTATGTTCTAAGTTTCATTTATATGAGTCATTAAGTTTATATTTTATAGGCTTTCAAAGTCTCATATCTGAAATATTTTTGAGTTGAAAGAAGTATTTTTGAAAGCTTATAATTTTATTTCATCAGCAATTTTTAAGAAATGGTTTTTATTTTCAATTACTTATTATATGTTTAATCCATGTTATAAGTTTCATTTCAATAGATCTTATGGTTTATATTTTATGGGCTTTCAAAGTCACTTACTTGAAACATTTTTGAGTTTTAGAAAGGTGGTTTTGAAACCTTTTAAATTATTAATCAGATGAAAACACCAATGATTCCACATAGCCCAGTCAAAATGGATTGGAATCTTGTTATTGGGTACTTACACTATTTGTATCATTCTTACGTTAAGGGGTATTTCAGTGAACATGAGATTAGTAGTTTTTCTTGCAAAATGATGATCTTATATGTTCATGGTAATGTGCATATTCAAAGGAATGAGGTTTTACTTCCCCATAAAGTAAACAAATTGGTTGAAGTGTTTGACATTAATACATGGAAGACATAAGACTATGTGAAACTTAAGGTGGATTATCTCCAGCCTGAAAATTTTGAAGGAACATGCACATCTAGTGGGGAACTGAAAGCTTATAAATTAATCTGTATCAACATTTTTTATGAAATTATTTTTGTTTTCAACTATTTCTTATATGTTTAATCAGTGTTTAAAATTTTATTTGTATTGGTCTTATAATTTATCTTTTATAGTCTTTCGAAGTCGCGTACTTGAAACAGAATCACACATCGGAAACGCAGAATGTACTGTGCAGGAAAAGGAGAACCAGAATCCCACATCGGAAATGCAGTATTGTTTTCAGGGCAAACCCCCTTATAAAAGGGAGTCATGGGTGAGGGCATCAGTTAGAATCCAGACTGCTGTAATGGCAGAACCGCTGGATAATAAATAGCAGAAAAATTCTGCTGAAAAGTTTTGTTATATATATATATATATATAAAACAAAACAAAACAAAAAAAATAAAAAATAAAAATTTAAAAAAAAAAATTAACCAAAGGCGGCACCTCGTGTGCCGCCTTTGTTGTGAGTTCTTGGGCAAAGGCGGCACATGGTGTGCCGCCTTTCCCTGGGCAGAAAATTCCCCAAAGGCGGCACACCAGGTGCCGCCTTTAGGGGGTAGAAAAATAAATTTTTTTAACCTAGACTTATTTTCAAAATTTTTTTTTTGAAAAAATGTATATAAAAAAATTATCCTGTATACAGGTGTTCAGTTAATTCGGCTGACGCGGGTCCTGTTCGCGTGAAAACGATTCTCACTCTCCATCGTGGCGCGTTATTCGCACGGGAGATCGCACAGCGTCTCCCGGGAATGATTGTCCCGGAGAGAGCATCCCATTCGTGCGTCCGGCCACTCGCATCGCCTGAAGGTGTGCATCCCCTCCCAGTTTGGCGGTGCGCAGCCACCTGTGGCCCGCCCATTCTTTTTTATCAGTTTTTTTATTTTCACCGCTGCATCTTTCCATTAGCCAGGTCTTTCAACGGCCGTTTTCGCAGGACCCCGCGCTCGTGGTGCTGGTCCCCACAGGGGAGCTGGGATCGCGCCACGCGTCCGCCGTTGCCCCCCGGATGTCCAACACGTCACACTTTAGTCGCACGTGGCATCCCCACGGTGCTCACATGGCCCCGAAAGAGACGGTTCAGATTACCGAATACCGTATATGAAATTACCAACTCACCCCTCAGTCCCCATCTGAGATATAAATAAAGCTTTTATGGAGTCCCTGTTGTTTCATGGAGATGCTTCTTTCTCCTTCCCGCTCTGCCTCTGAATAAACGGAAAGTAGGCTGAAAGCTTTCAACCGCAAAACGAAAAGAGGGAGAAAAAGGAAAGGCAATAATTCAGAGCAGCATGGGCCACTTGTTGGGGTCACGCGTCAACAGGGAACCCCACATTCATGATCCTTCTCGCTATATAAACAGTGCTCCGCAGCGAGGGCGGAGGGCACAGAGATCTGTAAGTGAGAACTCGTGCAGCGTTAGCAGTAGCAGCATTAAAGGCATTTCTCTTCTCTTTTCTTCGAGTATTCAAAAATCCCTCAGGTCTTCCTTTCTCCGATCTCAATTTTGTTCCCGACGAGAAAATGTTCATCGATAGCTTTAAGGTTGAGAGCCCCGATGTCAAGTACATGGAGGATGAGATCCGTTCCGTGTACAACTACGAGACCACGGAGTTGATTCATGAGAACAAGGGCGGGTCCTATCAGTGGACCGTGAAGCCAAAAACTGTGAAGTTTGAATTCAAGACGGATATTCGCGTCCCTAAATTAGGGTTAGCTTTCAACCGTATCATTTTCTTTGAGAAATTTCCCTTGTCTCTTTTATTTGATCTGTCGTTTTTAGATTTCTGGTTAATTTATGCGTTTTGGTTCATATATTGTAGGGTTATGCTGGTGGGCTGGGGAGGAAACAACGGCTGCACGCTTACTGGTGGTGTTATTGCGAATCGAGAGTGAGTTTATTTTGATTAATCTGTTGAAAACAACCTTAAATCCTGCTGTCTTTGTTCCCGAAGTACCTTTTTGTAGCGACCTTATTTAATCATCTTTGTTCCTGAAGTACCTTTTTGTAGTGATCTTATTGAACTATATTGTGTATATAAATCTCAGAGGAATTTCATGGGCAACTAAAGACAAGGTCCAACAAGCCAATTATTTTGGCTCTTTGACTCAGGCCTCGTCAATTCGAGTCGGGTCTTTCAACGGGGAGGAAATTCACGCTCCATTCAAGAGCCTGCTCCCGATGGTACTGATGAAAAAAGTTAAAAGAGAAGGAAACCATTTGTTTATTTGTCTATTTTATTAATATGTTCAAGTACCAGGTGAACCCGGATGACATAGTGTTTGGGGGATGGGATATCAGTGACATGAATCTGGCGGACGCCATGACCAGGGCAAGGGTCATGGACGTTGATTTGCAGAAGCAGCTCAGGCCCTACATGGAGTCCATAGTTCCCCTCCCTGGGATCTACGACCCCGATTTCATTGCTGCCAACCAGGGGTCCCGTGCCAACAACGTCATCAAAGGCTCCAAGAAAGAACAGGTTCAACGCATTATCAACGATATAAGGTACAAGCAATTGGGATTGTTTTTTTTTTAATGTAATAATTGTCGATTTTCTGTGTTTTTTAGTTTTTTGTTTTGTTTGGGACAGGGAGTTTAAGGCGGCAACGAAGGTGGATAAGGTTGTTGTTCTGTGGACCGCCAACACCGAACGATACAGTGAAGTTGTCGTGGGATTGAACGACACTATGGACAACCTGCTAGCTTCTGTGGAGAAGGACGAAGCCGAGATCTCTCCCTCCACGCTGTACGCCGTGGCTTGTGTTCTCGAGAACGTCCCTTTCATCAATGGAAGCCCACAGAACACTTTTGTTCCAGGGCTGATCGACCTGGCGATAAAGAAGAACAGTTTGATAGGCGGGGATGATTTCAAGAGCGGCCAGACGAAGATGAAATCCGTTTTAGTGGATTTCCTGGTCGGAGCTGGCATCAAGGTCCGTCCGTCTGCGTAATTTGTTTTTTCGTTTCCCGCGGCGCTTATGCATGGGGTTCCACCTTTTTTGACAGCCGACTTCGATCGTGAGCTATAACCATCTCGGGAACAACGACGGGATGAACCTGTCAGCTCCACAGACCTTCCGTTCCAAGGAGATCTCCAAGAGCAATGTCGTAGACGACATGGTCGCCAGCAACGGCATCCTGTACGAGCCAGGGGAGCACCCGGATCACGTCGTTGTTATCAAGGTACTGCCTTTCTCCCTTTCTTCACAAACCCAGAATGAAGGGCAGAGATGAAGAAAGGTTTTTTGCAGTATGTTCCGTACGTGGCGGATAGCAAGCGAGCCATGGACGAGTATACGTCTGAGATATTCATGGGAGGGAAGAGCACCATCGTGCTGCACAACACATGTGAGGACTCGCTGCTGGCCGCGCCGATCATCTTGGATCTCGTCCTGCTGGCTGAACTCAGTACCAGGATCCAGCTCAAGGGCGAGGGAGAGGTTTCTTCATCCTCGAGCTTCTCTTTATTTCCTGATTTCCTTCGTTTTCGGGCTTGATTTGGGGATGAAATGAAACAACTTTTGCAGGCCAAGTTCCACTCTTTCCATCCGGTGGCTACCATTCTGAGTTATCTCACCAAGGCCCCCCTGGTGAGTGATTGCCCGGATAAGGTTACAGTTTCATTAATCTTGACTAATCCGTGTTCATCAACCTTGACCTGACACCGACACTCGGTGCAAGGACAAACATTCTTTTACCCTGTCTTCCTTATCGCTATGTTTTTCCCCCTCTTACTGTCCGACCAGAGGTCACGTTGCATGGGTTTTCATGTGCAAAAAACATAAAATAGTGGGATTTGACGTGACGCCATGGATGCGTCTCCCTCGCCCATCTTCTGTGTCAGGTGCCGCCGGGGACGCCGGTGGTGAACGCGCTGGCGAAACAGAGGGCGATGCTGGAGAACATAATGAGGGCCTGCGTGGGGCTGGCGCCGGAGAACAACATGATATTGGAGTACAAGTGAACGGCCGGCGGAGGAGGGCGGGAATAATGAACTGGGAGGAATCGTATGGAAGGAAGAAGATGATGTTGTGTTCGGTGTATATAGAGAGGGGGAGGAGAAAGCTATGGCGGTGTGGTGTGGTGTGTGGTCTGGTCATGTCTTCCTCTCCCACCATGACTGTCGTGGTGAATGATTGTTCTGAATCTGTTTTCTTGTGTTTTTGGTTGCCGTAGCTCCCTTACTGGAGCAGGCTTCTGTTACTTGGTGTTAATAAAGATGTGTGTCATGATTTGGTATATTTTATTCTGTTCTGTTTAGTGTTAATAAAGATATGTCTCATGATTTGGTATATTTTATTCATTTTTGTTATCAGTAACTTCACTACTGTACGTCTCTTATAAAATTCACGTCCACTTCAACGTAGCCGTGAGTTCATCTTTGTGGAGTCCTGAAAAAAACAAAGTGGGGAAGGAGTGGTCCTAACGCACTGGAGAGGGGGCAGCAGTACATGTGCAAAGGAAAAAGGCATGATGATGGTGGACCAGTGTGGCCCATTGGCTTGGGTTTGATTGATGGATTGATTCTCCTTCTCCACCTTTTCCTTCAACAATGGGTCCACAGCTGAAAAATGTCTCAGGAAATAGACTACACAAACTTCTCTTCTTGACAATTACACACAGATGTCTGATTCGATTTGAAGATCATGGTGGCCATCCATCCTAAACAAATCAGTATCAGCTTAAATTCATATTATACTAAACATTTATTTATATCATGTGCCAATGTATTTCATTGTATTATTGTGGAATGCCACATTGTTTTGCATGATATTGATGTGGTCTTCCATTCACAATACTAAAAAACAAAGTTCTAGGCGCTTAAAAAGCAATTAGAAATACATGAACCTTTCTCACCCTTTTTTTTAATGATAGAAGGGGTATTTGTAAGTGTTTTAAAATGGTTGTGAAAGGTGACATTTCTCAATTCTTTTCTAGAACTAAGAAAGACTGCCATTGACTGATGCAATCACTATTTAGTGTTGCAGTAGCCCCAAAAAAAATATAATATGCAGTAAAATTTTCAGCAGAATCAACATGATGCATACCACAAATAATAAATTAATATAATTACTTAACAACATATTTGTGCATCCGCTTATTGTTACAACATTTATAACATTTACATAACAAGAATACATTCAGAAGTGTGTCAACCAATCAGTAATCCTCTGACATTTAACTTAGAAAAGAAATATACAAATGAGTAATATATAAGTAACAATAAACAATACACGCTCTATTAATAACACTTGAATGACATTAGGGGGGACTTTTGGTTCCCTGATATCATTCTTCCTAAGAGAATCAATGATCATTGTCATGCAATTTCACAGCAATCCAAAGATATTTGTCTAATTATGAGTATATCACACACATTTTGATTTCTTTAATGCTTAAAATGAAAAAAAAGTGTCATTCCGACCACACTACATATTGAAATGACATACGGTTCATTTCTACAGGTAATAAATAAATCGGTGATCATTATCTCGCAGTTTCATGACAATCCAAAATCATTTGCTTGGTTTTGAGCATGTGATGCATATTTAATCATCGATCACACTGGACATAAGAATGACATGCAATTCATTCCTACAAGTTGATCATTGTTTTAGAGTTTCACAACTCGATTACAATTGTTCAATTTTGAACAAGTGACATGTTTTGAACTAAAAATATTACTTTTCAAGCACTTTTAGTTATACTGGTCACACAACACATGACATTTATACTTACATATTACAAATGAATTAACAATCATTTTCATTGAGTTTCATGATAATTCGAATGAGTTTGATCAACTTTGAGCATGTGACACACATTTTGAACTTCTTTAACGCTTAAAAAAGAAAAATTCACTTTAGTTCATTCTTACTACACCATGCATTGGAATGACATGTGGTTTATTCTCATATGTCAAAAATGACTCAACGATTATTGTCTTAGAGTTTCATGTAATTTGCGATTGTTTATAATGCCTGAGACCTGTACACCCAGATCTGATGCTAAAAATCATACTCTTTACATGTTGGTTTTGTTACCGATTAAAGCTACCCAAATTTTATCTTCCATAATTAGAATGTCAAAAACAAATACCGTGTCACTTACATCTCGTACACCGTTTATGTTTAGAGTTTTAGAGAATTAGGAAATTAGTTTCATATAAAGTGGACAATTCCACTAAGTGTACATTTTTTCCCTAAAAAACATGTTCGAATGTTTACACTTCTATTTCATTTATGACACTTTTGCTTCATTCGTGTTCGCATCAATGTGGATTTAATTAATTAATTAAATTAATTTAGCTTGAGCTCTTTAATTTTTCGAAAGACCCGGGATACCGTTTTAATTTTTTTTGGAAAAGTCTGTATTGGGTATGGGTTGCACACGATTAGGAGTAACCGTGCGCCAACCGTGCGAGTTTCTTGACGAGTCTGGTGTGTAGCGCACACCATGCACACAATTAGCTAAATTGTGCAACAAGCGTGTGGATCGCCTGTGTGTCTCGACAGCGCCGATTGGCACGGTTGAAGCACAGTTTGTCCAATTGTGCGGCGCCTATGTGAAATCGTGCGGGGTGGGGGTTGCCTAGGTAGTGCCTTTTGCACAGTTAACACACGGTTAGACAAATTGTGCGGTTTACCTGAATTTTTAAAATTTTGGATTTTTTTAAAACCCTAAGACTAAAATCACTCTCTCGCTCACCCCTCTCCATCACAGGACAATCCCCTCCCCTATCCTTCGTGGTGCGCGCGACCTCCCCCACCTCCCCCCTCCCCTACACCCTCCTCATCACGCGACGATGCCCCTCCCGTCAGCCCTCCTTCCACCCCCAATCCCGAACGCTTTCACTTGTGATCCATGGTAATCCTCACCTTCCCTCCTCTCCCTTCTTCCTTTCACCTCACCCTATTTTCTTCCTCCCGCAAACCCTAACCGTTGCAGTGGTTCAAATTAGGGTTAGGGTTGGCTTTAAAATTTAGATTTTGGGTGTTCAGGGTTCAAAGACACTCTCTCTTATGCGTGAGAGCCTTCACCCCTAAAGGTGACATGATTCGGCTCGTCGCGACATGCTTTCAACTTGATTGTATTTGGTCCGAGTTAGGTGTTTCTTTGTCGTCGCTTCATATTACATTCCTTTAATTGCTTGATTGTTTGAGGATGATTTTTATTTAAAGTTATGCTTATATATATAACCCATGATAGGCCAAATTGTTATAAAAGTGGTTTTAAACCTTAGCATGAGATGATATTCCATGCCAAGGGTTTGAGAAAATACTCAGTTGTCTTTTTAAAGAATGATTTTGGTTTTTAAAGCGGTTGCGAACACCGACTTGATGTTTTAAAAAGTGTTCTTGGATTAAACTGGCTTTCAAACCAAGTGTTGGGTGTTTTGAAAGTATTTAAATGTTTAAACATGGGTTGTGTGATTTTAAAGGGGCAAGTTTGTAAGAACCCTACCTTTCGAGGAGGTACGTCCTTGTTTAAATTTTGAGTTAACTCCCTTTTTATTGGTTGATGAAATGTTTCCTGAGAATAGGAGGGGACTCGAGGGTGTCTCGGGGGTTCGGGACATGAAAAATGAAGAAAAGTGGCTATACTGTGCATGTCGCATGGTTGACACACGATTAGTGCATGGTTTGACCAACCGTTCGATCAAACTGTGCACCTTATTAAAAGAGGGAATTTTCTATTTTTCCCTCTTGGGATTTATGAGCTCTTACCCGATTTTAGTGATCCATTTTTGCGCAATTCTAGGAACCTTATGTTATGTGTTTTGATATGTGTGTTTGGAATTGTAGAGAGATGCCACCACAATGGTGTTTACCAGTTGAGTGACATGTGGACACCATTGAGAATGCTCCTCCGGAAGTGGGACACGAGCCCCCATTGATTCAGGGTGGTGGTGGTGGTGGGGGGGGAGCAGTTCCATGAGAACTTCACTCGTTTTATGCAGTTTATAGAGAGAGACCCAGGGCGGGCTGCACCAATTATGTTTGAATTGATGAGGGAGTTTCAGTTGCAACACCCTTCGACATTTTCCGGAGAGGGTAGACCTAAGGCAAATGAGTTCTGAATAGAGTATACCCAGACGGTTCTGGACCGCTTAAAGACTCCTGATAAGAGGATCAAGTTGGCAACATATATGTTGCGGGGACCGATGAAGTGATGGTGGGACATTCGGGTTCAGACTGAGCAGACAAATGGTATGCTATGGAAGAATTTCTAGGAAAAGTTTTTGGAACATTTCTATCCTGAGACTCTCAGATAGGAGAGAGCTGTAGAATTTATTAGATTGACTCAGGGGATTATGTCTGTGATGGATTATGCCGACCACTTCACCGACTTGCAACACTTTGTTCCAACGTTGGTAGGTGATGAGGCAATAACGACGAGATGTTTTCTAGAGGGACTTAGATGCGAGATCAAGTCACAGGTAAATTTCTTCCATATAAATAGGTTTGCTTAGGTGTTGGATCAGACTCTCATTTTTGAAGGGAATCTGAAGGAGGATTCTAGTGGTGGAAAAACCGTTACAGTTGAGCAGTCCAGTGGCACAACATCCGATAATAGGAAGCATTTTTTAGAGTTTTCATCAGGGTAGTGGTAGACAGAGTAGCCATGGTAGAGGATCAACCTCTTAGGGTAGTGATCAGGTGTTCCACTATCATTGTAGTAGGATGAGACACATGTGCGGTCAGTGTCCCCAACCACTAGTTGAGTGTTTAGTGTGCGACATGATGAGACATGTACAAAGGTTCTATAGGAACCCTTGATAGGTGGGAAGTGATAGAGGATCAAGACCGATGCAGAGTGTAAGAAGGGGATCTACTACCCCATACCGGGAAGACAATTGGAGTTCTACCAGCCATACCAATTTGGGTGGTAGATGTGGTACTCTAGAGAAAGTGTGTCCATATTAGCAAGGAAATACAGAACCAGGAACTCAGACTGAAGCCCCGGGTAGAGGGGCAGGCCAGCTTCATGCATTTCAGTCTGCACCTGGCGGCGGTGAGGCTGGACCATCAACTGTTTGAGGTACGATTCTTGCAGCTTCCATGCTTTCTAGTGGTTTATTTGATACATGGGCCTCATATTCTTTTATATCTATTTAGTTTGTGAATGTTTTGGGTCTAGCTATGGAATATGTGTACGGGGTTATGTCGATTGACACACCATTAAGAGTATGAGAAGAAAGTATCTGACAATACAAGGGGTGTGCCCTCGAGGTTGGTGAGTACCATCTAATTTGGGATTTGTACATGATTGAGATGGTAGGTTATGACCTCATACTAGGGATGGACTAGTTAGTTACATACTGGTCTCACATAAATTGTTACCATTGGAGAGTGAGTTTCACATCTCATGAGGTCAACACTTATGTCCATCACGGGGAACAGAATATCCAGGAAGGCTATGCTAGGGCAATTCATTTGAAATTGTGCGAGATCACGACCCAAGTGGCAAGTCTTATGCTTGATGATGGAGGAGTTCATGATGATGTCTTCCCTCCTATAGTGGATTAGTTTTGGGATGTGATTCCGGAGTAATTATCAGGTCTACCACCTCATAGAGAGGTTGAGTTCACAATTGAGCTGATGCCTGGAGCTGATCCCGTTTATATTCCACTATATATAATGGCACCAGTATAACATAAAGAGCTTAAAACTTATTTGGAGGAATTGGAGAATAAAGGATTCATCCTTCCGATTATGTCGCCTTGGGGTTCTTCAGTTATGTTTGCTAAGAATATCAATGAAACACTGTGGTTATGTTTCAATTATCAAAAATTGAATTAGATGATGGTTATGAACCGATATCCTCTTCCACTTATCAATGATCTTTTTGACCAGATGAAAGGCGCTTCTGTGTTCTCCAAAATTGATTTGAGGTCAGGGTATTATCAGTTGAGTGTGTGTGTCACACCCGGACTTTTTAATTTATTTATATTTTATTGTTTCTTGGCTCCGGGTTCTCTCTCCAGGGTCCGAGCTGGGTCTCGGATCAAATTTGTTGATGTTTAATGTTTTTACTGGGTTTTAGACCCGTGTGCAGTCACCGCACGATTGGCGGTAGCCGCGCAACTGGCCCTAGTGCCGTGCAATTGCTTATTATTATTATTATTATTATTATTATTATTTGCATTATTATTATTGTTCTTCTTATTGTGGTTTTTATAATTATTATTTTTATTGTTAATAAATTTTATTAATATTATCCTTATTATTGTTAATTTTATTATTATTATTATTATTATTATTATTATTATTCTAGTATTAATTGTTATTATTATTATTATTATTAATATTGATATTATTAATATTATTATTATTGATATAATAAAATGAAAAAACAACAAAAACCCTAATTCTACCCGCACCCCGCTTTCCCCGTAGCGAACCAGCCTCCCCTCCCTTTGTCGTTCCCTATTGCACGCCGCACCCACCCTCCTCCATGGCGCAGGCGGCCCTCCCGGTTTCCCTCCGCCTGCCGACCCCACGCCCCGGCCTCCCGCCTCGCCCGACTTCCGCACTCCCTGCCCCCAGCCTCGCCCCCTTCGGCTCGCCCAGCCGGCCTCCTGTCCCAACAGTGCCTCCCCTCTGCCCTCTCCAGCCGACCGCACCGCCCCGACCTCCCTTTACCCAGCCGCGCCGCCTCGTCACGCTCCGACCTCCACTCGCAGCACCCAGCACCCATCACCCCGGCCCTGCCGCCTCACCTCATCCGCGGCAGTCGCGGCCCCTCCGGTTCGCTACTCACCGATGATCCGCACTCGAGCCCCTTCTTTTTTTCCCCTCGTCGGTCTCCTACAACAGCCGACCAACCTCGTCGGCGACTCCCACGATCCGACCAGCCTACTCCGACCTCACCCGGGGTATATTTTCATTCATCTTTGGTGTTTTTATCTATTTTGGAAAAACCCTAACTCGTTGGGGATGTGTTCGCGTGTTTTGCTTGTGGTTTAGGTTGTGCGTTTGGTTTGCGGGGCGTCGTTCCACCTTCCATTGAGGTTCTGTCGCGTCCGCTCTTGGGTTGAGGGAGGTAATTCCATGGTTTTCCTTTCCGTAGTCTAATTGATGCTTGGGTGTTTTGATAATTTTATTTTATGTGATTCGCATCCTTGTTATATCCACAAATTTTCCTGCTATAGTGCTTTTAAATTTTTAGAATTAGTCAAAAGCATGTTTTGAGTCAATTCCTGGTTCGAGTCTGCAGTTATCTAATTATGTACCAAATCCTGTTTTGATATTGTTTATGGCTACTTTGTTGGGGCGCTTCTTTTTATGTTAATACCGTTTTATTAAAAAAAAAAATACTTTGAAGGTAAATATTTGGTTATGATAATGTTTATGTGCACTTGGCACATTTGATAAAATACTATAGCGTTCAAAGTGGAACTGAGGGTTTTTTATGAAATGTTTAGCCTTGATTATGTTGTGTGTCGGCATTGGTTATTTGTAAACTTGGCTGGGTTTATAATTTTGGTATTGGTATAACTTTCTAATAGTGTTAAGGTGTTAAATTAAAAAGGTGTATTTTTGTTTTTTAAAGTAATGGTGTGAGTTCTTTTCAAATAAAGTGAGCGGTTGGTTTTAGTTTCAAAGTGGTAGTTTTGTGGAAATAGTGTTGGTTGTTTTCTTGAAGCACATGCATTCCATTGGATGTTAGCACATTCATGGGTGCACTCGGTGCACCCATGAACGGGCCCTCAAGTGACAATGACACCTTTAAACTAGTGTTTCCTTATGACCTTGGTTTTCTAAATGGTTTTTGTTTCCTAAGTAAGATTCGGTCCTTTGTGTGGATTTTGTGAATAGTTTGAAGTGTGATCTCAAGGGTGTGCTAGTTTGGCTTTGAAAATATAAAAGTTGTATTTGTGTAATGTTTTGGGTAATGTTTTTGGACATGAAAATTTAAAGGCCCGATTGGCTCTTCCAATTCATGGGTGGAGTTGTGTTAACTTTTAGAATGGTTTGTGTTTGGAAATTGTGTGTGCCTGGTTGGAATTTTAATTTTTTTTAGAATAATGATTTCGAAATGGGTGTGTCGTGATGGCCCGTTTGGAACTTTTAGCTTTAATGTAATGTTTGTGTTGACTCTTTGAAATGACGATGTTTTGATTACTGTGTGCCCATATAACAACTTCAGTATTTTGAAAAAGGTATCAAATGGTTTTAATGATTTCATGGAATGAAGGCCCGGTTGGCACCTTTGATGATATGTTATATATATATATGTATATGTATATTGGGGCACCTCTATAGGGGGGATATCCCTTATGGGTTATCGTATAGAGTGTCCGTGTTTGGGGTAGGCAAGTGTAGTGAGATGAGTCACATGTGTGAGGGCCTCCTACTTACATAGTATTATTGTAACCACCATGGGTTCCTAGGTGTCTTTTATAGATCAAGTGATGATTACTGACCAACCCCGATTAGACGGGTTGGTACCCCCTAGATTTGTTGTTAGGCCAGGTGGGCTTTGCCACTGGATTGGTCAGTTAGGGCGGCCAGTTGGTTATAGACTTAGGAGCTTCACCATACGCCGACGGGTGGTTCCGAAACCGAGTACGTCCAGCGGTCTTCTAGGGATGTTTAGGATCACCCATGGTTACTGGATTATTTTCATTGATTGTTTACTTTCCGTGCACTAGTCTTGTTTACTTTCCGTGCACTAGTCTTGTTTACTTTCTGTGCACTAGTATATTTTCAGCTTTCACTCTTACTCGTTTTACTCTAGCACAACATTGGTATATTCTGTTTTGGATTTTATTTATAAAATGAAAAATGATTTTGGAAAAAGTTATGTAGCATGTGTTGGTTTTTTTAAATGGGAAAAACGTGTTGCTTATTTTCAAAAGTGAAAACCCTACTTTTATAATTGTATTTCAAAATTGATGGATTGTTTCGGGAAAGGAGACGTTGGATTCTGTGGTTTATCTTGGCAACCCTACTGAGCATTTTTAATGCTCATGCCTATTTTATCTTTTCATTTGTAGGTTTCATTTGCTCAGGTTTCTCTTGGATGAGTTGCTCATTTTTGGAGCAAGTTCGGCATTTGGTTGGGTGGTGACCTAGAAGGTCACACTGAGGTATGTTGAGCAGTTCAGTTTATTTCTTTTCTACTACTGGAGTTCAGTTTTATTGTTTTTTTTATTCTGGTTTATGTATTTATCTTTTATGGGCCAAATTGTTCCCAATGGTTAATTTTGATGCCTGACACTGGTTGCCAACCCGTGGGGATCAAGAACTCCCCTCGGGCCATGTCGCAGACCGGCTCGGGTGGCCGATTCAGGGTCGACCCGGGTTGGTTCGTGATAGTGTGACCTTCTAATATACCACAAACTGCTTTCAAAAGTAGGTATGGTTTATATGAGTTCATCATGATGTCTCTTGGGTTGACAAATGAACCTGCTATGTTTATGGATTTGATGAACCAAATCTTTCACCCGTACCGGGATCAGTTTTGGTTGTTTTTATAGATAAAATCTTGGTGTACTCTGAGATTCAGAACGATCACGCCACAGATCTTGTCATCTTCTTGAATATACTGAGAGATCATCGAATATATTCCAAGCTATCTAAGTGTCATGTATGGATTGATAAGGAACATTTCTTAGGTCACATCATCTCAGAGAAAAGTGTATTAGTGGATCTAAATAAGGTTCAATCATTTGTATCTTGGGAGCATCCCAAGAATGTTTTTGATATATGAAGCTTTCTGGGTTTGGTGGGTTATTATTGAAAGTTCATCAAATAATTTTCTCTCTTGGTAGCACCACTTTTGGGATTGAACATGAAGGGTATATGGTTTGAGTGGTTTGAAGCATATGAGAATGATTTCCAGGAGTTGATAAATGTTTGAACACCACACTGATCTTGATATTACTTGATCTAGGTAAGAAGTATACCTTGTTTTGTGATGCATTTGGAATTGGACTTGAGGAGTATTGGTGTAAGGGGATCAATTTGTGGCATATGGATCATAGAAGTTGAGGTTATAAGAACAGAACTATCCTACACATGATCTCAAATTGTCCATAATGGTTTATGCCTTGAAATGTTGGTGGCATTATCTTTTGGGTGAGAAGTTTGTTGTTTATACCAACCATAAAAGCCTTAAGTACATATTTTCCCAGCGTGATTTGAATCTTTGGAAGCAGATATGGGTTGAGTACATGCATTTTTTTTTACTTTGAGTTGTCTTATACACCGGGGAAATGAAAATGTGTTGCAAATGACTTGAGTAGAAAGGCATAGAATCAAGCAGTTTGGGAGTCTAGTTTTGAGTGGTGGATGATGAATTTGTTTGTTGAGATGCATTTAGGTGTTTAAGAAGAGAATGATATGATTCCACTCATGTAATTTTCTGTCGATTCATCTCTCTTGAACCATATTAAAAGGAGGAAATATGAGGATTCATAATTTCTGGAATTGAGATACAATTTTGAAGGTGGGGAGCCACCTTTCGATTAGACTACTGATGATGATGAGATTATTCATGTTCATGGCCATGTTATTGTGCGTACTTTTATGCGAAAAGAGATGATGCATGAGTTTAATTCTTCAAAGTGGGCAGTGCACCCTGGTTTAACCAAAATGTACCGTGATATTCATATACAACACTGGTGGCTGGGAATGAAAAAGGAGATTGCAGGTTTCATGACACGATGCTACACCTATCAGCAGGTGAAGGCTGAGCATTAGTGACTTGGTGGTTTGTTACATTCATTTACCATTCTGGAATGGAAGTGGGACAATGTTACCATAGATTTTGTTGTAAGTATCCCGTGGATTCCTCAGAAGAATGATGCAATTTTGGTGATTGTGGATCAATTGACTAAGGTAGATCTTTTCTTACTAATTAGGGATACGTTCACCATTGACCAGTAGGGTGACTTATATGATTGGGAGGTATTACATTTTCAAGGGGAACTACAGTCTATAGTTTCAAATCATGATCCCCATTTTACTTCGCACTTTTAGAAATGGTTACAGAAGGTTCTTGGTACCCATGTATTTTTAATACAGATTTTCACCTACAGATAAACGGACAATCAGAATGTACTATTCTGTTGTTAGAGGAAATGTTGAGAGCATGTGTCCTAGACTTTGGTGGATATTGGGAGAAACACTTAGCACACCTTGAGTTCTCTGATAAAAATAGTTATTCGACGACTATTTAGATGACACCATACAAAGCGCACTATGAAAGACCATGTAAATAAACATTATGTTGGATTAAGGTAGGAGAATCAGAGTTGTTGGGACCAAGTCTCATGCATGAGACATCAGAGCAAGTTCAGTTGATTCAGAAGCATATGGATACGACACAGAGTAGAAATAAGTCTTATGTTGATCGACGTCATTGACCTCTTGAGTTTATGGTGGGTGAACATGTGTTTCTTCAAGTGTCACCTAGATTGGGTCACCTTCGGATTCAGAAATAGGGAAATTTGGCACCCAGGTATATGAGGCCTTTTGATATCGTGGAGAGGATTAGATTGGTTGCATACTGATTGGATCATCCACAATGTTATTTTAGAATTTAAAATGTTTTACATGTGCCAAAAATCTAGAAATATTACCCCAACCCTTCTCATGTGATGGATGTTGATGATGTTGAGCTTGAAGCTGATGCTTCTTTGAGGATCATCTAGTTCACGTTGTGGATTATAGTGAGAAAGTTTTATAGGGCAGGGATGTTCCGCTGGTCCGAGTGTTATGGCAGCATGGTAATGTTCAGGAGGAAACTTGTGAGAGGAAAGAAGACATGTGGGTCCAGTAGCCCAACCATTTTACCTTGTAATATTAGTGATACTTGGGAGTGCAACTTGGGGATGAGATGTTATAAGGTGGGGACATTGTAAGATCCCAACCTTTCGAGGAGGTATGTTATTGTTTAAAATATTCTGTTAACTCCATTTATAATGGTTAATGAAATATTTCCCAAGAATAGGAGGGGACTTGGGGGTTTTCTGGGGGTTCGAGACATGAAAAAGGAAGAAAAGAGGCAATACTATGCGGGGTGCATGGTTGGAACACAGTTAGTACTAACCGTGTGACTTAACTGTGCATCCTGTAGAGGAAGGTTCCACGGTTGACAAACCTTGCAAGGAGAGTTTGGAAACTGTGCAGTTTTTGATAAATCCAAACACATGGCCTCTACACGGTTTTAAAAAACCTGTGGGCTCCTTGGGAGATCGTGCGACCCAGGACCCCTCTTGGATAGAGGGAGTTACACGGTTAGCGTATGATATGGTAAGCCGTGTGACCAAACCATATGCCTCATTAAAAGAGAGAATTTACCATTTTTCCCTCTTGGGTTTTATGATATATTACCCTTTTTTCTCCTCATTCCACCTCCAGTAGCTAGGGAGACAAACCAAGGTCTCCATCCTCCTTCAAGGGAAAGTCTCCCTCGATTTTGGGTTGTTTTAAGCATCGTTGGGTATGAATTAAAGCTCCAGGTGATTCCATCACTTCTCTTTACTATATTTTCTGGAAGAGGCCTTGTATAAATTTTATTCTTCCTCCGAAGCCTCTAAACCCTTGTTTTTTGCAAGATTCAATGTTTATACCTTGAAGGTTGTTTGAGTTCAAATCAAGGGTTAAGGTTAAGTGAGTGTTCATTTACAAACTTGAGGTAGGTGGTCTAAAAGCTATATCCCATATTCTTGATGTTTATTCATGTGTATGTAGTTGTTCTTTTATTCCTTTGGGATTCACATTTGAACCCATGATAAGAAATGATAAAATGGATGTGTAAATAGCATGATAAACCCCTCATGATCCCCATTCACTACAAAAGAAAACAAAGGTTAGCACCGGTTTAAACCACCGCCTAATTGTTTAGCGGCGGTTCATAAAATTATCACGTATTTCAAGGTTGGTAGTTAATTAACAACAATTTTTTAATAAAAAAAATATACACTAGGAATATATAAAAAATAACCACCACAAATCATTTTGTGAGGGTTAATTTTAGCGACGCTTAACTGAACCGCCGCTAAATACATTCAGTAATATATGTTTAGCGGCGGTTATAACAAACTACCGCTAAATCTGTTTTGTTTTTAAAAAATATATTTAATAAGAAACTAAAAATATATAAAAACTGACATGCTATAAAGTAAAACAAAAATATATAATAAACCCATTATTCATACATCACCCATCGACAGTCATACAAACAACCACTGTCATCATAACCTAAGTCTCAGTCACCCCATACATCAACCAATACCTCTGTCATCAATATATACATATAAAATATGTCCAACAAAAACCCATACTGAATATACATCCATGTCATGACCTCCACTACATCTATCTACCTCCACATCATCTCATCAACTGAAACCGACCACGTCATCTCATCAACTGTAACAAAAAATGAAAAAAAAAATTAAAACTAAACATAATAAATCAGAATTACAGTAGAATAATTGATAAAATTTTAACATACCATGGAAACTTAGAACCGTCATGATTGCCTCCTAAAAAATGTTTTGGATCGGAATGGTTAACCTCTTTCCTACTACCGGCATCTTCTACCTACAATGAAAACAAGAACATTTATGAAAAGAAATGAAAAATAGAAAAGACACAAAATATATTTAGAATGTTGCACATAAATTTTTTATTTTTTTAATCAAATAGAGGGAATTTTAACATAAAAAATAATAATATATAATGAAAAAAACTTTTAAAATAGAAACATACCTATTTAAGATAAGATTCAACACTTGAAAGTGAAAAGGGATAAGTAAATATTCTAATTTATTTTTAAAGCGATGTGCGGTGTGCTTGAAATTTATTTAATAATTTTTTTAAAGATTTTGATATCACATCATGTCTTATATTTCAAAAACAAATAAGCAGTGGTTTTCCCATGACTTCATATCTATCTGAGTTCGTTTTCTATTATTTTAATCGTTCACGGATGTTATAGTGTTTTAAAACACTAAAAACGCGTTTACAACCATAATAGGTAAAATGTCACTCATAATGAAATGCCTTCAATTACTACATTTCAAAATTAAATCTACCATCGTTTTCTCCTGATTTTAGGAAAATTTGACATCATTTTCCTAGTTTTGACCATTACACACACGTTTTAGTGTTTAAAACACTAAAAATGCGTTTACGACCATAATGGGAAAACCATCACTCAAAATAACATTCCATCAGTTCCTACATTTCAAAATTAAATCTATGGTAGTTTTCCCATGATTTCAGGACAATACGACATCATTTTCCTAGTTTTGACCATTCCACACATGTTTTAGTGTTTAAAAACACTAAAAAATTGTTTACGGCCATAACAGGAAAACCACCATTTGAAATGACGTGATATAGGTTCCAACATTTAAAAATTAAATATATAGTGGTTATACCATGATTTCAAATCAATAAAAGGTTGTTTTATTGGTTTTTATTGTTCCACGCACGTTTTAGTGTTTTAAAACACTAAAAATGCATTTACAACCATAATGGGAAAACTGTCATTCAGAATTACATGCCGTCAGTTCCTAAATTTTAAAATTAAATCTATGGTTTTCCCCCTAATTTTAGGACAATAAAATGTTGTTTTCCTAGTTTTGACTGTTTCACACATGTTTTACTGTTTTAAAACACTAAAAATGCATTTACGACCATTATAGGAAAGACGTCATTCAGAATGATGCTCCATTACTTCATACATTTAAAAATCAAATCTATGGTGGTTTTCCCCTAATTTTAGGACAATCCGATATCGTTTGTCTAGTTTTGACTGTTCCACAAATGTTTTAGTGTTTTAAAACACTAAAAATGCGTTTACAACCATAATAGGAAACCCGTCAATCAGAATGATGTGTCATCACTTTCTAAATTTTAAAATTAAATCTATGGTTGTTTCCCCCTATTTTAGGGAAATCTGGCATTTTTTTCTTGTTTTTTAACCCTCGACACTTGTTTTTAAAGGCATTTATACCTTTCATATGTGTTTACTGAGTA
This sequence comes from Viscum album, assembly GCA_963277665.1. Taxonomy (NCBI): domain Eukaryota; kingdom Viridiplantae; phylum Streptophyta; class Magnoliopsida; order Santalales; family Viscaceae; genus Viscum; species Viscum album. The sequence continues at coordinate 1,144,660,929 of OY728148.1, forward strand.
ATTCTGATCACACCGCACGTCGTATTGATGTGTTGTCTATGAGTACACATCAAAAACAACTAAGCGGTGGTTTTCCCTTGATTTCAGGATAATATGAAATCGTTTTCTTGGTTTTGACCATTTCATGAATGTTTTAGTGTTTTAAAACACTAAAAACACGTTTACGGTCATAATAGGATAACCATCATTCTGAATGACGTTATGTCAGTTCCTATATTTAAAAATTAAATATACGATGGTTTTACATTTATTTCAGGACAATCTAACATCTTTTTCGTGGTTTCGATCGTTTCATGCATGTTTTAGTGTTTTAAAACACTAAAAACACATTTATGGCCATAATGGAAAAAATGTCATTCAGAATGATGTGACATCAGTTACTATATTTCAAAATTAAATTTACAGTTATTTTCCTCTTATTTTAGTAAAATATGACGTCTTTTTTCTAGTTTTGACCATTTCACACATGTTTTAGTGTTTTAAAACAGTAAAAACATGTTTACGACTATAACGGGTAAACCACTATACAGAATGATGTGTAGTTGTTTCCTACATTTCACAATTAAATATACAGCCCCCCCTAATTTCAGTATTATCTAACATCGTTTGTATAGTTTTTACCATTCCACACACGTTTTAGTGTTTTAAAACACTAAAAACGTGTTTATAGCCATAATAGGAAAACCATCATTCAGAATGACATGCCGTTAGTTCTTACATTTCAAATTTAAATGTACGGTCATCGTCCCATGATTTCAGGATAATCCAATATCATTTTATAGTTTTGACCGTTCCATGAATGTTTTAGTGTTTTAAAACACTAAAAACTCATTTATGACCATAACAGGAAAACCATAATTTAGAATAACGTGCTATCGGTTCCTACATTTCAAAATTAAATGTGTCACAACCTGACCCACCTCAGGGCTTGAGTCGCAACTACCTCAAGCTCGCCTCTATAGGACAGGGGGTGGCGACTACCATCGAAGGCACAACAAACACGGGGAGGCCTTTGTTTAAGAACTTGTACACACACACACATAACCAACTCAATGCAAACAGTGTAGAGGGAAAGGAAAGAAAGATACAACACTTCTATATAAAAACCAAAAACATGAATTGACCTCTAAATAGTGCAAGTACAAAAAAGTAAATGAAAAGGGAAAGGGAAAAAATAAACTCCCAAACAAAAAAGTGTCGCAACCCAGCAACAAGTGAAAAAGTAAAACAGTTGGGAGAGTCCTGCTCCCGAATCCCAAGCTACGACCACCGCACATGGTCCAAGATCCCGTATCCCTAAGAACATCTAAATTCATGATCAACCTATATGTCATTTTCAAGGGCACACCAAGTGTGGGAAAATCCCAAGAAGGGGTGAGTATAAAAATACTCATTAGGATGCTTTGAGGCTCAAGGGAGTAGTATGATAGGTACTGAAGTGAGGATAAGTAGATAGAACAAAGTATAGTAAAATAATATAGCTCAAACCAATGAGATAGTGAAGTAAGATCGTCCAAACACAAGGAGCTAGAAACGGTGAGAATATGAACTTCTCGTCGAGTCTTCGTTACCTATAGTAGGAGAGTAGACTCATCTAATCACAAGTAGCTAGAAATGGAAAGCACATGGCATACCCCATGCATCTTCGACTCTCCTGGAAGGAGAATAAACAAAACCCCTAAAGTGGGTACTAAATATATATATATATATATGCCCAGTCAAGAAACCCAAACAAGAGAGTAAGGGGATCTCCATACCAATAGCTCATCCCAGGAAAAGGGAGTATCCAAAAGTTCCAGATTTAATCATCATCGATGCCCAACATCCCACACATCTATCCTGAACTGCAAGTCAAAGGGGCCCAATCACCACACCTTGATACTATTCACTTTGGGTGGGTCTGTCTCACCCGCACGGTTTTAGATCGCGTCTCAAGGACGCTTCTTAGTGGGAAAAGAGGCCCCTTCCCCAAGAGTCCAAAGTTACATCAAATCACGTATCGTCATTGTGTCGTACAGTTGAGAGATCATGTCACAAGCCAAAGGGGACCCACTTCCTAGCCCAGATGGAGGTATGCCCGTATCTGTCATCGGAGACCCACTGTATAACCCAGTTGGAGGTATTCTTGGCTCTATCATCGGGGACCCACTCCCCAGCCTAGTTGGAGGTATGCCCGACTCTGTCATTAGGGACCCACTACCTAGCCCAATTGGAGGTATGCCCGAATCTGTCATCAGGGACCCACTTCCCAGCCCAACTAGAGGTATGCCTGGAACTTCTCTGGTCATCCCTGCTAGATGAAACCTCTAAAAAAAGCATCAAGGAGCATTGGCCATCCATGCTGGATGGTACATCTCGAAAAAGCATCGAGAAGCACTGGCCATCCCTACTAGATGATATCTATCAAGAAAACACTTCTAGAGTCATTTGGTGTCACCCCGGATAGGTGTTACACCCGTAACATCTCGCACCGTAACTCGTAAGCCATTATGGAGGGCCCCATCCCGTTATATGTAGAAAAACACTCAAGATAGTCTACATGCATGCCAAAATCTGAGTCCAAAATAAAGAAGTGTGAGAGACAGAAGATTCATAAAGTAGTACATGACACGTGTGGGGGCCACACGATGTGTGACCCCACCTCATCGACCGGTCATGTACCTAACCATTCTCCGGGTACTAAACTGTGAAAAATTACCTCTAGGAATACCGAATTACTCCCAGAGTACTTAACACACCTAGTCAAAAGGCCGATGAGAACACGACAGTCATCGTTGATCCGAAGGGCCAAAAGTGTAATTATGCTGGAACACCTCCTCAAACAGCTCCAGAACATTTGACCGCATCCCTTTATACATCTTGTCCACTCTCACAAGAGTTGAAGATGTCACAAGCCATTGGTTCTCTTCAAAAACGTCAAATAGATCTTCCACTGATGTTCTTTTCATGATTCCACATTTAATGAGATCATGAAAAATGCTATGTACATTAAAACGGATCACACCATTGCGATCCTTACGAAAAAACATACAAGATCGACTATTTATTCTCCCCAAACGGACATCCAATGGAAAAGTCGTAAGTCGCTGCATTGTGCTCGAAAGGCATCCCATGGGGCCCAAAACTCAATCCCAAAACAAATTATATGGATCACTCCATTGTGATCCTCTCATAAAAACACATGAAATGGACTACTCATTCATCCAAAATAGATACCCGGTGAAAAAGCTGCATTTCACCGTAACACGTGCGAACCGGGCCCCGGGGGCCCGCACCTTGATTTCAGTTTAAGTGCCCAAAATTGGTCTTGAAAAGTATTCATGAAGACCAGGGTTGTTCTGCCACTAATGGCGCATCAAACGGACCTCCCGTTTGGAAGTTAAGTCCGAAACAAGATTTCTGAATAATAATAATTAAATTATTATTATTAAATCTAAGTGTCTCATGAAACCAAACAACGAAACCAAGACTTAAAAGTCCGGAACTAATCTTAAAAGATCTTCCTTTATTAGAGGGATATGTTTCTATAGAGGGAACACAAATTAGAGGCCCATATCAAAAGATACATGCATTTAAAGTGCACGGTCCTGAAATAGGCTAGACAGGCCTGGTCTATCCAGTCCACCCCACCTGGGCCGGCCCACACTGGATGGCCCCACCCTCTGGCCCGTAAACTGGTCGCACGGCCGGGCTTTCCTGCGGCCCACCTGCCGACATTGATCGGCCCTCATGGCCGGTCCTCCCCCTCTGCTTTGCGTCAATGTGCGACCCGTGGTTCCCCGGTTCCCTGCTTGTCCGCCCTACAGCCTGCCATCTGCCGATGCTGCGGCTCACCAGAGCCCACTCCATTCCAGCCTCCTCCGATCTCACGGATCCTGTGAACGAGCCATCTTGCTTCCCCTACTCGCCGGTCCACCTATGCCGAGCGGCTCAGCCGTCCAGTCCCAACCACGCCGCCTTACCATCCCGCACTATCCATCCAGCCACCCTGCTCCCTACGGTCGCCGCACTGGTGGCGCTCTGGCGGTCCCTTCCGCGGACCACCAGGACTCCTCCTAATTCCCAATTCATGATCCTAGGACATATCGTTTCTCCCTGCGACACCAGCTTCGCAACACCTGCTTTTGATCGATTATCCAATGATCGATTGATGCGTACAAAAATTGATAGCGGATATCTATGAAGAACGAAGGAAGAGCAGGGTTCCGAACAGAAACCGATGGCTGTGTTCATGTGGCCATTGATGATTTGACAATATAAATATGATGAAAAATGAAAAAAAATATATAATCCAATGAGAAACTGAAACAGAACTCAAAAATGAGACAAAGCCTACCTCAATCAGTCCGTTTATTGCTATCGATGCGATCGTCACGCTCCCGCCTTGATTTTTAGAGGTTTTGGTGAAGATCACTACTCAATCCGATGAAGAATAGTGAAGAATAGTTGAAGAGGAGATATAGAGAGAATAAAGTGAGTATTAGGGATAAACCTAATCCTTAACTCTTAAACTTATATTTATAAAAGCCCCGCTTGACATAGAATTTGAAATTCCCGCACCCCATATTTTTATGTCGCGCCTTGGAAAAACACCCCATTTAGAAATTAATAGCGGTCTTGGATTTCCAATCGGAGACCCCGATCAAAATTTATTTGATTTGGAATTCGAGATAAAATAATTGAGTTTAATTATTTTAATTATGATTTTACCCCTGAGTGGCATTTTTCACAGAAGTCCCACACTGACGAAAGTTATACCCCACCTAGGGTAAAAAGAACTTTCTGAACTCAACTGTGGCCTCATATTTCTGATCCGAGCTACCATTTAAGAGATATCCCATTTCTGACATGTGAATAGCATAAAAACACTTAATATTATTATATAATTTATTCTGGGCACACCGGGCCTCAGAATTGCACCCCATCTCAGCACCTAGCTCTGGAAATATTCTTAGAAATATTTCAAAGTATTAAAAGGAAAAAACTAGGTCTCTACATTATTCCCTCCTTCAAGATTTTTTTTCCTAAAAAGAAAAACCGGGTAAAACAACTTGGGGTACTGATCTCACACCTGGCTCTCTCACTTCCAAAAAAACCTACACATTTCCATGCAGGTACAACATGCGAACCAAAGGGATGGTCCGTCCTCATAAGGTCTTCTCCTTTCGATGATGTGCATTGGAACACACATGCATCTACTTAGCTGCAAGATGTGGGAGACATAGTGCGCCCACTCCATCTATTGGGGGTAGGGTAAGGTGGTAGGAAACCTTACTATCTCTTTACACGGTCCTGAATGACCCAAAGAAACTTGGGGGATAGTTTACTTCCCTGGATGAATCTCTACATTCCACGTCGTGACTGGAATCACTACTTGTCCCTAGAACAGGGTCTCATGATTCCATCCTTTAGAATATCCATCTGTTGAAACAACCAAGGATATCTGGTCACACAAGATTTCACAGTTGATGTTTCACAACCGAGACCCTCTTACACACCAGGGAAGCAAAGGAGTCAACACCATTGACTGAAAAAAACTTCACCCTCCTACTCCACCAGGATCAGCTATAGGGAAGCCAAATACTTCATAACATCTCACACTAAGTGAGCCTGAGACTTCCTGCTAAGAGCATCTGCTACAACACTACCTCTTTTCAGAGTATAGACTATCTCGAAGTCATTGTCCTATAAGAATTTCAACCAGAGTCACCGCCCCAGGTTCAAGTCTCTCTAGGTGAAGACGTACCTGAGACTTTGGTGGTCTGAACAAACCACCAAGAACTCTCCTAGAAAGATAGCGTCTCTACATTCTAAGGGTAAAGACTACCTCTTTCAGCAATAGATAGTGAGTCACATAGTTCTGTTCGTGGGGTCTCCATCACCTTAACCTGTACTTAATAACTGTAGTATCAAGATTGACGTTGAGAACATAAGGTACCAACAAATAGGGTAGGTGAGTAAAATCATCCAACAACAAGAGGATAGACATAGAAAGAATGTGGCATACCTCACACATCTTTTCCCCTATTTTAAGGAGAGTAATCCCCAAAATAGGCACTCTTCCAAACCCAGTAGTGACATCCCAAGAAAAAAGTGTTGAGCAGGAAAAACTCCACTGGAAATGCCAGGACCTACTCCTACACTTCATCGCACAACCTCACCTTGAACCAAAAAGTCAGAGGGATTCATCAACAACACCTTGATTCTATCCACTTTGGGCGTCACTGACTCTCCCTCATGGTTTTTTCTCATGTAAAAAAATGTGTCTTGGTGGGGGAAGTACCCTTCTTCCTCGTGCATCCGTAGCTATGACGAACAACACTGACATAGGGTTACACCAACACCCCGCATCACCCTAGTAAAACCTCAAGCAAGGAGCGGGGAAAAAATTACTTCACACAGTGTCTAACAAGTTCTACTGCAAAAAGTATAAAAGACACGAGACGTACCTCTTATTGTCTCATGCTCTGCAGGATCGTAGACATCTAAAGCTTACGAATGTCCGTGGACCCAGCTTCCAGCTTCCTAAGCCTAATGTGGGCCGCCTGGTGGTAGTGGAAAGACCTCATAATGTCATCCCCCACATTTATATTCTCCTGCTACTCTGTCAGCACCACCTCCCTGGGAACCACCCTGATTACAGAGTAGTCTCTTACATGGTGGTCCACCTGCTGCCTGCCTGGTGTTCTCAGCACATCTGGTCAGGAAGTCTTGTGCCAAGTGACCTCGACCATCACAATCATAACACCGACCCTACCTAGGCTATCCCCGCACTATGTAATACCTCATACCTATACAAATGCATGCCTGAGATCGATTATGGGGAGTCTTTCTATGTTGATATCTTGTCGACTAATGCCTACTTCCTACAACAGACGTCTCATCTCCATTGTGCTCACTACTACAACCAGATGCATATAGTCTCTCTAATAGAAATTTCTATGTCACTAGAACCTACTCTAGTATCCTGACATAGGTGGGAATTAACAAGGGTACTATGATAGCATGGATCTCTCTGCGGAGTCCATGCTCAAACTTCCATACTCGTAAGTAGTCGTTATGGATCATGTCTAGAGAGTAGTGTGCAAGGTCTGTGAACCTAGTTGCGTACTTAGTCACTGTCATCCCTCCCTTCTGAAACTGGAGGATTTCATGAAGTTGATCGGAGTGTAAGAAGGAGGGGTATAAATTCTCACAAAACAGTTGCTGGAAGTCATCCCACAAGAGCGCTGACTCACCGTGTATCTGGGTAACCAAGCTCCACCAATGCCCAGATGCTCCGTGGAAAATGGTGGCTGAAAAAGACACCATCTGATCTGTCAATGTATGCACAATCCTGAAGAGGTGGACCACCAAATATAGCCAAACCTCTGCTATATGAGGGTCTGGCTCACAGCAGAACCTCAGCGGTCTCTGGCACTGGAACTAACAAAGTGCGCTTAGCCTTCACACATCCTCAGTTGCTGGGGATGTCTACTACTCAAAATGTGGGGGTGATGCTATCTACCCACTTGGAAAAAGGGGCTCACATGATGGGTCTTGAACTGAGGCCTCATCGCTCACGGGATCATCGTCACGAACCGTAGCTAGTATCCTTGCTGGCTGTCATCACAGAGACATCCTGAATGTTATCAAGGAGTACCACAGTCATATGAGCATATATATATATATACATATATATCAATAACAATGGGGAGCTGACTCAAAAAGTATAGTCAAAGAATCAATCCTATATGATGCATGTACCATGGTTCCCTACAACAAGTGTCTAAGAGTGCCGAGTTGACAAGCGGGTAATCAAGGTCCCAGTGAATGGATACGTCAGCCGCCCGTACCATCACTAGACTCCCTGGTCTGAGAGCTGCTCTCAAGACACTTCAAAACTGTTTCCCTAACCCAACCAAGACCTTTTTAGGGAAATGTACGAACAACATCCCAAGGGTCGAACCACCCTTGATACCACTTTGTCATGACCCAACAAACGTTAGGGCTCGAGTCGCAACTACCCTAAGCCCGCATCCATAAGACAAGGGGTGGCGACTAGCGCCGAAGGAACAAAAAACACAAGGAAGTCTTTTTTTAAGAACCTGTACTCACACACTCATATCAAACTCAATGAAAATAGTGCAGAGGGAAAGGAAATCAAGATATAACACTACTATATAAAAATCACAAACATGTATCAACCATTAAATAGTACAAGTACAAAAAAGTAAACTAAATGAGAAAGGTAAAAAATATACGCCCCCTATAAAAGTACCAAAACCCGGAAATAGGTGAAAAAGTAAAACAACTGGGAGAGTCCCACTCATGAATCCCAAGCTACGACCACCACATGTGGTCTATGCTCTTGTATCCTTAAGCTCCTCTAAAGTCACGATCAACATGTATGTCGTCTGCAAGGGCACACCAACTGCGGGAAAATCCCAAGAAGGGGTGAGTATAAAAATACTCAGTAGGATGCCATAAGGTTCAAGGGAGCAACAAGAGAGGTACTAAAGAGGGGATTAGTAGATAAAACAAGGTATAGTAAAAGAGTATAGCTCAACCCAATGAGATAGTGAAGTAAGCTCATCCAAACACAAGGAGATAGAAATAGTGATAAGATGAACTTCTCGTTGAGTATTCTCTACCTATAGTAGGAGAGTAGACTCATCCAACCATGAGAAGCTAGGCATAGAAATCACATGACATACCCTATGCGTCTTCACATCTCCTGGAAGGAGAGTAACCAAAATCCCATAAGTGGGTACTAAAAACAAGATATATATATATATATATATATATATATATATATGCCCAGTCAAGAAACCAAAACAATAGAGTAAGGGGATCTCCATATCACTAGATCATCTTAAGAAAAGAGAGTAGCCAAAAGTTCCAGAAGTAACCACCATGGATGCCCAACATCCCATATGTCTGCCCTGAACTGAAAGTCAAAGGGGCTCAATCACTGCACCTTGATACTATCCGCTTTGGGCGGGTCTATCTCACCCAAACAGTTTTAGGTCGCGTCACAAGGACACGTCTTGGTGGGAAAAGCATCCCTTCCCTGAGAGTCCAAAGGTACATCAAATAACATATAATCACTATGTCATACAGTCGAGAGATCATGTCACAAGTCAACGGGGACCCACTACCCAACCCAGCTGAAGGTATTCCCAACTCTGTCATTAAGGACCCACTACCCATCCCAGCTGGAGGTATGCATGACTCTATCATCGGGGACCCACTACCTATCCCATTTGGAGGTATTCCTGGCTCTGTCATCGGGGACCCACTGCCCAACCCAGTTGGAGGTGTGCCCAGAATTTTTCTGGCCATCCCTACTAGATGGTACCTCTTGAAAAGGCATTGAGGAGCACTGGCCATCCCTGTTGGATGGTACCTCTTAGAAAAGCATCGAGGAGCACTGGCCATCCCTGCTAGATGGTATCTATTGAGAAAACACTTCTGCAATCATCGAGTGTCCCCCCCCAGATAGGCGTCACACTCAGAACATCTCTCATCGTAACTCGTAAACCACTATAGAGTGCACCATCACATTCTACGCGGAAAAAAACTTAGGATAGGCTACACGCATGCCAAAATCCAAGTCCAAAAGAAAGAGATGTGAGAGAAAGAATATTCGTAAAGTAGTAAATGGTGCGTGTGGGTCCCACACGTTGTGTGAACCCACCTCATCTCCCGACCATGTACCTAACCATTCTCAGGTACTAAACTGTGAATAAGTACCTCTAGGAATTCTGAATTACTCCTAGAGTACTTAACACACCTATTCAAAAGGATGATGAGTGCATGATGCTCGTCATTGATTCAGAGGGAAAAAAGCGTAATTATTCTGACACACCTCCTCAAACGGCTCAAGAACATTTGACTGCATACCTTCATACATCTTCTTCACTCTCATAAGATTCGAAGCTGACCCAAGATGTGGGTTCTTTTCAAACACGTCAAAAGGATACTCCATCGATGTTCCTTTCATAATTACACATTTATTGACATCACAAAAAAAGGCTCTGCATGCCCAAACAGATCACACCATTGCGATCCTTTCAGAAAAATATGCAAGATCGACTATTTGTTTGCCCCAAATGAACATCCAATGGAAAAGTCATAAGTCTCTACATTGCGCTCAAAATGCGTCCTGTAGGGCCCATGCCTTGATCCCAAAACAAATTACATGGATCACTTCATTGCAATCCTCTCATAAAAACACACGAAATGGACTACTCATTCATCCAAAACAGATAACCGGTAAAAAAGATGCATTTCACTATAACACGTGCGAACTGGGCCCTGTGGGGCCCACACCTCAATTTCAGTTTTAGTGCCCAAAATTGGTCTTGAAAAGTATGCATGAAGACCAGGGTTGCACCACTGCTGATGGTGTGTCAAACAGACCTCATGTTTAGAAGTTAAGTCCGAAACAAGATTTTCGAATAATAATAATTAAATTGTTACTATTAAATATAAGTGTCTCGTGAAACCAAACAATGAAACCAAGACTTAAAAGTCCCGAACCAATCATAAAATATCTTCTGCAATTAGAGGGATGTGTGTCCACAGACGACACGTGAATCAGAGGGCTGTATCAAAAGATATTGGAATTTAAAGTGCTCGGGCCTGAAACAGTCTCGAACAGCCCAGTCTAGCCGGTCCACCCCACCTAGGCCGGCCCACCCCATTGACCTATGACCTGGTTGCATGTCCCAGACCTCCTTTGTGGCCCGAGGCTCACCTTCCGACACCGACCGACTGTAATATCCCAGGTAAATAAAGAATATTACTTTTGAATATTTATTAATATTTGTGAATAAAATATTAATATTACTTTAAAGGGGATACTATGTTCGATGGCGTACCCAATACACAACAACGAGTTTCTTTGAAATCTTACAATGCACACTAATAATGTAATAATATTATTGTAAATGGTAGTAAACTCCCAACCGATGTAATGGAGGGAATGAACAGAACTAACTAAGAAGTGATTATATATGCTTGTAAAATATTTTTACATATATTCAATAAATTTTAGATGCTTAAAATGAAAATGAATCCAATTTTAAGCGTAAATATTCTAATATTCTTTAAAAGGTCGATTAACCGCCATTTGATGGAGAACCCTTTTTAAATCCACTTTTTGACAATTTTATATGTTATATTTGACAAAATAAAATTATTTTTTATAATTGGGACATCAAAATTTACTTTGTATAAATTTTTTGTATTTTTCCGATAAAGTTCATTTTTTAATGAATAGTGTAAAATGCTGTATTTTAATTCAAAACCTCCTTTTAGTATAATTTATTTATATGGTACAATTATCTTTTTAATTGGTTTTAAAGTGTAATAAAAATATATTTTTACCATTTAATCCAATTGTGGTCATTTTAATTAATTTCACTTTGAAATTGGATATAAACAAGTGTCAATTTTTTAATAGATATTATTTCTTAAAAACACGCTATTTGTTTTGACAGCGGGAATTGATTATAAAATTAATTAATGAAACATATATTTTTTTAATTTGGTAAAATTGATATCATTTTTGAATTTGGAATATCAAATATAGCTTAGGGTGAATTTTTGGTATATTTCTGACAAATGTTCATTTTCAATGAATAGTGAAAAATACTACATTTTAACTCAAAAATACCTTTTCATCCAAATTATTTATATAGTTAGATTGTCATTTTAATTGGTTTTAAGGTGTAATTTAATTATTTTTTTATCATTTAATACAATTTTGGTCATTGTATGTAATTTCACTTTTAAATTGGATGTAAAAACAAATCAATCTTTTGATAGATTTTACTTCTTAAAAACCCGTCTTTGGTTTTGACAACAGGAATTATTTTAAATTAATTACTACAATTTCTGTGTTTGGAATTTGATAAAATGGATTCCATATTTGTAATCATAAGGTCTAAATTATGTAATTAAGACTCTTTTGTTTTTGGACATTATGAATAGTAATGACGATAATTATCTTTAATTATCATGTTTAATTAGTAACCAGGTAGTTAAGGGTAATAAAATAATATCATAAAAATAAAAAATAACCCCAACATGTGTCCTAATTATACTGGTGGTGTCATGTCCGACCATGGGATGCCTTGTGCCAACCTTGGGACCCCATGGAATCACTTTAGTGTGATAGTGACCTTTTATCATATTTTTTTTAAAGAAAGGAAAATATAACCAAAGTATGTAACACCTAAGTAAAACAATTTTAATTTTATCTACATAAATAATCTCTTAGACTATAAATAGTCATTGGAAATCTAAAAATATTTCCTACATCATAGTATTTTTTTATTATTTTTAGATATTAAATAAATTAATTTATTTATGACACCATGATGATGCATCAATTATCTCATTAATGAACGATTTAAATAAAATGAAAAGATAAGGTGAAATAAAAGACTTACACTTGTCTAAAACCTATTGTATGGGTGGATTTCTAACCCTTATCACCTTATCCTCGAAATATATCTTTGTGGGACCTTTTAAATCCGAAACTCTTTTTAAAATAATGTAACATTTCATGACTTTCCTAGAGTGCTCCTCCTCCCTCTTATAAAAGGCCCCCACCTCTACCACCTTACCCACACCTCTCAAGCCATTGGCTCAACCAAAATCTGCTCATTTCATCTCTCCACATCCCTCTCTTCATCATATAATCCTTACCTTAGGCAGAAAGCTCTTCAAGAAACCCTTTTGGTTCAAACCAAGAGGAGTTACCCGATTTAAAGGTAATGTCTTCTCTTATGTTCTTTAGTTTTATTTTTCTTCTCCAACCACCTAAACTCTTTTTATTCATTTATTTTGTAATAAAAACAGTATCTTAAATATACTAGGATTTTTTTATTAGAAGTATTAGATCTACACTTACACACACCTCCGTCTAATTGTTAAAGAACATACTGTTTCTGTGGATGGTGAATTTCTGCCTCAAGAAACGATGATTGTTCAATATTCTTCTAACACCTTTCATGGTGGCCATTAAGATGTCACTATATTTATATATGATATATATTATGTTTATTTTTTCCATATGCTTATGTATTTTTCATTTATGGCTCACCTTTATGGTTTCCATTATGGGTAAACGCGATATCTTCATTTTAGGAAGTGCGGACTACCGCCCCCTCAAAGTGATTTGATTCGTTAATGCCATATGTGGGACGTATAAATGATGGGGTTAATGATATTATATATATGATATTATACTGGAATTATAATATACCTTTATATCATTATTATTTTATTCCATTAAATACGAAATAGAAATGAAAGTAGCGTTCATGCGTACGTACGACTTACCGTCTCCATGAACGGTGCATTTCATTTCTTACCTCTAAATGTTATGTAATATTATAAATGCATTTATATACTGGATATATATGATATATATGATATATAAATCATGAATATAATTCTGGATATAATGGATATTTTACCACATGAACAACTTATAATTATAAGAAGTTTATTTTTGACTCAAGTACCAGTGATCGACAACACGACCGTTATTAACTTAAATAATTACATAATGTTCATAAAATAGTAATAAATGATATAAAAGGAATAATTAACTTAAAAAATGGTTCTTAAGAAAGTATAAATTAACTCTAGTTTTTTATTCAGGATATTAAATAATGATCGAGTCAAGTCGGACATGAGGTAAGGGATCTAACCTCTCTCTTTCTTTTTAAGTACTCTCTTTTGTGTCACTTCTTTTAAGATCCTCTTATTATGTTGGGGGATGTTCTTATATATTCCTCTTACTGTATTATTTTATGTTAATATGATGAGAGACCCTATTTGATCTCATCAATCCATTTTTTTCGATGTTTTAAGTGGCGCTGTTAGGCTGCCGAGTTTTCCTAAGGGGTTTTTCATCTCACTTTTATTCCTGTGAGATTTATGCTACATTTTATACTATTTCCTTTGAGTGTTGTATGTACTACCCATTATTCTACTATTTGTGTAATATAATTTCTTTTATGGGTATTTACATCAATGTTGTATAGTCCTTCTTTAATGGGGTGTACGTTTCGAAAGCTACCCAAGTCGGTAAGGGAACCTTTCACCCTCCTATTTTTAAAAGACTTCTTTTTGTTATGTTTTTTAATTTAAATCTTCTTATGATGGGATATGTTATTATATATCCTTATTTCTGTAAATTTTATGTCAAAGTGATGAGATACCCTTTATCTCTCTCATCAACTCTTTTTTTCTAAAATTTCATGTGACGCCGTTAGGCTATCGAATTTTTGCAAAGGAACTTCTTAACCCAATTTCAATTCTTTGGGTTAAAATTCTAATTCTTGATTATGTCATGATATGAATATGTGTGGATGACATTTGATTGTTTTAAAATTAATATCCACTTATATTGGGTGTATTTATACATGTCACACATAATTATGTCATTGATTTATCCTTGCACTAATGACATGATCTTTGAATGGGATTACGTCTCAATTTCCCTTCCTTAAGACATTTCTTGATGATATGCACTTTTATTCTTTTTAAAGTGTATATACAACCCCTTTTACATTACATATCCATATTATGTCTATACTCAAGTCATTTAAATGTTGTGCAAATGGTCTACATTTATGTGGCTTATAATTTAAATGTTCAAAATGGAAAAGGACTCTTTTATTAAAACATTGGTTTAAACAGTTTTAAAGATTTATTCTTTTAAACATTTATCATCCATGTCCATGTTTTGAAAATGGTTTTAAGGATTTATTTATATGGACATGAATGTTTTAAAACCCTTTCAAAAGTTTCGAAGTGGTATGGGTCACTTTGATTCTAAAATCTCTTTTAAATGTCTTCTTTTAGTATTTTCAAAGTATAAAGGGATATTTATCTCATAGAGTTTTAATAATTTTATTAGATGTTAATATCATGATGTGATCTCTTGTGATTGAAATGTGTAAATTTTATGTTTCTTTTATGCATGTTTTATGTGTTATGATTATGTTATGGTTCTTGGGAAATGTTTATGAAATCGGGTGGTTCCATGATATACTAAGTGCGGGTGAGCCCGAGATAGCTCTCCAATGCATTGGGTAACACGAAGGAGTTAAACGCTAAAGTTTCTCTGAAGAGATTTAGGGAATATACTGTGATGGGTATTCCAAATGTAACCATGAGGGTTACTCCCTACGTAAGAATGTTATGAATGCCTCAAGTTACCTTTAAGTCTTATGATTTCTATGAGTTATTCATAAATCTTATGATTTAATGAGGTATGTTAAAGTGCTTATATTTTATGAGTAAAGTATTATTTCATTGATTCTTATGTATACATGGACTAGTGTTTTCTTTCCGTATTGTTATAACCCTTACTGATCTTTTTATGCTCATCCCAAGTTTTTGAAATGTTTTTCACAGGACATAAATTGGATTAGGGTCAAGGATGGGATCAAGGAAATGTCATGCTGTCTAAAACAAGGAACTAGACATGACTCTTTTGTTCAAGAGTTTTTATTTTTTGAAAAAAATGGAAACTGAGTAGGAGTGTCTACTTTGTAATCTTTTGAGATGTAATAGTTATGTCCTAATTCTCTAAAACTCTAAACCTGAAAAGATCCTCAATGTGAATTATTCATTTAATTCATTATTATGTAATGTTTTAAGGCCGGGTTTTTATAGTTGGTATCAAAGGCCGGTTTAGATAACTTTAGAGGTTAGAGTGTTTGATTAATCATAAGTGACAAGTTGTGTGTAACCACAATGGTTAGTATATTAGATGGAGTCATTGTTATTTTTGAAAGTTGGAATGAGTTTGAGATAACTTGGATAAGTATATATTAGTGTTTATCTTCCTCATTAGTACATGATGATTTTGTTGATATACTCACACTGAAATTTTTGGTTTTTGTAAATGGATGGATCTAACAGGCAACAAAGTGACAATGGGTTTGAAGGAAACTGTGGTGGTTCTCTGATTAAGAGACTGGATGAAATGGGGGATTCAATGAGGAATCTTGTGGTTATTCTAAACCAACTATCAAGGAGTCATGATTAACCAATTGAACCTTGGTGAGTTCTTTGATGCATCATGTACGAGAGAACCAACTTGATGTGGAAGTTCAGGTAATAATTATAATGGTAACCATTAGGGTTTATATGATCCTTACTTTTGAAGTAATTATGGGTTACTATATGATGGAAAATGAAAGGCATGGGGTAAAATTGAGGTTAAATTATGTTATGGTTATTTTTGAAGATTTTATCTCTTTTTGGGGAATGTTTTAAGAATTATATAGTTTTGGAAAAAGGACAACATGCATACCATGTGACAACCCATCACATCGGACAAAGTTGTGGGAATCGAACCCACAACCAAAGTGTGGCTGGTATTTATCGCCTACCACTAGACTACGTGAAGTCCCTGGTTAGTATAACTAATTATTTTTTAGTTAGATGATCTTATGAATCAGAATAAGTTGATTTTGGGTTATCTATGGATATGATTATCCTATCATGGGGGATATGTGATTAGGCTAATTACTTTTCAATACGAGACTTTAAGATAATCTGATGTCATTTGGAGATAAATGTTAAGATTTATCTTGGAAGACTATGTGATTAAATACTTCAAAGATTTGGGTTTCAATCTTAGTTTTGATTACTTTGAAGAATTTTATGGATATATGTTTATTGAATGGTCTTTTTTGAACTTTGGGTACTGTTTGAAAATTTTTAGAGATTAAGAATAGATTTTTTTTATAAAGGATTATCCGTTTTGGGGATTATCTGATCTTGTACTAACCTTTTTGGTTTTGGTTTTGGTTTTGGATAAGGTCTAAAAACATGAGAAATATATAGTTCTCTTTTATGGATTAGGTGATTCTCAAGAAGTTTATTATAGTACTCTTAATATGAAAAAGTCTTCCTAAATACAAGTCTTTTGGAAAAAATATGAGTCTGTGTAAGAAATCTAGTAAAGTTGAAAGTCAACATGACAAGTAAGTATGTTTCCTTATGTTTTAGTTAAGCTCATAAATAAATTCCTCAATGAAAAGTAACTTAAAACAAAAATGTTGTCTGTTAATTTTTCCTACCGGGGAATCAAATACCGTTTAACCCATTACAAGTTTGTGATTTTCTGGTGGTTAACTTTCTCCTAAACATGTTTCTATCACTCTCCATCAGAATATAACCCTTTGTTTTTTTTCTTCCATATACATGTTTTCATGGAATACTAGTACCTGTTGTCTCGGGTGACCTTGGTACTATTCCTTCTTTCTTTTAAAGTTATAGTTTCATTTACTCCTTTTCCGATGTGAGCCTTTCAATGAAGTTTCCAAGCCAAATTTTAAAATTGCGAGGATGCAATTCTCAAAAGGGGGGAAGGATGTAACATCCCAGGTAAATAAAGAATATTACTTTTTCATATTTATTAATATTTGTGAATAAAATATTAATATTACTTTAAAGTGTATGCTATATTCGATGGCGTACCCAATACACAACAACGAGTTTCTTTGAAATCTTACGATGCACACTAATAATGTAATAATATTATTGTAAATGGTAGTAAACTCCTAGCCGATGTAATGGCAGGAATGAACAGAATTAACTAAAAAGTGATTATATATGCTTGTAAAATATTTTTACATTTAGTCAATAAATGTTAGATTCTTAAAATGCAAATGAATCCAATTTTAAGCGTAAATATTCTAATATTCATTAAAAGGTCGATTAACCGCCATTTGACGGCGAACCCTTTTTAAATCCACTTTTTGACAATTTTATATGTTATATTTGACAAAATAAAATTATTTTTTAGAATTGGGACATCAAAATTTACTTTATATAATTTTTTTTTATTTTTCCGAAAAAGTTCATTTTTTAATGAATAGTGTAAAATGCTGTATTTTAATTCAAAACCTCCTTTTAGTCCAATTTATTTATATGGTACAATTATATTTTAAATTGGTTTTAAAGTGTAATAAAAATATATTTTTACCATTTAATCCAATTTTGGTCATTTGAATTAATTTCACTTTGAAATTGGACATAAACAAGTGTCAATCTTTTAATAGATATTATTTCTTAAAAACACGCTATTTGTTTTGACAGCGGGAATTGATTATAAAATTAATTAATGCAACTTCTATGTTTTTAATTTTCTAAAATTGATATCATTTTTGAATTTGGAATATAAAATATAGCTTAGGGTTAATTTTTGTTATATTTCTGACAAATGTTCATTTTCAATGAATAGTGAAAAATACTGCATTTTAACTCAAAACTACCTTTTCATCCAAATTATTTATATAGTTATATTGTCATTTTAATTGGTTTTAAGGTTTAATTTAATTATGTTTTTATCATTTAATACAATGTTGTTCATTGTATGTAATTTCACTTTTAAATTGGATGTAAAAACAAATCAATCTTTTGATAGATTTTACTTCTTAAAAACCCGTCTTTGGTTTTGACAACGGGAATTATTTTAAATTAATTATTACAATTTCTGTGTTTGGAATTTGATAAAGTGGATTCCATATTTGGAATTAGAAGGTCCAAATTATGTAATTAAGACTCTTTTGTTTTGGACATTATGAATAGCAACGACGATAATTATCTTTAATTATCGTGTTTAATTAGTAACTGGGTAGTTAAGGGTAATAAAATAATATCATAAAAATAAAAAATTACCCCAACATGTGTCCTAATGCTACTGGTGGTATCATGTCCGACCATGGTATGCCTTGTGCCAACCTTGGGACCCCATGAAATCACTTTAGTGTGATAGTGACCTTTTATCATATTTTTTTAAAGAAAGGAAAATGTAACCAAAGTATGTAACACCTAACTAAAACAATTTTAATTTTGTCTACATAAACAATATATTAGACTATAAATAGTCATTAGAAATCTAAAAATATTTCCTACATCATAGTATTTTTTTTATAATTTTTAGATATTAAATAAATTAATTTATTTATGACACCATGATGATGCAACAATTATCTCATTAATGAATGATTTAAATAAAATGAAAATATAAGGTGAAATCAAAGACTTAGACTTATATAAAACCTATTGTATGGATGGATTTCGAACCCTTATCACCTTATCCTTGAAATATATCTTTGTGGGACCTTTTAAATTCGAAACTCTTTTTAAAATAATGTAACATTTCATGACTTTCCTAGAGTGCCCCTCCTCCCTCTTATAAAAGGCCCCCACCTCTACCACCTTACCCACACCTCTCAAGCCATTGGCTCGGCCAAAATCTGATCATTTAATCTTTCCAAATCCCTCTCTTAATCATAGAAGCCTTACTATAGGCAGAAATCTCTTCAAGAAACCCTTTTGGTTCAAACCAAGAGGAGTTACCTGATTTAAAGGTAATGTCTTCTCTTATGTTCTTTAGTTTTATTTTGCTTCTCCAACCACATAAAATATTTTTATTCATTTCTTTTGTAATAACACCAGTATCTTAAATATACTAGGATGTTTTTATTATAATTATTCTAGCTACACTTACACACACCTCCGTCTAATGGTTAAAGAACATACTGTTTCTGTGGATGGTGAATTTCCGCCTCATGAAATGATGATTGTTCAATATTCTTCTAACACCTTTCATGGTGTCCATTAAGATGTCACTATATTTATATATGATATATATTATGTTTATTTTTTCCATATGCTTCTGTATTTTTCATTTATGCCTTACCTTTATGGTTTCTATTATGGGTAAACGCGATATCTTCATTTTAGGAAGTGCGGACTACCGCCCCCTCAAAGTGATTTGATTCATTAATGCCACATGTGGGATGTATAAAGGATGGGGTTAATGATATTATATATATTATATTATACTTGAATTATAATATACCTTTATATCATTATGATTTCATTCCATTAAATACGAAATAGAAATGAAAGTAGCGTTCATGCGTACGTACGACTTACCGTCTCCATGAACGGTGCATTTCATTTCTTACCTCTAAATGTTATGTAATATTATAAATGCATTTATATACTGGATATATATGATATATATGATATCTAAATCATGAATATAATTCTGGATATAATGGATATTTTACCACATGAACAACTTGTAATTATAATAAGTTTATTTTTGACTCAAGTACCGTGATCGACAAAACGACTGTTATTAACTTAAATAATTACATAATGTTCATAAAATGGTAATAAATGATATAAAATGAATAATGAACTTAAAAAAAGGTTCTTAATCAATTAGAAATTAACTCTAGTTTATTATTCAGGAGATTAAAGAACGATTGAGTCAAGTCGGACACGAGGTAAGGGATCCAACCTCTCTCTTTCTTTTTAAGTACTCTCTTTTATGTTACTTCTTTTAAGCTCCTCTTTATTATGTTGGGGGATGTTCTTATATATTAATCTTACTGTATTTTTTTATATTAATATGATTAAAGACCCTATTTGATCTCATCAATCCATTTTTTGGATGTTTTAAGTGGCTCCGTTAGGCTGCCGAGTTTTCGTAAGAGATTTTTCATCTCACTTTTATTCCTGTGAGATTTATGCTACATTTTCCACTATTTCCTTTGAGTGGTGTATGTAATTCCCATTATTCTACTCTTTTTGTAATATAATTTCTTTTATGGTTATTTACATCAACGTTGTATATTCCTTCTTTCATGGGGTGTACGTTTCGAAAGTTACCCAAGTCGGTAAGGGAACCTTTCACCCTCCTATTTTTAAAAGACTTATTTTTGTTATGCCTTTTAATTTACATATTCTTTTTCTGGGATATGTTCTTATATATCCTTATTTCTGTAAATTTTATGTCAAAGTGATGAGATACCCTTTATCTCTCTCATCAACTCTTTTTTTCTAAAATTTCATGTGACACCGTTAGACTATCAAATTTTTGCAAAGGAACTTCTTAACCCAATTTCGATTCTTTGGCTTAAAATTTTACTTCTTGATTATGTCATGATATGAATATGTGTGGATAAACTTTGATTGTTTTACACTTAATATCCACTTATATTGGGTGTATTTATACATTTCACACATAATTATGTCATTGATTTATCCTTGCACTAATGACATGATCTTTGAATGGGATTACGTCTCAATTTCCCTTGAGACACTTCTTATTGATATGCACTTTTATTCTTTTTAAAGTGTATATACAGCCCCTTTTACATTCCATATCCATATTATGTCTATACTCAAGTCATTTAAATATTTTGAAAATGGTCTACATTCATGTGTCTTATAATTTAAATGTTCAAAATGGAAAAGGACTCTTTTATTAAAACATTGGTTTAAACGGTTTTAAAGATTTATTCTTTTAAACATTTATCATCCATGTACATGTTTTAAAAATGGTTTTAAGGATTTATTTATATGGACATGAATGTTTTAAAACCCTTTCAAAAGTTTCAAAGTGGTATGGGACACTTTGATTCTAAAATCTCTTTTAAATGTCTTCTTTTAGTATTTTCAAAGTATAAAGGGATATTTCTCTCATGGAGTTTTAATGATTTTATTAGATGTTAATATCATGATGTGATCTCTTGAGATTGAAATGTGTAAATTTTATGTTTCTTTTATGCATGTTTTAAGTGTTATGATTATGTTATGGTTCTTGGGAAATGTTTATGAAATCGGGTGGTTCCGTGATAAACTAAGGGCGGGTGAGCCCGAGATAGCTCTCCAATGCATTGGGTAACATGAAGAAGTTAAACTCTAAGGTTTCTCCGAAGATATTTAGGGAATATACTGTGATGGTTATTCCAAACGTAACCATTAGGGTTACTCCCTACGTAAGAATGTTATGAATGCCTCAAGTTACCTTTACGTCTTATGATTTATATGAGTTATTCATAAATGTTATGATTTAATGAGGTATGTTAAAGTGCTTATGTTTTATGAGTAAAGTATGATTTCATTGATTCTTATGTATACATGGACTAGTGTTTTCTTTCTGTATTGTTATAACCCTTACTGAGCTTTTTATGCTCATCCCAAGTTTTTGAAATGTTTTTCACAGGACATAAAGTGGATTAGGGTCAAGGATGGGATCAAGGAAATGTCATGCTGTCTAAAACAAGGAACTAGACATGACTCTTTTGTTCAAGAGTTTTTATTTTGTGAAAAATGGAAACTGAGTAGGAGTGTCTACTTTGTAATCTTTTGAGATGTAATAGTTATGTCCTAATTCTCTAAAACTCTAAACCTAAAAAGATCCTCAATGTGAATTATTCATTTAATTCATTATTATGTAATGTTTTAAGGCCGGGTCCTTATACCAACCCTCCTAGCCAGTCCTCCCCCTCTGCTCCGTGTCAAATCGCGACTTGCGTGATCCGGATTGCTATCGGCCCATGATTCCCTAGTCACCCGCCTGTCCTCCATGGTGGACTACCATCTGTCAATGTCATGGTTATCCAGAGCCCGCTCCGCTCCAGAATCCTCTGATCCCGTGAATCCCACGATCGAGCCGTCTCTCCACCCCTGCTTTCTGGTCCGCTTGTGACCAGCGACTCCGCCGTCCTGCCCCAGCTGCGCTGCCCGAATGTCCCACACTGGCCATCCAACTGCCCTGCTCCCTACGGTTGTCAGCACCATGGGCCACCACCGGCCACCGCGCCTATGGCGATCCGATGGTTCCTTCCTCAGACCACCCGGACTCCTCATGATTCCCAATTCCAGATCAGTGGACAGATCGGTGCTCCATACAATGCGAGCTTTGTAGCTCCTGCTTCTGATCGACGATCTGACAGTTGATTGATGTGTCCAAAAATTGATAGCGGATATCCGCAAATAACGGATGAATAATGGGGTTCCAAACAGAAATCAATGGTCGTGTTCATGCGGCCATATATGATTTGAAAATATAAAGATGATGAACAAGGCAATGAAATAAATAATCCAATGAGAAACTAAAACAAAACTTAAAAACGAAACAAAGCCTACCTCGATCCATCTGTTTATCGCTGCCGATGCGATCGTCACACTCCCGCCTTGATTTGATGAGGTTTCGACAAAAATATCTCCTCAGTCCGATGGAGAAGAACTAAGAACATTTTAAGAGGATAGAGAGAGAGAGAGAGAATAGAGAGAGGATTAGGGATAACCCTAAATCTTAACTCGTAAACTTCTATTTATTAAAGCCCCACTCGGTACAGAATCTAAAATTCTCACACCCCCTACTTTTATGTCACGCCCAAGAAAAACACCACATTTTGAACTCAATAGATTTATCAGATTTCCAATCCAAGAACCCGATTTTATTCAGCATTCGAGATAAAATAATTAAATTTAATTATTTTAATTATGAATTTCCCCCTAATTGGTGTTTTTCATAGAAGTCCCGTACCAAAAAAAGTTATACCCCACTTTGGTTAAATGGAACATTCCAAACTCAAATATGGACTCATATTTCTGATCCAAATAACTTTTAATAGATATCCCATTTTCGATATGTGCATAGTATAAAAACACTTAATATTTTTGTATAATTTATTCTGCTCAAATCGGGCCACAGAATTGCATGCCGTCTTAGCGCCTAGCTTTGGAAATATTCCTAGAAATATTTCAAAGTATTACAAGGTAAAAAATAGGTTTCTAAAAAATTTATGGTCATTTCCCTCTGATTTTAGGACAATCCTACATCTTTTTTCTTTTTTTGACCATTCCACGCATGTTTTAGTGTTTTAAACACTAAAAACGTGTTTATGACCATAATAAAAAAACTGTCATTCAGAATGATGTGTTTTCAGTTCCAAAATTGAAAAATTAAATTTATGGTCATTTTACCCTTATTTTAGGAAAATAGGACATGATTTTTCTAGTCTTGACCATTCCATTCACATTTTAGTGTTTTAAAACACTAAAAACACATTTATGGCCATAACGGGAAAACCGTCATTCAGAATGACGTGCCGTCAGTTCTTACATTTAAAAATTAAATCTATGGTCGTTATCCACTAATTTTAGGGCAAACCAACATCGTTTTCCTAGTTTTAACCCCCCAAAACTTTTTTTTGAAGGTTTTTGTACCTTTTATAAGTGTTTACTGAGTTAAAACCTAGAAAACAAGCTCATATTGTTTTCAAACTTATAGATAATGATCTATAATTTATTTTTGATGTGTAGGAATCAACAACATATCAATATGACACAAGATGTGGTTATTATAACTCGAAATGTGTGTTTTCTATATAAAAATGTCATTTTAGTTTTTTATAGATATTTTATGTGTTGTTTACAAATTCTATGGGCATGAAACAGAGTCAGGGAAATCAAAATGAAAGAACATCTAGAAATAAAATACATAACACTTTATAAGTATATTAAAAAATCCACTAATGTCTTTTAAATTAGTTATCAAGGAATATTAAATTAATATTATCTTTACTTGAGTATCGAAGACCTCATTTTATAAGCTGTAGGAATATGCTTCTAATCATTATCTGTTTAAAAAAGGCATTAAACAATTAATAAAATAATTTTTTTTTAAAAAAATGACACACATACCAGTAACAGTAACCCACCAATATCCCCTAGATGGAAGGGTGACCAACTGATCCATCACTAGAGGTGAATCAGGGGGGATACCAATGACATCTAGGGAAATAGCTGGCTCCCTAGCAGTCTCGGGTACAACATAATCACCAGGATCTATAAAATATGACGATAATGGTTCTGTGCTCCGAGATACTGATCTGCTAGAATCTTGGTTTTTTTATTCCCAATATTCCTACATTTCAAATGGTTAAGGTATACTAAATATATAAAAAATGAAAAACTAAAATCTCTTTACAAAAAATAAAAATAAAAATTAGAACAATTTATATATGTATGAAACACTTATCAATGAGAAATTGTAATATAATTTCATTACCAAATTATACATTCAATTATATTCATCTTCATTATCTTCATTGTTATCAACCTCCATTGTGATGAGTCCTTCATTTTCACCCTCTATTTCAAGTTCTACCATTTCGATATTTTCAGGAAAAAACTGTTCAATATTTTGTGGTTGATGAGGTTCACTATCACAAAGAACCAACTGATCTTCATCACTCATATCATATAAGTCTCTCTACTTTAAATGTAAAACAACACTCCAACATTATTGTATTCATAATCCACATAATAAACCATATTCACTTGTAAATAAAAGATAAATGGATCATGATCTGCACGCTCACCAGTATCCATTAAGTGAGATAAGTTGAAAAAAGTCAAATGTAATGAATCTTTCATTATACCCCTATCAATGTTGACCCACTTACATTTGAACAGGAAAACTAAAAACTGGACATGATAGTTTAATTCAATTATATCAATCATATTTCCATAGTATCCCACCTATTTAAATGTAAATATACCACTATTTTGAGTTTTCAAGTCTTCTTCACGATAAATTGTATGAAACTTGAAGCCATGAATATTGTGGGCATCAAATCTCGTAGGCTTTCTTAGAGGACCTTGAGATAAAAACTTAAAAAATCATTTAATATTTCAGCTTGATTATCAACATTCATTATCTAGACACAAAGTTATAAGATGTTACTTTTAACATAGACAAAATAACTACACGTTAATAAAATAAACATGAGTATATAACTACATGATGGGTGAACCATTCGAAAAGATCCTTATTAATAGATTTTGTTAATTCCGGCTCATTTTGAGCTCGACCCCTTAGTTAATTATTTGTTTACAGTCACAATTATTCAATAAATGGATCTGCAATAACGCTATTGAGTAACACATATCTATGTGCTTATAGAAACTCCAATTCAGTCAGTGTAAAACTTTACCCATTTCCAATTGGTCATCCAATAGTTAGAAATACCGATGACTGATTTTTAAAACTATAATTCTATGGAGAAGTTTTCAGGATGTCTAGCATGATTGAATCTAGTCTCAATCCCATCCAAATACCTATAAAATAAGGTAAAATTCTCTTCAGCTATGTAACCTTCAGCAATAGACCCTTCTGGTTGAGATTTATTCCTCACATAAGATTTCAAATGACCTAAGTACCTAATGAAAAAATAATAAACATATTAAAATTTTTTACATAATGATTTGATAAAATCTAATTCACTAATGAAAATAAAAAAATATCAACATACCTCTCAATTGGATACATCCATCGATAGTGTACCGGGCTACCAAGTTTAGCTTCTTCAACCAAATTAATAGTAAAATGAATTATGACTGTGAAGAATGAAGGGGGAAATAACATCTCTAAATGACATAGTGTCAAAACAATTCTTTGTTGAAGTTTATCAAGATCAGTTGGATTTAGAGTTTTTCCAAAAATCTCTCTAAAAAAGGTACAAAACTCAACTAGAACCAAAATTACTTTTTAGGTAAAGTATTATGAAAATACAATGAAAACAACTTCTCTATCAAAATATGTGAGTTATAACTTTTAAATCCATGTAAATTTTGATGTTTTAAGTCAACACACCTTGATATGTTACTTGAATATTCATCTAGATCTTTTAAATTATTTAAAGTTCAAAGTAATACGTCTTTCTCATGATTCTTCATTGTAAAAATAGCTTAATGATACTTTTCATTCTCACTTTCCCACAAACCATGATTTATATCCAATGACTCCAAATCCTTACGAGCATTAAGGCGATCCTTCAATTTACCCTACCCATTAAGCACTGTAAAAATTACATTGTCACACATGTTATTATCAATATGCCTTACATCAGGATTATGAAGTATCAAATTAAAATACCAATAAGGAATTTTAAAAAATATACTATTTTTATTCCATTTTTGTGTTCCATCTTCTTCCGATACTGTACCTCATACCCTTTTCACCTTCTTTAAACTGATGACATTTTATAAATTCTTCAGTGACATTCATCAATTTTCCCAAGATTTATGAACCAAATAACACCTTTGGTGACTTTATCATTTCAATATCTTCGTTGAATCATGTCTTTTTAAACATTAATTTATGAGAAGCATTAATAAATCAATGATAAAACATAAAACACCACTTTTTTCTATGAGGTAATCATCGAGGTTCAAAATAAAAATCACAAACTAGACAAGCCAAATTGATATGAGTGTTCTAACCAGATAAATTTCCAAGTCTAGGAAAGTCACTAATTGTCCACATTAAAGCATCATGCATTTTTAATAGTTTTATTATTAAATAATCATATGTTTCTACACCATCATCCCATAATTCTCACAATTCTTTGATTAAAGGTTAAAGGTATACAAAAATGTCATTTCCAGTCATTTTCTTTCCAGGAATAATCATCTAAATAATAAAATAAATCTTCTTCATACACATCCATAGAGGTGGATTATAAGGGATAAAAAAAACTAGCCAAATTCTACAATTATTACTTAAAGTACCAAAAGGGTTAAAACCATTAGAAGCCAATCCAAATCATATATTCCTAGGATCTGAAGAAAAATATGGATATAGAGAATCAAACATCTTCCATGATGTTAAATCTTTTGGATGTCTCATAAATCCATCATTACTATCCTAATAATGCCACTTCATTTCATCTACAGTCTTAGACAACATGAATAATATTTGCAAACATGGTTTCAGAGGAAAGCAACGCAATACCTTTGCATGAGTTTTATTCTTTTGTTTTTTCTTGGGGTTGCATTGATTTATACTCTCACTTTTGTTCATTGAATTTAATCTACTTATATGACATCTTGAGAATTATTATTTATCAAACTCTTCTCTCCAGTAAATAATGTAATCATTAGGTCATGCATGTATCTTTTTATAATTAAGTCCAAGTTTTTTGATGACTTTCTTCATCTCATAGAATGATGCTGGGATCTTAGATTCACTAAATTCATCATGAAGCAGCTGTAAAATCATGGACATTGATTTTTCAGTAATTCCACAGAGACACTTGATATGATACGGCTTAAGTAGAAAATAAAACTTTGAATACTTGGTGCACCCTTCATACAGTTCTTGCTATCCATCTTCAACTAATTCATAAAAATAATTTTTTGATCCTTGAAGTTATGATCAATATTAACCTTCTCATGATCAATTGATGGTTCTTTTGATCTATTGAAATATTAGACATTGTATTCTACAAAACCAAATGCGTCATTTAACAAATTTTGAACTGAATTCTCCTCTTCTGGGTCACTTTGTATTTCATTGATAGTGTTGTCATTATTTTGACTTTCCATATCACTCAATTCACCATGCCAAATCCAATATACATATCGAGTAGGAAATTGTTTCAATATAAAATGATCATATACTTCATTTCTATTCAACTATTGCTTGAATTTACAATCAGGGCACACAAATTTTATTCTACCATCCACTGATCGGTTTACAATTGCATAATCTAAAAATTATTCCAAACCCTTGGCATATCAAGGTGTGTTTTGAGGTAAATTAATTCAAATTTTATCCATAGGTATTGGATTTTATTCTCTCTTTACATTCATATATAAATATATAAATTTTTAATCAAATAAGTAAAATCAAAATTAAATATCACCTAACTTCACCATTGACTCTTTCATAACAACTATAATGGAAAATGGGATGAATCAAATAATGAACTTTTTCTTACTAAACTTATAATATAAAAACATGAATCAAATAAACTATTATTTCTCAAAAACATAGATGAATGAGATGAATCAAATAAAATATAATGATGTATTCTACCCTAGTGTTGTAACCAAGGAGGGTTCATTTCATTGAAAAATTGGCTACATTGATCAATGTCTGAACTATTTCCTATTATCTAACTAAGACCAAGAGTACCCCTTAAAAAATATGAATACAAAGTGTACTTTATTTGGATATCACGATATGTCATGCATACCCAAAATATTCAACTCTATATTTCTATATTCCATTGAACTGGTTTAGTGTGACTTCATGTTGTTCCATGAATTATAGAAATCAACTCTGTCCACATAACATCAAATCAGACGTTCCTTCAATTTTAGCTAAACATAAAAAACAGGATGTTAACATAAATTTGAATAATTTCTATTGTGGTTTTAAAATCAAATTATAAAAAATTAGTCATTTGACTCAAAAAAAACTACACACTATAGTTAGTTTTATTAAAAATCATTTTATTTAAAATAAAATCAATGAAACTATGCTGGCCATTCCATTTACCATAATCAATAATTGATTATCATGCATGTAAAACTTAACCCTAACTACTCTATCATTATTCGATATATTTTATTAAACTAAATTATTCCTCACGTATGCATAAAACATTAAGAATTATGATAAATTTAAAAAGGGTCTAATATCTCATTTTCAAGGCCTTTATCCTTATATACCTTTCCAGGGTTGGTGATGAAACCATGTGTGACCCCAAACCCTACCACCAATTGGTCATGAGTTTGAAAATAGACTAAATTATTTATCTATCAAAAAATGGGGGCATTAACATATATAGAACAAAGTGGAATTCATTAATATCAAATAAAAACCATGAAATTATGAATGATCTAGATTCCACAACCAACATATATCATAATTTTTTTTTAATTTAATACAAGATAAAAAAATTAATGATTGTTATAACTCCAAAAAACTAACTAAAAAATCCAAATAACAGATTACAAACCAAAATTACATATATATTTACTGTCCAATGAATAAAAAGAAAATTCTATACTATTTTTATCACCCATGATTTTCCATCTAATGCTACTCAATAATAAAATTATGGTGAGGATGATGTAAACTTTATGGGTTCTATATTTCCACCTAGGAGGGGATCCGAGCCAGGCAGAGGGAGCTCAGAGGGGGGGGGGTGTCCTCATTATTGCTGAAGAGGGGAACTGAGTTAGGGTGAGGGATGTCAGGGGGTGGGGGTTCATGTTACTAGAGATCCGTCCAAAGGGGAGGTCAAGGGGGGTCATGGGTGTCAGGGTTAGAGGGGGGGGGGGGTCGTGGGTTGTAGGATCAGGGTCGCGGATTCAGTGCTGTGGGCTCAGGGTCACCACCAGGGAGAGAAGATGAGGAGGGGTGAGGGGAAAGGGGGTCGCGGGCTCGGGGTTTCCATTGAGGAGAGGAGAGGAGGTTAGGGGAGGTGGGGTGGGGGTGGGGTGGTGGAGGGGTCGAGGTAGCATGAGAGGGGGAGGGATTAATTTTTTTTAAACATATAGCGGTGGTTTAAATGAAACCACCGCTAATTGAAAACATAAAAAAAATATCATGGTGGTTTTATGAAACTGATACTATATTATATATATATATAACCAGATTTATTTCATGACGGTTACTAGAACTACCGCAAATAAACCTCCACTAAGCATTGATTTTTTTTGTAGCAATTTGATCTATTGAGGATGATTATATAGAGCCTAAAGGGACACCCAAGGGGTGTGTCACTTCCTTGTACATAAAAATTGAGATGTTAATTGATTAATTGATGGGTTTATGTGATTAAATCAATTTTAATTATGTTTAACATGATAACATGGAATAAGGTGTTGTTGGTCTTAACATATATAAGTTAAATGAGTTTCCACATGTTAATGGGTAAATGTGATAAGCGATTAAAGAGGCATATCCATATGGGTAAATGTCATGAAAGGGGGGAATGATGGTCATAGTTATTCTTAAATGATGAAATGGGATAGTTATGGAATTGAGTAAATAGTTGAATGCGATGAACCTTGTTAATGTGATAAATGAAGAGGTGCACCCTTGTTAACATTGTCGGTTAAAAAGGTCATGAATGATGAACCTTGGAATGAATGATAAATGGTATAGCTAGGATGTCAGACCAAGGCTCCTCTACCTTGGTTCAAGATAGAATAATTCTCTAAGATCCATCAAAGTATTTTATGGTTTAAGATTTCAGACCAATGCTCCAAGCTCCTAAAGTATGGACATGATATGGATACCAGGACTGATGCTCTAAGTTAATTTGATAAACTGAACTTATAAATGAATGACCATGTGATGTAAAGTGTTAACCCCCTTTGTGTATGGTTTAGACCTTCAGCGTAGGCCGATGTGGGTTTAGTAGTTGGGTGTCCTAGTAGAACCCAAGGGTAATGAATAATTGTTAATAGGAAAATTGATATTTTCACAGTCTTGTTTATTATTATTACCACTTATGTATAAACATTTATTTGACTGGATATTTTTTTGTATACATCATTGTTGGTGGCCGACTGAGTTTTACTCACACCTTATTCGGTCCATCATTGGTTACCTGAGAATACTTCATGATTACAGGACATGATAAGGGAAAGGAATCTATGGTATATGGTTGATATAGGTTGGAGCATGGATGAGGGGAACAAACATGGTTTCAGGACCCAAATTGGGAGGTTGTCAGTGTGTATTTATTTCACTTTACCTTCCTCACAATATACTTTCCTAGCATGACATATTTTATTATATTGGTTTGTTATTACTTCCCATATTTGGGAATGTGGTATGTGTTTCTTTGGTATTTCTTATTATTGCATGTTGATATTTATTTTGATTTCTGTTTTTGTCTTACTTTAGTAAAGTGGGTATAGTCTCCCCACATGTTCCATTAGACCCTCACTTCTAGTTAGAAGCCTCTCGTGTATGGGGAGGCATGCTTGAGGTCATGTGGTGAACCAGATCAGAGCACTGGTTATAGTGGCACCCAAGCCGGTACATTACAAAGTTAACCCCATGGTTTTTATTGTTGAAACTCATTATGGTGTTGAATTTTTTCAAAGGTGATTTAAAAAGGGACGAGTGAGTTCCCATGTAACATCCCAAGAATTTAAGAAATATTTTTCTTTTAATTAAATGTTTATTAAATAGTTTGTTTCATAATTAAAATGAACTAAAATATGATTTAACATAAAAATGAAATGTTTTTATATATTTAATATGAATTATAGTTAAGGTAAAATATTCAAATCAAAACAATATTACTATTTCATTATTGTTAAGGGGATAATATTTTTATAAATTATATTTTAATGAAAATATATTAATTTTTTAATATATTTATATATTTTAAATAAATTTCATAATTTAAACAAGCTAAAATATATTTTTAACTCAATATTTTGAGTAGATATGAGTTTTTAACATAAAAAGTCCTTTTAAAGTTATTTTATAAACTACAAGTCATTTTAATGAAAAAATACAAGTGATTATTAAAAATCACTTTTATGAAAATTTATAGTTTTTAAAATATCATGCTTATAATATTATTACTTTTGAATAACTTATTATTTTCAATTTAAAATATCTATAAACCATAGTTAAATTTTTAGTAATAATATTTTACATTAACGAGTAGTAAAATATTAAAATTGATAAACAATGACATATGAATCAGTTTAAAATATTTATAAGCTTTAGTTAAATTTGTAGTAATATTAAGATTGTAATAGAAATATAACATATGTTAAGAAAGGAATGTATTAAAACTAAATACAATTAGTATTAATATGTTTATGATAAAATTTTAGTAAATAGTAAATAATAGATATGTATTAACTTAATACATTTATTAGAAGTTTGAAGACAATTTTTTTTGAAGAAGTACATGTAAGTATAAAACAATGATAAAAATTATATAGTTTGTATTCAAATTCTATTAAGAATTTTAAAGATTACTTTATAAAAAAATTTGGCCAAACCATAGTTGACCAAGGAAACCTCAACTACACATGTGGGACCCACATGGTCAACCTTGTGGGAGATGTCATCCTGGCCAGCTGCAGATGACAGGGTATGAGACTGGGTGCACATGAACATACATATAGGGTGCGTATAATGTCTGTTGGGTTGTTGGTTCCACCATGTTGGGTAACACGATAGCATGTTGGTGAGTGTGTGAGTTTTATGTGGGTGAAAATCCACTAATTCTTTGGCATAAATTCTTATGTAAGCGATTGATATATAAGAGAATAGTTGAGAAGTGGAAAGTTCGATGTGGGATCAAAACATGCAAGCACTATAGCTCCACTTAAAAACTTCCGTTTATAACATGGGTCATTCAATCAAATTGATATTGTCTGTTCGATCAATCCAAATTTCATCTTCTTCCACTCACATAAACCCTACCCTCTTCAAATATGTTTTCACCATTATCATGAAAACTCTTATATATATAGTTATGAATACATAAATATGATTCTATGAGACTATGTTTTTAATCAAGGATTGAACCAATATTGATCTAGGATCTATAAAAATGGTTTGAACAACATCAACCTCTTCTACTCATTCATTATGATAGATTTCAAATAAAGTTTATAAAATATATGAAAATGAATTTATATATATATATATTTATTGTCAATATATATATCATATCACTTGGATAACTTTCAACGAAATCATATTTCAATTTTTTTGTCTTATTAAATAAAACCTTCATTTTTGTATTCTATAAATAGTTAATATATATATATATAAGCTTTCTCCATAATCCAAAAGGATCTCAAACTCTATATTTGGATTTTTATAGTATGATAGATAGATGAGATTTGAATATAGATCCCGAGATCTGTATTTTTCTAAATACATCATTGTAACTAGGATTTCTTCAAATCCCTATTTCTATTAAAATTATAATATAATCCTTTAAAATGTACAATTTAATCATGAGTGTACAGTGGAATTATCTTTATATAAATCCCTTCTAACTCTTTAGAAAAAACATACACAACCCAAGACTTTCCCACTCCTGGTTATCCCTCGTTTCATTTATCTCTCAATTCCATATTCTTATTCCTATACTGGAAGTGGAAAAATATACCATTTTTGAATCTATCTTAAGTTTCAGACTAAGAAATAATTACACATGATAAGGAGAATTAAATTTTCGATGTTTCTAAGCCATATTTATTTTTAGAAAAACCCTCAAGGGAGAAGCTCTAATTTTTATCAAGTATATGTTTTGTGAAAAACCCTATTGTATTGTAACTTATGTTTTAAAAATTATAAATATATGTTTCTCAAATCTCCCAGTAAGAGTGATTTATTTTTCAAACTTATATTTTAGAAACAATTTTCAAGCTTCTTCAAAACCCTCTTTGTAAGGAAAATTATAATTTTCTTATAAAACTTCTATTTTTGGAAAACCCTAGGTAAGGTAAATATAATTATTATTTTAAAGAAACCCTAGATGATGGGAAAATGTTTTATTCTATTTTATTCACCTCATTTTAAGAGTTATTTCAAGAATTTTAATAACGTTTCATGTTAAATTTTAAGGGTTAATGCTATCATTTTAAGCAAGAAATATTATTTAAAACAAACAGATGTTAATCTTGTTTATATATATGGACATACTCTATATTTAACATTGAAATTACAAATTTTTTAAGAAAATAATTTCCCAATGTTTAATTACTTATTTACATGAATTATTGTAAGTACTTCATATGAAATATGGATTTCGTATAACTTTTATGGTCTTTTATTAAAGGTAGTTTTTGAAAAAGTTTATATAATATAAAATTATTTTATTTTGAAAATAAATTATGTAGTTTGGGAAAGGATGTTTTAGTGGAAATAAAATTAGAAAAGAAAACCCTACAAAAATTTTATTATATAAAACTTGGTACTTGGGTATCGAATGTGATGATGAGGAATGAGGAGTGAACCAATGACCTCAAGGGATCATTTTCCTAATAGTGATACTATTAGTGTCCTCATGGATTTATTAAGGGTTTCTAAGTATCATTTATTTCCTTAAAAGTTATTATATTCAAATAAAAGTTTTAAAACATTAAGGATAAATCCAAGTATATATTTCAATGGTCATTATATATTGAAAAGAAATGGGTTTTCAAAGTGATATGTTTTAAAGTTTTTGAACAATATTTTCCATGGTTGTATTTTTAAAACTCTATAGTTACATTTTAGAAAAGTATTTATCAAATTTTGTGTATTTAATATAAAATAAAATTATTTCAAAATATTTTTTAAATATAATTTATAAAATTATTTTACTCTGTGTTTTAAAACCCCTTACCGGGTAATTAATTTTTTTTTCATAGACTCATTAGAAGTTACAAAGGTGTTTGGTTTAGTTAAGGAGATAACATGAGTGAAGTAAAATAAATATTTATAGATAATTTATAATTGAATCTAATATGATGTAATTTTTTTCCTAATCCTCCAAAACCTAGACCAAAAGGATCCGCGATTATGTAAATGACTATATTTTTTCAGTTTATTTTTTTATAAAAAACATATATCATGTTTTAGCACTAGATCTGAGAGTGCGGGTCCCATGCTATCTCATACCATTTGGGTTTAAAAAATGTTTTAATGAAATGGATTGGAATTAAAATATTTATTTAAAATAATGGCTTGTTTGGTATTTTATGGAAAATGAGTTTTCATAAATGATGTGAAACCCTATTGAGCCCCATGTGATTCTTGTGTGCCTATGATGTCTTGTGATCCCATGAGGGGATGTTTATCTTTGATGAATTATATATGCTATTTATGTTTGTTTATTGTGGGGATGGTTTTGTGAGGCTAGTAGATGATGCATATATCGCTTTAAAATGTTTTACCCTTAATTGAAGGAACTCTTGATTTTTCTCACCTCCATTTTGATTGGTCATGGATCCCTGGTAGCTAAGAAAGAGTCTAGAATTGTGTTACAATAAGGATCCACACACTACCAGTGTACTCTCTAGTTAGTGATAGGGCTAGATGGGGTGTTCCATCCCGATGAGGATGGATGAGGGCTAGTCGGGTGTTTGTTATAGGACACAACATATGGTGTTAGGTTGGTATGTCAAGCGAAGTCTAGGAAAATCTCATGTTAGGACCTAGGGTAGAGCCCATGGAACTAGGATCCTCATTTTAGGGGATTTAACTTGTGATTTGATTGTATCCACTAATTCTTGTATTATTTATTGACACATATGTACTTTTCATTTGTTTCTTATTATTATTTTAATTGAAATAGTGGTTCTTGATTTTTTTTCTTTCTTTATTCTTTGTGTGGTTTTCTTTTAAAATGCTTTTATAAGGGATTTTAAAATATTTTTAAATAAGGAAAATGAAAGAATTAATTTAAAGTGTTTTCAAACTATTTTTATAAATTATTTTGAATATTATTCACATTCAAGAAAAGTCTAAAATGATTTTTTTTAAAACTACAAGTGTGTGTGAGTTTTGAAACAGTGTTTTAGGTCTTTGTTCCTAGTTTTATATATGGTTGGTTTTTAATTTTTTTAAAAAACTATGTGAAAAATCAGAAACCTATTTGAATATTGAAATGGATATTCCTAAAATAGGTATTTATGTGTTTCTTTTAAAGTGTTCCTTTAAAAGTTTGTTTTGGTCAAGTGGTTTAGGTCTGGGGAAAATTGATTTTTAAGTGTTTGTTTTAATTTTAAAAAACATTAGAAAAGAGTTTTTAGCACACATGTGATGTGTTTTTACTTCTTTTAAATCTTTATAGAAATTTTTTACTTTTCTATTGTATTTAAAACTATCATTCTTAGGATGTAATATGAAAGTGAATGTATAGTTTGAACAGGTTTTGGTGACCTATTGAGTGCTTATGTGCTCCCACTTATAATATTATCTCATTTTCAAGTTCCTATATCTTCTTTGGACCACTCTTTGAGATTTGATTTATTGAGGCCAGTGTTTATTTTAATACATTCATCCTGTGGTACCTTTTACATGATTTTATAAGACCTACATCTATTTTTCATAAAATTCTTGATGTGTGGCACTTTATTTGATTTATCTTGGCTAATTAGACTTTTATTGCTTCCTATGGATGGAGGGTAACTATAGCTACTGGTGTGTGAAGAAAAAGCCTTTGGGGTGGTGTCTTTTCCTTATAGGAGATAGATATTGAAGTCTGAGGGAGGTTTTTTGGTGCTTGATCCTATTTACTGCTTTCTTAGTTTTGATATTAGGTTGTTTTTTTGTTTATTTTTCTTTGGTGTGGATTTATGATGTATGAATGAGTCATTCCAGATTTTTATTATATTCCTACTACTATATTTTATTTTTATTATTGAGTGAAACCATTCCCAAGTGTGTTCCTATAATGTCCAAACACGAGTTTATAGCTTGTGGGAATTGGGAATGCCCTTAAAACTAGTGGTGGGCCAGTTTGGGCATCCATTGGAGGGAAAAACCAAAACAATTTGTTACAAATGGTATCAGATCTTTTTGTTCTTATTTTACATATAATCCTAAGACTTTAGAAATACCTCTATTATTTGGGGGGTGTTGGTAGCTTGGAGATAAGTTTTTCGAGACTTGGTAGGTTGGTGTGGGGAGAGTTTTGCAAGTTATTTCTTTCTTTGAGCCTCAATTTTCCATGGGTAGTTGAAATTTATCTACTAATTTTGATTTTATGCCTTTATCTATAGTTTTTTGACCATCAATGGAGTGTATTGAGTTTCCTTGGGGGATCATGTTTGATGTTGGGATGGAAATGAAAAACAGAGAATCAAAGTGTGTGGTTGGCTTGTAGGGCCTAAAAAACATTATGAAAACCAAATTCTTGATGCCCAAAACATTTTAAGGACAATTCATGATTTACATGTGGCCATAAACCATGTGGAAAATTCAGGAATATTTATGCATCCTAGTTGTTTTTTTATTTATACCGCTTAACTGTTGTATTTCCTAGTGTGTGTGAGGAAAGTGAGATAAGGGTGATGGTCAATCTTGTGATATATTGGTATATTTAGATGAATTTTTTGATTAAGGCTTGTGTTATGTCTTTGTTATATATTTTTTTCATGTGATGTGAATTTTTTTTGCATGGGTGAAATTAATTTTATGAGAAAACAATTTTTGATTTAAAAAAAATTCCTTAGAGATTTTTTTAAAATGATCTTGGTTTTCTCTACTTTTTTTTGAAATAATTGATTTAATTTTAAAATTTGGAAGATTTTTTATGTGTGGTTGTATTTTTCTAATCAAGTTCATGGTGTTATAAAGAGTGGGTTTCCTATTTTAATGGAAACTGGTGTTTTCCAAATTGGGATTTTACCCTTTATGGGTGTATTTTAAAAAGTCAAGTTATTTGAAAATGAGGTTTTTGAAAAATACTTACTTGTTTTAGTGAACCTTGTGTTTTGTTTTTTCCCTTTCATTTTTTGGGAAAAATTGATGTGATGTTAGGGACATGACCTCATGAGGGTATATGCCTCATGTTGTTTGATTTGGGCCCTATAACACTCTAAGATATTATGAAATATATTTTTTTTAATAAATTTAATTCTTTCGATAGCTTGTGTTATGTGAAACACCGAGTTGTGACAAAAAATAATGTACTATTAAAAATAATAATATCTCAACATAAACATCATAACATATCTGTTAAATTTGGTTGTATGAATAGGATAATCACACTTTGAAATTCAAGTATTATGTTTTTAAATAAAAAAAATATATTGATAAATAAGTAATTATTTTTTGATGAAGTCTTTATATGATTAGAAAATAATTTTTTTCTCAAAAAGTGATTTTCATTGATTTTTGTGAAAAAATAATAAAATTAATTTTTTTCACGTTTAGAAAATTTATTTTACAATAAAAACTTTATTTTTGAAATCAACAAGTCAAAATTATCTTAGATTGAATTTATTAAAAGATTTTTTTTCGATGAATAAAGAAAAATACTGATTTTTATTTAAAATTTACTTTTAATTTAAAGAAAATACAAGTTCTATTTTATTTTAATATGGTTTTAAAAGTTAAATTAGTTAAATTTAATTATTATTAATCCAATTTATTTCATTGAAATCAATTTTATGTTTAATTTTTATATAAAAACTTTTTATACTTATGAAAACTCTTTCTTTGAAAAACTGATTTTTCATTGCATCTATGAGTTTAATTTTAAATTAAAATTTTACACTTATCTGAATTGAATTTTTTAAAATGGATTAAATATTTTTAATTATAATAATTAATATTATATAATAATTCCAACTTAGTTTTTTATCATAATGAATAATAAAAATAGTAAAAAACAATTATCGCTGTTAAGGTTAAAACAGGTTTACCAGGGGGTTAAACAGAAAATATAATGATCAAAATGACCTAAAAACTAGTAAAATGTATATTTTATGGAAATATTTAGACCTTATATCATCTAAGTTTCTATAATGATTCATTTTTTATCCTTTTGGTTTGGGTAAAACATGGGTATAACTTTTTCTTTTCAAAAATTCCAAGTGTGTCTTCTCTCCCACTTATAAAAGGGAACCCCCTATCCTACCCTCTTCACACTTATAAATAATTTTTGGATATTTCAATAACTAACAAAATAACTTCATTAATTCCATTACCATTTCTTAGAGTGCTTTTTTTTATTTGGAAACCCTCCTAAGAAGTATTTAGGTGTAAACCTAAAGAGGTTCTCGGAAGAAGATGTATAGTCCTAAACCATGCGTTTTGTTTTATTTCTTCTTATAACTCATTAAAATATTATCAAAATATTATAATATAATAAAATCAGTATCTCATATATATGTGTATGTTAACCTATATCCATACCCTCTTCCATAAAATGAGAAATGAAATCGAAGATCGTGTGTATGGAAGACTACCACCTCACGAACCAATGTGATTCATTTTCCATCACCGCCACTCATAGGTGGATATAATGATGAATTTAAATCATATATATGATATTTATGACATAATTATATATATTTTAGTTATAATATCATTTATACCCTCTTACCTTACAATCTATTAGAAAATGATAATATCGCTCGTGCGTATGTGTGGACTACCACCTCCACAAAGCGATGTGATACATTATTTTATTTTATTTTTACATGGATGGTAATAAGGATATATTTAATGAATATATATTATATATATGATATAAAAATTATTCTATTAAGTTGAATTATTATTTAATTTTCTTTCGTTACATCTATTGAGAAAATGGACATGATGTTCATGCATATGTACGACCTGCCATCTCCATGAACGGTATAATTCATTTTCCAATCTATAAAATTTATGGATGAATCTAAATATGTATATAATGAATATATTTTATATTTATATCATTATTAAAATTCTAGATATGATGGAACCATAATAAAATTATAAGGGCCAAAACTAATGAACAAAAAAATACATGAAAAAATAAAGTAGTTATCACCCAGATTAATGATTTTAACAAAGAATTGTTAATAAAAGCGTGTTAAAAAGTTATAAGTAAATTATATATGGAATGATATTAATTATTATGGTTATTTAATGTATTTATAATAAACATATATTTATTATAAATTTGTTTTGAAGGCATATGAAGGAATTTTAGACTTAAGGTAAGATATTTTCATATAACTTTTATTTCTATGATACACATGCCATATTCACCACTTATTTCTTTTATATGGTATATATACTTCCCATGAATTAATTTTATGTTGTTTATTATGAAAATTATGGAGATTTACATATCCATATAAGGTTATTTCTTTTATGGGTGTCAGGAACCAGGCCAGACAACTATGACCAGACACCCGAACCGGCTTAAAACAAGGCTTGAGAGGAATTCCCAATCCTCTAGGGATGGAGACTAGCACCAGGTATCAAAGAAAAATCAAGAGAAAACTATTTCACCCAATAAAAAACCAGGATTAAATAACTAAATAGATCACACAATAAGAACTGTAATAAATGAGAACCAATAAACATACAACTGATCCAGATATAATGAAAACTTCCATGATAGAAGCTATCAAAGAAAAGAAAACCAAAATTCTATTGACATAATCTTCACATGACCTCTTGGTCACCACCATCACAAAATAGCCCGATCCACAAGCAAAATAAACCAAAAACCTAGACCAAAAAAACATCTTGGGTTTACCAACTCCTAGTGGCATAAGTAGGGTGTGAGCATAAACATATCAGTAAGTAAGTACCATAGAGTCCATATATTTACTTTCCCAAAATAGTCAATAAACACTAGTTTGAAACAAATTTAGAGAATGAGCTTTTATTATTTTAAAGAACAAAACAAAACATTCCAAAAGTTCCCTTAAGAAAACACACACAAATTTCCTTTTAAAGTGGTTGTAAATTCCTAAACCTAGTTCAAAAACAAAAACCAATTAAAAATCCATACCAAAAGATAAAATAGGCTATGTTGGAAGTAAAGGAAACAAAACAAGCAGGTGTAAACTAGTAGGGCTAATAATCAACATGCAACAGAATTAAAACAGAACACATAGATAGATAATCATGTGAATTTTATAAACACCTCTATAATAAACCCCTGGACATACTCAGTTCAAACCCACTTGATAGTGTATGGTGAATATTCATAGCTAATAACAAACTGACCACTATAAACTAGTCAATCCAGTGGAACATCCCACCTAGCCTCTCAGAAAATCCATGGGGTATCAACCCATCTAATCGGGGTCGATAAGAAACCATCACTCGACTCTCTAGATGAAACCCTTGAATCTTCTAATAATAGTACATGGTTAGTGGGGAGTTCATAACACACATTGATCAAACTAAAATCCAAAACCATCGTTCTTTCTTAGCCCAAACACAGACACCACCTATTCCATGTCCCTCTCCACGAAGGGACCACCATAGAGGTTCCTAACAAAAAAAACCATCCAAGGTGCTAACCAGGCCTCCACATCAGATGATTTCCAAAACTACTTTCCAAACCACTATAAAATACCAACCAGACCTTTACATTTTCAATCCAAGTCCATTTTTCAAAAAGTAAGAAGAAACCACACCACGTGATAAAAATTTCTAAATGGGACTTCATTAATATTTAATTACCCAACCACACCTCAACTTTCATGACTCGTCCCCCGGGGCCCATGCCGTAACTACCCCATGCCCGTCTTCCATAGGCCAGGGGCTGGCGACTAGCACTGAAAGACGTATTCTCTAAAACGGGAAGGCATTGCCTCTATAACCTATAAACTCACACAAACCAATAACACAACAAGATACGAACACGAGTAAACTGTATAGTAAAAAGATTGAGTACATTAAGAAAAAGGGGACAGAATACAATCCCAACTAGAAAGTACAAGGAAAACTGGGAAGTACAAGAATAACTAAAAACAACTCCTATGAACACCCACCAAGGATCCTACTTGAAGGGTAGGTACAACTCTCAAATAGTCATCTCTATGGTATGCCTCATCTAATTTCCACCTTGACCTACCTCTAGTCCTGTTACTCTCGTCCTCAGTCAGCACTGTCCGTCGTCTGCACCAAACACAATAAGGTGCGGGCATAGCCTGTGTAGGGGTGAGTATAATGATACTCAGTAGGGACCCCGAGACACTCGAAGGTCTCAAAAAATCCACAAAGGATAAACCACAAAGCATGAAAACAACCTAAAAACCTACTTAGGTATATGACCATACATATACCTAAGTTGTTGAGTAAACCCATTTCAATCATGAGGAAACACAAGACCCAACTCAAAATCCCAAAGCTCAAATGTCCCACGAAGGAAAGAATACCACTAAGGTAACACCACGTAGGTGAGTGCCACAAAGGTAATGCCACACAGAAGAA
Source organism: Viscum album (assembly GCA_963277665.1). Taxonomy (NCBI): domain Eukaryota; kingdom Viridiplantae; phylum Streptophyta; class Magnoliopsida; order Santalales; family Viscaceae; genus Viscum; species Viscum album. Next base: position 1,144,703,494 of record OY728148.1, read on the forward strand.
TACCACAAAGGTATCACCATGAAGGTATGCACCACAAAGGTACGCCACACAGATGTTTACAACAAAGGTAAAGACTCAACTCACACCAGGTATAACTTAGGTACGGTAGTAATGATGATTAGATGTAACTAATAAATCATCTTACTCTGTTGAGAGGCAGACCCATGTAGGATCCTAAATCATCAGACCCACATAGGATCCTAGAGTAGTCCCACGTGGATTCCTAGAGTGGATCCAAGAGGGAAACTAGAACACAGACCCACGTAGGATCCCAAAACACAGACCCACATAAGACCCCTTTCTCATGATACAACCAGCTACAGGGTTCCCGCACTAAGGTCACTTGATTCCAGGAGGGTCCGCTCTTCAAGCCATAGGTCGATACTCCAACTTCCATGAAGTCCCACGAAGAAGTATCCCAGAGGACCGCCATGTAATAGGGGTCTCAATGCAACAGATGGTGTGTCAATTGGACGCCCGGTCTGTATGTTATTGGCCTTTTAGTCCCGAGGGACTGGTTGGATTTGTGTTCGATCCAACCCGGACATACCCCAACTTTATTGAAAACTCAAGTGGGGCATACCAAAAGGACCGTCCCGATCCAAGGTTTCTGACACCACATATGGTTAGTCAAACGGACGCCCGTAGCTCAAGTTATAGCTGAAAGAGTGGAAAGGGGTTGAAGTTGGTCCAGGTCCGATCCGACTCGGTTGGACTGACCTGGCCCGACCCGAACCAGTTTGAGTCGACCTGGCCCGAACCAGGTCCAGCCCTAGGTCCGACCCGGCCGGCTGGGTCTGGCCCAGCCCACTGGGTCTGGCCTGACCCACTAGCGTGGCCCGACCCGCTGGGCTTCCTGCGATGGGTGGCCCACTGGGCAGCCCGCTGGGTGTCCAGTGATGGTCGGCCCATTGGCCCATGGCTGGAAGGACTGCCAACCATCCTCCGTGGCACGGTCGTGCTCCGCGCCACTACCGGCAGCTGACAGGGAGCCGACCGCCCCTCCATCGCCACCGCAGCCTCGCGCCGTGACCCCTGCACGCCGGGCGGCGTAGACACGCGCCACCCCCATCATCACACGGCTGGCCGTACACCAGACGCTACCCTCACTCTTCCATAGTAGATGGGCCGCGACCCTTCTTCGGTGGCGCGGTTGCACCGCCGCCGCCATCGCGGACGGCCGAAGTGCCGACCGCTACTCCAGATTCCTACCGGTGCCAATTTCCGGCACCGGTCACCATCCTCCTCCATCACGTAGAACGCATCAATAAGGATGATGTGGAGGAATCGTGCCATGTTTGTTTGGCCCGCACCCTCTGTGTTAGATTTTCAGCACTCGGCTTATGGAAAAAGATTCAACGTAAAAGAAATTAATGAATAATAATAAAAACACAGCCCTACCTCGAAGGTTCGTTGATGTCCGAGAGGAGGGAAAGATGGAAGTCGGTCCGTTGTCGTTGAAGATGTTCCTTGTTGGAGATCCTTCGATGAAGTTCTTAATTGGAGAATTATTCGTCTAAGGAGAAGAGTTCTTCGTTGGATAATGTTTCTCTAGAATTCTCCCAAGCTCTCCCTTGCCAACAAATTTTTCCCCAACACCACAAAAAGATGTTCCAACTTATTAAATTAAGTTTTTATTAATTTTATTAGAGTTGGCCATTAATTAAGTTGATGTTGGCATAATTAAAGTGGAGGAAGTCCATGGGTTAACTCCACATTAAGAGGGGTTCAGGTGGTTCCCACCACCATGAATACAAAAATGGGGGGTTTTCTAGCTCTGGTGGTCCCCACCACTGAACATTCAATTGGATGGTTTTAAATAAAATAAAAGTTGATCTTTATTTTATTTTTATTTCCATGAAAAAGACGAAAACTAACTTTCACCCTCATATTAATATTGTCGAGGTGAAAGTCTCCTTAAGCGAATATCAGTGCTGCGAGTTCAACAGTGCCCTCAAATTTCAATTCCGAGCACCGGTTCAAAAGTCACAAAAACCTGCTCGCACGTTTACTGAACATACTTAAAAAAAAGTTCAAAAATACATTATGGGGACACCAGGCCTCGGAATCACACTCCATCAATTTTCGTGGACTCGTAATATTCCCATATAATTAAAAAAAAATTACAAGGAAAAATCCAAGTCTTTAAATTCTACCCACCTCATGGATTTGCGCCCCTGAAATCCTCATAACAGAAACTAGGAAAAAAAGTGGGGGTACTGAGCACGAATATGAGCATCCCGCTCCCACATGCTCTCATGGAGGTTCTCGTGCTGCCAACACACACACACACCAAATGTATCAAGCACTCATGAAGGACCCTTTCCTATCGATCCTCAGTCTCCACTGGAACCTCTGTAAACATTTCCCCATCGTCGATGTCCAGCTCGCCCCAGTCAATGATGTGTGAAAGGTCATGCATATATCTCCTCAACTGGGATACGTGGAAGACGTTGTTCACCCAGTGAAATTGAGGTGGAATAGCTAAGTGGTAAGCCACCTCGCCAACTCTGCTGAGAACCTGAAAGGGTCCGATGAACCTCAGAGATAACTTACCACCCCAGCCAAATCTCTGCAAACCCCATCGAGGTGAGACCCGTAGAATGACATGGTCACCATCCTCAAACTCCAGAGGTCTCCATATCTTGTCAGCATAAGACTTATTCCTGCTCTGTGTAGTCTTTATCCACTCTTGGATAATCTTCACCTTCTCTGTGGTAGCCCGTACCACATCTGGTCCCATGAGTGTTGACTCCCCTGGGTCAGTCCAGCACAAAGGAGATCTGCAAGGTCGGCCGTACAATGCCTCGAAAGGTGTCATCCCAATGGTAGAATGATAGCTGTTGTTGTAAGAAAACTATACCAAGGGAAAGTGATCCTCCCAACTGTGACCGAAGTCAAGGATTCAAGCATGCAACATGTCCTCGAGGGTCTGAATGGTCCGCTCAGTCTGGCCATCTGTCTGAGGATGGAAGGCAGTGCTCAAACGAAGTTTCATCCTGAAAGCCTCCTACAACCCCTTATATAGCTGGGAAGTAAAACGTGAATCACGATCAGAGACAATCATTGAGGGAACTCCATGTAGCCGCACAATATTCTGCACGTAGATGCGTCTCAAGCTCTCTACTGAACCCTTCTATCTGATCGGTAAGAAGTGGGTTGACTTGGTGAGTCGGTCGACGATCACCCAGATAGAATCATAAAACCTAGATGTATGTGGAAGTCCTGTCACGAATTCCATGGATATTCCATCCCACTTCCACTTTGGGACCTATAAAGGATGAACTAAGCCTACTGGTACCTGATTCTCCTCCTTCACTTGTTGACAAGTGAGGCACCGAGAGACAAACTCTACTACTACTTTCTTCATTACCGGTCACCAGTGCTGTCTCCAGAGATCCTAGTACATCTTCTCCAATCCTAGATGTACCGCTAAAGAGGATGTGTAGAACTCCCGCAACACTTCCTCCTAAAGCGGCACTGGTACCATGGTACGTCCTCTGAAAAGGATGATGTGCTCCCCACCCTCAGAAAATCCATCAGGTGCCTGTCCTGTGGATATCTAAGCACGTCGAGCCTTGCAGTCAGTGTCCCCACGCTGATCTTCCCTAAATCGCTGAAGGAGAGTGGGAGTGACTATAAGAGATTGAAGAAAAGATGCTCCATCTTGACCCACAAATGATATCTGCAAAGCGGCCAGTTGCTTCGTCGCCTCACCTAGAAGCTGTATACCAGATCTCCTGCTGAGTGAATCTTCTACAACATTCCCCTTCCCAGGAGTATAGAGTATCATGAAGTCATAGTCCTAGATTAACTCAAGCCAACGTCACTGTATCAGGTTCATGTCCTTCTGGGAGAAGATATACCCAAGACTCTGGTGGTCAGAGTAGACCGTAAAATGCTCGCCCATCAGATAGTGCCACCACATCTTCAAAGAGAAGAGCACTGCTACTAACTCAAGGTCATGGGTAGCATAGTTCTGCTCATGCTGTCTCAGCTATCTAGAACCATATGCTATAACTACTCGCTCCCACATCAGGACACATCTAAGCCTGGTTCCTGATGCGTCGTAGTAGACTACATACCCAATGCCCTCTTCTAGAAGCCTCAAGACGGGGGCACTAGTCAGCCTTTGCCTTAGCTCCTGAAAACTCTGCTAACATATCTCTGACCACACGAAGGGTTTCCCCTTCTTCCTCAACGCTGATAAAGGTGCTGCAACTCTAGAGAAATCTAGAAAAAATCTCTAATAGTATCCAGACAAACCCAGGAAACTCCGCACCTTCTTCACACTCCTGGGTGGCTCCCAAGCAAGTACCACCTCAATCTTTGCTGGATCCACCGCAACTACAGCCTCCGAGATGAAATGTCCCAAAAAGTGAACCTCTCAGATCCAGAACTGGTACTTCGAGAGCTTACCATAAATCTGGTGCTCTCAGAGTGTGTCCAGAACTATCTGCAAATGATAGGCATGCTCCTCCTTGGTAGCCGAGTAGATCAGAATGTCGTCGATAAATACTAATGAAAAGAGATCAAGGTATGGATGAAAGATCCTGTTCATGAGTCCTATGAACACTGATGGAGTGTTGGTCATGCCGAACGACATGACCAAAAACTCATAATGGCCATACCGAAATCTGAAAGCCGTCTTTTGCACATCCTCATCTCATACTCTGACCTGGTGATAGCCTGATCTGAGGTCTATCTTCAAGAACCACCGTTCTCCCTTCAGCTGATCAAAGAGGTCGTCAATCATAGGGAGTGGGTACTTGTTCTTCACAGTCACCTGGTTCAGGCACCGATAGTCAACACAAAGTCTCAAGCTCCCATCCGCCTTCTTGGAGAACAAAATCGGAGCTGCCCAAGGAGAAACACTGGGCCGGATGTACCCATTACCATGTAAGTCCTCCAGTTATACATACAAATCACAAAGCTTTGTGGGATCCATCCGATACGCTGGTGTTAATATCGGTGCCGTCCTGGGGTACAATTCAATGTAAAATTCCACCTATCTGTGAGAAGGTAGACCTGAAACATCATCAGGGAAGACATCCGCGTACTAGTCCACCACTACAGGATATCTCATACTTTCCACATCAACCGTTCCGAGGGTAAGGCTATCCAACTAATGAGTGATTGGATACAACCTCCTCTGGGTAAGTCCATCTTGTGCTGCAAAGGCTCCCTTCCCACTGGTGAAGGTAAACTTGGTCCCATCAGTGCGGACACACCACACTTTGTGCCCAATACAGTCAATTTGAGCATGGACTGTAGAAAACTAGTCCATACCCAAGATGACGTCGTAAGGCCTCAACACCGCTACTAGGAGATCCCAACCGAATCTATCACATCCTAGAGTAATCTCACACTACCGGAACTAATGTGTAATCATTGAATCCTTTCCTGTAGAAGTCTCTAGCCATAAGTATCAAGCCAACAGCTCCATCGGAATCTCCGATCTCCGAACAAGGGTAGTGGAAATAAACTAATGACTGGTACCTATGTCTATAAGTACTATAACTAAGGTATAGTAGACACAGATCGTACCTCGTATCGTCTCGAGAGTTCCATGGTCATAGGACTTAGCTTCCTAGAGTTGATCTCGCCCTTGTCCACCTGATCCCTGTGGTCGGGGTGGACCACCGGTGGTGGTGGCGGTAACACCTCGAATCGTCGCCCACCGTCAGATCCTCTTCCAAATTCACCTTCTCCCTGCAGAAATCCTTGGTAGAACCTCTGCCTATGCTGGGTCAGTCCTTAGACCATCTTATGATCATCTGTACGGTGGGTCGGGAAGTCTCGAGCCATGCGACCCTGCCTGCCACATGCGTAACACTACCTGCTCCTCGCATGACTGGCTCTGTCTCGGGTGCCCCGCACAACCGACCCTGAATCCTGTGATCGTTCGCCTGTAGGTATGGTCCTCTTGAACCTCTGTGACATCTGTCTACTACCAGATTCAGAAGACTCTGCTACATGATGCCCGGTGGTGGGTCTCGTTGCTGGTGACTACTCAGCAAGAAAACTCTCCACTAAGAGGGATCGCTCTAACACCCCCGCCTGTGTCGGGATGCTGATAGAAATCATCGAAGCCCTGATCTCCTGCCCGAGTCCCTGTTTGAAGGTCCGGGCCCTAAAGAATGGGTCTTGGACCATATTAGTGGAGTAGCCTGAGAGGTCGGTGAACCTCACTGAGTACTGAGCCACAGTCATGCTACCCTGCTGCAGATGAAGAAGCTCCTGTATGCGCACTATGCGAAGGGTTGCTGGGACAAACTTTACCTGAAACAGGCTCTCAAAGTCTTCCTCATAGAAGTGTCACCTCATCATGAACCTGAAGTATCAAGCTCCGCCATCTGCCTGCTGCTTCCTGTAGAAGACTGGCGGCAAAGATCACCATGAGATCAGCTGGTGTCCCTACTAGTCGGAAGACTCTCACCACAGCCTCCAACCAATCCTCAACCGCCTGTGGGTCTGTCTCACCCTGAAACCTTGGTGGCCTATGGTGTTGGAACTTGTGCAACGCACTCAAGCGGTGTGCACCCTCTACTGATGGGGCTGGTGGCATCGGTGGCCCAACGGGTAATGGTACCGCTGGTGCCCCCACCGATAAAGGGCCCTGCACCGAGGCCTCATCACTCGATGGGTTATCACTACATACTATACCTGAAACCCTAGTTGGCTGTCTACGTGGAGGCATCCTAAAAAGAAAAAGGTGCGCCGTGGTCAATAAGTTATACCTGGTGAGCTGACTCAAAGAGATCACAAAGAAAACTTTTAAAAACACTCACGTAATCAGTGTTTTCATGCACGAAGTCAGAAATCAGAAGTCAGGGTCTTGGTGTATGGATACATCAGCCACCGCACCAGCACTAGATTCCCTAAACTGATAACCAAAATCACTACACATAACAATATTTCCATTAAAAAGATCATAGTCAAATGTTCTACGGTAGAACCGACTCCTCTGATACCAATTTTTCACGACCCATCCCCCGGGGCCCGTGCTGTGACTACCCCAAGCCCGCCTTCCATAGGCTAGGGGACGACGACTAGCACTGAAAGGCGTATTCCCTAAAATAGGAGGAAATTTCCTTTATAACCTGTAAACCCACACAAACCAAGCACATGAAAATATACGGACACAAGAAAATTTTATATTAAAAAGAGTACGTACAGTAAGCAAAAGAGGCCAGAATACAAGCCCAACTGGAAAGTACAAGGAAAACTGGGAAATACAAGAATAACTGAAAAAATCTCCTATGAACACCCACCAAGGATCCTACCTGAAGGGTAAGTATAGCTCTCAGACAATCGTCTCTACGGTACGCCTCATCTAATGTCCAACTCGACCTACCTCTAGTCCTAGTACTCTCGTCCTCAGTCAGCACTGTTCGTCATCTTCACCAAACACAACAAGGTACATGCATAGCCCATGCAAGGGTGAGTATAACGTTACCCAGTAGGGACCCCAAGACTGTGATGACCCAAAGTTTCATTAATGGAAATCCCTCTTGATCTAATTAAATGTCTCTTTATGTTTATATAAAATTTAAACTTCATTGGTTTTATGTTAAGAATTTTGACCGTTGCTAATATAGTTGTTGAACAGTGATCACATGATAAGTATAAATATAGGGCTTTAACACATCCAATTTTACTTAGACAAAAGAAGTGATGACCTCGTCCAGTAGAATTGCTCCGTACGAAGCTGATTTGTCAGAGCTCGGAAAAGAGGTGGCGTCTTTGGGCTTCGCCCTTGACCAAGCCCAAGCTAAGCTTCATCATGTCAAGCTCAAACGTGACCGTCTACGGGAAAAGTGGAAGTTGATTGAAATTACCACTCGAGCGATGCTATCCGAGCCACCCCAAGAGTCTGTCACCATCGCACACCTTACCCTTAGGTCTTATGCAGCTGTTTTAAGGGGTTATGTAACAAATAAGTAGTACTATGTTCATGTACAATATTATTTTGTATATAATAATGAATATAATTTCTAGTCATTTTTGATACATTGTAAATAGTTTTTAAAGTACAAATAGTGTTTTTAGTTATTATTTAACTAAGAATTATATTTTATTAAATTAAGGGATTTTTGAATTAAATAATATTTTAATAAAATATTATTATTATTATTAAATTATTTTTTATTAAATATAAATGATCTTATAATTTTATGAATGCAATTATAATTTTTATTAAGGTTTGAAATCCATTTCTGTCCAAACCCGTGAATTATCGATAAATGTCGGTTTTTATTTTAAAAGTGAAAATTAACACATTTAGAAAATTATTTAGATAAAATAAATGTTATTTTTGGAATCAGGATGTCAAAATTATCCAATGGTTAATTTTTCATAATTTTCTGAGACAGTCAAATTTTTGAGTAAAAATTAAATACCGTTTAAATATATAATGTGTTTTATGAAATCATAATGACCCAATAGTGATGTAATAAAATACTATAATCTTTATGTTCGGCCAATATATGTTTTAACATTAAAATAATGTGATTTTGGGTTTGTTTAACTTACTTTTCAAAGCATTAATGGACCCCTCAAGACTTATTCAATACTTTGCCTTTTTAAGTGAATTTCCATGGGAGTGTGACTCACCTCCACATAACTTATTATTTTAAGAAGTTAGGAATTTGGCCTTATAAAATAATGTTTTCCTCTTACCTTTTACAAAAACCATGGGCAAAAACCATGGTATGGTTTGTGGTTTGGATTAATTTAATATAAGGGGTCCCAAACCTAAATAATAAAGAATTCCCCCAACTTTCCTATATAAAACCACCCAAGATCCCACTCCCTCCTCACTCAAAGCCCCTGGAGTTCGTCCAACCTCTGCCCTAATATCTCTAGAATCCTCCCAAGGTTCCCCAAGCTCCCAATAATCCTCTCACAAGCCTCTCTCTAGCCTTTGGAAGCATACTTCCAAGTAAGGGTTTTTTCTTCCTTTCTCATTTTTGTCTATTTTCTTTAAGTTGTATTGCCCTTTTAATTTCAATTATGAATGTTGGGGTATGATTTCAAACCTCCTCCATACTGCCCTCTTATTGTTTGAATGATGGGAGAGCCCTTTATCTCTCATTAAATGCCTCCCATGTACACCCGTTACTATGCCGAAATTCCAAAAGGAACTTCTCTCTCTTCTTTTACATTCAAGAAATACTCTTGTATCATGAACCTAAATTCCATTACAATTGATGGGACATGTATCTATATGACCTACTTACTTTCCATTACATGTAAATATGATGAGGAACCCCTTTCTCTCTCATCAACCTTTTTTTATTAATTCTTACGTCACACCGTTGCACTGCCGAAATCGCACTGATTTTCTAAGCCAATGTCATTGTGTAGTGAATACCATGCCCATTTCTCCATCAAGGGTATTCACCTTTATGCACATTTACTTATTGATTGTAAAGTTTCATGTATGAATTCCACATTACTTTATCGTGGAATAAATGATTATGTTTTATGAATCCATGTTTTATGATCCATGTGGCACACTTATGCATGCAATGAAATGTTTAAGAAGGGTGCGCCCTTATAGCGCTCCAATGCATTGGGTAAAGTATAGTATCATGATACGTAATGTGCAATGAGTGTTGACTCATTATAATTCAAGTTCAATGAGGGTTTACTCGTGCTTTATGTGCAATGAGAATTTACTCATGCTTTATGTGCAATGAGCCTTGGCTCATGCTAATTCCATGTTAAGTGTTGTTGCCACATTTTCATGTTATGATTATCATGCTTTATCATGCCTTTATGTTCATGTTTCTTATATGATATATTGATATGCCTATTGTCTAACATGTATTGTACTCCTCATGTTATTCCATGTGTACTCCCTTACTGGGCTTTATAGCTCACCCTTTTCTTATGCATGTCCTCAGGTTATCCCATGCAATGCTAAGTATGAGGGAATATAGTGGTCATGTAAAGGAAGTTTTCAATAAAGATGTTGTATTTCATGTTTTAAGTTTTTATGTAATGGTCCTAAGCCCCAAATACACTAAACCTCTCGATCTTATTGGTTGTATCAAGTGAAGTTTTATGTAATAAATCATGTTTAAGTTTGTATTAAAAGCAGGGTTGTCATAAAGACCCTCGATGGTCTCAAAAAATCCACAAAGGATAAACCACAAAGCATGAAAACAACCGACAACCCTACTTAGGTATATGACCATACATATACCTAAGTTGTCGAGTAAACCCATCTCAATAATGAAGAAACACAAGGCCCAACTCAAAATCCCAAATCTCAACTATCCCACGAAGGAAAGAATACCACTAAGGTAACACCACATAGGTGATTGCCAAAAAGGTAATGCCACATAGAAGAATACCACAAAGGTATCACCACGAAGGTATGCACCACAAAGGTACACCATAGAGATGTTTACCACAAAGGTAAAGACTCAGATCACACCAGGTATAACTTAGGTATGGTAGTAATGATGATTAGGTGTAACTATTGAATCATCTTACTCTGTTGAGAGGCAGACCCATGTAGGATCCTAAATCATCAAACCCATGTAGGATCCTAGATCATCAGACCCACATAGGATCCTAGTACAGAAGAACCACATAGGATCCTAGAGTATTCCCACGTGGATTCCTAGAGTAGATCCAAGAGGGATACTAGAACACAAACCCACATAGGATCTCAAAACACAGACCCACATAGGATCCCTTTCTTATGATACAGCCAGCTACAGGGTTCCCGCACTAAGATCGCTTGATTCCGGTAGGGTCCGATCCTCAAGACACAGGTCAGTACTCTAATTTCCACAAAGTCCCACAAAAAATATCCCAAAGGACCGCCATGTAATAGGGGTATCAACGCAATAGACGATGCGTCAATTGGACACCCAGTCTGTATGTTATTTTCCTTTTAGTCTTGAGGGAAAGGTTGGATTTGTGTTCAATCCAACCCAGCTATACCCCAACTTTATCCAAAACTCAAGTGGGGTTTACCAAAAGTACCTTCTCGATCCAAGATTTTCGGAACCGTAGACGGTTCGTCAAATGGATGACCGTAGCTCAAGTTATAGCCGAAGGAGTGGAAAGGGGTTGAAGTTGGTCCGGGTCCGGTTTGACCCAGCCAGACCGACCCGGCCCGACCCGGCCTGGGCTGACCCAACCCAGTTTAGGTCGACCTGGCCGAACCCAGGTCCGGCCTTGGGTTTGACCCGGCCCGCTGGGTCCGGCCCGGACCTGGGTTCGACCCGACCCGCTGGGTCCGGCCCGGCCCGGCCCGCTCGGTCCGGCCTAGCTCACTGGCATGGCCAGGCTCGCCGGCACGACCCGCGATGGCGGCCCGCGATGGGTGGCCCGTGATGGGTGGCCCGAGGTGCGGCCTGCTGGCCAGCCATCCTCCACTATGCGGTCACGTGCTACGCCACCACCGGCAGTCGGCAGCAAGCCATCCGCCCCTCCATCACCGCTGCGGCCTCATGCTGCCACCCCTGCACGCCGGGCGGTGCTGATGCGTGCTGCCACCACTTTCACACGGCTAGCCATGTGCTGGCCTCCGCCCTCGCTCTACTGCACCCGATGGGCCGTGACCCTTCTCTGGCGGTGCGGTTGCACCGCCGCCATCGTCGTGGTTGGCCGGAGTGCCGACCGCCTCTCTTGAGTCCCACCGGTGCCAGTCGCCAGCACCGGTCGTCCTCCTCCTCCATCGCATAGAACACATCAACAAGGACGATGCGGAGGGATCAGACCATGTTTGTTTGGCCCATACCCTCTGTGTTAGATTGGTATCACTCGGCTTATGGAAAAAGATTCAACGTAAAAGAAATTAATGAAAAATAATCAAAACACACCCCTACCTCAAAGGTTTATTGACGTCGGTGAGGAGGGAAAGATGGACGTCGGTCTGTTGTCGTTGAAGATGTTCCTCGTTGGAGGTACTTCAATGGAGTTCTTCATTGGATAATTATTCGTTGAAGGAGAAGAGTTCTTCATTGGAGAATATTTCTCTAGAATTCTCCCAAGATCTCCCTTTCCAACAAATTTTTTTCCCCAACACCACAAAAAGAAGTGCCAACTTATTAAATTAAGTTTTTATTAATTTAATTAGAGTTATCCATTAATTAAGTTGATGTTGGCATAATTAAAGTGGAGGAAGTCCATGGGTTAACTCCACATTAAGAGGGGTTTGGGTGGTTCCCACCACCATGAATACAAAAATGGGGGGTTTTCTAGCTCAGGTGGTCCCCACCACTGAACATTCAATTGGGAGGTTTTAAATTAAACAAAATTTGTTCTTTATTTTATTTTTATTTCCACAAAAAACACATGAACTAACTTTCACCCTCGTCTTACTGCTGTCGAGGTGAAAGTCTCTTTAAGCGAATATCGGCACTGCGAGTTCAACGGTACCCTTGGATTTCAATTCCGAGCACCGGTTCAAAAGTTACAAAAACACTCTCACACGTTTACTGAACATACTTAAAAAAAGTTCATAAATTCATTCCGGGCACACCGTGCATCGGAATCACGCGCTGTCAATTTTCATGGACTCGTAATATTCCCATATAATTAAAAAAAATTACATGGAAAAATCTGGGTCTTTACATAAATGATTCCAAGAAGTCCAAGATTTTTAAAACACTATTGAAATACACATTTGAGATCATTTAGGAACCAAGGAACCATTTAGAATACATTTGAATGGAGGAGGATTAAGGGAGGGAAGAAAGAAGTGGGAAATTGTTTTGAAATCCAAGGTTTAGAATGAAAATTTATTTTGAAAGCCATTATCATTTGTGTGTTCATCCATATGTTCACCCCATAAACATGTGGATGTGACCAAATGCAATGGAACACCCAATGAAAACTAAGAGAGTACCCCAAAACATTTTCTAAAAACCCTCATATACACCACCACTAAACACAATAATTTTCACACAATCACTAAAACAAAAATAGGATATTACACTTACACCCAAGGCTCAATTTCACAAGGAAAACCAAATCAAAAAATCTCAAGAAAGGTTAAACATAAACCAAACACCCAATTTCATATTTAAAGTAAAAATGAAATTTTATTTAACACTTTGAAATCATATACATATGAGTATAATCTAAGAAAACCCTTTGAAAAACATTTTCATCAAATCATCACCATGTAAATACCATAAAAATATATAATAAAACATCATAAGAAAGAATAAAACATTTATAAAACATTTAGGGAAGATCAAGAATCAAATTAAATGTTCTAGAAAGAAAATGGGCAGAAACACCTACCTCAATGATGTGCAGATGCGAAAATACTCTGGGAGAAGGAAGAACACTCCTCATGAGACAATCCAAACACCCTAGAATCAAAACAACACAAGCCACATGTTAACCCTCTACCTTAGAGTTCTTCTAAGAGAGAAGCCTACCAAGAAAGAACCATAAAACAAGAGGGGAAGAGAAGAAGAGGAGAAAATTGACCAAAAATAGAGAGAAACTTACCTAGGAACCTCAAGGGAGCTTCAATAGAGGAAGGAAAATAAGGGAGGACGGTCTTGGGAGCTCCCACGGTGCACCTAAGTCAAATAAGGGATGAGGGATACCAAGTTGGGTTTACAACATAAGAGGTGGAAAATTGGAATTTCAAATTTTTAAGAAGTTGGGAAAGTCGCATGGTTTTCCAAACCATGTGCCAACCGTACACAACCTATTGGAGAGAAGGGATGTCCACATGGTTTGGATACATAGTTTGGGAAACTATGTTCCAAATACGTGATTTGGATCTATCAAATTGAATAGCCTCCCCACATGACTTCCGCATGGTTATTCCTAACCATGTGCAAGCCGTGCTTTATGCCCCATACACTATCCTCAAGTCACATGGTTTCTCATAGGACTCATATAGTTTTGACCAAACCATTATTAGTTCATCCAAATAAAACCATGCATGAAATAATTGAACTGAAAAAATCCTTAATCTCAAAAGTCCACATGGTTTGACCCCCAAATTGTGCACACAAATAGTGAATAGACAAAAAATCCACCTAAAAACTCCAAATCTCAAAAATTTTCATTGGGAAATCAACTTGAACCTCAACTTAAAGATCCAACATTAAGATAATAATAAAATAAAAGAAAAACCATGGTCAGGGTGTGATAATTCTCCCCACTAGCCCCCAGAAAGTCACCCAACCATTTGAGGAACCAAACTCAAACTCAAAAACAAATAAGGCCAAATGAAACAAAAAACCATGGTGTGGCCTTTTACTCAAAAATTCACACACATAAATCCATAGAAAAAAAATGAGGAGAACCATGAGTAATGAAAAAGAAAGGGGGTTCTCCCCACCACAAGAAACTGGTTAACATCCCAACATCAACAAGGGAAACCCAATGCATATCGACCTAGGAATTCCCTGGACAATCCAAATAACACAACAAAAAAGACCAGAAACTCCCAAACCAAACCAAAAACCTCTACATAAGAGGGGATCCCATGGAAGAAACTTTAACCAAACAATGAAACCATGCATGATTCATCATTTCCTCTAGACAAAAATGCCTCCAAAGCGAGCATAGTTGGAAACCAAAACCAATCCACAAGAAGTCTAAAAACACATAGGGAATAACAAATAATTAAAGGATAATATTCATAAGATCACAACCACTAGAATTATAGGGAAACAAAAACAAAAAATTCTTCACAACAAAGAGGAACTTACAAAAACTAAGAGAACCCAAAAAAGAGAAATTCAAACTATTTACACTCCAAGGTTCCCCACACCTATAACGATCCTTGAATGCATGAAAAGATTCACTCTAAAGCCTGTGATTGGAGCCTTGATGTATTGAAGCATCTAATGACTCAAAATTAGAAGATTAAAACCTCAAATTGAAACTTCTTCTTCTAGAAAATCTGCCTATGTAACTTTTCCTGGTGATCCAAACTGCCACATCACCAACAAGTCTTTGAAGGATTATGACAAGAACACTCCGAATGCATAAACCGACCACATAGGAAGCACATGAATGAAAAATATGATGAATGTGAGGTCAGAAACAACAAAGGAGACTCCTTAGAAATAGGTTCCTATGGCATAAACCTCTCACCAGACGAGAAACCTTCGCGAGCACTAAGAGAAACCAGATCACCAACTGCCACCAACTGCAACCTAGCTAGAAAACCTTCATCCATGAGACTCCCAAACAAGAATTTACTAGATAATATAACCCACTCCTTTATCTCTGTATGAATACCCTATATTAAAAGAGGTTCTTTTAACTGATCCTTGTACACTATCTCTAGAGAGAAAGAAACCAACTCCTTGAAGCAGTCAACATAGGACTTCGCCATTTGCTAACCTAATTGAGCGCCCAAGAGCTCTGCCACTTTTATCACCATTAAATCCTCTGGTATGAACCATTGTATCAAAGTTTTATTAAGAAACTCACAAGTCATCCCAACTATAAACGATGGTGGGATGATCATCTTCCATCAATCCAAAGCTAGACCTCCAAGCGAACTCAAAACAACTTGCACCCTTATGACCTCGGGAGTTCCTAATGACCTGAATAAATCCTTGACTTTATCAGGACACTCTACTGCCACCAATAAATCACAATCACCATGAAGTAATAATTAAAAATAATATTAACTCGATCCCATTACTCCACTAAGAGTGTTGGCCGGGCTAATAACTGGATGAGACTTACTAGAAACCTTGTGTGTAATGCCCTGACCCCAGTTACCCAGAGTTGGTGCATTATTACATAACATTGGCATGATCACAAGGAAATCGTGTCCCAAAAAACTGATCATTTTATTATTATTGGAAACAAGATTTATACGTAAGTTCAACTTTACAACTTGAAAAGAAATAAAATTCTAATTTATTCCATTAGAAACATCCAAGCCTCCTAGATTATGCATGCAAGTCACTCATAAATAACTTCTTCATATCCTGGGAAAATGAAACACAAGAAAGGGGTGAGCTCAAACACTCAGTAAGGGTAAGAAATACAATGGAAGATAAAACAAATATTAGGCATGGTGAATAATTGAAAACACATGCCATTACAAATAATAAACATGAACACTTTTATGGAAGGAATATGAGATGAGTAAATAATGACATAATAAAACATAGTCATGGGTATTCTACTTGTCTAATAACCATAGATCAAATTGGGAAAGGCCTCAGCCAATTCCATGTCTAATCATCTCATGAGACCTAATGATGCATCAAGGAGCTATAGAAGGATACACCTGTCACATACTAAGTCCAATACATTACTCATATGAAAAGGTTGAAATATAACATAAACATTTGAATTAAAACTAGCATACGAAATGTCAATAATTTAACCATAAACCATTAATGGTATAAAAATAACACATCCACTGACAAAAATATCACAAAACCTTCAATACAATATAGAAGATTTGTTTCATAATTAATCGACTTCAAACAAGTATAAAATCCATCAAAGGATGTTTACATAGATGAAATCAAAACTATTTGAGAGAAATATCTCCTTATTTTTTTTAAATCATTTAAAGTCACATAATTATAAAAGAAAACATTTATTTTGAAAATATTATTATAATATTATAAGTGAATCTTTGAGGATGTTATAATGGTGGAGAATAACCGCACCGCCGTATAAGTTAAAAAAGACTTTCTTTCCTTAATTTTGTCGAAAAGGTCGTAAAGTACCTTGTTTGGAAAATGAATGAAAGATTCATTTCAAAACATATAAGTTCAAATAAGGGTATAAATGAATTTAACCCATTGTATAGTAAATAGTAAATTTTTTTTTAAATACATTTTTAAGAAACATGGGTGTGGATGATAAAGAGGTCCCAGTGGATAATTACGTATAAACAACCTCAGATAATAAAGGGATTGTGAAATTAACCCTTACCTTGTTATTTTCCTTGGTTGATGGTAGGTTAACCTCATGTATAATGGTGAAATAATTTTTATTAAATTATACAAGAACCATATACATTAATATGATATCATATAATATCTTCTAATATTGCTTTGATAATGATATTTTAGTAGTATCGTCGTTTCGGGTGTAAACTGATTCGTTTTCCTTTATATGTTTAGATACATAAGCCGTATTTGTTATGGATAGGATGTATTTGATTGATATATAGAATGATATTATGTTCTTAATCATTATTTTTAATAACCAAATGAAAATTATTCTTGAATGGTTACGTTGGGGAAATGAATCTCATCGCATTTGTGGAGACAGTAATCCGTACGTATGCACGAGCGAAAATATCATTATTTTGATTTAAAAACGCATGTAAATAGATGGTATATAATATATATTGAATCATTAACATGTTATATTTATTATTTAAATCAATTATACATCACTATTATACCCATCCAAATAATAGTGTATTGAATAACAACTACACCACGACGTGGAGACGGTAAGCCGTACGTATACACGTATGATGAATTTGTCATTAATATGATGGATAGAATAATGAATATGGTTGAAATGTTTTTATAATAACATCATAGTATATATAATATACTGTAATTATTATTTTAGATAAGAAACAAAAAATAAAGGGGAAGTGGAAGAAGAAAATAACTTGAAAGAGGTGATGAAATATTTACCTCTTCTTCGGGTTCTTTCTTTTGATTTGATCAAAAGGGCTCCTTAGGTTGGATTTATTACCAAATTAAGGCATCTTTGATTAAGGGAGTATAGTTTAGAGGATATTTGGGCAGGTTTTGGCCGAACAAAAAGGCTTTGTAGGTGTGAAATTAAGAGAAGGGTAAGTGCCCTTTTATAAGAGAGGTGAAGGTCACTTTAGGAAAAGCTTGAAATATTATTTTATAATAAAATAATTTTCAGTTTATAATGGATCTAAAATAATTTATTTCAAGTATAAGGTGGGTATGAGTCGAAATAATCTCAACAAATATGTCTTAGACGGGTTTAGGTCACCATATTAACCTCATCATTTAGATTTAACTCTTAGTTAAATAATTTGACTTTTACCATGTCCCTTTGTATTTTTATATTATATGATTAATAAACTTACCATAAACTTCCAAGAGAACCAAAATAGGTTCATTAATGACACATATAATATTATTTAGTCCCTTTGGCCAAACCTTAGACTTTTAGGACTATTATATCAACCAATAATATAGTATTTTTTTAAAAACTCAATTATATCAATTTTGTCATTATTTAATAATTTATTTTTGTTAAAGTCATAACCACATTATTAATTTGAATTTTTTTTATTGAATCAACCTTAACATGTCATATTAACCTATAAAATTATTTTATGGAATCAAAACGTTCAAATTATATTTATTTTAATATTTATAATATCATTTATTTGATTCTTTCATTAATAAGGAAAATACTGCATCATTATTGTGTCATATATAAATATATATATTTTATGTCTAAAAATTATAAATAAAATATCATTATGTAGGAAATATTTTTAGATTTATAATTAATATTTATAGTCTAATATATCAATTATATAACCTCATATAAATTTTTTTTACTCAAAGATATTTTTTTTATTTTTGTCTTTACTTTAGATTATTTAATATAAAATGTCATTATCACACCCATGTGGCTCCATGAGGTCCCAAAGTCAACCCAAAGATGCCCATGGTCAGAAATGTATCAAAAAATAGGAATATGACACATTTTAGGGTAATTTAATATTATTATAATATTATTTTTTTACCCTTATTTACCGGATTTACCCTTTAACTATTGTAAATAAAATATTTACCGAAGTAATTATTCATAATGTCTAAAAATAAAATTTACCTATTTAAACAATTTGGAACTCATGATTCCAAATATGGAATCTATTTTTACAAATTAAAAACACATAAGTGGCAGAAATTAATTTAAAATTAATTCCCGCTATCAAAACAAAAAACGTGTTTTTAAGAAATAATAACTATCAAAAGATTGACACTTGTTTATGTCCAGTTTAAATGTGAAATTACATCCAATGACCAAAATTGGATTAAATGGTAAAAATATAATCTAATTATAATTTATAACTCTCAAAATTATAATTTAACACTATAAATTATTTTTATTAAAAAAGTTTTTTTTAATTAAAATTTAGTATTTTTCACTATTCATCAAAATATACAAGTTATCATAAAAATTCCAAAAATTTATCCAAACTAAAATTTTATGTCCCGATTATAAAGAAGAATTTAATTTAATTAAATTTAATATATCAAAGTGTCAAATATTGGTTTTAAAAGGGTTTTCCATTAAAAGGCGGTAAAATTGCATTTTTTTTGAAAAATACTTCTTTTATCTAAAAAAATGAATTTGTTCTTATATTATGTATAAGGAAAAAATAATGTGGATTCTAAAATTTTATAGATTATATAAAATTCAAAATTCAATTAATACTATTCATAACCACTTTTTGAACGACTAGTTTAGTAAGTCGTGTTACACTCAAACTCGGTGTTGCGTGTAGCCCAAGTTATTGAATTACTTTGAAGAAGTAACGTACTATGAAATCGTGGGGTGTTACATTCTCCCCTCCTTTAATAAATTTCATCCTCAAAATTTTAAAATTTTCTTTGAAAATAAAATGTTGAAAATAGAAAATACCTTTGTGGAAAACCCACATTGGAAATAGGGTTAAAAAATTTTAGACTTAATAAGACGAAAGAGAAATGAAAAGTTGACCACCAAATTATGATCTAGAATAGGAGAACATTGGTGGAAATTATAAGCATATAATTGGAGGAAAAATGTAAATATTTATAGGGAGTGATTGAGGTCATCAATCAAAAACAAGTGTACACTTGAGAGCCTCAAAGCCATCGATCTATGATGATCTAAAATATCATCAGTTCAACAAAACATACAGTATTAGGATAAATTTTTTTTGGTTTTAATATCCCTTCCCTAAAGTTTAAGAATTAATTTCTTCATAGAATAATAGAAATATAGATATATATATATATATACCTGACAAGTAGAGTTTCATCCTTCAACTAATTTCTACCACAAACTCATATTTCACTCTAAAAGATAATAGAACTCAAAAATATTATATTTATACTAATCGTATAAGGTTCCAAATATTAACACATAACATTTAAATGAAGAAAAATATTTTTTAATAACCAGGGACTTCCTGTAGGCTAGTAGTAGGTAATAAAGGCCCGTCACACTATGGTTCTGGGTTCGATTCCTGCAGCTTTGTCCGAAGTGATGAGTTATCTCCCGACCTGTAGGTTGTATGTTTCCTAAAACTATAGTATTATAATATATCATAAGAAATGTTTTAATCTTAAACAATACTATTCAAAGTTAAACTTAATCCATTACAACCTTTATATTTATCCAAAATACCTCTGTCCAAACTTACAGTCCAAAATTTATAAGTAAGGTAAACACAGTGAAGATCTTTTTTTTTCCACGTAATAACATGTGAATACCTTTATCATGTATTATTTTAAAACATGGTAACACCCTGAATTACCAAAAAACCTTATTTATTACATTAATGCTCCCTTATTCCTTATATAATACTAGATATACTCCTTATATCCAAAATTTTTGGAATACTCCAACAATGATGAAATAAACAAACCATTAATCAGTTCCAAGGTAGTCAAGAGTATCCAATATAATTTATCCAAATCAACCATCTCTTATTCTAAAATTACTACCTCATAATCAGAACCATATTAAGGTTTATCTTTCCTAGAACTATGTATTTTCTAAAAAGTTTGACTTTCTATTGAGTCACTTTTCATAGAACCATATAATCTCAAATCCTTAATGAAATAGTAATACAGTATAATTCCTTATTTATTTCCATAATTCATATAACCAGTACATCGTTGATACAATACTCAAATGAAATAATTCTTTAATAACAACATAAGAACACCAGTCATTCCTCTTCATCTATGGTAGTATCATAACTTGATTATTATTCAATAGCATCATTTGCGGTATACTCTGATGACTGGGACATTGATTCGCGTAGTGTCCCAACTCTTTGAATATGAATCATTATACATTTGAAAACTTTTTCTTACCCTTGAAATCACGTACTTGGTGTCCTTTTTCTCCACACTTATAACAAACTCCCATTCCCTTCAAGCATTTACCAAGGTGATTCTTTCCACAATTATCACATATGGGAAAATACTTCTTTCCCTTCTTCCCTTTATCCATATTTCTCTCTTCCATCCTTTGCTTCTCTTGCTTCCCTTCAAATCCATAGGACTCATAGAATTATTTACTTATCTTATTAACACATGATAATATTTCTTCATATGATGATAATACATTGGTGACTATTTCCCTTTTAAATTTTGGCTTAATACCATGAAAGATATGATCCTTCTTACTCTTTATATCATACGTATTGCTGGAGTTATCATTCCTTCTACTGGGCGCCATTTTTGAACAATGGCATACATTAGGTCAGTTTATGAATAGAAATTCATAATTCCAAACTTGTAAAATACCTAACATAAATTGAATATTTTATGGATATAATCCATAATCATAAAAATGTTTTCTTTGAGGAAGTATTTACTCCTAAATACTTTATAATGGCTTGTAATAAAAATGCGAATTATCTTAAGCATATCCCTTGGTAGTGTCGTAACCAAGAGTGCAGCAAGGCCCGTTTTTATGCACTAGTTCCCGTTTGAGTCTAGCTCAAAGCGGTGTTTTCGAGTTTTACCCCTAGGCACATCTGTGCCAGAGCCACCTCTACCTACTCGTATCCAGATAGGGATATATTTCTTGGAAAACTCACAAAATATCTACATTACTAAAATTCTAGGAAGTTCTTCTATACTAATCCTCAAAGTATATCTTAGGGTAATGTGCTCTAATTAGAGTTTATCTAAATCTATTTTCCAAGGTTTGTAATAAACTTCCTCTAATACCAACTGTAATGCCCCGAACGCAGTTACCCAGAGTCGGTGCATTATTACATAACATTGGCATGATCACAAGGAAATCATGTCCCGAAAGACCGATAAGTTTAGTATTATTGGAAACAAGATTCATACATAAGTTCAACTTTACAACTTGAAAAGAAAGACAACACTAATTTTTTACATTAGAAACATTCAAGCCTCCTAGATTATGTCTGCAAGTCACTCATAACTAACTTATTCATATCTTGGGAAAATGAAACACAAGAAAGGGGTGAGATCAAACGTTTAGTAATTGTAATAAATACAATGAAAGATAACATAAATATTAGGCATGATGAATAATTGAAAACACATGCCTTTACAAATAATAAACATGAACACTTTTATGGAAGGAATATGAGATGAGTAAATAATTCCATAATAAAACATAGTCATGGGTATTCTACTAGTTGAATAACCACATTATCCATCAATATTATTTTCATAATGAGAGAATGTATAATGCCGGACGACATGAAACATCTTGTCAAGACCTCAACCAAGACGTCTAAAATTGATTAAGGCATCAGCCAAAACCATATATCAAATTGGGAAAGGCCTCGACCAATTCCACATCTAATTGTCTCATGATACCTACCGATTCTTTGAGGAGCTATATCGGGCTCCACCCATCACATACTAAGTCCAATACATTCCTCATATGAAAAGGTTGAAATATAATATAAACATTCGTATTAAAACTAGAATACGAAATGTCAATACTTTAACCATAAATCATGAAAGGTATAAAAATAACACATCCATAGTCAAACATATCAAAAAACATTTAATACAATATGGAATATTTATTTCATAATGAATTTAATTCAAACAAGAATAAAATAAATCAAAGGATGTTAACATAGATGAAATCAAAACTATTTGAGAGAAATATCTCCTTTTTTTGAAATCAATTAAATTCACATAATTATAAAATAAAACATTTATTTTTAAAATATTCTTATAATCTTGTAAGGGAAGCTTCTATGATGTTATAATGGCGGAGAATAACTGCACCCACTGTATAAGTTAAAAAAGACTTTCTTACCTTAATTTTGTCGAAAAGTTCGTAAAGTACCTTGTTTGGAAAACAACTAAAAGATTCATTTAAAAACATATAAGTTAAAATAAGGTTATAAATTACTTTAACCCTTTTTCTAGTAAATAGTAAAAATGTTTTGAAATATATTTTTAAGAAACATGGATGTGGATGATAAAGAGGTCCCAATAGATAATTACGTATAAACAACCTCGGATAATAAAGAGATTGTGAAATTAACCCTTACCTTGTTCTTTTCCTTGGTTGAGGGTAGGTTAAAATCCTATATAATGGTTATTAAATTATAAAATAACCATATACATTAATATTATATCATATATTATCTTCTAATATTTCTTTTATAATGATATTTCAGTAGTATCGTCGTTTCAGGTGTTAACTGATTCGTTTTCCTTTATATGTTTTGATACATAAGCTGTATTTGTTATGGATAGGATGTATTTGATTGATATCCAGAATGATATTATGTTATTAATCATTATTTTTAATAACCAAATGAAAATTATTCTTGAATGGTTACGATGGGGAAATGAATCTCATCACGTTCATGGAGACGGTAATCCGTACGTACGCACGGGCGACAATATCATTATTTGGATTTAAAAACGTATGTAAATAGGTGGTATATCATATATACAGAATCATTAACATGTCATATTTATTATTTACATCAATTATACATCATTATTATACCAATCCAAATAATAGTGTATTGAATAACAACTACACCATGACGTGGAGACGGTAAGCCGTGTGTACGCACGTATGGTGACTTTGTCATTCATATGATGGATAGAATAATGAATATGGTTGAATTTTTTTTATAATAACATCAAAGTATATAGAAGATATTGGAGATAAAATTTTCTAATGGAAACAACAAAGAAAGTGGAAGTGGAAAAAGAAAAGAACTTGAAAGAGGTGATGAAATATTTACCTTTTCTTCGGGTTCTTCCTTTTGATTTGATCAAAAGGGATCCTTAGGTTGGATTTATGACCAAAGGAAGGCCTTTAGGATTAAGGGAGTATAGTTTAGAGGATATTTGGGTAGGGTTTTTCCGAACCAAAAGGCTTTGATGGTGTGAAATTAAGAGAAGGGTAAGTGCCCTTTTATAAGAGAGGTGAAGGTCACTTTAGGAAAAGCTTGAAATATTATTTTATAATAAAATAATTTTCGGTTTATAATGGATCAAAAATGATTTATTTTAAGGATATGGTGGGTATGAGTCGAAATATTCTCAACCAATAAGTTTTAGATAGTTTTAGGTCACCATATTAACTTTATCATTTAGATTTAACTCTTAGTTAAATAGTTTGACTTTTACCATGTCCCTTTGTATTTTTATATTATATAGTTAATAAACATACCATAAATTTCCAATAGAACCACAATAGGTTCATTAATGACACATATAATATTATTTAGGCCCTTTTTCTTAACCTTATACTTTTATGAATATTATATCAACCAATAATATAGTATTTGTTTTAAAAACTCAATTATGTCAATTTTGACATTATTTAATAATTTTTTTTAAAGTCATAAAAACATTATTACTTAGAAAAAGTTTCCTTGAATCAAACTTAACATTTCATATTAACCTATAAAATTATTTTATGTAATCAAAACATTCAAATTATATTTATTTTAATATTTATAATATCATTTATTTGATTCTTTCATTAATAAGGAAAATACTGCATCATTATTGTGTCATATATAAATATATATATTTTATGTCTAAAGATTATAAATAAATATCATGATGTAGGAAATATTTTTAGCTTTCTAATGAATAGTTTTAGTCGAATAGATCAATTATATAACCTCATATAAAAATTGTTTTACTCAAAGATATTTTCTTTTTTTTATTTTTTTCTTTACTTTAGATTATTTAATATAAAATGTCATTATCACTCCCATGTGGCTCCATGGGGTCCAAAAGTCAACCCAAAGATTCAAATGGCCAGACATGTATCAACCAATATGAATAGTACACATGTTAGGGTAATTTAAATTATTATAATATTATTTTTTTACCATTATTTATCGGATTTACCCTTTAAGAATGGTAAATAAAAAATTTACCGAAGTAATTATTCATAATGTCTAAAAATAAAATTTACCTATTTACACAATTTGGACCTCCTGATTCCAAATATGGAATCCATTTTTCCAAATTCAAAACACAGAAGTGGCAGAAATTAATTTAAAATTAATTCCCGCCATCAAAACAAAAAGCGTGTTTTTAAGAAATAATAACTATCAAAATATTGACACTTGTTTATGTCCAATTTAAATGTAAAATTACATACAATGACTGAAATTGGATTAAATAGTAAAAATATAATCTAATTATACATTAAAACCACTCAAAACTATAATTTAACACTATAAATTATTTTTATTAAAAATGTTTTTTTAATTAAAATTTAGTATTTTTCACTATTCATCAAAATAAGAAAGTTATCAGAAAAATTCAAAAAATTTATCCAAAATAAATTTCTATGTCCTGATTATAAATGATAATTTAATTTCCTTAAATTTAATATATAAAAAGTGTCAAATGTTGGTTTTAAAAAGGGTTCTCCATTAAAAGGCGGTAAAATTGCATTTTTTTTGAAAAATACTTCTTTTATCTAAAAAAATGAATTTCTTCTTACATTATGTCTAAGAAACACATAATATGGATTCTAAAAATTTTTAGATTATATAAAATTTAAAATACAATTAATACTATTCATAACCACTTTTTGAACGACTAGTTTAGTAAGTCATGTTACGCTCGAACTCGGTGTTGCATGTAGCACAAGTTATTGAATTACTTTGAAGAAATAACGTACTATGAAATCGTGGGGTGTTACATTGTGGACCTTTCTGAGTGGAATAATTTGAATATTAAGAGAACACAAAATATGAGATCAACATCAAACCAAAACTAAATCCAAAAAGAAAATCTTAATTCAAAATTCTTAGATCATAATCCAAACACCAAAAAATGAAACAAAAAATCTGCTTTCAAAACCCAAAAATTCCATTCCAATTTGAAAACCACATTCTTCCAAAATCACTTTTAAAAATTCCAAACTTACCTTAGAATTCAATTTCCAAACACCCACCTTTAAAAAAAAACCAAATCAAAAAATAATTTTCCATTTTTAAATCCTTTTTTCTCAAAATATATTTTTCCCTTTCGAAAATACACTCAAACTAATGAAGAAGAAAACAAAACAAAAATCGCACTAAACTCCTAGGATAGGGAACTAGTGGCCGTGCCTAACCCAACAACCTAGTTAGTTAGCCATGCCCCATGAAAGCACCGACCCCTAGGAGGATCTTGAACCGTGCACTCGGTATCCAAATGGGTCACTACTCTATATAATCCTACTGTACATCACCAACCCACCTCCATTATCATTCCCAATCCACACACCCAAACCAAAAGAAAAAATCAAAACCCAGACTACCCTTGAAAACCAAGGATCAAAATGAGAAAGAGTTATGATGCTCTTCCCATACCTATTACTCGAGTATCAAAAGTCCTAATATATA
The DNA here is from genome assembly GCA_963277665.1 of Viscum album. Taxonomy (NCBI): domain Eukaryota; kingdom Viridiplantae; phylum Streptophyta; class Magnoliopsida; order Santalales; family Viscaceae; genus Viscum; species Viscum album. The sequence goes on from OY728148.1 coordinate 1,144,730,087, forward strand.
GTATACATAATTCCCCAAATAATAGAGGGCTCATATGATACCACTTTTTCACAAACTAGGTCTGGGATGCCATCCGACTCGACACCTGACCCAGCCTAAGATACAACATGAGAGGCGTTCTTGATCATCTCAGGCTAGAAACTAGCACCAAACATCAAATAAAAATCAAGAGGGAATGATTTCTACCAATAAAAAACTAGGATCAAATAACCAAATAGAGAACACAGTAAGAACTATAATAACTGAACACCAATAAACATAAAACAGATCCAGATACAATGAAAACTACCAAGACAGAAACTACTAAAGAAAAATAAACCAAAATGAAACTAACAATATCTCTACATGACCTCTTGGTCACCGCCATCCCAAACTATATCACTCCATAGAAAATTTGAACCAGAAACCTGGACCTATAAAATAGCCCGAGTCTACCGACACCGAGTGGTACAAGTAGGGTGTGAGTATAAAAAACTCAGTAGGTAAGAAACACAGTTTCCATAAATTTCCTTTTCCAAAATAGTCCATAAACACTAGTTTGAAATACATTTATATAATGAGTTTTAATTATTTTAAATAAACAAACACAACTTCCCAAATGTTCCCCTTTTAAAACAACACACACATCTTTCCTTTTAAAATGGTTTTATATTCCAAATCCTAGTTCAAAACCAAAACCCAATTAAAAATCCAAACCAGAAGATCAAACAGGCTATGTTGGAAATAAAGGAAACAAAAAAATAAAGTATAAACTCATAGGTCTAATAATCAACATGCAGCGGAAGTAAAACAGAATATACTCATAGCTAATCACGAGAATTTCCTAAAAATATCTAGAATAAATCCCTAAATGTACTTGGTTTTGAATCACTTTTAGGTTCATGGTGTAGATTCATAGTTAATAACCAAATAGATGCTCTAAACAAGACAATCCAATGGCATATCCCACATGGAATCTTAGAAAATCCAGGGGGTATCAACCTGTCTAATATGGGTTGATAAGAAACTGTCACTCAAACCTCTATATTACACCCAAGAATCCCATGATAATAGTACATGGTGAGTGGGGAGGTCCTCACATGTGTGGCTCAAACTGAAACCCATAACCACCATGCTTTCCTACCTCAAACACTGACACAAATTATACGATGTACCTCTATACGGTGGGACCACCATAGAGATTCCCAACACAAAAAAATCATCCAAGGTGCCAACCAAGTCTCCAAATCACATGAGTTTCAAAACCACTTTCCAAACCACTATAAAATACCAACTGGGCCTGTACATTTTCAATCCAAATCCATTTTTCCAAAACTATTATGAAACCATACCACATGATACAAAGGTTCCAAACATGCCTTCATTAATATTTAATTACCAAACCACACCTCAAAGATTCTAAGCGGTACAAGATTATGAAAAAACCTTTTAAATCCATAATTTATCTCATTTAGGAACCAAAGAACCATTAAGAATACATTTTAAGGGAGGATGATCAAGGGAGAGAAGAAAGAAATGGGAAGGTGATTTGAACTCTAAGGCTTAGAATGAACATTTATTTTGAAAGCCATTATCATTTCTATGATCATACATATGTGAAACTCATACACATATAGATGTGACCACATCCAATAAAACACCCATTGAAAACCAAGAGAGTACCCCCGTACCTTTTCCCAAAACCACCATTTACATTACCACCAAACACAATAATTTTCACACAAACACTAAAACACAAATAGGCAATTAGACTTACACCCAAGGCTTAATTTCACAAGGAAAACCAAATTACCAAATCTCAAGTAAGGATAAACACAACCCAAACACCGAATTTCATATTTAAATGCCGGTTGGAATTTTATCAAACAATTTAAAAACATATACACATGAGTATAATATAAGAGAACCCTATGAAAACCATTTTCATTAAATCATCACCACAAAATACCATAAAAATATATAATAAAAAATAATAAGAAATAATAACACATTTATAAACCATTTAGGAAATATAAAGTATCAAATGGAATGTTCGGGAAAGGAAATGGATAGAAACACCCATCTCAATGACGTGCAGATGCAACCAAACTCCAGGATAAAGAGGAAAAACTGCTAATAGAAAATTCACAACCCTAGAATCAAAATAACACAAGCTACACATCAACCCTCTACCTTAGGGTTTGGAAAAGAGATAACTCAACTAATAAAGAACCAATAACCAAGAGGGGAAGATAAGAAGAGGATAAAATTGACAAAAAATAGATAGAAACTTACCTAGGAACCTTAAGGGAGATTTAATGGAGGAAGGGGAGAAAGGGAGGAGGGTTTTGGGATCACCCACAGTGTTCCTAGGCCAAACAAAGAGGTAAAATCCTGATTTAGGGTTAAAATATAAGATGGGAAAGATTAGAATTTCAACTTTTTAAGAAGTTGGGAAAGTCAAACAGTTTTGCTGCACGATTTTCCATACCGTGCACCAACTATAAACACCCTATAGGAGAGAAGGGACACCCACATGGGTTAGAAACATGGTTTGGAAAATAATGAACCAATTATGTGATTTTTCTCTTAAAAATTATAGAGCCTCCCTACACACTTTCCGCATTGTTTATCCTAATTGTATGCAATCCATGCACCATGTACTGAACACCATCCTCAAGACGCATGGTCTCTCCTAGGCCTCACAAGGTTTGGTCCAAACTATGCACAGGTCAAGAAAAAAATCGTTCAAGAAGTAATTGAACTAAAAAAACCCTCAACCTCAATAGGTCGCACAGTTTGACCCCCCCAAATTGTGCACACAAATCGTGCATAGGCCAAAAAGCCACACAAAAACTCCAAAACACAAAAATTATTGTCGAAAACTCGACCCGAACCTCAAAAAAAAGATCCAACATCAAGAAAATAATAAAATAAAATAAAAACCACAGTCAGGGTGTGATAATGGGGTTTATGATTCAAAATTTACCAAAGTGGTAAATGTTTAATGTTACAATCTCATTTTTTATCGAGATTATTTATGATTAAGTTTTTGATGATGAAATATTATGATATATCTCTCAATAAACTCATTAAATTTATCCTTATTTGGTTATTTCTATATAATACATGTTTTCTATCCATTTTACTCTTTTTAAGAACCAAACAGACAAAAATAATGTTTTTAAGGAAAAATGACTTTATTTCTCTCTTTATTCGAAAATCATTTTTATCGCATGTCCATATTTTATAAAAATATTTTAAAAAATATTTTTACTATTATCCAATGATTATTTAAATTCATTTTTACCATTGTTTTAGTTTTTTAAAAATGTTTTAAAATGAATATTTTTGTTGTTTTTAGAATGAGGAACTTTTGACTTTTTACTAAAAATGTGAAATGAATCTTTATTTTAACATGTATGACCAGAATGGTATTTACCACCATCATGAAAACTAAATTATTTAAATATTCCTTTACAATTTTATAAGGTTATTTTAAAAGAAAATGTTTTCTTTAATATTTTTTAATTTTTTTTGATTTTAAAGAAGTGAGTTCAAAATGGAAAGGATATTTTCCTCAAGAACGTTTTAATGATATTTTTATAGAATTTCTATTCATCAACAATAATAATATTTGGTGTTTCTTATGTTCTACTAGGGATATGATCCAACGATACCATTATTATTCTTTCTATGGATGGTTTTTGATTATGGTGATGAGATGTTTATGAAACCCATTTATTTTTCCATGGGTTATGCTATGATGGATTGATGAAATGTTTATGAAACTTGATTTATTTTTATGAGTTATGATATGAAGAATGTTTAATGATTTTAAGACACACATATGTATGGTTTTCATTATTCTATGGGTGGGAATGGAATTATATATCCCTCCAATGCATTGATTAAATTTGTATATCTCCTGAGGTAATTATGGGAAACAAGTTGATGTGCTTGATCTAATATGTGAAATAAATTGATGTGATTGTTCCTCTATGGGAAACAAGACAATGTTCTTGATATATTATAGGAAAAAATACAATATGGTTGATCCAATATGGGAAAAAAGTCAATGTGCTTGATCCACTATGTGAAAAAAGTGATGACGACTGATTCTTTATGATGTGGGAGACTTGAGTTGATGCCTGATCCACTATGATTTGATGGTCTTATTAGTTAACATTGAAATATGAAATGGTTTCTATATTTATGATGGTGCTATACTCATATGATAAGAAATTGTGGTTCATGATTGATTTATGATTTTTTATCACTCTTATGAATCATGTATTTTGGAAAGATAATGTTCTGTTCCATGACTCATGTTTATGATCCATGATAGATTGGGTTTGATATTTTTAAGTTGTATTCATGATCTCATACCCTTATACTTATCTTATTCTTTTAAATGATCATTGATTTATATCTCCCATGTTTACCCTTATTAATAATATGAGATCACCCTTTATTTTGTTTCCTTTCCATATGTTATGAAGAAATGTATTATACATGATATGTCAAAGAAGGGTGAAAGTTATGAGAAACTTAGTGTGAGATGATGCAGTTCACTTATGAACCATTTATTTACACATACAAGTTTCCAAAGGCACTAGACCCATATGATTCTAGTATAGATCATTATGTTATATAATTAATATTCATCTATTAAGATGTGATATATATGTATGAAAAGTGAGGTTCATTACTGTTGGTATTACAGAAAGGATTAGTTAACCTTTGAACTAGGATTCAGAAACTTTAGTTAGAACCCTATGGATAAGTATAAGGATATTTAAAAGTATAGGAAAATGTCTTAAAATTTTGGTAAAGGATCGATTGATTGGTTTACAAGAAATTACATCCATGTATAGATACTACAAGTGGATATGGCTCTTGAACATTTGTAGCGAGGGGTAATGAATTCAAAAAGGATGTGTTGGGATTTGACTTGATCATCAACAGGTGCACGAAAATAAGCCTTTCTACACACTTAGTTTGATACTCCTGTGGGATAAGTTCTAGGAATTCAAAAACTTCTTACGAATCAACATGATATATTTTAATAGATGATGTTCATGAATGAATGAGTTTAAGACTAAGATTTCATAGATTGAAAATAATGTGTCATGATTTAATAAATCCTATAAATACTATTTCATGATTATGTGGTTTACCATTATGATTATTGTTTCTCACACTATTATTTTTTTAGTTAACAGTTGGAACCCAAAGGAATAATGTTAATGTTGAATGCGATGGTCAATGGAATGATTTTACTTATGAGAAACCAAGTGAAATGAGAGGTGAAATGTGAAACATCATGATTATTCTTAATTAGTTATCTTATTATATGATTAAAAATATAAAATTTGGTGAGTTTCCTGAACCACCAAATAAGAGAAATATATAATTTCATAAAGGCCATATAGGGAAGAATATTTAGCTTCCAATATGTCTAGAATGCAGGAAGAAGAAATCAAGTGAATATCTTAGTGGAATGGGAAGATGTTTTGAGTCTGGAAAAGAAGAAAAAAAAGAAAGTAATTTCTAATTAAAAATTAAAAGTTCAATTAACACAATGTATTAGAATAATGGTTTCCCTAAGGTATCAATGATAATTGAATGTTTTAAGTGTGGAACATATGTGAATTATGAAAAAAAATTTCCTAGGGGGGAATATCGAGAAGAGAATCAAAAGGTTGTAATAGTTATGGTTTTAGTGTTGATGGTAAAGACACTACAAATTAAATATGAATGGTATGGTCTATTTTAGTAGTATTTTTTATGTTAAAAGTAAGAAGAATGATTAAATTAATGTTGATTAATCTTAAAACATGATTTATATTTCATATTGTATGAAATAATTATTAAGGAATAAGATTATAATACTTGGTTAATGGTTTAAGAATGAATTTTATTGATTGAAGTGTTTATGTATTGGGATTTTAGAATTATATTGTAGAAGTATTTTATCAATTATATTTTGGTTATAAGAATCATGAAACATCTAAGGACTATGTTAACTTTTATAATCATGTGTGTTTTAATATATGATTAACTTAAGTGTTATGGATACCATCATGGGTTTATAAGTTTAAAGTTGATCATAAGTTCAAAGTATTAAACACCCATTTTGATGTTTTAAGTGATGGGATTTTCATGTAATTTTTGGGAGACGATTTATTAGGATGAGGTATATATGACCCTTAGGTTCAACATGAAGTATTATTTGAGGAATAATGATATTTTAATAAGTTTAAAGGTATTTATAACCTTTAGGGTTAACATAATCCTTAATGTTAAGGTAATAATAGTCAATTAAGATTATTTGATTTTGTTGAAAAAATAAGTTGTATAGAAAACCTTTGTGGTTAAAAAATGATTTGATGATTAATGTTATTTTTTAGGATGTTAATCATATTTTTGTGAACTTTATATGAATAATATTAATATTGTTTTATAAAAAGAACAATTATCCAGTTGGGTGACAACCCGTTGCATCTGCAAAGGCCATGGGGCTTTAACCCACAACCAAAGGGCGATATGGGTTTAATGACTACCACCGACCTATATGATGTCCTGGTTAATATGACATTGTTTTTAATTAAATAATTTTATGGAAAAATATTATTTTGAACTTTGGGTGTTACTGTTGAGGTTTAGAAATTAATGATTTATATTATATAGCTTTTGATAACCATTTTGGTTTTGGTAAACATTTAGAGACATATAGAAGGAATTTTTACTCTTACATTGATCTTATGATTATTAAAAGTTATTTTTTGTGCTTCGGGAATAAAAAATTCACCTTGTATATTCATTTGTTAGAGTAATAAATGAAGTGTAAATTTATTAAATCATAAAAAAATGGTGAAACTATTCTTATGATATGGAAAGAAATTGAGTATGTATATTTTTAATGTTCACTATATTGATAGTAAAATAACAACTAAACTTTAGGAAAATGATCTTGAAATAAAATTTTATACATTTACCTTCATTTATGATGGATCAATGGTCTTTTCACCTATTACAGGTTTATGGCTTTATGATCATTAACTTTCTCCTGACCATGTTATCTATCACTCTATATTTTTCCTGGCTGTTAGTTTTATCCTCCATAACCATATTTCACTTCCTATTAATGTTCTCATATTTGGAAACCTAGTTTTGTATTAGTCTATATGGCCATATTATTTCCTTTTCCCTCTTTTTAAATAATTTTTTCTTATCCCTCTATACGATTTGGGTTTTAAACAAAGGTTGGAGCTTTGATTGCTGAGATAAAATTTCAAGGTTTCAATTTATTTAATGGGATATAATTTAATACCATGATATTTTATGAAATATATTTTTTTCAAATAAATTTAATTTATTCGATAGCTTGCATTACACTCAAAACCGAGTTTTGATGAAATAGAATATACTATTAAAAATATTAGTATCTAAACATCACTATTATAACCTATCCATTACATTTAGTGGTATGAATATGATAAAAATTTTTAAAACAAATTATTAAGGTTTAAATAAATAAAATATATTTATAAGTACTTAATTTTTTGTGAAGTCTTTATATGCTTCGAAAATACTTTTTTCTCAAAAAATGATTTTCATTGCTTTTTGAGAACAAATAATAATATCAATTTATTAAAATTTTAGAAAATTTATTTTAAAAAATAAAATTAATTTTTGAAATCATCATGTCAAAATTATCTTAGAGTTAATTTTTGAGAATTTTCTGAAAAGATTAAATTTTCAACCAATAATGAAAAATAATGATTTTATTAAAAGATGCCTTTTTTGTTTAAAGAAATTACAAGTTAATTTTTTTTAATATGGTTTTAAAAGTATAATAAGTTAAATTATAATATTATCAATCCAATTTTGGTCATTTAAATCAATTTTATGTTCAATTTTGAAATAAACACTTTTTATATGAAAAAGTTTTCTTTGAAAAAATGATTTTTCACCACATCTATGGGTTTAATTTTAAATTAAATTATTCCAATTTTATGAATTTAATTTGTTAAAATGGATTAAATATTTTTAATAATAAACATTAATATTATATAATAAGTATAAATTATTTTTTGTTCATAATGAATAGTAAAAATAGTAAAAATTAATTACCACGGTTAAGGTTAAAACAGGTCTACTGTGGGGTTAAACTAAAAGGATAATGGTTAAAATGTCCTAAAAACTTGTCCAATTCATATTATATGGACATATTTTGACCTTATCACATATAAATTTATATAATTATCCATTTTGGATCTTTTTTGTGGGTATAAACGTTGGTATATCTTTTTCTTTTAAAAAATTTCAAGTGTTTCCTCTCCCCACTTATAAAAGGGCACCCCTCTACTCTTCTCTTCTCACTTACAAAGAATTTTGGTTTAGAAAATACCTAAAATAATAACTTCATTAATCCCATTACTATTTCCTATAGGCATTTTTTATTATTAAACCATCTTTATAAGGCTTTATGTGTAAACCTAAAGAAGTTATTTGAAGAAGAGGTATAGTCCCAAACCATGCATTTTGTTTTATTTATTCTTCCAACTCCTTAAAATATTATTCAAATATGATGATATAATAAAATAATTATATACCATATAATTAGATTTTATTATTTTAGTTTTACAACCTACATTAATATCCTCTTCCATCAAATGGGAAACTAAACCGTCGATTGTGTGTACGGTGGATTATCGCCTCACGAACTGATGTAATTTGTTTTCCATCACCGCATATCTTGGGTGGATATAATGATGTATTTAAATTATATATATATATATATATATTATATTTATGATATAATTATACTTATGAAATTATAACATCTAACTTCTTACCTTCCAATCCATTGGAAAATGATAACAACGCTCATGCGTATGTGTGAACTACCACCTCCACGAAGCTATGTAATATGTTTTTCATTATATTTTGATATGTATAGTAATAAGGATATATTTAATTAATATATATGATATAAAAATAATTAATTAAAGGTTAATTAATATTTCCCCCTATTTTTTCATCCTTTGAGAATATGAAACAACATTTATGCGTACGTACAACCTACCGTTTCCATGAAAAATGTAATTCATTTTCCCATCTCTAACTTTTATATATGACTATAATTATGTATATAATGAATAAATATTATATTTATATCATCATTAAAATTTTATATATTATAGAACCATAATAAAATTATAATTACCAAAACTACCAAACCAAAACATACATGATAAAATGAAGTAATTATCACCCGAAATAGAGATTTTAACAATGAATTGTTTATAAACAGGTGTAAAAATATTATAAGTAAATAATATATGGTATAATATGTATTATTATGGTTATATAATATATATTTTTATAAAAAACCTATATTTATTATATAGTAGGTTCAAACGCGTATGAAGGAAGTCGAGACTTGAGGTAAATGATTTTCATTTCACTTTTATTTCTGTGAGACACATGCTATATTCACCAATTTTTTATTTTATGTGGTGTATATACTTCATATGAATATATTTTATAATTATTATTATGAAAATAGTAGGTATTTATATATCCATCTATTTTTCTTTCTTTCATGGGTCTTATGATTCAAAAGTTTCAAAAGTGGTAAAAGGTTTTATGTTACAATCTCATTATTTATTGGGATTGTTTATGATTAAGTTTTTGATGATGAAATTTTATGATATATCTCTCAATAAACTAATGAATTTTATTCTCCTATGGTTATTTATATTGAATTCATGTTTTTATTCCATTTTCCTCCCTTTAAGAACTAAAGATACCAAAAGATTTTTTTAAGGAAAAATGGATTTATTTCTCTATTTGGTTGAAAATCATATTTATTCCATGTACATGTTTTCTAAAAATGTTTTTAATAGTGTATAATGATTATTTAAATTTATTTTTACCCTTATTTGAATTTTTAAAAAATATTTTAATGGAATATTTTTTTGTATTTTCCAAATGAGGATCTTTTGAATTTTTAGCAAATATTTGAAAGGAATCTTTGATTTAACCTGTACAACATGAATAATATTTAATCCTATAATTATTTCTCAGTTATTTAAATATTTATCTAAAATTTTCAAATGTTATTTTAAAATAAAATCTTATTCTTTTATATTTGGGAAATTTTTAGATTTTAAAGAAGTGATTTCAAAATAGAAAGGATTTTTTCCTCAAGAATGTTTTAATGATATTTTTATAGAATTTATATTCATCATCAATAAAACATTTTGGTGTTATTTTATTACTAAGTATATGATCCAATGGTACCATCCTTATTCTTTATTTGTATGGTTTATGTTTATGATGATGAGATATTCATGAAATTGATTTATTTTTCAATGAGTTATTCTATGATGGATTTATGAAATGTTTATGAAAACCGATTTCTTTGAATGGGTTAAGATATAATGATATTATGAATGTTTAATGATTTTATGGAACACATATATATTGTTTTCATTATGTGATGGGTGGGCCTAGAATTATATAACCCTATAATGCATTGGTTAAATTTTTATATCTCATGAGGTAATTATGAGAAAAAAATCAATGTGCTTGATATTCTATGGTAAAAAGCTGATGTGCTTGATCAGTTTTGGGAAAAAAGTCGATGTGATTGATCCAATATAAGAAACAAGTCGATGTGATTGATACACTATAGGAAACACATGATGACACCTAATCCGTTATGATATGGGAAAATGAGTTGATTCCTAACCGATTATGATTTTATAATCTTGCTAGTTAACCTTGAGATATAAAATGGTTTCTATATTTATGATGGTTCCACAATTATATGACATGAACCTATGGTTCATGATTGATTTATGATGTTTTATAACTCTTATGATTCATTTATTTTGTAAATATAATTTTTTGTCCCATGACACATGTTAATGATCCATGATAGATTGGGTATGAACATTGTAAGTTATATTCATGATCTCATACCCTTATTCTTATCCGATGCTTTTAAATGATCCTAGATTTATATCTCACATTTTTAGAATTACTGAGCATCTGCTCTCACCCTTTTTTATGTTTCCTTTCCCTAGGTTATGAAGAAAGGTATTATGTATGATATGTCTATGAAGGGAGATAGTTACGAATAACTTATTGTGATATAATATAGTTCACTTATGAACTAGTTTTTTATGTATCCAAGTTTCCCAAGGCACTAGAACCATATGATTCTAGCATGGATTGTTATGTTATGTAATAAATATTCATCTATGTGGATGTGATATCTATGTATGAAATGTGGGGGTCATTATTATCCCATTTCCCCCTATAAAGGTATAGGTTGAAAGTAGAGTATTTATCTTAGGGTTACTTCCTCCCTTTGTTTAACACTTCTCATGATCCAATTGGAGTGGTAGGTGTAGTTTCTTTCTTGGAGTTTCATGCCTTTGATTGATCTAAGGCAGTGTTTCTTTAACGATTCCTTTGGAGATTATGGGGTTTGGTGGTTTCTACTAGTGAATTTTGATTGATGGATGGATCTCTGAGGATTGATTATTTTTAGAGTCTCCCATGTCAGCACTTTTTCAAGGTTTGATGGGTGAGTGGCCATTTTTTATTTTATTCTTCAGGTGTTGGTTTGTGTCTATTTTTGGAGGAAATACCATTTTTTTATTTATACTCATTGATCTTATAGAATCTTTGGATTGAGGAAACCAAGGCCCAGTGATTATTGGGTTCTTCTTTGGTTTCCCATTGCAGGTGGTGTTCCCTTTGGGAGTTTGTTCATGCGTCATTTCTTGATGCTTGTTATTATTTTTTTCCTTATGTGGTGTATAACATCGGATATTTTTTTCCCTTTCCTTTATACATGGTTAGAACTAGGGGTTCATTATTGGATACTTGGGGGTGTATATTTATTTTCAATTGGGTTGTGGATACCACTAGGCTATGTTTTACATTAGAATTACCATGGGATAGTGTTATAGGGATATGGATATAAACACCCTTGTATTCTGGTCGTGACCCTTAGGTTAGAGCCATGCTATTTCTTAATGAGGCATGTCTTAGGTTTTTGAGATTTTGGTTTGTAAAAAATGTTTTTGAGATTTGGTTTTTTAATCCTTTGAGATATTTTTAGGAGTAGTGATCACTTTGTGATTTTGATCTTGTTTCTTGTGGTTGGCTTTGGATGGTTGAGTTTTGTGAATTCCATTTGGAAATTTCAGGAAGGTGGGTTCTTGGTGACTTTAACTTTTTTTGTGGTAAGAGGTTTCTAGTTTTTCCACAATTTTAGTTCATTTATAAATAGTGGGGAGATTGATTCTTGATATCTATTTCTTTAGAGTTTATCTTTGAGGATTTTTTATGAGTTCTTTATTAGGTTTTTACTAAGGACTTACTCGCTTATTGTTCAGTTTGTGTGAGGAAACTCAACTGTTTAAATATTTCTCTTTCTCTTGGACAGTTGTTTTAGAATTTTAATTACCTTGAAATTCCATGTATTTTTTTTTAATATATGGGAATTTTAAGAGACTATGAAAATTGACGGTGCGTGATTCTGAGGCCCGGTGTGCCCGAAATGAATTTCTGAATTTTTTTTAGGTACATTCAATAAACGTGCGAGCGGGTTTTTGTAACTTTTAAACCGGTACTCGGAATTGAAATTCGAGGACACCGTTGAACTCGTAGTGCCATTATTTTCTTAAGGATACCTTCACCTCAACTGCAGTAGGTCTAGGGTAGAAGTTAGCTTTTCACTTTTTCATGGAGGAATAGAAAAATAAAAATACTTAACATTTTTATTTTTCTTGTAACATTCTTTGGGTTTATGGAGGTGGGGACCACCCGAAATAAAAACTCCCAATTTGAATTCAATGATGGGGACCACCCGACACTTAAAAAACTCCCTCTTTAATGTGGGGAAGTCTCTTGAACTTCCTCCAATTTAATTGTGACACCTTCCTTTAATTAATTAATCCAACTTTAATTATGCCAACAAATTAAACAGATAAACATATTTTATTTGGTTGGATATTCTTTTTGTTGGGGGAAGTGTTGGAAAAAGGAAATTGGGGGAGAACTTTAGAGGAACTGTTATTATCCAACGAAGAACACTTCTCCAAAGAAGAACGCCTCTCCAACGAAGAACGAGGAACCAACCCCGAACCCGGATCGAAAGCACCTTGTGGAGGCAACGAACCGACGTCCGTCCTTCCCTCCTCACTGACGTCAACAAACCTTTGAGGTAGGGTTTGTTATTTTAAATATCCCTTACCCATTCTTGACGTTCTTCGTGATTCCAGAATCTTTGAGCCGCTTGGTACCGATCTAATGCGGAGGGTGCGGGCCAAACGAACATGGCCCGACCTCTCCGCAATCCCTTGTGATTTTTGATGCGACCTTTGCGATGGAGGAGGACTGCAACCGGTGCTGGCTATTGGCACTGGTGGGGCTTGGGAACGGTGGCTGGCCGTGAAGATGTTGGAGGTGAAACCGCACCGCCAGAGAAGGTCCGCGACCCGTCGGCCGAGATGGAGCAAGGGTGGCGGCCAGCAGAGGCCGGACGAACGACGGGGGTGGCGGCGCGCATCCGCACCGCCCGACGAGAAAGGGCCGCGACTTTGTGCTGCAACGATGAATGGAAGGTGGCCGATATTCAGCCGACCATGGAGGGGTGGAAGACGACATTCCACTGGAAGGATAAGGGGCCGGCCACTTCGACCGGCCGAGATGGACCGAGCGGGACCCGCAGCAGGTCCCGCGTGCTGGCTGGCGATTGAACGATTTCGGCCGTTCGGTGATGGAAGGTGGGGGGTGCATGAATCTCCCTCGCATGCGGCTAGGCCGGGAAGCCCTGTGTGGGCCGGGCTTCCCAGCACAGGCCGGGTCAGACCCCACGGGCTGGGTACGACCCCGGGCCAGACTTGGGTTGGCCCAGGCCAGGTCGGGCCGGGTCGGGCCGGGTCGGTCCGACCGGACCCAGACCAGTTTCGACCCTATACGCTCTTTCAGCCATATCTTGAGCTACATGCGTCCATTCAACGAACTGTCTGTGATGATGGAAACCTTGGAGCGAGACAGTACGTTTGGTATACCCTGATTGAGATTTGGTTAAAGTTGGGGTATGGTTGGGTTGGATCGTGGACAAATACAACCAGGCCCTCGGGACTAAAAGGCTAACAACTTACACACCGGGTGTCTGATTGACGCACTGTGTGTTGCATTAATACCCCTATGACATGGTGGTCATTTTTGATACTTCTTCGTGGGACTTCGTGGATGTTAGAGTATTGAACAATGGCTTGAAGAGAAGACCCTCCTAGAGACAAGTGAGCTTAGTACGGGAACCCTGTAGCTGGAAGTATCATGAGAAAGGGATCCTATGTGGGTCTGTTCTTTGGTATCCTTTGTGGGACTATGTTTGAGGGTCCCATATGGATCCTCTCTAGGAATCCATGCAGGACTAGTCTAGGATCCAGTGTGGGTCTGATGATGTATTGGATCCTGTGTGGGTCTGATGATGTACTAGGATCCTGTGTGGGTCTGAAGATGTACTCGGATCTTGTGTGGGTCTGCTGATGTACTAGGATCCTGTGTGGGTTTGATAGTGATTTAGGATCCTACATGGGTCTTCCTATTAACATAGTAAGATGAATTAGTAGTTACGTCTAATCATCTCTACTACTGTACCTAAGTTATACCTGGTGTGAGCTGAGTCTGTACCTTTCTGGTCTTTACCTTCATGGTGATAGCCATATGGTATTCTTCTGTGTGGCGTGCATGTGTGGTACTTTCCTTTGTGGTGATACCTTGGTGGTATTCTTCTATGTGGTGTACCTATGTGGTACTTACTTTCGTGGTATTCCTTCATTTGTGGAATAGTTGATCTTTTGGCTTTTGAGTTGGACCCTGTGTTTCCTCATTATTGAGATGGGTATACTTGATAACTTAGGTATATGTATGGGAATATACCTAAGTAGGGTTTTCAGTTGTTTTCATGATTTTTGGTTTATCCTTTGTGGATTTTGTGATACCTTGAGGGTATCAAGGTCCCTACTGAGTATCGTTATACTCACCCCTGCATGGGCAATGCCCGCACCTTGTTGTGTTTGGTGCATACGATGAACAATGTTGACTGAGGACGAGGGTAACCGAACTAGAGGTAGATCGGAGGTGGACCTTAGACGAGGTGTATTGTAGAGACAACCGTTCGAGAGCGGTACCTACCCTTCAAGTAGGATCCATGGAGGATGTTCATAAGAGCTACTCAGTTTACTTGTATTTTCCAGTTTTCTTGTACTTTCCTATTGGGCTTGTATTTTGGCCCCTTTTCCTTACTGTAAACCCTTTTTTTACTGTTCAGTTCACTCATGCTTGTATCTTTCTATGTGCTTGGTTGTGTGAGTTTACAGGTTATAAAGGCATGCCTTCCCAGTTTTAGGGAATACACCTTCAGTGCTAGTCGCCAGCCCCTAGCCTATGGGAGGCAGGCTTGGGGTAGTCACGACATGGGCCTCAGGGGATGAGTCGTGACAAATTAGTATCAAAGGAGTGGGTTCTACTGTAGAACATTGGACTATGATATTTTAAATGACAATAGTTTTAAGTGTAGTGAGTGTGGTTATTAGTTTAGGGAATCCAGTGTTGGTATAGCGGCCGACATATCCATACACCAGGACCTTGACTTCTGATTTCTAACTTAGTGCACGAAAACACCGATTGCGTGTGTTTTGAAGAGTTTTATTTATGATCTTTTTGAGTTAGCTCACCAGGTATAACTTATTGACCATGGTGCACCTGTTTCTTTTTCGGATGCCACCACATAGACAGCCAGCTAGGGTTCTGGGTATAGTATGTACTGATAGCCCGCCGAGCGATGAGACCTCGGTACAGAGCCCTCTTCCAGTAGAGGCACTAGCGGAGGTACCAATGGTACCATTACCCATTGGGAAACCGATTACACCAGCCCCAATAGCAGAGAGTGCACGCCGCTTGAGCACGTTGCATGAGTTCCAGCACCAGAGGCCACCCAGGTTTAGGGGTGAGACAGACCCACAAGCAGTTGAGGATTGGCTGGAGGACATGGTGAGAGTCTTCATATTGGTAGGGACACCAGCTGATCTCATGGTGATTCTTGCCGCCAGTCTTCTACAGGCAGAAGTAGGCAGATGGTGGAGCTTGATGCTACAAGTTCACGATGAGGTGACTCTTCTCTAGGAAGACTTAGAGAGCATGTTTTGGGAAGAGTTTGTCCCAGTGACTCTCCGCGTAGTGCGCATACAAGAGCTTCTTCATCTACAGCAGGGTGGCATGACTATGGCTCAGTACTCAGTGAGGTTCACTGACCTCTCACGCTACTTCACTGATATGGTGCGGGACCCATTCTTTTGATCAGGGACTCAGGTAGGAGATCAGGGCTTCGTTGTTTTCTCTCAGCATCCCGATGCAGGTGAGGGTGTTAGAGCGAGCCCTCTTAGTTGAGAGTTTTCTTGCTGAGCAGTCACCAACAGTGAGACCCACGACTAGACGCCACGTAGCGAAGTCTTATATAGATGACATAAGACATATGTCACAGGGGTCCAAGAGGACCAGACCTACAGGTGGACAACCTCTTGACTCAGGATCGGTTGTGTGGGGTACCGGAGACAGATCCAGACATGCGAGGAGCATGCAGTGTTTCACATGCGGCAGGTAGGGTGACATGAGTCGTGATTTCCCAACCCGCCATACGGATGATCAGAAGATGGTCGAGGGACTGCCCAAGCAGAGATAGAGGTTCGACCAAGGGGGTCTGTAGGGAGAAGAAGAACGTGGTAGAAGAGCTAGCCGTGCATCTGGCGGTGGGCGATGATTCGAGATGTTACCGCCACCACCACTAGGTGTGCCACCCAGACCACAGGGAGCAGATGGACAGGGGTGAGCTCATCTCTAGGCAGCTGAGGCCTACGACCATGGCGCTCCGGAGATGATACGAGGTATGATCTGTGTCTACTCTACCTTAGCTACAGTACTTATAGACATAGGTGCCAGTCATTCTTTTATTTCCACTGTCCTCGTTCGGAGCTCAGAGATTCCGACAGATTCATTGGATCTATCCTTATGACTAGAGACTCCTATGGGAATAGATTCGATGATTATGCACTAGTTCCAGCAGTGTAGGCTTAATCTAGGAGGTGATAGATTTGGCCGGGATCTCCTAGTAGTGGCGTCGAGGCCTTACGACGTCATCTTGGGTATGAAATGGTTATCTACAGTCCATGCTCAGATTGAATGTATTAGGCACAAAGTGCGGTGTGTCCACATGGATGGGACCAGGTTTACCTTCACTGGCGAGAAGGGAGCTTTTCAGCATAGGATGGACATACCCGGAGGAGATTGCAACCGATCACTCATCAGTTGGCTAGCCTTACCCTCAGAGCGGTTGATGCAGAGTCCGAGTTATCCTGTAGTGGTGGACCAGTACGCAGATGTCTTCCCTGATGATGTTCCAGGTCTACCTCCTCACAGAGAGGTGGAATTTTACATTGAATTGTACGCTGGGACTACACCGATATCTACACCAACATATCAGATGGCTCTCACGGAGCTTCATGAGATGCGGGTACAACTGGAGGCCTTACAGGGGAAGGGATTCATTCGACCCAGTGTTTCTTTTTTGGCAGCCCCAATTTTGTTCGCCAAGAAGTCGAATGAGAGCTTGAGACTTTGTTTCGACTATCAGCACCTGAACCATGTGACTGTGAAGAACAAGTACCCACTTATGAGGATTGACGACCTCTTCGATCAACAGAAGGGAGCACAGTGGTTCTCAAAGAAAGACCTCAGATCATGCTATCACCAGCTCAGAGTACGAGACGAGGATGCGTAAAAGATTACTTTTAGATGTCGGTATGACCATTACGAGTTCTTTGTTATGCCATTTGACATGACTAATTCTACAGAAGTGTTCATGGGACTCATGAACATGATCTTTCATCCATACCTTGATCTCTTTGTAGTAGTCTTCATTGATGACATCCTGATATACTCAGCGATAGAGGAGGAGCATGCCTATCATTCACAGATAGTTATGGACACACTCTGAGAGCACCGAATTTATGGTAAGCTCTCTAAGTGCCAGTTCTGGATCCGAGAAGTTCACTTCCTAGGACATGTCATCTCATAGGTTGGATTTGCGGTGGATCCAGTGATGCTTGAGGTGATACTTTCTTGGGATCCACCAAGGAGTGTGACGGAGGTAGGAAGTTTCCTGGGTTTGGATGGATACTACCGGATACTTGTACTATATTTATCCAGAGTTGCTTCACCTTTATCATCGTTGACGAAGAAGGGGAAAACCTCCATGTGGTTGGAGAGATACCAGCAGAGTTTTCAAGAGCTAAGAGAGAGGCTGACGAGTGCCCCCATCTTGAGGCTACCAGAGGAGGGTGTAGGGTACGTAGTCTACTGCGATGCATCAGGGACCTGGCTCAGATGTGTCCTGATGCAGGAGTGATTAGTGATCGCATATGGTTCTTGAAAACTGAGACAAGATTAGCAGAACTACGCTACCCATGACTTGGAGTTAGCTGCACTGGTTTTCTCCTTGAAGATGTGGTGACATTACATGATGGGCGAGTGTTTTACAGTCTACTCGTATCACAAGAGTCTCAGGTATATATTCTCTTAGAAGGATCTGAACCTAAGATAGTGATGTTGGATTGAGTTCCACCAGGACTATGACTTAGAGATAGTCTATAATCCTGGGAAGGGGAACATTGTATTAGATGCACTCAGCAGGGGGTTTGGTATACAGCTGCTAGGTGAGGCGACAGAGCAGCTGGATGCTTTGTAGATATCCTTTGTGTATTGAGATGTATCAGTTTTTCTTCAGTCTCTTACAGTCACTCCCCCACTTCTTCAGTGAGTCAGGGAGTCAGAACGTGGGGAAACTGACTGCGAGGCTTAATGTGATCAGATATCCATAGAATAGGCACCTGATGGATTTTCTGAAGGTGGGGAGAACGCCATCCTCTTCTAAGGGAATACCATGGTACCAGTGTTGCTTTGGGAGGAAGTGTTGTGGGAGTTCCACATGTCCCCTCTAGAGGTACATCGAGGAGTGTCAAAGATGTGCCTGGATCTCCAATGACAGTACTGGTGGCCGAGAATGAAGAAAGCAGTAGCAGAGTTTGTCTCTCGGTGCCTCCCTTGTCAGCAAGTGAAGGCAGAGCATCAGTTACCACCAGACTTGGTTCAACCTTTAGAGGTCCCAGAGTGGAAGTGGGATGGGATATCCATGGACTTCGTGACAGGACTTCCTCATAAATCCAGAGTTCATGATTCTATCTGGGTGATCGTCGACCGACTCACCAAGTCGGCCCACTTCCTACCGACCAGAGAGCAGGGTTCAATAGAGAGTTGGGATGCCTCTATGTGCAAGATATTGTGCAGATACATGGAGTACACTCGACGATTGTCTCCAATCGTGATGCACATTTTACTTCCCGGCTGTGGAAGGGGTTGCAGGAGGCTTTTAGGATGCAACTTCGTGTGAGCACTGCTTTCCATCCTTAGACGGATGGCCAGACTGAGCGGACCATTCAGACCCTCGAGGACATACTGCATGCTTGCGTAATCGACTTCAGTCACAAGTGGGAGGATCACTTGCCTTTGCTGGAGTTTGCATACAACAACAACTATCACTCTACCATTGAGATGTCACCTTTCAAGGCATTGTACGTCCGACCTTGCATATCATCTTTGTGCTGGACTGACCCAGAGGAGTCAACACTTATAGAACCAGCGATGGTACAGGCTACCACAAAGAAGGGGTAGATCATCCTGGTGTGGATGAATACTACGCAGAGAAGGCAGAAGTCTTATGCCGACAGGAGATGGAGACCTATGGAGTTCGAGGATGGTGACCACGTCTTTCTACAGGTCTCACCTCGATGAGGTTTGTAGAGATTTGGTCAGGGCGATAAGCTATCTCCGATGTTCATCGGACCCTTTTAGGTCCTCAGCAAAGTTGGTGAGGTGTATTACCACTTATCTCTTCCACCTTAGTTGAACCGGGTGCACGACGTCTTCCAGGTATCCCAACTGAGGAGATACGTGCCCGACCCATCTCACATCATCAACCATGGCAAGCTGGACATTGACGATGAGGCATCATTTACGGAGGTTCCAGTGGAGATTGAGGATCAACAGGAGCGGGTCCTTTGTGGGTGGTCGATACCTCTGGTGCGCATTCAATGGAAGCACGGGAACCTCCAGGAGAGCACATGGGAGCGAAAGGCTCAGATTTATGATTAGTACCCCCACTTTTTCTCCTAGTTTTGTGATGTTGCTTTTAGGGACACAAAGTCCTAAGGTGGGGAGAATGTAAAGACCCATAAATTCCATGTAATTTGTTTTTATATATGGGAATTTTACAAGACCGTGAAAATTGAAGGCATGTGATTCAGAGGCCCGGTGTGCTCAGAATGAATTTCTGAACTTTTTTTAGGTACGTTCAGTAAACGTGCGAGTGGGTTTTTGTAACTTTTAAACCGGTGCTCGGAATTAAAATCTGAGGACACCGTTGAACTCGTAGTGCCAGTATTTGCTTAAGGAGACCTTCACCTAGACCGCAGTAGGTCGAGGGTAGAAGTTAGTTTTTCACTTTTTCGTGGAGGAATAGAAAGATAAAAATACTTAACATTTTTATTTTTCTTGTAACCTTCTTTGAGGTTATGGAGGTGGGGACCACCCGAACTAAAAAATCCCAATTTGAATTCAAAGGTGGGGACCAACCGACACTTAAAAACTCCCTATTTAATTTGGGGAAGTCTCTTGAACTTCCTCCACTTTAATTGTGCCACCTTACTTTAATTAATTAAGCCAACTTTAATTGTGCCAACAAATTAAATAGATAAGCATATTTAATTTGGTTGGATATTCTTTTTATTGGAGGAATTGTTGGCAAAAAGGAATTGGGGGAGAACTTTGGAGGAACTCTTCTTCTCCAATGAAGAACGCTTCTCCAACAAAGAACACCTCTCCAACAAAGAATGAGGAACCGAACCCGAACCCGGATCAGAAGCACATTGCAGAGGCAACGAACCGACGTCTGTCCTTCCCTCCTCAACGACATCAAAACACCTTTGAGGTAGGGTTTGTTGTTTTAAATACCCCTTACCCATTCTTGATGTTCTTCGTGATTCAAGAATTGTTGAGCCACTTGCAACCGCTCTAACACGGAGGGTGTGGGCCAAACGAACATGGCCCGACCTCTCCTCAATCCCTTGTTATTTTTGATACGATTTTGCGATGGAGGAGGATGGAAAATGGTGCTGACTATTGGCATCAGTGGGGCTCGATAATGGTGGCTGACACCATAGCTGGTCGCGAAGACGGCGACGACGCAACTGTGCCTCCAGAGAAGGGCCGCGACTCATCTGCCGCGGCGGAGCAAGGGCGATAGCCAGCGGAGGCCGGCCGCACGACGAGGGCGGTGACGCGCGTCTGCGCCGCCCGGAGAGCAAGGGTCACTATTTTGTACCGTAGTGGAGAAAGGAAGGCGACCGACATTTGGTCGGCCATGGAGGGGCGGCGCACGACGGTCCGCCGAAAGGATAAGGGGCCGACCACTTTGGCCGGCTAAGCTGGACCGATCTGGACCCACAACGGGTCCCACATGACTACCCCCCGCATGCGGCCAGGCCGGACTGCCCAGCGTGGGCCTGGTTGGACCCCGTGGGCCGGGTCCGACCCAGGGCCAGACTCGGGTCAGCCCAGGTCGGGTCAGTCCGACCGGGTCAGACCGGACCCAGACCAGTTTCGACCCTATACGCTCTTTCAGCCATATCTTGAGCTACGGGCGTCCGTTCAATGAATATTCTGCGGCACCGGAAACCTTGGAGCGATACTGTCCTTTTGGTATACCCCACTTGAGATTTGGTTAAAGTTGGGGTACATTCGGTTTGGATTGAGCACGAATCTAATCGGGCCCTCGGGACTAAAAGGCTAACAACTTACAGACCAGGCGTCCGATTGATGCATCGTCTATTGTGTTGAGACCCCTATGATGTGGAGGTCATTTGGGATACTTCTTCATGGGACTTCTTGGCAGTTGGAGTATTGACCAATGTATTGAGTAGAAGACCCTCCTGGAGACAAGCGAGCTTAGTACGAGAACCCTGTAGCTGGCAGTATCATGAGAAAGGGATCCTATGTGGGTCTGTGCTTTGGGATCCTTTGTGGGTCTGTGTTTGAGGGTCCCACATGGATCTTCTCTAGGAATATATGTGGGACTACTCTAGGATTCTATGTGGGTCTGATGATGTACTAGGATCCTGTGTGGGTCTGATGATGTACTAGGATCCGGTGTGGGTCTGAAGATGTACTGGGATCCTGTGTGGGTTTGATGATGTACTAGGATCTTGTGTGGGTCTGATGATGATTTAGGATCCTACATGGGTCTACCTCTTAACAGAGTAAGATGAATTAGTAGTTACATCTAATCATCTCTACTACTGTACCTAAGTTATACCTAGTGTGAGCTGAGTCTGTACCTTTGCGGTCTTTACCTTCATGGTGATACCCTTGTGGTATTCTTCTGTGTGGCATGCTTGTGTGGTACTTTCCTTCGTGGTGTTACCTTGGTGGTATTATTTTGTGTGGTGTACCTGTGTGGTACTTACTTTCATGGTATTCCTTCCTTTTTGGAATAGTTGATATTTGGGCTTTTGAGTTGGACCCTGTGTTTCCTCATGATTGATATGGGTATACTTGATAACTTAGGTATATGTATGGGCATATACCTAAGTAGGGTTGTCAGTTGTTTTCATACTTTTTGTTTTATCTTTTGTGGATTTTGTGAGACCTTGAGGGTCTCGGGGTCCCTACTAAGTATCGTTATACTCACCCCTGCACGGTCAATGCCCGCACCTTGTTGTGTTTGGTGAAGACGACAGACAATGCTGACTGAGGACGAGGGTACCGGGACTAGAGGTAGCTTGGAGGTGGACCTTAGACAAGGCGTACCGCAGAGACGACCGTTCGAGATCTGTACCTACCCTTCAGGTATGATCCATGGCAGATGTTCACAGGAGCTACTGAGTTTACTTGTACTTTCCAGTTTTCTTGTACTTTCCTGTTGGGCTTGTATTTTGGTCCCATTTACTTACTATACACACTCTTTTTACTATTCAGTTTACTCGTGTTCGTATATTTCTGTGTGCTTGATTGCATGATTTTATAGGTTATAAAGGAAATTACTTACTAGTTTTAGGGAATACGCCTTCGGTGCTAGTCGCCAGCCCCTGGCCTATGGAAGGTGGTCTTGGGGTAGTCACTGTACAGACCCCGGGGGACGGGTCGTGACAAGAATTCATTCTCTTTTGAAATCTACTTTGACCTGATACTTTCTTGGGGTAGAAAGTTTTATGGTGAGGAGTTTGTGACACTCACCATGTCATTGTGTCCTTAAACAATTAATTAAATTAATTTATCTTGGAATATTTATTTTTTTAAAATCCCTAGGTTGGATTTTATTTTTGTCGGAAGAATTGTTTTATAGCACAAGGGTTACGCATGGTTAGGTAAAACATGCGACATGCATGTAGATCGCCTCTATTTCTTGGAAGTATTGATTGGAATGGTTGGAGAATGGTTTTTACAAAAGTATAATGCCTAGGGTAAACAATGTGGGGTGGGATTTTTCTATACAGTGCATTGCACATAGTTAGGAAAACTGTGTGGCCTAACCGTGCGGTTTACCCAGTTTTTTAAAATTTTAGGTTTTTTAATATTTTTTTAATTTCTCTTTTAAACCCTAAAACGAAAATCACTCTCTCCCTCAACCCTATCCATCACATGATATCCCCTCCCCATTACTCTATGGTGCACACACCCTCCTCCCTTGTAGCCTCCTCCTTGTGCGACATCACCCCTCCAGTCGACCCTCCTTCCAACTCTAGTTTAGGCCAATTTTCTTGCAATCCTCCATGGTAAACCTCTCCTTCCCTCCTCTCCATTATCTCATGCTTTTCCCTCACCCAATTTTCTTCCACTTGCGAACCCTAACTATTTATGTGGTTTAGATTAGGGTTAGGTTAGGTTATAAAATTCATATTTTGGATGTTTAGGGTTTTAAGGGACTCTCTCATGTATGTGGGAACCTTCACCTTTAAAGGTGATGTGATTTAGCTCATCGTGGTGTGATTCCATATTGATTGACTTTGGTATGAGGTAGGTGTTTCTTTTCCATCCGTTCAAATTAAATTAATTTAATTTCTTGATTATTTTTTGATGTTTTTATTTAATGTAATGCTTATATTTATAACCCATGAGGGAAAAAATAATTATAAAAGTAGTTTTAAACCTTTTCATGGGAGGATATTCTATTCCAAGGCTTTGAGAAAATGAATGGTCGTATTTTTAAAGAATTATTTTGGTTTTTAAAGAGGAGGTGAGCACCAACTTGATTTTTTTAAAA
Organism: Viscum album; assembly: GCA_963277665.1. NCBI lineage: Eukaryota > Viridiplantae > Streptophyta > Magnoliopsida > Santalales > Viscaceae > Viscum > Viscum album. Next base: position 1,144,754,538 of record OY728148.1, read on the forward strand.
GTTCTATTGTATTAAAATAGATTTTAAACCAAGTTTTTTGTATTTTGAAAAAGTTTAAACGTTTAAACATGGGTTGTGTGATTTTAAAGGGGTTATTTAACCTCATGTTTTTCAATTTTGAAACTCATTGTTGTCTAGAATGTTTTCAAAGGTGATTTAAAATGGGATGAGTGTATTCCCATTTGAGTTTCAAAAATGTTTTGATGAAATGGATTGTTATTCCAAGTTTTTTTAAATGATTGTCTATTTTTCATTTTATGGAAAATGAGTTTTCATAAATGATGTGAAACCCTATTAATACCCTTATGATTCTTATGTGCTTATGAAGTATTATGATCCCATTAGGGTATGCTTATCTTGTTTTTAATATTCTTTGATTGTGGGGCTGATTTTGTAATGGTAGGTGGGGATGCGTGCATTTTTTTAAAATGTTTTACCATTGAGTGAAGGAACGCTTGATTGTGCTCACCTCTATTCTGATTATTCATGGGAACCCAGATAGCAAAGTGAGAGTCTATAATTTTTCTATACTATGGAGCTGCACACAACTAGTTTCCCCAATAGTAAGTGATAGTGATAAATGGGCTGTTCTATCTTGATGAGGCTAGGTGCAGGCTAGCTAAATTATTGTTACAGGACATAATGCACATCAACATGTTGGTCCTTTGAGAAAATCCTAGGATAGTCTCACATTAAGACCTAGGGTAGATCCCATGGCACTAGGATCATTTAATATTATTTTAGGGGATTTACCCTGTGCTCTGATTTTATCCCCCACTTCTTGTATTATTTCTTGGAATATATGTACTTGCTATTTTTTATTGTATTACATAACATAGTGGTTCCTAACTTTTCATGTAACAACCCAGGTACTTATAAAAAAATTTCTTTTCATTCTGTAATTAAGTAGTCAAATTCATTAGAAATTTATACTCAAATAAGTGGTATTTATAGAAATTAAAGAATTCATACTGATGGAATAGTAACTTGACTTTAGGAATAGTAACACGACCATTAGGAATAATAATTTAGATAATAGAATAGTAACCTCAACTAATAAAGTATAATTAAAATTTATCTATCCTATAAGTAAAAATATGACATATTTATATCATTGAACAAGTAAATGATTTTTTTGAAAATTATAAATCAATTTTTGGAATTTTTGTAAGTAATAAATATTTAATTACAATTTGATAATTAATATAATTATTTAAAAAAAATATATTTTCATAAAATAGATTCATAAATTATTATTTTTGTTTTCTTATGACTATAAGATAATTTTATAAGACTTTAATTCATTTTAAAAGTGTTATAAAATCAGTTATAGTTTTAAAACTGGTATTTTTCAAATAAATTATGATTTTAATTATAAAATAATTTTTTCATATTTATAAAATAATTTTCAAAAAATGGAGTTCATTTTTTAATTCGAAACATTGAAAAATTATTAGGTTTCATTTTTGATATTTTTCTGACATACTTGAATTTTTGGTGAATAGTGAAATATGATAATTTACGAAATAAGCTAAATACATGCATTATTGAGTCGTGGATGATGTTATTCCGAGGAAAGAACCCTTGGTTAAAACTCAAATGCACTAATTACTGTATTTTGTCCCAATAACCAACACTATTAGTTGTCTTGAGCAAAATAATAAAATAATGATTAAAATAATGGAACCCTCCTCTCTTCCACTATAAATACCTCCCCTCACCACCTCTTCCCCTCACAACTCAAAGCCTTTTAGCTTGCTTAATTTCTACCCAAATCCCTTCCCAAGCCTCTTACCCACATAAAAGACCTTATGGTCTCACCAAAAGGCCAAATACAAGGGCCTTAAGAAGGTTCTCAAGGAGAATGATTCAAGAGGTAAAAATCCTCTTTCATTTTATTTTATTTTTTTTTCAATTATTTTTATTTTATTATACTCTCTTCACCTCCCATTATAAAAGAGGCATAGAAACTTTAGTATCTTATATATACTGTAATTTTATTATGTTTATGGAAATATTCATCATCATAGTTCTTCTCCTCTCCCTCTTATTCTAAAAATAAAAACACTGTCCGTGATGTGTCGATTTACCGACATTATGGACGATGTGTATGCAATTTCCATTACCGCCTTAATGGATGGTCATAAAAAAATTTTAATAGTTGAAAATATTTTTAATTTTACGATATAACCTATTTTATGTTATGGAATTAACATATATACATAATATTAAATTATATAATAAAACTAGTTTATGATTATTGAAGAACTGCCAAAATGATCTAAACAAATATCATCAATGTTTTATCTAATAATTCATCATAATATCTGAAAAAAATGATTTATGGTATCATTTAATATTTTGGAAACAAATTAATACCATTTCATTCTACTTCTAGAGTTTCTTTTCAATTCGATAAGAAAATCCATTTCTAATCGACCGTGGAAACCGTGTAAAGAACACACCCAAAATAATGGAAATAACAAAATATTATTAATAAATGGGTGAAATGATGTTATAAAATGATCATATAAGGTGTTATAAAAATAAATATAATTCTTTAAAATATTAATAACACTTTTTTAACCATTATATAAGATGTTTAAACACTTTTTAAGTAAGATGAACCCAAGGTAAGGGAATTCTTAACCCAATTTCTATTCTTTGGGTTAACCTTCCACTTCATTAATTTTTTCATGCTAAGATTATTTGTGATATTAATTTTTAATATATTATGTTTCATTATTTTTATTTATAGTGAGTATACACATTCCTTTAATTTTGTTAATTCTCGCTTCAATGATATGGTATATTTAAGGGACTCCTTTTTAAAAATCCTCTTTTAAATTTTTATTTTTAAAAAATTCAAAAGGAATATTTTTATGAAAGTTTTCATGTTTCATGATTATGTTATGGTTCTTAGTAATTTTTAATAATGAAGGGTGGGACCTATATCTCTTTCCAATGCAATGGGTATGTTTAATCCAGAGGTCGGCCGTATGATTACTCCAAGTATAATTGTGATGGTTACACCATAAGGTAGCCATGAGGGTTACATTGTAAGGTAGCTGTGAGGGTTAAATTGTATGGTAGCCGCAAGGGTTACAAATAATTTGGTAGCCACAATGGTTATAATATTAATTAATTAATTCCACAAGTTACCTATATAGTTTATTTTTTTCTCTATGTTTTATGTAAATCACATGTTTTCATAAAGTAACTATATGATACTTATTGTGTGAGAAGCATGAATTTGTGAAAATGATTTCATATGTTTATAAGTATTTATATACTAATGGTTTCAATCCTTCTTTTTATATCCCTTTCTGATATTTTTGTAATCATCCCAAGTTTAAAAAAAAATTCACAGGGTTTATGGATGGGTTAGAGAAAAGGAGAATCCAAGACGAATGTTATGAATAATTTTCATGAATAGATTTCATGTTTTTATTAAAAACATTTTTAGTATGAAATAATGGATATTATTTTAGTAGTACCCACTTTATATGCTTGTGGGTTGATATGTATAAATTATGTAATAACTTTCTAAAACTCTAAAATGAAAATATCTTTGGGAATGTATTAAAGTGAATTTTAAAGGAATTTATTAGATTATGTAATATTTAAGGATGGTTCCTTACAGTTGGTATCAGAGCATGATTTAGATAAATTTTGGGGTTAGGATGATTTTAATAGAATACAATAAATAAATTTTACCTTATTTTTATGTTGAAATGATATAGAATTTTAATATTACCATTTTGATTCATCTAAGATATGTCTGTTTAGAATGGTTTTCCGTAGAAGAAATATGAAAACTGAAGTTAAAAGGAACCGAGAGTCTGATATATTTTCAAATATGCAATCTAGAATAGTTGGGATTTGAACTGAGCAGTTTGTGATAGTAATGGATCATCTGAAATAGGAAATAAATGGTAGTGTCATCCATGAAAGAGAACAACCATAACAACTGCAAAGGAATATGATGATAGTGGAACATTTTATGAGGCAACACCCTCCTTCTTTCAATGGATCTTCTTACCCAGTGGTGGATGAAGGGTGGATTAAATCCCTTGAAAAGATATTCGATATCATGGGGTGTTCAAATAATCAAAAGTTTTGTCTTTAAATTTATCATTTTGAAGGAGAAGCTAACTAGTGGTGGTCAATGGTTAAGAATAATAGGGATAACAATGAGATCGATGCCTTGGAATGAGATGAATTTAAGAATCTTTTCCATGAAAAATATTTTGCTAATGTGGTTAGACTTAGGATGTAAAATTAATTCATTGAATTGAAACAAAATGAGGAAGATTCAGTGTCTATGTATGGAGAAAACTGTACCCGATTGGCAAGGTATACTCCAAATCTTATTTGAGATCTTGATAGTAAAATCAATGGTTTTTACTCAGGATTAAAGCCAAGATAACAAAGGGCATTGGACTCTCGAGAATTCAATAGTTAATGGAAACTCGTTCGATATATTTAGAGTGTAGAAATAGAATTTTATGATGATAATATGTACTTCAAAAAAAAGCATAAGAATAGGTCTAGATGGAAAATAATGGGTAAGAATTAATCAAAGAAATCTGAAGGTAAGATATTTCAGTTTCCTGTTTGTGAAAAGTGTGGTAAAAATCACCCTGGGGAATGACTTAACAAAAATGGGAAGTGTTTTAAATAAGGTAATTTTGGATATATGGCCCAAGATTTTAATGAAAATTATCTTAAGATTAATTCTGATAAGAAAACTATAAACTGTTTTAAATGTGGTGAGATGAGTCATTATGAAAATACCTTCCCAAAGAAACATCCAAATGATGGAAAGAAATAAGATTATATGAATAATGGTGCAGTGAGATAATTTTCAACTAAATCAGTAAATTTAGGTCCATCCAATGAAGTGGTATCAGATACTTTTTTTGTTTACTCATATTTTTCTAATGTCTTGTTTGATACAGGGTCTACACATTCCGTTATTTTTGAGAAAGTTTCTAGTAAATTGTAAATTTCACCTATTGAAACAAGACCAAAACTTATAGTTAAAACACTAGGGGAAATATTATAGAAAAAATGAATTATATGAATCTTACCATTGTTGTCTGTGGAAAGACATTACCTAGAAACCTTGTTGTTTTACCCTTAGTAGAGTTTGATATCATTATGAGTATGGATTATCTTTATGTTTATCATGCTAAGATTGACTGTAAATCTAATAAAGTTTTTTTTCAGAGATAGTTTTAGTTTTTATAAAATAATGAACCCATATAATTGATAACATATCAGGAAGTTGATGAACTATTAAAATATAGAAATGAAAGTTATCTTGCTTATATTTTTGAAAATAAGGGACCTATTCAGATTAATGATATGCCAATGGTAAATGAATACCTAGATGTTTTTCCTAATGAGTTTCCTAGTTTTATACCTACTTGGGAAGTTGAATTTACTATATAATTGTTTCCTGATGCTAAGAAAATTTCAAAACCCCCTTATTGAATGGCTCAAGTGGAAGTTATTGAATTGAAAAAACAGTTGTAGGAGTTGCTTGATAAAGGTTTCATTCATACCATCACTTCACTATGGGGTGATCATATTTTTTTCATTAAAAATAAATATTGTTCCATGAGTATCTAAATTGATTATAGATTTTTTAATAACATTACTGCTAAGAATAAGTATCCTTTTCCTCATATCGATGACTTTTTGATCAGATCCTAGGAGCTCAGTATTTTTCCAAGATTAACTTGAGATCTGGGTATCAGCAGCTGAAGGTGAAGGAGGATAAAATTCTAAAAATATATTTTCATACTAGATATGCGAATAATGAGTTTGTTGTTATGACCTTTGGTTTAAAAAATTACCCTATTTTATTAATGGATCTTATGAATAAAATATTCCGTGAATATTTTGATAAGTTTATTGTTGTTTTTATTGATGATATTTTGGTCTTTTAAAAAATTTATGAGGATCATGAAAAACATTTAAGGATTGTCTTTAAAACTCTCAAATAAAATAATTTATATGAAAAATTTAGGAAATGTAATTTATGGTTGAAATAAATTTATCTTCTTGGGAACATTGTAAATAAGGAAGGAATAACAATTGTTCCAGCCAAAACAAAAGTGGTTGATGAATGACTAAGACCTAAAAATGTTACAAAGATTTGTAGTTTTCTTGTATTACCAGGTTATTATTGAAGTTTTGTTAAAATTTTTTCACAGTTATCTATCCCGCTAACTAAGTTAACACAAAAGGGGTTAAATTTATTTAGACACAATAATGTGTTTTTTTAGGAACTAAATAAGAGATTGGGGAATGCTCTAGTTTTAGACATGTCTTCCGTAAATGGTGAGTTTTTCATCTACTGTGTTTCTTCATTGAATGGAGTTGGTTTTCAACTGATGTAGAATGATCAGGTAATTGATTATGCTTCAAGAAAAATTAAACTTTCTAAGTTAAATTATCCACACATGATTTTGAATTAGTATTTGAGGTTTTTTCTTTGAAGATTTGGAGGCATCATTTATTCGGATCCAAATGTGAAATATATACTAACTATAAAATTCTGAAGTATGTATTCAATGATAAGGAATTAAATATGAGGCATAGAAGATGACTTGGACCGATAAAGGATTATGATTTCATGATCAATTACCATCCTAGAAAAGAAAAAAAGTGGCATATGGATTGAGTCAAAATCATCATGCATCATTAACCATGTTATGTTTAGAACAAGACATCCTGATTAATGATTTGATGAATTTTGGCTTGGAAGTTGTTGGTGTATGAAATTAATCTATTTTTTTAGTTGTCAGTGTAGTCGTCTCTATCAAATAGAATTAAAAAAGTTCATAAGGAAGAATGTGAGTTGAAGAAAAAGGTAGAATTGGTTAAAAATGGAAAGTTTCTAGAATTTAACTTTGATAAATATTGTGTTTTGAGATTTAGAAAAATATTATGCATACCTTGTGATCCCCATCTAAAAAAATAATTATTAAGTGAAGCTCATAGTTCTCCATTTTCAAGTCATCTGAGAAGTACTAAGATGTATAGAGACCTTTGGGAGTATTACTAGTGGTATGGAATGAAAAGAGATATTGCATAGTTTACCATGAAATGTTTGACAAGTCAATATGTTAAATAAGAGAGAAAACTAAAAAAGGAGATGCTTCATCCTTTTCCAGTGCCAATGTGGAAATGAGAAAATATATCCATGGACTTTGTGGTGGGACTACCAAAGACTTCTTGAGGTAACAATTCAATTTGTGTTATTGTTGAATAACTGACTATATATGCACATTTCTTTCCTATTCAAGATACTATATCTTTGTATCATCTTTCTCGATTATACCTCAAAGATATTTTCAAGTTACATGGATTTATTATTTCTATTGTATATGACCGTGATATCAGGTTCACTTCTAACTTTTGGAAAAGCCTTCAAAATTCATTGGGCGTAGAATTAAATTTCATCACAACCTTTCATCCTCAATCTGATGGAAAAACCAATAAAAAAATTCATACCTTGGAGGACATGCTTCGAGCTTGTTCAATGGATTACCAGGGAATTTGGGATCAACATCTTTCTTTAGTTGAGTTTTCGTATAATAACAGTTTTCAATCCAGTATAAAAATGACACCTTTTGAGGAATTATATGGAAAGCGGTGTCAAACTCCATCTTTTTGGGATGAAGTCAGGGAAAAAAAGTTGATTGGACCATATTTAATAGAGGAAGTGGCTGATAAAGTTAATATAATTCAGCAAAATATGAGGACAACTTAGAGTAGGAAGAAAAGCTATACAGATAACAGGTGGACAAAATTTTCTTTTGAGGTATGTGATCATGTTTTCCTAAGAATCTCACCATGGAAAATTTTTATGCATCTTGGTAAGATAGGAAAGCTAAGTCCATGATTTATTGGACCTTATGAAATCCTATAGAAAGTTGGACCAATCGCCTACCTAGAAGCTTTGCCTTCAAGTTTATCTCAGGTACACAATGTTTTTCATGTTTCAATGTTGATAAAGCATGTTCTAGATTCATCTCATGTTTTGAGCCCAAAAGTAATTCAGTTGGAAGAGAACCTTTCTAATGAGGAAAATCCTATTCATAATCTTGATCGTAGATAGAAAGTATTGCAGAATAAGTTAATCCACCAGGTTAAGGTTTTGTGGAGAAACCACATGGTTGAAGAAGCAATATGGGAATATGAAAATGCTATGAGGGAAAGGTATACTCACTTGTTTAATAAGTAAATACAAATTTTAAGGATGCAATTTCCAGAAGGTGGGGAGAATTTAATAACCCAGTTTCTTATAAAATAATTTATTTTCATTTTGGAATTAATTAGTCAAATTCATAATAAATTTATAATTAAATTAGTGATATTTATAGAAATTAAGTAATTCATACTGATGGAATAGTAACTCGACCTTAAGAATAGTAACATGACCATTAGGAATAGTAATATATCCAATATAATAGTAACCTCACCTAATAAATTATAATTAAAATTATCCATCCTATAATTAAAAATATGATATATTTATACCATTGAACAAGTAAATAATTTTTTTGAAAGTTATAAATTAAGTGTTTGAATTTTTATAAGTAATAAATATATAATTAAAATTTTATAATTAATATAATGATTTAAAAGAAAATATATTTTCATAAAATATATTTATAAATTATGATTTTTGTTTTCTTATGATTATAAGATAATTTTATGAGAAATTAATTATTTTTTCAAAGTATTATAAAATCAGTTATAGTTTTAAAACTAGTATTTTTTGAATAAATTATTATTTTAATTAAAAATTAAATTTCACATATTTAAAAATTATTTTAAAAAAACTGAGTTCATTTTTGAATTCTATATGTCAAGAAATGGTCAGTGTGATTTTTTGGTATTTTTCTGAAATACTTGAATTTTTTATGAATAGTGAAATACGACAATTTACAAAATAAGATAAATACATGAATTATTGAGTAATGGATGATGTTATGTTGATTAAATCAACTTTAGTTCGAACTCAATGTACTAATTACTATATTTATTCATATGAACCAACTCTATTTCTTTTCTTGAGAAAAATAATAAAATAATGATTAAAATAATGGAAACCCCCCTCTCCTCCACTATAAATACCCTCCCTCACCACCTCTTTCCCTCACACATCAATGCCTTATATATTGCTTAATTTATACCCTAATCCATTACCAAGCCTCTTCCCCATGTCTAAGACCTTCTGGTCTCACCAAAAGGCCAAAAAAAGGCCTTAAGGAGGTTCTTGAGGAGGAGAATTCAAGAGGTAAAAATCCTCTTTTATTTTTTCAATTATTTTTATTTTATTATACTCTATTCCCCTCCACTTATCCAAGAGGCATGAAAACTATATTATCTTATATATACTTGAATTTTATCATGGTTATGAAAATATTCATCATCATACTTCTTCTCCTCTTCCTCTTATTCTAAAAATAACAGCACCGTAAGGAATTTGTCGATTTACCGACATCATGGATGATGTGTTTTCAATTTACATTACCACCTTCATGGTTGGTCATAAAACCATTTTAATAGTTTATTTTTTTAAAGTTTATGAAATATAATCTTTTATGTTTTTTAATTAACATATATACATAATATTAAATTATATAACGAAACTAGTTTTTGATTATCGAAGAACTATCAAAATGATCTAAATGAATATCGTCAATGTTTTATCTAATTATTCATCATAATATCTGAAAAAATTATTTATGGTATAATTTAATATTATTTAAACATATTAATATCATTTCACTCTACTTATGGAGTTTTACTTCCATTCTACAAGAAAATTTATTACGAACCGACCATGGAAACCATGTAAATAATGCACCTGAAATAATGGAAATAACAAAATATTATTAATAAATGGGTGGAATGATGTTATAAAATGATCACATAAGGTGTTATAAAAAAATATTTTTATGTAAAATATTAATAACACTCTTTTAACCATTATATAGGAGGTTTAAACACATTTTAAGTAAGATAAACCCGATGTAAGGGAATTATTAACCCAATTTCTATTCTTTGGGTCAACCTTATAGTTCCTTGATTTTTTCATGATAATATTATTTTTGATATTAATGTTTAGTATATTATGTTTTATTATGTTTATTTATATTGATTATACATATTTCTTTCATTTTATTAATTCTCTCAGCAATGATATGGTATATGTAAGGGACTCCTCTTTAAAAATCCACTTTTAAATTTCTTTTTTTACAAACTTCAAAAGGAATGTTTTTATGAAAGTGTTCATGTTTTATGATTATATTATGGTTCTTGGGAATTGTTTATGATTAAGGGTAGGACCTATATCTTCCTAAAATTTATTGGTTATATTTACGTTGGAGGTCGGTTGTATGGTTACTCCAAGTGTAACTATGATGGTTACACCATAAGGTTGCCATGCAAGTTATATTGTAAGTTAGCCATGGGGGTTATATTATAAGGTATGCACGAGGGTTACAAATCCTATGTTAGTCACTATGGTTATAATCTTAATTATGTAATTCCCTAAGTAACCTATATTGTTTATTTATGTTTTTCTATGTTTTATGGAAATCTTATATTTTCACAAAGTAACTATAGGATAATTATTGGGTGAGAAGTATGTACTTGTGAAAATGATTTCATATGATAATAAATATTCATGTAATAATCATTTATATCCTTCTTTTTATATCCCTTACTGATATTTTTGTGCTCATCCCAAGTTTTAAAATGTTTTTCATAGGGTTTAAGGATGGGTAAGAGAAAGGGAGAAGCTGAGATGAATGTTGTGAAGAATTTTCATGAATAGATTTCATGTTTTTATTAAAAACATTTTTATTATGAGAAAATAGATATTATTTTAGTAGTACCCATTTTTTATGATTTTGGGTTGATATGTATGAATTATTTCCTAACTTTCTTAAACTCTAAACTGAAAATATCTTTGGGAATGTATTGAGGTGAATTCTAAAGGAATATACTAGATTATGTAATGTTTAAGGTTAAGTCATTGTAGTGAACATTATTCCTTATTTGTGTGATTTAAAATTAAAATTCTTTAGAAAGGTATTTTGAAATATTTTTAAATACGGAAAATGAAATAATTAATTTAAAGTGTTTTCAAAATATTTTTATAAATGAGTTTGAAAAGTATTCTCTTGTGAGAAAAGTAGAAAATGGTTTTATTAATCTCCAAGTGTGTGTGAGTTTTGAAATGGGGTTTTAGGCCACTGTACCTACTTTTATATACAGTTTGTTTTTAAATTTATATTATAAAATCATTTAAAAAATTATAAACTTATTTGAGTTTTTAAAATGGTATTTATAAAATAGGTGTTTATGTATGGATTTTAAAGTGTGACTTTTAAAGGCTATTTTGGAAAAGTAGTTTAAGGAGGGGGAAATTGGTTTCTAAGTGATTGTTTTCATTTAAAAAAAATATTAGAAAAGAGTTATTTAGTACACATGTGGTGTGTTTTTGTTTCTTTAAATGATTTATATATTTTTTTTACTTTTTTATTTTATTTCAAACTAGCATGATTAGGATGTAATATAAAAGTGCCTGCTTAGTTTTAGTGGGTTGTGGCAGCCTACTATGTGATTATGTGCTTATGACTATATTATTATCTCATTTACAAGTTCCTAATTCATCTTCAGACCACTCATTGAGTGTAAATTTATTAAGGTCATTTTTTTACTACATTAGTAATGTGGTTCCTTTTACATGATTTTATAGGAATTTCATTTATTTTTATAGAATGCCCACTGTGTGGCCGTTTATTTGATTTATCTTTTCCAATTAGTATTTTATTAATTTTTATGGATTGATCGTAACTATAGATGCTAATGACAGAATTAAATACATTGCAGGGGGGGGGGGTATTTTCGTTATTGGAGAGGGATATCATAGGGTGGGGGGGGGGGGGGGGTTGGTACTTACTACTATTTACTACTTTCCTTGTTTTGATATTAGGTTGCTATTTTTTTACTTTTCTATAGAATAGATATATGACATATGGATGGGTCATGTTAATTTTTTATTATATTCTTGATTCTATATTTTATTTTAATTATTGGGTGAAACCATTCCCAAGTATATTCATGTGAATCCCAAATTCTAGTTGCAAGCCTGTGGGGAGAGGGAACACCATTGGGGCCAATGGGGGGGAGGGGGTAATTTTATTCATCTATTAGAGGGATGACCTAGACCGGTTCATTATAAAAACAAAGATTAGTAAGGGTTATAAAAAATAAAGGAAACCCATTAATCTATTTGAAATTCATGAGAACCCATAAGAAAGTTTACCTTTTCACATAATAAATTTCTTGTTCAAAATGATCACTTACTCTTAAAATAAAATTTTTACCCAAAGTTTTTCAAAAAATATTTCATAAGAAATCATAAAAGAAAAATTATAATTTATGAGGGGTTATTTGGAAAAAATGAAAAATTTTCCTTGAAAATAGACCTTCTAACCTTAGGAGAGCATAAAATTTCTTTTAAATCATAATCAGTTTTTCTTATCTTATGAAATCAAAATATTTCCATAAAAACCCTTCAATAAAATGTACGTGAAATATATTTCATTCACACTCATTATAAAAACATTTCAAGTTATTGAAATAACCAATCCATTTTAAAAAACTAATTTAAAACATTTTAAAAAAAGATTTTTGAATCAAAGTGTCCCATACAACTTTGAAACTTTTTAAATAAATTTTAAAATTAAAATTTTATAAAATTATAATTCATATAAATAAAACCATAAAACTATTTTGAAAAAATGGACCTAATGAGAAATATTTATAAGAATAAATCTTTTAAACACATAAAATGATGTTTTAATTAAAGAGTCCCTTAAAGTGAGTATAACTTGTCAAGTACCTTCTTTATATTCCTGAATAATAAACTTAGGTTAATTTAAAATTGATTTATAATATTATTTTCATGTTTATTATTTCTTTTATATAACTTATTACCATGTTATAACAATTACTTAATTATTTATGTTCACGTCTGATGTTTCGACAATATTTAGTACATGAGTCCAAAATTACTTTGGTAAGTCGAATACAGTAAAAGAGTTCATTATTACATCATATCTAGAATAATATTCATGAAATAATAATAAATTTTATAAATAAATTATAAATTTAAATCAAACCATTAAATATGGTTATGAAAAATGAACTACGTTATAATTATGGATACGGTAAGCCATATGTACGCATGAGTAACTGTTCAATTTTTCAATGATAATTATAGAAATAAGGTAATGATAATTTTATATTTACATAATTATCATAATATCATATCAATTATTTAAATATACTTATTTATTTTATTTATGTGACATGGTGATTAAAATGAATCACATCGCTTTGTGGAGGTGATAGTTCACACGTATGGATGAACATCGTTATTATTTTTATGTGCATGGAAGGTAAGAAATTAATTGATATATTATTCTATTATAATTATAAATATTTCATTAATATAATATATGAATATTAATTCCATCACTATAATCAGTCTTGAGAGTTGTTAATGGAAAACAAATTATATCGGTTTGTGGAGTTGATTGTTCATAGGTACGCCCAAATGATTAATCCTTTTCCCATTTGATGGAAGTGGAGATGGATTTATGTGATGATATTAACATAATAACATCTCATTATATTTAGGATACTATAGTTATTATTTCATAATGGTTGAATAATATTTTAAGGAAGTGGAAGAAGAAATAAAATAGAAACACTTAATTAAAAATGATACCTCTTCTTCAGGAAATCTATTTTGATTAACACATTAACAACTATAAAGAGGGTGTTATGCCTAAGAAAAGGCCTATATAATATGGGGAGTTATTATAAAAGATATTTGGGCCGTTTTTGTCTGAAAAAATTGGTTTGTAAGTGTATTTAAATGAGAAGAATGAGTACCCTTTTATAGGAGAGGGGAGATGCACTCTTGGAATTATTCGAAATATTAAATTAATATAAATTAATTTTCTAATAAAAATGGAAAAAAACTGATTTATTTAGAATATATGATTATCTTGGGTATAATAACCTTCATTGAATGAAAATTATATATTTTTTGACTATTCCTTAATCATTATCTTTTTGTTTTAACAATTATTAATTCTTACCATGATATCATGTAATTTACACTTTAAGGGTTAATATAATTAGTATAAAATTTCAAAAGACCAAATAATGAGTCATTGATGACATTTTTAGACTTAACCAAATTAGTTGGATGAAGGTTTTATTTTTATGAATTTTATATCATTTAATAAAATATTATTTATTTTAAAATATCATTAATGTCAATTTGAAACTATTCAATATATGACTTTTTAAAAATATAATAACAACTTTATATCTTTGAAAAATCTCTATTAACTCATCCATAATACATAAAAGTCATCTATAAAATTCGTTTATGAAATTGATTATATCAAATTATATATATTTTAATATTTTTAATATCATTTATTTGATTTATTCATTAATTAAGAAATTACCGCATCATCATTGTGTTGCCATTTAATATAATTATTTATTTACAAAAGATTATAAATAAAATACCATGATGTAGGTAAAATTTTTAGATTTCATAAGACTATTTATTGTTGAACATATCTTTTATATAACCCTATATCAAGAATATTTCTCATGTTTAAAACAAAAGTGTGACAAAATTGACTTTTCTTTGAATAAAATACTATAAATGTCTTAATGCCATCAAAGTGGCTCCAAGATCCCACCAAATAGTCCCAAGTATTATTTTGGTCTAAAGTAACACATCCAATTAAATTTGGACAAGTTTTAGAGTAATTTTATAATATTTTATAATATTATTTTACCCTTAATTACCTGATTTACCCTTAACTGTGGTAATAAAAATATTACTAAATTTACTATTCATATTTTTTAGAAAAATAAATGGAACCTATTTAATAAATTGGAAACTTATTATTAAAAATATTTAATCCATTTTTCAAAACTCAAATCACATAATTGGCTAAAATTAATTTAAAATTAATCCCTTTGACGAAACGAGAAGAAATGTTTTTAAGTGAAAACATTCAAAAGATTGATATGTTTTTATATCCAAATTTAAAGTAAAATTGATTCAAATGACCTAAATTGGAATAAATGATAAAAAAATGATCTTATTATACTTTTAAACCAATCAAATATATAATTTAACACTACAAATAAATTTGATGAAAATGTAGTTTTCAATCAAAATGCATTATTTTTTTCACTATTTTTCTAAACATGAAACTTATCAGAAAATATTATAAATTCAACCAAAGTAAATTTTTATACTCATATTTTAAGAAATAAGTTTATTTTTTCAAATAAAAAATAAAAATCTTTCAAAACCCAGATTTAAAATATGCGTTCCATCAAAAAGTGACAAAACTAACTTTTTATAAAAATACTTTTTTATCTATAAAATTAGATTTGTCCTTATATCATGTCTAAAAAACACATAATATGAATGTTAAAAATTATATTAAATATATTATATATTTATATATATATCATTTATATAATCCAACAAGAGTGATTTTATTACGTATTGGTTTAAAACACACTTGTTCACATTTAAATAGTTTTTTCAGAAAAATATTTCATTTTATTTTAAAAAGGGTTTTACATTAATTTAATAATAAATTTTTCACCAAAAAATTATATTTATATGTGTAAAAAATATTTTAATAATTCAATTAAAAATGTTTGTTACCTCTATTCTAACAAATATTTTATAATGGTAACATTTAAATAATAATATTTAGTTGTTTGTTTGAGCTCGATGTGCCATATCATGTATTCTATCAATCATAGTTTTTTCATTTAAAAAACTTGAGATGTTACATTCCACCCTTTAATAAATTTCACCCTATCAATTTGAAATCAGGATCGAAAATTAAGGTTTTTACTTTTCAAAATACCTTTGTTGAAATCCCACATAAAAAAAGGATTAATGAAAATTTCACTTTAAAAGAAATAAAGGGAAGTACAAAGGTCACCTGAGATAATATATTTACATATAGAAAAGCATAGACATATAATAGAAAATTAATTATTATAGAGTAATATATATTTATAGAGAACATGGCCATGTTAAAGTTAACCATCACAAAACCATAAATACGTGATGAGTCAAAAGACAATTGATAAAAGGAAACAGATAACATTTTTGTTTGAAGATACTTTTCATATATTTGAGGAATTAATTTACTTTATAGACTAAGAAAAATAAACATATAATTAATTGAAATGTTGAGTTTCATACTTTAATCAATTTCCACTAAAAAATAATATTTTTCATCAAATGATGAGTATTTATGATGGATTTTTTAGGCATGAATCACTAGAATAAACTTCTAGAGAATCAAATAATCCACAAAAGATTAAATATCTATTCCTACTACCTTCATACATTAACTAAAACCAAAATGGTTAGGAAAAGATAAGATAATTCCTAAAAAAATAAACCCCGTATGAAAAAAACTAATTCAATCTCCAAAATTCAATATTAATACCCAAAGTTAAACATAGACTATTTGATAAATAACTATCCTTAAAATTAATCAAAATAATCCCAAATAATATTGAAAGACAAAATCCAAAATAATTTGATCTCATAGTCTTCCAAGAAATTTTTTAATAATTATCTCCAAATATCATCAATCAATCTTAATGCCTCATACAAAAAATGTAAGTTCCTAAATCACATAATCTCCAAGTATTCTATCCATTTCCATAAATAACCTGAATAACTATAAAATAATATTTTCCTCTAAAATATAATTAAGCCTTTATTTAAACAAAAAAATCTCATAGTATTCTATTTACCTCAATCTTATAGGATTCTAAAAATAGTGAACATTTTCCGAATTAACATTAATCACTTAATCACAAAATAATTTTCCAATCCCAAGTTTATATATTAAAAAAACATATGCTCCCAAAATAAACTTATTCTTCATTCGAAATTTTTTTTAACTAATAAAAGTCATACTAACCAGGAATTGACGTAGGCCAGTGGTAGGCGATTCACCCTTGTCACCCTTCGGTTGTGGGTTTGATTCCCGCAGCCTTGCCGGACATGATGGGTTGTCACCCATCTCATGGTTTTTCTTTCTTATAAAACCATATAAATCTTATAATGTTTTCAAAATATGAAAAGCTCTTAAAAAATAACTATAACTCATTTTAACCTCAAATTTTCTCTCATAGATTTCATTTTGCATCCTAAAAAGTAATAACGTATAATTACCTCAAAAATAAATGTCTCAAAAAATACCGTTAATCACCTTAAAAGTTAAAAACTTAAAGCTTAAAAAGGGGTTTATAAGTCATCGAACTTATGATAAACCCAAATATTATAAAACTACGATGATATTTCTAACTCATAATAAGACATCATAATCTACAAAGTTATCTAAACCCTACTCTGATACCAACTGTAAGGACCCAGCCTTAAATATAACTTATTATAGTTATTTTAAAACTTGAAATAACTTTCTCTTCCCAAAGATATTTTTGGTTTAGAGTTTTAAATAATTATAACAAACTCTTACATAGTAAACCCATACATTACATGTGGAAACTTATACTTAGTATCCATTTTTTTCATAAAACAATAATATTTAAAACAAACATGATTTATTATACTGATATATATTCACAATTTTCCCTTGATCTCATCCTTGTCCCAACTCTTCCTTAAACCCTTTAAAAAGAATTTTAAAACTTGGGATGAGAAAATATGATCAGTAAGAAACTTAAAATAAATTAAACCATTAGTACACTAAAAATCCATAAATAATTTCCTTAAAAACATACATTTTTACCTTGAAAAAGGGATTATTATTTCAAAAATCTCATTATCTTGCCCTTT
The DNA here is from genome assembly GCA_963277665.1 of Viscum album. Lineage (NCBI taxonomy): Eukaryota > Viridiplantae > Streptophyta > Magnoliopsida > Santalales > Viscaceae > Viscum > Viscum album. The sequence continues at coordinate 1,144,772,518 of OY728148.1, forward strand.
TAAAATCAACCAATTTTCATGAAAAATAATAAGAAAGAATATAAAAGATAAGTAGGTAACTTGGAAAATAATTATAATAAAATAAAATAACCATATGGTTGACTTTCTTACATTTCACTCTTAAAAATTTAATAGTCATACAACCAACTTCCAAACCCAATGCATTGGAGGTTATAACGTAACCACCCATCCTTGGTTTATAATGGAATCACCCACCCCTGGTTAATTACGTAACCACCCATCAAATGTCTAAGTACCATTAACATATAAAATCATGTAACTTTAAACATGTCACTCTTAAATTTTATTTACACTCATTAGAAAACATTTCAAGTCATTTAAATAAACAATCCATTTTTAAAAACCAATTTAGAACATTTAAAAACATATATTTTTGAATCAAAGTGTCCCGTAACACTTTGAATTTTTTTAAATAAATTATAAAATTAACATTTTAAAACATTCACGTACATATAAATAAATCCATAAAAACATTTTGAAAACATGGGCATGAATGATAAATATTTAGAAGAATAAATATTTAAAACACATAAAATTATGTTTTAGTTACATAGTTTCTTATCGTTATTACAAATCATCACATACCTTATTTATATTATTAAATAATAAAATTAGGCTAATTTAAAATATCTTTAGAATCTTATTTTTATTTTTATTATTCCCTTTATATAACTTATTACCATGTTATAACAATTACTTAATTATTTATGTTCACATCGGATGTTTAGACGATATTCGGTACATGAGTCCAAAGTGACTTTGCTAGGTTGAATACAGTCAAATAGGTCATTATTACATAATATAAAAAATAAAATTTATGACATAATAATCGATTTTATACATAAATTATACTTTTAAATTTTACCATTAATTATGATTATGAAAAATGAACTATGTTATAATCATGGAGACGGTAAGCCGTACGTACGTATGAGTAACATTTCCATTTTTCAATGATCATTATGGAAATAAGGTAATTATAATTTTATCATTAATAAATGATTATAATATAATTAATATCATATTAATCATTTAAATATAATTATATATTTTATTCATGTGATGTGGTGGTTAAAAATGTATCACAACACTTCATGGAGGTGATAGTTCACATGTATACGCAAACGACGTTATCAGAAGGTAAGAAAATAATTGATATATTATTCTATTACAATGATAATTATTTAATTAATATCATATATAGACATTAATTACATCATTATAATCATTCTTGAGATATGGTAATGAAAACCGAATTATATCGGTTTGTGGAGGTGATAGTTCACACGTACGCACAAACAATTAATTATTTTCCCATTTGATGGAAGTGGAGATAGATTTAGGAGGTGATATTAAAATAATAAAATCTCAGTATATTTAGGATACTAGAATTTTTATTTTATCATGGTTGAGGAATATTTTAAGGAAGTGGAAGAATAAATAAAATAGAAACACTTAATTAAAAATGATACCTCTTCTTCAGGCCATTTCATTTGATTAACACCTTAAAACTTCTACGGAGGGTGTTCTATCTAAAACAATGCCTCTAAATTATGGGGAGGGATTCTAGGAAGGTATTTTTATAGATATTGTCCCTAAAAAAAGGTTTTTAAGTGTATTTAAATGAGAATAATGAGTTCCCTTTTATAGGACAGGTGAGGGACACTCTTGGAATTCTTCAAAATATTAAATTAATATAAATAAATTTTCCAATACAAATGGATCAAAAATAATTTATTTAGAAGATATAATTTTATTGGGTAAAATAAACATCATCCAATGAAAATTAGATAAGTTTTGACTATTTTTAATCCCTATATTTTTGTTTTAACACTTATTAATTCTTACCGTGATATCATGTAATTTACAATTTGAGGGTTAATATAATTACTGTAAAATTCTAAAAGACCAAAAATGTGTCATTGATGACATTTTTAGACTTAAAACAATAATTTTTATAATTTTTATATTTTTATGAATTTTATATCATTTAATAAAATATTATTTGTTTTATAGTCGACCATATCTTTTATATAACACCATATAAAAAATATTTATCTTTTTAAAAACAACTGTGATAAAATTTATTTTTCTCTAAATAAAATACCAAAAATGTCTTAAAGTCATCCAAGGGGCTATAATATATCATAAAATAGTCCCAAGGGTGATTTTTGTGGAAAATAACTCATACAATGAAATTTGGACAAATGTTAGGGTAATTTTATAATATTTTATAATATTATTTTACCCTTAATTACTCAATTTACCCTTAACCGTGGTAATAAAAATATTACTAAATTTACCATTCATATTTTGTAAAAAAATAAATGGAACCTATTTAATAAATTTAGACTTTATGATTCAAAACATGGAATCTATTTTTCAAAATTCAAAATATAGAATCTTCTAAAATTAATTTAAAATTAATCCTATTTGTAAAATGAGAAGAACTGTTTTTAAGTGAAAATGTTCAAAATATTGAAATGTTTTTATATCCAAATTAAAAGAAAAATTTATTTAAATTATCTAAATTGGATTAACTTATAAAAAATTGATCTAATTATACTATAAAACCATTCCAATATATAATTTAACCCTAAAAATAAATTTTATGAAAAATTAGTTTTCAATTAAAATGCATTATTTTTTCCCACTATTTATCAAAAGATGAAACTTACTAGAAAAATACCAAAAATTAAAATTTTATACCCTTTAAAGTAACTTTTTTCTCAAATATAAATTATAAAAGTGTCAAAAATTAATTTTAAAATAAGTTTTCCATCAAAAGGTATCAAAACTAACTTTTTAGAAAAATACTTATTTTATCTGTAAAATTGGATTTGTTCTTATATCAGTTCTAGAAATCACATAATATGAAAACTAAAAATTAGATTAAATATTATATATATATATTATTTATATAATCCAACAAAAGCAATTTTGTTATTTATTGGTATAAAACACATTTGTGCACATTTAAATAGTTTTTCAGAAAAACATTTTTATTTTATTTTAAAAAGTGTTTTACATTAATTTAATAATTAATTGGACAGAAAATAATTATATATTAATATGTAAACCATATTTTAATAATTAAATTAATAATTTTCATTCCCTCCATTCTAACAACTAGGTTATAATGGTTACATTTAATTAATAATATTTAGTTGTCCCTTTAAGAATGATGTGGAATATCATGTACATTTTCGATCATAATGTTTCCTTTTAAAAAATCAGGATGTTACAGTAATATTTATAATTAATAATGGATATTATGAATGAAAAATGTGGTCCTATGGTAAATGTTAAAAATAATTCTACTGTAATTCTATTGTAAAAAGTCAAAATAACCCATTCTATAAACATTGAAAAGATTTAATTTTAAACCTTCATAATGAATATAAAATTTGGTTGAAAATTATTGTTAAAAATATTTGAATCATTAATAATAAAATTCTTTAAACATTTAAAAGAACATTGACATGGATGAAAAATATTTTAAATTATTTAAAATAATGTTTTAACTAAAAATACCTTACTGAGAGTCCTAACTCATTTTGTACATTCTCCACCCTACTGAATAATAAAATTACATTAATTATTTAATTTATTTAGAATATTTTTCATATTTATTACATTTATATTGTTCCTTTTACTTCATTTAATATCTTGTTTCATTTATTAAATCGATATAGTTCATGTTGGTCATTTTGGAGTCCTCTAGTTCGTAATTTTCAAAATGGTTTCGGTAGGTTAACCGTTGTCGAAGGGGTCATAGTTATTTAATATTTATAATCTTAAACATGTTATAATTATAATGTTTATACATTCAATATACTTTTAAAATGATCCATGTAAATTATCCTTAAAAAATAAATTACATCACTTCTGGAGACAATGGTCCGCACATTCGCACGAGTGATGTTTCCATTTTTGAAATGGATAAAATGAAGAAAGGTAAAAAATTATCTATCTTTATAAAATCATAAAAATATCATAATTAACATATATATACATTAAATTTATCCTTATTATGGTAATTTTAAAGTCTAAATGAATCATATTTCTTTGTGGAGGTGGTAGTCCAAATGTACATACGAACGATGTTATCATTTTCCAACGGATGAGAGGGTTATAAGGTAAATAATATATATATTTATAGAATAATAATAATTTAATAATAATAATAATATATATATTTATATAAATATCCAATAAATCCATATTTATAACCATACGTGTGAGGTAGTGATGAAAAATAAAATAAATTGCTTCATGGAGACGGTAGTCCATATGTATGCATGAGTGATATTTTCATTTTCCATCAGATGGCAAGAAGATAGAAAATGACTATACCATTTACATAAAAACATTTTAGTATATTAAAGATACTTATTTCATTATTCTAATATGTTTATAGAATATTTTTAGTAAGTATAAGAAGAAATAAACTTGAAATAGATTGGTAAAGACAATTACCTCTTCTTCTAGTAACCTCATTTCGATTAAAATTTAGGCATTTGGAGGAGAGGTTTATGGCCCCACTAGGGGAATGGGTATGTGTAATGGAAATTATACAGAGGTATTTGAGAATATATTTTTTAGAAATATGTACTCACATGTGTCTTTGAAAAGGTTTGATAAAGTTTCTTTTTATAGGAAAAAATCAATAGCGTTTTCGTAAATACTTAGTTTTTAAGGGTCAAAAATATAATTTTAAAATGTAAGTCAGCACATAAATAAATCATGAATGGTATAATTTATAATTTTACACACACTTGACTTAATATATTATTTTTATAATTTTATAATGATTTCAAAATAATTTTTAAACATTAAATATCATTTAATGTCATTTTAATGACTATTCATATATTTTGACATGAAAGGAATTAACACAATAATGAAATTAGAATATAAACACATTAAACATCACTAATAATTTATAATTATCCATTAAAATCCTGGATCACCATAAATCATCCAAAAAATATTACTTTTAATGTTTTTAAAATAATTTACTTTATATTTCTATTGCCTGAACATGCACTGCGTCGACATTGAGTAAACATTCAAGGTAATTATACCATCACTAAAAAAGAAAAATAATTTATTAATATTCAAAATAAATATTTATAAACTTCCATATATTCTTTTTATCACTATGAAAGCACATTAGAGGTATTAAAAGAAATAGAATGACATTTTGTACTTATTCTTTACTTAAAATAATATAAAGTTCATTATTAATAGAATATTGAATAAAATTTACATATTTTAGAATATAGGATGATTATGGTAAAAATAAACTCATAAAATGAAATATAGTCTAGTGTTTGAAATATTTTGAGACCTTATCTGATAGTTTTAACCGCACTTAACCCTTTTTCCTCTTTACTGTGGCGACCAGCTCGCACCTTCGGCTCTGCTGCGGGTCCTCTGTCCGAAGTGGCATAGGGAGCCACGTCCTCGCACTACTATGGCTCATTGTAATGGATTATCACCGCCGCCCATGGCTGCACCACTGTGGGCCCCTCCGCCGTTGGTCATTTACTGCCGGGTGGCCACGCCGCCGTGCACTGGCGACATAGACTCTTCTTCCACAGGTCACTGATCGCACTTTGGTGCTCTGTTTTTCGATAGGGAAGCACACACATGACCCTCAGGTCACGTTCTTCTTATCCATGGACTCGAAATTGTTTTTCCGTCACTCTAAGTGTTGGGTCATATTCAGAACCACCTAATAAATCTTGATGCGACCACATGGGTCTGTCGGCGGAGAACGTAAGAACGGGGGGGGGGGGAGAAAGGGCACAAGAACACACTTAGAATAGACCTTGGAATTGTTCATGTCAGCCTTGTTCCATTCATGTCAATAGAAATATGAAAGTTAAATAAAAGAATATTTATCAAGATTAATCCCCTTTAATCTTGCATTTTTAACCATCCCGGAAGAATGATCGAACCGCGAATCAACCTGTTCATGGGTTGGTTCGTGTTCTTCATTGTAAATAAGAATGAGGAAATTAATCATGAAGAAAAATAAAACCCCTACATGGAAAGAGGATCTATCGGAGGATAGAATTATTCATAGAAGGTGATCCGTCTACGAACATCCTCGACCCGTTGTTCGTCATTCGTTGTCGCCAGTGGGAGAGCTTTATTCTCCTTGCCTCAGCGAAACTTCAGGGATCCTTGGAGGAATTCTCCAGTTTTATAAATTATAATGCTGATCCCTTACTGTGATTAATGGAGAAAATGCATTAACACATTTACACATTTTAAACACATTTCAACATTGCAATGACACTGAATTATAGCATCCCTGAGTCGCCACATCGCAGTTCTGCTGAGACCTTGCGTAACATTGAAGAAATAAAATAAAATAAAATTTTAAATATATTTTATATTTCTCTTAAAAAATCCATAAATTAACTTTTGAAGCTGACTCGTGCCGGCTGATATTAGGCCCCACTAAGGGCAAACTCATTGTTCTGAGCTCAACAGTGCCCTCAAATTTCTGATATGGGAACTCGTTTAGAAGTTACTAAAACCACATACGCGTGCTATTTTTAATAAACTTAAAAATAGTTCGAACATTTATTCCGGGCACCCCAGGCCTCATAATCATGTGCTGTCTTAGTTCCTGGTCTTGAAATAATCCCATAAAATTTCAAAAAGTTTTTCATGGAAAATCTAGGACATTATAAACATAATCCAAACTTAGATATTTAATAAAAAAATATTTTTATTGTTGCATGAAATGAAAAAATATAAAAAATATTAAATTTATTCAAAAAAAAATTCACAAAATCCCAGGTGTTGCATTCTACCCCCCTTAAAATGATTTTCCCCTGAAATTAATCTAGGTAATCAAAATTTTAATACTTTAAAGTTCCAATCATAGAAACCCACATCATAAAAATGAATACTAAAACTTCCTTTAAAAAGGGAAAGTTAGAAAGATAAAGGTTACAAAAACTAACACATAAATAGGTTTCCATATAGAAGAACATAGGTGTTAAGTAAAAACATGGACATGGAAGAAAAGTATAAATAATTATATATATTGATAAAGATCACTGATCACAAGAAACTGGGTGATCCAAATAAAGTTAACAATCACAAAATCATAAACTAGAGAATAATGAAAGAGGTCGTAAATATCATCAAAAGTTATGATATTAGGGAAAAAATTATTTCAAGAAACCTTTACTAAAGTTGAATAATTTTTTCATAAGAAGATATACTTACTTGTTTTCATTCCCTTTCATAAGAAAAATATCACCCTTTAGTCATTTCTTGACCAATTTCCACTTCACCTATTTCTTCAAAAAAAGGTCGGTGATTTTTTTATTCTTGGACCATTAACATATCATTAGATCCATGATAAGTCATCCCATTTTTCTTTAGTTATCATCAACACAAGGTAGTTATAACAGGCTATCTAATATGAATAAATCCTCATATGGTGAGATAATACTTTAATATTAGAAACATCATCCTTAGTTTAACTTAAAATTTTCATAAATGGTTAACCTTATAACCCTTAATAAATACGAAAATACAAAACTTTAGAAAGAAATTCATGAAATTGGCTTAACATTGGTCCCCCATATAACAGAAAGTATCTCTTGGTTTTCACATTCCAAACATGTGAATACTTTTATCATGTATTCTATTGAAACATGGTAATAACCTAAATTACCATACATAATTATTGAAAAAAATGCGTGTCTCATTATTCCAAAGTTCATTGGACATATTATTTAAATCAAAGAAGTTGTAAAATTCATCTATGATTGCATATAAAACTTTTTCAACAAATCCTTTTCCATTTCTAATGTCATAAATACTATCTAATTTACTTTATCTATATCATTATCTCTTTATCCATATAAAATATAATTTTACCATCCTTATAAACATGTTAAGGGTTACCTTCCCTTAATGTTACCTTGTCATTAAATCAAAATACATAAAGAAAAACTTCTAGAAAAAATCCTTATATACTTCATGATTCATATAACATAATCTTTGAATTCCAAAAACATATTCACTTGAATCATCCAACTTTATTCTTAAACCATTGTTTGGGCTTCATCAAATTATTCATTAATACCTATTTCCTAAAATATGAAATATAAATCATGTATTAAGGTTCCTCAACCTTAATCTAATCATTCATCTTGAGTTTAATGAAACAATACTTGAAGAACATTCTATACCTTTTACATGTCATTTGCAGTCTCCTTATCTTCATAAGTATATCCAATAATCACACCACCTTTCTGATTCTCTTTATGAGGTTTCCACTTAAGACATAAATTTTTATAATTACCATAATTTCTATATTTGAAACATTAAATGTGTACCATATTCCTTATAGTTCGTACCATTGACTAAACCATAAATCATAGTGTGAGAAACATTTATTATAATGGAAAACCACATAACCATGAAAAAAACACTTATAAGATGTTTAAATAAGGACACCTTCTTTAATATATGATACCTTAGATTTATCCTAGGTTATTCATAGTAAACTTATATTTAAATCATTCATTATGGTCTGGTAAGAGTTTGTGAATTCTCAAAGTATATCCCCTGGGAGTGTCAAACCAGGTGTGCAAAAAGACCCATTGTTGTGTACCAGATTATGCTCGAGTTAGGCCCGATGCACCTTGTTATATTTGTTACCCATAGGAACATCTATGAAAGATCCACATACACTTGTAGTATCCATACATGGATTTATTTCTAGGAAACCACTCGATCTATCATTTACAAAAACTCAATGGAATTTTCCTATACCTTTCCTTATCTTTAGACTTATCCTTAGAGACATCCCTAGATATATCCATAGAAATATCCCTAGGGATCTCACTAAAGTTTCCTCATCCTAGTTTCCAAAGTTTGACTAAACCTTCTCTCTAGTACCAATGATAAAAACCCAGTCATAACATACATAGACATTACATCACTTTTACGGAATACTTTAAACATTACACAAACTGACGCCTAAAGATCGTATTAGTTTAGTGCCTTTGGAAACATGGTAATGTAAACACTAGTACATGAGTGAGCTACATTATCTCCCACTAGATTCTTCATTACTAGAACCCTTCTTAAAAACATCATACCTAAAAAATATCTTCATAACTTGGGGGAAGGAAACATAAAAAGGGGTGATCTCAGATTCCAAGTAAGGGTAAACAAGGAAGATATGTAAGCATAACTTGATAATAAGGGAATGATAACATGATAATATCATTATAAGATCATAACCTATATATAAGATCATAAAACATGAATCATGGCATAAATATTTGTAGTTCACAAGACATCAATCATATGATAATCAGGAACATAAGCCATAGAAGCATAACATATGAATAAGACATGGCATTTTGGCATACATATCAACATATAACATCGTGAACATGTATAATTAGAAAAAAGTTCACTCATTAAGTTGAGGAAATGAAATAAATCTCTCATATAGACTTATGGACATGCAACCAGGTTGACGTATAATGTTTTGAACATACAATCAGGTTAAATCATAACATTTTGAACATGTAATCAGGTTCACATATAACTTATATATATGCAACCATGTCCAAGCATAACATTGTGAACATGTAATCAAGTTCACACATAACATTACAAACACATAATTAGGTTCACTCATAACATAGTGAACATGTAACCAGGTTCACACATAAACTTATGGACATGCAACTAGGTCCATTCATAACATTGTAAACATGTAACTAGGTGAACGCATAACATTTATACTCATGATTCATCCACTATTACCTAATGCATTGGAAATAGATATAGGTCCCACCTATTACATAATTAATTCATACATGCATATACCATAATAAAACAAAACATTCATCATATCATGACCCACAAAATGAAATGGGTATCATTAATGCTTCATCACATCATAACCTATAGATAAAGGATAGGATTCATAAAAATTTCATCAATTCATAACCCATGAAAAGAATAAAGTTTCAAAATCATATAACCCATTGAAGAGAAATGGTTATTGTAGAGACCCGAAGCCTGACGTACATGGACATTACATTACTTTTGCGGAATACTTAGTACATAACAAAAACACACACACAAGGATCATAATAGTTTAGTGTCTTTGGAAACTCGGAATATAATCTTCTAATCGTGGTGAAAGATCTTCAACATCTCCCATAAAGATCTTCCTTTTTTTTACCTAAAACCTTTCTTTATATCCTGGGGAAAAGAAAACATAAAAGGGTGAGATCAAATGCTCAGTAAGGGTAAGCAAAAGAAATATCAATCACATCATTTTTATAAGAACATAACATTTTGGAAATCTTAACCTACAAAAGAGAGCATAATTTTATAACATGGGATAAATCATAGTAGTGAAATGAAATCCAAATAATCATAACTTAAAACATGAAACTTTGTGTCATACACACATAATCATAGAGAATCATTTATTGTTAGTCAAGACTCATTGCCAAGACTATCTTAGTGGACAAAGTCCCTTTCTGAACCGAGTCACCCTCATTTCAGTCCTGTTTCACTGAACCGGTATAACCTACCATTCCAGCCATGTCTATCTCATGAGATAGAAAATCTTTACCCAATGCATTGGAGGGAGATATAGGTCCCACCCATCTCATAATGATACCATTCTTATGTGTGCCACAAAAATCATAAATCATACATCATTACATAACCCATGTAGTAAAAATGGAATTCTTAAACAACATGACATCATAAAACAATTCATATAAGATAAAGGAATTTATAAAAATATTTTCATCACAACATAATCAAATCCATGTAATAATAGGGATAGAAACAGAACCCTATATTATCTTAGATGGAAAATAATTTTGATAAAACACTTGAGCTCCATTCTTGAGGAAAATATCCTTTCTACTTCAAAAACATTTTTAGTTTCTTAACATGTCATACAATTTAAAACTAAAAGAATTTGATTAAAAATAAACTTGAAAACCTGTAAACTAAGATTCTTGGAAATAATGTTTTAAAAATCCATTCATGCCGTATAAGTTAAAGAAAATATTCTTCTCATACTTTTGTCGGAAAAGTCAAAAAGTACCTCGTACGAAAAATGACAAAAGATTCCTTTCATATCTTTTACTAAAAACTCACCGAAGGGTAAAATTGAATATAAACTATTTTATAAGGATATAAATATTACATATTGAGGAAACATTGATGTGGATGATAAAATACACCCCATTAAATCCCAAAGTATAAACAATCTCGGATAAAAATGAGATTGTGATATTTCCCTTACCTTAGGTCCGACTTGCTTTGTAAGTGTCCGAACCTCCTGTATAATGATTTAAATAATGTTATTGACTTATTACAGAATCATACTTATTTTTATGATATCATATATGGTCATTTTCTTAGCTTCTTAGTAGTAATATTTCATTGCTACTTGTTATTCGGGTGTTTATAACTTTTTGTTCTTATGCGTGTTTTGTCGAATAAATTCTTATTCTTATATTTAGGTTATAGATACCTCATTTACATACTGGTATTAGTGTAATATATATCATATTCATTCATTCAATTCATTTATATAATCATTATGAAATGAAGATCATGTAGAACGAGTCGCATCACATCATGGAGACGGTATTCCGTATGTACGCACGAGTGATGATATCGTTCCTATGATCGTGGAATTGTATTGGAGTGTATGTATACAATTTCAGAATCAGTATAACTTTATAATAGTCATATATAGTCATTATTTACACCATTATACCCATCCAAGTAAGGTGGTGGTGGAAAATAGATTACACCACGGCGTGGAGACGGTATTCCGTACGTATGCACGCGCGGTGATTTCTTTTTCCGTAGGATGGATAGATGGTGAAATAGGGTTGTTTCATACTTATAATAACATATCAGTATATGATTGATACTTATGTTATTACTTCATAATTAAACAACTAAAGAAGAATAAGTGGAATAAGAAATAAAGATGAAAGAATCGGTAACGGACATTACCTCTTCTTTGAAGTGCTTCTTTGAGACCTTATTTTAGGGCACTAAAATTGGTATTTGAAGAAGATCAGGACCTCTAGGATGTATATAGGGAAGTGGATAGGAGAAATTGGTAGGGTTTTTCCGAGCTTGAAGGCTCAAAGTGGTGTGAGGTGGAGATGGAGGAGGTGCCCTTTTATAAGGGAGGAAAGGGGCACCTTTGGAATAACTAAAAATATTATTTTATTATAAAGTCAAATTCGGTTTTTAATAGATCCAAATTGAGTTATTTCGAATCTAATGTGGGTATGGGTCTAAATCCTATCATCCAATAGAATTTATACAAGTTTAGGTATCAATTTTAACCTTATCATTTAGATTTAACTTTCAGTTAGATAATTTAACTTTTACCGTGTCTTCTTGTTTTCTTATACTATAAGGTTAATAAACTTACTATATCAGGCCAAACAAACCCCAAGTTGTTTATTATTAATATATATATCCTTATCTAAGTCATTTTTCCGAACCTTATATTTTTAGGAATTAAATAACAATTAATAATATAATATTTGTTTTAAAAACTAATTTATGTCAATTTTGACACTATTTGGTACATGATTTTTATGAAATTCATAACAGAATGATAAGTTCGAAAAAAGTAATTATATCAACAATAAAATGTCATATTAACCTATAAAATTAATTTAAGTCATAAAAAGTCTCAAATTACATTTATTTGGGCATTTATAACATCAATTATGTCAATATTTCATTAATAAGACAATTACGGTATCATCATTGTGTCATAATAAATGATAATTATTTAATCTCTAAAAATTCTAAATAAATTTCTATTATGTAGATAATTGTATTAGACTTATTGAGAATATTCATGTTATAAGTTTCATGAAGTTTATCACTAGATTAAAATTATTATACTTATAATATTTTAGAAAGTGACATGTTGTCATATTCTTTGGTTTTAATAATAATTAAATTATTTTCATTGAAAAAATTTAATTAAATAAATCTAATCCGACCCTTAGGTGATATGGGTCGACATTTAGTCATCCAATTGGATTTTGACATTTGTTAGGGTAATTTTAAAATATTATATTTACCCTTAATTACCCGATTTACCTTTAACTATAGTAAATAAAATTTACCGTAGTTACTATTGAAAATGCCCAAAAATAAAAAGTAGCTTATTAACATAATTTGGACCCACTGATTCAAAATATGGAATCCATTTTTCCAAATTCAATACACAAAATTTGCAGAAATTAAATTAAAATTAATCCCGTTGTCGAAAGAAAACGAGTTTTTCTTTAAAACATTGCAAAAGATTGAATTGATTTAACCTATGAATTCAAGGTAAAATAAATTCTAATGACATAAATTATATTAAATGGTAAAAATATATTCTATTTATACTTTAAAACCATTCAATATTATAATTTAACCACATAAGATATTACGATGAAAAAAGTTGTTTTTAATTAAAATATAGCGTGTTTTTACTATTCATTAAAATATGAAAGTTATCGGAAAAATATCAAAACTTTATCTAATGTAAATTTTTATATCCTGATTCAAAAGAAGAATTTTATTTTGTCAAATTGAACATATAAACATGTCCAAAACTAGATTTAAAGTGGGTGCGCCATCAAAAGGCGGCAAAACTGCATTTTTTGAAAAATACTTATTTTACCCGAAAAATTTATTTTGTTCTTATACCCTGTTCTAGAAATGTGTAAGATGAATAATAATGTTATAAAATTCAAAATTTAGTTAACACTATTCATAACGGCTAGTTCATAACAATATTATAATAATATATCGTTGTTTAGTAAAACCCAGTATTGCGTACAACACACACTATCAAGGAAGGTTACGATTGCGTGTAATGCAAGCCAAGTCAGGGTTGCGTGTAGTGTACGACTCCTTTGTTGTTGCGTATAATAGAATCCAACCATATTTTATTTATACATTGAATATATATATATATATATATATATACACTCAATGTTTCGTAGAATAACTTCTATCAAACGAACATGAAATTGTGTGTAACAAGAGCCAAGAAAAGTGTTGCGTATACTGCAAGCTAATACGGTGTTGCGTATAGCGCAAGATAATCTTGGTGTGTCGTGCAATAGAAGATATAAATGAAATTAAAAAGAATGTATCTTATAAAATCTCGGGTTGTTACATTCTACCCCCCTTAAAATGAATTTCGCCCTCGAAATTCGTCGAGGTTATAAATGGTTTACTATTCGAAAGTTTCTTTAATAGAAACCCACATCGTAAAAAGGAATACCAAAACCAATCTTTAAAAACAAAAGTATGAAACATAACGGTTACCCAAATAAACTAATCACTGGGTTTCCACATAGGTGAAAATATGGATATGGAAGAGAAATCTAACCATCATGTTCTGATTGAGAGTGGTAGAGAACATGGCTATGAAAAATCCAACAATCGCAAAGCCATAAATTTGTGATTATCTAGGGTACCATCTGATTCATCAGATATAAGATCACTAGGAAAACATTTTTGGTTTTCAATATCATTTCCCTAAAGTTGAAAAATTTGAATTAGAAGAAATACTTACTTGATTTTGGTACAATCTCACTGTTGTTCGTGATTTAAACAATTTCCACTTCATCACTTAAAGAAATGAAGTTGAATTTGTTATTCATGAAGTGTTAACAGATCATGTGATAGAATGATGGGTCATTCCATCTGTTTCAAACAAAAGGTTAGAAAAGTTATCAAAAAATACATAAGTCCATCTATAGTGAGATTAATCATATATAGTTCCAAAAATGGACTTATACTTCATATATCATACTACTTAATATAATAAAATTAGTTTCTACTAAACAAGGACTTCCTGTAGGCCAGTGATAGGCAATAAAGGCCAGTCGCACTTCGGTTGTGGGTTCAATTCCCACAGCCTTGTCCGACGCGATGGGCTGTCGCCCGTCCTGCAGGTTTTTCTTTTTCTAAAACTACATTACTATAACATCACATAAATAATATCGAAAAAAATTCTATCCTTAAACAATAATAACTTATGGTTAACATAATCCATTCCAATCTTTAGGCTTATCTAAAATACTTCGGCCCAAGCTCATAGTATAAAGAAAACGATAACTTGAAATGTCGTCAACCAAGCATGTGAATACCATCATTTATCCCCCATATATCTTGTTGGTCACATTCCAATCATGTGAATACCTTAATGATGTATTCTCTTGAAAAATGAATACCCATTGAACCTTAGTGAAAACATGAATGCAGTTAAAAGTTAACACTTTCCACATACCAAAATCCTCAAAATTCTATATACACAAACCATGATATAACTATTTCCTTATATCATTCATGAGCTCATGAATACATTTAATTTTTTCCTTATCCCTTCATTATGCGCATATCACCTACATTCCAAAAATATCTGAATAACCTTTCATGGATACTGGTAACATTAATCATACACTTTCAAAACTCAAGGAAAGACAACAGTGTAACAATCCTTAGATGTCTCTTTATTCCATAGTACCATGAGATTACTTATACAACATTACACATGATAAACATATAATCATTCCACTACATTCTTAAACCATTGACCGAGCTTCAACAATTCTTTCATCTCATATATCATTTGTAGTCTCTTCATCATCATCCACATAAATACTACCCATACGACCATACTGATTCTCTTCATGAGACTTTCCCTTAGGGAATTGGTTTGCATAATGCCCGTACATTCCACATTTAAAACATTTAACCATTGTTGATGTCATAGCAATACCATTATCCTCATCCATGGTGTTAACTGAACCTTTTCCTTTGCACTTACTGGCTTTGTGTCCTTCTTTTCCACACCCAAAGCATTTCCAGTTCCTTTGAAACATTCTCCTTGATGCCTCTTCCCACATGATTTACATAGGGGAAATTGAACTTTCTTTCCTCTATGATCATCATGAAACTCCATCTTTCTCTTATTAGCCGAGTCAGGAAACTTACCAAATTTTAATTTATTGATCATATTAGGAGATTGCTGATTCGGCATAATAATGATGTTTAGACTTCCAAATCCCATTTCATTTGGTTGCTCATGAAGAATATCATTCCATTGTCCATCATATCCTCCATTATCGTGAATCATCTTGTTTCTAGCCATTTTCTAAAACCCAAAAAGAATAGTGTAAGAGGAAAAAGTCATAATAAAGGGGGAGTAACTTCAATATCTAACATCTTTGGTTTAATCTAACATCGTTACCATAGTTCTAGGACTATATACTATACGTATACTTATCCTTAGGGACATCCCTAGGCATACCTTAGAAATATCTCTAGGGATCTCACTAACGTTTTCACATCCTAGTTTCCAAAGGTTGACTAAACCTTTCCTCTGATACCAACTATAGAGACCCGAAGCCTGACGTACATGGACATTACATTACTTTTTCGTAATACTTAGTACATAACAAAAACACACACACAAGGATCATAATAGTTTAATGTCTTTGGAAACTCGGAATATAATCTTCTAATCATGGTGAAAGATCTTCAATATCTCCCATAAAGATCTTCCTTTTTTTTACCTAAAACCTTTCTTTATATCCTGGGGAAAAGAAAACATAAAAGGGTGAGCTCAAATTCTTAGTAAGGGTAAGTAAAAGAAATATCAATCACATCATGTTCATAAGAACATAACATTTTGGAAATATTAACCTGCAAAAGAGAGCATAATTTCATAACATGGGATAAATCATAGTAGTGAAATGAAATCCAAATAATCATAACTTAAAACATGAAACTTTGTGGCATACACACATAATCATAGAGAATCATTTATTGTTAGTCAAGACTCATTGCCAAGACTATCTTAGTGGACAAAGTCCCTTTCTGAACCGAGTCACCCTCATTTCAGTCCTGTTTCACTGAACCAGTATAACCTACCATTCCAGCCATGTCTATCTCATGAGATATAAAATCTTTACCCAATGCATTGGAGGTATATATAGGTCCCACCCATCTCATAATGATACCATTCTTATGTGTTCCACAAAAATCATAAATCATACATCATTGCATAACCCATGTAGTAAAAATGGGATTCTTAAACAACATGACATCATAAAACAATTCATATAAGATAAAGGAATTTATAAAAATATTTTCATCACAACATAATCAAATCCATGTAATAATAGGGATAGAAACAGAACCCTATATTATCTTAGATGGAAAATAATTTTGATAAAACACTTGAACTCCATTCTTGAGGAAAATATCCTTTCTACTTCAAAAACATTTTTCCTTTCTTAACATGTCATACAATTTAAAACTAAAAGAAGTTGATTAAAAATAAACTTGAAAACTTTTAAAGGAAGCTTCTTGGAAATAATGTTTTAAAAATCCATTCATGTCGTATAAGTTAAAAAAACATTCTTCTCATACTTTTGTCGGAAAAGTCAAAAAGTACCTTGTAAGAAAAATGACAAAAGATTCCTTTCATATCTTTTACTAAAAACTCACCGAAGGGTAAAATTGAATATAAATTATTTTAGAAGGATATAAATATTACATATTGAGGAAAAATTGATGTGTATGATAAAATACACCCCAGTAAATCCCAAAGTATAAACAATCTCGGATAAAAATGAGATTGTGATATTTCCCTTACCTTAGGTCCGACTTGCTTTGTAAGTGTCCGAACCTCCTGTATAATGATTTAAATAATGTTATTGACTTATTCCAGAATCATACTTATTTTTATGATATCATATATGGTCATTTTCTTAGCTTCTTAGTAGTAATATTTCATTGCTACTTGTTATTCGGGTGTTTATAACTTTTTGTTCTTATGCGTGTTTTGTCGAATAAATTCTTATTCTTATATTTAGGTTATAGATACCTCATTTCCAGAATGGTATTAGTGTAATATATATCATATTCATTCATTAAATTCATTTATATAATCATTATGAAATGAAGATCATGTAGAACGAGTCGCATCACATCGTGGAGACGGTATTCCGTACGTACGCACGAGTGATGATATCGTTCCTATGATCGTTGAATTGTATTGAAGTTTATGTATACTATTTCAGAATCAGTATCACTTTATAATAGTCATATATAGTCATTATTTACACCATTATACCCATCCAAGTAAGGTGGTGGTGGAAAATAGATTACACCATAGCGTGGAGACGGTATTCCGTACGTACGCACGCGCGGTGATTTCTTTTTCCGTAGGATGGATAGATGGTGAAATAGGGGTTTTTAATACTTATAATAACATATCAGTATATGAGTGATACTAATTTTATTACTTCATAATGAAACAACTAAAGAATAAGAAGTGGAAGAAGAAATAAAGATGAAAGAATCGGTAACGGACATTACCTCTTCTTTGAAGTGCTTCTTTGAGACCTTCTTTTAGGGAACTAAAATTGGTCTTTGAAGAAGACCAGGACCTCTATGATTTCTCTATGGAAGTGGAGAGGAGAAAGTGGCAGGGGTTGGCCGAGCTTGAAGGCTCAAAGTGGTGTGAGGAGGAGAGGGAGGAGGTGCCCTTTTATAAGGGAGGAGAGGGGCACCTTTGGAATAACAAAAAATATTATTTTATTATAAAGTCAAATTCGGTTTTTAATAGCTCCAAATTGAGTTATTTCGAAGCTAAGGTGGGGATGGGTCGAAATACTATCATCCAATAGAATTTAGACAAGTTTAGGTATCAATTTTAACCTTATCATTTAGATTTAATTTTAAGTTAGATAATTTAACTTTTACCGTGTCTTCTTGTTTTCTTATACTATAAGGTTAATAAACTTACTATATCAAGCCAAACGAACCCCAAGTTGTTTATTATTAATATATATATCTTTATCTAAGTCATTTTGCCGAACCTTAGATTTTTAGGAATTAAATAACAATTAATAATATAATATTTGTTTTAAAAACTAATTTATGTCAATTTTGACACTATTTGGTACATGATTTTTATGAAATTCATAACAGAATGATAAGTTCGAACCAAGTTTATTATATCAACACTAACATGTCATATTAACCTAGAAAATTAATTTAAGTCATAAAAAGTCTCAAATTACATTTATTGGGGAATTTATAACATCAATTATGTCAATATTTCATTAATAAGACAATTACTGCATCATCATTGTGTCATAATAAATGATAATTATTTAATCCCTAAAAATTCTAAATAAATTTCTATGATGTAGATAATTGTATTATACTTCTGGAGACTATTCATGTTCGAAGTTTTATGAAGTTTATCACTAGATTAAAATTATTATACTTATAAGATTTAAGAAAGTGACATGTTGTCATATTCTTTGGTTTTAATAATAATTAAATTATTTTCATTGAAAAAATTTAATTAAATGAATCTAATCCGACCCTTAGGTGATATGGGTCGACATTTAGTCATCCAATAGGATTTTTGACATTTGTTAGGGTAATTGTAAAATATTATATTTACCCTTAATTACCCGATTTACCTTTAACTATAGTAAATAAAATTTACCGTAGTTACTATTCACAATGCCCAAAAATATAAGGTAGCTTATTAACATAATATGGACCCACTTATTCCAAATATGGAATCCATTTTTCCAAATTCAATACACAAAAGTTGCAGAAATTAAATTAAAATTAATCCCGTTGTCGAAAGAAAATGGGTTTTTCTTTAAAACATTGCAAAAGATTGAATTGATTTAACCTACGAATTCAAGGTAAAATAAATGATAATGACATAAATTATATTAAATGGTAAAAATATATTCTATTTATACTTTAAAACCATTCAATATTATAATTTAACCACATAATATATTACGATGAAAAAACTTGTTTTTAATTAAAATATAGCGTGTTTTTACTATTCATTAAAATATGAAAGTTATCGGAAAAATATCAAAACTTTATCTAATGTAAATTTTTATATCCTGATTCAAAATAAGAATTTTATTTTGTCAAATTAAACATATAAACATGTCAAAAACTAGATTTAAAGTGGGTGCGCCATCAAAAGGCGGCAAAACTGCATTTTTTGAAAAATACTTATTTTACCCAAAAAATTTATTTTGTTCTTATACCCTGTTCTAGAAATGTGTAAGATGAATAATAATGTTATAAAATTCAAAATTTAGTTAACACTATTCATAACGGCTAGTTCATAATAATATTATAATAATATATCGTTGTTTAGTAAAACCCAGTATTGCGTACAACACACACTATCGAGGAAGGTCGCGATTGCGTGTAATGCAAGCCAAGTCAGGGTTGCGTGTAGTGCACGACTCCTTTGTTGTTGCGTATAATATAATACAACCATATTTTATTTATACATTGAATATATATATATATATATACACTCAATGTTGCGTAGAATAACTTCTATCAAACGAACATGAAATTGTGTGTAACAAGAGACAAGAAAAGTGTTGCGTATACTGCAAGCTAATACGGTGTTGCGTATAGCGCAAGATAATCTTGGTGTGTCGTACAATATAAGATATGAATGAAATTAAAAATAACGTATCTTATAAAATCTCGGGTTGTTACAGTTATCATAAAAATAATTCCATCAAAACATAAACCATTCAATAAAGAATATGAATGGTATTCATAAACTATAAAAAGTACATCATATTCAATAAAGAAGGATTTTGAAATATAACATGGAAAATTTCTTAAGGAAAATATAATTTATTTGAAAATAATTTTCAGAAAACCATTTATTATAAATAAGGATTTAAAATTTCATTTAAAACATTTCTCGATGAAAATATCTTTTCCGCTATTAAAAAATGATTTTTAAAACATAAAGAATTTTAAAAACATTTTTCTTTAAAAACACCTTGAAAACTTGAAAATAAGGATTAAAATAATTTGGAAATGGTTTTCTATAAATTTTTTTTATAAAATTATAAAAAAAACTTGAAATCATTGAAATCATTTTCTTTGAAAACTTATAAAGGGCACTTTTAAAATCATTTAAAACACTTTTTAAACATAAAACATTTTTTGAAAAATTTTTTCTTTGAAAACCAATTTAAAATATTTTTTTACAGAATATTAGGAAAAATTTTTCTTTAAAAATAAACTTCTAATATTATAAATTAAGATTCAGTTAAATTACAATCATGATGGCATGTAAATTTGTACATACCAAACATTCCTTTGGCACCTTAAAAAGTTTAGAAAAGCTCCTTGATCGGAAAACAATAATAGAATTCCTTTTAAAAACAGTTTTTAAAAAGGTAAAACATGGGTAAAAATTTACTTTAAACATAATACGATAATAGTAAAATAATTTGAAAACATTTTTAGAATTTTTTTTGAAGGAATACATATTTCTGCCTGAAAGAAGAAGAAAAATCAGATATTCATAAAAATATTTTATTAATTATCTTAAGTACCAAAGAGTAAAAAAATGGTAATAATACATGAAGATATCATGGATAACCAAATTATAATAAAATTAATTACTTTTATTTAGAGATGGATCATAAGATTTCATCAATGGAAGCATAATTATAAACAATCTTTATAAATAATGAGATTGTAGCAATAAACCGTTACCACTGTGGTTACTTTAAATCATAATACTATATAAAGAATAAAATATCATTTAGATTAAACTATGATGAAGATAAGGATATTCATGATATACCATTTTAAAAGTAAGTATATACACCTCATATAATAATATAGGTGCCTTACATGGCATGTGTCTCTAAGAAGGAAAATTGAGACAAAATTACTTTACCGATTTGTTAACTTTTTAAGCACAACCCCCATGAAATAATGATAAAAAATGGGTATGTATATAAAATAAATTTAAGTATAATAATAATATAATACATCCATGGTTAGTATACACACCACACAAATTAAATGAGTGGTGAATAAGGCATGTGCCTCACGGAAATAAAAAGTGAGATGAAATTCCCTTACCTTAAGTCTTGATTTTTTTGTACATGTTCAAACCTCCTATATAATAAATATAAGTTTATTATAAATATAATTTAGAAACATATTATTATATATAATACAATATATTATTTGGTTATGACTTTATATTACCTATTTATTGACAACTCCATGTCAATGTTACATTTCGGGTAATATCCGCATTATTTTTCATATATGTTTTAACTTGTTACTCTTGATGTACTTACTTATATCATGATTAACTTATTTATAGAATGTAAAAAATGGTATAAATATCATATATATTTATTATATATGTATTTATAATAATATATATAATATATAAATATTAAATGAAATACACTGTCCATGGAGACGGTAGGCTGTACGAACGCATGAACACTGCTTCTATTTTATTATTGTTTTGAAAGAAAGAAAGTAAATGAAGTATATGTGTGTATATATATAATATAATTATAGTAGAAATATTATGTAATATATATCATATAATTTTACTAAACACATTCTTAATACATCCCATGAAAAGTTCAAATGAATCACATCGTTTTGAGGAAGCAGTAGTCCACACTTCCACAAACAAAGTTATCATAGTTACACAAAATGGAAAACATAAAGGTATGTTCTATATAAATATAACATAAGAATAAAGAAATTATAAATATCACATATATAATATATAATATACTTTTAATCATAATTTCCAACCATGAAATGTGGTAAAGTAAAAATGAACAATCGTCATTTCGTGTGGCGGTAGTTCGCCATACACGAACAGTTAGTTCGATGCTCATTAGATGGAAGTGTGTGCAAGTTAAGGTAAAACCATTAGAATAAAAACAGATAAATATATTTAGGATAATTATGTTATTATATAAACATGTAATAATAATATTTTAGTGGATGGATAATGAAAATAAAATAAAAGAGCTTGAGGAAGGATGTTACCTCTTATTAAGGTAACTTCTTTTGGTTTTTACCAAAGGGATTCCTTGGAGGGATTTATACCCAATTTGAGGATTATATTATTTGTATATGGATGTTGAGGATATATTTTGAAGATATTGGTTGTGAAAAATAAGATTAATAGGTGTAAGGAATAGGTAGGAGTGGGTGACTTTTAATAGTGGAGGGATAGGACACACTTAGTATTTTTGAAAAGAATTATGTGTTTCTGAAGTATTCATTTTTTCATAAGTGTCCAAATGGACCATTATAGAAAATGATAGGAATATTGTATTAAATATGAATATAAAATATATTTAAAAATTTTTTATAGGTCATTTTACTCTTAAGATTATGGTTTAGTCCCTTGTTAAGACTAATTTTACCTTAATCGATGTAATTCATTTTAATTAATTTCACTAATAATTTTGGTCAAAAAATAAGTTGAAATTATTAGAAATTATAAATTATTTTGATTCCAAATACGGAATAAATTTTTCCAAATTCCAATGAAATAATTGGAAAAAATTAATTTAAATTTAATCCCATAGATGGGATGACAATGCGGGTTTTTAAAGTAAGAACGTTCAAAAGTTTGCTAAGTTTTTATATTCAATTTGAAAGTGAAATTGATTCCAATGAAATAAATTGAATTAATTCAATTAAAATTTAAAACCATATAAAAATATAATTCAACCTTATAAATAAATTAGACGCAAAATTAGTTTTGAATTAAAATTCATTATTTTTTACTATTCATAAAAAAAATGAAACTTCACAGAAAAATTCCTAAAATTCACCTTAGACTAATTTTTATGTTTTTATTTCAAAAATTAAGTTTATTTTGACATATAAAATTTATAAAATTTCCAAAATTTATATTTAAAATTGGTTATCCATTAAAAGGTGATAAACTGCTTTTATAAAAATATTTGTTTTTATGTGTAATATTGGGTCTATTCTTATCTTATGCCTATAAAATTAATTTGATGAATATAAAAAATATTTGATTTAATATATAATATATAAATTTAATTAATATAATTCAGTAATATTAATTAATTTAACTTATTAAGATACATCACCTTTTATACATAAAAATAGTCTTTTATAAAATCATTCCATTTATATTCATTTAGTTTTTATATTCATTTCTAATTAATAGGTAACCAATGAATTTGACTATATAATTTCATAAGTTATTTAATCCTATAATCATAATTTTAATGTCTAGGTTATATCTTTTTATATTAGAAAATAATATTTTTAATAATATATTATTTTTTGGTAAAACTCAGTCTTGCGTGTTACACAAGCCAGTAGGGAAAGTCAATCTTGCATGTAACACAAGATAATATCAATGTTCCATATAAAGAAAAATAATATTTATTTTTCATGTAGTGCATGATTAATTTGGTGTTGCATATAATGAAATCCAAACTTATATCTTTAATAAGAAACTATTTTTAGTGTTGAGTGAAATGAGAAAATATCAAAAATATTAAATTAATTCAAAAAAAAAATATTTCAAAAAATATTAGGGTGTTACATAACATCTTCAAAAGATTGCTACATTGGGAAAAAATAAATTCGAGTATGTAGATGAAATGGAAGTTGGGAAAGGAATGATGTGGTTGAAGATATTATTTTTTGATATTAGTAGGAATCAGGAAAGGGAATTTCTTTACTATGACAACCAAAGTGAAATCCACTTGGCTAAAAATTTTGTTTTCCATGAAAAAACAAATCATATATATCTGAAGTATTATTTCATATGAAATTTTCTATAGGATAAGGATATGGTGATCTAGAATATAGAAGGAAGTCAAAATCCGGTAGATATATTCACTAAGGCAGTAGTTTTAGAAAGTTTGACCCAATATTGAGCCTTAGTAGGACTTGGTTGAATGGAAAAATGAAAGATAGGGGAACACTGTAGAATGATCAGTGTTGGAATGTTATTAAGGTTTACCTATAAAAATTATTCAAGTAGGATATTTTTGGGATATTAATACTTGTTAAATTATGGGAAGTTCATGCATAAAAAGTTTAGAGAATTATAATTACGTTCACTAGAATTTTCATCAGTGGTAGAGGATCATCTCTAATGAAAGTAGGTCCATTAGAAGTTTTCATCTACCAATGGTCTTTCGGTAAAGCACTGGGAGGTTCGAACATTTATAATTGTTGTTGGGTTACTGGGTTGGTAAAATTTCATAGTTGTTCATGTCTTATGATCCAAATTTTTATGATAGAAGGTTCAACATATTTGACTGATTATGCTTATTATTTATTTATATGGGACCTTCAGTGAAAAGTGTGGATGATAAAGGTGATAACAGTGGTTTAACTAGGTTTTTATTAGAGAGATGAGAAGTTGGTGAGGATTACTTACCTTTATAATTAGTTTTTCACTTATAATCTTCCAGTTATAATAAATAAAGTAGTATTGTGGTTTCCCCCATGTATGTATGAAAAAAGTATAAATCATGTTGAAACCTTGTGTTATTTATTTTCTTTCATGTATTTTCATTTCTTATTTTACCATTGGATGTATGTAAGTACTAAGGTGTGTGTGTGTGAGAGGATGACTTCATGTGATTAGTAGGGTGCAACAACTATCTAATTTTGGTACACTCAGTTGAAGGGGAAATAAAAATTCCAAATATTTAGTTGTTTCTCTATGATATTACAACATGTGAATTTTCATTGTATTTGATGATTTTACCTATAGTGGTTTATCAATATTACAATGGAATTATTTTTTATGTGTTCATTTCTGCACCCCCAACAAAATATGCTTGAATTAATTTAAAATGAAAAAAACATAAATATTTGATCATATATTCTTCAAAGATCAACTTAACATTTATATCCAAACAACATTAATCATCCATAATGTCACATACCCAAAATGTATAAAACCTAATCACATATTCTCTTCAACATACCAATCATTTCTAAAAATAACCTAAATTATCTTAAAACCGTAATAAAATTATATATAATTATAAAATTTAACTCAAGAGATATTCCTTAATTAATATCAACCAATTTGACATAAAATCTCGTAATAGCCAAAAATTTCCCATTTACTTTGATTCTTATAATGTTACTAAAAAATAAAGTGAACTTCTTCCAAAATAACTTTAAAAACATAATCAAAAAATAAAATTTTTAAACCCATGGTTATCTACATGATAAAATATATATTCCTGAAAATAATAAAATAACCCTTTATCCCAATTAACCATAATTACCTTATTATCAAAGATCATATTAATCCATACAATTATCTATAAATAAATCATGAATTATTCCTAAAACCCAGTAAACATCTACCAGAATATCATTAATCACCTTTAATTATAATCACATAATACCTCAAAAGGAATAATTTTTTTTGAATTGATGATCATTTTTAAATCATATAAATACTTAAATAAAATACCAAAACATCATTACCCCCAAAATTCCACATATATAAACTTTAATCTTTTAAATTTATTCATAAAACTTTAACCATGGGTTTTTGTCTTATTCCTTTATAATTCCTTCCTATAATCCAAAATATTAATCATGTCCTAAATCAAAATCTAATCATGTTTCCTACTTTAAACATAAGAAAATATATAATTAATACCTTTTATATGTCATTTTCAGTTTATTCATTTTCACATGACTTTATTAAAACTTTATTTGCACAGTATTTTTGATCCCCTTCATGAGCTTTACACCTAGGTAATTTATTTTAATAATGACCATACTTCCCATATTTAAAAAATTCAATTGATACGTTAGGAAGAACTTTATCCCCCTCCATTAAGTTAATTGAACTCTTCATTTTTCTTGGTAGTTTATTAATTTATAACTTACTTTACCACATATGAAACATCTTCCAGCTTCTTTGAGACATTTCCATGGGCAATTCTTCCCACATTCTTGACATGTAGGATGATGATTCTTTTTATCTTCATGATATTTATCGCTTTAAATTCCTTAAAACACTAATTTTATCATATTTGTAATGTTATGAAACTCACATAGGTTTAGGTTTTTAATCATAACATGAGATAAATGATTAGGTATAACCATAAGAGTTTTCAATCCATCTTCTATACAATTAAATTTCTCATTCAGAAAACCAACGCATTATCCTTCACACCCATTGTTATCTTGGTTTCTGCTAGTTTTATCTATTTACTAAAACAAAAAAATGATCAGAATGAGCATATAAAATAAAATCATAATATACTTTTTTTATGAAAATGATAAAAACTAATATATCCTTAACCAATTAATCATCTATTCAACACTTTTTATTTGTCCAAAAATAACTATAATTATCTATAACATACCAAAATTTTAGGTTATAAAATTCTGTGAACTTATGATCCTGAACCATTATATTAACCTATAATGTTTTCTCATTAAACAATATCATAACCTACAAAATTTTATAAAAATTTCCTTTGATACCAATTATAATTCCCCACCTTTCACTTACTAATTCCAAATATAATTCCTTATACTTTTATACCCAAATATAGTGCTAAAAATTATAATCATTACATGTTGTTTTTTACCAACTAAAGAGACCCGAATTTTAACTTTCATAACTATAATATAAAAAAAGTAACAATTCACTTATATCTCAAAAAATAATTAGATTTAAAGTTTTAGATAATTATTAAATTAGTTACATACAAAGTGGGAGACTCCACTTTGTGTACATTTTTCCCTAAAGAATAGGTTCTTTTGTTTATACTTCTGTTTTAATCATGAAACCTTTTCTTCATTCAATATGTTTAACCATTGACTATGATATAATACCTACACTTCCTTAATCCATATGATTTTTTTGAGAATATGGTATGATCAAAACAAATATCTATAATAGATAAAAAATTAAACCCATTAATCCATTTTAAATTCATGAAAACGCATAAAGAAGTTTCATTTTCACATAATAAGCTTTGAGTTCAAAATAATCACTTAATTACTATTACAATAATTTTTTTTGAAAATCTTTTCAAAAAACATTTAATAGTAAATAATAAAGGAAAAATCACAATTCATTATGTTTTCTTTGAGAAACATGAAAACTTTTCCTTAAAATAAACCATTCACTATTAGGAGATTATAATCTTTATTTTAAATCATAAGATCATTTTCTTATCTTATTTAATAAAAAAATTTCAATAAAAACCCATAAAAAACATGAACATGAAATATAAATACGGTAAATATAAATAATCACATGGGAAAAAATAATTAATTTAATAATAATGGAGTGCATAATGTCAGATATCATAATTTTACAGTCAAGGCCTTATACAAGGATATCATAAACATACTATAAAGGACTTTTGATAAGAGATCTAAAATAATTGGGTAGGCATACAATAAATACCTAGGCTATTTTGTCTCACGATACCTACAAATGTATCAAGGGGAAATATAATATCAGGCCCCACATATCACTTACTAATTACAATGCATTCACCATATTAAAATAGTGAATAAAAAATACCACACATAATCAATGTAAATTTCTGTATTTTAAAACTAGTATAAAAAATGTCAATATTATTCTCTAGTCATTAAATTGAACAAAATGATCATAAAAAATCCATAGAAATAAGGTGGATGTTATTATTATAGTATACACCCATTGAAATATTAGAATATTTAAAATATGTTGACATAGATAAAAAACAGCCTTATAAATACATTAGAAATTATCTTTGAAAAAAAAGAAATATCTTATTCTTTTAAAAAAAAATTAAAACTAAATGTCCCAGAATAACGAGAATAATATTTTATTTGAAAAACTATTGAAATGTATAGAATAATATTGATAATGAATAATGACCTATAATAATATTTTAATCATAATTAATAACATTCTTGAAAAATTTAAAAGAACTTAAACATGGAGGGAAAAGAGTTTAAAATACTTAAAATAATGTTTTGAAGAAAAATCCCTTACCTTGAGCCCTGACTCATTTTGTACATTCTCTACCCTCCTATTCTTTGGGTAACCTTATTTTAATTGAACTTAAGGTATTTGGAGGGGAGATTTATGGTCACACCAGAGGATTGGGGATATTGTATGGGAAGTGTTTAGAGGTAATCTTGAAGTGGTTTGTGATAAAAAAATAACTCATATGTGTCTTTTTAAGGGTTAGATTAAGTCCCTTTTATAACAAAAAATCAGTGATGTTTTTTAAATACTTAGTATTTAAAGGTCAAAATATAATTTTAAGAATTCCAAGTTTCATATACATGACCCATGAATGATAAAATCTAAAATTTACCATCCAATATACTAAATATATATTCCCAATTAATTTTAATGATTTAAAAATAAATTTTAAACATTAAATATCAATTAAAGTTATTTTCATGGCCATTCACATATTTTGACTTTAAAGGCATCAAGATAACAATGGAATTAGAATCTAAAAACGTTAAACATCACTAATAATTTATAAGTATACATTAAATTTTTGGAAATCCATACTTCATCCAAAACATGTTACTTTTAATGTTTTAAAAATAATTTACTTGATTTTTCTACTACTTGTACAAGCACTGCATTGACACTATGTAAGCATTCAAGGTAATTATAACATAACTAAAAACTAAAAATAAATTAATATCATAAAAATAATTCTTTAATATTAAAAATAAATATTTAGAACCATTAATAACTTTTTTTTATTCCAATTAAAACATATTATATATATTAAAATAAAGAGAGTGACATTTTGTACTTATTCTTTACTTAAAATAATACAAAGGTCATTATCAAAGGAAAATAGTACTAAATTTCCATATTTTCTAATATAGAATGAAATTAATAAAAATAAAATAAACCAATGAAAAAATATTACTATATTAAAGAAACTAATTTCATTATTCTAATATAGTTACATATTATTTAGAGGAGTTGGAAGAATAAATAAATTTGAAATAGACCAGTAAATACAATTACCTATTCTTCAGGTATCCTCCTTTAGCTTAAAATTAAGGCCTTTGAAGAAGAGTTTTATGGTCATATTAGGGTATTAGTTATGTAGCATGGGAATTTCAGAGAGGTATTTTTAAATAGGTTTTTGAGAAAACCAAACTCAAATATGTATTTGAAAGGGTTATATTAAGTACCTTTTTATAGAAAAAATCAATGGCGTTTTCATAAATAAATAGTTTTATGGGTCAACAATATAATATAAAAAATTTCAAGTTGTATATACATGAACCATGAATTATAGTTGTTTCGCGCGGAATCCGGGGATGACCTCCTGGACGGGAGATTCAAACGTTCCGATCGGTTTCTAACGGGTTTGTTCGTAGAACCGGAAACATCCAATGATTCCACATCCGTTTGGACCTACTTTCCAAAGGCAGGCGCTCATTAGCTTGTGGGCTAATGAGGCTTAGGAATTTGCATTGGTCGAGAGGATGGGAGGTCGGACTCATCACACCTTTTTGAGGGGAATTATTGTCTACTCCGGGACTCTCTTTATAGATTTAAGTTAAGTTCGTGAATCCTTATTACATTACCAAGTATAAAATGAGCTTTCCTTTAGTTTTAACAATCAATGATTAAATATGCAAGAAATTTAGAGAATCTTTTATATGTATTCGAGGTTCTTCATCAATATAGAATCATCTATATTTGTTTAGAGATTCTTGGTCAATGGTATCCTTCAAAACATTTATATAAAAGTCTCTTGGTCATTTTGATGACCAGGCTGGTTTTAAAGCCACTCAGTGGGGCACTTGAAGTTTATCGTCATTCAGAAGGACAGAGATTATTTCAATGTTGGGATCGAACCCATAAATGGGCTACCTACGTATCCTTTGTTTTAAAAAAGGAATCAGAACCCACGTAGTTCGAGGAATGGGATATGATGTTTTATGATTGATGGCTCAAAGATGAATGTCATAATTACTTTTACACTCTAAGCTCACGTGAGTCATGCTCGGTGTGAGAAACAAGAGGTATTGGTAAAATTTAGACAATTATGCCATAAAAGATGCAATCATAAGAATTTGTTTTGGGGCTTATGTATAGATGACTGCCCAGATAGGCGAAGGTTTAGGATTTACTTTTAGGAAGAAAATCCATGAACAGGGTCCACAAAGTTATATGTGCTTCATGGAGATTTGAATATTCTAATCTTGGGGCTTACTCCTAAGGAGGATGCCCAAGTTAGGAGGGGACTTATGATTGGGTTTTATTCCTGAAAAGGAAACCCAAATCAAAGGGAATTTATGACTGGTTAAGAGAAATTTTTTAAGAGACTTGTGGCTTACTCTTAAGAAAGATGCCCAAGATTTATGACTAGGACTTATTCCTGAGAAGGAAGCCTAGGTTAGGGGACTTGGGGCTTACTCCTGAAAAGGAAGCCCAAGGTTATGACTGAGTCTTATTCCTGAAAAGGAGACCCAGGTTAGGGATTAAGGTTTGGGGCTTACTCCTGAGGAGGATGCCCAAGATTTAAAGGACTTGATTGGGGCTTATTCTTAAGAACGATGCCCAAGATTTATGACTAGGACTTATTCCTGAGAAGGAAGCCTAGGTTAGGGGACTTGGGGCTTACTCCTGAAAAGGAAGCCCAAGGTTATGACTGAGTCTTATTCCTAAAAAGGAGACCCAGGTTAGGATTCTCTCATCTTAAAGGATGAGGTTGAATGAATGAACTCTCAATCTTTGGTGACATAAAGATGTTTAAATCATTAGGTTTTGAGAGATATTTCACATAATTCCTTTCAGATAAGGATGTCAAATCAAGAAATCATGCCATAAATGGCTTTGAAGAGTCTCTTGAAGACTGAATCTTGAATAGGAAGGGTGAAAAATGGCTTAAGAGGGGTGAAAAAGGGCAAGATGGGCACCCAAAAAGATAGGGGCGCGCAAGTATTGAAGGTCGCGCAAGTCCTACGGCGGCGCGCAAGTATTGGTCGCGCAAGTATACTTGCGCGACATAAGGGATACTTGCGCGATTTTCAACCAGGGTTGAATTACTTGAGCGACTCTTTATTAAACCCTTTCTCATCCTCTTGAGGTTCTTCCAGAAGAGGGACGCGCAAGTTATATTGAAGAAATTAAGTCGGCGCGCAAGTGTTTGATAAGTTTCAACACTTAGGCCTTCCTTCTTCCCTTTAGATCTTCCATTCTAGGTAAGAAATTACCTTAGAAGTGTTCTGGAAGCTTTGAGAAGAGACTTGGGCGTCGGGAGATTTTATCCGAGTTTCTGGGAAGAGATCCTCTCGAATGGGGGGCCCACAGGGTCTATTTATAGGAAAAAGAAGACCCCGGGCGGTTACTGGGCGGTTACCAGATATGTCGCGCAAGTCCCTTGCACGATCATGAGGGGTCGCGCAAGTGTTGAGGCGGCGCGCAAGTGTACTTGCGCGACCAAGAGGGAACTTGCGCGACCTATGGGCAATGTTCTCCTTTTCCATCCCTTTGTCGATTTTTGATGTTTCTTCAAAGGATTAATCACTTTGAGCTCAGATATTCCCTTTTCCGATCTTTAGATTCTGTGACGAAAGGAGCGTCAACAAAAGTCCCCCCTCAGAGTTGGATCCGGAGAAAAA
Organism: Viscum album; assembly: GCA_963277665.1. Lineage (NCBI taxonomy): Eukaryota > Viridiplantae > Streptophyta > Magnoliopsida > Santalales > Viscaceae > Viscum > Viscum album. The sequence goes on from OY728148.1 coordinate 1,144,805,131, forward strand.
ATGAGGATTTGACTCTGAGGAAATCGAATCCCTCTAAAGGAAAAGGGCGGCGCGCAAGTCTCCAGTCGGTGCAGAGGGAGGCGCGCAAGTCTGCGTCGCGCAGGCCTTAAACCCTATGGTATGGCGCGCAGGTAGGCCTCCTGGCCTATAAATATGCTGCTTCCGGCCGTAAATGGTATCCGACCCCGAATTCTCTCGAGCTCTCGCCGCGCAAGTCTTTGTCGCCGCGCAAGTCTCTTATTTTGGCTGTTTCCTCGCTGCCGCGCTACTCTCAAGGTAATAAGGCTTGCGCGGCAAACACTTGCGCGACAAATACTTGCGCGACATATGTACCACTTGCGCGACATCTCCATACTTGCGCGCCTTAATGCCTTAGCCATTTTTTTCAGATTTTCTCACAAATTTTATGAAAAATTAAAACCCATTTAAGAGTTTAATTTATTCAACTCCTGTGCAGATTCAATGGCTCTTAGACCTGGATTCCTTGATGAACTGGCTAGCAAGCGGATAGATGATATGATGAATATCATTGGCCCTGATTACTATACTGTCAAAAACAGCACTCTTCCAGATTTGGCTAAGTATCTGAAGAAATATCATCACGACTTTCCTCACTGCACTTATCTACCTTTGTATGGTCATGGTCATCTGCAAGAAGTCATTATTCCAGAAGTAAAGAATTATCTTCCATTTTCTTGGTTTCAGAATTATACCAATTTTGCTTCAGCAAATATCTCAGGCGGAGGAGTATTTCAAACTGCTGGAACAGTAGAGAAGGCGTATGTGATGCATCATAGCCCTTGCACACCAGATCTGAAAAAACATACACCTGAGCTTCAACCACATTGCCATCCTTCAATCTTCCGAGATGCTCAGATGGATCAGTCCAAAGGCTGGAAGAAAAGTTGGGATTTCCGCCCTGGGGGAGGTGTGAAGCCAACTTGGATGTGGGCATACTGGGTGCGACAGACTTGCGCAGAGTTTATTGAGGATCTGAAGAGAGCTGCAATATATGAAGCTGTTTGGGTTGGGCAGACATATATTTACAGACATGATATCTTCGTGCCAGAGATACTCAGTCACTGGAGTCCAGCGACTAATTCTTTCCACTTGACTCATGGAGAAGTAGGTATCAGTTTGTGGGATGTCCACAAGATTTCAGGAGCTCCAATCTTGGGCGATATGTATGATGAATTCATTCCTCCCAAGGTGACTTGGAATGATCCAGAGAAGACTCCTGTTTTGGCTCGAGAATTATTCAAAATCTTTCATAAGCTCAAGAGTTCAGAGACCTCATTAACTCATTTCAGAAAAGATATCCATCCGGAAGAATGGATGAAGGTGTTTCTTACTGAGAAGAAAGGGATGGAGCCAAAGGAAAAAGGATCCAAGAAAAAGAAATCCAAGGATACCCGGCCCAGACGTCCTACCACTTGCCCAAAACCTGAGAAGAGAGGAGCTCCTGGCACATTCTGGCCAACTCTAGAAGCAGGAGAGTTTGAAAAATGGGGCTATGAAGTGAATCAAAGAATTCCAAAGAAAACTCGTCTGGCGGGTTTCTTGGCAATGTGGCTCAGTATTTACCTCTTGCCGGTCAGAGATTCGAAGGGAGGCGTTAGGCCAGGGACCTTCGTCATTGCGGCTAAGTTAGCTGAGGGAAAAATGGTTGGGTTAGCTACCCCCATTTTAGCAAAGATTCACAGGAGTTTACTTCATGTCTTCCAGGGTAAATCTCCTTTAAGAATAGTGGGACCATTCCAGGTTTTGTGGGGATGGATTGCCACTCACTTCAGGACTTACAATGTACAGAATGGGTTACAAATTCCTGGAAGCTCCTTCAGACCGTCAGTGCAAGCATTCTCTGGAATTGCTCCATTAGATGTCAATGGTTATGACATAAAAGTAAGACTAAGCATGTATAAGGAATTCAACTTCTTTCCTTATGGAAGTCCGCCATCTGGGCGGTTTGTTGATGATGGGAAAGCCCCTTTGGATTTGAGGGCATACATGCTAGCTTGCAGGGATGGCGTATTAGTAGCCAGGGTTGATGGAGAAATCATATGCGAGGCCTATGCTCCATATAGATTTGCACGCCAATTCAAATGTTTACAACAGATTGTTGTATCCCCTCCAGTACACGTCAGGTTAGAGCAACATCCGATGGTTGCTCGACAACTATGGTTGCTGACGTCAAGAGAGAAGACTGGAGCAGTATTTGATCTACCAGTTGAAAAAGCGGCACATTATCTGACTACTTTTTATGCCGAACACTGGATAGCATCATACCCTAAAGGGATATTGAATCACCCTGTATATCAAGTGGGAAAGAGGAAGAGGACTGTAGAGAAAGAAACTCTTCCTCATGAAGGTGCTGCTTCTCCTCCTGAAATAGGTTCAACAGACTCCTCCTCTAGAACTGATTCCTCGGATTATCATGATGGGGATGATGAGGCACAACCGGCAACAAAGCGGTTTCGTGCCCGATATAATCCTCCGGCCAGAGTCAAAAGACCCACTCCATCAGCTCCTGGTGAGTTATTTGATTGTAATAACTTCAATCACTGATACTTTATAAAGTAATAAGTCTCACTTTCTTATTCTCTATCTGTAGTTGCAGGAGTTGGGAAGAAATTAAAATCAAAAATTGTAGGACCTTCCTCACAGCCTTTATATCTAAGACCAGAGGCTGTTCAGCTATGGCAGAGCTTATACTGTGATACTGAAACCGCCTGGCTGGATTTGTCTGAGGGTCTACAACTTCCTGGGATAGGATATCTTCTAGCCTCAAAAGACCTTCAATACGGAGATAACCCCAATGAAGTGCGGGCTTACATCAGAGAGCTGGAAATGCTCATATATGCCACCGATAATTCAACTCCTATCACCAGGCGGGTGAAGGAAATGATTGATCGTGGCACCACTAAGGGGGCTGGTGGTTCTGGAGATGAGGAGTGGCAAGAGTACGTGGCTCCTGAAGATGTAAGTTTTCTTTCCTTATTTGCAACTTGATTTCAGTTGAAGCTTTGTTTCTTAAGAAAGTTATTTTCTTCATCTTGCAGCTTGCAAAGAAAGGGACCGGGGTTCCTTCGCCACAATATAGCCCTGGTGGTACCGCTGTTGGGGCTGCTGCTGATTCTCCTCGCGAACCAGGCGAGATATCTCCAGGCCAGCAGGCCATGAATGAGGCACTGGACATAGCCTTTCATTCGCCAATCCAAGTGCCAATAAAGGAGACAGCTGAAACTCCAAAAAAGCAAAAGAAGCCAAGGCAACGAAGGAGGAAATCCTTAGCTAAACGTTTCATTAGCAGTGGTAAGTCCTTCGAACAATCATGAGTTTATACCCATAATCATATGGTTACTCATATTTCTGAGGATTGCAGGGGCTTCTTCAATTTCCCCCTTGAGGGAAGGGACTGATCCTTCTTCAAAGGCCGTGGAGGGTGCTGTAGAACAACCACAAACTCAAGCTGACTTGGTAGCTCCTGGAGAAGAGCTGCCATCCATTCCCAGTATCCCTCCTACTACTGAAGATGATGTCCAGGGTCAGGGGTTGCAGGACATAAGTCAGCAAGAAGACATAGCAAATGCTCCCACTGGTGAGACTAACCAAGATTCTGAAGTATCATTGGATGAAATGATGAATCAAGGAATGACTTTTGAAGAATTTTATGATCATGCTAGATTGTCATGTGATTTAGAAGACCTTGGGCGTGAGTGTTACCCTTCGCCCAAATTTTTCTTTTAAAAGAAAAATATTTCTAATCATGATGTAAAATAATATGCAGTTTCTTCCGTAGAAGCTGCTGAACTGCCAATGCCTGAAGAGGGTGTGGACACTGATGTCAACCCTATCATTGCAGAAACATTAGCTCAAGTGGAGCTAAATCCAATAAACTCTCCTGAGACCCATTTTGAAAATCCTGTTGAAACCGGGAAAGATGGGGAGAAGTCTTCTCATGTTGCTGAACCACCATTGGGTAAGGGATAACAATATTTGTGATTGTACTTTATTTGCAAGACAATCCATTCTTTTGTTATTCTTTAAGATTCAACTAAAATCTTTCAATTGATCATGTAGGGTCATCAACTGTAATGGCTAGATCCGGAGATGAGGCTTCAGCCTCTGCCCCAATGGGATTTGAAAGTGAAGAAGCCCAAGTCAGAGGGGAAAGAGCAGAACGAGGCACTTCTTTAAGCATGTTAATTCCAGATTACATACCCCCTTCTGACGAAGATGTTGAATCAGATCCAGAGATGCTCAAAGCGTTCAGCTTTTCACGACGTAAGGCGTGGAACAATATATGGAACATCATATCGGGGGTGCCCTTAGAAGAGCTACCATCAAAAATTTCCCGATTGTCATCCCAATTTGTTATAATGGGACTTGGTGGTTTTGGGTATGAAAAGATCCATGCTACAGTGAAACAGATTATCTTCAGGAGGGAGCAAATGCAGACAAGTCGCGAAGATTTGACCAGAGTGAAATCGTCAGTCAACTTAGGCGAATTTGAGGCTGCGATATCCCAGGCTGAAGCTGATTATGTTGTCAAGATGAAGGATCTGAAACAAAAAATCAAAGAAAAGGTCGTCCAGCAGGTGCAACTCCAGCAACAGTTAGATGCTGTTACTGGGGAACTTGATCAGCTTAATGAATCATTGGATGAAACTCATGTAAATTGCATGAAAGCCATTGCAGATGCTAAGAAGGCACTTCAGCAAGCTGAAAAGAGTGAAGCTGGTCAAGTGCACGAGCTTCAAGCAACTGTTGATAAGGCTCAGGATGCTATACATCAAATGAAGACTTTTGTTGACAATCTCCTGTAATTTCTTAAAAAAGAGAAGAGATTCCAATCTGTGGATGTCCTTCTAACTCTTGTGTATCAATGAAAAACACTTTCGTCTTCAATCATTTGTGCTTGCATTCTTCTATTACCTGCTTCAAATTTACTTAAGCCAATGGGCTTAGTAAGCATAGTTTGATTTTTACTAGGATTATTACAAATAACCCTACAAAACTTTGAATCTTTTAACTGCTCAATATTACCTAAATCATACAAAAAAATGTATATTTAGTGAGCTGGAACTTGACTTTTATTCAGAGTTCCTCTGTCTTTTGTGCGGGCAGTTTAAAGTCATGCAAGCCGGACATAAAGGGGCTAATGTTTAAGGTCGAAATAGCTTTGACCGAAAAATGGATAAAAATGGATTCAATTCCTTGATAATTTATCTGAAAACAAATTACCATACTCAAGTATGAGAGAAAATATGTAAACTATGACTTAAGAATATTTGAATCTGAGGAATGATATGAAAAAGAGCTAAATAGCATTAGAAGAAGTAGTTTCCAAGAATGAAGTTACTATTATTTAACAAAACCCGTTAGGGGGTTGAAATATGCAGGGCCACCTATGGGCATTGGCTGCATAGTCAAATAAAATAGCATCTTTTGGCTGACAAGTCTGTTATGTGGACTGTTTATGCAAGGCCACCTATGGGCACGTGCTGCATAGTTAGGCAAAAGAACTCTCAGAAATTTACTTTCCTAGTGCTAAAAGCCAGTGAAAGTTTATGGAGATTCAAATTTTCTAAAGCATAGAGTTTGTTATATGGAAAGAGGTACTTGAATATGGAGAAGATATTTTCAAACAAGAATATCGAAGAACTGGATGAATATCACTCCTACGAAGGTCTGACCCAAACGTAGGGAAGAAGAATAAACCATAGACTTGAATACTTTCAGATCATGAAAAAGGATATGGGACAAATACGTTAAGGATGGCTATTTTTTGCGGATCCCTACATACTGTCGTTTAAGACAAATAAGGACAAAAGAGGCATTCTTCCCAAGAATGAAGTTACTATTATTTAACAAACCCGTTAGGGGGTTGAAAACATGCAGGGCCACCTATGGGCATTGGCTGCATGGTCAAATAAATAGCATCTCTTGGATGACAAGTCTGTTATGTGGACTGTTTATGCAAGGCCACCTATGGGCACGTGCTGCATAGTCAGGCAAAAGAATTCTCCGAAGTTTGACATTTTTGTGATCATAAGTCATGAAAAGGGTTATGAAGATCTGAAAATATTTAAGGTTAGGATTATAATACATAAAGATGGGTATTTTCCAATGTATATAGAGATACATAGGTCAATGAAAACCATAATCATGTTGTGGCTGGGTCCTGAATTGAAACTTGGACTTCACTACGTATCTCATAAGAATGAGAATCAAGCCATACGTAGTTCTTGAAATGCAGTTTAACGTCGTGCAGGACGAAAGGATGAGTGATCTTAGTTTTTGGGGTCATAGAATTCGGACCATAATAATGAATGCACAGTGTGTGTTTTCATGAGGACTTTTCAGCCAAGGGACTGAAAGTGAAATTTGGGGTTAGGCCCAAAAGACTTGGGACTGGATTCGAGGGACACTCGAATGTTCCTACGTATCCCATAAAGATGGGAATCAAGTCCACGTAGTTCTAGAAACTACCCTTTGTACAAATTTGGTTCGTACATGTGAAGGGTGAAAAGGGACTTTAGTGCAATGATGGTTTTAACCTAAGATAAAAAGTTTAGGCATTACCATGTATGTACGTAGTCTTTTTGAAAATGAAAACCATGATTGAAAAAGAATCAATGTTTAATAATGGTTCCTTCTCAAATGAGGAAATCAAAGAATATTGTAGTTTATTGTCGTACTGGACAAAAGTGTTGTATAGTTTAACGTCATATAACAAGGACGAAAGTGAATCAATGTAAAGATATTGATTCCAAGGGTGGTTTCACAAATCATCATCATATGAGATTGTGGTGAACCAATGTGAAGAGATTGTTTTTGGGCTTGAACCTTTGGGAGGTTGCCTACATACCCAGCCTGGAGGGCAAGGATCAAAGTCTGTGTAGTTCAATTAAAGAATGAATTAATGATCAAATTGTTCTTGTGGATAATGATCTAAAAAAAAAAATGTTGTTGGGACTTACACATGGTTAGTGGCCCAAAGGGAGTGTTATGGTTGATGTTTGCTCTAAGCTCACGTGAGTCATACTCGGTGTGAGAAACAAGAGGTAATAACAACCTTAACGATGCACAGTTTAATGTCATGTAGGACATATCAAGGATTTTCTGTACAGTTTAGCGTCATGTAGTTAGGACGATGGGGACAATACAGTTTAACGTCATATTGGACGAAAGGGGGATTGTGCAGTTTTAATGTCATGCTGGACTTTTGATGATTATATAGTTTAACGTCTTTCCGGACGTGAGGGACTTTTATACAGTTTAGCGTCATGTAGTTAGGACGTCACAGTTTAACGTCTTGCTGGACATATTTGCAAATAGTTTATGGTCGTATACATGGACCAGGAATGATGCAGTTTTAAGGTCATGCTGGACTGTTTATGGAACTTTTTCACAGTTTAATGTCGTGTGGGACGAAGTTGCAGTTTAAAGTCATACTGGACCATTGCTGTATAGTTTTAGCGTCATATAGAAAGGACGAACTGATGCTGTACAGTTTAAAGTCATGTAGCTAAGACTAAGGTGAATCAATATGAGGATATCAGTTCTGATCTTTTTTACAGTTTATCGTCATGCTGGACGTTGGAAGTGCCACACAGTTTAATGTCATGTTGTTAGGACACAATATAGTTTAATGTCATCTCGGACAGAATACAGTTTAGTGTCATGTAGGACAATAAGGGACTTAACACAGTTTAACGTCATGCTGGACGATGAAAGTGCCACACAGTTTAATGTCATGTCGCTAGGACAAAATATAGTTTAATGTCATCTCGGACAAAATATAGGAACTTCTATACGGTTTATTGTCATGTAGGACAAAATCAGGGACTATGCAGTTTAAAGTCTTGCAGTTAGGACTATTGGTGCTGCACAGTTTAGTGTCATGTTGCAGGGACATAAGTGCGAATAGTTTAAGGTCATATGCACGGACCATACAGTTTATCGTCATGCTGGACGTAGTTGTAGTTTAAGGTCATACTGGACCATTGCTGTATAAACCAAATGTAAGAGTCTTGGTTTTGGGAACAATATTTTGTGTTTATACAAAATACTTCTTCAGAAATCTGGCATTAGTTGGAGTCGTGATGTGTTCTCCATCCATTGAAATCAGAGAATACGCTCCATTGGAGTAGACCTTATGTACTGAATAAGGTCCTTCCCATTTTGGTTCAAGCTTGGGAGGTTTTTTTCCTGGTATCATTGGTGTTCTGAGAACCAATACCAATTCTCCCTGAATGAATGAACGAAGACGAACCTTTTTGTTAAAAGCTCGTGCTATTCGATTCTGATAGATTTCCAAGTGGTGCAAAGTGCACAATCTTTTCTCATCTAACTGTTCCAATTCATTCATCCGCTTTTGGGATTGCTCATCTGTTGATAACTGATCACAAATGGCTATTCTGAGTGAGGGCAATTGGACTTCAATTGGCAAGACTGCTTCTGTTCCATATACCAATGAATATGGAGTAGACCGCGTTGCATTGCGAGTGGTAGTCCGATAAGCCCATAAAGCATGATAGAGTTTATCAGGCCATGACCTCTTATCTTTATCCACCATCTTTTGCAGTATATTTGAAAGAGTCTTGTTGAAGGCCTCTATCTGGCCATTAGCCGCTGCATGATATCGAGATGAATGGTTGGACTTAATGTTGTATTCTTGATACAATCTCTTTACCTCAGAAGAGCAGAAGTTGGTGCCGTTGTCTGTCAATATGGTATGAGGGACACCAAATCTAGTAATGATGTTAGACTTGATGAAGCTAACAATGCATTTAGAACTGACTTCTTTGAGAGGTACTGCCTCTGCCCATTTGGAAAAGAAATCAGTAGTAGTAAGAATGTACTTAAACTGCTTGGCCGTAGCTGAAGGGTAAGGTCCCACCACATCCATTCCCCATGTGGAAAATGGCCATGAGTATTTAGCTGTATGAAGCAACTCTGGAGGTTGATGAATGAAATTGGCATATACTTGGCATGAATGACACTTCTTTGTGAAATTAACACAATCTTGTATCATTGAAGGCCAGAAGTATCCAAGTCTTCGAATTTGATCAGACAATCTATGTCCAGACTGGTGGGCACCACAGACTCCTGCATGCACTTCTTTTATGACAGCCATTGTCTCTTCACCATCAATACATCTGAAGAGAACTCCATCAAAACCACGTTTGTAGAGAATTTTCTCGAGGTGGTTTGGACCATCATAAAGAGTAAAATTGACCACACGTCGCCGAATTTGTTCTCTCTTGGCTCTATCAGGTGGAAGTGTTCCATTTTGAAGGTATTCCCTGATAGGTGACATCCATCCTGTAGTATGACCATATGGTTCAGGAATGGGACTAATTTCATTAATTTCCTCTGTTCTGACTTGAACATAAGGTGAAATTGCACGACGGTGGGCAATACCGATGGTTGTCTCGTCCCGATTTGGATCTGCTAAAGCTGTGGCTATATTAGCCAGTGCATCAGCTTGAGCATTTTGTGATCTTGGGACATAAGAAAATGTCGGTTCTGAAGGGAATTCCGACATTAACTCTCTGACGTAATCATACAAAGGGATTAATTCTTCTTTTCTGATGGCATAATCCCCATTGATTTGTTTGATTACCAGGTCTGAATCACCTTTTACCTTTAAGTGATTCACTTGTGCTTGAAGCGCTAACTCCAAGCCTGTAATGAGAGCTTGGTATTCAGCTTCATTATTGGTACCACCTTCCCACAACAAAAAGGAATAAGGTAACACTGCCTTATCTGGAGAAATGAGCACAATTCCTAAACCAACTTTGTTGAATTTAGGATTTTCCATTTTCTTCCCTGTTGGACTTCTAGAAGCACCATCAAAATACATTTCCCATGTTTGAGGATTCTCTTGAATAGAAAAAACTTCCTCATCAGGGAGTTCGATATCTGAATATGTGTCTTCCACTGAAGGGTGTTCAGCCAGGAAATCAGCCAGAGCTTGGCCCTTAATTGCCTTTTGAGACACATATTGAATGTCGAACTGCTGTAGAATAACCGCCCACCTTGCCAGACGTCCTGTAAGCATTGGACGACTAAGGATGAATTTGAGTGGATTATTACGAGATACCAATTGGACCTCGTGATGTTGCAGGTAGTGTCTCAGTTTCTGAACTGCAAAGATTAATGCTAGGCAGCATTTTTCAATACTTGAATACCGGGTTTCTGCTTCAAGCATAGTTCTACTGAGATAGTAGAGACTATTTTCATTCCCAGCATCATTCTTTTGAGCGAGAAAGGCACCCAATGATCGCTCTAAAGCTGTCACATAGAGGATAAGAGGTCTACCCTCAACAGGTGGCATGAGTACTGGTGGACTTAAGAGGTATTTCTTGAGAATATCAAATGCTTCTTGACATTCTTTAGTCCACTGGTAAGTGACTCCTTTCTTCAATAATTTGGTAAAAGGTAAACTTTTGCCTGCCAAATTGGCGATGAAACGCCGAATATAGGCTAAGTGTCCTTGAAGTCCTCTTAATTCTTTCAAATTCTGAGGAGGTGACATACCAAGGATTGATTTGGTCTTCTCAGGATCGACTTCAATACCACGATGGCGTACAACAAAGCCGAGGAATTTTCCTGAGGTTACCCCAAAAGCACATTTTAAGGGGTTCATCTTCAAATTATGTTGTCGAAGCTTGTGGAATATGATTTTCAAATCAGCCAAGTGATCAAAACGTTGTTTGGATTTAACCACCAAATCATCTACATAGCATTCAACAAATTTCCCTAGAAAAGGTTTGAAGATACGATGCATGGCGCGTTGATATGTTGCACCTGCATTCTTTAAACCAAAGGGCATCACCCGGTAACAAAACACACCTTGAGGAGCTCTGAAGGCTGTATATTCCTCATCTTCTGGGGCCATTCGGATCTGATTATATCCAGAATATCCATCCATGAAAGAAAGTACTTCATAGCCAGCCGTCGCATCAATTAAGAGTTCTGTAATCGGAACTGGAAAATCATCTTTGGGACAATACCGATTAAGATCTCTGAAATCGATGCAAACCCTAATTTGTCCGTTCTTTTTCTTTACTGGGACAATATTAGCCAACCACTTGGGATATTGAACTTCTCTGACGAAGTTAGCTTTGATAAGCTTATCCACTTCAGCCTCGATTTTGGAAGCATAGGTTGGGTGTGTTCTTCTCGCGGCTTGCTTGAATCCTCGATGTTCTTTTGGCAAACCCAAATGATGGGTGGCAACATCAGGATCAAGGCCAGGCATCTCTGTATAATTCCAAGCAAAGATATCTTTATTTTGCTTTAGAAAAGAAATATACATCTCTTGTTCTTCAAGGGTCATGGCCGCACTAATTAAAGTGGGGCGTGGATCTTTCTCTGTACCCAGATTTACTTCTCTGAGTTCATCCACAGTGGTAGAGATACCCTCTTCAAATGCTGGAGGAGCATCTCTAAGATCTTCCTCTTCCTCTTCATCATGTGTTATATCTTCCGTTTCTACTTGCAAAGTAGATGAAAAAACGAAATTCTCATGATCATAAGAGATGTCAAAATTTTCACATTTTGAAGAAGAAGCTTCCATTTCCGTCCCTATTGATGAACAAGGGTCTTCTTTGGGAAATAAAGAGGAGATGATGGATTGAGAATCGACATCAACATTCACCTCTGGTGTTGCTATAACTTCTTCTGGCCTGATTAGCGAAGTATAGACTTGTTGGATTTCAGCAGACGAAATGAAAACGTCACCACTTATGCTTTCATCATTGCTTGGTAAGTTACCAATTTCTCCCATGTTGTCTGGCTCGATTGCCGTAATTGACATTATGGATCTTTCCATAAGAGTATTTTGATTTGGGCCTATTTTGTCAATTTGACTGATAGGTAACACATAATCTGTACTCACATGTGAAAATGGATTTATTGGAATTTTTTCCAAACCATATGGAGCATTAACTTTGGTAATTTCCTTCATTGTAGATTTTTCTCTTCCCTTCATGTGATAAAATTCCGCCTCAATGTATTGAGACTCACATGTTTTGAACGGGGTCTTATCACCATATAATGTTCCAACTTGACCATCGAAACAGTATTTGAGACATTGATGGTATGATGACGGAATAGCTGCATGCTGATGTAACCAGGGTCTTCCAAGCAAGATATTGAAAGCTGAGTCTTGATCAACAATCATGAAATCTGAATTGGAAACAAGATCTCCAAACTGAGTTCTGAGCGTAACTTCTCCCAGTGGTTCTTGTTCATTTTTATCATATCCTTGCAACATCATGGTAGAAGGAGATAAATCAGATTCTGTGAGGCCCAATCGACGAAGTGTGCGAATGGGCATGAGGTTGACTCCTGAACCATTGTCAATGAAAGCTCTTCGAACATCTATACCATTGACTTTGCCAGATAAGTACAAAGGTTTTATGTGCCCATGCACAACATCATCCTCATCTTTATCAGTAAAAGATATCACTGCATGGCATTCTGCAGGATTATTCTCTATGTGATAAATTTCAGCTGCAGCAATCTCAGCTTCAAACTCTTGAGGACTTGACAAAGCTTCGATGAGTGCTTCCCGAAGATCTCTTGATAGATTCAAAGCATCCAAAATTGATAATTTGGCTGGTACTTGGGCCAAGTGTTTCAATATATCATACTTTTGATCTAGAGGCCTGCGTTTCCCAATAGGAATATGTGGTTTAGCAGGTATCTTGGAAGCAGATGCTTTGGAAGCTGATGCATCTTGTATTGAAGTTGGCAACATCTTTGGTTTTGGAAATTTAGACTGATTAGATCCATTTGCTTGCTGAGATAAAGAAGATGGAACCTTTAATCGGTCTTCCAAAATAATTGTGCCGAAGCTGAGTTGGCCATTAGCAGAAGAACTTGCTTGTTCATTTTGAGCTCGATGAAGGGCTCTACCACGAGTTTCTGCTGCATATACAGTGCTAGCAGGGGTAGAATTAGAGTAGTGGCTTCGGAAAGATCCACGTCTTCCCCTATATCCTGAACCTCTAAAACTTCCTCGGGTTCCTTTATTTGATACAGGGAATTCAGGCTCATCAAGACTGGAATATGAATCTGTTAATTGAATCATATTAACAGAACCAAAGATCAATTCTTCGTCTGATAAAGACTCTGCCTGGTTGGCCTGTTTAGGCTGTGCCGTTTGGTGGGACGGTGCCCGTGACTTTGAAGTAGATGGCATGAAATCTGCCAGAGTCAAAGACAATTTAGGCTTTGATGCATACTCATCTTCTTCTGATTCCTCTTTCTTCTTTGAATTACGCTGCCCTTTTGAGGATTTGTCCTTTGATGGAGGCTTTACTGCAGCTTTTGTAGGAGACACAATTGGCTTCTTCAATTGTGTTCGCAAAATGGAATGGGTCCGATTGATTGTCTTTCTGACCATCCAATCATCATATTTTTTCGCAGTTTTGCTTTTGACTTCCTGCCACTCGCCTCCTTCCTCTGGATCTGTAGCGGTAATACACGCTACATGAGCTGAAGAACCCTTCAATTTGACTTGTCCCAAGTCAACCATCTTTTGTAGGAGGTCTTTAAAGACAAAACACTCCTGGATGGGATGTCCCAACATTTGATGAAAGGGACAATAATTGGGACGGTCTTCATCTCCTTCCTTGTTTGGTCTCTTCGGCACTGGTAATTGAACCAAATTATTTTCCAGAGCTGAAATGAAGTAACCAGGAACTTGCTCACTTCGGAAAGAGTATGTTTTACTCTTCATATCCTCAAATTGTTTTCGTCGTTGATCTTTTTGATCATTTGGACGAAACAGCCTTTGTTGTTGGCGTTCAGGAGGTGGAGCCCTTCGAGAAGATGAAGGTTTTGAAGTAGAAATAGGTACAGGTGCCTGTTTAAGCATAACTGTAGCAGTTTCTGCTTTACCCATTCTTCTTCCTGGAGCTGATGGAATTACACGAGATTTAACCTTAGCCTGTATAAGGGAATCTTCAATCTGTTGAGCGATTGAAGTAAGGTCTCGAAACCCTCCTGTGTATTTCACAGGGATCAATGGCGTGCGTAATTCGTCACGCAAATTTGCCACACAGATTGGCAATAATTCCTCCTGAGGGAGTGATAAACTCAAGGAATACGTTAATCCCTTCCAACGAGCAATGAAATCAGAGACTCTTTCATTCTCCCTTTGCTTGCAGTTTGTAAGATCGAAAACTGTCGTTTTTGGCAAAGTTGAGCTGAACTGAAGAAGGAATTTTTGACGAAGATCCTCCCATCCGATGACTGACCGGGATTTCAAGCTTGTATACCAGACAAAAGCTGGTCCTTGCAAGGTTCGCACGAAGCATCTGAGTTTCACTGCTTCTTGTTGTTCTGGAGTTCCCATCATAGGATCACAACAAGACACGTAATGCGTCAAATGTTGTTCAGGGTCGCCTGATCCATTGAAAGTAGGGAAAATAGGGTTTCCAAAACTGGATGGAGGAGAAATTGAATCTACCCATTCAGGGTAAACTTTCTTTTCAGGTTGAACTTGCGCCCGTTTCCCTTCCATAGTTTCTAACCGAGCTGTTAATGACTCAATAGTAGTTATTAACTTTTGAGAAACGTCAGGTTGAACTTGGTTTTGGGTAGGTGCAATGAATGGAGCTTGGACAGCCGTGGAGGTTGGTGCTGCAACTAATGGTAGTGCTGCCAACCGTTGTTGCGTTTGACCCGTAGGATTAGACCTCTGTGGGTGTACTGATAAAGGAGGATATTCCTGATCCATCTCAGTAGTTACAACAAATTCCTTCGGCTGTCGGACTTCAGCATTCTTAAGAAGAAGACTACTCTGAAGTAGTTCTGCATTCAACCTTCTTAACTCTTTCATTTCTTCCTCCTGTTGTGCAAGCCTTTGCTCTAATGAGAGCGATTGACCTCCTTCAGAGGAAGGGTGAGAAGTAACCTGATTCTTTCCTTTCCCCTTATTGGATCCTTTTCGGAGAGGGGGAAGTGGGTTACTTGAAGGAATACCCAAATTTTGGGTAAGCCTTTGATTACGTGTGCGCACACCTTCTTCATTTAGGTCTGTGTGCGCAACTTCTTGAGCAGGAACCTCTTCATCTGATCCCTCTGATTGAGCCTCATCTGGTGAATCAGCAGCAACGGCAGTGATGACATTAATGGATGCATATTTCATGAAATCCTTTCTATCAGCATTTCTATGATATTGTCTCCTTTTATGTCCATGATAAGACATGGCATTCCGTTGACTTGACCCCTCAGGAATTTCTTTGTGAACCGTCACTTGGAGAGAATCTCCTGACATCTTGGCTCTTCGTTCCTCTTGAGGCTTATTCCCTAATCGAGAGAATACTGACTTTCTCTGAGAGAGGGATTGAAGATTTGAAAAAGTCCCCAGTCCGGTGGACTGGGGGTGTTCCTGTTGCTTCTGCTCAACTCCTCGAATCCCATTCGTTGATTCTGAGGGTTGGGTTAGAGAAGTCCCCAGTCTGGCAAGCTGGGGTGTCTCTTGACATGCTATGTCTGAGATCTTCTTGAAATCTCTCTTGATCTTGCGGATCTTAGTTCGGAAATTAGCTGGATGCATTAACCTGTATCCACTTTTATCACCTGGTTCAACAGACCGTTGGATGATTTCCGAAACTTCTGTCATTTGATGACGTGTTTGCTCCAGACGAGAGGCTTGCGCAATATTCTCGCCTGCTTGATGTAGGAGCAATTCAACAACCTGTTCTCTATATACTTGATTTTGAGAGGAACTAGTTGAAGCTTGATCTCGAGCAAGATTTTGATTATGAACAAAGCCCATTGACTGTGGCCGGCCATGGGCAATAACATTGCATGAGACCATTTTCGGCGGGTTTTGCTGACCGGAAAGCACTGTGAAATGTAGTGCTCCGTGAATACCCCATCCTCTGATATGAACATTAGATGGAGCATTGGAAATTAACTGACGCAATTTTCTCAGCGCGCCAAGGCATGAACGTTGAAGGGTTCTCTGTTGCTTTTCGGCCTTCGGATACCGAGAGACTGATAGAGATGCCAAATCAATCTGGCGTTGTAACCCTTCTATTATCTTAAGATGATTTTCATATTCATCGTAAGATAATACCTTCTTCTTTAATTGACAAAGAGTTTTCCATATGTTAAGACGAATATCATGGATTCCATCATCCGTCAACATCTTTGGAATGTCATACTGTGAATCAGCCAAAGGCCAAAACATGACTGGTACTTCACCTTTTGCCAGTTTTTTCCTCATGTTCAGCATTTCCTCTTTATCATTAAATGAAGATTCTTCTACCTGTTTGGACCAGAGTTGGTGTTTCCTTGTTGCTTCATCGGATTCAACAAGATTGGTAGAGGAATCACTATTCATGCTGGAAGATGAATGACCTAGGGAAGGTTCGGAGAATAACCTGAACCCCAAGCTATCTTCTGATGGAGAAAGAGTTTCACCTGCCGATAGTAAAACTTCAGACATGACTGGTTTTACGTTTGCAAGTGCCTCGAGATAGGAGGGCTTTCTCGTCACTACATTGCCTTCTGAAGAATTTTCGAGACAATGTGAATCACTACTGCGGAGAGGACTTTCGCAGCGAAGTTCATCACCATGAGGAGGACCTTCATGATGGGTTACAGCAAAAGATGATATCTCTTGCTCCTTGGTCTTCTGACCACACAGAGGGTTCCTGTGGTTCTCATCTGAAGAAGAAACTTCAAGATTGACCGAATTTTCATGAAGCAAGTCTTCATGAGGAAGTGTCTGTTGAAGACCTTCGGGATTAATGTTCCTGTTATTGGGAACTGAGGGAGTAGAATCTTGAATTCCGACAGATAAATGTCTGAGGGCTTCAAGAACTCCAGCATCGAGCAAGGCCTTGTTACAGATTGGCCTTTGATCTCCTGACTGTGCTGGGCGGATCTTTTTCTTAGATGCCTTCTTACTCGCTTTAGAAATCACTTGATGACGAAAGTGATTGCTCTGAGCAGGTGTATGTGCCTGATCAGGAAAGATGGTCAGGTTAGGCTGACGATCATCGCTCAAATCAGATGTATGTGCCTGACTTGGTTGTCCATATGATATGGGGGAGTAGGCCCCACAACCCTCTTGGACTGGAACAGATGTGTGTGTCTGTTCCGGAGTGAATTGTTGATGTGTCACTCCACTGCTAGGGATAGATTTATGTGTCTGTCCCTGAGATGAAGCTGAAGCTGTTATGATATCTTGGCAAGCATCCAGAATATGAGCAGGAATTTGCTTCTGCTCTTTCACCATTGACAAAATATGTTTGGTGACTTCAGCCGCCGGAACAGGGATATACGTCCATTCCGGGCTTGGAGTAGGTGTATGTGCCTGCTCCTGTCCTCCTTTTCCTGTCAGTGAATCCTGACAGTACTCAAGTGTGGAGGTAGAGAGTTTAGTCTGCCTCCTGTTTGTCGTCGGGACTTTCCGACTGACTTCTCCGGGTGCTACCAAGCGAGACTGTTGGTAGACTTGATTAGTATCAGCAGGTGTATGTGCCTGCTGATTACACTTCGCCAAACGCGGTTGACGAGATCCATCATATGTAGTCAGACGAGCCTGCTGACTAACTGCTGATGTATAAGCAGGTGTATGTTCCTGCCTATGGTACTCCGCCGGAATTGCCTGGCGGGATCGGCTTGATGCTGCCAGACGAGTCTGCTGGACAGCGGGATTAAAACGAACAGGTGTGTATGCCTGCTCGTTATTTGCCACCAAGTTAGGTTGGTGGACTTCTCCGGAGATGGCAGGGATGACAACCTGCCTATTATTAACCGGATTCCGTCTCTGGTGATTCATCTTGCCTGCTCGGGTTCGAGGAATCTGAGCTGAATGCCTGGAGCCGGTACCCTCATCATGTTGAGGGTGCACTACCGCACGAGTCTGGCGGCGATTGTTGATGGGAGCCCTTGAGAAGGACTCCTGTCTCTTTGAATTAAGGTCCCGCGGGACCTGCTCATTCACTTCCTCAGAATAAGGGAGTGAATGGAAATTGCGTTCCGGGGATAACGACCCGAAACGGTTGGAGACGGTAGTCAGCACCGCCTGCTTCTTGATTGCTGGTCGCCGTTGTCCGGACGACCAGGTAGAATTGTTAACTTGGAGGGCTTGACGAGCGGCCTCCAGAGTTGGGATAGTACCGTTACGACGGTACTCCTTAACCAGTGCATTTGAAACACAGCGTTGAAGACGCTGAGTTGGTGATGTCATCCTCAGAGCGGATGACGTTCCAGCAGGAGTAGCAGCATTGGTTTTCATGGCAGCAGACCTCACAGTAGAGGTGTTCTCAGCAGCAGTATTCACAGGGGTGAATTTAAGGAAAGCCATTTTTTGTAGAAGATCTTAAAAAAAGAGTGCCTGTTCCATATAACAGACATAATCAAGATGAATCCGGCTACTGCATCTTTTGGATGATCATATGTCAATGATTGCCTTGTTGGCCCAAGGGGCCTAACAGATAAGAAGAACATCACTTTAACTTGGTTAAGGATTCACGTCGGGTTCACCATTTTTTGTTTCGCGTGGAATCCGGGGATGACCTCCTGGACGGGAGATTCAAACGTTCCGATCGGTTTCTAACGGGTTTGTTCGTAGAACCGGAAACATCCAATGATTCCACATCCGTTTGGACCTACTTTCCAAAGGCAGGCGCTCATTAGCTTGTGGGCTAATGAGGCTTAGGAATTTGCATTGGTCGAGAGGATGGGAGGTCGGACTCATCACACCTTTTTGAGGGGAATTATTGTCTACTCCGGGACTCTCTTTATAGATTTAAGTTAAGTTCGTGAATCCTTATTACATTACCAAGTATAAAATGAGCTTTCCTTTAGTTTTAACAATCAATGATTAAATATGCAAGAAATTTAGAGAATCTTTTATATGTATTCGAGGTTCTTCATCAATATAGAATCATCTATATTTGTTTAGAGATTCTTGGTCAATGGTATCCTTCAAAACATTTATATAAAAGTCTCTTGGTCATTTTGATGACCAGGCTGGTTTTAAAGCCACTCAGTGGGGCACTTGAAGTTTATCGTCATTCAGAAGGACAGAGATTATTTCAATGTTGGGATCGAACCCATAAATGGGCTACCTACGTATCCTTTGTTTTAAAAAAGGAATCAGAACCCACGTAGTTCGAGGAATGGGATATGATGTTTTATGATTGATGGCTCAAAGATGAATGTCATAATTACTTTTACACTCTAAGCTCACGTGAGTCATGCTCGGTGTGAGAAACAAGAGGTATTGGTAAAATTTAGACAATTATGCCATAAAAGATGCAATCATAAGAATTTGTTTTGGGGCTTATGTATAGATGACTGCCCAGATAGGCGAAGGTTTAGGATTTACTTTTAGGAAGAAAATCCATGAACAGGGTCCACAAAGTTATATGTGCTTCATGGAGATTTGAATATTCTAATCTTGGGGCTTACTCCTAAGGAGGATGCCCAAGTTAGGAGGGGACTTATGATTGGGTTTTATTCCTGAAAAGGAAACCCAAATCAAAGGGAATTTATGACTGGTTAAGAGAAATTTTTTAAGAGACTTGTGGCTTACTCTTAAGAAAGATGCCCAAGATTTATGACTAGGACTTATTCCTGAGAAGGAAGCCTAGGTTAGGGGACTTGGGGCTTACTCCTGAAAAGGAAGCCCAAGGTTATGACTGAGTCTTATTCCTGAAAAGGAGACCCAGGTTAGGGATTAAGGTTTGGGGCTTACTCCTGAGGAGGATGCCCAAGATTTAAAGGACTTGATTGGGGCTTATTCTTAAGAACGATGCCCAAGATTTATGACTAGGACTTATTCCTGAGAAGGAAGCCTAGGTTAGGGGACTTGGGGCTTACTCCTGAAAAGGAAGCCCAAGGTTATGACTGAGTCTTATTCCTAAAAAGGAGACCCAGGTTAGGATTCTCTCATCTTAAAGGATGAGGTTGAATGAATGAACTCTCAATCTTTGGTGACATAAAGATGTTTAAATCATTAGGTTTTGAGAGATATTTCACATAATTCCTTTCAGATAAGGATGTCAAATCAAGAAATCATGCCATAAATGGCTTTGAAGAGTCTCTTGAAGACTGAATCTTGAATAGGAAGGGTGAAAAATGGCTTAAGAGGGGTGAAAAAGGGCAAGATGGGCACCCAAAAAGATAGGGGCGCGCAAGTATTGAAGGTCGCGCAAGTCCTACGGCGGCGCGCAAGTATTGGTCGCGCAAGTATACTTGCGCGACATAAGGGATACTTGCGCGATTTTCAACCAGGGTTGAATTACTTGAGCGACTCTTTATTAAACCCTTTCTCATCCTCTTGAGGTTCTTCCAGAAGAGGGACGCGCAAGTTATATTGAAGAAATTAAGTCGGCGCGCAAGTGTTTGATAAGTTTCAACACTTAGGCCTTCCTTCTTCCCTTTAGATCTTCCATTCTAGGTAAGAAATTACCTTAGAAGTGTTCTGGAAGCTTTGAGAAGAGACTTGGGCGTCGGGAGATTTTATCCGAGTTTCTGGGAAGAGATCCTCTCGAATGGGGGGCCCACAGGGTCTATTTATAGGAAAAAGAAGACCCCGGGCGGTTACTGGGCGGTTACCAGATATGTCGCGCAAGTCCCTTGCACGATCATGAGGGGTCGCGCAAGTGTTGAGGCGGCGCGCAAGTGTACTTGCGCGACCAAGAGGGAACTTGCGCGACCTATGGGCAATGTTCTCCTTTTCCATCCCTTTGTCGATTTTTGATGTTTCTTCAAAGGATTAATCACTTTGAGCTCAGATATTCCCTTTTCCGATCTTTAGATTCTGTGACGAAAGGAGCGTCAACAATAGTCTTTTAACTTTCCCATCAATTTGGCTAAAGGTATGATTTTTATGATTTTATAATGATTTAAAAATATTTTTTAAATATTAAATATCATTTATCCTCATTTTCATTACTATTCACATGTTTTAACTTTAATGGAATCAAGATAATAATAAAATTAAAGTATAAACAATTTCACATCACCAATATTTTATAATTATCCAATAAATTCCTAGAAAACCATAATTCATCCCAAACATATTACTTTTAATATTTTTAAAATAATTTACTTGATTTTTCTACTACTTGCACAAACACCATGTTGATGTTGCACACGTGTTCAAGGTAATTATAACATAAATAAAAAATTAAAAATAAAGATAAATTTATGGATTTATATGATATTTTATTTTAGGGTAACTATTATTAATTTGGATAAAGGGTTATTTCATTATTTTTAGGAACAAATGTTTTATCATATAGATAACCATGGGATTAAAAATGTTAATTTGGTGGTTAAAGTTAATTTTGAAGAAGTTTTCTATATTTTTTGAGAAAATTATATGCACCAAGGTAAATGGTAATTTTTTAGCTAGTATGATATTTTATATCAATGTGTTTAATGTTAATTGAGGAATACAAATTGAGTTAAATTTTGGAATCATATATAATTTTTATTATATTTTTATGGAGATTCAAGTTATTTAAGAAATGATTAGTATTTTTTTGAGAATATATGATTAAGGTATGTAAATTTTTTATATGAAACCTTATGAGTGATTAATGTTATTTGGATATAAATGATAAGTTTATCTTTGAAGAATATGTGATTAAATATTATTTATTTCTGGGTTTTGAATCTCATCCGACATATTTTGAAGAGTTTTAAGGATAGTTATTTATAGAATGATTTAATATGAAATTTTGGGGTTATTATTGAGGATTTTCATATTAATGTAGTATTTATTCACATGATGGTTTATTCATATATGATATTATCTTACTTTATTCTAAAAATATTTTGTTTTGGTTAATGGATAACCAGAGAAATAACTTGTTATCATTTTATGGATCTTATGATTTGTTGAAATTTAACTTTAGTGCTTCAAGAATAAAAAATTCCTCATGTTTATTTATCTTTTAGAACATGACATGAATTATAAGTGATAAATAACTCAAAACACAAACAAATAAATAAATTGTGCTTACAAAATGAAAATAAACCAAGTAATTTTTCTTATTATCTATATTGATGGTCAAATAATTATTCAACTCAAATAAGTGGATGATAAATCTATCAATCCATATATGGAAAATAACACTCACCTATTAAGGTAAACTTTTAGAAATATATTCAAAATGTATGAGTGTTATAATGGTACATGCATGTTTTTAGAAATATTTAAGAGATACTATGTTTCTTAGTAGTAACTTATAAATTCCTTATCATGATATAATCTATATCTAAAATTATACCCATGTTAAGATAGTTTCTTTTTAGTGAGAAAAAATTCCAATTACATGGATAAAATTTTTATCATTGGGGGATAATGTAATACCCCAATGCATTCATTATATGAAAATTTTGAATAAATAATACAATAAATTAATCATCATAAATATTCATAATTGAAAATTTTCATAGGGAATGTCAATAATTTTCCCAAGTCAATAAATAAAACAACATGGTCATAATACATCTAGAGAAATAAAGTGGATGATATTATTAGAGTATATACCCAGTGAAGAATAAAAATATTTAAAGTATTTTTACGTATATAAAAAATATATTTATAAATAAATTAGAATGTAATGTTGAAAAAAAAACAAATATGCTATTATTTAAAAAACATTTTAAAACAGAAAATTATCAGAATAAAAAGAATAATATTTTATTTAAGAAATATGGAAACTTATAGAGGGATATTGATAATAAATAATCAATATCGTGATGTTAAAAAGTGGTCATTCGTTAAATATTAAAAAATCATTTTTCCCACTTTCTTAAAAAGTAAAAAAATAATTGTATGGAAAAATATAAGAAGCTTCCTTTCGAATGTTAGTAATTAAAGTAAAATATAGTATAAAAATAAATTATCTGTTATGACCCGTCCCCCGGGGCCTTTGTTGTGACTACCCCAAGTCCGCCTTCCATAGGCCAGGGGCTGGAGACTAGCACTGGAAAAGTGTATCCCTATAAAGGGAAGGAATTTACTTCAAACCTGTATAGACAGACAATCCAAGAGTAGAACAAGAAGCAACCATGAAGTACACTGCTGTAGTAAAAAGTGTACTGAAAGTAAAGGGGATGGAATAAAATCCCAACTGAAAAGTACAAGTACAACTAAAAAAGAAAACAGCTCCAGGATCATCCACTGATGATCTTACATGAAGGGTAGGTAAAACTCACAATCTGTAGACACTACAACACATCACATCAAATGGTCCACCTCTGAGCATCGTCCAGTCCTGGCTCCTTCAGCCATGATCAACGCTGTCCACCTTCCGTACAAGACACAACAAGGGGCGGGCGTAGCCCGTGCAGGGGTGAGTATAAAAATACTCAGTAGGGACCCTAAGACCCCCGAAGGTCTCCCAGAGTTCCACAAAGAAAAATCCACAAAGAAAGACCTCAAACACAAAGCAAGAAGCATTCATCAACTCTACTTAGGTATATGCCGATACATATACCTAAGTTATCAAAATATACTCATCTCATTCATGAGGAACTTAAGACTCCAACTCTTGAGCCATTTGCACAATTGATCCACGAAGGAAGGATACCACAAGGGTAACACCACGAAGGTAACACCATGAAGGTAAAAGTACCACAAAGGTAAAACCAAGAAGGTAAAAGTACTACAAAGGTAACAACTCATCTCACACCAGGTATATAACTTAAGTACAGAAGTACAGATGATTAGACGTATCGTTGAATCATCTTATTCTGTCGAGAGCCTTTGCTGCTGACCCACACAGGATCGGTAAATGCACTGACCCACACAGGATCACTGAGCGCTGACCCACACAGGATTTGAACCATATAATATTGGTAGATTCTGACTCACACAATATTGCTATGCGCTAACCCACATAGGATCGATAGATGCTAACCCACATAGGATCACTGTTCTTTTTTATCGTTACATCTTGCCACGATATTCCCGCACTAAGCACGCTTTATTTCTGGAGGATACTCTCCTCAATCCATCGGTCATACCTCAAACACTACAAAGTTTCACGAAAAAGTATCCCAAAGTTCCGCCATGTCGTAAGGGTTCCAATGCGACAGACGGTGCGTCAATCAGAAGTCTGGTCTATGACTTATAAGCGTTTTAGTACTGAGGGCCCGGTTGGATTCGAGTTAGATCCAACCCATCCATACTCAAACTTTCTCCAAAATTCAAGTGGAGTATACGAAAAGGATCTACTCACTCTAAGGATCCCAATTCCACATACGGTTCATCAAAGGGATGCCTGGTTCACAAGTTACGACTCTTTAAGCAAAACTGGGGCTAGTGGGGTCCAGGTCCAGTCCGACCCGGTCGGACCGATCTGGCCCGACCTGGTTTGGGTCTGGCCTCGGCTGGGCTAGGCCACAGTATGCTCAGATCGCTGGGCCATAGTCCAGCCCGACCTATAGGGGGCGCAACCAAGCCCGCAAGGGGGGCGCGACCCGACCCACAAAGGGCGCGACTGGACCCACGGGTGGTGCGGCCTACTGGGCTCACGCAGTTCGGCCCACGAAGGGTACGATCCATTAGACTCGCACGGCTTGGATCATGGTGGGGCGCGGTCCACTGGGCTCATGTGGCCCGGCCCGTAGAGGGCGCGATCCGCTGGCTAGGGTCCGCCCTAGCTGGCGTGGGGGGGAGCGTATCCCCCTGATTTTCCAAAACAACCATAATCATTCAGTTTGTGAAACGACGACATCACATGGATTTCTAGGTCACTACGGGACCTGCAGGAGGGTGAGTCCCTCCATCTCCACAGCTTTGAGCTGCGACCTCCTCCAGCGGCACGCGACGACGTACCGCACCGCCTCCGCGGCCGGCCGGTGCCGCCCGCCCATCTCAACCGTCGTGGTTGTAAAGCCACAACCTCCTACTCCTATGGAACGCGATGACATGTCACCTCCTCTACGGACGACCAGTGTCGGATGCCTCCATTACCCGCCGACACCGGTCGTCGGTGCTGCTGTGCCGGTGTCGTGCCGACGGTCTTCCAGGAGTCACCGGGTGAGCTCTAGTGGCCCATCTTTTTATCCGAAGGTGCCAACAGACCTCTCGGGACACCCTCTTCACCGCTTGTATCTCCATTCTGAAATCCATCCAATTTGAACAAAATCCCATGAAGAACACGTTGGTAAAAGAAGTATTTAAGGGTTCAGGCCTTGTTTGTTTGGCCCGTGACCTCCACGTTAACTTGATAGCAAAAGAATATAATAGGATTCGAAAAACTCTTGAAATTAAAACAAGATGAATCCCTACCTCAAGATCATTGTAGAAAGTCCACGTTTGAGGAAGAGTCAGCATTCGTCGTTCCCGCAACAAGCCTCCAATGACACCACTCAATCATCGTTATTCGGTTTGTGATTCTTTGATGCTCGTCACCACTCTTCGGAATTGGTCCCATCCTCCAAGTGATTGATGTTGCAACACTTTATTAGAACTTCCTCGTTTGGTGAAGCCATGCCAATACTCCTCCCCAAGATCCATATAAATTGGATAGGGGGAGGGTGAGTAAAGAACGTGGAATTAATGGGGTTCAATTAATTAAGGAACCTTCCTAATTAAAATGGTGCTGTTACAAAGAATTGAGAAGTCAAGCCATTTAATGGCTTGAAATGTTGTTGGTCTCACCACCACCGCTTGTCCGTTAGAGGAAAAAAATAAAGGAAATAAAATAACTTTGTTATTTTCTTATTCTTTTAAAAGTCCCAAAATCTATCTTTTTCTCCCGACCTACTACGGTTGAATTGAAGCCTCCCTTAAACGAATCCTGGTGCTACGGATTCAATGGTGCCCTCCGATTTTTAATCCGAGCACTGGTTCAAAAGATAGAAAGTTCCACCCACGTGATTGATGAACATACCTTTAAAAAAGTTCATAAATTCATTCCAGGCACACCAGGCCTCAGAATCACGTGTCGTTAATTTTCACAGACATTTAATAATTCTATATAATAAAAAACAAAGTTTTCATGGAAAATCCAGGTCTTTAAATTCTCCCCACCTTAGGGTTTTTCGTCCCCCAAAACCACAACATAGACTAAGGAAACAAATGGGGGTACTGGGCACGAATTTGAGCCTCCCTCTCCCATGTGATCTCCTGGAGGTTCAGTACTGCCAGCAAACGCGCACCAGAGGTATCGATCGCCCATAAAGGACCCGATTCTGTTGATCCTCAATCTCCATTGGAACCTCCATAAATGTCACCCCATATTCGATGCGAAACTCGCCCCAGTCAATAACGTGCGATGGATCATGCATGCACTTCCTTAGCTGTGACACGTGGAAAACGTCATGCGCCCGTTGTATCTGTGGGGGAAGTACCGGGCGATACGCCATGTCACTAACTCAATTGAGAACCTAAAAAGGTCCTATGAACCTCAGATATAACTTTCCGCCCTGACCAAATCTCTGTAGTCCCCATTGAGGGGAGACTGATAAGAATACGTGGTCTCCCTCCTCGAACTCCAAAGGTATCCATCTCCTGTCAGTATAAGACTTATGTATGCTCTGTGCAGTCTTCATTCACTCCTGTATGATCTGCACCTTCTCAGTGCTAGCCCGTACCAACTCTCGACCCATAAGTGGTCACTCCCCTGGGTCTTTACAACATAGAGGTGATCTGTATGGTCGACCGTACAAGGCCTCAAATGGTTCCATACCGATGGTGGAGTGATAGCTACTGTTGTATGCAAACTCCACCAAGGGTAGGTGGTCCTCCCAACTACATCCAAAATCAAGGACACAAGCACGAAGCATTTCCTTGAGTGTCTATATGGTCTACTCCATCTGACCATTCATCTGAGGATGAAAGGTGGTGCTCAAACGTAGTTGAGTCCCGAATGCCTCCTGTAATCCCTTCCACAACCGGAATGTAAAATATATGTCACAGTCAAAGATGATCGTCGATGGAACCCCATGAAGCCATACAATCTTCAGTACGTAGAGGCTTCCCAAGCCCTATACTGATCCCTGCTATGGGATGGGTAAGAATTGGGCGGACTTGGTGAGTCGGTTAATGATCACCAAGATGGAATCATGTACCCTGGATGTCCGTGATAGCCCCATCACGAAGTTCATGCAGATACCATCCCACTTCCACTCTAGTACCTCTAGTGGCTGCGCTAAGCCAATTGAAACCTGATGCTCGGCCTTCACTTGTTGACAAGTGAGGCATCATGAAGCAAACTTTGCCACTTATTTCTTCATCCGTGGCCACCAGTGCTAACGCCAGAGGTCTTGGTACATCTTCGCCACACCAGGATGTATCGACATAGGGTACTCATGGAACTCCTTCAACACCTCCTCCTGTTGTGCCATTGGTACCATGGTATGTCCTATGAAGAGGATGACGTGCTCCCCACCTTCATAAAATCCATCAGGTGCCTATCCTGAGGATATCTGAGCACATCGAGACTCGTTATCAATGTTCCCAAGCTATGCCTCCTGAAATCACTGAATAAGTAGGGGAGTGACAGTTATAGACTGGAGGTAAGCTGCTCCACCTCTATCCATAAAAGATATCTACAACGCGACTAGCTTCTTTACCACCTCACTTAGCAGCTGTAAACCAGACCTCCTGGTGAGTGAATATGCCATTAATTTCTCCTTCCCAGGAGTATAGAATATCTCAAAGTCATAGTACTGGAGGAACTCTAGCCATCACCGTTGTCTCAGGTTCATGTCCTTCTTTGAGATGATATACCTGAGACTCATATGATCAGAGTAGACTGTAAAACATTCACCCATCAAGTAGTGTCACCACATATTCAAGGAGAATACCACTGATACTAACTCTAGGTCATGGGTAGCGTAGTTCTTCTCATGCCGTTTCAGCTATCGTGAACCATAATCAATCACTGCTCGCTCCTACATCAGGACAAATCCAAGCCCGGTCCCTGATGCGTCGTAGTAGACTACATACCCAACATCCTCTTCTGGTATCCTCAAGATGGGGGCACTCATCAGTCTCTACCTCAGCTCCTGAAAACTATTCTGGAATATCTTCGTCCATACAAAGAGTTGTCTATTCTTCATCAACGTTGAAAAGGGTACCGCAACTCTGGAAAAGTTGGGTACGAATCTCCGATAGTACCCAGCCAATCCCAAGAAAATCCACACCTCGGTCACAATCCTAGGAGGCTCCCAAGAAAGAAATGCCTCTACCTTCTCCAGATATACTGCAACTCCAGCCTCTGAGATAACATGTCCCAGAAAGTGGACCTCTCATATCCAGAACTGTCACTTCAAGAGTTTACCATAAAGCTGGTGCTCTCGGAGTGTATCCAATACTATATGAAGATGATAGGAATGCACCTCCTCTTTCATTGAGTATACCAATATGTCACCAATGAAGACCACCAAAAAGAGATCAAGGTATGGATAAAAGATCCTGTTCATGAGTCCCATGAACACTGCAGGGGCATTGGTCACGCTGAATGGCATAACCGAGAACTCATTGTGGACATACCGACATCTGAAGGTCGTCTTCTGTACATCATCATCTCGTACCCTGAGCTGTTGATATCCTAATCAGAATTCTATCTTCAGAAACCATAGAGACCCCTTCAGCTGATCGAATAGATCACCAATCCTCAGAAGTGGATACTTGTTCTTCATGGTCACCTGGTTCAGGCACCGATAGTCCACACAAAGTCTCAACCTCCCATCTTACTTCTAGGAGAACAAAATCGGGGATGCCCATGGAGAAACATTGGGTCTTATGAACCCCTTCCTCTACAAGTCCTCCAGTTATACCTATAACTCACAAAGTTCCGCAGGCGCCATTCAATATACTGGTGTAGATATCTGTGACGTCCCGGGGTGCAGGTCAATGTAGAAGTCCACCTCTCTGTGAGGAGGTAGTCCCGAAACATCATCAAGGAAGACATCAGCATACTGGTCCACCACTACAGGATAGTTCGGACACTCAACATCAACTGCTTCAAGGGTAAGGATAGCCAACTGATGTGTGATTGGATGTACCCTCCTCTAGGTAAGTCCATCCTGTGCTGCAAAGGTTCCCTTCTCGCTGGTGAAGGAAAGCCCGATCCCATCCTTGCGGACACACCGCACTTTGCGCCTAATACAGTCAATTTGAGCATGGACTATGGATAACTAGTCCATACCCAATATGACGTCGTAAGGTCTCGACGCCACTACTAAAAAATCCCAACCAAAGATGTCACCTCCAAGAGTAAGCTCACACTATCAGAACCATTGCATAATCATCGAATCACCTCTCATAGAATCTCTAGCCGTAAGGATCGATCCAACGACTCTGTCAGAATCTCCAAGCTCTGAACGAGGGTCGTGGCAATAAGAGTGACTGGAACCTGTATCTATAAGAACTACAACTAGGGTAGAGTAGACACAGATTGTACCTCTAATCATATCTGGAGTGCCGTGGTCATAGGCCTTAGCTTCCTGGAGCTGAGATCATCCCTGTCCACATGCTCCCTATGGTCGGGGTGGACCACCTGGAGGTGGTGGCGGTAGAACCTCAAATCGTCACCCACCGCCTGCTGCACGACCAACTCCTCTTCCATGTTTACCATCCTGCGGAACTCCTCTCTCAAACCTCTTCCACTGCCTTGGCAGTCCCTCGACTATCTGCTAGTCATCCGTATGGCGGGTTGGGTAATTGCGAGCCTTGTGACCCTTCCCACCGCACGAGTAGCACTGCCTGATCCTCGTCTATCCTCCTCTGTCCCGATAGCCCCACACCACCGACCCCGTATCCTAAGGTCGACCACCAGAAGGTCTGGCCTGCTTGGGCCCCTTTTTCATTCGTCTACTGCCTGTTGTGAATAACTCTGCTACCTGAAGTCCGGTGGTGTCTCTCACTCTCGGTGCTTGATCATCTAGGAATATATCAATCAAAATAGATCTCTCTATTACCCCAAACTACGTCGGAATGCTGAGCGATATCATCAATGCTCAGATATCCTATTGGAGACCTTGATAAAAGGTTAGATCCCTGAAGAAAGTGTCCCTTACCATGTTGGTGGAGTAGCGGGAGAGATCAGTGAACCTCACCAAGTATTGGGCCATGGTCATGCTAACCTATTGTAAGTGCAGCAACTCCTATATATGAACTGAGCATAGGGTCACTAGGTCGAACTCTGCCATGAAAAGGCCCTCAAATTCCACCCAAGTGAGGGTCTCCTCATCGTGTAACTAGAGTGTCAGACTCCACCATCTCCTAGCTGCTCCTTGGAAGAGACTCGCAGCTAAGATCACCATCAGATCAGCTGGTGTCCCAACTAAGTGAAAAACTCTGGCCACAGCCTCCAACCAGTCCTCAACCACATGAGGATTTGTCTTGCCTCGAAACCTCAAAGGCCTCTACCACTGAAACTCATGAAACACACTCAGTCGGCGTGCACCCTCTGCTGGTGGGGCTGGTGGCAACGACTGTCCAACGGGTAGTGGTGCTGCTGGTACACCACCCGAAAGTGATAACACCGTGATATGTCCATACACCGAGGCCTCATCGCTCGGTGGGCCATCATCATGTACTCTCTCGAGAATCCTGGCTGGATGTGTATGTTGCGGCATCCTGAAAAAAAAAAACAGGTGTGCCATGGTCAATAAGTTATACTTGGTTAGCTAACTCAAGAGATCGAAAGTAAAACACTTACAAAACACATGTCATCATTGTTTTTGTGCATTGAGTTAGAAATCAAAATTCAGGTTTCTAGTGTATGGATACATTAGCCGCCACACCAACACTGGATTCCTCAATCTGAAAACCACACTCATATCACTTAACACTATTGCCACATTGAAAAGATCTGAGTCCTAGTTCTTCGGTAGAACCTACTCTTCTGATACCACTTTGTCACGACCCGTCCCCCGGGGCCCATTCCATGACTACCCCAAGCCCGCCTTCCATAGGCTAGGGGCTAGCGACTAGCGACTAGCACCAGAAAGGTGTATCTCTATAATGGGAAGGAATTTCCTTTAATCCTGTACGAACACACAATCCAAGTGTACAACAAGAAGCAACCATGAAGTAAACTGTTGTAGTAAAAAGTGTACTGAAAGTAAAGGTGCCGAAATAAAATCCCAACTGAAAAGTACAAGTAAAAATGAAAAGAGAAAACAACTCCTGAATCACCCACTGAGTATTTGACCTGAAGGGTAGGTACAACTCACGATCTATAGACACTATGGAACGTCATGTCAAATGGTCCACCTCTGAGCATCGTCCAGTCCTGGCTCCATCAGCCTCGATCAACGTTGTCCTCCGTCTACATAAGACACAACAAGGTGCAGGAATAACCCATGTAGGGGTGAGTATAACAATACTCAGTAGGGACCCCGATACCCCCAAAGGTCTCCCAGAGTTCCACAAAGCAAAAACCATAAAGCAAGACCTCAAACACAGAGCACGAAGTAGTAATCAACTCTACTAAGCTATATGACCATAAATATACCTAAGTTATCAAAATATACTTGTCTCATTCATGAGAAACCTAATACTCCAACTCTTGAGCCATTTTCACAACTGATCCACGAAGGAAGGATACCACAAAGGTAACACCACGAAGGTAACACCACGAAGGTAACACCACGAAGGTAACACCACGAAGGTAAAAGTACCACAAAGGTAACACCATGCAGGTAACAACACAAAGGTAAACGTACCACAAAGGTAACACCACAAAGGAAACACGAAGAAGGTAAAAGTACCAAAAAGGTAAAGAATCAGCTCATACCTGGTATATAACTTAAGTACATAAGTATAGATGATTAGACGTATTGCTTAATCATCTTATTCTATCGAGAGCCTCTCATGTTGACCCACACAAGATCAGTAAATGTGCTGACCCACACAGGATCACTGAGCACTGACCCACATAGGATCTGACACACACAGGATCAATAGATGCTGACCCACATAGGATCTCTAGGCACTGACCCACACAGGATTTATAGATGATGACCCAGATAGGATCACTATTCTTTCTTCTCGTTACAGCCGACCATGATATTCCCACACTAATCACGCTTGATTCCGAGAGGATTTACTCCTAAAGCCATAAATTTTACCTCAACCACCATGAATTTCCACGAAGAAGTTTCCCAAAGGACCGCCATGTCGTAAGTGTTCCAATGCGATAGGCGACGCATCAATCAGATGTCCGGTCTGTGTCTTATAAGCATTTTAGTACCGAGGGCCTGGTTAGATTTGGGTATGATCCAACCCGTCCATACTCCAACTTTCTTCAAAACTCAAATGGAGTATACCAAAAGTAATGTCTCTCTCCAAGGATACCATCACCATAGACAGTTCGTTAAACGAACACCTGGTTCACAAGTTACAGCTGTTTAAGCGAAACTGGGCCTGGTGGGGTCCGGGTTCGGTCTGACCTGGTCGGACCGACCTGGAACGATCCGGTCTGGGTCTGGCCCGGATGGGCTGGGCTATGGTGGGATCGGTCCGACCCGTAGGGGGCGTGTCCCAACCCACAAGGGGGGCACAGCCCAACCCGCAGAGGGTGCGGCCCGACCCATGGAGGGGCGCGGCTTGCTGGGCTTACGTGGCCCGACCCGCAAAGGGTGTAGCCCGCTGGGATCTCACGGCCTGGCCCACGGTGGGAAGTGGTCCACTGGGTTCATGCGTCCCGAACCATGGAGGGTGCATCCCACTGGCTGGGTCTATCCTAGCTGGCATGAGGGGTGCAGCTCCCCCCGATTTTCCTGAATGGTCACAACCATTCAGTTTGTGAAGATGCTCCCCCGGGTCTTTCCACCGCTGCGGCTTCTAGTTGAGACCTCCTCCAGCGGTGCGCAACAGTGCGCCACACCGCCTCCGTGGTTGGCCGGTGCCGGCCACCCTGATCAATCACTGCGACTATAAATCCACGACCTCCTCCTTCTACAGCGCGCGATGGCACGCTGCCTCCTCCGCGGCCGGCCAGTGCCGACCGCCGCCATCACCCTCCGGTGCCGGTCGCCGATGCTACCATGCCGGTGCCATGGTGGTGATCTTCCTCGAGTCATTGGGTGAGCTCCGGTGGCCCGTCTTTCCATCCGAAGGTGCCAATAGACCTCTCGGGACACCCTCTTTGTCGCTTGTATCTCCGTTCTGAAATCCGTCCAATCCGAACAAAATCCCGTGAAGAACACATTGGTAAAAAAAAGTAGCAGAGGGTTTAGACCTTTTTTGTTTGGGCCGTTCCCTCCACGTTAGCTTGATAGCAAGAGGGTATAATAGGATTGAAAAAAATCTTGAAATTAAAACAAGATAAATCCCTACCTCAAGATCTTTAGAGAACGTATGCATTTGAGGAAGAGTCGACGTTCATCATTTCCACAACAAGCTTCCAATGATGCTTCTCAATCGTCGTTCTTCGGTGGCGCTCGTCACCGCTCACCAGAACCAATCTTGTCCTCCAAGTTGTTGGTGTCACGAAACTTTATCAAAACTTAATTTCTTGGTGAGGTCGTGCCAATACTCCTCCCCAAGCTCCATATAAACGAGAGAAGGGGAGGGTGAGTAATGCACGTGGAATTAATGGGGTTCAATTAATTAAGGAAACTTACTAATTCCAACGGCACTGTTACAAAGAATTGAGGAGTCAATCCATTTAATGTCTTGACACGTCATCGGTCCCGCCACCACCACTTGTCCATTGGAGAAAAAAAGAAGGGAAATAAAATAAATTTGTTATTTAATTATTATTTTAAAATTCCAAAAAACTATCTTTTTCTCCAGACCTACTGCGGTTGAAGTGAAGCATCCCTTAAGTGAATCCCAGCGCTGCGAATTCAACGGTTCCATCAGATTTTTAATCCGAGAACCGGTTCAAAATATAGAAAACGTCACCCATGCATTTACTGAACGTACCTTTAAAAAAGTTCATAAATTAATTCTATGCACACTGGGCCTCAGAATCTTGCGCTGTCTATTTTCACAGACTCATAATAATTTCAAATAATTAAAAAAAAATTACATGTGAAATCTGGGTCTTTACATTATCAATCATTTAAACTTTTATAAGATTATTTATAGAAAAATTTTATGAATATGGATATGGGGTATGAAGATTCCCAACTCAAATATACGAAATGAGGTTGGATTTTCTTAAAAAAATTTTCTCGATCATTTTGAATACCAAAGAGTGGAAAATGAAAGGAAAACATGATAAACCTAGAAATAACTAGAGGATAATTGAATATATGAGGTTTAAGAGAAAATTATCATATAATTCTCCTAATATCAACTTAAACATAAACAATCCTGAATAAGAATGATATTGTAAAATAAACACTACATCTTTAGACCATTACCCAATGCACATCATATTATTTTTTTCATTTTAATAGAAATAGTTAATAGTTATATTTAAAAGTTTTAGAAATTTATTTATATAAAATACCTATAATTTTTAAGTTTAAATGGTTTAATTTTTATTAGATTTAATTTTTGAGTTTTTTAAAAAATAGTTGATTTTGTGTGAATAGTGAAAAATGACGATTTTTTCAAAACTATCATTTATTTTCTTTAAATAAATGTCACGACCCATCCTCGAGGCCCGTGCCGTGACTACCCCAAGCCCGCCTTCCATAGGCCAGGGGCTGGCGACTAGCACCAAGGCGTAAATCCCGGTAAAAAGGGAAGGCATTGCCTTTGTAAAGTAAACAATTACACAGAGTACAAGCGGAATAAGTAAACACTAAGTAAAAACTGAGTACAACAGTAAGTGCGGAAAGTAAAAAGGGGCCGGAAATACAAGCCCAACTGTAAAGTACAACTCGAAAGGGAAAACAACAATTGAAAAGTAAAGCTGCTACGCCGAGCTGTCCACTGGAAATCCCACCTGAAGGGTGGGTACAGATAGCTCCTCTGCTCCTCGGGTCCCGCCGTCCGCTCCGAGTATGTCCCGCCCAGTGGTCCACCTCCGGGTACCACCTCATCGTCACGTCCACCTCCGGGTACCGTCTCGTCGTGAGGTCCTCCTCCGGGTACCATCTCGTCGTATAGTCCACCTCCAGGTACCGTCCAGTCCTCGAACACTCGGCCTCTGTCAGCACTTCCCATCATTTGCAACCAACACAATGAGGTGCGGGCATAGCCCGTGTAGGGGTGAGTATAACGATACTCAGTAGGGACCCCGAGACCCTCAAGGTCTCACTAAACCAACAAGGATAACCACAAAGAAGATCTCAACAGATAACCTCTACTTAGGTATATGCCCATACATATACCTAAGTTATCAAGTAACCCATCTCAATCATGAGGAAACACAAGGATTGTGAAATCAACGGATAACCACTACCCGAGTATATGCCCATACATATACCTAAGTTAGCAAGTGACCCATCTCAATCATGAGGTAAACACAAGGTCAAAAGTCTCAGCTCAAACCAGGATTTTCATTATCGAAACCGTAACTGCTGAAGAGCTCCGTCTCTAGAGTGTACAGTGGT
This sequence comes from Viscum album, assembly GCA_963277665.1. NCBI lineage: Eukaryota > Viridiplantae > Streptophyta > Magnoliopsida > Santalales > Viscaceae > Viscum > Viscum album. The sequence continues at coordinate 1,144,840,615 of OY728148.1, forward strand.
CCTGTCACGTCTCTGAGGTACTGCTCACTAACCTAAGACTGCTGAAGTACTCCTCCTGTCGAGTACCGCGGGTCAGCCACCCAGACACAGTAGTGCTTCCCGCCGAGGTATGTCTCCCAAACACAGTAGGGCACACCCCCTAGTAGCCTACTGAGGTACTCTCCGGACGAGTACCGCGGGTCTGCACTGTCACACAGGTAGTGCTCCGTCCACCATGGGTCTGCACCTCAGAAAGTAGTGCTCCATCCACTGGGCTAGTCGACTCACTCCAAGTCGAGTCGGTCAAGCAGTCGTCAGGTCTCAGCCAGTTACACGGTCTCCGTACTCTGCACGATCGTCACTAGGAGGGTCCTCTCCATGAGCTACAGGTCGATACTCCAAGTATCTCAAAGTCTCACAAAGAAGTATCTCAAAGGACCGCCTCGTCATAGGGGTCTCAACGCAACAGACGGCGCGTCAATCGGACGCCCGGTCTGTGAGTTATTAGCCTTTTCGTCCCAGGGGCCCGGTTGGTTTCTAGAGCGAACCAAACCCGGCCGTATCTCAACTGTACCCCGAACTCTCATATGGTATACTCATAGGAACCGTTTCTCAACGAGATCACCAACGCCGCTGACGGTTCGTCAAACGGACGTTCTGTCAGAAAGATATCAGCTTTTCCGTTCCAGGGGCCCGGTTGGATTTCAGTGCGATCCAACCCAGCCACTATCCATCTCCATCCAAAACTCGGGCGGAGGATGCAAAAAGTTCCGTATCGTCATCAGGAACTCAACGCAACAGACTGCGCGTCAATCGGGTGCCCGGTCTGAGAGTTATTGGCTTTTTCGTTCCAGGGGCCCGGCTGGTTTTTAAGGCAAAACCAACCCGACCGTACTCCACCTGCGTCCAAACCTCGGGCGGAGTATTCCAAAAGATCCGTCTCACTTAGAGGAATTCAACGAAACAGACGGCGCGTCAATCGGACGCCCGGTCTGTTAGTTATTGGCCTTTCCGTCTCACACCCACCCTGGGAAACTTTCCAGGAGGTCACCCATCCTGATCACTACTCTAGGCCAAGAACGCTTAACTACGGAGTTTTAACCACGTAGGCTCCCGAAAAGGAAGGTGCACCTTGAGTATAGTATACCGAAATGACCGTCTCGATCCAAGGATCGCGTTGCCGCTGACGACGAGTCGTTTGGAGGCACGTAGCCCAAGATATGGGCATTTGACCGAAAGTGGTCCGAAACTGGGGGTCTGGGCCCGGGTCGGCCGAACCGGGTCGACCCGCCCCGGGCGGCGACCCGACCCGACGACCCGGCCCGGCTCGGAAAACCCGGCCCGGCGCGGCTGCGCGGTCCGACGCGGCGGCGCGGCCGGGGCTCCGTTCGTGTGCCGCGCACGGGGGGGCAAAGCCCCCGCCTTTCCTCAGCTGGCGGCGCGACAACCTGCCACGCCTAAAGAAAAACGGCCCCCCTCACGTGGGAGCCTGCCTTCGAGAAAACGGGGGGCCGCCTGCCCCCCCCCCCCTTTGTGAAACCGGCCCCCCTAATAATGGGGGGGGGGGCATTAAGGCTGGCCGGGGGAAATTATTTCCCCCGGTTTTCTCCCTTCCGGCCGGCCCGACCTGGCCGGCCGGTTCTTCCTCAACGGGACCAGCAAGGCCGGTCCCCCTTCCGGCTTCCGACACCGGCGGCCCGGCTGGCCGCCGGTCTTCTCGTTCCGACGCGGCCCGGAACCGGCCGCGACCTTCATTGTCCGGCGCGGTGTGACGACACCGCGCCCCTCCACCGCGGCCCCGCTCCGGCCGCGGCGCCTTCAACTTTCTTCGATGCGGCGCGACAGCGTCGCGTCCTTGCATTATTTAACGACGCGGCGCGACGGCGCCACGCGTTTCTTGCCGCATGATTCTGCGTAGTGCGACGGCACTGCGCCACACCCGTTTCAATCCTCAACAAAATAAACATGAATAGGGGGAGGGTCGGCCGTGTTCGTGCGGTCCGGCCCCCTCGCGTTATTTGCTAACAATCGGCCTTTAATGAATGATAAACTTTCACAATCTTTTAAATTAAATAAAAAGATTTGGAATCAAGGCCCGACAAATATAAACCTTCAAGTTCGAAGGAGAGATCCACATAACTTTAAAAAGTTAAAACCCCTACCTTGATTTAAGAGGTGACGAGATTCGGCGCCGCGAAAAGAGATGTCACGGAAGAAGACGTCGTCGGTATTGCGGGTATGGCGTCGCGGAAGACGGTTCCCGAGAACGTGGCATTCTTCGTCGATGTCCGATTGTTCTTCGCGTTCTTTGTCAAGAGGATGAAGAAACTTCAAGACTTCTAAGCCTTCTTTCCAAAAGCTCTCAAACAACACAACCCAACCAAATGAAATAAGTTCTCCACTTATTTAATTAACTTCACATGGCTTTTGAAATTCAAGTGTTTGAAATTCAAAAGACTCAGACAACTCACCACATTAAAATCAACTCATTTAAGACATAAGTTATAACTAAGTTAAAATCATTTAAGTGGGAGTTGAGGGGTTTTAGAGGATATGAAGAGGTGGGGTTCGTGGGGCCCCACCACCCTCATAACCTCCCAAGGGAGGTTGGGTGGTTACCCAACTTCCCCCATGAGCTAACACTTAGAGTAAGTTAATAAAAATTGTAGTGTAGTTATAAAATAAACTTCCACAATTTTTATTATCAACAATCATGTAAACGCAACTCCGGAACAAGAGTTCCTAAGAAATTACCGGTGCTGCGGTTCCATCGGTGCCCTCGAAATTCGATTCCGGGCACCGGTTTAAAAGATAGAAATTCCCGCTCGCTCGTTCACTGAACGTGTCCGAGCCAAACTTCGGAAATTAATTCCGGGCAAACTGGGCCTCGGAATTAGGCACCTTCAGAAACTGCATTCTTGTAAAATTCCAAAGAAAATTAAGAAAAAAATTTTCTTGAAATTTCCGAGGTCTTTACATTACTCCCACCTCAGGGCTTTACGTCCCCGTAAAGTTTCAACACAAATAGGGTCACAAAAGCAGTACAGAGCACGCATCTGAGCCTTCCGCTCCCATGTGCTTACCTGGAGGTTCCGTACTGCCAAAGAAAGTGCACCCGAGGAATCGATCGTCCTCGTAGGATCTGCTCCTGTCGATCCTCGATTCCCACTGGAACCTCCGTGGAAGACACCCCATCACCATCTTCCAGCTCCTCACGGTCAATGGTATGCGAAGGGTCGAGCACATATCTCCTTAGTTGAGATACGTGGAAGTCGTCGTGCACCTGGTGCAACTGCGGTGAATGGGTCAAGCGGTAAACCACCCCGCCTACCCAGCTAAGGACCTAAGAAGGTCCGCTGAACCCCGGAGATAACTTGCCGCCTTGGCCAAATCTCCGTAAACCTCGTCGAGGTGAGACCCGTATAAGGACGTGATCATCAACCTCGAACTCCAGAGGTCTCCATTTTCTGTTAGAACTGGAACTCGAAAGGCTGCTACCACGAGGGTAAGGTTGACCGACTCAAGAGTGATCGGTCGCACCCTCCTATGCAAGAGTTACCCTGCGCTGCCTGGGGTTTCTTTTTCCTCCGACCAAGGGAAACCCATCCCGACGTTTTCCTAAAACTGTCAATTTGAGTATGAACAGTTATTGCCCATTCCATACTCAAACTAACATCGTAAGGCCTCGACGCTGTCACCAAGAGATTTGAACCGGAACTCTCGCCTCGAGGGTTTGACCACACCGTCGGCGTAAGTGTGATTATCGAGTCTCCTCCCAAGGTATCTCCAGACGTGAGGGTCAAGTCCACGGCTTACCGGAAACTCTAGGTCTGGAACAAGATTTATGAAAGCGAGAAATGATTCACATCAACGTCCGTTACTACAACAGCTAGTAGTGGACACAGACTGTCCCTTGAATCATTTCTAGAGCCATTGGGTCGCACTCCTTGACCGCATGCAGCCGCACTCTTCCTCCTCCCTCCATCTCCCTGAGCCTGGTAGGAATAACTAAGGCGGGTGGTTGTACAATGTTAGGATGTACACCACCTCATGCTGATCTCCTAGCTCTGCCTCCACGTCTGCTGCTTCGTAGACTCATCTCTATTTAAAGCTTCCTCTTCTTGAAACATTTAACACGCCCGAGTCTCTAAGACTGGAACCAGTTCCCTGTTTCTTATTGCACTGTGCAGTCTTTATCCGCTCCTGGATGAACTGCACCTCCTTTAGTCTCACAAGAGATGCTATGATTTCTTCTTTCCCGATAAGAGAAACCCGGTCTCATCCCATGGATGAACCACATTCGTTTCCTAATACAGTCAATCCTGACATGAATGATGCATTCATGCCATGGATGACGTCGTAAGGCCTCAACATATCTACTAAGAGATCCAACTGTCACTCTCTCCTCCAAGGGTCGAGTCACACTATCGGCATCAGTGTGAGGTCACTGGGTCCCCTTCAGTAGAAATCTCGAAAGTGAGGGTCAAGTCAATAGTTTAACCGGGACCACTCAGTATCAACCAAACAAAAGGACAGGAAAGCAAACAAAGATAAGTGTCTTTTTATTATTGCAGCTCATAGTACAAAGACACTAATACAAAAGAAACATGGAACTAGAAGTACAAAGGACGTATCCACTAGTTCCTCTCCTGCCCACCTGCTCTCAGAGCTCTACTTCCTTGTCCACTACTCGGCTATTGCTCAGGCACTAGTGGATGCTTCTGTATCGGTGGCTCCTCCAACACCCACTGATCAACCGTACGAGGATTCAGACAGTCACGTGCCAGGTGACCCTTTCCGCCGCATGAGTAACATTGTCCGTTTCTGGCACGCCTGGCTCTGACCCCACCTCGGGTGCCCCGCACCACCGGTCCTAAAACCCGAGATCGTCTAACTGCTAGTCTGGTCCTCCTGGACCTCTGCATCATCTTTCTACTGCCCACAGATGACTCGGCTACTGATCGAAAAGCACGCGGAAAAGGCAGAAGCTCCTGTACACGCTCGGGGTGTAGAGATACTGGCACAAACTCCACCCTGAAAAAGGTCTCGAAGTCTTCCCATGCGAAGTTCATCTCATCGCAAAACTGGAACAAGTGGCTCCACCACCTGCCTGCTGCTGCCTGAAGGAGGCTGGTAGCAAAGATCACCATGAAGTCTGCCGACGTCCCCACTAGCCTGAAGACTCTCACCACAGCCTCCAGCCAAACCTCAGCCGCCTGAGGGTCCGTCTCTCCTCGGAACCTGGGTGGCCTCTGGCGCTGGAACTCGTGCAGCACGCTCAAGCGTCATGCATCGCCTACTGCTGGGGCTGGTGGCATCGGTGGCCCAACAGGTAGCAGTACCGCTGGTGCCTCCGCTGGTGCCTCAACTGGGATAGGGCCCTGTACTGAGGCCTCGTCGCTCGGTGGGCTGTCAGTACGTACCACTCTCGGGGCTCTAGCTGGTCGTCCGTGAAAAGGCATTCTGAAAGAAACATCGTGACACGATCAAACATTTATACCTAGTGAGCTGACCTGGTTTGAGCTGTTTTAAGGGAAAACCTTTGAAAACACACACGCAATTAGTGTTTTCGTGCACAAAGTCGGAAATCAGTTGTCAGGGTCCTGGTGTATGGATACGTCGGCCGCCCGCACCAACACTGGACTCACTGAACTGAAAACCACACTCGGTACTCTCAACACTGTTGCTTAACAGAAAGAAACATCAGAGTTATAAGTTCTGCGGTAGAACCGAACTCCTTTGATACCAATTTTTCACGACCCGTCCTCGGGGCCCGTGCTGTGACTACCCCAAGCCTGCCTTCCATAGGCCAGGGGCTGGTGACTAGCACTAAGGCGTAAATCCCGGTAAAAAGGGAATGCATTGCCTTTGTAAAGTAAACAATCACACAGAGTACAAGCGGAAGAAGTAAACACTAAGTAAAAACTGAGTACAACAGTAAGTGCAGAAAGTAAAAAGGGGCCGGAAATACAAGCCCAACTGTAAAGTAAAACTCGAAAGGGAAAACAACAACTGAAAAGTAAAGCTGCTACGCCGAGCTGTCCACTGAAAATCCCACCTGAAGGGTGGGTACAGATAGCTCCTCTGCTCCTCGGGTCCCGCCGTCCGCTCCGAGTATGTCCCGCCCAGTGTTCCACCTCCGGGTACCACCTCGTCGTCACGTCCACCTCTAGGTACCGTCTCGTCGTGAGGTCCTCCTCCGGGTACCATCTCGTCGTATAGTCCACCTCTAGGTACCGTCCAGTCCTCAAACACTCGGCCTCTGTCAGCACTGCCCGTCGTCTACAACCAACACAATGAGGTGCGGGCATAGCCCGTGCAGGGGTGAGTATAACGATACTCAGTAGGGACCCCGAGACCCTCAAGGTCTCACTAAACCAACAAGGATAACCACAAAGAAGATCTCAACAGATAACCTCTACTTAGGTATATGCCCATACATATACCTAAGTTATCAAGTAACCCATCTCAATCATGAGGAAACACAAGGATTGTGAAATCAACGGATAACCACTACCCGGGTATATGCCCATACATATAACTAAGTTAGCAAGTGACCCATCTCAATCATGAGGTAAACACAAGGTCAAAAGTCTCAGCTCAAACCAGGATTTTCATTATCGAAACCGTAACTGCTGAAGAGCTCCATCTCTAGAGTGTACAGTGGTCCTGTCACGTCTCCGAGGTATTGCTCACTAACCTAAGACTGTTGAAGTACTCCTCCTGTCGAGTACCGCGGGTCAGCTACCTAGACACAGTAGTGCTTCCCACCGAGGTATGTCACCCAAACACAGTAGTGCACACCCCCTAATAGCCTGCTGAGGTACTCTCCGGACGAGTACCGCGGGTCTGCACTGTCACACAGGTAGTGCTCCGTCCGCCATGGGTCTGCACCTCAGAAAGTAGTGCTCCGTCCACTGGGCTAGTCGACTCACTCCAAGTCGAGTCGGTCAAGCAGTCGTCAGGTCTCAGCCAGTTACACGGTCTCCGTACTCCGCACGCTCGTCACTGGGAGGGTCCGCTCCACGAGCTACAGGTCGATACTCCAAGTATCTCAAAGTCTCACGAAGAAGTATCTCAAAGGACTGCCTCGTCATAGGGGTCTCAACGCAACAGACGGCGCGTCAATCGGACGCCCGGTCTGTGAGTTATTAGCCTTTTCGTCCCAGGGGCCCGGTTGGTTTCGAGAGCGAACCAAACCCATCCGTATCTCAACTATACCCCGAAATCTCATAGGGTATACTCATAGGGACCGTTTCTCAACGATATCACCAACGCCGCTGACGGTTCGTCAAACGGACGTTCTGTCAGAAAGATATCAGCTTTTCCATTCCAGGGGCCCGGTTGGATTTCAGTGCGATCCAACCCAGACACTATCCATATGCATCCAAAACTTGGGCGGAGGATTCCAAAAGTTCCGTATCGTCATCAGGAACTCAACGCAACAGACGGCGCGTCAATCGGGCGCCCGGTCTGAGAGTTATTGGCCTTTTCGTTCCAGGGGCCCGGTTGGTTTTTAAGGCAAAACCAACCCGACCGTACTCCACCTGTGTCCAAAGCTCGGGCAGAGTATTCCAAAAGATCCGTCTCACTTAGAGGAATTCAACAAAACAGACGGTGCGTCAATCGGACGCCCGATCTGTTAGTTATTGGCCATTCCGTCTCACACCCACCCTGGGAAACTTTCCAGGAGGTCACCCATCCTGATCACTACTCTAGGCCAAGCACGCTTATCTACAGAGTTTTAACCACGTAGGCTCCCGAAAATGAAGGTGCACCTTGAGTATAGTATACCAAAATGACCGTCTCGATCCAAGGATCGCGTTGCCGCTGACAGCGAGTCGTTTGGAGGCACGTAGCCCACGATACGGGCATTTGATCGAAAGTGGTCCGAAACTGGGGGTCTGGGCCCGGGCGACCCGGCCTGACCCCCCCTGGGTCGGCCGAACCGGGTCGACCCGCCCCGGGCGGCGACCCAGCCCGACGACCCGGCCCGGCTCGGAAAACCCGGCCCGGCGCGGTGGTGCGGGCCGGTGCGGCGGCGCGGTCCGGCGCGGGCCGGCACGGCGGCACGACCTGGGCGCCGTTCGTGTGCCGCGCGGGGGGGGGGGGGGGGGGGGGGCGGCGCGGCAACCTGCCGCGCCTAAAGAAAAACGGCCCCCCTAACGTGGGGGCCTACCTTCGAGAAAACGGGGGGCCGCCTGCCCCCCCCCCCCTTTGTGAAACCGGCCCCCCCTCATAATGGGGGGGGGGGCATTAATGCTGGCCGGGAGAAATTATTTCCCCCGGTTTTCTCCCTTCCGGCCGGCCCGACCTGGCCGGCCGGTTCTTCCTCAACGGGACCGGCAAGGCCGGTCCCCCTTCCGGCTTCCGATACCGGCGGCCCGGCTGGCCGCCGGTCTTCTCGTTCCACCGCGGCCCGGAACCGGCCGCGGCGTTCGTTGTCCGGCGCGATGCGACGACACCGGGCCCCTCCACCACGGCCCCGCTCCGGCCGCGGCGCCTTCAACTTTCTTCGACGCGGTGCGACGGTGTCGCGTCCTTGCATTATTTGACGACGTGGCGCGACGGCGCCACGCGTTTCTTGCCGCATGATCCTGTGCAGTGAGACGGCACCGCGCCACACCCGTTTCAATCCTCAACAAAATGAACATGAATAGGAGGAGGGTCGGCCGTGTTCGTGCGGTCCGGCCCCCTCGCGTTATTTGCTAACAATCGGCCTTTAATGAATGATAAACTTTCACAATCTTTTAAATTAAATAAAAATATTTGGAATCAAGGCCCGACAAATATAAACCTTCAAGTTCGAAGGAGAGATCCACATAACTTTAAAAAGTTAAAACCCCTACCTTGATTTAAGAGGTGACGAGATTCGGCACCGCGAAAAGAGATGTCGCGGAAGAAGACGTCGTCGGTATTGCGGGTATGGCGTCACGGAAGACGGTTCTCGAGAACGTGGCGTTCTTCGTCGATGTCCGATTGTTCTTCGCGTTCTTTGTCAAGAGGATGAAGAAACTTCAAGACTTCTAAGCCTTCTTTCCAAAAGCTCTCAAACAACACAACCCAACCAAATGAAATAAGTTCTTCACTTATTTAATTAACTTCACATGGCTTTTTGAAATTCAAGTGTTTGAAATTCAAAATACTCACACAACTCACCACATTAAAATCAACTCATTTAAGACATAAGTTATAACTAAGTTAAAATCATTTAAGTGGGAGTTGAGGGGTTTTAGAGGATATGAAGAGGTGGGGTTCGTGTGGGCCCCACCACCCTCATAACCTCCCAAGGGAGGTTGGGTGGTTACCCAACTTCCACCATGAGCTAACACTTAGAGTAAGTTAATAAAAATTGTAGTGTAGTTATAAAATAAACTTCCACAATTTTTATTATCAACACTCGTGTAAACGCAACTACGGAAAAGGAGTTCCTAAGCAATTACCGGCACTGCGGTTCCATCGGTGCCCTCGTAATTCGATTCCAGGCACCGATTAAAAAGATAGAAATTCCCGCTCGCTCGTTCACTGAACGTACCCGAGCCAAACTTCGGAAATTAATTCCGGGCACACCGGGCCTCGGAATCAGGCACCGTCAGAAACTGCGTTCTTGTAAAATTCCAAAGAAAATTAAGAAAAAAATTTCCTTGAAATTTCCGGGTCTTTACAATAAATTAATTTAAAATTAACATTATATTTTGGATTTTGTTTTAAAGTAAAATAAGATTCATTTTATTAAAAATAATATAATTAATTCCATATGAACCATCATTATATTTTGTTTTTGTATGACTTCACTTTTATGCTTAAAACCATATTTTTCTAAAAAACCATTTTTTTGTTGCGTTTTGTCTAGTTAGATTAAAATTAATTTTCCCCAATTATAAAAAATTTATCTTGAAAAATGGATTTCATATTTTTAATTAGGTGGTTAAAATTTATTAATTAGGACAATTTCAATTTTTGTTCTTATGCATAGAAACCTTGGTAAGAATAATATCACCATGGTAAAGGGGTAAAACAAATTAATTATGTTTAAAACTTTTTAATAAGGTTACAAAATCTCATATTAATTATTATTATATGAGGGTATTTATAACCTTATCACCTTAGATTCAAAATTTAATTGTTTTAGTTCCACTTGACCAAGATTAAGGCACTTCTAATATTTAAAAGTTAAGAATAATTACAAGTGTACCACTCCCTTTACTTATAAAAGGGAACTTCCTATCTACACTTCTCCACACCACTTTAGAAATTTAGATAAAAAATTATCTACTAAAATACCTTTCTAAAATTTTTCCTCACTTCCTATAGGCTTTGACCACACCAAAATAAAAACCTAAGAAGGCTTAAGCTGTAATCCAAAGGAGGGTTTTCAAAGAAGAGGTATCACTTTTAATTGATTTCTATCATATTTATTTCCTCTTTTACCTTTTTAAAACCTATCATAACCATACTAATATAATAAAATAAATATCTCCAATATAATTAAATTTTATTATGTTTATGGTTTATCCCTTTTTCTTATTATTTATAATCATATGAGGAATAATAACATCGTTCGTGCATACATATAGACTACCACCTCCACAAAGTGATGTGTTTCATTTTTCATCACTACCTTACACAACTAGTGATAAATATATAATTAATGAATATATAATATTTTTATAAAATTATTATTATTCTTAAAAAATAATATCTCATCAGCCTCATTACCCTTCATTCTATTAAAAAATGATAACATTTCTCATGTGTACGTGTGGACTACCATATCCACGAAGTGATGTGATTATTATTTCATTTAATCATGCCATGGATGGTTAAAAAGATATATTTAATGAGTAAATATTATATTTATATTATGATTATTTAAAATCAAACCTTTAGACTCTTCATGTACTTTTGATCCATTAGAAAAATGGAAAAGTCACTCATGCGTGCGTACATACTCCTGTCTCCATGAAATGATGTATTTCATGATAATTTTTAGTAGATGGTTCTAAAAATATATTTAATGTATAAAAATGATAATAATAATATGTTTAAGATTATTTAGTTGATAAAACCTTGACTAAGGTTCAAGGAATGGAACTGCTGAATTAAAACATGCATGAGAAACAAAATAGTTAACACCACAATAATTGTTTTTAATAAATAATTATGAGTAAATGAGTAAAAAGTTCCTATGAATAAATTATATAAAATAATATATAAATAAATATAGATATTATATAAATTATTTTTAAATATAAATTTATTATACAGGATGATGGAACACATATAACCAGACATAAAAATGAGGCAATGGTTTATTTCATAATCCAAATATTATTAAGGATTGTTTATATTTATGCTTCTATTGGGGGGGATAATATGATATTTATCTACTAAAACTATTTTATTTTATTTTAACCTAGTTATTTCAGGATATTTTAATAATTATTTCTATTTTATCTCTTTTTAGTAGTCAAAAATAAAGAAAGAAAGTTTATAAGAAAACCCAAACTTATTCCTATTTTTTTGTCGGAAATATTTCTATTCTATATAAATTTTCATTATTTTACTTAAATTATATTCTTTTCAATACTTAAATAATTTATTAAGTTATTTTTTTAAAATTTTACTTCCCATTATATGTTTTAAAAGTAATATTTTTAACATGTTTCATACATGTTATTTTTGAATTTAAGAAATATGGGAAAATAGTGCTTTTTAACGATTACTGCATGACCTAATTTTACCATCATCATAGTCATTATTAATTATCATGATTCCTATAAAATTTTACATTGGTTTTCTATTAAAATATTATTCCCATTATTCTGGTAAATTTTATTTTTAAAATATTTTCAAAAGAAAAGGATATTTCTTCTTGTTTTCAAAGTGACTTTTTAATATCTTTTTAAATGTGTTTTTCATCTATATCAATATTATTTAAAGATTTTATGCTTTAATAGGAATATACTCTAATTATACCATACAATTTATTTCTCTTAATGGATTATGATCTTTCCATTTAATTTATTAATTGAGGAAAATATTGAAATTTCCTATACTTGTTTTTCAATATGAATATTTATATTATTTATTAATTATATTGCTATTAATTTTTTACAAATGATGAATGAATTGGAATAATTAAGTAATGGGTGGAGACAAATATTAAATAGTCCCTCAATGAATAGATAGGTCTCATGATACAATTTTTTTTGGGTATTTAGAATATATCTTACATTTTTATATATGATGTCTTGGAACAAGGCCTTGATGGTAAGATAATTATGTATGACATTATGAATTATATCACTATAAAACAAGTTATTTTCTATCTATGTTATTATTTATATTTATATTTTATCCATGGATATATTCCCCTTTCATAATATTATTTATATGGAATATTTGATTATTTTTTATCTCTGTCATATTATCCATGTTTTATTTATTCTATGATAGCTTCCATGACATGGTTTCCCTTAATGAGAATTTGATATTACCCTTTGTTATGTTTTATTTTATATAGGGTACCAGGAATTGAAATTTTAATGATTTTAAGGATATATTATTGGAGTTGGTTTTTTAGAACAAGCTTTTATGTAGTTTATGATTAGATTTATTCATTATTCTAAATATTAATAAACTATTTATCATGTCACATGATAGAGATAATATTTTCATAATTATTAATATGTTTTTAAATAATTTAATCTATTCCAATTAATCAATTTGATATGATTTTCATTATTTTAGTTTTTTTGGTGAATTTTGGGATTAATTGTGAAAATTTCTTAATTATTGAAATTTGAAAATTTTATGAAGCTTTTATATTTCGAGCATAACCTCTAAAATTTTGATATAAATTGAGTGATTAATTTTTTAGGATTCATTTATCTGTGGAATTAAACTTTTCATTATGGAACCAGATCTAATTGAAAACACACTTTCCCTTACAAATCAATAAATTAGAGAAATTTTTCTGGCCGACAGAATGAACCCCACCTAAATAATTGAGGCATATCTCGGTCTAGAGACATAAAAATAAGGTAGTTATAGATGTATTATAGATATAACTAAATGAATCATTAATCCATTAAATACCATGGAGAAATTATCTCATTAAAGTTTCCATTACATGCTTCCAATTGGAGGAAGTTGAAGAGTCTCCTCTTCTATAAAAAGTGTTATTGAGTAATTAAGTCATAAATATATCTACATGTGTCCTAATGCATTGAATATTTGGAAGTATATAGAAAAATAAATTTAGGAAAACTTTTAAAAAGGTACGTTGGAATGTTTATGGGGTCTAGTGGGAAGAACAAAAGAAAACTTTTGGTGGATAGATTTTAGAGGAGAAATTTTCTGTTATTAATTTTCTCCATTTTCTTTATTTTTAGTTTTGAAATGTTTTTTTGTTTCCCCTTATTCAGGGAAAACCTTAAAATAGAGTGGTAATCATACGAGATATTGGGGAAGGGGAGGTTTTACCTTTTTAATTCTTTAGTTTATTTACTTAATGGTATAAAATATTTTATCTCTTTTGAAAAGATGGTTTCAATTTCTAATAGGGGTTTTATTATCAAGTATGATCATATTTGATTTTAAATTATATTATTGTTATTTCTTTGGTCAATGTTAATTTTATCCCACAATTAGGTTATGGTTTATATATTATGGAAAAGACCAAGTCTTAGTGGTGAAGTACTTGATGATTGTTAGTACTTGTGGGATGGGTAGTGGATATTTTCGATTGTTTGGGGTAAACATGACCCAATTGGGTATTTACAAAGTCTATTAACTATATTCTCTACACCTAACTCACACAAATGAAATAGAGTATAATTAGATTAGATATTGGAAAGGTTTACTCTCACCATCACTATTTTTCCTAGGGAGTGAGAGGAAAAGATCTTGGAACATCACTTTAATCAACTTAATAGAAGATGATTGAATAAATTAGAGCTTTGATAACATTACAATTGGAAAATTGAACCTGAACTGATCACTAAATTCATATAAAAATTTTCAATCAAATTATTTGTCAAAATTTTAAATCTTTTTCTTAATTTATTTTTTATTACTTTAGTTTCCTTTTAAAATAAAAAAATTTCAAAAAACAACCTCCAATTATTTCTCTAATTTTGAGGTGAAATCTTGATTATTGTGAGATCCTATTTGGAGACAAACTAGGTTAACTACTTTACTACATTTTAAATTAGGAAAATTTATGTTTGTCACACCCCTTAAAAAGAAAATGTCAAAACTTTGAACCATTTCTAGGGAGGCAGTTCCAAGAATCTAATTGTAAATATTTTACTCTTTTAAAATTGGAAAAACACCTTAAAAAAATATTTTAGCATGATGTTTTCAAATTATTATTTCTTTAATTCATGGAAAAATTACCCAAAAGTGAAAGAACCAATTTTTTACTCAACTTAGTGTATGGAGTATAATGTTTCTCTCTTTGATAAATAGGTTGGGGGAGCTCGAATCCAAATCATCAAGGAGGATGAATTCAAGTTTCTCATTCAAGAACATAAAGTGAACCTAAAATACCAAGTGTTGGAGGTATTGGATAGAGAATTAATTGAAATCTAGGAGTATTTTTTGGAATTTTATAAAGAAATGGTTGAGGTAGAAAAGAGACATACTTGTTTCCCAATAATATTTGTGAATAAATTCCATAGGTGAAACAAGAAGAATAAATTCAAAAAAAAAGATTAGTTGTAAGGAGTTTGGGAAGAAATATGGGACCTCGAGAGAAAAATGGAATGGATAATTTAATATGTTCACACATACCAAGTGCAACCCGAACCTAAACTTGAGCCAATGGTGGAAGTGGGTTCCCCAATCCTCTTTGATGTTGAAGAACCCTGTGAGACCTTAATGAAATTAAAAGATGATCCATTCTTCCCAGCTCAATCAATGTTGAAGGAGATTGATAAAGAAGAGTTTCTAACTAAAGTATGTAAAGGAGATCAAAAAGATCTAGATGACTTTTGGAATGAGTGTGGGGAACTAATTGATTCTCATATTCATTACAAAGTAGAATATCCAACACCATTGAAGAAAGACACCACTAAATTAGAGTAATTTGAAGAGATGGTGGAGGATCAGGACTACCTACCTGTATCTAGTGAAATTCAACTACAAGTGACACCTCCCACTAAAGAGGAAATTACGGATGAACAAACACAGGGAGATGATTGAACTGTGATATTGACAAGGTTTACTCTCACCATAAATATTTGACTAAGGGAGTGAGAAGAAGTGATCGTGAAATCTGAATTTATTCAAATTAACAGAAGAGGATTGGATAAATTGGAATTATGATAACATTGCAATTGGAAAATTGAACCTGAACTGATTACCCAATTCATATATCTGTTTTGAATCAAATTCTTTGTCAAAATTTTCAAATATTTTTCTTAATTTATTTATTTTGTTTTGTTTATTTAGTTTCTTTTTAAAATTAAATAATTTCAAAAACAACCTCCACTTCTTAATCTAATTTTAAGGTGATAACTGTATTATTATGTGATCCTCTCTAGATACAACCTAGGTTGATCACTTTACTTTATTTTAACTTAGAAAATATTTTTTTTATCAAACCCACGATAGGAACATGTCTAAACTTGGCATCATTGTTGGAAAGGTAGTTCTGACAATCTAATTGTTAATATTTGAATCTTTTAAAATAAAAAAACAATAAAAAAACATTTTATCATGATGTTTTCAAATGACTATTTCCTTATTCAAGGAAAAATTACCCAAAAGTGAAAGAACCAATGTTTAACTCACCTTGGTATATGGATTATAGTGTTTCTTTATTTTATAAACTGATCAATGTCGCTTGAATACAAATCATTAAGGAGAACATATTCAAGGATCTCATTCAAGACCTTAAAGTGAACCTTGAATAACCAACTGGAACTGTCCATCTGGGGGCAGTCAAAACATAAGGCCCCCTTGGGGGGTGAAATCAATATTTATCCATATATTATTATTCTATTTATATTTTCTTTTCTTCTAATAAATTTTATATGTTATATTTTCTACTTTTTCTTGTAGGTTTTTAGTGTGCAACACTTAGGAGCTTAACTCAACATTACACTACCAATAAATCAGTTTGTACCTATCCTTTACAATTACTTGTTTGTTTTGATTAAATTAAAAATGTACTTACTTGTTAAATTCATTTGAATGCATTGAGGACAATTCATCATTTACATGTGGGGAAGGGAACCTTTATCGTTTAGGATTTTCATTTATTTGTTTTTATGAATTTCAAAAAAGCACATTTTTCAAATTTTTGTGTGTTTTTAGAACCCATGATCTTAAATGATCATATTTTCCATTTTTGAAACCCATTTTAATGAGTGAAACAATTTATGTCATCAAACCAAGCTTAAATGAATGATAAAAAAAAATTTATTTCAAGTTCAAAACTTTTTGAATTTCTTGAAGAGTCCTTTGATTTTTAAATCTCATGCCACATATCACTACCTTTATTATTGAAATCAATTAATTGTGAGGATTATGGACAATTTTGGTCACATTATTTTCATTCAGCTCAATTTTTTATAGAACCATTCCATGTTTTCTTTAACCATAATTTTATTTATTCCTTTCAAAACTTGAGGGTTTGAGGTACTTGTGTTTTAAATGATTAGGGAATTTATTTGGATTTAAATCCACATTCAAATATAATCCTTTTCATTATGGAATTCCTTGTGCATGCAATCCATGTATCCCTGATAATAAAATGAACAATCTACTAGGTTATCCACATTATAAGCTAAGTTTACCTATCTAACTTGATCTTGAAGTGAAATTACATGATCTAGTTGAACTTAAGTGTTGGGGAAGCTATCTTATATTGTGATACCTCATTTGATGGTAATTTGGGCAGAAAATAAAACTTTTAAAGAGATGATTTTACTTATAAAAAATTCACTTTGTTGAAAGATTTATCCTTCTAGATCTTTCATGATAAAAGAATTTGTGCCTTTCTGAAGCTTCTAATAGAGAAAGGAAGCTGCGCCTATCTGGAGCTTTCAAGAAAAAATGTGTTTGAGAAGATTGATATTTTTACTATCGAAATAATGAATAATTTTGAATTACCTTTTTTTTCATGATTATATATCTGATTTTATACTAAGGGGTGTGAGGTGGAGACCATTTTTGAGTGAAAATTAGAATCTTTCAAATTTGCTTCAAAAAGAGACAAGCCATCCTTATTCGGCCTCAAGATTTTAAACTTCTAAATCCTAACAACTGAAAAACACAAAAAAAAATCTGAAAAATACTTCCTGATAAAAACATTTCCATGAATCACTTTGGATGGAGATATAGGAATTTATCAAGCCTATGGTGACCCTTTCATGAGTTTGGATGATAAAAGATTTGTTGAAAATTTACATTTGTGAGATGAGAGAAAATTAATGCGAGGTAGGTGTTTTGTGTTAATGGGATGAGAAATGAAGTGTAAATATATTGAATTATATGAATGTAGGACTTTAAATAAAGGTTTTATATGATGCATGATATCTTTTTTTCTTGGTGTGGAATTTGTGGATCTCATGGGTATGTGTTTTGAATTTTCTTTGATTTGATTTTGATGCTGACTTGTCCAGGAGTCCAAGTGCTAAGTGTGGATATGGAAAATATTTTTTAAAATAATTCATATGTTTTTAAATGATTTAATCCCTATCAGTTAATCAATTTTATTTGATTTTAATTATTTTAGTATGTTTGGTGAATTTTGGGCTTAATTGTGAAAATTACTTAATTCTGTAAATTTTCACAATTTAATGATGTTTATGTATTTCAAGAGTAACTTCTATAATTTTGATCCAAATTGAGTGATTATTTTTTTTATATTAATTTATTTTTTGGGTTCAACTTTGTCTCATGGACTCATATCCAATTTGAAACACACTTTCCCATAAAAATCAATATAGTGGAGAAATGTTTCTAGCCAACAGAATGAAACCCACCTAGAGAAATTGAGGCATATATCAGCCTAGATAAATCCATATGATTTGATTATAGATATATTAGAAATTTAAATCAATTTCACATGCACCCATTAAATACCATGGATAAATCATCTCATTAAGGATGCATTTCAGGTGTCTAATTGCAGAAAGGTGCAGAGTCTCCTCAATCAGAAATTTTTTTCCAGTAATTAAGTCATAAATATCTCTACACATGTCCCAATGAATTTAAACTTTTGAAGTAGATATAAAATCCATTTTTAAAAACTTTTAATAATGTACCTTGTTAAGTTTCAAGAGTATGTTGGGTAGAAAAAAATCAACCTTTTGGTGGAAAGATTTTGGAGGAGAAATTTTCTATTCATCATTTTCCCTATTTTATTTATTTTTAGTTTTGAAATGTCTTACTCTTTCCCCTTATTTGTGGATACCATTAACATATAGGGTTAATACTATGAGTGATTGGGTAAGGATAGGTTTCCCATTTTTTAATTCTTGAGGTTATTCACTTCATGGTATAAAATATTTTATCTCTTTTGCAAAGTTAGTTTGAATTTCTAATAGCGGTTTTTATTATCAAGTACGATCATATTTGGTTTTAAATTATATTTTTATTATTGTTTTGACCATGATAATTTTCTCTCTCCATTATGTTCTAGTTTATATACGATGGAATAGATCAGATCTTAGTGGTGAAATACTATGCGATTGTCAGTACGCGTGCGAGGGGTAGTGGATATTTTTTATTGTTTAGGATAAACAATACCCGATAAAGTATTTCCCAATTAAATTTAGGGTATTATATACAACTCTGTCACACAAAGAAATGAGATTAGATTGATATGATATATTTACAAGTTTTACTCTCACCATCACCATTTGATGAAGGGATTGAAAGGAAACGATCACTAAATATCACTTTAATCGGATTAGTAGAAGAGGATTGAATAAATTGGCACCATGATAACATTGTAATTGGAAAATTGAACCCGACCTGATCACCCATTTAATATATTAGTTTTCAATCAAATTGTTTGTCATTTTTTTTCAATATTTTTCTTAATTGCTTTTTTTTTGTTTCTTTAGTTTCTTTTTAAAATCAAATAATTTCAAAAAAACCTCCACTTCATTATCAAATTTTAAGAAGAAAAATTGATTGTTATGTTCTCCTATATGGAGAAAACATAGGTTAACCAATTTAATGCATTTTAACTTAGAATTTTTTTCACACACATGATAGGCATGTGTCATCATGTTTTTTCTTTTACAAGACAGAGTATGATATAATGACCTTAGGGAAACTGTCACATTGAAGGGGAATACCAGTTTTCTACTATTATGAGAACCCATAATAACAATTATTGTATTATTAAATATATGTTATATATCTAGATGATATAATTTGAATGACACAAATTATTTAAGCCATTAGGGGTGGAGACTCATAGGACTTTGAGACACTTTCTCATGATGTGAACCCTTGGTAATTTCTAGTGCAGGATATTATGAGAACATGACCTACCAGTAGGAAATACATATATATATGTGTCATTAGATATTCATATATAAGAATGTTTATATTGATCCTTATACTTTAATATTATTATTAATCAATATTCTTATTTGTGTAATTTTATGTATCGATGAAATCTGTGAAAACATATGTTCATGATGAAGTAGGATACATTGGATGCGTCACGGGTGATATTTAATTAATGAATTATGAGAGTAATGATTATTAACTTTGTTTATTTAATGAATGTTGATATATCAAGACCTTTTATATTAATGAAACAATCTAAATAAATTCCTCACCATGGTGTTTTGTGGGAAGGTTCACTTCTATAAAGTTAAAGAATGAGACATCTATCACATAGTTCGATGGCACCGACATACAACTTTTTTGATTTGAGATATCATGATAAAGGAATTATATTAAACAAGAAGCATTTGTATGAGGTATTATATCATTATGAAATTAAATTATTTCTTTATGGGTGGCTTAACTTGCTTCTATATGCTAAACATATACTTTTGAATAACTCCACAAAATGCTAATGAGAAAGAGGCATAGAGGGTCACACCCTAAGTATATTGAGAGTTTCAGTTAAATATTAAATATTATTTATTATTTTACATGGTAAATAAATTTTATTCTCGTACATAATTTAATAATCAATCTTGTTTTCTTGATCTCATATATTCAGTTTCTAGTTATTCTTGAGAATATTTGTGAGAAAAATATTTAATAAATTTTTATTTTCTATTTAGTGAATATAATATTTATTTATTTATTATAGAATAATGTATTGATATTTATTTATTAAATAAATATTTATTATTCAATGCCCAATAAATATTGTAGAGGAATGAAGAATTGAGTTTAAAGGTTTGGTGATAAATAATATATATTAAATATTATTCGAATAAATTAAATCAATTTATTCATATAGTGACTCAGTATGGACAGTAAGACTTTAGAATATTCCTAAGAATATTTTTGAAGCTCTCAGTTGGTGTGGGAATCTGGGGCCTAGAGAGGCTCATCATGGTTATTTTAAAAATATGAAATAAATTTTTTCACGTTCACATAGTTTCTCTTGAAACATGAATAAATCATGAGAGGAGTCTTGAATCAAAAATTGTGAGGCCACAGTTGAGTTCAAAATGTCATTTTTACCACAGGCACAACCCAATGTTGTTAGTGCCAAGAGTTTTGGTCAGAGTTGAGTTGGTGGAGCATTATGTAGTGGAATTATTAATCAAATGAAAAATTAATTAATAAAATATAAACAAATTCCACCTCCCCCTCACATTGGGATCATAATTCACTATAAGAGTGACTCCTCTTTTCCCCCCTTTGTTGATAGATTAAAATTGAGCCAAATCAACATAATGAGGTACTGCTGATCTCAGTTTTTGGCACTGATCATCATCAGATCAAGGAACAACATGATCCAGGCATCATTCTATACCCGAAGCTTCAACGTTTCTCCCCTAAGGTTGGTGGTTTTGAGTTTTGGTCATGATCCCATTTTTTTTTCATTTTTTAAGGTTGTAGAGCCCTATTACAATTTCTAGTGATCCCTTATAGGTCGATATATTGGTTTTAGGGTGAACCAGGATGAATCGGTCATTTTCAAAGGTAATTCCCAAATTTAATTACCATCTACATGACATGTAGTCCAGCGAGACACACCATGTAGCTCCTCATGTTCAGGGAATATTACTTTTGGAGACTATATTCCATGTATCAGGGTTACACACCATGTAGTGACCCCAAACCATGTAGCAAGAGTACATGGATAGGGAAGCCATGTGATAGTACAAGGACAAGTAAAAGTACATGGAAAAAGTACATGGACACAGGGTGCCGAACACAGGAATGAGAAAACCACATGACCAAGTTTCCATTTATCTTGAACACGCTGTGTAGTATGAGATGCATGATGTATAAGGGACACGACTGGCTGAGCCATGTGGGATAAGAACACGGTCAGAGCTTAGGTGAAGTGGAACACAACGTGTATGGGTTGTACATGATGTCTAACCCTACATGGCTTGGAAAACTATGTAAATAAGATACAAATCCAGGTGATTGGGTGGGTTCACATGCCGTGTAGACCCCAGTACATGCCGTGTACTCCTTTGAGATCTTCTTTAGATCTTCCTCCTTACATATCTCCTTCTATAGGACTTGTATTTAGGCTTGTGAGTAGCCTATATTGATAATTTTTACATGTAGAACGTGATGGTGGCCTTAATTTTGGTCTAAGAGATATTTAACGGCATGTTTCAAGCATAAAGATTATGTATAAATGCTTAACCTTGGGTAGTGTTTAGGGCGAATCACTGGGTTGACATTGGGGTTAATATCCTTCCCTATCACCTTAGGATGTGGGTCCCCTATAATATTTAAGATGTTAGAGCAGCGATCCTCTATGGAATCAGGGAATAGGTCCCCTACTTGTGGTAGTGTTTCAATGTGAGTTATGATAAGCATGATGCTTCTTTTAGAAGTGATTGACCGATGTTGCAGATCAACATAGTTTATATAGAGAGATGTTGGGACTAGTACTCACCTATGTAATTTGGGTACGAGTTTCCATTACCTATATTCTTTGGTTGATATGGGACTTCCCATGTCATGGGTGTGGGTTCTATACCTATGGGGTATTTTCTTTCGAGGTTGGTACTCTCCTATTGGACCAGGGATCACGTTCCTCGTATCAGTCGTGTAGTTGGAGAGAGCGCTCCCCTACCATGCCAGGGTGCGATCCCTCCATAATTGTTGAAGATATAGATTAGTTACTCCCTATTGGACCAGGGTGTGGGTCCTTTATATGTGGAGTTAGTACTTACCTACTATGTTAGGGTTCAGGTCCTCTAGACGTGATGTATAGATATAGTGGGTACTCCCATATCGTTTTAGGGTGTGGGTCCTCTATCCTCAGAGTCAGAACTACCATTTAATTAAAGGGTTAAGTTTATCCATATGTGGTGTTCCAATAGAGTTGGTACTCCCCTTTCATACTAGGGAGAGATTCCTCAATATAGGGGTTGGTACCCCCCAATCGTGTCAAGCTGTTGGTCCCCTATAGTAATCGATAGGGTAGAGTGGAACTCCCCTGTTGGACTAGAGTGCGGGTCCTCTAGCCATAGAGTGGTAATCCTCCATCATTATAGGGTTTAAGTCCTCTATCTTTTGAGTGGTACTCCCCTATTAAACTAGGGTGCACTTCCTCACATACAGAGTAGTGCCCCCTGTCTCCAAGTATCCATAGGGAGGGGGTACTCCATTGAATTTAATGCTCCCTCGTCTGTTGATTACAGTTATGAGGAGCGGTCCCCTCCACTATTTATGTGTGATAACTAGTTAGGAGTTATTTCTCCACCGATGGGTTGAGGTGCGGTACACTCCATATAGGAGCGATATAAGTTTCATGTTTTAATTAGAAGCTAGTACTCCCTCGACTGCAGGGCAATGGCGAGGTGTGAGTCCCTCTATTCTCTCTCACTAGAGAGGTCTGCATGTGGTGAATAGTCTAGAGAAACACTTACTTAATTGTGTGAAGTGGTGAGGGGTGGGCCTCCACACTTGGGTTCTTAAAGCTTTGCGCAGGGCGTAGGTTATCGATGGTAGGAACTTTGGTGTTGGGCACTAGAGGTGGACCTAGTGATTTGTTTCTCAAGGAGCTTATATCTTGAATGGGTTCTATATAAGATGGAAGTGCTTGTGGAGTGTTTTATATTAGTTTTTTTTTGTTATGGTTAGATCCTTGAGTAGAATCTTGTTGTTGTCTATGATGTTGGAACCTAATGAGACTTTGAGTCTAAGATGAGTATATCTATGTGTTTCTAGAATTCCTTGCAGTTTTGTCACATTCTAGGTTGACATCCCTTTTGGACTATGTATGCGTAGTTCTTTAGTACTCACACCTTAGTTTTAGTTACCATCATTCCATCGGAGAAAAAGACACATGAGTTATGGCACATGTTTTCAATGTTTAGCTTCTCATGGTTGGATGACATTAATCTCCTACTAGGGGTGGAAAATACTTGATGTATAGTTCATCTTCTCACTGTGTTGAGAACCCTATGCTTGGATAAGGTTACTTATTTTTGGGTTGAGTTGTGGGATGTAGATTTTTTTACTCTCTAGTTCGGGTTTATTTTGACTGATCTTACTAGTCATGTTTAGCTAATGATGGTTTGAGATGTAGTTTCTCTCTCGATTGTGTTCCCTCTGGCTAGGTTTAGTGGACTGTTTCCTTATAGTTTATCCATTTTATTTTTGGGTTTTGGGGAGCCTAATGAGTATTATTATACTAAACCCTATATGGGATTTTCCTACACATGTTGTGTCTTGTGAAGATCAAGTTCCTTTCAATAGAGTCCCTAGAGGACTTGAGGAAGGCAAAAATTAGTGAGATATACCAATAGAGGTGTTTACCAGAGCTTGGATAAGGAGATTTCTGATAGTTACATTTTACAGCAATCCCCTCCTTATGAGTAGGTTGGACTCCTTTATAGTTTTATTTTGTTGGGAATGTGTTTTTTCCTTTTTACGCTTTTGGTACTTATACTGTACTCTAGTTTGGGATAATTTAATGCATTCATTTTAGTTTCCAATTTTTTATATATCTACACTGTTGCATCAAGGTGTTTGTGGGTGAGTGAATACAAGTACCCTAGGAAAAGGCCTCCCATATGTGTGATATGCCTACTTGGTGCTAGTTTCCCGCCCATAGCCTATTAGAGGTGGGTTTGGGGAGTTTCGAATCAGAAACTTTTGGGTCAGGTCATGACAAAGTGGTACTAGAGGTGGTTTACACTTTGGAATTACAGTGTTGTGAGCTTGGTTTGGGTTGGATAGAGACAATTTTAGGGTGTTTCAAGTTCGGTCATCAGGACAAAGGTTCCAATGTTGGTGTGATGACCAACATATCCATTTACCAGGACTCTGATAACCTTCTTTTTGACTCAGTACATTAGGACATTGGTTTAAGGGAAATAATGCTACATGCATCATATAAGAATGACTTTTGGTTTTTTCCTTGTCCTTATTGAGTCATCTCCCTTGATATACTCTTGGACCATGGTGTGTATTGAATTCTATTTTAGGATTCCAATGCTATGATAGCCACATAGGGTTCCATGATGGTATTTTGGTGAAGATCATCCCCATAACAAGGATTTAGTGCAGGGCACTGGTTCTAAGGTGGTACCTCCAGGTAGTATTCCAATTGAGACACCACCCTTTAAGAAGCTAGTTTTTCCAAAATTTCAGGCCAAGGGTGTGAATAGATTGAGTGATCTGTATGAGTTCCATAGGTAATGACCTCTAAGGTATTAGGGTGATCTAGACCCTGGGCAGCTGATGACTAGGTCGAGGTAGTAATGCATATTTTCCGCCTAGTAAGGACACCTCTCGATCATATGGTGGTTCTAGTGGAAATACTTCTACAAGGTTTGGTCAAAATATGGTGGATTTTAGTGATGTAGTCCCATGATAAGGAAATTATCACTTGGGTAGATTTCAACCAACTCTTTAGGGAATATTTTTACCCACCCACATTGAGATCAATGTGTATCTTGGATCTCCTGCATCTTTAGAATGGTAGCATGACTGTGGTAGAATACTTGAAGAGGTTCATAGAACTATCACGTTACTCCTTGGATATATCGTGAGACCCATTATTGAGAGCTCAAACCTTTGATTAGGGCCTTCATAAAGACATATAATTAGGTGTGGTCTCCTTATGCCTATCCTATTTTGTGGGGGTATTAGAGCGATCTCTGGTGGTAGAGAGCTTCCTGGCAGAGGGACAGGAGGATGTG
Organism: Viscum album; assembly: GCA_963277665.1. NCBI lineage: Eukaryota > Viridiplantae > Streptophyta > Magnoliopsida > Santalales > Viscaceae > Viscum > Viscum album. Next base: position 1,144,865,934 of record OY728148.1, read on the forward strand.
GACCATAGTGGTGGTCACAAGGCTAAAGAACCTATAGCATTTTGAAGATGGAAGATGACTGGATCATGATGAAAGAGGAATACCCTTGCTTAGACTCAGGCATTTGGGCCTATAGTGAAATAGAAATGTTGAGGATCAAGTCATTTATAAGGGAGGAAATGTTATGCTTGTGATGATTGGGGACATCTAGCAAGATATTGTCCAACCTTCCATGCTGCTGAGAGGGATCCAGTTGTTGGGACACCTTGATAGAGGCAATGTTTGGATCATAGAGTTTTTCAAGATGGTATACATGGTAGAGGAGCTGAGAGAGTAGCAGTAGGTGGCATGTGATTTGAGGTGTTTCCACCACCACCCCTTTGTGGTACATGCTAGGCTCAGGGAGCTAGAGGACATGAGTGAGGATAACTGCAGTCCATAGAGGCCTTTGACCCAAAATATATAAGGATTAATAGAGGTATGATCTATGGCCTTTCTATGTTCTATAGTATTATTTGTTAGAAACTATTGTGAGGTACTCTTTTCTTTCTGCTTCTTTCTTGAGGTTTAATCGAGGTGACACAAGGCATCAATAGAACCCTATTCTAGGTGTTTTTCAATGTAGATTTTAATTCATGAGGAAGAAGTGTACTTTACCCAACAAGATTAATTTTTATGACATGAGTAAAACCATGAAGACAAGTAATTTCCACCCAAAGTTGATAGTATCGATGTGTGGTGTATGAGTCTCTTTGACTTGTGTGTTTGGGGCCTGGTGGAATATTGGTGGTTGTGATAGAGGGCCTAATAAGACACAATGTGAGTATTTGGGAATCCCTTTATTTTTCATTAGTACCATCATGCTCTTGATGTTATATTTTCACATGAGATGATCAATGAGGACGTGGTGCAATTTGGTGTAGATTTAGACTTAGGAGGAAAAGGTGTGCTTTCCCTACTGAGACATGTTTTGGTGATTTGATCAAAACTGTACAGGTCAATTAGTTACGCCTAAATAAGAAAGTGTAGAAGTTTGGTGGAAGATTTTCTTATACTTATGCGTTTAGGGTGAGGTTGTGTGATGGAGTGTTGGAGTAGGTCCTGACATTGCTAGTGGAGTTTTTCTGCTTAACCCTTTTTTCTTAGCATCCCTAGAGGAAGGAGAACCTTACTTAGAACCATTTTGTAGAGGTAGAGTTAGACCCTATGATGTTTTTCCAATGTGTATTGGTTTCCTACCATTCATACTCAGTTGGGGTGCCACTAGTGGGTTTGGAGGTGTTTTTGTTTTGACGAGATGTGTTACAGCTGGAGGTTCACAGATGAAGGGCATAGTAGGACCCAATGTGTAAACTTCAGAGTCACTATTTTTTTCATTAGTACCCTCTTATGATTAGTTTCAAACATGAACAAAATATGCTTGAGGAGGTTTTAGTGAAGTTCATATAGGGGTGTATGAAAACTACTAGGTTACGTCGGTATCTACATTAGGTTGGAGAGGTGGTGTAATGCTAGACCCTATGACACTAGATGGACTGTGATGCTTTTCACTTTTATAATTATCACAGTTGAGGTGACATGTTACTACTTGTTGCCTGATTTTTACCAAGTTGGATATCTAGATAAGTGTGGTTTGGCCTTGGCGGTTCCCCTTTTTGCGTGCTTGGAAGTAGCATAGGAACCCATGGTGAGCTCCCTAGCGTGAGAGTTTTAGAGGAGAGCTCAGTTTCCTTCCATTGTGCCTAGGATTTCACTTTTTGGGGATAAAAATCCATAAGATTGGGAGAATTTAGTGACTTATGTATGACCTATAATACTTTGGATTATTTCTAAGAATATTTTTGAAGTTAGGAGATGAGTTGGAATGGGAGTCCGAGGCCTATAGAACCTCAATGCAGTGATTTTATAAATATTTAATATATTTTCTCACATGCACATAGGTTTTTTTTGAAACATGAATAAATCCCAATAGCAGTCTCATATCGGAATTCTAATGCTGTGGTTGAGTTAAAAACATCATGTTTACCCTAAACATGACCCAAATTTGTTAGCGTCAGGTGTTTTGGTCTGAGGCGAGTTCGTGCAGCGTTATGTGGTGGAATTATTAATTAAATGAAAATTTAATTAATAAAATCTAACATAATTCTACCTCCCACTGAAATTGGGTAAAACAACACACAAGAGGAGAAACTCATATCCTCTCCCCTTTGGAAACAGATGAAAACCCAGACAAATCAACACAACGAGGTGATGTTGATCTCAGTTTTTGGTGATGATCATCATTAGATCAAGGATAAACACGATATAGGCATCATTATACACCTGAAGCTTCAACCTTTCAACCTTGAGGTGGGTTGTTTTGAGTTTTTGTTATGAACCCCTTCATTTTTCCTTGTTTTAAGGTTTTTGAGCCCTATTATAATTTCTAGTGATCCCTTATAGGTCGATCTGTTGGTTTTGGGGTGAACTGGGAAGAATCATGCATTTTTGAAGGTAATTCCCATATGGAATTACCATCTACACAACATAAAATCCAGTGAGACATAACCTACATCTCTTCCTTTTTAGGGAAGATGAATTTTGGGGACTACACACCGTGTATTGGGGTTACACACTGTGTAGTGACCCAAAATGATGGTGCTAGAGGGCATGGCTAGGGAATCCATGTGATAGTACATGGTAGTGTAAAAGTACACGACCAAAGTACACAGATAGAGGGTTCTAGAAACGAGAATGGTAAAACCACATTTCCAAGTGTCTATTTATCCTGAACACGCCATTTAGCATGGGATTTACGGTGTGTAAGGGACACGGATGGCTGGGCCATGTGAGATAAGAACACGAACATGTGCTGGGAGAAGTAGAACATGCCGTGTATGGGTTTTACACAACATTTACCCCTAAATAGATTGAAAAAATGTATAAAAGGGTACACGTATAGGTTCTCAAGTGGGTTCACATGCCATGTGGACCTCAGTGCACACTATTTACTCATTTGTGATCTTCTTGAGATATTCCACCTTATATATCTCCTTCCATGGGACTTGGATTTAGGATTTTGAGTAGCTTATCCTAAGTAGTTTTCTACGTAGAACATGATGATGGAATATGTTTTGGCCTACAAGATATGGTGTGGTGTGTTTCATGCATGATTCTTGTGTAGCAGTACATAACCTTGGGTAGTGATCAGGGTGGATTATTGGGTTGAGATTGGGGTTGGTATCCTTCCTTATCACCTTAAGATATGGGTACCTTGGAACCTTTATGCCGGTAGAGAGGTCCTCCCCTATGGAATTAGGGAATGGGTCCCCTACCCATGTTCATTTTTCAACACAATGTATGATAAGAACGATGATCCTTTCAGCGAAACTTGACCGATGCTATAGACCAGTGTGGTATGTGAAGAGAGATTCTAGGACTGGTACTCCCCTGCAGAATCAAGGCGTGTGTTTCCCTTACCTCTATTGTTAGTTTGAGATCAGACCCACCACATCATGGGAACATGTTCTTTACCTATGGATTATTTTCTTTTGAGACTAGTACTCCCCTGTTGGACCAGGGTACGAGATCCCTATATCATTTGTGTGGTTAGAGATAGTACTCCCTTGCCATGGAAGGGTGTGGGCCCTCCATACATGTTTGATAAATAGAGTATTTACTCCCCTGTTAGACTAGGGAGTAGGTCCACTATCTGTGGAGTTGGTAATCCCCTACTATGTTAGGGAACGAGTCCTCCAGACGTGACGTATAGATAGAGTGGTTACTTCCCTATTGTGTTAGGGTGTGAGTCCTCTATCCTCAAAGTTCGAATTTCCTTGTTTTTATAGGGTGTGGTTCATAGAGTTGGTACTCCTCTATTGTACTAGAGAGCATGTCCTCTAGCCAGTGGTTGATACTCCCCTGTCGTGTTAGAGTGTGGTTCATCCATAGTAATCGAGCTGGTAGAGTGGTACTCCGCTATTGGACCAGGGTGTGGGTCCTCTAACAATAGAGTGGTACTCCCTTATTATTCTAGGGTGAGGTTCCTCTATATTTTTAATGGTACTCCCCTATTGGACCAAGGTGTAGGTTCTCACCTTCGGAGTAGTACTCCCCCATCTTTGAGTAGCAGTGAGGACCAGGTCCTCCATTGGAGTTTTTTCTCACTCATCTATTGAGTATAGTTATGAGTAGTGGGCCACTCCACTAGTTACATGAGATACTTGATTAGGATTTAGTGCTTCCTTGATGGGTTGAGGTGCGGGACACTCAATACAAGAGCGATATAGGTTCACAGTTTAGTTAGGAGGCAATACTCTCTTGACTGCAGGGTAGTGGTGAGGTGTGGGTCCCTCCATTCTCTCTCACTAAAGAGGATGTATGCGGTGCGTATTCTAGATAAGCTCTCCCTCAAATGTGTACAGTGGTGAGGGCTGGGTCTCTCCACTTGGGTTCTTATAGATTTGTGCAGGGCACAAGTTAGCGATGATAGGACCTCTCATGCTGGGCACTAGAACTGGACTGAGTGAGTTGTTCCTGATGAAGCGTATCTCTCAGATGGGTGACACCTAGGATATATGAGATCATGGAGTGTGATCTCTTGGTTTTGTGTTACCATTAGAGCCTCAAGTAGAATCTTGTTGTTGGCTATGAGTTTGGAACCTCATGATACATGGAGTCTAAGATGAGTATATCTTGGTTATTCTAGGATAACTTGTGGTGTTTTTACATTCTAGGTTAAAACCCCTTATGGACTGAGTATTAATACTTATTCTACGCCCACACCTTAGTTTTGGTTACTCTCTTTCCATGGGAGGTGAAGACAAGAAGTGTATACCATGTTATTTTCGTGTTTATCTTATCATGGTTGGATGAGATTACTCTCCTTCTAGGGGTGGAAAAGACTCAACGTGTAGTTCAACTACTACTCATATTCATCCCCATATTCTTGGAAAAGGTTAATTATTTCTAGGATGATATATGGGATTGATATTTTCATTTCACTATCATTGAGGTTTCTTTTGACTGAGCCGACTTGTCATGTTTAGCCAAGGATGGTTTGAGATGGTGTATCTCACTTTATTGGGTTCCCTCTGTCATGTTTGAGTGGCCTGTTGACTTTCTTTTTCTCCCTTTTATTTTGAGTTTTTGGGGAACCTACTGAGTATTATTATACTCACACCTACTTGGTATTTTCCTGAATTTGTTGTGTCTTGTTCATACCACAATCCTTTCGATGCAGTCCTCAGAGGACCAGAGGAAAACCGAGCTTAGTGAGCTAGACCAATCAAGGTGTTTACCGGATCTGGGTTGAGGATCTTTTCAAGATTTTCATTTGATAGAAATCCCCTCTTTATGATAAGGTTGGAAAAATTTACATTTTTCTATTAGTGGGAGTGTATTTTTACTTTTTTACACTTTCAGTACTTCTGATGTATTCTTGTTTAGGATAGTTGTATGCATTAATTTTAGTTTCCGGCTTTTCTATATCACTGTATTTTTGTATCGATGTGTTTTTTGGTGTATTTGTACAAGTAACTTAAGAAAAGGCCTCCCATTTGTGTGATATGCCCACTCATTGCTAGTCGCCAGTCTCTAGTCTATTGGAGGGGGGATTGGGGAGTTGCAGCTTGGACCTCATCAAGCTGGGTTGTTCAAATTCAAGAAACAATATTTAGTTAATTTATTGGTTTTACGAATGTCAATAACTAATAATTAAAATATTATTATTTAGACATGGGGTTCCTTAGGGATTAATAAAATAATAAGGGTATATATTCAATTATTATTTCCTAACCCTAGAACTATTTAAAAATAAATATATTATTTCCTACCCTAAAACTATCCATTTTTTTGGTTGTGCACAACCACTATAGAGAATTATCTCAAGCTCTTAAGATCTTCTCTTCAAGAATTCTCTCAAGGATGGACAATGATCCTCCACCTGTTAGAGTTGGTGTCCTAGGATCAACTTTGATTTCATGTATATGCGATTATTTGAATATCAATAAAATATATTATTACATATTGTTCATTTTTCTGCATGAAATTAATGTAATAATGTCTTAGGGTATCTTTCATATTGATAAGGTCATATCATTTCCCCACTATGATGAGAACCTTGAAGTGCTTTGAGGATATTCTTAAATATAGTTCTATAGTAAAATAATATTATATGATGGTACACATATAATGTGACTATTAGCTGAGATTACTCGTAATAGGATGAGGTTTCTTCTCATTAAGTCTTCACTTGTTAATATCCAAGATGGAAGATTATGAGAATAGACCCACTGGTAGGAATTCTGCATATTTTGGTGTCATCAGATATTTCTATCTAAAATCCTATATAATGGTCTATAGAATTTAATATTATCATTAATTCATGTCATGACTCACACACTTAGATTTTTTTAATGAAAAATATGACGCCATATGTTCGCAGTGAGGTAGGGTTTGTTTGGTGCATCATATTGACAAGTTATTAATAAATATGTCAAGGAAGGATTTTTCCCTTCAATATTTATGTAAGTTGATATCTCAGCCCGTTATTATAATAGAACCATCATATTAAATTCCATTTCTATGGTGTAACAATGTTTTTGTTTCATATAGTCAAAGAAATACATATTGACCATATATGTTGGTGACACAGACGTGAAACCTACCTGATGAGATATTGTGAAAATATAATTATATTACATAGTGAGTGTTTCTATGTGGTTTTCATCATTGTGAAATTAAGTTATTTCTCTTGGGGACCTTGAACCATTTCTAGACAGTAATCTTGGACTTTTAGTAAGATCGCCTAATGCCAATGATAAATAATCCTAGAGGGTCACAAACCAAGTGTTTCTATTGACCTCGATTAAATTCTATTTATATTTAATTAATAGAATACATATTATTCTCAACAATAAGGAATAATTTTATTCATGTTTTAATGATCATAAATATTTATTAATTAATATATTATTTTATTAAATTTTTATTAATGTATTCAATAAATGTTGAGGAGTTTATATGGACCAAGGCCACGTCTATTGATAAATATTAATTTACAAGACTATAAAATAATATTTATTACTACACAAGTTAGTGAGCACACCATAAAATGATAATTATAATATTATTATTTTATAATGAGGTTTGTTAAAGATTATAATATTATATAAGGTTCAATAAACAATTAAATAATATTTTATCCTAAACCCTAGATATATAAATAGATGGTTATGTCTATTGTGTATGGTTAATCAAAAATTGAGAATAGATAATCATTGCGCACAACAGAAACACACAAACACACAAACACACACACACACACACACACATCTCAAATTCCTCCTCTCTTATTATCAAGAATGAGAATAACTCCTTTAATCCCTAAGGATTTGGAGTTATCAAGATGAACAATGCAAGATAATATATTCTACATACCATCACCCAAAAATCAAATGGTGTTTCTCAAAGATCAAAGGAGAACGTGTGGATGACCACTAAGGGGATTATACCCTTGAATCATTACATTAAAATATAGGTAATCCAAAAGTATTTTTTTGAAGATCATTTTTTAGAAAAAAGGATCCTAAGACGAGGTAATCATTTCTTCTAGAACTAAATAAATTAATTATAAATTTCCCATGAAAGATCCTCTCTCAGGGTTTCTAGTGACTCTAAATTAAAAGAAATTTTAATTTAATTCCCACCAAAAGAGATTTCACTACACTCTAAACCATCACCACCACCCATATTAAATATAAAGAGGCCAAGTTGAGTCCCTATTTGAAGTAATTATCATGGCGATAGTAGAACAACATGTTAAGAATTAGGATTTTATGCGCTAGTAGTCAGAGATTCCTACGACGTCTCTTAGTGGTTCATGGTACCTTAGTGGATCAATATTAGGGGGAATATACACTTTATTTCTATGAAAAAATGATGGTATGATGTTGAGGTTTTATAAAATTCATCAAAAAAGAAATAATTCATCATAAGGTAATTGTTTAACTGATTAAATTAATTATAAATAAGTATGTGATGATCTTGTGTTTAGTTACAACATTCTCATGTAAATTAATCATTGATTAAATTATATTTTTCATGAAATATTTCCTTGTGTACATCTCATATTAATAATTTATTAGGTCATAAAGATAAATTTGAAAATCCTTAACAGTTATTCCACTGCACCCAAAAACTTTAATTGGTGTAAGAGTGCTCAATTAATAATTTATAATTTTTTAAATATAATTGATTGATTTAGGAATTTATCATTAGTTTTAAATAATAATAATTTTTTTAATCCAAATCATGATATATTCTCTTATTACTCTTCATTCTCACAAATATAATCAATAAATAGATTTATTTTTAATGAATAACATTCAAAGAACTCATCTAGAGTTACAAAGTATTCTAGAATATTAGTATAAGAGTACACACTGTGTACCCATGTTTAATGTACCATGATTATTCATGAATTAATTTAGGTATGCACCTTTATTTCATGTAGAGTGTATTTAAAACACCACATATTAACCTGGCCAGCCTGAAACAAGGTTATTAGGGCTACACGATGTGTAATTTTTATACACTATATGTATTCCACTAGTGAAAGATGAGCCGTGAGTCTTTACACAACATATGTGACTGGTAATTGTATAACTTAGAGACCAAATTACATGTAACCCAGTTAGATTCCATATACTCCATTAATGTCCATGATATGATTACATGCCCAATCCCTAAGCATGTTCTATTGATAGAACATAAAAAAGAATACACATTTTTTAATGGGACAGTACACGATGTGTATTTTATTTAATTGTGTATAATTTAAAATTAATTTATTATACTTGTTAAACCTTATCAACATGTATTCTGAATTTCATTTATTTGACTCATGAATTGCATGTGATGGGTTATATATATATATATAATATCTAATTAACTTATTCACAATATTCTAAACTTTATTTTGTGTATAATTAATTATACAATGATTACACTCTACATGTTAAGAAATAACACAATACACAAAAAACATGTATCCTTATTTCATTTATTAGATAGTAAAAACTATGAAATTATGTGATGATACGTGTATGATATATGTCGTATGAGTAAACAATATACAAATATCATACACACTGGGTAGTTTTGATGGGAACTCACCATATTGCCTCCATGGTACATGTTTTTTATTTAGTCAATTTTAAATAAATTATTTAATTTATTTAAAATAATGATGTATGAGAATCTCAGGAAAGTTTGGATGAGAATTAAGATAAAATAGCTTATTAATTAAAGAAGATAATTAATTGATTCAAGAATGATTTATCTTAAATAAGAACTATTGGGAATGGATGATAGTTTATTAAATACTTAATTCATTGCATGTATGTGGATTTTCATGAAAAAAGACAAGAAATTTATATTTGATTGGTTTTATTTTAATTCATTATTAAATTAAATTAGCGGCTTACACTTCATCCCTCTTATTATTACACAAGGGCCTGTGTTCCCATGGTTTCATTTTTGTAAACCCTATAAACTAATACTTTGGTTCCCCTTACCTTCATGTGAGTAAAATCTTATATAATGGATGAATATCCTAGTAGACTGGATGCATTTCACATTTGGATCCAAGGTGAAACCAATCCAAGTGATACTTTAGAGGATAGGTGGAAGGATGAAACACGAACTGATTCTTGGTTCAAGGTGTATTTCCAGTAGATCAACATTCATTTTATCATCCAATATATAAACTAAACATTATGACAATCTCATGACCATACCAATTTTATTATTTTATTCCTATCAAGTTGCATGGATAATTTCATTATGTATGTTTTTCATGCTAACATGAATTAATGAATTAATAAGAATGAAATACATAACTAAAATAACATTGGATTATTCATAAACTATATTTAAGACATAGTTAATTATTTAAAGTAAACACACTTAATATTAACCATAACATAATAAAGATAAAATGGGAAATTTACACATGGATATTAAAATTCCTAAATTATATATATTAAGTCTATATAACCTTCTATCACTTGGGTAGGAGTAAAACCATAGTTCAAAGAGATTGACCAACCTCTGTTGGGGTACTTTAAATTATCAGGAAATTTCTATCTTTAGTTTTGGGTTGACTTAACCTTTTTTTCATTAAGGGTTGATGTCTCTGTGATACTTAGTGAAACTGGTAGACAAAGTGTTGAGGAAATTGAAATTTAGGATTCCAGGATTGGGGAGTCCACTCAACAAATCAAGGAGATATAAGCTGAAGTAGTTGGTAAAATCATGCCTACCTAGATACCTTCAAATAGATTAACATACCGCCATCTTGGTTATGAGAAGGGGCATATGGATCCTTTCAAATAAAATGTCCATACAACATGATATTTCAAATTTAATGGTGATGGATATTGGGTTTTTATGAAATAGTGGGATATTAATAAATTTAATATTTATTATCTAATTTTATAAATCAGATAAAGTACTAAAATTATTTTCTTCTTAACTATAGAAATAAAAATACACACGGCATCAACCATAACACTGTGACCCATACTTTATAAGGATAAAATTATCATGATAACTAATTTATATGAATGAAAAATGAATTTATGCTTTATTTTTCACCATGAAAGGAATTTATATGTGCTAGAAAATCCCATTCCTAAAGTTCCTTCCCTAAGAGGCTAGTGATGAAGAATTATCTCTGTACGAGAAATATTAGGATAATACCATAAATATCAAATATTTTATGCTATCATCCATGCCAAATAAGCTTATAAAGTAAAATTAGGATATGGAATCATATATCATGATGTAACACCTCTTTGATCTATAACAAGATAAGGATAAACAAGAGTGATATGTGATCTCCAATGAACTATTCATGTGTATGATTGTATATTCGACACCTATTGGTCCTCTTGTAGTCAAGATGATTGGTGACATAGAGTTCTTAGACATATTGAGAATTAAATTCCATAATGTTCTACACATAGATATCATTATTTCATCACTTACTAAACCATTATCTAGTAAATTTTATAAATTAAAACATGAGAAATAGTTTTAAGATTTTTTCAGAACTTCTTACTAATTCCCCAAGTTGATAAGGACATGGGTTATGAAAAACCAACAGTCTTGATGGAAAATAAGAAAAAGAAGAACAAGGAAAAGGGCCCCAATACTTATTCCAAGTATAAAGTTCCCAAGAACCATCATTATGAGGAAAATAATAATTAGGGGTAGGAAAAGGAAAATAAATCAGTATGATTTTTATATAGATAGATAGGACATTGGAAAAAGAACTACACCTAGAAATATAGGGAAGCTAAAGGTGAATTCATTATCGTGTGTAATCATTATATATATATATATATTGGGTATTAGAAATAAATTTTAGTGCTCACATATATATGAAAATGTATGATCCAAGTATATTATAAAATATTTTAAGAGGAGAGGTGGATCTTCAAGAATCCAATGGAGCGTGACTTATTTCTTTGTCTATAGGATAATACCAAATTTTGTTGATAACTAGAAAGATTTTGGTTTTAAAGAACTATTATTTTGTACTAATTGTTAGTAAGAAAAACATATCAATTTTTTTCCTTAACATGGATGGATTTATTTTCAAATTTGGAAATAAATAAAGCCTCTTTTTCAAAGAGAACATTTGTTACTGTATGAGACAACTAAGTAATGGTATTTATGTAATAAATTAAAAAAACAAAATATCAACAACTGATAATAAATCCTGTTCACACTGCTCATTTATCACCAATTTATGGAATCATCATCTTATTTACCGAAATAAGAAGTGTCTGAAAAATATATTTCAAGATGGTTAGTTATAATTTTATGAGATAAAAACACTTGAAATATCGTATGCGTATTTACATGGAAAAGATGAACAAACCACTGTTTAGTAGTCAGGGTTGAAGAGCCATATAACTTCTAGTATTAATACACACTAATGTGTGTGGAATATTTATAGTAGAGGATATAGGTGGATATTATTACTTCATAACTTTTACCGATGACTTGAGAAGATGTGGATACGTTCACTTGATGAGGTATAATTCTAAGTCCTTTTAAAAATTAAAAGATTTAAAGAATGAAGTAGATATTCAACTTGGTAAAAAGATAAAGTTGTTTCAATTCAATCGAGGTGGTGAATATCTTAACCAAGAGTTTTTATACTTTCTATGGGAGTTTCAAATTATTTCCTAACTCAATACACCTTATAAAACATAGGGTAATTATGTTAATGAAAGTAGAAATCATACCTTGATTGAAATGGTAAGGTCAATGATGAGTCATTTATATATTCTATTATCTTCTTGGGGATATGAATTACATTATGTGGCACACATTCTAAACTAAGTACCAACTAAGGTGGAAAATATAATACCATATGATTTAATGTATGGAATTAAATTTGTGTTGTCACACACCTATGTATAGTGATGTGGGGAATTTGTGAAGGCTATATTAGGAAAAAAACTAGCACATAAAGGCATTCATTTTATCTTTATAGGGTATCCTAAGGAAATAAGGGGATACTATTTATATAACCCCTCAAATAATAAAGTAACTGTCACAAGACATGTCATATTTCTTGAAAGGTAACACATCCTCAATAAGAATGGTGGAAAAAATATTGAATTCAATTAAGTTGATGCTCAATATACAAAAGAGTTTGAGAAATAAAAAATTCTATAGGTCCCTATAGAAGAACTCCAAAAACACATGTACAGTGTAAGAGTACTAGAGAGGTAATAGAACTAAAAATATATTTTGTACTTCTCACAATTATTTAATTTTAATGATAAAAAACACTCTTAAATGGTTTAATATTTTCATTTAAGTGATGTGTAACTATATTTATTAAATCTTGTTAGAACTCTTTTGAGGATTATTGAACATTTCTTAATAGTGGTTTTGAAGCCTTAAAAGTAGTCTAGAAGAACCATGGAGGCTTGTGGAAAGAAGTGGAGATGACACTTCATGAAGCTAAGCTTTGAAAACCACACTATCTATCCCTTGTAGTGATAACAACTAGTTGGTAGCATGGGGAATAATGTCTAAACTTATAGGATCCCACTGATTACCCAGTGTAGAAGCACCACAAAATTAGTGCTGATGGACAGATTCAGTGAATTCTCTAGGAGACCACCATCCAACCAATGGAGGTTCACTGACTAGTCCATAGTAGTAGATAGTGATGATGTAGTTCCAACAACCCCACCGAATATCTGATGGAGGCTACTGGGTACTTGGTGGCATTAAACCATCTATTTTGAGCCCAATATTTATGGTGGAAAAGTTACATTGAATCTAGAATTAAATTAATTCAAGATCCCCAACGAATTTCTTAAGTTTACCAAAATCATTGTAACATATAAATAGATACCATGGTATCCTTAAAAAGTCACTTGATTATCCAATATCTAATTCCAATGCTCTATAATTTTTAATTACTCTCAATAGTGACCACCTTTCTAAATATTAATTCTCTTCTTCAAATTGTATGAAAAATTGTATATCTTGTCACTATATTTCATTATTCTCATTCTCTCCTAGAATTCATCATATTTATTTAGATAATTGATACCAAGATACAAAGTGAACATTTCTTAGAAATATCCTCATCTTCCTCCAATATTTGGTTCTTAATATAATTAAATTAAGGGACCTTGGTTTTATTTTCTATTCCACTAATAAGAAAACATAATATTATTCTTGAGGTTTAAATATTTCCTATAAAATAGCTATAATTTATTATATTTTTGGTTTCTTTCTATAACCTAAAAAGCAAGTTAATATTTTGGTATCTTTTCCACCAATAAAACTATGAGACTAAGACATTAAATCCTTAAGTGATTGAGGTTGTAGATGTAAATAAACTTTTAGAGCTATTACTAAACATCCTTAATAAATATCTTTACTCATTTACTTTATATAATTTCAAATTATTATTTTTTATTTCATTCATTTATTCAAATTGTTTAATCTATCAATTATTTCTTAATCACTTAATCATTTTTATGTTCAAATCACTTAATAGTTTTAAATTGATTATTATTTTTATTCGTTTTTGTCACGACCCGCCCTTGGGGTCCGTGCCGTGACTACCCCAAGCCCGCCTTCCATAGGCCAGGGGCTGGCGACTAGCACCAAGGCGTAAATCCCGGTAAAAAGGGAAGGAATTTCCTTTGTAAAGTAAAGAAACGCCACAGAGTAAGAAAGCGGAAAGTAAACACTAAGAAAAAGCAGAGTACAACTAAAAGTGCGGAAAAGTAAATGGGCCAATATACAAACCCAAACTGAAAGTAAAGTACAACTCGAAAGGGAAAACAACAACTGTAAAATAAAAGCCACTACACCGAGCTGTCCACTGGAAATCCCACCTGAAGGGTGGGTACAGATAGCACCACTGCTCCACGGGTCCCGCCGTCCGCTCCGAGCAGGTTCCGCCCAGTGGTCCACCTCCAGGTACCGTCCTGCTCTGCAAGCCTCAGCTAAGATCAACGCTGTCCGTCGTCTGCAACCAACACAACGTAGTGTGGGCAATGCCCGTGCAAGGGTGAGTATAAGCTACTCAGTAGGGTCCTCGAGACCCCTGAAGGTCTCTCAAAATCCACAAAGGATAAACCACAAAGAAAAGTACAATCACGAAGTAACAACCGACACTGCTTAGGTATATGCCCATACATATACCTAAGTCATCAATTTCAAATACGCTCCAACCTCCGAGCCCAAGTACAACTCAGTCCACACAGGAAAGTAAACGTATTCCACACAGGAAAGCAAAACGAAATCCACACAGGAAAGTAAACGTATTCCACACAGGAAAGCAAAACGTAATCCACACAGGATAGCACAACACAATCCACACAGGAAAGCAACAGGATTCAGCTCACACAGGTATACTTCTTCGAAAGATGTTAAAGATGATCTCTGATCCATATAAGTCGCCGGACCCACGAAGGATCGATAGGTAACTAACCCCCGCAAAAGACCCACACAGGATCGGGCCCACGTAGGACCTGTAGGCGCTGGTTCACACAGGACCGCTGAGCGCAAATACCCACACAGGATTGAACCCACACAGGATTGGGCCCACACAGGACCTGTAGCACTGATCCACGTAGGATCGCTGAGTGCTGTAGTCGTCGTCGTCGAATCCACACAGGATCTCTGTACTGTCGTCGTCGCAGTCATAGTAGCAGTAGTAGCAGTAGTAGCAGTCACAGTCGCAGCCAGCACTAGGGTTCCCGCACACAGCAAGCTCGTACAGGAGGATCCGCTCCACGAGCCGAGAGGCTGATACATCAACTGTCACAAAGTCCAGAGTTGATGTTTTCAAAAGTTTCGTATCGTCAACAGGAACTCAACGCAATAGACGGCGCGTCGATCGGACGCCCGGTCTGAGAGTTATTGGCATTTTCTTCCCCGGGGGCCCGGTTGGTTTCGTGTACGAACCAACCCGACCCTATCTCAACAATACCACGAAATCGCATAGGGTATACCCATAGGGACCATTTCTCAACGAGATCACCAATTCTGCTAACGGATCGTCAAACGGATGTCTGGTCCGAAGGTTATCGACTTTTCCATTTCAGGGGCCCAGTTGGATTTTGGGTACAATCCAACCCGGCCACTTTCCAACTGCGTTCAAAATTATGGTGAGGTATGCCAAAGGATCCGTCTCACCGAAAGGATTACAACAAAGTCGACGACACGTCAATCAGACATCCGGAACTCAAGTTATACGCGTTTCTGCTCCGAGGGCCCGGTTGGGTTCAGGTTCGAACCAACCCGGCAATAACCCAACTGACACCGGTTAACCAAACCGGTCACACCATTACGATTCATACGGAAAAACACATGAGATGGACTACCCATTAGTCCAAAACGGATAGCCGGTGAAAAAGTTTCATTTCACCGCAACATTCGCGAACCGGGCCTCGTGGGGCCCGCGCATCGACCTCGACTTAAATATCCAAAATTGGTCTTGGAACATCCTTCTTAATTCCAGGGTCTCAACGTCGCAGACGGTTTGTCATTCCGACACTGTATGAGAGTGATATGTACGATACAAGATTCCGTAATAATAATAATAATAATAATATTATTCGGTGTTTCGGGGCCCCGAGCCACGAACCAGAATTTAGTATCCAACATTAGACTTGAATCGACCGTATTAAGGACAAGATTACATCGCCACTGACGGCAAGCCAATCGGATGTCGCACGCATGAGTTAAGGCGGGTCGAAGATTTAATATGAATATTAAATCTAATATTTTTCGAGCGCTTCGGGTACCCGATCAAAAAAACCCGAAAAAGACATTCAATATTGGACTCGGAATGTCCGTCTCAGAATCTGGGTCGCACTGCCATAGACGGTTCGTGAAACCGAGGTCGCACAAATAAGTTGCGGTCGAAAAAGTGTTTTATCAACAAAAATAATAATAATAATAATATATTATTATTATTGTTAATTGTTTATTTATTTAAACATTTCATAACCCCAACTCATTCCACGCATGAATTGAGGCCGCCAATCTCTCTTCCATATAGCGCCTCCCACTTTTTTTTATTTATTTCTCAAATCCGTTTCTCTTACCAATCTAATTCCTCCCTCAAAAATTTTCACGTGGCTCTACCCTACCAGCCATCCTTTCTTGTCCTCCGTCGGGCCACAGCCTGTGGCTGGCCGCGCCACCTCCTACGACCACGCACCCGACCCCATTCTGCGCCGCCTTCTGCCTACACCAGCCGCCACGATCGCCTACTCGCCCAACCGAATCGTCACCTTGGACAGCTGGCACCCTCGTCAGAAGCCGCGTTCTGAAGACACGTCGGAATTACATCGCCACGTCGCCCCTTCCGTGGTCCGCCACACTTTCGTTCTAAGCCAAAAAAATTGTGACGACCACAGATTCGCATTCCTTGGGTCGAGATCTCCACGTTCGTATATCACTCTCAACGAAACATCGATGTTTTGACGCACTTAATTATTTGGTGCTAAAGAACGCGCGGAGAACGTGCGAAGAATGAAATATAAAAAGGGGTCATGGACAATGTCCATATTGATGGCCATGTTTGTTTGGCCATCATATTTGAGAATTAATAACAAGAGGAATAAACAAATATGTATTTATCATACTTCAAATAAACCCCCTACCTTGAAAAATGACGTCGCACGTCGGGTATCGCGGAGAAAGGCGTCGCGGCGTCAGACGTAGATTCCGTGGACGTCGGGGTGCGTTCGAGGAGGAAAAGACGTCTCTTCACTTGTCTCTATGACGAAGAAGGGAGGTACTTTGTCGTTGGCGATGATCACCACAGTCGGAGACTTCTCCCTTGTCGAGGAGGAAGATGAAGACGGAAGAATCCGGGACGCCGAGTCTTGAAGGTCGTGGGGTCGATGTTCTTCGTCGGAGAAGAACCGTTCTTCACGTTCTTCGTCGAAGACGAAGAAGATCTTCAAGTATCTCAACGATTCTCCCAAACCTCTCAAGCAACAAAGAAACTAACCAAAAATAAATTAAGCTCACCCTTAATTTATTAACACAACACCAACCTTTGAAATTCAAGAGTTTGAATTTCAAAAACTCAAATTAAACCCACTTATTAATGTCATAAGTTATAACTCAAGTTCACATCATTAATTGTGAGTTGGGGGGTTAGAGGATATGAAGGGGTGGGGTTCATGTGGGCCCCACCACCCTCTTAATCTCCCAAGGGAAGTTGGGTAGTTACCCAACTTCCATCCAATGGGTAAAAACACTTAAGGAAAGATAAAAAAAATAAAAATTGAAGTTAAATTTTTATTTTAACATTCACAGTTTTTTTTTACAACTTCCCTCGTGTAAACGCAACTCCGGAATAGGCGTTCTTAAGCAAATACCAGCGCTGCGGTTCCATCGGTGCCCTCGGAATTCAATTCCGAGCACCGGATCAAAAGTTAGGAATTCCCGCTCGTTCGTTCACTGAACGTACCCGAGCCAAACTTCAGAAATTTATTCCGGGCACACCGGGCCTCGGAATCAGGTGCCGTTAGAAACCGCGCTCTTGTAAAATTCCAAAGAAAATTAAGAAAAAAATTCCCTTGAATTTTACGGGTCTTTACATTACTCCCACCTCAGGGCTTTACGTCCCCGTAAAGATACATCAAAAATTAGGGAAACTAATGAGGGTACTGAGCACGCATCTGAGCCTCCCGCTCCCATGTGCTCTCCTAGAGGTTCCCGTGCTGCCATCTGATGCACACAAGAGGAATCGATCGCCCATGTAGGACCCGCTCCTGTCGATCCTCTATCTCCACCGGGACCTCCGTAAAAGTTTCCCCATCATCAACGTCAAGCTCCCCATGGTCAATGATGTGCGTCGGGTCATGCACGTATCTCCTCAGCTGAGACATGTGGAAGACGTCGTGCACCCGGTGCAACTGAGGTGGTAGAGCCAGGCGATAAGCCACCTCGCCAATCCTGCTGAGGACCTGGAAGGGTCCGATGAAGCGCGGAGATAACTTGCCGCTACGGAAAAATCTCCGTATACCACGTCGAGGTGAGACCCGCAAGAAGACGTGGTCTCCATCCTCGAACTCAAGTGGCCTCCGCCTCCTGTCAGCGTATGACTTTTGCCGGCTCTGAGCTGTCCTCATCCGCTCCTGGATGACCTGGACCTTCTCTGTCGTGGCCTAGACCACCTCTGGTCCCACAAGAGCTGCTATGATTTCTTCTTTGCCGATAAGAGAAATCTGGTCTCATTCCCTAGATGAACCACGTTCTTCGACTAATACTGTCAATCCCGACATGGATGATACTAACCCATACCAAGGATGACGTCGTAAGGCCTCGACGCTACTACAAAGAGATCCAACCGTTACTCTCGCCTCCAAGGGTTTAGTCACACTGTCGGCATCAGTGTGTGGTAACTGGGTCTCCTCCAGTAGGTACTTCTCAAGTGAGGTTCAAGTCAACGGTATAATTCAGAACCTCTTAGAAACAACACAAGAGAGGACATGGAAGAAAATGCCACAAGAAAAAGGTGTCTTTTATTACTGCAGCTCAAGTACAAAGACACAAAGCATCTACAAACATACATCAACAAAACTAGAAGCAACATGAACAAAAGTCTCCAGGTCTGGAGCTAGTCCCGCTCCTGTCCATCTGCTCCCGGAGCCCCATGATCGTAGGACTCAACTGCCTGAAGCTGAGCTCTCCCACGTCCTCCTGTCCCCTACGGTCGGGGTGTACCTCCTGGTGGTGGTGGTGGCAACACCCCGAAGCGCCGTCCACCTCTAGCTGCACGGCCAGCTCCCCTGTCATGGCCGCCTGCTCCTTGCGGACCGCCACGGTCGAACCTCTGCCTCTGCCTTGGTGGTTCCTCAACCGTCTGCTGCTCCTCTGCATGGTGGGTCGGGCAGTCACGAGCCATGTGGCCTTGCCCGCCGCATGCATAGCACTGTCTTCCACTCGAAAGACTGGCTCCGCGCTGTGTGCCCCGCACTGCTGAGCCAGTGTCCTGAGGTCATCTGCCTGAAGGTCTAGTCTGCCTGGACCCCTGATTCATCCGTCGACTGCCAGCCGTAGAAGACTCTTCCACGTGCCACCCTGCGGTGGGTTTCGGTGCTGGTGTAGACTCAGCAAGGAAGCTCTCGATCAGAAGGGCCCGCTCCAGTACTCCTGTCTGAGTCTGTATACTGAGGGAGATCAGAGATGCCCTGATCTCGTGTCTCAAACCCTTCTCGAAGGTCCAGGCCCGGAAGAATGGGTCCCGTACCATGTCGGTCGAGTAGCGCGAGAGATCAGTAAATCTCGCCGAGTACTGAGCGACCGTCATGCTGCCCTGCCGCAGCTGTAGAAGCTCCTAGATATGCACCGCACGAAGGGTGGCTGGGACGAACTCCGAGCGGAAGAGGTTTTCAAAGTCCGTCCAAAGTAGTGATGCCTCATCGTGCACCTGGAGCATCAAGCTCCACCATCGTCCTGCTGCTACGTGTAGTAGGCTCGCAGCGAGGATCACCATGAGGTCTGTTGGTGTCCTCACTAGCCTAAACACACGTACCACGACCTCCAGCCAGTCCTCTGCTGCCTGGGGATCCGTCTCCCCGCAAAACCTGGGTGGTCGCTGGCGCTGAAACTCATGCAGTGCGCTGAGGCGACGTGCATCGTCAGCGGCTGGTGCTGGAAGCATCGGGGGCTCGGCGGGTAGAACTACCACCGGTGCCACTGCTGACAAAGGGCCCTGCACCGAAGCCTCGTCGCTCGGTGGGCTGTCGTCACACTCGACTCTCGGAACCCTAGCTGGCTGCCGTCGTGGGGCCATCCTGAATAGGAAACAGGTGTGCCACGGTCAAACAGTATACCTGGTGATCTGAAACAAAGAAATCACAAAGAAAACTTTGAAACACACACGCAATCAATGTTTTTGTGCATTAAGTCGGAAATCAGAAGTCAGGGTCCTGGTGTACGGATACATCGGCCACCGCACCAACACTGGATTCCCTGGTTTGATAACCACACTCAACACCCTCAACACTATTGCTTCACAAAGAAGAAAGATCAGAGTCCTGAGTTCTGAGGTAGAACCGAACTCCTTTGATACCAATTTGTCACGAACCGCCCTCGGGGTCCGTGCCGTGACTACCCCAAGCCCGCCTTCCATAGGCCAGGGGCTGGCGACTAGCACCAAGGTGTAAATACCGGTAAAAAGGGAAGGCATTGCCTTTGTAAAGTAAACAAACACTACAGAGTAAGAAAGCGGAAAGTAAACACTAAGAAAAAGCAGAGTACAACTAAAAGTGCGGAAAAGTAAATGAGCCAGTATACAAACCCAAACTGAAAGTAAAGTACAACTCGAAAGGGAAAATAGAAACTGTAAAGTAAAATACAATACACCGAGCTGTCCACTGGAAATCCCACCTGAAGGGTGGGTACAGATAGCACCACTGCTCCACGGGTCCCGCCGTCCGCTCCGAGCACGTTCCGCCCAGTGGTCCACCTCCAGGTACCGTCCTGCTCTGCAAGCCTCAGCTAAGATCAACACTGTCCGTCGTCTGCAACCAACACAACGTAGTGCGGGCAAAGACCGTGTAGGGGTGAGTATAAGCTACTCAGTAGGGTCCCCGAGACCCCTAAAGGTCTCTCAAAATCCACAAAGGATAAACCACAAAGAAAGGTACAATCACGAAGTAACAACCGACACTGCTTAGGTATATTCCCATACATATACCTAAGTCATCAATTTCAAATACGCTCTAACCTCCGAGCCCAAGTACAACTCAGTCCACACAGGAAAGTAAAAGTATTCCACACAGGAAAGCAAAACGAAATCCACACAGGAAAGTAAATGTATTCCACACAGGAAAGCAAAACGTAATCCACATAGGATAGCACAACACAATCCACACAGGAAATAAACAGGATTCAGCTCACACAGGTATACTTCTTCGAAAGACGTTAAAGATGATCTCTGATCCATCTAAGTCGTCGGATCCACGAAGGATCGATAGGTAACTAACCCCCACAAAATACCCACACAGGATCGGGCCCACGTAGGACCTATAGGCGCTAGTTCACACAGGACCGCTGAGCGCAAAGACCCACACAGGATCGGACCCACACAGGATCGGGCCCACACAGGACCTGTAGCACTGATCCACGTAGGATCGCTGAGTGCTGTAGTCTTCGTCGTCAAATCCACACAGGATCTATGTACTGTCGTCGTCGCAGTCACAGTAGCAGTAGTAGCAGTAGTAGCAGTCACAGTCGCAGCCAGCACTAGGGTTCCCGCACACAGCAAGCTCGTACAGGAGGATCTGCTCCACGAGCCGAGAGGCTGATACATAAACTGTCACAAAGTCCAGAGTTGATGTATCCAAAAGTTCCGTATCGTCAACAGGAACTCAACGCAACAGACGGCGCGTCGATCGGATGCCCGGTCTGAGAGTTATTGGCATTTTCGTCCTCGGGGGCCCGGTTGGTTTCGTGTACGAACCAACCCGACCCTATCTCAACAATACCACGAAATCGCATAGGGTATACCCATAGGGACCATTTCTCAACGAGATCACCAATGCCGCTAACGGATCGTCAAACGGACGTCTGGTCCAAAGGTTATCGACTTTTCCATTTCAGGGGCCCAGTTGGATTTCGGGTACAATCCAACCGGGCCGCTTTCCAACTGCGTTCAAAATTATGGTGAGGTATGCCAAATGATCCGTCTCACTGAAAGGATTACAACAAAGTCGACGACACGTCAATCGGACATCCGGAACTCAAGTTATATGCGTTTCTGCTCCGAGGGCCCGGTTGGGTTCAGGTTCGAACCAACCCGGCAATACTCCAACTGACACCGGTTAACCAAACCGGTCACACCATTACGATTCATACAGAAAAACACACGAGATGGACTACCCATTGGTCCAAAACGGATAGCCGGTGAAAAAGTTGCATTTCACCGCAACACGCGCGAACCGGGCCTCGTGGGGCCCGCACATCGACCTCGACTTAAATATCCAAAATTGGTCTTGGAACATCCTTCTTAATTCCAGGGTCTCAACGTCGCAGACGGTTTGTCATTCCGACACTGTATGAGAGTGATATGTCCGATACAAGATTCCGTAATAATAATAATAATAATATTATTATTCGGTGTTTCGGGGCCCCGAGCCACGAACCAGAATTTAGTATCCAACATTAGACTTGAATCGACCGTATTAAGGACAAGATTACATCGCCACTGACGGCAAGCCAATCGGATGTCGCACGCATGAGTTAAGGCGGGTCGAAGATTTAATATGAATATTAAATCTAATATTTTTCGAGCGCTTCGGGTACCCGATCAAAAAAACCCGAAAAAGACATTCAATATTGGACTCGGAATGTCCGTCTCAGAATCAAAGTCGCACTGCTGTAGACGGTTCGTGAAACCGAGGTCGCACGAATAAGTTGCGGTCGAAAAAGTGTTTTATCAACAACAATAATAATAATAATAATATATTATTATTATTGTTAATTGTTTATTTATTTAAACATTTCATAACCCCAACTCATTCCACGCATGAATTGAGGCCGCCAATCTCTCTTCCATATAGTGCCTCCCATTTTTATTTATTTATTTCTCAAATCCATTTCTCTTACCAATCTAATTCCTCCCTCAAAAATTTTCACGTGGCTCTACCCTACCAGCCATCCTTTCTTGTCCTCCGTCGGGCCACAGCCTGTGGCTGGCCGTGCCACCTCCTACGACCACGCACCCGACCCCATTCTGCGCCGCCTTCTGCCTGCACCAGCCGCCACGGTCGCCTACTCGCCCAACCGAATCGTCACCTTGGACCGCTGGCACCCTCGTCGGAAGCCGCGTTCTGAAGACGTGTCGGAATTGCATCGCCACGTCGCCCCTTCCGTGGTCCGCCGCACCTTCGTTCTAAGCCAGAAAATTGTGACGACCGCAGATTCGCATTCCTTGGGTCGAGATCTCCACGTTCGTATATCGCTCTCAACGAAACATCGATATTTTGACGCACTTAATTATTTGGTGCGAAAGAATGCGCGGAGAACATGCAAAGAATGAAATATAAAAAGGGGTCATGGACAATGTCCATATTGATGGCCATGTTTGTTTGGCCATAATATTTGAGAATTAATAACAAGAGGAATAAACAAATATGTATTTATCATACTTCAAATAAACCCCCTACCTTGAAAAATGACGTCGCACGTCGGGTATCGCGGAGAAAGGCGTCGCGGCGTCGGACGTAGATTCCATGGACGTCGGGGTGCGTCCGAGGAGGAAACGACATCTCTTCACTTGTCGCTATGACGAAGAAGGGAGGTACGTTGTTGTTGGCGATGATCACCATGGTCGGCGACTTCTCCCTTGTCGAGGAGGAAGATGAAGACGGAAGAATCCGGGACGCCGAGTCTTGAAGGTCGTGGGGTCGATGTTCTTCGTCGGAGAAGAACCGTTCTTCACGTTCTTCGTCGAAGACGAAAAAGATCTTCAAGTCTCTCAATGATTCTCCCAAACCTCTCAAGCAACAAAGAAACTAACCAAAAATAAATTAAGCTCACACTTAATTTATTAACACAACACCAACCTTTGAAATTCAAGAGTTTGAATTTCAAAAACTCAAATTAAACCCACTTATTAATGTCATAAGTTATAACTCAAGTTCACATCATTAATTGTGAGTTGGGGGGTTAGAGGATATGAAGGGGTGGGGTTCATGTGGGACCCACCACCCTCTTAATCTCCCAAGGGAAGTTGGGTTGTTACCCAACTTCCATCCAATGGGTAAAAACACTTAAGGAAAGATAAAAAAAAATAAAAATTGAAGTTAAATTTTTATTTTAACATTCACAATTTTTTTTACAACTTCCCTCGTGTAAACGCAACTCCGGAATAGGCGTTCTTAAGCAAATACCAGCGCTGCGGTTCCATCGGTGCCCTCAGAATTCAATTCCGAGCACCGGATCAAAAGTTAGGAATTCCCGCTCGTTCGTTCACTGAACGTACCCAAGCCAAACTTCGGAAATTGATTCCGGGCACACCGGGCCTCGGAATCAGGTGCCGTCAGAAACCGCGCTCCTGTAAAATTACAAAGAAAATTAAGAAAAAATTTCCCTTGAATTTTACGGGTCTTTACAGTTTTCTTTTATTATTATACCATTGTGATTTCTAATTTGATTCTTTCATATTAAAAAACATTTGATTTTCTTTAAAATTTTAAAGATAATTTTTTAAACATGTATTGTTTACTTTAAATTTTTAAAGGGAATTATACCCCCATTTTTCATTTTACCCATATTTGACCTATATTCTGTATCGAAGTACTTTTTTAATTACTTAATTTATTTGTTTTAAAATTATTTCAATTTTTTTTCATTTTTCAAAATATTTAATTGGGTTTTCTAATAAAGGCATATTTTTTAAAATTTTACTTTTCAAACATCCATGGTGGATTGAAAGAAAAATCCTTCGGCCCTGATCTGTTTTTTGAAGGAAATAATTATGGTACTAGAAAAATCTCATATCTACTTTCCTCAGATCTATTAGTTCTCCTATTTATAAAATTATACTACATAGATATACTTATACAACTAAAAAATAAGATAAATGGACCCGATATGATATTTATTATTTTGAATTAGATGGTAAAGCTATGAATTCATTGCAATGCGGTTTGTTTCAGAATGAATTTAATCGTATTTATACATTAAAAATGGCATATAAAATTTAGAAACTTTTAGAAGTAACTCATGAATGAACTAAAAAATTTAGAGATACCCATTTACATATGTTTATATAATAATTTTAAACTTTATCTATGCACCATTGATAATATATTACTGAAATATTTACTCGATTTATTGATATTTCTACTAGGTGAAGAGATCTTGGTGATTCTATTTCTATAGAAACTTTAGTCATGAAAATCCTTGGGGTATTACTAAGTAATTTGGGACCTAAATTCACTATGATCTAATAAACTAAAGACATGAAAAACACAGGGATTGAATAAATAATTGGTTCTCTCATGACATATGAGATTACTATGATATGGAAATATGAAATGGAAGATAAGAGGATCAAATAAACTAAAAATAGTATCACTTTCAAAGATATCAATAATGACTCTTCTAAAAGAGAATATAAACTCATGAAACTTTAATAAAGTGTAAGAAAGTACATGTATAGTAAAAAATATACCCAGTGATTCTAAAATGAATATCAAGACTTGGGAAGTCACTTGATTTGGTTGCAAAACTAATGGCCAAATCAAGCTATATTGTTTCATGAACAAAAATTCCAAAAAGAAGAATAAAGGTAATAAGTTTATAAAGGTCTAAAATTAGAGTGTGTATGAATATTCAATTTCAATATATGAATCAAGTGATTAAATTACGAAGTTCATAATATCAAATTTTGAGTTATGTGATGAAATAAATTTGTCATGTTCATGTTTTTAATCCTCAACTTCTTCTACTATTTCTTTAAGCTATGAAAATATACATTTTTTTATATAGATAAAATTCAATATGGTTTTTTTGAACTTATTTAAAAATTCAAAGATCTTAAAAATAATTTCAATCAAGTTGTTTTTGAAAAAGATAAACTTTTATAAGAAAAAAATTAGTTGGTTTTAAAATTTATAGAAAAACCAAATGTTTAAAATTTTGAATTTCAAATTAAGCATATCAAAATTTATCTTCCTATTTTTACTGAAAGTGAGAAAATTTAAATAAACTTTTGGGATCCCAATGTGTTATTAAAAGTTAAAATGAGATTTTTATTTTCTAAACAATCTATATTTCTCAACTATTCTATAATGACTACTTTTATGGATGGAATTTTTTTTAAAAAATTTTCAATTATTGAAACAAATATGTACATATTGTTTATGAATATGATTTTAAAATGATAGATATGGTAGACCAAAAACCATTTATGTATCTTATCATTTTTATAACAGAAATAATCATTCCAAACAAGTTTATATTAAAAAATATCTATTAGATAACTTAAATGGAAGTAAGATATGGGTTTGAAAATCTATAATTTATTAATATTTTTTAGAAAATGTGAAAAAACCAAGAAGATACATGGTATATAGATGGTGGGTTCTCAAGGAATATTTGTGGAGATACTTCATAATTCAATCATGTTGAGTACTTTGATGGAGGAAATATCACATTTGAAGATTATTTAAAAGGTAAAATTATTTTTATAGGTATGATTGGATTCTATAACTCTTTTTCAATTAAAGATGTTTTATTTTTCAAATTCTTGAAGCATAATTTTCTATGTATTAGTCAATTATGTGATTTTGGTTTCAAAATTAATTTTAAAAATTATTTTTTGGAAAGTTTTTAATTATAAAGGAAAAGTTTTATTGACCAAATATTGATTTAAAAATGTTTATATTATTGAATTAAAATATCTTGAAAGTACAAATATTAAGTGTTTAAGTGCTTAAGATAATGATTCTTGAATTTTGAATCACTGCCTAGTCCATCATAATATTCACTCACTTATCAAGATCAATCGTAACTGACTAGTATGAGATTTAATAAAATTATATTTTAAAGATTTCTTAATTTATGAATATTTGCAACTTGAAAATAAATTCAAATCCACTTTCTGATCTGAAAACCTTTTTTACTCATATAAATCCTTATTACTAGTCCACTTTCATCTTTTTGGACCAACTCAAGTCGTTAGTTTTAGATGTAAAACTTATACCTTTGTAATTATCACCCACATTAATAAACAAACATGGGTTTTATTCTTAGCATATAAGAACGAGGATTTTAATGTCTTTATTAAATTTTCATGGAAAGTCGAAAATGAAAAAGGCTACAAACTATTTTACCTTAAAAGTGAATAAGGTGGATAATTTGATAAGAAAGGATTTAATGATTTTTTTTGCTTATTAATGTTATCATCAATCATATTATCCTATAACATCTCAACAAAATTGAGTTATTGGAATAATAAATAGGTCCCTATAAGAAATATCTAGGAATATCCTAAATGAGTTTTACATTACTCAATTATTTTGGGATTAGGTGGTTAATACTATATGATTTATCCTTAACCATGTCCTCATACGACCCGTATTAGGAAAAACCCTTATGATCATTGGAAGGGTTAAATTCCTAAAGCTTTTTTCATTAAACTCTTTTGTTTTAAATGATTTATCCTTAACTCCAAGGATAATATTGTAATGTATGAACCTAAATTCAACGAAGGAATATTACTAGGGTACTTTAACTCATGTAAAGCTTTCCAAGTATTCAATAAGAGGACCAAGACCCTATATGAATCAATTATCATCAAATTCAATGTAAAATTACTAAATCAAATCTACAAAGTGATGATGATCTTGACCAAAATAGTTTTACCCTTAATAAACTTCAATCTTCTAAAGTTAGCGAAGATGATCTATAATCCCTATCTTATCCCTTATCCAAGGCTTTGTTTCAATATAAATACCATCCTGTTGAGAATGTTATCGTAAAATTACAATCTAGAAATCATACTATAAGGTCAGTATTAAAAGAGGCTGAACATTTATCTTTTATCTCTCTATGTGAATCTCATTACATTGATGATACTATTAATGATGAGAATTGGATAATTTACATACAAGAATAGTTGAAACAATTTCAAAATAAAAACATTTATACTCTCATGGAATGTATCAATAATCATTCTATTATTGGAACTATGTGGGTTTATAAAAAAAATGATGAACAAGGAAATATTATCCATAATAAGGATTGAGTTGTTACTAAATTCTATAATAAATAAGAAGATACTGATTATGGAGAGACCTTTACACCCATTTCTCAAATACAATCCAATAAAATTTTATTGGCATTCACCATTCCTTTTAATTTCAATCTTTTTTCAAATGTATTTCAAAATTTATTTTTTTAATGGTTTTGTTTTTGAAAATATTTTTTAGAACAACCACCCAATTTTGAAAATTATGAGTTTAAAAATTCTATTTTCAACTTATCTAAATATATTTATAATTTAAAACAATCCACTTAGGCTTTTAATGATAGGTTAAATAAATTTATTTTATCAAATGATTTCAAATTGGAAAAATCTAATGCCACAATTTTTCTCAAAACCTTTTCAAATGATTTATTAATATTTCAAATTTATGTTGATGATTTTATTTTGGACATAACTAATGAAACTCTTTATATGGAATTTTCTGATTTATTGAATAAATAGTTTGAAATAAGTTTTATGGGTGAACTTAAATTCTTACCTAGTTTTCAAAATTCATAAAATTCCAATAGAAACTTTTTAAACCAATGTAAATACACTAATGAACTTATAAAGAATTTAGGTATGTATAATTATAAGGAAATTATAATACCCAATAGTTTAACTTGTAAGATATTATTGGATGAAGCTGACCAATATATCTACAACAAAATTTATTGAAGACTGATTATAATATTACATTACCATACCTAAACCTATCATGATATAATGTTCATTGTATGAATTTTCAATCATTTTTAATCCAATCCAAAGGAATAACATTTAAAATACCCCAAAATATTTTCATTATTTTGGAGAAACTAAAAACCATAGATTATTTTATCCAGAGGAAACCTCTTTTTAACTTTATTATTTTTATGATATTGATTTTAGATGATTCTAAATATATAGTAAATTTATTATTGGAACTTGTCAACTATTAGAGAAATCCCTCATCTTATGGAGTAGTAAGATGAAAAATTATATTTATCTTTATATAATTGAAGATTAATACATACCCACTAGTAGTTTTTGTTCCTAAGTTATATGGATGAAACATACTATTCTTGACTTTGGGATAATATATTATTCTATAGATATCAAGTGTGACAACACTAGTGTGATCAGTATTTCAGAAAATTTGATTCAATTCTCTCGCACTTATCACATTGACTTCAGAAACCATAACCTATGATATCATATTTATAAAGGTAATATCATTATTGAATTTATTTTAAACAACCTTCAAATTTACAATATCTTTACTAAACCCATTCCTCTTGATCACTTTTACTTCATCAAAGGTGATTTGGGTATGATTATATTATAATACATATCTCTTAATCATGGGGAGTTTGAGGTTTTTTCAATTTTTTTTTTCAAAATCATTTTCCAAATTGGATTTCAAATAATAAAAATGTTTTCAAAAATTTTCTTAGTTTTGGAGAAGTAATGTGAGTATGATACTCCACACAAAACATTTCTATCTAGATACAAAAAAGTGGCTATGGTTCTAGTATAGATTATCTTATGTATTTATTTCAAAAAGAGTTTTTTGGGGTTTTAACCCTTTATCCATACCGAGAATGGTGAGTGGGCCTTTAATGAAATCTTGGTTTGAAACTCCTGGTGAATTTTCTATGGTTTATTAATAAGATATTTATTAAAACTTAATGATGAAATTATTTTTCTAAAGAATTTTCTAATTTTATTATTTCATTATTTCAGTCTTGTTTAGTGGATATGATCAATTTAATTCTCTGAATTAATCATTTTATGGGGATTTTATCTTGTTAATAAATAAATGATCCTATAATATACATTTTCATTTTCAAAATCAATATATAATTTTTTTTTTGTTTTTTAAAAAAATATATTTAGTTTATTTTAAAAAAAAACTATTTTCAAAGTTTTATTTCACTATTAAAATCTATTTTTTAAAAAATTTGTTTTCTTTTTGAGATTTATAGAAAATATCATTTTGATATATTTTAAAATAATTCAATATTTTTTCAAATAATTCATTCACATCTCTCTCAAAATATCATTAATTATGATAAACATAGTTCTAAATTTTACGCCTCCAAATTCTTTTAACCCTAAATATGAATCCTTTTTGATAATGTTAAAGGGGGATAATTTTTAGCTTTTATCTAAAGGGGATATTAGTTTTTTGGGAAATAGTTTTATGTTTTATAAAAATAAGTTTTTTTTTCTCTAAAAATGTTATGTTTATAAAAAAAATGTTTACAGGGGATAAGTTTCTTAATTTTTCAAAGGATAAGAAAATATCCATGTCATGGAAATTATTTCTCTTTTGAAAATTTTATTGTCTATATTATAATTTTCATTCAATTATTATTCATGTTTTTTTATAATTTAAATGGGATATATTGTTTTTATTCTCACCATTCTTTGATTTTAATGATCATAAACACCCTTAAACTGTTTAAATTTTTTATTTAGGTGATGTGAAAGTAGATTGATGAAATATTGTTACAAAACATTGAAGGATCCTTGAAAACATCTTAATATAAGTTTTGTATCTGTAGAATAAGGATATAATAACCATGGAGGCTCACTTAAGGAAGTGTAGAAGCCACTTCTTGAAGATAAGCTCATCAAGCTGCACCAACAAGCTGATATCATGTGGTAGGATATCTAAACTTATAGGATCCCACTGAATACTCTTTAGAATAGATCTAGATTGATAGTGATGATGAAAATATTTAGTGACATATCTGGGAGAAAAATAGCTAGCCAGTGGAGGTTCACCAACCAGCTGATGGTAGTAGATAGTGTGGATGTAGTTCCAACAACCCCACCGACTACCTGATAGAGGATAGTAGGTACCCAGTGGCATCAACCCAAGAATTATGAGCCCAACATTTATGATGGAAAAGATATGAATAATTTGAACTTAAATTAATTAGATACCCATGATGAATTTCAAATGTTTGTTTAAGGTATTAAAGCCTATTAATAGAGACCTTGGTGGCCTTAGAAACTCACTAGATCATCCAATCTCCAACACTAATGATTTATGATCTTCAATTTCTCGAAAAATTGATATACTTTATAAATCTTATTTATCCTCTATAGAGTGTGTGAAAATTTTTATATCTTATCACTCTATTTCATTATTATCATTATCTCCTATAATTTTTCATGTCATTTTAAATAATTAATAAAGATATACAAAGTGATTTCTTCCTAGAAATATCCACATATTCCTCTTTCTTCTATATTTAGTGCTTACTACAATTAAAGTAAAGGACCTTTTTTTCCATCACATTAATAAGTAAATGGAATATTATTTTTCATATTTATACCTTTCCCATTAAATAACTAGTGTATATTGTGTTTCAAGTTTCTTGTTATAACCTAAAAATCAAGGGAATGTTTTGGAATCTTGGATACAATTGATGAAAATGTTCTAATACATTAAATCATCAAG
Source organism: Viscum album (assembly GCA_963277665.1). NCBI lineage: Eukaryota > Viridiplantae > Streptophyta > Magnoliopsida > Santalales > Viscaceae > Viscum > Viscum album. The sequence goes on from OY728148.1 coordinate 1,144,897,685, forward strand.
GGGTTGAGGTGGTAGAAATATGAGAACTTTCAGATCTATTTTTGAAATTCCTTAATAAATATCTTTTCTCATTTACTTTATAAAATTTCAATTATTTATTATTTTATTTCATTCATTTATTTAAATTGTTTAATCTATAAATTATCATTCAATAGCTTAATAATTTTTTTATTAGAATCAATTAATTATTTTAAATTGATTTTTATTTTAATTATTACACTATTATTATTATACCATTTAACTTTATAATTTAATTATTTTATCTTAAAAAATAGTTTATTTTATTTAATCTTTTGAATATATTTTTCTAAACTTGGAAATGTTTTCCTTTAATTTTTTAAAATGAAATCCACCACCCTTCTTTCCATTTTACCCATCTATGAACTTTAAGATATGGTTTTATAGTCATCGAAGATTATGAATCATTATTGGTTGAAAATAATTCCCACTATCTCCCATAAAGAGGTATTAGAGAATTAAAAATCTATAAATGGAAAGAAACCATGAATTCTGATATGGATTCCATATATCATAACTAAGTTTCAGTTTTGGTCGATCTGCTAGTTGATGTAATTAATGTTGGGTGTAAATGGGTATTCAAGAGAAAACTATAAATAAAAGGTAAATTAAATACCTATAAATAATAATTTGTTAATGAAGGGTTTAAAAAAATCATGGGATTGAATATTATGAAACATTTTCTCCACTTTCCATGTTTAAATTCATCAAAATTATAATTCCTATAGCAGCTTTCCATAACTATGAAATTTTTCATATGGATGTCAAAACAAATTTCCTTAATAGTAAAATTCATAAATATGATTTTATGAAACAAATAGTAGGGTTTGTGACCCCAAGAAATTATAAAAATATTGAAAAGTTACATAGATCAATTTATGGATTGAAACAAGAATCCAGGTCATGGAGAATTTGGTTTGATAATTTTGTAAAGGAATTTGGTTTCATTAATAATAAATATTATCCATGTGATTATAAGTGGTTTTTTGGGAGTGTGGTTACTATACTAGTAGTATATTTCAATGAAATATTAGTTATTAAAAATGATGTACCACTATTATAGTTTTTTAAAGACTAGTTAAATATGTAGTTCCCCATAAAGGACATAGGTAAAAAACCTACACTGTCAGCATCAAGGTAATATGTGATATATCTAAGAGGTTTATTGGGATAATTCAAATTATATACAATGAATAGATACTAAATAGATATAGTATAGAATAATACAAGAGAGGATTGGTTCCAATGTCACATATTTTACATCTCCAAGATAATGTGTTCTCAGATATAAGTGGAGAGGGAGAGAATAAGTAAGATATCATAATGTTTTTTTATATGATCAATCATGTATTCCATGTTATGTACTAGGATTGATTTTTCCTATTCTATAATAATGATAAGAATATATCAATATTATCTAGGTGAACAATATTAGTCTACTATTAAGGATACCATTAAGTATTTGAGGATTACTAAGTATATGTTCTTGGTGTATATAGGAGATGAGAAGATAATCTTTAGGGGTTACATAGATTCTAGATTTAAAAAATATTATAATTATATGAAGTCACAACTATGATATGTCTTGAGTCTCAATGGAGGAGTTACTAGATAGACGAGTTTAAATGATATAGTTGTCATAAATTTTATAGCAGAGTCTAAGTATATAGAAGTTTATGATACAACAAAAGAATTTATTTGGATATGAATCTTTGTCCAAGAGAATGATGTGGTACCAAGTAGTAAATACACTATCACATTATATTGTGATAACAATGTAGCGGTGACTCCCAAAAATTAGATAAGGTCACACTAATGGAAAAATAACATACTTATAAAGTATGAACTCTTGAAGGATTTTTCTTAGAGGGGTGGATTTTTGTAGATAAGAGTTATTATAGAAGAAAACATTGTGAAACACTTGAATAAATAATTATCTCTGTAGAATCATGATTATCACGTGAGATCTAGTAGATATATGTTTTTATCAGTTGGATCTAGTTCAAGTAGAAGTCTGTTAGATTTGGTGCCCTAAAATAAACTTATATATAATTTATGATTACTTGTATTCATTTTTATGAATATTAATAATCCTTTTATAACATCATGATTGTTATTTTGAGTGACATAGTATGTGATAATGTCCAATGGGTAACTGTCACACTGAAAGGTCATAGTAGTTCCCCAATTTTATGAGAGCTGAGAATAAATATGATAATATCATTTAATATATGTTATATAGGTGGATGATATCATATAATGGAAAAAAATGATATAGGATATCTGGGGTGGATAATCATATCACTTTGAGGAACTTTCTCATGGGGTATACCCTTGGAAAATTCTAGTTAAGGAGATTATGAGAACACAACCCTCTAGTAGGAAATACAAATCTATACGTGTCATTGGATATTCCTATATGTGGATGTGTGTATTTATCCTTATAATTTAATATTATTATTAATGGATATTATTAATTGTAAACATTGATGTATTGACAAAAACTGTGATGGCATTTGTTTGTGGAAAAGTAGGATATGTTGGTTGTTTCAAAAATAATATTAAATTAATGAATAATGTAATAATATATTTTACCTTATGTTCTTTAATGAAATTTGATATATCAGGCCCTTTTATGGGAATTTAATATCCTAAATAAATTCATGTCCATCAGGTTTTGTGGGTAGGTTCATTTCTATAAAGTCAAAGAAAGAGACATCAAGCACAGAGGTTGATGACACCATCATGAAACCATATTGATTTAAGATATTATGGTAAAGAGATTATATTACCAAGTAAACATATGTATATGGTTTTATGTCATTATGAAATTAAATAATTTCTCTATGGGTTCCTTGGTATGTTAGTAGATGTTAAATTTGGAATTTGGGTAACTCTACTTAATTCCACTAAGAAAGAGTACTATATGGCCACACACTAAGTATATCCCGAGCATTAGTTAATTATTAATTATTATTTATTATTTAACATGGTGAATATATATTTTTCCCATACATGGTTTAATAAATATTTTTTTCTTGATCGCATATATTCAGTCACTGGTTATTCAAGAGAATATTTGGGAGAAAAATATTTAATTAATATTTATTTTCTATTTAGAAAATATGATATTTATTTATTTATTATTTAGTAAGGTAGTGATATTTATCTACTAAATAAATATTCATTATTCAAGGCCTAATATATATTGTAGAGGAATTAATGACCACATTTGAAGGTATGGTGAGAAATAATATATATTGAATATCATTTGAATAAATTAAATCAATTTATTCAAGAAATATTTTTTAGTTAATTTTATGGTTTTTTTAAAGTTAATAAATAATAATAATAATATTATTATTTAGACATGGGTTTTTGTGAGGATTAATAAAATAATAAGGGGACATGTTCAATTATTATTTTCTAACTCTAGCACTTTTTAAACCCAATTATATTATTTTAAACCATAATACTAGACATTTGTTTTGTTTGTTCATAATTACTTCGGTGAATCCTCTCAAGATATAGATAGCTCCTCTCTAAAAATTCTCTCAAGAATGAAGAGTGATCCTCCTCCACCACACCAATTGATTTTAGAGAGATCAAGGAGTGTCCTTAGAATATATTTCCATAACGGTCATAGATAAATGATGAAAGACTTAGGATCTTCCATACTATCACTCATAGATTCCTAAGACATTGCTCATAGGTTTGTGGTACACTTGTGGATCACTGATAAGGGTAATCTACACCTGATTCTAATGAAAAAATAATAGTAAAACAAATATATATTATTAGATTCATCAATAAAGATAGAATTTACCACATGGTAATTATTTAACTAATTAAATTAATTATAAACCACTATGTGATGATCATATATTTGGTTATGATGTTATCATGTTAATTAATCTTTCATTAAATTCCATTGGATATTTTTTTCTTTATTATGTACATATTAGATTAATAATCAATTATAACAAAAAAATACGAGTTGGGAATGACCTACCGGTGCTTTTGATGCACTCGAAACCTTTATATACTAAAATAAATAATAAATTTATAATTATAATTTTAAGTTTTAATTAATTTTTTATAATTTAATATGATAATATTTTATGTATCTAGTCTACAAAGACTACTATGCTATTCTGTACTATGGGATAAAATCTCTTTTATTTTGTACCAATGTAGTAAGATAACAACTAGATCTATAATTACAATGTCAAAAAAATACCGAGTAAATTATATCCTGTAGAACATTTAGGTTTAGATTTTTAGATAATTAGGAAATTAGTTATATACAAAGTATAAAATTACCCTTAGTGTACATTTTCTCCCCTCAAAATAGGTTCTTATATTTATACTCATGTTTCATTCATGAAAATTTTTCTTTGTCCAATACGTGTCACTATTATCCATGTTATAATCCCAACATAAGGGGTATAAAAAGAAAAGAAACATATTAATCCAGTTTAAATTCATGAAAACCCATAAATAATTTTATTTTTAGTGTAAAAAACTTTGAGTAAAAAATAATCACTTATTTAACCTTGTAATCAACTTTTTTCCAAAACTTTTTCATAAAAAATTACATAAGAGAGTTTAAAGGTAAAATAATAATTCATGAGGGTTTCATTGAAAAACATGAAAACTTTTCCTTTAAAGTATACCTTTCACCATTAGGAGACCATAAACAATCTTTTAATTCATAATCTATTTTTCCTATCTTATGAAATCAAAATATTTCCATAAAAACCCATCAACAAAATGAACATGAAATATATCAATGTGAAATATAAATAATAACATGGAAAAAATAATTGAATTCATAATAATGGAATTCATAAAGTTTAACAATATAATTATACCATCAAGGCCTTTGTCTAAGACATTATAGACTTACTGTTAAGACTTCATGCCTTGAAATCATAAAATAGTGGGCATGCATACAACCAATAACCAGGCTATTTTATCTCATGTGACCTATCAATTCACTAAGGGGATATCTAATATTAGTCCACAACCATCAATTAATAAATCCAATGCATTAATTATATGAAAAGAGTGAATAAAAAATACAATACATAATCAATATAAATATCCATTATAAAAAACTAGCATATAGAATGTCAATATTTTTCCCTAGTTAATAAATAGAACAACATGATAATAATACATATGGATAAATATGGTGGATGATATTATTAGAGTTCATTTCCACTGAATCAAAATATTTTTTAAAGGATATTAATATAGATGAAAAAAACTTGTATAAAAACATTAAAAATTCAATTTGAAAATAAGAGAAAAAGACCCTATTCTTTGAAAGACATTTTAAAACTAAAAATTCCCAAAATAACGAGAATAAGATTTTATTTGTAAAAACATGGAAACTTATAGAGGAATATTGATAATAAATAATGGATATTATAAAGGTAAAAGTACAAATTAGTTGAACCTTACCTAAAGTCCCTACTAAAAATATGGAAACTTATAGAGGATTATTTTTAAACCTTAATAAAGAAAGTAAAAATTAGTTGAAAATGAAATTTAAAAATACTTGAATAAAAAATATTAATATTCTTAAAACATTTAAAATAACATTTATATGGATGAAAATGGGTTTAAAACATTTAAAATTATATTTTCATGAAAATACCTTACCTAATGTTCCTACTCATTTCATACATTCTATCCTATATAGAATAATAAACTACATTAAATATTTATTTTATTAAGAATATTTTTCATTTTTAATCCCATTATATTATTATTTTTACTTTTTTTGATATATTTTTTTATTTACTAAACCAGTATAGTCTATATTGGTTGTTTTGGAGTCGTTCAGTTCTTAATTTACAAAACAGATTCAGAAGGTTTACCTTGGTCATAGGGGTTGTGGGTCCCTAATATCTAGAATATTAAACATGTTATCATCATAATAATTCCTTTAAATTTAATATAATTTTAAAACCATCAATGTAAAGTGGTCATGGAAAATTAATTACTTCACTTTATAGAGGAAATAGTTCATATGTACGCACATGTGATGTTTCCATTTTTCAAATGGATAAAAATTAATAAGTTGAAAAATAATATATATTTCAAAAATAATATACATAAATATATATCAATTATAATATATATTTAATAAATCTATCCTTATTACCACCCCTATAAAGAATAAATGAATCATATCACTTTGTGGAGGTGGTAGTCTAAACGTATGGACGATAAATGAAATCATTTTCCAACAGATGGGTGGTTAATGAGGTAAAAAATATTATAACTTTATAGAATCATAATTTTTTACTAAAAATCATAAATATTAAATAAATTCATATTTATAACCATCCATGTGATTTGGTGGTAAAAAATAAAATACATCACTTCATAAAGACCGTAGGTCACACACACACATAAGTGATGTTTTAATTTTCCATTTGTTTGAAAAGAGAAAGAAAATGGTTTCTACATTAAAAAAAAATTAAGTATTGTAAATATAATCATTCCATTATTTTAATATGGTTATATAATATTTGGAGGAGTGGAAGAAGAAATTAACTTGAAATAGATTTCTAAAGACAATTAGTATTTTGCCCCAGCCTTAAACATTACTTAATCATGAATTAAGTTAATAATTCACATTGAGGATATTTTCAAGTTTAGAGCTTTAGATAATTAGGTCATAACTTATACATAACAACTTGAATATTACATGAAGACACTTCTACTTAGAATCCATTTTTTTTATAAAATAAAAACTCTTAAAAGAAAAGAAACATGTTTAGTTCCATGTTTTAAACAACTTGAATTTTCTTTGATCCCATCCTTGACCCTATTACACTTTAAGTCTTGAAGATAAAATTTCAAAAACTTGAGATGAGAATAATAAGCTCAGTAAGGGATAGACAAAGAAAGAGAACTGTTAGTTTTTCAAAACAACATGTAAACCATGAATACTTTGTCATAAGTAATATTTTTCACCTTTATGAAGTTGTAAAAACTATTCACTGAATAATTGATCATTACTTACCCTTTTGTAACCAAAATATTACCATAAACCCCATAGAAAGCACACATAACATATAAAAGGTAAAATTGTGACATAATCATACTTAAATGGAATAACCATACAGTTGAATTCCACAAATCATTCTTACAAATGGAATAACCATACGACTGACTTCCATACCCAATGAATTAGAGGTTATAACATAAGCAACCATCCTTGGTTTATCACAGAACCACATATCATTTGGTTTGTCAGTAACCACCCATCAAATGTCCAAGTACCATTATATATTTATCACACATAAAAGATTGAAAATATCAACATTTCAATCATAAAATTTCATTTGCAATCACAATAAATAATTTCAAGATATTGAAATAGTAAATACACTTTATAAACCATTTTCAATACAAAAAATATGTAAAAGGGTATATGTTATTTATTTTCCATTTAAAAACATCACGACTTGTTAAGGAATCCAAATATCAAATAATGCTCATGGAGGAGGAAAGGTCGTTGTCACCGTGTATGTTAAAAAGAAACATTACCTTTGTCATTTAGTAAAACGATATGTAGAGAAAGACTACCTTTGAATGAAATTAAAATTTTAAGGGGTTTATACACTGTATAAAATCAAGATGTGTATAAATAAAAAATATGCATTAAAGAAAGGAGATTAAGACAAAGTCCCTTACCTCGTGTCCGAATTGACTCGTTCGGTCTTTAATTTACTGAATAATAAACTTAAGTTAATTTATAATTGATTCATAATGTCTTTAAAGTTTATTATTCTTTTTATATCACTTATTACCTTTCTATAACAATTATTGAATTATTTGAGTTCATATAGGACATTTTGTCGATGTTCATAACTTGAGTCAAAAACAAACTTTTTATAATTTTAAATTTTCCATGTGGCCAAAAGTCCATTATCTCAAAAATTATATTCCTAATTTAGATATAATATATATCATATATATCCAATATATATGGATTTATAACAGTCTATAGCATTTGGATATAAGTAATGAAATGCACCATTCATGGAGACAGTAAGCCGTATGTACGCATAAACACTACTTTCATTTCTTTATCATATTTAAAGGAATGAAAAATAAATGATACATAGGTATATTATAATTCCATTATAATATCTATTTTATATATTATACATAATTTCATTAATTATATCTTTTATACGTTCCAGTTATAGCATGAACGAGTCATATCATTTTGAGGGGGCGGTAGTCCGCACTTCCTCAAATGAAATTATCGTATTTATACAACATGAAAAACATAAAGGTATGTTATAAATGAGAATTACAGAAGCATAGAGATAAAATAAATATCATAAATATCATATATAATTACATTTCCATCATAATTTCCACCATAATAGGTGATAAGAGAATATTGAACAATCATCAGTTCGTGAGGCAATAGTTTTCCATCCACAGAAACAGTATGTTCTATAACCATTAGACAGAGGTGTGTGTAAGTGTAGTTAGAATAATTCTCATAAAAACAACCTATTATATTTAAGATTCTGGTTTTTTTATGTAAACAAATAATAAAAAGATAATAGGTTGTAGAGAAGGAAAAATAATGGAAAGGAACTTGAGAGAAGACGTTACCTCAAATCAGGTAATGTTTTTGGATTTGAGCCAAAGGGATTTATTGAATTGCCTTATTCCTAGAGAAAGGATTCTAGGAGGAAGGGATAAATGTTGGGAACTTATTTGAGTAGAGTTTTTATGAGCCAAGGGGGCCTGACAGGTGTGAGTAAGGGTTAGAGGTGGTGTCCTTTTATAAGAGGGAGGAAGGGCAGTTTATGAAAGTTTGAAAGTATTATTTTATTATTAATTGATTTTAGAATTATAATAACAACAAAGAGATATATTTCAAAATAATATGATTATGGGTCAAAATTCTCTCAGCCAATGTTTTTTATAGAAGTTTAGGTCACAACATTAACCTTATCTTCTAGCTTTAACCCTTAGTAAACTTATTTAACTTTTATCATGTATTATTGTATATTCATAATATATGGTTACCATAGTTACTATAAAATCATAAGAGACCAAAAAATGGATCATTAATAAATTTTTTAACATAATATATGTTAGTTGGACAAATATTAGATTTTTAAGACTATTATATCATTTAATAAAATATTAATTGATTTAAAAACTCATTTATGTCAATTTTTATACTATTCATATCATGAATTTTAAAAAATCCATAACTTGATTCATTCAAAAAAACATCATTAATTCAAATAAAAAAGTAATAATCATCTATAAAATTCGTTTATAACATAAAAAGTTTCAAAATAAATTTATTTTAACATTTATAATCTCATTTATTTAAAACATTCATTAATAAGGTAATCACTACATCACCATTGTGTCGTAAATAAATTTATTTATTTGATTATAAAAATTATTAATAAAATACCATGATGTAGAAAATATTCTTATATTTCTAATTAATATTTATAGTCAAATATATAACTTATATAACTCTACAAAACAATTGTTTTAGTAAAAGATACATGTTTAAGTTATATTTTCCTTAACTTTAAATTAAAAGTAATTAAATGTCATTTTCACACACAAGTGGCTCCATGAGGTCCTAAAATAGAACCAAGGATGAACATGGTTGGAAATATCTCATAAAATAGTTTTATGACATGTGTTAGGGTAATTTAATATTATTATAATATTATTTTTTATCCTTATTTACCAGATTTATCCTTTAACCGTGGTACATAAAATATTTACTGAAGTTACTATTCATAATGTATAAAAATAAAAGTTACCTATTTACATAATTTGGACCTCATGATTAAAAATATGAAATCCATTTTTCCAAATTCAGAACACATAATTTGTAAAAATTAATTTAAAATTGATTCTCGTTGTCAAAACCAAAAAGAGTGTTTTTAAGAAATAATAACTATCAAAAGATTGAAATGTGTTTTTGTCTAATTAAAAAGTGAAATTACTTCCAATGAATAAAATTGGATTAAATGGTAAAAATACAATCTAATTAAACTTTAAAACCAATTAAAAATATAGTATAACTATTTAACACCCTACAATTTCATAGTAAGTTATTTTCTTTAAAGTAATTCAATAGCTTACGCTACATGCAACACCGAGTTCGAGCGCACCACGACATACCATGATACTCATTAAAAAAGTATTTATGAATAATATTAACATAATTTTGAATTTTATATACTCCATATAATTTTATAATCCATATTATGTGTTTCTTAGACATAATATAAGAACAAATTCATTTTTTCAGATAAAAGAAGTATTTTTCAAAAACTGTGATTTTACCACCTCTTAATGGCGAACCCTTTTTAAAAACAATATATGAAACTTTTATATATTCAATTTAATGAAATTAAATTCTTTATTTATAATCAGTATATAATTTTTTTTTGGATAATGTTTTTTTACTTTTCTGATAACATTCATATTTTGATGAATATTAAAAAATACTAAATTTTAATTGAAAACAACTTTTTTAATAGAAATAATTTATAATGTTAAATTATGATTTATAATGGTTTTTATGTATAATAAGATTACATTTTTATCATTTAATACAATTTAGGTCATTATAAGTAATTTCACATTTAAATTTGACATAAACACATGTCAATCTTTTGATAGTTTTTACTTCTTAAAAACCCGTTTTTTGGTTTTGAAAATGGGAATTAATTTTAAATTAATTAATGCTACTTCTATGTTTTTAATTTGGTAAAATATAATTCATTTTTTAATTTGGAATATCAAAATTATCTTAGGGTGAATTTTTAGTATTTTTCTGAAAACTTTCAATGTTTGATGAATAGTGAAAAACACTGCGTTATTGTTTAAAAACCAACTTTTTATTTAAATAATTATTTATTTTAATTATTTTAAGTTAATATAGATACATAATAACTATATTATTTCAATTTTATTCATTGGAGTCATTTTTATAATAAAATTAGATATATAAAATTTTATTGAACTTGTCACCGTCTTTTACCCACCTTCTAGGAGCATTTGAAAATTTACATAAAACTTAATTTTACCGCTTTTGTGAGTTTAATTTCAAAATTCCAAGAGAAGCGGTTGACATCAGTACGTAAAGTGTGGTTCAATAAGATGAAAATAATTTTTGGTGAATAATAACTTTTGACTTTTATTTACCACGGTTAAAAGTAAATAGGGTAATTAAGGGTTAAAATGATATTATAATTACCCTAACACATGTCCTAATTCTATTTTATAAGTGTAATTAGACAAAAAAGAACCTTAGGAATAAAATATGATCCGTTTGGTCCAATTGAATTAGATTAGGACATTTATTATTATTTTATTTATAGAAGAGTTAAAAGTGTTAAATTCATAGTTTAATAACTAAACCATTTTTAATATAGGGTTATACATAAGATAAATTTGACTATAAATATTCATTATAAATATAAAAATATTTCCTATATCATGGTATTTTATTTATAATTTTTATACATTAAATAATTAAATTTATTTATGACATAATGATGATGCAGTAATTACCTTATTAGTTAAAGAATCAAATAAATGGTATTATAAAAATTAAAATAAATATAATTTCACAGTTTTTATGATATAAAAGAATTTTCTAGGTGAATATAACATGTTAGGGTTGATTCAATCTATCTTTTTCTAAGTAATAAAGTTGTGATGACTTTCACAAAAACCAAATACTAAATAGTGTCAAAATTGACATAAATGAGTTTTTTTAAAAAATATTATATTATTAAATTATATAACATTTATAAAAATATAACATTCGTCCAAAAGGCTTAAATAATATTATATATGTCATTAATGAACCACTTGAGGTTCTCTTGGAAGTTTAGAGTAATTTTATTAACCATATAGTGTAAGAATACAAGAAGACACAATAAAAGTTAAACTATCTAACTAATAGTTAAATATAATATATGAGGTTAATATGGTAACCTAAACTTTTCTAAAACCTATTGGTTGAGAGGTTTTCGACCCATCCCCACCTTATCCTCTAAATAAATCATTTTGGAGTCATTAGAAACCGATAATGATTTTATTATAAAATAATATTTCAAGCTTTTCCTAAAGTGACCCTCACCTCTCTTATAAAAGGGTACTTACCCTTCTGTTAATTTCACACCTCCAAATCCATTTTTATTGGATAAAAACTACCCAAATATCTTCCCAAATTCCCTAAATTCATCCTAGAGGCCTTACTTTGATCATAAATCCAACCTAAGGAGCCCTTTTTATCAACTCAAAAGGAAACACCCGAAGAAGAGGTAATAATTTCACCACCCTATTTCAAGTTTTTTCCTTCTTCCACTTCCTCTTTATTTGTTGTTTCCATAACAAAATAATAAATACAATACCTCCTACATGGTTTGATTTTATTATAAATATGGTACAACCATATTCGTTATTCTATCCATCCTAAAAAAGACAAAGTCACCATACGTGTGTACGTACGGCTTACAGTCTCCACATCGTGGTGTAGTTTGTTATTCAAAAACTTAATTATTTGGATGAGTATAATAATGAGTATAACAGATGTAAATAATAAATATAGAATGTTAATTATTCTATATATATGATATACCATCCAGTTATATACAATTTTACCATCAAAAGAATGATATTGTTGTTCGTGCGTACGTACGGCTTACCGTCTCCACAACGCGATGAGATGTCATTCCCCATCATAACCATTCAAGAATAATTTTTATTTGATGATTAAAAATAATTTTTAAATAATTTACTTCATTATGGATATGAATTAAATACATCATATCCATAACAAATATGACTTACGTAACAAAACATATGAAGGAAAATGAATCAGTTAACACCCGAAACAATGATACTACTAAAATATTACTAACAAAGAAATATTAGAAGATCATGTATGATATCATATTTATGAACATTATTATTTTATAATTTAATAAAAATTATTTAACTATTATATAGGAGGTTAACATACCCTCTACTAAGAAAAAGTACAAGGTAAGGGGTTTTCATCTCACTTTTTATTCGCGTGAGATTCATGCTATATTGCCACTATTTCCTTTTGTATGGTGCATGTACTGCCCATGATTGTATTATTTTTGTAATATACTTTAATATATGGGAATTTTCATCTTCATTGTATGATCCTTATTTCATGGGGTGTATGTTTCATAAGTTACCAAATCTGTAAGTGGATTTCTAATTTCGATTTCCACTCATTCTATTTTACGCAAACTTTATAGATTATTTTACTACAAGATTATGTGTGAAATCACTATTTATTTAATTATATAGTAATTTACACTCCCCTTTGTGTGGATATAATTTTTATAAACATAATAACTCCATTTATAAATTCTCAAGTCATCGATATGAACTTGATAAGAGTAATTTTTACTCAATTTCTATTCATTGAGTTAAACATCCAAGTCATTGGTGTTGTTTTTACAAGAATATATATGAATGTCCTCTGATTAATTTACACTGAATATACAATAATATTGAGTGTATTTATATTTTTCACACATAATTATGTCATATATTTATCCTTAACCAAAATATACAGTCTTTATAAGGAAATTCATCTCAACTTACATTCAATTTTGACTTCTTTGTTGTTATGCGCCAATTCACTTTTATTTGTTGTATATACTGTACTTTGACATAGTATATCATGAATCCCTTTATTATCATGATATTATAAAGCTTTTATTACCTTAATTATTTTTTTTCAAGTGTCTCTCATTTGGTTTGGAACTATAACTAAAATATCATTTTAAATGTTTTAACAAATTATTCTTCTAAATCCTTCTCATTAATGTCCATGTTTTAAAAAATGGTTTTAAGGATTTATTTATATGGAAATTAATGTTTTAAAATTAAAATTCCTTTTAAAAGTTTCAAAGTGGTATGGAACACTTTTATTCAAAAATCTATTTTAAACATCGTCTTGATAAATAGTGAGACTTTTAAATGTTTTCAAGAAAAGGGGGATATTTTTCTCTGATAGTTTTGATGATTATTTTCATCTATGTCAATATCCTTCATTATTCTCAATTGAGGTTAATTTATTATAATAAAATATTCCATATTGTATTGAATTTGTTATTTTTTACTATGTATGTGCTATTTTTTTTACCATTCATGGGTTGTGGTTAAAATATCGACATTTCGTATGCTCGTTTTAATATGAATGTTTAGATTATGTTTCAAACTTTTTATATGAGGAATTCATTGGACTTAGTAAGTGATAGGTGGAGCCCGATATAGCTCCTCGATGCATCAGTAGTTCTCATGAGACAAACTAGTGTCTTGGAACAAGGCCTTGACAAAATCTTATTTGTAGTCTTGGCACAAGGCCTTGAATATGTGGTTATGATGTCTGACATTATGCATTCCATTCTTATAAAAGTGGATATTGATATTACATGTGATTATTAGAATAGTAGAATATACATGTGAATAAGTAAATGGTATTATTTGACTTATCTTTTCCATATTATGCTGAAGTTTAAGTTTTAAGAGGCATGTGTTCTAGTCTTATACATTGCCTTAAATGTTTATTCTTATTTATGTCAGTTTCCACTATATTGTTATCCTTACTGAGCATCTGAGATCACCCCTTTCTTATGTTTTATTTTTCTCAGGATGAAAAGAATTATATTACGTTTAACCTATATGAATAGGCTAAGGGATATAAGAGTGTTCAAAGGGGACACAATTTTGTTTTTTATTTCATAATGTAATGTAAAACTTATGTATGTATCTAGTACTTCCCAGGCTACTAAACTGATCGGTCTTTCGGAAAATGGTTCCTTGTATAATGCCAATGTTATTTAATAATGCATCGATTCTGGGTAACTGGGGTCAGGGAGTTACAAACCATATAAATAAATCATACTAAAATATAGTTTTGACTTAAAATGCAGTATTTTTCACAATTCATTAAAAAAATGAACTTTATCAGAAAAATACCAAAAATTTACCTAAAGTAAATTTTGATGTAAAACTTTTAAATAAGAAGTTTATTTTTTCAAATTGAACATATAAAAGTGACAAAAACTATATTTAAAAAGGGTTCACCATCAAAATGTGGTAAAACTACCTTTAAAAAATATTAGATTATTTATGCTTAAAATTGGATTCATTCTCATTTTAAGACTCTAAATTTTATCAGATAAATGTAAAAACATTTAACAAAATTTTTTAATCATAATATGGTTAGTTCTATTCATTCCCACCAATACAATGACTAGGTATTAACTACCTTTTAAAATAATAATATAATAATATTATTAGTTTTTTTTAGTATGACTCAGCTTTGTGTGCAACTTAAGATTTTAGAGAAACCCATTGTTGCGTGTCGGGTACGCCATCGAACATAGCATCCCCTTTAATATAGAATTAATATTTGATTCATAAATATTAATAAATATGAAAATTTCATATTCCTTATTTACCTGGGATGGTACATCCTTCCCCCCTTTTGGAAATTGCATCCTCGCAATTTTATTCACTTATCAAATAATTGGGGATATTTACCCCTCATAGAATTTTCAGATTCCCATGTTGCGTCTTCAACCATATGGTTTTTCCATAAAACCTTCACATGATGAATTACCCTATTCCACAACACTTTCTCTCTTCGATCAATAATCTGGACTGGTTGTTCCTCATAAGAAATATTCTCTTGCAACTGAACTATCTATGGACCCAAAACATGAAAGGGATCTGACATATACTTTCTCAACATTGAAACATTAAAAACATTACATACCTAGTATAAACATGGAGGTAAATCCACTCTGTAGGAAACTGATCCAACTTTCTCCAAGATTTCATTGGGTCCAATGAACCTTGGACCCAACTTCCCCTTCTTACCAAAACACATCACACTTTTCCATGGATAAACTTTGAGAAAGACATGATCACCTACCTCAAAAGAAAGATCCTTCCTTCAATTATCTGCATAACTTTTCTGCATGCTCTGAGCTGTCCTCATGTGTTTCTATATCAACTGAACTTCCTCTACCATCTATTCTACCAATTTCGGTCCCATATACTACTGGAAAAACGATCTATACCCACGGTTCAAAACCGTGGGTATAGCCCCCAAAACCGTGGGTATAGCCTATACCCACGGTTTTGGGAACCGTGGGATGGAATGGCGTCGGTATAGGGGTATCAGCCTATACCCATGGTTTGGAGAACCGTGGTTATAGGGTAGTAAAATGTGTCACATACTGGGAATAGCGTGTCACACACCAGACCCCACGGTTTGAAAACCGTGGGGTATTTAAATTCAAAAAAGAAGGTTGCGGAGTTTCGAACCTGCAACCTCGCGCTAAGGCACGCGGCCACACCACACGAACAGACCAACCAAGCTACATGTTTAATTTTTTATATATGAATATATCAGTGTATATATATTAATATGGAATATTTAATTTAAAAAAACACTCCGTAGGGTTCGAACCCGCGCTTCGCACTGAGCATCACGGTCGCGCCCCACCGTCGGACCAACCGATCTTTAATTAAAATTTGTTATATGTACATACATTTTTGAATTTATATTAATATTATCTATGTGGTGTATTTAAATTGAAAAAATGCGGGCAAGGGGATTTGAACTGGCGACCTACAACACCCATGCCGAACAATTTTCCAACCGAGCTACTGAAACTTTGAAATAATTTATTTATATTTACATAAATATATTAATCTAAAGCATGAATAAATTCCTTCCCGCCAATTTTGTTTCGTTTCCCGCCTAATTTTCTTTTCCCGCCATAATGCGGGAAATCTATTCCAACGGTTTTGGAGAACCGTGGGTATAGGTCTTCAAAAAAAAAAAATCCCAATACCCACAGTTTTGATGAACCGTCGGTATAGGTGTCCAGAAAATACCCTATACCCATGGTTTTGGAGAAAACCATGGGTATAGGTCTTAAAAGGAAACTATACCCACGGTTTTTGGCACAACCGTGGGTATAGGTGTCCTATACCCACAGTTTTGGAAAACCATGGGTATAGGTTCACATACTATCCCTATACCCATGTTTTTTTGAAAAACCGTGGGTATAGACCTATTTTCTAGTAGTGATAATTTTCATTTCACCTACTTCATCCCAAAAAGCTAGAGTTTGAAATCGCTTCCCATATAATGCCTCAAATGGAGCCATCTGTATACTAGAATGAAAACTGTTATTATTAGAAAACTCAACCAAAGAAAGATATTGGTCCCAACTTCCCTGATAATCGACTGAGTAGGCACGTATCATATCTTCCAATGTCTAAATTATTCGTTCTGACTGCCCATCTGATTGAGGATGAAAATCCGTATTGAAATTTAATTCACTACCCAATGACTTCTGAAGGCCTTTCCAAAATTTAGAAGTAAACCTGGGATCATGATCATATACAATGGACAGGAGAACTCAATGCAACCTAACTATATATTTAACATACAACCGAGAAAGTTGATCTAGAGACATAGTATCTTTATTAGGAAGTAAATGAGAAGATTTAGTCAATCGATCAACAATAACCCAGATTTCATTGTTATATCGAGATGTTTTTGGTAATCCCACAACAAAGTCCATGGATATATTTTTCCATTTCCACTATGGCATTGGTAAAGGATGAAACATCCCTTTTGGTAACTACCACTCTGATTTAACCTGGTGACATGTAAAACACTTCACAGTAAATTCAAAAATATATCTTTTTATTCCATCCCACCAGTTATACTCATGAATATATCTGTTCAATTAGCACTTTTGGTATGAACTGAAAATAGGGAACTATGAGATCCACATAACAACACTTTCTTCAACTGTGAATCATAAGACACACATAATCTCTTCCCAAATCTCAAAATACAATCATTATCTATGTTAAATTCAGAAAACTTACCATTCTGAACCAACTCTACCTTTTTCTGCAACTCACTGTCTTCCTTATGCGCTTTCTTAATTCTGTTTGAGAGTGATGATTTCACTGACACGTGAAACAAAATAGAAGAATTTCATGAACCAACAACTTCTATTCCACAGTTCATCAAATCTTTAATAAAAGGATCTTATTCCAAACATAACATGGTTAATGTAGCATTACTTTTTCGACTCAAAACATCATCCACTTTAATTGCTTTTCCTGGATGGTAATGAATCAGGAAATCATAATAATTTATCAATTACATCCATCTCCTCTATCTCATGTTCAATTATTTCTGAGTTAATATATACTTCAAACTTTTTTGGTCAGTATATATTTCACATTTTACTCCATACAGATGATGCCTCCAAATTTTTAAATCAAAAATAGTAGTAGCTAATTCCAAATCATGTGTAGGGTAATTTAACTCATGAGGTTTCGACTGACGTGAAGCATAAGCAATTACCTGATCATTTTGCATTAGGATACAACCAATTACTTTCAATGAAGCATCACTGTAGATAAAAAATTCACCATCTCTGGAAGGTGATGACAAAACTGTTGCATTCACCAATCTTCTTTTTCAATTCCTAAAAACAATCATTACATTATTTTGTCTAGATGAACTTAACACCTTTTCGAGTTAACTTAGTGAGTGGCCTAGATAATAATGCAAATATTTCAACAAAACTTAGGTAATAGCCTACCAAACCAAGAAAACTATGAATCTCGATTATATTTGTGGGTCTTGGCCATTCTTCAACAACTTTTGTTTTAGTAAGATTAACAATTATACTATTTTTTGAAACAATGTGACCAAAGAATGAAATTTTTTGTAACCAAAACTCACACTTTCTGAATTTACCATTAAATTTATTTTCTTTTAAGGCTTGAAATAAAACCCTTAAATGACTTTCATGTTCTTCTTTACTTTTGGAATATACCAAAATATCATCAATAAACACAACCACAAAATTATCCAAGAAATCATGGAAAATTCTATTCATAAGATCCATGAATACAATAGGTGCATTGGTTAACCCAAAAGGCACAACTAGAAATTCATAATGGCCATATCTAGTACAAAACGCAGTCTTTAAAATGTTTTCTTACTTTACTTTTAGATGATGGTGCTCTGACCTCAAATCAATCATCGAAAAATACTGAGATCCCTAGAGCTGATCAAAAAAATAATTGATATGAGGCAAAGGATACTTGTTCTTAATAGTTATATTATTCAAGGCTCTATATTCAATGAAAATTCTCACTGAACCATCTTTCTTTTTTAACAAAAAAAGACTAGGTCACCCCACTGTGATGTGCTTGGTAAAATGAAACCTTTATCTAAGAACTCCTGCAATTGTTTATTTAAATCTAAAAGTGCAATTTGAGCTATTCGATAAGGGGGTTTTGAAATTGGATTAACATCAGGAACTAAGAAAACTATAAATTCAACTTCCCAATTAGGTATAATACCTAGAAACTCATCAAGAAAAATATCAAGATACTCATTTACTACTGGAACATCATTAATTTGAACAGTTCCTTTGTTTTAAGAAATACGTGGAAGGCAACATTCATTTTCATCTTTCACTATTTTCTCAGTTTCCTGATATGTTATTAGATATAAGGGTTCATTATTGTAAACAAACTAAAAGTATTTTTGAAAACAAACCTCTTTAGATCTATAGTCAATCTTAGCATGGTAAATAGAAAGCCAATCTATTACCAAGATAACATAAAACTCTTTTAGAGGAAAAACAACATGGTTTTTAGGTAAATTATTTCTAAAAATAAGGATAGAAAGATTCTTATAATTTCTTTTTGCCTCAATATTTACCCTAGGTATTTCTACCATAAGTTCTGGATTCATTTATTAAGGTGGAATTCCAAATTTACCCGAAAATTTCTCAGAAATGAAAGAATGTGTAGACCCTGAATCAAACAATACATTGGAATAATCTAAAAAAACAAAGTATTTGATACCACTTCATTTGGTGGTCCTACATCAACCTTAGTAGTAGAAAAATATTTTCCCCACCCCTCTTCTTAAACATGGACAAATGATCCTATGAATGATGGGGGATGTTGCCTCATGAAATGATCTACTATAGACATGTTCCTATGAGGTTTATGTGGTTGATATCATGAATGTATACCACCACCATTTATAGCTTGAGTAAACTTTTCCATTACTACAATAAACTATTTAGTTCTGATTCCAACCATCTTAGGATGCTGATTTGGAAGGTTATTCTCCTATGTATGCCTTCCCAACACTGCTTCCCTATTTTCTCTATAGAAAACCATTCTGAACAAACATATCTTAGATGAAGAAACACGGTAATCTTCAAATTCTACATCATTTCAATTTGAACATAATGTAAAAATCATTTATGGATATTCTATTAAAAAAATACTAACTCCAAAATTTATCTAAACCAACCTCTGATACCAACTATAAGGCCCGATCCGTAAACATTACATAATGTTGAATTAAGTTAATAATTCACATCAAGGATCTTTTCAAGTTTAGAGATTTATAGAATTAGTTCGTAACTTATACATAACAACTTGAATATTATATGTATACACTTCTACTCAGTATCCATGTTTTTAATAAAATAAAAACTCTTAAAAGAAAAGAAATATGTTTAGTTCCATGTTTTAAACAACATGAATTTTCCTTGATCCCATAGTTTACCATATTATACTTTAAGTCCTGTGAATAACATTTCAAAAACTTAAGATTAGCACAATAAGCCCAGTAAGGGATACACAAAGAAGGTAGACTGTAAGTTTTTCAAACCAACATGTAAACCATGAATACTTTATCATAAGTAATAATTTTCACATTTATTAAGTAGTAAATACTTTTCACTAAATAAAAGATCATTGATTACCCTTTTGTAACCAAAATATTACCATAAAACCCATAGAAATCACACATAATATATAAAAGGTAAATTTGGGATATAATCATACTTAAATGGAATAACCATACGGTTGACTTCCACAAATCATTCTTACAAATGGAATAACCATACAGACAAATTCCATACTCAATGAATTTGAGGTTATAACGTCACTACATATCCTTGGGTTATCATATAACCACCCATTATTTGGTTTATCATGTAACCACTCATCAAATGTCTAAGTACCATTATATAATCATCACACATAAAAGATTTTAAATATCAAAATTTGAATCATAAAACTTCATTTGCAATCACAAGAAATAATTTAAATATATTGAAATAGTAAATACACTTTCAAAACCATTTTCAATACCAAAATATGTAAAAAGGGTATATGGTATTTATTTTCCATTTAAAAACATCACGACTTGTTAAGGAAGCCAAATATCAAATAATTCTCATGGTAGTGGAAAGGTCGCTGTCACTGCATACGTTAAAAAGAAACATTACCTTTGTCATTTAGTAAAACTCTACATAGATAAATATTCCCTTTGAATGAAATTAAAAGTTTAAGGGGTTTATACACCGTATAAAATCAAGTTGTGTATAAATCAAAATATGCCTCAAAGAAAGTAGATTGAGATAAAGTCTCTTACCTCGTGTCCGACTTGACTTGTTCATTATTTAATTTCTAGAATAATAAAATTAATTTAATTTATACTTACTTCATGACCTTTTTAAAGTTTATTATTCTTTTTATATCACTTATTACCTTTATATAACAATTAGGTAATTATTTGAGTTCATATTGGACATTTTTTGATTTTCGGAACTTGAGTCAAAAAATGAACTTGTTATAATTATAAATTGTCCATGTGGTAAAAATTATATTATATCTAGAATGATATTAATGATTTATATATCATATATATCATATATATCCAGTATATATGTATTTAGAATAGTCCATAGCATTTGGATATAAGAAATGAAATGCACCGTTCATGGAGACGGTAAGTCGTACGTACGCATAAACACTACTTTCATTTATTTTTCACATTTAAAGGAATGAAAACTAAATGATACATATATATATTATAATTCAAGTATAATATATATTTTATATCTGATAAATAATTTCATTAATTAAATCCTTTATAAATTCCATGTATAGCATGAGCGAGTCATATCATTTTAAGGGGGCGATAGTCCTCCCTTCCTCAAATGAAATTATCGTATTTATACAACATGAAAAGCATAAAGGTATTTTATAAATGAGAATTATAGAAAAATAGAGATAAAATAAATATCATAAATATCATATATAATTATAGTTCCATCATAATGTTCACCATAAGAGGTGGTAGGAGAAGATTGAACAATCATCATTTTGTGAGGCAGTAGTTTTCCATCCACAGAAACAGTATGTTCTATACCCATTAGAAAGAGGTGCATGTAACTATAGTTCGAAACATTCTCATAAAAAAATATTATATTTAGGATATTGGTGTTTTAATTTAAACAAATAATAATAATATCATAGGGAGCGGAGAAGGAAAAATAATGTAAAGGAACTTGAGAGAAGACGTTACCTCAAATCGGGTAACTTCTTTTCATTTGTGCCAAAGGGATTTCTTGAATTGCCTTATGCCGTGGGGAATGGTTCTAGAAGGAAGGGATTAATTTTAGTATATTATTCAGGTAGAGTTTGGATTATTCAAGGGGGATTTAAAGGTGTGAGTAAGGGTTATAGGTGGCGTCATTTTATAAGAGGGAGGAGGGGAACTTTAGGAAAGTTTAAAAGTATTATTTTATTATTAATTGATTTTCAAATTATAATAACACAAAAGTGATATATTTCAAAGATAAGATGATTATGGGTCGAAATAATCTAATAAAATGGGTTTTAGACAAGTTTAGGTCACAAAATTAACCTTATCTTTTAGCTTTAACCTTTAGTAAACTTATTTATCTTTTACGATGTCTTCTTGTATATTCATAATATATGGTTACCATAGTTACTATAAAATTACAAGAAACCTAAAAATGGGCCATTAATTAAATTTTTAAAACCATATATGTCATTTTTCGAAATATTATATTTTTAGGACTATTATATCATTTAATAAAATATTAATTTATTTGAAAACTCATTTATATCAATTTTTATACTATTCATATCATAACATTTTAAAAATATATAAAAATTGATTAATTTGAAAAAACATAATTAATTAAAATATAAAAAGTTATAATCATCCATAAAATATTTATATGACATAAAAAGTTTCAAAATAAATTTATTTTAACATTTATAATCTCATTTATTCAAAAGATTCATTAATAAGGTAATCAATACATCACCATTGTGTCATAAATAAATTTATTTTATTGATGTCTAAAAATTATAAATTAAATACCGTGATGTAGAAAATATTTTTATATTTCTAATGACTATTTATAGTTGAAGATATCACTTATATAACTCCGTAAAACAACTGTTTTAGTAAAAGATACATGTTTAGGTTATATTTTGCTTAACTTTAAATTAAAAGTAATTAAATGTCATTTTCACACACAAGTGGATCCATGGAGTCCTAAAATCAACCCAAGGATTTCCATGGTTGGAAATATCTCATACAATAGGGTTAGGGCATGTGTTAGGGTAATTCAATATTATTATAATATTATTTGTTTACCCTTATATACCAGATTTACCCATTAACCTTGGTAAATAAAATATTTACTGATGTTACTATTAATAATATCTAAAAATAAAAGTTACATATTTACTTAATTTGGACCTCTTGATTCCAAATATGGAATCCATTTTTCCGAATTCGAAATACAGAAGTTTTAGAAATTAATTTAAAATTAATTCCTATTGTCAAAACCAAAAAGCGTGTTTTTAAGAAATAATAACTATCAAAATATTGACATGTGTTTATGTCTAATTATAAAAAGAAAATTACTTAAAATGACCAAAATTGGATTAAATGGTAAAACATAATCTAATTATACTTTAAAACCAATTAAAAAGATAATCTAACCATATAAATAAATCAGATGAAAAGACAATTTTGACTTAAAATGTAGTATTTTTCAATATTCATTAAAAAAAAGAACTTTATCATAAAAATACCAATAATATAACCAAAGTAAATTTTTATGTCAAAATTCTAAATAATAAGTTTATTTTGTCAAATGTAACATATAAAATTTACAGAAACTAGATTTAAAAAGGGTTCACTGTCAAAAGGCGGTAAAACTACCTTTTAAAAATATTAGAGTATTTATGCTTAAAATTGGATTCATTCTCATATTAAGCCTCTAAATTTCATTGGATAATTGTAAAAACATTTAAAAAACATATTCAACCATAATATGATTAGTTATGTTAATTCCCTCCAATACATCAACTAGGAGTTAACTACCATTTAGAATAATAATATTATATTATTATTATTTTTCTCAGTATGACTCAGCCTTGTGTGCAACACATGATTTCCAAGAAACCCATTGTTGCGTGTCAGGTACGCCATCAAACATAGAAACCAATTTAAAGTAAAATTAATATTAAATTCAAAAATATTAATAAACATGAAAATGTCATATTCCTTATTTACTTGGGATGTAACAATTATCTTTTTTCATGTATCCTCTTATCGATTGAACATAAAGAATTTAGAGGAGAGGTTTATACTCACAAAAGGGTTTTAGGTATGTGGTATGAAATGTTTTGAGAGATATTTGGGTAGAGTTTTTTGAGAAAATAAAACTCATATGTGGCTTTTTAAATGGTTAGATTATGTCTCTTTTATTGTAAAAAAACAATTATATTTTCATATATACTTAGTCATTAAGGGTTAAAAATATAATTTTGATAATAAAAAGTGAAAAATACATGGACAATGAATGACATGACTTGAAATTTACCATTAAAATTACTAAAAATAAGATTTTATGATCTTATAATGATTTAAAATATTCTTTTTAAAAATTAAATACCATTTAAATTCATTTTTTTGACTAGACACATATTATGATTTTTAATGAATCAATATAACAATAGAATTACAATTTAAACAATTTAAACACAAATAATAATATATAATTATCCACTAAATTCATATAAAACAATAATTAATCTAAAAAAATATTACTTTTAATGTTTTTAAGATAATTTACTTTTTACTACTTACACAAGTTCTAATTCGGAGTTTCATAAGCGTTCAAGGTAATTATACAATCAATAAAAATTAAAAATAAATTAAAAATAAATTAAAATAAATTAAAATAATTTATTTTTATTAAAATAACCATTTTAAACCATTCATAACTTCTTCTCATCACTATAAAAACATATTAGAGATATTAAAATAAAGAGAGTGATATTTTTTAGTTATTATTTACTTAAAATAATATAACAGTCATCATCAAAATAAAATAGAACCAAATTTCCATATATTATAATATAGAATGATTATAGTCAAAATAAACCCATCTAAATAAATTAATTCAAGTGTTTGAAAAATTTTGATACCTTTTCCCATAGTTTTAAACCCATTTAACCCATTTTCTATTTTAATGTGGTGATAAAATTTTATCATTGTTACCATTCATTGTGACCAAAAATGAAATTTAAATATTTTAATAATTTTAAAATTATGATTTAAAATATGGAATACATTTTATAATATTGAATTTATATAATTTGTAAAAATAACTTTTAATATAATTTCTCAAAACACAACGAAAACTATTTTTAGTAAAATGTTCCTTTTAAGAATAAAAATGTTTTTATACCAAAGTCAAGTATCATGTTGATTCTCATTAAATTAATTTGATTTAAAAAAAAGGATACTTATTTTAATTTAAAATCAATTTGAAACTGAATTCACCTTATGAAAACTTGATTAAAAGAGAAGAACCAAAAATAATTTTTATTTGTATAAAAACATTACTTAGATTTTCAAAATGTCAAACATAGATTTATAAGTTAAAAATTATATTTCTAAATGAATTATATTAATTATTAAATATATATTTGACCTATAAAAAAGTTTCATAAACTTTAAATTTATTCTAATATCATGATAATTTCATAAAAGTGAAATTATTCTTAAAATAAATTTTTTCACTATTCACCCAAAACCCAAATATTTCAAAAAAATAATAAAAACTCACCATAAAATAATTTTGATATAATAAAACAAAAAATTAAATCCTTTTTATCAAATTTATTTTCTAAAATTTATAAATTTTTATTTTAAATGTAAATACAAAATATACAACCAAATTGATTTTATAGAAAAAGTAACCCTTTTAAACTTTAACTATTCTTAAACTTATAGGTTTTCATTATTATCCCTCAAAATTTTGTACTTATATCACTGAAATAATAAATAAATTTTTATTAGAAATAATTTTCTATATATATTTCAAAATATGGTTACTCCTATTCATTGCCGCTAATCCAATGGCTAGATTATAACATTCTTCTTTAAATAATATATTTTTTATAGAATATCGTGGTATTTTAAAGCTCAATTTTGTATATCATACATGATATCAAACATATTATTCATTTAAAGGAGAATTTAATATTTAAATATTAGAGGTTTACATCGTTTTCTTATTCTTGAGCATATTTCACAAGTTGTGAACATAAATACCACTTTTAATTTGAATATTCACATTTTCAGTCATACTATCCACACAAAACATAATAATGGCATTTTGTTCCTTTTTTACATCTCATAAATCAATCATTGATCATTTCCTGGATTTTCATGGCAATTTGACCGCATTTTCATGACACTTAAAATTGATTATGATTTTAAGATTGATTTATTATCTAGGGAAGACCCTACGTCATCTCTCAAGGAGCGTTAATAGGTTTTGAGTGTATATTTTTAATAAAATTTACTAAAAGAGGGGGTGGTTTTGAAAACAGTTTTAAAAATAAAATGACTTAATTAAAGATTTTAATAGTTGATAAATAAAAGTGGTGTTTTAGAATTATGATATAAGGAGATAATTTCAAGTTCACTACACATCTTGGATAGTTCATTTCTCTGAAAATTTCACATGGTTTTGTTTAATTCTTTGGTTGAAGGTTGTCAAGATCTTTACCACCCTCTTACCCCTTAAAATGATGCACAAAGAAGCAACCCTTGAAAAAATAATCATGTTTTCAAGGTTTGGTTCTCAATTATAGAAAAAGGGATAACAAAGCATACTGAAATCTCATATATGTGTGAGATAGAAAGGATGCTTGTATTGTCCAATCAGAACAACCCAAGATTCCCACTTGAAATTTCAACCGAATCGGTGTTAAAATAATAAGTGTTTCACTTAATTATATCAAAATAAATGCATTCAGGGGAGAGTCATGTCAAGATAATAAATAATTGAAATATTTAACACACAAATTATACCAAACCTATAGAAGAACCAGTGCTGGAACTCCCTCCCAAGTGTGTGTAGCTCCATCGAAATGATCGTCCACCGTTTAGATCTCCATCGAGAAGAGGAGGAGGCTCGAGTGGAACTTCACCTTTATATTTGATCCCCTTATGAGGAAAAGGGGCCTCAAGAACTTCTAGTATGAGTAGGAGACTCATCTTGGACTCCAAAATGGAAAATATTCACTTCTTGTTCGAACTCTCCAAATTAGGTACCCCTGGTGGTCTTTTATAGCAAAAATGAGATGTGGTTTTGGGAACACAGATTGTGTAAAACCACTTGTCCCATTGTTTTCAGCCTCCAGACATTATTTAATAGAATTTTAAAAAACTAGAAAGTTTTTTCCCCACGTCTTGGATATATCCATCAAAAGTTTGGATCCATTATGACACCTACAACTCGAGATATGGACAAAACACATCACACAATGTTTGACTCCATGCGGATTTGGTGGCTTGGACAGATCACTTTGGTTGGGCCTCTTAGTTGCTGAATGGGGATTGAGCGTCTTCATAGGAGTTGTATACAATTTAGTTTTGGAAAATCCCACAAAATCTCATCCAATTTGGATCCACATGGTTTTTGTACTATACCCAATAGTGGAAAGGTGTTCATGGAACTCATGCAGTTTTGGCCCATTTCCCTTCTAAATCATCTTCGGGGCCTCCAAATCACCTCTACCTTCAATGAAAATATAAAAAAAAGTATAATTACCGTTTTTAAAAGTGATTAAAATTTATTCATTGAATAAAAAATGAAGTTAAATTTAATATTATATTTGGAATATTCATTACAAAACAAGTTTAAAACAACGGTGCAAGGGTGGAATTGAATAGTGCATCGCTATGCGATCACACCCCCACACCTAAACATTTTCACTCCTAGGAAAAGTCACATATTAAAAAACAATTATGCATGTATATATTCCCGACATCATGAAGATTTAACATTTGAGGAAATTTTAATTTTTTAATGTAATGCGATCAATGCATGAACCACACCAAGGAGTTCTTCCTAGTGAAAATAGAAAAAGATGTCTCCTAAATCATACCACAATGAAATTCAAAGATATTCATGAAACCAAATTGATCAAGTAATTAAAAATTCAACTATTCCACTAACTATCCATGTGTGTTTGTGAAAACCATTCCATGCTATTCTTTACACTTTCTATCCTATAAATATAGGTTATTTTAACATTATTCAGCTTTAAATGATTTTTTTTTCACCAAACCTGCCCAACATCCTTTTCTATCATATTTCAATACCCACTCACTTAATAATTCCCAAAAGTCAAACCATAATCTCCCAACCTAGATATCCCTATATGTTGCACATTTAATCATCCCCCTCATTTATTATTTTTGTTTTTTTAGAAGTTTCATTTGGAACAAAACTCACACTCATCTCTCAACCCTTGTTTAATCTCCTCACGACACTAATTGTAATACTTATAACAAGATCAAATCATGAGTAGGAGTTGTTTTTGACCTTCCCAAGACACAAACCATTTTTTTGAGGGCATAAAATAGTCGGACATTAGGTACACATGCATAGGTCAATCCAGTACAGTAATGAAACTGATTGGATAAGGAATGAACCTGTGGAAATATCATTTAAAGATGAAAAAAATTAACCTAACATATATTTAGCTTATATAAAGTAAGAAATTTTTACACTTTGTGGTTTGGTGCAAATATTTGTGGAGATATTAGTGACCCAGTTTTCCCAAAAACTACTCACACAAGTGGAATCAATCATCTCAAAAGTTTCACAGTGATACAACCATTTATATCATGGACAGAAAACCAATTCACTAAAAATCACTCCCCGATGTTAAATTAATTCAATCTATAATAGAGATAGGGTTTTCATCAAATGTTAAATCAATATGGAATCAAAAATTTCAACATGCATTTTCAGTAAGTTCCATGATTTGGTGACCATAAGGGGGGGGGAGTAAAAATACCACAAAGAAAGCAAAAAAGATAAGAAAGAAAAATGAAAATGAAAATAATAATGAACCCAAAAAGATGGGGAAAGGTGAAAATAACATAAATAAGGATAAAATTAGAAGAAATAAGAAAAACGATGAAAATCCTAATGATCCCAAGAATGTATCCACCCCTACACCTAGAGTGTGAAGTGTTCTCACTGTAATAATTGAGAATGTGATAAGGAAGGATAAAACCTGGTGCGTTTCACTAGTATGTTTCTTCTTGGACATGGAGTTCCTCCATTGGGAACTCTGGAAGGGCTTCATGGAAGTGTTTCAGCCGTTTCCCATTGATAGTGAAGGTTTGATTGGTTTCTTCATTTTGAACCTAAATAAAACAAAATGGAGATACATTAATAACAATGTATGGGCCAAACCAGTGGAAAAAAAGCTTACCTTGATGCATCTTCAGCCTTGAATTATAAAGGAGGACCTTCTCCCCAATGTGGAACTGACGATGAAGTATAAGACGGTCGTGGGAAGCCTTGGTTCATTTCTTATAAATCCTAGATTTTTTATATGCATATCTCCTCATTTCATTTAACTCCTGAATCTACAACTTCCTTTGAGAACCTGCACCAAAAAGGTTAGAATTGCATTGTTTAATGTCCCAGTAGGCTCAGTGCTCAATTTCAATAGGTAGGTGACAACTTTTTCCAAAAACAAGACTATAAGGTGACATTCTAATGGGAGTTTTAAAGGCAGTACGGTAAGCCCATAGTGAATCATAAAAGTCTAAGACACTAATATTTTCTGTTGGGTTGAGCTATTTTTTTAAGAATTTGTTTTACCTTTCTATTTGACTCCTCGGCTTGACCATTGGTCTGTGGGTGATAAGTAGTTGACACTCGATGTCTGACCCCATACCGACGCAAAAGTGATTTCATTGTTTAGTTGTAGAAACGAGAACCCTAGTCACTAATGATAAACCTAGGTAAGCTAAACCTATATAATATTTGGGTTCTCAAAAACTCTATTACTACCTTAGAATTATCAATCCTTGTAGCTCGTGCCTCTACCCATTTTGACACATAATCAACTGCCTGAATAATGTACAAGTTTCCAAAGGAATTGGGAAATGGCCCCATAAAGTAAATACCCCAAACATAAAAAATATCATGAAATAGAAATGGTTTGTAAGAACCCAGACCTTTTTTAGGTATGTTTTTCCTTTTTCTGGAGTTTTTGAGAAAAGAGGTGTTTCTAGAAATTTTTGAAGTACATGCCATGTACTTTATACGTACACACCATGTACTTCGTTGCCTCTTGAGGCCGAGTACTGGCCGTGTCATGACCATGCACACAGACATGTAGTGGTGATATGGAGGCCTTCTAAATTGGAGTATGGAAACAGTAAGTACACATCATGTAATCCAAAATTACATGCCGTGTATTTTGTTTTTTTATTAAACACACCGGGGATGCGTCTTAACCCCATAGCTGTCTTGTTCTCTAGCTTCTTCGACCGAGAGTGTTCCGTATGACCGTGAATCTACTCCGAGCCCCTGAGCCTCCGTCTGTTCTCTGAATCGACCGCTGTTTATTGTGTTTGAACCGAAACGGTTAGCTCTTCCTTCTCCTAGAGCTTCATTTTCCAATTCCTCCTCTTTCTCAAGTTATCGTGGGTTGAGAGTTTTGGACATTTTCTTAGATCTACAATGTTCCAAGGAGAATCAAGCTTTGAGGTTCAAGTATATCGATCTCCTAACGGCGAGGTAGGTGGTTTGTGCCTTTCTGTAGGAAGTCTTTGAGTATTTTGTGCAAATTCCACCAATACCCTTGAATGGGGTATTGCGTGTTTCCTGTTTTTCCCTTGTTGTTTGCCTAATTTTCTTATATTCCTGAGTAGAGGTTTCTGGTTTTGAATAGGGTAATTTAATGTTCTTTGGATGTTTTACCCATGCTTTGTTCTGCCTGTTTATGACCGTTAAGTCTGGCTTTTCCTATTAGGATATTGTCAGTTCCAAGCCTAGTATTGTAGGATAGTTTGACTGCTGTTATTCCATGCTGAGATGCTGTAGAATGCTATCCAAGTAGTTATTTAGGATACTTTGGATATTACGCGATGGGATAATTGCTGACTTTATACAAGGCTGTGGGAACCTAGTGTAGTAGACCATATAGAGAATAGACGTAAGGGCTTCTCCAGAGTGTCTTTATAATACGATGCGATACCACAGGGGGAATTGACATTGAGTGGTTACTCAGAGTGTATGTAGTTCCTCGAGGAGGGCCACAGGGGGAATGAGACGTTGAATGCTTCCCTAGAGAGCCTTTAGTACGATACGAGACTATAGGGGGAATTGACGATGAGTTCTTCCCCAGAGAGTCTATTATTTAGCTGAACCAGAGGGGTGAGACTGTGTGTGCCTCCCAGATGGTTTCTAGTACTTTTTGGTTGAGCCATAGGGGTTAGGATGTGAGAACTACCCAGAGGGTTACCTGTTTGTTCTACTTTCTTGAGTGGCTGCTTACTTGTTTGTAAATTATATGCTAGAAACTGTGGATTGTTTGCTGCTGAGTACTTTCCTATTTACTGCTTTCCGTACTTTTACCTGCCATATATTCACTAACTGTTAGGAACAATTCTTCAGGTTGTTGCCTACTGGGATTTTTGTCTCAAACCCTGTTTGGATCATGATTTTGGGCCCAAACAGATTATATTGTTGCAGGTATAGATAAGGGCAAGCACCCTTCGACTTCAGGTACTTGACTTGATGTGGAGCTGGGGAGAATTGGACCAAGATTAGGCTTGAGTTGCTGAGGAGCTGTTTATCTTTCTTTTGTACTTGTTTTTAGTACTGATTGTATTTCTAGCATTGTGACTAGTTTGACATCTTTCCTAGACATATTCATCATCCATCATTTATATATATGTATGCTCTAGTTGTTTCTTTATCTCAGTCTTCTGTTGTTTACTCTTGTATGGATTTTTACTACTTCCGCTATTGTATGGGTGTTGTTTACTTCCACTGTGTACTCTGCCAATGAGGGCATAGTTTCCCCACTATCACACCCAAGGCCCTTGCTGCTAGTCGGCAACCTCTGATATTCAGGGAAATGCGATTGAGGCCATGTGACCAACCGGGTACGAGGCGCCTCTGGGTGGCTTCTGGAACCGGGACGTTACAAATTGGTATCAGAGGCTTATTTTCTATTGACTTACTATTTGGAGCCTTTATCCAGGGATAGGATGGAATAGGTACTTGTTAATAAGCTATGCTCGGGAGTAGCTAACCCGTGTACAGGTAAAATCCATACTACCTCGTTTATTGTAATTTTATTGTTTTTACATTTTATAGTTGATTTTATTTCACCGTTGAATGATTCACATGCTTTGTTCTGTTACCGTTGTTGTTATTGTGGTTCTATTTCTGTCGCAACCCGATGAGATGTGGGTATGCCATCTCATGCATCATATAGGCACTTGTTAGAAATCACATGCCCTGCATTCTTGCCATGCTATCTAGGATGCATTATCAATTTCATGTCATTGTGATAGACGTTTCATAGATTATGCATGCTGTTGTGATAGATGCTTTGATAGAATCCCTGCTGTTTGATAAGGAATTTGTTTGTATAGTGATTTTCTTAGATTGACGCCAAAATTTGATTCTTGAGGTGTTATCGGCCCTCATGAACCGGAATTTGGTGGATCATTGATTGTTTTCTTTGTTATAACTTCTATAATATGCCAAGATTTGATTCGCGGGGAGTATAGGCCATCACAGATCGGAATTTGGCACCTTAACGCTTGTTTTTCTGTGTTTTCTAGGATTTAGTGCAGTTCTGAGGCTACTTTCCAGAAAAATGCAGAATACACAACGTGTACTTTATGAATACATGCCGTGTAGTTTTTAGCCGTGTCACTGACTGTGTGGGCAGGGACACGGGGTTGTGAAAGTTCTTGTAGGAACACACCGTGTACTATTTTAGCATGTCGTTTAGTCTGAAATAGGTACCCTGGCCGTGTCATGAACAACACGGGTCATGTTATCTTTTCACATACACACTGTGTCTAAAATTTACACACCGTTTAGTATGACCTGGGTACTCGACTGTGTCACTAA
The DNA here is from genome assembly GCA_963277665.1 of Viscum album. NCBI lineage: Eukaryota > Viridiplantae > Streptophyta > Magnoliopsida > Santalales > Viscaceae > Viscum > Viscum album. The sequence continues at coordinate 1,144,931,182 of OY728148.1, forward strand.
CAACACGGGTTGGGTAATTCCTTCAAGGGCACGCCGTGTTCCCATGGAACACGCCATGTATAGTTAACCATGGATCTGGCTGTGTAACTAAAAACACGGGTCGGTGTTACCATTCTCGTACACGCCATGTCTGTCTGGAACACACAGTATAGTGTAAGCCGTGTGTCAGGCCGTGTTACTAACTACATGGGATGGTGAAGCTTGTCTAGTACACGCCGTTTCTTCCTTAAACACGCCGTGTATTTTTGTCTTAGAGGATCCATGTGGCTAGACCGTGTATAAGGACTCGGGCAGGGAATAGGATTCAAGTACACACCGTGTGTTAGGACAAAACAATATGTATTTGGGGTATTACACGACCAGTTTAGGTAGAAGTACACGTCCATGTGAATGAATTAATGGAACATGCCGTGTAGGGAAAGAACACTCCATGTAGTCATGTTTTTCATAACTTGAATGCCTTATTTTCCATGTTCCTTATTGTGCCTTTAGTTTTTCAGTCCTTGTTAATCTTGAATCTAAGGTGTGCTTTTGAACTTTCAGAGCTATGCCACCGAGACGTCCTCTGGTTGTACATCAGCTACCAGACGATGACTAGACACTGGATATGGCCGATCAGGGACCTTCTACAGATCCTCCTGCTATGCCAGCCTTGACACCAGTAGTTATACCAGTTGCAGGCACCGATGCATAGTTTAGGGAAGGTTTTATGAGGGTGATGAAGACCTTCTAGGGAGATCCACCTCTTTCCTCGACTATGGAATACCTGAAGCAGATTTTCCAGCAGCAGAATCCCCCCACCTTCTCTGGGGAAGGAGGACCTCAGGCTGCAGAGTCATGGCTAGAGGCCATGATGTCGATTTTCAAGCATCTGGAGACGCCTCCATAGAGGCGGGTCAAGCTCGCTACCTACATGATATGAGACTCTGCCAAGAGGTGGTGGGATGTGATCTCACAGGTGTGACATCAGCAGATTATGGCATGAGAGGAGTTTCAACGCGTCTTTTATGACTAATTCTATCCGGAGACCCTAAGGGCTGACCGAGCCCGGGAGTTCAAGAGCCTAGAGCAGGGTAATCTTTCTGTCATGGAGTATTCCTCTCATTTCACCGAGCTTCAGTGTTTCACACCCCTACAGAGTGGAGATGGTTTGTTCTTGGCAAGGAAGTTTGAGGATGGTCTCAAACGGGAGATCCGCTCACAGGTGAATATCTTCAGGCTGACTTCCATAACTTCCATCATCAAACATGCACTAATTCTGGAGCGCAATCTGAGAGATTCTGGAGCTGAGATCCGGGGAAGTTCTGCCTCCAGAGTTAGTGCTTCACCAGCTGATAGTAGGAAGCGCCGTAGGGAGTCTAAGCACGGTGATCCGAGGTAGCAAGACACATCTTCAGGTAGCCAGGTGGTATGCTACCAGTGTGGAAGGGCTGGGCATATGAGGTCGTAGTGCTAGAGGGACCGAGTGGAGTGACGATCTTGTGGAAATATGGGTCACCTTCAGCGCTTCTGTAAGGTTTTATCACCACCATATGGTGACAGAGGTTATTCCATGACTCCTCGTCCAGGAGAAGCGCCATGAGTTTCTCACCGGTCTGGGAACTGGAGTTCTTCCAGCCATTCGGGCCGAGGTGGAGGTCGTGGTCAGGGTTGTAAGTCACCGGTCTTCTAGCGACAACAGGGTGGATCATCTCAGAGCGATCAGGCAGGGTCACAAGGCCATGGAGAAGGCCGGACTTGTGAGATGGAGCAGACCCAACAGGAGCAGGATCCCGGACCTTCCACCGTTTGAGGTACGATCTTAATAGCCTCAGTTTTATCTTCTGCAGTTTTCAATACAGGGGATTCCTATAGCTTTATCTCTATTTCTATTGTGGAGATCCTTGGGCTCTGTAACTTTTCTTCTGCTGACATTTTGACTCTAGAAAAAATGTTGGGGACTAGGACGACTGGTGTACGTTAGTGTAGAGAGTTCCCTCTTGAGGTTGCAGGGTGTCACTTTCTATGGGATCTCTTTGTCCTAGAGATGACAGGATATGATGTCATTACTGGAATGGACTGTCTAGTTCCTTAATAGGCATTCATTGACTGTTATCGCCTCAGGGTGAGTTTCATATCACCAGTGGGTGGATCTTTTCTCCATCGGGGTGAGAGGGATGTCCAGGTGAGTAGAGCAGGACCCGAGCATCATGGGCTAGGCAGAGTTACATCTTAGATTTTCAGTCTGTATCTGGATGACCAGGGGACTTCATAGTTAGACTTTCTTCTAGTGGTGGATCGTTTCTTGGATGTATTTCTATAGGACTTTTCAGGTTTTCCTCCAGAGCGTGAGGTAGATTTTTCTATTGAAATCGTTCCAGGAGCATCATCAGTGTCCATTCCTCCTTATTGAATGGCTACACCTGAGTTGCAGGAGCTCAAGAATCAGTTGGAGGAGTTGCAGGAAAAGGGTTTCATCCAACCCAGTACTTCTCCTTGGGGTTCACATATCCTATTTGCGAAGAAGGCATACATCACCCTTAGGATTTTTGTGGATTATTGGAAGTTGAACCAGTTGATAGTCAAGAACTGATATCCCATGATAAGGATTGATGACCTTTTTGATCAACTTCGAGGAGCTTGGGTGTTCTAGAAGATTGATTTGAGGTCCAGTTGCCATCAGTTGCACATTAGACCATCTGATATACCTCTTACAGCTTTCTGGAGTAGGTATGGTCTATATGAGTATATGGTTATGTAGTTCGGTCTCACGAACATGCCTACAGTTTTCATGGCGTTGATGAACAGAGTGTTCCATCCATACTTAGAATCTTTCGTGGTGTTCTTCATGGACGATATCTTGGTGTACTCTCACACTCGACAAGACTATGCTACCCATCCTAAGATCGTTCTGAGTACACTGAGATAGCATCAATTATATGCTAAGCTCTCAAAGTGCCACTTTTGGATGGATCAGATTCACTTCTTGGACCATGTTATCTTAGAGACAGGAGTATCATTAGACCCATAGAAAGTGAGAGCAGTAGTTTCCTGGGAGAAGACAAAGAACGTCTTTGATGTGCAGAGTTTTCTAGGGATGGATGGATACTACAGGCATTTCATACAGGACTTTTCACGCTTATCAGCATCACTGACCTGTCTGACCAAGAAGGGTGCGAAGTTCTTATGGTAAGATTCTTGTGATTTAGCCTTTCAGGAGATGAAAGGGAGGTTGACTTCAACACTGATACTAGTCTTGATAGAGATGAGAAAGATCTACACTATTTACTATGATGCTTCAGGTATCAGGCTGGGATCTGTGCTTATGTAGGGAGATGGAGTCGTTGCGTATGGGTCTCAACAGTTGAGGCCAAATGAGAGGAATTACCCGATGCACGATCTGGAGTTGGCAGCTGTTGTTCATGCCCTATGTTGCTGGAGAAATTATCTTCTGGGAGAGTACTTTATGGTTTTCACCAACCACAAGAGTCTCAAGTATATCTTCACTCAGTGTGATCTGAATTTGAGACAACGCAAGTGGGTTGAGTATCTACAATCCTTTGACTTTGAGCTTTTCTATATGCTTGGGAAGGAAAACGTGGTGGCTGATGCGTTGAGTAGGAGGACTCAGATACGTGCAGTTCAGGAGGCTAGCAGTGATTGGAAGCTTATGGCTCTGTTCTCTAAGAATAATTTGGAGGTGCACGACAGACAAGAGCAAAATTTTCTATCTTTTGTAGTTGTTACCTCAACACTTGTTGATCGGGTCCGTATGAGGAAGCTATTAGACTCAGAAGGCCTAGTCCTTTGGGAGAGTGTTTCAGGAGAGGACCCTATTCTTGGATGGAAAGTGGGTGAGGATGAGATATTTCATTTCCAAGGATTCGTATGGGTGCCCGTAGACATACGTGAGGAGCTGATGTAGGATTTTCATTCCTCACTTTGGGCAGTTCATCCTGGCATCACCAAGATGTATCGTGACCTACACTATCAGTATTGGTGGCCATGTATGAAGAGAGATGTTTCTTGTTTTGTCATGAGGTTTTCTACTTTTCAGCAAGTGAAAGCAGAGCATCAGCGACCAACAGGTCTTTTACAGTAGCTACCCATTCCAGAGTGGAAGTGGAATAGTGTCGCGATGGACTTCGTGACCACTTTTCCAAGATCACATCAAGGGAATGATGGTGTTTGGGTTGTCATCAACATGCTTACGATGGTTTCTCACTTATTTCTGAATAAGGAGACCTTCAATGTTGATGAGCTGGGACGGTTGTACATCCGTGAGATTGTACCTCTACATAGAGTTCCACACTCCATTGTTTTAGACATAGATGCACGTTTTACTTCTCGGGTATGGCAGGGGATTCAGAAGACTTTGGGTACACAGGTACTTTTGAGTATAGCATACCATCCCCAGATAGATGGCCAGTCTGAGCGAACGATTCCAGTTCTTGAGGACATGCTCCGAGCATGCATTCTAGATTTTGGAGGTTCTTGGGAGAAGAATATACCTCTTGTGGAGTTTGCCTACAACAATAGTTTTCAAGAAACTATTTATATGGAACCTTATGAGGCTTTGTATGGTAGGCCATGCCGATCACCCTTATGTTGGATGGAGGTAGGAGAGGTATCTTTGCTGGGACCTCATCCTGTTCAGGAGACCACTGAGCATATAGAGTTGATTCGAAAGAGGATGGCTACCGCACAGTCTTGACAGAAGTCTTATGCTGATCAATGGAGACAACCTCTGGAGTTTGAGGTCGGGGATCAGGTTTTCCTGCGTGTCGCACCGAGGTTGGGACACAAGAGGATTCAGAGATAGGTTAAGCTTTCACCATGGTATGTCGGGCCGTTTGAGGTATTGGAGAGAGTTGAGACGGTTGCCTATCGGTTGCAGTTACCTCAGAGGTACCGGGCTATGCATTATGTCTTCCATGTTTCTCAGCTCCGACATTACTTTTCAGACCCGTCTCATGTCTTTCAACCTGAGGAGGTTGATCTCGAAGCGGATGCATCGTTTGAGGAGCATCCTATATGTATTTTCAATCGTAGTATGAAGGTTCTCCATGGATGGTCTATTCCTATAGTACGAGTGCTATGGCAGCACGAGTGAGTATAGGAAGAGACTTGGGAGAGGGAGGCCGATATACAAACGCAGTGGCTAGAGTTGTTCGGGGATTCTTCTTCTGCACCGCGCTAGGGAAATTTGGGGATGAATTTCTTGAAGGGGGGAAGTTTATAAGAACTCGGACCTTTTTTTTAGGTATGTTTTTCCCTTTTATAGAGTTTTTGAGAAAAGTGGAGTTTCTGGAAATATTTGAAGTACACGCCGTGTAATTTATACGTACACGTCGTGTAATTCATTGCCACTCGAGGCCGAGTGCTGGCCGTGTCATGACCATGCACACAGCCATGTAGGGGTGTTATGGAGGCAGCCTAAAGTAGAGTACAAAAATATTATGTACACGCCGTGTACTCCAAAAGTACACATCGTGTATTTTGTTTTTTATTAAACGCACTGAGGTCATGTCTGAACCCTAGAACTGTCTTCTTCTCCAGATTCTTTGACAGATAGCGTTTCGTATGGCTGTGAATCTCCTCCGAGCCCCTGAGCCTCCGTCTGTTCTCTGAATCGACCGCCGTCGATTGCGTTGGAACCGCAACGGTAAGCTCTTCCTTCTCCTAGAGCTTCATTTTCCAATTCCTCCTCTTTCTCAAGTTATCGTGGGTTGAGAGTTTTGGAAATTTTCTTAGATCTACGACGTTCTAAGAAGAATCAAGCTTCGAGGTTCTAGTATATCAATCTCCTAAGGGCGAGGTAGGTGGTTTGTGCCTTTCTATAGGAAGTATTTGAGTATTTTGTGCAAATTACACCAATACCCTTGAACGGGGAATTGCATGTTTCTTGTTTTTCACTTGTTGTTTTCCTTCTTTTCTTATTTTCATGAGTAGAGATTACTGGTTGTGAATAAGGTAATTTACGGTGCTTTGGATGTTTTGACCTTGATTTGTTCTTCCTGTTTATGACCATTTGGTCTAGTTTTTCCTGTTAGACTATTGCCAGTTCCATGCCTAGTATTGTAGGATAGTGTGACTGCTGTTCTTCCATACTGAGATGTTGTATAATGCTATCCAAGTAGTTCTTGAGGATACTTTGGCCGTTACGTGATGCGATACTTGATGACTTTACACAAGGCTGTGGGAACCTAGTGTAGTAGACCATAGGGAGAATGGACGTAAGGGATTCTACAGAGTGCCTTTATAATACGATGTGAGACCACAGGGGGAATTGACGTTGAGTGCTTCCTCAGAGTGTCTCTAGTTCCTCGACGTGGGATATAGGGGGAATGAGACGTTGAGTGCTTCCCCATACCGCCTTTAGTACGATACAAGACTATAGGGGGAATTGACGGTGAGTGCTTCCCCAGAGAGTCTATTCTTTAGCTGTACCAGAGGGGTGAGGCTATGTGTGACTCCCATAGGGTTGCTGGTACTTATTGGTTGAACCATAGGGGTTAGGCTGTGAGAACTACCCAGAGGGTTACCTGTTTGTTCTACTTGCTTGAGTGGCTTCTTACTTGTTTGTAAATTATATGCTAGAAACTATGGATTGTTTTCTGCTGAGTACTTTCATGTTTTTTTCTTTCTATACTTTTACCTACCATATATTCACTGACTATTAGGTAGAGATCTTCAGGTGATTACCTACTGGGATTTTTGTCTCACACCCTATTTGGGTCATGATTTTGGGGCCAAACAGATTATATTGTTGCAGGTATAGATAAGGGAAAGAACTTTTCGACTTCAGGTACTTGACTTGCTGCGGAGCTGAGGAGCATGGGACCAAGCTTAGGATTGCGATGCTGAAGATCTGTTTATCTTTATTTTGTACTTTTTTTAGTACTGATTGAATTTCTGGATTTTTGACTTGTTTGGATGCTTTTCTAGACATATACATCATGCATCATTCATATATATGTATGCTCCAGTTGTTTCTTTATCTCAGTCTTCCATTGTTTACTCTTGTATGGATGTTTACTGATTCCTCTATTGTATGTATGTTGTTTACTTCCACTGTGTACTCTTCCAATGAGGGCATAGTTTCCCCACTATCACACCCAAGGCCCTCACTGCTGGTCGGCAGCCTCTGGAGTTCGGGGAAATTCTATTGAGGCCATATGACCAACCGAGTTTGGGGTGCCTTTGGGTGGCTTCTAGAACCGGGACGTTACATGGTTGTTTTGGCATTTCATTTCTTTTATAGACATTACCCATTCTTTGAAAATGAGGAAAATATTCAAAAAAATCATGGGAATATAGAAAAAGTGTTGTCCAAAAGAGACCAGAATCAAGGATTTTGCGAGTAGTCCGTTGGGGACTAAAGTGTCCCCCACAAGAAAGAGTGTGGCAGAATCTACAGATAGACTGAAACTCACTATCAGGGACACAACACCTAAGGACTTGATCACTACATGTGTTCCAGAGGTAGGGGTCATCCCAAATGTACCAACAAGACTCATGTTTTAGATGAATGGCTTGGTTTTTATTGAAATTAGTAGAAATTCAAGATGCTACCGAATAATTTACAATTTCAGCATACCAAGGAATAACATATTGCACTCGGTACAATTGCTCATTGGGAAACATTTCGTTTATAGGAATATAGGGGGATGAGTCAATGTCCGAGGATGGGGGAATCCTACTGATATGGTCATCCACCACATTCTATGCTCCTTTTTTATCTCTAATTTCTATATTAAATTCTTGAAGGAGGAGCATCCAGCGAATGAGATGTGGTTTGGATTCCAGTTTCTTAAGGAGATACCAGAGGGCTTAATGGTCTGAGAACACAATGAATTTGGACCCTAAAATATATGACCTAAATTTATCCAAGGAAAACTCAATGTAAAGGAATTCTTTTTCATTTGTGGTGTAGTTTTCTTGGGTAGGGTCCAAAGTACGTGAGGCATAGACAATGACATGTGGAGCTTGATCGACCATTTGTGACAAGACTTCCCCAACTTAATAGTTAGAGCCATGATATCACACATGAGCTCAAATGGTAAATCCCATTGAGGTGGTCGGATTACCAAGGATGAAGTGAGACTCCATTTTAACATATTAAAAGATTCCTCACATTATTTATCAAAAACAAATTATTTTTCTTTTTAGAGTAATTGAGAGAGGGGGAGTGTAATTTTACCAAAGTCATGAATGCAATGACTGTAAAATCCAGAATGACCTAGGAAAGACAGCATATCCCGTACATTTTTGGGGAATGGTAGTGAAGAAATGACAGCCACTTTTGATTTATCTACTTGGATACCGTCCCCAGAAATGACATTCCCCAAAACTATACCTTACCACACCATGAAATGACATTTCTCATAATTTAATACAAGATTTTTTTCAATATAGGGACGTAGGAATGAACCAAGGCTACTTAAACATTCATCAAAAGAGGATGCATAAATAGCAAAATCATCTATGAAAAATTCAATGCAATTCTCCAGGTAATCCGAAAATATACTAACCTTGCATCACTGTAAAGTACTCAGAGCATTGCACAGACCAAATGGAATCTTTCTATATGAAAATGTGTAAAAGGGGAAAGTGAAGGTTATCTTATCCTGATCCTTAGGGGAAATATTGATCTGAAAGTATCCATAATACCCATCAAGGAAATAGTAGTGAGACTTACCTGCTAGCCTCTCTATCATTTGGTCAATGAATGTGCAAGAACCCAGTTTTTTCTATAAAAGACTTTGGAATATTCTTGATGTTATTCCGGGGCAGCGCCTTCAGACAATGTGCAATTCCGAGCCCTGGTGTGGCTGGAATTCAATTTTCAGTGCGTTCACATTGAAAACGCCAAATAAATTAGATAAATCCTAAACCATGATCCAGAACAGGAATCTGAGTGTACGGATGGGTCTGAAATGGGGTGTTTACCAAAGGAACGACATAAAGCATGTCGGCACGGGATGTTTGGACCCCTCCCTCATTAGTGGAACATAAAACGGATAAATTTATTAATTAATGTATTCGTTTAATGGCTAAACTCAATAATATCTTAAATGGTGGCTCGGATTGGAAAACTAAGGGCATCGTTGAGTTCGGAGCATGCCATTTACCCTAGTAGGGGTGTAAGTTTTGTGGGCGCGAGCCTTTTGTGGAAAATGGCCCCATGGGCGTTTTCGTAATTTGGATGCCTCAGACGTTCAGTTTAATAACTTTTGAAAGAGGCCTCAGATTAAAATTCCAAGACCGCCGTTGTTCTCTGGAGGAGGTGTTCACCCTAGGGTAGGCTGAACCTCAACCCCGCTGAGGGTTCGGGTATGGAACCTACGGGCGGGGGTTTAAGTGTTTCCTATTTAAACACTCCCCCCTTTGTTTTGTTTCACCCTGGTGAAAACCCTCCCGACAAAGAAGGAGGAGCTCTATCCTCCCCTCCACCTCTCCGGAGAGGCACGACAGTCCAGAGGATCTTCGCGAAGCGTCGGGCTACGCCCCTGCAAGTAGGAGTCACTACCACAAAAACAGTTTTTCGCAGCGCCCCCCCCTTTATCAGCGCTTTTTTTAAAAGTGCTGATAAAGGGTCGGCTTCATTTTTTTTTAAAAAAAATATATTAATATATTAATATACAAATATAGTTATATTGTTATATAAATATAATATATAATTTTTAAATATATTTTAGATAAGTATAAATGTACATTTACACTTATTATACTTAATATATAAGATATTTAATGAAAATGGCTTCTTAAAAAATTTAAAAAAATATTTTTATTTAATAATTTGATAATCATTATGGATTAATAGTCATTTAATAACAATTTGAAGACTAAAAAAATTAAAAAAATTAAAAAAGATCCAAAATATGTTGAAAACACAACTCAAACTTCAAACGGCCATAACTTTTGATCCGGGTGTCCGTTTGAGCTCTACCACATATCAAATCGAAGCTTGCGACGAGATCTACGTCGTTGTGACCCGGGGGACCCCTGTCAAGCGTTTTTCGAGGCCAAAAGATTCCCAGAAGGCCTCCAAAACTGAGTTTTTTGTCGGGGTACCCAGATTTTTTAACATTTTGTGGATTTTCAAACTCGTTTAAGGGGGTATTATTGGTTTTTTTTGCCAGGGACTGAATTTATTCCCAGGTATTACATTCATATTGATATTATGTCTTTGAAATTTCATCCTTTTTTATAATGAACTACTTTTTATAATCAAATATATAACTATATGTACATATTTTTTTATATATTCACACCTAAAAATTAATTTTTTTAAATAAATAATTAAACATATTTACATATAAAATATATTAGCTTTATCTAAATAATAACTAATATCCATTTTATTTAAAATACCAATATATGAATATTTATATATTTATATATTAATCTAACTATATATATATATTAATATAACTATATATATATATATATATAATAATCTAACTATATATATATATATTAATCTAATAACTATATATATATTAATATAACTACATATATATATATATTAGTATTACTATAAATATATATATTAATATAACTATATATATATATATTCATATAACTATATATATGTTAATATAACTATATATATATATTAATATAAATATATATTACTATACGAATAAATATAACTATATATATATATTAATATTACTATATATATATATTAATATAACTATATATATATATATTTTATAATATAACTATATATATATATATTATAATCTAATAACTATATATATATTAATATAAATATATATTACTATATGAATAAATATAAATAAATAAATATATATATATAGATAGAGATATCATGAATTGGAAGACAAATCAAAATAGAGTAGTGGTAAAGGCTTAGGCGTGCAGGGGGGAGGTCTCGAGTTCAAATCCAGTGGGAGGCAGGGGCGTGCGCGCATGGGGGAATATAGCAGCAAGCGCTGTTAAAGGGTGAAGGGGGTGAGTGGGGTGCGTGGGGTGCTGTGAAGGGGCAGAAAAGCACTGTAAAATGGGGGGGCTCAAGCGCTATAAAAGCCCACCCGATTCGCAGTATTTTTTAATTTTTTTTAATTTTTTTTAAATTTTTTTAACTTTTATCAGTGCTTTTTCAAAAGCGCTGATAAAATGGTCCTTTATCAGTGCTAAAACGAAAGTGCTAATAAAGGAAGCACTGATATATGACCCCTTTATCAGCGCTAAAAAATCGCTGATAAAGGGACACTTTTATCAGCACTTTTTTTAGCGCTGATAAAAGACCCCTTTTATCAGTGCTTTTTTTAGCGCTGATAATGGGGTCCTATATCAGGGCTTTTCTAGCGCTGATAAAGGCCATTTTTAGCGCTGATAAAGGCCGTGTTTGTAGTAGTGAGTTTTCGTTTGCGTTTTAATTCCAAATTCTTCTTTCAAGATGAATTATATCATAGAATTGTTGTTTGTTTTCTGAGAGAGTCCCATGATTGCGTAACATATTTTCTAAGCTTTCTAACACATATTTCGGATTAAAAATCCAAGTCCTGAGGTGATCGTAGCGATCCGGCGAATTCCGGGGTGATTTTGGGTGTTTTCTGGCGGATCTGGGTACTCCGGCGAGCGGGCGCGGCGGTCCGGAGAGCGGGCGCGACGGCGCGCGGCGGCTCCAGGCGGTGGCACGCAGTAGCTCAGGCGGGAAGTGATCAGAAAAAGGGAATCGGTGCGGGTGGTTTCAGTGTGAGGCGGCTGCTCCAGGTGGGAGGCCGAGCTCGCCAGGCGCAAGGGAGCACCGGGGTCGCGGCGAGCGACCACAGCGGGGGAACAAGACCGGCGAGACGCGGGTCTTCACGCAGTGGGATGACCGGCCACGAGGGCTGATCTGAGAGTGAACCGCGAGTCCACGGCCGGCCCAGGCGGCTGAGCCGTGGGCCGGTGCTGTGAGCTGGGCCGGCCGGCGCGGGCCGGCCCAGGCTGGGCGGACCGGCCGGTCCAGCCCCAGGTGCTTCGTCCCCTCAACTTCGGACACCCGTATCTTTCGCTACGGGTGTCCATTTTGCTTGAAGTCTGCGGCAGTGTACTCCAAACGTCGAGATGGAAATTTTGAGATGGTCTCATGAATTTTTAATTTTTGAGATGAGGGCCTCGGTGGCGAGACACACCTTTAAGTGGAAGGGCGTTTTTCTCAGGGGTTCTTGTTTTGGACGGCGCGAGCACATCCGATGTCCGAATTGAGCGCTGTAAGTGGCGTTGGGACCCTGATGGCGAGGAAACGTTTTCCAGTGTGGTTTTGGGCATTGAAACCAGAGTTGAGGTGTGGGACCCACGGGCCGTCATTCGAGCTGCACACGGCTTTTTGTAACCTTTTCATCGGACGTCAGTTCGGGGCATGCGAGCAGTCAATTATGAGTGTTTTTCTGAGGGCATTGCAGTGGTGCAATCCGACCGCTTTAATTCTGCACGAGGGTGCGGGCCCCATGAGAGCCGTTTTGGGAGTTGGCGGTGATTTCCAACTTTATCATTGGGTGTCTGTTTCGGACAAGTGATTAGTCAAACTTGTGTACTTTTTCGAGAGGATCGCAATTGTGCGATCCGTTCGTTGTGATTTGGGACTGGGATTTGGGTCCCACGTTGCACCGCTCGTGTGTGGTGCGCCAGAATGAATATTTTTCTCAAGATATTCGTTCCACTCAAGTGAGTAGTCCTTTTGACGTGTTTTCCTGAGGGGATCTCAATGGTGCGATGCGCCTGACTATTTTTGGGACCGAGGCTCGGGATCACGGGACGCCGTTCGGGCGTAAAGCAGTGTTGGCTACTTTTCCGTAAGATATCTATTTGCGACAAGTAAATAGTCTATCTCACATGTTTTTCTGTGAGGATTAAAATAGTGTAATCTGTTTAGGTGAGTGGAGAATATTACGCGATATTATTAAATGTAGAAATATGAAAGGTGCTTCGGTGGTGGTTCTTCTTTCTGTGTTCAGAAGTGAACCTTTGGCGTGTGATCGCGTTCACTCCTGTGTGAGTGGAGTTGATGTTTGATGAGATGTGGTTGGCCGTGCTGGGGCCGAGGAGGAAGTAGGTTGGCGAATTTCATTTTCACCCTTCGCGTGGACGTTGGGTGTTGTGTGCATGATAGACTTTGGGCTAGAGATATGGTATACTCTGGGAGTATACGGGAATGCTTGGAGGTACATGATGTAGTATGTGCCTGAGAACGTCTGTGCTTGGTTGGGAGATGAGCTGGGGCCACACGTCGTGTGGGCCCCAAGTGTGTGTTGTGTTCTACTTTACGTACCTTTGACATCTCGTGACATATAGAGTCCTCCTATTCACGATGGTTTAGACCAGCAGGGTTGAGTGGTTTTCCCTGGTTTTGTTCTAGAGTTGGGTGGTTACACGATACCCACTCCGAGTTCTGTTGGCCAGTGTTGTACCATCCAGTAGGGATGGACAGAGCAGTTCCGGGTTTACCCTCCAGCAGAGACCGAGTAGTGGGTTGCTCATCGACTTCTTTGGGTTAACCTCTAGTAGATACTGGGCAGTGAGTTGATCACTGACCTCTTAAGGTTTACCCTCCAGTAAAGACTGGGCAGTGGGTCACCCGACGACCTCTTAGGGTTTACCCTCCAACAGAGACTGGGAAGTGGGTCACCCGACGACTATTGAGTGTCTATGTTTCCTTAGGGCTGGACAGTGGGTCGCCCGTCGTCTTGTTCAAGGTCTACCCTCTAGCAGGGCTGGGAAGTGGGTCGCCTGTCAACTTATTCTAGGTCTACCCTCCAGTAGGGCTGGGTAGTGGGTTTCCTGATGATGTATTAGGGTCTACCCTCCAACAGGGCTAGGCAGTGGGTCGCCCGTCGACTTATTCCAGGTCTACCCTCCAGTAGGTCTGGGCAGTGGGTCGCCTGATGATGTATTAGGGTTTACCTTCCAGCAGGGCTGGACAGTGGGTCACCCGTTGGCATTTCAGACTCAGTCCTTTCTACTTGGATAGTCTGTGGCTTTACTCCGTGACTACCGGAGTGGGACCCTTGTTTGTACGGGTCCGTGATGTGACAACTTGAATTTGAGGACCTCTCGACTGTGTGATAGTGACGAGGTGGGGTTTGACTTTCCCCTAGAACTCTCAAGTACGAGGGGTGATTTCCCCACCAAGATGCGTCCTTGTGACGCGACCTAAAACCGTGCTGGCGAGTCAGTGCCGCCCAAAGCGGATAGTGTCAGGGTGCGGTGATTTGATCCCCTTGACTTGTAGTTTAGGGCAGATGTGCAGGATACTGGGCATCGATGGTGTTTACTTCTGGGGATGTTGGCTACTCACTTTCTTGGCCTGAGCTATGGGAGAGAGATCCCCTTATGATCTTTTTTGGGTTTCTTGACAGATCATATACATATATGTATACCTTGTTCCAGTTCCCACTCCTTGGGTTTTGGTCACCCTTCTTCTAAGAGAGGCGAATACGCACAAGGTATGCCATGTGCTTTTCGTGTCTAAATTCTCATTGTTGGACGAGTATACTCTCCTGATATAGGTAGCGAAGACTTGGCGGGAAGTTAATATTCTCACCATTTCCAGCTCCTTGTGTCTGGACAAGTCTACCTCCTTTCTCTTGTTGGGTTGAGCTGGACTCTCTACTATTACTCTTCTGCACTCTATCTATTGTACTCTTTTACTTTCCCCTGTTCGATCTACTGATCAACCTTCGGTACCTCTTTTGTTGATCCCTTGAGCCTTAGGGGTATCCTACTGAGTATTTTTATACTCACCCCTGCTTGGGATTTTCCCACACTTGGTGTGCCCTTGCAGACGACATACAGGTTGGTCATGACTTCAGCGGAGCTTAGGAGTTCGGGAACTTGGACCGCGTGCGGTGGTCATAGTCGGGTTCCAGGTGTGGAACTCTCCCAGGTGTTTGCTTTTGTTTACCTGTTGCTGAGTTGTGGAACTTTTCTAGTTGGGCGCGTGTTTTTCCCTTTTACTTTTTAGTTTACCTTCAGCAGTTGCTTCGTACTATTTAGAGGTCGATGCACTTTGTGGTTTATTTATACCCGTTGGTACTTTACTTTTATTTTTTTACTCTACACTATTGCATTGAGTGGGATATGTTTGTGTGCACAGTTACTTAGGCAAAGGCCTCCCCGAGTTATTGTGCCTTCGGCGCTGGTCGCCATCCCCTGGCCTAAGGAGGCGAGCTTGGGGTAGTTGCGGCTTGGGCCTGGGTAGGGTCGGGTCATGAAAAAGTGGTATCAGAGGTGGTTCGTTCCTTGGGACGTTGTTCGGACGTCCCTAAAAATGAATTGGTTGGGATTTAGGGAAATAGTGTTAACGTGTCTCGAGAGCGGCTCTCAGGCCAGGGAGTCCAGTGATGGTGCAGCGGCCAACGTATCCATTCACCAGGTCCCTGATAACATGCTTGTCGACTCGGCATGCTGAGACACTCTGTCCTTCTTGAGTCATCTCCCCATTGTTGTTACTATTATATACATATATTCTCATCTGACTGTGACACTCCATGATAACATTCAGGTTGTCTCCGTGAAGATAGCCATCCAGGATACCATCTTTGGTGCATGATGATGAACCTGTGAGCTACGGGGCCTCAGTCCGGGACCCATCATGCAAGCCCCTTTCTCCGGGTGGGCCGGTAGCAGCACCCCCACCTGTTGAGCAGCAGACAGCTCCAACAGAGCAGACTGAGCTTGAGCGCAGGTTGAGCGCGCTGTGCGAGTTCCAGCGACAGAGACCGCTGAGGTTCAGTGGTGAGCCAGACCCTCAAGCAGTAGAGGTTTGGCTCGAGACAATGTTTTTCCTCTTCAGTCTTGTGCAGAAGCCGACAGATCATATGGTGGCTTTGGCCGCCAACCTTTTCCAGAGAGCAGCTGAGCATTGGTGGAGTCTGGTGACTCAGTTTCTTGACAAGTCGTCGCTTTTGTGGGGAAACTTTCAGTTGTTGTTTCGTGAGGAGTTTTTCCCCTCCTGCATACGCTCCGTTCGAATTCTGGAGCTCCTTCAGTTTCAGCAGGGAGGGATGACGTTGGCCGAGTATGCGGCTAGTTTCACAGACCGTGCACGCTTTTACCCGGACTTGGTCCTTGACGGAAACTTCTGAGTGCGAATGTTTGAGCAGGTTCTCCGCAGAGAGATTCGTGTTGTCATAGTACCCTTGGGAATTTCCACTTATGCGAGGGTGCTAGAGAAGGCGCTGGTGATAGAGAGCTTCCTGTCACATTCTACAGTTGGTGGTGGCAGCAGGCTCGACAGAGCCGAGACGTCTGCCGCAGCTAGCGGGCGTCAGGTGATAGGACCTCGACGCAGGTGGATTTTTGATAACTGGACTCAGGGGCGTGGTCGTACACCATAGTGGCACCGGAGGGCACCAGTGCATCCTAGAGAGAGTCGGTGTTATGCTTGTGATGACCGAGGTCACCTGGCACGGGACTGCTCGACCAGGCACGCTGAGAATATCGGGCAGGCAGCAGGTGCACCACCACGACAGAGGCAGCGTCATGATCGGAGTAGCGCCCAGAGAGGTGGTGCTAGAAGAGGAGTGGAAGTAGATAGTAGTGGGGGAAGACTTTACGTGGTCTTCCCATCACCACTAGGTGGTCCACATCTGGCTTAGAGAGCTGATAGTTGGAACCATGGACAGCCGTGAGCTTTGGATGTCTACGATCCTGTGGAGCATGAGGTGGAAAGAGTTATGCTCTACGACCATTCTACTTCTTGTAGTAGAATTGTTAAGCTCTGTGTGTGAAATGATTTTCTCCCAACTCCTTGTTTGAGTTGTCAATAGGGTGGCGTGAAGCGTCGATGTAACCCTGTGTTGGTAAGGTAAAAGGTGTGGGACCTTTTCTTTAGTCGATGGTGTCAACTCCTTCGCTCTCCGAGCATGTAAGAGAGTCTGGTTTGTGAGACATCGACTATGAAATCTTGCGTGACCAGATATCCTTGGGTGTTTAACCATATGGATATTCTGAAGGAGGGAATCACAGGGCTTTGTCCCAGGTCCGAACGGTGATTCCAGTCATGGCGTGCGACGTAGGGGTTTGTTCGGGGAGGTGAGCTACCCCCGAGAGCCTTCGGGCCATTTGAGACCGTGAAAAGGGATGGTGAGGTTCCCTATCGCCTTGCCCTAACCCCAAAGTCTGGAGTTGGTGCAAAATGTCTCCCGCGTGGCTTACCTGAGAAGGTGTGTGCGTTCCCCTATGCACGTCATCTATAGTATCCCGCCTTTTTGTCACATAAACTTTCATTACATTTTACAAAACCGAGGATCTTTAAGGTTTAGTGTCTTGGAAACCAGAAACTTAATACATGAAACAAAAAAATCATTCTTCTTAAACACTTGAAAGGATTCTCCTTATGTTCATCCTAGGTTCATTACTGCATCTCATAACCTGGGTACATACATCAAAAGAAAGGGTGAGCTGAAGGCCCAGTAAGGGAAACAAGGGAAACATTTAACATGTGAACTTCAGATACAACAATAAAGTCATGAAAAGAACTTTAATATATGAGAATGAAATCATGAGGAATATCATAATAAAAATAATGTTTTTCATAACTTAAAGATGTGGCTACAACATTTAACATGGACAATCATTTACGTTTCACCAAGGTCCATCCCCAAGGTGTTAATAAAAATTACCAAGGTTATTCGCCAAGGTATCAGTCTAAATGGTCATCTCTAGAGATTAAGTCTTTACCCAATGCATTGGAGCGCTATCAGGGCACACCCTTAAATTTGTTTTTATTATCATGTGATCCACATATATAATCATCAATAATTTCATAAACAACCCATATATCATAAAAGAAATGGGTTTCATTTCATAATCATAAAGTTTTAAAAACTGCTTTAAAGACATGATCTTTATGTCACTTTAAACCCACAGAAAGGGAAAGTGGGTCTCATGTATATAAATCCAAGAATTTAAAATAGAAAAACTTGGTATATATGTGAATACCCAGATATAAGAGAGATCTTTGAGTATTCACTTAATAAAATAAAAGAACTTTAGAATAAGAGAGAGTCATTTTGAGACAGAAATTCTGCAGCATAACGACTATGTTTCGGGGTTTTAGAATACATTGAAAAGAGAGGGGACATGGGTCAAACATTCATAAATGACCCATAAAACAGTATAGGTAAAGAATATGAAGGATATATGAACATGGTAATGAAATTTTAAAGACATACCATATGAATTGAAAAAAATGGAAGGAAGACAAAAATAAGATTTCTCTTATGAAAATTCGGCAGCCTAACGACGTCACTTAAAACTTCAAAAAAAGTGAATTGACGAGGTCAAATAGGGTATCTCATCATATGAACATAAAATATCAGTATGAAAGATATATAGATAATATGCCAAAATAATAAAAAGGAACATGAAAGACTTGACATGAAAATAGATCTTGAAAACGAGAAGGGTGAAAGAATCCCTTAAAAATTCGGCAGCCTAACGGTGCCACTTAAAACTTCAAAATACTGAATTGAAGAGATAAAATAGGTTATCTCATAATATGAACATAAAAGATCAGTATGATAGATATAGATATCATACCCCAACATAATAAAAATGAACTTGAAAGACTTTACATGAAAGTAGAACTTTGACAAATGAGAATGGTGAACGAATCCCATAAAAATTCGGCAGCCTAACGGCGTCACTTAAACTTTAAAAAAATAAATTGAACAGATCAAATATGGTCTCTAACCATATGAACATAAAAGAACAGTATGATAGATATAGATATCATACCCCAAAATAATAATAAGGAACTTGAAAGACTTGACATGAAAGTAGAATTTTGAAAAATGAGAAAGGTGAACGAATCCCTTAAAAATTCGTCAGCCTAACGGCGTCACTTAAACTTCAAAAAAATGAATTGAAGAGATCAAATAGGGTATCTCATAATATGAACATAAAAGATCAGTATTATAGATATAGATATCATACCCCAAGATAATAAAAAGGAACTTGAAAGACTTGACATCAAAGTAGAACTTTGAAAAATGAGAAAGGTGAAAGAATCTCTTAAAATTCGGCAGCCTAACGGCGTCACTTAAACTATCTTAAAACGGATTGATGAGAGAAAGAGGGAGTATCTCATAATATGAACATGAAAATGGCAGTAAGATTAATATAAAAGATCATCCTACAACATAAGATCATGGAGCATAAAAGAAATGACATAAAAGAGATTACTTGAAAAGAAAGAGAGAGGTAAGATCCCTTACCTTAAAACGTAACTCTTAAAACTCAAAGGTTGGGACCCTGAGGGATTGGGGGCACCTTGGGAGGACTCCTTGGGAGGTAATGAGACCAGAGATTCGTTGGGGGAGAGTTAGGAGTCGAATGGATGATAGGATGGCTTGGTATTTATAGGGAAAGTGAGAGGACAAGGCATTAATGGCCAAGGGACACATCATTAGTGGTTTTGGAAAAACCATGGGCTTGACCATGGTATTTTTCCATGGTATTGGACACTTGGGACACCTCATACCTTATCTTAATATTCATAAGTCGACCATATTGATTACATAGTTAATACATCATTTAATGATGTCATTAAACACCCGTAACTTAAAAACTGTATTTTAACTATTCATCAAAAATTCATCTTTCTCAGAAAAATACCAAAATTTCACCTTAACCAAATATCAATGATCTGATTTCAAAAATGAACTCCATTTTATAAAAATAATTTTCTAAATAAATTTAATTTAATTTTTAAATAAATACACTATTCACCGAAAATTCATTTTTTCAGAAAAATCCCCAAAAATTATGTTAACATAATATCGATGCTCTGAGTTCAAAAATGAAATCCATTTTATAAAATTAATTTTTAAATATTTTTAATTAATTTTTTAATTAAAAAACACTATTCACCTGAAAAAACTAATACTTGAATAATAATTTATGAAACCGTTATTTAACTATTTTATTGAATCACATTACATAATCAAGGTGCCTAGATTATATTAATGCTTTATTTAAGTGAGATTACTAATCCATTTGGCTACATTACTAATCCTAAGCATAACATCACTATTCATAATTTACTATTCAGCAAAAATTAAGTTGATCTTATTAGACTCTAAATTTCGTACTGAACATAATTGTAGAAGACCATTTTTTGAAAATCATTACACATTTTTAATTATTTAAGGTTTACAAAAACATTTTTAAAATATCCTTTCTCTAAAATTCCTCAAAAATATGCATACTATATTTATCCGGACATTTAAAAATTCATAAACTTCATCATAAGAAGAAATCAAAATTTTTATTTAAAACAAAGGATTACACAAGGTAGTTACAGTCTCCTTACATAGCCCCTTATCACACCAGTATAGGACCTAAGTGTAAGGTGTGCTAAGGTGAGAGAATCCGAGGGAGGCTCGACCAACATCGCACAAGTAGTAATTTCTATCAGTTTGATCTTCTCGCGAAGGCGATTCCGTTCTAGCTTCACATGATGAAGTTCGGCTTGGGTTTGGTCTAGAGCAAAGCCCAGTGGTGCTACCACCTTCCCAAGTTCCATTAGATGGGCTTCGATTGGCCCGAGACTACATGATGAGGCCATCAAATCTCCTTTCTATATTAATTAACCAAGGTCACTTGTATTTAGAGATAAAAGTCACAACATTCAGTTTTCAATGATCATACTGACTAACGGTCATATAATAGTCAAAACCCAACAGTCTCATTTTTATTATACTCATGTTATCAAAAGAAACTGTTTTGTTGAGTATGAAAAATAAAATAACACACAAAATTAGGAAACAAGATTTATTCAAAATTTTGGGTCATTACAATCTTCCCCCCTTAAGAAATTGTGTCCTCGCAATTTTTAAATTTGGGTTTTGAAATTTCATTGAAAGTCCCACATCAGAAAAAGAGTCAGTAACACTATTACATTAAAAGAAAGAAAAATAAGTACAAAGGCCACCTGAGTTAACCCATAATAGGATTCCATGTAGGAAAACATGGATATGGAAGAAAAAATAGAGGGTCAAGTTCTGAGGGAGAGTGATAGAAAACATGATTAGGAGAAAGTTAACAATAAGAAAATCATAAACTTATGATGTGTGTAAACGGTCTTTGATTACCAAGTAGGAAACTTTAACAGACAACGTTTCTCTTTTACGTTCCTTTTCATAGTTTTGAGGAATTCATTTACTACATAGAATAAAAACATAAGGAAATATACCTACCTTCAAGTAGAGTTTCATCCTTTAATAAGTTTCTACTAAAACTAATCTTTTCTCCAAACGATGAGCATTCAAAACTACTTGGTCTCATTAAAGAACAAGAATCATCTTATAAAGAATCACATAATCCACCAAAGATTAACTATTTATTTCTTCTATATTTAATCATTATCCCAAAAACAGAAAGGGTAAGATAAAACAACTCTTCCAAAATAAAGAAACCCAGGGGAAGGGAAACTACTTTAAATCTTCAAAGTTCCACGATACTACCAAAAGTTCATCATAGAACATTCCAAAAATAACTGTCCTTAAAATTCCTCAAAATAAACCAAACTAACATTAAAACCCAAATACAAGAAGGATTTGATAACATATTCTTCCAAGGTAAACTTTATCATTCATCTCCAAACAACATCAACCACTCCTAACATTTTATAACAAAATTAACTAAACTAAACATATTTACCCCAAGATAGGTTAATCATTTCCATAAGTAAACTAAATTACTATAAGTCTGCCTTAAATTCATCGATTCTTCAAAATATAAGTCAACCTTTACTCCTCAAATAAAATACTGTAAAAATATATTTACCTCGATCAAATAGGGTTCCCAAAATAGTGAACATCTTACAAAATAATAATCATCTTTTAATCCCCTAATAATCTCTGTCATATTAATACGGAAATCGTCACATTTCTATCGCATTGGTTTTTGGGACATGTTATTCCATTTCCTGCCATTAACTAAGAAAAGAAAGTACAATTAGGGGCTTAAATACTTAGCCAATAATCATGAAAAGGAACTTAAAACATAGAGGGATAACCTGTAGAAGAAAAATATACCCTAACTTGTGACCCCCTAGGTTCCAATCTAGGTTATCCACGATCATATATTCTTATGTGAATCTTTATTTTATTTTATCTTTGTTCCCTTAATAATGGTTCATACTAAGCTTATGAATTTACTAAAGCATATCCCCTCGGGAGTGTTGTAACCAAGAGTGCATCAAGGCCCGTTGTCATGTACCAGTTCCCGTTCGAGTCTATCTCAAAGTGGTGTTTTCGGATTTTACCTCTATGTACATCTGTGCCAGAGCCACCACTACCTGCTCGTATCCAGACATGGATGTATTTGCTTGACAACCCCTTACTCAATACTCACCAAAATACCAGAAATATTTCCTTTATTTAATCTTTTCTGTAGGGTTCTTCCTAAAGTTTTCATATCCTAATTTACAAAAATAACTAAACCATTCTTTTATACCAACTATAGCATCCCGCATTTTTTTCACATAAACTTTCATTACATTTTACAAAACTGAGGATCTTTAAGGTTTAGTTTCTTGGAAACCAGGAACTTAATACATGAAAAAAAAACATTCTTCTTAAACACTTTAAAGGTTTCTCCTTATGTTCATCCTAGGTTCATTACTGCATCTCATAACCTGGGTACATACATTAAAAGAAATGGTGAGCATAAGTCCTAGTAAGGGAAACAAGGGAAACATTTAACTTGTGAACTTGAGATACATCAATAAAGTCAAGAAAAGAACTTTAAGGAATGGGAATGAAATCACGAGGCATATCATAACAAAAATAACGTTTTTCATAACTTGAAGATGTGGCTACAACATTTTACCAGGAAAATCATTTCCGTTTCACCAAGGTCCATCCCCAAGGTGTCAATAAAAATTACCAAGGTTATTCACCAATGTTATTCACCAAGGTATCAGTCTAAATGGCCATCTCTAGAGATTAAGTCTTTACCCAATGCATTGGAGCGCTATCAGGGCGCACCCTTAAATTTGCCTTTATTATTATGTGATCCACATATATCATCATCAATAATTTTATAAACAACCCATATAGCATAAAATAAATGGGTTTTATTTCATAATCATAACGTTTAAAAAACTGCTTTAAAGACATGATCTTTATGTCACTTTGAACCCATAGAAAGGGAAAGTGGGTCTCATGTATATAAATCCCAAAATTTAAAATAGAAAAACTTGGTATATATGTGAATACCCCTATATAAGAGATATATTTGAGTATTCACTTAATAAAATAAAAGAACTTTATAAAAAGAGAGAGTCATTTTGAGACAGAAATTCTGCAGCATAACAGCTATGTTTCGGGGTTTTAGAAAACATTGAAAAGAGAGGGGACATGGGTCAAACATTGATAAATGACCCATAAAACAGTAGAGGGAGAGAATATTAAGGATATATGAACATGGTAATGAAATTTTAAAGACATACCATATGAATTGAAAAACATGGAAGGAAGACAAAAATAAGATTTCTCTTATGAAAATTCGGCAGCCTAATGACGTCACTTAAAACTTCAAAAAATGTGAATTGATGAGGACAAATAGGGTATATAATAATATAAACATAAAAGATAAGTATGATAGACATAGAGATAATACGAAAAAATAATAAAAAGGAACATTAAAGACTTTACATGAAAATATATCTTGAAAACGAGAAGGGTGAAAGAATCCCTTAAAAATTTGGCAGCCTAACGACGCCACTTAAAACTTCAAAATACTGAATTGAAGAGATAAAATAGGGTCTATCATCATATGAACATAAAATATCAGTATTATAGATATAGATATCATACCCCAACATAATAAAAGTAACTTGAAAGACTTGACATGAAAGTAGAACTTTGACAAATGAGAAAGGTGAACGAATCCCTTTAAAATTCGGCAGCCTAACGACGTCACTTAAACTTCAAAAAAATGAATTGATGAGATCAAATAGGGTCTCTCATCAAATGAAAATAAAATATCAGTATGATAGATATATATATCATACCCCAAAATAATAAAAAGGAACTTGAAAGACTTGACATGAAAGTAGAACTTTGAAAAATGAGAAAGGTGAACGGATCCCTTAAAAATTCAGCAGCCTAACGGTGTCACTTAAACTTAAAAAAAATGAATTGACGAGATCAAATAGGGTCTCTAATCATATGAACATAAAATATCAGTATTATAGATATAGAGATCATACCCCAACATAATAAAAAGTAACTTTAAAGACTTGACATGAAAGTAGAACTTTGAAAAATGAGAAAGGTGAAAGAATCCCTTAAAATTCGGAAGCCTAACGGCGTCACTTAAGATTTCTTAAAATGGATTGATGAGAGAAATAGGGGGTCTCTCATCATATGAACATTAAAAGAGAAGTAATATGAATATAAAATATCATCCTCCAACATAAGATCATAGAGCATAAAAGAAATGACATAAAAGAGATTACTTGAAAAGAAAGAGAGAGGTAGGATCCCTTACCTTAAAACGTAACTCTTAAAACTCAATGGTTGGGAACTTGAGGGCTTGGGGGAACCTTGAGAAGACTCCTTGGGAAGTAATGAGACCAGAGCTTCGTTGGGGGAGAGTTGAGAGTCGAATGGATGAGAGTATGGCTTGGTATTTATAGAGAAAGTGAGGGGACAAGGCATTAATGGCCAAGGGACACTTCATTAGTGGTTTTGGCAAAACCATGAGCTTGACCATGGTATTTGCCCATTGTATTGTCCAATTGGGACACCTCATACCTTATCTTACTATTAATAATTCGACCATATTGATTACATACTTAATACATCATTTAATTATGTCATTAAACACCCGTAACTTAAAAACTGTATTTTAACTATTCATCGAAAATTCAACTTTCTCAGAAAAATCCCAAAATTTCACCTTATCCAAATATCGATGCTCTGATTTCAAAAATGAACTCCATTTTATAAAAAATAATTTTCTAAATAATTTTAATTTAATTTTTAAATAAATACACTATTCACCGAAAATTCATTTTTTTTTTCAGAAAAATCCCCAAAAATTACCTTAACATAATATTGATGCTCTGAGTTCAAAAATGAAATACATTTTATAAAAATAATTTTCTAAATATTTTTAATTAAATTTTTAATTAAAAAACACTATTGACCAGAAAAAACTAACACTTGACTAATAATTTATGAAACCATTATTTAACCATTTTATTGAATCACATTACTTAATCAAGGTGCCGAGATTATATTAATGATTTATTTAAGTGAGATTAATAATCCATTTGGTTACATTACTAATCCTAAGCATAAAATCACTATTCATAATTAACTATTCATAAAAAATTAAGTTGATCTTATTAGACTCTAAATTTCGTAATGAACATAGTTGTATTAGACCATTTTTTGAAAATCATTACACATTTTTAATTATTTAAGGTTTACATAAACATTTTTAAAATACCCTTTCTCTAAAATTCATCAAAAATATGCATACTATATTTATCTGGACATTTGAAAATTCATAAACTTCATCATAAGAAGAAATCAAATATTTTTATTTAAAACAAAGGATTACACAAGGCAGTTACAGTCTCCTTACATAGACCCTTGTCAAACCAGCATAAGACCTAAGTGTAAGGTGTGCTAAGGTGAGAGAATCCGAGGGAGGCTCGACCAACATCACACAAGTAGTAATTTCTATCAGTTTGAACTTATCACGAAGGCGATTCCATTATAGCTTCACACGATGAAGTTCGTCTTGGGTTTGGTCCAGAGCAAAGCCCAGTGGTGCTACCTCCTTCCCAAGTTCTGTTAGATGGGCTTCGATTGGCCCGAGACTACTGGATGAGGCCATTATATCTCCTTTATATATTAATTAACCAAGGTCACTTGTATTTAGATACAAAAGTCGCAACATTCAGTTTTCAACGGTCATACTGACTAACGGTCATATAATAGTCAAAACCGAACAGTCTCATTTTTGTTATACTCATTTTATCAAACTAAATAGTTTTGTTGAGTATGAAAAATAAAATAACACAAAAAATTAGGAAACAAGATTTATTCAAAATTTTGGGTCGTTACATCATCGGTGAGGGCAGACCTCACGTGAACAGATCAAATCCTTTGGTCTGTGTACGGTTACACGGGACTGTGCAATAGTTCTTCTGGTTACGGGAGAGACATGTGTGGGCTTAGTACCCTGAGTTTTTTCCTAGTTTTTCTTTTCAAGGATGAAAATCTTGAAGGAGGGAATGATGTAAGAACCTGGTTTTTTCTATAAAAGACTTTGAAATATTATTTATGTTATTCCAGAGCAGTGCCTTCAGACGGCGTACGATTCTGAGCCCCGGTGTGGCCGGAATTCATTTTTCAGTGCGTTCACACTGAGAATGCCAAATAAATGAGATAACTACTAAACGGTGATCCGGAATAGGAATTTGAGTGTACAGATGGGTCTGAAATGGGGTGTTTACCGAAGGAACAACATAAAGCATGTCGGCACGGGATGTTTGGACCCCTCGCCCGTTAGCGGAACATAAAACTGATAAATAAATTAATTAATGTATTCGTTTAATGGATAAAATCATGAATATCTTAAACAGTGGCTCAGATTGGAAAACCGAGGGCACCGTTGAGTTCGGAGCATGCCTTTTACCCTAGGAGGGGTTTAAGTTTCGCGGGCGCTGACCTTTTGTGGAAAATGGCCCCATGGGTGTTTTCGTAATTTGGCGGCCTCAGACGTTGAGTTTAATAACTTTTGAACGAGGCCTCATATTAAAATTCCGAGACTGCCGTTGTGCTCGGGAGGAGGTGTTCACCCTAGGGGAGGCTTAACCTCGACCCTGCTGAGGGTTCGGGTACGGGACCTACGGGCGGGGGTTTAAGTGTTTCCTATTTAAACACTCCCCCCTTGTTTTGTTTTCCCCTGGCGCAAACCCTCTCGAAGAAGAAGGAGGAGATCCATCCTCCCCACCACCTCTCCGGAGAGGTGCGGCAGTCCAGCGGATCATCGCGAAGCGTCGGGCTACGCCCCTTCAAGTAGGAGTTTTCGTTTGCGTTTTAATTCCAAATTCTTATTTCAAGTTGAATTATAGTGTCAAATTGTTGTTTGTTTTATGAGTGAGGCCCATGATTGAAAATCATATGTTCTAATATTTCTAACACATATTTCGGATTAAAAATCCAAGTCCCGAGGTGATCGTAGTGATCCGGCGAAGTCTGGGGTGATTTTGGGTGTTTTCCGGCGGATCTGGGCAATCCAGAGAGTGGACGCGGTGGCTTCAGGCGGCGGCACGTAGTAGATCAGGCGGGCAGCGATTGGCAGCAGGGCATCGGTGCGGGTGGTTTCAGGGCGAGGCGGCGGCTCCAAGCGGGAGGCCGAGCTCACCGGGCGCAAGGGAGCTCCGGAGTCGCGGCGCGTGACCCCAGCGGGGGAACAAGACCAGTGAGACGCCGGTCCTCACGCGGTGGGATGACCGACCATGAGGGCTAGTATGCGCGTGGACCGTGAGCCCATGGCCAGCCCGCGCGGCTGAGCAGCGGGCCGACGCGTTCCGGCTGGTCCAGCCCAAGGGGCTTCGTCCCCTCGACTTCGGACACCCATATCTTTCCCTACGGGTGTCCGTTTTGCTTCTCGTCTATGGAAGCATACTCTAGATGTTGAAACAGACTTTTTGAGATGGTCTTGGGAATTTTTAATTCCTGAGACGAGGGCCTCGGTGGCGCGACACGCCTTTAAGTGGATGTGTGTTTTTCTAAGGGGTTCTTGTTTTGGATGGCGCAGACACATCCGATGTCCGAATTGAGCGCCGTCAACGGCGTTGGGAACCTGGTGCTGAAGAGAAGTTTTCCAGTGTGGTTTTGGGTGTCGAAACTGGAGTTGAGACATGAGACCCACAGGTTGTCTTTCGAGCTGTACGCGGCTTTTTGTGACCTTTTCATCGGACGTCCGTTCGGGGAATGCGAGCAGTCGATTCTGAGTGTTTTTCCGAGGGGATTGCAATGGTGAAATCTGCGCACTTTAATTTTGCACAAGGTTGCGGGCCCCATGAGGGCCATTTTGGGAGTTGGCGGTGATTTCCAGCTTTATCACCGGGTGTCCGTTCCGGACAAGTGATTAGTCAAACTTGTGTACTTTTTTGAGATGATCGCAACGGTACGATCCGTTCATTGTGCTTCGGGAACGGGATGCAGGTCCCACGTAGCACTGCTCGTGTGCGGTGCACCGGAATGAGTCTTTTTCTCCAGATATCTGTTCCACTCAAGTGAGAAGTACTTTTGACATGTTTTCCTGAGGGGATCGCAATGGTGCGATGCGCCCGACTATTTTTGGGACCGAGGCTCGGGATCACCGGACGCCATTCGGGCATAAAGCGGTGTTGGTGACTTTTCTGTCGGATATCCGTTCGAGGCAAGTAAATAGTCTATCTCGCATGTTTTTTCTATGTGGATTAAAATGGTGTAATCTATTCAGGCAAGCGGAGCCTCTTACGCGATCTTATTAAATGTGGAAATATGAAAGGTGATTCGGTGGTGGTTCTTCTAACTGTGTTCAGAAGCAAACCTTTGGAGTGTGATCGATTTCACTCCCGTGTGAGTGGAGTTGATGTTTGATGAGATGTGGTTGGCCATGCTGGTGTTGTGGAGGAAGTAGGTTGGTGAATTACATTTTTTCCCTTCGTGTGGACGTTGGGTGTCGTGTGCATGATAGCCTTTGGGCTAGAGATGTGGTATACTCTGGGAGTATATGTGAATGCTTGGAGGTACATGATGTAGTATGTGCCAGAGAATGTTGGTGCTTGGTTGGTAGATGAGATGGGGCCACACATCGTGTGGGCCCCATGTGTGTGTCGTGTTCTACTTTACATACCTTTGACCTCTCACGACATAGAGGGTCCTCCTGTTCACAATGGTTTAGACCAGAAGGGTTGAGTGGTTTCCCCTGGTTTTGTTATGGAGTTGGGTGGTTGCACGATACCCACTCCGAGTTCTTTTGGGAAGTGTTGTACCATCTAGTAGGGATGGTCAGAGAAGTTCCGGGTTTACCCTCTAGAAGAGACTGGGCAGTGGGTTGCTCATCGACTTCTTCGGGTTTACCCTCTAGTAAAGATTGGGAAGTGGGCTGCTCACTGACCTCTTAGGGTTTACCCTCCAGCAGAGACTGGGCAGTGGGTCACCCAACGACCTCTTAGGGTTTACCCTCCAGTAGAGACTAGGCAGGGGGTCACCTGACAAATCTTGAGGGTCTACCCTCTAACAGGGCTGGGCATTGGGTCGCTCGTCGTCTTGTTCCAGGTCTACCCTCTTGCAGGGCTGGGTAGTGGGTTGCCTGTCGACTTATTCAAGGTCTACCCTCTAGCAGTTCTGGGCAGTGGGTCGCCTGATGATGTATTAGGGTCCACCCTCCAGAAGGGCTGGGCAGTGGGTCACCCGTCGACTTATTCCAGGTCTACCCTCCACCAGGGCTAGGCAGTGGGTCTCCTGATGATGTATTAGGGTTTACCCTCCAGCAGGGCTGGGCAGTGGGTCACCCGATATCTTATTATTAATTACCCTATAGCAGGGCTGGGCAGTGGGTCACCCATTGGCATTTTAGACTCAGTCCTCTCAACTAGGATAGTCTGTGGCTTTACTCCATGACTACCGGAGCGGGACTGTTGTTTGTACGGGTCAGTGATGTGACAACTTGACTTTGAGGACCTCTCGACTGTGTGACAATGATGAGGTGTGGTTTGACTTTTCCCCAGAACTCTCAAGTACGAGGGGCGCTTTCCCCACCAATACACGTCCTTGTGACGCGACCTAAAATCGTGCAGGCGAGTCAGTGCCGCCCAAAGCGGATAGTGTCAGGGTGCGGTGATTTGATCCCCTTGACTTGTAGTTCAGAGAAGACGTGCAGGATGCTGGGCATCGATGGTGTTTACTTTTGGGGCTGTTGGCTACTCACTTTCTTGGCCTGAGCTATGGGACAGAGACCCCCTTACGATCTTGTTCGGGTTTCTTGATAGAGCATATACATATATGTATACATTATTCCAGTTCCCACTCCTTGGGTTTTGGTTACTCTCTTTTCAAGAGAGGCGAAGATGTGCGGGGTATGCCATATGCTTTTCGTGTGTAGATTCTCATGGTTGGATGAGTCTAATCTCCTGCTATAGGTAGCGAAGACTCGACGAGAAGTTCATCTTATCACCATTTCCAGCTCCTTGTGGCTGGATGAGTCTACCTCTTTTCTCTTGTTGGGTTGAGCTAGACTCTCTTCTATTACTCTTCTGCACTCTCTCTGTTGTACTCCTTTACTTTCCCCTGTTCGATCTACTGCTCACCCTTTGTTACCTCCTTTGTTTCTCCCTCGAGCCTTTGAGGTATCCTACTGAGTATTTTTATACTCACCCCTTCTTGGGATTTTCCCGCACTTGGTGTGCCCTTGCAGATGACGGACATGTTGGTCACGACTTCAGCGGAGCTTAAGAGTTCGGGAACTTGGACCTCGTGTGGTGGTCATAGTTGGGTTATAGGTTTGGAACTCTCCCAAGTGTTTGTTTTGGTTTACCTATTTCAGGGTTGTGGCACTTTTCTAGTTGGGTGTGTATTTTTCCCTTTTACTTTTTAGTTTACCTTCAGCACTTGCTTTGTACTATTTAGAGTTCGATGCACTTTGTGGTTTATTTATACCAGTTGGTACTTTACTTTTCTTTTTTACTCTGCACTATTGCATTGAGTGGGCTACGTGTGTGTGTACAGGTACTTAGGCAAAGGCCTCCCCGATTTGTTGTGCCTTCGGCGCTGGTCACCAGCCCCTGGCCTATGGAGGCGGGCTTGGGGTAGTTGCGGCTCGAGCCTGGGTAGGGTCGGGTCGTGACAGAATGGAAAAGGGAAATGGTCCTTCCAAGTGTGTTGGTTTAGTTGGAAATAGTCTATAAAGACATGCCAACTATTATGCACAGGAGTAGAAACCAATTCATTGTTTTCATTTTTGATTACTATAAGGCCAGTTTTTTTAGGAACTACTTTAATGGGACTGACCCATTGGCTATCAGAGATGGGGTAAATGATTACAGTAACCAATAATTTTGTTACCTCCTTTTTCATAACTTCTAGGAGGTTTGGATTCAGTCAACGTTGTTCCTACCTCATTGTTTTAGCCTTATCATTTAATAAAATATGATGTGTACAAATTTATGGGCCAATACCCGTAATGTGAACAAGTTTCCTTCCCAAAGATTGCTTATACTCTATCAAAATTTCAAGCAGTCGTAATTCATGCTCAGGAGGGAGTGAACTAGCAATGATGACTGGAAACTTATATCCATTCTGAAGATATAAATATTTTAAATCTTGAGGTAGTTGTTTCAGTTCCAATTCAGGTGGATTTTGGATTGATGGGAGTGTGTGTGAAGGTGAGAGGTCACTGATCTCATCTAACTTCTCAATGGTATCATCCTTAGATGAGGAATGATCTTTTATAAGCTTATAAGTATCATCGATGGTCATTGGATCCTCGGTGTTCAAGAAATTATCCATTAATATACATGCATGACAATTTTCTAGACCACTACAACAATCAATGCATGATTCATTACCTATAATTCCAATCAATGAAGAAAACTCATAAATGGTATTGAGGGAAAGAAATATTTTTAAGGGTAAGGGAGTACATCAATTTAATTAACAGAGAGAGAGGAATGTTCTTCTAAGGGGTGATTCATGGCATCAAAAATGTTGACATGGACTATGTCACAACCAAATTCAATAGATAATGTACCATTATGGACATTAATTATGTCTTTGGTGGTTTTCAATAAAGGTATCCCCAATATAATTGGGGCATGTACATTCATCTTATCATCTTCAATTTTAAGCACATAAAAATTAGCAGGAAACATTAAATTTTGAACCCTCACAAGAACATCCTCTAGCACACCAGAAGGGCGTGCTGTACTCCGATTTTCTAGATGAACGACTATCCTAGTTGGATTCAATTATCCAACCTGCAATTAAGTGTATATGGAGTGACTCATCACATATATAGAATCACCTAAATCAAGCATAACATTGGAAAATGAATACTCCCCTATGTTGCATGGAATCAAGAAAGTTCCGGGATCATTTCATTTGGTAGGTAGTGATGGTTCTATCAATGCTGAGATATTCCTCCCCAAAATTACCTTATCATCACCATGAAGTCTTCTTATATGTGTACACAACTCCCTTAAAAACTTTTCATATCTTGGAATTTTCTTCACGACATCAATCACATGAATGTTAACCTGCACTTTTTTTAAAGTTTCCAATATTTCCCTATCAAGTTTAGTTTCCTTTTTTTCTTGGTTGGGTGGAACTTTAGGGAAATTGAAGAGGAATGGATGGGATAGGAGACTCATCTACATACAAACTCTTTACTTTGTAAGGAAATCACTCAGAACAAGGATTTTCTTCTCTTGGACCATTTTTAGCAGTGGTTGGGATGGTGGTTTCCTCAGGAGGGGATGACTCTATTTGAGGGGTCATTTTGATTTTAAGATGATTTCCACTCCTAAGTGTGATGGAATTAAAATTTCCTTTACTCTTAGGGTATACTACTGGTTGAGAGGGTAGATTTCCTGACCCATGACATTGAATTTCCCCCACTAAGTTAGCTAGTTGGCCTAATTAGTTTTTGAGGTCTTGTATGGAACCTTGGGTGGTTTGTTGGAATTAGAGATTATTGGCATCCATTTTTACCATCATATATTCTAGGCTAGGCTCAGTTTTGGGAGGGGCAGTTGGAAATGCCTTTGGGGTGGTTGAGGATTTCTGGGTGGTGGTGGTGGATGACTAATCCGACCCTGTTGGTTCCATGGTTGTTGAGGTTGGTTGAATACCCCCTTGACTATAGGCTTGGTTGTCTTTCCACCCATGGTTTATTGGATAATATGGTTCTTTCCTGAAGTGTTGGTTATAGGGGTGGCCTAGAAATATTTCCTCATAATTCTCAGAATTTTCTCTCAATTTGGGGCATTGGTCAGAGTAGTGAGTGTCAGAAGAACATATACCACAATGTATGGGAGGAGGATATTGGGATTTCCCTTGGGAAAGAGAAAGTTGTCTTCGAAGGGTACTTTCCTATTCAAACTTTGTGTCCACCTTCTTCTCAAATTATGTACTTTTCACCTCATGGACACCTCGAATGGGTACAATGGACCTTGTACCAAATTGTTGAATGTTCTGTGTGATGTTCTCAATCAAGGTTCTTGAATCAATTGGGTTCTTATCCACTAGTGCACCACTTGCAGTAGCATCAATCATATTTATATCAATAGGGATTACACCTTCATAAAAATATTGAATTAAAATTTATTCGCTTATTTGGTGGTGTGGGAAACTTGAACAAATCCTTTTAAAGCGTTCCCAATATTCATGTAGAGATTCCCCTTGTGATTTTATTATACCACATATTTATTTTCTTATTGTTGCAGTGCGAGAGGTTAGGAAATATTTATCAAGAAAAAGGCGTTTCATGTCTGCCCATCCTCTTATTGGGGAATTAACATAATAAAGACAATCTTTTGAAGTTTCTTCTACTGAAAAAGGTAATTCCCTTAACTTTAATTTTTATTCATACACATTTTTAGGTTTTATTGTAGAACACACAATATTAAATTCTTTTAGATGCTTGTGTGGATCTTCTCCATAAAGTCCATGGAATCTTGGTAATAAATTAATTAAACTAGATTTTAGTTCAATGTTGGGTGCCTCACCTTGATTTTGAATATATGTGGGTTGGATATCAACATTAGGAGAGGTTAGTTCATTTAGTGTTTGATATTTTTCATCCATGTTTTTCACATTAATTTCAGTTTTAATGTGGGCTTCCAAAGAAGAAGAAGAAGGATCAAGATGAGTGTTGATGTTTTGTGCGTCCTCCTTCAAAGGTTTCTCTTCTGTGTATCAGGTTCAATGTTGTAGGATCCTATCCGGTTCGGGTTAGAAAGGTTGTAAGTATCCCAGAGTAGAATGCATTATACATAGAACCTACAAAAGAAATAATTTAGAACACAAAAATAAATGTAAAGGTAGAAGATAAAACAATCAAACATTCAAAAAATTTACAATTTGTTTTATCAAAAACACGCACTAAAACCAAAGCGCTCCCCGAAAACGGTGCCAAAAGTTGACTGTGTTTTCAGGACATGTAAAATTGATTATGATTTTAAGATTTTTTTATAGTCTAGGGAATACCCTAGTTCATCTCTCAATGAGTGTTAATAGTTTCTGAGTGTGTATTTTTAATAAAATTTACAAAAAGAGGGGGTGCTTTTGAAAACAGTTTTAAAAATAAAATGACTTAATTAAAGAGTTAAATAGTTGATAAATAAAAGTGGTGTTTTAGAATTATTAGATAAGTAGATCATTTTAAGTTCACTAAACATATTGGATAGTTCATTTATCTAAAAATTTCACATGTTTTTGTTTAATTTTTTGGTTGAAGGTTTTCAAGATATTGACTACCCTCTTACCCCTTAAAACGATGCACAAATAAGTAACCCTTGACACAATGATCATGTTGTCAAGGTTTAGTTCTAAATTATAGAAAAAGGTATACCAAACCATAATAAAATCATATATATGTTTGAGAGAGAAAGGATGATTGTGTTGTCTGATCAGAACAACCCAAGATTTCCACTTGAAATTACAACCCAATCAGTGTTAAAATAAAAAGTGTTTCACTTAATTATATCATAATAAATGCATTCAAGGGAGAGGAATGCCAAGATAAGAAATAAGTGAAATATTTAACACACAAATTATAAAAAACCAGTAGAATAACTGGTGCCGTAACTCCCTCCCAAGTGTGTGCAGCTCCCTCGAAATGACCATCCACCGTTTAGCTCACCATCGAGAGGAGGAGGAGGCTCGAGTGGAAATTCACCTTCATATTTGATCCCCCTATGAGGATAGGGGCCTACAAAACTTATAGGATGAGGAGTAGAATCCTCTTGTACTCAAAAATTACAGAGCATCACTTCTTGTTCAAACTCTCCAAATTAGGTACCCATGGTGCTCTTTTATAGAAAAAATGGGAAGTGGTTTTGAGCGCACAGATTCTGTAAAACCACTTGTCCCATTGTTTTAAGCCTCTAGAAAGCCTTCAAACACTTTTAAAAAAACTATAAAGTTGTTCCCCCATGGCTTGGATATCTCCACCTAAATTTTGTCTTAATTTTGACACCTACAGAATGAGATATGGATATCACACAACACACAACTTTTGACTATGTGCAGATTCAGTGGCCTGGACATATCACTTAGGTTGAGCCTCTTAATGGACGAATGGGGATTGGGTGTCTTCATAGGAGTTTTATAAAATTGAGGTTTGGACCAGCCCAAAATATCTCATCAAATTTGGATCCATAGAGTTTTCATACTATACCCAACAATGGAAAGGTGTTCATGGAACTCATGAGGTTTTGGCCAATTTTCCTTCTGGATCATCTCTGGGGCCTCCAAATCACCTCCACCTTCAATGAAAATATAAAAACAGGAATAATTTACCTTTTTAACAGTGATAAAAATGAATTAATTGAATAAAACATTAAGTTTAATTTATTATTATATTTGGAATATTCATTACAAAGCTAGTTTAAAACAGCGGTGTAAGGGTGGAATTGAATAGTGAATTGCCATGCGATCACAATTATAGACCTGTTTCTTAATTTTGAGCATGTAATACACATTTTTAGTAAAATATCT
The DNA here is from genome assembly GCA_963277665.1 of Viscum album. Classification (NCBI taxonomy): domain Eukaryota; kingdom Viridiplantae; phylum Streptophyta; class Magnoliopsida; order Santalales; family Viscaceae; genus Viscum; species Viscum album. Next base: position 1,144,966,923 of record OY728148.1, read on the forward strand.
CTTTTAAAATTGAAAACATTTCATGTTAGTCATACCAACCACACTATGATTTAGAATGATGTGAAATTCATTCCTACATGTCATAAATGAATTAGTAAACATTTTACTAGATTTTAATGATAATCCAATATCATTTTACCAGTTTTGAGCATCCTTATATTCTTTTGTACTAAAATATCACTTTAAAATTATAAATATGCACATTTATTTGTTTCATCCACACCATGTGCAAGAATGATATGTTTTTTGTTCATATATGTCACAAATGAATCATCGATCATTTTCACATAGTTTCAGGACAATCCTAATTTCTTGTATAGTTTTGAGCATGTGACAAACGTTTTTAACTTTATTTAACCATTATAATGAAATAATACACTTTAGGTCCTTCTATATGCACCATTAATTAGAATAAAATTTGGTTCTTTACTATAGGTAAAAAATGAATCAATGATCATTTTCCTAGTTTTTTACAATAATCCAAGCTCTTTTGGTTGGTATTAAGTATGTGGAACACATTTTAAAATAACATATCACCTTAAAATTGGAAACATGCATTTTCATCACATGAAACTGAAATAAATTTCACTAAATGCGTGAGTTAAAGATGAGTATAGAGACAAGATTTTAGTTATTTGTTATTAAATATATTCATATCCTTTAATTTTGGGATTTAATAAGATTATTGAAATGAATATCCATAGTAATTACCAAAAGTAAAGGATAAGAAAATACAATCTTATGGAACTAAAGCCTTGTTTATTTATTCAAATTTTATTATCATATTTGGTGAAATTTATTTCTAAATATTGGTTCTACACTCAATAATGAAACATTTTTTTAGATAAGAAAATTAAATATGTAAGATGTAGGAAAATATCTTTTTTAAAGAATTTTTGAAATATTATAATAAAAAATAACCTACCCATTAATCACTAAATGCATATATTTAATCATATTTAAATGAATTAAATGAACCATCAAAATAGTATTGAAAATGTAAAAATAAATTAAATGTTAATAAATATTTCAATTTAAAATGTATATATTAAAAAACAGAAACATATAATAGATACCTTTAAGTGGATTTATGGTATCATATGGTCCATGAAATCTTTCATAAATTTAAAATCATAGTAACCACAGTCATATCCATTTGGATATCTTGGAAACTACAATTACATTAAAAATTATAAGAAAAAATTAATAACATATTTTCAAATGTTGAACTATTAGTATATATATCGAACCACATTCCCATATATAGTAGTTCATTGATTTATTATTTGTGTTCATTTTCATTAAACCCTTTAATGATCAATACATTAACATAGATGTTTCTATCACATGCCTTGATTAACTTGGTTTCATGGGGAATATGTGTTGGAATTGAGAGTAATGGAGGCTGACACATACTATAAAGGATATTATCTTCTATTTTGGAACTCACTTATAGATTTAAAAGTTTTTTTGGAATCCCTCCCAGTAATAATACTTATTACCTATTATTTAAAGTAATTTATTGACATCATGAGAAAGGTTTTGGGGACTAAAAGAAGTGGTTGAGCCCAATCCCAATAATGTATTTTTGTTTATTTATTAAGATGTATCCTCAGAATAAAACTAATACAACCTCATAATACTCATAGAGAGGATATTTTAGAACCATTTCTTTCATCTATAATAATCATCCATAGAGGAATTATACTTTCTCATAGTAAATCCAAATATTTATTACCCTATCAATTAAATCCATATTGGAAGTTAATTTTGAGTTTATCACCATTAAATGAGGAAAAGGTGTTATGATGGTGGTATTGGGACCTTGAAAGAGGCTTCCCATGTATCTGTGTGATGGGAATCAAAACCCATGTAGTTCGGGTCTACATAACAAGGCACATCATACCTTGACAACCATGTCTTATAGTTTAATGTCATATTAATAAGACCACTTTTGAGTTGATTAAAGTCATGTAATGTGTAATATTAGGTGAAAGGTAAGAATTAATTCAATGATTTGTGTCCCAGATAGAATTGTTTATGGTCGTAGGTGAAATGACTGGATGGTTAAAGTGTGGGTCAGTTTAATTTTTTTGTTTCTACTTTAGAGATCAATTTAAAATTTAGGGTTTGGAATTTGTTTTGGGAATTTTTGGATCAAATATTGGGTGTTTCAGGATAAGTTTTGAGTTTTGAAAAGGGTTATGAGTTTAGGTAGGGTAGTGGGGCAGTACAACCTATATTTTAAAACTGTAGGTGACATTGGGTACCCAGAAGACTATCATTGAGTGGAGGGTGAGTATGAAAAAAATCCCTAGAGGTCGTGGGGTTTATTGGGTACCAAATGGGAATAAATTAGGTATCTGGTTAATATCACAATATTTCTTTTTGTGGGGGACTTCTTTTTCACTTTACCTTTACTCGATACATATCTTCCTCCCATTTTATTCAAACCATCCCACTTCTTAACCACATAGAGTCCCTCCCAATATCTCTTTTTGTAACACCCCAAGGTTTTAAAAATAAATTGAAATGAATGAAACACTTAGTCTCTACATAATGACACTTTTTTAAGGATATAGTTGTAAACTAGAGGTTAAATATAATTTTTCCGCTTCTATGATTTGAATTTTGAAAAATAGACATCTACGGTTGAGATCAATAAGTTATTTGGAGTCTGATAGAACCAACTTGATTTTTGGTGAATAGTACCATACCCTTATGAATAGTAATATGAAACTTATAAATAGTAAATCCAATTATTATTTTATTTTCTTAAGGTTATAAGATAATGAGATCTTGATTAAATTTTCAAGGTGATATAAAATGAGTTATTGTTTTAAAATTGTTATTTTTTGAATAAATTAAGATTTTAATTAAAAATTAAATTATTAATATTTAGATTTTTTTTTTAAAAAAATGGATTTCATTTTTGAATTATACAGGTCAAAAAACGGTTAGGGTGTTTTTTTGGGTTTTTTCTAAAATACTCGAATTCTCGATGAATAGTGAAATACAGTAATTTACCGAATATATACATTACATGTTAAATAAACTATTCCTAGAATCATGGCTGATTTAAGCACCCTTGTTTCTAACTCCAATTATCTATTTACTATTTTGGTTCATACTAATCAATACTATTCATAGTCTTCATCAAAAATATTAAAACAATGATTAAAATAATGGAAACCCCTCTTCTCCTCCACTATAAATACCACCCTCACCCCCTCTTCCTATCACAAGTCTAAAGATGTGATAATTGCCCAAATTATTGCCAATAACCTTCCCAGGATGTTCCCCACATACAAGACCTACTGTTATCACCCAAAGGGAAAAACCAAAGGCCTTAAGGAGGATCTAAAGGAGAAGAGATCAAGAGGTAAATATCATCTTTAATTTTCATGTGTTCTCTTTTCAATTATTTTCTTTTCTTATACTCTATTAACATAACCTTATCCAAGAGGAATTAAAGCTATATTATTATATATATTATGTATTTTTATCATGTTTATGGAACAATTCATCATCTTACTCCTTCTTCTCTCTCTCTTATTCTAAAAATAAAAACACCGTTCGTGATGTGTCGATTTATCGACATCGTGAACGATGTGTCTTCAATTTCATTTACTTACCTCAAATATGGTTGTAAAATCACTTTAATGGGTGAAAAATATTGTAAATTGTATTATATTACCTCTCTTATGTTCTGTAATTAACTTATATGCATAATATTAAAGGTATATGATGAAACAAGTTCGCGATTATCGAAGAACCGCCAAAATGATCTAAACGAATATCACTAATGATTTATCAAATGATTCATCCTCATAACATATAAAAAAAATGATTTATGGCATAATTTAGTATTCTGGAAACATACATTTCATTTCACTTCTGGAGTTTCTCTTCCATTCGACAAGAAAATCCTTTACGAACCGACCATGGAAATCAAGTAAAGCACGCACCCAAAACAATGTGAATAACAAAATATTATTAATAAATGGGTCGAATAATGTTATAAAATGATCATATAAGGTTTTATAAATATTATTATTCTTATTTAAAATATTAATAACACCATTTTAACCATTATACATGAGGTTTAAAAAAGTTTAAAGTAAGATGAACCCTAGGTTAGGCAATTCTTAACCCAATTTCCATTCTTTGGGTTAACCATCTACTTCATTGATTATATGGTACTAAGATTATTTTTTGTAATTAATTTTGTTTATATTATTTATTATTATGGGTATTTATAGTGTATACACATATTCCATTCATTATATTAATTATCATATCAATTATATGATATTTGTAAGGGTATTTTCTTTAAAAATCCTCTTTTAAATTTCTATTTTTACAAAATTCAAAACGAATGTTCTGGGAAAGTGTTTTTGTTTTATGATTATGTTATGGTTCTTGGTAATTGTTTATAATAAGGTTGGTACCTATATATCCCTCCAATTCATTGGGTATTTTTACATCAGAGGTCGACTGTATGGTTACTCTAAGTGTAACTGCGATGGTTACACCATAAGGTAGCTGTGAGGGTTACATGGTAAGGTAGCCGTGAGGGTTACAAATCATATAGTAGATTTGAGGGTTACAATTTTAATTAATTAAATCCCCAATATTACTTTATGTTTTATTTATTTTTTCTATGTTTATGGAAATTTCATGTTTCACAAAGTAAGTATATGATACTTTATGGGTGAGAATTATGTCTTTGTGAAAATAATTTCATATGTTTATAAGTATTTATGGACTAAAGGTTTCTTTATTTATTTTTATATCCCTTACTGATATTTTTACCCCGATACCATGTTTTTAAATTTTTTTCACAGGTTATAAGGACATTTAATAGAAATAAAGAAGTCAAGTTAAATATTATGAAGATTTTCCAAAGAAATCATGTTGTTGTGTTGTGTTAAAAATTTTATGTTTTAGAAGAAATGGAAACTATTTTAATGGTGACCACTTTGTATGCTTATATGTTGATATGTATGAGTTATTTCCTAAATTTATAAAACTTTAAACTTAAAAGATCATTGGTAATGTAAATAAGTGAAATCTAGTTAAAATAGCCATATTATGTAATGTTTAAGGCTGGGTCCCTATAGTTGGTATCAGAGAATGGTATATATAACATTAGGAGTTTGTATGATTTTAACAGAATACCATAAATGATTTTTAACTTATGTTTATGTTGAAATGGTATATAATTTAAAGATTACCATGTTTCTTCATCTAAGATATGTCTGTTCAGAATTGTTTTCTGTAGAATAATCAAGGAAGCTAAAGTTGGAAGGAACTAAGAGTCTGATATCTTTATGAATACGTAACTGGGAATGGTGGAAATTGGAACTAAGCAGTTTGTAACAGTAACGACTTAGTTCATGGAAGAAATAAATGGTGGTGGAATCCATTTAATAGAACAACCAGAGCTACCATAACAGAACATGATGATAGTGGAACATTTTATAAGGCAACACCCTCCTACTTTCAATGGATCTTCTAACCCAGTAGCGTTTGAAGGATGGATTGAAGCCCTTGAAAGGATATTCGATGTTATGGGATGTGCAAATAATAAAACGTTTAGTCTTTAAATTTATCAGTTTGAAGGTGAATTTGATCAGTTGTGGTCAATGGTCAACAATATCAGGGATAGAGAGGATATTGAAGCCTTATAGTGGGATGAATTTAAAATTCTTTTCCTTGAGAAATATCTTCCTATGGTGGTTAAACTTAGTATGGAGAAGAAATTTCTTTAATTGTGGAAAAAAGAGGAAGATTCAGTGGTTGTGTATGAATAAAACTTCACCCAACTGGAAAGGTATGTTCTAAATCTTATGTGGGATCTTGATAGAAAAAGAAATCTATTTTACTCAGGATTGAAGCCAAGATACTGAAGGACATTGGCCTCCCAAGAATTAAAAAGTTATGAGAAACTTTTACAATGTGTTGAGAGTGTAGAAATGGAGTTTGCTAATGATCACTTGTACTTTGACAACAAACAGAAGAAGCAATCCATATGTTAAGAAATGGGTAAGAATCAATCAAATAAATATAATGGTATGAAATTATAGTTTCCAATTTGTGAAAAGTGTGGTAAAAATCACCCTGGGGAATGTCTTAACAAAACCAAGAAGTGTTTTAGATGTGTTAATTTTGGGCATATATCTTGATATTGTAATGAAAATGATATTAAGATCAATTCTAATAATAAAACTATAAAGTGTTTCAATTGTGGTGAGATGGGTCATTATGAAAATTCCTACCCAAAGACAGATCTGAGTGAAGGAAAGCGACCCAACTATAAGTAAAAAGGTATAGTGAGATCCTTTGTGACTACGACGACAGATATCAGGCTATCCAATGAAGTGGTATCAGGTACTTTTTTTATTTACTTAGATTTTTCTAAAGTCTTATTTGAGACGGGGTCTACACATTCATTTATTTCGTAGAAATTTTCTATTAAATTAGAAATATAGCTTCAAAAAATGAGACTATAACTTATTGTTAAAACACAAAGGGGAAATGTTATAGAAAAAAGAATTTTAGGAATATTCTAATTTTCATTTGTGCAAAGAAATTACCTTTAAAACTTGTTATTTTTCCCTTAGTAGAGTTTGATATCCTTCTTAGTATGTATTGGATTTCTATTTATCCAACTAAGATTGATTATAGAGATAAATAAGTTTTTTTTCAGAAAGAGTTTTAGTTTGTATACCAGAACGAACCCATACAATTGATAACATACTAGGAACTAAAGAAACTGTTGAAAGATGGAAATGAAGTTATCTTGATCATATTGTTGAAAACAAGGTAACTATTCAGTTTAATGATGTGCTAGTAGTAAATTAATACCTTGATGTTTTTCCTAATGATATACTTGGAGTTATACCTAATCGGGATGTTGAATTCAAAATTGAATTAGTTTCTAATGCTAAGAAAATTTGAAATCCCCCTTATCGAATGAACCAAATGGAACTTATGGAATTGAAAAATCAGTTGCAGGAGTTTCTTGATAAAGGATTCATTTTTACTAAACTTCACCATGGGGAGATCCTGTTTCTTTTGTTAAAAAATAAATATGGTTCCATAAGACTTTGATTTGATAATAGATATTTGAATAAGATTATTTTTAATAATAAGTATCCTTTGCCTCATATAGATGACTTTTTTGATCATCTCTTGGGATCTCAATATTTTTACAAGATTAACTTGAGATCCAGGTACCATCAGCTGAATGTGATGGAGGATGAAATTATAAAAATTGATTTTTGAACTAGATATTATAATTATAAATTTTTTGTTATTCTGTTTGGGTTAACTAATGCACCTTCTATATTCATGGATCTTATGAACAGAATATTTCATGAGTTCTTGGATAAGTTTGTGGTTTCTTTTATTGATGAAATTATGGTATATTCTAGAAGTAAATAGGAGCATGAAAAAAATCTAAGGGTTGTTTTAAAAACCTTAAAATAAAATAAAATCTATGGAAAATTCATCAAGTGCGAATTTTGGTTGAAAAAAATTTCTTTCCTTAGTCACATTCCTTCTAAAGATGGAATAACTGTTGATCTAGATGAAATGAAAGTTGTTGAAGAATATCTAAGGCCAACAAATATAACTAAGATTTGTAGTTTTCTTGGTTTTCCAGGATACTACTAGAGTTTTGTTGAAATTTTTTCATGGTTATCTATTCCACTGACCAAGTTAACTTGAAATAGAGTTAAATTCACCTCAAAAAAATAATGTGTTGATTGTTTTCAGGAATTAAAAAGAAGATTAGTGAATGCTCCAGTTCTGACTTTACCTTACAAAAATGGAGAGTTTGTCATCTACAATGTTTCTTCATTAAAGGGACTTGGTCATGTTATGATGAATAATGATTAGGTCATTTCTTATGCTTTAAGAAAACTAAAACCTCATGAGTTAAATTATCCCACATATGATTTTTAATTAGTAGTTGAGGTTTTCGGTTTAAAAATTTGGAGGGATCAATTATACATATCCAAATGTGAAATATATACTAACCACAAATTTCTGAAGTATATATTCAATAAAAAGAAATTAAACAAGGGGAAAAGAAGATGGCTTGAATTAATAAAATATTATGATTGCACGATCAATTACCACCCTTGAAAAGAAAAAAATGGAAGATGCATTGAGTCGAAAACAACTTGCATCATTAACTATTATATTGCCAGAATAATACCCTTTGATTAATTATTTAATGAATTTTGGCTTGGAAGTTATTGGTGAAAGAAATTCCTTTATTTTTTTCAGGTCACAGTATAGTCATATTGGTTAGACATAATTAATAAAGCACTGAAGGAAGAGAGGGAGTTAAAGAAAAAGGTAGAATTGGTTAAAATGGGTAAGTTTCTAGAATTAAAAATTGATAAAGATTATGTTATTAGATTTGGAAAGAGATTATGAGTGCCTTGTGATTCTCATATGAAGAAATAATTTTTGTACGAAGCTCATAGTTCTCCGTTTTTAGTCCATCTTGGAAGAAAAAAGATGTACAGTGACCTTCAGGAGTATTATTGGTGGGATGGAATGAAAAGAGATATTGCAGATTTTACCATGAAATGTTTGAAATGTCAATAAGTTAAAGAAGAGCTGCAATTACCAAAGGGGATGTTTCATCCATTAACAATTACATAGTTGAAATTAAAAAATATATCCATGTACTTAATTGTTGGACTAACAAAGACTTCTCTAGGTAACAATGCAATCTGGGTTATTGTTGATCTACTGACTAAATATTTTCATTTCCTTCCTATTTGAGATAATATATCTTTGGATAAAAATTCTCAACTGTACCTCAAATATATTTTCAGGTTACATGGAGTTACTCTTTAAATTATATTTGAACATGATCCCAGGTTCACTTATAACTTTTGGAAAGTCCTTTATAAGTTTTTGGGAACAGAATTAAATTTTAGTACAACTTTTCATCCTCAATCAGATGGGAAGTAAGAAAGGACAATTCAGAATTTGGAGGATATGCTTCAAGCTTATTAAATGGATTACTAGGGAAGTTGGGATCAAAAAATTTATTTAGTTTAATTTTCTTATGATAACAGTTTTTATTCTAGTGTAAATATAGAACCTTTTGAGGCATTATATGGGAAGTGGCATCAAAATCCATCTTTTTGGGATGGAGTCAGGTAAATGAAGTTGATGGGACTGGAATTAGTAGAGGAAGTGGCTAGGGAAGTGAATATGATCTAACAACACATGAGGATAGCTTAGAGTAGGCATAAAAGTTATGCAAATAACAGGATGAAAGAATTTTCTTTTAAGGTAGCTGATCATGTTTTCTTTAGAATCTCACAATGGAAAAGTGTTATGTGTTTTGGAAAGAAAGGAAAGAGGAGTCTATGGTTCATTGGACCTTATTAAATCTTGGATAAAGTAAGATTAGTTTCATACTGAGTATATTTTCTTCTGATTTTATCTTAGGAACACAATGTTTTTCATGCTTCGATGTTGTGAAAGTATGTGCCAGATTAATCTCATGTTTGATCCTAGAAGCAGTTCTGCTGGAAGAGAACCTTTCTTATGAAGAGAAACCTACTCATATTCTTGATCAAATAGAAAAAATATTGTGAAATAAGGTAATCCAACAGATAAAGGTTTTTTTTGGAGAAACCACATGGTTGAAGAAGCAACATGGGAATCTAAAAATTCTATGAGAGAAAGGTACCCTCACATGATTAACAAGTAAAACAAATTGCGAGGATGCAATTTCCAGAAGGTGGAGAGAATGTAACACCCCAAGGTTTTAAAAATACATTTAAATGCATGAAACACTGAGTCTCTATATAATAGAAATTTTTATAAGGAGATAGTTGTAAACTATCTATTAAATACATTTTTTCCGCTTATATAATTTGAATTTCAAAAAACGAACATCTATGGTGGAAATCAGTAAGTTATTTGGAATCTAATAGAACCAACTTGATTTTTGGTGAATAGTAATATACCCTTATGAATAAGAATATGAATAGTAATATGAAACTTATGAATGGGAAATCATATTTTTATTTTATTTTCTTAAGTTTATAAGATAATGAGATCTTGATTAATTTTTCAAGGTGATATAAATTGTGTTATAGTTTTAAAATTATTATTTTTTGAATAAAATAGGATTTTATTTAAAAAATAAATTAATCATATTCATATTTTGTTTTTCAAAAAATGGAGTTCATTTTTAAATTATATGCATATAAAAATGGTTAGGGTGAATTTTTTGGTATTTTTTTGAAATACTCAAAATTTTGATGAATAGTGAAATATGAAAATTTAAAGTATGCATACATTACATTTTAAATATACTATTCCTAGAATCATGGATGATATACGCACTGTTGGTTCAAACTAAAATTCTATATTTACTATTTCAGGTCCCATGGATTATTACTATTCATAGTCTTGATCCAAAATATTAAACTTATGATTAAAATAATGGAAACCCCTCCTCTCCTACACTATAAATACCACCGTCACCCCCTCTTCCTCTCACACCTATAAAGCATTGATAATTGTATAAATTCTACCCAATAACCTTAACAAGGATCTTACCCACCTCCAAGACCTGATGGTATCAACAAAATTCCAAAATCGAAGGCCTTAAGGAGGATCTCAAGGAGAAGAGATCAAGAGGTAAAAACCCTCTTTCATTTTCTTGTGTTTTCTTTTGAATTATTTTCTTTTATTATACTCTCTTCACATAACCTTATACAATAGGAATTAAATATATTGTATTATATATATTATGTATTTTTACCATGTTTATGTAACAATTAATCATCATACTCCTTCTCCTCTCCCTCTTATTTTAAAAATAAAAACACCGTCCGTGATGTGTCGATATACCGATATCATGGACAATGTGTCTTCAATTTACTTTACTTCCTTAAAATATGTTGGTAAAACCTTTTTAATGGTTGAAACATATTTTAAAGTGTATTATATTACCTCTCTTATTTTCTATAATTAACTTAGGTGTATAATATTAAAGGTATATGATGAAACAAGTTTGTGATTATCAAAGAACCGCCAAAATGATCTAAACGAATATCACTAATGATTTATCTAATGACTCATCCTCATAAAATATAACCAAAATAATTTATGGAATCATTTAATATTATGGAAACATATTAACACCATTTAATTCCACTTCGGTAGTTTTTATTCCATTATAAAAGAAAATCCTTTACAAACCGACCATGGAAATCATGTAAAACACGCACCCGAAACAATGGGAATAACAAAATATTATTAATAAATTGGTCGAATGATGTTATAAAATGATCATATAAGGTGTTATAAACATTATTATTATTCTATAAAATATCAATAACACCCTTTCAACCATTATATATGAGGTTTAGACAAGTTTTAAGTAAGACGAACCCGAGGTAAGGGAATTCTTAACCCATTTTCATTCTTTGGGTTAACCTTCTACTTCATTGATTATATGGTACTAAGATTATTTTGTGTAATGAATTTTGTTTATATTATGTATTATTATATTTATTTAGAGTGTATAAACATATTAAATTCATTATATTAATTATTATGTCAATTATATGATATTTTCAAGGGACTTTTCTTTAAAAATCTTCTTTTAAATTTTTATTTTTTAAAATTCAAAATGAATGTTTTGGGAAAGTGTTAATGTTTTATAATTATGTTATGGTTCTTGGAAATTTTTTATGATAAGGGTGGGAACTATATCTCCCTCTAATTAATTAGGTATGTTTAAGTTGGAGGTCGACTGTATGGTTACTCCAAGTGTAACTGTGATGGTTACACCATAAGGTAGCCATAAGGGTTACATTGTAAGGTAGTCGTGAAGGTTAAAAATCATATGGTATCCATGAAGGTTACAATTGTAAGTAAGTAAATCCCCTATATAACTTCATGTTTTATTTATGTTTTCTATGTTTATTTAAATCTCATGTTTAACAAAGTATAATATACTTTATGGGTGAGAATTACGTCTTTGTGAAAATGATTTTATATGTTTATAAGTATTCATGAAGTAATTGTTTCTTTCCTTATTTTTATATCCCTTACTAATATTTTTATGATCATCCCATGTTTTTAAATGTTTTTCATAGGTTATAAGGATGTGTAAGATAAATAAGGAAGTCAAGTTAAATGTTATGAAGATTTTTCAAAGAAATCATGTTGTTGCGTTGTGTAAAAAAATTATGTTTTATAAGAAATGGATACTATTTTAATGGTACCCACTTTGTATGCTTGTGGATTGATATGTATGAGTTATATCCTAAAATTATAAAACTCTAACCCTTGAATTTATTTATTAATGTAAAGAAGTGAAATCTAGTTGAAATAGTTAGATTATGTATTGTTTAAGGTTGGGTCTTTATACTTTTAGATATTTATTTTCCCTCCTTCTTGCCTCTTAAATCAACTTGTAACTAAGGGTGTTTCACATACTAAATCCTAGGGTCAGTTTCCCCATCCTTATACTATTCCCTATTATATTATTTTCCTATAATTTATCTAGTATCTATTAGTTATTTGGGATGTGATTTTACTAAGGTATGGTAAAATCCATCTTGGATCATGAAGATTAATCTTCTCTTAGTTAGATAAATCAAAAAATGAGGTTTTTATTTCGTTCATCATAGTTTTTATTTGAGAATATCAAGGTAAGGTGATGGTTTCATATTTTTAGTTTTTTTGGTAAATTTTTCAAGTTAATTACTTGGTTATTATTTAAGGATTAAAAATTACATTTTTTTAGAATTATTATAGAGTTTTAATACATAATATTTCTTAAGGTTTTTGGTTATTATACATTTATGATAGTGATATGATTTGGTTTACTTGGTTACATAAGTGTGATTTAATTATTTTTTGGGTTTTTGGTGACCATTTGTAAATTATAAATCTCACTATTAAATTTGATAGGTGATATCGACCCTCTAGGTGGTTCTCAAGATTTTTCTATAACATATCTACCACATTTTTTACTATAAATATTTAATGATATTAACTCATATTTTCAAAAATATAAACAAATGGATTACAATGAATTTTTTTTATAATTTAGTAGATTTTTTCAATGAGTCTATATGATTCCTGATTATGTCATTCACATTTCCTTGATTATCTTATGATATTTTTTATACCTGTTTTATTTTGTTAATCCCACACCCATTATTTAACTTGTTAAATAGATTTTTCCATGGGATAAGTGTGGTGAAAACCATGTCAGAGTTATACCACATTGCCTCAGTGTCATAAAACCTTGAGAACCATCTTTAATATTAATCTTGGTTTGATATTGGAACCATGGGCATATAATTATTATTATCCCACATTGTAGAAAATTTTTAATCCAGAATATTACTCTTTTCCTAAAACCTAATAGTTCATTATGGTATAAATGGATTTCTATTCATTGGGTTTTATTTATTTTCTATAATAGAATAATCACATTCCACCTAGACCTAAGAAAACTATAAGCTAACACACCATGATTATTCTATTATTAAGAATGTTATTCATTAGCGATGTGCTGGATAGATTTGCAAGGTGGGGATACATGATTTAGTATATAAATATTATTGGCTTTGTTAACCACCTAACCTTTAATTTTTATCAATTCTATAGTTTTTATTTAAATTATTTTAAGTGTAGGAAGTTTTATAGAAGCCTTTTTTTGAAATGTTTTCTTCTAGAAACACTTTCATACCGAAGTCTATATATTTCTATATTTATTTAAATTTTTTAAATTTTTTTTAGCAAAATAAATTCTCCATATGAAACTTAACTTTTCCTATTTAAAAATTGTGTTTTTCAAGTGAATATAAATGGGAAATGATTCCAATAAAATTAAAGATAAAATATTGGGATCATATTTTCCCCGATTTAGTCTAATTATTGTTAATATAATCCCTACTATGGGTATTCCCTAACTAGTGCCCTGGATTTATTTACCATACCATACCATTATATATAATATATAAATTAATTTTTTTTTCATTTATTGTTTTTCCAAGAAGGTGTTGAGAGTTGGGTGGGTGGGTGGTGGTGGTTATACCCTTACTTTAATTAGCCCAAAGTGGTATGGTTGACTACTACATGATATTACTTTTTTTCTTGAGTTATTTACTACCTTTTCCATGAATACTATTCTTTATTGATTATTGAATCAATTATATGATATTATTAACTTTCATGATAATGTTTTTTTAATTTATTATTTGGGGCATGTATTTTCTTGTCACATTTGACATTTTATTTTGTTATTATACCAAGAATAGATATATCATTTTATGATAATCATGTTACTACCCTATTGTCTTGATCATGTTGATTTTTATAGCTAGTAATCTAATAATGAACATGTTGTTGCTTCATTAGATTAAAAATATTGGTTGATTTAGTTTATTATATTGCACCAATCATGATTATAGATTCAAGTATTTCATGATTGTTGATTTGACAATGAAAACATGTAATGGTGGGATATTTTATACTATTATTATATAAACTACTAGAAGGTACACATTATCAGTAAATAGGTGGGGGGAATTGAAATGGGTCATACATCCCCACCCACTTAGGGCCTATTCATTATTTTTTTTGTGATGACCTGAAAGACTTCCCTAACTCACTTTACACATTACCTTATTCGTTGGGATGGGCTATAAGAATTTCCTAACTGGATTGGATTTATATATATACCTAGGATGGGTTATCGGTACCCTGACTTCTTTATATACATTTACTCGTAAATGTGGGTGCATATATATATATTTGTAATCTATTTATAGGAATTACTATTACCCCCATAGAGGAAGACCTTGATTTACCATCATTGATCCTGGGATGAGGCTTGAAGAACATAGTACAGGTATAGACACCCCTCGATATAGGGAAATATCAATTGTAGCCATTAATGATCTTTGAGCTACTTTATTATTAATCTAATATTGAGCTCTGATTTTTGATCATTGTAACTATTTATTATATATATACAAAAATGGGTAGACATATTTATGCATAAAACTGTTATATCACTACTATGTTAGGACATTGTTTGTGGTGCCCAATTGATTATTTTATGCCCACACATTACATAGACACCACGCTTGTCCTGAAACCTATCTTTTGAGGTTGTGTCTAGAATATCTCCCATACCACTTAGTTTATCCTCATTCTTAGTCCCTATTATTCCTTGGTTTTTATTTTAGATCTATTTATGTCCTATTTATGGCTAGTTGTTTAACCAGTTATAAATTCCTTTAGTGATTGGGGTCTTGTTTCATCTCTCTTCTATTCCCTTATGACCAATTTGGTTGTTTATTTTTATTTATTTTATTTTTATAATTCTTAACTTATGTAAGATTCATTATAGTTATCCACGAATATCCACTCATGACATATGATATAATAAAAAGTGGGTAAATTGTTCACCGATGTCTACCTTCGACTTGCGACACTTGTCGCATTCTGTTTAGGATTTAGAAGTGACCTTGGGCTTGTGGTGTTATGATTTGGGTGTCATATGAGCACTTGTGTTACAGATTCCAGAAAGTGGTATTTTATTAGTATTTTGAGGTTATATAAGGCCATGAATATTAATGTTTAGGCATGATATATTAATTTCAATACTTGAAAAGTGACCCATAAAAAGGTTTCACAAACCAATTTATGGTGGAAGATAAGGTTCTATGGGTTATCTGGGGGCCCAATAGGAATTATAGGCTCAATTGAGGCTCATGTTATTTTTTCTTGAGGATAATGGAATAGATATTGGTATAGGTGCATAAGGATCAATCAGGAATCAAAATCTATTATGGGTTCATGCTTTATATTAGGGATTGAAATGTAGAAACTTCTAGGAAGTTATATCATATCACATTCTTTACTGTATTTGTTCATCTCATATTTTTAATAAATTAAAAGTTGATATTAACTAAAAAATAAATGATACATATATATATAGATATTTTTTTTCAATATATATATTGCTGATGACTAGTAAAAAAAGCTGATAATTGATTCCTGATATGTTAAATTCATATATACATTTTGAGTTTAATTCATTGAGTTTTATACATGTTTTATACTATGATACAATGATTTGTGGTTAAGTTTTGTATAAAATTGGTTGTTTCATTATGTGAAGGATTTGCTGCTAAAATCACTAAAACTGTACACATTTCATGTCAGAATACTGATTCATGATGTGTATTTCCAAGGATAGTATAACTCTATAATATGAATTTTAGTACCCCAAGCTATGAAGCTAGTAAAAGCTATTAAATTCAGAGATAAATAAAATTCATTATGTGAAAGATATTCACCATTCTAATAGTTCAGTCTCTTATTATAGTTAACCTCTATGAAGTTCATGAAGATCCACTGAACATGATTCAAGCCATGAATCAAGGGATATAAAACCCACCAAATATATGGAATTTTCATTCATGATATGTTAAATCATAGTTCATTATGTAAAATTATAGATTAGAAAGAAACCCATGCCTAATAATGTTGTTAATACCATTTACTTCATGAGTTTCACCTACTATCTAATTTTAGTCACCTCAGACTTTTTTTGAATGATTTTTATTTCAAGTTTTCTTTCATTTTACTACTGTGTAGTTAAACTTGGAGGAATTACACCATTACTTCCTATGACCAATGATTAAGAGTAGGTGTATAATCTCCTTAATGGATTCTTAAAAAAAACTTGGATAATATTCTAGATTGGAATTATGTTAAGAAAACATCCTTATTTCATCAATTTTCATGACCAAATATGAGGGATTGTAAAATGGAGGACCCTAGACTAATTGTAATAACTCAATTTAGGACCAATAACTTTGATTTATTTTCTTCAGTTCTTGAATTTTTTCCTAATTCAACTTAGTTTATAACCATCTCTAGATTAAATAGTAGTGGTCAATCTAGGTAGATCCAATTCATTTAACCAAAATCAATTTGCGAATCTCAAGAAACTTTGTGGCCTAAGATATATATTCTTACAAAGTTATATTTAGGGATATCTTCTATAAAACCTCCTTGAAATTGATCCCAGACCATTATTTAATCAACTACAAGTAAATCAATTTTTTTAGTTAAAATAAAACTCCACCAAATATGTATGAGGAATCCATTAAGGTCCCAATCCTTAGGTCACACCAATTATATCTACCTCCCTGTGGAATAAATCCAATACTTTTACTATTATATGAACCCTCAAAATAGTTTAGCTGGGATAATTCTTAAATTTATAAGCTGGTCAACCCATATGGAATTAATGACACTATGTGGATACATTAAATTATAGCACTTTTTTCAGGGATCTGTAGCTAGTGACCTATAGATCAAAACTAGGAATGCCTTACTTATCTTTCCTACTACCTTTTTTATATAAATTTTCTACATAATTTATTTGCTTCATCTGTAATGATATACTATTGAATGATACATACCCCTATGACCCATTCAAGGATCTTGGAAACTGAATAACCTCCCGCCTTTTAACCTAAAATCAATATATACCTTTTTACATGATATCACTCAATCATGATCGAGTATAATAATATCATGCCCCCAATCCACAAAATGCCTAATTCAGGCCTCTGAAAAAGAATGGAGTGCAACCAATATTACCAGAGTGTACCATTATGGATTATGGATTTCAATCCCTTAGTGGTGCTACACCCAAAATTTTCCTCTCACCCATCTAAGAACATACATTTGAAATTATACCTGGATTGATCCATATGATCTGAAATTTGGGCTAGTTCAGTGGATTTTAAAGTGAGGATCCACATGATCATATCTCAAATTTCAATTAAGTCCATGATACCTTTTGTAACCAAGGATTACCTTCATATTCCATTCATCTTAGAGTCTTCCAATTCTCATTAAGATACAAATCCAATGATTGGTTTAAAAGTCAAGTTATTGAGTTAGTTAAAACTTGTGATGAACTTTCTAAAACACTCCTAAATAAATAATTTCCACCCATATGAACCAAAAATTCGTTAAATGATATCCAAATTTTGGTTAGGTAGATATAGAATCAGACTTGGAGGAATTGGACCAATTTAAGGAGTTAACATGAATGTGACCACACCATGTGATCAATTTATAGATTTATTTTCAAACTTTTTACAATGGACTACTACCCACCGCTTGATCCATGGTTGATGCTTCTACTGATGGAGGACTCATACTGAATATACTAGAAATAGTGAGATCACTTCTTGATGAAATCTCACATAATGCTAACCTTTAAAAAATATATAGAGGACCTCCGAGGCATGGGTTGCACCATGTAAAGGAAATTAACCACCTTGCTTCCTATGTTGAAGCTCTTACAGAAAAAAACTATGAAAAATTCAGTTTACCCTACTACTAATATCACCGCCTGATCCTATTATGGAGATATAGTCATGTGAAATGTGTGGAATTACACACCCATATCAATAATATCAAGCATAAATCGATCAAAACTAAACTCAAGATTGTAATTATGTGAATTAAAATCAACCATCATAGTAGTACCAGTAACCTTACTACCTAAAAAGACTGGTTCAATAGTAAAAATACACCGATTAAGGATATTATCAACAAAGGAGTGGTCAAAACCAACTAATAACTCAAGTACCTCCCTTGTATCCTCTATATAACCAATATCCTCTACCACACTAACTATTTCCACAATAATAATATCTACCCCCTAGGGCCCAATAGTTCCCAAAAATAATAATAATTTTAGTAAAAACATCCCCCTATAAATCTATAACCAACTGAACCTTATTAATAAAACATAGAAAATTCAAGTAGAACATTTGTTCAAAAGGCTGACCAGTGAATTAAGACATAAGAAAACAAAATAAAAAATCGAAGATCTACCCTCCACAATATTGAATATCAGGTATGTCAAATTTCATAACCTCTCTCAGATCGACTATCGGGTTCACTGCTTGGTAATACCAAGAATCATATAAAATAGAAGGCTATGGATGTGGTCCTTAGAAGTAGGAAATATATGATTTTTCAACAACAATATAAAGATGATGAGAAGAGGAAATAGGAACCCGAGAAAAATAAGACAATAGTTAAAAAAAAATAAGAAAATAAAGACATAAGAAAAAGATAGAAAAGCTTAAAATATTTAAATATGAGAAATAGAAAAAGATAAAAAACAATAAAAAGTAATCAAAAAAGATGATAGTTATGTGTAAGTACCACTATAAATACCCCCTCTTCTATCTCCAAATATAATACAATAGGGGAAGATGGAGGGTTAGTACAAAAAAATTATATAGATGTTTAAAAAACATTACATCAATATTCCCTTTGCAAATTCCATTTCCCAAATGTTAGTTTATTCCAAATTCTTAAATAATTTTCTTTATAACAAGATAATAATACAAGACTTTGTTGTAATCTATTTAAATGAAGAATTATCTGTGGTGGTTCAAATTTTTTTTTACCGAATATGAGAGACCCTGTATGTTTCTTGATCCCATACAACATTAGCACATGTAATTTTAAGAAATATTTTAGTGTTCTAAGTGCAAGAATTAATATCATGTTGATGATCATATTTTAAAAAACAGGACTCAAGGACCACAACTCAATTATAGAAGCATTACAAGTTGATAACAGATCCAAATAGTATCAACATGGAATTCTATAGGATGTGTTATCTATGGTAAAAAAGTTTACTTTCCATATTTACATCATCATCCTTGACATAGAGGAAGAGGATGATGTCCCTATCAATTTAGGATGACCATTTCTCATGATTGGTAAAGAACTAATTGATGTAAATCAAACAATACTTATCTTCTGAGTTAGTGATGAGCAAGTAGTTTTTTATTTGGTAAAAAATTCTAAGAAATGTGAAGATTCACTTAAGTGTCAATCCATTTATCTAGATGAAGAAGCAGATAAAATTGTGTATTATGAAAATGAGAGTGAGATCTAATTCCCAAATGAAAAGGATAGTGGTGAACATGAGGAGGTGAAATACGTTGAACCTTTTACAAGAAACTCCTTCCTTAAATTCACAACTTCAACCATTATTCCTGAGATATTAGAATTGAAAACATTGTTGATAATGATTAAATATTCATTCTTAGAGACTAAGGAAACAATTACAGTCATCATAAGCTTTGATATAACTAATTAACATGAGGATAAATTGTTTTAATTCCTTAAGAGTCCTAATAACTCAATATCTTAGAGTGTTTCTGATATCAGTGGGATCATCTATACAATTATTAGTCACCAAAATTTATTGGAAGAAGGACATGAACCAAGACGCTGACCCCAAAGGTGACTCAACCAACCCATAAAAGAGTTGGTTTAAAAGGTGGTTTTGAAACTTATAGACACAAGTATTATTTTCTATACCTATGATAGGGAATGGGTGATCCTGCTACAAGTATTTCCAATGAAAGGAGTCTTAACATTAATAAAGAATAATAAAGATTAATTGATTATAACTCAAAGAATTATCGAATGAAGAGTTTGTTTCAATTATTGGAATCTAAATATAGTTACTCATAAGGACCATTTTTACCTCCCATTTATGGATCAAATGTTATATAGATTACCCGAACATGATTTTTTTATTTCATTGACTGATATTTAGGGTAAAATCAAATTCTTGTTGACTTTGATGATCATTCAAAGACAATATTTAAATGTCCCTATGAAAACTTCTCCTTTCAAATAAAGTCTTTCATAACATCCAATACACCAAAAATATTTTTCACATATCTTCCATTATATGGAATATGATTTTTATAAACTTTTATGGATGAATTATCTATTTTTTGACAATATTTTGAGGTATGTTTGAGAAACATAAACCTCATGTTGCAATGTTGTGGAGAAAAATGTCTTGTTCTATATTGGAAAAAATTCATTTCATAGTGAAAATAGGAATAGTCATTTTATTAAAGATATTAAATAATGAAATATAGGTTGATTTGGTGAATATAAAAGTTATTAAAGAATTACTAGAACCTGATTTTGTAAAATGAATTAGAAGCTTTCTTAGTAATATAGGATTTTACCATAGATTTGTAAAATAATTTTCTAAAATAGCTAAACCACTAATAAAATTTATGGAGAAAGATATACTAGTTGAATTTAATGAATTGTATTGGAAATACTTTGAAACTTTGAAAAAAAAGCTAGTGGAATCCCCTATATTATTACATTGGACTAGGAAAATGTTTCAAGATGATGTATAACACAAGTGAATCTATTTTTGGGGAATCATAAGATAGTGGGTTGGTCAAATTTTTCAACCTATATACTATTCCATACATGCTCACAATGATTCTAAAACTAATTGAGAAACTACATAGAAGAGTTTCTTATATTGATTTTTTTTTTCATTTGATAAATTCAGATCATACGTTGTGTTACTATAGGTATTGTTTTCATGTATAATGAAGCATTAAAATATATACTGAATAAAAAGGATGCCAAAAAAAGGTTGATATAGTGGATCCCACTATAGTAAGATCTTGATATTTTCCTCAAAGACACAAATGAGACTAAAAATGTTTTTTTGGATCACTTGTCTAGACTCTAGTTACCCAATACTGAAGAAAATGATGGGTTGGAATTTTTTGATGAATTTTCTGATGAAAAAACCTTTGTATGTAGATGTATATGCTTGACCATGGTTTATTGAAATAGAAATATATTTTTCAAATGGGACCATTTATCCAAAATTTTCAAATAAGTAAAGGAAATGGTTTTTGTCTGATGTTTCATACTATTATTAGGATGAACTAGTTTTATTCAAGAAAGGTGTTAATGGGAAAATGAATTTCTATATCCCTATAGATGAATTATGAAGTGTTCTTTATTTTTGTAAATCCTCACCAACTAGATGATATCATGGAATAAATTGCATGATTTATAAACTACTTCAAAGAGTATTCTTATAGCCCATAATCCATTGATATATGAGGGTAATTGTGAAAGGTTGTAATCATTGACAATGAGAAGGAACTATTGTAAGATGAAAAAAATGTCACATAATCCCATCCTTGAAGTGGAAATATTTTATGTATGTGGAATATATTTCATGAGCCCATTTCACAATTCATATGGGAATCTATTTATCTTGTTTTGTGTGGATTAAATATCAAAGTGGGTAGAGATTGAAACTACTACTCCTAGTATAACCAAGGTTGTAAGGAAATTATTGAAAAAAAAAAAATTCACTCATTTTGGAATTCTCTAATTCCCCATAGCCAAGAATCCCTCATATTATCCTTGTCAACCACTTGTAGATACCTCATACAGGCCTAACTAATCTGGTTTATCCACCAATTACATGCACCATTTCAAGACCGAAACCCAGCATTTTCCAATTCAACCATGCCTACGGTTCTCATACTTATAGAATTAACTCATCTTAGTGAATATCTAAGCCAATCCCATGAAAAGAAGTAAAACTATTTATCTAGATATATGATATAAAATCCCGATGGAAGAATAGGTTCTAAATTCCCTTTGAAGGATACATCAAGCTCACATCATATAGGTATGTGAGATGATTTATTTGGAGTTCTTTTTAATGTTCCTTGACACCTTTTAGATGGATTAATCCATATATCCTTCAAACTAGGAGGCAAGTAGTGGTATCTCACTCTGGGGGATTATGGAGTCATATTGGGATTTTACTCCTCAAATTTTTCTTCCTCTCATGCCTATGTATCATTGTAGATGGACCCTAAAAATAATGATACCCTAAATAACTGGACAGTAATCACCTAATAAACCATGATATTTCACGATCCATGTATAGAAAATTTTACCAAGGTGAGTGGTGTTTCATTATAGATAATTTATTATGAATTTTTCCATGCTTGGATGGATAGAGGTGACTCCCATGGGGTGGTCAGTCAGTTAGAGGCACTCTATTGTAAACCAGGATTAACATACATGAATATTAAATCATTTTATATGAATATTCCTCACATTACAAAAATAAATACCCAATAAATATAATAGTTTAGTGTCTTAGGAAAAATTGAACAAAATATTCTTACTTGGTGAAATATCTTCATTATTGTCACACCCCGACCAATGCATTATTTTAACTTAATTATTTTGGGATCTTATATGGGTGTGTGCCCGTACGCACGACCGTCTGTAGCGCCCAATCACATTTAGACAATGTTTTATTATAAAATATGTCATTATTGGGGTGCGCGACCCAGCCCGCGACTGTGGTCGGTTCCCATTCTTAATAAGAGACTGTTCTATTTTATTAAATTTATTTTTACATGGCCGCGCAACTAGGCGTGCGACCGCGCACGCAACCGAGCGCGCACTGCTCTAGTGATCGGGCGTGTGACCGCGCACGCGGCCGCGCACGCGATCATGCGCAGTGTTTAACTTCGATTAAAAATGATATTAATATGGTTGGCTTTATTATTTTAGTTTTATTATTAGAATTAATATTAATTAAGTTACTATTTTAATTAGGTTGTAATATTAATTATTATTTTTCAGCTAATATTTTGATTTGGACGTTAATATTAAAATAAATCTTACAATTATAAAATATTTAACTCACAATTAATATTACCATTATTTTTGTGATTTGTGTATAAGTAACTCTATGTTGTTTTTAAGTTTCATTTTATTATCTATTTAATTATTTATTTATTATTTCCCCCCCCATTTATTTATTTATTTTTTTTCTTTTTCTCTCTCTTTTTTTTCTCTCCTCTTTTTTTCCCTTCCTCCCTCACCCTATCCCATCGCGCTACCCTTCTTCCCCCTTCCCTAACCCTACGCCGCACCCCCTGCGTTTCCCCCTTCGCGGCGCGATGCCCGCCTCCATCCCGTCCGGCCCTCGCCGCGCCTCCATCCGCTTCGACCGCTGCCCTCGCCACCATCCCGCCCTTTCGCTTCGGCCGCCGCCCTCGCCGCCGTCCCGTCCTCCCGCTCCGGCCACCCCGCACCTCCGGTCCCCTGCCGTATCCGGTCCCCTGCCCCCTCCGCACCGCCGGCATCCCTCCGACTCCCCCTCCTCCCGGCCGACACCCGACCGCCGTCGGCCGCACCTCCCGACCACCTCCACATCCCCCCTTGCCATCCTTCTTCTTGTCCAGCCGACGTCCCACCTCCCAGCCTCCTCTCCGGACCAGCCGGATCCTCCTTGACCAAGAAAAACCTTGTCCAGCAGGCCGCACACCACCCTTAAACCTCCGGAAGACCTCTCGGACCCTTCGCCGTAGGTGAGAAGTCCCTCTTTTTTTCATCCTTTTAATTTTGTGGTGTTGCAGTTAGGGTTTTCAATTCGTTTGTTTATGGTGTAATTGGTCCAATTGATTGTTTTTAGGGTTAATTGCATTGTTTGTGGTGTGGTTGTCATGCGGCGGAGTTTGCGCATCGCGTTTGTGATGTTTCGATACCGAAGGTATGTGTTTCCGAATATATGTTTTGTTCGACGAATTAATTTTCGAATTTAATTAATTTAGTATACTCATTGATTAGTTTTCTTGGTGCGAATAAAGATTCTCTTAAGGTTTAATATGATTTAGATGTGTTTTGGAGTGTGTTTATTTTTTTTAGGAATGTTTTGATTTAGTGAAAGGATTTGAGGTGGTCGTGTTTAAAAGTGGTGATTTTATATTAAATGTTGTTTGCTGAAATAATTTTCTTGTCCAATTAATTTACCATGTACTACAATTAATTTGTTTTGTGCGAAGTTTGTTTTGAAGAAAATTTAGTATGCTTTGATTTATTAGTTTTGTAAAAGGTATTGTGATATCGAGTGTGTTTATTGATAAAAACCCACAATGTGTCATTTACTGGTGTTTTATGAACTGTGCGCTTAGTTTATTAAATGATGCAAGGGCTGCGTTTTATTTCGTTGGAGTCTGTTTCGGTATGCTTTTGGCCTTAGAAGTGGTTTTCGGGTGCGTTGTTGTTTTATGTTGTGTTATGTCTTTTTAAAATGTTTTATAAGTGGTGCAGATGGCTTATTTAATCTGTATAAATTATGAGATTCATGGTTTGCAATGATTTTGACGTGCGAGTGTTTTTGAAGTGGCGCTATGATGTAGTTTGGGTGTGTTTCGTTTGTGTAAATTTTGTGGTACTAATTTTGATGTATTGCATAATTTGTTCTTTTAATTTATTACATGTTTTGTGGAGTGCGCAGGACCCCGCTACAATGGTTTTGGGCCGCGGGTGTCGAGGTACCCCGCATGCACATGCATAAAGTAAAGCATATATATATATATGTGCAATGCAACTATGGGTGTGTGTATATATATATATGTAAATGCATGTGTGTGTGCGCCAAGTGTCAATTCGAGTGGTCTTCGGCAATAATGACATGATTGAGGTAGGTTTCCTATGCCTATGCCTTTATTTTGAATTTCATAATTGCTTGCTTGTTTTAAAAATATGTTTTACATTTACGCTATATCCACATGCTATGAAATCAGGTTACGGTTGCTAGAAATGATTACACCTTTGATTTGGAAATTTAAATGTATTTTTAATATTATCGGTCTTAAGTGACCTTTTATCGAAAAATTGATTTCTTAAGTGGTTCTGAATTAGTAATGTGTATTTCCAAAGGTGTTTGGCCTTTTTGGCTGATTGATTTTTAAAAAGTGTTTCCTTTATGTCATTAAGCATGTTTGGCATCTTAAGAATGTTTTATGAAAGGCCCGTTTGGAACTTTAAGATTTGGTTTGCGAAAATAGAAAACCCCTTTTTAGTCATTCCCCCTAAATTTGAAAATAAAATGTGATGCAAGTGTTTATGAGAAGTTTGTGATATATGTGCCTAGTGTAAAGGCTTGTGCGTGAATGTGAGAGGTAAAGAGAGGGGAATGCACTTAAGTAGGGAGTGCGGTGGTGAAAGGTGGAATGAATTTTAGATAAAGAAAGTGTAATGTACTTGTTTGATTTTTTGATAAAGAAAACTCACCACCATTTGAAATAGAGCACAATGGGAAAACCCGGGTATCTAGGTGGGTGACCAGGACTAGTACGCTAGATGACACGACAGGGGTTCGTCCCGGTTTGTCTAGCAGGATTGACGCGACAACACTAACTAAACATATGAATTTTCTGAGGGTCGTGGCCTTCTAAGACACGTTTTCTGAGGGTCGTGGCCTTCTAAGCCACGTTTTCTGAGGGTCGTGGTCTTCTAAGCCACGTTTCACTGAGGTACGAGGTCTTTAGGTTCCCACTTGTTTTAGCTACCTATAGGGATTACCCATGGTGCTCATTTTTGTCATGTTGCTAACGACGTAACTTTCTTTTCAGTGATTTCATACTTGATGCCTTGTTTATGAAAAACATATTTTAATCCAAACTGGTTTCTTTTAATTTTGAAATGTTAAGTGAAAGCTTGAAACCTATTTTGAAAATGTAGTGGAAGAAAAAGTATTTACCTGAAAATGCAAACTTGTAACTTAATTTTGAAAAGGAGAAACACTATTTTATTATATCTTATTTCCAAACTGGCATTGTGGATTTCTTAATAAAGGCGGAGGCATAAGACGTGGTTGTTTTTGGCTTTCCTACTGAGCATCTCGGTGCTCACGCCTACTTTACTTTTCAGTTGCAGGTTTCAGTCTTGGATCGCTTTTGGAAGTGGGTGGTTGTCGTACCGTGGTGATCCACGGGGTCACTTGAGGTATGTCGCGTTTATTTATTCCTTTTTTCTTCTGCCACGTCGTTCAGTTTGTTTTCCTTTATTCATATGCTTGTTCAGTTTATGTTTGATTATCTTTTTCATGGGCCAAACCGTTCCCAACTGGTTTGTTTTGATGCCCGGTACTAGTTGCCAGCCCGTGGGGATCGGGAACGCCCTTAGGGCCATGTCGCGGACCGGGTCGGGTGTCGGGTCGGATGACAATCCGGCCTGGTTCGTGACAAAATGGTATCAGAGGTGCCGTTGTTATTTGGGGTGTCAAGTAGCTTGGTGATTATGTGTGTCGGGACTCGAGAGGTAGGTGTGGGAAGGACGTCATGAACCCTTGCCTGTCCCGAGACTCGAGTTTCCAGGGGTAGTCCCGGATTTGAATTTTCTTCTTTGGATTGGTATGTGTGGATGAGGGATGACCAAGGAAGTGAGCCAGTGTTACGCGGCAGACTTGCATGGAGTAGCGACCCATGTACATCCCGAGTGCACGGTTCAAGATACTTCCTGTGGTGGATGCCCGCTCGGAGCATGGTCTGCTAAGCCATGTTACCGGGTTGGCATAGCCACTAGTCCCCTATTTTTGGAAAGTTTGATGTGAGTTGTGTTTGACCTTCATTTTGGTTGGTGTGAGTACATCTCAAAAATGAAAATGGATTTTTGTGATGGTGGTTTCAAATGGGAATATGGTGTTAGAGTGGAAAAGTGGTTTTGAAATGGAAATTGTTTCCTTTTAACAAATGTGTGGTTTCAAAATGCAAAATGGGAGGTGTTTCGGAAGTTGTTTTGGAATCTTAGTTACACTTTTTGGAATGTAAATTAGAAAATGTTTTGGGAATTGGAAATGTATTACTTTCACGATAAGTCACTTTCTCAAATTGGTTGGGAATTTGTGCTTTATGCTGAATGATCTGTTTTGAAAATGAGAAGTGTCTTGGATTGACCCTTGGTATCCCTATGAGTGATCACATACATTGAGGTGCACATGTGGAAGGTGGAGGAATTGGTGATGTGAGTGGATGGGTGCTTGAGCTAGCACATGGATATGTATGTGTGAGACTTCATGGGATATCAATAGTGGATATTTAAGTTGTTTTGTTTGCTGAAAGATGGTTTTCAAAAATGGTTTTTCAAATGTTTAGAAAAGTGAGTGAGAAATTGTTTAGCGTTCTTTTTTCGTGTTGGGTATTCCTTTTCGTGAGTTCTTGGTTTTGACGTACTGAATTGTGGGTGGAATAGTGATTTGAGTTTGAGCTTTCCTTTGTGATTGAGGTGTGAAATTTTGATTTATGATAACTTTTGATTCGGATTTGTGCCCCTTGTTTTTGATTATGCCACCCAGAAAAGTCCCAGAAGTTCTAGTGGGTCACTTCTAGTTGTTGGTTCTACCTAGACTCTTAGAAGAGTGGTGGAATTTAATTATTTTCGGTTGATGTCCATCTTTTATAGTGATCGTGATCTATTGAAGGTAACAAACTGGCATGGTGATGTCGTTGGTGTTTTCAGGTTATTGGGAACTCCTAAAGCTAAGAGAGTTCGTGTTGGTTCAGGTCTATCTGAAGGTGCAACTTGGGATTGGTGGAGGAGAAAATCCTAGCGTCGTTGCATGACGGTATTTCTTGGAAGGTGGTTGGGACCACTCTCGTTTGATGGTTTATATTTGTGGAAGTGAAGGTAAGGGAAGCGGCAAGGCTCGTGAGTGTCCAGCAAGGCCAACAAATAGTGAAGGCCTACGTTGGGCGTCTCAAGATGTTGGTTTCCTTTTCTCCAAAGATAACGTCGCCAAATCAGTTAAAGTTTCTCTTGTGTGGGTTCTTCGTCTATTGTTCAAGGACCGGTCCCCTTTGGTGTTTGGGATGGTTCCCCATTCTGTGAGAGCGAGCCGGAGGAACCCATCTCAGATAAGTTTTCTCGTCAATTCCATCTTCTATTAGTCGGGACACTCTCTTGTTCGCTTCTTGTGTGCTCAGTTTGGGTACTTTAAGCCGCCTTATCATCATCATTCGTTGAAGACTTGCTGTCAGTGTGGTTGTTTGGGAAACATGGAGAGGTTCTGCTAGCGGATTTTTCAAGAGGAGTCTCGACAGGAGAATGTCAGCTCCTGACTGCGGGGCAGCAAATGCTTCAAGACATCAGAGCTCCAACCACAGGTCTCAGAGCGAAGCCTTTCACGCAGTCAGGAATCATTGGGTGTGGGGAACCTTGGTCTAAGTTTTGTCTCCGATGCTGAAATGGGGACGGTCTGAATTTTCCTGTTGTAGCTCTCCTGTCTTTGAAGGTTCTGTTTTTCTGTAAGAGGCGCAAAGGTCTCCTTTTCTCGTTGTGGTCTTTGTTCTTTGAATACCCCACTGTGGTGGTAAGAAGGCGTGGTGATCTCGTCTTTTTGGAAATTTTAGTAGTTGCGCCTCCCCAAATATGAGCTTTGGAGTTGTCTTTTTATGGCTGTGAGTCTCAAGATGATTATCTCTCTCATGTGGCTAGCTCCTTTGGTGACCCGTTCTTGTTTTAGGATGTTCTCGTTTTGGAGACACTTGCGTCTTGGAAAATAATGAATAGGGGTTGGTCCGATACGCAGTTTGGGGTCTTTCGGTGATGACCCCATGTGGTGGGGGGTCTAGTTTATGCGGAGAGTTCATGGGTCGGTTGTGCTGGGTTTCTCGTACTGGTCTGTGATCACTGGTTAAAGCTGGTCAGTTCTTAAATGGTGGGGAGACTCACCACAGATCTTGTCGTGCCTTCTTTGAGGTTTGGTTTGTGTAGCGGTTTCCTCTTGGATCAAGTTGACAGTTCCAGAGTTAGCTCATTCTAAGAGTCTCAATGTCGGTTGTGCTAGTCGGGTTCTTGTGGTGGGGAGAACCCTCCTCATTTCCTGATGGTTCTTTTCTTTTCAGTTCCCCTCAGAGTTGGTCGGGTGTGACTGATGGAGTGAAAGGTCATGCAGAGATGTGATTTTGTTGGCCACATTTAGTTTCAAACTCGAGTTTGTTTCCCCGTTTGGCTTGGTGACTTTCTGGGGGCAGAAAGTTTTTGTGGTGGGGAGAATTGTCACACCCCGACCAATGCATTATTTTAACTTAATTATTTTTGGATCTTATATGGGTGTGCGCCCGTACGCACGACCGTCTGTAGCGCCCAATCACATTTAGACAATGTTTTATTATAAAATATATCATTATTGGGGTGCGCGACCCTGCCCGCGACTGTGGTCGGTTCCCATTCTTAATAAGAGACTGTTCTATTTTATTAAATTTATTTTTACATGGCCACGAAACTAGGCGTGCGACTGCGCACGAAACCGAGCGCGCACTGCTCTAGTGATCGGGCGTATGACCGCGCACGCGGCCGCGCACGCGATCATGCGCAGTGTTTAACTTCGATTAAAAATAATACTAATTTGGTTGGCTTTATTATTTTAGTTTTATTATTATAATTAATATTAATTAAGTTACTATTTTAATTAGGTTATAATTTTAATTATTATTTTTCAGCTAATATTTTGATTTGGACGTTAATATTAAAATAAATCTTATAATTATAAAATATTTAACTCACTATTAATATTACCATTATTTTTGTGATTTGTGTATAAGTAACTCTATGTTGTTTTTATGTTTCATTTTATTATCTATTTAATTAATTATTTATTATTTTCCCCCCCATTTATTTTTTCTTTTTTTTCTTTTTCTCTCTCTTTTTTTTCTCTCCCCCTCCCTCACCCTATCCCGTCGCGCTACCCTTCTTCCCCCCTGCCCTAACCCTATGCCGCACCCCCTGCGTTTCCCCCTTCGCGGCGCGATGCCCGCCTCCCTCCCGTCCGGCCCTCGCCGCGACTCCATCCGCTTCGACCGCCGCCCTCGCCACCATCCCGCCCTTCCGCTTCGGCCGCCGCCCTCACCGCCGTCCCGTCCTCCTGCTCCGGCCACCCCGCACCTCTGGTCCCCTGCCGTCTCCGGTCCCCTGCCCCCTCCGCACCGCCGGCATCCCTCCGACTCCCCCTCCTCCCGGCCGGCACCCGACCGCCGTCGGCCACACCTCCCGACCACCTCCGCATCCCCCCTTGCCATCCTTCTTCTTGTCCAGCCGACGTCCCACCTCCCATCCTCCTCGCCGGACCAGCCGGATCCTCCTTGACCAAGAAAAACCTTGTCCAACAGGCCGCACACCAC
This sequence comes from Viscum album, assembly GCA_963277665.1. Classification (NCBI taxonomy): domain Eukaryota; kingdom Viridiplantae; phylum Streptophyta; class Magnoliopsida; order Santalales; family Viscaceae; genus Viscum; species Viscum album. Next base: position 1,144,997,834 of record OY728148.1, read on the forward strand.
CCTTCAACCTCCGGAAGACCTTTCGGACCCCTCGCCGTAGGTGAGAAGTCCATCTTTTTTTCATCCTTTTAATTTTGTGGTGTTGCGGTTAGGGTTTTCAATTCGTTTATTTATGGTGTAATTGGTCCAATTGATTGTTTTTAGGGTTAATTGCATTGTTTGTGGTGTGGTTGTCATGCAGCGGAGTTTGCGCATCGCGTTTGCGATGTTTCGATACCGAAGCTATGTGTTTCCGAATATATGTTTTGTTCGACGAATTAATTTTCAAATTTAATTAATTTAGTATACTCATTGATTAGTTTTCTTGGTGCGAATAAAGATTCTCTTAAGGTTTAATATGATTTAGATGTGTTCCGGAGTGTGTTTATTTTTTTTAGGAATGTTTTGATTTAGTGAAAGGATTTGAGGTGGCCGTGTTTAAAAGTGGTGATTTTATATTAAATGTTGTTTGCTGAAATAATTTTCTTGTCCAATTAATTTACCATGTACTACAATTAATTTGTTTTTTGCGAAGTTTGTTTTGATGAAAATTTAGTATGCTTTGATTTATTAGTTTTGTAAAAGGTATTGTGATATCGAGTGTGTTTATTGATAAAAACCCACAATGTGTCATTTACTGGTGTTTTATGAACTGTGCACTTAGTTTATTAAATGATGCAAGGGCTGCGTTTTATTTCGTTGGAGTCTGTTTCGGTATGATTTTGGCCTTAGAAGTGGTTTTCGGGTGCGTTGTTGTTGTATGTTGTGTTATGTCTTTTTGAAATGTTTTATAAGTGGTGCAGATGGCTTATTTAATCTGTATAAATTATGAGATTCATGGTTTGCAATGATTTTGACGTGCGAGTGTTTTTGAAGTGGCGCTATGATGTAGTTTGGGTGTGTTTCGTTTGTGTAAATTTTGTGGTACTAATTTTGATGTATTGCATAATTTGTTCTTTTAATTTATTACATGTTTTGTGGAGTGCGCGGGACCCCGCTACAATGGTTTTGGGCCGCGGGTGTCGAGGTACCCCGCATGCACATGCATAAAGTAAATCATATATATATATATATATGTACAATGCACCTATGGGTGTGTGTATATATATATATGTAAATGCATGTGTGTGTGCGCCAAGTGTCAATTCGAGTGGTCTTCGGCAATAATGACATGATTGAGGTAGGTTTCCTATGCCTATGCCTTTAGTTTGAATTTCATAATTGCTTGCTTGTTTTAAAAATATGTTTTACATTTATGCTATATCCACATGCTATGAAATCAGGCTACGGTTGCTAGAAATGATTACTCCTTTGATTTGGAAATTTAAATGTATTTTTAATGCTATCGGTCTTAAGTGACCTTTTATCGAAAAATTGATTTCTTAAGTGGTTCTGAATTAGTAATGTGTATTTCCAAAGGTGTTTGGCCTTTTTGGCTGATTGATTTTTAAAAAGTGTTTCCTTTATGTCATTAAGCATGTTTGGCATCTTAAGAATGTTTTATGAAAGGCCCGTTTGGCACTTTAAGATTTGGTTTGCGAAAATAGAAAACCCCTTTTTAGTCATTCCCCCTAAATTTAAAAATAAAATGTGATGCAAGTGTTTATGAGCAGTTTGTGATATATGTGCCTAGTGTAAAGGCTTGTGCGTGAATGTGAGAGGTAAAGAGAGGGGAATGCACTTAAGTAGGGAGTGCGGTGGTGAAAGGTGGAATGAATTTTAGATAAAGAAAGTGTAATGTACTTGTTTGATTGTTTGATAAAGAAAACTCACCACCATTTGAAATAGAGCACAATGGGAAAACCCGGGTATCTAGGTGGGTGACCAGGACTAGTACGCTAGATGACACGGTAGGGGTTCGTCCCAGTTTGTCTAGCAGGATTGACGCGACAACACTAACTAAACATATGAATTTTCTGAGGGTCGTGGCCTTCTAAGCCACGTTTTCTGAGGGTCGTGGCCTTCTAAGCCACGTTTTCTGAGGGTCGTGGTCTTCTAAGCCACGTTTCACTGAGGTACGAGGTCTTTAGGTTCCCACTTGTTTTAGCTACCTATAGGGATTACCCATGGTGCTCATTTTTGTCATGTTGCTAACGACATAACTTTCATTTCAGTGATTTCATACTTGATGCCTTGTTTATGAAAACCATATTTTAATCCAAACTGGTTTCTTTTAATTTTGAAATGTTAAGTGCATGCTTGAAACCTATTTTGAAAATGTAGTGGAAGAAAAAGGATTTACCTGAAAATGCAAACTCGTTACTTAATTTTGAAAAGGAGAAACACTATTTTATTATATCTTATTTCCAAACTGGCATTGTGGATTTCTTAATAAAGGCGGAGGCATAGGACGTGGTTGTTTTTTGCTTTCCTACTGAGCATCTCGGTGCTCACGCCTACTTTACTTTTCAGTTGCAGGTTTCAGTCTTGGATCGCTTTTGGAAGTGGGTGGTTGTCGTACCGTGGTGATCCACGAGGTCACTTAAGGTATGTCGCGTTTATTTATTCCTTTTTTCTACTGCCACGTCGTTCAGTTTGTTTTCCTTTATTCATATGCTTGTTCAGTTTATGTTTTCTTATCTTTTTCATGGGCCAAACCGTTCCCAACTGGTTTGTTTTGATGCCCGGCACTAGTTGCCAGCCCGTGGGGATCGGGAACGCCCTTCGGGCCATGTCGCGGACCGGGTCGGGCGTCGGGTCGGATGACAATCCGGCCTGGTTCGTGACAATTATTTACCACAAAGATCATCCCCTTTAGTACTTCAACTTAAGATATTTATTTATAACCTGGGTAAAGTAAACATAAGAAATAGGTGAGCTATGATGCTCATTAAGGGTAAAAAAGTGATACTTAAGCATAACATGATCATAAGGGTATGAGAACCCGAGAATAACATTTTAAGATCATACCATGAATATAAAATTTCATATACATGAGTCATGGAATAAATATTATCAGTTCATAAGACACGAATCATAAGGGAATCAAGAGCATAATCCATGAAATCATAACACAGGAATAAGACATAAATTTTTTCACAAACACATTAGCATACAAAATAATTTTCATAGTAGTCAAGTATTTACTTCCAAGGCCATATTAGTAGTATGGGTTCACTAACCATACCATCTTGGTAATCATAGTTCACTCCCATGGCTATCTTAGTAGTCATGGTTCACTCCCAAGACCATCTTAGCGGACAAAATCCTTTACTGAATCGAATTTACTCCCCATTCTATCCATATTTATTTCATGAGATATAAATATTTTCCCAATGAATTTAAGGTAGATATAGGTTTCACCCATCTCATAATGAAATCATATATACATGTTCCACAAGATCATAAAAAACCATATCAAAACCCATGAAATGAAATGGGTATCATAATCATGTAATCTTATTATAACCTATGGAAAAAATAAAAGTTTCATAATAATTTTATCAAATAATAACCCATGAAAATAAGTGGGTTTCATAAGCATATAACCTATGAAATTGAAATAGGTTTCATAAAAAGATAACCTGTAAAATAGAAATGGGTTTCATATACATCATTCCATCAATATAGAAACTATTTAGAGAAAGGATATGAATGGAACCATTGGATCATTTCCCTATAAATACATGATTAACACCAATTGATATCATCTTAGATGGGAAATAATTAAGAAATATATTTTAAATACATTTCATGATGAACTTATCCTTTCTTCTTTGAAAATGATTTTTAACTCATAAACTCTTTTGAAAACCATTTTTTGGAAAATAAAATTTAAAACTTATAAAGGAATATTTGAAAACATTTTGAAAAATTTTTTCCTTTAAAACTTATAAAGAATTATTGAAAATGTTTTGAAAACCATTTTCCTCGAAAAATTATAAAAGAAGGTATAAAATAATTTAAAAACCATTTATTTGAAAATATTTTGAAAAATTATAAAGAATGGCTCAAAACGTTTTGAAAACCATTTTCCTTTAAAAATTATAAAATAATCTTGATTTTTTTTGAAAACCGGTTATTTAAAAATATATAAAATAAGTTTAAAAACATTTGGAAAACATTTTTATTTTAAAACATATAAAATAATATTGAAAACATTTTGAAAAATATTTTCCTAGATTTCTTATAAAAGAATCTTTAAAACCTTTTGAAATTTATTTTCATTGAAAATATATAAAATAATCTTGAAAACATTTTTAAAAGATTTTTTTTGAAAATACTTTGAAAACTTATAAATAAATCTAAAAAACATTTTGAGAACCTTTTTCTTTGAAACCACTATAAAAACTTATAAAGAAAAATTGGAAACATTTTGAAAAACTTTTTTCTTTAAAAAATATTTTGAAAACATATAAATTATGATTGAAAACATTTTAAACACTTTTTAAACATGAAATTATTTTAAAACCTTTTTAGAAAACATGGTTTTGAAAGAATCATAAATTTCCAACCGAAGGGAGATAAAGACAAATTTTATTAGGAACACTCTCTTAATTATATTAAGTACCAAAGAGTTGAAAAATTGTACTAAAACTAGAATATATCATTACTAAACAAGGTATAATAAAATTCATTAGGCTTATTGAAAGGTTCATCATTAGGTTTGATCAATGAAAACGTAATCATAAACAATCCCGATAAATGATGAGATTGTTGTAATAAACTCTTACCACTTGGTAACTTCAAATAATACTATTCATGTAATAAAATTAGATTACATGAAGGTTAAAATATCATTTAAATAATTATATTCATGATATAACATGTTAAAGGGTAGTTTATACACCTCGTATAAAAATATAGGTGCATAACATGTCATGTGTCTCCAAGAAGGAAAATTGAGACAAAATTTCTTTATCGATTTGGTAGCTTTTGAAACATGAACCCCATGAAATTAAGATCATAAAATGGATATGTAAATACAAATAAATTTATTTATAACAATCATAGAATAAATCCATGTGAATTATACACACCAGATATAATAAAAAGGAGGTGAACATGGCTTGTGTCTCATGGAAAATAAAAGTGAGACGAGAAAACCCTTACCATAAGTCTTGAATTTCTCCATACACATTCAAAAATCCTGTATAATAAATATAATTTTATTATAAATATACCACATAACAATATTATTATATATAATACCATATATTATTTGTTTATGACTTTACATTACCCATTTATTAACAACTCCATGTTAATGATACGTTTTAGGTAATATCTATTTTTTTGTATATGTTTTAACTTTTTATTATTGACCATATTAATTATATAACGATTTAATTAATTAAATAATGTAAAAAATTATATAAATATAATATATATTTATTATATATTTATTTATAATAATCTATAAAATAGAGAAATATGAAATGAAATACCCCATTCTTAGAGACGGTAGGCTGTACGTACGCATAAACGTTATTTCTGTTTTGTTGTTGTATTGAAAGAAAGAAAGTAGGTGATATATATGTATATATATAATATAATTAAAATATAATTATTATATCTATATATATATATATATCATATAAATTCATTAAAACAATCCTTAATACATTCCATGGAAAGTGTGAACAAATCACATCACTTTGAGGAGGTGGTAGTCCACATGTCCACAAACAAAGTTATCGTACTTAAATGGAAAGAATAAAGTTAGGTTTAGTATTATCATTATATAATAATTAAAAAATCATAAAAACCATAAATATAATATAAAAATAGAGTTTCCATCATAATTACCAATAATGAGAGGTGGTAAAGGAAAAAATGATCAACATTGATTCATGAGGCAGTAGTTCGTCGTACACAAAAACTGTAAGTTCGTTACCCATTAGATGGAAGTGTGTGTAAGTGTAGTTATAACCCTTATAATAGAAATATCTCAGTATATGGATGATATTGAGGTTATTATATAATCATGGAATAATAATATTTTAGTGGGTGGAGAATGAAAATAAAATAAAGGAGTTTGACGAAGGATGTTACCTCTTCTTTGGGAAACCCCTCTTGGTTTTCACCAAAAGGTTTCCTTGGTTGTGTTTATGACACAATAGATGATTATAGGATGAAGGTATAGATATTGTATTATTATTTTACCAGAGTTTTGGTGGTCCTAAAGGCATTATATGTGTGAAAAAGTAGGAGGGGTGATTTTTTTTATAGTGGAGGAGTGGAATTCTTGTATATTTTTGAAAAGGGAAGTCCAACCAAGTTTTTACCATGTAAAGTAGATAAACTAATGGAAAAAATAGATAAATGGATTATAGGGTCTAAATATGTCTATAAAATGTCTTTTGGACAATATTTTAGGTCATTTTGACCCATATGTTTAAGGGTTAGTCCCTTATTAAGCTTAATTTTACAATAATCGCTGTAATTAATTTAAATTACATTCACTAATAATTTAGGGAAAAAAACTAAGTTGATATAATTATAAATTATAAATAATAATTATTAAAAATTTATAATCCATTTTTAAAATTATAATCACAGATGTGGAAAAAAATTAATTTTAATTTAATCTTGCAGACAGGACGACACTGTGAGTTTTTAAATTACAAACGTTCAAATGTTTTCTAGGTTTTCATATCCAATTTAAAAGTGAAATTAATTAAAATGACTTAAATTGAATTAAATATTCTATAACTTATATAATTTAACATTAAAACCAATAAAAAATATAATTTAACTTTATAAATAAATTATATGAAAAAGCAGTTTGGAATTAAAATTTAGTGTCCTTCACTAATCATCAAAAAAAATGAAACATCTCATAAAAATACCAAATATCCACCCAATGTAAATTTTAATATTATTTTTTAAAAAATTAAGTTTATTTAGTCAATTTTTTTTTTATAAAATTGTTAAAAATAATATTTAAAATTGGGTTGCTATTAAATGGTGGTAAAATTACCTTTTTGAAAAATACATATTTTTATTCATAAAATTTTATTTATTCATAAAATTTTATTTATTCTTATATTATGACTATAAAATATATTTTATGAGTGTAAAAACATCTGATTAAATATATTATATATTAACAACATTTATTAATAGTTTTTTTTATTTTGTTGGGATAAAATGGTGTTTGTACATAGAAAAGGAATTTCTTTATTTTCAAATAGTTCTTACTTTAATTTATAGCTAAAATGGTTCCTTTTATTCACATGTTTAAATAATATTTTGTTAATAAATTTATTTCGAATGGATAGGTGGAAAATATAATAATATTTTAATAATAATAGTAATACTATGTTGTAGTTTGGTAAAACTAGGTCTTGCGTGTAACACATGCTATTATATGAAATCAATATTGTGTGTAACACAAAAAATAATTGTGTTGTGTATACCATAATATAATATTAGTGTTGTGTGTAGTGAAATATTAACTTGGTGTTGGGTGAAACACAATTAAATGTTAGTGATTTCATATAACAAAAGTTATATTTAATATTGAGTGAAATGAAAAAATATAAAAAAAGATTAAATTAATTTGAAAAAAATTTCACAAAATATCATGGTGTTACATGATACCCTCCATAAAATTAATTTCTTCCTCATAATTCATCTGGGTAATCAATGTTTTAAAAAATTAAATTTCATTTCATATATACCCAAATCATAAAAAATAATACTAAAACTTCCTTAAAAAAACAAAAGTTAGAAACATAACAGCTACCCAGAGTAACAAATAACTAGTTTTCCACATAGGAGAAAATTGGTGGCAAGTGAAAATATGGACTTGCGGGAAAACATAAATATTTATAAAGAGTTATTGATTTAATAAATAAAAAAGTGCATGTTCGAGGGAAATTTTAGGGCATCAAAGTCAAAAATATGTTATGATTTAAAAGGCCAATAGTTAAACAATAATTAAGGTATTAGGATAACATTTTATTTCAATATCATTTTCCTAGTGTTGAATAATTTTCATGAAAAGATATACTTGAATTATTTCAAGTCAAACTCCCCAATTTTTGTTTCTTGATCACTTTCCACTTCATCTCTTATTTTAAGAAATGAAGGTGAATTTTTCATTCCTAAAGAATTAGAAAATCATGAGATCCATAAATATAATGATATTTTATTCCATCTACCACAACAAAAATGTTATCACAAGTTATCCAATATGCATAAATACACATATGGAGAGATAATACTTTAATATCTAAAATCTCATCTGAAGTTTAACATTAACCATTCCATAAATAGTTAACCTTATAACCCTTTTGGATGATGAAAATACAAAACTTTAGATATAAGGTCATGATATCATCTTAAAATTCATCCCCCATATATAAAAAAGTATCTCTTGGTTGTCACATCACAAACATGTGAATACCCTTGTTATATATTCTCTGAAAACATGGTAATGACCAGAATTACCATAAATCATTTAGGAAAACTTACATGATTCCTTATTCAAAATATTATTGGATATATTCCATAAATCCAAGAAGTTGTAAACTTCATCAATGATGAAATATAAAATTTTTTCAACAAACCAATAATCAGTTCTAGGGTGATCAGTACTATCCAATTTAATTTATCCATATTAATCACCTCTTTATCCAAGCTAAGTACAATTTTCTCAACATCCGAGACACATTAATAGTTACCTTCAATTAATCAAAATATCACTTTTACATTAAATCACTTTTATAGTTCATCATAATTATTCAATATATATTTTACAATCATTAATAGAAAACATATAATTCATGATTCATATAACATAATTCCTGAATTCCTATACATATACACTTCAATCATCCGACTTTATTATCAAAACATTACCTAAGATTCATAATCTTATCCCTCAAATACCCATTTCTTAGAATATAAAATATGAAATCTGAATCATGTATTAAGGTTCCTCAACATCATCTAATCATGTTTCTTATATTTAGTGTAAATAATACAGTAAGAACATCACACACCTTTCACATGTTGTTTACAGTCTCTTTATTTTCAGCAGTATAACCAATACTCAGGGAACTTTCTGATCCTCTTTATGATATTTACACTTAGGAAATTTATTTTCTTTATGCCCATACATTCCAAATCTGAAACATTCAATATTAACCTAGTTCGTTATTGTTCTTGCTATTGACTAAAACTAGAAAGTATAGGGTGAGAAAAACATATCATAATAGAAAACCACATAATCATGAATAATTACTTGGATATATAAATAATGAAACTTACTTATTTAATCTATAAAACCTTTGGTTTATCCTAGGTTATTAATAGTCATCTTATATTTAAATCCTTCATGATGGGTTGAAAAGTGTTCGTGAATTCCCAAAACATATCCCCAGGGTGTGTTAAATTAGGTGTGTAGTAAGACCTGTTATCGTGCACCGATTACTGATAAAGTCTAGCTCAATACAGTGTTTTTGAGTTTGTTACCCCTATATGCATCTATTATAGAGCTATATCAACTTGTAGTATCTAGATATGTATGTATTTCTAGGAAACAACTCACTCTATCCTTTACAAAAATTCCAGGACATTTTCCTATAATTTAAATCATCGTTAGAATTATCCTTATAGATACACCTAGACATATCCTTAGAAATATACCTAGGGATATAACTAAAGTTTTCTCATCCTAGATTCAAAAGGTTGACTAAACCTTTCCTTTAATAACAACTATAGAGACCCATGTTTAATATAAATGGATATTACATCATTTTAGATGAATATTGATCACATTATAAAAATACATGACCAATGACCATAATAGTTTAGTGTATTTATAAACATGGAATAAAATATTCTAACCTGGTGAAATAGATTTAATGCTTCCCATAAAGATCCACCCATTTAGTACTTTTACTTAAAATTTTTCTTCATAACTCGGGGAAAGGAGAAATAAGAAAGGGGTGAGCTTAGATGCTCAGTAAGGGTACAAAAATAGATATATAAGAATAACATGAGAATAAGGTCATAAGAACATGAGAATAATAGTTGAAGATAATACCCTGCATTTCAAAGTTCATATAAACGAGTCATAGAATAAATATTATAAGTTCATAAGATATGAATCATAAGAGAATAAGGAAAAAAACCCATAAAAATATATCATAGGAATTTTACATAGAATTTATGGATGACACATAAGCATATAAAATTATTTCCACAATAGCTAAGGAATCACTTCCAATACCATCTTAGTAGTATGGGTTCACTACCCATACCATCTTGGTAGTCATGGTTCATTCCCATGACTATCTTAGAATTCAAGGTTTACCCTCAAGACTATCTTGGTAGTCATGATTTACTCCCATGACCATCTTAGTTATCAAGGTTCACTCCTAAGACCATCTTAGTGGATAAATTCCTTTAATAAATTGGGTTCACTCCCCATCTTATCAATGTATATATTATGAGATATAAATATTTACCAAATTAATTGGAGGGAGATATAGGTCCCAAAAATCTCATAATGAGGTCATACAAACGCGTGATTCTTGATTATAAACAACCATACCATAACCCATGAAATGAAATGGGTATCATAAACATGTAATCATGTCAAAACCTATAGAAAAGAGATATGTTTCATAATCATTTTATCAAATAATAAAATGTGAAAAGAAGTGGGATTCATAACCATATGATCCGTGAAAGGGAAATGAGTTTCATAAACATATTAACCATGAAAGTGAAATAGGTTTCATAAAAATCATGACATCAATACTTAAACCATTCAGAGAAAGGATATGAATGGAAACTTTAGATAATTTCTCTAGAATGGAATGAGTAACAAAAAATGATGTAATCTTATATTATAAATAATTCATAAATATATTTTAAAAAAAATTATGAGGAAATTATCCCTTCTTCTTTGAAAATGGGTTTTAAACCATAAAACCTTTTGAAAACCATTTTTTTAAAAATTAACTTGAAATCTTATAAAGTAATCTTTGAATTTTTTTTAAAAACTTTTTCTTTTAAAACTTATAAAGAAATATTGAAAATGTTTTGAATGAAATTTTCCTTGAAAAATTATAAAATAATCTTGAAAATGATTTGAAAAACATTTCTTTGAAAATACTTTGAAGACATATAAAGAACGCTTGAAAACATTTTTAAAACCATTTTCCTTGAAATCTTAAAAACTATTTTTGAAAAAATTTTAAAAACCATTTATTTTGAAATATCTATAATAGTATTATAAAACATTTGAAAACCTTTTTCTTTTAAAACATATAAAATATGCTTGAAATCATTTTGAAAACTCTTTTCCTTAAAGACTGATAAAAGAAGACTGAAAACATTTTGAAAACCTTTTTCTTATAAAAAATATAAAATAACCATGAAAAATTTTTGATTTGAAAACTTATAAAATAATATTGAAACCATTTTGAAAATATTTTTCTTTAAAAATAATTTGAAAACATATAAATAAATCTAGAAAAAATCTTGAAAAACTTTTTAATTGAAAACACTTTGAAAAATTATAAAGAAATATAAAAAAAAATTAATTTTTTTTCATTTAATAATACTATGAAAACTTTTAAATAATTATTTAAAACATTTTAAACACATTTTAAACATTTTTAAAAACCTTTTTAAAAAACATTATTTTTAAAGAATCACATATTTTTAACAGAAGGGATAAAGTTGGATTTTCTTAACCAAAATCGATTAATTATCTTAAGTACCAAAGAGTGGAAAAATGGTACCAAAACTTGAATATATCTTAAATAAATTGAGTAGAAGAAAATTCATGACTACTCTTGAAATTTGTATTATAAGGTTTCATAAATGAGAACATAATCATAAACAATCCTGATAAATGATGAGATTGTTGTAATAAACTCTTACCACTTGGTAACTTTGAATAATACTTACTTATAAGAAAATGACATTAAATGAAGCTTAAAATATCTTTAAAATAACTATATTCATGATATAACATATCAAAGGGTTGTGTATACACCTTGTAGAATAATATAGGTGCATAACATGAAATTTGTATCAAAAAAGGAAAATTGAGAAAACATTTATCTACCGTTTTGGTAACTTTTGAAAAATAAACACCATGAAATAAATATCATAAAATAGATATTTAAATCAAAATAAATTTATGTATATGAATCATAGAGTAAATCTATAGGTAGTATACACAACACATATAAGAAATATGAGGTTAAAATGGCTTGTGTCTCCTAGAAAATAAAAGTGGGATGAGAAAACCCTTACCTCAAGTCTTGAATTAGTTTATAAATGTTCAAAACTCATGTATAAAAAATAAAAGTTTATTATAAATATACCAATAAACGTTATTTTTGTATTTAATAACATATATTATTTTGTTATTACTTTCTATTACACTTTTATTAACAACTCCAAGTTAATGATGCGTTTCAGGTAATACCCGCTTTGCTTTTTGTATATGTTTTGACTTGTTATTATTGATCCTATTAATTAGATAATGATTTAATTATTTCAATAATGTAAAACATGATATTAATATTATATGTGTTCAGTATATATTTATTTATAATTATCTAAAAAATATAGAAATATTAAATGGAATACACCGTTTAAGGAGACAGTGGGCCGTATGTATGCATGAACGCTGTTTCCATTTTATTGTCGTATCAAAAGAAATAAAAAATGAAATATATGTATATGTATATAATAAAATTCTAGTATAATTATTATATATATATATAATATAATTTCACTAAAACCATCCTCAATACATTTAATGTAAAGTGTGAATGAATCACATCGTTTTGAGGAGGTGGTAGTCCACACGCCCACAATCAAAGTTATCATATTTACCAAAAATAGAAATCATGATGGTATGTATTTTATAATAATTAAATAAGCATAAATATGTCATAAATATCATATATATGATATAAAAATATATTTAACATCATAATTACCAACCATGAGAGGTGGTAAATGAAAAACAAACAACATCATTTCGTGAGGTGGTAGTTTGTCGTACACAAGAACTGTAAGTTTGTTACCCATTAATTAGAAGTCTGTGTATGTGTAGGTCAAAAAAATAAAAGAAAAAAAAATATAAGTTTAGGTTAGAAAATGAGGTTATTATATAATCATGTATTAATAAGAGTTGAGGTGGTGGAGAATGAAAATAAAACCAAGGAGCTTAAAAAAGGATGTTACCTCTTCTTTGGGTAACTCATTTTGGTTTTCACCAAGGGGATTCCATGGTTTAATTTATGAAAAAGGATTATAGTATTAATTTAGGGATGTTTTGATCCTATATGAGAATAATTTTGGTGATACAAATGTATTTATATATGTGAATGGTTGGGAGAGGTGAGTTCCTTTTAATAGTGGAGGAGGAGGGGCATTGTAGTAAGGTTTTGAAAAGGGAATTCCACTCATATTTTTACTATGTCAGGTGGATCAAATAATGAACCTGATTAGGTAAAAGGGATTATAGGGTCGAAATATGACCTCAAAATGGAGTTTGGACAAGTTTCTAGGTCATTTTGTGCCTTATGTTTAATGTATAGTCCATTATTAAGCTTAATTTTACCTTAATCATTGTAATTAATTTTAAATACATTCACTTAAATCCTTGGTAAAAAAATAAGTTAAACTAATTAGAAATTAGAAAGTATTATGATTCCAAATATTGAATCAAATTTTCCATATTCTAATCTCATAAGTGGTAGAAATTAATTTAAATTTAATCCTTTTGATGAGACGACAATGTAAGTTTTTAAAGTAAAAATGTTCAAAAGTTTGCTACGTTTTTATATCCAATTTCAATGTGATATTGATTAAAATGACTTAAATAAGATTAATTTTTTTTATAATTTATGTAATTAATCATTAAAACCAGTCAAAAATATAATTTAACCTTATAAATAAATTAGATGAAAAATCATTTTTGAATTAAAATTCCGTGTTCTTCATTATTCATCAAAAAATAAAACTTGTGATAAAAATACTAAAAATTCAACCAAATTAAATTTTGATATCCCAATTTAAAAAATGAACATTATATTTTTAAATAAAAATTATAATTTTTTTAAAAATAATATTTAAAACTGGTTCTCCATTAATAGGTGGTAAACTAACCTTTTTGAAAAATACATCATTTTAATCATAAAATTATATTTATTATTATCTGATTCCAATAAAATATACTAGATAAGTGTAAAAATATTTGGTTGAATATATAATATATTAAAAAAATTCATAAATAGGGTTTTTTTTAATTTATTAAGATAAAATTGTGTTTGTAAAAGTAGTTTTCTTTGAAAAAGAATTTATTTAATTTCCAATAGTTATAACTTTCATTTATAGCTAAAAGGTTAATTTTATTCACATGTTTAAATAATATTTTATCCATTAATTTTTTCCTAATATCAATTTGGAAGATATAATAAAATTTTAACAATAATATTAATAGTATTTAGTAGTTTGGTAAAACTAGATCTTGTGTGTAACACATGCTATCTAAGGAAATCGGCATTGCATGTAACCCAAGCCAAAAATTATAGCGTGTGTACCATAAGATAATATAAGTGTTGTGTGTAGAGAAATATTAACTTGATTTTGCGTGAAATGAATGTCAATCTTAGTGGTTTCATATAACACAAGGAATATTTAGTGTTGTGTGAAATAAAAAATATCAAAAAGATTAAATTAATTTGACTTTTTTTCATAAAATCTCAGGGTGTTACATACTCATCTTTTTATAGTCATGGGAAACACTCTAGTGAACATGAGAGGCTAGTTTTTCATTTATTTTGATGGTTATGTTTTTAATACCCATGACACACTAATGGGCCAGAACTTCATCACCCACCTGGCCCAGCACCTGAGAGTTTTCAATTCATCACATCCCCTCTCTTTTTTGGGTTGATATAATCAATTGATTTAGTCTTGATGTATATGTTTGATATACTTAGAGGGGTTGGAAAGAATTAATATCGAGAATGTAGATATGAAGATTCAACCAAGGAGACACCAAATCTTGATATATCGACAGCCTCAATAGTTCCACTACCACCTTATAGTTCTGTAGCTACTCCCTCTTCCCAGTCAAATAATATTACAATACCACTGGGGAGTAGATGTGGTACTATGGGGGGGGGGTATCTTAGTTTATTTTTAGAGAACCAATGCAGTATTTTCTAGCACCTGGATATTCCATTCATTGATCCCTTAGAGATTCCCTTCCCTTCTCCATCGATACCACTGCTTCACCCGACTATCACCCTTCCACAACTGAGGTAACGTCCAACTCCATTTCCATTCCTACCATCATCATACCAAAAACTCCACTAATTGATCTTACTCTTGATATTACTAACCCAACTCCCCATATGGCCTTTATTTCAGATAATACTCATCAGGTCAAGTTTCCTACTATTAAAATTAATTTAGAGGTGCCTTTTATTGATCCTAATTCCAGACACACAACCTCTATCTAGATCATCACCACATCTCCAAAAGTTATTGGATTTAATCTTCTTATGACAGCAAAGCCTAAGGCTAAACCTATGACCCTACCATAAGTGTCCAACTCAGAAAACACTACCACTATTATAGACATCTATATAGTAGGGTAGCTGCAACCACCCAGTTTCAGGAGGGCACTAGAGACGATGCTCACAGAGATGGAACTTGAACTTCTTAGTTTTCCCAAATGTACCCCTTATTTACATATTTTTTGGGGTTTTTTTATTTTTATTCATAAACCTTGATATTTTATATCATTTTCTTCATAATTATAGGGATACAATTTTTTCCTAATATTAATCTTATTGTGTGATCTATTCCTCATGCATAGAGCTGTGCTATGTGTCAATCAATTTCTTCCTCCATTGCTTATAATACACCAACAAGGAGTAAGTTTGGTCTTACTCATGATATATTTACTTAGACTGATCAGAATCCCCTCAGGAGATCCATATGAGTGCTACTTAGAAAATCAAATTTCTACATGGACATTTTATTCTGGATATTTCTAAGGTAGAGAATCCTCCCAGGTGACCTTTAGATCTGGAAGACACTACCTAAAGTATATATAAGAGGATACAGAATAATGAGATTACATAATGGTCTAATTAATCCTTTTCCATCTATTTGGATGATGACATAACCATTAGTGATTTTTCGGAGGCAATCGACAATCCAATTTTTTGATCCTTAGTTGGGTCTATTTTGGAATTGTCTTTTTCTAGGATTTTTATAGGTATTAAATTAGGTAACTTTTTTATACTCTAGTTAATATATATATGATATGATATTTTTTTTGAATCCTGTGTACTCCATACTCATTTACCATTTTCATATTTGATATATATATTAGTATAATAAATTCCCCAGTGAAGGTGTACATTTTCTCTAACATTTTTACTAGTAGTATAACATTCAAATCATCTTATGATATAGCCCCCATGGAATTTAATTCATTTCAGGGATCTCTTTATTCCATCCACCTTTTTAATTCTTTATATATTTTTTTACGGTCATTTCTATCTCTCCCACCTTTCATTTTTAGAAAAGTTCTAACACTATTTAGTTTTAAGTGTGTGTGTGTGGGGGGGAGGGGGGAGATCTTAAGCTTAATTAAATTTTAACTTCTATTTTTTCTTATTCTCATTAGTCTATGATAAATTTTTATATGGATACATTCTTTAACTTTAAATATCCTTGTTCCCATGTTACTAAAATGGAAAGTTTAGAAGAATTTTTTTTAAATTACATTGTCGATTCCTATTTAGAATTTTTGCTTAATTTTTGAGTTGAGAATTTTAATCTTGATTCTAAATTCCTAAAATTGTTTATTTAATGACTAATTACTTGTTACTATGTCTCGAGTGATTTCAATTTTTTTATTCCCATTCCAGAGAGGATTTTGGAACTACATTTTCCAATTCTTTTTTGAGTATATTTATTGAGGGGTACCTGGGAAATGTAAACCTATCAAAACCTTATTATGTATTTTATTAAGGGTATGGATAAAGAAATATAATTCTAAAATAATTAATTCATTTCAATTATTGAGCCCCTTTTTTCCTGAGACCAACCTGTACATCAACCCTACTTAGCCCATAATTTCCATGAATGACCTTGTTAGGATGTATCCTTCTTTCATTCCATTTTACTTCTTCATACCCCAATATTTAGTATATTTTATGATTCTCATTTGAATATGTTTCAGGGAATGTGCGGTGGTATTTTCACGAGATCTATAGGATGTGGTTACTAATTATTTATAATGTAATTTTACAATTACCATATTTTCTTTATAAAAGAAGAGAATAAAAAATGGGTTATATATTAGGAGGGTCAAAAATCACTATTAACAAACCAATGATTATCATGACAAATCATATGGGATTAAGTGGTGGATGTGAGAGCTATCCGAACCTGAATTCTGAAAAGAAATGAAAATAAAAGAACAAAGTGACTTCATTTTTATTTTATGATATATTCATGGAACTATTTTGATATTTTGGGAGTGTGGAGACATTAATTTTTGGAGGAGGATCTAAATTACACTATTCATGATTATCATGCATGATTATTTAGAGTTTACCCTATTTTTGAGGTTGATTTTTATCATCTACCCACTTACCCTCATCCATAGATCTGTTTCAACTATAATGTTAAGTACTCATAATTAATTTTTTTATTTTTCATTATAGAGTATATATATTAGATCTAATGAAATAGTATGGTTAGGAATATGTGTTCAAGGTATGATCATTACTACAGTTCTATTTTACCTTGAGTGATGAGGAACAATTTGCAGTGAGGTAAATCACAGCTTGGGCATGGTTATCTAAGAAATACTTTAGAAATTAAAATCAAAGAGATGAGGGATTTAGATAAGGGGATTGACTATGATACATGACTAAGTTTCTCTATATGGATTGATTTATAGGCCTAACTCCTTTATGTTTACACTTGGTTTTATTTGTATGGTTGTAATGATTGTTTCTTGTTAAAAATTGATTCCTTTGAGATCCTTATTGGGATAATTTTTCTTTGGGACATGAAATTGTTCATGTTTGTGGGGTATTTTATATTTTTAATTAATATATACAATTTGGGTTTGATTCATTGAGTTTTATACATGTTTTATACCATGATACTATGATTTGTGATTGATTTTTATAGAAAATTGGATACTGAATTATGTAAAGTATATACTTTAAAAATTTCTAAAATTGAAAAAATTTCACATAAAAAATACTGATTCATGATGTGTACTTATTAGGATAGTATAACATTGATATCCAAATTTCAATACCTCGATCTATGAACCTAGTAGAATCCATTAAATGATGGGATGAAGAAAACTCATGATGTGAAAGATATTCACCATTTAAATGATTCGGTATCTGATTCCAGTCCACCACTATAAAGTCCCCAAAGATCCCATGAACTGATTCATTCCATGAATCATGGGAGACACAACCCAATATATACTTGGAGTTTCTCATTCACAATGTAAAATCATGGTTCATGATGTAAAATTTTTGATAAATAAGAAACCCATGCCAACTCATGATGTTAATACCATTTAAATCATGAATTTCCCCTACTTATATAATTTCAAAAACCTCAACATTTTGGCGCATAATTTTTCTTTCAAGTTTTCTACCATTTTATTTAATTTTTATACTGTGCGATTGAACTTGGAATAATTCCAAAATTCTTTATTTCTTGAACTATTTTTTTTACCAATCCAATTGTCGTGTTGTGTGTTTCTTCTTCTTTAAAGTAAGTTCTTTCATTTTAACTGTATTATTTGATCATTTCTCTACTATGATGATTATTTTAATTAAAATAATATTTTTTTTGAAATTTATTCTCCTACCATGCATGGATAAACTTCTAAGGGACATGGATCAATATTAGGGGTCGAAAAACCTTAATGAATTCTTAAAACAAACTTTGGTAATCTTTTGTAAAGGAATTAAATTAATAAAGAACCCTTATTTTATCATTTTATATGATATTAATATCAGGGATTTTATGATGAGTACTCTAACCTAATTTATATAACGTGAGTTAGGACCAATATCTTTGAGTCATTTCCACTCATGAGGTTATTCCTTGTGCACCTTAGTTGATAACTATATATAGATCAAAGAGCCGTTTCCAATTCTGGTATATCCAATTTGATTATCCAAAATAAATTTGTGAATATTGAAAAGATTTGTGTCCTAAGATATCATATATTCCCATGTTATATTTAGGGATATATTCAACACAACCTCCCCAAAATTGATCCCAAACACTTATTTAATCAAATATAAGTTAATTCAATTTTTTATTTCAAATCCAACTGCACTAAATATGTGTGAGGAACCCACTTAGGTTCCAATTATTAGGTCAAACCAATTGTAAATACCACTTTATGTACTTGACCCCATACTTCAACTTTCAAGAGAACCCTCTCAGTAGTGTTAGTTGGTCTAATTCATAAATTTCAAATCCTTCCAACCTATATAGGATTAATGACACAGTCTGGGACCATCAATTATCTTGTTGTGATATATATGCTTAGTATTACTGATTACTAGTATTTATTATATTGTTAATAATGAATTAATTTACTTCATATGTTTAATTTTCAAGAATATAATTTGTCTTGTTTTTGTTTTATATTTTTCTATTAGTCATGGTGTCAGTTTTCTGACTGATAATGTTTATGACTATGTTACTAGTCTTATGATTATGTTTTATTTCAGAGCATTTTGTTTTTTATATTATATTATGTCTCGAATAATGTTGATATCCTATATGTGAGCATATTTTTTATTCTATGGGTATTTATATGTTGAAATAATTACTCTAGAAATAAGTCACTAAAACATGTTAGTCACTATTTTTGGTTAATTCCAAGTGAAATTTTTCTATTTTAACATGATTAATTAAAAATATCCTGTTAATGTCATCAAATAAAGAATATTTTTATTTACTATGAATTTTATAAGGTAAAGGAGAAATATTTTTTAACTTTTTGTTCCTTAAAAATTGGTTTTCTTATTTGTTGGTTATGGTAAAATTTGTTGTCTTTAAAATGGATTTTCAGTTCTAGATTTTAAAATAGATTTTAGTTTTTGGAAATGGATTTACCTTAATGTATATTTTAAATGAAAGAAATATTAAAAAATGGAGTGGTTTATTTTGAAAACAAAGTTAGAATGATAAATTTTTTAAATATAATTTAATGGTGGTTTTATAATGAAATAAAAATATATATTTTAACACCTTTAAGATAACTTTTAAAGTAATTGATGTTTTAGAAGGAAATATAAGTGTTTATTTCTTTTAAATGATATATTTATAGTGGTTTGGTGGTGTAAAATATGGTATTTTAAAAAAAATGGGTCAATATATTGTTTATAAAATAAAGCAGGGTTTTCTTATAATCCTCTTTGGGGAACATATATTTTTAGTAAATTATAAGACGATGTCAGGTTTGTTATAGATATTCCTTGATAAATTTATATAGAGGGTAGTAACTTAGTGTTCACTTGATTAGTTTATGGAATATATAGAATTATAAGGGAGATGATGATTCTTTCAAATATTGGCATCTATTGATGATTAATGTCTTGTTTTGGGTTTCCTGAGTCACCCATATAAAATGTGATGATGTTTTGGAATACTGAATGTGGTTGATAAGTCTTATGGTTATCATAATTTGGTTATTTTAATGTTATAGATATGTAATTTTTTATATTGTTATGATTTAGAAGCTATGAATTTAAAATAAAATATATTCTTTGAGATATTATTTGAGGTGTGTTCAAAGTCTTGTACTATAGATATGATTGAGTTTCAGTGATTTAGGGTTAATTTGGAAGCTACACTAAATGATTTTGGTGTATATATTATTTTATTCTTTGGATTCTTAAGTGTAATGATTATTTGGGTGAGCATATCATGGAACATCTGGGGGAAATAAATTTCATATGGTGGAAAGGTTGTAACAATCCATGTTCGAACTACAATGTTTTAATGTCATAGGTACTATAATTGAATTGTTAAAGTAGGGGTATGTTTAAATGCTTTTGGTTCCAGTATAGGGGTTAATTTTTAATAGAAAATTCGAAGTAGGTTTTTGGTTCTTGAGGATGAATTATTGGATGTTTTAGGATGAGTTTTATGTTTTGATCAGGGGTTCAGAGTTTGGGTAGGGTACTGGGGTGGTACCAATTACAATTTAGGATTACATGTGGCTCCAGGTATCCTATAGACTATCATCTGGCACTCGATGCACAAGTAAAAATCTATTTAGGACTGTGGGTTCCACCAGGTAACCAATAGAATCAAACTAGGAACCTAGTGTATTTCTTATTGGTTTTTAGTGGTTCATTCTTGTATAATTTAAACCCCACTCCATATATCACTTTCTTCCATTCCATTCAAACCATTCTACTTCCTAGCCAATATAGCCCCCCAAATTTGTCTCTTGGATTTTTCTTTACACACCTTTTTAACACTTAAATTTGGGTGTAACTAAGGGTGCTTTATATACCAAACTCAAGGCTTAGTTTCCTAATACTTACCCACTTCTCACTTCTCCCCTTTTACCCTAATTTATATTTTTATAGGTATTTAGAATGATATTTCACCAAGGTATGGTAAAATATATTTAGTATCAGGGTTATTATTCTTATCTTTCAAATATATGATTAAGAAAGGTATTTTATCTTCCTCTTCTCATTTTTTTATTGGAGATGATAGTGGAAATTTTGAGGTTAGTGTTTTTTTGATTTTGGGAAATGATTTAAGTTGATTCCTGGGAGATTATTTTGGGATTATAGATTCAATGATTTTAGAATTATTCCTAAGGTTGATTACCTATGTTTTATTCAGGTTATGGGTTATTATAGATTTATAATGGTGATAATATTTTGTTTAATTGTTTATGTATTTTTTATTTAATGGTTTTAAGGGTTACTAGTGATCATTTTGGTAGTTAGAAATCTCACTATTAATTTTAGAAGGTGGTATTAACTCTCTAAGTTTTTCTTAGGATATTCCTATCACTTGTATGCTTCATATTTTTTAAAACTTTTTGAATATATTAACTCATATTTTCAGAAATATAAAAAAATTATTTTCAAAATTATTTTTATAAAATCCATGAGTTATTTTCAATGTGTTTATATGATTCCAAGCTTTTATATTCACTCTTCCTTGATTATCTTATGAGATTTTTTATACTTGATGTATTTTGATAATGCCTCACCAGTATTTAACTTGGTATGTAGAGACCCAAAACATGACGTACATGGACATTACATTACTTTTGCGGAATACTTAATACATGAAAAAAACAGATGCCTAAATATTGTATTAGTTTAGTGTCTTTGGAAACTCGAAATGTAATCTTCTAATCATGGTGAAATATCTTCAACATCTCCCATAAAGATCTTCCCCTTTTTGTTTTATTACCTAAAACCATTCTTTATATCCTGGGGAAAAGAAAACGTAAAAAGGGTGAGCTCAAATGCTCAGTAAGGGTAAACATAGATAACATAAAACAATCCATAAACATTTTAATGCAAAAACTTGAACATAAAATCTAAACATCAAAATCTTGAGCAAAGACATAAATCTTGGAAGTACGTAAGGCATATATCATAATGGATCATCAATCAAGATAAAATATCATGGGAATAAACCATGTAATTTTGGAAACCATTAAGCACATGTTATGATTTCCATTGTAGCCAAGGCATTACTGCCATGACCTTCTTAGTGGACAAAGTCCCTTTCTGAATCGAGTTAAATCCTCATTTCCATCCTGTAACACTGAACCGAATTGACTTACCGTTCCAGCCATGTCTATCTCATGAGATATAAATCATTACCCAATGCATTGGAGGGAGATATAGTTTCCACCCATATCATAATGAAATCAGTCTTACGTGTGCCACAACATGAACATAAATCATTCAACATTACCCAAAGAATAAAATGGGTTTCATAAACATCATCCCATCATAACAAAATCCATATAAAAAATGGATATAATTTCATCATCAGAAAAGTGAAACCATGTAAATCATAGAGACATTATACATGAAACATAAACATGCTAAATATTGTCATCTTATATGGATAATAGTTTTGATAAAACACTTGAAATGAATTCTTGAGGAAAATATCCTTTCTTCTTAAAAATCATTTTATTTTCAGAAAATGACATACAATTTTAAAAGAAAAGGATTTTTTAAAAATAGTCATGAAATCTTGTAGAGTAATCTTCATTAATAAAAGGCGTTATGTAACCATAAAAATCCATTCATGCCGTATATGTTAAAAAAACATTCTCCTCGTACTTTTAACAGAAAAGTCAAAAAGTACCACGTATGGTAAACAAAAGAAAGATTCCATCCATAACAGAAAGTAAAAGTCAAAGAAGGGTAAACATTAATTTAAGCATACATAGAAGAATATTAAACAATTTATGAAAAACATTTTATGGACATCGGTGAAAAATATAACCCCAGTAAATACTTACATATAAGCAATCTCAGATAAAAATGAGATTGCAAAATTATCCCTTACCTTATGTCTGATATGATTAACATGTATCCAAACCTCCTGTATAATGATTTAAATAATTTCATTGACTTATTACAGAATCATATTCATTGTTATGATATCATATATAGTTTACTTGTGACTTTATATTACCCGTTCTTTTGTAAATTCGATGTAAAAGTAGTGATTTGGGTAAAATCTTTTCATTTATTGTACGTGTTTCGACTTGTTGTTCTTCATATTATTACTTATATACTGATTTACTTAATTACATAATGTATAACATAATTTATATATAATATATATTCAGTATATACATATATATATGATAGATCGATAAATGGAATTAAATACACCGTTTATGGAGACGGTAGGCCGTACGTACGCATGAATGCTGTTTTCGTTTCCTTATTGAATTGAATGGAATTATGTAGATAACATAAATATATATATATACATAAATCTAGTATCATTATTATGTCATATATTTCACTATTATTCATTATATATACTTTATAATCATTCATGAATGGTTAACATGGAGAATGAATCTCATCGCGTCGTGGAGACGGTAGTCCGTACGTACGCATGAGCGATGATATCATTATCATGATCATGGAATTGTACTGAATTGTATGTATAATATTTCAGAATAATCATATATAGTTATTTAATTACACCATTATACCCATCCAAGTAAGGTGGTGGTCGAAAACAGATTACACCACGGTGTGGAGACGATATTCCGTACGTACGCACACATGGTTATTTCATTTTCCGTAGGATGGATAGAAGGTGAAATATGGTTGTTTCATATTTATAATAACATATAAATATATAATTAATACTAATGTTATTAATTTATAATTAGACAACTAATGAAGAATAAGTAGAAGAAGAAAGAAACTTGAGAGAATCAGAAGAAGAGATTACCTCTTCTTCGACGCACCTCCTTTAAGCTTCCTCTTAAGGAAGTAGAGTTGATCTTTTGAGAAGACCAGAACCTCCAGAATATTTCTAGAGAAGTGTATATGAGAAATGGGTAGGGTTTGACCGAGATTCAAGGCTCAAAAGGGTGTGAAGAGAAGAGAGAAGGGGTGCTCTTTTTATAAGGGAGGAGAGGGTCACTTTTGGAAAAACATAAAATATTATTTTATATTAAAGTCATATTTGGTTTATAATAGCTCTGAGTTGATTTATTTTGAAGCTAAAGTGAGTATGGGTCTAAATTATCTCAACAAATAGGTTTTATACAAGTTTAGGTTACTATTTTAACCTTATCTTTTAGATTTAACTCTAAGTTAATTAATTTAACTTTTACCGCGTCTTCTTGTTTTCTTACACTATATGGTTAATAAACTTACTATAACAAGACAAAAGAACCCAAAGTGGTTCATTATTAATATATATAGCCTTATATAAGTCATTTGGATGATCCTTAGATTTTTAGGAATATAATAACAATTAATAAAATAATATTTGTTTTAAAAACTATTTTATATCAATTTTGACACTATTTGGTAATTGATTTTTGTGAAAATCATAAAAGCGTGATTAGTTATAAAAAAGTTAATTAAATCAATAATAACATGTAATATTAACCTATAAAATTAGTGGAATTCATAAAAAGTCTCAAATTACATTCATTTGGGTATTTATAATATAAATTATTTTAATATTTCATTATTTATGTAATTACTGCATCACCATTGTTTCATAAATAACTTAAATTATTTAATGTATAAAAATTATAAATAAAATAACATTAGGTATGAAATATTTTTGGATTTATAATTAATATTTATAGTATAATTTATCTTATTTATAACCCTATATTAAAATTTTTTTAGTTATTAAACTTTGACTTTAACTATTTTAAATCTTCTCTAAATAAAATAATATTAAATGTCCTAATCTAATCCAAGTGGACCTAAATGGTTATATTTTATTACTAAGGTTTGTTTTGGTCGAATTAGACTTATCCAATATAATTAGGACATGTGTTAGGATAATAATAATATCAATTTTACCCTTAATTACCCTATTTACTTTTAACCGTGCTAAATAAAAGTAAAAACTTACTATTCACCAAAAATTATTTTTATCTTATTGAACCACATTTTACCTCTTGATATTAACCGTGTCTCTCAAATTTTCTAAATTCCACTCACAGAAGCGGTAAAATTAAGTTTTATGTAAATTTTCAAATTCTCCTAGGAGGTGGGTAAAAGACGGTGAAAAGTTCAATAAAATTTTAATATATCTAAAATTATTATAAAATGACTCAAATGAATTACATTGCACTTATATAGGTATCATGTATCAATTTTTATCTAAAATAAATTTAAATAAAATAAATAATTATTTAAATAAAAAGTCGGTTTTTAAATAGTAACCTAGTGTTTTCACTATTCATCAGAAATTGAAAGTTTTCAGAAAAATACTAAAAATTCATCCTAGGCTAATTTCGATATTCAGAATCAAAAAATGAAGTCCATTTTGAAATATAAAATTTATAAAATTTCAAAAATTGGGTATTACTATTCATAACGGCTAGTTCATAATAATATTATAATAATATCTCGTTTAGTGAAACTTGGTATTGCGTATAACACACGCTATCATGGAAGGTCTCGGTTGCGTGTAATGAAAGCCAAGTCAGGGTTGCGTGTAGTGCCAGATTCATTTGTTGTTGCGTATAATAGAATCCAACCACATTTCATTTATACATTGAATATATATATATATACACTAAATGTTGCGTAAAATAACTTCTATCAAACGAACTTGAAATTGTGTGTAACACGATCCAAGATTGGTGTTATGTATACTGCAAGATAATACGGTGTTGCGTATAGAACAAGCTAATTTTGGTTTCACGTACAACACAAGACATCAATGAAATTGAAAATAATAATTCTCAAAAAATCTCGGGTTGTTACATGGTAAATAGAGTTCTCTATGGGATAAGTGTGGTATAACCCATGTCAAAGTGATACCAAATGACCTTAATGTCATAAATTATTGTGTACCCACATTAATATTATGCCTATGCTAGTGAAGGTACCTTGGGAATTCCCTTTGTGTCAGCTCACCTAGAGAACACCTACAAGTTAGGAGCTTCTTCTTGGACTAAACCCTCATAGTTTGTTATTGTATACATTGATTGTTACTCCTTGAGTTTTATTTATGTGTTATGATAACATCACCTATTTACCCCAAAACCTGAATGAAATATAAATCAATGAACTATGTTTATCCTATGGTTAAGAAGGTGATACAATGGTGATGTGGTATCCAGGTCAGTGGGGGGGAGTGATTTAGTATAAAAATATTATTGGTTTAGGAAAACACTTAACCTTTACTTTGTATCACTATAATGATTTATCCATAAATTGTTTCAAGTGTTGTAAGTTTTATATAAACCATTTTATACAATGATTTATTTTATAGTTGATTTCCTACCAAAAGTTCACTATTTTTATCTTTCATTTCTTTTTACTAAATGTTTAACCAAAACATATTTTCCATGTGTCAGTAAACTTTCCATTATTATAAAACATTATTTCTCAAGTGTATCTAATTGGGTTTTTCTTCTAATTAAATAAAATATAATGTTTTGGGTTCCCATTTTCCCTAATTGATCCTTATACTTATTAATCCAAACCCTTCAATGGGTATCACCTAACTATTTCCTTTTTTAGTATTCCCATTCCATGAAATGATTTGTGATGTATGAATTGATAATTTTCTTTATAATTTTTCCTACCCTATATTGTAAGATGGGTGGGTTATATGCATACTTTATTTAGACTATGACTTGTATGGTTGATTGAAATATGTTTGTAAATTATTTTTTTCAGTTACCTCCTTTCTTTTTTCATACATACTATTATTTATTGATTGTTGATGTAATTATATGGAATTTTGGACTTTAATTATGAACATATTATAGATTTATTATTTTGAACATGTCTTTACCTTATCACATCTGACATGTGGTTGTATTATTTTCCTAGTAATGGCTATATCTTTTTATGATAATCATATTGATTCCTTATTATCTTAAGAATGTTGATCATTATAACTAGTAATCCTATGTTGAACATGTTGTTACTTTATTGGATTGAACATATTAATTGTTGTAGCTTATTAAGATTCATCAAGAATGAATATAGTTTCATGAAGAGCATGATTATTGATTTGATAATGAGATTTTTTATTGGTAAGATATTGTATACTATTTTATATGAACTAAAATTAAGTACACCTTATTGGTGAATAGGTGCAAGGAATGAAAAGGGTCAAAAATACCTACTTGTATGGGACCTATTAATTATTTATTGTGAAAGGGTTCATGATTTCCTTGACTCTTTATACTCATTACCATATTCCCTAGAATGGGAAAATTGATTTCCCTAACTAGATCATCCTCTTATCCATGCTCGAGATGAGTATCTAGAACCCTTATAACTATATACACATCTACTCATATGTGTGGGTGCATTTTTCTACATGTGTATTATATTTATATGTACCCTTATTTCCCTTAATAAGGGACAACCATAATTTATCATTTTAGATCCTGGAATGAGGTTCAAAGTAGGATGTATAGGTATAAAACCTCCCAATATAGTGAGTTATCACCTATAGCTAGTGGTGATGCCTGATCTACCTTACAGTCAATATACTACAGTGTATTGGTTTCTAATTGGAAAACTATTTTCTATATATGAATATAAATATATATACATGTTTATTCATACAGCTATTATATCAATGATATTTTGAGACATTGTTGGTGGTGCTCTTCAGATTATTTTATGCTCACATACCACTAGACACCACTATGGTCACAGAACATCCTTTTTTTATATGTTTTATATACTACAGGTACTTCAATAGATATGTGATACCTTTGGACTATTTGTTTTTCTCATGTTTGGTGGGGCATCAGTTCCCACATTAAATATAGAACTGTTGATAGTGGTTGGAAGTCATGTATAGAATATTCCTATTCCTCCTAGTTTATCCTTGTCCTTAGTACATATTTGGACTTTTTTTACTTCAGAACTATTTATATTTTGTTTACCACATGTTGTTTGAACTATTATGAATGAATTTAGTGACTGGTGGATTCTTACCCCACCTGTTTATTCCCTCATGACTCATTTGGCTGTGTATTTTTATTGGGTTTAGTTTTCAAATGTCCATCTTCTATATGGGTCATGCTGGGTCTTTAGGAATAATATTTTGTGAATTATTATATAATCTATAATGGTTAAATCACTCCCTAATGTCTTCCTTAGACCTAAAACACTATTACTATCCCCTGGATATTGAGGAGTTACCTTGGTTTAGGGGAGATATTATTTAGGTTTCATATATACACTTGGGTATTGGAAACTACAAATTGGTATCAAATTGGTGTTTGGAGGTTATCTGGGATTGAGAATATTTTGGTTTAGACATGATCTTGGACTTTAGAGTCTTGATAATTAACCTATAAAAAGGTGTGATGACCCTATTTATGGTGGAATATCAGGTTATAAAGGTTTTTCTGGGACTCATATGACAATATAAGCTCAAGTGAGGCTCTTATCAATTTATCTTAATGCTAATATAATGCATCAAGATATAGTCACCGAGGGATCATTCAGGTGCCAAATTATATTCTATATTCATGAATTATGTTAGTCATTGATAGTTATACACACATAATATTTTATATTATATCTCTTGATTTTATGTGTTTGTTTATCCCCTAGTTAGAATTTATTAAATGATTTTATTAATATAAACATAAACATTGTAAATATATATACATATATGGTTTTTCTATATATATATATAACATTTTTTACTTGTTTAATATGAACTAATGATTGATTCCCTTTTTATGATAACTATTTACAATATTATTAATAACCAGTCTTTCTTATATCGTTTCGAATGCGTTAATTTCTTAATTATGTTCAATTTTCAAGAATGTAACTTTTCCTACTTTGGTTTTATATTCTACAATTGATCATGATGTTAGAATAATGACTCATAATAAAAATGAACATGTAACTAGTCTTTTGTTTATATTTTATTTTTGAAGATTTTTTTGTTTTAGACTCTATTATGTGGATGATCATGTTGCTATTATACTAGTGAGAATGTCCTTTAGTCCCTGGGTAATGATGTGTTATGTGAATTACGATGGAAATTTAGCTCTCAAAATTTCTATTCAGTATTATTTGGTCAATTTCAATAGAAAACTATATTTTTTGGTATAAGTAATTGAAAGTATTGTGTTAGTGTACTCAAATAATATATTTTTTGTGTAACAATGCATTTTATAATGTAAATTAGAACTATTTAATAATTTAATGTTCCTTAAAAATTGGTTTTATTATGTTTTGGTTTTGGGTAAAACATGATATTTTCAAAACGGATTTTTAGTGTTGCATTTATAAATTAATCAAGGTTTGGTGGGGAATAATTTAATATCATTCATGTTTTAAATGAAGGGAAACTTTTGTAATAGAGTGGTTGATTTTTGGAAACAAAATGAGAATATTTAAAAAAAATGTAATTCAGTGTGAGGTATAAAATAAAATGGAAATCTATATGCATAATCCTTTAGTATAACTTTTAAAGAACTAAAGTTCTTTATAAGGAAAAAAAGATCTATTTTTCTTTTGAAATCGATATTTATAGAAGGTTGGTGGTGTAAAATATTATTTTTTTAGACAATGAATCCATATTTTATTTTTGAAATGAATCACGGTTTTCTAGTAATCCTTTATGGTTAATGTATCACTTTAGTAAACTGGAAAATAATGGCATGTAAAACATAGGAAACCTTTAGTGAAGTTATATGGTGGGGAGTACCTTATTGTGTCCTTGATTAGTTGATAGTATCTAGTGACTTATAAGGGTGATGATGCATGATTTAAATATTGAGATCTCATGATGATTAATGTCTTGTTTTGGTTTTCTAAAGGAACACATTAAATGAATGATGAATAATATAAGAATTTTGTGGAATATTGATTATGGTCAATTGGTCTTATATTTATCAATATTTTTTATTTTAATAGTTATGGATATGAAATTTTGTAGATGAAACTTACCAACCATAGACCACCGAATGATGTCCTGGCTATAGAGTTACTAGAACCTCAAGCTTTCCTCCCCATACACTAGATTTTTCCAAATAGTAATGGGGGTCTAAGGTGGTATCATGGGGAGAATTTAGACCCATATCAAAGTGAATAAAGAAACATGAATAATAAAAATTATCTATAACAAATAAACATCCATCAGAGTATGAATAATAAAATAAATAATAAATTCTATAAAATAAGAAATTTGAAAGAAAGAAGTCAAAAGACTCTCCTTTATGATAGTGTACCCATTGACCTGATCATAATACACTAAAAAAATAATTAAATTGAATGTAAGAGGGGATCCACTACCATCCTTGAGTCGTACCAAAATCAATGTGCCCGAATCTATCTAATTCATTTTCTCTTTCGTTTAACCCTATGCCTCTACCTACCTTTAACCTATTAAAAATTAATCATGCTCAAGTACCAAAGTGACATTGATTCTCGAGTTGTTAATGAGTGTAGATTAATAGGGTACTACCAATGGGATCCCGCACATAACCATTAAATGAAATGCATGTGCATGTGATATACTTATAGTAAATAAATAAAATAACTTCAATGTGGATGCCTAAATAAAATTATCATTTTCAATCACCGAGTTATAATGTAACACCTGATATCAAATATACCGGTTTCAGCTAGTGTTGGAGTGTCTTTGAGCACATCACACAACTATACTAACCAATATCAGTCCCAATGACCATATAATAGTAGGTGAAAGCACTGGATCCCTGGTAGTATCCAAAAGAATCTCAATAGTAACAAGAGAAAACTACCGAATCCATATACGGTAATCCTAAGAATTCCTCAGGTAGAAAGCACATAACTGATTCATAATGGGATTCCCCTAAGAAATCTTATAAACCTAAAATCCAAATCCTACCATACTAGGCTTTCAATATAGACTCAATAGAGAAATTAAAGGATATTTACCAAGTCATTGATATAGTATCGAGCTTAATAGCTAGATCCTAAGAGCATCTCCTAGGAATCTAATAGTATTAGGCTTAACAACCAAATCATAGGTGGATCTTCTAGGCATATAATAGTCACTGGGGGCACCCAATCTCTCTGATATCACATTGAAATATAACAAGTTTGTTGTGGATTTATTTTGATTCAATTTTACCACATCATTTCTTTAAATTAATTATTTTTTAATTAATAAAATAAAGTTTTTATTTAATAATTTTAAATTAATTTTTACTTTATGTTAAATAAATAAAACTATTAATTATATGTTTATATATTTTTTTATTAGTTAATTTTATTTTTCTAGAAAATCATTTTTAATTGGATTATTTTTGGTTAATTTATGTCATGGGAGATTTTTATTTATATCATTAAAATAATTATTCTTCAAAATTAATGATTTTTTTTTAATTTTTTTAATATTTAATTAATAAACTAATTTTTCTTTTGATTTAATTTTTAATTACTTATTTTTGTTTCAATTTGTAAAAATATAACTTACAGTTTAAATATATTAACGAATTATCTTGTTTTCATTTATTTTATTTTAATTTATTTTATTCATTTGAAGTGAATGAATATAGTGACCCAGGATTAACTTGCATGGATATTACATCATTTTAGATGAATATTCTGTACATTATCAAAATACATTCCCAAGGATTGAAATATTTTAGTGTCTTTGGAAAATTGGAATAAAATATTCTAACTTGGTAACTTGGTGAAAGATATTGAATGTTTCCCACATAGACCTTCCCCTTTATTACTTCTACTTAAAACCATTCTTCAAAGCCTTGGGAAAGGAAACATAGGAAAGGGGTGAGTTCAGATTCTTAGTAAGGGTAAAAAAGAGATATATAAGTATAAAATGAGCTTAAGGGTATGAGAACATGAGAATAACATTGGAAGATCATACCTTGTATATCAAATATCATATACATGAGGCATGGAATAAATATTGTCAGTTCATAAGACATTAATCATAAGGGAATCAAGAGCATAATATATAAGACCATAACATAGGAATAAGAAATAGAATTTGTGGCAGACACATAAGTATATAAAATTATTTCCATAGTAATCAAGGTATCACTTCCAAGGCCATCTTAGAAGTACGAGTTCACTCTACATACCATCTTGGTAGTTATGGTTCACTCCCATGACCATATTTGTATCCAAAGTTCA
Source organism: Viscum album (assembly GCA_963277665.1). Taxonomy (NCBI): domain Eukaryota; kingdom Viridiplantae; phylum Streptophyta; class Magnoliopsida; order Santalales; family Viscaceae; genus Viscum; species Viscum album. Next base: position 1,145,030,677 of record OY728148.1, read on the forward strand.
CTCCAATGATCATCTTATCAGAAAAATTCCTTTACTGAAATGAGTTCACTACCCTTTTCATCCATGTAGATCTCATGAGACAAATCTTAACCCAATTAATTATGGGGAGATAAACATCCCACCAATCTCATAATAAAATCATATATACGTGTTCCATAAAATTATAACCAATCTTATAATAACCCATGAAATGAATTGGGAATCATAAACATGTAATCATATCATAACCTGTGGAAAAATATATTGGTTTCATAATCATTTCAAAAAATCATAACCCGTGAAAGGAAGAAGGATTCATAAGAATAGAACCAATGAATGAGAAATTTTTTTCATAAATATATAAACTATAAAATAGAAATCAGTTTCATAAAAATCATTCCATAAAAATATAAACCATTCAGAGAAATAATATCAATGGAACATTTGAATCATTTTAATAAAAAGGCATGAGTAACATCAACTAATGTCATTTAGATGAAAAATAAATTGGAAAGACCCTTTAAAACCATTTATTGAGTAAAATATCCAATCCTATTTGAAAAATTCTTTTTTAAAAATATATCTTTTTGAAAACATTTTTCTTGAAAACATATTGAGGAAGCTTGAAATCATGTTGAGAATTTTTTTCTTTGAAAATATCTTTTAAAACTTATAAATGAAGATTTGAAAACATTTTGAAAACCTTTTTCCTTGAAAACTTATAAAAGATGCTTGAAAAAAATTTTAAAATAATTTTTCTTTGAAAATAATTTTTAAAATTATAAAATAATACTTGATATCAATGAAATCATTTTCTTTGAAAACAATCTTTTAAACATATTTTTTAAAACTCTTTTTATTTGAAAAAAATTTTAAAATCAAAAAAATTTTGGAATATTATTAAAAAAAATTCTTTGAAAAAAATAACATTTTAAACTTACAAAGAAAAAATCATGTAATTGATAGTCATGACTGTGGGTATTTTCATACATGTGAAACATTCCTTTTTTTTTTCACCTTAACAGTTTAGAGAAGCACCTTGATCGTAAAACAAAAAGAATAATCCATTTAAAACTATTTAAAAAAATCAAAACATGGGTGAAAATTTCCTATAAACATCATAGGATAATAGTAAACATTATTTAAAACATTTTTAGAAATTTGTTTTGGAAGGAACATAGATTTCCAACCGAAAGGAGAAATAAAGTCATATTTACATAAAAGCATTTTCTTAATTATATTATGTACAAAAGAGTGAAAAATGGTACCATTACTTGGATATAACATTAATAACTATATGGTAAGAAAATTCATGAGTTTTCTTGAGATATAGATAATAATATTTCATCAATGGAAGCATAATCATAAACAATCTCGATAAATAATGATATTGTAGCAATAAACCATTACCACTTTGGTTACTTTGAATCAAAATAAAATGGAAAAAATAACATTAAATTAATCTTAAAATATAATTAAAATAGTTAAATTCATGATATAACATGTTAAATGTATTATATAGACCTCATAGAAAAATATAGGTGCATAACATGGTATGTGTCTCAATAAAGGAAAATTGATACAAAATTACTTTACCAGTTTTGTAACTTTTTAAACATAAACCCCATGAAAGAAAGATCATAAAATGGATATTTAAATAACAATAAATTTAATTATAATAATCATAAAATACATCCATGAATAGTAGAAACACCACATATTAGAAATAGGAGGTGAACATGACTTGTGTCTCACGAGAAATAAAAGTGAGACCCGCAAAGCCTTACCTTATTTATTGACTATCACTCTACTCATACAAACCTCCAGTATAATAAATATAAATTTATTATTAATATATTAATGAAAAATATTCTTATATCTAATACCATATATTATTTTATTATGACATTATATTACCTATTTATTAACAATTCCATGTTAATGTTACACTTTGGGTAATATCCTCTTTTTTAGTACATGTTTTGACTTAGTATTCTTGATCCTCTTAATTAGATCATGATTTAAGTATTTAAATATTTTAAAACATGATATAATTATCATATATATTCATTATATATATATTTTTAATAATTTATAAAATATAGAATTATGAAATGGAATACATCGTTCACGAAGATGGTAGGCCGTACGTACACATGAACATTGTTTCCGTTTTATCATCGTATTGAAAGAAAAAAAAGTAAATGATATATATATATATAATATCATTACATTTGAATTATTATGTCATATATATCATATAATTTCCCTAAACCCATCAACAATACATTACATGTAGGGTGTCAATGAATCACATCACTTTGAGGAAGTGATAGTCCACATGTCTACAAAAGAAGTTATCATATTTACAAAAAATGGAAAGTATGAAAGCATGTGTTATATAAAATTAAATCAGAATAAATAAATCATAAATATCATATATATCATTTTAAAAAAGATTTTCCATCAAAATTCTTAACCATGAGAGGTGGTAAAAAAGTGAACAACATCGTTTCATGAGGTGGTAGTCTGATGTACACAAGAACGGTACGTTCCTTACCAATTAAATGGAAGTGTATGTAAGTGTAGGTAAAAAACATAGAATAAAAACAAATCAATATATTAATGAAACTTATGTTATTATGTAATCATTTAATAAGAATATTTTAGGGGGTGGAGAAAGAAAATAAAACAAAGGATCTTGAGGAATAATGTTACCTCTTCTTTAGGTAACTCCTGATTTTTTGCACCAAAGGGATTCCTGGGATGGATTTATATCAAAAGGGATAATTTTATGTTGAAGGGAGGTATGTTGGGAGATTATTTGAGTATATTTTTCGGTGATACAAAGGGATTGGTATGCATGAATAAGAGGGAAGATTGAGTACCTTTTTATATTGGTGGAGGAGTGAAATTATTCTATATTTTTGAAATGGGAATTCCAACAACATTTTTACCAAGTAAAGTGGATTCAATTGTAATAATATATGTTTTCAACCAGATGAAAATGAAAAGGTTTTTTTTAACATTTTAATTTATTTGGCAGGGTGAATTAAATACTGAGCCTTGAAATAGAATTCTGAGGGTTGGAACATTTCAACGTGATATATTTAGACTTGGGTAAAGCCTAGAGAAGTCCCCCTGTTGTCTTGATGAGTTTCAGGAGTGATATACCCAAAAAATAAGGTTTTTAAAGGACCTGTGTTGGGTACATGGTTTGTCTAAAATCTTCCGGCCCATATTAGAAAACTGTGCTACTTATTGCAGGTGGATATGGCATGTCACACAGGTAGCACACAGTTTACCGAACCATGAACCTCACCCACATGGTTAGTGGAATGGGAAATAACTAAGAACTATTATCCACATGATTGGTGAATGGTTTATAAACCATGTGTCCAGTCATTGTGGGGTTCCTTGGTGTCCAAAAAAGGGACACACGGTAGGAGAACATTTTTTTAAACCGTGCTGCCCAAACCGTACGCGACACCCTATTTTTAAAAATATAAATAATTTATTTAAAATTAAAATAAATTAAAATAAAACATAATATACCCAAACCACCCCTCCATATCGCATCTTGACTCCCCCTTTAGGCTTCTCTTTAAGTCGTACAACTCCCTCTATGGAAGAAACTTTGTTCGACGATTTCTTCCACTGATTTCTTTTTCGAATCTCCATGGTAAGACCTTATGCCACTGTATCCTTCCTTTTATTAGCATATTTTTGGTCTCCTATCACCCTACATGATTTATATTAAACCATAGTTCAAGGGAATATACGTTTTTTAGTATTTCTTTGATGATATCTTGTGCGAAGGGTCTCTTGAGACCCCTTCATTCGTGTTTCGACAACCACTGCCAAAGGCGAAGAGGTTCATCTCTATTCGGTTTTCCACCACAATCTGAGGTGTTGTTATTTTTCCATTTCATGGTTTCACACCCTTTAATTTGGGGTCTTAAGGTGTTTATTGGTTTCAGGTAATTTTATTGAGGTTCTTTGAAACTTGATTCTATGTATTTATGGTTCTTGTAATTGTTGTAGTGAGTTTCAATTATCTGTGAAGGCGCACACACACATACATAGGTATGAATATATATATATATATATATGTATTTTCCGAGTATGTATTCACCTATAGTGAGGGGAATAAATTCTTTGGATTAAAGGATATATAAATATGTATTGGAATGTCTGTACATGCGAGTGCGGGGTAGTTTTGAGTGGTTTCCACAAAATCTGTCAAGTGATGAGTGACTTGAACTAATTCTTGAGGTAGGATCCCTTTATTTTCCCTTTAAATTTAAGAAATATTTAATTAATTAATTTTCTTATTATTGAATCTTATTTACTTTGGTTTCACTTGATCGGTAGTTTATTCTAAAATTCTTCTTGATAAATTAAATGATGTTTCTTGAGTATGAAGCATGTTTAACCCAATGAATTATTTATTCAAGAATATCATGATTTTATAATAAAACCCCTCCAACAGAGGTGCAATTTCTTCAAAATAAACATTAGTGATAATTATTTAAATCATTATTATTATTGTTTGAATCTTCCTCATGCCTTCTTATTAGTTCTTGAATTATGGAAACTTGGTATTTTCCCCTTTTGATAACATTAAATAGACTCAGACTTCACTTTTTAAATTTTTATCAAACCAAATCACTTCCTAGGTGTTGGTCCTTCTTTAATTGGAATTGACCTAGTAGGCACATTCCATATTTCCTTGACACTTTTATTTTCCTTAAGATCCTTATAAATGATATTTCTATGTTCTATGGAATTAAAAGGAATTGGTCATTGTGGTTTGGCTTAAGTATGAATAATTTCCCTTCTTAATTTGATTCAAATGGTTTTAAATGAAATAACCCATAGGATGGTTAGACTGTGCCCTTAGGATGTCCTATTAAATGATTAATATGAAATTCAACACTTTTATTGGAAGGAAAACAGTATTGAAATGCATAAGATGTATTTTATTATGCATTATATTATAAATGTGATGATGGTTATAATGGTATGGATATAAATACAATGCATGAGAGGTACTGCCTCATGGATTTCATCATAAATGTGCTTATACTATATTGTGATTATAATGACCCATAATTTACATACATTGATATTAATTCAAAATTTAAGAATGTTCATTTGAAAATATAACAAATCCAATACATGACCATACATGTATAGTATTTTTAGAAACTGGGAAATATAATCAATTGGTTCATTAAACACCTACATTGTCTCCCACTTATTTCTTCATAACTAGACTCATTTTATATATATATTACTTAATACCCTTCTTCATGACCCAAGGAAAATAAACATATGAAAGGGTGATTTAAAATTCTCAGTAAGGGTAAACAGAATAGATATCAATCATATCGTAATCATAGGACATAAACACATAACATTTGAAAATATTATCCTACATATAAGAGATCGTGATATCATGTCGTGGGATAAAACATAAAAGTTAAAAATAATCCAAATATTCATAACACAAGACATAATTTTTTTTTCATGCACATAATCATAAAAAATCATTTCATATTAGTTAAGGATCATTACTATGACCATCATATTGGACAAAGTCCATTACATAACCGAGTTCACTCCTTGTTCCAGCCTTTTAATACTGAACTGGATTTACTTTACATTATAGTCATGTCTATGTCATGTGATATAAATCTTTACCCAATACATTGGATGGAGATATATTTCCCACCCATATCATAATTAAATCATTCTTTCATGTTCCACAAAAACATAAATCATTCATCATAGCATAACCCAAGGAAACAAATGGGTTTCTTAAACATCATTCCTTCATAATCCATATAAAATAAATGGATTTCATAAAAATAATTCCATCATAAACACAATAAAATAATACTAATAATATAGATAGAAACATAACCCTCTTTAAATAATTTCATCTTAGATAGAAAATAATCTTGATAAAACACTTGAAATTAATTATTGAGAAAAATATCCTTTTTTCTTAAAAATCATTTTCTTTTCTCAAAATGCCATGAAATTTTAAAATAATAGAATTTAATTGAAAGTAAATATGAAATATTGTAAAGTAATCTTCATATAAATAATTATTTATGAAAGATTAATACTATTTTGATTCCATATAAGTTTAAAAAATTTCTTCTCATACTTTTGCTGGAAAAGTAAAAAAGTACCTCGTATTGAAAAAAATAAAAGATTCCTTTCATACCATTTAATTAAAATTCCCCAATGGGTAAAATTTAATTTAAAAAATTGAAGAAGAATATAAAAAAGATTAAATATTTAGGAAACATGGACGTGGATGATAAAAATACCCAAGTAAATACTTACATATAAAAAATCTCGGATAATAATGAGATTGCGAAATTATCCATTACCATAGGTTTGATTTCTTATGTATGTATCTGAACCTTCTATATAATGATTTGAATAATGAAATTCACTTATTACATAATCATATCCATTTTTATGATATCATATATGATCATATTATCATCCATTTTTTAGTAACATTATTACTCATCCATTAGGTATTAACTTATTTATTTTCTTACGCATGTTGTATCAGATAAGTTATTATTCGTATTATTAGGTTATAGTTATATCATTTATAGAATTAATATAGTTTAATATATATCATATTTATTCATTAAAGTATTTTATATAATATTTCTTTAATGAATATCATGTATAATGAATCTCATCGCATCGTGGAGACGGTAAGCCATACATACACACGAGCGACGATATCATTCTCAAAATTGGTGAATGGTATTGAAGTGGATGATGTATAATATTTCATAATCAATATAATTTTATAATAATACTATATAGTTATTACTTTTATCATTATACCCATCCAAGTGAGGTGGTGGTGAAAAAACAGATTACAACATGGCATGGAGACGACAAGCCGTATGTACGCATGCATGGTGATTTAATTTTTTTAGGATGGATTTAAGATGGAATATGGTTGTTTAGTAATCTTACTAACATCTCAGTATATTATTTATAATGGAGTTATTACTTTACAATGAAACAAATCATGAAGAGGAAGTATAAGAAGAAATAATTTTGAAAGAATCGGTAGAGGAGATTATCTCTTCTTCGATGTGCTTCCTCTAAATCTACCCTTAGAGCACTAGAGTCGGTCTTTGAAGAAGACTATAAGATCTAGAATGTTACTAGTGAATTTTAGAATGGAAAAGGGCATGGTATGGTCAATATTTAAGGCTAAAAGTGAAGTGAATATGTGGGGGAGGACGTGCCGTTTTACAGTTGAGGTGAGGGGCACTTTTGGAAACGTCACACATATTAATTTATAATAAAATAAAACCCCATCCAGAAAACTAAAAAATGTCCAAATTTATAATATGAGATGAGATAAGGTTGTAATATCATCAAAAAATAAATTTTAGACAAGTTTTGTTTCAATTTAAACATTATAATTTAAATTAAAACTTAGTTATTCTATTTAATTATAATTAAGAAAACAAATATTTCAATATTAAAAGGGTGAAATATTAACTTATTTGGAATAAATTAGACCTAAATAAATACTTTAGAATATTTTAGATCATATCATAATTATTCTATATTTTTTTTAAAATGTTTAATTATTTTTAATTAATTTAATAAAACATTATTTTGATAAATAATCAATAGTTTCAATTTTGACACTATTAAATTTACTAAATTTTTAAAATATTAATATAATAAGTTAAATTCTAAGAAAATATTTTATTATATTACTAAGAGGTAAATTTCATTTTTAAAATTCATTATACATTTTAATTATCCCAAAGTATATTTACTTTAATATTTTTAATCACATTTACTTATTATCTATATTAATAAAAAAAATCCATACATCAATTTTGTGTAATTATTTAATATAATTATTTTTCAAATAAAAAATAAAAAAAATACCATGATGAATATAAATATATTAGCCTTCATAATAATATTTTTAGTTGAATTTATCGTCTAAAAAATACAATATTTAAAATGTTATACTTATTAAATTATTAATGTGACAACTTTAACATCACTTCAATAAAATAATATAAGTGTCACAATCCATTATATAAGGTTAAAAATGGTCAATAAATCAACCCTTGGATGATTATGGTCGAGATATACTTGACCAATAAGATTTGGTTATGTTTCTGGGTCTTTTAATGGGTATTATTATTTTAATAAAAACTATATTATTGATTTTTATCAATTAAATAATTTCTGCATCATTAATGTATAATCTATTAAAGTAATTATTTATTTCATAAAAATGACAAATAAATTACCATAATAAATAAATAATATTATATTTCAAATTATTATTTATAGTTGAATTTATCTATTTTATAACCCTATATTAAAAATTATTTATTTATTAAAATTTGAGTGAGATATATTTAACTTTTCTTTAATTAAAATTAAATAAATGTCCTAATCTCATCCAAGTGGTTTAAAATGGATATAATTTAGACCCAAGGATGATTTAAGTCGAAAAAAACTCATCCAATGATATTGAGAGAAGTTTTATGGTAAATTTATAACAGTATTCTTACCCTTAATTAACCGATTTATTCTTTTACCGTATTAATAAAAATTACCGAAGTTACTATTAAAAATGCAAAAAAATAAAATAAATCTATTTACATAATTTTTACATACTAATTCCAAATAAGGAATCCATTTTTAAAAATTCAAAATAAAGAAGTTTCAGTAATTAATTTAAAATTAATCCCGTTGTCGAAAAGAGAGAACGAGTTTTATAAGTTAAAACATTATAAAGATTGAAGCGTTTTTACAACTAAATTCAATATAAAATTAATGATAATTACATACATTATATTGAACGATACAAATATATTCTATTTATACTTTAAATACATTCAATATTATAACTTAACCATATAACTTATTTCGATGAAACAAATCGTTTTCAATTAAAATTTAGTGTCTTTTTTCACTATTTATCAAAATTTGAATGTTATTAGAAAAATACTAAATTTTAATCCAAAGTAAATTTTTATATCCTGATTACATTTTTTTTTTATTTTTTCATATAAAAATTATTAATGTGTCAAAATCTTAATTTAAAATTAGTTCGCCCTTAAAAGGCGGAAAATTACCCCTTTGAAAAATATAGTTTTTTATATATCAAATAGGGTTTATTAATAATTTTTGGATTTTTTTATATTAGATAAATATATAAAATATTTTATCAAGTATATAACATATATATTTCACTAATTCCATTTACTAATAGTAATTCACATATGAAATATATAATTGATTTATATTTTTCATAAATAATTGGTATCGAAAGACTTAACCATACATTTTTAAGTTAGTTATATTTATTCCCACTAACCTAACAGCTATGTTAAAATGATCATTTTATACTAAGGTAATCTCGTGGTTCGTTTAAACTCATGATTTCATATAATGAAAGCTACTGAAGAATTAAAATTATTTAGAGAAAATATTTCATAAAAACATTAGGGTGTAACATTATATCCCCCTTAAACTGAATTTCACCCTCAAAATTCATCAATTGGATAAAAACAGATAAGGATATCTCTCCCTCAAATATCCTAAAGTTCCCACCTAGCTTCCTCAAATTTGTTGTTCTGCTATAAAACTTTAACCAAGCGAGTTGTCTTGTTTCGTATAACTTTCTTGCTACGATCCAGAATCTCTATTGGTTGTTCTTCATAAGGGAGATATTTCTCCAATGGTATGGCTTTTGAGTTTAGTACATGTGAATAATTAGGTATGTACTTTATTAGGAGTGATACATGAAACAAATAATGAACTTGAGAGAGATTCGGTGGAAGCACCAATCGTTACGTTACCTTCCCAACATGATTCATAATTTCAGAAGGACTGATATACCTAGGGCTCAACTAGACCTTATTTCCAAATATCATTACTCCCTTCCAGGGAGATATCCGTAGAAACACCTTATCACCCACTTCAAACTCTAGGTCTTTTCTTCAGTTGTTAGAATAACTATTTTTCCTAATCTGAGCTTCTCTTATATGTTTCTGAATAGATCTAACATTTTATTCCATTTCATCAACAAGATCCGGTCCAAATAGATTTCTTTCCCTAACTTCATCCTAACAAGTTGGTGTTCTCGACTAGTCTTCATAAGGAACCATATAAATAGTAGAGTGAAAGCTATTGTTGTAAGAAAATTACACCAAAGGTAGGTGTTGGTCCCAACAACCTTTGAAATCCGTAGAGAAAACTCTCAACATGACTTCTAGAGTTTGAATTATCCTATCAGATTGACTATCTGTCTGAGGATGATAAATAGTGCTGAGACCTAACTTTGTTTCTAGAAACTACTGAATACTTAACCAGAATTTCGAGGTAAACCTCAGATCCTGATCAGATATAATTTAAAGTGGTACTCTATGAAATCTTACCAATTACTTTACATATATCCTGGAAATATTATCAAGAGAGAAATCCTCTATAATAGAAATGAAGTGTTCCGACTTCGTAAGGTGAAAAACTATAACCCATATTTCATAATGGCCTTTAGATTTTTTTGGGAAGTCCGATAACGAAGTCCATGGTTATGTTTTCCCATTTCTATTTTGGTATGGGTAATGGTTGTAACATCCCCTCAGACTTCTATCTCTCTGCCTTAACTTGCTGACAAAACAAGTACCAAGAGACATATTTAGAAACATATATTTTAATGCAATCTCACCAGAAATACTCTTTCAGGTCCTAGTACATCTTTGTGATTCCATGGTGAAAAGAGAATGAAGAACTATGAGCCTCATCCAATATATCCTTCTTTAATTATGGTATACAAGGAATACAAACCTGATTTCTAAACCTTATTATTCCATCACAATTATGGTTGAATTCAGGAACATTTCTCACCATCTTTTATAGATCTACATCTTCATTCCAGGGCTCCTTAATCTTCATTTGTATATATTTTTGAACATTCATTTGATAAAGACATGATTTATACTCGTCTTTTAAAATTTCAAGATCCATTATTTGAAAATCCCTAAATATTGGATCTTTTTTGATAACCCATCATGGATAGGATAGAATGGTCATTTTGAATCAAAGCATATGTCACCTTGTTCTCTTTCCTTGGGTGGTAAAGTATTGAGAAATCGTAATATTTAATCATCTCCAAGAACATTCTTTGGTGCATATTTGACTCATTTTGTGTGAAAATATACTTTAAATTTTTATGATCAGTATAAATATCACACCATTCACCTTAAAGATAATGCCTCCATATTTTTATTGCAATGATTACCATAGCTAACTCCAAATCATAAGTTGGGTAATTTTTCTCATGGATTTTCAATTTTCTCGAGCCATAAGCTATAACCATATTAGTTTTCATGAGAACACATCCCAACCCCTTCTTGGATGCATCACTATAGATCACAAACCATTCTCCACTAGAAAGAAGTGTGAGCATAGGAGAACTGGATGACCTTATTTTTAGCACTTTTAAACTCTCTTCACATTCCTCCATCCACACAAACTTAACTTCTTTTCGAGTCAAATTGGTGAGGGGATTAGATAATCGTGAAAAATATTTCAAAAAATGTTGATAATATCCATCCAAACCAAGAAAAATTCATTTATCATTTACCATTTTTTTCCTCGACCAAATTTCAATAACTTCGATTGTTGCTGGATCTATATATATCCCCTCTTGATATTATATGACCCAAAAATGAAACTTTATGAAGAAAAATTCACACTTGGATAAATTTTTCATAAAGATTCCACTTTCTTAGGGTTTTAAATACAATTATCACGTGATCTTCATGTTATTCCTCGATTTTCTAATAGACAAGAATATTATATATAAAGACTATCACAAACTTATCAAGATATTCGCTAAAGACACTATTCATTAGATCCATGAAGATAATGGGGGAATTAGTAAGACCAACAGACCTCAGTACAAATTCATAGTGTCCATACCTTATACGGAATTCTATCTTTGGTGTATCCTCCTTCTTGAACCTTAATTGATGATATCCTAAATGACGATCAATCTTGGAAAAGTATTGAGCCCTGCGTATTTGGTCGAATAAGTCATCAATGCTGGGAAGAGGATATTTTATCTTGATAGTGATCTTTCAAAGTTCGTGATAATCAATATAGAGACTCATTGATCAACCTTTCTTCTTAAAAAATAGAACATGTTATCCCCAAGGAAACACACTAGGGTCTATGTATCCCTTGTCAAAATTATCTTGGATTTGCTTCTTCAATTCCTGCAACTTAATTGGGGCCATTCTATAAGGTGCCTTTGCAATTGGAATAGCACCCAGAATGAGTTCTATTGAAAACTCAACTTCACGAATCAGTGGAATACCTAATAATTATTCCAAAGAGACATCATCAAACACCCATTTAATAGGTGAATTATTAATGGTGAGTTTCCCCCCAAACATTTGAGATAGATAACCTTCATTTATTGGGATCAAGACCCGTAATATGGAAGACATTTCTACTGGAAGGTTATATTCATACTTGCATTAATATATGATCATAGATTGATCCATAATATTAAATGTGACTTACCTACCATAGAAATTGATATGACATCCCTATATAGAAATACAATCCATGACAAGAATCACATAAAATTACACTATAGGAAGGATCACAAGATATTTAGGAAGCACTCACCCACAAACTTCAACTGGAGAAGAATTATAAAATTTTGATGTGGTTTTTGTTCCATTAGGAGTTTTCACAGCTAAATCAACATCTAATTGTTGAGTTAATATGATGATAACCTTAGAAAACTCATCAGAAATAAAAGAGTGGGTGGATACAAAATCAAATGAAACATTTTATACTTTAGTGTGGATGGTAAGTGTACCTTTCAAAACTTCATTATCATACTCCACATCATCGATAGTGACTGCATGTGATTTCCTTTGTCTTTAGCCTTAATATTTTTCTAACATCGATCATCATCAATATCCATTGGATTAGGGAATTGATTGACATAATGCCCAATTTCCTTACACATTAAGCATTGAAGTGTAGGAGGTGCATTATTTTTAGCTTTTCTCTATTCGCATCATTAGACATATTTTTCCCATCACTTCTACATTCAACTACTTCATGACCTTCTTTTCCAAACTTAAAACATTTACAAGTCCCTTTAAGAAAATTTCCTCCATGTTTCGTTCCATACTTTGAGAATAAGGGAAAAATCATCTTCTTTTTAGTATGATATTTAGATTTTTTTGAATTCAATTTTTCTCTTCTTATAAAACCCATAGGACTATTGGGTTACTCAAATCTCCACTAGTACAAAAACCTTTTTTTTTACATCACTTTTTTCGCCTTTTAACGTTGGTTTTTAGGTGTCGTTATTGCGAGAGATGTTAAAAATATGATTTTTTACATCAGTTATTTAATAACAGATGTTAAAAATGGTGTTTTATGGTTTTTAATGTCATTTTTTAAAAAATTGTCGTGAAAGACCTTTTGGAAATGTCGTTAAGAAGCCATTTTACGTCGGTTTTTGAAAAAACCTATGTTAAAAGTCATTTTTAATGTTGGATTTTAAATAACCGATGTAAAAAAATGTTTACCATATTGTAAGTAATTTCTAAAAATTTTATTTGACAGGTTATAGAGCTCAAACGGAGTTACAGATCAAAAGTTATGACCATCAGAAGCTTGATAATGTTTTTTGAGGAAAGATTGAATGAGCCAGCGGTAGCTTTATCTTAGAAAGAATTTTTGAATCCGTAGGAGAATTTATAGATTTACCATGATATAAATCATTATCAATAATTATAGTAAATTAAAAATCATTAAATGGTATATCAATTAAAAAAAATACTCATAAAAAATATAAATCATGGGAAAATATTTACAAATACCTTGACGAGATTGCAAAAATAAGAAATCGTGGATTTTGGTGGAAGATCAAACAAGTTGAGTCGATGGAATGATGATGGTTTAATGAAATGATCGTAAAATGGTATATAAATTAAGAAAACAAATAATAAAAGCCCTAAATCATGGATAAATGATTAAATATACCTTTATGAGATCGTGAAAAGAAGAAATTATTGATTCACGTTGAAGATCAAATGAGTCCAGTTGGGGGAATGATAATGGTTGAAATAAATGATCGTTAAATTAGGATATGTGTATAATGGAAACATATAATTGAGATTATAATAGAAAATGAAATATTAAAAATTTTAGGCGGCAATTCAAATTTTCGATGTCGCGATGTAAAGAATTGGAATTTCACGTTCGTGGGATATTAAAATTATATTTCACGTCAGTTTTATGATAACTGATGTGAAAAGATATCAAAAGTTTCACTTATTTTTCACACCGGTTATTATAAAATTGATGTGATAAATCAATCTTTATCACTTTTTCACCTCATTTATTAAATAACCGACGTGAAAAATTGATTTTCATGACTTTTTCACATCGATTATTTAATAACCGACGTTAAAAGATATTTTTCACATTGGTTATTATATAACCGACGTAAAAAAAGTTTGCAAAAAATTATTTCATTTCACAATATTTAATTTGACAGGTCACAGAGATCATATAGAGTTATGGATTAAAATTTGTGGCCTTCAGAAGTTGGGCTTCCCTAAGACATCGTTTAGAGATGATCAAATTCTGAAGGCTATAACTTTTAATTCGTAACTCTGTTTGAGCTCTGTGACCTGTCAAATTAAATATTGGAAAATTTAATACATGTTTTTGAACTTTTTTCATGGTGGTAATTAAATAACCAACATGAAAGATAACTTTTAACGTCGGTAATTAAATAACCGACGTGAAAAAGTCAGGAAAATCGATTTTTCACGATGGTTTTATAATAACCAACCTGAAAAATACATGAAAATTTTAATATTTTTTCCTGGAAATGGATTTTTCACGTTAGTTATTTAATAAGAGACTTGGAAAAGTGATGTACATTTATTTTTCACGTCGGTTCTTATATAACCGACGTGAAAAATCAGAAAAAAGGTATTTTTACGTCGGTTCTATAACAACCGACGTGAAAAACCATTTTTCAGAGATTTCCACATCCGTTCTAAAAAACCGTTGTGAAAAAAGGTGATGTTAAAAATAGTGTTTTTACTAGTGCTCCATCTCAACCTTGATAGAACATTGAAGATTTCATCATATTTATTAAAGTACCTTTGGGATAATGCACTTCAAATAATTGGTTTTAAGACAATAAAGAATCGATCAATTTTACTCTTAGGTGGGATAATAAATCTAGAATTATACCTTGAAATTCTTGTAGAATTTTCTGTGTAGTTACCAACAGTTTAATAATCCTTTTGCTTAAGTTCTAGGAACTCATTCTACATCTTTGTTTGAAGAATATGAGGAATGTACTTATTTAAAAATAAGTTCTTGAACTTGTCCCATTCCATGGACTCAATTTCATCTCTTCACCTCACATTCTTGATAAGATTACACCATTGATCAGCTTCACCTTCCAAATGATAGACTGATAAGATTAATTTATCATATTCTAAACATTAGAGAACTAAAAATATATTTTTAGTGGTATTGATCCATTGTTCAACCACTAATGGATCAGAAGACCTGCTGAAAGAAGATGGACACTTCATCTTGAAGGACTCAACAGAATGTTGTTCCCTCCTTTTCTCATTTGGAAGTATGGAATGATTCTGTCCTTGTTCCAAACATGTATTACTGAACCAGATTTACTTTACATTCCAGTCATGTCTATCTAATGAGATATAAATCTATAACAAATGCATTTGAGGGAGATATAGGCCACACCCATCTCATAATTAAATCATTTTTACATGTTTCACAAAAATATAAATCATTCATTATAGCATAACCCAAAGAACAAAAATAGATTTCTTAAACATAATTACATAATAATCCATATAAAATAAATTGATTTCATAAAAATAATTTCATCATAAACAAAATCAAATTATTGTAATAATAGGTATAGAAACATAACCCCATTTAAATAATGTCATCTTAGATGGAAAATAATTTTGATAAAACACTTGAAATTAATTCTTGAGGAAAATATCATTTATTATTCAAAAATGTTTTATTTTATTAAAATGCAAAGAAATTTAAAATAAAATAATTTAATTGAAAATAAAAATGAAATTTTGTAAAGTAGGATTCATGGAAATAATGTTTTGATGCCATATAAGTTAAAAAAACATTCTTCGCGTACTTTTGCTGGAAAATTCAAAAAGTACCTCATACCGAAAATGAAAAAATATTCCTTTGATACCGTTCAATAAAAATTCACCAATGGGTAAAATTTACTTCAAAAAATTGTAGAAAAATATAAATAAAATTACATATTTATGAAAAATGTATGTGGATGATAAATATACCCTAGTAAATGCTTACGTATAAACAATCTCAGATAATAATGAGGTTGGGAACATATCCATTAACCTAGGTCCGATTTCATTTGTATGTATCTGAACCATATATATTATGATTTAAATAATGTAATTAACTTATTACATAATCATATTCATTTTTATGATATCATATATGATTATATTATCATTCTCTTGTTAGTAACATTATTACTCATCCATCAGGTATTAAATTCTTTCTTTTCTTACGTATGTTGTGTCAGATAAATTCTTGTTCCTCTTATTAGTTTATAGTTATATCATTTACAGAATTATATTAGTTTAATTTATATAATATTTATTCATTCAATTCATTTATATAATATTTCTTTAACGAATATCATGCAGAATGAATCATATCGCTTTGTGTAGATGATAAGTCATACATATGCACGAGCGATGATATCATTCCCATAATTGTTGAATGGTACTGAATTTGATGGTGTATACTATTTCATCATCATTATTATTTTATAATAATCATATATAGTTATTAATTTCATCATTATACCCATTCAAGTAAGGTGGTGGTGAAAAAATAGATTACACCGCAACGTGGAGATGGTAAGTCATGCGTACACACACGAAGTGATTTCATTTTTCTTAGGATGGATAGAAGATGGAATATGGTTATTTCATAATCATAATAACATCTCAATATATAAGTGATACTATATTTATTACTTTATAATGAAACAACTCATAAAGATGAAGTACAATAAGAAAGAAGTTTGAATGAATCAGTAGAGGAGATTACCTCTTCTTCGACGTGCTTTTTCTAAATCTCCTCTTAGAGCACTGGAGATAGTATTTTGAGAAAAAATAACCTCTATAATGTTACTTGAGAATTTTATAAGGTAAAATGGTAGGGTATGGCCAAAATTTAAGGCTCAATGTGAAGTGAAGAGGTGAGGGAGGATGTGCCCTTTTATAATTGAAGTGAGGGGCACTTTTGGAAACCTCACAAATATTTATTTAAAATAAAATAAAAACCCGTCCAAAAAACTATAAAATATCAAAATTTTGAATATGAGATGAGATAGGGTTGTAATATAATCAACCAATAAATTTTAGACAAATTTTTATGTCAATGTAAACATTATAATTTTTATGACCACTTAGTTATTCTATTTAATTTTAATTAATATAAAAAATATTTCGATACTAAAAGGGTAAAATATTTACTTATTTTATGTCAATTAGACCATAAATAATTACCTTATACCATTTTAGACCATATCCTAATTATTATATGTTTTTTAAAATTTTTTAAGTATTTTTAAAAAATTAAACAAAACATTATTTTGATAAATAATCAATAGTGTTAATTTTGACACTACTCTATTTATTGATTTTTAGAAATATTAAGATAATAATTTAACTTCAAAGAAACCATTTTATTATATTACTAAGAGGTAAATTTATTCTATAAAATTCGTTATACATGTTAAATAGAAAAAAAATATATTTACTTTAATATTTTGAATAACATTTATTTGTTATCACCATTATTAAAAAAATCCCTACATAAATTTTGGGTAATTATTTAATATAATTATTTGTTAAATAAAAATTAAAAATTAAAGACTATGATGAATATAAATATTTTAGATTTCAGAAGAATGTTTTTAGTCAAATTTATCGTTCAGAAGATTCAATATTTAAAATGTTATAATGTTTAAATTATGAATGTGACAACTATAACATCACTTTTAATAAAATAATATAAGTGTCATAATCTCTTCTGTAATCCTCAAAATGGTCAATAAATTGACCCTTGGATTATTAAAATCTATATATACTCTAAAAATAATATTTTTTCAAGTGGTTTGGTCTTTTAATGGGTAGTATTATTTTAATAAAAACTATATTATTAATTTTTCATCAATTAAACAATTTCTATGTCATTAACGTATATGCTATTAAGGTCATTATTTATTTGCTAAAAATTACAAATAAATTACCATGATAAAGAAAAACATATTATATTTAAATTGATTATTTATATTATATTTTATATATTGTATAACCTAACATTAAAAATTATTTAGTTATTAAAATTTGAGTGAGACATACATAAGTTTTCTTTAAATTAAAATAAATTAAATGTCATAATCCCATCCAACTGGACTAAAATGGATACCATTTTGACCCAAGAATTATTTAGGTAAAATAACACTCATAAAATGATGTTGATATAAGTTTTAGTGTAATTTTATAATTGTATTCTTACTCTTAATTACCAGATTTACCCTTTGACTGTATTAATAAAAATTCCCGAAGTTACTATTCTTAATACCCAAAAATAAAATAAAACTATTTTCATAATTTGGACATACTGATTAAAAATATAAAATCCATTTTTCAAAATCCATAACATATAATTTTTAGTAATTAATTTAAAATTATTCCCATTTTCGGAAAGGAAGAATGAGTTTTTAAAGTTTAAACATTACAAAGGATTGAAATGTTTTTACATATGAATTCAATGTAAAATTAATTCTAATGACATACATTATATTGAATGAAAAAATATGTTCTATTTATAATTTTAAACCATTACATATTATAATTTTACCATATAAATTATTTTGATGAAAATAGTTTTTTTTTTCAACTAAAATTTAATGTATTTTTTACTATTCATCAAAATTTGAATGTTATTAGAAAAATAATAAAATTTCATCAAAAGTAAATTTTTATATCCCACTTCCAAAGAACAAATTTATATTTTCATATAAATTTTTTAATGTGTCAAAATCTTAATTTAAAATGGGCTCACCATTAAAAGGCAAAAAATTACCTTTTTAAAAAATATAGGTTTTTATTCATCAAATAGGGCTTATTCATACCTTATGAAGAAAATATCTATTCGATGAATATAAACAATATCTTATTATGTATATAAAATATACATTTCATTTATTTAATTTACTAATTGTAATTCACACATACAAATATTTAATTGATTTATATTTTTCATAAACAATTGGTAACGAAAGACTTCACCATGCATTTTCATAAGTTAGTTATATTTATTCCCGCTAACATAAAAACTAGGTTAAAACGGTCATTTTATACTAAGGGAATCTCATAGTTCATTTAAACTCACAATTGTGTGCAATGCAAGCTACTGAATAATTAAAATTATTTAAAGAAATTAGTTCATGAAAACATCAGGGTGTTACAGTGATATATGTATATATTTATGTATGGGTGGGTTGAATTTTTATACCCCATTCCAGTTATGATCTATATATATACATGTATATTGGGCATGAATTTTTACCCCATACTAGTTATGATATATATATATATATATACATGTATGGGTGGCAGACATTTTTACCCCATGACAGTTATGATCTATATATACGTGTATTGGTGGGCGGTATTTTTACCCCATGCCAGTTATGATATATATATATATAATCATGTATGGGTGGGAGGAATTTTTACTCCATTATAGTTATATATTCTGGAATGATGGTAAGGGCCTCAACAGGGCATGATGACCCAAGCTCCCTTACACCAGTGTCAGGCTTACTACCCAACAGTAGAGCTTATTAGCCCGCAGAATGGTTGTTGGACTCCAACGTGGTACATCCTGATCCTCTCCAAAAAAATACATTCATGTATATATATATGTTTCTATTTATACTATTTATATATATAGTGACTTGTTCATAGTTATTTCAATAACAAGCCGAAGCTGGTATAGCCGTCAGGTGTCCCTTATGAACCTGGACATGTGTTTATTTATTTATTAAGATTTATTGTTGTTATGATATAACAAAAAACTATTTAATTTATATTTCACTATTTGGATAGGGTTAGACACCATGGGTTCTGTACTACTGAGATTTATATCTCACACCCTACTCGGGCCACCATTGCAGAGGGTACCTGAGTAGAACCTCTTATTCGTAGGGTCTTGGACCTTTCTTTTGGCTGTGTGCTTGTACCTTTAGTTAGGAGAAAAGGGCTGAGCTGGATCTTTGGATACTCTTAAAGAAAACCTTTTGGATTTTTAGATATTCTCTTTAATTGAGTCTTGTTTTTACTATTTTTCACAGAATATTCTATCTTTACTATTTTAGATTAATTATCATCACTTTACATGCAAGCATTGTGAAAAATAACGCTTGGTGATTTTATTAAATTGTTATTATTTTTCTTACTTTTCACTTCATTTTTTATTTACTACTTCTTCTACTGCTATTTGTTTTTTGTTGTCATATAATGGCACTGTTCATCTCAAAAAAGAGGTTATAGTCTCCCAATTTTCACCTCTTGAGACCCTCACTACTAGTTAGCAGCCTCTAGCGTACTGAGAGACATGCTTGAGGGCATGCAACCCACCAGTCCAGTTATCAGTTTAGTTTTCATCTAGGTTGGGACATTACAAAGTGGTATCATAGGTAAAAGTTTTCCTTTGTCTTACTATTTTGGGTTGGTATATAGGAGACTAGAAAGGTGTCAATGTTTGGTTAATAACCATTATTGGGATTGATCACCCCATGTATGAGAAATAAACCATTGGTCAAGGCTGGGAAATGTTGTTCTTGCTATTTTTTATTACAGTATATATGATTTCACCTTGAGTGAATTGTGTAATTTCTACCACTTATTGATTTATAGAATTTTATAGAAATTTACCCTTGGACCGGTTCAGTGAGTATGAATCATTGAATGAACCATATTATTCACATAGGGATTAACACGACAAGCATAGTTCCATGCCATGTAGTTTCATTTTAGTTTTCTTGTTGTTTGATTATATGCCTTGATTAACATGCCATTCTTAGTTTTATATCTCTTTAGGTAATTTTTAGTATATTTTTCTATGATTAGGTGATAATATTCCATGCTTTCTTTCTTGATTAAATTCTATGTTTTTGTGTTAGTGATTATTATGGAATGTTTTTCTTATTTTATATACGGTTGGTTTCATGAGATAAATTTTATTGTTTGAGAATACAATGGGAGCCGGTTTTTAGTTGTAAGGCTCATGGTCACCTTATAACCCGGAAAAGGTAACCCATATATTTGAACCCTTTTAATAGGTTGTTAAGGTGATAATGATAAGTGAATTGATTTTGATTAAATGTGATCCAAATACCAAACTATAATGTGTATGAGTGCTTTATAGGTTGGTAGGGGGCCACCCATATGGCAAGACCATTGTATTTGAGCATATTGAAATTATGAAATGGGATTGATTTCAATTAATGGGATCCAATTTTCAATCCATGAAGTGTATGGGTGTTCATGAATTGGGAAAGGGAAACCCATATTAAATGTAAAAGAATGATGTATTGTAAAATTTTTATAAATGTAAAGGGATTAAAAATAAAACATGTAGTGGTGTTCTTGGTTTAGACCGTTGAGTAAGGGTAGTTTATGTTTCTCCGTAATTTTCCTTCAAACAGAAGCGTATGTGTTTTCTATATTCTTTCTCATGTTTTACAATGGATTAAATGATCATCTTTTGATCATGGTGACTTTTTTTTTGTATGACCTGGTTTTAGGATCGACGTTATAACATTCATAAGGGGATAACCCATGGTCAGTAGCACCCTTGAGTTTTAATTCCTTGTTAAATCTAGTGATATTTTTGATATTTGGTGATGTTTTCCCAAGTAGGAATTTCATTTTTTCAATGACACCCTTGTTTAGATAGGTGGTCATGTCTTTCTTGAATTTTGTTATGGGATTGAGCATCGAGCAATGCTCTGTATCAGCTAGTTGAAAACTACTTGGGCATGGCCGACCATTTTATTAATCACCTGACCCTTTATTATACTTACTGATGGATGACTGGTTCTGAAGTTATCTATGATAATGGCTTTATGAGGCAATATGACACTGAAATAAATCTCTTATGCTATTGAATATGGATTCATTCCATCTTCGTAGTAGAGTGACCTGTGAGTTAAATAAATAAGTTCATCCTAATGATCAAGAGTAATTTCTAGAGACTCAGATTTTTTGACACAGAAGTCATTTTGGTTTTGATTTTAGCTGGTTTTGACATTATTTTTATGATTTTATGCTGTGGTTGTGGCTCAGAGGAGGATCACATGTTAGTTTAATGTGATTTTAGACCTAGTGTGCTCATGAGTGACTGGTCTATTTCTTTCTTTGATGGCTAGGACACCATTAAGGTGGGGAGATTCATGTCGGTTCTAGTGAATATGTGACTGTTAAAGTAGGAGGAACCCAATCGAAGAGGACTATTTAAAAATTGTCAGCTTGCTTGTATGTCCTTGAGGATGGAATTTTTTGTGCGTGTTGGTGCTTGCTCTATAGCATGACGTTGATATGGTTGGCTATGTATGAAACCCTTTTGGAGCACCATTGGTCTCTGATAGACTTTTATGGGTAATATGGAATGATCATGTAAAGCCTCAGGTGGAAAAAGGCATTTTCATTGGTTTGAAATGGTGATGCATCATTAGGTAAAGCCTAGATTCTTCCTTGAGGCCGATCAGTTGTGGTCGACTGTTCTTCCTTCTAGTAATTGAGTAATATTGACTAGGATATTCCTCAATCCTCTTAGTGTATTATACTAAGTGACAATAATTTCCCCTATCTTAAAATAATCGTAGATACAATAAGAGAGGGTCGGTCTTATGATACACTAATGTTTTAAAAGCTGCTGAGCTTGTTGGGTGGTTCTCTTTTGGTGTTACATACTAGATTCATGGTTTCCTTTGTGGTTTGGTTAAGGATTTCATCAAAATTAGAGTATGTACTTTGGTGGATATGTTTGTGGTCAATGTGAGATTCCTTTGGAGGAGGCATCACAATTATTCTTGTAAAATGCTAGCATTATAATCCAGGTGTCTTCTTGAATGTTCAGCCGTAGTGGCTTGAATTTTATTCCTTTTTCTTGATGTAACAGTCAGTGAAGGACATTCCTTGAGCATATCATCAGGTGGAGATGAGTGTAGTTTGTATCAGCTTGGTATTTTCATGAGAAGCTGGTTCGACTTGGGATTTGAGGTCTATGGGGGAATCAACTATTGACCATTTTAGAAATCATTCAAGAATCACTATTACAACACTTAAGGGAACACTTGTAAGGAGATTTAGCTGTGGGTTGAACTATGGTTTGGAAATGTCCTCTTAACATTAAACCCTAAGGTGGGAAGTAATTTTGGCTAGATTCTTAATGATATGATGATAGGATCGTGTCTCTATCTAAAAGATATCGGGTAAGCTCATTTTGGGTGTTTCAAATGGGAAACGAGCATTGGCTTGGGTTTAAATGGATTTAGTGCTATATGTTTAATGAATGCTCGGAGGTGCGTTGGGTATTTATAAACAAAATGTGACCATTTTAGTGAGACTTGATGACCCTTTTAGATCAGGTGATGTTTTCGCAGTTCCTAAAGACTTTTCAAGGATGAGAAGTTATAAGGATGGAAGGTTACAATGATCTGTGTTTTGAATATGATGAAAATGTAAAGTTTTTTGAACTTTTTCATTTACTAGGTAAGAGGAATTAAAAAACAATCCTCAAAATAGAATTTTGAGCGTTGGAATGTTTCAAAGTGATGATTTTGGACTTGGGTAAAGGCTCGAGAAGTCTTCCAGTTGTCTTAGTGAGTTTCAGGAGCATCAGACCCAAAAAATTAAGTTTTTGAAGGACCTACACAGGGTGTACAGTTTCTCTGAAACCATGTGGACCATAGCAGGAAAGAATACCGATTATTATAGGTGGGAAAATCTTTTCACACGGGATGCACACGGTTTACATTACCATGAACCTTGCCTGCATGGTTAGTGACTTGGGCAGCAACTAAGAAATATTAATCTCATGGTTGGCGCACAATTTCCAAAACATATGGTCAGCCGGTGTGCGGTGCCTAGGTGTCCATAAAATGGGAACATAGTTTTCTAAACTGTACGACCCAAACCATACAAGACACCCTATTTTTAAAAATTGAAATAATTTAATTAAAATTAAAATAAAATAAAATAAAATAAAATAAAATAAAACCTTATCTACCCAAACCCACCCCTCTAAATCGAGATTCCCCTCCCCCATTATGCTACCCTTTATGCCACATGATCCCATCTATGGAATAACCTCTTTTATAATATTTCATCTAATGATATCTTGCTATTACTTCTTCGAATCTCCATGGTAAGACGTTTTACCCTTGTATCCTTCCTTTTATTAGATGATTTTTGGTCTCTCGTCTCCCAATATGGTTCGTTTGAAACCCTAGGTCAAGGTTTGATGCATTTTTCCATTTTTATCTGATGATAGTTTGTGTGAAGGGTCTCTCAGGACCCCTTTGTTTGTGTTTCGAAAACCGTCCTTGAAGACGAAGTAGTTTAGCTTGATTTGGTGTGCTTCTTCCATCTAAACTGAGGTTATTTTTAAATTGCTTGGTTTCAGACCCTTTAATTTGGGTTCTAAAGGTGTTTATAGGGTCCTTGTAATTTTATTGAGGTGTGTTGAACCTTGTTACAAATTTTTTATGGTTCTTGTAATTGTTTTAGTGAGTTTCAATTGTCCATAATGGCGTGCACACACACATACATTGGTATGTATATATATTTCTTCCTTGTATATATTTAACTCATGGACAGGGGAATACATGCTTTGGATTAAAGGATATATATATGTATAGGAATGTATATGCGTGTGAGTGAGGGGAGGTTGTGAGTAGTTTCCACCAAATCTATCAAGTGGCGAGTTCCGGATTGGTCTAATTCTTGAGGTAGGATCCCTTTCCTTTTCCTTTAAATTTAATAAATATTTAATTAATTAATTCTCTGATTATAGCATCTTGTTTACTTTGGTTTCACTTGAGGGTTAGTTTATTCTAAAAATATTCTTGATAAATTAAATTATGATTCATGAATACGAAGTATGTTTAACCTAATGAATTATTTATTAAAAAATTTCATGATTTTATCATAAAAACCCTCTAATGGAGCTGTTCTATCTTTAAGATAAAAAGTAGTGATAGTTATTTACATCATTATTGTTATGGTTTGTATCTTCCTTGTGCCTTTTTATTAGTGTTTGAATTGTGACAACATAGTATTTCCCCCATTGATAACCTTAAATAGACCAAACCTTCCCTTTTTATAAATTTATCAAACCAAAGCACCGCCTAGGTGTTTGGTCCTCCTTTAAGTGGAATTTCCTTAGTAGATGCATGCCATGTTTCCTTGGCACTTTTCTTTGCCTTATGAACCTTATAAATGAAATTTTCATGATCTATGGAATTAAATGGAATTGGTCCTAACTCCTTGGACCTTGATGGTTGTTGTGTACTTGTTCTTGGAGTTTGGAGAAAATGACTGATCTAGAGATTATGATTCTCTTGGAGAATTCCTTTTGGATTTTTAGTTATTTTATTTTATTATGTCCTATATTTTTAATATTTTGAAAAGCATGATGTATGTTTACTTTTTTATCTTGAGTACCATCACTGTACATGCATGCATTGTAAAAGATGGTGTTGGCCACTTTTATTAATTTTTTATTATTTTTATTCCACTGCACTTGATTTATTATTTACTTCTTCTGCTAATTCTATCTATTTTTTATTGTCTAATAATACTATTATACATCTTTTATAAGAGGGTATAGTCTCCCTATTATCACCTCTCAAGACCCTCGCTGCTAATTGGTAGCCTCTGACATATGGGGATATGCTCTTGATGCCACGTAACACACCGGTCTGGCTACCGGTTTAGTGGTCATCCGTGTCAATATGTTATACCAATAATAGTCCTAATTCAATAAAAGGGAGTATAAGGTCCAAATATGGAC
This sequence comes from Viscum album, assembly GCA_963277665.1. Classification (NCBI taxonomy): domain Eukaryota; kingdom Viridiplantae; phylum Streptophyta; class Magnoliopsida; order Santalales; family Viscaceae; genus Viscum; species Viscum album. The sequence continues at coordinate 1,145,056,936 of OY728148.1, forward strand.
ATAAAATAGATTTTGGATAAGTTTCTAGGTCATTTTGTCCTTTATTTTTAAGGTTTAATAATGTGTTAAGCTAATTTTACTCTTAACCGCTTTAATTAATGTTAACCACTTTCACTAATATTTTTGGTCAATAACTACGTTGACCTTATTAGACATTATAAATTATTCTGATTCCAAATATAGAATCCATTTTTTGAAATTATAATCACTTAAATGATAGAAATTAATTTAAATTTAATCCTGTAGAGGGGATGACAAAGCATGTTTTTAAAGAAAAAATGTTCAAAAGTTTGAAATGTTTTTATATCGAATTCAATGAGAAATTGATTCCAATAACCTAAATTATATTAATTGACTTAAAATTTTTCTATTTAAAATTTAAATCCAAATTAAATCAAAATTTGACTATATAAATAAATTATATGAAAAATCAGGTTTGAATTAAAATTCAGTGTTTTTCACTATTTAGAAAAAAAATAAAAATTCTCAGAAAAATAAAAAAAATTCACCCGAAGTAAAATTTGATATTCCTAATAAAAAAATGAATTTAATTTTTTCAAATAAAAATTATAAAAGTTTCAAAATTCATATTTAAAATGGGTTCTCCATTAAAATATGGTAAAATCACCCTTTAGAAAAATACATCTTTGTATTCATAAAATTTGTTTTATTCTTATCTTATACCTATAAAATGTATTAGAAGAGTATAATCTTTTTTTGATAAAATATATAAAATATAAATTTTATTGAAAACATTAATCAAAATTGGTTTGTTTAATTTATTGAGATCAAATTGTGTTTTACATTGAAAAATAGTTTTCTTAGAAAAGTAATTTTTTTTATTTTCAAATAATTATTTCATTCACTTATACTAATTTATAACCAAAGGATTAATTTTATATACATGTATAAATCATGTTTTTATTATTTACTTCATCTTATACATGAATTCCATTCCAAAAACTAGGTGTTAGCAATATTAATATTAAAATAATAATATTAGTAGTATATTATAGTTTGGTAAAACTTGTCCTTGTATGTTATGAAATCTGTTGAAGGGACTCAATATTTTGTATAATACAATCCAAACAAAGTATTTCATGTACCTAAAGCTAATATAAGTGTTATGGGTGGTGAAAGATTAACTTGGTGTTGCGTATAATGCAATCCAAATTTAGTAATTTTATATATAAAATCCTATATTCAATGTTTTGTGAAATGAAATTATTAAAATATTAAATTAATTTGAAAAAAACAATTCAAAAAATCTCAGGGTGTTACATTCTACCATCTTAAAATGAATTTCTCCCTCAAAATTATTTTGTGTTATCACATGATTAATACTTGAAAGTTCCTTTAATAGAAACCCACATCATAAAAATTAATACCAAAACTTTCTTTAAAAAGGGAAAGTTGGAAAAAAAACAGTTACCCAATATAACTCATAACTAAGTTTCCACATAGTAGAACATAACTAGGAAGTGAAAACATGGACATAGAAGTGAAATATAACTATCAAGTTATGATTAAGAGTGATAGAGAACATGTTTAATAGAATATTAACAATCAAAAATCTATAAATCCTTGATGATATAAGGGTTCATTTGATTAACCAGAATCAAAGGTACTAGGAGAAAGTTTTTTTCAAGATCATTTTTCCTAAAGTTAAAGAATTTTAATGAAAAGATATACTTACATGATATCAGGAAAACCCTACCCTTTTCTGTTCCTTTATTAACGTCTACTTCATCTATCATTCCAATAAATGAAGGTGAATTTTTTATTCTCGAAGTATTAATATTTCACAAGATCCATGAATAGAGTGACATGTCATTCCATCTATTTTTATCACAACACAGGGTTATCAAAAGTTATTCAATATGCATAAATATTTATATAGAGAGATAATAATTTAATTTATAAAACCATATTCTAATTTTAAAATAAAATATTCCATAAATGGTTTACCCTATAACATTTTCAGAAGATAAAATTCCAAAATTCTAAGAAGAAAGTCGCTAAATTTCTCAAAATCAACTTAACATTGACCCCCCATATATCATATAGTATCTCTTATCTATAAATTCCAAATATGTGAATTCCTTCATCAAGTATTCTATTGAAACATGGTAATGACTTGAATTACCATAAATACTTATTGAAAACATTCATTTTACTTATTCCAAAGTATATTGGATATATTAATTAAATCAAAAAATGTTGTAAACTTTATCAATGATTTCATAAAACTTTTAAAAAAAATACATTATCTGTTCTAAGGTAATCAATACTTTCCAATTTAATTATTCATATCCTACATATAATTATCCAAACATCATTACCTCAACATCAGGAACATATTTATGGTTTTATTCCCTTACTAAAAATTTTACCTTGACATTAAATTAGTTTCCAATTCCATCCGAAACATTAAACATAATCTTGTAAATCCTGAGTGAAAAACATAAACTGAATAATCCTTACATAATTCACTATTCATAATTATTTAATATAAAGACATAAACACATGGATTATTCTACATCATCCTTAATCCAATAACATGGATACCTTATCCTATTAATTAATACCTCTTTATTTACATATTTCATCTTTAGTCTTATCATCATCATCAATATAACCATTACTCGCACCACCTTGCAGATTTTATTTGGGAGTTTTCCACTTAGAACATTGATTTACATAATGACCCTTCATTCAACTCTTAAAAAATTTAACCTTTTATGATGTATTATAGAGGCTAGTATTCCCATCAATTTCATTAACCAAACCCTTAATTTTTCTTTGTAGTTACTTTACTTGTGTCCTTATTTTATATAGTCAAAACAACTTATTGCTCCTATAAGACATTCACTTGGGTGATTTATTCCACATTCTTGACACAAAGGAAATTGAACATTCTTTCCTCCATGGTATCTATTAACTGAAATCTCAACGAAATGATTCATTATATTCTTTTGTGAGTATAAGAGTAGTTCAAAATACATATTATGAATCGTGTTTTGTGAAAATTGACTAGGCATGATCATGACATCATTTACTCCAGTGACCATCCCATTTGACCGATCATCAAAAAATTATTGGTTACATTCAACATTAACCCAGTTACTTATAGTTCCACCATTAAGTAAAACTATAAATCATTGTGTGAGAAGCACTTATCATAGTGTGAAACCACATCATCATGAAAAATCAATTAAAGGATGTCTAAATTATAACACCTTCTTTTAAATATAATACACCTTAGGATTGTCATTAGAGGCATCCCTAGACATATCCTTAAAAATATCCCTAGGGATCTCACTAAATTTTTCTCATCCTAGTTTTCAAATTTTGAATAAACCTTTCCTTGGATACCTATTGTAGTGAAATAGTATTAATATACATGGATATTATATAATATTAGATGAATATTCATCACATTGTTAAAATACATTCTTAAGGACTGTAATAGTTTAGTTCATTTGGAAACTTTGAACAAAGTCTTATAACTTTGTGAAAGATCTTAAATGTTTCCCACAAGGATATTACCCTTTAGTAATTTTACTTAAAAACTTTATTCACAACATGGGGAAAGAAAACATAAGAAAGGGGTGAGATTAGATGCTTGGAAAGGTTAAACAAAATAGATACATAAGAACAACCTGATCATAAGGGCATGAGAACATTAGAATAACATTGGAAGATCATACCTTGTATATCAAAGATTATATAATAAATTCTTGGAATAAATATTGGTAGTTCATAAGACATGAATCATAATGGAATAAAGAGAATATCCCACAAGACCATAACTTAGTAATAAGACATATAATTTGTTCCAGACACATAAGGATACAAAATGATTTCCATAGTTTTCATGGAATTGATTCCAAGGCTATCTTAGTAGTATGGGTTTACTCTTCATACCATCTTGGTAGTCATGGTTCACTTTCTTGATCATCTTAGTAGTCAAGGTTCACTCCCACGATCATCTTAGTGGAAAAAATCCATTACTGAACCAAGTTCACTCCCATTCTATCCATTTCTATCTCATGAGATATAAAAATTTTCCCAATGCATTGACGGGAGATAGAGGTCCCGCCTATCTCATATTGAAATCATACATATGTGTTCCACAAGATAATTACCAATCATATCATAACCCCGGAATTAAATGGGTATTATACACATGTAATCATTATAACCTGTGTAAAAAGAGATAGCTTTCATAATCATTTCCTTAAAGAATAACCCATGATAGGAAAGAGTTTTCATAATCATATAACCCGTGAATAGAAATGGGGTTCATAAAAATATAAACCGTGAAATAGAAAAAGGTTCTATAAACATCACGCTATAAAAACATAAACCATCTAGAGAAAGAATATGATTATAACCTTCATATAATTTTCCTAGAAAGGAATGAGTAACACAAACATATGTCATCTTAGATGGAAAAAAATTCAGAAATATCCCTTAAAAAAATTTCTTGAGGAATATATCCTTTATTCTTTGATTTTTTAAACATAAATCCTTTTTGAAAACTTTTTTATTTTAAATAATATTAAGGAATATTTAAAAAATGTTTAAAAGATTTTTCATCGAAAACAACTTTGAAAATTTATAAAGTATGCTTTAAAAACATTCTAATAATATTTTTCCTTGAAAAAATATGAAAGATGGTTGAATTTTTTTTAAAACCTATTTATTTGAAATTTAATTAAAAACTTATAAAATAATATTTGAGATAATTTAAATCCGTTTATTTGATAACAAACTTTTTAAAACATATAAGGAAATATTTGAAAATCATTTTAACACTTTTTAAACATATATATTTTTTGAAAATTATTTTTCTTTGAAAATCATTGCAAAATAAAAAAATTTACAAAATATTAGGGAATAAATTTTCTTTAAAAAAACAAACTTTGAAATTTATAAATTAACCCCCAAGGAAATGACAGACATTATGGTGGGTAAGTTCATACATGCCAAAAATTCCATTTGTACATCAAAATTATAGAAAAGTTCCTTGATCGAAAAATGACAAGAAGATTCCTTTTTAAAACTATTATTTAAAAAAATTAATACATCAGAAAAAATTTACTTTAAACATAATATTATAATAGTAAACATTTTTGAATTTTTTTAGAAAACATGATTTTGAAAGAACTCGGATTTCCTACTGAATGGAGAAATAAAGTGATATTTTAATAAAAATATTTTATTAATTATCTTAAGTACCAAAGTTTGTAAAAATGGAACCATTACTTAGATATAACATGAATAATCATAGTTTAAGAAACTTCATAATATTTCTTGATATATGGATCATAATATTTCATCAACGGAAGTATAATCATAAATAATCTTGATAAACGATGAGATTGTAGCTATAAACTGTTACTACTATGGTAGCATTCAATCATAATAAAATAGAAATAATAAAATTACATGAAGCTTAAAATATCATGAAAAGATATTCTTTATATAACATTTCAAAGGTATTATATACACATCATAGAAAAATATAGGTGTATAATATGACATGTGTCTCAAAGAAGGATAATTGAGACAAAATCACTTTACTAATTTGGTATCTTTTAAAACTTAAATACTATGAAATAAAGATCATAAAATGGATTTAGAAATACCCATAAATTTAAGTATTTGAATCATTGAATACATCCATGGGTATTATAAACACCACATATAATAAATATAAGTTTATTAATAATATATTAAGAAAAATGTTTGTATATATAATACCATATGTTATTTATTTATGATATTATATTACATGTTTATTAATAATTCCATGTTAATGTTATAGTTTTGGTAATATCTGTTTTGTTTTTTGTACATGTTTTGTCTTGTTATTCTTGATCCTATTATGTAGATCCTGATTTAATTACTTAAAGAATTTAAAACATGATATAAGTATCATATATATTCAGTATATAAATATTTTTAATAATCTATAAAATATATAATTATGAAATGGAATACATCGTTCATAGAGAGGGTAGGACATACGTACGCTTGAACGTTGTTTCTGTAGTATCATCATATTGAAGGAAAGAAAGTAAATGGAATATATGTATATATTTATGATATAATTATATTATAATTATTATGTAATATATGTAATATAATTTCACTAAAACCATCCTAAATAAATTCCATGTAGATTGTGCATGAATCAGATCACTTTGAGGAGATGGTAGTCCCCAAATCCACAAACTAAGTTATTTTACTTACAAAAATAGAAATCATGAGGTTATGTGTGATAAAAAAATTAATGAATCGTAAAGACATCATAAATATCATATATATTATATAAAAAATATTTTACATCATAATTTCTAACCATGAGATGTGGTAAAGGAAAAACAAACAACAACATTTCGTGAGGCAGTAGTTCACCGTATACAAGATTGGTAAGTTCATTACCCATTAGATGGAAGTCTGTGTTATTTTAAATTTGACCCATAGAAGGAAAAAATCTATGTATATTTAGTATAATAATTTTATTATTTAATAATGGAATAATAATAGTTGAGGGTGTGGAGAATGAAAATAAAAAAAGCAGCTTGAGGAAGAAAGTTACCTCTTCTTTGGGTAACTCCTCTTGGTTTACAGCAAAGGGCTTCCTTGGTTGGATTTATGAACATAGGGAGGATTATAAGATTAAGGGAGTGATGTTAGGATCTTATTTCAGTATATTTTGGGTGAAAATATGTCTTGAGAGGTGTGAATAAGTGGTATGGTTGAGTGCATTTTTATTATAGAGGAGGAGTGGCATTCTTATAAATTTTTGAAAAGGGAATTTCACCCACATTGTTTATATGGAAAGTGGATTTAATAACTTTAAAAATTAAATAAAAGGGAAGATATATTCTAAATATTTCCATAAAATGAATTTTGGACAAGTTTCTAGTTCACTTTGGCCCTTAAGTTTAAGTTTTAGTCCTTTGTTAAGACAATTTTTCTCTTAACCGTTGTAATTTATTTTTATCACTTATATTTTTGATAAAAAACTAAGTTTACCTTATAATAAATTATAAATTATTATTATTAAAAATATATAATCCATTTTTACAAATTATAATCACACAGGTTTTATAAATTAATTTAAATTTAATCCCACAGACGGGATGAAAAAGTAGTGTTTTAAAGTAAAAATATTCAAATGTTTGTAATGTTTTTATATCCAATTTCAATGATAAATTGATTAAAATTACCTAAATTGGAATAATTTATGTAAAAATAATCTAATTAAACTTTAAGACCAACTTAAAAAATAATTTATCTATATAAATAAATTAGATGAAAAAGTAGTTTGAATTAAAATTCAATGTATTTCACTATTCATAAAAAAATGAAACTTCTTAGAAAAATACCAAAACATCAGCCTAAATAAATATTTATATTCCAATTTTAAAAATGAAGTTTATTTTTTCAAATATAAAATTATAAAAGCTTCCAAAATCAAATATTAAATGAGTTCGCCATTAAAAGGTGGTAAAATTAGCTTTTTGAAAAATGCCTCATTTTATTCTTAAAGTTGGATTTATTCTTATATTATACCTATAAAATATATTATATGAGGATACAAAAATATTTATTGAATATATAACATAGGAATTTTATTTAAAACATAAATAAAAAGTGATTTTTTAATTTGTTGAGATAAAATCACATTTATACATAGAAAAATAGTTTTCTTAGAAAATCAATATCTTTGTTTTCAAATAGTTAATTCATTCACTTATATAGATTTATAAACAAAGGATTATTTTTTATACATGTATAAATCATATTTTTAAAATTTATTTAACCTTATTCATGACTTATATTCCAATGGCTAGGTGGTAACTATAGTAATATTTCAACAATAATATTAAAAGTATATTGTAGTTCGGGAAAACTCCACCTCGAATGTTGTGCAATCTCTCAAAGGGAATTAGTATTGTGTATAATAAAAGAAAAACATTGTTTTGCGTGTACTAAAATCTAATCTAAGTGTTTCATGTGGTGAAATATTAACTTAGTGTTGTATATAATTCAAGCCAAACTTAGTGCTTTTATATATTAAAAGGCTATATTCAATGTTTCAAGAAATGAAAAATATTAAAAGATTAAAATAACTTGAAAGAATCGATTTAGAAATTTTTCAGGTGTTACAAGGATGTTTACTAAAGATAAATATTTTAAATCACCATTGGACTCACATAAGATAATTTTCATAAGATAATCATTATGTAAGATAATTTTGTTAATGACCAGACCCGGATTTCACATAACTGGTGTTGTGAGTCAATTTGATACAAGGAATCAAGTGCACCTCTCCATACACAAGGGGTTACTGACTAGTAGTGAGGGACCAGGATGTATCTTTGGAGATAATATGGCCTTATATCAGAGTAAACACAACAGAAATAAATAGATATCATTCATAGTAGTAAATAAATATATTGAAGAAGCAATAAATAAATGAAATAGATAATGATGTAATAATAAATTAAATGCTATAAAATCCCAAACTACCATGTTGTACATATAACATTGGTTACCAATTGTGTTGACCATACATGCAGGATTACATAAAATAAATAGAAATTAAGGTACATGGATCCTGTACTAACTTCGAGCCAGTCCACATACCCAGTCTCCATGAAACTGCCAAGATTCTACAACCTGATAAACGGATAAAATAAGTGTATCTACTCAATAAAGGAACTCTAGGCTTCATCCCTATCTACCATAAATCTATGATCAACCTGGATAGAAGACATAAGGTCTGCACACACACTGAGGTGCACATGCAATGGTGAGAAATACTCTTAGTATGCCACCCCAATGATGAACTAGTAATATGTTGTCATAAGGGAATTATCAAAAAATATTCTCAGCTTAAATGAGACACTACTAAAAAGTTAAATAATATAAATAATGTGAAACCAATGTATATCCCTGGTTCCGTGATCCCAATAGATTGGGAAATATGATGTCATGTGAATCCATATTTATATGCGTATATATATATATATATATATATATATTCCCAAAAATATTTACACACACACATAGACACACACACACACATAAATATGTATATACATGAGTAAGGTGAAATAAATAACATAAATCATCAGTATTCAATCCTTGGGGTTTTAATCCCAATCATCTGGATATCCTATGAAAATTTAATTAAGTTAGATGTCATACAACTCAACCCATGTATCATTAAGTTGATCTTTGGGTCCTTAGTCCCAATCAACTATACCAGCTTCATCCAGCATTGTAATTGTCATTGAGTAAGATACTTCACCATAAGGGGATACATGTACAAGACCTAAGTTCACCCATACTCACCTCCAGTCACTATAATAAAGGATAACATATAAAAATGTACAATCCAGCAAATGGTAAATGATATGGACATCATTCGACTCATGCCAAGAAAATATATTCTGATGTATGAGTCCTAGGTCCTGGACCATAGGCGGTCACAACATATCAAATTAGGTAATCTCTAAGGGTATGAACCTTAGGTGATGTATTAGGAGATATCAACAGTGTGACATAATGCCCACCCCTCAAGGTATTTGATGTTAAACTTTTTAACCAAATTCAATATTGGGTGTGAGATGTTATTCCTAGCCACCATGATAAAGTAAGTCTAATAAGCCTTCTCCCAAGAAAAATGTCTGGTTATGCTTATCATATAATCAGATCGAGGAGAGTGTAATCATCCACATTTAATTTTAACTTTAGGAGAACATGATCATCCTTAATATAAAAATTCAAGTAGAGTAGAATCTATACAACATAAAATTAATCAATGAGAGGAGAATCATCCTCATTATATAATGAAATGAGGAGAGTATAATCTTCCTCAATAACATCAATAGGGATGTGAAGAAAATCCAAATATATATGGCTCAAATAATAGATCCTAGGAATCTTTTCTAAGTATCTCAATAATATCAATTAAAGGGCTCAGAAAATGCTTCTTATGTAGCATGTTTGGGAACCCTAATAAAAGAATAATATAGATCCCAAGAAGTATATATGGGTATCCCAAAGATAGATGTTGCATCACATATCATCCAAAAACCAAGAATCACCTTTGTTAATCATCATTGTATCACCATTAAATAGGCAAATGAATAAATAAAAGTGTGAAGGCGTATTAACATCCATAACCTCCACTACCGACACAACCTCATATTTTTATAATTTAATTATGGGTTTTATGGTGAAACCGACTACCATATCTACCCAAAATTGATGCACTATCTCAGGGTGAGTCAGATATAGAGGCACCCACTGGGACCCTCAAGTCAATACAATGGAGATATATCTTACTTGAATGCTCAATGTCTAAGTATAAGGGAAGGCATCCTACTCGAGATCCAAAATTGTGAAGGGAAAATAAGGAATAGTACATGGAATCCTTGATGATAAGAAATCAGAGGAATCCTACATGGGATTGTCAGAATGGAACATAAGAAGAGGCGTCCTAAATGGACCCTCAAAAGTAGTGTATGAGGTAGAGACATCCTACATGGGATCCTCAGGAACAACTAACCTCATGACCTCTTGGGCCAAATGGTCACATCTCTCAAGGGAGACATATTAAAGGTGGAAATATAAAAAGGAATCATTAAATATATATAACACATTATCCATGTGGAATAAAATTCTCACTCTCATGAGACAATTGGATTTGATTACCTGAGGAAGATACTCTCCGTTTAAGAAAAGAACAGAACACCTACCAGGAGTCCTTAAATCATATCAAGGGTTTTACTATCATGATCTATGTGGAAATATATTTAAAATTCATAAATCATGGGTAAAATTACGAATCCTGGACATAAGATATGAAAAAACCCTAAAATGGGAAGCAAGGGGGAAGTACACGACGTATATACCCAGTACACGACATGTACCCCCAAATCCTCACATGGGAGTGTACTACAACCAGAATTGGGGTTTAAAGAACCATGTAAATAAAATTATTATCTTGTACATTGAATTTAACCTACATAGGGCACCTATCTGTGTACCACCCATGGCCTATACATGTATATAAAAATGTCATGTACTTCTACATGGCGTACAACCCACACGAGGTCTGGTCGTGTACTCTACACGACCATGTGCCCCAACACAGGCTATCTTGAATCTACACACCGTTTGAATGGGATTTCTGAATGGGAGACCCCTCAAAATCGCTCAAAACAACATTTTCAGCATAAAAGAAATAGATTTTCCCACAAGGGGTGATAAACTATTAGAATAGGGTTTTAAAACTATAAAACAATAAATCCTTGGGGATTTATGGAAAAGATTAAAAATGGACTACCTTTGGGTGGAATCTACAAAAGCGTCACCCATTTTCATGCTCTAAGACTATCACACAATGATCCGGCTCGTCCTGAGCTCCATAAAAGTACCCCCATTTCTCCCTCTATTTTTCTATATCTATCTCTCCATTTCCTCTATAGAATACATTAAGGATAATCCCTAGGGATTTTCATGAGAATCTAGGGTAGAAAGAAAAAAGACGATAAATAAAATAAGAAAAAGAAATTAAAAAGGGGCCCAAACCGACCTCGATGCCCAACATGAGTTTATGAATCACCTAGGAAAAAATCCATATTATGGACTCCAAAGAGGAGAAAAAATCTTAATATGACACTCCATTCAAAAAGTTATGTCTGAACTAACATACATGAATAAATTAATATTTTATTAATTAAATATTAAATATTGATTACTCTGCTAAAATTTGAATGGATCAGAATTCCATAAAACTCATATCATAGGCTAAAAACCCTATTTTGAGTCTAAATAAATGGTTAGAAAACATTTCTGAGTTCATATTCTATGAGAAAATTACCATTTTACCGCTTAAAAAAATTTTAAGGAAAAAATTCAAATTTCTGCTCAAATTCTAGTCCAAAACAAAACACAGGTCCTTATAATATCCCCACCATAAACCTTATCATCCTTTAGAATCCTTGGTGAAATAACTATCAACCATGATCTCAACCTGAGCATCTACAGAACTATGCTATCTTGATAGTCTAACGACCAATCTCATATTTTCAGAAAATGTCTTCTATATGATAGATACATAACTATGTCAGAGATAATACTCCCCATTATTGAAATACCATCACCATCATCTCAAAATAATATCCACGATCAATGGACCATATAAAACATTGAATTGAAACTGAAAATGAGGTTTACCAAAAATGCGCTCACCACTATAGGGATTACCACATACCACTCCTCAAGCACAACATCAATAGGTTCTTTAATTGATTAGAAATACATTTAAAAGAAAAATGGATTTGTATAAAGAAGATGATCTCTCAACGTTCTCAATATGATTTCAATATAGATCATGATCATATCTAACTTGGAGTAGACTGATATTCCATAGATAGGAATTCATATCTCTCTATGATCCATGTTCACAGAAAACGGGCTATACTTTCCTTTTACCAACTCTTAACACCACATATCTTGAAAATACGTGTCTAAGTTCTGACAGAGGTCTAACTCCTTAGGGAAACTAATTAATTTCAAATATATCCTCTACTATGAAGGTAAATTCATCATTTTACCACAACTCTCGAGTAACCATTCCCACAGTAAGTTTTTCAAAAATAATTCTTTGGATATAATACAAACACTCACTAATTCCATATTTATATAGTACCACATGCAAATCACATGTACCTTTATTACCCAAATCATTATTTTAAGTTTATTTCATCATAAGGGTAATCTAACTGCGCTACATAGCATGCCAGTCCAAACAAGCTAGAATTTCCCTTGTAACTCCTCTTTAAAGTCATACAAATCACCTATGATATGATATATTCCACATCCACCCATCACCCAGGGTCATTCCAATCACCAGAATCTACCCACACTCTATCTACATTAGCAAGAGCGGAACCACTGATCCAAAGGTCTAGGAACCCAAATAGTGGTACCTACTGAAGCCAGTTTCTAAAAACAAGCACCCTAGGCGCTTCCTCAAAATCTAAAGGCATCAATATGAATATATCTAAAAACCCAATCAATAACTGTGAATCTGTTACAAAAGGTCATATAACCTAGCTCAGATCCTAAAAAGGCATCTACAAACCCTATCCAACCCTACTCACATAGGTTTCCCTTGATCAAAACAAATGTCAACGTACAAGGGAATAATCTAAAAAATAAATTCCGTTAGGTCTCCTACCTAGCCATACTGATCATGTATCACAACTAGATCAAAAGGTCTAAATACATAGCCCAAAATAACAAAACTTTCTACGGAAGGTAAAGATCCCAAAAATCTATAAGGGTAAAAACTGCCAACATCAACCAACAAGGGACCTAATCATCATAAGGAACTGTATCCTAGAAATCATGATACCAATGTAGAAGAGATATTGAACCGACACTCACTAATCATCCATATACAGTTTTTGACACTCCATATTGTCACATGGGGTGAAATAACTATGAAAAGTTACTTATGTATACTAGAAATTTGAAAATTTCTAAGAATAATTAAAGTAACTTTCCCATGATGGTCAGCACGCACACACCCCTGCATACCAGAAGGTTCGTGCATCCCCCTTGTACATCAAAAAAGGTTCAACCACCCCTGCATGGGGTATATGTTCCCGGTACCTCCTTCATAGAACTATTTTAGGTAAATCCATCAAATAGGGTCCCATGTTGGTCTATAAATAGGACCATCAGGCTTCTCATTTGTAGAATTAGAAAATGAAAAGAATCCCTAAATCTCTATTCTCACAACCCCTTCACTCAGGTCCTCCAAAATCCTTTAGGTTACTCTCCAAAACCCAAGAGAAGAGGTAATTAAGGGGGATAACGAGAGAAAAGTCCCTCCAGGTTCTGAAGCACAAATACACCTACACGAGGGCCTCCTCCTCCAAGTTGAAAACCACTAGTGCGAAGGTACCTTCCCTAAATAGGAACATATGTGAGACCCTACCAGGGAAACCCGATGAGACCCATGGTTACTATGATAAGGAATATCTCAAGTGTTGTTTCCCAAGTGGACCATTGAAAAAGGAATATCCATCTCATGTAGGCCTACCCCCCACGAACGATGAATTTGCAGATACTCCCCGTCCTTGTGAGAAGCACCCCATGACCATAAAGCTAGGACCTATGTGAGGACATTTTGAGCCTTATTCCAAGCTACTAATGGATGGGAACCTCTTCCTTAGGATCTCTCGTATGAGGGGGACCAAATTGAAACCTACACTGAAGCCTCTAAAATTTCAAGAGAATAGTGAGAGGCACACCAGTATGTCTCTCATTTTGATATGAATTCCTTAAATCAAAGGTATCCCATACTTCTCCAACCTGATAGGTAGGGTCCTCGAGGTGAATGTATATATGAATTCCCAAGGTCATGAGGACATCGACCCTGGTGGTAGTGTCATGGATTTCTTGGTCTTGGAAGTAAGGGATTGTGTGTTTCCATTCCCAAAACATATATGAGATTAGGGGACTCTGGTTATTGGTTGGGGATGGTGAGGATCATGCTGGATTTTTTATATTAGTATTAGTGAATTATCATCATATCTTCCCCAATAACCAATTTTTGGTCATTCCACCTAGAGTAAGCCCCTATAATTTATTGAATAACCTCTCCATATTTATTCATTTCTCTTTCTCCATTTCCATGAGATGTATCCATATTGATAGTTAGATGTGACTTTCTGGGGTAAAATTATGGTAGGAGATATGAACATTCAAAGCCCTTTCTTCTTCTCTCATTTCCTAGGTCTCTTCCACCAGTGGATGAAGGATTGTGTGGTTTAGAGAATCTTCCAGTTCCTCTTGTTTCTCACATTAAAGAATTAATCAAGTGGTCTTATAGGTTATATATGATATTAAAATCCACACAGTTAGATACATGTTTTGGTAGATAATATTCTTCCAGATCTTCCTCTCACATTTCTTTAGTAGGCCTCCATAGGCATGGGTCCTCAAATCCATATATCCAACCACAAGGCATCCATCCTAGAGTAACCCGATAGCCTTTTTTCAAGAGGTTTCACTCTTTATTATCTTCACCTACCCGGGTCACTTCCAGGAGTCAGTTCGACTATCTCAGTTACCAAAATAAAATAAGAGATAGGCACATTCAAAGCACGACCTCTTTCTATTTGGGCTATAGTATCCATACACCAGTGCATAGAGTGGATCATGTGATCTTCAAATCTACTACTTCCTATTTTTTCTCACATCGAGAATGAATCATGGGGGATTAAAAGTTAGTAGTGGACATGAAAACTTTATGGTCTACAAAACCTCTAAATGGGCATCCTATTTGGTCTAAGCCCCAACCCCCATTCAAATAAGAATCATTACAAGTGTAATCTCAAACCAAAAAAGGCATCCTCTTTTGGAGTAAGCCCAAAATAAACTCCCAAATCACTAGGGAATTTTCCATAGGAGTAATCCACAATCCAATACTCTAAAAGGGTCATAGTCCTATGTGAGATAGACCTTTAGAGGGCTTCCATAGGTGTGGGACCTCACAACCAAACTATGAAGGCCTTGATTCCTGTCCAAATGCGATATATAGGAAGACTTCTTGAGGTCCAAACCCAATAAACCAAATCAAAAATATTATCTATAAAACACATTCATAGTAGATTATTATCCAAAATGGTGTTCCATAACCTTTCTAGGTTTACTGGGATTCTTTGGCATAAGTCCCACACCAAACTTTGGCTAGGAACATTTCTACTAGATTTCCTTGCTGCATGATGTTAAAGTACATGGTTTGGTCCTTATCACATGATCTTAAATGGTATGATGTGTCCCATTAAGTGGCACCAAAATATGTGGGTTATTATTTCTTTCAAAAGGATATGTAGAAATCCTATTCATGGGACCGATCCTGACATCTAAAAACCCCCATCTTCTTGGGTGATGTTACACTCTAGAGCGCCCCACTACATGGATCAAAACCAGATTCGTGATAACAAATGACAAAAAAATCTCTAATTAGAATATAAGAGGGTACCATTGATGGAGAATATTAGACACATAAAAATGTACCCATTGATAAATAACCTTATATACATATATATGAATCTATGTTTTATACATACTAAAAAGTTGATTGTTATTTAATACTTACATCATAATTGGGTGTTAATAAAGGATTCATGAACATATGTTAATTCTGTAAAAGATTCATGATGTTGAATCTTTCAGAAAACCACAAGTGGACGCACACACCTTGCGACACCTATCAAGCTTGCTAGAAGTCTTATATTACAACACCTAGAGAAGTCAGTCAGAAATTCCTAATGATGAATAGGGGAAAACCCAAATCTTGGCCTCCCCACTTTAGTATTGTTAGTATCAACTAGTAGACAATAGGGGATATGAGAAGCTACATACCCCTTCTCTATATATGTAATGACTATATATCCCCATTACAATCACTGAAGTCACCTAGAATATCTTGAAAATGGTGAAGGGGAAGAAAAAAATCCCTTCCCACATCCTACATACCTTCCAAGAAATCATAATGGTGAAAATGATAGTGGAAGGGGGAATACAAAAAATTCCATCCCCACAAATGGGATGACCCATCAACAGGTCATTATGGAGTAGACACACACCATTGCTCCCACCTAGGAGGGTCATGGGTAAAAATCCCCCACATTGTATGAACAACTAGATCAAGAACATACACAAGTTACAAAAACAGGTAATTGACCTATTCCAATGGCCACTCAAAGGTAATCACATACCCCTACCAAGTTTACATAAGATTTTCAGAAAATTCTAGCAGCAATATGATAGTTAATCAAATAGGCTTCCATAACTAAATAACACTTTTCCCAGCAAGTGGTCCTAGTCGCTCAAAAGAAAGAGTATAAAAATATCCTCACTATATGCAACTATAAAATGAAGATCCAATATATGATCCTACTAGAATTAATACATGAGTTATTTAATCCCTTTAACCCATATCTATGGAATATCAAGATCCAACTCCCCCATTACCAAATTATAGGAGCATTAACAGTAATTGTGAAGGTCATCCTCAAACAATTCACCATGAAAGCTTGATTAATTCCCATAATCTGATCAATCTTGAGAACCCATCTCCCGATGAGATTCATGAAAACCCACCATGTGTCTAGAAGATCAAATAGAGAGAGAGAGAGGGTATTACCCTTATTGTAATCCTCCAATTTAGTCCTCCCCATGATGGAATTCATTGTGAAATTTCTCTCCATAGTAGTGTTTCATTTCATTAAAATGATCTTCCCCATGTTGACTTAATGATGGGAAATCTACCTATCATGTGGCACTTGGGAAAAAATTCTATTCATGTCTAATTCATTGTCATTAAAAAGTGAAATCATGGCTCTGTAGGAAGAAAACCCAAGGTGAGAGTCATTCTCCAAACCACCCTTAGATCATATGCCTTCCCATATGATAGAGGAAGTCCCTAAAAATCTTTTCATATACAATAAAACAACATAGAAGCTTCCACGTTGGTCAAAACTTTTTGAGGAACATCCAGAAAAAGATTTAGAATAAATGCTAAACATGAGAAAACAACTTGATATAGAAAACATTCCGACCATGTTCTGGCCTTTAGGCACTCCTCAATACATCATTTCATAGGTGTTGTATTTCACAATGCTCCCCAGTTAGTAAATCCCACCAAAGATGACATGATGTAAATTCATAGATTCAGGCTTACTATGAAAAATAAAATCAGTTCACAACTGATGATATGATCAATGGAAGCTAGCCTCGAACAACACTCATCAACATTGGGAAAGAAGAGACAAATAAATGGAAATAATTTTGCCTTAGGAATATAAAAATATTGAGTAAGACTTCCTCTTAAGTGAATTTAGACTTCGGATAAAATAAATTTCATAGAGAGCATAATAGTCATTGAAAGCGAGTGATTTAGGTGAAAACAAAATGATACACCCAGACCATGTTTGAAAAAAACTCCATAAAATCAGAATGAAAACCATAGAAATAACAACTACAATAATCCAAGAGAAGACTTAGCTTGTAGGGCTAAGGTATTTTTGAACACAACCATTAAGGTTAAAAAACCAAGCCTATAGAGTTGTGAATGTGGAATGTGAAAATCCCCCACCCTCAGGATTGTAGGCATTTTTACCTCAACTGACTCCTCCTTAGAGGAAGTACATCTTCTCATGATTAGGTATAATGCCACATAATGAATCCTCATAATTTTTCCATCCCGTGATGTGGTATCTTCATTAGGGACAAGAATGAAAAAAATTTCTGGAGATTCTATTTAGATTAACATCTACCAAATGGATCCAAGAGAACTAGTGAAGAAGAGGACAAGGCCTCATGGATGAATTATAAAAAGGAAATAGCACAAATACACTAAAAAAATGAATAAAATACATTACATGTTGGTTAATGTCATTAACACTACCCTTGAATGCCCTTCAAAATATGAGACCAATATAGAGGAGTTAGAAGATGATGTTTTGGTTCATAATATGGTACACACCAAAATTATTGAAGGATGTGTGTGTACTCAAAACCAAAGGATTTACCTAAATTTGGGAATTCCTTTGACCTTTCCATTATTACTTCCTTAAAGAGAATATAGAAAAGAAAAGGGTAAAGGTAGAGTTCTGCCTCACCTACCTTATGAAGAGGTTGAACCCCATAAACATGATAAATGGTTTTCTTAGAAATAAGAAAATTTGAAAGAATTAAGGAGACTCAATGAAAAACTACTCTCAGACAGTCTTCCAGCTGGATGTTTTCTACAAGAAGATCCTCAACTCACACTCCGAACTTGAACACCTCAACAAAGAGGATTCTACATAGCAATAAAAAGGGATCTGAAACATCCACCCAATATGGGGTAGCAATAATCTTTATACATGGATACCACAATAGAAGATCATGAGTTCCATCCATTGGGTAAACAACCAAAAGAGTTATAGACACATCCTTACAGGCCTATCCCTATAGGTTACCCATGATAGATACTAGACAGGCCACCATAGTTGGACTTAACTATTTCTACCCCTGTTCAAGATCTGGGTAAATTGGACAATCCTCAAGATCTCATAAATACTATTGAGTTTCTAATAGCTCTATTGGAAGATATGGGGGAGTAGAGTGCACTGATTTAACTGAGGAATAAACCTTAACCGGAATGGATTGATCTGAATCTTCCACCCACGAAATATTGAGAAATCCACCTTTAGAATTTTCAATGGCTCAGGGGACCCAGATTAGCGTCTGGCACATTTTGTGTGCCAATTTGATACCATGATGGGGACCCCTAACTAGCAGGAGGCATTAAAACCCAGGTGCTTCATGAAATCACTTCAGGGACTATCCTTTATATGGTACATTATCTTTTCAGATTAGTAAATTGTAGGGTGGGAAGATATCCATCAGAATTTTCAATTCCAATTGAGCTCCATGCTACATAAGATGACAGTCCTCGAACTCTCAAACTGAAAATAGTTGGATAACGAGAGGGTATCATATTTCATCCCTTAGTGGAAAGGGTTGAAATACTCCATAAATCTATAACTTCTCAAAGAGGATTTCCTGTCCATCTATATAGGGAATCATCACGATGAGTTGTGTACACCACTCATCCCCATGAAATAAACATGATGGTTTCAGGACCTACATTGATTTCCCCAAGAGTGGAGTAATACATCATACAAACCAAGACTAAGTCCAGAGTAATTCCTTTAGCTTAAATAAAGTGAACAGAGAAGGCAGAGGCTGCAATTATTAAACTTAAGAAGGCCCCTACAACTAATCCAAGGCCCACACCAAACCATGTGGTCCCCCTCCCAAGCCTCAGTAACAATTCTCACTCCATAAAAATGATCAATTGGAGAAGAGAAAAAAATAGTTCGAGGATATGAAGAATTAAGTTAATTCTTTTTGAATTGAACATGTCCCTGGCTAATTCATCTCAGCATTGGAGAACAACCTGATCAAGTTTCCAAATCCCAATAAGCCTAACAGGTATAGTGAAAAAAACCTCTCTAACTATTTCCCCTTCCATAGATCCTTGGTATACAACATCCATGAATGTTTTTTTGAAATAAATCCTATAGAAAGTGATGTAATTTGGATAAGTGAAGCTGGGAAAGCCACCTGCATAAGTAGCATGTGTTTTTCCACCAATATGGAGAAGGATAATGAGTGGTAGGAAGTTAACAGTATGGGTATGTATAATTTCAGGGACTAGATGGTCATAAAAATGATCAACTAGAATCATTCCATCCTCTAAGTATAGTTAAAAACATCTGACTCTACCCTTTGATAATTCCATTATAGTACAATCAACTTCATTAGCAACACTATCCTTTGAATGTAACACCCGATATTTTTTGAGTTATTATTTATGAATTAATTTATTCTTTTTTGATATTTTGAATTTCATGAAACACTGAAGGTAGTTTATTTTATTAAAGTTTTATATTTTTATTTCTTTATACGCAACACCAAGTTAATCATTATTTACAAGAAATATAAACTTTGACTTTCTCTACACGCAACATCGACTTGGCATATGATGCGTGCAACACAGAGTTTCTACAAAACATTTTTATATAATTATTTAAATGGGATAATTATAACCTAGCCATTAAACTTAGTTATAGGAATAGTAATAACTACTTTTCAAATATTTTTTATAATTTTTTTAAATAAATAAAACATATTGACAATGAAAGATATGATTTTTTGTAAAGTCCTTTTATGTTAAAAATGCCATTTTCTTGAATGAACTACTTTTAGTAATAAAATTAATTTAAAAACATTTGTAAATTTAATTTGATAAAATAAAAATCAATTTTGAATTCAGAATATCAAAATTATCTTATGGTAAATTTTTGGTACTTTTTTTAAATTTTTTAGTTTTTTATGACTAATAAAAAATACTGCATTATAGTTAAAAACTGATTTTTTCATTTAAATAATAATTTTACTTTAAATTGATTTTGAATTCAAAATAGATAAATAATACATATATTAATCTTATGTAGTTCATTGGAATCATTTTTATTATACAATTTAATATAAAAATTTATTGAACTTTTGAACATCTCTTTTACCCGCCTTATAGCCACATTTACAGGATTAACATTAAATGTAATTTTACAGCTTCTGTAAATTGAATTTTGAAAAACAGACATACATGTTTGTAATTATTATGAAAGATATGTTCTAATAGGATATAAATAATTTATGGTGAGTAGTAACTTTTGAATTTTATTTACTGTAGTTAAAGGAAAATAGTGTAATTAAAGGTAAAAATAATATTATAATTATATAAAATCACCCTAATAATTGTTGTAATTTCATTGGATAAGTTTTTCTCGACTCAAATAAACCATATATCTAAAATGAGATCATTTTTAATAATTTTTTATTATATTAGGACATTTATTATATTTTATTCAAATAGGAGTTAAAAATTATATATTTAAATTTTAATAACTAAATAATTTTTAATATAAGGTTATACAAAAGAATAATTCGACTATAAATATTCATTATATATATAATAAATATATATTAATAATGATATTTTTTTCTTTAATAGATAATTTAATTAAAGGATTGTATAATAATGATGCATTATTTCTTTAATTAATTGAGATATCAAATAAATGATATTAAAAATGTTAAAATAAATATAATTTACTTAATTAATGACATACAAAAATTTTATAAACACATTATACATGTTAGGGACATATTTGAATTATTGGTTCGAAGTTATCATGTTGGTTTGATATTTTAAAAAATGCAAATATTGAATAGTATCAAAATTGAAAAAAATGATAAATTAAAATAAATAATATTTTATTAAATGTTATAAAATTTATAAAAATATATAATTTGGAAAAATAACTATTATAATATTAAATATTTCATAAATGATCCAATTGGGGTTACTTTGGAAATTTATAATAACTATATTAACCCTATATTGTAAAGAGACATGTTGCGAGAGTAAGATTTAAATTGTTTAAGGGTTAAATCAATAAGATAAGGTTCATTTTGTGACCTAAACATGTCCCAAATTCATTGGTTGAGTGTATTTTGACCCATACACTTCTAAAATTCTAAATAAATCACTTTGAAGCTATTTTAAATCGAAAATAAATTTATAATAAACTATTAGTTTGTAAGTTTCTTAAAGTGCCCCTCTTCCCTATTATGATAAAAGAGAACCTATCCTTATCTTTTATTCAAACCTCTAAAGTATTTTGGATCACCCAAAACATTCCTATTTATCCTCCAAAATTCCCTCCCTTCATCCTATAATCCATATATTGGGAAGAAGCCAACTCAAGGAAGCCTTTTGGAACAAACCAAAAATAGTTACCCGATTAAGAGGTAACATCTTCTCTCAAGATTATTTCCTTTATTTTAGTTCTACATCCCCTATAATCTCTTTATTATAACATTTTATGACAAAACATATATCCTAAATATACTATGATTTTTTAATGATAAGTTTTTGACCTAAAATTACACACACCTCAATCTAATGGATATTGAACATACTGTTTCTGTATTAGGCGAACTACTGCCCCATGAAACGATGATTGTTCATTTTTTCCATTACCACCAATCATGGTATCCATTATGTTGGAATATATATATGTTATATTTAATATTTATTATGTCTTTAAGTTTATGTATTCCTTTTTACAACATATACCTTTTTATTTTCCATTTGGTGTTAGTACAATATTCTTATTTGAGGAAGTGTGGACAACCACCCCCTCAAAGCGATGTGATTCATTCACACACCACATGGAATGTATTAAGGATAAGTTTAGTAAACTTTTCTTATATATATAATATAATAATTCTACTAGAATAATTATATATATATACATAAATATATATACATTTTTCATTTACATACTTTCTTTCAATACGACAATGAAAACGGAAACAACATTTATGCGTATGTATGGATTACCGTCTCCATGAACGGTGTATTCCATTTAATTATTAATTATGATATAGATTATTTTAATATAAATATAATATATATAAATGATATTTATATCATATTTTACATTATATAATTAGGATATAATCATAAGGACCAACGATATAACAAGTTAAGACACATGCGAAGAACAAAGCGAATATTACCTAAAGTGAAACCTTAACATAAGATCGCTAACAAGCAGGTAATATAAGGTGATAATAAAAAAATATGTGGTATTAGATATAAGAATATTCTTATTTAAAATATTTATAATAAAATTATATTTACTATACATGAATCTTGTTCGAGTAGGAAGAGAGTCAAGACACAAGGTAAGGGGATTTTTGTCTCACCTTTATTTCTACGAGACACATGCCTCATACACTAATTGTTTCTTATAAATGGGATATATACTACCAATGAATGTATTTTATAGGAATTATCTAGAATATTATGATATTTACATATTCTTATAATTTTATTTTTACACGGGGCATACGATCCTATAAATTATAAAGTGATGAGTGTTGATTTCACAATCTCTTTCATATTTGAGATTATTTCAGTTTAAGTCTCCATTGGGTAATATTTATCATTCATTTACATGTTTTCTAAAAAATTTTTCATAAAATTATTTATTATTCACCTATGGTTATTTAAATAATTTTTACCCATCTTTAACTTTTTACTACATGGTTTAAAAGGAATATTTCTTTCAATTTTGAAATGATGTACTT
The DNA here is from genome assembly GCA_963277665.1 of Viscum album. NCBI lineage: Eukaryota > Viridiplantae > Streptophyta > Magnoliopsida > Santalales > Viscaceae > Viscum > Viscum album. Next base: position 1,145,080,766 of record OY728148.1, read on the forward strand.
TTTGACTTTTATGGAAAAAGAATGAGAATAATGTTTTTTAGCTTATATGGTATGAACATACTTTTATGATTTCATGACACCTTATTACATTTATTCTTCCCCTACAAGTTTAAAAGGTTATTTTAAAATAAAGTTTTTTTCTTTAAAATTTTTATAGAATTTTATGAAATGAAATCTATTTCAATAAAGAAATGATATTTTCCTCAAAAACCATTTTAATTTATATTCATGATTACTTTATATGTTTCTCAAGTAGATTCAAAGAAATGGTTTTTGAATTTTTTTTATGTTTTAAAAATTTATTTTTATGGAAAATTCCAGTTATAAGTGATATTTCAAAATCCTTCCCCACCAATGATTACATAATTTTTTATTGTTCAAGAATACCATTCATATTATTTCTCAAAATGGTTTATATTTTGATGGAATGATGTTTAAGAAACTCACTTATTTTCTCATATTATTGTTTTTATGAAATGATTATGAATCCTATATATTTTCCATGGATTATGATATGATTTCATATTTATAATACCCATTTTATTTCATGGGTTATGATATGTTTATTTATAATCTTATGGCACATATATGTATGATTTTCTTATGAGATGGGAGGGACCTATATCTCCCTTCTATGCATTTTAAAAATATTTATATCTCATGATATAGAATAAGATGGTATTGGGAATGATCCTTGATTACTAAGATGGCCATGATAGTGAACCATGACTACCTAGATGGTATGAGAAGTGAACTAATACTACTAAGATGGCCATGGGAGTGAAACATGAATACCAAGATGGTATGAGGAGTGAACCCATACTACCATAATGATCTTGGAAGAAATTCCTTGGCCATTATGGAAATCAAATTATATGCCAATGTGTTTACCATAATTCCATGTTTAATTCCTATGTTATGCTTTCTTATCCTATATTCTTTATTTTTTTAATGTTTTATGTCTTATAAACTACCATTATTTATGACATGATTCATGTATATGATCTCTGATATGAAAGGTATGATCTTATTTTTTTATGATCATGTTCTCATACCCTTATTCTCATGATTTTTCATACATATCTCCCTTGTTTACCCATACTAAGAATTTGAGGTCACCCATTTTTTATGTTTCCTTTCCCTAGGTTATGAAGAAAGGTTTTAGGAAGAAATAATAAAGTTTGAGATCTTAATGGGATATTTTGAATATCTTTCACAAGGATATATTATTTTATTTCCATGTTTCCAAAGACACTAAATTGTTATAGTCCTTGTGCATGTATTACTGTAATGTACTAAATATTCATCTAAAATGATGTAACATCCATGTATGTTTAGCCTTGGTTTCTATAATTGGTATTAGATGAAAGGTTTAGTAAAACTTTGGAAAATAATATGAGAAATATTTAGTGATATCCCTTGGTATATTTCAAAGGATATGTCTAGAGATGTCTCTAAGGATAAGTATAAGGATGATTCAAAATTTAGGAAAATGTCCTGAAAATTTTTAAAGGGCAGAGTGACTGGTTTCCTATAAATACATACCTGTTTGGATACTACGAGTGGATGTGGAATTGGAATAGATATAACTTGGGGTAAAAACTCCAATAAGATGTTATGGGCCTAACTCAGTGTAATCTATTACCCGACAACATGCATTTATGCACACTTGAATTGAAACTACTGGGGGATATGTTTTAGAAATTTAAAAACTCTTCAGGAAACATCATGAAGGATTCAGATATAAGTTGGATATGAATAACCTTGTATGGACCTAGGGTGTCATATATTAAGGAAGGTGTCATGATTTAGAAATACCAAAAGTAAATCTTTTTACTACTATGTAGTTTTATACTATGATATTTAATGCTCACACTATGATTATAGTCTTAGTCAATGGTGGGAATGAAAAGGAACTACATTAATTAAGAATGTGATGGAAAATTTGATGATAATCAGTCAAGTTGGATGAAGGAAAGAATATTCAGTTCCCTTTGTGTTAAGAGTGTGGAAATAATCACCAATGTGAATGTCTTAGAGGAACATGAAGATGTTTTTACTTTGGAAAATAATAAAAAAAATCAAGTGACTGTAAGTGAAAAATGAAGAGTTTTATTAACGAAATGAATGAAAATATTGGCTTCCCTATGTCATTATTAAAGGTTAAGTGTTTTAATTCTGGAAAAAATGGTCATTATGAACTCAATGTACCAAGAGGAAAGATACTAAATAAAATCAGCAATGTGGTGTGAATAATGGTTACATTTCTGAGGATGAAGAGACCACAGATGAAATGTGAATGGAAAGAGGTACTATATAATAGGATGCCATATCATTTTTAATGGATTAAGGATGATGTAATCATCATTTTTATGTATTTGGTTTCAAAAAATTATGAATGGTGAAATATACAAGGGTTGTTTTACTTATGTTTTTCTCTCAGTATTTACAATTTTATATTTAATGTTCTCTATGGACTAGGGAAGTGATTTAATGATAAGGTGATAAGGGAAGGTAACCCTTAATATGTTTTTTCTATTAAGATAATGTTGTTTTGATAAATATATGTGGGTTATGAATAATTAAATTGGATGGTATAGATTACACTGAAGACAATTATTAAAAAAGTGTTCTATGTATTCAAGGTTGAAGTTGACAACATTTTTTGGATTTCAGGAGTAGATCAAATATAATTTCTTATATATAAGAATGTATGATTTCCAAAAGGATTTATGATAATTCTGGTCATTACCATGTTCTAAGAGAATTAACCACAAGGTAATTCACATGTTTGGAATGTGACATCCAAGATCTAATTTGTGAAATATGTGGGATAAATGATAAGATGTGTTGGTTAATTTATTTCTATGACTTTTAGTTTTTCATCTTTCAGAAGGGTCATATGGTTAAGCAATCATGAAAAATTTAAGTTAAACTTCATAGGAGGTATGTATTGAGTTTTTATTAAAAACCTTGGATAAAAGGTTATTTAGTGATTAACCTTATTTCAAGAATGTCCATCATATTTATTTTTTAAATTATATTAGTGTGAGGAAATCATGTATGTCGGGTGACAACCAATCAAGTTCAGCAATATCGTGGGTCTTGAACCCATGAACGAAGGACGATAATGGTTTCACGCCTACCACTTTCTTATACGATGTCCTGGTTTATGTATAATTATTTTTGATGAATAATTATTTATGATTAACTAGTAGTGTTAATTTTTATGTTTTGAGATTAATATATTAACCGTATTGATTTTTAAGAATAGTTATAGATAAATAGTTGTAATTTTCATTCTTTTATGGGACTTAATATCTGCTGAAAGTGTATTTTATTGCTTCGAGCATCAAAGTTAATTTTTGGGAATCCATTTCTTAAATTAATGGATTAATTGGTAATATATGAAAGCACAACCAAAGATTTTTTTTGTATTCTTTGTCAATAAAAGAATCACTCAATGAAGGGATAATGATCAAAAAGTAAATTTTTTTGTCCTAATACCTTATTTTTTGTTTAAATAATAGCCTTTTAAATCATCATAGATTTATGAATTTTAGGTTCTTAACTTTTCTTTATCATTCATTTGTTTGTGATTGATGACCTCAATCACTCCCTATAAATATTTACAATTTTCCTCCATGTCCAATCTTCACTCCAAAAATATTTTTTCCTTTGTGGAAACCTAGTTTTATGTTACCTTGTGTAACCATTATGGTTTCAAATTTCCATTTTCAAAGGAAGAGTTAATATTTATTTGTAAGATGTGGGTTTATATGAATGAAACTTTAAGTCTTAAATCATTTATAATGCAGATGAATTTCATGGGTGAAATTAATTTTAAGGGGGGTAGAATGTAATACCACAAGATTTTGTGAATGTTTTGGAATTAGTTTATTCTTTTTGATATTTTTCATTTCATGAAACACTAAAGATTTTTTATTTTATTAGATCACTATGTTTGTCTTAAATTATACACAACACCAAGTTAATTGTTCTTTACACTCAACATAAACTTTGGCTTTCCTTACACGCAACACTGTCTTGGCGTATGATGTATGCAACACTGAGTTTCTACGATTTTTTTTATATAATTATTTAAATGAGATAATTATAACATAACCATTAAAAATTGTTATAGTAATAGTAATAACTACTTTTCAAATATTTTTTACAGTTGTTTTATATAAATAAAACATATTTATAATGAAAGATATTATTTTTGGTAAAGTCATTTTTTGTTAAAAATACCGTTTTCTTGAATGAACCTCTTTTAATAATAAAATTAATTTTAGACACAATTAGAAATTTAATTTGATAAAATAAAAATCAATTTTGAATTTTTAATATCAAAATTATCTTAGGGTGAATATTTGGAATTTTTCTGAAATGTTACAATTTTTGATGAATAGTAAAAAATACTGCATTGTAGTTAAAAACCCACTTTTTCATTCAAATATTTTTTTACTTTAAATTTATTTTTAATTAAAAATAGATAAATAAAATATATATTAATCCAATTTAGGTCATTGGAATAATTATTATAATATAATTAAATATAAAAAAATTATTGGACTTTTGAACATCTCTTTTACCCGCCTTCTAGCCACATTTGCAGGATTAACATTAAACACAATTTTACTACTTATGTGAATTGAATTTCAAAAAACAAACATGCATTGTTTTAATCAGAATGAAAAATATGGTCTAATAGGATCAAAATAAATTTTGGTAAATAGTAAATTTTGAATTTTATTTTCCACAATTAAAGGTTAATTGGGTAATTTAAATATTATAATAGTATAAAATTACCCTAAAACTTTTCCTAATTTCATGGGATATGTGGTTTTCGACGCATATAAATATTAGATCTAAAATATGATACCTTTTAAGCAACTTGTGTTAGATTATGACATTTATTATATTTTATTTAAGGAAGAGTTAAAAATATCTTATTCAAATTTTAATAACTAAATAGTTTTTAATATAGGGTTATACATAAGATAAGTTCAAATATAAATATTCTTTATAAATTTAGGAAATATATAATCATCATGATAATTTATTTTTATTTTTTATAGCATAGATAATTTAATTAAAGACTTGTATAATAATGATGCGTAATTGTTTAATTAATGGGGATATCCAAAAAATGATATTAAAAATATTAAAATAAATATAATTTGACTTAATTAATGATATTAAATAATTTTATAGATAACTTATACATGTTAGTGACATATTGAAATTATTGGTTCTTAGTTATCATATTGGATTGATATTTTTAAAAATAAAAATATTCAATAGTATCAAAATTGACATAAATGATACTTTAAAATAAATAATATTATATTAAATGATATAAAATTAATAAAAAAATATAATTTGACCAACTAACTATTATAATGTTATATAATTAATAAATTATCCAATTAGGATTATTTTAGCATTTTATTGTAACTATATTAACTCTATAGTGTAAAAAGACAAGTTGTAACGGTAAGAGTTTAATTGTTTAACTAAGGGTTAAAGCCAAAAGATATGGATAATTTTGTGACCTAAACATATAAATAATTCATTGGTTTATGGGATTTAGATCCATACTCATATCAAATTCTAAATAACTCATTTAGAAGCTATTTGAAATTGAAAATAAATTTATAATAAATTAATAGTTTTAATGTTTCCTAAAGTACCCCTCCTCCATCTTATAAAGGGGCACCTCTCATTCTCTTTTATTCACACCTCTAAATACTTTTGGATAGGAAAAAACCTACCAATTTCTCCTACCAACTTATATCCCTTCCACCTAGAATCCTTCAATATTTCATAAGGAAACTCAAGGAATCCTTTTGGCACAAACCAAAAGGAGTTACCCGATTAAGAGGTAACGTCTTCTCTCAAGCTCATTTCCTTTATTTTCCTTCTCCACACCATACCATATCTTTATTAAATTTTTTATGAAAACACCAATATCATCAATATAATATTATTTTTTCATGATAAGTATTTGACCTACACTTACACACATTTCTATCTAATGGATATCGAACATACTATTTCTGTGTACCACGAACTACTGCATCACGAAACAATATTGTTCATTTTTTCATTTACCACCAATCATGGTCGCCATTTTGATGGATAAACATTATATATCTATATATTTTATATAAAATATTTATTATTCCTTTAATCATTTGTTTTAAATTTTAAAACACACACCTTTTTAATTTCCATTTAGTGTAAATACGATAATCTCATTTGAGGAATTGTGGACTACCTCCCCCTCAAAGTTATGTGATTCATTCAAACACCAAATGGAATGTATTAAGGATGGATTTAGTTAAATTATATGACATAAATTGTATAATCATGCAAATGGAATAATAATATACATACATACATATATACATACACAGATTAAATTTATAGCTCGTGTAAAAGTTAAACTGAGGAAGGTTGGGGCATCAATGAAGATGATGGATGAGAATGAGGGAATAATTGTTGACACACTCTCCACCGTCACCCAGATATGTCCATATTCAAATAGCAACAATGAAGCTTCCACCGAACTCTCTTAATGAGATCATTCCAAACCCATGGTTGTTGACGAACCACCATTCGAGCAATGTTTCAAAGAAAACATTTCTTTGAATTACTAAAGATTTTTAAATCTTTTTTTGCATGAAATATGATGATATTCGTAGTTCCGAGATGAATTAACTCTATATATAATCATGTATCTATTTTTATTATGTTTCTGTGATGGGAAAAATAAGATTAATGGAGTTTGAAAGAGAAAAATGAGAAAAAATATGAATTTGTTTGGATTGCGGGACTCAAGGATTAATTTTTGGTTCAATAATTGAGTTGAGATTATTTTATAAATAGTTGATGATGGGATAATACATGTGTTTTTTAACTGTGTTTTAATTAATGATATATGGAAATTTTTTATTGATTTGACTGTATTGTTTAATTTCTATGATTTATTTTCGGAATGTTCTTGTAATATTGCTGGTTTACGATCCTACTTGCTGGTGGATTGATATTGATGATGGATTTGGTAAATTCCTATTGCTAATACGAAAAAACTATTTAATATTTCACAGTAGAAATTCAAATGAATTTATCAATTCTGGTTTTGGTCAATTTGAGTTGTTGTTAAAGTTGGTAGAAGGGGAAAGCTGAGATTAGTATATGTCCGAGAAAGGCTGTTATGAGAGGTTATTTTTTTGGGACATAAGAAGAATGGGGATGTGAATTATTTATTTAATGAATATCAGTGATGCAAGTAGTCCAGGTACATGATAAGATGGATTTACGTGCACTATATTTGTTTGTTTGAAGAGGGATGGTGATATCAGATGTTAGTCAGATAAGAAATTAATATATGCCAATTAAAATATTCTTAATGGAAAGAAAGGCTATGATATTCTAGGATAAAGATAAAGAAAAAATAATAATAAATAGATAAATGATTTTAAGGGGAGGATACATATGGTGACATAGAGCATTTTTGGAAGGGGAGTTTCAGAAGTGGAGTGACGTGAGCCAAACTAGGATATTTTATGGGAGATACTACTACTCCTGATGAAAATGAAGATGAATATAAAAGAGAAATTCTGAACCTCAATGATGCGTGGCTATATTTTCGGTTTTCTAAGCTATTATATTTCCATGGTGAAGTATTTTTGAGATCCCATATATTTAGATCTACAATTGTAATTATCTTAATAATCTTGAACATTGAAATGTGGTCATTGTTTGAGGTTTAAATATTCTATCATTATATTAATCAATTTTCTTCCATTTAAAAAAAATAACATTTATAATTGGAGTGTGATTATTTTTGGTGAAGCTTATTCGTTATTTCTGATTTTTAATTTTAAGATGACTCTCAATATTTAAATTTATCAATTGATGATCAAATATTATAGTTACATCGACTGTTGTCCATGTCTTTATTCTCAACGATCATTGAGAGCAATGATTGAATCATTTGGAAATGAGTTCTACTTCTGATATATTAGCCATATAATCAAATTTATAAGTTAAATGAAATTAAATATTATATATTTTAGTCTTATCATTGAGTGAGTTTCAATTTTAATGTTTTTAAAAATGGGGAAGAGATACTGATCCATAAGAACTACAAGCTAGACCGCTAGTTTTGCATCCTACCAATTTTTCTTATGCTTGTTTCAATTTGATTTTAGTTTTTAGTTTCTATTTTAATTTCCTTATATGTTATTAACTTTTAATTTAATTATTTTTTAGAAGTTTTTCTCCCTTCAAATACAATTTTTAAAAATAAAAGTAGTGAATATAAAAATCATGATTGAAAAATATTACAGAGAAATATCATTGGGATGAAGCCTTGTTTGCTATTATACTATAGTAATGAGGTTAAATAACTTGAATTAGGTTTAAAAGATACAAAAAAAATCCCTAATTCAATTGGAACCATTTACAGGGAGGCAAGTTAGGGGTAATTTGTTTTTTAAAACTTTAAGTTTATTAAAAAAAAGATAAACAATATCTTAATTTTTTTATTTCTGTATATCCAATAACTACTTAGAAAATTAATAAACCAAAAACTATTATAATATTAGAAATAAAATAGTATCTAATAAAAAATAAAATAAATAAAAATGGAATATAATATGAAAAATTTGAAAAATTTGAAACAACATAAAAAACACCAAAAAAACTTTTCATAAAAATAGAAAACATTCAAAATTCCAAAACTATGGCTGATCATATAACCCTAAAGGAGATTTATTTTACTAATATTGAATAGAATAATTTTTTAGGCTATATTGAAATCAATCATTTTTTTAAAATTAAATCTTGAGTGATTAAACAATTGCCAGAATTCCACAGTATTCCAGATGAGGATCTAGATAAACACTTATAAGAATTACACATGGTGTGTATCACCATGAAACCCCAAGGTTTAAGGGTGGATCAAATTAAGATGAGGTATTTCCAATTTTAATTAGATGTATTATCCAAAGAGTGGTTTTATAACTCACTATTCACTACCATAGGGAGTTTTTATCAGCGAAATAAAATTTTATTAGAAAAATTGTTTCCATCTTTTAAGACTACCTTGTTGAGAAAAGAAAAATGTAGAGTTAGGTAGATCTAAGGGGAGACTCTTCATGAGTATTGGTAATGATATAAAATAATATACCCTAGATTCCCTCACCACTAGTTTTCTGACCATATCCTTATCCAATATTTTTATGAGTTTTTAGTATTAATGGATAGGAGCATGATCGATTCAATGAATTGAGGGGTTCCACTTAATAAGACTCCAATTTATTCTAAGAATCTTATTTCAAACGTGGAACAAAATTCATAGAAGGTAAATAATAGGGGACTAATTCATGTAAAAATGGCTATATAAGCATCTATTTCTAACATGGATAAAATCCAAATTGAGAATCTATTGAATGAACTTACAAGTATGATAAAGTAGATGTTGACTGACTCTTGTCCTTCACATCTACAACACATACTAGTCTTTCCAATTAAAATTAACTATGAAATTTATTTTACACTAATCATTTTAATGATCAATTTATACAACAAAATGAAACTTTTGATTCCATTAATGGGAAATTCCATGGGAAAACATTCCAGAATAATGTGAATAGCCAGTTTCCCAACCAAAATTTTCAGTATAGGACTTTTCAAATAAAAAAAATTTTTAAAATTGTATAGAATAACTAAAAGAAAAATAGGTTTTGTCCCAATTAACAACAAAAAATTAATTTACATGCCCAAAATTTTGATCAGAAGCATAGATATAATCCACACCAATTTGGAAACCAATACAAAGGGAACTTCAAAATTTTTTAGAGTCAAGAAAATCATAATCGACTAGTTAATCAAATAAATGATCCACACATTGAAGAAATGGTTAAAAGGAAACAATATATTTCTAAAAAACAACAAGTATTTATTTATAATATGCTATCTTAAATGGTTCATATGGGAACTGAAATAAGTGATTTAAAGAATCAGAGAAGCCATAATTTTTCATCAAAATTTTAAGTTAATCAGAGAGGAAGAGAGAATATAAGTGAAATAATTTTGAGAAGTGGAAGTGAAATTTATAATCCCCAAGTTGAAATTTTTTAAGAAGAACCTGAAAAGGATGTTCCAACTTCTGAAATTAGAGGAAATTTTCATGGAGAAGTACCCAAACCACAAAATGAAGTTGTTAAAAAACATGATGAACCTCTTTTAACACCTTCAGAAGAAACTTATACCAAGACTATTTTATAAACATATTAACATGTTCATAAAAGTGTTTTCTACACAATGGTTGAATAGTAAAAATAAAGAAAAAATAAAGAAATCTAACTTGATTGAACCTATTGGGATTTCAAATACATAATGGGATTTTGAAAGGGAAAATAAAATTTTATGACGATGTTAAAAAATATATTTATATGAAACCTTATCATTTGGACAACCCTCTTATCAATAACATTGAAACTAAAATAGGAAAATAAGAGATTGAAACTTTTATAAGGGTCCGGGTTAATATCCTTTTGTTAGATGATGTTAAAAAAATCCCTTGATATGATAAATTCCTTAAGGATATGTGAACTCACAAGAGGATATTTAAGGGAGGTGAGAAATTATATTTTAGAAGTAATGTTTCATCCATGGTCCAACATTTCATCCCTATGAAATAAAAGGATCCTGGTATGTTTGTTTTACCATGTGTCACTAGAAATAATTAGTTTTACAATGAGATGTTAGATTTAGGGTCCTACATAAATGTTATTACTTATTATGTATTTTCATCTATATAGGTTGGAGAGCTCCAGAAATCAAGTATTTTCATCTAGTTAATTAATAGGAAATTATCTCATTTAGCTGGGGTTATTGAATATGTGTTGGTAAGGGTGAAAAATTCGGTTTTCCCTACAAATTTTTACATGATAGATATAGAAGATAGTCGATTTAGTTCACATGAGCCCTTAATTTTTGGAAGACCATTGTTGAAAACTATAATGGAAATAATCAATGTTCATAAAGGGATCATTAACTTATATTTTGTTGGAAATTTGGTTAATTTATGTATCTTTGAATATATTAAAGTCCCCGTGGAAGATTATTTTGCACATTAAGATAACATGATTGATTGGTTTTCTAAAAGTTACTTCCTAATTTTATTCTAGATAAACAACCTCTAGATTCATTGGAAATTACATTTTTTTACCAAGAATAAATCTATAATAATTGAAAATTCGGAAATCTACTATACAGATGATTCTGAAATTAAATCTATTATTGAAAAAATTGCATGCTATTTTGGAATTTATTAATATGAAAATGATGAATTCTTTGCTGAAAATGATAGTGAAATAAGTGAGTAATTTTATAAAACATTTGAAACATTTACTTATACTATAAATTTTGAATTTCTCTATTCAATTAAACATAAAATGGAAAAAATTGACATATATTCTACTGAAATAGACTTAAATTATACCTAGAATATCATTGAAAATTCACCTCATTTTTGTGAACATGAATCTGAAATTTATTTTAATGACGAAACAACTTTTTTTCTTGAAAATAAATTTATTGATAGTCTGGACATTTGAAATTGTTCTTTTCTTAAAGAGGATGTAGAGGTTGAAAATGAAATCAATGAACCCAAAGAAACTACTTTTTGCGAAGAATGAAACTTTACAAATCTTGAATTAAAATTTTTACTTAAAAAATTGAAAACTATCTACTTATAAGAGAAAAATACCCTATTATAATTGTAAGTGGAATTTATAATGAAAAATAAAGACAAATTTTATAGGTCCTTAGGAATACAAATAAGGCCATAGTTCGGGCTTTATATGATTTTTTAGGAATTAGTCCTTTAGTGTGCATGCAAAGGATTTTTTTTGAGGATGATTCTAAACCTGTTAGAATATCTCAATGGGGATCGAATACTACCCTTCTAGAAGTGTTTAAGAAATAAATAAATACCTTTTTAGATGTGGGTATAATATTCCATATTTTTTTTAGTTGATAGGTAAGTCCAGTTCAAATTGTTCCTAAAAGGTAGGATTCATAGTAGTCAAAATGAATTTGGAGAGTTAGTGCCTGCTAGATTCCCTAAAAAGTAGAGGATAAACATTAATTATAAGAGGCCGAACATAGTGATTAGGAATGAAAACATCACCTTTCCATTTATTGATCAAATCCTTTAAAGGTTAGTTAGAAAACCCCAATATAGCTTCATAGAAGATTTTTCTGGTTACTACTAAATTTACAAAACTCTGGAGGACAAGGATGAAACTAATTTTATATTTCCTTTCAGTACCCTTGATTGTTGGATACCATTCAGATTATTCAATACCCCTTACACCTTCCAAATATTCATGATGATAATTTTTTTAGGATTATTTATGAATTAATGGAGGTGTTTATGGATGAATTTATAGTGTGTGGTCCACCTGTTGAGAGTTATATGAGGAGTTTAGGAGATATTGATAGAGTTTTTATTGAGAATACACTTGCTTGAAACTATTAAAAATTACATTTTATGGTTGATAATGGAATTGTGATGGGTTTTTATGTGTTTAAGAATATAATTTGGGTAGAAAAGTCTGAGGTGGACATCATCTCTTCATTTACATTTCCTAGGACTATGAATGATATTAGATCCTTTCTTGGACATGTTGGGTTTTATAATAGATTCATAAAATAATTTTTCTGAACTACTATACTATTAAAAAGATTAATTTATAATGAAATTTCATTTATCTTTGATGATAAGGGTTATAAATCCTTCAATGAACTAAAACAGAATCCTTTATGGCTGTCAATAGTTCAACTACCTAATTGGGACTTACCTTTTGAGTTGATAAAAGATTATTCAGAAGTATCCATAGGGGTTGTTCTTGGAAAAATAGTAGAAGGGAATCATACATCATTACTTATTCTTAAAGGAATATATATTCTTCCTAGTACAATTACACAACCATAAAGAAGGAGTTTTTAGCTATTTTTTTCACTTTATAAGTTTAGAAGCTATCATTTGTGATCTAAATTCATGGTTGTCACTGGCCATTTTTCTATTTTATATCTCATAAAAATACCTGAATCAAAACCAAAACCAAGACTATTTATATGGATTTTATTAATTGAATATTTTGATATAGAGATCCAACATATAAAAGGAATTGAAAAAATTATTACTTGTCATTTGAGTAAGATACATGTTGTTTTTTTAAAGATAAATAATATTTTTAATGAATTTGAAAGATTTTTCCAGGGGATAATTTTTATTTTATTGTTGTTGAAAAGAGGCTGTGGTTTCAAATATTGTGATTTATTTAGCTACTATAACTATTCCACACTTTTTTTCCAAGAAATAAGTTTCTAAAATGATTTGTGAGTCAGGGAAATATATTTGGGATGATCCTTACATGTGGAATTTTGGAAGTGATTAAATTGCTAGGATATGTATCATAAATTCAGATATTTCTTCATTGTTGAAATTATACTATATTTTGACTTACGATGGTCACTTTTTTGCCATAGAGGGCTTCTAGAAAAGTGTTAAATTCAAGTATATTATAGCTCACTATTTTCAAATATTCTCATAAGTTTTATAATACTTGTAAAGATTTTAAATTCCAAGGAAACATTTCTTAAAGACATGATATGGCACAATAAACTTTATTATTTTTTATGTATTTGATGTTTTCAGAATGGATTTAAGCGTCATTTTCCAAATTAATTTGAATATTTTTACATCCTTATTATGTTGAAATATGCGTCAAAATGGATTGAAGTTATACCAACTAGAATAGATGATGCTAGAGTGGTATCTTAGTTTACTAAAAGTAATCTATTTTTATGATTTGGGATGCCAAGGTTTATTATCATATACCAAGTTACTCATTTCCAAAATAGTACATTAAAGGATTTGTTGACAAAAGATAAGGTTAGTCATAATTTTTCTACACCAAATCATACTCAAAAGAGTGGAATGGATAAAGTTTAAAATAATGTAATCAATCCTATTGTTGAGATAAATGTTAATCTAAGAATTAAGTATTGGATATTAAGGGTTGATGATGCTCTTTGGGTTTATAGGACTACGTATAAGACTCAAATAGGGTTTTCATATTATAGGATATTTATTTAAGATATTTTCAATTTTGTATGGAAGTATAGAATATAGATTTTTGCGCTATCAAATATAGAAACATGATTCAATTTGAATCCAGTAAAGAGAGTAATTTGTGTTTGAAGGAGTTATAGGAGATAAGGGACAATGATTATAAAAATAAAAGTATTTTCATGGAGAAAACTAAGTGTATTCATGATTAGATGATATGAATAAATATTTTTAGATTAGAGATAACGTTTGGTTGTAAAACTCTAAAATGAAACATTTTCTATGTAAATTTAATTCCAAATGGGATGATCCATATATTATAACTTATGTTTTCTATTTTGGTGCTGCATAGATTCCTAATAGTTGGAAGGATGTTCCATTTACTATTAATGGACATCATTTTAAACTATTTAGATAAGATAATAAGAAATCTATAAGGGAGGAATTACTTTTTCTAGAAGTTGCGTATCATTAAATAATTCAGGTCTTTTATCACATTAATTTTTTCTATTGTTTGGAATAATTATGGGGAGAGATACTAACCTTTATCACTATTATGATTTTATTTTTCATTTCAATTTGCTTATTTGTAGTGAAAAAATTGATATTGAAGGAAGGTACTTTTCCCGTTGTTCACCCTGAGAAATTTACATAGGGGTTATCACCAACTTATCTTCCTATTGAGCAGATATCTTGTAATCTATATTGATCATCAAAATCTAAAATATAAAGCAACTTGATTCAAACCCTCACTTTATAAAATATGGTTACATTTTACTTGGGCATAAATTTCTTGAATTTATTGTAACAATCTTTAGATTTTTATGAGTTTTTATGCTGACCAGTGGAAATTTATAAACTATATAAGGGGATCATTTTAGTAGATCTAAAAGGAAATAAGGATTCTATTTTAGGGATGTTTCTTTTTAATTTTTCCCTTTTTTTATGTTTTCTAAATTCTATTTTTTGTTGCTTTCTTGCACCTTGTTTATAAAAATAAAAATAGTCAAAATGGCAGAATTTTTTTCATGCTGAATTTTGGCATGAACTTTGGTTATTGGAATTAAATTTATTATTTTTGATTGTTTATTAGTGCTAAATAAACCATGATTTTATGGAAATTTTTTCTTCACACTTCTTTGAACATTCACTAGTATAAATATTACATTTGTGAGATGAATTTTTGAAGTGGTAACCAATAAGTAAACTTTTGTGCTTGTTATAAATTTATTTATTGTGTGGAAAAACGACATTTAGATTTTTTATAACCCTTGAAACATTATTTTCATCTTCTGTATTTTCAAATATATTTTTATTATAAAATTAAATTCATAGGTTTCTCCACATTGGTTTCAACATTAGGGATAATGTTGAAATTTATTTTGAGGAAAGGGTCTTTTAATGTGATAAACTACTCCACAATTTATACCCATAAAATTCACTAAATGTTTTTCAATTTTTTTTTCAAGTCTCAGTAAATCGTTTTTAGTAATTTTTATGTATTTTTTATTTTTTATTTCTTTATAGAAACATAAAGTGGTTAATTATTTAATACCCCTTTTATTTAGTCAGGTAATTAATTTTTTATTTTTCTCTTGAAAAGCAGTTAACATTGTTAAAGAATTGTGAGAATGTGATACAATTATAATTTCTATTAAATCTTTTAATTTGGATTCAAAATCATAATATAATATTTAAAATGAATTATGAAATAAAAACCCTAACCCAGGTTGGAATTAATATTTTATTATTTATGACGTGGTATGAGTTATTGTGCTCCATTTTAATTTATTATGTTCTCTCATTCAAGCATTGTGTCTAATTAATTTTTTGATAATTTATGTGAGTCTATTCTACTAGAGGTAGAGAGAAGTCTTTAATTTATTCTGAATGAAAATTGAAGTGAGTTTAATTGGAATTAAAATTTTTTATATTTGTTCATATTTGTAAAATAGGAATTGGGTTTTCACTAAAAATAATTAATATATTGAGGCTAAATATATTCAATTCTTGATAAAAATCCAAGGGGATATATCATTTCATAAACCAATTTTTTTTTTCAACCTAGTATTTCAAATATAATATTTATTTCATTCCACTAAATTTGACATATTGTTTTCTTGAGGACAAGAAAAAGCTTAGTGTAGGGGAATTTGATGTAGTTTTTTTGATAAAATTTTACAATATAATTTCTCTAAATTAATTAAGGTTTAATTAATAAAATAAAAGTTTTTAATAATTTTAAATTATATTTCATTTTATTTTAAATAAATAAAACTCTTAATTATATTTTTAAATATATTTTTAAATAGTTAATTTTATTTTTCCAGATAATTATTTTTTATTGAGTGATTTTTGGTTAATTTATGTCACGGGAAATTTTTATTTTAACAATTAAAATAATTATTTATCAAATTAATGATATTTATTTAAATATTTATTTTTAATATTTAATTGAAATAATAATTTTTATTTTTTTTTAAATTTTTAATTACTAATTATTATTTTAAAATTTTAAAATTTTAAAATTTTAACTTATAGTTTATGTTTCATAATAAATTCTTTTATTTTAATTTATTTTATTCATTTTAAGTGTAGAAAATTTTCTGAAGAAAAATATTTTGAATCACTAGTTCACACATGTAAGGTAATTTTTTCAAGATAATCCTTATGTAAGATAATTTATTTCCTCTACCCTTAGTAAGATAAATCTAACAAAATAATTGATTGGCCTATCAGCGTAATAGAAATTTAAATAATTTATATCTGCAATGTAAGATAATTTTTTGGGGTACTGCTTCCAAAATATAAATTCAAACCCCATAATATTTTTATGAAGTGCAATATAAGACAAATAGCATACTTAAGATAATCATCTTACGTGACCAATATTAGAGAAGCATAGACGAACCCACCATAATTTTTTTGAAGCCCTTACTTGGATATTTGAGAATTGAAATAAAGAGTTGGTTCATCAAAGACATTTTTTATTCTTCCTTTGGAGATGATTTCAAGCTTAGTGATGAGATATCCCAATGATTCTGAAGAAAAAACCAAATTATGAGTCCAAATCCATGCTGTTGAGGCTGCCTCAATTGAGCCAACCATCATCATCGTCATTTGAAAATAGAAGTGGAGCCGTTTCCATTCAATATGAGCCACCAATGAATGGGTTTGGTTAACACAAGAATGTAGGAGATGGGTGGAGACTGATGAACCTGTTCGTTCAAACCCACTTTCAGATCTGATTTCACAAGGTCGAAATGCATTGATTAAATTTAATTCTTGGGTCAAAGGTGACACTAATAAAGGTTGGGGTTTCAACAAGGAGGATGTATGATACTGAGGTCACTGCTATTGACCCACTCAATACTCCCACCAAGATCAAGCCAAGTCTAAACACTGACATTAACACTTCCCTCCACCACTGCTATTGAGTTATCACCGAGGCCGTGGTTGTTGATGAACCACTATTTGGTTGAAGTTTTAAATATTATTATTTTTTGAATAACCGAAGATTTTTGAATCTTGTTTTCATTTGAATTAGGATGAGCATATAATTATAAGAAAAAATCACCATATATGGAATCATTTTGATGTTTTGATTGTGTTTGATGGAATTTACCAATGATTATGAACATAGTTTGAAGGAGAAAATTGGGATCATATTTGGATATTTTTAGTTTGTGGTATTCAAAGATTAATTTTGTGTTTGATAATTGAGATGATATTCTTTAATCTATAGGTGAATATGGTTTCATATGGGTGTTAATTGAATGAGTTTGTATAGAGGAATTGGGAAATGTTTTGCACGATTCACCGGGGTTATTTAAGTTATATGTTTTATTTACTGAATATTCTTGAATTTTTTTGCATTATGATCCTGATTGAAGGTGGGTTGATAAAGATGATGGGGTTTACTACATATAATTTTTAAAATATTAAATTGTTGATGATTTCATGTGATATGTTCAAATGAATTTATCAATTGAGGATTTTATCAATTTTAGTTGACGTTAATGTTGGTTTAAGGGGAAACCTGAGCTTAGGATATGTCCAAGGAAGCCTTTTCTAGGAAAATATTTGTCTGGGACATGAGAATATTAGGCTTTTAAATTATTTTTTTTGATGCATGTCAGTGTTGTAAGTTTTCTAGGTACTCCATAAGTTGGATGTACGTGCATGTGATTTTTTTATTTTAAGAGGGAAGGTGATACCACATTCTAGTCAGATAAGAAATTAATGCAATCCAACTAGGAGTTTCCACCTAAAAAGAAAGGATATAATATCCCAGGAGAAATAGAATGAAAAAGAGTGTTTTTTTTAATGAGAGGATATAGATGAGGAATAAGAGAGTATTTAGAAGTTAATTTTTAGTGGCAGAGTGATATGATAGAAATAAGAATATTTTCCGGAGAGTTTCTTCTACTCTCGATGCCGATGAAGATGAAGATTGAAGCATGCTTCTATAACTTGGTGATGATAGATAAATTCCTAGTGGATGAATCTTGTGTATTCACATGGTGAAATATTTTTGAGTTTTATTCTATTTAATTACAAATTTGGGATTATCTTTAAAATCTTCAACATTAAAATGTGATCACGGTTTAAGGTTTTATTATTCTATCTTCTATTAATAATTTTATTCCATTATGAAAATGTCACATTTCCGATTGGTGTGTGATAGTTTTTGGATGCGTCTTATTAGTTCAGGATGTGTTAGAGTTCTAATATGACCCCTTATATTTAAATTTTTCAATTAATGATCAATGATTATGAGTATAACAAATTTTCTCTATGGATTTGTTATAAAAAAATCACTGATATCATTAATTTAATCCTTTATAAAAGAGTTATGCTTTTGAGATCTTGGTTCTAGAGTAAAATTTATAAACTGAAAATACTGAAACATTAGATATTTTAGTCTCATAATTGATAGAGTTACATTTTTAAAATCCATTAAAAAGGATGAGAAGAAACTAATCCATAATAATTACCAGCCATATGGCTACTTATTGTTTCTACCAATTTCACTGATACTTATTCCAATTTGATTTCAATTTTCCATTTATTTTTTAATTTCCTTATGTATTTTGAAATTTTATTTTTTTGATTATTTAGAATATTTTAAACTTTTTAAAATAATTAAAAAAAATAAAAGTCAAAAATATAAAAAACATTATAGAAAACTCATATAGGGAAGCCTTGTTTGGAGAAAACTTTGGTTCATCCTATAATTAAGTAATTAAGTGTAATGTATTGAATTAGGTTTAAATGAGATAAATAAAGATCTATTATTTTAAGGATCAATGGTTGAATCATTGTAATTCATCCTTTTGAATTTCACTTAAAACAAATAGATGTAAATTATATATCCACATTGTAATTCCACATAAAGTCTCTAGGGAAGTTCATCACTCCCATAATATATCATAAAATAAATCTCACATGGGTTTTACATCCACCCAAACCCACTCACATAATCATGGTCATCTTCTCCAACATAATATCTTCTATCATCACTATAACCTTCTCAGGATTAAATTATCAAATTTCATTCTAAGGAGACACTTGTAATTATCTATACTCTTTATCAAACACACACTCTTTGGGTAAAAATCTCATTGGGGAACCCTATTGGGTCCCATAAGGAATATAATAACATGAGAACCACTCTTGGGATCCTATATTTCGATCTCAAAACCTTGGGAAAATACCATCAATTAGAGGGAATTAAATCCCTCAACATCATCAAAATCATCTTATGGCCTCACTAGTTTCATAGGATAATCCCTATTCGACCTAATATGAGAATATGGAATTATTCTCATCCCAGATCATAAGTAACAAACATATTCTCTCACCCAAGCCAATATAAATATACCTAGGGAATAACCACCCAAGTGCTCATAGTCTATTTTTGGAGGAACACTTTCCCCACACTCTAATCATATAGCTGAAAGATTATAAGATGTATCATAGTACCATCATGTCTTACATAGGCCAATAATTCCAATTAATTTCTCTTCACCATCAACGTGTCTATAAAAACTTATCAAGGTCCTCTATGATCACTAATATAATTAAAATATCACCACTATGGGTTCATTTATCATTAGGCTCAAAATCATAATCAATGCCTTGGGAATCCTTGGATGAGGAATCAAGCTAGTACGTAAGGGTCCAGATCCCTTATTACTTTATCTATGTCTAAGAATTTTATTTTGAATAAACAATTAAATTTAAATTAAATTTCATTCACCCACAGTGGTGAGACCACATATCCCACACATATAAATAAAATTCATTTACCATAAAAGTATACTCAGTGAACCACATACCTAAATTTCAGAGTTATTCAGTTCTAAAGAAGCTTGATGACTCTCTGCCTAGATTTAACAAGTTAAATCATCCATTTACAATATATTTGAGTCCCTAACTCATGCCATAAAATCTAAAAGTTAAATATAATTATTTATAATTAATTATTAAAATCAAATTTAACAAAATATAATTAATTTATAATTTTATTTAATTAGGAATAATGCCTAAAAAATCACAAGGATTCATTTTCGCAAAAAAACCATGACTAACTGCCCATGAAAGGTTTGCATTGTACTCCCAAAACTATTCTGAAAAAAAATCCTTAACATGCAACACCAAATCAAAAAAAAATTTAATTTAATTTATTCAAATTTCAAGAAAACTATTAAATAATCCATATAGTGATATAACATCATTAAAATAGCACGTGACCACATGTTTTCATTTTATCAAGGCTTATTATAGCCACACCATGCATACTCCCCAACACAATAGGAAATTTTCACTATGATGAAGTGGAAATAGTTAAAAAACCCCAACTGAGACAATATAAAATTAATAAAGAACATAGAATAGGAGTAAAGAATGGGGGAAAGAAGATTCTACCTTAAATAACTGTATAAATTTACATAAGAACAACCCTGGCCACAGGGGATTAGGAAAAAAGAGAGTGGGAGAAAACCCTCAAGGGTTGGACATGCATGAGAGAAAATAGGGAAGAGGTGTATTAAAAAACGAGAGGGGAAAATGGGGTATTTAAAAAAAAATTAAAGCACACATTGAAGCACCATGGAATTCACCACACCATTATACTCCTCTATAGATCCCCCAATGATCCCCAATACAACGAGGACCATTATTAAGGCCCTATGATCTCTTTCCATTTAATATAGGAGTCCCACCAAAGCCCCCATGCTTAATACCGACTAAACTTCCCACCTCCATGGCGCGTAGGTCCCCGTTTTAATTGCTAAAATATCTACTATGGTGACCAAAATGGGTGTTTCACTAGACCTTAGGCATTTCACTTCCCATTAATCCCCAATGTGGATCCAATTCCATTATACCCAACAAAATTCATGACTTCCAAGGTGTTCTGGATTCCACGGCACCCAATACAATCATCCTCAATAAAACTCTCTCTGCCAAGGAACCTCAACCTCCACTACGGTGTGGTTTCCCTGGATGTTTCCCATAGTGGTAACCCATTTAGAATAAAACTCATAAAAAACCAATATCTAGGACACTACGATATGGTGAGGTTTATAGGGCACTATGCACAACCAAAATTCCAAGGGAACATGCATACCAAGGCATGGTTCCCACCACCCTAATGAGCTCTATGCCTTTGTGATCACCACAGTGGATCACCTACAAAAAAATATTTCAGGTCCACAAAACCTCACTCCTTCATCCAAAAAACCACCCAAATCAAAATATGGGCCCCACAATACATCAAAAAATATCTCTATGAGATGTTCCAAAACTTAGATTCCCAATTTGAATCCCAATTCACAAAAAACCCTCACCAATATTAAAAATCCAAATTCATTTTGTTTTTTTAAAATATTAATGGCTTGGGTATTTATAACCATCCCAAAAAATTTCTTATTATCTTTGAGAGGTATTAATATTCTTAAACCATTAATATCAAACTATTCTAGATTTCAACTCAAATAAAACTCGCTAAAATCTTCTTTGGAATTCAAACAATATTCCATTGTAAAAATACAAACCACAGGAACCCTAATCACCAAAAACCAATACACCAATCATTAACACCATCAAATTATAGAGACAGTGCTCACCCATTTTTGTATATGTTGGAAAATCATGATATGATCAATCAATTCATTATCTAACTCATAGTTCTCCCCATTATAGAGATATTCTCATAAGGGTCTATCCTTTTCCATAATTCTCCCCACCTTCTGAATATCCTATCGAAAATTCATTCTAAATGTTACAATAAAATTCTAGGCACAATATCCATCTCCCCATACCCAATTTTTCGGAAAACACTATTTGGTCCTCCTATGGCCTACCTTTCTAAAAAACAGTCATCTACCCGCACCAAAACACAATCACTTCACCTACTCTTAATGCCTTTACTCCTAAAGGAATCCTAATATTTTAAAAAAAATGTCAATGTTTGAACCCAACTTTTAGTATAATTCCACAATTGTATCACCAACCACCTACCCCAGTTGATATGTTCTCACTCTGAGAATCAACACACCATTGATTTATCTCAAATTTGGAGCATATAAAAACCATTCTAAGATAAAAAAAATACTCAAACTCCATTTAACATCACATCAAATCCTAAAATCAAGTATTATAAATGGAGAATCAAATCTATCCAGAAATCAAAATCAAAATTCCACTATTCCCATCCAAAAAACATTCTCATTACACCCATGAACATACTCTCATGAAAATTTCCTCCATGGCCGACAATATATCCATCATAGTACATAATGATTGGAAAGATCCATTTGTCTCATACCTAGGAACCAACGTGAATCATGATCACTATTCTTTCCCGAATCACTATAAAAAACATTATTACAGTTTGAAAAAAAATTATATAGTAACAATGGTCACCCCCTTTAACGTTAAATGGTGTAATAACCACTATAAAACTTACCTTATATTTCCAATAAAGTAAAACCTCAAAAGGTTCCATCAATATTTGCATGTTTCTCATCCCTAACCATGCTCATCCAGATTATCAACCATTACACCATCCATCTAGAATGACATCATCATTATAAGGGTACATTTACCATCTCATCCAAACCCAAAAAAACCATAATGAAAAGAATTTCATGAATATGTCAATCCTCAACTCACAAAAATATTCCCACCAATTTAAACCTTAATAGGAACTATGAATAACCAGTCCAAAATACCATGATCACATCTCAAAGAAACAGGTGTTCAATCTTTTAACACTTGGTCCTATAACTTGACTCATGGTCCAATGCGTTTCTCATAATGAAATCAAATTTCAAACATATAAATCAGTGACCATGATCAATATATGTAAAAATTATCCTTCCACGATCATCCACATTAATGATTTTCAAAATCAAGGAATTTCACCTATTCCATGGTCTACTACACGACCTCTCACCAATCAAATTGATTCTAAAACATGATGTACATACCCACACTCTCAACAAAAAATTTAAAGTGTATTCAGAATCAGTTGGATCAGAAATCCTACCAATATTTTCCTCTAAATCTATCATTGATACCAAAATCGCTCTATGTTCTTCTCATTAGGGAAACCAAGGGCATACCTATTCCTATACCATACATGATAACACCTCATGTGAACCTAATGCATAAACCAAAGAATCTACCCATGATTCCAAGATCTAAGGAACTCATAGGCTTAAGATAACCCCTCTCTTGTATTACCCATATATTGAACAACTCATCTCAACGACTTTAGGGAAGGATCAGACCCTTCAATTATAACACCTAACACACCAAAATCTTGATTTTCATTTAAAAATTTCACTATGATCTTGAACGTAGCATATAAATTACTTATCAAAAGGTCAAAAGTCATGAATATACACCTATTATCCCATCTTATATATCACCTATAATATCAAACACCAACACCCACTCTATGGTTCTCATAAACCTATATATTTATGGAATAACATACCAAGTCATCATCCTAATAAGGAATAAAACATGATAAGGAATCTACATACAAGACTACCCCCTCAAGGATAAATATCTCATCCATATACACACAAATATAATGACACTTTTCTATAATGATCCAAGTCAAGTATACCATAGTCATATGGGTAGGTTAAGTTGAATATTACCAATAAGATATATGTGAAAACACAATATAAGGTTTTACTAAAAATTTAAATAACCGAATCCATTTTAATTTTGAAACCAGTATCAAAACCAACCACAAGGGTTCTATTACTAAGATATAAAATTCCAATATCAACCTACTAGGGTACTATACATCCATTAATATGAGGGACTACGCAGTATTTGTCATGTAGAATATCACCGAAAGATCTATATGAATTTTTATCGAAAGGAATATACTATGGCTCAACTAAGTACATTAACAAAAAGATGTTATATAAGAAAACAATATATAAGTTGATGAAACTTTAAAAAAATGATCCCTCATCATCAATGATATCAATCACAAGCAAGCATGCATTTTCCATGTGAATCCTGTGTTATGAATAATATATACCAGCCTCACACCAATAGTCTAGATACAAAAACTAAAATAAATATTATATTTCAAAACTCAAATGAACCACAAAAGTAAAAATCATATAATCATATAAGCATAATGAAAAAAATAATCCCATATCATTGGTAACCTGTAATTTCTTCAAAAACTGCATTCACAATGCACCATTTTGAGTTCTATAATAAGATCTAACACATTCATAATCCTTGTACATTATCTCTCCAAATAGTAATACAAAATAAAAATAATTGATACCACTTTCAATTTCTCATCCTTGGACCACTGATGGGTGTCTTTTATGAAGAACTATTGGGACCTTTGGCATGCCTCCCCATATGATAGAGGCTGCTGACAAGTAGTGTGGGTTTAATGTGGTACCATGGGTTGAATATAATCCCATATGAGAGTGGAAACATAGAATAATTATTCAAAGATTATATATTTTAAATAAAAATCCATCAGAGTATATAAATTAAAATAAAAAAATGATGATAAATAGATGGAATATGAAAGTAAGTAGTCTAATAGAATCATGGTGATTCTAATATAAAAGGAATGATCACCCGTAAGGCTGATCAAAATACACTAAAATAGATAAATAAATTCAATTTAATCAAGGACCCACTACCATCCCTAATCCATAACTCAATCCTAGTATCGTACTCAATCTGATTTATCTATTCAATCATAAAACCTTATGCATTTTCTTGACCTAAACCAACAAGTAGTAAAGTATGTTTGGGTACCAAAGTTCCATAGACACAAATGTAGGGCATGAGTAAAAATTTGTAGGGAACCACTAATGGTGTCCTATATATAAACAATAAATTTAGTTAATGTGTATGTTATATGATCAAAGTAAACAAATAAAATAACTAAAATGAAAATGTGTAAATAAAATAACAACTATCGATCCTTGTATTCTAACTTGACACATGGGAACAATTATACAACCTTCATCCAGTATCAATGTGCCTCTAAGTATGTTACAAAACCTTCCAAACCAATAAAAGGATAAGAAAAAATATAGCAGTAGATGAAAGAAATAATTTTATTGGAAATACCCAAAGGAATCCAAATGGTTTCATGTTTAAAATACTAAATTACCATGGCCTAATATTGGGATTTACTCAGGTAGAAGACCTGAAACTAATTCCGTGTGTAACGACCTTAAGAAACTATATAGACTTGAAGGCTGAATCCCATCATCTTGGGAACTATATATAGACCCATAGGATGAAACTAAGGGGATTTACCAAGGAATTTATATAGTATAAGGTTCAACATCCAAATGCTATGATCACGTCCTATGCATCCAATAGTATCATGAACAATGGTTGGATCCCATGACCATGTACTACTTGTCTAAATATTGTTGGGGGCATGTTATCACCTAGATATAACATCAAAATTTAAATGGTTGTATCCTAGGTGACTAGCATTATTCATTCCATTTAGAAAAAATTGTCAAATCCGAGGTAACCACTTGGGAACTCCACTTAAAGTCCCAATGTTGATGTATCCATCTTATAATATATCTCACAATACATCTTAGAATGGTTGTCTATCCTCTCGAACCATTCTCACATAATCATGGTCAATATATTCAATGCAGGCATACCTCATCATTATATACTTCTCAAGATGACATCAAAAATTTGGGTTCTAAAGTGACACCTACAATCAACAATACTCAATATAGTACACACTCTCTCTGGGTTCAAAATCTTACTGATGAACCATCCCGGGTCCCCTAGGTGTAACACCTTGATAATTTAATTTATTTGAATTTGAATTAATACTATGTTTGATATAATGTACCATAAACACTGTTGATATTAACCAAACCATAATACATTATAAAAATATTATTATCTAAATATGACCATTATAAATTAACTATTTGATTGAAGGGTATGTATAAGAGAAACCACATTACGAAATAAATGTATAAAAATATTTATAATAAAAATTTATTCATTATTTATTAACAAATAAGTATTCAATTTTGAATTATAAGAATAAAATCATACAATATTAAGAACTGTTAAAGTTTAAGTGGTTATTTTTCTATAAAAGTAGGTTTTATTTATATTTATTATTTTCATCTAAAAGTTAAATTTCTAATTTTTTTAATTTTAATTGGTTTAAATTAATTTTAGTTTCTAATTCAACATGTGAAAATAATATTAATATAATATTTTTTGGATTTCTCTAAATTAGTTGATTTTTGGGGTGAGTAGTGAAATCCTATTTAGCCAAAATAAATCATAGAAATGGAAACTTACCATAAATTCAATGAAAATTAAAGAACTTCCAAGAAAAATAGGTAGAATGTACACTAGATGAATGCAATTAAATGAAGAAAAACCTCAATAAATAAATTATCAATGATATATTTAAGGAACCAAGAACTTACAAATGAGACAAAAATATTGGCATGATCACATAAGTACTCAGTAGGCCACTAATACCCGCCAAAACTAAAAAATCACTTTCATATTACATCCCAACACTGCTAATTTGAAATAAATTATTAAAATTAAAATTTTATATGTAGTTTTACAAAGTAAAAACAATAAATCACAAGTCTGATAAAAGATATTATTCAAGATTTTTCTTAAATAAAAACAATAAATCAGAAAATAAGTTTTTCCTGGCCCAAACCACTTATCCAAAGTACTACTTTAGAGTCACACTTTAAAACCATTTCATAAAAATCTATTTTAGAAATATTCTTTTCAAAATTAAAAGAGGTATAATGTTTTAACATGATTTTAAAAAACACATTTTAAAACCAACCATTTCAATAAATCTAGGATCAATGGCCTAAAAAACCATTTTTAAAACTCACACACACTAAGATTTCCAAAAAAACCAATTTTCATTTTTCTTATAAGAGAACTCCATCCAAATTCATTTTTAAAATTATTTTGATTTTTTAAAAACAATTATTTCAATTTCATTCTTAATAAAACTTTCACATAACCTTTTCAAACATTTGAAACATAAACCACATAATAATGGGAGAAATAACTCAAGAAGGAACCACTATTTCAAATCAAGAAACAAGGGAAAAGAAATGAAAGATCATACGTGACATGAAATTAAAGAATAAAAAGGGATGATATCTATAAACCAATATAAATACACTAAATGATCCAAAAATGTATCTTAGTTTCATGGGATGTACCCTAGATCCTAATGTGAGAATTTCCTAGTCTTTTCTAAATAGACCAACCTTCCACTATACGTTGCATCCCAACAAAAGCCCACCTAACTAGACTACACCTATCCTAGTTGGACTGAAACACCCCATATAGACCAATTTAACACTATAAGGATCAATAATAGTATGAGTATCCCTAGTGTACTATAATAGTATACTCCCACTTAGCTACATAATAATACATGACCAATCAAAATGGAGTGTGAATAATCAAGAATTTTTTTTCACTCAAGGATAAAACATTTTAAAATTACTCAAGGATCGCCTCTTACCCTCACAAAAGAATCACTTCAATAAAAAAACACAAAGCATGAAAACTTCATCAATATAGATATTACTTCATAGGAACACAATCCATCACATGCACAAATGAATCAAAAAGGGTTCAAGAGGGTTTTACATTATCTATGAAAACTCATTCCCCATACAATTCAAAATTTAAAATATCTTCAAAAATTTCTTATAATGACAAGAAATTTTTTCATTCACTTTTTAAACTCAAATGGGAACTCGACCTTTTATTTCAAAAACATATTTTAAAGCACTCAAAGCTAAACATGGTTCAAAATAAAATCAACATGGGATAACACACAGTTTAAAGACAACCGACCCATTTAAAGTATATTAAGAATTTTCAGAGCACAAAACACATGGATTTAAATTAATTTTATTTGAAGAACACTTTTTGAAATATCATTATGGTTCTCACCACTTATTTTTAAAATAAAAATAATTTTTCAAAATCTAACTATCCATTTTTACAAACACCTAACACAGGTTCATATTCCATGACAAGGTTTAAAATTTATTTTTATATCAATTATACCTATTGGATCATATATATATATATATAAATTCTAGTAAAATGAACCATTTTAAAACAAAAATAAATTATAGGCATGTAATAGAAAGTGATACAAAGGAAACCATACCTAAAAAAGGTGGTGGGTTAGCCGAAGTGGTCTAAAATGCATCATATCTGATGAGGGATGAAAAAATTAATGAATAAAACCTGAAAGACCCATCAAATACCCTAGAAAATAATAAATTACTAGAAATTGGGTCAACCCTTTGAATTAGGGTATGTTCAAGCATGGATTGGTGATTTGAGAGAGAGAAATACTAGAAGAAGGGAGATGAGATATAACCTCAATGATTCTACCAAGAACCTATGAGAAATATGGGTGAAATCATGAGGAAATAGGAGGTTGATTAAAAAGGAGGCTTCAATCAATGGTGGGTCGTTAAAGAGGTCATGCATGAAGGCCCTCTTTGTTATGGGTATTGTGTGATACAAGGGGGAGATTATGAGGGAGTTACACTTGTGAGGGAGCTTCTCGCTTGCGTGCTGACATCCCAAAAATAGGAGAAGAGGGAGCCAGACCAGTTGGGTAGGTGGGGGGGTTCTCAGATGGGGTAGGAAAAGTGAAAGGAGGATATAGAGATGATTGAGAGATAATTAATAAAATTTTTAAAAGAAAATAATGAAGGAAAAAATAAAAAATTTAAAACACAGGTTGTCATGGACAATTTAGGTGGATGGTTTACCAAAATGTACGC
The DNA here is from genome assembly GCA_963277665.1 of Viscum album. Classification (NCBI taxonomy): domain Eukaryota; kingdom Viridiplantae; phylum Streptophyta; class Magnoliopsida; order Santalales; family Viscaceae; genus Viscum; species Viscum album. The sequence goes on from OY728148.1 coordinate 1,145,110,292, forward strand.
CAACCGTACCATCCTTACTAGAAAAGAACACAAAACCCACATAATATTTTATAGTTATAACAAAATTGGACTAACCATTATCTAATCCAACCAAAAAACACTATTCCATTAATAGTCCCCCATGAATGGTTTCCACATTATTACTTCTAACTATGTGAAACCCGTGTACAATAGAAAAATTTATAAAATATTTCAAAACTGACGCCCACAGGTTTTAAAAAATGAAATGGACCAAAATTAATTCCATAGTGACATGATGTGTTTCACAATTAGTCAATTTCAAAAGAAAATATTATTTATGGGATATAAATTTTTATGTGACATTGTGGTTGATTAATTCTATTTGGTGATAAATGTTAAGTTTTTTTTGAAGAATATTTGAGAAACTCATTCTATTCTTTAGTCATCCAGTTTGGTATGACATATTTTTAAGAGTTTTAAGGATAGATATTTGTGGAATGATTTAAGTTAAAAATTGGTTGTTATTATTGAGGTTTTTAGAATTGATGTATATAGGATTATTTATATTGGATATTATCTTAACTTGTGCTAACCATTTTGGTTTTGAAAATGTCTAGAGTCAGGAGGAATAAATTTTTATCCTTTTTTAGATCTTATAATCTGTTAAATTATAATTTAGTGCTTCAGGGAAAAAACTCCTCAGGTTTATTTATATTTTAGAATTTGAGACAAAAAAGAGGTGAAAAACTACTTGAAAAAAACTAGAGAATGAAATTGGGGAAATAAATCATGTAAGTATATTTCCACTTATTCTCTATCTATTTGGTAAAACAATTCCTCTAACCAGGGAAAAGAAAGATAAATATATCAAGCCTCATATCTAATCTATCAATTTATGATTTTGGAAACTAATTTAAAATTATCATTTTCTAAATATTTTAGTGACTTAGAAATTACTTATCATGATAAAATATATAAATGATTTTATTACTATGTCATGATAGACTCATTTTGGTAAGAAAATATTAAAATTGAGAGGAAAAAATTTATTTAATGGGAGATAATGTAACACCCTCAGATTTTAGTTTATTTTAATCTTAATGAATAATAGGTTCAATAATGTGTTCTATACACAACACTGAACTTAAAAAAACTATGATATACTCTAGAAAATTATTTTTTAAATAAGTCCAATATAACCAAGCTGTTGGATTTATGAGTATGAGTATAAATAACAATATTATAAAATAAATTCATAAACATTTTCATAATACACATTTATTTATTATTTACTGGGAAAAAATTATTCAATTTTGTTTGATATGAATGAAATCATAAAAGGTTATGAAATTTGAATGATTAAAATGGCCATTATTCTATAAAAGTGGGTTACCTTTATATTAATAATTTTCAATTAAAATTTGAATTTATTAATTTAAAAATTTTAATTTGTTGAAATTAAATTAATTTTTTAATTCTACATGTAAAAATAAGGTTAATATGATTTATTGGTATTTATTTGAATTAGTTTATTTTTGGGTGAATAGAAAAAATACCATAACTTTTATGACATCATAATGATGTAACATTGACTTAAAAATTTATAAAAACTTTACCTCCAAAAAATAAGTATTTAAGGAGTAAAATAAATCATTTAAAATAATTATTTTGAATTTGGAAACCCATGGTTGTATTTTTTTAACTTATGATATATTTTATTATAATTAAAAAACTGTTTTTGAAAATTTGGATTTAATAGTATAATTGAGAGATCCATTGGGTTTTGGAATGATCCAAATTTAATATTTGTTTATTTTTTTAAATTATAAATAATTTTTTTGAATAATTATATTATAAAATCATTTTAATTATTAAAATATTTTTTTTTTCTAAAAACCATTTTCCATGTGTTTTGGGTACTTATTGGTATAACCATTTTTTATCTATTTTCCATAAAAACTAAAATGTAAAATTTTCTCATGTATACGTGCAGACTGCCCTCACCGTGAAGAAATATTTTTTATTTTACATTTATCAATTAAATTGATAGCTATACTTGTGGATTTGATGAATATATATGATATTTTTTTATATATTTATTATTCTATAATGTAAAATATTTATTCACTTTTATTTCATTCCATCAATTGATTAATGGAAACATCACCTGTGCGTACATACGAACTACTATCTCCATGAAGTGATATAACTAATATTTCATCACCTCCTTAAATGTATGTTTATAAAAGTTTTTATAATGGATAAGTATGATATTTATGACATATTTAAGATTTTAAGATGGTTAATCCATGACTAATGTTAAAGGACTAAAATCTCCAAACTAAAAAATACATAGATGATATTATAACTGACACTTGAATATTTATTTTAATGAAGAGTTGATAATAAAATAATTATTGTAAATTATTAGGGAAAAATATATAGTAATATTAATATTTTATATTATTTTGGAATAAATTTATAATAAACGAAATTTTTTTAGACTGTAGTTTTTTGACCATAGGATGCAAGTTGAGACTTTAGGTAAGGGTTTATGTTCCAATCTCACTTTTGATCAGTATTTTTTATGATTCAATATAATATGGTTTAATTATATGATATTTATCTCCTAAACAAAATATATTTTATTATAATTTAGTTATTTATATGTTTTCAAGTATTTTGTTTCCATTTTACCTCTTTAGTAATCAAAATGAATGAAAGATTTTTTTAGAAAAGCTAACCTTATTTATTTTCTTTTGGTCTGGAATATTTTTATTCCATGTATATGCTCACAAAATTGTTTTATAAAAGGAATTTATCGATAAATAAATGTTTTATAAATTTACTTTCTATTATATTTTACTTTCCCGAAAAAATACTAAAGGGAATCTTTTAAAATGTTTCCCATATGACTCATTTTTTGAAATTTTTTTTCCAATGTGTGAAAAGTTTTTTTATTAAATATGTATTATATGAATATATTTTCCTAATTTTATGTAATTTATTCATCATTAAAATTCATCCACAATTTTACATGGTTTTACAGAAAAATATTTTTCTTATTGTTCTAAGATTTTTTTTTAAAATTTAAAAAGGTAAAACTATATTTGTTCTTGTTTTTCAAAATTTTTTTAATACTTTAAGAAAAGTATTTTTTAAAATATTTTCAAATCATTTTAGTATTTTTATGATACAATAATTATATGATCTTATTATACCATTTACTTATTTTCTTTATATAACTTATGATGATGATCTTTTAAAAACATTTTTCTGAACTTAGTTTCTTTACTACAAGCTAATTATGCTATGAGGAAATGATGAAGGTTTTATTACTTTATGGAACACACACACACACACACACATATATATATATTATGTGATGTGTGGGAGAAATGTTATATATTCCACCAATTCATTGAGAAATGATTGACTTCTTATGATATAATATTAAAGAGGATGGGAAGTGAACCCATTTCAAAAATAAAAAGTGTTTCAGGAGTGAACATAATCCATTATTGGGATTTTTCCACTATTTGATGATAGTCTTGGTTTTGATTCTTGAATAATGAAATGATTTAATATTATTATTATTATTCTAAAAACCCACCTATGACATGGTCTTATTCTTATGATATTCTCTCATGGATCATGATTTATTATTGATGATTTCGCAATCTTAGGACTCCCATATTTTGTTATAAAAATATTTTATGCCATGAATCATGATTTATGATCTATGATTGATAGGGTGTGAGTTTCTTAAGTTTCTATAACAATCTCATACCCTTATTCTTATCTTATTCATACTTGAAATCCTAGATTTATATCTCCCATGTTTACCCTTACTCAGCATGTGATCTCATCCCTTCTTATGATTCCACTTCCCTAGGTCATGAAGAAATGTTTTAAGTTGGATAAGTCTAAGTAGGGTACTATGAGATAAGAAGATTGTGGGGGATATTGAAGATATTTTATGAAATAATATTTGGTTTTATCTAGTCTCTAAAGAGACTAAATCTTTATAGTGTTTTGGAGTGTTTTATTGTGTAATATATTATGTTTTAATCTAAAATTATGAAATATATATGTATGTTATGCTCAGTTGGGCTCACAACGTCAAATTATAATATGATAACCCCTAGTGGGATCATATATCTTAATCTAAAACACTCATGAAAATGCCATCACTCATAGGGAATAACTTCTCAATTTTCATTAAAATTGTATTAAAACCTCACTGGCGTCATAGTATAAGCTTAACGGGATCTACCATAGGAAAATGGAATTATGATCATCCCACATCTAAATTAAAATATCAATGGTCTCACCTAATACAACATAATTATACATTGGACATACCCACTCTAGTGCTCATAGGTTTGTTGGGTAGCAACACTCTCCCAACCCATTAATCATCTAGTATGATGAATATAAGATTTATCATAGTATAATCATTCTCTATATTGGTCTGATCATTCCAACTCATTTCTTATTTCCCCTAAAAAGGTATAAGGTAACCTATAATAGTTATCCATGATTACTACGTTTAGTTAAATATCACCCATCTAGTTCCATACTTCACAAGCAACACAATCATAATCAAGGCATCAATCATTTTTGACTAAGGAATCAAACCAGTTATTATGGGTTTATCATGTCCCCTGGAACTTTTTACATCTTTAGGAATTTCATTCTAAAGTAAAAACTCATTTTAAATAAAAGGATGCTCAACCATAGTGGTTATACTACATATCACATGCATATAAAAAATTTATTTACCAAAGGGTTATAATAAATTATCCACCTACCTCAATTCCATAGTTATTCAATTCTAAAAAACCTTGGAGACTCACTCTTAATATGTTTAAAGTTTAATTGTCCATTTAAAAACCACACGAAACCTTAAATCATACCATAAAATCCAATAATTAATTGTAAAAATTTACAATTAATTATCCAAATCAATTTAATAAAATTATAATTATTTTAAAATTTATTTTAATTATGTGTAATGCATGAAAAATCACCCAGTGTCCTCATAAAACTGAAATAATGACCAAACACCTATAGAAGGTTTATGATATACTCCTGATACCACCGTGAGAAAACTCCCTATCACGAGACACTTAATCAAACACCAATTCAATTTAATTTAATCCAATATCAATTTAAACTCATTAAAAAACCATATGATGACATATCTTCACCAAAAAATCATAAAACAAATTTATGTTTGTTATCTTAGAATATCCTCTAATCATTTTGAGAATAAGAACCATCATATAAGATGATTTATACCATGATCCAATTAAAATCATCACAAAACCCTAACTGAGATAATAAAAAATAATTGAAGAACTGGGAAAATACATAATAAAGGGGAGAGAGGAAATATTATCTTGATTCACCATAAGAATATCCACCAGATCACTCCTAACCATATGGAATTTATTGAATAAGAGAATGGGAGAATATACTCATAGTCCGACTTTGTGTGAGATAAAATTGGGAAGAAGTGTATTGAAAACCGATAGAGGAAAATAGCGTGTTTTAAAAATAATTTTAAATTCTATATGGTGGACCCTTAGCTTCCACCAAGCCTTGGTGCACTTCCATACATCCCCTAAATACCCTCTATATGACTACAACTGTGATGAAGTCCCTCACGCTTCTTTCCATTTTGAACATCATCCTCACAGATGACCCCAAGCTTCATGCTGACTAAAACACCCACATCTACAGTATGAAGGTCACTATTTCAACTACTCAAATACACATCAAGTTTAACATCCAAGGTTTTTTTGAAAAAACCTTTATTTGTTTCCTTACATGAGTCCCTAGTAAGGTATAAATGCCTTAAGGTTTCCACACTCACCAAAAAACCTCACCGTTTGAGCATTTTGAATTTTGAGACACATAAGAAAAGTACCCTTGAAAAAAAATCCGTGATCAAGGAAATATGACATCTTTTATGACATGATATCCCTTGAATTTTACCTTAGGTGAAACCTATCAGGTTCCACACTAATCAAAACTCCCAACTCTAGAGCACAACAATGTTGCAAGGTTGACCACTCCCCATACCCAACCAAAATGCTTGCGGTACATTCTAACCAAATGCGTTACACTATCCCCTATGGTGAGATCAAATACACAGTAATTCCTATGGTGGTTAACCTAAAAAAAATAACTTTAGGTCTATTTGGAATCACACTACAATCAACCAAAGTGCCCAAAACAGCATCCAGGCTCCAAAAATACATCCAAAAATATCTTTATGAGATATTCCAACACTCAGATTCCTGATCTAAATATTATTTTACAAAATGAACCCCTCTCCAACATTAAAAATTCAAATTCCTTATGAATTTTAACAACTCTAAAGGCATAGGTATTTACATTGAATTTTAATGATTTGTATGTTATGTATTTAAAATGAAATAGATAGTTTTAGAAATGATTAGAGGTGTGTTGGATATAATTGTGATTTAGTTACATAGGTTTTACATTGGAGTTTGATTATTAGATTTTAGTGGATATCTTAGTGTGTTCCTTTGAGAATTAAGGGTACTAAGTCTTTTGGTGAGTTTATCATAATTAATGGTATTGATGATAAATACATATCCCTAAAATTATGTGAGTTGAAATAGACAACTATTTTATCCAAACTGGGCACTCTGTTTATATTATAACAATTTTTTAATTGGGGACTTTATTTTTATTTTACCATAACATCATATATCCCTTCAACCCCTTAAATTTAATATATTCAAATTCCCATCCACATGGAGGCCCTCCCAATATCTATCTTGGTTCATTATTTACCTTCCTTATTTCCACACACATCAAGGTAGATCCAAGGATGATTCATATTATGAATCCAAGGGTTAGTTTCCTCATCATTGTCCTCTTCCCTCTTATCTTTTCCCTATAATTTATCTTTTCTTACTTAGGTATTTAGGATGGAATTTCGCCAAGGTACGGTAAAATTAATCACAAATCATGGTTTTTCCTATTCTCATAGTTATAAATAATTAATAAAGTTAGTTTTTATTTCATTAATCACCAATTTTATTGGAGGTGATTGTGGTATAGGTAAGGTTATAGATTTTCAGATTTTGGATTAATGTTTCATGTTGATTCCTTGGAAATTGTTTGAGACTTTTGGATTCATTTTTTTTGAATTATTCCTAATGTTGGTTACCTAAGTTTTCTTTGGGGTTGTGTTATTATAGATCTATGGTGTTGATACCGTTTGGTTTCCTCAGTTATGTATTTTTGATTTAATGGTTTTAGGGGATTCCCATGATCATTATAAACCCAAAATCTCACCATTAAGTTTGATATGAGTTCTCAACCTTAGAATAAATTCTAAAGATATGAATATAACATGTATGTTTCATGTTATACTAAAATTGTTAAAATATATTAACTAATATTTTCAAAAAAATATAGAAAATGTTTTTTAGTGATATTCTTATATAATTCATGATATGTTTTCAATGAGTCAAAATGATTTCTGATGATGATATTCTCATTTCCTTTCTTTTCTTTTAATCATTGTCAAATATGTTTTATTTTTCTAATATGTTACCATTATTTAACTCTGTAAATATTTTTTTATTGGATTAGTTTTTTATAACCCATTTTAGAGTTATGCCACATGGAATTTATATCCAAAAACATTATAAAACCTCTTTAATTTTAAGAATAGGCTGATGTAGGCCTCTTGGGAATGTTCTTTATGTTATATCCACTTTTGGATAAATTTTAATCTCTAACCCTCTATATGAAATAAACACTAATAGTTTATTATATTATATATATATTTCCATTCCATGAGTTTTATTTATGTTTTTTGATGGAATCACTTCTTTCCACCTAAACTAGAATGAACCAAATGTCAATAAACTATTCCTAATAAATGGATAAGAAGGATCTTCAGTGGATATATACTGAATGAGTTTGTGAGGTGGGGATAAAATATTTAGTAGATTTTTTTGTTTAGGTATCCACTTAATCTATACCTTGGACTAATACTACAGTTTATCTTTAAATGATTTCAAGTGTGGGAAGTTTTATAAATATCCCTATATTGAAATGGTTTCTTTTGAAAACAAATTATTACATATATTTATCTATTTATATCATTCTTTCCATTTTTAATAAAATTTTGTTTCTTATAAAAACACACTTTACCTTAATTTATCTCTTCTATATTTATTTTCTTTTTGTAATATGTTTTACCAAAACATATTTTCCATGTGGCAGTCGACTTTCACTCAATAAAAGAATTTGATTCTGATGTGAGACTAAGTTGGTAATTCTTTTAACAAAATTAAATATAAAAGCCCATGTTCCCATTTTACTTAATTAATCATAATAATTTTTACTCTTAGACCTACCACGGTTATACCCTAACTAGTGACTTAGCTAGATTTCCCATACAATGCTAGGAATTATAATGTACGAAATAACTATTTGTTTTATGTTTTTTATATGTATGTTCTGGGTGTTGGGTGGGTTATAAACTTACTTCAATTAGAGTAAAATTTGTTTGGTTAACTTCATAAAAATTTCACTTTATTTTGTTAAGTTATTATTATTGACTTGAAATCTATTCTTTATTGATTATTGACACATTTAAATGACATTATTGACTAATATAATGAATATTTCATTAATTTATTATTTTTATAATGTCTCTGTCTTATCACATTTTACATGTGATTGTTTTATTTTACCGAGCATGAATACATCTTTTTGTGATAATAATTGTGTTGCCTTATTATCTCAAGCATGTTTATTTTTATAACTAGAAATACAATATTATGCATGTTATTACTTTATTGGATTAAAAATGTTTGTTGATATAGTTTATTTTTCCCTAGTAATTCTTATATATTTGTGTATAGAATGATTTTTGATTTTATAATGATCGAATATATTTCTAGGAAAGTTTATACAGTTGTTTATATAAACTGAAAGTAAGTAACCCTTATTGGAGAACAAGTGGAAGGTATGTAAAGGGTCATAAATACTTACCCATGTGGGACCCTTTAATTGTTCATTATGATGGTATATAAGATTTAATCGACTCATTATAACCATTCTACTTTTTTCTAGGAAGCGTAGTAAGATTTACCTTACTATCTAGGCCTTATATCTATACCTAAGAAGGGTCACAAGGACCCTATATTTCTTTCAAACATATACTCATATGAGTGTGTTTATATGTGTACCTGTGTAATATATTTGTAGTTAAACCTATTTAATACCACAAGGGATGACCTTTGTTTATCATCTTAGATTCTGGAATAAGGCTCAATGTAGGTAGTACAGGTATGGACCCACCTGATATATGGATTTATCAGATATAACTAGTAGGGATCCGTGGTATACTTTAATGTCAATATACTATTTTAATCTGAATGTTGATTGCTAAAAAAATTTATTACATATTTATTTAAATGTTTACAAATTTTTACGCATACAACTATTATATAATCTCAATATTGAGACACTATTGGTGGTTCCCTTTTGAGTATTTTATGATCACACCCTATATGAAAACCACGATGGAAATTTATCCTATCTTCTCCTACATCTCAGGTACTACATGTACTTAGTTGTTGGATATATCTAGAATATTCATTGTTCACATGGTTTGAACATGATCAGTTACCACTTTAGTGTTAGTGCTGTTGATGGTGGTTGAATTTTATGTTTTTTATATTACCAATTCATACAAGTTTATCCCTATACGTAGTCAATATTTTGCCTTGGTATTTAATTTTGAGCTATTTTAGATTGGTTTCTCTTATTTTTTTTACTATATTATTCATGTATTTAGTGAGTGGTGGTTGATTCTCTTGTTTTTCTATTACTTTATGTTTCACTGAGTTTTTCATTTTTATATGATTTATTGTTGGAACATACAACTTATGGAAGATTCATTCCATTAATTTGGGAATATACAGTCATTCCATGTTAAATAAACCTAATTGGTTAAATCATTCTTGAAAACATACCTTAGACCCACTGTGCCAGTTTCCAGAACCTGGGGATCTTGGAGTTCCCTTGGGGTAGTGAAACTATTATTCTCATGCTGTATAAGAACTTGAGTTATATAAGATACAATAAATGGTTTAATGTGGGACTTATTCATGAGAATATATTTCTAGTTTAACTTGAAAAATTATTTAGGTGAAGGCATGAAGGAAACACATTATAATTGTAGCCCTTTTATATCTCTGGTTCACTAATTGGTGACATTGTAGGATAATAAAATTATTGAAGGATATGAAGCTGGTTTAGAATAACTAATATTGGAACCCTAGACTAAAATAAATTCCACTATTTTCTGCAATATGGTAAATATTCATTATAAAATGATTACATGAATGATTGTACTCCCAAGACCCACAATTTAGTAGGATAACACAGGGGAGAATTCGTGTTGATTTAAATACCCCCATTATAAAAATAATACATGAACATATGTGTTGAAAAAATGTTTAATGTGAACTAATAATTCATATTGAGATAAATAGGTTTTCTTCTTGGGTGTTGTGGAATTTTTGAGTAGCGAGCCTAGGATAAAGGGTTCCAATGAGGTTTAGGTTTTCCCAAGGCTAAATACTACACTTTCACTTGGGTAGGTGACATGGGAAAGTAGGGACCCTAGGTTGTAATGGATTGAGTATTTAAGGGAATTATTTTGGGTTTAGCACCATCCTAACCATGTGTATTTTGCTTTATTTGAGGAGTTATAGTGGTTGATGGAGGCTGGGAGTTGGGTATTTGGGAGTTGGTCCATGTGTAGGTCTTTTTTCCAAAATGATACATGTAACTAGGTACCCAATTTAACGATACTAGGTACCTAGTATAAAAAAGTGGATAGGGTTGTTATGGAAGGTTCATCAACCTCTTTGTGGACCTTAGATGGGTACCCGATTGGTATCAGGTACTTTGTGATAGTGGTCTATGTTACAAGCACAACTTTTTCATTTTTTTTAAATTTTAAATAATAAAATTTAATTATATTTAAATCATATTAAAGGAGGGTGCCCATCATTTCTTCTAGAGACAACATAGCCTGACTTCCCACTTTTCTTTATCATTATCCTCCTACTTAGGTTGGATCTTCTCTGATTATGGATTGATATTGTTGTTTTTATTCCTTGGATATCACGATGGGTAAAACTAACCTTCCTAACATATCCAATCTCTGTTTTCCTCTTTGTTTTTTATTCTTCATTGAAAATAATCATTTTTTGAATGTTTTATAGAGATTGTATATTTGTTCTTCCATATTTTGAATTAGGATATAATATGTTATTAGAAATTTTCTATATGTCCTACGTAGGTGGTCCTTAATTTTTCATGATGATTTATACATGAGTTTCATGTGTCATATGATATGAGGGAAGCATCGATCATGTTCACATTACATTAATTATTGTTAAAAATATTCCCTTGGTATCCTATAGTTTGTGTACGGAAAACGAAGGCTGTGAGTGGTCCTTGGAGAGCTATGAATTAGTACCATGGACACTGAATACCATGTTACTTATATAAAGTGTTAAAGGGATGTGATATTAATTTGTGAGGGGTGTCCTTGGAAATGCAATTTTTGTGATTCTCATAGAAGTTTGGTAATGAGTTTTAATACTATGGTGTGGGTTAATGTTGATCATTGATGAATTTAGAGACTAAGTCCTTCCTATTGCATGACTATAGGTTATTGGTGATATCACTCACCATTGAGACTGAGGCTATTGGGTTGTGTGAACACAAGGACAATTCAACTTCTTCACCAGATTACTGGTATAACCTCTATAGTTACAGTATACTAAGGTGATGATTTTGAACATTAGACCTAAGTATGGATACAATTTAGTTGTGTCCATAGGGTTGTGTGGTGATTGTGATCACTGTTCAAAGGAAACATTCTTTCCATATGTGGAATCTCCATGGGGATTTTGAGATGGAGGATATAATTCTCGATAATATGGAATGATGATATAATAATTGTGGTAATACGGTCTACCTTGTGATATGTGAATTATTTGAGAACTATGATAAACTAGTTTTTTGTTTAGATTATGTCCTCATCTTGCGATTCCAGAACTAGTTGAAGTAGTAAGGGTATCACATGTCTTGGATATTGAGAACTCCATGACTTAGTGGGTTCATATTATTTCATATTATTTTTATAATTTCATATTGATCATGAAATTGTGTGTAATATATTTTTTATGGAAACTATTGGTTGTAGTTTACTAATTTTTACTCAAACCGTACATGAGATCCCTAAAATGTGTTCCAAATTTATATATCATGATTAATATATTGGAAAGGGACCTACAATAGGTTCCTGGGTGTTTAATGTTCAATGTATGTTTTTGTGAGATTTTGATAGTTCTTTGAGATGGTCAATGTGGATCTTTAGTTTAGGGTTGATATGTTATTTTCTATGTACCTTTTTATATTCTAATGCATATGTTTAACCCATTATTTTTAACATAAAACTTTACATCTGTATAACCACTTGTTGCATATCATTTGTTATATCAGGTTTTATGATGTGTTACAAGATTCCAACCTTAATGTTAACTCCTTGGATATTATTGAGTATATTTATAGATTATTTTCACTATATATAGAAACTCTAATATGGGGGTATAGTCTCCAAACGATCACCCGAATACACATAATGATATTTAGTACCCACTAGTGTATGAGGAGATGAACCTATAGTATAGTTGTGCTACTCAGCTTAAATCCATTCTTGTGGTAAGGGTTGAGATATTTTACAAACATTGATACCTTAAGGCAAGGGTGTGGCATTAAATAGGAGAAACCTTGGTGAATCAGGTTCCCAAGTAAACCCTTTAGGGTTGGAAATAGATCCAAATATGTAGAATCAAGGTGTCATCATGATTCTATATTATTTTATATAGAATGTACTCAATAGGAATCCCTCTCCCTATCCAATTACAATGGCTACATGAACTGGTATTTCATGAGGGTCTAGGTACCAAAATACCCAGGTGACCCAAATATCCTCATTTTCTATCCCATCTTCAAGGTTTAATATTTTAAAATCAAATAAGATAGAGTTTTGTAAAACCTAGGTGCATAGATTAGGGATCTATATACTAATGTTCTCAAGATGACCATATATTGTCTCTTTAATAAAAATTTGTAGTTGGGAGATCACTTTATAGGAATGGGAACCTTGAGAACATGGACCATATCATAAATGCTTCGGGTTCCTAGGTGTTCACACACGTGGGCATCGTAAGGGTGAATCCGCATATTGAGATGGGTACATACATGGGTGTTGAGTATAGTTCACATAGATGTTAAGGAGGTTATGAGTGTGGGTTTTGAGGGGGGTGTATGTGAATGTGTTGAGGAGGGAATGAATGCTGGTGTTTAAGGTCTCATTGATCCTTCATCAAAAATTTATTAAATTATACTTATGACCTTGTATGATTATCTTGATAAAATTATTAATGCTAACAAATTTCCCCTTCATATTTGGTTCTATTTAAGAAAATTAGGATTTAACTTTGAAGAAAGTACAACTTTGGGATAGAAATATCTTGGATAAGGGTTTTACTCATGTTTTGGGAATAATGTGTTTTTTTAGAATTGTGTGTGTGTATGTGTCACTAGAAATGGGATTTTTTCTATCGGTGATGCGGGTACACACCCAGTTGTGAATTATTTATGAAATGAGAGTTCACTCTACTAGAGACATAGGCACACACTCTATTGGCAATGTGGGCATGTTCTCTACTAAAAATACATGCACCGATGTGGGATTTGGGGCGCTACTCCTACATAAGACAGAGTTTTATTTTCATAATCTATGAACTCAACATAGTTAGATAGATTCAAATTTATAGGTTCACATTGACAGGTGCAATGAGTTTTATAAAAGTATATTTTGGAAAAAAATTCACTTTTCTAAAATATTCACATTAGATTATTCCATGCTCAATTCCTTTCTCTCTTTTAATATACATTTGTCTAATTTTTCATGTGCTAATTAATAGCCTGTTATATTTTCCCATTGAAATGGACTAACGATAAAATATTATTTATATTGAAACTATTGAAACTTATATCTAGAAAATGATCAATGATATTGAGATTGATTTATAATGTTTTTTTCTCTCTACATCCCCAAGTTCTATTAAGTTTTCTTTTTATAGTATTTAAAACTATCCATTGTAGAATATAATTACCTTATACGTATTTTTTCTCCTCAGTGTTACAAAAAATTTTAGATTAGACACCTACCTTCCTTCAATATGGTTTACATCATCATAGATAAATATTTGGATGAAAATCACTTTTGAAGGGTAAATTCTTTATGAAAGTGGGGATGAGGAAACAAAAGACTTTTAAAGATATCTATTGATAATAAATAAATGGTATTAAATATATGAGTTGGTCTATCTAAAATAATCAACCACCACGTTACCCTCTAAATAGGATCATCATATGGGATGAAGTAACCAATGTTGTCTTTCTCTTGGATGAAATTTCTATAAATAGTGTTAATGATTATATTTGGGGAATTAGATCTAGGTCAATTTTAAAGCCTAATTAAATGTTATACAATTGTATAAGGTAATAAATAATTCACAAATATTGGTATATTGATAACATAATATCATCCTATACTTGAATATATGATGTTTATTAGAAACATATACTCTCTATTTACTATGTGATGAAGTTAGAATCTAACTATAAAGCATCTATAAAATCTAAGGAATTCCCATTCGTTGTGAATTACATCATGTTTTCCTCCCCATTTATTGTTCTAAGGGAGTTGGTAAGAAAAATTTAACTTTAGAAATGGAGTTACCAAAACTCATTGAATCCAAATTTAGGAAGAATGTTCATTTTTATTCAATATTCCTTCCAACACATGGATAAATATTATTTTTATAACAGTATGGATTGAAACAAAAGGAAAAGAGGACAAGGAACATTCAAACCCAAGATGATCATGTGACTTAGAGTACTTTTTCATCTATTTTAGATGAATGTTAATATATGAAATGGTTCCATCGGATCAGATTTGAATTATCCTTTTTTATTTTATTGGAAATAATTTTGTCAATTTTTCTAACTCGTTGGCTATTAGAATCATTATATTCTCCCATCAATGTAAGTAAAACCTCTTTTATTATAACTATATACGTTGAATTAATAAAATATATACATTTATTTGTAATATACTTGAGGAAACTTTATAAATTGCTTACTCAAGTTTAATAGGGTGAGGGAACACATAGTAATTGTATTAAAATCCATTTTTAATGATTAGATAATAATACACTTAAATTTTTTTTATATACAAGAATATAAAATTATCTCCCAATTTCGATTTTAGACCTGCATTACTAGATATCACAGGTGTATGATAAATGATAATGGATTCTAAGGATTTATCTAATCTATAATGTAATAATTCAAAGTTTGTGTTCAATCAATATAAAGCTCACACTAGAGTGATAAAAAATGATGTAAACAACATAGTTGTTGATCATTATTATATAATAAAACTTCAAGATAGGGTTATCATTTATCGATTTAGTTGGTATTCAATTTATAACCTATAAATAGAATATTAGTTTCAATGAAAATTTATATGCATTCATAATATTAAACCATATGTTTACTATAGGGTATATGATGAGAAATAACCCATGATCATGATAAAATTATGTTTAATTCTAATTAATTAGGACATAGATTCTCAAATTAACCTTCCATTGATTAATGATCCAATTAATTCATCTTCAGAAAATTATTAAAACTGGGATGGGTGTTATCTGGGTGTGGTACATATAAGTTCTATTTCTTGAGAATGTCGGTCAATATTAAACTATGACATAAATTATTCAAATAATCAAGAAAAAATAAATTTAAATGACCCTAATAAGTTATAATCGAATGTGAATGTTCCTCACATAGTGAGATTGGTAGTGAATTAAATTTTGATGATGAATTAAACGAGTAAAATTATTTAATTGATGAGGAAGAGGCTTTAGTGTAAGGGATTTATGATCTATATAAATAACCCATGTCAAGTATTAAACTGATTTTTTACTCCCCATAACATATAATTAAGTTCATACCCTTTATTCTTAATAGGTTGAGGTGACGTAGGTCAAGAATTTACAAAAATGTAAATTTATGAAACAATATTAGGAAACCTGAACATTAAGAGTGTCCATAATTCCTATACCATTCAATATCACTCATAATAAATTTATAACAATATAAAGGCCTTATATTTAACACTAATTTAATCTTTGTCAAAATATTTAAGGGGTACTTTTTGTGTGTGATCTTATTCTTGGAAATTACTTTATTATAGAATATAAAGTAAGATTTAGTTCCAAAAACCTTACCATAAATCGTATAATACACGAGAGTTCATTAAAAAATTTTCTGGGTTCAATTACGCAAAATATCATAGATAAAATGGGTAGAAAGATAGATTGAATTAACTAACTCTTTATAAGCATGTGTTCAGGTGGCCTTAATTATATAGGATTCAATTCCATCCTTTAAAAACCCATAAATATTTTTAGAATAAGTAATGGCTTAAGAAGATGATATTTATATAAACAAAATGAAAAGTCATCATACAATACCGATGAATTGAATTACTTAATTAGTGAATTAGTAAAAATAAACATAATAACAAATTATTGGTTACATTACTATTCAAACTATAGAGATAGAGAAACACAAGTCTCATATAGAAGTTATGAAAGTGAAACTAGTATAAATGTGATCCAGAATAAAAAAATATTAGGAAAGTTTTTTAGTAATAGAATTTAAGTGTTAAAAATATTTCTCTATTAGATGAATCAAACCTACTAGATGTGTGTATCTTTAATTAGTGATTGATGCTTCCTTCAAACAATTGACTGGTTTAGATTATTTTACTAACCAAATTTTGTTATATAATTTATCTCTTTTCTATGAAAATTTAACATAGGTAGGATCTATCTGATGAATGTAATATTTTCTTTTGGCCCTTCAATAAAATATTTTTTTAAAGTTTTTATTAATTTTTTGTAGCATCCTATAATTTATGTCACTTTGAATATCCATTTTTGATAACTTATGAAGTGTAACACTAAAATAATTGAATCTATTTAAAAATTAAATATTATAATTCTTTAAAAATCATGATTTGAAATACTAGAATCATTAATGGAAAATAATTTGATCAATCAATTATCTCCTATGACATACGATCATAGATAGGTATATGAAGACTATATATATAGCACATTTACTATTATCATAGGCCATGGTTAACATGTTAGATAAAAGCTAGAAGTTATTTTCTTTTTTTCTTAGACTTATCCTTCTAGATGCCGATAGGTGGGATATATATAGAACACATGTCTTATCACCATAAGGAATTGATAGTCCATTTAAATATGATAGGATTGGTGACCCAAGATATATGAAATCAAAAAGGGTTTTTATATAAATAATTTAATGTTCAAGAAGGGATATATTACCCTAAAATCATCTCATTATTTTATTTTCATGAATTATATGAAACAAATTATATAAGTAATAATTGGTGGATATAACGTTTTCTTTGGTTTATAGAGATTTAAATTTCATATGAAATTTTATAGGGATAAATATTAGTCCATAAAAGAATTTCATATTTTCTTTTCCATGCTCTAACATTTTCCAAAGGCTTCAAAATTGAAGGATTAGTGATCCGAGAATTGTATTTTACATAAGAGACCCCTTTAGGGTTTTTTAATTGATATGTTTTGTGCTATTTTAATTTATTTTATAGTTTAAAGTTTTAAAGGTCAAAAAAATGTTGAATGGATGAAGTTTATGGTCATAAAACTTTTATAAAAAGAAGATGAGGATTAATGTCATATAACATTGATCAAAAGTTTAGTAAATTTAATCTTATATAACTTTAATAGAAGTGAGGACACCTATTTTTCAAAAAGGATGGAGTTGGCCAAAAAAAATGATGGATCTAATACAAATACAAGTGAACTCAATGGTGAAAGGGTGTACAGAGTTTAGGTCATACCACTTTAACCAAATCATAAATAACCATATCGGGTCGTAGATCATGGAATAAGTGTCACAAATTTATACTCATGTGATAATGGGTAGGATGATAAAATTAGGCCATACTTACAATGAACATAGTTGAACCTAAATGAATTTAAGTAGTGATAGTGCAAGTTTCCAAAATGGGGATAAATCTTAAAAATAAAATAGATGAAAATGAATTAGAAATATTTAAAATATTTTAAAGGATATTAGTGGATAATTTAGATCATAGTTTGGATCATCTAAATTTAGGAATAACAGGATGTAATAGAAATGGTAAGATAACCACAAGAAATGTTTGAATAATGTGTTTATGGACATACCATTATCAAAATATTCTAAAGATTATTATTTAACACAATAATGGATTCTACTACTATATTTTTAGAGGAATATAAAACTAGAGGTTTATTTTCATAAGATAAATATATTACCTTGGAAGAGGATAAACATGCTATATATGGAGTGCATGTATTATCACGAATCGAAAGGTGATCTATTGGATTATTCATTACTATTCCCAATAGTTGTAATAGATTTATGTTAATTTATAATCATGAGAGATTAAGATATTTATATGAAAAGTACATGTTGAAAAATATTAGGAATTCTTAAAATTTTATCCAAACAATGAGGATTTACACAAAGTGCTAACAAAGGGATAATAATTAGTTATAATTAGTAGGTAGGATCAATATAAGAGATCTAGACATCACTACATACCCTTAGGGGTTACACTTCAAGCTGGAAAAAATTATTAAAAGGTACATTTACTATAATAAGGTTAATTAAATAAAAACCTATGCGAATTGATGATTCCATATGTTAGTATTAGAAGAATGAGATGGTATGTCTTTGCCATCAGTGCCGGGGTTGTGCACCTTTTTATAGGAAAACTAGCCGACTTGCCGTGTGAATGTGGAGTGCTTATATCAGGACATATGTTGGGGAGGAGATATTCAAAGTTTTATTGTATGGGTGATTCCCTCCAAGACCTACGGGTCATGTAATTGTCTCTAAGCCGTTAGGATGTGTAAGGGTTCCACCTCACCCCTTGAAAGGTGGATTATAAAAAATAATAAAAAATGAAGGCCTTTGGGCCATTCCTTTACAATAAAGTACACATCCTAGTGTAGGGTTAATTGAGGAAAACCTAACATGAATTTTTAATACCTTAAACTAGGATGGTAAGGGATGTATAAAAGAAGAAATAATTTTATGGATATGTTCTGGATCGATGATCTAGGAATCGCTTCATAACCTACAGGAATATGAATAAATATATACATAGTGTTGGGATATGAGGTGGTTTATCCTAGTATATATTCACTAAAAGAAATAAAATGTGAATAAAGAATTCATACACTAGGTATTGTTATATATATTTGAATCTTAGATATGGGTATTAGTCAATGTGGGCTACAATAAGTAGTTTATTATCCTGCAGAATAGACCATTCCAAAAATTTTAGGTTCACTTAGTATTGACTATATGTTATAAAATTTAAGGTAATAATATGAGAACCAAATACCAACTAAGGAACAAAATTTATATTTTTTATTTTTGTGCGATGAGGACTATATACATGGTTTGAATCCATGTGAAGTAATTCGGGAGGAACATTTCATTCTTGAGAAGTTTGTTATACTCTCCATCCTATGTAATTAGGGAACAATATCTATTAGATTCAACCATATATATAATTTAACATACTTTCTATTTCCATTCCAATTTTATGGGTTTCTTTATTGGTATTATCTATGTTCTCAATGTGAACACTAATTTAAATTGAACAAAAAACTAGAGGAAAACCTTTTTTGAATGCTCACACAACATGATTATAATGTACTTCAAGATTTTAAAGTTATTTCAACCTATTCTAATCAATCCACTAAAATTCCTAAAAATTAATTTTTTAATACTCATACTTAGTTAGGTTGGTTACAAACTACTATATGGAGCGATGGAAACATGATCATTACATGTAAAACTATTTTGGTACTACACAAAAACAAATATGAGATATGTTATGTAGGAGTGTGTGTAGTAATGAAAAAGTATATAAGGATTGAGGAATTTATATAGCTATGAATTTTGATCTTTCTATGAGATATCTGTGAGGGTATTTAAAAAAGTTTGTTTTAAGGCCTTTACTTATCCATTTGCAATGGTGTGATAACAAGATGAATGATTGGACTTAATATTTTATTGATCATATAACATATTCAACCAAGATTCATAGATTATTTATGGTTGACCATAAGTATTGTGTAGGTAAATCTAAATTTGATAATGATATTGGACCTAATGAAGTTGATTACAACATTATTTCTCACATTATTTAGGGGTGTAACATCAATTTATTTTAAACAAATGATGAAAATAATAATTTTTTTTAACTTCATAATAGTTATTGGAGGTTATAAAAAAATGACATCACTACCCCACATATTAAATTAATTGGAGTAATTTGTTACATAAAGCAACTCCAGAGGTTGATAGATGTAACTATTACTCACTATACATGTACAGTTTTTCCTTGTGAATCCGGTATAATCATGAACAACATAAGGGTAAAATTACCCAAGTCCCTTAGTTTGTTGAGAAATATTTGATTCTATATAATTAACACCACATATTCTAGTGTGTATTTTATATATAAATGTGTATCTAGCCTCTTTTTCAATGCACTTGAAAATTATCCCATCAAATCCTCTCTTATATATAATTCTCTAATAATTCTATTCGTTATAGAGGATGAAATTTTCAACTCACCATTTTTCTCCTTCTTGTCTTGATCCTATAAAAAAATCCATTTGAAGGTAAAAAATTGTTGATGACATCATGTTGATTCCCTCATTAACTTGTTAAATCAAGGGATAATCTTTATCCGAATTTGTGAATATTTTGTCAATTTTTTCTTTTTTATTTATTAATAAATTGGAGGAACACACACTGACTTAATAGATAAACGATCATTTCATCTTAATTGGAACTAGAAATGTTTTTCGACAGATTTCATAAATTATCCACTTTATAATTATGAAGATGTAGAATATGAGACATTATTGGTTCTAAAGATAATGAGTACAACAGTTCTTACATGAAATCAAGAATAAGCATCAATACCGTCTTCTTGATAGAATAATCTCCATTAATATTTTTGATAACTAACATCAAATCACCTTGTAAATTATTTCATAAAACAATTATTTATTGGTAAAGATATAGTCCTAGGATGAGGTCTTGATATTAATCTCATTTTAGTTCATTATTTAGGTAGAAGGAATGTGTATGATAAAACCACCTTCACTAGAGAAATAAAAATTATTTCGAAACCAACTCAATTGAGTTTTATGGTTTCCATTTCCTTTCCATTTATACATTGTGAAGAACCATCAATGTACTTCTCCCATATTTAGTAATCTCCATTAATATAGAATATTTATTTATATTTGAGACCTATATTAAAAGACAATCCATCTGGGGTATGAGGTTCTACTAAAAAACCTATCAATTATTATCCATTAAGTCTCTTTTGGGAAATAAAAATGGATATAAAACTGTTATATAATATTAAAAAATATTAATAACCATATATTCAACATTATAAGACATAGGATATACTTTAATCGATCAATATAGGTGTTCAAGTGAAACTTTTGATATTGTAAACAATCGTGTATCTTATATAACATTAACAAAAAAGTAATATATATTTTTCTTAATTTTAGTATATAAAGTCTCATCCTCTAAAATTGTTAAAAGGTTTTATAAAAGATAGTTTTATTTTTTTGAATCATTTTTTTTCATGGAGAGAACTAATGGATTTCTTTTATATTGTCACATTAAGGTTAAACAGATTTCATTCCATATAAGGCATTAAAATAGGGATGTAAAATAAGTATTTATTAAAATGATAAAAGATTATTTGGAAATATCTATTCCATTGGTATGATTCCCCTTTATTCAACAACTTCATGAAATAAAAACTTTTTCTTATTTTTTTTGATAAAACACCTAATATAAGAAATAATTATTTTGATCCCTCTAAAACCTTAAAGATTAAAATATGGAGGCATCTCAAGTATTACTTTTCTGTTTTCTATATAAACGTTGATACAATGATGATAGATTAAAAATCCTACAAAATTTTGTAATTTCACCTTGAATGCACAATTCAATGGGTTCATATTCTGGTTGTTTGGCCAAATTTTGGAGAGTGCCACCTCAAGATCCGGGAATTTTTCTAGGTGTTGATTTCATTTAATGACCAAACCATAAATGTAACATTGAATGATATTTACTAATATAGGTTTATTGACATTTTTCATCACCCTATAGTAAGTGGATCAAGAATTTTTGAGACTAAAAGGTCTTACTATATATGAATACACTCCTTAAGGTTCCCTAAAAGAGGTTCATTGTTTGTATGTGGGAGAAATTGAAACATAGTTATACCAAGAATTACCGTCCATGAATGAGAGGTGTGTAAAACTATATATTTATTTAATTATTATACTTGTGGTCATGACATGGAATTCATTCTTCATATAGTGAGGGTGAGGTCCCAACATTTTCTACAATCTATTTTTTCATTCTTCTTCTCAAAGGGAACGATATTAGCCAACCATTTGGGATATTGGACCTCATAAAGAAAATCATATTTTATCAAATAGTGAAACTAGAATTCTATCTTAGAACCATCATATGAGCTCATTCTTCTTACTTCTTATTTATTACCATGATAATGTGTTGATAGATCCAAGTGTTGAAAAAATAATTATGGATTAATCCAAATATCTTGGTATAGGTCCATGTAAAGAAATTGTACTATTTCTTGAGAAATAAAATACATTGATATTGTTCCTTAGGATTAATGGTTTCACTAATTAGTGTAGGATATATGCCTTCTTTAGTACCCATATTCACATGATTCCTCTCTTCAATTGTTTTATAGACACATTACTTAAATGAAAATGGTGTATCCCCAAGTTCCTCTTTATTATCATCATCTAGGGTGGAGGGTGGATTAACCTTATGAGTCTCCGATAGTTGTTTGATATTATTATCACGTGTTTTAGAATTATATCAATTAGATATATATATATATATATATATATATTTTAAACTCAATAAATTCTGTTTGAATCGAGGTGAAGATACATAATCCCTATATCTTATTCTGATAGTTAATTTTCATTTGATTGAAATGCTTTGTCCATGTTGACCAAATATTAGTCAAACATGTGTTTAAAAATAGATTCTTGAAGCTAGGATCAATATGTATGGGTCAAAAAATAGATTTATATTTCTATAAATGGTAATGAATAAATAAGCGTTTCTTCTTATTACTCATAAGAGGAGAATATGGTTTAGGTGTCCCTTTATCCAACCAATATGACCATATTATTTCCAAAATATATCTTTATTTTATTCAATATAATTGACAGGGAGTAAGAAAAGTCAAATTAAATTTTTACAAGAGTTGATAAAAGATATTTATTATTTATTGGGGGAACAACCTATGTTTCACTATCTATTAAAAGATATTTCTCATCACTTTTGTAACACTCTACATCAATGTATTGATTTTTCAAGGAGTCAAAAGGGAAATTATCACCATAAAGTACTCCATTTTTATCATCAATAGATTACTCTAAATTGTTTTGGTAATAATAAGATACTACTATATTCTTATTAATCCATATCCAACCCAATATTGAAATGAAAGTGTTATCTTAATGAAACATCCTAAATTTAGAGTTATAGACGAGATCCTTGATGGAATTAAGTCTATGAATGTTTACAATCGTTTAGGCATGTAAATACCCTGACCCTAGTAGTATATAGTTGGTGAGTACTTTATTACATTGGCATAAAATACAAGGAATAAAATCCAAAAGAATCAAATATCTTAGTAGCCTTGGTAAGCAATATACATACATGAAATTCAAATTAAATTTTAAAACATAAAATACCAAAAGTTTTTTCTTGGAGAACACCATTATCACCCTTGGATATCCCTTCATATCAATTTTAAAAAACTTTTGGGTATCCTGCGGAAAATGAAGCATAATAAGGGGGTGAGCTTAGAAGCCCTGTTAGGGGAAGCATATAATTGAAACTATAATTAATGAATATTAATAATCAATATTCTAAGGTGTAAAACTAAAAAACTTTCCATTTATTAAAAAAATGATCATAATATAGGAGAAATAAATGATGATAAAATAAAGTCATTTAAATATTCACTCAATCTTGAAACATATACATGGATATTATAAATAATATGATAACCACATAGACATAAATAACTTATATCATTAGGAGGGAATTGAATAATATGCCTATACTTCAGTGGTAGAGGCTCCTTCTTAGCATCCAAGAGACTTAGTATCAAATCCTTGTGGGTGGGGGGGGGGTTAATTTCTAGGTTACTGTAGAAGGTACTATTCAATATTGTAGGAGACACCACTATTAATTTGATTTGGTCCTTCAGGCCACTAGTTTGGGCCTATGTATCTAAGGGACTTCAGGACACCAAAGGCCTTAGGGTTGTAAGGGACTTCGGGTCACCAATGGCCTTTGGGCCACTGTGATTTTCGGACTTAGAAAAAGACCATGAATCAATGGGAATAGCACACAAGAGAAGAACTAGATGAGGATTTAGAGCATAAGGAGTGAATTAATAATTTCATACATACAAAATACACATTCAAGACCTTTCACAAAAACATTTAATTCTATGGGTAGAATCCTGCCTAATTTGGCCAAATGATTTACCTCATGAGACTCATCGTTGCATCAAGAAGATATTTATAATATAACACCCAAAGCCCTCTAGGCTGGATCCGGTGCATTACTTGTGATATTTTCATGGTTAGACGGAATGAAAATCCCGAAGGAACGATCAGATTAGTTGTATTGAAGAAACTAGATAAGTTTATTTAACATAAATTACATTGGATAAGGTTTTAAGATACAATCCATAATGAAAAACAAAAACTACATCCACTAGCACTTAATAAATGACCTTATCTTCATAACCTATTGAAGTTAAAAAATGAAAGTGGTGAGCTTAAATGATCTGTAAGGGTTACAAATAGCGTAACCCTAAGTAAAATAATATGTGAATCATAATAAACCTATCATAATCAAAATGGCATAGTGAATAAATGAACAACTAATGCCATTAATAAACTGATAATGAAACTGCATCCATAGAGTTTGTCATAGTGAAAACCTCATGGATAATAATAATAACTGATAATGAATAAAGAGAATGCTTATTAATTGGACATCATGTATCTGGAACATGAAACCATAATACCGTAAAAACGGTTTACTGCTGTGGGTAGAAACCTGTCTGATTCTTTTGGAAACAAATTCGAAGGGTATGTCACCAAACTGTTTTGTCTCATGAGACCTACCGATGCATCTAGGGGATGTAGTGGGCCCCACCCACCTCTACATCCAAAGAATTATTTATACAATTATTCAATACAAGAGAAATATGCCTTTTCAATATCTTTATAGAGTATAGAATACAGATTCATCAATAACATCCAAACTATACACCGTATGTGAAATGGTATACAGTTTGGACAATAAACATATCCATGACATGAGATTATGGATATTGAATAGAAATATAATTTCAAATGTAAAGTGATCTCAAATGGGCAGTAGATACACCACATAAGGATTATTAGGTGCAGAATAAAAAGTTAGTCACAGCAAAGGGGATATTCTTGAACAAAAGTGAGAGAGAGGATCCCTTACCTTATGCTTGAAGGTGTTCTTGTCTTATTTTTAAAGACCTGAATAATCAAATTAGTATTATTAATTCATAAGTACATAACCTCTCTTATGTTTAATTGATATGTTATAACCTTATTTAGTTCATTAATGGCCTTCTTGATGGATTTAGAAGATTCAATTTTATTGTTTTCGAATCATTTCTTACTTGGTTTCATGCTTTGTTTACTTGTATTCATGAATGGAAGTTGGTTTGAAATATGGTTAAACATCCAGAATTGTTAATATACATTATTAGTGAAATTAAAGAGACATAAATGATCTTATAATGTGTAAAGATTCCAAAAAATTAATCAAGATAAAATAAATATATTTTGATCTGGTTCAACCATATATTTGGTTTCATGACCAGACTAGAAATAATTAATGGAAATTGAAATTACATCGTCCACGATGTTGGTAATTGGACACATCATGGACAATGTTTTTATTCCAAAAATAAGTGGGAGAGTAGATTAATAATGATGAGGAATTATCCATAAACATGAGAAAGTCCATAATATACAAGATTCTGGAGCATACATTCCTTCTGGATAAGATTAGGTGAGGAAAGAAGAAGAAAATAAAGGAATCTTAAAATGAATGAAAACTTTATAAATTTCTCACAAAAATTCAGCACCCTAACGACGTCTCTTAAAATTTCATAAAAATAGTTTGATTAGAGGAATAAAATATCTCATAATTCATACATAATATGGACAGTAAGGGGGAATATTTAATGAAATATCCCAACACAATCCAAAGGAAATGGAAGATAATAACATAAAATGAAAGAAAATAAAGAAAATAAAAGAGGTTGTTTACCTCTTGATCTCTTCTCCTTGAGATCCTTCTTAAGGGATTTGGTTTTGGTATTTTGGTGAGACCGGTAGCTCTAGGATGTGGGGAAGAGACTTGGGAGGATTATTCGGAAGAACGTTGAGGAGATTGAAGGCTTAGAGGAGTGAATATGAGAGGTGGTGGTGGGGGTTTTGTATAGTGGAGGAGAGGGGTAAATTTTGAATATTTAATTTCATTATTTTATTATTTCCATCAAGACAACCAATAGTATTGTTTCATGTGCCCCATAATAGTAATAATGGCATGCGAGTTTGAACCAAGTGTCCTTGAATCACTTATGATGTCATAAATAGTGTATTTTACTAAAAAATTGAATATATGGTATTTTACCGTATTTCACTGTTCATAAAAAATTCAATAATTTTAGAAAAATACCAACAATTCACCCCTACCATTTTTTGATGTGTAGAATTCAGAAGTGAAATCCATTTTTAAAAAATAATTTTCTAAATATTGTTAATTTAATTTTTAAATAAGGTCATAGTTAATTCGCAAAATAACAATCTTGAAGTGCAGTTAATTTTATGTGACATTGAAAAATTAATTAAGATCTCATTATCTTGTTGCCTTAAGAAAATGAAATAATATTATCATTTACAATTCATAAGGGCCATATTACTATTAATAAGGGTATGCTACTATTCACTAAAAACCAAGTTTGTTCTATCAGCCTCCAAATGACTAACTGATCATAACTGTAGATAACCATTTTTTGTAATTCAAAACATAAAAGTGGAAAATTTATATTTAATGGCTAGGTTTTTAATATATCATAAATATCTAGTGTTGTTTCAAAGGAACACAGTGATGAATAGAATGTATTTAAGAGAAAAATTCCATAAAATGTTTGGGGTGCTACATATAACCAGGCCCCACCCATAAATTACTATGTCTAATGTATTCCTTATATAAAAGGGGAGAAAAATAATAAACATAAAAATTTATATTGACAAACTAACATATGAAATTTTAAAACTTACCCCAATCAAATAAACATAATAACAAGCAATCTAGAATAACATGATAAACGGTAATAAAATTGTACATCCTTAGAAAAATGATCAAAAAACATCCATAGAAATAATAAGGTTGATATCAATATAACAAATCCATAGTGTATCAAAATTAAAATAGTGGGTTTATTTCATCTATGTATAGAAATACCAAAAAAATTTCATTAAAAACATTTTTGAGGAAAATAACTTGTTCACTTTGAAAACATCCATTAAAAAAATAAACATTTTTTTACAATAATTTACTTTAAAAATAACCTTTGAATCTTATAAAAGATTTTTCGAAACATTTTTTGGACATGATGATTGGAATTTCCATTGATTCCATAAAAGTTAAAACAAATATTCCTTCCACATTTTTAGTAAATGGAAATTTTTCCTTATTTTGAAAACAAAATGAAGATTCAATTACATTAAAAAAGTAAAAACGGGTAAAAATGTATTTAATAGATAATTTATAAAATTTTAAAATAATTTTTGAAAAACGTTTTAGAAAACATAGATTTTGATGAAAAATAATTTTTGATTAAAGAGAGAAAAAAATGTCATATTTTAAAAAAAACAAACTTTTTCCCAATAATTGTATGTAAAAAAGAGGTAAAAAATGTACTATAACATGAAAATATTACTGAATAACTAAACTATAAGATAATATATTGATTTTAAGGTAGAAATTTCAAATAATTCTCCCAAGGTATACTTGAGAAAAATAATTCTGAATAATGATGAGATTGTAAAATAAACACTTAACACTTTGGTAACTTTTGAATCATAAGCCCAATAAAATAAATTACTTAAAATGAAACTTTAAATACCATTAATAAAAATATATTTATTATATAACATATCAAATGGGGTATTATATATACCACACAAAGGATTAATTGGTGAATATCACGTATATATCACGGAAGTAAAAGTGATACAAGAAAACCATATCTCATTTTTAAGTACTTCATTTGTGTATAGAACTCTTCTATAATAAATATGTGTTTATTTTAATTTTTTTTATAAACATAGGTATATATATATATATATCATAATTTATATTATTTAATTAATGTCTTTGGTCACTCATTTATTAATAATTCTTTGTTAAAATTAATATCTCGGGTGATAATTGCTTCATTATTCATGTATGTTTTAGATTGGTAATATTGGTACTTATACTTTTATAATTATTAAATCATATAAATAATGTTAAAAATTATATAAATATCATATATATTCATTATATATGTATTTAGGGTAATATATAAAATTTATAGATGGAAAATGGATTACTCTATTCACGAAGACAGTAGGCCATACATTTACATGAGCACTGTTTCTATTTTTCTCAACAGATGGAATGAAAGAAAAATAAATATTAATTAAACTATATATAATAATTATTATGTTATAAAAATCATTTAATTTAATAAAATAAATACTTATTACCATCCATGTGCAGACAAAATGAAAAACATTTCACATTACTACATGGAGGCTGTAGTCCACACGTACACATGAGTAAAATTATTGTTTTCCAACAGATTGGAAGGTAAGAAGTCATATGTGATATTATATTTATATAAATATTATAGGATCATAAATATCACATATATAAATTAACTTTAGCCCTAATACCTTTCAAGTAAAGTTTAAGTGAAAAGTGAATCACATTACTTTGTGAGGTGGTAGTCCACCGTACATAGGAGCGATTTCATCATATCCCCCCAGAGAAAGGAAAGTAAGTAGGTATATGTGTTATGATAATTAAAAAATAATAATAATTGCAAAAATATAACATAAATATTTTAAATAATTCATCATATCGAGCCTTGAAATGTGGTTATGGAAAACGAATTACATCAGTTTGTGAGGTGGTAGTCCATTGTACACATGATCAGAGGTTTCATTTTGCATTTGAAGAAAGAGGGGGATGTTGAAATAGTTTAGAACAATATATTTGGATGATTTTTAGTGACCCATATTGAACACCATAATGTAACTACCATGTGTTAAGCTCCACGATTAACTCATTGGGGGTTATAGGGGAAACATGCCTCTACTTGTGGGGTATGGGGGCCGAAGGCCCCAACCCAAATAGATGTGAACTGTCGAAAACCTTTATAACTTTAGAATAGATTACTAGGTGACAACTATAGATAACTATAGTAGTGATGTCTTTGGCATGACACTGTAGGAGTACATACATTGGTATGACACTTTAGTAGGGCTAACAGACAACACCGACAGAGAACTTTAGTAGTGCGGACTTTGGAGACAGTGGTATTGTAGATCCGTATACTTTCAGACACCAAAAACTATATAATTTTTTACATGGGTTGACATATCACTATAGGAGTGTGGAATTTTACCCACCATTCACTACAACATAGTGGAACTATATTGCGTTGGGTGGCACATTATTTCATTATCTTTATTAGATCATTCGAACTAGGTTTTATGTGTGTAAAACTATATGATCTATTTATAATTATGATCCAAAAACATAGTGAAATCTAATATACACATGGATGTAGATATTTTTCTTGAACCAAATAAATTTATGTGCTCATGTTCATATATTGTTTATCTATCTTTTCTTCATCCACAAACCCATTTTTCGTTGTGACTCACGATATTTCTACAACAGATATGGATATGATTACAAAATTAATAAAATAATAAATTAGTATATATGAGAGAATTATCTTATTATATTATCATAGTTTGATAAGGTTTTAGGTATGTTAAGGAAAAAATAAAAAAAAAATTTACGTTAAATTTCTTTACCTTTTTTTTGAAGATCCTCATTTGGTTTACACCTAAAGCCTTCATAGAAGGGATTCCTATTCAAAATATGTCCTCTAGAATCTAGATAGTTAATTAAGGTATGTTTTTTAATTGTAATTTTTTGAACCAAAGGGTTTTGTATGTGTGAAGAGGGGAGGATATGGGGTTTCCATTTATAAGTTTGGGAGAGTACCCGCATGAAATTTTTAAAAATATAAAGAGATACCCATTTTATCCAATGAAAAATTCTAAAGTGGGTAATTATTATTAATTATAGGTTATACTATCTAAATATGGCCATAAAATAGGTTTTGGACAATGTTGAGTTCATTTTTAGCTATTATCATCTTAGTTTATACCCTTATAAACCCATTTTTTACCCTAATAGTGGTAATTAATTTTTACACTTTTCACAATTCATTATGTAAAAAAATTAATTTGACCTTATTAGATATTAAAAATTATTATGATTATAAATATTTAATCAAATTTTATAAATTAAATTCATATAATAGACATAATTTAATTTAAAATTAAACCATAGATGCACCAAAATAGTGGGTTTTCAAAGAGAGAATTCTCATCAGTATATAATTTTTTAATATCAAAATTCAATATGAAATTGATTATAATGACATAAATTAGTCATATTTTAAAATAATTGAACTAATTTTACATTATAACAAATTTAATATATAATTTATCTTTATAAATAATTTAAAATAAAAGGTCGTTTAAAAAAATCAATATTATTCACTATTCATCAAAAAAATTAATCTTTTTAGAAAATTATTTAAAATTTAAAAAAATATAATTTTGAATTCTAGATTTCAAAAATAAACTTTAATTTTTTAATTAATCTATCTAAAAGTGGTAAAAATTAATTTTAAATTATGTGCACAAAGCACAACTAATTCACCTTTCCTAAAAATATAGTTTTTCAGAAAACATTTATTTCTATTTCAAATTGTTCTTATTTTATTTATAATAAATAAATAATAATTTAGTCTATTTTAGGAAATTTTAAACCATATAATTTTCATAATTTATTTATTTATATTCATACCCTACATATTAATGGGTATGTTATTATGGTCATGTTTAAATAATAATATTTTAATAGAGTATCACATTTCATTCTGTGCATTGAATGATATCCCAGATATTAAATTTATTTAAAAACAAATATATAATAAATTCTTTGGGAGTTAAAAATCTCTTCTAATCATGGTGTTTCAGGTTATATACGCAATAAAATATGATGTTCCTCTTTTAAAATCTGAGTGTGTTATATTCTACACCCTAAAATAAATTGAATCATTTAAATTTAATCTTGATATCAATAATCAAGGGTTTGAAATTTTAAAATACACCTCTTTAAATTCAACATCATGATAAGGGTTAATAAAAAAATCCTCTCAAGAAGAGAGAAAGGGAACTACAAAGGTCATCTAGAATAATCACATAACTAGAATTCCAAGTAGGAGAACATAGGTTAGATTTGAAAATATGCACATGGAAGAAAATTATATTGACTAAATAATGATAGAGGAATAGTGAGGTCATTTATCAAAAGAAAGTGAATGATTAAGATAAAGTCAAAAACCAAAAACCATAATTTATTTATGATTTAAGGGACCACTTGATTCATCAGAAATGAATGCACTAGGATAAAGTTTTTGTTTTGAGATCCTTTTCCTGGAGTTGAGGGATTTATTCACCATTTAAACTGAGTATTTATGAAAATATACTTAATTGATATATTACTATTTAATAGGCACATTTTCATTATTTTGTATTAATCTTATCAATTCTTACTTTATATATTACACCAAGAAACGAATATCCCATAATAATTTTCTATGTTTGAAGAACTAAAATTATCATTTAGAAAATCACTAGATCAATAAAAGATTGGAAAGTAATTCCTCCCATATCTAGATTTTTTCAAAAAAAAAGGGTAGAACAATATATACAATATAATACATTAATCCATAATACTCTAATAGTAACTCCCAAATTTCAACATAATATATTTCATAAATGGATAACTTTTAGAATCATCCAAAATATGACTCACTAAATTCGATGTCCAAAAATATAAAATTAAGGTCACTAAATCAACATTATATTCCCCAATCAATGTAAAGTGGATCTCAATTTCACATTTTAAATATGTGAATTCCTTTATTACTATAAAAACTTAATGAAAACATGAATGGTTTCAAAAATAATATATTAGGTTGTTGAATATATTCCATAAATCCAAACATGCAGTAAAATCCAAAAAAGATAACATAAATCAATAAACAATTTCATGGTTATTAATAATATACCATAAAAATATATTCATAATTATTATCTTCAATATATACCACATATTAAGGCTTATCTTCCCTAAATCATGTGTTTTCCAAAATGATCTACCTTCTATAGAATCACTTTTCTTGATTGTCATTATTATTCCCAATATGGTTTTAGGTCCTTAGAGAAAAGGTACTATAATAAAGTACTTATAAATTCTATTATTATTATAATGAAAATATCAATGATAAAATACTTCTAATTTTTTTCTTAAGTCTAAATGCAAGAATATTAATCATTCCACTTCATCTATATCAATATCATAAGTTTGATCTTGATCCCTTATATTCCTATGGGGTATATTCTCTTAACGCTTAGGAAATTCATTTTCATAGTGGTCCATCTTCTTATAGTTGAATAATTTAATATTTTAAAATTATTTCATTACCATTAAATCATGAAGATGGTGTAATTTCTCTCCAAAATCTTAAAAAATACCCATTCCCTTAATGAAAGTACAAGGATACCTCTTTACACAATTATCACATGTGGAAAATTCTTCTTTCTCTTATTACCTCTATCCGCATTTTTCTCTTCTATAATATTATTTTATTTCATTCCATATAATTCCTTAGACTTAGATAATTATTTTTCTGTTTTGAAAACATATGATACTATGTCCTCTTATGATTGGAATTTTTGGGAGACTAATTTCCTTCGAAGGATTGGATTTAAAACATTGAAGAAATGATCAATATTACTCTTTGGATTATGTATGTAGTCCATAACATTCCTTACTAACCTTGTAAAGTTAGGTTCCTACTTAACTACATTTTCATCTTATTTACTTCTTAGAATCAACAATTTCCCATCCATATCTACTCAATTTTCTCTAGGAAAATACTTTTCCAAGAAGCGTACCTTAAAATCCATCTATAACCTATTTTCTATTTATTAATCATCCTTAGTATTTGGAATCAATGAACACTATTTATCAATATCTCTTAAGAGATGATAAGAATCCATGGAAACTTTTAGCACCTTATTTCTTCCCAAAGAGGGAAGTATCATCTCTAAGGAACGTATCCATTTCACTACTTCAAATGGATTTATAGTCCCATTGAACGTTGGAGGTCATTGACACATAAAGTAGCCTAATATAATTACATTTTTGGTGGATAAGTAGGATAAAAAATAAGAGAAATGTTATTGCTCATAAATTGAGTCAGCTGCCCCAATATTATTATAATTTCTACAGTAACAAATATATCTCTAGCTACAACTTCATTATCTTTCATAGGGGGATAATCCATACTTTGGGCACGTGAATCGATATGGTTCCAATTAGTTCCACTAGGAACTATTTATAAATAGTTCCATATATTAGATTAGGTTATAGAATTATGAAACATAATTTATAATCCAAATACTACCGAAATAATTAAAAAAAATTGAAAAATTTATGCATTGGAAATATGATAATCATAAACATGGTTTCTTTATTATGGTTTTAAGATCATAAAAGTATTTTAAAATACTTCATAATAATTTATAAATAAAATTTAAATTAAGAATATAATAACCCCTAGGAGTGTAAAAACAGATGTTTAGTAAATACCATTTTCATATACCAGGTATTTCTTGAGTCAAGCCTGAGATGACATAATCAGAGTTATTACCCCTAGGTATATCTATTCCATAACCACATCCACTTGGGGTATCCAGAAAGATATGTATTTCAAGGAAAATTAAATAATCTCCACCTTACTCAAACTTTAAGATTTTATATTATATATAGAATCATACTTAAAGTAATTCTAAGGGTTATATTCCCTATTCTACATTTTTTGAAATCCTGTTCACAATGTTTATGCTAAACTTCTTCTCCTACCAACTATAAATACCCTAAACCTTGTATTCCAGGTTTAGTGATTTATTTATTATATTGGAATACTATACAAGGAATCATATCACAAAGGATTGTATATTTTAGTAGTCATGGTAATATTGATACATACTTGAAATTCACATTACATTTTAAAAATTAAAAAAATTGTTTTCTTTGAGAATGCCATTATTCCACATTTCATATCCTTTCATATCAATAATAATACTATTTTTCATATCACGGGGAAAAGAAAACATAGTAAAGGGGTGAGATAATACGATTAGTAATAGTAAATATACAATGGAATATATCCGGAATAAATAATAATAGTCAATATAGAAATGTATATAATTGAAACACATTACATTTAATTAATAAATTGATCATAATATAGAAAAAATAAACTATGATCAAATAAATCCATATAAATAATCACATGTGTTTTAAACTTATAGATGGACATTATAACTAATAAAATAATCAAATATATATTAATAATTGATCTCATAATGAGGGAATTCATAATGATGG
This sequence comes from Viscum album, assembly GCA_963277665.1. NCBI lineage: Eukaryota > Viridiplantae > Streptophyta > Magnoliopsida > Santalales > Viscaceae > Viscum > Viscum album. Next base: position 1,145,145,584 of record OY728148.1, read on the forward strand.
ACATCTGAAACATACCATAATAACCATTCATAAGACTATTTAAATATGTGGGTAGAAACCCATCTAATTTGGCCAACTGATTTGTCTCATGAGACCTAACGATATATCAATGGGATATATATAACTGGGACCCATCCATTACCTAATAATTATAATTAATTCCTTATATGAATGGTGTGAAACATAATGAAAATACACATTCCCATTGAAAAACTAACATATGAAATGCTAATACTTAACCTAAACAAATAAATATAATCATAAAATACCCATAAAAATTTGGTGAATGGAAATAAAATTATACCTTATTTGTCAAATTTATCATAAACCATCCAATGAAATAATAATGATGATATCAATACAACATATCCCCAGTGGGGCATAAGTAAAATAAAGTGTTGTTGTAGTTGATGAATAAAAATACCATCAAAATGTCATTAAAAACACACTTGATGAAATTAATCGTTGCACTTTGAAAATTACCCTTTAAAATAAAAAGTAAACTAGAAAATTTTAAAAAAAATTTCTTTGAAAATATAATTTTAAAATTATTAAATAATTTTTATAAAATTGAGTGGTCATGATTATAATAAATTTCATTAATGCTGATACATTAATACAAATATCCCTTTCCCATTTTTGGTAAAAGTTAACAGGCCTTGTTTTGAAAATGACATGAATATTTATTTAATTTTTTTTAAAAGAAAAAATGGGTAAAAATTTATATTTTTAGTCATTTTTAAAATTTTAAAAACATTTTTAAAAACATTTTTAGAAATCATATATTTTGATGAAAAAGTATTTTTGACCAAAGAGATAAATAATGTCCGATTTTAGTAAAAACAATTTCTCAAAAAATTTTAATACCCAAGAAAAGAAAAAATGGTACTATTACATTAAAGAGGTCATGAATAACTGGATTAAAATAAAATATATTTATTTTAAGATATAAATATCAAATAAATACCCCATGGAAGACTTACACAAAAGCAGTCCCGAAAAATAATGAGATTGGGAAATGAACCCTTAACACTTTGGTAACTTTTGAATCATAATCCCCATGAAAGAAATAATTCCATATTTAAACATTAAATGACATGAATAGAAATATAGTCAATATATAACCTATCAAATGGGGAAGTATATACACCATAAAAAATAATAGGTGGTGAATATGGCATATGTCTCATGGAAGTAAAAGTGAGATGAGAAACTCTTACCTCACGTTTGAATTTCTTTGTATGTGTTTGAACCTCGTATATAATAAATATTGGTTTATTAAAAATTTATTATAAATCCATAATCATATTTATCATACCATATATTATTTATTTATAGTATTTTATCACATGTTTATTAACAATTATTTTTTTTAAAATCACTATTTTGGGTGATAATTTCTTCATTTTTCATGTGTATTTTAGTTCTCTAATTTTGGAACTTTAGTTTTATTATGGTTAAATAATCTACAGAATTATAAACATGGTATATATATAATATATATTCATTATTTATTTATTTATAATAATATATATAAGGTAGATATAGAAAGTGGATTACACCATTCATGGAGAAGAAAGGTTCTATGTATGAATGGAAGTTGTTTCCATTTTTCTAAAGGAGGGGAACAGAAGAAAAATGAATATTCATTCACCTTTACAAAATCATTATTACATTATATATATCATTTATATTAATAAATATAAATCTTATCTCCCTCGATGTGAAAATTAAATGAAAATCATTTCACATTGCTATGTGGAGGTGGTAGACAACACGTACGCATGAGTGACATTATTGTTTTCCAAAGGTCTGGAACATAAGAAGTTAAAAATGATATTGTATTTCAATAAGTGTTTTTATATCATAAATATAATATATATTTATTAAAATTACATTTACTAAATTATATTTAAATCAAAATTGAAAAACGAATGACATCTCTTCGCGAGGTGGTACTCCGCCAAACACACGAGCGACATTAGCGTATCATCCAACAAATGGAAAGTAAGAAGGGATATGGGATATGATAATTTTATAATTATAAAAATTCAATAATTATAATATAAATATGTTAAATACATAATTATATTCAGCCTTTAATGGTGGTGATGAAAAAAATATATCAGTTTGTAAGGGGGTAGTCCTCCACACACACGATCGATGGTTTCGATTTTCATATTATGGAATTAGAGATGGACATGGGTTAATTAATTTTTAATATCTCAGATTTTCCGTGTATTATTTTTCAATATTATATGGAATTATTTCGAGACTGGGCGTGAATAAGGCACATCATTCTGAGGCCTAGTGAGACTAGAATGGTGGTTTGAATTTTTTTAAGTTAAGCGAGTCGGCACTTGTTTGCGTTTGGGATAGTTTCAAAATGGATTCCCAGATTAAAAATATGAGGGAACGGTTGCGTCCAGGATGACGAATTTACCTAATAACAAGCCTAACCTCGACCGACACGGGTCGAGGGAAAAAGTTAATTTTCAGACGTTTTAAGTAAAATAAAATAAAACAAATTCGCAAAGTTTATTTTATTTCATTTTGGAAATATCCACTGCAGCGCAACGATGAGGTAGCTATTTCAGTCATTAATGTCATGTCATAATGACTCAGAAACAACAACGCTGAATCATTAATGCCGCAGCATGATGGGTTGTCAAATACATTTCCCATTTTATTAGGATAGTTGGATATTTCTCGTTGGCGACAATTGAGAGAATCCTCTGGAGAATCTACAGAGCGTTGGAGAAAAACTCCCAGTGACAAAAAATGAAGGATCAAAGTTGATATTTGTGACGACAATGAAGTTGAAGGATCTCGATGACGATGACAGCATGAACCTTTCATCAACAATCGATCATTTCTTAATAGTAGGGGTTTGTTATTTAATTTTTCTTTTCCCCATTTTTGATTTGAACGACGAACGTGGATCAACCACTAACAAGTTGATTTTTGGATTCAAACGTTATTGTGGGAGGATTTCATTTGAGTTGATTTTGGGGAATTAATCCACGTTGATTATTGTTATTGATTTATGCTCTGTTTAAGCCTATTAATGGGAGCAGATCAACACCGTGACGAACGATTGCGGAGGTTTGTTCCTCAAATTTGTTATATTGGATTTCTTCCCTTTTTCTTTCGCGCGTTCTTCACATTCTTCATGGTAAGATGAACAATGGATCGTTGTGCATCCATTTTGCAAAGAAACAATCCAAAATTGAAGAATCAACACCACAACGACTTTGTGGAGGTGCGACGACGATGGCAGACATTGAATTGGAACAAATAGGGAAGGGTCATTCTTAGACTGTTCATTGTGCAGGAAGATAAAATAATGTTTTCGGGGCCGATCAGAGGTATGGAAACACCGTAAGAATCTTCGTGGTGTCAGGGAGACCAAAACCCAGGACTTTCGTGGTGATTGGACAACCGGATTGTAACGCCGCGACACCAATTACCCAGAGTCGGTGCATTATTACATAACATTGGCATGATCACAAAAGATCAAGTCTCGAAAGACCGATTAGTTTAGTATCCTTGGAATCACTAGATATATTCATAAGTCTTACATTATATCATAAAGTTAAAAAATATACAACAACATCATGTATTCATATCCCCACATACTTTCCCTATAGGTCATTCATTAAATACTTCTTCACATCCTGGGAAAAATTAAAACATTGAAAGGGGTGAGCTCAGATGCCAAGTAAGGATAACAATATAGCGGAAAATTTCATAAATAAACATAAACATTTAAGGTAATGTATAACTAAAACAAAAGCCTTTTAAACTTTAAATTTATTATAATATGGTAAAGATAAAATGAAATAATTCCATTTACTTATTCACATGGATATTCTACTAGTCGAATAAGCACATGCAATATGAATAACCACTTTTATAATGATGGAATGCATAATGCCAGACTATCATAACCACATAGTCAAGTATTTGTGCCAAGAATAAAAATAATATTTTTTCAAGGCCTTATGCCAAGACACTAGTTTGTCTCATGAGACCTATCGATGCATTGAAGAGCTATAGGGGGATCCACCCGTCACTTATTAAGTCCAAAGCATTCCTCATATGAACTGGTTTAAACATAACAAAAACATTCGTATTAAAACTAGCATACGAAATGTCAATACTTTCTACATAAAACAAGAATGGTATAGTAATAACACATACACAGTCAAACATATCAAAAAATCTTGAATACTATATGGAAGTTTTGTATCATAATAGACCAACTTCAAATAAGCTTAAAATCCATCAAAGGATTCTGACATAGATGAAATCAAAACTATTTGAGATAAATATCTCTTTTTTTGAAATCATTTAAAAGTAACATATTTATAAAATAAAAAATTTAATTTCAAAATATTCTTATAATCTTGTAAGGGAATTTTCAATGATTTTATAACGGCGGAAAATAGCCGCACCCGCTGTATAAGTTAAAAAAAATAAATTCTTACCTTAATTCTGTCGAAAAGGATAAAAAGGACCTTGTTTGAAAAATGACAGAAATATTACTTTATAAACTTATTATCAAAAGTCAAACAAGGGTATGAATGACTTTAACCCATATTCTGTAAAATAGTAATAATTATTTGAAATACATTTTTAGGAAACCTGGATGTGGATGATAAAGAGGTCCCAGTAGATAATTACACATAAACAACCTCGGATAATGAAGAGATTGTGAAATAAACCTCTACCTTGTACTTTTCCTTGGTCGAGGGGAGGTTATCCTCCTGTAAAATATTTAAATCATTGTTATTAAATTATACAAGAATAATATACATTAATATGATATCATGATCTTTTAATATCGCTTTGTTAATAATATTTTAGTTTTATCGTCGTTTCGGGTGTTCACTTGCTCATTTTATTTTATATGTTTTGTTACATAATCCGTGTTTGTTATCCATAGGTTTTATATTATTAATATCCATAATTAAATCAAGTCCTTACACATTATTTTTAATCATCAAATAAAAATTAGTCCCGAATGGATACGATGGAGAATTAATCTCATCGCGTTCATAGAGACGGTAGTCCGTACGTACGCATGAGCGATAATATCATTATTTTGATATTAAAATAATATATAATTGGATGGTGTATCATATATAAAAAATAATTATCACGTTATATTTATTATTTACATGAATTACACATCATTATTATACCCATCCAAATAATAATGTATTGAATAACAATTACACCACAACGTGGAGACCGTAAGCCATACGTACGCACGTATGGTGAAATGTCATTGAAAGGATGGATATAATACCTAATATGGTTTTACCATATTTATAATAACATAAAATTATATAGAATATATTTGTGTTATTATTTATAATTGAAATATCAAAGAAAGAAGAAGTGTAATAAGAAAGGAACTTGAAAGAGGGTGGTGAAATCATTACCTCTTCTTTGGGTTCTTCATTTTGATTTGATCAAAAGGGCTCCTTAGGAAGGATTTCTGATCAGAATAAGGCCTCTAGGTTGAATTGATGGAATTTTAGATGATATTTGGGCAGGGTTTGGCTGAGCCAAAAGGCTTTGAAGGTGTGAATTAGAGAGAAGGGGGAGTGCCCTTTTATAAGCGGGGTGAGCGGCACCTTAAGAAAAGCTAGAAATATTATTTTATAATAAATCAATATTCGGTTTCTAATGGATAAAAAGTGTATTATTTAATGGTTAAGGTGGTTATAGGTCTAAAACCACTCAACCAATAGGTTTTATATTGTTTTGGGTCTCTATATTAACTTTATCTTTTTGATTTAACTCTTAGTTAAATAGTTTGACATTTACCATGTCTCTTTGTATTTTTATATTATATAGTTAATAAACTTACTATATACTTCTAAGAGACCCCCAGTGGTACATTAATGATACACCTATCATTATATAATTCCTTTGGATGAAGAATATATTTTTAGGAATTGAATATCAATTAATAATATATTATTTGTTTTAAAAACTATTTTATGTCAATTTTGACACTATTTGGTATTTTGTTTTTTCTAAATTCATAACAACGTTATTACTTCTAACCTAATTCATTTAATCAACCATAACATTTCATATTAAACTATAAAATTCGTGTAATTCATTAAAAGTCTCAAATTATATTTATTTGGGTATTTATAATATCAATTATTGTAATATTTCACTAATAAGGTAATTACAGCATCATCATTGTGTCATAAATAAATTAAATTATTTGATGTCTAAAAATTATAAATAAAATACCATTATGTAGGAAATCTTTTTATATTTCTAATTAATATTTATAATTGAATTTATCTTATGTATAATCATATATTAAAAATGTTTTAGTTATTAAACTTTGATTTTAACTCTTTTAACTCTTCTTTGAATTAAATAATAATAAATATCCTACTCTAATCCAAGTGGACCAAATAGGTTCATATTTTTTTCCTAAGTATTTTTTTGGTCTAATTATGCATATACAATAGAATTAGGACACGTTTAGGGTAATAATAATATCATTTTTACCCTTTATTACCCTATTTACATTTAACCGTGGTAAATAAAAGTAAAAAGTTACTACTCACCAAAAAATATTTTTATCTTATTGAACCAAATTTTACTCCTTGATATTAACCGTGTCCCTAAAATTTTCAAAATTCCACTCACAGAAGGGGTAAAATTAAGTTTTATGTGAATTTACAAATTCTCATAGGAGATGGGTAAAAGACGGTGAAAAGTTCAATAAAATTTTTATATATCTAACATTATTATAAACTGACTCCAAGGAATTAAAATGAAATTATATAGGTACTATGTATCTATTTTGACCTAAAAGAAATTTAAATAAAATAAATAATTATTTAGATAAAAATTCGGTTTTAAACTATAACTCAGTGTTTTTTCACTATTCATCAAAAATTGATGGTTTTCCGAAAAATACTAAAAATTCACCCTAGGGTAATTTCAGTATTCCGAATCCAAAAAATGGAGTCCATTTTGAAAGATAAAATTTATAAAATTTCAAAAAGTGGGTATTAGTATTCATAACGGCTAGTTTGATTGGTTTTGGTGTGTGTTAGAACTCGAAGTTGCGTACAACACACGCTACTGTATTATTAAAAGAGAAGCATACCATGGAAGCTTGAGGTGCTACATTCTCCCCTCCTTCAAATAATTTCATCCTCGAAATTTCTAGAATATTTCTGTATAAAAAGACTCGATTGTTTCTACATAATAAGTTCCTTGGGTTCCCACGTTGCCTCTTCCATCATATGGTTTCTCCATAGAACTTTTACCAGACGAGTCTCCAGTTTCTCAAAACTTGTTCTCTGGTATCAAGAATCCTGATGGGCTCTTCGCAATAAGACAGATCAGGTTCCAGTTCTAATTCCTCATAGGTGAGTACATACGTTGGGTCAAGCATGTAATTTCTCAATATAGATACGTGGAACACATCGTTTACTTTGGAGAGATTTTGCGTCATTTCAAAACGGTAAGCTGCAACCCCAATTTGTTCTAGAATTTCGAAAGGTCCGATGTACCTGGGACTCAATTTTCCCTTCTTACCGAAATGTATAACTCCCTTCCATGGATATACTTTCAAGAAAACATGAACTGCTACCTAAAATTCCAAATCATTCCTTCGGTTGTCAGCATAGCTCTTCTGCCTACTTTGAGCTGCTTTGATGTGGTTTTGGATTACCTTCACCTTTTCCATCATTTCCTCCACCAGTTCTGGGCCTACAAGTTTTCTTTCACCAACATCATCCCAACAGGTTGGTGTGCGATACCTCTTTCTATATAATGCTTCATATGGTGCCATCTGAATACTTGAATGGAAGATATTATTATAGGAAAATTCTACCATAGGTAAATATTGATCCCACATACCCTGAAAGTCATGTGATCCTGATATCAACATGTTTTCCAAGGTTTGAATAGTCCATTCTGATTGTCCATCTGTTTGAGGGTGGTATGCAGTGCTTAAACGAAGTTCTGTATCCAAGGCCTTCTGAAGACACTTCCAGAATCTTGAAGTAAAATAGGTATCACGATCCGAAACAATCGATAGGGGTACTCCATGAAGTCTCAAAACTTCATTAATATATATCCTTACTAGATGTTCAAGTGGCAGATCTTCTCTTATAGCATGAAAATATGCTGATTTGGTAAGATGATCAATAATGAATCATACTGCATCGTTCCTTCTAGGAGTCTTTGGTGGTCCCATGACAAAGTCCATCATAATATTATCCCATTTCCACTCCGGTATGGGAAGAGGTTGCACAAATCCTCCAGGCTGTTGCCTTCCAGATTTCACTTGTTGACAGAGCATACATCTTGACACAAAATCAGAAATTTCCCTCTTCATGATGTCCCACCAAACATGTTCCTTCAAATCTCTATATATTTTGGTGCTCCCATGGTGTATAGAGAAATTGGAACTATGACCATCATCCAAAAATTCCCTTTTTAGATCAGGTATATCGAGAACACAAAGTCTCCTCCCAAATTTCAAAATTCAATCTTCATACACAATGTCACTCAATCTCCCATCATTCACAGCTTTAATCTTCTTTTGAAATTCTTCATCATTGGTCTAAGAACTCTCAATCCTTTCTAGTAAAGATGGTTTGGAAATTATTTTAAAAAGTATCAATGTTTCACCTTCCATGGTGATTTCCATATCCATCTTTACTAGATCCATGAAAATAGGATCCCTCTCAACTCTCATTATGTTCAAAAGTCCATGATCCTTTCTGATCAAAGCATCTACCACCTTATTTTCCTTCCCCATGTGGTAGTGTATCGTGCAATCATAATCCTTGAGTAGGTCAAGCCATCTCCGTTGCCTTATGTTGAGTTCTTTCTTTGAGAAAATATACTTCAAACTCTTGTGATCAGTATAAATCTCACATTTCTCACCATAGAGATAATGTCTCCATATCTTTAAAGCATAGATTACAGCAGATAACTCAAGATCATGAGTAGGATAATTATTCTCATGAATTTTCAGCTGTCGTGATGCTTAGGCAATAACCCTATCATTCTGCATAAGGACACAACCAAGTCCTTTCTTTGAAGCATCACTATAAATAACAAACCCATCATTCCCCGATGGAATAGTCAATATAAGAGCATTGACTAATCTTTTATTTATTTCTTAGAAACGTTCTTTACACTCTTTTGTCCAAACAAATTTAACCCCATTACATGTGAGCTTTGTTAATGGGTTAGCCAACCGAGCAAAATTCTAGATGAAACGTCGATAACAACCTCCTAAACCAATAAAACTATGTAATTTAGTTATAATTGTTGGTGCTGACCATTCTTGTATTTCTCTTATCTTAGAAGGACCAACAGATATTCCATCCTTAGAGATAATATGTCCATGAAAAGAAATCTCCTGAATCCAGAATTCACACTTTCTAAACTTCCCATATAATTTATGTCTTCTCAGAGTCTTCAATATTATGCGCAAGTGATTTTCATGATCTTAGTATCTTTTGGATTATACCAAGATATCATCAATAAATACCACTACAAAGTCATCAAGATATTCCTTTAAAACTATGTTTATTTGATCCATACAAACAGAGGGTGCATTAGTCATCCCAAAAGGCATTACTGTAAACTCATAATGCCCGTACCTAGTTCAAAATGCTGTCTTCAGAATCTCTTCCTTCTTCACACACAATTCATGATATCCAGATCTAAGGTCAATCTTTGAAAAGTATTGAGCTCCATGCAGTTGGTCAAATAAATCATCAATGCGAGGTAGGGGATACTTGTTCTTTATTGTTATAGCATTGATCTCCCTATAGTCGATACCCAAACTCATAGATCCATATTTATTATTAATAAAAAGGACCGGGGCTCCCCATGGAGAAACACTAGGGAAAATAAATCCCTTATTACTCAATTCCTCTAGTTGTTTATTTACTTCCACTAATTCCACAGTGGCCATTCTATAAGGGGTTTTAGATATGGGCCTTGAACCGGGAATTAAATCAATAGAAAAATCAATTTCTCGTTTGGAAGGATGTCCCGATAAATCTTCCGGAAACACATCTAAATATTCCTTCACAATAGGTACATCCTCTATTTGAACATTCCTTTCCTTACCCACAGTTATTTCATTCTCTTCCTCCCCGATAATTGAATTTAGTTAAGCTACTAGGGGTGGATCTAGATAAAAATCAAGTGGTGACGATTCTGATCTAAAGATAAGGTGTTCCTTATCATCATCATCATAAAAAATTGTAACCTATTTCTTCTTACAATAAATATTCGCATCATGGTCCGAAAGACAATCCATAATGAGGATTATATCAAACTCGATAATATGTATGATGATGAGATCAGCAGATAAATAACATTTATATGCTCTAATGGGAACAGATTCACAAAACTTTCTTTTGATAATACTTCCCTTAAGAGTTTTGACTGACAAATCCCTTGTTAAATCAAATTGGAAATATCTAATTTTATTAGAAAACTAGGAATATATGAAACAATGCGATGATCCAGAATCAAATAAATAATTTTCTAAACTTGATGAAATCATTAAATTACCTGCCACCACGTCTTTCAGAGCTTCTACCTCAGCAGTAGTGATAACATAAGCTTGGACTTTTCTGAGGTAAGTTCCCATGATGTTAGGACATTCATTTGCATAATGTCCCATCTCCCTGTAGTTGTAGCATTTAACATTGGTAAATTCTTTCTTCCCGTTGCAATCACGAGCTTGGTGGACTTTTTCACCACACTTGTAACAGACTCCCATTCCTTTCAAGAAAGTACTGGGGTGTTTCTTCCCACATTTACTGCAGGATGGATAATAAAATTTTCCCTTCTTCCCATTATTTCCATTTCCAGAGTGATCAACAGATCTCTTCTCATCTTTCTTTACTTTAAAGTCGTAAGACTTAGAGAATTATTTTTCTTTATTGATAGTGCATGAGACAATATCTTCATACAATGAGAAGGTTTGTGAGACTAATGATTGACAGAGAAAAAATTTTAACCCATCAAAGAAATGATCAATCTTACTTCTTGGGTTACGTATATAATCTGCAGCATACCTCGCTAACGTTGTAAAGTTAGCCTCATACTTTGTGACATTCTCATCCTCTTTGTGCCTCAGACTCAGAAATTTCTTTTCCATATCTGCTCGATGGTCACGATGAAAGTATTTTTCTAAGAAAATCCCTTTGAACTCCCTCCATTCCATATTTGATACTTCATCATCTTTCTTTGTGTTTTGAATCAATGACCACCATTGGTCAGCATATCCAGTGAGGCAGTAAACTTCCATGACAAATTTTTCCCTTTCGCTACTCCCCAAGGCGTAGAATATTTTCTCTAAAGAATTTATCCATTGCTCCGATACTAGTGGATTTGTACCCCCAATGAATGATGGTGGTTTATTCCTCATGAAGAGATCTAACATTGATCCTCCATGCTGCGGATCAGGGTGCTCCATATGGGTAAGGTTATTATTCATAACCTGAGTGAGTTTTCCCAATATAGTGATTAGCTGATCAGCACCGGTTGCATCACCAGCTCCAATATAATTATCTTGAGAAGGAGGGAAATCCCTACATGGAGTGCGTGCATTGATACAGTTTCCATTCCTTCCACTAGTCACCATTTCTAAATAATGGCATAAACTGGATTAGTTTATGAATCAAAATACATAATTCTATACTTGTAAAACACTTAACATAAATTGAACTATTGATGGATATAATCAAGAATCATAAAAAAAAATTCTTTGAGGAAGTATATACTCATAAAACCTTCATAATGGTTTGTAAATAAAATAAGAATTATCCTAAGCTTATCCCCCGGGAGTGTCATAACCTAGAGTGCAACAAGGCCCGTTGTCGTGCACCAGTTCCCATTCAAGTCTAGCTCAAAGAGGTGTTTTTGGGTTTTACCCCTAGGTACATCTATGCCAGAGCCACCTCTACCTACTCATATTCAAACAGAGATGTATTGCTCGGAAAACTCACAAAATCTCTACAATACCAAAATTCTAGGAAGTTATTCTATACTAATAGTTAAAGTCTATCTTAGGGATATCTTCTCTAATCAGAGTTTATCTAAATCTATCTTCGAAGTTTTGTACTAAACTTCCTCTGATACAAATTGTAACGCCCCGACTCCAGTTACCTAGAGTTGGTGCATTATTACATAAAATTGGCATGATCAGAAAAGATCAAGTCTCGAAATACCGATTACTTTAGTAGCCTTGGAATCACTAGATATATTCATAAGTCTTACATTACATCATAAAGTGAAAAAAATACAAGAAAATCTTGTCTTCATAACCCCTCATACATTCCCTCTAGGTCATTCATAAAATACTTCTTCACATCGTGGGAAAAATTAAAACATTGAAAGGGGTGAGCTCAGATGCTCAGTAAGGATAACAATATAGCGGAAACTTTCATAAATAAACATAATGATTTAAGGCAATGTATAACTAAAACAAAAGCCTTTTAAACTTGAAATTCAGCATAACATGGAAAAGATAAAATTAAATAATTCCATTTACTTATTCACATGGATATTCTACTTGTCAAATAATCACATGTAATATCAATAACCACTTTCATAATGATTGAATGCAAAATGCTAGACTATCATAACTACATAGTCAAGGGTTTGTTCCAAGACTAAAAATAATATTTTGTCAAGGCCTTGTTCCAAGACACTATTTTGTGTCATGAGACATACCAATGCATCGAGGAGCTATAGAGGGCTCCTCCCGTCACTTATTAAGTCCAATGCATTCCTCATATGAACAGGTTTAAACATAACATAAACATTTGTATTAAAACTAGCATACGAAATGTCAATACTTTCTCCATAAACCATGAATGGTATAAAAATAACACATCCATAGTCAAAAATATTAAAAAAACATCAATACTATATGGAAGTTTGGTATCATAATAAATAAACTTCAAATAAGCTTAAAATCCATCAAAGGATTTTCACATAGATGAAATCAAAACTATTTGAGATAAATATCTCTTTTTTTTTAAATCATTTAAAAGTCACATAATTATAAAATAAAATATTTACTTTCAAAATATTCTTATAAGCTTGAAAGGGAATCTTCGATGATTTTATAACAGTGGAAAATAGCCGCATCCTCCGTATAAGTTAAAAAAGACATTCTTACCTTAATTCTGTCGAAAAGGTTAAAAATGACCTTGTTTGAAAAAAGACAAAAATATTCCTTTATAAAGTTATGATAAAAAGTCAAAAAAGGGTATAACTGACTTTAACCCATATTCTCTAAAATATTAAGAATGTTTTGAAATACATTTTTAAGAAACATGGATGTGGATGATAAAGAGGTCCCAGTAGATAATTATGTATTAACAACCTCGGATAATGAAGAGATTGTGAAATAAACCCTTACCTTGTACTTTTACTTGGATGAGGGTAGGTTAAAATCCTTTATAATAGTTAAATTATTGTTTTTAAATTATACAATTATCATATACATAAATATGATATCATGATCTTTTAATATTTCCTTGTTAATAATATTTTAGTATTATCGTCGTTTCAGGTGTTCACTTACTCATTTTAGTTTATTTGTTTTGTTACATAAGCCATGTTTATTATCAATAGTTTGTATCTTATTCATATCCAGAATGATATAAAGTCCTTAAACATTATTTTTAATCATCAAATAAAAATTAGTCTTGAATGTATACGATGGGGAATGAATCTCATCGTGTTCGTGGAGACAGTAGTCCGTACGTACGCATGAGCGAAAATATCATTCTTTTGATATTAAAATAATATATAATTGGATGGTGTATCATATATACAGAATAATTATCATGTTATATTTATTATTTAAATTAATTACACATCATTATTATACCCATCAAAATAATAATGTATTGAATAACAATTACACCACGACGTGGAGACGGTAAGCCGTACATCCGCACGTATGGTGACATGTCATTTAAAGGATGAATAGAATACTGAATATGGTTGTACCATGTTTTTAATAACATCAAAGTATATATAAGATACTAGAGTTATTATTTTATAATGGAAATATCAAAGAAATAAGAAGTGTAAGTAGAAAGGAACTTGAAAGAGGGTGGTGAAATCATTACCTCTTCTTCGGGTTCTTCCTTTTGATTTGATCAAAAGGGATCCTTAAGATGGATTTCTGATCAAACTAAGGCCTCTAGGTTGAATTGAGGGAAGTTTAGAGGATATTTGGGTAGGGGTTGGCCGATCCAAAAGGATTTTATGGTGTGAATTAGAGAGAAGGGGGAGTTCCCTTTTATAAAAGGGGTGAGGGGCACCTTAGGAAAATCTAGAAATATTATTTTATAATAAATCCATATTCAGTATCTAAAGGCTAAAAAGTGGATTATTTAAAGGTTGATGTGAGGATAGGCCGAAAAACACTCAACCAATAGGTTTCAGATTGGTTTGGGTCTCTATATTAACTTTATCTCTTTGATTTAACTCTTAGTTAAATAGTTTGACATTTACCTTGTCTCTTTGTATTTTTATATTATATAGTTAATAAACTTACTATATACTTCCAAGAGACGCCCAAGTGGTCCATTAATGATACACCTATAATTATATAAGTCCTTTGGCCAAACCTTAGTTTTTTAGGAATTGAATATCAATTAATAATATAATATTTGTTTTAAAAACTCTTTTATGTCAATTTTGACACTATTTGGTATTTTGTTTTTGATAAATTTATAACATCATTATTACTTAAAAAATAATTCATTTAATCAACCCTAACATGTAATATTAATCTATAAAATTCTTTTAATTCATTAAAAGTATCAAATTATATTTATTTGGGTATTTATAATATCAATTATTTTAATATTTCACTAATAAGGTAATTAATGCATCTTCATTGTGTCATAAATATATTAAATTATTTGATGTCTAAAAATTATAAATAAAATACCATTTTGTAGAAAATATTTTTAGATTTCTAATGAATATTTATAATCTAATTTATCTTATGTATAAAACTATATTAAAAATGTTTTAGTTATTAAACTTTGATTTTAACTCTTTTAACTCTTCTTTGAATTAAATAATAATAAATGTCCTAATCTAATCCAAGTGGACCAAAAAGGTTCATATTTTATTACTAAGGTTGTTTTTGGTCTAATTATACTTATCCAATAGAATTAGGACATGTGTTAGGGTAATAATAATATCATTTTACCTGTAATTACCCTATTTATATTTAACCATGGTAAATAAAAGTAAAAAGTTACTATTCACCGAAAACTATTTTTATCTTATTGAATCAAATTTTACTAATTGATATTAACTCTGTCTCTTGGATTTTCAAAATTCCACTCACAGAAGCAGTAAAATTATGTTTTATGTTAATTTGAAAATTCTCCTAGGAGATGGGTAAAAGACGGTGAAAAGTTCACTAAAATTTTTATATATCTAAAATTATTATAAACTGCCTCCAATTAATTAAATTGAACTTATATAGGTATTATGTATCTATTTTGACCTAAAATAAATTTAAATAAAATAAATAATTATTTAGATAAAAATTCCGTTTTAAAATATAACTCAGTGTTTTTTTCACTATTCATCAAAAATTGATGTTTTTCAGAAAAATACCAAAAATACACCCTAGGATAATTTCGATATTCCAAATCCAAGAATGAAGTCAATTTTGAAAGGTAAAATTTATAAAATTTCAAAAAGTGGGTATTACTATTCATAACGACTAGTTTGATTGGTTTTAGTGTGTGTTGGAACACAAAGTTCCATACAACACACATCTACTGTATTATTCAAAGAGAAACATACCGTGAAAGCTTGGGGTGTTACACTGATCGAAGATCGGGGCAGGACGGGAGGTGGCCCGGTGAAGAGCGTCGTTTCTGGAAATTTCCAGAATACATGGCGTGTACTTCCGAAGAACACGCCGTGTAGTACTGGCGGCGGCGGGTAGGGTTTTAGGGGCTAGAGAGGAATCACATGGCGTGTGACCCTAGTCACACGGCATATCAGACTTTCCCCAAAGCTCGTCGTGTACTTTGGGAAGTACACAGACACGGGATGAACTACACGACTCAGAAGGCACGGCGTGTTCAACATGGCAAAGGCGACTACACAGAACTCGACATGTATCTAGGGGGTACACAGACATGACATGGAGTATATGACCTTGTACTCCATCACACAGCCAGGCGAGGCTAGTAACGTGGGTCACCCCGTGTACCGATTACACGGGTTAGTGTACATGGGTTGATGGCCGTGTACGAGCACATGGGTAGCGTACACAGGGCCAACCCCAGTGACTTGGACATGGCGTGTACATCTTAATACACACCCTGTACTCAGATTTTCTATACGACTAGCCTTACAACACAAGACATTGTACACGAGCAGTACCTGGGGTCAGACTACACGGCGTGTAACTTTTCTACTCGTCGTTTACTTTTTGGAAAACGGCATGGTCCTCTTGTTCACTGCATCTTGGAAATCTTTTATCTGGGTTAGTGCCCCTTCTTCTCATTCCCCTGAAGGTCAGGCATCATTTCAATCTATATGAGTATGACCCCTTTAGCAGAAATTTCTGTGATAGAGTCAGACATCCATTCGAGAGGCCCGTATCGAGATCCTCTATCCATTCTGAACCCTAGGTAGAGTCCGGCATCGACATGTCCAACTCCACTGGGCGTCGATCCTCTATATAGCAGGTGAATTCTGAATGAGTCGCAGTATCCACCGTGGCCCTGGTAGTGATCCTCATCTTTGTATCGTGATCTTTCCCACTCAAGAGTGTGTCTCCAGTAATGACTGCACCTATCTATCGTAATCTTCACACTCAGAAGTGTGTCTCCAATAATGAGCGTAACTACCTCTCATGAAGTTTCCCGACGAACAATACTTCTCATATGGACGTCATCAGAGCTATAAGACTCTTTGAGTGTGTTCTCCTAGAATGAGTGCTTCATGGAATCTTCAAAATGAACCCCTAGCTGGGGGGTATGCAGTCGTGTGACTTGTCTCTGGACTACAAGTTTGGGTTTCGAGTATATATTGTTTTTTCTATATGTTATGTAGACACGTACTGTGCATAGCTCACTATACCTTTACTTTGTCTACTTATTTGTGGTTTTTTGTGGTCCTCTACTGAGTATTGTTATACTCACCCCTGCACGGGCTTTGCCCGCACGTGTCGTGTCTTGTGCAGATGATCAGACTTTTGACAGAGTCCAGGGCAGACCAGGATAGGACCGAGCTTTCTGAGTTCCCTACTGGCCAAGGCATTACTACGACTTCGAGCAGCAGTCCCAGTACCCTTTTTGTGTTTACAGGTTGGAATTTGCAGCTTTCAGACTCTTGTTTTGGTGGGCTTGTATTTTGGCCCAGTTTACTTTCAGTACTTTACCTTCCATCATACTATGTTGGTTGGGTTTAGTTGTATGCATGAATTTTGTTCCCTAGTGTTTATTTTTCATTCAGAATTTGTGGGCTTGGATATGTGTGCATGTGTACCGGTGCTTAGGCAATGACTCCCATGTTAGTAATATGCCTACTCGGTGCTAGTCACCTGCCACTGGGCTATTGGAGGCAGGCTTGGGGAGCCGCGGCACGGGCCCCACTGGGACGAGTCATGACATTATTAACATAATAACATATAAGTATATAGAATATCATTTTTTTATATTATCACAGTTGAATAAATTTTGAAGGAGGTGGAAGAATAAATAAAACAAATATGCACATTTAATATTTCTCCCTTTTCTTGAGAGAGCCTCTTTAGGTTTATACCTAAATATTTATTAGGAGGGATTAATAATAAAAATAAGGCCTACAAGAGACAAGGTGTTATTTAATAAAGGTATTTGGATTTTCATGGCGAAAAATGGTTTTGGAAGTGTGAATAGGGGAGGAGAGGGGGTGTCCTTTTATAAGTTGGGGGAGAGGACAAAATGGAATTTTTTAAAAGATAAACTGATACCCATATTCTTCTCATTCCAAAAGAGTAAAATATTTTTAATTATAAAAAAATATAGGTTATAATTTCAAAATATTTCTATAAAATGGGATTTTTCAAGTTTTATGTCATTTTCAATCTTTGTCTTCTTAGTTTAACCCACGGTAATCCAATTTTTACCTAATTTTTGTAATTAATTTTTATTGTTTTTACTATTTATTTGGGTTAAGTATTAATTTGAAAATATTAGATAATATAAATCATTATGATTCTAAATTTTTAATCCATTTTTCCAAATTCAATTCCAAGAAGTGGCAGAATTCGATTTAAAATTAAATCGCAGATGCGATGAAGGAGTGGTTTTCCAAAGAGAACATTCTCGTAAGTATAGAATTTTTTAATTCCAAAATTAAATATAAAGTTTGATCCAATTAGAAAAATTAGTTAAATTTTAATATAATTGAAGTAATTATTATTCAATTTCAATTTAAAATTTTATTTAACTTTGTAAATAATATAAATGAAAAGGCAGTTTTGAATAAAAATCATTATTTTTCACTATTCATAAGAAATTAATCCGTTCAGAAAATTATAAACAATTTACAAAAAGGTAATTTTTAAATTTATATTTGAAAAATGAATTTTATTTTTTCAAATAAATTTTATAAAATTGGTAAACAATAATTTTAAATTATGCACGCTAATCATGACTAGTCTTCCTTTTAGAAAAATACATTTCTTCAAAAAAAATTTGTTTCTATTTCAAATGATTCTTATTTTATTAATAATCAATTGATAAATATTAAATGAAATTAATTCATGTGTAAAAAAATTAATTTTCGTAAGTTAATTATTAATTTTTATACCCTCCATCTTAATAGTTATGTTATAATGGGCATGTTTAAATAATTATATTTTAACAAAGTATAACATTTTGTTCAAAACCACAGTTGCATGCAATGAAAAATATAGAAGTGATTGAATATATTTAAAAATAAATATATAATAAAGTCTAGGGGTGTTAAATTATCTTCTATGTTTTTTTTTCATATACACTATCGAAAATTATGTTCCACTTTTAAACTTTCTGGGTGTTTCAAGGTACTCATGCAATTTCATGTTCCTATAATTTTCTTTATTAGTTGTGATCACATACATTATTAGATTTTTTCAGAGTATAAGACATTTATATAAGTGTTTCAAGGGGAATTGGTGTCATAAATGTTTATTTAAACTATGCCTTGTTTATTTAAAACATTTGGTTCACCGATCTTGAAGTCATACATTCTATAGAATTCTATGAATTTCTATTTAGACTACTCATATATTCATTTTATTTATATAGTGGAGTGGTGTAAATTCATGTTACATGTGTTTTAGATCTATCTAGGCTTATGTGGCCTTCATTAATAAACTGATTGAAGAAAATATTTAATTATAAAAAAATCTAAGACTGCATTTTTTAACATTTGTTTACAAAAAAATAATTATGGGGCTCATTAAACCCTACTTCTTCTGGTTTATTGATTAATTGTTATATAAACAATTTATTTTCCAATTACCGGATAATGTACCCAATACATGACCATTTGTAATGTAATATACCATGTTCCTCCTATTTTTAAAATTCTGATGACTTTTATATTTTTTAACATCCAATGATTTTACATTATGATTAATGAATTGTTTTTATTTCATATAAGGAGGCACTAAAATAAACTATAGATCTTAGGGATTAAACCTTGTAATGTTTATAGTTTTAGAATGGAAGCAGTGCCTTCTTCCTCTCTCAAATTTATTATATATGGTAATGGTATTTACCAATATTATGTTTTAGTGAACTGAATATTGTAACACACAAAGATTATATAAGATAGATTGTTTTTAATTTCATTGATGTCTTGTGTTGTGCGCCACACCAAGATTAGCTTGCGCTATATGAAACACTGTATTAGCTTGCCCTATACACAACAATATACTTGGCTTGTGTTGCACACAATTTCAAGATCTTTTGATAGAATTGATTTCACAAAAAATTGAGTATAGATTTTGTTCAATGTATAAATGAACTATGTTTTGATTATGTTATACAAAAAACAAAAGGACGGTTTCACTACACGCAACACTGACATGGCTAGAATTACACGCAAGATCGACCCTCCTCGATAGCTTGCATGGTATGCAATACCGAGTTTTACTAAACAACAATAAATTATTAAAATATTATATAAACTAGCCGTTATGAATATTATTAACCACATTTTGAATTTTAAATATCATTATCATTAATCTTTCACATGATATGAGAAAAAAAATCAATTTTTTGGATAAAAGAAGTATTTAAAAAAAAAAGCATTTTTAAAACCTTTTGATGGCGTACCCATTTTAAATCTATTTTTGACACTTTTATAAGTTATATTTGTGATATAAACTTCTTCTTTTTAATAAGTATATGAAATTTACTTTGGATAAATTTTTTATATTTTTCTAATAACATTCATATTTTTATGAATAGTGAAAATAGACTAAATTTTAATTAAAAAAAAGTTTTTTCATCCAAATAATTTATATTTTTAAAATATATTATTTAATGGTTTTAAAGTATAAATATAATATAATCTTATAGTTTAATACAATTTAAGTCATTTTCATTAATTTTACATTGAATTCATATGTAGAAACGTTTCCATCTTTTGAAATGTTTTAAACAAAAACCCATTTTTTTCGACAACATGATTAATATTAAATTTATTACTGCAACTTCTATGTTTTAAATTTGAAACAATTTATTCCATATTTGGAATAAGAAGGTTCAAATTGTTTAAATAGGTACATTTTATTTTTTGGTTGTAACACCCCAAGATTCCACGGTATGTTTCCCTTTGAATAATGAAATAGCTTGCATTGTACGCAACTTCGAGATTCTAACACACCACGACCAATCAAAGTAGCCGTTATGAATAGTAATACAAACTTTTTGAAATTTTATAAATTTTTTCTTTCAAAATTGACTTCATTTTTTGTCTCGAAATATCAAAATTAGCTTAGGGTGAAATTTTGGTACTTTTCAGATAAATTTTATATTTTGATGAATAGTGAAAATTACTAAATTAAAAACAACTTTTTTAATAGAAATAATTAATAGTGATAAATTATGAATTTGAGTGGTTTTAAAGTATATTTAGAATATATTTTTACCATTTAATAATATGTTGGTCATTGGACATAATTTCACATTTAAACCGAACATAAACAAGTTTCAATCTTTTGATAGTTATTATTTCTTAAAAACACGCTTTTTGTTTTGATGGCGAGAATTAATTTTAAAATAATTTCTACCACTTCTGTGTTTTGACTTTGGAAAAATTGATTCCATATTTGGAATCAGGATTTAAAAATTGTTTAAATAGGTAAATCTTATTTTTATACATTTTTAATAATTATTTCAGTAAATATATTATTTACCATAGTTAAAGGGTAAATCCGGTAAATAAGGGTAAAAAAATAATATTATAATAATATTAATTTACCCTAAAACGTGTTATAACCCTATTTTTTGATACATGTATGACCATGGGAATATTTGTGTTGATTTTGGGACCCAATGGAACCACTTGTAGCTGATAAGGACACTTTATATTAATTATGTTAAAGTAAATACAAAAAATGACATAAGCATATATCTTTTAGAAAAACAATATTTACATAAGGTTATATATGTTATTGTTTAGAATATAAATATTAATTAGAAATATAAAAATATTTCCTACATAATATTATTTTATTTATAATTTTTATACATTTAATAATTAAACTTATTTAGGACATAATAATGATGTTGTATTTTCCTTATTAATGAAAGAATCAAATAATTAGTATTATTAATGTTAAAATAAATATAATTTGAAAGTTTTTATGCAATAAAAAAATTATATTGGTTAATATGACATGTTATTATTTCTTAAATGAATTTATTTTGAATTAATAAAGTGTTTAAGACTTTAACAAAAATAAATTATTAAATATTTTCAAAATTGACATAAATGAGTTTTTAAAACAAATATTATATTATTAATTTATATTATATTCCTAAAAATCTAAGGTTAGGCCAAAGGACTTATATAATGATAGGTGTATCATTAATGGACCACTTAGGGGTCTCTTAGATGTATATAGTAATTTTATTAACTATATAATATAAAAATACAAAGTGACATGGTAAATTTCAAACTAATTATCTAAGAGTTAAAACCAAGAGATAAGGTTAATATAGTGACCCAAACCTGTCTAAAATATATTGGTTGAAGGTATTTAGACCCATACCCACATTAAACTTTAAATAATCCACTTTTGAGCCATTAGAAACCAAATATAAATTTATTATAAAATAATATTTCTAGCTTTTCCAAAGGCGTCCTTCACCACTCTTATAAAGGGAACTACACCTTCTCTCAAATTTATACCCTCAAGGACTTTTGGTTAGGCCAAAACCTGACCAAATATTCTCTCAACTTACCTAAATTATACCTAGAGGAATTATTTTGATCATAAATCCAACCTAAGGAGCCCTTTTTATCAAATAAAAAGGAAGAACCTGAAGAAGATGTAATGTTTTCCCCACCATCTTTTCCTTTCTTCTTCGACTTCTTCTTTATTTGTTATTTGCATTATAAAATAATTACTCTAGTATATTTTATATAATATGATGTTATTATAAATATGGAACAACCATATTCAGTATTCTATCCATCCTTTTAATGACATGTCACCATACGTGCGTACGTACGGCTTACCGTCTCCACGTCCTGGTGTAATTGTTATTGAAAATATTATTATTTTGATGAGTATGATAATGATGTGTAATTGAAGTAAATATTAAATATAAAATTATAATGATTATGTATATATGATATAACTTCCGAATATATATGATTTTAATATTAAAAAAATGATATTGTAGGTCGTGCGTACGTACGGACTACCGTCTCCACGAACACGATGAGGTTCATTCCCCATCGTATCCATGCAAGTCTAATTCTCATTTGATGATTAAAAATAATGTTTAAGGACTTTATATCATTCTGGATATGAATAATATACAACCTATGGATAACAAACACGAATTATGTAACAAAAAATATAAAAGAAAACGAGTAAGTGAACACCCGAAACGACGATAATACTAAAATATTATTAACAAATAAATATTAAAAGATCATATATGATATAATATTTATGTATATTGTTATTTTATAATTTAATAACAACGATTTAACTATTATAGAGGAGGTTAACCTACCCTCGACCAAGGAAAAGTACAAGTTAAGGGTTTATTTCACAATCTTTTCATTATCCGAGGTTGTTTATACGTAATTATATAGTCGGACATCTTTATCATCCACATCCATGTTTCTTAAAAATGTATTTCAAATAATTCTTAATATTTTACATACTATGGGTTAAAGTCATTTATACCCGTGTTTTACTTTTTATAATATGTTTATAAAGGAATCATTCCGTTTTTTCCAAACAAGGTCCTTTTTAACCTTTTCGACAGAATTAAGGTAAGAATGTCTCTTTTTAACTTATGTGGAGGGTGTGGCTATTTTATGCCGTTATAAAATCTTCAAATATTACCTTAAAATATAATAAGGATATTTTCAAAGTAAATGTTTTATAATTATGTGACTTTTAAATGATTTCAAAAAAAGAGATATTTCTCTTAAATACTTTTGATTTCTTCTATGTCAACATCCTTTGATGGATTTTAAGCTTATTTGAAGTAGATTTATTATGATAGAAAACATCTATATTGTATTGAAGGTTTTTTGATTTTTTTGACTGTGGATGTGTTATTTTTATTCCATTCATGGTTTATGGAGAAAGTATTGACATTTCATATGCTAGTTTTAATACGAATGTTTATGTTATGTTTAAACCTGTTAATATGAGGAATGCATTAGACTTAATAACTGACAGGTGGAGCCCGCTACAACTCCTCGATGCATCAGTAGGTATCATGAGACAAACTAGTATCTTGGTATAAGGCCTTGACAAAATCTTATTTGTAGTCTTGGCACAAGGCCTTGACTATGTGGTTATGATTGTGTGGCATTATGCATTCCATTATTATGAAAGTCGTTATTGATATTGCATGTGATTATTCGACTAGTAGAATATCCATGTGAATAAGTAAATGGCATTATTTCATTTTATCTTCGCTATATTATGATGAACTTATAATTTAAAAGGCATTTGTTTTAGTTATACATTGCCTTAAATGTTTATGTTTATTTATGAAAGTTTCCGCTTTATTGTTATCCTTACTGAGCATCTGAGCTCACCCCTTTCAATGTTTTAATTATTCCCAGGATGTGAAGTCGTATTTTATGAATTACCTGTAGGGAATGTATGAGGGGATATTAAGACAATATGTGTTGTAGTTTTTATCACTTTATGATGTAATGTAAGACTAATGAATATATCTAGTGTTTCCAAGGCTACTAAACTAATAGGTCTTTCGAGACTTGATCTTTTGTGATCATTCCAATGTTATTTAATAATGCACCGACTCTGGGTAACTGGGGTAGGGGCGTTACATGGGTATTATGAATAGTAACTTCAGTAATTTTTTTATTTACCATGGTTAAAGGGTAAATCTGGTAAATAAGGGTAGAAAAATAATATTATAATAATATTAAACTACCCTAACACATGAAATAATCATATTGGGGGAGATATGTCCACCTGTGGACATCCTTGGGTCGACTTTGGGACCCCATGGATTCACTTAGATGTGAAAATGACACTTTATAAGAATGAATTTAAAGTAAAGATAATTATAAACTAAGCATATATATTTTACTAAATCGATTTTCATATGTGGTTATATAACAACTCACTATGTATATCAATATTTTTTATAAATATAAAAATACTTCTTAAATCATGGTATTTTATTTTTAATTTTTAGAAATTAAATAAATATATTTATTTTTGACACAATTATGATGTAGTGATTACCTCATTAATGAAAGATTAAAATAAATGAATTTATAAATATTAAAACATTTATAATTTGGTTATTTTGATATCACCCACAAAATTTTTGGATGAAATTGACATATTAGCTTTGAGTTAATGCCTTATTTTCTATGGAATAAAGTGTTTATTAATTTTTCAAAAGTCAAGTATGAATAGTGTCTAAAATTAAAACAATTCACAACTTAAAAAATAAAATATTTTATTAAATGATTTTAAATTCCTAAAAATATAATACTCATAAAATGGTTAATATAAATCCAAATATGCCATAAATAAGTTTTTGTGGGTTCTTATACATGATATGGTAATTAAATTAACCCACAATGAGTAAATAACATGATATGACAATAATATTAAACAGGGTAAAACAAGGGTAAAAACAAAATGATAAGGATAAAAAAATATTCAAAACTGGTTGAAAAATTATTGGATGATGGGTATTCGAACAAAAATCATCTTTTCATATAATTAAATAATTGTTAGAAGATTTTTTGTTGAAATTTAATTTAAAATAAATTAATAATTTGAAGAGATTCCTAAAGAGACCCTCTCCTCTTTTATAATAAGGGCACATCATCCACCTCCTCTTCACTCCATTTTGAGCCTTCAAGGTCAGCCAAACCCTACCCATTTCTCTTATCAACATCCCTAGTTACATTTTAGAGGTTCTGTTCTTCTCAAGAGACCAAATCTAGTGCCCTAAGAGAAAATTTAAAGGAGGCACATCAAGGAAGAGGAGTTTCGGACACATACGGAAGAAATCAAACCATAGATGAGGGATAATTTGGAAATCTCATTTTTATCTGATATTGTTTATACATAAGTATTTTATGGGAATATATTTATCATCCATGTACATGTTTAATAATTTTTTTTTCATAAAATGTTTACTATTATTCTATGTATTTTTAAAGCCATTTGTACCTATTTTTGACTTTTACTACATGGTATGGAATGAATCTTTATTTCGTTTACCATAAGAAGTACTTTTTGACTTTTTTGGTAAAAGTACAAGGATATTTTTTTTATCTTAATCAACATGAATGGATTTTTTAAATCTTATTAACACCTTATTTTTATGAAAATTCCTCTATAATATATAAATTTCATTTTCTAATAAATTATTTTCTTTTAAAATTGGACGACATTTGGGAAAAAAACATTTTTAAATAAGAAAGGATATTTTCAATAGAAATTAAGTTCAAGTATTTTATAAAAATTATTTTCCATATAATATGAGATAGGGTTATGTTTATATCCATAATATTACTTTGATTTGATTATATTTATGATGGAATTATATTTATAAAGTCTATTTATATTATGTGGATAATTTTATGATGGGATGATGTTTAAAAATCCCATTTTATTTCGTGGGTTATGTTATGATGAATTATTTATGTTTTTGTGGCATATATAAGAATGGTTTCATTATTAGATAGGCGGGAACAATATCTCCATCCAATTCATTAGTTGAAAATTTATATCTCATGAGATAGACATGCCTGGAACGACAGGTAAATCTGGTTCAGTAATACATGGCTGTAAAGGCAAGTAAACCGGATCGTGTAATGGAATGTTTCCACTATGATGGTCTTGGAACCAATGCCTTGGATATTATAGAAATCATAATATGTTATTATTAGTTTTCCACAATTACATGTTTTATGTAAATTCTATACTATCGTGGTTAAAGTCCTTTTATGATCTATGCCTTACACAATTCCATGTTTTATTTCATGAATCAAAATTTCGATTGTTTAAAACTTGTGTTCATGTTTTTATGTTCAAATGTTTATGGTCTATTTTATGATCTCCATGTTTACCCTTACTGGGCATTTAAGCTCACCATTTCTTTGTTTTTTTCCCTAAGACTTAAAGAAATTTTTTAGGTAGGGAAACAAAATGTGATGATCTTTATGGGAGATGCTGAAGATCTTTTACCATGATTAGAAGATTATGTTCCAGGTTTCCAAAGACACTAAACTAATAGGGTATTTAGGAGTCTTTTGTGTCTTGTAAGTATTTCTGAAAAAGAAATTTAATGTCCATTTACGTCAAGTTTGGGTCTCTAATGTTGGTATTAGAGCGAAGGTTTAGTCTACATTTGGAAACTAGGATGAAACAAATTTAGTGAGATCCCTAGAGATATTTCTAATGTATGTCTAGGTATGTCCCTAAGATTAAGTATAAGTATAGGCTACAATCCTTAAATTATGGTAACAATCATGAATAAACTATAATTAAAGATAATATGTTAGAGATTGAAGGTACTCCCCCATGACTATGTTGTTTTCCTAGTATGATTTTTGCCTCTAACACTATTCTTTTTGGGTTTTAGTTGATGGTTGGAACCCGAAGGAACTGTCTTAACGATCAATGCAGTATGAAATGCAATGAATTTCCTCCTAAACAACCAAATGTTATGGGATAGGAAATTAAAAACCTTATTGTTATACTTACACAATCTATGAATCATTCTGTACTCCCAAATGAGCAGAGAAGGGAACAACATTCTATCGAGTCCTTCATGAGGAAACATCCACATTTATTCAGTGGGTCTTATAATACACTTATTGATGAAAAATGGATCATTTCCATTGAAAAGATATTTTAAATCCTTCTCTGTTCGGAACATGAAAAGGTCATTGTGGATGTCTATCATTTAGTAGGTAAAGCAGACCAGTGGTGGACTCTAATTAAGAATACAAGGTAGCAAGATGAAATTGAATCAATGGAATGTGATGAGTTCAGGAACATATTTTTTAAAAAGTAATTACCTCATATTCATTGAAAAAATATGGAAAATGAGTTTCTAGAGATTAAGAAAAAGGATGATAAATCTATTGGTACATATGAGATGAATTTTACAAGACTTGCAAGGTATTCTTCTGGCTTTATCTTCCATCCTAACATTAAAGATGATCGATTCTTCAGTGGGTTAAAACCAAATCTTAAAAAGGAATTAGCTATAAGAGACTTTAGTAGATATCAAGATATTGTGTGTTTTGATATCAAGGTAGAACTAGAAGTTGGTGTAACATATCCATCTCATGTTTTTGACAAGAAATGAAAGATGGAGTTCAAGGGAAAATGTCAAAACAATGGTGAAAAGAAGATAAATGTTTCCTTATGCTCAAAGTGTGAAAATAAGAATGGTGGAGATTTTCTTAAAGGGACTAGAAAATGTTTGAATTGTGGAAAAGAAGGTCATCGAGAAGTTGAGTGCCGATGTAATGGGAAAAAGGTTTCTAATGATTTGAATGTTGAAAATACAATAGATAATGAACCACTAACACTTCATTGCTACAAGTGCAAGGAAATGAGTCATTATGCTAACCAATTCCCTAATCCAAGGGTTAATTGTAACACCCAAAGCTTCCGGGTCATGTTTCTCTTTGAATAATACGATAAAGTGCATAGTACAAAATGTAACACCCCAAGCTTCCACTATATGTTTCTCTTAGAATAATACAATAGCGTGTGAAGTACACAACACAGAGTTCAAGCGTACCACGACTTATCAAACAAGATGTTTAAAAAGCAGTTATGAATAGTAATAAACAAATTATTAATTTTATATATTTCCCATATAATTTTAACATTAATATTTTGTGTTTCTTAGACATAATATAAGGACAAATTCAAATTTTTAGATAAAATAAGTATTTTTTAAAAAATATAGTTTTTCCACCTTTTATTGAGGAACCCCTTTTAAATCCAATATTTGAAAACTTTATATATTCAACTTGATGAAATTAAATTAATCTTTAGAAGTGGGACATAAAAATTTATTTTGGATAAATGTTTGGTGTTTTTTTGATAACTTTCATATTTTAATGAATATTGAAAAAAAATACTAAATTTTAATTGAAAAATACTTTTTTAATAAAAATAATTTTTAGTGTAAAACTATAAATTTTAATGGTTTTTAAATATAATTATATTATATTTTTATCATTTAATCCAATGTTGGTCATTGGAAATAATGTTACATTTATATTGGACATAAACACATATCAATCTTTTGATACTTTTTTACTTCTCAAAAACCCGCTTCTTGGTTCTGACAACGAGAAATAATTTTAAATTAATTGATGAGAATTATATGTTTTGAATTTTTTAAAATATAAATTATTTTTGAATTCAGTATATCAAAATTATCTTATTCTGAATTTTTGGTATTTTTCTGAAAACATTCAATTTTTGATGAATAGTGAAACATTATGCGTAGTACATATAAACCATGTTTTTTATTTAAATAATTATTTTTTATTTAAGTTTATTTTGAAGTCAAAATAGATATATAATACCTATATTATTATATTGTAATTCATTGGAGTCAATTTATAATAAGATTAGATATATAAAAATTTATTGAACTTTTTAACGTCTTTAACCCACCTTCTAGGCACATTTGAAAAGTTTCATAAATCCAAATTTTACTGCTTTTGTGAATTGAATTTCAAAAATCCGAGAGAAACAGTTGAAATAAGTAAGTAAAACGTGGTTCAATATGATGAAAATAATTTTTTTTTGAATAGTAATTTTTGAATTTTATTTACCACGGTTAAAAGTAAATAGGGTAATTAAAGGTAAAAATGATATTATAATTACCATAAAACATGTTGTAACTCTATTGGATAAGTGTATTTCGACCAAAATAAACCTTAGTAATAAAATATGTTCCTTTTTGATCCACTTGAATGTGATTAGGACATTTATTATTATTTTATTTAAAGAAGAGTTAAAAGTGTAAAATTCAAAGTTTAATAACTAACCCATTTTTAATATTGGGTTATACCTAAGATAAATTGACTATAAATATTAATTATAAATATAAAAACATTTCCTACATCATGGTATTTTATTTATAATTTTCAGACTTTAAATAATTATATTTATTTATGACATAATGATGATGCAGTAATTACTTTATCAATGAAAGATTAAAATAATGGTATTATAGATAATAAAATAAATGTAAGTTTAGACTTTTGATACATTACAAGAATTTTGTAGTTTATTGTGACATTTTAGGGTTGGTTAAATGTATTTTTTTCTAATTAATAAAGTTATTATGACTGTCACAAAAACCGAATAATAAATATTGTCAAAATTGACATAAATGTGTTTTTAAAACCAACATTATTTTATTAAATTATATAATTGTCCTAAAAATATAAGGTTCCGAAAAAGGACTTATATAATGATATATATGTCATTAATGAACCTCTTTAGTTTATCCTAGAATTTTATAGTAATTTTATTAACCATTTATTATAATAATACAAGAATAAATGGTAAAAGTTAAACTATTTAACTAAGTGTTATGTCAAAAAGACAAGGTTAAAATGGTGACCTAAACATGTATAAAACATATTAGTTGAGAATATATCGACCCATCCCCACATTAGCCTCAAAATAAATCCATTTGGATCCATTATAAACTGAAAATAATTTTATAATAAAATAATATTTCAAGCTTTTCCTAAAATAACCCTCACATCTCTTATGAAAGGGTATTTCACTTTCTCTTAATTTCACACCTCCAAAGCCATTTGGATCGGCCATCCCATGCTCAAATATCCTAAAAACTACACTCAATTCAACCTAGAGTCCTTACTTTGATCATAAATCCATCTTAAAAATCCCTTTTGATCAAATCAAAAGGAAGCACCCAAAGAAGAGGTAATGATTTTATCATCTCTTTCAAATTTATTTTCTCCTTCCACTTCCTATTTATTTTTTGTTTCCATTCCAAAATAATAACTCCAGTACCTTTTACATACTATGACGTTATTATAAATATGGTGAAACCATATTCATTACTCTATCCATCCTATGAATGACAAAGTCACCATACGTTCGTACGTACGACTTCTCGTCTCCACGTCATGGTGTAGTTTCTTATTCAACACTTCATTATTTGGATTGGAATAAAAATGAGTATAATTGATGTAAATAATAAATATAACATGTTAAGGATTATTTATATATTATATTACATCCAATTAAATACGATTTCACCATCAATGGAATGATATTGTCTCTCGTGTGTACGTACGGATAACCCTCTCCATGAACGCGATGAGATTCATTTTCCATCGTAACAATTCAAGAATAATTTTCATTTTTTGATTAAATAAAATGTTTAATAACTTAATATAATTCTGTATATGAATCAAATACATCCTATCCATAACAAACATGATTTATGTAACAAAACATATAATGGAAAATGAATCAGTTAACACCCGAAACAATGACACTACTGAAATATTATTAATAATGAAATATTAGAAGATAATATATAATATCATATTTAGGTATGTGGTTCTTGAATAATTTAATAACAATTATTTAACTATTATACATGAGTTTGACATACCATCGCCTAAGGAAAAGTACAAGGTAAGGGGTTTTCATCTCACTTCTTATTCGCGTGAGATTCATGCTATATTGCCACAATTTCCTTTTGTATAGTGTATGTACAACCCATGATTGTGTTATTTGTGTAATATAATTTAATTTATGGGTATTTACATCTTCATTGTACGATCCTTCTTTCCTGGGGTGTATGTTTCGTAAGTTACCAAATCAATAAGGGAGTTTCTAATTTCAATTTCCACTCATCGGGTTTTCCTCAAACTTCATTGATTATTTTACTCCAAGATTTTGTGTGAAATCACTATTTATTTACTTATGTAGTAATTTCCACACAACTTTGTGTGGATATAATTTTTATACACATAATCACTCCATTGATAAATTTTTAAGTCATCGATATGAACTTGATAACAATAATCTTAACTCAATTTCCATTCACTGAGTTAAAAATCCAAGTCATTGGTGTTGTTTTTAAAATAATATGTATGAATGTCCAATGATTGATTTACACTGAATATCCAACCATATTTAGTGTATTTATATTTTTTGCACATAATTTTGTTATTGATTTATCCTTAACTGAAGGATACAATCTTTATAAGGGAGTTTATCTCAATTTACATTCCATTGAGACTTATTTTTTGTTATGCACCAATTCACTTTTATATGGTGTATATACTATAGTTTGATATAGTATATCATGAATACCTTTATTGTTATGATATTATTATGTTTTCATTACCTCAATTTTTTTTATTCAAGTGTGTCACATTTGGTTAGTAACTCTAACTAATATATGATTTTAAATGTTTTAAGGATTTATTCTTCTAAATAATTCTCATTAATTTCCATGTTTTAAATATTTTTTAAGGATTTATTTATATGTAAATGAATGTTTCAAAATTAAATTCCTCTTAAAAAGTTTCAATGTGGTATGGTAATCTTTTATTCAAAAATCTAATTTTTAACAGCTTCTTGATAAATATTTATACTTAAATATTTGTAAGAAGAAGGGGATATTTCTCTCCAATAGTCTTACTGAATATTTTCATCTATGTTGATATCCTTCATAATTCTTGATTGATTATTATTTATAAAATATTCCATATTTTATTTAATAAGTTATTTTTGACTGTGGATGTGCTATTTTTACACCATTCATGGTTTGCGGTTAAAATTTTGACATTTCGTATGATAGTTTTAATACGAATGTTTAGATTCTATTTCAACCTTTTCATATGAAGAATTCATTAAACTTAGTAAGTGATAGGTGGAGCCCGATATAGATCCTAGATACATTGGTAGGTCTCATGATACAAACTAGTGTGTTGGAACAAGGCCTTGACAGAATCTTTTTTGTAGTCTTGGCACAAGTCCTTGACTATGTGGTTATGATGTCCGACATTATGCATTCCATGATAATGAAAATAGTTATTGATATTACATGTGATTATATACTAGTAGAATATCCATGTGAATAAGAAAATGGAACTATTTGATTTATCTTTTTCCATATTATGCTGATGTTTAAGTTTAAAAGGCTTGTTTTTTAGTCTTATTAATTGCCTTAAATATTTATTCTTATTTATGATAGTTTCTACTGTATTGTTATCCATGCTGAGAATATAAGCTCACCCCTTTCTTATGTTTTCTTTTTCCTAGGATGTGAAGCAGTATATTATGCTTGACCTGCAGGGATATGTTAAGGGATATGAGTGTGTTCAAAGGGGACACATTGTTGTTTTTTTAGGATGTAATGTAAAACATAAGTATGTATCTAATACTTCCAAGGATACTAAACTAATCGGTCTTTCGAGAATTGATCTCTTGTGATCATTCCAATGTTATGTAATATTGCACCAACTCTGGGTAACTAGGGTCAGGGCGTTACAGTTGGTATCAGAGGAAGTTTAGTACAAACCGTAGAAGCAAGATTTAGAAAAACTCTAATTTGAGAACATTACCCTAAGATAGACTTTGAAAATTAATATAGAATAACTTCTTATAATTTTGGTAATGTAGAGATTTTGGGTATTTTATAAGAAATAAATCCATTTCTAGATACAAGAAGGTAGAGGTTTCTCTATAAAAAATGTACCTAGGAGAGAAAACTCCGACAAGGAGTTTCAGGCCTGACGTGGGGTATCCTGGTACACGAAAAAGGGCCATGCTGAACTCTTGGTTACGACACTCCTAGGGGATATGCTTAGGATAATTCTTGTTTCATTTACAAACCAATTTGAAAAATTTTAATATAAGATCCGAATAAATAACCTTGATTAATCCAATGGTGTTTTAGATTTAAAATAATGTGTCATGATATTATCTTAATGATTTTATGACTATTGTTACTCACACTCTGCTTTTTGGTTTTAGTCAATTTCTGGATTCCATGGAAGTCATAGTAACATTGAACATTAAGATCAACAACATTATGGATATTGTTACTCACACTCTGTTGACAGGTATAAAATATTTCTTGTTCATGATGAATAAAGTTTCCAAAAATAAGATCAACAATATTTACATTAACCAACTCCCGAACTCAATAAAGAAGAGAAAGGCATATAATGATAAGAGTTCAAGTAGTGGAGACCTTGATGAAAAGAAATCTAATTTTAAACCATGTAGGAAATGTGGAAGGAGACACCCAGGAAAGTGTCTCAATGGAACGAATAAATTCTTTATGTGTGGGAAAGAAGGACATAATGTATAAAATTGTTGAGGGAAAATGAAGAGTACTCTGGAAGAAAATAAAAATAATCCTAAGAATCCATTTATAGTCATTTTCCATAAATGTAGGGGACCTGGGAATTACCCAAGTCAATGTTCTATTCTATAGGATAACCTCTATGTCAAGGAAGAACCTATGTGGAAATAAATGGATGGGAAAATGTATAAAAGTATTAATGCTCTTTGTTGATGGGATTAATTTGGAATAATTTTATCTTGTATGTGTAACCCTGTAGTTTGTTATGTGAAATTTCAATTTAAAGGTAGAATTATATTTTATTTTGTGGATATAGTTATATAGAACCATTTGGGTTTATATGATCCTTGAATTTGATTCAATTACATGTTATTACTCTTTGGGAAGAAAATTCATGGTATGAGATGACATTTGTGGTTAAAATATGTTAGGGCTATTTTTTAGGAATTTATCTCATTTTTTGGAATGTTATAAAATTATATAGTTTTTGAAAAAGGACAACATGAAGGCTGTGTGGCAACTCATCACGTCGGAAAAATCTGCGGGAATCAAACCCACAACCAAAGTGCGACTAAGATTTATCACCTACCACTAGACTACGTGAATCCCTTGGTTAGTATGACTAATTATTTTTTGTTAAATGATTTTATGGATCAAGAATATATTGATTTTGGTAACTTATTATTTATCCTTATTATAGGAAAATGATTTGGTAATTAGGTGATAAATGTTAATTTGGAATACGTTCACTTTTTTGGGAACACTATATTCCTAAGAAAAATAGAATACTATGGGTTTTCATTTGAGGTGTAATGGTGGATTTTTATTTTAGGATAATGTATGTGTTTTTGTGGAATTATATAGATTTAGGTTATTTATGAAAAATTATTAACCTATCATAGAGAATATGTGATTAGGTTAATTACTTTTAATTATGTTACTTTAAGAGTAGTCGATGTTATTTGGAGATAAATGTTAAGATTTATCGTAGAAGACCATGTGATCAAATCCTTCTGAATTTTGGGTTTCAAACTTAGTTTGGATTATTTTGAAGAATTTTGAGAACAATTTTTTTGAATGTTCATTGTTTAACTTTGGGTAGTGTTTGTTTAATTTTGGGGATAAGGAGTAGTATATATTTCTATAAAAGATTATCCTTTTTGGGGATCATCTGATCTTATACTAACCATTTTGGTTTTGATTAATGACTAAAGACAAGGGAAATATATAGTTCATCTTTTTTGGATTATGTTATTCTATATAAGTTGATTCAAGCACTTCTGGTGTGACCAAGTCATCTTGAATACTTATCTTTTGGAGTGAAATATGAGTTTGTAGTAGAAATCAGTCAATGGATGAAACTATACTTGTAAAGTATTATTTTTTCTTATTCTCATAATTAAATAATTCTTAAAATTTATGGAAAGGATATTGAAACCAAAAATGTTTTATCATAATACCTTATGTTTTGTTAAACTGTCGATATTTTAAATCATCACAAATTTATGGATTTGAGACCCTTAATTTTCCATTCACTTGTTTGTGATTGATGACCTCAATCACCCCTATAAATATTTACATTTTTCCTCAATTATAATTTCAACCAATGTTATCATATTCGAAATCCAGATTTGATGGTTACTTTTTAATTTCCCTTTCCCTCTTATTAAGACTAAATTTTATTAACTTTATTTTTGATGCGGGTTTTCCACAAAGGTATCTTCTATTTCTTAACATTTTTTTCTGAAGAACAATTAAAAATTGCGCCGACACAATTTATTGAAGGAGGGAAGAATGTAACACCCCAATCTTCCACGGTATGTTTCTATTTGAATAATACGATAGCGTACGACGTACATAATGTAACACCCCAAGCTTCCACAATACGTTTTTCTTAGAACAATACGATAGCGTGTGAAGTACGTAACACCGAGTTCAAGCACACCACAACCTATTAAACTAGCCATTTAAAAAGAGGTTATGAATAGTAATAACCAAAATATGAATTTTATATATATCCCATAAAATTTCATGATTCATATTTTGTGTTTATTAGGTATAATACAAGGACAAATTCAAATTTGCAGATAAAAGAAGTATTTTTTAAAAATGCAGTTTTCCACCTTTTAATGGGGAATGATTTTTAAATCCAATATTTTACAGATTTATATATGAAATTTAATTAAACTAAATTATTATTTAGAATAGGGACATAAAAATTTAGTTTGGATAAATTTTCGGTGTTTTTATGATAACTTTCATATTTTTATGAATAGTGAAAAAATAATAAATTTTAATTAAAAACAATTTTTTTAATCAAAAAAATTTATAGTTTTAAAAAATACATTTGAATGGTTTTGAAATATAATTAGATTATATTTTTAAAATTTAAACCAATTTTTTTATTGGAAGTAATTTTACATTTAAATTTGACATAAACACATATCAATCTTTTGATATTTTTTTCTTCTCAAAAACCCACTTTCTAGTTTTGACAATAAGAATTAATTTTAAATTTCTTATTGAAACTTATATGTTTTGAATTTGGTAAAATAGAAATAGTTTTTGAATCCAGAATATCAAAATTATCTTAGGCTAAATTTTTAGTATTTTTCTAAAAACATTTAATTTTTGATGAATAGTTAAAAATTCTGCATAGTACATAAAAACCGACTGTTTTACTTAAATAATTATTTTTTATTTAAATTTATTTTCATGTAAAAATAGATACATAATACATATATTATTCCAATTTAATTAATTTGAGTGATTTTATAATAATATTAGATATATAAAATTTTATTCAACTTTTTAACGTCTTTTACCCACCTTATAGGCACATTTGCAAATTTGCATAAAAAGTAATTTTACAGCTTCTGTGAATTTAATTTAAAAACTCCTGGAGACACAATTGATATAATTAAGTAAATTTTTTTTCAGTGGTATGAAAATAATATTTGGTAAATAGTAACTTTTGAATTTTATTTACCACAATTAAAAGTAAATAGGGTAATTAAAGGTAAAAATGATATTATAATTACCATAAAACATGTCCTAATTTTTTTTGGATAAGTGTATTTCGACCAAAATAATCCTTAGGAATAAAATATGATAATTTTTGATCCACTTTGATTAGATTTAGACATTTATTATTATTTTATTTAAAGAAGAGTTAAAAGTGTAAAATTCAATGTTTAATAACTAAACCAGTTTTAATATAGGGTAACACAAAATATAAATTGACTATAAATGTTAATTAGAAATATAAAAATATTTCATAGATAATGGTATTTTATTTATAATTTTTATACATTAAATTATTAAATTTATTTATGAAACAATGATGATGCATTAATTACTTTATTAATGAAAGAAAAAATAATTGATATTATAAATATTAAAATAACTGTAAATTGAGACTTTTAATACATTACATGAATTTTATATTTGAGTATGACATATTAGGGTTGATTAAATGTATTTTTTTTCTAAGTAATAATGTTATCATGACGTTCACAAATACCAAATACTAAATAGTTTCAAAATTAACATAAATGAGTTTTTAAAATCAATACTATTTTTTTAAATTATATAATAGTCCTAAAAATAAATGGTTTGGCCAAAGGACTTATATAATGATATAAATGTAATTAATGAACCAATTTAGGTTCTCTTGTCATTTTATAGTATTTTTATTAACCATGTATTATATTAATACAATAATACATGGTAAAAGTTAAACTATTTAACTAAGAGTTAAATCTAAAAGATAAGGTTAACATGGTGACTGAAACTTGTCTAAAACCTATTTTTTGAAAATATTTCGACCCATACCCACCTTATCCTAGACATAAATTCATTTTAATCCATTATAAACCGAAAATTATTTTATAATAAAATAATATTTCAAGATTTTCCTAAAATAACCCCCACCTCTCTTATAAAAGGGTACTTCCCCTTTTCTTAATTTCACACCTCCAAATCCATTTGGATCAGCCAACACCTGCTCAAATATATTCCGTACAACCCTAAATTCCACCTAGAGGACTTACTTTGATCAGAGAGCCAACCTATAGAGCTCTTTTGATCAAATCAAAAGGAAGAACCCAAAGAAGAGGTAATGATTTAATCACCTCTTTAAAAGTTCTTTTCTTCTTACACTTACTATTTCTTTGTTGTTTCTATAAAAAATAATATCCTCAGTAACTTATATATACTGTGATGTTATTATAAATATGGTAAAACCATATTCATTATTCTATCCATCATATGAACGACAAAGTCCCCATACAAGCGTACGTAAGGCTTAGCGTCTCCATGTCGTGGTGTTGTTTGTTATTCAACACTTCTTTATTTAGATGTGTATAATAATGAGCATAATTGATGTAAATAATAAATATAACATTTTAATTATTCTTTATATATTATATACCATCCAATTACATTCTATTTCTCCATTAATGGAATGATATTGTCGCTCGTGCGTACGTACGAATTACCGTCACCATGAACGCGATGAGATTCATTCCCTATCATAACCATTCAAGAATAATTTTAATTTTATGATTCAATATAATGTTTAAGAACTTAATATCATTCTGGATATGAATAAAATTCATACTATCCATAGAAAAAATGACTTATGTAACAAAACATATAATGCAAAATGAATCAGTTAACACCCAAAACAATGATACTACTGAAATATTATTAAGAAAGAAATATGAGAAGATCATATATAATATCATATTTAGGTATGTGGTTTTTGTAAAATTTAATAAAAATGATTAAATTATTTTACAGGAGGTTAACGTACCCTAGAATAAGGAAAATTACAAGGTAATGAGTTTTCATCTCTCTTCTTATTCGCGTGAGATTCATACTATATTGCCACACATTCCTTTTGTGTGGTGTATGTACTTCCCATGATTTTATTCATTGTGTAATATACATTAATTTATGGGTATTTAAATCTTAATTGTATTATCCTTATTTCATGGGTTGTATTTTTCATAATTTACCAAATTGATAAGGGAAATTCTAATTTCAGTTTCCACTCATTGGGTTTTACACCAACTTTATTTACTATTTTACTCCAAGATTATGTGTGAAATCACTATTTATTTACTTATGTAGTAATTTATACTCGCCTTTATGTGAGTAAAATTTTGATACACATAATCACTCTATTTATAAGTTCTCAAGTCATCAATATTAACTTGATAAGAGTAATCTTAACTCAATTTCCATTCAATGAGTAAAACATCCAAGTCATTGGTGTAGTTTTTACAAGAATATGCATGAATGTCCTATGATTGTTTTACACTGAATATCCAATCATATTTATTATATTTATATTTTTTACACATAATTATGTCATTGATTTATCCTTAACCTAAGGATACAGTCTTTATAAGGGATTTTATCTGAATTTACATTCCATTGAGACTTATTTGTTATTATGCACCAATTCCATTTTATATGGTGTATATAATGTAATTTGACATAGTATATCATGAAACCATTTATTCTCATGATATTATAATGTTTTTATTAACTCAATTATTTTCATTCAAGCGTCTCTCATTTGGTTAGGAACTCTAACTAAAATATAATTTTAAATGGTTTAAAGATTTATTCTTCTAAATCATTCTAATCAATGTCCAGGTTTTAAAAATGGTTTTAAGGATTTATTTATATGAAAATGAATGTTTTAAAATTAAAATTCCTTTTAAAAAGTTTCAAAGTGGTATGGGACACTTTTATTCAAAAATCTAATTTTTATCAACTTCCTGATAAATAGTGATACTTTTAAATATTTTCATGAAAAAGGGAATATTTCTCTCAAATAGTTTTATTGATTATTTTAATCTATGTAAATATAATTCATTATTATTTCTTGAGGTTGATTTATAAAATTTTCTATATTTTATTGAGTGAGTTAGGTTTGATAGTGGATGTTCTATTTTTATATTATTCATGGGTTGTGGTTAAAATATTGACATTTCGTATGCTAGTTTTAATACAAATGTTTAGATTTAGTTTCAACCTTTTCATATGAGGAATGAATTGGACTTAGTATGTGACGAGTGGATCCTAATATAGCTCCTCAATGCATCGGTGGGTATCATGAGAAAAACTAGTGTCTTGGCACAAGACCTTGACAAAATCATTTTTGTAGTCTTATCGCGAGGGCTTGACTATGTGGTTATGATGACCGACATTAGGTATTCCATCATAATAAAATTAGCTATTGATAATACATGTGATTATTCAAATAGTATAAAATCATTTTTAATAAGTAAATGACACTATTTGATTTATCTTTTCCATATTATGTTGATGTTTGAATTTAAAAGGCTTGTGTTTTAGTCTTATACATTGCCTCAAATGTTTATTCTTATTTATGATTGTTTCCGCTATATTGTTATCCTTACTGAGCATCTGTGCTCACCCCTTTATTATGATTTCTTTTTCCCAGGATGTGAAGAAGTATATTTTTCTTGACCTGCAGGGATATGTTAAGGGATATGAGTGTGTTCAAAGGGGACACATTGTTATTGTTTTTTTGATGTAATGTAAAACTTATGTATGTATCTAGTACTTACAAGGCTATTAAACTAATAGTTATTTTGAGACTTAATATCTTGTGATCATGCCAATGTTATGTAATAATGCACTAACTATGGGTAATTGTGGTTTGGGAGTTACATTAATGATGATCGATGTTAGCAACCTCTTAAGGAAAAACACAAAGGGAAGTTGCATGCGATCACTATTGGCGATATTGTGTATGACAACAAAGACGTGGAATGATTAATTGTCTATGTAATGGGATTTCAAAATAGTGTTGCAGAATCTCATTTATAATATTATGGAATATTGGAATATCTATGTATTGGTCTATTATGGTTTTCCATAATATATGGTACCAGTAACCATGAAAAGTGATTGAAATATTTTTGGAAAGCAAATGTTATGCGCATAATGAAGGGATAAAGAGAAAATACTATGTTTGATTGTGTTAATGAGATCATGACTGATAAATAGACAAAGTGATATCATGGTTTCATTATATATATGTTTTGGTATATTTGGTGTGTGGAAAGAGTTAATTTTGAAAAAATTCATGTTGTCACTAAGGTTCTATGGTATTTTATGTTATTATAATATTTCAAGACAATACATGATTATGGTATTTAGATGTTTGGAATGTGACAACCAAAAACATACAAATTAGATATGGGAGGAAAATGTTATGTCTATTTAGTTCACCTCCTTCTAAAGTTTCATATTTTCAGTTTTTTGAAGG
Source organism: Viscum album (assembly GCA_963277665.1). Lineage (NCBI taxonomy): Eukaryota > Viridiplantae > Streptophyta > Magnoliopsida > Santalales > Viscaceae > Viscum > Viscum album. The sequence continues at coordinate 1,145,187,062 of OY728148.1, forward strand.
ATTGTAATGTAATACATTTATGGATAGTATAATTTATATTCTCATTGATGTTTTTTAGATTAATGTATTATCTCACTATAGGTAGACTTATTCATATTTAATAATCTTTGTTATCCTTTTGTTTGAGACAGATGGAATGAACTATCATTCTATCATTTGATCTTCTAACACTTCAAGAATGAAAAATTCAACATCATTTATTTAAAAAAGAGATGAAGTGGGAATTGTTCAGATAATTAACAATGATGATATTACGATAAAATTAGGTAAGTATTCTTCCTTATACCAAAATTATTCAACTTTAGGGAAATGATATTGAAAAACAAAAATGTTATACTAGTTCCATCTTATCTGATGAATCAGATGGTCCCTTAAATCATCATAGATTTATGGCTTTCTGGTAGTTAACTTTCTCCATACCGTATTCTCTATAACTATACATTAGAACTTGATGGTTAGATTTTTCTTCCATATCCATGTATTCACTTCCCTCCTATGTTATCCTATGTGGAAACCTAGTGATGATTTAACTTGGGTAACCATTATGTTTCTATCTTTTCTATTTAAAATTACGTTTTAGTATTCCTCTTTACTATATGGGTTTCTAAGAAGGAAACTTTCAAGTAGTAAACCATTTATAAACCCGATGAATTTCAAGGGAGAAATTAATTTTAAGGGGGGTAGAATGTAACAACCCAAGATTTTATGAGATAGATTCTTTTTAATTTCATTGATGTCTTGTGTCATACACTACACCAAGATTAGGTTTCATTATATGAAACACCGTATTAGCATGCAGTATACACAACAATATACTTGGCTTGTGTTGCACACAATATCAAGTTATTTTGATAGAATTGATTTCACGCAAAAGTGAGTATATATTTTTTTAAATTTATAAATGAACTAAGGTTTTATTATGTTATACATAATACAAAAGTAATATTTCACTACACGCAAAACTAAGATGGCTTGCATTACACGCAAGAGCGACCTTCCCCTATAGCTTTCATGGTACAAAATACCCAGTTTCACTAAACAACAATATATTAGTAAAATATTATATAAACTAGCCGTTAAGAATATTATTAAGCACTATTTGAATTTTATATAACATTATCATTCATCTTACACATGATACGAGAACAAAATAATTTTTTCGGATAAAAGCAATATTTTTCAAAAAAAAGTAATTTTACCACCTTTTGATGGCGAACCTATTTTAAATCTAGTTTTGACACATTTATAAGTTATATCTGACAATATAAACTTATTCATTGAAATCAGGACATAAAAATTTACTTTGGATAGTTTTTTCATATTTTTCTGATAACTTTTATATTTTGATGAATAGTGAATATACGCTAAATTTTAATTGAAACTTTTTTTTTCATAGAATTAATTCATATGATTAAAATATATTATTTAATGGTTTAAAAAACAAATAGAATATATTTTTATAGTTTAAGGAAATTTAAGTCATTGTCATTAATTTTACATTAAATTAATATGTAAAAACATTTCAATATTTGGCAATGTTTTAAAAAAAATCCCGTTTTTTTTCAACAACAAGAGTAATTTTAAAATAATTACTGAAACTTCTTGTTTTGGAATTTGGAAAAATTTATTCCATATTTGTAATCAGAAGGTTCAAATTTTGTAAATATGTATTTTTTATTTTTGGACATTATGTATAGTAACTTTAGTAATTATTTTATTTACCATGGTGAAAGGGTAAATTAGGTAAATAAGGGTAAACAAATATTATTATAATAATATTATACTATCCTAACACATTACCTAAACCTATTGGATGAGATATGTCTAACCATGGACATCCTTGGGTCAATTCTGGGACCCCATGGATTCACTTGGATGTGAAAATGACCTTGTAAGAATTAATTTAAAGTAAAGATAATTATAACCTAAACATATATCTTTTACTATATTGATTTTAATATGGTGTTATATAACATATATTTGTGTCAAAAAATAGTAATTATAAATATAAAAAGATTTCATACATCATGGTATTTTATTTATAATTTTTTAAAATTAGATAAATATATTTATTGTTGACACAAATATGATGTGGTGATTACCTCATTAATGAAAGATTCAAATAAATGAATTAATAAATATTAGAAAAAATATACTTTGGTTATTTTGATGTCATCCAATAATTTTCAAGATTACATTGACATATTATCTTTGAGTTAATTCCTTTTTTTTCAAAGTAATAATGTGTTTATGAATTTATAAAAAGTCATGTATGAATAGTGTAAAAAATTTCGAAAATTCATAACTTAAAACATAATATAGTTTATCAAATGATATTAAATTCCTAAAAAAATAATATTCGGCCAAATGGTTAATATAAGTACAAATATGTCATAAATAACTTTTTTTGGGTCTTTTCACATGATATGGAAATTACATTAACCCACAATGTGTAAATAACATGATATCACAATATGATTAAAAAGGGTAAAATAAGGGTAAAACAAAAAAGATCAAGATTAACAAATATTCAAAACATGTCAAAAATTTTTTTGATGATGGGTATTCGAACCAATATCATCTTATATTCTAATTATATAAGTTTTGGATGATTTTTAGTCAAAAGTTAATTTATAATAAATTAATATTTTGAAGGGTTTCATAAAGAGCCCCTCTCCTCTCTTATAAAAGGGCACCTCCTTCCTCTCCTCTTCACTCCATTTTGAGCCTTCATGTTCAGCCAACCCCTACCCATTTCTCTTCTCAACTTCCCTAGTTATATTACATAGATGATGGTCTTTTCAAAATACATAATCTAGTTCTTTAATAGGAAATTGAAAGGAGGTACGTCAAAGAAGAGGAGTTTGGGACACATACGGAAGCAATCTGACCTAAGGTAAGGGATAATTTGGAAATCTCATTTTTATATGAGGCTATTTATACATAATTAGTTTATGGGGATATATTTATCATCAATTTATATTTTTTATAAAAATGTTTTCATAAAATGTTTACTATTATTATATCTATGTTTAATGTAATTTATACCCATTTTAACCTTTTCTACATGGTATGGAAGGAATATTTATTTTGTTTACCGTACAAGGTACTTTTTGAATTTTTTGGTAAAAGTACGAGGAGAATGTTTTTTAACTTATAAGACATGAATGTATTTTTATATCTTCTAAACACCTTATTTACATGAATCTTCCTCTATAATATTTCATGTTTATTTCAACAAAATTCTTTTCTTTTAAAATTGGACAACATTTTGAGAAAAGACAGTATTTTTAAAGAAGAAATGATATTCTCCTTAGGAATTAAGTTCAAGTGTTTTATCAAAACTATTTTCTATATAAGATGACATAGGGTTATGTTTCTATCCCTATTATTAATTTTATTTTATTATCTTAATGATGGAATTATTTTTTGGAAGTATATTTATCATATATGGATAATGTTATGAAGGCTTGATGTTTAATAATCCCATTTTATTTCTTGGGTTATGTTATGCTGAATGATTGATGTTTTTGTGGAACATGTATGAATTGTTTCATTATTAGATTGGTGGGACCTATATATCCCTCCAATTCATTGGGTAAAGATTTATATCTCATGAGATAGACATGACTGGAATGGTAGGTAAATCCAGTTCCGTAATACATGGATGGAACAACAAGTAAACCCAGTTTAGTAATGGACTTTTTCCACTATGATGGTGTTGTAATAAATTCCTTGGATACTATGGAAATCATAATATGTGTTTATTAGTTTTCTAAAATTACATGTTTTATTCCAATTCTATACTATCATGGTTAATGTCCCTTTATGATCATTGCCTTACGTAATGCCAAGTTTTATTTCATGACTTAAGATTTTTATTGTTTTAAATAGATGTTCATGTTTTTATGTTCAAATGTTTAGGGTTTGTTTTATGATCTCCATGTTTACCCTTACTGAGCATTTGAGCTCACCCTTTCTATTTTTTGTTTTCCCTAGGATATAATGAAATGTTTTAGGTAGGGAAACAAAAGGGGAAGATATTTATGGGATATGTTAAAGAGATTTCACCATGATTAGAAGATTATTTTCTATGTTTCCAAATACACTAAACTAATATGGTCTTTGGGAGTCTTTTGTGTCATGTATTTAAGTATTTCTGCAAAATAAATGTAATGTCTATGTATGTCAAGATTAGATCTCTACCAATATAACCTTCCAACCACATTTTTGTTGTAAAATATTCTCAGAACCAACCATAATTTTTTATAATGGGTCTGTTCTTTATATTATCCTTATAAATATTCAATCATTGTTCCTATAGATGTTTTACATCATGAGAATAAGTGAGACCATTTCATCGATAAATTAAATCAACATCCCTATAATTTTTATGATTCATGCAATTGGGGAGATATTGAATGCTAAATTTTCCTATTGTGTTGATGTACTAATAAATAAATCTTCAATGGAGATATAACACTCTATAAATGGATATTACTACTAAACTAAATTAACAAATGAATTAGGTATATACCAAAGTCTATAAGTTATATTAGATTTTGGTTTGATCCTGTTATTATGGGATCCTTAACATTATACCACACCATAATTCAAAGTGATTAAGATGATTATCCATATCCATTGTACCATTGAAAATTTAGAAATTATGATTCATAATGTAAGGCATGGGGGAATCAAATCCACCCATTCTGTTATGGCTTTTTTCTCTAGTTATTCAGGTGGACATAGGACTTAAATAGTTACAACATATTATTAATTAAATATAACATATTTTTTTTATCATTATCTAGCATATGATGAATTTTTTTATGGATATATAATTTTATCATGTACTGAGAAAGTCACTAGAGAATGTATCTCATGATATTACAATAGTGGAAAATCATAGTAATAAACCAGTGCTATAATTAAATGAATATATGTTTATGGTCTCTGGTAAGATTCATATATTTATTATTCTTTTTTAGATGTATTAGTCTACTCCTATTTAGGAATATATACTGTAGAATGTATGGATGGGTAAACCTAGAAATCAAATTTTCTAGGTATGTTTGCCCTGGGTAATTTAGTAATTATTTGATCACATTACTCAATATTGGACACATAATGGGTGTAATTTTGTTCTGTTTTGATAGAATAAAAAATGTTAGTTATGTGGTGTTCTATAGATATTTCCAAACATTTAAATTTTTCATTATAACTAGATCATAGAACTTTTTGAAATAGATTTCTTGGAGGTTCTCCTAAATCATGATCAATCCTCAAATGTATATTATGTACCCATTTTTCATATAGTTTTTTCTAAATGGAATTCCGAAAAAATATAATTCATAATATCATTATTTACCTATAAAAATCATTACAATATCAAATGATCCATCTATAACAACATTTATTTCTGATAAATCTATGATAAATGTTAAGGCCCCCATCAACATATCAATAATTAGGGGCCTCATCAGTCTCAGAATAACCTTTGTGGTATAAATCATAATTATCATTTATTTACACTTTATTACATGATATCTAAGAATTTTTTTCTATAACAAGGCTACAATCCCTTATTTTTTTAACTTTTATTATGGTTATATGGAAATCGACATACGAAGGGCGATTTTCAGTAAAACTTATTTGATCTTCACTAAACATTACATTTATGGAAGTATTGGTTTATTGGATTTTAATGGAGCTAACTTCTTCATTTCCAATGAAACTATACCTATCCTTGAAAATATTTATCTATTTAGATGTGGTGCATCATTAGACTTTGTTTACCTTTGTTTGATTAATGAGACCATGTGTAGTGGTGGAGGTAAAAATTCCACCAACCCTACAAGATATGATTTCCCATATGTTATTATAGTTTTAGTAGAGACCCTTTTCTCCTTCTAAGGTTGTACCCTAAAAAGTGATGAATGTGAATGTTCTCTAGATATTATTTTCGAGAAATGGTCACTATTGATTATTTTTTTATTTTTATAGAGTTATATTTCTAAATTATCACTTATTTTTTATTCTATTATCAACTTTATGAATATGCTTATTGGTCACCCATTCCCCTTGATATGTAATTTTTTATCTAGGGGTAATCTAGTTCTATTAAAGTTACCAATTAGAATACCAAAAAATTATAGCTAGAGAGTGTTCTAGGGTGATGACCTTGCAAACTGAATTATAGGGAAGACCCTATTTTCTAATAATTTTGGTGAAATTCATTACCCAAAAGTCACAACAATCATTGATACACACACATGGAGAATATTTTTAGAGCATTCATAAATTCCATTAAGGAAATTGATTCAATTATTCTAGATAAATTCATGTTATTTATTATATATAGGATTAAAATCAACCAAGAGGTATGTAATTTTGAATTGGATTCATTCACACATGAATTGGTTGAATGTCACATAGGGATTTTGATAAAGGTATGAAATTCATTATTTTTCAAGGGTGTTATAATTAACATAATGAGATATAGTGAAATTATAGAATATAACTAGCACTTTTCTTATGTAAAATTATTTCCACATAATAATAAAACCCTATTATTCATAAATGATTAGTTCATAAAATTTTTTTGACCATAAAGGTTAATTTCCCATGAATTGGTCCAGTGAAGAGGAATAATTGTAAAAAATTTCAATAAAATCCAAGATTTATTGATCTAATAGAGGAATTGAGGTGGAATTTGATTCAACTAAATCATTGGTTCAATGAAGATATCATAATTCAAAAATGAATTATTTGGTGTAATTTGTTTTGTATGGATCTCTTGATAAGTGGTATGGTTTTTAATAATTGCTGCCTGAGGAGGACGTTTGTATTAATACTTTAAGGGTGACCTCCCGAGTCATTTTATTTAATACACGGAGGAGAATATACATGGTTTTTGGGTGATTTATTAGTGTTGTGGGAAATTTAATGGTTTCTAGGTGCGTGATTACTATGGGGAGGACCTATGTGTTTTTTTTGGTTCTTAATACCCATGGGAAAGACCTCTGTAGCTGCTTCTTTGTTGAATGAAGACACGGGGAATTAATTTATACAAGATACCATGTAGAGGACCACCATGCCTTGAATTTCCCTACTAAACATCAAGGGTAGGACCTCCAATCTAGATTAAATTTGTGTAATGGGAAGTAAATTCATGGAAGATAACCTAGAGATAACCTCAAGAGTATATATTTTTTAGTTTATCAGCTTGGGGAGGACCTTCTAATCCATTGAAAATTTTGAAATGATGGAGACCTCAATATCTAATACCATATATATGGACTCTATTATTGTAGGATTTTTTTTGTCTATGGGAAATAAATTTTTTGCTATCTTCTTCGTTGTCATGGGAAGGACTACCAAATTGATTACCCTAGAGAGGACTTCAAGATCCACTAGTTTGTGCCCCACTTTAGTCCATAGATTCTTTGTTATTGTGATTTCACTCTATAATGGGGAGTAACTTTTTAGATATTGTATTCTTGATGAGTACCATGGTGAGGACCTCTATGAATAATATTATTTTTTCTATAGGGAGGACCACCATAATGGGAAATACCATAGAGAGGGTCTCCACACTTGTTATTATTTTTTATAATAATGAAGGAATTTATTGATACAAGCACAAACATTTTCCTTCAACATGTTCTTGGATTTGAGATGACAGTGATTTGAAATATTATTTATGCTACAATTAGGATCTAATAATTTGTTTGAGGGTTACCAATAGTAATTGAATGATGGTTTCCCCAGATGATATTTCCTTAGTGCACCTTACACTCTAGGGATAAGACTAAGGCCTCAACAATATCCTCCATGTAGCTGTCGTTTTGTGGGGGTGATAATGACTATAATCAGTATGAGCCATCCTAGGTATCTCATGAGTGGTAATTTGGACTTAAGGGAATAAATCATTATAATTACCTAGGTAAGGGTGTTGAGTAAAGTATATCTCCAGGGATATAATTCAAAATAATTGTGAGGTCATAAAATAAGCCTTATGCCTCCTACTGGCTAGTCGTCGAGGTGATGGCTATCAGGGTTTCAGTTCCTCTAGGCTACCTTGACATATCTTCAGAGTTGGAATACTATTATTGTGATTATATTCTCCCACCACTTAATTAAATTATTTTTAGTAGAGGCATGACATGTGTGATATTTATTTCTATGGATTTGATCTTTTGGTCTTCATGGTGGAGAAGTATTTATCCAGCATGCCACCATTTGGTTATTAATTGTAACCTTGCCTACATCATGATTTTCTTCCACTTTGATTGAGATATTGAATCCATGCTTTATTTTTATTAATGATTCAAATTTTATTCTAAGTCTCAAAAATAATAAAATCTTCAATTTAGTATCATAAGTGAGTATTCATGGTTGGCCAATCCCATTCATGAGTAGAAGATTTCATTTTAGGTTTACCATATTTATTTTTTAATGTTTTATCACATATACTACTCAGTTTAATTTCATAGGGAATATATGCTAAAATAAAGAGGATGAGAGGTTGAATCATCCCATAAAGTATATTATTTCCAGGTCTCAGAATATTTTATAGAATTAATAGAATTCATGAAATCCCTTTTCATAAAAATATCAATTACCATTTCTTGAGGGTGATTAATTGATACCATGTATCCATTATAATCAACCATGAGGGAATTAGACTATATCATAGTCAATAGAAATATTTGTTACTGTATAGTTTAAATATATATAAGAAGGCTCTATAGTGTTTATCACCATCAAGGTATGAATATTGTGTTACAATAGTGATATTGGGCCCATGAAAATGGATTTTTATATATCTATGTGAAGGGAATGAAAACACATGTTATCAGGTGCCATATAATGAGGAATTTCTTATCTTTTATGGTTGTTTACTGAGGACCAAAGTGGTTCATTTTAATAACATGCCTCTATGAACATTGTGTATTTTCGTGTAATATTATACAATTCAGACTACTTTTTAGAAGTTTAATGTCATGTTTAGTGTAATCATTGGTCAAAGTTACCTAGATTTGGTTTAGTGTGAGACATATGCAAGAGCATAAAATTTTTTAACCCAATAGATGATATAGGTTAAGGCATGAGCAACTTAAATAATAATGGTATCCCATTTATATTTTTGACACATTAATTGGACATAAGGGAGGTTGAATGAATGATTGGAGGATGTGGAGCTGGTACAAATAGCTAATATGGGAACCATAGGATGAAAGATATTATACTATTTTCCTAAATAAGGGAATTACTCATTATCAAAGGGATACATAATTAATTGTACTTTGAGGACCCATGGTTTAGGAGGAAAATTAAGGGGTAAATTTTTATAGGATTTAATAATCCCATTATCAGAGGAATACATGATCATAAGGGCTACACAAATGTGGAAAGTGACATGATATTATATATCAAGAGGCCAAATTTTAGTCTTAGGATTAATGGTATTTTTAAGAGATATAATTTGGAGGAAGGGTGCCAATGTGTTCCGAGTATCCACTAGGTTGTATGATTGCAACTCCACATAGGTAGGAGACTGGGTGGGTAGGGTTCCCAAGTGAACCCATGAGGGTAGTGCATGACGCAAAACAGAGGATACATGGGTGATCCAGGAACCCAAGAAAACCTTCTTGCTATATCCATTTCTACAAATGGAAGAAACCAAATAAAAATTATGATTTTCCCTTCTTTTATGGTTAATTTCAACATATTATGTTCGTTACCCTAGTCTTTGAGGAGGTTTGAGAGTAGCGGTGTTTTAGGAGGTTTTAGGGAAAAAACCCTTATAAAACCAAATATAACAATTTCCCATCATTTATCGATGTTTTTTTATTCAAAAATCATTTGAGTGAAACTTTTGGAAATCATGGAATCATTAAATAGGGATCCATTTGATCAGGTACTCAAGGTCTTTATATGTTGGTTTCTTTAATCAAAATGAGAGGCCTGGGGGGGGGGGTCGTTATAGGTAATTGAACTATGGTAACCTTGCCTCTATTTTAATAATTTAATGAACCTATCTGCTTAAAAGGGTGTATTCATGGGTATTTTAGAGTGAATACATTTGATTTGGAGGGAATGTGTGTGTGTTAAGGAGGGTTCAAGAGAACATGCATCGAAGAACTGAGACACCCTTCGTAATTTTTTTCCAACTTTTCTTATGAAATTATGTGATTATTTTAAGAAATTTTTATGTTCCAATAAACACACTGCAAGAAAGAGGATAAAAATTAATACATATTATACAAAATATAATTTAAACACTATAAAATTATGAAAATATAATGCTAACTAATTAAAAAGGGATATCATGTTTATCTAATTTATTATATATCCAAACATTGAATCTAAATAATATATCATTGGATTAATTTGATTTATTAGAATTATAATCCAGTTCATACTTGGTTTTTTTAATATTTATTAGTAGAATATATTAGGAAGGACACATTTGTTGGAACCACTTTGTGTATAAGGTTGTATTTGTTGTCAATAGTTGTCAATGCAGATCAAAATGAAAGTGATCATGAAATACTCCGATGAAGTAGAGGAGTGGTGATTCAGATGATTGTTGTGCTGATCTTAAGTTCAAAGAATATGTGTCAAAGGTGATACATTGTTTACAACAATGAAGAATGTGAGGAGTAATCCATTCGAGGATGATTAAAGAAGAATGATGTTTTTGGATGAAGACCATGCAATTACTCATGATTGCATGAGAACCATGCTAGAGACTTCTTACTCATGATTTCATGAGAACCATGCTAGAGACTTCTTGATGGATTGAATCACATGCTTTGCATGAAGTTGATCATGACAGTTGATGAAGAAGACAATGTGCCAATAAGTTGACTTATGAGATGGCCATGCGGAGATTGCAATTATGAGATGGACATGCACATCACATTGTATCAGAAGATAATGGTACTAAAGTTGTTCCCTCAAAGAATACATATCACAATAGTGGAGTTTGTGATAAAAGCCAAAGAGTTGCCGAAGGATACATATCACCAAGAAGAAGTGCTGTTGAGGTGATCGTGCTTGTTGACAAAGCAAAAAAACGACATACAAATTTGTTGACAAAGGAGATTCCATGGTGACATGTCGAGTTCAAGAGTTGTGGTCAACGATCTATGTTTGATTCATGAACTTCGACAGAGGAATGGATGATCTGGAGGCGGTACAAAAAGAGCAGATACAAGGTGGCGCTGTTTCCCAGTGTTTGCCAAATTTTTGGGCCTCAAAATCGGAAAATGAAGACATGGATTATCTGCAAAAGGAGGTTCACACAAAAAGGAAGTGGTGCGCGAAATATAAGAGGCTTGCGCGAAATACTTGAGCTGGGCGCGCAAAATTAGCGGGTTGTGCGAAATCATGAAGTGTGGCGCGCAAAACAGCGGGTTGCGCGAAATTGTATTTCGCGCAAAAGATGTTTCAAGGCCGAAAGCTTGAAAATCGGTAAAGGCATGAGGCGCGCGAAATTATGGAGCAGTGCGCGGAAAATGGTTGTGCGTGGAAGATTTGTATTTCGCAATCAAAGCGGATTATGCGCTCAAGGAGGGTTTTTCGTGCGGGGTCGATTTTGCCTGTAAATATGAAGTGACCCTCCTCCATTCAACAGAGTTCAAGACATAGAAAATACCCGAGCTCTGGTGCGCAAAATTGAAGTTAGAAAGGGTGCTGCGCGTAAACTTAAAGTTTGCGCGTAAAGTCAGATTGCGCGAAAAGCAAAGGCTGCGCCGAAAGTTGGTGATTGGCGCTTAAAAGGAAGATTGCGCGAAAAGTGGATTTCGCACAAGAGTAGTGAATTGCGCGCAAGGCAGTTTTCAGGCTGCGCGTAATATTTGGAAGTTGCGCGAAAAAGGAATTTCGCGCAAACCATAGAAATTGCGCGCAAGACACCGTAAGGGCTGCGGGTAAAAATTGAGGTTGCCCGGTACATCCGGTGCAAAGTGAGATTCATCTGCGGGTGAAAGTTGGACTTCAACAGAGCATCTACATACAGAGGAAGATGCATTCCTTCATGAAAACGAAGAGACCTACAGGTCTATAAACTGTGACTGAATCCCTTCCAAGAGCAGTGAGCTTAGGAAGAGGAAGAAGGTGATCCTCTCCACCGGCAGTGAGCCAGGGGGAGTCAACGGGAGTGACCCGAGGGACGCAGTGAGCTATCCCTAAACAATTGTAAAGGCAGTGAGCCTGGGACAGAGTGTCTGTACCCGAACATTTGTATCCGCAGCTAGTGAAGCATAGTGGATATAGGTACGACCGGCAACCTGTCGGCGTATACTCCTTGGACGTATCCCTTAGTGGTGAACCAAGTAAAAATAGCTGTGTCCTCTGTCTCTGCATGTGAATGTTTAATTGCTGATCATATCCATCATACATGTTTAAGTAGTTCCTACCAACGTGGGAACAAGATCCACAACTAAAAGAAGAAAAATTTGCCACCCTGATTCACCCCTCCCCTCTCAGGGTGTCCTGGGGTCCTACAAGTGGTATCAGAGCCAGGTTAACGTATGTTGGATATTCTCCAGTAATTCTATTGAGAAGAGGATTTGAGTTTCTTTCCTAGAGTCAACAATGAAGAGCAGTCTTGATAATGACGCAGTCATTTCTGAGCAGAAATCTATATCCACCAAGACTTTGACAAATAGGAAAAAGAAAGAGAAGAAGATGATGAAGAAGTCCCCCACATCCAAAGAAGATATAGTGTCTTGTTCTCCATGCCATTCCAATAATGAAGAAACATTAGGCTTGGAAAGTATCAAGAAGGTGGCTCAGAACTCATCCATAGGAAAGGATGATACCCCTAATTCGGGCTTTCAGGAAAAACTCAGAACATATCTGCATGATATTCCAGAAGAAAGGGTTGCTATTATTTGTAGCCTATTCCAATCTATGCAGGTTGAGATCAATCGATTAGAAAGGGAAGATGGCAATATGGAAAAAGGGTTGGAAATAAAAGTTATGGAAAGTATGAAGCTCATCAAACGGGTGAAAGTATTTGAAGAAGAAGAGGAAGTCAATAAGACTTTAAAAGAAAGGATCCATGCACTTGAAGCTGAGCTGAAGAAGAGCAATGAAGTCAAGAATTTTTGTTTGGAAGAAAATTCCATTAAATTCAGGGAACTTGACTCTTTGTTACAAAACAAAGTTAAGTTGCGTGAAGATGAGGTTGAAAGGTTGAAGAAGACTTGTGAAGAGAAGATGATCACGATTGAAGATCAGAAGACCATCCTCAATATTGTGGGTCAAAAATTGGAAGCTCAGTTGACCAAGATTGAGAACACACATATTGAGACTTCACAAAAGAATGAAATGAGTGATGCTTGCACTCAATGTTCATTGGAGGAGTCTAAAGCTGAAATGCCTCCAACATGTGATAAGAAGATTATGACAACTCTTGACTATCCACATCAAGAATCAGTTGCTATTGGTACTCAATGCTCACTGGTGGATTCTATTGTCAAAAGACCTCCAACATGTGATAAGAAGATCATGACTTCACTCTTTGATCTATCACAAGCAACTGAGAAAGTGAAGGTACCATCCAAACCAGTATGGTTGAGGAAAGGTGAGAAGAATAAACCTACCACCATGGATAGGGCGGATGGGAAGAAAAAGGAGGAAGTGGGTTCCTCAAATAGAGAACAAAAGATTAACCAGATAGCCCAACAACTTAATACAGAAGACACAAAGAAGAAAAGATTTGTGGGTCAATGTTGGTGCTGCAATAGATTTGGGCACTGTGCACTGGATTGTTTTTATAATCCCTTTCATGGAAAAGCACAGGGAAAGCCTATATCAAAGGGGAGGAAGCCGGAGAAGAAGAAGCAACATCCACAGGTCCAGAAGCATCCGTTTACAGCAAACAGATTTGGAATTCTTGATAACATCTATGATGCATGCAACGGCAGTGGTCACAGGAATGGTGCATGCCTAGGTCAACAGATATCCAGAGCTGATAAGAACAGAAGACCACACAAGCCATCTAAGTATGAAGAACGTACCTTGGGAAGAAATCAGAAGAATATGGTGAACACACATCTCCCCAAGAAGATATCAAGTAGGCATGCTGAGAAGACCCAGGATTTTAGATCCATGAAATTGAAGGGTCATTCATCCAAGAGAAACACTAAGTGGGATGAATCTCGGATGAACCCATGTGGAAGACCTAAACCAGCTGCAAAAGTTCCAAATGACATATTGGTCATCTGGCCAAAAGATTTGAAAAGAATAAGGAAACATGAAGATGAGAAGGCCAAGGCTGGTGACAAAGGAAAAGGAAAACTTTCACATGATGAAGACATAGTGCAGGAGAGTTTGAAAACAAAGAGAAACACACGTATCAAAGAAGTTTTGTGTGAGAGATGTAAGAAGTCTGGTCACATTGAAAAAGGTTGCCTAACCTTAATACCAGAGCAAGAAGCAGTCCTTAAGAGGAGTAAGAATGTATCATTCATGATGGCTGCCAAGCGGAACAATTCTCCACACAAAGAAGAAGTGAATGTGATCAGATCCATGCCACACCGAAAGATCTCAGAATACATGTTCAAATGTACAGGCATGAAGACTGGAGTGAACAGAGGAACTTGGTTGAGAAAAGAACCTCAACCAAGCAAGTCTTCTTGATGAAGCAAGAAGGAACCACCTTATTCCCGTAATCATTTCTGTATTGTATTTGTACTAATAATGCAGGGAATTGAAGGTGAAGCATGCTCTCAGGGGGAGAACCTGAGAAGTAGTGAATGCTGTCAACTCTTGATAGCCAAGCTGAAGAAGTTTCCATCCTTAGTAGATTCTTCAATTGATATTCAAAGATTATGATGATGAAGGATCACTCTTGATGAAGATGATGATGAGTGTTTCCCTTGCGGGGGAGAAGAATGAAGAAGCTTCCATAATCACTGTTTCAATCAATATCAACTCCAGGTGGACTCAAAAGCAGTTATTCTGTGAATTTCTTGAAGAACACACCAATGAAGAAGGTATGTCATTTCTCAATCACTATCCCTTGGTTACTCAGATCAAAGATTATTTTACAAAGGGGGAGTAACTGTATTGATCAGTGACATAAAGAGAATGGAAGTTCCCCAAGGTCACTTATCCTGTCGATTGCACTTGAATGTTTTTGAGTGCAGGAGTTTCAGGTTGATTATTATCTATCATATTTGATCTTCTTCTACCTGAAATAAA
Organism: Viscum album; assembly: GCA_963277665.1. Lineage (NCBI taxonomy): Eukaryota > Viridiplantae > Streptophyta > Magnoliopsida > Santalales > Viscaceae > Viscum > Viscum album. The sequence continues at coordinate 1,145,202,287 of OY728148.1, forward strand.
AGTGGTAAACCCTTGAAGACAAGATACATGAGTTCTCATCTCACGTTGGTATCATGATCTGTGAATAATGGACAAAATTGTTGACTTAATCAAATCCTCTTGTTTTCTACATCGAGCATTGCTCAAGTAGACTTAGAGTGAAATGATTAATGAAACTTTGCTTAAGTGAGGATTGATACCCTCCCTACCATGCGCTTTGTATTTCTTGTCAATAAGGGGGAGAGAAAGTGAAATGCAGAAGATTCTCATTTTGACATTGACGGATTCATTTCAGAAGATGTTTAAGGTATTGACAAAAAAATACAAAGGGGGAGATTGTTGGAACCACTTTGTGTATAAGGTTGTATTTGTTGTCAATAGTTGTCAATGCAGATCAAAATGAAAGTGATCATGAAATACTCAGATGAAGTAGAGGAGTGGTGATTCAGATGATTGTTGTGCTGATCTTAAGTTCAAAGAACATGTGTCAAAGGTGATACATTGTTTACAACAATGAAGAATGTGAGGAGTAATCCATTCGAGGATGATTAAAGAAGAATGAGGTTTTTGGATGAAGACCATGCAATTACTCATGATTGCATGAGAACCATGCTAGAGACTTCTTACTCATGATTTCATGAGAACCATGCTAGAGACTTCTTGACGGATTGAATCACATGCTTTGCATGAAGTTGATCATGACAGTTGATGAAGAAGACAATGTTCCAATGAGTTGACTTCTGAGATGGCCATGCGGAGATTGCAATTATGAGATGGCCATGCACATCACATTGTATCAAAAGATAATGGTACTAAAGTTGTTCCCTCAAAGAATACATATCACAATAGTGGAGTTTGTGATAAAAGCCAAAGAGTTGCTGAAGGATACAGATCACCAAGAAGAAGTGCTGTTGAGGTGATCGTGCTTGTTGACAAAGCAAACAAACGACATACAAATTTGTTGACAAAGGATATTCCATGGTGACATGTCGAGTTCAAGAGTTGTGGTCAACGATCTATGTTTGATTCATGAACTTCGACAGAGGAATGGATGATCTGGAGGCGGTACAAAAAGAGCAGATACAAGGTGGCGCTGTTTCCCAGTGCTTGCCAAATTTTTGGGCCTCAAAATCAGAAAATGAAGACATGGATTATCTGCAAAAGGAGGTTCGCACAAAAAGGAAGTGGTGCGCGAAATATAAGAGGCTTGCACGAAATACTTGAGTTGGGTGCGCAAAATTAGCGGGTTGCGCGAAATCTTGAAGTGTGGCGCGCAAAACAGCGGGTTGCGCGAAATTGTATTTCGCGCAAAAGATGTTTCAAGGCCGAAAGCTTGAAAATCGGTAAAGGCATGAGGCGCGCGAAATTATGGAGCAGTGCACGGAAAATGGTTGTGCGCGGAAGATTTGTATTTCGCGATCAAAGCGGATTGCGCGCTCAAGGAGGGTTTTTCGCGCGGGGTCGATTTTGCCTATAAATATGAAGTGACCCTCCTCCATTCAACAGAGTTCAAGACATAGAAAATACCCGAGCTCTGGTGCGCGAAATTGAAGTTAGAAAGGGTGCTGCGCATAAACTTAAAGTTTGCGCGTAAAGTCAGATTGCGCGAAAAGCAAAGGCTGCGCTGAAAGTTGGTGATTGGCGTGTAAAAGGAAGATTGCGTGAAAAGTGGATTTCGCGCAAGAGTAGTGAATTGCGCGCAAGGCAGTTTCCAGGCTGCGCGTAATATTTGGAAGTTGCGCGAAAAAGGAATTTCGCACAAACCATTGAAATTGCGCGCAAGACACCGTAAGGGCTGCGCGTAAAAATTGAGGTTGCCCGGTACATCCGGTGCAAAGTGAGATTCATCTGCGGGTGAAAGTTGGACTTCAACAGAGCATCTACATACAGAGGAAGATGCATTCCTTCATGAAAACGAAGAGACCTACAGGTCTATAAACTGTGACTGAATCCCTTCCAAGAGCAGTGAACTTAGGAAGAGGAAGAAGGTGATCCTCTCCACCGGCAGTGAGCCAGGGGGAGTCAACGGGAGTGACCCGAGGGACGCAGTGAGCTATCCCTAAACAATTGTAAAGGCAGTGAGCCTGGGACAGAGTGTCTGTACCCGAACATTTGTATCCGTAGCTAGTGAAGCATAGTGGATTTAGGTACGACCGGAAACCTGTCGGCGTATACTCCTTGGACGTAGCCCTTAGTGGTGAACCAAGTAAAAATAGCTGTGTCATCTGTCTCTGCATGTGAATGTTTAATTGCTGATCATATCCATCATACATGTTTAAGTAGTTCCTACCAACGTGGGAACAAGATCCACAACTAAAAGAAGAAAAAGTTTCCACCCTGATTCACCCCTCCCCTCTCAGGGTGTCCCGGTGTCCTACAACATTATCATCATAATAATCAGTTTATATAGTTGTATCCTTGGACGATAGGTATTAAAAATAATTTATCTCATATTTTCTTTACGTCAAACTCTCTTAAATTTTTTATTAACTTTTAATTTACTATTCATTAATTATTATTTCATTTACATAATTAATATGGGGACTTAAAAATCTTGAAATATGATTGAAAAATCTATTGATTACATAATTTCAATATAAATATATTGAATAAAACACACTATTATAATTTTATTAGAAGTAGTATTTTAATAATTATATTTTTTCCAATTTACTTCATATATATATTTTTAGTAGAAGATCCTATGAATATTCATGTTCCATTAATGTTTTTAGTTGTTATAGGGTCGGTTATGAAGTAAAATTAGTGTTCATAGTCTGTATTTGAGATTTAGTAGCACATATCTTTTATTTCCTAACAGTATTCTGTTTTCCCATTTTTCATTATATTGAGAAATTAAAAAAAATTAGTTTTCCTAGAAAATATTGATTATAATATATTTTGGAAATGACATAATTTCTTATAGGATATGTTAATAATATTATTCATGAATGATATGAGTGTTCTAATAGTTTGTCTAAATATTTGAACATCATTATAATCCATGGGAATAAATTTCATACCTTTGGTATCATAAGATTCCCAAATCCCCAATCTCACATTACCGACTGATAATGGTTTATTATGAAGTCCATAACCATTAATATTGTTAACTAAACCTTTATAAATGATTTATTACAAGGGTGATGATTGATATAAGTAAAAAATAGTTCAACCTTGAAAATATTTCTTAAAAAAACCATAATAAATACTTGTTTTACGTATAGATAATAAAAAAACTATTTAAAAGATCTGTTATTTTCACTTCTGGGAATTATAAATTAAAAAATACCCTAGAAACATAATTTTTATGGTTCTAGTTCTGGGGGATGGTTCACCAATTACTCTTGTTGTGTTAAATAAATCTTGTTTCCTGAGTAGTATGTTTTGTTCAAATAAAAAACCTTTAAAGATTGTTTTAGAAATCCTTTTATTCCAAAATAGTATGTTTTAAAGATTATCATTTATTAAATTATTCACTCGATGAGACTCAAAAATCCATACCTGTGACCCATCAATACCCCTCTAGATGATGCAAAAGCACAAAAAGAAATTGTTTTTCATATTTTTTATATTACTAATCTTATGAATAAACTATATTAAGAAACATGGTATATGTTATTTAATTTTACGATATAAAATAACAATAAATTTAACTTCTTACACACATACACATTCATCTTATAATTTTTGTGTCTTTTCACATAAAAGTTGAAACTTCTTATTAACATAATCCAGTTGTGTTAATAAAACATTTACACATTTTTTTTATAATCTCAATACATTTAATAATGAGAGTTATTTATTTTAAAGTTTGTTTAGTTGGTTTTCATTAGGTAGATTCGAAATCAACTGAACCAAAATTCAATAAATATAAGTTCAAGCTAAAGTGTATGAAAATTTAATGATTTAAAGCTTTTTTCTAGATTTATTTAGCTGGATGAAGTAGTGCTGTAGCGACATAGATCAAATTTATTAGAATATGCAATAATTTTTTAAAAGCATCAGAAGATGAGGGTCTCTGCTATTATGTTATTAAAATTAAAACTTATGTCTATGGAATACGATCATTATAGGTTTGTTTATAAATTGAACTAGTAGTTTGTGGGGCGTAAGAATAATAGTGTATAAGATTCATTCGATAGATATATTTATTTTCTTTTTTAAGAAAGAAACATGTTGTTTTTGAGTGTCCTTATGATTATATATTTTTCTTTCCTAGTGTTTTGTGTTCAAGAATATTCTTGTGATGTTTTCCATGTTAATTATCTAAGTTTTATACCTATATTTTTTTTGGTTCCTATAAATGTATTAGGGGTATTTTGGTTTAGGGTAGTGTATTTTTTCAATAGTCATGGCAGGGGGATTCTATGTCTAGTAAAAATTTTGTTTCTATTTATTTGATGACGAGATTCCATGGCCAGGAAACTACCACTGATCATGGTGTTAGAAGAAATTTCTATGGTTAAAGATTTGATTCACTAATATTTTTAGTCATTTAATTCTATGATAATAGGGAGATACCATGATTAATGCCAAATAATCCATTTCCACTTTGTGTAAAATGAAATATATCCTAAATTTGTGGGTTTTATTCATTTTAATAATATCCATTATAGGAGTAATGGATTTGTTAACCTGTACAACATGTTTTTTATACTGTGTTTATAAGTTCAATACATGTTTATATATCCACAGTGTTTACTATGTTTTTAACATTATGTATTTCCACTAATTTTAAATCAATTTTATCGATTTTTAAAATTCTTTTATTTTTACTTACATTAAATTTTGGATTGATCTGAATATCATACCTTTAAATGAATTTAGTAGGCATGATGGATGAAAATTATAAGATTATTTTAAATTAAAAATTTCTCACCCTTTTGTAATAGTGTCTTCCAATTCATTTATTGTTAACACATGGTATCAGAGCTAGCCTCTACTTATTTTTGAGGTTGATTTAATTTTATAGACTATTATTTATTTTATCAAAACTGTTTCTCAAATTTCCTACACTAACATGTAATTGAGAGAATATCAATATTTTATATTTTATATGTTAGGACTTATAGTTATAACATTCGAGAATTTAATCCCTATAGAACTATCAATATTTTATTGATTATATTATGGATATTTTCATGATTAGATTTATACTTTTTTTTCAATATTATTTTGGAGATTTTATTATGATGACTAGAAAATATAAAATTATAGAGAAGGGAATTTAAAATTTATTTCATGATTAGAATATGGTTATCAAGATAATTATAAAGATACAAGTATTTTGTTTTGTTTTATGTAATGGAACATATATTGTGAAATATCTTTATGTTGAACTATAAATGTAATTTATAAGAAGATAGAGATTATTCATTTGGGTTCTACCAGTGTTTTAGAAACATAGAGAGCTACATTGAGAGATAACTCCCAATATTACGATTTTATCCTTGTAAAATTAGTAAGTAAAATACATCAATGTTCTATAATGGTATTTTATTTAATTCAATATCTTATTGAGAAGAAATTATTTGTTGATCAATTGGTGGAGAAAATTATTAATATACTTCCAAAGCTGTGGGGATTTATGTGAACAAAAATAGAAGATAAAAAAATTATACAATTATAAGTATTTATGACCATATTGGAATGATAATGCAATATTAGAATGGCTTAATGAGATATTTTTAAAAATAAAAGAAGTGTAACTCCCTTATTTTTCAAGTAGAAAAATTCCAGAATAATTTTGAAATTTCAATTACTGGATGGGTCTAATTTTGATCAGATATTTGTAATGGAAATTCAAAGTTGGGAATATTTCTAAATAATCTTTTTAGATGAGGAATGAGGATTGAATGATTGATCATAAGTTTCAGTATTATCCTAGTTGTTAAGGACATGAAAAAGGTGTTTTTGGAAAATGAAGCATAGAGGATCCAGTTGGGCACCTAATTAATAATTACCCTGAAGCCTGACTTTGTGACCCAGTTTTTACAAGAAAAAAAGTTAGGATTATTGTGCTAAAGGTCAGGGGTAACCTTGTGTAATAGTTTTTATAGGTTAATGGGCTAGTAAAAACATGGGGAAAGATGTGGGGAACCAATGGGTTTATTGTAGAGGTTCAAAGGGACTATCATAGTTTGTTCATGATTAGTCAAACCATATGATGAAACCATCCAATGGGAGAGGTATTTTGGTAGTGAAGCTTGCACGATTGGGGCACATTTTTTCTAACCTTGTGGCCTATTCTTGCACCACATTAAAAGGTAAAAATTACCATTTCCCCTGAGAACCATAAGGTGTATTACCCATATCTTCTCTCTTATTTTACCTAGAAACCTCCCCCTTGCACACCCTCATATTTATCCATTCCTTCATGGGAATTATCCCTCATTCTTGGTCCGAATCGAACACCGTCATATGTAATGGAAGCCTTTAGGTAAGTATTCAACTCTGGTATCCTCCATTGTTCTTTTTGACTTCTTTCTATATTTTTTGATTCTCTTGTAAGGTTATTTATTCCTAATTCCATTGGATTATTGTGAAATCAGATACCAGTGTTGGTGATTTTTCTCTTCCTTGGATGAGGGTGACCAAGGAGCCCATATTCACTTCACTACACACTGTTTGGCCGAGGTATGTCACTGGAGTGATTTTTCCAAACTTTGAAAGATAAATTTAATTCTCGGGATGTTTTTTAATTTTTTCTAAGGTATTATTCCCAATTTTTGTTTAATGATGTGCCATGGTTTTTTGGAAAAATATAGTCCATGGTTTTAGTGTGATAATATTGAATGATGATGTTTTTAGAATTATAATTTTCTTAATAATATTTTTTTATTGTTTATAATTTGTTGAAAGATTTAAATTAATTAATATTTAATTATAATTAATTAATATTTGGTGGTTTGGCTGTGAAATAGGACACTATAAGTCTTGGATGAACTTGGACGAGCCTTAAAAACTGTTATAAACTCTTTGGAATTAAATAGAAATATTCCTAAAGGTATGTGGTATGTCATACCATCCCTATATTAAATAATAATGTTTATGGAAGTGTGTGTATACTATGTATTACACCTAAGGGTGACACCTAATATTTAAATTATTTCCCAAAAACTATTTACTCAATTTAATGGGTAATTGTAATAGATAAACTCTATGTGTCACTAAAAACCCATATATGATAGCTTTATTTATTGGCCTTTATTGTTGAGTATTATATTCCTTGGTATACCAAGTGGCTTGTAGAACACATGGGAGTTGGATAACACTTGTAAAGTCCTTCCAAGCTTGTTCAAACCTAGGTGTATGAACCTGAGGTAGGCCAGAATAGATTTGGATGAATAGACTATCCCAGATTTACCTTGAGTACTGATATGGGCTTGATCCGTCTCACGATCATTTCCATTATGGAAATACCCAATGTAGTTCGCAAGGCCACTCTACCATGGATATGATGCAAGTAAATTTTTACATCAAATGATATAAAGGAAGCTGTATAAGTCAAGATTCTCAACAATGAACATAGATTGGTTCCTATCATTAAAAGAAATATCTTTCTTTACTATGATAATAATAGCACTATTTTTCTGGCCAAATAACCTAGGTATCACGAAATAACAGAAAATATCCATCATAGATACAATCTCATTAGAGAGATCTACAGAGGGGTGATGTAAAAATACATTGGGTGGATAAAAATGATAATTAATAAGATACTATGATAAAAAAATTATAATAGAAAAATCATAAGGGTCATGTCGAATCTATTTGTATCAGATACATGAGAGAGTGGGTGTGATGTTTGTAAAATTTATCATCATTTTTAATAAAGGAAATATCCATCTATTATTCATTCATGTTCATTGCATTTATATTACAAGATCAATGGAAGGATAATAACTCCTAAAATTATGAATTTCAGTCATCCTTAATTGATAATCATTATAGAGTATTATGGGTTGTAATGATATATTATGACTAGAATGGGTAGATTATTATATGTTATACAAAGAGTTGTATACAATATGATGAATAAACTCTTGTGATAATCAATCAAGACATATTATCTTCACTGACCCAATAAATTAAATCACATGGAATTTCATATGATCATTGATATACTTATGGGTGTATACTTATTATGAATCCACATTACATGAAGTTAGAGAGACACATATCACATGGATATTCATACATCGACACCTTTTTTATGAAAGAATTGAGTATCAAAAAATATGGGTTCTTGGGTATATTTGTAACAACTTAGCATGGGTTTCCTGAACATTACCCGAGAAAGGGATACTAAATGACCTCAAACATGCCTCCATGTATTGAGGAGTCTACCAACTAGTGAAAAGAGCTCAAAAGAATCATATAAAGAGAAATGATTTTAATAATAAAGTGATATGGTCATGTTAGATTATGCTAAAAATTTGGTATGATCTATCCTTATAATAGAGATCTCAAAACCCTAAGAGAAAAAGATATATCTATGTGGTCCCACATATTTTATATTTTAAATAAATAAAATAGTCTAAATGATGCATAGACCATAAGAAAGAAGCAGTAAAATGTAAATATTAACATGAATTATCATATAAATAAACATGGTGACACACTAGAAGATACACTCATAGACCAATAATTCCAAAATAAACTAGTTGGCCTAAAAACCAAGTCACATAATCATCCTCATTGTCCTCCACAACATACTTTTCATGTAACAGATGTCCAAATAAAAGTAGTGATTATTCCCCGAAATAATACAAGAAGATCAACCTATGAACATAAAAACCCATGACATGTATGCATGTTGGGGGTGATTCTAATGACCAATTGGGAATACCTAATTACAAAATATACTGAATACTATTTCTATCAAATTTATGTGCATGAAATAAAACTAATATTGAAATTAATTCTTGTGTAACACACCCACATAGAGCATAATATAAACGTGCATACAAATATATGTGTTTAGTCATTTTATACTAACTACTGAAACACTTCACCTTCCCATAATCCTCCCTCATGGACAATTCTCTTTCACAGTTTCCTCCCTCATAAACTACTTCATACATACTCGAATTCTTCTGGTGATGATTTCTATAATGAAGATCACTCATGTTAATGCAGTGATTAAGGTCCTTTATATAGGTAAATAAATCATACAAAACCTGCTAATAAAAAACACCAAAAACTTTGATGTGGTACAACCTTCACTGAAAACGTGCTATGATGTTTTCATAGAGCTTTTTTCCTTTACGGTGGATGATGTCATATTCAAACCAAAATTGTTTTTAGAATCCATAATTCACCACCAATTGCCACAAACAAGGATCCTCCCATGATTTAAGAGCCTCCCATGAAATGATCTTGCTATGAATATTTCATAGAGTTATTCATAGTTTGCATTTCCCAAAGCCCTTTGTGGAAGGCTTAATTCACCACCTCCATCCGAAAAGTGATTTCTTCATTTATTGTATGACATAATGAAAATATGATACTATGAGGCTCATGAAATTCATGATTTTAAATCTGAAAACTATGGTCCATAAAATCCTTTGAGAAAATCCTTCCGTTTCCATAAACGAAACTGTCAATTTGGAGGCCCAAAAATTTTCACACTAGGAAACCACGCCACCTTAAACGTCTGCTTCAGAAACACCAACCATACAGAAATGTATTCATATTTACTTATCAATAAACAAAATCACTCAAAAATCAATGAGATGATTCCTTGATGGATTTTTCCCTACAATCCATCATTGGGTTTGTTGAAAACTCTTCACAATTTGGTACATCAATGAAGCTTCTTCCACATTCAACCAAAATTCACTTTTTTCGATTCAGATGGAGATCAAATATTTAATCGACAGACACTGTAAACCCACATGAAACGAGCTCAACATGAGAAATTAGTGTATAATGAAAAGTTCACCAATGAATCACTTCATTCAAGAACCATTCAACTACTTTCATTTTGAACACCATTGGTCATGATATATAACCTTTTATTGATCATCTTTGGATCGTCAGATTTAAAAACCCCTTACTTTACTGCTCCCCTATTTTGAATAAGACATTTTCTTCCCTTTTATATCTAGAATTTATCTCCCATTGTCAAAAATATGAAGGTCATTTTATTGTGGTCTACAGATGGGTAAAGAACAGAAAACACCACATTATGAAAAAACAAATCATAAATTAAGGATTGGGGGTCCACATTCTCACTTTTCATGTGTGGGGAGTTGAATGAACTCCTTGATTTAGTCGATGCTGTTCAAATTATTCTTTGGTTAAGGCCTTCTTCCGAATGTCTGCATCCTGTAGTTCTGTAGTCACATACTCCAAAATTATAGGCCCTTTCTCCACCTTCTCTTTGATAAAATAATAATTTATTTTAATGTGATTTGTCCCCGAGTTATAGAATGGATTATTATTAAAGTTTATAAAACTTGAATTATTATTGTTGATTTTGATCAAAGACAACACTTAGCTCCTATATAATCAAACCACTGTTTCATCCATAATAACTGTGTGCACACTGGGTAGGTGCAATATCTTTAGCTTTTACAGTGCACAAATAAATGAAATCCTACTATTTACTTACCAAATAAAAAAAAATCAACTAAGATAGAATGAACCACCTAATATTTATTTTTTTATCATCTGTCGATCTGGCCCAATATGCTTCTGTATAGACTAATTACTCATGTTGAGAGTTTTAATTGTAAAAAAACCAAATTCCATAGTGCCCTTGATATACCAAATTATAGTTTTCAATGAAATAAAGTGAATTTACTTGTGACTAATATAATAAAATGCTTCATAGAATGTGGAAAAACAATATCAGTTATTGTCACTAATAAATATAATAGGCAGCCAATTATTTTCATGTATTCTTTGAAATTAACTATATTGCCTTCACTATATCATGATAGTTTCATCTGGGTAGCCACCAAAGTCTTCATATCCTTGGAATTATCCATTCCAAATCTTCTAAAAAGTTCTTGGAAAAATGTATTGAGAAATAAATTCCCTATTATTTCATTTCATAACATGTAAACCAAGGAATAACATTTTTTCCCCAATCACTGACATTTAAATTTCAATTTTCATGAATTATATGCATTTTTTGCACTGTTATTTGCCTGATCCACCAAATATTTTGTCATAGACATAAAACAGAACAATCATCTTTTGATTACTATCATTGTTTTCATAGATATTGTAATCAACTCCACCACACTAATTACAGAGATTATTCAAGAACCGATCTAATATTGAATTCCATGCTCTTTGTTATTGCTTCCACCCATATAGTACCTTCTTCAGAAAGAAAAATATTTCATCATATTAATGAATTAGAAAACCATACAGATGATCAATATAAAATTATTCTTCAAAACCCTATTCAAAAATGGTGACTTGAAATCTATCTAAAAATCTTTGAACCTTATTTACATTTCTATGGTCAATAATACTCTGATTGTGTCAATCCTCAATATAGTTGAAAATATTTCATCAACATAAATAAATTATATATGAGAATACCCTTTTTACACTAATCATTCTTTATTTCAAACCACTGTTCGATCTTTATTCATCTTGTTACAAAAGATCTATTTGGTCTCAATGAAATTCTTATCTATTGGTATCAAAACAATATCCCATGTATAATTATTCTCTATTTGGACAAGCTCTTAATTCACAACCTAAACCCAATTCTCATATCTAAATAATTCATCAAAACATAGAGGCTCTACCTGAGATAGGAAATTATCTTGGTATAAGAACTTTATTCTTCACGTTTGAACTTGTGCTTCTTGTTCACCAATGACGTTCTATCTGCAAATTTTAGCATGAATCTTCAATTTTTGTGTAGATATATATTTGAATTCATTCTGTTCATCATCAATATCTTCTTTTGAATCAACATTTTCCACTTTAAATCCCCCTTAGTTTTTTACCTCCTCATCACTTTCATCAAGAAACGAGTCACTTTTTTATTGAGGATTATATTCATTCTCTACTATAGTGACATAATTTTTTTTCAACTACCATTACAAGTCTATTTTTGAAACATTTATATTCTTTTATTTTACCTAAATATCCATTAAATATCACATCATCTTCTTGTGATTCAAATTTCTTATGTTTCTTCTTATTGAGAATAAAACATTTACCTCTAAATATTTGAAAATATTTCAATGTTGGATTATTCCCATATCACATATCATATATATAATTTTCTTCTTTCAAACACAAAAAAGCCCCATTGGATATGTAGAAAAATGTTAGTATTGATATTTTCATAATTTATCTAGTAGGTTAATTTCAATAATAATTGTTCTATCCATGTTGTTTATGATCAAAATTCTCCTCTCAACCACTCCTTTTTTGTTGAGGGTTTATCTCTATTGAAACTTGATTCCTTATCCCATGTTTCTCAAGATAATATTAAACATTACTATTTTTAAATTCTGTATCATTATCCATATAAAACATTAGAATCTTTAGCCCAAGAATCCTTTTAGATTCAATCTGATACTGTTTTATGCAACTGAACACATCAGACTTTTGGTCAATGAAAAATACCATTTCCATTATGATGAAATCACCAATAAAAAAAATGTAATACCTATTAATATAAATGGATATTGGTGATATAGTTCCACATACATTTGTAGGATCCAATTCAAGAACTCTATTTTACTTTTTGTTCTTTTTTCCATGTACATTTTTCTGATAATCTTCCCACGTTGACAAAAATTCCATGTATAAGTACGATCACATGATAACTTAGGGAGATCTCAAGCTGAACCACAGTTGACTATATATTATAGGTATGTTTAACATAGATGTAAATTTCATTTATTCCACAACCTATTTTCTTCCCCTCTAGATAAAAATCACAGATCTTCTACAGTACTTATACGGTAGAGATTTCCTTTAGTTCTTTTTCCCTATATAACAACTACACCATATATTCCTTTTATGATACCCATATTATTAGTAAATCTTATAGAATTACCCAAGTCACATAGTTTATTAACACTAAAAAATTATGACTGAGAATTTCAAACACTTAGACATCAGCACGTCTCATTTCTTTTCCCCCAAAATTGTCTTTTCCCGAGCCAATCATTTTCTAGCCTTTATCATTTTCGAAATTTAGAGCACCTTACTTGTCATATTTTATGCATGTAACATGATCCTTATTACCTATATTATGGGATGTGTATCCACTATCAAGGATCCATATAATATAGAATATGATTCCTTAAGGGAAATCTCCGTAACCACTTTCTATACATATATTTTCTTTTTGATCCATGCTTTTAACTTCATACTCAGTATGGATTTAAAATATTGATCTTCCTCATTGTATGAAGGACCAGTTTCATCTTACATAGATGAAAATTGATTGTTCATTTTCATATCATTGTATGATACATTGATTAAATGCTTATGACCACATTCAGTCTTCTTCAAAACATTTCTATTCATTTTTGATTAGCAATATCTTACTATGTATCTGAATCCCCCACACCTGAAATAGTGACCATGAAATGATGTCATAGAATATTGAGCTCTATATGAAAACTTCTATTGGTACTATTCCTTTCAGTACCACTTTTCTATTCAACAAAATTTTTAGGAGTTTCCTATATTTCTAAAACAATAACATCAATACGGGGTGCATTCCTATGTGTCCCTACAACACTAGTAGTTTTCCCTATGGTTATCTAAATATTATGGTTTTTATTTATACCCAAATCAATCTTAAATATCAGAGTGGGTGCTTGAGGTATGACTTCAACCATTTATACTTTCTATTTTTGATCAATCCACTTACCAGTTGTATCATTTGAATTTTATTTCTTCTTCTTTTCAGCTAAACCTCTATGATCCACTTCTGTGTTTTTTTGTCACATGAATGATTTGCTTTCCCAATGTCATAATGGGAGTCAATAGTTTTTCATGATCCATAATTTTTCTTCATAGACCAAGTAATTATTGTTAATGTTCTTAAATGTGTTTGATTTTATATTTCATTGTGTCATTCAAACCATCAATCACATTTTTCTATTACTCAACTTCGAACTTGTACTCATTAACCATTTCTATGTTATCTAGAATTAATGACTAAAGTTTTTAAATTTCTTCCTCTATCGCGTACATCTATTATTCCTGATGTTTCATATGAAGTTTGGAATTATGAACCACTCTATTGTATTTATTCATTTTGGCTCTCTAAACGTCTATATACTCAAGAGAAGCTTCTAATTCGTCCTGCATATCAACTCTCCCATCGTCTTATTCTTATTCTTCATTGTCTCTTTCTTATCTTTTATGGTGGCTCTCGAAAATAGCCACCATAGCATTTTCTCTATGATCTTTTTATTTCCCTATCTCTTCAACCACAATTTCATCTATACTTTCATTTTCTTGTGAAATGAGATTCTTCTTTTTGAAGGAATTTATATTAAACTTTTTTTACCGTTCACATAGGCTAAAAAATTCTTCATGGGAATTTAATCATCATCCTCATAATCTTCTTGAAAATTATTAGGAATATTTCTATAAGATTTCCATCCTTTCCACATCAAATGAATATAAGTTGGAGTTTCCATTTTAACTTTCCTTTTCTTCTTTGTAGATTTGAGGAAAGGAATGAAATCACATAATCCCTCTCTTCTTCTTCCTATCCATATTCAATTGTGAGATTATTCATTGCCTAGAATTTTACCTATTTAGAATTCTCTTTTTCCGTATACTCATTATCATGATTTCACATCTCATATGAAACTAAAGTACTGTAAAATCTATTCAATGTTAGAACCTTTGGATATTTATCATTTAATTCCAAAACATTTGGGTTGAACTGAGGTGGAAGTATTCTCAAGATGCGTTTAAGAGTATATAAATATTTAATAATTTATCTAAGACCACCCATGTCTTTAAAAACAACAATCACTAGATCAAATAATTCATCAACAAAGTAAATAAGGTGCATTCTGAGATCCTCATACAAATTACATATAACATGCAGCTTTTCTTCTTTAAATTTTGAGTCACCCTCATAAATATTTAGAAACATTTAAAACATATAATTTTATGTGTTACTCGACATCTCCTTCATATATATTTAATTAGATAGATCTCCCCCAAAATCTTTGATTTCATTTGAATCAATATCTAATTCCCATCATTTAGCTTTTGGTAAAGCACCACTGTTAATATTCACCGAAATTCCATTAATCACTACTATAAATACATCCATTCCTAAAGATCCAAATTACTGTTGTTTCCAAATTTCCCTTAATTGATTTTTTTTCATCTAAGATCGAAATCCCTTTGTGATTAAGAACCTCTATTGAAACATTTGAGAGTGAAACATTGATAATAACCTACCTTTGATACCAATTTTTAGAAAAACTAGGTTAAATACCCAGGGGGAATCAAGGTGTAAAATATTTAAACAACTACCTCTTTGGATATTGTTTTGTTATTAATCAAAATAACCTTCTTTTCTTTCCTGTAGAAATTTATAAACAAGAATGAAAGCATGTGTGAGACACAAAAAAATTACTTGGTTGACCCCCATTGGGATATGTCCAAGGAGCATAAAAAAACAATGTACCAATGTACCAAATCCACTAAGGATCACTTGTAAAATATGGTTCAGGATAGATCAATTCTATGCCCAGGCTCACTACCTTTATAAAGTTTAGAGCCGACTCACTATCCATCCTGGTTTAGAACTTATCAAAATTTGAAATATACATTCTCTCTTAACATAAGTGTGCTCATTTCTCCTTCAAAAGAATATATGGTTGTTCTGAATCACCTCATAATGGTTTCATAAATATATAAATCTTCCATGAAGTCCTGTTTTTACTCTGGTTGTTGAAATACACTTTTCCAAAAACTGTAAGTTTGTATAAATTTTTTTTGTGAACTGTTTTATTACCATCATGAACATCCTTTCCCCCACCATGAAATATCTTGTATCCATCATGAACTTCCTATATCTATGTGACACGACTGCTTCACGAGAAACCTTTTCTTGGTAGTCTACCTTTTCTTCACAGATTTATGATACCTACAGAACTGAGGATGCTTCGTGGACCACCTCGACTTCATGAACCCTCTTACTTTGTGAGCTTATAAACCCCCAAAAAATACTTATGTAAACTATCTTTTCAAAATGTCTCCTATATGAAATTTCTCCCCTATGAAAGTCTTATACTTCTATTAATCCTTCCTCGCAAGTACTTATCCTTCACATAATCCAACCTCATGAACTAATTCAGAATTTTCTAAAATATTACAGCGATTATTTATATAATGAAGTTCGCTCTGGTTCATGAAGTGAGTAGTTTCCTCTATATAGGAAAATAAATCCCATAAAAACCACTAATCACAAATACTTAATAATCTGATTTTGTACAGTCTTCCCTAAGAACTTTTACGCAATTCAGATAATTTTTTTTTTCATTTATGGTGGCCGATGTAGTTCAAAAACCAAAACCCTTTACAATAGCATTAAATCAACACCACTAAAAAATGATCCTTCTATGAACAAAGATCCTCCCATGAACTTATATTGCTATGAAGTTCACATAACAAGATTCATGGTTCCCATAGCATAGAGCCCTTTGTGAAAAACTTAATTCACTAACTCCATCTGAAAAGTGAAAACTTACATCAAGGTTCTGAATAGAAAAGCTACCCTACTATTTGGTTTGTGAAGTCCATGCTTTACAGTCTATGAACTATGGTCTGTGAAATCCTTTGAGAAAAAACATACTTTTCCATAAAAAACTCCTGATGTTGAAGCCCAAAAAATTGGCAAACATTGGGAAACTACACCACCTTAAATATTTACTTTGGAAACACCAACCATACTGAAACACTATCATCTGGGGTTTTCAACAAACAAAATCACCCAAAAAACACTAATTCAATTCCTTGATGGATTTCCCCCAAAAAAGCTTCTATACACTCATTATATACCCCATGAGAAGGTCTTTCACCTTGTATAGAATCATATTTGGGTATGTGAATTGTCTATCCTAATCATTTTTCTTTATAGTACATGATGGTGGTCTCTTATTTTACATTAGATATGTGGAATTAGCTGATACAATCATGGTTTTACTCTTTAGTTTTGATAAGATAATGATGAGGACCGAGCATGATATATGTGGAATTTTAATTATTTATCAACCATCCTCGGTATAAAAGTAATATTAAGACACAACTCCCTATCACCATCCTTAGGTGGGGATGGTATTTTATACATTGGGACAAAGATCCTCTACCCATAGATTAGGTAATGTCAAACATTCACCCATAGATATATGAGGCTAATATCTTCTACCTACAGAGCAAAATGGGTCATTATTTCACTCACTATTTTGAGAAGGCGCCTCTATCTGTGGAGTTTAAATTTCACCCATCTAAGTGCTCATAAGGGATTGTGGTCCTCTACCAGTGTAGGTATTCTCACTAGGTATGCAAGGTACATGTAACCCCCACTATTGCTATTGATAGGCAACACGGGTTATGTGAAATGGGTAGACAGACACTTCAACATATGTATGATATAGATGAACCTAAGGGATTGGTACTTTCTCACATGGAGAGCATGGTTTAGTAATGATAACCTTTTATCCACCCTAGATATCTAATACATCATTATGGGGTATAATTAAGTTGGTAAATGCTTTATATGGAAATCAATTATGATTTTCCATGTTTTTATGTTTAATATCATCCAATGATTCTTTAATAATTGTTAGTTTAACCTATTTTGTAATGGGATATACTTCTAATAGCCAAAACATATGTAGAGGTAGGTTCATGAGGATCCTATTTCTATAGTTGGGACTCTCACCACTAATCGGAGAGAGAATACATTTTTGAGACTTTTCCAAGAGAAAACCCTTCCCTATAATCTCAGGTTTCATTTACACCCCTCATTCTTATTATAAGACTCAAGTAGAGTGGTTGTCAGTTTCCATTGAGGGTTACAATATCTCTTTAAGTGATATGGTTTTTTTTTGTGATCAATGTGGATATTATATTTTGGTGATATGATATTAGTAGGAGTAAAGGACTCATATTTTTCATCATGTTTATACATGTATATAATAGATGTTGATTCTTTATTTGATCTCCATAAAAATTATTGTGATCTACTGAGGGAGTGATCCTTATTCATCTAAACCTCATGATGGTATTTCTATTCTATGGATAGAGTTTGATACCTTGTCTGGGAAATAATTTTCATCAGATAATTTTTAACCTTTCATATGGTGTTGTGACCATGTTTTAATACATTTTGAGGACCATTGATGTGTGAGATGTTTTCTAGTTACCATTTGTAGTTTAATTGTTCATTCTTAGTGGATTTAGTTGTAAATCTTGAAGGAGCCTCCCAATCGAGTGTGGGTAGATTAGAAATTCTTGGTGGAGATGAACTGTGACTACAGAACTAGGATAACTTTTCAAATGAAGGCTGATAGAAATTTTCCATAGACATTATTATAAACTGATATTTTTTATGATATTAAATAATTCCTTATTTTAGACCCAATTTACTACTGAGGAGTTTTTTAGTGGAGACCAGGTGGTGTATGATTACATTGAGTTAGATGATTCATCGAACCTCTACTATGATCTCTACCTCAAGTTAGTTCATGTTTAACTTTGTGTTATGATAAAGGGATATATGGGAAAAAGTTTAAAAGAGAATCCTATGTCCAGGGGATAACTGAAGTACATAATATTATGAATCATGGACATTTTTCATGAGGCCATTTACTGGTGGACATAGTCAAGATCTTTTCATCCTTCAAAGTGTGTTATGTGATTGGATATTCTAGTGGAACCTTATGATAGACCTTGGTCATATAAAGAAATTATAGTAATAAAAAAAATCAATTAACTCAACTTTTATTTTAGAGTATATCCATAGTGAATAAATAGATCTGCTTACAAATTTTTAATGGATAAGAAGAGGTATGGTGGTACCCACCTCGACGTAATTTGTTTCCCATTGATAGTGTATTGAGGTGATCGAGATTGAGTAGATGAGTCACATTCTATATATAATAGTGTGTGAGACAACTCAGGGGGTATCAGTTTGATATAACCCTGTGTATGTTATGATAACTAATCATCAGTTGGTAAGAATGGATTTTGAATTCAGTTTATGGATGTGAATTATCATCTTATAAATATTAAAAAAATATGAGATTTATTTTGAATGGTGACCTCTGGTAGAACCATAACTAGAGGTTGGGGTATGCATCATCATGAAATATGGATGAATTTTGAATGTTGATTAATGAAACTATGAACTAACCTATTGAGATAGTGGACTTTAAATTGAAACTTTCCCTTGCTATGGTTTTACATAAATAATTTCATGAATTCATAGATTTCTATATTCATATCATTTGTGAGTCTATTGTATAATAAAATCTCATCGGATGGGATACGATTCCATGAAAAAAATATTTCATTCATGAGGTTGAAGACATTTTATATGATGATATTAGTGTGGTGTAGTTGTGGTGTTGTTTTTAGAATATCTTAGTAGAAGACCATATATCTGTGTGATGGTATAGGTATGAGAGAAGATAGATTTGATGTGGTTGATTATTGTGTGATGAGAGAGACATTTATCACTTTTAATTAACTATGATGAACCCAGAATCATCTAATATGGGTGAGAGGACACCATGGTAGTGGTGTTGATTTAGTGATCTTGGATTGACAAGTTTCTTATGAACATCAAATCCATATGAAATCTTTGAAGGTGGGGAGCATTTCACTAACTTCATCATGAGAGTAGTGTTTTCTATTAATTATAACATTGGATAAGGTTATGGATAATACGAGTATATACCACTATAGTAGATCATTGTCCTCGTAATATCCTACCTATTGAATTTTTTTTGGTCTACCCATGATATGAAAACCATATCTATGTGATGAAAGAGTAGGTCTTCTCATGAGGTTTTAGATTTTGGAAACCCAATTAGGTGTCAGCCAATATTTTAGAGTAGAAAAAGTAGGTTCGTAAAAATATCTATGACCATATACTTCATATTGTATAGGATTGGACCACTGAATAGAAAGTGATGTGTTATTGAGTAGTTAGTGAGGTCAGATTTTTTTATGAAGTTCTCTTCGATAAATTTTAGGAATGATAAATAGTGATACAACTATGTTATCTTCAATAGTTCCAGAAAGTATATTCAACATTGGGGTCAAAATGGAGGATTCCCATATCTTTTTCTGTAGAAGGTTGAGAAAAGGGTCATGTTTCTCTTATTCCATTAGATAACATCAACAGTTCCTCTGAATGGTTGGTATGTAATGGTAGACAAAATGAGAAGTATCTAGAAGGGTATTATTCATTGTAACTTTTTCCGATATTAGCATGGAATCTTGTAAAGAATTCATTACTGTAGTTTTAAACTTGTTGATTTTTTTCATATGAAAAGGGCCTATAATATTACATTAATTTGGAGATTGCTTTTCTCCCACCATTGGTAACATTTTTGAAATACCCTTTCTAGGAGGGATGTTTTTTTTAGTTTGTTTCATTCCAGGTGATGTGGTGAATTTTGTATGAGGAAATATATTTAGTTCTAAGTCATGTATAGACTCAAAAAAATATATATGCATGTTTCTGTTAAGGTATTTATTATAATATTCTTTGAATGGTGAGATAGATGATGGGAAGTGATTCTTCCTTCTTATTCAGCTTGGTACTGAATATGCTTGGGGCCAAATCCATGAAGATGAAGGTAGTGTGTGTGAGTGTGGGTTTTTTTCCAGATGAGGGTTTTTCAAGTGTCTTGGTTTTCAGCTCATGTTTTTTATTTTTAGGGATGAAAATGAATAAAGGTGGGGAGGATATAGAGACTTTGTATTTTCTTAATCAATAATTTTATCAATTCATATTTTTTTGAGTTCTAAGTCCTCCCTTTTTCTAAAATGGTATTTTTACCCTAGCATATGACCTTAAAAAATTATCCGATGACTCTATTGATTTTGGGGAGTGGTGTTTAACCACAAGTTGAGACAACACAAATTTTTTAGTGTGCAAGGGCCTTGATAATATTATATTGATAATATAATTTATTACATATTTTATCCCCCATTCAAATTTGGAAATAATTTATTACATCTTTTAATTGAAATCTTGGAAGAAGAAATTGAAATCTTGTTTTAATATAGAATCAGGGTTTTACCTTAGGAGTGATGTATACTTTATTCGCATCAGATCTCATGATAGTTCGAATTCATTGGAAGATTTTGAGGAATAAATTAACGAATTAATTGAACTGTCTAATTACATATTTTATATAATATTCCTTCAACATGAAATCATCTTCCACCAATAATTTGGATTAACCACACAACTATGATATTTAATATGACCTATGGTGTAATAAACCTTGAAAAGTACTTGAGGATTTTTGGGATCATTGATTGAACTCAATAGAATTCACAAAAAAATCTATAGAAACCTATTCTTCACCTATGATCGATCCACTCATGAGTTAGGAATTTATTAATGATATATTTTCTCTACCTTTTTATGATCGTTGTTCATAGAATGACCTACCACATTTATTCCCCTTTCTTTCTTATGGCCTTGTCAAATCATAATTTTCCAAATTACTCTGGATTATCAATGTTTTCTTTATTTTTCTATTCATTTGTTTATTTCACATAGGATTGATGGTTGGTTTCAAAATAATTTTTTTAAATCAATTTTCTTATTTTTTTTTTGGATTTGACACATAGTTCTCTATGTATTCATTTCCAGCCTGTATTTAGGTTGGTGATTAAAATTTCTTAGTTTTATTTGAGTAAGGATCAAATTCTTAGATCATGTGATTTTTTAATATTATGTATTAGAGGCTGTGGTGAATGGAATTAATTTCATTGGATAGTGTATTATGATGATAGGGTGGCTCCGCTTCATTCCCATGAAGCGATATGCAGTGGTGATGGGAACTCTCATAGGTTTTGAAGGGTTTCATTTTTAGATATATACAGATAAATATCATTATAACGTAATGTTATATACATGAATATATCCTTATATGATTTATCAGGCTTGATTTGTGGTAAAATGGGAGAGGACAATGTTATTTTGTGATTATGGGATGAAACTGGGTTGGAAAGCTGACTACACGGTGTGTAGTGCGAAAGAACACAATGTATAGATCAGTTGGTGAAATGTACAAGGTTTTGATCTAAGTAAATTTTCACAAATTCTGTTACTAAACCAACACTTCATGTAGCCTTATCCACATAGGAAGGCTAGTACATAGAATACATGCCCAAGTAGCTGTTTGGACTTACATACCAAACAGAAAAGGACCATACTCTGTGTATCTATCGAGCATGACATGAGTATTAGTGTTACACACTACATACTCTACATGGACTAAAAAAACACATATTATACTCTGAATTCTATGTATAAGGTCCTTTCACCCCCAGTATCATCTCAATACATGACTAGGCTACTCCTCAGTGGAGACATGCCACATATACTATAACTAACATTGTATACTCCTTCAAGGTCCTATGACTTCCCATTTTCCATGCTCGAGACTCATATATAGGCATGTGAATTTTCCATTTTGATCTTTTATCTATATAGAACATGGTTTTATTTCTTTTCTTCAACATAATAGTTGTGGTTCGTGGTGATAAGAGAATGGTTCTACTCTTCAAATTTATTTAGTTGATGATGGGGATTAGACATGATATTCAATGGATTTTCAGTAGTGTTCAACCCTCCCTAGAAATATTTTTTTATAAGGATATGTGTCCCTCTCATCATCCTTATGTGGATTTGGAATTTCTTGTATTTTAGAGTGACCCATCATATTTCACATATTATTAGATTTTTTTAACATAAACATTGAATAAACACAACCAAGAGATCACAAGACCTAGATTATTTGGATGACTAGGTTCATAATACATAAAAAATGGACTAAAAAAATATTTTCTTAGTCTCCATAATATGATCCTAAAATACTTTTAGGTACTAAAACTAAAAAGGATAACTTGTGGAATACATAAAATATAGGGGTTCTCGACGAATCCTCATAGGGGAATAAACATGATAGCAAGGGATAAAATATGAGTCAAATGAGATAACATGATATCATAAAATAGAAGGATTATGAATAATCACATATGAGAATGACACAAATAAAATGGTATCGTAAGATCATGTAAACAAGGTAAAGTGTCTACAATATAAAGCATGACATAAGCATAAGTTAAGGCAATCCATCATGACCACACCATATAGTGGAAAAATACCCACAGTGGATTAGGTTCACTCCCTAATACCATACATAACATATCTTGAGAAAAAACTGAATTCATTAGAGAAATATCTAGGATTATCCATCTTAACATTGACATGTTTACGTGTGCCATAATGAAAATAAATCACAAGGTATAAACATAATAATTACCAATGGAATGAAACAGGTTTCAAAATCATGTCTAAAATTATAATCAAAGGAAATTACATAAAAAATTAAAAGAGAAGAAGTAGGTAAATATTATGGAAATTAATATCTATTCACATAATCATTGGACTCAAAATATGGTCTTAATTTGGGAATAAATAATTTAAATGGGAATTATATAAAATTATTAAGGGAAAGAAAATTTCCACTTAACTAGGTTTAACTTTAAAGATGATAGTTGAGAAATGAGTTTAGGTCATGCACTAATCCATAAAATTAAGGGAGAGTAATATGGGAATATATAAAAGATAAATTTTTAAATAATTTCAAAACATTATATAACACCATAGAGAGATATTAAATGAGTTAGGGAGAGAAATTTCATAGCACAAAGAAAAATGGTGGGTGAGAGATGTTTCTTACTACATGTTATAGAATCATTATCCACTTGAAATTAACATCATGGATCATAAAAATTGATTAATTAATTATTTAATTCATGATATTTTTCATCTATATATTATTTTAAATTTTTTATGTTAATTCATAAACATTTTAATAAGTTATAGCATTTAATTTAGTTCTTCCAACAACATTCGTTTTGTGGTTCCAAGGTTGGATCACATGTGGATAAATATTGAAGTTTTTATGAAATTGGATTATAACTCCGGAAGTGAAATTAAATTATATTAATTTCCTTTAAAAATTTTAATATCCCCAAATCCCTTTTTTTATTCTGATATAGGTATGATTGAATTATTAAAAAAGCCATAGTTATGCAGTTAGTTTATTCAAGCGATTTTACCTACCATTATGAAATAGTTTAATTTTATTTAATACTATGTCTATATATTCATTACATAACATTAAATGAGTTATTATATACATATTATATTATTATTTAACCATGATAATTTTTTATTACCATCCTTGATGTAGGTGGATAAAAAACGAAGTTTGTTGTTCATGGAGGTATTGAACCTACCATAATGTAAACAAACGTTTTTGTTTTATAAATAAAGGGAAGGTGGGTGTAATATAGATATTATGTAAAAATAATAAAATATAATTATATTTCCACCATCAAACTATAATTTTTAATTTTGAAATAAAAACACTATAAGGTTAAGTGAGAATCATATAAGGTAAAACACTAACAGTCAGGTCAACGTGGCCCTTAGGACCTTAGGACCACTACACTCGTGCCCCATACATCCAAATTCAGCACCATCAATCCTCATGCCCCATTATGTAGGGGACACATAGAATAGAAACACCACCGACACACTAAAAAAAATTACAACGGATGCTAGTGAGGCCCCAAATACTATTGTGACTACCATTTAGATGGGACTCCAATAAAAAAATGAAGTAGAAGAATCCTAGTAAATAGATTAATAAAACCAAAAAGCACAAGGGTAAGGTAATAAAATATGCTAAGGATTCTAAAAATAGAATGCATTGGCCTTCAAAGGAGGATGACTGATGGTGAGGGATTCATTGACAGAGATCCCAAATGAGGAACTATAGGAACACCGAGCCATTACGATCGACGCCACCAACCCCAAAGAGCACCATGATAGATATTCCTTCACCAAAGACACCAAAATGATCCAAAAAATCAGGTAATATGTCAAAATAAATCCAAAATGTGCCTATTCATGAAGGAGAAAGAAGAAATGGTCGAGGAAACCAATGATAATCAGGTCCAGATGGGAACATAAAAAGTCAACAAAAGGCTCTACAGAAAACAATATAAGGTAATCATGAAGAGAATTAGTGAGTATAAGAAAGAACTGCAAACATCGAGTTTTCTTATATCCACCATATATGTCCGAGTAATAGACTAGAAGTGTTGATGTTGAAACTTCCATGTTTTTAATCAAACAAAACCCAATCGGCCACACCATAATGATATCCCTAGAAAAAGCTTGAAAACTCTTGAAATTTTCCAATGATGAACACCAGCTTAGAAGAGAGTCAAATATACCAACTAATCCCAAATAATGAGGCACTATATCTTTTTTGGAATACCGAAAAGGATATAAGGAGAGAATATGGGAAGCCAATATGAGGGTTGAGCATCACTGCTAAGGGAGTGGAGAAAAAACCACACAACAAAGATGATTGGAGAGGGTAACTACATCTGGGTGAATTAATCACCATATATAATTACATATAGGACAATAATTTTAGTAAGTTTATCTGTAAGGGTAATATATAATGGTGGTAAAAGAATAATAAAAAATTAAAGATATTAGTCAATTATTTTACCTCTTCCTTTGGTTGTCTCATCTTAGGATACCCCTTAATGCTCCTTGGAATGGTCTTTCAATGAGATCAAAAGAACTAGGACATGGGCAGAGTTTTGGGAAGAGATTTGGTTGGAAATTTTACATGTTCTAGGGCCTAGATGGTGTGATTAAAATGGGTGGTATTTATAAGAGGAGGATAATGGTGTTTTAGAATATTATATTTATTATTTTTTATTTTGGATCATGACTATTTATAGTATTGATCATTATCATCATCATCATCATCATCATATTTGTTTATTTTTCTGAAGGAGTCCAAAATACAAACTACATAAGGAAAAAATAAACTGGGATAACCAAGAAAAAGATTAATGGGGTCTGAAATAGCGAAGTCTGAGAGAATCCCCTCTCACAAGGTTGATCCCCTATGGAGGAAAGTCATGCATGTTGGTAAAGAATGTAACCTTAGTACACTAATCCACCTTAAATAAATTCCATATTTATTTTAGAAATATCAATTTTACTATAATGATCATTTTTCTATGACATTGAAAAATCACCAAAGGCATTATAAAATTATCTTATTATTATATTTAATAAAAATATTAATATATAAAGGCATTTTATGAAAAAACACTATTTTGAATCATTATATTTATTATGAAAGTGTAATTGATTTTTTTTGTTTTATAAAAATAATTATACTTAATTTGTTATCTTTAAAACTATTATTTAATTATACCATTGTATTAATATATCATATTTAAATTTTATCTAATACATAAATAATAATTTACACTTCCATAGGCACGATTACTATTCTAACAGTGATGATATTGTTCCAATCGATCATATTATTATTCAAACTATAAAATTTATATTTAAATGATCATATTTTTAATGGTTATTTGGGTTTCTTACTTTCTATAAACACATCATTTTTCATCCATTATTCATTTACATATATCATAATTTAATAAAATTATATTTTCATTTTCAAAAAATATATTTCATTAAAAACATTATTCTTTTTTACTAAAATGTTGTCTGGGAACGTGAATATTCTGGGGGATTGGGCAAATCCCAATTTTCCTATTTATGTTGTATTATTTTTTATTTTTCCCCATTATAATATTTTAAATTATTATAGCCATTTTTATTCTTTGAATTTAATTTTGAAATTAATATAATAAAAATATTTTTGTTATCATCATCTTGTGAATGTATTTTATACTACATTACCAAATATGACACAATTATTAGAAGCGAAATTCCATTGATAATATTATGGGTCTATAAATTCTTCCCCCTTTAAAAATTTTACCCTCAAAATTTACATTTATATACTAAGATGAAAAAATTTGAGGATAATTATGCTTCATAGATTCCTAAGATTCCCATGTTTCCTCCTCATACATACGGTTTTCCCATAATACTTTAACTAGGTGAGTAGTCTTGTTTCCTAAAACATTATCTCATCGGTCAATAATCTTCACCAGTTTCTCCTCACAAGAGAGATCATTTTCCAGATTTACCACCTTTGAATTTAGTACATGATGGATCTGGTATGTACATTCTCTAGAGGTACATGTGGAATATGTCATGTACTTGATAATGGGTTAATTGGGGTACTAGTAGGTATGAAATATCAATGATGTGATAAAGAAAATCAAAGGGGATGATGTACTTGGGACTTATCTATCCCTTCTTCCAAAATCTCATGACTCTATTCCATGGATATATGTGGAGAAACACTATATCTTCAACCTCAAACTCACGGTCTCATTAATCATTATCAACGTATCTCTTTTTTCGACTTTGAGCAGCCTTAATATATTTCTGAGTAGTATTGAAATTTTTTACCAGTTCCTCATCCATTTAAGGACCCATCAACTTGAATTCAATAAATTCATCCCAACATATTGGTGTACTACATCTCTTCCCATATGGTGATTCATATGGAGCCATTTGGATGCTTGGGTGAAAGCTATTATTGTATAAGTACTCAACCAAAGGAGATATTGATCGTATCATCCTTTGATGTCCATCAAGCATGTTCTCAAAATATCCTCAATGTCCCGATTGTTCACTCATATATTCTATAGGTTTGGGGGTGATAAGACATACTAAAGGTGAATTTTGTTTTTAGATAATGTTGAACACTTTTACAGAACGTAGTGGAAAATCATGGATCTCTATTATATATAATCGTTAGTGCTGTTCCATAAAAACTCACTAATTTTTATGAATTATATTCTTGAAATTTTATAAAGTGTTAGTTACTATAGAATTGTAATAATTTGATCTTTCATTATAAGATAATACATGAATCCCCATATAGAAATATTTATTCTGAATATCTTCAGAAGAAAAGTGATATAGTCTATGGTGATATTTTCCCATTTCTATGTAGGTATGGGTAATGGTTGAATCATCCCACTATATCATTCCATATTATCCCAAGCTACTGACATACTAGTAAATTTTAAGTATATTATGTGATCTGTTTCTTTATATTGTCACACCAATAGTTAACTTAGAGATATCAATACATATTTATATACCCTAGGAGGATAGAGAAGGTCATGATTTTCAAATAATTCAAAAAATCCTTCCTTATCTCATAATTTGATGGTATACAATGTCACCTCCCAAATCATATAAATCAGTCATCATTAATTGTTTACTAAAAGGATGTATCTTTTCTTATAACATCCACCTTATTTTATATTTCCACATAATTTCTTTGTTAATACTTTATCATCTCTAGAAGGGATGGTTGAGATATCATTTGAGAATAGACTTTCGGCCTTCATTCATTTTTAATCCCCATAAAAATCCTTTTCATCTCCAAGAAGATTAGGTCATTTTCAATTTTCATCATTGAAAAGGTTGTTGGAACATTTTCTACTTAGAGCATCGAAAAAATTATTTTTTTTCATAGGATGGTAGTGGATTGACAAGTAATAGTATTTTATTAGATCTAACCATTTTCAAATATTTATATTAACCTCCTACTATTTGAATTTATATTTAAAGATCTTATGATGCATATATATCTCACACATCTCCACATAGAGACAACTCTTCCATATTTTCAATGAAAATGTTACGACATAGATCTCCCGATCATGCGTTTAATAGTAATAATCCTATAACTTAAATTTCTTTGAGGCATAGGCAATCAATTAATCATTTTGAATCAACACATATCCCAGTAACATCATTAAATAATCAATTTATAACAAGAAAAGTTCATAACATGTGGGTAGTGTAAGCACTAGTGTAGTAGGAAGATTATTTTTTGTCTCTTTAAAGCTATATGCACATTCATCATTCAAGAAATAATTGATTCCCTCTCTATTAATAATAGTTAGTGAGATTGAGAGTCATGATATTTTTCTCAAAAATCATCCATAAAACCCATCTAGTCCAAGAAAACTGTATATCTTTGTTATAAATATTGGTATGGGACACACCTCAATTGGCTTTTTCTTATATGTGTCTGTAGATATCAATTTTTTGTTATACAATTCCTCCTTTTTGACACATCCTCTATCCAAAACTCACATTTACTTTAATTTTCATATAGATTACCCCTTATAAAATTCTTTATAAGATCATCCAAATGATCCTCGTCCTTCTTATTACTTTTGGATTATATTAGAATATCTTCTAAAAAAAGTTCTAATTTTTCTAGGTAATCTCTAAGGTATAAATTCATTACGTTCATAAAGATTACAAGAGAATTAGTGACCACTAAGGGCATCACTATGAACTCATAGGGTCTATATTTTTTTTTAAAAATAAGTATTGGGAATATATTCATTCCTCACCATTAATTGGTGAAATACTGACTAAAGTCTCACTATATAGAAATACTGGGCCCCATATAGGGTATCAAATAATTAATCTATCCATGGTAGGGAATAGTTTTTCATTAATTTGATTCTGTTTAGTTCACGATTATCAATGTAGAGGCTCATCAAACCATCCATTTTTTTGATGAAGAGGTCTAACACACACCACGAAGAAATAAATCATGTGTATAAACCCCATTTTAAGAATCTCTTGTAAATACTTCATATATTCTTCCAACATAATAGTGGATATTCTATAAGGAGTCTTAGATATAATTAGAGATCCATGTATAAGTTTTAATGATATCTTAACCTCTTAACCTGTAGTATGGGAGGGAAATTATTTAGTGAATACATATGCATAATCCCTCACAATAGGAATGCCTTCAAACTTGATTCTATCATTTGTATCAATAATTTTAACAAGTTATTATTTCTCTCAAGCTAATAATATCCATGATTAAGAAGAATATTTCAACACAATTTCATCCTTCTTCCATAACATTCATGGAATTGGAGGATGACTTGGGATATGAAGAGTGATATCTTTATTCTAATAGCTTATGTTTAGTTTATATAAGGGCATAAAATCCATGACTAATATAGTATCAAAATCCCATAAAGTAAGTTGTAGAAGATTTTCTAGGAGGATAAATTCATAAACATTTATTTGGGTGGAGTTATAAACTTTGGATGTAATAATTTCTCCTTTTTCTATTCTCACAGTTTTCTCAAAAACTATGTTTTGATGTGATGTTTGTATAGTTCTAAAAATCTTTTAATACATAAAAGAATGTATAGAACTATAATCATATAGTACATTTTAATCTCATGAATTGATAATAATCACCCCATTTATTATTTGATTTTGGTTCTATTCATTTACAATATCCAAAATAAAATATGGGATGAGAATGCTAAAACTAATTTGTATATAAAAGAGAATCCAAGAATTTTAAGGTATAAAATATAAATAAAACTATATCCTATATTATGAGTATCTAGTTTTCAATCTAGGTTATCCATGGTTTTTACCTATTATGTCTTCTGAATTAACAATCTATTCATGTCCTACATAATGGGTGGTAAAGAGTTTTGGAATTTTCAAAAATACTGTTACAACCCGACCCAACAGGGCTCGAGCCACGACTACCCAAGCCCACCTCCAATAGGTCAGGGGCTGGCGTCTAGTGCCGAGTAGGCTATCACACAAACATGGGAGGAATTAACCCAAAGTACCTATACACATTCACCCACATACACCTCCATGAAACAGTGTAGAGATAAATAAAACTGAGAAGTAAATGCATGCATACAACTATCCCACAACCAGAGTACAGAAAAAGTACAAAAAGGAAAAACAGGGCCCACCAAAAGAAAACTACAAAGCATCCAAGCTGCTTAGAAGGAGGTAAATGCAGCCAAAAGAACCCACTGGTAAGCTCCTCAGCACAACTCCAATAAACCCCCAGCTCGTTCGCACACACTAAGCTCCGCCAGCTTCAGGTCCTCCTGGAACTCCGTAGAAAGGCTTGTGGTCTGCACAAGACACAAACATGTGCGGGAAAAGCCCGTACAGGGGTGAGTATAAAAATACTAAGTAGGCACACCAAAAAACACAAAATAAAAAGGGACCAACTGAAAGGAAACAGTTAGCCCATCCCAGCCAGAGGGAACCCGAATGAGAGAGAAACTCCATCTCGAGACCATCCATGGATAAACAAGACTAGTCAGCTCAGCTCAGGTGTATTTCCATACATACATCATGAACATCCAGATATACTCAAACCACACACCAATCCTCATGAAGTTCCGACCTTGTAACCTATGACAGATACATAACATGGAGAACACACTCCACGAGCTCTATCATCCCAGATGACACTCGTCCGAGAGATGTCTCCCATCAAATATCATCATTGAGAACCTCACACTGAAACAATAGAAATACTAAACTCCTTGGATAGGAGATCACTCCTAGGGTCCTCTGGGGGATACCACAACCCGATCTAGCATTCGAAGATCTCACAAATAGAAGATCACCCCCCGGATCCACTGGGGGATACCACAAGCCGATCTAGTATTCGATGATCTCACAAATAGGGGATCACTCCCAGGATCTGCTAGGGGATACCACAACCCGATTTGACACTGGTCAGAAGCACGTCACTTAGATAGAGGATCTTCGACCGTGTCACGATGGTCACGACGATACCGAAACCCTATCTGGTACATCTCGCGCTCTAGGGGATCGAACTGACGATGTCGCAACCCTACCAACACCATGCGCTGAGTAGGGGATCATATAACAAACGATACCACAATCCTTCTATAATCCTCATGCTGAGTAGGGGATCGTATACACACGATTCCATGACACTACTATAAACCACATGCTTAGTAGGGGATCATATAATCAACAATACCACAATCCTACTATGCAGGGCCCACTATGTAGGGGATCATATTCCCGATGATGCCTCGAACCCTACGAGGTTAACCTGCTAGATAAGGGATCACTACCCATGGATATGCGGTCACAACGATACCAAGAATCCCATATAGGGAAACGATGCTAGAGGATCCCGCTCTGGGCCCATCGGAGGGATTCCACAACTCTAACAGATTAAACATCCCATCGAGAGGATCACAAACCTATTCTAAGGTTGTCATGCCGCGTGAAACCTTGTAGGAACGAACCTTGGGAGTTCCCTAAAAAAATACTGGTCAAAACATCGCTATCCCGAGCAACCCACCACGATGCCACACCATGCACCCCCATGGCCGATACTAAGGCCACCATTGCAATCCACGAGAAAAAACACACAGGATAGGCTGTTTACTCGGCCAAAATGGACAACCAGTGAAATGGAACTATTCACCATAGCTGGCCCATGTGGGGACCACACCACGATCCCAAATTTAGGTGGAAATATTGCACCATTGTGATACCCTTAGAAAAACACATGGGATCGACTACTCGAACACTCTAAAAAGATGTCCGGTGAAAAAGTGACATTTCATCGTAAAATGTGCAAACCGGGCCCTGTGGGGCACACACCCTATCTTTAACCTGAACACTAAAAGAAGAATCTCAAATAGTCTGTATGAGTACTAGGGTCACACTGCCACTGACGGCGTGTCAGACGGACGTCCAGTTCGTGAGGCACACCCGTCACAAGATTTAATAATAATTTAATATTATTAAATTAAAGTGTTTCGGGTCACCCGCCTTCAGGAGAAGAACCAAAAAACAACAAAAACCAATTTAAAAAGTCTTTCTCGATGAGAAGAACCCATGGCCGCAGATGGCACATCAAGCAGACCCTCCATTTAAAGGATTCCCCCCTTGAAACAAAAGGGTCTCAGAATTGGGCCGGTCCAGACCACCGGCCCGCGGCCCAGCCCCAGGTCTGGTCCAGCTTGCTGCGGCGCACTGGCTGTGGACCGTCTAATCACCACCATACCCCTCATGTTTGGTTCCTCCAAACAGACCGGATGAGCAGCTAGTCTTTTTCCGAGCGCCGTGCCAGCAAGACCTGTTGAACGTGGGTCCTTGTCCGTGGCTCCCCCGTGGTCAGCACCTCAGGGCCTTCCCGACTGCGACAGACCGAGGGCACCGCTCCGCCAACCGAGCGCGTCGCCCGAAACTGGACACCCGTGCCACAATTGCCTGGTCACCCCTCTCCTCGCTCCTCTAGAGCTTCCACGTCTGTGTCGGCCCCACCCGACGCCGCACTGGCCCCACCTGACGCCGAACCCTCTAGCCTTCGCTCGTCTACCGGCCGACGCGCTCCTCTGCACCTCCAGCTCAACCTCCGGCTGCCGCCCCTTGCTTGATCTGAACCTTCAGAGCCCACCTTGGCCTACCGTGCCGCAACAAGCCGGCTCCACCGTTGCGCCACTCCGATCTTTGGCCACCGCCCTTGACAGATCCTGGGCTTCCGTCGGCCGCCACAACAGCTCTGACAGTCCGATTTCAATCTCGTAGATGGATTCGAAATCCATGGGATGAGGCCTTCGCAGCGCCTGCCCTCGATCAATGATCCGATGGTCGATTTGCGCATCTGAAAAATTCAGATGAAGAACGACGAAGACCATGTCGAACACGAGATTTAATACTAAACTCGGACGGTGGCCGTGTTTGTTTAGTCGTCTTCCTAATTCTAAAATTATATTATTAAACGAACGGATTTGAAAAAAACTCAATAAATATATGGTGTATATAGACAACTGAAAGCCTACCTCAATCCGGCCGTTCGTCTTTGGTGATGCGCCCGCTACCATCCCACTTCGATCCGCCGGAGTTCGATCCTCAATCTGGTGAAGAACAACGAAGAACGCCGAAGAACAAGAGAGAGAGAGAGAGAGAGAGAGAGAAGAAAAGAATTAGGGATTTCCCTTAATTCCATTTTTCAAGTAAATTTATACAAACTCACTAAAACCCCACCAACAGTCGCAGATTCCAAAACCTCTACACCCACCTATTTTATATCACGCCTTGGAAAAACACCATATTTTGAACTCAACAGAAGTCTCAGATTTCCATTCTGAGGCTTCATTCGAATGTTATTCGAAAATAATGCTAGTGATAAAAATCACTAAGTCATTATTTCAAAATGACGATTTTTCCCCTGGGTGACATCTCTCAAAGAAGGCCTGCGCCTGAAACCTTTACATGCTGCCTAGGGTAAACGACAAGTTACGGATGCAACTATTCCCTCATATTCCTATTCTGGGCTACCATTTAGGAGAACACACCCTCACCATGTGAATAGTATAAAAATACTTAATATTTTTATAAAATTTATTCCGGGCACGCCGGGCCTCGGAATCGCACGCCGTATTCGCGCCTAGCACTAGAATTATTCATAGGAATATTCAAAAGTCTGATAGGGCCATATCCCGAGTCACTACATCCTCCCCACCTTAGGAATTTTCATCCGAGAAAAGCCACAAGTATAGGGGAAAGCAACTAGAATCTCAACTGGGTCTCCCACACCATTGAGTTTTCCAACACACAACCATGCCCAGACGCACAAGTCATAGGGACTCATCCACCACACCTCAACACTATCCGATTTGGGCAGCACTGACTAACTCGCATGGTTTTTGATCGGATCACAAAAATGTGTCTCGGTGGGGGAAGGATTCCTCTTCCTCATGCATTTGAAGCACACTGAACAATACCCACACATGGTCTTACCAACTCCTTGAAAAAAATTCAAGAAAGAAATGGAAAGGGAAGAGTACAGCTAAATAATGTTTATCAAAACTGATACAGAAAGTATAAAGGACACAAGGCACGCCTCTATCCATCCGTGAAGCCTCTGGCTCAATATCCTCTAGGGAATGCAGCTGTCATCGCCCTCTCCCTCACCCTCCAGCTCCTTGAGGTTGGCGTGGACCACCTGGGGGTGGTGGTGGTGGCATATGATACCGCCTACCACCTCCTACGACTGAATCAGCTCCGTCGCCATGTCCATCATCCTACGAAACTCCTAAATGAAGACGTTGTCACTGCCAAGGTGGCCTATCGACCAGATACCTCTCAGAATCACGAAGGGTCAGACAATCTCTAGAAAGATGTCCCTGACCGTTGCAAGCCTAACACTGCCTCTCCTGCGGCTGACCAAAACTGGCCTACGAGCCCTGTGAGCCCTGAGCCTCAGATCCTCCATCCTGGGGTCGCTTCCTAAAATGTCAGTCATGCCCAGACCCCTGCGTCTGCTGCCAGCTATGAGCTTCCGACATCCCAGCTGCCACAGGCCCAATAATAACGGGCTGAATCTGCTCAGCCAGAAAGCCCTCCACCACCAAGGATCGCTCCAGCACTCCAACATAGGTGGGAAGACACAAATAAACCAAACTTTCCCAAATGTATCTGTGTAGGCCCTGCTCGAAGGATCAATCCCTAAATAACAGGTCTCGAACCATATCCAGGGAGTAGCACGACAGGTCTGTAAAGATCACTGAGTACTCCGACACAGTCATGCCCTCCTGTCGAAGCTACAGATGCTCCTGAATCTGCATTGACCTCAGCGTAACCGGATATAACTCTTCCCTGAAGAGCTGCTCAAACTCTTCCCACATGAGCGTCTCCTCATCATGGGACTGCGTCACCAAACTACACCATATCTTGGCTGAACCATGTTAAAGGATCCCTACTAGGATCACCATCTGATCTGGGGGTGTCCTCACCCGACGGAAAACTAGGGTGACTGCTTTGAGCCAGTCATCAGCTGCCTTGGGGTTTGGATCACCCCGAAACCTCTAAGTTCGCTGCCTCGGGAACTCGTGCAACGTACTCAGCCTGTGCGTAACCTTGTCCTACACTACCGGTACAACCAGCTACTCGACAGGTGGTGGCTCAACTGGAAGACCACCTAGAGGTCCAGCCTCAGAACCTGTGCCCTTGTCCATAGCCTCTACATGGGGTAGATCATCACCACAATCCCACCACAGAACCCTCGTTGGCTATCGTCATAGATGCATCCTCAAATACAATCAAGACGCACCATAGTCAAAGAGTATATCTGGAGAGCTAACTCAATAAGAACAAGGGAAACCCAAAAACCCAGTCTTATATGATGCATGTACCATTATGTCCCTGCGACTAGTGTCCAAACATCTCGAGTTGAAAGGCAGATTATCAAAGTCCTAGTGAATGGATATGTCAACCACCGCACCAACACTGGAGTCCCTGGCCTAAAATCCGAACTCGAAACATCTTGACACTACCACTATGAAACCCAAACCAAACTCACAGCTAGACCAGCTACGCTCTGAGATCCCAAAGTTGGAACCTCCTATGATACCACTCTGTCACGACCTGACTGAACGGGGCTCAAGCCACGACTCCCAAATCCCGCCTCCAATAGGCAAGGGGATGGCATCTAGCATAGAGTAGTCTATCACACACACATGGAAGGCATTAGCCTATGGCACCTGTACACACAAAGACACCCACATACACCTCCATGCAACAATGTAGAGATAAATAAAACTGAGAAGTAATTGCATGCATACAACTATCCCACCACCAGAGTACAACAAAAGTACAAAAAGGGAAAAATAGGGCCCACCAAAAGAAAACTACAACATCGTACAACCTACTCCGAAGGATGGAAATTCTACCAAAAGCACCCACTGGTATGATCCTCAGCACTAATCCAGTAAACCCCTGGTCGGTCATGCACACTAGGCTCCGCCTACTGCGGGTCCTCCTGGAACTCTGTCGAAAGGCCTGTGGTCTGCACAAGATACAAACATGTCCGAGAAAATTCCGTGCAGGGGTGAGTATAAAAATACTCAGTAGGCACCCCAAAAACCCCAAAATAAAAAGGGAGAAACTAAAAGGAAAAAATAAACTCATCCCTGCTAGAGGGAACCCAAATGAGAGAGAAACTCCATCTCGAGACCATCCTTGGCTAAACACAACTAGTCATCTGATCTCAGGTGTGTGCCCATACACAGACCATGAACATCCAGATAAACTCAAACGGCACACCAAGCCTCATGAGGTTCTGGCCTCGTAACCTGCGATAGGTACATAACAAGGAGAACACACTGCTTGAGCTGTTCATCGCATATGACACTTGTTCGAGGGATGCACGCTCATCGAATATTGTCACTGAGAACTTCTCACATAATGAGTAGAAATACTAAACTCCAAGGATAGGGGACCACTCCTTTGGTTCACTGGGAGATACCACAACCCGATCTGGAATTCGAAGATCTCCCAGAAAGGGGATCACTCCCAGGATCCGATGGGGGATACCACAACTCGATCTAGCATTCGAAGATCTCACAGATAGGGGATCACTCCCAGGATCTGCTGGGGGATATCACAACATGATCTGGCGCTCATCAGAAGCACATCACTCAGATAGAGAATCGTCACCCGTGTTAGGAAGGTAATGACGATACCAAAAACCTATCTGGTACATCTTGCACTGTAGGGGATCGAACTGATGATGCCACAACCCTAATGACACCACACATAGAGTATGAGATCATATAACCAACGATACCGCAACCCTACTATAATCCTCATGCTGAGTAGGGGATTTTATACCCACAATGCCACAACCTTACTATAAACCACATGCTGAGTAGGGGATCATATAACCAATGATACCGCAACCCTACTATGCACGACCCACTACATTGGGGATCATATTTCTGATGATGCCTGAACAATATGGGGTTAACCTACTAGATTGGGGATCACCGGCCATGGATAACTGGTTATAACGATACCAAGAACCTGATCTAGGGAAACGATGCTAGAGGATACCACTCCAGGCCCACTAGAGGGATGACACAACTCTAATAGATTAAACATCCCATTTAGAGGATCACAAACCTATGCTAAGGTTGTGATACCGCGCGAACCCTCGTAGGAACGAACCAAGGGAGTACCCTCAACCACTGCGGGTCCAAATGTCGCTAACCCGAGCGACCTACCACAACGCCACAACGCGCACCCCCACGACCGATACCGAGACCACCATCGCGATCCATGTGAAAAAAAACACAGGATAGACTATTTAATCGCACGAAACGAACAACCGATGAAAAAGCCACTATTCACCATAACTAGCCCGTGTGGGGCCCACACCACGATCCCAAATTTAGGTGGTGATATTTCTCCATTGATATCCCCTCGGAGAAACACATGGGATTGACTACTTGAACACTCCAAACGGATGTCGGGTGAAAAAGTGACATTTCATCGTAAAACGTGAAAACCGGGCACTATGGGGCCGCACCCTATCTTTAGCCCGAACACGAAAAGCAGTATCTCAAAAAGTCTGTACAAGGACTAGGGTCATGCAGCTACTGACGATGCATCAAACGAACATCCGGTTCACGAGGCACGTCCATCACAAGCTTTAATAATAATTTAATATTATTACATTGAATCATTTCAGGTCACCTGCCTTCGGGCACAGATCCCAAAAACCACAAAACCCAATTCAAAAAGTCCGTCTCAATTAGACGAACCCATAGCCACATACGATGCATCAAACGATCACGCCATTTAAAATATACCCCCCTTGAAACACAAGGGGCCCATAATTGGGCCGGTCCAGACCAGCCGGCCCGGTCTAGACCGTCGGCCCGCGACCCAGCTGCGGGTCCAGTCCAGCTCACCACGGCCCGTTGTCCACGAACCATCCGAACACCACCGGACCCCTTTGATCTGATTCCTCCAAACGGACTGGCCGAGCAGCCGGTCTTTGTCCTCGCGCCGTGCCAGCAGGACCCGCCAAATGCGGGTCCTTGTCCGCGGCTCCCCCAAGGTCAACGCCTCGGGGTCCTCCCGACCGTCACAGGATGAGGGCACTTCTCCACCGGCCGAGCGCATAGCCCAACACCATCCGCCCATGCAGCGAACACCTGGTCACCCTGCACCCCACTCCGCCGGAGCTACCCCATCTGCGCTGGCCACACCTGATGCCGAACGCTCTGACCTCCACTCATCCGTCGGCCATCGCGCTCCGCCGCCGCTCCGGATCAACCACCAGCTACTGCCCCTTGCCGGAGCTAGTCCTTCAGAGCCTGCCTCGTCCTACCATGCTGCAACAAGCCGGCTCCACCGCTGCACCACCCCGATCTGCGGCCACCGCCCTTGCTGGAGCCGAGGCTTCCGTCGGCTGCCACAACTGCTCCGGTGGTGTAATTTCAAATATGTAGGTGGATTCAGAATCCTCAGGAAGAGGCCTTCGCATCGCCTACTACCGATCAACGATCCGATAGTCGATTGGCATATCCAAAAAATTAAGACGAATAATGATGAAGAACGTGTCAAACACGAGATTTATAACGGAACTCGAACAGTGGTTGTTTTTGTTCGACCACCGTACCAATTATATATTTATAGAATTAAATGAACAGATTTTACAAAAACGCAAGAAATTTATGAATGAGTGAAAAAACAACCGAAAGCCTACCTCGATTCGGCCGTTCATCATTGGCAATGCACCCTCTGCGATCCAACTTCGATCCGCCGGAGTTCACTCCTCAATCAGGTGAAGAACAATGAAGAACTCCGAAGAACAAGAGAGAGAGGGAGAGAGAGATAGGTAGAATTAGGGCTTTCCCTTAATTCAAACTTTCAAGAAAATTTATACAAACTCACTGAAACGCCACCGACGGTCACAGATTCCGAAACCTCTGCACCCACCTATTTTATATCATGCCTAGGCAAGAAACCCTATTTCAAACTCAACAGAAGTCTCAGATTTTCATTCATAGGCTTCATTCGAAAGTTATTCGAAAATATCGCCACTGATAAAAATCCCTAAGTCATTATTTCAAAATGATGATTTTTCCCCGGGGTGACATCTCTCATAGAATACCCGTGCCAGCAACTTTTACACCCTGCCTAGGGTAAACAGCACACTTCGGAGGCAACCATTCCCTTATATTCCTGTTATGTGATACTGTTTAGGGGAAAACTCACCCTCTCCATGTGCATAGTATAAAAATACTTAATATTTTTATAAAATTTATTCCGGGCACACTGGGCCTCAGAATCGCACACCGTCTTCGCCCTTAGCTCTAGAATTATTCATAAGAATATTCCAAAGTATGATAGGGTCAAAACCAGAGTCAATATAAATAAAACCCTTGGGAGTGTCAAACTGGGTGTGTTGTGAGGCACATTATTTTAAAATTTGTGAAGATAGAGTTAATACCCAATAAACTTTTTTCAGGGTTATTACCTCAAGGTATAACTATTCCAGACCCACATCCACTTTTAGTATCATGATATGAATATAATTTCTTAGAAGCCACTCACTATTCACTTCACCAAAACTACATGATAGTTTCCTACACATAGAACTTTATATAGGTTTTACAATAAATAATTCTAGTCTTAATACCCCAAAAAAACTAAACCTCACCCAAATACCAATTATAGATACCTAATCACTTTCACATATTATTAAATGATTTTTGAACATTAACATCGAATAAACACAACAAAAAAATCATGAGTCTTAGTGTCTTTGTAAAATAGATTTACAAGACCTAAAAAACAAAAAATATTTACTTTAATGTACATAATGAGTTCCTAAATCTCTTTAGGCTCCTAAAACTACAGAGGATAACCTGGTGAGTAGACAAAAGAATGGGGTGAGCTATAAAGCGGAATAAGGTAATAAACATTATAACAAGCCGTAACTTGTGATGAAAATGTCATAACATGATATCCCAAAAGATAAGGATCGTGAATAATATCATTATATAATGACATAAATATAATTTTAACATAATATCATGTTAACATGGGAAACTAGAAGTAATATAAAGGATTACATAAATATGTGTCAAGGCTAACTGCCAAGAAAACATCATATGGTGGATAGAGTCCCATTGTGGATTCAATTTACCCCCTAATCCCATACATAATATATCACGAGATTAAAAATTTCCCATGTAATTTGATCACTATCTAGGAACAACCATCATAACATGTACATGATTATGGGTGTCACAAAGGAAATCAATCATAAGATATAAACATAAGAATTACCCATAGAAAGAAATGGGCTGCATAATCTTACCACATATTATAATCAAATAAAATTTCATAAGTATTAAAAAGAGAAGATATAATTAATTATTTTGGTTGTTTATAACTATGTACATAAGTATATGTATCAAAATATGGAGTTCATTTTGGGATGAATACTTTAAAATAGAGTTACATAAAATGATTAAGGTATAGAAAATTTCTTTTTAATCAAGTATGTTTTTAAAGAATTAATTTGAGAAATGAACTTAAGGATTAAATTAAAAAAAAAGGAAGAAATAATAAGATAATAATATATACAAGAAACAAATATAAATAATTTATAAACATTTTATAACATCAAATATAGAGATAAATTGAGTTCTAGAGAGACCATTCATAACCCAATGAAAATGTGTGGTTCAGAGAGGTCCATTACCTTTTGTTCCAGAATCATTATACACATTCACTTAATACCCTAGATAATAAAATTTTACTTATTAATTAAATCATTTAAAATAATTTACTTTTATATTATATTTACTATAATTTTATTATGTTCATTTATAACCATTTTAAAAAGATATAATGTCTAATTTTGTTGTTCACAGAGCATTTGTTTCATGGTTTGTAGGTCAAATCAATTGTGAATAATTACTGAAGTTGTTATAAAATGGGAATAAAACAACGGAGGTGAAATTTAATAGTATACATTCCCTTATTGAAATTAATTTTTTCCTAAATATCATTTTGTGTTTAGACATAGGGATGATTCACTAAGTAAAAAAGTCAGCGTTTTGTGGTCAGTTTATTTAGGGTGTTTTACCAAACCTCAGAAAATAGTTTATTTTTCTTTAATATTATGATTATATATTCATTAACTAACATTAAATAAGTTATAATATACTTATTATGATATTATTTAATGAGAATAATAATTTTATGATTGTCCTTATTGGAAATTGAGAACAATGAAGCACATTGTTCATTGAGGCATTGAACGAACTATATTTTTAACAATGTTTTCATGTTAGGAATGAAATAAAGATGGTTATAAGATGGATATTTCACAATAATAATTAAATAAAAGTATATATAGTATACTAATTTAAATTTTATTAGGTGTATTTGGATCCTATAGGGTTGGTATAATAAGAATAAAAAATGAAGGATATTAGTTAAGAATCTTACCCCTTCATTTGGTAGTCTTCTCTTAGGATACCCTTTAAGCATCCTTTGAATGATATCTGGATGATACATGTGGCACTATAATGTTGGGGAGAGGTTTGGAAATATATTTTGGTATAAATTTGGAATGCTCCAAGGAATATAAGGTCTTAGGAGGGGGTGGTGAGGGGTTTCATTTATAATGAGAGGTGAGGGGTGTTTTTTAAAATTATATTCATTTTATTATTATTTTGGATTAATAATTTAAATATTATTTATTATTGTGATTATATACAGTAATTGGTGAATTTGAGTTTGAATTAATGTATTCTTACATCATCAATGACTAAAATCTTCATGTATTTAACCTATAATGTTAAATATAATATTTTTCCCTATTTCACTATTCACAAAAGTCAGATATTTTAAAAAAACACCAAAAAATCACCCTAAACATTTCTTGACATGTTGATTCCAAAAAATAAAATCCATTTTATGATAATAAATTTCAAAATATGATAAGTTTAATTTTTAAATAAAATCCTTATTTATAGGAAAAATAACAATGTTAATATTACAGTTATTTTGTGGACCCTTTAAAAAATTATTCAAGGTTTTGTAAAATAATCTCATCATTATATTAAATTATAATATTAATTTATAATTCAATTTTATTTAAATAATATTTCTTTTAAATCAATATATTTATTATAAAAGTTTAATTAAAACATTTAGGTTCTACAAAAAATATAAACACTTAATTTATATTTTATAAATCATATATTTACTTGTACCATGGTATGCATTTATCATATTTTTATTTTATAAGAATCCTAAATATTAATTTACATTTCCATTGGTGTGGATACTATTCTAATGAAAATTTTACTAATACTAATGATCAAATTACTATTCCAATGGTCAGATTACTATTCCAACATTCAAATTACCATTTCATTGGTCAGATTTTTAACTGCCATTTAGGTTCCCCACATTCTATAAACACCACATATTTCATTAATTATTCATTCAATTATACTCTCTATCTCAAAAATATACTTATATTTTATTTTCAAAATTCATAAATCATTACTAAT
Organism: Viscum album; assembly: GCA_963277665.1. Taxonomy (NCBI): domain Eukaryota; kingdom Viridiplantae; phylum Streptophyta; class Magnoliopsida; order Santalales; family Viscaceae; genus Viscum; species Viscum album. Next base: position 1,145,245,718 of record OY728148.1, read on the forward strand.
ATTTTCATCATTTCTACAGTGTTGTTCATGAGTGAAATTGTTTTTGGGATCGAGCATGTAATTTTTTTATATTATTATTTTTTTGTTTTATATTTTTTTGTGACACTGTAATACTTTCAATTCTTTTGGAAAAATTTACTCACTATATGTAATGTTCAAATTCATATAATAATTTTTTTTGGTTTTGTTATTTAGTGCAGGTTCTTTATACTATATTACCAAATGTGAAACAATTATAAGAGGTGAAATTCCGTTGATAAAATTCCAATTCGTTACACATTAGAACTTAGAAATATGAAGTCTGATCAGTCAGGGTTAAACATTCACACACATATATATGTGGACAATATCCTCTAATAGATAATTAGATAGTTTTGGTATTTCACCCAATTATGTGGGACTCAGATCCTTTAACAACAACATTAGTATTTATAATATCTAAGAGCTTAGATGGGACTAGGATCCTCCTCCAAAGTCATTATTCATTCCTAGTTTTGTAGCGTGTGGGGGTCCTCAACTAAAACATTCAAGATTTTTGATAGGTTCTATGATATGTGAATACATATATTTCATCGATGGTACAATAGAGATAGACTTGACGAAGAATTACTTTCTCACCCAGATATAATGCTTTAACAATGATTAGTCTCCCCATCTCATGTTCTGGTGGTAGTGTGGAAGTATTATAGGTGGATAAGGGTGGTTTTCTATTGGCTATGTGACTACCTGACACCACATGGTCTTCCTTTGAGATGTGGTGCATGAATGGTTATTAACTTTAGGATTCTTGGACTCTTCAGTGATATGCGTATTCTTATTTTATCAAGTAGTATGACTAAAACTTAATAGAGATGAAATCATTAGAAAATTCCTTTCATAGTTTATAATTGTAGTTATATATCATATCTATATTATTATTCTTCAACGTTTTTTCAATTACTCTTTTGTATGGGGAGAAATTCTGTCAACTTTGTTTTTTGGTTTCCACCTTTTCCTTCCTGTTGAACCATCTCATACCAAGATTTGAGTTGTAATATTTTTTCCCTTTGTGTATATCGGGGAATCCTACTGGGTATGTTTATTATCACCCATGCATGTGATTTATGATCACACATGTTGTGTGTGGGCATATGAAGCACAGGTTTAGTAATGGTCTTGGTATACATGAAGCCAAGCTTGATTATTTAAAGAATATGAATAGTGACACTTGGTAACATAGGGTGATATACTAGGGATCCATGTGGGTTTTGACGGTCGCATTGAACTTTCAAAATAGAGAGTGATCCACGAGTACATATGGTGTGGAGATGCTTCCATGTTCCCTATAGGACGCTAAATTTCTAGATGCATTGTTTCCTTTCTACTTATATTGGGTGGTGTTTTTTATTTATATTCTTATTAAATAATTATATACCATTAAATTATTTATATATATATTTATATACATTAAAATTTTAATTCTTTGTTATCCTGCATATTAGAGACATATTATTTGTAGGTTTGTATAAGCTAAGGCCTCCCATGTTGTGATATATTTCTACTCAATGCTTGTTATTAACCTCTGGACTATAGAAGATTGTCTTGGGATGCACTTTTGGCCTTCAATCGGACTTAGTGAGGCTCTAGTGGGTTGGGTTATGTCAGTACATAAATTAGGTGAACCTATTTCCTAAAATATTATGATGCTAATATCTGAAAACATATAATACAACCTAAACTCTATATTTGGAGTTGGATATTTTCACTCTTGTACCCTCAACCGACTCAAACCTTCGGTGATAACATATTTATCCTATATCAAAGTGGAGCCCATATCAACCCATGATGCATCACAATATAGGGTGTATTATTTAAATACATTATGTAAGAAAAAAACCAGTATATATTTCACTCTACCCTATAGTTCCAAGAAATATATCTTGTGATAATATGAATATAGGTACTACCCCCCCTTATTTTCCATGCACATCATTGGTGCTGCTAAATGGGATAATCCTTGAATAAATATCTGACAATATCCTAAAAATCCCAAAACACTATAAATACATAAAATCATATTGGGATTATCTAAAGTAACATTACCTCATATTTATAAATGTTTATTTATATCCATACCTCAAATGTCACATTACTAAATAATTTGACCACAATAATCCAAATAAAAATACTCTATGAAAGATTAATATAAAAATGATGCTCTTTAAGTGTACATAGAATGATATATAAATATTTATCATGGTCCTCCCTTGATAGGAAGAACACCACATTATTAAGAAAAACCACCATGACCAAATCCATTTATGTATGAAAATACCATATTCATCATAGGAAAAAACATGGATGGAACATTCATCAATCTGAACAACATCACAAGATACACATACAGGATAGAACTACTCCTAAAAGTTGGATATGGAGCATCAAAATTCATCAATATCTATTGATGATTACATGATCTCAATAAAATCTCAGATAACCACTTTTCATTACTTAGATAGTCACATAAATTTTAATTTTGTGTTAGGGGATAGTCGTTCTTGACCATCATCGAATTTAAACTCTGATAATTCACTCATATTCCTACCAGTCCATACATCTTCTTAGATAATATAGAAGAACCCTAAGGGTATGTGCTCAAGTGAATGAAAAATCTCCCCTTAATATCCTCTATCTGATTCTTCATCTTATAAAGCTATATTGAATAAATCCAATGAAGGGTAATGGACATGGGATTCACACGTAACCCATATTGGTTAATAAAATCAACTCTCCCTTAGGTGGAGTCATGGAGATGTACTAAAGAAATTTTTCAATGAATAGGTCAATAATAGGAGTAAAAAACCTAGAATGGATCTTTTTAACATCCAGAATAATATTGAAAAATAGAATGAAATGAACCCTTGTTTCCAATGTCCATGTTTGAAAAAACATACATACAAATCCCACTCACCAGTAATGGTATAACTTTCACAATCCATTGATGTTAAAAATACACACTAGTATTAGTAGTTGATTTGCGCTCATTACCATGTCAACCAATTAGTATCTAATATATCATCAATTTTTTTTTATCTCTAACACATAGAAATCCTAGAAATTCTAATATCCACTGATCTCAAGGGTGAAGTAAAAATATAGATTAATACCCTATGACTACACCTCCAAAGGTGTATCATTAGACATCACTCTATATAGGTACTATATAGAAAACCTATATCATTAAAATTGGAAAATATAATATTTCATTCAATGAACCCATATAAGATAAATCTAAAGTAAGGGCATATTCCTCTAATCACATACCTTGAATGGTTGAATATTTATCATCTTTACAAGTTAGTGTCTGCTCAATGGAATGATTCTAGCCTTACCATAACCCTATACCCTATCATATAAAATTATATATACCCTAATTAGTAGTTATAAACTACCATTAATGACCATGGAAACCTTGACCCCATTTATTCCCAGAGTGACCAGAAGAACTCCAACTACCACCCTGTGGTACCACATCTGATCCAAAATCTAATCCCTAATACTAGCCACCACCAAAACCATTAGAGAGTAAAAATTAAGTTTATAAACAATTATACTAATTCTATATACTCACACATTAAAAATACTAAAATATAGGTTTGTGGAACTACAATTCAGTATGAATTTTCCTACCATTCTGATAACAGATTAGCTGAGATATCCCACACTAAGAAGAAGAATATCCATTAATCTAACATTCCTACCCATCCCCACTTATATGAGAATTACTAAAATTCCATTTTTATCTACGTAAATATCCACTCCTAGACACAATATAAGACACACAATATACAAAATGATTATCTATAGTTATATTACTCTTTATGAAAACATCTTGATATATAATCCTAAATATGTTCACAAGAGATTAAATTGAGTATATCATACCATAATCAAATAAGAAAATTCTATTGGCCTTATAAATCATTATTGAAGTATCAAAATGAGGTTGATCAATAAAATAATCATCACATTATATCACCGAAATGCAACTCATAGTATAAACTCTCATGCCCTGTAAAATATACAAATTTCAGGGAGGAAATGAATGAATAATTCACTTGATATTATTTTCAGGACATCATCACAAGATTATTTTCCTATACTAATATGTGCCACTAGAATCTAACTAGCCCTTGAAGAACCTACAATGTAATCATCACATGAATTTCTAGTGGAGTCTCTAAATGATCAAAGATAGTTTGTATAGACTATATCTATATCTCAATATCTTGAGGTCCACCCTCTCATGTAAATAAAGTTTAGTAATGAACTTAAAAGTTATTAGCCATATCTGACTTGGAAGGATCTCCACTCATACTGTCACATACTAGGGAATGAATAAAATTATGTATAACGTCTTATATATTCTGATCGAGAGGAGGTGTTGGCATAACTAGACATTACAACGCAACGTCCGATGGGGCATGTTAATATTCTCCATCATTTCAACCAAGAAGTGTTCATCATGGTGGAAAGTTAATATAATTATAAACACATGACTTGGATACACATATAAAATAGATTTGAATATAAATAACATTGAACATGGTTATAGGTAAAATGTCCCGTTATTCCATATGCACACCTTAAAATCCTAGAGGTGTCACATAACCTCTAGTTGTCTCTCAATCCTAATCTACCCACTCCCTCTCAATATATAATAAAATATACAAGGGATTAAAATTTTGAATTTAACAAAAAAAATCATGGTGAATTTTAGTAGAATAAAACTGTCCTATTATATAGTAAAACACTATATAAGCAATTTTTGACATGTTAAATTACTGAACCTCATATCATAATAAGGATTTCCAATCATATGAAATCAGATGAGTATAATGTGACTACTATGTTTTGATAATGATGTAAGAATTTAAATTACCATTCTACTTTAGGGTAAGAATAAACACCAATAAACTATAAATAAATGTTCTAATAAATCATATTCATTAAGAGTAACCTAAAAAGTAAAGTGAAAACCAAGAATAATACTCCCATAACTGCTAACTTGGAATTCACTCATTCATGGGTTAGCTACTCTTAGTCACAAGATCTATACCATGATTTTAAAATATATTACTTCAGTTATACCATATAATAAAAGTGTAATACAAAAGAAATGAAACAAGGAATTGATACCACTTTGGAGCATCCTGGATATATTTTCCCTTTTCTGTTATGGAACCGGGTACCACATACACTAATACCACCTCCTCGAATTCCATAGGTCATGGTCCATCATGGAGTGTCTTTTTAAAATGTGGGGAAAATATACCATCTATTTTACATATATTCAAAAATTAGGGTTGAATAAATATTATAACAATTTTCAAATAAAAGGAGTAGGATAAATGGAGAAAATCAAAACTAAATTCCACATACAATCAAAATAAAACCCATGCAAAAATAATATAAAAAACAATAATGTGAGACAATCATAAAAGTATAAAAAATATCCGTTATGTAAAGAATATATAAAAAATACTCAAAAGAAGACAAAAGTTATGGAATAAATAAAAAAACTCATCTTGAGTGCATGCTCAATCCCCAGTCCATAACTTATTCCAAGAATTTGATAAATAATCATAAAAAAGTCTTTTATCTCAACTGATATTATAACAATTATATTTATTTGTGTGTTCAAGGTTCTCAAAAATGGTTTGAGTACAACTCTTTAGGCTACCAAAAAACCCTAAATATATCATGTAACTCAAGTTCATGTGTAATGTGATATGTTCGAAATAATGGTAAATATGAAAGGGAAATAGAACTATGTATGTCACAACTATGTTTAAAACACAACCAATGGGGGTTTAACAAACCTTATCCATCTAATATGGAGGTTTATATGAATATATCATATAATAATCAATTAAAAAAACAATCCCAGCTCATATTCAATGGGTGTAACATCCATTCATAATATCCAACATACATGGAATATACTCTGATGTCACATATATAGATGAAGTCATATCAGCAATGTGATCATAAAATTACTAATACATGGTTACTGCATCACTATAATAGGTCCAATGATGAGGGAATAAAATTCTTATGGTGTTACAACCATGTATATATGGAAAAAACCGAAAAAATACAGATTCATGTGAATAGAATCCACATGTAAACGCATATAAGTGGGAGTCAAAACTTGACTATATAACCATAAGAAAGTATATCATCCATATACATGATTAATAACAACTAGTAATGATATTACTTTTCCCAATTAATCATATGGGTGGAAGGGAATTACACTCTAAAAGTATATAATATCATACATACAACACATCCATTTATATGGAAGTATCTCAATATTTCCAGTATATTCCACTAGTTTTTGAAATAATAGATTACTGAGAAATGAATACCATACACCTCATCATCATGGTCACATGGTCATTTAGGATCATTTCTAGGAAAATTTATTCCAGAATAAAGACCATATCTAAATTAACATCACACCCATCAAAATATACAATATCATTAAGGTTAATAAAATTCACAACAATATAGACACAATGTTCCAGTCCCATAAATACAAACTAGACGGAATAAAATTCTTTATCATGTATAAAATATCACAAGTGGGCACTTCATCCCCACTACATCTTCCAATGTTATACAATATCAATGGTTAACAACTATTTTTAGTGGTAAAATATTTCTATGACCCTAATCAATATAAATTACTTCTATACAGTAATATAAGAATATATAAATGATTACCTTTAAAGAGAATTTATTTAGTAACATTTTGGGATTTCCTTGGATTTGGAGAATCTGATGATGTATTTTTTTTAATTAGCGAGTGTTATTGTATGTTGTAAATATAGGCCAGAATGTACCCCTATATTTGGGTAAAGGAGATAAATTTCAATTTTTTAGTGAAAAACCAAATATATCAAAGGATTTTATTGTTTTTCCTCAAGTCAATGAAAAGTATTGATGGTTCATAAGTCTTGTATACAATAGTTTATTAGAAGTGAAAATTATAAAGGAAGTAGCTATTGAACATTTTATTGAATAAATTATAAAAGATGTTTTTCAAATGCCAAAAAAAGTTCAAATCCTGAAAGAATACAGATTAAATTTTGAGAATGCATCCATGTAAGGGTGTTCTTAATGTTTTTTAAACCAATGATGATATCAATTGGATAATGATTTTTAATGGTTGAAGTAAATAGGAAAGTTTATATTATTTCTTGTATTTAATATTTCGAAACACATTAGAAAAAAGATGTAGGATTTTGGGTTTATTTCATTAACTCCCCCATATTATTAAAAGATATTCTATGGTAACTGAATGTGTATAATAAACCATAATATTACCTGATTATGATTTTAAATTTATTGGAATTGATTTATATTTTGAACTTTGATGATGAAAATGGGAATGTTTCTAAAGTCTGCATGAGTATTCACTATGTCACATATGAGTCATATCCGGATTGAGTACTAAAAATTTGTAAAATAATGGTATAAATAGTGTAACTTTAACTATAAATTCCATGATCTGAAGCTGTATATGAGTTATTTCGTAGTATAATTAATTATGTGTTTGATTCATAGAGAATTACATTTTATTCATTCACTCAAATAAATGGTCCTTTAAAAGACATTCAAATATATCTATGAGTCATTTTTAATATCATATAAGCCATTGAACATCTATGTATTATTCATATACTACCTTGTATGATTAATTATGTTCTTGGGGGTGTGAGTGGATTTGTTTGCTTCGATTTCAACTAAAAATCAAACCAAACTATAGTTTACAATTTTTATACATAAAAAATAAATCCATTTAATAGAGGTTTGGTTCATATTAGAAAATATGCAAACCATAAATATTAAATTTGATTAATTTCTCATTATAGATTATCCTTTTTAATGAAAAAATACTATATATGAATCCATGATATTTTATAACGATTGGATGATTTTTTTTTTTAAATATACATAATCATTAATGTATTGACATAATCTTATGATTGGACATCTATAAAAATAAAAATTTTATTCGTTAATGGTAAATGAAAATAAAATATAAAAGATGGTTTGGAATAGGAAATCAATGAACTAGATGAGTTGATAGAAAAATTTTAAATTTTGTTTTTTTAAATAAGTATATTTTTGTTTAATAGGCATAGTTTGGGTTCTCACATAAACAAAACCAAAAACTAAAAGTGACTAATATATCCTAAACACAAACCAAACCATAAGAAATATATATAAATATATATATCAGTTTGGTTTGGTTCTATTTTTGGTTTGGATTGGTTTAGGTGGTTTTTTTCCTACCCTTATCAATTTCTATATACGAGTATTTACAAAATTAACAAAAAATCTAAGAATCTACAAGTTCAAAAAAAAATTAGTTTCCAGATTTTTAATTTGATGAATAAATGAAGTAGGAATATTAATAGGATGATTTTAAATGATAAAATATAAAACATTATACACAATAAATTAATTTAATTAAATAGGATCTCATCTTCAATTAATTAGAAATTTAGATCGAATTAGGAAGAATTTGAGAGACTTTTTAAAGCCTGAAAATAGAGTTTTTAGAATTATTTTATTTCGACGAATTTTTGTTGAAGATAAATATGATTCTATAAAGTGTTATAAACATACATAATCATTATTAAATCCAATATACAAGTTTGATATTAAAAAATATCAAGTAAATAAAATTCTTAATTAATAAATTGAGTTTAAATAATAATAAAAATAAAAATACATTGAATCTTGAATAGTACATCCATGCAGAATTTTAACAAGAATTAGTGTGATTTATACACGATTTAATGATTATGGTGTTGAGATTATTACTCAAATATATATAATATGAAAAATTCATCTCAATCTAAGAATGAAGAAGGTAAACAACTAATGATCTAAAGTTTCATATATATATATATATATATATATATAAGTTTTCAGATTTAATGTTTAGATTCATTATGAGTTTATTTTGAGAAACAAGAAGCTCATCCTTGAGTAGTTAATAATAAATATATATTAATCCATGTGAGGTGTATTTTTAATGATATTTTGGGAATATCCTTTGAGTGAAAAAATAAAATAGTGGGAATTATAATATTTTTGTTTTATATACATGATTTTCAGTTATTATAAAAAATTTCTCCCAAGTATCGAATTTATAAATATTAAAATGTGTGGAGGAATTTGATAAATCCAGACATGAATTTGATAATGAGAACATCAAGAAAGAAAAAATAGAGATGAAATAAGCCACTCTTGTTGAAAATTTTGTGTTGTACTATTGTGGTAAATTTTTGAAGAGCATCACCAAACCTCTCGAGGAAGAATCTATGGGCATGTTAAGAGTGTAAATAAACCTAAAAATGTAGAATAAGTTAAAAAGTAAGTAAAATACACTGCAACCTATAGGGAGGAAGAAATAATTAACAAACTAGTTTTGAGATGGAGATTATATTGGGTTTCAATAAATAAGAAGATGAATAAGAGGACCAAAATTTCAAGAATGTATTGCGTTCAGTGTAAAAGAAAAACCCTTATGTTTTTAGTGTATACACTTCTAGGATAGATTATTAGGAACTATAGTTTATTTGGTTATTCACCAAGATATATTTAGGGGTGGGATTCTTGATAAAATATGTGTGAGAATCCATGAAGATGGTTTTAAAAGAGTTCTAGGAAGTTAATCTGTGTTTAAATAGTTCAATTTAGAAGAAGTTTTTTTAAAGATACAAAGGAAGATGAAATTATTTTTAGTTAGGAAGTATATTATATTTAGTGGGTGTAGAGACATCCCTACACATCATTTTTATCAACATCAATAGGATTAAGGAAGGTGAGATACAAGCTGGTTTGAACGCAGTTTGAAGATCATAGGAGGAATTGTAAATACCCCTTAACATGTGTAATATATATGAGACATTTGACCTATGTAATATGGTTATCACTTGCCTTTGTAATATGGAAATAATTGGTTAGGATAAATACACCCCTCTATCCACCTATATTAAGAATGATATACATAGTATAAAAATACATGGACATAGAGAATAACCAAATATAGTAAGGAGTGGACTCACATTGAGACTAAACTTTATAAAAAAAATATCATTATTTAATAATTTATCTACATTTATTATGGTTTTATTCCATGTTAAATAAAAAATGGTCCATGTTATTTAACAAGTATCAATGTTTTAATCAAAAGTGGGTGTAGATAATTAAAATAATATTTGGTATTTGGTAAACTAATTTGGCCACACCTAATTCAAACCCAATCATTGGTGTGTCTGTATGATCCTACTAGCGATATCAATTATTACCAGAGCCTAAGTTACCTTTGATTAGATTTATATTTATATCATAATCATGTCAAAGAACAACATTCAAACTCTGATTAATTCCTATTGGTTTCCTGATTTTATTTAGTTAAAACATGAAAAGTATAATTTTGATGTCATTTTAGAAGAGAGTTAAACAAGGTTTCAAATAAAGAATATAGCTCCTATCCCTATCCCTATTTATTTAGAGTTTTTTATTAATAATTTAAAAAATATAAAGAAAAAAATAATCTATATAGAAAATTAAAAACTTCACAATTGATATAAAAATGACCACTAGATAATGTTGTTCATAGTGGAAAATGTTGAGATAAATTGATTACTTTTTACTGATATATTTGTCGATGCACAATTTATGAAGTAAATTATTTGGATAATTCACTTAGTGCCTTTTAATCAGAAATTAAATCCAATTTTAATAATGTACCAATTTTTTTTTCATATAAATATTTTGATATATCAAGTGGATATAAGATGATAATTCCCTGATTGAAAAATAAATTTATTCCATATAATAAGAATTGGAAAGGATGATGAGTAGTTACAACACACAAACAAAGCCGTTGAAATATAAATAAGAAACTAATTAAATTTTCAGTGAAGGGTTTTTAGCTATTGATTTTGTATTTTAGTAATCTTTATGTGATAAAGATGTTTTTGAGATGGTTGTTAAATAATTTATCCATTCATTGAAAAAACTATATAAATTTTCAATTAGTGTCAAGGATTCAAAGTTGGATGTTAAGGATAATAATATAACATTATTTTATAATTCTATTGAGTAAAAAATAAAGATTCAAAATTAATATATTCAAAAGTTAATGGAGGATTGGTAATAAAGAAAAAAATCAGTTATTAATGAAAATTATACTCACAATTTTAACTCTTTAGAGTTATAAGTAAAAAAAAAAGAAATCTGGATTATACAGAATTTCAATTCCCCAAAATATTTGAGAATAAATGTTCTTCCACAAAATAATATGATATTTGTTTCACTTTAAAGGTTATCATGTTGGTGTTTAAGATAACTGGAGTTAATATATATACAATTCCACTACAATATCATGAAAGAAGGTATCACATAACCTAGAAAAATTTTTTTGTTCTAAATCCTTTTCAGTTGAATGTATAGGTTTAGAATAAAAAACTGTACCAATATAGCGAATTAAAAATTATAAAATACAAATCAAATCATTATTGGTGTGTGTATGAATGTAAAACAATCCTCTACCCAAACCAAGTCAAAAATAGTTGTACATTTGTCAAAATACAATTAGGTGTGAAATATGGAAAATCTAGATAACTGTCACTGAATTTAAAGAAAAATCTTAATTGTGAGATGATGTTATTATTGGATGTTTGGGGATATGGAAATTGAATATTTTAAAATCATGTCAGCCCATCGAGATTATAAAATTCCTAAATAAATGGGAGAAGAAATGAATGAAGGAATAAATATTCTATATGATAGTATATTTCATAGATGAAGATAAATTTTACCACAAGGAATATATTTTATGATTTAAATAAATTTTATGATTTTTCAAATAGATGTGGATACTATTATTTGGAGTGTTCCCACAACATCCCATCCCAGCTCACTCTATACCTCATTGACAAATGAGTTCTCCTTATTTTCTTAGGCGCATCTCCCCTTATACCAGAGGCTTCTGAATAGCTATAGGGGTATAAGGTTGTACTATTAGGAGACTATACCATGTATATCAGAGTGTACAATATAATATATAATATCCAAATACTATAAAAAATACTAAATTATTATAGAACACTTAAATAAAAAAACCAATAATAATGTATGAAATATGATAAGGACAAAACAACTACGTTTAACATAAAACAACCCACCCACTAGGCCGATCATAGATACATACAAAAATAAAATAAATAAAATAAAATGGAACAAAATATCTTCAAGCCAAACACTATCCAATATTCTGATACAATTGGAGCTATATATCTTGGCCATTCAATCTCAGGACTTACCCAAACCAAGTGTATAAAAAAAATTCAAGTTTATTGGGTACCCATGTGTAATGGAATCCTGAGTAGGATGTTAGTAAAATATAGTGGGCCATTACCAAAGGTGTCTAAAAAAATTTAGTCAAAGTATATAGTGAATGAAATAGTGATATAAAAATAAGAATCAATTCCTAAATTAATACAAAACATACAATAAACCTGATAACCCTTGAGCTGCAGTTTGATGCTCGTGGTCCACCAAACCTTCATTGGAACATTTCTAAATATATCTATCAGGTAATAAATCCTCTCGTATCTTGAAAAATCACCCATTGTATGGAATATTCTCTTATATCAGGATTAATCACTAGAATCATATATTAGGTAATCTTCAATCTGGTCTATTAAACTATCTATAACTACTTAACTCTTTCTAGGGAACACATTTCTGAGGTGAAGGTAACCATTTCATACCGAACCCTTAAAATATTCTATATTCACTTCTGTGTTCCCTTGGTGTACATACAAACTAGGGAAAAAAATTTAATGAAATATCATAACTTACCCATTGACTATGCTATATTTACTTACATGTTCCCACCGTGTATATCCAAACAAATTTGAAAAAGTATCGAGTAATGAAAACCAAGTCCCAGTAATCCAACAATGTACCAATCCTCAATATATCAAACACAAAATCCATGACACTACATTTTTTAATTAAATCTGAAGAAGGCCCAGCCCAATAATCCAGGTTTAGGGAGGAGTATATAAAGTCATGATGGCCTATAGTAATAGATCCCTTAGGAATCGTTAATGAAAAAAAATCCAATTCATCCATGTACAATTCATCAGGACATTTAGTCTTGAATGGTGGTTTCTCCTGTCCGGGATGAATCACCAAAGTCATAACATGTTGGGTCACCATTTTTTATTTTAGTACACATGTAATTATAAGACAATTTGGTTAATATATCTAGATATTAATTAATAATACATTTACCCTCATTTTTGGATTCTAATACCTTATAAAAATCACTAAAGGTAAGCATCAAGTGACAAGACATTTTCTCCTACTGATGGATTATCATACATCATGATGACTTATTGGCTGTGAGAATCATATAACTTGAAAAATTAAATCCATGCATTTATTTACATAAAGTTACCATTTATCATAAAACACATTTTATTCCAATTCATAGTAGTAATATTTATAATTCATTATAGTTTAAGTGTTGGTACACCAATGGATGGGTTACAAGTTCGATCTCATTACTAAGGACCCGACATGATCCATTGGAGTTCTAAGTATATAAATTATCCATAAAATAGAGGGATACCAATTTAGTTAGGTTTTTTACACAGTTTGATGGAATTACCAATCTTATTAAACATACTAGAATAGAGGAAAAAATAGGGAGTTTTTATAGACATCCTAACACAAACGCTGTTAAGTCTATGCTAAGAAAACCCCAATGCCATTTTACATATCAACCATATTCATTTTTCCATCCTAAAATTCCACATGTTCCATTCACATGATAGAGAATCCCAATTAATTAATTATAACTAAATTATAAATAATTTAATTAAAACAAGTAACATCACATCCAAAGGTGGAAGAAAAACATGTTGAAAGGCTTATTGAATGTCACCGCCTAGGTAGATCCTCGTCAAACCATCCATGGAATTCCCAACACAATAGTATGACACCAATCTAAAAAATATACATATCATGTGAAAAAACAACAAATTTAATAATGCTAAATTGGAAACCTTGAAAATAGAAACCTAATGAAAATTATTCATTGGATCTCCCTTAAATGACACACATTAAAAAATATGAGATATCCTCTATCCATACTAACCTATGATCACATCATTCATAGAAAATTCCTTCAAGATCTGAAATATTTCACTATCAAAATTCTCAATGATAATCCATCAATGAAAAATTGATAAAATAGATTGTAAGGATAATTAGAGACATATGAGGATCGAAATGTATAAAATTTACCAATAAGAATCTATTTCAATGAACACAACTTCAAATGTTGAATGAATGAGATTAAAGGGGATCCTAGAATCCAAAAGATCAATTATCTTTACCTTACTCATAATAGAATTCATGGGAATGTGTTTTTAGGGTTTTTGATTGATCCCATTTCATTAAAACCATCTTTCCAACTAACTAGGAGGAATTCAGAACATGAAATTTTGTCTCACATCATGTATTTTTCAAGGAAAATCCATTACTAGGATTGGACAATGTTTTTTACGATGTGAAATAATGTTTTACACTATGAATTTACAATCACAAACCTCTACCTTTTTTTCACATCCTAAAACTATATAAAACAACTTATAAACATGATTCACATCATGAATACCCTATCCATGATGTGAATGGGTTTCTATAGCTCATTTTGGTATCCCTGAATCTACAGACACTCTCTTTTCTACTTCTCGAACCCCCGATATCATCACTTGAGACTTGAACACCATCAAAAAACATTGTTTTAGAATTATTAAACACTTAAAACCTAATTCTGATTTCCAAATTTTATAATTAACCATCAACCAATGGAAAAAACAAAAATTCCCCCTAAAATTATCAACTGTATGGATGAAGGTTATTACACTCTACCCCCAATAAAACTTCTCATCCCTGAGTATAGTCATTGATCATTTAATAGATGAAACAGACATATAAGGTTTGAAAGACCTTTCTCAACTCGACATGTTCTACTCTTAAATCCCAAAATATCTTTCTATACAGAACTCTAGACATGGGGTGAATTATTCATCAAAATTCAAGTCACTTGTCACAACAAAAACCAAACCCTGAGATGATACTCCTTAACATCCATATTTTATGAAACACCAATATTTCATCATCACTGTCATCAGTAGTTTCCTGGTGATTTCCACCATAGAAACCATCTTTCTAAAACCAATTCTATGGGAAATCCCTCCGCACTAGTGGTTTCTCTTATCTAAACATGTTTCCACTAGTCCGATGACCTTCTTGACACAATTTAATTACCATCAAACCCAGACACAACCAAAAAACCTGCTAGAGAAGGTACCACCTAACATCTCATATTTTGAGCTGAAATAGATGAGTATCCACTACCCATTCATTGGGCCTTCATAATTTTACATCTCCTAATATGGTATGGGTTGAAAATTTTAATATCCCCATCATACCCAAAATGACATACCTGAACCATGATATCACATTCCCTACATTTCCTATGTGTTTCACCAAAATGATGCTTTCAAAACATTTAATCTCATGGTTTTCTCCCAGAAACATGTCATGATATATTTAATCACATGATTCACCCCATTAACCGTGTGATTCAATAGGGATTATCCCCTAAAACTAAGAGAAGAAATTGATATTTACCCCTTTATGTAAATTATGAAACATTGTTTCACCCCTTAAAAAAATAATAAAACATGGATTCATCCCTTTAAGAAAGAGAATTTTTTGACATGGTATGGGTGTAAACCCACATATCATTTCCCAAATAAGAGATTGACCCCCCGAATCACCTTTTTATCATAATAGAATATTCTAGGCTTGATGTTAACAAACTAAATCTACCTAAAATATCATCCAAATTTCAAATATTTTTTTACACAGAACTAGATAAATCATACTATATAGGCCACCGGTGACCAAGCACGACCTCGACCATCATAAGATCAGTTCAACCAAGAAAATTCCCTTATTATGAATGATTCATCCTTTAATAGACTATGGTTTTCTACCTAGAATATTACCTTACTTACATCATTATATGAGAACAACCACAAAAGAGTACCTTCATCAAAACTATAAATAAATCTTGATAGTTTGATGTGAAGTCAAATCTCTCTCATCATACTCAAGATATCATCAAGATATTGGGAATGAAAATATATAGAATAAGTTTATGATAATATTTATTCAATAATTACTACAAAAAAAATTGACCATTGAGGTCACCCCTTATTATATAAATATGTTAAATCCAATTGAGGTCCCTGAGCATTCTCTGTCCGCAATCGTCACATGAACTTCTGGACACTACGATTTAAGAGGGACTCATTAGACAAAATTCACTAAATAATCAAGAATTATTTCCTAATATCCATGAACTAAGTTTTTCAATGACATTATGACCCCCACACATCTCATGTTCTTCCAACACAACCCAAATAACTCTGAATAATAACATAATCAATCCATCTCACTAATGCAAAACCAATTGGTCCTACAATCTATGATGGAAATCATATTTATTTTAGAGAAAAAATAGGATATTACTCTCAATCCACCCATTCAAATATCCCAAATAACATCATGCATCTCCATCATGTTTCAACAATTTTGACCTCACCATAAAACTTAGGTCACACTCTTCCTATAAAAATTTTCTAAAAGAGAATCAAAACCCCCACAATTCATTCATTAATAAAACAATGCTCATACTCCCACTCAAGTAGATGAATATGTCTCCATTTTCCATTAAACTCCTTGAGCTTGAGGAATCCTCAACATTTCTATCTAATAATATGACCTTTCACATGGATCATGTCTAAATATATGACCACATGTTACCTTAAGTGTCATTACAAAATCAAAGGAATCTAACAAAACTCTAATCAACCTTGAGCTACCCATCCAAGGATAACACGAATTCCCACAAAACAACTTTAGAATGCCAGGGGTAAGAATCTGAATGACCATGCCCCTCAAAATTCACATTAATACCAACCAATGGCACGTTAGCTTCTTACTTTAGAAGGAAAACATGGAATAACCATGTATTTTATACAAACCCACTGAAACATATCATATATATATATTTTATAAGCCATACAAGTACATCCCAATGGTATATGGGATCCCAAACATAACCCAAAGGTAATGTATCATATCAATGTTTATAGGTATAACCACATAGGCCTATGCCAACATTCATAAGTCCAGAACACAATGTGTGTTAAGAATGCACCTGTACCAATTTCACATGACATCAACATGTTAGAACACCAATCTCAAGGGTCTCATATATGAATGGTGTCATATAACAAACCAAACACTCACAACTAGGGCGCCCGTCCTCTCTTTGAAACTATAAATCAACCATATCCCTAGAGGGAAAGGCCCAACAAATAATTCAAAAAAACCCACCCAAACTGAGTCCAACAATTAAGAACCTATTTCATAGTAAACAAATGGGTTCATCATGTCTATGTTTCACAAGGACCGTGTCATTGTCATCCTCATCAGGAAAAATATTTGTATAGATTCACATGACCTTCCGTTAGAAGTAATCCATATACATGTCAACCCATCTAAGTATAATTCCACCAAGTAATCATATAAAAAACTTCATATAAGTAGTTGTGGACACATTAAGAATCTATGACTCTATCATCAATGAAATCACACATTAATTAGACTATATATCATTTGAATCCTGTGTGAAAATCATGATGCTTGTTAACCCTCATTCCTCTATAGAAAAAAAGTAAAAATTAACTCATTGGATTCTTTCCAATGGAGAAATATTGTAACACCCCAAGATTTCATAGTAAGTTATTTTCTTTTAAGTAATTTAATAGCTTGCGCTACATGCCAGACCGAGTATGAGCGCCCCACGACATACCAAACTAGTCGTTCAAAAAGCGTTTATGAATATTCTAACTAAATTTTTAATTTTATATACTAAATATTATTTTAGAATCCATATTCTGTGTTTCTTAGACATAATATAAAAACAAAATCATTTGTTTAGATAAAAGAATTATTTTTCAAAAAATGCAATTTTACCACCTTTTAATTGTAAACCCTTTTTAAAATCAATAATTGACACTTTTATATATTCAATTTAATGAAATTAAATTCTTATTTAGAATAGGGAAATAAAAAGTTATTATGGATACATTTTTGGTAGTTTTCTGATAACTTTTATATTTTGATGAATACTGAAAAATACTAAATTTTAATTGAAACCAAATTTTCTAATAGAAATAATTTATGGGGAAAAATTATGCATTTTAATGGTTTGGAAGTATAATTAGATAATATTATTATTATTTAATAAAATTTAGGTCATTAGAAGTTATTTCAAATTTAAATTTGACAGAAACACATGTCAATCTTTTAATACTTTTTACTTTTTAAAAACCCTCTTCTCATTATTGACAACGGGAAATAATTTTAAATTAATTAATGGAACTTATATGTTTTGAATTTGGTACAATAGAATTCAATTTTTAATTCAGAATATCAAAATTATATTTGGGTAAATTTTTGGTATTTTTATGAAAACATCAAATACTTGATGAATAGTGAAAAACGTTGCGTTATAGTTTAAAACCGACTTTTTAGTTAAATAATTAATTATTTAATTTTATTTTATTTTAAGTAAAAGTGAATATATAATACCTATATATGTTCAATTTAATTGATTAGAGTCATTTTAAAATAAAATTAGATGTATAAATTGTTTTTGAACTTTTTAGCATCTTTTACCTACCTTCTAGACGCATTTGAAAATTTACATAAAACATAATTTTACAAATTCTGTAAATTTAATTTCAAAATAATGAGAGACATGTTTAATATTTAACTAAAATGTGGTTCAATAAGATTAAAATAATTTTTGGGGAATCATAACTTTTGACTTTTATTTACCACAGTTAAAATGAAATTGGGAAATTAATGGTAAAGATGATCTTATAATTACCCAAACACATGTAATAATTATATTGGATAAGTTTAATTTGACCAAAAACAACCTTAGTAAAAAAATATTATCCTTTAGGTCCACTTGGATTAGATTAAGACATTTATTATTATTTTATTTAAAGAAAAGTTCAAAGTGTTAAATTCAAAGTTTGTTAACTAAACCATTTTTAATATATGGTTAAACATAAGATAAATTCGACTATAAATATTAATTATAAATATAAGACGATTTAATATATAATAATATTTTATTTATAATTTTTAGATATTAAATAATTAAATTTATTTATGACAAAATCATGATGCAGTAATTACCTTCTTCATGAAATATTAAAATAGTTTATGTTATAAATATTAAAATAAATTCAATTTTATTGTTTTGATCCCATAAATTAATTTTCAAGGTTAATATGAAGTGTTAGGGATGATTAAATATATATTTTTAGAAGTCATAAGGTGGTTATTACTTTCATAAAAACAAAATACCAAAGTGTCAAAATTGACATAAATTAGTTTTTTAAACAAATACTATATTTTTGGTTGATATATTATTTTTAAAAATATAAGGTTCAGAATAAAGGATTAAATAATATTATATATGTCATTAATTAACCACTTTATGTTCCCTTGGAAGTTTAGAGTATGTTTATTTACCATATAGTGTAAGAATGGTAAGATAAACATGTATAAAACATATTGGATTAATGTTTTTCGACCCATACCCATCTTAGATTCAAAATTAATCATTTCTTATCCATTATAAACCTAAATTTAAATTAATATAAAATAATATTTCATGTTTTTCCTAAAGTAACCCTCACCTCTCTTATAAAGGGTACTTCTCCTTCTATTAATTTCACTCCTCCAAATCCTTTTAGATCGACCAATAACTGCCCAAATATCTTCCCAACTTCCCTTAATTAAACCTAGAGGCCTTAATTTTATTATAAAGACAACATATAGAGCCCTTCTGATCAACTCAAAAGGAAACACCCGAAGAAGAGGTAATAATTTTACCACCCTCTTTCAAGTTGTTTTCTTCTTCAACTTCCTCTTTATTTTTTTGTTTCCATACCAAAATAATAAATCCAGTACCTTATACATACTATGATGTTATTATAAATATGGTACAACCATATTCGTTATTCTGTCCATCCTATAAATGACAATGTCACCATATGTGTGTACGTACGACATACCGTATCCACGTCGTGGTGTAGATTGTTATTCAAACACTTAATTATTTGTATGGGTAAAATAATGAGTATAACTGATGTAAGTAATAAATATAACATTTTAATTGTTCTTTATATATGATATACCATCCAATTATATATGATTTTACCATCAATATAATGATATTTTTTCTCGTACGTACATACAACTTACCGTCTCCACGAACGCGATGAGATTTATTCCCCATCGTAATCATTCAATTTTTTTTTAATTTTATGATTAAAAAATAATTTTTAAGAACTTAATATAATTATGGATATGAATAAAATAGATCATGTACATAAAAAACATGACTTACGTAACAAAACATATAAATGAAAAGGAATCAGTTAAAAACCAAAACAACAATACTACTGAAATATAATTAGAAATGCAATATTAGAAGATCAAATATGATATTATATTTATGTATTTCGTTATTTTATAATTTAATAAAAATTATTTCACCATTATACATGAGGGTAACATACCCTATACTAAGGAAAAGTACAAGTTAAGGGGTTTCCTATCTCACTTTTAATTCCATGAGATTTCAATTGTCCACCATTTATTTATTACGTATGGTGTATTGTGTACTGCCATTTGATATATAGTATCATGATTATATTTATATTAATGTTATTATGTAATTAATTTTGTGTTTATTAACTTTTTTTCTTATGAATTGATTGATTACAATGAGGTAAGGGGTTTTTATCTCACATTTATTCCCTTGAGATTTATGTTATATTTTACACTGTTACCTTTTATGTGGTGTATGTACTACCCATGATTGTATTTTTTGCAAAATATTATTTAATTTATGGGTATTTACAACATCATTAGATGGTACTTCTTTCATGGGGTGTATGTTTTGTAAGTTACCAAATCGGTAAGGGAATTTCAAATTTCAATTTCCCCTCATTCAGTTTTACGCAAACTTTATTGATTACATTACTCCAAGATTAGCTGTGAAATAACTATTTATTTACTTATGTAGTAATATCCACTCCCCTTTGTGTGGATATAATTTTGATACACATAATCACTCCATTGAAAAATTCTCAAGTCATCGATATAAACTTGATAAGAGTAATTTTAACTCGATTTCTCTTCATTGAGTTAAACATCCAAGTCATTGGTGTTGTTTTAATAAGAATATGTGTGAATTTCCTCTTATTGATTTATAGTGAATATCCAATCATATTTAGTGTATTTATATTTGTCGCATATAATTATTTAATTGATTTATCCTTAACCTAAGGATACAAATTTATCTCAACTTGCATTCCATTGATACTTCTTTGTTGTTATACACCAATTAACTTTTATTTGGTGTATATAATGTACTTTTACATAGTATATCATGAACCCATTTATTCTCATGATATTATAATGTTTTTATTACCTCAATTATTTGTTTTCAAGTGTCTCTTATTTGGTTAGAAATACTAACTAAAATATCATTTTAAATGTTTTAAAAATTTATTCTTCTAAATATTTCTCATTAATGTCCATGTTTTAAAAATGGTTTTATTATTTTATTATATATATGGACATTAATGTTTTAAAATTGAAATTCCTTTTAAATGTTTTAAAGTGGAATTGAACACTTTGATTCAAAAATCTATTTTAAATAGCTTCTTGATAAATATTGGGACATGTAAATGATTTCATGAAAAAGGGATATTTCACTAAACACTTTTTATTTACCATTTTCAACTATATCAATATCCTTTATAGGATATTATTCTTGATCGAGGTTGATTTATTATGATAAAAATATTCCATACTGTATTGAAGGTTTTTTGATATGTTTGACTATGGATGTGTTATTTTTATACCATTCAAGTTTTATGGATAATGTATTGACATTTCATATGTTAGTTTTTATATGAATGTTTATGTTATGTTTAAACCTTTTCATATGAGGAATGCATTGGACTTAGTATGTGATGAGTGGATCTCAGTATATCTCCTCGAAGCATCGGTAGGTCTCATGAGACAAACTAGTGTCTTAGCACACATCCTTGACAAAATCTTATTCGTAGTCTTGGCACAAGTCCTTGACTACGTGATTATGAAGTCTAGCATTATGCACTCTATCATTATGAAATTGGCTATTGATATTACATGTGATTATTCGACTAGTAGAATATCCATGTGAATAAGTAAATGGAATTATTTGATTTATATTTTCCTTATTATGATGATGTTTATGTTTAAAATGCCCGTGTTCTAGTATTATATATTTCCTTAAATGTTTGTTCTTATTTAGAAAATTTTCTAATATAATGTTATCCTTACTGAGCATCTGAGCTCACCCCTTTCTTATGATTTATTTTTCCTAGGGTGCAAAGAGGTATATTAAATTTAACCTGAAGGAATAGGATATGGTATATAAGAGTGTTCAAAGGGGACATAGTGTATTTTTTATTTCATGATGTAATGTAAAATTTATGTTAGTATCTAGTACTTCCAAGGATACTAAACTGATTAGTCTGTGGGGACATGATTCATTATATCATGCCAATGTTATGTAATAATGCACTGATTCTAGGTAACTGGGGTTGGGGCATTATAGTTTGTATGAGAGGAAGATTAGTAAAAACCTTAGAAACTAGATCTAGAAAAAACGCTGATTAGGAAACACTACCCTAAGATAGACATTGAAGATTAGTATTGAAGAACATCCAAAATTTTCGTAATGTAAATGTTATCTGGGTTTTCCCAGAAATACATCCCTTTCTGGAAATGAGCAGGTAGAGGTGGCTCTGACACAGATGTACCTTGGAGTGAAATCTCTGGCAAGGAGTTTCGGGCTTGACCCGGGGTATCCTAATGCACAACAATGGGCATTGCTGCACTCTTGGTTACGACAATCCCAAGGGATATGTTTTGGATAATTCATATTTTTATTACAAACTGATTTGAAGGATTTTAATATAAGATGAGAATAAATTACCTTGGTTAATCCTAAGGTGTTTTAGATTAAAAATAAGGTGTTATGATATTCTCTAAAGTATTTTATGACTCACACTGTGCTTTCTTGTGTTAGTCAATGGATGGATTCCAAGGAAGTCATTGTAACATTGAACATGATGTACAAGGTGGGAATGGTGGTGGAAATGAGCGATGAAATAAAATTTTGAAAGGTGAAAAAGATATCGTGTTCATGCCGAATCAGTTTTTGAAAAATATGATCAAAAACATATATATTAACCCACTCCCAGACTCAACAATGAAGTGAAAGGCGGTGTAGAGACCCGAATCTTGACGTACATGGAAATTACATTACTTTTGCGGAATACTTACTACAAAACAAAAACACACACACAAAGACCGTAATAGTTTAGTGTCTTTGGAAACTCGGAATATAATCTTCTAATCGTGGTGAAAGACCTTCAACATCTCCCATAATGTTCTTCCTTTTTTTACCTAAAACCTTTCTTTATATCCTGGGGAAAATAAAACATATAAAGGGTTAGCTCAAATGCTCAGTAAGTGTAAGCATGGATAAAATAAAACAAATCATATACATTTGAGCTTAAAAACATGAACATAATGTTTAAAAGCTTGAGAAATGACATAAAACATGGAAGTACATAAGACATATATCATAAAGAAACATTAATCATGATAAAATAGCATGGGAGTAAAACATGTAATTGTCGAAACCATTCGGCACATGTCATGATTTCCATAGTAGCCAAGGCATTGCTGCCAAGACCATCTTAGTGGACAAAGTCCCTTTCTGAATCGAGTTCACCCCGCGTTTCAGTCCTGTAACACTGAAATAGATTAACTTACCGTTCCATCCATGTCTATCTCATGAGATATAAAATCTTTACCCAATGCATTGGAGGGAGATATAGGTCCCACCCATCTCATAATGAAATCATTCTTACTTGTTCCACAAAATAAACATACATCATTCATAATAACCCAACGAATAAAATGGGTTTCATAAACATCATCCCTTCATAACATAATCCATATAAAAGAAATGGATATAATTTCATAATAAGTAAAGTGAATCCATGTAAATAAAAGATACATTATACTTAAAACATACACATATGAAATAATTTCATTTTATATAGAAAATGGTTTCGATAAAACACTTGAAATGAATTCTTGAGGAAAATATCCTTTCTTATTTAAAATCATTTTCTTTTCACAAAATGTCATGAATATTTAAAATAAAAGGATTTTCTTGAAAATAGTCATGAAATATTTTTGAGGAAGCTTCATGAAAATATGGCTTTATAAAACCGTAAAAATCCTTTCATTCCATATAAGTTAAAAAGAACATTCTTCTCATACTTTTGTCAGAAAAGTCAAAAAGTACCTCATACGAAAAACGACAAAAGATTCCATTCATATCTTTTACTAAAAACTCACCAAAGGGTAAAATTGGATTTAAAAAATTGTAGGTGGATGGAAATAAAATTACATATTTAGGAAACATGGATGTGGATGATAAAATACACCCCAGTAATTTCTGAAGTATAAACAATCTCGGATAAAAATGAGATTGTGATATTTCCCTTACCTTATGTCCAATTTGCTTCGTAAGTGTCCAAACCTCCTATATAATGATTTAAATAATGTCATTTACTTATTCCAGAATCATACTCATTGTTATGATATCATATATGGTTCACTTATGACTTTATATTACCCGTTCTTTTGTAAATTCCATGTTATAAGTGCGTTTTGGGTAAAATCGTTTCATTCGTCATCCGTGTTTTGACTTGTAATTATTAATATGATTACTTAGATCGTGATTACTTAATTCCAGAATATAAAAAAGGATTTATATATAATATATATTCATAATATACATATATATAATATATCAGTAAATGGAGAGAAATACACCGTTCATGGAGACGGTAGGCCGTACGTACGCATGAACGCTGTTTTCATTTCCTTATTGAGTTGAATGGAATTAATTAGATGAAATAAATATATATCTAGTATCATTATTATGTCATATATTTCATTATTACTTATTATATATACTTTATAATCATTCATGAATGGTTAGCGTGGAGAATGAATCTCATCGCGTCGTGGAGATGGTAGTCCGTACGTACGCACGAGCGATGATATCGTTCTCATGATCGTGGAATTGTATTGGAGTGTTGGTATACTATTTCAGAATAAATATCACATTACAATAATAATATATAGTTATTATGTACACCATTATACCCATCCATGTAAGGTGGTGGTGGAAAATAGATTACACCACGACGTGGAGACGGTATTCCGTACGTACGCATGCGCGGTGATTTCATTTTCTGTAGGATGGATATATGGTGAAATAGGGTTGTTTCATACTTATAATAACATATCAGTATATTATTTATACTGATGTTATTACTTAATAATGAAACAACCTAAGAATAAGAAGTGGAAGAAGAATTAAAGATGAAAGAATCGGTAACGGACATTACCTCTTCTTTGAAGCGCCTCTTTGATTCCTCCTCTTAGGGAACTAAAATTGGTCTTTCAAGAAGACCAGGACTTCTAGGATGTTTATAGGGAAGTTTAGAAGAGAATTTGGTGGGGTTTTACCGAGCTTGATGTCTCAAAGTGGTGTGAGGAAGAGAGGGAGGAGGTGCCCTTTTATAAGGGAGGAGTGGGGCACCTTTGGAATAACTAAAAATATTATTTTATTATAAATCCAAATTCGGTTTTAAATAGCTCCAAATTGATTTATTTCTAGGATAAGGTGGGGATGGGTAGAAATCCTCTCATCCAATAGAATTTGGACAAGTTTAGGTCATTATATTAACCTTATCGTTTAGTTTTAACTCTTAGTTAATTAGATTGACATTTACCATGTCACTTTGTATTTTTATATTATATAGTTAATAAACGTACCATATACATCCAAGTGACCCCCCAAGTGGTCCATTAATGATAAACCTATCATTATATAAGTAACTTGGACGAACAATAGATTTTTAAGAATAAAATAACAATCAATAATATAATATTTTTTTAAAAAACTATTTTATGTCAATTTTGACACTATTTAGTAATTGATTTGTGTGAAAATCATAACATAATTATTATTTATAAAAAAGTTAATTAAATCACTAATAACATGTCCTATTAACCTATAAAATTAGTTTAATTCATAAAAAGTATCAAATTACATTTATTTGGGTATTTATAACATCAATTATGTCAATATTTCATTAATAAGATAATTACTGCATCATGTTTGTGTCATAAATAAATAAATTATTTAATGTATAAAAATTACAAATAAACTATGATTATGTAGGAAATATTTTTATCTTTCTAATGAATATTTATAGTCGAGTTTATCTTATGTATAACCCTATATTAAAAATGATATACTTATTAAACTTTGATTTTAACTATTTTAACCCTTCTTTAAATAAATTAATAATAAATGTCCTAATCTAATCCAAGTGGGACTAAATGGTCATATTTTATTCTTAAGGTTGTTTCTGGTCGAATTAAACTCATCCAATAGAATTAGGACATGTGTTAGGGTAATAATAATATCATTTGTACCCTTAATTACCCTATTTACTTTTAACCGTGGTAAAAAAGTAAAAAGTTACTATTCACCAAAAATTATTTTCATCTCATTGAACCAAATTTTACTTACTGACATCAACCGTGTCTCTCGGAGTTTTAAAATTCCACTCACAGAAGCGGTAAAATTAAGTTTTATGAAAAATTCATTTTTTTTAATACAACTTAGTGGTTTCACTATTCATCAAAAAATGAAAGTTTCTAGAAAATTACCAAAAATTAGGCCTAAGCTATATTTGATATTATGAATTCAAAAATGATGTCTATTTTACCAAATTCAAAAAATATCAGTTTGCATTAATTAATTTAAAAATTAAATCCCATCGTCAAAACAAATAGCGTGTTTTTAAGAGATAATAACTATCAAAAGATTGACATTTGTTTATGTCTGGTTTAAATGTGAAATTACATCCAATGACCAACATTGTATTAAATTGTAAAAATATATTCTAAATATACTTTAAAACCACTCAAATTAATAATTTATCACTATTAATTATTTCGATTAAAAAGGTTGTTTTTAATTAAAATTTAGTAATTTTCACTATTCATCAGAAAATGAAAGTTATCCGGAAAGTACCAAAATTTCACCCTAAGATAATTTCGATATTCCGAATAAAAAAATGAAGTCCATTTTGAAAACAAAAATTTAAAAAATTTCAAAAAGTGGTTATTACTATTCATAACAGCTAGTTTTAATAATATTTTAATAGCATATCGTTGTTTAGTGAAACTCGGTATTGCGTACTACACACGCTATCGAGGAAGGTTGCGATTGTGTGTAATGAAAGGCAAGTCAATGATGCGTGTCGTGCAAGTTCCTTTTTGTGTAGCGTACAACAGAAGACATTAATGAAATTTAAAAGAATATTTTTCATAAAATCTCGGGGTGTTACATTCTACCCCCCCTTAAAATGAATTTCACCCTCGAAATTCGTCAGGGTTATAAATGGTTTACTACTCTAAAGTTTATTTAATAGAAACCCACATCGTAAAAGGAATACCAAAATCAATCTTTAAAAACAAAAGTATGAAACGTAACGGTTACCCAAATAAACTAATCACTGGGTTTCTACATAGGTGAAAATATGGATATGGAAGAGAAGTCTAACCATCATGTTCTGATGGAGAGTGGTAGAGAACATGGCTATGGAAAATCTAGAAATCAAAAAGCCATAAATTTGTGATGATCTAAGGTACCATCTGATTAATCAGATATAAGAGCACTAGGAAAACATTATTGGTTTTCAAGATCATTTCCCTAAAGTTGATGAAATTGGAATTAGAAGAAATACTTTTGTGATTTTGGTATAGTCTGACCATTGGTCATTCTTTGGACAATTTACACTTCATCTCATAAAGAAATGAAGTTGAATTTGTCATTCATGATGTGTTAGTAGATCATGTGATAGAATGATGGGTCAGTCCATCTGTCTCAAACAAAAGGTTAGAAAAGTTATCAAAAAATACATAAGTCCATCTATAGTGAGATTAATCATATATGGTTCCTAAAATGGACTTATACTTCATATATAATACTAATTAATATAATAAAACTAATTTCTAATAAACATGGACTTCTTGTAGGCTAGTGGTAGGCGATAATGGCCAGTCGCACTTCGGTTGTGGGTTCGATTCCCACAGCCTTGTCCGACGCGATGGGCTATCGCCCGTCCTGCAGGTTGTCCTTTTTCTAAAACTATATTACTATAGAATCCCATCAATAATATCGAAAAAAAACTTCTATACTTAAACAATACTCTCTTATCTCCAACATAATCCATTCCAATCTTTATCTAAAATACTTTGGTCCAAGCTCATAGTATAAAGAAAACGATTACTTGAAATGTCATCAACCAACCATCATTTATCCCCCATTATCTTTTTGGTCACCTTCCAATCATGTGAATACCTTAATCATGTATTCTCTTGAAAAATGAATATCCATTAAACCTTAGTGAAAACATGAATGCTGTCATAAGTTAACTCTTTACACATACCAAAATCCAAAAATTCTATATACTCAAACCATGATATAACCTTCTCCTTATATCAGTCATGAGCTCATGAATACAATCAAACATCTCATTATCTTCTTATCCCTTCATTATGCATATATCATATACTTTCCAAAAATATCTGAATAACCTTCCATGGTTACCGGTACTATTCAACATATACATTAGGAAAAACAAAACTGTAACAATCCTTAGATGATTCTTTATTCCATAGTACCATACATTATTATTTATAAACATACAATCATTCCACTAACTTCTTAAACAACTAGCTGAGCTTCATCATTTATTTCATATCATATTTCATTTGTAGTCTCTTCATCATCATCCACATAAATACTACCCGTATGACCATGCTGATTCTATTCATGAGATTTTCCCTTTGGTAATTGGTTTGCATAATGCCCATACATTCCATATTTAAAACATCTAATCATTGTTGATGTCATAGCAATACCATTATCCTCATCCATGGTGTTAACTGAACCTTTTCCTTTGCACTTACTGGCTTTGTGTCCTTCTTCTCCACACCCAAAGCATCTTCCAGTTCCCTTGAAAAAATCTCCCCGATGCCTCTTCCCACATGATTTACATGAGGGAAATTGAACTTTCTTTCCTCTATGATCATCATGAAACTTCATCTTTCTCTTATTATCTGAGTCGGGAAACTTACCAAAGTTGAGATTATTGATCATATTATGAGATTTCTGATTAGGAATAATAACGATGTTTGGACTTCCAAATCCTGTTTCATTTGGTTTCTCATGAAGAATATCATTCCATTGTCCATCATATCCTCCATTATCATGAATCTTCCTATTTCCATCCATTTTCTAAAACCCAAAAAGAATAGTGTGAGAGGCAAAAATCATGCTAGGGAAAACAACATAGTAAAGGGGGATCACCCTCAATATCTAACATCTTAGGTTAAATTCTAAGATCGTTACCGTAGTTCTAGGACTATATTCTATACGTATACTTATCCTTAGGGACATCCCTAGACATACCTTAGAAGTATCTCTAGGGATCTCACTAACGTTTTCGCATCCTAGTTTCCAAAGGTTGACTAATCCTTTCCTCTGATACCAACTGTAGAGACCCGAAGCTTGACGTACATGGACATTAAATTACTTTTGCGGAATACTTAGTACATAACAAAAACACACACACAAGGACCGTAATAGTTTAGTGTCTTTGGAAACTCGGAATATAATCTTCTATTCGTGGTGAAAGATCTTCAACATCTCCCATAAAGATCTTCCTTTTTTTCATAAAACCTTTCTTTATATCTTGGGGAAAAGAAAACATATAAAGGGTGAGATCAAATTCTCAGTAAGGGTAAGAATGGTTAAAATAAAACAAATCATATACATTTGAGCTTAAAAACATGAACGTAATGTTTAAAAGCTTGAGCAATGACATAAAACATGGAAGTACGTAAGAAATATATCACAAAGAAACATTAATCATGATAAAATAGAATGGGAGTAAAACATGTAATTGTGGCAACCATTCGGCACATGTCATGATTTACATAGTAGCCAAGGCATTGCTGCCAAGACCATCTTAGTGGAAAAAGTCTCTTTCTGAATCGAGTTCACTCCTCATTTCAGTCCTGTAACACTGAACCGGATTAAATTACCATTCCATCCATGTCTATCTCATGAGATATAAAATCTTTACCCAATGCATTGGAGGGAGACATAGGTCCCACCCATCTCATAATGAAATCATTCTTACTTGTGCCACAAAATAATCATACATCATTCATAATAACCCAACGAATAAAATGGGTTTCATAAACATAATCCCATCATAACATAATCCATATAAAAGAAATGGATATCATTTCATAATAAGAAAAGTGAAACCATGTATATAAAAGAGAAATTATACTTAAAACATACACATATGAAATAATTTCATTTTATATGGAAAATGGTTTTGATAAAACACTTGAAATGAATTCTTGAGGAAAATATCCATTCTTATTTAAAATCATTTTCTTTTCACAAAATGTCTTGAATTTTTAAAGGAAAAGGATTTTCTTGAAAATAGTCATGAAATCTTTTTTAGGAAGCTTCATGAAAATATGGCTTTATAAAACAGTAAAAATCCTTTCATGCCGTATAAGTTAAAAAAACATTCTTCTCGTAATTTTGTCGGAAAAGTCAAAAAGTGCCTCGTACGAAAAACGACAAAAGATTCCTTTCATATCTTTTACTAAAAACTCAGCAAAGGTTAAAATTGGATTTAAAAAATTGTAGGTGGATGGAAATAATAGTACATATTTAGGAAACATGGATGTGGATGATAAAATACACCCCAGTAATTTCTGAAGTATAAACAATCTCGGATAAAAATGAGATTGTGATATTTTCCTTACCTTAGGTCCGATTTTCTTCGTATGTGTCTGAACCTCCTGTATAATGATTTAAATAATGTCATTGAATTATTCCAGAATCATACTCATTGTTGTGACATCATATATGGTTCACTTATGGCTTTATATTACCCGTTATTTTGTAAATTCCATGTTAAAGAGCGTTTTGGGTAAAATCGTTTCATTCATCATCCGTGTTTTGACTTGTAATTATTAATATGATTACTTAGATCATTATTACATAATTCTAGAATATAAAACATGATTTATATATAATATAAATTCAAAATATATATATATATATATATAATAGATCAGTAAATGGAGAGAAATACACCGTTCATGGTGACGGTAGGCCGTACGTACCCATGAACGCTATTTTTGTTTCCTTATTGAGTTGAATGGAATTAAGTAGATGAAATAAATATATATCCAGTATCATTATTATGTCATATATTTCATTATTACTTATTATATATACTTTATAATCAATCATGAATGGTTAACGTGGAGAATGAATCTCATCGCGTCGTGGAGACGGTAGTCCGTACGTACGCACGAGCGATGATATCGTTCTCATGATCATGGAATTGTATTGGAGTGTAGGTATACTATTTCAGAATCAATATAAATTTTAAATAATAACATATATTTATTATGTACAACATTATAACTATCCATGTAAGGTGGTGGTGGAAAATAGATTACACCACGGCGTAGAGACGGTATTCCGTACGTACGCACACGCGGAGATTTCGTTTTCTGTAGGATGGATAGATGGTGAAATAGGGTTGTTTCATACTTATAATAACATATAAGTATATGAGTGATATTGATGTTATTACTTAATAATGAAACAACCTAAGAAGAAGAAGTGGAAGAAGAAATAAAGATGAAAGAATCGGTAACAGACATTACCTCTTCTTTGAAGTGCCTCTTTGAGTCCTCCTCTTAGGGCACTAAAATTGGTCTTTCAAGAAGACCACGACCTCTAGGATGTTTCTAGGAAAGTGTAGAAGAGAATTTGGCAGGGGTTGGACGATCTTGAAGGCTAAAAGTGGTGTGAGGAAGAGAGGGAGGAGGTTCCCTTTTATAAGGGAGGAGAGGGGCACCTTTGGAATAACTAAAAATATTATTTTATTATAAAGCCAAATTCGGTTTTAAATAGCTCCAAATTGATTTATTTATACTATAAGGTGGTTATGGGTAGAAATAATCTCATACAATAGAATTTAGACAAGTTTAGGTCATTAAATTAACCTTATATTTTATTTTTAACTCTTAGTTAATTATATTGACATTTA
This sequence comes from Viscum album, assembly GCA_963277665.1. Lineage (NCBI taxonomy): Eukaryota > Viridiplantae > Streptophyta > Magnoliopsida > Santalales > Viscaceae > Viscum > Viscum album. The sequence goes on from OY728148.1 coordinate 1,145,278,348, forward strand.
CCATGTCACTTTGTATTTTTATATTATATAGTTAATACACGTACCATATACTTCCAAGAGACCCCCAAGTGGTCCATTAATGATACAACTATCATGATATATGTATCTTGGCCTAACCTTAGATTTTTAGGAATAAAATAACAATCAATAATATAATATTTGTTTTAAAAACTATTTTATGTCAATTTTGTCACTATTTAGTAATTGATTTTTGTGAAAATCATAAAGAATGATTTTTTCAAAAAAAGTTAATTAAATAACTACTAACATGTCCTATTAACCTATAAAATTAGTTTAATTCATAAAAAGTATCAAATTACCTTTATTTGGGTATTTATAACATCAATTATGTCAATATTTTATTAATAAGATAATTATTGCATCATCTTTGTGTCATAAATAAATTATATTATTTAATGTCTAAAAATTACAAATAAAATATAATTATGTAGGAAATCTTTTTATCTTTCTAATTAATATTTATAGTCTAATTTATCTTATGTATAACCCTATATTAAAAATGATATACTTATTAAACATTGATTTTAACTATTTTAACCCTTCTTTAAATAAATTAATAATAAATGTCCTAATCTAATCCAAGTGGGCCTAAATGGTCATATTTTTTTCCTAAGGTTGTTTTTGGGCGAATTAAACTTATCCAATAGAATTAGGACATGTGTTAGGGTAATAATAATATCATTTGTACCCTTAATTAACCAATTTACTTTTAACCGTGGTAAAAAAAAGTAAAAAGTTACTATTCACCAAAAATTATTTTCATCTCATTGAACCACATTTTACATACTGACATCAACCGTGTCTCTCAGATTTTTTAAATTCCACTCACAGAAGTGGTAAAATTAAGTTTTATGAAAAATTCATTTTTTAACTACCACTTAGTGGTTTCACTATTAATCAAAAAAATGAATGTTTCCAGAAAAATACCAAAAATTAAGCCTAAGCTATATTTGATATTATCAATTCAAAAATGATGTCTATTTTATCAAATTCAAAATATATCAGTTGAATTAATTAATTTAAAAATTAAATCCCGTCGTCAAAACAAATAGCGTGTTTTTAAGAGACAATAACTATCAAAAGATTGACATTTGTTTATGTCTGGTTTAAATGTGAAATTACATCCAATGACCAACACTGTATTAAATTGTAAAAATATATTATAAATATACTTTAAAACCACTAAAATTAATAATTTATCACTATTAATTATTTCGATTAAAAAGGTTGTTTTTAATTAAAATTTAGTAATTTTCACTATTCATCAGAAAATGAAAGTTATCCGAAAAGTACCAAAATTTCACCCTAAGCTAATTTTGATATTCCGAATCCAAAAATGAAGTCCATTTTGAAAAATAAAATTTACAAAATTTCAAAAAGTGGTTATTACTATTCAAAACGGCCAGTTCTAATAATATTTTAATAGCATATCGTTGTTTAGTGAAACTCGGTATTGCGTACTACACACGCTATCGAGGAAGGTCGCGATTACGTGTAATGCAAGGAAAGTCAACGATGAATGTTGTGTAAGCTCCTTTTGGTGTAGCGTACAACACAGGACATTAATGAAATTAAAAAGAATATTTTTCATAAATTCCCGGGGTGTTACAGGCGATGAATGAAAAGAGATCCAACAATGGAGACCTTGGAGAAAAGAGAGCTCAATTTCCATCATGCAGGAAATGTGGAAGGAGAATCCTTGGAAATTGTATCAATTGAATAAATAAATGCTTTATGTGTGGGAAAGAAGGGAATAAAGTAAAGAATTGCTGAGGAAAAATGAAGAGTATTATGAAAGAAAATAAAAATGTTCCCATGAATCCATTTACAATAATTTTCTGTAAATTTAGCAGACCTGGGAATTACCCAAGTGAATTACCTATTCTATTGGATAACCTCTTGGACAAGGAAGAACCTATGTGGAAATAAATGGATGGTTAAATGCTTAAATGTATTAGTGCTCTTTGTTGATGGGATTACATTGGAATAATTTTCTCTTGTATGTGTAACCCTGAAGTTTGTTATGTGAAAATTCTATTTTAGGAAGAATTATATTTTCTATTGTTTATATAGTTATAAATAACCATTTGGGATTATATGATCCTAGAATTTGAGGCAATTACAAGTTAATAAATTTTTGGATGAAAATCTGAGGTATGAGATAACATTTGTGGTGAAATTATGGTATGGTTATTTTGAGGAATTTATCTCATTTTGGGAATGTTATAAAATATATTTTTTGAAAAAGGAAAACACAGAGACCATGTGACAACCCATCGCGTCAGACAGAGCTGTGAGAATCGAACCCAAGACCAGAGTGCAATTGTGATTTTTGCCTACCACTGGACTACGTGAAGTCCGTAGTTAGTGTGACTAAATATTTTTAGTTAAATGATCTTATTGATCAATAATAATTTAATTTGGGATCTTATGTCTTATCAAATTGATATTCCTAGTATAGGAAAATAATTTGGTGATTAAGTGATAAATGTTATTTTGGAAGATGTTCGCTCTGTTGGGAACACTATATGCCTAAGGAAAATAGAATACTATAGGATTTCATTTGAAGAGTAATGGTGTATTTTTATATATGTTTTTATTTTTGATTTATAAAAATTTGGGATATTTATTGAAATGATCAAAATATCATTGAGAATATGTTATTAGGTTAATTACATTTAAGTATTTGACTTTAAGAGTAGTCGATATTATTTGGAGATACAATTTAAAGTGGAAGACTACGTAATCAAATTCTTCTACATTTTGGGTTTCAATATTAATTGGTATTATATTGAAGGATTTTAAGGACAATTGTTTATTGAATTGTATTTATTGATCTTTGGGTATTTTTGGTTAAATTTTAGAAATTAATATTAGTATTTCTTTCTCTAAAGGATTATCCTTTTCGGGGATCATCTGATCTTGTACTAACCATTTTGGTTTTGATTAATATCTAAAGACAAGGTAAATATATAGTTTATCCTTTTTTGGATCATGTTATTCTCTAGAAGTTGACTCTAGAGCTTAAGGTGTGTCCAAGTCATCTTGAATACTAATCATTTAAAAAAAAGATGAGTTAGTGGTAGAAATTTATTAAAGGATGATACTCTACATAAAGAGTAAGTTTATCTCTTTATTTTCTTAGTCAATCTCATAAATAAATTCCTCAAATTTATGAAATGGCACTTAAAAAAAGCTGTCCATTTACTTTTCGTACTAGGAAACTAATGACTATTTATCCCATCACATGATTGTGGTTTTATTATTATTAAATTTCTCCTGATGATTTTTTCTATCAATATACATTAAAACTTGACATTTAGTTTATGTTTCATATCTTTGTTTTCCTACATGGAATCCTAGTATGGGTTATCTCAGGTGACCTTTGTAATTTTCTTTATTTATTTTAAAGTGATAGTTTTATTGACTCTTTTTCTGATGTGGGACTTTCAATTAAGTTCCCAAGCCCAATTTTAAAATTGTGAGGATGAAATTTCTAAAAGGGGGAAGAATGTAACACCCCAATATTTCATAGTAATTTATTTTCTTTAAAGTAATTCAACAGCTTGCGTTACACGCAACCCCAACTTTGAGCGCACCATGACTTACCAAACTACCCGTTCAAAAAGCAGTTATGAATAGTATTAACTGAATTTTTAATTTTATATACTCCATATGATTTTAGAATCAATATTATGGGTTTTTAGACATAATATAAGAACAAATTCATTTTTTTATATAAAAGAAGTATTTTTTAAAAAATAAAATTTCCCCACCTTTTAATGGAAAACCCTTTTTAAAACCAATATTTAAAATAATTATATATTAAATATAATGAAATTAAATTCTTCTGTAGAATAGGGACATTAAAATTTATTTTGGATAAATTTTTGGTACTTTTTTGATAACTTTCATATTTTGATGAATACTGAAAAATACTAAATTTTAATTGAAAACAATTTATTTAATCAAAATAATTTATAGGGTTAAATTAAGCATTTTAATGGTTTAGAAGTATAATTATATTATATTTTTATCATTAAATACAATGTAGGTCATTATAAGTAATTTCATATTTAAATTTGACATAAACACATTTCAATCTTTTAATAGTTTTTACTTTTTAAAAACCCTCTTTTTGGTATTGACAATGAGAATTAATTTTAAATTAATCAATGAAACTTAAATGTTTTTAATTTGGTAAAATAGAAATCATTTTTTAATTGAGAATATCAAAATAATGTTAAGTTAAATTTTTGATATTTTTCTGAAAACATTCAATTTTTGATGAAAAGTGAAAAACACTGCGTTTTAATTTAAAACCAAATTTTTATTTAAATAATTATTTATTTTTTTTAAATTTATTTCAAGTAAAAATTGATATATAATACCTATATAAGGTCAATTTAATTCATTGGAGTCATTTTATAATAAACTTAAATGTATAAAATTTTATTGAACTTTTTACCGTCTTTTACGCATCTTTAAAGAGCGTTTGTAAATTTGAATAAAACTTAATTTTACCATTTCTGTGAATTTAATTTAAAAAATCTGAGACACATGGTTAATATAATTAAGTAAAATATGGTTCAATAAGATGAAAATAATTTTTGGTGAATAGTAACTTTTGACTTTTATTTACAACGAGTAAAAGTAAATAGGGCAATTAATGGTAAAAATGATATTATAATTATCCTAACACCTGTCCTAATTATATTGGATATGTGTAATTCGACTAAAAACTACCATAGGAATAAAATATGATCCTTTAGTTCCACTTGGTTTAGATTAGGACATTTATTATAATTTTATTTAAAGAAGAGTTAAAAGTGTTAAATTCAATGTTTATTAACTAAACAGTTTTTATATGGGGTTATATATAAGAAATATTCAAATATAAATATTAATTAGAAATATAAAAATATTTCCAACGTAATTATATTTTATTTATTATTTTTTGATATTAAATAGTTAAATTTATTTATGACACAATGATGATGCAGTAATTACCTTCTTGATGAAATATTAAAATAGTTTATATTATAAATATTAAAATAAATAGAATTTAAAAGTTTTGATGACATAAACGAATTTTCTTGGTTAATATGAAATTTTAGGGCTGATTAGATTTTTTTTTGAAGTGATAAGGTTGTTATGACTTTCACAAAAACAAAATACCAAATAGTGTCGAAATTGACAAAAATTTGTTTTTAAAACAAATACTATATTATTGGTTGAGATAATATTCCTAAAAATCTAAGGTTTGGAAAAAAGGCTGAAATAAAATTATATATGTCATTAATGAACCACTTGAGGTTCTCTAAGAAGTTTAGAGTAAGTTTATTAACCATATAGTATAAGAATACAAGAAGACACGATAAAAGTTTAACTATTTAACTAAGAGTTAAATCTAAAAGATACGGTTAAAATGGTAACCTAAACTTGTCTAAAATTAATTATATGAAATGTTTTCGACCCATCCCACCTTTTCTTAGAAATAAATCAACCATGAGCCATTAAATACCGAAAATTGTTTTATTATAAAATAATATTTCAAGCTTTTATTCAAGTGACCCTCACCTTTCATATAAAAGGGCACTTCCCCATATCTTACTTTAACACCTGAGAATCCATTTGGCTCGGCCCACCCCTACCCAAATATCTTTTCAACTTCCCTTAATTTAACCTAGAGGCCTTACTTTGGTAATAAATCCAACCTATGGATCCCTTTTTATCAACTCAAAAGGAAACACCCGAAGAAGAGGAAATAATTTTACCACCCTCTTTCATTTTCTTTTCTTCTTCCACGTCCTCTTTATTTTTTTGTCTCCATACAAAAATAATAAATCTAGTACCTTCTACATACTGTGATTTTATTATAAATATGGTGCAACCATATTCATTATTCAACCCATCCTATAAATGACAAAGTCACCATACGAGCATATGTACAGTTTACCATCTTCACGTTGTGGTGTAGTTTGTTATTCAAACACTTCATTATTTGGATGGATATAATAATTAGTATAACTGATGTAAATAATTAATATAATATTATAATTATTCTTTTATATGATATACCATCTAATTACATATGATTTTACCATCAATATAATGATATTGTCGCTCGTGCGTACGTACGGCTTACCGTCTCCATGAACGCGATGAGATTCATTACCCATCATAATAATACAAGAATATATTCATTTTATGATTAATTTTTTTAAGAACTTAATATAATTATATATATGAATAAAATACAACCTATACATAACAAACATGACTTTCGTAACAAATCATATAATGGAAAACAAATTAGTTAACAACCAAAACAATGATACTAGTGAAATATCATTGTCAAAGAAATATTAGAAGATCATATATGATATCATATTTAAGTATTTATTTATTTTATAATTTAATAACAATGATTTCACCATTATACATGAGGTTAACATACCCTATACTAAGGAAAAGTAAATGGTAAGGGGTTTCCTATCTCACTTTTAATTCTGTGTGATTTTTATTGTTCACCACTAATTTATTACAAGTGGTGTATTGTGTACTGCCTTTTGATATATAGTATAATTATTCTCTTTATATTCATGGAATTATATAATTCATTTGGTGGTTATTAACTTTTGGTTATATGACTCGATTGATTACAATGAGGTAAGGGGTTTTCATCTCACTTTTATTTCTGTGAGGTTCATGCTATATTTTCCACTATTACCTTTTGTGCAGTGTATGTACTGCCCATGATTGTGTTGTTTTCATAATATACTTTAATTTATAGGTATTTAAATCATCATTGGATGATCATTATTTCTTGGGGTGTAAGTTTTGTATGTTACCAAATCGGTAAGGGAATTTCAAATTTCAATTTCCTCTCATTCGGTTTTATGAAAACTTCATTGATTACATTACTCCAAGATTATGTGTGAAATCACTATTTATTTACTTATGTAGTAATTTCCACTCCCCTTTGTCTGTATATACTTTTTATACCCATAATAAGTCCATTGATAAATTCTCAAGTCATCGATAAAAAATTGATAAGAGGAATTTTAACTCAATTTATATTCATTGAGTTAAACATCCAAGTCATTGGTGTTGTTTTTATAAGAATATGTGTGAATGTACTCTAATTGATTTATACTGAATATCCAATTATATTGAGTGTATTTATATTTTTCACTCATAATTATGTCACTGATTTATCCTTAACCTAAAGATATTATCTTTATAAAGGAATTCATCTCAACTTGCATTCCATTGAGACTTCTTTATTGTTATACCCCAATTCACTTTTATTTGGTGTATATACTGTAATTTGAAATAGTATATCATGAACCCCTTTATTATCATGATATTAAAAAGTTTTGATTACCTCAATTATTTTTATTCAAGTGTCTCTCATTTGGTTAGGAACTCTAAATAAAATATCATTTTAAATGTTTTAAAAATTTAGTCTTCTAAATCATTCTCATTAATGTCCATGTTTTAAAAATATTTTTATGGTTTTATTTATATATATGGACATTAATGTTTAAAAATTGAAATTTCTTTTAAAAATTTCAAAGTGTTATGGGAAAATTTCATTCAAAAATATATTTTCAACAGTTTATTGATAAATAGTGAGACTTTTAAATGTTTTAATGAAAAAGGGATATTTATCTCAAAGATTTTTACTGATCACTTTCAACTATGTCAACATTATTTATGGGATATCATTCTTGATCGAGGTTGATTTATTATGTTACAAATCTTCCATATTGTATTGAAGGTTTTGTGATATGTTTGACTGTGGATGTGTTATTTTTATACCATTCATGGTTTATGGATAATGTAATGACATTTCATATGCTAGTTTTAATATGAATGTTTATGTTTTGTTTAAAACTTTTCATATGAGGAATGCATTGGACTTAGTAAGTGATGGGTGGAGCCCTTTATATCTCCTCGATGCATTGGTAGGTCTCATGAGACAAACTAGTGTCTTGGAAGAAGGCCTTGACCGAATCATATTTGTTGTCCTAGCACAAGGCTTTGACTATGTGGTTATGAAGTCTAGCATTTTTCATTCCATCATTATGAAATTTCCTATTGATATTAAATGTGACTATTCTACTAGTTGAATATCCACGTGAATAAGTAAAATGAATTATTTGATTTATCTATGCCATATTATGCTGATGTTTAAGTTTAAATGGATTGTGTTATAGTCTTATACATTTCCTGAAATGTTTGTTCTTATTTATGACAATTTCCGCTATACTGTTATCCTTACTGAGCATCTGAGCTCACCACTTTCTTATGTTTTATTTTTCCCAGGATGCAACGAAGTATATTACGATTAACCTGCAGGAATATGCTATGGGATATATGAGTGTTCAAAGGGGACACAAATTTGTTTTTTATTTCATGATGTAATGTAAAACTTATGTATGTATCCTGTACTTCAAAGGACACTAAACTAATTGGTCTTTCAAGACATGATAAATTGTATCATGCCAATGTTATGTAATAATGCATAGATTCAAGGTAACTAGGGTCGGGGAATTACAAAGATCCATATATCATCATAAATAGAAACAAGCAAAAAATATCTGCATCAACCAAGGTGAAAATTAAATTCGAAAGTAACAATTAAAATCAGAAAAACATCCCCATGACTGAGTTACCAAGACTTCCCACTGGAATACATGGTTGCGACCCAATAACCTGATATCCATGATAGTCTCCAACACATTCCCAAATCTATATCCTACCAAATCCCAATTATTAATGAAACAGAAAACACCCCTATTATACCACTTTTAACACCCCTCCCTAGATCTCTCAATGCTGATCAATTCACCACATGACCTCAAGCACACCACCCCTTATCCCAGAGGTTTCTGACTGGTAGCGGGGGTCTAAGGTGGTACTGTGGGGAGACAATACCCCTATATCAAAGTACATAATAAAATATAAAATACCTGAATACCAACAAGATTTTTAAATAATTAGAGTAGATAAAAAGAAATAGAAATCCAGTAATAAAACATGTGGTGCATTAAGGCCAAAAATACCATAGTGAACATACAAATGTCCACCCACTGGGCTGGTCATGGATACATACTATAATAAAATAATTGAAATTAATGGGATCTATAACATAAATGAGTAAAACCAACCCAATTTCTTGATATCATTTGAGTTATCAAAATTGACCATTCTATCCTAGGAATATGATCAATGGAGTGCCTATGATAAACATGTAAGAGATGCTTGGTTACCCATGTGTAATAGTGTCCTAAGAAGGGTGTAAGTAAAAATCAATAAAACACCACCAAAAGTGTTTAAAAAAATTTAGTTTGATTAAATATTTCATAAATTAATATGATGAACATGGGAATAAATACATAAATTAATATAGAAAAAGTAAACCCACAAACCCTCAACCTCTAGGTTAATTCCCAAGGCCTTACAAGCCTACTAAAGTGGGTTGAGGAATTTTTCTATGAATTAGTTAATCCTCCTACATCAGGATAGATCCCATATGCAATGGTCAATTATTCTATATCAGGATGAATCTCCAGTATCATGTATTAGGTAATCATTTCACTAGTCTGTTAGCCTTTCTAGAAACACTTAAATCTTCATAATAATCACACCATGAAGGGTAAAGTAACTATATCATAATATAACCATATAATATTCTATATAAACTTATGTGTTCCCATGTAACAATTCCAAATGAAGGAAACTAACTAAATGTCATGACATGTCATACTAGACACATATACTATGCCATATCCACTTACCTGTTCCCATGGAAAAATTACACACCAAGGAAAAACAAGTATCATGTAATCAACACCATGTCCTAGTAAGCCAACAGCATACCAATAATCAATATATCAAACATGGAATGAAAGCTATAATTGAAAATTCATCCATGTACCATTCATCAAGACATTTATTCTCAACTGGTGGATTGTATTGTATATGAAGAAACACCATAATCATAAAATTATAGTTTATAATTTATTATAGTTTACATGTAATTATAATCTAATTTGGCCATTTTAACAAGTTATCAGTTAACGAGACATTTATCCTTATTTTTTGGATTCTCATGTATAGAAATAATCAACAAAGGTAAGCATCAAATAACTATACATCTTAGAAATCAGGTGGATTTTTATTCATACATATGAATCACTAATGGCAGTCATCAGGTGAATAAACTCATATAATCCATGAATTCATTTTTACCAAGTTACTCTTTTTCCTAAAATAAATGTTATTCCAATTCAAAGTATCATGATTTAAAATTAAATATAGTTCTAGGGTAGTCATACCTTTTGGGTGGACAAAAATCTAGTAACAATTCCAAAGACCAGATATGGCCCATGGGAGGTCTAATAATATTAATTCAAGATCACCTAAGACAAATAGAGTTAACTCCTTACTAAGAAAACCCCAACCTTATTGCATGTATTTCCCAAGTCAATCTGGTCATCCTCAAATTCCATGAGTTCATATCTCAGGCAAAATCACCTCAAGTAAATAATTATAAAAAAATTATAATTAATTAAATTATAATATGGAACCTCACATCTAATGGAGAAAGAAAAACTTACTGAAAGACATACCAAATATTACCGCCTAGCTGAATCCTCGACCAACTATCATTGAAAATCCCAATACATTCATCTAACAACAATGTAGAAAAAAATATCACATAGAAAAACAAAAATAACCAATTTAATAAAATTAAAATGAAAAACATGAAAAGAGTATCCAAATAACATAGATTCATTTGATGACGCTTTAACTGCACGCGTTCATCAACCTGACATATCCTCCCGCCATGTTGATTTATGATCTCTTAATCGTTATATAAATAATTCAAGTCTCGAGGGATTTCTATATATTATTTCTCAGTAGTAATAAATCCATAACCAATTAATGAAGTGTATTTCAAGAATTACTGGATACATAAAGGGACCAAAAAGGCTATTACATACTAGGAGGAATCCATTGCAATGAACAATGATTCAAATGGGGAAGAGATGAGATCATAGAGGCTCCTTGATTCCAAAACATATATTCTCATCACCTTCATAATAAGGGTATTCATAGGAAATAATTTTTAAGTTTCATGATTGATCCCCACACTTTAAAACCTCCCATAAAACTACATTGGATGAATTCAAGATGTGAAAAATGGTTTTACATCATGTTTTTTTGAAGAAAATCCATTACTGGGATTGGGTAGCTTGTGTCATGGAATTAAACAATGTTTCATGCCATGAATTGTCATGAACAACCCTATGGAACAATTATCACATTTTAAAACTATCCGCTACACCCCTTAAACTTTATTGAAATTCTGGACACCCTATTCGTAATATAAATGGGGTTCCACATCCTATTTGGGAAGTCCTGAAGTATTAGATACTCCCATTTAGGATTATCGAGCCCAGAATAATAAGCCAAGAATGTAATACTGAAAAAATAGAATTTGGGAATGATTAAACATCCAAAACCTCATCCTAATTTTCAGATTTCAAAACAACCCATCCACTAATAGGGAAAATTCAAATTCCCACTAAAATTATCAACATTATGGAAATGTTTTCATATAGTTAGTATGCATTAGTCCAATATAAATAATTTTAATAATTTTATTAAAATTCAAAAAAATTCAAGAAAAGGTAAATAAATAAAAAAATTCCACCTTGAAAAAGAAACAAAAGGTGAGAGCTTCTAAAATAATTACAAGCAAGGAGACCATGCAATGAGTGTCTCACACGAAACCTCAAGTGGGCGAATCTAAAAGAGGTGGGTGTGATACCACCCACCATACGATCCTCCTCTAATATGTTGTTATGGGTTGGAGGAGTTCTATTCTAGGTTTTGTGGCCAAAATAGTGCAATTTTTGGTGGGGAGGGGGGGAGCTTCATCTTTGACTGGAGTCACTATTTCTTTCTTAGACTGGGGGGGGATGAGAATTTTTACTGGAACTTTTTGTAATCTATATTTATTATTGGGAATTTTTGACCATGTCATGGCCTTCTGGTTATGTTTATTTTATGATATTTTTCATCTGGATCATGTAATGGATTCTCCCCTTTCCCAGTTTCAAAAGGGGTTTCTCTATTTTTGTGTTCAATAAAGGGTGCTTGACCCTAAATCTTTTCAAAATTAAAATAAAATAAAATGGTAGAAATATTGAATCTAAAAAAATATTCAATTCAATAAAGAGATATAAATATTTTCATGGTGGTGGAAATATTTGATGAATAGTATGAAGGGTTTCCGAAAAATAATAACCTAAAGGCTGAAGACAATGTACACGCAAGATGAAAACATGTTGGATATGACTCTACCATATATATGACTATTTTTCCATGAAAAATAAATAACAAAGGGAAACGATCATTGATTCATTCTATAAATAATGTGACTATGAAGAGGGTGTCAACACACACAATGAAATATAAGCATGTGAAAAATGTGTATCGAACTATATGTACATATCCATTTGAAAAGATAAAAAAGATAGAGAAATATTACCATAGTGGATGTTCACTAATTTATCAATTCAGTAATACAATTTCAGATAAAAAGGGTGTTGGAAATAGGAGGAAATCCATGATTCCAAAGAAGGAATAATTTTTTAAAAGAAAATGGGAAGAAATCATGAAGAGTTATTGGCACTTTAGACCTTCCAAGAAAGGAGTCAATGGAGTGGGAAATAAGTATCATACCTATTTTTGACAATGATATGTTGATGGAAGTCCACCTTATTTCCATAATCTGCTACTTATGAATCATGGAACATGAAATTGAATGTCAATCTTGAAAGGGTGAAATTGTGAAATGTGTAACATCATTAGAGATTGGATAGGATATCGACCATGTATTATCTCAATTAGAATTCATATATCAATTGGTATCATATATCTTAACTATTATCATATATACTCCAAAACCAACCATTGTGAAGAAAGGAAAGTATCCCTTGCAGGGGATTATACATATTAGTCTAATCTTTCCAAAAGAAAATAACTTACAAGAATATGTATTTTCTAGATAGATTTTCTAATGTTCAAGGTTCAGGTATGATTTTTATTCTCCCATTATTTAAATTCAAAATTTCTATGTATATCATGGGAGAGTGATTAACTAAAAAAATCTATAATAAATATGTTTCATTTTAATGTTTTTGATGAGTGTGTTTAATAGAAGTTTAAGTTTATGAAAATCCTTGAAAAAATGTTTATACAACCCCTTTTAGAAATAATAATAAATTTGGTATCATATATATGTTTTTTATGGATTATATTATTTTCTAAATCAACTAATCAATTTTCTACATCAGGTTAGCCCAGTTAGAATTAGAGTTTGTAGTTTGGTGACAATTTTCAAGGAATAATATTTTATAACCATTTTATAATGAAATAAATGGATAAATTGGTAGGTTGATGAACACATGGTGACAATATGAGTTTGTTATATCTATAAGAGTTAGTTTGATGTGAGACAAAGATACCATATAAGTTGTGAGAAATAAAGAGGGGAAAAGGACATTCTCAATTCTATCTTACAATATCATTAAAGGAGAGAATATATTCCTCCCTCTGAATTTGTATTCAATTTTTTGGATAAATATCATATTGAATCATGAGAAAATTTTAAATTTAAAAAGAATTTAATGGGGTGATATTCAAGTGTCATTAAATTTTGAGTATATGATTTTTGTAATTATTTTTAATTTGTGATAGTCATTGTATGCTGTAAATGTATGTTCAAAGCAACCCATGTATCTGGGTAATGGAGATTGAAGTTGGTTTCTTAGTGAAAAACCCATTATATCATATTATTGTATAACTAGTCCCCATGTTAATGAAAACTGGTGAATATGGATAATGATTTTCTATAATAGTTTACATGATGTTGTAATTATTTTTAATTTATGATAGTCATTGTATGCTAGAAATGTATGTTCAAAGCCACCCATGTATCTGGGTAATGGAGATTGAAGTTGGTTTCTTAGTGAAAAACCCATTATATCATATGATTGTAGAACTAGTCCCCATGTTAATGAAAACTGGTGAATATGGATAAGGATTTTCGATAATAGTTTACATGAATTGTAAAGTTTAGGGGACCTAGTTATTGAACCTTTTTCTAAATATATTATACAATCTATATTATGATGATACAAAAGAGGTTCAAATTAAGGAATAATCTAATTTTTTTAATAATATATCCAAGGAATAGTGTTTCTATAAGGAATCTAAAATCAATTATGAAATCACCAGAATAAATATTTTTTAAGGCTAGTGGAAAGATGATAGTGCACATTATTTTGAGTATTTAATATCAATTCATAACTTATAAAGAAGATAGAGGTGTTTGGGATTATTTTATTAAATCACACAAATTATAGTATTTTTTATTAGTTAATTTAAAGTGTTTAATAATCACATAGATAACCTGAGGATTATTTTAACTATTTTCAAATTATTCTTGATTTTGAAGTTTGAGGTTGAAAATGGGCTTGTCATGAAGTGCATATGAGTCACCCTTATGTTGCATATGAGTCAAATATAAAATAATAACATTATATTTAGAAACAATTTTATGTTAAAGACTGATTTTTTACTTTTAATATGAGTGATTTGAAACTAAATAAAATTCATCTTAGAGGAGAAGTCATTATCCATATGAGTCATGAATAAATTTTTATAATAAATTATTTTATATGAATGGTTTCATATGATTCATTCAAAGATTTTATGAGTCATTTTAGATTTCTATGAGTCATTCTAACTATTTTTATGATTCATATATTTTTAAATATGAGGATTTATGATCTACATATGAGTTATTATAGACTTATAAAATTCAAAAAAATTAAAAGAATAAAAGATATAAGTTTTTTAGATTTTTGATCCAAAGAATAAATGAATTGGAAATATTATGGGAATTATTTTAGGTGATTAAAAAAATAAAAAATGAAATATGATGGAATCATTGAATTAAAGGGTATCTTATCATTAAATAATTAGAAAATAATCTATAAAAAAGTATTTGATAGTCTTTTTATATTCATAACAATTTTGTTCCTAGAATTTTTTAATTATGATGGAAAAAATATAAATATGCCTGTGGTTCTATCAAGTGATATAAATGTCATAAATCCATGATACATTGCTTAGATAAAAAAATATAAGGTGAATGATCTTCTTAATAAAAAAAATGAGTTTTAAGGATAATGTAAATGACGATGAATTAAAGCTCAAACATTACACCATTGATTAAAATTCAATAAAATAATTTTCATTGAAGCTCAAATATTAATACTTTTTTATATTTTATATAGTCTGAAATATTTATTTTTTGTAAATGTTATGTGTTTATTTGGATGAAAATTAATTCGAGACTGAAGTAGTTCAAAATAAAAATTTATTCAGCCATGTGAGGTGAATTTATTTAGAGAATTTTTTGAATATCTGTTAAGTTTTAAAAAAAACTAGGAATCCAAATATGTATATTTTGTAATCATTATTCTTGGAAATAATTGAAAGTGATTCATGAGTATCCATTTTATAGATAATTAATTGATAGTATCAATTTAACACAACCAAATGCTCATTTGAGATTGATAATATCTAGGGAAAATAAAAAAGATAACAAAAAATAAGGTGTTGAAACAACTTGGATGATGTGCTATTGTTATGAGTTGGTCAAGAGAATCACCAAGTCTTTTGTGGGAGATGTTTTTAGTAATCTAATAGTGAACATAGGCCTCTTAAATAAAAATAAGATGGGAAAAAATAAGGAGAATATAATGTAACCAATAGTGAGGGAGAGTAGAGTATTCAAACCAGTGTTGGTTAGGAGAATATGTTGTGTTTTAATGATGATGGCATACTATAGAAAAATAATAGGACCAGGAGTTATATTAGCTATTACATGCGGTGAGAAATACTAGACCCTATGTTTTCACTGTATATTTTACTAAAAAAATATTACGTGGCTATGTTGTTCTATGCCTGTTCACCCAATAAGAATTATGGTATTTTTTCTTGAATAATGTAGCATGAGAGGATATTATGAATGTTATGAAAGAGACATGGGATAAAGGTATATGTTTTGATTAATTGAGTTGAAAAATGTTCTTTTCAAGATCTTAAGGTATTTAAAGTTCTCTATAACAGGGAATAAAATCATTTTTAGGTGTATATTCAAACCTAGATTGTGTTTTGATATTCTTTAAGATGAGGAATGAAGCTAAGATATCAAATACTATGATTCCAGTTTTAATATTGTGATAGGCAGTATAAATACATCTTCAATTGTATAATATTTTTTAGTCATTTCATCTATGTAATATGGTGATTACTTGATGGTATTATATGGATAGAGTTTTTAGAATAAAATAAATACACTATCCCCAATATTTATGATAGAATTCGTGGGATGAAATTATGTGGTCCAGGATAACAACTGGTTGTAGAAATGAGTGAGATCAAATTGAGTTCAAACCTTTTAAAAACACATGTCCCAATATTTACTACATTATCTGTATTTAATATAGGTGTATGATAAGATAAATAACAGAAGGATCAATATACATTAACTCGAATCAAGGGTTTAATCCTAATAGGTTTTAGATAATTAAATGAATATTTATTTTTTGGAAAATGAATTTAGTCACACCTAATTCACCCCTATCGGATGTGTATGCTTGATCCTTTTAGGAATATCATATTTTTTAATGTGGTCATGATTAATAAAAGTGAATTTATATTTATATTTTATTTATGAATTGGTTAAATATTTAATGATAAACCAAAAAATACTTAGGGAGAAAACTCATAGTGTCATGACCCGTCCCCTGGGGCTCGTGACGTGACTACCCCAAGCCCGCCTTCCATAGGCCAGGGGATGGTGACAAGAACTGAAAAGAATATTCCCTAAAATGGGAAGGAATTGCCTTTATAAACTGTAAACTCACACAAACCAAGCACACAACATGATAAAAGAACAAAATAAACTATATAGAAAATAGGGTGTGTATAGAATGTAAAGGGGCCAGAATACATGCCCAACTGAAAAGTACAAGTAAAACTGGGAAGTACAAGTAAAACTGAAAACAACTCTTGTAAACACCTGGCAAGGATCATACTAGAAGGGTATGTACAACTCTCAAATGGTCATCTCTGTGGATCATTTGGTCTAATGAACACGTCCGAGGTGCCTCCAGTCTAGGTAACCTCGTCCACAATCAGTGTTGTCCGTCGTCTGCACCAGACACAACAAGGTGCAGACATAGCCCATGCAGGGGTGAGTATAACAATACTCAGTAGTGACCCTGAGACCTCCGAAGGTCTCTCAAATCTAAAAAGCATAATCCAAAAAACATGGAGGCAATAGTAAACCCTACTTAGGTATATTCCCAAACATATACCTAAGTTATCAAAGTATACTCATCTCTAACAAGAGGGAAGAATACCACAAAGGTAACACCACGAAGGTAGAAGTACCACACAAGTAACACCACGAAGGTAGGAGTACCACACAGGTAACACCATGAAGATATAGTACCACACAGGTACACCATGAAGATAGAAGTCTCATCTCGAATATGTATAGGTGAAGTATATAAGTACAGATGATTAGTCGCAAAGATAGACCATCTTATTCTTTGGAACTGCGGCGGATTATACGGATTTTGACCAACACAGGATCGATAGGTACTAACCCCCAAAATTAACCACATAGGATCTAACCCACACAAGATCGGTATGCGCTGACCCACACTGGATTGCTGAGTGCTAACCCACATAGGAGCTGACCCACATTAGATCGATATGCGCTGAACCACATAGGATCATTGAGAACTGACCCAATAGGATCTGACCCACATAGGATCGGTATGTACTGACCCACAAAGGATCGCTAAGTATTGTCCCACATAGGATCTGACCCACACAGGATCGGTATGTGATGACCCACACATGATCACTGAGCGCTGACCCACACATGATCGATAGGTACTAACCCCTGCAATGACCCACACAGGATCCGACCCACCTAGAGTCAATAGGTAACTAAACTACGTATTATCCATCTCCAACCTTCGCCTCACAACCAGCCACTGGATTTCTCACAACCGGTGCACTCGAGTTTCGTAGAATCTTTCCCTCAAGATATCGGTCGTACCTTGACCACCCCTAAGTCCCACAAAGAAGAATCCCAAAGGTCTGTCACGTCAAAAGGGACCCAACACAACAAACGATGTGTCAATAGGACGCCCGGTCTGTTTGTTATTAGCGTTTCTACTCCGAGGGCCCGGTTGGATTGGGGGTTCGATCCAAACCAGTCGTACTCCAACTTTATCCAAAACTCAAGTAGAGTATATCAAAAAGATTTTCTTGATCCAAGGATTTTGGTGCCATAGATGTTTTTTCAAATGGACACCCGGTTCACAAGATATGGCCACAAAGTCGTATCTAGGTCTAGAAGGGCCCGTGTCCGATCTGACCCGGCCCGATTCAGGTCTGGCCCCATTGGCCTGGGCCGCGGTGGGCCTGGCCCGCTGGGCTGTGGTCCGCCCGAGCTGGCGCCGAAGTGGGAGCGGTCCCCTTCCATTTGGAAGAGCAAAGGGCAGCGCCTTTAGGCATTGTCATATCAACCGTGGGACACGAGCGCATCCTGACGAGCTGCTATGGCCGGCCGATCCTTCTCCCAGTGGCGCGGTCATGCGCCACTTATTCACTACGGCCTGCCTGGTGTCGGCCTCCCTCCGACCTCCACCGCAGACGAGCGGCCGTAGCCTCCATCTCCGGGGGCACGGACACGCACCGTCGCTTCGCCATGCGTCCGTCTGGATGCCGGACACCATCCTGTTCTGCCGTGGCCGACGGGCCACGACCTCGTTCTCAACCGGAAGCACAGACGCACTCCGCCCCCTTCCTTGCGGCCAACCGGGTGTCGGCCTCCACCTTCTTCCGTGATCCATTGCAGCTTCGTTCCAAACCCAAAATATCTGACGACTGCATATTCGCGATTCTCGGGTCGAGGGCTCCCCTTCCATATGTCGCGATCTATAAAAAATTTTGTTTCTAGCATCATTAATTATTTTGCATTTATAAACGCACGTAGAACGCATGAAGAAAAAAAGATTATGGGGAAAGGTATTTGTGCGGGGCATTGGCCATTTTAGTTTGTAAATCTTCCTTTTGAATCCAGAATAAGAATAATTATCAAATAAATTCCATCATAATTCAAAATAAATCAAATATATTGACATTCATTTGAGATGTTGTGAGGAAGAAGATGTAGTCGATGAAAGGGACATCGACATACATTGCTCCCGCAAGATGCTTCTGAAGTCCGTTCCTCATTCTTCGTTTGGAAGCCTTTCATCATTGGATATGTTCTTTGTCTAGAGGATGTCTCTCCTAAGGCTCTCTTTTTCCAAACCTTTTTCCCATGAGAAATGTGCTTCCAAATTAATAGGTTATGATTTAATATTGGCACATCAATGGGGAGATCCCAATAGTTAACAAGTTTATTCATTAATTCTGAATTAATGAATCCTACTAATTAAAGAGTAAAGTATTTTCAACTTTTGTGTAACTGGGCATTTAGTGCCCAGCATTAAATGCCAGATAAGCCTCGTTTGGTCCCCACCTTCATGATTCAAATGGGAGGTTTCAAAAGAAAAATAAAATAAAGCTTGTTTATTTTATTTTCTCACATGAAATTTCCAAAAAATAATTTCCACCCTCGATCTAAAACGGTCGAGGTGAAGGTCTCCTTAAGAGAATATTGGTGCTGCGAGTTCAAAGGTACCCTTATATTTCAATTCCGAGCACCGGTTCAAAAGTTACTAAACGATACTCGCATGTTTACTAAACATACCAAAAAAAGTTCAGAAATTCATTTCGGGAACATCGGGTCTCAGAATCACACGCCATCAATTTTCACGGACTCGTAATATTCCTATATAATAGAAAAAATAAGATGAAAAAAATCCAGGTCTTTACATTCTCCCCACCTCAGGGCTTTTCGTCCCCGAAAGCCACAACCCAAACTAGGGAAACAAGTGGGGGTACTCAACACGAATATGAGCCTCCCACTCCCATTTTATCTCTTGGAGGTTCTTATGCTGCCAACAAACATGCAGCAGAGGTATCGACCACCCCCGAAAGACTCTCTCCTGTCAATCCTCAATCTCTACTGGAACCTATGAAAACGTCACCCCATTGTCGATGTCTAGCTCGACCCAGTCAATGATGTGCGATTGATCATATACATATCTCCTCAGCTGGGATACGTGGAAAACATCAAAAACCCGGGTCCATTGAGGTGGAAGACCTAAGTGGTAAGCCACTTCACCAACCCTGATGAGTACCTGAAAGGATCTGATGAGCCTCAGAGATAACTTGCCACCTAGGACAAATATCCACAAAGCTCGTCATGCCGAGACCTGTAGAAAGACATGGTCTCTATCCTCAGACTATAGAGGTCTCCATATTCTGTTAGAATAGGATTTCTGCATGCTATGTGCAGTCTTCATCCCCTCTTGGATGATCTGCACCTTCTCCATGGTAGCCCATACCATCTCTGGTCCCACGAGTGCTGACTCCCCTGGGTTAGTCCAGTACATGGATGATCTTCTTGGTCGCCCGTACAACGCCTCGAATAGTTCCATACCAATGGTGGAGTGGTAGCTGTTGTTGTATGCAAACACCACTAAGGGCAAGTGATCCTCCCAACTACGACCGAAATCAAGGATGCATGCACGTAGCATGTCCTCAATGGTCTGAATGGTATGCTCTGTCTGATCATCCGTCTGAGGATGGAAGGTGGTGGTCAACCAAAGTTGTGTTCCAAATGCCTCATGCAACCCCTTCTCTAACCGTGATGTAAAACACGCATCATGATCAATGACAATCGTAGATGTCACTCCATGAAGCCGTACAATCTCCTATACGTAGAGGCGTCCCAAGCTCTCTTCTGATCCCAAATATCTGATAGGTAGGAAGTGAGATGACTTGGTGAGTGGGACAAAAATAACCCAGATAGAATCAAGACCCATGGATGTGCATGTAAGTCTTTCCACGAAGTCAATGGAAATTTAATCCCACTACCACTATGGTGCCTCTAGTGGCTGAACTAAGCCCACTGGAACCTGATGCTCTGCCTTCACTTTCCTACGAGTGAGGCACCGAGAGACAAAATCTACCTTAACTTTCTTCTTTCCCTTTCCAGTATTACTGATGCCAAAGGTCCTGGTACATATTCTCCACTATTGGATGTACTGTTAGAGGAGATGTATGGAACTCCCTCAGCACTTCCTCTCGTAGCGCCACCGGTACCTTAGAATGCCCTATATAGAAGATGATGTGCTCCCCTCCTTCAGAAAATCCATTAGGTTCTTGTCCTATGGATATATGAGAACGTAGAGCCTCTTAGTCAGTGTCCCAAAGCTGGGACTCCCTAAATCACTAAAGAAGTTAGCGAGTGACTGTCAGAAACTGAAGATAAGTTTCTCCCTCTCGATCCATGTAGGTTATCTACAAAGTGGCTAACTGATTTGTTGCCTCACTCATCAAATATACACCAGATCTCATACTGAGTGAATATGCTACTACGTTCCCCTTCCCAGGAGTATAGACTATCTCAAAGTCATTGTCCTTGAGGAACGCAATCCAACACCACTTTCTCAGGTTCAACTACTTTTGAGAGAAGATATATCTGAGACTCTTATGATCAGAGTAGACTGTAAAATGTTTGCCCATCAAGTAATGTCACCCCATATTCAAGGAAAATAACAATTATGCTAACTCTAGGTCATGGGTTGTGTAGTTATGTTAATTCTATCTCAGCTGTCGATATCCATACGTGATCACTGCTCACTCCTGCATCAGGACACATCCAAGCCTGGTCCCGGATGCGTCGCAATACACTACATACCCAATGTCCACCTCTGATAGCCTCAAGATAAGGGCACTCTTCAGTCCTTTCCTCACCTCCTAAAAACCTCTCTGGCATCTCTCTAACCACACAAAGGGTTTCCCCTTCTTCTTCAAAACTGATAAGGGTGCCGCAACTCTGGAAAAGTCAATCACAAACCTCCAGTAGTAACCGGCCAAACCCAAGAAACTCTGAACCTCCGTCACTCTCCAGGGTGGCTCCCAAGCAAGAAAAACCTCAATATTCACTGGATCCACCACATATCCAACCTATGAGATAATGTGTACCAAAAATTGAAACTCTTGGATCTAGAACTAGCACTTCAAGAGCTTACCATAATGTTGTCTCTCTCAGAGTGCATCGAAGACTATCTTCAGATGATAGGCATGCTCCTCCTCCATCACTGAGTATATCAGGATGTCGTCGATGAATACTACCACAAACAGATCAAGATATAGCTGGAAGATTATGTTGGTGAGTCCCAAGAACACTATTGGGGCATTGGTCATGCTGAATGGAATAAACAATAACCCAAAATGGCCATACCGACTTTTGAAGTCCGTCTTCTGGACATCCTCATCTCGTACTCTTTTCTAGTGATAGTTTGATCTAAGGTCTATCTTTGAAAACAACCGTGCTCCCTTAAGTTGATGAAGGAGATCATCAATCCTCGGGAGTGGGGACTTGTTCTTCATGGTCACCTGGTTAAGGCGCCGATAGTCCACACAGAGTCTCAAACACCCATCCTCCTTCTTGGAGAACAGAATCGAAGATGCCCAAGGAGAAACACTAGGCCTAATGAATCCTATGCTCTATAAGTCCACCAGCTGTACCCGTAGCTCTAGAAGCTCCATAGGAGCCATCTAATATGCTGGTGTAGATATAGGTGTTTTCACAACTTACATGTCGATGTAAAAGTCCACCTATATGCAAAGAGGTAGACCCGGAACATTATTAAGGAAAACATCAGTGTACTGGTCCACCACTATAGGATAGCTCAAACTCTCAACATTAGCTACTCCAATGGTAAGGCTAGCCAAATGATTTGTGATTGGATAAACCCTCCTCTGGGTAAGTCCATCCTGTGGTACAAAGGTTCCCTTCTCACTGGTGATGGAAAACCTGGTCCCATCCATGCAGACACAACACACATTGCGCCTAATATAGTCGATCTAAGCATGGACTGTGGATAACCAGTCCATACCCAAGATGACGTCGTAAGGCCTCGATGCCACTACTAGAAGAGCCCAGCCGAAGCTCTTGTCTCCTAGAGTAAGATCACACTACCGGCACCAGTGCGTAATTATTGAATTTGCTCCCGTGGGAGTCTCTAACTGTAAGGATTGAGCCAACATCTCCACCGGAATCTCTGATCTCTGAATGAGGATCGTGGAAATGAAAGAGCGACTGAGACCTGTGTCTATAAGTACTAAAGCTAGGGTGGAGTAGACACAGATCATACCTCGTATCATCTTCAAAGTACCATGGTCATTGGTCTCAGCTGCGTGGAGTTTAGCTTTTCCCTGTCCACCTGCTCCCTGTGGTCGGGGTGGACCAACTATAGGTGGTGGCGGTAGAACCTCGAATTACCACCCACCCCCTGCTGCACGGCCTACTCCTCTGCCACATCTGCCTTCTGCCTGTGGACCCCATCAATCGAATCTTTGCCTCTGCCCAGGAGGTCCTTCGACCATATGCTGGTCGTCTGTACGGCGGGTCAGGCAGTTGTGAGCCTTGTGAGCCTGCCCACCGCACGAATATAACAACTTGTTCCCACCAGTCCTGCTCTGTCTCAAGATCCCCGCACCACCAACTCTGTACCTTGCTGTTGTCTACTTGTAGGTCTGGTCCTCTTGGACCTCTGCATCATCTGTCTACTACCAGCTGCTGATGAATAAGCTATGTGACATCCCGTGGTGTGTCTCACTGCTAGAGGATTCTCAACTAGGAATCTCTCCACTAAGATTTATCGCTCTAACACCCCCACATGCTTCAGGATGATGAGGGAAATCGTAAATGCTTTAATCTCTTGTCTGAGCCCCTCATCGAAGGTCCGAGCCCTGAAGAAAGGGTCCCACACCATGTCAGTGGAATAGTGTGAGAGGTTAGTGAACCTCGTTGAATACTGATCCACAGTCATGACACCCTACTGCAAGTGGAGAATATCTTGTATACGCACTGAGCATAGGCTCACTGGGACGAACTCTTCCCTAAAAAGGCTCTCGAAGTCTGCCCAGACGAGAGTCACCTCTTCTTGAACCTAGAGCATCAAGATCCACCATCTGCCCGCTTCTGCCGGAAGAAGAATAGTGGCATGGATCACTATGAGATCATCTGGTGTCCCTACCAGTCGAAAATCTATAACCATGACCTTCATCCCATCCTATTCCGCTTGTGGATCTAACTCGCCTCGGAACCTCGGTGGCCTCTGGAACTGGAACTCATGCAACACGCTCAAGTGACGTGAACCCTCTACTGATGGGGATGGTGGCATCGGCTGCCCAACGCTTAGTGGTGCTCCTGGTACACCACCCGATGGTACAACTACCATAATGGGTCCCTGCACCGAATCCTCGTTGCTCGGTGGGCTGTTATCTTGTACTTTAACTGGAACCCTTGCTGGCTGTCTAATTCGAGGCATCCTGAAAAGAAACTAGTGTGCCACAGTCATTAAGTTTATGCCTGGTGAGATGAATCAAAGGGATCACAAATAAAACATTTCAAAAACACATACGCAGTTTGTTATTTCATGCACTGAGTCAGAAATCAGAGGTCAGGGTCCTGGTGTGTGGATACGTCGGCTACTGCACCAATACTAGATTTCCCAAACTAAAAACCACATTCATCAAACTTAACACTATTTCCACACAAAAAATATCAGAGTCCAAGTTCTTTGGTAGAACAAAACTCCTCTGATATCAATTTGTCACGACCCGTCCCCCAGGGCCCATTCAATGACTACCCCAAGCTCGCCTTCCATAAGCCAGTGGCTGACGACAAGCACCGGATGGCGTATTCCCTAAAACGGAAAGGCATTGCCTTTATAAACTATAAACTCACATAAACCCGACACAAAGAAAGATACAACCACAAAGTCAAATATATAAAAAACATGCCGTGTAAAGAAAGTAAAGGAGACAAAATACAATCCAAACTGAAAAGTACAAGTAAAAATGGGAAGTACATGTAAAACTAAAAACATCTCCTGTGAACACCCGCCAAGGAACCGACCTGAAGAGTATGGAAAGCTATCGAATAGTCATCTCTGTAGATCATCTCCTCTGATAAACCCCTCCGAGTAGCCTCTAGTCAATGTACCCTTGTCCTTAGTCAGGGTTGTCTGTCATCTGCACCAGACACAACAAGGTGCGGGTATAGGCCATGCAGGGGTGAGTATAACAATACTCAGTTTGGACCCCGATACCCCTGAAGGTCTCTCATATCCACAAAGTATGAACAAAAAAACATGGAAACAATAGTCAACCATACTTACTTATATGCCTATAAATATACCTAAGTTATAAAAGTTTACTTATCTCACATATAAGGGAATAATGCCACAAAAGAAACACCACGAAGGTAGAAGTACCACACATGTAACACCACGAAAGTAGGATTAACACACAAGTAACACCCTGATGATATAGTACCACACAGGTACACCATGAAGATATAAGACTCAGCTCACATAGGTATAAGTGAAGTATAGAAGTAAAGATGATTAGTTGCAAAGATAGATCATCTTATTCTATCTAGAGTCACTACTACTGATTATACGGAGTCTGACCCACATAGGATCGATAGGTACTAACCCCTACAATGACCCACACAGGATCTGACCCACACATGATCGATATACACTAACCCACATAGGATCAATGAGTGCTGACCCACACAAGATCAGACCCACACATGATCGGTATGCACTGAATCACACAGGATCAGTATGCACTGAACCACACAGGATCTGACCCAGACCGGATTGGTATGCGCTGACCCACACAGGATCACTGAGCGCTGACCCACATAGAATCTGACCCACAGATGATCGGTATGCGCTGACCCACACAAGATAGCCGAGCACTGAACCACATAGGATTGATAGGTACTAACCCCTGCAATGACCCACACAGGATCCGACCCGCCCAGAGTTGATAGGTAACTAACCTTCGTATTATCCGTCTCCAACCTCCGCCTCACAACTAGCCACTGGATTCCTTACACCCTGTGCACTGGAGTTCCATAGAATCTGTCCCTCGAGATATCCCTCGTACCATTACCACCACGAAGTCCCACAGAGAAGTGTCCCAAAGGTTCGTGATGTCAAAAGGGATCCAACACAATAGACGACGCGTCAATCAGACGCCCGGTCTGTAAGTTATTAGCGTTTTTACTCCGAGGTCCCGGTTGAATTCAGGGTTTTATCCAACCCGGTCATACTCCAACATTATCCAAAACCCAAGTGGAGTATACCAAAAGGAATGTCTCGATCCTAGGATTCTGGTGCTGTAGGCGATTCGTCAAATGGATGCCTGGCTTTCATGATATGGCCAGAAAGGCGTATCTTGGTCTAGAGGGGCCCGGGTCCGGTCCGACCTGTCCAGACCGACCCCGCCCATCCCGACCAAGTTTGGGTGGACCCGACCCGATTCTGGTCTGAACCGATTGGGTCGGCCCACTGGGATATGGTCCGACCCGGACCGCACTGGGTGCGGGCTGCTGGGTGCGGTCCGCCCGAGCTGGCGCCAAAGGGGGAGCGGCCCCCCTTCCGTTCGGAACAACAAAGGGAAATACCCTTATACGCTTCCATGTCACCCGGGGGATCCGAGAGGGTCCTGCAAAAATGATATGGCCAGCCAATGCTCCAACTGATCCTCCTACCACAGGCGCGGTCTGGCGCTGCTGCTCCACTGTGGCTGGCCGGGTGCCAACCGCCCTCCGGCCTCCGCCGTGACCAAGCAACCGAAAACTCCTGCTCCAGCGGTGCAGACACGTGCTGCCGCTCCTCCACATGGCCGGCCAGATACCGGTCTCCACCTTGTTCTTTTGTGGCCAACGGGCCATGGACTCCTTCTCAATTGGTGGCACAGACGCGCGCCACCCCCTTCCTTACGACCGACTGCCACCTTCTTCCGTGAGCCCTCGCGGCTTCGTTTCAAGCTAGAAGAATATGAAGACCCCATATTTTTGATCCTCACGTTGAGGGTTCTGTGTCCATATGTTGCTCTCAACCAATCTTTGTGTTTTCAGCATCATTAATCTTTTGGCAAATATGAACGCATGAAGAACGTGCGAAGAACAAAAGATAAAGGGGCAAGTTATATGTACGGGACATTGGCCTTGTTAGTTTGGCCATCATCATTGTGAATCCAGAATAAGAAGAATTATCAAATAAATTCAATGATAATTCAAAATAAATCCACTACCTAGACATTAGTTGGAGATTTCGCAAGGAAGAAGACAAAGTCGATGAAAGGACTTTGGCGTACGTTGCTCTCGCAAGATACTTCCAAAGTTAGTTCCTTGTTCTTCATCCAGAAGTCATTATTCATGGGAGAGGTTCTTCTCCTGTAGGATGCTTCTCTAAAGGATATCCTTTTCCAAACCTTTTCCATGCAAGAGGTGTGGTGACAAATTAATAGGTTAAGATTTAAAATTGGCACATCAATGGTGAAATCCCAAGAGTTAACAAGTTGATTCATTAATTCAGAATTGAGGATTATTTTTAATTAAAGAGGAAAGAGGTTTCACATTTTGTATAACTAGGCATTAAATACCCAACATTAAATTCATGACCACCCACATGTGGTCCCCACCTTCATGATTCAAATGGGAGCTTTCAAATGAAAAATAAAATAATGCTTGTTTATTTTATTTTCTCCCATGAAATGTCCAAAAACTAATTTCCAACCTCGAACTTCTGCGGTAGAGGTGAAAGTCTCCTAAAGTGAATATCGGTGTTGTGAGTTCGACAGTCTCCTCTAATTTTAATTCTGAGCATCTGTTCAAAATTTACAAAATTTCACTTGCACGTTTACTGAACGTACCAAAAGAATGTTAAAAAATTCATTCTGGGCACACCCGACCTCAGAATCACTCACCGTCAATTTTCACAGACTCTTAATATTCCCATATAATTAAAAAATAAATTAACATGAAAAAAACTGGGTCTTTACACATAGGGATTTGATTTTAAAAAAAATCACTCACAATCACTCAATTTTTAGTTATTTTGTACAAATCCGTCATGGATCATCATCACCACTAGTGGAACATATTATTTATCTAAAATATTACTCAAATGAATGTGTGGGGGTGTTAGAGGTTTGAGATATATAATAATTATCCGTAGGCAAAAAACTATTTATATAGATAGAGGAATAAAATGTAGTTCATCAATAAATAAATTGGATGTAATTTTAAAAAAGTATATACCTATTTTCAGAAATAATTATAACATATACATCCAAAAATACATTGGTGAATCATCTTGAGATAGTCCATCATCACATCATCAACAAGTTTTACAGTTATATGATATTTGGTATACGAATTCATAATAATAATTAATAATAAATTAAAAATAATAAATTTGAAATGCTCTTGAGAAATTATATAATGTTTTTTTGATTATCAAGTAATGATAAAAAAACCAAAACCTATAAGAAAATATTCATAAGTATTCATCATCACTAGTCACAAAATTAATCATTTTGTTTCAGGCGTCCTGTATAAATCCAACATCAAAAATCTTTATTCGATGTGAAACCTCCATTTTTCTAAAATATTACTCACATGAAAAATGATATGTACTAGAAGATTGTGTTTCATTTTTGTTACCAAGGCCACACATGTCTTATATATGAGGGAAATGGATGATAGAAAATCAATAAATCATAAAATTGAAAATTATTATTATAATATATAAATTAAAATAAAAAACCCAATATTCATGGGCTAATATTTCTCATGATAATTTAACCATCTTGTTAATGAATCTATGATAACTATCGATAAATTATACTTCAAAATTCATTAATTTATTAAAATGACTTAATTTGAATAAAATCATTGATATAAATCTATTAAATTATCGAAAAAAATTTCGTCATCCATATATTTAAATAATGTAATTGATGTATTATTTAAATCATGTAAGAAACTAATTAATTAAACTAAACTAAAAAATAAATATAACATTTTTTTAAGTTGGGTATGAATCCCCCCTTTTTATTGAAAAAATGGACCTATTTTTTTGGGAAGATGAGACCCATTACATGGACCATAAGTGGACATGGTATTAAGTCACATTAGAAAATAAACCATAGGTTCTAGTTCTTAGAAACCTAATTGTAGGCCTAAAGACCCATTTTTTGGAAAAAGTCCCTTATAGTGAATAGTTCTTCTACAGTATCCAACTTTCTATAGTACTTTTTATAGTACCACCATCACTACATGTCCTGGTACATTACCTTCCACCGATTCAATAGTTATGATGCTACTACAGTCCCTCTATAGTACCTCCACCGTGCTGTTATAGTAAACCATGAACAATGGGTTTTCAACCCACCAAGATTGATGTATTATTACGAGGTTTTTATGACTATGAAAAACCCAAAATACAAAAAAAGTGTTTGAGTTATGCTTGAATCCTAGTGGGGTGCCACAAAAAAAACCAGAGCACGCCACACATTCAACAACAAAAAAATGGAATTTTATCTCCCTACAGATAATACATGTTGTGTCCGAGTTTGGAAGGAATCAATCATGTTCTAGTTTGCACAGAGAGAAATAGTTAACACCAGTGGGTACCACTTGGCTACCACCCAATGGGATATCAAATAATTATAAATAATTCGAAAAAAATTAACTAACTAAAAAATTAAAATTTAATGAATGAAATTATACCTTATTATTTAACATGAATAATAATTTTACAAAGAATCCAAATAGATAGAGTTTCATTTAAAAATAGTGAGGAATAAAGTGAATGTGGAGGGGGGACTTAAAATATTGTAGAAGGGGAGTGGGAATAGGTATGAACTATGTTTAGGACTCATTTATAAGGATTAAATAGGAAGCATGCGATCAGTTCTAATAATAGATGATCAAATGGGAAAGTGGGTGTTAATTGAACATTTTTAATTATTTCTAAATATTATTATAAGAGTTAGATAATAAATTATTGAGAATAAAAATAAATAACACATTATTTTTTTTGTACTATTTTAGATTAATTGACCAAATTTTTTCTCTTATATCTTCTCAAACAAAGAGAGGAATTTCACATATTATAATAGAATATTTATCTTTTAAGAGTGAGTCAAAACCCTTTTATAATTCCTATTTAATCCCTAAAGGCACAACCCAAGACTGATTTTTCACACATGGAGTCACAACCAAGCTAGATTCCTTTGAGGTGGTGGAAGGAACAACCTACCATTATTTAGACTAGGGTAAAATTGATATCCCCTCACCATTTAATGGATATAGGAGGACCCATATAAACATTTCATTTAGGGATGTATAGGATGAAAATTCAACCATTTAAAGGTTGTATAACCTTAAAAAGTTACAAAAAAACATTTATAGAAAATATTTTTAACAAAAAAATTCTTGAACAATGAAATATATAAGTGTTCAGGCAGTAGTGTTATCCTCTAACAGAAAGGATCATAAATATGTAGTCCCATAGATAGTGTTGTGGTAATTATCTTAAAAATGTATTACCCAACACATTTCAAAAATATCTTCAACCTATGCTACATTATCACTTAAAAATGGTTCTATCAATCTATTTAAATATAGTTACTTCATTCACATCAACCATATAAAATTTATTAATTCATACATAGATGGTCTATTTTATATTTTACTAAAGTAGAAGGTGCACATGTGATTTCAAAGATCTACAATAATGGTTTTTGATGATTTGATAATTTGTAAAATTTTAAAATCTACATTACATAACTCAATAAAACAATTAACATAATTGTTAATAACAATAATTAAATTCTTGTAACACTCCCACATTTGATGTGAGACACCCTCTTTATATCTCAAAAAATTCGAATTTTAAATTTTAAATTTTATAGGAATGGAATTTATAAATTGAAAAAAAGATTAATCCCATTTTATGAACATTTAATCCTGTAAAATATTTTTCCAAATAAATATTCATAATATCAAAATTATAAAAAAGTAACTATGTAAAAAATATGTTAATTGAATCAAATCTCATAAACATATAGTAACTCAAAATAAAATAGGATACATAAAAAACAACATATACAAAATTCAATAAAAAAAATTGTTTAATCATGTATAAGAATAATTTTTTCCTTAAATGTATAATTTATTTTTTCGCCAAAAAATGCACATAATCATGAATATTCAAAGTCATCATCATGCATAACCCTGAATTCTATGCACTGATTATGAATAATATTACCATGAACATATCCTGTGTATACATTATCTAACCCTGAACATGACCTACATAAGTATCATCTAACAATAAACATGGTCCTTGTGTTCTTGTTAAACATCATATTATGATGGTTAATCATCATTACATGTGGTTTAAAAATGATCCTAACATTTGTAAACATAATTATAAATAGCATAAAAATCATATAGTCTAAAAAATGTGTTATCACACACTTAGAAATATTTTAGTAATTATAAAATAAACATATAATATATTTTATAGACACTGATAAATACAACAATAATATTAATTATTGAGAAATAATAACTATCCAATTATGAAAATGTAACATATGGGTCTTAATAAAACTCATACAGAGATATATATTTCTCTAATGTTAGTTCATAAAACATATACTAAACATGAAGGAAAATTCAATAAAAAAATAATATATTCTCCTACAAGAAGTGTAAGAATAATTCACATTTCATTAATCATGTTGGTAGGAATAAAAAATTAATTTTTTTAAATACCGAAACATAATAAAATAATGTATATTTTTAATTATCTAAATAAGATAAGGTGAAAGGGATCCATACATAAACTATTGTGGCAAATAAGATCAAGTATCAATACCTTCAATTTTAGAAGTAAATAAACGAATTGATTTTTTTCTTTGAACTATAAGAGACTAAATATTTACCTATAAAATTACACATACATGATGTAATTTTTCTATCTATATAGCATCCACTAAAATAAGAATAAGAATAACTAACAAAATCTAAAGAGGTTTTAGTTTGGTAAAATAACATAATACTTAAATAATATATAACATGTCTTATAATCATTTTCATATCCATGAAATTACTTTAATTACGATTAATTATAAACTGAGAAAACATGAAAAATAGAAACATAAAATCATACATTATAGTAGTCAAATATAATAAATCACTAATATTACCTCTAGATTTTTTAATATTAAATAATTCTATAAACTTATACTTATAATGTTTACATGAAGTTCTCATAGGAGTATTTGGACATTTATAGTTGTCTAAGAAATACATTTTAACCAATTATTAAGAATAATTGGTTTCATTAAGGAATATACCATCATTTCTCTAAAATAATTTAAGTCCACAGAAAATTTATAATTCTTCCATTATACTCTTTTAAAATTCATATTTTGTCAATTATAAAAATTCATTAGAATGTATTTTAAACAATTATCCAAGACTAATGTAATAAATACAAATTTGAATAAGTAAAAAGTAATTTCAATTATTTTTAATGAACAATGTAGGCTTATTTTTTTTCAAAACACTTTTTCTTAGAAAACATTGATAAACTCTCACACCGAGATCGTGGAGATTATTTCAATCCATATAAAGCCTTATATATTTTTATAACATGATTATAATACTTTTCTTTTTCAAATTCTTGTGGTTTTTTGACATACACTTATTCAGAAACATAACCACATTTAAAAGAAATTTTAACAAGCAATAGAAATAATTTGAAACCATGAAATATTATAGAAGCTAATTATATTTTTATAGAATCTATCATTACTATTTGGGGAAAAGTTCATTCAAAACAAATACCTTATTTTAGGAAATTCCCTTGAGGAATTAGCCTAGATTCATTTTCAGTGATTTGATGATATTGATCAAGTATGGTTTTAAAGATCCATTTAGTTCCAATAATATGAGATTCCATACATGGTTCAAGTAAAGTTAATAAATTATTCCTATTAAATAATTTTAGTTCATATTACATCACCATCATACAATTGAAATAAGTTTAAACCTAAAAAACATTATTAGTAGAAAAATATGAAATATAAGCCGAATTAGAAAATAATTCATAGAAGATATCCTATCATGAACATTTAAATCCAAATTTCCAATGATATTGTCTATTTGATGGTATTTATGATTTTTTAACTCTCTGGTTCTAGTTGAGATGATATGTATTCATGAATCCCCTCAATAGATGTATTAGATTCATTATCTTTATATTCAGCAATGTTAAAATCTCTAAAATGATCAGAAAATTGATTCAAATCAATATTTTTATCCTATAGAGAACATTCATCAAAATTAAGAGGAATTTTGTCTTTCAACAACCAAATTTCTTTTGTTTCAAATCCTAGAATCCTTTCTTACCTTGTAATATCCAAAATATATAATTTCATCAAATTTTGAATAAAATTTATCCATGTCATCCTAAGGGTTGAGAATGAAAAATTAAAAACCAAAGGATTTTTAATAGGTAATTTTAGGTTTTCCACCATTCAACAGTTCATAGAGAGTCCTTTTTTTATATTCCTTATAAAAATTGTTTTTAAATATTATAAGAAGATTTTATAACTTCATAATAAAATAATTAGGTTAATTATATTCATTTAACATTTCTCTATCCATTTCGTAAAGTGTTATATTTTTTCATTTCTCTCTACTATTTTGTTTTTATAACCTAAAAACTGGGAAATTATTAAAATGAACTTTTTTTAATGAAATAAAATAAAATTATGTTTTTTATTTAATAATTATCCACAATTATCAATAGCAATATATATAATTAAATTCCCCTTTTATTTTAAACCAATTTGAAAGAAGAAGAAAATTTAGACAATGTTTTAAATTAATGAGTTAAGAAATAAACACATGTAAATATCTTAAAATAAATTATATTATCTAAAACATATATATTTATACCAAAAGATAAATGTGTAATATGTCTTGAAATATTAAAGGGGATAAGTTGAAGAAGATTTAAATCTCTCACTTCCTTAATAGGTTTGAATGAACTTTTATGATACTTACTTTTCAAACATGAATCACAGACATGTTGGTTTCCCTCTTTTTTCTCAGGTATCTATAGAATATATTGGTTCTTGGATAGCTTATGTAGCACACTAAAATTAAAAAGGCATAATATTATATTCTAGAAATTGTCATCAAATTTTGTTCCATTTAAATATTTAATATGTTCACAATTTATCTAGGATAATTTAGTTGTATAAAGGTTTCGTCCCATTTTTTTTCATAGAATAAGTCAAATTCATCTTTATAAAAACATATAATTTTGATATTTTATAAAAAAATCATCATCACGTTGCTGTCAACTAATTATTTAATTGATATTTAATCCTTCAACAAATAAATATTTTTAAATAATTATAAAATTTAAAATTCCAACCATTCTAAATCCATTTTAATTTCCCTTTGAGGTATCTCCAAAAGTAAAATTACCACCATCATATTTATTAAAATATAAAAAATGCAAGATATAATTAGTCCTGAATCATGATAATCAACAATCCATGAACGTTATATCCTTTATTATGACTCTAAGAAATGATTCCGATAAAGAAAAATTTTCTAAATGTTTTATTAATTTGGATCATATGGGATATTTATATGATTGTTGTTGACCACAAAATTATTTGAAACATTTATTCATAGGTAATATTGATTTTAATGATTTATTAATAAATTTTTTAGTTTTTTCAAGTGATTTTCGAAATCATAATTATAAATTATCTTCATAAGGTAACTTTATTCATCATTTAAATCATGTAACAATTGATCTAATTCCATTATAATGTTTTACATATAAATTATTGTATATGTTAGGGAAAATATTATCGTATACAATTATAGTTCTATTTTCTATTAATTTAATTATCATTTTATCATAATTTCTTATTCCCTAAAAAATATAGCCAATTGTTATTTTAGAATTTCAACTTTTTTTTTCATACAATGATTCTCATCTATAAAACTATAAGAATTTATCTGATCATCTTCATTTAAAATATACATTAAATTAATACTCCTCTAATTTTATTTATTTAATTTTTCTTTTTCATCATGATTAGTTTTTAATTCAAAAAGATCCAAATTAAAATCTATAAAAATATGTTCTAAAATAAATTTCAATTCCTTAACATTATTTTCATTATAATATAAAAAATATTTCTTTAGACTTTAATTTTCAATAACAACATCCTTTTGCTTCCCTTTAAGATTTTTAAAATTTCTCTAGAGTTTTTAAATTTTTATATTTTTTCTTTAAATAACATCATAGAGTTAATCTTTATTTGGGTTTTATTGATCATATTGTCAAAAATAATTATCAAAACTACTTAATTATTTTAGGGATAGCACAAGAAAGAGAGTAACAACTTCATTTTCATAACTAGATTCCCAACTATTGTCTTATTTTGAAGTGTAACTCCAAGTGGAAAACATTTCTTTAATTTCCTTCTTGTACCACATTTATTTTCATCATTATTATTTTTTGGAATTTAGGTTTTCTGTTCCCTTTATTTTCCATATTTATATAAAATAATATCTTATGCGTCATTATATAAATGAATATGTTTTATAATGATTTTATTTTCCTCCCTAGGGAACCCATTTTTAAATATCAATGAGTTTCCACTCTTATTTTTATATCATCCTTCAATAAAATGAAATTCATAATCTCTTTTAGTGGTCTATATATTAGAGTCATAAGAGTAAGTATTAAAATTTTATTTAAAATAAATTCTTCTCTTCTTAAAAATTTCCCAATGAGAAACATTTTTATGTTATAACTTAGATTATAAAAAGACCTGCTTTAATCATCTAGAGTATATTCCTTAATGTTTTGACTTTCATAAATTGTATCATTTATATCATGACATTTTTTATTTAAGGATATAAAAACACTTTCATCCAAATCATAATTAACTGATATTTTCTACAAATTATCCATTCCATTTACAATATAATATATCCTATACAATAATTGATCTATATGTGATTCCCACTCATCTTAAAAACATAACATTAATTCCTTAAAAAACAATTTTTTTCTTGTTAACTTATCTAAACCAAAACGAGTTACATAAAAAATTATACATATTTTATGACATTTTAGTTCAAAAAATATATACTTACATCATTACCAATCAGTATGTCAGGATCATCTTCTGGTACTTTTTATTGATTCAATTTAACCATCCAAATATCATTTCACAAATATTTAATATTAGTATCTATACATGAATGAATATATCTATTATTTATTCAATTTAGTAATAGGGGTGTTTGGTTTCCCAGAATCATATTCACTTGCTCCCACCATTTTAAAAAGTATCTTTTTCCCTTGATGGTTAGGTCATGAAGTGATTATCCTAAATAAATATATATACCAATGCTAGGTGTCTATCTCAATACCGATTTTAAGGCACAATATGAGACAAATAAATTGGTGGAGGGGGGGTGGTAGGGGTTATGTATTACTTTAAAATATTTTTAAATATTATTATCTGAGTTATATAATAAATAATCTAAATTTAAAATAAATAACACATGATAATGTTTATATTAGTTTGGATCAATTGATTAAAAATTTAATATTAATTTCACTCAATATAAAGGGGATTGACACACGCTAAAATGGAAACATTAAATTATAGTGGGGAGTCAAAAACATTTATAATTCATTTTTAATCCCTTGATTCTTAACCCAATTCTGAATTCATTACACCCAGAGTCAGAAGCCAACCAGAATCCTTTTAATGTAGTGTAAGGAATGACATTTCCTTTATCTTAACTCGCGAAAAAATGATATCCCCTTGAATTTATAATTATAAAAGAACCCATATATACCTTTTTTCTAGGGTGGTTTTGTAACACCCTTATATTTTATGAAATATATATTTTCAAATAAATTTAATCTATTCTACAAATTGTGTTACACACAACATCGAGTTTAAACGACCCCTAATATTTTAATAACATATTATTAATTAAGATAGTTATAACAATGGTTTTAAATTATAGGGTATGAATCATATTAAATAATTTAATAAATAAATATAAATTTTATTCTAAATATAAATTTATTGATAAAATGTTAGTGAGTAATCACATTATTTTTAGTAAACTCATTTTATTCTTAAAAAATAAATTTTGTTAAAAAAATATTAGTTTTTTTTGTGGGAAAATATTATGATCATTTTTTGAAATTTTATAAATTTAATCTTATAAAATGAAAATCATCTTTGAAATAAATATATTAAAATTTTCTTAGGATGGGTTTTTTAGAATTTCTTGAAATGATTGTTTTTCTAGAGAATAGTGGATAATAATGATTTGTTTAAAAACTATGTACACAATGATCAAATTTTTAAATTTTTTTAAAGAAAAACTAGTTTTATTATTTTTTAAATAATAAAATTACTTAAATTGGAATAAATTTCAGGTTTTAATTTACTATAAAATTAATTTTTATGTTTAAAAAATTTATTTTTCAGAAAACCTATTTTTTTGCGTGCAATGAGTTTTTCTCTTAAAAAATTATGTTGACCGGTATTGGTGATATTTTTTAATGAAATTTATATATTATGTATTAGATAAAATGGTATAACATTAACTTAATATCTTTTTCTTCTAAATATGATATAATAATAACCCACATTTTCTGTTGAAAAATGTATTTTTTCTAAAAAATGAATTTCATCACATATTGCATGATTATTTTAACATTAATTTATTACACATATAGAAATTTACTTGGATAAATTTATTTCCATACTTTTAATTATTAGGTATTTTTTTAAATATTTAACTTTTATTTTTGATCAATATGAATAGTAACTGTGGAAAAAGTTTTGCCCTCGGAATGGATAAATCAGTTTAACATAGGTTAAAACCAAGTGATAAGGCCATAGTTATTTTTCTAAATTCTTATTGGAAGAATATAATCACACTCGTATCACCTTAGGATCTAAATTGAGTTTTTAATCAATAAATGAATATGGATACGACCTTTATAATAATTCAAGAAAAGAAAGCTACAAAATGTCACTCTCTTAGTTTTATAAATTTATGTAAAAATTATTATGATTGTTAATACAACTTTATTCACACCATTTTCATCAAATGGGAAGTATAAATATCACTCATGTGTACGTACGACTTACCATTACCACACAACGATACCATTAATTTCTCATCACCAGTTTTTATGGATGGGTATAATGATGGGTTTAATGATTATATATTATACTTATGAAATAATTGTACATTTTTATGATGATATAATATCTACATTCTTAATTTCAAAACAATTGGAAAATGATAATGTCGATCATGCGTACCTGTAGACTACAACTTCCACGAAGAGATCTACTTCATTTTGTCATTTATGTTTCACTTGGATGGTAATAAGGATGGATTTAATGAATACATATGATATATATTAAATAAAAATTATTATAAAAATGTGATTATTTTATAAAATTATTTTTTCCATCTGTCAAAAAATTGGAAACAACGTTCATATGTACGTACGGTCTACTATATCCACGAATATGGTAATTCAGTTTTATTTCTATATAATTTATGCATGACTCTAAAAATCTAAATAATGAATATATATTATATTAATATAATTTTTAATGTTATGTATATTATTAAACTAATATAAAAATTCAAGGACCAAAATTACCAAACCCGATCATACATGAAAAACGAAGCTAATATCACACGTAATAGTGATTTTAATAAAGTAGAATTAACAATCATGTGATAAAATGTTATAAATACATCATATATGGTATGATATATATAATTTTTATTATATAATATATTTATTATAAATCAATATTTATCAGTCAAGGGGTTCCATTGTGTTTAAATGTAGTCCGACCTATAGTAAGGGATTTTGTCTCATTTTATTTTCGTGGGACACATGTCATATTCACCATAGGATTATTTTGGTTGGTGTACATACATACCTTGAATTTATTTTAAGATTATTATTTTAAAACCTATGGGGATTTATATATCCAACTAATTTTTTTTTCCATGGGGCTTATGATTCCGAAGTTAAAAAATTGTTAAGGGTTTTATGTTACAATCTCATCGTTTATTGGTATTTTTTATGATTAAGTTTGTGATGATGAATTACAATGATATGAATCTCAAAAAACTTTTTAATTTTATTATCCAATGGATATTTTAGAAAAATAACTGTATTATCTTTAATTTTACACAAATTAAGAACTCATGATACCATAGATATGCTTTTAATAAAAATTGAATTTATTTCCCACTTCTCTTGAAAAACCTTTTTATTCTGTATCAATGTTCCCTAAAACCATTTTATAGAATGTTTTGAACACTATACTATAATATTTTAATGTCATTTTTACACATATTGTATTTTTACAAAATAATTTCAAAATTAATCTTCATGTCATTTTTTATGAGGTACTTTTTTAAAAAGTATGAAATGAATGTTTTTTACTTATACAACATGAATATAATTTCCCCCCTCCTTGACTACTGAATGTTTTGAATATTACTTTACAATTTCCATGGTTATTTTTAGAGAAATTTGTTTCCATGATATATTGTATTTTTTTATTATTTTAATGGATTGATTTTAAATTGGGAAAGATATTTTCCTCAAGAATTTTTGAATAAAATTTTAATGGTATTTTAATTAATCAATGAAAATAAACCATCATTACAATTATTATTTTTTAGGGATATGATAAAAGTATAAAACACTTAGTAATTTCTAGATATATTATTCTTATGTTGAATATATGTTTAGGAATCCAATTCCTTCTCCATGGGTTATGCTATGATGAAATGATGAAATGTTTATGAAACTTGT
Organism: Viscum album; assembly: GCA_963277665.1. Lineage (NCBI taxonomy): Eukaryota > Viridiplantae > Streptophyta > Magnoliopsida > Santalales > Viscaceae > Viscum > Viscum album. Next base: position 1,145,318,484 of record OY728148.1, read on the forward strand.
TCCTTTTCAACAGGTTATGCTATGATGAAATTTTTATGAGACCAATTTACTTTCATGGGTTATTATATTGTGAATTATTTATTACCTTTTGAACATCATATGTATGGTTTTTATTACATAATAGGGGCTACCTTATAACCATGTATGGTTGTCACATTATAAAAAATTAAAATGGTTATGTTATGACTATGGAAGATCATCACATTATAACCAAGGATGAGAATGAACTATATCTCCTTCCAATTAATTGGGTAAACATTGATATCTAATTAGATAATTAGGGCTATAATGGAGATCGAACAAATTTTAGTAAGGTACGTTTTCCATGAGGATAGTCCTGGTAGTGAACTTTGAATACTAGGTTAGTTTTGGGAATGAACCCATTCCCATTTTATATCCTTGAAAATGATCATTGACTACTAAGGAAATTATTTTCAATACAGTGTGCACTAAACACTTATGTATTATTATGATTTTATACACTTCTGGATTATTTTATTTGATTCATTTTTGAATAATTTCTTATGAACTACCATGTTTTATTCCATAAATCTATATAATTATTTATGATATACAGGGTATGATTTGAAAATGTTATTCTTATATTCTCATACTCTTAAGTTCATGTCATTCTCAAGTGATGATTGATATGTCCCTTTTTTATCTTTACCAAACATATGATCACACCCTTTATTTTGTTTCTTTTTCCTAAGATATGAGGAAAGGTATAGAGTATGATTTATATAAGAAGTGTGCTACTTAGGATGAAATTAGTGGGAGACAATGTTTATATTTTATGAACCAGTTGTTCATGTTTCCAAGTTTCAAAATGAACCAGACATATATGATTTTTTTGTGGACCATTATGTTATGAAATTAATATTCATATATCAAGATGTGATCTCTATGTATTAAAAGTGTGGGTATTTATAGGTATAACATGACAATCTTTCATTTTAAGGGTATTATAACCCAATAATATTACACTCACAAAAAATAATAGGAAAGAGTACCACCATATAACTAGTTGAAGTATGAGGGAACTGAGTGGTATTGCATCAGTGTTATCTTATAACAGAAAGTATTATAATAATGTTGTCTAATAGACAATATTATAATAATGATCTCAAAAATTAATAGCATGAAACAGTTTGAAAATATTCTCAACCCCTTAAATATTCTCACTTGGAACTAGTTTTGTGAAACTCCTTTTATAATTTTTTTATTTCACATCATCCTTTGAAAATTGATAAATTCATGCATATAAATTATAATAACCTGAACATTTATAAATGAAATTTCCTTTTTAAATGAATAAATTCCTTACAAAGAAATGAAATTATAGAATATGCATGCACTAATTTTGTTATTTTGGACTATTATAAGTTATATCATATCTTATTTAAATGAACATAAAAAATAATAACCATTGATAATATAACTTTAATGTAGTGATCATATGATTAATATGTATATAATTTTATGATAAATAAACTTAATGTAGGCAACAGAAGCAATGGCCTAAACCAATAGGATCATACCCTCTAAAACCCATTTATTGAAGCTTCTAAGGGTGATAGAATCACTAGAATTTCCTGAGACCAACCCCAAGTAAAGATTAAACAACTAAATCATAATAAAACCTATTTATAATATATTTTCAAGATCACAAAGGTGAAGAACAAAACCATGTTAGATAATCCTTCCAAGGAAATATCACCATCACACACCTTGCCCATGAAGAATTCACTAGTGTAATAAATGTCTATGTATCTTGAACCTAAAAAATGAATTTTTATATTTTTTATAAAATATTCATTATATTATTATTTTATTTCATTATAATGTTTAACTGATTATTCTTGATAAAAATTAGATTTTGATATGATGAAACACAAATTATATTTTTTTCGGTAAATTTATAGTTTCAATGAAGACATTATTTTTAATTAATTCATGATTTTTTAAAATAAATAATAAATTAATAAATTAAAATTATTAAGTAATATTTATGAAATATAAATGATTGTATAATTTTATGAAGTCAAATGTAATTGTTTTTAGTTTTCAAAAACTATTATTGTAAAAAACCTATTATTTTTCAGTAATTAAGGATGTATAATTTAAAAGTGTAAATTAAAATATTTATATATTCATTGGGATAAAATAAATATAATTTTTGAAATTATCATGTTGAAATTATCGAACAATAATATTTTCAAAATTTTTGGAGTTAGTCGACTTTTTGGCCAAAAATTTAGTACGGTATAATTATACAGTATATATTAAGACATCATAAAATCTAAAAACTGATGTAATAAATACTATTAAGAGTATTAACTATCATAAATATATTTCACAATTAAAATAATGTGTTTTTGAAGTTATTTGAAAAATCTTATAAACCCTGAATGGATCCTCCAGAACCAATATTATATTTTAATGTTAAAAAATAAATTCTTTATAAACATGGCACACTTCTAGACAACTAAGGGTAATATTTTAAGGAGTTCAACTCATATTCTTATAAATCAATGAAACCATATCATCTTTGGAAGAAAACATGGTAATGAAACCATGGGATGGTTTTTGTTTTGGATTAATTTAGCATATAGTGTCCAATATCCATGTTTAGAATTAATGAATAATTCTCCTCTATTTTTCTATAAAAACACACAAAACCCCATTCATATTTATTTAAAAACCATATATAATTAATTTAATATATTCTACCCTCTTAATAACCCTCCTAAAATTTCACCATGTTTTTAATAATCTCTTCGAAATATTTTAGAAGTGCCCTCTCATGGTAAGGGATCCTATCATTATCCTCATAATTCAAGAACCTTCTTTATATTATACCTTTTTATTTGAAATTTTCATGATGGAATATGTTTTTACACATACCATTTACTATCATTATTATTTACACATGATGATAGATGTTAGGACCTATCCCAAAAGGCCATATGCAATGACTCCCCAAGCCCACCTCCAATATGCAAGGGGATGTTGACTAGCACCGAGTTGGAATATCACTAACATGGGAGGAATTACTTTAGTACCTATATGCACACACACATATCCAAGCCCACAAATGCAGAAATTTAAAAACATTAAGTAAACAATTAATGAAAACCACTATAACCCACAATTAGAGTACACTAATGAAAGTGCTGGAAAGTAAGCAGGGTGCGTCAATCAACACTCTACTTGAAGCTATGATCATTTTAGTAAAAAGGACTGACCTGGGTCTAGTACAGCTCTATCCTGACCCATCGGCTGACCCGTCCCTGTCTGGTCGACCTAAATTGACACAGCCTATAGGGCCCGATCCAGCTCATCCTGTTGGGCCCGGTCTGTTCTAGCTCATCGGGATTCCTAGCGTGGCCCAGATCCCCTAGTCCGGCCCGCCCAGACGTTGGTCGGCTGATCCACCACACACGACCCACCCCGAATGCATGCGCCCTAGTCTCACAATGCCGCACCGCGTCCCATATGGTCGGCCTTCCCCACATGCTATGCCTACCCGTGGCCTCATTGCCACTGCGGGCTCCCACGCTGCCTCCCTCAATGTCACATTTTCCTCCGTTGGACACCCTACCGATGGATCTCCGTGATCCTAGACCAACCCCCTAGACCCATGTCACCGCTCACCTTGACCAACCAGAGCCACCAACCCAACCACCGTCTTGCGCTGCAACCAAGTCCACTGTGCTCCACTATCCTTGCCTAAATTCGCCTCACTTTCATTATCACACCTCCACTACATCGTCATGAGGTTGGATTTTGGATTTTAGATCATTGCGCCAAGAATTGAGGGTGTAACGATCGTTCGTTCATAATGAAAAAAGAACATGAAAAAAAAGAAAGTAGGGGGAGAAAATCAGAATGAAAACCTCAAATAATGATCCTCATCCATTGTTCATTCACTCCTCGATCCATTCTATAAGAATGACCAATAAAACAAATGAAAATATCCATGAATAAATCTCGATAATAAACCGAAATCAAAACCCACCCCATAAGGATGATTGAACATCGGGTCAACCTGTTCTTGGGTTGATCCATGTTCATCATTGTTTCTATGAATGGGGAAATAAAGAACTAAAAATAAAAATTCCCTACCTCAAGTTGGAATGATCGTTGATGAAGTAAGAAGTTGGGTTGTCATCATTCATCCATCCTTGATCCACTAAATCATAGGTTTTCGATCCGTCGTTGTTATCTATTGTTTTTTCCATAGTCCCGTCACTATGTATTAGGGAAATTCCAGGGTTATGATGATAATCATGAATTATTGACAAGGACTTAATTAAAAGTAAATGTCATTGTGTCGACTGAAGGTTCAAAATAAAATTAATTAAAAATTTATTTTATTCATTAAACGTATGAAAACAAACTTTCACAACTAACCCACACCATCTGATGTTAAAACCATCCTAGGGTAAACTTATTTCTCAAAATGAAACAATGCCCTCAGATTTCTAATCCGGGAAAATGTTTAGAAGTTAGTCCAATTTTTTAGGAAAACTGCTCGAATGTTCTATTTAATGTTCATTATTTTCAAACATTTATTTCGGGCACACCAGGCCTAGAAATGATAGGACTTCTCAATGTATGGTCTCAAAAAAATATTATTTAAAATAATACATTGAAAAATTCGGGACAGTACATTCTCCCCACATTAAGGCTTTACATCCCCAAAAATCCAAAAACAAGGCTACTCAAAAATATGTGGGTACTGCACATGAATATAAGCCTCCTTCTCCCATGTGCTATCCTAGAGATTCCCATACTCCCACCCGCCATACACCAAGGTAATCACTCCCCCACGAAGGATCCTCTCCTATCGATCCTCGATCTCAACTAGGTACTTAGAAAAATTCGCTCCATCCTTGATGTCCCCCACTCTCTAGTCGATGATGTGCGATGGGTCATGAATTTACCTCCTCATCCGAGACATGTGGAAGACATCATGTACCCAGTGTAACTACGAGGGTAGATCTAGGTAGTACACCACCTCTCTAAATCTATACAGTATTCAAAGAGGGTTGATGAACCTCAGAGATAACTATCGGCCCTAGCTGAATCTCTACAACCCATGTCAAGGTGAGATCTGAAGGAACATGTGGTCTCCCTCCCTGATCTCCAAGGGTATCCATATCATATCAAAATATGACTTATCATGTCTCTATGCAGTCTTCATCCTCTCCTGGATGATCTGTAACTTCTCAGTAGTATCTTGCACCAACTTCGGGGCCATGAGTGCTGACTATCCTAGGTCAGCCTTGCAAAGTGGTGACCTATATGGGCACTCATATATATCCTTTAATGGTTCCATGACAATGGTGGAGTGGGAGATATTGTTGTACGGAAACTCCACCAATGGTAGGTGATCCTCTCAACTATGAATGAAGTCCAAGATGCAAGCCCACAACATGTCCTCGATAACCTAAATGTTCCTCTCCATCTGGTCAACCTTTTCAGGATAAAATGCCATGATAAAGCGTAACAAAGTCCCAAACACCTACTAAAATCCCTCAAAAAACGTGGATTTGAAATGATCATCATGATATGAAATAATAATCGATGGAACTCCATGAATCCAAACTATCACCTACATGTAGAGGCACCCCAAGTTCTCCAATGAACTCTGCTCCCAGCTAGGTAGGAAGTGGGATGACATGGTGAGTCGGTCAAGGATCACCCATATGATATCATGTCTCATATATGTGTGTGGTAAAACCATCATGAAGTCCATATATATCCCATCCCACTTCAACTCTGGCACCTCAAGGGGTTTAGATAAACCCACTGGGACCTGGTGATCAACCTTCACCTGCTGGCACATAGGGCATCGAGAAATGAACTCTGCTACTGATGTCTTTATCCTTGACCACAAAAACTGATGTCGAAGTTCCTAATAGATATTTTCCACATCAGGATGTACCTTCAAATGGGATTTGTGAAATTAATTCATGACCTCCTCCCACAATTCCACTAGAAAAAATGTGCATCCTCTGAGAAGAAGGACATGTTCCCCACCTTTCAAATATACATCAAGAGGATGTTCTGTCGATAAATTAGCATGTAGAGTCTCATAGTTAGTACCATAATGTTTCTCCCCCCTAACATGCTATAAGAGTGTAGTGGTAACAACCATCGACATGAGTTGAGATCTCCTATCCCCATGCACTAAGGAAAATAGCAACGAGCCCAACTACTCTGATGCCGCGTCCAACAACTATGAAATTGATATCCTGCTAAGAGCATGTGCCACCACGTTACCCATCCAGGGAGTATAGACAATCTCATAGTCATAATCCTAGAGGAACAATTACCACCACCTCTATTTTATGTTCATATCCTCCTGATAGAAGATATACATGAGAATATTATGATTAGAGTAGATGGTAAACCACTCAACCATCACGTACTGTTTCCACGTCTAAAATGTCAAGACTTCCACTACCATCTCAAGATCATGGGTCACCTAGTTCTGCTCATGTGGTATCAATAAGTGTAAACTATAGGCAATCATCGCTTTCATCAACATCATAACACAACCAAGCCTTGTTCTCAATGCATCGAAGAACACAACATAATCAACACCATCCTACAGAAATATCAAGATCAAACCGCTCATCAAACTCTATCAAAACTACTGAAAACCCTATTGGCACTTCTCGGTCCACATTAATGGTTTCCCCTTTCTCGTCAAAGCATTCATAGGTGCTGATATCCAAGAGAATCTAGTTATGAGTCTTTGGTAATAACCTACTATCCCAAGGAATCTCCACTCCTCCATCACACTCTTAGGTGGATCTCATGCTAACACTGCCTTTACCTTGGCTAGGTCTAATTACACTCCATCCACTAAGATAACATGTCCTAGAAAGTGGACCACCTAAATCCAGAAATAGAACAAAGAGACTTTCCTATAAATATGGTTCTCTCATATTACATCCAAAACCATTGTTATGTGTCTCACATGTTCCTCCTTAGACACTGAGCAAACTAGGATATAGTCGATGAAGACTACCATGAATTAGTCTAAGTAGGGATGGAAGATCTAGTTCATGAGTCCCATGAACACTACTAGGGAATTCTTCACTTGAAAGGGAACCACCAAGAATACATAATTACTATAGCTGCATCTGAAAGCTGTCTTTGGTATATCCTTGTCCCTTATACATAACTGGTGATATTCTAATCATAGGTCAACCTTCAAGAACCTTCATACCCCTATCAACTGGTTAAAAAGGTCATCGATCCTTAGTAGTGGATACTTGTTCTTCACGGTCACTAGGTTTATGTACTGGCAATCCACACAGAACCTCATGATTCCATCTTCCAATTTGGAAAACAACACTATGGCCACAAAAAATGAAACACTAGGTCTGAAAAATGACTTCCTCTACAAATCCTCAAACTACACCCTCATCTCAAAAAGCTCTATGGTAGCCATACAGTATTATGGTATGGATATTAGTACCATCCTGATGTCTAAGTCAATGTAGAAGTTGATCTCACAGCAGGGAGTAAATCCTAGAACATCTTTTGGGAAGATTTTCTCGTACTGTTACAGTATTGTTGGGAACTGGAAACTCATAACATTTTCTGCACTGAGGGTAAAGCTAGCCAATTGATGTGTGATCAACTATGATGTTCTATAAATAAGTCCATTCTGTGATTCCTGGGTTTCCTTTTCACATATAAAGGGAAAACCCATTCCATCACTACAGACACAATGAATCCTTCACAAAAAACAGTCAATATGGGCATGGACTGAAGATAACCAATTCATTCCAAGTATGATGTTGTAAGGAATTCATGCTATCACCAATAGATTACAACCGAAAATCATACCACCAAGGGTAAGGTCACACTTTTGGAATAGATGTGTTACCATCAAGTCTCCTCCCGTTGGTGTCTCCATGAATAAAGGTCAAGTCAATGATTCTTCAAGAATCTCCGGGTCTCATACAAGATATGAGGCGAGAAAGGAATGACTAGAACCAGTGTCTATCAGTACTATATCTAATTTATTAAAGAAAAAAATCATATCTCAAATTATCCATGGTGCCCCTAGGTCATAAGACTCTACCAAATGCAGCTGTCCCCGCCCCTTTTCTCTATCTCCCTAGTCCAGGAATGGACCTCCTAGGGGTGTTGGTGGTAACAAGTCAAAATGTTGAGTGTATCCCACTACTCTCCCAGCTTCTCTGCCATGTCGGACACCTTGTAAATCTACTTGATTCTACCTCTGACTCTACTTTAGTGGTCAATCCATTGTCACCATATCAGCAACTCGATAGGTTGGACAATCTCAAGAGGGATTTCCCATATCTTCACATGAGTAGCTACAACTATCTCTAGGATGACTTGATCCACCCTGTGTACCCTAAACTATAGATCCTCATCCAGGAACCTCCTCTTGAAACATATCCGACATTCAGATCCCTAAAGATGATGTTTTCTTCATGCTACTGAGGTCTCTGTACTTTTCTATCCTCTACTGACTATCACCAACTGTCTCTTCTCATCCAATAATCTCTCCACCACCAAGGCTTGTTTTAGCACCAAAATATAATTAGGAATGATTAGAGGGATTATGATGGCTTGGATATATCTTTGGAGTCTTCTCTCGAAGGTACGATCCCAAAAGTACTGATCCATGACCATATCCATCGAGTAATTGGAAAGGTTGGTGAACATCGATGGATAATCAAATACCATCATACTACAGTGCTGGAGCTGAGGAAGCTCTTATATATGAAAAAAACTCAGCATAACTAGTGATAAATCCAATTTGAAGAGGTGTTCAAACTCTTCCCAAGATAGGGTTACCTCATCATGAGTCAGGATAGCCAAACTTCACCATCTCCCTACAGAGCACTGTAGAAGGATCACAACCAAGACCACCATATGATCTGCTGTAGTCCTTACTAGATTTAAACTCATATCACCACCTCAATACAGTCCTCAGTCACTAAGGGTTAGGGTCACCTCAAAACATGAGGTGTCTTTGTCTCTAAAACTCATAGAGCGCGCTCATCCTGCGCTCTTCGTCCCCTGGTACTGCAAGTTCCATGTGTAGCTCCATAGGTGGATGTACAGTCAGTGCACCACCTGGTGAAAACAACTAGGAAAATGTTACATGTACGGAATTTTCATCATTGAGGGGGTCATTCTCCAGATCAAGCTGTTGAATCATAGCTGATATGTGTCATAGATGCATCCTATAAGGAAATAAGATGCCCCATGATCAATGAGAATATCTGGATAGCTAACTCAAGAAAGACATGAAAATCACAACCCATTCCTATATGATGTATGTACCATTATTTTACCTACTAATTGTGTTCTCATGTACTAAGTCGAAAATAAGGTTATCAAGTTCCTAGTGTATGGATACATCATCCATCGCACCAACACTAGAGTCCCTAGCCTGAATTCCAAACTCAAAACAGTTAACACTATTTCCCCAAACCATTCTGACATACTCTTGGTCCTATGGTAGAACTGAACACCTTTGATACCACTCTATCCCGACCCATTCTAGAGAGTCGCATGCCTCGAATCCCCAATACAACCTATAATATGCTAGGGGATGGTGACTTTCACTGAGTATTCATGTCACTAACATGGGATGCATTTCCTTAGTACCTATACGCACACACACACACACCTGCAAGCCCACAAATTCTGAAATGTTAAAACACTAAGTAAACAATTCGTAAAAACCACTGTAACCCACAACTAGAGTAAAACAGTGAATTTTCTAGAAGGTAAACATTTCCAAAATACAAGCCCACCAAAAATAAAGTCTATAACGAATTTCCTAAAAATCATCCGTAGAAAACTCTACCGAAAGGCAATGTATTGAGGCCACTCTCTGAAGCTATATGGACACCACGATCTGTCTAATATCACCAGGCATCTTCTGGTCCTGGTCTACCTTGGAATCTGTTAAAAGGACACTCATCTTAATAAGACATGACAGGTGTGGGAAAATCCCATATAGGGGTGAATATAAAAATACTAAGTAGGACACCCTGAAACCACAAATAAATACACAAAATAAAGATACAATCATCTCTACATAAGTATATGTCTACAAAACGTATACAAAAAATATCCAAATATACTCAAACCATACCACATAGCCTAGGGAATGTCATAACCACTACATACCAACATTAGGGATTCAGTTTTAAGATTCCACGAAGTACACATTTTGGAGAACAAATTCCCGAGTCTTATATCACAGATGACATCTTTCTGAGAAGTACCTTTTGTCAGAAACTGTCATGAGAGATATATGATGACTGGTATGAAGATAGATACGATACATCATAGGAGGATCATATCCAGGGGCATGGGGTGATACCAATGAATCTATCTAGATTAACCCACTCTGTAGTGGATTGATTCCCACTGATGTTTGTCACGTCAATATTGAATATGCCACATAGGGAATGAATAAGGAATAGAGGATCGTCTCTGTGCCTCTTGAGGGATTCCAAAAACACCATCTTTGAAGTTTTAGTGAATGAATCATACTCATGTGAGTATGAAACAATACCAAAAAATCTTCTATGAAATGATAAATGTAATGAATCTTAATGAAACTCTTCTAAGATATGGTAGATGAGGTAATCAAATCACGTAGAATAAAGAGGGTGTTTGGGGAGTATTAGTCACACTCGATGTGTCCCTTAACCTTGGTTACTTCCCAGGTAGACGATTCGTGTCATTGGAAATATTACTTAGATAATACACAAAAATTTTCCCTTAAATAACACCTCATCTAAGGGGTCCCAATGCCACTGAAGATTCATCAAACAGACGCCCCTTTGAAAATTATGATCATTTTAGTAAAATAGTCTGACTCGAGTCCAGTTTGGCTCTGAACCAACTTGCCATATTACCTGACCTAACCTAGCCTATCCCACGATCTACTAGGACACTTGGAATAGCCTGTAGAGACACTGGGTGAAGCCTAGTTTCCCTGGTCCATCCCACATACATGTAGGCTAGCCGATATACCGCATGAGGCCTACCTCGACTGTGTGCACTCTTGGTCCCGCAGTGCATCACTACATCCCACGTGGTTGGCACACTGTGTCTAGAATCCTCATGTGCTTCACATTCATACAACGTCACCACTATCATGGGATCTAATGCGGACTCCCTCTATTCCATATTTTGCCTCTGCCCATCGTCCTGCCGACGGCTCACCGGCCGTCCTGCTGTCAGCCTGGACCGGACCCGTGGACCCACACCACTATTCACTTGGACTGACTGTATCCACTTACTTGGCCACTACTTCACAACACCTCCTACTCCTGCATGCGTCATCATCCTAGTCTAACCATGTTGTTCCTTCATCATCTCACCTACTTTGCATCATCATGAGGTTGGATCTTCGATTTCATATCACTGCACCAACAATTGACAGCGCAACTATTGTTCATTTATAAAGAATGAAGAACGTGAAGAAAAAGAAGAGTGTTGGGGGATAAAATCACAATTAACAACCCAAGGAATGAACCTCGACCTTTTTTGATTCTAGGATTGATCCATTCATTATGAATTATTAAGAAAAAAAAATCAAATCCCCATAAAGAAACCTTGATAATAAACCCACAATAAAAAACCATTCTTTAAGGATGATTGAAATACGAGTCAACCTGTTCATATTTGATTCGTGTTTGTCATTGATTCTAATAATGGTGAAAGAAACAAATAAAAATCACAGTGTCCAACCTTGAGTTGGAAAAATCTTTGACAAAGAGAGAAGTTGCGTCATCATCATTCGTCGATCCTTGATCTTCCGAATCTGAGGTTGTTAATCCATCGTCATTAAAAAACATTTTCTCCAGAGTCCATTCTATATATTTCAAAAGAATTCCAGTGTTACGATGATAATCATGAATTCCAAACAAGTACTTTTATAAAATGAAAAATCACTTCATTGATGCAACGCTCAAAATAAAGTAAATTAACAATTCATTTTATTCAATAAACACCAGACAAATTAACTTTCATAGTCGGCTTGCACTGACTAATGTTAGGCCCCACCATGGGTAAAATCGGTACTCTAAATGCAATGGTACCCTCAAATTTCTAATATGGGCACATGTTTGAATTTAATCCAAATTTTCTGGAAAACTGCACACATGTACTATTTAATTTTTAATATTTTTCAAATATTTATTCTGGGCACAACGAGCCTCAAAATCGCACGTCGTCTCAATGCATGGTCTCAAAATAATTCAAAATAATATTTAAAATATTACATAGAAAAATGAAGGACATTAAAATAGTCCCATTTCACCCTCACTAAACACTTCCATGAATCTTTATGTACCTCTGTTAAGATTCCAAAATTATCATGCGATTTTCCAAGCCAAAAATTTGTGTAGTGAATAACCATCCCCATTTCTACTCAAGGGTATTCAACTAGTTATTACAGTCCTTCATTGATTGGGGAATTCCATGTTGGAAACCAAGAATCCATAATCAAAATATTAAAAGTGAAGAAATACATCCTTATATTGTATCATATATGTGAAACACTTCGGTATGTAAATGATATGAATGTGATGGGCAGACCCACAATTTTACATCTCGCTGATGCATTGGGTAATGTATTTATCTAATGATATTACATGTCTGGTGAAAATATGGTTATCCTAATCATACAATTTTTTTATTTGATGGAGAATATCATTGAATGTTTCTTTTGATGTTGTGTTTTATGTTGTTTCCAAATTCCTATATTTCCATTATGTAATCATCTTATATCATGAATTTATGATCATGTTTATGATTCTCACCCCTTTATGTCTGCTTTATATTACTACTGAAAAACATGTATAACTTCCATCATGGTATTAATTGATTATTTCCTCAACGACCTTTATAGATCACTCCTTTCTTATGTACACCCCTCGACATCCCATGTAGTTTTAAAAGAGAAATGGAATTTAAGGGAATATTATGGAGTTTTTGTTTACACCTGTTTATTTCTATAATAATTAGTACTGATATGTATCTAATTACCCATTTATAGTGTTCCTCATGATATTTTGGGGATTTATAAAGTGTATATTTATTCCATAAATCATCAATTATATTATATGAAAGATATGGTCTATCATAGTTGGAATCAATGAAAAGTCTAGTTATTTTTGGGGATTTGGATTAGAAAATCGTAATTAAAGACTTCACAATAAGGCTAAACATAGGAAAGCATAGATTTTTTTTGGAAATTAGATTATGTGGTTTTCAAGAATGTACATCCCTATCTGGATACTACAAGTGTATATGTTTATAATAAAATTGTACGTATTGGTAATAACCCCTAAAAGGGAAGATAGAGATGGACTCGATCGTCCACTGGTGCATGAAAAAGAGTCCTTGATGTAGAACTTTCTTGAATCATTATGGGGAAATGCTTTGTTAAATTTGAAATTACATTACAAACCATTATTAAGGGGATAAAAATACCTATAGGACTTTATGTTAGAAAATATATTATAGATAACTTATATTGAAACATAGAAATTATTAGTTTAAGGAATATATGTCATTTATGGTTTTCCATTAAATGTTTATAGTTTCTCTTTTATTTATACAACATTTTAAAAATTATTATCCATATGTCTACTTTCGATGAAGTAAATGATTAGAACCTGAATGAAATTCATGATTATCGCCCACGCATGAAATTTAAATTCCATATTTGATAATAGTTCTACACATTCTTTCATATCACACATGTTTAGAAGAACTATTAAAACACCAAAAAATGGAAGTGATGTAATTAGTGAAAATGAAAAATGGGGAAATTATTTCATCTCATCTATATAACCCCCACCCTATAAATATTTATGGGATTTATTCCCTAATAATCCTTGTGATACTCCCTTTAGCGGAATGTGATTATTTTCTAGACATGGATTTTCTTTATATTTATAGATTAAACATAAATATCTTAGAGAAGTAAATCACTCTCTGTATCCAAAATCATCCAATAATTATATACTAGTGCAAGGATAAGGATAAATATCCTTTTATATCATCATCTAATGCATGAATATTATTGAATTATGAGAAATATTATAGATCAAATGATTGAGACTACAGAAAATATCAGCCTTGATGATTTGACTATTGATTGGGAATTCATCTAAGTGTTTACCTAAGAATATCATGGACTTCCTCCTAACAGTGTGGTTAATTTCTTGATTGAACTTATACATAGATATTTTAACATATCCAAGACTCTATGTAGAATGTCCATTATTAAAATTGAGAATTTAGAGAATAAAATAAAATAGAATATCTATGAAGGGTTGATATGCCTATGTGATTTTCGGTGGGGTGCATATTTCCTATAAATAAAGAATAAGAATATGCCAATGTATCTCAAAATTTATTATTGTGAACTAAAAAAAATCATGATAAAAAAGTATTTTATACCATTGGTTGATGACTTGTTCTATCATCTATGTGGATCCTAGTACTTCTATAAGGTGGATGTTTGATTAACATATTATCAAGTAAATGTAAAGAATGTGGATATCCCCAAGATTACTTTTTATACAAGGAACATGAAATAAATGTTCATAGTGATACATTCAAACTCACTAATGATAAAAAAAATATTCATGTACTTAATAAAGATAGTTTTTAGGGATTAAATTAAAAAATTTGTAGAAGTATTTATAGATTATATTTCTATATACTCCAAAAGCGAGGAAGATTATGAGGAGAAACAATATTCCATAATAAAGTACTTGGATAATGAAAAGATGTATGAAAAGTTCAGTAAATGTGTGTTTTGGATGGGGTAAGTAACTTTTTGGGGAATGTTATCACAAAAATGGATATATGTGGATCCTTCAAAAATATAGGTAATTGAAGGATGGGTGATATAGACCACTATGATATAAATCCATTATTTCCTTGGATTAGATGGGTATGATCATTTATTTTTGAGAAACTTCTCATGATTTTCAAGGGAACTAGACATGCTATCTGAGAAGGTGGGAAGTTTTTCTTGGAATGATGTTTTTAAAGAATGATTTAATGAGATTAAAATGAGGCTAATACCCACAACTATTCTCACATTACCCACTAGTGGGGAAGGATTTTTGATCTACAATGATGTTTCCAAAAAGGCCTTGATTGTGTGATAATGAATGTTGGAACAGTGATAGAATTTTCCTCCTTCAAATTAAGGATACAAAAGAATAAACAACCAGAAAAGTATCTAGAATTGGCTGTAGTTATCCTCATACTAAATATTTAAATAAATCATATCTATGGAGAGAATTGTGACATATACATGGATTATAAAATCCTTCGGTATATATTCACACAGAAAGAGATAAATATGAACTAATGAAGGTGGTCTGAGCTGATCAAGGACGATGATTTTTAAATCCATTATTGTCCATGAAAGATAACAACGGGGAAAATTATTTGAGTGGAAAGGATCCTGCAACCATATCTATTATGATAATTACAAGGGATCCAAACATCTTGGACATGCATAACTTGGGCTTGATAATAATACAAGGATAAGTATACTAACATTCTCAAATAAGTAATAAACCATAAATTCTTGATAGAATTAAGGAGTCTTATAAAGATGATGACCTACCACAAAAAGGTAGAAAATATTATTGAGTTTTAATTTTCTAAAGATGAAGTTATATAATTTATAAATTGGAAATGTGTGACAAAAAACCAGAACTAAATAGGTATCTTCTAGATGATGTGAATAGATCATCCTTCTCTATTCATCCTATAATCACTAAAATTCATATTGATTCAAATAAACGTTTATATTGGGACAACTTGAAGAGGTAGATTGAATAAATTGTATCATGATGCTTGGTATGGAAAAAAGTCAAGGATGAATGAAATATATCAAAGGTCACGATGCATACATTTCCCACACCAATATGGAAATATGATAACATAATAATACATTTTGTTATAGGAATCCCAAGTAACTCTAATGATAATAACACCATGTGACTGGTAGTAAATCACCTTACCAAGTTAGCACATTCAATTTCCATAAATAAAGATTTATGTCTTGTAAAACTCACCAATATATACATAAAAAAAGATTAATGACTGTCTGGAGTTCCAATATCTGTAGTATCTGATCAAGATTTGAGGATTAACTCAAGGTTTTGGAGAACACTTAAGCAAGATTTGGATAAAAAAATGAGCTTCAATACTGCTTCTCCCCCTAAGAAATTTGGTTAGTCTAAAATAACCACTAAAACTCTAGGGGATAAGCAGATATAATGTTAAATGTATTTCCATGGAGGTTGGGATCAACACCTTCCTCTAGTGGAGTTCTCATATAGGAACAGATTTCATTTTAGTATTCAAATAACACCTTATTAGGCTATGTATGTGAAGTGGTGTCAGAATACAATTTGGGTGGTTGAAGTTTTAGGGTGGAAAGTAATGGGACCTGATCTTATCCACGAGATGAAAGAGAAGGTTTAGACCATTCACCATTATTTTAAATCCATGAAAACTTGATATAAAATTTATACAAACAATAATTGATGAGACCTAGAGTTTGAGGTTGAAAATAAAGTGTCCCTTTATATATATCCATGGAAGATATTAATGAGGCTTGGGAAAAAGGGAATGATTAGCCCAAGATATATCATCCCCTTCCATAATCATGATCACATCAAAGCAGTGACCTATCGACTAATACTCTCACCTTTCATATCTTATGTACATTATGGGTTCTATGTATCCCAATTTAGGAAGTACATACTAAAACCTCACATGTATTAAATCCCAAGGTGGTACTATTTGAAAATGATCATTTATATGATGAGAATATAGGGAATATCTTATATATTATAGATAAGGTTCTATAAAATATGGAAACATACCAGAATAAAGTGTTGTTGTAGAGGCACATGTTTAAGGAAGTAAATTGGGAACCAGAAGAGGTGATAAAAAAGACTTACCGTCATCTATTTTAGTGTATGAATGAAATTTTTTAGGTGAATTTTTTGAAGGTTTATTAATGTAATAATGGTAACATTTATAAATGAAATTCAGTTTTTTAAATGGGTGAATTCCTTATTAAGAAATGAAACTATTAAAAACAAATGAACTACTTTGGTTATTTTGGACCATTATAAGTTATATCTTTTAATATTTAAAATAAACTTATAAATTATAACCTTTGATTGAAAAAATGTTATATAGTGATCATATGTTTAATATATATATATATATATGGAAAGGAGAAATCCATTTCTCACTGACAAAGGTAGTGATAGACTCGACCAATAAGATTATATCCTATAAATCTCATTTATCAAAGCATTCAAAGAATATATCATCACTACGATTTTACATTGACCAATCTCAAGTTAAGATTCAATAAATAAAGAACGAGAAAACCTATTTACAAGGGAATTTAATGATCATCAAGATCACAACCCATATAATGTTTATCGGTCCACCCCAAGGAAATATCATCATCAAACTTCTTACCCTTTGAAAATTCACTAGTGTAATAAAGGGATATGTATCCTAACTATAATATTTTGATTTTATATAAATTTTATATTTTCAATAATATAACGATTGTATTTATCTAGAATTAATTTTTAATTATCATATAATAATGTTTGATAAAAATTATATTTTGATACGATGAACAACAAATTGTATTTTTGTTAAATATATAGTTTCAATCAAGATACTATTTTTGATGAATTCAATATTTTTTCGAAATAAATTATTTTTTAATAAAATATTATTATTAAATAATATTTATTAAATATAAATGACTATTTAATTTTTTTATGTCAAATGTAATTGATATATGGCTATGAAAACTGTTATTGTTAAAAACCTATCATTTTTAATAAATGTGGGGTTTTGATTTTAAAGTGTAGATTATAATATTTAGAAAATTATATCGATAAAAAAAATATTATTTTTGAAATGAACATGTCAAAATTATCCAATAGTGACTTTTTCACTATTTTCTGAGATAGACCACTTTTTGTGTAAAAATTAAAGATAATAAAACTATATGGTATGTATTATGATATCAGAAAAGACCAAAAGTGATGTAATAAATATTATAAAGAGTATAACTGACCATAATTATGTTTTCCCAGTAATATAATGTGTTTTTAAGTTATTTTATTATTTTTATAAACCCTTAATGATTTTTTTAAAACTTATATTATGTTTTTAGATTTTATTATGAATTCATTATAAACATGATCTGCTTCCACATCACCAGTGATATTATTTTAAGGATTTTGTTTCTTATACATATAAAATAATTAAATCCAATTCCTTTTGTTTAAAATAAAATGGGAAAAAATAATGAGATGGTTTTTGGTTTGAATTAATTTAACACATAGATTCCAAAACTTATGTTTAGAAATTAATAAAAAATTCTTCTTTATTTTTATATAAAAATCCACCCATACTATACTTTGTCTTCACTAAAAACCCATAGAGTGGAAGATAATCTTCCCTTACCACTATATAACCCTCTAATAATTTCCCCAAGCTCTAAAGAGGCTCCTACCAAGCTTTTTGAACCACCATCCCAAGGAAAGAGATCCTCTTATTCTCCTCCGTATTTAGGCACCTCCTTTATATTACGACTCTTTATTTCTAATAGGTCATTCTCTAATATCTTTTAAACATCCATTTTAATGTAATTATGATATATTTTTAGGAGATAACCATTTCAATCTCATTAAACCTTTCCATGAATCTTTATGTAACCTCATCATGATGTCGAAATTATCCGGTGATCTTCCATTATAAATATTTTTGTAGTGAATACTCATTCCCATTTCCACTTAAGGTTATTCACCAAGCTCTACCTATCATTCATTGAATGGGTTATTTAATTTATATTACCCACTATAATTAATCATGCTATTAAAATTAATGAAATACATCCTTAATTTGTATGGTCTATATGGCACACCTGTGCATGTACATGATAGGAATTTGATGGGTGGGCTTGGAATTATATAACCCTCCAATGCTTTTGGTAAGGTTTTTATCTTATGATATTCCATGTATATATGGTGAAAAAGAGGTTATCATAATCCCAAAATTTTATGATGTCTTGAAATTATACTTGAAATATTCTTATGAGGTAATGTTTCATGTTGTTTCCACATTCCAATGTTTCTATTTTTTTATCATCATATATCATTATATGATGATCATGTTTATGATTCTAACCCCTTTCATGTCATTTTGATATTAATATTGACTAGAATTTTTTACTTCCACAATTTTATGATTTTTTATTCCTTTACTAGGATTTTTAGATCACCCATTTCTTTTTTTAATCCCCAGGTTATCCCATGATGTTTTGTAAGAGAAATTGAATATAAGGGCATGTTATACAGTTTTAGTTTATATATTTTTATTTCTATTGCAATTTGTTATGATATGAACCTAATTACCCAAAAAATTTAGCCTCATTATCTTTTTAGTTTTACTAATTGTATATTTATTAAAATAATCATAAGTTAATGTTTATGAAAATGTGGATTGTTATATACATCATAGTGTTTTATTTTCAAAAAGCAGCATGAGAACAAGGGATTGCAATGAAATAATTGAAAATTATATAATAATATGATAATTTTTATACTTATTAAAATAGTAAAACACAAATATTAATAATAATTAATATTATAGTTAATATAATTTTTTAAATTCTTATAACCTTTTAATAACATATGTGATACAAACTATTCTTATCTCAAATGGTTCAAATTTAAAATCAACGATTTTCAAATATTACAACATGGAAATTTTAAAATAGGATTATTTCCTCTTTATGATAATTTAATCATGAATAATATGTTGAAAAATGAATTTCCATTTTATCAAAATAATAAAATATTAATTATGAAATAATTAATTTACGTGAAATAATTAACATAAACATCATTTAAATAGAAATTAGAAAGAAATGTAAACTAGAGTATATTTCAAATTTAATAGAAAAACCATTTAAAACATTCATAAGAATCTTTTATTAAATTTATGTATACTGGATTTTTATGTTTCCAAGAATGTTCGTATACATCACCCTATATAACTATGATTTTTTTGTGTTATATAAGCATCCAACCATGAATATAACAAGCATAATAATCATTTAAATGCGTTCATAATTTTTTAAGAACCATCTCACGGTGAAAATCATCATAGTGTTCTATATAAGAATTATCCTATGATTACTAAGAAAAATTCTATCTATTATAACCATGATAAAAATCTATTTAACCATCATTTTATATATTGTAAATAGTATCTACTCTAGTGAATTTGTTATCCCACACATAGAAATATTTTAGCACTTACAAAATAAATATAGAATGTATTGGTTAAACATAGACAAAAAATAAGAATCTAATGTTATGATAAATTATAATTATCTAATTAAGAAACTAAAATATTTAATTATTAAGACAAATTTTACAATGAATAATTTTATCCCAAACCAGTTAATAAAACTAATAAAAAATATGAAAAAAATTTAATAAATAATAAATAATAATTTATTTTTCATGAAGTGAAATCATAAAACCAATATATTTACTAATTTTATACGTAATAAGATAATAATTTTGTTAATATAAAAACATAATTAACTATAGTATATTTTTAATTATAAAAAAGTAAAAAGTAACATTGATCCACTCAGCAGTTTGAAAATGGTTCACACCTCCTTCCACACCGACAATATTACAATAATTCCATTCACATAAGTTCATGATAATGATTGTGTGGATGATATTTATGAATTATATTTAATCATTTATTTTCATGTGTAAATTCCACTCAGGAATTTTGGATTCTATCTTTAATGAATGATGTTCATGCATGTTAGGACCTCATTGAAAAATACTTTTAACCCTACCCATTTTTTATATTTTTTCTCAGAAAATCCCCAATCCCAAATAGAAGGAGCCATTTTGGGAAATAATTTTATGCATATATAAATTTTATATTTTTTTCTATCTAAATCCACTAGAACACCCCCAAAAATATATTCCACCAATCATTTAAAACCACTTCCCATGGAAGTTACCCCCTCTCTTGGCTTTCACATGTAAACTGACAACCCTAATATAGAAGCTAGATATTTGAGAGAGTGTTGTTTTGTTTTCATATATTTTAAAATCACATTCCTCTTATTTTTTTGGGAAATAGTTTTTGATTATTTAATTTTTTTATTTATTTTTATACAATATGGTTTATAGATATAATCTTTATGCTGTATCGCAATCTGATGTAATACCTATTATCAAACTTGATGTTGATTATATGCATGAAATGCACAGTTCACAATGCATGGGCGTTATAATTTAATCTCTTAAATGTATTAATATATTTGGTAACATGAGTGATATTTTAATTATACATGATATGAGAATATTTATTCATATACATTATAATGGACAAGAAATTTTTTTATGAATGTTACTTAAATTTTTATGATACTATGAGTTATTGTTTGAGAAAGGTAACAATATGCATGATATATATTAATGTGATGATATTCATATAAATATATTTGTGAAATTAAATCATTTTTGGATTCATTATAAATAAATTTGGAACCTTTTATTAATGTTTTGGTTACAACAATGCATGATTAAAACATTATGTGATAAAGGATAAAACAATTTTATCTACCCGATGGGAATTCCCTATCAATGAGATGGCCTGAAAAGTACATTAGCACATTTAGATGATTATGTTGATGATAAAACTATAATTTATAATATGTTTTCAATTTAAATCTTTGATATTTTATTACTTTTTATCAAATAAATTTAATTTCTTCGATAGATCATTTTATATACAACATAAGTTTTAAACGAACCACGATATACTATAAAAATATTATTATTTAATATTACATTTATAACCTAGACATTAAATTGGTAGGTATGAATATGAATAACTAGATTACGAAAAATATATGTTATAAAAAACTATAAAATAAATTCATTATCTATCACTTAATAAGAATTGAAAATAAAAAATCTTTTAAAATGAAAAGAAATATTTTACTGGAAAATTATTTTTATCCACAAAATGTGTTTTTATAAAAATAAATTAAATTTATCACTGTTGGTTAATTATTTTAATAAAAATTATATATTATATTAAAAAAAAATGTGTTATAATTCAACTTATAGTTTTTCTAAGTATGAGAAATGAATAAATCCAGTTTTATTCTTAAAATATATATTTTTTCAAAAGGCGAGTTTTCCAGTTTTTTACACTTATTTGAAAATAACTTTTCGCAAATTTAGAAAGTTTAATTGAAAAAATAAAATATACATTTTTTAAATATACATGTCAAAATTCTTTATATTTAATGTTTAATAACTTTTTCAAAAATATTTTTTTGATGAATAGTAAAAAATATAAATTTTTATTAAAAAGGACTTTTCATTTAAAGAATTAAAAAATTTAAATATTATTATAAAATGGTTTAAACGAAAAAATAGTTATTTTAAATTATTTTTAATGCAATTTTGGTCATTGGAATCAGTTTCATGTGAAATATTTATATAAAAACCATTTATACTTATGAAGGTACTTTCATTAGAAACCACTTTTTTATTGTATCTTTGAGACCGATTTTACATTCAATTATGTGAAATATGTGGATTTAATTTTATTATAATGGATTAAAAATTTTGTATCATAATTATTAATATTTCTTAATAATTAAATATTTATTTTTTTATAAAGAAGTGTAAACAATTAAAAATTAACTAAAGTGGTTATGGTCAAAATGGGTTTACAGGGGGGAACCAAAATATAATAGTTATTTTTCTAATTATACATGTATAAATAATATTTTATGTTCATATTAAGACCATATATTATCCCAAATTGGAATTTATGTCTACTTAGTTGAATTCATATTTGTAATGACTTTATCATTTGGTATTATTTTAGAAAATTTCCATGTGGGTTCCCTCTACTACTTATAAAAGGACACATCCTTTCCACACATAAAGATCCTTATTATTAGGAAAATAAATAAAATAAATCTTAAAAATATCCCTACCCATGAACTATATTCATTTTTTATCATAAATCCACCATTGTATGGATTTAAGTTTAAAACATAGAGATTGTACCATGAAGAGAAATAGTTCTTAACCACGTGTTTACATTTTATTTCTTCTTCTATATACAAAAAATATTATTCAAATATGATGAAATAATAAAAATAGTATATTAAATATACTAAGATTTTATTATGTTAATTTCATATCCTATATGCATATACTCTTCTATCAAATGAGAAATGAAACTATCGATTGTGTGTACGACAGACTACCACCTCATAAACCGATGTATTTTGTTTTCCTTAACCACCTCTCACAGATTGATATAATTATGAATTTAAAGTATATATATATATATATTATATTTATAAAATAATTATAAATATTTAATTATTATATGATATAAATCATCTTACCTTCCAATCTGTTGAGAAACAATCACGTCGCTCATAAGTACATGTGGATTGCCGCCTCCATGAGGGGATGTGAAATATTTTTCATTTTATTTTGACATGGATTGTAAAACATTTAAATTTAATGAATATATATGATATAAAATATTTAAAAATTATTATGGAATTTTTAATTATGATATACCTTTCTTTCATTACATTCATTGAAAAATAAAAAAAACGTTTATGCGTGCATATGACCTACGGTCTCCATGAATGACATAATATCTTCTCCTATATCAAAATTTCAGGGAAGACTAAAAATATATATATAATATACATATATATATGTGTGTGATATTTATATCATTATAATTTTTTTAGGTGATAGAATGATAATCAAATTACAAGCACCAAAACTATTGAACCAAAACATACACGAAAAATCAAGTAGCAATCACCCAAGACAATGACTTTAATATGGAATTGTTAATAAACGGGTGTTAAAAGGTTATAAGAAAATCATATATGGTATGATCTATGTGATTATGGTTACTTAATATATTTATAATAAATATATATTTATTATACATGATGTTAGAACATATGTGATGAAATTCAAATAAGAGGTAAGTGTTTTTTGGCTCATTTTTATTTTCATGGGACACATGACATATTCACAATATTTTTCATTTGTGTGGTGTATATTAAACCCATAAATATATTTTATTATTAATATCATGAAAATTATGATATATATATATACCCATATAATATTAATTATTTTATGGGTCTTAAAAATCAAAAGTTACTAACGTGGTAGTGAAAATGTTACAACCTCATTGGTTATCAGGATTATTTATAGTTAATTTTCTAATGATGAAATATTACAATCTAAATGTCAATTAAATCATTAATTTTATTCCCATATAGGTATTTGTTTATAATACCTGTTATTTATTCCATTTATTCTATTTAATTACTCAATATGATTAAATAATTTTTTTAGGGAAAAATGAATCTATTTGTTTCTAAAGTAAAAAAAAACATTTTCTTCCATATCCATGTATTATAAAAAAAATATTATAATGAATTTTTTTAATATTCCTACATGATTATTTAAATTAATTTTTACCAATATTTTTTTTTAATTTTTTTTAAAAAGGAATCTTATTGTCATTCTCTATATGAGGTATTTTAAAATTATATAGAAAATTTGAAAGGAATATATATTTAAATGTATATAAAATGAAAAGAAATTTACAATGTCATAAACACTCATGTCATGAACGATTAATTTATATGTTTCCATGGTTTTTTTAAATAAAGTGTTTCCTTTAAAATTTGGAAAATATTTAGATTTTAAATTAGTGAATTAAAATTAAAAATTATATTTTCCTCATGAAATGATCGATGTGATATTTCAAAATCATTTTATATATAAGATGTAATACCTTTAAATTCAGTATCCTTTATGATGATAATATTCAATGATTCCATTATTATTTTTATCTTTATGGTTTATGATAATTATGATACGTTTTTTATGAAACCCGTTTCTTTTCCATGGGTTATGATAAAATTAATTGATAAAATGATTATGAAACCAATTTATTTTACAAGGGGTATTTCCTGATGAAATTTTTATGAAACCCATTACATTTTAGGGTTATAATGTGATGAATTTTGAGTCAAATGTTCTTTCTGACTTTTTTATCTTGTTTTGGAAATCACAAATGTCTTTTACCATGCTGATCGTACTGACGATGCTGATCGTACTGACCATGCTGATCGTACTGACCATGCTGATCGTACTGACCATGCTAATCGTACTGACCATGCTGATCATACTCACCATGCGGATCGTACTGACCATGCTGATCATACAGACCATGCTGATCGTACTGACCATGCTGATCCTACTGACCATGCTGATCGTACTGACCATGCTGATCGTACTGACCATGCTCATCGTACTGACCATGCTGATCGTACTGTCCATGTTGATCGTACTGACCATACAGATCGTACTGACCATGATGATCGTACTGACCATGCTGATCGTACAGACTATAATTTTCGTACTGACTCTGGAAATTGCATTGACTTTGTTAATCGTACTAAGTCTTATAAAACTACCCACATTCTATCATTTCAAAACATTACATAGTAATACGTATAGTACTGATACTTTACTTTCATTACTTGATTGTTTTATTTCTTAGTCAAAAACACATGTTTCATATTAATTGTACTCATGATTATCATCTTCATATATCTTTTGTTTTAACCAAAACGATATTGTGGAGTCAGTTATAAACTAATCAAAACGATGTCATGTTTTCTGTTTCAATATGACCGTTATAATGCCAGGTGTCCAATTCCCTTCATGTTTTCTAGAGAAATATGATCATTAGAGGAAATATGACCATTGGAACCTGAGACCTATAAATAGGAGGTCATTTGAAGCCAAGAAAAAAACTGTGTGTGAGACTTTTCTATTATCAAGTTCTTGAGAGAGACGCTGTGACTTCTCTCCTACTTTGTGAGAAAGCCTTGAAACTAAAAAACATGAATGACTCATTCTTAGTTTTTGTATTTCTATAAGTGCTTTGTTTTTCTTTGTGCGTCGGATCAAGTGATAACGATCAGGGGCTGCTGGGAATAGGAAGACGGTGGTACCGATCATCGTATCGAGGGATTTCAAGTGATTGAGGTGCCGATTACCTACAAGATCGAGGGCTTGAGGGGACAGTAAGACAGACGTACCGATCACCGTATCGAGGGCTTGCGGGGAAAACAAGACAGATGGACCGATCATCGTATCTAGGGCTTACCAAGGTGTTGGTAAGACATACCTGTTATCCTAGGTGAAAGGATAACCCTTCTCTTTGGGTCAAAAGAATTGTAATACTTTTACATTTCCACTGCTGTTTGTTTTAGAAAGGGAATTTTATTGTTTCCTTTCTTCATTTCATATTCATTTGTAATTGTTTCAATTAAAATCATACTGTTACATATTGTATCGATTGATTCTATACGATTTATGGTAGAATCCTTCACTATTGTTTTACTCTGATTATTTTATTCATCTTCAATACAATTGCTTTAATTTTCTTATACTATTACATCATATAATAACATTATATTCAATACAATTGTGGTTGTTAGTTCTTGTTGTGAATTGTATAATTTAAGATATTTTAAACTAATTTATTAAGTTTTTAAACAAAGTTTTAAACCTACAATTTACCCCCCTCTTGTATTGTTCCATCTAATATACATATACATCTACATATTCGATCCAACAATTGGTATCAGAGGAGGTTTCCACTGATTTTTCCTACTAGCTCTTATTCTTTCATATTACTGTTTAAATTATTTACTATACTAACGTGTGGCATGGAAAAGATTCTGTTTTATTAGATGGAAGGAATGAATATTGGGTCAATTGACAATATAAATCCTTCTAGACCACCTATCTTTGATGGGAATGATTATGAGTACTGGAGAGATCGAATGAAGACATTTGTTATCAATACTGGTGTAAACAATTTTATTATGCTTACTGGAGGTCACAAAATTCATGAGAAAGACATCAATACTTTCACCAATCAATAGAAGCAATAATATCAACTGAATTACAAGATACGCAATACATTACTATGTTCTATGACCAAGAATATATACAGCTAGATATCTTCTAGTGAAGTAGACAACTTTATTTGGATGAAATTGGAAGTCACACATTTTGGCACATCCAAGGTTATAGAAACGAGGAGAGCGATGCTTCGAGGAGAGTATCATGGATTTATTTTTCCTTATAGAGAGCAGGTATGTAATGTGGAACAAATATTTATGACAATTGTCAACAGTTTACAATCTATGGGAGAAAAAGGTCTTTATGATGAATCTCTTGTAGATAATATTATTGATATAATGCCGAATTAATGGGAGTAAAAAAGGACAGCTATTGATGAAAATAGAAAAGTTTCCCAGATTAATAATGATGAACTCTTTGGAACTCTTCTACAACATGAGACAAGAATGAAGAGAGATAATGATTTCAATAAGAAGAAAAATGGAAATGGAAGTGTAGCTTTTACCACTAATTCTAAAGCTAAAACACCTGAAAGGATAACAAGATCCAAATCTAAGAAAGTTGTTATGTCTGATTCAAGTGATTGCGATCTTTTAGATAATGAGTTAGCCAATCTTGCTCGAAGGATGAACAAGATTGTTGGAAATAAAGACTTCCAATACAAATTCAATAAGAAAGATATTAAGGATATGAAATATTCATAGGTAACTTGTTATGAATATAAGAATGTAGGATATATAAGACCTGATTGTCCTTTACTGCAAAGAAAATACAGAAAGGAGAATCATTCTGAAAGAAATAATAAAAAGTATTACAAGACAATGAAAAAGAATTTCTTGAAGGAAAATGACACTTGGAGTGAAATTGGTAGTGAATCATCAGATAATTCTTCAGAATATGAATCCTCGAGACAGAGGAATATTGGACTTATAACCAGATTACTAATTGAAGATCATTGTCTCATGGCTAAGGTACACAATGTTGAAGCTATTACAAATGTTTCTTTGAATGTTAATTATATTGATAATACGTATTATAAATCTTCAGATGAGTATTCATCATCAGAAGATGATACTTTACCTTCTTTGGAAGAAGTTTTAGGTTTGCTAAATTACCTGAGAATGAAAATTCTAAACTCATGAAAAAGCTTGATAAAGAAAATTCAAGAATTTCAATTTTAACTACAGAAGTATTAGATCATTATAATGATCTTGATATAAAAACATATGATTTTTAAAGTATTTTAAAAACCATTGATAATGTCAAATCTGATAAGTATAAACATTCTAAGGATCTTGAAAATGTAATTTTTATGAAAAATGTTTTAGAGAATAACTCTAGTTCAAAATCAAATGTTTTGGAGGATAAGAACTTATTTTTGAAACTAAATTCAGAATTTTTTTCCTTGAAAAATGTATTTTAAACTTTACATATGGCAAGGAAAACATTGATAAAATGTATTCTCAAATTACACCTTTGGGGAATGATTCTGGTATTGGATATACTCATTCTAAACTAGTGTTTAGTAATAATTATTTTGTTCTTAAAAATACCCCTTTTTTCTCTAAGTGTCAATGTGGAGGAAACTGGAAAAGAGATTGTTCTCTTAATAGAACCCAATCTTTAAGATTTCATAAAGCCCATTTTTTAAAACAAATGTGGATACCTAAAATTTTGTTATCTAACCATTTTGGATCCAAACAAGTTTGTATTCCGAAAAACTAATTGATTCTTTTCCAGGAAAACAAGATGTGTACCATCAAGAACATTTGGTACATGGATAGTGTTTGTTCTCGACACATGACAAGAAACAAAGATTTCTTTGAAAAGATCATCGAAACAAAAGGTGGAAAGGTTACCTTCTGAGATAATGCTCAATGGAAAATTGTTGGAATAGATAATATTGTTTTTCTTGGAAAAGTTCTTATTTCAAATGTTTTGTTTGTTAAAGGTCTTAAGCACAATCTCATTAGCATAAGTCAATTATGTGATGAAGGTTACCTTGTGAATTTTAGAAATGATAAGTGTCTAATTCACAATTCCAAGGATGAGTTCATTCTATCTGCTCTTAGGCAAGAGAATGTATACATTATTAACTTAGAATACCTTAGGAGCCAAAATTTACCATGCTTAAGTGAAATAGAAGACTAATCATGGCCATGTCATAGAAAACTAGGACACTGCAACCTGAGAAACCTTTGTAAACATTCAAAGAAAATACTTGTAAAGGGACTACCAGATCTTAGATATGATTCTTCAAAAGTCTGTGATCCTTGTCAATTTGGTAAGCAACATAAAACTAGATTTAAATCAATCAATGAAGTTTCATCTTCTAATGCATTACAGCTATTGCATATGGATCTTTTTGGTCCTTCACAAATTGGAAGCATTGGAGGAAAATACTATGTATTTGTTTTAGTTTATGAATTTTCTAGATTTACATGGGTCTATTTTCTAACAATGAAATCTGAAGCCTTTTCTTATTTCAAAATATTTTTAGCCCCAGTTAAAAATGAGAAAAACCTACCATTGATAACTATTCATAGTGATCATGGCGGTGAATTTCAAAATTCAGACTTTGAAAATTTTTGTAGTAAGAAAGGTATTACTCACAATTTCTCAGCTCCAAGAACTCCTCAGCAAAATGGTGTTGTTGAGAGAAGAAATCGTATTCTTCATGAAATGAGAAGAACCATATTGAGTGAATAATCAATTGCTAATCACTTTTGGGCCGAAGCTATGAGGACTACTTGTTATACTAAAAATTGTGTTTTAACTAGACCCTTTCTTAATAAAACACCTTATGAATTATGGACTGGCCAAAAACCTATAGTTTCATACTTCAATGTTTTTGGGTGTAAAGTATTTATTCTGAATACTAAAGATAATCTACAGACATTTGCACCAAAATCGGATGAAGGAATCTTTCTGGGCTATTCTATAACTTCAAAGTCATATAGAGTTTTCAATAAAAACAACTGTACTGTTAAAGAAATAGTACATGTTAAATTTGATAAAACCAATCCTTTTGTTTTCAACCAAACCCAACCTACATCTTTGGATGTGTTTTCTAAAAATATTTATCATCCTATATTAGTAGATTCTTCTAATAAGGAAAATGTTCAAGAAAGTGTTCTTGAAACTGTTACACGAGAAGAAATCCTACCAATTGTTGATGAATAGGTTCTACAAAACCATAATCAATTGTTTCTTAGGAATCATCCTAGTGATAATATCACTAATGATGTAAATCAACCTGTAAGGACCAGAAATTCCTTAAGAAATGAAATATAACATCTTGATTTTCTTTCCCAATTTGAACCTAAAAGTCCAAGTGAGGCCTTAAGTGATGAAGATTGTATTAAAGCAATGCATGATTAACTAAATGAATTTGAGAGGAATCATGTCTGGACTTTAGTTGAAAGACCTAAAGAAACAACTGTAATTGGTGTAAAATGGATTTTCAAAAACAAATGTGATGAAAATGGAATCGTTGTACGAAATAAAGCAAGACTTGTTGCGAAGGGATATAATCAACAGGAGGAAATAGACTATGAAGAAACATATGCTCCAGTATCTATACATGAATCTATTCGTATTCTATTAGCCTTTGCAGCATACTTTAATTTCAAACTATTTCAAATGGATGTTAAATGTGCTTTTCTAAATGGTTTTTTTCAAGAAGAAGTGTTTTTTGAACAACCCCTGGTTTTCTTGACCCAAAATATCCAAATCATGTTTTTAAACATACCAAAGCTCTATATTTCCTTAAACAAGCCCCTAGAGCATGGTATGATAGACTTACATGATTTCTTTTACAAAGAAAATTATACAAATGGTACAGCGGATCCAACCCTTTTTGTTCAAATTTTTGTTGATGATATCATATTTGGATCAACTTAGCAATATTTAACTAATTCTTTTGCCAAATTAATTAAATATGAGTTTGAAATGAGTATGATGGTTGAGTTAACTTTCATTTTAGGTTTTCAAATTTCAAAAAAACCAGAAGGAACATATATATCTCAACATAAGTATATAAAATATTTACTCAAAAAGTATGGTTACGACAAGACTAAAAGTATTATCACTCCAATCGGTACCTCAAATACACTTGATCTTGATGAAACTGAGAAACTAGTGGATCAAACAATTTTTAGAGGTATGATAGGAAGTTTTTTATACATGACATCCAGTCGACCATACTTAATGTTTTCCGTATGCTTATGTGAAAGATACCAATCTAATCCAAAAGAGTTTCATTTAAAATCCATGAAAATAATTTTTCGGTTTTTAAAAGGAACTCTGGATTTAGGTCTTTTTTACTATTATAGAAATGATTTTGTTTTAAATAGTTTTCAGATGCTGACATTGGTGGTTGTAGAATGGATAGAAAAATTACATCTGGAACTTGTCATTTCATAAGTGATTTTATGGTTTCCTGGTCCTGTAAGAAACAACACTCAGTAGCACTTTCCACTACTGAAGATAAATATGTAGCAGCTGGATGTTGTTGTGCTCGAGTGTTGTGGATGCAACACACACTCACTGAATATGGTTTGAGTTTTTCCAAAAATCCAATTATTTGTGATAATACTAGTGCTATATCTCTTAGTAAGAACCTAGCACATCACTCTCATGCAAAACAAATAGATGTTAGGCATCACTTTCTTAGGGATCACACACAAAAAGAAGATATTATTTTACAATTCATTAGAATGCAAGAAGAACTTGCTGGCATCTTTACAAAACCATTACCTTCTGATAGATTTGAATTTATAAAACAGAAGATTTGAATGATTGCATTAAAGTAATCATTCATATATACTTTATGTTTTATACCTCTACTTACATTAAATAAACTCCTCTTAAAAAGGGGGAGAACATTTTTATTGATTTTTTTTTCTGATTATTCTCCTGGTTTGTGTTTTTGTCTTTATGTTTGTTGTATTGACTATTTACTTATTATTATTTACCTTTCTGTTTATCGTATTGACTGTTTACTTATTATTATTTACCTTTCTATTTATCGTATTGACTGTTTACTTATTAATATTTATCTTTCTATGTATCATATTATTTATCTTTCTGTTTATTGTATTGACTGTTTACTTATTATTATTTACCTTTCTATTTATCGTATTAGTTATCTTTCTGTTTATCGTATTGTCTGTTTACTTATTATTATTTACCTTTATTTTTATCATATTGACTGTTTACATATTATTATTTACCTTTCTATTTATCGTATTATTTATCTTTCTGTTTATCATATTGACTGTTTACTTATTACTATTTACCTTTCTGTTTATCGTATTATTTATCTTTCTATTTATCCTATTGATTGTTTACTTATTATTATTTACCTTTCTGTTTGTCGTATTATTTATCTTTCTGTTTATCATATTGACTGATCACTTTAACAAGTTTGTTTTCAATTGTCTTGTCAGTTCATGGTAATGAATTTCTTTTCCATCGGCACGTTCATTCATGGTAATGAATTTCTTTTCCATCGGCACATCCGTTCCTGGTAATGAATTTTTTTTCCATCGGCATGTCCGTTCATGGTAATGAATTTTTTTACCATCGTCATGTCCATTCATGGTGATGAATTTCTTTTCCATCGGCAAATCCGTTCATGGTAATGAACTTCTTGTCCATCAGTACGTCCGTTCATGGTAATGAATTTCTTTTCCATCGGCACGTCTATTCATGGTAATAATTTTTTTTCCATCGGCATGTTTTTTCATGGTAATGAATTTCTTTTCCACTGGCACGTCCGTTCATGGTAATGAATTTCTTTTCCATCGGCACGTCAGTTCATGGTAATGAAATTGTTTTCCATCGGCATGACAATCGATCGTATTCTTTCTCCCCATTCGTTTTTATTTTCTTTCACTAAGTTAATACTACTTAAACCAACAATTACGTTACAATCTCCGGCAGGTACATACTTTCCTAATTTTTGTTTTATTAATTTTTTTTTCATTTTAATCCTATCCGTTGATTTCTTTTATTCTAATCTCAACCGTAGAAGACCAGCAGTCATTTATTTTGTCGCCTATAAATAGACCCCCTCCCCAAACCCACACTGGTTTTTCATATTTCGTGGAGAAGCTGGGCCTCCCTATTTTAAGACTCCTTACGATCTTCCATCGACTTCACCTATATGTCTCATTCCTTTGCTAACACTCCTATTGAAATGTCTTCCAAGACTTTTTCAGAAAAAGAATTTTTCAGAGAAAGGTTGGTTTCTCGGGACATATTTGATACATACGATTCTATAATCAAAATAATTATTTCGTTTCAAGGCTGGGAGCATTTGTGTGTTGAAAATCCAGTGTCTCAAGATCAGGTTCTTATTGATGAAGTCAGTCAGTTATACAAACTATGTCTTTCGACAATAACATGACTATCAATTTTGTTGTGTACGATAGAAAGATATCAATGTCTATGAAGCAATCATCCCACTTTCTAAGTGTTCCAGCAAAAGGTTATTCTTTTTTTCCATCTCAGAAACTACCAGAGGAAGTTGGTAGGTTTAACAAAGAAAGTTCTGAAAAATTATTGTTTCTTAAATATAAAGAGAAGGGGAAATTGGATCATCTTTCTACAAACAATAGATTTTTGGCTCTTTGGATGAAAACTTTTCTTATCCCAAGGAAATGGGATAGAGAAAATCTGAAAGTTTCTAATATTTTCATTCTTGACTATCTTGTTAACATGAGAAAAGTAAATCTCATGGGATACATTTTTGAAATAATCAAGAATGTTATGTTAGGAGCAATCAAATCCCATTTGATCATGTATCCAGCTATTCTTACAAAGTTCATTCATGAGAGCATGATGTTTTGAAAGATTCCTTTGAAAGGAAAATTGAAATAGGTGAAGCCTTACTGGATAAGTAAGAGTACGATGAAAAATTTGAATGTATGTTTAGATCAGAATTAAAAGATCTTTGTTAAATATTTAGAAGCCTAATCGGCATAGAATCAATCAACACCTATGCCAATCAAAGAAAATCCATCTATTTGTTCTCCTCAGAATTTAGATCCACAGACCAGTTCAAATCCAAAGAAGAAATCTAAGTACAGTAAGGAGGTTGTGGAAAGGTGGATAAAAGAAAGAGAACAGAGAAATGAAGGCGATCCAAAGTTCGGTCTTGACCCAGCAGCAGTTTTTTCTTAGAGATTGAGGGTTGATTATACCCTTAAAGATGAAAATAAAAAGATGAATCTTTTGAAAAGAAAAGAACATGAATTTGATGTTTCAAAACTCATGAAAATGATTGAGGATACTAGTGCTGACGTAACCGAAGAAGTATATCAAGAGCCCATCGTACAAAGTATTCCAGAGCTAGAAAAAGGGAAACAAATTCTGGAATAAATTTAGGAAGTTGAAGAATAGGAAAGAAATTTCATTTTGGAATTCCTTCAGAGCTCAAAGAAGAGTATAGAAGAATCGTTCCAAAGACAAAATAAAGGTATTCAATAAGCTACTCATGCCGATCAAGCACCGGATGAATCTTTTGAAACTCTGGAAAGAAATATTTCACAAGGGAATCAACATCCTCAATCTTCTCATACTGAGAAAACAATCGTTATAACTGACTAAGTAGAAGAATAAAGAATGGGGCTTGAAAAAGAAAAAGGAAAACAACCAATTTTAGACTCATGTCGATCAAATGAACTAGATTCATACGATGAGGATACCAATTCAGAACAGAAAATTTCTCTACAGAAGACTGATTACATTGTTCATGTTTTGAGGAGAATTGAGAAGACCATTCCTTTCTTTCCCAGGATAGAAGGAAAAAATTGATTTCATTACTGACAATCAGAAATAGAGGTTTGGTTCAGTAAGAGAATTAAGAAAGAGAGTTTTGTCAGTTGAAGCCGATTTAAAAGTTATATATGAATGTTTAACAGCTTATAAGAAGGATTGCAACAGAATGACTAAGTGGTCATACAAAACAGAAATCCCAGTGAATGATCATGAAGTGTCAATTGAAGACCTAAGGAGTCCATCAAATGATCTTGCTATTGATTTCAATAATCTTGACAAAGAAACTGTTGAAAGGCTGAATCAATTGTCAAATACCCATGGAGCCGATTTTCCTTCAGTAAAAGAGTTGCAAGAGAGAATAAATGCCTTTCAGTCTGAGTTTTTGAAGGTTTCATCCTTCAAAGATAAATTATTCTTATTGATGAAACAAAATTCTGTGTTATCTAAAGACAACAAGAATATGAAAAACAGAATTGATACTCTTAAAGAAGTAATCAGAGTCCAAGAAGACACCATCAAGAATTAGGATCATCTTTTAGCCAACCAACAAGAGCTTCTCAGATCTCAGGGTGATTCTATATCTGAATACAAGAAGGAAATCAAAAAGATAAAAGCTGTTATTCATGAATTGATAAATAAGGAAAAGGAAAGAGAAATCAAATGACATGTATTTGTTTTCTTTTTCATGAACTCTATAAACTTTTTTTATCGTAATGAGATTTATGTTATCCTTTTCTTTGTCTTGAATTTTTTTTCTAACTCTTTCAGGAAACTAAATATTACCCCATTGTTTTGGTAAATCAAAAAGGGGGATAATGTTTTACAAAGGGGGAGAATGTTTTACAAATGGAGAATTTTTTGAACAAACACTTCTAAATCAAGGAAAACCTACGAATACAATACTTAAGAAAATAAATACCTAAGTGGGAGTTAGTTGCATTCAATTTCTTATTCAAAAGAGTTTCCAATAACTCATAGGGAGATAAGTTTTTCTATTTGTTTTTACTTTATGTTTTGTGATTTCCAAAAAGGGGGAGATTGTTGAGTAAAAAGTTCATTTTGACTTTTATATCTTGTTTTGGAAATCACAAATGTCTTTTACCATGCTGATCGTACTAACCATGCTGATCATACTGACCATGCTGATCGTACTGACCATGCTAATCATAGTGACCATACTAATTGTACTGACCATGCTGATCGTATTGACCATGCTGATCGTACTGATCACGCTGATCATACTTACCATGCTGATCGTACTGACCATGCTGATCGTACTGACCATGATGATTGTACTGACCATTCTGATCTTACTGACCATGCTGATCGTACTGACCATGGTGATCGTACTAACCATGCTGATCATACTAACCATGCTGATCGTTCTGACCATGCTGATCGTACTGACCATGCTGATCGTACTGACCATACTGATCGTACTGACTATAATTTTCGTACTGACTCTGGAAATTTCCTTGACTTTGTTAATCGTACTAAGTCTTATAAATCTAATCACTTTGTATCGTTTCAAAACATTACACAGTAATACTTATAGTACTCATACTTTACTTTCATTACTTTATTTTTTTGGTTCTTAGTCAATAACACATGTTTCATATTAATCTTACTCATGTTTATCATCTTCAAATATCTTTTGTTTTAACAAAAATGATGTCGTGGAGTTAGTTATAAACTAATCAAAACGATTTTGTGTTTTCTGTTTCAATATGACCGTTATAATGCCAGGTGTCCAAGTACCTCTGAGTTTTCCGGAGAAATATGACTGTTGGAGGAAATATGACCATTTGAACCTGATGCCTATAAATACAAGGTCATTTGAAGCCAAGAAAACAACTGTGTGTGAGACTGTTCTATTATCAAGTTCTAGAGAGAGACGTTGTGACTTCTCTCCTACTTTGTGTGAAATCCTTGAAACTACAAAACGTGAATGGATCATTCTTTGTTTTTGTATTTCTATAAGTGTATTGTTTTTCTTTGTGCGTCCAATCAGGTGATAGCGATCCAGGGCTGCCGGGAATAGGCAGACGGTGCTACCGATCATCGTATCGAGGGATTTCAAGTGATTGAAAGACAGAGGTGCTGATTATCTACAAAATCGAGGGCTTGAGGGGATAGCAAGACAGATGTACTGATCATTTTATTGAGGGCTTGCGAGGATATCAAGACCGACGTACCAATCATCGTATCGAGGGCTTACCAAGGTGTTGGTAAGATAGACCTGTTATCCTAGGTTGAAGGATAACCCTTCTCTTTGGGTCAAAATAATTGTAAAACTTTTACATTTATACTACTGTTTGTTTTAGAAAGGGAATTTTATTGTCTCCTTTCTTCATTTCATATTCATTTGTAATTGTTTCAATTACAATCATACTGTTACATATTGTATCGATTGATTCTATACACTTTATGGTAGATCCTTCACTATTGTTTTTCTCTGATTATTGTATTCATCTTGAATACAATTGCTTTATTTTTCTTATAGTAAGACATCATATCATACCTTTATATTCAATACAATTGTGGTTGTTAGTTCTTGTTGTTAATTGTATTAGTTTAAGATCATTTTAACTAATTTCTTAAGTGTTTAAACAAAGTTTTAAACCTAAAATTCACCCCCACTTGTAATGTTATATCTAATATACATATACATCTACATATTCAATCTAAAAATGAATGTATTATGATCCCGAGGAACACATCTGTATGATTTTCATTATTTTATAGGTGAGACAAAAATTATTTATCTCTCCAATTCATTGGTTAAATATGGATATCTCATGAGATAAAGAGGAATATAATTGGGCGTAAACCCAGTTCGGTATGGGAATCCATCAACTATGATAGTATTAGGTTTGAGCCTTAACTACTATGATGGATTGGGGAGTGAACCCAATCCACTATTATTATCTTTAAATTATCCATAAATACTAAGGAAATAATTTAATTTTATTATGTGTGTTCCTCTAATATATGTCTTATGCCAATTATATATTTTCATGGAATATGTTCATTAATTAGGTTAGGATTAATGTCTTATAAATTTACAAAATTTATGATATGACTCAAGATTAGGATATATTATATTCTGGATATGGTTTTAAAATACTATTCTCATATTATCGTACCATTATTCCCAAGTTATATTTAAGTGACCCATGTTATGTTTCTTATTTACACTTATCACTAATATGAGACCACCCTTTCTTAAGTTTCCTTTCCCTATGTTATGAAGAATGGTGTTAAGTATGATATATATAAGAAGAGTTCTAGGTATGAAAAAATAAGTAGGATAAAATGTAGATATCTTATAAACTAGTTGTTTCTATGTCCATGTCTCTAAAGCCACTCATCCTCTACGATTATGGAATGGATCATTATGTTTTGTAAGGAATATTAATCCATTTAAATGTTATATATATATCTGTATAAAAAGAATGGATCACTATAGTTGGTGTGAGAATAAGGTTTAGATAAACTTTGGAAAATAGTATGATATAAATTTAGTGAGAACCCTTAGGATAATCTTATAATATGAGAACATCATATGTTATGGTAAAGAAAGGAGTGTGGTATTCCTAGAAAAAAATCCATATCTAGATGCAATAAGTGGATGCTGTTTTGGAACAAATTAATATTGGGGTAATAAATATAAAATGTTTGGGTTGATTATATCTCAATCCTCATCTCGGTACACAGTGAGTGTGCCCTTTCTATGCACCTAATTTGGCACTCCAAGTGGATGTTATTAGATAACTCCCATTTTCATTATGAACTATTTTGTTGGATTTTAATATATTATAACCATTATTGAAGAATATAAAACATAAGTTATCATAGACTAAATATAAGGTTTCATGATTTAGACATTGTGTGAATGATTTTTCTTGATTGATCACTCTGATTTACAATTTTTTATAGATATGAAAACCCTTTTGGTTTTAGTAAGGGGTTAAAGATAGAATGACAAAGTTGAGGTGGTAACACATATTCTAGAATAATGATGTATAATATTTGAACACAGTTATATGATGTTCTATATAGTAGTAAAAGTATCTAGTAATATTAATTCATATCCTAAATTATTAGATATTAAATTATAAGTGAAAACGAGTAATGATATGATATTCATATCTAAATTCTATGATTATTCTATAGTTTTTATGGGAATGAGCTTACTAAAAATCTTATTATTCTATCCATGATTGAATTTAATGTTATCTTAGGCATGTATTGACTTTATCTACACAAATCCAACATCAATTAAAGAATAATGGATGTTTGATATTATGAACCAACTAATGGTCATTTATCAGTGTGATGATAAATATGAACATCCAATTGAAAATGAATTTATTTTGAGATCAATGATTACTTTTCAAAAGGGGTTTTTTATCTTATATGGTTGGGGATATAATCAAAATTTATGATATTAATATTTTTTATATGTTTGTTTAAGTCTTTCCTAAAGTGTTTCGTATTCATTCACCAAATTATAAAGTTGATTTATGAATAAAACTCATACCTGGGATACACCTATTTCAAATACTCAATATAGAATGTTCTTGATACAATTTTATAAATTAATGAAGAAACTATAATAGAATCCTAAAATGGTATTAATTCAGCTAAGGGTGTCACATTCGGGAGCACCAGTTAATTTGTGTTAAGAAGAAATATCAAATGATGAAACACTACATTGATTATTGAGAACTAAACATGATCACATTAAATAACAAGTATCTTTTTCCCTATAATGATGAATTGTTTGCTCAATTTCATGTAGCTCAATAATTTTCCATGATTGAACTTAATTATGAATTTACTCAATTTAGGGTCATGAAGGAGGATATACACAAGTCATTATTCCATTCAATGTATTAACACTATGAAAATATTGTGATGCCATTTAATCTTAATAATTCCTTGAATATATTAATATATTTAATGAATTGAGTTTTTAAAGATTACCTTGATCAATTTTTTCATTATTTAGAGATTATATTATTATTTATTCAGTTATGAAGAATGAACATTAAGATAAACTTATAATTATGATCAAGACATTGTGGAAGGTTATGTTTTAGGAAATATTAACAAATTGTGAATTTTATTTACAAAAGGCTTCAGTTTTAGTTTATATAATCTAAATGTAGGGTATATATATTGATCCATAAAACAAATAAGTTATTGAATATTATCCCAGACCAACCATAGTGACTGAGATCCATAGTTTTCTTAGTTTTACTAGATATTATTAATGATTTTTGGAAAATATCTCACGGTTATCCTATCAACTTAGCATGTTAACAAAGAAAGGTTCCATGTTACTTCGGATATATGAATGTGTTTAAAACATAAAGGAACAAAAGACATGGTTAGTTAGTGAATATGTTTTTACATTAACCTATAGTGGATAAGGGTTTTTAATCTATGGTGATGCATTGAGTAAGGGGATGGAATGTGTTCTTATTCTCAATGTTATGGTGATATCTTATGCTTCCCGAAAATTGAAGGTTCATGAGAAAAATTACCCTAATAAAGATTTGGATTTAGGTATTGTAATTTTTGAATTAATGATATGGATTTTTTATATTTATAGGGAAATTCATAATATAAAATATGATCATAAAATTTTATAGTATACATTCACAAAAAACAACTGAATATGCACCAACGACGATTGTTGGAACTGATTAAAGATGATGAATTATCAACACCTGACCACCATAATAAAGTGATAAATGTGGTAGATGCTTTGTATCAAAAGGATAATGCTATCTTATCTATTATGAGTATTAGAAAATTTAAAATATTTAATCATTTTTAAATTATTTATAAGGAAATCCTAAAATAATTGGGGAAATCCTGACTTTCCTAAATGAGTTTTCAACCATCTATACAAGGGAAGATTAAAGAGGCACAGAAGGAAGGTATATAGATATATAAGGAAAAAGATTTCTTGAGATTAATATTGACAATGAAGGAATGATAAGGTTTTGGAACCATTTATGCGTTCCATCCATAAAATATTTGAAGAAGGGAATGTTATATGAAGCTAATAGTTCTTTATTTATTATTCATCCTAGAAGTAAAAAATATGTATAGATATATGAAACGATATTTATGATGGGATAGAAGAAATATAGATACTCAAGATTATGAATATTAGTTATTGTTATGTTACCAAGTTAAGGCTGAGAGACAGAAGACTAAGGGATGTTTCAACCATTATCTATACTGGGATGGAAATGAGAAAACATTACTATATATTTTGTCATTGGACTATCAAAAACATCTAAACAATATAATGCTATTTGAGTTGTGGTTGATATAATTAAAAAGTCAATACAATTTATTATTATCATATAAAATTTCTCTATTGGTTATATTTATATAATTTATATTAAAAAAGTGGTAAGGTTTCATGGAGTACCACATTCTACTATATATGACTAGGGTCCAAGGTTTACTGCGATATTTTCAAAAAATATTCCAAAAAATATTGATATTGATTTATGTTTTAGCATATCTTATCATCCTTTGATAGATGGTAAGTCATAGAGAACCATTCAAACCATTGATGATATGTTAATATCTTTTTTAATGTAGTTTGATGGTGGTTTGGAACAATATGTTGGTCTAGTTTAGATTTATTACAACAATAGATTTCACTTAAACTTTTAGATAGATCCTTTTGAAGACATATATGAAATAAGGTTTATAACACCAATGTTCTAAAAATATGTTTGCGGGATAAATAAATTGGTATATTATCTAGCTAAATAAGTGGTAGATAAGATTAGATGCATTCAAAAACACATTAGGGCAACACAAAGTTGATAGAAAAGATGTGATGATAATTGTAGATGTGATATAGAATTTTTAGTTGTTGAGAAGTTTTTTGTATGAATTTCCCCAAAAAATAAGGTTATGAGATTATGAAAAAGGATAAAACTGAGACCTAGTTATACTGGACACTTCATGATTATATATTGATTTATAATGGTAACTTATCCTTTGGATCTTCCACCAAATATCTCTCAGGTTCATGATGCGTTCCATGTATCTCTATGGGGGAAGTACCTAATGGACCCTTTATGTTGTACTAAAATCGTAGGCCATACTATTAGAGATAAATATATTTTATAGGGAATAACCAGTATATATTTTGGATAATATATATAAAGTTATACGAAACAAGACCAGTCACATAATCAATGTTGTGTGGTGAAACTATCAATTTTAGGAAGTTACATTGCTTCATGAGGATGTGATGAGGAAGAAGTATCCTTAGTTATATCTATTAGAGTAATGTAATTTCAAGGGTTGAAAAACTTCAATTCATTTGGAAGGTAACACACTGATGTTTTATGATTTTTTTAAAATAAAATTAATTTCTTAGATAACTATTTTTATACACAACACAGAGTTTAAAAAAATCATGATATACTATTAAAATAATGTTATTTAATGTGAAAAATATAACCAAGTTTTTAAATTATATGCTATTAATAGGAATAATTAGATTATGAAAATTATATGGTTTAGAAAATAATAAAAAAATTCATTTATTTTCAATTGATTATAAACAAAAATAAAAAATCATTTTAAACTAAAAGAAATTTTTTCCCGAAAAATGATTTTTATACACCCAATGTGTTTTTAAATTAATTAATTAAATTAATAACTATTGGGGACTTATTTTAATAAAACTTATATATTAAATCCAATAAAATGTTTTCTATATCATATAATAATTTTTATAGGCATATGGTAAGAATGAATCTAGCTTTTCGCTAAGAAACTATATTTTTCTAAAAATCGAGTTCATCCTGTTTTTAGAATTTATTTTAAAAGTAAATATTTACACATTTATAATAATTATTTTAAAAAATTAAATAAAATTTTAATATTAACATGTTAAAATTATCTTAGAGATAATTTTTTATAATTTTTTGAAAATTTTAATTTTTTTGATGAATAGTTAATTATTATTATTATTTTTAAAAACTAATTTTAATTTTAAAAATATGAAATGTTAATTATTATTTTAAAATGTTTTAAAATTAAATTAGTTTAATGAAATTACATTTAATCAAATTTTGGTCACTAGAATCAATTTCATTTTGAATTTTGATATAAAAACATTTTATAATTATGGAAAGTCTTTCTTTGGAAAACTATTTTTTCATTACGTCAATGGGGTTAATATTAAATTATTTTTTTAAATTATGTGAATTGAATATGATAAAAGATATTAAATATTTTGAATCAGAATAATTAATATTAGGTAATAAGGCCAACTAATGTTTTGAACATAATGAATAGTAAAAATATTAAAAAATAATTTTGTAGTTATGTTAAAAATTGGTTTATCGGGGGGTTTAAACCAAATGATAAGTGTAATTTTTTGGATTAATCTTTTATAAATACTATTTTCAGTTGATATTTTGGCCTCAAATTATCCAAAAATTGAATATATGGCCATTTTTAAGAATTTTCCTTCATAATGACATTATTATTTTATACACTTTTCAAAAAGTTCCAATTGGGTTCCCTCTGCCACTTACAAATGGACACATACTATCCTCTCCAATCAACACTTAAAAAGAATTTTGGTTAATAAAATACTTCCAAAACCATTCCTTACATCCCATAACATGACTTAAAGTCCCTATTTTTATAATAATACCAACTGAAAAAGTATTTATGTATAAACCTAAATATATTTTCCAATGAAGATGTGTAGTTCTTAACTATGAAGTTTCATTTTATTTTTCTTATTATCACTTGAATTTTTATTAAAATTTAATCAAATAATAAAAACATTATCTTAAATATATTGATATATTAATAGGTTAATTTAATAACCTATATCCTTTCCGCTTCTATCAAATGGGAAATGAAACCATCGATTGTCTGTACGACAGATTACTGCCCCTTGAGCCGATGTAATTCATTTTCTATCACCACATATCTTTAATGGATATAATTATGGATTTAATAATTATATATGATATTTATGAAATAATTATACTTATATAATTAAAATATCACAATTACCTCCTTACCTTCATGTATTTTGAAAAACAATAACGTCACTCATGCGTAAATGTAGACTATAACATATAGGAAGGGAAGTGATACATTTTTCATTTTATTTTGACATGGATTGTAATAATTATAGATTTAAGGAATATATATTATAGAAAAGGTATTCTATAAATGTGAATTATTTTATAACTTTCTTCCACTCCACTTGTCAAAAAATTGACACCGCATTTATCCGTACATACAACGTACCATCTTCTTGAATGATGTAATTTATTTTCCTATATAAAAACATTATAGATGACTCTAAATATGTTTACAATGAATATATATAATATTTATATTATGAATAATATATGGAGATGATGGAACCATAATCAATGTAGATGTACCAAAATAACCTGACCAAAACTTACTTGAAAAAAGAAGAAGTTATTTACTAGAATATTGATTTTAATAAATAATTGTTTCCATGGGATACATGCCATATTCATCTATTGTTTCATTTTTGCGGCATATACACTACCCATGAATGTATTTTATGATTTTTCTCATGAATGTTATTGTATATAAATATCTATATAAGGCCATTTATTTTATGGTTTCTAAAATTGAAAATCTACTAAAGTGACAATGGTTTCTATTAAAATCACATTGTTTTCTAGGATCATTTATGATTTGGGTTCAGATTAAGACATATTATGATCTACATCTCAAGAAACTCGTGAATATTTTTATACACTGGTTATTTATTTACAATACATGTTTTCTAATCATTTTACTACCTTTATATGATCATTAATCCAATTTGTTTTAAGGAAAAATTAATTTATTTGTTTCATCGGTCAAAAATAATTTTTCTTTAATATCCATGTTAAAAAAAAC
Source organism: Viscum album (assembly GCA_963277665.1). Taxonomy (NCBI): domain Eukaryota; kingdom Viridiplantae; phylum Streptophyta; class Magnoliopsida; order Santalales; family Viscaceae; genus Viscum; species Viscum album. Next base: position 1,145,363,387 of record OY728148.1, read on the forward strand.
AATTTTCAAGTATGTTTCTAATATTCCTTTAAGATTGTTTAAATTCAATTTTTTCTGTGTTTTTGTTTTTGAAAAATGGTTTCAAAGGAATATTTATTTCGTTTTCGAAAGAGTATACTTCTGAATTTTTTCTTAAATTATTAATGGAATATTTGTTTTAACAAACATGACCTGAATAAAATTTTCCTCAATCATAAACCTAAATTCATTGTAGAATACCTTCCACGTTTCCAATGATATTTTTAATGAAAATTTATTCTTTAATATTTTGTAAATTTATGATTTTTTGTAAGTGATTTCAATTTAAAAAATATATTTTCCTCAAGAAATATTCCAAGGGATCACTCAAAAGAATTTTCCTTCTATGATTACAAACTTTAATACTTCTAATATTTAATGTTGATATGATCCATTTATTCAATCCATATTATTTATCTAGATGGTTTGATATTATAATGAATATTTTTTTATGAAACCTATTCCTTTTCAATAGGTTATTTTACGACGAATTAATGAAATGATTATGAAGCCCTTTTCCCTTCCATTGGTTATGTCTTAATTAATTGTTAATGAAACCTATTTATTTTCATGGGTAATGATAGGATGAATTTTATATGTTATTTTGGTGAAAATATTTATTATTTTAAATATTTTATGGGTGGGAGAAGAATTATAAATCCACATAATTCATTAGGTAATGTTAGATATGTCATGAGATAAACAAGACAGTAATAGGGAGTGAAACCAGTTCAGTAAGGGATTATATCCACTATGATAGTTTTTAGAGAGAACCTTGACTAATATGATGGTTTGGGGAGTGCACCCAATCCACTATGATAGTATTTGAAATGGTACTTGACTACATATGAAATTAGTTTCTTTGATTATGTATATTTTATAAAACTTAGTCTTATTCCAATGTTAAGATCACATGGATCATGTTAATTTATTTCTTCATGTTTCATATCTTATGATATTAAATGATTTATTCCACGACTTAAGAATATGATCTATGATATTAAGGGAATGGTTTTGAAATTTTATGCTTATATTCTCATAATATCATGCTCATGTTTTGTTTAAGTGATCAATGATGTCTCTTTTTTTTACCCTTATTGAGAATCAGATCTCACACTTTATTATGTTTCCTTTCCCCATACCATTAAGATTTGTGTTATGTATGATATGTCTAAGAAGTGTTCATGTTATGAAGAATTAAGTGAGATATTATGTAGATATATTATAAACTATTTTTTATGTATCCATGTTTTGAAAGGGACTAGACCTATATGATTCTAGGATGGATCATTATGTTATTCAATGAATATTAATTAATTAAGATATGATATATATGTATGAAAATTGTGGGTCTCCATATATATATATATATTGAGTCTTCTTAAGAGGATTGTGTGAATTGATCACTTTATTATTCATGTCCACATGATGAATTTGGGGTTACATGAGGACTTTGATCTGGACATGAGATACCATTGGGAGTTCATATAATTATAATGAACAAATAGAGCATTGTACAATATATATTTATCAGATCATAATAAAATTATAAGATCTACCATCCTCAATTAGATATAAGAATTAGAGCACATACCTCTCTTGTCCCCTAGTGCTACTGGTCTAGATCTTCCTAGGGATTTGTTGTATAGTGCTCCACATGGATGATGGTAAGATCGCTTATATTTACTATTTCATTATTCTTGTATAAGTTATATTTTACATAATTTCTTATTATTTATCACTTTATATATTTTAGGTTAAAGGTGGAGTTTCTCAAACCATTTATTCAAGACACCAAGACATAATTGTTCTGTGCACTCTCTCTTGACAGAAAATATTCTACCTAATGATGTATGTATATACATTCTTTAGTTAACCAATCAATTTAAAAATATTTTAGTTTTTAGAAATTGGTGAGAAAATATTTTTTAAAATTTCTTCATCCATTTTATATATCATGGAAACTTTATTTGGGTATCTTTGACTATATTCCATGAAACTATAATAATGGGATTAATGATTTTTGGGCTATTTTTACTCTTATACACATTCATATTATTGAGTGGTGTCAACCTGATAGAGTTATGCACCAATTTTAATGTGTCAAGAATATTACATTGACTCCAAGACAACCAACAATTATTTAATTCTTAAATATAATTGGGTTGTTGGATATTGATTAAAGATTACATCATGTATAGTATGTTGACATTCAGGACAAATGTAGAAAATTTTGTATTAAGGTAATTCCTATAACGTGACTCTTGTTTTCAAAGGAGTTTGAGTATGCATGATGGTATAAACTAAAATTTATAGTGTGTTTTACACAACAAGGTAGAAGGATCTATGAATTGGAAATCCATAAACGTTTCATTAGTTTGTTTTTCATACATTTTTTAGTTTATGTTGAATTTATTATGAAGTACTTGACTACATAATATAAAATGAATCGATGATCTAAAGGGGGAAATATAATTAGTGATACAACACAATATTCTATAGTGCGGGACATGTTACCATCATTTCATTTTGAACATTATAGTATGTTTGATTATCCACTTGAGGTAGAGGAGGTTACTTCTCAATAACCTCTTCCAATAGATGTTGATGTTTATGAGCTATGAGGATAATGGATTTGACCACATTGGGATTCATGTGAGGCCACACCAGTTCTATATGGAAAAGAATAATGTATAGTATATGAGACTCAATGAGTTTTTAGTATGGGATACATTTAGTTTTTCATTAGATTCACAGTTTTCCCCCAATATAGTGAATTTGAGCTCATCTCAGGTGTCATTTATCATGTCTTCCTCCTTAATGAATGTTCCTTGAAAGAAGAAAATGCCATCCTTATGAGATGTTAGGTCTTTCCACTTACACAACATGAGAATGATTTGGTACACATATCAACACCCAACAAAAACTCCTCCCAATGAATAATAAATAGAGGAGAAAAACACATTCAGTGATGGTGTACATGAGGAATACCCCCCCAATTCAACACAAATCATTATAGTGAGGATGTCAAAGGTCTCGGCACATGCATCTCATTCACACTATATATTCCGAGATATGAACTTTACTAAGATGTAGATGAAAATTAATTGTACTTATTTATGATAAATGATATATGTGGCTTAAATTATTTGGGATTACATTTGGTTATCTATATAAGTGAAAATGCTCAAATTATTCTACTACCAGTAGTCAACTAAATAAATTTCACTAATATAATTAAATGAAATATACTTTTATTGAATAAATAAATTATAATTTCACTCCTTGATTTTATATGACTTATATGTCTTAAATTATTCAAGATTACATTTAGTGATATATAAAAATTATAATTTTAAAATTATTCTATAAACATTAGTCAACTAATTAGATGTTATAAATATATTTCAAATAAATTCACTTCCCCAAAATATTGAAATTATTATTAATCATAAGGATTGATATTATTTACTTTCCTTATTGCTATAAATTTTTATTCAAATAAATTATTCACAAAGAAAATTTTGAATACATGCGAATTGGTTTATGTTTTTATAATTACTATAACTATTTACAAGTTAGGTTAAATGTTTTAAATTTTTTTATACATGTAGAATAACTTATTGGATAAATTTGTAGAATCCCTCAACACACCACATATTTTAATTTTTTTTTTGGACCAACCCCATTTGTATTTTTTTAAACCCCACTTGAAAAAACTCTTAATAACTATATATATTTAGCTTTTCAAAAATAATTTTAAGTTATATTTATTAATTAACAAAAATTAAGTATAATTGATTATCAATAAATTATCTTTAGTTGTAATAAGTTAGTTGACAATAATAATTATTAATTATTTTAGAATTAATTAAAAATTAGTAAAGATAAGTAAATTAATAAAACTAATCAATAATAAATTCTAATTGTATAATAACTGTTCATTATTTTTTCTTAGTAAAGTCAATAAAAATATATATTATGTATAATAATAATAATTAATTAACTTTAATTATTGAATAATAATAAATAAAAAGTAGTATCTATTTAATATAATTAATTGATAAATAGAAAATTTTAATTTAGAGTTGGAAAAAATTTATTAAAACTTATTATTTAATTAATAAATTTTATTAAGATTTAATAATAAATATTGAAAAAAATTATAAATAAGTGCTCATTAGGTAAATATAGTCAATAGTTGTATGTGATTTGTTAAAAATAATTAGCGACAAATTAATAAAAAATAAAAATAATAATAAATAAATTACCTAAAAAATTTATTAATTAATACTAACTAAATAGTAAATTTAAATATATATTTTAATTTTTATAATAATAATAATAAGTTATTAATTAAAAAATTATGAATATATATTATAATTTATTATTTAATTACCAAATATTATTATTAGTTATTACTATTTAATAATAGTATTTATTTAATGATTATAATTATTACTATAAAATAACTCATATATTTAAAATTAATATATTTAAATTTATTATTTATTTAATAATTATTTTTATTATTTAAAGCTAATATTTAATAATATATATTTACAATCATTATTTATTATTATTATCATATATTAATATTTTAAAATTATTATATATCAATATAAATATATAAAATCATTATTAACATTACTTATTTATAAATTATTATTAATAATTATTTATAAATAATTATTTTTCATTGTATTTATATAATTGAAAAATAAATATATTTCAGTTTTTAGTAGAATTTTGGAGGCGTATTTATGAATTATTCAAATAACTATATAATAATGCATGAAAGTGTTTGACACCTCGGGCTTCTACCAAATTCGTCATTGTCTTCAATTCCATTAAGACCAAATTTTAAAATATTGAAAACCTAGAATCATTTGGACGAATTATTTTCTATAAATCCCATAAAAAATCAATTTTACATAATGTATTTAGTATTATAAATTATGGATTAATAAAAATTACTTTATAAAATAAATATCATTTAAAAAATGCAGTAAATTTGGGCTCATAGAATAATTTAATATTTTTTTGTTGTTATATAATATTAATTAATTATTTAATGAAAATCAATCATCCTCGAATTAAATTTATTTTATGAGAGTTGGGGTGAGTTATTTATGAAACATCCCACTAAATATATACAAGGGAAAGTACAAAATCTAATCCCCCTCACAGATTATAGAAGTCATTTAGGTTTTTACATTCCGCATTTTATTCCCCGATTATTATAACGGATAAAGGTAAGAAACAATCTGTATATCTTTATTTAAATTGATAGATTCTAGTAATTTTTTTATAAATTTATTTTATTTGAAATCATATCCTTAAATAAAATATGCTTGTAATAATGTTACTAAAACGTTATTTATAATAAAAAGGTATTTTATTTCCCTATTTCTAGCTAAAAAATTATTTGTTTTTAATTATCTTATTATTTTCTTAATCTTTACATATTAAATTTGAAATGTGTTCATGTTCACCCTTTATTTTATTCTTATATCAATTTGATTAGAAATTTAATAAATGATTTTTTAAAGTATTATATGATCCTACTTAAAAAAAGGCCATAATCTAAATTTATTTAAATTATATATTTAATTGAAAACCATTTTTTTAGAAAAATAATTGTTTCATTTGTTTTATATAATTAATTTTCTTATATACATTTATTATACATGTTTTTAATTATGTTTTGGAAATACACCTTTATGGAATTAATCTTCATTGTGTTATTGAATTATTTTAACTACTTAGTATTTATTTCATCCCACCATTTTTACCATTTATTTATTATGTTATAAATTTGAAAGGATCCATGTAATTAAAAGATGAATAATTTAAGAGTCTCACTTGTAACCATCATTAGTAATTAAATATATATTTATGAAATATATTTAATTTTCCATTTCAATAATTATTTAACTATGGTTTTTTATTTATTTTGTAAAAATTATGTTTTTCACTTCATTCATAATTAAATATAATATAAATATTCATTAAAATAGTTTAATAATATATGAAATTGTTGAAATTTTATATTAAACGAGAGAGGTGGGGTCTTCCGACTATTCACCAATCCTGATTACCTCCCTCCTTTTCCTGAATTTCCTCTGTGCCCAAAGGTTTCAGATACTCTCGATGGCATCCCTATCCTCCAGCTTTCGACCTTTGAGTTTACGGAAACTGCAGCGCTCTTGAATCGCACATTAGTTACACGTTTTAAGTATAAAAGACCTTCAATCGATGCCTTCGACCGGTTTGTCTTCGGTTTCTGGGACCTTCAAGAGAGGGCGATTGTAAGATTGCTTGATAGAAACCATATCATGATTCGATTCGAATAAGAGGCGGATCTTATCAAGGCCTGGTCAAGGGAACCACGTAGCTTCAATGGATTTCACTTCTTTCTTCTATGGTGGTCGTTCGATCTACATATGAATCGTGATTCTCCTACTGTGGCGGTGTGGGTGAGTCTTCATAACCACCCTTTACCATTTCCTAATCCTTAGGTGATTCGTATGATAGGCAACCTAGTTGGAAGATTCATGTGTTCTGATAGTCGCACAGAGGCCGTATGCCACCCGGTGAATCCTCGGATTTTTATTGAAGTTGATGCATCTCGGTTTCCCTACGAGTTTTTTTGGATTAATATCGGAGAAGATTACAGGTGGAAACAACGGGTGATTTATGAGAACTCGATAGATGCTGATCTTACAAGCACTTGGGTCATTCTTTGGAGGCTTGCTGTAGGAGAGTCAATGTCCCGTCGATGGGTGTTGACGGCAAGGGGAAACAAGGTGTGGCAAGGAAAGGGGAGGTTACACCGTGTGAGTGTCCGAAAGTTGCTATGCAAGCTGGTCTGGCTATGGAGGCTTTGGGGTCCAAAACCAGGGACGTTCATCAGGCGAGTGACCTCCAGAAGGATGCTCACAAGGCCCACAGTAATGGGAAATCGGCTTCGGTGAGAACCGAGGATGGTACTTTTAATGGTGTTAAGGAGAGTCTAGTATCAAGTGATACAGAAGAGGTTGACAAAGGTCGGGGCCACGTTTTTCTGGTGAGAAGGGTGCTGTCAATCCTTCGACTCCTCGTCGGGTGTCTTTTGAGGAAGATCTTCCCCCTAAAGCTTCTAGTGTTAAGGCGATTCAGGATATTCCATTGGTGTCTGAGGTTTTTCAAAGGCTAAAGAAGGACTTGGGAGTACCTGTTGCTTCCATGGTTGGTCGAAGATCAGCGCAGAGTGAGAAAGGTAGAGTGTACAGTGTTGCAGAGGGTTTCACCACTTGTGAAAAGGCTTCTAAATTCCTTGATCCACTGGCCAAACAATTTTTAGCTTTGAGTAACAGGTTCCAAGGTCTCTCTGAAGATTTGTTGGATGCAGGTTTGGAGGAGGCTGTTATAATAGGAGGTGATGTTAGTCCGGAGATCTCAGATGAACAACAGGTTGAATGTAGGGTGCACGATCACGCTTCGGGTGGTGAAGAGGCCAGGGAGGAGCAACATGTCGAAGGTCTGGGGTAGGAAGCAGATGCCATGAATGAGGATAAAAATCTAATGGGGAAAGGCGCGACCCTTCGGTGGAGAGCATGGAACAACGACTGGGGGACAATGTCAAACCACCTGTGGAAAATGATGCTACTGAAGATCGGCATCCCCCTATGATGGAGTGAAATACTCCAGTCCAGAATCTGGGAAACAACTCAGAGGTTTCTGCTGCTACTTTAAGGTCACGAGCTGGAATTGGAAGGGAGGATTCAAGGGGAGGGAAAGATAATATGAATGGTCCAGTTGGTCGATCTTTTAGTGATGTTATTAAAAGTTGGAATCTGATGATTGCTATAGCTGATGGACCTTTTTCTGCTACTCCAAGAAGAAGACCATGGAAGGACTAATCATTTCTTCTGAGGCTGATGCAGACTAGATCTTCATCAAAGAAGAATAATGAGGTGACTTTGGCTCTTAAAAAGGGTTGAAAGACCAAGAAAGTACCCCTAGATCAATCTGTTCTTGAATAAATTTGCAGTCAGGTTCAAAGTGGATGTTTTTGGAGGCATCCGGAATGGGAATCATCTACCGGTGAAGAGAGATCCTACTTGGGATGCGGAGATGAATCCGGTTTTTATGATGTGTAAGTCTATGTTTTTTTATGCTGTCTTACATGTCTATGGTTGTAAGTTTGGGTACCGGGAACCCATAAAGTGTCTTCTAGAAGTGAAAAAAAGAATTGCGTGCATGTTGAAATTTTATATAGATAATGATATTATATAATATCTCTAATTTTCATTCTTTAAAATAGTTATTTGATTTAATTTTTTACAAATTGTGTTAAAATTAGATTTTTATAGATCATTCCTGATTAAATATAAAATACATATTTATTAAATCATATTAAATTATTTAAATGAAAAATATATTTGATTTTAAAACATTATAATTTTTATTATATTTTCATTATAAGAAATATTCAATTTAATTTTATTAATTATCCCCTTGGGATTCTGAATAAAAAATTTAATATTTTTTTCATAATTTTTATTGAATTATTGAATTATAAATCTTTTGATTATGAATTAAAATATAATTAATATTTTTTAATTAATTTTATGAATTTTATAAATTTTAAATTTCAACGACATGAAATTTTATATGATTGAGATTCATATTAATATTATTTACTACATAGATCATGTCATTTGGAATTATATTCATGTATTTAATTTAGAGTTATACTTTCATGTTTTTATGATATATTTTTTTGAATTTCATGAATTAATGGGGGAAAATTGTAAAATATTAAAGGAGATAACTATTCTTCTTTTTGATATGGATGGAGATTGATTATGTAATTCATAAAGATGAGCCACTTATAATTAATAAGGATAAAAAAATTCATGATATAACTTTATATTAACATTGGGAGTGGTAAAGCCATTTTACTACAATGATTATAAAAACTAGGTTATAAGATAATAATCATTAATTTATTGATGAGAATAATAATGGTTGTGATAGGATAAGAGAAATATATAACATATCTATTTATATAGATAAATAATTATACAGTAAATTAATTATGAAATTATAATATTTGAGACTGACTTGTATAAAATGTGAGTACGGTCACATTTGAAAAATAAGGGATATATTAGATCAACTTAAGAATATTGTTGTTGATATATCAGAGTCACTTATGGGGAATTATATTCTTAATACTCTTCTCTAAAAATATGATCCATTAAAAATATTTTTTTACCCAGATAAATACAAATTTTAAATAAATGATACAATGGAAATTTTGATGAATTGAGAGAAATTAATATGTTGAAAACACATCCGAAACATGAGGATCATAATGAAATTTTATATTTCTCATTTTTACTAGAACATGAACTTAGTATCTTGACTTGTACAGCGGGGTTTAGCATTATTTTTTTGTAAAATTAATTATTATTAAAAATATGTTAATGACATCATTGGATGTGGTATAGTAAACCATATTATTTTTCTGTTGATTAAAAATGTATTATGTATAACCATAACATGCATCTTTATACTGCTATTAAAAGAAGTTTTGTAAAGGAAAATTAATATATGTTATTGTTTATAATATAAACTAAGAAGGATTCATCATCTATAATGGTGTGACGTGAATTTCATTACATACATTATTTCTATAGGTAATCCGTCTCTAAAGTTTATTATCATGGATGGCTCAGAATGCTTGTTGGTCAAGAGGATGGGAGGACATGATCATAACACCCTATTGGAGGGGGGTATTTTATACACAAGGACACTGTTATAGGTGTCAGAAGTTTACATGATTCCTTTTCAAATTTTAGTGTCAGGTCGTTTAACATTATACCAACGATTTAATCGAAACAAAAAGTCAACGTAAACAAATGTATGAATTTTCATGTTCTATATATTTCTCTTATTTACAGTTAATACTTAGGTTTAAATCTATATATTTGGGGACTCTATATTTCATCATTTTTATGGAGGATTTTTTTTAATATTCGTATTGTGAACTTGAGATAAGATTCCTACATAACCCTATAAAGGGAATCATTACTCATATTGTTAGATGCATCTTAATGAGACATGTCATACCTTTTATGGTGTTTTCATAGGGGAATGTTCCATGTAGTTTAACGTTATTTGGAATGGATGACTTGGTGAAAGGTGCCTAAAAATCCATGGTGTGAGAATTTTTCATGTTTAGAAATTTTTTTTTATCTTTTTTGTTTGTAACTAAGCTGGAGGGGGCCTTATTGGAGACTACACCTAGTAGGAGGACTATATTATTTCTTCAGGTCAATCCATAATGGCATCTCATGCACAAAACATGAGATATAATGAATCATAATAGGCTCATCGCCGAAGGAATCCATGCCTCATCACTAATGAAATAAGATTCACCTTATTATTTTCAACATTAGTAGATACTATGATCATCACATAGTGGGTCACAGGCTCATCACATTTGGGAGTTTTATCACAATTCAATTTGGCTCACCTCCCACGGAAGGTTTAGGAAACTCTATGCTTTCCACATAGGATTCTAGTAATTTTTAAATAAGATGAATATATCTTATAATTGGAATTATGAAATGTATTAGTGACAAATTTAGAGAAACCAATAGAATTATTTCAACTCGTGGTATTTTGAAAACATATAGGAGAATAAAATCAATGTGTTTTTATGAGAACTTAGAGGAGTAATTTTAATAAAGGATAAAATGGGTAACATTATTATCACCACATAATAGAAAAAGTTATGTTTTAGGATGTTGTTACTGATCCTTAGAGAGGTTTCCTATGAATCTTGTTTAATAGAAATCTATTAACACATAGTTTTAGTTACATGATTTAAGGTCCAATGATGGGACTGGTCCATAATGATTAATAAAATTTGGTATATACATGTTCTATAAAATTTTGAGTCATCCAACTATGAATTATTGGTATTCCTTATTTATAACTATGATCCATCCTAGTAATTCAAACAAAATGACCAACTAAACACTCTAATACCACGTGAGTTATGATCGATATGAGAAATAAGAGATGATATTGATCAACCATATCACATCAGAGAACATAATAGGATATTGAGTGGGGTTTATGCATTGGGGATGTTCATTATAGCATATATTGTCTATTTATAACAAGACTAAAGAAGATATAGCCGACTTTAAAACCTAGTAGGAGGCCCAGAGGGTTTTCATGTACTATAATAGAGGATATAATAGGATATTGAGAGGGGCTACCAAGAGATACCCACCCTTATTGGTGAGTCTGGTGAACTTATTTTTTGGGATTACACATACTAGGATACCCATATACGTTATATATGACTCATTGATAGATTTAAATTAGAATTACCATCAGTGAGGATTCTCATAGGTGTATCTTAGCTAACGACAAATAATGGAATTGAGAGATGGATCTCTACTTAAGGTAACATTGGAACTGAGAAGAGTATCTCATTTCAAGATGTTTTTGGGATGTAATGAGGAGTTTCTTGACTCCAAGGGCACTCTAGAATAAAATATTGGATCATAGTAATTGAAATAAAAAATATTTTAGAACTGGATTGATAAGTTCACTATGAAATTATCAGTCATTCATCAGGGGTTAGTAAGATAAGTGAAGGGGATGGACCAAAGGCTTGGGATCACATCCTGTCAATAATGTTGATAAGAAGTTAAAGGGTGGAGCACCTAGGGTATGGAAATAAAAGAAGATAATATTATATAATATAATATGGATTAACGAAGGAGTATATGTTCCAATAGGATCCACCTAGTTGGGGCATCAGAACGGGTATTATCGAATAGTGACTGTGTAATGTTGGTCACATACATTTGTCATAATGGCTGATCTACAAAGAAGTATCCATGTATAATAACCACTATGGGAGGTTTCAGATATCTAGTTATGTATAATGTTTATGTATAGGATTGCATATAAAGAACTCAGATGAAATGGGTTCACATAGGTATGATTTGGATGGGGTACATCCACATAAATGTTTCATAAAGGGGGTTTGTGAGGTGACTTTGTGAATGAAATATACGGGTATTACTTCTTGCAGGACTTTCAAAGGATCCCATTGATGTTTTTATAATGGAATATGACTCCATGGGTTTCATTGGTGAATTACCTAAACTCTTTCCATTATGGACATCAGACATGGGAGTTACCTAAAGGGTCTCAAAATGTATTTACATTCCCCCTAAATAAATTTTTCTTAGAGTGTAAATTATATAAAAAATTTATATGTATTTAGAAGAAGTTATCAATATAATAACCGAACCTTGAAGGGAAAACAAAAATATGAAGGAATTTTGTGAACATGAAATTAGTGTGTGGCCGTGTATGCGAACCATTACGCGCTCATGAATTAATAACATTCCCGAAGGAAGTACATGGTTTAGGAGAAAACATGTCACCCGACCATGAACATATTTAATTTTAGAAGGAGGTGAGAAGCCATGTAAGAAGTGTGTGATCATGAAGTTAGCCAATAAATCATATATGAATTAATTATATTTTTTAAGGAGGTTTATATCCCATTGGTAATTTATGACTATAAGGTGGGTGTTCAATATTTTTTCCTTCATTAATTTAATTTCCTGGTAAAATGGATTCTGATATACAATGAGAATAACTTGCAATATATATGTCTATTATCACTCCATGAATAATATAATAGAATCCTATAATGAAAAATATGACCCTGTCTATGGTGGTACCATGTATAAGGTTATTTCTCAAGAAAACAATGTTCCCATAAAACTATTAAAAATGTTCCCATGGTTTTGATACCCTTTTTCATCTACAATGAGTAAAATACATGACATAATTCCAAAGGGAGGTTCTCACCACCATGTAACTTATAACACCACATAATTTATGTTATTACATTGTTTTATTCTTTTACTTCCATAGTTAATGTCAATGTTATGTGTCTTGAATGTGTTTGAACGTTAAACAAGAAAAGAGACAACATACTAGCTATTGGAATTTTCTGGAGGGAAAATTTACATATAAAATGGTATTATTATGATGTGAAATATCCAGGTTGAGGGTGATAATTTTCTTAATTTGTAAATGTGTTAATCTATTTTTATTATACATATATTATGTAAATAAAATATATGTCATAAAAATAGTTTTTTTTTCTGTAGAATAAAACTGAGGTGTTGGGTTATTCAACGTAATGTGACCCTTGAAGAATTTATGATGTAAATTGACAATTTGTTTTTCATAAATTGGACTGGACCCAAATAATTTTAATGTGGACACTTATTTTGTAAATATCCCAACCCTTGTAGGTTATAGTGAGTGGTTACTTTGTTACACTGGTACTAGACACAAGCAATCATGTTATAAAGTATCGAATAGTTTAGTTGTCTTGGAAAACATGATACATACTTGAATCTCACATTAGATTTTTATACCTCAAATAAAAAATAGTATTTTCTTTAAAATTCCATTATTAACTTTATCATATCCATGCATATCAATAATGAAAGACATACTAAAATTAAGAGGAAAAGAAATATAAGAAAGATGAAAACTCAAATACTTAGTAAGAGAATGTATTCTATAGAGTTTATCATTTATACATATGGAAAAAAAATTTAAATGATTAAATATCTTAAAACACATTCCATTTAATAGATAACATGGGAATGAAGGATAAAATGGAAGGAATAAAAGATGATCAAATAATTCAGTATAAATAATCAAATGATTCTGAAATTATGCATGGATATCATAACTAATAAAATAATCACATGGATATAAATATGTAATCACTTAATGAAGGAATTCATAATATCATATATCATAGAAAAACTATCAAGGCCTCATTCCAAGACATAATATATAAATGGGTGAGGGATAAACCAAATACCAAAGTTAGTTTTTCTTATGAGACATACCACACATCGATGGGCTATAGAAGAACCTTCCGATCTATTTCTAAGTCAAGTGCATTCCCCATATGAAATAGGTGAAACATATTAATGAAAACATTAATATTTAAAAAATTGCACGAAAAATGTAAATAATTTCCCCAATCAATAAAAATAACCATAAACACTTTAGAGTAATATGGTGAATAGTATAAAAATATTACATTCATAATAAATCATAATATCTACCAAATAATATGGAAATAGATTAATATAATATAAAAATATCACTAGAATATGTTTTTGGGGGAAAATTCCATTTTTATTTGGAAATAAAATTTTCAAAATCTAATTTATTTCCAAATAGTAAGAAAAATATGTTCCTTTGAAGGAACATTTGAAACTTATAAATGAATCTTTAAATTAATTAGTTTTAATTATGGTATAAAATTCCATTCATTTCGTTTATGTTAAAATACATTCAATTGACACTTTTATAAAATGTAAAAAATTACCTCATTTGGAAAACAATAGAAAGATTCCATTTAATCATTTCCTAAAAACATGGGTAGAAAAGTATTTAATAAATCAATGGAGTATATTTAAGATATTTTTATGATATTTTAATGAAAATTTTGATATGTATGAAAATATACTCAATTGAGTAGAAAAACAAATCCGATCTTCCTTAAAAATATCCTTTTTATATCTATAGTACACAATGATTAGAAATTAATGGAAAATTGTAATTTAAATAAACAAATATATGATAATAAAATATATTTATTTTAATATAGTAATATTAAATAATTCCTCTTATGGATAATTAAAGGTAAAAAATCAAAAATAATGACGAGGATGGGAAATAAACCCTAACCTTCGGTTTGGATTAAATTTTACTGGCAAAACACACCTATATAAAAAATATAGTCATATTATAATTATATTATAGAAAAATAAAATTATATATATCATAACTTCTGTTATTTACTTATAATCTTGTATCACCCATTTATTGACAATTCTTTATTAAAATCACTAATTTGATTAATAACTGATTTGTTTTTCATGAATGTTTTTGGTCCAATAGTTCAAGTACTTGAACATTTATCATCCTCCAATAAACCCCAGAATATAATTTTTTTTATAAATTTAACTTATATTCATTATATATATATATTTAGAGTCATCAATATAAGATGTATATTGCAAAATTAGTTACACCATTCATGGAAACTGTAGGCTGTACATATGCATGAATATTGTTTTCATTTTTCAAATGATGTGAAAAATAAATAAAAATAATACATCCCCTATAAATAATCATTTTTATATGATATATATCATAAATAGTCATTAAATCAATCCTTATTACCATCAATGGAATTTTAAATTAAAAAAAATCACATCGCTTCATAGAGGTTGTACTCTACATGTACACACGAGAAACATTATTGTTTTCCAATAGATTGGAAGAAAAAAATGTAGATATGATATTATAATTCCTAGATTATAATTATTTAATAAATATCATATTTATACATATAATTAATCATTATATACACCAATTATAGGTAGTGATGGAAAATGAATTACATAGGATCGTGAGGTAGTAATGAGTTATACACATGATCGATGGTTTCATTTACCATCTGATAGAAGAGGAGATGGGTTTAGGTTATTACATAAGAATAATAACTTATCCTTATATATAAGATATTTGAGTTATTATTTTATCTCAATTTCATAATATTTGAAGGAGGTAGAATAAGAAATAAAATGGAAACGCATGGTTAAAAACTATACCTCTTCTTGAGACAAACAATTTAAAGCCTTCCTAGGATAATATTATGATCTGACCAAGGAATATATGATATGGTGAGGGATTTAAGAAACGTATTTTATAAAATATTGGTTGAAACAAAATGGTCATTAAGTGTTGAGATGATAGGGGAGGAGTGTCCTTTTATAAGTGGGGGAGGTGACCTCCTTAGAGATTTTATAAAGGTATACATGATGATAAAGACATTTCCCAGGAAAATAAATTGAAATGGATATATATTTGAAGGAGGTATAGGATGAGGTTTATATATAATAATGAAAGAGTATTTATTCATGTTTAATTAGAAAAAATTCCATTTTATTTTTGTTTAACCCCCAGTACTCGATTTATCCATGACCACACAAATTATTTTTTAATGTTTTTACTATTATTAATGGATAAATAATATTAAGAACATATTAAATAATATTAATTTTGATTATTAGAAATATTTAATCCATTTTAGAAATTCAAATTCATATGAGATATATAATTTAATTTAAAATAAAAACCCATAAGGCTAATTGAAATGGGGTTTTCGAAAGAATTTGTTTATTCATTATATTTTTTTTATAAAAAAATTCAACAAAAAATTGATTATAATGACCTAAATTTAATTAATAATAATATAATTGAACTAATTTAAATTTTAAAATCATTTTGAAACAAAATGTAACTTTGGGAATTCATTCAACAAAATGATCATTTTTTATAAAAATTCATATTTTACCCTATTCATCACAACATTACTGTTTAAAAACATTTAGAAAATATCCAACATAAAATAATTTCACAACATTAATTAAAAAATGAAATTTATTTTCTCAAATAATGTTTCCTAAATAGGTAAAATTTAATTTTAAAATACGGTTTCAATATGTGAAAAACATTTTTTAGAAAAAATGTCATTTTAAGCATAAAATTGGATTTATTTTCATCCCACACCTAGAAAAATATCAGATTAATGATAACAAATTTGAAATAATATAATATATATATTTAATTAAAATCATTCAATAATAGTTATAGATATAATTTATTAATAGTAAAACAAATTCCATTCCTTAAAACTATTTCTATAAAATTTTTTATTTACTTTAATATGATTTTGGTTTTTTATTTATACTCAATATAAAACCAATTAATTAATTAATATTTGCGTAAACCATACACTTTTCATAATTTAGTAATTAATATTCACAAAAAAATTTAATAAAAAGTTTATAATGGTATAATGTATTATAGTTCATTTAGACATAGGGTTGTGTGTATCATAAGCCATCGAAGAGGATAAATTTATTTAAAAAGAAATATATCATAAATCGTGGGGTGTTAAATTCTTACCTCCATTAAAAAAATTTCAACCTAAAAATTTATATAATGTCACCTCATTAATATAATTCAGTAGTACTTGATTATAATTCCTCCCGGTTCCCATATCAACCCTTCTATCTTATGATTTTTTCCAAGTACCTTTACCTGCCGATTTGTCTAATTCGTCAACACTTATTCCATAGTGTCCATAATCCTGATATTCTCTTCAGAGTAAGATATATGAGGTTAAAATTATTTATTTTTAGAAGTTATCATATGTCTTGGGATAGGAATGTACTTCTTCAACAATGATATGCGGAAAACAACATTTAATTTAGAGATACTTGGTGGAATTTTCGAACAGTAAGTTGAAACTCAAATTCTTTATATGATTTCCAGAGGTTCGGTATACCAAGGATTTATTTTACCTTTCTTACGAATCCTTATAATACCCTTCCATTGTGATACTTTCAGGAAAATATGATATCTCTCTTAAAATTCCAAATACTTCCTCTGGTTGTCTGCGTAGCTGTTTTTCTTCATTTGAGATGCTTTGGTATGTGTTTGAATATTCTTTAACTTCTCCATTGTATCCTTAATACATTTTTGGACTATAATATTCCTTTGAACAACTTCATACCTATTGGAGTTAGTATCCAAGGATAGTATTTTTGTACTTTTATTACATGTATATGTGATGTATTGGACATTAACTAAATACTATCTTGTATATTGTTCATTTTTCTAAATGGATTTAATGTAATAATTAAATAGAATATTAGTTTCATTGATCAGGTTATAGGTTTTATCAACAATGATGAAAACCTTTATGTGATATGAAAAATTTCTTCATAATTATTTGCGTTTGGATAATGTACAGTGATGGGAAACACACTAATTAGACTTTCAGATGTGAGTACTCATAAGTGGATGATGATTCTTACCACGAAGTTCACACTTCATTCTCTCCATGATGGGAGATTATGAGAATAAACCCACGAGTTGGAGCTCTTGATGTGTTAGTGTTCTTAGGTATTTCTACATCCTGGCAAGTGTAATGGTTCTTAGACTTTAAGATTATCATTGGTGCATGCCATCAATCCAACACTTAGATTTTATGATGAAATCCATCACACCATATATTATTGGGATGTAGTGTACATTGGATGCATCAGGATTGACATGTAGTTAATTTATATGTTGAGGATTTTTTTTACCTGACATCTTTATGGAAGATGATATCTCATCACTTTGATTAGAATACAAACTTCTCCATATATTTCATGGACATTGTGCAGTGATGTGTTTATTTTTTATAGTCAAAGAAATATGTTTTGAGAATATAAGTTTATGACACTATAATGAAACATTCTTGATGAGATATTGTGGCAATGATATTATAGTACACAATGATCATTCATATGTGGTCATTGATATCATGACATTAAGTTATATATCTTGGGTACATTGAACCATTGCTAGATAGTAATCCTAGACTTTAGGAAATCCAAACTAATTCCACTGGGAAAGAATCCTTGAGGGTCACACAGTGTGTGTTTCCATTGATCTCAGTTAAATTCTATTTGAATTTAACAAATCGAATAAATATTATTGTCAAGACCTAGGAAGACTTTTATTTTGGTTATTTTGATCACATAAATTTAATTAATATCTATTCACCATCATGTGAATAAAAATATATTTAATTATTTTATTTAATTTGTAATAAATATTTAATCATGGATATGTAAATAAAATATTGATTTGTGGGAAAAATAATTATTCAGGTATTCGATAAATACAGAGGAGTTCGGACATTCAAATATATGCCTAGTGATAAATAATTATTTACAAGCCAGTTATTATTTTTTATCAATTTTCTTAACATGGTGCATGACACAAAATAATAATAACTGTATTATATTATGGAATGAGGTTTCCTTAAAGGTTGTAATATTATTTAATTGTGGACATATGATTAAATTATTATTTTAACCTGAACCCTAGATATTTAAATAGATGGTCATGTCTATTCTGTGGATTTTAAATCAGTTCAATTGACGGAGTGAAATGTTCCACAAAACAAATTATCTCTCAAATCCTCCTTCTATATACCTATCAAGAATTAGAAATAAAACACATATTTATTTATGATTGAAGAATGAGAGACCATGAACGAACAACACAGGACATTCGATTCACATCTCTAGCACCTGAAGATCCAGTGACATTTCTTGAAGGACATAGGAGCACATGTGTATCACCTCTAGAGGGATTCTATCCTTGGATACTAACAAAGAAACAAATTAAATATGAAAGGGTCTTTTGAAATGTTAAAATTTCATCAATATAGAAAGTTATTCATCCCAGGTATTAATTTTCATAGATATTAAATAACATAATTATAAATTTTACATTCAAGATACTCAACCATGATTTAATGATATAATAATTACAAGATATTTTAATACATCACCCTCCACTGCACTTTTAAACTACTCCCAGATCCAACAAGTTGTATCAAAGCAGTCACATTGAAATTTTTAATTATTTATTTTAACATTGATATATGTGAAATTGTGGTTAGATTTTCATTTCATTTTATTAAATTTTTAATCTAATTTAAATTTAAAATCTTCAAAATATTAATAACGATTCATTTAGTGCTTTATTTTCTTAAAGGGTTAAGAACAGATGAAGATCATTGAGAGATACCATTGAGAACAAACTAATTTTTGGATGGTAAGATAGTGTTACATGAAATTTACTCAAAAGTACATTCCGTGTACCCTATTACACCTCATCTGGATGTGCTAAGGGATACAAATAATTCCACCTAGTAATTACATGTACTGTAAATCGTGTGTTGACTTCACAACCTAGCACATGACAATTTGATTACACCAAATGTATCAGTGTGCACATTGTGCAATCTATATAGGTTAGTTGTGTAAATTAGGAAATCTGTGTCTTCATTATACATGGTCAAAACCCCATGAGACATAAAACATGGATAATTTATTATAAAAATGATGTTTATATAGCGTAAATGATGTGTAGTTCATTAAATACAATGATTGAATAACACACCTAGACTATAAACTAGAAGACAATCACATGACATTATAAACACATGGCGTGTAGCTTGTCTGTACATATCAAGTATTCTAAACAAGGTATATCCCGTAGACCTAGGCGTGTACCCTAGATACACAAAAATTGAGATACACAATATGTAGCTAGATATCCACACTGTGTAGTATACCATCAATAGAAAGAATTCAAAATTACATTTAATTCAAAATTTTAGCATTAAAACCTTATTTTATTGATTGGAACACCATTGTGTGTTTAAAATGTAATAATAATTTTAAGGAAATTTAAATTCTCAATTAATTTATTTTAATAAATATATGTCATTATTGATTATTCCATTTATTTTTTTCCATAAATGATATACATCTGCAATAAAATTAGAATGATCATTATAATGAAAGGGAATTTATTAATTAGTCAATCAATTAAATAATTCATGCAATTTCATATTAATAATAAAGTACAAATAAAGAAATAAATGAAAGAAGGTTACATTTTTTTATTTTTTGAATTTATGACCATTTATGTTCTTGAACAAGACATTTTTATTCATTGTATGTTTTTATTTAATTTATTTCATGGGTTTTTAATTATTTATAATCAAATTAAATATGATGGTTTTTGTGTCATCCATCCCTATATTATTATGTAGGACCCTTGTGTCCAAGGATATTCATGTAATCCCCTTTTAACCAATCATGTGTTTACCCTAAACTGAAAGTGATTCATAAGTACATGTAATTAATTAAGTAACCCATGGAATGTGGGGGTGGTTGAAGATGGAACCATTATGTTTCCAACTTAGTGATACATCTGTAGATAGGTGGAATGATGTAACTCATTCCAAGGCTGGCAATAAGATTTATTTCCCCAAGGTCAATGCTTGATTTAATATACTTTCATTAAATTAACAATTATATAAATCTCATGAATGTGTCATTTATTTATTTCTATCTATGGAATTATTTATTTTATGGATCCAAGGTCACAATCACATAAATAATAGAATTAATGTGAAAATATGGAAATGAAATAAATTAATTATGTATAAATTTTTTATTCGACATGGTTAATTAATTTAGTAATATCCACTTAATATTAAAAATACATGTAAAGGATAAAATAAGAAACAATTCATGAATAATAAAATAAAATTTCTCAATTTAATATTACTTCAGACATGGACTTCAATAACTTATCAGGAATGAAACTCAATAGAATTAAGTGTTTGACCAACCCTTATTAGGACACTTACTTCTATAAAGGGAATTTTTATGAAGGTATTGTTGTTACTTAACAATTTTACATTAAGAGGATTATCCATTTAAACACATATCATAATTTGTAGACATGTTTTGACGCAATCCAAGTAGGGATTTCATGATAGGGGAGTCCACTGAAAGAATCAAGGAGTCGAAAGTCTGATGTTGGTAATGATCTTCCTACCTAAATACCTTCATGTGACTTGACGAACCATTGTTGGGGTTATGTGAAGGGGAATATGGGTCCTCTCCACTATAATATCCTAGAAACTAGAAATTTTGAGTTCAATAGTGATGGATATTGGGACGTGATAAAATAGTTGGAGATTTAATGATTAATAAAACTAATTAATTTATTATTTACCACATAATTATTAATCATGAAATGTACATATAATATTATCTTTTAATATTATAATGTAATTGAAATATCTTCATCCACATTATCACTATGATCAACATTGGATAAAGACAACTTCATAACTGGAAGTGACTTCTTGGAATGGTACAAATGTATTTTGGTTGTTTTTCACCATAAACAAAAATCATACATGCAAGAATTATCATTTCCTGATCCACCTTCAAAATAAGTGAGGGATGAAGTCCTCGTAGTCTTTGAGAAATATATGAATTACATAGAAGATTCTTAATGTATGATTATTTCATTCATGTCCATTAAACTCATAAAGTCTCATGAAAAAATTGATGTGAATACCATGCTTGAGAACCGTAGTGGACTTTTCCAGGAGATACCTATATTGGAATTATTTGAGATTTAAAAGGTTCTCTTTCTGAGAATTATTAGATAGGGAACCCTATATATGCCTGTTGTAGTTAATTTCATAGTATACATTGAGAACTAATAGGTTCTAGGATTTAAAATCCCTAAAGAACTGGGCATCAACCTCATCCAGGAATCACTTCCTCATTGATTCAGTAGTTTTTTTGTGAATTTTAATATGAAAAACAATTAGAAGTCTCTACTGTATCTTTTCACTCCTTTTATCTAGGTATATAAGGATAAAAACCATGAGAATACTTCCACACTAATAGTTAATAAATGAAAAGTGAAATCAGAGATCTTTAAGCATAACACTTCTTCAAACCCTTCCAGGAAGAGGAAGATAAATGGGAAATAAAGGGAATATGATTCTAGATATTTCATATGTGGAAAGAAGGTCCACTCGATGAAAAGAATTCACCCACCCAAAGAAGAAAGAGGGATCATTATGTATATTTTTATGAAGTTAAGGTTATCTATTTCTATAAATTTGGTATTAGATATAACTTATGATTCTCAAATATGTATTATAATACAATAACCAAGTTGATTGAGAAGTATTAGATGAGGGAAGGTAGATATATGAGCATACAATATAGATAAACTTGCTATTATATCTATCTGTAACTAAGACCTCACGTTACCAACTATAATGATCTTTGTTTGGAATGGTTGTCATTATGTTTTATCTGTTACAGATAATTTTATTTGTTTTCATACTTGATATAGATAGATTTATATAAAAATCTTGGAATAAATATTTCTTCTTTTGTAAAGATACCATTTTTATGTAAGTCTCATTCAAATAAGAGTATTTACATGTTGGATGACACTAATAAAGTAATTGAAATAAACAACAAAGTTACTTTAAATTAATCTTACCACACACAAATTTGGAGTCACCAGCTAGGTTATGTTAATGAAATGTTTTTGAATAAATTAAATCAAGATGGATATTAAAAATATTCTAAACTAAAAACTCTTAGTTCATGCCACAAATTTTTTCAAGGAAAAATGACCAATTCCCCATTTAACGGGAAACGTTAAAGTTCTAAAAAGATTATTAAATTAGTTTATAATGATGTGTGAGGGCCATATCCTTAAAATGAAATGGGTTGGTACTCATACTTTATAATTATTATCGATTATTTTTGTAGATATGGATATTTATTGTTATTGAGGTCTCAGTTATATTCTTTTGATAAATTCAAGGACTTCAAGAATGAATTTGAGAACTACCTTGGTAAGAAGATTAATAAACTCCACTCAGACCATGGTGAATAATATATTAATAAATAATTTATGGATAAAATACCTGATTTTGGGATCCTATCCCAACTCACTCTTTCTTACATTCCTTAGTGGAATGGAGTAAGCGGTAGGAGGAACCACCCCTTTTTGGACATGGTTAAATCAATGATGAGTCATATGAGTCTTCCATTATCCTTGTAATGATATGAATTATAAATAGATGCACACATACTAAACCAAGTACAAAATAAATTGATAAATTGTATACCATATGAATTTTGGAGTGGAAGAGGAAGCATGTTATCAAATTTACATGTGTGGGGAAGAAAAACGCCTTTTAATTAAGATTTTAGTAAAAACCATTCACCCTAAGGCACATCATGTACCTTTATACGATATCCCATGTAAAGAAAGTGAAATTACCTATATGAACCCTCCAAAAAATGGTTATAGTAGAAATACATTACATATTAATTGAGAGGGATAACATCTTTAAATGAGATAGTGGGAGTGAGATATACTTCGATGTAGTCAAGGATCAAGGTACACATGTTTTGGTACATGTATAGATTCCACAAATCTTTGTGAAAGTTGAGACTGTTCTAGAAACAAAAATACTAAATAAGAGTACAACGTAAGTTATACTACTAAAATTTTATAGTTCTTTAGTTATCTAGGACGTTGAGTCATTATTATTTGATAATAATGATCCTAAGGACTAAGAGGAATCATTAAGTTGCACAGATGTTTCCAATTGGTAAGAATCCATGGATTCTGAAATGGATTCCATATACCAAAACCAAGACATGTTTTTGGTAGACCCTCAATTAGTTGTAAATTATATTGGTTGAAAATGTGCATTGAAAAATAAAGTAGACATCGAAAAAAAGGCAGTACATATAAGGTGATACTGGTTGCAACAAATGGTTTAAACAGTTTCCAAGCATTGATGATATTGAAAACTTTTCACCAGTTTCAATAATGAAATCCATAATAATTTGAATTTCCATTATGAGATTCAATTATTATGAGAATTGGAGACTAGATTCTAAAAAATATGTCTTTAATGAGAACCTTCGAGAAGATGTCTAAATAAAACAACCTGAAGTGCTTGTGTCCCCAATGGACGAGAACAAGGTATTCAATTAGAAAAGATCTATTTATTTATGAAATACAGCATATAGGTCATGGAACATTCATTTTGATGAGAACATAATTGAATTTAGTTATATAAATAATGAATGTGAGACTTATGTCAATTAATTGTTTATTGGGTGTGTAGTCATTTTCATAACAATATATTTTGATGACATATTTCTCATAGTAAATGAAATACCAATATTACTATCTATTGATAAATGGATGAACAAATTCCTCTACACGAAGGAAAAACATGAGGAAACATATATTATTAGGATGAGGATCCATCGTGATATATCCAAGAGACTTCTTGGCCTAAGTCATGGTATATACATTTAAAATATACTAAATAGATTCAGTATTGAACAATTCAAGAGGGGATTATTTCAAGCATCACATGGAATTCATCTTTCTGAGAAAATGATTCCTCAAACATATGAGTAATGAAATAAAATGGAATGTATTACATACAAATCAGTGATTGGGTCCGTCGTGTATTCTATTCTATGTACTAGGATATTTGTTTCTTATGTATTGAGTATGGTTGACATATATCAATTTGATCTAGGAAACCTTCATTAGATGGAAATCAAGACTATCCTTAAGAATTTGAGGAATACAAATTATATTTTCCTAGTCTATGGAGGATATGAGGAATTAGTAATTGGAGGATATGTATACTCTAATTTTGAAAATGATCATGATTGAATGAAGTCACAAATGTGATACATATTCACTTTTAATGGAGGTCCAATGAGATGGAAGATCTCAAAAAAGGTAGTGGTCATAGATTCTATAGTAGAGACCGATTACATCTTTTCTTATGAGGAAGCTAAATAAGTAGTATGGATGATATTGTTTTTCAAATATATTTATGTGGTACATATAAGTAAATATCCTATCACACTCTACTATGATAATACTATAATGGAGGCTCAAAAAAAAGAGGCAAGGTCACATCCATGGACAAAACACGAACTTCAGATGTATCATCTCTTGAGGTTTTTTTCATAGATAGGTGAGGTTGAAGTGAGTCGAATTTATATAGAAAACAATATGGAGACCCCTTAATTAAATGCTTGAATTTGTATAAAAATGATTATCAGGTGAGGTCTAGTGAATTGAAAGTCATATGCATTTGGATTTAGTCCAAGTGGGAGTTTTATGGAGTTGGTGTCCTAGCACCAAATATTTTTACTTTTATTGCATGCATATTTGAGGTATTGAATATTAATTAAACATCTAATTACATATTGTTAATTGTTATGAATGAATTTTTTCTTTCAGTATATATGGAATCTAACATCTTAGCCCTTTTATTGGAATTGAACAATTACACTTAATTAATGTCTATGTTTTGATGATTTTTTTAGATAGCAAAGAAAGTCGTATTGAGAATATAGGTTAATTACAACATTATATACCTTTTTTATGATATATTTCTTCAAAGAGTTTATATAATATAATGATCATTTGTTTTTGTTTTTTGACATTGTATTATTAAGTTTTTCTAGTGATTTCCTTGACTCATGGCTGGACAATAATCTTGGAATTTAGGCAAGCTTGCCTAATTAAAATGAGAACGAATCCCAGAGGGTCACATGCTAAGTGTTTCCATTGATATTGATTAAATTATATTGGATTTAATTAATGAAATAAATATTATTCTCAATATTTAGAAATAATTTTATTCATGTTATATTGATTTCAAAAATTTAATAAATATTTACTCATAAGCATGTAAATAAAATAAAATTTTCTATATTATTAAATATTTAATAAATATTTATTCATCGATATGTGATTAAAATATTTATTTTTGAATAAAATATTTATTTTGGTATTCAATAAATACAGAGGATTCCGAATAGACCAAGATCATGAAGAGTAATAAATAATTATTAACAATATTATAAGTATTTTTTTCCATTTTTCTAAAGTTGACGTGAACAAAAAAAAACTAAAATAAAAATATTATTTTCTGCCATGAGATTTCATTAATGGTTATAATATTATTTAATGGATGAAATGAAATGAAATTATTATTTTATCCTCTCCCCCAGCTCGATTAAGGGATATTTATGTCTATTGTAGGGGGTATCGATCGATGTAATAAAAAGTGAGAATTATTGTGCACAAAATATTATCTCCAAACCCATTCTCTCTCCCTCCAGATAATGAGAATCAAAAGATATAATTCTTTAAGATTAGAGAACTAACTATCAATAAAGAACAAAATAATACATTCTATTGTCCATGCTAGCATTGAGAGACCGAGTGGCATTTCTCATAGATCATAGAAGCACATTTTCTCACCACTAGAGAAATTATATTCCATGATAATCACAACACAATAAAGGAAATCCAAAGGGGAATTTTTGGTCTACCAACCTTTAACTATGAAAAATGTTCGTAAGAAAATGTATTCATTTATTTATATAATAAATAAATCAATTATAAATTTTACGTTCAAGATATTCACTCACGGTTTTGAGAAATGATAATTAAAATAAATTTTAATATATCACCCAACACTACATGCTTTCACTCTGCTCAGAACCAACAATCAAAAAAGGTTGGAATATGATATCCATTTTGATATAATGATTCAGACGACGTCATTTGAATACATGAGTTGAATCTATTATTATTGTTTTACTCGAGCAAAGTTAAATACTGATTCCATATGCCATTTATGTCTAGTGGGAAGGAGCACATCATGAATTCTAATGTTTGAATAATATTTTTGGATTACCCATCAGTTCAAGTGTGATAAGCTGTACTCTACTAAAGCATGATATTAATATGATCATGAAGGATATTCTAGAATTTTGATGTAAATGATCGATCATAATAAAAAATAATTGAATGAGGTGTGCAATGAAGACATAAAAAATCATTAATCTAGATCCTATCATTGAAATTAAGAGTCAACTCTTCTCTTATTGTGAGGAAATGTGCATATTTGGTAAGGTGATCAACAATATCCCATATTGCATAATTTTTTATATGAGAATTTTTTATTCTAGAAAAAAATTCCACTGTAATTTCATCCCATTTGAACATAAGAGTATGTATATGCTTCATGACTCCTCTATGATATTTCTCTCAAAATTGTTCTGTTTAAAAACTAAAAATCTTGATACATAATTAGTAATTTAATTCCTTATATTATACCCACAAAATTGATCTTTAAAATATTTATACATATTGGTACTGCCAGTGTATATAGAGGATTTTGATCTATGGAAAAAATCTAACAATTCCAACATTAGATTAGATATGTACGGGACACATAGTCTATTAAAAATTTCCAAATACCGTATTCATAAATGAAATATTAGAATTTCCCATTATTTATGGATTTAATTTTCTATTGAAAATTATAATCATCAAATTGATAATTTTTATCTTATTCAACATGGTTTGATAATCATTTGAGAAACGTGTGATGCCTTCTCTTCCTTAATAATTACCACATCTATATTTACTTGATCCAAGAACATATGATCCATATTGATACTCATTTTTGTTATAACTCCATGATCTTTCCCATTCTATTCATACATTACCTTATTTTCCTTATCTAGATGGTAGTGAATCATGAAATAAAAATCTATTAGTATCTTGAGCTATCATATTTGCCTCATATTAACATATTTATATGAAAATATGTATTTCAAACTCTTATGATATGTATATATCTCATTGTTTTTACTATAAATATAATGTGGCTATATCATCCAAGAATTTATTGTGGATTAAAAACTAACATCATAGGATAGATAGTTCTATTAACGAGATAATAACTATCTTGATGTATAAGAAATAATATTATCATTCTATATTATAACATAAAAAGTATCTTCTTTGATGGATTAATATATATCAAAAATCCAATTACTCCCTGATTATAGATTCAATATCATAGTATTCACCTATATCTTAATCAATTTTTCTATAAATTCATCACTTTCCTTTGTCCATATGAAATCAAAACCCTTATAAGTAATCGTGGTTATTGGGCTATCTAATCTATTTTTTTGAAAAAATTGTCAATATTAACCTGCCAAACCAATGAAAATATTTACTTCGATTTTGTTCATTGGTGTTTTCCATTCTTGTAAAAGAGTTTTCTTCTCAGGATCAACTGATTCTATACAAACCAAATCTTTTCATACCTAAATACCACATTTTATAGAGGAATATTCAATACATTTCATAAATACATGCCCAATGATCATAATAGTTTCTTGTATTTGGAGACTAAAAACAAAAAGTTATTATTTTATGAAATATCGTCAACATCTCCAAAAACATATTCCACATAATACTATTCTTAGGCACACCCTCCCTAAACCTTTCTTCATAACATATGGAACAAAATATTTGAATGTATGGGCTCAGGTTCCCAGAAAGGTTACCCATAAGAGATATATATCTATGATCATATGTAATCATATGATAAGAATAATGGAATGTGATCATGAATATAAGTTATGATGTTCTTACCCAAATACTCCTTGATCATAAAAATGATTCCTGGAATTAACCATTATCATTCTAGGAAACATCAAAAAAAGAGCGATAAATCATTATAAATAAATCATGAACCATAGGCTCATGTCTTAAAAGTGTGTCACCATACAAAATAATGAAAACAAAATTTATATATAAATGTTAACTACAAAGCCCATAAACATAATAAACTAGGTATTAACACTTTATAATCATTGTGGACCAAGAAAAAACTATTGCCCATAGTGGATCAGGAATCACCTATTTTCCATCATGGATTAAGCACATCAATTTATTTCAAATTATTATATCATGAATTATAATGCTCTACCCAATGTATTGGAGGGATATATAGGTCCCACCCATCTCATAATGAAAACATATTTATGTTTCCCACAATATCATAAAATTTGAATCATATAATCACATCATAACCTCTGTAAAAACATAAATTCCATAAATATTTCATTAATTCACCATGGCATAAACAATGAATTGTAAATGGGTTTCATAAACACTTCATCAACATAAATATTAACCATATAGAGAAACAATAAGGATTATATCTTTCAATATAATACCAAGTAAAACATAAGTAACACAAAATGATTTCATCTTTACAGAAAATGATTTTGAAAGATCACTTGTAACATTTCCTGATGAAAATATCCTCTCCTCTATGAAAAACACTTTAAAAAAAACCATTTTATTTTAAAATAACCTTGGGAACATATAATGGAAGCTTTAAAAAAAAATTAGAATACTTTACAAAGGTAACTAATAATTTCAATTAAAAAAACATCCTAAATAAATACTTTCAAAATCATTTTCTCTGAAAATAACCCTAAAAACTCATAAAATAAGCTTTAAAAATAAATTAACAGATTTCTTGGGGAAAATATACTTACAATTTAAACAAATAATTTTAAAAAATATAATATTTTTGAAATAATTTTATTTTAAAATAAATTTTGGAAACATATGATGTTATATAAAAAGAAAATAATTCTCATACAGATGGGAAATTCATTTCATGCCTTACATGTTAAAACAAAAATTCCATTCATTTTTTTGATAAAACCCAAACATACCATTTTTTGGAATATAAAATTAAATTTACTTTTAAAATAACTTTTAAAAGTAAAAATTGGCTATTTTTATCAATATATAAAATTTATAAATTTAAATCATTTTTGAGTGAAATGTTTTGAAAACCCGGATTTAGAAGAAAACAAGTTTTTTTCTGAAGAGAGAAATAAAGAAAAATTTTCTAAAAAACATTATTTAGGTCACTTGAGTAGAAAAAGAGTGTAAAATGAAAGGAATATATGTAATATCATGAAAAAAACTATAGGATAATAAAATAAATGAAGTTATTGAGAAATATATCATATTATTTCATCATTGAAAGTATAATCACAAACAATCCTAATAAACAACGAGATTGTATCATAAAACCATCACCACTAAGGTAACCATAAATCATTAGACCCATGAAAGAATAAAAATAAATGGAATATAAAATATCATGATAATAAAAAAATTCATGATATTAAATTTAAAATGGGCTATATATAGACCTAATTAAATAATATGGCCCCATAACAAAACATATATATCAAAGAAGTCAAATTGAGAAAGAAAATCACTTACTCTAGTAATATTTTCAATCATAAGAACCATTAAAATGTAAAATCATATTATAGTTTTAATATCAGAAGTATAATTATAATAATGATATAAAATTTCAATGGGTGCGTATATATACCAAGAAAAATAAATGTGCAGAGAATAAGACATATGTCTCCCAAAAACAAAATAGAGTATAGAAATCCCTTACCTCAAGTCTCAACTTCTTTTGTATACATTATAAACTCATTTATAATAAATACAATTTTATTATAAATATATTATATAACCAAATATATATATATATATATATATAGCATACCATATATTATTTTCTTATGGCCTCTTATTACCCATTTATTAACTATTCATTATTAAAATCACATTTCAGGTAGTATCTACTTTTTGTGTGTGTATGATTGGATTTTTTTATTTTTTGTAGTATTAATTTTATCAGGGTACCAACATATCCAAAATGTTAACTAATATTTAATTATCATATATATTTATTTTAAATTTATTTATAGGAGTGCAGAAATGATAAATATATAGAATGAAATACACAGTTCATAGAGATGGTAGACTCTATGTACGTAGGAATGCTGGTTCCATTTTATCAATGAATAAAATGAAATAAAGTTAAATAATATATTACCATTATATAATAGTTTTAATTTATATATAGAATTTCTATTCATGAAAATTACTCTAATTACATTCCGTGCAAAGAATTAGTGAAAAATAAATCACATCACTTCTTGAGGCGGTGGTCCACCATACACACAAATGATGTTATTATATCCCCAATGAAATGGAATGTAAGAATGTATATGTGATATCATAATTAAATAAGTATAATTATTCTCTCAATATAATATATATTCATTTAATATATCCTTATTACCAGCTATTTAAAACATAAATGAAAAACACATTATATTGGGTCACGAGGCGGTAGTTCACTATACACACGAGTAACGTTTTTGTCTTCCAAAGGATTGAGATGTAATAAAAAAGATATGTTATTATAATTATAGAGGTATTATAATATCATAAATATAATATATAAATATTAAATTTATCATTATATTTAGCTGTTATAGTTGGTGATGGAAAATAAATAACATCGTTTTGTAAGGCGGTAGTCCACCGTACACACAAATGATTATTTCATATCACATTTGAAAGAAGTTGATGTTGATATAGGATCTTCAATTAAAATAATATATTATAATTATATTTAAGATATTTTTTATTCTTTTTTCATATCTGTAGAATATTTGAATGATTTAGAAGAAGATGTAAAACAAAAATACATAAGTAAATCATTACCTCTTCTTTGAACAACCTCATTTGATTTAACCTGAAACATTCTTATATTAGATTTATGATCCCACCAAGGAATAAGGAATGTTAGGAAAAAATTAAGTAATAAATTTTGGAATGTCTTGGTGAAGACAAAGGGGTAGTGAGTATTGAATAGAAGAGGAGAGGGGGTGGCCTTTTATAAGTGATGTGAGGGGCATACATGTAATAATTTTAAAAAAAAGTTATATCCCCCATTTCTAAAATGACAAAAAGATAAAAAGATGTAATAATAAATCCCCATAGGTTTTATGGTTTAAATATGGAAACAAAATGTTTGTTGGAATAGTTTTTATCTCATTTTACACATTATATATTTAGTTTTACCCCGTTAAACCCATTTTAACCTTAATAATGATAATTAATTAGTTCTTCTTTTACTATTCATAGTGATTAAAATTTAAGTTAAAAATATTAGAAAATATAAATTATTATTATTCAAAATTTGAAATACATTCTAAAAATTCCATTAATATAAGTGAAATCATTTAATTTAAAATTAATCACACATACATGTTGAAAAAGATGTCTTCCGAAGAGAAAATTTTCAAAAGCTTATAAGTTTTTATATAAAATTTAAATATTAAATTGATTCCAATAAAATAAATCAGATAAATATATATAAAATTTAATTAATTTTAAATTTAAAACCCTATTAAAATAATTATTCTGTTTTTAAATTTTCTAAAATAAATGAAATGTTTTAATAAAAACAAGTATTTTTCACTATTAATTTAAAAAGTTATCTTTTCAGAAAATTATAAAAAATTAAATCCAAGATAATTTCAAAATGTTTAGTAAAAAAATAATTTTATTTTTTAAAATAAATTCTCAAAATTTTTCAAATATGGATATGAAAATAAGTGTGTAAATGTGACAAAATTATTTTTTAGAAAATACAGTTTTTAAGTTTGAAATTTGATTTATTCTTATCTCATGACTTTAATAACATAAGATGAATGTGAAAGATTTTATTGAATATATAATATATATACATAAATATATATAATTTTAATAATTTAAAAAATTTTATTTGTTTAATTTATAAAGGTAAAACTTATTTGTGTACATAAAATTAGTGTTTCAAAAAATAGATCTGTTTTATTATCAATTGGTTTTTAATTTTAATTTCTAATCAACTAGTCACCAAAAAATTATTTTTATATACAGGTAATGAATTTATATTTTCAATAATTTATTTAATCTGATTCATGATTTAAATTTCAACAAATAGGTGATAAAAATAATTTTAAATAATAATATTTCAGTTGTATTTCACATTTAATTAAAACTCAGTATCGCATGTAATAAAAGATATCAAATAAATTAAAATTATATGAAAAAATTATTTTATAAAATCTCAGTGAGTTACATTATACCACCATAACTAAATTAAATCCTCTCCATTTGAACTTGTTCTTGGTAAACATGGGTATAACATTTGAAAATCATATTGTGGGAAACCCACATCATAAAAAAGGTTAATAATTATACCTATTAGAAGGAGATAATTTCATGCCATATTTTCACCTATAATAACACATATCTTGGTTTCAATAATGATAAAAATTGGTGGGATGTGAAAACATGGGATAGAAGATAAAAATAACACCCAAATACTGATGGAGAGTTATAGGGAACATGGTCAGTAGAAAGTTAAAGACCAAATATGCATAAATAACAGATTGGTGAAAAGACTATTTATTCATAAAAAATGATTGTAAATGTATTATTTTAAGATCATTTCCTTAATATTGAATAATTTTCCCAAGAATATAAAATAATTGATTTAATTTTATTTCATAAGAATAATATATTTCATTGGTTGTGATTTGGTCATTTTCCACTTCACCTCTTACTTCATAAAATGAAGAAGAATTTGTTATTCCGAAAGAACTAATGGATTGCAAGATCCTTAAAATAATAATTAGTAATTGATTCTATCTATAGTAATAATCATAACATAATGGTTATCATATATTATCTGATATTCTTAAATATTTATAGAGTGAATTATCACATTAAATTTTAAAAAATCATCCATAGTTCAACATAAATAATTCCAAAAAATGTTAACCTTATGACCCATAAGAAATTCAAAATTTATAAAAAGTTTACTATATTTACATAATTAATCATAAAATTAATCCAAAAAATATCATTAAGTAGTTCTTAGTGGTCATATACCAAATATATTAATACCTTGGCCATATATTCTCCAAAAGCATGTTCATAGGTAGAATTACCATAAAACCTCAATGAAAACATACATGTTTCCACATTCCTTAAATAAAACCATAGATTATTTAATACATTACACAAATAAAAAAAGTTGTAAAATCTATCAATGATAAAATAAAACACTTCATAATCAATTCACTAATATTTTATAAAGTAATCAATACTATCAAATCCATATAAATACTCTATTTATCCAAATGAAACATCATTATCATTACCTAAGGAGAATATTAAATGTTATATTTACCATTATCTTGTGTTCTCCATATAATATCACCATTAAAATAAATAAAATTTATTTTTCATCAGTAGAAATCAACATATTGTTGCAAATTCTTAATGAAAACTTCTACCAAACAATCCTTATATATTTAATTATTTATATAAAAAATTATTGAATTATAATACATTGATACTCAAATCATTCCACTTCATTATTGAACCATTAACTAGGAATACTCATACGATTATTTAATAGTTATTTACTCAAATATAAAATATTAATCGTGTCTTAAAATTTATCCTCCTTAATTAAATCATGCTTCCCATGTTTAAAACAGACAATACTCTTATAAAATCCCATAACATTCATATATCATTCATATTTTTCTCATCATGAGCACTATATCCATTACTCGCATAACCTTTTTGATTCACATCATGATATATACCCCTAGGAAAATTATTTATATAATTACCACACTTTACACAATTATAACATTATACCATTAATGATACATTAGGGAATCTATTATTCTCATCCATTATATTTACCAAACAATTATTTTTCCTCAACAATTCCTTGATTCATGTCTTTATTTTACATAGTTAAAAAATATTATCATCCCTTTACAAAATGTTCTTGAATGTTTCTTCCCACATTCACGACATATAGTAAACTAAGTCTTCATTTAATCATGGTCTCCGCCACTTAGGCCCTTTGTAGACACTATACATATCTTCTTTGGTGAGTCTAAGAGTTGGTTGAGGTGTAAGTTATTAATCATATTTCATGATAAATAATTAGAAATAATCCCAGTATCCATCACCCCAATATTCACCCCATTTTGTTCCTCATGAAAATATTTTTTATCACATTCAATGTTAAACCAGTTTCTTCCGGTTCCCGTTATTAAATAAATCCAAAAATCCTAGTGCGAGCATCTATAATAATTGTGGGAAACTACATAATCATGAAAATAGAATATAGTATATATAAATCATGAAAAAGTATTATAAATATATAAAACATTAGATTTAACCTTGATAATTCATGATTAGCATCTATTGAAATACTTCATAATGCTTCGTAATGAAAACATGGATTAACCAATGCATATCTTCTGATAATGTCAAAATAGTTGCACAATAAGGACCATTGTCATGTACTAGGTAACACTCAAGATAATATCGAAAATACATTTTTTGATTTATTACAAATAGGTACATCGGTGCTAGAACCACATCCACATATAGTATCCTAACAAGGATGTATTTATAGGAAAACCATATAATATTTTTCTTACCAAAAAATTATGATGTTATCCCATAATTAGACTTATACCCATGATTTTCACTAATGTTTTTGTGATCATAATATCTATATATTGAGTAATCCTTTAACATGACACAAATTTTTATGACCTAGAATCTTCATACATAAAAATCACCAATTTCTTGATTAATATTCAATAAATTTCATAAACACATACATGAGGATTTTATTTATTTAGTTTTTTTTATAGAGTATAAAAACAATCTTATTATTTAAGGAAATATCATAAACATACCCCAAAAAGATAACATCACATGTTAAAATTCTTATGAATTACCTACATAAATATTTCTCAATAACCTATGCAGGGAAACATAAGAAATGGTGAGCTTATATTCTCAGTAAGGGTAAAAATATGAGATATCAATCTTTAGTAAAATTAAATCATAAGATAAAAATAAGTGTATATGATCATGTAAATAACATAACAAGTTCATACCCAACCTATCATAGATCATAAACATGATTCATGGAATAAAAAAATTATTATTTTAGTAAACATGTAACAAAATATTGGTAAATCATCATAAATTATTCATGGAGCATAAGATTTTACAATAAAAATATAACACCATAATAAATATAGAAAACCATTTCATATGTAATGTTTAACTAACAATACAATTAAAATTTTTGATAATGACATATCATCTATTTCCCATTATGGATCAGGACACAACTAATTCCCACTCTGGATTATAATTCACATGTTTTCCATAGTGGATCAATACAATCAACTTTTTTTCCATTTTTATCTCATGATATATAAATATTTACCCAATTAATTGTAGAGAGATATAGTTACCAACCATATCATAATGAATACCATATTTATGTGTTTCATAATATCACAAAACATTTATCATATCATCACATCATATCTTGTGTAAGGAAAATAGGTTTCATAAACATTTTATCAATTCACCATAGAATAAACCATGAAAAATAAATGGGTTTCTTAAGAATTTCATCACAATTAAAATTAAACATCCAAAGAATTAATTAGGATTTTATCATTTAATATTATCCCTAGTAAATTATAAGTAACATTACAAGGAATAATTTTAGATGAAACATTTTATTAAAATATCACTTGGATGATTTTTTAGGAGAGTATCCTTCCCCATTGAATTTTTTTTAAACACAATTTTTTCAAAATTATTTTTTTGAAAATAACTTGGGAAATTAAAAATGATGTTTTTAAATCAATTTTTAACATTTATTAGGGAAAATATCATTTTCACTATGAAATATTCTTACTAATTTGTTTTTCAAAATTCTTTTCTTTGAAAATAACCATAAAATAATAAAATAGAAGAAATAAATATAATTCAAAACATTTTTTTGAGGAAAATATCCTATACACTATAAAAAATATTAGTTCAAACATAAAAAAATAATAAAATACTTTTCACTAAAAATAACCATGAAAAATTATAAAGGGAACTTTAATGAAAATAACGGTCATGAAGGGTGGGTATTCCATTCATGTCGTATATATTAAAACAAATATTTCTTTGAAATTTCAGGTAAAATCTAGACATGTGTTTTGTTTTGAAATCGATGAGAATATTACTTTTAAAACACTTTGTAAAAGTAAAAAATGGTTAATTTTTTTAATGAATCCTATATTTAGTTTCAAATTATTTTTCAAAACATTTATATAGGACAATGAAATAGAAGAAAAATGGCTTTTAATAGAAGTGAGAAATAAATGCAATTTTTCTTAAAAAATATTATTTTGGCCAGTATAGTACATAAAAGAGAGGAACATGAATGGGAAAAATGTATTTCCATGAAATAAATAAAGGGGAATAAAATTCAAGAAGTTTTTTAGAAACATATAAAAATATTTAATTATCAAATTAATAATAATTAAAATCCCAATAAATGATTATGTTGTTTAATAAAACCCTTAAATATTAGAAAAATGCTATTAAAATGGTTTGGAACTATTAATATCACCCAAAACCTGTTTTATATCATATACCAATGGTTCAAGTGACCATTGGGTGATTATCTGTTAGTATAGACCTATTCCAAAGGTTTGAAAAAACTATTGTTATTGACTACCTATACCAATGACTTGACCAAACCATTGTTATAGAATACATACACTAACGATTCTAAAATAGTTGGTATATGTAATTTTTAATTATAGACATATACTAATGGTTTGATCAGACCACTAGTATATGTCCTCTATTAGAAGAAAATCCACCACCAGGTATTAACCTCACAACCTCTCACATTTATTAAATTGAATTTACCACTATGTATTTAAATATTATATGATTATATATATGTATATGAATGTATATTGTTTTTAAAATTAAAGTATTTATGATTATTATTCATAAATAATGGAACCAACTTTATCAACTATTTGGGAAAAATGTTGGAATTGGTGTACAAAAAAATTATATATACTAACTTATTTGTCCAAAATATAGGTTTAAGTGTCCAAAAAATTACATATACCAATGGTTTACCCCAAGCATTGGTATTTGTGTCTATGGAAAAAATCCAGTGCTGTGTATTATCCCATAATCTATCGCCTATATTCCAAAACATTACTACTATCATATGGAATATTATACGTTTATATGTATATATATATATATGTGTGTTTGTGTGTCTTTTGTAAAAGTGAATTATTTATTTATTTATTATTATTATTATTATGCACAAATAATGGTACCATATATACCAACGGTTTGGGAAAACTACTGGTATAGGTTTCCATAAAAATAAACCATTCCAATGGTTTCTTCAATCCCATGGTATCAGACCCCAATAAAATTACATATAAAATGGGTTAGTAATAATCTTTTTATATGTGGATATATACATACCAACACTAACAGTTTCCTAAACATTTGATATATAACCATTGGTATAACTCAAATTTCTTTTAGTTCTTACCACTTTGGTAACATTGAATCGCAACACCTATGAAATAATAAAATTAAATAAATCCTAAAATACCATGATATTAAAAATTCATGATATTATATGTAAAAAGTATTTTAAATACACCACATAAAATAATATAGGTGCATAACACAACATATGTTTCAAAGAAGGAAAATTGATATAAAAAATACTTTACCAATTTGGTATTACTAGGAATCGTATGCCTTATTAAAGAGTAACATTATATGAAACTTTTAATATCACATGTATAAGTATATTCATAATATAACATGTTAAATATTTATTATATTCACCACAAAAAATAAATAGGTGGTGAATATGTCATTTGTCTCCCAGAAATAAAAGAGAGACTCAAAATCCATTTCCTTTGGTCTCGACTTCCATTGTTTGAATTTAAAACTCCTATATAATAGTATTTGATTATTATAAATATCTTAAAAAACAATAAATATATACATATAATACCATATAATATTTTATTATGAACTTTTATTACCCATTTATTAACAATTTCTTATTAAAATCACGTTTCGAGTAATAACTGCTTTGGTTTACATGTATGTTTTGATTTTTTATTTTCAATCTTCTTAATTTGGTCCCTATATGAAAATTTCCATAATGTTAAATATTTTATAAGTATCATATATATTAATTATATTAGTATTTATAAAAATACATAAATGGTTGAGATAGAAAATTAAATACACCATTCAGGTAGACCATACAATGTACGTACACATGGACATTGTTTCCATTTTCTCGATGAATGAAATGAATCAAAGGTAAATAATAAATTACCATAAAATAATAATTATCTATTAATATATATTCCATATATTCAATAAATATACCCTAATTACCTTCCACACAAATATATAGTGATAAATGATTCACATCGCTCTGTGAGGCAGTTGTCCGCCGTACACATGAACGACATTATTGTATTCCCAAGAAATGGAGTTTAAGGAGGTATATGTGATATAATAATTAAATATGTATAATTATTTAAAAAAATATCAAATATATTCATTTAATTTATCTTTTTAACAATCCAATTAATATAGAAATGAAAAACACATCACATCGATTCATGAGGTGGTAGTACGCCATACACACAACAGACATTAGTGTTTTCCAAATGGTTGGTAGGTAATAAGGAATTTGTTATATTATAATTTAATAGGTATAATAATATTATAAATATAATATATAAACATTAATTCCATATTTATATAATTCATTATGAGGTGGTTATGGAAAACGAATAACATCTTTTGACGAGGAGGTAGTCTGTCGTACACATGAATGATGATTTCATATCCCATTTGATGGAAGTGGAGATGGATATAGGATTTAAAATTAAAATAATTAAATATTAGTATATTGGATATATAATTTTATTTTTTATCATATTTGGAATGTTTTTAAGGATCTATAAGAGTTAGTAAAACAAAAAAATGCATATTTAAAATATTTACCACTTCTCCGGACAACCTCATTTGGTTTATCCTAAACCGTCAAAAGATTGAATTAATGATATGAAAAAGGACTACATAATTTGAAGATGGTTGTAATGAATAAATTTACTAAATAATTTTATTTATCCAAATGGTTATGTATGTCTGAAAAGGATAATAGAAAGGGTGACCTTTTAGAAGTGAGGTGACTGGCACAATTGTGATTATTTTAAAAGAAAAAGGTATAACCACGTTTCTCACTTGAATAAAGGATCTAAAAGCCATAATTAATTGAAATTAGAGGTGATAAATTCAAAATATGGACATAAAATAGATTTTATATAAGTTTAAATTTCATTTTACCCCTTATCCTTTTAGTATAACCCCCAGTAAATTCATTTCAACCTTAAGCATCGTAATCAATTTTTACTATTATTATTATTGATAATGGTAAAAAATTATGTTTAAATTATTATAAAATATAAATTATTATAATTTCAAACATGGAATCTATTTGTTTAAATTGAATTCCCAAAAAGTGTAAAACATTTAATTTAAAATTTAACCCTCAGAATGGATGAAAAAGAGGTTTTCCAAAGAGAAATGATTAATCAGTTTTAAAAGATTTTTTATCAAAATTCATTATGAAATTTATTCCAATGACCTAAATTTAATTCATATATAAATATAATAAAAATAATTTTAATTTTAAAAACAACTTAAAATACTTATTATTTTTTTTCACTACAATAAAATAAATGACTATTCTTAAAAGAAATAAGTATCTTTCAATGAGAAGGAAATTATGATTCTTGATGAAGATGTGTAATTCTATTTCATTAATCAAAAGAAATCATCATCTCATTAATGTCTTGATCTACCCACTATAACTATTATAAATTATATCCTGAATAAAATATAGCATCATCATTCTATTTCTTGAAATGGTAATCTTTCAATTGATGATTTCCATTTTAATCTTGAGTACGATAACATTTATCACCACACTTCATAAATACTCCCATTCATAGTTATCATGTTCTGTGCTGTTTTTATACATTCATTACAAGTGGAAAATTCCACCATTACCTTCTTATATTCTTCCCTATTTATATATGTACTTTTATAGAGTGTTTAATCACTTTTTCTTATCTTTATTTACTTTAGATATATAATAATTGTCAAATTATTTGTCTATCTTGATATAACACGACACTATGTCCCCATATAATGAGAATGTTTGTGAGACTAGTTCTCATTTAAGAGATAGATTTTTCCCATAAAAGAAATGATCGATATTACTCTTTGTATTATTCAAATGGTCCAAAAAATTAATTTCTAACCATTTATATTCAGATTAATTCATGAAAATATTTTATTTTTACTTTATTTCCAGAATCTTGATTTTTTTCTCCAAATCTACTCACCATGAAATATTATTTAAAATCATTCAATTCCATTATTGATATTACCTCCTCTTACTTAGTGTTTTAAATGATTACCACCATTTAATATAATCCCCTATTAAATGATAAACTTCCATGAAAATATTCTCAATTTCATTACTTTCTAAGTTGAGAAATATATTTTTTATGGAATTTATCCATGCTTAGATATAATTTGATTTATTGTTCCATAAAATGATAGATGTTTTTTATGAATGAAACATTCCAAAATTTTTACAAAACATTTTGGATTAGTATTATTCTCTATATGGGGAAGGATATTGTTTATAAGACCAGTTAGCTTCCCCAATATAGTTATAATTTGTTAATCTCCAACTGAAACTCTAGATCCAAAATCATTATCTTTTGGAGGAGGAAAATCTGTACATGTATTATGTACATCAGTATAGTTTCCATTAATTCTACTTGTAACAATTTAATAATAGTATAATATATTATATTATATTATTTCATTATGAATCATAATTTATAATTTCCAAACTATTGAAACACTTAACATAAATTGAAAATTTTGTGCATAGAGAATAAAAAAATCAAGAACATGGTTTCTTTGGGAAGAATCTCAAATATTATTATTTTTTCAAATCCTTTATAATTTTATATAAATAAAATATGAATTAACCCAAGAAATTCCTATTGGAGTTTCAAATTGAGTTTTTAGTAAAGGGACAATCAGTATGCAGCATAATGATTGACGAGACATACTCAAACAACCTCTTTTCAATGTTATTACACAAAGATGTATTTTTTCCAAAACCATGATTGTTTTTAATTATTCATAAATGTATTTATTTCTTTGAAAACCAGATAATATCTATATTACCAAAACATTTGGGTGATATCCTAAATCCATTCATACACTGATAACCCCTAATATAGTTTTCTTAAATCTTATTCCCAAGGTTTCAACTAATATTTCTTTGATTACAACTATAAATACCACAACTATAGTAGTTACGAATCAGTGATTACAATATTATATTTTTTAAATATACAATAAATTTTATCATAAAGGATAAAATAGTTAATTTTTCTTGGATAACTATATCCATATTTGAATCTCGCATTACATTTAAAAACATAAAATAAAAATGGAATTTTATTTTAGAAAAACATTATTACCTTTAGAATATACCGACATATCTATCATAAAAAACGTGGAATCCATGGGAATTGAAAAATAATAAATGGGTGAGCTCAGATGTACATCAAGGGTACAAATATAATAGAGGATATCACTAATAAATAATATATAATCAATATCACCAGGTAATGTTCTGAAAACAAATTCCATTATATCAATAACTTTTTCATAGAGAATAATATTGATGGAATAAATAATGATCAAATATTTAACACCCCAGGTAAATAAAGAGTATGACATTTTCACATTTATCCATATTTGTGAATAAAATATTAATAGTACTTTAAAGGGAATGCTATGCTCAATGGCGTACCCAATATGCAACAACAAGTTTCTTTGAAATATTACATTGCACTCTGATAGTAAAACAATATTATGGTAGTTAACGCCTAGCCATTGTAATGGCGGGAATGAACAGAACTAACTAAAAAATTATTATATATGTTTTTCAAATATTTTTATTTTATTCAATAAATGTTAGGGGCTTAAAAATTCAAATGAATCCAGTTTTTAAGCGTAAACATTCCAATATTCATTAAAAGGTGGATTAACCACCTTTTAATGAAGAACCTCTTTTAAATACACTTTTTGACAATTTTATAAGCTCTATTTTTCAAAATAAACATATTATTTATGATTGGGACATTGAAATTTACCTTGGGTTAATTTTTGGTATTTTTCTGACAGTGTTCATTTTTCAATGAATAGTGAAAAATACTGCATTTTACATCAAAACTGCATTTTCATATAATTTAATTACATGGTTATATTATATTTTTAATTTGTTTTAAATTTTAATTATAATATATTTTTACCATGTAATTCAATGATGGTCATTGGGATTAGTTTAACTTTGGAATTAGGCATAAACAAGTGCCAATCTTTTCATAAATATTGTTTCTAAAAAAACCCGCTATTTGTTTTGACAACGGGAAGTTTTTTTAAATTAATTATTTCAATTTATGTGTTTGGAATTTGGTAAAATGGATGAAATATTTGGAATTAGAAGGTCCAAATTATGAAATTAAGACTCTTTTGTTTTTGGACATTATGAATAGTAACGTCGGTAATTATCTTTAATTATCTTGATTAATGAGTAATCGGGTAGTTAAAGATAATAAGATAATATCATAATAATAACAAATGACCCCAAAATGTGTCCTAAGGCTACTGTTTGTCTCATTTCCTACCATGGTATGCCTTGTTCCAAACTTGGGGGCCCCATGGAATCACTTTTGTGAGAAAGTGACTTTTTATCTTTTTATTTTTAAAGAATGTTAAATGTGACAAAGAATGTATCATCTAAGTAAAATATTTTTAATTTTGTCTACATAAATGATCTTTTGGACTATAAATATTCATTAGAAATATAAAACTATTTCCTACATCATGATATGTTTTTTATAATTTTTAAACATTAAATTTATTAAATTATTTATGACATCATGATGATGGAGAGATTACCTCATTAATAAAGGATTTAAATAAAATGAAATGATAATGTGAAATATATGACCTACACATGTCCAAAACCTATTGGATGGGTGGATTTCGAACCCTTATCACCTTAACCTCGAATTATATCAATGTGAGACCTTTTGAATCCGAAAATAATTTTCAAATAAAGTAACATTTCTTTACTTTCCAAGAGTGCCCCTCC
The DNA here is from genome assembly GCA_963277665.1 of Viscum album. Lineage (NCBI taxonomy): Eukaryota > Viridiplantae > Streptophyta > Magnoliopsida > Santalales > Viscaceae > Viscum > Viscum album. The sequence continues at coordinate 1,145,407,980 of OY728148.1, forward strand.
TCTCCACTTATAAAAGGCCCCCATCTCTACCTCCTTTCCCACACTCCCAAATCCTTTGGATCAGCCAACCCCTGCCAATTTTGTCTCTCCACATCCCTCTCTTACTAATTGAATCCTCACTTTGGGCAGAAGTCTTCCCAAGGAAGCCTTTGAGCTCAAACCAAAAGGAGTTACCTGATTTTAAGGTAATGTCTTCACTTGAGTCCTTTTGTTTTATTTTTCTTCTCCAACCCCCTAAACTCTTTTTATTAATTTCATTTGTAACACCTTCAGTATATTAAATATACTAGGATGTTTTTATAAGAAGTATTCTATCTACACTTACACACACCTTTGTCTAATGGTTAAAGAACATACTGTTTCTGTGGTTCGCGATTTTCTGCCTCACGAAACGATGATTGTTCAATATTCTTTTAACACCTTTAAAGGTGGCCATTATGATGTCACTTTATTTTATATAAGATATATATGGTATTTATGTTTACTATATGCTTCTGTATTTTATATTTAAACCATAACATTATTCTTTTCATGTTGTGTAAATGCGATAATTTCATATGAGGAAGTGCGGACTACCACCCCCTCAAGTGATGTGACTCGTACATGCAATACATGGAATGTATAAAGAATGAAATTAATGAACATATGTGACCTATATAACATATATATTATACTGGAATTATAATATATATATATATAATTTATTTGTAATTCCATTAATATGAAAAAGAAAAAAATGAAAGTAGCGTTCATGCGTACGTACGGCCTACCGTCTCCATGAACGGTGCTTTTCGTTTTTTATCTCCAAATGATATGGAATAGTATAAAATGAATATGTAAGGGATATATATGATATATATGATATATACATCATTATTGTAACTCTGTATATAATAGATACATGAACAACTTGTAATTATAAAGAGCATATTTTGACTCAAGTACCAATGATCGTTTAAACGACCGTTATTAACTAAAATAATTACATAGTGTTAATGACATGGTAATAAGTGATATAAAAGGAATAATTAACTTGAAAAAGGTTCTTAAGGAAGTATAAATTAACTCAATTTTATTATTCAGGAGATTAAAGAACGATCGAGTCAAGCCGGACCCGAGGTAAGGGATCCTACTTCTCTCTTTCTTTTTAAGTACACTCTTTTATGTCATTCCTTTTAAAGATCATCTTTCTTGTTATTGGGATATTCTCTTATATTAATCTTACTGTAATTATTATGTTCATATGATGAGATACCCTATTCCCTCTCATCAATCCATTTTAAAGTTTTAATTGGCGTCGTTAGGCTGCCGAGTTTTCGAAAGGGATTTTTCATCTCACTTTTATTCCTGTGAGATTTATGCTACATTTTCCACAATTTCCTTTGAGTGGTGTATGTACTGCCCATTATTATACACTTTGTGTAGTATAATTTCATTTATGGGTATTCACATATTAATTTTATGACCCTTCTTCCATGGGGTGTACGTTTCGAAAGTTACCCAACTCGGTAAGGGGACCTTTCACCCTCCTCATTTTAAAAGACTTCTTTTGTTATGTCTTTTAATTAACATACTATTATGTTGGGATATGTTCTTTTATATCCTTATTTATGTAAATTTTATTTCCAAGTGATGAGATTCCCTTTTTATCTCTCATCAACACATTTTCTGAATTTTGAAGTGATGCCGTTAGGCTGTCGAGTTTTACCAAGGGAACTTTTTAACCCGATTTCGATTTCTTTGGGTTCAACATGCAGTTATTGAATATGAAATCTTTTGAATATGTGTGAATGAACTTTTATTATTTTACACTTAATATCCACTTATATTTGGTGTATTTATATTTGTCACACATAATTTTGAGATTGAATTATCCTTAATTTAAGGATACCTTCTTTATAAGGGAATTCATCACATTTGACATTTCTATTGAGACTTCATTGTTGTTATTCACCAATTTAATCTTATATGGTGTATATACTGTCCTTTTGAATATTATATAATGAATCCATTTATTCTCATGATATTATAAATTTCTGACTAAATGTTATTCCTCAATTATTGTATTCAAGTGTCTCAAATTTTGGTAGAACCCCTTTAACCAAAATATCACTTTTAATGTTTTAATTATTTGTTCTTATTAATATCCATGTTTCAAAAATAGTTTTAAGGATTTATTTATATGGATATTAATGGTTTAAAATATTAAAAGCATCAAGGTGGTATGGGACACTTTGATTCAACAATCTCTTTATTAAATGTTTTAAATGGTTTTGGAAATGGTTTCTTTTTTAATGGATTCATTATTTCAATATACTAAAATGTTATATTGTGATTGAAATGTGGAAATTTTATGTTTCATTTATGCATGTTTTATGTGATATGTTTATGTTATGTTTCTTGGGAATTGTTATTAAAACGGGTTGTTCTGTGATAAACTAAGGGCGGGTGAGCCCGATATAGCTCTCCAATGTATTGGGTAACGCGAAGGAGTGAAACGTTAAGGTTACTCCAAAGATATTTGGGTAATATACTGTAGTGGGTATTCCAAACGTAACCAAGAGGGTTTCTCCCTACGTAATAATGTTATGAATGACTCAAGTTACTTTTTATGTCTAATGATTTATATGATTTATTCATGATTTTATGAGGTATGTTAAAGTACTTATGTTTGATGGGTAAAGTATGATTTAATTCTTATGTCTACATGTAATCATGTTTCCTTTCAATATTTTTATATCCCTTACTATGCTTTTTATGCTCATCCCATGTTTTTGAAATGTTTTTCACAGGTCAAGGGAAGGGTACATGTTATGATGATAGTGTCAAGGAAGTGTCACGAAAGAATCCATGTTTTATTTTACATATGTTTCCATTAATGGGAAAAATGAATAATATCTTTTATGTAACCAATTTGTTTAAATGTGGAATATAATTCAGGTTTTATGATCTAATTCTCTAAAACTCTAAACTTGAAAAGATCCTCAATGTGTAATCTTGTAATAACTCAAGATTATGTAAGCTTTAAGGCTGGGGCCTTATAAAATAGTTCCATATAAATAATTACATGAGTTTTAAACTTTTCTATATATATCATAACTAATTAAATAGTCACATGGATATCAAAAACAAATCTCTAAATGGGGGAATTCCTAATTCTAGACATCATAACCATATCATGAAGGACTCGTTCCATGAATTATAATAAAAATTGGTAAGGGAATAGAAAAAAATCAAGGATAGATTGTATCATGAAACATACCTATTCATTATTTGGATATAAGGTTCCCTTATAATCACTTACTACATCTAATGTATTACTCATATGAATGGGTGAAACATAATCAACATAAAAATTCAAATTTAAAAACATGCATCCTCAATGTTAATAAATTTTTATCAAATCAATAAACATAATCACGAACCATAAAAATTAATATGGAGAATAGTACTAAAATATTACATCCCTAGTAAATCATAATATCTTTTAAAAAGTAATGACATATATGAATATAGATTAAAAATATCACATGATGATTCCTAAAGGGAAAAAACTTTTCATTTTGAAACAAATTATTCAAAATTTATTTATTTTAAATATTTTGAAAGAAATTTTATTTGGAAGGAAAATTTGAAAATTTTGAAGGAATATAAAAAATAATGAGTGCCCATGAGTGTAGAAAACTATGTTTATACTATATAATTAAAATTTAAAATCACTTTCACGCTATTGTAAGAAGTTAAAAAATACTTAATTTAGAAAATGATAAGTAGAGTCATTTTAACACCATTTGTATAAAAAATCAGTAGAAATTTATTTCATTAATCATTATATAATATTATTAATATTTTAAAATCATTTTAAGGAAAATATGGTATATTAGAAATGACTATAGATAAGATAGAAAAACTAGGTCTGTATTTCTTAAAAAATAATTTATTTGTCTTTAGTTCATAAAGAGTATAAAATTAATGCAAAATTTAAATTCACATAAATAAATTTATGATAAATCATATATCATTTTTATGATATAAATATCCAATAATTCCTTTAATAGATAATTAAACATAAACAATCATGAATAATAATGAGAGTGTGAAATAAACACTTACATTAGGTTTGACTTCCTTCATATGTGTTCAAACCTACTATATAATAATTATATAATTATTATAAATCTATTAAAAATACATAAAAATATTTTTATCAGACCTTATATAATTTACTTATAATCATTTATCACATATTTATCACCAATTATTTCTAAAAATCATAGTTCCAGGAAATGACCGCTTTATCTTTCATGTATGTTTTTATTTGGTTGTATTCTTCATTTTAAATTAATCTTGGTTAAATAATATATAGAATATTAATATTGATATAAATATCATATATATTATTAATATATATTTATATTCATTTTTAAATTTCATGTATTCAAAAATGAGTTACACAGTTCAGGGATATAGTAGACCGTACGTACCCATGAACATTATTATCATGTTTTAATGAATGAAAAACGAATGGTAAATAATAATTAAATTTTATAGAATATTTGTTGTCACATATATCATATATATTAATTAAAAAAATCCTTATTATGATCTATGTGAATTGGAAATGAAAAAAACAATCACATCATTTTTTGGATGGGTAGTCCACATGTACACATGAGCAACATCATCATTTTTCAATGGTTCGAAAGCTAAAAAGGAATATATATTATATTATAATTAAATATGTATATATATTTCGTAAATATCCTATATATTAATTAAATACATAATTTTATCAATTCTTGATAGGTGGTGATGGAAAACGAATTACATCAGTTCGTGTTGTGGTAGTCCATTGTACACACGATCGATAGTTTTGTTTCCCATTTGATGGAAGACTGGATGGATTTATGGAATACCATTAACATAATAACATCTCAGTATATAGAAGATATTAGTGTTAATATTTTATAATAATTTATAAATATTTTATGTTTGTGGAAGAAGAAATAAAAGGAAAGTTAATAGAATAAGGATTAAGGAGCGAGAGCGAGTTCAAGCTCCTTAGACAATCCATTTTGATCGATTTTCACAAGATCATACCAAAATTATCAATCTACACTCATATAATCCTCAAAATCATGATACTTACCATATATCATCTCCCTTAGAGTCCAAGGATCGTGATGAGAAAGAACTTAAGGGTTTCTCCAACTTCTCCGGCTTTTTAGGTGGGACTTTTACTTCACTTATAGATCATCCCTCACAAAAGATCATCTGGAAGGGTTCCACTGCTCACGTATCGGCTTCTAATAATGTAATTTAAGAAAGTTGTGATTTGTTTAATTTATCATTTATTGTTCAAATTTTATTGGGGAATGGAACTATACCATAGAATGTTATTGACCTAGTTTAACATGTATTATCTATATGGGGGAATTATAGATTTTAAATGAATATCATGAGGTCATGGTTTTTTCCACATTTCCCCCTCATCTGAATTTAAAATGGTGATCCTAGAGATATGGCTCACTCAACCATAGCCCTGTTACCATAAGTATTTTTGACTAGATGATAAATTTTAGTTTTAATTTCTTTAAGGACTCTGTTTCATAGATCTGGGATAAGATTCGTGGGATTAATTAGGCTACTATAGAACTCTAAAATTGTATATCACATCGCATCTGCGATTGGAATTCCAACAAGGATGGACTATGACACTAAAAATGTATGTGTTAGTCATTATGTTTGTTTATTGGAAAATTGGATTTATTTTTTACACTGATTGATTGGGTTGTTCTTTCCACTCCTTAAGATGAAATCCCTCTTAGAATACAATACGAGAAAATGCCTATGTTCTGTGAGTCCTACAAAAATTATTTGTCAATAAAAATATATGTTCAAAAGTGATCTTGTTTTCTCGAATTTTTAGATTAGAGGTCTTGAGGTTCATAACTATCAAAGGAAAATTAAACATAAGACTGACCAAACGAATGAGGGTTATGCTAAACATCAATTTGTGGAAAATTCAGGGCATGTCCTTGTTTAATCCCCAGAGGTTCAATTTCCTGCTAATAATAGTTATACTATTCCTCAGATGATATCTCCTACATGTTTAATTAAGGAAGGATATGATTATCCTTTTCTTGGACTATCACCCATTTCTATAGATGATTTTATATCAGCTGCTCTTAACCAGTATCAATTAAAGAGTCCTTGTTTATGGGTTGATATGACAGAGTAATCTCATGTTGCCACTGATGTTTTTTCTTTTAAAGAAGCTCCATCAAGGGGTATAGATGATGAATAAATTAATAAAGAATTTAATGATTCTCAATATGATATGGAGTTAGACATACAAGATTATATAGATTTCAATATATGGCATGAACATAGTGAAATCTCTTCGAAGACCAGTAATGTAAAAGCAAAGATAGTCGCCACAACTTCAGGAAAATCCAAAAGCAAGTCTTGTAACTCGAATCCTCTAGTGACCTTCCCATCACTGGATAATTTTTCTTCTAATTTTCCACGGATTTATAATGATCCTATAAATATTTCACCCCTATCTCTAGGGGTGTGAAAGGTATTTGTTCATATAATTTGAGTAGGTTGGAACATCTTAATAACGATGGTGATGAAAAACATCCCCTTTTGAGTTTGTTAGAAGTGTTCCAATGGAAAAAACAAAGCCTATGATGGTTTGTAATCCTACAAATGGAATCCTTCAAATATTGTATGTGCAGTATCTCACACTCAAATAGGCACTCCCTAACTGGACAGTATGTCTACAATTTGGAATCCTATTGGTTGTACTACCGAGAAAGTTCATGACATGCATGCACAAAACTTGGACATTGGTAGAGATACTGCTTTGAAAATCACTAAATGGATTGTAAGGCATGTTCCTATTTTCCCTTATTCTAAGGGGGATGTTAATAAAGTTTCCACAAACCTATCCACTAATACAATATTAGAGGCTATGTATATAGAGAACTTGGCATGTAAGAATCACTTTGGTGATAAATCTCATAAGGATAACCATTAGGCTACATCTCTTTAGACCCCTGTCTTGGATTTGGAAAGTTAATCTCAAAAACATGGAGTTTGGACAAGACTCATCAGGTGAAAGTGAAACTGAATCTGAAGGTGGGACTCCATACTAATTTGAATTACTTTCTTCAGGAAGTAGTGAACATGATGGCCAAAAAAATACTCGGGATTTGGTAGTTCTTCTTACCATATCAGGTGTATTCATTCACAAGTTGTTTGACTATTTTTCGATTTTCTTTTTGCTTTCATTTCCTCAGTTTTACTAATTTTCTAATTTAATATTAGGGGATGTCATTGTAGATACCCTAAGCTTTATGTACATGGATAATACATTACTTTTGTGGAATACTTAATACATAACAAAAACAGACACACAAGGATCGTAATAGTTTAGTGTCTTTGGAAACTCAAAATAAAATCTTCTAATCGTGGTGAAATATCTTCAAAATATCCCAATAAAGATCTTCGACTTCTTTCCTACCTAAAACCTTTATTTATATCATGGGGAAAAGAAAACATAAAAGGGGTGAGGTCAAATTCCCAGTAAGGGTAAACATAAAGAACATAAAACAATCCATAAACATTTGAATGCAAAAACATGAACATAAAATCTAAATATAAAAATCTTGAGAAAAGACATGAATATTGGAAGTACGTAAGGCATATATCATAAGGGAACATCAATCATGATAAAATAGAATGGGAATAAAAAATTTAATTGTGGCATCCATTAATCACATGTAATTATTTCCATAGTATCCAAGGCATTGCTGCCAAGACCATCGTAGTGGACAAAGTCCCTTTCTGAATCGAGTTCACTCCTCGTTCCAGTCCTATAATACTGAACCGGATTAAATTACCATTCCAACCATGTCTATCTCATGAGATATAAATCTTTACCCAATGAATTAGAGGGAGATATATGTCCCACCCATCTCATAATGAAATCATTCTTACTTGTGCCACAAAAATAACTTAAAACATTCATCATAACCCATAGAATAAAATCGGTTTCATAAACATCATCCCATCATCACATAATCCATATAAAACAAATGGATATTTCATCATAAGAAAAGTGAAACCATATAAATCATAGAGACATTATACATGAAACATACACATATGAAATAATGTCTTCTTAGATGGAAAATGGTTTTGATAAAACATTTGAAATAAATTATTGAGGAAAATATCCTTTCTTCTTCAAAATCAATTTCTTTTCAAAAAAAGTCATGAAATTTTAAAAGAATTTTTTTTTTGAAAAATTCATGAAATATTTTGGAGGAATCATCATGAAAATAAGTCTTTATAAGACCGTAAAAATCCTTTCATGCCGTATAATTTAAAAAAACATTCTTATCGTACTTTTTCTAGAAAAGTCAAAAAGTACCTCGTAACGTAATCAAAAGAAAGATTCCTTACATACCATGTAGTAAAAGTCAAAAATGGGTAAAAGGACTTTAAAAATACATGAAAAAACTTTTATAAAACATGTACATGGATGATAGAAATAACCCCAGTAAATACTTACGAATAAGAAATCTCAGATAAAAATGAGATTTGCAAAATTATCCCTTACCTTAGGTCTGATATGCTTCGTACGTATCCGAACCTCATGTATAATGATTTAAATAATGTAATTGAATTATTACAGAATCATATTCATTGTTATCATGTCATATATGGTTCACTTATGACTTTATATTACCCGTTCTTCTGTAAATTCCATGTTAAAGAGTGTTTTGGGTAAAATCGTTTCATTTTTCGTTCGTGTTTTGACTTGTAATTATTCATATGATTACTTAGATCATGGTTAATTAATTCCAGAATATAAAACATGATTTATATATAATATATATTCAGAATATACATATATATAATAGATCGATAAATGGAAAGAAATTCACCGTTCATGGAGACGGTAGGTCGTACGTACACATGAACGCTGTTTTCGTTTCCTTATTGAATTGAATGGAATTAAGTGGATGACATACATACATACATATATAAATAAATCCAGTATAATTTTTATGCCATATATTTCATTATTACTTATCAAATATACTTTATAATCATTCATGAATGATTAATCATGGAGAATGAATCTTATCGTGTCGTGGAGAGGGTATTCCGTACGTACGTACGCGTGGTGATTTCGTTTTCCGTAGGATAGATAGATGGTGAAATAGGGTTGTTTCATACTTATAATAACATATCATTATATGATTTATACTGATGTTATTACTTCATAATGAAACAACTAAAGAATAATAAGTGGAAGAAGAAATAAAGTTGAAAGAATCGGTAACAGACACTACCTCTTCTTTGAAGCGCCTCTTTGAGACCTCCTCCTAGGGCACTAAAATTTGTCTTTGAAGAAGACCAGAACCTCTAGGATGTTTCTATGGAAGTGTATAAGAGAATTGTTTAGGGTTTGGACGAGCGTGAAGGCTCAAAGTGGTGTGTGGAAGAGAGGGATGAGCATCCCTTTTATAAGGGAGGAGAGGGGCACCTTTGGAAAAACTAAAAATATTATTTTATTATAAAGACATATTCGGTTTTTAATAGCTCCAAATTGAGTTATTTAGAAGATAAGGTGGGTATGGGTCTAAATAATCTCATCCAATAGAATTTAGACAAGTTTAGGTTTCTATTTTAACATTAGCATTTAGATTTAACCTTAAGTTAAATAATTTTACTTTTACCGTGTCTTCATGTTTTCTTACACTATAAGGTTAATAAACTTACAATAACAAGGAAACATAACCAAACTTTGTTTATTATTAATATATATAACATTGTCTAAGTCATTGGCCGAAAATTATATTTTTAGGAATAAAATAACAATTAATAATATAATATTTGTTTTAAAAACTATTTTATGTCAATTTTGACACTATTTGGTAATTGATTTTTTTGAAAATCATAACAGAATGATTAGTTCTAAAAAAGTTAACAAAATCAATACTAAAATGTCATATTAACCTATAAAATCAGTGTAATTTATAAAAAGTCTCAAATTACATTTATTTTGGTATTTATAAGATCAATTATGTCAATATTTCATTAATAAGATAATTACTGCATCATCATTGTTTCATAAATACATTAAATTATTTAAAGTCTAAAAATTACAAATCAAATACCATTATGTAGGAAATATTTTTAGATTTCTAATGAATATTTATAGTCGAATTTATCGTATGTATTACCCTATATTAAAAATGATTTACTTATTAAACATTGATTTTAACTATTTTAACCCTTCTTTAAATAAATTAATATTAAATGTCCTAATCTAATCCAAGTGGGCATAAATGGTCATATTTTATTCCTAAGGTTGTTTTTGGTCGAATTAAACTTATCCAATTTAATTAGGACCTGTGTTAAGGTAATAATAATATCATTTGTACCCTTAATTATCCCATTTACTTTTAACCGTGGTAAATAAAAGTAAAAAGTTACTATTCACCAAAAAAAATTTATCTCATTGAACCACATTTTAGTCCTTGATATTAACCTTATATCTCGGATTTTCTAAATTACACTCACAGAAGTGGTAAAATTACGTTTTATGAAAAATTCAGTTTTTTAACTACCACTTAGTGGTTTCACTGTTCATCAAAAAATGAAAGTTTCCAGAAAAATACCAAAAAATAGGCCTAAGCTATATTTGATATTATGAATTAAAAAATGATGTCAATTTTACCAAATTCAAAACATATCAGTTTCACTAATTAATTGAAAAATTAATTCCCGTCGTCAAAACAAATAGCGTGTTTTTAAGAGATAATAACTATCAAAAGATTGACACTTGTTTATGTCTGGTTTAAATTTGAAATTACATCCAATGACCAAAATTGTATTAAATGGTAAGAATATATTCTAAATATACATTAAAACCACTCAAATTAGTAATTTATCACTATTAATTATTTCGATTAAAAAAGTTGTTTTTAATTAAAATTTAGTGATTTTCACTATTCCTCAGAATATGAAAGTTATCCGAAAAGTACCAAAATTTCACCCTAAGCTAATTTCGATATTCCGAATCCAAAAATGAAGTCCATTTTGAAAGATAAAATTTATAAAATTTCAAAAAGTGGGTATTACTATTCATAACAGCTTGTTTATATAACATATCGTTGTTTAGCGAAACTCGGTATTGCATACAACACACACTATCGTGGAAGGTCGCGATTGCATGTAATGAAATCCAAGTCAGGGAATCTTGTTATGCAAGATCCTTTTGGTGTATCATACAACACAAGACATTAATGAAATTAAAAATAATATTTTTCAAAAAATCTAGGGGTGTTACATTCTACCCCCCTTAAAATGAATTTCACCCTCGAAATTCATCGGGGTTATAAATGGTTTACTACTCGAAAGTTTCTTTCATAGAAACCCATATCGTAAAAAGGAATACCAAAACGTGGCTTTAAAAACTAAAGTATGAAACATAACGGTTACCCAAATTAACTCATCACTGGGTTTTCACGTAGGAGAACATAGGTGAAAATATGGATGTGGAAGAAAAATCTAACCATCAAGTTCTGATGGAGAGTGGTAGAGAAAATGGCTATAAAAATTCCAACAATCACAAAGCCATAAATTTGTGATGATCTAGGTTACCATATGATTCATCAGATATAAGGGCACTAGGACAACATTTTTGGTTTTCATGAGCATTTCCCTAAAGTTGAATAATTTGAATTAGAATAAATACTTACTTTATTTTGGTACAATCTCACTGTTGTTCGTGCCTTGAACAATTTCCACTTCATCTCTTAATGAAATGAAGTTGAACTTGTTATTCGTGATGTGTTATCCGATCATGTGATAGAATGACGGGTCATTCCATATGTCTCAAACAAAAGGTTAGCAAAAGTTTTTAAATATACATAAGTCGATCTATAGTGAGATTAATCATATATGGTTCCTAAAATGGACTTATACTTCATATATCATACTTCTTAATATAATAAAACTAGTTTCTACTAAACAGGGACATCCTGTAGGATAGTGGTAGGCGATAAAGGCCAGTCACACTTCTGTTGTGAGTTTGATTCCCACAGCCTTGTCCAACGCGATGGGCTGTCGCCCGTCCTGTAGGTTGTCCTTTTTCTAAAACTACATTACTATAACACCCCATCAATAATATAAAAAAAAGTTCTATCCTTAAACAATACTAACTTATTTCCAACACAATCAATTTCAATCTTTAGTCTTATCCAAAATACTATTTTCCAATCTCATATTATAGTGAAAAAAATTACCATAGAGTTCATATAACAAGCATGTTAATACCATCGTTGATCCCCATATATCATCAGATATGTCTTGTTGGTCACATTCCAAACATTTTAAGTCCTTAATCATGTATTCTCTTGAAAAATAAATACCCATTGAACCTTAGTGAAAACATGAGTGCTGTCAAAAGTTAACTCTTTCCACATACCAAAATCCCAAAATTTCGATATACTCAAACCATAATATCACTTAGTCCTTGTATCAGTCATGAGCTCATGATTACTATCATATTATGTTCTCCTTATCCCTTCATTATGCGCATTTCATCTTCTTTCTAAAAATATTTCAATCACATTTTCATGGTTACCAGTGCCATATAATTATTGAAAACCAATACATAGATATTCCAAAATTCTACAATACCATAATTGGGATTTCATGATACTATTTTGAAATCCAATTACATAAACACTTAATCATTACAAAACATCGTTTTAATACTCAACATCACAAATAGTTATCACATGAGACTTGCCTTTATCCTTTTCTTTAAGAGGTTTCTCACGTTGATCATCATTAACCAGTGTATTAGGGCATTTATTAGCATAATGCCCCATTTCCTTGCAGTTGAAGCATTAAAGTGTTGGTGGAGAGTTATCTGTAGTCTTTTCTCTATTCACATCATTAGAAACCTTTTTCCCATTTCTTCAACAATCAACTGCTCGATGACCTTATTTTCCTCACTTAAAACATTTTCTAGTACCTTTTAGGAAATCTCCACAGTGCTTCTTTCCACAGTTTGAGCATAAAGAAACATTCATCCCCTTTTCACCATTGTTTGGAGATTTCTCCTTGAACTCAATCTTTCGTTTCTTGTCAAAACCATGAGATGGATATGTTACACCAAATTCCAGTTCTACCTTGATAGAACAACGCATAATTTCATCATATCTAATGGAGTCTTTTATAGCTAATACCCTTCGAAGACATGGTTTTAAGTCACTGAAAAATCGATCAACTTTACTTTCAGGTTGGATGATAAAGCCAGATGCATACCTTGAAAGTCTTGTAAAATTCGCTTCGTATATACCAACAGATTCATCATCCTTCATCTTAATCTCAAGAAACTCCTTTTCCATATTTGTTCGAAGAATACTAGGGAAGTACTTACTGAAAAACAAGTTCTTGAACTTGTCCCATTCCATGGACTCAATTTCATCTCTTTGCCTTGTATTCTTGATAAGATTCCACCATTGATCAGCATCACCTTCCAAACTATATACTGCTAAGATGAATTTATCTTTCTCAGAACATTGTAAAACTGAAAATATCTTTTTAGTAGTAATGATCTATTGTTCATCCACTAAGGGATCAGAAGACCTGCTGAATGAAGGTGGACGCTGCCTCATGGAGGATTCAACAGAATGTTGTTCCTTTCTCTGCTCATTTTGAAATCCAGAATGATTCATAGCTTATGTAAGTATAGAAATAATATTGTGCACTCCATCTCCCATGACATTGGTTTGGTCAAGAGGACAATTATTTCATTGTCCATTACATTGATCAACACGGTTCCTTCGGGCTCCAGCCATCGTCTAAAACCCAAAAATAATAGTGTGGGAGGCAAATACCATGCTAGGGAAAAAACATAATAAAGTGGGAGTACCATCAATATCTAACATCATATGTTTAAATCTAAGATTGTTAGTGAAATTCTAGGACTATAACCTATACGTATACTTAACCTTAGGTACATCCATAGACATACATTAGAAATATCTCTAGGGATCTCACTAAATTTTTCGCATCCTAGTTTTCAAAGGATAACTAAACCTTTCCTCTGATACCAACTGTAGAGACCCGAATCTTGACGTACATGGACAATACATTACTTTTGCGGAATACATAATACATAACAAAAACAGACACACAAGGATTGTAATAGTTTAGTGTCTTTGGAAACTCAGAATAAAATCTTCTAATCGTGGTGAAAGATCTTCAACATCTTTCAATAAAGGTCTTCCCCTTTGTTTTCCTACCTAAAACCTTTCTTTATATCCTGGGGAAAAGAAAACATAAAAGGGGTGAGCTCAAATGCCCAGTAAGGGTAAACATAAAGAACATAAAACAATCCATAAACATTTGAATGCAAAAACTTGAACATAAAATCTAAACATCAAAATCTTGAGCAAAGACATGAATATTGGAAGTACATAAGGCATATATCATAAGGGAACATCAATCATGATAAAATAGAATGGGAATAAAACATGTAATTGTGGCATCCATTAAGAACATGTAATGATTTCCATAGTAGCCAAGGCATTGCGGCCAAGACCATCTTAGTGGACAAAGTCCCTTTCTGAATCGAGTTCACTCCTCGTTCCAGTCCTGTAATACTGAACCAGATTAACTTACCATTCCAACCATGTCTATCTCATGAGATATAAATATTTACCCAATGCATTGGAGGGAGATATAGGTCCCACCCACCTCATAATGAAATCATTCTTACTTATGCCAATAAAATAACTTAAAACATTCATCATAACCCAAAGAATAAAATGGGTTTCATAAACATCATCCCATCATCACATAATCCATATAAAACAAATGGATATTTCATCATAAGAAAAGTGAAACCACGTAAATCATAGAGACATAATACATGAAACATACACATATGAAATAATGTCATCTTATATGGAAAATGGTCTTGATAAAACATTTGAAATGAATTCTTGAGGAAAATTTCCTTTCTTCTTCAAAATCAATTTATTTTCACAAAACGTCATGAAATTTTAAAAGAAATAGATTTTTTGGGAAATAATCATGAAATATTTTGGGGGAAGCTTCATGAAAATAAGGCTTTATAAAACCGTTAAAATCCTTTCATGCTGTATAAGTTAAAAAAACAATCTTCTCGTACTTTTTCTAGAAAAGTCAAATAAGTACCTCGTAATGTAAACAAAAGAAATATTCCTTACATAACATGTAGTAAAAGATAAAAATGGGTAAAAGGACTTTAAACATACATGAAAAAACTTTTATAAAACATGGACATGGATGATAGAAATAACCCCAGTAAATACTTACGAATAAGCAATCTCGGATAAAAATGAGATTTGAAAAATTATCCCTTACCTTAGGTCTGATATGCTTCGTACGTATCCGAACCTCCTGTATAATGATTTAAATAATGTCATTGACTTATTACAGAATCATATTAATTGTTATCATATCATATATGGTTCAATTATGACTTTATATTACACGCTCTTTTGTAAATTCCATGTTAAAGAGCGTTTTGGGTAAAATTGTTTCATTTGTCGTCCGTGTTTTGACTTGTAATTATTCATATGATTACATAGATCATGATTACTTAATTCCAGAATATAAAAAATGATTTATATATAATATATATTCAGAATATACATATATATAATATATCGATAAATGGAAAGAAATACACCGTTCATGGAGACGGTAGACCGTACGTACGCATGAACGCTGTTTTCGTTTCCTTATTGAATTGAATGGAATTAAGTGGATGAAATACATACATACATATATATACATAAATCCAGTATCATTATTATGTCATATATTTCATGATTAATTTTTATATATACTTTATAATCATTCATGAATGATTAATCATTGAGAATGAATCTCATCGCGTCGTGGAAACGGTATTCCGTACGTACACACGCGTGGTGATTTCTTTTTCCGTAGGATGGATAGATGGTAAAATAGGGTTGTTTCATACTTATAATAAAATATTAGTATATGGTTATACTGATGTTATTACTTAATAATGAAACAACTAAAGAAGAAGATGTGGAAGAAGAAATAAAGTTGAAAGAATCGATAACGAACACTGCCTCTTATTTGAAGCGCCTCTTTGAGACCTCCGCTTAGGGCAATAAAATTGGTCTTTAAATATGAACAGAACCTCTAGGATGTTTATATGAAAGTGGAGAAAAGAATTTGTCAGGGGTTGGCCGAGATTGAAGTCTCAGAGTGGTATGTGGAAGAGAGGGATGAGGTGCCCTTCTATAAGGGAGGAGAGGGGCACCTTTGGAAAAACCACAACTATTATTTTATTATAAAGTCATATTCGGTTTTTAATAGCTCAAAATAGAGTTATTTCGAAGATAAGGTGGGTATGTGTCGAAATAATATCATCAAATAGAATTTAGAAACGTTTAGGTTTCTATTATAACCTTATCATTTAGATTTAACCTTAAGTTAAATAATTTTACTTTTACCGTGTCTTCATGTTCTCTTACACTATAAGGTTAATAAACATTTCCTAAAAAGCCAAATGAACCCCAAGATTTTTATTATTAATATATATAACATTATATAAGTCATTTGGCCGAACATTAGATTTTTAGGAATAAAATAACAATTAATATTATAATATTTGTTTAAAAAACAATTTTATGTCAATTTTGACACTATTTGGTAATTGATTTTTCTGAAAATCATAACAGAATTATTAGTTCGAAAAAAGTTAACTAAATTAATAATAACATGTCATATTAACCTATAAAATTAGTGTAATTTATAAAAAGACTCAAATTTCATTTATTTGGGTATTTATAACATCAATTATGTCAATATTTTATTAATAAGATAATTATTGTATCATCATTGTTTCATAAATAAATTAAATTATTTAAAGTATAAAAATTAAAAATATAATACAATTATGTAGGAAAACGTTTTATGTTTCTAATGAATATTTATAGTCTAATTTATCTTATGTATAACCCTATATTAAAAATTATTTACTTATTAAACATTGATTTTAACTATTTTAACCCTTCTTTAAATAAATTATTATTAAATGTCCTAATCTAATCCAAGTGGGCCTAAATGGTCATATGTTATTCATAATGTTGTTTTTTTTGGAATTACACTTATCCAATAGAATTAGGACATGTGTTAGGGTAATACTAATATCATTTTTACCCTTAATTATCCTATTTACTTTTAATCGTGGTAAATAAAAGTAAAAAGTTACTATTCAGCAAAAATATTTTTATCTCAATGAACCACATTTTAGTCCTTGATATTAACAGTGTCTCTCGTATTTTCAAAATTCCACTCACAGAAGTGGTAAAATTATGTTTTATGAAAAATTATGTTTTTTAACTACCACTTAGTGGTTTCACTATTCATCAAAAAATGAATGTTTCCAGAAAAATACCAAAGATTAGGCCTAAGCTATATTTGATATTATGAATTAAAAAATGATGTCTATTTTACCAAATTCCAAACATATCAGTTGCATTAATTAATTTAAAAATTAATTCCCGTCATCAAAACAAATAGCGTGTTTTTAAGAGATAATAACTATCAAAATATTGACACTTGTTTATGTCTGGTTTAAATGTGAAATTACATCCAATGACCAACATTGTATTAAATGGTAAAAATATATTATAAATATACTTTAAAACCACTCAAATTAATAATTTATCACTATTAATTATTTAGATTAAAAAAGTTGTTTTTAATTAAAATTTAGTAATTTTCACTATTCATCAGAATATGAAAGTTATCCGAAAAGTACCATAACTTCAACCTAAGCTAATTTTGATATTCCGAATCCAAAAACGAAGTCCATTTTGAAAGATAATATTTACAAAATTTCAAAAAGTGGGTATTACTATTCATAATGGCTAGTTTATATAAGATATCGTTGTTTAGCGAAACTCGGTATTGCATACAACACATGCTATTGTGGAAGGTCGCGATTGCATGTAATGAAATCCAAGTCAGGGATTCATGTTGTGCAATCTCCTTTTGGTGTATCGTACAACACAATACATTAATGAAATTAAAAATGATATTTTTTATATAATCTTGGGGTGTTACAGTCAAGCCTCAGTGTTAATAAAAAAATGTAAATTCATTGTTAATAACTATACCTCTTATTCAGAGAACTTATTTAAATGAAAAAGATATCACGGTTAACCCCCAAATACCATCATCATATAGTGTATTATGAATAACTACCTATGTTATATAACATAGGTGATCTGGTGTAATGTTAAAAAATATTCTTGGTCCTTCCTTTTCAATTCTAAAGTGTCTAGTGGTTCAAGAGCTATTTCATAAAACATAGAATATAATTTTACATTTTCTTATAATCTATAATGTGGGTTTTAAAATGGTTTTAAAATTTGTGAAATTAATTTAATTGATTGAAATTTTATTTATAGATTAATTTAATTATTTTTAAAAGAGATTATATTATTTTATAATTTTTTTTGAAAGTGATTTGATTATTTTGTGAGGAGTTTTTTATTTTTTGAAATTAATAATAAATCCATTATTTTATTATTATAGGACTTCTTGATTTTAAATTTAAAAATTTCAATAAAATACTTTCCATTACACATGATTTTAAAATTTTTATAAAGGTAAACAGGATTTTATAAAGGTTGAGTAACATTAAACATTATTTTACATGAGTTGAGTAAGGATGACTTTATTTATAGCTTTTTAATGGTATGTAGAGTTTGAAAATATTTCCTAATGGTATCTTTAAACTATTTAATTTTTAGTCTAGAAAACTTTTGATCATGTATTGGTAGGATTATGCTCACATAATGGTAAAATAATTTTATTAATATCTATTTAAGGGACTTTTTTAGTTCATGAAATGCTAATTTGGGATTCATTATCCTAGTATAAAGGAAATCCACATTTTCTGAAAATTATTTAATGGTAACTTAAATCTCACGTATTTGTAACCATGTGATTCCAAACCCTACATATGGGTGATGTGAGGTTTTTAATTCCTTCATTAAGGTAAACTTCCCCTTTAGGTTAAAACCATATTACCCTTATACAACAAATACTTCATATGTGTGGGAATCTTTTTAACCTATAAAATCTAATTTCTACCCAATTTCGTGAATAAAAGTTATTTTACCTATATCAATGGTTTTAATTATTGAAATAAATATTTAAATCTATCCTAACACATTTAATATTATTTTTAACATTTTAAATGGTTTATATCTAATCGCAATCATGTTTTGAGAAAAACATGAATTAAACATGGAATAAATGGCAATCATGGAAAAGTTTCTACAATATCTATTGAGAGATTTATAAATCATAATATTCATGTTTGTTTGTTTCATTTGAGCCTCCCCATGTTTATCAGGAGTTTTGGTTATCTAAAACCTATATGATTATGCATTTTGAGTCCTTTAAGAATTTTCTGGGGATACTCCTACTTCAATACCCACACACATCACCTCTCCCTATCTTATATACATAGTTATGTGTTTATGAAGCTCTTTTAGAGTGGTTGGTGATTTTTTACAGCCAAATTTTGGGTTCTAGTGTGATCAGAGTATGATTTAGTTTCTTTTTTTAAATGAGGGTGATTAATCATAAATAGAAAATAATTTTAGAATCACAAGATGAACAGTTATTGAAATAATAAAAAACATTGAAGGGAATAATTCGAATATCAAATCTAATGTAGTGAATATATTAAATATCATTCTTCAAGAATATAAAATTTATCATGTAGTAATTAAATTATTGTGATAATATGTTAATCAATTTATTCTTATATATATTTTATCATTAAATATTAACACTCCATAGATATTATTCTTCTTTGAAAATAAACACATGCAATGAATTTATTTTATTTCAAATGGAAAAATCTCTTACTATAGCATAAAAAATAAAAATTATATTATTATATAAAAATTATTATATATATAAATTAATAATATCTTATTTTTGAAAATATGATTCTTCATTGGAAATTGTTATCTCTTTAGACAAGAATTTATGTTTCATGCTTTGTTGAATTTGGATAAAATAGAAATTAAGCGGGAGACATGAAGTGAATATCAAGTAAATATAATTAATATTATTTACATATTTCCTATTTTTTTCATGTAGTTATAAATTTTGAAAAAAAATTAAATTAAACAATTCAAGTTGAATCATGGTTGAAATCTGGAATTAATGCATTTCATTAAGGAATTTTTATCTTGGGTTAGATAATATTCATGATATAAAACTAAGGAAAAAATTTTATTATCCTTCCATGATATAATTTATATCATTATTCTTAAATTGTTTTATCATATTCTTTGTTCTATTTTATGATTTTAATATTATCTAAGAGAGAGAAATATAAATTCGTAAGACATGTAATAATTATTTTTTAATATCAAAATAAATCAAGATGTATTGCTAAAGTACTCAAATATTATTCAGAAAGAATTATTTTGTAATTATGAATATAAAAGAATTGAAAATGTTCAATGTATTAATTTTTTATTTTTTTAAAATAATATTACTAAATATATAGAATATTGTTCAAGCTGATAGATGAATATCACATGATTTTATTAATTTATTGAAAACTAAAATATTCTAGATTGTGAATATTTTATATTCAAGATTGGCTTTGGTGGTTAGATGTGATATTCTGCCCAGTGGTGTTGGAAAACAAGTAGTTAGATGAGTCTGGAGTATGGATTGGTCATTAATATTAATATGTCTATCACGATCCTTAATTAATTTACAATGGTCATTTTTTATTTATACAACCACTTTCTTACTACTGGGTGTCGTTTTATACCATTCATTTGGAGTACATGTTTTTAGTGGTATCTTAGGTTAAGTCCTAGAGTTCCCATTTTTTGAATTAGTATTGAATTAATGAAAGAACGAGGCCAGTTATTGATTCTTATTTATAATAATGACATACCTGAGAATAAAATAAAAGAATTAATTTTGTTTTTGGAACATTTTTTGGAATATTAAAATTTCATTCTTGGAATAAAATGAATTAATTTTAATTAATGGATAATTAATTAATATCAACCTTGATGATTGTTTACTTGTTTGATATCTTGACCCTTTCAGTGGCATCCAAGAATCCGATGTGATGATATTAAAAGATGATTTCGAGGCTATATAGTTTACCTTGGTGTGGTTCTGTTCTATATTTACTTTTTATATTCTATTATTTTAAGCACCCAACCCACTTTGGAAGGGAATTTGATAAATATAGGTTTTGGGGGGTTGGGGGGGGGGGGGCTGTTTTTACCGATATCCATGTTGGTGAGGATAATGAGGACTGACTACCCCCTCTCCCCAAAACGTCTTCCTATATATTTTCACTTGAGGGTATACACATGGTTGATTACACATACATGTGTCTTGTGGACTGTGATGGCTTGTGATTATCTTGAATAATTCTATCTAGTCATGGTGTCTATGTCCCCCAACGAGTGTAAATTCATGATATTTGATTTCATGAGGTAGATTGAATTTACAAAGGTTGTATTTGATTCTATAAATACACTAGGTTATTTATTGGATGGTGATGACAATGATATGGAAATGTGGGCTGATGATAATGTTATAAATTAGACCCTGTTTGAGACTGAGTTAGGTGGGGTACATGCCAGTCTTGTATCTGCAATGACTTGATTTATGGAAGGGATGAGAGCTCTGGATTGGTGATATTGGGGGGTGATAGTGGAATAATAGAGGGGAAGTGTTTTTATAGTACACACACACATATATATATATATGTTATCAAAATTATGATTATACATATGTGTATTATTTGGTGAATGATCCGTAGTGAGGATGGAAAAATAATAATATACCTATTATTGTGAATAGTTAGTGTCATTTTTTTACTCACATTCTTTAGTTTGATTCTTTAACATTTTTCATGAGATGTCTCTAGGGGAATCCATCTAAGAATTAATGTTTTCCTCACTTTACACAAGTAAAAAAATGATATCTCAGGTTTGTATATTCTTCTTGGTGATTGAGTTCGACAATTCTAGTTCGAGGTGTTGTTTTGGAGATTTTAGAGCATTTTGGTCATTTTGAGAATATATTTTATTAATTTTATTAATTTTAGTTGTATTTCCTTATGATCATGCATTGGGATTTATTGATTTATTTATTATTACTAGGAGTTTTTTGTGGAAGTTATCATCTTTTCTATTAATTCCCAAATCCTTATGACAACAATTCCTCCTATTTATGTGTTTATATACCCAGTGTGCCAATTTCCAACTGAGGGCATATTGGAGGGAGGTTTCAAGAGTAATTATATAACTTTATTCATTTCCATACCTAGAGGGGTGCATTTGTAGGGAGGGGTTCATGATATAGTGGTATCAAAGGTGGTGGTTGTGAGCTGGATGATGTTTGGAGTTAGTCTTAAGAAAGGATACATGGGTTGGATGTGAAAAAATCTTATTGGGGAATAGTATATGATACAAAAATGGAGAATGGATGGGATTTAGGATTATAGGTACCTATAAGATTAGACATAAGGAAATTTAAGTTTATTAAACATGCTATGTGAAGTCATGATGCTTATGGGGTAGAGGCCTAGGAAAGGATCATTCACATTGATTATATGTGCATGTGTTTGAACTATGTTTATAATTGGGAATTGGTTAAAAATTAATTATTTAAATAACATTTAGAATAAATCTATGTCCCAGTTTAAGAGTCCTTAACGTTTGTTATTTTTCTAGAATTGATCTTGGTCGACATCCCCATTAGGTTTTTTTCAAGGATGCTCAATAATATGTGTCATAAAATCTCCTTAAGAGAGGAGGATGATGTATAAAATTCTCAGATAAGGACACTCCAAGAGTTCCATATATAGATTATTTCATGTTTAAAGGATCTATTTTCGATCATGGGATAACATTTGTTTTAATGGATTTGGTGATAACCTTAGTTTTAATCATCTTCTATAAGGTCACTTGGATTCATTGGTTATGAAGATGTTGTGTGGGTAAGACTGATGGTGGTGGTTCATATTCCTCAATTATTGTAAGGAGTTGGCTCTTTTATGTGGGGAATTTAAAAAATTTGTTGCCATGTTGATATTCCTTCTTAGATAGAAATGGGATGACTTATAGTCGAGTAATATTTTCACCTTTTTGGTATTACTGAGCTCAATACTTGATGTATTCGGAATCCATTGATTTTTTATTGATCATGAAATCATTCTATATTTATGCACTTAAAATGAATAAATAGGTTTAAAAAATTATTTTATTTCTAGACCATCTGAATAGTTACAAAGAAACCTCCTCATTCGCTTGATCTAAATCCACCTATTTAATCCTTGATCAATGATTTTTTGGAGCATGTGTACCATTTTATTCTTAACCAAAAATAATTTCCATTAGAGATGTCAATTGTTACTCATTCATTGAGGAAAGGGATTAGATAATGGTATAGTCCATGGGAATTATTTCCTTAACCTTGTTTTCATCATTCTATAACTCTCTCCTTAGGCACTGTAATGTGAATATATGGTATGGGTATGTGGCTTTTGTTATGATATTAATCCTATACTATTCTCTCAATCCTATCATGGTGGAGATTTAGTCAGGGGTAAGATTTTCTTATATGGAATTATTTTAATTAATATATTATTACCCTAGTCTATGTGATACAGTATCTAGTTAAATGTTAGAGGATATTATATATCTATATTTAATTTATTTTATACCTATTGTTAGATTAATTTTGTTCTACATTATAAAATAAATTATTATATATTGTGGGTTGTGTATGTTACTTTTTATGGTGTGGGTATGTTCCTGTGTTCTTATATCCCGAGAAGGTATTGTTCTTATATTTTTAATGAGGTATATATCCTAAGGTGTGTAAAAATACGGTATGATCCCCCAATCATTACTTTTTATTTTTTATGATATGTTTTAAAACATTGCAGGGAAGTAAGTGCTACCTAAAGTAGATAATATCACGGTGTATTTCACAATCTGACCAAGGAAAATTTTCAATTTTATTCTTTTCTATATGTAGGATCCTTTGGTTGAGGTTTGGGTTGGGTTCCATCTGAATGTTTTTGAGTATTAGAGTCATGATGTGTTTTTTGGCCTTATTTATGGTTTTAGAACAGGATAGATCAAAATGTGCGAGATCCAAAAATTATTATGACAAATTCTTTTTTAATTAGTGAAAAGGTGCATGACATTCACATGGTTAGGAAAAATCCTGAGAAAAGCGTGAGAAATGGATCTGTCAAATGATAGAGTTGAGTTGCATGGTTGGGGAATGCTTTCTCAAACTGTGCATCCAACCCATCTGTGTGCACCTTATAAATAGTAGGGCATGCACAGTTGGCACACTGTAAGGAAAACCGGGCAGACAAACCATTAAGTCTACCCTATGTTCAAAATAATAATAATAAAATGAAAATAAAATAATAAAAATATAATATAATTAAAAAATGTTTTAATAATAATAATAATAATAATAATTATATTAATTATAATAATATTATTATGAGTATTATTATTATTACTATTATTATTATTATTATCATTTTATGTTATTATTATTAATATCTAGGTTTTAATTAGACCCATAAGGGGATTTCTGCTTACCCCACAAGGCACACCTCCCCCTTTCCACTCCTGCTTTCACGACCCATCACCCCCTCCATCACTATGTTTTTCACCACCCACCCCTTGATATCCGCTATCCTATTCATTGTTCCTTTAGATTTCTTGAAGATTTATAGTCATTTCTCTGAGTTAAGCACTCAACCTCCATTCTCTTCCATGGATTTGGTGTTTCTGCTCTTCCCCATTTCCCTATCGACCTCGGCTGAACCCTAGGGTTTTAGGTGAGCTATGTTTTGATTTATACCTTCTTAATGGGAAATGATAAGGGTCTCTTGGGTTGGTTACATGTATGTTTTGGTGACCATCACTGAAGGTGAAGCACTTTAGACAGTTTTAGTCTGACTACTAATAATTTTGGTAAAGTATTTCAAGTCTTTCGCTTCGATTTAATTTGAATTTATGGTTTTTTTTAATTTTTATATTTTTGGTAAATTTTGTAGACTTTTTAGACCTTCCTAATGTAATTTATAGCCATCAAAGTCGAGGGAGAATACATGTACATGCATAGGTAATGCATATATATATATATAACACCTCTTTTTTACATATTCCCTCATTGAGAGAGGAATATGTGCAATGCATCTTGGGGAATATATATGTTTGTGTGTGTGTGTGTGTAAGTACATGTGCATGTATGTGAAAAAGTGTCAGTTGGAGTGATCACTGTAAAAAAGTGGCATGTTTGAGGCAATTTACTAATGCCATGCCCTTTAATTTGAAATCATTAATTTCATAATTGTTTTAAAAATATATTGTATAATTATGTAGTGTTTACATTCTTTTCAATCTGGTTATGGTTGTTAGAAACATTCATTTATCTATTTTATATAATTTATCTAAGCTTCCAGTATGAGTTTTTCATATTGAAACATGTCTTCTACCTTGTTTGTAAATATCGATGTATTTATAATACTCAATTGGTTTTAAATTTTTTAACTTTATCAGTAGTTTCCAAAATGGTTTTTTTGTTTAATGAGTATTTCCAATCGGTTTCCTTGATTAAAGCATGTTTTCAATCTTATTTAAAAATTTGGTGTTCATTGGCTGTCTAACTATTCTTTTAAATGTTCATGAAACTTAATGGTGTTGATAAAAAGTGATTTATGAAAATATAACATCTCTTGTAATGTAATGGGTCCCATTTGGAACTTTCTAATGGTTTGTGAAAGTGGAAATCTCCTCTTGAGGAATGATCCCCTTGTTTAAGAAATGTGATGTAAGTGTTAATGTGTGATTTGTGATATGTGACAAGTGAAGTGTATTATTCTTTATTGTGTGACATAAAAGGGGGGATGCGCTGGAGGAGGAGAGAGGTAATGAGAGGTTGAATGTAGTTTTTGTGAAAATATGTGTATATGTTCATATATGTATTCTTAATAAAACCTCACTACCATTTGAAATAGTGCGCATGGGGAACCCTGGGTACCAAGGTGGGAAGACCATGACTAGTATGCTATTTGACTCGGGAGTTGGTTGGCCTAGAGTCATCTATCATAATTGATGCAAAAACACAAACTAAAACTTAGTGATGATTGGAGACCTCTAGAATTTTGGATAGATTCCTCTTCAGTGGACTATGCATGAGGACTCAGTTATGTGTGGTTTTGATACCAGATTTCACAGAGGTATGATGATCCAAGTTTACCACTAACACTAGCTTCTTAGGGATTTCCCATGGTTCTTATGTTGTGATTTCCATTTTAGCTGTTTATTTCCTATTCTATATTTTTTGAAACCCATATTTTAATTTATTTTTTTCCTTCAAGGTGGAAATTTCTATCGATTCTCGGAAACTATTTTAGAAGCATGGTAAAATGGAAATGTTTTTATTGGGAATTGAAATTTTTTACACTAATTTAAAAAGAATGAAAAATATTATTTTATTATGTCTTATTTTCAAACTAGCATGATTTGAGTATCTTTTTAAAGGTGAGGCATAGGGTTTTTTATTCATTGGCATTCCTACATATCATCTCAATGGTCACAACTACTCTATATCTTTATTTTTAGGTTCATATAGTTTTGGATCACTCTTAGAGAGATCATGGTTCAATGTGTGTGGTGTGTGTGTATTTAATATAATCGTACACCTAAGAACATAATATATATATATATATATGCCTTTTGTATATTGGACGAATCATTCCCGACTATTTTATGTTGATTTCTGACACCAGTTTCCCGCCCGTTGGGATCGGTAACACCCTTTGGGCCTTGCCATAAGGCTAATCCGGTGACCCGTTTAGGGTTGATCTAAGTCAGTTTGTAACAAAATAGTATCATATCAGACCCTTGTTATTTGGGGTTTTATATATATTTTAAATTAGGACTATTGGGACTCGAGGGGTAGGTGTGGAAAGGATGTGATGAACCCTTTCCCTTCCTGATCCACGAGGTTCCAAGGGTTGTCTGAGATTTGAGTTTTTCCTTTATTTGGATTGTATTAATAAGGGATTATAATGAAGGTGATGCAGTGTTACAGGATGATATTTCATAGATTTGTGTACCATGTGTATCTCGTGATCACTATTAAAAATACTTCCTATGGTTGATTCTCTCTTGGATCATGGTTTTCTAATCCACATTTCCGAGATAGGCATAGCCCATAGTTCCTTATTCTTTATGTTCTGGA
The DNA here is from genome assembly GCA_963277665.1 of Viscum album. Taxonomy (NCBI): domain Eukaryota; kingdom Viridiplantae; phylum Streptophyta; class Magnoliopsida; order Santalales; family Viscaceae; genus Viscum; species Viscum album. The sequence continues at coordinate 1,145,435,397 of OY728148.1, forward strand.
GTGACTTATGTTTGGGAATAATTTTGGTTGATTTGATATTGTTTAAAAAATGAAAAATGGTTTTTAGGAAAAGAGTTCTCAAAAAAGAAAACAGTCATTATAATGGAAAAATGGTTTTTGAAATGGAAATGATTTATGGAAATGGTTCTATTTTGATGGAACATGTAGTTTGAAAGAATAAAATGGATGGTGTTTTTGAAATAATTTTGTGATTTTGGAAATTCTTTTTGGAAGGTGAAATGAATGATTCGTGGAAATTTTGAAATGTTTTTTTACTGATATGGAGAGACATCAAATTGGTTCGGATTTTTGGATTTTGGTTGAATGAACTGTTTCAGAAATGTGAAATTTTTTGAAACTGACCCTTGATATTTCTATGAATGATCACATATATTGATGCATGCATATGGAATGTAGATAATTGGTGGTATTTTTTTATGGGTTCTTAAGCTAGTACAAATATATATATCTGATACTTCATGGAATACCAATGGGGGTATTTAAGATATTTTTTGTTCAGATTTTTTTTTTAAAAAGGGTGATTTTAATGTTTTTAAAAGAGGATGATTTGTTGATTAGTGTTTTATTTTCATGTTCGATATACCTTTTTATGGTATCTTGGTTTTGAAATGACGAATTGTGGTTGGTATGGTGATTTGATTTTGGATTTTAGTTTTTCATTAAAGTGTGGAATTTTGGTTTATGGTGTTTTTTTATTCAGCTTTGTGCTTTTTATTTTTGATTATTCCATAGAAAAGTCCTAGTAAAGTGTGAGTGGTCAGACTTTAGGATGACTTCCTCTATGTTTTGGTGAAATTTCATTTGGGGGAATTAGTGTTTTTTATTCTTTAGTGGTTTGAGCTTGTAAAAAATGAGGTGGTTAAGGGTTTTGGGGAAATTATGAATAAGTGATTCTATATGTATTCCCATTGACAACTCTACCCAGAAAAAAATTGTGTGGTAGAGTTGTATCCTTTCCTTACATTAGACCACACCTAATTCCCCTTGGTTTGTATCCCAGCTATGTTAGTTAAAAAACAAAAGAATGACTTGTTTGTAGCGTCTTAAAAAAAATAGTTCTTTTGATGTGGTCACTTGGGTAATCTAAAGGGGTTATGTGAGTTTCACTATCAATGGAATATTTTTTAGTTGAAGATCATCAGATCCTGAATGCGGGAACAAATATGATTCTAAACATCATAGATCCACCCATAGGTCTTGGAGTGAAGCTTTTCATGCAGTCAAGAATCATTGGGAATGTGTGACCTTGTTTTAACTCTCATTTAAAATGCTGGAATGGGATGTATTAAGTTTATATGTTGTATATTCTCCCTCTTTGAAGGTCCCTCTTTTTTATTAAATGGAATAAAGGCCTCATTTCTTCATTATGTTTATTGTTTTTGAAAGTTCTTATTTGGTTTTGAAGGCATGGTGGCCTAGTATCCTGGTAAACCTATTTGGTTGTGGTTATTCCTTACAGAATTAAACCCTTGAATGTTTGTCTCATTGTGGTTGTGAATCTCGAGATTATTGTAACTCTTCTGTGGTTATCCCATTTTTTTGAACATATTTTTAGACTGTGATTTTTTTTCGATATACTTGTTTCTTGTGGAAATGATGACTCATGGTTCCGATCACTCTTTGTGTAGAGTTTCTCCATGGGTTCCCATTATGTAGTAGATTTCGATTCAGGTTGGGATTTCTCGATATTGGTGGTGGTGTTGTCTAGCTTGGAAGGATAACCATGTGGTTAGTTTTTGTTATGAGTTCCCACTTTAGTATAGTCCGTAGTGGTGCCACAGTGATACTCTAGTTCTTATGGTTAGGAGAAACATTATCTTTTCCTAGTGGTTCCTCTTGTTAATGTTCTTCTTAGAGGCAGTCGAGTGTGAGTTGTGAAGTTGAATGGTCACCCTGAGGTTCATAGTTTTATCTGGATTCATTCCATTTCATGTTGAGCTTTGTTTATTGATCAACTGGGTTACTTTATGGGGAAGAAAGAGTTTTTTTGGGAGAGAATTGTCACACCCTTACCTTGTAAACACTTTCATTTTATTTTATTCATTATGTTAGATCCTTTGGTTGATGTTTACGTAGAGTTCCCTGTGAATATTTTTGAGTATAGGAGTCTTCAGCTGCCATTTGGCCCAGTTCATGATCTGAGCACGGTTTAGCTAAAACCGTGTGAGATCCAACAGTGACCCTGCCACCATATTTTGGTAGTAGGGACAAGGTTAATAGCTTGTGCATTACTAGGAAAATCCCGAAAAAAGCATGAGAAATGGATCTATAAAGTGGCAGAGTTGAGTTTCATGGTCCACAAATGGTTTCTCAAACCGTGTGGCCGGCCCATCCATGTGCACGATCTCATTATTAGGGTTTTTATAGTTGTCACACAGTCTGGAAGACCATTCATCCAAACCGTGCATCCTTTCATGTGTTAAAAATTAATAATAAAATAAAATGAAATGAAAATAAAATAAGAAAAACAAATTAAAATGTTTTAATAATTATTATAATGATAATAATATTATTTGTATAATAATAATTATTATTATTTTGAATTATTATTATTAATATTAGGGTTCTAATTAGACCCATAAGGTGATTTCCCCTTATACCGCACAATGCACCTCCCCCTTTCCCCTTGCTGACATGACCCAACAACCCCTCTCTCTCAATGATGCACACCACCTCCCCCCTTCCGAGCCCCTCTCATCTTCATTGTTCCATTAGATTTCTATCGGATTTTGAGTTGAGTCTGCAAGGTAAGCACTTGTCCTCTATTATCTTCCCTTGATTGAGCTTTTTTCCTCCTCCCCGTTGCCCTACTGATCTTGGATGGACCCTAGGGTTTTTGTGAGATGATTATTTATGTCTACCTACTTAACTGTGGGTGTAGAGGGTCTCTCGGGTAGGTTACAAGTATGTTTCAGTTTCAACCGCTGAATCCTATGAACTTAATACTATTTTGGTATGTCCTCCATTAATTCTGGTAAGTGTTTTCAATTCATTCACTTCAGTTCAATTTTAATTTAGGGGTTTTTTTGAATTTGGGTTGTTGGTAATTTTTAAAGAGTGTGTGCACCTTCCTGATGTAATTTCGAGATGCCAAAGTCGAGGGAACCTATATGTACATGCATAGGTAATACACACGCACACAAATATATATATATATATAAGACCTATTTTTATATATTACATTATGAAAAATGGAATATGTACACTGAAGCTAGGGGTATATATATATATGTATTTTTATGTACACGTGTGTGTAGGTATAAAAGTATCAATTCGAATGGCCATCATTAAAAAGTGGCATGTATGAGGTTGGTTCTCTATGCCTAGCCCTTTAATTTGAAATACATAATGACATGATTTTTTTAAAAAAATATGTTTTATATTTATGTAGTATTTATATTCTATTCAGTCTAGTTTTGGTTGTTAGAAATAGTCATTTTTTTTACAAAATGTATCTAAGTTTACGGTGCATGTTTTTCATATTGAAACATTCCTTTGACATTTTTTAGAAATAGTGATGTATTTATAATGCTCAATTGGTATTAAACAAAAAATATTTAAAAATGGTTTCCTAAATGGGTTTAGTGTGTAAGGAGTCTTTCCAATTAGTTTCTTTTATTTAAGAATTTTTTAAGCTTGTTTTTAAATTTCTTCATTCCTTGGTTGTGTAATTATGCTTTAAGATTTTTTTGGAACTTAAAGGTGTTGAGAAAAAGTGTTTTATAAAAATAAGATATTTCTTTTAATGTAATGTGGCCCATTTATAACATTTAAAATGGTTTTTGAAAGTAGAAAACCTCTCTTGTGCCATGGCCCCATTGTTTTAGAAATGTGACGTAAGTGTTAATGCATGATTTGTGATATGTTCCTAGTGAAAAAGATTATTATTTATTGTGTGACTTAAAAAGTGAGGATGTGCTCAAGGAGGAGATAATTTGTGAGAGCCTGAATGGGTTTTTATGTAAATAAGTTGATATGTTCATATGAGTTTTCATAATAAGACATCACCAGAATTTGAAATAGTCCACAAAGAAATCCTCAAGTACCTAGGTGGGAAAAATTGGACTAGTATTCTAGTTGACTCAGAAATTTCTTGGACCAGATTCATTTAGCAGGATTGAAGCTACCACACTAAATAAACATTTTTGATGATTGGAGACCATTAGTATTTAGGATACATTCGTCTCTAGTGGCTCGTGCCTGGGGAAATTGTTTAGTGTGGTTTTTTTACCATGTTTCACTGAGGTATACCGATCATTGGTCCCCATTAACATGACCTTATAATGGATTTCCCATGGTACTTGTAATGTAATTTACATTTTAGTTTCTTCATGAATTTTCGATCTTTTGGGACAACCAAATTTTAATCTAAATTGATTTCCATTAATTTTAATTGTCTATCTATAATTCAAAATTATTTTGGAAGCATTATAAAAATAAAATTGTTTTATTGGAAATTGAAATTTATTACTTTAATTTGAAAATAATGAAAACATTACTTTATTATGTATTGTTATCAAAACAACATGATTTCAGTTTCTTTTCAAAGGTGAGGCATATGGTGTTTTTATCAATTTGAATTCCTACTTAGAATCTTGGTGACCACCCTTAATTTATCTTTTTATTTTTAGTTTCCTCTAATTTCGTACCGCTCTTGGAGCAAGAGTGGTTACGTGTTTACAGGTGACTCATAAGCTCACATGGAGTTACGTTTTACTGTGGAACATTTTTCTATTTTCCAATGCTAGTGGTTATTTTTTTGTTTTGTTTATATTTATTTATTTTTATTTTTTTATAGGAAACATCATTATAAACTATTTTATTTTGATACCCGACACTAGTTTCCAGTCTATGGGGATTTGGAATTCCCTTCCAGCCTTGTCACAGGTCAACTTGGGTGACCGGTTCAGGGTTGACTTGAGTTTGTTTGTTACAGTGCAGTAGATGGGTTTTTACTATTTTTATACATAGGAAATCACTATTTATATTGATATAAGTTCATGTGTTGGAAATGCATTGTTATATGTATTTATATAAAACCCTTGAAATTGATGATGTGAACATTTTTTAAAATTGAAATTAGAACATTTAATATTTTATATATTTTTCATGAGTTTGCTCGTGATGAATAATTTTTTGTTAACAAACATGGAAACTTTTACTCTTGTACATGGTGTACTATTCCAAAATCATTTTTTCTTTGTAATGAGTTTTATATGGTGAATTATTAGTTATGTGTATTGATATTAATTTGGTAAAGTTAATTAAAGAGAAGTGTTAGTTAAATATTTTTTTTGATAAAATCATGTTATATTAAAGTTTATGTAAGTATTTTTTGAAAGTATGTTAAAAATAAATTGTTAAATATCATGAATTGAATGTTTTTATTATAATTATAAAATAGGTTTACCATGAAACATATTTGAGGTTAAAATTATAGTAATGGGTGGAAGAATAATTTTTTTAAATTAATGTTAATCTAAAGTGATTAATTTATTTAAAAACTTGATTTGTTAGTAAGTAAATGTATTTTTGAAAAAGGAACAAAAAACTTGAGTATGACATCCTTTGAATGTTTTTATGCTATATATTAATATTATGTGAGTAACACATGGAAAAATTGATTTTGTAGTACCACGTATTCTAAAAAAATAATATAATAATTACTTTTTGAAACATGATTTTTTTTAAAAAGTTGTTTTAAAGAATGTATGGGAAGTGTTTTCACCAAGAGTCCATTAATAGATACGTTATTATAAATATTTATTAAAAGGATTTATTAACTAATATATTGAGAATGTAAGATAATTTTTCTAATGTTTTTATGAATATGCATTGATAATTTAACATGTTTTAATATGAAATATTGAGAAACATATCTAGAAATAAACAGTTCTTTGAAAAGAATGTTTAAATTTTGAACATTATCTTAATGAATTTTTTAAGTAGAATATTTATTATTAATAATTAATTCATAAGAGAGAATTCTAATATACTTGTTCCTGATATGTCATGTATAAGTTTAGTTTTTTAGGTATAATATTTTTGGCCATGATAAAAAAATAAACCAAGTGTAAATTCTAATTTGGTGTCCTAAACATTATATTATTTTATGTTTGGATAAAATGATGTTTTATCTCAAATGAAAATCTATTATTTATATTTAAATCAATTTTAAGTGATTGAATCTATATGTGTTCCCTTCTATTTTTCATTATTTTGTGGTAATGACTGTTTAATTATTATGTATTGATCGATATGTGTTTTATGGATATCTATGAGGACTTATTATTGTTTGAGAGTCTTCTCCCCTATGATATTGTTTTATAGTAGTTTTTTGTTCCCAATATAGTAAGATCGTTGATATGTATCTTGTAGGGTGGTTGATTTATTTCTTATCCTTTCTATATCCCTTCCAATTTTTTTATAATTCTTAATGCTGAGAAATGTTTTATTGTTATTTAAGTAAAAGTTATAAAATATCCCCATCCTTCATTTTATATTCTGTGGAATCTAGTGGGTGGAGGTATTATCATAACATTTTGACGTTTTTTTAAATTCTCATGTAATTTATAAAGTTGGTTTAAAATGGTTTTACAAATAATTGAATGAATTTCACTATTTTAAAATTTAATTTGGAATTTAATTTGGATATTTTTAAATGTGGTTATATTATATTAAAAATTATTTTGGTCGTTTTGGATGTGATTTGACTAAATTTGGTGGGGTTTTCAAATTTTTATAAATTATAATGAATTTTTTATTTTATTATAATAGGTTTGTTTAACTAAGAATATATTATTTTTAGCAAAATTCTTAACCTAACATATGATTTTTATGTTGTTGTAATGGTAATGAGGTTTTTTATAAATGTTTTTAAAGGTAAACCTTTATTTTCATGAGTTTTATAAGGGAAATTTTATTATTCCTGTAGTTGTGAAAGGGTAAGCTTGAGTTTACAAACATTTTTTAAAGGATGTTTTGACATTCATAAGTGTTAGATATGAAACAATATTACCATATAAACAATTATTTCTATGATGGATAAGATTATATTTTGAATGTGATTGATTGATATCAACAACTTTAACTTCAGCCACATCTTTCTTTTCAGAATATGGTACTAATGATCTTTCAACACTCATCTTATTTATCTTTTCTAATTACGATTCTCAAAAAATTATTTCTCTAAAGATTAAAATATTTTAGATTTTAATCTAACTAAAAACCATCACCTTTGGTTTCTATCATTACGTTTATCCTCCCCATCCCTCTAACAAATTTGAGTCCGATGATCTCATACCGATGGACTGATACGAGAAATATTCATTTTCAAAAACAACGTTTTTCAACAAACTTCATATTGTATGATGACTTCTTTCATGAATTTTGAATATATTGAGGATTAACTTAACATCATCTAAATTATAATAGAAATTATTCCGACATCCCATTCTTTGAGCAACATATTTCTTTTTAACCACTAGAATATGATTGGCCGAACCTTTTCTCCTCCTTTCCACCATCAAACTATCATCAAAAGTTCTATAACATAATTATGTTCTGTGCAAATATAAAACAAAAAAGCATCGTCAAATTCACACTAGATCCATGGAAATTATGATTCTATTTCTTAGTATGATATTACGTACATTGAAGACCAAAGGTGAGTTCGATGAACCTTTTATTTCCGAAAAAACCTTCCCAATATGATAGAATTTCTTAAAAATTGTGAATATGATTTCATGAATATGATGGTGAATCTGATTACCCACTTTTAAAAAGTGAGGTGTTTTATTTTCTTCATAAACAACCTTGAAAGAAAAAGATAACATGTAAATATAATCATCTTCTTTTTCATCTTTGTCCTAAAAATATCCCCCTTTAGATTTTTTTGTCAACTATGGTTTATAAATCAATAGATTTTTTAAGATCATGAAATGTATTACATATCAACAATTATATTCCTACACGAGCTAACTCATTGTAGGAAAAATGAATTATTTATAGTAGAGTCCTACCATCCAAAATTAGTGACTATAAAAGCCTCTTTATCTTTTTCACATATTTCTTCACTTATTAAACATTCATGAAAGTAAAGTTTTCTTACAACCACTCTGTCGAATAGTTAAAATAGTTTACACACTTGAAATGATGAAATCATAGCTTACCCAAAACTCTACCCTTTAGATGTTTCCAAAAAAAAGGATGAGCACATAACAATAGATATATTTATGAAACGATTACCCCCTTGTCCACACTATCCAAATAAAATATTATATAGGGGACAAAAACATATACCTAATCCTTGATGAGAAATAGGTTTGATGAGCATGTTCAAACTCATCTTATAAAAAGGTTCCTTGGGTAATGGTTTTTAAAAAATTTCAGCAACATGTTTCGATATAGGAACATAATATTAATTAAATTAATTCTTATTCACAAGATATTTGATGAAATTATATATGATATCAATATTTTTTGAATGATAATTTCGTACCAGGTTTCTAGTAAGGTTGATTTTATTTTGATTTTCATAAAAAAAAAGAAAAAGTTTAACTTTAATTCTATAAGTAAATCTTCTAACTGAGTCTTCATCCAAATAACTTTAGTAGTGGCATGAGTGGTAGAAACATACTAGGCTTCATTAGTCTTAGTAGTTACTGAATTATGTTTCTTTGTAGTCTAACTTGCATCACTTTTACCTAAAAAGAATACTCCACTAGATGTAGATCATCTATGATAATGATTTCATAGCCAATATTCATTTGAATACCCAACCAAATATAAAGTTTCTATGATTTCATACTTGATTCATAAATTTATTATGTATTTGATATATTTGATAAATATTTTTTCCCACCAATACGTGTGATTATTTTGGATCACATTGAAATATTTTTCAAATGGTAACAACATAAACAATGTCTGGTCTTGAGGAAGTCAAATAGAACAAACATCCAATAAGCTATTAAAAATGATTCTAATCAACTTCTTTACCTTGAAAATATTTAGATAAATTGGATCAGACTGAAATCAGTGTGTAAACTGAAACTTAATTATTCATTCTAAACTTCTTAAGAAGTTTTTCAGCATACTATTCCTAAAAAATAAAAATGTGTCTCTTATTCTCTATGATTTTTAACCCAAGAAACTCATTCATTCCTACCTACATGGACATATCAAACAACATTTTGAACTCATTAGTAAGTCTTTCACCATATCATTCATCATTCCCATCAAATATAATGTCATCAATATAAATAATTGGGATGAGGGAAAACTACTGACTTTCCTTGATGTAAATATTTCTATAAACTCCTCCTTTATTTAAATTATTCTTTCTCAAGAAAGTATCCAATTAGGTTTTCCATGATATTGGAGATTTATTTAGACCATACAAGGATTTTTTTAGCTTACAGACATAAATTTCTTATTTCAAAATAATAATTCCACAAGTTTATTCCATGTAAAATTCTTCATTATGATCCCAATTCAGAAATGTGGATTTAACATCTATTTGAAAAATTTTGGAACTTCATTATGCAGAAATAGTAAGAAAGAATCTGAATGTTTATTACTTTCCACCTATGAAAACTTTTCATCAAAATTAATTCCTTCAATCTATGAGTAACCTTTACAAATCCTTCCCTATGACAAGAAATGGACTTCCTAGAATGATAGTAATGTCACCCTTTTCCCCCATGTCCAGGATAATGAAATCCACAAGGAAGGTGATTTTGTCGACGTTGAATATGATATCCTCATGAAGTCATCAAGGGTACTTTACTGATAGTTCATATAGGTGATGTTTTACTCACAGTAGATTCAAATCCTTGATCTCTAGTTTATGGAAGATTCTTATAGACACGGGTTTAATGCTCGTACTGATATTTCACATGGTTCTACCGAAACTGTATTTCCCTATATTTCATGGAATAGTGAAACCAATGAGTTATAATATCATGGGATGTAGATTTCACTGAATAAATATAGTTAATTATACATTTAATGAAAAAAATACAAGGTCTTATATTTTCGTATTACATGAGATCAAATATTTTAAAAAAATCATACATATTAATTTTAATAATAACATATTCAAGGGGAATATTGATGTGAAATTATTTAATAAATTTAAATTTTTTTATAGATCCTCTATTTTGAATTTTATCATCCTCTCTAGAAAGGATATATGTGGCTTTTAAGGTGGTGTTTCCACATATACTTCTTCTTTGTTAGTCCTCTCTTGAATTGGAACTTTTCTAGAAGGTCCTAATTTCACATCTTAATTCAGACCAAACATAATTGTGTGATCATAATTAGTCTCAATAATTATTATATCATGTTTTTATGGTTCTTCAATATTTTTTAATTGAACTATGAGTGGACGTTGGAAATCCATCATTTTTCTTCTCCTTGGAATTTAACTTTTTCTTACTCTCCTAGATGTATCACAGTGTCGCAGGGAAATGTACATTGTAAATTAGCATATAATGTTTTATAGATTTGGATAATTTGGTTCTCAAGGATTCCCCAAGATCCTTTTGGGTTTTTATTATAATATATTCAATTAACATTATATGATATTCTATTAGAAATATGGTATGGAGAAGGTTTTCAAGATTTGAATGTATGTGATGATCTGGTTGTGGTGGTATTAGTGGAGAATTATGGAATTGTTATTATTAAGATGGTGGAAAATGTTTTCATTAAAACTATTTTTATGGTCATGGACATATAATTTTTAGAGAATTCTTATGTGGTCTTAATTCCTTGGTCATGATTTTCCACTACTCTACTGATTATAACCATTTCATTGTAATTGCGGATGCTGAGCCATCCTTTTATGATAATATTTTTCTTATATAGGTGATTTTAATTGATATAATTATAGTATTGACTTCATGTTTCCTTTAATTCAGCTCAACATTCCTGAAATGGGTGCGGGCCACCAAAAATTTCATAATATTGGATCTACATAATAAGAGAATGGGGTTGTTTTGATGTCTAAGGTAGCTAAAAATATTTAAGATTTTTAGTGAGGGCCTCCACCTTGGCTTCTAAGTGAGTAGTTTCTTCCACTTGTTGTAGGTCATTCCCAAATGGTATTTTATCACTATTTCATAAACTGAAATTTTAGTAAAATTCATTCAAAATGGTTTTGCTGATGTTAGGAGTCTTTGACATGAGCGCACCCTATGCAGGGACATCTCCCATACTATACGTACCCATCTATATTACCGGGTAGAATCATTGTATAATAATCCACACATAGAATCCATGATGTTTAAATTTATGAGTCAGTTCTTTAAATCTATAAAGTACTTATAAAGAAAATTCGCTACCTTCCAAGTTATAATTTTTCATATTATTTTTTAGGTTCTTAGTTTAAATCGGTGAGAGGTATTTATTAGGAAATATATTGACTAGTTCATCCCAAGTCATGACGGACTCAGGTGCTTAACATTTTAGCCAATCCATGGCTTATTCACACTAGGAGAATTAGAAGACTCTAAGTCTAATTGAATTAGTGTAAAATCCATAGTTGTGAAAAGAATGACAAAATGTTAAAAAATTAGAAATGTGATCATGTGGGCCTTCACATTAAAGCCCACCAAATTTACCCATTTTCTAGATCATATGAATGATTCCTTGTTTGATTTCGAATGTGTACACCAAAATTGGTCAATGAAAAATGGTTGGGAAGCACCTCTAATTGATGGAATGATATAATTCATTATGGTTCTCTCATGTAGGTATGGTTTCTCATCTTAATGCTCAGGTAGTACATAATAGGGGTTTTGAATGTGTGTAGGTGCAAGATTTTTGTGCTCATCAATTTTGAAACATAAACATGTAGCTAAGATTATAATGATATCTAGATTTAAAATAAGCAGTTATTGTGCATCCAGTCTCTTTGAGTGGGTTAGGAGACCATAGATAATTCACTAAGTTGAAAAGAATCAGATGTGATTTCTAATCCATAAGAAGAAAATTATAAAAATAGAAATGTGTAAAGAAAAAGAATAAGGGTTGGGGGGTGAGGTAATCCCCATTTTGTTCCGTATTCCACTATGCATAAGAACAATGGTCCTTGAAAATGGTGCCAAAATTTGGTTCACTCAAAAGGCATCATTGAATCAGTTAAGAGTTTATTAGATAATATAATTATGTTCCCAAACTACACTTACTACTAGGGTGTAGTAACAAGGTAGTACATAGTCAATCCCTTAGAGACATCTTGTAAGAAAAGTAACATAGTGGTTAGAAACTCTTGTGGGATTCCTCACATTTACTCACTTTTGTTTGTTTTTGTGAAAAATATGTAGATCGGGAAATAAAATGATTAAATTAAGGGATCAAAGTCAATTGTTGTGTATTTGTAAAGGGTAACCCTCAATATAATTCAGGATAGACCTATTGAAAATGATATAAGGCAATGAAAATAACACTAATTGATCCTGGTCAAACCAATTAGATTAAACTCATCTAGAAAAAACACCATGGTTCAGAGAAATTGACCACCTAAGTAGAGGAATATTGTCTTATAGGAATATGTATTTATAGTTTATTTGTCATACCGAAATCTTATCCAAGTAGTTCATGATCATTCAATGTGGACCTCCGATGGTCAGGTATAATAAAATAGAACATCATTGATATTTTTTAAAACTATTTTAATAGAAATAATACTACCAATATTCAATTTTATATATTCATTAGGTTCAAATACCCATAATTTGGACCCCTAACCCTAAGATAATTATCCGATCATTCATAATTTAATAAATGTGGGGAAAAAGATCACAACATGTTTTAAATATAAAATAAAATCTAGAATGAAGATAAATTAATAGTTGAAATCATGAAAAAATTAAATACTGACCTGGATGGAGAAATAATGAAGAACACAACAACAATAAAAGATGTCAGGAAAAAAATATTCTAAATAAATATTTTCAATAGATTTGATCAATAATAAAATCATGTTATTAAAAATGAAAACTAAAGATTTTTTATAATAATAAAATAAATCAATTTAGATAAAAAAAATTAAAATGGAAAAAAATGGAGAAGAATGAAAAAATAAATAAAATAGTTATCAGTTTGTATTCTCCGTTTCATTTCAAGGGTGCATAAATGTTTATAGATACTGAAATTTACATTATGTGTAAATGATTCACATCGTATACTAATTTAATCAGACTAGTCATTGACACTTAAATGAAGTGTAACTATTTATCACCTCATGTAATTTAGATCCACCAAAGCCTCCAAATATTTTGGATCTTCATCGATTTTTCAGCATTAATCTTAAGTGGAAACTAGGTTTTAAACGTCTCACATAGTGTAATTAGTTCATGCCTTGTAATATTCAGATTTTAGGATTCGAATATTTTGCATCATGTAAACAAGACGCACATTATGTACTTTGTTCATGCCTTGTAATTTGGATTTATGTATTGCAATTTGAGCTGGTAGGTGCTGTGTTCAAGGAGTACATGTCTTTACTTCAGTTTCAAAATGTGTAAGGATGATTTCTACAATTTTTCTAGCATTCTTACATTGATCATTGAATTCATAATCCCTAAAAAACAAATCAAAACATGGATTATTATCATGTAAATAATGTTTAAACATTAATGAAATGTATCCAAAATGTATATACAAATTTATCTTATCACCTTGTCTATGTGTTATATAATATGAATGGTTCCTTCGTTAAATATTTTTACCCATAATTAACTATTTTAATTTATATTCTATGTTTATTTAATATATATATATATATATATATATATATATATTATGTTTTATGATGAAATTCGACTAGAGGAGGCATGAAATGGTTTATAAGACAAGGAATGTAAAGGTAATTTGGTTGGATAACCACTTTATACATTAATGGAACATGGCTATGGAATTATGTTGTTCAATATTATTTCCTAACATGATAAATTTTGTAAAAATTATAAGTGAAATGATGAAAATGTAATGAGCATGAATATTATAATTAAATTTATGCTTTATTATTTATTTTGATGAAATAATGGATATATGGTATTCTAAATGCCTTGTTTAAAGTTAGATGCAATGATGTTTTCCTCTTATATTTATATGTAATCCTAAAACATGAGTTTGAACATGATGTTTGATTTTATGAATGAAATATAAATAGGGAATCTAGAAAATAAATTAAGTTGTAACAATATATAAAGTATATAAGAATGCTACATTTATAAATTTTTATGAGTTTTCTCCTACTATAACACAATACTCATGTATAGTTGGGGATGGGTTAAGGAGATATTTTTATACCTTTTCCTCATACCTTGATGAGTTAGTCTATGTAAGGTATGGCCAATATAATGGGTATGTAGTGATGCCAGTATACATTTTGTGACACTTATCATATTTGTATGACCCTCTATTGAATAATTACTTGATCCGTAGGTGGTATAGTTAGAATTTATATATCCCTTAAGGAAGGTATTGTAGTGTTCTTTCCTAGAGAGCGATTCTAGTAGGCGAGATTACATGGTAGCTAGTTTCGAAAAAAGGAGAAGTTGAGTTTGTTGTGTTAGTGGAGTTATTGCACTGGGTAAGGGTAAATAAGTTATTCCGAGGGAATATACATTATCTAAAAGTGTGGAATTGGCCTCCGGAAAGATGTATGAGTAGAATTATTCGGAATTTTGTCAAACCCCTAAGGGAGGGGCTGAGGTGAAGGAGTGTTCAACATTGGTTGAAAGATTAGATAGGGAGGGAGGATAATTGGGAGCAGAGATGGAAGATATATTCGCACCAGATCAGCATTCCAAGTAGGTAATGCTAGGGATGGTAGGCAAGGAGACTGATGTAGGGGAAGCTTCTTTGGCAATCTTTCAGGGTTCATAGTGAGTAGCAGCTGTTGAGGCCTTAGGAAAATCTTAGGACATCCTTTTTCACTCGGATGAAGAGATACTAGATAGGTTCCTGAATATTCATGCTTCTATAAAGGACGTGGAAAGAATAAATGACTTCCCATTCAAACTAGACAAAAATACAGAGTAGGGAAACTAGATTTTCAGGCAGTATTTAATTCTGACTAGAGGCTTCAATGCCAAGAAGTTAATAGTGGAGGATTTTATGGGAATGAGAGACCCACTATCCTATCAATTAGAAGTTATTATTAGAGGTGATCTGAAAAAAGGTATCATATCTTTCTTGGAAATTATATAGGGAGGCTACGGATAATGGGTTTATGATGGTCTTTAATAATTTTGTTTCCTATAATTACGTCTGATGGCTCCGGTGGATCTGGATGGTTTCACACTTTTTCCTTAAAAGTGTATTTAATAGAAATTTATATTTATGGTGGTGTTAGTGGAGTTCCTTCTTAGTTAGTGAGATGTCTCATTAGTTAAGTAACTGATAGAAATGGAATGGTTTAAGGGTAGCAGTTATATAGGTAAAACATAAAAATAATTTATTGGGGACATAATGAGGCTATAGTTTTTTAAATTAGTGTCTCTATGATAAGATGTCTAGTTGGGTTTTATGTCTCAGATTACATGTTATTGTTCAATACATGAATTAAAATAATATTTAAGATGACTATGTAATTTAAATAATGTTCAGTTAAATTAATTTCTAATGAGGATACAAATTAAAATGTTGGTAAATGTCTATTATGGATTATGTGATGAAAATTAAAGGTTGAGTAGACTCATTCTATTTTTGATATGTTTAAATTAATGATATGTTAAAAATCAATAAGTGATGGATCTTGCTGGTTAAGAATGTATTTTATTAAGGTCCATGGTGGGTAATATCTAAATATTAATGTTATATATTAATTTTAATTTGATAAATCATATTAAATACAGAGTCAATTTGTGGGTAAAGAAAGGACACGCTCAATACTGATAATAGTAAAATGTTGATATCTATTAAATGATTGGACACATTATTTTTTAGATGTTTCTTAATAATTTTATTGATTATTTTTATTTAAAATTCCATTATACTTCCCTAGTTATGGATTGTTATTTCTCATAATGTTATTACAAACATTTTTAGGAAATTATGTTGTATTTTAGGAGATGCATGGTATATATGTGTTGGTATTATTAGAATTGGGAGATTAGAAGTAATAGTAAAAATGTTATATGAACAAGCAATTGATGGCTATGGGGATGACTCTGGGAGATAAATTTTTTTTATCATGCCAATGGCTTTGATTTTATATTCAAATTTTCTAATTATATGACTACAATTTGGGAAAATGGATTCTATATCTGGAATAATCATAATTAATTTTATTATAAAGATTAACTTAATTTCACGGTCAAAAGTAATAGTCAATACATTAAAAATTAATTCCCGCAGTTATGGTTAAAATGAGTTTACTAAGGGTTTAAACTAAAAAGATAAGCCATACAATGAAATTAAACCTTGATAGAATCCAATTTTATGACCAATTTTACAACTTATCACATATACATTTTTGGAATGATTTGTTTATGATCCTTGAGGAATGAGAAAAACCTGGGTACACATTAATCATTTCCTAAATTCCATTTACATCCTCTCCTACACTTATAGAAGGGCACCCCTATCATCTCCTTTTCAATATTCCAAAACAAGTTGGATAAAAAAAATACCTACCCAAATCATTTCTTTACTTCCCTCCTCATATCATAAGGGATTTTTTTTATTTGTAATACAAACTGGGAAGGATTTTGGTTTAAGAATACGGAGGTTATTCAACGAAGATGTATCATTCTCAACCGAGAATTTATATATGTTTTATTCATCCACCTCCTTCAAATATTATTCAATCATTCTGATATAATGACTCCCATATCTATCATATTATGATATGTTATTTTATTTCTGTAATAATCTACATCTATCTCCATTTCCATAAAATGGGAAACGAAAAGGTCGATCTTGTGTATAGTGGACTACTGCCTCACGAACCAATGTAATTATTCTTCCATCATTACATATCAACAAAGGGTAAAATTATCCATATAAAGGAAAAATATGGTATTTAAAACATAATTATACATATGTAATTATAATATCACATATAAATTTTCTTCAATTCATTTCATGGGAATACGATAACCCCTCTCGTGTGTCTGATGGACCACCGCCTCACGAAGTGATGTGATTCGTTTTTTCATGACCTCCCCCCACAAGGATACTATAGTGGGGGGGGGGGGGGTAGATGGTGAATTCCTTGTTCCCAACTCTAGTAGGAACAATGTTGTTTACTAGATTCTATGGTATAATAAACATGCATATGGGAGGCATTACCCTCTAAGAGAAATATGCAGAAGGGAGTGATATGACATATAAATCAATGAAAACATTCTCATATATATATATACATATAAAAAACAATTGGAAACAATAAATTCCATAAAATACTATAAAAACATAAAAGAAAAATATATACAAAAAAGGTAAAGATTTCACAGACCACTGAGCCCAAACAACACCTACAAAACCTTGTACTAGTAATATCCAACCCAATATCTAACCTAATATGGATGACCTAAAAAAATATTCATATATACATAGAGTGAAAAAATAGTATACTTGGTAGGATCCTACGAGGACCCACTCATGTAAAAGATAATGTACACATGCTGAATCACAATAAACAATAGGGAAACTAACTCATCACCTTAACATGCATACTATGTTCCTAGCCTCACCATGGATGACTCTCACAATGTATCATATACAAGAGAGAATATAATAAAATAATTAAAAATTAAGGGTACTAGGATCACACTTCCCCACTAGTTTTCCTCTCTTCCTTAACATAGTACGTCCTAGGACATCTCTCTCCAAAATAAGATGGCCCAAAAAACACTTGGTCAAGGCATCAAGACATGATCCTCATGCATCACGTGATCACATCATCCCATCCAAAAAACCATATATATTAATAAAGTAGTCTCAAGGATCCACCACAACCCTTATGACATGTATCATACATTGGGTATTATACCTCAAGCCATTACAACCCATACACCATGTAAGTTCCTCAATCCATCAGAGCCTATACATGTCATTCCTATAATAATCATTCAGATAATATACCCTTGGATAATTGTGTGATAATAACCATAAGAAATCATCAATATATACACATATATATGGGGAAACTAACCATCATGTATGTGAGCACATTTAACCACCAAGATAAGTGAGTGGGGCCAGAGGGAATAGTCATCCCTCCATCCTCCTACCTGGATGTTGGGGAAAACACCCCCAGATTCCACTGACTATCATTAATCCTAAATGATATGGGTGGTATAGCATATGAAAAAAAATAAAAGATATAACATATCACTCAACCACACAATGGGAATAATCTAGACTTAGACTTAACTACAACTAATGCCACCCGGACTCCAGGTTTCCACTATTAAGACCAAATATCATATAAGCACACAATAATTTTAAAGTGCTATATTATTTAAATTATTTTGTTTAAGATATAATTATGTCAAATAATTTATTATCCATTAAATAAACATTACATTATTACACATTATATTATATTAATCATTATAGTGATGTTAATTACCTCCTGGGATAATTCCAATTTAGTTTACAGTTTATCAAGAGTAACATCTCATTTGTGTTCTAGCATCAAACAGACACATGTTATTAATATTTATTAAACATTATTATCATCATTAGAAAATTCATGTAGACTAGATTAACCATCCTAAGATAGAACCAAGAAGAAAACATGAAACCAAGAACATCTGAATGCCTCACGTAGTGAGGAAAGAAATACAGATAGGAAAAGAAACCCGACCATAATCCAATAAATATATTCATAAGAAAGCATCCCAGCTCTCAACATCACGTAAACAGGTACTACCAACGTCATCATGCTCTATCATCTCAGATTCGATCCCCTAAACCAACAGGAAAATCCCAAGGCATCTTCCTATCACATGCATCAACTACTTCAACATCATTCCCCCCCCGCCCACATTAGATCATCCATCCCAGTATTATTTCACATCTTGGACTCCCCATTACCTATCATAATTCATAGTGAATCTCTTATCTAGAGCACATCAAAAAATAAGTAGGAAATCGAGATGTAGAGAAAATAGAAAAATTGGCCCTCAAAAATGGTATTTAGATTTCACACAAAAATTAAATCTCACAGCTCCAACACATGGAAGTTGTCCATCCCAAGAAATGGGAAACTCCGGACCTATTAATTAAATTTATCACAAAATTTGATCTGATTGCATATTAAATTAATTGATTCATTCTTTAATGGTTCCAACTATGAGAAACTTAAGGAATCAAACTATAACAAACTATTGAATTATTTAGAAAATAATTTAAACATGATTATAGGTAAAAATTATATTCTCATTATCATACCTTTTATTATTTCTAGAAAGAAGATGTATCATTCTTCACATTCTTTACCAAAACCCATTAATACATAGAATTAAAAATTTAATTAAATATGGATACACATATCAATTTGATCATAAAAAATTAGAACAATCACTAGATTTCAAACATGCCTCATATTTAATTATAAATATAATTGATTAATTAATAAAACCATTACATTCATTACTAAATTTAACATGATACTCCATTCATAAGAACATTATAACAAAGCAAATCATATATATCACACTGTACAGAAAATCTAGAGGTAAACCTCTATCATGGTATAAAAAAATCAACATGTGATCAATATCCAATTTAATTAATATATTTCATTATTATTTGGTTAATTACAATTCCATAAAATGTGGTCAGGCATTATCAATTTAGGATTTCACATAAAAGAAAAAGAAGCCACAAATCTATTACCACAAAGGTGTCGAAATTACTTTAATGATAATGGACCAAAAATCTGGATCTCCGATCACATATCTAGTAAGAAATGTATCCCTCTAAGGATGACACACCACAACATCACAAACAAAAAACCAAGAAAACCCCTTTATAATGGAAAAGATAAAGAACCATAGTATGGAGAGAAGAAATGAGAGGAAATTTAAATGATCATAGAGAAACCACAAGAATAAAAAAGTTGGAATTCACCTTGGATCACTAAATATTGAATATGGAATCAAGAGAATAAATTCGTAACGAAGGAATTACAGAGCTTCCAAATGAGGAGCTGTAGGATCTCCTAGAATCAGAGAACTACTATAGGTTTTGGAGAAAATCCAAGGTTATGAAAACATTGTAGGTAAACTACACTAGTTATTTAAATGAAATTTAAAGATTACATGTCATGTAAATGTTGATCTTCTTATCTCACTAGAAAATATGCTACCTCATAGGATTTATTACTAAAAATTTACATTCCCTGAATCTCATTGTGAACAATCATTAAATAGGTATGAACTACACATACATGATATGAATACCCCTTTCACACCCTTTATTCTCCTATATTCAAAATTCATAGTATCCAAAGCCTCCAGACTCACTATAATACTCCTCCAATCCCTAAAATCCTTGAAAAAATGCTATAGGTTGGAAAACATGGATGCAAAAACCTTACATTAGATACCTCAAAAAAACTATCTCATAAAGAATCCAAAAACAAACTTGAGTGAAAATGTAAAGGGGGTCATTCGAACAACCACCCTGTGAGATAACTCTCAGAGGTATCTCCATCATAGTATATCAACCACCTCATTTGTGGAAACAACTGAAAATATATGAAACAACAACAACCAGTTCCTAAACACTCTCTTGGGAGAGATTCCATTCAAATGATAATAAAACCACAACATGAAACAAAAGAAAACAATCTCATAATCAATAAAGGTCAAAATTTAAAAAAATAGTGTTACAAGGGAAGTTATAAACATCAATTATCTTGGGTTACTGAGTTCACACCTACAACTCACATTCACATTTACTCTCCTCTAAGCCACCATGTTTCCACAAGACAAAAAACTAAGGGAATATCAAAATAATGAAACGCCATATCCTGGTGGTCCTAAATGTTCACATGCCACTCCTAAAAGGTTTCATCATAATCAACATCTATCTCTCCCAAATTGATGAAATTACATTCATCATACATATATTTATGGTGCTTCAATTCATGAAAAACATCGTGTATCTGGCTCATCTATGGCGGAGGTGCTTTCTAATATTCCATGGATACAACATAAGAGAACACATTGACAGGCCCCACAAATTTGGGAGAACTCTTAAACACATGACCAAAAATTCATTTCCCATGATGAGGAGTGACCTTCATGAAAACATGACCTCCGACATCTACATCTATGGGTTTCATAATATTATTCACATAGGATTTCAGATTATTCGGTGCTACCTTCATCCTATCAAAAATTATATAAACCATATCTGTTGTATTCTGTACCAGTATTGGCATTAGATTTTCTACCTATCTAACCCATGTCATGAATAATAGATAAAGGAAAGGCCATCCTCAAAAATATTCAAATGACTTTTAGCAATTGGGTAGTGGAAACTATTATTGGAAGAAAAATCTACCAATGGAAGGTTCATCATCCATGAACCTCTAAAATATCGGACACAAGATAGCAACAATTTATCAGGATTCTAGATAGACCACTCTTTCTGATAGCACTTTTATGGATGAAATTAGTGGTAAGGAATATCTAAGAGAAAAAAGAATATTGGAGACCTTTACATACCTTAGAGTTAAAATAAGGATATCGATTAGATATGATAATCCTTTGGACTTCGTGGAGTCGCACCACCTCCTCTAAATACTACCTCGAAAAAATAACCACTAATATAAATCCCAAGTCTCTATAAAGTTGTGTTTTTTCAAAATATGATACACTATCATGCATATGGAATTGTTTCCTCCCTAAGATTTAGATAAAATGGCATCAATGTACATTGGCAAGTCCTCCCACTTCAAATGGGGAGCATCAAATGGTTTGGTAAAACCACTTAAAACAAGGTACTCATCCTTCACCCTATAGAAGAGAAAATATCAAGAAAAAACTCTAACACTCCACACTTTACCCCAGGACACCAAAACTGACCACCCATATCTCTATACATCTTTGTCCTGTCAGGATATACAATAAAAGGTAATCAATAGGGCTCATAAAGATACATCTCATGAATTTTTGAAAAAATTAAATGCCTTCAATGGAAAAACACATAGTTCTATCTATTCTGAGACCTACCATTATAATATTTTCAAAAAACAACTCGATCTCTCTAGGACTCCACCTCAGAATCTCCCAATTGGGATTACTCCACTTTTTGAACCAATGATGAATACATCATCATCAAGAAAAGAAAACCAGTACCTAAATCCTCTCCCACATATATATGTATCATTGATAGTTATTCCATAAAAATATATGAATCTCTATATTCACATAAGATATCACTAGATGTATTATTACTCAACGAATCATCTACAAAAGTTACCATTCCTAGAACATATGAAATCTAAAATTTGTAATAATATAGTAATTGCATCCACCAATGCTAATGAAAGTTCATGTAATTCTAGGAGAATGGATAACTCATGCAATTATGGTTGGTAAATACCAAAAAAATCTCACTTATGAGGTAATTTCACCACAATTTCAATGAAAAAAAACTAAAATCGACTCAAGATCATGGGTGGAATAGTTGTGCTCACGGGGAAGTAAATGTTGAGACCTTTAAGAAACAACTAATCTCTATTTCCACAAAATAAATCCCAACACAAGATGCGTCAAATCATAAATAACCTTAAACTATACTCCCTCTTCTAGAAAACAATGGAATGGAATACTACCCAACATATCCATCAAGTACTCAAAATCTACCTAAGTCTGGTTAGTTTTTAAGAACGCTCAATTGTTTCTGGTCAAAATTGTCATAGGAGTAGAAACATAAGATAAATCATCTACGAACCTATTGTAATATCATGAAAGACCAAGGATACTCCACACCCCTACCACTATATATTGTGGATACCCTAGAAAGAACTATATCTATATTTGAATGCTGAAAAACTATTATTTATCAGGACTCAAAAAACCACATGAAAAAGACTTCAGAAGCCCAAAAAACACACTTTAAAAACTCTGCAAACAATTTATCATGACAAAGAACTCCAAAAATAGCATTCAGATGCTACATATTATCCTTATTAGACATGGAGTACACATGGTTTTAATCGTTAAAAACCATCCAGGACATATCTAGTAACACTCTAAATATTATGTTCATCAACCCCATGCACATGAATATATAATTGATCACTATAAATGACATGAAAAAACTCATAATGTCTATCATGATAACAAAATGTGGTTTTTAGAATTTCCTCATCCTTCAACATCATCTGATGATATCCTAACCATAGATCTATCTTTGAGAACCAACCTTTCTCATATAGTTGAACAAATAAATCTCCAATCCCTAGAATAGTATAACTGTTCTTCACTATCACTTTAATAAAGCAATGAAAATTTATACAAAGCTACAAAATTCCATAAAATTTCTTTGAGAACAAAATTAGTGCAACCCAAGATGACACACATAGTTGAACAAATCCTTTCTGAAATAGATCATAGAGCATTAATCACTAATATCATGACTAAGAGGGTTCCATCCAATATAGATACAACAAGATAAGAGATACTCATGGATATATATCTATACTAAAATTGATCTTCTTTTGAGTGTTAACACATCAACCTCCTCTAGAAATACATCATGATACTCATCAATTGACCTTTGAAACACCGAATGCAAAACCATGGATGAGATCAGTATCTTCATTTCCATAAATGATGACTTGAAAGAAACATTCCTCTAACCTATATGAGGCCCTTACTCCAACAAGATCTACCGGATCTATATCAGTGTTATAAAACAAAACCCACCTCTTGAATCAATCCAAAATATTTTGAATCGAATAGAATCAATACATGTTGATTAAGATGATAGAAGGATGTATCATAAAAAAATAATGTTTATCCCAGTGTGGTTCCACCCAACAATAGCTTAGAGTTACTACATACATTATTAATGTTAGCTCGACCTGCTACTGTTGTAGTTAATGTAAATGGAATTATAATCCTATCTACCTCATTTCCCAAAGAATGGATGATGGTATGTGATATAAAGGTGGTCCTTGCTCCTAAATCAATTAAATCATTATTCTATATAGAAAACAGGAAAATATTTCCTTGAATGATATATGGTTTTCCCAGTGCTACCAACGTAAAAGCATGAAGCTAGATACAACCTACTACGTAGCATTTCCCTCTCTATTGATGCCCACCTCCATGAAAATACTCAACTATATAAGGATGAATATAATATTAGGGATGTAATCTACCTTCCCCATATCCTCTCTACTGATCACTGACTAAAACAACCATCGGTTTCAACCTCGACTAAAATTTCCTCAACAAAGGATCCTGAAGTGGAACACCTAACACACACTAACTTCCCAAAAAGGTGAGAGTCTATCAAAACGGATTAACTTATCATCCACAGGAAAAACATTCTTCTAATCCCTTGACATATGCATGAGAGCCTCCTCCCATATATTATTGAAATGATCAAGGATGGGACCACCACCAACTGATCAAAATCTCTCATTTACTAATAACTAGGAACCCATGACCACAACTATACTTCGAGAGAAATACTAATGAATCCCCTCTCATAGTGATCAATATCTGGATGAGATACTCTCAATAACCTATTCTCTCACCATCACCTTTAGATATATCTTCTGCATAAACAGGGTGACATGGCGTTGGATCTTTGGATTGAAGTCTCCTCAAAATGTCTCACTATGGCCTTGTTATTTGGAAATAGGACTAAATCTTATCAAAGAAGGGTCCTAAAAAGGATCCTAAAATCTCACAAACTGGAACTCCCCTACCCAATGGTAAGAACCTAATCGTGATAGGCTTCCTTCATAGTCAAATAATGAAACTCTACTTGAAATATATCTCCAAACACCTCCCTCAAGACATTCGACAACTTACGATCCCCAAGGAACAAAAAAAATCACCTCCTCACTGCTTCATGCTTCATCATCAAAGAAAATGAAACCCAGTGATCCCTTTGTACACAGATCATTGGGAAATATATCTCAACCTATTATAACTAGTTTTCTGTGAACAAATTTTAAATGGATCCCGCATACCTCTGTAAGCAATAAGAATTGAAAATGTATGAGTGCCATCCTCTAAGTGTCATCTTCACCAACCTCTACTATGAAATAATCAACTGGAATATCCTACGATACATATTGAGTGTGAAAATAATGAGGATGTTGACCTAGATCCATTCCTAAAAAAATAATAATCTTTTAGATATCATAAACTTAGAATACTGAATATTTAACATTAATTAATTTACTCATTTTTTTCATGTTTAAGATTTTAATGTTTCCCAAAGTATACCCATTTCAAATGTAGGCACATAGAGTAATGATACATGATCCTTTCCAAGGTCTCTCCTTGAAACAAGTATCAATTTATTTTAGGGTTAGTAAACATAAATGTTTTTTCATCAGATCACTGGGGGATCAAAATACACATGTTGTAGTCGTTCTCCCATATTTATGCTTCTTACTAAAATTGTTGACATCGTTTCCCTACCGACCCATGAAATATAAGTTATTACTAATTGAAAAAAAAAACATATTATACCTCAACATAATCCTTTATATGTCACTTTTTTGAACACCCCAAAATGATTCCACAATGAGGGGATAGAGATGGTGACTTTCTGAGTCCTGCCCTCAGTAGGACTCGGGAAGGAGACTAGTATATAGGATTTAATAAACGTTATTATAAAAGGAATTCCCCTCCAAGAGGAACATGTGAAAGAGATAGATAAGACAAATAAACCAATATACACATCCTTAGAGAGATATATATAAAAATAAATACCTAGTGAAAACATGAAATTACATATTGTACTACAACAATAGAAATGAAAACAATAAATACAAAAAAGGTAAAGACTACATCAACCACAATGTCAAAAAAGCTCCATCAAAATCTTGATCTAGTAATATCTAGCCTTATCTTCAACAAGCTCCAAATGACCCAAAAAATAGACCATATATACATAGGGTGATGATAATACTATACTCAACAGGATTATCCTCAGGGCCTAATCTACAAAAGATAAAGAAAACATGTTAAAACATAGTGAAAAAATGAAACTAAATCATCACCTAATCATGTATTATTTGTTACCAGCCTCACCATAGATAACTCTCACCAAGTATCACATAAAATAGAGAATATAATATAATAATGAAACATCAAGGGTTCCCCACTCCTACTTTCCCACTTGTTTCCCACTCTGTCCCAACATTGTATATCCTAAGATATCTCTACCTAAAATAGATCACCCTGAGAACACTTGAGCAAGGTACCATGACATGCACTTCATGGATCACTTTATCCTATAATCCCTTCCATATATCCATATATAATAACCATGTAGTTTTCAGGAGACACTATACCCCTTATGACATACATAGAGTGTTATACCTCAAGCCATTACATCGCAAAAACCGAGTAAGCACCTCAATCCCTCATAGCCTATACAAAACATATCTATAATAATACTTTGGATATCATATCTAGGGAAACATGTGTGTGAAGAACCACAATAAAAAATAGACATATACACACATATATAGGGAAACTAACTATCGTGCATACCATCAAAAGTAACTACCATGAGAACAGAGTGGGGCCAGATGGGGTAGTCATCTATCCATCCTCCCACCAAGATGTTAGGGAAAGCACCCTCCTAGATTTTACTTGGTGCCTTTAACCCTAAGTAACATGGGTGGGGTAGTATATGAAATCAATGAATATTGAAGATATAATATAGATCACACTCACATAATGAGAATAACATATTCTTAGACTCAACTTCACCGAAAGTCTCTCTAATTCCTACTCCCATGTTTCTTCCAGAACATTCCCATGATACCATAGTACTCGCACTAATGGCACAACCTTTCCCCAGAAGAAATTCTAACTATGATGCACGACATGAATCAGATGCTCCTAAAGGATGAATCATCCTCAATCTCAACATTATCAATATCCATCACGTGAGTTGGGTCAGGGTGATACCACCGAAGAAGAGACACAAGAAAAAATTCATGCATCCCACTATACCACTGTGGAAAAGCCAATCGGTACACCACCAGCGAGATCCACTCCATAATCTCAAATGACCCCACATTATTGGGAGATAACTTTCCCTGCTCTTGAATCCTTCGGTGACCCAAACATGGAGACCCCCGAAGGAACACACTATCACCCACCTCAAACTCAAGAGGTTTATTCCTCCAATATGCCTACAACTTCTGCCTACTGTTATCCATTTCCATCTGTTTCCGAATCATCTCAACATCCTCTGAAGTCTCCTGCATGAGACATTGTCACAACAGATTGGATTCACCGGACTCAAACCAACACAGCAGAGACCTACAACGACTTCCATAAAAGACCTCAAATAGTTCCATATAAAACATAGCCTGAAAACTGTTGTTTTAGAAAAATTCAACAAGAGAAAAGTTCTTCTACCAGGAACCACAAAAATCCAACACATAAGCCATCAACATATCTTCAAACTCTTGGATTGTACGCTCCGAATACCCGTCCATCTTTGGGTAAAAATTCATTGTCAAAATAACCTGTATACCAAGTGCCCTCTGCAACCCTTTCCAGAAGTGTGAAGTGAAATGAGGATCACAATATGAAACTATAGTCCACGGTACACCATGAAATCATATTATTTCATGAACACAAAACTCACCTAACTCATCCACTGTGTAAGTCTCTTGAATATATAATAAATGAGCCACTTTAGTTAGCCGATCCAAAACCACCTAGATAGAATCATTCTTCCAAGGAGACCTTAGAATACCCACCACAAAATCCGTCCTCACATCATCCCACTACATTTCTGGAATGGGCAATGGATGTAACAAACAACATGAGCGTTGATGCTCGACCTTCACCTGATGAATGGTTAGGCATCATTCCCGAAAGCCCAAAACTTCATTTTCCATTCTCGGACACCAAAATTGGATACATAGGATACGATACATATTGGTGAAACCAAGATTCACTTCCCATTTTGATGCATGGAACTACTGCATCAACTATTCCCGCATGCATACTGGACCAACCACCTGACCAAGAGGCAAACAACCCCATCCATTCTGACAACCCAACCAAAAGTTGGCTCCCCACCATTAAGTCTTTCCATCATGGATAATCATTCAAGATTGTTGATATGAATTTCCATAACTCAACTGAAATGTGTTTACTCAACCTCCATGGAAGCAAGTTTCATCAGAACCTTTTTATCTCGCACCTCTAGGTGCATCTCTACGAACAAAACCATCTCCGTCCACTTAGTGTTGGATTAATGAACCACCTTGTTCTAAGCCTACTTCTCAAAGAATCAAAAACACTTTTCCATATCCCCAGTTCATATTCCATCTCAAAGTCAGAATACTAGAGATACTCAACACAACATTGATTCCAAACATTCAAATCCCGCTGTGAACAATTACAATTATGACTCTTCTGATTGGTATACACCGTGAACCATTTCCCCAACAAGTAGTGCCTCCACCATTTTAAGGCATACACTACTGAATCCAAATCAATATCATGAGTGGGTTAATTCCACTCATGGGGTCTCAATTTCCTCAACCCTGAATCCACAACCCGCTCATCTTGCATCAACACTGCCCCAAGACCGATACCAGATGCATCACAAAATAGGACATACTTCTTACCTGGATCAAGTAAGATCAATATCGATGTGGTCGTCAGTAATTTTTTCAACTCTTAAAAGGAATTATAAAAATCCTTAGACCACTCAAACTTGGTTCCCTTATTGGTTAGGCCTGACATTGGTGCTACCAAGAAAGAGAAGTCTTGGATGAACCTCCAGTAATAACCAACCAAACCCAAAAAACCTTGAAAATCTGAAACACTCTTGGGATGATCCCAAGACATGAAAACCTGCACTTTATCTGGATCCACCAATAGACCTACCTCATAGAATATGTGACCAAGAAAACGCACTTCCCCAATCCATAAATGACATGTTTACAACTTGGCGTATAACCGATTCTCTCTTAGTGTACTTAGAATGATGTCATGATATTGGACATGATAGTCATGAGTTTTTGAGTACACCAAGATTTCATCAAAAAAGACAACCAAAAATTGATCTAGATAAGGATGAAATATTTGGTTCATCAAAGCCATGAACAACACTGGTGCATTGGTCAAGCCTAAAGGCATCACCACAATCCCAAACAACTGATACCGACACCTGAAAGCTATCAGCGGTATGTCAGAAGGCCTCACCCTCAACTGGTGATAACTCTATGTCAGATAAATCTTAGAAAACAACATGGAACCCCTCAACAGGTCAAATAGGTCATCAATTCAAGGGAAAGGGTACCAATATTTCACCGTCATCTGATTTAACATATGATAATCAACACACAGTCTTAACATCTAGTCAGCCTACATTTCAAAAAGAATAGGAGATCCCCTAGGGGGCGTGATAGGACATATGAACCCCTTACACTCCAATGACTGAAGCTTAGCCTTTAACTCATGGAGTTCTGCTAATGCCATTTGGTATGGTAGAATAGAAACTGGCTCTGATCATGGCATCAACTCAATTGTGAACTCAACATCCCTCTCAGGAGGCAATCATGAGAAATCCTTAGGTAAAACATCCTGAAATTGACCCACTACTAGAGGGAAGACACAATATTCCCCTCATTCATCATCAAGAACATGAAAAGCTACTTGAGCTACGAGTCTACCAAATTACTAACAAAACGGTCCCACATAACCTTCTCGAACATCCCACTCTCTACGATAGACATAAGAGTCACCCTCAAGTGACATGAATGATACCCTGCAATGGTAAGAGTCTATGTGCGCCCAATAAAACAGCATCTAGTCCAAACCCAATATTAGGTAAAATCCCGATATATTTAGAATAAACAAGTCCTATAAGAAATAATACCTACCAACTTTCAGAGCACATCTCTTAAGCTTCATGATATCTTAATTTATCATTCCCAACAAAGTGTAAATTGACATAACTCCACACACACTCTCCACCAGAAAACCCAATGCTACCACAAACTGAGAAGAAATAAGAATGTGTTGCACCAGTATAAAACAATTCACTAGAATGCATATAAGATACAAAGATCATACCTCGAATTGTTGATGGCCCTGCCTCACCATCACAGGGTGACAAATGAACAACATGAAGCTAACCTGCCCCTCTACCCTGGGCTTCAACCTGTGTTCCCTGTAGTGAACTACCCAGCTGACGTGGGTGATCCTCCCCCAGAGTTACACATCCACCATCCCTATCGGTATGGTCCAGGGTGCTTCAACTGCCTGCCAGATATGAAGAAACTGATCCCTTTCCTTTGCTTGAAATTTACCTGTCACTGACATTCATGATCACCTGTAGAGGGTTCCTGCATTACCTCTGCATGTGTCCCAATATTCTCCACAACTGAAACTCAACTGGATATTTGAGACACTATCCCTGCATGTGCCTCGGCCAGCCACACTAACAGAAGAACACTTGATCACCAACCTGAGAGGATGACCCTCTCTTATGAACACCTTTAACACATCCACCCTACTGAAAACTTCCAAAATGACACTTCCGGACCTCGGAAGCTTCACCACTTGTCTACCCAACTGGCTTGAAAATCCCACTACATGAATCTCCCTTTAGGTTCCCTTATGAGATCATCTCTTGATCTACTAACTCTATAAAACTCATCAAGTGAACAATATTCACCTGAGACATGATCTCGTGTCTCATCCCATACTAGAAATGTGTTGTAACTACTGCCTCATACCCCACAAACGTTGGAACAAAGCAACACAGGTCAGTGAAGCGGAAAGCATACTCCATCACTAACATCGATCCCTGAGCCATGCTCATCATCTCTACAACCCACTCTTTCTTTAGTGTCTCAGTGTAATAATTCTCCAAGAACTTTTCCTAGAAATATTTCCACAACATCCCCTTAGCCGCGTCAGTATGAGCCAGAATTTCCCACCAACGCTTTTCCTAGCCCCGCAACATATAAGCTGCAAACTTTACTCTATTCCCATTAAGATTATCCAAATGATGAATTATTGTCTGGACATGCTCGATCTAGAACTATGTTTCCTCTGACCCACCCTCTTAGGTAACGGTTTGAGGGTGTTGTAGCTGAAACTCTCTGGTCAGCTCAAACATACTCGGTGCAACCCGCCCAAGGTCCCGATCATTCATCTCCATAAAACTAGTCATGTTCTTTTGGAACTGGTCTTCTCTACCTTTCTGGATCACCACATTTTCTTGATCCTCTACTGGAGGAGTTTTCTGAGTTACATCCTTTTATTTCCCAACGGTCGCTCGACATCATGGTGGTATTTCCCTACATTTACAAACACGAGGTTTAGAACACATACCATAAATCTTTCCATCATCATAACCAGAAGGCTCTTCATGAGTCACAACAACCCACCATACATTCACAATCCCAACAAACCTTAACATTCTGAAACATCACCCTGACCAACCCTACTACAGGCCATGGTCCACAAGGGGTAAACAACCATACACCACTACAAGTCTCAAACAACATGTTACAAACAATATTTTTTATTCATTAAAAACCCTTAATTAGACATATTTCATTAATCATCACTTATAATTCATTTGTATTCACCCAATTTCTTTGTTTCATTTTTGAAAATTTCCCTTTTCAAATATCCATATTCAAGGATCGTCTTATCTTTCATGCCTCACACACCCAACCCTTATGTTCCTACCATTATGCATGTCACCTATCTCTATAGGTGGCTATAATGAGGCATGAATTCAAAAACTCACAGCATTGAGGCCACAAGCCAAATATCATAATACCATCACATCACACAACATTTACATCACCCAATGGTGAAATATCGTCTACTGTAAAATCACAAAATCAAGAAAAAAAATTCCCACACTGGGTAACATGAGTTTTCCCCTATACATGAGTTAAATACTCCTAGGAATGATCTCATTAACAAGGCATGACACATCTTAACTCCCATATACCATCCCAAATAACAAGATTTCAGAGAAGGAGAAGAAAGACCTCCTCTGATACCACTTTACAACGTCCGCAACTCGGAACCCACTAATCTGGTGCTCCGAGTTGGGTGGTAACATGACCTTAAACATGCCTCCCCATACGCCAAAAATATCCGACTAGTAGCGGGGGTCCAAAAGGTAAATTGGAGAGACTATACCCCCTTTTTATCACAGTAAAACACAACAGAAGATAAAAAAATATTCAAATAACAACCAATACTACAAGTGCATGCATAAACCACCAGGGCCCAAAATGGGGTAAAAAAATGTCAAATAGTAAATATTATATGTCTTGGTACAAGTGAAAAGGTAAACAAATACCAAAATAAGGAAAAACTGCAAAACCCATAAAATGGGCCCAACAACAATCTTGGGTCCTCCTCCACACACACCTATGTCAAACAAACTCCTTAGAAAGAGCCTTTTCCCTTCCCCTGACCGGTAATCATGAAGTCTGCTTGGGTACCCAACAACAACCTGAGAAGGGTGTGAGTACGACTCATTAGTCCACCACCAACTGTGTCTACAAAATATCCCGTTTGAAAAATTGTGCATGAAAAAGGAAAATGAATAAAAAATGAAAAAGAAAAGATTAAGTTACCTTAACTAGTTTAGATCCATTTACAATATATTTTTACCATTTATATATCTTACAATTTCATCCAATTTCCTATTGCATACCATTACCCACACATTTATCATGGGTTCATCAAATACAACAAGTTACATAGGGTTAATGTACACAATCACGGGCATGAGGAAAAACACACTGTTATCCTATCTTAGTAGGACAAAATTTGTCATGTAATCTATATCCTCACCTTGAAACCTCAGTTCGAGTGGATGAAATCATTAAGGGAATAGAGCCTCAATCCACTTCCCTAACCCATTCATTATTGGTGGTGTTTAGAGCCTCAGTCCAGCTCGAATGTTGGGCATAGAATCTCAAGTCAATACCCCACTCTACCAAGCCATGTGCACTGGATATATATATGTATATCCATCAACCATTCACACACCATCACAACCATTTCCCATGGAAAAATTAAATCATAAAAATAACATGAGATTTAATACCATGCTTTAACCCATTAACACATTTACCACATTCCACATCATTTAGCCATTTAGCCCCATTCTCTTTTATTATGGTTATCTCACTAAGAATTCATTCATTGTTCTTATCTCACTAGGATTCGTTCATCATGCCTAACTCAATTGGATTCATTACCAAGTTCATAATCCATTCCATTATTGTCTTTAATCGTTTTCACATATTTACCCATTTATCCATTCATCATTCTCTACTGTCAACCCATTACACATTCCAGCACTATTCAATATTCTTTTAACATAGCCATGTTCAACCCATATAAACTAATCCCTTGTTAACCCATTTTCCATTGGGTTATTATTAATTCTTGGTGAATCACCTAGATTCTACACCAGAATAATCAATCACATCAACATGCTTATCAAGGGCTCAACATAACTACACAACAACCACACTTATTCTTCACAAATCCCTTGGTCTAGGAAAGTCAGAACACCCCATAAGTGGCCTTAGATTAGCCCTATCACCATCGACGCATCCCACGTTGTGTCGTGAGGGTTTCCATTTACCATATCAATAACAATTTTAAATAAACATTCCATGGGTGATCAAGATATACAAAGAGACACCCAAGAACAAAACCACACATGCACAAATCCACATATAAACCATGGGATATAAATTGTAGACCACCTAACTCCATTTTGTGGGTGAACGAACTCTTAATCAAGCGCTTATATTCTGGTTCAACCAACCCTTGAAGCTTCAACATAGATCTCACCAAATGAGAAGGGTTTTAGAGCTTGAGGAAGAGAGGAGAGGATGATACAAACCCTAAACTCAGAAGAGAAGAAATGATGGGATTAACCTTACCCAGAGCTTTGATCGACAACCAACAACACCAAAAATTCCTTAAAAATGTGGTAGATTGATCTCCTTGAGATCTAGGAAGATTTTGTTCATTCTATGGGTGAAGATGGAAGAATGGGGAGGAAATACCGAGTTGGGTTTTAAAATCCCGGAGTGATAAAATTGTAATTTTTTAAATGTTTCTTGGATGCACGGTTTACCGACACAGTTTACCAAACCATGAAAAAACTATGTAGATGACATTATCCAAAGTCCCATCTTCTTGCACGTTTTCCTCAGCTATCCACACGGTTAGCACGAACAATTCACAAACTCTACGGTCTACCTAGAAAACCCCATTTTCTCCTTTTTCGTGTCCTGAATCCTCAGAACAGCAAAAATCCTCCAGAAGAAATTGAGTAATCACTTAATTAACAAAAAGAAGGGATTCAAACCAAAACAGAAATTAGAACAAACCTTTCCATGTTCAGGGATCTTACACTTGATCCTGTCCTAGTTCATTGTGTTGGGCCTTGCTACACAAGTGAGTTGACACACCAAAGGGATGTTCTTTGTATGTTCACTAAATATTTATGAAACATCATAAATTATTGGAATAGATGATGAAAAATTCCCTAGGTTGAATATAAGATATCATATATTTAAAAATAAGTTGTCATTATTTCAAACATCCTATAAATGATTTTTCATTCTCTATTATGTTGTTTTTCACTACAATTATTGTTTCCTCAACTAATATTTTTGGTTTCAGTCAAGTGTTGGAACCCAATGGAAAGATGTTAATGTTGAATGTGATGTAAAATATGATTATTTTCCTCCTTATGAACCAAATATTTTGGGTTTAAGAATGAAAATTATTTATTCTTTGATCACAGTACATTCTCAAGCAATGAATCATGTGGAACTTCCAAATGGTAAAATGAAAGAATAATAGTCAATTGATTCATTCCTAAGGAAACAGACACATTCATTTATTTCTTTCTATGATCCGTAGTTTTCAATGTTCATAGAATGATAAAGCCATATTTTCTATTTATAATTGGGGTAGTTAAGTAGATCGGGCTTATGCTCTTATCAAAATCATAAGGGAATAATAATAAGTTGACTCTATAGTGTGGGATGAGTTTAGGGGCTTATTTTTTAATAATTAATTTTCTCTTATCCTTCAAAAATTAATATATAGAGAATGATTTCATTGATCTAAATCAAAATGATAATTAATCCTTTGGTACATTTGAGGAATATTTTACAAGACTTAAGATGTAAACTTCTGATATTATCACCCAACCTGAAATAAAGTTCGGTTGATTCTTGGGTGGCATAAAACAATGTCAACCAAAGGTGTTATATATAATATAATTTAGTATATAAAAATA
The DNA here is from genome assembly GCA_963277665.1 of Viscum album. NCBI lineage: Eukaryota > Viridiplantae > Streptophyta > Magnoliopsida > Santalales > Viscaceae > Viscum > Viscum album. The sequence goes on from OY728148.1 coordinate 1,145,470,941, forward strand.
AATAATTTGATGGGACCTCAATATGTAAATAAAAATTAGAGATTTCCACCAATCCCTTGGTTTTGATTGGAACTGGATGATCAAGTCACATGAAAATTAAAATAAATAACATCTTGAAAATAAATTATTTCCATATACATGTGAAAAGTTTTGGAGAAACATAATTGTAACTACATGAATAAAATTAAACGGTGATTTAAATATGAAAAGGGTAGTCATAAATCCCATTAATGTCAAATTTCAATGAATGAACAGGTTAACACAACATAAGAGAATAATATTCAAACTAACACACCATCCATGCTCCAATGATTCGAATGAAATGAGTTCGGGAAGTTTTCTAACCAATGATAAAATCTGAAAGGTTAGTGATGATTCTCAACGTCATTAACCTCTCTAGGAAAGAGTCAATGAGAAATCTCAGGTGATCACTATTTATGACAAGGGGTATGGTAATGATGTAGTGAAAGATACCCATACCATCAACTCTATAACTATTAACATATTAAATAATTATGCATCTACCGACACATTTATATTTGAAGAATTTTCAATGGGTATCAATATATCACCTCAATGATTAGATGCTGAATTCAAAGTAACAACCACTACTATTATGATAAATGTGTCAGATCGAAATGATAATGATTTTAGTATCGAAATAATGATTTAGATGTTCAATATACAAGAGGGGGATGAATTGTATACTTTAAAAATTGATTTGGAAATTTTAAAGATAGTAATGATTAACAAAGTTAAACAAGGTAAATTCACAAGCCCTTGAAGTTCTAAAAACTTGCTTGTTTCTGGAAAAGTGGTTCGGGAAATGAAATGTAACAAAATATTACAAAGATAACGATTATAACATCGAGCATATAGAATCTTACTGATCAAAGTATAAGTATAAGAAATTATAAGATAGTTATACTTTCCTCAACAATCAAAATGAAATATAAAACTTGAAACAATATAAGTAATAAGTAGTAAATCTTTTAACACAAAGAGAAGGGTATCCAACAACCTTGGATAAATGTAACCTGATTAAAACATTCTAGAATGTATGTCTTACCCACACCAGTGTAAGCTCTCGATATGAAGATCAGATTCTGTCTTGATATCCCCCCAATCCCTCAACTTCAAGGTAGTCAGCACCTCTGTCTTCCTCAACAAGGATGTCCTCGAACATTAATGTAGTCAGCACCTCTGTCTTCCTATCCCCAAAAGACCTCAAATGTACACAGCAACATTCAGAGTTGCATGAATTGAGTCTGAACAAGATTTTCAGTACACATAAAGCATGAGAGTCTATCTATAGAAATTACTTCAACAACATGTAATCTGTAGATTTGTAGAACAGTGTTGAGATTTTTCAAATGAGAAACTATTTATAGGCACATCGTCAATGGTCAGCTCCCTCCTCCAATAGTCATATCTCTCCTTGAATTTTGCAGAGACCTGTACACCTGTCACTAAAAAAATAGTTGGTTAGAAACATAAATCACAACATCATTTTGTAACTCTCTCAAGGATAGAAAAAATATAGTTCCTTGAATAAATTAATTTTTCGTAGTCTAAGGAAAGAAGTTATAAGTCTAACCAAAAAGTATTCAAAGTCTATAATACATGGATATTCAGATTCTTTTTATCAAGGAATTCGGAGTTAGAATTATATAAAATTCTGTGTCTAAATTCATAAGAATTCAGATTCTATGTTTATAAGAATTTAAAGTCTGAGTTCATAAAAAATTCAGAGTCTAAATTTAGAGAACACGGAACCTGAAGTCATAAAAGTTTGGAGTCTGAATTTAGATAACTCTGAAACTAAAATCATAAAATTTTGGAGTATGAATTAAGAGAAATCAGAGTCAGAACTCATAAGAGTTCTACGTCTAAATTCCATGAAATTGGAGTCATAACTCATAAGAGTTTGGAGTTTGAATTCATGGAACTTAGAGTCCGAACTCATAACGTTTGGAGTCTGAATTCTGGGAACTCGGAGTCAGAACTCATAAGAGTTTGGAATCTGAATTCAGAGAACTCGGATTCTGAACTCATAATGTTCGGAGTCTGAATTCAGAGAATTCGTAACCTGAATTCGGGTCCTGAAAACAAAATTCTTTATATCTAAGTATATATATGATTCCGAAATTTTGGATATGAAACCAAATTTTATACATAGAATATGAACAATAAAAACATGGTAAGGATAAATTTTCTTGGGGAAGGAAAATTTTCCTTATGAAGATAAAACATAGGAAAAAGAAATATTCCTTGAGAAAGAGTTTTTGTGACTTTCAAAACATGAAGGAATGGAAAAGTCAAAATGAAACCTTATTGACTCAACAATCTCCCCCTTTTGTAAAGAACAATCATCCTTACAAAAAAGAATATAAGGACGCAAATTTTTTTATGGACTTTGAAAAAAATCATATCTCCCTTGGAACATGGGAAATGATGAATACGACTAACTCCCCCTTACGCTTTGGAAACACTAAGGATCGTATTCTAGATTTGTTGAATGATATTTTTCATTATCTTGCATACGAGAAACATCATGATGAAAACCCCCCCTTAGATAAACTCCCCCTTACATAGTCTTAGTATTCTTTTTGACATTCCTTTCTACTCCTATGTAATTTTCAAAAATGATTAAATGGAATAGAAAATAAATTATTATACCTGAAAAATTAGTACTAAACAACCAAAATTATAAAGAGCAACTCAAATTTTCATTACGATTGGAAAAATTTTAAAAGAAAAGAATACAAAAAAAGATCAGAATATAAAAAGTTTATCCTTCCTTCTCCTTGGGCATCAGCTTCTTCACTATTGTTTTCAGCTTTTTAAACTCCTTATGATATTCCTCTTATCACTTAAGAAGTTATCTTGATCCTCTACTTCCTTCTCTGAGGATTTGATTTTATCTTCTAGAGCCTTGAGAGATTATGCCTGACCCTTAAAGGCTTCTTCCTACTTGACAAGCTTCCCTTATATCTCAATCCTAAGATCCCTTTCCCTCTTCCAACTTTGGGAAACTTAATACATCTTTCCATTCAGATCTTTCACTTCTTGAATCCAAGAATTCTGTTCCTGAGTTAGCTTTTTCTCAAAACTATTTGTGAGATCCTTGATCTTCACATCATTAGTGTCAAGTTCATCCTTGAAACTTTCATTAAACTCATCAAGAATCCTCATATCTTCTATATATTTCATTAAATAGCTGGTCATCTTCTTGCAAGATCTTTTGTGGGATTCGTAGTTTGTGAAAAAAGGATTTGAAGTCTGCATCCTGCTTAACACACTTATCCATCACCATGGATACTGAATTTGATTTCTAGTTTAGGGTGTGTTGAAGCATCTGACATCTCGAGTATATGCTTGTAAATATCGGAATAGTCCCAACAAGATTCTTCAAAGGCTGCACTGCGAAATCATGCCCAATGGAGGATGATTCCAAATATGAGACTTTATATGGTGAGGGATCTTTCTCTATTTCAACTGCCTTCCTCTTCGATGATCCACCAACTTATTTCTTCTTCACAACAACTTTACTATGTGTATAAAAAACGTCCTATTTTCCCTTATCAACTATCGGAATGGATTCCTCTTGGTTAGGAGATATATGTTCACTATCAGATAGTTGAACAGTTATGTCTTCATCAACATCTTCCTTCCCATTACATGACTCAGCATCCTCTGGTTGAATAAAATCATGATTAGGAAATTCTTCTCTAGATAGCTTATTCAATTATTCTCTAACATTGTCATCCTCACCTTTCTCATCTTTCCCAGGGGTAGTGAGCCTTGAAGACTCAGCTTCAAAATATCAGATTGAAATCTCCTCAGATGGGCTTTCCTTCTCATGAAAATATTCTACTTTCTTAATGAGATCATTAGTTTCATCACTGGATTATTCGTATTCTTCTACTACTTCTTCTACTACATATACTTATTTTTCTTTGACCTTTTTTGGAGTCACATATTTCTTTCCCGGTGTATCTAGTAAATCTTCTTATATGTAGGATTGTGGTACCAGAATATTTTTGGAGGCTTTCTTATCAACCTTCAGAAGAGATTGCCCAATCTTTGCTTCCGTCATCATATTATTTTGTTTTATTTCTTTTTATTTCTTTTCAATCTCATAAATAGTCTTTTCTTTTAATTATTTTTGTTCTGAAAGATCCAAACCAAATATAGGCTCTCCTTCTTTCATATTTTTCTTGTCTTCCATCCATTTTTCTACTACCTCATTCAGATATTCTTTTTTCTTCTTATGCTTTGGTGGTGTTGACTGAGTTTCCTTAGCCTCTGGGATTTTTCTTTCTCTTCTACTTCCTTAAGCTTCCTCTTCCTTCAACCCTTTTTAGAAGGATCAACCACCTCCTATTTCTTCAGAATAGCTTCCACTTCCTCTTTTGAAAAATCATATAATTGCCCGGATTCTTTAGGGAAACCAATTTTCATCCTCTTCAGTGTATTGTCACTTACCAGCATTACTTTTTAATTTCTTATCTTAGAACTACAAGGTATTATGAAGGACTCTAAACACTGGACATTCAGTTTTGAGAGAATGGCTGGATATATAATAATCTGATCCTTAAAATATATATTCTTTATATTCACAATCGTAATCAGAATATTCTTAACAAAAATTAATCTTCCTTAGATTCACCAAGAAATCCAGGATATACATGTCACTCTTCTTCAAAGTATCCTTGTCCCCTTTTCTCAGAATGATGAATCCTGGAACCCATAATTCGAGATTCCCAAAATTTGTAGATAGGTGAACAATATTTGGAGACTTTACATCCGAAAGACCAAGGCAACCCATAACCTTTACCTTATCAAAACATCCTTTAACATCAAGCAGTTTATGTGAGCAGAACTCTTCCTCACCTTCATAAGGAATTCCAATCAAATTGGCTGCCTTAGTGTAAGAAAGAGCATAAGTCTTCCCATAGCTCTTGAAAGGGAACTTTTATTTTCCTTCCTCTTTGAAAAAGCATGCTGACTCATAGAACTCAACCAACAAGTCTGGATATACCAAATCCTAAGCTTTTGGTTTTAAAGTAAAACACTTTCCCACCCATTCAGCTTTATATTCTCAGAGGTAATAAAATTGTACTTAGAAAATAATTTTGGATGTAACAACCTTTCTCTATAAATCATCCATTCAAAAAATGGCATTGTAGTTGACATATTTTTTTGAGATGAGGCTTCAATAAAGATTTGGAATTGAGGAAGATCTGAGAAGTTCGGAACATGCTTATATAGGAGGGCATAACTTCAGCACGCACGAGATTGAGTTTCAATGTGGAACAAAAATCGGGGGATCCTGTATATTGGCTTTTGGGGTGACAGTTCAACTTCCAAACTCAATCCAATGGTTAAAAAACCTTCTGATCAGATTTGACGGTTGAGATTATAGCCATAATGAGTATTTGATAGAATCCAATCTTTTGAGGTTTTAAATAAAAACATTCGGAATTAAGGAAAAGAGAATGCAATTTTTAAAAAAAAATGAAAATATCAACAAGTAAAAGATGACTACAAAAACTAAACAAAGAATCATACCTTTCAGATTCAAAGAAATATTATTCGTAGTAAGGAAACATTCTTCTTGAAGAACTATAGATTCTGAAAATTTGATAAGGATTTTTTTTGAAAAACAGGCTATGAAAATTTTAGAAAATATTCATTACGAAAACATATCAAATATTAATTACCAAAATTTAGAAAATATTTATTATGATAATTTAGGAATTGAAAAAAAAATCCAAATATTGATAGACGACCAAAAATAGTCTACGAAAAAAATTATGCTATGAAAATTTTTAGACTATGATGATTTTTGAAATCTAAAAAACAAATGTACTCCCCCTATGAAAATGAGTTTATTGCTGCAAGTAGATTGGTTTAAACAAGAATTTAAAAAGGAATATTACCTTAAAGTTATCATTCCTAACTTCTATTTAATGTATTCAAATCCATCAGAAGGAAAAAATTTAGTGAAAATATCAGCAAGTTGATCTTGGGTTCCGATAAATTGAAGACTGATATCTCCTTTTGTGTTTGATCCCAATGAAAGTGATTCCTAATATCTATGAGTTTTTCAAATTAGTGATGTGAAGGGTTTTAACTTAGGGAAATGACACTAGTATTCTAAAACATTTTTTTTGGAAAACTCTTACCATAGTCTGTGAGTGTGTGTTGGATCCAAAACACTTGAGCACAATAACTTCCAGCTGCTAAATATTCAGCTTCAGCTGGGGAAGGTGCTACTAAGTGTTTTTTTTCATGACCATGAAACTAATTAATCTCCTCGGAAATGACAGGTTCTGGATGTGATTTTCATATCCATTCTACATCCACCAAAGTCATCATCCCAAAATTTTTTTAAAACAAAATCATTTCCAGAATTATAAAAGTTTTCAACAACCATGGTTCCCATTAAGCAGCAAAAAATTCTTTTCACTGACTTTAAATAAGATTCCGTAGGATTGTATTGATATCTTGAACATAATCATACTAAAAACATTAAGTCTGGATGACTAGACATCAACAAAAGTAGACTTCCTATCATAACTCTAAAAGATGTTTGATCTACTGGTTTCTTAGATTAATCTTGATCAAGTGAATTTGAGGTACAAATGGGAGTAATAATACTCTTAGTGTAGTCATATCCATACATTTTAAGAAGATATTTAATATTCTTATGTTGGGATATACATATTCCTTCTGGATTTTTAGAAATTTGAAAACCAAGGAAAAATGTAAACTCACCCATCATACTCATTTCAAACTCAGATTTCATTAGATTTGCAAAGGAATCAGTTAAAGATTGATGAGTTGAACCAAATATAATAACATCAACATATATTTGAAAAATCAAAATATTTTTATTATATTTCTTTATAATAAGGGTTGGATCATCATTTCACTTAACATTATTATTTTGAAGAAAAAATCATGTATGTCTATCATACCAAGCTCAAGTGGCTTTCTTAAGTCCATAAAAATCATTGGAAAGATTAAAAATATGATCAGGGTGTTTTGTATCTTAAAAAACTAGGAGGTTTTTCAACAAAAACATCCTATAGAACAAAACCATTTTGGAAAGAATATTTAACATCCAATTGAAAAAGTTTGAAATTGAAGAATGCGGTAAAGGCATGTAGAATACGAATAGATTCAAGTCTGGATACCGGAGCATAGGTTTCTTCATAGTCTATTCATTATTTTTGGTTATAGACTTTAACAACCAATCTAGCTTTATTTCTTACAATGATTCTATTTTCCTCACACTTATTTTTGAAGACCCATTTGGCTCCAATAATAGAAGTTTCCTTAGGTCTTTTAACCAAGATCCAAAGTTTATTCCTTTCTAATTCATTTAGCTCATCTTGCATAGATATTATCCAATCATCATCACCTGAAGATTCATCAGTGATTTTTGGTTCTAATTGGGAAAGGAATGCGAGATTTTCTACTTCATTCATTAGGTAACTTCTAGTACTTACAGATAGATTTACATTACCAATGATGCAATCAATGGGAGGATTCTTAAGAAACAACTGATTTCTGTTTTGTAAAACCTGTTCATCAAGATAGGATAGGAAATCTTCTAGGGTAAATGTTTCAGAAAGACCTTCTTGAACATTTTCCTTATCAAAAGTATCTTCCAACAAAGGTGAATAATCAGTTTTTGAAAACACATCCGAAGATGTAGGTTGAGGTTATTAAAAAACAATGGGATCAGTTTCATCAAATTTATCATGCACTATTTCTTCAATAGTACATGTGTTTTTATTGAAAACTCTATAATCCTTAGAAGTTGTGGAGTAGCCTAAAAAAATTCCTTCATCATATTTTGTTGTGAATTTATGTCGATTATCGTTAGTATTCAGAATGAATACCTTGAAACCAAAAACCTTGAAATAGGAAAGTCTAAGTTTAGTACCATTACATGACTCATAAAGAGTTTTATTATGAAAAGGTCTAATCAAAACATGATTTATAGTATAACAAAAAGTACTTACAGCTTTAACCCAAAAATATTTAGCTACTGAATATTCACTCAACATGGTTCTTGTCATATCTTGAATAATTCTGTTTCTTATTTCAACAACACCATTTTGGTGAGGTGTTCGGAGTGCTGAGAATTTATGACTAATTCCTTTTCTACTAAAAAAAGTTTCAAAATCAGAATTTTGAAATTCCCCTCCATGATCACTATGAATAGTAATCAAAGGAAGGTTTTTCTCATTTTTAACTTGGTCTCTAAAACTTTTGAAATAAGAAAAAGATTCAGATTTCTTTTCTAGAAAATAGACCCATGTAAATATTGTGTAATCTTAAACTAAGACAAATACAAAATATTTTCCTCCAATGCTTCCAGTTTGTGTTGGACCAAAAAGATCCATATGCACTATCTGTAATTCATCAATGGTTCAGACTTCACTGACTGATTTAGAACTTTATTTATGTTTCCTTTCATATTCAAAAGGATCAAAAACTTTTGAAGAATCAAATCTATGCTTCGGTAGAACCTTAACTAGTCTTTTGTTAGAGATTTTTCATTGGTTCCTATGGTTACAGTGACCTATCCTTCTATTCCATAAACAAGAATGATCTTCCATTACACTATGTCAAGGTAAATCTTGGCTCATAAGGTCTTCTAAGTTTAGTGTGTATAAATTCTCTTGCCTATTGGCGGAAAGAATAAAATCTTTATTGGAATTGTGTACTAAGCACTTGTCATTCCTAAAATTCACAACATAACCTTCATCACATAATTGAATTATGCAAATGGATTTTTTCTTAAGACCCTTAACAAAGAAAACATTTGAAATAAATGTTTTTTCAAGAAGAATGATTTTACATATATCATTAATTTCTCCCTAAGCACTATCTCCGAAAGTTACTTTTACTCCTTTCATCTTGATAATCTTTTAAAATATGTTTTTGTTACCAGTCATATTCTAGGAACATCCACTGTCCATGTACCATGTATTTCTGTTGGTACCTTCTCTATGTTCTTGAAAATAAGAGTGTTAGACTTTCGGAATCCAAACTTTCTTGGATTTGGAAATTTCAGAAAGACAAATCTTAGAAATCCACATTTTCATTGAAAAATTGTCTTTATAGAATCCTAAAGACTGGGTTTTTTTAATGAACAACTTTTTTCCCAATTCCCACTACACTAACACCTAGTGTAGAATGGAGTACTTTGAGTAAAACAATAATTGTTACTAAAAATTGGTTTTGAACTTGTATAACCAAAACCAGAATTATTCCTTAGAGGTCAGATTTGTGAATACATCTTATCAAAATTTTCCTAACCTAAGGTAATGGTTTACAAACAGTTCCTCAAGGGGAATATTTCTGACATCAGTCTAATAACTAATTTCTTGTCTTACCAAAAATTAGTTTTATAACTAGAGTTAGGGTCGAAAACATTTTTCTTAGAAATTGCGTTTTCTAGATGCTTAGAAAGTTTATCCTTATAAAAATTAACTTCCTCAAGGTTTTTTGAAATACATTCAAAATCCAAAAATTTCTTATTTATATATATAGAAAGATATGATATTTCCTTATTAAGAATAGTATTTATAGAATTTTATTTATCAATATTTTTCTTGAGTTTTGAATTCTAATTCTATAAAAGCATAGAAATCCTAGAAACTTCTTCATAGGTAGGTAAATTATAATCTTCATCAGAAAAATATTATTCATCCAAAGAGTTATAATATTTTCTATCACTATAATTAAAATTCAAAGATACATTAGTGATGGATTCAGCATTGTGTACCTTATCCGTTAAGCAATGATTTTCAATAGGTAATCTGGCTAGTAAACCAAGATTCTTCTGTCCAGAAGATTTGTAATCTGATGATTCATCTAAAGAGTCTCCACCACTGGCACTCCAGGTGTCATTGGCTATCAAAAAATTCATAGCTTTAGCATTGTAATACTTCTTTCTATTCATTTCATAATGATTTTCTTTATTTATATTCTCTTAATCATAGGATAATCTATTCTTATATGTCCAGCTCTTTTGCATTCATAACGTGTGACTTCAGAATCATTCTTATATTTACTTTCTTTCTTCTTGTATCTGTATTGAATTTTTTCTATCCTACTATATTTTTCATCCTTCGATAAAGATTAGCTAACTCGTTTTTTAAAGATTCACTTCCCCTAGATTCGGATTGAATAACAACCCTTTGGATTTGGATCTTGTAACTCTCTCAGGAGTATTGGTTTTCATATGATTTGAAGTTGTTGAAAATGCCACACTACCATTCCCATTTTTCTTCTTGATATTATCAGCATCTATCTTCATTCTAGTTTCATGTTGAATACAAGTTTCAAAGAGTTCATCAAGAGAAATATGAGTAACCTTTATATTCTCATCTATAGCAGTTTTCTTGAATTCCCACTCATTGGGAATGATGTCTATAATTTTTTCCCCAATAGCTTCATCATCTAATCCTTTATCACCCATAGATTTTAAACTATTGACAATAGTCATGAATCTTTGTTTCACCTTATATATGGGTTCTCCATAAAGAATGAAGAAACCATGATATTCAGCTCTGAGCATATCTCTTCTAGTTTCAATAACTTTTGATGTTCCAATGTGAGTGACTTCAAACTTCTTCCAAATACAATTTTCTGCTTCATAAGATGAAATTTGGATATATATATATTTCTATTCATAGAACAAAGGAAGGTATTGCGTACCTTATAATTCAGTTGATATTCATTCTTTTCTTGATTGGTGAAAGTACTAAATTCCTTGTCAGGGATTTTATATCCTCCAGTAAGCATAACAAAATTATCTACTCTAGTATTGATAACAAATGTTTTCGTGCGATATCTCCAATATTTGTAATCATTTCTAACAAAAATAGGTGGTCTAGTAGGATTTAGGTTGTCTATGGAACCAACATTCATTCCTGCCATCTAATGAAAAAAAATTTCCACACTAACTTGTTAGTAATAAAGTTTGTAAACAAGGATAATATTCCGAAGCAAGGAAAATATAGAACAATGAAAACTTGAGCAAGAAAACTTATATGTGAATATAAGTATTTCAGAGACATCCTTTGATACCAATTGTAGGATCGAAATGATACTGATTGTAGTATCGAAATAATTATGCAGATGCTCAATATACAAGAGGGGGGGAGGGTGAATTGTATACTTTAAAAATTCCTTTGAAACTTTTAGAGATGGTAATGTTTAACAATGTTAAACAAGGTAAATTCAAAAGACCTCTAAGTTCTAAAAACTTGCTTGTTTCCAGAAAAGTAGTTCCAGAAATGAAACTTAACAAAATTTTACAAAGATGAAGATTATACCTTAATGAGTATAGAATCTTACTAATTAGAGTACATGTATTACAAATTATAAGATAATTATAGTTTCCTCAACAATCAAAATGCAACAAAAAACATGAAATAATACAAGTAACAAGTAGTAAATCTTTTAACCCAAAGAGAAGGGTATCAAACAACCTTGGATAAAGGTCCCATGATTTATACATGGAAGAAAGTCTATCTTACCCACACCAGGGTAATTCCTTGATACGAAGATCAGAATCTGTCTTGCTATCCCTGCAATACCTAAACTTTAAGGTAGTCGAAACCTCTATCTTCCTATCCCCAGAATCCCTCAAATGTACTCAGCAACATTTAGAGTCTCACGAAGCAAGTTATAACAATATGTTCAGCACACAGAAAGCATGAGAGTATCTCTCTTGAAATTACTTCAATAGCATGTAATATCTAGATTTGTAGAATAGTGTTGAGCTTGTTCAAATGAGCTCCTATTTATAGGCACATCTTCAATGGTCCGTTCCCTCCTCCAACAATCATTTTTTTCCTTCAATTTTGGAGGGACCTGAACATGTGTCACTCAAACAACAGTTGGTTCGAAATAGAAAGCATGACATCATTTTGTAAATATATTCAGGATAGGAAAATTATAGTTCCTTGAACAAATTCATATATCATAGTCTAAGGAAATAAAAGTTCGGAGTCTAACAAAAAATTATTAGGAGTCTACAATACATGGATATTCACATTCTGTTTATCAACGAATTCACAGTTAGAATTATATAATCTTCGGAGTCTGAATTCATATGAATTTGAATTCTGAGTTTATAAGAATTTAGAGTCTGAGTTCATAAAAATTTGGAGTCTAAATTTAGAGAACTCAGAATGTGGACTCATATAAGATTGGAGTCTGAATTCAGAGAACTCAAAACCTGAACTCATAAAAGTTTAGAGTCTGAATTCAGAGAACTCGGAACCTGAACTCAAAAATGTTCAGAGTTTGAATTCAATGAACTCAAAGTCAGAACTCATAAGAGTTCAGAGATGGAATTCAGAGAACACAGAGTCAGAACTCATAAGAGTTCGGAGTCTGTATTCAGAGAAATCGGAGTTAGAAATCATAACATTCGGAGTCTGAATTCGGAGGACTCAGAGTCAGAACTCATAAGAGTTCGGAATCTGAATTCAGAGAACACGGAGTATGAAATCATACAGTTCAGAGTCTGAATTCAGTGAATTTGGAACCTGAATTCAGATCCTGAAAACAAAATTCTTTATATCTAAGTATATATATGATTCCGAGGTTTTGGATATGAAACCGAATTTTATACGTAGAATATGAACAATGAAAACAAGTTAAGGATAAATTTCCTTGGGGAAGGAAAATTTTCCTTATGAAGATAAACCATAGGGGAAATGAAATTTTACATATGAAAGAGTTTTTGTGATTTTAAATACATGAAAGAATGGAAAATTCATAAGGAAACCTTATTAAATCAAAAAAATGTATCTCAAGTCTATGATTCTTCTGTCACAACCCGTCCTCGGGGCCCATGCCGTGACTACCCCAATCCTGCCTTCCATAGGCCATGGGTTGGCGACTATCACCAAGGCGTAATTCCCGATAAAAAGGGAAGGTATTGCCTTTTTAAAGTAAACAAACACCACAGAGCAAGTAAGAAGAAGTAAACACTAATTTAAAACTGGGTACAACAGTAAGTGCCGAAAATGTAAGTGGGCCAGAATAAAAACCCAAACTGAAAGTAAAGTACAACTGGAAAGGGATAACAACAACTGAAAGTAAAGCCGCAGCCTCGAGCCGTCCACTGGAAGTCCCACCTGAAGGGTGGGTACAGATAGCCTCCACAGCTCCCCGGGTCCAGCCGTCCGCTCCGTGTACGTCCCGCCCAATGGTCCACCTCCAGGTACCGACCTGCTCCACAAGCCTCATCCACGATCAGCGATGTCCGTCATCTGCAACCAACACAACGTATTGCAGGCATAGCCCGTGCAGGGGTGAGTATAAGCTACTCAGTAGGGACCCCGAGACCCCTGAAGGTCTCCCAGAATCCACAAAAGAAAGATACAATCACAAAGTAATATCCGACTCTACTTAGGTATATGCCGATACATATACCTAAGTCATCAATTCTAGTTCTCTCCAACTTCCGAGCCCATGTTCGATCACATCCACATAGGAAATCAAAACCTGATCCACACAGGAAAGCATAACGTAATACACATAGGAAAGCAAGTCAAGATTCAGCTCATACAGGTATACTTTTTCCTATGATGATAGAGATGATCAGATATAGCCACTAATTAATCTAAGCCGTCGGACCCACAAAGGATCGATAGGTACTGACCCCTGCAATGACCCAAAAAGGATCTGACCCACACAGGATCGATAGGTAACTAACCCCCGCAATGACCCACACAGGATCAGACCCACACAGGATCTGTAGGCGCCGGCCCACACAGGACCGCTGAGCACTGACCCACACAGGATCTAACCCACATAGGATCGGTAGCACTGATCCACGTAGGATCGCTGAGTTCTGTAGTCGTCACCGTCGAATCCACGGAGGATTTTTGCACAGTCGTCATCGTCATCATAGTCGAAGCCATCACTAGGGTTCCTGCACACAGAAAGCTAGTTCGGGAGGGTCCGCTCCATGAGCCGAAGGGCAGATACATCAACTGACACATAGTCCGGAATTGATGTATCCAAAAGTTCCGTATCGTCAATAGGAACTCAACATTACAGACGGCGCGTCATTCGGACGCCCGGTCTGAGAGTTATTGGCCTTTTCGTCCGAGGGGCCCGGTTGGTTTTTAAGTCAAAACCAACCCGACTGTATTCTAACTGCATCCAATCCTCGAGCGGAGTAATCCAAAAGATCCTTCTCACTTAGAGGAATCCAACAAAGTTGACGACACGTCAATCGGACGTACAGAACTCATGTTATAAGCGTTTCCGCTCCGAGGGCCCGGTTGGTTTCGTGAAAAAACCATCCCAGCCGGACCCAAAGTACTATGAAACCTTGAGTGTAATATACCAAAACGACCGTCTCGTTCCCAGGATCACATCCCCGTGGACGGTGTGTCAGTCAGAGGTCCACTTCCCATGTTATGGGAAAAAGACCGTGAGAGGTCCGAAAGTGGGAGTTTCGGGCCCGGACCGACCTGGCCCGAGAACCCCTAGGTCGGCCCGAACCGGGTAAACCCGACCCGGGCCTAGGTCCGGCCCCCTTGAGCGTGGCCCGACACGGCCGAGCGGTCGAGGGGTGCGGGGGGGGGGGGGGGGGGCACTGCCCCCCTGTTTTAATTAACGCGGCCCCCACGCAGGGGTAGGGGCGCTGCTGTCCGTCCAACCGGGTGTTACAACCCCCGGCTCCTCCCCTGTCCGGCCGGCCCGCTCCAGCCGGCCGGCTGCTGCCGCCACGGGACAGGAAAGGGACGATCCCTCTGCTCCGCCGCCGCTGGCCCAGAACTGGCCGCCGGTCCCCCTGCTCCGCTGCGGCCCGGAACCGGCCGCGACCTTGGTCCGTCCGGCGCGGCGCAACGGCGCCGCGGCCCCGCTCCAGCCGCGGTTCTTTTGTGGTTCTCCGGCGCGGCGCGACGGCGCCGCATATTTGGTTCGTCTTCAACGGCGCGGCGCGACAACACTGCACTTCTTCCCCCTTTTCATAAAATTCTCGCATGGTGCTTTGGCACCGCGTTGCCTTTCTTGTGCCGCAACAATGTCAAACAACCAAAAAGCGGAGGAGAGTCGGTCGTGTTCATGCGGTCTGACCTCCTCCCATTATTGCGACAACAAGCAACCTCAGATAGACGATAAGCCAACGATGAAGTAATCAGGAACAAACAAAATAATAATAATTCCCCTACCTCGTCGAATTTGATGAGCGAGGATTCGTCGCGGAAAACCGTCGCGGAAGAAGACGTCGCGGAGGGAGGATCGTCGCGTCGCGGAGAAGCGTCGTAGAAGAAGGAACGTTGCGGAAGAAGTGTCGCATCATCGATCTCCGAAGATCTGGCATTCTTCGCATTCTTTGCGTTCTTCGTCGAAGAAGAAGGGTTTTCTCCAAATCCTCTCTAGGCAACAAGTTTCAACCCAAATAAAATAAGAGTTGTCTTATTTTATTAACGCACAAGCCAATGATTGAATTTCAAAAAGAAACGAAACGAACAATTAAATGAGGAGTTTAAAGCCACCCAATTAATGAGGTGTTTCTTTACCAGAATAAACGCAAGGGTTGGCCTAACTTAATAGGGGGGTGCGTTACTTAAATAAAGGAGGGGGGTTGAAAAAGGTGTAAGAAATAGTGGGGCTCGTGTGGGCTCCACCCCACAAATATCCTACCATGTGGGTAGGGTATTGTGGGTCCCACATCACCCACATAACTTAAGTTAAGCAAAATAAAATAAAAATCGGTCGTACCACTTTTATTTTATTTCTTAACTTAAACCCAAAAAAAATTAAAAACCACACCCGAGCAAACGCAACTCCAGAAAAGATGTTTCTAAGCAAATACCGGCGATGCGATTCCATCGGTGCCCTCGGAATTTGATTCTGAGAACCGGTTCAAAAGTTAGAAAAACCCGCTCGTTAGTTCACTGAACGTACCTGAGCTAAACTTCGGAAAAAGATTCCGGGAACACCGGATCTCGGAATCAGGTGCCGTTAGAAACCGTGTTCTTGTAAAATCCCAATGAAAATTAAGAACAAAATTTTCTAGAATTTTTTGGGTCTTTATATCACTCCCACCTCAGGGCTTTACGTCCCCGTAAAGATACATCAAAAACTTGGAAAACAAATGTGGGTACTGAGCATGCATCTGAGCCTCCCGCTCCCAAGTGCTCTCCTGGAGGTTCCAATGCTGCCATCTGATGCGTACTAGAGGAATCGACCATCCATGTAGGACCCTCTCCTATAGATCCTCAATATCCACCGGGACCTCTGCAAATGTCACCCCATCATCAACGTCCAGCTCCCCATGGTCAATGATATGCATCAGGTCATGCATGTATCTCCTCAGCTGGGATACATGGAAGATGTCGTGCACCCGGTGCAACTGAGGTGGTAGAGCCAGGCGATAATCCACCTCGCCAATACTACTGAGGACCTCAAATGGTCTAATGAAGCATGTAGACGACTTTCCGCCTCGGCCAAATCTCCGTAATCCATGTCGAGGTGAGACCCGCAAGAAGATTTGGTTGCCATCCTCGAACTCTAGTGGCCTCCGCCTCCTGTCAGCATAGGACTTCTGCCGGCTCTGAGCTGTCCTCATCCATTCCTGGATGACCTGGACCTTCTCTGTCGTGGCATGGACTATCTATGGTCCCACAAGTGCTGACTCCCCAAGGTCTGTCCAGCAGATAAGAGATCTGAAAGGTCGGTCTTACAATGCCTCGTATGGTGTCATCCTGATGGTAGAGTGGTAGCTATTGTTGTACGCGAACTCCACCAAGGGTAGGTGGTCCTCCCAGCTACGACCAAAGTCCATGACACATGCACGGAGCATGTCCTTGAGAGTCTGGATGGTCGTCTCCATCTGACCATCTGTCTGGGGGTGAAAGGTGGTGCTCAGATGTAGCTGCGTCCCGAACACCTCCTGCAACCATTTCAAAAGTCGGGATGTAAAGAGAGCATCTCGATCAGAAACGATGGAAGATGGCACACCATGAAGCCATACAATCCCATGAACGTAGAGATTTCCCAAGCTCTCCACTGAGCCCTGCTCTCTGATGGGTAAGAAGTGAGCCGACTTGGTGAGTCGGTCGACAATCACCCAAATGGAGTCATGACCTACGGAAGTGCGTGGAAGTCCAGTCACGATGTCCGTAGATATGTCATCCCACTTCCACTCTGGGACCTCCAAGGGCTGTACCAAGCCTGTTGGTACCTGATGCTCTACCTTCACCTGCTGGCAGGTGAGGCATCGAGAAACGAACTCTGCCACAACCTTCTTCATGCCCGGACAGCAGTGCTGTCGTCTGAGATCCTGGTACATCTTCGCTACGCTAGGATGTACCGCCAAAGGGGAAGTGTGAAACTCTCTTAGCACCTCCTCCCATAAATCAACTGGTACCAAGGTATGTCCTCTGAAAAGGACGTCGTGCCCTCCTCATACAGCGAAACCATCAGGTGCCTGTCCTGAGGATATCTGTGCACGCCGCGTTTCACAGTCAGCGTCCCCACGCTGTGCCTCTCTGACCCGCTGTAGTAGTGGAGGAGTGACTGTGAGTGACTGAAGGGAGGCTGCTCCATCTCTATCCACGAAGGATATCTGCAAAGTGGCTAGCTGCTCTGTCACCTCACCAAGTAGCTGAATGCCTGTCCTCCTGCTGAGAGCCTCAGATACCACATTCCCCTTTCCAGATGTATAGACTATCTCAAAGTTATAGACTTGGAGGAAATCGAGCCATCGCTGCTGTCTGAGGTTCAGTTCCTTCTACGAGAGGATTTACCTGAGACTCTGGTGGTAAGAATAGACTGTAAAGCGCTCGCCCATCAGATAGTGTCGCCATGTTTTCAAAGCGAAGACCACTGCTTCTAACTACAGGTCATGGGTAGCGTAGTTCTGCGCATGTGGCCTCAACTGACATGATCCATAGGCGATCACTACCCGCTCATGCATCAGGAAACACCCGAGTCCAGTCCCTGATGCATCATAGTAGACTACGTACCCTACTCCCTCCTCTAGCAACCTCAAGATAGGTGTGATGGTCAATATCTGTCTCAGCTCCTGGAAGCTCTGCTGGAATATGTCTGACCACACAAAGGTTTTCCCCTTCTTCATCAAAGCTGAGAGTGGTGCCGCAAATCTGGAGAAGTCTGGCACAAATCTCTGGTAGTATCCAGCTAGTCCAAAGAAACTCTGCACCTCCTTCACGCTCCTGGGTGGCTCCCAAGCTAGCACTGCCTCGATCTTCGTAGGATTCACCGCAACTCCCGCCGTAGAGATGACGTGTCCCAAGATGTGGACCTCGCATATCCAGAATTGACACTTGGAGATCTTACCATAAAGATGGTGCTCTCGGAGTGTGTCCAGTACAACCCACAAGTGGTAGGAGTGCTCCTCCTCAGTCGTCGAGTAAATCAAAATGTCATCGATGAAGACCAAGACAAATCAATCGAGGTATGGCTAAAAGATCCTCTTCATGAGGCCCATGAACACTTCTGGAGCATTGGTTACACCAAATGGCATATCCAAGAACTCATAGTGGCCATACCGACATCTGAAGGTCGTCTTCTGCGCGTCCTCGTCTCGAACTATGAGCTGATGATAACCTAACCTGAGGTCTATCTTCGAGAACCACCGTGCTCCCTTGAGATGATCGAAGAGGTCGTCAATCCTCGGTAGCAGATACTTGTTCCTCACTGTCACCTGGTTCAGGCGATGATAGTCGACACAAAGTCGCAAGCTCCCGTCTGCCTTCTTGGAGAACAATATCGGGGTAGCCCAGGTTGAAACACTAGGTCGGATGAATCCCTTGCCCTGCAAGTCCTCCAACTGTACCCGTAGCTCTCGAAACTCTGCAAGAGCCATCCGATATGCTGGTGTGGATATCGGGGCGGCCCCGGGGTATTGATCAATATAAAAGTCCACCTCTCTGCAAGGAGGTAGTCCTGGAACATCGTCGGGGAAAACGTCCGCATACTAATCCAACACTGCAGGAAAACTATGACTCCGCACGTCAACTGCTCCTAGGATGAGGCTAGCCAACTAATGAGTGATGGGATGTCCTCTCCTCTGTGGGAGCCCATCCTGTGCTGTGAAGGCTCCCTTCTCGCCGGTGAAGGTGAACCATCTCCCGTCGGTGCGTAAACACCGCACCTTGTGCCTAATACAGTCAATTTGGGCATGGACAGTAGATAACCAATCCATTCCCAACATGACGTCGTAAGGCCTTGACACCACTACAAGAAGATCCCAGCTAAAGCTCCCGCATCCTAGAGTAAGATCACACTGCCGGCACCAGTGCGTAATCGTCGAATCTTCTCCCGTAGGAGTCTCTAGCCGTAAAGATCGAGCCAAAGACTTTGTTGGAATCTCTGACCTCCGAACAAGGGCAGCGGCTATGAACGAATGACTCGCTCCTATGTCTATAAGAACTGCAGAAAGGATGGAATAGACACAGATAATACGTCAAATCATCTCGGGCGCACTGTGGTCGTAGGCCTCCACTGCCTGGAGCTATGCCTGCCTCTGCCCGCCAGCTCTCTGTGGTTGGGTTAGACCTCCTGGTGGTTGTGGTAGTAGAGTCTCAAAGCATCTCCCACCAACTGTTGCTCGGTCAATTCCTCTGCCTCGTCCGCCTACTCCCTGAAGACCGCCTTGGTCGACCCTCTGCCTTTGCTTGGGTGGCCCATCAACCGTCTGCTGCTCCTCGGTACGGCGGGTCGGGCAGTCACGAGCCATGTGGGCCTACCCGCCGCATGTGTAGTGTAGAGACCCGAATCTTATCGTACATGGACATTACATTACTTTTGCGGAATACTTAGTACATAACAAAAACACACACACAAGGATCGTAATAGTTTAGTGTCTTTGGAAACTCAGAACGTAATCTTCTAATCATGGTGAAAGATCATCAATATCTCTCCCATAAAGATCTTTCCTTTTTTTTACCTAAAACCATTCTTTAAATCCTGGGGAAAAGAAAACATAAAAGGGTGAGCTCAAATGCTCAGTAAGGGTAAACAAAAGAAAAATCAATCACATCATATTCATAAGAACATAACTTTTGGAAATCTTAACCTGCAAAAGAGAGCATAATTTCATAACATGGGATAAATCATAGTAGTGAAATGAAATCCCAATAAGCATAACTTAAAAAATGAAACTTTGTGGCATACACACATATTCATATAGAATCATTTCTTTTTAGTCATGACTCATTTCCAAGACTATCTTAGTGGACAAAGTCCCTTTCTGAATCGAGTCACCCTCGTTCCAGTCCTATTTCACTGAACCGGTATAACCTACCATTCCAGCCATTCTATCTCATGAGATATAAAATCTTTACCCAATGAATTGGAGGGAGATATAGGTCCCACCCATCTCATAATGATACCATTCTTATGTGTGCCACAAAATCATAAACCATACATCATTGCATAACCCATGTAATAAAAATGAGAATCTTAAACATCATGACATCATAAAACAATTCATATAAGATAAAGGAATTCATAAAAATAATTCCATCACAACATAATCAAATCAATGTAATAATAGGGATAAAAACAGAATCCTTTATCATCTTAGATGGAAAATAATTTTGATAAAACACTTTAACTTCATTCTTGAGGAAAATATCCTCTCTACTTCAAAAACACTTTTCCTTTCTTAACATGTCATACAATTTTAAACTTAAAGAAGTTGATTAAAAATAAACTTGAAAAATTGTAAAGGAAGCTTCTTGGAAATAATTTTTTAAAAATAAATTCATGCTGTATAAGTTAAAAAAAACATTCTTCTTACTTTTGTCGAAAAAGTCAAAAAGTACCTTGTACGAAAAACGACAAAAGATTCCTTTCATATCCTTTACTAAAAACTCATCGAAGGGTAAAATTGGATTTAAACAATTTTTGGTGGATGGAAATAATATTACATATTGAGAAAACATGGATGTGGATGATAAAATACACCATAGTAAATATCAATGTATAAACAATCTTCGATAAAATGAGATTGTGATATTTTCCCTTACCTTAGGTCCGACTTACTTTGGAAGTGTCCGAACCTCCTGTATAATGATTTAAATCATGTTATTGACTTATTCCAGAATCATATTCATTGTTATCATATCATATATGGTCCACTTATGACTTTATATTACCCGTTCTTTTGTAAATTAATGTTAAAGTAGCATTTTGGGTTAAATCGTCTCATTTGTCGTTCGTGTTTTTAACCTGTAATTATTCATATGATTACTTAGATCATGATTAATTAATTCTAGAATATAAAACATGATTTATATATATATATTCATAATACACATATATAATAAATCAGTAAATGGAAAGAAATACACCGTTCATGGAGACGGTAGTCCGTACGTACGCATGAACGCTGTTTTCGTTTCCTTATTGAATTGAATGGAATTAAGTAGATGACATACATATAAATATAAATAATTCCAGTATCATTATTAGGTCATATATTTCATTAGTACTTATTATATATACTTTATAATCATTCATTAATGGTTAATCATTGAGAATGAATCACATCGCGTCGTGGAGATGGTAGTCCATACGTACGCACGAGCGATGATATCGTTCCCATGGTCGTGGAATTGTGTTGAAGTGTATGTATACTATTTCAGTATCAATATCACTTTATAATAATCATATATAGTTACTCATTACACCTTTATACCCATCCAATTAAGGTGGTGGCGGAAAATAGATTACACCACGGCGTGGATACAGTATTTCGTACGTACGCACGCGCGGTGATTTCCTTTTTCCGTAGGATGGATAGAAGGTTAATTAGAGTTGTTTCATATTTATAATAACATATCAGTATAAAAGAAATACTGATGTTATTACTTTATCATGAAACAACTAAAGAAGAAGAAGTTGAAGAAGAAAGAAATTGACAACGATCGGTAATGGATATTACCTCTTTTTGACGCGCCTTTTCTTAGCCTCCACTTAAAGAACTAAGGATGGTCTTTGAAGAAGACCAGGACCTCTAGGATGATACGAGGGAAGTGGAGAAGGGATTTTGGCAGGGTGTGGCCGAGCTTGAAGCTCAAAGTTGTGTGAGGAAGAGAGGGAGGAGGTGCCCTTTTATAAGGGAGGAGAGGGGCACCTTAGGAATATCTCAAAATATTATTTTATATTAAAGTAAAAATCGGTTTATAATGGTTCCAAAGGGTCTTATTTCGAAGCTAACGTGGGGAGGGGTCGAAATCCTATCAACCAATAGGATTTAGACAAGTTTAGGTTATTATTTTAACCTTATCAATTAGATTTAACTTTAAGTTAAATAATTTAACTTTTACCGTGTCTTTTTGTTTTCTTACACTATATGGTTAATACACTTACTATAACATTTCAAACGAACCCCAAATTGTTTATTATTAATATATATATCCTTATCTAAGTCATTTGGCCGAACCTTAGATTTTTAGGAATAAAATAACAATTAATAATATAATATTTGACTTAAAAACTATTTTGTGTCAATTTTGACACTATTTGATATATGATTTTTGTGAAAGTCATAACAGAATTATATGTTCGAACCAAGTTGATTAAATCAATAATACTATATCATAGTAACCTAGAAAATTAGTGGAATTCATAAAAAGTCTTAAATTACATTTATTTTGGTATTTATAATATCAATTATGTCAATATTTCATTAATAAGATAAATACTGCATCATCTTTGTGTTATAAATAAATTAACTTATTTGATTTCTAAAAATTACAAATAAAATACCATTATGTAGTAAATATTTTTAGCTTTCTAATGAATATTTACAATCGAATTTATCTTATGTATAACCCTATATTAAATTTTTTCTAATAAATAAACTTTGATTTTAACTCTTTTAACTCTTCTTTGAATTAAATAATAATAAATGTCCTAATCTAATCCAAGTGGGCCTAAATGATAATATTTTACACTTAAGGTTGTTTTTGGTAGAGATACACTTGTCCAATAAGATTAGGACATGTGTTAGGGTAATATTAATATCATTTTTACCCTTAATTACCCTATTTACTTTTAACCGTGGTAAATAAAAGTAAAAAGTTACTATTCACCAAAAATTATTTTCATCTCATTGAACTACATTTTACTTACTGACATCAACCGTGTCTCTCGGATTTTTGAAATTCCATTCACAGAAGCGGTAAAATTAAGATTTATGAAAAAATTAATTTTTTTAACTACCACTTAGTAGTTTCACTATTCATCAAAAATTGATGTTTTTCAGAAAAATGCCAAAATTTCACCCTAAGCTATAATTGATATTCCGAATTCAAAAATGATTTCTATTTTACAAAATTCCCAACATATAAGTTGCATTAATTATTTTTATAATTAATTTCCGCTGTCACAACAAATAGTGTTTTTTTAAGAGATAATAACTATCAAAAGATTAACACTTGTTTATGTCTGGTGTAAATGTAAAATTACATCCAATGACCAACATTATATTGAATTGTAAAAATATATTCTAAATATACTTTAAAACCACTCAAATTAATAATTTATCACTATTAATTATTTCGATTAAAAAAGTTGTTTTTAATTAAAATTTAGTAATTTTCACTATTCATCAGAAAATAAAAGTTATCCGAAAAGTACCAAAACTTCACCTTAGGCTAAATTCGATACTTCGAATCCAAAAATAAAGTCCATTTAGAGAGCTAAAATTTCTAAAATTTTAAAAGGTGGTTATTAATATTCATAACGGCTAGTTATAATAATATTTTAATAGCATATCGTTGTTTAGTGAAACTCGGTATTGCATACTACACACGCTATCGAGGAAGGTCGTGATTGCGTGTAATGCAAGTCATGTCAAGGATGTGTGTTGTGCAAGATCCTTTTGGTGTAGCGTACAACACAAGACATTAATAAAATTAAAAAGAATATTTTTCATAAAATCTCGGGCTGTTACACGTAGCACTGTCTACCTCTCGAAAGACTGGCTCCGCGCTGTGTGCCCCGCACTGCTGAGCTAGTGTCCTGAGGTCGTCTGCCTGAGGGTCTGGTCTGCCTGGACCCATGAGTCATCCGTCGACTACATGATACAGAAGACTCTGCTACGTACCGCCCTGCGGTAGGTCTCGCAGCTGATGTAGGCTTAGCAAGGAAACTCTCGATCAGAAGGGCTCGCTCCAGTACTCCTGCCTGTGTCGGGATGCTGAGGGAGATCAACGATGCACTGATCTCCTGCCCCAATCCCTGATCGATGGTCCGGGCCCAAAGGAATGGGTCTCGTACCATGTCTATCAATTAGCGTGAGAGATAGATACATATCACCGAGTACTGAGCGACCGTCAAGCTGCCCTTCCGCAGCTGTAGAAGCTCCTGGATGCACACCGCACAGGGGGTGGTTGGGATGAACTCTGAGCGGAAGAGGCTCTCAATGTTCGTCCAGAGGAGAGATGCCTCACCATCCACCTGAAGCATCAAGCTCCACCATTTGCCTGCTGCCGCGTGCGGGAGGCTCACTGCGAGGATGACCATGAGGTCTGCTGGTGTCCTCACTAACCTGAAAACCAGTATGACTACCTCCAGCCAATCCTCAGTTCCCTGATGGTCCGTCTCCCCATGGAACCTAGGCGGTCGATGGTGGTGAAACTCATGCAGTGCACTCAGGCGACGTTCATCGTCAGCGGCTGGGGCTGGTAGCATCGGTGGCTCGGCGGGTAGAGGTACCGCCAGTGCCTCTTCTGTCAAAGGACCATGTACCGAGGCCTCGTCGCTCGGTGGGCTGTCATCACGCACAACTTTCGGAACCCTAGCTGGCTACCA
Source organism: Viscum album (assembly GCA_963277665.1). Classification (NCBI taxonomy): domain Eukaryota; kingdom Viridiplantae; phylum Streptophyta; class Magnoliopsida; order Santalales; family Viscaceae; genus Viscum; species Viscum album. Next base: position 1,145,495,799 of record OY728148.1, read on the forward strand.
TCGTGGGGCCATCTTGAAAAGAAACAGGTGCGCCATGGTCAAACAGTATACCTGGTGAGCTGACACAAAGTAATCACAAAGAAAACTTGAAACACACATGCAATCAATGTTTTCGTGCATTAAGTTGGAAATCTGAAGTCAGGGCCCTGGTGTACGGATACGTCGGCCTCCGCACCAACACTGGACTCCCTGGACTGGTTACCACACTCAATACTCTTAACACTATTGCTTCACATAGAAAAAGATCAGAGTCTTGAGTTCTGCAGTAGAACCGAACTCCTCTGATACCAATTTTTCACGACCCGTCCTCGGGGACCGTGCCGTGACTACCCCATGCCCGCCTTCCATATACCAGGGGCTGGCGACTAGCACCAAGGAGTAATTCCCGATAAAAAGGGAAGGAATTTCCTTTTTAAAGTAAACAAACACAACAAAGAAATCAAGAATAAGTAAACACTAAGTAAAAACTGGGTACAACAGTAAGTGCGGAAAAAGTAAGCGGGCCAGAATACAAACCCAAATTGAAAGTAAAGTACAACTGGAAAGGGAAAACAACAACTGAAAGTAAAGCCACAGCCTCAAGTCGTCCACTGGAAGTCCCACCTGAAGGGTGGGTACAAATAGCCTCCACAGCTCCCCGGGTCCAGTCGTCCACTCCGTGTACGTCCCGCCCAATGGTCCACGTCCGGGTACCGGCCTGCTCTGGAAGCCTCAACCACGATCAGCATTGTCCGTCGTCTACAACCAACACAACGTAGTACGAGCATAGCCCGTGCATGGGTGAGTATAAGCTACTCAGTAGGGACCCCGAGACCCCTGAAGGTCTCCCAGAATCCACAAAGGAATGATACAATCACAAAGTAACATCCGACTCTACTTAGGTATATGCCAATACATATACCTAAGTCATCAATTGCAGTTCGCTCCAACCTCCAAGCCCATGTTCGATCAAATCCTCCTAGGATATCACAACCCGATCCACACAGGAAAGCATAATGTAATCCACATAGGAAAGCATGTCGAGATTTAGACCACACATTTATACTTCTTCATATGACGATAGAGATGATCAGATATAGCCACTGATTCATCTAAGCCGTCAGACCCACAAAGGATCGATAGGTACTAACCCCCTCAATGACCAACAAAGGATCTGACACACAAATGATAAATAGGTAACTAACCCCCGCAATGACCCATATAGGATCGGACCCACACAGGATCTGTAGGCGCTGGCCCACACAGGACCACTGACCGCTGACCCACATAGGATCTGACCCACACAGGATCGGTAGCACTGATCCACGTAGGATCGCTGAGTGCTGTAGTCTTCGTCATCGAATCCATGAAGGATTTCTACACAGTCGTCATCATCGTCGCAGTCGTAGCCAGCTCTAGGGTTCCCGCACACAGCAAGCTCATTCGGGAGGGTCCGATCCACGTGCCGAAGGGCTGATACATCAACTGACACATAGTCCGGAGTTGATGTATAAAAAAGTTCAGTATCGTCAACAGGAACTCAACGTCACAGAAAGCCTGTCATTCGAACACCCTGTCTGAGAGTTATTGGCCTTTTCATCCCAGGGTCCCGGTTGGTTTTTAAGTCAAAACCAACCAGACCATACTCCAACTACATCCAATCCTTGAGCGGAGTAAGCCAAAATATCCGTCTCACTTAGAGGAATCCAAGAAAGTTGATGTCACGTCAATCGGACATCCAGAACTCAAGTTATACGCGTTTCCGCTTCGAGGGCCCAGTTGGTTTCGTGAACGAACCAACCCGGCTGGATCCAAAGTACTTCGAAACCCTGAGTGTAATATATCGAAATGCCCGTCTCGTTCCAAGGATCGTATCGCCACTGACGGTGGATTGATCGAAGGTCCACAACCCAAGTTATGGGAAAAAGACCGTGAGAGGTCCGAAAGTGGGAGTTTCGGGCCCGAACTAACCAGACCCGAGACCCCCTGGGTCGGCTTGAACTGGGTCGACCCGACCCGGGTCCGAGTCCTTCCCTCTTGGGCGCGGCCCGGCCCTACCCGGCCTAGGCAGCCCGACTCGGTGCCCTGGCACGACCAGCGGCCAGGTGTCTCCGCCGTAACGGCCGAGCGGTCGAGGGGTGCGGGGGGGGGGGGGGCATGCTGTTAGTACAGCCAGGGGTTACGACCCCCGACACCTCCCATGTCCGTCCAGCCCGCTCCGGCAGGCTGGCTGCTACCGCCATGGGACCGGCAAGGGCTGGTCCCTCTGCTCCGACGCCGGCGGCCCGGAACCGGCCGCCGGTGCCCCTGCTCCGCTGCGGCTCGGAACCGGCCTCGGCCTTGGTCCGTCCGGCATGGCGCGACGGCACGATGCCCCTCCTCCGTGGTTCTTTTGTGGTTCTACGGTATGGCGTGACGATGCCGCATACTTGGTTCGTCTTCAACGGCGCTGCGCTTCTTCCCCCTTTTCCTAAAATTCTCGCGCGGTGCATCTGCACCGTGTTGCCTTGCTCGTGCCGCAACAATGTCAAACAACCAAAAAGGGGAGGAGAGTCAGTCGTGTTCGTGCGGTCCGACCTCCTCCCGTTATTGTGATAACATACGGCCACAAATAGATGATAAGCCAATGATAAAGTAATCCGGAACAAATGAAATAATAATAATTCTCCTACCTCGTCGAATTCGATGAGTGTGGATTCGTCGCGGAAAACCATTGCGGAAGAAGACGTCGCGGAGGGAGGATCATCGCGTCGAGGAGAAGCATCACGAAAGAATTGTAGAGGAAGAAGGAACGTTGCAGAAGAAGTGTCGCGTCGTCGATCTCCGAGGATCCGGCGTTCTTCGCGTTGTTCGCGTTCTTCGTCGAAGAAGAAGGATTTTCTCCAAATCCTCTCCACGCAACAAGTTCCAACCCAAATAAAATAATAGTTGTCTTATTTTATTAATGCACAAGCCAACGTTAGAATTTCAAAAATAAACGAAGCGAACAATTAAATGAGGAGTTTAAATCCACCCAATTAATGAGGCATTTCATAACCAGAATAAACACAAGGGTTGACTTAACTTAATAGGGGGAACGGGTGCATTACTTAAATAATGGAGGGCGGTTGAAAAAGGTGTAAGAAATGGTGGGGCTCGTGTGGGCCCCACCTCAAAAATATCTTACCAAGTGGGTAGGATATTGTGGGTCCCACATCACCCACTTAACTTAAGTTAAGAAAAATAAAATAAAAATCGGTCGTACCACTTTTATTTTATTTCTTAACTTAACCCGCAAAAAAATTAAAAACCACACCCAAGAAAACACAACTCTGGAAAAGATGTTTCTAAGAAAATACTGGCATTGCGATTCCATCGGTGCCCTCAGAATTTGATTCTGAGAACCGGTTCAAAAGTTAGAAAAACCCGCTCGTTCGTTCACTGAACGTACCCGAGCTAAACTTCGGAAAAAGATTCCGGGCACACCGGGCCTCGGAATCAGGTGCCGCCAGAATCTGCGTTCTTGTAAAATCCCAAAGAAAATTAAAAAAAAAATTCCTTTAATTTTTCGGGTCATTACATCTTCCCAGGTAGAAGTTTATGGGACAATTCTTATAACATCCAAAGTAAATAAAGAAAAATACATTTTCATATTTATTATTAATTTTGAATTAGATTATAAATTTTACTTTAAAGTGTATTCTATGTTCATTTCCATACCTGATACAAAATAATGGGTTTCTCCAACGTCTAATGTTGCACACAATGCTGAGTCATTCTGAAAAATAAAAATATAATATTATTTTAAGTGGTAGTTAATACCCAGCCGTTGTAATGGAGGGATGAACAGAACTAACTAATAAATGATTATACATGTTAGTTAAATGTTTCTACATTTATCCAATAAATTTTAGAGGCATAAAATGTGAATGAATTTAATTTTATGCATAAATACTCTAATATTCTTTAAAAGGCTGATTTATCCCTTTTTGATGGTGAAACCTATTTGAATATATTTTGGACAATTTTATATGTTTTATTTGACAAAATAAAATTCTTCTTTATAATTAGGACATCAAAATTTACATTGGGTAAATTTTTGGTATTTTTCTGATAAAATTCATTTTTTAATAAAGAGTGAAAAAAATACTGTATTTTAATTCAAAACTGCCTTTTAATGTAATTTACTTTTATAGTTAGATTATTTTATTAATTGGTTTTAAGGTGTAATTATAATATATTTTTACCATTTAATCTAATTTTGGTCATTGGAACTAATTTCACTTTGAAATTGGACATAAAAAAGTGTCAATCTTTTTATAGTTATTATTTTTTTAAAAACACGTTTTTTTTGTTTTAACAACGAGAAATAATTTTAAAATAATTAATGAAACATATAGGTTTTTAATTTGGTAAAATAAACATAATTTTTTAATTGGTAATATCAAATATAGCTTAGGCTAATTGTTTTTTATTTTTCTGAAAACCATCAAATTTTGTTGATAGTGAAAACACTGAGTAGTTGTTAAAAAACTGACATTTTCTTTTAAATAAAAATTTACCACTTCTGTGAATTTTTTTTATAAAATCCTAAATACATGGTTATTATAAGTATGTAAAATGTGGCCAATATCATGAAAATAAATTTTGGTGAATAGTAACTTTTGACTTTTATTTACCGCGATTAATGGTAAATAGGGTAATTGAAGGTAAAAACAATATTATAATTTTATAAATTTTCCTTAAAACTTTTCTTAACCTTATTCGATGATTCATGGCCGACCAATAAAATCCTTGGGTGATATTTTGGACTTTTAAGTCCATTTGGGTAAGATAATGACATTAAAAAAGTTTTATTTAAATTAAAAAAAATATCATAAACAAGAATTGTTTTGAAAAAACAATTTTAATGTGGGGTTATATAATTGATATATTTGAATATAAATATTCATTATAAATCTGAAAATATTTTCTACATCATGGTATTTTTTTAATAATTTTTAGACATAAAATAAATAAAATTATTCAGTGACACAATATTGATGCAGTGTTTACCTCATTAATGAATGATTCAAATAAATAAGATTATAAGGATAAAAAAATATCCAAAACCTATAAAATTCTTATTGGATGATTTTGTTTCTCACTAGAGTCATATAATCTTTGATTATAATATGTTTTGGACCTTTAGAAACCGAAAATAATTAAATAATAAAATAATATTTTCAAATTTTCCTAAAGAGCCCCCCCTCCGCCTTATAAAAAGCCCTCACATCTAACCCATTACTCACAACTCTCAATCCCATTGTCTCATCCAAACTCTACCCAAAAAATCTCTCAATATCCCTCTATTCCTCCTATAAGAATTACCATTGGAATTAGGCACTTCATGAAATCTTTTTGGGTCAAACCAAATGGAGTTAGCCGATTTAATGCTAACTCCTTCTCTTAAGTTGTTTTTTTTATTTTACTTCTCCAACCCCCTAAAATATTTTTAGTCATTAATTTTATAACAAAAACAGTATCCTCAATATACTTGGTTTTTTTATGAGAAGTATTATTATTACACTTACACACACCTCCGCCTAATGGGTAAATAACATACCGTTTCTGTGGACAACAGACTACTGCCTCACGAAACAATAATTGTTCAATCTTATCCTACCACCTCTTATGGTGGAAATTATGACGTAAATGTATTTTTATATGATATATATTATATTAATATTGTTTTTATACTTCTGTATTTTTCATTCATATCATACCTTTATGGTTTCCATAATGGGTAAATAAGATAATTTCATTTGAGAAAGTGCAGACTACCGCCCCCTCAACGTGATATGACTCGTTCATTCCACATAAAAAATATATAAATGATATAGTTAATGATATTTTATATGATATTATACTGGAATTATAATATAAATATTTATCACTAAGTTTTCATTCCATTAAAAATGAAATACAAATGAAATTAGCATTTATGTGTTTATACGACTTACTGTCTCAATGAACAGTGCATTTCATTTCTTATCTCCAAATGTTATGTAATATTTTAAATACATATATATATTGGATATATATGAAATATATGATATCTAAATCAGGAATATCATTATGGAGATAATGTAATTTTGACCACATGAAGAAGTTGTAATTATAAGAAGTTCATTTTTGAATCAAGTACCAAATATCGACAAAACAACCATTATTAACGTAAATGATTAAATAATGTTTATAACATGGTAATAAGTGATATAAAAGGAATAATAATATTTAAATTTGTTCTTAATCAATTATAAATTAACTTTAGTTTATTATTCAGGAGATTAAAGAAGGAACGGGTCATGTCGGACATGAGGTAAGGGACTTCATCTCAATCTCCATTCATTGAGGCATATTTTGTTTTATACATGACTTTATTTTATAAGATGTATAAAAACCATTGAATTATAATTTCATTCAAATGGAATATTTTTTCTATTAGGTGGTTTACTAAATGACAAAAAATAATTTTCTTTTAACGTAAGCGGTGTTAATGACCTTTTCCCGCCGCCACGAGTATTATTTGATCTATGGATTATTTAACAATCCATAATGTTTTTAAAAGGAAAATGTATACCATATACTCTTTAACATATTTTGGTATTGAAAATGGTTTTGATATTGAATTTTTTATGTCATTAATTTAAATGATGTGGAAAAGTTATCTTTACTTTATGTTTATTTTATGTGTTATGTATATGTTATGGTTCTTGGGAATTGTTTACGTTTACAGGTGATTCCATGATAAACCTAGGGTGGGTGATCCTGAGATATCTCTCTAATGAATTGGGTAACGTGACAGAGGTAAACGTGAATGTTTCTCCTAAGATATTTTGGGAGTATACTATGATGGGTATTCCAAATGTAACTCCCAACAAAGCTATGAAAGCAACAACATAAGTATGTTATGGATTAAACAAGTTACCTTTATGATTTGTGATTACTATGTGTTATTCATAAATCTTATGATTTCATGAGGTAAGTAAAAGAGCATATGTTTTGTATGTATTGATGGATTGATGATTTCTTTCTTTATTTGACAACACTTACTTAGATTTTTATGGTCATCCAAAGTTTTTGAAATGTTTTCGCAGGTCTTAAAGTTGAATTGGGTCAAGGGTGGGATCGAGTAAAAGTCATGATATCTAAAACATGGAACTTGGCATGACTCTTTTATTCAAGAGTTTTTATTTTATGAAAAAATGGAAATCCAGTATATGTGTCTACTTTTTAAATTTTGAGATGTAATAGTTAAGGCCTAAATCTCTAAAACTATAAACCTAAAAAGATCATCATTGTGAATTATTCATTTAATTCAAGACTATATAATGTTTTATGTCTGGGTCCTTATATTTGGTCTCGAAGGTCGGATTAGACAACTTGAGGATTTAGAATATTGTTAAATTAATGTCCATAAATTAATTTATGGTAAGATTGAAATGATATAGCATATACATATTACAATGTTGATTCACCTAAAATATTTTTCTGTTCAGAATGGATTTATGTATAGGAAACATGATGGTTACGATGGAATGACATCAAGAGGAAGACTACCTTCTAAATCAGAAACCTGAGATGGTCAGAATTGGAACTAAACAATTTGTTGTTGTGATGGCACAGTTGACTCAGGCTATAAATGGTGGTCCTAACCATGCTTGATTTCATCTAGATCAACCACAGAGGAATATGTCAGTGGTAGAGCATTTCATGAGGCAACATCGCCATCATTCAGAGGATCATCTGACCCTGTGCTAGGTGAAGGGTGGATTAAAGGACAAGAAAAGATTTTTTATTTCATGGGGTGTTCATAACATCAAATGGTTAATCATTTTGTTTACCATTTTAAGGTGAATCCAATCAGTGGTGGTCGATGGTCAAAAATATTAGAGATAGTGAGGAGATTGATTCTCTTGATTGGGATGAATTCAATGGTATGTTTCTTGATAAATATTTTCCTAAGTTGGTTATTCTTAGGATGGAAAAACAATTCTTGGAATTGAGGTGAGAGGATGACTCAGTGGTTGATTATGAAGAAAAATTCACTCTACTATCAAGGCATGCTCCAAAACTCATAAAATATCATTATAGTAAAATCCACCATTTTTACTTAGGATTAAATCAATATTATCAAAGAGATTTAGGTTCTCATGAGGTCAAAAGCTATGAAAAACTAGTTCAATGTGCGGAGAAGGTGTGTTTCGAATTCTTTCGCCGGGGTGCACGCATCCACCTATGGAGGATGATGCACACCTATTACCCCACATTCCCACTTTCCAATGATGGGTGGCATCCACTCCTTATTCAGGGACGTCTACTCCTTGATTAAAATGGGATGATGGGATGTCGGTTCTTCCTTCCGTGGATTCCTCCTCGGAACTCCTCACCTAGTCTGGGTCTCCATCATAGACTTAAGACGTTGTTCGTGAAAATCTTCCCGACATCATATCTTCATGGACACCAGTAAATTACGCTTCTTCTATCAGGACATTCCAAGTTGTCCGGTCAAGGCAGCAACCATCGGTTAGGGGAGTAGTCATGCTGGGCATCACTATTGTGTATGGACACTGGGGATTGGTGTGTCTATCTTCTATCCCATATTATAGGGCTTCTGGAGGGCGCGGAAGCCCGCGGAATCCCACATCGATCATGGGGAATAATATGCAACGGGCATGTATCTGAGGTTTTCCACACCTTCCTATGTTTAACATAGGGTATGCCGCAAGTTTATCTTCCAGTGGAGATAGATCAGGGAGATCAGAACACAGACTAGAGTGGATCAGATGGAGGAACCCCCTAGAGGGAACACTGCCATTGGGTCCATCGCATGGGTGGATTCCCGAATGCTATTAGTTGGAATGGGGAATGGGGTGGAAAGATCCCACAGGGATGTGGCAGCCCTAGTAATAATCAGAATAGATTATCGAAGGTTCTATGAAATGGATGGTGAATGGGATGACACCGTTATGAGGATGACGATGGTTTTGGTATTGAGCCTTGAAAAGGCTTCCTACGTATCCTCGTGGTAGGGAATCAAAGTCCTTGTAGTTTGGGAAGGTATGTGGGGATTACACTCTAGGCTGCCCAAGGTGTTGGTGAACCGACATGAATGGGGTCGGAACAACTAGGTGGTGGTGGGCCTGAACCTTAGGGAGGATTCTTACGTACCATGGATTGACATGGATCAATGTCCTCGTAGTTCGAGAAGGGGCGTGTCAGAAAAACTATGTGAATATGGACCTAGGGTCGAATGGGTGTGGGGCCTGCACCTCATGGAGGCTTCCTACATACCCTGCCTTGGCAAGGATCAAAGACCACGTAGTTTAGGTGGTGGAATGAGGCTTACACTCTAGGCTGCCCAAGGTGTTGGTGGACCGATGTGAATGGGGTCAGATCGACCAGATGGTGGTGGGATTGAACCTCAAGGAGGCTTCCTACATACCATGAATTGACATGGATCAAAGTCCACATAGTTCAGGTAGTGGGAACTGATGTGATGAAGGACCAGGGGTCCAATGGTTGTTGGGCTTCAACATTGGGGAGGTGTCCTACCAACCATGCCTTGGAAAGGATAAAATTCCTCGTAGTTAAGGGGGTGGAATTGGCGAACTGACGTGAAGGTGGACCTGTGATCCACTGGTTGTTGGGATTGAACCTTGTGGAGGCTTCCTACATACCCTTTCCTGGCAAGGATCAAAGGCCATGTTGTACAGGTGGGTGGCATCGGAGAACCGATGTGAAGGTGGACCTGGGATCCACTGGTTTTTGGGCTTGAACCTCGTGGAGGCTTCCAACGTACCATGTATTGTCAAGGATCAAAGAACACATAGTTGAGGGGGTTTCATGGGTGAACCGACGTGAAGGTGGACCAGGGATCCACTGGTTTTTGGGTATGAACCTCGTGGAGGCTTCCAACGTACCTTGCCTTGGAAAGGATCAAAGACCACATAGTTATGGTGGTGGCATGAGGATTACACTCTAGGCTACCCAAGGTGTTTTTCATGGTTGGTTCTTACTCTAAGCCCGCGTGAGTCATTCCTAGTGTTACAAACAAGAGGAAGCTGAGACCTGACGATCACGTCGTGAAATTTGCATCATTGGGATGTGGAGTGGGGCTTATGCATGGAGAGGCCCAGGGAGAGAAATATTGGGATGTACTCCAAGATGGACGCCCGATGGAGACAAAGCGCAGTGGGAGGGGGACTTGGTACTGAATAAAGGAGAAGAACAATTCCCCACCACGCCCATCACTGGCCCTGGGGACCAAAGATGAAAGGAGGAGCATGGATGCTACCTCCTCTAGGAAAAGCTAGGGGCTTACACCGAGATGGTTTCCCTTTCCTCGTGGACAAATGAAACTTCGATAAGGAGGATACCATCCCGTTTGAGGGGTGATCCAATACCCTTGGAGACTATTGGGCGTGGAGAATGTCCAAGGCAGGGGGACCTATGTGCGAGGCACAAGGCAAGGTCATAGTTTAACGTCATGTGCTGAGGACGAAGGGTTCTTGGTAGTTTAATGTCTTGCAGCTCGGACAAGGTGGGTTTGCTCCGCACCCCTAGGACTTACATAACTGGTACCCTCTGCTCCTTGGTGCAGAGAGGGTACCTGAAAATCCATGCTGAGGGGGTGACACGGAGTAAACCATCGAAGGGCCAATGTTAGAGTGGCTCTGGGAAGAAGAAATAGTCGTTTTCATGTCTATGAGATGAAGAATGAGGTGAAGCAACACAATGGGTGGTGTCGTCCAGGGGACTCCGAAATCACATTGTGAAAACCTAGAGGGTCATAGGGGAAAAGGAATTTCCAAGCATATGAGTTCATAGGCAGGGGCCTTGTGAAGCTCTGTTGCTCCACGTGGTGGAGGGAACTTATGAAGGGGTGTGCTTCATGAAGTGGGGTGCCTCAGCCTAAGAATAGGGAAGTGGTGAATATGGGAGGTTTTTCATGATGTGTAAAGGCATTTGAGGAGCACTGCCTAGTGGAGAAAAGGTTCCTTGTGAAGCAAGGTGTCGTGAAACAATGTGATTTTCACTGTATAGTGACCCTGCCTTACCATACAGATCATGTGTACATGATGGGTGTTTTTGGAAGCATAAATGCTCCGCGATGACCCGGTTCCCCTTGGGGATCCCCTTCCTTCATGAAGGCCCTTATGCTTCGCGAAAGGCATCCCTCTCAGAAGAGGGGATCACGATCTGACAAGGGGGAGGCACTTCGTGGAGCAGAAGTACCTCGCACAGCTCATGGTTCGCAGAGTAGAAGGATGCTTTGAGATTAAAGAGCTGGGAATTTGAAAGGTCTGATTGTCCTTCTTTTGGGCTCTAGTGGATATCAGTATTTATAGGAAAGAGGTGTCGCGAACCAGAGCTTACGCGGTGTGAAGAGGGACTGGGTTGCTTCGCCGTGGGGGGGGGGGGGGGGGGGTCACGAACATCAAATGTGGTCGCAGACTGTCTCGACTCCTTCCTTTATGGCAGGCTCGCGAATGTCAAATGCGTTCATGGAGAGGCCCATCTCCATGCTTCGCGGTGGGCTCGCCAACATCAAATGCATTCTTGGGGCGGCTCTCCTTTGTGGTTCACGACAGACGTGATGCTGGGGGGACCTCTACGAAGTGTCTTTGTGAGGCAGCCAATGGGTTCTTCTTTTGGCTTCTTTTCTGTCCCGAATTTTGGTTTGAACAAATTATCTCCCTTAGACTCGGAGCTAAGGAGGGATCAAAGGTTGAAGTCTGAGGGTAATCTCTGAAATCCTCAGTCGTTCATGATGATGGCCCATAAAGAGGGCTCACGAGGTGGATTGGGGATATGTGTGCCGAGTACGCCGTGAAGCTCAGTGCACACTGGATGGACTACGAAGCCTCGAAGGCCGTCACCTATAAATAGTGGGGCGACTGTATCTTTTTTCCTTTCCCTTATCCATGAATTTTTCCTTTTGCGCTCTCAATTCGCGAAGCTCTGCTTATTCTATGAGTGATCTCTATGAATTGAGTCTTCGCGGCACACACCGAGTCCTCTACTCCACATTTGTGCTCCGCAATCCGGTGCTTGAACACCTGGGTAGTTCTCTATCAACAGTCTTCGTGAAGAGTCTTCACGAACGCGCTCTATGGATGAGCTTCACGAACCATCCAGAAAATTGTCCAAGTTCCAGAACTGAATGGCCCACTAAGAAGCTGCCCAATTGGTTCTTGTAGATGCCGCTCGGAGGGATGAGATGGAGAACAGTCTGGGGCAAGGAGAGTTGGTCCGTAGCCTCTTGGACCATAGTTCTTTGGTGGAGCTACTATCGGAGAGCCAGAAGAACTGCCCATTGTGTAGGTGGTTTCTCATATATAGCTTCGGGCATAGGGATGAATTCTTCATCCCTGAAGCAAGTAGGGACGAGCCAGCTTACTGGTTTTGGAGAATTTCGTGCCAGCACCGATGGTTCAGGGAGGATAATGGCCATGCCTGAGAGGATTTCACGCCCGTCATTGCCGACTGCTTATAAAATCATCTGAAAAACATTGATGGGAGGGCATTGCATCTAGGGACGTCCCATCCCATATACCAAACTATCTGAAAGGCGGCGTTGGGAACCCGAAGAAGCGGTGGTCTGAGGAATAGGACATGCGCTAGGGAGACAACTACACAAATGATTGGGCTTGGGCCTACTGGGTAGGTGCCTTGTGTGAGGAGTTCGGAGCGGAGCTGAGAAGAGTGGGCCCGAATGAGGCAGCTTGGGCCTCCCAGTTCCACATCTACTAGACAAAGAATCTAATGCTAGAGCTGTTGATCTGGTGGTCACCAGGGACCAATACCTTCCACCTGCATCATGGGGAGGTCGACATCAGCTTATGGGATGTGCATCAGATCTCGGGGGTCCTGATACTGGGGGAAATGTATGACGAATCACTCCCTTTTATGGGTGAATGGGAGGATCTGGAACAGATGTCGCGTTTGGAAATTGAACTGATTGAGCTCATGCTAGGGCAGGATAAGGAGGTGGTAGAAACTCTTAGATTCCACCTGCTAGAGGGTGTTGGAGCTGCAACATTCATTTGACAAGGCCAATCCGTCTATTGGGGGAGTCGAACCCTGGGAACTGTAATGATTAAAAACCCCTAAACATACTTTCATGCTTGGATTCTTTGATTCCATAACATGTATGGGTTCTATTGTTTAAATTGGTCTATTGCATCCTTGTTATGTTCCCAGAGAATCCGGTGATCATTCCCTAAGCTCATGTGGGTCGGGCCCGATGTGAGAAACTAGGGATGACTACCCTATCACCCCATCCAAACGTAGGATGGAAAACCAAGCTTCAGGCATCCAAGGTTTGAACAACTGGTCCAGATTTCTGAGAGGAAATGGGAGAGACCTGACCGGAGAATGAAGCTCTCAGAACAGCCAAATTAACGTTTTCTAATCATGCTCTTGTGCACGAATGGGGTAATTCTAGGGGCTCTAGAATCAATCCGAACAGATGGGAATGGGAGGTGTGAATAATGATTCCCCGGATTCAGAACACTATGGGGGTGGCATGACAATAAAGAATAACTGTTGAGAGCATTCGACACATTGTATCTTTATTATATTAGCATGGAGTGGGGATAACAAACGAGGGCCAACCACTGACCATGTTCGAAACACGGAGCCTAACTAAAAATGTCATCTATTAGTCTTCCAGAACGTTATCCGACGACAATAGGAAAGCCATAGGCTGATCATCCATTATGTTCGGGGGTTCCCTTAGACATGAAAGAGGACGAGGGTCCGAATAAGGGGCACACAACGCATGGAATGTGGAGTGATGGTTTGTTAGAATACAATCTAACACTATCGAAGTTACGCCACCATGGAGGAAGAACATTAGATGGATGTATCATTTTGATCATGTATTATTCCTTCTTTCAGACAGGGATTCTCTGGCGAGGGGTGCTATCGCTTCCCGATGTCATCGTGGGTCATCCCGAATTTTTTTAGGGAAAAATTGCAGTTACATGGTTTCCCACGAGGGGTCAGGCCAGGGGGCAAAAAATGGGGAGGAACAGGATTTATGATTCATGGGGTTGGACCCTTGGCAAAAATACTGTGGTGTCTATACGTATCCCATGAGGATATGAATCAAGACATACGTAGTTCTGGAAGCACGGTTTAACGTCATGTTGGACGATGAGAAGCCTGGCTACACCGATGCACATCCAATCAAAACTATTAAGGCCACGTGAGTCATGATCGATGTGGGAAACAATATTTAATGGGGACTTTCCCGAAACAGGAAGGAACATGATAGGGTGAAGGGATGATCAGTGAATGCCGACCTAATGATGCTAACCCATCCATGTAGCGCACCTAGATGAGCGACGAATTAAAGCCGAGTATGTCATAATTACACTAGAACATGAAGAATTGGAAATGAGTGAATCATGATGCTCGAAATCTGGATCAAAATGATGGTGGTGTGATGATGGAGGATAACTATTGACCATGGCCGAAACGCAGCATCCACATCGCGTTATCCATGAATGGGGATATACAAATGAGGGTCGACCGTTGACCATGTTCGAAACACGGGACCTGTCGCAAATGTCATCCAAGATCTTCAGGGACATTAGCCTAGGATGGTAGGTGAGAAGATGCGGCATTGGACCAGGTAGTTAGGGGGTCCTTTCAAATTCGGAAGAGGATGAGGATCCAAATAGTGAGATCATGAAGCTTGGACATGGAACTAGGGGAATGTTCCCATGAAAATTCCACACTTTGGGCTCTTTGTCAAAACACATCTAAATACAGCAACGAGACATATTAGATAGAGGGAGTCGAGTCACTTACCATAGGGAGATCTTAGTTTAGGGTTGTAGAACTCGGACCATGGATGCTGGGAAACGCGGGAGACACATGGTGGGGTAATTAAAAAAACCCGACAAGAATGAGAATCAGGGGATCCGACCACCATGGGTTCATTGGAGAGGTTTTAGGTCGAGGGACCGAAAATGAGAGTTAAGTTGGGTCCGAGGCAAGGTGCACATAATTTCCTATGTACCCCATGAGGATGCATATCAAGCTGCACATAGTTCTAAGAGGTTTCACAGTAAAGTAACAGTGCCAAGGATAAATAGTGGTGCGAGGGCGTGACCCTCACACCAAAAGAAGCGTTATTTTGTAAATCTTTTTTGTATTTTAAGGTGAGTGGTTTTTTTGTGATGTGACAGGACTAGGGTATCAAGACCTGGAATCGCCATAAGAATCAAGTCGTATCAGGAGTTGACATATGGTATGGCGTGTGACCGATACCAAACATGGTTCCCCCTTGTGTGAGGACATCACGATGCACTGTCATTTTTCGTCGTGTGACCAGGATGATAATGGCACAGTTTAGGGTCATGTGAAAGGACCAGGGGGATATTTTAAAGTCATATGGCTTGGACATGAAGGAATGCACATGACGTGATATAGCATACCCGATGTGAATGAGGACATAATCCTATACCACACTGTATGCAATTCCGAGAAATGAGCCTCTAGCCAAGGGGACTAAATAGAGGCATGAGGGTGAGGGGAAAGAGAAAGTAGATCCCCACCGAGATGGACCTGAAAACGAGATGTCTAGGTGTTCCTACGTATCCCATACGGATGGGAATCAAGCCATACTTAGTGTTGGACGAGATCTTAGTTTATGGTCTTAGAGCTCGGACCATAGAGGACTGAAACCCCTCGAAGTGAAGACCTCAACCCGATATCTAAGACCACGTGATTCAAAATAAGTGTTGGAAACAAGAGAGGAAGATGTTTATTGAAATACCGGGAACACACGCCAAAGGAAAATTTGTGCGAAGCCCCGAATGACACCCATATCGTGACTTTTGTCCTCTTAATGTGTGACTGTGCAATAAGGAATTAAACAAAGTGTTTCGAAGTTCTATGTGGACATCATGAGGTGGAGAAGGATGTAAATCATGTAACTATAATTTTGTGGTTAATGGGGTTGGCATGGCGATGGAGGATAACTGTTTACTGTGTTCAAAACACAGTATCCATACCGTGTTAGCCTGAAATGGGAACAAAAAATGAGCATCGACCACTAACCATATTCGCAATGTGGGAATTGTAGCGGTTTGTTTTAAGCGACCCTCGAGAAAATTTTCCCATAATGTTAGGAGAGCACTGATGTAACACCCCAAGCTTCTACGGTATGCTTCTCTTTGAATAATGCAATAGCGTTTGTTGTATGCAACATCGAGTTCTAACACACACCACAACCAATCAAACTAGCCGTTATAAATAGTAATACATACTTTTTAAAATTTTATAAATTTTATCTCTAAAAATGGACTTCATTTATGGATTTGGAGTATCAAATTTAGCCTAAGGTGAAATTTTGGTACTTTTCAGATCACTTTAATATTTTAATGAATAGTGAAAAGTACAAAATTTTAATTAAAAACAACTTTTCTAATCAAAATAATTAATAGTGATAAATTATGAATTTGAGTGGTTTTAAAGTATATTTAGAATATATTTTTAACATTTAATACAATGTTGGTCATTGGACATAATTTCACAATTAAACTGGATATAAACAAGTATCAATCTTTTGATAGTTATTATATCTAAAAAACTCACTTTTTGTTTAGAAATCAGGAATTAATTTTAAATTAAGTTCTATCACTTCTCTGTTTTGAATTTGGAAAAATGCATTCCATATTTGGAATCAGGATTTCCAAATTTTGTAAATAGGTAACTTTTATTTTTAGACATTTTGAATAATTACTTCGGCAAATATTTTATTTACCACGGTTAAAGGGTAAATCCGGTAAATAAGGGTTAAAAACTAATATTATAATAATGGTAAATTACCCTAAAATGTATCCAAACCTTATTGGTGGATACATTTCCGACCATGGCAATCTTTGGGTAGATTTTGGGACCCCATGGAGCCACTTGTAGGTGATAGGGACACTTTATTTTAATTAAGTTAAAATAAATACAAAAATGACAAAAGCTTATATCTTTCAGAAAAACAATTTTTAAATAGGGTTATATATGTTGGATATTCGACTATAAATATTCATTATAAATATAAAAATATTTACTACATAATTGTATTTTATTTATAATTTTTAGACCTTATATAATTTAATTTATTTACGACACAATGATGATGCAATAATTACCTAATTAATAAAAAATTAGAATAATTGATATTATAAATACCCAAATGAATGTAATTTGAGACTTTTTATAAATACCAATAATTTTCTAGGATAATATGACATGTTATTAGTGATTTAATTAACTTTTTTTGAAGTAATCATTCTGTTATAATTTTTACAAAAATCAATTATTGAATAGTATCAAAATTGACATAAAAGAGTTTTTAAAACAAATATTATATTATTAATTGATATTAAAGTCCTAAAAATATAATGTTCAGACAAGAGAATTATATCATGTTAGGTTTATCATTAATGGAACACTTGGGGGTCTATTGGATGTATATAGTATGTTTATCAACCATATAATATAAAAATACAAAGATACATTGTAAAAGTGAAACTAATAAACAAAGAGTTAATACTTAAAGATAAGGTTAATATAGTAACCCAAACCTGTATAAATCTTATTGTTAGAGTGGTTTTCGACCTATAACCACCTTAAACTTTAAATAATCCACTTTGGAGTCATTATAAACCGAATATGGATTTATTATAAAATAATATTTCTAGCTTTTCCAAAGGTGCCCCTCACCCCTCTTATAAAAGGGAACTCCCCCTTCTCATTAATTCACACCTTCAAAGCCTTTTTGTTCGGCCAAAACATGCCCAAATACTCTCTAAAATTCCCTCAATTCATCATAGAGGCCTTACTTTAGTCATAAAGCCAACCTAAAGAGCCCGTTTGATCAAATCAAAAGGAAGAACCCGAAGAAGAGGTAATGACTGCACCACCCTTTTTCAAGTTCCTTTCTACTTCCACTTCTTATTTCTTTGTTATTACCATTATAAAATAATTACTCCAGTATATTATATATACTTTGATGTTTTTATAAACATGGTACAACCATATTTCAGTATTCTATTCATCCTTTGAATGACATGTCACCATACGTGCGTACGTACGGCTTACCGTCTCTATGTCGTCGTGTAATTGTTATTCAAAACATTATTATTTGGATGGGTATAATAATGATGTGTAATTTATGTAGACAATAAATATAACACGATAATGGTTCATTATATATTATATAACATCCAATTAAATATTATTTTAATATCAAAAGAATGAAATTTTCGCTCGTGCGTACGTACGGACTATCGTCTCCACAAACGCGATGAGATTAATTCTCCATCGTATCCATTCAAGTATAATTATCATTTGAAGATTAATAATAATGTTTAAGGACTTAATATCATTCTGTATATGAATAAGATACAACCTATCCATAACAAACATGTCTTAAATAACAAAACATATAAAAGGAAATGAGTAAGTTAACACCTGAAACGATAATAATATTAAGATATTATTAACAAAGAAATGTTAAAAGATCATATATGATTTCATATTAATGTATATGATTCTTGAATAATTTAATAAAAATTATTTCACCATTATACAGGAGTTTAACCTACCCCCAAGCAAGGAAAAGTACAAGGTAAGGGTTTATTTCAGAATCTCTTCATTATCCGAGGTTGTTTATACGTAATAATCTACTAGGATCTCTTTATCATCCACATCCATGTTTCTTAAAAATGTATTTCAAAACATTTTTTACTATTTACTAGAATATGGGTTAAAGTCATTTATACCCTTGTTGACTTTTATAAGTGGTTTATAAAGGAATCTTTCCGTAGTTTTCCAAATAAGGTCCTTTTTAACCTTTTCGACAGAATTAAGGTAAGAATGTTTTTTTAACTTATACGGAGGGTGGGGCTATTTTCTGCCGTTATAAAATCTTCGAAGCTTTCCTTATAAGCTTATAAGAAAATTTTCAATGTAAATATTTTATTTTATAATTATGTTACTTTTAAATGATTTCAAAAAAAGGGATATTTCTCTCAAATAGCTTTGATTTCATCTATGTCAACATCCTTTGATGGATTTTAAGCTTATTTGAAGTTGACTTATTATGATACAAACATCAATATTGTATTTAAGATTTTGTGATTTTTTTGACTGTGGATGTGTTATTTTTATACCATTCATGGTTTATGGAGAAAGTATTTACATTTCGTAAGCTAGTTTTAGTACGACTGTTTATGTCATGTTTAAACCTGTTCATATGAGGAATGAATTGGACTTAATATGTGACGGGTGGAGCCTGATATAGCTCTTAGATGCATCGGTAGATCTCATGAGACAAACTAGTGTCTTGGAACAAGGCCTTCACAAAATCTTATTTGTAGCCTTGGCACGAGGCCATGTCTATGTGGTTATGATAGTCTGGCATTATACATTCCATCATTATGAAAGTGGTTATTGATATTGAATGTGATGATTCGATTAGTATAATATCCATGTGAATAAGTAAATGGAATTATTTCATTATATTTCTGCCATGTTATGTTGAAGTTCAAGTTTAAAAGGATTTTGTTTTAGTTATACATTGCCTTAAATGTTTATTACTATTTATGATAGTTTCCACTATATTTTTATCCTTACTGGGCATTTGAGCTCACCCCTTTCTATGTTTTATTTCTCCCAGGATGTGAAGAAGCATTTTATGAATGACCTACAGGGATTGTATGAGGGGATTAGAGTGTGGACTATGGAGACTATATTTTTGTAGTTTTCATTTTATGATGTAATGTAAACTTTATGAATGTATCTAGTTATTCCAAGGATACTAAACTAGTCGTCCTTTCAAGACTTGATCTTTCTTGAGATCATGCCAATGTTTTGTAATAATGCACCGACTCTAGGTAACTGGGGTCGGGGCGTTACACCTGAGGCCTAGCATCCATGCCACCTGGGGGTCCCATTGGGCATGAAAGTTGATGGAAGCCCTAATGAAGGGGAACAAAAATCCTAAAAAATGGGTGGAAGCTTGTCCGAGAAAAGTCTGACATTCCAGGTACTAAACCAGAGTACCCTTAGGCACATTGGTGAACCGCCGAAGAGGGTCGACGAGGGTGCCCAACATGAGCATAACCAATTTGAAGGGATGAGTATAGAGTAAGGGGATAGAGAACTCACATGAGGGATATGTACACGGCGTGGTCGTTACAAGCCCCACGAGAATGAGGACATAATCCCACACCACACCATATACTCCCTACCCCGGGGAAGGGTAGGCCTAGGGGCCAAGGTGATAGGGGGATTTCTAGGAGATGGGGATAGATCCGAAGTCTAGACATTCGGACAGTGCTACATATCCCATGAGGATGGGAATGAAGCCACATGCAGTTCTTGAAATGAACATGGGGGTAAGATACCCCAAACAAGGGAGGTGTACGACATGGCGAATAATCCGAAGTGAATGGGGACATAACCCCATACCACAATGCACACTCCTAAATAGAAACTTGGGCCGGGGGCCCAAAAAGGCCAAGGGGCCTGAGGCTGGGCGTCTGTCGAGAAGCCCTGACCAGTTTGTAGTTTATCGTCTTGCAGTGAGGTTGAATATAGGAGTAAGATACCCCACACAAGAGAGGTTTACTATATGGAAAATAAACCGATGTGAATAGGGACATAATCCCATACCACAATGCACACTCCTATTAGAGAGAACCTAGGTTAGGGGCTCGAAAAGGCCAAGGGGCCTGAGGCTGGGCCTCAGATGGAAGACCATACGTCCTCTTGTATGGTTACCACCTCATCACAACTCCTAATCCCATGTGAGAAGTGCTTGGTGTGGGAAACAAGGATCCGTTCTCGGCTCTTCTCGTCATATGGGGGACTAAAACCTGGCTTTTCCAGAAGGGAGTTCGTTGCTTGGAGAAACAAAGTTGCAAAATGAACCACTACACTCAACTTTTGGGACATCGTGGGGTGGTTCCTAAGTCACAGGATAACCATTGACCGTATTCGAAACACATCATACCTATAGTGGCCTGAAATGGGAGCAACAATTGAGCATCAACTGTTGACCATATTCGTAACGCGGGACTTGTATCAGATTGTTGATCAACATCCTCGAGGGCATTGGACCGAAGTGGTAAGAGAGCCCTTAGTCCTATTATCCCTACCATTTGGGGGCCCTTCTAGATGGGGAAGATGATGGAGTCTCAATCAAAGGAGTGGGTGAAGCATAGATGTACCCATCACTGAAAGATGAGAACATCTCTAGGGAGCAGGACGTATGGCCGGATCGAGGTTAGCTCGACGTGAATTGGGGAAAAAGTTTGCACTCCTACCACATGTCTTTACCTAAGGGGAAGACTCTGGCGTTTGGGCTCGGCCAATAGACGAAATGTCTGAGAGTTCCTACGTTTCCCATAAGGATAGGAATCAAGCCATACGTAGTTCTTGAAGGCCATTCAGTTTAACGTCATGCATTGAGGACATGGGAGGATATATGAATGGGGAGTGGGCACATGGTGTGACCATTACAATCCTGGTATGAGTGGGGCTGAGGAAGCCTACACCATATCATGAAAGGATCCTACGAGAGAATTATACCCAGTGGGGATAGTCAAGAAGAAGAGTTTGGGTGCTAGGTTCAAGACGAGGTGTCTGGGCGATCGTACGTATCCCATAAGGATGGGAATCAATCCATACGTAGTTATCAAAATGCAGTTTAATGTCATGGATGATGATGCACAGTTTAAAGTCGTGTAGGACCGAACAGTTTATGGGCATGTGGGAGCAGCGTGATGTTTAGGGTCATATGGGACTAGCTTGTAGTTTAGGGTCATGCGGGACCATAATGTAGTTTAGGGTCATGCATGACCAGTCAGTTTAAGGTCGTGCAGGACCAGAATGGCTCATAAGATGTATTTCTTGAGGTACTTGGCGTTGGTGGGAGGAGTTACACGCTCACCATCCATGATCACCAGGGATTATGCTCCACTGGGGTAAACTTTGTGGACAATGTAAGGTCCTTTCCATTTGGGATCCAACTTGGGTGGTTTCCTTTAGAGGATCATTGGCTCCCTGAGGGCCAATACCAAGTCGTCTTGCAGAAAATAGAGAAGGAAAACAATCTTATTGAAGGATATATCCATCTTATTCTTATTCCTTTCCAGATCGTGCAGGGCACGAAACCTATTCTTGTCAAGTGCTTCCAATTCAGAAAGATGAATTTCAACTACCTTATCTGGCACCTGCTGGTCATAGACCATTGTGCGTAATGAGGGCAGCAGGATCTCAATGGGCAGGATGACCTCATCTCCATACACCATGAATATGGGGTCACCTGGGTGGAATTATGAGTCATCGTCCGATAGGCCTTGAGGGTGTTGGGGAGCTTTTCCGGCCAACTCTTCTTGTTCTGACAAACCATTTTCTGCATAATGTTAGAGAGAGTTTTTTTTGAATTCCTCGATCATCCCATTTTCTTGCACGTGATAGAAGTATGTATGGTTGGAACGGATGTTGTACATGGCGTAAAATTTCTTCAGCTCAACTGCATGGGAGTTGGTGCTGTTTTCGGTGAGGACAACATGAGGGACTCCAAACTAGTGGATGATCTTGGATCTCACGAAGTAAACAGTGGAACATGCCTTGACCTCCTTGAGTGAAACTACTTCTTCCCACTTAGAAAATAAATCTGTGGCTGTGAGGATGAACCTACACTGGCGAGCTGTCGCCGGTGGGTTTGTTCCCACAACATCGAGTCCCGACACCGCAAATGGCCAAGAGTACTTGATGGAGTGGAGAGGTTCTGGTGGCCGATGAAGGAAGTTAACATGAACTTGGCACACATGAAATATCTTGGAGAAATCGATACCATATGCATCATAGAGGGCCCGAAGTACCCCAATCTCCGAACCTGATGGGACAGCTTCAGCCCAGCCTGGTGGGCCCCACATGAATCGGTGTGAACCTCGTGCATGACCTAATAAATCCCGACTCCTTGGATGCAACAGGCGAGAACCCCATTAAACCCACGCTTGTAGAAGATCTGCTCAAGACTAGGACCACTCTGGAGGGTATACTGCAGCGCGCAACATCGGATTCACTCGCGCTCAGCCCGATCAGCTGGGAGGTAACCATTTTGGATGTACTTGACAAAAGGGGCTCTCTAGTTGGGAGTCGCTTCAACAACTACATCTGGAGAACCTGGGGGTCCTGACGTGGAGGACCCAATGGTAAGATGGCTTACTCGCAGGCCATCGTCAACCTCTGAGGTGATGGGGGAAATGACTCTCTAGTGTGCCACATGTATAATCAGATCATCCTTCTTGGGTATGGAAAGTGATGCAGCTAGTCCATCCAGGTCATCAGCTCAACCGTTCTGAGATCGAGGGACATGGGTAACTTCCGATCCAAATCGAAACCGGGCCATTAGATGGAGGGCGCGCTCCAACAATGGTATGCGCTCTAGATTTCTGACAACATAGCCATTGTTGACTTTCTTGATGACTAGTTTGGAACCCCCCTTCACATGAAAATGGGGTACATCGATCTCAACAGCCAGCTCGAGGCCAGTGATAAGAGCCTGATACTATGCGTTGTTGTTAGTGAAGCCTTCTGACAACAAGAATGAGTACAGCAGAATGGCTTGCACTGGGGTAATAAAGAAGATACCCAAGACCACTCTGTTGATCCTAAGATCATATATTCTCCTACTGGTGGGGCTTTGGGAGGTTCAATAAAAGTGAAAATTCCAACATGGGATGGCAGGATATACTGAGAGGATGGCCTCGTTGAGAAAATCCACGTCCAGGGACTGGTCCGTGGGGGTTGGATGGGAAACAAGAATGTCTACCAATGCCATCCCCTTGATAGATTTTTGAGGGACGAACCTTATGTCGAAATGCTGGAGGATTACCGTCCACCGTGCTAGACGACCGGTCAACATGGGATGGTTCAGAATGTACTTCTGCGGGGCTACCCGAGACACCAGTTTTACCTCATGGTGCTGCAGGTAGTGTCACAATTTTTGTACTATGAATACCAGTGCAAGACAACTCTTCTCAATGGGAGAGTATCTGGTCTCCATATCGATGAGCATATTACTGAGATAGTATAAACTATTTTCTATCCCCTCATTGTACTTCTGGGTGATAAGGTCACTAAGAGATCATTCCCGGGCAGTCACATACAAGATCAGTGACTTTCCGGGGACGGGTGGCATCATGACTGGAGGCAGGTTCAGATACTGCTTAATTTCCTCAATCATAGTCTGGCACTCTTCATCCCTTTTATAGGCAGATCCTTTCTTCATGACCTGGGAAAAGGGCTTACAATTTCTGTCCAGATTCAAAATGAATTTGCGTATGTAGGTTAAGTGGCCTTGGAAACCTCACCGTTCTCGAATATTTCTCGGGGGAGGCATCTGACTGATGGATTTGATATTCCCAGGGTTGATCTCAATGCCTTGGTCCTGACAAAAAGCCAAGAATATTCTCGGAGGTGACCCCGAAGGCACATTTCAGCAGGTTTATCTTCAGATGGCGGGAACGGAGGAAGCCAAACACTTAATAAGGGTCCTTGAGATGGTCATAGCACTGGAGAGATTTGACCACCAATTAATCCACATAGCATTCCACCAATTTCCCAAGGATTGGATTGAATATGTGGTGCATGGACTGCTGATAGGCGGAACCTGCATTCTTCAGGTTGAAGGGAATAACCTGGTAACAGAAAGTACCTTGGGGATCCCTGAAAGCTGTACACTCCTCGTCCTCGGGGTCCATTTAGAACTGGTTATATCCGGAGTTACCATCCATGAAGGAGAGGGCTTGGAACCCATCTATAGCATCGATCAGTAATTCTTTCCCTGGAAGGGGAAAATCATCCTTCTGACAGTGACAGTTGAGATCTCAGAAGTCAATTTAGACTCTGATCTATCTGTTCTTCTTCCGGATTGGCACGATGTTGGCCAACCACATGGGATACTGGACCTCCTTGATGAAGTTGGATCTGATGATCTTTCCAACTTTAGCATCAACCATGACACCGTGAGAATGGTTCTTCTTCCTGGGAGGCTTCTTGAACCCACGATGACTTGTCGGGAGACCGAGGCGGTAGACGGATACCTGAGGATCTAGTCCTAGAATCTCATCGTAACTCTAGCCAAACACGTCATGCTGCTTCATCAAGAAATCCACATACCATTGTTTCTCCTCAAGGTACATGGCGGCAATGATCAATGTGGATCTTGGATCTGCCTCACTACCAATGTTCAACTGTACCAGTTCATCGACCGTGGAAGAGACTCCTTCTTCAAAGGAGGGGAGGGGGGGGGAGCGTCCTCCAAATCCTCTTATTTGCTTGCGGAGGAGGGATTATTAGCAGGATAAGCTTCATCTAGATCAAAAGATCATGACGGGAGGCTGGTACCAGCCTGGACAGCAGTGGACATCATATCAGGGGATTCACACGCTACTGAGACCATAGCGACGAAGGCAGTTGATTTCATCCCATCTGGTCTTCGACCTAAGGGGACACACTTGATGATATAAAAGTAATAATTGCACATCAAATTGAGCTAGTTAAACCCATCCTGGAAAAACAGAAACGTATGACATACTACCGTGGCCATGGGGAAGAGATCCCGATACTGTATGGGGGTGAGAGGTTCCAGGATCCCCTGATCCAAGTTTGTGTAGGAGTATGAGGTGATTTTCCCATCATCGCTTGTACTTGAGAATACTGTTTCCTATTGTACTGGAGACAACAAATCATTGCCCCTTTTTGGGGGTCATGGCATCCAATTGATGGATCGGGAAGACATAGGCGTCATCCAGACCTGCCCAGGGGTCAGTTGTGACCGTGGCGGGCTCAGCCTCACTTGTTAGAATCTGCTTATCCTTTCTCTTGTAATATTCAGAGTCAAGATAAAAGGGTTCACAAGATTCGAAAGGAGATGAATCATCTCGGAGTATGCCTACCATAACATTTAGGGATTATTTAAGGAATTGGTGATATGATTAGGGGAACACTGCATGCAGGTGGAGTCGTGGTCTGCCCATCAATGCATTGTACACAGTGTCCTGAGAGACAACCCTGAACTCGGTACTGGAAACTAGGCTGCCGAACTAGGTCTTCAAGCGGATCTTACCGACTAGGGTCTACAAAGTCCTATCATATCCCTGGATCCTTAAATCGAAGGGAATCAGGTCATCCTAGGATAACCCCAGCTTCCGCAATGTCCGTGTCGGGATAAAGTTGATCCCGGAATCAGTGTCAGCGAGACAGCAACGAACCTCAATGCCATTAAATTGGATTGTGATGTACAACAAGAATATATACCCCTATATGGGAGAACCTTCATCCTATCATGAGAATGAAATGATGGACTAATATTTGGCATTCTCGACCGCTTCAGAATGAAAGGTATCTGCAGTCGCTACCTCCGTCTCGAACTGGAGCAGGTTTCATAAAGCCTCAGCGAGGACCTCGCGCATATCCGATGACAGGCGAAGGAATCCAAGGATGGAAATCCTGGCTGGGATTCTGGAGAGGTTCTTGATAACATCATACTTCTACACCAGGTGTGAACTTCTTCTTATAGGGGGCCGCTCTGCGAATGGAGACATGGTGGGCCATGTCGGCAGGACCGGCGGCTGGCTGGTGCTGGGCACATCCTTCTGTTCACTATTCAAAGTCAGAAGAGTTATTATCAGATAAGGTTCAGATGTATGAGATCGTCCTATAGCTGGGCAAGGCTGGATGCGGCCGAGATGAGGTAGATCTTCCTGATCCAGTAGCACTAATGGTGGTGTAAGCGGTCCTGATGACACCAGATGAAGAGGCTTTGAGTGCTGAGCTCTACGCTGGGCCTTCTGTCTGGTCTTATTGGATTTCACAGACTGAATATAGTTTCCAACTGATGTGCCTCGATGACCTATATGGCTACGGTTCTGCTGAAATTTTTTTCAGCTGGGGATGTTGGGGAGGTTCTCTAGGCACTCCACCTCATCAGCTGTCATATAGGGGTTTGCCAACTCAGCGGTATTGACCGAAGAGTACCCTTGACTATAAATTTAAGAATAATACACTACTGGGTAGATTCTAGGAGGTATACCCATCTTAGGGGGGCATGAAGTCACCGAGAGTGCGGGATGATGACAACTTTGGTGGGGCACGTTTCTTTTTCTTGCACCGCCGATGCTTGTTCTTATGGGAAGAGGCCCACTGAGATGATGATGTGGAAGTGGTGGTCACAGCTTTTGAAGGCTCCAGCTGATTCAATCATGCCTGAATGATTCCATGTGTTTGAGAAACCATCTTGCGAGCCATACCATCATTGTACTTCTGGGACCCGCAGTTGGACACCTTTTTCCACTCGCCTTCGTTGTCGCTACCATTGTCTGGACTTACAAACATACCCGCCACTTGTGTTGGGGTCAGGCCCAGCCTGACTATGTTGTTATCGACATGGTCTTGGAGCTTTTATTTAAACACATATCACTGCTTGAGGGTGTGCCCTAGAATCTGATGATAGGGGAAGTAGTTGGGGTGACCAGTAACATTCTCCTCTTCCGACGTTATGCAGTCAGGAAAGCATACAATCCTCTGTTCTAGGGTGCTACGAAAGTTACTAGGGACCTGATTCTCACTGAATGAGTAAGTTCAGTTTCTTATTCCCGAAAAGGGGGCTCTTGGAGCCTGGCCTTGATGAGGGGCCGGAGGGGCCTGTCGAGGTGGTGGACCCTTAATGTTTTGCCTGGGCAGTGGTGGCGCATTACATGGGGTCGCTTGTGATTCCGAGGATGCTGCTGAGCCGGAGGCTATGCCTAAGGAGGAGGACCTCTCCGAGGCCAAGAGACTGGTGCCACTGATATTAACTCTAGCTATATGGGGGCTTCTATTTGGGCCACCATGGCAAGCTCGGCTCTAGCAGCTCTCCTTTCAAGAATCACCGGGGGAAATGACTACTTCTGGATGGCCTGTTGTAGGGCATTCTCAAGGCTCTGGGACATGTTGAAGAAGTCTCGGAATCCTCCAGGGTTGTTCTGGGTGATCAGAGTAGGAACCAGTTCATTCTTGACATTCCCTACACACATCGTCAGTAATTGCTCTTGAGTCAGTGGCATGTCAAGGGAGTATGTATGCCCCTTCCACCGGGCGATAAAGTCTGTGACTCTCTCATCAGGCCCTTGATTGCACTTGAATATGTCTGTGATTCTAGTTTTCCTGGTGGTAGAGCTGAACCTGTAGAGGAACTTCCTATGATGGTCCTCCCACCTGGTCACAGATCTGACGGGGAGCTGGCTGTACCAGATGAATGTCGGCCCCTCCAGTTTCAAAAAAAAAACGGTGTTTGGCATCCTCTTGCTGTGTAGGAGTGCCTAACATGGTCCCACACCTTGAGGTTAAGTGGTCTAGGTGCTGCGGTGGGTCCCCCCGTCCTGTTAAAGGGGGAGATGGTGGGATTCCCGAAGCCCGGTGGTGCCAGCGTATCATCCACCCATGGTGGGTATGGCATGCCATCTGGTGGGATTTCCACCTTCCGCGTTACCAATGCCTCAAGGTGATCTATGAGAACTGCCATAGGATCATCTGGGCGGGGGTCCCTGTCTTGATGGGGATCCCTAACCACGAGCGCATTGTCGGGTTCCTCCACATGGTAGACAGGCTTAGCGGCTCTTGGAGCGGGTGGTGGAGTGACTTGCGGGGAAGCTAGGGGAACTCGGGCTAAATTCCGTGGATAGACACACCATTTTGGATGGTTTGGAAAGACATAACACACCCTCTTATAGTGAGCTCCAGCATCAGCTCTGTCCATAGGAGCGGTATGAATAGGGTTTCCTAGGGGCATCTCGGTGAGGGGTAGTTGTTCCTTCCCTACTGCCCTGACCTAAGATCATTGTAGTCGGGTCGTCACTGTACAATGCATTCATCCTGGAGTTTGTCAAACAACGTCTTATGCTTAGTAAGTTTTTGGTGCAACATGGCCTTCTCGAAGTCTTCCTCCATCTTCTGCACTGATTCATAGGGGTCGGTTTGCTTGATATCTCTAACGTTCTCTTTTCCCTTATTGGAATTCAGGCCGAGTACCAATGCCTCGGTGGGCACAGGGAGACCTAGGAGGTTCCTCTGCTAATGCGTAATCCTCCTTGATGGGTCCAACGTTGGTTGCACACCCTCAGGGGGTAAGTCTCTATCGAGAAACTTCATCGCATCCTCCTTGTCCACTATGTCGGCCATGTGGACCTTGAACCATCCTGGGGGCATGTCCTCAATATCGCATAGCGAGTCGGGCTACCACCAGACATGGTTGAAGAGGGGGGGGGGCAGTATACTGCCCCTAGCCACAGATTTTAACTTGGGTTAGCCTCCCTGATAATTTTTCGGAGTACCTTGATACTCTAAATGCATTGCTGTTGGAGGACCTTACGACGACCAGGTGACTCGGGGCGTTGGGCCATAGTGAGTCTGGCCAGATCGACTAGACGATACAGCTCGTTGATGTCTTCGAAATGATTTTAGATACTTGGATAAACCACACACTGATGACAAATATTGAAGTGTGTCACTCAGGGGGTGTAGCGGAAACACTTACCTTCCTCTGTGGTGAGGAACTCGGGTATGAAGAAATCTTTCACTGGCACGGGCTAGAACTTCTTGGGGAAGTGGTCCACTGCAAGGATGCTTCAGAAGATCCTCAGATCAAATTTAGGGTCTGGCCCTTGATTTCCACACTTGCCAACTTGGGGTGGATAAGGAACTAGAAGTGGTTCTGAGGTAGACCGCTGGGACAACAGGTTGGCCGGTGGAGAATACGGCGAACAGGCTGACTGGGCACTGATTCTCGGGCTGTTCTCCGAAGACTGTAGAGACCAGGCCGCCACATTGCGATAAGAGGGGTTGAA
The DNA here is from genome assembly GCA_963277665.1 of Viscum album. NCBI lineage: Eukaryota > Viridiplantae > Streptophyta > Magnoliopsida > Santalales > Viscaceae > Viscum > Viscum album. The sequence goes on from OY728148.1 coordinate 1,145,525,717, forward strand.
GGCTACAGTTCCTGGCTCAGGGGCCTGGGCTGTTGGTGGTGGGTCGCGCTACTGCTCTCCCACCATTGGTCCCCAAAATAGCTCTTCGTAATCTCTTATAGAGGTAGAGAGCACTTCTGGTGACGATGGTGGTGATTGCACAACCATAACCTGTGGGGTCACTAAATTTTTATCCTCATGGATAATCCTGTGGAGGGAGGTGGGAATCCTGCGGACCTTGCATTCCTAGAGAACCAGGATGATGCGCCTTATTCCTACCCGACCCTTGACTCGGATGAATGAGGAGAGGGTTCCCGAGTCGAGTCATACTTTGATTCAGAGTTTGAGAAACGAACTGGTTTGAACTCCATCTAGGCCTTCGCATGATTCTTCTTGTGGCAGTGATGACCCACCTTCCTGCCCCTAGGTGGCCCCTCGGGATAGGGCTAATTCCTGACATGGGGTCATTCGGCCGCACTGGTGCATGGGCGAAGAGGGTTTCAATCCGAGAAAACCGAGGTGCGAGGAGCACGGTGAAAAATGTCAAAGGGAACATGGGGAGGACCTCCATGAATAACGCCAATGCGGAAAAAACCCCCGCTAGTACCGGAAGGAACATGGGGATGTCCTCCGTGCTTGATGCGGGAGGAGATAGGCTGTCCTTCACCCCTCTGGTTTCCAGGGTGAGGAGGACCTTCCCCAGCTATGGAGATGACGTAGGGAGGATCCCCATGTTGTAGAGAGACTGGATGGGGGATGTCCCTACATCGGTGGTCGGGGGAAGGAGGAATGAATCCATACCCAGTGTAATGGGAACGAGAGAGGCTTCCAGGCCGAGCATCACTGCCGTGGGGAAAACCTTCATTCATATTTGGGGTAGCATGTGGCGTAGATCCATATCGAGCCTCAAAGCATCGAAGGCCCACACTTTGTGTGGCAGTGGTATGGGGAGGACCTCTGTATGGGGTGACATCGCTGCCAGTTGGTTCGTGGTGACCACTGCTCGTGCCTGTGACCAGGAGAGTTGACCTAGGATGCCTGTGGGGTGGTTGGGGCCTTGATCCCAGTTGGTCATATAAGCTCCCCTACCTATTGTGTGAAGGGATTTGACGAAATGCTTTGGTGGTGGCTTGGGCCACAGTAGCCAACAACGTTTATTCCCCTTGCCGAGTGTTCTCCTCAGATCGTGCCTGACGCTGGCTTCTAGTCAGACGAGCTGGGGATAGTGGCACAATTGCATGGATTACCTTATCCTCGGGCAAGACTGGGCGGCGGCGCTGACATGGCTGAGTGGGAGCCCATACTGGGAGCCTATGGATTGAGAATCTGACCAGGCTTGGCCGGACATCACCTACTTCATCAGCGTAAGGAAGGGAGTCGTCAAAGTTCTCCGGGGATAGGCTCTCGAAGTGATTTTATTTTGGGGTGGGGATCAATGGATACCTGCGCGGCCCATGGGGGGCGGTGTTGACAATGAGGCGCGAACACCGCCAGGTCCCGGCGGGCCATATCCCGGGTTGGGATTATTCCCTCCTCCTCGTAACGACATAGGAGGTCATTAATTACCCTTCGTTGGGTAAATTATAACGGGGATATGGGGCATGGGAGCCCCACGGGTTTGGACGTAGAGGTCTTCACGGAAGCAGTGAAGCCACACAGAGCGGCTGTGCTGGCATTTTCCTGACCCCTGCATAGACAAGTGGGCAATGATCGCGTTCCTGAGGCAACCACCCGATTCCTAAGAAGCCAAGAGATGGACTATTCAGTGATGAAAGAAAAAAGGAATCAACAACCAATGCCCCATTAACATCTCCTCTTCCATGACCGGTAAAAGGGATCCACAATGAAAACATCACAGGATGGGATGAACAATGTTATATAGCCCCAACTTCTGGTGAGTTTCACCCCAGGACCACTATTTGCTTGGCATGACCTGGCTCTGGATAGCTGGATCCGGCGACACGTCAATCCATTGATACCCTGATCGATACTAACCTCCATATTGAGGAGACGATCTTCACATCGGGTTCACCATTTCTATTTCCAAATCTTTCACCGGGGCGCACACATCCGTCTATGGAGGGCGACATGCAGCTGTTACCCCATATTCCCTCTTTCCAAAGGCGGCTGGCGTCCGCTCCGTATTCAGGGATGTCTGCTCCTTCATTGAAATAGGAAGATGTGATGTAAGTTATTCCTTCCATGGATTCCTCCTCAGAACTCGTCACCTAGTCCAAGTCTCCCTCATAGACTTAAGACGTTGTTCGTGAAACTCTCCCTGATGCCATATCTTCATGGACAACCGTTAATTATACTGATTCTGTCCGGACATTCTAAGGGGTACGGTCAGGGCAGCAACCTTCAGTTAGGGGTGTAGTCATCCTGGGCATCACTGGCAGGTCTGGACGCTGGGTATTGGCATGTATTTCTTCTTTCCCTTATTATAGGGCTTCTCGAGGGTGCAGAAGCCCGAGGCATCCCACATCGAGTGCGGGGAATCGTGTTCCATGGGCATGTATCTATGGTTTTCCTCAGCTTACTATGTTTAACATAGGGTATGTCGAAATTTTAACTTCCAGTGGAGATGGATCGGGGTGATCAGAACACTGAATAGAGTGGATCAGATGGAAGAAACCCCTTGAGGGAAGACCCCCATTCGGGCCATCGCGTGGGTGGCCTCTTGAATGGTGTTAGTTAGAACGGGGAATGGGGTGGCAAGAACCCACTGGTATGTGGCGGCCCGGGTATGAATCAAGATGACTAGTGGAAGGTTTTATGGAATGGATGGTGAATGGGATGACACCATCATGAGGATGATGATGGTTTTGGGCTTCAGCCTTGAAAAGGATTCCTACATATCCTCGTGGTAGGGAATCAAATCCTCGTATTTTGGGAAGGGACTTGGGGCTTACACTCTAGGATTCCCATGGTGTTGGTAACTAAAGTGAATGGGGTCGGAACGCCCATGGGGTGGTGGGATTTAACCTCATGGATTCTTCTTACATAACATGCTTTGACATGGATCAAAGTCCTCGTAGTTCGGGAAGGGGTGTGTTGGCGAACCGACATGAATATGGACCTGGGGTCCTATGGGTGTTGGGCTTGAACCTCGTGGAGGCTTCCGACGTACCCTACCTTGGCATGGATCAATGACCACGTAGTTTAGGTGGTGGCATGGGGCTTACACTCTAGGCTGCCCAAGGTGTTGGTGGACCGACATAAATGGGGTCAGAACGACTGGGTGGTGGTGGGATTGAACCTCATGGAGGCTTCCTACGTACCATGTCTTGACATGGAAAAAATTCCATGTAGTTCAGGTTGTGGTAACTGACATGAAGGAGGACCAGGGGTCCAATGGTTGTTGGGCTTGAACCTCGGGGTGGTGTCCTACGTACCTTTCCATGGAAAGGATCAAAGTCCTCGTAGTTTAGGGGGTGGGGTCGGCGAACTGACGTGGAGGTGGACCATGGGTCTACTGGTTGTTGGGCATGAACCTCATGAGGGCTTCTTACGTACCATGGCTTGCCAAGGATCAAATACCACGTAGTTTAGGTGGGTGGTGTCAACGAACCAACATGAAGGTGGACATGGGATCCACTGGTTGACGAGCTTGAACCACGTGGATGCTTCCTACGTACCCTGCCTTGGCAAGGATCAAAGACCACGTAGTTCAGAGGGTGGCATGGGTGAACCGATGTGACGGTGGACTTCGGATCCACTGGTTGTTGGGCATGAACCTCATGGAGGATTATTATGTACCCTACCTCGGCAAGGATCAAAGACCACATAGTTTAGGTGGTTGCATGGGTCTTACACTCTAGGCTGCCCAAGGTGTTTTTCATGGTCGGTGCTTACTCTAAGCCCACATGAGTCATGCTCGTTGTGAGAAACAAGAGGCAGCAGAGTCATAACGACCACGTCGTGAAAGGTGCATCCATGGGATGTAGAGTGGGGGTTATGCGTGGAGTGTCCCAGGGAACGAAAGATTGGGAATTACTCCAGGATGGAGGACCGATGACGACAAAGCTCAGCAAGAGAGGGACTTGGTACCGAAGAAAGGAGAAGCACCGTTTCCCACCACACCCGTTTCTAGACCTTGGGATCGTAGATGAAAGGAGGAGCCGGGATGCTGCCTCCTGCAAGAAAATCTTGGGGATTACACTGAGATGGTCTCCCTTTACCCTCAGAATAATGCCACTCTGATAAGGAGGATATCATCCCCTTTGAGGGGTGATCCCATCCCCATTGAGATGAGTGGGCATGGAGAATGTCCAAGATGGGGGGGGGGCTACGTGCGAGGAACCGGGAAAGGTCACAATTTGACGTCATGTGCTGTGGATGAGGGTGCTTGGCAGTTTAATGCCTTGCAGTTTGGAAGAGGTGGGTTTTATCTGCACCCCTAGGGCTTACATATCCAATACCCTCTTCTCCTTAGTGCAGATAGGGGACATGCAACGCCATGGTGGGGGGTGTCACCGAGTGAACCATCGAGGGGCCCACATTAGCATGGATATGTGAAGAAGCAATAGCCGTTAGCGTGCCTATTAGAAGAAGCATGAGGTGAAGCAACAGAACAGGTGGGGTCATCTAGGAGAATCTGAAATCAAATCGTGCAAACCTGGAGGGTCGCACAAGAAAAGTAATTGCTAAATAGAGGAATTCATAGGCAGGGGCCTTGTGAAGCTCAATTGCTCCGTGTGGCGGAGGCAATTGCGAAGAGGTATGCTTTGCGAAGTTGGGTGCCTAAGCCTAAGCATAGGGAAATGGTGCATATGGGAGGTGCTTCGCGAAGTGGAAAGGAATTCGAGGAGCACTGCCTCACGGAGCAATGGTGCCTCACGAAGTAAGGTGTCATGAAGAAATGTGCTTTGCGAAGTACAATGATCCTGCCTTAGCATAGAGATCATGTGTACATGAAGGGTGTTTCGTGAATCATAAATGCTCCGTGATAACCCAGGTCCCTTGGCAATTCCCTTCCTTCGCGAAGGCCCTTAGACATAGCGAGTGGAATCCCTCTCGGAAGAGGGGATGGAGACGAGACAAGGGGGATGCACTTCATGGAGCAGAAGTACCTCACCCAGCTTATGGTTCACAGAGCATAAGGATGTTTCGTGATTCAGAAGATGGGAAGTCGAAAGGTCCGATTTTCTATCCTATGGGCTCAGGGGGATCCCTGTATTAATATGCAAGATTCTCTGAGAAGTAGAGCTTACACGGAACGAAGAGGGACGAGGTTGCAATGCAGTGGGTCGCGAATGTCAAATGTGGTCGTAGACCATCCCACCTCCTTCCTTCAGGGTGGCCTCACGAACGTCAAATGATTTCGTGGAGCAGCTTGACTCTATGCTTCGTGGCGTGCTCACGACCATCACATGCATTCATGGGGTGGCCCATCTTTGTGCTTCGTGGCGGCCGCGGTGTTGGGGTGGGGGGGGGGGGGGGGTCCTTCACGAAGTTTCTTCGCGAGGCATCCAATTGGGCCTTATTTTGGCTTCTTCTCTATCCTGAATTTTTGTGCCAAAAAGGCAGAAATATAATTTTTCGATGATCAGGTGTTCATTAAAAACAACACAATAAGAGGTCGAGGTGGCAGACTAAAGGGACGAACTCTAAAGAAAAGTATGATGGTAAGAAACTTATTTTTACAGTTTGTGAAAATTTTGGTAAAAATCATGTTTGAGAATGTCTTTTGAATTCTGGTAAGTGATACTGATGTGGTAAAATGGGACATAACAGTCGTTATTGCACTAAAAAAGATCAGGGTAATGTCAAGGAAAAATCTTATTTAGAGTTAGGAAAATGTTTTAAGTGCAGTTAAATGGTTCATTATGCCAATGAGTGTCCAACAAAGAACTCAACTTAGGGAAAGCAACCAGAAAACAAGCATAAATGGGTGGTGAAATCCTTTTCAACTAATTTAGAATATATTGGTACATCAAATGAAGTATTATCTGGTACACTATTTGTTTTATTAGATTATGCCAATGTGTTGTTTGATTCCAGGTTTATGCATTCTTTCATTCATGATAATTTTTCAAGTAAATTTGGAATTCCATATCAAGATACGAATCTTGAACTTACGGTAAAAACACATGGAGGAAATGTTGAGACCAAAATAAATTATAAGAACCTTCATGTCCTTGTGTGCCGAAATAATCTACCTGAAAACCTTATTGTTTTTCCTCTAGTAGAGTTTGATGTTATTTTGGGTATGGATTAGCTTTCTTTTTATCATGCTAAGATTGACTGTAGATCTAAAGAGGTTTCTTTTCAGAAATATTTTCAATTTGTGTACAAGAATGAACCTTTGTTTTTTATAACATATTATGAAGTTGAGAAACTGGTAAAAGATGGAAATGAATGTTACCATGCAATTATTGTTGAAAATAAAGGAACTGATTAGATTAATGATGTTCTAGTGGTAAATGAGTAACTTGATGTTTTTCCTGATGATTTTCCTGGTATTATACCTAATCGTAAAGTTTAATTTTCTATTGACTTAGTTCCTGATGCTAAGCCATTTTCAAAACCCCCTTATCTAATGACTGAAATTGAACTTTTAGAGTTAAATAAGAAAATGCATGATTTATTAGATAATGGTGTCATTTGACCTAGAACATCACCATGGGGTGCTCTTGTCTTTTTTTTAAAATAAAGATGGTTCAATGAGACTTTTCATTTATTATAGAGCATTGAATAACATCACTATTAAGAGCAAGTATTCTATGCCTCATATCAATGATTTTTTTGATCAGCTTCAGAGAGTTCAGTATTTTTCGATGATTTACCTGAGTTTGGGGTACCATCAGTTGATAGTAAAGGCACTAGAAATCCAAAGACCGCGTTTCGTACTAGATATGGCCATTATGAATTTTTAGTTATGCCTTTTGAATTAACCAATGCACCTATTGTATTCATGTTTCTTATGACTAGAATTTTCCATGAGTTCTTGGATAAGTTTGTGGTTATGTTCATTGATGATATTTTTGTTCATTCTAAATGAAAAGAGGACCATGGATGTCATTTAAGGGTTTTCTTTCAAACCTTAAATGAAAATAAAAAATATGGGAAATTCAGAAAGTGTGAGTTTTGGTTATAAAAAATTTCTTTCCTTGGTCACATTATTTAAAAAAATGGCATAATATTTGATCCTGCTAAAACAAAAGTAATAAAATAATGTCCAAGACTGACAAATATAAACAAAATCCATAGTTTTCATGGTTTTGAAGGTTATTAATGGAGGTTTGTTATGATTTTTTCATGGTTATGTTGCCCACTGACTAAATTAACTTGAAAAGGTGTTAAGTTCATCTGGACAAAAGAATCTGATGATTTTTTTCATGAATTGAAAAGAAGATTAGTGAATGATTCTGTTTTGGAATTACCTTCTAGAAATGGTGATTTTGTTATCTACAGTGATGCTTCATTGAAAGGACTTGGTTGTGTCCTTATGAAGAATAATCAGGTAATTGTTATACTTCCTATTAGTTGAAACCTCATCAGTTAAATTACCCCACACATGAGTTATAATTTGATGTTATTTTTTATTTAAAAATTTGAAGGCATCATTTTTATGGAGTAAACTGTGAAATATATACTGATAAAAAAATTTGGAAGTATATATCCACTCAGAAAGAATTGAACATGAGACAGAGGACATGTTTGAAATTAATCAAGGATTATGTTTGCACAATTAATTACCATACAGGAAAAGAAAATAAACTGGCTGATGATTCGAGTCGATAAAGAAATGCTTCATTACTGATGCTAATTTTGGAATGAGATCATTTGGTTTTTGATTTGATGAACTTTTTCATAGATGTTGTTGGTGCAGGAAGTTGCTCTGTTTTGTTTCAGTTGTCAGTGAAATCATCTCTATCAGATAGAATCAAGAAAGCGCAGTAGGAAGACATTGAGTTGCAAAAAAAGGTAGAGTTGGTTCAGAATGGTATGTTTCCTTATTTTAATATTGATAATGACTGTGTTTTGTGGATTAATAAGATATTATGTGTTCCTTGTGATTCACAATTGAAGAATGAGTTGTTATGTGAAGATCATAGTTCTCCATTTTCAATTCATCTTTGTAGTACGAAGATGTACAGAGATCTTCGATAGTATTACTAGTGGGATGGAATGTAAAGAGATATTGAAAACATTACTATGAAGTGTTTGACATTTCAGTAGGTTAAAGTAGAGAAACAATTAACAAAAGGGATGCTTCAACCTTTACTTTTTCCAGAGTGTAAATTATGAAATATATCGATGGACTTAGTTGTCAGATTACCACAGACATCTAGAGGTAATAATGCAATCTATATTATTGTTGATTGATTGACTTAATCTGATAATTTATTTCATATTAGAGATACTTTGTATCTAGATCAAATTTCTCGGTTTTATGTTATTGATATAGTTAGGTTTCAAGGAATTACCCTCCCCATTGTATCTGATCGTGATCCGAAGTTTAATTCTAACTTTTGGAATGTACATTAGAAGTTGTTGGTACTGAATTAAATTTTAGTACAACTTTTTATCCTCCATCTGATGGGTAGTCAGAACGAACAATTCAAACCTTGGAAGATATGATACTTTATTTCTCAATGGATTACCAGAGAAGATGGGACCTACATCTTTCTTTGGTTGAATTTTCTTATAATAATAGTTTTCATTCCAGTATACAAATGTCTCCATATGAAGCATTGTATGTGAAGCGCTGTCGAACTCCATCTTGTTTGGATGAAGTAGGTGAGAGGAATTTTATGGGACTAGAATTGGTAAAAGAGATGGAAAGAAACGTTTAGTTGATTCAGAAGCACATGAAAACAGCTCAGAGTATGCAAAAAATTTATGCGGATAACTGGAGGAAGGATATATTTTTTGAGGTAGTTGATCATGAGTTTCTCAAAGATTCTCCTTGTAAAAGTGTGATGTGTTTTGGTAAGAAGGGAAATTTGAGTCTGAGGTTCATTGGACCTTATGAAATCTTAGTGAAAGTTGGATCATTTTTCTACAGAGTGTCTTTAACTCAATGTTTATCCCAGGTACACAATGTTTTTCAAGTTTCAATGTTTAGAAAGTATAGGATGGATCCATCTCATGTGTTGAGCCTAGAGGAAGTTCACTTGGAAAAGAATATCTCTTATGAGGAACAAATGGTACAGATTCTTGACCGGAGAGAGAAATTGTTGCGGAATAAGGTAATTAATCAGGTAAATGTTTTGTGGAAAAAACCATATGTTCTAAGAGCCAACATGAGGATCTAAAAATTCTATGAGTGATAAATTCCCCCACTTATTTGATAAGTGAAAATAAAATTGCGAGGAAACAATTTACAAAAGGGGGGAAGGATGTAACATCCCAAGTAAATAATGAATAATAAATTTTCATATTTATTAATATTTGTGAATTAAAAATTAAATTTTACTTTAAATGGCATTCTATGTTCGATGGTGTACCCGATACGCAACAATGAGTTTCTCCAAAGTCTAATGTTAAACATAATGCTGAGTCATACTAAATAATAATAATATAATATTATTCTAAATGGTAGTTAACTCCTACCTATTGTAATGGAGGTAATGAACAAAAATAACTACAAAATTATTTTACATTTTTGTTAAATGTCAGTACATTTATCCAATATAACTTAGAGGCTTAAAATATGAATGAATATAATTTTAAGCCTAAATAATCTAATATTTTGTAAAAGGTCTGTTTATCATCTTTTGAGGGTGAACCCTCTTTAAATATAGTTTTGGTCAATTTTATATGTTCTATTTGACAAAATAATATTCTTCTTTAGAATCAGGACATAAAAATTTACTTTGGTAAATTTTTGGTATTTTTCTGATAAAATTCATTTTTTAATGAATTGTGAAAGAATACTGTATTTTAATTCAAAAATACCTTTTAATTTAATTTATTTTTATGGATATATTATCTTTTTAATTGTTTTTAATGTGTAATTTGATAATATTTTTACCATTTAATACAATGTTGGTCATTGGAAAAAATTTCACTTTGAAATTGGACATAAACAAGTGTCAATCTTTTGATAGTTATTATTTCTTAGAAACACGCTTTTTTGACAATGGAAATTAGTTAGAAATTAATTTATGCAACTTATATGTTTTGAATTTGGTAAAATAGACATCATTTTAGAATTCGGATTATCAAATATATCTTAGGATGTATTTTTGGTATTTTTCTGAAAACTATCAATTTTTTATGAATTGTGAAAACACTGAGTAGTAGTTAAAAAAACTGACTTTTTCATTTAAATAAAATTTTACTACTTCTATGAATTTAATTTATAAAATCCTACATACATGGTTGTTATCAGTAAGTAAAATTTGGTTGAATAAGAAAAAAAACATTTATGGTGAATAATATCTTTTGATTTTTATTTATCGTAGTTAGAGGTAAATAGGGAAATTCAAAGTAAAAATAATATTATAATAATAATAATAATTTAGCTTAATAATTTTTCTAACCATATTTTATGAGTAATGGACGACCAAATAAAATCCTAGGGTGATATTTTTGGCCATTGAAAGCCATTAAGTTAGATAATGACATTAATAACTTTTTATTTAAAGTAAAAATAAAAATATCATAAACATTTATTGTTTTGCTAAAAAATATTAATGTGGGGCTGTATAATTGATATATTAGAATATCAATATTAATAATAAAGATAAAAATATTTCTAATACCATGGTATATTTTTTATAATTTTTAGAAATCAAATATGTAAAATTATTTAAGACACAATAATGATGCAGTGTTTACCTCATCAATGAATGATTTAAATAAACAAGATTATAAATATTAAAACAATATAAAAATCTATAAAATTTTTATTAGATGATTTTATTTTTAACAAGAGTCATCGTATCTTATAATTTATGATGTTCTGTACCTTTAGAAACCGAAAATCATTATATAATAAAATAATATTTTCAAACATTCCAAAAGAGCCCCTCCTCCCCCATATAAACATCCCTCACATATTACCCATTACTCACACCTCTCAAGCCCCTTGGCTCATCAAACCTCTACAAACATAAGCTTCCAAGATCCATCCCTTCTAACTAGATGACTTACCTTAGGCATAAGTCACTTTAAGAAATACTTCTAGTTTAAACCAAAGTGAGTTACCCGATATAAAGGTAACACCTTCTCTAAAGTTCTTTTGTTTTATTTTACTTCTCCACCCCATAAAATATTTTTATTTATTAATTTTATAACAAAAAAGTATCCTAAATATAATTGGTCGTTTTTATGGGATGTATTCTAACTGAACATACATACACCTCTGTCTAATGGGTAAAGAACATACTGTTTCTGTGTACGGAAAACTACTGCTACATGAAACGATGATTGTTCAATCTTCTTCTACCACAAATTATGGTGGCCATTATTATTGAACTATATTTATATGTGATATATATTATATTTATATTTTCTATATACTTATTTATGTTTCATTTATATAATACATATAAGGTTTCCATAATGGGTATACGTGATAATTTCATTTGAGGAAGTGCGGACTACCGCCCCCTCAAAGTGATATGAATCGTTCATGCCATATGTGGAATGTATAAAGGATGTAGTTAACAAAATTATATATGATATTATACTAGAATTATAATATACCTATTTAACATTATGTTTTCATTCCATTGAATATGAAATAGAAATGAAAGTAGTGTTCATGTGTATGTACGACATACCGCCTCTATGAATGGTACATTTCATTTCTTATCTCCAAATGATATTTAATATTATAAATACATATATGTAGTGTATATATATGATATATATGATATCTAAATCATGAATATCATTTGGAGAAAATAGACTTTTGACCACATGAACAAATTTTAATTATAAGATGTTTTTTTACTCATGTACCAAATATCGACAAAACGACCAGTATTAACTTAAATGATTACATAATGATTATAACATGGTAATAAGTGATATAAGAGGAATAATAAACTTGAAAAATGTTCTTAATAAATTATCAATTAACAATAGTTTATTATTCAAGAGATTAACGAACCAACGGGTCAAGTCGGACACGAGGTAAGAGACTTCTCAATCTCCTCTGGTTGAGGCATATTTTGTTTTATATATGAAATTTTTTATACGGTGTATAAAAACAATTAAATTTTAATTTCATTAAAATGTAATATTTTTTCTATGATGCATTTTACTAAATGACAAAAAATAATTCTTTTAACGTAAACGGTGACACCAAAATTTTCCACCGCCACGAGTATTATTTGATCTATGGATTCCTTAATAAGACTTGATGTTTTTAAAAGGAAAATAAATACCAGATAATCTTTTACATATTTTGGAATTTAATGTAGGTTTGATAATGGATTTGTAATTCCAATATATCTAAATGATCTGGAAATTTTATATTTCCTTTAGGTTTGTTTTAGGTGTTATGAATATGTTATGGTTCTTGGTCATTGTTTACGTATACGGGGGTTCTGTGATAAACCTAGGGCGGGTGAGCTCAAGATATCTCTCTAATGCATTGGGTAATGTGACAAAGGTAAATGTGGATGTTTCTCTATAGAGACTTAGGGAATATACTGGGATGAGTATTAAAAATTTAACTCCCTATGTAGCTGTGAAGGATACAATGCTAGTATGTTATGGATGCCACAAGATAACTTTATGATTTGTGATTACTATGTGTTTTTCAAAAATCTTATGATTTCATGAGGTATGGAGAAGAGCTTATGTTTTTGATTTATTTATGGACTAATGATTTATTTCTTAATTTTATAACCCTTAATGAGATTTTTATGATAATCCCATGTTTTTGAAATGTTTCTCCCAAGACTTAAAGATGAATAGGGTCAAGGATGGGATCAAGGAAAAGTCATTTTGTCTAAAACATGGAACTAGACATGACTATTTTTCAAGGGTTTTTATTTTATGAAAAAAATGGAAACTGAGTAGAAGTGTCTACTTTTAATTTTTAAGATGAAATAGTTATTGCCTAATTCTCAAAAACTGTAAACCTGAAAATATCCTCAATGTGAATTATTAATTTAATTCAGGATTATGTAATGTTTTATGGTTTGGTCTTTATAATGTTTCCTAAAAATATTTTTATTCTCCCACAAGTTGAATTTGATGTTATCTAAGGCATGGATTGTCAATCTTTATATAATTCCATCATCAATTTTAGTAAAAAGGATGTCACTTTTGATATTCCAAAATTATATATGATCATATATCTGTGTAACAATAGACATGAAAATATGATTAAAAAAACATCAATTGTTTGGGTTTTTATTGTTACTTAAAAGCAGAATTTATCTCATATGGTTGATGTGAAAATCAACATCAATGTTATGAATATTTTATTGGAGTTTTTTGATGCATTTATAGAAGCATTTCCTAGTTATCCATTGATTCATGATGTTAAGTGTTCAATAGAAGACAAAATTGGTTCCACACCAATTTCAAACACTCCCAATAGAATGGACCCAATAGAGTTTTATGAATTGAAGAAGAAAAAATAAGAGAACCATGATGAAGGATTTATTTGAACCTGTGTATTAAATTGGGGTGATCATATATTTTTTTGATTAAAGATGGATCTATGCGACCCTGTATTGATTACCATGAACTAAACAAGACCACAATCAAGAAAAAGTATCCATTACTACATATCGATGACTTGTTTGGTCAACTATGAAACTTAATAATTTTTAATGATTAACGTTGTTTATATATATCATCAATTGAGGTTCAAGAAGGCGGATATACCCAAAATATATTATCATACAAGGTATGGACACTATTAGTATATAGTGGTGTCATTTGGACATTCTAATCCCCCATTAATCTTCATAGATTTTTTGAATATTGTCTTTTGAGATTAACTTGATATCTTTTTGGTAGTCATTATTAAAGATATTTATATATTTTAGATGATAAAGGAATAGAAAAAAGATTAATTTAGAATTGTACTGTATATCTCAAGGATTGAGAAACTATATGTAAAATTTACATTGTTTTAATTCTGTCTACAAAAGGTTGTATTTTTGGGAGATATAATCTCAATTTCGGGTATATACATGGATCCATCAATGAATAAGGCTATTGAATGTTTTTCCATAAAAAATTGACTGAGATCCATAGTTTTCCTGGTTTGGTAGGATATTATTAATTTTTTTGGAAAATTTATTATGGATATCTAATCCAACCATCATGTTATCACAGAAGGGAACAAAGTTCATCGAGAAATATGGATGTGAGGGGAATTTCATGGAACTTAATATAATATATTTAATTTTTCCCATTAATAAATTTCCATGAAGTGTATAAGTGTTTGTAATCTACAATTATGTATCATAGATGGTTTTAGAAGGTGTTCTTATACAAAATTTTAATCTTTTAGATGATGCCTTATAGAAATTCAATTTTCATCAGAAAAATTCATGAACTCATGATTTGGATTTAGCTACGATCAATTTATTATAAATTATATTGAGGGATTTTATTTATAGAGAAATGTGTTTTATATATACAGATTATAAAGGTTTAATCTATATATTCTCATATAAAGAGTTGAACATGTTCTAGAAGATATGGTTAGAGCTGATTAAAGATTATGACTACCCAATACATTACCACACATGAAAAGTGAACAAGTTTGATGATTTACTGAGTCGAAAGGATCTTTGAATCTTATATATGATGAGGATCACAAAAGAATCAATATTATTGTATATGAAAAGGATGGATTTTGAAATCATATAGGAAGGGGGGATCATATATTTATCAAATGAGCATTTGAATATATATATATGTGGGTATTAAAGAGTTATAGAGGGAAGACATAAAGATAGAGAAGAGGTTGAGAAATGTTCTTAGTTTATCCTTATGTGTGATGAAATAACCATGTCCATGAACTGTGTTTGTGTTCCTTCTACAGATGATTTGAAGAAAGAACTGTTAATATAAGAACATAATTTTTTATTCTTTATTCATCGTGTAATTACAAAAAATTTATAGGGATTTTATAGAGTATTTAGGGTGTAATTTATTGAGGATAGATATCAAACTTTTGTACCACAATTCTTGGTAAGTAAGAAAGTTAAGGTTGAGGGAAAAAATCCGAATGGGATATTATAACCATTACCCATAACATAATTGAAATGAGAAAAAATATCCACATATTTTTTCATTAGACTACCCAAAATATTTAAAGGGAATAATGTTGTTTGGGTTATTATCAATATCCTTACAAAGTTAGTATAATTCATTTCTATGATACTGGATTTAATTCAAGATTCATATTCTAGGATATATATTAATGAATTGGTAATGTTTCATAGAGTACCACATTCTATTATATCTAATCAGGATCCGAGGATTACCTCAATGTTCTAGTGAACTCTTTACTAGGATTTGGATACAAATTAATGTTTTAGAAGAGCTTCCCAACATCAAATATAAGGCCAGTCGATTAGAACAATTAATCACTAATGTATATTCGAAGACCTTTTTCGACGTATTTCAATGGAGGTTGTGATTAAATCGTTTATCTAGTTTATGTTTTGTATAATAATATATTATAATCGGGAACTTAGATGGATCATTATGAATTTTTTAGAAATATGTGTTGAACTCCCAAATGTTGGGATGAAGTTGGAGAAATATAGCTATTGGCTCCTGTGATTAATGATGAAATGATAGAGAAATTCAGATCCATTCTACAACACATCAATGAAGATCATAGTCGAAAGAAAAGTTATGTTGACAATTATCGATGAGATTTGGATTTTGATTTTATTGAGATGGTCTTTCTATTAATTTATACATGAAAAATGTTATGGGATTTGGGATTAAATGAAATCCTATACCAGAGTATATTGTCCCTTTCTTGATTGGTGATTGAGTAAGGACAATTTATTATCATTTGGGTTTGAACTAAAATTCTATCAAGTCCATTATGTGTTCCATATATCTCTCCAGGGGAAGTAAAAATCCCTTCCTCAAAAATTACTAAACTCAAATGTTGTACCAAGGGATCACAATCTCTCTTTTTTGCAACAACCAATAGAGATTTTTTACCATAGGTTAAAAGTTATGGAAAGTGAGACCACTCCCCTAGTCATGGTATTAGAAAAAGGCCACTAACTCAAAGAAAATACATTGGAACTTGACAATAAGATATAGTATAATCAACCTTAGGTTATCATATTATATTGATGGAATCTTATGGAAATAATTCATTTTATGGGTGGTATAATGTAACACTTGATATTTGGAGGGTGTTTTTGATTTTTTTCAATATCTCATGTTACACACAACGTAGAGTTTTAAGTAAACATGATATATTATTATTATTATTATTATTTTTGAACCTTAGATACTTTCTATAAAATTTGGTGATATGAGTAGGAATATCCCCATTTTCAAAAATTATGTTTACTTTTTTATATAAAGAAATTATATTTATAAATAAGTATTTTATTTTTAGTAATGTCATTATATGATTCAAAAATTAATATTTTCTAAAAAAAAATTCAATTTTTTTTGAACAAATAATAAAAATAATTTTTTACACCTTTAGAAATTTTATTTGATAAAATTAAATTCATTTTTTAGAATATTTTAGAAGATTTATTTTTCTGTGAATAGCGAGGAATACAAATTTCTATTAATTTTTTTTTATTTGAATGTACTTACAAAGTTAAATGTAGTTTTAAAATATTTGGAAATTAGTTTAATTATGTTATTATTAAAACAATTTATGTTTTTAGAATCAAATTCATATTAAATTTGGATATTAAAACTTTCTATACATAGAAAAATTTATCTATGGAAAACATTGTTTCCATCAAGTGTGTGTGTTTAATGATAAATTAAAATTTGGAACTTATAGGAATGAAAATATTAAAAATAGTGTCCGTATTTATAATCATAATAATTAATATTATATTTTTAATTCTACTTAATTTTTGGTCAAATGATTATTGAAAATAGTAAAAATTATTTGTTGTATTTAAGGTCAAAACGAGTTTTCAGGGGTTAAACTAAAAGGATAAGGGGTAAAATGACCTAAAAACTTTTTGAACTACAATTTTTTGGCCATATTTTTATCTTATATCATTTAATGTTATATAATGAACCATTTATGTACCATGTGTCATGTGAAAACACGGGTACACTTTATTAATATAAATCATTCCATGTGTGCCCTATCCCCTAATTATAAAAGACCACTCAAAATCCTCCCGAATTAAAACATATAAGACTTATTATTTTGGGAAATACCTTCCCCAATATTTTCATTAGTTACCCTGTCACTTCTTCGAGACATTATTTTGATATATAATCCAACTTAGGATGGATTTTAGTGTATTCATATACAGGTTATCCAAATAAGAGGTATAGATCTCAACCGAGTGTTTCAATTTAATTTCTTATTTCACCTCATTCAAATATTATTCAATTATACCGATTACAAAAAATATCTATCATATACTAATATTTTATTATTTTAATTAAATAAACTACATCTATATCCTCTTCCATCAAATGGGAAATAAAAACTTCGATCATGTGTAAGTGGGAAAACCACACCGGGAACCGATTTTATTCGTTTTCCATCGAAAAATCTCCCAAAAGGATATAATTATGGATTTAAAACATTTATGTGATATTAATAACATAATTATAATTCAGTAATTATAATATAAAAAATATTTTCTTACTTTACATTTCATTGTTTTTTGATAATTTCTCACATTTGTATGGAGTTCTACCACCTCGCTAAACGATGTGATTAGTTTCTCACATATACATTACACGGATGTTAGTATGGTTAAATTTAATAAAAATATATGATATTTATGAGATAATTAATACTCATTAATTTTGATATATTATTTACATTCCTTTTGTTCCATTATTCTAGAAAAAGAAACAATGTTCATACAAACACAATACAAAAAATCATCGTTTAGCGGCGGTTTTGTTGCGGCGGTTCTAGGAACCACCGCTAAAACTTTTTTAAAAAAATGTTTCATGGTAGTTTATAATAAACAGCCATGAAATATATTTTTTTAACAGCCCCGACCCTTCCCCCCCCCACCCCGACCCTCCTTTTCACCCATCGACCATGATTCCCCCAGCCCCCTACTTCCCCCGCGACCCTGGCCCCCCGCGACCCCGACGACTCCACGACCCAAGCGACCCCACAACCCCGGTGACCCCACGACCTCGACGACCCCGGCCCCCCGTGACCCCGACGACCCCGCGACCCCGGCGACGGTGATTCCTCGGTGACCTATATGAACCCTAGTGTTTGATTTAATTTTTTTTTGATATTAGTTATTTCTTCTATTGGATTAACAGTTGGAATTTGGAGCTCTATAAATTTTATACTATTTCATAATGTGAAATATTTTTCTTTATCTCTTGGGTTTATTCTTCTGTTTCCCAGTAGAGTGCGATATTGTTGGTCGTGCATTTGTGTGGATAACTAATATATTAGTTTTCAGTTTTTATCATGGATTATTTTCCATTTATATTTGAATAATTTAAATTTTGTGTCATCGCCCCTTGTGAATGTAACCATGATTGATTATACATCATTAATTTTTATATAATTTTTCCCAAATATAGTTGAATTTGGGATGCTGAAGAAGCATAGTTTTTGTTTTTTTTCATCCATGTAATTTTTTATTGATTATAAGGTGATTGGTGTGTTGTTTGATATATATATATCTTTGTAATTGTGATATAGTTTTAAAAACACATTGAGTAGGGAACCCACGTAAACCCATGTTCTAGTTCATTTGTTGAGTAGACACTTATTCCTTCTAAATATTTTTTTTGTTATTGTTTCACCACATTGGGTGGTAATTTTTTTTTAAATTTCCTATTATGAAAATGGAAAACTAAAATTAATACATGATATGGTCAAACATGTTATATGGAGACATTTGATAATCCTGAAGATGTGCATAGTGTGGTAAATGATCCACTTTGACTGCATGGACTGGCTTACCCAAACATATTGACATGTTTTCTATCTTGAAATTGATAGATTCAAATTATATTCATATTAATGATTGATAATTTACTTGAATCACTCATTCTATTCTTAATGAAAAATATTTCACCCAGTTGGAATTTTGTTTTCCCATATTTTGGATTAAGGTGACAATATATTCCAGATCCATTTCCCAAAACGCATTTCCAGTAACTATGTTGATCCATGAATTACTCTTAAGATAATTTCCATTGTAGAATGTTTCCAAGTAGTTCTATAACATTTTCCCATGATGAAGAAAATGTGGTCGCATATCCTTTTGTCTCTCTCATGCTTCTCTTAGTGATTCATAATAGTAATTATAGAATGAGTTGAAGACTCTATTTATTTTCAATCAGAACAACAGAATCGCCGTTTAGTGGTGGTTTTTTTTGCATGGATATATAACTACTTATAAATATATTCCTACTGAGTACTACCAAGTTTTCCCCTCCTCAATAGTGTTCTTGAGTTGTTTTTCTGGAAAATCGATAGATATTTTAGATGCTACTATTTGGGAAGCCAGATTAGATCTTAAAAGGTCTCTGTTCAATATTCTTGATGCATTATATTCATTACTATATAGATTTTAAGTTGTATGAAAATTTTAATTTATTTTATTATATATATATATATATATTTTAAGTTGATTGGTGGTTCAATTTATATACCTAGAAAATTAAAAATGTGATTCCTCTCATACTTGTCACCCACTCTAAGACTATCCCTCATGTGGTTCTTGCCACACCAAATAAACAATGTGTAACATTTTTTAATCATCATAAGATTTTCCCGAAACATTATTTATAATATATTTAATTGATATTATAGTTTAATATGAAGACTCTATAGAGAACTGAGGTTGGGGTTATTCCAAATTAACAATAGGATTTAGTTTTCATGGTAAAGTAGCTACCACGTTGTTAGCACATTGTTTCTCTTTCCCAAATAAACATCCCCAATCCCATACACTAGAGTGTTCATATCTAACTCAGGGGATTATCTTTATTATATTATGTTTCTGTAATGTTACACTATCATATATATGAATGTCTTACTCTATTTAGTAGTAACTATGTGTTTTAATTATTTTTATTATTGTGTAGGCACATTGTGATATACATGGATAAAAGCTAGATCACATTACCGAGGAACACAACTCAGTATGTTAAGGGTTTGAATGAGTTTTTAGATTTTGCAATTTCTAATCGATCCGTTGAAGGGAGAATAAAACGTCCATGTACTAAATGTAAATTTATAACATGGTTGAAGAGAGATGAGGTTTATGAACATTTAATACTGAAGAAATTCCCTGGTCAATATTTGTGTTGGATTTGGCATGAAGAATTGAATGTTACTAAAAGATTGATCACTAATTTTAATCTGTAGAATGAGGTCCCAAGTTCGTCGAAAATGGAAAATGAAATGAAAAAACTCATAAATGATGCATTCGGAACTGCAAGAAACCACTATCATCATCAAAACATATCAGAACAACCAGAAGAGGGTGCTACAAATTGCAATGTGAAAAGTGATGTTTTTGAGACTGTAACACAGGTAGATCAAGATTGTAACATATCATTGGATCCACCTCTTGATTCTATGGAGCTAAATGTAAGAGAAAACTTCACTGAGGAAAATGTGTTTCATGATTTAGTTGATGATGGAAATCAAGAGTTGTATAGTGGGTGTTTGAAATATTCAAAGATTTCATTTCTGCTGAAGTTGTACCATATCAAATGTCTATGTGTAATTACAAATAAGGCAACGTCCATGATATTGGAATTGATTCGTGATGAATTTCAAGAAAAAAATAATCTTTTTACGATATGAAAAAAGCTGTTAACAAGCTTGGTCTGAATTATAAAAAAATACATGTGTGTCCTAATGATTGTATGCTTTATTGGGGTGAGGCTTCAAGTAGACAGAATTGCATGTAGTGTTATTCTTCTTGATGGTAGGAAAAGGGTGATGTTGGAAGTCTGAATGAACATAATTTCATGGAGAAGAAGAAAAAAAAAACACCTGCAAAGGTTTTGCATTACTTTCCTTTGAAGCCTTGATTTCAAAGATTATTCATGTCATCGAAAACCACTGAATACATGAAGTGGAATTGTATAGATAATAACAATGATGGGTTAATAAGACATCCACGAGATTCTCAATCATGGAAGACATTTGATTCATTACATCTCAATTTCTTAGCTGATCCTAGGAATGTTTGATTGGGATTGGCTGCAGATGGATTCAACCCATTTGGGACTTTGAGTACCAATTATAGCATTTAGCCAGTTGTTTTGATCCCTTATAATCTGCCTCCGTGGATGTGTATAAAAAAAACATATTTTATCCTTTCGATGATTATTCCTAGAAAACAAATTCCTTGAAATGATATTGATGTATACTTGCAGCCTTTGATTGATGAATTTAAGGAGTTATGGAGCAACGATGTTGAGACATTTGATGCTTCTTCTAAAACAATGTTTAAAATGCATGCTTCTTTAATGTGGACCATTAGTGAGTTCCCTAGGCTTGGGAATTTATCTGGTTAGAACACTTAAATGGGTTTGGATTTTCCTGTTTGTAACATTTATTTTGAGCCCAAATGGCTACCTCATAGCAGAAAATGGTTCTTCTTGTGTCATCAAATATTTCTCGATGCATCTCATAGATTTCGGCTGAACAGATCAAAATTTAATGGTTCCATTGATCGTAGACCACCTCCAAAGTTGTTAACTAGTTCTAAAATATTGACACATCTTGAAAATGTTGAAACAGAATTTGGGAAGGTTCATCATTTGAACGAGAGTGGAAAACGGCTCCAAAGTGCATCTTCAAGCAAAGCCGGAACGCAACAATGGACGAAAAAAAGTATATTCTTCAAATTTATGTATTGGGAATTTAATTTGATGCGGAATAATCTTGATTTGATGCATATTGAGAATAATTTATGTGACAATTTGATATTCACATTCCTTAATGATCATGGAATGTCGAAGTATCTTCTCAATGCTCACAAAGACTTACAAGCAATGAACAGAAAACGCGATCTCTGGATAGATGAGAATGAAAAGTATCCTCCGGAAATTTTTCCAATGAAAAATAGGGATAAAGATACATTCCTTCAAATGTTAAATAATTTTAAAGTATCTGATGGGTATTTAAGTAACATCTCGAGGTGTTTTGACTTGAAGAATCATAAGTTACATGGATTGAAAAGTCATTTCACATATTTTGTTACATCAGTTACTACCATTGGCATTGCGTACATTATTACCTAAAAAAATTACTGCTGTTGTCCTCCAGTTCTGCATAGTTTTCAGACAACTATGTGAGAAATCTCTATATCCATTTCAGCTTGACAACCTCCAGGAGAGGTTTTTATTGACCCTTTGGGCAATGAATATGATCTTTCCTCCGTCATTTTTTACTGTAATGATGCATTTAACTGTGCATTTTGTTGAGGAAGCTAAATTAGGTGGCCCCGTTCATTATTGATGGATGTATCCAATTGAGAGGTACTTTATATATATGTTTTCCAGTTATGTAAACAATTTTTGGTACCTAATTAAATGAATAATTATGTTTATATTATTTCACAGATATCTTGGGCATTTGAAATCATACGTGAGAAATAAATCTCAACCAGAAGGTTCTATTGCTGAAGGCTATTTGGCTGAGGAGTGTCTGACCTTTTTTTCTCGATACTTGGATAATATTGATACAAGATTTAATCGAGTTGGACGTGTTGACGACACATCGACTCAATCTCGAATACATCATAAATCCAAAATATTTCCTACTATTGGCCGATCAGTTGGGAGGACCTCAAATGTGACGTTAACTGATTTGGAATTATTACAGGCACATAGATATGTGCTACTGAATAGTGAAATTGTAGATCCATTTATTGAAAAGTTGAAGATACAAACAAATATATGAATGAGAGGCCGAACAAGAAATGAGAAAGATATAACGAAAACTGTTTATAAAGATCTTGTAGAATGGTTTGCACGATGTGTAAGTTCATAAATATTGCAATAAATATGAATATTAGTTTGACACATACATTTTTTAAACCTAATAAAGTATATTTCTTTTTTCAGATCACGAATACTGATACTCGAGCAAAGGTGTCAGAAGAGTTGAAGTTTCTTTCTATAGGTCCTCTAAAACTAGATAGAAAGTTCGATGCTTATAATGTGAATGGATTTAGATTTTATATAGTCGATTGAGAAGTGGGTTTGAAAACACAGAATAGTGGTATATTTACATTTTTTGAATTGGAATACTATGGAAATATGCATGATATTGTTGAATTAAACTACCACAGACATTTTTCAGTTGTTTTATTCAAATGCAAATGGGTCGATATTATGAGAGGTGTTAAAAGAGATTCCTTGCAATTTACTTCTGTGAACTTCTCTCGCTTGATGGATGTTGGTGATCGTGAACTCCATGATCCATATATCTTTGAATCGTAAGAAAAAATGGTATATTATGTGAATGATGTTGCCGATGAAGGGTGGAGTGTAGTTACTCACGTAATACAAAGAGATTTTTATGATATGGGTGGTGAAGTGGAAAATTTGACCTCTGAAATTGACGTTAATCAGCAACAGGAAGCCGAATTATTTTTCCATCATGATATTGAAAATATTAGTCTATCAAGGATAAATGAAGTGGATGAAGCAATGGAGTAGGAAACCGACATGATTGAACAGAAAAATGATTGTATGTACAATTATTTATTTATTCATAAACTACTTGTTTCATTTCTGCAGTCATTCATTATCATTGTTATATATATTTTTTCTGTTAGTACTGGGCATCTATTATCATTTATCATTTTTTGTTTCTGCATAATTTTTTTGAAATACATATTCTGAATGAAATTTTATTCGATTAAATGATAGGAATTACAAGGAGGAAGCGGTACACTATTTCATCTAGTTCTGTGACAGATGGCTATCCATCGGGATCCCTCTCCACGACATCTGAGGCACCAGCTGCCGACACCCCTACACCATCTCCCCCTGCACCATATCTCACACCATCGGTGGATGTCCCATTAGAGGGTGATTCATCGACTCCCCCTTCAGGAGCCTCAGCAGTGGGGTAGAGACACGCCACTTCCAGTTCATCCCGGGCATACTGGAGTGTCACTTTCATAAGTACAAATTTTAATTAAATAAATTTATTGAATTTTGTTTATACTAATTGTTTGATCATTAAAGATGACAAAAATTAAACCATGTAGAAAAAAATAAAACGTTCAGATGTTTGTAATATGACTGGCGAGATGATAGTCATGCCATTTGATTCTTATGGGGTCCTATGGCTGACACCGTGGGGTTACTTGGCCAGGTTTTAGGCCAGCTGGCAGCGGAGCCTGTTTCCCTTCCCATTTCATATGACGATTAGAGACATAAGACTCTAATATGGAAAAATGAAGTGTATTATTCTCAAATAAAGGTAAATTTATTATATTATGTTTTAATTGAATGTCATGTTACTAATATGTTCAAAATGAATTTTTTTATAAAGATGTTCTTCCACTTTACCGTTGCTGATGTGATGGAATGGAAGTGGACATTGAAAAATCTAGGTAAGAAATGGAAAGATTTCAAATGGAGATTGTGGTGTGATGTCAACAATACTATGATGACTGTGCAGTAAATTTATGAGAAGCTACCCAGTGGGGTACTGAAAGAATAATGGAATCTGTTTGTTGACAGACATCGTGATCCGAAGTGGATGGTATTGAAATATATATTATTATATCATCCTCATTTTACATTTATACTTGTATATGAAAAGGACATGACATTCAATACATTAGTATTAAATTTCATTTTATTTATTTCAGGATATCTCAAGACAGAATGCATCAAACTGGGCTAAGCAAGTGATCCCTCACACTGTGGGCTTAAAAAGTTTTTCTAGAAGCCTTACGAAATTGGTAATCTTTTAATTAGTATAATTATTTATAAGATAATATTATCTATTTAATATATTGAATTGTTGATTTATCTTTTCTTAATGCAGTCCCAGAGTTTAGGGCATGAAGCATCCAGAACTGAACTGTGGTTGGATGTTCACAAGAAATCAGATGGATGATTTGTTAATGATACTTCTAAAGAAGTTGGGATATGAAGTCAATTTTTTATCATAATAACTTATTATCTACTTTTACAATGTTAATATATATTGATATTGTATTTATAGGTAAAAATTAATGAACTATGGGATGACAATCCTACGCAGTCCTACTCAGTCTCCCAAGACGACCCAGTTGTAAAAGTCCTTGGGAAGGAGCATCCTGGGGGAGTGTGCGGGATGGATTTGGGACCCGTACCATCTGATGTTTTTAGCAGGCCACTGGGGATGGAAGCTGCATCTATTCATGAATTTACTCAGACCATACCCAGAGATACTAAGAAAGAGATTTTTTCTTTACGAAACACAGTTCAACAGTAGGGGGATCAGATATCTTCTCTGCAGAAAGAGTTGACTGAAATATGTCATCAGATGAGAAGATATGCACCCAGTGGAAGTGAATCGACTGGTGGTATGTAGGTAAATCACAAAAAAATCAAATTCATTAAGTTTTCTAACGTTCATTGGTTTTACGTTTTAATATAAATATGCACCTGTATTTAATTTTCAATATAATGTTCTTACAGGTGACAACAGAAAGTAGAGATAAAGGTGGAGAGGGTGACGATGCATCATCAGACCCTGAGTAGTTGTATTGTTCACGTGTTGAATAAATATGGGAACAAGTGGTTTGTATATGTAACATTTGTGGCACATAGATTCCACCACACATTTTCATGTCCTATAATTTGCTTGATTTCTCATGTTTCTTTTTATGCATTTTATTGATTTATGATGTTTCTTTTTTATGTCTTGATTTACCATGTGTGGTATACATCATTCCATTTAGGGTTGTGTTTGAATTGGTAGTTGCCACCACACATTTTCGTGTCCTAACTTTCACCCATACTATCACACATCAATCACTCATACATCCTCCCTCAATAGTATAAGTAATAATGGACTCATTAAACACTAAATACTTTGTTATTCAAGAGGGTTACTGGATGAAATGAATTATCTATGCCTCAATGTGCATTGTGTGCATCAACTGAGAGGGTTACCAAATCTATGAATGGAGGACCCATGTCCTATCACTATGATAGGGTTACGTAATCCAAAAAATAAATAGAGGACTCATTCCTTGGATCCATTACGTTACCAGGAGGGTTATCGACCCGATGGATGCTCCAATTGTCCACCCACACCTATCATAATCCCTAAAAAGCTATAAAGCACCATATACTTGTATGTTATCAATATAAACCCCCAGATTATGAATGCATGAGTAGAATCATGTTCTATATAAAAAAATTATTAGAATTGACTACTCATATGTCCCAAACTAACACTCTAGTGAGATGATATATACATTACTAGAATATATCTAGCACACATGACCCTATAGGGTACACAGTGTATAAGTCACTCTAGCATAATTTTCATGTAATTTCACCACCCAATCTATGTGATGTTGATCTATGTGGTGTGTTCAATAAGGTACATGGAATATGGGGTCTATTTAGGTACTTTTCATGCACAACCTATACACACTAAACTGGCTTTCTCTAGATATACATCTTGTAGGGATGTGTGCACAGTGTGGGTCTCTAATGTGTTGAATTAGCATGTATATGGAGTACACACAGAATATATTGGTAACATTTTATATGGAATGTGGCCTGAATTCACATGTATTATGATATATTTAAAATCACATAACCCCTCATGGGGCCTATGATACATGACATGTAACCTAGGGGACTATACATCATGTAGTTTTGGATTTCATATCTGGTCCATGCTTCTCCTCTACATCTCATGACATCAAATCCTATGAATCCACCACTACTAGTCATGCCACCTCCATTTTTTAGGATTTATGCCTCTAGAATCAACATCATCCTTCACTAGATCATTTCTAGTAATCCACAATGATTTTCATCTATTTCCATCAAACCATTTCTCGAAACCACATATGAACATCCACTAATCATATGAACCATCATTTTCCCACTATTTATCATCATTCATCACACATCTAATAAATTTTTTCAATTTCCAATTCCTCCTGTTATTCATGGGATTCCCAATATTCAATTGAGTCTTCTTTTATAGAACCATAATTGGAAGCTAAATGAAATAAAATAATGGAGTTTATCAAAGAGCATAAGATGATGGAAAACTAGACCACCCAATATGAGTTTACTTCCAGGGGTCCTATATTATTCTTTTTATATATGTTTGGTTATGAATTCATTATTACTCATGGTTATGAGTAATGGGAACATGGGGGAACACTCTTTAAAGAAGAATAAAATAAATAAAGATAGTAAACTAGTTAAGAGTAAATTAGAAGGGAAAAGTGAGTCGCTTGTACTTTATGGATTTTCATGATATTACTATGTGTTGAATTTTATAGATTGATAATTGATGATATGGATTACTTGGTGTTTTTATCATTTATGAAAATGATTGAAGTGGGTTGCTGGCATATGAATGGTATGGAATGGGTAAATTAATGGAATAATAATCTTAATGAGGCTTGTAAATAGTAAATAATGAGATTTGAAAATGATGTAGAAAATGTAATGTTTTTTTATTGTGTGGTTTTATTCTCTTGTAGATTTGGTTATGCTAATGTTGATGATTCTTTTGTGGAAAGTGATGTTTTGGTGTGTGATTATCATGTTTTTATTTTTGATATTGAGGAAGTGATTGTGGGAATGTGATGTAGTGAAGGAGGAGGGCTAGTGATGATGATACATGATGTGGGTTATGCATGGTAGGAGGGCTATAATGTATCTTAATTGGTTTATATTTATGGTTTGATTTGTTTTTCAGGGAAGTAGTGTAGCGGAAGCAGAAAGTTTTATTCTGGTCAGCTTTTAGCGGCAGTTTTAACCCCTGCGACATTAATATGGGCAGCAGTTTATACCGCCGCTAAACTATGAAAACTTCCGCTAGACATAAATTTTTTCTTATGTTTAGCAGTCGTTTTAACCACCGCGACATAAACGAATCATTTCTACCTCAATCCGCAGAAGTTTCAGTGACTTGAGCAGCAGTTTTATGGCCACTTTATTTTAGTTTATTGGTGGCGGTTATAACTGCCGTGAAAAAATTGATATCCAGGGACCGAAAAAACCACTGCTAAATTCAGGAACTCCACCGCGAAATGAGGAAGCGACGACGATTTTCTTAAACCGCTGCTAAACAGAAAAAATTGCCACGAATAGATTTCCGACACCATATTAGGCGGTGGTTTCTATAAACGACCTCCAAACCATATCGCGGCGGTTTAAACCGCCGCTAAATGCAAAAAAAACCACCGCTAAACAAGGATTCTGTTGTAGTGACGTACGACCTACCATCTCCATGAATGATGTAATTCATTTTCTATCCTTATTTTATATATATCAATATAAATACATATATAATTAATATATTTGATATTAATATCATGTATAACATTAGATATATTATTTAATATTGATAAAACTAAAAAAACTGAAAATACCTTACCCAAACCTACATGTAAAATGAAGTAGTTATTAACAGAAACATGATTTCAATAAGGAATTGTTAATTAATGGGTAATAAATGGTAAAAAGTAAATCATATATATTATTATATATAAAAATATGGTTCTAGATTATATTATAATAATAATATATTTATTATATAAGAGGTTTCAAATATTACTATGGATGTCAATATTTATGTTCAGGGATTTCCCTCTAACTTTTATCTATGTGAGGCACAAGACATATTAACCAGTTTTTCATTTTGGTATATATAATAACCAAGTATGTATTTTATTAATATTATTAAGAATTATTATAGTATTTAAATATCCATATATTGTTATTTATTTCCTCGTTATTATGATTCAAAAGTTACCAAAAAGAAAAGGTTTTTATGTTACAATCCCATTGTTTATGAGGATATTTTACAATTATGATTTCAATAATGAAATATTATGACATAACTCTCAACAAAATCATCAATTTTATTATAATATGTTTATTAATGAATAATAAAAGATTCATTTTTTCCCCTATTTAATAACTTAACAATTCAAGATAATGTTTTTAATATAAATAATCTTTGTTTTCCTCTTATGTCAAAAACCATTTTTCTTCCATATATTCATTTCCAAAAAATTTGATGAATATTTTTAATATTATAAGAAGAAAGTGTAATATTTTTTATGAATGTTTACCTTTTTACAATGCAGTTTAAAAGGAATCATCTTTTCATATTTCAAATAATGCGCTTTTTACCATTTACCAAAAATGTAAAAGGAATATAAATTTTAATGTGCAAGACATTAAGAATATTTTATGAAATCAATACAAATTAAAAACTCTATTCCTCCTTAAAAAAAATTCCAGGTTATTTTCAACAAAATCATTTTTCATGATATTTGGGAAATATTTAAATTTTATTTAAGTGAATTCAAATGAAAGTTATAATTTTCTCAAAATGTTTTAATGATGTTTTATTGAATTTGTATTCATTAATGAAAAAACCATTGGTGTTGCTTATTTTTTTAATTAGGCTATGAACCAATAGTACCATCATTATTTTTTAATTAGATGATTTATGTTTATTAGTATGGTTAAAGTATTTTTATGAAACGCATTCTTATTCCACTTATAATGATTTGATTATTTCATGGAATGTTTACGAAACCCATTTCATTTACTCAGGTTATGCAATGATGAAATATTTATGAAAACCATTTCTTTTTTCAAGGGTTATGATATGATAAATTTTTTATGAAATTTTGGCACTAAAATTTATTGATTATGAGATGTGTGAGATCTATATATCGTTTCCATTAA
Organism: Viscum album; assembly: GCA_963277665.1. Lineage (NCBI taxonomy): Eukaryota > Viridiplantae > Streptophyta > Magnoliopsida > Santalales > Viscaceae > Viscum > Viscum album. The sequence continues at coordinate 1,145,555,729 of OY728148.1, forward strand.
TTGGGTAATGTTTTATATCTAATCAGATAATGATTGAAAAAAATCTAATGTGCTTGACCAGCTATGGGAAATAGGCTGATGTACTTGATCTTCCATGGGAAACAAGTGATGACGCCATATTTGTCAGGAAATGGAAAATTGGTTTTAATTCCTAATATGTTATGATTTTATGGTCTCAAATGTTAACCATTACATGTAAAATTATTTCTATACTTATGATGGTTTCAAACATACATGACATGAACTTATGCTTCATGATTGATTTATGATGATTTCTCACTCATATGGGTCATGTATTTTAAAATGATGATGTTTTATTCCGTGGATTATATTTACCATCCATGATAGATTGGTTATGAACTTTTTATGTTATATTCGTAATCTCATACCCTTATAATTTCATATGATCGTCGATTGGTATCTTCCATAATCAACCTGATAGATCATCTGATCTAACCCTTTCCTATGTTTCATTTCCTAATGTTATAATGAAAGGATTAAGTAGGGTATTTATTAAATTTATACTAATTGGGATGATATTTAGGGGTGATGTTGAATTTCCTTAAGTAAATAATCCCATTGTGTATCTATCATCCAAACACCCTAAACTTTTATCGTCCTTAGGAACATATTTGTGAAATGTATTGAATATTAATATATCAAGATATAATACCTATGTATGAAAATCCTCATTATTTAAAATACACATAGTATATTTTTTGAATTTTGTAATATAAGTCCTAATTTTTTTATATAGAGTTTATTGGTGATTCATATCTCCCATAAAAGGATATTTAAACTGTTAAATTCATTACATATTGTCTGGATACAATCGATGTCAGTCATCCCCCCATGGCCTGTTGGAGGAGAGCTTCAAGTGTCATCCACATATTCAATATAGGCACAAAATGGGTACTAGTGGGGGGTGGTGGTGGTGGTCATGCCAGAATAGTTTAAGATCTGATGGTAGATAGGTAGTATGGACATTGAATTTAGTCATTGTTGATGATTTCATGGACCTGGTAAGGAAACACTGATGACTACTCCTGGCTTGCAATATAATCAAGGGAGAATATATAAGAAAAAGGTATTTCCCCCGATATGATTGACATAAGGACATTTTTTCTCTAAAAAATATTTCTAGGTGTAAATGCACTAATTACAGATTATAAATTATGGAAATTATGATGCATCATTATCATTGATTGAAATATGAGCTAGTAATTTGGTTTTCTGATTTTTTTAGTTTGTTTATTAATATTAAAACGTGTTGATGTGTGTTACAACCCTTCTAATAAAGTTACATAAAATTTTACTAACTTATTCATTCTATTTATAAATAAACCTTTTAATCATTATATAACTTGATTTGATACTTGTTACTCTCATCCTGAGATGTTTATCTATAACTAAGAGATGCATGAATGTAAACATATGACCCTGAGAATCATGATGAAAATTAATTATATTTTTTACAATAATTAATATATTATCCTAATATGTTTAGGAAAATGATAATGTGTTCCTATTTAATTTATTTCCATGAGTAATATTTTATATAATTTTTTTAATTATTCTACGATTGATTATAAATTATAGTCTGACACATGTTTATAAATCTATAAAGGATTGTTAGGAGTTAAAGGAAAATTTTATCTATATACCATTTAAATTAAATTTACGTAATACTAATTAGAAAACAATATTCCTCAAAATAATTTGAATGATTGTCTCACCACAATGTTCTAAAGTAGTTGTTTATTTCCATGAGTTTGATGGATTTTTTTTATAAAATTTACTGAGTTCCATGGTTTGAATTAAAAAATACATAAGGTGTTTTGTTAGTGTATTTTAGAATAAATATTTAAATAATAAATTTCATTCCATGGGATAATTCAAGATATTAAAAAATGAGGTTATTTTAATTAAATTCTAGAAGTGTGCATGAGATTAGCTAATTAAAGATCATGATAGGGATTAAATTTTCTTGATAATAATTATTAACAATTTAAATGAATTCCTACTAAATTCTGTCCTAAGAAGGAATTAAAGTTGAATTATTTAATTTTATGGTAATATTTAATATGCATGTATTTTGATTTTATATCATTCTAGAAATACAAATTTTTATTGAATAACACATGTGGTCTATGTATTAGTTCTTAATTCATGTTAAGGGTGATGTAATATTTTTCAGAATCTATTTATTTGATATCAATAGATTGAAAATTTCATATAAGTAGAATGAAATTGAGGAATAAATTAATTATATAATTTAATAACAAAGAAAGATAAAATTGTTTTATTAATAATTAAATGTGATGTAGTATTTAAAGTATAACATTATATGAGATGTAGAATATAAATAACATATGAAGAAACCCTTGAAACACTGATTAATATTCCGGATAAAATTTTTTCGTTGGGATATAAATTTTTTTCTATCAATTTTTATTTGTTTTTCCTCTTTTCTTAGGATGTAATTAATAAAAAAATTTAATAATACTTATATGTTATAATGTATTACTTTAATGTTGATCCCATTATAACTATGAATTAGTTAATGAATTATTCGAATATATTTTTAGTTATTCGAATTTTCTAGAAATATACCTCATTAATATATAGGTATGATCTTTATATATATATTTCCTCTTGAATTATTTCATTCCACAATGTTTTAACCCCATTTTTTGTATTCCTACATATTATTTCATAAATGATGGGCTGATGTTATGTACATTATAACACATTCTTAAAGAACTGATCAATTGTGAATTGGTAAACATGGATCCAATGTATTGTAGTGATAAATCTATTGGTACCTTGTTGTATTCATATATGAGGATATAGGGTGAATGAAGAACTTTATAGTCATGTTGGATGGTTTAAAAGGTGATTGTAATGATACTAGGATGGTTAGTTAGTTGAGATCTGATTTTCCATGGTTCCCTACTTTTAATGATGTGATGTTTTGATACGATATGTTTGGGTGGAGTGGTTGTTTCCCTTCTTTATATATTTTTCCCATGTGATTATTTTTCGATATATGTGATGTTATCTATGATTTTTTAGAGTAAAATGATGCTATTCTATAAAATAAACCATGATATGATGTGTGAGGAAAAGAGAAATAATAATATTATGGTAATGTATTAATGAGTTTTTAGAAATATGATGTGAAAAAAATCCATAGTGGAGATTCTCGTGATAAAGCATGGGCATGGTAATATGTGGTTGAAGTTTCCATTGAATTGAAAAAACCGCTAAATGATATTTGAATTTCACTTGTGATTGTATTGTTTCATAATGTTAATTGAAGATGGTGGAAGATGAAACCTGGTGAACCAAATGTAACAATTTGTGTAGTATTTATTGAGATGTTCAAGAAGGATTTATTCTGTTTTATGATATAGAGTTTTCACATGAAATATCTTAAGGATATATAGTAAAATGAGGATAATGTGAAAACTTTGGAAATTGTTTTATAGACTTGTTTAGTCTGTTTTCATATTTGAAAACTAGTGGAGATGACCGTGCATAAAATTTCATATTTTCATGGAGGATATAGATCCAACAATAAATTATAACTATTTTACAGGAGTCTTGGGATGTAGTGATTATTTGTGAAAAAATCATGTATATGGCCTTTATAATAGGATAATTAATTTGAAAAAAATTCCTTCTTTGGATTCCAGAGAGGCTGAGTTGAATTTTCTAATTGGTAAGCCTCAAGTTCCATATATGAAGAGAGTGAGATGGTCCTTTAGAGTTAGACTGAGAATTTGAGAAATGTGGTTGAGTAGCTTGAGGAGCTCTGTATTTGGTGGGTTTACCTGTTTTCATTTTAATTTTATGGGGAATATGTAGTATGATTTCCAATAGGGCTATCATGATTCTCTATCATTGGAGCGTAGTTATTATTATTTTCTGTAGCCAGAGTCTTTTTTAGAGAAATATTTAGGTAGATCAAATTTTTTTGAGAGTTATATTTCTACATAGTATGTTTTCAGTTGTTGATTAATTCCTCACTTCCCTTTTCATATAAAGTGGTCATTGTTTTTATGATTTGGTGAGATTTATGAGAGTTATATCATTGGGTGGATGTTCAAACTATCCATCTTTTCAATTCTCCATGATATTTCTTTTAAATTATTGAGGATGATAAATTTTTAAGAGGTATATAATGTAAGGTCTCAGATTTATAAATTACCTTTTGTTTTTATTAGAGTATAGGGGCCAGATCAGTGTGTTTGGTCATGTCATAGTGGAGTTCTGAAGGTTTAATATGATTCTATACTCACTATGTTGTGGTGGTATGTATGGACACATGAATATTTTTGTTAGTTATGCAATGGTAAATAAGTGTCATAATTCATTTTGGGTTGGGTGATTTGTTATTTGTTTATGGATCTTGGGGATTGTTTGACCATAGAGATTTAATCGAACTTGGTGGCCATTTTGGAATAAATTTCTCATAGGTTGTTCACGTGTGTAAAAATGGTAGAGAGGGATACCACCACCCCAGGGGTTGGGTGAATAGAAATACTCTTTCATATTTCTATATATCTTTATAATTCTAGGATTAGTAGAAAATTATGATCTATTATCTTCTTAAAATAGCTCACTCTTTATGTATGGTATTTATAGGAGACATACCTAGTTCCTAAAAATTATCATTTTTTCACAATCAGGGATTTACTCAAGAACATTTACCACATTTTCTTTGCAACTCCACATCCAACTTATATAACACATTAATCTGCACATGGATATATGGTTAAAAAATTATTTGTTAAAGATATGATTTATACCCCTACATTAATATTACAAAGTTGATTATATAAATTCCATAACAATTGGATCTTTTATAATCCTCATCATATATAAGATGGCATGATTCTTTTGACTCAAAGAATCATCGACTTTGTTCTCTTTCCCAGTGTTGTAATGTATGGAGAAGTTCTAATATTTTATCAACTCGAACCGTATTCTATAGCATATATTACAATCTATCTATGTAAAAATATAATGTAAAATTTTATAATTAGTATGAATTTCACACAATTCTTCATAAAGATAATTCCACCATATCTTTAATGAAAAGATCACCACTGATAATTATAAATCACAAGTCATGTAATTATACTATAGAATCATCAATTATCATGGATAATAAGCTATCACCATATTATTTTACATAATAACTCATACCAGACCGTTCCTTGATGCATAATTTTAAATTAAAAAACCTCATCCATTGCATGTTAGTGTGAGAACTGATGTTCTGACCAACCTTCTATTCAGTTACTTGAAATTTTAATAACATTCGTATTTCCAATGGAACATAACTCCATTTTGAGTTAACTATGTGACAGGATTATATATCAAAGATAAATCCTTCACAATGATATTATAATATCCATAAAATCCAAGAAATCTATGTATCTCATTAATAATGGATTTTATAGGGTAATGGTCAATGAAATCCTCCTTTGATGGATCTACAAATTTACCCTCACTTGAGATTATATGAACCAAAAAAACCTTATGTTTCCAAAATTCATACTTGGTATGTTTTTCTACAAATTATCCTTCCCTAAAGTCTTCATTAGTTTCCTCATGTAATCTTTATGCTCTTTATTTCTCTAAAAATATATAAGAATATTATTTATAAAGACTAAATAAAGAAGATCAATGTAATATATAAGGAATCTATTTGTTAAATACCTGAAGATAGTGGGGGAATTAGAAATTGAAAATGTAATCACAATAAATTCATAGCTTCTTTTCCTTGAATGGATGTGTTTCTTTTGTATGGTTCCACGTTTTCCCCTTCAAATGATAATATCTAGATCAAAGATCAATCTTGTAAAAATATTGACCTCCTCGTAATTGATCAAATAAATCATAAATAAATGTAATATGAAAGACTTTCTTGACTGTGATCATGTTATATTACAGATAACCAATATAGATTCACATTGATCCTTATTTGTTTAAAGTAAAAAAGGATAGGTGCACCACAATGTGATACACATTGAAAAATTAATACCTTTTCAAGATTTAAATTTATTTTATTCTACAATTATTAAAACTCAATTGGGGTCATTCTATATAGATTAGTTGAGATTTTTGTTGAACTTAATATGAGTTATGTGGAAAAATCAAAATCATGATTTATAGTAAGACTTGGAAACTCTTCTAAAAAGGCATAAAAAACTCCTATAGAATAGGAATATAACTGATTTGGAGTTCCACCCCAAATATATGAGAAAAATACCCATTTTGAAAAGGAATCAAGACCAATGAAATAGATGTAATTTCTAATTGGATGTTTATATTTTTCCTCACACTGATAGAAAATCATAGGTTGGTTCAAAGTATCAATCTAAACCTCCTATACTCAAAAATTGATATGATATTTAAATAAAGAAATAAAAACATTACCAAAATCACATCAAATTCATCTAGAGAAATAATAAAATGATGTTAATGGAGGACATTCAAAAAAACATCAATATGGGAAGAATAATATAAGTGACATGTGATCATCATACCATTGAGACGTTTAAAACAATTTCAAAATATAACAACTGAGGATATGAATTATCATTCCATGAAACATTTCTTGATATAAATGAATTAGTCTAAAAAATAATAAAAAGGGGACATCAATATTTGATCATACTTGTTACCAAATCTATTTTATCATTACATATTTTATCCCTTGTTAAAACCAGAAATGGTATGCATGACCAACATGCTTCATTAATTAGAGTGATTAATCATGAGCAATAATTAATAGGGTGTCTAAATCATGACACATTTTTTTAGTCTATGAAACAACATGTTCATGCTTCTTCATCCATTCACTATTTAAATTCTTCACAATGTTTCATAATGAAAATGTTAATTAACCTTAAAATATCCCTTGAGAGTGTCAAACATGTTAATAGTATGGGCCCATTCACATTGTACTAGAATGATGGATCATACATAATCAGCCAACTCTTTTCGTGATTATTATTCCTAGATGTATTTGTGCTAAAACCACATCCAATTATAGTATCTATAAGTGGATGGATTTTTTTTGTAAAGCCAATGTAATTTCTTTAGCATAAATTCATTTGTTCTCATATACTAAGGATTATAAGAAGGGTTTTCATTATGGTTTTCTCATCTATGTTTTCCAAAAATGACTAAACCAATATTCAATACCAACTATAGAGATCCAAAATTTACATATATAAATCATACATCTAATTAGAAGAATAATAATTACATATCAATACCATATATCCTAAGAGAATTATGTTTTGGTGTATTTGGAAAATTTAATACATAAAAAACCAATATTTAAAATATTTACACCATTAATGATTATGTTATTCATAGTATCTCCAATCATAGACATATCAATCTTGAAGCTTTTATTCATAACCTAAGGAAGAGAAAGATAAGAATGAGAAATATCAGATACTGGGTAAGGGTAGAGATAAGAGATATCAATCAATGACCATATGTGAGAATATGATAAGAATAAGGGTATGATAACATTATCCAAACATAAAATAATCATACCCAGTCACAGAAAGATATTTAATCATGAATCACATAATTATGTAATGTTAATGAAAATATATAAGTTATAATAGTGTGAAATAATAAATAATGAATCATGATCCATAAGAACATATTATAATCATATGAAAAATGTTTTTGGAATTCAAATAATCATAATAAATCAGTTATTTAGTGAAGGATCACAACCAAGAATATCATAATGTATTGGGTTCACTACACATTCCATCATTTCCTTAGTCACGGTTCAATCCCAAGACCATCTTATAGAAAATTCGCCTTACTAAACATGGTTCAATCCCCATTCCCATCATCAATATCTCATGAGATATCTTTATTTACCAAATTTATTAGAGTAATATATATTTTTCAGCCCACCCATAACATAATTAAATCCATACATATATGTGCTTTATGTTTATAAAAAATTCATCATAACATCATATCATAACCCATTGAAATTAAAGAGGATTTATACATCTTTTATAATCATAATAATAGTTCTTACTAATAATAAATAATGATGGTGTCATTATGTTATATCCCATTAATTCCAAAATAATATCTAAGGATGTTATTTTAATTTAAAATACCATTAAAGACCACTATAACATTTCGGGAGGAAAATACATTTTCACTTTGAAAGAACTTACTTAATTAAAAAAATTACCAAAATATTAATGAAATTAATTTACATTAAAATAAATAAGGTAAATTATAATGTAATCTTAAAATAAAACATCACTCTTGATAATGGGTAAATTTGTTCATGTGGTCTAGGTTATAATAAAAATTCCATTCAAAATTTTGGTAAATAGACAAAAGTAAAATGTTTGGTAAAGGATAAGATGTTTCATTTTAAATAATGGAAATGAATCCCTATTTAGTTAAAAATTACTTAAATAATAGTTTTATAAAAGTTAAAGAGATTGATAAATATTTTTATCAAAATATGTACATGGAAAAAAGATGCCTGAATGAAGAGATAAACATTTTTGGTTTTCCATAAAAACATTGTTTCAGTCTCTATATTTCATAAAGAGAGGAATATGAATGAAAATTTTGTAGTATATATAAATAAGAATATTTGTCTAAAATAATTATGATTTTTGAGAGATATATCATATAATTTCATCATCATAAATTTACGTATAAAAAATCTCGATAAACATTATATTGTAACATAAACCGCTTTCCTCAATAAAATATTTCTTCACAAGCACTCTAAACTCCTATAAAGTAAACTTAAATATATTATACATATATAATAGAACTAATATAATAAATATAAAACCATACATGGGTTATTTGTAACATCCTATCACCCATTCATTAACAGTAATTCATATCATCATCATTTCTGGTGTTAACTACTTCATTTTTCATGTACGTTTATGTTCTATGGTTCTGGTACTTATAAATTGATCACAATTAATTAATATATAGAATATGTATCATGATATTAATATCATATATATTCATTATTTATATATTTATAACCATATATATAATGTAGTGATGAAAAATGAATTACATCCTTATGTAGAGACAGTAGTCTGTACGTACGCATAGATGATATTTTCATTTCATGATGGATGTATCATAAGAAAGGTAAATAATAATTAAAAATTCTAGAAACATTATTAAATAATATATAAAATATATATTCCTTATATATGTCCTTTTTATAATCAAAGTAATTATGAAATGATAACAAATCACATCACTTCCTAGAGGTGGCAGTCCACACATACAAACAAGTGACATTATCATTTAACAATGGATAATAAGGTAATATGGTTGGTAATATATTATAAATAAATACAAGTATTTATATTATATATATATCATATATAATCCTTAAATTCGTCATTATAACCACCTAAGAAGGATGGTGATGGAAAATGAATCATATTTCTACATAGAGGCGGTAGTGTACAGGTACGCACAAGTGATACTTTTATTTTAAATTTGATGTATAAGGGGTGGAAAATGGTTTTGAAATTACCATAATAATATCTTATTATATTAATGATATGGGGTTCATCATGTTTTTTATGGATTCATCATGTTTATAGGATTTAGAAAAAGAAGTAAAATTTAAATAGATTGGTTATGATTTATAAATATTATTTGGAATAAATCCTTTGGAACACTAATTAGACCATTATAGATTGGTCTTATGAGAAGATAAAAAGATATTGGATGAAAATACTATGTTTACCTATTTGTTTAATCCCCAATAAACCTGTTTTAACCTAAACCATTGTAATTTGTTTTACTATTTTTACAATTCACTATGAAAAACATAAGATGGGCATATTAAATTATATTAACAATGATAGTTCCAAATATGGAATCAATTTTACTATAATAAATTTATATAAGTGTCATAATTTAATTTTAAATAAGTGCACAATCAGAAATTAAAATCCCTTTCAGAAAAATTATACTTGAAGCATAAAATATATAATATTTCCATTCCATTAATTATGGAAACAATAAAATAAATGATAAAATATTTTATTGAATATATATACTATAAATTTAAATAAAATAATTTATTAGTATATATTATTATAATTTTTTCACATAGAAACATATTGCACACATACAAATAGTTTTTAGAAAAGTGTTTTTATGATCCCCCAAATAAACGTATACCAAAATCAAGTATAGTGATTATTCCAATTTAATTAGTGATATTACATCTAAAAAATTTGAATATATGTCAATTACATACCAAATTCAAAAAAATAATGATAATTCAACTTGAAAATAAATGATTATTTACAGAAATCCGTATTTTAACCAATTCATTGAAAAATTGGCCTTTTTAGAAAAATAAAAAAACTCCCTAATTTACTATTGAAATATTTGTTCAAAAAATTATATTCATTTACATAAATAAAATTTCTAAAAATTAGAAATTAATTATAATGTTTATTTTTAAAAAAGTCATGATTTGTTTAATAAAATATATTTTTGAAGCATAAAATAATATTATTGAAAATTGATTACTTATTTATTTTTAATTAGTCAATACATTTTCACTACTTAATACCATTAAAAATATTTTTCATACTGATTTTACTACTATTAGTAGTTATAAATTTAATCTATATGATATAATAGTTTACGATATCATAGTTCATATAGGCTTGAGGTTTCATGTTAGATAATCAATGGAATATATCCTGTTTATTTCAATGGATGTATATATAAATTCATAGGGTTTAACAATTTCATAAAATAAAAATACCAAATAATTATATAATATGGCGAAAATATTATGTTTATGAGTCCCAAAAAAATTTATAGGATGTTTATCAAACCAAAGGGAATCTCTCATCACTCATACTGATGATCATTGTACTACGATGATTTATTAAGTATATCATGCTCTCAAACATGGTGAAAGAAATAAATTAACCTAAATCAATATTTTTAGAACAATCTCTCTTATTCCATCTAGTAAAATAGTCCACTAATTCTCATAAGTGGATACATATTCTTGATATTCTATTGTGTAAGGTGATGATAATACAAACATAACCTCAAACTATCATCTAACACATCAATGAAAATAATATTGGTTACATTGTGGGACACACTAGGTCTAACAAATCCCTTCCTCTATAAATCAACTAACTACACCTTTAAATCTCACAACATTACAGGGGTGTACATTATTCATGAAGAGATATAAAGGTTGTCCCTGAGTGTAGGATCGTTCATAATTTGAAATATAAATGGGGAGGTCAAACTAGAAAATCATAGAGGAAGACATCCTTGAACTAATGCACCAATAATGGAAAATGAATGATCAGAGTGTAAACCTCACCAATGGTCACACAATCCATGTAATTTGAAATCAGTTGTATCATCTTGCATTCCAATTTATCATACTTTACCTAATATTATTTATCACAAATTAAGGAAAAAATCATCCCCCCAACTCGGGTACACTGAAACCCTCACTAGTTACATTAATTATAGCATGATCATCAGAAAACCAGTCCATACAAAGTAAAACATCATAGTGTTTTTCTATATCTATGAGAGGATCCCATGCGGGGAAATCTGTTCCATGAGTTAGGTCACCCAAACAGATAAAATGATACATCTCTAAAACATCCCTAGCATGAGTCTCTAAATAGAAGGGTCAATCAGAAGGATCCACTGGAAAATCCAGGTCTCGAATAAGGGATACAACATGGGAAGAACATCCCACACCAAAATCTACTGAAAATATAGCAAAAGTATAGAGGGCATAGTCTCTACCACATATCACATTCAGAGCCTCTGGGTTATAATAAAATACTCCTTAAAGTAGTTCACTTGCCTTGTATATCTGTTCTCAACATCCAAAGTTCATTTTGGTAGCTTGGTACAACAAAAAGAGCCTTAAACATACCAATAAAATTAATCCATTCACCATATGTCAATACTTTCCACTTTGAGAGGCCATGACTCGCATGCTTGAATTTAAAACACCCCAAAATAAAAAACCATCAAGTGGGGGAAGTGTCCCTCTTCTTTATTGACCTTAAGCCTCATCAAACATCACCAGAACAAGACTCCAAAAATATATAATTACTCCCTAATGATGTCCCACCATCAGGGAATCCATTATAAGGGTTATAACAAGGTGAAATATCATGTTCCAAGACTAGATCTAGTCATTTACCACCTAGGGGTTTAGATCCCCTTGAAAACTATGATAAATTTGACTCTAAAACTCATTTAGTGAAATTAGTATGCATATTTCATCATTCGATACTACCAAGAAAAATTTATATTCATCCTAAAGGAGGACAATTTTCCTAAACCATCGAGATTGAGTTAATATATTACTCAGTGGATGGAGGCCGTACTCTCAATCCACTAATAGGGGTCATCCCATGATAAGGTCCCAACATTGGGGATTCATCACTAAGAGCGGAATAATCATGAACCAGCAATGGAATCCTAAGTGGATCTCATCATAGAGTCAGTATACCATATTTTAGATACACCATATTCCGACAACATATCAAGGGATTTGACTCAAAAAGTGTATGAAAACACAATCGATTCTTATATGATGCATGTACTGGAGTTTTCCATTCAACCGGTTCCTACATGTACTAATTCAAAATGAATTCTAATAGATTATTAGTGAATGTATATGTTTGCTAACATTCAATAAAGAGGTCAGATATCTTTAGATATAAAATTGAGACAAATTAACACCATTTCCCTAGTTCCCAAACTATTTCTCACTGCTGTACTATCATTAAAATATGATTTGAATACACCTCAACTGATACTGCATTGTCATGACCCGAGCCACTGGATTCTTCCTAGGTAGTAGTAAGCTGAGTGTGAAAACCCAATATAACCTCAAATAGGGTAAGGATTGGAGACATTCATTGTTTAGTCATATCACACACATGGAAGGACTTATCCTAATGCACCAATACACAAAAACACAAACGCACATGCACACGAACACACACATAGCCCCACACCATGATAATGAGGAAAAGGATAAAATCATATAGTAAATGAATTCATAATAACAAATACCCCATAAATTTATAGCATTGTGTCTAGTAAAAGGAATGTCCAAATACAAACCCACCATAACTATAAAAAGAGTCTAAGCTGCTAATAAGAGGATGATGCTATTAAGGTAAACCTCCTAGAACAATCCATGGTTTGACTAGAATAGTTAAGCTACACGTTATCTTGTTCCTCCTAATCCTCTGTTAAGAGGGTTTACATCTACACAAGACTTTACATGTGTGTATAGATCCATTGTTGGGGTGGTTTTGAAAATACCGATTAGGACAGTCCAAAATCACCAAACATAAAGAATCGAAGTGGCAGTCAACTCCAAATCATGAATATTGGGGATAAACAAAGTAACATAAATATTCTCAAAAGGAGGAATATAAGTCTCAAGTAAAGTTTTTCATCACTCACATCGTAGGGATTATTCTTAAGGATCCAATATAACATTCAACAAACTAAACTCACTCATAGTGTCTCATTAAACCACTAGAACTCATCCGAGAGGTCTTGTTCATTGGTAATTTTTATACAAATTTATGAAAGAAATAACAATATGTTGAAAAAAGGTTTAGGATCATAACAAGGTATATGTGGGATACCAAAAACTATATGAAATGACCCTATAGAATTTGGATCACACTACCCTGATTTTGGACAGTAGATACCTGACAGAACCTTTGGAAGAATGACAGATGATTATATCCTAGGCCTCACATAGGGATACTTACCTCTATCTAGTACTAAAATATAGAGGTAATTTCTTATCCTATGATTTTTAAAGGATACAACAATACACCCTATAGGGGATGGACCATTAGAACACAATCATACTAATACTGATAATGACCTGAAGAGGTCTTGTCATGGGAGGAGTGCACGATGTGTTTTACTAGGGTTAATAGTGTTTATCACTATGTCTTGTACTACCTACATCCTTCCATCACACATGTAGGGTTTTTTAGATACACATTAATGACAAAAAAACATGAAGAGTTTGGGTTGTCACATGGGAATGTCTCTTATACCCCTTGCTAGGCACTTTTTGTAGTACATAGGGTGTTTCCTCACACACATAGCGTGTGAGGTCACATAGCTTTCTAGTGGTGTGGTCCATGTAAAAAATGATTCAATTCCCTAGTGATCTCATTGAATGTGGTCCAAAAATAAGGATTTTTATTTATAAATCTGTATAGAAACCCCAAATAATATACAGAAGTGTCAACATAATGTGAGTTCTTCCAAACAAAATGTCATGTATATTGATATTCCGCCAAAATTAAAAACTATTCATTAAATTTCACCCAAACCGAAATTTCCCTCTATTACACTATGATTCCATATCAAAATTATTGGAATCATGTTGACCAAGACCACATCATCATTGGTGTCTAGATTCGTTCTACCCATTTCTATAAAAGTTTCTATCGACACACATCTGGAGATACACTCTTGATCTGAATTTTTGAAGCACCATCATCTGTACCATCATCGAAATACCATAACCACCACCACACCTCCATAATTCTTCTAATAAGAAAACTAAACCCATAGAAATGATCTATTGAACTTAAGATTAATTTCACAAGGTCCTATTTCCAAGGTATAGTCAAATCCTCAGCAAATAAAAAATCCAATGATAAAAATCAATGAACTAAGGAACAAAAACACAAAACACAATAGTTATAATAAAAAAAGGCTAAGCTAATTTGGCCATAATTTATGGAATCCAAATAATGGAGTGGAGAAACAAATTATCAAAAAAAAATAACATCATATTCGAAATTCTATGAAAATTACATAATCAACATTGTAATTAAGGAAGAAAATTTAGTGAACCGATTTATAATTTATTTAATTCTAGTTCATGATGAAATATTAATAATGGGGATTAAACCGATACAAAAAATTCTTACCTAATGTTTTCATCACCTTTTAGAGAATAATATATGAATATCTATTCTGTTGATGAGATCCACTATGATTATCACTGTCTTATCAATTTTCTTTGTTCGTTCAATGCTGAACCTCAATCTTCGTATCACAGTCCAACACGATCATCATCAGAGAACTATACATAATCTATATCCCTTAAGATTATATGAATAACCCTATGGATTTATCCATAGAAATATTTATAAATATGAGTACATAGTGTTAAAAACTAAATAGACATTAAATTAATATATTAATTTAATACATTTAACTCACCCATAATGGTGTTCTCTCGAATTTTCTGAAACTAAATAGGCTCATTTCACTCCTAGGGTATAAAACATGTTATAGATATAATGGAGATCCCATTTTTCTCATACAAGACACTATTCATGATCTATTGTGTTATTGCTAAAAAATTATTCAGGCATGGAATATGAATTTAATATTTTTAATATATCAACATTGTGTCTCCATTGGCCTTGGAATCCCACAACGACTCTATACTTGACTTTTAAAATACTCATTAAAAATATTCTATGTTGTTAAATGGATGAAAAATAGCCATTGCATTATGATTTACTCAAGCATGAGCATATCTCCTTGAATATTTCACTCAAGTCAAACATAATAATGTTTTGTTTGGGTACGATCTATGGAAAACTGTTGTGATGCTACATCCATCACATGCATAAAATAATGATCTTCATAAAGGAGAATTATACTAATTTTTACCATGGATTTTAATTTCATTATTTATTTCATACAGTAGTTACTTCTATTTATTCCAACCAATTTAATAGATATGTTTTAAAGACAACATTTTAATTGAATCCTACATCAATAAAAATATAATTTATCTCATTAAATATTCTTATTTCAAATTATATAGTGAATGAAAATATAATCTTAACAACCAAAAAATCTCCCAATAACTATGTAATCCCAATAACTATGTATATAATGGCCATGTTACATTACAATATATATCATTTCTATGTTCATTAAAATAATTCATATCATTATAATATTTATATTATAAATATGTTTATCATCTTTCTAACTAGGTTAATTCTATCCATAGATATTATTAATGTTGTGATCCTCAAGAATGACTGAGATAACTAATATTATAATCATTTTTTATTTTTATTCACTTTTTGATTAATTCATTATATAAATTTTCTATTTATATTTCAATTTTTTATCTTTGAAATGTATTTCATTATCTATTAAAATTTTTACCCTAAAAAATAAAATAGTATACATATAATTTTTATTTTGTGTATAGGAAAATATTTTATAGAATTTAATAATATTTAGAAACTTATGATTATTATGCTGTAGAGATAGGTATGTGATCCTAACCTAAGGATTATTTGATGACCCTTTCATTCATGATGTTCTCCTCCACTATCCTCAGCTCCTGGAGATACTAGCATTCCATGGATTCAAAGAGGGTCACCAACAAGTGTTAAGTTATTTAAATAATCCTATAGAAACATAATGGATAGATAAATATATTTCTTATTCCTAAAAGATATTCATTAAAAAACATTGATTGATTTGTTTTGTAACCATATTATTTGGGAGGTATAACTTATGAATTTATGATATATATGGATTTATTTTTTACCACATAATAGTGATATTAGGAATGAGGATTCTAATGTTTTTTAAAAGTATGAATGAGTGTTGGTTGATACCTCTTTTTATATTTCTTTCGTCACCTTGAGATACTAGCCTATCATGGTCATGATGTGGATCCCAACCAATTACTAGGTGATTCAGTTAATCCATGGACATACTATTTAGGATGGTGACCTTTGGATTACACCATATTATTAGTATCAATAGATCATTTTAATTCTTCAATATAGTCTTAATGATTTATGGTTTTCATTATTCTTCATTTATGATTTTTCCATGGTTTTTGTTTTTACAACATTGTGAGATTGGGATTTCAGTATCTTAATGTATTATATTACATTTATTTTTTGTCTAATACATAAAGAACCTTTACTAATCAGACACCATTATTAGGTTTATAAGGATCAAATAAGACTTATTCTATTCAACAAAATACATTAGAAACAATAAATTCCAAAGGTCACTATGTGTATAACCAATACTATGTATACATAAAAAATAAATAAATCATGTTTCATAGAATATTTATTGATACCACACATATTGTCTTTATACATTTTCTTATTACTGGTCACTCAGATTATTTAAATAGACTCCCACCTTAGTTGTGAAGATCACTGTGTTGATATTACTAGTGGGTAAAATGTTGAGTCGTAAATGGAACATTTATCATATACAGAAAGTCTTAGCCAGTGACATATAAAGGAGGTAACCATATGGAAATACATTGTTTAAATATGATGTAACTATGCATGATATCTGATGGGGATTCAGAAAATACATGGATTATTCATATCGTGTATCATTTTTATAGAAAATAATTAACTAATTTTAAACTGAAAAATGATGTAATGTTTTTATTTTAAAAATATTGTCAATATATTGAAGTTTAGAATAAAGGAAACAATTGATTGAGGTTTTCATTTTCATTTAAAGTATAATGTAAAGGCTTTTTGAATCATGGGTTTGAATGTAAAGGAATATATCAAGATTATCTTGATCTATATAATGGTTGTGTATTTTCATCTAATTTATCTTACATAATTAGACATGTTGTTTATTATCAAGGAGTTATTTTGATCAATATGAGATCATGCATTTAGTACTCATGATTTATTATTATAAAATTCTAAAACATGATAAAAAGGAATGTATGGATATAAAATAGTTTTATCTAGTGTGAAAACAATTATCCATGATATTTGTCATAATAGGAGTTAAAGAGATCACACCAACATCAATGTCATATTTTTAATAATAAAATATTATTTTCATAATAATGATTAAATAAATAGAATATCAAATTATATATAGATTTTAATTTCAATTTTCTATAATATTACAACTAAATAAAATTCATGGTATTTTAAAACAAAAACGTGGTTGTATGAATTAGAATGATTATATGGGGAGACTTAATTGTCTAAGATGCTTGTGAATGTATGTTGAGACTTATTGAATTTTAAAAATTCACAAGTAAAGGACTATATTAGACAAAAATAAATGTGAATGTCACCTAAAAAACTTAAAACATTCATGAATTATCAGTAAGGTGAAATGTAAAGTGTTACATTTAGTTATCTTAATAAAATGAAAACCACTTTTTATCCAAGAATATTCTTGGGTGTGTTGGTAATTAAATAATGTAAAGAGTTACGTATTATTATTATAATGATCTCATGGAAAATTTTGATGTAATTTTTCTGAGGGTGATGATGATGATGAACATAGAAAGATTTATAAGTTGATAATATAAGTTATTAATATTATATAATGTGATTCTATGATGTTAAAAAGTTTGAATAATTTTATCAATGAATATAATAATGAAAATATGATTACTATGTCTCACAATTATTAAAAAGTGTTTCTTTATAGATTGTATGGATAAGGTGTATGGATGGGTCTTGAGTCTTGGTGAGAGTTATAGATTTCATGATTAGTGGAAGGGTAATTTTTTATGGTGGCATTCATAATCGTATTTCAAAGGATACATACCCTCAAAATAGTCTTAATGGATATGGAGTAGTGATTTGAGCTGGTTTTAGAGACATTCAGAGGATTAAGAAGAGTTGGGGCCTATAGTTAGGCTATTGCAGTGGAACCTACTAGAAGGTGGCTCATTAGAATGATTTTAATGTGGGGTAACCCCATAATTCCACCCAAGGACACATGTTTATAAAATTATATGGGATTTAGACTCCCTAAATTCCGAATAGGACAACATAAATGAAAACACCTCCACACCTGCTCCATTGGTGTCCCACTTTTCGGGGATCCATTTCATATTCTTCCTGGTGTGATCATGATCTATCTATGAGTATATGAGTCCACCTCTTTCCCTTATTAAGTTATTTTTTTTTCTAGTTTTAGATCACAAAATATTAACTAGAATACCCAATTTTTATGGAATTTGTCTAGTTTTATTCCATTTTATTCATAAATAATCACTTGATGATACATGGAATGTATATTTACCCATGAATAAGGTTGGTGGTCCCTAGACTCAACCAATAATCCAGATTCACTAATAAATTTGTGTTATTTGTGGTCATTCCATCCATGATGTTATTTGTCTAAATTTTATTTAAATTTTTTAAAAATTTCCCCGTCATTGTTAGATTCCCCAAAAAAAGTGACATGGATTCCTAAAACTAAAGTGATGTGATGAATTGAGTCTCTTGGTTGATTTCGTGAAGTGAGAAATTAAACTTCAAATAAATGATTTCGAAATAGAATTTCAGAATAATGGATGATCTTTGTATAGTTTCGTATACAGTTAAATGGGGTTATTTTTTGATAATGGTTAATTTACATGGTAAATTAATTTACATAATAATGATATAAAAAGGAAATTAGTTAGACACCTTTAAAAATATGGATTTGTGTCTTATGTTTTATATGGTTTATGGGAGTTACAGTTAGAAATCATATATTAATTTTTTTTTCAAAATAATGAATTATATTTTTAAATTGAAATGTTTATTGAGATGTTATATTATGATTATATATCATGTAAGTTTTGATAAATTTAAATGATGATCTTCTATATATTACTTGAGCTTATTACTTTATAAGAAAATTTATAATCCTATACTTTGATGAATTTTTTAACATGATATTCTAATGTGTGATGATCTATAATTCTTGGATATGTTATTCATATTCCATATGATTTGTTGTAATGGGGAATATTGAGACAGGATCATATACTCCATTATATTTTAGATGACTGTGAATTCCGAGATTATTTCTATGATTACATGTACATGATGATGAATTGAGATGTATAAGAGTATTTAATATATTTGTATGACTTTTGAGGATTTGGAATGCATGGATGAGAGCTCTAATTCAATTATTATTAAAAGATGAGCCTATTGATTCTACATGATGATTGGGGACTATGTCAAACCAGTACGTATGAGAGCATTAATTCTATGGGAATTATGAGATGAGAACTCATATTCCATTTAATACTTCATGATTCTAGGAAATTGAGTCTGAATAATTTATTCAATGTGGTTATTCAGGGGTTTCATGGTCCACATCACATGCTCAAATATACCATGGCCTAGGATGATGAAAGTAGGGTATATTATTGTCATAGAACTAAGAATTGATAAAAATATAGTAGATCTGGAGTTTTACCATGAACCAAGGGAATCCATGATTATTTATTTATTTTTTATAAACTAATTTTTATTTATTAAATCATTTACACAAACACTTATGCAAACACTTTAATATAAATTTTTTATTTAGGGATTCCATTGGTGGTGGACCACAATGTTTTACTCACACTCTATTTGAGCTTCCATGAAACTTGGGTTCCCAAAAATATGTTAATATTTGGTCACATGTTATGGGTATAGTCTAAGGCCTGATATTGATGACCATTTTCTAAAAATAATAGTATGGGTATACATGATGGGTCTGGTAATACATGTTACTAGTTGGAGATGATACGTAGTGGAGTTTTATTTTAGTTTTTATTATTTTCATATATGATCATGCCCAAGGTTCCTTGAAATATATGGTATAGAGATTTTTATGTTATTTTGTTACTAAAATTTTTTATTGGCTCTTTAAATTCATTATTTATTGTGGTAATCTTCCATCGTTTATATGTTTGTTGTTACTTGTGATACTATATATACTATAAATTAATGGAATACCATCCAAATGAAAACATAAAATTACATAACTACAAGTCAGTAGTCTCTAGAATACAGTGACGCATTCTTGAGGCAACATTGAATGCCATCCCGAGGCACCAGTTCAATGCCTTATGCGTCGAGGAAATACCAAGAGGTATCATAGATTTTCATTCTATTGTTTTAAAATTTGAGGGCTCATATAATAGAGACTGAAAATGTTTCTAGAATTTGTAATGAGATCTTTCATGGGAGTGATCAGCCCAGATATGGTGGAAAAAATGAGTTTCTAGGGATGTGACTTCTAGTTATTGAATTTATCTCGTAACAATAGTATTTTATTTTTTACTTGTAGTGATGCACTTATCATATTTATTTTCATAGTTTTTTGTATTTTTTCTCTTGGAAATGTATGGATAGATGGTGTGTGTATGAAAATGAATCATTTTAGGAACATAATAATTCACATGACATGCATCATTCTATGTACATTGTTATATATGTAAATTTCATTCTTATTATGATTTCAATTGGATTGTGATTCATGCTACCCTGTGTCCATTTTCACCTTGTTATATCAATATAATTTATTTCTACCTATTTCTTATGTTTCATTGGAAATGAGGGGGTTTGTATTTAAAATTACTTTAGTTTCATATATATTGTATTTCATATCCATCGATAGTGTAATCCTACTTGATTATTTCCCACGATGATCTTTGAAAAAATAGAACACTATTAATGGACTGATGATGATCATGATAAAAGGTTATATTAATCATTATATAATGTATTTTTTCATATATCTTGCGAATGAATCTATAATTAATTAGACATTGTGAATGTGTAATGTCTTGGTTTTTAAATATAGTGAACATGTTGAAAATGTGAACCCTATGGCTTGGGGTAATGGAATTTTCTTGTAAATGTGAGTTTTGTGGGAAATGATGGTTGGGTTAAATTAAATTATTCTAATAAAACCATAAATTATACTAATCTATATCTTTAAAATTTTTTATGAAATCTTTTTTATAATCCTTTTTAAAATATCTAGGACTTGTAATTTTTTGACCCTTGAACATATGAGGTGGATTTGAGTAATCACGTGTTCAAATTCACCCTAGTGAGGGAAAATGGGGCTTGATGAAAATAAATTTTTCTATGAACCCTATGTTGGGTATTTTAAATGTTATATATTAAGTGACTTTGAGGTCAGTAAGGGTTCCATTCAATGACTTTAAGTATTTGTGGGTATTGGTTTCGGGTATAAGAGGTAGGACCTAGTGGCCCATGAGGGAGACTCAGGATGAGTGAGTAAGTCCCTTTTGACATTTGAGGGTAACCCATGAGAGGGTTTGACATAGTTTTGTGATAATAATTAGTATAGTAAGGTAGGTGGATTCTTTTATTTCATGATTAGATTATGTTTGGGGAAGCCTAATTTTGGTGTTGTCCAAATTGAGAACTCATGGTGTTAGGGCCTTATGTCCAGGGATATTTAAAAGGAAAGGATCATTTAGATATTTGACCATAATAATTTAAGATTTGTTTTGGGTACACATCACATGTGTAGGTAAGTGGTTGTTTTTAAATCTCCAGGAGGTGATGGGTTGTCATGCATTTGGAATTGATAGGTGTTGGGTTCCAGCCCTATTGTAAAGGAGAATCTACAATGTCTATTCTTAGTAGATGGAACATACCGAGATCATGGTATATTTATTGGTTAGGTTCATGAGCCTAGGACCATTGATTATTGTAACACAATATGGTTAGCAAGATTTTGTAAATTAGTCAAAATTGAGTGTGTGACCTTCAATTTCTAATGAAATTAGTGGTTGAGTGTGATTTGTTTTGTCTATATGGAAGTAAAATGGTTCTTGGAGCCTTAGTAGGTGCACATGATGTATTTCCATGCATAGAGAACCAGTGAAGCGATGAATTGGATGGGTTTTAGGGTTAAAATAGTAGAGGTACCAATTTTTGTTATCA
The DNA here is from genome assembly GCA_963277665.1 of Viscum album. NCBI lineage: Eukaryota > Viridiplantae > Streptophyta > Magnoliopsida > Santalales > Viscaceae > Viscum > Viscum album. The sequence goes on from OY728148.1 coordinate 1,145,578,600, forward strand.
ATGTTGTGCGTATAAGAATATATCGTTAAATAGAAAATCCTTTTTTATGTTTGGGTTATAATTAGAGTAGCTTATCAAGAGTGGGGATATAATTTTATAGTTCTTAGAGGATTCCAGTTGGTGAGTTTTTTTATATCAAACCATATAACAAGTGATGTTTTTTTCAAAGGAGTATTCTTAGGGGAATTGTCAATTATATAAATCTGATCTACGTGCTAGCATAATCAGTGGTCTAGGTGTGAAATCCTGGACTGGATGCAACATGACTCATTAGAGTGAGAGTAAAGATTTGTGATCCGGTTGTGTTGTATTATACACCTATTTGATTTATGGGGTTAAATTATTGTGTGTAGATAAGTGTTATACCAATCAATTATTGGGATTTTATGTGGCCATCCATTATCCAGAGGCTGAAAACTTTGATTTGATGTTATAGGAAATGATGTCGAGGTTTGGTTTGAGAATGAATTGGCCCTTGGTTGAGAGGGTTAGTATCAGTTTGGATCAGATTGGGGTGATAGTGTCAATCCAAGAGATCAGTCATGGATAGGTAGTGACAAGAAGGTGATAATGCTCACGTTGAGTGAAAACAGTGTGAGGATAGAAAGTCCCATCAGGTTTGAATCTCGATAATACATGATTAGTAATTTATATGGTGGGGATCCCACCACATGCCATGCAGGGAATGTGGATCACTTTAGAAAAGTCTTATGAAATTTTATTAATAGAATCATATGATCCATAAGTGGTTAATGATTAATTATTTTCATGAAACGTGATCATGGGGATGTTTGGTGGCATTTGAGTATTATGTTTTGTAGAGGATAGGATACAGGTAGTTGAGATTGGTGTTTGACCTAAGGGAATGATAATAATGATAATATTACAGTGGGGAGAATCCTGTATGTAGTGTTTGTGTGACACTCAGGTGACAAGGGTTTTAGTTGTGTGGGTTAGTCTATGGATGAATGTGACAACATCATATGTTGGCACACCTATGCTTCCAATAGAGGCAATATTCCCTGAGGAATTCTAGAGTTAAGTTCTTAAGTGAATCTAAGGGATGTATGGGTGGTTTTTTTAGGATTGGTATGAAATGGTGTGACACATTCTTTGTTTGGTATGGTTGCATGTTGGTTATCAAAACATAGAAAGTTAAATTTTATTTTTGACCACATAATTACACTATGAGGCCGGTTTTAGACCATGAGCTGTGCTTGGAATGACGATGAGATACCTATATAGGTAATTATATCATATACAAGAGTTTTAAAGGAATGTTGGTGGTGGAAGTTGAGTGTTCTCAGTGTGTCATGGATAGAGGAGTTATAACCAGCTATTTTTCATGGGATTCAATGAGGTGGGATCAGAACTACATCAGGTTCATTCTTGGATATGTAATAAGACTTATTAAAGAGTTGTATATGGTTTTAATGAGAAAAAACCAGTATCTTTGTGTTTTGTTTAGATGGTGAAAGCATATCCATTTTGGTTCAGTTTTGGAAAAAGAGGGTTGGTACCAATGTTGACCAGTTTTCTTGCCTGAGACATGTAATGATAATTTGAGATCCATGCCAAGTAGGAAAGTGGACTGATATGAATAATTTTTTTTGGAAAGAAAATTATGATAGTAAGAGATTTTAATGTTTGTAATAATCCTTATTTTCTAAGTAATATAGTGGGGAGTTCCACATGATGGGTGTTTGACCAAAAAACAACACATGAGTGTCTTGGGATGAACATATTACATGGACAACCATATTGATGTTCAATAGGAAATGAGATCTCTACCAATTGTTTGGGAATACTTGTTCATCATGTTTATAGATTCACCATGTATGTGTGTTCAGAATTTTGAGACAGAATAGGGCTATTGAGTAGATTTTTATGAAAAACATACGCTAGCTAATTTATTTTTATGTTCACGAGGACACCTATAGTATAAAAAGTTTTATGGTCGATATTTTGTAAGGACTAAGTGTTTGAATGGGACATGAGTCTCAATGAGAATTTAGGATTTTCCATCAAGTCGAGTAGTTTAATTTTCTGTATATATTTTGTACTGAATTCCTATTTATAAAACCCTAAAATGAGCCTTTTTGGATGTGTAATACTATTTTGGTGTGGTTTCTGAGTAATTTGGAGGGATCAAGAGTAGTTTGGGCCTACAATGAGGTTCATATAGTGCCACCAGCTATCCTATATAGAGTAACCGAATAGCTGGTGGTGTGTTTGGTAGCCTAGTATAGGTTATTGAACACACCGTCCAGTCAATAGGGGATAATGGTTAGCTAGTGGGCCTGTACACTATTTTAATGAGGGAAACCTCGTAATTTCACCCAAGGCCTCCTCGTCCTCATATTATATGGGATTTTTGAAAGGAAAATGGGAAATATGCCTCTCTTAATGAAAAACCCCCATCCCATATTCCATGGGTAGTTCTTTTTCATCCAAGATACATTTTTTCCTTTCATTGGGGTCAATCTATAGGTAATGGTGTGTTTATGATTCCTCTTGTCATTTGCCTTTTTTTATTTCAATTTCTTGTTATCACTTGCAACTTTTTTATCTAAAAAACCCCATTTAATAGAAATTTTTGGATTACTTATAATTTTGGATAAACCAGGGACTAACACACAATACGTAGACACTCCTAATAATGAGGTTGGTGGTCTATAGACTCAACCGATAATATTTATTACTTTTTAAGTTGGGGAATTCTACAGTCATGAGTACTATGTAGCACATTAACATACTTTATTTATGTGTTTTAAATTATATCATGTATTAATTAGATTTCCTATGCATAGTTTCGTGGTTTACAAAAATCAATGTGGTGATATGAATTGGTTCTATTGGTTGATATCCTGAAGTGATAAATTATATTTCAAATGAATTTTTGTGGAGTAAAATTTCACAATAATTGATCATAGTAATATAGTATCCTAGAAAAAAACATGGTTATATTTTGATATTTGTAAATTTCCTTGGTAAATTAAATTACTTAAATAAAAGGTAAAAATTAATTTAAAATAAATAATTGACTATTTTGTATTCATCCTCTATTTTTTGTATAGATTAAGGGAGTTATATTTGGAACTCATGTTCTACAAAATCTAATTTTTTTGAGAAAATGTTAAATTATATTTATATTTGGAAGAATTATAGAGATGTGATATGATGATAATGGATCATAAATCTTTTGATAAATTTAAAATTTTTATTGGTGATACATGATTTTAGTTGATGCCATACTAATTAAATTGATAATTCCTACTACAAATTGAATATTTTAACCAAGTATTTTGATGTGTGGTGATTGAAAAATATGGGATATGATCCGTGGATTCAATTAGAGATGTGTTACTTGGAAAGGTGGGGATTATCTCCTAGATTGTGAATAGTCTGAGTTGATTGGGAATACCAAGATGAGTGCTCTAATTCTATGTACTTGATAAAATCTTGGTAAGGACTTGTGGAGTTCCTAGATACATATGACTTTTTATGATATTGAATGAAGGGACGAGCGATAATATTCCATTAGAAATCTATTATGATCTTCTGGATTCTATGTGATGAATGAGGACTATGGAATGTCAAGAAGAGAGTAATAATTTAGTTTAAATTCCTAGTTGAGTTCATATATAATTATTCTTGGAAATATATATAGTAACCTGGATTCCATGTAAGTATTTTGGGATTATTTCAATGCATGAGATGTATTGGGAGACACCCCAACACCTGAAAAACAAGGTAGGGAGATCATGGCCATGATACTAGTTATCAACAATGGGATTGATGAACTAAAGTTTCATTGTTGACCTGAGGAATCTATGTTTATTTATGGATTTTATATAAATTGTTAAACTGTTTATACTGATCAAATATGCATGGACTTTAATATCAGACTGATTATTTAATGGACATCATTAGTGGTGTCATATAGAGTTTTCCTCTAACCTTGAGTAGGACATAACGGGGCTTGGTTACTTAGGATAACAAAATTATTTGGTCATAAGATATTAGTAAAGGCTAAGGCTTATAATCCTCCAACCCTTCGGGATGATGGTCTCCATCATATTGACTCTCAAAAAAATATTGATGGTTAACAAGATATTATTAAAGTACTTATTTCCTCCAAGATTGATGAGATGTTGGGAAACATCATTGATGACAAAGGGGTGAATGACATTACCTCCTAAAGGCATCATGAAATAGTGTTTAATCCACTATTAAGAATGCAATTATATATAGATAGACAAAGCCGATTGACACTGATGGATACACTCCTTCTCCTTCAATGAGAAGCCCATGGAGGGACTATTCTTACCTAATAGGGCCTATGTCAACCAGGTCTTCATCAAAGTGGTCCAAGATGGACAATGTAGAAAACTTATTGATCTTTAATCAAGTTAAATCCCAATCCGAGTGGGAAACTACTGATGTATCTTAGTGTGGACATGAGTTGTCTTATTATGATATTTAACTCTTTTGTTTGAATGGTTGAGGGAAAATCCCATTGTCTGACCCTACCTATATATTTTCTATTATTTTAACTTTTTTTTAATAAATGGTCAGAAGATTTTATTCTGGATGGACTTGTTTGGTACTGGTATAGGTCAAGGAAATATGTGGATGATAACTATATTTGCAATATTGTATGCCTATGGAAGATGGTACTAGGATGGTCTCGATACCTTTTGGTGATGATACATAATTTATTTTTCTTCTTTTATTCTCATATTCCATTTTATGCCTTACAATGGGGGATCCTTGACAGTTATGGCATACTAATTTTTATGTTATTTTTTACTATATTTATTTCTTGTCACTTTCTATGCTTTATCTACAAAGGTTATCTTGAATATTTTATATGTTTTTCCCTACATCCACTCTTATATCTACCATGAAACAAGGGAATAATATACCCACTAAATCCTCATAGGGCCTCTCTACTTTTCAGTAGCCTTTGGTGTAAGGGGGGGAGTGACTTAGGATTTTTGGTGTGCTAAACTGGGGAACCGATTTATTGGCTCCCCAGGCTGGGAATTATATAGATGTCACTCATTGAATGAATTATGTGGGGGTATTTTATCATGATTATACATTATGATGTGGACATAATTACATAGAGATGTAACATAATTCATGAAACTCTAAAAATGCAGAAAAATAATGCTTATTTGATAATCTATCATATATGATATAATTAGGAGAGTACTTATGCATGGTTTTCTCAATATTATTATAGGAGTTTAAAAATATAAAATTTATCATTTATGAAATTTGTATGTCTACAATTTAACATGTAATAATCCAATTACTCAATCACGGGTTGTTAATATAGATCACATTATATAATTCATGATACTATTATATACCGTTTTATAACACTACGACTGAAAAAATAAAGTCTATACGATATCTATGTATCATAATAAACAGCATGAACAAAGAAATAATCTATTGATTTTTTGAGATGGATATCAAATAATATGAAATATATTTTATCATCTGATATAATAGATGCACTTTTAAGAAAGTTCGATCAAACACAATAAAGAATTGATTTTTCTGATCGGGTACAAAGAGTTGTAACTATAATCTATTGAATATGATAATATATATATATATATTAGTAAATGCTTAAATAGGATTGAGAGTGTCCCTATGAATATATAAGTATGTTTAAGGCATTGATATTTGTATGTGATCCTCTCACAAGAAATTTTTGGTTTATTATATCATTCCCCAAGATTTATTCATTCTCCACACCTTTCATTGTAATGTGCTAGAATATTATGGCTTAAAGGAGGGTCATAACCCATTTTTGGGTGATTAAGATTTTACCATAGACATACTTTGTATGGAATATTCTTTTGGTTTTGTTCATTATATGGTCATCTAACCGATGTGATTAATTGTTATAACTACATTAAACTAGGATGTAGGGTGCATATTCTTTTTTTATGTAATATGTGGTTTCTGTTTTTCATAGAATGGAGAACCTCAGAATAATGATTATAATAGATTTTTATACATTGGATAAGTGTTTTTAATCCATAGTATCCCATTAGTGGTATTAGAGCATTACCATTCTCCATGATTATTGACATTTTATTTTAAATAATGAAAAATGTATATCACATTGTATATCAGAACAGTTATCATAGTATATGATTGAGATTTTTTAATGTATACAATATTAAGATATGGGATATTTAAATAGGTGAAATATAATTTATATAATATCTTTTTCTAATGACATTGGATGTCATAATGCACAAACTATGATACGATCATGCATTATGATATGTGATATCATAATAGATGGAACTATTTTTTTCTCTTCACAACGTATAATATCATATATATTTTTATAAGGGATGATAAAACTTTTCATGACATGATAAATAGAGCACCATATCTAGTAAGCATTATCGATTCATGTTATAAGCCACATTATTATGGAAAAATTAGGTTAATGCTATATAGGCCACAATACGCAAATTTAATGTCACATAAGCCTGTCACTGAATATGATTCAGCAGTCATCAAAGTGGAAATCAAAAAATATGATTCACCATACATAATTATCAATCATATAATATGTCATTCCAATCATAACATGTGTTATTAGTGTTGAAATGGGTTGTGTTGTATAATATATCTATAATCGAAAGATACAATAAGTATGATTTTTTTTATATTTCAATTTTGAATTCAATTATATAATTTGAAAAATGTTTTTAAATTATTTAAAAATGTATTTTGTGATATTTATTAAAATTTAAAATCAGTTTATAATTTAATTAATTTTATTGTGTTTATAATTAATTATTGAAAGTAAAAAAATAATTTATGAAATAAATATAGATTACAAATAATATTAATAAATTTTAGTTACATTTTTAAATTATATTGCAAGTATTAAAATTTTCATAAGAAATATAAATAATTAGTGTATTTTACGAAGTGTTTATAAATAAAAAAATAATTCCATATATAAAATAATATATTTTTAATATTAAGAATGGGTCATAATTATTAATTTGAAATTTTGAAATTAACAGGGAATTATTTATAATATTTTTGTAACATATAAAATGGAACTTTTTTTATTGTTGATGTGATCACGTTTTAAATAATATTAAAAATGTGATATTTAGAATATTTAAATTGTATACATAATATAATATAAAATTAAAATTATCATATTTCATTTAACATCAATTATTTAATGTAAACTCTATATAGTCAGATAATTTTACAATATATATATTTGATATAAATATAATCTGTTTATATTTATCCAATTATGGAATGTTTATAAGTCATGGTTAAATTATAAATAATTTTAATTTATTTATTTATAAATTGTAAATAAATAATTCATCTTAGGTTTAAATATTTTAATTTTTCATTTATTTAGTTTATTTCCAATTTTATTCATAGATATAAATTGTTTATATTTTATAGGGATATATTATTTAATTTATAGAGATAATCTATTTCTATATGTATTTATAGAAGCTTTTAAAGAGTTAAATTCAAAGTATTATAACTGGTTTATTTTTATTTTATCTTAAATTTGTATTATATGAGTTTATGAGCATGGATATAAATTTTTATTATTATTTATACATATTAGTCATTACAACTATGATTAATTGAGGCCTCTATAGGGAAACGTAACCTTGTGTAGAGGGAATTTGGGTCACATTGATCACTGATATGGATGCTTATACATTTTTTTAAAAGTATTGATTAACTATCTTACAATCCATGATTACACATCTAGGTGTTATTGATTTCATATGATTCTGATCCTCTAAAAATATAATTTCATGTTCTTTATTCATTTAATGGATTTTAATATGGGTGAATATATTTTACTTTTAATTTAGGATTGAAGAATAAGATGTGGTCTGTGTAGGGAGTTACACATCAATTTATTTTGATTATATTGTTTTAGTAGAAGTAATATGATTCCATCATAAATTGTTATAATCATTCATAGAGTTAAATGAAATATATGGGATATGAGAGTGTGATAAAATATCCTTAAATAATAATATGTGTTAGATTTATTCCAATGAAAAAACATGTGAAGTCTCGGATAATCCGTGTCAAACCATTGATTTTTGTTATCTTCATATTCTATTATGTACTTTTATGATATAGAATTTTATGATTTGGTTTGCAGATGTATGGAGGGGTTCTTGAAGACAAAATGAATTTTTTTTCTCCCTATAGGATTCACCATACTATAACATTAATCATGATGGTGGATGAGGTCCTATTAATTTCAGTGCTATAGTAATGGTGAGAAGTCTCTTGAGGAAGACACCACCATTACAAGTAGAAAACCATTTTTGTGGTCATAGTGCCTCAAGGGTCCATCTCTTGGAAATCTGAAGCTATATCGAGGTGGGTTGGTCTTGTGTTGGGTGAGGTTTAGAAATAGATTTGGAGAATCCACCGTGCCATTATCCAGTCCATGATGGGATGTAAATGGATTAGAAAGAGATACCATATCCTGGAAGAATCCATGGTATTGGATATCCCAGTCTATATAAATGGAAAAACCAACTAGGAAATTTTTGGTTGAGTTTCTTATTAGGAATGAAACCATAGTTGATATTTTTGGAATGAATAATTGTGATTTTTTACATGACTATTCCATTAAAAATAAATATTCCCACCTCACTTCACTTTGGATCTCAAATCATGTGTTCCTTAATGTGATTATAGGTAACATTATTCCATTTAACCTTCTTCCATTGGATTCTATAGACTTAAACTCAAGAGGTAGATGAATTCTCTCCCACTCCACTTTTACCTAGAATCAAATGGATTGTGTTGTTTTGGTTACACAATGGAAAATTACATTGTATCCATGGTCAGGTAAAATAAGGGTTTTATCACCATTATTATATCCCACAGGCTATATCCTTGTGTGGAGAGGTTATATCCCTGGAAAATTCCCATTGAAATACCCTCTATAATTAGTGGATTCTATAGCCATTGGCACCATGCCTAGATCTATAGAATATTGAAACCTTTATCTCATGTATCTTTCTTAAAACAACTTACTAATCCACTAACATACTCATTTTAAATATATTTATTCAACATATATATATATATACATATATGTGAATGAATTTAAATTTTTTATTATTATTAAGATATTTACTGTCAATCAGGGATACAAGAGATTTATCTTGGCCTTCCAGTGGGGGGAATTTCCCATTATTTAGTGGGAAAACCTATAGCCATGGTAAGATCAGAAGATTTATATATACTCAGATATATACATAGAGAATAAATTACCATGCTTATATGACACTAATAACCATGTTTATTAGGGACTATGGCTACATCTCCATGAAAATTGCCCAAATTTCAAATAGTATTAATAATTTCATTTTGATTAACCCAGTAGAATGTACTTGTTTTTATATTTGGTTTTTGGAGAAATATTTTGCGTTGTGAACTATTCAAGGAAATGGTCTTGTAATGCATTAATATTTCATTACAAGGAAATGGTCTTGTAATGCATTAATATTTCATTTTAAGGGGAATTCATTATTCATACGTGTTAGTCATATTGTATTTGAGGCACATTTCAGTTACACCTCTATGAGAAATCATGGATCTAAGGAAATATGGTTCTTCTCATGAGTTTGGTCCATTAATGGAGTCAAGTTTGATGTGGGATGAATTGGCTGCAACATTGAGTTTCTATATGGTATATCATGGGTTAATATCATGAATAAATTTCATTACACGTTTTCTATTCCTATACACTATTCACTTGTTATCATGTTACCTTCTATTTATTTATATATGATTTATATAAGATAACTAGTTTTTTATGGTGCGTGTAGGAGGTCAATGGACGTTTAGAAGCTATTTTATAGACTCTCCCCATATATATACCCATTGGTGCATATTTTAATGTTGTTTATCATGACACAAGTAAGGGAAATGTATCTTATTTTTCTGGTATAACATCATGATGGTGTAGACATTGAGGTTAGATGCTGGATGTGATGTTCTGGACCTGTTACAATCATATATAACTCAACCAACATCTCTATATGACTTTAAGAATTCCTCCCCATATTCTAGAGACAACCCACTAAAAACGGGGTTAAAAGATAATATGGTTTGGAGACTATACCCCTATTTATTAGAGTTTTTCACAATTATAAATAACAATGAAGAAATGTAAATACACTAATAATATAAGGGAAGTAACAAAGAATCCAATAATAATCCGTAGACAAAAACTGAAAAAAATCATATATAGATAATGATATCATGAGATGATACAAAAAATTAATAGGTAAAAAGGGTACTTGGAACACAAAAGTTGGTAATTTATAAAAGGAAACCAAAAAGACAAAAAAGCTATCTCCAAAGAATCTTGGAAACTAGATCATCAATTTTCTCTCAAAATAACACCCTAAAATGAAATCAATAATCCATAGATGGTTGATTTAAATTATCCATACTTTCATCCATGATGACTTCTAGGGTGCCAAACAAAAATCTTAATAGTGTGTGAGTAAAACTCAGTGGGAAAACAACAATGGAATTTAAGGAAAATTTTGTATATGAATATAATATTTAGTAGTGTATTGTTAAAACATAAATGAAGTGAATATATAAAATGAATTTACCACATGATCCAGTCCATGATTATATGTTTTGACATTTCATATTACATAAATGAGTAAAAATAGTAAATGAAAGTGAAATATGTAAAAATCACTAGATTCAGCTTACTCTATATATTAAAGAGTATAAGTCCTTTTTATAAGCTAGGAACCCATGGTCCATGGACATAGTGAAAAATTCAAGGGTGAGGAGATCATTTAAGGTAAAATTAGAATAAAATTGATCAGATCCCAAGGAGGTAATCAAAAGTGGACCATGTCGAAGAAAATCATGACATTTCCAAGAATTTAATCCAAGGAATTATAATTTATTGGGTTATAGGTGAATCATAACTATCATACAATGGAAATCATTTGAATAAGGCACAAACTGAGTCTAAGGATGGTGTTATCCTAGGCAGTGACAAAAATAAATCGACTAGTATACAGTGAGTTTGTTCAAGGCATTCCATAACAGGAATCTAAGTCTTACAGTAGATAGATCACACCTTTATAATGATCCATGTTCATAACCATAATAAAAAATATTAAATAATTGATCAAAAATACATATACGTATCCATTCTATTTATCAATTAAATTCATTCCTTTATTCAGTCACTCATAGGTGATAATAATGAGAAAGTTAAGAACACATATCATTTAAATTTTTTGTTAATTCAGTTATGGAAATCCACTAAAAAGTGGATTTCCAACACACCCAAGGGGTGGTTTTGTGAAAATAACATAATGGTAATCATGGAAATTTAATAAAACCCACAATAAGAGGTGTTTTATGTCATTTTATTCCACCACCCAAAATATAAATAGGTTTAATGAATAATCTAGGACATAATATTGGAAATTATATAAGGGAGTAACTCATTTTAGAGGCAACATGAGCAAAGTATAACATATGGTATAAGAAAAAAATTATAAACACCATGAATTATTGGGAAAATGAAAATAACACTTACCATTGATCAGTAGTGGACTCCACACCCAGTATATAACTTCGATATAGTCCCGATGAAGAGAAATATAAAAACAAGAAAACACCCTAAAATGAGGCTATATCGGGTCATAAGAATACAATTCCAAAGATAGATAATAAAAATTTGAAATGAAGAATGTGGAATCTTAGAATTACTAAGGGGGATCCAACACAACTAGAAATAACTGAAATAGAGTTTGGACATAAGATATTTACCAAATAGTAGAATATAGAAGAAGGGGGAGAGCTAGAGAAAATATAGTTGGTAAATGAGGAGAAAATATGAACTAATAAGGGTTAAAGGATAGAGAAATAAGGAAAATAAAAAAAAATTAGTAGGGAATATGTTTTTGTTACATGATAGGGTTAATGATTAGCCATCCAGGCGATAACCATGACCCATAATCCCTCACCTCACACGGTTTAGGCGCGTGGTTAGATAAACCATGAAAATTAATTCTATAATAAAGTATACATTTTTCATGATCATGTAAACCTTGTTTCATGGTTTGAAAAACTATGATCCACCCTTATAGGGACACACAATTAAGGTGCATGGATACTAATATACATGAATTAATAATCCACCTCATTTTATTTTTCCAAAAATGGAAATATCATGGCCGAAATCAAGGTTGAACACCAACCAAACCTCCATAACACAATTTGAAAATTCAATTTGGGTAAAAAAGGGGGTTATAATGAAAATTAAAGGACCTATACCTCTATAAAAAAAATCAGGATCTTACCACCACCCCTCTTAGAAAAAGTGTCCCCATATTTCCCTTATGAGGATGGTTGATCTACATCCAAGAATAACTATATCCACAAAGCATGTACATTAGACTCTTGACCCTAGGTCGCATCCTATACATTATCATAAATCTATTTAACCCATCGTATTGGAACATTACTACGTCATAGTGCCTTTTTGATAACTTCAATGATACAGACTAGGTTTTAATCAAAATTTGTATCAGTCTCAATGTTAAATTGAACATGATCAAAAGAATGAGATGTGTCAGAATAACAACATTGAAGCTAAGAAATGTGGAAAAAGTTCTACATGTTAAGGTACCTAGGAGTAAGAGCTACATGATAGTCTACCAAAATAACTCTATACAAAATATCAAAAGGCATGAAAATTATAAGAACCATCTAAATTGACTTTGAATCCATCTATGATCCAATTTAGGTGAGACTCACAACAAAACATAATCCCCATCCTTGAACGCTGTTTGTCAATGAGGTTGATATTAATATGATTTTACGTAGACTAAGTCATGTTCATATTCTTAACGAACAACTCTACCTACTTCGATGCCCCCTAAACCATATGAGGTCTTAGTTGACCTACCTACCCTAACTCTAACTAAGAATAAGGAAAATAAAAATTATTACCACAGAGCTATTTATACTAAATCTTATAAATATTCAATTGGAAACAATTATTTTAAGGGAAATTAATAAGTGGTAATTAATTTTTCCAAGACCCTCCCAAATCTCAGAGACAATATCTAAGAATGTCCTCCAATACCTGTATGGTATTCTTAGACTTACCGTTGGTTTGAGGGGGTACATTTTACTCGTTAGTACCAGAGATCAGAGATAATTATTTATCCCTTTCTTGAATCAAGATGTGAATCGAGAATCTGGGAATGATACAACAGTATAAAGAATAAAATGAAAGAGTATAACCTATCAGATGTAATGTCTCCAATTCTCATCCACTATGATGGTCTTTATAACAGGAAAGCAGTGGTTGACCTTTGTCAACCTATCCATGATCATCAATATGGTGTCACAACATCGAGGTGACATTGGTAGGATGGTCAAAAAATACTATGTGATATTTTCCCATTTCCACTCTAATATAAGTTGTAGATGTAATAGTCCCATCGGCCACTGGTGTTCCACCTTCACCTATAGAATTTTGGAACACCATGTAACAAAACCTTTTATTTGAATTTTCATCTCATGCAACCGATATTGGGGACACATGTAACAATACATGTTGTTGATTTTAGAATATAAATCCCATTTAAAATCATGATATCCCCACAAAAATTCTTTCAAATATATACAGGTACCCAAACCTTCACATGGACATGTAGTATCTCATCATAATCAATAACCCATCTAGGGGATAGGTCCTCCCCAGAAACAATTTCCTATAAGAATAACGTATTAGGATCTCAATGTTTCATCATCCTCACTCGTACTAAAATTAATTAGGACACTACTAAATTCATGAGAAAATGTTATTCATGACACTCTATAACATATATATTTATTTTTAATGTTTTTAATGCATTTTCATGAACTTATGTCTTTTTTAATAGATTGATTATCAGATTTCAGGTTTAGAGCATCAATAACTTCTTTTCATTTCCTAGAAATGTAAGTAATATTATAGTCAAAAGAACTAAGATATTAAACCTGTATCCACAATTGGAGGGTCATATTACACTATACAAATATGTATTTAGGGATTTTTTGGTTTTCCTATAAAACAAATCATTCTCCTAGTATATAATGTTTCTGGAAATATAATCTATGAACAACAACTTTCTAACTCAAGATCACCAACTATGTAATTACACCCATGGGGTCTTAACTAGATATACATGTTTACCATGAATCATTTCCCTTGAATTAAAATAGATCATATTCTAATTACTAGTACAACATAATAATAATTATAGGCTCTTCCAAGAGTAGGTAAAATCGGGATCAATGTTGAGGTCTACCTTATTTTCAAGTCCTACAAACCTCTCTAATAAGAATTATAGTACATAAAATTTACACCTTTCTTGGTCAATCCTATAAGTGGATGTTCAAGGAAGGAAAATATTTTAATATAATCATGATGTTAACCATCTATCCCCAATAAACATCAAATATCAAAGACATTTGTTGGATAATCCCCTGAAATAATGGATCTATTCTAATTTGGAATCATAAATACCTCTTATTCTGATATAATGTGGCATATTAAGTGGAACTCTGTTGATCAAAAATCATCATTTAGTGATCTTGGAATAGGTCATTTTCACCCATTATGTACTCAAAATTACACAATATTTTTTGGAATTATATTCCCAGTCCTGAGAGTATACTAAGATGACTTCTACAAAAAAACCATAGAAGAATAAAGATATGGGTGAGAAAACCAATTGATCAATCCATTAAAATATCATGGGTATTTATTAAACTGAATTTAATTAGTATATATTTATATAGGCCATACCTTCTCTGAAAATATCTATGTGATATATCTGGGGGTTTTACCATAAACTAATGGTATCCTGACCTCAAATAAGTTATTGAGAAGACTCCATCCCCTCAAAGAAGATCAATGAGGTCATGAATATTAGGAAGTTGGTACCAATTATTAATAGTATGAAAATTCAACCACCATAAATCCACACAGACAAAAGTAGGGTACCACAAAAATTATTTTTGAAACGAATAGGTGAACCCCATTGAGGCGTATTAGATTATATAGATCCTTTATCTTTTGGGTCCTCCAATACATTTTTTTCCTAAAACTTGTTAGGATACATTCAGTATTGAGGAACAAATATTTGTTCTACTCCTAGAACTAGATCAATAGTGAACTAAACCTTTCTATGGAGAGGTATCCTAGAAAATTCATCATAAAATACATCCTTGAAATAGCCCATCACTGATGTAAAAAAACATCCATACTCCTCAATCATTGAGAATAAAGACTACAAATACTAGTTGACACTCATCCCAATGCAAGATGCTCAAGTTGAGTGCAACTAGCACCGAAATCCCAGTCCTATCTATGAATATATCTTCCTCCCTCGGGTGATATGAAGGAAACCCTCTAGTGATAATAATCAACATGGGAACAAAAGGAAACAATAAAATCCTTCACAAGAATGTTTTCTAATCCCGTCATCTCGAGGATGAAAATATTCATTAAGAAATTGTAATAACTGATCTCAAGGGGACACTGCTATAATCAGATTACACATTCTAAATATAGTACCAATGGATTATCAAGAAAAATTACCCTAAAAATTACTAATTCCCTAGACCATGACTTCGCATTGAGGCCATTGATGAAAAATGGTATGAATCTCCTTTATTTAAAAAATCCTATACTAAAGTCTAGGATATAAAAATCGTTCCTCATAATGTAGATGGACAAACACTCTTCTCCACATCCATAGGTTGTAAATCATATAACTAGCCAAATCCCTGACCATAATATAAAACCCAGACATACTTAGTGTGCCCAATTTTCTAGCGTTGTACCCCCTATATTTGACATTCATTACATTAAACACCACCCCATCTTAAACATCCCATAGTACTACAACTTCTAATCTCGCATGTTGAAACTGATTCCATATCATAATTTGGAGCGGGTGTAAATCCTATCCCACTGGGAACTAGTTGATGGGTCTAATAGAATCTATAGATATGGTCTTCTATACCATAGTATTGGCACTCTATTGGTTCTCTATTACATTGGGGATTCATGTGTCCCATCCATCCATATTGATGGAAAACCACACAACTACTAGTGTGTGTAGTTTGATTTCCAATGCCCTTGTGATAAATCTCAGTGTGACCCTTCCTACCACTGGATGATGCACCACATAACTGAGATACTAAATAACCATACCCTATAACATTGGATCCACTCTAACTAATCTTAGAGATATGTTCTTGGTTTATTATCTCAGACGGAATAGTCATTCAGAATACATTAATCATAGATCTTATTGCTTCCCTAAGACAATCCATGAAACATATCACACTGGAAATCATATCACCAGCAAGAGTGTGTTTGAATTTCAAAAGATTAGTGAAACAAGTTTAGTAATACAGATTAGAAATAAAATACTACTCTAGATCCCTAAACTTTGTAGATTGATTTTCTATGAGCATCATTGGAAAACATTATTCATTATAAATAATATTTCAATCTTTACAGACCATACCATAGTGCTAATATACATATATAATAACATCCCACCATCCCTTAGAAGACCAATGAAGCATATAAGATATGAACATCAACCTCACTTCATGATGTGTCTCAAGATTATGAATTATCATGAGTATACCCTATAAACATGAATCAAAATCTCGGGGGCTTCCTTCCCCAGGAAATTTAGGATGGTGCTACACCTAGAATTCCCTAGTAAAATATATAATATATAGTATATGTCATGCTTCACCCTCCATAGACTGCATTAGTAGTAATAAACTATCTCTGAATTGTGTATGAATTCCCAGTCTTGGTAAAACAGGTTGTACTGCTAGAGATTAAATTGGGGGAAATACTGGTCTGTCTAGTCCCACAACCATAGAAGCATGGTCATTTCCACCTATTTAGAGCTCAACCCCAGGCCATCATGGATGAAAATATCTACTATTACATGAATAATACTAAAAAAATATATAAATAAAAAAGTACACAAGTAGGAAATATTTTAGTTACGAAGCATCAATATCCCAAAAAATACTAGCCAAACTATCCACTAATAAGGCCATGTCTATGGTGTGATTCATTATTAATAATAAGGGCCCTATTTTATGATGTCTCAATTAAAAGTTCTATATGAAAAAACTCTTCAAGATTCAATTGGAATCCCCCTTTTATGGAAACTAATTCCATCAAAAATCAAAATTCAGTATGTTTATGTGTAATGGTTAATAAGATGTGTTACCATTCCCAAGTTATAAAGACCCAATATTTATATGATACAATTGGAATTAATGGGACTGAACTAGAATTTTACATTTGTTCTTAATATACAACAAGACCTTATTTTATAGTTCAATTATAGGGATTTACATACCCATTTTTATATAAACAAATGAATATAAATTGTTATTGTAATCCATTTAATCACAACATACCAACATTTTTAGCATATATAACCAAATTTTTGGGGATTAATAATTCCATAATTTGTTATTAATGATTCCTTAATTAAGTTATAATGGAAAACACCATTTATGATAATGTATACATTTTCTGTAACAAATAATTATTCCTCTTTTTCCTACTAAAAATTTTAATGTCTTAGATGTATAGAAATCAATGCATGCATGATAGCTATGAAATAAACATAGCATGGAATATATGTGAAATATATATTCATAGGTTCTTATAATTATGCATGATAAAACTATACCTTTCCATACGGAGCAAAGGGTAATGATAAAATCTATAATTTTTTTAAACAATCACATCACCCATTGGTTAAATTGGTTTAATTATAATATGAAAAATTCAGATCAAAAAGTCTCATCCATGTAAGCTTTCATTTCCCTCTATCATGGGTAAAATATGACAATTGGTAACTAATAACCAAGATATGACACATCATAGTATTTTATCTACCAAACCCAAATAGTAATAAAAAGGAAACCAAACATATTATACCATTTCTGGATGTCCCATATATGGTTCAATCTTAAGTATCCAACCAAGGATAGCCACATATACTCAATACCACCTCCAATACACAAGATTATATGGACATATAAATAGGGTATACATTGTTATGGTGGGGAGAATACAACCTCTTTATCAGAGTGTAGAATAATCGTAAATAATAATGAAGTAAGAGAAATAAACTAACATTTATGTGGAAGAAAAAACATCAAATAATAATAATCATACACAAAAATTGAATTTTATCATATATATATGGTGTTGACGAGATGATAAAAAATAATAAAAAGGGAGACATGGAAGAAGGAATAAAATAATACAACAGATATGAAAGGTAACCAGAAAGGAAAAAAATATCTCCAAGTCATCCCATGAACTGGCTCAGTCATCTACTCCAATCCCTAAAATTAATCAAGTATCCACAGATGGTCACTCCCAATTTTATTTAATTTCATCCAAGAATTATTCCCCATTACCAAATGGATACCCAAATACGGTTTGAGAAAAACACAGTTGGCATCATCCAATGGTGTCTAATAAAAATCCATATGTGAATATAAGATGTAACAGTTTCTAGTATATATATTAAAGAAGTTAATCTATAAAATTATAGTCTAAAATGATTCCATCCATGTTTTTATGCTATTATTATGCTCATTATATAAATTAGGAAAAATAGTATATGAAATTGAATGAGGTAAAAACTACCGAATTCGACTTATGATGAATATCAACGTTTATAATAACTTTAGTAAGAAAAGAAGCCAAGACTTATGGACATGGAGTCCTATTGGATTATAAGGATATAATCCATGTTAAACTCAATATATACTTTATTATATCCCAAATATGTTTTCCAAGGCTTTTCATTTCAAATTACATCATAATGAATCTACAGTAGTAATCTATGTCATTCTAACATCTAGAGTTTACAAGTGATCATATGTGTCATACCAAGGAAATGAAATATCAGTAAAATTGACTGAGTTCCAGGTTAGATTGCCACTTGTAAATCAAATCTATGGAAAAACTAGCATTCGATGAGGTTACTCAAGGAATACTAGGTTAGGAATACAATCATTACTCAAGGTAGGCCACACCGTTATAATGATTGATGTTCATAACAATAATCAAGAATAATATATAAATTCTCAAGGTGACACATATATATATCCCTTATATTTAACAATTAATTCCATTTCATTATTTATTTATTAAAAGTGATAAAAAAGGGAATGAGAAGTGTACATATCATTTAACAATTTAGTGAATTCAATTACTCTATTCCACTATCAAGTGGGAAGCTGAACACACCCAAGGGGTGGTAGAGACACATGGAAATAATTACTATCATGAGAATTTAATCAAAGCAACCTTAAGGGGTGGTTTATGATGATGTATTCAACCTCTATTAAATGTATATTTTTTCAATTATGGGTTCTTTCCCTAGTCTAGACAATTAAATAAGTGAGTTTCACATTTTACATATAACATGTGGAACTTTCATCATGTATAAAATTGATGGAATATTATAAAAACATGAATTTTAGATTTAATTAAATGTATACCTAGGATAGATATATAGTATAATTTCTATCTCGTACGAGACCCAGAATTGTGATGGAATGATATAAAATGAGAAAAAAAATCTTTAATACATGTAATATTATCTCATATGAGGATAATCCAAAAGATGAAAAGGATATACGTAGGTAGATTCAAAAAACCAATGGTGATTGAAATAGAGTTCTTGTAAAATATACAACTAAAATACGATTAGAGGGAAGAAGGGGGAGCTCTCCACATTATATAGTGGGAAAATGTTTATAAAATAAGGATTAATAAGATTTAAATGTTGGAGTAAAAATTGGAAATTCCCAATTTTTTAAGTGGAACAATGATTGAATAACCCCGCACCAATCATGGGATAACCACTATCCATAACACCTCATGTCACGTGATTTTTTTCATGATTTGAATAACCATCTTCATGCAATGTGAGTTTCATCTACAATAAATTGAAGAATGTTCATAGTTGTGTGGGATCTACTTAATGGTTAGAAAAACTTTACTTCACACTTATATGGCTACAAGGTTGAAGTTCATGATTAGTAATATGAATCTGAAAATCAAACAGTTCAAACTCTTTCTCCATAAACAAGAAATCTAGGACATTAACCAATCTTGAATTCTCCCAGAACCTGAATAACCCCAATATGTATTTCTATTTGATAAAAAATTGTTTTGACTAAAAAATAAAGGATATTCACCTCTATGAAAAATAGGTATTTTACATTGGAGATTAAAGTGATCGTTTTGGTTGCGTATTGGTCAATATGATGAAAGGTTGGATCATCCCTTAGGGGATTTTGGTGCCAATTTAAAGAATCTATTATAGATGTAACACATCTTTATGAATCCTTTATAGTAAAAATATTAATTATGTTTACCTCTATGAAAAGAATATATTGAAACCATATATCATTCTGAACACATGTATATATCAAAGGTTTATATAATTTAACATTCTTGTGATTTTAATATGATTTAATGATTTATAGAGGAAAAGTATAGAATTTATCAGTATATATGGATGTGGTTGGTGTTGTGGTGTTAGGATCCAAACCATAAAAGGGGTTTACAATGTATCCTTTTGAACGGGATCAAGACCCAAACAGTTCCATGACACTTAATACGACTTTATATATCTTTTAAGATCACAATCCAAGGACCAATTTGGTCACTTTTAATGCTATGTATCCCAAAGAAATGGAATGTTGTTTAATTTCATGTGTACAAGACAAATTTTTTCCAAGTTTTACATCATTTATAATGGAATTTTTGATATGAAACTTCAATTCATTTACAATGGACTACTAGGATACTGGTGCCAAAAAAATTTCATTATTGAAAATAAACATGATAAGACATTTCTAGTTTATCCAGTATATTGGTAACTAAATATGAGATAATTTTTTTTGTTCTTACCCCGAATAAGAGAAAAAATATATAGACATCCACCTTATATCTATTTTTAACTATATGTGGAAGGAAAAAAATATATTCATGTGGAATATGGATTTGTGAGGATGGGCTGGTTTTTACATTATGTAAGATAATTATATGGAGTTATATGCATAATTGAGTTGACACTGAAGTCCAAATGAATGTTTAGGGGAGTGAGGATGAGAATAATATGTTTTAAGAGGTTCTACTAATATCATAATTATAAGTAACATCATTATTAAGGGAATAAATGATTTATTTCAACATCAGGGTCTTATAAATTAGGGAGAGGACCTTGGAAATGTTATTTTTAAGTAGTATTGACCCATATTATTAATGGAATACAAGAATAGAGGGGATTGTTTTGTTTTCCAAAACCCATGTATGTATCTTATGAGGTCATGTAGGATTCCATTCTAGCATTACAATTTTACTAATATTACCTTAGTGAAAGAAATAATTTTTTTATTTCGTCTATCTCATCCCACATAGATTACTTGGGTGAAATAAGGGGGTGTAAAAGAGGCCTAAATAAAAATAATAGGGTTTCATCATGAAGTGACTGACCACTGGTAAAATATTGGACAGACATAGAAAAATGGAAAGAGTCCATATAAAATTATAGGAACCTATATCTAATATAATATTAAAGATTTATGAGAGAATTTATGGTTCATTGAAGTTAGTGTTTAAATCTGCCATTCAAAATGGATTTTATATGAGATTACCTCTATTTAGGAATATCATCGGAATCCTTTATAAAGAACCTTATACAAGTTTCCCAATAGTTATTTTATATGGGATAAGTATTTTTAGTAATGTATTATTCAATGATCCTCCCACTCCAATAATCCAGTTTAAACAAGGGGATTATTTAAGAGTTTTATTTAAAATCGTTCAGAAATGAAACACTACATAAATGATTTTATTTCTATCTAAGAGTTCATTTATTAGAGAAAGGGACCTCCTAATGTTTTTTTGTCTTTATTGATGTCTATCTAGAAATTTTTGGGGTATTTATAGAAAGTATTTTTATCTACCTTCCTGGAATATAAAGTCTCATATGAAATCATTAGAAACATTGCGTCTCAATAAACCTGTCAAAAAGTCACCCTCATTAATGAAAATGTAACAAATACACAAAGGAATATCAAAGTATATTTTCAAAAGGTATCCTTGTAGGGGTAATGTTATATTGAAATAAGTAATTCTTTCCAAAATTTTACGAATGACAATCAACAGTGAGATATTTATTTTTTCATAATAAATTACTACTAAAATACTGCAATTTGATGCATGAATTTAATGATGGCACATGGTCATGGAGGATCTAAAAAAAATTTCCTTAATGTAATAATGCCATGTGGTCATGAAGGATCATCATCAAGATGTTTCATTTAAATGTTTTGTCATGAAAATATAAAGCAGTTACAAAGAATCATCTTGTTGAAGCATGGATAGATGGTCAACCATGATGGTGTTATGAGTACATGAAGGATGTTTTACATTTTTTCATAAGATATTTACCCACCATGAATATATTACAATTTTATAAGGGTATTTCATAAAATATTTCATTGTGAAAAAAAGTTATTTTTTGTTTTTTGACATTCTAGTATTTCACAATGAGTTGATAAATTCTTACATTTCTGTCAATAACCTCCATATAACTGAATCTAATTAGAATGAAAAGTAATTAATTATAAGAATAGAATATGATATCATAATTTCTACAAAATGTGTATAAAATATACAATATATATATGTTAAATTGGTCCTTTATTCTATACATAGGGATCAGTTGAGTATTTTTATCTAATGTGGTTGAGTTGATTATATTTTATTCTCTATAAAAAATAACATCATGTTTGAGATTATTAAAGAAAAATCAATTTTACACATAATTATTGATTTAGTTACATAATTATTATAAAATATTTCATCTATTTATGTGGCATGTATAATTTTTATATAGTACACACTTCACAAAAAATCTATGATATTTTTTATATTTATATTTCTTTAGTTTTTCCTTATTTAATTCACCATAAATATGAATTCCTGTATATTTTATAAAAATTAAACATTAATACAATATCCATGATTCATCCATGAGGGAAATAGAAATTACCATTAACATTATATTGTGTTAGTGCAATAATTTCCACCCATGAAATTTATTTCTCGGGGAGTTAATGGAAATAATACATTAAGACTACTCAGTACTAGATAGGTTTCTTATTTTTTTAATTCAGTTTACATAGTGACATGAACATTGTTATACCATATATTTAGAATCAAATAAGAATTTGTGTTATTTATCATCAAAAAATAGTCTAATACAATTTCATGGAAATTAAATTCTTCATCTTGAAGGTTGGTTATGTAGAGGGGTTTGTTATTTGGAATTCCTAAATATCGTTACATGAAGTAAAACACATTACAGAGCCTTAAATTGAAAAGTACTCATCTACCATGATGTATTACATCATTGACTATTAGTTGGGATCTATTTCAAGCTAACATATTAATCATGGATATATCTTCATTATGAATGGGCTTTATCATTTCAATGTTTTGAGTTTGGGTAGGTGATGTGGGAAATCAAGACATATGAAGTGGAATGTGTATCATAATCCTCTTTTTTACCAAATGAAGGAAATAATACTTGAAATTACTTTTTAGTAGATCTTGGACACAGAAACATTACACTTTATGCACACAAGGGTAGGTTAAGCCTCTAAGATGTTCACATTTTTAGAGGGGATCCTAGCTTAGGGTATATATAAGTAAAATATATACCCTTTAATTTTGTATGGGATGATGTAGAGAGACCACCCCATTTTAAATGGATCTACTCTAGGTGGTGAGGAATTCCATGAACAAGGTCCATCACCCTTGAATAAATGACCTAATTTTTATATAGGATTTTCTAGTGATCATGTCGAATGGTCGATAACCAATACTAAGAAGGCCCCAAGGTTTACCAACCTACTATACAAATGGGATTTCCTATGACTACTATACAATATTGGAGGATGTTATCAACACTAAATGGGAATCATAATTCATCCCATAGGTCAACCAGCTAGTCTGTCTATTGGGATAATGGGCTACATTAAGTACCTCCTCGAGGTGTACGAGTCACAAACTAGTGTTAAAATCAATATCATTGTGATTGTGGATCAATTAGAAAGTATCAGGTGGAATAATCTAAATATTGAAATGTTAGAAAATATCAACAAGATCCTTGGCCATATATATAGTTGGATGGGCCAATTAATATTTTTTTGTAAACATTAATGTAATATGGGGTTGTATTTTATACTATATAAATGGAAATTTTTTAATGACTAAATAATTTCATGCACTATTTTAATAATGTATTTCCAAAGTATATGTGATGTTCGTAAACTCTTACTTTTTGGAAAAAATGTTGTGAACATGTTATTTTTTTTAACAATTTTACTTACATGAAATTTCAATAAAAACCCAGACGAATAACTAAAAATACAACCAGTAACCTCAAATAGTTCACATACATAATATCATTGAAGGGGGGGGTACTAGAATCCACGATTGATGTGGAGATTATCAATAAGGGGCATGATAATTAATGTTTTGTAAAAATATTTCACTATATATAGATTACAATTACCACTATTCCATATGATAACATGTAGAAAGACATCCTATGTTGTATTCTAGCTCAAGATAAATCTTATAATGGATGGAATATTCCTATAGGTCAGTCTCCCAAAGTCGATTATGCCAGTAATTTTTCAATCAACTTTTCTGAAAAAATGATTTGGTTATAACCCAATGGGTTTTTTATGGATGAACTAATGTATTAGTTCAATTCAATAAAATAAATCAATGGTTTATAAGAGTGTTAATTTTAGGAAATGGTAGTAATACCTTGTAAAATTATCTTATAAGAAACCTTTAGTGGACTAAATGTCTGAGAAAAGAAAGATACCGTTGGATATACTATCTTCAAGTATTGGGGTAGCTCTTCTACTATTTTCCCTATTAAATATGTATTACCATAATCTTGGAGAAACTCATCTATTATGGATAACTATGATTTCTCCAAATGAAAGATTTTATCTTGGAAAGAGTTAAGAAATGTCATCCCACCTGAGGAGATGTCTTATGTTGCTGATAATGATGAAGTATATATTAAAAATCAAGATACTAAAGCTAATATTTACTCAAAGATAGGCATAAATTTATCAAAAAAAACAAGAACATATTCTTATAGAGATTAGTTTTTTTGGATAATGATGATGTAGATGAAGATCCTTAGATGGTAAAAGACTCTACTAATGGTGAAGAGGTCCCTCATATAACCTATTGTGATGAGGAATCATGCATTACTATTTATAGGTAACATATTATCAATAAATTTCCTATTAATATCTTATTTATCCTTTATATGTTTTTAAAATATTTCAATTTCTTTTCATGTCTTATAAATATTTACACAGATAGAAATTGGTTGTCCTTGGTTCTTACTCATGTAACCAGGTCAATTTAGAATCCTCTCCCAACTTGAATGCTGTAAATCTTTCCAATTTCATTTGAAAATCTCAAATATTTTATAGGGATACCAACAATGGTCACTCAAATGTATCCATACATAGAAGGTATCTAATAGTCGGAGAAGTCAAGGATAATAGATATATGACTCTACCTATTTTTAGTGAGTAAATAATAATTCAACACATGTTCTTCGACAATAAATATTTTAAATTCTCACCAATCCAATGAATTATTTTATTTTTGATATAAGATTTAGTGGTTCTATAAACCTAGAATTTTCTGACACTAATGAACTGACTTTTTATGCTTTGGAAGGATAGAGTAAATCCCATAAGAAAATGGTTCAACTATTTTTGGGAAGGTTCTGGATAAATGGGTATCCTTATGAATGTTGAATACATGTTTCACCACCTAGAATTTTTGTTATATGAATTCAATGAATTCATAAAGGAAAGATAATTTTCAAGATAATTTCACATTCTTTATCGATCATAGTAATAATTGTTTATTCCCATGTGTACATATATAGGGTTTGGCTCATGATGATCAATGGATAGAAATGTATTATGGGATTAAAGCTCTTCTGGAGGGTGTAGTGAATATATAGTTAGGAAAAAATCCCAAATTCATGGATGAAATGTTCAATAAGATGAATCCGTTAGAGTCCCTTTTGATAATGTGGTGTTGGTTAATCATGTCATTCCCTTAGTGAATGAATGTGGGAATCGTAGCCTCATACTATTCTATTTAATTTCATGTGTACTAATTAACATCACTAGGATGTAAATTTAATTATTTATGTATCATATTAAAACAAATCTAAGCGCCTAATAATTATATTTCTCACCTAGGGGATATTAAAACCATACCTCCTCTAAGTTATTTGGTTACAGATGATATACAAGTCACATGGATGGATTTAGATTTAGATTTTAAGTATGATTCATTTAAAAATAGGATACATAAATATGTATAATTTAATAAATGGAGGCTTGTTTATGAGTCCCCCTCAGTGAGACCAGAGTCCAATTACCTAATCCTTAATGATCAAGTATATGGTGGGTATGCTTACTGTTGAAAGTGGGTTCCATAGACCCAACTTCTATTGCAATTTTATTACCACTAAATTTATGGGTCTTGTTATATATACAAGTGTTTATCTTTCTATAATTGTGTAGATACTTATGCATCCACTTTTTTTATTGCAATGTCCTTAGATTACATGTCCGCTCAATGGGTTATAGCAGATCCTAGACTATAATGAGAACCCCAAGATACCATGAAAGTAATCTTAACATATGTTCTTTGGTCTAGTTACATCATTTTGAAAGGACAAAGATGATGTGTGACCATTAGGTGCTGGGGTCTCATAAGCATTGAGACTTATTCTCATAAAGTTCACACTTGATGATATATAGTAGTTGAGATCATGAGGACAGACCAGTATAATAGGAACACCGCCTGTTATAGGTGTCACTAGTCATTCCCATCTACAGACATGTGGAATGGTCTTTAGACTAGAGATCTTTATCAATGGATTTCATTTAATTACGTACTTTGATACAAGTCGACCACCATGGTGATAAAGTCATGGGGAGGTAGTTTGTGTTGGGTACGTCTTTGGTGGCATGGCATTGATTGAATGATCAATATAGGATTTATCACTTCTGAGTTTAGGAAGAGATATCTCGGGCCTGGTTGATTAGGATGGTTGCATATTCATTAAATCTATGGCCATGGTAGTTAAAGGTAAAACTATAAGGCCCCAGCCTTAAGCATTACTCAATCATGAGTTATTACAAGATTACACATTGAGGATCTTTTCATGTTCAGAGATTTAGAGAATTAGATCCTAAATCATGCATTACATTCCACATTTAAACAAGGTGGTTACATTAAAGAAAATATTCAATTTTCCCATCAAAGGAAACATATTAAAAAAAACATGGATTCTTTCATGACACCTCCTTGACACTATCATCACATCATGTACCTTTCCCTTGACCTGTGAAAAACATTTCAAAAACTTGGGATGAGCATAAAAAGCTCAGTAAGGTATATAAAAATATGGAATGAAAACATTAGTCCATGTATACATAAGAATCAATGAAATCATACTTTACACATAAAACATAATAACTTTAACATACCTCATCAAATCATAAATAACTCATAGAAATTATAAGACATAAAGGTAATTTGAGGCATTCATAACATTCTTACATAGGGAGTAACCCTCATGGTTATGTTTGGAATACCCATCACAATATATTCCCTAAATCTATTCGAAAAAACCTTAACATTTAACCCCTTCACGTTACCCAATGCATTGGAGAGAAATATCAGGCTCACCCACCCATAGTTAATCACAGAATCACCCGTCTTCATAACAATTCCCAAGAACCATAACATAATCGTATCACATAAAACATGCATAAAGGAAACATAACATTTCCACATTTAAATCACAAGATATTAATACAACACATTTATATAACAAAAACATTATGAAAAACATTTTCAATACCAAAATAAAATAAAATTAAAACATGGTATTAATTTTTCATTTTAAAAAATGTTATGGCTTGTAGAGGAAGTCGAAACTCAAATAATGGTCACGACGGCGGAGAAGTTATTGTCGCCGCATATGTAGGACAAAAAACATTCCTTTTGTCATTTAGTAAAACACTTCGTATAAAAAAATATTCCTTTTGAATAGAAGTAAACGTCAAAGGGGTTTATACACCGTATAAAAGAAAGATGTGTATAAAGCAAAATATGTCTCAATAAAAGGATATTGAGACGAAGTCCCTTACCTCGTGTCCGACTTGACTCGATAATCCTTTAATCTACTGAATAATAAACTTGAGTTAATTTTAACTTGATTAAGAACATTTTTCAAGTTAATTATTTTCTTTATATCACTTATTACCATGTTATGAACACTATGTAATTATTTAAGTTAATAAGGGTTGTTTTGTCGATCATTGGTACTTGAGTCAAAAATAAACTCTTTATAATTAGAAGTTGTTCATGTGGTAAAATATTCATCATATCTAGAATTAAATTCATGATGTTGGTATCATATATATCATATATATCTAGTATATAAATGCATTTATAATATTACACAACATTTAGAGGTAGGAAATGAAATGCACCGTTCATGGAGACGGTAAGCCGTACGTACGCATTAACACAAATTTCATTTCTATTTCGTATTTAATGGAATTAAAACATAATGATGTAGAGTTATATTATAATTACAGCATAATATCATATATAAAATCATAAAATCCATCCTTTATACATCGACATATGGCATTAACGAATCAAATCACTTTGAGGGGGCAGTAGTCTGCACTTCCTAAAATGAAGATATCACATTTACCCATAATAGAAACCATAAAGGTATGCCAAAAATGAAAAATACAGAATAATAAGGAAAAAATAAACATATTATATATCATATTTAAATATAGTGACATATTAATGGCCACCTTTGAAGGTGTTATAAGAATATTGAACTATCATCGTTTCGTGAGGCAGAAATTCGCCATCCACGAAAACAGTATGTTCTATAACCATTACATATAGGTGTGTGTAAGTTTAGATCGAATAATTCTTATAAAAACATCCTAGTATATTGAAGATACTGGTTTTGTTACAAAAGAAATAATTAAAAATAGTTTAGGGGGTTGGAGAAGCAAAATAAAACAAAAGAACATTAGAGAAGGAATTTCCATTAAATCGGGTAACTCCTCTTTGTTTGAACCAAAAGGGTTTCTTGAAGAGCTTTCTTCCTTAGGTAATACTTCTAGGATGAAGAGAGGGATGTGGAGAGATAAAATGAGGAGAACTTGGCCGATCCAATGGCTTGAGAGGTGTGGGTAAGGAGGTAGAGGTGGGGACCTTTTATTAGAGGGAGGAGGGGCACTCTTTGTAACACCCCGAGATTTTATGAAAAATATTCTTTTTAATTTCATTAATGTACTGTGTTGTATGCTACACCAAAATAAGCTTGCACAACACGCATCCTTGACTTTCCTTTCATTACACGCAATCATGGCGTCCCTCGATAGCGTGTGTAGTACGCAATACCGAGTTTCACTAAACAACGATATGCTATTAAAATATTATTAAAACTAGTCGTTATGAATTGTAATAACAACTTTTTGAAATTTTTTAAATTTTATTTTTCAAAATGGAATTCATTTTTGGATTCGGAATATCAAAATTATCTTAGGGAGACATTTTGGTTCTTTTCGGATAACTTTCATTTTCTGATGAATAGTGAAAATTACTAAATTTTAATTAAAAACACCCTTTATAATCGAAATAATTAATAGTGATAAATTATTAATTTTAGTGCTTTTATAGTATATTTAGAATATATTTTTACAATTTAATACAATGTTGGTTATTGTATGTAATTTCACATTTAAACCAGACATAAACAACTATCAATCTTTTGATAGTTATTATCTCTTAAGAACACGCTATTTGTTTTGACGACGTGAATTAATTTTTAAATTAATTAATGAAACTGATATGTTTTGAATTTGGTAAAATAGACATCATTTTTTAATTCAAAATATCAAATATAGCTTAGGCCTAATTTTTGGTATTTTTTTGGAAACTTTCATTTTTTGATGAATAGTGAAACCACTAAGTGGTAGTTAAAAAAATGAATTTTTCATAAAACATAATTTTACCGCTTCTGTGAGTGGAATTTCCAAAAATCCGAGAGACACGGTTGATGTCAGTAAGTAAAATGTGGTTCAATGAGATGAAAATAATTTTTGGTGAATAGTAACTTTTTACTTTTTTTTACCACGCTTAAAAGTTAATAGGGTAATTAACGGTAAAAATGATATTATTATTACCCTAACACGTGTCCTAATTATATTGGATAAGTGTAATTCGATATAAAACAATCTTAGAAATAAAATAGGACCATTTAGGCCCACTTGGATTAGATTAGGACATTTATTAATAATTTATTTAAAGAAGGGTTAAAATAGTTGAAATCAAAGTTTAATAAGTAAATCATATTTAATATATGGTTATACATAATAAAATTCGACTATAAATATTCATTAGAAAGATAAAAATATTTCCAACATAATTATATTTAATTTGTAATTTTTAGACATTAAATAAGCTAATTTATTTATGACACAATGATGATGCAATAATTATTTTATTAATGAAATATTGACATAATTGATGTTATAATATCCAAATAAATGTAATTTGAGACTTTTTATGAATTCCACTAATTTTATATGTTAATATGACATGTTATTATTTATTTAATTAACTTTTTTCTAACTAATCATTCTGTTATGATTTCCCCAAAAATCAATTACTAAATAGTGTCAAAATTGACATAAAATAGTTTTTAAAACAAATATTATATTATTAATTGTTATTTTATTCCTAAAAATCTAAGGTTCAGCCAAATGAATTAGATAAGGTTATATATATTAATAATAAACAACTTGGGGTTCGTTTGGCTTGTTATAGTAAGTTTATTAACCTTATAGTGTAAGAACACAAAAAGACACGGTAAAACTAAAATTATCTAACTTAAATATAAAACTAAATGATAAGGTTAAAATAGTAAACTAAACATGTCCTACTTCTATTGGATGAAAGGCTTTCGACCCATACCCACCATAGCTTCGAAATAACTCAATTTGGAGCTATTAAAAACCGAATATGACTTTATAATAAAATAATATTTTTAGTTATTCCAAAGGTGCCCCACTCCTCCCTTATAAAAGGGCATCTCATCCCTCTCTTCCTCACACCACTTTGAGCCTTCAAGCTCGGCCAAACCCTGAAAATTTATCTTCTACACTTCCCTAGAAATATCCTAGAGGTCCTGGACTTCTTCAAAGACTAATTTTAGTGCCCTAAGAGGAGGACTCAAAGAGGTGCTTCAAAAAAGAGGTAATGTCAGTTACCGATTCTTTGAACATTATTTCTTATTCCAATTCTTCATATTAGGTTGTATAATTATGATTTAATAACATCAGTATCACTAATATACTGATATTTTATTATAAATTATGAAACAACCCTTTTTCACCATCTATCCATCATACGGAAAACAAAATCACCACGCGTGCGTATGTACGTAATACCGTCTCCACGCTGTGGTGTAACCTATTTTCCACCACCACCTTACTTGGATGGGTAAAATGGTGTACATAATAACTATATATGATTATTGTAAATTGATATTGATTCTGAAATAGTATAAATACACTCAAATAAAATTCCACGATCATGAGAACGATATCATCACTCGTGCGTACGTACGGACTACCGTTTCCACGACATGATGAGATTCATTCTCCACGTTAACCATTCATGAATGATTGTAATGTATATATAATAAGTAATCATGAAATATATGAAATAATAATGATACTAGATTTATGTGTATATATATGTATGTCATCTACTTAATTCCATTCAACTCAATAAGGAAACGAAAACAACGTTCATGCGTACGTACGGCCTACCGTCTCCATGAACGGTGTATTTCTTTCCATTTGCTGATATATTATTTATATGTATATTATGAATTTTTATTATATATAAATCATGTTTTATATTATGTAATTAAGTAATTATGATCTAAGTAATCATATGAATAATTACAAGTCAAAACACGGACGACAAATGAAACGATTTTACCCAAAACGCTCTTTAATATGGAATTTACAAAAGAACGGGTAAAATAAAGTTATAAGTGAACCATATATGATATCATAAAAAGGAGTATGATTCTGGAATAAGTCAATGAAATTATTTTAATCATTATACAGGAGGTTCGGACACTTACGAAGCAAATCGGACCTAAGGTAAGGGAAATATCACAATCTCATTTTTTAACCGAGATTGTTTATACTTTGGAATTTACTGGGGTGTGTTTTATCAACCACATCCATGTTTCCTCAATATGTAATATTATTTCCATCCACCTACAATTGTTTAAACCCAATTTTACCCTTTGGTGAGTTTTTAGTAAATGAAATGAAAGGAATCTTTTGTCGTTTTTTGTACGAGGTACTTTCTGACTTTTCCGACCAAAGTACGAGAAGAATGTTTTTTAACTTATATGGCCTGAATGGATTTTTAAAAAAATATTTCCAAGAATCCTAATTTACAAGTTTTCAAGTTTAATTTTAATCAACTTCTTTTAGTTTAAAATTGTATGACATGTTGAGAAAGGAAAAATGTTTTTGAAGTAGAAAGGATATTTTCCTCAAGAATGGAGTTCAAGAGTTTTATCAAAATTATTTTCCATCTAAGATAATATAGGGTTCTATTTCTATCCCTATTATTACATGGATTTGATTATGGAAATATTTTTATGAATTCCTTTATCTTATATGAATTGTTTTATGATTTCATGATGTTTAAGATTCCCATTTTTATTACATGGGTTATGATATGATGTATGGTTTATGATTTTGTGGCACACATAAGAATGGTATCATTATGAGATGGGTTGGACCTATATCTCCCTCCAATGCATTGGGTAATGATTTTATATCTCATGCGATAGACATGGCTGGAACGACATGTTAAACCGATTCAGTGAAACAGGACAGAAACGAGGAATGAACTCGGTTCAGAAATGGAATTTGTCCACTAAGATAGTCTTGGCAATGAGTCTTGACTAATAAGAAATGATTCTCTATGATTTTGTGTGTATTCCACAAAGTTTCATGTTTTAAGTTATCATTATTGGGATTACATTTCACTACTATGATTTATCCCATGTTATTAAATTATGATTTCTTTTGTAGGTTAAGATTTCCAAAAGTTATGTTCTTATGTATATGATGTGATTGATATTTCTTTTGTTTACCTTTACTGAGCATTTGAGCTCACCCTTTTATGTTTTCTTTTCCCCAGGATATAAAGAAAGGTTTTAGGTAAAAAAAAGGAAGATCATTATGGGAGATGTTGAAGATCTTTCACCACGATTAGAAGATTATATTCCGAGTTTCCAAAGACACTAAACCATTACGGTCCTTGTGTGTGTGTTTTTGTTATGTACTAAGTATTCCGAAAAAGTAATGTAATGTCCATGTACGTTAAGCTTAGGGTCTTTACAGTTGGTATCAGAGGAAAGGTTTAGTCAACCTTTGGAAACTAGGATGTGAGAACTTTAGTAAGATCCCTAGATATATTTCTAAGGTATGTCTAGGGATGTTCTTAAGGTTAAGTATAGGATATAGTACTAGAATTACGGTAACCCAAGATGTTACATATTGATGGTACTCCCCCTTTATTATGTTGTTTTCCCTAGCGCGATTTTTGCCTCTCACACGATTTTTTTTGGGTTTTAGACGATCGCTGGAACCCGAAGGAACAGTGTTGATCAATGTAATGGACAATGCAATGATTGTCCTCCTGAACAAACAATTGTTATGGGAGATGGAGTGAAAAATCTTATTGCTATACTTACACAAGCTATGAATCATTATGGACTTCCAAATGAGCAGAGAAGGGAACAATATTATATTGAGTCCTTCATGAGGCAATGACCACCTTCTTTCAGTGGGTCTTCTGATCCACTTGTTGCTGGACAATGTATCAATACCACTGAAAAGATATTTTCAGTTCTTCAATTTTATGAACATGATAAATTCATCTTAGCAGTATATCGTTTGGAAGGTGATGCTGATCATTGGTGGATCTTATCAAGAATATGAGGCCAAGAGATAAAATTGAGTCCATGGAATGGGACGAGTTCAAGAAATTATTTTTCAATAAGTACTTCCCTCGTATTATTCGAACAAAGATGGAGAAGGAGTTTCTTGAACTAAAGCAAAAGGATGATAAATCTGTTGGTATATATGAATCAAATTTTACAAGGCTTGCAAGGTATGCATCTGGCTTTATCATCCAACCTGAAAGTAAAGTTGATCGATTATTCAATGACTTAAAACCAAATCTTCGAAGGGAATTAGCTATAAGAGACTTCAGTAGCTATGAAGAAATTGTGCGTTGTGCTATCAAGGTAGAAATGGAAGTTGTTGTTACTTTTACAGCTCATAGTTTTGACAAGAAACGAAAGATGGAGTTCAAGGAGAAATCTCAGAATAATGGTGAAAAGAAGCTGAATGTTTCCTTATGCTCAAAGTGTGGAAAGAAGCATGGTGGAGATTGTCTTAAAGGGACTAGAAAATGTTTTATGTGTGGAAAAGAAGGTCATCGAGCAGCCGAGTGTCGAAGTAATGTAAAAATGGTTTCTAATGATGTGAATAATGAAAAGACTGTAGAGAACGCAGCACCAACACATCAATGCTTCAAGTGCAAGGAAATGGGGAATTATGCCAATAAATGCCCTAATGCAAGGGTTAGTGATGATCGACATGAGAAACCACTTAAGGCAAAGAACAAAGGGAAGTCACATGCGATCACTATTGACAATGTTGAATATGACAACGATGTGGTGGAATGATTAAGTGTTTATGTAATGGGACTCCAAAATAATGTTTTATATAGTATCGTGGAATATTGGAATATTTATGTATTGGTATATTGTGGTTTTCAATGGTACCGGTAACCATAGAATGTGATTGAGATATTTTTGGAAAAAAAGATGATATGTTCATAATGAAAGGAAAACAAGAAAATGAAATGTTTGACCATATTCATGAGCTCATGACTGATATAAGGAAAAGTTTATATCAAGGTTTGAGTATATAGAATTTTTGGATTTTGTTATGTGGAAAGAGTTAACTTTTGACTGCATTCATGTTTTCACTAAGGTTAAATGTGTATTCATTCTTCAAGAGAATACATGATTAAGGTATTCACATGTTTGTAATTTTACCAAAAAGATATATCTAATGATATATGGGGGATAAATTATGGCATTCACATGATTGTTATGTGACATTTCAAGTAATCATTTTTTTATACTATGAGCTTGGACTGAAGTATTTTAGATAAGCCTAAAGATTGGAATCGATTATGTTGGACATAAGTTAGGATAAAACTTTTTTTGATATTATTTATGGGATGTTATATTAATATAGCTTTAGAAAAAGGACAACCTGCAGGACGGGCGACAGCCCATCACGTCGGACAAGGCTGTGGGAATCAAACCCACATCCGAAGTGCGACTGGCCTTTATCGCCTACCACTGGCCTATCGGAAGTCCCTATTTAGTAGAAACTAGTTTTATTATATTAAGCAGTATAATATATGCAGTATAAGTCCATTTTAGGAACCATATATGATTAATCTCACTATAGATGGACTTATGTAAGTTTTGATAACTTTTCTAACCTTTTGTTTGAGACAGATGGAATGACCCATCATTCTATCACATGATCTGCTAACACATCATGAATGAAAAATTCAACTTCATTTCTTTAAGAAATGAAGAGGAAATTATTCAAAGAACGACCAATGGTGAGACTATACCAAAATCACGAAAGTATTTCTTCTAATTCCAATTACATCAACTTTAGGGAAATGATCTTGAAAACAAAAAATGTTGTCCTAGTGCTCTTATATCTGATGAATCAGATGGTACCTTAGATCGTCACAAATTTATGGATTTGTGATTGCTGGATTTTCCATAGCCATGTTCTCTACCACTCTCCATCAGAACATGATGGTTAGATTTCTCTTCCATATCCATATTTTCACATATGTTCTCCTACATGGAAACCCAGTGATGAGTTAATTTGGGTAACCGTTACATTTCATACATTATTTTTTAAAGCCAAGTTTTGGTATTCCTTTTTACGATGTGGGTTTCTATTAAAGAAACTTTCGAGTCGTAAACCATTTATAACCCTGAAGAATTTCGAGGGCGATATTCATTTTAAGGGGGGTAGAATGTAACACCCCAAGATTTTATGAAAAATATTCTTTTTAATTTCATTGATGTCTTGTGTTGTACGCTACACCAAAAAAAGCTTGCACAACATGAATCCTTGACTTTCCTTTCATTAAACACAAGCACGACCTTCCTCGATAGCGTGTGTAGTACGCAATACTGAGTTTAACTAAACAATGATATGCTATTAAAATATTATTAAAACTAGCTGTTATGAATATTAATAACCACTTTTTGACATTTTTTAAATTTTATTTTTCAAAATGGACTTCATTTTTGGATTCGGAATATCGAAATTAGCTTAGGGTGAAATTTTGGTACTTTTTGGATAACTTTCATTTTCTGATGAATAGTGAAAATTACTAAATTTTAATTAAAAACAACCTTTTTAATCAAAATAATTAATAGTGATAAATTATTAATTTTAGTGGTTTTATAGTATATTTAGAATATATTTTTACAATTTAATACAATGTTGGTTATTGGATGTAATTTCACATTTAAACCAGACATAAACAACTGTTAATCTCTTGATAGTTATTATCTCACAAGAACACGCTATTTGTTTTGACGACAGGAATTAATTTTAAAATTAATTAATGCAACTGATATGTTTTGAATTTGATAAAATATAAATCATTTTTGAATTCTTAAAATCAAATAAAGCTTAGGCCTAATTTTTGATATTTTTCTGGAAACTTTCATTTTTTGATGAATAGTGAAACCACTAAGTGGTAGTTAAAAAAATGAATTTTTCATAAAACATAATTTTACCGCTTCTGTGAGTGGAATTTCAAAATTCTAAAAGACATGGTTGATGTCAGTAAGTAAATGTGGTTCAATGAGATGAAAATAATTTTTGGTGAATAGTAACTTTTTACTTTTTTTTACCACGGTTAAAAGTAAATAGGGTAATTAAGGGTAAAAATGATATTATTATTAGCCTAACACATGTCATAATTCTATTTTATAAGTGTAATTCGACCAAAAACAATCTTAGGAATAAAATATGACCATTTAGGCCCACTTGGATTATATTAGGACATTTATTATTAATTTATTTAACGAAGGGTTAAAATAGTTAAAATCAATGTTTAATAAGTAAATCATTTTTAATATAGGGTTATACATAATATAAATTCAACTATAAATATTCATTAGAAAGATAAAAATATTTCCTACATAATGATATTTAATTTGTAATTTTTAGACATTAAATAATTTAATTTATTTATGAAACATTGATGATGAAATAAATATTTTATTAATGAAATATTGACATAATTGATGTTATAAATACCCATATAAATGTAATTTGAGACTTTTTATGACTTCCAATAATATTCCAGGTTAATATGACATGTTAGTATTGATATAATTAACTTTTTTCGAACTAAGAATTCTGTTATGATTTTCATAAAAATCAATTACTAAATAGTGTAAAAATTGACATAAAATAGTTTTTAAAACAAATATTATATTATCAATTGTTATTTTATTCTTAAAAATCTAAGGTTCGGAAAAATGACTTAGATAATGTTATATATATTAATAATAAACAACTTGTGGTTCGTTTGTCTTGTTATAGTAAAGTTATTAACCTTATAGTGTAAGAACACAAAAAGACACGGTAAAAGTAAAATTATCTAACTTAATGTTAAAACTAAATGATAAGGTTAAAATAGTAAACTAAACTTGTACAAATTATATTGGATGAGAGGATTACGACCCATCCACACCTTATCTTTGAAATAACTCAATTTGGAGCTATTAAAAACTGAATATGACTTTATAATAAAATAATATTTTTAGTTATTCCAAAGGTGCCCCTCTCCTCCCTTACAAAAGGGCACCTCCTCCCTCTCTTCCTCACACCACATTGAGCCTTCAAGCTCGACCAAACCCTGCCAAATTCTCTTCTCCACTTCCTAGAAACATCCCAGTGGTCTTGGTCTTCTTCAAAGACCAATTTTAGTGCCCTAAGAGGAGGACTCAAAGAGGCGCTTCAAAGAAGAGGTAATGTCCGTTACCGATTCTTTCAACTTTATTTCTTCTTCCTCTTCTTATTCTTAGGTTGTTTCATTATGAAGTAATAACATCTGTATCACTCATATACTGATATGTTATTATAAGTATTAACCAACCCTATTTCACCATCTATCCATCCTACGAAAAACAAAATCACCGCGCGTGTGTACGTACGGAATACCGTCTCCATGCCGTGGTGTAATCTATTTTCCACCACCACCTTACTTGGATGGGTATAATGGTGTACATGATAACTATATATGATTATTTTAAAGTGATATTGATTCTGAAATAGTATACATACACTCAAATACAATTCCACGATCATGAGAACGATATCATCGCTCATGCGTACGTACGGACTACCGTCTCCACGATGCGATGAGATTAATTCTCCACGTTAACCATTCATGATTGATTATAAAGTATATATAATAAGTAATCATGAAATATATGACATAATAATGATACTGGATTTATGTGTATATATATGTATGTCATCTACTAAATTCCATTCAACTCAAAAAGGAAACGATAACAACGTTCATGCGTACGTACGGCCCACCGTCTCCATGAACGGTGTATTTCATTCCATTTATTGATCTATTATATATATGTATATTCTGAATATATATTATATATAAATCATGTTTTATATTCTGGAATTATGTAATCATGATCTATGTAATCATATGAATAATTACAAGTCAAAACACGGACGACAAATGAAACGATTTTACCCATAATGCTCTTTATCATGGAATTTACAAATGAACGGGTAAAATAAAGTCATAAGTGAAACATATATGATATCATAACAATGATTATGATTCTGGAATAAGTCAATGAAATTATATAAATCATTATACAGGAGGTTCGGACACATACGAAGCAAATCGGACCTAAGGTAAGGGAAATATCACAATCACATTTTTTATCCGAGATTGTTTATACTTTGGAATTTAATGGGGTGTGTTTTATCATACACATCCATGTTTCCTCAATATGTAATATTATTTCCATCCACCTAAAATTTTTTAAATCCAATTTTACCCTTTGGTGAGTTTTTAGTAAAAGATATAAAAGGAATCTTTTGTCATTTTTCGTACGAGGTACTTTTTGACTTTTCTGAAAAAAGTACGAGAAGAATGTTTTTTTTGACTTATACAACATGAATGGATTTTTAAAACAATATTTCCAAGAATCTTACTTTACAAGTTTTCAAGTTTATGTTTAATCAACTTCTTTTAGTTTAAAATTGTATGACATGTTAAGAAAGGAAAAATGTTTTTGAAGTAGAAACGATATTTTCCTCAAGAATGGAGTTCAAGAGTTTTATCAAAATTATTTTCCATCTAAGATAATATAGGGTTATATTTCTATCCCTATTATTACATGGATTTGATTATGGAAATATTTTTATGAATTCCTTTATCTTATATGAATTATTTTATGATGTCATGATGTTTAAGATTCCCATTTTTATTACATGGGTTATGCTATGATGTATGGTTTATGATTTTGTGGCACACATAAGAATGGTATCATTATGAGATGGGTGGGACCTATATCTCTCTCCAATGCATTGGGTAAAGATTTTATATCTCATGAGATAGACATGGCTGGAACGACAGGTTAAACCGGTTCAGTGAAATAGGACTGAAACGAGGAATGAACTCAGTTCAAGAATGGACTTTGTCCACTAAGATAGTCTTGGCAATGAGTCTGGACTAATAAGAAATTATTCTCTATAATTATGTGTGTATGCCACAAAGTTTCATGTTTTATGTTATGATTATTGGGATTACATTTCACTACTATGATTTATCCCATGTTATGAAATTATGATTTCTTTTGCAGGTTAAGATTTCCAAAATTTATGTTCTTATGTATATGATGTGATTGACATTTCTTTTGTTTACCCTTACTGAGCATTTGAGCTCACCCTTTTATGTTTTCTTTTCCCTAGGATATAAAAAAAGGTTTTAGGTAAAAAAAGGAAGATCTTAATGGGAGATGTTGAAGATCTTTCACCACAATTAGAAGATTATATTCCGAGTCTCCAAAGACACTAAACTATTATGGTCCTTGTGTGTGTGTGTTTTTGTTATGTACTAAGTATTCCACAAAAGTAATGTAATGTCCATGTACGTTAAGCTTAGGGTCTCTACACTGTTGGAATGTTAAGAAATGTTACTTTATTTTAAAATGATTTTCGTATTTAAAACGCCCCACATTGATATATTTCGGGGATAAGGTGATAAGGGTTTGAAATATTCTCATCCAATAGGTTTTTGACAAGTGTAAGTCTTAGATTTTACATTATATTTTCATTTTATTTAAATCATTCATTAATGAGATAATCTCTGCATCATCATGATGTCATAAAT
Organism: Viscum album; assembly: GCA_963277665.1. NCBI lineage: Eukaryota > Viridiplantae > Streptophyta > Magnoliopsida > Santalales > Viscaceae > Viscum > Viscum album. The sequence continues at coordinate 1,145,619,563 of OY728148.1, forward strand.
AAATAAATTTATTTAATGTCTAAAAATTATTAAAAAAATACTATAATGTAGGAAATATTTTTATATTTCCAATTAATATTTATATATTAAGAGATCATTTACACATACAAAACTAAAAATGTTTTACTCGGGTGATACATTCTTTAGTGATATTCTTTTTTCTTTAAAAATAAAATGATAAAGTGTCACTTTCACAGAAAAGTGATTCCATGGGGTCCCTATGATTGGAACAAGGAATCCCATGGTCAGACATGACACAAAAAATATCATTAGGACACATTTTGGGGTCATTTTTTATTATTATGATATTATTTTATTATCTTTAACTACCGGATTACTAATTAATCAAGATAATTAAAGATAATTAACGTCATTACTATTCATAATGTCCAAAAACAAAAGAGTCTTAATTAAATAATTTGAAACTTATGATTCCAAATATGTAATCCATTTTACCAAATTCCAAACATAGAAATTTCAATAATTAATTTAAAAATATTTCCCGTTGTCAAAACAAATAGCGGGTTTTTTTGAAACAATATCTATGAGATGTTTGGCACATCTTTATGCCCAATCCCAAAGTGAGATTAATTATAATGACAAAAAATGGATTAAATGGTGAAAATATATTCTAATTACACTTTAAAATAAATTAAAATGATAATCTAACTATATAATTAAATTAGATGAAAAAGCAGTTTTGATGTAAAATGCAGTATTTTTCACTATTCATTAAAAAATGAACATTGTCAGAAAAATACCAAAAATTTATCCAAAGTAAATTGAAATGTCCCAATCATAAAGAATAAGTTTATTTTGATAAATAGAGCTTATAAAATTGTCATAATTTTGTTTTAAAAATGGGTTTCCATCAAAAGGCAGTACAACAATCTTTTAAAAATATTAGGGTATTCCATGATTAAGATTGGGTTTATTCTAATTTTAAACGTCTTAAAACACTATATAATTCATAAATATACATAGATAAGAATATCTATTATTCACTACTTACTTGGGATGTTACAAAAACCGTCTGGAAAAATCAACAAATAAATTTATGCAAATAAAGGATGATGAAACTTTTATGCATTATTCTTTATTGAGATATCGATGACGAAGAGAATATATTACACATACCATGTTCGTAGGAAGGTAGTTGTTGCTTTGACTTTACCTTGTCCAATAGGGTCCTTGATGGGTTGCTAGACCTCGTTCTTGGTCGGTGGATAATATTCACTGCTATATAGATAGGGCATAGAGGGTCACACACAATAGAGCTTTGAGAATCTCCCATATTCTGGGAATATGAATATAAAACATTGTGGGCCCTACCAAAAAGTCCGAGTACTGTCCAAGTTCCATAGATCACTAAGGAATAAATAAATTTTTTAATCATTCATGCTTGGAATAATATGTTGAATTTATTTATAACATGTATTTACAAGTGATTAACTAAATACAAACATAAAATACTATTTGAATGGATTTTAATATCCAGGGTTCATTTAATATTTTTAGTAGAAGTGATTCGAGTAATAGATTCAATTTTATCACTTGATATATATTTATTATATATTTCTATTAGTGATAAAAATTATAAATATTATTTATGGCATACTTTAATTTAACATAAATAAATATTAATAATACATAGATAGAGAATATATATTAAACGGGGGATGATAACCCATACCTGGTTTTTTAGATATTCCCTAGATAAGTAAGAGATAGGATCTCCCCTTGTAACTACTCATGTGTGAAATTTGAGAGCCTCTTTCTCCTCCTGGATTCTAGGGAGAGTTCCTCTCAATAATGGAAGAACATTAAGATCATCCTTCTTAGACCGAAGTTTCTTGCCTTGTGGTGATCACTAATGTGTTGAAGAGATCATTAGTGATCCACGTTAGTACCCGGATTCTAGTGAATGACATGCAAGAATATTTGAGGGGCGTGTGAGGAATGTCTAGTGGACTTCGACGTCAGATTCTTTGAGAAACGGTCATCAGCCTCCTGCAATGTACTTGCGCACGTCAGTTCGGAACAAGGAACTTATTCATTTTACTTTGTGCTCTATAGAAATCCACGTGTGGTCCTTAGACTATACCATGAGAGCTAACTTGATTTGATGTTGTAATGTTGTTCTGGTGATGCGAAAAAAATTAATTTCCCAGCACATAGGTTTCCACTTCCGATCCCGGTACCTAACAATGGTATCAGAGGCACACATGATTTCTCAGAGTCAAATGAAAAATTAAAATGCATTAAATTTAAGTACGAAGGACTAAATCTGTTCCAACGGATCCGATCACACATCGATCCCTTTCCGAATGGCCAAGTTATGTCTATTTGAAAACATTAATTGGATCGACATCATTAGGTTTTAAATCTTTAGATTAAAATTTAATAAAGAAACAGTTTTAATTTTACGTATGTGTTCTTCAAAATAATAAAATCTAGCCATGCTATGACCGGAATCCGGTAGATGGAATATTTCCATTTTTTTTGAGTAAAATAAAAAATTTAATGAAATAATGTCATTTTATTTTACGCAAATAATAAAAGAAATATAAAATGGTGTTTTTGGAGACTTGGGGAATATAATTTTTTTTTATTTAACGTCTTTAGACTTTAAATTTAAATTTAAAATAAAACAAATATTGGGACCAAGACACCAAAGTGGGTCTTGTTCCATTTTATTTTAATTTGTTTAAAATGTGGGTTATTTTTTTCATAATGATAAAACAATAAAAAGAAAAAAGGATGAAGACCCACAAGTCTTCTTCCACACAGAAGGCGCTGTCCTCCATTGGAAACTACCTAGAAGTCCACCTTCCAACCCTTGTGGTCGAACCACCTCCTTGCAGCCGGTCTACCTGGAGCTGCACCCTCACCACTGCCTCACACGCCACCCGTATCCCGCGCCAGCTAGACCTGCCTCCTCCCTCCGAGATTGCACGTCACCTGCTGGCAGCTGCTAGACCACACTCTATTAATGGACCCACGCCACTGTCTTCTACCGCACCGCACCACAACGCTCGCCCCACCTCTGGATCACTGTGCCGAACCAGGCAGCGCCATACCAGGCCACGCTGGACCAGGCTGCACTGGACCAGGTAGCACCAGACCATGTTGCGCAGGACCAGGTCACGACGGACCACGCCACCGCCAGACCAGGCTGCACCGGACCGCCTCCAGCTTGCTCAGGCCGGACCGAGGTGCGCCAGACTGGGTCGCCGCCCGTGCAGCTACTAGAGCATTTCCATGATGCCTCTACACTCTTCGAGAAGAGTTTACTTTTGGCCAGAAGATGCTACCCCCGCGGGTACTACTGGTCCAGCTGTCAAACCACGGTCACTCCGTGGAAATGCCGTGATTTGGCCATATTTTAGTAAGACACTCACAACGGTTCACAGTACTTCCCTACTCCTCCCTACAATAGGTAACCTCATTTAATTAATTTTAAATAATTAATTTTTTAAAATTTAAAAAAATAGAATTATATTGGTGTATAAATTTAATTTAATCAAAAACATTAATTTAATTAAAAATTAAATAAAATTAATGGTTTAATTTCATTTTAGAATTGAAAATAAATTAATAGTTCAACTTAATTTTATAGTTAAAATAATATTGATGGTTTAATTTAATTTTTAGAATTATAATTAAATTAAATATTTTGAACAGATAAATATAAATTAACTAAATTTATTTAAATTATTTTAATTTATAAGAGAACCCTCATAATATTTAAATTTTATTGTAGTTTAATTTTAATTGTTCTTTATTTATACCGTCTGGTCTCGAGAAAGTGACAGAACCGTGAATGTCTGGTTTATTTATTTTTTTAGTTATTCATTCAATGTGTGCGATGATTGTAATAATTAGTTAGATAAATGATGGTCTTCGAATCCTCTTTTAATTCAAACATGTATAAGGGACGGAATCTCCATTTCACAAGTTTTATTTTGTACTCCTAGAGCCCTTGCCTGCATGTGAGTATATTTTTAATTAATTGATGATGATCCAAGACGCAGACCTTGCCATGTCGAGGCCGTAATACATACTAGAGCCGAGCACATTTCATTGGGGATAGTTGCGACATGATTAAGGAGTCAACTTAGGCATGGATTCCCCTAGGTCACGATTGATCTGTTATGGATCGATCATAATTGAATGCTCAAGAGCAGTCAGATTGCATGATTTACCTTTGTGAATTTTTTATTATTTATGCGAGTGCATGATTATTTCTTGATCACATAGAATAGTAAACAAGATAAAAATGCATAAATAATTGATCAATATATTTCTATTTTCTATTTAGTTGTGAGAGAGAAAATCAAGTTTGAACATATATATAGAAGAAGGATTATTCATCAATAAATAATAAAATCCATCAATGATATATGATGTCCAGATTTCTTCCATTTCTCCCATATAAACAAAAACATGTTTTTTTGTTCTCTTTAGCCATAGTTGAGAGTGTCTGTTACCACCGGGGCATTATTCACGAGAGAAATGGGTTGACTTAACTAAAGTGAGTAGTCAAGGATTAGACATTGCTAAATTGCTATCACTTTAGAGGCAATATGTTGAGGGAATCATGTTTGGATTCCAAAAGCTAGGACTTTACTCAGAAAAACAAGGAACCACAACTCAAGTGGATTTCCAGCCTATTACCTACCTTGAAACACTCCGAGTAGTGGTGTCGCCATAGATTATAGACTACGAGGGAGGTTTGGAGGATCCCTTCAAATAGATTACTCAAGATATAGAGTATTTAGAATCTAATAGTGAGGGATATTAATGGTTCACAAAAATAGTGGGAGACATTAAAATGATATCATAATTTATTAATAATAATTGTAAACAGGCCATGAAGACAAAGTAATAACATATAAATGTTTATTTGATGTAGATTTAAGATGGAAATCACCAACAACACATGTACTTTATCCCTGTTATCGATTATGGATAAATAAAATATCCTGACTGGAAATAACATCCAAGAGTGTTACATACACTTGGGTATAGTACTACGCCAAGAAATGAAGTTATATATCCTGTAATCCCTAGTTCCTTCTGAGCCTCCTCACGGAGAAAGCATGGAATAAATAGATAAATAGAGAAATCATGTAGACGATGCACTTGATGTACAATTAATCATGTTGTCATCCTTGTCCAGAAAAATGAAAAAAATGCATGAGAATGAGGACGCCTACAAGATGCTTTCATATTTCCCATAATTCTATTATGAGAGGGTCATTCAAGAAAGATATGAGATCTGAAGTTCCCTTTATATGTGAAGGCTAGCAGAAGGGAACCATGAAGGTCCTCATGTTCTCAAGATGATTGGGTTTCTTGAGAGGCTTGCAGCCCTTGGGTTCAAATTGAACCAAGATATAAAAGTGGATCTCATTATTTCATCTTTACCATCAATCTTCTCGACATTTATTTTCAATCATAACATGAATGACATGAAAACGTCATTCCCATACCGTTTGAATTTAGTTCACCAAGATGATAAGGATATGAAAAATACCAATTTATCTGTCCTTATGGTGAACAAGAAAAACAAGGGAAAGGAAAAGGGTTATAAGGCCAAGTAAAGGCCAAAGACACCAATGCATTTTCATGAAATGAAGACAATGATTCAGAGGCAATGTAATTACCAGGAAGCCTTCTTCTTTGGATGTGGAAAGAAAGTCCACTGGAAGAAGAATTGCAGAGGTGGGAAGATTAAGAAAACTGATTCTTCTACTTCAAGTATTTTTGTCATCAAATGCACTCTATCTTTATCTACATGTTGGGTATTGGATATGGCATGTGGCTCACATATTTGTATTCATATACAGGAACCAGGTGTGTTCAGGAAGACTGAGAAAGGTGAATTGGATCTCTGAGCTACAAATAGTGCAAGTCTAGAAGCCTTGGATGTGGGAGACTATTACATAACCTTACCAAGTGGTTTGGTTATAGTTTTAAACAATTTATATTATGTACCTTAGGTAACTCGTAACATTATATTTGTGTCATGTCAAGACACTATGGGTTTTTATTTCATGTTTGGAAATAAATATTTTTTCTTTTATAGGGATAACATATGTTATGGTATGACACATCTTAATAATGGTTTTTAAAATTGGGAAGTTGGGAATCCCGTAGAGAAAATCAATGAAAAAAATAGCCAACCGAAATGATATATCACTTGCCTATGGAACTTCTAGTGTGGTCATGTAAACGAGAAGTGGTTATGAAGATTACATCAAGAAGGGTATTTAGACTCGGTACAGTTACAACCTTTGGATGTATGTCAAGATTGTTTACAAGGAAAGATGACCCAAGAAAATTTCTCAAGAAAGGGAGAAAGAGACAATGCAGTACTGGAATTAACGCATACTGATGTATGTGGTCCATTTCCAGTAGATGCAAGGGGTGTTTTTTCAGACTTCATCACTTTTACTGATGACTATATTATGTATAGATATATCTACTAAATAAATAATAAGTCTGATTCCTTTCATATTTTTAAGGAATAAAAAAATGAATTAGAAAAACAACTTGGAAAAATTATAAAAACACTCCACTCAGACCGAGTCAGAGAACATCAGAACCAATCATTCATTGATCACATGAAGAGTGTGGGATATCATCCAAACTCAATACTCCTTATACACCTGAATGTAATAGTGTTAGTGAAAGGAGGAATATGACCTTACATGACATGGTCAGATCAATGATGAGTCATGCAACTCTTCCATTATCCTTTTGGGGATACACATTACATAAAATATCATATACCCTTAACCAAGAACCAATTTAGGCTGCAGGTGGGATTCCATATGAGTTATGGAATGTAATGAAACCTAGTCTGACAGACATACGTTTATCAGGGAGTGAGGCATTTTTCAAGACTTTACCAACTGACAAATTAGCATCCAGTAGCACCAAGTCCATCTTTATATGTTATCCTAAGGAAACTAGAGGATATTACCTATATAAACCTTTAAATAGAAATTCTATTGTGGAAATATATTACATATATCAAGAAAGGGAAAACATTTCTCTTAGAAATAGTGGGAGAAATATTGACTTCAATGAAGTTAATGCTCTTGATGAACAATAGTTTGAAGATGAATAATTTCTACAAGAACATGTGAAAGAATAAGTTGTTTCTAAGACAAAAATACTCTATAGGTCTACGGAAGATGTTAAAGAACAAGATCTTTATGGTTTTCTTATCACCGAATCAGGTGGAACATTAGTCCTTAAGGATGATGAACCTCTAACCTACAAAGAAGTAGTTGAAGGAAAGAAGCTACTAAATGTAATGAATCCATGAATTCTGAGATGGAGTCCATGTACGAAAATCAGGATAGATTTTAGTTTACCCTCTAGCTGATGTAAAGCCCATTGGATGCAAATGGTTATTCAAGAAGAAGATAGACATGGATGTTGAGGCTAATACCATTAAAGCATGACTGGTTGCAAAGGGTTTCACAAAATGTCAAAGCATTGACTATGATGAAACATTCTCAACAGTACCAATTCTTAAATCCATCTGAATATTGCTTACAATAGTAGCCTTTGATGATTATGAACTTTAGAAAATTGATGTCAAAACTACCTTTTTAAATGGGAGGTTGGTTGAAGCCGTCTATATGACTCAACCCGAAGGGTTTGTCAAGTCAAAGAATTCAATAAAGTGTGAAGCTACAGAGATCCATTTATGGATTGAAGGAGGAATCACGTTCATGGTATGTTCATTTTTATGAGGCCATAAAAGATCTTGGTTTTTTCAAAAATGTAAGAGAGACTTCGGTCTATAAAAAGAATGAAGGAAATTCCATTGTTTTACCAGTGTTATATGTTGATGACATATTAATTATGGAAAACGAGGTACAGATCTTACAGTCAGTTAAGGCATGGTTAAATGACAACGATGTGGTGGAATGATTAAGTGTTTATGTAACGGGACTCCAAAATAATGTTTTATATAGTATCGTGGAATATTGGAATATTTATGTATTGGTATATTGTGGTTTTCAATGGTACCGGTAACCATAGAATGTGATTGAGATATTTTTGGAAAAAAAGAAGATATGTTCATAATGAAAGGAAAACGAGAAAATGAAATGTTTGACCATATTCATGAGCTCATGACTGATATAAGGAAAAGGTTATATCAAGGTTTGAGTATATAGAATTTTTGGATTTTGTTATGTGGAAAGAGTTAACTTTTGACTGCATTCATGTTTTCACTAAGGTTAAATGGGTATTCATTCTTCAAGAGAATACATGATTAAGGTATTCACATGTTTGTAATTTTACCAACAAGATATATCTAATGATATATGGGGGATAAATGATGGCATTCACGTGATTGTTATGTGACATTTCAAGTAATCATTTTTTTATACTATGAGCTTGGACTGAAGTATTTTAGATCAGCCTAAAGATTGGAATCGATTATGTTGGACATAAGTTAGGATAGAACTTTTTTCGATATTATTTATGGGATGTTATATTAATATAGCTCTAGAAAAAGGACAACCTGCAGGACGGGCGACAGCCCATCACGTCGGACAAGGCTGTGGGAATCAAACCCACAACCGAAGTGAGACTGGCCTTTATCGCCTACCACTGGCCTACCAGAAGTCCCTATTTAGTAGAAACTAGTTTTATTATATTAAGAAGTATAATATATGCATTATAAGTCCATTTTAGGAACCATATATGATTAATCTCACTATAGATGGACTTATGTAAGTTTTGATAACTTTTCTAACCTTTTGTTTGAGACAGATGGAATGACCCATCATTCTATCACATGATCTGCTAACACATCATGAATGAAAAATTCAACTTCATTTCTTTAGGAAATGAAGTGGATATTATCCAAAGAACGACCAACGGTGAGACTATACCAAAATCACGATAGTATTTCTTCTAATTCCAATTACATCAACTTTAGGGAAATGATCTTGAAAACCAAAAATGTTGTCCTAGTGCTCTTATATCTGATGAATCAGATGGTACCTTAGATCGTCACAAATTTATGGCTTTGTGATTTCTGGATTTTCCATAGCCATGTTCTCTACCACTCTCTATCAGAACATGATGGTTAGATTTCTCTTCCATATCCATATTTTCACATATGTTCTCCTATATGGAAACCCAATGATGAGTTAATTTGGGTAACCGTTACATTTCATACTTTATTTTTTAAAGCCATGTTTTGTTATTCCTTTTTACGATGTGGGTTTCTATTAAAGAAACTTTCGAGTCGTAAACCATTTATAACCCTAACGAATTTCGAGGGTGATCTTCATTTTAAGGGGGGTAGAATGTAGCACCCCAAGATTTTATGAAAAATATTCTTTTTAATTTCATTGATGTCTTGTGTTGTATGATACACCAAAAAAAGCTTGAACAACATGAATCCTTGACTTTCCTTTCATTACACGCAAGCGTGACCTTCCTCGATAGTGTGTGTAGTACGCAATACTGAGTTTAACTAAACAACGATATGCTATTAAAATATTATTAAAACTAGCTGTTATGAATAGTAATAACCACTTTTTGACATTTTTTAAATTTTATTTTTCAAAATGGACTTCATTTTTGGATTCAGAATATCGAAATTAGCTTAGGGTGAAATTTTGGTACTTTTTGGATAACTTTCATTTTCTGATGAATAGTGAAAATTACTAAATTTTCATTAAAAACAACCTTTGTAATCAAAATAATTAATAGTGATAAATTATTAATTTGAGTGGTTTTATAGTATATTTAGAATATATTTTTACAATTTAATACAATGTTGGTTATTGGATGTAATTTCACATTTAAACCAGACATAAACAACTGTTAATCTTTTGATAGTTATTATCTCACAAGAACACGCTATTTGTTTTGACGACATGAATTAATTTTAAAATTAATTAATGCAACTGATATGTTTTGAATTTGATAAAATATAAATCATTTTTGAATTCTTAAAATCAAATATAGCTTAGGCCTAATTTTTGGTATTTTTCTGGAAACTTGCATTTTTTGATGAATAGTGAAACCACTAAGTGGTAGTTAAAAAAATGAATTTTTCATAAAACATAATTTTACCGCTTCTGTGAGTGGAATTTCAAAAATCCGAAAGACACGGTTGATGTCAGTAAGTAAAATGTGGTTCAATGAGATGAAAATAATTTTTGGTGAATAGTAACTTTTTACTTTTTTTTACCACGGTTAAAAGTAAATAGGGTAATTAAGTGTAAAAATGATATTATTATTACCCTAACACATGTCATAATTCTATTTGATAAGTGTAATTCGACCAAAAACAATCTTAGGAATAAAATATGACCATTTAGGCCCACTTGGATTATATTAGGACATTTATTATTAATTTATTTAACGAAGGGTTAAAATAGTTAAAATCAATGTTTAATAAGTAAATCATTTTTAATATAGGGTTATACATAATATAAATTCAACTATAAATATTAATTATAAAGATAAAAATATTTCCTACATAATGATATTTAATTTGTAATTTTTAGTCATTAAATAATTTAATTTATTTATGAAACATTGATGATGAAATAAATATTTTATTAATGAAATATTGACATAATTGATGTTATAAATACCCATATAAATGTAATTTGAGACTTGTTATGACTTCCAATAATATTCCAGGTTAATATGACATGTTAGTATTGATTTAATTAACTTTTTTCGAACTAATAATTCTGTTATGATTTTCACAAAAATCAATTACTAAATAGTGTCAAAATTGACATAAAATAGTTTTTAAAACAATTATTATATTATCAATTGTTATTTTATTCTTAAAAATCTAAGGTTCGGACAAATGACTTAGATAATGTTATATATATTAATAATAAACAACTTTTGGTTCGTTTGGCTTGTTATAGTAAAGTTATTAACCTTATAGTGTAAGAACACAAAAAGACACGGTAGAAGTAAAATTATCTATCTTAATGTTAAAACTAAATGATAAGGTTAAAATAGTAAACTAAACTTGTCCAAATTATATTGGATGAAAGGATTATGACCCATCCACACCTTATCTTTGAAATAACTCAATTTGGAGCTATTAAAAACTGAATATGACTTTATAATAAAATAATATTTTTAGTTATTCCAAAGGTGCCCCTCTCCTCCCTTACAAAAGGGCACCTCCTCCCTCTCTTCCTCACACCACATTGAGCCTTCAAGCTCGACCAAACCCTGCCAAATTCACTTCTCCACTTCCTAGAAACATCCCAGAGGTCTTAGTCTTCTTCAAAGACCAATTTTAGTGCCCTAAGATGAGGACTCAAAGAGGCGCTTCAAAGAAGAGGTAATGTCCGTTACCGATTCTTTCAACCTTATTTCTTCTTCCTCTTCTTCTTCTTAGGTTGTTTCATTATGAAGTAATAACATCAGTATCACTCATATACTGATATGTTATTATAAGTATGAAACAACCCTATTTCACCATCTATCCATCCTACGAAAAACAAAATCACCGCGCGTGCGTACGTACGGAATACCGTCTCCATGCCGTGGTGTAATATATTTTCCACCACCACCTTACTTGGATGGGTATAATGGTGTACATAATAACTATATATGATTATTTTAAATTGATATTGATTCTCAAATAGTATACATACACTCAAATACAATTCCACGATCATGAGAACGATATCATCGCTCGTGCGTACGTACGGACTACCGTCTCCACGACGCGATGAGATTAATTCTCCACGTTAACCATTAATGATTGATTATAAAGTATATATAATAAGTAATCATGAAATATATGACATAATAATTATACTGGATTTATGTGTATATATATGTATGTCATCTACTTAATTCCATTCAACTCAATAAGGAAACGATAACAACGTTCATGTGTACGTACGGCCTACCGTCTCCATGAACGGTGTATTTCATTCCATTTATTGATCTATTATATATATGTAAATTATGAATATATATTATATATAAATCATGTTTTATATTCTGGAATTAAGTAATCATGATCTATGTAATCATATGAATAATTACAAGTCAAAACACGGACGACAAATGAAATGATTTTACCCATAATGCTCTTTATCATGGAATTTACAAATGAATGCTTAAAATAAAGTCATAAGTGAAACATATATGATATCATAACAATGATTATGATTCTGGAATAAGTCAATGAAATTATTTAAATCATTATATAGGAGGTTCGGACACATACGAAGCAAATCGGACCTAAGGTAAGGGAAATATCACAATCTCATTTTTTATCCGAGATTGATTATACTTTGGAATTTAATGGGGTGTGTTTTATCATACACATCCATGTTTCCTCAATATGTAATATTATTTCTATCCACCTAAAATTTTTTAAATCCAATTTTACCCTTTGGTGAGTTTTTAGTAAAAGATATTAAAGGAATCTTTTGTCATTTTTCAAACGAGGTACTTTTTGACTTTTCTGAAAAAAGTACGAGAAGAATATTTTTTTTGACTTATACAACATGAATGGATTTTTAAAACAATATTTCCAAGAATCTTCCTTTACAAGTTTTCAAGTTTATGTTTAATCAACTTCTTTTAGTTTAAAATTGTATGACATGTTAAGAAAGGAAAAATGTTTTTGAAGTAGAAAGGATATTTTCCTCAAGAATGGAGTTCAGGAGTTTTATCAAAATTATTTTCCATATAAGATAATATAGGGTTATATTTCTATCCCTATTATTACATGGATTTGATTATGAAAATATTTTTATGAATTCCTTTATCTTTTATGAATTATTTTATGATGTCATGATGTTTAAGATTCACATTTTTATTACATGGGTTATGCTATGATGTATGGTTTATGATTTTGTGGCACACATAATAATGGTATCATTATGAGATGGGTGGGACCTATATCTCTCTCCAATGCATTGGGTAAAGATTTTATATCTCATGAGATAGACATGGCTGGAACGACTGGTTAAACTGGTTCAGTGAAACAGGACTGAAACGAGGAATGAAATCGGTTCAAGAATGGACATTGTCCACTAAGATAGTCTTGGAAATGAGTCTGGATTAATAAGAAATGATTCTCTATTATTATGTGTGTATGCCACAAAGTTTCATGTTTTATGTTATGATTATTGGGATTACATTTCACTACTATGATTTATCCCATGTTATGAAATTATGATTTCTTTTGCAGGTTAAGATTTCCAAAATTTATGTTCTTATGTATATGATGTGATTGACATTTCTTTTGTTTACCCTTACTGAGCATTTGAGCTCACCCTTTTATGTTTTCTTTTCCCCAGGATATAAAAAAAGGTTTTAGGTAAAAAAAGGAAGATCTTTATAGTAGATGTTGAAGATCTTTCACCACAATTAGAAGATTATATTCCGAGTCTCCAAAGACACTGAACTATTACGGTCCTTGTGTGTGTGTGTTTTTGTTATGTACTAAGTATTCCACAAAAGTAATGTAATGTCCATGTACGTTAAGCTTAGGGTCTCTACACTGTTGGAATGTTAAGAAATGTTACTTTATTTTAAAATGATTTTCTTATTTAAAAGGCCCCACATTGATATATTTCGGGGATAAGGTGATAAGGGTTTGAAATATACTCATCCAATAGGTTTTCGACAAGTGTAAGTCTTAGATTTTACATTATATTTTCATTTTATTTAAATCATTCATTAATGAGATAATCTCTGCATCATCATGATGTCATAAATAAATAAATTTATTTAATGTCTAAAAATTATTAAAAAAATACTATGATGTAGGAAATATTTTTATATTTCCAATTAATATTTATATATTAAGAGATCATTTACACATGCAAAACTAAAAATGTTTTACTCGGGTGATACATTCTTTTGTGATATTCTTTTTTCTTTAAAAATAAAATGATAAAGTGTCACTTTCACCGAAAAGTGATTCCATGGGGTCCCTATGATTGGAACAAGGAATCCCATGGTCGGACATGACACAAAAAATATCATTAGGACACATTTTGGGGTCATTTTTTATTATTATGATATTATTTTATTATCCTTAACTACCCGATTACTAATTAATCAAGATAATTAAAGATAATTAACGTCATTACTATTCATAATGTCCAAAAAACAAAAGAGTCTTAATTAAATAATTTGAACCTTATGATTCCAAATATGGAATCCATTTTACCAAATTCCAAACATAGAAATTTCAATAATTAATTTAAAAATATTTCCCTTTGTCAAAACAAATAGCGGGTTTTTTTGAAACAATATCTATGAGATGTTTGGCACATCTTTATGCCCAATCCCAAAGTGAGATTAATTATAATGACAAAAAATGGATTAAATGGTTAAAATATATTCTAATTACACTTTAAAATAAATTAAAATGATAATCTAACTATATAATTAAATTAGATGAAAAAGCAGTTTTGATGTAAAATACAGTATTTTTAACTATTCAATAAAAAATGAACATTGTCAGAAAAATACCAAAAATTTATCCAAAGTAAATTGAAATGTCCCAATCATAAAGAATAAGTTTATTTTGACAAATATAGCTTATAAAATTGTCATAATTTTGTTTTAAAAATGGGTTTCCATCAAAAGGCAGTACAACAATCTTATAAAAATATTAGAGTATTCCATGATTAAGATTGGGTTTATTCTCATTTTAAACCTCTTAAAACACTATATAATTCATAAATAGACATAGATAAGAATATCTATTATTCACTACTTACTTGGGATGTTACAAAAACCGTCTGGACTAATCAACAAATAAATTAATGCAAATAAAGGATGATGAAACTTTTATGCATTATTCTTTATTGAGATATCGATGACGAAGAGAATATATTTACATACCATGTTCGTAGGAAGGTAGTTGTTTCTTTGACTTTAACTTGTACAATAGGGGCCTTGATGGGTTTCTAGACCTCGTTCTTGGTTGGTGGATAATATTCACTGCTATATAGATAAGGGCATAGAGGGTCACACACAATAGAGCTTTGAGAATCTCCCATATTCTGGGAATATGAATATAAAACATTGTGGGCCCTGCCAAAAAGTCCGAGTACTGTCCATGTTCCATAGATCACCAAGGAATAAATAAATTTTTTAATTATTCATGCTTGGAATAATATGTTGAATTTATTTATAACATGTATTTACAAGTGATTAACTAAATACAAACATAAAATACTATTTGAATGGATTTTAATATCCAGGGTTCATTTAATATTTTTAGTAGAAGTGAGTCGAGTAAAAGATTCAATTTTATCACTTGATATATATTTATTATATATTTCTATTAGTGATAAAAATTATAAATATTATTTATGGCATACTTTAATTTAACATAAATAAATATTAATAATACATAGATAGAGAATATATATTAAATGGGGGATGATAACCCATACCTGGTTTTTTAGATATTCCCTAGATAAGTAAGAGAGAGGATCTCCCCTTGTAACTACTCATGTGTGAAATTTGAGAGTCTCTTTCTCCTCCTGGATTCTAGAGAGAGTTCCTCTCAATAATGGATGAACATTAAGATCATCCTTCTTAGACCGAAGTTTCTTGCCTTGGGGTGATCACTAATGTGTTGAAGAGATCATTAGTGATCCACGTTAGCACCCGGATTCTAGTGAATGACATGCAAGAATATTCGAGGGGCATGTGAGGAAGATCTAGTGGACTTCGACGTCAGATGCTTTGAGAAACGGTCATCAGCCTCCTACAATGTACTTGCGCACGTCAGTTCGGAACAAGTAACTTATTCATTTTACTTTCTGCTCTATAGAAATCCACGTGTGGTCCTTAGACTATACCATGAAAGCTAACCTGATTTGATGTTGTAATGTTGTTCTGGTGATGCGAAAAAAATTAATTTCCCAGCACATAGGTTTCCACTTCCGATCCCGGTACCTAACAATGGTATCAGAGGCACACATGATTTCTCAGAGTCAAATGAAAAATTAAAATGCATTAAATTTAAGTACGAAGGACTAAATCTGTTCCAACGGATCCGATCACACATCGATCCCTTTCCGAATGGCCAAGTTATGTCTATTTGAAAACATTAATGGGATCGACATCATTAGGTTTTAAATCTTTAGATTAAAATTTAATAAAGAAACAGTTTTAATTTTACGTATGTGTTCTTCAAAATAATAAAATCTAGCCATGCTATGACCGGAATCCGGTAGATGGAATATTTCCATTGTTTTTTTGAGTAAAATAAAAAATATAATGAAATAATGTCATTTTATTTTACCCAAATAATAAAAGAAATATAAAATGGTGTTTTTGGAGACTTGGGGAATATAATTTTTTATTTATTTAACATCTTTAGACATTAAATTTAAATTTAAAATAAAACAAATATTGGGACGAAGACACCAAAGTGGGTCTTGTTCCATTTTATTTTAATTTGTTTAAAATGTGGGTTATTTTTTACATAATGATAAAACAATAAAAAGAAAAAAGGATGAAGACCCACAAGTCTTCTTCCACACAGAAGGCACTGTCCTCCATTGGAAAATACCTATAAGTCCACCTTCCATCCCTTGCGGTCGAACCACCTCCTTGCAGCCGGTCTCCCTGGAGCTGCACCCTCACCACTGCCTCACACGCCGCCCGTATCCCGCGCCAGCTAGACTTGCCTCCTCCCTCCGAGATCGCACGTCACCTGCTGGCAGCTGCTGGACCACACTCTCCTAATGGACCAACGCCACTGTCTTCTACCACACCACACCACAACGCTCGCCCCACCTCTGGCTCGCTGTGCCGAACCAGGCAGCGCCATACCAGGCCACGCTGGACCAGGCTGTACTAGACCAGGTAGCACCAGACCATGTCGCGCAAGACCAGGTTACGCCGGACCACGCCACCGCCAGACCAGGCTGCACCGGACCGCCTCCAGCTTGCTCAGGCCAGACCAAGGTGCGCCAGACTGGGTCGCCACCCGTGCAGCTACTGGAGCATTGCCATGATGCCTCTACACTCTTCGAGAAGAGTTTACTTTTGGCCAGAAGATGCTACCCCCGCGGGTACTACTGGTCCAGCGGTCAAACCACGGTCACTCCGTTGAAATGCCGTGATTTGGCCATATTTTAGTAAGACACTCCCAATGGTTCACAGTACTTCCCTACTCCTCCCTACAATAGGTAACCTCATTTAATTAATTTTAAAAAATTAATTTTTTAAAATTTTAAAAAATAGAATTATATTGGTGTATAAATTTAATTTAACCGAAAACATTAATTTAATTAAAAATTAAATAAAATTAATGGTTTAATTTCATTTTAGAATTGAAAATAAATTAATAGTTCAACTTAATTTTATAGTTAAAATAATATTGATGGTTTAATTTAATTTTTAGAATTATAATTAAATTAAATAGTTTGAACAGATAAATATAAATTAACTAAATTTATTTAAATTATTTTAATTTATAAGGGAACCCTCATAATATTTAAATTTTATTGTAGTTTAATTTTAATTGTTCTTTATTTATACCGTTTGGTCTCGAGAAAGTGACAGAACTGTGAATGTCTGGTTTATTTATTTTTTTAGTTATTTATTCAATGTGTGCGATGATTGTAATAATTATTTAGATAAATGATGGTCTTCGAATCCTCTTTTAATTCAAACATGTATAAGGGCCGGAATCTCCATTTCACATGTTTTATTTTGTACTCCTAGAGCCCTTGCCTGCATGTGAGTATATTTTTAATTAATTGATGATGATCCAAGACGTAGACCCCGCCATGTCGAGGCCGTAATACATACTAGAGCTGAGCACATTTCATTGGGGATAGTTGCGACATGATTAAGGAGTCAACTTAGGAATGGATTCCCCTACATCACGATTGATCTGTTATGGATCGATCATAATTGAATGCTCAAGAGCAGTCAGATTGCATGATTTACCTTTGTGAATTTTTTATTATTTATGCGAGTGCATGATTATTTCTTGATCACATAGAATAGTAAACAAGATAAAAATGCATAAATAATTGATCAATATATTTCTATTTTATATTTAGTTGTGAGAGAGAAAATCAAGTTTGAACATATATATAGAAGAAGGATTATTCATCAATAAATAATAAAATCCATCAATGATATATTATGTCCAAATTTCATCCATTTCTCCTATCTAAACAAAAACATGTTTTTTTGTTCTCTTCAGCCATAGTTGAGAGTGTCTGTTACTACCGGGGCATTATTCACGAGAGAAATGGGTTGACTTAACTAAAGTGAGTAGTCAAGGATTAGACATTGCTAAATTGCTATCACTTTAGAGGCAATATGTTGAGGGAATCATGTTTGGATTCCAAAAGCTAGGACTTTACTCAGAAAAACAAGGAACCACAACTCAAGTGGATTTCGAGCCTATTACCTACCTTGAAACACTCCGAGTAGTGTTGTCGCCATAGATTATAGACTACGAGGGAGGTTTGGAGGATCCCTTCAAATATATTACTCAAGCTATAGAGTATTTAGAATCTAATAGTGAGGGATATTAATGGTTCACAAAAATAGTGGGAGACATTAAAATGATATCATAATTTATTAATAATAATTGTAAAAAGGCCATGAAGACAAAGTAATAACTTATAAATGTTTATCTGATGTAGATTTAAGATGGAAATCACCAACACCACATGTACTTTATCACTATTATCGATTATGGATAAATAAAATATCCTGACTGGAAATAACATCCAAGAGTGTTACATACACTTGGGTATAGTACTATGCCAAGAAATGAAGTTATATATCCTGTAATCCCTAGTTCCTTCTGAGCCTCCTCAGGGAGCAAGCATGGAATAAATAGATAAATAGAGAAAGCATGTAGACGATGCACTTGATGTACAATTAATCATGTTGTCATCCTTGTCCAGAAAAATGAAAAAAATGCATTAGAATGAGGACGCCTAAAAGATGCTTTCATATTTCCCATAATTCTATCATGAGAGGGTCATTCAAGAAAGATATGAGATCTGAAGTTCCCTTTATATGTGCAGGCTAGCAGAAGGGAACTATGCAGGTCCTCATGTTCTCAAGATGATTGGGTATCTTGAGAGGCTTGAAGCCCTTGGGTTCAAATTGAACCAAGATATAGAAGTGGATCTCATTCTTTTATCTTTACCATCAATCTTCTCGACATTTATTTTCAATTATAACATGAATGACATGAAAAAGTCATTCCCATACCGTTTGAATTTAGTTCACCAAGATGATAAGGATATGAAAAATACCAATTCATCTGTCCTTATGGTGAACAAGAAAAACAAGGGAAAGGAAAAGGGTTATAAGGCCAAGTAAAGGCCAAAGACGCCAATGCATTTTCATGAAATGAAGACAATGATTCAGAGGCAATGTAATTACAAGGAATCCTTCTTCTTTGGATGTAGAAAGAAAGTCCACTGGAAGAAGAATTGCGGAGGTGGGAAGATTAAGAAAACTGATTCTTCTACTTCAAGTATTTTTGTCATCAAATGCACTCTATCTTTATCTACAAGTTGGGTATTGGATATGTCATGTGGCTCACATATTTGTATTCATATACAGGAACCAAGTGTGTTCAAGAAGACTGAGAAAGGTGAATTGGATCTCTGAGCTACAAATAGTGCAAGTCTAGAAGCCTTGGATGTGGGAGACTATTACATAACCTTACCAAGTGGTTTGGTTATAGTTTTAAACAATTTATATTATGTACCTTAGGTAACTCGTAACATTATATTTGTGTCATGTTAAGACACTATGGGTTTTTATTTCATGTTTGGAAATAAATATTTTTTCTTTTATAGGGATAACATATGTTATGGTATGACACATCTTAATAATGGTTTTTACAAGTGGGAAGTTGGGAATCCCGTAGAGAAAATCAATGACAAAAATAGCCAACCGAAATGATATATCACTTGCCTATGTAACTTCTAGTGTGGTCATGTAAACGAGAAGTGGTTATGAAGATTACATCAAGAAGGGTATTTAGACTCGGTACAGTTAGAACCTTTAGATGTATGTCAAGCTTGTTTACAAGGAAAGATGACCCAAGAAAATTTCTCAAGAAAGGGAGAAAGAGACAATGCAGTACTAGAATTAACGCATACTGATGTATGTGGTCCATTTTTAGTAGATGAAAGGGGTGTTTTTTCAGACTTCATCACTTTTACTGATGACTATATTATGTATAGATATATCTACTAAATAAATAATAAGTCTGATTCCTTTCATATTTTTAAGGAATAAAAAAATGAATTAGAAAAACAACTTGGAAAAAATATAAAAACACTCCACTCAGACCGAGTCAGAGAACATCATAACCAATCATTCATTGATCACATGAAGAGTGTGGGATATCATCCAAACTCAATACTCCTTATACACCTGAATGTAATAGTGTTAGTGAAAGGAGGAATATGGCCTTACATGACATGGTCAGATCAATGATGAGTCATGCAACTCTTCCATTATCCTTTTGGGGATACACATTACATAAAATATCATATACCCTTAACCAAGCACCAATTTAAGCTGCAGGTGGGATTCCATATGAGTTATGGAATCTAATGAAACCTAGTCTGACAGACATACGTGTATCAGGGAGTGAGGCATTTTTCAAGACTTTACCAACTGACAAATTAGCATCCAGTAGCACCAAGTTCATCTTTATATGTTATCCTAAGGAAACTAGAAGATATTACCTATATAAACCTTTAAATAGAAATTCTATTGTGGAAATATATTACATATATCAAGAAAGGGAAAACATTTCTCTTATAAATAGTGGGAGAAATATTGACTTCAATGAAGTTAATGCTCTTGATGAACAATAGTTGGCAGAGGAATAATTTCCACAAGAACATGTGTAAGAATAAGTTTTTTCTAAGACAAAAATACTCTATAGGTCTACGCAAGATGTTAAAGAACCAGATCTTTATGGTTTTCTTATCACTGAATCAGGTGGAACATTCGTCCTTAAGGATGATGAACCTCTAACCTACAAAGAAGTAGTTGAAGGAAAGAAGCTACTAAATGTAAAGAATCCATGAATTCTGAGATGGAGTCCATGTACGAAAATTAGGATGGATTTTAGTTTACCCTCTAGCTGATGTAAAGCCCATTGGATGTAAATGGTTATTCAAGAAGAAGATAGACATGGATGTTGAGGCTAATACCATTAAAGCATGACTGGTTGCAAAGGGTTTCACAAAATGTCAAAGCATTGACTATGATGAAACATTCTCAACAGTACCAATTCCTAAATCCATCTGAATATTTCTTACAATAGTAGCCTTTGATGATTATGAACCTTAGAAAATTGATGTCAAAACTACTTTTTTAAATGGGAGGTTGGTTGAAGCCGTCTATATGACTCAACCCGAAGGGTTTGTCAAGTCAAAGAATTCCAATAAAGTGTGAAGCTACAGAGATCCATTTATGGATTGAAGGAGGAATCACGTTCATGGTATGTTCATTTTTATGAGGCCATAAAAGATCTTGGTTTTTTGAAAAATGTAAGAAAGACTTGTGTCTATAAAAAGGATGAAGGAAATTCCATTGTTTTACCGGTGTTATATGTTGATGACATATTAATTATGGAAAACGAGGTACAGGTCTTACAGTCAGTTAAGGCAAGGTTAAATGAATGTTTCTCCATTAATGACTTAGGTGAAGCAGCCTATATTTTAGGAATCAAGATATATCATGATTAATCTCAACAGCTGCTTGGGATACGTCAAATTACATATTTTTACAAGGAACTCAAAAGGCAAAATATGGAACAATCCAAGAGAGGTTTGTTGCATATGTCACATGGTATAAATCCCTCCAAAAAATGTGTCCACGAACACAAGAGGAGATTTAAAGAATGAGTACAATCCCTTTGGCCTCAGAGGTGGATTTTTTCATGTATGTCATGCTATGTACTAGGTTTGATATCTCCTTCGATTTAAGCATTTTGGGTAGATATCAAGACAATACATGAGATCTACATTGGATATATGTTAAAAATATCCTAAAGTACTTGAGGCATACTAAGGATATGTTCCTGGTATATGGAGGAGATTATGAACTAGAAGAGAGGGGATACACTGATGCTAGTTTCCATATATATCATGATGATCTGAAATTGCTTCCAGGCTACATCTTTTTCCTGAATGGTTGTGCAGTGAGCTGGAGAAGCTAGAGGAAAGATTTGGTTGCCGATTCTATTGCAGAATCCAAATATATTTCAGCTTCCGATGATGCAAAGGAAGTAATCTAGATACAAAGGTTTATCTCAAACATTGGTTTTGTTCCTAGAATAATAGACCTTGTTCTAACATTATTCGATAATACTATTGTGGTGGTTCTTTCCAAGGAGACCAGGTCTCACCAGAGGACGAAGCATATTCTTTAGAAGATTCATCTTTTGAGGGATATTACTCAAAGAGGTTAAGTAAAATTTAGTAGAGTAGCCATAGAGGAAAACGTGTAAGACCACCTAACGAAATCCATTTCTCAACAGAAGCATGATTCTCATGTGAATGCTACCAGATTAAAACCTGTTAGCAGTTGGCTCTAGCGAAAGAAGATGTTTTGAATGTGGGTGCCCTAGACCCAACCTGTATTTTATTTTTATTACCACTAAATTAATGGAGTTTGTTATATATACATGTGATTATCTTTCCGTATTAGTTTAGCAACTTCACCATCCACTTTGTTTATGTAAATTTCCTTCGATTACATGCTGTATCAAAGGGATATAGCAGATCCCAGGCTGTAATGAGAACCCCAAGATACCATGAAAGTAATCATAAAATATTTCCTATGAAATAGTTACATCATTATGAAAGGACATAGATGATGTGTGACCATCAGGTGTTGAGGGATCATTAGAATTGGGACTTATTTTCAGGAAGTTATCACTTGATGGTCTATAGTAGTTGAGTTCCTGAGGATAGACCCACATAATAAGAACACCACATGTTACATGTGTCATTGGTCATTCCTATCTATGGACATGTGTAATCGTCTTCAGACGTGATATCATTATCAATGGATGTCATTTAAATATGTACTTTGATATAAGGTGAAAACCATGGTGATAAAGTCGTGGTGAGGTAGATTATGTTGGGTATGTCTTTGGTGACATGGATTTGATTGAATGATCAAGAAAGGATTTGTCGCATCCTTGTTTAGGAAGAGATATGTCGAGCCTGGTTGGTTAGGATGGTTACACCTTCTTTAAATCCATGTCCATGGAAGTGGAAGGTAAGACAATTAGGATTAATCAATAAATAATATAAAGAAAGATAAAGGATGATGACACTAGCATGCATTTTTATTTCTTTAGATTTTGATGATGAAGATATTATATTACACAAACCATGTTTGTATGATGGTAGTTATTTTGTTGATTTTAACTTATCTCTATAGGGACCTCAATGGGTTTCTAGACCCCACTCATGGTTGGTGGATATTATTCATTTCTACTGAGATAAGGGACTATAGGGTCATAGACAACAACGCTTTGAGAATATTCCCTATTCTGGGAATAGGAATATAGAACTTAGTGGGCCCTGACAAAGGGTCTGGGTACTATCCATGTTCTAGGGATCACTAAGGAATAAATAAATTCTTTAATTATTCAATATTTGAATAATATTTTGAATTTATATATAATATGTATTTACAAGTGATTATGTATATACAAAGATAAAAAAATATTCGAATGGATTTAAATATCCAGCATTCGTTTAATATTTTTAGGAGAAGTGAGTCGAGTTATAGACTCATTTTTATCACGCGATATATATTTATTATATATTGTAGTTAGTGATAAAAATTATAAATATTATTTATAGAATAATTTAAATTGATGTAAATAAATTTTATAATACTTATACAAATAATATCTATTACATGAGGGCTGAGAACCCATACTAGGTATTTTAGATATTCCCTATATAAGTAAGAGAGAGGCTCTCCCCTTATAACTATTCATGTGTCAAATTTGAGAGCCTCCCTATACTCATAGATTCTTGAGAGAGACCCTCTCAAGAAAGGAAGAACTTCAAGATTATCCTTCTAGGATCGAAGTCTCTTACCTTGCGGCAATCACTACTACGTCGAGGAGATCGTTTGTGTGCCACACTAGCACCTGGATTCCAATGAACGATGCACATGCATATTCGAGAGGTGTGTGTGGATTATCTAGAGGAATTGAACGTTAGATTATTTGATCAATGGTGGTCGGCCTCCTGCAATATACTTCCACATGTCAGATCTGAACAATGTACTTATTCATTTTATTTTGTCCTCTCTAAAAATCCATTCATGTTCCTTGTACCGTACCTGGAAATCTCACAAGAGTAGATGTAATAACATTTCTCTAGTGATGAGAAAATTTTAATTTCCCATCCCATTAGCATCCACAGCCCATCCTAGTACCTATAAATTACAACATACTCCATGTATGTTTAAAAGAGTGATTGGTGCTAAAGAGTGAGTAAGGGTGTTGCAATTGAAATTACCATCAACAAGGGAATCTAGGATAACACTGTAAGGTCTAGGACTATAGAATTCTATGATGGTTCTCAATATGAACTAGTTGTCATGAAAAGATAAAAAAAATTCAGGGAATAAAGGTCTACAGTGTATTTAAATCATAGAAATCTATCAATCACTAAAAAAGAATTTGATAAAAAAAACTGGTCAATGAAGCCAAAATGGTGGGGATATATGTTACTGCAAGGCCCTAGATGAAATTTCTAAACATAGAGGAAAAATTTCCAAAAAAATATAAGATATGTTATAATATCAATGAATTAATCCAAGAAAATACCATCATCAAGGGTTTATTGAGAATAAATTTTAACATTTTTCAATACGTGAATCCTCTTATATATGAAGAGAGAGAGACTCTAGATTTTGGATGTTCATATACATTATTTTTTGATAAATAAAAAAATATTATATTGTGAATCATTTTCAATTGCTTAATAATTACTTCAATAATCAATTATTGATGATTTATGAAACTCAAAAAGATTAATATCCTAATTACAGAATTTTGTTGAACATAATATGGAGGGGTATTGGGAACATCACAATGTAAAAACACTTTTTTCAATGATGATATATATGGATCAATACATAATATATTTAATATATTTATTTATATGTAGATAGGAAGGATATATATGATGATTCATATTTTATCATCATAAGATGAGGTTAGTATATGTGATTAAATAATATAAAATTGGTGTTCCTTTTGATTTTGTGCATTTAAATAGATATAGGTTGGATGAATATTGTACAACATTTACCATCACTATAAGACATTGCTAAACTATTTTTATAATTGTTGTTTCACCCTCCTAGACTCATCTTTACAAATGGATATATGCATACCAGATATGGGGGACCATAAAACATAAGCATAATTTTTGTTTAGTCCATTTAAATATCATATACTTGAAGATTTTGAATAATGAAATTCTTAAAGGTAAATTTTGAAATGATAATTTCCAATAAAAAACTGTAAAATGTACCATATAATTATATCACTATGCATTTTTTACTTTTGAAATAATATGTGTGAAGGAAAAAGGGTGTTTTATCTTTTTTACTATGTTGATATTCCAATCAAGCCTAATGAGATTTTTTATGGATGAATAGTGGTATTTATAAGATTTGTATTATCTGATCATCACCATTGATTTTTCCTAATCCATGAATAGGGAAACCGTTTTTAGATATGAACATATATTTGAATCAGTCCACTCATTTCTATTTTTCAACCTGACATGTTTTGATATTATTCCTTTTCAAAATTTCAATTTTTTTCAAGGTGATGTTTAGAGGATATATGGTGGGAGAGACTTGACTTTATCTTTGGTTTCCATTTGTGAGTTTTATGCCAGGTGTGTACTAAGACCATTTATTTGAAAATTTAAGATATTTTTAGTCAGACCAATGAAATTTTTTATATGATGAAATAAACATGACCAATGGTTTCTTGGGTTAAATGTCACATAGATTTCAATAAAATATAAGGTAGTCTATATAGTATGGGAAAAACAATCAAACATAAAATGGTGCTAAGAGCTAGTATATTCCAACATAAAGAGAAGTTAACTTAGTTTATAATCATGGTTCTTAGACCTATAGTAAAATGTGTGGTATGAAAAAAATGGTATTAGGATCCATGAGTTCCTTATTAACCATAAAAAAGGAAAAATATTATACTAATTATAGTATAAGTTATTTGAATGAGAATGTGATGAAATAGAACTAGAATAATTTATATGATTGTTAACCAAATTTTAGTGACAGGTTCCACTATAGTGTTGTTAAGGGAATATCATGTTAGTGTAATTTATCCCTATAATGAAACATTCTATTAGTTAATAAGATGAAAATGCATCATAGATATCATTACCAATTTTTGTTATATATTTGTGAATATGATACACTAAATATTATTATCTATAAAAGGTTCATATTGATCTAAACAATTGATTCATGAATCATAACCTATAGGTATTAGATATTCTATAGGTTATTGGAACATTACTATCCAAATTTGACTATGATTGGGTTGTTTTGGAACATTAAAAGTGAATAAAAATACATGATGATCTTTGAATGAGCCAAAGATATAGGTATCATGCATCAGTACAGTCTTATAATTATTGAAATTAAGACACATAGTGTTCTTATATGTAATCCAATGCAGTGTCTTGACTCATGAAATTTCTCTCATAAAAAATATGAATTACTGTATATAAATGAGGTATAAAAACGAAATATCATAACATTGCATTGAAAATGTATCATTCACAAGTTCATATCATATATGGTATTTTACTGAACTTTTATAGTTAGATAATGGAAAATATATATCATAAAATGAGACATATGAATAAAAAATGATCGGATGAATGAATCATGATGAGGATGACTACAGACCAAATTCAAGTGAGAGGATCCACAATAGTATTTTTGGAGTTTCATAAGGATAGGGGACCCTTTCCATTGGACAAAAACATGAATCTGGTTGGTTTGTTTGAAATGGATGTACATATAACATTTCTAATAAGATGGTTCCTTTAGGGTTATGTATAATCATTAATGATATCTTGAAGATGTGTATAATTATTCAAATTATTAAGAATTTATGTAGGCCATGTATAGAAATTGATCTCAAAAGTGATTGATAAAACTAATGTTCAAAATATTTTTTATCTAACACACCCTCTGAGGAAATTAATATGAAAAAATATTTCTCATGTATATAATAAATTTATTGGGATAATCTTATTTATGTGAAGATATTGAAATGTATTGAAATAAATTCTTATTATGGTAAATGTTGAGCTCACATGGAGGAGAATAGAAGATCTATTATGAATTTTTACTATACTAATAGATATAGTAATCATAACATTACTTTTTATTGGGATATGTTTTAGTCCCTATAAGCATTTCACCTTTTTAATTTTCATTTTATCTTTTCCCTAATCCATAAAAAATTTGTTTAATAGTGTATACATGACTATTTATTAGGATAATCATTATAAGTATTTAATATTTTGAGCCTCTGTATATCTTATATGTTATTAATTACATTTATTTAATTTTAACCATGGTGGGATAGAATTTAATATCATATATCATTGATCCATAAGGTATTTAATTTATATTTATACATATTTGACCATAATTTGAAGGAATTTAAGGTTATATAAAATTTTACAGTAGTATCTAAAATTTAATGCCTTAAATGATTTAATAAAAGTTAAAAAAATTCAGGTTATATGACATTATCTTCATTGAATTGGGATGTATAATTATAGTAGAAAAAATAGACTTGATGTGAATAATAATAACTCACCTGTCAGAAATGAATCCTACATAAAGGATAAGATACAACCTAATATGACCAATATGCCCCAAAATTATAAAATAAATATTAAAGGGACGAAATTATGCATCCCAGGTTATCAAGAATAAATTCATATATACTTCACGGAATGATATTCTCCTATATTTATAGATATCTTGTGAAGAGAGGAAAATTTATTATATTAGGACATTAGGGTGAGATATGATAAGAGGAAATATTATTGGAATAGTTAAATGAATCATAACTATGGTACAATAGAGTAACAAAATTTGTGTCTAAGCTATGGATTAAATTTTGGTTTTCACTATGTATTGGAAAAAATACCTTCATGTAGCTTTTAGGTTTTGTTTTTTGACAATATTTTAGTTAGTAGAAGAGAATTCACCTTATGAAAAACCAGTCCTAAAACATTGGATATATTACAAGGATAAAAATGAATTTAAAATACCAAATTAATCATCGAGTAACATTACAAAAGTGATTCACACTATGATGATATTTTACACACCAAAAAAGTAGATAAACAATGTTTGGGTGGTTCGGCTTAGTTGAGGATCTCAATAAAATTTTAAGACCACACCAAAAGAGATATAGAACATATTTAAATAGGTATATCTATGGGAGGATCATGTTGTTACCATATGTATCATCTGAAAATGGATTATGATATAAATTTATTTATTCTATACAATTGAGAGTCATTTTGCAATGAAAATGACTACATTGTGAAAAATTTTAGGATCAAAAATAATTTCTATATCCACACCAAAATTCCAAAATGATGTAAATATTAGATATCATGATGTAATGGAAGGATATTTATACATAAATTCATTATTTTAGAATAACAACCTGTATAATGTATTAATTTTTTAATGTGAATATCTTTGTGTTGTTCACATAATAGTGAATAAATCACAATGTGAATATACAGTTTCTAGATTAAATTCAGAAGCAATTATAATTTATTTATGAGTTTAAGACTTGAATTTTCATTTTTTTATTCAAATTATATTTCTTTTAATTTATATTCAAAAATTACTTAGTAAACATGGAATCATATTTAATACTTTAATAATGGTTAATTAATCAATGTCATTTAAAAAGGATTAGATTCTATTTTTTAAAAAACATAAAAGAAGAAGATATGGGTTATAGAAAAGAAAAAAAGTAAAATGTGAGATAGAGGTATTTGTTATTAATAATGATATATCTGAATATTAGATAAAACTAGGGTGGTATTTTTGTTTCTTACTAGAAAAATGAAAGGAGTTATAACCATTATCTAGAAAAATGATTGTGAAGAAAAGATATTATTTAATATGTTTACTCTAGATGTTTTTCAAGATATAAATAAGCACTAAAATATATCATGTTTATTTTATCATCAATATTTTTGGTGAATAATATTATTATAGATGTAGAAGTGATTATTTATCCATGAAGAAGATATATTAATTCGTTGAGTGTACTATATCCAAATGGCCTGCGCAACATCACTACTTGTATAAAATATTAAATTTGTTCCCATTATTGGTCATGTGCGTAAACATACTACTTATTTAATTCTCCTCAGATTATTCCATTTTGGGTGAACCATATAAAATTTACTACATATTATTTACTAATTTTATATATCCAAAGGGATAATAAGTGAGTAATAATAGTGTTCCACTCAAGGACAGAGAAAGATGAAAATAGATGAGAAATATTTAAACCACAACACCTTTATTCACCCTACCACCTAGGGTATATTTCTCGATTGGGAGTATCAATTGGTATTGATGAAATATTTTAAAGTGAATATTTACCTCGTAGAATTAATAAAGACCATTTTAAATTACAAGTGGATTCATATTTTTCAAAAGAAGAATGTTTATAATATAGAAAAATAGAATTAAATAATACTTTTTCTCAATGTAATTGGGTGTGTATATCACTAATATTAATTTTATTTCCTATATAATTGATAATATATACCTCTATAATAAGGATTAATAGGAATTAGAAGATGATTCTAAGGATATTAATTCCTAAAGAAGAGGTATTAGAAATCAAATCTACACAATGTCCCGGTCTTGAAAAAAAACCATGAAATATTGGAAAATATTCCTAAAAAATCTAAAGATGACTTTAATGATTAACAAGTGAAGTTATAAGTGTTTGAAAAATATAATAACTAATGGATGAGCTCAAATTGTATGGCTGATGATTTTTTTTAATCTAATAAATATTTTTATTGGAAACATGAATTAATATATATAGAATCTTGATGATATAAACATTTTCAAGATGATATTAAGAATAAAACCTATGTGTTTCAATGTGAAGGTATTAGTTCTTGAATATGATTTCCTAAATAAGGTGACATTGGATATAATCTAAATCACTCTCATTCCATACATGATGAGGAACAATATAACCAGTCTACAAAAAGGGAGAACTATCAAGAGATTTCAATCAATGAAATGAAGAAACATTCATTGAAATTTGATTCTAATTGAGAAGTATATACCATGGTGATGACCTTCCTTTCCTATAATATTAATTGAGTAAAATGAAAATTCAAAATTAATGCTTCAAATGTATTTATTTTTATGCGATAATGTGGGGAATATTTGTATCATGTGTCCAAAAAACAATCATTATAATGAATAATAAGATGAAGATGTGAATAAACCATTCAATTGTTATAAAATCATGATAAATTCACAGTATAAAGTATTTAGGAAGAAATTTTTAATCTCATGGTAGAGAAATTTATTTTTGAAATGATTAAGGAAAATTAGCTAGTATCAGAAATTGGTGAGTGAATTTTGTAGGACAAT
This sequence comes from Viscum album, assembly GCA_963277665.1. Classification (NCBI taxonomy): domain Eukaryota; kingdom Viridiplantae; phylum Streptophyta; class Magnoliopsida; order Santalales; family Viscaceae; genus Viscum; species Viscum album. The sequence goes on from OY728148.1 coordinate 1,145,650,343, forward strand.
AAACCAGTTTTTAAAGAACAAGGTGATGATGATTTATCCAACTTTGGGGGTGTTTATAAGGTTAAAAAGGATTTAAAAAATACATAGACACTGATTATAATATTTTATATTCAACCATAATAATAAAATTAGGTATCTTAGATAAATTGAGTAATGATCATATTTCTATTTACCAAATTTCATAGTTTAGTCCCAATGAATAAAGGGAAAAATAATTTCTAAATTAGGTAAAAAAAATTAATAGGCTATTAGATACGAAGATAGGTTTATAGAAATAAATTAACTTTTTAACTATGTTGAGAATAATGAGTTTAAGAAGTTATTCTTGGGAAAAAGTGTATATGAATTAAATGTGTTTTAAAAAATAAAATTAAGGAATATAGGCACATGAGGAGGATTAAATCAAATCTGGAAGGAATATTTTATTTATAAATTTAAGGAATTGATGTTTCTGGGACATTTACACCCATGGTTTGAGTTGAGACTATAAGAATATTTTTGGGTATGGCCAAGAAAAAGGGATTTAAATTCTATTAGATGGATGTGAAATGAGAGTTCCACAATTTAGTTCATAGAGAAGAGGTATAAATTAAAGTAATAGATGGATTTATCATTCCTGAATATGAAAAGAAGGTGTACTAGTTGATCAAATCATTATATGGGACAAAATACGAACAAGTGAATGGTATTCTAGACGTTGAAAATATTTGGAGGAGCTTCAATTTCATTTTGGAGAACTTGATTATAACCTTTAATTAAATAAAGAACACGATCAAATGATTTTGGGGGTTATCTAGAGAGTTAATATCATTTATGGAGGATTTGGTGTTGCAAAATTCAATGCGTTTTCTGAATATATGTGGTGAGAATTGGAAATGTTATTAATTGGTGGGACGAAGTTATTCATTATTTTTTTTGGTTCTTTAATGATAAAACAGATCTTTCATTTATAAAACTAAATGTGGAAAGGAAATACTTATAAGGTTCTATATATAAAAATCATAGCTAAAAGTTACTCTTGTAGTCACCCAGATGAAATTATCAATGGTTTTAATGGAAATATTTTTTATGTTACTTTTTATATTAATATTATAACGATATTTCTAAAAACATTATCTATAAAACCTAAAATATTCTTTAATCATTCCAAGATTATCATTATAAATTTAGTCCAAATAAATTCATACATTAGTTGTGAGTAGAATATTTCTTTATATTCATCATATAGTGGATAATGGGTTGTTTTATTACAGAAGATCAAAAAAATAATTTTTAGGCATTCTTGATGATGACTGGGTGTTATAAGGGGATGATAGAAAATCGAGTTTAATGGTAATTTTTATCTTGTAAGTTATTTCATTTTAGGTCTGATCAAAGAGAAGTAATCTATTTGTTTAAGAACATTGGATGCTAACTATTTTTCTTCCACGCAAGCATGTACTCAATTTATTAAGATGTTGAAACAACTTAAGGATTTTATAGTTGATGTGGAATATCATAATGTATTCATATGTGGACACATGATTGATATTAATCGGTGAAAAAAATTAAATTTATAATTATATAAATAATACCATAGATATCAAGTATCAATACACCAAGGATAAGGATAATAATGAAGTGGGGATTTTAGAGTATGTGTCTAAACAAAATAAAATTTATGATACCGTGATGCACACACTATCCAAGTGTGATTTTTAAAGGTATAGGTCTGCTCATAGAGTCAAACAAGCTCCATATTTCTATATTGTTTGGAGATGATACCCCCTACTTCCCTATGATAATTTCTATATATAACAATACATGAATTCTATCATTAACATAAAAATTATATTTTTGGAAACACAAATCATTTAGGTGTTGGGTTGATGTGAAACAACCATTGATGGTACTTACCCATTAAAAAATATGAGAAATTATATACTATTTTGAAAGATGGATAGCGGATTAATGTTTATTCATGGGTTCCATTTCAAATAGATTTTTATTATCATGGAAATCAAGAAATTATTTTCATGAGGTTTTTTAACATTAAAATTATTTGTCACATGGATATTGGCCCATTTTAGAATTGAGTTTGTGTTTAGTGAATCACTAATGCACTCTTTCAATAAAAGTGGTTAATACAAAGGTTCTTATTAGATATGATATTCTCTTAAGGTATTTTATGAATATACGTTGAATCATTCATTGGAAGATTTTTCATGTTTTATATAAATCCAAAGAGGAAGATTGTTCAAAACAAATTAGTTAATAATGATTTTAGGTTATGTTTGTAGATCTGATAGAAAGAGGGACTTAAAAATAGTTCTTTACATTGAAAAATATAACTAAAAATGTTCTAGAGGCCAATGAGGTATCTCCTTTAGTAGAAAAATTTTCGTGTAGTGACACAATAGTTTGTGACATTGAGGATATTTTTTAGAAAAAAAATAAATTGAAATAATTATAAGAATCACCATGGAGCTTTGTAAGTGTGATTCACACCATAAAATATTTTTCCACACTCAGAAGGATATGATAACTGTTTGGGTGTTTCTTCTTAGTAGAGGATTACACTATTAGTTAAAGGACATTCCATTATATGTTTTTAGAATACATTAATAGATTTTTCCATGTGATGATCACACCATGAATAAGAGTTCCATTGAAAAAATATTTTTAGGAAAATCCTAGTCATTTTATCGAAACGAGCCTAATTAAATAAATCAAAGGATAAGATTTTGAAAAACATTAGGATCAAAACTAATTTCATGATCTACGTCTCTATTCATAGGATAATTAAATATTATAAGGAATGAATTAACATGGGTGATATTCATCGAATATTTTTTCGAGAGGGTCATGTAGTGAATGATATAGTCACTACATAAATGTGACTTATTTCATGATTTTCAAATCGGAACAAACATGTCCCATCATGAACGATCAGTTTTCCTAACAACTATAGATATGGTTTGGATTTATTGATGGATTCATTACTTGAAATATCAATTTTCAAATCAAACTAAATAGATCATAGTCCCATTAGAAATCTACCAAGTACACATAGAACCATAATTTATACTTTAAAAATTACAAATTAATCCATTAAAGTTTTATGTATCGGATCCCTGCCCATTTATATAATTTTTTATGGAATCAAATAAGGGTTATATAAAAGGAATGTTTATAAAGTGATATAGATAGATCTATGAAATCTAGTGAGACATTTGAATATCAGAGAGAACAGTATAAAAATTATAATTTATTATTGTAAAAGATAAAGGAATTATAGTCATAATTTTGAAAAAATTAAATTGGAGAAGAAGTTATTAATCATTTTTTACATTGGGTTTTTATCATGATACGCATAATTACAATGCTACATGAGTAGTATCTTATAATCAATATTTTATAAGATGAGTATTATCATAGAGATAGTAGTGAGTACCTAACTATGATTAATTTTAGTGAATTAATTAAAAATATTGTATCTATAGAGAATCGTGTGGATTACTATAGCCACTTTATTTATAAAAATATTGAAGAGGTGTGCTTATTGTCTTAGGTTAATTAGTACCATTCAGATTGTATGATCCATGGATTATTCTAATTTCGTTTATCTATGTATGATTTCTTATTTTATATTTACTACTTTCATCACTCCAAATTTAAAATGAGAGAGAGAGAAGAGTGTCTATCTTATTATAGAACAAGATCAAAATCATGATTATGTTTTCAAACTAAAACACCTTGATTAACCCTTCCCACCTTGGGTATATCTTTTATTTAGAAATCACAATATTTATCATATGATAGTAAAAAAATTCACACGTAGTTATTGCTAATAATATAAAATTTATATATGTATTGTAATATGGAATGACCTAATGTAAATGATAATACACCACTTGTGGGGAGGGTATTGAAATTTATTAATTTTTAAATGGTTTTGGGATGAAATATGTCAGAATCACTACATTTCTCGTGATAAAAAGAATCAATCAACACAGTTCTCAAGGAATAAATCTTTGAGTTTATTTAACTCATATGAAAGTGTTCGGGGGATTTTTTTCCTCAGGTCGATAAATAAAAGGGAAAATCTTGAAAAGGATTATGAAGACCCAGGTTTCATGATAGAGTTCTTGAGGATTAGTGAATTTTATTTGAGAACATTGTTTTAATAAGAAAACATTTATTGAGTTCCATTTTATAGATCAAGATATCATTGAATGGAATTAAGAAACTCAAAACAGACCGCTCTGACCAGTTTATGGTGATGCAAGGTAGACCATATGTCATCCATTTTGACATCCTATGACTAAGAGATATATTCCTTCAATTTAATGGGGATAAAATATATAAATTTCTTTATATGTATTTTCAAAGACACACCTCATTAAAAAAATTGAAATGGTATCATCTTAGTTTGGAAGACATGGACATACCCTTATTTGACTAGAGTTTCAATATAAAGGTGAAGAAAATTCTTAATTAGGATGAGAATTAAGGTTAAATATAATGTTAGTAATATTTATTTCCTTAATAATTCAATGATACTATGAATCAAGAGACTCATAATTTATTAATATTCATAGTCTAGGGGATATTGAAGAAGATATGACATGATTTGGGGATATATCATACAATAGGATAGAGTCAAGGATGATATAAAGAGGAGGATCATGGGATATAAACAATATAAGAGATATAGGATTAACTATTTATACTATAATAATAGGAATCAATCTGTAAATTTTTTTTGTATAATTGGCCACTACACACATCTAGTTCCCATATAGTAGAATATGATGAGGCTTCACTTATGTGTCAGCCTCCCATGATAAACCTGACATGAATGACTAAGAGCATAAGAACTAGGAATAAAGGTGAATATATATATATATATATAATGATCGAATACTGGGAATCACTAAATATCATATTAAAACATGTATCAATACACACATAGTTTTTATATGGTCTTTGGATATATATGACTCATGTATAGGTCAAATGTTAACAATTTGAATGGTTATCCTAGAGTTGGAAGGGGATAAACCAAACATTAATAAATTCTCAAATTCTAGAAAACCAGAAATAGTACCATTTTTATACACAGTCAAGGAAATAAATGAGCTGATTTGGTGAAGGATTCATCTCTTTGTTGGGGTTTGAAATGAAGATGGAAATTATGGCTTGGCCTGGTATTGGAGATCAAGTAATTATTACATATCATAATGGTAAATGAATCAATCCAAAATTAATTATAACAAAAATAAATCGATCTTAATCAATTTAAATTAAATGAGAACCTATGAACTGGACCACCCAATTGGTTGAATGGGGGAGGAATTATGGTCGATGGGATCTGCAACTCGACCATAATCAAAACCTCTAGGAGTCACTATGTATTGTTGGTTAACAATGAATCATGCTATATGTAGTTCTTAAGAAGGGATATTTTACTATAATACAGGATTACAAAATGAATAATTTCTATAAATTAATGAAGAATAAATTATTATATATTTCTTTTATATGTTTTCCCAATATATCATTGATGTAGAAAATTCACTATGATTTTATAAGCAATACCATATTTTAATTGGATTAGATTAATATTTATAGATCGAGATATGGTAAATGATATAAGCATAAATATGTATCCCAGATGAATATGAATCAAGCCACACATTATTCTAGTATGGGGTATTTTGTTCATATGTTAGGTGAATAGTGACAGAATGGTGGAAAACATTATCCATACACACTAAATACAAGAGGAATGAAAACCCCCATGTGGATTCAGATATTACCTGTGTCATTGGGGGGGGGGGGGTAATTTTTTATTATAATTAACATGTAATGGATATCCCTAATAATATTAAGTTCTTTTATGATGGGTCACTTAAAACAGTTTAAATGTATGTGGTTGGACTACTTTGAAAAGATTATAGAAACGTGGGATAAATTATATTTTGTGTAGTTTAACATCACGTGATAAGGACTTAGTAAAATTTAGTTAATAATCAGGATGCTTGAACTATGATGTCATATAGTTTATAGTTATATATTGAAAAACTCTCTAAATGTTTCAAATTTATTTCAGATAGACTCTTTAACATGTAGTTTTCTATCATGTGATGATGACTATTTGTTATGTAATTTATTATCTTTCAACAAGGAATTTAATGTCATATAGTTTTGGTTCATCTAATGAGAACAAGAATACGCCTATCAGGAAGTATTAAAATAATTTATTTGGAGTCCTTGAATTAGTTAAGGGAATGATACACCCACTATCCATTGCAATTTCGGAATATGCTTCACTGGAGTAGAGATTATGTGTTGTGTACGGTCTTCCAATTTTAGATATACATTTAGAGGTTTCATACATAGAATAATAGGAATTTTAGGGAAAACATTAATTCCCATTGAAATAATTAAAATAAGGAAAATTATTATTGAATTATAATGTGACATGATTCTGATAGATTTTGATTCTATTCAATATACATGACCCTTACTCAATGAGTCGTTTTAATTAACCATGTAGTATACGAGACCATTAATAATTAGATTGTTGACTTCAGATAGAAATATGTTTTGATTTAATTGGTCCAAAATAGATTGTACTACCTATATCCCATATACAAGTGAGTTTGAAGTATCTTATATGGAAATATGTATCATGATTTCATATCCCACATATCATATGAGATATTTTCCAATAAATATTTTATATCTTCCCCCAAAATTTTCTAAAATATATTAGAAAATGATTGTCAAATGCATATATAATTCCATTTTTCACTGTGAAATGGGATAAATGGTTGGATTGGATATTATTGTCTTGATACAACAAATGTAATTCAAAATCATCAAAAATCATAATGTTGTCCATAAATGGTTGGAATTGATATTATGTACTTCTTATATAAGATCTAAGGTCTCTCATCCCATAATATACATAAGGAGGACTCCATCAAGTCCTCATTTGTTGACGACCTTCTTGGAATTTTGTCCTTCATAAATAGAAAATTGATTTTCCAGCAGAATGATATGCTACCTCCTAGATCGATCCTATGAGAGGGTTTAATTTTGACGTATTATGTTATGGGATATATCTATAAAAATATGACATTAATTGATAAATTTAGAGGTTTAACGTGATCATATAATCTATTATAACCATTGATTCCTTCCATATCACTATTGATAAATGGTGAAACCACCCTATGATGTGAAATAAATAAAATATATTCCATCGTAGTTTGTAAATTTTTGGTCTTTAACTATATTGGTTAGTGTATCTAGCTGTACATTCTATGAATGTGAGATGAGAAATTTTTTGAAATTAAGGGGAATTCAAACCGAAAACCTCATATAAAATGATGTAAGTTAATAAAATATTCCATTTTACTGGTAGATTCATCTTTGGTTTTCTTGATTACTTACTCTTAATAAATATTTATATTTAATTATATAACTTAAATTTTCAGGTATAGTTTCAAGCTTGCAATGAGGGCATGATTTTCTACTTCATTTTTAGTGAATCATTCTAATTACATGGATTATGTAAAAACATTATTTTTTTGTTAATATGAATACAATCCACAAAGTGAAATGGTTGGGATTTATGTTTTCCATCCTCATAATTATTTTACTCCTTTAGGAATCATCGAAATATATTCCCATGATTGGAATATTTCATTGATAGAGAATGCGTCATCATCATGGAAATAAGTTTCCAAAAACAAACATTCTAAGAGAGGGTGTGATGTGAGAAAATATGATAATTATGTATCTTTAACAACCATCCAATACCTAAAATAGATTTTAAATTATTGAAAAATAGCTACCAATTTTGATAGTTTCCCAGTTTTCATTTAATCACTGAGGATGTACTTCCATAGATTGACCCAATAGATTTGATTAATTTCATGGCCCTTGAAATATTGTCTTAGTTTCTCTGATGATAATATAATTAAAAGGTACCACCTATTTATATAAGAATATATGTTATATTTATCTAATACTATCCTGATTAGAAAATAGATATATTTTATTTTATTGTAACATTATTTTCTATAAAGAGAGTTCTAATTAGTCTCTTTATATGAGGTATCAATACTAGTGAGTGTAATAGATATTAATTCTGATATTAGAAATCATTTTTTTAAATATACATTCCATTTAAAGGTAGAATGTATCATAATCACGTTTTTATGGGAGAAACCTTCAAGAATTATTTCATATGTGGTCAACTGTGAAAAATGAACATACATATTTGATTTTTTAGGTAAAAATTTAATATTTTATATGATATTTCATACCCAATAAACATATATGTTTAGTTTCATTCAAGTATCGATACATGATCAACTTATATCATGAAATATCATTAATATATATCAAAATTCACATCTCTCATAGTTCCCATTTTTTACATATACCATAATTAATCTATAATTTCATAACTTGGGGAAAATGGGAAAATATGAAAGTGTGGGATTAGGTAGTTTGTAAGGTTAATTATGAGAGATATCAATAAATGATAATATAAAATAATAATGTATGAATATGGGTATGATTACCTGATCAAAACTTACAATGCTCAGAACCACTCAATTATATATCATAAATGACGAGTTATGAAATTAATCCTTAACATTTCAAAATACCGGATTCAAAAGAGTGAGGAATAAACATTAATAAATAATGATAAATGACTAAATTTAATAATTATAATAACATTTCCGATGTTTTTTTCACAAATATAAGCATAAAAAATTATTTCATTAGTCATGAATCACTACCAATTCCATCATCAAAATGTGAACAAGGTCCCAAAATAGATTGGGTTTACTCCCCAACATTTTTTCATTCATGGAATGGATTTAGTACATATAATAACTAATATTATTTATATGGTATTTATCATTATACAATTAATTGGGGTATTTATAATTATGGTTCCATCCATCATATATTAAAAACCATGCATATTTTTTTCAAGATCATAAAAACTGTCATTAAATTATAATGGAATAACCCTTGTAAATGAAATGGGTTTCATAAAAATTTCATCATCACATAATAATAATCCTTATAGATAAAAAAACATGGATTTAATCATTAGATTATATCCCCTGTGAATCATATCAAACATCAAAGGCTTTCGACATAGATGAAAAATTCCATTAAAATTCCATTCAAATATTTATTTAAAAACACGATTAGAATATCCTTTTACTTTTTTGAAATTTTAAATAAAAAATACATATATATCAATAAAACTATTTTCTTTTAATATAATGATGAAATATTTTAATGTATGATTCAAAGATAAAATTATTAATGACAATAAGGAAAGTAATTCATTCAGAAAATGTTAAAAAAATTATTCTCATCACAACATTAGTAAAAAGTACCTTATTTAGAAAATGAAAAGAATATACCTTTAAAATATTTATAAATAATGTAAAATTTGGTTGAATAATTACTTTATAAATATTTTATGATTTAAATAATACCCTTTATAATTTGTATTGGAAAAAACATGGACATAGAAAAAAAAATGTTCTCCAGCAAAAGGGGACAAATTCCCAAATTTATTTTAAAAAGTATATCAATTCTTTTAAATACCAAAGGGAGAAGAATAAGATAGAAAATCTAAAAAAAAAATTGGAGAATAAAATTTATTTTTTTAAGATATAATTTTAATATAATTATCCCATTAGATATTAAAGTATAAACAATATAAATTAAAAATGAGAAAATATAATAAACCATTACCCTAGGTCCCAAATTTCGTCGCACATTCTCTTAAAATCATATATAATAAATTCATAATATATATACAAATATAATAGAACCATATTAAAATGTATATAATAATATATCATTGAATTATAATTTAAAAATACCCACTTATTTATGATTTCCATTTAAATGAACATTTGGGTGTTAATAATTCCTTTTCCCATACATATATTAGATCGATAGTTCTATTTGTTGCACATTGGTCATTGTTCCAAAACCTGTAGACTCATAATAATGTTATAAGTATAATATTTTTTCCATTATATAAACATTTATAACTTGTTATATAGGGTGTTTAAGAAAAATTAATTACAATACTTTGTGGAGACGGTCTTCCGTATGTACGCATGAGTAATGTTTTAATTTTTTGATGAATGGAAAGAATGAAATTTAAATAATAATATTTATTTTAAAAATTATAATAATACTATAATTATTATATGTATTCATTAACTCTATATTTATGTCTATAAATGTATGGAATAAATAAAATATAAATAACATCACTTTTTGGATGTTGTAGTTTACACGTATGCACAAAGTAGGCTATCATATCTCATATGATGGAATGGGGGAAGAAAATGTTTTACATCCTGACATGGGTGACACTCAAATGTTCCTCGGTTTGGTTTCCCACATGGAATCAATTTCACCTCCCTATATACTAGAGGATTATGACATACAGTGAGGTTATAGGGTGTGTCCACGAGGAGACCATTTCCTTCTTTTAGGGTGGACCAAATCAGATATAGAATTTTAAAATAGTTGGATAAAAGTATCAGAATCATATTAATGAATAAAAAACTAGTAATGAAATATAATAATAATAACTAGTCAGTAATAATAAAAATAATATATAAAAAACATAGTATAAAAAATTTGATGATATAATTTCAGGTCACTATAATGTCGGAAAAATGTATATGAGGTGACAATAAATAAATTATCTACAAGATTGTAAATAAAAAGAAAAAAAATTTCCATCACCCAAGTTAGATGCCATTTTATCTCTTACCAATTCCCTATCATAAAACAAGAAATCAAGTTAGGCATCTAAAGTGGGATGCTTCCCCTTACAATCACCTGCATATATAAAATATTCCCAGGTACCAATGTAGAACTAGATAGGGTGTGAGATACATCTCAATAGGAAACCATGAATGAAATCAATATAATATAGTCTATAAATATAAATAGAGAAATTGGTAGGTATATATAAAAGTAAAGAAATGAAAAACTAATAACTAATATCGGCTTCATGATAAAATAGTCATGTATCTAAGCATGATATAATTAGATTAATTCTTTTACATTCATTTTATTGATTTAGACCATGTGGAAGTGTCAACAACACTAAAATAGATCCAAATAACAATTAAAAGGGAACATGGTATAACCAATGAATCCATGACCTCAAGGGTCAGCCTAATCATAGATGTATTGTAGTAACCCAGGTTTTTGGTATGTAACCCTTTCTTGATGCTTTTAATGGTTATAAAGTTAAGGGCGAATAGTGGGAAAGTTGAGTGAACTTGGAATGATGTTTTGAGGAAAAAGGGGATCTCACACGGGCGGCGCACAATTTTTGTAAACTGTGCGGCCAAACCGTGCGTAGTTGGTCTTGGAGGCATTAGCTTCCGCACGGGTGACACACAGTTTGTCTAACCATGCGGACAAACCGTGCAAGAAGGGTGGATGAGGCAGTAGCTAACGCACAGGAAACGCACGGTTTTTCTAACCGTGCGAGCAAACCGTGTAGCCACTTAAACGAGATCCTATAAAGGTGGATCTCCAGCATTTTTGCCTCTAAGTGGATCGTTTTTCCTTCTAAGAGGCTGTAACTCGGGAGTTTTCTTCTCCTTAGGTTAGATAAAGTTCCCCCATCGTTTTGGAGGTGATTCGAAGGCTTCTCCTGGTGAATCGAAGCCAGATTCTTGAGGTATGTGATCGTTCTTCTTCATTCTTGATCAGTTTCTTAGATCTACTTAGATCTACTTCGCATATTCTCTCGGTTTCTTAGATATAATCCCTTTTATGGGTAGATCTATGTGTGTGGATTCCAAATATGATGAGATTTGTTCTTGATCTTGCTAGGAGAAGAGATATAAAGCGGGTTTTTGGATAATCGACCCGGGTTTCTTGAGCGTTCTTCGACTATTGTGGTTTTTTTTCAAAACCTTTGATGTTGGAGGCTTCACTCTCAACTCCTCTTGTTATAATTTATTGGCTTAGTTTCAAATTGTTTATTTTGAATGGTTTTTATTGTGAAATGAATGGAATAATCTTTCTTATTGAAGATTTATGGTTTTGATGAAATTGTGAAATCATTGGGAATTGTTGTTCAAAGCGATTTGGCTTCTTGAATTTAAAATATTGATTTATAATTATGAATGCTGAAATTGTAAATGGTTGGATGAAAAAATGGGTTTTCAATAAAATGGGAATTTTATTGAAATCATTTGAGATTGAAATGACGGTGATTGATTTTGTTTCAATAAAAAGGGAGTTTTATTGAAATGGTTTGGAATTGAAATGGTTTTGATGGAATGGTTTTCAATAAAAAGTTGTTTTTATTGAAAGGGTGTTCTAGCATAACTGTTGGGAATATGTGGTGTGTGTTCATGATGCATGTACGAGGCTTGGTTTAAATATGACCTTGTGCTCGGTGCCAAATGTTTAATGGCACAATGGTAACTATTTGTACGAGGCTTGACTAGAATATGACCATGTACTCAGTGCCAAAGGTGTAATGGCACATGGGAAATAATTACCTTGGGACGACTTGGTAGATCGGAGAGAGACCGCTCATGATTATGGAACTGTCACAACGGAGCATGCATGGTTGGTAGCATGAGTTGGGAAATTGTTGGGTATGCCAAAAATGAATGTTTGTGAAACTGTTTTTAAGCTTGTTTGGTTATTTTGATGGAAAAATAACTTGTTGGAAAATTTGTTTCAATTGCTCTTGGAATGCCTTTGGTTATGAATGGTTTTAAAAACTTGTTATTATTTAGTTATAAGCTGATTTTGAGAAAATTATTTATATCAACTATTTTTATATAAATGCTTCTAAGTCTTCTATCATAGTGGCGTGAGTAGGGAAGTCATTTGGGGAAAACCTACTGTGTTTTATACTCAACCCTACTTTGGAACATTGGTGCTTTTGCAGATGTCATTTCCTGAAACACTGGTAAAGGTAAATTATCTTATTTCTATTGGATTGTGGTGATTCTTGGGAGATTTTGTGGAGGTTGGAGCTTGTGGAGCGTGGATTTGTGGTGTATTTTGAGTGTCTTGAGTTGTTCATCGGCTTTGTACTTTGATGCTTAGTTTGGTCTTCCATTGTTGTGTACTTTGATGTATATTGGTATAAATGAAGTTTTTATTGGTCTTTTATTTGTTCTTGCATCATATATTGAATGTTTGGTATTGCTGGGTTGGTTTATGAGTTATTTTCCTAAAGGGTAAATCATCCCCCAAATTGTATTTGAAACCCTTCGGCATTTATTGCCAGCCCTTGGCATCTTGGGGATATCGCTTAAGGCCAAGTAATGAATCGTTGATGTCTCAAGCCAATGAGAATTGGAGGGTCATTACAAATGTTATCAACTTGTTCAGCCCTCACCTAACAAGTGGACATAGGTGTTCTTGGTCTTGGAGTTGAAATTCATTCTTGTATATTTCTTGGTTCGAAATCTTAGACAAGAGTATAATTGACGAAACATGAAATGTATTGCATAAAAGAATGTAGCTAACCCATTTATGCTGAATTTCAAGTAACATGGTTTGGGTACATAAGTGTTTTAGATACACTTCTAGAATGCTGGAAATATCATTGTCTTGGGTTTATCCAATGAGATGATCATGAAATGCATGTAGAGGATTGACATCCCACTAGGATTTCATATCATATTGCGAGGAATAATTGTTGATTTTTTTCAAGGTGAGAATTTTCGGATAAACATGTAGAAATTGTTTTCAAGTGGAAGATTTTGAAAACCTGGTATTTTGTGTATTTTGAAAATTGGTTGATTTTAAAAAAGCATGCTGAATGTTTTCAAAAATGGTTGAACAACCAAAAATATGGTTTTTGAAAAAACAATGTTGTGATAGATGATGTGATATAATTTGAATGAAAAGCTATTAGTTGATAGAGTGTGACATTGACAGATTTTGTTTTTGGTTTTGAAAATGGCACCTGATACCCATTGTCGAAACCAACCCGAAGAAGATGTGGAGAATGTGGTTGCACCTAAACCATGGGTGAACCAAGAGCTGGTTTAGATTATTGTCTAGTATTTTCATGCTATGGATACGGGGAAATAGAGGAATGAACCAAGGCATGTGGATCATACCATACAGTTCAAGAAGCAGAATCCACCAAACAATCGGGGTGATGCTGAACCCGAAAAGGCAGAGGGGTGGCTAAGTAGGATGAATTGTATCTTCGATTTCATCGGCACACCATCAAGGCTGAAATTCAATTTGGTGATATATATGCATGAGGATCTAGCACGTTAGTGGTGGTATTTAGCGGTGCATGCTAAATTGGATGAAGGACTTATATGGGAGGATTTTGATGAAATTTTCAACAAAAAATTCTATCCTCACACGTTCAAAATCCAGAAACCACCAAACTTTTTCATCCTGAAATAGGAGAGCCTCTCTGTCACAGAGTATGCAGCTAAGTTCAAGAATTTAGTCTATTTTTCACCATATGTTGAGGCAAGTACTTTGTTGAAGGCATGCATCTTCGAACCAGGGATAAGGAAGGAGATTTGATTGAAGATTATGGTGCTATGTATTTCGGATTATACAGAGATGGCGAACATAGCGACTATTTCTGAACGTGATATCTCAGGATCGATGGGAGGAGGTATTTTGACACCTACAGGCAACAGTGGGAACTCAACCGAAGGGAACAAGAGGAAATGAGATTCCTATTTCCATGGTTTAAGTGGAAATCAGAACCAGACAGCGGGATTTGGGAACCTTAATCCGCGACCCCAGAGCAAACCAGGTTGCTTTTAATGTGGTTCGACTGACCACATAAAGTGAGAGTGTATGGAGAAACCTAGATTATATCATTATTTCAACAAGATGGGACATCTTCAGAGCTATTTTCGCAGTTCTCTTAGGTCAGGTGTTCGATAAACTTCTCAGGCATCGCGATCATCGTAAGCTTCGATAGGAAGAGGACAACAGAGTCAGTCTCATCAGCATAACAGAAGTAGCAATAGTGATTCTTGAAATACCATGACTCTTAAACTAGGGAAATTTTAACAAGTCAACAAGGAGAGAAGTGTAGCAACAATGCAATTGTATGGAGCTGATTAGATGATGGTCGATGGTTAGTCTGAACCATCTACGGTGAGATGTACGATTCTTTTGAATTCTACCCTTATGCAAGTGCGCTTCGATACTAGTGCATCACAATCTTTTATTTCCTATCATTCTGTTGATTTTCTATGTTTAAAGATGGAAACGATGTCTTCTGTTTTGAAACTAAAACTTCTCTTTTTGAAAGAGAATATAAAGCCTTTGTGTGTAGAGCATATGATATTACTGTTGATGGAGCTGAGTTAAAATGGGACTGCTCAATGTTGGACATGGATTTCTATGATATAATCCTGGGTATGGATTGGTTGAAACTGTTTAAGGATCACATTGACAATTATAGGAGAACGGTTAGTTTCACGACTGAGGATGACATAAACCATCTCTTCAGAGGAGAGAGGGTGGTAAATCAAGGTCCAAAGAGCTTGTTGGCACCAATGGTGGGAACAAACTCTTACCAACTGGCAGCATTGACTTTGGCATCAATAGAAGATATTGAGGAAAATAGTTTTCTAGTTTTTGGGGATCAGTTTCTAGATGTCTTTCCCAACAACTTCTCAGGGTTACCACCTCTTATGGAAGTGGAGTTTACTATTGATCTCATTCTAGGGAAGAGTCCTATTTCCCATCCATCTTATAGGATGGAACCAACAGAGTTAGGGGAATTGAAAGTTCAGTTAGAGGAGCTCGAAAGAAGGGGATTAATTCGACCAACACTAGTTCAGAAAACATTATTTACGTCGGTTATTTTTCATTTATTACGTCGGTTTTTAGCCGACGTTAATACGGACGACATTATTAATAACTTTTTTTACATCGGTTATTTAAAAACCGACGTAACAAACATAACATTGTGGTGTTTAGCACATCGGTTAATTAATAACTGACGTGAAAAAACATGGGGGGGGGGGGCTATAACATCGGTTATTATATAACCACTGTGAAAAACCGGGGGGGGGGGGGGGGGGGTTATCACGTCAGTTATATAACAATCGTCGTTATAAACATGTGCGGGGGAGTTTATCACGTCGGTTATTAAATAACCAACGTGATAAACTCTTGGGCGATGGTTTATAACGTCGGTTATTGATTAACAAACGTGATAAATCATTTCCTAGGTCCTATATCACATAAGTTATTAAATAACCGACGTGATAAACCATGCCATAGGTGTTTATCACGTTGTTTATGAAAAAAACCAACGTGATAAACCCATCTCAATTTCTTTATCACGTCGGTCATAAAATAACCGATGTGGAAGACATTTTTTCTAAAAAAAAATCGACTGTAGTCCTCTGCTCTCCCCCAGAATCAACCAGAAACCAAATCTTTAATTCGTACCACAAAAACAGAAGGAGATCAAATCATGATCTAAAGCAAATTTAACCATTTACATTGATAACATATAAAACTTACCACACTTGATAGCCCCCACCCTCATGTATACCCCCTGGAAAGCCCTCCCCCACCCCATTGGAGCCCCCACCACACCCCTGGAGTGCCCCGACCCCCTAGAATGTCCCAAACACCCCTCGACAACCCCCACCCTCTTGAATAGCACCCCCTCACCCCTCACCCCACTTCACAGCCCCCACCACACCCCTGGAATTCCCCCGACCCCCGTGACAGCCCTAAACACCTCTTGACAACCCCTCGACAACCCCCCCACCCTCCTGAACAGCACCCCCTCACCCCTCACCCCTCTTGACAGCCCCCACCACACCCCTGGACTGCCCTCGACCCCATGGACAACTCCAAACACCACCAGACAACCCCCCAACCTCATGTATACCCCTCACACCCTGGAAAATCCTCCCCCACCCCATTGATGCCCCCCACCAAACCCCTGGACTTCCCCCACCCTCCTAAAGAACACCACTCACCCGCTAACCCCACTTGACAGCCCCCACCCCATTGGATCCCCCAACACACCCCTAGACTGCCCCCCCCCCCCCCCCCCCCCCGACCCCATGGACAACCCCAAACACCCCTCTACAATCCCCGACCCTCCTGAAAAGCACCCCCTCTGTCAGGAACCAGCCCGGGTCGACCTTGAACCGGTCACCCGAGCCGGTCCGCGGCAAGTCCCGAGGGGAGTTCCTGATCCCCCCGGGATGGAAACAAGTGCCGGGCATTAAAATTTCAAACGTTGGGAATGATTTCAGTCCAAACTAAAAACATGATCAAAAGAACGAATATAAACTAAACAACAGACAAACACTAAAGCCATAGACAAACCTACACCACAACATACCTCCTCAGGACCTCGCGGGTCACCACCCAACTACAACCAACGTCACTCCCACACTGAGCGACTCAAGCAGGAAAACCTAAACACAAGGAACCTGTAACTGAAAAAGGTAAAAGATAGGCATGAGCACAAAAGTACTCAGTAGGTGATCCCACAACAAAACCCAATGCACTGCCAGTAAATAGAGAATCTACATAATCTAGGTTTGAACTATAATGTATAAAAGTAAGTTTTCATAATTCTTCTTGAAAATCAAACACGAGACATTTCCCTTATTTTTTTTGAAGGTTAGTTCCATTTCATTAGTTTAGAACTCATTCTGAAAAGAAAAGTGTTACATTTTCAAATCTTACCCAAAGATAATAAAGCATTTTCATTTGAAAACCACTTTCCCCAAAGTCTAACAGTATAGGCTGTGAAGGATGACTGAAAGTAAACATGAAGGTGAACAAGTGCATGTAAAGTTAAACAGGCAAGGAAAACCAAGTGCAAGTAAAAATAAACTAGAATTTATCAGCAATAACCATGGGAGATCCTGAACATCCCTAGAAAACCCCTGGACGTACTCGGGTTCAGACTACCTGCCGACATGGTACTCCACAGTCAAAAACCAACTGGCCGCCCTAATAGCCAACCAGTGGCACATCCCACCTGGCCTGTCCATGACTCAAGTGGGTACCAACCCGTCTAATCAGGGTTAGCAAGCAACCGTCACTCGATAATCTACAAGACGCCCAGGAACCCATGGTGGTTTTAGTAACACTGTGTAAGTGGGGAGACCATCGCACACGTGACTCATCTCACCGCACTTGCCAACCCCTTACACGGACATCGCTACATGACAACCCTCGAAGGGAAGTCCCCCTGTATAGATGCCCCTCACAAGGTACATATATGTATATATAAATATATTTATAATCACTTCACATTTATTAAAGTGCCAACCGGGCCGTCATGTCACTTTCATTTTGACCATTAAGCACTAAAGCGTCTTTAAAGGGATATGACACACGCCATTTCAATGAAAACCAGAAACACACTTAAAACTTTATTTAAGAAACTCAAAACAGCATATTAAACTTGAAACACACTGGAATCACAAGCAAAAATCATTTTCCAATATCCAAACGCATGCCAATTTTATCAAGATCCAAATGGGCCTTTAATCATTTTTTTTAAAGGAACACTACTTCTTAAATGAAATCCAAACTGTTGTTCGCGGGACAAAGGAAAATATTTTTCATCAACCAAGAACCACACTTAAGGTTTCCAAAATCATGTTTAAAGGTCATACGGTCATTTTCTCTAATCCAGGTCCTAAGAAACACCTTTTTTTATTAATAATACATCTACTAATTCACACACGCTAAAAACATTTCAAAACACAATTTAACATGTCTTTCATTATTCAGGAAGAACCATCTAGCAACACTACCATGGAAGCACACAATTAAATCCAAGAAAAACGCTTTTAATGAAACGCTAGAATTAAAACAACTTTTATCATCAGAAGATCACCAAAATATAGATAACTACTTAATAATACATTTAAATTTACTGAAACTTAATAAAAAGTCAAGGAATAAATAAAATCTAAATTTAAAGGCGAGTGCAAAGGGAGACCTACCTCAAGACGCAGCTCGGAAATGACGACACAATATACCTCGCACTGGCGCACAAGCACGCGCAAGCTGATGTTCGCGGTGTCATAAGGTTACCTCGCCAAGACGCTGAAACAAACACATGGTAAATAAGTACACAAAGCCACTGACTCAGAACAAAACAAACGAACAACCAATGCAAAGGAACCAGCTTGATACTTTTTCAAAACACAACCCGCGAAAGAATAAGGCTTTATCCAAATTAAATAAAAACACTGATATTGAATAAAGAGAAAATTAAATAAACAATAAGACATAAATACAATAATAAATAAATAATCAAAAGAATAAAATAATGAACAAATGAATAAACAAATAGATAAATAACTAAAATAATACATAATTGAATGAATAAATAAATAATTAAACAAATAATTAAATAGATAAGTCAATAAATGAAAGAAAGAAAGAATAAGTAAATAATTAAATAACTAATTAACTAACAAATACTTAAATGAATAAATAAATAATTAATTAATCAATTAATTAATAAACAAATAAGTAAATAAGTAAATAATTGATTAATTAACAAATACATAAATGAATAAATAAATAAATAGATATTTGATTAATCAATAATTTAATAAAAAAAAGTAAATAACTAAATAATTGATTGATTAACAAACACTTAAATGAATAAATGGATAAATAAATAAATAAATAAAATAAAATAAAATAATAAAACAAATATTTATATATATACCGGATGCTGGGTCAGTGGGAGTTGGGCGCGACGACGCGAGGGAATGAGGGTGGAGGCGCGGTGAGGCAGGAAGCAGGGGCCAGGCTGGCGTCGGCGCTGAAGGAGAGCAGGGTGCGGGCTGCCGGAGAGGGAGTGCGCCGGGGCGGGGGTCGCCGGGATGAGCGCTGGCAGGCCGGGGGAACCGGGGGAGACGGGTGTGGGCGGCGGCGACAGGGAGTAGGGAGGGCAGGGCGGCGCGGGAGGTGGTCACCGGGGTGGAGGCCGGGGGTCACGCAGACATGCGGGGAGCAGCAAGGAGCAGGGCGCCGGACAGAGGCCGGGCGTGGGCGGCGGGTGCCGAAGGGAGCAGGGCGCGCAGCCGGGGTGCAGAGGCGGAGCGAGGTCGGAGGGGAGGGGAGGTCCGCCAGACGGGAGGGGAGGCTGGCAGCTGGGCGTGGCGACGGAGCAGGAGCCGGACGCCGTTATGGGAGCGGGGTCTTGGCAGAGCGGGGCAGAGACGGGGAGCTGGTGCGGCGGACGACGCACCGGAGCGGAAGGGGAGGTGCTGCGCGAGGGAGAAGAAAGAAAGGGGAGAGAGGAGAGAGAGGGAGCGCCGCCAGGGGGGAAAACGGATTAGGGTTAGGAAGGGGGGTTAGTTTTAGGTTTATAATATATATATACATATATTAATAATAATAAAAAAATAATAATAATGAAAATGAAAATAGTAATAATAATATGATAAATTAATTGAATACATCAAATCAAATCTAAATAGTAATAATAAAACATTATAACAATAATAAAACTTTATAATAATAATAATAATTACAATAAAATAAAAATTAGATAATCATAATTATAATTATTATAACCAAAATATTTAAAATAATAAAACCATTTAAAAATAACACACGCAAGTATATACATATATACATATATATCAATATATATATATATAGATACATATATATATATATACCTATATATAAACACATAAACATAGACACGATCAACGTATATATATATATATACTTATATAGACATAACACATAAAAGCATATATATATTCCTATATAGACATATGTATATACATACATACATATACACACATATAAACATATATATAACAAAAATAACTACAATAATAATAACACAATTTAAATACTGAGAGTAATAAAATGTCAACGCAAAAACATTAGTATTTAAAACGCCGAGTGAGCGCATAGTCACCCGGGCCGAAAGCACGATAACTGCTAGCGATGTGGTGACCGCGCTTCGGCGCGAAACCACCAATCGCAATTAAACATTGAAAAATTTAAACCGGGACCAAGTAAGGAGAAAAATTACAGACGTCCGCGGTCGGGGTGTGACAATTATCCCCACCACAGACACTTTCTGCCCCCAGAAAGTCACCAGGCCACAAGTCAGCCAAAAACCAAGTCTATGCCCAAACTGAACTAGAGGAACTGAAGAAAACTAAGAATCTCGGGGATGACCTTACTCTACACAGGTCACACCTGATCGATTCAAGAGAAAATTGAGGTTCGTGATTGAGGGGAGAACATGAAGGGTTCTCCCCACCACAAGAGCTCAACTTGTGCAGAAAAGTTGACCATCTAAATGGAAGACCCTAGGAAAGGGGGTCGACGCCAGAACTCCCAACCAATTCAAACCAACTCTTATAGCACGATTAAAACAACACCTCCGTCAAGACATTGAATCCTCGACTAGAGTAAACAACCTTCAACACCAGGGAAAAATCCATAGAAAAACATTTAACCAACAACAGATTGGAGACATGATCCACCGAAGTCCACAAAACATAACCACATCGACAACATAACTAAAACGAGGTCAACCCACATGATGGTCAAACACACTTTTAAGAAGGACACACGATTCAGAATATTACGTCCTCACGACAAGTCCGCTTAGATTATCATAGAGCAAGTCCATCGTCACTTTATAAAAAAACAACGCATTTATAACGCTATTGGAACTTTAATAGAAGGAAAACAATTATGAAAAGGTTTTTAATTGCTCCATCATCAACACGGAAGACAGAACTTGGACCAAGGCTTCACAACCCTGGGAACTCCTGACTGTGCGCGAGCTTCACCCCGAGACCTGTGGCTGGAGCTCTGATGGCTGAAGCATCTCATGCCTCACAGTCAGGTACCGACACTCTACAGCGTCCTCTTCAAGCGATTCTTCCGACAAAACTTCTCTAGATGACCCAGACAGCCGCATCGATGACACGTCTTTGGAGGGTTGCGACAAGACGGCTTTGAATGCCCGAAACGACCACACTGATATCATACCATCGAACGATCTAATGAACCATAAACAGGGAACAAAGGGGATAACTCCTTAGGAACAGGTATCTTTGGCGCCTTTTCCTCACCAGAGGGGAAACTCTTACGAACAATAGGGGAAGCTGAAGTATTAACCACCCGCACACCGAAAAACCACTCAGCCAAGAAAGCTTCCTCCACCAACTTCTCAAAACAAAGGTCTTTATAAGGGAGGACTCACTCCTTGATCTCTGGACGAAGACCCCCAGTGAATAGAGAGACCTTCATGAGATCATGTGACGCTACCTCTGGAGAAAAGGAAGTCAGTTCCTTGAAATGGTCAACATATGCCTTCACCGTCAGTTGGCCCTGTTGAATAGGCACAAGCTCTCCCTTTTTCTCCATCTTCACTTCCTCAGGTACAAACCATTAGATGAAAACGATTTTTAAAGACATCCCACGTCATTTCAACTTGCGTTGATGATGGGGTAACCTTCTTCCACTAGTTCAGAGCTGGACCCTCGAACAACTTCATAATTGCTCGAACCTTAAAATTATCAGGAGTTCCCAACGTTCTAAAGACACGCTCCACTTCCTTGAGCCATTCCACTGCCTCTAACAGACCTTGATCACCCTGGAGAATAGGCAAAGTCTGAGGAGGACCAAAAACTGGGCATGACCTATCAGAATCCTTAGAGACCTTTCTGGGCAGCATTTCCTGAGCGACATATAAAACACAAAGCCAAAACCAATATCAACCCAAAGCAACCTCAATAAAAGCTCCTTCAACAAAACAGTCAGCACAAAACCAAAAAAACACAAACACCACCAAAAATAAAATCTCCTTTTCAAAATCCCCTTTTTATTTTAGACATTAAAACCACCCTCTTTCAAGACTACTTTCCAAAACCAATCCACTTTCAAACCAAAAACTTTCCAAAACTATTTCCCCTTTAAAACCGATTTAGAAAACAGGGTCAAGCCATTAATTTCAAATACACACCCAGGAAATATCATGAACCGTAGCACATGTCTTCATCTACTTTCCAATAATACTCGCACCAAAATGAACCTTCCACACATTCTCACACATGTGCAAACGTTCATAAGGAGGACCTGGAGTTTCTCCCCAAATCATTCTTAACCAGTTCCGAGAAAACAACAGATTTCCAAATCAAGAGATTTCAGTTTTAAAACCCATTTCATATATTTAAAGTCCTTTAAAAGAAACCAGTCCAATTTTTCAAAAACCTTTTTCATTTCCAACAACGTACTTACACAGACCAAAACAAAATCAGGATCCAAAATTGCATCAATCACTGAAATGAGGGACTAGTAGTCACACTCAACTTGGCGACATGGTAGTGGGCCATGTCCCAAGTCAGCGTCGACCACTAGGAGTAATTCAAACCACGTACTCGGACTCCACATGGGTCACTACTCCATGTGAAATCACGATGTAACGTCGGCTTGCCTCCGTTATCATCTCTCAATCCAAGAAAAAGAAGGAAAGACAAGGACACAATTCCCGAACTACCCCTGGTAACTCGAAGATCAGTGCGGGGGAAGAGTTCGCGACGCTCTTCCCGCACCTACCCCTCGAGTTCCGACAGTCCTAATCTCCTTCCACCGGACAACCCAAATAATAAGAACCTGCCTCTGATACCATTTTGTCACGAACCAGCCCGGGTCGACCCTGAACCAGTCACCCGAGCCGGTCCGCGGCAAGTCCCAAGGGGCGTTCCCGATCCCCCTGGGATGGCAACAAGTGCCGGACATTAAAATTTCAAACATTGGGAATGATTTCAGCCCAAACTAAAAACAGGATCAAAAGAACGAATATAAACTAAACAACAGACAAACACTAAAGCCATAAACAAACCTACACCACGACATACCTCATCATGACCTCGCAGGTCACCACCCAACTACAACCAACGTCGATCCCACACTGAGCGACTCAAGCAGGAAAACCTGAACACAAGGAACCTGCAACTGAAAAAGGTAAAAGATAGGCGTGAGCACAAAAGTACTCAGTAGGTGAGCCCACAACAAAACCCAATGCACTGCCAGTAAATAGAGAATCTACATAATCCAGGTTTGAACTATAATGTATAAAAGTAAGTTTTCATAATTCTTTACTTAAAAATCAAACACGAGACATTTCCCTAATTTTTTTTGAATGTTAGTTCCATTTCATTAGTTTTGCACTCATTCTGAAAAGCAAAGTGTTACATTTTCAAATCTTACCCAAAGAGAATAAAGCATTTTCATTTGAAAACCACTTTCCCCAAAGTCTAACAGTATAGGCTGTGAAGGATGACTGAAATTAAACAAGAAGGGGAACAAGTGCAAGTAAAGGTAAAAAGGCAAGGAAAAACAAGTGCAAGTAAAAATAAACCAGAAGTTATCAGCAATAACCATGGGCGATCCTGAACATACCTAGAAAACCCCTAGACGTACTCGGGTTCAGACTACCTGCCGACATGGTACTCCACAGTCAATAACCAACTGGCCACCCTAATAGCCAACCAGTGGCACATCCCACCTGGCCTGTCCACGACTCCAGGGGGTACCAACCCGTCTAATCAGGGTTAGCAAGCAACCGTCACTCGATAATCTACAAGATGCCCAGGAACCCATGGTGGTTTTAGTAACACTGTGTAAGTGGGAGACCCTCGCACGCGTGACTCATCTCACCGCACTTGCCAACCCCTTACACGGACATCGCTACACGAAAACCCTCGAAGGGAAGTCCCCCTGTAGAGATGCCCTCACAAGTACATATATATATATATAAATATATGTATAATCACTTCACATTTATTAAAGTGCCAACCGGGCGGTCATGTCACTTTCATTTTGACCATTAAACACTAAAGCGTCTTTAAAGGGATATGACACACGACATTTCAATGAAAACCAGAAACACACATAAAACTTTATTTAAGAAACACAAAACAGCATATTAAACTTGAAACACACTGGCATCACAAGCGAAAATCATTTTCCAATATCCAAACGCATGCCAATTTTATCAAGAGCCAAACGGGCCATTAATCATTTTTTTAAAGGAACACTACTTCTTTAAATGAAATCCAAACTGTTGTTCGCAGGACAAAGGAAAATATTTTTCATCAAACAAGAACCACACTTAAGGTTTCCAAAATCATGTTTAAAGGACATACGGTCATTTTCTCTAATCCAGGTCCTAAGAAACACCTTTTTTTTATTAAAAATACATCTACTAATTTACACACGCTAAAAACATTTCAAAACACAATTTAACATGCCTTTCATTATTCAGGAAGAACTATCTAGCAACACTACCATGGAAGCACACAATTAAATCCAAGAAAACGCTTTTAATGAAACGTTAGAATTAAAACAACTTTTATCATCAGCAGATCACCAAACTATAGATAACTACTTAATAATACTTTTAAATTTACTGAAACATAATAAAAAGTCAAGGAATAAATAAATTCTAAATTTAAAGGAGAGTGCAAAGGGAGACCTACCTCAAGACGCAACTCGGATATGACGACACAATATACCTCGCACTGGCGCACAAGCATGCGCAAGATGATGTTCGCGGTTTCATAGGGTTACCTCGCCAACACGCTGAAACAAACACATGGTAACTAAGAACACAAAGCCACTGACTCAGAACAAAACAAACGAACAACCAATGTAAAGGAACCAGCTTGATACTTTTTCAAAACAAAACCCACGAAAGAATAAGGCTTTATCCAAATTAAATAAAAACACTGATATTGAATAAAGAGAAAATTAATTAAACAATAACACATAAATACAATAATAAATAAATAATCAAAAGAATAAAATAATGAACAAATGAATAAACAAATAGATAAATAACTAAAATAATACATAATTGAATGAATAAATAAATAATTAAACAAATAATTAAATAGATAAGTCAATAAATGAAAGAAAGAATGAATAAGTAAATAATTAAATAACTAATTAATTAACAAATACTTAAATGAATAAATAAATAAATAAATAAATAATTAATCAATTAATTAATAAACAAATGAGTTAATAACTAAATAATTGATTAATTAACAAATACATAAATGAATAAATAAATAAATAGATAATTAATTAATCAATAATTTAATAAAAAAAATAAGTAAATAA
Organism: Viscum album; assembly: GCA_963277665.1. Lineage (NCBI taxonomy): Eukaryota > Viridiplantae > Streptophyta > Magnoliopsida > Santalales > Viscaceae > Viscum > Viscum album. The sequence goes on from OY728148.1 coordinate 1,145,676,548, forward strand.
CTAAATAATTGATTGATTAACAAACACTTAAATGAATAAATATATAAATAAATAAATAAATAAAATAAAATAAAATAATAAAAAAAATATTTATATATATACCGGAGGCTGGGTCGGTGGGAGTTGGGCGCGACGGCGCGGGGGAATGAGGGTGGAGGCGTGGCGAGGCAGGAAGCTGGGGCCGGGCTGGCGTCGACGCTGAAGGAGAGCAGGGTGCGGGCTGCCGGAGAGGGAGCGCGCCGGGGCGGGTGTCACTGGGATGAGCGCTGGCAGGCCGGGGGAACCGGGGGAGCCGGGTGTGGGCAGCGGCGACAGGGAGCAGGGAGGGCAGGGCGGCGAGGGAGCTGGGCACCGGGGTGGAGGCCGGGGGTCACGCGGACATGCGGGGAGCAGCAAGGAGCGGGGCGCCGGACAGAGGCAGGGTGTGGGCGGCGGGCGCCGAAGGGAGCAGGGCGCGCAGCCGGGGTGCCGAGGCGGAGCGAGGTCGGAGGGGAGGGGAGGTCCGCCGGACGGGAGGGGAGGCTGGCGGCTGGGCGTGGCGACGGAGCAGGAGCCGGACGCCGTGATGGGAGCGGGGTCTTGGCAGAGCGGGGTGGAGACGGGGAGCTGGTGCGGCGGACGGCGCACCGGAGCGGAAGGGGAGGTGCTGCGTGAGGGAGAAGAAAGAATGGGGAGAGAGGAGAGAGAGGGAGCACCGCCAGGGGGGAAAACCGGATTAGGGATAGGAAGGGGGGGTTAGGTTTAGGTTTATAATATATATACACATATTAATAATAATAATAATAATATAATAATGAAAATGAAAATAGTAATAATAATATGATAAATTAATTGAATACAACAAATCAAATCTTAATAGTAATAATAAAACATTATAAAAATAATAAAACTTTATACTAATAATAATAATAACAATAAAATAAAAATTAGATAATCATAATAATAATTATTATAACCAAAATATTTAAAATAATAAAACCATTTAAACATAACACACGCAAGTATATACATATATACATATATATCAATATATATATATATATATAGATACATATATATATATACCTATATATAAACACATAAACATAGACACGATCAACGTATATATATATACTTATATAGAAATAACACATATAAGCATATATATATTCCTATATAGACATATGTATATACATACATACATATACACACGTATAAACATATATACAACAAAAATAACTACAATAATAATAACACAATTTAAATACTGAGAGTAATAAAATGTCAACGCAAAAACTTTAGTATTTAAAACGCCGAGTGAGCGCATAGTCACCCGGGCCAAAAGCACAGTAACTACTTCGATGCGGTGACCGCGCACCGGCGCGAAACCACCAATAACAATTAAACTTTGAAAAATTTAAACCGGGACCAAGTAAGGAGAAAAATTACGGACGTCCACGGTCGGGGTGTGACACCCTCACCCCACTTGATAGCCCCCACCACACCCCTGGACTGCCCCTGACCCCCTGGACAACTCCAAACACCCCGGGACAACCCCCCACCCTCATGTATACCCTCCCACTCCCTGGGAATCCCTCCCCCACCCCATTGGTGCCCCCACCACACCCCTGGACTACCCCCTGGACAACCCTAAACACCCATCGACAACCCCCGCCCCCCCTTCATGTATACCCCCACCCCCTGGACAGCCCTCCCACACCCCTGGACATCCCTCCCTCCCCCTAGACTACCCCACCCCACCTGACAGCCCTCCCAGACCCCTGGACACCAACCAACCCCACTGAACACCCCCCACACCCTTGTAACCCCTCCCTCCCAGACTAGAATCCATACCAGAAAAACCATTATAAGTAGACCAAAACAAGAAGTAGAGAAAAATTAAACATTCACATATATAACATTCCAAAATTACACTGTCAACTTAAAAAAAACTAAATCCAACATAAACAACTACCAAATACACAATTACAATGACAATATTCATAATTACATTTTACATTACAAAAAACTAAATTTTAATCAAACTTGTAAAATAATTTCACCACTCCAATTGTAAGTGTTTGATGTATTCAGCAGTATAGGGTTGAGGGTCATCAAAAAGCTACAAATGAAAAGCATAGTAGTTAACGAGTATAATGAATAAATAAAATTGAAATATTATGGAATAGTTTAAGAGGAAATCTTACCATGTCAAAATTCACAACTCTCCCAGTTGTTATTATTTCATACATAAATATTAACATATAATATCCACATTTGATGACGCCATGTTGTTCATGACAATTATGATTGAATGAGTGTAAATTAAATATATTATTTTTATGTAATAAATCAAAAAGTACAAATTATAAATGGATATTTACCATCGCATTTACATATTTGATCTTTGCATTCCTTTTCTTTTTGTTTTTTCGAAAGTAGGCCCATGCCCTGTTAGAAAATAATACGAATGGGGTAAATTTAAAAGTGATTATAATATATAAAACTATTGAGAAATTGAAACTTACTTTTCCAATATATTCCTAAAACGTTCCCACACATCATCATGGACAATGAATATCCAATAATGTGCTTTCTCCCTTGGGAAAAAAACCCCTAACATCCAATGATCACTGATAAAAGGAAATTTAATGTTAGTGGTTTTTATGTTAAAAGATAATTAACACTTTGAGATTGATGTGTTTCATACCTCTCACAAAAAGTCATCATCCAACATTGTGTGACTATATTATTTTCAAGTCTTTCAGCAATATAAAGAATTTCTTATTCCTCATCCAATTCACATGCTTCAGGGGAAATAAATTGCGGGTCCATGAATCCATAAACATCTATCAACTCATTCCTCTCACAAATTTTATAAATATTCCTAATAAAAAATATACATAAGTATACATTTTTAATAAATATAACGCAAGGAAAAGGTGTTAAGACTTACATGGAAAAACATTTAACCACATTGATGCCCAACTTATCTCAAGTAAAAATCTCTAGGATATCAGTTTTTATAATCCCCACATTTATTTCACGTCCACAAACATGAGCTTCCATTGGAAACTCATAATGACCCGCCACCAAATTTGAATATCATGACAATCTGTCAAGAAAACTAGAATCTATATCTGATGTCATAGCCATTTGTCTTTGTTGTTGTCTATACAATATTTCTTTACCTTTTAAGTATTCCAGTAAAACTAAATTGAAAAATATATAAGTTTTAAAATGATAAAAAAAATTTAATATAAAAAATAAAATAAAAGATATAACATTCATACCCTTATGGTAATGAGTCAAAGAAGTCTGGATGACCAAATTAAAAAAATGGCCGATACTATGTCCTACTATCGCCACCTCATCTGTAGGTAATGGTGCCCAAGCTGATCTATCTATAATATCCTGTACAGTGATCCTATGATTATCTACCACTAATTGATGATGATGAGCTGTATTTTATATACAATATACCAACCCATATGCTACTATATGACATTGAGAATCATCAATATACAACTCGCAATAAGTAGGAAGCTGCGGCAGAGCAGTAGGATAAAAAATTGTGTCTGCAGGCTGAGGTGTGGGAGTGGGAGCTACTAGCGGTGGTGGAGGATAAATAATGGGTTTTTTAGGGGGAGGTGGAGGAGTGGGAGCTGCAGTCTGAAATTGTCTTTTCATGTCAGCAAACATAGACTACACCGACGCTCTAATCGTTTCCTCCAACGTCGCATTAATATTATGAACTTCAGACTCCAAGGATTCTATTTTTTTTATAAACCCCCTCAACTTTAGATGTTAAAGAACGTGGAAACACTTTTCTTACCGACAAACCTGACAGATATCCTCTTACACGACCAGAATGTTCAGGCCTTCCTAATGCTACTGATAAAATAACTTCCCTCCCAGTAGCTGTAAATATCCCCTATGAACTCTGCTCCTCAAGAGAGTCCTATATTAATTAATTGAAAATTTCTGTAATAATTGAAATTATATGAAGAAAATGGTTAACTTAAATAAATAAAATAGATATCTTACAATCCTCTCAGCTAAGATTCTCAATTCTTCTGAAAGATATTTCCCTTTTTTTCCATTCTGATCTCTCTTCCATTTTTCATGTCTAGATGGAGGGGATAGAGGGTCCAACTCTCCAGAGCTTGAAGACTCACTCTTATTTGTTGAAATTTTTTCGCCATAATTTTTTCTTCAAAAAATGCATACCCTCCTTGAGATAAACTACAAGGTTATACATTTTTAGACTGGATCTCATGATGAGATTTCATTGTTTGCTGTAAATTAAGAATAAGAAATCATTAATAAAACGTTAATAAGATCATTTATATAAGAAATCTTATAAAAGTTTACACTTCCCTTATAAAAAATTACTATTTTCTTCTACTTTCAAAAAAAAATCTCCGTGTGTCTTCATCTATAAAAGGATATATACAACATGGATTATGATGACTCCTATGACCATAAATGAAATCAAACGAAAGGGTTGATTTGAAATCCGTATATCTCCTGGCAGCCAACGATAAGCATTTCTTCCTGACTCCTCCAGTGTTAGGAATATCAAATTTCATCTAATAAAAAAGAGGTTAAACATATTATATATACTAGAAACATTTAAATAATAGTCAAAAAATAGAAAAAGATCTTACCAAAATCATCTCCCACAACTGAGATATTATCTCTTTATCCACACTTCTCCAGTCATCATACAGAATGCTTACTTTTCTCTTAGCCTGAGATGCTACAAAAATCTAAAAATATTTTGCATTTGTACCTCTTGGAATATCATCATCATCAAACTCAACGACTATCCTCTGATCTTGCGTATGAGCATGTGATAATTTTGGTAAATGTGTGCACCCACGTTTACCAATCTTTGAACTCTTTGTCATAATAGGAGCATGTGAATGTTCCTCCCTAGAGGTATGGCCAATATGCTCATATCCAAAATCATGTGGTTGCTCAACTGAATGATCTTTCATTATCCTTCAAATAAAAAAAACTTTAGTTAAAAAATATAAAAATTCAAATATTTTAATACTACTGTAATCAGAAAATAAAAATGTTTACTAAGTTACGTAATAGTAAACATTGGTAATATGGTAAGACTGTTAAAAAATTGTAAATATAGTAAAGATGGTCAAGATAGTAAACATGGTAAACATGGTAAACCTGGTAAACATGGTAAAGTAATTTTCCTGAACAAAAATAATAGATATATAATTCATGTAATGGTAAACATGATGAAGTAAACTAAAAAAGCTTAAAACAAACAAAAACATATACTTATTTTGTTTTAAAACATGTATTAATAAATAAAAAACATACAATATCTAACATTTATGAAAAAATAAATGTAAACAAGAAATAAACATATGTTACCTGTAATTTTAGGAATGTAAAAATGGATTTTTTCCCCAAATTTCTTCGTCCTGATCATTCCTTATAGCACAAACCATGACTTCAACATGCTCATCATTATGTTCTGTTAATATTTCCTTAGAAGTAGGTATCTCACATAAATCAACATCTTCATCAAAATCATCCTCACCACGATATTGTTTTTTCCCATGTAAAACAACATCCCACTGCATATCTGATTGATCTACTACATAGAAAATTTGTTTTTCATGTGTTTACATTATAAAATAATCAACTGTGTCTTCCAATCTATCCAGATTAACAAGTGTCATTCCAAATTCATCATATCTGACACTATTGTCACCGATAAACCATTTACAGTTAAAAACATGAACTTTAATTTTAAATTAATCAACATACCATATGTCTTCAATCACTCCATAATATGCACTTGATGCAAAAATTTGGTTTTTATCCTTAGCACTCGAAAAATGCATTTCTTTTACAAAAACCAATACAACACTATTCTGAACTACACTTCTGTTGTCCTGAGATTTCATATGAAATGTATAGCCATTAATGTCATAAACAGACCATGTTATTATACTCTGATACATCTGATCTACCAAGCAATGTCTTCTTAATCCATGACAAAAAAGTTTTGTTGTGCTCATTCAAAATCCACATTTCATTCTTCTTTGGATGACATTGTTTCAACTCATTAATATATAATGTGATATATGGTTGAGCATCAACTATGTTATTCAAGATGTTTGATTCTAACTTCATCATCTGTTCAGATGACAATGATTTGAATTTCAAGCCATGAATCCCCTTTCCCTCATTATTAACTCGTTCATGGTGTGATGGAGGCAAACCTATGTGTTGCGCCGCAGCCATGTAGCTCGTACAAAACTCTACTACCTCCTAAGAAATATACTTTTCAATAATGGAGGCTTCAGTTCGATATAGATTTTTAACATACCCCTTTAATATTTTCATATTTCGTTAAAAAGGATACATACAATGAAGATATAAAGGTCCACAAATCTTTATTTCTTGAACCAGATGAATCATTAAATGCACCATGATATCAAAGAAATTTGGAGGAAAATACATTTCCAATTGTCAAAGTATAAAAATTGCATCCTTTTCCAAAATGTTCAAAGCATTCACATCAATCACCTTATTACAAATTGAATTGAAAAAATAATACAACTTCATCATAGTCTTTCTAACACGAATGGGAAATATTCCACACAATACAACTGGTATAATTTGTTGCATCATGACGTTACAATCATGTGATTTCATACCTATCAACTTCAACTCCTTCAATGAGAAACAATCTTTTACATTTGAAGAATAACCTTGAGGAACTTTGATATCATGATGACACTAACAAAAGCTAATTTTATCCCTCTTCAATAATGTATGAAAAGCTGGGGGAGGAAATGTTCGTATTCCATTAGGAGTGGGAGCTAACTCCAAACGTATTCTCATTGATAGTAAGTCTAATCTTGCATTCAACCCATCTTTAGTCTTTCCTTTAATATCTAACAATGTTCCAATCAAACAATCATAGATAATCTTCTCCATGTGCATGACATCAATATTATGTTTAACTTTATGATACCTCCAATATGGTAGCTCAAAAAATATTGACCTTTTCTTCAAAATATGTCTATCATTACCATATTTTTGTGTCTTTCCCAATGTCACATCAAGGTTTTTCACCCTCTCAAAATACAGATCTGGGGGTAAAGTTTTTGGAGCAGTATCAAATTCTTGTGATCCATTGAATGCCTTTTTTAGTCTTCTATAAGGGTGATCTATAGGAAAAAACTGTCGATGACCCATGTACACTATTTTCCAACCATGATGCAATTGACAATATGACGTCTGTTTTTTGCAAATTGGACATGCTTTATTCCCTTTAACACTGTATCCAGACAAATTTCCATACACTGGGAAGTCATTTATAGTGAACAGAAGCACTTCATGCAGTTGAAAATATTCCATTTTATAAGAATCATACACCCTAATACCATCAGCCCATAACAGTTTCAAATCATCAATCAACGATGACAAGTAAACATCAATATCATTGTCGGGTTGCGTTGGACCAGAGATCATTATACTCATTATGAAATATTTTCACTTTATAAAAACTTTAGGAGGGAGTTTTTAAATTACCAATAAAACATTCCATGAACTATGTGTGCTACTGAGGGTTTGGTATGGATTCATTCCATCTGTGCACAACCCTAGTTTGCGATTTCTAATTTCATTTCCAAATGTAGAATACTACGCATCAATTTTCTTCCATTGTGGACAATCAGCTGGATGACGTATTTTTCCATCACATACCCGCTCATCAACATTCCATCTTAACCCTTTTTCATCATGTGAATTAGAAAATAAACGTTTGAAACCATGAATTATAGGAAGATACGAAAATACCTTTGAAGGAAGCTTTGTAATATCTACATCAGCCTGTGATTTTTATTTCACCTTATATCGTGATGTCCCACATTTTGGACACTCTGACAGAGATTCATATTCCTTCCTATATATAATGGAGTCATTCGGACATGCATGTTTTTTCTTGTATCCCAATCCCATCGGGCATAAAATTTTATTGGCCTTGTAATGTGAATATGGAAGATCGTTATCTTTTGGAAGAGTGTCTTTCATTAATTGTAGCAGCTCTGTAAAACTTCTGTCACTCCATCCATGTTTCTCCTTCAGGTTAATCAATCTTAACACCACCGACAAAACTATATAATCTGTACAACCAGGATATAATGGGTTTTCAGCATCACCCCCACCCATCCTGGACACCACCCCCACCCCCTACCACCTTGGACACCCCCTGGACACCCCCCAACCCTCTGGACAACCCCCACCCCCCAAACAACCTGCAAAACCTTCTGTACATGCCCCCACCCCCTTGGACAGCCCCCCCCCCCCCCCCACACACCCACCCCCGTGGACAACCCCATGGACACCCCCAAACCCTCTGGATAGCCCCCACCCCCGGCCAACCCCCAAAACCCTCTAGACAAGCCCCCACCCCCATGGACAACCCCCTACACCCACCCACCCCCTTGAACACCCCCCCTAGACACCCCAACACTCTGGAAAGACCCCCACCCCCTGGACAGACCCCACCCATCTAGACAGCACCCCCACCCCTCCTGGACACCACCCCCACCCCTGCCCCCTTGGACACCCCGTTGGACACCCCCAACCCTTTGGACAGCCCCCCACCCCTTGGACATCACCCCACCCCTCCAGACAGCACCCCCACCCCTCTTGGACACCACCCCCACCCCGAACCCCTTGGACACCCCCATGGACACCCCCAACCCCCTAGATAGCCCCCACCCCCGGACAACCCCCAAAACCCTCTGGACAGGCCTCCACCCCCTTGGACAGCCCCCCACACCCACCCACCCCTTAGACACCCCCTAGACACCCCCCAACCCTATGGACATCCCCCCACCCCCCGGACAACCCCCAAACAATGGTTTACATATAAAAACTAGGCATGGTGAACAACTAAGAACACATGAATTTAATATATACTTTAGCATGAAATAGATGGAATTAAATATTATTAAATATGGCTACTTAAATGATCGTATGATAATTAAAAATAACCATTGATATTCATCTAGTCAAATGAGCACAAGTTTTCTTGATAACTAATATCATAATGAGGTAATGGATAATTCTAGAAATCTTAAACAAATTGTCAAGGCCTTGTCCAAGGCCTCAAAAAATACTAGGGTATGCCCTCAGCAGAACCCATTTTTATTTGGAATCATGAGACATAGTGATGCATCGAAGGGCCATAGAGGTCAACAACCATTACATTATTTGTCTAATAGATTCTCATACAATAGAGGATAAACAAAAGTAGAAACAACAAATGAAATATCATTTCCGAATTCGAACATTTAATCAATAACCATTCTATGCAGTAATATAGGTGAATGAGATCACTAGTTGTCAATGACAACAAAAATTACCATCAATGTCGGGCATTCGCGAAACAAAAACAAACTAAATAGAAGTAGTTGAGGATTACATGAATATTGCGAGTCAATCTAATAGATATAGGGATGATAAATAAGATGATGAAGGCAAAAAGAGGTAAGAGGGTTCGAAATCGAAAAATCTTACCTAGTTTAAACACAAAAATCGCAAAACATCAATATAGACTATCCGGGAAAAAAATGAACGAAATAAATTCGTGGAAGGCTTACTTGAGTGATTAGAGTTGGGATGATAGATCCGAGGAGAGTAAATATGTTAAACGATGAAGGCAAAAAAAGTTTAACACAACAAGATTGACGACTTTGTTAGGGTTTATCAAGCGGGAGAGACGAGCCACCAGATTGTCGATCGAAAAATCGTAAATGACAATCCACGGGGCTTGTTAATTTTTTAAATGTTTCATAACGTCGGTTATTTAATAAACAACATTATAAATAGTTTTTTTACATTAATAACATCGGTTATTATAATAACCAACATTATAAATGTATCAGATACAATTTTTTTTTCGTCGGTTATTTTATAACCGACGTAAAAAAATCCAACTGTTGGTTTTTTACATCGGTTATTCTATAAATGATGTAAAAAAGACATCATGAATCACAGTTTTTTAAGTCGGTTATTTTATAACCGACGTAAAATCCTTTTGTGGGTTGTTTTGTTACATCGGTTATAAAATAACCGACGTCAAAAAGGCCTCAGAAGTTTCATTTATTACGTTGGTTATTTTATAACCGACATAAAAAAGTCATAGATATCTCATTTTTCACATCTTTTATCAAATAACAGACGTAAAAAAACCCATGCGCTTTTCTTTTTTACGTAGGTTAATTTATAACCGATGTAATAAATAAACGCGCAAGATTTGTATCGTCGGTTATTAAAATAATCGACGTTAAAAATCTAATCACCGCATTTTTACATTGGTTATAAAATAACCGACATAAAAAACCACGTTTCACAGATTATCACGTTGGTTATATATAACCAATGTAAAAAATGGTGACGTAAATAACGTTTTCTGCACTAGTGCAAGTACATCTCCATGGGCAGCACCAGTTTTGTTTGTGAAGAAGACAGATGGAACTCTTCGGCTGTGTATTGATTATCGTAAGCTTAAACAAGTTACGATAAAGAATAGATATCCACTTCCACGCATTTATGATCTGTTCGTTCCATTAAGGGGAGGTTAGTGTTTCTACAAGATTGACTTGCGATCAGGATATCACCAATAGTGGGTTTGGAAAGAGGGTATTCCAAAGACATCTTTCAGAAGCATATATGGCCACTACGAATATATAGTCATGCCTTTCCGTCTAACGAATCCACCATCAGTCTCCATGGAATAGATGAATCAGATATTTCAATGATATCTGAAATATTTTGTTGTGGTGTTTGCCAATGATATTATGGTTTATTCAATGATAAGGCTTGAGCATGAGGTGCACTTGGAAACAGTGTTAAAAATATGGAGAGATCATCGCTTGTATGACAAATTATCAATGTGTGATATTTGGATACAGGAAGTACGTTTCCTTGGCCATGTCATTTATGATAAAGGAGTTTATGTTGATCCTGAAAGATAGAATTTGTTATCTCTTGGAAACCACTGAAGAATGTGTTCGAGATATGAAGTTTTCTTGGTCTAGATGGTTACTACCGACACTTTGTGCATGATTTCTCACGACTAGCGCCACCAATGACAGCTCTGAAAAAGAAGAATGCTTCATTCCAATGGACAGAATAATGTCAGAAGTCTTTCTAGGAACTTAAGGTTCATATTACATCAATACACATCTTGATCTTACCTAAATCAGGACAGGGGTATGTGGTGTATTGATATGCTTCTGGATTAGGGTTGGTTTGTGTTCTCATTCAAGGAGATCATGTGGTTTCTTATGGTTCAAGGTAGTTGAGGTTGCATGAGAAGAATTACCCAACACATGATTTGGAGTTAGCAGTTGTCTTCCATGCTTTGAAAACATTGAGACATTACCTATTTGGTGAGAAATTTACCGTGTTTATGGATCACAAAATCTTGAAACATGTTTTCTCACAGTGAGATTTGAATCTGAGGAAAAGGAGGTGGATGGAGTATCTCCAAATGTTTGACTTTAACTTTATGTATAAACCGGGAAAAGGAAATTAGATGGCGGATGCATTGAGTAGAAAGTCATATGCTCAGTTAGCGAAAGAATCTTTAGATTAATGGCAGTTGATGTCAGTCTTAGCCGACATGCATGTGGAATGTAAAGACCGAGGTGATGTTGCTGTTTTCTTTTCAGCTACACTTGTTCCTGCTTTAGTAAAGATGATCAATGAAGAACAAACATCTGATGCAGAATGTCTTGTTGTAAGATCAAAACTCAATGGTGGAGATACCATTGATGGCAAGAAACTTGAAGGGGTTCAGTTTTGTGTTTCAGAGATCGGATGGTTGTACCTATGGTTTTTCAGGAACTACTCCTCCATGCTTACCACCATTTGAAATGGGATGTACATCCGGGTACACAGAAAAAGTATATAGAATTCAAGACGCAGTTCTGGTGGAGCGAAATGAAAAGAAAGGTGGACGAGTTCGTCTCGTCGTGCTTGACTTGTCAGCAGGTTAAAGCAGAGCATCAGAGACTAGCTGGTATTTTACAATATTTACCTATCCCAGTGTGGAAATGGGATCAGATAGCAATGGATTTTATTACAGGTCTTCCAAGAACAGTCCGAAAACATGATGCCATTTGGGTGAGAGTGGATTGTCTAACTAAGTCAACCCATTTCATCCCTATCCGTGAAACTCATATAGTGGAAGATCTTTCAAAAATCTATATCCAAGAAGTGGTAAAGAGGCAAGGTGTACCATGGTCTATAGTCTTAGATAGAGATCCAAGGTTCACATATCGTTTATGGAAATCACTACAGCAAGCCCTTGGGACTCAGTTGACTATGTGCACGACATATCATCCTCAGACAGATGGAAAATCCGAGCGGACAATACAATCATTGGATGATATGTTGCATGCTTGTGTAATGGATTTTGGTGGATCATGGGAGGAGCATATACCCTTAGTGGAGTTCTCATACAATAATAGCTATCAATCCCCGATACACATGGATCCGTTTGAAGCTTTGTATAAGCGTTCTCATCGATCTCCACTATACTGGGTGGAACCTGGTGAAACATCAGTTTTTTGGTCCAAGCCTAGTCCAAGAAACAACCAAGAAGATTCAATTGATTAGAAAGAGGATGGAGATGGCTCAGAGTCATCAAAAATCTTATATAGATCACTGTCAAAGACCATTGTCGTTAATTGTGGGTGATCATGTCTTCTTGAGGATCGCTCCAAGTCTTGGAAATCATTGTTTTGGGAAGCGGGGCAAGTTATATCCAAGATAAATTGGACCTTTTGAGATACTATCATGGGTTGGATAGGTGGAATTTCTGTTACCATTTCCACCACATTTTAGTTCGGTGCATAATGTGTTCCATGTATCTCAGTTGAAAAAGTATCAGCCGGATCCTGGCCATGTGATCAGATGGAATCACTTTGTCCTAGATCTGGGTGCTTTGTTGATACATATCTTGGTATAGATTGTGGATAGGCAAGAGAAATTTTTCCACGGAAAAATCATTGGTCTAGAAAGGGTTTTATGGAATCTTGCTCAGATTCAAGAAGTTACTTGGGACCATGAAAATGAAATTAAAGAGCATAGGTCAGAACTCTTTCAGTTGGATGATGGTCTTCTACTTTCCTAGGACGGAAAGACCAATGGTGGGGAGAATATAGTACCCCCGGTTTCTGGTATGTAACCATTTATTGATGCTTTTAATGGTTATAAATATAAAGGTGATTAATGGGAGAGTCGGGAGAACTTGGAATGAAGTTTTTAGGCAAAAGTTGAAGTCGTATGGGCGGCGCACGGTTTGTCTAAACCGTGCGGCCAAACCATGCGTAGTTGGTCTTGGAAGCAGTAGATTCTGCACGGGTGCTGGACGGTTTGTCAAACAGTGTGTCCAAATCGTGCGAGAAGGGTGTTCGAGGTAGTAGCTAATGCACAGTCAGCACATGGTTTGTCTAACCGTGCGAGCAAACCATGCTGCCACTTAAACAAGATCCTATAGAGGTGGATCTCACGCATTTTTGCCTCTATGAGGCTCGTTTTTTCTCCTAAGCAGCCATAACTTGAGATTTTTCTTCTCCTAAGGTCAGATAAGGTTCTCCCATCATTACGGAGGTGATCTGAAGGCTTCTCTTAGCGAATCAAATCTGAATTCTTGAGGTATGTGATTGTTCTTTTTCATTCCTGATCGATTTTTAGATCTACTTAGATCTATCTCTCCTATTCCCTTGGTTTCATATATCTATGCTTGTTATGGGTATATCTAAGTGTGTGGATACCAAATATGATGAGATTTGGTCTTGATCTCTCTAGGAGAAGTTATCTAAGATGGGTTTTGTAGAATTGACCCGAGTTTCTTGAGCGTTCTTTGACTATTTTGGTTTTCATCAAAACCTTTGAGGTAGGAGGATTCACTATCGAATACTCTTGTTTGAATTGATTGGCTTAGTTTCAAATTGGTTTATTTGAATGGTTTTTATTGTGAAAATCATGTAATAAATCTTCTTTAGTGAGTATTTATGGTTTTGATGAAATTGGGAAATCTTGGTGAATTGTGGTGCGATGTGTTTTGGCTTCTTGAATTTAAAATGTTGATTTTAAATTATGAATTATGAAATTGTTAATGTTTTGATGAAAAAACAGGTTTTCAATAAAAAAGGAATTTTATTGAAATCGTTTGGGATTGAAATGAATTTGATGGATTTGGTTTTCAATAAAAAGGTTGTTCTATTGAAATGGTTTGGAATTGAAATGGTTTTGAATTGAAATGGTTTTGATGAAAATGGTTTTAAATAAAATGTTGTTTTTATTGAAAGGGTGTTTTGGCATGACAATTGGGAATATGTGGTGTGTGTTCATATTGCATGTACGAGGTTTGGTTGAAATATGACCTTGTTCTCGGTGCCAAACATTTAATGGCACAATGGTAACTATATGTATGAGGATTGGTTGAAATATGACCTTGTTCTCGGTTCCAAAGGTGTATGAAACATGGGAAGAAATTACCTTGTGAAGACTTGGTAGATCGATGAGAGACCACTCATGAGTATGGAACTGTCATAATGAAGCATCCATGTTTGGTAACATTGGTTGGGAAATGGTTGGGTATGCCAAAAAGGATTGTTTTGGAAATGGTTCTTAAGCTTGATTGGTTATTTTTATGGAAAAATAACTTTCTCGAAAATTGGTTTGAATTGATCTTGGAATGCCTTTGGTTATGAATGGTTTTGCAAACTTGTTTAGATTTAGTTATAAACTGCTTTTGAGAAAATGGTTTATATAGACTAATTTTCTATAAATGTTTCTAACTCTTCTATCCTAGTGGCGTGAGTAGGGAAGTCATTAGGGAAAACCAACTCAGTTTCATACTCACCTCTGCTTTGGCACATTGGTGCTTTTGCATATGTCATTTCTCGGAACACTTGTAAAGGTAAAGAAACTAATTTATAGTGGCCTGTAGTTATTCTGGGGAGATGTTTTGGAGCTTGGAGCCTGTGGATCGTGGAGTTGTGGTGTCTTTAGAGAGTCTTGAGCTGTTCATCCACTGTGTACCCTGATTCTTTGTTTGGTCTTCCGCTTTTGTGTACTTTGATGTAGTTTGTTATAAATGAAGTGATTATTGGTCTTTCATTTGTTCTTGCATCATATAGTGAATGTTTGGTAATTCATGGTTGGTTTATTGGTTATTTTCCTAAAGGGTAAATCGTCCCCCAACTATTATTTTTAACCCTTCGGCAATTATTGCCAGCCCTAGGCGTCCTGTGGATGTCGTTTAAGGCCTAGTAATGACTCGTTGAGCTCTCAAGCCTATGAGAATTGGTGGGTCATACTATGTATAATGTGTAGTCTGGCTATAAAGGGCTCTGAGTGTAATATAAGTTGTGAAGTATGAGTAATTCAATTTTAAATGATTCTAATGGAGTCCATGGAGCTCATCCATAGTAATCCCGGGCTAAGCATGACATGGCCTAATAGGGTGAATCAATGGTGTTGCATGTCTGAATACATGAATCTAGATACAATTAGTTTATCCAAGGAATCCTAATATCGATAGAGATAATGAGAGATCTGAATATATAATTCTATGAATCCTCTAGTTGACATGGACCATGTTCCATGGTGGTTATCTCCCTTAGTAACTAACGTCTTGAATTTGAATGGTTTCCTTTGAGTGCTCAAGGAATTCCCTCAATAATCTAATGGTGGATAATGTATGACCACACCAATAAATATAAATATATTCATATTCAATAGGAACCTTATAAAAATTTCATTATACATTTTAGGCCATGTAGGACACATGAAATTAAATAAATCAGTTGGTTCATTCCATTAAGTTTCATCAAATTGAAAAGGTTAATCTAGGTTATGAAACCATTTTTCTCATTTATTAGTCAATCATTAATTAAGATCATTACATTAACTTTATTTATACATGAATATTATTTTTGTGGATATTAAACAGCTATCAATATCAATTACATAGTCATTTAGTAGGGACATACCATTTCCTTCCTTTTATCGTGATAAAGTTATTTATGGTCATGAACCCATTTACATTTCAATTTAAAAAATAACTAGTCCAAGTGATAGTTTAAAATATTCATTCCATAAGAGAATAAAAATATTCATTCATTAATTATAACACTTATCTTATCATGTTCAGGTCATAACACACCCAAATCGTGGCACAAGTAGTCATAATAAAGCCACTAAAGGCATAAAAGGAAGAAAACCAAACATGGGGTGAATTTAGTTGAGGTCCCAACCTTGAAAATAGAATAACAAGTATGTAAATGAATATAGACCATGATTTCAATGCCTCTAGTAATATTATATTAATTTAATAGGAAATTTTATGTGGAACATTGAGCACACAAATATGGTCATTTATAAATGATTAGACTATTAGGGGAATGCCATAGACCACCTAACTCGAGCGAACATCACTCTCCTTGTCCTATATCAGCCCATATATTTTCATTGACTGGAAGAAAAAATAAATAAGGATCAAAACCCAAAAAATTGGGTATATGATCCACTATGCAAATTGTGTCATCGAGAGGAAGAAAAATGAAGAACTGAGCCTAAGGGCAGAATAGGTTACCAGTAGAAATCTATATATATAAATTAAAGTTAAATCAAGAATTGAAAAATGAAATGGGATTAAAACCTATAGAGATGGGAGGAGGAGATTATCTAGGGGTGAAAATAGGAGATATCTTTTGCTGGAGTGTAGAATAAATGTATTTTTCTAATGATAAACTTCATTAAAGGAAAAACTGTAATTTTCCCAAAAATTTATATCTGGAATGTTTTGGTTACTTAGTTGGACAAATCAGGTTCCAACCATATAGAGGATAATTCCCCAAAAGGATACCTTCATGGTTCCTGAACATAGTTTGGAAAACCATAAAAAAACCTTCAAATATTCCTCTGCAAAAAAATTTAAAACATTATGCATGGGTGTGTGGCCTGGGGTGAAAGGTTTTGGAATGTTTTACACCTTGATTTACCCTATTAAATTCCCATATAGTAGGAGAACTAGGTGGGCTGGGTTATAAGGACCCATCCTTAAATGTTATATAATGTTAAGTCAATTCAAGAATTCACATTGAGGATATTTTCATATTTGGAGCATTAGAGTGTTGGGCCATAAATATTACATAACAAAATCATAGATACAAAAAGTATACACTTCAAACATTATCTATTTATTCCATAACATAAAACTTTTAAAATAAAACACGCTTTATTTCCATGTTTAATAATCATAACTTTTCCTTGATTCCATCCTTGACTTTAATCTCCCTTAAATAATGTGAAAACAATTAAAAACTACGGATGAGCAAAAAAATCTCAGTAAGGGACATAAAAATAAATAAAAACCATTATTCTAGTTGAAACTTGATAAACTATTCATTGTTCTTTGAGCGGATGAAACAAAACATCTTCACATGAATAATACTCATACATTTTTCCCATTGAAAAACACTAAATCCAATAGTAAACAATTAAAACTAATTTAAGAAAATTAGATAATTATATAAATAAAACCATTTCAATCATCTTACAATTAGAATAACCATATGGTTGAATTCAAAATTGGAGATCTGTAATGGGTATCGCCCTTCATATAAGCTATACCGGGCTCACCTGTGAGCTATAATGGTGCTCAACCCTTCATATAAGTTGTGTCGGGCTCAATCATGGGCTATAATGTTGGTCAACCCTTTGAATATGCTATATCAGGCACACTCATGACCGATAATGGGGCCCAACCCATTATATAAGATATATTTGTCTCACCCATTTCATATAATGCTCATGTACCATTTCATGAATAAAACATGTTCATCACAAAGGCCCTTTTTTGAAATCTTATTCTAATCCCATATGAAACAAAATTTCCATATAAAAATGACATTTTCATTTAAAAACCAATTTTCAATAACAAGATACCAAAATAATGGTATAATGGATTTATTTTTATTTGAAAATACATTAAGGAATATAGAGAAGGCCAAATATCAAATAATGGTTACAACGATGGAGAAGTGATTGTCGCTGTAAACAATAAAAAACATTCCTTTTTTAATTTTTAATGAAATTAAAAAAAATCATATAAAAATATTCCTTTTTAAAATTTTGTATGAAATTCAAGAGTGAGATACAATTTTCTATATATTATTTTTATACCAATATAAATAAATATGTAATTTAATATCAGGAGGAAAATGATTTGATAATTAAATATTTAAATCTTCAAGGTCTCCCATACAAGTTTGAACATTTAAATATTAATCTCCATGTTTTATTAAATAAATTTAGTATAGATAAAATATGTTTATAAAATATTGTAGTGTCCGTATATACACATTATAAAAGAATAATGGTGCATATGGTCAAAAAATTTTCTGTGAAAGGATATTGAGACGAATTCCCTTACCTTGAGTCCGACTTGTCCCACTTGATCTTTAACAAGATAAATCATAATATAAGGTTAATTTATACTTTCTTTGGAAAATTTTGAATTATTATTATTCATTTTATTTTACTTGTTACCATGTCATAGAAATTAGTTCAGTTCAGATGTTTTGTCGATGTTCGGTTTGTGAGTAAAAAATGAACTTGTTTTGATAGAAATTATCCTTGTGGTAATAAGTAAATATTTTCCAAAATATTATTCATGATTTAAATATTATGTATATATACTATATATGTATTTATAATAGTCTGTTACATTTTTAGATAAGTAATTAAATGCACCGTTCATGGAGAAGGTAGGTCATATGTACGCATGAACACTACTGTCATTTCTTGTCATATTAACGGAATAAAAAATAAAAGATACATAGGTATATTAGAATTCTAGTATAATATCTATGTTATATATATTACATAGGTTCATTAATTGTATCCTTTATACATTCCATGTATTGCATGAATGAGTCATATCACTTTTGAGGGGGTGGTATTTCACACTTCCTGAAATGAAATTAGCGTATTTACACACTACCTAAAGCATAATGATATGTTGGAAATAAAAATCACAGAGTCATAGAGGAAATATAAATATCATATATAAATGTATTTCACGAAAAAAGTCTACCATGAGAGGTGGTAGGAGAAAAATTAACAATCAAAATTTCGTGAGGCTATAGTTCGCGGTACTCAGAAACAGTATGATCTATATCCATTAGATGGAGGTGTGTGTAAATATTGGTACAAAACTTATAAGAAAATATTCTAGTATATTTTTCATAAGGGTGTTGTTATTAAATAATGTAATAAATATAGGTTAGGGGGTTTAATGAGGAAAACAAATGAAAGGATTTTAAGAGAAGACGTTATCTCTAAATCAGGTAACTCCTTTTGATTTTAGCAAAAATATTTTATTTAATTTAATTATTCCCATAAAAAGGATTATAGGAGGATGGAAGTTATGTTGAGAGCTTATTTGAGCATAATTTGTATGATACATGTGGCCTGAGGGGTCTAATTAAGTGGTTAGAGTTGGTGGCCTTTTTTAAGAGGAAGGAGGGGAACTTTAGGAAACTCTTGAAATATTATTTTATTATAAATTGGGTTTCTAATTAAAATTGTTACAAAGTGATATATATAGAGGATAAAATTATTATTGGTATAAATCCTCTCAAACAACAGGTTTTAGACATGTTATGTTCCAAAATTAACCTTATATTTTATCTTTAACCCTTTGTTAAAAACATTAACTCTTACCCTGTCTTCTTGTATTTTCCTAATATAATGTTACTATATTTACTATAAAATTCCAAGATAACCACAAGTGGACCAGTAATGAAAATTTTAACATTATGTAATTCATTTTTCCGAATATTATATTTTTAGTACTATTATAACATTTTTAAAAAAGTATTTGGTTTAAAAACCCATTTATGTCAATTTTGACACTGTTTAGATTTTTTTGCTAAAGTCATGACAACTTGATTCCTTTAAAAATAAGGCTCTACCTAATCCCTAACATGTCTATGTAATAAAAAAATTACTTAATGGAATCAAACTATCAAAATTAGATTTATTTCAATATTTGTAATATCTTTTTTTGAATATTTTATTATTATGGTAATTATTGCATCATCATTGCGTCATAAATATATTTATTTATTCAGTGTCTCAAAATTATAAATAAAATAAAATGATTTAAGGATAATTTTTAGATTTATAATGACTATTTATAGTTGGATATATAATTTATATAAACCAAATTAAAATTGTTTTAGTTAGGAGATACATGTTTATGTTATAATTCCTTTTTCATTAAATTAAATATTATAAAAGGTAATTGTCACACCCAAGTGGCTTCATGAGGTCCTAAATTTGACCCAAGGATGATAATGGTTGGAAATATCTCATCCAAAAGTATTTTAAAATGTGTCAAGGTAGTTTTATATTATTATAATATTATTTGATTACCCTTATTTACCTGATTTACCCATTAACCATGGTAAATAAAAAAATTACGGAAGTTATTATTCATAAATTCAAAAAAGGTTCCTATTTACATAATTTGAACCTTTTGATTCCAAATATGAAATATAGTTGTCAAAATTATAAACACATAATTTAGAAATTAATTTAAATTTAATTTCCGTTGTCAAAACAGGAAAATGGGTTTTAATAAGTTAAAACTATCGAAAGATTGACATGTGTTTATATCCAATTTAATTGTAAAATTACAACAAATGACTGTAATTGGAATAAATAATAAAAAATTAATAAATTTACAATTTAAAACTAATTAAAATTACAATCTAAATATATAAATAAATTAGATGAAAATGTAGTTTTCATTAAAATGTAGTATTTGATTCTATTCATAAAAATATGAATTTTATAAAAAAAATATCAAAATTTCAACCAAAAAAATTTTAATGCCTATATATTAAAAAATATGTTTAATTTATCAAATATAAATTATAAAATTGAACAAAAATATTTTTAATAAGTGTTTAACATGAAGAGGCTGTAAAACATCATTTTTAAAATATTAGAGTATTTTATGCTTAAAATTTGATTCATGTTTATTTTAGCCTCTAAAATTAGTTGGATAAATGTAAAATAATTAAGAAAATATTTAAAATCATAATATAGTTAATTATTTTTATTCCCACCAATAAAATGGCTAGATGTTAACTACCTTTTAAAATAATATTATTATTTTTGTATTACTTTTCAGTATAACTATGTGTTGTGTGCAACATATGATTTTGGAGAAAAACATTCGTGTGTTTCAGGTACACTCTCATATATAGTTTCACATTTAAACTAAAATTAATATTAAATTAATAAATAGTAATAGTTATGAAAATTTACTATTCTATAAATATCTAAGTTGTTACATGGGTGGCATGGTTTCTACTAACCTTGCGGCCTACTTCATTATTTTACAATCTCGTGTTCCGAGCTCTGAACAAGCCCCAATCACACCAAAAAACTCTATGTATTCATTAGGAATCCATAATAGGCCCAAGATGAAGAATAAGGAAAAACTTTAAATGATATGTACCTTATAGAAAAACCAGGTTTTAATAGTCTTACCAACATAATGGAACTCATCCCCGAGTTACCCTTCAAAGGGGGGAAAACATCATCTATGAAAAACTGTAGGTAATGGGATCATATTTCTACCTCAAACTCCCATGTATCATCATATAGACAACTGTGGTTCTATATCAAACATACATAAGGTACATACTAGCCTCTAAGAGCCTTCTTTCTCCGATCAATGACTCATATAGTATTCTCCTCAAAAGAAGCATCAATAAATAACTCAATCTTCTTAGGATCAAAAGGATGATATGGATCAACATGATAACTAT
Source organism: Viscum album (assembly GCA_963277665.1). NCBI lineage: Eukaryota > Viridiplantae > Streptophyta > Magnoliopsida > Santalales > Viscaceae > Viscum > Viscum album. Next base: position 1,145,698,450 of record OY728148.1, read on the forward strand.
GAATATTTGAAACATGGAAGTCATCATACATTACATGGTACCTTTAAGGTAATATCAACTAAGAGGCTACCATACCAACTCAATCAAATATCTCAAATGGCCTAATATAACTAGGTGAGAACGTTTTTTTCCTCTATATACATCTACGACCAAGTCTGGGTGACACCCATAAGAGAACATGACCCCGACCTCAAAATCCATAGGTCATTTATTGAGATTAGTATATAATTTATTTATAAACTATTTTTTTAGAAATAAACATCCTTAGGAAAAGAATATACTATAATGTCTCCATCATGATATTAGGACCTAGTATCACTGCCTTTCAAATCTCTAACAATCATATGGGTGAATAAAATGACCTATCATATAAGACATCATATGGATCTATAAAAATAATTTCCGGAAAAACATTATTATAGTGGAACTCAATGAGAGGGATATTAATCTCCAATGTACTAGTAAAATAAAGAAAAAATGATCAAATAAGTTCATTTAACACAAATATTGTTTGTTATGATTGACATTCAGTATGAGGGTGTAATACTATACTCAAAAGAGCCATATGTCGATATCCTTATATAACCCATCCTACAAAGTAAATTTCAAACTAGAATACCTATATTAAATGATAATACGAGGGACGCCATTTATCTATATGATATACTAGACATACAGCCTTACCAGCTAATCAACTAAAAAATTCCATCATATTAGAAGGATATAGGATACATTCGTTAGTAGATCCCTGACTACCCAAACTACATCGCTACATTGAGGAAAAATTTGTTTTAAAATTCCAAAATATATTCCAAAATATTCACATTTCTCTTCATAGATTGGTATCAATAGTAATAATCCATCAAGAAGTTTCTACTTCACCTTCACCTGCTGATAGTTGTAACACGTAGAGATGAAACCAGATATATGAAATTTCCTCCCAGGCCCCCAATAATGGTTACACATGTCACAATAAATATTGGATATGTTTGGATGAGTTGAAAAAAATAAACATGTGAATATCACATCATTTCTTCTCCCATATATGTAAGAACCTATACATTCCCATGTTTATGTTGGATGCCATCTCAATCAATAGACCAATCTAGTGGTGGGACCTTACCATAAATACATTCAAATAGGAAAAAGTTTTTTATCTGAAAACTTCATGCCCTATACCCCATCTATAAGGTTAGAAGTACATACTAATTCTATAAGATAAGATTGATAATGAATCTCATGAAACTTCAAATAAAGAATATAAAAGTGAGTAATCAATTTCCATTCATCACTGGAATCCTTTATGGAATGTACCTGAGTATTTTGACGCAACATATCAGTTACCACATTGTTCTTTACATGAATGTTGGAAAGATAAATGTAAAATTAATGAATATATTTGACCCAAATTCACTTTTTTATATTCGTGTCATGCTTCATAAATATATAATTTAGGCTCTTTTGGTCCGTTTAGACCAAAAATCACTATCCCATCAGCTAGTGTCTATAGAAATTTAAGGAATGGAAATATACTTCTCGATTGAAGTTGTGAATTGGGTATTTATTCTCTTGAGGACTCAACTAGTGTGATCCATACTCAAATATTCCTCCCCCCATATCTGAACTACCCACAACTCGATGCCAGATACATAATAGAAAACTTTATTGACTCTCCCAAGATCTGAAAGAATTAGAATCAATACATATGTAAGACATCCATCCAGCTCCATAAAGTTTTATCTCGTGATTTAGACCATAATAACATCACACCCTTCTTATTGTAACTGGTAATAGGTGAAACAATATGTGATATGTCCTATATGAATCTCTTTTGATATCCAGTTATCCCCAACGAAATTTATTTATCCAATAAATTCTTGGGATGACCCCAGGAAAAAAAATAGTCTCCTTCTATTGGTCAACTAACAATCCTCATTATGATCCAAGAAGAAAACATTGTTGATCCATAAGTGTCACATAGATATATTGTCAAATAGCTGATGATATCTTTTTGTATTCAAAACTATATCCAAATGTTTGACATGGTCGCTCTGAGAATGATAATAAACCAATACGTATTTGAAAAATATAATGACAATGGAATAAAAATATTGATGGAAACCCTATTAATTAATGAAATGAAATAGGAGAGCGCATTAATAAGAATGAAAAACATAATGTGACACTCATATAGACATTACCAACTTCCAAAATCCATATGTGGTATATATGAAGGCCTGACTCACACCAGATGATAGCTTAATCCGAGGTTGATCTATGAGAATACCATATCTTCTCAGAGAAGGTCAAATAGATCATCTAGATGATGGAGAGGATACATTTTCTATAGTACAACCTTATTAAACCATTGGTAATAAATTCAAATCTTAATAGTCTCATCCATATACATTGATAAATGCATTTTTATACCCATATAAAATGTTCTGGGTAAAATAAGAACATTATATTCTAAATCTATCAAATATATCTTGAGATCATGGCGGTCATTGGTCCCATCATGTGTGGAGGAATAGGCAATGAAGCTACTCCTAGAACAAGATCAATGGAAAACTCTATCTTTCTTATGGGAGGTAAGCTAGATGAATTGTTAGGTAAGGCATCTTGAGAATGAGATAATAATGGAGGAAATACTATCATATCTATTTCATAATCCTCTAGATAAAGACTAGAGATATATTCGGTTAATCCACTTAGCATATGATTCTCCATTCCATCACTACTGGCCTGGATATTCCACTCACCCCTATGAAGATGACAACCACCCTCTGATGATATAAACGATACATTGTGGAGATAATGGTCCACCTATGCCTTATAGGGAATCAAAAAGTCAATTCAAATTATGACATGTAGTTTTTAAATTTTTAGGGATATGATGTATCATAATAATTGGTAAATACCTACCTCATTAGGAAAGAACCACCATTTGAATATTCCCTTAGACCGTAATCCCAACTCTGTGTCTAGTGTTATCACCTAGAAAAATTACTGAATTTATTTCTTGGGAAATTCCATGGTCAATGAAGAGATAATGGAGGGTCAATCACCTATATCCAAAAAGTATGATACAATAGTATATGATTCTAGAATAGTACCTCATATGATCTTTGGACATGCACTGTGTGTTGCACCCCTCTCTCTTGGATTTTAATGATCACAATCAATCTAATTGTATTCTAACTTGTTTTCAAGTGTTTTTGATGATAGGAAATAGGGTGCCTAGAAGCTGGCCCAAGAAGAATTCAAAATGGACTGTTTAAGTCCACCGGCCAGCCGGTGTGAGACCACCGGCCAGCCGGTAAGGGCACCGGCCAGCCGGATCCATCCCATCGGCCAGCCGGTGGACCAGGCAGAAGGCCTTTCCCTCTGCCAGGTGCCACCGGTCAGCCGGTGTCTGGCCACCGGCCGACCGGTGGGTCCAGACAGAATGGCATTCCTTCTGTCTGGACCACCGGCCAGCCGGTGCCTGACCACCGGCCAGCCGGTGGAACCCAGACAGAATAGCATGCTTCTGTCCAGACCACCGGCCAGCCGTTGGCTCAGCACCGCTCAGCCGGTGGATCCAGACAGAAATCCCTTGCTTCTGTCTGGTGCACCGGCCAGCCGGTGGATCAGCACCGGCCAGCCGGTGTGCTCAGTCAAACTAGCCGTTAGGCTTTGACCAGGCTGGCCCACTTGATCCCCAACGGCTCCGAAAGCCCTCCAATGGCTATTTTGAAGTATTTGGGAGTATTTCTCCTATAAATAGACGTCCATGGATGCCGGGAACACAACCGATAATATACCGAAGCATACAAAAGCTATTTTGATCATTTGTGGCTCCTACGACAATTCTCAAAGGCTACTTGAGATCCAATTGCCATCCTTGAAGCTTGGGCTGCCTCTACATCAACTACACTCACCTCTTGGCGCTCAAGGATTCCTCTAGTTTGTTCTAAATTATTTACTTCAATTGTTTAGTTCTTAATTGGGTTTGTATTAAAACAAACCACCCGTTTTCTTCCTTCTTTCAATTTGGGTTTCTTGCTACAACCATAACAAAAAAGCAAGCTGTAAGAAGGTGATCTAGCCTACCTTAAAATGGCTAGTGGGTTTCTTGCTATAAACATTAAAAAGCAAGCGGTCGTATAAATCTCCCAACGATTGAGTTGGGAGCGGAGACGTAGGCTTGAGTTTAAAGCCGAACTCCGTTATCAATTGTGTCTTTCCATTTTACTTTCCGCTGCATTTAAATTTGTTTTAAATTGTTAATTAATTTTAAAAAGGCAATTCACCCACCCTCTTGCCATCACCTCCGACCCAACATTTGGTATTAGAGGGAGAGTTTGTGTAATACCTTAACCGGTTACAAACGAAAAATCCATAGTGATGGCTTCTTTCTCACAAGCACCCGAAGGGTATTCCATGACTCGGGCTCCATACTTCGATGGAACCGATTACACATATTGGAAAACACGAATGATTACTTTTCTTAGAAGCATTGGATATCCTATATATAGAATTGTTATGCAAGGCTACACTCTTTCTAGTAAGTATGTATCTAAATGGACCCCCGAAGACATTGCCAATTTTGAGCTTGATGGCAAAGCCATGAATTCTCTTCATTGTGGGTTAGACCGTAATGAGTTTAATCGTATTTCTACTTGCACCACCTCACACGAAATTTGGAAACTTTTGGAAGTGACCCATGAGGGCACTAACAAAGTCAAAGACACTAGGTTTGATATGTATCGTCAAGACTTTGAGAGTTTTACAATGCACCCACACGAGTCAATCACCGAAATGTTTACTCGTTTTACTGATGTTTGCAATGGGAGAAAGTCCCTTGGTGATGATGTTTCAGCAGAAACAATGGTCAAGAAAATTCTTTGGGTCCTACCAAGCTCTTGGGCACCAAAGGTGACGGCAATCCAAGAAGCGAAAGATGTCAAGAAGATGCCGGTTGAAGAACTCATAGGGTCACTCATGACTTATGAGATTACCATGAAGAGGCAAGCCGATAAAGAAGGAAAGATCTTCAAGGAGAAAAAGAACATAGCTTTCAAGGCAGAGGAAGAAAGCTCCTCCGATGATAGTGAATCCGAGATGGCTCAACTAGCAAGGAAAATGAGCAAGTTCATGAAGAAAAAGAAGAAATTTCAAATGGCACGAAAGGAAGAGACAAAGGCGGAGAAAGAAATCACTTGCTTTGAATGTGGAAAGAAAGTCCACATCAAACCGGAGTGCCTCATTTTCAAGAAAAGGTTAAAAGAAAAGAAAAACAAGAAGGCCTTCAAAGCATCAACATGGAGTGCAAGTGATGACTCCATGTCTTCAAGCGACTCAAGCGATGAAGGTGGAAAATGCCTAATGGCATTTGATGAGGTATCCTCTTCTCACTCTTCTTATCACTCTTCTTCCTCATCTTCTTCTTTTGATAATGATATGTCTTATGAAGAACTCCAAAATTCAAGAGATCAATTAGAGGAAGGTTTTCACGAACTTACCTCTAAATTTTTGACCCTGAAAAAGAAAAACAAAACTCTTATTTCCGAAAAAGACAAACTTCTCAAAGAGAATGAGGAGCTTGCCCTTAAAGTCAAAAATATTCCAAATGTAGATTCTTTAAATTCTACCATTAAGGATTTGAAGGAATATCTTTCCAAGTTCACCCAAGGTGAACAAAACTTAACTAAATTGCTAGGTTCTCAGCGTTCGGCTAGAACCACACATGGACTTGGCTATAACAAGCAATCCACTTTTTCTAGGGCACCCACTACTTTTGTAAGGGGGAGATCTCAATACAAATTTTTTAATTATTGTAAAAATACTGGTCACATGATTTATGAATGTGATTGTAAAAATTCTAGGTATGGAAGACCCAAATCCATTACCTACTCGGATGAGTATCATAGAAGGAATCCCTCTAGAACATTATGGGTTCAAAAGTCTCTTTTTGCTAATCTTTCCGGACCCAAACTTATATGGGTACCAAAATCTCTTCTTTCTTGATTTTGTAGGATAAACGCCAAAAAAGTAGGACCTCTAAAGGCTCGTGGTATCTCGACAGCGGTTGCTCAAGGCACATGTGTGGTGATCCCTCCGAGTTCAACTCACTTGAAGAATTCGATGGAGGATATGTCACCTTTGGTGATAACTCAAAAAGCAAGATCGTCGGAATAGGTACCATTGGTTTTGGTAGCTCCTCTTTTATTAAAGATGTTTTATTAGTTAAAGGTTTAAAGCATAATTTAATTAGCATTAGTCAACTTTGTGATAGTGGTTTTTCAGTCAATTTTCAAAATGATTTATGCAATGTGTTTGATTTTCAAAACAAGTTGATATTTTCTGCTTCCCGTTTTCAAAATGTTTACATTATTGATTTAAAATCTCTAGCTAGCCAAAATGTTAAATGTTTAAGTGCTCTTGACAATGAGTCTTGGCTTTGGCATAGAAGATTGGGGCATTGTAGCTCTCATTCACTTCTAAAGCTTAATAAGAACAAACTCATTCGTGACCTTCCTAAACTTAAATTTAAGAAAGATTTGATTTGTGAGCCATGCCAACTTGGTAAGCAACACAAGTCTTCTTTCAAATCTAAGAAGGAAGTGTCCACCTCAAAATCTATTGAACTCCTTCATCTTGATCTTTTTGGTCCTACTCCCGTAGCAAGCTTAGGTGGAAAATCCTATACCTTAGTTATTGTTGATGACTTTTCTCGTTTTACTTGGGTTTTCTTTTTAGCCCATAATAATGATGCTTGTAAAACCTTTTTGAAATTCTCTAGGAAAGTAGAAAACGAAAAAGGATATAAAATCATATCTATTCGTAGTGATCATGGTGGTGAATTCGAGAACAAAGAATTCGATGAATTGTGTTCCTCTCAAGGATACAATCACACCTTCTCTGCCCCTAGGACTCCTCAACAAAATGGAGTGGTTGAAAGGAGAAACCGAACTCTCCAAGAAATCGCTCGAACCCTCCTTAGTGAATTCGACCTCCCTCAATATTTTTGGGCCGAGGCGGTAAACACTGCTTGTTATACTATCAATAGAGTCCTTGTAAGACCCCTTCTTAAGAAAACCCCCTATGAACTTTGGAAAGGCAAATTGCCCAAAGTAGGTTATTTTAAAGTGTTTGGTTGTAAATGCTTTATCCTTAACACAAAAGATAACCTAGGGAAATTTGATGCCAAATCCAATGAATGTATTTTTCTTGGGTACTCCAACTCAAGCAAAGCCTATCGTGTCTTCAATAAACGTTCAAAAACCATCGAAGAATCATCTCATGTCAAATTTGATGAAACTCTTCCAAAACCTCACCCGGTCATTGAGGATGTTGAAGATAAGCTTGATAAGCTTCATTTGAATGATTCCTCTTCTCCTCCCAAGGAGGATGACCATCAAGAACCCTCTTCACCTTCTTCGCCTTCCACCTTGCCTAAGGTTTGGAAACCTTCTAGAGACCATCCTTTAGAAAATGTCATAGGTGACCTTCAAGCCGGTACTCGAACTAGAAGATCTATCCTCAATGAAGTTGAACATCAAGCCTTCATTTCTCACCTAGAACCTCAAACCTTTAATGATTCCATTAATGATGAGAATTGGCTTCTTTCAATGCAAGAGGAACTAAATCAATTCTCTCGAAATAATGTTTGGACTCTTTGTGAAAGACCCAATGATCATCCAATTATTGGCACTAAATGGGTTTTTAGGAACAAACTTGATGATCAAGGAAACATAACCCGGAACAAGGCTCGCCTAGTAGCTAAGGGCTATAATCAAGAAGAAGGAATTGATTATGGTGAAACCTTTGCCTCCGTTGCTAGGTTAGAATCCATTAGGATCTTGTTGGCATTCGCCGCCCACTTAAATTTTAAGCTTTTTCAAATGGATGTTAAAAGTGCTTTTTTAAATGGTTTTATTTCTGAAAAAATCTTTGTTGAACAACCTCCCGGTTTTGAAGATCCAAAATTTCCAACTCATGTTTTTAAGTTAACCAAGGCTCTTTATGGCTTAATGCAAGCCCCTCGGGCTTGGTATGAGCGGTTAACAAAATTTCTTTTAGAAAATGATTTTAAAATGGGTCAAGACGATTGTACCCTCTTTTTAAAACACACTTCAAAAGATCTTTTAATAGTCCAAATTTATGTTGATGATGTTATCTTTGGTTCTACCAAAGAATCTCATTGTACTGATTTTTCAGATTTAATGAGAAAAGAAATTGAAATGAGTTTTATGGGAGAATTGAAATTTTTTCTTGGTTTTCAAATCTTTCAAAATTCAAAAGGTATTTCTCTAAGCCAAAGCAAATACAAAAACGAGCTTCTAAGTCGTTTTGGTATGGATCAAGTAAAGGAAATTAGTACACCCATGAGTACTTCATGTAAGCTTACGTTAGACGAAGCCGGGAAACCGGTGGATAACAAGCTTTATAGGAGTATGATCGGGAGTCTACTTTACCTAACTACGACCCGTCCTGACATCATGTTTAGTGTTTGCCTTTGTGCTCGTTTTCAAGCCAATCCTAAAGAATCCCATCTTAAATCAGTCAAAAGAATTTTTAAGTATTTAAAAGGATCCAAAAATCTTGGTTTATTTTATCCCTCAAATACTTCTTTTGAACTATCTTCTTATTCGGATGCTGATTTTGGCGGATGTCAATTAGATCGTAAGAGTACTAGTGGAACCTGTCATCTGCTAGGCAAGTCCCTTGTTTCGTGGAGTAGCAAGAAGCAAAATTGTGTTGCTCTTTCTACTGCCGAGGCCGAGTATGTAGCCGCTGGCAATTGTTGTGCCCAAATTATTTGGATGCAACACACTCTCTTGGATTATGGTCTTTCCTATGATCATGTCCCTATTCGGTGTGACAACACTAGTGCCATTAGTATCTCTAAGAATCCAATACAACATTCTAGGACAAAGCACATAGACTTAAGGCATCATTTCCTTCGTGACCATTTTCAAAAAGGAGATATCACTTTGGACTTCATTCATACTGATTTCCAATTAGCTGATATTTTTACCAAACCGCTCCCGGTTGACCGTTTTGATTTTATTAAAGGGGAGTTAGGAATGATTCGTCAATGAGCACTATTAAATATTTGACTTTCTTGGCTTGCTTATATTTTATTTTTATTAGAATTTTTTTAAAACACCTTTTTTTAAATTCTGTTTTTTTTTTGTTTTTTTTGAATTTCAATACCACCGGTCAACCGGTGGTACATCACCGGTTAACCGGTGGTGTCGGGTTTTGCTTTTTGGGCCGGCCGGGGAAAGGGTTAAAAATTAATTTAAACCCTTCCCCTCATATTTCTATCTCTCCCTCTCGTGCGCCTCGTCCAGCCAGCCTCTCCCTCCTTGCCCTAGCCTTCTTCTCTTAATCTCTTTCTTCATTTTCTCCCTTTTGCCATCATGGGACCTCGCTCTACACGCAAAGTCAAGGGAATCGCTCAAGAAGCTCCTCCTCCTCCTTCAATCCCTCAACTCCCGGACATTTGGCATGACAAAGACATTTTTCCGGGTAGAGTAATTGATTATTCATGGCTGTCTACTGCTCGTCTTGAGCTTTTCTCGATTATTGAGTATCAACATTGGCATTCTTTCTTTGAACCTCCTGAAAAGGATGTCATTTATCCTCTTCTTGTCAAGGAATTTTATGATCACCTGACGTGGTCGGTTTCTGACGACGTCGATACCATTACCACCACTGCTCTTGGGCAACCCATCACTATCACTTCTTTGGAGATTGCCCGGATTCTCGGGGTTCCTCATGTCGGGCCTCATGCATTTGCTCAGGGGGAGTTTCCTCGGGACCGTGAGTTTGATATAGCCGTAGCCCTTGAGCATCTCACAGGGCAGCCCACAAATCCCATTGTCAAACTCTCCCAGCTCTCTCCTAACCATCGTATTATTGAGCACCTCATTCAAACTTCCCTTGCGCCCCATATCGGGGATCATGATAATGTCAAATTCATTGATATTTATCTTCTCTCTTTTATCACCAGAGGAATTCACTTCAATTTGGTCCGGTTTCTGTTCCGGGCCATGACTTATATGGCTGAGCACCCGCGCCGGTCCAATACTCTACCCTACGGACGCCTCTTGACTAAAATCTTTTCCTTTCTTGATGTGCCTCTTCATGCTACTTCCTTCGAGCAGCCAACGAAGGATAGCATAGTGAATTTTATGATGGTGCAACGAATGAACATCCGTTGGCACCCTTGGCGTCAGGAGTGGATTGTCGACAAGGACGGTCTTCTCAAGGCCTACTCACCTCAGACTCATTCCCATCCTCCTGCCCATGCCATGCCTCCTGCTATTGCCGCTGCCTATCCTCTTTTAGATAGTGAGGATAGTGATGATGATGAAGAGGAAGGAAGTGGTGACAGCGAAGGTGAGGCTGATGCTGCTGTTGATGAGGAGGCTGGAGAGGGTGATGATGCACCTGAGCCTGCTGAGGCTGTGCCCCCTCCTGCTGATGCTGGTGGCTTGCCGGTGACGGCTGATCAGTTCCTACGCTTCCAGGATCAGATTGAGACCCGGCTGGACTTGCAGTTTTCTTACTTCAGCTCTCAGTTTGATCAGCTCCACTCTCGGATCGATTCTCTCGATCGTCGCTTCGAGGCGGCCCAGGCTCCTCTGGCTCCTCCGACCTTCCGGCATCGTCGTCACTCTCGGCCCTCGAGGAGTGAATAGAACCGTTTCTGTTTTTTTTGACTTGTCTTTGTATTTTGAATTTTCTATGTAACGGTTCGTCTTTTATAAAATTCAAGTTATCATTTCTTTCATCCTTTTTGTCATTGCTTATTTGTGTTTTTCTAATTTTTCTTTCGTACTTTTCCTCCTATTTTGATTATCCCAAAGGGGGAGAAAACCTCTCTATTACATAGTTATTTATTAAAATGCTCTTTTTACAAGTTCCATTTTAAGTTATTGATGTCATCAAAATCTGTTTTAAATGGTTAAGTTATTGTTTTCAATGGATTTCTTTAAAAAATGGCATTTGGTTGCAATTTCAAAAAATGACCCTTTCTCAGTATTTCAATGCTTTCAAGATCATTATATTTGGCATGTCTCTAAGTTTTCCAAGTTCAAATTGTTTATTTAAGTTTTCAATTGACATACCCTTTTTTAAAGCTTTCATACCTTTTTTTTAAAGCCTTCTCTTTTGTGATTGTGATCATCAAAATAGGGGGAGATTGTTGCACCCCTCTCTCTTGGATTTTAATGATCACAATCACTCTAATTGTATTATAACTTGTTTTCAAGTGTTTTTGATGATAGGAAATAGGGTGCCTAAAAGCTGGCCCAAGAAGAATTCAAAATGGACTGTTTAAGTCCACCGGCCAGCCGGTGTGAGACCACCGGCCAGCCGGTAAGGGCACCGGCCAGCCGGATCCAGCCCATCAGCCAGCCGGTGGACCAGGCAGAAGGCCTTGCCCTCTGCCAGGTGCCACCGGTCAGCCGGTGTCTGGCCACCGGCCAACCGGTGGGTCCAGACAGAATGGCATTCCTTCTGTCCAGACCACCGGCCAGCCGGTGCCTGACCACCGGCCAGCCGGTGGAACCCAGACAGAATAGCATGCTTCTGTCCAGACCACCGGCCAGCCGGTGGCTCAGCATCGGTCAGCCGGTGGATCCAGACAGAAATCCCTTGCTTCTGTCTGGTGCACCGGCCAGCCGGTGGATCAGCACCGGCCAGCCGGTGTGCTCAGTCAAACTAGCCGTTAGGCTTTGACCAGGCTGGCCCACTTGATCCCCAACGGCTCCGAAAGCCCTCCAACGGCTATTTTGAAGTATTTGGGAGTATTTCTCCTATAAATAGACATCCATGGATGCCGGGAACACAACCGATAATATACCGAAGCATACAAAAGCTATTTTGATCATTTGTGGCTCCTACGACAATTCTCAAAGGCTACTTGAGATCCAATTGCCATCCTTGAAGCTTGGGCTGCCTCTACATCAACTACACTCACCTCTTGGCGCTCAAGGATTCCTCTAGTTTGTTCTAAATTATTTACTTCAATTGTTTAGTTCTTAATTGGGTTTGTATTAAAACAAACCACCCGTTTTCTTCCTTCTTTCAATTTGGGTTTCTTGCTACAACCATAATAAAAAAGAAAGCTGTAAGAAGGTGATCTAGCCTACCTTAAAACGGCTAGTGGGTTTCTTGCTATAACCATTAAAAAGCAAGCGGTCGTATAAATCTCCCAACGATTGAGTTGGGAGCGGATACGTAGGCTTGAGTTTAAAGCCGAACTCCGTTATCAATTGTGTCTTGCCATTTTACTTTCCGCTGCATTTAAATTTGTTTTAAATTGTTAATTAATTTTAAAAAGGCAATTCACCCCCCCTCTTGCCATCACCTCCGACCCAACACTGTGTCCTCGAGTGTCATGTATAAATAATGAAACCAACATGATATACGAGCATGTACTATAGCTGGACTACCTTGATGAGGTCCTCTATACTATTTCTGATAATTAGAAGGTTGTCTATCCAAGCCTTGACCTCCTCCTCAGCCTATTCTACTAGTGATACTCTAAATCTGAACATAATGTGGTGTAAGGGATCCCACTCTTAAAATTGGATCTACTGAAAATCTTATTCCACTACAAAGAGCTGGAAAGGTCTGATAGAATCTTTGAAGATGACCCATATAGATGTAATCATGGAACTCAAGAGGGTATATATCACAATGATTATTTAATTTCCACTTCCTCCCACTCTGATTCAATATAATATAGCATCTAGTGTGGATACTTTGACTACCACTACTATAATGAGAATCCTTAAGGATACGCTTCGTAACACCAGAGGAAGTTTTCCCTATCTTGGCCCTGAACATCTATTCATAGAGCTATTGGATTCTATTAGGTTGTGGTCTATGGAAGGATCATGATTACAATATTAGAATCTATACATATAAGCATGAGATTCACGTATGAGATGATCGAATACATAATCCCATCCTTGATACATCTCTCTCTCAATAGATCATCACTACCTAGAAGTGCATTGTTTATAAACTTAGTAAAACGTGATGAATAGACCATGATGGGCATAACACCTCTTCTTGGATTCTGAGATATATATCTTAGTCATCAATCAGTGTTTGAGGGAAGAAGTAATCACATAAGGCAGTATGAATTCCTCCCATACCATGCCCTAATAACGATCTGTCCTAGTAATTACATCCCAACAGTGCTTGGTGGAAACATACAACATATAGTTAGAAAGATAGAACTTCCTCTATATATTCTTCTCTTGATTATTGATTATAAAAAGAATGTAATCTGTCCAATTCTCGCCATTATTAGGACCACCATCCACCAAGAATATGGGAGGATTCAACTTCTGGAACTCCATAGTTATGTCAACCATAGTAGGTGATGGTCATGGAGCACACTTTTTAACCTACATATGACATATGAAAATCTCACAGAGAAAAGAATCAATGCCCAGTTTGGGAATAATAAGAGTTTTTTATGGAATCATAATTGAAGGGATCACTGGTGTCTCCGAGCCGACCACCTCTAGTGTGTGATCACAACAACCCACCAGGTGCACTAGTTGAGGACTTCGTGGTTGAATTGCACTATAAATTCCAAGCACATGCCTCAGAAAAAAGTGAATTTTAATAGAATCACTATGGTAAGAAGATCATAATGTAATTGGATGACTAAAAAAGTTATAATTCCCCAAAAAACTTATTAGAATGTCACAATATTGGTATGTGTTTGAATAAAATTCATATTGGTTCAAGTATGTGTAGGTTCAACTGAAATTTGCCTTGTCATTTACTAGAAACCATTTTAATTTATAATTATAAATTTATATTAAATGATTGTATTTGTTTATATACATGTATCAAGGTTCAATTAAATGGATCATCATTCCTAGTTAATAATGTCCAATAATCTTCATAACTAAAACTGATACACATTTAATTATAATTATCCCCGTATAATTAGATTTCATAATGTAATGAGTAATATAAGATGAATCTACATGGTTATTTACCCACTATAATTCACAAGGTAGCATAAACATTCAGGATTGAAACTAGTTGTCACTCAATAATTAAAAGAGGCCAAAGCATGTGACCAAAGGTATATAGCTGACATGGTAGAAACTGTCAATTTGAGATTCCACCATAAACCTATATAGGAAAGTACTATCGATATGGATTATGACACTTAATGTAAATAATACCTACCCTATATAAGATGTTAACATCATAAGAATATGTATAACAACCATATCATACTCATCAGTCACAGGAAATAGAAGCAATTAAAGTAGTAAAATAAACCAATATAGTATATTCCTAGAATGTAAATTCTAAGTTCCTACGATGATGCATGTAATAATTAACCTATCCATACAAGGTAAATGTAAACATGAGTAAAGAATATAAAATTCCACAATTCATGTGTATCAACCAATGTTTTCTGTATATCAACTCCAATTTGAAAAATATTGAAAAACATTTTTCGTTTCCTTGTAATCATTGTATTTACCCTGAATGTTGGTTAGCTATTCACATGGATGACTTATGACCAAGATCATATATCATCAAAATAGATTTTTTATATTTTTAAACTATAAGGAAATGAAAATAAAACCCCTTGATAACAAATTATTTTGTTCCCACCAGGGTTCCACTCAATGTTTCTCCGAGATAGTGGGCCACGTGGCCTTAAGCATGCCTCCCCACACATCAAAGGTGGCCAAATATGAAAAAGGGTATAGGGTGTCTTCATGGAGAGAATATTACCTCTTGTTATAATGGATCATATAAGATATAGATATATAAAATATATGGATAATAGAAGCATGAGAATAGTAATTAATAAGAAAAAATTGATGTAGATGATAATAATAAACATCCATCAACAATAATCAACTCAAAATATTAATATTACTGTATAAATAAGATAATTATGTAATTGCATGTCTCTAAAGAGTATTAAAATTGGTATAGACAGAGGTATAAAATTCATGCTATAAAAAATAATAAATACTAATCCAAAAACATCCAAGTATCCCGAGCACTAGGTCGGTCAACAGCTATTAAGCTCCCATCCTAATGAAAAAAATCAAGATAGCTATTTAAAGAGGGATTCTTTCTTTTCAACTCATAGGAAATTACAATATAACCGTGTAAAAATGAGAACCTATAGAGGGTGTGAGATAAATCTTTGTAGGCCACCAATAATGATGTCTATAAAATCCGGTATATGAATTTAAACTGGGAAGTGTGTAGGTATATATGAAGGTAAAGGAATTACAAAATAATAGCTCATACCTACTTAATCATCATTTGGAAATGAATCTAAACATGAGATCATTTAATTATTTATTTTATGTTTAGTTTATATAGTTATACCAAGTGGAAGTGCCAACATCACTAAAATAGGTTATACTAATCATTAATATGGTCCAAGGTGTTACTAGGGCATCCTTGACCTCAAGGGTCTTCTAAGTCACAGAAGTATCACATGAAGTATGGCTATAAAGTGAATTGAGAGTAATCTCATGGACTACACCCCATTAATTATAGTATAAATTATTCTAAATGAGTCTATGGAGCTCATAAGTAGTAGTATTAGGATAATCAAATCTGGATCCAATGGGGTTAATCCAAAGCACTACATGTTAGAAGATGTCAATATAGATCCATGGTTTGTATCCAAGGAATCCAAATATATTTAGAGACAGTGATGGATCCTAGGACATCATGTCTGGAATATGGTAGTAGATAGAGACCATGATCTAAGGTGGGTATCTCCCATGGGAACTGACTCCATGAATCAAAATGTCACCCGAAAAAGTGATAATGGTATTACCTTATGAATCCATGGATTAATCAATTATTACATCTCTAATTAAGATAAAAAGGTCCATATGCAATAATAACCTTATACATAATTCATTATTCAGTTTAGGCCTTGTAAGACTCATTCTATTAGATAAATTATTTGGTTCATTGAATTACCTTCCATTAACGTGAAAAGGTTAATGTAGTACATGACACCATTATTCAAATTAATTATAGAATAATTTTTTAGGTTCATTCATTTAATATCCATTATAAATGAAAAGCCATTCAAATGATATTCAACCACTTTCAAAATCCGTTACATAGTCCTTTACTAGGTTCATACCATCTCCTTCTAGTCAACCCGACAAGGTGATTAATAGTCAGGGAACCAATTATAATTCAATTTATAATTTTACTATGAAAATTACTTTTTAAAGTATGCTTTCCATTAATGTATTTATATATTCATTAACTAATTAAAAAATGTACTTGACCATGGTCATGTCACATGACACCAAAAAATGGTGTATATAGTCCTAAAAAATCCACTAAAGTCATAAAAGGGAGCATGCCCCACATGGGGTGAATAGAGTTAAGGTTCCAACAACCAAAGAAATGAGTAATTACTATATAAATGGATCTACAAAAATTTCAATGACTATAATGAAGGAATAGTAATTTAATAGTCAATTCCCAATGAAATCTTAATGCACACAAAGAATTTTTTTAATAAATGACGAGAATTTTACGGAAAAGTCCGAGAACACCAACCTCGAGCTTATATCACTCTCTTTGTCCAGTATCAGCCCTTATATTGGATCAGATGAAAAGAAAACAGATGAATAAAACATTACCCAAATAATAGGGAATATGAGCCTACAACAAAACGATTACATTGAGAGGAAGACAAATGATTTACTAACCCAAGGAATAAAGAGTTAACATAGAGGAATCTAAAGAGGCGTACATAAGTTGAATATGAATTTGAACAATGAAATGAGATAAAAAACTATGTATATGGGAGGTGGGATTATTTATAGGTAAATATATGATCTATTCTCCGTTGGAATAAAAAATAAAAGAGATGGGTTACATTTCTACGTCCTGAAAGGAAAAATTGTAATTTTAGATAATTTTTGTTGGTGGTATGATTTGGTCACAAAATTGAAAAAAAAATATGCATACCATTCAAACGACAGTTCCCCAAAAGGAGATCTATATCTTCCCACCCAGAGTACCACTCAATAGTTCCTCAGGACGGTTTTCCAAAAGACCTCCAGAACATATCCCCAAATGACACAACCTTGTTACTAGCAATCATATCCTTTGGAATTTCCACGGGGAAAATATTCCTTCCTTGAAAAGAGTAGAGCACAATAAAAGATATATAATAAATAACATATATTGGATAGAAATATTATATTATCTTCTAAAATACAATGCGGGTGAATTTTATGTTTAAAATCTTTCGTTTATGACCTTAAGAAAATCTAGGTTTAACAATGTTAAAAAAGGTGAATTCACAAACTCTCTTTGGTTCATAACTAAGAAATTTTTTTTATTAGGATCCGGAAATATTAATTCAGAAATGAAACATAAGTAATTTTTACATAGAGAAATATTCTACCTAAAAGTGTATAGAATGTTATTTATCAGAGTATACATGTATAAGAATGTATATGAAAGTTATAAATTCTTTCTTTTACAAAAAGCAGTACAAATAAAACTTGTAATAAGAACAAGTAAACAAGTAGTAAATCATTTAACAGAAAGATTAAGGTATCCAAAAAAATTGGATAAAAGTCTCTTCATTTATACATTCAATAAATTGTATCTTACCAACACCAGGGTAATCCCTCGATATGAATATTGGAGTCTGTCTTACTATTCATAAATGGCCTTGAACATGAAGGTAGAAGGAAAATATTTTTTCCTATCCCTATAAGTCCTTGAACATTATGGTAGTTAAAACCTATTTCTTCTTATACACAGAAGTCATAGATTGTACAAAACAACAATCAGAGACACACTAAGGAAGCTGAACAATTTGTTAACGGCTGAATGATATGTTATCAGATCAAACAACACATGAGAGTTTCTCTCTCTAGAAATCACTTCATTGCATCACGACATGTAATATCTAGAAATATATATGTATATGTGTGTCAAAATCTTCAAATCGATGGGGTTATTTATAGGGAAAAAATACAAATAGTCATATCCTCCTCTAACAATCATTTTTCCCTTGAATTTTGAAGGGACTTGGACTCGTGCATTCATCCAACGGTTAGTAAAAAAACTGATTGTACTACATCAATTCATTGAACCATAATTATGTTTAATGAATTATAACATGAAATAAAATATTATTATGTTTTAGAAAAATAATTAAAATAGGGTATGATAAACTGAAACATTACTTTAATGAAATTAGGTAACTGTAAGAAAAGCATTTAATTATATTTTCAAGGAATTGAGAATCAGAGTCTAAATTCTGAGGAATTCAGAGTCTGAATGCAGATGAATTAAGTGTCTGAATTCCAAGGAATTTGGGGAAAGAATTATAAGTAATCTAGGGTCGGAATTTTGAGGAATTTAGTGTCTCAATTTTAGTGAATTAATAGTTTGAATTTCAGAGAATTCAGATTCTAGATATCAGAGAATTCTGAGTATAAATTTTAGAGAATTTGGAGTCTAAATTTCAGAGAAATTAGAATCTACATTTCATTGAATTTGGATTCGGAATATAATAGAATCAGAATTTTAATTTTAGAAAATTCACAGCCATGAAAGGGAGGAAATAAATTGAAGAAGAATAATAAATAAACATAAAAAACAAATGATAATAGTTTGACATTTTTATACTAAAATGAATCATCAAGGGGAGGGGATACAAGCATATACAATATGTTAATAAAAATAAAAAGAAGATTAAAACTAATATAACTATAATCACGAGCATAGGCCTGATCCTATAATCCCAACTCTATCCTAGAAAAGTAAATTAGGCATTGGAAGCTGGCTACTTCCCTTTATCCATACCTGAAATCATAAAGTCTACTTAGGTACCAAATGCGTTCGAGCATGCTGTGAGACATAATCTCAGTTGGTCAGAACCCATGATGTCAAGAAATTTCAAGTTAATGAATTATAAATTTGAATAGTTTCCCATAATGATTTAAATTAAAGATATAATTCAACAACGTAATATTTGGAATGGGTTCCATTTGGACACCCACCCAACAACAAATTTTGGCTAAATCCATCATGTCTGAACTAATATGACCTACAATGGTAAGGTGAGATTTAATATGTTCCATATTCTATATTGTACCCATACATGGGATTGGGCTTATAGGACACTTCCCAATACTCTCTAAACCAATAAACCATTTATAATTTTAAAGAATTTATTTTCATTGAAAATAGTTTAATTGTCTCTTTATAAATCACTTCGAGACTCCTTGATAATATAATTTGAAAACTAGAGGCACAAACCATGTTTATCATAAAAGGTTCTATCATGGTTTGATACAAATATTCTATCTAGGGTGACCTGAGTATGAAGTAATAAGTTTTACACTTGTATAGGGTGAAGTTTTTTTGAACTGACCCCCAACTCCATACCTAGTATCACACATAAGGGACTGAGTCTATCCAGTGGAATCGTGTAACCAACTGTTTCATTGATTCTATCCAATGGGTCAACCCTAGGGAACCGATATCACTCATTTGGAGGTAGAAATAGACTGCGTATATAAATATCTTCTCATTAATATGTTATTTCACCTCCAACACATATAATAAAAAATTACAATATCCAAAAACGGCATGAAAGTCTTTCCAAGGGGTCATTTAATCAGAAACCCACTGGCTAACCCTTAACAGTATGGAAGTATCACATAACCAAGAACCAACTATATAACATGTTAAACAAATTCTATCTCATTTAATAAAGAATTTATATTATATGTCTCATTGGTCAAGGAAAACCAATTTATCAGTATTATTTAAGTCACATGGCCCAAGGCATAATCACTTGACAATTATATTCAACCCAACCAACCATAAGTGGCATGGACATGAGCTAGTAACTAGGCTTAATACCCTTATAATTTCAAGTAATAACTCTATTTATGGGTCTTTACAATCTATTAAATCCACTGGATCATATTAGGTATAATTTCAAAATCATGTCAATGAGAAATTTTAATTTGATTCATAAGGCACAAGACCTGAATCGCCTGTCCCATATTCATTTTACTAGATGACTTCATTTATGGAATGGATTATATGGGATTAATACTCAAATCAACCCCAAAATAATTCAATATTCAACTCAAGGTATTGATTTCATCCCAACACACGTCAAGGGTATTAAACCATTTTAGAATATGAGGAAAATAATGGCCTTGAAGGTATAGCTCACCCAAAGGGGTAGCATAAACCTAATAGTTTCTCCTAGTAGGTGATTTTCCATAAAAAAGATCATATTACACATGATAATCTAAATATAATAAATAAATTCACATTTTAAAGGATTCAATAAAATTGATCGGCAAGATGCACAACCACACAATATTTGGAAAGCAACAAAATGATGGAAAAAGGGCATGACCACCAACCTTAGCCTCATAGATATTACCTTGTCCAATATCAATGTTTGATTTAGAATATTTTGGATGAAATTGATGAAACCATAAAATGAAATAAAAATGGGGAAAATGGTCATTCACCCAAATACTGTAATGGATATAGGAAAACCCATGAAAAACATTAGAGAGGATTATAGAGAGTGCCTATACTGTTCCAATAGATATAATGGTGGATGAATCAGACAATGGACCAATGTTCCACCATGATTACTTGATTCATGAGGATGATGGTTTCAAAGAGGGAGGAGGAAAATCACCTTTTAGAGAAAATAATAGGAGGATGATTTCTTTTATTCATTTCATTTGGAAAAAACAATAAAACCACTCATTTTTGAAATATGCATGGTTTGGCCACATAGTTTAGCCAAACCATGAACCAATCATGCACTATTAATTGCTATATGGGGAATATTTTATGGTTTTATACAAAGTTTTACTAACCATATGAAAACCATGAAGAAACATTCTTTTATAGATTTCAGAAAACTCGCATGGCCATGCGTCATGGGTCGCACAGTTGTAGACAAAACGTGCCACCCATATTATTGCATCTTTTTTGAGGTTATGGATTCGAACATGCCTTAGATGATCTTGAGTCATTCTTAAAACTTTTAAGAATCGAATTTAGTTTCTTTTTAATGGAATTATAATAAAAAATTTAATGGTTCATACCAAAAATAAAATCCATGATGTTACAAACTCCTCTCTTTTAGACTACTCACCCCTGAGGTTCCCTTTTTAGAGTACTAGAATATTGTATGAGAAGAGTTCCAGCCATTGAGCATGTACATTATCCTCCCACACCCATGTATCATTCTATATGAGTCTGTGCTACCACAACACCCATACTAGGATAACTAAACTTACTCAGAGAACCTTCATGCTCCTATATACTATAAATATTAGAATCTCATTGAAGGACACATCCTCATCCCGCTCGATATCGTTAGGTTAAAATGAATGATGTGGGTAGGCATGGTACCATAGAATCACTGATATGTAGAACACATCATGCATGTAAAGTTATATATGATGTAACAAAAACCAATAGTCTACCAGCCCAACTCTATCCATGATCTAAAAAGGCCTGACATATATCGGTGATAACATTCCCTATCTCCTAATCTGTCTGTGACCCAACCTGAGAGATACATGAAGAATGTCCTGATTCCCGATATTTAATAGAAGTGGTCTATAATGTCGTTCGATATAAGAATTATACCTAGACTATGTTATATCCATATAATTTCTAATCAACTAATCTTTCTCTAAAGTCTCCTAAATGAGATAATGACCCAGTTGACCATCGTCACTATCCTCTATCAACGAGAGAGGTGAATGAGACAATATAACATAGAGGTCCTAATACAGTTCAATCATTATGATTAAATTAAATTTTTTATTTTTTGAAAACAGGGATATAAGAATATGATTATGCCAAGAACCTCCAAAATCATGGATACATGTCCGCAACATGTCTTCAAACAACCAAATCATCATCGTAGACTTACCATCAATCTGAGGGTGATATACATTACTCTAGATAATCTGTGAACCCAGTTACTTTGAAAAATACTTCCAGATCTATTAGATAATGATATCAGCTCTGTACAAAATTATAGAACGAGGAACATCATGAAATCACACTATCTCTTGGATATAAATCATTATTAACTCATCAATAGAGAATGTATCCCAAATTTTTAGTAAGTACACAACCTTGGTCATACTATTGACAGTGACCCAAAATTCAGTTCTACCTTGAAAGAATATTGGTAATCCTTTCATGAAATTCATGTTGACATCATTGCATTTCCACTCAAGAATGGATAGAGGATGTATAAGTCCTATAGTTCACTGGTGATCTTCCATCACCTGCTAAAAAGTGGAACACCGAGTAACAGAGCCCACTATGTGTCTCTTTATACCATGCCAACAATATTGATGATTTATGTCTTGGTACATCCTGTTAATCATAGTATGAACTCTTGAAGGCTTGTATTTTTATTTCCTCATCAAATATTCTTGTATGTCCTAAGGTACCCAAACACAACCATTGAAGAGTACGGTCTCACTACCATCAACAACCCAACCAGTAGGTTGGTTCCCTCATGCCACACTCTCACTCAAGATGAGGCCCTCATAATCCAACAAATAATTCATCCATAGCTACTCAAGGAGAGATGATTTCATTTTTGGAGTTGATAGAACTAATTAACCATGTTGATCATGGACCTCAATATCAATTTCAGAAAAAGTAACTCAACTTACACTAACTACAGGCCTCTTTAAGAGCTGGAATTTGATTCTTCTAGCTCAATGAATTAGAAGCATCATGACACTTTTTGGGTTTTTAAGCGTGATCAATGTATAAAAAAATCAGTTATTACACCCACCCGTGCTTCCTTAGATTCATTTCCCACTATGTAGAGATTTTATTGATACTTTTATGGTCCATTTAATTGATGATCCACTCACCAAAAAATTCATTCCTCCAATATAGGAGAGCATAAACCACAACAGTAAGATTGATTTTATGTATAATATAGTTCCTCTCATGAGGCCTCCGTAGGTGGAATCAATATGCCTGGACTTGATCACCCTACATTAGAACTACACCTATCCTGATCCGAAAAGCATTGTGATAAATAGTATAACATCTTCCCATCTCTAGTCGAATCAGAATCTACTATGAAGTGATTCATCCCATTATCTCTTGAAAATTTCCCTAAAAATATTCATTCTAGTTTAATTTCAAACCCTTCTAGGTCAATCCCATGAGTAGTGTTTCTAGTAATGAGAATTCATGGAAGAATATCCAGTAATATCCATCCATCCCTAAGAAGAAATGTGTGAAAAACACAATCTTGGGCTACTCCTAGGAAACCACGGTGCACACATTCACTAGTTCAATAGATAACCCTGTATTAGATATGATATAAAGAAATAAGTGACACTTTATTAACCAATAGTGGAATCTATTGGGCTTCACATAAAGCTAAAGCTATCTTAGTTTACTCGGTATGATCTCAATACACTTCTAATGGTCATGTCTGAAGTGTGAGTACACCAAAATGTCGTTAATGAAGACTACCACAAAGGAATCAAGAAATGGGTCCAAAAACCAATTCATCAAATCCATGAGGACTACTAGTGCCTTCATCGGATGAAATGGTGTAACCAGATACTCATACAGACCGTACCTTCTCAAGAATGCAGTACAAGGTATGTCTTATGGCATCACATGAACTTGATGGTAGCTTAACCTCAAATAAATCTTAGAGAAAACATTTTATCCACAGAGTTGGTTAAAGAGGCCATATATATGAGGTAATGGATACATATTATTCACCATAATCTATTTTATTCAGTAGAAATACACAAAAAATATAAAAGTACCATCCTCTTTCTTGGGGAAAAGGATGGTTGAACCCCATAGTGATGTGTTGGGTCTGATAAACATCTTCGAATGAAAGTCTTTAAGATGATTCTTATGTTCTTGGAGCTCTGTAGGTTCCATCCAATATGGTATAATGTGATATATTTCTGCCCCTAACAAAAGATATATGGTGTACTCAATTTCTCTATTAGGTGGTATTCCAGAGAAATCACCAGGAAAGATTTCTCTGAAAGGATCCACCAGAGGGGGGAATTTTTCTAACTATATCCCCGTATATCTAACAAAAACAGTGGCCATTTGGGTTGTCATCCCTCCCATCCCAATATGCTTGAGTATATCTCAATTGGTCTAAAGATCCCATTATCCATTATGGATATAAATATTTCCCTCAAGTGATGTGAAAGACACTCCTTTGTGACAGGAATACACCTTTTCATGATAAAGCACATGAAAGTCTATACCAATAATGGAGTCAAATACCATCATCTCGAGGACATAGAAAATACATAGAAAACCGTACCCACCTATCAGATAGAGGAATTCCTTGAATTGTATTTTACCCTTTTCTCTAACTCCTAAAAAGTTTCATGGTTCAAAACTAATCTGAAGTATATGATCATTAAGCCTAGAAATCCCATAGTCACAATAGTTAGAATAGACTGCGCTACACCTGTGTTCAACAAGGTAGATACTAAATTAGAGGCTACCATAATATTACTAGTAAGTGTATATAGACCTAGAAACTGCTCTTTAGGAATTGGATAAAAAACATAGACATGGACTGAACTGCACCACTATGATAGTGTTTGAGTAGAATGAGTATGTCCACTCTACTGATGATGGAACTATAAAGCCTAATTCCGTTGGCCATGACCACATATAGGGATTAAACGTCTTGCATAAGATTATATACCTGTATGAAGAGGTGTCACAGACTATGAATCAGTTTGATATGGTGGTGAAGAACCTCTCTCACTTTGTACTGAAGAAAAGGATAGGTAGAAACACTAGAGGTTATGCATCCTAATGCAAGACATATACTTGATTGGGATCCTCATAAACTATCGATTTTTATGACATGACCTAATAAATTTGTGACAGACCAAAATGCTATTAGTGTGTGACAAGAGGATGGTAATTCCCCCATGTGTACCCTTTAAGTGTCTCTTCTTACCGTTGGATTTGCCATAATTAGTCTTCCTAGAAGATCAAATATCATGTATGACGTCTCCTGATTCCCTCAGGTTCTGATTAGTGATAAGGGATTGGTTGACAATGTTAGAAATGGTGGTTATATAAAATATGTTCATGTAAAAAAGGATGGAATTATAAAACCCATCCTCAATGCACCTCATAGTATTCATCTCTTCTCCAGTAAAGGTCGGTAAAAAATACAGTAATTCAGTGAAGTTAGTTGAGTATTACATCATTGAAATACCACCTTTCTCAAGTTGCATGAATTCCCAAAATTGATCTTTCCATATATAAAGAGGTAATAAATAGTAGAATGAGGATATTTGATTTTTCTCATAGATAATACCCTAATTTTGACTATCCTGTATCTGAATAGGCCACCATCTCTTGGTGGAGTCGGGCATCATATAGCTCACCAGATTGACCCTCAACTCAGGAGGAATCTTGAGGTGATCAAATATTGATACCAAATAATTATACCTTGGTCGATCATACTGAGGTCTACCATCCCTAGATATGGTGATAGGATGATTTTACTGGAATTCTTGGCTCAGATCTTCCATAGGATGTGTAGGATGAGGAGCAACTAGAACTATTTTCAAGATGCAGAGAAAACTATCTGAGAAATAAGAATCCTCACTAAATGGAAGGTCTATAAGAGGTGACTCAGTTGGAACTATAGGAGCTATCAAGGGTAGATCTAGGACCACCAACTCCAATGTATGATCTCTACAACATTCTTTTTGTACAACACGAGGACATCATGGTGGAATATCTCTACAGTTTCCAAATACATGCATTAGATAATTTTATAACATATAACGGATGTTGTAATACAAGAAATGTACAATCATTCCTAAAATCATGTATAACCCCTAGTATTCTCCATGTTCTAGTTATGGGTAATGAGAATGAGAAATATACAGGATCTAGAGAAACCACCAACAACCCACTACTATGGTTTGGTCAGGCTAAAGTCTCATATTTTCCTTTCAAAGCAACTAACTTCATTCAAGGAATCATATTTATTTGATTAATTAGGTCCATCTTTAATTAACTAGTTATTAGATTCATGATCCAATTAATTTTGACTCTAATTGAAACTCATAAAGTCCCATATACTTTATAAATTACAATTGGAATGTTAACTAACTATATCTTAACACTTATACTAGGATGTAGGTGTAATAAGACATAAGTGTTTGGATGGGATGAGATATGCTTGAAAATCACCTATCAAAACAAATAAATTGATATTGTTGGTAAAATTAAACCAATTATGGCACACAAAAAATTAGTTGAACACTAAAAATCATAAATAACAAGCCAAATTGAGATGATTACAAAAAACACATTTAATGAATACAGAAAATAGATATTCCATGATAGAAATTTATTGAAATTAATTCATATTGTTCCAAATATGATGCATGATTTCAATTTTCCCTATTATCAATGATCATGTGATAGATAAAACCATAAAATGAATCAAATATTAGTAACAAAAAAATTCAAATGAGTCACCCAATGGTGAAATCCAATGAAACTGTAATATGTAAAATCAACAATTGCATTTAGAAATCCCATGTAATTTGGGGTTTCCTAGTAAATTTGGAAGCGACTCCCTTGAAAAAGCTTTCATCTAATTTACCATGTTATAATATCCTATCTAACAAAAATATTTAGAAAAAAAGAAAAATTATTTGATACCACTTAATAATATCCATCCTTGAGTTCCAATCAAAAGTACCTCGTGACAGTTGGACAAACTATCACATACACTTCTCCCCAAACATTAGAGATTGTCGACTAGATGTTAGGTACTTCGATAAGTACAGGGAGAGAATGTTCCCTCCATGATCATATTGATGAAAATAAATAGATATATAAAAAGAATAAAATCAATAACAATATCCCAATGATTTCATTTCCAAAATGAACAACCCTATATGGAAAGAACTAATGTTTGGAGGCAGAATAAATTTACTGAAAAAACTGATGATAATAGTATGTCATGTTAATACAATAATTAAAAAGAATATGTAGAGGATTAATGAATATACAAAATTAATTGAGAAATATTAATGAAATGAAAAAATTATATAGCTAGCATCTCGAGCATAAGGTTGGTCCGGTGCTCTGAACTGCATCCTAGAATAGTAAATCAAGAATTGGAAACTGGTTTCTTCCCTTTATTATGACATGAAATAATAAAGTCTACTCATGTACCAAAGGTGCCCGAGTAGGGTTTGAGACATAATCTCAGTAGGATGAAACCCACAATGTCATGGAATTTTCATTTTTTGCATTATATATTTTAACAGTGTTCTATAACAGTTTCAATTCATGAAAGAATTTAATAACTAATGCATTGGATTGGGTTCCCCAAGGAATCCCACCCAAATAAAATATTTAGCTAAATCCAGTGTGTCTAGACTATTAGGACATAAAATGGTAAGGTGAGATGTAATATGTTTTATTGGCTGGACTGTCCCTAAGCATGTGATTTTTCTTGGAGGACATGTCCGTACATTATCTAAACCGACTAAAGATTTCTCATTTTAAAACATTTATTTTCTTTCCATACTATTTAAGCATCTCCTTTTAAAACATTTTGAGACTCATTGATCCCATCCATTGAAATCTAGAGATACTGGACAAATATCACTTGAATTGCTTGGTAAATGTCAAATGGGAAGAGTCCTTCTACGAAAACCCAAGTTTTAAGTCACAAGTTTCACTCTAACATGTAGTGAAATAAGTATTAACTATCCTATGAGTCCACACCTAGTGTCACACATAGGGTCCCATGTCTCTATCTTGGCATGGTACAAAGAACCATGCCATCAATACTGTCCTAGGGGACTCCCCTATGGAATTTGAGACACTCATATATAGGTAAAAGTAGATAACTTATGATAATCCCACATCTAGAATATCTAATTTCACCCCAGATATATTTAACCACAAATTAAAAAAATCAAAAAATGGAACAAGTGTCTATCCAAAGGGGACCTAAGTTAGAACACCTTTGGTTCTCGCATGAAACTATAGAAACTACATTTACCAAATAATCACATATATAACATGTAAAAAAAGGGCCATCACATTTAATTAACCATTTACATTTTAAGTTGCATTGGTCAATGAAAAACCATTTATAAATATTATATATGTCTCATTGCCCAAGGCTTATGTAATTGACCATTACATTAAATCAAACCAGCCAAAAGTGTCATGGGGGAAGGGCTAGTCACTAGGCACTATAACCTGATAAATTCACGGAATGGCACATTTTATGGTCCTTTACATTCCACTGATGACATTAGATCATATTAAGCTAATTTCAAAATCACGTTAATGGGAAATTTCCATTTGATTCATAAGGCACAAGTCTTTAAGCACTTGGCCCAAATTCATGTTACTAGATAAAATCATTTATGGAATCATTTATAGGTCCCTAAAAAATGGATAATACCCTAAAAAACTCAATTTAAAACCCAATTTATTGATTACTTTTCAACACACCTCAATGATGTTAATCCATTTTATATAAAAAAAAATAAGGCCCATTAAGGCCAAACTCACCAAATGGGGTTGGAAAAACAAAAGAGTTTCACATTGATGAATATCTTGCATCATTAAAGATCACATTACAAGTGTGAAAAAACTATAAATAAGAAAACTCAATTTTTGGAGGCTTTTATAGAATAGCTTTGTGTGTGGCACAATGACAAAATTTATGAAACACAATGAAATGATGGGAAACCGTATGACCACTTACCTTTCCCTCGAAGAGATTCCCCAGTCCAGTATCAATATTTTATTTCTTAGTAGGTTATAATAAATAAAAAAACAATAAAATTCCATGAAAATGATGAAAACGAGATTTCACCCAAATATTACAATGGATGTAGGATGAACCTTGAATAACATTGGAGGGGATTATAGATCATACATCTAGTATTTTAATAGATCCAATGAAGGATGAATCAGATGACGGTAAGAGGCTCCACCTTGATTCTTATATTAATGAGAAGGATTGTTTCAAAGAGGGTGGAGGAATATCACCAAATGAAGGAAAAATAAAGAAGGATTCATTGTTTTAGTTCACTTAAGAGGGGAAAATCATAATGTCACCCTTTTTTGAATTGCCCACGGTTGGGCCGCCCAGATTTGCCAAACCATGGGCCAATCATGTTCCACATACTACTATATAGGGAAAATAAAATGGTTTATAGCATGGTTTGAATAAACAATGCAAAAACCATGTATAATATGTCTACCACATATTACAAACAGCTCACACAGCCATGTGCTCTAAGATGCTTGGTTGTAGAAAAACTGTGTGGCCTAGTCTGCTACATGTTTTTCAAGGTTATAGCTTCAAATGAGCCCAAGAAAACCTAAAAACCTTCCTCATACTTTTAAGAATCATGTTTAGGGACATTTAAAGTGGTGAGAACCAAAAAAATTATAATCTATACCTTCGATAATATCTAATACATTTTAATACCCACATAGATCATGTGAATGGTTTGACTATCCATGTGAAAAAAAGTGTGATATGATCCCACTAAAAAAGGAATAAATTCTTTATAGGTGTGTGACCCTAGGTTCATATTTAGGGAATGTATTGTGCCCTTCCTATCATTCTAAAATCCCTTACATGATTTGGAGAAGCTGTGTTGTTTGGGTAAAACTATTTCTATTAAATGTGAAACCATTCTTTCTTCCACCTGCAAGGGTTATGAGCCCCAAACAAGCCTCAAACACTAGTCAAAACATCTGTTACCTGATTAAGAATCCATAATATGCCCATGATATATAATTAGACAAAAAATTAGAGGATCTGTACCACATAGAGAAATAGGGTTCTTACAATGTAGTTGTAAAATGAATATAAAAATATTTTATTATAGTAACGAAATAGATGTAAATATGAAAAAATGATTATATAATGTTTATGAGAGGTTAAAGAATAATTAAACTCGAAATATATTGGTAAAGAGCATCACCATTTCTTCAAGAATCCACTATTTTCTTACACATCAAAGGTTGGTATTTTTGGAAAAAAAAAATTCCACAATGTTGGGGAGGGATGTTGGGTTGATATTTTGTTTTTTATTGGATGAGATATATGGTCTAAAAGGAATGAAGAAGTGTGAGGTAATGAACCCCATTTTATATGTGTGGGTTGTGGTATTCTTTTAAATACATAAAACTTTAAAATATTATAAATTAATATTAATGTGAATGAAAAAACATTTTAACCCAAATTCATTGTTTATAAATTTTTTTGTTCAAATAACATCAAAAATTTTCATTTATAAAATTTATAGAGATAATTTATGCCAAACATATATCATTAACCCCTTTTAATCCTTTTAATGCTTACTATGGTGTCAATTTTATTCCATGTAAACAATTAATTATAAAATATGAATTTGAAAAATTATTAAATTTTAACTTCATAGTTATAAATATGGAATCAATTTGACCATATTAGATTTCTATAAGTGGTAGAAATTCATTTTATACTCAAAATTTCAAATGTAATGAAAACCATTTTATGAAAAAAAACTTTTTTATTCACAACAATGAGTTTATTTTTCTAATATATATTAAAAAATAAAAAATTAATGTTAAATTATTTTATTTAACTGATTATATAAACATTTAAATAAAATCATTCATGAATAGTAATTAATTTATTTATTAAGACAAAAACTCTTTGTAAAAATAAATTTAATTTTTTAAAGAAAAATATTTATAGGTTCAAATGATTTTAATTAAATTTCTAACCAACTGATAACCAATTAATTCATTTTCAACATGTGTAAAAAATTAATTTTTAATAATTTAAATACTAAAAATTAATTTTATAATCAAATACATATGTAAAAAACAATTCTCATAAAAAATATTAAAAAATTGGTTTTGGATCAATAGTATTTCTTAAGTGAATTATAAATTATTTTTGAATATTATATTTCCATTAAATACCAAATAATGGTATTAGTTTTATAATTTAAAAGAATCATTTACAAAATTTCATGTCCAATTATTTATATTCTTTAATACACATCAAGTATATTAATTAGAAAATATATTCTAAATTTCACTATGTTACAAGCTATGAACCATCAGATGTAATTGGGATGTCCCTAAATATCTATCAGTTATAGGTGGTTACTAAGTGGAGTAATATCAAGTATTTAATTTTTATTTTTTGTTTTAAATGTCATATAGTTGTTTCATACCATGATTCTAAATAATTTTCCATCTCTTACTCTAAAGGCATATATCAAGGCATTCAACTATTGGTTATATTGATATAATTATCTGAAGAATATATGAATATAGAAGAAAATATCAAATAATTGTTGAATCTTAACTATAATAACATCAACATATTTCTCAATGGAAGTCCTTGAAAATAATTAAATATATGATACATGACACTTTTGGTATTCATCTCCATCATTTTTAATAAAAAGTGGAGTACTTGTGAATAGTATACCTAGTGGGGTTTACTAAAGAAATTAATCACATCAAATTTAGGGCCCATCAAGAATGGTTATAACTAGAATAAAAAATTCATTAATCCAAAAAATTAAATCTATCCATCATATCAATCGATAATTCCATGATTGATAATAGAAAATCATGTATTGGATATGACAATTATGGTCTTTAAAAAAAATATAGACTTCAAATTTCACATTATTTTTATTCATTAGAACAATTTGGGATACCGATTTAAGGTATTTGACTTTCTATACTAATATTACCATAATTATCTAATCAATAATAACTTTTCTTTTAGTACCATGGTCCATATTCATTCTCATTACTTCTTATTTATAACCATAGTGGTAATCTAGAATTCCCATGTTTTGGGTGGACATATGGGGATCCAATCAAGTAATCTCGGTATATTTTCATATGAATAAATATAAATGTTAAATTGGGAAGTATATTTAATTTTCATATTCATTTTGGGTAATGGTGGAACTTATCATTGTGGGACGTATAACATCATATGCTCCCAAATTATCCTATCCAAGTCGATCTACGATAGTCAATAGTCCTCAATTTAATTCAATTGGTGAATCCAAAATATCTCCTTAGTATTATTAATCTTCATTAGTAGTATTAAATGGTAGAAAATCCTAATATTGTGATGTTTATTGTTTTTTTAATTTTTTTACCCTTAGTACGACATCCTTCTTCGAAATTACTAGGTTGATTTGATTAAATTTGATATTTTTAACTGAGGAAAATGTGCCTAACAATCTTGTTATTATTTTTGGATTCAAATATAGTCGATTAAAGATCCATAGAAATTTTTGATGAATATTATTTAGAGGCACATTATTGTATAAATAATCTAGTTAAATATTCATCCACAAGAACTACATGGGTGTGTTTTCATCTGTAGGTGGTTTCTTCTTGATGGAGGAATATTATTGACAATAATATTATAGTAATATATCTACATGGTTTAATTATTTGGAAATTGTTACCCATATAAAAAATTTATTCCAAAATATATAGTTTTGGGAACACACTTCCGTGATGGGAGACATGAAATCAACACTATATTTTTTATGTGGGATCATAAGTGTTATTTTAGAACAATGATAAAAAGAAATATGAATAGATTTACTTTCTAATGGCTGTTTAAATGAACATTGAAAACATTTATCAATATAATAAGATCCAAATGACTAATAGGGAGAAATGTCATTATGTAGTACCATGGATTTATGATCAATATAGTATTTCATAACCTGATGATATGGTGTGGGTTAAGATATAAGCCTATAGTTCCATGGAATTCCCAACAATGTGTTAAAGGTCTTCTCTTAGAGAAGCACCATAAAATTTGAATTAGAAATGAAATCAGCAAACAGGTTTCTCCACATGATTTTTTCATGTGGTATATTGTATCTCTTATCATACCATAGGTTTTTTAGGTGGGAAGGAGACAAGTCATATTAACTATTTACCATGTCCATATGGGATTGTATTTAGATCAGATTGATCAAAGAAACATTTTCCATTAGATAATGCTCATTTTTGATGTCATCAAAATTACTGGATATATTTAAGGAAATGTAGTGTCCCTATATAGTAATATCCCAGAACTTAAAAAATAAAATTTCCATATTAAAATATTTAGAAGATGTTTCTACATGATGTATTTAGTCTATAACAACATTGGTCATTAATTCTTGTACTTTTGAAAATTCTTAAATGTAGGCTTCCACACAAACCTTTTATAGGTGAAGGGAATCCAAAATAGAGAGTCTTTGCATAAAACCATAAATTATATTTATAATTCCATAATTATGAGACATGTGCCTTCACTTCCTACATTGAGGATTCATTCATCAATGGGGGATTGTAATTCAAAGATGATGGTGTTAGTGACCCATTCATTGGATTGCAATTTGTGAAAGCTCTGGGGTATGTGTGTTTGTTTGAACCGACCATCCTATGCATATATTTTTATGATATAATTTTCATTCTATTCATGGGACATCAAATATAAGGAGTCCAAAATAAAAACTGGATGATTCTAGATCATATTGATGTTCTTGTTAATCTTCTAGGAGTATTTGTATCATGTTTTCAACTAGATACGTGGATAAATTAGTAATAATGATTTACTAATGGGGAATACAACGGTTTTTTATTCCTCATTATATTCCCTATTCATGGATGGGGAACTTAGGTTTATATAAATCTTCTTCATTAATAAAGGAATCTATACAGATAATGTAATTGAAAGATCCACATTGTGATTCCTTATAAGAAAAATTCCTTATTTGGTAGGGTGGTTACCACGCTCCTAGTGCTGGTGGTAAACAATATAGAATATTACAGATCATTTTGGTTTTTAAAATATGCTATTATTCTTGGTCTTTATTTCATCTATGATGATTCATTGACTCTTATAATGATATGGAAATTAATATTTTACCTCTAGTACCATAGGTTGATTTGGGGTTAAAATTAGATGATCCCATTATTCACTAATTATAATATCTTCCTAGTTAACTAATGTTTGAATAAATATTACATAAATTTTCTAGGTTCCTCAGATTTGAAGTTCTTTTCACTCTTTTTTCCATTTAGTATAGTATTAGAGACACAAGTCTCCAACACCTAGGGTTTACACTACTTTATCTGCTATTATTGCACTATCTTTGGATTCTTATAGTTGAAGAGAATGTAGTTTTAAATTATTTTACCCAAAAAAATTTAAAATAGGAAATAATTAAAGTGATCATTTGTCCTGAATTCATTGGGACATCTACCCTTCAGCAATTTATCATACTCCCCCTAGGATGATAATGAAGAAACTCTGCAGCTGTATGTTTAAGAAAGATAAAATGTATTCTTGTTGTCCAAAATTTTTGGTGAATATAAAATTTATTTACCACCTAATGAGGCTATTATAGAGGTCATTATTGGTTTCTAGGTGTTATGACTTTATATTTAGATGGTTTTGGACTAGAGTTATCAGCAATCATTTTTTGATCCTAATAGTCATAGGTTCCAACTTACTCGGTGTCTTCCATTTATTTATAGTGTCGGCTAGGAATATTCACAGAAATAAAAAACAACATAATTTTAAAATTATTCTAGTAATAAGAAATCATTGAAAAAACCAAGTTACTATGATTGAGTGAGGGTAAATTTAAACTCATTACAGATATTAATAGGAAAATATCCCAACACCACTCTTGAAGAATTTCTATGTTTATGGGTTAGGTTAGGCCTTTCCTCCTAGAAATGAAGTATGAGAGTCTCTCATTTTAACGTTTCATATTATTAATGAGGTCAAGAATAATCATACTACTTAGTGTAGAGATCAAATGATAAATAAACTATCATTGAACTTCTTTCCTATTATAGATTGAACTTCTAGAATTTTTTAAAAAAAAATCATTGGTAGTGCAATCTATACCCAACTAATATGGGTTTTTTGTTTCCTATTACTATAGTGGTACCATTATAAGGAATCACTAAGATGAAAAAATCATGATATTCCGCTCTATATCTCCCATCTGATTGATTTTCATGAAGTTAGGGTTAGATAAAATGTGGTGGAGAATGCATGTAGTCATCTTATTTGTTGTAAAATTTCCTCTCCAATTGCACTAGTTTTTGTGTTACCACTTCATGGATTTAATAAACGTGAAAAATGTATAAATTAGGTAAATACGTTATGGTGTCATCATTTCCTAGTATCACATTTGAGTGGATTATATAGGGGGTCCAAATAGAATTAACCCTCTTTTATGATGATATCCAAGATAAATCGACATGAGGATGATTTCCTAAAATTGACTTTATTTATACCTTAATAGAGGGAATTTTGGACAGTGTTTGGTAAATAGGGTTAGGTAAAATAGTTTTATAGTTCCCAGGATTGTTGGATGAAAATATTACACTATAATGGGTTTTCCAGTTTCATAGTTTTTATGGGAGTTCATCAAAGGAGATATATTGTACATGACCTTGGAGTTTCACTCAGTAGGTATATTACCATTTAGTAGATCATCATTGATACACATTGACTTCTTTAGTTCAATATCATATTATTCAAAAATCATCTGAGTGAATATATTCTCAAATTACATATATGGATAGTGACATATAGACATAATATTCACTTTATTTTTATAAAATGATCTCAAATCCAGTATTAGAGGAAATCTCATGTCATGGGTCTTTCCTTGATGCTTGGTGTAGACACTTTATTTACACTATTTGGTGAAAATCAAATTTTATGTTGATTCATGTTCATTATATTCTTCTATATAAATATTAAGCTCTAGTTTATCTATGAGGGTTATGTTAACGACATTTATTTATGTGAACCATGTAGCAAGAATCCTATATTTATAAATATTCTTGTAGTAAGTTGAATAATCATCCTCCAATTATATACTAAAGGATAAATAATGACCCTCTATAATATATATCCTTGTCATGGCCCATTTTGACTTATACCCCGATGAGGATTCCTTATTTACGAATTATATTCCCTCTGATATAGTTTACAGATTTATTTTGATGGATTTTTTAGAGGATTTTACTGAGTGTGATTATAATGAATAAATTAGGTAATGAAATCGATGAAACAATAAAGGTGATTCCTATTTATCAATTACCAATATAGAAAATAATAATTTATATAGTGGAGGATTATTTAGTAAGGATTCTGACCCTATTAGCTAGGGTGGACTCTACTATACTATTTCCACAACATGGTCCCACTACAGATTTGATGATCATAGAGGCGATGTTGGTAATAAAATTACCATATGCATGTGGATTGAAGATTCTCATTTCATTATTTTAATAGATCCACTATCATGGACATTTAAGCTTTTCATTCCTTTTTTAGGGAAGAATATTGATACAACACCTTTTCAGGATGAGATTTATTCTCCATCGATGGGTACTCAGTAAATGTAGGATACTTTTACATTAAATATGATACCCATTTGAAATATTTGGATGACTAATACATGAGTATATTAATGGATAACTATGGATAAATATGCGATTTCTAGGATTTAGGGATGTTGATAACTTGTTGGATGATACAACTATTATAATTGGATCTCAGACCTAGATGTTTTCTAGAATAAATGATGTAATGAAATGAATTCATTGAAAAACTATGTTTGCGAATGAGATTAGTAAAATATAAAACTCTATATTCACCCCAATCTCAAATACACATGTTATATGGGGTTTCAACGAATACATAGAGCGGTGAATTCATTTTATTTGTTAGTCATGTTGAATATTCTCACATTTCTTCCATTTCATGGGGTTCTGTGATAATAAACATGATTACAAGAAGTACTTATGACAAATTTCATTGAAAATATTGAGATAATTTATATTCTTAGCATAAATGAGTCTTCTATACATGAGATGATGGAGATTTTCCCCTGGCTTATAGAAAATATAAGATATTCATTCATTTTTCAATTCATATAGTAGGTAATTCAAAGGGAGTGGTTTTGGGATCCATCATGACCGGTTTCTATCCTCTAATTGATATTTGAAGAGGACCCTGATGTTTTCCCCACCGAATAAAATGGATTATTTAACTAGAAATGAAAATATATACCTCTTATCAGATTTATCATCAAAAGGTATAGTGTCATATAGAACATCCTCAATTATTCTAATATGAACATGATTTTGGGGAGGTATATAGGATGAATCCCAACTCAGATTATACATTGATTGGGAGGTGTTTTCATAGACTATTGATGAAATGACTCAAATTTATAACATAATATTCTTGACAAACTATTTTTTTTGAGGAAGTGATAATAATAAAATTGACATGGGGAGGGAAATTGTGTTTGTAAAAAGATTTATTTTTTAAAATCACATTCACAACAAGCACTATGGGGAGAGCCATTAGGGTTGTTGGATTATATTCCAATGGAGAACCTAATGGTTACTGATTTATGGTAAATTAGAATGTTTGAGGCCTTATTTTAAGTCAATATTCATACTACCTAGTGGATATACACATTTTTTGATCTAAAGAGAACCTCCATAGTTATTTTTGTCACCATAGATTGTAATTTGTTGTAGTATCTTCCATATCATGTTTATTAATAGTTTACATACCCTCATCCCACTATGAGTATATGATTCCATTTTATACGGATGTTAGTGATAATAAGGAAATGGATATAGTCCTCCTCTAAGAATATATATTTCATTCGATAAAAATTTGTTTTATATTTTATTTGTTAGGTGACAGACATCAGAGGCTCAACATTAAATGGTATGAAGCATTGTGTGATGTGATCTTCATGAGCGGGAGCCATCATAAGTGGTATCTCAATTGTCACAGTTCTTTTTCCATGAAATTTTTGTTATGGAGTTGGAATATAGCTATACTTATTTATTTTTACTGAGATATACTGAATGGATTCTTAATATTGTGGGGAATACGAGTCTTCTATATTTTTCTAAGTGGGATATACTAAAGGGATTGTGAGAGAAGGAATGAAAGTGGGTCTGTTGTATATTGTCTATTTGGATATCCAGATAGGATTCTTGAGGAAGATAAAAAAATATTTTCTCTACACCACCATTTCTATTGGGAAATTACAATAATATTCTGGATAAAGGGATATATTATGAACCTACTCCTCGGATATCATTGGGATAAAATGATTGGATTCACGAGAGTGGATAAGAATATAGTCCTCCTCCATTTCCCCTATATTATATTGATAATCTCCCAAAATATACATCAGTGTAGATATATGCTATAGATCATAATTTCCTAATAAAATATAATAATGTGACTCAAATATCATGATCAGATAATGAATATGAAATTGTTCTATATCCTCATATTTTTATGAGATATACTACTTTAATTCATTTGAAATAAATAGGGATATAATTCTACTATCGATCTTTGTCAGACATATTCTCCTAGAGATCCCATTCTCTAGGAGTCTTGGTTTCAAAAGTGGGGTAGAAGATCTTTGGGTAGATCTCCTTATTATATTCTTGAGGATATGCTATTGTATGATGTCGGTGGAGAAAATTAATATTAGGATCCTTATTTGGAAATTATTGAGATACAATAGGGACATATCTTACAACCTCCACAGTGAAGCAAACATTTTAATATAAATATTACATATTAGTATATTTATATTCATTATATAACATTTCAATCTATTCTAGAGTTTTTTAGGTCTAGTATCATAGAAAAAACATAAACAAAAAAACTTGTTCATAAAATATCTATACCATATCTCACATACTACATTATAATAATAATACTTCCTGAAAATATTATACCTTATAAGATTCATCATAACATACAGAAAGGAATCATAAGAAAAGGGAGAGATCATATGCACTGTAAGGGTAAACAAATGGGATATCAATGATCCCATAAACATAACATGAATATAATGGTACAATAACATTATCATAACATTTTAAAACCATACCCAATATATCAAAGATCATAATAATAAGTCATGGAATAAATATTGGAAGTTCATATGACATGAATCATGACCTAATAAAAGAACTTGTTCCATGAGTGAATAAATTTTGCATTAGAAATTTGTTTGTCGGATAAACATATTCATGAAAATTAATTTACTTATTAGTCCAAGATTATTTCCATGAATATCATAGTTTAACATGTTCACACAAAAAACTATCATATTATTCAAGGCCAACCCAAATACCATCATATTGAAAGAATTCTATTAATTAACTCGGTTAACTCCCCATTTTAGTATTTTTTATCTCGTAAGATATCCATATTTACCAAATTCATTAAAGGGTTATATAGGTCCCAATTATCTCATTATAAAAATCATACATTCGTGTGGCATAGGATCTTTAATCATTAATCAAATCATAACCCATAAAAATTAAGCAGTTTCAAAAACATTTCATTATAATATAAACCATGTAAAAGGAATAAGTTTCCTAATTACTTAAACTTTTCATAAAAACCCTGAACCGTCCTAAGAATTTATAATTAAATTATCATGGGATCATATCTATAGTAAGGAATAAGTTTCATAAAATAATTTCATCTTATATGGAAATGATTTTGAAAGATTACTTGGAATAATTCTTGAAGAAGACAACCTTTCAATTTTGAAATCATTTCTTTTTAAAAATGATGTTAATTTATAAAGGATGAAATTAATTATAAAAAAATATATTAAACATGAAAATAAATCATAATAGAAACATTTAATCATGAAATAAGACAATTTTTTCAGGATGTATAAGTTATAAAAAACATTCCTTCCATATTTTTGACAAAAATGTCATAAAGTACCTCTTTTGAAAAATGAAAAAAATATTCCTTTCTAACCATTTTTGTAAAATGTGAAAAATGGGTAAAATTTTATTTGAACAGTTTTTGAAGAATTTTAAAAAAATATTTTTATTCTTTTTTTAAAGTTGAATATCTACGATAAATATTTCCCTGTGGAGACTTGAAAACAAACAATTCTAAATATTGATGATTTTTTGAAATTAACCTTCACCTCGAGTTCTCCTTGCATTGAGAGAACTCTAAAATCATGTTTAATAAATTTATATTTATTATAATTATTCTTTGGATACATTTTTTACTTTTAATTTTGTATATTATCCTTTTATAACATTTCAACAACCCCTTTGGTTGATAATTCTTTATTAAAATTGTCATTTTTGGGTGTTAACTAGTTCATTTATCATGAGTATATCGATTCAGTTAATCAGATACTTTTACATTTATCTTGGATACATAATCTATATAATATATATAATGATATAAATATCATATATATATTCATTATATAATTATTTATATTCATCCATAAATGTTATAGGTAGAAAAATTAATTACAATGTTCATAGAGATTGTAGTTTATATTTAAGCCTGAAAACATTTTTTATATTTTCAACAGATGGAATGAAAGTTAGAAAAATATTAGTTAACCTTTAAATGATAATTATTATATCATAAATATCATATATACTCGTAAAAATCATCCAAATTACCATCGAATTAAAATATAAATTAAAAATGAATCACATCACTTCAAGGAGGTGGTAGTCCACACATACACACGAGTGGCAATATCATCTTTCAATAAATTGGATGGTAAGATGGTATACATGGTAGTATTATTCTTAAAGAATAATTATTTGATTAATAAAATATATAAAAATTAAACCCAACCTAATACCCATCTATAAATAATGGCTTCGAATAATGTATTGTATCTGTACATGGAGAAAGTAAGTGATACATTGACACGAGAGATACATTCACTTCTCTTTTTTGTTAGAAAGAGGGTTTGTAATTATGTTTTAATAATATTAATAAAATTAAATAAAAATTGGTTGCTTTTTAGACCATTTTATGATGCATATTATAGATTTATAGGAGGTAATGAAGAGTAGAAAAGAATTTTATCGAGTAAGGCGATTACAACTTATTTGAAATGACTCTTTGTTCTCCTGTAAATTATTCTAGGGATGGTATTTTGGGAATCCAAATACCTCTATTATTTGGGTAGGGAAGTCAATAAAATAACTTTTAATATTTTGGTCATTATAGGATTCTTAATTTTGTGTGAATTTGTGAGAGAAGAGGTCCCTTTTATAATTGATTCGTGGGACACTTATGGAATTTCTGAAAATATTAAATTATAATAAATTAATTTTTAGTAAAAATGTCTCAAAAAAGTAATGGATTAAACCCAAATAACACAAATTCATTCTTTTTATTGATTTTTTATAACCCCCTTTCAAGGGATGAGGGGAACCCTTATAAGTCACGTAGGCATAGAGATTACATGACCTGTTTGTCTTAAGAAATATACAGGATATAATTACATGGAACAGCTCCTCCATAGATTCTTCATTGTAATGTATTGAAATATAAGGTAATATAGGATTCTAATAACATCATCCAATATTATTTAGACAAGTTTCAGTGTCATTTTAATCCTTATCATTTTGAATAACTATTTCTTAACCAATTTTTTTATCTACGGTCACAAATTTTTGAATATTAATGGTTTTAAGTTTTTACATACAAAGTAAAAATTGGACCATAAATCGTCAATATATGAAATTTTAGACCATATCACAATTACCTTTTTTATTTCATGATATTTATGATTATATAATTTTTTTAAAAACAATATTATTTTGATAAAATATCATTATTGATAATTTTAACTCAATTCGTTTAATATAACATTAAAATCAACTTGATAAGTTTGTCATTAGAATATATTAAATTTAAAATCTAAATAATTTTAACTATTGATCTATAAATTTTTTGGTCACATTAACTAGATAAAATTATATCACTTTAAATATTTATAGAATAATTTATTATTTTTTATTATTAAATGGAGACATATTGCATTAGTGTTGCATAAGAAATTATGGTCATTATATAATTAATAAAACATTTAAATAACCTCTTATAATAGTTTTTTATTAATCTCAAAATAAACACTTATATTTTTCCTTAACTTAATTTTCCCCCTATCTGGAAACATAATGGATATTAAAAAAAAGAGTGACATTTTGTAGCTCTCTTTGATTTAAATAATATATATATAATTTACATCGAAACATTTCCCTTAAAGATCCAAATTTTGATCCTAATGTGTTAATGATCTAAATTTATAACTATAATAATAATTTTTTAATTAATTATGTACTTATTAATTATTATTAATCTAGATTATCAGAATTTACCCATTGAAGAGGTGACAAATTTTATAACAGATACTATTCATATTGACCACAAATATAAGGTTCACATTTAACAAATGTTAACATCATAATTATAAATATTTAATTAATATTATATAATTAAATAAATTTAAATGGATGAAAATAATTTAAATATAAGAATGAAAAATGTTACAAAGACTACTTTTTAGAAAAAAAACATTTTTTAGTATAGAAATAGATTTATTCCAATCATATACATAGAAGAATATTTTTGTATTGATTAGATCATTATATCATGTAAATAATTATAAATATCATTATAATCATTCACATATATGTATTAATTTAATTTATTATGATAAAAATACATTAAACACCTAGAAACTATATTTCGGAAAAATACTTCCATTTGGTTCTAATGATTTTTTTTTTCATTTATAATCAATTGATAACCAATTAATTTGTTTTAGAAATAAATAACCATAAATATTTCCAATGTTTGTTAGACGTATTTGTACCTTATAATCAAACAGCTATATGAAAACTATCTTTTTAAATAATAATATGTTAATAGTATATTAGGGTTCTTTTAAACTGAGTGTTATGTTTAACAGATGATATTAAATAAATTAAATTATTTAAAGAGAAATATGTCAAAAACATTTCAAGGGGTAACATTATACCTCCATTTAAATTAATTCCACAATAAAAATCATCTCTCTCATATAAATATATGAGGATAATTCTTCCTTATTACATCCTCAGGTTCCAACACAACTTCCTTAAATTGGTGGTTTCACCGCAAAACCCTTACCAGGGGTTTGGTATTGTGTCAAAGAACATTCTATCTATGATTGAGAATCTCTACACAATTTTCATTATAATTATGATCATGATCTTATATTATTAACTATTAGTTATGTACATGTGATGGATTGGTAATATACTTCCACATGAGTGATTCATGGAACTCATCAGAAATTAGAGAGATATTTATTTAAAGAACTAATCAATTAGACACCATCCAAATATGAGAAATGACATAAAAAGGTCCAATATAAATAGGGTTTTTTTTCCCTATTTTCAAATAGGATCATCCCCTTATTAAGAGATATTCATAAGAATACCATATCACAAAATTCAAACTATATATCTTTTTTATGATAGTCAGCAAAATTTTTTTGTTGACCTTTACTAGCAGTTATGTGATGTTGAATTAATCTAAAATTCTCTTCCATTTCCTTGGATATACCACGTACCTATAGCATTATTTCATCATATAAACTCAATCATGTTGGAGTTATTCACATCCTATAATATAGGGATTCATAATAATCCATCTGAAATATAGAGTAAAAGTTATTATTCTACTATAATTACACCAAAGGAATGTTTGGATCCAAAAAACATTTTAAATACATATATCCATTTCATAATATGTAATCTAGAGTTATAATGGTAATATTATATTAAATATCAATATAAGGATGATATGATGTTTTAAAACATAATTTTTTTTCCAAAGTCCATTAGAGACTTCTCAAAAACCTCCCAGTAAACCTTAGATCCCAATCAGATACAACTGATAGTGAAACACAATGAAATATTACAACTTCTATAATTTATAACTATATTTTTTGATCAAGATATGAATCTTATCCAATATATACTTTGTGTTTTGGAATCAAATTGTGATAGAATACAACCCAACTTGTATTATGCACTTTATATTTTTTTTGGAGATTGATGAAAAAATACATTATTATGTCTTCTCATTTCCATCCTATTATATGAAATATTTTAAACATCTTTTAGAATTATATCTCACAACCTTATGTTGATAACATACCAACAATTCAGAAAAAATATTATGCAATACATCTCTTCATTACATCCAGCGAAAAACACTCTTTCAAATATCTACACATATTCATACTTCCATGATGAATAGAGAATGAAAAACTGTGAGTTTTATTCATCAAATCCATCACTAAATCTAGTACCAAAAGGACACATACGTGGTTCTTGAATCGTATTATTCCATCATAATCAGGGTTTAACTTAGTTAAAA
The DNA here is from genome assembly GCA_963277665.1 of Viscum album. Lineage (NCBI taxonomy): Eukaryota > Viridiplantae > Streptophyta > Magnoliopsida > Santalales > Viscaceae > Viscum > Viscum album. The sequence goes on from OY728148.1 coordinate 1,145,742,896, forward strand.
TCTCCTCCTTGTTTTAAAACTCTACATTTTCCTTATTTGTCTCATTGATATTAATTTTTATAATTTGTTGAACAATAATTAGATAAATAAAAAATTTTCCCAATTAGATTGATATATCAAGATTCATCCATTAAAATTACATAAATATCGTCTCTTTTTTGATCCTCATCATTTAAATTCATGAACTATCTTTTGGACTTATATATTCTTCTACCAAATTGTCTTTCCATGGGTGGAAATATATTGGTCCTTCAAAATTATTATCCAATCTATCCATATTCTATTATGCATATAAAACTCAATTCGAGTGAAAGTATACATCAAAAATTTATATCTATATATATTTCACACCTTTCTCAATATATATAGTTCCTCCATATAATTAATGAATAAATTAATATAGTTAACTGAACGTCACGAGTTCAATAAATGTTATCATAGTACTTCAATTTTCGTGAGGGATAAAATATATACATATAGTTATAAATGAGTACACATCTATAAAACTCATTTAATTAATCAATATATATTAAAAACCCTTATCGAGTGGAATGTTGTGTATATAAAGCTATTCTAAAAATCATTCTTATCAGCTCCTAAAACCAATCCTTAGATTCTTTCTTCAATAAGAACATGACCACCTTTCTTGTTATCATGTGGTGGAGAATTGGTAGTCATGAAAAATTCTCCAAAAAGTCATCATAATATCCATAAAACCCATGAAAACTATGGATCTTAGTCCTAGTTTTTGGTCTAAGTCAATATTCAAAAATCCTACTGATATACCATTACATGAGATTATATGACCCAAGAATAAAACATTTCGATGGAGATATTAATGGCAGGTAAATTTTTCCTAAATAAAATCCTTCCTTAGTGTCTCTATGAAATCTATCAAAATATATAATTTCTCTTCCTTCTTATTTTAATAAATATGAACTTCATTTATAAATACTACCACAAACTTCTAACGGTAATCTATGATGTTTCTATTATGTAAATCCATTGTTATATCAAGGGTATTAGTAAGGCCAAATGAAATTACTCATTATTCAGAGTGTCAATACCATTTATGGAATGATTCTTGGGTATATCCTTCTTCTTGAGCCTCATCTAATGATATATAGAATTATGATCAAACATTAAAAGTTAATTAGCTCTATACATTTAATCAAATATGTCTTTGATATTGGGTAGATGATATTTTTTCATGATATAGGTATTGTTATGTTCTCAATAATAAATTTAAAGTATAATTGTAACATCTTTATTCTTAACAATAAAATAGGATAACCCCAAGGTGACACCCCTGATTTAATGAACACCATTTCAATATTCTACTAGAAATTATTATTCATTTCTTACAACTCAATCAGATCCATTATATAGAGTCATGAGGATCGGTGTAGGACTAGGTATGAAATCTATTTAAAACTCAACATTATGATTTGGTGTAATACCATCAAACTCTTCTTAAAATACATTAATAAAATTCAATACAATAGTCATATTTCGTATTTTTAGTTTATACTCAACCATTTTAGATAAAATGAACTTCTTAGTCGGATATATGACCATTACAATGGATATATTTTCCATCGGAATTTTTTTTCATCATCATAATGAAAATAACTCAAAGTCTTGTCTAGAATATAAAAAAAAGAACCTTTATGAAAATTTATTTTGTATTTATGTAATAAAATTCAATCCATACCCAAAATGAAAAAAATTTATACAAGAGAAGTAATAAAAAAATTTATAGGGTACACATTCACAAAAACATTAAACTGGAGAAGAATCATTTATTTAGATGTGATATTCATACCATTCGGGGGGTTTTCTACTATCTCAACTTCTAATTTTATATATTTTACAAATAATCCCTTGGAAAAGGAATTATATATAAAATAGAAGGTAAAACCAGAATAAAATAATAAATTTTAAGTTCTAGAATGAATGATATGTATACCTTTCTACAAGTCATTGTTCGGGGCACCATTAGAAATGGTTATCACATGATATTTCCCTTTTTCTATAGGCACATGTGCTTATTTACACCAATCATCATCATTATCTTTTGTATTTGGTCTATGGTTAGAATAATTTCTAGATGTCATTCATTTAAAAAACTGGAGTGTGGGTGGGGAATTTTGTGGAACTTTCTCTCTATTTCCATCCATAACTATCTTCTTCCCATTAATTAGTCATTAGATTTCCTGATGACCTTCTTTTTCACACATGATTCATATAATAGTTCCATTATGATAATCTAACCCATGTTTCCTTAAACATTTTTAGCATAAAAAAATTATCATCTTCCTATCTCTATAGTTCTTATAGTTTCCATTAAATTACAATTTTATTTTCATTTAAAAATCATGACATTTTTGTGTAAATCCAGTATCCATAACGCTCTTCATATAATACTAATCAATTTATTCATATATAATAATGTTTCTTATGGATAATGCCATTTAGATATTTAGTTTGAAGCCATTGTTGAATCAATCATCTTTACCTTGAGGTTGGATTATAACACTTGAAGCATAACTCACAATCCTTATCAAATTTACTCATAAGTAAGAACATAATCATCATCATCCTTCTATGACTAAAGGAATTATTTTAACATTTTCTTATGATGAATATGAAGAAATTACATGTCAAAATATATGTTTTAAATTTATTCCACAATATAGAATTAATTTTTTATTGTTCACTTTAGTTCATGATAAGAGTCCACCACTGATCTTATTTTCCATCCAAATTAAAAAACCCAAAAACTAAATTTTCATCTTCCGAACACTAGAGAACATAATTTTTTTAGTAATATAGATCCATTACTCATCAACTTGTACCATAGATGACCCACTAAAAGATGGTATCTATTACCATATAATTGACTCTACTGAATATTGAAACATCCTTTTCTCATATGGAAGCACACTTTTAAAAGTATGTTGAGAATGTAGTGTGAGTATAACAATAAGTTATTTCATTCTATTCCCCATTAAATTTAGTTCCACAATGGAAAATAATTGAAATTTCTTACACGTTCAGCATTAAAAAAAATTATTTTTCTTCCATCGATTGACTAAAACAAAAAATAATAGTGTGAGAAAAAATAATCATATTAGGAAACATCATAATCATGAAAAATAATTTATATAATTTCTATATTGAGAAACCTTATTCTATAAAACCTTATGTTTATATTTGGTCATTCATTGTCATTACCGTAAAATTATGATTTTATCTAATACATACATTTATCCCTAGTGTTCTCAGGAAATAATTCTCATCCTAATTTCTAAAGAATAACTAAACTCTACTATAATACCAATGATATTGATACATACTATTCATACATTGATATAACATCTTAATAGATATTTATTCATTTCATATCATTTTGTCCATTCCATTATTGTATAGGTGTAGTAGCATTGGAATCATGGAAACATAAATAATGGTTTCAGAAAATATTTACACCATATCCCACTTATTTCTTCAAAAAAACCACTCTATTTGGAAATATCATACTTAAAACCTTTCTTTATAACTGGGGGAAGGAAAACATAAGAACATAGGGATATCAAATGCTCATTAAGGATAAACTTGGGAGATAAAAATGATGACATAATAATAACATGATAATAATTGTATAAGAATATGATATTATTGTACTAAAATCATAGAATGTATATCCTATAATATAATCATAATTATTGGAAGAAATATTGGTAGTTAAAAATAAAATAATTATAAAGAAACAATGTACTGGAGGAATGAGAGCGTAAATTTTTCATATTACATAAGTTTTTGGAATACGAATAATCATAGAAAACCATTTAATTAATAGGTAATTATCATCTCAAATACTAACATAGTTTAATAGGTTTACTCACTAAAACATCATAGTAGTTAAGGTACACTCCTAAATCTATCCTATTATACAATCTCCCTTACGATACTAGGTTCACTCCCCAGTATAGTCAGGTTTATCTCATGTGATATAAATCATTACCTAATGTATTGGAGGTAGATATAAGTACCACCAATCACATAATGAAATCATGCATAAGTGATACATAGGACCATAAATTATTGATCAAATCATGACCCATAAAAATAAATGTGATTCATAAATATTTATTCATAACATAACCCATGGAGAATAAATGGGGTTCATAAACATTTCATATTTTCATCATAATCATAAACCATACAGATCAAGAAAAAATATTGTATCCTTGGATAATATCCATAATAAATAATAATTAACATCAATGAATTTAATCATATATGGGAAATTATTTTGTAATATGTCATGGAGTAATTCTTGAAGAAAATAACCATTCAATTTCAAAATCAATTGTTTTACAAAAGATGATAAATTAGAAATATGATAAATTATTTTAAAGTAACGTTGTAAAATTTCAATGGATGATTCAATGAAAAATTTAGACATGATAGTGAAAAATTATGTTCTTCCGTTACATGTAGAAAAATATTTCTCCTTCTGTTTTGTCAAAAAAGCTACAGAGTACCTCATTTGGAAAATGAAAAAACTGATATATCTCACACCATTTTGAAAATTGAAAAATAAGGGTATGTGTTTCATCAAAAAATTAAAGGGTAATGGTACAAAAATTGATTTTTATATAAAACATGGATATAGAATATTATAATTTCCTAGTAGAGATGCAGACAAAAATAATTCCAAATATTGATGAGATTATGAAATAAACAGTTACCCCGAATTTTAATTTCATAGAAAACAATCTAACATACTATATAATAAGTTTATATTTATTATAATTCTATAAAAATTTTATGTACTTAATTAAAATATAATATATGATTTATTTATAAAATTTTATCACCCCTTCTGTAATTTATTATTTATTAAAATTGATATTTCTTGTTGTTAACTATTTCATTAGTATGGTGTGTTTCTATGATGTAGTTATCATAGTTGTACATTTGTAAGGGTTACATAATAGACATAGTAATTATCATTTTATAAATAAAATATATATTCATTATAAACATATATATATTCATCATAAAAAGTTATAGATAGACAATTGAATTACAGTATTCATGGAGACGATGGGACATAGGTACGCATGTATAATGTTTACATTTTTTAATGGATGGAATGAAATAATGGTGAATATTATTTCACATTTAAAAAATTTTTATGTAATATATATCAAATATATTCACAAAATTAAATATCATTACCATCCATGTAAAATATTAGTGGAAAATAAATCAAATCACTTTAAGGTGGTGGTAGTCCACACACACACACGAGCAACGTTATCATTTCTCAATGGGTTGGATGGTAATAAGGTAGAATTGATATAAATTTTAAAATCTATAATATTTTAATTAATAATATATATAAAAACTAAACCAATCATAATTTCAGTATATAATATATGGTGATGAAAAATGAATTGCATCACTACGTGGAGACAGTAAGTCGTACGAATGCAAGAGTGATACTTTAACTTCTCATTTGATAGGAAAAAGGATTTATAGTGATGTTTTCATAAAAATAATAATATTTAATAATATTTTGGAGATATTATTTATGATATTGTGATATATATCACATATTTTTATTAGTTATATAAGATTAGAAAACAAATTGATCATGTAAAGAGATTACATCTTCTTTGAAACGACTCCTTTATATATCTTCTAATGGGTTATGGGGTTTGTATTATAGAAATACCATAACCTATAGAATGTGTAGATAGAATTTTATAATTAAAATTAGTTTAGGTTGGCCTATTTAGAATTCTAAATGTCAGGTGAAGAGGTGAGGGAGGAGGTTCCCTTTTATAATTTTGATGGTGTCACTTTTGGAATTTCTTACGAGATTCAATTATAATAAATTAATTTTCAATAAAAAGGCACAAAAATATTTATTTATTTCAACATTATATATTATATGTTTCTAATAAAACCATAAAATAATATTTAGACACATTTCTGTATCATTTTAAAACTTATCCTTATGATTAACCATTAGTTTATAAATTATAATCTTAACTACATTAACAACGTTTTTTATATTAATGGTTTGTAATTTTTAGTTATAAGGTAAAAATTGCACAGAAAATATTACATTTAAGACATTTTAGACCATATGGAAACCTCCATATATTTTGTTTTCATTTATATGATTTTGAAACTATTTAAAAAAATATTATTTTGATAAAATATCATTATTTCAAATTTTGACACTATTTAATTAATTTAACTACAAATACATAATTGCAGATGGTCAATTGGAATATAATGATATAAAACGTCCATAATATTACCTATATATATATATAATTCATGGGTTACATTGCTTATTCAAATTATATCATATTTAATATTTTAATATAATTTATTATATTTTATTTATCAAACGATGACATCCTTCACGAGTGTTGCATAACCAATTAAAGACATTATATAATTATGAAAAATTAAAAATAAATTTATATCATGAAAATAATTTTATTAAGATAAAATTAAACTCTTTTTTCAATCATAAAATTCTTTTGCATCTGTGAGGACAAAAAATGATACTAAAAACCTATATGTTAACATTTTGTGACATTCCTTGATTGAAATAATATATGAGTAATTTACCTTGAAAAATTTACATTAAAAGAATCCATTTAATGAGAAAGGTTGTATGGGTATAATTAATTTTAGGAAATAAAAAATTGAATAATAATGAAAGACTTATAGATTATTTTTTAATCTAGTTTAACCCGATTTAACCTCAATTGAGTTGATAAAATATACTACAATTACTAAACATATTGACAAAAAATAAATGGTTCTAAATTAATAAATTTAAAAAAAATTATTATAAATATTTAATTAATTATATATAATTCAATAACTATAAATTTCATAAATTAATTTTAACAAAAGTGCACAACATGTGAGAAAAACTGTTTTTTTAGAAAAAGTACATTTTTAAGACAAAACATGATTTAATATTAGTTTATTCATAGAAGAAAATATGTTAATTTTAAAAATAAAACGTACATGAAAAAATTGAATAATTTTCATTAAAATCATTTATGAATAGGTAATAATTAAATTTATTATTATAAAAATACAATATGAGAAGAAGAACTGTTTTTATGATTTTTTTTCAAACAAATGATTTTCATTTTCTTTTACATGAAATTATTAACAATTTAATTAATTTAATACATATGTAAAAAAATATTTTATAATTTAGTTATTTCTATTCATACTCTACAATAATAAATCTAGATAATAATTTTTATTTGAAATGATAATAATTTAATATTATATAATTATTAATTTAAACTCGGTGTTGTGTTTAACAAAATATATCAAATAAAAAAAATTATTTTATGAGAAATATTTCATAAAAATATCAGGGTGTTAAAAAATCCACCACCATTATATGGTAAGGGTGGTATATGTATTTTTACCTTGGGGATGGACTCCTAAATCAATTTGATGTGTCAAGAAGTTTCACATACGTCCCCATGATCCATCACTAGAAGGTGGGACTAAGAGGATTCAACCCTAATTATTTTTAAAAGGTCTTATCCAAAGATGGGATATATTTCTTAAGCTTTTACTCTTAATGTATAGTATTATACAACCCATGATAGAGGAACTGGGTATGTGAAATCATACATTAGAGCTTTGGGTCCATGACCATCAAGATTTTTGAGGAATGTGTATTACTTATCAACTAGTTATTCATTTTATATTATGGTACCATTATACCAATACATTGTTGTTTAGGTAGAATGGATATTTAATGTTACATTGTAGATTTTATTTTGATCAAGGTAGTTCTTGAGAGGATATAAACCACAACCAATAAACTTGGTAATGCCCCATTACAAGAAAAACTGAATGTATTATAAATGTCATTCAATTTTTAAATGATACTTATTGGGTTACATATTGTTTATAATAAGGCCACCCCCACACTCATACATTTTGAGTCAGTTTAGAATTTATTTCCAAAGGTAGGAGGTTATTGGGACATACCATCCACACATTGGGTTACACAATAGTCTACAGGCTGGGTTATTAGAATATCTATAAAGGAGTTTTGATTCTTGTTAGAATTTATATGAAATGATTGTGAATCAATAATAGTAATAATACTAAAACATTCAAAAATGAGAACAACTACATGGATAAAATTATCTTCAAATTTATTTTACTTGAGATTATATTATTTTTCACTACTTCATAGTTGTTTGTTGTAAAATATATCTCTATCGAGGGAGGTGGTTGGTGTTGTAGAGTTTTTACTGGATCCATGAATGAGGATTACTATATATCATTGAGATGGGGATAAAATATCATGTTGTTTGATGCCAAATAATTGGACATGTTGTAACTTTTAAATTCACATGAAAATAAAAAATATGGTTCCTTTTATGGATGTTAAGCCAGAGATAAATACACTAACTTTTATGTTCATGTACCCATGATTTATTCCATGCCATTTTACATCATGTAGTGTGAACAATTTGTTATAGAGTTTAATACATTTATTTAGGACTACTTTAAAAAGGTGCTTAAAATAGACAATGAATCTCTCATTTAAGAGAAATAATTTTTGTTCTATCAATTATATTCATAACTAAAACACCTATAGGGTTTGTAAAGACATTACCCATTATATAATTTTATTTCCTTGATAGCTTGTGTAACACGCAACACTAAGTTAAAATTTATAGAGATATAATATTTGAATATTTTTATTTGAAAATTACCACCTAACCATTGGATTGGTGGGTATGAACATAACTAACTGAATTATGAAAAACGTATTTCCTACACATTTATAAAAATATTTCATGGGTTATCAGATGATTTATATTGTGAAGAAAAATTACTCAAAAATAAAAGTGTTGTTATTATAAAAAATTGTGTTTATGCATCTAATGTAATATTATATTATTAAATTCGATTAACCACCATTGGTGAATGATTTTAATGAAATATATATATATATTATATATTCAATCAACTATTTTAACATTCATTTAATATTTCTCTTGATGAAGGATAAAAAAGAACCATGAATTATTCTAAAAAACTCATTTTATTACATTTAATGGAATTATTTTAAAATTTTAATTTTCCACAAATTACTATTTAATTTAAAAAAATGTATTCCATTTTCAGAATCATGAGTTTCAAAATTGGTAAATATACCCCTTTTATTTATGGACAATATGAGATCGTAAACATTTCACCTAAGTATAGGGTATATCAGATTAATCAATGTTAATATAAGTGATAATAATATAATTATTCATCATAAATGTTATTGAATGAATATAAATAATTTTTTATCAACATTGTATATAATTTTATTTCTCTAATGGAATGTTTTTCCTAAACATGACTTATATTATTTAAATGAATGAAAAATATACTGTATCACTCTCTTGTATTGAAATATCTTTTTTTGTGTCCACATAGGGTACAATAGTATGTTATGAATGTATACAATTTTTCATTCTTTAAATAATTAAATTATTTTAGTTTTGTTAATTTATTTATAATTGTTAGGTATTATATTAATATCTTAAATATTTATACAATGTCGAAACAATATTTATTCAATAAATGAAAAAAATCTAATAATTGTTATTGAAAATAATAAAAGTGATTTAATTTAACTAATTCGATATGTACCAAAATTTTTATATACGAATATTAAAGGTTGGTATTATTTTAAAACATTATTTTCTAATTATTACTATCTTTTTATGTGATTTATATCAAATAAAATGAATAGTTTTTAAAATAAAAATAATAATATTTTACCAAAATAAGAATTTATTAAATTATTTTAAAATCATCAAAATAATATAATAGTAAAATAATGATAATATAAGGACTAACATTTCATATATTCTCCATTTATGTTAAAATTATCACAATATATGTAAAATATTAACCTTGGAAATGTGACAAAGTGGTTACCAAATCTATGGTTAAAATTGGCCTAGAAAGTGGTTAATAAAGAAGGGAAGGTTGAAAATGACACAAAAACATGTACAACGTTTATTTTATGGTGGGATTAAACTGATATAAAATCTTATATTATAATCCAAAGTATTTTTGAAACATTTTTAGAGAGAATAAATTGATAATATTTTAATATTTTTTGAAATTTCCAAAGATCATGTCACCTTAATTATATAAGGGCACCTCAAGTATCACTTATTTACAACAAATTGATCTTAATTTCTTAACCATAAACAACCATTATAACTTACATTTTATTTATCCAAATCATATAGGTTGTTAACTTCTGAAAACACTAACTCTAGGTTAATTAAGAGGAGATGTAATGAAATTTTTTCAAAGAATAGCTAATCACATTAACTAATAAATTTATTTTTTTACTTCATATTTACCTCTAATATGTTCATATTATTTATTATAAAATAATGTATTAATTATATAAAATATATGTAAATTTCATTATATGTATTAATTCTCAACTATCCATCCTCCTTCCAATTAAATTTTCTGTGAACATATCATATATGGGTATGTACATCTTACCATCTCCACAAAGCGATGCAATTCATTTTCCATCACCATATTTCATAGATAGATATTATGATGTGTTTAATGTTTATATATACTATTTTTTACATAAATATACTTGATCAATAATAATATCACATACATCTTATTTCCTTCTATACTATAATTAGAAGAATACGTCACTCGTGCATACGTGTGGACCACCACCTCCACGAAGCGATGTGATTTTATTTTTTATTTTCTTTTATACCAGTATGGAAATAAGTATATATATAATTAAATAATATGATATATTTCATATAATAATAATCATATAATGGTGAATTATTATTCAAATTTCTTTCATATCATTCTTAGAGAAATGAAACTATTGTTCTTGCGTATATATGACCTACCATCTCCACGAACGATTTAGTAAATTTTCCTATATATATATTTTTATAAATGATTATAAATATTTATAAAATTAATATATATTAATCTTTCAGTGTTATTATCAATCAGAAAATTATATAATGACTATCAAAGTATATGGACATTGACTACCAAACCATAACATGCGTGAAAAACAATGCATTTATCACCCAGAACAATAATTTTATTAACCAATTATTAATAAGAATGTGATAATATTTCATAAATAAATTACAAATGATATTATATAAAAATAAATATGATCCTTGGATATGTTTATAAAAAAATAAATATTTATTATATACGAGGTTTTAACAAGAATGTGAAAATGTGATACATGAGGTAACAAATTTATATTTCAATCCTATTTTAATAAGGATTGTTTATAAATGAATTTATTTTAAGAAAATTATATTATCATTATCTAATGAATCCATTTCATTTTTAATACATTTTTATTTCAATAAAAGATATCTTATTCTTTTATATTCTCATATTATGTATTTGAGATATGAAAATAGTGTTTTTAACAAAAACCGACTTTTTTTCTTTGTTCTCTCTAAATTAAAATTTATTCCAGATCCTTATTTTTTAATAATATTTTTAATAAGTATTTAAAGAATATACTACTAATTTTGAAAGTCATTTTAACCCTTTTTAATTTTGTACATTAATATGAAATGAATGTTTTCTGTTAAGTTATATAGCATGAAATAAATTTAACACCATCATAAACATTCAATTAATTTAATATTACTTAAAAAATTTCCAATCTATGTTCAAAAAAATTATTTCTATATCATTTTTTTAAATTGTTATTTTTTGAAATGTGATTTTCAAATTAAAAATGGTATTTTCCCTAGGAATATTTTTAATTATCTTCTAATTGTATTTATTTTCATAATTAAATTTTTTTTGGCGATTCTTATATTATATGGGGGATGTGATCCAATTATACAAACACTATTATTTTTTTTGATGGATTATGTTTATGATGATGAGATTTTTATAAAACCTCCTTTCCTTAGTTATTCTATGACTTGATGATATATGGAACACTTTATCTATTCATGAATTATAATATAATGATAATATCGATGTTTTGTGATCTTGTGGAACAAATATATATCATTATCTCTATTTATGGGTGGGACATACCACTCCATCAAATACTTTGTGTAATTTATTATGTCTCAAGAGATTTTTTCATGAAATAAGTCAATGCTTTTGATTCTTTATGTGAAATACCTAGAAGTGACTGATTTATTATGGGATGTAAGTAAATGTGCATGAAGCACTACGGGGAATAGGTATCTATCCCTAATTCAATAGTCTTGGTAGTTAATATTGACATATGAAATTGTTTCTATACTTGTGATGGTGCTACCCATTTTTGACATGAAATTATGGGTCACGATTGATCTGCGATGATTTCTATTTATTATGATTATATTCATTTTAATTGATATTTTTTATTCTATAAATCATGTTTATAGTCTTTTTAATATTTGGTTTTACCGTTTTAATTTATGGTCATGATATTATACACTTATGGTTATCTTATTCATTCATATTATAATTGATTGATATCAATCATGGTTACCACCACTATGGATATGAGCATACAATAACTTATGTTTCATTTTCTCAAGATATGATGAATGTTTTAAGTAGTATATTATTATGAGGAGTAATATATGGGATGATCTTTATGTGAGATGTTGACGACCATTCATTAAATAATATGTTTTTATATCATGTCTCCAAAGACTCTAACACTTTACTATGCTGGCGTGGATTAAAATTTCATGAATTGAATATTCATCTAAAAATATTTAATATTTATGAATGAAAATATCAAGATTCTATAGTTGGTATTAGAGATGTTATTTGATAGTATTTGGAGATTAGGGTTAAAAAAATTAATGAAAATCCTAGGAATTGGTGTAAGTATAAAATAAAATTCTAAATATTTGTTAATGATCTAGAATGATCTATGATAAATATATTGTGTAATTGAAAATGATTCATGATTTAGACATTAGATACATTATTTTTCAAGATAATGTGACTTTCAACTATGATTATTGTTTCTAAAACTATGATTTTCGTATTATTCAGTGGATAGAACCATAAAGAATCTGGTTAATGTAAAATATGATATAAAATGAGATTATTTTCCACCTAAGAATGGAAATGTTATGGGGGATTGAATATAGAATCATAGTGTTGTGCTAATTTTTTTTCTCAAGATAAATCATGGCAATTTTACAAATGATTAAATTGGGGAACAACATACTATTGAATAATTAATGAAGGAATATCAATATTGTTTTAGTGGATCCCGTGACCTAATATTTTCTCTAATATGGACCAAAACCATTCCAAAAATAATTTACATATGCCAATGCTTCAGAGATGAAAACGTTTTCCTAGCTATTTATTGTTTAGAAGGAGAATATTATCGATAATGGAATATTATGTAGTATATAATGAAAAGATAATATTGAATAAGTTTAATGGGTTGAATTTAAGTGGATATTCATCATTAAAAAAATTCATTGTGTTCTACATAAATTGATAGAGAATTAATTCCATGATTTGAAGAAAACGTTTGATGAATCCATTTGTAACTATAATGAAAATTCTGAATGGATTGATTAGTATACCATTGGTTTAATTATCTTACATAAATGGAAAATTATTTGATTCTATAGTACCTTAAAATAATGTATATAAATGTAAATTTTCAATGTGTGACTTTAGAAGCTACAAATAAATAGTTTTATGTGCACTCAAGGTATAAATGAAAATTGATGATTCCCACAATTTCCAGGATTAAGATAAGAAATGGAAGTGAATGACCCATGAAAAAATTAATAAATTACATGGTGGAATGTGGTTCTGGTGATCTATACCATAGATATGTGGGAATGAATACCAATGGGATATGTTGGATGGAACTAGGTGTATTAAATGTGTAAAGGTGGACTATACTGTATCTGTATGTAGAAAGGGGATAAATATGACAGTTATTAAAATTGAAGAAAATAAGACACTAAATATTGCACATCCATTCTATAATGCTTAAAATTCTAGGAACATAGTCATCACTAAACCTAGTTTAAAAATATAATGGTTTTTTAGGATCACATCAAAAACCTATTATGCTCAAATAAAGAGTGAAATCTCGTACGATCAAGACTACTGATGTGGGTTATAATAATGAAATGGATAAAGGAACACTTTTCATTGACTCTTTAATTGGTAATGAAATATTTGATTTTGTAACTATCCAAACATGATTATATATGTAATTTGTTAAGGGTATCACAGTATCAACTCAATGGTTTGGTGATTATATAGATTTTAAAATTCTAAAGGTATGATATTTGTGTCATAATTATATTGTCCTTCTTTGATTAAATCTTGTGCGAAAGTCATTCATGAAATTCATGTGGTTCTCCCTTTTGTTAAATTTGATCTGATTCTAGGGACCAATTGATTTTTTTGGAATACATATCATTTTCTGAGGTTGGGAAATCACATTTCATATTCTAATTGAATCTATTTTTTATATAAATGCGAGGATAAATATAAAATTCCAAGGGTAATTATTTCAATCTTTTATGACTAAATTTTTATCAATGATTGTTATCATTACCAAATGGTTGTGGAGAAACACATAATCAATGATACACCTATCGTATTGAAATTTTATGTTATATTTTAAAAACAAATATTTATTCTACCTCCGATATTGAAGATTAGTTTTCAATATAATTCATACATGGTCTTACAATATTTTTAAATAATCTTTATAGAATAGACCAAATTGTGTTTTTTAAATTGGAAAAAAATCTACAAGAATCTTGACAAGGGATTCATAAATACTAGTGCATCACTATGGGGTGAACTTGTAGTCTTCCTATATGCCTTGAGTTCAGTTCCTCTTCCTTTAAGCTTCCTAAATGAAAACAAAAAGTCTCCCATGACAATATATATCTCATATTTGTAGTCCTTCTATCTAGATCCCTAGAATAGGGTCCCCTCAATGGGACACACAATTTTACATTCAGGTAAGTTTTCATTATCATACCCTCCATCAAAGATGTTTAGATTTAGTCACTACAGTCTCTTATACCCTATTCTCCTTTATTTCCAAAAGTTATGATGGGGGATCCTTCATCTAGGTTGATGGAGGGATCTATGGAATTGGAATTTTATTTACTTTCTTTTATGTATGTAGTCTCATTTCATATTTGGGCCTTGAAGAAACGTTTTGGTGCACAACAGAGCTCTTTTCATTTATTCTATAATTTCATGGCCTCATGGGGCTTTTCGATTCCTTTACTAGAAACTTGTATAAAGAATAAGTCATTGAATATTATTCTTGGAATAAGGAAAGACTTAGTGGCAGATTGGTCTTGATGTCCTTTCATAGAAGGGAATGTCATTTTAATCTCTTTTCTAGGTAAATGGAGGCTCATCAAGGCTTTAACTCCAATCAATCATCAGTTTTGGTAAATATACAATGATTTCCTCTGCTATTTCTTAATCATGGAATATTTCATAGCATCAAAAAATCCTTTGATTTTTTTTCATTCAAGAAAATGAAAGAATTTATAGCCTTCTATATGATACTATGGAGGGGATCTATTTTGAAATTGACCTTTATAATCCCCTTAAATTGTGGATTGTCCTTCCATTAGGGGACTCTATTCAATGGTTGAAGAATTTTTTTCGACTCACTTATGTTTCTTTTTATGGTGTGATCCATTTATAAGAATTATCCAGCTTTCTTCCCCAAGTTTTATGGATTTCCTGGGTATCACCAATTGACTCCAAAAGATCCCAAATACTTTTCAAAAGTAGAGACAACAACCCCCTTTCCTATGATGGATTATAGCTCTATAGGGACATAAATGACAGATGTTGTTGCTAACCCTTATGGATAAAAAAAATCTTATTTCTATCCTCTTCTTGATTTGGAATCAGATCCTCCTCCACTAGATGATGTGTTGTATGGAAATTGTATTGAATTGGTTCCCATACATGGTCATCCAATTTTTTCTTCCATGGATGGCTATTGAGATTAATCTCTTCAAAATCATTCCTCTCCCTCACTATGAAAAGGATTAGGCTCACTTCTATTCTTCTTCATCTACCATGATTCCCCAGGATCCATCCCTATCCAATATCTCTCTTCTAAATCAGTCTAATTTCTACAGTTTATGATAATATGTTCAATAACGACTATAGAATTTGGTCCTACCCTCTCTATCTCTACCCAGTGGTGTATATACTAGAAGTCAACACCAGAGTTCTATGTACAGTTCTTGATATCATTGAATGTGCATTGAAAGTCCATGATAAAATCCATGCACCACACCTATAAATGACATCCCTTATCAATAAGAGTACATGTTTGATTGGTTAATGTGTTAAATAAACCATCATTTCAACTTAATAACTCAACTAAAAAACATCCTTAGTGTAGTATTGAAGTCAAAAAATTAACTTTACAAACTTGTGATCTTTGAAGGTGGGGAACTTATGCTTCACATCCTTCATATTGAGATATATAATCTTCAAACACAATTATTATTCAATTATAGTATCTCAATAAAACTCATGGATCCTTTGAACCAATTTTACACCACGTGTATTAATACTCATGTTCTTTTATTTATAGTCAGTTTTGTGTACACTAAATGTGAGGTGCATGATAAGAAGTCTTTTTTACCCGATTATGTGTCCTTCAACCTAGGGGAAATTCCATGGCTCTGGGTAGGAGACTTCAACATATTCACAGATCCTATAGAGAGTAAGGAATTTGTTTATTTCCACTAGACATATATTCTAGAATTTAATTTGTTCATGTCATGCATTGGTATACAGGATTTGGGATGCTTCAGAGACCACTTCACATGGTGAAAAATTCAATGTCAAAGGAGGCATTCTTAGAGACACATTGAGCAGTGTATTGAATGATATCACACTATATCATGCTTCTCATATACCAAGGTAATCCACCTTAATACGTAATTTTATAATCATTATCCTATTCATATTGATATTTATCCCAATAAAATATGAACTGATTGGTTTAATTATTCTAGGCATTGGAGCATGCTTCCAAGATACCATCAAGTGGTGAATTATTCATAGAATAAGACCTTTCATGGTAGCCTATGGACTAACATAAAAAATATATTATTTAATGGGTATATCCTATCTTGGATAAACAACAATCATCGTGAAACTCAGGACATGAAAAACATTTAGGATGAACTAGAATGTATTGAGATGAACCTCAAGAATGATAAGGATGAAGAGTTATTTACGAAACATAAGAAAATAAGTAAATGATAGAAAAAATGATATCATTTAATGACAACTTTTTATGTGACCATTACTACATAAAATAGCATAATGAAGGAGACCATAATACTACGTAAATCCAAGCATGCATCAAATAGAGACAATGTATTATCAAACCAAATATCTTATTAGAGAATGGATTGTTCATGGGGGATCAAGAGTTAGTGAGAGGTATGGATGAATTTCATTTTATGTCTCTTTTACAGGTCTTAAACCACACATGATAGACAAATAATCGAGGGGCAATTGGAATATATTTGAATCCATTCCTATAATTGTGTCCTTTTTGGATACTAATCATATTGAGCCAATCTGTGTTGAGAAGAAGATACTTTCATATATTTAGGTTATCAACATAGATATAGAAGTTGGCCTTGATGAATTACCATGGGTATTCTATATTAATTCATAGGACCTGGAGAGAACTGACTTTGTGCTAGAGATCAAAGACATCGTTCGGGGTGGCAGTCTCCCCTAGGTGGTTGACACAACAACCCTGGTTCTTATTCTTAGGATCAATGATCCATCCACTTTTAATAAAAACATTCATATTAAAATGGGAAACTTCACGTATAAGTTCGTATATAGTGTACTCAATATAAATTCATCTGTGCACCTCCCAAATTGAATCTTGAAGGAGGATCATAGGATTTTACACAAGAAATAAATATTTGGTGGAATCGTCGTGGCTTAAAAAATGAAATGTGAAATCAATAAAAAGGTTATTGACACTAATATCACCATAAATTAACTTATTAATAAAGACTATTAAATAACATAATCGAGTTATATCATTAAATTTAATAATATCATGGGTTTCTCCTCTAGGTCATATAACATTATTTTTAGCTGATTCAGATCATCTTAACAGTCTATTTATTTTCATAGAAGGTGATGTGGTTTTTTCAAAACTATTCAGAAATTATGTAAAGGTGATCATTTATCACCAATATTATTTATTATTACATAGGAAACAATTATTTGAATCATTAACGAAAGTATCCTATATGTAATTACTCAGGATTTTATCTACATATCTCTATTTGGAGGCATATCCCTTTAATTCTTCGTAAATGTTACTAAAATTTTTTTCAATGAAAATAAAATATATATCTAAGGAATAAAAAAGTATTTTTAGGTATAAAAAATGCAGTTGAATGATTGTGAACTACGAGAATAGAAACATTTTTTATCCATTCGTTGATCAAACATGCATGCTCCTCATTGGAGACTATCATGGGTATGCGAAGAAGAGGCTTCTACTTGGATTATATGGGAGATCTGATTTCTTCCCATAAGATTCACATAAAATACAATAATATAATATTATAAAAATTCACTGGGTATATCATGGATCAGAATAAACTATAATTATCATTTGGAGGAATACTTACATTGGTTAGTTGTGTGCTATCCTCTATCCCTTTTCATGGGTGATTAACTTTTAATGCCTTGAAAGGTTTTATTAATGGTATAAATAATATCATCAATTATTTAAAATGGGAGGAAGTTTTTGATGGTTTAATACACTTAAAATATTTGGATAAGCTGTAAGGACCAATGAGAGAAGGGGGCATTAATATTAGATTTTTTTTGGCATCGTGAAGAGTCTATACATGAGGATACACTGGGAGGTGATTTAAGTGAATTTTTTTCTGGGAAATTTCATCATGGAAAATTATGAGAGTGACTATGAGGCACATAAAATAATGGTATCATCACTATGGATTTGATCTCACCCAAGAAAACCAACTCTCCAACATTGCACCCAATGAATCGTTGGCCAAGGTGATATTAGATTCTAGATTTAGAATTGGGTTAGCACTATGCTGGGTTTCCCTATATTCCCTACACTAGATATCTTGTTTAGATAAGAATTCATGTATCCACATTTGTTACACTTAGTCCTCAATAATAACCAATGAGAGGTATTTGAACATATTATTCATAACACTGAGATGGACATGTGTGTTTTTATAAGATTATAGTTGAGGAAATTATTAGCCAAATAAAATCAAGGGATGTTTATGGTCACTACCCACAATCATGAATGGGGAGAAATACTCTAGTGTAAAAAGTTATAGGTGATTCTCAAATGCCTCTTATGGAATATCAGGAATCACCCTTTATCCACTGACTAAAACATTAAGTGCTAAGTATTTAAATTTCTTCTAAATATACTTATTACAAACATAATATGAATGATAAATTGGATCACCTATCTTTTGATGGAAAATGGGAACACATAGTATATAGTATATTTAGTGGGTTTATAGGAATATTCTCCCAATGTTTAATGATCAAATTCATTTCACCATTTGGTTTTAGGGAGTTTACAACTCTGGTATTTCGAAGGAAGATAGAACTATCATTCAATGGAGGATTTATGGTTTTAATAGAATGTATAAAACAATATATGATATGAAGGGGATAAATCTTGTGACACTAATATCATCTTTAAAATGAGAAGCCCAATTGTGGACCTCACACATCTGATAAAAAACTAGGAAGTTGATATTTCTCTTATAATACTTAAGACTACAAGTATCCACAAACTCATCAGTGGGAACACTGCTCATCTACATCAGGTTAACTGAAACCTAAATAGAATTTTCCTAATGTTCAACATAGATGTGTCTTGTATTATAGTTTTCATATGGGGCATTGACCTTTTATGATTTCATAAAGGATCAATAAATAATAAATTCAGTTCATACTATAGTAATTGAAATTTACTAAACACACAAGATGCTAAAATGTATAGATGATATCATTAGTGTAATCATAGAAGAATAAACATTATATTTGATGAAACTAACTCCATTATGATTCATAATGGTATATAATGGTGTAGAAAAAACCCATGATAGATAATCAACCCTATATCAAGATGTATAGAGATCATATCAACTCACACGTATATCCTTAAAAGTGGAGAGATGGGACCAAAGTAACCAACAACCTAGCCTATTTTTAATCTAAAAAAACTCACAAAGACATGACTATTTTATCTTGAATAAGATCAATTCCCCCAGAAGGTATATATTTAGTTAGTGCGAATTCCCTCAGACTGCACTAATTTCATCTCTATTAGCTAACCATGTAATATATCCCTTTATTTTTTTGGCAACCATTATTTTCCTTTGTAAATAAATGTTGTTATTGATTTTGGTTTATTTGAATTTATTATTGAGAACATAACAGGAACACTATTAGGAATTTGTATCCTCTCCCATCGTATAGATAAATTGTTTGATAAAAAATGTGGAGCTCAATTGTTTTCCAATATTTTATTTCATTATAAATATAATCAGTTAAATGTCAAGAAAGAGGATATACCCAAGACAAAATATCATACAATGTATAGAAAATATGAATGTATAGTGATTCCATTTGTCTTACCAGTTATGAAAGCATAATTATGTATTTAATGAATAGAGTCTTTAAATATTACCTTGATCAGTTTGTGGTAGTATTTATTGATGAAATTATAGTATATCCCAATATCAGTGAAGATAATGAAGACCACATGAGGATTGTGTTGAATAAACTGAGGAAGGATAAGATTTATTCAAAATTTACCTTGTGTAAATTTTAAATTTGGAATGATTCATTATTGTGTAATATAATCTCAAGTGAGGGAATATCTGTAGATACAGAAAAGTTAGAAGTTATTTTTAAATGAAGAGGCCAACCATTGTAACAAAAATATACAATTTTATTGGATTGGATGGATATTATTGATATTTGTTTGAGTGTGGTCGGAATATTATCTATTCCAATCACTAGTTGGATTCATAAAGAGTTTATATTCACGTGGATTGAAGTGTGTGAGGGTAAATTCCAGGAACTAAAAAAAGGTTCATTAGTGCACATGTGTGTCCACTAACATATAGTTGCAAAAGGTTTTTTATCTATAAAAATGAATCTTTGAAAGGACTAGAATGAATTCTCATGGAAAATTATATATTGATAATTTATACATCACACTAATTTATGGTTCATGAGTAAAAATACCCAACACTTGAATTGATATCACTTGTAGTAATTTTTTGTTAAATATATCAATGAAATATCTTTATGGAGAAATTTGAGAGATATATACTAAAAATAATAATAATGTATATATTCACTTAGAAATAGATGATTATTCTCTAGAAATGATGGTGGAAACTAATCAAATATTACCAATTCTTAATAAACTACCACCCTAGGAAGGATAAGAAGGTGGGTGATGCTTTTACTAAAAAGGACCATGAAAGCCTATATTTGATGAGGATCATAAGAGATAAAATATTTATTTATTTACAAAGGATAGATCCAGAGATCTTTAAGGGAGGGGGAAAATATTTTATTCTCAAATAAATGTTCAACCATCTATACATGTAAGGACTAATGATGCATAAAAGGAAGACATTAGGATTTAAAAGCTAATAAAATTACTGGAGTCTAACATTTATTGCGAGGGAATGAGAATGTTTAGGAACTATATATGTATTATATCAACAAAAGATTATAAAATATAGATATTGGATGAGACTAATATTTTATAATTATTTATTCATCTTGGAATAGGAAGGATGTATAGAGACCTGAAGGAGTATTTTTGGAGAGAAATAATGGAGGGAAGATATTATGGAATATATTTCATTGTTCTTGGAATGTCAATACGTTAAGGCTAAGTGAGAGAAGTCTAAGGGTTTGATGCATCCATTACCCAAACCAGCATGAAAGTGAGAAAATATCACCATGGATTTTGTCTTTGGACTCCCAAAAACATGTAATGTCTATAATTCTACATGGGTTATTTGTTATTCCATGAAAAAGTAGGAACATATCAGTTCTATAATAAAATATTTCTCTCTTAAAATTCCTGTTGGAATAAACCATTATGAATTTTTAAGACATCATGGTGCACTATTTTCCAATGAATCTGATTGAGATCTGAGGTTTCCCTCAATGTTATGGAGAAGTATTTAGTCGGATATGGATATATATCTAAGAAAAAATATGGTGTATCATCCTATTAGAGATCTTCAGCCTGAGAGAGCCATTCAAATCCAACTAGAAAATGAGGTTATTTCCACAGACCAATAGCCACGTTTTTAAAACCGTGGCTATAGACAAGTTATCGTGGCCTATGGCCACATTTTTCAGAACTGTGGCAATAGGCTATGGCTATAGCCATGGTTCTGTATGCTATATCCATGGTTCTAAAACCATGGACACATGCCACTTTTTTTCAATGACCTATTTCCACGATTTTTTAAAACTGTGGAAATATGATTCCCGTGATTTGGTGGGAAAAACGTTCCCCACCAAATAATGGAGGGAAGACCTACCGCCACAGTTTTGAGGATATTCCCACAGTTTCTATTAATATATATATGTATATGTATCATAATATATATATATATATATATATATATATATATATTTAATGTCACTCGATGTAGTGGTAAGTACGCTGGTTGATAGAGAAAAGGTGTAGGGATCGAAACATGCTGGTGACATTTTGTATTTAGCTATTGCTATGGTTTACCGTGGCTATAGTCATGGTAAAAATCACGAAAATAGATTCATATAGCCACTGTTTAAACTCTGGCCATAGGTCAACTAACATGGTGGAAATTTTTACGACCCATTTCCACGGTTCTCCAAACCATGGCCAAAGGCAGTTATTGTCATGGTTAAAATAGTGGTAATAGGCTGGGACCTACTACCACAACGATAGCGGCCACTGTTGTCCAAAATTGTGGTTGTAGCCTAATTCCACAGTTTTTGGGACCTATTGCCATGGTTTTGAACAGTGAATATATATATTTTTTCTAGTTTTGAAACCCAAATAGATATGCGGAAATATTATTCTATGGATTTCAATGGTATTTGGTATCATCAAATTACTCTAGCTATGTTTTCATACAACAATAAATTTCACTCAAGAATTCGGATGAATCCTTGCGAGGACCCATATAGTAATATGATTAGTTATCCAACATAATAAGATGATGTAGGATAAAGAAATAAATTTGGACCAAAGATAGCTATATAAATTTAAGAGATGGTTCGAACTATTCAGTAGCACATCATGGTTTCTAGGGTTCAAAAAAGGGTTTTGCTGATAATCATCAAAATTTTCTAGAATTTGTAGTATGTGAGATGGTGTTTCCTAGGAATTTATCCAATTAATAAAGTTATGAGATTTTATAATAATGTAAATATTATACCTAGGTATAATAGAACCTAAAAAATTCTAGATCATGTAGGGATTGTAGCTTATCACTTAGAGCTTCTACCGAACCATTATCATGTTCATGATTATAATTGCCTAGTCTGGATATTTGTATCACTAATATGGGGAGGGGGTAAATCAGGGATTTCATTTTCTTTTATGTTTCCTTAATTATGAAAAAAACATCACATCATGTAAAATACTTTTCCCCTACTATAACATTTTCAATCAAAATTCCATTGGATCACAAGAATTTACATGGTTCACTACAAAATAACAGTAGTTATATCCTTGATATGATTTCAAGATATCTCAATACCACAAATTCCACTATAAAATAATCAGTTTGTTTAGATTACAATGAGTAGGGTATAACATTACACTCGTGTAGAACTATGATCACTACAACAGTACATGTTCATCAAGTAGAATAAAATGATATAAGAATGTTTTTGTAACAAACTTTTTATAGTGATTCTTGATCAAATTTCAAAAATATAATCCTTCAAAAACATTCATCACATTATTACCCAGAAGGTTGTAAAAACATCATGGAATTGATATTTATACTTAGTAAAATTTTTGCAGTCTGATTTCTCAAGACTGTAAATTTACATCTCTATCAGAATATTACTTCTTCAGAAATCCCAGACTAATACTTCATTAGTAAGAAATCCCAATATGATTTTCCCAGTCTAACGATTCAGATTAATAAGTTTACTAGTTGAATACGATCTTGTCTCTTCTCTTTTTTTTCATCAGTCCATCATACTTCTTCAACAAAACTAAATCCATAACATTATTCTCTCTATAGATTTGGATATTCTCTCTATATTGTAGTCTATTTCCATAATATGAAAAATAAATTTCCTTTAATAGTCTCCAGAAATGTGGTTTGGGGGGGGGATTATAAAGTTGATTCATGCTCAAAAAAATTTCTCGAATCTATATTTACATTTTATTATAGGTGAATTTATGTCTTCTTTAATTCTAATAAATTCATCTAAAATATTCTAGAATATTTAAATAACATCATATCGGTTCTATATTTTTTATAATATCTAGCCTGATTCTGATTTTCCATTCTGATCTTACCTATATCATTTCTTCATTAAAATTCTATGTACTAACTAATGAATATAAGATAAAGAATATTCTTCGATCTTCATGCTCCAACATGAAAACAATTTATGTATCTCCTTTATCATATTGTTGAAAAATATCAGTCTGATTCTACTTCTGATTGTTATTATAATCTATCTCACTATAATGAAGACAAATTTAAAACAATATATTCTTCTTATTTTCACTTAACCATATTGGAATACAACTCAAAAATTTAATTTTCACTTAACTAAATCAAAAAAATAATCTGGAGGAGAAATAGTTGACTTCACTATTGATCATTCTCTCATTTTAATTCTTTGAATTGTCTCCTAAAACCCTACCTTATTTTCCATTATCATCGATTGCAAATTCTAATGATTGGAAAAATTCCACATCTGATAATTATGATGGTATACTAAATCAAATGGATTAGTATCATCAGATTAAAAATAAATACTTCTTTCTTTTCAGAATATAATTCAAATAAACATTAAGATCATAACTTATTTATGATTTCTGATTATGAATCTAATCAACTACTCAATCTGAATGTTCAAATATTTTGGTTTTTTGTCTGACTGAAAACAGTACCATTAGTTTCTTTCATTATGATAAAATAAACATCCAATCCTTCAAACAAATCTGAATCCACTGATCTAAGGCCAAAAATATTTAACTTCAGTAACTTCCTTTTTCAAAAATCATTTTATTCTATGATTGGATTTAGTCATGAATTTTATTTTGTTGAAGATGATATTTAGCATCATCTGACTTACTAAGGAATAGATCATAACTTCCCTATATTACAACAACATATTTCATTCATTCTCATCCTGAATTATATTTTTCTGAATATGAATGTCATGAAATTTCTCTTCTTTCTTTCATCATTATTTTATCACATGTTTTAGAAATTAATTATGACATATAAGAAATTTTTTTAAAAAAATTATCATCATATTTTTATTTAAGTTGGATAGTATTCAAAGAAGAACCTAATTATGATCTTCTCTTACATTTTGGATCAAATGTAATCTCAGTTGAACATTTTGATCCATACAAAATATTTTCAATATGATAGAAATTATTATTCATTTAGAGTCCAGTTTCCAAAATATGACGGTCAATCCAATTTTCACTAAAAACAATGTGATGTGATTTTTCCTTCTTTGGAATTCCCATGACAACAAAAGATAAAACCTGAATATGAATATAATCCTTTTTAGTTTGGTCCTAACAATATCCATCATTGGATATATTTTTTCAACCAATGGTTCCTAAATCAATAAACATTGTACCCTAAAACTCTATATTACTTATGAATAATTTTATGTCCATGTGTGCTAACGAATTATAGGAAACAAGAATCAGTGATAGCAGAAACATGCTATCCAAAATAACTAACTCATGAAATACTTCCTCAGTTTTCTTATTTATCCTTTTCCTCATATTTATTCCTCAACTTTCTTCCTCAGATTGTATCCACTTATTCATATTCCAAGGAATACATAACTTTTTTACTTATAACCACCCGAAAAACATTTATAATAGTTCAAACATGTAAATGCTGGATTTCCTACTTAACCACCACTACCCCTTTATATATGCATCCATAAGGATATATTTATTAAATAATTCTACCACTTGAAATTATTTTACAAATTTAATATGAATGAGGAAAAAATACACATACATAAATAATGAGGGAAAAAGGTGGAATTCCCATTATCAACCATAATTGAGAAAAATCATCCTTTGGTGGAGGTTTTTTTAAAATTTTCACAAATTGTTCCAATATAGGAACATATTAAAACTTCAATTAATCATTCTCCACATGATCATTGAGGAAATTATTTTTGATTCTAATATGTTTTAAACAAGAATTTCTTACCTGATTTTAGGTGTGGTTGATTTCAATCTGATTATCACAACCTAAATGAAAGGGTAAAATCACATAAACTATTAAATATTGAAATTGAGCCATCATCCACATTAGTTGGGTAGTGGATTTAGAAGTACTAACGTACTCACTGTCGCCCACACTGAGAGTTACTAAAATATATTTCATTGTTTTTTAACTATCACAACTTTTCCTTAAATGAAAACTCCACCAGATGTAGATGTTTTCTTATCAACATTTCCATCCCAATGAACATCTGAATACCCAAAAACATTAGTACTATCTGACCTATCATACCTAATTCTAAAATTTGGTGTTCCTTTTATATATATGGGAATTATTTTTCTAGATAGTAAATGTGATTATTTTTGATAAAATTTTAAATATTTTACATATGGTAACAATATAAAAATTTGTGTGCCTTGAGGAAGTCAAACATAAAAAAAAATCATATATGCCTTTTAAACTCTTTTTTAATAAACTTTTATGAGTTATTAATCATTATTATAAATGGTTCCCACTAAAACGTGGGGGAATCTAGTTTGGAATTTTCTAGGATGAACTTCTTAAGAAGTTACTTATCATAATTTTCATGAGAAGGAAGAATATATTTCTTCTTTTTTAAAATTTGTAACCTAATGAATTATTTCATATTTCCCATCATGGACATATCAGAAAAATTTATTTCAATAGAAAATATTTCCCAATATATTTTATTATTACTGGAAAAGAAAATTTTAAAAACATAAACAATTAGAATAAGGGACAACTCCAATCTTTTTTTGATATAAATATTGCTATCAACTCTTCCTTTCTTAAAACTCATCTTCCTTATTGAAGTATCCAATTTAGAAAACCAAGACCTGAGAGACAGTTTTATCCTATAAAAGGATGTATTTAATTGACATACATAACATCCATCTTCTCCAACAATAAATCCCTAAGGTTATTCAATGAAAACTTTCTCATCATGATCCCCATTTAGAATTGTGGGCATCATATCCAAAGGAAAAAATTGAAACATAATTATGCCCTAACAATGAGAATGATTTAGATTGTTTTTAAATCATTTGTACCAAAGATAAAGTATCATTAAAATCAAAACCATCAATTTCTGAGTATCCTTTGCATACTTATCTGGATTTTATCCTTATCAGTTCACATTTATCATCCATTTTTTGAGAAACCCACTTGGTACCTATAACATTTTTCTTATCCAGAATCGATATGAATTTCTATCTACTATTTTTACTATATGATAAAGCACATTATTCATAGCCTGAACCCATTATAGATTCTCAAATTCTTCATTCAAATCATTCTACTCAAATTTTGAATGATAATAAATACAATAAATATATCTTATTATTTGAATCCATTGATTTTTATCAAAAGTAATTTTCCGAGCCTCTACTTGATTCCTCGTCATTGGGAAATATTTTCATAAAACACTCTCATAACTATACATAGATGAGTATGATTCTCTTTCTTGAGTAGGATTACGATTTTCTTTATCCTTATCATAAATATTCATAATAAGTTCCTTACCCTAGAATAAATCTTATCATCATAAGTCTATTTATCTTTCTCATAATTTTCAAAAACTTTTACATCAATAGAATAAAATATTATTCATGTTTCTTTGTTGATACACCTGTATCCGGTTCCTTGTATATAATAATCAAGATAAAATTAATATTAACCACCCTAATCAATATTTCCAAGGTTTCTACCAATTTTTATTATGATGCGTGGACTCTCAGAAACTCTAAAGAGTTTAAAGATTAGAGTTTTCCCATAAAACATTTCATATGGAGTCAAATATGATATTTTCCTATAGAAACATAATTTATATATAAAAAATATTACTCATGGATAGCTTACAAATGTATTGAGAAACCCCATGTTAAAGTAACATAGTTCTCCCCATTTCCAACATACTTCAATTCATGCATTCAGAAGCCCCATTTGGTTTAGGAGTATTTAGTGAATTCAACCTAACTCGAATTCCATGCTTATTAAGATTACTTTTAAATTATTAATTCTTATAATCCACACAATTTTTAGTTATTAACGTCACCAGGTATTACTTACATTACTTCTGAACTTTTCATCTGAGACTTTGAGACATTTTCTGAGAATATGACTTATGTTTCATATACATTACCCATATAATTCAAGTAAAGTAATCAATGATTGAAATGATGTAGTTATATACATTGATTTTCTGTTTTCTCATTGGCCCATAGATAACATAATTAATAAGTTGTAGGGTTTTTTTGATCAAATCAATACTTTCTTATAAAATGAGATTTTAATTTTTCCTTTTTGACAAATAGTGGTACATCAATATCTTATAATTGATTATTAATAATGTCACAAAATCTATCTCACATTGATATATTTATCATGTTAATTAAAAAAATTTCCATAAATTTTATGTCATAACTTATTCTCTTCCACCATACACAATTTATAAGTGTGTTTTATTTCAGCAAATTGAATTAATTTTCCTTTTTCACATTGGCATCTGGTAATATTATTTACATATTTCGTACATTTCACAAAAAACCCATATTTTCTAAAATTAACATTTTTTACATTGTAAACAAGTTTTGAAAAATGTATAATGTTGTGTTGTAGCCCCTAAAGATATAAATATTTATCATATTTCATCTTTTCCATAACAGTGATTAACAATCCAACACCTTTGATTATATGGGATTCACCATTTACAAATATCAATATTCCTTATTTTAATTCATTTATATTCATCAACAACATTAAATATCATGTGATATGAGATTAAAAACCACTATAAAGAATCAAATATTTTTATCATTTTGTATATTTTAGAGCAGTTTCTATATCAAGATCATCTTCCTCTCATTCATCTTTCTTCATCTCCGACTTCTAAAAATTTAGAAATTTTTTTATTCCAGTAAAAGAACAAGACATCCATTTTTATGGTGCACAAGTTGTTCACATATATAAAATTTTCTTTCTAGTGGATGGAATATATTTTCATATTTTACTCAAACATTCTCATGTTTATTTAAAAATCCTTCGAAAAATTCTTCATAACATCATTTTTCTTCAATTCAAGTGATTGAATCACCCATGAAATTTACATTTTATAACATACAGAATAGTAGTATTTTTTTCTGGAAACAAAAAATATTTTTTGTGTTTCCAAATTCCCAAAAATACCAGAAATAGCCATAGAAATAATATTTTCCTCTAAAAAATTTGGGTTGAATGATGTTGTGAGTTTGTTTCTCAACAACCATTTTAACATAACTTTGTTGACCACAAACATTTTTGTTTTCATCTAGAATCTTCTTTCTCACATGGGTCTTCTTCTTATTTTAATCATTTCCAAAAATGGTAATAAAATTTCCAAATAGATAATGTGTATAAATGATTTTAAAATCATGGTATCTAGTATCTTCTTATTTTCTATCTTTGTTTTCCTTAACCAAATACATAATTTTATCATATTTCCTATTTTTAGAAATAATTCCAGCTTCATTTTGATCCTTTTAAGGTCACTATTGTTGATATTTCTCATGTTTATCCTTAAGAAAATTGTCACCAACTTCTGAGATAGTTTTTTTTAAAAATTTTATTTCTTTTTTCATCTTTAGAAAGTTTTTGTTGGACAGGTCCTAGTTCATATTCTATTTTTCCATCATATTTACTTCCATATTCTCATTATGTTTATTTTCATCCTCAATATATTTAATCAAATCATAAATTTACATCCCAAGTATAAAATTCCCATCAAGAAAATATTTCTTGATTAATTTTTTAATATCATTAATTTATAAACTTCTTGATTTCATTCTATTGGTTTCGAATATTTCTTGAGAATTATTTCTATTTTTCTATCATATTATATTCTAATCATGTTTCTTCCTCTTCATAACTAATACTTCTAAAATATTCATTATTCACTATTACAATATATTTATTCTCAAACTTATCAGTAGAATTATCATATTCAGATTATCTTTCTTAATTTTTTTAATATTTTTATTAGAAACTTCAGCTTTATGATTAAAAGAACATTTTATCTTTTACTTTTGAAAAGGACCTTGATCTATCAAATTATTTCTCCAAAAACATTCTATTACATATATTATTTCCATCTTCATCCTCTTCTTTATTAATTTGACTAAAATTAATATAAAAATTCCCAATGGATCCACATTCAATGAATTTTAATTGAACTTTCTTTTTATAATTACCTACACCTCTTATTTAATTTTTAGAAAATAAGGATAAGAACCCCTCAGTGTTTTTATACACCACATTTTAGAAATATGAATAGCTCTCTACATATTAAATAAGATATTTCTTTGATTTATCTAATTTAGAAACCTTGAAAGAAATTTATCTGTAAATTTTGTTTTTCTGTTTTCATAGCTTTCTCCTTTCTTATTTTATAAGAGATAAGTGTGTTATTAAATACATATATAGATAATGTTTATTGAACTATATATTATATTAAATATAATTTAACACCAATATTACAAGGAAGGATTATAAAAAAATATAGAACCTGTTTCATTGTTCAACTTTTCACCAAGACATTGAATAGTGTGGAAAATGATCTTTACCATAGTAAAGAAGTCAAAAACAGATTAATATTCACACATCTTGAGATATTCATACTTTAGCCTCCAAATTTGCAACTTTTACTTCTTCACTTTTTTCCATCACATATGTTTTTAAACCCATATCATATACATTTAGTTCTAGAAAAGCCCTTTACACAAATAAGTTCACTTTCAAAATGTGATGAGTGCAATGAATTCTTAACCATTTCATCATTATCATGATTTTTCTTGTCAACAAATGTAATAGTTACTTTATCATAGATAAGAGGAAATACATTAGTTGTAGTTTCAATAACATCATATGTAGGATACATAAGTTAAGACAACATTCTATCTTTCTAGATTTCATAATTTTTATTAATGAACACCAGAATAACTTTACTATTGACACAATTAAAATTATCCATCTACTTATCTTCAAAATTCAAGAAAATAATAAATGAAGGGATCCTTAACATCTGATACTGGTTTTAATTTCCCAATCAAGATATATGTATCACTGAGAGGGGGATGGGTAAATATGTGATATATTTTTACTTTTATGGTTCCTTAATTATGGAAAAACATTTTCCTCCTATTAATTATTTATTTCCCTAATGAAGAAAATTAAAACACACATCCATAAGAAAATAATAATTGACAAGGTTCAATACTCAATATGTGTAGCTACATATTTGGCATGGTTTTTAAATAATACAATACCATATAATTTTCTAGAAAATAATCATTTTGTGTGGAATATGATGAGTAGAATATGCCCTTACACTATTGTAGAATTATGACTAAAAAATACTACTCATTCTTCATGTAGAATAAAGTGATATAAGAATTTTTTTTGTAACAAATATGATTTAGTACTTCTTTATCAACATTGAAAAATATTAATTTTCCCATAAAATCATCACATTCATACCAAAAAGTTGGAATGAACTTCAATGAATTCATTATTATACTCACCTCGATTTACTAATCAGTTTTTCCCAGTCTGATTGCTAAATATAGAAAATATATCACTATATCATAATTATAATAAAATAATTTTAGACTACTTATTATTTAATCCATAAATCCTAATACAATTTTTCTAGTTCATTTTTTTGACTCAATACGATGACTAGATGAGTATGATCTTGTCTTATCCCCTTTATTTTCTTCGGTTTGGATAAATTCTTCATGGAAACTCAATCCAGGAACTTATTATCCCTACCAATTTGGAGATTCTCTCTCTGAAATACATGTGTCAGGAATGTAAAAAGTATATCTCCTTTTATAGTCACCCCAAAAGTGTTTTGGCTGAAATTCTGATAATGTTTCTCGCTCAACCAAATTTCTCGAATCTATATATCTATCGAATTAATGATAAATTTATGTCTTCATCAACACTTTTAAATTCTTTTCTAATCTTCTCAAATATTTTAAAAACTTCATCTCTCTTATGAATAAATTGAAAATCAAAAGTCTAATTTTGATTTTCCATTAAGATTTTCCCAAGATGATTTCTTCATTATGATTATCCATACCTGCTGATGAAATAAGAGTAAGCTTATTCATTGAACGTCAAGCTCACCCTTGACAACACTTTTTTATCTCCTTCAAATTCTTCAAAAAACAAATAGTCTAATTCCAATTCTATTTTTCATTATTATATATATCATTATAATGAAGAAAAATTTAGATTATATATTCTTCTTATTCTTTTCACATGACCCTCTTGGAATAAAATTAAAAAAAATCTTATACAGAATTCTATTAAAAAATCCTCTTGAAGAGAAATGGTTGACTTTGTTATTGATTAGTCTCTGATTTTTCTTTTTGATTCTATTTTAAAAACCCTAAACTTTTTCCATTATCATTTTTTCCAACCTTTCATGATGAAAACAATTATACCTCTAATAATTATAATGGTATACTGAATCTTAAGGATGATTATCTGCAACTTCGACTTCAATGACTTGTTTATTTTTTGAATCCAATACCAATGAGATTTTAATAGCTAACTTATTTCTATTTTATAATTATTAAAGTCATAGAAATTTATCTCTATTGATATAAATATATTATATTTTTTTGAATAAAAACCAGAACATTTAGTTTCACTTAATACGATCAAGAAAACCTTCTTAGATTTTAATAAAATCAGGATCCAATGATCTGAGATAAGAAAAAATTTAATTCAATAACTTCCTTATTGCACTGACTATTATTTATAATCATGACATCATTCATGAATTTAACTACAATGATAATCATATTTATCATCTACTGACATATGAAGGAATATATTATAACTTCCTTATCATTTAGAAATATCTTTCTTTTCTTCTAAACCCAAATAGGATTTTCATAAATTTGATTGTGAACACATTTTCTCCATCTTCCTTAATAAAAAACTAATGACTTGGTTTACCACTAACAAATGATATGTGATAAATAAAAAACAAAAAATCATCCTCATATTTTCTGTGAAGTAAGGGAGTCTCTAAAGAAGAACCTCATTAAAGAATTCTCTTCCATCCTTGACCTGATGTGAGTCTGATTGAACCTTTTAATCCAAAAGGAATACCCCCAATCTGATTATAATTCATATTAATTTTGGGTCTTATTTTGGGATAATGATGGCCAGCCTAATTTTTCCAAAAAACAAAATGTGGTGATTTTTCCTTCTTTGATATTACCTTTACAACAAAAGACAATAACTGAATATGATTATCACCCTTATCATCTAGGTCCTCACTATTATGTGTTCCACATGTCTATTTTGAGGAAGTATGTACTCAATACCTTACATGTAATGAACATAGGGGTTACACCAATGGAGAATTATAATCCCACTGAGTACCAATCAGAAAAAATTATGTATCATTAGAGCATAGTACTGTGGAACAAGACTACTCTCCAAGTTCATGTTATATAGAAAAAAAACTGAAGAATCTACA
Source organism: Viscum album (assembly GCA_963277665.1). Taxonomy (NCBI): domain Eukaryota; kingdom Viridiplantae; phylum Streptophyta; class Magnoliopsida; order Santalales; family Viscaceae; genus Viscum; species Viscum album. The sequence goes on from OY728148.1 coordinate 1,145,777,087, forward strand.
TGGGAACATAGGGATGTAATGAAACAAATATATCCAAATTTTATTGCATCATAGTGAAACATATTTCCCTTTAAATAATTTTATTTTTCCAATAACATGTTCTACATGCAACACTGATTTTAAATGATTTGTAATAAATTTTTTAAATATAATTATGTGATGGTTATATCGTAGTCATTATATTAGAGGTTTTGTAAAGTACTAAAAAAAATTTAAAAAATAAAAGTTTTAAACATTTATATAAATAATTCATTGCTTATCAAATTATTAGGATTGAAAATTAAGATTATTTGAAAATAACATTGATGTTTTCCTAAAAAAGGTTACTATACATGAAATGTATAATTAATTTAATAAAATATATTAATCTCTATTTGTGATTACTGTTATTGAAAACATTATATTATATATTCCATCAATTATTTTGGAATTAATTTAATATTTTTCAAGGCATGAGATATGTTTTTACTAGGATTTATTATTAAAAACTATCTTCATCACGTTTTTCATAGTAATTTAAATATTACATTAATCCACTTATAAGTATTTATTTTTTTCACATATTTTTCGTATTTATAATCATGAGGTTAAAAATTGGAAAATATAACCCTCTAATTTTTTTTAATATTAATTGTAACCGTGGTAAAATATATTACCTCATTAAAGGGTAAATAAGGATAAACTTGGATACAAATAAGTGATACATCTATAATTGTTAAACCTCAATATAATTGAATGAAGGAAATTCAAAAATCAGGGAAATATTGTATAATTTTTGTAATGGAATCATGTCATTGGAAATGATAAATATATTTTTTTAATCAATGAATGCTACAAAATATCACTCTCTTGGTTATAAATATCTATAATATTTCCATATAGAACAAAAGTAAGATATTATGGAATAAAAATAATTTTTTTAAATTAATTAATTAAATTAAATTAAATAAATTTATTAATAATTGTAATGTATTATAAAATTTCATTAATTTATTACACAATTCCGAAACAATATTTATACACTAAATAGAAAAATAAAATAAATAATAATGAAAATACTAAAAATTATATAATTTTACTAAGTTAATGTGTGAAAACAATTTGATTAATGAATATGAAATATTATTGTTGATTTAATGTATTTTATTCAAACTCAATCCTTTTCTATATATCATTTAATTCAATTTAAATGAATAGTGTCAAAATGGACATTAATAATTTTTTTTGAAATCAATATTTGATTAAATTAGTTAAGATCATAAATTTATTGGATGATAAAAATGAAAATAATATATGGTATATAGTGAAATTAATTGGTAATTTGTGAGCCAATTTTCACCTTATATGTAAAATTTTAAGAAATTATTGGATAACAAGGTGTTACCACTGGTAAGGTTAATGTAGGTTAAACTAGTGGACAATGAAAAGACATTTTTTTAAATAGTGCCAATGACCTATCCAAATGTTGTTGAATTTTTGGATTAGAACCATATAATTTATTATATTTGAATCTCAAACACCTTTAGTTTTAATGGGCTATTAATTTTGATGAAATTATATTTCTCCAATATCCCGAATTACATAAAACACCCAGTTTAGCTTGCGTTTCACACAACATAGAGTTTTTACAAAACCCCAATATAATATTAATATAGTTTTTTAAACGTAACCATTATAACAAAACCATTAAAATTATCAATATAAATATTAATAGATAATTTTTTAATATTATATATAATGGTTTAATATAATGAAAACATATTGATAAAAAGTACTGATTTTTTTAATAATGCTTATATGTTTCAAAAATAATACTTTATCAGAAATTTTTCTTCAGATGTATTTTTGAAAATAATAATTAATCAAATTTTTTATATTTTATAAAATTATGTTTATAACATAATATATATTTTTATATTATACTTTTAAACTTTTCTCAGGTTTATTTTTTGGGATTTTTTGGAAAGCTTTCATATTTTACAACATTTTTTAATTAAAATAACATATTTAATTGAAGAATATATATATTTTTTAATTTATTTATAATGGCAAATAAAATTTTATATTAGTTTAAAAATTAAAATGCTACATTTTTAAATAAATTAATCAATTTTAGTTTATTTGAATCAAATTCATAATGAGTTTTTACATATAAACATTGTAAACTTTTCCACATTTTGTCTTTAAAAACCACTATTTCATCACGTGTGTGGGATTAATTTTAAATTACAATTTTCCACATTTGTTAGTTGAATTTGGAAAAATTGATTCTATATTTTTAATCAAAATAATATATATTATATAATAAGTTATAATTAATATTTTACTAAATAGAATTTTGAAAATCTTAAAAATTATTTACCATTTTTAATGTAAAAATGTGTTTTCTGAGGGGCTAAATTATATGGATAATAATAAAAATGGCTTATACACATGTATAAGAACAATTTTTATACATATTATTCATATTAATCCTACAAGGTTTAATAATGGCCTATTTTATACCCTTTTTACATATGAAAATGTGGGAACACTCAATTATTTTAAAAAATACAATGTGTGTACTCTCCCCGACTTATAAACAGCCACCCAATATCCTCTGTTATTCACACATTGAAAAGATTTTTACCAAATATCTGACCAAATAACTTAAAACTCCCTCATATCTTCATATAATCATTATTGTGGACATAAATTCAACCAAAGAAGGCTTTTAATGCATATCAAAATTGGATACCAGAAGAATATGTGACATTCATCTGTGATAATTATTATTTTATTTCTTCCTCAAACTCAATAAATTATTTTTATACCTTAACTATATAACAATATCAGAATATTAAAATTAATGAGATATTTTAATTTCAATTAAATGATCTAAAAACAATATATGTTTCCATCTAATGGGTTATGAAATCATCATTCGTTTGTATGGAGAAATACCACCTCACAAACCGATGTGATTCATTTTTAAATTAACTCCACTAATGGTATATTTTTATATCACACAAACCTTCCTGATTTCAATTTTGGGGAATACGATAACATCACTCATGTGGACAATAGACTAGCACCTCATGAAATAATGTGATTTGTCCACACATTACATAGAATGTGTTAATGATGGATTTATTAAAAATATTTTATATATTAAAAATAAATTTTATTCTTTAATGAAAATATATAATTTAATTTTCATTCTTTTAATCCTAAAAGAAATCAGAAAAAATGTTTATGTATACGTATGATCTACTGTCTCTATGAACAATGCATTTATTTATCGATCACTAAATTTTATGGACTAATATTAAGAAATATATATTTAATATATATGTAATCTATATCAAGTTTGACATTATAGTATTTATGAAACCATGATCAAGGTAAGAAGACCAAAAAATTAACATGTTATAACACACACAAAAAACAATGCTTTTATTTTCCAAAACATAACTTTTACATGGAATCTTAAATAAATGGGAAGAAGGAGGTCATAATAAAATAATATATGGTATGATATATTTTAATATTTTTATTGAATATTTTTATTATAAACTTATATTTATTATATTTAAGGTTTTAATGAGTAGGATGTAGATCAAGAATTAAGGTAAAATATTTTTCCCTCAATTTCGTTCACTGAGACATATATTATTTTGTCCACCTATATTATTTTATGAGGTGTGCATATAAACCATTTGTCATGTAATGTCATGAATTTATTTGTCACTATAAAATTTTATAGTTTAATTTAATATTATCGTTTAATCGGAATTATAGATCACGGTTATGAAAGTTGTGGGAGTTTTAGGTTTCAATCTCATTGTTTTTGAGGATTATTTATTATTATTTCACCAAAGAGGAAATATAATGGTATACATATCAATAATTATCATGATTTGTTTTTGATATTATTATTCAGGATATATTAAATTAATATTTATATTATTAAAAACATTGGTTCATATAATAATTGATCAAATATATTTTTAGTAAATCTGATATTATTTATCCTTTCTCTCGGAAATCTATTTTCTTATAATTCCATGATTTAAAAATGTACTTTCAAAAATATTTTATAACTAATCTACGATTTTTTTTAAATAAATTTACACATGGTTTACTTTTTACATATTTTAAAATAATTTTTACATAGTTTTCCAATGAACTCCTCTTTGTATTTTACCAAAATTTGAAGGGATTATTCATTTTAAAGTGTACTGAATTAATGGAAATTTTTAGTGTAATGACGAATAATTTTTTAGAATATTAAATTATATGTTTTCAATTTTATTTTCAAAGTCACATATTTCAAATTTTTATGTTTTAAAAATAAATTTTAAAATTGGATATAATATTTTCCTCAAGAAATGTTTTATGTGATCTTTAAATCATAATTAATAAGTTTTTAATGATATTTTTAAAGAAAAAGATTTTGAGAATGTTTTATGCTTTAAAAAGTTCTTTTCATAGAATGTATGGTTTTTTATAAGAAATGTTCCTTAGGATTTGTGAAAATCCTTGTCTATATAATTTGATGAACTTTTATATAATTTATGATTTGGTGGGCATATAAAAAAAATACACTATTCTTAGTATTTCATTGAAAGGTTTATGTTTATAATGAAAATATTATTATGAAACCAATTTCTCTTCCAATATTTATACCATGATATAACTGTTCTAAACCCCAATTCTTTTCATGGGTTGTTCTTTGATGAAATGAATAAATTTGAAATTAACCTATCTCATTTAAGTAGTTATGAAATTATTAAGAGTTTAAAAAAACATTTAATTTCATGGGTTATGATATGAAGAATGTTTTACAATATTGTGACTAACATGTCATTGAATTTCATTTTGTGATATTGGTTATGTTATAAACAAGGACACTTTTTATTTTTTAACCAAATATGGCTGGGACCAATATCTCCCTATAATATATTTGGTATGTTTTTATATATAATAAGGTAGACAAAACACGAATGGTGAGATAACTAGGTACTATAAGGGATTCTGATTGCTATTATGGTCTTAGGAATGATCCTTGAAAATTATAATTGTATGGGGGAGTCAACCAATTCGATTATGAGTAAAGGGATACCACCAGGTATAATGGTGTATCCCGCAAAAGAGGTATAGGATCCCATATATTTCGCTTAGAAGTTTTTTCCACGATCCTTGACTACTACAAAAATTACTTTCTAATTTTTGGGTATACTGAAAATCAATGGCTTTTTCCAATGTTAGGCTCTGATGTATGATTTTTAGTGATTATCTTTTTATTCATGTCTTATGACCTATAATTATTTATGATATGATTCAATATATTGATCTTTGATATGCAAGGTATGGTTTTCAAATATTATGATCATATCGTCATACAGTTTTTCTCATTTTTGTCTTACCTATCTTCCTTATTTTCCCTTATTCACCATCTGATCTCACGGTTTGTTATGATTCAATTCCCAAAGTTATGAGGAAATGTATTATGAATGTAATATCTTTAAAGATTAATAAATGTGAATTTCATTGTGTGAAAAATTGGATATCTTTCACCATATTATATTATCATGTTATATGTTTCCAATGGTGATAAACTATAATGATTTCCATACGATTGTTTATGTAATGTAATGAATATTAATCTAAAGAATGTAATAGCCATTTACGAGAATCCAGAGTCACTATGGTTTATAACAAAGGATTGGTTTAGTCAATCATTGTAAAATAGGATGAGAAAATGTAAGTGATATACCTAAGGATATGTCTAAGGATATGTAGATGAATGAGATAATGTATAGGAAAATGCCCATGAATTTAGGTAATGGATAGAGGAGGAGGTTTCCAAGAAATTTCACTCCTTTCCAGACAATACATATGGACGTGGCTCAATCATAGAGGTAACTATGGGTAATAACTCCCAAAGGGTTAACTGAGATGTACCTGATCATCACCTAGAACAAGATAATAGGCATTACTACACACATAGTTTGACATTACATGTTGAGATACTTTGGAAATTCACAAAATATTTTCAGAATATATGGAATGATTTATATAGTATATGAATATGAGTAAAACAAAAAAATCAATTTATTTCATAGATTAATGGATTATGTAAAATTATTTATAAATCTTATTAGTAATTTTCATGGATTATGTGGTTTCCCACTATGATTATTATTTCATACACTCTTATTTTTTGGTTTTAGTCCAGAGACAGAACCTGATGGAACCACGATAAGGATGGTTGTTGTGGAAAATGAAATGATTTTCCTCTTAATAATACAATTATTATAGGATATGGAATAAAAAACATCATTTCTATGGTCATATATCTTTCTCAATATATGAATCATGATGGAATTACAAACGAATAAAGGTGGGAGAACCATTCTGTTGATTAATTTATATGGGAACACCTACCATCCTTTAGTTGAAATTTTGATCAACCATATTCTGATATATAGATTCATAACTCTAAATATATATTTTATATTCTCTATTTGTTGGAAAATTTACGTCATTTTGAATGTCCTCCATTTAGAAGGTGTAACAGATCTATTTTGGACTCCAATTAACAATATCAGGAAACATGATGAAATTGACTCCATGGATTAGGATGAGTTCATAATCTTATTTCTCAAAAAATCCTTCTATTATTTATATAGATATGTTGAAATAGTTCCTTGAGTTAAAGAAAAAGAATGATGAATTTTTTGGTACATGTGAGAAATTTTTTAATAATCTCAAGGTATATTTAAGGTATTGTTATCAAACCAGAATATAAGGTAGATTAATTTTTCAATGCCTTAAAACCAGTTATTTAATGGGTGTTACCTATAAGAGAATATTTTAGCCATAATGATATTATTCGACGTGCAATTAAGGATGAAATGGAGTTTGGTGTTACATATACATCACATGGTTTATTTAAGAAAAGGAACATGTTAATCAATACGAAATCTAAAATATATGGAGAGAGAAAGATGATCATTCATTTATAATGAATGCTTGGGATGAAGATTGGATGAAATTTTATTTAGGGGACTCTTAAAATATTTATTAGTGGAAGGGAAGGTAATCATGAAATCTATTATTTATCTTCTAAGAGGAATTTATCTAATAAAACTAATTGAGAGAATGATGTACAAAATTTACCACCCACACACTAGTGTTTCAAATGCAAGGATTGTATGCACTATGCTAACTAGATCTCAAATCAGAAGGTTAATGAGGATTATCGATTTCAGCAACATCATATGCTGTTGGAAAATTGGAAATATCATGTGTTCATTATTTATGATATGGGGGTGATAATGGCATGGTGAAATGAACACTTACCATCCACTCTAGAATTGATAATGTTTTATTAGACTCTGGATCTAACCATTCTTTCATATATGATGAATCTGATAAGGGTATTAAGATTCCACCAAAAGAAGTATATATAGAAATATTAGTGAAACCCCTTAATGTTAATATGATTTCATCTCAATTATATGGTTCCTCTATGGTTTATGTTTATGGGAATGTAATTCTTACAAATCATTTTATTCTTCATCTGGTGTAATTGGACATCATCATATGAATGGATTGACATTATTTATTAAAATAAAAAATAAATTTTTTAGGAATGTAGGTATAATTTTATATTAAATACCAAAACATGATTATATACCAATTTGAAGATAATTCTAAACTGCTGATGGAGATCACATCAACTTTATTTGTCTAAATTATCATTCAAAAGCAGTTTTTATCTCAAATGGTTAGGGAAAAACTTGGTATCAATGATATTCATATTGTGTGATAATATATTTCCAAAATAATTTCATAGTGTTACATAAAAACAATAATTTCATTTCTAAATAATCTACATACTAGGTTCCATACCAATTTCAATTTCTCCAAATAGAATTTACCCGATTGAGTTGCATGAATTTAAGAAGAAACTCTAGGAAAATGTTGACAAGGGATTCATTCAGAGAAGTTTACCATATAAGGAAACACCTATTTTTTTATAAGAAAATATGGTTCAATGTGTCTCTACATTTATTATCATGAATAGAACATGATTACAAATAAGATCAAGTATCCTCCTCTCCATATTGATGAATGTTTTATCATCTGCACGAAGCTCAATAGTTTTCTAATTTAAAACTTTGTTATTGATATAAAAAACAATGGTTTAATAACACTGATATTCTGAATATATTATTTCATAAATGTTATACCCACTGGGAATAATTAGTTATGCCTTTAAATCTTATTTTATGTCCCGCTATTTTTATTGATTTTAATAATATATTTTTAGACATTAACTTGAACTGCTTGTGGATTTTTTTATAGAAGACATTATTATCTATTCTAAGAGAATGTAATATCATGAATATCACATTATAATTTTATTAATAAACATATAGAAGGATAAACTATATAAAAATTTATTATATGTGAATTTTGGCTTCAAAAGGTTTCATTTTTTGGTCATATAATCTCAAGAGTGGGTATATTAGTAGATCTATCAAAGACAAATTCTATTGAATATTTTTGGAGACCAACCAATGTAACTGAGATCTATGGTTTTCTTGGTTTATCTACATATTATTTATTTTCGTGAGAATTTCTTACGAAAATATCATCTACTCATTAAGTTAACATAAAATGGAAGAAAGTTCCTCTTGACGGGTGAATGTGAGGAAAATTTCAAAGAATTTAATTGAAGATTAGTTAACACACCTGCTCTTAAAATACCATGAAATTGAGAAGGGTTTTTAATCTACAGTTATGCATCCAATAATTTATTGGGAAGTTTTATTATGTATATTGGCATGGTTATAACATTTTACTCACGAAAAATTGAGATACATGAGAAAAATTACCCGAATCATAATTTGGGGTTAGTTGAGGTAATGCATGCATTATGGATTTTGATGAAATATATTTATAGAGAAATGAGTGATATAAAAACCTAAAAAATTTATAAAATATATATTCACATAGAAGGTATTTAATATGAAACAAAGAAGTTAGATATGATTAATAATTATGATTTATCAATACATATCCACCCTATGAAAGGGAACAAGGTGGTTGATGCTTCATGGTGAAAGGATCTTGCTAGCATTTAAATGATGAGAATTAAAAAAACATTTATATATTTGAAAATCATGGAAGTGGAAATATTAATGTAAATGGAAAATATTTTCTAGATCAAATGAATAATCAACTATCTACTTATGTGAATATTAAATAGGCATAACAGGAAGATGATGAGATGCGAAAGAAGTTTTGAAATGTTTTATAGTTTAATATTGATCATGATTGAATGATAAGATTCCCGAATTGTGTATGTGTTCTGTACCTAAAATACTTGGAAAATGAGTTGTTAGTTGAAGCTCATAGTTCTTTATTCTCAATTCATCCTGGGAGTAAAAACAAGTGTATATTTATGAACGATTACATCCACTAGGATGGAATGAAGAGATACATCATACAGTTTGTATATTATTTCTTGGTATATAATACATTTAAGGATGATTTAAAAATATCTAACGGAATTTCTCATCCATTACCCATACCATAATGGAAATGGGAAAACATCACCATGGATTTTTTCATTGAACTCCCCAAAAAATATAAGGCGAAAAATGAAATATGGGTTGTGGTGGATCAAATTACTATGTCATAAAACTTAATCTCTAATATAGAAGAATTATCTCCAGACTTTCTTTCCATGATACATATTAACTATGTGGTAAGGTTTCATTGACTACTGCATTATGTTGTATCTGATCAGGTTCTAAGGTATACCATATTATTCTGGTAAGCCTTCGGTAATCTCAAGATATGTAGTTTTGTTTAGAACTGCATATCATCCTCAAATATGTGATGAATATTAAATAAAATTTAAAACCCTATATTATATATTGAAATATTTTTATATGTATTTTTGAGGTGGATGTGACCAATACCTTCCTCTAGTTGAATTTTCTTACGACAATATTATTCCACCAAGAATTCAAATGAATCCTTATGAATCCCTTTATAGGAAACATGTATAGCTTTAAAATTCATAGATTATGTTTGATAAATAATGATATTAGGACATTAGATAACTGGTGAAATGGAATATAATGTTAGATCCATTCAATAATACATCACGATAGTTCAGTGTTAACCGGAAAGTTATGTTGATAATCACCGGTGTGATGTATAATCTGATGTTGGTGATAAGGCATTTCGAATAATATCTCCATGGAATAAGGTTATGATAATTTTGATAAAATGGAAACACATCCATAGGTATATAATACCATTGAAATTATTGATCATATCAGGGTAGTATCCTCTCACATGGCCCTCCCAAAAAACATCTCTCATGTCGATGATGTGTTCCACCAATCCTTATTGAGGAATTATATACTTGACACTTCACATGTTCAAAACTCAGACTTCATACAACATGAGCATGATATTTTTATGATAAATTTTTCATTGAGACTATGGATTGTATAGAAAATTTATGTGAAAGAATACCACTCACTTGGTAAGAATTTTTGGGTGAAACCACATATTATGGTTCTATGTCGGAACATGAGGATATGATGAGGCATTACTATCCTCACTTTTCTATATCAAAGTGAATAAATTCAAACGAGAAATTTTTATTAGGCGTGGTAAAATGTAACACCAAAAGTTTTCAAAAACTTTATTCTAAAATAAATTCAATTTTTTGATAGCTTGTTTTACACGCAAGATCGAGTATATCTTGTGTTCCATGAAATACTACATTTTAACGAAAACATGATATATTATTAATATTATAATTTAAATGTGACCATTATAACCTAGAAATTAAATATAGAAATATGAACTTTAATAAAAAATATAAATACTATCTATAAAATTTTTATATAAAGAAAATTTATTAATAAAAAGTACTTAATGTTTTAATAATTTCTTTACATGTTTTGAAAATACTATTTTATCCAAAAACTATTATTTTTAATGTTTTTTTTGAAAATAATAATAAAAATATTTTGTCAAATAATTTATTTATTTAATTTGGTATGATAAATTTTATTTTTTAAATCATAATTTCAATATTATCTTACAGTTTTTTCATTTTTATGAAATGTATATTCTTTTAATGAATAGTGGAAATAATGAATTTTAATTAGAAACTGTAATTTAATTTAATATATTAATAAAATAAAAAAATTTAAATTGTATCTAAATAAAAATGGATAAAAAATAAATCCATTGATCTAATATATTTAATTAGAGTAAATTAAATATTTAATTTTGATATAAAAACATTGTAAACATTGGAAGAATTTCTTTTCGAAACCCCCTTTCTAACCGTGTTTTTGGGATTAAATTTAAATTAAAATTTTTCACTTATGCGATTGGAATTTGGAAAAATGGATTCAATTATTTTATGAATTATTATATATAATGTTTAATATGATAAAGAAATTATTTGACCGATGTTACAATTTAAATCAATTTAAATTATTTGTTTGGGTTAAGGTATATATGGGTTAACCGGGTATTAAACTAAAATGGTATGGGTAAAAATGAAATATAAACATGTATAAAAACAATTGGATAGACATATTTAGACCATTAAACCTCTATGATGGAAGAATGTATCCTTTTGGACCCATCTGATATATGAGAAAATGTGGAAATACTCAATTGTTTTAAAGAATACCAAGGGTGTCCTCTCCCGAATTTATAAATATACACCACTATACTCAATTATTCAAAAATTTAAACCCTTTTGGTTCTACTAATGAAATAAAAAATAAGTTCCAAAATTCCCAAATCTAATCCTAGAAGCATTATTTTTCCATAAATCCAACTCTGGATGGATTGTTGTGCAATCCTAAGGACGATACCTGAAGAAGAGGTAATGATCATCAATGCACGTTTTTGATTTATTTCATCATACACCTACTTAAATTATAATAATACCATTATTATATAATAAATTAATTATATTACATACAAATTTATGTTTTTATGTTATTTTCATGACCAAAAACCAAATCCACTTCCATCAAATGTGTTACAAAATCACTGTTTGTTTGTACGGTGGACTACCACCTCACAAACCGATGTCATTCATTTTACTATTACCACCAAAAAATATAGGAAATAATTAATGTTTTACTATTCATATATGATATATATGAAATTATTATTATTCGAAAAATTTTATTATCAAATAATACTTCATTCTTTCTATTTTGTGGGAATATGAAAAAGTTACTAGTGTGTACGACAGACTACCACCTCACAAAGAAATGTGATTTGTTCACTCTTTACATGGAATATATTAATTATGCGTTAAATGAACATATATAATTTATATTACATAGAAATTATTCCATAATGATAATAATTTTTTTAATTTTCTTTCTGTCATTCTAAAAAAAAAGAAATAGCTTTCATATAAACATATGGCCAACCTTCTCCAAGAAAAGTGTATTTCATTTTCATTCACTTAATATTATAGATTACTATAAATAAATATATAATGAGTATATATGATATTTATATCATGGGTAACATTATATATTTTATGAATCATTGATCAATTTATGATTACTTTAAATAATAATAAGTTAAGACATACATGATAAATAAATGTGTTATTTCTCAAAATGTTACTATAAAATGGAATTAGTAATAAATAGTTAAAAAGTTCATAAGAAAATCATATATGGGTTGATTTAAATAAACATGGTTCTATATTATAAATATAATAAACATATATTTAATATATCAGAATTTTTGTTGAGTATAAAAGAATTCAATAATTATAGTAAGGTATTTGTGCCTCTATTTTCCTTCATTGAGACATTTGTTGTGTTAGGAAACTATATTATTTTATGACATGTGTAAATAACAACTTTCACATGTAATATAATGAATTTATATAATCTAAACGTATTTTAATTTTTAATGATATTTTAACCTTTTATAGGGATTATTATTCAATATTACCAAAGTGGTAAGGGTTTTATGTTTCAATCACATAGTTTATCAGGATTATTTATGGTTACATTCCCTATGTGGAAATATTCTAGTACACCTCTAAATTATTGAAATGAATTTTATTCTCCCCTAATTATTGATGATATATTGAAGTAATATTATATTTTTTTCAGTCATTGTAACTTGAAATAATTGACAAATTTTTTTTAATAAAAATTCACATTATTGTCAGATATCCGTTTTCTTCAAAATCCATGTTTTCAAAAAAATTTATGAAGAATGTTTGTTAGTATCCTATGATTTTTAAAATAAATGTATACCACTGTTTGAAGTTTTTATTTTTTCAAGGAAATAAATATTATTTTCATTTTATAAATAATTAATTTTTTGATTTTATCAAAATCTGAATGAATCATCATTTTAACATGTATAATATGAATGGAAAATTTCAAAGTCATTACCAATCAATTTTTATAAGATTACATTATATGTTTTCAACATTATTCTGAAATAAAAATTTATTTTAAATTTTTTATGTTGTATTTTTTTAAAAGAGAAAATTAAATTCACCAGAATAAAAGATTAAAATGATATTTAAATATTCATTTTTATGCATTCAATGTTATTTTCAAATTAAAGGTTCCTAAAATGTTTTTATGTCTTGAAATGTGATTTTCATTGAAAGGTTATTTTTACTAATAAATTTTCAATGTGGTTTTTTTCAAATTCATCACAATCAATGATGAAATCATTAGATATAATCTATTCATTACTAAGGATATGTACCAAGGATACCATTCTTATTCATTATCTAAATGTTTTTTTGTTAATGATAAAAAGATTTTTATGAAACATATTTCTCTTCTATGGGTTATACCATTATAGAAATATAATAAAACCCACTTCTTTTTATCGGTTAATTTATGTTGAAATAAATAAATTATTATAAAACTAATATATTTTTTAAATTTCATTTTGTGATGAAATGTTTAGGAAACCCTTTTCATTTCATAGGTTATGCTATGAGGAATGTTTTTTGAACTTTTGGAACATATATGTATTATTTTAGTTAAGTGACAGTGGTTAAATTATAACCAATGATAGTAGTTACCTTATAATAAAATATTGTTGGGACCTATATGTCCCTAAAATTCATTGGGTAATGATTTTTATCTCATGAGATAGACATGACTCGAACGGGAAGTGAACTCAAATTAATAACGTAATTATTCCGTTATGAGGGACTTGGGAGTAAACCTTGACAACTATTTTACTTTAAGAATTTATAAAGTCCCATTATTGGGAAGGGGATTACAATATAGATGGTGGTGTATCCTGGTCATGAGGTTTATTTACCCATAGAATTCCCTGAGATGTTTTTCCATTGAGGTTTGACTACTAAGGAAATGATTTTCTATGCTTATGTTTATGAAACAAATCAACATATTTTGACAATATTATGAAATAATGGTGAATTTTATGTGATTAACTTATAATTCATGTATTATTAGATACTAATATATATTATATGGTCAATATTATTATCTTCTATATGAAGGTTTTGGTTTTCCAATGTTGTTATCATGTTATCATACCCTTGTGCTCATGTTATTCTTATGTGTCTTACTAGTTTATCCATAATGAGAATTTGAGATCACTATTTCTTATGATACTTTTCCCCATGTTATTAATTATGTATTTATTTGGGGAATGATTATTAAGAGTACAAAATGGGAAGATCATTTTTAGAAATATTTAATATCTTTCACTATATTAGAAGATCATGTGCCGTGTTTCCAAAGGAACTAAACTTTTATGATCCGCATGAACATGTTATTGTAATTTGTTCAATATTCATCGAAGAATCATTAATATCCATGTATGATATGATTTATTCTCTACATAATCCCTATAAATTTTGAGACATTTTGGAAAGATATTGACTTTTTGATAATTTAATCTTTAACGAAATTTAAAAATTCCCTCTTACCTTAATAATTAAACGGAACTTCATCCTTGACATAATTACACAATATTTATCCATTTATATTGACCATAAACTATCAAGATACCATCTAAAACTACTTATTCACATTATATTGGGTTTTCTCTACCTAAAATACCAAGCCTAGGTCCCTTAAGAGGAGTTATAATAGAGTTATTGCAATGAATGGATAATGGAATTAATTGATCATTTAAACATTACGTCATCATTAAATTCTATAAATCCATAGTATTTATCATAAAATAATATCAAAAACATACATTATATACTTAGATGTTATTATTGTAATGACCCAACCCAAAAATTCAATAGATGGAGATTTAATTATTACATTGGAATTTTAAAAAGGAAACAAATCCTGAAGGACCGACCAATTTATCATTTTGGGAAATCCATATTACATACATGGGCCTAATATTATTATTTTAAACACAAATAAAACATATAAATTCTGTTGAGAACACCAATATCCTACTATATTAACCCTTTGTACCATTAATATACATATCATGGAATCCTTGGAAAAATAAAACATAAGAAAGGGGAGAGCTCTGATGCTCAGTAAGGGTAATCATTCAACAGAAGGTATCAAAAATAAGCATAAACATTAAGACAAGGAGAATAATTCAAACATAATACATTTAATCATAGTCTTAAACATGTCATGGAAAGCATAAACAATACCATATAAAATAATCACATGATATAGAAAACATAACAATAGTTATTATACTTGTCTAATAATCACATGGAATATCAAAAACTAATCTCATAATGAGGTAATTTATAATACGGGTATCTAAAACTAATTTTCAGGGCTTCAGTGAAAAAATCCTACGAAAATGGGTAAAAATGCAGCCTAGTTTGTCTCATGATACCTATTGATGCATTGAGAGGCTATAGAGGGCCCAACCCGAAACGTACTATGTCAAAAACATTCCACATAATAAAATTCTGGAACAAAACTAATATACACATTCTTATGAAAAGTATTATATGAAATGTTAATAGATTAACTATAAACCATTTATGGTATCAAAATATCCAATCCACTGTCAGACATATCATAAACCGATAAATGAAATATGCTATATTTTATCATAAGATGTAATACTCAATAAAACATAAAATACTATAGAGTATGTTGACATATATTAAAATACTCTAATAAAATAAATAAAAAATTCTTGAAGAAATACACTTTTTTATATGGAATCATTTATTCAAAATACACACAATTATAAAATAAGAAATCAAAAAATGGATTTTTTAATCAAAGTGTCCCATTCATCATTTAAAATTTTCATTCAAATTAAAAAGTCAACAATTTTAAATATTCATGTATTTATAAATAAATCCATAAAACCATTTTGAAATCATGGACATGATTGTGAATGATTTTGTTGACAATATGACAAAATCTTTTAAAATGATGTTTTAGTAAAAGGGTCTCTTATATAAAACTGTAAAAGTATAATTTTGAATTTTTTTTAGAAAAATGGATATTGATGATAAATATTTCCCAATAAATACTTATAAATAAAAAATCTTAGATAATAATGAGATTGCGAAATTACCCCTTACCTTAGATATGATTCTCTCCGTACGAGTAAAAAAGTCCTGAATAGTGGATTTAAACATATTATTAATTTGTACTAGAATTAAAATAATATTTTTGACATCTTATATGGTTTAATTTTGACTTTATATTACCTTTTTTTAATAATTTCATGTTAACCCAAATTTTTGAGTAATAACTGCTTCGTTTATCGTACTTGTTTTGACTCGTTATTCTGTTTATTGTTACTCAGATCATTATTTTTATACTTATAGAATGTATTTAAAAATTTATATATCATATATATTCATTATATAAATATATCTAATATATAGATATATAAAATGGAATGCACCATTAAGTGAGAGTAGGTTGTACGTACACATGAAAGCTGTTTTTGTTTTCTTATCGTGTTGAGTGGAAGAAATTAAATGAAATATATGAATATATATATATATATATATTAATCCATTATAATTATTATGTCATATATTTCATATTAATTTATTAAATAAATTTTTATTATCATTCTGGAGTGGTTAACATGGAAGATGAATCATATTGCGTCATGGAGGCAGTATGTCGTACAAACGCACAAATGATGGTATAATTTCTTGATTGGTAAGAGGGAGATAAATTAAATGGTATATTAATTATAATTAATAAAAATATTTTAATTTATATTATTTTTATCCATTATATTCATCATTAAACCCTTTTAAATAAAGTGGTGATTAAAAATATTACCCCACAGTCTAGAGTCGCTAAACCTTAATTACGAACATATGATATATTCTATTTGTAATAGGATTGGTCAATGGAGAAATATTGTTGTCCCATTATCATAATTACATATCATAATATAAATTATACTATAGTTATTAACTTATCAATTAAACAACCTAGTAGGAGGAACTAGAAGAAGAAATAATATGGAAGGAGTCGGTAAAGACAATTACCAATTCTTTAGTGAACCTTATTTGGATCTCCTCTTAGGCACACTAAGGTTTTCCTTTTTTGAAGATCATGCCTAATATGATGTGTCTAGGGAATTTTAAAAGGAAAATTTTAAGGGTTTGGTCGATCAATAAGGCTCAATGTGGGGTGAGAATGTGTGGGAGGAGGTTCCTTTTTATAATTAGGGTGGGAGACACTTTTAGAAATCCTCAAAATATTAAAAGTATAACAAGACTATTAAAGATCCAAATACAAAAAAATTACCCATTAATTATAATTATATATTATTTTCAGTTATATATTATCCTCTTGGGATTATTTATCATTTTTCCATTTTTAATTATTTAATTAAAAAAGTTATTAAATAAGACATCATTATTGTAAAATTTAATACTATTATCTAAATGTCACTTTAAATACCACAAGAAAAGTGGTAATATGAAAGTAATAATTTTAAAAATCTATATTATAACCTATTCTTATAAAAAATTTGGTAGACACATAAAATCATCCAAAATATGTGAACATTAATATTTTTAAAATAAATAGTTTTATTTTTCTATTGATTAAAAAATACTCTTTTAGTATTGAAGGACCTCTTAAGTTAATTATATAATTTATAGAAAATAAAAATAAAATTCTACAATTTAAATATCTTATTTATGAAAAAAATATACATCTACCTTTTTCATATCTTAGTTTTTTCCATATGTGGACATGTAAATGTTATTAAAAACAAAGAGAGTGATATTTTTTAACCATCATTGATTTAAATAATTTTTAATTTATTTTCATGTCAAAATGTATATTAAATAGCTATAAATATTTCATAATGTGATAAGGGTATAATATTCATCATCCAATAATATTTTGATATGTTTTTGTTATGATTTTTATCCTTATCATTTTAACCCTTATTTATACCCTTAACTATTAACGTGATATCATATAATTTATACATTATGGATTAATATAATTGTTATAAAATTTAAATAGATCACCAAATGAGTCATTGATGATATTTTAATTTTATTCATATTAGTGATATGAATTTTATATTTCTTATATATTTTATATGATTTAATAAAATATTATTTATTTTAAAATATCTTAAATATGAATTTTGGCATGATTACATTGTCTTATAAAAAACCAACATGATAAATTTTAACCAAGAATTTTAAAGCATTACTAATCATTCCAATTCATTAGTAAAAATCATGGATGACAATAACTCAGTCCTATTTTATTAATATTAATATTTGTAATATAATTTATTTGATTCTTCCATTATTTAAATAATTAATTCAATAAAATTTCGGTCATCGTTTCATTTATTTATATTATAAAAAAATTATTATTAAATTATAATGATTTACATAAACATTTTAGATTTGAAATTTTTATATATTATTTAACTTTTTATTTTTATATCTCTAAAATAATTTTTTTTAATAAATTTTTGAGTATGACATTTTAAAATTATTTGTAAATAAAATATTATAAATGACATTTTATTGCACAAGTTTCTTAAAAATGTTATAATTTATTTCCTAAGGTAGATTATTGTCTAAACAATGTAATCCGATGAAATTAGTACAAGTGTTACGATTACATTAAAATATAATAAAAATATTTTTTACCTTTAAATACCCGATTTACCCATATCCGAGGTAAATAAAATACTAAAGTTATTATTCAAAAAAATATTAGGCGATCCTATTAGCCAAAAAATTTCAAAATAATAACAAAAATGTACGTAAATTTATAGGAAATAAATTCACAGAATTGGAAAAATTATTTTTGACACTAATCCCATAGATGTGGCGAGAAGGCGGGTAAAAGAGATGTTCAAATGTTCAATTAGTTTTAATATTCAATTTCAAAAAAATTTATTCCAATTAATAAAATTAGATGAATACAAGTAATATTAATATATCTTTACATTAATAAACAATGTAATGTATAATAATTATTTAAACAGAAGATTTATTTTTTAACAATAATGCACTATTTTTCAATATTCATCAAAAAATAAATATTCTTATAAAAATAAAAAAAAATAAACTTTATTTAATTATTATACTACTAAATCAAATAATATGTTTATTGTGTCATAAAAAATATACAAAAGTTATAAAATTGGTTTTATAATAGGATTTTCATTAAATGGTCGTAAAATCTGATCTTCCATTTTTCGGAGGCTCTCTATGTGTGTGTTTAGAAAAAGATTAACATTGTGTATAAATAATGGTAATAAAAAATTCAATTTATTATAAATGGAAATTTTTTTAACATATTTTGGAACTAAATTATTACCTCTTTTAATAAATTGAATCCTCAAAATTTTTGAATACCAGTTGGGAAACTAATTTTTTACTATTCAAAAAGACAATTTTCGAAATCCCACATCAGATAAAGGGTCAGTAAAAGTTTGAATTTAAATTATATAAAGGGATGTATGAAGGTCACTATCGATAACACATACCAGTGTTACATTTAGGAAAACATGGACAAGGACGATAAATCTAACCATCATGTTCTTATAGAGAGTGATAGAGAATATGATTAAGAGAAAGTGGACAATAACAAAGCTACAAATATGATATGATCTAAGGGACCATTTGATTAATCAGAAAATAATATACTTGGATAATTATTTTTCCAAAGTCCTTTTACTAAAATTGATATATTCATTTATTATACAGATTAGAAATTGAGAAAACACACTAACTTCATTTATTTCCATGTCATAATCATAATATTATCCTTTGAATGTCCTTAGATTTATTTTCACATCATTTCATACACCTGAATATAGATATTCAATATGTTTTTTTTCCTAAATTACTTTTAATGAATCATAAAGTCCACATGTAATTCTTTCATCAATTTACTGAAACCAAAAATGTTGGCCAAATTATCAAATAAATAATACTTTAACATCAAACAATAATATCCGTTGTTCAACATACTGTATTCAAACGTCAAGACTCATCCAATATATATATATATATATCCAAATTTTCAGTCTAAAAAGGTCTCTAAATTTAAAAAAATATATTATATTCTCCAAAAAACATGATGTTTCATTTGTTTTCAAATACCTTTGTTAACTTTAAACAGTAATGAAATAATTCATGCTTCTAACTCCTTGGTAATGATGTACTAAAATACAATCCTTATATATTTAATGTTTCTAATAACCAGTGAACCTTTTATTAATTAATTATTTAATCCAAATAGACAAGAACAGTAATCATTCTACTTCATCATTAGTAGTATAATAATTTCTTGTGTAACATTACTAATTCTAACCATTGACCAAAACTCAAAAAACAATGTGATAAACACTAATCATAGTGATATAGTCATGTAGAATCATTTATAATATTTCTAATTGGTGACATATTCTTCTCAATCCACAAGTATATAGGATTAACCTAGTTTATATATCACCAAATATAAAGGATTATATCATATACATAGACTTACCCTCAATGTCATTAATTAGGGTATGTTTTCTAATAATTCATTTGTAAATATACTTCCCAAGGATGGTGATAAAGATTATTTGAAACCATGTGTGGTGACCCAACCCTAGAATCCAAGAAATAGTTATTTATTTATTACATTAGCATGTTTACAAGGAAAAAAATCATGAATGACCAATTAGTTTAAATTTTTTTGAAACCATGTTACATAAATGAACATTTTATTATAAATTACATCATAAAATACAAAATAGGTAGTCTGTTCGGAATTCTATTATTATCTTAGTTTAACTATCCATATCATTCATAATAAATATCTTGTAATCCTAGAAAAAAATTAAAACAAAAGAAATGGATGATCTCAGATGCTCATAAAGGGTACACATATAGTGGATGATATCATAAATAAGACTAAATATTATGTAATGGTGAATAACTGAAACTTAAGTCATTTAAACATATTATTGGGAATAATATGGATCAAAAGAAATAATACCCTTAAAAATAATCACATGATCTAGGAATCATTACCTTAGATATTCTACTAGTCGTACAATCACATTTAATGTAAATAATTAATTTGACAATGATGGAATGCATAACGTGGGACATCTAAAACATACTTCCATTACATCGACCTTGACACAATATAATAATGGGAAAAATGATCATGTTTGTCTCATGAGATGTATTGGTGCATCGAGGGGCTATTGTAGCCCCTAAATGACACATTCTATGTCCAATGCATTCCTCACATGAAATGTTTGAAACATAACCAAAATAAATATTCCTAATTGAATTATCATATAAAATGGTAATACATTAACCCTAAATCATGAATGGTATCAAAATATAACATCCATAGTGAAACATATAATAATCCATTCAACTAATTATGGTAAATTGTAAAATATGAGAGAAACCCTATTAAAACACAAGACTAAATAGATGATGTTTAAATAGTTGAAAATACTATAATAAAATTATAACACACATCATGTGAAAAATATACTTTTTACTTATTTTTTTTCAAAATTAAATCATTTATAAATAAATAGTTTTTTTAAAAAATTATATTTTTGAATCAATGTGTCCCATAAAACATTTAATCATTTGAGAGAAATTCGGATGTTAATATTTTTAAAAATTCATGTCCTTATAAATAAATCCATAAAACCCATTTTGAAAACATGGACATGAATGATAATGAATTAGAAGAATAAATATTATAAACACATAAAATAATGTTTTTGTTAAATGGTCTCATATATAAAACATTAACAGAAACTTTTTGAAAATATTTTTGAGAAACAAGGACATGGATAATAAATACAAACCAGAAAATTATTACTTATAAACAATGTCATATAATAATATGATTGAAAAATTAACCCTTACTATATGTATGATTCCCTATGTACATGTATGAAAATCTTTTACAGTAGTATTAAAAATATTATTAACTATTAATAGAATCATTATAATATTTATGATATCATATATTGTTCATTTATGACTTTTTATTACCATTTCATTAAAAAATTTATGTTAAAGCGACATTTCAGGTAATAACCACTTTGTTTAACGTACATTTTTTGTCTCATTATTCATGACATAATTTCATAGATCACAATTTAAATAAAGGGAAAATTTAGAAAATTATTTTTATATGATATATATTTAGTGTATAAATATATATTAAATATAGTGATATGAAATGGAATACATCCTTTTTGGAGATGATATGTCATACGCACCCGTGAATGGTGTTTCTGTTTTCTTATCAGGTTGAATGGAAGAATGTAAATGAAATATAAGTATATATGTATATATATGCATATATACTACCATAGTAGCATTATAATTTAATATATTTCATATTTATTAATTATATACTTTATCGTAATCATTCTTGAATGGTTAACATGGAAGATGAATCCCATCACTTCTTAGAAATGGTAGGTTGTACGTACACACGAGTGGTGGTATCATTTTCTTATTAATAAAAGGGTGAGAAATTAAATTGCAGATTAATTATGTAGAATAAAAATCATGTAATATTTATTATTTATATCCATTATATTCATCATTATACCTGTCAAAATAAAGTGGTGATTATAATAAAATTAAACCACAATGTGGATATGGTAAGATGTACGTGCACACACATGGTTATATTTTATTTGCATGATGGGTAAAATGAGAAATACTGTTGTACCATAATCCTTATATAATCTCAGAATATACATGATACTGGATTTATTAATTTATTATGGAAAGAATGTTTTATGATGATGTATAAGAAGATATTATTTTGATGAATCTGTTAAAGATGATTTCATGTTCTTTAGCAAACCTCCTTTGGATCTCCTCTCAGGGACACTAGGGATGGTCTATTGGGAATAAAAAAACTATATGATTTGTATAAGTAATCTTATAATGGAAATGGTAAGGGTATTATCTAGATATAAGTCTCAATTTATATTTATGAAGTGAGAGAAGAGCATCTCTTTAATAATTGAAGTGATGAGCACTTTTGGAAATCCTAAAAATATTAAAATATAAGAAGACATTTCTAGATCCAAATAATTAAAAATTAAAAATTAATGAGAAATAAGGAATTTTTAGAAAATATCATATCCACTTGTGATTATATATATTTTTTATGATTTTTAAAATATTTAATAATAAATTAATTCGATAAGATATTATCATTATCAAATTTCATACAATTATTTTAATTTGACATTAAATACCTCAAGACAAGTGATAATTAAAATATAATGCTTTAAAATAACTTTATTATATCCTATAGGTATACGAAATTGACTATAGACATTATATAATCTGAAATATATCATAATTTATATTATGGAAATGAACTATTTTATTTTTATGTTGATTCAATAAAAATTGTTTTAGTATTAAATAAGATTATAAAGTACTTATTCAATTTAAAAAATTTCAAAATAAATTTCACTAATGATAATAAATTAATTAGGGAAAAAATATAAATTTATGATTTTTCATATCTTGGTCTTGTCCTTAAGTGGAAAAAAAATCAATTAAAAACCTAGAGAGTGAAATTTTGTAACTGTGTTCGATTTAAAAAATATATAATTTATTTTCATAAAAAGCACCCATTAAACAACTCAGAATAGATAATAATATGGTAGGGGTATAATACTGTTAATAAAATATTTTTATCAATATTTTTTATTCTGTTTTTATTCCTCCACTTTTTGTAACCCTTATTTTACCCCCTTTAACATTTACCGTGACATTGTATAATTTATACGTTATGAGTGAATATAATTAATCTAAAATTCCATAAGACCACTATTTGAGTCAATGTTGACATTTTAATACTTATTTAAATTAGATTTCCTAATTTTATTTTTTATATATTTTATATCATTTAATAAAATATTAATAATATTATAATATCATAAATGTTAATTTGGAAATTATTAATTAGTTTTTCTTATACAAAGCTCAAACCAATAAGATAAATTGATAACATGAATTATAATAAATTACTAATATTTTCAATTCATCCAAAAAAAACCTTGTATGAAATAAAATAACTCAAATTATATTAATATTTATATTTTTTAATATTATTTATTTGATTGCTCCATTTTTTAAACAATTACTACATTGTTATAGTGCCACCATTTAATTTAATAATTATATTATTAAAAATTATAAATAAATTTTCATGATGTAGAAAAACATTATAGCTTTAAAATTACCATTTATAGTGTCATTTATTATTTTTATAAACCTATAATAAAAATTTAATAGTTATTTAAAATGTGAGTATTACATTTTCAACTTATCCTTAAATAAAATATTATAAAAATCATATTCTTACCAAATATGATTAAATATTATATAATTGTGGTCTAAGGTTGTTTTTTTTTTCAAAACCCACTAATCCAAATATTTTGATCAAGTGTTAGTGTAACTTTATAATATTGTAATATTATTTTTTACCTTTAATTACCAGATTTATCATTAACCCTGGAAAATAAAATACAGAAAGTTACTATTCATCATAGATTATGTTGATAATATTAGAACATAAATTTCACACTTATCACAACCATTTATATACATTTTTACAAATTTAATTCACAGAAGTGGCTAAATTATGTTTAACACTAATCCACGGATATGGCAAGGAGGCGGGTAAAAGATTCATTCAAAAGTTCTACATGATTTCATATCTAAATAAAAAAATGAATCCAATTACCTAAATTGGATCAATATATTCATTATTTGTCTCTATTTAATTTAAATATAAATTTTAATGTGTATAAGTATTTAGATGAAAATGTATTTTTTAACTATGATGTAGTATTTTTCACTATTCATCATAAAAGAATCTTCTAAAAAAAATACCAAGAAATCACCCTAATATAATTTCGATATACAAAATTCAAAGATGAATTATTTTTTTGAAATAAAATATATAAAGGTTTCAAAAATTGTATTTATAATTGGTTCTCTAATAAAAGGCGTTAAATCAGGATCTTGAATGTAACAAAAGCTAACTTAGTGTTTTGTGTAGTGTATGATTAACTTTCATTATAAATAATGATAAAAAAATAAATTTATTCAAAAAGGAACATATTTTAATGTCTTGGGTAACTAAAATTATGATTATTTATTCACCATTATACACCCTCATTCCCATCAAAATGTACATTAATATAACCCGCATGTGTACATATGGTTTACCATCTGCACAATATGATTCAATCCATTTTCCATCCCCCCTTTTCATTGATTGTTATAATGACATGTTAAATGTTTATATATAATATATAATATATTTTTATAATTATTTTATCATAATATAAAATTTACCTACTTACATTCCAAGAATTTGGGAAATGATAACATCACTCGTGCCTGTGTGTGGATTACCACCTCCACGAAGTGATATGATTTTATTGTCATTTCTGTTATACTTGGATGAGGATAAGGATATATTAAATGAATTTATAAAATATAATAATTATCATATAGAGGTTAAATATTAATCACCTTTCATTCCATCCTTCTTTCAAAAAATAAACTAATTTTCATGCATACGTATGACCTACTATCTACAGGAAAGATGTAATTTTTTTATATAATATTTATAAAGGATTATAAATATGTATAAAATAAATTTATATGATTTCTATCCCTTTATAAATATTTGATAAATTATTAAACCATTATTATCGTATAACGTCCCAGACCTATGAATTGAACCATGCTTAAGAAATAAAGTATTTATCACATAGAATAGTGATTTTAATAATAATTATAAAAAAAATAGTTGAAAAAAAGTAATAAGTAAATCATATATTTAATTATATATATGAATTTTTTTAAGGAATAAATTTATAATAAATTTAATATTTAATATATTTCTTGTGTTATTTCAAATGTTGAATGGTGATGAATAAGATTGGGGATTTATGCTTCAATTGTATATTAACAGGTATTTTTATACATGAATTTACATTGTGGAAATTATATTATCCCCATATATTGAATATCATTAATTTAAATTTCCTACTTAAATTTATATGGAATATATATTTTCCTTCTATTTTCATCACATTAATTATTTTACAGATCAAAGGACTATTTTTTATGAAAAATAAAATTATTTCTCTCTTTGCTCTAAAATATTTTTCCTTACACTTTCATATTTTAAAAAAAGTTTTCTATAAGGATTTTAAGATTTTAAGATTATTTTTTAATGTAATTTTTCCCATTGGTTTACTTTTTACATTTTTTTAAAAATAATCATCTTCTTATTTCTAAATGAGGTACTTTTTTAATTTTCTACAAAAAATAAGAAATGAATGAGTACTTTAAAATTATACGACTTGAAAAAAAATTACCACCATCAGGAATGTTCAATACATTGAATATTAATTTAAATTTTTCTAATACTAATTTCAAGAAAATGTTTACATAAAATTTTCGGGAACTTTCGGTTTTTTAAAAGTGATTTGTAAATAAAAACAATATTTCCCACAGAATATTTTTATTTATATTTTAATAATATTTTTATTCAGTAGTGACAACAACCATTGGTGTTTCTTATATTATATTGCGAATTTTATCCAATGATACAATCATAGTTATTTTTTTATACGGTTTAGGTTTCTTATGAGGATATGTTTATGAAAACAATTTTCTTATTTTATCCTATAATTGATGAAATATCGAACTCATTTTATTTTCATGGTTTATGATATAATGATATGATATATGTTATCATCTACCATAAAAATATGCATGATTATCATTATGTTATAGGAAGAACCAATATCTATATCTAATGAATTAGGTATGTATTATTTCTCATGATATAATTATGGGAAACAAGTTGAAGGGATTGATCCTTTTGGTAAATAAGTCAATGTACATGATTTATTATGCGAAATAACTAAATGTGATTGATCCAATATAGGAAACATGTGTTTATCATAAGATATTTTTATTGGTATATATCCATTAAATATTAAATGAATTCTATAATTATTATGGTTCCATAGATTTATGACATGAACTTGTCAAAAATAATTCTGTTACAATGGTTTCTCATTGTATGACTCATGTATATTGAAAAGATAATGTATTAGGGAATGAATCTTGTTTATGATCTTTGTCATATTGGGTATTAAATTTGATTATTATGTGAATGATATTATACCCTTATGATTATCTTATTCATTCATATGATCATTGATTGATATGCCCTATTCATACTATAAATGAGAATCCAGACTCACAATTTCTTATGTTTCTTTCCCCAGGTTTTGAACAATCATTTCACTTGGGTATTCCTATAAGAATAATATATGGGGGATATTTATAGGAGAGGTTGAAGGACATTCTTGGAATAAGAAGTTTTAATATTGAGTTTCTAAATACATTAAACATTTACAGTTCTTGAGTGTATTGAATTGTTGTGAATCAAATATTCATTTAAAAATATGTTATATTTATTCATAAAAAGATCAAGATACTATAGTAACTAAACATTAGAATTTATGATCAGGTTTTTCACCTAGTAAGATCCCTAAGATATGAATAACCACCTTTTATTTTCTTATAACTATATGAGGAAGGAATAATTGAATTACTTGTAATATGTATATTGGGGATGACATAGGACTTACACTAAGCAGGAGACTGATTAATGGTTTTTGAATAATTGAGTAGACTGGAGAGACTAGCTGATAGATGCGAATTTTCGATGAGAATCAAGGTTTCATCAATCATCTAATTATTGATACCCTCATTATCAGTGGAAGACATTATTGTTGCTACCATAAGGGGTTTATTAGTTAGGGAGAAATCCTAAATAATGTTCAATCATGAGAGGATCAATCTCTATAACCCATAAAGATTTTTGGAAATCTATTTTTCAAATGAATTTAATCTTTTCTATATATTTTTAAGAACTAGGGTTTTGTTTGATGTATGGACATGCTATTTTTATTTGTAAATTTTTGAATATGGCCTTATCTGAGATCCCATTGAGGTCATGGGTGTTTTAGAAGTGTCTAAGGCTTGTTCGGAGCCCGAAACTAGGGGTTTTGATGAAAATGGATTAGTGAACAATTAGTGAAAACTATGCACGGTAGGTCTTATAGTGTGAATAAACCGTGTGAGGCTGGACATTGGGGTTATATGTGCTGCATTATTTGAGGAAACAATGTTGGATGAGGTGCATTGTCATGCATCTAGTTCAGTAATTTAAATAGATTAGACATTGTATTTTCATAGGGATTACACATGGTTAGTAAATCATGTGGGTAACCGTGCACTATGCCCCATGCCTATAGAAAACAATGCACAACTGACTAAAATGTTTCCAAACCGTGCGCCTGAAACGTTCCACCCCTACTATTTTTCAAAATTTAATAATTTTATATTAATTAATTTTCTTTTTAAACCTAAAATACTATTTCCTTTCAATATATAACGTGTGAGGTTTGGGAAAGCTCTCTTGGTGACTATTATTCTAATTCAAATGTACTCCTCATCCTTCCTCTTATTTGAGTTTGGGTTGTCTCATCAGATTAGAATCGGTAATATATAGATTCCTTTTTATCCATTATCAATTCTTTTAGCTATTGATTACGTTTTTTGGATTTAGGATCACATTCCTTAACATATCATTCTTCGTCCCATCTTTATATTTATCCTAATAGGAGTTGAATCATGACTTTATAGTGGATTAACATTCCACTACCAAGCTAAGGAAGGTGGTATATATTTTTCTTTCAACTTTTTGTTCTTTATAGAGCGATCGACCATTATTCCGCCCACCAGGCTTTTTGATGTGAACTCAAAATAGAACCTATAAATTGAAGTAATTAAAATAGGGCCTATTAGGGATGCACATAGTTTCCTTGTGATGCCTTGGTGGTTTCTACCCCAACCAAAAGTCACCCATGGGGAGAACCTTATAAGTTTATCTTTTGTATTCCATGTCAAACCACTCAGGGGGTGTTTTTGGGCTTTCCATGTTCTAGGAATCCAATTATAATGGAAAAAGTTGAATTTATATATTTGGAGAATGAATTTCCTCCTTTAACTTATTATAAATTGTTCAACTTGAATTGTTTAATTGTCGAATTTATTAAATTAGTTTATGTTAAATGTGAATGGATTAAGTGAGTGAGTGTACACATTAAATTATATTATTTTGAATTATTATTAATAAGTAGGTAGACATGTATTTTGTGTTTAATTGAAAGCAGTGGTTAATGGGTGGGTGTACCCATGTGACTGGATTAAATGGGAATGAATAACATGATTCAATATACTCATGGGATGGTATTAAATGTATTTGATTATATGAGTGGGTATAATCATTGAATGAAATTAAATGTATCTGAATTTATGAGTGGATTATATAAAAAAAGAAGACAATAGATACATATAATGAATATATAACAATCAAAAGGGATAGATCAAATAAAATGATGCATATTGAACATGTATCTGGAAAATATCAAAAACAAGTACGTGGTAGTAAACAAGAATACATGTATCGAAAATCCAGAAAGGCCATAAAGTGTCCCATTTTTATCACAAGTCTCATCTTGGTCCTATGACCCCATTATCCTAATCATCAATCAAAAACCTATATTAGGGTGCTTTCCAATATCAGTTCTTTCAACCATATAATCTATATGGGTCCCCTTGGGAGGCCCAAATATGGGTTTCAGAAAAAATATTAGTAGGTATTCAACCAATGGTCAATATATTTCAGTATGTTTTGTATAAGCTATGCATTGTAGTAAAATCAGTGAAATAAAAGAAATGTTCCAATGGAACGTATCCCATATAAACAAGTGATATCAAATATCATTTTAGGATTCCCGTAAATACAATTTTAATGATCAAAATAAGGCCTCTATAAGAAATAAGAATAATCAACACAACCGCACCGTACTCCCATTTGTCTATAGTCCCCAATTCCTTTCTATATGATAATACCATATTAATATTCCACATCCTTATCATACAACCAAACATATCATAATTCCCACAGCCATGTCGTATAAGGAAAATAATCACAAACCCACAACCACTCCGTAATAACAAAAGTGTCAGACCATGATGATCTGAAACCAATGTTTCTTGGGCCGAGCCATCCTCAGTGAGTCCCAAGAGCATCTTAATGGAGAATCATTATAGGCACTTGGTGGAGTCCTTGTAAAATTTACATCAAATCTTCCTATTCACGTTCGATAAAGCAATATCCAAGGGTTTTTAAAGCCCAAAGCATCCCATGGAATCAAGACCCAACTAGTGCATGTTTCTAGGACTCCAACCAATGATTTTACTATGTTTAACCACTCATATAATCAGAAACATTTAATTACATTTGATTTTACACACTCATATAATCCGATAAATTTAATTCCTATACTCTCACATGATTTGTTGATGTATATGTTCCAAGGAATCCTATTAGTTCCCATACTGAGTTTCCATCATGATGGTCCTAGTACTATTTGAGGATGTCTTTGTAATTGAAACATTGGATCCGACCATTTATGGTAAGAAACATTTGTTATTACAGAGTGGCTATGGGTTTGTGATTCTTTTCATTTCATGGCAGGGTTATGGGAATTATGAAAGGTTTTGTTTTACAACAAGGATGTGGAATATTAATATTGTTTTATTATATGGAAAGGAAGTGGGGACTAGACTCACATGGGAGTATGACAAGGAAGTGTTCCTTATTAATATTCCATGTAGCTACCTTGTTTGGAGACTGAAATTTGTTTTAGGGAACCCCAAATGAATATTTGGTATCACTTGTTTGTTAGGGATATATTCCATCAAAAAATTATTCTATTTACCTTCTTTACATACACTATATATTTTATATAGCATAGATTGAGATTTATAGATCGTTGGGTGAATACATACTCAGATGTTATCTAAAACCATATTTGGGCCTCCCATTGGGAACCAAATAGATTATATGGCTGATGGAAATGATATTTGAAAGTGTCGTCATATAGATTTTTTATTGATGATTAGGATAATGGGAGCATGAGACAAATCTGAGGCTTGAGATGAAACATGTACACTTTTTGGTCTTTTTGGATTTTGGATACTTGTAATATACATTGCTGACACATAATGTATTAGATTTTTTCTAGATAAATATACTAGATGAATCAATTTATATGATCCATCTTTTGATATTACTTTTTATTCCTTCTATTTTACTATTGTATTCTTGTTTTATATATTCAACTATAAATGGTTATTACATTATTCATTGTTACACACTGGTAATGATGGAAAATTCTCTCCACAGACACACTTGAGCCTTCACTGCTAGTTAGTGGCCTCTATAATTTGGGGGATGCGTTTGATGCTATGTGAACAATAGGGCATAGGACATTGTTGAATGGAATTCGGTTTCAGGATGTTACAAATTGGTATCAGAGTAATTTCTGTTTAATTTTGACTTACTATTTGGCTAAAATAGAGTGATATTGGAAGGAAATTGTGTTTGGTAATTATTTTTTCTCGGGAGTAGCTACACCACGTATAGTGAGAATCCAAATTTTCATCAATGAAATTGTTATTTTTTAGATTCTGACTGTTATAGTTTATTTGATTTCACTGTTGGGTAATGCACTTTCTTCGTGATGTCACTGTTAATTCAATTGTTGGTTCAATTTATGTTCCAACCTGATGAGATAAGGGAATTCCTTATCATGCATCGTATAGGAACTTTTGAGGATTCACATTCCATGCATTATGTCATTATATTTAGCATGCATTACATAACAAATTTTGTTGTGATAAGTGCTATGATATTTGTACCTACTATTATGATAGAATTAGTACAGAGGATAAATAAGTGAAAAAATATTTCTAATCATATGGTGTATGGGCCCTAATACATTAGATAATGATTCCCCCTATTAATCTTTTGTTTAATGTGAAATTAATGAGATATGGTTTGAATTATATGGGATGAAAATTTTGGTTCAGGAGTTGTTATGGGGCTTCATGGATTGGAACCTAGTGAAACATAAGATAAATCATTTGACGTAATTAATGTTAAATGAAAACTAAATGTAATAGAATATAGAGACTTGACCAAGAACTAACATTTGGATGGGAAAGAGTCAAAATTTCTATTGGTATTTGTAAAATTTCTACACATAGGCCTTGATTTAGGAGAAGGATGTGGGTTATGACTTGGTTTTAGGAGGGTTTTCCATATCCTTTGCATTATAGTTTTGAATTGGATATCGTCAATTTCTGAGGCGTGTGTTTGGAATTGTATAGGAATTCCACCATGAAAAAATCCATTGGTACGCCAGGAGGGTGGTGATGACCATTATCTGGAGGTAGTGGGCTATGTGCTACTAGTGGATCCTGATTTTGATACAGATGTAGAACCCAAAATTGTTCAATACATAGTTGATGAGGTACAATTCTCTGAGGTTTTCAATCACATTATGTAGACTTATCAGGGAGAACCACATCCTACATTTTCTTTGGATGATTTGACATGTGTATTATAGAAGTTGAATATTCCCTAATTTTGGAAGGATGGTGACCCACATGCTGTTGAGATGTAGATAGATTTGATTTTTTTGATATTCGACCATCTTGAGACTCCTCTTAAGTGGAGGGTAAATCTCATGATGTATATGATTCATGCAGTAGAAAAGCACTGGGGGATGTATTTAAACAACATGATAGGCTATGAAATATGTGTTAGAGGCATTTAAAAATCCAATTCTTTGACTAATTTTACCATGAGACTCTGCGGGAATAGTAGGCTAGCGAGTTCATGAGTCTGGAGTAATGAATGATGACAATTATGTAGAACTAAACATGATTTATAGAGTTGTTGCATTATGTACTGACGTACCATACTAATAAGCTACTATGACTGAGACAATTTGAAGAATCTCTTTGGCATGATAGAAAATCATAATTCAACATGTTAATATCGACTTATATCACTAAGATTATGAATAAGGTGATAATTATAGAGAAATATATGTGTAAATTTTTTTGTTTAGACCATGGAAGTGTTGTCTCTCAACCAAGTGGTTCTGTATCTTCATGAAGGAAGCACCATTTTGTGGATTCCCATGAGATTAGTTCTAGTCATGTAGTGAATACTGGTAGCTTAGTGTTCTTCAATCAGTTTGGAAGGTGAGTCCACATAAAAAATCACTGCAACTGTGACTCATTCGATTGATGAGATTACGGTAGGATGGGGTACATGTAATAGTTTTGTAGGACCATCCCTCTAGTTGTGATTGGTAGGGGATGAACTTTGACAATAGGTATAATATTAGGTATCTTATATCCACATCAAGCATTGAACTATATTAGTGTCGGATGATCAAGATGATACAGTGTTGGTCATGGCCAAGGTATCCAGACACAAGTTATATTAAGACATCATAGGGGACCAACTCCAGGCAGAGATGTTGTTTCAAATGGTCATGGTACCAACATGATTTATTCTATACAACCTACCCCTATGGAGTAGGGTGTCAGACTGTCTATGGTGAGAGGCATTATTTTAGAATCTTATAATATAGTATCATCACTTTTTTATATAGGTGCATCTTATAGTTTCATATCTTCACATGTGGTAAAAGGAATTGGGCTCATTGTTTGGTCTTTTGAGAGTGATATGTAACTAGAAACTCTGTTGGGGATTCCAACATAGGGTGTATTCCAATGCATGGAGTGTACCCTTGATGTTGGTGGGTGACACTTCATTGGAGATCTATATTTCCATGAGTTGATAGGGTTTTACATCATACTCAGGATGAACTGGCTATTGTCTTATCGAGCTTACACCGACTGCTAATACCGGAGGGTGAATTTCACCTCACCAGAGGGTGCAATGTATACTCACAAGGGTTAATGTGATCTTCCGTTTAGCCTATATGGACCACAATATTGTGGGATCAGCAGAATGATAGTCTAGATTATAAGATTGTATCTGGATGATCTCGGAGGGAGTTAGGTGGACATTCTTCCAGTGGTTGATCATTTTAGGGGTGTGTTCTTGGATATATTTTATGGATTACCTCTAGAGAG
Source organism: Viscum album (assembly GCA_963277665.1). Taxonomy (NCBI): domain Eukaryota; kingdom Viridiplantae; phylum Streptophyta; class Magnoliopsida; order Santalales; family Viscaceae; genus Viscum; species Viscum album. The sequence continues at coordinate 1,145,811,753 of OY728148.1, forward strand.
AGAGGGGTGTAATTCTCAACAAAAACAGTGTCATTAGGTACCCCAGCATCCATTAATCCTTATAGGATGGCTATGAAAGAGTTAGAAGTTTTCATGAGAAATCTAGAGGATTTGGAGGGGAAAGGGTTTACCTGGCCCAAAACTTCTCTGTGGGGTTTACCAGTCTTTTTCAGAAAAAGGTTGATAGAAATATTAGGCTATTCATTGATTATCAGAATTTTAATCATCTAAAAATTATTAATTGATGTCCCATTCCACATATAGAAGACCTATTTTATAAGATTCATGGAGCCTATGTGTTCTCAAAAATAAATTTGAGGTCATGATTTCATGAGGAACATGTTCAACATGTTGATATAATGCATACAACATTTAATGGAAGGTATGGTCTATATGAGTATCTGGTTATTCTGTTCGATTTCATGAACAATCAAGTAGTTTTCATGGCTCAAATGAACTAAGTGTTCCATTGTTACATATATTATTTTCATAGGGTTTTTGTGAATCATATGTTGGGGTATTATCACAATTGAAATGACCATGAAAAATATCATCAGATCATTCTGGATACACTATGGGATCATCAATTATATTATAAACTCACAATGATCTAGTTTTGGATGGATTAAATTCACATTCTAGGTCACATAATCTGATATATACAATTATTGGGGGACCCAGATACGGTTGTAGTGGTTGTTTCCTTCGAGCGTCCCAAGAAAATTTTTGATATACATTGATTATTAGGGCTATCTAGTTACAACATTAATTTCATAAAGGAATTATCATATATAGTAGTATCATTAACAATCTTGACTATGAATTTTGTGAATTATGTAAGGTCTGATTCTTGCAAGACATTCTTTTACGAGATGCAAGAAAGGATGGCATCAACACTAGTCTTGATACTACTAGAGAATGGAAGAATATACACTATGTATTGTGACACATCAGTTATTGGTATCCGAGTATTGTTGATGTAGGGGGATAGAGTCATAGATTATGGGGCTCAGAAGCTAAGGCCACACAATAAGAATTACCCGACACATGTTATTAATATAACATCAGTTGTTCATGCATTTCTTTGTGACACTATTTACTTGGACAATATTTTGTGGTGTACATAGACAACAAAACCCTCAAGTATATTTTTTCACAGTGTGATCTGAATATGGGGTATAAAATATTAGTGGAGTACCTAATTTCTATTGAATTTAAGCATGAAATCATGATTGGTAAAGTCAATATGGTGGTTGATGCAATGGGTAGGAGGACTTATATATTTGTGGTGTGGCATAACAGTAGTAAGTGGAAGCTTATGGAACTATTCTATGAGGCAAATTTCATGGTTCACGATAGGAAGAGATAGAAATATCTACCATCTTTAGCTATGACCAATACCCAACGTGATAGAGTGGGGAAGATGAAGCTATTAGATTCTGTGGGCATAGTCTTATGAGAGACTAGGGCAGGTGAGGACCACCTCCGGGTTGGACAATAGGTGATGATGATATCAGGAAAATCCATGGAAGCATTTTGGTTCTAAGGGACATGGATGAGTATTTGATACATTATTTTCATGCTTTATCTTCATCAGTGAATCCCAGGGTCACTAATATGTTTCATGACTTGCGTTCCCAGTACTGGGGGATGAGTATGAAGAGAGAGGTATCTAGTTTTGTTATGAGGTGTACCACCTATCTACAAGTGAATTAGGAATATCAGTGACCAACCGGTATTTTATAGCAGTTACCTTTTATGAAGTGGAATTGGGCTGATGTAGCGTTGGATATTATGATAGGTTCAGCACAATATTCTCTATGTAATGATACAATGTGGTTTTTTTAACAGGATCACTGAGTGTTCTAATTTTCTGTTAATCAAGGATACAATTAGTGTTGATTAGCTTAGAACTTTTTACATCTGTGAAATACTATGAAATCATGGGGTACCATGCACTATCATTTCAGATAGTTAATCCCATTTTACGTCACCTTTATGGATGAATTTACAGATGGATCTTGGTACACATGTTCTTATGAGTACAACATACCACCGTCAAACTAATGGCCAGTTAGAGGGGTTCATATAGGCACTCTAGGACATGCTCTGAGCATGCGTACTGGATTTTTGGGGCTATTAAGAGAGGGATATACCCAATATAAATTTAATATAAAATAATAGTTATTCAAAAATGATACATATTGAAACTTATGAGGCTTTGTATGGTAGGAAAGACTAATCACCCCTGTGCTAGTTAGTGGCAAGTGAGGTAGCTTTACGAGGACCACATATTATGTAAAAGGCTTCTAAGTATGTCCAATTTATTTAGAAGAGTATGGATACAACAAAGTCCCAATAAAAATATTATTCTAATCACCAAATATGACATATAGAGTTTGAAGTTGAGGATCGAGACTTTTTTTCGGTTTCACTGTTGTTGGGACAGAGAAAGATCTTGATACTGAGTAAGCATTCACCGTGATATGTTAGATTGTTCATGATTATGAAGAGAGTCAGTTCATTAACTTATCAGTTGTATTAATCTTAAAATTAATGATACATGAAAGACATCATCCATGTATCTCATTTTCAATACAAATATTTTGATCCATCCAACACTTTTCATCATTATTAGGTTGAGTTACAAGTTGATGCATCTTTCGAGGACCGTTTTATTTGTATCATTGATATTATTAAAAAGGTTCCTCGAGGATGATGTCCTCCTCTAGTATGGTTTCTATGGTAGAATGACTATTTATAGGATGAGACTTGGGAGTTGGAGGCTGATGTATGTGCTCAGTGGATAGAGTTATTCTTCGTAGAATCTTGACCACACCTCAGAGAGAAATCTAGGGATGAATTATTATAAGTGGGATGATTGTTAGATATAGGGGTTTTTATGTGGAAAATATGACTTATTTTTCGGTGTAATTCATGAACATGGACTTATGTGAGTACTTATTGAGGTCATGGGTATTGTGGAGGTTTTTTAGGCTTGTTCGGAGCTTCGAACTATGTTTTAGGATTAAAATGGCCTTGTGCACAATTAGTGAAAACCATACGGGATAGGTAGCATAGTTTGACTAAACAATGTGGGGCTAGACCAAGGGGGTATATAGGTTTAATAGTTTGAGGAAAATTTGTGGGATGAGGTGCACACCCATCTGGTTGGGTTTGATGTTTCAGAAAATTTTAATGTGGATTTCCGATCGGTTTTCACATTGATTGAAAAATTCTGTTGGTAAACCATGCGCCTTTCCCCAAGCCTATAAATGCACAATCGACACACAGTTTTCCATGCAATGTGCCTAAACCATGTGACCCCTACTTTTTAGGGAAATTATTAATTTTAAATCAATTAATTTTTTTAACCTAAAGTCCACATTTTTTCTACGCACAAAATGTAAGTTTTAGGAATGCTTTTAAGGTGACTATTCTATGATTTCATATCAAATCATAAAATGACCTCCTATTTTATTGTGATTTGTCTCATCATATCAACATCGGAAAAATCAATATTCATTTTATCCATTCTTAATTCCTTAGTCTACTGATTGTGCTATTTGGATTTTTGATCATATCCCCAAATTTCTCGTTCTTCATTTATTCTTCAGAGTTATACTAATCCAAGTGAAATGATGACTTGATATTGGACAAGTACACCACTGTTGAGACATTGTAGGTGATATATACCTTTCTTTTTCTTTTGGTGATTTATTGAGGTATCGACCAATATTCCATCAATCAGACATTCCAGTGTAACCCTGAAATTGAACTGTCTAATTCAATTAAATGAAATATGACCTACTAGGGATTACCATAGGTTCCTTGTGATGAGTTGGTTGTAATTTCCCCAAACCAATTCCACCCATGGGGTGAAATTTATAATTTTATTTCGGTTATAACATGTCAAACCACCCATGTGGTGTGTTTTCAGTTTCCTTGTTCTAAGAAGTCAGTTATAATAGAACAAGTTGAGTGGGTTGATTCGGTGATTGGTTTTATTCTTTTACATTGTTATAAGATGTTCAACATGAATTTGTTAATTGCTTATTTGATAAAATTGGCTTTTTTAAGTGTTAATTTATTATGTTATTGGGTAATCTAATTATATTCCATTCTTGTGAATTGTGAATATTGGGCTGGTATACCCATTTTTTGTGTTTCATTGAAAACGATGTTAAATAAGTGTGTATACCCCAATGGATTGATTAAATGGGAATGGAATACATAAGTGGGTATACTCATGGGACAAAATTAAATGTATTTTATTATTTTTGTGAAAAACTAATTGAATGAAATTAAATTTATATGATTATATGAGTGGGTAGAATCATATGGAATTGAATTGTTAAATTCTGTGAAATGGATGAATTTTTGAATAGATTCCATAGATAAATTTCCATGGATCTAGAATATGGAAGTGTATTCCAAGAGAAGTGATGCTTCCTAGGTCATGATGTCATGGGATGCATTGGGATTTGGTAACCCTTGGATCCTACTTTCATGGATTAATGTAGAACAAGTTGGTTTACATGTTCCTAGGACTCCAACCATTGTCTATACTCAGCTTCCATTGGATGATCCCATGACTCGTTGAGGATTCCTTAGCCTTAGAAATATTCAATCTATCCCATCGTGGTTTGACACTTTGGTTATTATGGAGTGGCCCTGGTTTTGTGATCATTTTCATTATATTACATGACCTTCGGAATTATGATTGGATTGTTTGTACAGTAAGGCTGGGGATGGTTGATATAGTTTTAATATAAGACAAGGTCTTAAGGATAGGATACACATTGGAGTATGGAGAGGCCTTGTTTTTTATTCATACGTATTGTAGCTTCCTAATTAGTAGCTTGACACTTGTTTTGTCGGGAGTCTCGAGAGTCCAATTTGTATCACTTGTTTGTAGTGGATAAATATAATGGGCACATTGCTTTTGTTTATTCGCGTTACGTAAAATGCGTGTCATATATAGAAAAAAATGAAATGAAGAGTCATTTGGGTGAATAACTACTGGGATGTTATCTCATACCATGTCTAGTATTCCATTGGGGACCCAAAAAGATCATATGTCTGTAGGAAATGATAATGGAAAGATCCATAACATAGGTTGTTGATTACTTATTAAGAAAATAGAAGAATTGTTCCATGATGAGCCTTGTGATGCTACTATGATTTTGTTTTTGGTATTTTTTAATTTTGGATAAATATATAGTACTTCACATTCGTGTACCTATTTTGGCTTTTTTCTGCATAAATGTACCATATGCATCATTGTATATGAGTGATTATTCGAGATTGTTATCTATTCCTGCAATGTATCTGTTGTCAACTTATTTTACTAATTACTATGTTATATATCATTACTTTTGGATGTGTTACACTTTGGTAATGAGGGAATAGTCTCCTTAAAAACACACCAAGTCCACCACTGCTATTTCGAAGCCTCTAGCGTTTGGTAGATGCTCTTGTGTCAATGTGGCCAACCGAGGTTAGGGCACTGTTGAGTGTTATCTAGGTCAGGGATGTTACATTTTTGTTAAATAAATAAATAATAATTGGTTTTATTATACACAACAATGATTTTATTATTCATTATAGGTAATAGTGAGCTGATATTTTTTTCACACATCCCTGAGTTTCAACGAAATGTGTTATGTTACTAAATTATTATTATTCAATAGTATTGGTATCACTTAGCCTTTCTAATAGAGTTTAGGAAAAGGATTATGTAAAATATTAAAATATATGGTTTACATATATATAAAATTAATTATTTAGTGACTAATAAATTTTAAATGAAAATAGAAACCTTTTTTGACTAAATGCAATCATTTTTTGGAAAACTAATTTTATTATCATAAATGATTTTTACGTTAATAAATCAAAAAAAAATTTGGAATGATTTTAATTAAATATATATATTAAATATTTAATAAAATGTATAAAATTCATTATATGTGTTTTCTAAATAAGAGATGTGAATTTATCTAATTCTACACTTAAAGCTATATTTTCTACAAAAAAATATTTTTTACCATAGGTTAATCTATATAAAAATTAATCTTTACCAATTTTAGAATCTTTAAAAAAAACTTATCTAGAAATAAAAAATTCTCTTATGATTAATGTCTAGGTTTTTTTCCTAAAAAGTATCATTTTTTGATGAATAATGAAATTACTGAATTTTGATTTAAAAATTATTTTTTGTTTAATTTATTTATAAAGATAAAATATATTTTAAATTTATTTTAATGTAAAATTATTTTTATAATATATCCAATAATAATTTTTTTAATAAATTACATATTGAATTTTGATACAAGATCTTTTAATACTATTGAACATGTTTCTCTTTATAAAACTACATTCTCATCATGATTACGAGATTAGTTATAAATTAATTTTTATCAATTGTGCGAATAAAATTTCGAGAAATTTATTCCATTTTTGGAATAAAAATAATTTATATTATCTAATAATATCATCTTAATTTTTGAAAAGATTAATTGGGAATGCAGTAAAAATTAATTACTATGGTTGTGATAAATATTAGTTTACTTGGGGTTAAACTAAAAAGGTAAGGATTAAAAAGATCTATATACATGTATAAGAACACTTTTATTGAAATATTGTGGCCCATGCACCTATAATATTATCTATTGGAGATTCTTACCGTTGTGACATAAGAAAAATGTGGGAGAACACAATTATTTTCAAAAATACCAAGTGTTTCCTCTCTCCCACTTATAAAAGGACACACAATATCCTCTCTTCCTCACAACTGTAAAAAAATTTGGTTCAAAAAATACTTTCCAAAGCGACATCTCTACTTTTATAATATCGTTATAGATTCCTTATTTTTGATAGAAAGCCTTCCATTGAAGGATTTTTGTCTAAAACATAGGTGGATTCCAGAAGAATAAGAAACATTGATTACTAAGCATTTTTGTTTTATTTTTAACTCCACAACGATTAATTATTATTTTACTATTATGATATAATAAAGTAAATATATTAATTATTATTATATGTTTTTTTAGTTAATAACCTATAACCAAATCCACTTCCATCAAATGGATTATGAATTCATAGTTCATGTTTACGGCAGACAACCTCGTCATGAACCAATGTCATTTTTTTCCACTACAACATTTCACGATTGGGTATGATTATTGATATAATGTATATATATGTTATTTATAAAAAATATATACCAATTGAGTAATTATATTATATCTCCCTTTTTCCATTTCATATGTTATATGATAACATCACTCATGTGTTTGGGGAAATACCCCTACGTGAAGTGATGCCATTTGTATTTCATGACCATTTTAATCGTATGATTATAAGGATAAATAAATGATATATAAATGACATAATTACTATATTAATGAAATATTTTTCATTTTGAAAAGTTAATTTACCAATTTTTTTCTTTTCACTCACCGAATGATGATAACATCGTTCATGTTTGTGTAGACCACTACCTTCACAATACGATGCGACTCTCCCTTTTCATCACCACACCATATTGATGATATTTATAATTTTTTTTAAAAAAATAATATGGTATTTATGACACTATAATCATTATTTAAATAAAATATATTACCTACTACCTTTATACAATGATTTTTGAATAAAATTGAATCTTTTCTCATCTATACATACGACCCACCTCCTACATGATCGAAACATAGTTAATTTATCAAAACCATATTTTTTGATTGGTATTAAAGGTATATTTGATGAATAAACATGTCAATTATTTCATAATTATCATTCCAAAAAATTATGGAAGCCATATCAAAGTAGGAGGAATAAAAATATCAAATCAAAACATATATTAATAACAAATTGGTTAGTACCCAAAATGTAACCTTAACATGGAATTTTTAATAAACGGGTAATAAAAGGCCATAATAAAAATAATATATGGTATTATATATATAAATAATTTTCAATTATTATTTATAATAAAAATATATTTATTTTATAAGTGGGTTTAACTTGTATGACTGAAGTAACTTCATATGTTAAGATATTTCCAAATAACATTTATTTTTATGTGAGACACATGGAATATTCACCATTGGTTTTTTATATGTGTTGTATATTATGAAACATATTGTAAATTATGATTATTATCATTTTTTGGGATTTAAATATATATTTTAGGATCTATCTTTCATGTGGTTTACCTTTCAAAAGTAAACTAATCGTTAAGGTGTCTTTGTTTTAATTTTCCTTCATTGAGATGTACATATATTATGAACCAATATTATCTCACATTGTGTATAAAAAAACCCTTGTACATGAAAAATAAATAATTTATTTATCATCAAGATATTTTATGTTCCATTTTATTTCTTCCTTTTATGGATTTTATCTTTCAAAATTACCAAATTGGAAATGATTTTTTGTTAAAATATCATAATTTATCAAGACTATATATGATTACATTTTTCATGATAGAATATTTTGTTAGATATCACAAGAAACAAAAAAATTTATAATACTATGTTTATTTCATGAGAATACATGTTTTACATTAATTTTCATTTCCTAATGAACACATAACATAATGGTCTTTTTAAGAAAAATCATCATTTCGATTAAGGACCCCATTTTTTTTTACAAAAATATGTATTCTAAAAATGTTTTAAAAAATGATTTAATTTTATTTTAAAAATTATTTATTATTTCATATTTACCCATGATTTACATTTGATTGTTTTTTTAAAAAATTAATCTTTTCATTATTTGAAAAAACTACTTCATTTTGTATTTTACTAAAAAATTGAATGGAATCATTTTTCTAAAGTGTACTGTATAAAACAAATTACTATTATGACATCCATTATATTCCTTGAAGATTCTATTATATGTTTTTATGTTTATCTTAATATAAATGTAACATCAAAATGGTTTTATATTTTCAAATTTATTTTCAATTAATATTTTTTTTAATCAGGAAATATTTTTTGAAATATATTAAAATAATTTTACATATAAAATTAAATCTGTTGGTGTTACATATACCTTTCTAGGGGTAAAATACAAGGATAAAAAACTAATTATTTATCTTAATAGTTTATGTATATTCTGGATTGATGTTTTTGAAACCTGTATCACATCTATGGGTTATATAATAATTTTTTTGGGAAACCTATTTCATTTTTGTTAGATATGAATATATATTATAAGTTGGATTACTAAAGGGAAGATATTTATGTGAAAAATTATAAATTATTCATCAATTAAAAAGATTGTGTTCCATGTTTCGAATGGTAGTCAACTATTTTGGTCATCATATATAAATTTATAAAATATATTTAATATTAATCTAAAAATATATAATATACTTTTTTTAAAATACTAGTCCAATATAATTTATCTAATTAAAATAATACATGACTCACAGAGACAAATCTTGCATTCACAAACTAGTCCTATCACTCACAAGGAGACAAATGAGGCATATTGGAATAATGTCTTCGAGTTATTGATCTTGTTGAATGAAAGCCAAAATAATAATTTGGGTAATTTCAATCCAATCTTGTTACATGTGTCAAAGATTGGGTGTAAAGGTGGAATAAATTACAATAATAGGGTTTTCTTGGGATGCTAGCGTCCTTGATTTTAATTTTTTATGTCTACAAATCTTTGATAATGGGACAAAATAAATTTTAGATACCTAAATACCTCATAAAGTTTGAGTTTCATATGAGTATATATTTATCATTAACGGATGTGTGTAAATGTTGTAATTAATTAATGTATTGAAAAAATTATCCATTTATGAACTAATCTCGTCAGAGTAATTTAAGAAGGTTCTTTTACAAGAACCCTAATATTAAACTTATACGATAGTGTCGTTATAATAATATTTTCACTGTAAATAATCATTATGGTGATTCTCAACCATGAAAGAGATAACTAGCTATTTGGGATATCTCTATATTTTTTAAAATTAAATCCTAGTAATGTGAATTTTACTTAGGTTAGATAAATAATTCCATGGTTTGAGGAATTATTTTTGAACTCAATACTTTATTATGGTCATATAAAAGTACTACTACATTTCTTTAAAAGGATACACAAACATGACGATGTTATATGGCCATTAAATATCATTTATATATTTTAGAAAAGTTTTAATGTATTTTAATTTCATTGTATCACGTCTTATGTAGTGAAAAGAAACATAGAGACAAGAATAAATTACATGGTTGTGAAGTATCATCTTTTGGAGCTCACAATCAATATCGGTCCATAAGGGTTTTATGGAACCGTGATGGATTTATACATTTTTTCAGAAATAAATTTCATATTTTTAAAAATATTACATGTCCTCACGTATTTTTTTTGAATTATTACATTATCAGAATATTCTCTTCTGTATCTATTTAGGTCTTCTGACATTGTTTAGAGTTTCGAAAAATTATTTTGCAGGAACCAACAATGATGCTAGATCATGGTGGAGGATATTATGGATGATTTAATAATTATGGAAAATTTCTTGGACTAATTTCATTGATTCAACAAGAAAATGGGATATTTTCTTAATATACTAATCTTGGTTTACTGTACCAAAATGTTGTAGGTGAAAGATTAATCCAAACATTAGTTAGAATGAAATTATGTATACCTATTAACTATAATTTATCAAAATTTATAGGGAAAAAATAACTATAAATTATATAATACATTTTCAATTAGGATTATATAAATGATATTTTAAAAAAACCATCTAAAAATTTTAAGGGCTGGAAACTAGTTTTGTGACATGTGTGTTTTGGGGGATGTCCCATAGAAGAGAGAGAATATAGAAGACTAGAAGATATTATTCACTACTATTACCTCAGCTTTCTTTTAATAATATATTATTAAAATAATAAAGGATACAATTTTGTTTTAAATTATAGAACACTTCAATTATGGTATCATGAAATTTAAAATTTCATGAAAATAAAATATTTGTGGTTGTGATTTGATCAGGAGTTTTTATGATAATACTGTAACTGATCTCTATACTCTAAATCAGTTTATGAATTGATAATATTACATGATGATTCCCATTTATAAAGAGGTGTTCAACAAATATAAATTAAAAAATAATTTATAATAATACGTTAGATCAGGTGGTTCAAGAATCATAAATGATTAACAAATAATTATACCAAAGTTTTATTAAGAAAATAATGGTGAATTTTTTTGAAGATCTATAGGGAATATAAATTCCGTCATTTGTAGTTATTATGTGATGTTTAAAAAAATTAACTATAATATTAGATATAACAAATATCTACATTTTTATGAAAATTCAAAACTTGTTATGTTTCAAAAATATAGCACAATTTCATAAATGAGGATATGAATTTAACAAAGAGTAATTACGTTTGATAATTAATTGAGTTTCTTATTAGTGTAAATCTTTTTGTATGTAAATGAGTTTTTAAAACCAATAAAAAATCATTAGAAAGCATTCCGAGATATATGGTTAGACTAGTTTCTAAAGGGTTTATTCAATATTACGGAACCGACTATATCGATACATTATACATAGTATCTAAAAATAAATCTATTTATATATATATATATATTATAGGAATTATTAGATATTTTTTACTTGAAATTATATCTTTTTTTGAAAGATAAATATATTTAAGGGAATATTTATATTGATATTAAAATGAAACAACCCGATTGATTCCTATATAGTAATGGGGAAATATAGTATATAATCATTAAAGGATAATCTATAGTATTAAACATGATTATAACTAGTGGGATTTATAATTTAATGATATATTTACTTCCTTGGGTTTTTTAAAAAACATTATAAATCAATGAATATAATTAATGGTGAATGGGATTAAAATATCTTTTCTTGTTTTATATGGTGATTGAAATTTATACACTAATAATGATAATGCCCTTTATATATGAGGTGAAATAGTTTATCTCAATGAATGTTTATAAGAAAGATATGGGTGATGTATCCTTTTTCACAGTCTTAATGATTTATATAGAAATGTTAAGATTAATTCTAAGCTTCTCTCAAGAAATATATATTAATAATATTTTAGATAAATTTCATATGGATGACTATACACCATGTCTTAAAACTATAAGTAAGGGAGAAAACTCAATATGAAACAATTAAATGAAAATAATTTTTAATGATAATTAATGAAATAAATCCCATTTTCTTCAACCATTGGTAGTTTAATGTGTGATTAGTTCTATACGTGGCATTCCATTTTAGTTTCATCAAGAATATTTGTGAAATATTTGATTAATCCATGAATATATCACTAGAAGTCCATGATGAATGTATTTGGAATCCTTAAGTAGATAAAATATTATATATATATATATATATATATATAAAATGAACATCTATAGGATTCTAGATACTCGATTTTATAGTTTTTGGTTATGTTGATTAATGAGAATTATCTTTAGGTTATATAGTTATGATGGATTGTGGAGGTGTTTGATGGAGAAGTATCAAAAGGCCCTAAAAATGACTTATTCTTTTGAAACTAATTTTATTTCATGTTTTGAAGAAACATCTCATAGTGTTTGACTATCCAATTTCATATCAAACCTAAATTTTATGGATTGTATTTCTATTACATTAATTACATATTATGAAAATTATACTACTATTTTTATAGATAAAATTATAAAATTTTAAATTGAAGATAGCATAATGAAATCAAGTACATATCTATTTGGAAACATATTAAATATAAGAAATTTTTCATTTAGCATATTAGTACTAAATTAATGATTTCTAATTCATTTAATAAACCTATACCTTTATTTAAATTCATTGATCATGTAATATGATTTGGATTTTGTTTTATAGTGTAAATATATTTGTATAAACATATTTTATCTCAATAAATGTATATATAAATATATACATATTTTGTTTACGTGTTCCCATTTATTACCTGAGAAATAGCATGGGGATATAGAGTAAAACATTTAGAAATGTATTATTTATATATAAATGGAATATAAATTATAATTTTTTATTCATTGATGGTAATTCTCACATATTTAAATGAAATATCATTATGATTCTTATATTATGTTTCATTCTAAAGGGGGAGGTTAGAATAGCCCATTCTAATTAATGAATATGGGTAGAGTTGAATACTGTGAAAAAAATTGGCCTATCAAATTCATTTTGAAAATTGTAGACAAATAAATAGTTTTTTAATAAAATTAATATGATAAATAAATCTAATGCTAAAAATTTTGGTCCCCAACATTATTTTAATTAATCTTGTTGCAAAAAGTTAATTTACAATTTGATGGAAGTAAATTCTCCATGCATTAAATATTTTTTATAAATATAATAATTAGTCATGTGTTAGTGATGAATGAACCCTGTATATATACTAAGGCCACTACAATTTTAGATATAAGAAAAAATACATCATCCACAACACACATAAATAATGTAGAAGTCATTCAGTTTTTCCAATTACATATTGTTTCCTAGATTTTTTCAATGGGGTGAGGTAATTGAAAACTAATTTCTCAATAAAAAATATTTTTTCTTATGGTATTATTATTTTTATTAATTCCATATATTATTCCAAACAATGATTCATTAGAAATATATCTTGGGATATTGGATTTGATAATGTCATTTTTAAATTACATGATGTTAAATGATTGTACTTCATAAAATCATTATAATGAATAATGTTCCCATGATGAAAATTATATGAGTAAAAACCAATTTTTCTTAATTAAACACATGAATAGGGAAAATACCCAAAACATTATAGACTTCATAACTCATGTTGTAAATAGAATCAACATAGTTTGAGGAAGGTAACACGTGCAATGAAATTAGCACATTGTAATGACCATCACATTTGATTATTTCCAACCATTTAAAGTTCATCAATACACGTTATTTAATATGATAAAATCAATTTTCTATATAAAGTAAGTATTAATTTTAATTATCTATATATTCCATTTCTGATGAGTTTAAAATTAATTTTTAGGTGTGTATTAGATGAAGGAATAATTTATAGAAACTATTAGATTGATAAAGTATCTATAATATTTTAGTTGTATCATTATTTTTGGACAATACAAACTTAAGGATGCAATGTAGTGATGATTCAAAATGTTTCACAACATAAAATATAATGGGAATGAGATTATATTGTTTTTAATATGTATCGATTCTCAAAATCATATATCAATGATAAATATTAAAAAATTATAAAGTAACTATGGTAAAGTGGAATTACATGTGTAACACGCCAATCTTCCACAATACGCTTCTCTTTGAATAATACAGAAGCGTGTGTTGTACACAACATCAGGTTTTAACAAACAAAAACCAATCAAACTAGCCGTTATGAATATTAATACCCACTTTTTGAAATTTTAAAAAATTTAGCTATCAAAATAGACTGATTTTTTGGATTCGGAATATCGAAATTATCTTAGGGTGATTTTTTTGTATTATTCTGAAAGCTTTCAATTTTTGATGAATAGTGAAAAACACTGAGTTATAGTTTAAAACCGAATTTTTATTTAAAAAATTATTTATTTTATTTAAATTTGTTTTAGGTAAAAATAGATAAATAATACCCATAGAAGTTTAATTCAATTCATTGGAGTCAGTTTATAATAGTTTTAGATATATAAAAATTATATTTAACTTTTACCGTCTTTTACGCACCTTCTAAAAGAATTTAAAATTTGTCATAGAACTTAATTTTACGGCACCTGTGAGTTGAATTTCAAAAATATGAGAGACATGGTTGAAATCAGTATGTAGAATTTTGTTCAATCAGATTAAAATAATTTTTGGTAAATAGTAACTTTTTACTTTTATTTACTAGAGTTAAAAGTAAATACTGTAATTAAGGGTAAAGATGATATTATTATTATCTTGACACATTACATAATTCAATTGGATAAGTTTAATTCGACCAAAAAAACATTAGGAAAAAATACGATCCTTTATGTCTACTTGGATTAGATCAGAACATTTATTATTATTTAATTGAAAGAAGAGTTAAAAGTGTAAAATTCAATGTTTAATTACTAAACCATTTTTAATAAAGGGTTACACATAAGATAAATTCAACTATAATTAATAATTATAAATATAAAAAGATTTAATACATAATGGTAATTTATTTATATTTTGTATACATTAAATAATTTAATATATTTATAACACAATGATGTTGCAGTAATAACTTAATTAATTAAATATTAAAATAATTGATATTATAAATATCCAAATAAATGTAATTTATGACTTTTTATGAATTAAAAAAAACATTTATAGGTTAATATGACATGTTAGGGTTAGTTAGAAGAATTTTATTCGAAGTAATAATGCTGTTATGAATTTAGAAAAAACAAAATTCAAAATAGTTTCAAAATTGACATAAAAGAGTTTTTAAAACAAAATATTGTATTATTAATTGATATTATATTACTAAAAAAATATAAGGTTGGGAAAAATGTCTTAAAAATATTATATATGTCATTAAAGAACCACTTGATGTTCTCTTTAATGTTTATATAATGTTTATTAACCATATAATATAAAAATACAAAGGGATACGGTAAATGTCAAAATATTTAACTAAGAGTTAAATATAAAAGTTAAAGTTAATATATTGGCCCAAACCTATCTAAAACGTGTTGGTTGAGTTCTGTTTGACACATATCCACCATATCCTTTAAATAATTCATTTTTTAGCCATTATAAACTGAAAATTATTTTATTATAAAATAATATTTCTATCTTTTTCGAAGGTGCCCCCACCCATCTTATAAAAGGGAACATACCCCTCTATCTAATTAAAACCTTAAAATCCATTTGGATCAGCCAAACCCTGCCCAAATACCGTATCAACTGTCCTCACATAATCCTAGAGGCTTTTTTTTAGTCAAAACACCTACCAAAGTAGCCCTTTTGATCTAATCAAAAGGAAGAACCCAAAAAAGAGGTAAATATTTCATCACCTCTTTCAAGTTCATTTCTTCTTCCACTTCCTCATTATTTGTTATTTCCATTCTAAAATATTAACTCCATTATATTATATATATTTTTATTTTATTATAAATATTGTACAACATGAATCATTATTCTATCAATCATTTTAATGACATGTCACCGTGCGCGCGTACATAAGGATTACAGTCTCCACGTCGTGGTGTAGTTGTTATTCAATACATTAGTATTTTGATGGGTATAATAATGATGTATAATTGATTTAAATAATTACTATTACATGATAATTTTTCTTTAAATTTTATATAATGTCCAATTATATATTATTTTAATATCAGAATAATGATATTGTCACTTGTGCGTACATACGGATTACTGTCTACACGAAACACGATGATATTCATTACCCATCGTATCCATTAAAAAATAATTTTCGTTTTATGACTAAAAATAATTTTTAAATAATTAATATAATTCTTAATATGAATAAGATACATCATATCCACAATAAACAATACTTACATAAAAAATCATATAAAGAAAAACTAATTAGTTAACACGTGAAACGGCGATAATACCAATATATTATTATCAAAGAAATATTAAAAGATCATATATGATATCATATTAATGTATACAATTCTTTTATAATTTAATAAAAATTATTTCACTATTTTATAGGTGTTTAACTTACCCTCCACCAAGGAAAAGTGCAAGGTAAGGGTTAATTTCACAATCTCTTTATTATCTGAGGTTGATTTTACGCAAGTATCTACTAAGACCTCATTATCATCCACATATGTATTGTCATAAAAATTTATTTAAAAACATTTATAATATTTACTAGACAATGGTTTATAGTAATTTATACCCTTATTTTACCTTATATATTTTTAAAGGAATCTTTCCATCGTTTTCCCAACATGGTACTTCATGACCTTTTCGACAAAATTAATGTAGGAATATGTTTGTATCTTATATGGAAAGTGAGGCTATTTTTCACCATTATAACAACGTCGAAGCTTTTATTACAAGATTATAATAATATTTAAAAAATAAATTTTTTATTTTATAATTATATGACTTTTAAATGATTTCAAAATAGAAAGAGATATTTCTCTAAAAAAGGATTTGATTTCATCTGTGTCAACATCATTTGATGTATTTTATGCTTATGAAAAGATGAATTATTATGATAAAAATCATCCATATAGTATTAAAGGTATTGTGAAATGTTTGACTGTGGATGTGTTATTTTTACACCATTCATTTTTTATTAATAAAGTATTGACATTTAGTATGCTAGTTGTGATAAAAATGTTTATGTTAGGTTTAAACCTTTTCATACGAGGAATGCAGTGGACTTAGTAAGTGACAGGTGGAGCCTGCTATAGATTCTCAATGCATCAGTAGGTATCATGAGACAAACTACTGTCTTGGAAAAAGGATTTGACAAAATCTTATTTGTAGTCTTGGCACAAGGCCTTGACTATGTGGGTAAGAATATTGGCATTATGAATTCCATCATTATGAATGTGGTTATTAATATTGCATGTGATTATTCAACTAGCAGAATATATATGTGAATAAATAAATGGAATTATTTGATTTTATATTTTCCATATTATTCGGATGTTCAAGTTGAAAAGGGTTTTTTTAGTCTTATTCATTTACTTAAATGTTTATGCTTATTTATTAATGTTTCTGCTATATTGTTATCCATACTGAGCATCTAAGATAACCTATTTATATGTTTTATTTTTCCCACGATGCGAAGAAGTATATTATGACTAACCTATAGGGATAGTTTATGGGAACTCAGTGTTTTTAGTGGAAACAATGTTGTTGTAGTTTTCCATTTTATGATGTAATTTAAACCTTATAAACATATATAGTACTTACAAGGCTACAAAACTAATTGGTCATTCGAGATTTGATCTATTTTGATCATGCTAATGATACGTAATAATAAACCAACTCTGGGCTTTTGGGGTCGGGGTGTAACAGTTGGTATCAGAGTTGTTTAGTACAAACCATGGAAACTAGATTTAGATAAACTCTGATTAGAGAACATAGCCCTAAAATAGTATTTGAAGATTATAGTGGGAACTAGTGCACGACAACAGGCCTTGCTGCACTCTAGGTTACGACACTCCTGGGGGATTTTCTTAGGATAATTCTCATTTTCTTTAAAAAACATTATAGAGGGTTTAGGAGTATATACTTCCTCAAAAATATATTTTTATGATTATTGATTATATCCACAAACTGTTCAATTTATTTTAAGTGTTTTACATGTTTGGAATTATGTATTGTGATTCATAAACTAATCTAGTGTATGCCATTGTTTAGAAATGGTGCCTACTAGAAGGAATGTAAACTGTATCAATGCATGCACTCCATATAAGTATTTCTGTCCTCCTCAAGATAATTATAGTGAAGATAGTGATACAACTGGTGTTGATCACCTTATCACTATATTGAGACAACTCACGCAGGTTATGAATAATAACCTTACCCGTATAGAGCACCCTGATCCGCATCATGGAGGATCAATGGTAGATATCTTCATGAGGAAACAACCACCAACATTCAATGAGGTTACAAATCCACTAGTAGCTAAGAAATGGATAATTTCTTTAGAGAAAATATTCCACGCCTTAGGGAGTAGCGAAAGGAAAAAAGTTGTCAGGAAAGTTTACCGCCTCACTAGAGATGCTGATCAATGGTGGCCATTTATTCAAAACAAAAAGTAAGATGATAAAGTATCAAATATTGAATGGAGGGAGTTTAATGAAATATTCTTATAAAAATACTTTCCTCATGAATATCGAGCAGATATGGAAAGAAAATTTCAGAGTCTGAGGAAAAAGGAGGATGAGAATGTCGCAAAGTATGAATCTAAAATCACAAGGTTAGAGAGGAATGCTACAGATTATATAAGTAACCCAAGAAGTTAGATTGATCGTTTTTTGATGGGTTAAAAACATTTCTCCATCGATCATGAGTCTCACAATCTTTCTCATCATACGAACATAATGTATCATGTGATATCAAGATAGAAAAAAAAATTTCTATGTATTATGACTTTAAAGGAATGAAAGAGAAGAAGAGATATGCTGAACACTCTAGAAATAGAAATAAGGGGAAGAAGGTAATATTTGAACATCCATCCTATAGTAAATGTGGCACGAAACACCCTGGTACTTACCTGAAGGTACTAGAGTCTGTTACAAGTGTAGTGAAAAATTCCACCAAGATCGTGATTGCAAAGGGATGAAAGTGGCTATGGATGTTGAATGCTAAAATTGTAGAGAAAGGGGGAATTATGAGAATGAATGTCATAAGCGTGAGGGGAACTTACCTAAAAAATGGCCAAGGGATCAAGGCCAAGATTATGATATCACTACTGCTATGTTTGAAGCTCTGAAAGATGTACTGGAAGGTAATTTAATGGTTTCCTCAAGTTTAGAAAATGCTTTATTTTATTCTGTGTCATTGCAATGTTTCTTATCTTTTCCAGTTTTCTAATAAAATTAAATATTTCCAATTTTATTAAAAAGATAATTTTCTATCAAAACTCTTAAGGGAAGTATCATTGCAACAATGTTTTTTGAATCACTTCCCATTAAGGCATATAAACTTTATCGATCTGCTGATCTCATCATCATACCCATGTCTGAACTTGATATAATCCTTCGTATGGATTGGTTTTCGGATCATGATGTGAAAATTTATTGTAAGAAGAAGAGGATTGTAATTTTTGAGGATGACAATGAGTACCTTATCATTTGGGTAGAAACGTCACCACCTAATTATTATCTTGATCCACCCCCAGTTGCTCAACTAAATTCAATTATTGGGGAGGAAGAGAATGAAATAACTTTGGGTGTGGAAAGGAATCTTCAAATATAGGATGTACTAATTGTGCAAGAATATGTTGATGAGTTTCCAGAGGATTTACCTGGACATCCTCCTGAATGAGAATGTGATTTTCCATTGATTTAATTCCTTGTTCATGGCCCATATCGAAGACCCCTTATAGAATGGCCACATTGGAATTAGTGTAACTAAAGAAACAACTATAGGAATTGAGTATTAAGAGATTTATTCACCCTAGTCTTTCTCTATGGGGAGCCCCAATCATTTTTTATAAGAAAAACGTTCTATCTACGAGGTTATGCATTGACTACAGAGAGATCAATGCTATAATAATAAAGAACAAGTATCCCATACCCCACATTGATGATTTATTTGTTCAAATTCATGGAGATCAATATTTTTCAAAGATTAACGTTTGATCTGGATATCTTGATATGTGTGTGAATAAGGAAGAAATTCTGAAAATAGTATTTCGAACTAGGTACTGGTATTACGAGTTTACCGTAATGCCTTTTGGATTGACTAATTCACCCTCTGTCTTCATGGATCTAATGAATAATGATTTCAAGGAATATCTTGATGACTTTTAGTGGTATTTATTGATGAAATCTTGGTATACTCAAAAATCAACAGAGAACATGAATATCATTTGCGCATTATCCTGAAGTCTCTTAGAAGAAATGAATTATATCGGAAGTTTAGCAAGTGTGAATTCAAGCTTCAAGAGATTTCATTTCATGGCCATAACATCTCTAAGGATGGAATCTCCATTGATCCTTATAAGAAAAGAGAATTCCAAAAACGGCATGCACCGATGAGTATAACTAAGGTACGCAGTTTTATTGGTTTAGCAGGTTATTATCGACATTTTGTCCTGAATTTTTCCTGGTTGGCTAACCCATTAACAAAGCTCACACAAAAGGGGTTGAATTTGTTTAGACAAAAAAGTGTGAAGAATATTTTGAATAATTGAAGAGAATATTAGTCAATTCTCTTATCTTGACTCTACCAATGGGGAATGATGGGTTTGTTATTTATAGTGATGCCTCAAAGAAAGGACTTGGTTTTGTCCTTATGAAAAATGATAGGGTTATTTCCTATGCATGAAGACAGTGCAAAATACATGAGAGAAACTATCCAACTCATGATCTTGAGTTAGCAGCTATAATATTTTCTTTGAAGATATATAGAAATTAACTCTATGGTGAAAAATGTGAGATATATACCGACCTAAATATTTTGAAGTATATTTTATCACCGAAAGAAATCAACATGAGGCAAAGGAGATGGCTTGAACTACTCAAGGATTATGATTTCATGATACACTACCACTCGGGAAAGAAAAATACGGTGGCAGATGCTTTGCGCAGAAAGGATTATGGAGTTCTGAAGATGATGAGAGTTGAAAAGGATTCTATATACATGGATCTTTTAAAGATGGATATGGGAATAACCATTGATGTTGAAACATAAAAACATTTTCAAATAGTTACCAAACGATATTTACTAGAAAGGATAAAAAGTTCTCAGGCTGATGATGATGAGTTTCAATAGATGATTAAAGCTGTGAATGATGGGAGATTGAGTGACTTAAAATATGAAGATTGAATTTTGAAATTTGGAATGATACATTGTGATCCTAATATACTTAATCTGAAAATGGAATTTTTGGACAATTCACATAGATCCAATTTCTCTATACACCCTGGTAGCACCAAGATGTATAGAGATTTGAAGGAAAATATTTGGCAGGATAACATGAAGATGAAGATTGCTTATTTTGTGTCAAGATGTATAGTTTTTCAACAAGTGAAAGTTGGAAGGCACCATCCTGGAGGAGTCATCCATCCTTTTAACATACCAGAGTGGAAATGTGATAATATTACGATAGACTTTGTTAGTGGAATACCAAAGAATCCTAGAAGGAACGATGCAATATGGGTCATTATTGATCGTCTTACCAAGTTAGCACATTTTCTTTCTATAAGAGAAGATTTTCCACTTGAACGTTTAGAAAGACTATATATTAATTTAGTTTTAGGAATTCATAGAGTACCCCTATCGATTGTTTCTGATCCTGATCCCCATTTTACATCATGATTTTGGAAAAGTCTTCAGAAATCCCTAGATACTGAATTTTTTTGAGCACTACCTACCACACCCAAACTGATGGACAATCAGAATGGACAATTCTATCCTTAGAAGAAATGTTGATATCATGATCACTTTACTTTTAAGGTATGTGGGATCAGTATTTACCTCTGTTATAATTTTCCTATAAGAATAGATTTAATTCAAGTATTTAGACTGAACCATATGAAGTGTTATATAGAAAGAGATTTCGCACACCAACCTGTTGGGGTGATGTTTGGGAAAGAAAACTTGTAGGCCCGAAACTTGTGGAGGAAACAATGGAAAAGGATAAGGTAATCCAAAACCACATCAATGAAGCTCAAATTAGTCAGAAGTGAAATGCCGATAACTGAAGTAAGGATATGGAATTTCAGGTAGGAGACCATTTTTTCTTAAAGGCATCTTCATGGAAGGGTGTTATACATTTCGGTAAAAAGGGAAAATTAAGTCTTAGGTACATCAGAACTTTTGAAATTGTAGAACGAATTGGGGATGTAGCTTACCGTTGAGCAATGAATCCATGTCTCTCCAAATTTCATGATGTATTCCATATATCACTATTGAGAAAATACATGCCCGACCCAACGAATTTACAAACCAATGAGGAATTAGAACTGGAACCCAATCTGTCTTATTGCGAAGAGTCTGTCAAGGTTCTTGATACAAGAGAACAATTGATGAGAAACCAGACGACTCGTCTGTTAAAAGTTATATGGAGAAACCATAATATAGAAGAGGCAACATAGGAAACCGAGGAACTTATGATAAAGTACCACCCGAGTCATTTTATGCAGTAATATTCTAGAAATTTTGAGGACATAATTATTTGAAGGAGGGGAGAATGTAACAACCCAAGCTTCTACGGTATGCTTCTCTTTGAATAATACAATAGAGTGTGTTGTACACTACTTCGAGTTCTAACACACCACAACTAATCAAACTAGCCATTATGAATATTAATACCCACTATTTTAAATTTTATAAATTTAATATCTCAAAATGGACTTCATTTTTGGATTCAGAATATTAAAATTAGGTTTGGATGAATTTTTGGTATTTTTCTGAAAACATTAAATTTTTGATAAATAGTGAAAAAACACTGAGTTATAGTTTAAAACCGATTTTTTTTTAAATAAATATTTATTTTATTTAAATTTAATTTAGGAAAAAATTTATACATAATATATATATATGTTCAATGTAATTCATTGGTGTTAGTTTATAATAATTTTAGATATATAAAATTTTTTACGAACTTCTTACCATCTCTTACCCACCTTCTAGAATCACATTAAAATTTACATAAAACATAGTTTTAGATATTCTGTGAGTTTAATTTCAAAAATATAAGAGACAAGGTTCATATCAGTAAGTAAAATGTGTTTTGATAAGATGAAAATAATTTTTGGTGAATTGCAACTTTTTTACTTTTATTTTCCACAATTACAAGTAAATAGGGCAATTAAGGGTAAAAATGATATTATTATTACACTAACACATTTCCTAATTCTATTGAATAAGTTTAATTCGACCAAAAACAACCTTTCGAATAAAATAAGATCCTTTAGGTCCACATGGATTCAATTAGGACATTTATTATTATTTAATTCAAAGAAGAGTTAAAAGTGTTAAATTAAATGATTAATAACTAAATTTTTTTTAATATAGGTCTACAAATAAGATAAATTAGTTTGTAAATATTCATTAGAAATATAGAATGATTTCCCACATAATGGTATTTTATTTATATTTTTTATACATTAAATAATTTAATTTATTGATGACAAAGTGATGGTGTAGTAATTACCTAATTTATGAAATATTAATATAATTGATATTATAAATATACAAATAAATGTAATTTGAGACTTCCTATAAATTACACTAAATTTATTGGTTTATATGACATATTAGGGTTGGGTAGATTAATTTTTTTCGAAGTAATAATGCTTTTATGAATTTTGAAAAAACATGATACCAAATAGTGTCAAAATTGACATAAATGAGTTTATAAAACAAATATTATATTATTAATTGATATTCTATTTACAAAAAATATAAAGTTCATCCTAAGGTCTTAAATAATATTATATCTGTCCTTAATTAACCACTTGAGGTTCTTTTGGAAGTTTATAGTACGTTTATTTACCATATAATATAAAAATACAAAGAGACATGGTAAATGTCAAACTATATAACTAAGAGTTAAATCTAAACTATAAAGTTAATATAGTTACCCAAACATATATAAAACATACTTTTTGAGTGGTTGTCAGTGTATATCCACCTTATCCTTTAAATAATTTATTTTGGAGCCATTATAAACTGAATATGATGTTATTATAAAATAATATTTCTAGCTTTTCCTATGGTTCCCCTCACCCCTCTTATAAAAAAGAACTTCCCCTTCTCTTTAATTCACATTGTAAAAGCCCTTTAGATCGTCCAAACTCTACCCAAATACCCTATAAATTGTTTTACCTTCATCATAGAGGCCATACTTTAGTCAAAAATCCAACCTAAGGAGCCCTTTTGATCAAATCAAAAGGAAGAACCCAAAGAAGTGGTAAATATTTCACCCCCTCTTTCAAGTTACATTCTTCATCTACTTCCTCTTTCTTTGTTGTTTCGAATCTAAAATAATAACTCTTGTATCTTCTATATTCTGTTATGTTATTATAAATATGGTACAACCATATTCATTAATCTATCCATCTTTTGAATGACATGTCACTATAAGTGCGTACGTAGGGATTACCGTCTCGACGTCGTGGTGTAGTTGTTATTCAATACATTATTATTTGGATGGGTATAATAATGATGTTTAACTAATTTAAATAATAAATAAAACATGATAATGATTATTTATATATGATATACCATCCAATTATATATTATTTTAATATCAAAAGAATGATATGGTCGCTAGTGCGTACGTACGGATTACCATCTCCACGAAACACGATGAGATTCATTACCCATCATATCCATTCAAGACTAATTTTCATTAGATGATTAATTTTATTTAAATATTTAATATAATTCTGAATATGAATAAGATACATCATATCCAC
Organism: Viscum album; assembly: GCA_963277665.1. NCBI lineage: Eukaryota > Viridiplantae > Streptophyta > Magnoliopsida > Santalales > Viscaceae > Viscum > Viscum album. The sequence continues at coordinate 1,145,836,881 of OY728148.1, forward strand.
AAAAATCATTACTTACATAACAAATCATATAAATGAAAAACAAATCAGTTAACACCCGAAACGACGATAATACTAAAATGTTATTAACAAGGAAATATTAAAAGATTATATATGATATAATATTACTTTATATGATTCATGTATAATTTAAAAAAAATTATTTCACCAGTATACAGGAGGTAAGCCTACCCTCAACCAAGGAAAAGTACATGGTAAGGGTTAATTTCACAATCTCTTTATCATCCGAAGTTGTTTTTACATTTTTATCTACTGGGACCTCTTTATCATCCACAATTATGATTTCTTAAAAATTTATTTCAAAACATTTTTACTATTTACTAGAAAATGGGTTAAAGTCATTTATACCCTTATTTGAGCTTATATGTTTTAAAATTAATCATTCCATCAATTTCCCAACAATGTAATTTATGTCATTTTTTACAAAATTAAGGTAAGAATGTTTTTTAAATTATGCAGCGGGTGCGGCTATTTTCCACTATTATAATATCATCGACACTTCCCTTACAAGATTATAGGAATATTTACAAAATAAATGTTTTCTTTTATAATTATATTAATTTTAAAATATTTCTAAATAGAAAGAGATATTTCTCTAAAAAAGGTTTTGATTTCTTCTATGTCAACATCCTTTGATAGATTTTAAGATTTTTGATGTTGATTTATTATGATACAAGTATTCCATATTGTATTGAAGGTTTTGTGATATCTTTGACTGTGGATGTGTTATTTTTACACCATCTATGGTTTATGGATAAAGTATTTACATTTAATATGCTATTTTTGATACGAATGTTTATGTTATGTTTAAACCTTTTCATATGAGGAATACATTGGACTTTGTATGTGTTGAGTGGAGCCCGCTATAGCTCCACAATGTATCGGTAGGTCTCATGAGACAAACTAGTGTCTCGGAACAAGGCCTTGATGAAATCTTATTTGAAGTCTTGGAAAAAGGCCTTGATGAAATCTTATTTGAAGTCTTGGCACAAGGCCTTAACTATGTGGGTATGAAGTCTGGCATTAAACATTCCATCATTATGAAAGTGGCTATTGATATTTCATTTGATTATTCAACTAGTTGAATATCCATGTGAATAATTTATTGGAATTTTTTGATTTTATATTTTCCATATTATTCTAAAGATCATGTTTAAAAGGAATTTTTTTTAGACTTATACATTTCCTTAAATGGTTATGCTTATTTATGAAAGTTTGGGCTATATTATTATCCTTACTGAGCATCTGAGCTCACCCATTTCTATGTTTTATTTTTTCCTACGATGTGAATAAGTATATTATGACTGACCGGCCGTGATAGTCTATAGGATATCAGTGTTTTTTATGGAAACAATGTTGTTGTTGTTTTCCATTTTATGATTTAATGTAAACCTTATGAATGTTTCTAGTACATCCAAGGATACTAACCAAATCGGTCTTTCGACACTTGATCTTTTGTGGTCATGACAATGATACATAATAATGCACCGAATCTGGGCTTCTAGGGTTGGGATGTTATAGTTGGTATTAGAGGATGTTTTTTACAAATATTGGAAACTGGATTTAGATAAAATATGATTGGAGAACATAGCCATAAGATTGAATTTTAGGATTAGTAGAGAAGAACTTCCAAAAAATTTGGTATTCTAGGTATTTTGTGAGTTTTCCAAGAAATACATCCCTGTCTGGATACGAGCAGGTAGAGGTGGATCTTGCACCAATGTACCTTGTGGTAAAACTAGAAAACACTTCTTTGATCTAGACTTCAATGGGAACTGGTGCACAACAACAGGCCTTGCTCCACTCTGGGTTACGGCACTCTCAAAGGTTATGATTAGGATAATTATCTTTTTCATTACAAACCATTATAAAGGGTTTGTGCGTATATACTTCCTCAAAGAGAACATTTTTATGATTAAAGATTGTATCCATAAACTGTTCAATTTATCTTAAGTTTTTTACAAGTTTGGAATTATGTGTTGTGATTCATAAACTAATGTAGTGTATACCATTGTTTAGAAATTGCACCTAGTGGAAGGAATGGAAAATGTATCAATGAACGCACTCCATGTAGGGATTTCCCTACTAATCAAGATAATTATAGTGGAGTTGGTGATACAACTGGGGCAGACCAGCTTATCACTATATTGGGAAAAATCTCTATGGTTATGAATAATAACCTTACACGTATAGAGAACCCTGATCTGAAGCATGGAGGATCAATTTTAGATCACTACATGAGGAAACAACCACCAACATTCAATGGGGTACAAATCCACTAGTAGGTGAGTAATGGATAAATTATTTAGAGAAAATATTCTACGCCTTGGGGAGTAATGAAAGGTAAAAATTTTCAATGGCAGTTTACTGCCTTACTGGATATGTTGATCAATGGTGTTCATTGATTCAAAACACAAAGGAATATGATGACATATCAAATATGGAAAGGATGGTGTTTAAAGATATTTTCTTAGAAAAATAATTTCCCCATGACTATCAAGCGAATATGGAATGAAAATATCTGAGTCAGAGGAAAAAGCAGGATGAAAATGATGCAATGTATGAAGATAACTTTACAAGGTTAGTGAGACAAGCTGTAAACTATATACGTTACCCACGAAGTAAGATTGATTGTTTCTTTGATATGATAAAACCATTTCTCCATCGAGCATTAGTGTCACAATTCTTCTTGTTGTATGAAGATATTACCTCATGCGGTATCAAGATTGAAAATGAATTCTCTATGTATTACAAGTTTAAAGAAAATCAAGAGAAGAAGTGATATTCTAAACACTTTGGAAATGGAAATAAGGTGAAGAAGGGGAAATTTGAATGTCCCTCCTATAGTAAATTTGGGAAGAAACACCCTGGTACATTCTTGAAGTGAATGGGAGTCTATTACAAGTGTGGGGAAAAGGGCCACTAAGCTCGTGATTGAAAGGGAAAGAAAGAGGCTGTCGATGTTGAATGATACAATTGTAGAGAAAGGGGGCATTATGCGAATGAATTTCCTAAGAATCAGGGGTACTTACCTTAGAAATGGACAAGGGATCAAGGCCAAGATTATGCTATAACTACTTCTAAGGTTGAAGCTCCGAAAGACGTAGTGGCTGGTAATTTAATGGTTTCCTCATGTTTAGCCAATGCTTTATTTGATTCTTGAATCATTGCATTGTTTTATATCATTCTAGTTTGCCAAGAAAATTAGATATTTCTAATGTGATTTAACGAGGGAGTTTTTAGCCAAAAATCTTAAAGGAAGTATCATTACAACAATGTTTTGTGAATCAATTGCCATTAAGATATATAAACTTTATCTATCTTCTTATCTCATCGTCATACCCATGATTTAATTTGATATAATCCTCGGTATGGATTGGATTTCGGACCATTATACAAAAATTTATTGTAAGAGGAAGCATGTTACAATTTTTGATGATGATAAATAGTACCTTATTATTAGGGTAGAAACGTCACCACCTAATTATTTTGTAGATACACCCCCAGTAGCTCATGTAAATTCAATTATTGGGGAGGAAGAGAATGAAATAACTATAGGTGAGGAAAGGAATGCTCAAACAGAGGATGTAACTATTGTGCAAGAATATTTTGATGTGTTTCTAGAGGATTTACCTGGACATCCTACAGAACGAGAAATTGAGTTTTCCATTGATTTAATTCCTGGTCCAAGGCCTATATCGACGACCCCTTATAGAATGGCCACCGTGGAATAAGTGGAACTAAAAAAACTAGAGGAATTGAGTTATAAGAGATTTAATCACCCTTGTGTTTCTCTATAGGGATCCCACGTCCGTTTTTAAAAGAAGAAATATGGATCTATGAGGTTGTGCATTGGGTACAGGGAGATCAGAGCTATAACAATAAAGAACAAGTATCCCCTACCTCGCATTGATGATTTATTTGACCAAATTCATAGAGATCAATATTTTTAAAATATCGAACATTGATCTAGATAACCCCAGTTGTCTATGAAGATGGAAATCATTCCAAAAACAGCTTTTCAAACCAGGTATGGGAATTATGACTTTACGGTAATGCCTTTTGGATTAACTAATTTACCCTATGTCTTCATGTATATAATGAATAGTGTTTTTAAGGAATATCTTGATAAATTTTAGGTGATATTTATTGATGATATCTTGGTATACTCCAAAACCTACGAAGATCATGAAAATCACTTGCGCATTATCTTAAAGACTCTTAAAAGAAATGAATTATATGGGAAAAATAGAAAAAGTGATTTCTAGCTTCAAGATATTTCTTTTCTTAGACATATCGTCTATAATGATGGAATCTCCGTTGATCCTTCTATGGCAATAGAATTCCAAGAATGGCCAGCACTGATGAGCATAACTAAGGTTTAAAATTTTATTAGTTTAACAAGTTATTATTGACGTTTCATCCAGAATTTTTCTAGGTTGGATAACCCATAAAAAAATCTCACACGAAAAGGGGTTAAATTTGATTGTAAAAAAAGACTGTGAAAAATGTTTTGAATAATTGAAGAGAAGATTATTCAATTATCCTATCTTGACTAATCCATCGGGGAATGATGGGTTTGTTATTTATAGTTATGAATCAATGAAAGGACCTGGTTGTGTCTTTATGAAGAATAATAGGGTTTCTTCCTATGCATCATAGAAGCTAAAAATTCATGAGCAAAACTATCCTACTCATGATCTTGATTTATCAGTTGTAATCATTGCAATAAAGATATCGAGACATTATCTCTATTGTGATAATTTGATATATATAACAATCACAAGAGTCTGAAGTATATTTTCTCACATAAAGAACTCAACCTAAGGTAAAAGAGATGTCTTTAACTACTCAAGAATTATTATTGCATGATACACTACCACCCGGGAAAAGAAAATAAGGTTTCAGGTGCTTTGAGCAGAAAAGATCAGGGATTTATTTACAAGATGAGAGTTGAAAAGGATCCTATATACATGGATATAGTAAAGATGGATATGGAAATAACCATGGAAGGTGAAACATCAATACTTTTTCAAATTGTTTCCAAACCATCTTTACTATAAAGGATACGAAATTCTCAGGCTGATGATGAGGAGTTTCAAAAGAAGATTAAAGCAATGAATGATGGGATATTAATTGATTTCATATATGAAGATGTAATTTTGAAATTTGGAAAGAGGCTTTGTGTTCCTAATATACCTGATCTGAAAAGGGAATTGTTGGATGATGCCCATAGCTCTAATTTCACTATACACCATGGTAGCACCAATATGTATATAGATATGAAGGAACATTTTTTGTGGGACAACATTAAGATGGAGATTTCTTATTTTGTGTCAAGATGTATAGTTTTTCAACAAGTGAAATCTGGAAGGCAACAGCCAGGAGGAGTCATCCAGCCTCTTCCCATACCTGAGTGGAAATTTGATAATATTATGGACTTTTTCAGGGGACTACCAAAGACTCCTAGAATAAATGATGAAATATGGGTCATTGTTGATCGTCTTACCAATTCATCACATTTTCTTTCTACAATAGAAGATTTACCACTTCAATGTTTATCTAGACTATATATTAATGAAGTTGTAAGACATCATGGAGTACCCCTATCGATTGTTTCCAATTGTAATCCACGTTTTACATCAAGATTCTAGAAATGTGTTTATAAATATCTAGATACTGAACATTGTTTGAGAACTGCCTACCACCCCGAAACTGATGGACAATCACAACGGACTATTCAAACCATATAAGACATGTTGATATCATGATCACTAGTCTTTCAAGGTATGTGGGATCAATATTTAGCTCTGGTAGAATTTTCATATAACAAAAGCCTCCATTAATGTATTCACATGGCACCATATGAAGTGTTATACGGTAGAGATGTCACACACAAACCTATTGGGGTGATGTTGGTTAAAGAAATCTCATAGGCCTAGAACTTTTGGAGTGAACGATGGAAAAGTTGAAGGTAATCCAAAACCACATCAAAGAAGCTCAATATAGGCAGAAGAGCTATGCCGATAACCGAAGGAAGGATTTGGAATTTAAGGTAGGAGACCATGTTTTCTGGAAGGTATTTTCATGTAAGGGTGTTATACATTTTGGTAAGAAGGGAAGATTATGTCCTAGGTACATCGGAACTTTTGAAAATCTAGAACGAATTGGGGTTGTATCTTACCATTGGGCAATGCTTCCCAGTCTCTCTAATATTCATGATGAATTCCACATATCACTATTGAGAAAATACATGACTGACCCAATGCATGAACTCACCTATGAGGAATTTGAACTAGAACCCAATCTGTCTTATTGCGAAGGGACTGTCAAGGTTCTTGATACAAGAGAACAAGTGCTGAGAAACCAGAAAACTCATCTGGTAATGTTCAACGGTGAAACCATAAGATGGATGATGCAACACGAGAACCCGAGGGACTTTTGATGAAGAACCACCAGAGTTTTTTTCTGCAGTAATATTCTAGAAATTTTGAGAAAGAAATTATTTGAATGAGGGGAGAATATAAAACCACAAGCTTCCATGGCACGCTTCTTTTTGAATAATACAATAGCGTGTGTTGTACGTAAATTCATGTTCTAACACACCACAACCAATCAAACAAGCCGTTATGAATAGTAATACCCACTTTTTGAAATATTATAAATTTTATCTTTCAAAATGGACTTTTTTTTTGAATTTACAATATCGAATTAGTTTATGGTGAATTTTTGATATTTTCCTGAAAACATTAAATTTTTTATGAATAGTGAAAAACACTGAGTTATAGTTTAAAACTGAATATTTTTTAAATATTTATTTATATTATTTAAATTGATTTTATGAAAAAATAGATACATAATACCTATATATGTTCTATTTAATTCATTCGAGTCATGTTATATTAATTTTAGACATATAAAAATTTTATTGAACTGTTTACTATCTTTTACCCACCTCCGAGAAACATTTGAAAATTTACATAAAACGTGATTTTACCTCTTCTATGAGTTGAATTTCAAAAATCTGAGAGACACGGTTGATAATAGTTTTTAAAATGTGGTTCAATAAGATGAAAATATTTTTTGGTGAATAGAATCTTTTAACTTTTATTTACCACAGTTAAAAGTAAATAGGGTAATTAAGGTTAAAAATGATATTATCATTACCCTAACACATGTCCTAATTCTATTGTATAAGTGTAATTAGACCAGAAACAACCTTAGGAATAAAATATTATCCTTTTGGTGCAAATGTATTAGATTATGACATTTTTTATTATATAATTAAAATAATATTTAAAAGTGTTAAATTAAATGTTTAAAAACTAAACCATTTTTCATATAGAGTTATAAATTAGATAAATTCCACTATAAATATTCATTAGAAATATAATAATATTTCATACATAATTTTATTTTATTTATATTTTTTAAACATTAAATAATTTAATTTATTTATGACACAATAATGATGGAATAATTACCTAATTAATGAAATGTTAAAATAATTGATATTATAAATATCCAAAAAAATGTAATATGAGCCTTTTTATGAATTACACTAATTTTAAATATTAATATGACATGTTAGGTTAGGTTATATGAATTTTTTATCGAATTAATAATGTTGTTTTAAATTTAGAAAAAACAAAATACCAAATAGTGTCAAAACTGACATTAAATCGTTTTTAAAACAAATATTATATTATTAATTGATATTCTATTTCTAAAAAATATATGGTTCATCCAAATGTCTCAAATAATATTATATACATAATTAATGAACCACTTGATGTTATCTTGAAATTTTATAGTATGTTTATTAACCATATATTTTAAAAATACAAAGAGAGATGGTAAATGTCAAACTATTTAACTATGAGTTAAATCTAAAAGATAAAGTTAATATAGTGTACAAACCTGTCTAAAACCTATTGGTTGAGTGGTTTTCAACTCATACTCACCTTAGTCAAGAAATAATTCATTTTTGAAACATTTAGAAACTGAATATTATTTTATTATAAATTAACATTTCTAGTTTTTTCTAAGATGCCTCTCACCCCTCTTATAAAAGGGAACTTCCTCTTCTCTTCAATTCACACATTCAATGCCATTTGGCCCAGCCAAACCCATCCCAAACAACATATCATCTATACTCCCTTAATCCTATAGGCCTTACATTAGTCATAAATCCCTCATATGGATCCCTTTTGATCAAATCAAAATGAAGAACCTGAAGAAGAGGTAAATATTTCATCACCTCTTTCGAGATCCCTTCTTCATCCACTTCCTCTATCTTTGTTGTTTCCATTGTAAAATAATAAATCCAGTATATTCTATATACTGTGATGTTATTATAAATATGGTACACCATATTCATTATTCTATCCATCCGTTGAATGACATGTCACCATACGTTCATACATACGACTTACCGTCTCCACTTCATGGTGTAGTTGTCATTCAAAACGTTATTATTTGGATGGGTATAATAATGACATATAATTTATGTAAATAATAAATATAACATGATAATGATTCTGTATATATTATATACCATCCAATTATATATTATTTTAATATCAAAATAATGATATTGTCGCTCTTGCGTACATACGGATTACCGTCTCCACGAAACACGATGAGATTAATTCTCCATCATATCCATTCAAGAAAAATTTTTATTATATGATTAAAAATAATTTTTAAACACTTAATATAATTATGAATATGAATATAATACATCATATCCACAAAAAACATTACTTACATAATAATGAACATAAAGGGAATCACAATAGTTAACACCCGAAACGAGGATAATATTAAAATATTATTAATAATGCAAAACTAAAAGATCATATATGATATCATATTAATTTTTATTATTCTTGTATAATTTAATAACAATTATTTCACCATTATACAGGAGGTTAACCATCCCTCGACCAAAGAAAATTACAAGTTAAGGGTTAATCTCACAATATCTTTATTATTCGAGCTTGTTTTTACATAAGTATCTACTGAGACCTCTTTATCATCCACATCCTTGATTTCATAAAAATTTATTTCAAAACATTTTTACTATTTACTAGAGAATAGTTTAATGTCATTTATACCATTATTTGACCTTATATGTTATGAAATGAATCTCTCGGTCATTTTCCCAATAATGTACTTTATGACCATTTTGACCAAATTAAGATAAGAATGTTTTTAACTTATATGGTGTGTTCGGCTATTTTTCTCCATTATAAAATCGTTGACGCTTCCCGTACATGATTTTAATAATATTTTAAAAAGAAAAGTTTTTCTTTTATAACTATATGACTTTTAAATTTTTTCAAAATATAATGATATATTTCTCTAAAAAATATTTTGATTTCATTAATTTCAACATCCTTTGATGGATTTTAAGATTATTTGAAGTTGATTTATTATGATAAAAATCTTCAATATTGTATTGATGGTTTTGTGATATGTTAGACTGTGGATGTGATATTTTTAAACCATTAATGGTTTATGGAAAAATTATTGACATTTCATATTCTAGTTTTGATACAAATGTTTATTTTATGATTAAACCTTTTCATATGAGGAATGCATTAGACTTAGTAAGTGACGGGTGGAGACCTCTATTTCTCCTCGATGCATCGATAGGTCTCATGAGACAAACTAGTGTCTTGGAAAAAGGCCTTGAGAAAATATTATTTGTAGCCCTAGAACAAGGCCTTGACTATATGGGTATGAAATCTAGCATTATACATTCTATCATAATGAAAGTGGATATTGATATTTCATGTGTTTATTCGACTAGTAGAATATCCATGTGAATAACTAAATCAAATTATTTGATTTTATCTCTTCCATATTATACTTAAGTTTATGTTTAAAAGATTTTGTTTTAGACTTATACATTTCCTTAAATGTTTATTGTTATTTATGAATGTTTCCACTATACTGTTATCCTTACTGAACAATTGAGCAAACCCCTTTCTATGTTTTATTTTTTCCTAGGATGCGAAGAAGTATATTATGACTAACCTGCATGGATAGTCTATGGGATATCAGTGTTGTCTATAGAAACAATGTTGGTGTGGTTTTCCATTTTATGATGTAATGTAAACCTAATGAATGTATCTAGTACATCCAAGGATACTAAACTAATCGGTCTTTCGAGACATGATCTTTTGTGATCATTCCAATGATACGTAATAATGCATCGACTCTGGGATTTTGGGGTCGGGGCATTACAACATTCACATTATGAGTTGATGAATTTTTTTAAGGTGAAAAATAAGAGAATATAAGTAAATTTATATGTAGGGATACTTTATGTTTATATCCACGAATATTATTATAGTAAAATATAAATGTGAGTTGGATATTTGAAATACAATCACAGAAAACACTGTGAATTTGAGAAGATTGAATACAGTATTAAAAGATGACTAAGGCATTTTCATAAATGAGTTTCATTATTAGAATACAATGAAAATTAGATTATGAATACTAAATATTATTAAGTTCCAAAAGGAATAAATATAATATTAACATACTTTTCATAGAATTTATAAGAGATTAAAATAAATCATGCTAATAAGGGAATATTTTTATATTTAATTTCACAAACTGTATATTGTTATTTTCCTTACTTCCATATATTGTATATTATAATTGGGTATTTTTAAATATTATATATTCTACACAATCCAAATGATGTAAAAATGAAATATTTTTAACACGTTTTTTTAATTTAATGATATCTAAATGTGATGAATCACTTATGTTAAGTGGTCATTAGAACACTAAATCATTATGGAAATTTGAATTCAATGAAAATAGTTTATATGGTTATATGTCTATGGAAAAATAAGACAATGAATGAAGACAATATACATCATAATATATAGAAAACATTATCATAAAATTTACTTAATTTAAACATTAATATTTTAAGGAGACATTAATTATTTCTTAAGGATTTATTATTTCAAAACTATGTGAAGGTTTGAAGAACACTTTCTACATTTGTAAATCTTATCTGTTGACATTAAGTAGGTTTTTAAATTAATAATTTCACTCTTATATAATTATTTATGTACAATAATAGTGAATGATATGTTTTAGAACATATAAAACAATGGTTTAACATATTTTAAAATGAAATATCTATTTATACATACTTAAAAAATGCACATATTGAAGGTTTTACTTCTCTTTTTAAAAGAAATGATTCGTTATAACATGTAATCAAATGTTGGGTAAGTTGTTGTAAAAACATAAAGGTAGAAATATGTAACTAAAGGTTTTAAAATGTAATATTGTAATTGGGTTTACCACCTTGTAAAACATAATTTGGTTGTCACTTTGAAGAAAATAAATGTCTAGTGAATTTACATTTCTTTTAAGGAGTTAGAGAGATCATGATGAGTGGAATAAGAATTTAATAAAAGATTATAAATAATATACTCTCATTATGTTTATAACCTATATACACCTTTACACATACTTTATTAATCAATTTGTGCTAAATCTCATGTTCTATATCTACTATATTTAATGTTTATATTTTTTAACTTATTTGATTATTTGATGTTGAAAATTCAGATCGATATTATCTCTACATTAAATATAGTGTCACCTAACACTAGAAACTATACCACATGCTACCTAGGAAATTTATAATGAGTCTGCAAGTAATGGATTTTGATTTCACATTTTATAAAATTCCATTATTACACTTCGGCCATATTTACTACCCCAAAATCCTTAAAACATTCCACATGGTTCATATCAGACACATTCAGTCATTCATTGGCCAATGATGCACTAAATATTTAGTATTTTTTTTCCAAATTTCTCTTAGTTATGTATTATTAAACTTCCAATTAACCATATTTCAGAGAAATTTCCTTCTCAACACAAATTAAAAAACATTTTTCTTAATAAAAACTTGTAATATAAAATTAATTCATTGAATGCTTCCCATAATCCATTTGGGTGATTGTGTGTTGTGTTTTATGAAAAATATAAGAATAATGTTTTGAAGAGTGAAGTGGTTATGTATTTTTTTAATTAAACCATGACATAGTCTAAGTAAATGGATAATGAATCTATATTTGTGACAAATAAATAAGGAAAACTAATTCTAGCTAACCAAACCAAATAGGGAGCACACAAGAGGATTAGAATTGATTGGTTGTATTGGGAATGCTGGAGTGTTCACATGGGTGAATGTTCCTGTTATATGTTTGTAGGAATGTATAATTGTTTTTTGCACTATTAATCCCATGTGTTCATAGTGTTAGGGGTTAAAAACCTCATTTTCAGCACAAGGGTGAAGCAACACAGATAAATATAAAAGCACGGTAATTGTAAATGAGTTTCATATGTGGGAAAAATATTTAATGAAAACATTTGAGGGATTGTAACCATGATGTACATGATTATCACAGAATTAAAATTCTATTAGGGGGTTTTAGGGAATCGATCCTTTCCTATGTATAATGGGTTACACCACAACCCTTTGAAGAATGATATCTCCACAACGTAGATTCACCATGAAACAAGTAGGTTTAAAAATTGGAAGACGAAGAGATTCAAGTGATATATAATTATATAGGAGGATATTTCATATAAATAGTATCCACATATAATCCAAAACCAAGTGATGTTTTTATTATATATTCATCAACAGTTACGAGAGTAGTCAATATGATTTATTTTCCTAATGAGAAGTGGATATGATCACCTATTGGACACCACGTCACTTCACTATTTACTAAACCTTAAAATATATATATATTTTCATAGTTAGTCTGTAGAATTAGAGTCCCCATGATAGTTTGTGTAAATTTGATAATTATACATCGTAAAGATTATATAATCAATATAAAGAGTATATTATATTTTAGAAAGTAAATTGAGTTATAGATTGAAATTACCATTACCTAATTGGAAATTAATGGTGTATAATGACTCAAATTAACACAAGGAATATTTGGAACAATTTTATTGTGGGATTATCTGATCATAGACACTGGATTTACATTAAAAATGTATGAATGTGATGGAATTGAGAATTAATAAGAAATAATGGAAACTATCGGTTGAGTTTACATATTTTTCAAGATAAGAACTATAGGGATTTTTTCTTGATCTCATATGGGATATTGAAATTCAATGAATGTTCTCTCCTAGGAGGCTCATGCTCACTGGAAATTGACATTGTTGTGATGAACATAAACATCATTATTGGTGAATTTTTATAATAAAAATACATCTGAAGAAGTAATATTTAAATAATAGAGTAGTGAGTTCCTCTTTGAATGAGTGAAATGAGTTCACTAACTATTCATGGTAGTTAAATATGAGGTTTAGTGAGAAAACTATAAATATGGAACTATAAAGTAGTGAGGTTTTAGTGAATTTGGTACATAGGAACATTATATTGAATTCTCATTGGATGTATCCTAGTCTGATAGAATCAAGTAAAATATCCTTTATTGTGAACTGATGTTATCTCTCATTGAGGTGAATGGATTAGAGAAATAAATTTATTCATCAATGTAATAGAACAATATCATTATCCTAGAATGCATTTTTTATACCGTAATTCACCCCAGTCTCATGTAGTTATTATATATAGGATTCTTATAAGGTGTATCAAAGGGATATTTATTATTCTTCAATACTGAAACTATGGGAATTATTTTAAACTATAATAGTGTCCTCATTAATAACGTTAGTTATTTATGATTGTGGAAAAGATGAATTGAATAATATTTTAGATCCATGTGAATTGGTTTTTACAATGCATTCCTTTAATGGTCCACTGCAAATTTAGAAAGTGGAATTTTAAGGAGTGTCATAATTGATAATTGGAATCAGGTATAAAATATATTTATTCATTGGAAAATTGTCTTTACAATCACATACTCAAGAAGGAAATTTCATACTAGAACTATCATGTTTTTTGGGATATGTTTCTAATTTTTTTAAGGAGATTACATTAGGAGGGAATTTTATTGGTTTTTTGGAATATATATGATTATTTGAGAATAAAAGAAAATGAAATGGTTTATTCTTTATTTTATAGACTAAATGTTTTCATTTAACTTATTAGAGGTCTTCTTGAATACCTAAATAAAGAAAATATTGTAAAGAGGATCATGAGAACCCCCCTCATTTCAATTTAGAAGCATTGGATCAAGAATAAAAATAATTAGAATGAATTTTTCTCGATGCCTTTCATAGAACTGTGGTGGCATGTGAAATGATGAAAAAATGAATGAGTTAAAAAAATAAATAAAGAAATCAGTATGCAACATTTAATTCCTTGACGAATATCAAAATATTAGAAGAATATGATGTTGATAATATTTATAAGGAAAAGTTATTATTTCTCTCAAATATAAAAATATTAAGAGCTATCTTTAGTGGTAATATTTCCCTTGTGTTATTCATGTGCGGAAAGGTGAGACATATTGTTTCCAATAATCCCAAAAATTATCAAGAAGGTGATGGTAAAGAGAAAAATACAAAAATATAACAAAAGAGGGTTCATTTAATTCTTAATGGAGTTACTTCAAAATAAGAATCCATTATTCTAAAGATAATGATAATTATAGAGAAAATGAGATAGTGTAAGTTGAAAACACTAATAATGAAAGGGTGTTAATGGAAATTTAAAATAATCCATGAAATGGTTATATTTCTATTGAATAATATGTATTTTTTATGGTTTAATCTGTATGAAGGACTTGATGAAACCCTTCAATAACCTAATGTATGGATAGAGAAGACAACGATTTACAATGTAGAGGTGTATTATTATATTCTCTACATTGGAAAAAAATGAAGCATAAAATCTACAACTAAAGCCTAAAAATAAAAACATAGATTTTTAATTACATAAAAATAAGGTAAGTATTTTTAGTTTAAAGTCAATATTGAAGAAAAAACATGAACCACAAAAATCTTGGATAGAACTATTAACTATAGAGTTAATAATATTGAGGTGTTGGAATAAGTAGCTATAAAAAATGAAATAGAAATGTGTATAATAAGAAATATTTTTGACACTTGGAATGAAAAAATAAAATTCCCAGGCATCATCATCATGTGAAACCAAAATAATTTCAATAGGTGGAATGCATAAATATTCCCCATGTTTAGTGATTAAAAAATTTGTTTATATATTTTGTAATATCAAATACACAAGTGTTGACTCCTAAAGTGAATTAATTTATTTATAAAATTGTAATGATAACAAGTAATATGGCATGTGATCACTCTATTATATCAAGATTAATATGTTATTGACTTTTAATGTTGGAATACATATACTAAGTGTTCTCTATTTCTCAAAGGTCTATCTGGGTGCAACATCATTCCAAATAGGTAATCTCATTTTATTATTTCTATTTTTATATCTGGGGATATTGTTTTCAATGTTATTACAATGATATTACAACCGTTTTTTATACTTCAAGAATAGAAACCATATCATCTAGAATACCTACAGAAAAATAAAATCAGATGTTATAATCTTTAAACAATAGTGGAGATACTTTAAAATATTTTTTCTTCTTAAAGAAGTTGAAAATTTTTCATATATGACTATTGAATAGGACCACTCATCACCAACATACATGTTTAAATTGAGTTTATAGGGAGAAAATGTTTCTGATATTTTCATAAGAAAAATATATTAGTCAACTTAATTGTCTATGGATTGCATATTAAAATATCATATGATTGGAAATAAAGACCTAATTGAGATATTGAAGCATAATATATAAGTATTAATTCATTTTTGGAATAATGAGGATCTTTAGAATTTGTTTTATGGAAAATCCAATATTAATTAAAATTATATCTAGAAGACAAATGTTTACTAAGTTGATTGGATGAGTTATGACCTCCTCAGTTTCAAAAAATTATGTGACTATGTACATGAGGTGGAGTTCAGTCAAAATTATTGTACCATAAAATCTAAATATGGTTCACTTATTATCCATGAATAAATAACCAATGGAAATATATACCTTTTTGGAAAAGAAAATTATTAATGCTATACAAATTTGGTTAGAAAAATTATTGAAAAAGTGGCTTAATAAATTGTTCCAAAATATCGAGAATGGGTTTAAAAGTGAAACAGATCTCATTAAATTCATCATCCTATATATTATCACAAAAAATGTGTTTCTTATTAAAAGGGGAAGATTATATTAAAGTCCTATAAGACAAATAAGATGAAGGCATCAAGTCGAAATGAATGTGTTCCTGTGAGTGCTTGTGTGGAGTTACACCCAATGATATGAATGGAAGTAAGTATTATAAATTTTTTATACATGACTACTGAAAAATATCATGGATTATTCCCATCACATAGTAGACCAAGGAACTCATATGTATTACTCTAATTCTCAATAAAGATAAAAATATACATGGATTGAATTTCTTGATGTTTTAGAATGAAAATTAGATTGAATTCACAAATCATTATATTGAAGAATAACTAGAATGAAATGGTATTTATAATAACGTATTATTTGTCAAAAAAACCCAAAAATGGGTTTGTGGAAAGAAGAAACTATATTTTCAACAACATTAGTCAATCAATGCTGATTGGAAAATACCTCCCAAAAAAATATTTGAAAGAATCAGTTCTTGCAGTGGTATACATCTCTAATAGATCTTTTCTAATTTCAAATGAAGAGAAAAATATAGATGATATGTGGAATGGTGTGAATCCTACCATCAAATACTTTCAATATTTTGGAATAAAATTCTATATCCTCAAGAACAAAAACTGCAAAAATTTAATGATTGGGGAGATGAAGAAATATTTCATAGAAATAAATCTAAGAGAAATTATTATATGTGTAACAAAAAGGCTTAAAAATATTATTATATGTAATAATGTTATGTTGGTTGAAAATGGAATGTTTATAGTACCACACAGGTATCATTTTTATTACAGTCACCAAATATTTGAGAAAAAGAGTAATGAAGAAGTGTAGGGTTCAACAGAAGCTACTTATCATAAAGAGAACCCATAAGAAAACTCATATTGTGATAAAATCCCAAATATTCTAGAATTATCATGGAGACTTCCAAGAAGGGATGAAATCACTGAAATAAATATTTTGGATGATTAGAATGCCTTGTTCTAGAGTAGAATATTTACGTATTAGAATTAGGTATCTTTTTTTCTTTGCAAGAACCAAAATAATTAAAATATGTTTTGAATGTTGAGAGTCTGGTCATGGATATTGTAACATCCATACATGGGGCCACACAAAGGGGCTTCGAGCCTATTCACTACCTAACCACAGGAACACATCCCCTTACAATAGAGGGTATAGAATATTAGCAAGTGTCTAACATTAATCTTTGGGAGACTATACCCTCTTTATCGATGCAACACAATAATGAAAATAAATAAATAATATCAAAATGATTTAACCATAACCAAAATAGTAGAAATATCACATAACGACCAAAACAGAAATACATTATCCAACACTAAAGTAGTAGATATTTCATTCCATAAATGTGTCCGGTTTTTTTTTCAAGAACCAATATAAATAAAGACAATCGCAAATAGAAAATAGATCCCAACACTAATTGCGGTCCCCTCATCCACGCTCCTTCGTGAGTCAACCATCTCAAACTGTTTTCTTTCTCTTATCCTATCAAGAAACCACAAAATATTATCATGTAATGATATGGCTGCCTTTTTGGGGTTTTAGTAGAACCAATAGGAGAACCCAAAAGCTTCTAAAACAATATATAGTCAAAAGACTGTGTTCAATTGAAAAAATAATAAACAAAATCAATAAATTAAATAGTTTGAATTTATTAATTTACACATTTTTTAACCACATAACCCTCGAGTTCCTTAGGACACCCAACCATTCAATAACTTCTTTACCCTATGTCAGAGCTTGAAACTTACCAAACTTTTAATTAACAATTCATAATAAAAACATGTGTTCATTATCCATTTGATTTTAATTTATAACATTTATAATTGGAACCATTTTCCAATTCTATCATTTTGGGTCCAGTTCACCCTGCATAGGAATTCATGGGCTAGGATGTAATAATCCATTCCACAGACTCATTTATAAACCATTTATCAATATGGACATTGGAATTAGTATACAATTTATGGAACATATTACTGAATCGATTTAAACTATGTTCTTGGGAAGTAGCAGACCATGTCCCACACACATTTATAAATTAATTTATCGCTATGGGTTCAGAAGCAGCAGACCATGTACCAAACCTGAATATCACAATCATACAAATATCACATATATCACATAATTCTAGGTTAACTAACATTAAAATTTGTATCAAACATCACAATTAAGAATCAACTAATTAATTGAATATATTAATTAATCTGATTCAATCATTTTCGTAATCACAAAAATTCCCATTAATTAATTAATTATTAATTAATCCAAATCAATCAATTTCATTATCAAAAAAATTACAAATAATTAATTCAATAATTAATTAATACAATTCAATAAATTTCATATTAAACAAAATTCTAATTAATTATCTCAACTATTAATTAAAAAAATTCAATAATCTCAATATCCCATAATTAATTAAATAATTAATTATTCCAAATCATAATCCCTTAATAAATTAATTAATATAACAACATAATTAGATCATTTAATGAAAATAAGGTTCTAACCCAATAATATATATTCTAAAAGTATATAAATTTAATTGAAATCAAGGCTTCTAGACTTGAAGTATAGCCCACATAACTCAATTCGTTGATGAGCGGTCACCCAAAAGAAATCCTCAATTTAAAAAAAACGATCATAAAACTATTGAATATATTGATCTGGATCTGAATCCAAGAACCGAGATCAAAAAAATCAATATCTAACCAATCTAGATCTATATCTAGAACTAACATCATATAAAAAATCATTCATTTATTCTTGGAGAGTTGTATAAGAGAGAGAGACATCAAAACAGGATGAAAATACATACCTGAAGAGGTGCATATCTAAAAATCATTTGAATCATCATGAACAAAGGACCATAGGTTATGGAATCCATCCTAGAGCATATGTGGCTCATACTAATTAGTTAAGTTCTATTATATGTGATTAGGGATTAATACGTGGGGGTTAAATTTTTTAAATCAAAATTTCTGGGTAATTAAAACCCATCCATGGTTTCTTGGGCAGGGGCACATGCTTTGTCAAACTACATGCTTTAACTTTATCATTTTCTAGGGGGGGTGAGGGTGCATGGTTCTTTATAAGAGAGTGGACTATTTTACAAACCATGCACCAAATTTTAAATTACCCCTATATCCTCAGTGACATGGTTTTTTGGGACTAGGCGCACAATTTGGGAAAACCATGTTCCAATTATACACAACAAAGAGATCCTCAAAAAATATCCAAATTTAATCCTTAAAACCTCATGATAAATAACAAAATACTAAAAATAGTTAAAAAGATTAAATGTAAAAATCTTGAGAAAGATATATACATGTCACGAAATTATAGTAATGAATGATGAGCATAAACAAATAGAGAAAAACAATACATAGGAAGTTGTTATCGGGACATGAGATTCGAATATCAGTGGAACAATGTGGGTGTTATGAAATAAATTTAATGAAGAAATAATGATGATACGAAGAAAATTATGAATTTTATTCAACGGGTATTCTCAAATTTAAGGAATTGATGTTGATGATACATATGCACCAATTTCATGACATGAAACAATTCAATAATTCTTTATAATGGATATTTCGAAAGTGGTTTAAAAAATATCAAATGGATATTAAATATTACTTCTTGAATGTTTTCATCTATGATAATATTTTTCGTAGCCATCCAAAGGAATTTACTATTGATTTATATGAAGAAAATTTGTATCAACTAAATAAGACTT
This sequence comes from Viscum album, assembly GCA_963277665.1. Lineage (NCBI taxonomy): Eukaryota > Viridiplantae > Streptophyta > Magnoliopsida > Santalales > Viscaceae > Viscum > Viscum album. The sequence goes on from OY728148.1 coordinate 1,145,856,858, forward strand.
TGTGTGGCCTCAAGTAAGTTAAAAAATCATGTGATTCCAAACTAGACCAATGTCTAAAGAATATCGATTTCCATAGGAGATGAGTTTTTTATATTATCTATATGTATAAGGAAAATGATCAGTGGTATATGTTTGTTATTTCTATCATTTGAATTATATTTGGACGCTCGAATGACAACTAATGCATTAGATTTTCAGATCTCATGAGTTGTGGATCCAAGATTTCATTTATTGGTGAAATTTATTTTTTCTTTTCATACAGGTCACTCAATGATTGGTAGGGATATTTTTCTAGAAAACAATACAACTCAAGGATTTATTAATAAGATTTGAGATGGATGAATCAATGTCCATGGAATTCATAGTGTGGAAAAGAATGAAATGATTTAAAGATGAGTAGGGAAATAAGGTTTTTGTGACCATGTATCGATATATTATTGGGAGTATAATTTATTTAACAGCCACCCAACTATAAATATATTATAATACTTTTACAGACACTAAATATCAATGTGATTCCATGGAATGTCTAATCAAACCTGTCAAAAAAACTCATTGATATATTGATAATAAAAATGAATGCATGATATTCTATTAGAATGGAGCATAACCTAATTTGGTGGGATTCACTATAAATATTTGGATATTTGGTGTATGACCATAATATAATTTTTGGTGGTGAATTTTATCTTAGATGTTCATGTACTTTGTGGGATATTATGAATCATTATTGTATATATTTAAATACTGAAAACAATCAAAACATTACTTCTACTCAATCGTGCACTAAATTACTATGGGTGAAACAACAATATGATGATGTTGGGATTGGTGATATTTCTCAGATTATAATAACATGTGATAACTAAAGTGAAAATAATATCACAAAAAATATTATACAACATTCAAAAAAGAAAAGAAAATTGAGATCAATTATTATTTCAAAAATGTGATGGTGGAGTGACGTGATGTGACTCTGGAGTATATTTCAACAATATATAAAGTCATAGATATCATGAAAATGTTACTACACTGTGTAGTGTTAAAGAATAACCAGTTTAATATTAGATTCCGAACCTAAAAATCCAATTAATTTACTATGAGATAGATGATCACTCCCAAATGTAAGTATTTTTACCACACAATACTGTATTTCTAACAATTATATATGAAAATTTTAAGGAAGTGATCTATCTAGGTTCCTTTTCAAAGGGTAATAAAAGGCTCAAGTGTGTTTTAAATAGAGATAAATATAATGAGATAATGGAGATAGAAAATGGGAACAGTGTGTTAATTATAATTTAAGTGGCTCTTGATATTTTTAAAAATAGACCATGAAAAAATTTTCATTCAAGTATTACTTATCACCATGAGATTTTTTCAAATGGTCTTAAAATTTATGATTGGTGTCTCTTTAATATAACTATTCAATATGGTATTATTTGAAGTGTTTAGATAATTTTCAAAAAAACTAAAGGATGATATTGTCCCACAAGAGCACACACAAGGGTGAAATAATATAAGATGTTATGGGGGTGCAATGAAAGTGAGTTGTATCCCATGAAGTCAATTTTTGCATGGTGTTGGAGATTACAGACCAAAATGTTGGATAGATGGTGAAAAAATAAAGAGATGGCTATATACTATGAGATTTATGGATGAATGTATGTTGTTCATCAATAGTTTTTTTGTCCACGTTGCAATGAGTGGAACAAAATAATAGAGGCTCGACTAATTACTAAAGAGGAACTAAAGGTTTAAAGGTAAGAGATACACAAAATGACATGGAGTTCTATTCCACAACCCCATTAATGGTTGAAAGATCCACATAGTTGTTTCAAATTATATTGTTTAGGGTTAAAATTTGTCCAAGGATAATATTCATATGCCAAAATATTCTATATGATGCAACACCATTATAGTAGTATGCAGACATGGACCCACACATAGTGTTGTATCTACTCCATAATTATAATTAGTTATTATCAGGTTTAAGAGGAATTATTTTCACTAATAGAAATGGATCTAAAAAACTACATAACTCCACATGGAATCCCTATTAACCCTTCCATAAGAGGACAGATGATTTCTTGGATACACAATAGAATTGATGACCATGAAAATTCTTTTGAAAATTGGTGATTATAATCCACATATAATATTGACCCACCATAACCAGTCTATTATAGTTTATAAATTAGTGGGTGTTATTGATTTAAACACCCATCAATTAATTATAATGTAATAGTGTATAATGCCTCAAATTGTGACAAGGTCCTTTTGGAATAAACCTAGAGTGAGTGGAAATGATCCCAAACACTGTATTGACATCAAAAGTGGAAGAAATAGATATTCAGAGAAAGACAGAAGAATGAGAGGAAAACCTCAGTGTCTTGTGGATTTTTTTCTATAAAACATATGCATAAGTTTTTTTTCTAGATATTATTTGGAAGTATGATGGTTAAATAAGGCTCTATTAAATGAGTGATATCCATATAAGAAATCAATGTTTTTGTACTGAATAGAAACACCATATCACATATATGTTCATATTATTAAAATTTGTGAAGAAGGATTATTAAAATGATGGAGCAATGAGTTTCTCATTGAAGGGTAGTAACGTGTTCTCCAACTATTCATGGAAGTAAACCAAAAGGGTCAGTGATACCAATGAAAATTCCTAACTGTAAATAATAGTAAATTTTAGTGAAATTATTGCACATGAACATTTCTTTTAATTCTCCTTTTATATTGAATATTGTGGGTGAAATAAGTAAAATATATTGGATTTCATTATTGGTTTCATTTCACAATGATGGTAAAAGATGATACAAATAAATGTGTTTCTCAACATAGCAAAATATGATCTAATATAAAAATAATTTCTTATACACAGATTCACCCCCTCTCCATGTGGTGTCATCTATGGTATTTTAACATTAAACCCCCATAATGATTTGACTGGAAAATATAAAATCCATTATCCAAAATAGACGATTTGGTAGTTGTGTCCACCCATATTCAATGTTTTATATATTGAGTATTGTAAAAAATAAAAAATTCTAGTGATGGCACTTTTAGCTAAATTTAATAAATCATATCTTATTCATTGATTCTTTCTATAAGATAATGATAGAAATAATTAAAAAAATTATCAATTGAAAATTTAAAAATCATTAATATTATTATTAATATGATTATTGAATACTAAAACAATACAAATATTGGACATTTATTATACCAAAATTAAATTCTATTCAATCTTAAATGCATGGTAAAATTGAAAATACTAGTAAAAAAGCATTACTCGGGGGGACTTCCTTCCCTATTCATTGATCTTTTTGAATCTATAATCTATTTTCACATGTCTAAATTAATATATTAATGTGAAAAATACAAGTTAATATAGTAGTAGTGTTGGGAGAATCCCAAATCTTAATATAAATGTATATCTTTTTTAAATAAAACAACATTCCCTTTATAGTACTACATTAATTGAATCCCAAAATTAAATTTAGATTTCATGATATCCTTAAATTAATTCAAATATTTAATAATGGTTCACTTGAATATCATTAAAACTTAATTTACTAAATTAATTTATATATTGAAAATTGGATTCATATTAAACATCCATGTGACGATAAGAATTTTTTTTTTCATATCAATGAAGACATCAATTTTTTTTCTGTTTTAATTTATATGTTAAAATTTTAATTTCTTCAAAATATAGTGTGATTATAAAATTTCCATTGAAAATTTACATCATCTAAAACATTTATATTTCAAGGTATTGTAATAGAGAAACCATCAAATCATTTCATCCTCAAAATATCCAATTCATACTTACAACCTTATAATTTGAACACATTAGATTCATGAATACATCTGTTAAATATTTATAAAATAGTCACATTTAAAATGAATTATCCCTAACTCAACAGAGGAATCTCAATAGAAAATAATCCTCTAAATTGCGTGAATAAAAATTTAACAATGGATTAAAAAATTCGACAATAAATCATAACTTTTATTCAATTAAAATATCTTTAAATCCTATGACATCTTTTAATTTTACTACAATGAAAATATGTAACAAATTAGGGTACACTACCCTAATTTAGTAATATCATACATTGAATCTCATCTCAAAATTGATATATTTCTATAATAAATAGTCTAATGGAATTATCCACATCCCTTCAAATAACATATGGGTTCTGAACCTACATTCTCTCGTTTCACCACACCATGACATGATAAAATATCTAAAATAGTTCTAATGACTTGAATAAAAAATTATTTTTTCCACAAAGGTTGTAAAATTTTCATTGCATTATTTCATGATTCTAGTATCACAAAATATGATCAACTTGGTTAAATGAATACATGGAAATACATAAATAATAACATGTCATAAAATATTAGTGTGAGAAACTAAATAGTTAGTTTATTCCATGAAGAAAATCACTAAATAACATAGTTAAGGATTACTGTCTTCCAACCATAAACCATAGTGTGCTCCATGATCAAGGAGTAGTTGATGAAAAGGTATTGACTGTGAACACCTATTTATTTTTCATATAAATATATATTTTGACCTTCTCATTAAAAAATCAAAGAGAAAGGGACATTGAAAAAAAAATAACAAACAAAGAGTATGATGGTTAATCTCATACTAACTTAACCACAATATTATGATATATGAAGGTACAAATAGGGATTTTTGAATCAAGTAACTAAGTGAAATGAATTAATTGATTAAGATGATATATTTTAGTTATTCAATAATATCTCCATTAGTTCTAAACACATTACAATGATCTAGAATTCCTACCATGACAAAGGGTACCCTTTGTAAAAACTTTTGAAGTAGGATTTGTAAAGACTTTTACTTTCAATAAATATTTATTTGAGAGTTATTTACACATTCCCACCACACTCTCCATGTTCACCTACCTTATTTAATTCAATTAATATTACCCATGTTGCCCACACATCTTTATTGGTTCATGTTCAAAATGATTTGCCTCATAGGAAGGTTACATTCAATATGGTCTTTACCATAGAGTACCTTCTTAGTTTTTCTATCATTGAATCACATTATAATAAGTAAAATTGATCTAAATGTTCCAATATTTACTAATATATGTTGTGTGAATTCCTATTTCCATGAGTTTCATCAATGTTTTACAATTTATAAAAGTAATCAAACTCTATGTATATACATAACTAAAAATTATATTTTATACATCCCACATCTAAGAGGTTCCCCAAACACTTTTCCACTTGATCTTAGATGCACCATGGTCATATTTTCGATAATATCTAATAAAATTAAAAATAACTATATCCTACATCCTTTATTAGTAGAAATCCATATGGGTTTTATTTATATCTTAATTCTTACACCTTGATGTAATCTCATACATCAGATCCTTTTAAGGGCACCTCAATCTATGTCCTAACTAACTATTATTGGTCTCTGCCTTTTACATGTCTAGAAATGACATGGGTTTCATTGGGGGTATAATTCCTTACACTTTCTACCATCTCATTAAAATTTTATACTAATTTATACCTCAGCTTAAATCCATCCTCACTCCCTCTGGTCTCAATATCCTCAGGGTCAAAGAAAGAAATGGGCCATCTTCATTGTCTTTGTAACTAGATCTCCATGAAACTATTATATGGGATATTTCTAACGATTCTTCTATGTATGAAATACCTCATTGTTACATGTCTCCATATATTGTGTTTTAAAAAAAATTCGATAGTATCATGGAATAAGTCCATATAACTTCTCCCAGTCATATATAGTCCCTTTTCAAGGATTATTTAGTTCAAGTCCAACCGGGATCCCACTAGTTCCATATTTCATGTTACACCCTGATTAGGGGTTTTGATTTATTTTTAATTATCTCTCTATGTGGGACCTTTGAATGATACTTGGGTTTGGGTCCTAGAATTTTTTTATTTTTTAGGATTGAGAGGTTTTGTGGGTTTTAGACTAATTCTTGGGAACCACACGGTTAGCGGAAAGTGTGTGGTCAACCTAGGTACCATGTATAATCTTATGGAAAGGGTAGAAGTTACCAAACAGTTCGCACATAGTCTATTCAGTCATATTGGGTAATCACACAGTTTACCAACACTGAAAATGAATAAAAATTTCATAAATGATAAATTAATACCAGTGTAATGGAAAAGGAAAATAAGATTAAAATAATGATTAATATTAAGAATAAAATTATTATTATTAGTATTATTATGAATTATATTATTTTTAGGAATGATATAAATTATTATTTTTATAATTATTATTACTAATATTGTTATATTTTTTTCATTATTAATATTTTATTATTTTTATTATTATTATTTTATCATTATTATAAATTTATTTCATTAATGGGGTTTCAATAACAACAAAATAATAATAATAAACCCTATTTCTATATCCCCTACTATCTCCCATTTTCCTTACACACAACCCCCCTTCCGACCCCCTCCTACATGACCTGAACCCCTACGTACCCACTTCTTGCGTGACCTCCACCTATACGTGCTCCCTTTGGCGGCTGCACCAATAATGGTCCTCCTCTTCTATAGTGTGAACCACCCAACTGATGCCTCCCCTACCCATCATGCACCACGTAGCTCGTGCCTCCCCTCTCTAACGCACAACCTCACTCACATGACACTCTTCTGGGTGGTGGCCTCACCGGCAGAACCCTCATCCAGTGGTAGCTCACCTTCTAGTACTCTCTTCCTTTCCCACTTTTCTTTCATCCCATTTTTTCCTTCTTACCTTTTCCTAGTGGCCATTTTGGCGGATTTTTTATCTTGGGATTCTCAGTTTTTTGGGGGGTTATCCCTCTTAGGGTTTCTTGAGATTTTATATAGCCTTTTTTGGGGGCAGTTGAGGTGCGATTTTGTTTTCACACCAGTTTCAAGAATATTCATTATCGTTTGAGTTAGGATCTCATTTCACATCACCATTAAAGTTAATATTTAATTGATTGATTTCTTGGATCACCCTGCCTGAATGATAAATCATGATCTATAATTTATAGAATAATAGTTTCATGTGAAATATACATCTTCACTCAATTATTTTAAATATGTAGTGTTGTTTTTTTAAATTTTCACCCCGCATGTTTGAAAAATTCCTCTATTAGATTTTGAATGTGGTTTGTGAAGTGTAGAACTTGGTTTAGTAATTTGAATAAATTTTTGGCATGAAAATTGTTGTGTTATTCTTCATTGTGTGTTAAAATGAAATTGTTTTATTAAATATTGTATGCCTTGTGTGTAATTAATTTCCGGTTTGGATTTTCCCTATGGGTTGTGATCTATCAAAGCATGCTTTGGTTTTATATGTGTAATTGTAACATCAAACCGACCCTTTGGAAATTGTAAATATTTTTTAGAATTAAATTGTGGTTTGAAATCATTAATCGGTTTCCATTGGTGGTTTTGGTTTTGAAAATAGTTTGGCATAGTTATTTGTGAAAATTATTTTTAGGTGGAAATGTTGAATGACCCATTTGGAATTTTAGAATGATTATTTAGAAAACCCCACATGGGCTAGGACAATTTATTTATTGGTTGATCAGGATATGGGAAGGTTATTGGTATGGTACTTCCCTTGGGTAATAATTATTTTGAGGTAAGGGACTACCCTTTAGGTGGTTGTTGTGGTGCGGGGGTGGTGCTGATTTTTGTGATGGATATGATGACATATTTAAATGTCTTGTTGTATGGAATGTGTGGATTGTTGAGTCAATAATGTTTTCTTTATGACTTTTCCATTCCTTGTTTCAAGGGGGAGGGTGTTGAGTTATTAAGGTTTCCTTTTGACTTTACCAATCCTTCTTGTTTTGAACATCACAAACTCTTTATCTTAAGGAAAATATCTTTTTACCCTATGTTTTACTTCTATAAAAAAAACTTCTCTTCGCCAATGAAATTTATCGTTACCATATTTTCAGTAAGTGTAAAATTCGGTTTGAAACCAAAAACTTGGAATCCAATAATTTCCTATATATGATGCATTCTTTTTTAGGATCTGAATTTTCAGAATTCTGGTTACAAACTCTTCTGTGTTCTGACTCTGAATTCTGAATCAAAATTCTGGTTATGAACTTCACTGAGTTCTGACTCTGAATTCTGAATCAGAATTCTGGTTATAAACTTCACTATGTTCTGACTCCGAATTCTAAATCAGAATTCTGGTTATGAACTTAACTGAGATCTAAATCCGAATTTTGAACAGGAATTCTGGAAACAAAATTTTCTATGTTTCGACTCTGAATTATGATTACGAACTTATGTAATGATCGACTACGAATTCTGGTAATGAATTATGCTTACGAATTCTTATGAATTTTGACTGTGAATTCAGACTACGAATTCCTAGAAAACTGAATCTGAATATCATTGTATTATAGACTCCAAATTCAATTTTAGTTAGACTCCAAACATCCATTTACATACATTCTAAATATCAGATTTCGGTTATTCATACACTTGTTTAGCTATAAAACGATGCTGTGCTTTCAGTTACTCACTAACTATTGTTTGAGTGACACGTGTATAGGTCCCCCCACAATAAAGAGAAAATATGATTTTTGTAGGAGAGAGATGATCGTTTATGCGATGCCTATAAATTAGAGGTCATTTTAATGATCTCACAAGATCTTTGACAATTGTCTTTACAAGCTGTTGAAGTGAATTCAAGAGAGAGTGTCTCTTATAAACTCTCAAGCTTCATGCAGAAAGTTTTAACAGGTTGTTCAATCTTTTCTTTGTGCATATTTGCTTTGTACGACTCTGATTGTTGTTGTGTAAAGTTGAGGTCCTCATAGGATAGGAAGATAGAGGTACTAACTACCTTTATGTTAAGGTCTTCCTTGCTAAAAAAGATAGAGGTGTCGACTACATGATAGTTGAGGTCTTGCAGGGATTTCAAGACATACTCTGATCTTTGCATCGTGGGCTTACCCTGGTGTGGGTAATATATAAATTCTTGAAATTATAAATCAAGGGACCTTTATCCAAGGTTGTTGGATAGCCTACTCTTTAGGTTAAAATACTTAATACTTGTTACTTGTTTTGTTACATGTTTTCCGCTGCATTTGTATTATTGAGGAAAGTATAACTATCTTATACTTTCTTATACATGTATTCTGATTTAGTTAGATTCTATACGCTTTATGGTAGAATCTTAGTTGTTGTAAACTTTTGTTATGTTTCATTTCTGTAATCACTTTTCCGGAATCAAGTAAGTTATTAAAACATAGAGTTGTTGTGAATTTTGGTTATGGAAAATTTACTTAGGGATTTTAAAGTATACAATTCACCCCCGTTTTGTATTTTGGAATCTCATGTTTACATATTCAATCCTACATTGGGTATTATAGAGTATATAATTTCAAATACCATCTCACAATTGGTATCAGAGGCAGGTCTCTGAAATACTTATATTCACATATAAGTTTTTCCCTGTTCATAGTTTTCAGAATAGAATTTTTGGATTAATATTTTCGGACTCATACTTTGTTTCATATTTTTAGATTCAAATTTTCGAACTCTTAATCTTCGTATTCATTATTGATTAGTCTAGTTACTTTCTTAGGACATTTTCTCTTGTTTACAAACTCATACTACTAACATGTTTGTGTGCCAAAAATTATTTTATGGATGGTAGGTTTAAATGTTGGTCCTATTGATAATCTAAATCCTACCAGACCTCCTGTTTTCGATGGAAATGATTATGAGTACTGGAGAGATAAGATGAAGACTTTCATTATCAATACTGGATTTGATAACTTTATAATGATGATGGAATATTATAAGATTCCGAATATTGAATTGATTACCTTTACGAATCAGGAGAAATCATAATATCAAGAAAACTTCAAAGTCAGAAATACTTTATTATGTTCCATGACTAGGAACATCTATAGTAAAATATCATCGTGTGAAGCTGAAAAAAATATATGGAAGAAACTTGATGTTACACATTTTGGTACATCTAAAGTCATAGTGACAAGAAAAGCTATGTTGAGAGCCGAATAGCATAGCTATAACATTCCTTATTGAGAACCTATAAGCAAAGTACAACAAAGGTTTATGACTATCATGAATAGCTTAAAATATGTGGGAGAAAAAGTATTGGATGATTAGGCTCTTGTACACAAGATCATAGATATCATGCCAAATGAATGGGAGTCCAAGAGGACAACTATTGATGAGAATGAGAAGGTCACCCAGATTTACTTAGATGAGTTGTTTGGAACTCTTCTTCAGCATGAAACCAGAATGAAGAGAGATGATGAAAATAATAAAGAGAATAATGGGAATGGAAGAGTTTCTTTTACAACCACATATAAACATATGAATTCCGATACCCCTGAAAGAGTAACTAGATCAATGAAAAATAAAGTCATTATTCAGTCAGAATCTAGCAACACATAAATGTTTGAGAATGAAATAACTAATCCTGCTCAGAGAATGAACAAGATTGTAGCTCAAAAGAACCGTTAGAATAAGTACAAGAAGAAATACTACAGAGATAAGAAATATGGAGAAGTAACATGTTATGAATATAGGAGAACAGGTCATAGAAGACCTGATTATCCATATTTGTAAAAGAAGGAGAATAAGGAAAGGAATTCAGAAAGGAACAAAGAAAAAATTCTATCGATCAAAGCACAAGAAAAGCCTTAAAGCTAATGATACTTGGAGTGCTAGCTATGGAGACTCTTCAGAAAGTGAATATTTGGAATATTATTCATCATCACAGAAGAATATGTGATTCATTTCTAATAATTATTTCCCCAATACATGTCTTATGGCCAAGGTACGCTCTGCCGAGGATTTAACAAATTTATCTCTTGATAAGAATTAATATTCCAAAAATAGTACTTCTAATGAAGATACTTCATCCTCAAAAAATGAAGAAATACCATCATATGAAGAAGTTTCTAGATTTTCCAAGTTACTTGATGCGAGAAATTTTAAAATTTTTATGAAATTAGACAAGGCAAATACTAGGGAAGAAATTATTACAGAAGAGATTTCAGATCATTCTAGAGATCATAGAGATAAAGAAAATCTTTTAGAAAAACATTTTAAAGAACTTATGAAAGAAAATTCTGTTAATGATGAACTTTCTAAAGATCTTAAGAAAGCTATTTTAGAAATAAAAGTTATTGAGGAAAAATCTATCTCTAAGGAAATGATTCCCGAGGATAGGAATTTAGACATCAGAATGAATTTCGAAATATTTTCTCTTAAGAAGCTTCTTGCAAACTTTACCTCTAGGAAGGAAAATGTTGACAATATGTATTCTCAAATTAATCCTCAGGGAAACAGTACTGGAGTAGGTTTTACTCACCAAAAACTGGTTTTAAAAAAAAAACTATTTTGTTCCTTATAGAGCCCCTTTTTTCACTAAATGTCAAAGTGGTGGGCATTGAAAGAAAAATTTACCCTTGAATAAAGTTAAATCTCTTGGGCTTTATACTGCTTATTTTTATAAAAAAATGGGGATACCCAAAAATATTTTGTCTAACAATTCCAGATCCAAGAAAGTTTGGATTCCAAAAGTCTAACATTCTTATTTTTAGGATGATAAAGAAGGTACCAACAGTAACACGTGGTATATGGATAGTGGATGTTCCAGGAATATGACTAGTAACAAAAACTTTTTTGAAAATAATATCAAGATGGAAGGAGGAAAATTAACTTTCAGAGATAATGCTTATAAAGAAATTATGGGTATAGGAAACATCGTTCTTCTTGGAAAACATTGATTTCAGATGTTTTATTTGTTACAGGTCTTAAGCACAACCTCATTAGCATAAGTCAGTTATGTGATGTTGGTTACATTGTGGATTTTAGGAATGACAAGTGCCTAGTAAAAAATTCCAAGGAAGAAATTATTATTTATTCCAATTGGGTAGAGAATGTTTAGATACTAAACTTAGAATACCTTAGGAGCCAAGATCTACCTTTCCTTAGTGCAATGGAAGATAACTCTTGGTTATGGAATACAAGTTTAGGTCACTGTAACCATAAGAACTTATGAAAAATTTCTATAAAAAGATTAGTCAAGGATATATCAGAGCTTGTATTTGATCCTTCAAAAGTTTGTGAACCATGTCAATATGGGAAGAAACGTAAATCAAGTTTTAAATCAGTCAGTAAAGTCTTAACTACTGATGCATTACAGATAGTGAATATGGATCATTTTGGTCCAACACAAAATGGAAGCATTGGGGGAAAGTACTATGTATTTGTCTTGGTTGATGATTAGACTAGATTTACGTGGGTCTATTTTCAAGAAAATACGTATAATTCTTTTTCTTATTTCAAATGTTTTAGAGCCCAAGTTAAAAATGAAAAAAGCCTTCCATTGAAAAAATAGTCATAGTGATCATGGAGGATAATTTGAAAATTTTGATTTTGAGACTTTTTGTAGTAGAATAAGGCATTACTCATAACTTCTCAGCACCTAGAACACCTCAACATAATGGTGTTGTTGAAAGAATAAATAGAATTCTTCAATAGATAACTAGAACCATATTGAGTCAGTATTCTATAGCCAAACATATTTGGGCTGAAGCTGTAAGTACTGCTTGTTATACTATAAATCGATTTTTGATTCGACCTTTTCTTAATAAAACTCTTTATGGGTTATGGAATGGTAGAAAACCTAGACTTTCCAACTCTGAGGTTTTTGGTTTCAAGGTATTCATTCTGAATACTAAATATAATCTTCATGAATTCGCACCAAAATCTGAAAAAAAGTATTTTCTTAGGCTACTCTACAACTTCTAAGGAATATAGAGTATTCAACAAAAACACTTGTACTATTGAAGAGACTGTAGATGTTAAATTTGATGAAACTGATCATTTTGTTTTTAAACAACCCCAACCTACATCCTAGGATGTGTTTTCAAAGACAGGTTCTGATCCTATGATAGAATATCTTTCTAATAAAGAAACATTCCAAGAAGATACTTCTGAAACCTTTACCCAAGAATATTTCCTACCCTATGGTGATGAAGAGGTTTTACAAAACCCAAATTATTTGTTTCTAAAGAATCATCCCAGTGATAGTATCATTGGTGATGTGAATCAACATGGAAGGACTAGAAGTTCCTTAAGAAATGAGGTAGATCATCAAGCATCCCTTTACCAATTAGAACCGAAAAGCACCGATGAATCTTTATGTGATGATGGTTGGAAAAAATCCATGCAATATGAACTAAATTAATTCTAAAGGAATAAATTTTGGACCTTGGTTGAATGACCTAAGTAAACTTTTTTTATTGGAGTTAAATGGGTCTTCAGAAATAAGTTTGACAAAAATGGAATCACAGTTAGTAATAAAGATAGATTAGTTGCTAAAGGCTATAATCAACAAGAAGGAATAGAATATGAAGAAACCTATTCTCCAGTAGCTAGACTTGAATGTATTCGTATTTTACTTGCCTATGCATGATTCTTCAATTTCAAAAATTTTCAAATGGATGTGAAACGTGCTTTCCTTAATGGTTATGTTCAAGAGGAAGTTTTTGTTGAACAACCTTTTGGATTTGATGATACAAAACATCCTAATCATGTTTTTAAAATTACCAAATAATTTTATGGCCTTAAACAAGCCCCTCAAGCCTGGTATGATACACTTACAGGATTTTTTCATCAAAATAACTTTCTTAAGGGAAATGCATATCCAAACCATTTTATAAAGAAAGATAATAAGAATGTTTTGATTGTTCAAATTTATGTTGATGACATTATATTTGGTTCAACTCAGCAATCATTAACTGATTCTTTTGCGTATTTAATGAAATGTGGGTTTGAAATGAGTATGATGGATGAGTTAAAATTTTTCTATGGTTTTTAAATCACTCAAAAACTAGAAGGAATCTATATATATCAACATAAGTATATTAAAGATCCTCTTAAATAGTATGGATATGACAACACTAAAAGTATAAGTACTCCCAAAGGTACCTCAATCGCACTAGATCTTGATAATGCTGGGAAACCAGTAGATCAAATATCTTTTAGAGGTATGATAGGAATTCTACTTTACTTGATAGCTAATTGTCCAGACATAATGCTTTCAGTATGCTTATGTGCAAGATATCAATCCAATCCTAAGGAATCTCACTTAAAGGCAGTGAAAAGAATTTTTTGCTACCTAATGGGAACGATGGATTTAGGACAATTTTATACTTCTGGAAATGAATTTTTAAAAAAAGCTTTTCGGATGCTGACTTTTGTGGATGTAGAATTTATAAAAAGAGTACATCAAGAACTTGTCATTCTTTAAGATATTCATTAGTTTCTTGGAATTTCAAGAAGCAACACTCAGTAGCACTTTCCACTGGTGATGTTGAATATGTAGCAGATGGAAGTTTTTGCGCTCAAGTGTTGTGGATGCAACACACACTCAGAGACTATGGCTTGAATTTTACCTAAACACAAATTTTGTGTGATAATACAAGTTCCATTGCCCTTAGTAAAAACCCTACACATCACTCTCGTGCAAATTACATAGATATTATGCATCACTTTCTTAGGGATCACACACCAAAAGGAGATATCATTATTCAATTAATCAAGAATTCTAGATCAACTTGTTGATATTTTCACAAAATATTTACCCTCTGATAGATTTGAATACATTAAACAAGAAGTTAGGATTGATAACTGTAAGTTAATCCTCCTCATTAACTTCATTTTTACATAATCTCCTTATAGTAATAAAATCGTTTTCATAGGGGGAGTACATTTTTTTGTTATGTTTTCAAAATTTTAGCAATGATGTTTTCAAAAAAAATTTTAATAATGTTTTCAAAAAATTTCATAATGAAGTTTTCAATATTTTTCGTAATGAAGTTTTCAAAATTTTTCATAATGAAGTTTTCAAAATTTTTTGTAATGAAGTTTTCAAAAATTTTCGTAATGAAGTTTTCAAAAAAATTTCATAATAATGATTTTCGTACTCAAAATTTTCGTAATAGGGATTTCTACTCAAAATTTCCGTAATGAAAACTTTTGTACCCAAAATCCTTCGTAGTGATGTTTTTTCTATTTCAAAATTTTTCAGAATATAAAATCCTTCATTAAGAATTTTCCTCAATTCAAAAAAATCTTCGGAATAATCCGAAAGGTATGTTTCTTTCTGGAGTTTTCATAATAACTTTGTACTTGCTGTAAGTTTCCTTTTTTTTAAATTTCTCAGAATCTAGTTTCCTTAAATCCTATTGTTTTTCCTTTGAAAACCTCAAATGATTGGATCCTACCAAATTTTTACTTGCGACTATTATTTCAACCGTCAGATCAGATCAGAAGAATTCTCGGTCATTGGATTCAGAAGGGAAGTTTAACCATCCCTCCAACACCTATAAAAGGGGACCCCTGATGGTTGTCACACATCAGTTTTCAAAGCATGTGTGTGTCGAAGCTCTGTTCCTCTACAAAATCTCGTTCCGAATTCTTCAGAAGTTCTCATGTCTGAATTTCTACAGATGTTCCTTCTCATGATATGTCTACTATCAAGCCGATTTCGGAGTGGAAAATTTATAAGGAGAGGTTAGTGAATCCAAAATTCTTCAACAAATATGACTCTATTATCTCCAAGAACATCAATCTCAATGGATGGGAAGGTGTAGCCATTTTAAATATTGGATCTCAGGATGTTGTGTATCCGGATTTGCTGATAGATTTTATGAATCATTTTTCTTCCTTAAGGAAAAAGGTAGTGGAAAATTTTCCTTCTAGTGTTATGGAACGACATATAAACTCTCATACACCAATGATGCTAGCATGGTGGGGCTGTCATATGAAGGGGAAGCTGATTTTTTCTCTCACAAGTTGTCAGATGTTCATGAGAGTTTCATAATGGTGAAGGCTATAGAATTCCTTGGACTTACTGATGTCAAGACCTCCATGATTTCCCATCTATCTAGAAACAATCAGATTCTACAGTATGGGTTCAAGGCCTTATTTTACAGAGAAAGGGTGTCAAGTACACTCTTAATAAAAGTGATATGTATATCTTAGATTTTTTGGTAAATCTAAGTAAAATCAATCTGATGAAGCATATTCTCATTATGATAGAGAATATCAAGAATGTAAACCTGCGAACTCAGATAATCATGTTTCCTTCCTTACACTCCATGTTGATAGTTTGGTGTCTTGAATCGATCAAGATCCCTTGCAGTTCCAAGACAAGGGATTTAAAAGTAATGCTGATGAGTGATGCTACCCTCAAGATAATGAAAATTGGTTTCTCTAAAGAGTCAGGTCAGTTATATGATCTACCTGAGGATGAGGCACAATCCATTCCCAAAAATACAGAATAGGTTGAACCATCGAAGAAGGCTGGATAGAAGAGGAAACTAAAGGAATTGGAAAAAACATACAAAACCCCTAAGGCCAAAGAATCTCAATCCGCACCTCCAAAGCCTAAAAACCAGAAACCCTATCCTGATGAAGTGGATGCCAAATGGAGGGAAGATAAAAAAACTTGGAAGAAAGGGGAACCACAATTTGGCCTAGATCTTGTTGAGGCCAAGGCTTTGAAAGATAAATTTGCTAAAGAACTTGAGAATAAAGGTAAAGAGAAATATCTTAAGAAAAAGATTTCAATGGTAGAGATTGTACAATCTCTTTTACAAGATAATGATATTTCATCCAAAAACATTCCTGTACCGAAAACCTTCTTAGTAGAACCATTACCTGAGACACCGGGGGAAAATCTCATGACTCCACAAAAATCCCAAGAGAAGGATTTTGAAAAGGAAATTGTGGAAGATGTTCAAGAATCTCAAAGCTCTGAAGAGACAACTGATTTGATAATGAAAGTGGAAAAAGTTCATGAAAAGGAATGTGCTTCCAAAAATTTGTCAATCCGGACTTCTCATGCCGGATCTTCAAAACATGATACTCCTGAAATAGATGAGTGGGGTAAAGAGGAATTGAACAAGTTATCAAGAAGAGAGTCATAATCATGAAATCATTCTTCCTGATGAAATTGATGCAGGAGCTGAAAAAGAGAAAATTGATGAAGATAAGATTGTCCAATTATCTAAAAGTGAGCATGAGTCTCCAAATGAAGAATCTCTTCCGAAAACTGACAAGGGTAAACAACTGGTTGTTGATACCCCAAAAAAAGACCTTTTGAGGGATAAGGAAGGCAGAAGATACTCTATGATGAAGCTGGTAGAGCTAGAGGAAGAATCATCTCCCAGAAAAATGTCAGATTCAGAATCATCAACTTTAGGACATGATTTTGTTGTTCAGTCCCTAAAGAAGCTAGTGGACACCATTCCGATCCTTCCAGCAATTGAATCTAGATGCAAGATGCTCCAGCATAGAATGAATCAAAACTCAGATTCCATATCCATGGTCATGGATAGTTGTGTAAATATTGAGTCTGATCACAAGACTTTCTTTATCAATTATAAATCCTACATAAAATCTTGTAAAAAGATGACCAACTGGTCGATGACAATTGTTGTATATTTATGAGAGATTGATCAATTACAATAAGATGTCATGGAAGATATTGATAATGAAGACACCAAAATCAATGATCTTACAGATAGATTTGAGAAAAATTTTACTCTTAAGCATAATTTTCATATTCAGGTTGTCAAAGACATGAATGGGAAGTTGAATTATGTTGTAAAAAGTTGGAAAACAGAAAGGGATATCTGGATTGAGATTCAAGAAAATCTAGGGAAGCAATATGACTTACTGAAGGCTCAGGAAGAGGCCTTGAAGTCTTAATAGTATAGGATCAAAACCTTATAAAAGATATTAGAGGAGGATCACAAAGAGCTGAAAAATTTGAAGACAATAGTGAAGAATATGATTCCCATGGAAAAAGGAACAAAATAGACACAAATATGATATTTTGTTGTATGTTTTCCTTTTACTTGTTCTTGAAATTGTAATGAAATTATGGTTTATTTTTTGGATGTCTATACAAATATTTTAGTTACCAATTTTCTTCCCCATTCCCTCAAACTCTTTTTTAAAATCACAAAGGGGGGGAATGAAAAATAATTATAAGTATAAGAAGATATATCTATAAGAAAGGGGGAGTTTATCTAAGGGGGTTCTCATTACGAAGATTTCCATACCCAAGATAATGAAAATCCAATTCTGGAAATCTAGAATATGATCCTTAGTGTTTCAAATCCTAAGGGTGAGTTAGTCGTATTCATCTTTGCCAATGTGAAAAGGGAGATTAGTTTTATTTTTTGAAGTAAAGAAATTTTTTTCTAAGTCGTTATATTATTTTTCGTAAGAATGTTTGTGCTTTAAAAAAGGGGGATATTGTTGAGTCAAAATGTTTTCCTTATGACTTTCCATTCCTTCTTTCAAGGGGAGATTGTTGTGTCATTATGATTTCCTTATGACTTTACCATTCCTTCTTGTATTGAAAATCACAAAATCCTTATCATAAAGAAAATAACTTTTTAACCTATGTTTTACTTCTATTAGGAAAGATTCCCTTCCCCAAGGAAATTTATCCTCACCATATTTTCATCACTCATATCATATTTTCACTAAGTGTAAAATTCGGTTTGAAACCAAAACCTCGGAATCCTATAATTTCCTAGATATGAAGCATTCTGTTTTAGGATCTGAATTATCTGAATTATGGTTACGAACTCTTCTATGTTCTGACTCTGAATTCTGAATCAAAATTCTGGTTACGAACTTCACTGATTTCTGACTCTGAATTATGAATCAAAATTTTGGTTACGAACTTCACTAAGTCCAGACTCCGAATTCTGAATCAGATTTCTGGTTACAAACATCACAGAGATCTAACTCTGAATTCTGAATACGAATTCTGGATAGAAACTTTTCTATGTTTCAACTTCGAATTATGATTATGAAATTATGTAAAGATCAACTACAAATTCTGGTTGTGAATTATAATTACGAATTCTTATGAATTCTGACTCGGATTTCAGACTACGAATTCATAGAAAATAGAATCTGAATATCTTTGTATTATAGACTCCAAATTCAATTTTGGTTAGACTCTAAACTTTCATTTACTTACATTCCGAATATCAGTTTTTGGTTATTCTTACACTTGTTTTGTTATAAAACGTTGTGTGCTTTTAGTTACTCACTAACCTTTGTTTGAGTGACATGTGTATAGGTCCCTTTGAAATTCAATGAAAAATATGACCGTTGGAGGAGGGAGATGATCGTTGATGTCATAAATATAAATAGGATCTCATTTGAAAGAGCTCCCAAAAACATTGATAACTATGCTTACATGTTTTTGAAATAATTTCTTGTAACACCCCAAGCTTCCAAGGTACATTTCCCTTTGATTAACGAAATAGCTAGCATTGTATGAAACTTCGAGATTCTAACACACTGCGACCAATCAAAGTAGCTGTTATGAAAAGTAATACCAACTTCTTGAAATTTTATAAATTTTATCATTCAAAATTGACTTCATATTTGGTTTTGAAATATCGATATTAGATTACGGAGAAATTTTGGTACTTTTTGGATAAATTTTATATTTTGATGAATAGTGAAAATTACTAAATTTTAATTAAAAACAACTGTTTAATCGAAATAATTAATAGTGATAAATTCTGAATTTGAGTGGTTTTATAAAATATTTTGACTCTATTTTTACCATTTAATAAAATGTTGGTCATTGGACATAATTTCACATTTAAACAGAACATAAACAAGTGTCAATCTTTTGATAGTTATTATTTCATAAAAACACGCTTTTTGTTTTGACAGCGTGAATTAATATTAAATTAATTTCTGCCACTTCTGTGTTTTGAATTTGTAAAAATTGATTCCATATTTGGAATCAGTATTTCCAAATTGTTTAAATAGGTATCTCTTATTTTTAGTCATTTTGAATAATTTCTTTGGCAAATATTTTATTTACCATGTTTAAGGGTAAATCATGTAAATAAGGGTAAGAAAATAATATTATAATAATAATAATTTACCCTAAAATGTGTCCTAACCCTATTGATTGATACATGTCCGACTATGAGAATCTTTGGGTCAATTTTGGGACCCCATGGATCCACTTGTAGGTGATGAGGACACTTAATATTAATTAAGATAAAGTAAATACAAAAATGGCATTAACATATATCGTTTAGGAAAAGAATTTTTACATAGAGTTATATATGTTTAATTTTCGACTATAATTATTAATTAAAAAGATAAAATTATTTACTACATAATGGTATTTTATTTATAATTTTTAGACATTGAATAATTAAACTTATTTATGACACAATAATGATACAATATTTTCCTTATTAATGAAATAATAATATAATTAGTATTATAAATGTTAAAATAAATATAATTTGACTATTTTGATTCCATCCACGAGTTTTATTGGTTAATATGACATGTTAGGATTTCTGAAATAATTTTTTTTAAATAATAAAGTGGATATGACTTTATCAAAAATCAATTATTAAATATTCACAAAAATGACATAAATGAGTTTTTTTAAAAAGATTATATTATTAATTGATATTCTATTCCTAAAAATCTAAGGTTCATCCAATGGACTTGTATCATGATAGTTTTATCATTAATGAACCATTTGGGGGTCTCTTGGATGTAGATAGTTCGTTTTTAACTTTATAATATAAAAATACAAAGTGACATGGTAATTGTCAAAATAACTATGTGTTAAAACTAAAAGATAAGGTTAATATAGTGTCCCAAACCAGCCTGAAATCTATTTGTGGAATGGATTTCAAACCATAACCACCTTAAAATTTAAATAATAAACTTTGGATCCATTATAAAACGAATATGAATTTATTATAAAATAATATTTCTAGCCTTTCCTAAGGTGCCCCTGACCCCTCTTATAAACGGTCATTCCCCCTTCTCTCAAATTCACACCCTCAAAGCCATTTGGTTCAGCCAAAACCTGCCCAAATATTATCTCATCTTCCTTAACTTCGACCAAAAGTTCATAGTTTGATCAGAAAGCCAACCTAAAGACCCCTTTTTATCAAATCAAAAGGAATAACTCGAAGAAATGGTAATGTTTTCACCACCCTCTTTCAAGTTCCTTTCTTCTTAAACATCTTATTTATTTGTTATTTCCATTATAAAATAATAACTCCAGTGTCTTATATATACTATTATTTTATTATAAATATGATACAACCATATTCAGTATTCTATCCATACTTTGAATGACATGTCACCATACATGCGTACGTACGGCTTACCGTCTCCACATCGTGATGTAATTTTTTTTCAAAAAATTATTATTTGGATGGGTATGATAATGATGTGTAATTTAAGTAAATAATAAATATAACATTATAATGATTTTTTTATATATGATATACCATACAATTATATAGTATTTTAATATTAAGAGAATGATATTGTCACTCATTCGTATGTACGGACTACCGTCTCCACGAACGTGATGAGATTCATTCCCCATCATATCCATGCAAGTCTAATTCTTATTTGATGATTGAAAATAAAATTTAAGGACTTGAAATCATTCTGGATATGAATAAGATACAACCTATCCATAACAAACAAAGCTTACATAACAAAGCATATAAAAGAAAACGAATCAGTTAACACCCAAAAGGACGAATATACTAAAATAATATCAAAAAAGAAATATTAAACGATCAAATATGATATCATATTTATGTATATGATTCTTTTATAATTTAATATAGATGATTTAACTATTATACAAGATTTTAACCTACCCTCGACCAAGGAAAAGTACAAGTTAAGGGTTTATTTCACAATCTCTTCACTATTCGAGGTTGTTTATATGTAATTATATAATGGGACCACTTTATCATCCACATCTTAGATTCTGAAAAATGTATTGCATATAATTTTACTATTTTACATACTATGGTTTAAATTCATTTATACCGTTGTTTTAATTTTTATAAGATGTTTATAAAGGAATCTTTCTTTTGTTTTCTAAAGAAGGTCCTTTTTGACATTTTTGACAAAATTAAGGTAAGAATGTATTTTTTTAACATATACTACGGGTGCGGCTATTTTCCACTATTATAAAATCATCGAATCTTCCCTTAAAGGTTTATAAGAATATTTTCAAAGTAAATTTTTTCTTTTATAATTATGTTTCTTTAAAATGATTTCAAAAAAGAGATATTTCTCTCAAATAGTTTTGGTTTCATCTATGTCAACATCCTTTGATGGATTTTATGCTTATTTGAAGTTGATTTATTATGATAAAAAACTCCCATATTGTATTGAAGGTTTTGTGATATGTTTGACTATGGATGTGTTATTTTTAAACGATTCATGGTTTATGGAAAAAGCATTTACATTTCTTATGCTATTTTTAATACGAATGTTTATGTTATGTCTAAACATATTCATATGTGGAATGCATTGGACTTAATAAGTGATGGGTGGAGCCCGCTATACTCCTCGATGCATCGGTAGGACTCATGAGACAAACTAGTGTCTTGGAATAAGGCTTTGAAATTTTTTTATCTATCATCTTGGCAGAAGGCCTTGACTATGTGGTTATGATAGTCTGGCATTATGCATTTCATCATTATGAAACTGGTTATTGATATTGAATGTGATTATTCGACTAGTATAATATCCATGTGAATAAGTAAATGGAATTATTTCATTTTAACTTTTCCATATTATGATAAAGTTAAAATTTAAAAGGATTTTGTTTTAGTTATAAATTTCCATAAATGTTTATGTTTATTTATGAATGTTTCATCTATATTGTTATCCTTACTGAGCATCTGAGCTCACTCCTTTCAATGTTTTAATTTTCCCCAGGATGTGAAGATGTTTTTTATGAATGACATGTAGGGAATGTATGAGGGGATATAAAGACAATATGTGTTGAAGTTTTTTTCACTTTATGATGTCATTTATGACTTATGAATATGTCTAGTGTTTCCAAGGATACTAAACTAATCGGTCTATCGAGACTTGATATTTTGTGATCATGATAATGTTATGTAATAATGCACCGAATTTATGTATCTGTGGTCGAGGAGTTACATTTAGTATCAGAGGATGTTTAGTACCAACCATGGAAACTAGATTTAGAAAAACTCTGATTAGAGAACATAGACCTAAGATGGACTTTGAGGATTAGTATAGAAGAACTTCCTAGAATTTTGGAATTGTAGAGATTATGTGAGTTTTCTGAGAAATACATCCCTATCTGGATATGAGCAGACAGAGGAGGCTCTGGCATAGATGTACCTTGGGGTAAAACTCGGAAACACCGCTTTGAGCTAGACTCGAACGGGAACTGGTGCACGACAACGGGTCTTGCTGCACTCTCGGTTATGATACTCTCAGGGGATATGCTTAGGATAATTTTCATTTTATGTACAAATAATTATGAAGGTTTTATGAGTATATACTCCTCAATGAAAACATTTTTTTATGATTATAGATTATATCCATAAATAGTTCAATTTAAGGAAAGGGTTTTACCAGTATGGAATTATGTATTTTGATTCATAAACTGATCTAGTTTATGCCATTGTTTAGAAATGGAACATAGTGCAAGAAATGGAGAATGTATCAATGCGAGAACTCCATGTAGGGATTTACCTCCTTCTTAAATAATTATAGTGGAGCTGGTGATGAAACTGGTTCTAATCAGCTAATCACTATACTGGGACAACTCACTCTGGTTATGAATAATAACCTTACCCGTATAGAGCTCCCTGATACACAACATGGATGTTAAATGTTAGATCTATTAATGACGAAATAACCTCCAACATTAAATGGGAGTACAAATCCCTTATTAGCTGAGCAATCGATAAATTCCTTAGAGAAAATATTCCACACCTTGGGGAGTAGCGAAAAACAAAAAGTTGTCATGGAAATTTACGGCATCACTGGAGATGTTGATCAATGGTGGTCATTGAATCAAAAAATGAAGGAAGATGATGAAGTATCAAATATGGAATGGATGGAGTTCAAAGAGCTTTTCAAAGAAAAATACTTTCCTCATGACCATCGAGAAGATATGGAAAGGCAATTTATGAGTCTGAGACAAAAGGAGGATGAGAATGTCGCAAAGTATGAGGCTAACATTACAAGGTTAGCGAGGCATGCTGCAGATTATATATGTAACCAAAGAAGTAAGATTGATCGTTTCATTGATGGGTTAAAGCTGTTTCTTCATCGAGAATTAGTTTCAAAAACATTCTCGTTGTACGAAGATATTTTCTAATGTGCTATCAAGACAGAAAAAGAATTCTCTATGTCTATAACATTAAAGCATAGCAAGAGAATAAGGGATATTCTGATAAATCTGAAAATGGAAATAAGGGGAAGAAGGGAAAAGTTGAATATCCATCCTGCAGTAAATGTGGGATGAAACACCCCGGTACTTCTTTAAAAGGAATGAGAGTCTGTTACAAGTGTTGTGAAAAAGGCCACCAACCTCGTGATTGCAAGGGGAAGAAGGAAGCAATCGATGTCCAATGCTAAAATTGTAGGAAGATGTAAGATTATGCAAATGAATGTCCTAAACATCAGGGAAACATACCTCATAAAAGTCCAAGGTATCTAGGCCAGGCTTATGCTATCACTACTGATGAGGTAGAAGCTCCAAAAGATGCGGTGGTAGGTAATTTAATGGTTTCTTCATGTTTAGAAAATTCATTATTTAATTCTGTATCATTGAATTTTTTCATATATTCCCAGTTTTCTAAGAAAAATAGATATTTCCAATTTGATTTAACAATGGGGTTGTCAGTTAAAACTTCTAAGGGAAGTATCATCACAACAATGTTTTGTGAATCTTTTCTCATTAGAGCATATAAATGTTGTTTATCTACTGATCTCATCGTCATAACTATGACTGCATTTGATATAATCCTCTGTATGGATTGGATTTTAGACCATTATTCAATGATTTATTGTAATAATAATGAGGATACGATTTTTGATGATGATGATAAGGAACAACTTATCTTTAGAGTAAAATCGTCACCACATGATTCTTATCTAGATCCACCCCCAGTAGCTCAAATAAATTCAATTATCAGTGAGGAAGGGAATGAAATAACTATGGGTGAGGAAAGTAATGTTCAAATAGAGGGCGTACCTATTGTGAAAGAATATTTATATGTGTTTCCGAATGATTTTCCCAGACATCCTCCAGAACGAGAAATTGAGTTTTCCATTGATATAATTCCCGAGTCAAGGCCGATAACGAAGACCCCTTATAGAATGGACACTGTGGAATTAGTTGAACTAATGAAACAACTAGAGGGATTGAGTAATAAGGGATTTATTCTCCCCAGTGTTTCTCCATGGATAGCCTCTGTCCTTTTTGTTAAAAAGAAAGATGGATCTATGAGGTTATGTATCGACTACAGGAAAATTAATGCTATAAAAAAGAAAAAGTATCCCCTACCCCGCATTAAGGATTTATTTGACCAACCGCATAGAGTTAAATAGTTTTCAATGATGGAATATCGATCTGGATACCATCATTTTTGTGTGAATATGGAAGACATTCCAAACACAGCATTTCGAACCAGTTACGGGCATTACGAGTTTACAGTAATGCCTTTTGGAGTGACTAATGCACCCTCTGTATTCATGGATCTAATGAATAGAGTTTTCAAGGAATATCTTGATGATTTTTTGGTGGTATTTATTGATGATATATTGGTATATTCCAAAATCTACGAAGATCATGAAAATCAAATGCACATTATACTAAAGTCTCTAAGAAGACATAAATTATATGGGATGTTTAGCAAGTGTAAAATCTGGCTTTAGGAGATTTATTTTCTTGGCCATATTATCTCTATGGATGGAATTTCCGTTGATCCTTCTAATACAAAAGCAATCATTGAATGGATAGCACCGATGAGTATAACTAAGGTACATAGTTTTATTGGTTTAGAAGGTTATTATCGATGTTTCATCCAGAATTTTGCCCAGTTGGCTAATCCATTAACAAAGCGAACACGTAAAGCCGTTAAATTTGTTTGGACAAAAGAGTGTGAAATTGTTTTCGAAGAACTGAAGAAAAGATTTGCCAATGCTCCTATATTGACTCTACTATCGGGGAATTATGGGTTCGTTATTTATAGTGATGCATCAAAGAAAGGACTTGGTTGTGTCCTTATGTAGAATGATATATTTATTGCATATGCATCACGACAACTAAAAATTCATGAGCAAAACTATCCAACTCATGATCTTGAGTTAGAAGTTGCACTCTTTTCTTTGAATATTTGGAGACACTATCTCTATGGTGAAAAATGTGTGATTTATACTGATCACAAGAGTTTGAAGTATATTTTCTCCCAGAAAGAACTCAACATGAGGCAAAGGAGATGGCTTTAATTACTCAAGGATTATGATTTCATGATACACTACCACCAGGGGAAGGAAAATAAGGTGCCAGATGCTTTGAGTAGAAAAGATCATGGAGTTTTGAACAATATGAGAATTGAAAGTGATCCTATTTTCATGGATCTAGTGAGGATGAATATGGTAATAACCATGGAAGGTGAAGCATCATTTCTTTTTCAAATGGTTGCCAAACCATCTTTACTAGAAAGGATTAGGAGTTCTCAGACTGAAGATGCAGAGTTTCAAAAGAATATTAAAGCTGTGAATGATGGGAGATTGAGTGACATTGTGTATGAAGATGAAATTTTAAAATTTGGGGAGAGGCTTTTTGTTAAAAATATACCTGATCTATAAAGGGAATTGTTGGACGATGCTCATAGTTCCAATTTCTCTATACACCCTGCAAGCACCAAAATGTATAGAGATTTAAAAGAACATTTTGGGTGGGACAACATGAAGAGGGAGATTTCTGATTTTTTGTCATGATGTATTGTTTTTCAACAAGTGAAATATTGAAGGAAAAAACCTGGAGGAGTCATGCAACCTCTTCCAATACATGAGTGGAAATGAGATAATATCACGATGTAAATTTTAATGGGACTACCGAAGACTCCTAGAAGGAACGATGCAATATGGGTCATTTTTGATCGTCTTACCAAGTCACCTCTTTTTCATTCTATAAAGGGAAGATTTACCACTTGAACAACTAGCGAGAATATGTATTAATGAAGTTAAGAGACTTTATGGAGTACACCTATCAATTTTTTTGGATCGTGATCCCAGTTTTACATCAAGATTCTTGAAATATCTTCAGAAATCCATGGAAACTAAACTTCTTTTGAGAAATCCTTACCACCCTCAAACAGATGGACAATCAGAACATACTATTCAAACCTTAGAAGACATGTTGAGATCATTCTCGCTTGACTTTCATGGTATGTGGGATCGATATTTACCTCTGGTAGAATTTTCCTATAACAATAGCTTTCATTCAAGTATTCAGATGACACCATATTGCGCGTTATACGGAAAGAGATGTCGTAAACCAACCTTTTGGGATGATGTTGGTGAAAGAAAACTCATTGGCCCAGAACTGGTGGAGGAAACAATGGAAAAGGTGAAGGTAATCCAAAACCACATCAAATCAGCTCAATGTATGCATAGGAGCTAGGCCGATAACCGAAGGAAGGATTTTGAATTTCAGTTAGGAGGTCATGTTTTCTTGAAGGTATCTCCATGGAAGGGAGGTATACGTTTCGGCAAGAAAAGTAAATTGATTCCCAGGTAAATAGGACCTTTCAAAATTCTAAAACGAATTGGGGCTGTAGCTTACCGATTGGCAATGCCGCCAAGTCTCTTCAAATTTCACGATGTGTTTCATGTATCACTGTTGAGAAAATACATGCTTGACCCAATGCATGTACTCACCTATGAGGAAGTAGAACTGGGACCCGATATATCTTTTTGTGAAAATCCCGTCAGGATTCTTAATATGAGGGAACATGTGCTGAGAAACCGGTCGACTCGTCTGGTAAAAGATATATGGCGGAACCATAATATGGAAGAGGCGATGTGGGAACCTGAGGAACTTATTATGAAGAACCACCCAAGTCTTTTCACGTGGTAGTATTCTAGATATTTAGGGAGAAGTTATTTGAAGAATGGGTGAATGTAAAACCCCAAGCTTCCACGATACGTTTTCCTTTTGATTAACACAATAACTTGGATTGTACGCAACTTCGAGATTCTAACACACTGCGACCAATCAAAGTAGCCGTTATGAATAATAATATCCACTTTTGGAATTTTATAAATTTATCATTCAAAATTGACTTCATTTTTGGTTTCGGAATATCGAAATTATCTTAGGGTGAAATTTCGGTACTTTTTGGATAACATTTATATTTTGATGAATAGTGAAAATTTCTAAATTGTAATTAAAAACAACTTTTTTTATTGAAATAATTAAGAGAGATAAATTATGAATTAGAGTGGATTTAAAGTATATTTAGAATATATTTTTATAATTTAATAAAATGTTGGTCATTGGACATAATTTCAAATTTAAACCGAACATAAACATGTGTCAATCTTTTGATATTTATTATTTCTTAAAAACACGCTTTTTGTTTTCACAGCAGGAATTAATTTTAAATTAATTTCTGCCACTTCAGTGTTTTGATTTTAAAAGAATGGATTCTATATTTAGAATCTGGATGTATAAATTGTGTAAATAGGTAACTCTGATTTGTAGACATTTTGAATAATTATTTCGGTAAATATTTTAAATACAATCATTAAAGGGTAAATCCAGTAAATAATGGTAAACAAATAATATTACAATAATATTAATTTACACTAAAACGTGTATTGACCTTATTTTTTGATAAATGACCAACCATGTGAATCTTTGGGTCGATTTTGGGACCCCATGGAGCCACATGTAGGTGGTAAAAACACTTTATGTTAATTAAGTTAAAGTAAATACAAAAATGACATAAGCATATATATTTTAGAAAAAAAAATTTACATAGGGTTATATATGTTATATTTTCGACTATAAATATTACATATAATGAAAAAACTATTTCCTACATAATAGGATTTTATTTATAATTTTTAGACATTGAATATTTAAACTTATTTCTGACACAACCATGATGCACTATTTTCTTTATTAATGAAAGAATAATATAATTAGTATTGTAAATGTTAAAGTAAATATAATTAGAACGTTTTGATGAAAACCATGAATTTTATTGGTTAATATGTCATGTTAGGATTGCTTAAATGAATTTGGTTCGAATTAATAAAGTTCTTAAGACTTTAACAAAAATAAATTATTAAATATTATCAAAATTGATATAAATGTGTTTTTAAAACAAATATTATATTATTAATTGATATTATATATCTAAAAATCTAAGGTTCGGCCAAAGGAAATATATACTGACATTTGTATCATTAATGCACCACTTGGGGGTTTCTTGGAGGTATATAGTATGTTTATTAGATATATAATATAAAAACACAAAGTGACATGGTAAATGTCAAACTAATTAACTAAGAGTTAAAACTAAAAGATATGGTTAATATAGTGACACAAACCAGTATAAAATATATTGGTTGAAATAATTTTGACCCATCCCCACCTTAAACTTTAAAAAATCCACTTTTTATCCATTAGAAACCGAATATTAATTTATTATAGAATAATATTTCTATCTTTTCCTAAGGTTCCCCTCACCCCTCTTATAAATGGGAACTCCCCTTCTCTCAAATTCATACCCTCATTCCTTTTGGTTCGGCCAACCCCTACCCAAATATTCTCTCAACATCCCTCCCTTCGACCAAAAAGCCTTAGTTTTATTAGAAAACCAACCTATGGAGCCCTTTTCATCAAATCAAAAGGACAAACCCGAAGAAGAGGTAACGTTTTAACCCCCCTCTATTAAGTTCCTTTCTTCTTCAACTTCTTATTTATTTTTTTATTTCCATTATAAATTAATAAATATAGTATATTATATATATTGTGATGTTATTCTAAATTTGTACAACCATATTCAGTATTTTATCCATCCTTTGAATTACATGTCACTATATGTGCATATGCACGGCTTACTGTCTCCATGTCATGGTGTAATTGTTATTCAAAACATTATTTTTTGGAAGGGTATGATAATGATGTGTAATTGAAGTAATAATAAATATATCATTATAATTATTCTGTATATATTTTATTCCATCCAATTATATATGATTTTAATATTAAAAAAATGATATTGTCGCTCGTGCATATGTACGGACTACCATCTCCACAAACGCGATGAGATTCTTTCCGCATCATATCCATGCAAGTCTAATTCTAATTTGATGACTAAAAATAATATTTATATACTTGATATAATTGTAGATATGAATAATATACATCCTATCCATAACAAACAGAGCATACATAAAAAAGCATATAAAGGAAAACGAATCAGTTACCACCCGAAATGACGATAATACTAAAATAATACTAACAAAGAAATATTAAAATATCATATATGATATCATATTTATGTATATGATTCTTTTATATTTTAATATCAACTATTTAACTATTATACAATAGATTAACCTACCCTCGGCGAAGGAAAATTACAAGGTATGCATTTATTTCACAATCTCTTCATTATCTGAGGTTGTTTATAGGTAATTATCAACTAAGACCGCTTTATTATCCTCATCTAGGATTCTTAAAAATGTTTTCCAAATATTTCTTACTATTTTGAAAAATATGGGTTAAATTAATTTATACCCTTGTTTTTATTTTTATAAGATGTTTATAAAGAAATTTTTCCGTCGTTTTCCAAACAAGTACCTTTTTAACCTTTTTGACAAAATTAAGGAAAGAATGTCTTCTTTTAACTTATACGGCGGCTGCGGCTATTTTGAACTATTATAAAATCGTCGAAGCTTCCGTTAAAAGATAATAATAATATTTTCAAAGTATATGTTTTCCTTTATAATTATGTTACTTTTAATTGATTTAAAAAAAGTGATATTTCTCTCAAATAGTTTTGATTTCATCTATGTCAACATCCTTTGATGGATTTTAAGCTTATTTGAAGTTGATTTATAATGCTACGAAACATCCATATTGTATTGAAGGTTTTTTGATATTTTTTACTATGGATGTGGTATATTTAAACAATTCATGGTTTATGGAGAAAGTATTTACATTTCTTATGCTAGTTTTAATACGAATGTTTATTTTATGATTAAACCTATTTATATGAGGAATGCATTGGACTTAATAAGTAATGGGTTGATCCCACTATACTCCTCAATGCATCGGTAGGACTCATGAGGCAAATTAGTGTCTTGGGATAAGTCCTTGAAAAAATCTTATCCGTCGTCTTGCCACAAGGCCTTGACAATGTGGTTATGATAGTATGGAATTATGTATTCCATCATTATGAAAGTGGTTATTGATATTGCATGTGATTATTCAACTAGTAGAATATCCATGTGAATAAGTAAATTCCATTATTTCATTTTATCTTTGCCATATTATGCTAAAATTTAAAATTTAAAAGGCTTTGGTTTTAGTTATAAATTTCTATAAATGTATTGAAGGTTATTAGAAGTTAATTTATTATGATACAAAACTTATTTGAAGGAAATTTTAATATATACATTCAAAGTAAATGTTTTCTTTTATTAAAAGGCTATTAATTTGATGGATTTTAATATTATTTGAAGTTAATTTATTATGATACAAAACTTTCATATTGTATTGAAGGTTTTGTGATATGTTTGACTGTGGATGTGTTATTTTTATACCATTCATGGTTTATAGAGAAAGAAATGACATTTTATTTGCTATTTTTAATACGAATGTTTATGTTATGTTTATACATGTTTATATGGGGAATGCATTGTAATTAATATGTTACGGGTGGAGCCCGCAATAGCTCCTCGATGCATCGGTCGGTCTAATGAGACAAACTAGTGTCTTAGAACAAGTCCTTGACAAAATCTTATTTGTAGTCTTGGCAGAAGGCCTTGACTATGTGGTTATGATAGTCTGGCATTATGAATTCAATCATTATGAAAGTGGTTATTGATATTGCATGTGATTATTCGACTAGTAGAATATCCATGTGAATAAGTAAATGTCATTATTTCATTTTATCTTTTCCATATTATGATTAAGTTCAAATTTAAAAGACTTTTGTTTTATTTATACATTGCCTTAAATGTTTATGTTTATTTATGAATGTTTCCGCTATATTGTTATCATTACTGAGCTTCTGAGCTCACCGCTTTCAATATTTTAATTTTTTCTATGATGTGAAGGAGTATTTTACGAATGACATGCATGGAATATATGAGGGGATATGAAGACAACATGTGTTGTAGTATTTTTCAATTTATGATGTAATGTAAGATTTATGAATATATCTAGTGTTTCCAAGGATACTAAACTAATTGGTCTTTCGAGACTTGATCTTTTCTGATCATGCCAATGTTATGTGATAATGCACCGACTCTAGGTAAATAGTGTCAGGGAGTTACATTTTTGATAGAGAGAGAGGATCTTATAAACTCCCTCGCTTCGTGTAGAATGTTTGAACGGCTTGTTTATACTTTTCTTCATGCAGATTTGCTTTGTGTGACTCCTATTGTTTCTGTGTACAATCGAGAGATTCTGGGGATAGGAAGACAGAGGTTCCAACTACCTTGAAGTTGAGGGCTTCCGTGTTGAGGAAGATAGAGGTGCTGACTACCTGATTGTTGAGGGCTTGTGCGGATAACAAGATAGACTCTCATCTTCGTATCAAGGGATTACCCAGGTGTGGGTAAGACAACCTTTATTGAAAGTATAAATCAAGGGACTTTTGTCCAAAGCTGTTGGATACCCTTATCTTTAGATTACAAGAATTAATACTTGTTACTTGTTTTGTTACAAGTTTTCCATTGCATTTGTATTATTGAGGAAATTATAAATATCTTATACTTCCTTATACTTGTATTCTAATTTAGTTAGATTATATACACTTTAAGGTAGAATATTAGTTGTTGTAAACTTTTGTTAAGTTTCACTTGCGAAATCCATTTTCTGGAATCAAGCAAGTTATTAGAACATAGAGGTGTTGTGAATTTTGGTTATGAAAAATTTCATTAGGGATTTATAAAGTATACAATTCACACCCCTCTTGTATGGAATGTGTGGACAACCCTCTTTGAATATGAAATGGGAATATAGAATAGTTACGAGGATTAATGAAAATTATTGACGCATTAGTTTAGATTATACACTGGTTAGTGGCCCATAACAGAGGGATATTTTGTTTTTATTGTTATATGGTATTATGCCCTTCGGTCAGGCTAGGTAGTGAAACTAGTATGAATTTAGGGGTTATGATTTCATAAGGTAGAGAATGCCTTTGGGATGAGTCATGTGAATAGTATGTTTTGGTACTCCCATGGGTTCCTATGATTTACCTTGTTCCTCCAACACTATTACAACTAGTGCCATTTCCCCCATTTTTTGGAATCATGAACGTAATGTTTGGTTTTGGTGTTATTTTGGAAAACATTTAATGCATTTTTTGGTTAGAATTCTTTCAAAGAGGATATTTTGAAAGGGTAAATATTTCTCATTTTTTTCTCACAATTATGAGACATTATCACTTCCTATTTTGTTCGATTTTTCCTTATCCCCTTGAGCCTTATTTTAAATCCTAAAGGTAATGAATTATGAATGTTTTTTTTAAATATAAAATCTAGGAAAACCTATATATATATATATTTTAATTCAGGCATGTTAATAAATAAATCTTTATTTAATGCTTTCTCATAGGGAATAGAATTATTTGAGCTTACCTAATCTGTTTTAATACTCATTCCTATACCGCTTTCCTGTTTTTTGTTTCTACTATAGGTTACGACCTGAGATTGATCGCCTTAGGTTATAATAGTTTTTAGATTCGAGAGTGACCCTCAAGGTCACAAGGATTTATGGTGTTAGATTTTGTTTGGTTTTTCTAGTACAATTAGTAGTATCTTTAATTGTGATGTTTGTAATATAATGCTTTAATGATATTTAATAGTTTTATTTATCTTATATTCATTTAGCATCTAATGTTTATTCTTTATGATGATATTATTCCTACTATTTATAATGATTCACTTTGTGGTTTTCTCCAGCCTATGACGATCAGGAACACGTCTCAGTCCTTACCATGGATTGGATCAGGTGACTGATTTGGGGTCAAACTAGGTTGGTTCATGAAGAATATGGTATCGGAGTAGGTTGGCTCTTTATGGGACCTTACTTTTTAGGGTGCCCATAGTTACTTGGGGATATTAAGGTAGACGGAGTTGTACTGTTAGGGCCTAGGACATTGGAATGAGAAGGATGTCATGAACTCTTGCTCATTCTAAACCTTGGGTCACCGTGGGATGTTTGGGTTTGTTGGTGTCTTTTTGAAATTTTGGATTTTTTTTGTTAAATCAAAAGGGAGATGGGAAAGTGGCCTTCGTGAGCTTGCAGGGCTTAGAAATCTTTCCGAAGACGAGGGAATTTCCCTATAAATCTCTCAATTATGGTGGTGTGACTGTGTTATGACTGCCCACAATATGTCCAAGCCCCCCTACCAAAACTAGATTCCCCTCTTGGACCATTTGAGTTTTTTCATAAATATGAAAAATTTATTTTAAAAGAAGTTATTTGGAATTGTGAAAATCTTGGACATGTGTTTTCAATTAAATATTTGACATTTTAATAGAACAGTTTTGTGAGCATTGAATTTGGTTTTGGGTTTTGTGGTTACATGTTTTAGAAATGTGGATTTCTGGGGTTTGAAAAGGAAGTGTGTTTTAAATGTTTTTCCCTGAAATGTGTTACTAAACATTGGTGTTTCCATGGGTGACATAATCTATAGGTTTATATGATAATTATAATGGGTTCTAAGTGAGGAATGAGGATATTCATGGGTAAGGCCCATGGGATACCATTTGTGGGTGTGAAATCCTTTATTCTTGTTTCCTTTTTCAAAAGTGATTTTAATGGAAAATGAAGTGTTTGTTAGCTTTTAGTGGGGTAGTGTGTCACTTTTATATTGGGATTGATGTTTCTTTTTTACTATTTGAAATGAAGAATACCGATGTATGGTTCAGTCTCAATAGGGTTCCTTCTTCCCTTTTTTTCTTAGTGTCTACAACCACAAAGATTCTATGGATGCCCGAGGTGTAGCTTTAGATGGGGAGTCTTTAGTAAACACTATAGTTCATCAATCCATAGCCTACATTCATGAATTATGGAAGTTGAATCCTCCACTCCCGTATGGTCAGGTGGATCCTCTATAAGCTAAAGAGTGAATGCAGAAGATTTAGAGGGACATCAATTTCCTTAGTCCTTAATGGTGATGTTTTCTATATTTATTCTCAAAGGTACAACATTGAAATGGTGGAAGTATGTGTCTCATATAATGCCTCGAGAATATCATACATGGGAGTTATTCCAGTATTAATTCATAAAATATTACTTTTCTGAGATGACGATGGTGGAATGAAGATCAATATTTTCATTCTTCATTAGGGTGTTGGATTAGTGTTAGAATTATATCACCACTTCTAGGACCTAATTCTATATAACTTAGTTTATGTGGCAATTGATCTTGTGAAAGCTCGAAATTTTGAGTTTTGGTTCCATCCTAAACTGTAGATGAAAGTAAAATATATCAATCTCACAACATTCTCTTATATTGTGATGCAAGACATTTGTTCTTATACTGAGTTAGTAGAAGGTATTGAGATGAAGAACTATCCTTAGGTTTTTTCAGTGGTGAATAGCATGCCAGTAAAAAGAATGGGAAGAAACCTAATGTTGGTGGTGCTTTTATGGGAATTAAGAGACCTTCAGACCTCTCATCAACCTATTTAGGGTGAAATTCTATGATTTTTCCTAAGTATTGAATGCTTGGTTATACGATGCAATCATGAACAAGTTCTCCAAGAACCTCCCACCCCTATGGATTCTTGGGTAACATGAAGTGGTTCTATTGTTGTGTTTTCAAGAAGCATTGTGAAGCCATGCCTAACTCTTCAAAGGACACCCCAGCCCATTCACAAGAGTAGGGCGATATTTGGTATCCATTTTGGAGTATTCTCTCTATAATTTACGGTAGATGTAATTGTCATATTTTGTGGATTTTTTGGTGTTTCATTCACACATTCTTTTATGAATGGATGTTGATGAACCTTTTGAAACGTCCATATTAATGGAAGTGTGTTTGTGAAATTATGATTTGTGGGTTGTGTTTGGGGGTTTCTAATTTCTAACTCTGAGTAAAGTTACACATAGAAAATCATATCTCCAACGATAAGTCCCAGATTGAAGCATCCACATAGTCAAGAACCCCCATTGGTGTAAAGGATCATGGTCTAGTGTTCATCAATATTAAGGGATACCGAAGTAGTTTATGCCATGTGTGTAGATGCATCCACCAGAATAGTCTTGATTGGTGGAAATGAACATGGGGGGGGGGGGGAACTAATTTTCTTATTGTGGGTGTGAAATAGTTCCTCATTTGTTATTTGGTGGTGGTGGACATCTTGTTTTCTTAAGACTCGGTGTTTGTACTATTATGGTTTTGAATCACTGTGTGGTTGTCTGTATATGAGAAGTCTTGTAATCATGCCCCAATTTTAGTTTAGACTGAACTCATCTGAAACAGTTATTTCCCATGGGTGTGGTGAATATCAGAGTGTCCTTTGATTGGTTTGGAGTTTCATTAATCAGGTTCCTTAAGGTGGGAGATTTGGTGTACGAGAAGCTCCTAATTCAAACATTTTGTGTTTTATGTGTCGTTGTATCTTAATATGTTAAGCCGGTTTGTTCTTATGGTGGGGAGACCCACAATGGGTCTCATAGAGTTACCCTTGAATTAGTCTAGTGTTTGCATAATCCTAATGTCTAGGAGACCATTTGGGCCTGCCCCTTCATTGGGTTAAACATTTTTGTGGATTTATAAGGATGAAAAGAGTTATGGTGGGGAGAATTATCACAACCTAACCATGATTTTCTTTTATTGTTAATTATTCATCAATGATAGACCTCTAATAGATGCTCATGTTTGTGTAGAATGTTTTTTAGGGTTGGGTGCTTTTGTTTGGTTTTAGGCTACATCGCGAGCTCTGCAAGGATAACGGAAACTGTTTGGCCGCTTCAAGAAAGAGTAGAAACTACATCATGGATCATGAATGGTATTTTAAGTCATGTGGGGTAACCACACTATTTATTTATGCATAAAATAAATCGAAATTTAATTAAAAATAATTAATACAAGTGGAATGAAAAAGAAGAAGAGGATTAATAGAGTGTGTAATAATAATAATATTCACATTTTTTTAAGATTTTTATTATCATTGATATGAATTATATTATTAATATGAATGTTATAAATTAATATTATTTTCATTAATATAAGTATTATTAATATTGTAATATAATTATAATTATTATTATATTGTTTGTATTAATATTTTATGTTATCATTTTTTATTAATTTATTTTATTAATAGAATTTTATTTGAAAGAAAAATAATAATAAAAAACCCTAATCTTATATACCACCCTCTCTCCTCCTACCATTTCACAATACCCCTTCCTCTCCCCCTCCTGCATGACCCGACCCCCTTTGGACCCCCTACCCATGCGACCTCCACTGTCTGGTGCTCCCTCCTGTGGCTGCACCAATATGGCAGTCCTCCAGATCCCTGATACACACCAACCAGTAGAAGCCTTCCCTCTCCGTCACACACCATGTAGTCACTTCCTCCCCTCTCTACTGTGTGGCCTCACCGACATGACCCTCCTTGGGTGAGCAATGTCTCCAACACGAACCTCCTCGGACGGTAGGTCCCCCTCTTGTACTATATTCTTATTCTCCTTATATTTCCTTCCATAGTCTTATTCTTACATAACCCTAGTGGAGATGTTAGCTGAGTTTTATGTCTACAGTTTCTTGTTTTCATTGTGGTTTTCCCTCTCAGGGTCCCTTGAGATTGGATATATCCTCCCTTGAAAGATATTGAGGTGAGATTGGGTTATCCCATCAGTTTCTGGAAGTTTCCTCAACATTGGACAAAGGATCCCAATACACACTTCCTTTAAAATTAATATTACATTGATTATGTTATTTTTTATCCTCCTTGATAGATAAATAGCGATCTATAATTTTTATAATAATTATTTTATGTGAAATAAAATTTATTGATCAATTATTTGGAATATTTAGTGTTTTTTGTTGAAAATGAGCACACCGTATGCTTGATAAAACTCTCCTTTAGAAATTCACATGTTTTTTGATTTATATAACATGTTTTAGAAATTTTCAAAAATTTATGTCAGGAAACTTTTTGTTTTATGAATCTTTGGGTGTTATATAGACAATTTTTTTTAAATATTGCATACCTAGTGTGCAATTAATTTCCCGGTTGGAATTTTCGAGTGGGTTGTGACCCTTCAATTCATTCTATGGTTTTAGATATGTAATTGTAACATCCATATTACCCTTTTTCCCTTTGTGAATATGTTTTAGAATTAAATGGTGGATTTTAATTATTAATGGGTTTCCAAGGGTATTCATGGTTTTAAAAATGGTTTGACATGGTTAATCTATGAAAATGATTTTTATGTGGAAATTTTGTAAGGACCGTTTGAAATTTTGGATTGGTTATTTGGAAAACCATCTTTGGGTTAGTTCACTTTCCTTGTTGACTGATCATGATAAGGGATGGTCTTTGGTAGGTGTCTCCTCTATTTATGAATTATATTAAGGTAAGATACTACCCTTGAGGTGGTCATGGTGGTGCTAGTCTGTATGATGTGTATTATGACATATATATATATATCTTATTTTCTAGAATATGTGCACACCCCTTACGAACATGTCATGGTAACCTTGCATATCAACGAGGATTATTGAGAATGACTAATGCACGACTTTTGATTATGCCCTAGCTGGTGGCCCATAACAGATGAATATTTTTTTATTATGGCAATGAGATTAGTATTTTAGTTCTCGACAGGTAGAGTGATGATCAGGTATTTGGTAATTTTTATGTCATTGGGTAGGAAATGACTACAAGATGAGTCACATTTATAATATGTTTTGGTTTTCCTATGACCTCTTAGGGGTTCCTATATTCCACAGACACTTGTATCAATTGTTTAATTTTCCATGTTGCATGGAATAATAAACCATAGGATTAGTTTTGGTGTTATCCTAGAAAATTGTTATTGTGTGGTTTTTTTCAAACTTTTTCAAAGAGTAATTTTTGAAATAGAAAATATTTTCCCTTTATTTCTCACTGTTGTGGAAAATAATCAATTCCAAATTTTTTCCCTTTTTCCTTATCCCCTTGGGCCTTTATTTAAATCACGATGGAAATGGATTATGATTGTTTATTTTAAAATGGAAGGTGTGGAAAACCTATATTTACAAATTATAATTCAAAACTATTAATCAATGTTTCTTTATTTAAATTATATTAATTGGGAATAAAATTATTTGGGATTTCCTACAAATTTTTAATATACTTTACAATTTCATGTTTTTAATTTTTACTGCAACTTCTGGTTTGAGTTTGATCAACTAGGTTAATGGTTGGACTTTTATAAGAGAGTGACCCTCGATGTCATTTGTAGTTGTTATTGGTGTTAGGTTTGGTTTGGTTTTTTGGTAAATTTTGTTGTATCTTTAATTGTGATGTCAGAAATGTAATATTTAAAAATTATTTTTTAGTTTGTTGATCTTTTATTCATTTATTTCTTTTGTTTAATTTTTTTGGGTGAAACCATTCCCATTATCTCTAATGATGCTTTTGGTTCTTGTAATTATCAAAAGAGGATTGTGAATGCCTCTCAGGCCTTACCACAGATCGGCTCAAGTGACTGATTCATGGTCGATCCTTGTTGGTTCGTGACATTTCATTGGTTCATTACTGAAAAATATTCTCCTATATATTACCAGGCTTCTATGTCATCATTTTATAAATATTCTATTGAAAAGGGTGCTTTTATGTGATATCCTAAAATATTTCCTATATATGGAATTAATTATATGAATATAAATAGAAATCCATTTGGTCATAGGAATTTAAATGGAATGAAAATAGTACACCATATATGAACATAAAATTCATGGATGGGTGAGTCTCTAATTGTTGAATCCATATGGTTTTGAGTTATATTTTTTGTCATCAGATCATTTTTTTCAATACGTAAAATATCAATATGTGTTGAAAAGAGAATATTGTATGTTTTTAGAGGACCCATGAATAATGATAAATAATTTAGTGATGTAACCATGTATGGTATCATTATATTTTGAGACGTAAAATTTATATGATGATTAAAGAAATACATAAGATATTGTTAGTTAGTTTCTATCATTACTCATATGATAATGTAATATTGTTGATATACTTACAC
Source organism: Viscum album (assembly GCA_963277665.1). NCBI lineage: Eukaryota > Viridiplantae > Streptophyta > Magnoliopsida > Santalales > Viscaceae > Viscum > Viscum album. The sequence continues at coordinate 1,145,897,299 of OY728148.1, forward strand.
TATGTTTAGAGATCCATTCCTATAGGTAAAATAATCTGACTTGTTGTTAATATTTATTGAATACTTCTTATGTTCCTAATAATGACATTTTTTGTTGATTAATGAAGAATATATTGATTAAAGGTTCATATAAAGAATATATATAGGTTTATTTGAGGAACTTGATCTTTTGAGGACAGTTATAAAGAGTATTATTAATGTTGGGAATTATATCTCTAAAAATAATATGGGAAATATTGATATTTTTTCAGACTAATTATTATCATTTTTGTGAATATCGATGTTAAGTGAATAAGATAATGGATGATTCTTAGAAAAGTGACTATGTTGGTTGATGATTTTGAATATTGGGAATTTATTATACTGAGTTTAGATTTACCAAAAGATATTTATAGTAATAATTATATAATTTATGCATATTTGAAAACATTCAAAGGTGTGGGGGATGGTGTTTATGTGTCTTGAGAGACAGTCAAATGGTATAAATAAGTTTGAAATAGGATAGTGATATTTTTTTTTAAATTTCAGAGTTACATTTTGATGAAACTTGTGAAATCTAATTTATATTTAAAAGTAAAATTTATTTGTCATTACACATGTATGAGTTGAATAATATTTTTAATGGGATATATCAGAGTAACTCAAATTTTTCTACTCTATACGTAAGAGTGACATTAATTTATATGAAATAGTTATATGCCGATTTGTAAGATTATTTATGAGCTATATTTTGGGAATTTGAAAATATTTTGAAAGGAATTGAGATATGGAAAGGTAATAATCTTGTTTCATTGAATATTTAATTCACTAGGGTGATACACAGAATTTATATTTATTTTCCATTACTAACATATGGGTTTCCTTGAAATTTTTGGTTCTACATAATATTTTTTATATAAAATTAAAAACCATGGTAGATTAACTTGTCTTTAAAATAATTCTCATAATATATTTTTTAAAGGACTATTGAAAAGGAAAAACTAATTTAATTATTATTTTATTTCTATTTAATTTTTTAAATATCTAGATTATTTTTTCATTCATTGATTAAGTTAATTTTTTAATAGTGTATAAATAAATATTGGAAGATGTTTGGAGGTTTCTGGAAGACCAAATTGAGTAATAGGGGTGAAGACTTATGGGATATGAAATATTAAATTTGATTATACTGTTTAATATTACTCTGTTATTATGTTTAAATATTAAAGGTTATTTAACATAGTGATATCAAGGTCACATATTTATTTTGTATTCATGCATTTAATATTGAGCATAATATATGATAAATTGGACAAAGAATTATAAATTTATGAATGTGATATCATTTGGGAAATAATATAGGAATATTTTTATATTTGAAAATATTAATAATATCATGGTTACCATGACTGGAATATAATTTTTTATAAGAGTTGAAGAAAATTTGAATTAATACTAAAGAGAGACCCGATAAATATTAAAACTCCATAGAATCACACTCTTAGGTCTAGTGTGAAGAAAATAAATTATAAGCATCATTTATATCAGTGATATTACCCAAATAAACTAACACATATTTCATAATTTAAAATATCACATATAACAATAATCACAAAATCCTAGTACCAAATTTTTTAGTGTGTTTGAAGATTTTGTATTTAAAAATAAGTTATAATTTTCAATTATCATACCATAAAATCAATTTCATATTTTATAATCATCTCCATAACCTATGGAACAAAAAAAAATAAGAAAGTGGTGATCTCAAATGCTCCGATATGAAAACGCACATTAATATTTCATCACGGTATTGATTATATGAAAATGGGAAAACAAGATCATGTGAAAAATATATTATTAAAAATAATATGGAAGAACCATATTTTTCTATATATCATGATATGGAAACATATAACATAAAATAAATATACATATACAATGTAATATTATAATGATATAATAAACATGACCCATGGAACATGTTCAAAGGAATATGAAATAATAATGTGTCATGTCATGGAAACACATAAAAATATGTAACTATAGGACAACAATAATTAATAGGAATTATTACATAGTCGTTTAAGTATAAAAATAATGTGACCCATTATTTTATTTAAAATTAACTACATCCCAATACCGATTAGTGTATTTAGCAATGTAGATCATTTCCAATTTTTTTACTCTAGTACCGTGTCTCCTTACATATTTTTATCTCATGGGATTTCGAACCTTAAATAATAAATTAGATGATGAATATGACCCCACATATTAATTTACATAAAAACTTATCCCATAATATTTAAATTAATCTTAATATCTTGATAACCCATGAGGGAAAATTAGTTTCATAAAATTTGAACATGAGTCCACATTACATGATGTAAATATAAAATCTGTTTTTACCAAAATATCAATCATCCATAAGGATTATTTCATAGTGATATTTATAGGATGGATCATAAAACATAACTCCATAAGAGTAATATATATCAATTATATAGAGGAAAAATGGTAGAAAATTTTAAAAGAGTCAATATGAATCATTTCCAGAAATTATCATAAAATGAAAAATATATTAGTCAATTATGAAAATTTCATTTATAACCAATTCAAATGAAGGATTTTAAAAAAATTACACATAAAGATATTTCATTAACTGATACATAGAAAATAATAATTTTAATCTAAAGTAAATGTAGACTCAAAGATAAAATATTCATTCAGGAAATGAAAACCCTTTTCAACACAATAAAAAAATAACTTTATTGAAACACATATTGTAAAAAACTGATAATTCATCCCTAAAAAATAGTACAGTGATATTTAAAGACCATAATAAATAAAAAAATATTATTTTCTAAATAATAATTTAAATTATTATTTGGAATCATAAGTATTAAAATAGAAGAAACATATCTTACATGTGATGGTTGAGTATTATAATTAACATCATCAAATTATATAAAGAATGAAATCCATAACTCAGGAAGTATTTTTTTGAGAATGAAATTTACAAAAAAACTATGGGGTAAATGAAATATAATATCATCAATGTATATAATAATTTTTTTAGAATACTTGTCAAAGTTCAATAACTAAAGCTCATGATAATAATACGATTCAATCCAATGTAATGTCCTTTGGGCCACCGGGACTTCAAGACAACCACAATAATAAAGTATTTGGGATGATGGGATATCACTTGCGAGACTATGAACAATCTATATATCATTGGTGTGTGTTTTTTAATATTACAACCAATAATATAACTGTTAAAAAAATATATAGGGTATTATATATAATACATAATAGTGAACAAGTGGTGAAAATGACATATGTCTAAATTAAAAAAATTAAGATCACAAAAACCATTACCATATCTATCAACATAAAAAAGTGATTTAATATAATTTATAATAAAAATTACCATATTAATAACCTATTACAAAACTATATTCATATCTACTACCCTATAAAATCATTAACTATAATAATTTACTTTACATTGATTAGTTATTCGTAGTTTCTATCATATTTATATGGTTGTGTTTTTTATGGTTTTGATATTATGATAAAAAGTCAATATGAATATCTATTAAATGATAAAAAATTAATAATTCCTATATTATCTAATTAAATAATATTTATTTTTAATTTTTTTTACAATGTTATAGTTTCATTACATGTTATTTCTATTGACAATTCGTGGAGACAGATTCAGTGATGAGGTTGTTTATGTAATTATTGAAGATTAAATGTAAGTATATTAGAAATAAATTACATAGTAATATAATCTTTAATGAAAATTATTAAATCGATAAATGATAATTTTGTTCAATATATAATTTATCATAATCATCCATTTGTGATGGTGATTAAAAACTAAATACTTCATTCCATTGATGTAGTATTTTGTAGAACACAAAACCAATATTTTCAAATTATATAGAACAAGAGAAAGGTAGAGAGTGGTTTACCATTTATGAGTCCAAATTTTTTTTCAATATAATTTTATTCATTATATATAGTCTCATAACAATCCATTTAAGGTTGTTATGGAAAAATAAAATGCTTTTTTTGAGGAGTGGTTAGTCCGCACATGTTCAATAAAGATGTTCTCATTTTTCTAATGTGCATGTTGATATGAAATTTTACATAAATATAATTATATTTATTTATAATAACGATATTGAATTTATTATTTTTGGATGTTATAATATACATTGTGGTAGAATAAGAATATTTATTTCAATATAAATGATAAATAGTGATTTAGGGATTTTAACCTTTCTTCTTTGAATAACACATTTGAAAATTCGATTCATACTTTTATAGGTATTAATTTGATAGGACTAAAACCACTAGTAAATATCTAGCTATATTGGGGATTAATTTATGTGGATTTATTTTGGTATGGACACGTGTTTTTCTAGGAAATAGTTTTGGGCAAAAAAATGAATTTTAATAGTCAGATGCTTATAAAGGGATAAAATAGTCTTTTCCCTAGAAGATGATCTCTGTTAATTTATTTGACCACTCTTGTGGACTTGTAATAAGTTGTTTAAACTAAGATAGTAGTTTGGAAGGAAACCAATATTTTATAATTTGGGTGGAATAATTTATAATTTATAATTTATAATTTATATAATAAAATTTTTACGGAGGTTCGTTCGAACATATAATTTTAATGGAGTGTGAGAATGAGATTCCATCTTCAGCATTGAGTCTGGAATGGGGAGTTTAGAGTAGGAATGGAATAAACAATATATGGACACCGAGGATAGTCTGGACCCCTTTTTCCTTTCTTTTCAATTTCTTCTTTTTTCTTTCAATATTTTTGAATACTTTCTTTACTTTTCTCCTTCTCATAAATACATACTTTGGTTCCTCGTATGATTCTCAACTGAGATTGAAATGATATATTGGAATAAAGAGAGAGAGAGGGAAAGGGAAAGGAAGAGGGGTGTGGCTGAAAAGCTCTCAATGCGCTGGATCGACCTGTGTAAACATTGGAACATGATATCAAACGATGCTTTGACAGTCTCCTCCCAATATTTGGAATTTTTGTGTTTTCACTATAGATCCCTTTATATTTTCTTTAAATTTAAATCCATCTTATGATTGTATGAGTCCCCTAGTGGTCAGATCTACTAATTTGTGGATGAAAACAGGGGATTCAGGTGATTCTGGGATTTTCATTTGGGAAATTCTCAAAAAATAGAATCTAGTCTTGGGGACATGCCATGTGTTATTACCATTCTGAGAAGATGATGTTTTATGAGTACTTGTGAGTGTATAGTGGTGTACATGTTGTGTACTGGTACTCATCCATGTAGCTGAGTACCTAGTCCTGGCTAGTTGTGTTGTGGTACATGGCTATGTTGAGTACATAAATAGACCCATTGTGGGTAGCCCAAAATATTATATTACATGGACTCAATAGGTAAATTGCCATACTAGTTGAGGGATAAGGGAATGTTCCCTCTGATGAGTACACATTGTGTACCCATTTCATACACCGTTTACCTGGGGCATTTAAACACCCAAGCTAGTGGGAGTACATGCTCATGTGGTGCATTGGGAGCACATGCCACATACTAATGGTGACATTCTGTGTACAACGCCCTTTTAACCCTGTTATGGGTTTTCATGTTTTCTTGTCCTGATGTTTGAACAGGACCCATGATTATTCCATTATAATTTGTTTATCACAGAGATTGCAATGATGAAACCCATGGAGTGTTATGATGAATTACAATGGGTGTTTTGGTGATTCTATCTAAATGGAGTGGTTCTTCCTCTAGTAATCGAATACATTTGTCTCTTAGGGGAGAGAATTGTCCTGAAAGATAGGTTGGGTGTTTGGAACAACCTACTTTTATCCTTTTGTTTTGAGATGAGATGAGAGATACATTCTATGTACAATGCCATCATGGTATTCCTTTGAGAACATATGTCATGTGATATGTTTCTTTCTGGCCTGAGAAGGTGTGAGAATAGTTTTTATTGAGTATACCATTTAGTATACTGATATCTTCAAACTAGATAGCATGGATCCCTCATGGAATGCCTTTTCTTATATGCTGATCCGGGGAGTCCCATGTAGGATCCTTTATTTTTGTTTCATTTTGAGGACCCCTTATACAATGACTCTGTTTACATGTTTTTAGATTGTCCAATCTGGGATTCCTCCTTCAATCATTTATAGCTAATGATCCCAATTTGGACTCCTTCACTTGTGTGTATACCAGAGGATCCCATGTTTTATATTTCATTAGTTTTTGGGTTGAGGGACCATATAGATTCTCGTTGTTTGAATGACCCAAATGTTTTTATTGGGTTTTTGTAGAGAAGGTTTCGGGTGTCATCATATATCCTATGCTTAAATTTTAATCCCATGGGGTTGGGGATGGAGTTTTGGGTTGGGAATGCAGGCCTTCCTGACTCATTTTTTTATTCATGTACATGGTTATTGTGGATGAAGGGATGGTTACTAGAGGTGCTTCCATGTCGGTTGTTGTCGATCCGGTCACAAGAAGTCTTTATTTATATTTGGGATACATGTACTTTGTTTCTAGGATTCTTATTGAATTTTGGTATTCCAAAATTCTATTACCCATGATCTATCATTCGAACCATGTTATTTATGATATTTACTCGTATACCAATATGAACTACATGAGACATGGCTTTTCGGCTAGGATATGTATATATATGTTCTGATATATATTGTTTAAATGTTCGGAGTTCTTTACTTGGTGTCAATATGATGAGACCTATTTTTTGACTTGTATTCCTTGAAAGATACTTTTATTCCCTGTTGTATGAATTCCTTGGAAGGACGCAAACGATACTCATATTTGATGGGTATGATTACGATCTCCTCATCACTTGATTATGATATGTTGGAATGATGTCTATGATGATAAGTGATGAGGATGATAAGTAATGAGGATGAATACGCTCTCATAAACTTGTATTCCATAAAGGATTATTATGCTCTCCTCAACAGATGATTTATACACATTGAGTGATATTCGGATTCATAATTATTGGAATTCATTGGATGGAATCATAGGCCAGTTTATTCTATAGATGAAATGGATGTTTCTCCTTGGATCTTGAAGTGGTAGTTGATTCATTAGATTGAGTTTGATCCATGGTTTATTATTCTATGGGATTCCATGTCCTTGGTTACTCCTTAGACACAACATTCTTATACTCCCGTAGAACATGTTATATCGACATTCTCCTAGGACTCCAACCTGTACATTTAATGAGTTTCTTATGAAATTCTCTTCAGAAACGATGAGGATTCCTTGGATAAGTTCCTAAAATCCAACACTGGGTGGTCTTGCATTTGATTATACGGTGTGGAAGTGATGTATTATACGTGTTATTACAAGGCATAGGATGATCTAGATTCCTTTGTTTTGTTCCTTGGATCTGACCCTTGGGGTCTGATACATGATTACATGACATATGGTGTTGTTGATGCCTTGGTGGTTATACATTATATATTTCCCTTGGGGTCTGACTCATGATAACTCAGTGTATAGTAGAGTTGGGTGCAATGGTCATTATAGAATTTTCAATTGGTATATGGTATCCTTATTCTAGAGATTAGAGTCGAGTACGGGTGAAACCAGGTCCAGGACGAGTACCCCCATATGATGGCGTAGCTTGCTAAGAGAATTTTTTTTACCATTAGACGAAGTAGGTATATGTGGATTTGGATTAAGATCCTAGAGATATACTTAAAGATACATGGCTTGAGTGGAATAATGTCCAGATCAATGTCCTTGCAAAGGATGTCTAAGTTTTCAGGATTACAGACCCATGTATGGACTGTTGATGTGGTTTCATGATTTCTGATTCATATAATCATGAAAATTCACACACTCAAACACACTCAGACACACACACACACACAAACAATTATATGTATATTTATGTTAGTATAAAATATAACATATATAGATATGGAAATCCATAGAAAAATTTCACAGTTCACTGGGATTTCAGACCCAGGGTTCGATTTTGGTTTCTGGTTTTGTTTTACATACATTTTTAGTTGTGTCCCAGTGAGGCTGATCAGTTGATTTTCCATACATTCATAGAAACACATTTACAGGTTTCTTGTCGAGGTGGCACACTAAGATTATTTCTCACCCTTGAATTTTCACCATAGTGTTTGTGTAAATATTTTTAATTGTTTTTAGGATAAAAATGAGTTGCATGGTGGATAAGGGTGAGGCACAAAGATTCATGTTCAAACAAATCTACTCATGAGTTCTTCTGATTGGGAAAATGTTGCTCGATAGTGTCTGAAGACTGGTTACGTGGTCTGGCTCAGAGATCCAATAATCATGTACCTGTGCTTTTAGTTTATTTTTCACTCTTGTATTTGTATGGCTGGCCTTCTGGGTGAACAGTGTAGTATTTCATGACATATCTATTTTAGATTATAAAATTTTTTATTTATTATCAGAGAATGTTCTAAATAAATTTTTAACTAATTCCACACTATATTTATTTAATATTTTTAATGACACATGGTTTCTTCCACTATTTTATTACTCATATAATAGGGCATTGTCTCCCAATTATCATGATGTAGGCCCTTCATTTTATTTTGAAGGCTCTGATATATGGGGAGGCACTCTTGAGGCCTAGTAACCAACTGGCACAGTGCATCGTTTATGTGGAATCAAGGCCATGATATAACAAAGTAGTATTAGAGGTGTTCTTTTCCTTCTATTTAATATATGATATTTGATAGAAAAGTTTATTTAGAATGTGTTGGATATCAAACACGTGCATTAAAAAAACTTTTTCATGTATGAAAACATGGTTTCTAGGGTTGGGGTTGTTTTTCTTATATGCGATGTTACAATTGTAAATTATTTTTGATTTGAGAGATACAATAGTTTTTTGGATGTTATGATATACTATGGATATTTGGTTCTTGACCATTAGAATGATACTATGGAAGGATTTTTACTCTTGGAAAACAAGGAACGAGGAGTCTCTTGAATCATATTTGAAATGTAGGATTCATATCATATAAGGCTTCTATTGTGTGAATTTATTGGAAATTGATGCCTTTTGTACACTTACATATATATATATATTTAATATTGATGTAAGGTTATGTGGATATAGATTTATGATCCTTTTGTTAGGTTGATGAATCAATCCTCATGAATAGTAGGTGCAGTGACCTATTATGTTGATCAGGAAGGTGATTCCATTCTATTGAACCCTTGTAGGGTGTTGTGTCATAGGTCTATAATTACCTAGTTAGATCACTAAGCATGATGCCGATGGATATAAGGACTTTTACTTTGAACTAAATTTATATGGGGTATCTCCAAATAAAAATGCCTGGTGAGTGTTTGTTCAGTTTATCTTTTATGATGGTATCATTTCCTCTATGAATTGGTTACTTTTGAGGATGCTCTATGATGATCAGGCCCTTGAATCCCATGTTATCTTCATTAAAACTTTTATTTTTTGGGATATTTACCTACATTTAAGAGTTTTTGATCTTTTTGGAATGGTGGTAATACATTGTGACACAATCATGAGGCTTGTTATGTAGGGCTAGGTTGGAATTCTAGAGACACAATTTTTTGACCCATACCCTTATAGGTCAACATCTATTTTGTTCAAGGGTAGCTTGGATGAGATGTTAGACAATGTTTCAGAATATTTTTTATGTAATGAACATGATTTAACACTCGTTTTGTGATTGAGTCATAGTGGTTCCTGAGTTTTGATTTATAAGCATGTTGAATCAATCATATTTCGGTAAGAACTTTGGGATAATATTTTCGAGACTTTATTTGATTGGAAGGGATGTTTTGGTACCTGTCTTGGTCGACCAGTGTTATTCATTAATTCTAATATTTACAGAGTGTGGGAAGACACTCATTGATGGAATGAAACTAGGTGATGGGAGTTTGTGGATGAAATCATGGAATAGGTGAGGTGATAGATTTTGAAGAGCAGAACCAAGGGAGATAAAATCTTAATGAAACTAATTTGATGTGTAGCATGGTCATCTTAGACTTTTGTTCAAATACTCAATGGATTAGCTTCAGGTGGTCAAGGTATACACTGATTTTTTATAGTTCTATTAAATCATAAATCTATGGGTGTTCGTGTGTGAGCCAAGGACCAATGTTTTCCTATACATGTCATGGACGATTTTCATAGGTGTTGTGGTCAATTTGATTAATGTCCCTATATTATAGAGATGAAATCTAGAGTAAATGGCTGTACCATAAAATGGTCGAACCGAGGTTGAATCCTTGTCAGGTTTTAATAGGATGATGAGCATGGCTCATAGGGAGTTGTATATTCAATTTTTTGATAATATTAGTGTAATCATGATAGAGATGATTAAAATCTCTCTTGATTCTTATTGAGTATGTTGATAGAGCACCGACCCTACATAAATATTCTTTTCCTTTCAAAATGTTCTTCCATGGTGGAGGAGGATCCTATTGGGATTGCACTTAAGGTGCGGTGTAAGGTAATCCATATGGTTGTGAGTGAAAAATTGGTATTTTGAGGGTGGTGACCCTTTTTAGTTGAACATTGATGCCTTTTGTGGGACATTGGGCTTATAGGTTAATTTTGAAATTATGATATCGATATTACTATGGTGGGGAGTACCAAATTGATCATAGTTAACTCTCTTCTATGTAAAAGGTAGTTGTTGTGGATATGAGGTTGCTCATTGTACAATCAAGATATCTTGGTTGTGATGATGCTCAGATTGAGATCATGGATTATAGAATTATCACTAAACTTCTTGGGGATGATAACAACTATAGTGGGGAGTTTCTAAAGACACTTATTTTTCCAGACTGTAGTTTTCAACAGAAATTTTAATTTTTAATATTAGATCTTAAAAAGGTGTAAATTGGCCTTTTACCCTAGAAAATGATCTTGGGTAATTTTATGACCACCCCATTGGTCACAGAATTGGTGTTTACCCTAGGAAATGTGTTTGTTAATTATCCAATCCACTCTAATTTTGGCAGAATAATTAATAATTAATATTTAATAAATTAAATATTAAATTATTCATATAGGTTTGTTCAGACATACCTACTAAAAATGCATTATATTGATGTTATGTGTTCTTCATTAAGCTTAAAATAGGGAATTCATCATTGGAGAGGCATAAACATTATTTGGACACCAGGACCGGCCTGATACCCTTTTTCAATTATTTTCTTTTTCTACCATTTCATTCACTCCTTTTATTTTAATTCTTCTCCTTCCTCCTTATTGCGGACACCTCATGTGAATAATATTATGCCACTAAAATGAGATAGAAAATACAGATTTAGAGAAATATATAGAGAGAGATATATAGAGATCGTAATAGGGGTTCCACTGTGAAGCTCTCGATGCAATGGATTTATGTGAGAGAACCATGAACCATGAAATCGAACGATGCTTCTAACGTTTCTACCTAAAGGTAGGCCCACATTTGTTTTTACTATATAACCTTATATATTTTCATTTTACTGATTTTAAGGCCCTTTTATACTAGGATAATGACGCTGGTGTCCGGATCAATTTATTTCAGGATGAAAATGGGATATTCGGGTGATATAGGGGTTTTCTGTTTGAAAAAACCTGACAAGAAAACACATAGTCTAGAAGGAAACATCATGTGTTCTTCTTATTTGGGGATGAAGTTTTTTAAAGAGTGCACACTATGTACAAGGGAATACACACCGTGTACTAGTACTCAATCAGTTAGCTAAGTACCAGGGCATAGATACCCATGTATGGTACATGGTAATGTGGACTACATGACCAAACCCTATTGAGGGTAGCATGCTATTTAAAAGTACATGGCCCGACCAAGTAGATGGTTAAGACGGTTTATGGATATGGAGCATGTACCGTGTATATGTGAAACATAGTGTACCAGTTTCACAAGTCGTATACCTAGGACTTTTACATGCCCTGACCAATGAGAGTAGATGCCCATGTGAGGTATTTGGATTACATGCTATATATCAAGGGTGACATGCCATGTACTACCCCTTTTTATCCATTTTAGGGGTTTTCTTATTTTATTTCCATGGAGTTAAAATTTGATGTGAGAGTAGACCATTCTGAGTTGTTTCCCACATAGATCATGATGATGATCCTCATAAGAATTATGAGGACCCATAATGGATGTTTTGGGGTTTTTATATCAATAGAGAGGTTCTTCCTCCAATAATTGATTTCAGTTGTCTCCTGAGAGAGTGATCCCGTAGGAATGAGAGGTTGGGTTTTCAGACCAACCTAGTTTAAGGATTTGTTCTAAGATAATATGAGAGGTGTCTCCGATAGTCGATGCCATTGTGGTTTTCCTTTGCGGTCTTATCTCTTTTTTTATGTACTCTTATATCCTATGTGGCCATGAGAATGGTTGAAAATGAGGATGTTGTAAAGGATTTCTCTAAATTCTATCTAGTTACCATTGATCCCTTGATGAATTCCTTTTCTTATGTGACTATTTAGGGAGTCCTTTGTAGGATTCCTAACCTATGTTCCATTTTGAGGATACCTAGTAAGTTTCCTCCATTTTCATTAAATTAGAATATAATATACATGAATCTTAATTCCCCCTTTTATAGCTAAAGATATCGACTATAATGTATTAACTAGTTTTTAGACTAGAGGGTACTAAGTAGGATGAATCCTTGGTGTTGGAGTTGAAGGAATCAGTTGGTGCACATGGTTTGTCTGATACATAGTTGTGAATAGGGTCTGTGTAGAGATGGTATGAGGAGACACCTTAGAAACTTTAAAGAACTGGTATTCCCAGGGGGCTATTGCTGGAGTGCCTTGTTCGACATTTTGGCCACCCTCACTCTTTTTTTTCTTTGACATAGTAATTGATGATGCAGTTAGGGTTACCAGTAGAGCTTCCTAGTTGGTGGATGTTGAGCTGGATGCAATGTTTCATTCATTATTTTTGGGATTCCTAGACGTTATTTAGGGAATTAATATTTCTTTTTAGGATGCCCATATGTGCTTACCTATGATTTCGCTTTTGAGCCACGTTATTTTTGATATTTAATAGTATACCTAGATGTACAAACCAGTGACAATTATAATGGGACTGGATTTATATATATGATGAAATATATTATTGGGATGTCCAGAGGTGTTACCTAGTATTCGAAAATTTAACCTTACTTTTTTACATGTATTCATTAATTGATACTTTGATTCCCTATTGTCGGAATACCTGGAACGGAACCATAGGCATGTTATATTTTGTGGGGTTTATTATGCTCTCCTCAGCCTATAATTATGATATATGGGAAATATTTCCCTATTGATAAGTAATGAATATGATTATGCCCCCCTAAAATTGTGGTCTATATAGGATGATTATTATCTACTCAAATAATAATTTACACACCTTGAGTGATAGTTGGATTCCCTAGGGTAGAAATTCGTTGTATGGACTCATTGGATGGTTGATCCAATATACACCTTGGATGTTTATCTTGAGATCATCACGTGGTAGTAGCCACCTTGAATTGTCTACGGTCATTGGATCCTGATTCCATGGGATTCCATGGCCCTTACAACCCCTTGGATCCTAATTTCATGGACTCACATATGACTTGTTCTCTTTACATTAATACTCCTAATAGTTCCTTTATGGTGTTTCCCATGAGACGCTCTTGTTATTTGATGATGATACCTTGGAATATTTTCTTAGATCTGGCCCTTCATGGATTGACCCTTGATTATATGGAACATCCTTGATGGATGTTACTAATTATTACATGAAAAATAATGATGTTGGTTCCTTGGATGAGTTCCTTAGATTAAAAACATTGGGTCTGTTACGCGATTACACGTCATAGAATGATGTGGATAAATTGGACGTTATACCTTAGATCTGACCCTTGGGGTCTAAATCATGATTACTCAGCATAGGCTGGTGTTGGTTTTGGTTATATGTACAATAATGAGCATCGACATACAATATAATTATTCCAATTATTGGAGGTGATTACATGTGAACCCAGGTTAATGTTCAATATCCCCAAGTTGCCACGTAGCTCCCCCAAAGTCTTTTTTAGCAATTGGCCGAAGAAGTTATACGTAAATTTGGATTATGGACCTAGAGATCGAATTTATGATACGTGGATTGAGTGGTAAGAAATCCAAATCAATTCCCTTTTATAGGATATACATATAATTAGGATTAAGGGCACAAGGATCGACTGTTAATGGGGTATCATGTTGTTGGATTCACATAATCAAGTATAATCTTATTAGTTTTTATATTTATAGGTATTGTAATATACATGTATATTTATATAGATATGAAAATCCATAGTGGAAGTTTCCCAGTTAACTAGGATTATGGAACCATGATTTTACCGTGGTTTCATGTTTTTTTACATGCATTATTTGTTGTGTCTCAGTGATGTTGAGCGGTTGATTTTCCATACACTCATAATAGAAAACTTATATGTTTCTTTTCATGGTGGCCAACTGAAATACTTTTTCACCCTTTCATGTACACCTCGATGTGATTTTATAGGTTTTGTCTAATATTCAGGCTGAGAATGAGTTTCAAGGAGGATATGTCATAGGCCCAGAGTTTCATGTTTGATTGGAGCTCCTCATGAGTTCTTCTAATCGGGCTGATGTAGTTCGATATTGTATGGAGACTAGAAAGGTGGTCTGGCTTGAATTTAGTATTATATCACTTTAATTTTACATTTATTTTATTTTGTAATAATGTATATATGTGTCTAGAACAATTGGTGATCAGTGATGTATTTTATGATATAGATATTCAAGCCTTTACAATCATTCATTTATTATAATATAATGTTCTATTTCAGTTGTTTACTTCATCCTCATCCTATTTTTTTTACTAATGTGTATAATACATAGCTATTTCAACTTTGTTATTAGTTTGATATTTTGGCATAGTATTCCCACTATCACACCATAGGCTGTCATTGCATTAGGACCACAGGAGAACCCTGATAGGGGATCGGTGAATCAGGGTTCCAACCTTATTCCTTTTAAAGTAATGGATCTTGTTCCAAAATTGGAAGGAATTTGTTAATCATGTCTTTTGGAATAGTGTAGTAATAAAAATTCATGTGAAAATATATATCACGTCAATTTTACGTGGTTCACCACTAAGGGATAGTTCATATTGAATACACTGACTGTGTGTCGGTTGTACCAAAATCTTCTGGTCTATACTAGTTGTGGAATACATTTGTTCAGACACAATCACACTATTCTAGACTCACTACCATTACATGATTTTAGGGATATCACCCTGCATCCTTTAAAACATTTCCATTGACTCCCCAAATCTCACCACCTTGAGAGAATTCTAACTCAGTATATCGACATGAGGGTTTCCATAATGGATTTTCATTAAATTCATTGTCCATAACTAGAAAGTGAAACATCTTGCAAAAAACACCAGATTTGATTCACATTGATGCGCATATTCACTAAAAACATAATGTTCAAGACATCCCTTCATAAATATCCTTGATAAATCTCACTCCTTTACAAAGTTATCTTCCTTTTCGGAACAAAAATCATTTCTAAGGATCACTAAACTATGATGGAGGAACCCATCATCACAAAGTACCCATTACATAACAGAATTTATACTAATCAAGACTAATGTATTATATTCGATATTCTCAAGCTCAAAAAGAATATTGGATTTTCATATCACCCCCACCTTCATGAAATTTGAGAAATTCCATATTTTCACTAAATAATTTCATGTGGAATAAGGTGGGGGTATTTTTAAATTTATATGCTCAGCACTTCGCGATAATGCACCACATCTAACACATTATTTCTCATATCGTTCAAAAACATCATCATGGTGCTCCTTCCTTGCAAATTCTCTAATAAGATTTGAAATTGTCTCAGAGAACATTGTTAATACATCACATAGTTTCAGTAATCCACTTCATGAAATCAAGGATATCACTTGTCGTCTCCCAATACTGTAAGATCACTTTTCATGAAAACTCGTTTCTCATCCCAGTGTAGGTTTTCAATAATTTGAAACTGAACTCCTTTTCAAGAAATGGATACTCCTGGTTCTATTAGATTCTAGTCAACAACCTTTGGCATATGGGGAGTTGCGCTTGAGGCAGTGTAACTAACTAGCTCGGGGTATCGTTTTAGTTTTATATGGGCTGGTATACTAAAGTTTTGAAATAATTGTCTTCGATTTAGTTGACATGTGGGGTGGTGATGGGGTCTTTTTTAAGTTATTAGAGTTGATTGTACATAATAAATGAACCACTATTCAAGGAATGTGGCACTAAAAGTGGAAACTAATGGATATGGGATGATTTTGGGCCAATAAATATGTCAACCAATCATTTTGAGGAATTCATTTGATACTATTTACTTATGTTTCCCTTAGATTTAACGATGTTAAAATTTTGACTTTTTTTTGTAATTAATTTTTAACTATATATTTTAATATTTAAATATAATAATTAAATATAACTTTTTAAATAATATGTAAAATATGATAAGATATTTGAAATAAAAATCATTACCAATATTTTTTTAGTGAAAAAAATCAATTGAAAAAAAATAAATGGCTAACGTATTAAAAATGTTTCTAAAGAAAAATATATCCTATGTTATAAAATGTCAAATATAACTTTTCAAATTAAGTTATAGATTTATAAATGCATCATTTTACCAAAAATATCAAGAATTTTTAATTAAAATGGTTTTTATAGTTTTTTATTAATATAGGGATATAATTTCATAAAATTCAAAAATGTTATAAAAATAATTTTTTCACTGTCCACATAATGTAATTGTTTTTGAAAAATAACAAAAATTCAACCTAAGGTAACATTTTTATGATAAATCCAAAAATTAAGTTCACTTTTTAAATTAAAATTAAACAATATAGTAATTTATCTTTTAAATTAAGAACTCAATTATAATAACAAATGAATTTATAGGAAAAATAGATTTTCAAAATTGTAACTATTTATGTTCTCATTTTCAAGAAAGTAATCATTTATTCAATTATAAAATATTTTTTATATGTTTAAGATCATAAATAATTTCTTCATTTAAATGAGTAAAAATCAATTTATTTAGATAAAATTAAACAACTTTACTGAAATAAAATCCCTCAAAATGACTCTCTTATCATTATCATGGTAATAAAAATTAATCCAACTAGCCTATTTTTTATTAATAAAAATAAAATTTAATTTATTTACTAATTTTAATTTTTTTATTCAAAATATGGAAATAAATTTCAAAAATAAAATTTAATATGATGATAAAAAATTAATTTTAATGTAGACATGCATAATACATATAGAAATTTTTTGGAAATAATTTATCTTTAATGCATAGAATTAATATATCACTATCCTAGTAATAACTATTTTATAATTGATAACTTATTTGCTATATATTTTTAATATATTAAATTAAAATAATAATTTAATAATAAAATAATTGGAATCAAAAGTCAAAAAACATATTTTTTCTAAAATATATTTATTTTCCTAAAATCATTTTATTCATTATTAAACATTGATAATTGTGTTTTATCAATGTAATATTATTTAAATGAAATTTTTGTTTTATAAAAAAAATTTATTATACATTTATCGTATTTAAATATATTATTTCATTTACTACTTTTCCATATTTATACGTATCCTATTAAAATGTGGAACTATTCTATTTTATTTTAGTGTTGCTTGTGGATTTGGTAATAAAAATTTAATTTATTTTTAAAAATTAATATTAAAATTTGAAGGCATTAGGTAACTATAATGGAATAAATAATTCATGTGAATTAGAATTACGGAATTGACAATACTATGACAGATCATCCTTTTTCATTAAAGTATAATGAGGGTGATTAACCGATATAAATAGGGGAGGGGGAGATAAAAATGCATGATAATTATCTAATGATTTTCAAATAGGATAAATAAAAATAATTGAAAATAAAAGGTCATGATATCACTATATTATAAGGGCTGCATAATATTGAGACATTTTTTTAATATTTATTTATTAGAGGAATCCACGAGTGTTTTTTATTTTTAGAGGAAGAATATCAGGTTGAATTAGTCTAGTGGTTATTTGAGCTACACATCTAATCATAATTCAAGAAGAATCCAATCGAATATTGAATCCAAATAGGAATACTTTTTTGGTTTTGGAGTCTAAATATAGTAAGTGGATTCTTGGTTTTATTGTTGGTTTCATTGATTTTACTTGGTTAGTTCTAGAATAACATGTTAAAGGATATACCCATTCATGTGCATCTTGTTGTTAATAAAAGGTTATCATCATGTGTGCGTGGGATTATAATATCCACGCAGCAGGTATATTTTCATATCTTATATTGATGAAAATAATTAAAAAACATCTAGGTTTAATGCCTATTGGTTCCCTACTCATAATAATAGCATGGAAAGCCAATGGTTAAAATAGTGGTTGTGATCAATTCACTAAATAATTCCATATGATAAAGAAATGATTAAATTGATAAAAGATTACCACATAGATTAAAACACCTTCTAAGTATGGTTTTATTAATAATGGTGTAATGAAAATTGTTATTAGTATTACGTTTCCACCGATGGTTGGATCCTCATTAGTATAATTTATTTTATATTTTAATGTTCATACTTTCTCTTACTAAATTAATGACTTGGTGTTTATATAGAGAATAAGATTCAAATTATTATTTCAAATCAATATATTCACAAACACTAAGGAATAGAAATATGTTACATAAAATTTAGATTTAGTGAAATTACTTTTAAAAATAAAAAAGGAAAATAAATTTATGATGATTCATGTGTTTATTTGAGGAACACCCTATAGTGATTTACCAAATATATTGCCACATTAAATTATGGAGAATTTATAATGTTTTTAGGGGATGTAACCCAACATTAAGAATATGTAAAGGTAGTATATTAAGAACAAGATCAAAAGGAATTTACATATGTAACACCCAAGGTAAATAAATAATATGAAATTTTTATATTTATCCCTATTTGTGAATAAAATGTTAATATTAATTTAAAGGGAACGCTATGCTCGATGGCTTACCGAATACGCAATAACGAGTTCCTTTAAAATCTTACATTGCACTCTAATAATAAAATAATTTTATTTTAAATGGTAGTTAACACCTAGCCGTTGTAATGACGGGAATGAACAAAACTAACTACAAAATTATTATATATGTTTGTCAAATATTTTTACTTTTTACAATAAATGTTAGAGGATTAAAAATATGAATGAATCAAATTTTAAGCGTAAACATTCTAATATTCTTTAAAAGGTTGATTAACCGACTTTTGATGGAGAACCTCTTTTAAATCCACTTTTTGACAATTTTATGTGTTATATTTGACAAAATAAAAATCTTCTTTAGAATCGGGATATCAAAATTTACTTTGTGTAAATTTTTGGTATATTTTCGATAAGGTTCATTTGTAATAAAATAGTGAAAAATGTTGTATTTTAATTCAAAACCTCTTTTTAATCTAATTTATTTATATGATTATACTATCTTTGTATTGGTTTTAACATGAAATTAGAATATATTTTTACCATTTAATCCAATAGTGGTCATCATAATTAATTTCACTTTGAAATTGGACTTAAACTAGTGTCAATATTTTGATATATATTGTTTCATAAAAACACGTTAAGTGTTCTCACAGTGAGAATTAATTATTAAATTAAAAATAATGTAACTTATATGTTTTGAATTTTGTTAAATATACATCATTTATGAATTCGGGATACCAAATATAGCTTAGGGTGAATTTTTGGTATTTTTCTGAAAAACTTCAATTTTTGGTGAATAGTGAAACCACTAAGTGGTACTTAAAAAAACTGATTTTTCGTTTAAATGAAATTTTACCACGTCTGTGTATTTAATTTAATGAATCTGACATCCATGGTTTTAATTAGGAAGTAAAATGTGGTTCAATGGGATTAAAATAATTTATTGGTGAATAGTAACTTTTAAGTTTTTAATCGTGATTAGAGGTAATTAGTGTAATTTAAGGTAAAAATAATTTTTTAATAATATGAAATGACCTTGAAACATGTCCTAAACTTATTGGATGTTTCATGTCCGACCAATAAAATCCATGGGTCAACATGGGGACCCCATGGAGCCACTTTGGTAGGAAAATGACATTAAAAACGTTTTATTTAATGTTAAAAAAATGTCACAAAAATGTGTTGTTTTAATAAAACAATTTTTAATTAGGGATATATAAGTCATATTTTTGACTATAAATATTCATTAGAAAGATAAAAATCTTTTCTACATCATGATATTTTTTTAAAATTTTTAGACATTAAATAAATTAAATTATTTATGACACCATGATGATGCAGTGATTACCTCATTATTTATCGATTTAAATAAAATGAAAAGATAATGTAAAATCTAAGATCCAAACTTGTCAAAAACCTATTGTATGTGTGGAATTCGAACTATTATCACCTTATCCTTGCATAAATATAATTGTGGGCCCTTTAAAATCCGAAAATCATTTTATAATATTGTTACTTTTCAAGACTTTCCAAGAGTTCCCCTCCTCTCCTCTTATAAAAGGCCCCCATCTCTACCACCTTACCCACACCTCTAAAGCCTTTGGATCAGCCAACCCCAGACGATTTTGTCTCTCCAAATCCCTCTTTTACTATTATAAGCCTCACTTTTTGCAGAAGACTTTACAAGGAATCTTTTGAGCGCAAATAAAAGAGAGTTACCCTATTTAAAGGTAGTGTCTTCTCTTGTGTTCTTATGTTTTATTTTGCTTCTCCAACCCCCTAAAACTTTTTATTCCTTTCTTCTGTAACAACACCAGTATCTTAAATATAATAGGATGTTTTTATGATAAGTATTAGAGCTAGACCTACGCACACCTTCATCTAATGGTTAATGAACATACTGTTTCTGTGGTTGGCGATTTTCTGCATCACGAAATGATGATTGTTTAATATTCTTTTAACACCATTAAAGGTGGAAATTATGATGTAACTGTATTTTATATATGATATATATGGCATTTATTTTTACTACATGCTTATGTATTTTATATTTAAAACATACATTTATTATTTGCATGATGTACAAATGCGATAATTTCATATGAGGAAGTCTGGAATACCGCCCCCTCAAGTGATGTGACTCCTTCTTGAAATACAGGTAATGTATAAAGAATTAAATTAATGAACATATGTGACTTATATAAAATATATATTATACTGTAATTATAATATATATATATATCTCTCATTTATTATTAATTCCATTCATATGACAAAAAAATGAAAGGAGCGTTCCTGCGTACGTATGGCCTACCGTCTCTATGAACGGTGATTTTCATTTTTTATCTCCAAATGTTATGGAGTAGTATAAAATGAATATGTACTGGATATATATGATATTTTAATCATTAATAATATTATGGAAATTATTTACTTATAACTACTTGGGCAATCATTTTCAAACAACTTCATTGTTTTACTCATGTACCAAAAATCATCAAAAAAGTCTGATATGAACTAACATTATTAAAAAAATTATTATGAAATTATAATATGTGATATTAAATTAATAATTATATTTAAAGGATGTTGTTATGAAATTATAAATTGACCAAATTTTATTATTCAGGAATATAATGTAACAAACAAGACAAGTCGGACTTGAGGTAAGGGAACCTACCCCTCTCTTTCTTTTTAAGTACACGCTTTTATGTCATTAATTTTAAGCTCCTCTATCTTATGATTGGGATGTTATTTTATATTACTCTTACTTTAATTTTTATGTTCATTGGTTGAGAGACCCTATTTTTTCTCATCAATCCATTTTGGAGGTTTTGATTGGCACCGTCAGGCTACCGAATTTTCGTAAGAGATCCAACCTCTCTCTTTCTTTTTAAGTACTCTCCTATATTTCACTTCTTTTAAGCTCCTCTTTTTATGTTGGGGGATGTTATTTTATATTCATAATTCTGTAAATTTTATTTTTTTATGATTAGAGACCCTATTTAATCTTATCAATCCATTTTTGGAAGTTTTAAGTGGAGCTGTTAGGCTGCCGAGTTTTCGTAAGGGATTTTTCATCTCACTTTTATTCCCATGATATTTATGCTACATTTTCCACCATTTACTTTGAGTGGTATATTTACTGCACATTATTATACTATTTGTGTAATATACTTCCATTTATGAGTATTTACATCAATGTTGTGTTGCCCTTCTTTCATGGGGTGTATGCATTGAATGATACCAAAGTCTGTAAGGGAACCTTTCACCCTACACATTTTAAAAGATTTATTTTGTTGGGTATTTAAATTTACATATTTTAATGTTGGGATATGTTTTACATATCCTTATTGAAGTAAATTTAATTTACAAGTGATGAGATACCCTTTTTATCTCTCATCAACTCATTTTTTTTAATTTTGAAGTGACGCCGTTGGGCTGTATAATTTTTGCAAGGGAACTTCTTAACCAAATTTTGATTCTTTGGGATAAAATTGTACTCCTTGAATATATTGTTCTATGAATATGTGTGAATGAACTCTGATTTTTTTACACTTAATATCCATTTATATTTGGTGTATTCGTTTGTCACACATAATTATGTAATTGATTTATCCTTAATCCGAGGATACCGTCTTTGTAAGGGACTTCGTCTCAATCTCAATTAATTGAGGCATATTTTGTTTTATACAAAACTTTCTTTTATACGGTGTATAAACCCCTTTTAATTTTAGGCTTACTCAAAAGGAATCTTTTTTTTACGAAGCATTTTACTAAAAATCAAAAGGAATGTTTTGTCGTACGTATGTGGCGACAACGACTTCTCCGCCGCCGTGACCATTATTTGAGTTTTGGCTTCCTCTACAAGCCATAAACTAACTTTTTTTTAAAATGAATCATAAATACCACATATTAATTTTCTTTTATTTTGGTATTGAAAATTGTTTTCATAATGTTTTTATCATATCAATATGTTGTATTGATATCTTGTGATTGAAATGTGGAAATGTTATGTTTCCTTTATGCATGTTTTACGTGATACGATTATGTTATGGTTCTTGGGCATTATTATGAAGAAGGGAGGTTCCATGATAAACTAAGCGCGGGTGATCCTGATATAGCTCTCCAATGCATTGGGTAACACGAAGGTGTTAAACGTTATGGTTTCTCCGAAGAGATTTAGGGAATACACTGTGATGGGTATTACAAATGTTACCAAGAGGGTTACTCCCTACATAAGAATGTTATGAATTCCTCAAGTTTCATTTTATGTCTTATGATTTCTATGATTTATTAATGATTTGATGAGGTATGTTAAAGTGATTATGTTTTAGGAGTAAAGTATGATTTCATACATGGACTAATGTTTTCATTTCGTACTTTTATCCCTTACTGAGCTTTTTATGCTCATCCCAAGTTTTTTAAATGTTTTTCACAGGTCAAGGGAAAGGTACATGATGTGATGATATGGTAAATGAAGTGTTGTTAAAGAATCCATGTTTTGTTTTGAAAATGATTCCATCGATGGGAAAAAATGAATACTATCTTTTATATAACCACTTTGTTTAAATGTGGAATATAATGCATGATTTATGATCTAATTCTCTAAAACTCTAAACCTGAAAAGATCCTCTATGTGAATTATTCATATAATTCAATAATAAGTAATGTTTAAGGATGGGTCCTTATAGTTGGTATCAGAGGTCGGTTTAGACAACTTTAGGGATTATGAGTTTTTGTTAGACACATGGTTGGTCCCTATATCTATTATTTCAGTTAAATCCTTATTTTATAATTTTTTTTTTCAGGTCAAGTAAAGTCAGTTAGAAATGGAAGGTGGAGGATCTAAAACAACATTCCTATCTCTTCCTTATGACATGCTTGAAATAATTATTGCAATGTCATGTTCGGATGACTGTGAAACATTTTATAGCATACAACTCACTTGCAAGCAATTGTTTGAGATATCAAACACCTCCTCTATACGTCGTTATCATCGTGGATCATGGGTTGTATTTAGTCAAATACTATTTTTACAATATTCTCATATTTTCAAGAAATGTAAATAGTATCAAGGTATTTTAAAATATTTTACCTTATCACAAGAATTTGATGTATATTATGATTTTAAAAATGGTGCTGAGGAAGGAGACCCTTGCGTAACCTATTTATATTTGATTTTAAAATATAGTCTCTCATCATAAACATATGGTAATTTAAAAGGACCAATAATAGAATGTTTCAACTCAAATTCTGTATGACTGTTTTATCAAAATCAAGTTTTATCAGATGTTTTGGAATTATATGTCATAAATGATTATTTTCCAAAACTGTTTTTCTGTGAACACCAAAATGACCCATATTATACAAGGTGTATTTGGATGGAGGAAGCAAATGATTTTGAACGATCTCTAAATCATTGTTGTAATACATGGGACTTCTACTAACGTGAACAAGATGACGATGAAACCGAGTGGATGCCAAGATCAAGGTAAGTTGTCATTAATTTTGAGAATCATTTTATTTTATGGTGTTGTAATAAGACTTAAAGAATTAAGAAGATGATATCATAATGAATTTGATGAAAATGAGAGGTATAAGGAAACTATTGAGGTTTAAACATGTTAGGGTTATTTTTGGAGTTTTATAAAAATGACAACACGTAGACCGTGTGACAACCCATTGCGTCGGGCAAAGCTGCGGGAATCGAACCCACAACCAAAGTGTGAATTGTATTTATCTCATACCACTGGACTATGTGAAGTCCCTGGTTAGTATGAATTATTCTTTTTAGTTAGAAGATTTTATGAAATAAGAGTACATTTATTTTGGGTTCTCTATGGAAATTATTAACCTATAATGGAGGATATGTGATTAGGTTAATTACTTTTCAATATGAGACTTTTAGAGAAACTGATGTTATTTGGAGATAAGTGTTAATGTGTACCTTGGAAGGTTATGTGACTAAATCCTTCAAATATTTGGGTTTCAATATTAGTTTGGATTACTTTGAAGAATTTTATAGACAATGTTTTTATCTAATGGTCCTCGTTGAACTTTGGGTTTTGTTGGACAAATTTTGGAGATTAAGAATAGATTTTATTTTTATAAATGGTTATCCTTTTTTGGATTATCTGATCTTGTACTAACAATTTTGGTTTTGGTAAGGGTTTAGAGACATGAGAAATATATTGTTCTCTTTTGTGGATTAGGTGATTATCAGTAAGTTGATTATAGTACTCTTAATGTGAAAAAGTATTCTTATATACTCATCATTTAGTGAAAGTATGAGTTTGTGTAAGAAATCTAGTAAAAGTTGAATGTCAACATGACAAGTTAGTATGTCTCCATAAGATCAAAAATAAATTCCTCAATGAAAAGTAACTTAAAACAAAAATGTTGTGTATTAACTTTTCCTACTGGGGAATCGAATACCGTTTAACCCACCACAAGTTTTTGATTTTCTTGTGGTTAACTTTCTCCTAAACATGTTTTCTATCACTATCCCTCAGAACATGAACCTTTTCTTTTTCTTTAAAATCCATGTTTTCCTACATGGAATCCTAGTATGGGTTAACTCGGGTGACCCTTGTACTTATCTTTCTTTCTTTTAAAGTGATTGTTTTACCAACTCTTGTTCCGATGAGGGACTTTCAATGATGTTTCCGAGCTCAATTTTAAAATTGCGAGGATGCAATTCCCAAAAGAGGGGAAGGATGTAACACTCTAGGTAAATAAATAATATGAAATTATTATATTTATCCCTATTTGTGAATAAAATGTTAATATTAATTTAAAGGTAACGCTATGCTCGATGGCTTACCCAATACGCAACAACGAGTTCCATTGAAATCTTACGTTGCAATCTAATAATAAAATAATTTTATTTTAAATGGTAGTTAACACCTAGCCGTTGTAATGATGGGAGTTAACAGAACTAACTACAAAATGATTATACATGTTTGTCAAATATTTTTACTTTTTACAATAAATGTTAGAGGAATAAAAATATGAATGAATCCAATTTTATGCGTAAACATTTTAATATTCTTTAAAAGGTGGATTAATCACCTTTTGATGGAGAACCTATTTTAAATTAACTTTTTGAAAATTTTATGTGTTATATTTTACAAAATAAAATTCTTCTTTAGAATCAGGACATCAAAATTTACTTTGTGTTTTATTTTGGTATTTTTCCGATAAAGTTAATTTTTAATGAATAGTCAAAAATGTTGTATTTTAATTCAAAACATATTTTTAATCTAATTTATTTATATGATTAGACTATATTTTTAATTTTTTGTAAATTGAAATTAGAATATATTTTTACCATTTAATCCAATAGTGGTCATTGGAATTAATATCACTTTGAAATTAGACTTAAACTAGTGTCTATCTTTTGATATATATTGTTTCATAAAAACAAGCCATTTTTCGGACAGCAGGAAATATTTATTAAATTAATTAATTTAACTTATATTTTTTGAATTTTGTAAAATATACATCATTTTTGAATTCGGGATATCAAATATAGCTTAGGGTGACTTCTTTGGTATTTTTCAGAAAAACATCAATTTTGATGAATAGTGAAACCACTAAGTGGTACTTAAAAAAACTGATTTTTCGTCTAAATGAAATTTTACCACCTCTGTGTATTGAATTTAAAAAATCCGACTTACATAGTTTTCATTAGGGATTAAAATTTGGTTCAATTAGATTAAAATAATTTTTTGGTGAATAGTAACTTTTATGTTTTTAATCGCGATTAGAGGTAATTAGTGTAATTTAAGGTAAAAATAATGTTTTAATAATATGAAATGACCTTTACACATGTCCTACCCTTATTGGATGTGTCATGGATGACCAAGAAAACCAATGGGTAAACTTGGGGACCCCATGGAGCCACTTTGGTAGGAAAATGACATTAAAAACTTTTTATTTAATGTTAAAACAATGTCACTAACATGTGTTGTTTTAATAAAACAATTTTTAAATAGGGCTAAAAAATTAATATTTTGGACTATAAATATTCATTAGATAGATAAAAAGAATTTACTACATCATGATATTATTCTAATAATTTTTAGACATTAAATAAATTAAATTATTTATGGCACCATAATGATGCAGTGATTACCTCATTATTTAACAATTTAAATAAAATGAAAAGATAATGTAAAATCTAAGACCCACACTTGTCAAAAACCTATTGTATGTTTGGATTTAAAACTATTATCACCTTATCCTAGAAATATATAATTGTGGTCCCTTAAAAATCCGAAAAGCATTTTATAATAATGTTGCTTTTCAAGACTTTCCAAGATTGCCCCTCCTCTCCTTTTAAAAAAGGCCCCCATCTCTACCACCTTACCCACACCTCTCAAGCCTTTGGATTGGACAACCCCTCCCAATTTTGTCTCTCCACATCCCTATATTATTCCTAGAAGCCTCACTTTGAGCTGAATTCTTTCCAAAGAAGCTTTTGAGCTCAAATCAAAAAGAGTTACCCGATTTAAAGGTAGTGTCTTCTCTTGTGTTCTCATGTTTTATTTTGATTCTCCAACCCCCTAAAATCTTTTTATTCCATTATTCTGTAACAAAAAAAGTATATTTAATATACTAGGATGTTTTAATGAGAAGTATTAGAGCTAAACCTACAGACACCTTTGTCTAATGGTTAAAGAACATACAGTTTCTGTGGTTGGAGATTTTCTGCCTCACGAAACGATGATTGTTCAATATTCTTTTAACACCTTTAAAGGTGGCCATTATGATGTAACTGTATTTTATATATGATATATATTGTATTTATGATTAATATATGCTTCGTAATTTTATATTTAAAACATACCTTTATTCTTTTTATGTTGTAAAAATTCGATAATTTCATATGAGGAAGTGTGGACTACTGCCCCCTCAAGAGATGTGACTCATTCATGCAATACATGGAATGTATAAAAAATGAAATTAATGAACATATGTGAACTTTATAACATATATATTACACTTTAATTATAATCTAAATATATCTCATTAATTTTTAATTCCATTAATATGACAAAAAAATGAATGTAGCGTTCATGCGTATGTACAACCTACCGTCACACATAATTATGTAATTGATTCATCCTCAATCCAAGGATACCATCTATGTAAGAGAATTCTTCTCAATATCCATTCATTGAGGAATATTTTGTTTTATACAAAACTTTCTTTTATATGATGTATAAACCCCTTTGACTTTTATGATTATTCAAAAGTAATCTTTTTTTATACGAAGCATTTTACTAAACGACAAAAGGAATGGTTTGTCGTACGTATGTGGAGACAACGACTTCTCCGCCGCCGTGACCATTATTTGAGTTTTGGCTTCCTCTAAAATCCATAACCTAACTTTTTTTTAAAAATTGAAAAATAAATACCGTGTATTACTCTTCTTTTAGTTTGGTATTGAAAATTGTTTTCATAATGTTTCTATTATAACAATGTGTTGTATTGATATCTTGTGTTTGAAATGTGGAAATTTTATGTTTCCTTTATGCATGTTTTAAGTGATACGATTATGTTATGGTTCTTGGACATTTTTATGAAGTTGGGTGGTTATGTGATAAACTAAGGGTGGGTGAGCCCGATATAGCCATCCAATGCATTGGGTAACGTGAATGAGTTAAACATTAAGGTTTCTCCGAAGAGATTTAGGGAATATACTGTGATGGGTATTCCAAACGTAACCAAGAGGGTTACTCTCTACGTAAGAATGTTATGAATGCCTCAAGTTACCTTTATGTCTTATGATTTCTATGATTTATTCATGATTTGATGAGTTATGTTCAAGTGATTATGTTTTATGAGTAATATATGATTTCATACATGGACTAATGTTTTCATTTCGTACTTTTATCCCTTACTGAGTTTTTTAGGCTCATCCCACGTTTTTGAAATGTTTTTCACAAGTCACGGTAAAGGTACATGATGTGATGATAGGGTCAAGGATGTTTCATGAAAGAATCCATGTTTTGTATTAAAAATGTTTCCGTCGATGGGAAAAAAATGAATACTATCTTTTATGTAACAACTTTGTTTAAATGTGGAATGTAATGCATGATTTATGATCTAATTCTCTAAAACTCTAATCCTGAAAAGATCCTCTATGTGAATTATTCAATTAATTCAGTAATAAGTAATGTTTAAGGCCGGGTCCTTATAACATACTTCAATGACACCGAATATTTTTATAACAATGGAGATACACATATATGGAATTTGGATTTTGAATGATGAACTATGAAGTATTTTTAAAATGGAATCCATAAAAAATTAATCCTTTAATAGAATTTTTATAAATCACCATAAAATGGATGATATTCTAAATAGCTACATTGGACTCATGAATACATAATTAGAATTCATAGAAAATAAGAAAATGGATATTGAAATTACATATCAAGACAAGAATAAATGAATATATATATATATATATTGAGGAGATGGAAATTTCATGTAAAAAATATTGAATAGTATTAATGAAATAAGATCTTATTATATTATAATGATAATATAATTATAATATCTAAGAAGAAGGTAACATTGGATCTAGAAAATTTCACTTTCAATAAATTATTTTCCTAAAAATTTTAGTTAACAATGAAATTTCATGAAAAAAGGGTTTAAAAAGATTATAGAAAACCCACTAATGATATATGGTGGATGTAAACATAATGAATAGAAGATATTACCCAATTGAACCCCATAAGGGGGATTAATTTTCTTTAATATTGTATGGAATAATTTTATTCAATTCATATTTTCAATGATGAAGAATAATATTTTTTTGTTAGTGTTTTGGATTATTTGGGGATAAGAAACATATATGAATGAATCATATTTCAACCATCGAAATTAAAATAAATCATATATAACACGTGATTTAAGCATAGTTGTGAAATAGTACATAGAATAATAGTAGAGTTCATATTATCCTTACAAATCATTGTAAAAAGGATATAGAATTCATTGATTATAGATTCAATAATTGGGAATGAATAAAATAATCAACAGATAAAATAAATATATGGATTTGTTTTGTTGAAGATGTTATCAAGAAAGGGTGTGAAAAAAGAAAGAAAAAGACAGTGTTTATGATTAATTCATTATCATTTTTCTAGAACAATTGAAAATGAAAAAATAAAATTATATAAGAATTGGATAATTTATTTACTGAAGAGAAACAAGTTATTCCACCATAAGAATTGTATTTTCATAAGAGGTTTTCTAAAAGTGTTTATCCCAGAATTTTAGAGAATCTATGATGAAGGTGTAAACATTCTAGTTAGGTATTAATGGATAATATTTATCTCAAAATATCAAGGGGATATATTGAAAAATATCGACCCAACAATGAAAGACCCATTTTTTTCAAAGAAGTTATAAATGAGACAATAACACACAAGAAAATTATTGAAATGAGAAAGAAGACCATACTTCCCATGAATGTTTATTTTATGTTTTATAACACTTTGTATCATAAGAATTATTAGATTAATACCTAACATTAATTATGTGAATAAATTTGAATATATTTAGTTGGAGTTTGATAATGATTCGAAAATTTAACATTTCTTTCAAATATGTCATTTTGGAAAAAGATCCTTGAATGTGTCATTAAAGTGTTTGATTTTATATTATCTCACCATTTGTTTGAATAATTAAAATATTCTACTCAGTGGTAGAAGTTGGAATGATGACTCTAATTTGGGAAAGGATAAATTGTTAAATCTATGTACATTTTTTTAAAATTAAATTCCATGTTTTGTTAAATGATTTAATTTTATTAGATGAGTGTAGTAGTCTAGTATGAAATAATCATGAGATGACATAAATTTTTTTTATTATCATAGAAATATATTTGTGCAACACATGAGAATAATTTGTTTTTCTAGTTTCATATTATTGTTGGTATATAGATGAATTTATTGAATAATTTAGTTCATATTCTTGTCAACATTGATCATTGATCACATGGAAAAATAGTGGAATACATAATGGAAATTTATTTATGCTTAATGGTACCAAAATATTTTAGGATTCTTTGTATTTATCATCAATGAGGGAGATATATGAGAAAATGATAAAAAATATAATGAAATTTATT
The DNA here is from genome assembly GCA_963277665.1 of Viscum album. Lineage (NCBI taxonomy): Eukaryota > Viridiplantae > Streptophyta > Magnoliopsida > Santalales > Viscaceae > Viscum > Viscum album. The sequence goes on from OY728148.1 coordinate 1,145,928,563, forward strand.
TTTCTTGTAAGTATTGATAAAAAAATATAATTATGGATATTTATTGTTCCACTCAGTTGTATGTAATATTTCTAGTTAATAAGCCATTATTTTCAACAAGTATGATTCAATATATATTTATTATAGAAGCTTGGAATGATTTTATATTAAACAATAATATTGATAAGAAAATTGAGTGATGTACCCAATAAATCTTCCATTATATTTGTGTAGTGAAATTGCATGATGATTGAAGAAACACCAAGATGAAAGGATGTTATTTTATATCATTACTCATATGAAAATTAAATATAGTTGAGTATCTACCAATATGTTTTGAGAACCATTCAAATATGGAAAAAGTGTTTGATTTAATATCAATATTACTTGGGGACTTCATGTCTATCAAATATTAAAAAATCTGGTAGAAATATATGGGGAATCTGATACTTTAATATTTATGTGTACTTTTGGGTTAAGAAGATTTGATGATGTTGTTATACAATAAAGAGTTCCAGAGAGTATTACTGCTGCTAGAAATTATATTTCTATAATCATGTAGGAAAATATACCTATGAAGTTTAAACCTAAGAATAATTATTTGTTGAAGAATTGTTTTTACTGAAAATATAATTTCATTCTGTTTAAATAATTAATGAATATGGAAGAATTAGTGGAAAAAAATTGACTTACACTAATGAGTAATTACATTTTTCAATAGATTTGGGGCAGTCAACATTTAAATAAATAATCATTAAAAATATTATAAGGTGATAAGGATGATTTTTAACTGGACTGAGATTTCCATCGATGCTTTGATGATGTTTTATTGGATTGAAGATAATTTCATGGATACCAAATTGTCATGTTAATGAATTTTTTTTAAAATTCCCATTATATTTAATATTTTACATTTGCATTCATTAAATAATTTCCCCATATATCGAAAGAGATATGAATAGTCAATATAAATTTGATCTAATTACAAAAGACTTATTCTGATGTATGAATATGAGTTACTAAATCATATATACGATTCATTATGAGTTATAGTTTCATGTGATTGAAATGTATTGTGTTGTACTGAGATATGGAAGGGTAGCCCTACTGATTTAAAGAATATATAAGGAGAAATAGGGTGATACATAAAAGAGAGAAAATTTTTCTTTTACATACATAAGATATTTCATGAAATTATTGGGACTATGTTATATTTTTTCCATCATATCATAATCTGTAAAATATTAATTTTCCCCTGAAATGGAACTTATGGGGGATTTGAAGAATGAGAATTCAAATGAAAATTTAAACCAGTCAATTCTTGTGCTTCTCATTAGTTATATAGTCATCTTGATTACTATTTTCATAATTATGCATGGAAAATGTTTCTTTTATCGAGAATTAATGAAGAGGATAAGATTATACATGGCCTACAAAAGACCACGAAGAATAACATTGGATTAGAATTCTTATAAGTCAATGATGATACGTATTAATATTGTTGAATATTATTCTATTACACTATTGGGATATTTAATGTATTATTGATGAAGATATATCAAGGACACATATTGGTCAGGTGTTCAATAATTTATTATTGGGAATAATATTAGAAAATCATGTATGGTAATTATTGAAGTATGAAAGAGAGATTATGTGTCTAGGAATTGAGGATGTTTTGTATATTTTAATAGTTTAATAATTTCATCGTGAATATTCTCAGAATATGATGCATGAGAAGAGTTGGATGGAACCTGAGATAATGGTGTATGAATTAATAGAACTAATATATTTGAAAATAAATTAACCAACACTATAGTGATATATCATCATTTTTCACTGAATAAAGGTGGTGGAGGATACTGTGATGCATATTATCTATTAATAATTTTATAAATTGAAGATGAATAATTTGGAAGACAATAATATTATATATATATTTTAAGTGATCTGGAATATTTAGACATTTGTTTATGTTTATTTTAATAGAGGAATCCTATAATTATTTATTTTTTACTGATTAAGAGGATCATATCCAATAAGTCTAATTTTGGATTGAGCTACATAATGAATGAAACATCAAGAAGGGTTAATAGAATCTTATTTTCAACGATGATGACCTAGTTGTTACTCGGGTATAAAGATTTGATGTGGGACCAATATATTCCAACTGGTGACATTCATTTTACATGGTTGGTTCTAGAAAAACTGGTACCATGATATATCATTTCCAATGATTATATTTGATAATAAAATCGAATAAGTATATATATTTTCTGCTTTTGTGAGTGTGTCATAAGTCCCTCCATACAAAATGGATGTATTTATCAATCTTATAGGTGAATAGAGGTTAATAAGAGTGTGTGAAATCCATTAATTAAATAAGTTGAGAGTTATGAGAATGGATTTAATTGATAAATGTATCCCATAATAATTTATCCTCTCTTAGTGTAGTTGTATTGATTAATGTTGAATTACATATATGACATAAAACTATAATATATTGGTCATCCCCGAATGATGATAAATTTTATGTCCTGATCACATACCTGGATTTAAATAGTAGGAATCCTTTTTTGGGATGGGTTTACTTCCATGGTTTCACGAATTTAAAAAATATATTGCGACGGAATTCCTAACCTAATATTATGAGCCTAATTTATCAAGGATTAATGTCACATATTTTCAAATCTATTTAAATAATAAAAAAAATTCTATGGGTTTCGATCCCCATCATAGGTATATATTAGAAGACTTTTTAGGATTAAACCTATCACCATAATAACAACATCCTTTGATGAATCCATTCAGGTTATTTGATGGTACACAATTACGTCATAACACATTCCCATTATTTGGGATAGATCAAAACTATAGTGCGTCACTTTCCCATATGTATGGAAAATATTAAACAATAAAATAACTCTTTTTTCCTTCTTATATAGTACTAAAATCTACTGTAACCATTCCATCTCTTTATAGATATTTTTAAAATCTATAAGACACGTTACACATTCCTAAATGTCAATAAACTCATAAAAACATTTGTTATCTACTTGGGAAATGTTGACCTCTAAATAACCATTTTCACCTTCTAGGATTTTATCAAACTCTAGTAAAACCATTCCATATTTCCATAATGATACCGAACTATATAAAAACCCCTTTACCTTCATTCAAGGATCTATAATAGGGATTAAATATTTTCCTTATTATAAAACAGTAAACACCAATAAAAGTATTTCTCATTTTTTGGATGGTCTTAAACATATGAAAACCCCATTATACTTTTTGGTTGATAACAAACAAAAGATAATCCCTTTACCATATTCATTCATAGTATTAAGCTTCCGCATACCCATATTTCCTTATTATATGAAATTAGGCACAATTCTAACCCTTTTTCTACCTCCTTAGATGAAGTTAAAATATCGTCTAAAGCTTCATTATTTTATATGACACCAATTATAAAGAAAACAACTTCTAAAACATTAATATGGAATCATTTAGATGAATATTAAACAAATTTCACAAATACATTCTTGTGGACCATATCGGTTTAGCATCATTGGATTATAGACAAAAAACAACATTATTTATCAAATGATCTTCAACATATCCCATAATGATATTCCCACATATTACTCTTCTTATGCATATCCAACATAAAATATTTTTTCATAACTCTGGTAATGGAAACATATAATATAATGATCTTATACTCTTAGTAAGGGTAAAAAAGAGAGATACCAGTATAAAATCAAGATATGGGAATGATAACATGATAATACCACTTTAAATCCATACAAAAAAATTTATATATCATTAACACAAGTAATGGAATAAATCTTGGTATTTCATAAGATATGAATCAAAATGGAATCATAGAACCTAAACCATTATTATATAACAATGTCATATGACATACAATTTTTGAATATAAATATATAAAGAAAATGAAATCATTTGTAGTAAAGGATAATTTTCAAAACTATCATATTGAAATGGGGTCACTCGGAAAAACATCATAGTATTCAATGTTCATTCCAAAGACTATCATAGTGGATAATGTCCCTTACTCAATGAGGTTCACTCTACATTTTAGTACTGTTAATATCATGAGATACTAATCTCTAACCAATGAAATGAATGGATATATAATCCCACCCATCTTGGTTATAACCTAACCACCAACCCTGGTTATAATGTAACCACTATCACATAACTAAAATAATACTTATGTGATACAAAAGATGATATTATATTTTTCATATCCATACCCATGAAAAAAAATTGATTAAAATATTTCATCAGAGAATAACCTATGGTAATTTAATAAGTTTCATTATCATTTAATTATTTCATCAAATAATATACCATAAAAAATAAGTAGGTTTCATAAGAATTTTATGACGGTATAACGACAAGAAAATAAATGGGGTTCATTAATATTTGGTCAATATAAATATAAAATATTCAGATAAAGAACAAGAATTTTTTAATTAGATGACATTCCCAATAAATTATAGGTTCTCAAAAAAGATGCAATAATAGATAGAAACTTATTTTGAAAGATTAAATGGAATATTTATTGATGAAAATGGCCTTTCAACTTTTAAAATCACATTTTAATAACATAAACCACTTTAAAATACTATTTTCATGAAAATAAATTTGGAAACATAAAAAGGAATATTTAAAATGTACAAAAAAATATTAATTTTGGAAAATACACATTAATTAAAAATAAGTTTTAAAAATTATAAATTACAAAAAATACTGGGGATCATTTTTATTTAAAATAATATTTGAAACTTATAATAAAATATTTAACAATCATTGAAAACATTTCATAAGGAAAATTTCATTTCATTGAAAATAAATTTTTAAAACTAAAAATTCATAGACATTTTTGGAAATAATTTTAATTGAAACAGAATATTAAAAATTATAATTAAATATTTAAAACACTGAATGGTCATGATGGAGGAAAATACCATTAATGATGTACATGTTGAAAAAAATATTACATTCGTGTTTTTGATAAAATCCTGACATGAATAGTTTGGAAAACAATATGAATATTTCTTTAAAAACTCGTAAAAACCAAGGGTAATAAGTATTTAATAAATAATTTTTTAATTTTAAAAGAATAAAATAGTTTTTGGAAAACATTATCTTGGAATAGAAACATGTTTTCATCTAGGAGACTCACAAATAATAATTTTTTTAATAGATTATTTTGGCATCATGAGTACATAACGGGAGATAAATTAAGAGGAAAAACAATTTATCAATAATTATCCAAAGTATATGAGAAGTTATTAGTTTTATTTTATATGGAAAAAAAGAATTTATCATTAAAAAATAACCATAAACACTGATGATAAATTGTGAGATTACATGATTAATCCCTTACAACTTTTGTATATGTTGTATTATTTGAACCATTAAAGAATTAAATTAAATGAAAAATATAATATCATTAAAGGAATGAGATTCATTCTATATAATTCAAATGGATATATATATATACACCTAAATGAATAAGATAGGTGGATAATATAAATTAAATCCCAAAAAGACAATTCGAGACAAAACCTGCGTACTGCTTTGCTAAGTTTTTAATTGTACACCCCATGAAAGGGAGAAAGTAAAATGGATATCTAAATCCAAAAATACAATTATGAGTGGATTCATAAAATAAATTCATATTTTGTATATAAACAACATAATATAAACCTTTTTTGAATATGGCATGTGTCTCATAGAAAGTCCAAGTGAGATGAAAATACCTTACTTGATGTGTCAAATTTCATTTTACATGTTTAGAAATCAAGTGTAGTAAATATTATTTTATTATAAATACCTTAAATTACCATAACTATATATGACATACAATATAATATTTATTTATGAACTTGTATATACTTTTTTTAAAAAACACATTGTTATCATTATGTTTCAGGTAATACTTACTTTGTTTTTCACAAATGTTTTGATTTGGAATTTTTGATCCAATTAAATTTAGCGTGTTTCCATAAAATAAATGATTTTTACATTGATATAAATATTATATATATTCATTATATATTTATGTATAGTAATACATACAATTTAGATGGATAAAATTAAATACACTCATCATGGGGATGACATGATGTAATTGCGTATGAACACTATTTACATTTTCCCAATAGATTGAATGAAATATAGGTAAATAGAGTTTCACTATTAAATTTTTATTTTTTTATATTTTTGACATATTTTATTAACTCCTTCATTATAGCCTTACATTTAATTCATGACTGAATACCATCACTTTGTGAGATGAAAGTTCACTATACACAAACAACGATGTTAGCCTATCCACTACGGAATGGAATGTAATAAGATAAATGTGATATAATAATTAAGAAAGTATAGATTTGTTAAAAATTTCATATATATTGATTAAATATATCCTTAATCACGTCAAAGTAAAAAATAAATGGAAAACACACCACATCGGTTTGTTAGGCAGTTGTCCGACACACACATGAGTGACATTATTGTTTTCCCAATTGGTTTATATGTAAGAAGGTATATGTGGTATTTTAATTAAATATGTATAATGAAATAATAAATATCATTTATATACATTAAATACATCATTACATCCAGTCATGATAGGTGGTGATGGAAAATTAATAACATCTGTCTAGAATGAGATAGTATGCCGTAAACACAAGCGATGTTATCTTTTCCCAATTTAGGAAGAGTATATGGATGTAAATTAACACCCAAAAATAAATCTATGTATTAATAAAATGATGTTATTATATCTTCATGTTTTAAAAACAATCTATATAGTTCTTGGAAGAAATAAAATAAAAATGCTCCTTGAAGAACATTGTCTTTTCTTAGAGTAGCATCCTTTGGTTAACACCAAAAACCATACTATGATGGATTAATGGTCAAAATAAGGAATCTATGATGAGAATATTTAATTAATTATGTTATTTGGATCGTTCATGGCTGATACAAAGTGCTTTATAAGTGTGAATAAGATAAGAGATGAGATGGCAATTTATGAGCACGGTTAGTGGTATGCATGTAATTTTTGAAGAGAAAATGATGTACCCACATTTCTTTTCAGGAAAAGGCTCTAAAATATACAATTTCAGTAAGAATAAAATATACATTAAAAAAATGGTCAGCCAATGGGTTTTGTATAATTTTATTTTCATATATAACTCTTATCATTTTAGACGAACCCCCGATAAACCAATTTCACCTTAATCACAATAATAAATTTTAATAGATTTTACTATTCATAATAGAAAAAAATTAAGTTGACATTATTATATAATGTAAATAATTTTTGTTACATAAATTTAAAATAATATTCCAAATTCTACTCAGAGAAAGTTACACTTTTATTTAATATTCGTCTAATAGACAAGTCAAAAAAGCAGGTTTTAAAAGAGAAAATATTCAAATGTTTAATGAGTTTTTAAATCATTATTCCCAATTAAATTTATTCAAAATAAATAAATTTTATAAATAGAGATATAATTGAACTAATTTTACTTTTAAAACTATAGTAAACAAATTTTTACATTTTTCAATTCATTTAAAAGTAACAATTCAAACAAAACTTATATTTATTATTATTCATCAATAAAATAATCTTTTCAAAAAAGTCTCAAAAAAATAGTCAATGATCTTTTCAAAATATTATTAAAATATGAACATCAATTTTCAAATAAATTTTATAATTTTGGGAAAATTAAATTTAAAATTCTTTTGAGAAATGTGATAATACTACCTTATGAAAAAAATGTTTTAAGCATAAAATTGGATATATAATTATTTTATTTCTAAAAAAACAGATAAGTAAAATGTTAAGAAAAATATTTAATATTTAGTATGTAAATTTCCCTAAAATAATTGAATAAAATTGATTTTTTAAATTTTATGAGGTGAAACATGTTTGTAGACCTAATAATAGTTTTTTAGAAAATGATTTCAATTTTTTTCAAATGGTTTTTATTTTTGTTTACAATTAATTACACCAATGAATATATGTCAAATCCATATATTTTTCATAATTTAGTTAATCATATTCATACCAGCTATTTCAATATCTTGGTTATCACTATCGTATTTAAATGTAATATTTTAATATCTTGTACATTTTATTTGAACTCATTGTTGCATGTAACATAAGATATATTCAGTTTTTCATGTAACATTAGAAAAACACTCTGGTTTATTTCAGTCATGAAAAACCTAGTGTTTCAAGTAATGAAAAAAATTTAAAAGGTTAAAGTTATTTGAAAAATTTCTATTTCTCAAAATCTCATTATGTTAAATTATTGCACACATAATCAATATATTACATTTATTTATAAACTAGTTCTTAGTAATCTGGGGATTATCTTTTGAAAATACTCTTATGGGAAACCCACATGATATAAAGTGTTAATAAAAATTCATATAAATATTTGAGTAAGGGATGTGTTAAGGTCCTAAAAAATAACATATAACTTGGTTTCCTTGTATTATAAAATTGTTGGGATAGAAAAAAATTGAAATATAAGAGAAAACTAACACCCAAATACTGATGGAGAGTGATTGAGAAAATGGTTAGAATAAATTTAATTACCAAAAACCATAATCTATGATATGTGATAAGGACTTTAATTCATTATAACTGAATGTATGTGTTAAAAATAATATTTATTAATACCTTTTCTAAAGTTGATGAATTCTCATTTGAAGGTAAACTTACATGATTTCATTCTATTTAATAAGAAACACCTCATCCTTTATATATTTCTTAATCAATTTCCACTTCACCCCATTACTCTAAGAGATGAATGTTTCATGTCTAGAAAAACAATAGATAATATGTCCAATAGAGTATTTATAATTCATTACATCAATCTCTAAATACTGACAAAAATATAATTATTAGTATATGTTATGCAATAACATCCAAAGTTCCACATAATCTATTTCATGAATACTTAACTATAAGGCCTTCCAATGTATGTAAAAAATTTAAATATTAAAATTTAGATATCTGATCACTAAATTTACAAAATAAATGTATCATAAATACATAAAACTACATGAAGTATCTCTTAATGTAAAATACCACATATGTGAATAAATTAAAAATATATTCTCCCAAAACATAGTAATTTCTTGAATTATAATAAAGAATTAATGAAAATATACCTTCATTAAAAAATTAACCCTTTCCCCATTCATAAAATAAAATCACAAATTAATTTATATATTCTATAAACTAAAATATTTTGTAATCTCTATAAATGATAACATAAAACACATTTCCATCAAATCATTAATTAGTTAAAATGTAATCAATACTCACTAATTTATTATACAAATATCAATCAACTCATTATTTATAATAAACACCATTTTCTAAACGTTAGAAATATATTAATGCTAACATTACATTAATAATTATATAAGTTTTCCATTAAATCACATTTCTATATCATCTGTACCATTTAACATATTATGGAAAATATTTAAGGGAAAAATACTATTGAAAAATCAATATATGTTTCATGATTCTAATAACCAAAATAAATCTAATTAAAATATAATTCATTGAATACTAATAGATAAACATAATAGTAATTAAACTTTTTAATTCACCATTAACTATGATTGATAATGTTGTTCATTAACACTTCTTTCCTTACATATTTCATTTTTTGTCTCTTAGTCATCGCCAATATAACTATTACTTGTAAAATCATGCTTATTTTATCCATGATATTTTTTATTGGGACATAGATTTATATAATTCCCCAAATATCCACATTTTAAATAACCATATGAAATGATATAATATGGATAACATTATTAACATCGACTGTGTTATCTAAAATTTTCCTTTTTTTTATTGAAATTACTTGGTTTTATTTTCATTGTCTACCCCCACTCAAAACATATTCCTGTTACTCAAATACACCCACCTAGCTACTTATGACCAAATTATTGAGAAATTGAAAACTTAGTCATCATTCCATTATGATATCCACCACTCATACTCTTAATGAACCATATCCTTATATTCTTTGGTGAGTCTGAGATTCAGTTAAGTTCAAAGTTGTTGATCATATATCATGGTAATACATTTTCAATAATAACAATATCATTCAATCTAATCATCATCCAATTTGGTTTCTCTTTAACACATTATATATCACATTTAATGTTAATCTAGTTCCTTCCCTTTCCCAAAATTGACTATAAAAAAGCGTAGTATGAGAAAAAATACTAATATTTGGAATCACATAATCATGAAAATCACCTATAGGATTCCTAAATCACAACACCTTATTTACTATATATAGCACCTCAATTTTAACCTAAGTCATCCATGGTCATTGTTAAAATCCTTCATGATGTTTTATAATGTGTATGTTAATTTACAAATAATATATCTGAGGAGTGTCATACTAGTTGTGAAACGAGCCCTATTTCCCCGAATCACAAAGGAATCAATGAACCTAATCCATGGAACATTACATTGGAATAAGATATAAATTTTTCCCTATAAATAAGTATAGAAATTATTTACTTTGTATTGATGGTGAATTTCCAAAACAAAAAGAGTGGAAAATGTTCACTCCCAAAACCAACATAGTAGTCAACTATCATTCCAAGGACTATCATAGTGGAAAAATTACCTTAATAAAACAGGTTCACCACTAATTCCCATCCTTTTTATCTCACTAGATAACAATCCTTACCCAATTAATTAGAGTTAGACATGGGTCCCACCCGTCTTGGTTATAATGTTTCATTTTCCAATGATATAATTTAACTACCGTCAAATAATGAAAATCATACCATTGTGTTTCAAAATTTCATAAACCATCTATCCGATCAATAACGATGAAAATAAGTTTGTATAATAAATATTTCATCACAACATATCCTATGGAAAATGAAAAAGTTGTATAATAATTTCATCATTTTAAAAAAGAATAACCCATGGAAAATTCAATGAGATTACTAATCACTTTGTCATCATATAAATAATAGAAGAGAAACAGATTTGAAAAAGATCATTTAATTATAAACATAAAACCTTTATAGAATGAATAAGAATGGTTTACTTGGATAATATCTCATGTAATTCTTAGATTAAAATAGATTATTTCATATTATATGGATATATCAAGTAATTCGTAGATTAAAATAAATTATTTCATCTCATATAGATTATTTATTTAAAAAAATTGTTATAAAATTTCCAGGAAAAAATATCATTTCCACTTTTAAAAATACTTTTAAAAAATTAAAAATAATTTTTTTAATAATTTATTAGGGAACCTATAAAAGAGGATTTCAAAATATTTTAAAATATTTCTTGATAAAAATATCCTTTTATTTATAATAAATTTTAATGACAACCGATTCATTAAATATTATGGAATTTGTTTTTTTTAAAATAAAATTTAAAACTTATAAATGATGCATTAAAAGTAAGTTTAATTTTTTTAGGTAAATATACTTTATTTGAAAATCGATTCTTAAAACTATTAGTTAAATAATAATTTTGGAAATAATTTTCATTGAAAATAATATTTGAAATTTATAAATGATGTTTTAAATCATTGAATGGTCATTATGTGAGAAATATCATTCATTAAATATAGGTTAAAACAAATACTGCATTCACATTTTCGATAAAAGACAAAGGATAATTGTTTGAAACATCGCAATATATTCTATTAAATTGATTTTTAAAAAAAGTGAATAAGGGTGAAAATTGCATTAATAGATCATTTAGATAATTTTGAAAACATTTTTTGTAAATATTTTTTTATTAAACATGGTTTTAGAAGGAAAATTTGATTTTGACTGAAGAGAGAAATAAAGATGAATTTATTAAAGAATTTATTTTGACTTCCTGATTACATGAAGATATGGAAATGAAGGGAAATAATATATTCCCCTGAAATTAACTGAGGTGAAAAAAAGTCACGCGTTTCATGACATATGGATCCTAAGACATTATCGTCAATAACACAACCCCAAACAATCCCGATAAACGCATGGATTTTATTATAAACCTCTAGCCTCTTAAGTATATTTTGAATCATAAGCATGTTTAAAGAATAAAATCAAATTAAAAATTTAATTTCATGAACATAAGGTGATTAATTATATTATAGTTCAAATGGCATAGTATATACACATCATATAAGATGGTTTATACATAATATAACTAAACCCCAAAGAAGGAAACTTGAAACAAAAATCATTTTCTACTTTGGTAACTTTTTAACTATAAATGACATCAAAAAGAGATAATAAAATGGTTGTTAAAATTTAAATAATAATCAAAATAATTATAATAAAGTGAATTTATGGTTAGTATATAATATATTTAAATGAAATATTTTGAAACTATGGAATTTTTCTCACAGGAAGTAAAATCTAGATTGTAAACATGTACCTTATATTCCAAAATTGTTAATAAATGTTGGAAACTCTAATATAGTACCCTAAATTTTATAATAAATATTTTAAATAATATTAATTATATATATTATACCATACATTATTTACTGATGAAATTTTATTACCCTTTTATTAATAACTCATTACTAAAATTATGTTTCGGGTAATAAATTTTTATTTGTTCATGTATGCTTTTGTTTGGTATTTTCGGTACATTTATTTTGATCAATGATCCATTATACCCATAATGTTAAAAAATAGTAAAATATAGTACATATTCATTGTAATTTTAAATATAGTAATATATAAAATTTTGAGATAGAAAATCAAATACACCGTTCATAAAGACAGTAGACTGTACATATTCTTGAATGTTGTTTCAATTTTCTCTATTGATTGAATGAATTAATGGTAAATAATATATAATAATTATAAAATTATTCTAATGTAAAATATATCATATATTCTCAACAAACCCAATATTATTACACTCTATTTAGATTATGAACGAATCACATCAATTTGTGAGGATGTAGTCTACTGTACACACGAAAGAAATTATCGTATCCCCCAAAGAAAGGAAAGAAAGAATATATATGTGATATAATTATTAAAAAAAATAATTATATTGAAAATATCATATATAATAATTTTATATTTCCATATTACCGTCCATGTAAATCAAAAATGAAGAACACATCACATTGGTTTATGATGATGTAGTTTGCCACACACACGAGCGACAATAATATTTTTCCGATGGTTTATGATGTAAGAAGTTAAATATTTAATTATATTTAAATTTTTATAATAGTATCATAAATATCATACAAAAACATTACATATATCATTATAATCATCCATTAGAGGTGGTGATGAAAAATAATAATATTGACTCATGAGGTAGTAGTTCGTTGTTCACATGGGTGAGGCTACCGTTTCCCATTTGAGGGACGAGGAGATGGATGTAAAAAAATTGAACATAACATAACAAATTATAATTATGTTAATGATATGGATATTTTAATATAAAAATAATTCATTAATAATCTATGGTCTTATAGTAAGAAATATAATATAAACTGTCATCAATGTGCATTTTCTATTCATTGGGTAACGTCTTTTAGTTTTCACCAAAGCCTTTATAGGATAGATTTATGATAAAAAAATGATTAAAGGATGATATAATGTACTAAAATAATGTATTTTTTTAGTTATTTTCCAAGTCAAATGTTTTTTATGTTAGAATATGAGAGGAGAGTGGGTAGCATTTTAGATATTAGGTGAGTGAAATACTTATAATTATTTAAAAGAAAAATGTGTGACCACAATACTATCATCACCCATGGCTTAAAAATGGACCGTTATAGATAAAATAATGGATGAGGTCAATCTATGTCCATAAAATGGTTGGTGTAACTATTTTGGGTCATTAATAACCCAAATCCTATTACTTTAACCCACATTGATCCTATTTCCACAAAAAATGTGGTAATTAATTTCTACTGCTCCAACTATTCATAATGGTCCAAAATTAGGTTGAAATAATTGGAATATATAAATTATGATTATTTCAAATATGAATTAAAAATAATCAAATTCCCTTCACATAATTGGAAGGGTTATTTTAAAAATAATCCCACAAACATGAAAAATGGTTTTCTAAATTAAAATGTTTTCAATGATTAAAAATTTCATAAATCAAAATTTCAATATGAAATTGATTCCATTTATAATGACCCAACACATGATCGAGATTGAGCCGAATCTACCACAAGACCGCCTCTATATTCCATTTGGTGGTGACAAGTGCCAACGACACAACAAACTCTGGGATCCATTTCCCAAAGAACCTATACACACACGCAGCCAACTCAATGAAAATGTTTAGTGGGAAAGCGATAATAGATGAAACACTTCTATAAATAAACCAAACATTCATGAAACATAAGAAAATAATTTTTTAAATGTAAAATGAATGTAAAAATGGGAAAAATTAATTCCTAACATGAAAGGTACCACAACCTGGCAGTAACTGAAAATGTAAAATAGCTGAGAGAGCCTCACTTTGGAAACCCAACCATTGACCCCCTTATAGAGACCAATAAACCATATCCCTATGCTGCTATGAATTCATGATCAACCTGTCTGTCATTTTTATAAGTCACGACTAGTGCGAGCAATGACTTTGAAGGTATGATTATAAAAATACTCATTAGGATGCCCTGAAAAGGTTATGGGGGATCCATAAGAGATACTCAGAAAAAAGTAGATAGGATATGGTATAATTAAAGGAGTGTATATCAACCAAAAATGAGATTGATGTATGTTCATGCAAGAACAAGGAGTTTTAAATGGTGAGACGATAACCTTCTCATCTAGTCTTCACTAAAAAATTTATTAGAGAAGACTCATTCAACCATGAGAAGCGAGATAAGGATAGAACGTGGCATAACTTGTGCGGCTTTGCCACTCCTGGAGGTAGAGTAGAAAAAACCCAAGGAGTGTGTACTGAAATAGGATATAAATGTATTCTTAGTATAAAAATCCAAAAAAGAGAGTAAGGGGATCTCTTTGTCATAGCTCAGACCCGGAATAAGTGTAACCAAAAGTTCTAAATGTAGCCAACATCTATTCCCGACATCTCACTCGTCTGCTATGAACTACAAGTCAAAAGTAATAAATCACTACAAATAGATACTATCTGTTTTGGGGGGAATTGTCCCACAATCACGGGTTTATGTCGCATTACATGGATGCATCTTGGTTGGAAAATCACCCATCTTCATAGAGAGTCCAATGGTACATCAAATCACATATTGTCACTGTGACTCACTATCGAGAGGTGTTGTCTCATGGTTGGGGGATCATACCTAACCCGATGGGAGTGTTACACACTAATGTCATTATGGACCCATTAATAGCCTAAATGATGATTTCTACTAGGAAACGATATACAAACCATTCCAATCCATATTGAAGAGTTCAAATCATAACTACCATTGGGGACCACTTCCATCCTAGCTGGAGGTAAGAATGTAACTTCTCTAGTCATCTGTCTTGGATGTTACCTCTCAGAAAGCATCAAAGAACTATATTTTCCATTCATAATATATGATACCTCATCGAAACCATCAAGGAACTACACTATCTATACATGATGGATGAAACCTCCCAGAAAGAATCGAGGAACTACACTGGCCACCCCTACTAGATGGTACCTCTCAAAAATCATCGTGTAATTTCGTTGCATCCATATGGTGTTTCCTCCGTTCATGTCAACCCATAACATCTTGCATCATATCACTAAAGGCACTACGAAGGGAACCATAATGATGAACAAGAAAAAATACATAGGATAAGATTCTTGCTAGAAAAAATCTGAGTCCTAAAGAAATTGATAAGAGTGTTAGAAGATTCATTGTGGTATACAACGCGTATTGGGTCCACACATCACGTGACCCTGTTTATCACCTGGCCATGTACCTAACCATACATGAGTAAAAACATGTGAATAAGTACCCATAGTTATTCCAAGGTACTCTCAATGTACATGGAACATCTAGTCAGAAGGCCGGTGAGCACACGACTGTCATCATTGAATTGGAGGGCCTAAGCGTAATTTCACTAACATACCTTCTCCAACAGCCCTATAACATTTGACCTGATATCTTCATACATTATCTCCACTCCCACAAAAGTGGATAAAGAGATATGTTGTTGGTTCCCATAAAACAAAATACATGGTTATTCCCCCGATATTCCCTTCATGTTTCCAAAATTAATGAGTTCACAAAAAAGGTTCTACAAATTCAAACATATCACACTATTGCAATCCATGGGAAAAAATACACAATATCGACTATCCATTAATCCCAATCAGCCATCCGATGGAAAAGGTGGATATCGCCACATTGAGCATGAAAAGTTTCTCAGGGGTCACATGCCTTAGTTCTGAAATAAAATCTCTATTTCGGTATTAAAAGGCCACGTCAATGTGATGATCACAATGTCATTGGTGGATTGAAAATTCGATGACATATATAAGAGTTATGATAGATGCAAGAATCCGCAACAAATAATAAGATTAATATTATTGGGTGTTTTGTGGACCCAAACCAGAATCCTAAATTAAATATCCATAATTAGTCTCAAATTGACCATCTTAATGACATAGTCACATTACTACTAACGACTCGTCAATCAAATTTCGGATGTAGGAGATGCATCCGATACAAGAATATAAAAATAATAATAATTACATTATTATTATTATTATTATTATTGAACGTTTCGGGCCACTAATCCCTATGCCCACACTATAAATTTTTAAATCTATCCTCAAAAGGTCTTCCTCAAACAAAGGGTCACTTTTCCGTAAATAGTTCATAAAAAATACACACGGTTTATGAGTTATTGGGGTTTGGAGATGCCCTGGCCTGCTCCGGCCCAATTCGGCCACCTAGCCCGGCCCAACCATTGCCTGCATGCCCCCGTGCCACCTCACCTGAACTGACATCCACCGTGTGTTTCAACATGCACTTCCACCATCCTCATGGCTCGTTTCCACCGTGAGGCTCCACCCATGCCTCACAGACCACCACTAGAAATCAACAGTAACCACCGACTACCACGCATTGGTGGTGACATCCAATGACCACCAGGACGTCTATGGCAGTCAAAAACATGAAATAACTCTAGATCTGAGCTCCTCAAGATGATATCTTCATAGAAACATGCTTTGATAGATGATCCCTTGTTGATTCGATCTGAATAAAATTATACTTCCTCTTCCTCTCACCCTGATGCCTCCTCTGGCACCTGAAAATTGAAACTGTCGTAGATCCAGAATCCTTGGCTGATGAACTTCACAGATCTATGATCTGATCGATGATCAGATGACATTTCAGCATGTTAAAATTTTTGTTGATGAAGAATGTGGATGATGGGACGAACATGAAGAATGATGGTTCCAAAAAAATGAATCGGCCAATGGTTGTGTTAGTATGGCCATTGATAACGGATTTCTATGTACTGAAAATAATTTTAGATAAATTTTTACAATCTAAACTTTAATAGAGGTGTGAATAATCTAAACAAAAAATACTACATGGACTTTGGATCTATTGTTTCTTTTATTGTGCTATGATATAATTAGATTTTAGGTTTCATCTCAATCTATAAAGAATCATTCACCGATTTTCTAATTGACAGATAGGATGATCTCTCACACGTGTCTTTAGTAAAAAATGATCTAATCCTTTCTCATTTCTATTAATTATATATTTATTGAATTAATCAGGTCTCCCATCAATGGTCTTAGGGTACGAACATCCCACACCCTCTCACATTAGATAATTCTTAGGTAAAACACCTTTCTACAAACTCAGAGGTGGTATCAGATTTTTATTCCGATTATCCATTCAGAATTTATTTAAATTAACATCGACGAGAAAATAATTCTATTTAGTTATTTAATTTTAAGAAAATGACCTTCGTGGATTTTTCTATTGAAGACTCACACCAGAAAAAGTTTATTCCCAACTAGGGTAAACTCTATATTCCAAACTCAGCTGTGCCCTCATATTTCTGATCCAAATTACTATTTGAGATATATCCAATTTTTGATAAGTGAATATTTTAACAATATAATTAATATTATTATAAAATTTATTTCGGGAACACCGTGCCTTGGAATCACACAACATCTCAGTTCCTAGATCTGGATATATATGTATTAATACTTAAATAACATAATACCTAAAAACAAGGTCTCTACATCATTCCCTCTTTCGGTCATTTCATTCCAAAAAAGAAAATACAGGGAATCAACATGGGATAGTGAGCTCACACCTAGCTCTCACACTATAATGAAAACTCTTTCATGATTTCATGATATCGCAGACCATGAACCAATGGTATAGTCAATCTATGTTAGGTTTATTCTTGTCGATGATGTGCATAATACCATGCACAAATCTCCATAGTTGTGACATGTGGGAGACATCTTGTGCCCACTCTGGCTATTTGTTGTATGGTAAGGCAGAATGAAATGACCCTATAAAATTTCACTTTTATGAATAACCCGATGAAGGTCAGGGGACTACTTATATCCCCAAAATAACCTCTTTATCTCACATCATGATTTGAATCTTTTATTGTACCTAGAACAAGGTCATGTGATTCCCTTATTCAGAAAATCAATATGGCGAAACACCTATGGAAATATGTTCACATAAGATCTCATAGTGGATGAAACACAATCAAGAAAATTATATACACTCGAGAAGAGAATGTGACATTTCCATCATATAATGAAAAATTGTACCCTCCTACTCCACTTGGTTTAGATACAGGGAATCTGACTTCTTTGAAACTCCCCACACCAGGAGATCCTAGGACATCCATCCCAAGGAATATACTACAATGTTACACATTCCTAGAGTATATACTATCTCGAAGTCATAGTCAATTAGGTTCTTCTTACCTATATCACTGTCTCAAGTTTATGTCTCTTTTCGTGGAAATGTAACGTGGACTCTGGTGGTTTGAAAAAACAAAAAAGAACCCTCCCATAAGACAGTGAGTTGTGTTGTTCTATTCAAGGGGTCTCGATCACCTCGACCTGTACTTCATGTCTTCATTATCAAGTTGGATGTTGGGTAGGAAAGGTACCAACGAACAGGGTAGGTGAGTAAACTGATCCAAAAACTATAAGATATACATGGAAATGACATGGCATAACCCAAATGTCTTCTCTTTCCCCAAAATGAGACTAACCCCAAATAAGATACTCTGCTACAGCTACAATCTACATCCCAAGAAAAAATTGTCAAGCATGAAAACTCTACTAGAAATTCCTAGACCTACTCTGAGAGTCCACCACACAACCTCAACCTAAATGCACAAGTCAAAGGGACTCTTACACCACACCTCCATACTATCTAATCTGGGCAGCATTAAATCACCCTCAAGGTTTTTCTAGCCTCATGAAAATGTGTCTTGGTGGGTAAAGGACCCCTTTCCTTGTGTATTCATGTGTACATTGAACAACACCAACACATGGTTACACTGAAGCCCATGTCACCCCATTAAAACCTCAAGAAATGTGTAGGGATAAAATAACACTTCACACATCATCAAAAAAATTCTATTATGAAAAGTAGAAGAGACACAGAGCATACCTATTATTTTATCTTGCATTGTAGGATCATAGACATCCAAAGATGGAGGCTATCTGTGGCCCCATTAGCAGGCTTCCTAAGCCTGATGTGGGCTACCTGGTGGTGGTGTTGGTGGATGGACCTCATAAAATTGTCCCCACCTCTAAATAATCATTCTCTTATGCTTGAAGAACTTCACTAGGGACCCCCTAATTCCTTACAGGTAGATCCCAGATCTGAGTGGTATCTCTATCATAGTGGACCACTGGTTTCCTACATGGGATTCTCAGTATTTCTGGTCGGCCAGTCTCATTCCATTTGACCACGTCGGTCACAAGAATATCTCCATCCGTATCTAGGTAACCGTTGTGGCCTGCCCATGTGCCCGACTCTGATCATGATATTATCTCTTATGTTGAGACCTTGTCGACAGACCTATGCCAACTGTCGAAGATTACTCTGCTCTGCTCGACCACTACCATCTCTAGTTATATGGAATTTCATTGATATAAAGATATTAGTCACCAGTGCTTGATCCAAAAAACCATCATAGGTGGGGATACAAAGATACAATGAGATCCCAAATATCTTATAATAGTCCCTGCTCAAACATATGTGCTCAGAATGAGCCATCATAGATCATGTCTAGATAGTAGTGTGTAAGGTCTGTTAACCAAGACATGTACTCCTCAACCGTCATCCCTACCTATGGAAACTAAAGGAGCTCTAGAATCTAAATGGAGCACATGAAGGTGGGGGTATTACTACTAATGAAACAACTACCGAATGCCATCCTATGAGAATGTCGAATCATTGAGTATTTGAGTAACTATTTTTACCATTTCCCAGCTACTCCGTGGAAAAGGTTGGATACTAAATACAACATCTGATCTCTTAGTTTTTGTGAAATCATAAAGAGGATCCAATCCTATAAAGCTTGAGGGTCTAGCTCAACATGAAAACATAGTTGTCTCAGGTACTGGAACACATGATGTGAGATCAGCCAGTGCACGTCTTCATTCCGTACTGCTAGTGTTGTGTGCTTCTCAATGGGTGGAGGTGCTGCTGCCTACCTCCTTGAAGGAAGGGGATCACATGATGGATCTTGAACTGAGGCTTCATCGCTCACATGTTTTTCATCATGAACTATATCTAGTATCCTAGTGGGTAGTCATCACGGAGGCATCTAGAATGAGATCAAAGAGTACTACAGTATGATATGTAGATATATATATATATATATATATATATATATATCAAAAATTATTGGGAGTTGAATCAAGAAGGATATTCAAAGACTCAATCCTATATGATGAATTTACTATTCATACCTACAACAAGTGTCTTAGGGTGACGAGTCAAAAATTGTGTAGCAGGTTCCTGTGGAATGGATAAGTCAGCTGCCCATACCATCATTATACTCCATGGCTTGAGATCCGCTCTCGAGATACTTAGGAATTATTTCCCTAAACCCAAACAAGAACTTTTAATGAAAAAATCCAAAAAACATCCCAAGTGTTGAACCACCTATAATACCACTTTATCACAACCGGTCATATGTTGGTTTTTGATCCGCAACTAAAATAAGCCCACCTCTATAGGCTAGGTGGTGGTGATAAGCACCGAAGGACAAAAATATCCAGGAGGTCATTTCCTAAGAACCTGTAAACATACACAAAGCCAAATATATGAAAAATTACATAGGTAAAGGAAAAAAACATGAAACACTACTATAAATAAACAATACATGCATGGACCACTGAACAGTACATGTACTGTAAAGTAATCTAAAGGAAAAATTGAAAAAATACACGCACAACTAGAAAGGTTACACAAACTATAATTAAATGAAAAGGTAAAAAAACTAATAGATCCTGTCTCCTGAATCCCATGATATGACCACCGTATTCCATCCAAGAACCTGTAACCATATTTTCTTATGATTTCACGATCTACATCACCATCATCTTCATAAATCATGATACATGTGGGAAAATCCCATGCTGAGGTGAGTACAAGAATACTTAGTATGACACCCCAAAAAGGATAAGGGTGATACATAATAGATACTCATAAAAAGTAAAGTTGTTGATAGGATAAGGTACAATAAAAGTAGTGTAGCTCAACCCAACAATATAGTGACGTAAACTCATCCAAAATTAAGGAACTAAAAATAGTGATAATATGAACATATTATCGAGTATTTTATACCTAAAGTTGGATATTAGACTCATCAAATTGTGAGAATCTAGTCCTGGAAAGCTCCTGTCATACCTCATGTGTATGCACCTCTCTTGGAAGGTGGGTAGAAAATACCCGAGGAGTGAGTACTGAAATAGGATATATATGTAGGCTTTGTCAAAGAAACCCAATCGAGAGAGTTAGGGGATCTACTTCTCATAGATAATCTTGGGAAGGAGAGTATCCAATAATTCCAGAAGTATCCACCATCGTTTTCCTACATCACACACGTCTGCTCTGAACTCTATGTCAATGGGACTCAATCACCACACAGTGATACTATCTATTTAAGGGGGCACTATATTTTCCACATTGTTGTAGGTCACATTACATGGACATTTCATGGTGGAAAAAACATACCTCTTCCTCGAGTGTCCAATGGTAAGTAAAAGCATTTCTCCTCACTTTGCCTAACTGTTGAGGAGTGTTGTCTCAAGGTTGATGACCCATGCCTATCCCAAATGGATGGTTTTACTCTCATGTCATCGAGGACCAATGCCCAGCCAGACATGAGGATTATACTTAGAAAAGATCAAAGACCCGTGTGAAATCCCGAGCAGAGGGCTTAACTATAGTGTTATTGAGGAACGATGCCCAGCCCGACTATAGGGTTCGACTCTAGTGCCATCGAGGATTCATGCCCATCTCGGACAGAGGTCTCTACTCGGAAATTCCATTAGGGACAACTGCCAAACCCAATTAGAGGTATGATCATAAATTCATTTGACATACATACTGGATGGTACCCCTTGGAATGCATCGAGGAACTACATTAGTTATTTCTGCTAGATGGTACGTCTCAGAAATCATTGAGAAACGAAATTGACCATCCATGCTTGATGGTACCTCTCAAAAAGCATCGAGGAATGTCGCTACAACCATCTGGTGTTTCCTCAACACATGAAACCCAAAAACATCTCACATTATATCTTGAATGACACTACAAAGGGAACTATCATATTATACATGAAAAAACACTCATGATATGCTTCTTGTGGGAAAAAAATACATGTTAAAAAGAATAAGATATAATAGTTAAATGATTTTTAGTGGTACACATCACGTATGGGGGCCACAATTCATGTGACCATGCCTCATCACCTAGGTGTGTACCTAACCATACCCGGGAACTAAATTGTGAATAAGTACCCCTAGGAAGGCCAAGGCACTCCTAGAGTACATTGATCATATATACGGAAGGCTGAAAATCGTGAAATACTCTTCATTGACCTAAACGGCCAAAGAATATTCTCACTCACACTCCTCCTCCAATGGCCCTAGAGAATTTGACCTCATCTCTTCCTACATATTCTCCACTCTAATATGAGTTGATATTGACCTACGTAATGGGTCTATTCAAACATAGTAGAAGGATCCTCCACTGATATTCTATTCAATTTTCCCCAAATAATGAGATCATGTAAAAGGCTCTACACCTTTCAAAATACCACAACATTGAGATCCTTGTGGATAAACTCATATAATCAACAATCCATTTCCCCAATTGGATATCCAATGGAATTTTTTTATCATCGCATTTTTATTGGAATGCATCTCATGGAGCCCACACCACAGTCTTGAAATAAAATCCTAATATTGGTCTTAAAAAGGTTTCCTCAATGTCAGGATTACAACACTACTGACGGCTCTCAAATCTGATGTCGTACAAAATGTTATCATAGATACAAGACTCTAAAACAATAATAATAATAATTTTATGGGGTGTTTTATGGAATCAATCCATGAATATGATTTAAATATATAATATTAGTCCTTAATTGGCCGTCTTAGATACAAGGTTATATCGCCACTTGGGGAATGTCAATCAGATGTATGGTGGATGTGATGTTTCCAAAACAATAATCACTAACTAATAATAAATATTTTATTATTAGTATAATTGGACATTTCTTGAAACTAATCCTGAATACTAAAACATAATGTTCTCAAAAAGGACTCAAATGGTCTACCTCAAAGCAGGGGACACGTTGTCGCATATGGAACTTAAAATAGGTACCCAGCTTAGTAGCTATTGAGCTTTAAACATTCCTTGGTCTCCTCCTACACAATTCACCTACATCGGCCAACCCATCTGCCTCATTGGTGCTCTGTACCACCACATATACATCCCTTCCCCACCTCTCTTGAACCCACGACAACAACGGGTTTTGTCACACGCCACCACTGGCCTCAGAGACCACCACTTCCATGAGGCTTCACTACCGCCTCACGGACCAACACGAGCCACCATACTCTTATTATGTCTCTTGAGGACCACCAGGACCTCCCTTATGGTGAAAAACAACAAATGAGACAAGATCTGAGATCCTATGGATGCGATATTCACAGTAATTGGCTTTGCTCGATGATTCATCGCCATTTTGATGTGAGGGAGAGTCAGCGTCCTCTTCTAATCGCCGATACACATCATCCGACAACCAAAATTGAGATATGTTTTAGATCTGAAATAATTGGATCGTAATGTTTATAGATCAATTTTCCTCTAAATGAATTGATGTCATTAAAATATTTCAAAAATTTTATCAAAAAAGAATGTAATGAACTAGCTATGAACATGAAGAACGAGTGTTCAAAAAACAAATAAGTCGATGGTTGTGTTAGTATGGCCATTGAAAAAGGGTTTCTAAGCCGAAAAAATGAATGTAGATAAATTTTCACAATGAAAGCATCCATTGGGGTGTGAATAATCTCAATGAAGAATCTCACACAGTCTTTGGATCTATCATTGCATTCGCTGTTGTTTGATCTACTTGGATTTGATGTTCCATCGGGATCTACCAAGAATTCAACATTGATGTTCCATTGGAAGGAGATGAGGTGCTCTCACCGGCATTCATGGGAGAAATGATCCAACCCTTGTTCATTTCTATTAATGGCCTATTTATTGAAATAAACAGGTTATCCACAAAGATTCATGGTTTCCAAACATCCCACACCACCTCACTTTAAATCCCGCTTTGGTAAAACACCACACTAAAAACTCAGTTGTGGTCTCAGATTTCCAATTAGAATATTCGTTCAAAAGTTATTCAAATTAATGTATGAGATAAAATAATTAAATTTAATTATTTTATTTATGAAAATTCTCTCCATGAATTTTTCTACAGAAGTCCCATGCCAACAAGAATATGTACTGCCTAGGGTAAACGTCACGATCCCAACTCAACTGGGGCCTCTGATTTATGATCCATATTAGCATTTGAGATAAATCTCATTTCAGTCATTTGGGTATTATAAAAATATACTTAATATTTTTATAAAATTTATTTTGTGCACATCGGGCCCCGGAACTACAAGCCATCTCAACGCCTAGCTCTAGAATTATATATTGAAATATTTCAAAGTATTATAAGAAAAAATGGGGTCTCTAAATCATTGAACTATATTTTTTCTAATTTTAATTTTTAAAAAATATTAACATAATTTTGATTTTTTTAAATGGTTCCAATGAAATAGAAATTCCTAATAAAAACTACTATTTTTCACTAATCATCGAAAATTTTTTATTTTCAAAAAAATATAAAATATAAACCACAATATAATTTTTACATTATGAATTTAAAAAATAAGGTTCTATTTTCAAATAATTTTTTTAATAGTGGTAATATTATTTTTAATGTATGTGCGCAAAAGTTAACAATAGTACTTTTAAGAAAAATTTTATTTTACGAGTAAATTTGGATTGATTATTATCTTTTGTATATAAAACAAATAAGATGAATGTTAAAAATTAAATTGAATATATAATATATCAAATTTACTAAATGCATTCAATGAAAGTGGTTAAATTTATTTGTTAAGGTAAAACCTGTTTTTGTTGAAAAAAATATTTTTTCCAAAAAATCATTCCATTACTTTGATATGGTTTCTATTTCCATATATAATTAATTTTTTACCAATAATTTCTTATATAGAAATGTATCAAGGATATATTTTCTTAATTTAGTTAATCCAATTGATACACTCCATTCTAATGCCTATTGATAACTATCATATTAAATAATTGTATTTTAATTTAATGTCATGTTACATTTAAACTCTATGTTATGTGTAACCTTTCCTACACTTAATGTTTCCTTTATAAAAGATAAAATCAGTTTTACATCTAAAAAAAGGTAAATAAAATGATTAATGTAATATAGAATATAGAAATTATAAATTTTATTTGAAAAAATATTATTAAAAAAATATTGTGGGGTTACATTCTACCCCCTAAAATACGTTTCTTCCTCATAATTTGGAATTATGCTTCCTAGAGAAGTGTTTAACATTTGAAAATCCCAATATGGGAAATAGATATAAAAAATGGATTAATAAAAATACCTATTCAAAAGAGATAATTGAGTGTGATAATGTAAACTAAAATAACCCATAACATAGTTCTATATAAGATAACATTTGATGGAAGGTAAAAAATGGATCTAGAAGAGAAAACTGAATCCCAAACACTGATGAAGAGTGAGAGAGGACATGGTTAGATGAAATATGAAGAACAAAAATCCATTAATCCATGATAGGTTAAAGGATGATTCACTCAACATAAATTATGGTGAATTATTAATATTTTATTGAAAAATACTTCTCCTATTATTGGAAAATTATATTTCGATGGTACATTTACATGATTTCATTCCCTCTCATATGAATAATTTAATCATTGTGCTGGTCCTTAATCAATTTCCTCTTTATCTCTTCACTATAAGTGATTAATTTTTCATGCAAGATGCACTGTTGGTTAATAAGATCCATGAAATAATTATAATTCATTAATTCCATATATTGATATTATCAAAAATTTAATTAATAATACCAGTAATCCAATATCAATATTTGTTCAACATAAGCCATTCCACAAAAATTCATTCATAAGGCTCCTCTATGTCATAAAAAATTTGAAATCCAAAAATTTATTAATAAGTTCACTAAATTTTCAAAACCTACTAATCATTAATCCCCTAAATAAAATAAAATATCTCTTAATGTCACATACCAAATATGTGATTATGTTGATCATATATTCTCCTGATATATTGAAATATCATGAATCACCATAAAACCATAATGAAAACATACGTTTAAAAAAAATCATTCATCAATTCTTAAATAAAATCATAGAGTATTTAATATATTCCTCAAATACAAAAAAAAATTCAAACTATACCCATGATAACATAAGTAACTTTTTTATAAAATTATAAATCAATTATAAGGTAATTAATATTGTCAAATTTACATTTTTCATTCAATAACCTCTTTATTATAAATAAAAACCATTTTCTCATTATCATGAACATATTGAAATTCATTTTCCCATAATTAAAATATCATATTACTATTAAATCGATTTTCTAGGCCATTAGTACCACTTAAAATATTCATCCATATCCATAATGAAAAACTAATGTGGAAAAATCCACTGATGTTCCATTATTATAATAATAAAAATAAGAATAATAAAAATATAATACATTGAATCCCAATAAATAAAAACATAAATCATTCTACTTTCTTCATAATACATTAACCATGATTTTTCGTCTTATTTTATAACCCATTATTCCTTTCGTATGTCATTTGTAGTCTCTTCATCATTGGTAATATAACCATTTATCATACTACCATATGCTAATTATCTTCCTGAGAATTCTTTTGGGGATATATATTTGTATAATTCCCATACATTCCATATTTGAATCATTTAGTGGGAAATGATATCATAGGGAGACCATTATTCTCATCCATTTCATTATCCAAACTCATCATTTTCCTCTGTAATTTCAGGATTTGTGCCCTTCTTAAACCATAGTCAAAATCATTCCCGCGCCTATAATACATCCACATGGGTGATTCTGCGCACATTATCAAAACGTTGGAAGATCATTCTTCTTTCATATATGGTCTTTACCACCCAAACTCTCAATGAACTCTGTCCATATCTTTTTATGGGTGTGTCAGTGTGGTGGTTAAGGTTCTGTTGTTAATCAAATACCATGATAACTGATTTGGAATAATAACAATATCCTTCACTCCAATAATTATCACATTTGGATGCTCATCAACACATTTTCTATCACATTAAAAGTTAATGTAGTTACTTCTAGTTCAATTAACTCAATAAAATATGAAATCAAATTTTCATAAATAATAATCATATTGGGAAATTTAATAACCATGTAAATGACATAAAAAATGTTAAAATCATGAATCATTCATTAGAATATATGTAACCATCATTTTAACCAAGGACATAGTCATTATTAAAATATTTCATGGTGGTTTGTGAAGACCTTTTGAATTTCCCAAGAATATACCCTGGGATATCTATTCCAGGTTTGTAGCAAGGTCTATTTTATTAACCAAATGAAGATAGATTCCCCCTCAATGATCCATCTTTGAAATTCATTACCACTAGATTCCTATATTCTAGAGTGATATCCATTTGTTGAATAAGGACATGGATGTAAATGTTTTGAAACCACACACTATATACTTTACAAAAAAATACAAGACATTTTCCTATAATTTGAATCATCCATTTACATATACATATATGTATCATAATAAATATTTTTAGACATGTCCAAGGGGTCATATTTTAACAATGTAAAGAAAACCATTCCACTGATACCAAATGTAAGTACCCAAACATAACATACAAATATTTTAAAATAGTTTATATGAATATTGAATAAATTTATAAAATAAATCCTAAGTGACCATATAGTTTAAGTTTATTTTAAAACTATATAAATAATAATAATTTTTTTCATGAAATATTTTAAACATATCCCATAAAGAGCTTCTCCAATATTACTATTCTTATACATATCTACCTTAAATTTTTTTATTCATTACTTGAGGAAAGGAAATAAAAGAATGGGTGATCTCGGATGCACAATAAGGGT
Source organism: Viscum album (assembly GCA_963277665.1). NCBI lineage: Eukaryota > Viridiplantae > Streptophyta > Magnoliopsida > Santalales > Viscaceae > Viscum > Viscum album. Next base: position 1,145,957,373 of record OY728148.1, read on the forward strand.
CAACAATGGATATGTGAAGATAACATGGGCATATAGGTATAAAAACATGAGAATAAAATTTATCACCTAAAATTTACATATCAAAGTTCTTAAAATCAAGCCTTGGAAAAATAATTATAGTTTATAAGGAATGAATAATAATGAAATCAATGAAACTAAACCATGATACAAAAACATTCTCTTAAGACATAGATTTATGGAATTCACATAATTATAGAAAATATTTTCTTTAGTTGTAAAGTATAATTTCAAAATCCATAATAGTGTTACAGTTTTTCAAACTAAACCATTAAAGTATCTAAAGTTCTATACCAAGTCCATAATAGTTGGTAGATTTCCGTACTGAAATAGGAACTCTCTACATTGCAATCCACGTTATCTTATATGATTTCAATATTTACCCAGTGCATTGTAGTGAGATATTAGACCCACGATCAATGGATATGTTATAACCATCATACATGGCTATAATTTATCCAAATTATAGTAATTAAACTTATATATATGTGTTCCAAAAGATCATAAAACATTCCTCATATTAGAATCCATGAAAATAATTTGGTTTCATAAAAAAATATTATAATAGAACATTTGTAAAAGAAACATATTAAATAATTATTTCATCATTTCATCAAGCATAGCCTGTGAAAAAATAAGTGGGTTTTATAATAATTTTATTATGATATGGTCTATGGTATAGAAAATATTTTTCACAGATTTCATATCATCATAAATTTAAACGATTCGGTGAAAGAACAAAAAAGGTGTCCTTAGATCGTATCCCAAGTAATTCATAGGGCACATCAAATGATGTAATTATAGTTAGAAAATGATATTGAAATATTACATATAGGATTCATGATAAAAATAAGCTATAGTCATTTAATAACACTTTTTAAAACTAGAAACATTTTTAAAATCATGTATTTAAAAATAACATTCAAAACATATTATTGAATATTTAAATTTAATTTAAAAAATTCCATTAGGAAAATATCCATTCTTATAAAATAAATTCTTAAAACTCAAAAATAAAAACACAATTTGTAAAAACTTTTTTTTTGAAAATATACTATGAAACTTATAAAATAATCTTCAAAAATAATTTATAACATTTCTTGAGGAAAATTATGTTCTTTAGAAAATAGATTTTTGAAAAAAAAAATTAAATATTTTTTGGAAGCACTTTTTATTGGAAAAATATTTTGAATCCTATAAAGTATGATTTAAAACATTTAATGGTCCTAATAGTGGAAAATACCATTTATGTATTACCTATTAAAACAAATATTTCTATCCCATTTTTTTAAAATAATAAAAAAAAAATTTGGAATTTAAATTGAAGATTCATTTCATAATTTTTTTAAAAAGTTTAGTCGTGTTAACATTTCATTAAAAAATCATCTATAAAAGTCTATCAAAATTTTTTAAAACCATTTTAGAAAAAGTGGGTTTGGATGATGAAAGGGGGTTTGATTGAAGAGAGATAGAATGATGATATTTCTGAACAATATTATTTTTACCTCATGAGTATAAAACGTCATGTAAATTAAAGAAAGTGTCTATTCTATAAAGACAAGTAGTGGAGAATAAAAATCATGTGGGTTTTTTGAGATGAATCAAAATAATTTATCCTCAGAAACATAATTATAAAAAATATTGATAAATGATGAGACTATATCATAAAACCCTTCCCACATTAGTACTATTTTAATTATAGGTATCATTAAATAATTACATCATATTAATCATTTAATTTCCATAAAATAATAACATTCATGATATAACCTCCCAAATGGAAATTATATACCCCTAAAATAAAAAGATATGGGCATAATATTTCTTATGTTCAAAATAAGAAAATTTTAGACAATAATCACTTTCCAATTTGGTACTTTTTGAACCACCTAACCAATAAATGATATATCTTAAAATGGGTATGTAAATACCAATAACATTGAGGATAAGAATCATAATATAAATTCATGGTAATTATATACACCACATAAACATAAGACGTGGTGAATATTTCTTGAGTATCATAGAATAAAAAAGTTAGATGGAAATACATTAAATTGTGTATCAAATTCCTTCATACATGATGGAACCTCATGTATAATAAAAATAAATTTATTATATTTACATATATAAATACATATATATATAAATATATATTAATTAACCTTAATTTTATATATCGTACCAAATATGATTTATATATTACCATTTATTAGCCATTTGTTAACAAATAATTTTTGAAATTATGTTTTGGGAAAAAGTTATTCATTTTTTGACATATGTTTTTTAGCATACATTAAAAATGGTTCCATAATATATATAATGTTTCAAATTATTTAAATATCTTATATATTCATTATATATGTATCTATACTAATCCATAAAACTAAGATATATAAAACGAAACATAACATTCACGAAGACTGTATTCCATACATATGCATCAATGATGTTCAAATTTTATCAACAGATTGAATGGAAGAAATTTAAATAATATATTATCATTAAAAATTAATTTTAATGTCTTATATATCACATATTTTTCTTAAACCCATTCTTATTGTCTTCCATGTACTGTGTGACTAAATCACATCACTTTTTGAGGTAGTGGTATTCCATAAAAATGAACAATGTTATCATACCCCACCAGGAAAGAAAAGTATGAAGGTATATGTTATATTATTATTAGAAAATTATAATTATATTACAATTACCACACACACATATATATATATATTAATTTAGTCAATACTTATTTCTATTCATGCAATTAGATATCAAAAACACATCACATCGGTTCGTGTGGTTGTAGTCCACCATACAAATGATTTCCGTTATTTTTCACTAACATGTTTGGAGGTGAGAATTTGTATGTGGAATTATAACTACATAGTTATAATAATATTAGAAATATTATTTATAAAAGTTAACCCCTCAATAAATCAAGATATGATTGGTGGTTATGGAAAATTAATAACACTGATTTACGAGGAGGAAGTCCACTGTACATATGAGTTATGTAATCATTTCCCATTTTAGGTAAGATGAGATAAATTTTTGTTCATTAACATAACATAACAAAATTTTAGAATATTGATGATACATACACTATTATATCATCAGTTTTTAGAAATAATCGAAGGATTTGGATGAAGAAATAATGTAAAAACCCTCGTTGAAGAATGTTACCTCTTATTCAACAATATGCATTATTCTTATTAAAATTATATAATCCATTTTACAAAATTCCAATCATAGAATAGGTGGAATTTAAAATAAAATTAAACTCGTAGATGTTACAAAAATGTTTTTTTCCCAAGAGAAAAGTTTTAAATGAATAAAAAAAATTAAATCCAAATTCTTTGTGAAATTAATTCAAGTGATTTAAATTAGATTAAAATATATATAATTTTAAAAAAATTACTGTAAAAACAATTTGAATATAATAATAATTATTAAATCATTTAAAATAAATTATATTTCTTAATTAAAGTAATTGTTTTCACAATTCATAAATAAAATCATTTTTTAGAGAATTCTGAAAAATTGAACAAATAAAATTAGACATAATTCTAGATGAAATGAAGTTATTTTATCACATCAATTATATAAAATTGGAAAAATTAATTTTAAAAGAATTGTGCAAATGGCCATAGAACTACATTTTACAAAATTATAGTTTTAAGAAAAAATTAAATTTCTCTTATATCTTTTCTAGAAAGAACATAAGATGAATGATAAAAATTTAGTTGAATATATAGTATATAAATTTTTATTAAAATCATTAAAAATAATTATTTTTTAATTTATCGTTGAAAAACATGTTTTTGTGCAAAAAAGTATAATTTCATAAAAAGATTTCTCTTATTTTAAAGTGGTTTTTACTTTAATTTTTAATTAATTAGTCCAAAAATAATTCGTTATATATAAATCCGTCAAAAATATATTTTCATAATTTATTTAATGATGTCCATACCCATAATTCAAATGGCATGGTGATGTCTACCATATTATATAATAATATTTCAATAGTTTATCACATTTTAATTAAAAACAGTGTTGTGTATAAAATAAGCTACCCACAATGTTTCATGTAATAAAAGTTAAGCTCATTTCTTCATATAATACAATCTAAACATGATGTTTCATGTGACACAAAATATAAAAAATATTAATTTTTTTTGGAAAAATATTCCATGAAATCTCATTCTGTTACACTAATGTACATTGTAATCTATCATATTCTAGGATAACGTAAAACAATAATTTAACACATTTGGTCTACTGGATGGCTAAAATATCTAGAATAATCCAATCCTATAAGAATTTTTTTTCATAAATATCTAATTACATAATTTTAATGATAAACTATATAATATCATAACATGACCAGTTTGAAAATGTTTAGTATGTTGGGAAAATTAGGACCATACATTACATTTACAAAATAAAATGTAAAGATTTATTTAATTAATTAATCTCAATATTCTTATTGGCCCATGATTTATATTTAGTACAAGTAGTCACCTCAGGATATAAATAAACGAAATGGGTGTGATAAAAGACCTGTAATAGTATTGATAAGTATATAAACCAATATATCATTGGATAAGAATATTCATAACTTCATCATCATAAACATGAGAGGGAGAATTAGACAATGTCATGGAATTTGGAAATATATAAAAAAAACATCATGTCTAAGTGGTAAACTATGACACACTATTGTCTATAAGGATAACATCTTGTTAATGAATATTTTAATTTTTTAATGAGATACATGACATTACCAAATTAATTAGTGCTCTGTATAATTCTGGGTTCACCCGTCAGATCATAACATTTAAATTGTGCTATATACTTTCCGATTCACCATCACATAATAACATTTACCTTATCATAACGACACACAAAACTTATAAAATTCATGGACATAAAGTTACCCATATAATGAAAAAATTTAATTTATTAAAGAAAATATTCATTAATAAATATTAGGGTTCCCAAAAGAAATAGGGAATAAAATAATAGTGATAAGAATCCACAATACTGTGTGACGAAGAAACAAACTCACCAAAATTAAATAACGTGTTTTTAGAAAAAAGAGTTATTTAGAAAAAATTATTTGTATTTTTAATAAAAATATATTGGAATAATATATATAAAATAAAACATATCACAATTATGAAGAAACGATATTTAAAGAACATGAAAGGAATATTAATACTGATAATGGAGTGAAAGAGGGAAACCCAAAGAAATAGAGTTGGGTTTGATAATACACCCAACCCTATGTCTGGATGCATTATACTCTTTAATATCATGTATGATCACATTATATCTATTAATTTAAAATAAAATACAATTTTATAGAATAATTTTATTTATTTTCGTTTTATTATGTTCGTTTATTTGATTTTATATGAGTTACATATTTTAATTTCATCATTCAATAGAATTCATTTTCATGGTTTTCATGATTTGTTTTCATGTATACATGAATGGATGGTCATGTAAAATTTGGAAAAATATACAAAATTCCTATGATATTTTACTATTTATGTTTCAGAATTTTATTTTATCTTATATGGAATTTTGTTATATGGTAAGAGGATGAATCATTAGATAAAATTTAATGATGATCATTTTAGGATAATCTGGGTAGTTTTTTAATCGTAATAAACTCATTTTGTTTTATTATTTTGTATAATGTATATATATGATAGTTCCCGAACATAAATAGGATTTTAGAATATGTTTTTAAATATTTTTTCAACCATTTAATTGTTCCATTAACAACCTTTAAGGTGTTAGAGTAATATTAATGTGCTTTGCACACAATTTCAGCAAATTGACACAACACATGCAATGATTCAATTTTTTTTGAATAAAAGAGACATACATGGAGGAGATTAATGATTTATATTCCATTAATAAGATATAATTATAGTATATTTAATGTACTATAGTTATAATGAAATATGAATGTGGGTAGGTGAGGATAATAGAAGAAAATAAATGAAATTGAAAGGAAATTAGAATCAAAAGAATGAGGATATACCTCTTGAATTCTTCTCTTGAGAACCTCCTAAATGAACCTCGGCAGGGTATTTAGATGATATCAAGTGATTTTGGACATGGGGACTGGGATAAGGAATATAATTGGGAAATATTTTTTCAAGGATCAATGGTTGAGAGGTGTGAGGAGAAGAGGGGGTGAGGGGTGATATTTAGGGTGGAGGAGAAGGGTGTTTTCTCATTATTATAACAATTAGATTATTATTTTAGATCAAGAATATGAATAGTTTGATAATTATATCTAAATATATTATAATATTGAAGTGGATTTCTATATTTTTGGATTTCATCACACTCATATAATCTATGAATCCATAATATATGTATTTAGCTTTAATTGTAAAATAACGTATTTCACTATTCATTAAAAATAATTTATATTAGAAAAATCTAAAAATTCACAGTAAATATATTCTAATTTTTAGAATTCAAAAAGTAACTCCATTTTATGAATATAATTATTTATATACGAGTAATTTAATTTTATATTAAAATCATCATTTACAAAGAAACAAAATATTCAAAATTATAAATGACTTTATCACACTTTAAAAATTTACTTAAGGTAACAATCAATTATCGTAAAATCATAATACATAAAAATATTAATATATGAATATATTTTATGAAAACCACATTTATTTTAAATTAATAAATTTGTCATAAATTATTAATTAACTATGTTTGAATTAAAATAAATCCAACAATAAATTTATAATTTATAAAATATTTATTTATTTATATCATGGGTGATGATACTATTCATTTGGCTGGTTTACTATTCAAAATGTTCATATTTCTATTCTTAAATCCATGTTACTATTTCATTGGTATAGGTTTCCTAACTTATAGATATAATTTTATTTCATTAATTATTCATTTATAATATCTTTATTATGGTCTATAAGTGATTTTATGTGACATATAATATATGAAATTAATTTAAAAATGAATAAAATATATTAATAAAAGTTTGGTTCATTAAATTTTTATTCTATTTTATAATTTTCCCCCGATATTACATTTCATATAAACATGTGAGGGTACTTCTCCTTCATTTCCATATCTACATCCCCAGTTTCCTTTTCAAACTTATGGTTCCTCTTTAAAACATTGAGAATGTGGCTTATCTTATTGCAGAGAGCATTATCTCTCCAATCTACAATCTATAGTGGTTGATTCTAATAAGAGAGATCATATTCCAACTGTACCTCCTCTATGTTTTGTACATTTGAGGGATTTGGTATGTACTTTTTCAAGATTGATACGTGGAACACATCATGATCTTGAGACATATTAGGGGGAAGTGAAAGAAGATAGGCCATGACTCCAATTCCATAAAGGATCTCAAAAGGGCCAATGTACCATGTTCTTATCTTCACTTTCTTTCCAAACCACGTGACTTTTTTCAATGGTGATATTCAAAGGAGGAATTTATCTCTAATGTCTAACTCCAAGTACCTTTGACTATTGTCAGCATAGTTATTTTTGTTAACCTGAGAAGCTTTGATATATTGTTGGATGGATTGAACATTCTCCATGACCTCTTGTACTTGATCAGGTTCAAGTAGGTTTCTTTTTCCAACATTATCTCAACAGGTTGGAGTTCTACATCGCTTTACATACAAGGCATCATATAGATCCATCTGAATTGTTGAGTGGAAGATATTATTGTATTTGAACTCAATGAATACTAAATTATAATCACATCCACCATTGAATTTTAATGAGGTATCTCTTATCATCTCATCGAGATTATAAATAGTCTTTTTGAATTTTCTATCAGTTTGGGGGTGATAGTCCATGATAACATTTAATTCACCACTCAAACCATATTGAATAATCCTCACAAATTTAGATGTTATCCTCATATCATGATTAGATACAATTGAGAGTGTGACCACATGTAGTATCACCACATTCCTAACATATAAATTTTCAAATTTTTCATTTGATAGATATTACAGAATAGCAATAAAAGGGGAGGTTTTGGTAATTCGGTCCACCATAACCAATATCACATTATTTCCTTTGGAGGTCTTTGAGAGACCCATGAAAAAGTCCATAGTAACATCCTTTGATTTACACAGGGGTATAGGTAATGGTTGATTCATCTATTTGAACTTATCTCGCATGGATTTAACTTGCTGACATATCATGTACCATATGATATCATCAGAAATGTCATTCTTCATTTTGTCACACAAGAATAATACATGAAGATCACAGTACATCTTGGAACTCCTATAATGGATAAAGATTGTCGAGCTATCTGGATTATCCCATAGGTCCTTCATTATCCCATTTGATAAAGGAACACAAATCCTCATTCCAAACCACATCACACTATCATCATCAATATAGAATTCATCTTGCATCCCTTAATTTACTGCATTAATTTTTTTAAACTCTAGATCCTCCCTTATTTCCTCCTTAATATTCGCTTAGATATACGGTTGTGAAATAAGTTGGGAAAGGTTGAATTTATTCCCTGGTGATATGATTTCAAAATCCTTCCATTGCATATTCATGATAAAATTTTCATTCTCAAACCGACACCAAGATAAAGTACCATGTTTTTCTTCTTATATGAGATTCAGCTAACATATTTCCCCTTGCAGGATGATAGTGAAAGGGAAATAGTAGTCTTCTATTATCTCTAACAATATCTTTTGATTCATGTTGAGATCCTATTATGTGAATACATACTTTAAACTATTGTGATCGGTATGCATGTCACACTTTTCAACATATAGGTTCTTCCACCAGATTATCAAGGAAAAATCACAGTTTCTAACTACAAATCATTCGTCATGTAGTTCGGCACGTATATCTTCATCTTTCATGATGTGTGGGATATTACATTAACATTTTTCATGACTAAAGATCCCAAAAATTTCATTCAAGAATCACTATATATCACATAACATTATCCTAATTTTCGTAACTTGAGAATAGGTGTAGTGATCTTCCTTATCTTTATCTCCTTGACTCTTTCCTCAAAATCTTCCAACCGTACATACATTACATGTTTCATAGTTATCATTGATACAGGCTTTAAAATAATGGTAAATTTCTCTAAAAATGTCTCTAGAACCATTCAAATCCTTGGAAACTATGGATTTCTATGACAATAGAGGGTCTCATCCATTCATCAATAGAATTTATTTTGAAGGGTCCAAAGATATACTCTCTCATGCGATCACTTGTCCCTATATTTTGAATTGGTTCATATAAACGTCACACTCAATGAACTTTTCGTACAAATCCTCATTTCATAATTTCCCGAACAGAATACTTATATATTCTTTATATTCCACATTTTTATTGGCATAGATGAGAATATCATTTCTAAACACTGCCACAAATATGTCAAGGTAATGTTAACAGAATATATTTATCAAATCCTTGAAAAATAAACGGGAATTAGTATGTTTTAAGGGAATCGCCAAAAACTCATGGTTCCCATGCCTTTTATAGAAGGTAGTCATTGGAATGTCATCCATCTTCAACATTAGCTAATGATATCCAGAATGAAATTCCACCATTTTGATGTACTCAACTGCTCGTAACAGATTGAAAAAATCATCATTCCTTGGAAGAGGATACTTTTTCTTGATGGTTATATTTTTGAGTTCCCAATAATCGATACACAACCACATTGATTAATCCCTCTTCTTGAAAATGTGAACTTGCACAACCAAAGGTGAATCACTAGGGAGTCTGAACCCCTTTTCAAAATTCTATTACAACTTCTTCTTTAAAACCACTTGTTTGATATGACCCATTATATAGGGTCACTTTTAGATAAGAGTAGCTCTTGGTATGAGTTCTATTGATAATTATACCTAATGATCTGTGGATGTTTGGAAAGAACTTCATGAAATACATAACTATATTACTAAAAAATTGGAATTCCCCATATATTTATACCTTAATTTGAATCAATCATTTGACTGTGGTATGATTCTTTATTGGGAATCAACACCCAGACAGTTGAAGGATTTTCCAAACGATATTTATGATCATCCTTTTATTTTTATAGGATCATAGGATGGTTCGGAATATGAAGTGATATTTCCATATTCCTTTAGTTTATATGCATTCTATATAATAAGAGCCAATCCATTCCCATTATAGAATCATATTCCACAAAGAGAAGTATCATGAGATTTGATGGAGTAATATTCCCACATATTCCAATAGGTGAATATCCCAATAGTTGGGTTTTAATGATAGAACCATATGGTGTTTTTTATAATATATCCATTTCGAGGTTTGGAGTCTTTGATTTAATACTCTAGAAAACATGAAAGAGAAAAAGGAATAAGTAGAACATGAATCAAATAAGTCTTTTTTCCATTATTGAGTGAATAAGAAGTGTATCTTATAAAACTTCTTCTTCTTCATCCTCTTCCATAGTAGTGATGGAACAAACCTTGCTTTGATCCTTTATATTTATGGGATACTAATGTAGATTACCCTTTAAGTCTCAAGGTTTAGTGAATTGGCTTGCGTAGTGCCTTTTCTCCCTATAGTTATAGCATTGGACTATGTGTAGTTCTATCCTTTCCACCACTGTATTTTCAGGATTCCTCATGTCGTTTTATCATTCATGAGCTTGGTGGAATTCTCTCAATCACTTTAAAAATTTCCCCATTCCATTGAGGCAGTTCCCATGATACTTCTTCCCACTTTTTTGACATGTGGGTGGTTGTGTTTTCATTCCACCATTCTCATTAGATCCTCCATCTTTAAACACCATCTATTGTTTCTAATCTTCATATCTATGGGGCCATTCTCCAAACTCCATCTCCAATTTGAGATCACATTGAACAACTTTTTCATAACTCCCAATGAATCAAATTTTAAGGTCACTTTTAAGATGTGGTTTTAATGAACTAATGAATATATAAATTTTAATATCATTGCTGATAAAAAACACATTGAAATCCTTGTGAAATTTTATTTGTAGGAATGGAATGACACCCCTACCTTTTCATTTAGATTTATAAATTCTCTCTCCATATTTATTCGACGATTTAAAGGGAAATACATTTTATGATACATTTTTTTAATGTCTTCCCATTCCGTCTCTTAAATTATGTCCTTCGTCTTGGTGTTCTTAATTAGATCCTACCATTGGTCTACCTATCTAACTAGACGTTAAATGATAAAGGTCACCTTATATATCTTATAATACTAAAGAAAACAAAAATCTTATCCATTGTGTTCACCCAATATTACATGACTAGTGGATCAGAAGATCCTTTAAGGTTTGGTGGTGATTTCCATATAATACACTCAGTAATGAGTCACTCACTTTTATATTTAAGAATACATTCCACATTATTCATGTTATTTTTTATGACATGAGACAACTCATTAAGAATCACCATGAAATTTTGAACACCACCTCCCAAGGAATTTGGGATGTAATTCAGGAAATCACTACATTTTCCCTCAAACGAGTCGTTTGGATGGTTTATCATTGTTCACACCGTTTTCTAAAATATAAATGGTTAGAACAAACCATACATCAACAGGTTATTAATTAATTTTTAATTTTTGAAATTAAATATAAAGTCATGTATTTCGGGATCACTATATTTAAAAAGGATTTTTCTGTTCTTATATATACTTACCCTAATACTATGTATTTTTAATAAGGTTCTCTTTTTCTAATTTAAAAATTATTTAAACAGCGATATAATACCAATTTAAGAGACCCATTTTTTTCTTACATGCCTTATTACATTATTTTAAAGATAAAAAACATAAAATAATTACATGAACATGATCCAAAGGTCTTGTGTCTTTGGAAAATGAGGACCATACATAACATTTAAAAAATAAAAGATGAACATTTATTTGATTATTTCTTTTCTAGATTCTTATTTCCCTATGATTTATCATTAGTACAAGATGTCCCTGAGGATATAAATCAATGAAAAGGATGAGATAAAATCCCAATAAGAGGAAAGATAAGAATGTAAAACATTATAACATGGGGTAAGTATATTCATAACATCATCATAATAATCATTAGTAGAATAATTATAAAAATTGTATAAATGTAAAACATCAATCTTTAGTGGTCAATGATTACAGATAGTTGTGAAAAAATATAGAATTATGTTTTAGGTATATTTCAGTTTTGTAATGAGATAAATCATATTACCCAATGCATTGGATATATATATAATTCATGGAGTACCCATCACATTATAACATATACATTGTGCTATATAATTCCAGGCACACCAGTCTCATCATAACATTTAAATTATCAGGCATGCCACAAAGAATATATATCAATATTGGACATAAAATAACACATGGAAAGAAGTGGGTTTGATTTCATAAGGGATATATTCATGATTAAACTTTGGGGTTACCAAAATAAATAAATAATAACATACATTGTATAATAATAAACAATTTTGATAGAAGAAGAAACAATCTCCTGATAATTAAAAGACGTACTTTTAGAAACATGTGTTATTTTAGAAAAATATTTCTAATTGTCAAAAAACCATATTGGTAAAATATATAACACAGAAAATATAATATAATGATGATTAAATTATATTTAAGGAACATTAATGAAATATCCATACTGATAATGGAGTGAAAGAAGGAATCACAAATAAGAAGAGTTGGGTTCTTGAATTCTTCTAACCTTATGTCAACATACTTTATTAAAATAAATATCCTTTATAATCACATTATATTAATTTATTAACAAATAATGAACGATTTATAAATGAATGTGATTAATTATGGGATTATTATGTTAATTTATGTTGTTTTCAATGAGTTGTAGAGTTTAATTTCATCGTTCGGGAGCAATCGTTTTCATGGTTTTAATGAGTGATTTGTTCATATACTTGAATGGAAGTTCATTTAAAATGTGAAAAAATAACCAGAATTGTTATGAAATTATATTAATGATACTATAAAAGTTTAAATGACCTTATAAATAATTTGGTTATATGGCGTGAGTATGAATCATTAGATAAAAGTTAATAATGAACTTTTGAGGTTAGTTTTCGATGTTCTTCCATCACAATGAACACATTTTTCTTTATCTTTTAGTATAATGTATATATATGATAGTTCTAGAACATAAATAGGTTTGTTACTTACATTTTAAAATCTATTTTAAACAATTTAAAAGTTTTATTAATAATTATTAATGCATTATAGGAAAAATAAAGTGAATCACCCATGATAATAATGTATACATGGGATGAGTTATAATATAGTCAATTGGGTAAAAAAATATAATTACACCATAAGAAATGGATCTAGGAAAAGTTATAATAAAAAAATGTTGATCCTAAAGTGAAATCATATACATATAAAATATATGGATTCAACATGTATCTTTACTTATGTTGACGCTCATTTTCGTCACATTGTCTAAAGGAATGGAAAGGAAAATGAATTAGCAACAAAGAGAATCATCCTTTGAAGAAAACATTAAAAATCTACAAAGGCATGAACAAGGCTTCAAATGCACATGTGTCGCGCAAGTTCCCTCACTGTCGTGCAAGTACACTTTCAAGATGCCTGATGGTCGCGCAAGTGACTTGCGCGCCCTAAGTGATAACCACCCGGGGTCTTCTCTAGCCTATAAATACCCCCGGTGGGCCCCGCATTTCGGGGGGAATTTTTTCAGAATTCAGATACAGAGCTCTGAACGCCCAAGTCTATTCTTTAGGTTTTACGAACACTTATAAGGTAATACCTTACCTAGAATGGAAGGACTAAACAAGAGGAGTAATGTATAAGTGTTAGAATTCACTAACACTTGCTTGCCTAAGTGTTTTACCCTTAAGGGAAATGGAAACACTTGCGCGCCGCCCTAATTTTTCACCAGAACATACACACCATATTCTGGAAAGCCTCTAGGGATAATTCCAAGGGTTTGAGCCATGTATCACCCAAGTATTACCCTAAGGGATGACAATCGCACAAGTACCCATGTGCCACGCAGGTATACCTGCTCGCCCAGGGACTTGCGTGCCCACGCAGTACCTGCGTGCCTACCAGGACATGCACGCCCCTATATTTTTGGGCGCCTTTCCTGCCCATTTCACCCCTCTTATGCTATTCCACCTCTCATATTCAAGATTCAGTCTTCAAGACACTCTTCAAATCCATTTATAGAATGATTTCTTGATTTGACTTCCTTATCTGAAATGAACTCTGTGGATCATCTCTCAAAACATAGTGATTTACACATTGGTATGTCACTAATGATAGAAATTTAATTAATTCAACCTCATCCTTTCAGATGATAGAACCCCTTAACCTGGGCCTCTTTTTAAGGAATAAGACCCAGTCATAATTCCCATTAATTTTGGGCATCCTCCTTAGGAGTAATCCCCAAGTCCTCTAATATGGGCATCCTCCTTAGGAGGAATCCCCAGTCATAAAATTCCCAAATATGTGCATCCTCTTTAGGAGTAATCCCCATATGTAATTAACCTGGGCATACTTTTCATAAGCAATCCCCATTCTCAAATATTGGCATCCTCTTCACATGTAATCCCCAAGTACCTTAATTTTTCAAGTCCCTTAACCTGGGCCTTCTTATCAGGAGTAATCCCCAGCCTTAATATCTCTTAACCAATCTTAATTTCCTTTTGATATGGGCTTCCTTTTTAGGAGTAAAACCCAATCATAACTATCCTATTAACTTGGGAACCTTCCTTAGGAGTACGCCATAAGATTAGAGTATCCAAATCTCTATGATGCACATATACCATTATGGACCCTGTTCTTGGATTACATCCCTGATGTAAATCTTAATCCTCATCTATTTGGGTTGTCATACACATATAAGCCCCACATCATTGAATCTTTCATGGCACAATTGTCTGGTTTCACCCGTACCTTTTTCTCTCACACCGAGCATGACTCACGTGAGATTAGAGTGTAAAAGTAATCATGAAGACTTTCTTTGAGCCATCAATCATGCATAAACATCATACATTCTTACTCAAACTATGTGGGTTCTGTTTCTTTTTCCAAAACAAAGGATACATAGGTAGCCCATCTGCAGGAATGATCCCAACTCTGAAATAATCCATGTCCTTCTAAATGACAAAAAAATTCAAGTGCCCCACTGAGTGGCTTTAAAACCAGTATGGTCATCATAATGACCAAGAGACTTTCTTGTATTGAAGGATACCATCGACTAAGAATCTATAAACAAATACATATTATTCTCTATCGATGAAGAACCTCGAATACATATAAAAGATTCTCTACATTTCCTACATATCAATCATTGATTGTCATATCTAAAGGAAAACTCCTTTTATACTTGGTAATGTAATAAGGATTCACGAACATAACTTAAATCCATAAAGAGAGTCCCAGAGTTGACAATGATTCCCCTCAAAAAGGTGTGATGAGTCAGACCTTCCATCCTCTTGACCAATACAAATTCCTAAGCCTCATCAGTCTACAACTAATGAGCACCGACCTTTGGACAGTAGGTCCAAATGGATATGGAATCATTGGATGTTTCCGGTTCTACGAACAATCCCGTTAGAAACCGATTTGAATGTTTGAATCTTCAATCAACGAGGTCATCCCAAATTCCATAGTGAAACAAAAAATGGTGAACCCAACGTGAATCCTTAACAAAGTTAAAATAATGTTTTACTTATTTGTTAGGCCCCTATTTAAAACTCAATGAGTGGTCTAACAATAGAAATCATTGACATATGTGCTCATCCAAAAGATGTAGTGGATGAATGTATCTTGATTACATCTGTTATATAATACATGCACTCTTTTCAACGATTTTCTACATTCTATGAAATGGCTGCTCTCAAGTTCACACCTGTGAATACTGCTACTGCGAATTCCACTACTGCTACTCTTACTGGATCGTCGTCTGCTCTGAGGACGGCATCACCTACTTAGCATCTTCAATGATGGGTATCAAATGTCCTGGTTAAGGAGTACAGTAAACACGGTACCATTCCAAGTATAGAGGCTTCTCGATAAACCCTCCAAGTGAACAATTCACCCTGGTCGTCCGGATAGCGATGACCAGTGATCAAGAAGCAGGCGGTGCTAACCACCATCTCTAACCGTTTCGGATCGTTATCCCTAGAACGCAATCACCATTAACTACCATATTCTGAGGAAGTGAATGAGAAAGTACCTTAGGCCTTAATTCAAGAAGACATGAGTCCTTCCCGGGGGATCCCATTGACAATCACCGCCAGACTCGTGCGACAGTGCACCCTCATCATGATGAGGGTGTCGACTCCAGGCGTTCAGATCAAGTTCCTCGAACCGGAGCAGGCAAGAAGAATCTCCAGAGACGAAATCCATTTAATAGTGACCAGTTTCTCATCTCTTCCATCTCTAGAGAAGTCCTCCAACCTAACTTGGTGGCAAGCAACGAGCAGGCACACAGACATGTCAGTTTTAATTCCACTGTCTAGCAGACTCATCTGGAAGCATCACGTGAATCCCACTAGGAAATTACGATGGAGTACTATAGGCAGGAACACACACCTGTTTATACATAACCAGCTAGTTAGCAGGCTCACCTAACTACATATGAAGGATCTCGTCAACCACATTCGGCGAAGTTCAATCAGCAGGCACATACACCTGCTAGTTCTGATCAATCCTACCAACAGTCTCTCTTGGTAGCATTTAGTGAAGTCATTTGGAAAGCTCTGGCAAAAAACAAGAGGCAGACTCAACTCTCTGCCCCTACACTTGAGTACTTTTAGGATTCACTAACAGGAAAAGGGGGACAGGATGAGGAACACGCACCTACTCCAAACTCGGAATGGACGTATATCCCCTTTCCGGCAGCTGAATACACCAAGAATATTCCATCAATGGTGAAAGATCAAAAGAAAATCCCTACTCATATTCTGGATGCTTTCCAGGATATTATAATTGCTTCAGCGGCGTCTCAGGGGAAGACACATAAATCTATCCCTACTAGTGGAGTGACATGATAACAGTTCACTCCGAAACAGAAAAAAACATATGTCCCAGTCCAAGAGGGTTGTGGGGCATACTCCCCCATATCATACAAACAACCAAGTCAGGCACATAAACCTGGTTTGAGTAGAGATCTTCAGCCTAACCTAGCCATCTCTCCTAATCATGCACATACACCTTCTCAGAGCCGCCACATTATTCAACAAGTGGTTTCCAAGATGAGTAAGAAGGCGTCTAAGAAGAAGACCCCCCAGAACAGTGAAGAGATCAAGAGCCAATCTGTAACAGGGCCTTGCTCGATGATGGAGTTCTTGAAGCCCTCAGACAGTTATCTATTGGAATTCAAGATTCTACTCCCTCATTTCCCAATAGTGGGAACATTAATTCCAAAGGTCTTCAACAGACACTTCCTCATGAAGGCTTGCTTCATGACAATTCACTCAATCTCAAAGTTTCATCTTCAGATGAGAGCCACAATAACCCTCTGTGTGGTCAGAAGACCAAGGAGAAAGAGATGTCATCTTTTTCTGTAACCCACCGTGGTTGTCCTCCCCATGATGATGCATTTCACTGTGAAATTCCTCTCTGTAGTAGTGATGGACATTGCCTGGAAAATGCTCTAATGGACAATGTAGTGCCGAGAAAGCCCTCTTATCTTGAGGCACATGAAAATGCAAAACCAGTAATGTCGGATGCTTCATCGCTAGCAGGTGAAATACTTTCTCAATCGGATGATAGCCCAGGGTGTAGTCCATTCTCCGAACCACCCCTAAGCCATGCATCTCCTAGTTTGATCAGTGATTTCTCTAACAATATTGTTGAATCCGATGAAGCAACAAGGAAGAACCAGCTCTAGTCAAAATAGGTAGAATAATCATCATTGAATAATAAAGAAGAAATGATAAACATGAGAAAAAAACTGGAGAAAGGTGAAGTGCTAGCCCTGTTATGGCCTTTGGCTGACTCTCAATATGACATTCCAGAGATGTTGACGGAAGATGGGATTCAGGATATTAGTCTCAACATATGGAAAACTCATTGTCAGTTGAAAGAGAAAGTATTATCTTATGATTAATGTGAAAATCATGTTAAGATAATAAAAGGGTTACAAAATCAGATTGGTTTGTCATCTTTATGAGTCTCTCGATATCTGAAGGCTGAAAAGAAGAAGAGTGCCCTTCAGCATTCATGCCTAGGCGCACTAAGAAAATTCCCCCAGTTAATTACCAATGCCCCATCTGGTATTCATGTCATAGGATGGGGTGTTCATGGAGCACTACATTTCACTATTCCCTCCAGTTAGCAAAGCCTTCCGAAAATGGCCTCATGCAATGTTATTGCCCGTGGCCAGCCATAGTCAATGGGTTTTGTTTGTAATCAAAGGCTTACCCAAGAACATGCTTTAACTAGTTCCACTCAAAATCAAGAATACAGAGAACAAGTTGTTGAATTATGCATGAATCAAGAAAACAAGAATATTTAACATTCCTCTCGAATGTCGCAAGCACATCAGAAAGTGACAGAAGTGTCAGAAATCATCCAACGGTCTTTTGAACCGGGTGATAAAAGTGGATGTCGATTGATGCATCCAGCTAATTTCCAGACTAAAGTTTGAAAAATCTGGATATCTTTTAAGAAAGTCTCAGACATAGCATGTCAAGAGTAACCCCAGCTCGATAGACTGGGGACTCTTTTAAACCAACCCTCAGAATCAACAAATAGGATTCGAGGAATTGAGCAAGGATTGGAAGAACAGCCCCAGTCCACCAGACTAGGGACTTTTTCAAATCCTCAATCCTTCCCTTAGAGAAATTTGGTCTTCTCTCGATTGGGGAAGAACCCTCAAGAGGAAAGAAGATCTAAATTATGAGAATATTCTCTCCAAATTACGGTTCGCCAAAATGTTCAAGAGGGATCAAACCAACAAAAGGCAATGTCTCGTCAGTGGCATATAAGAAGACAATATCACGGAAATGATGATAGAAGGGATGAAATGCATTATGTATAAATTAATGTCATCAATGACATTTTTGTTGATCCACCAGATGAGGCTCACTCAGTGGGATCAGATGAAGAAGTTCATGGTCAAGACGTTGTACAGACAGACACAAATGAAGAAGGTGTGCATACACGAAATGAACGGTTTACCCAAAATCTGGGTGTTCCTTCAAATAACTCACTTCCCCCTCTCCGAAAGAGATCAAACAAGGGGAATGGAAATAATCAGGTTACATATCCTTCTTCTGGAGAAAGCCAATCGCTCTCCCTAGAGAAAAATTTGCAGAACAAGAGGATGAAATGAAAGAATTGAGGAGGTTGAATGCCGAACTACATCAAGGTAGTCTTCCTCCTAAGTGTGCTGGAGTAAGTCAGCAAACGGATTTTTTGGCAACTAATGAGATTGATCAATAATATCCTCCTTTATCAGTACACCATGACAGGTCTAAGCCTATGGGTCAAGTGCAACAACAATTGGTTGTGGTGCCATCAGTTGCAGTACAAGCTGCCATACCTGTCCAAACTCCAGTCATTGCACCTGCCCAAGTCCAAGTTCAACCGAATGTTTCACAGAAGTTAATAACTACCATTTAGTCATTAACAGCTCAGTTAGAGACTATGGAAGGGAAGCGTGCGCAGGTTCAACCAGAAATTAAAGCTTACCCTAAATGGGTAGGTTCAATCTCTCCCCGCATCAAGTTTTGGGAACACAGTATTCCCTATTTTCAATGGATCAGGTGATCCTGAACAACATTTGATTCATTATGTGCCTTGTTGAGATCCTATGATGGGAACTCAAGATCAGCAAGAAGCGGTGAAACTTAGATGCTTCGTGCGAACCTAGCAAGGACCAGCTTCTGTTTGGTATACAAGCTTGCAATCCCGGCTAATTACCAGATGGGAGGATCTTCACCAAAGATTCCTTCTCCAATTCAAATCAACGTTTCCAAAGACAACAGATTTTGATCTTACAAACTATTAGAAAAGGGAGATTGAAAGGGTCTCATATTTCATTGTTCGTTGGAAGGGATTAACATACTCCCTGAGCATAGCACTCCCTCATGGGAAACTGTTGCCAATCTGTGTGGCAAATATTTGTGACGAAATATGCACACTGATGATCCCTGTGAAATACATACGAGGGTTTTGAGACCTTACATCAATTGCTCAACAGATTGAAGATTCTCTTATATAGACTATGGAAAAATCTCATGTAATTCCATCAGCTCTAGGAAGGAGAATGGGTAAAGCAGAAACTACTGCAGTTATTCTTAAACAAGCACATGTACCTACTTCTACTTCAAAATATTCATCCTCTCGAAGGGCTCCACCTCTTGAACGCCAACAATAGAGGGTGTTTCGTCAAGTTAATCGAAGATATCAAAGAAGAAAACAATTTGAGTATTTGAAATGGAATGTTTACTGTTTCTGAAATGAATATGTTCCTGGTTATTTAATTTTGGCCCTAGAGAATAATCTGGTTCAGCTGCCAGGGCCCAAGAGGCCAAACAAGGAAGCAGATGAAGATCGTCCCAATTATTTCCCATTTCATCAGATGTCGGGGCATCCCATCCAAAAGTGTTTTGTCTTCAAATACCTTCCGCAAAACATGGTCGACTCATGAAAAGTCAAACTAAAAGGCTCTACAGCCCAGGTAGCATATGTTACTGCTACAGTTCTAGAGGAGGAAGGCGAGTGGCAAGAAGTAAAAAGAAACAAATGCACAAAAATATGATGATTGGATGGTCAAACATATGATCAACCTAACTCATGCTATTTTTCTAAGACAATTGAAGAAACCAATTGTTCCTTCTATCATGAATGTTGCAACAAAACCCACTTTATCAGAGGTAAAATCCTTAATGAAACGACATAATTCCAAGGAGAACAATCAGAAGAAGATGAGTATGTGTCAAAGCCTAAGCTGTCTTTGACTCTAGAAGATTTCATGCCATCTACGTTGAAGCAACGAGCACCGCCCCGCCAAACGGAACAGCCTAAAATGGCTAGTCAGGTTGAGTCTTCATCGGATGAAGAGTTAATCATTGGTTCTGTTAATATGATTCACATAATAAAACCATATTCCAGTCACGGTTTCGATTTTGATGAGCCTAAATTCCCTATATCAAATAGAGGAATTAGAGGGAGGTTTTAGGGATCTGGGATACAGAGGAAGATGTGGATTTCGCAGAAGACACTATTCCAATTCTACCCCTGCTAGAACTGTGTATGAAGCAAAAACTCGTAGCAGATCCCTTCAGCGAGCTCAGTAATAACAAGAAAGTTCTCCCACCAATAGAAAGTTCAGTCCTGGCACAATTATTCTGGAGGATTGGTTGGGGGTTCCATCTTTATCCTCTCAACAAGTAAATGGATCTAATCGGTCAAATCTTCCAAAACCAGGAATATTGACAACTCATATCCCGATAGAAGATGCATAAACATCCAAAGCTTCTACTTCCAAGGAACATGCTAAACCACATGTTCCTATTGGGAAATGCAGACCTCCAGATCAAAATTATGATGTATTGAAACACATGGCGCAAGTACCATCCAAGTTATCAATTCCAGATTCCTTGTACTTTTCAAAGGATCTTCGGGAATAAGTCATTGAGGCTTTGTCAAGTCCTCGGGAGTTTGAAACTAAAATTGCTGCAGCTGAAGTCTATAACATAGAGAATAATTCTACAGAATTCCATGCAGTAATATCTTTTACTGATGAAGATGAAGATGATGTCGTGCATGGATATATTAGACCTTTGTACTTATCTGGAAAGTTCAATGGTGTAGACGTTCGAAGATCTTTCATTTATAATTGTTCCGGAGTCAACCTCATGCCCATTCGTACACTTCGTCGATTGGGCCTCACGAAATCTGATTTATCTCCTTCTACCATGATGTTACAAGGATATGATAAAAATGAACAAGGACCACTGCGAAAATTTACACTCAAAACTCAGTTTGGAGATCTTGTATCCAATTCGTATCTCATGGTTGTTGATCAAGACTCAACCTTCAACATCATGCTTGGAAGATCATATCAACATGCAGATATCCCTTCATCATACCATCAATGTATCAAGTATTGTTTCTATGGTCATGTTGGGACATTTTATGGTGATAAGGCCCCATTCAAGACATCTGAGTCTCAATACATTGAGGAAAATTTCTATCACATGAAGGGAAAGGAGAAATCCACAACAAAGTAGATTACCATAGTTAATGCTCCATATGGTTTGGAGAAGATTCCAGTAAATCCATTTACACATGTGAGTACATATTATGTGTTGCCTATCAGTCAAATTGACAAGATAGACCCAAATCAATATACTCTTATGGAAATATCCATAATGTCAATTATGGGAATCGAGCTAGACAACATTGGAGAAATTGGTAACCCACCATGTGGTGATGAAAGCCCAAATGGTGATGTCTTCATTTCATCTGCTGAAATCCAACAAGTCTATACATCGCCAATCAGTCGAGAAGAAGTTATAGAAACATCGGAGCTGAAAAATGATGTCGATTATCAATCCATCATCTCTTCTTTATTTCTCAAGGAAGACCCTTCATCATCAATCAGGTCAGAAATGGAAGCTTCTTCTTCAAGATGTTCAAATTTTAACATCTCTTCGAATCATGGAAATTATGCTTTATCATCTACTATGAACGTAGAAAGGGATGAAATAACACATGTTCAAGAAGAATAGGAAGTTCTCAGAGATGCTCCTTCATCATTTGAAGAGGGTATCTCAACCATCGTGGATGAATTCATAGAAATAAATCTGGGTACAAAAGATGCTCAACGCCCCACTTTAATTAGTGCGTCCATGAATCTTGAAGAACAAGAGATGTATATTTCCTTTTTAAAGAAAAATTGAGACATATTTGTTTGGAATTATACAGACATTCCCGGTCTTGATCCTGATGTTGCTACTCATCATTTGGGTTTACCAGAAGAATATCGAGGATTTCAGTAAGCTGCGATAAGAACACACCCAACTTTTGCTTCCAAAATTGAAGCTGAGGTGGATAAGCTTGTCAAAGCTAACTTAATCAGATAAGTTCAATATCCCAAGTGGATGGCTAATATTGTCCCTGTAAAGAATAAGAACAGAAAAATTAGAGTTTTCATCGATTTTAAAGATCTTAATTGTCATTGTCCTAAGGATGATTTCCCAGTTCTGATTACATAACTTTTAATTGATGCAATAGCTGGCTATGAAGCACTTTCCTTCATGGATGGATATTCCGGATATAATCAAATTCGAATGGCTCTAGAAGATGAAGAATCCACGGACTTCAGAGCCCCTCAAGGTGTGTTTTTCTACTGGTTAATGCCCTTTGGCTTAAAGAATGAAGGTGCAACATATTAGTGTTCCTTGCATTGTATCTTCAAACCCTTTTTAGGGAAGTTTTTTGAATGCTATGTGGACGATTTGGTGGTCAAATCCAAACATCATTCTAATCACATGGCTGATTTGGAAGACATATTCCACAAGCTTCAACAACATAATTTGAAGATGAACCCCTTAAAATGTGCTTTTGGGGTAACCTCAGGAAAATTTCTCAGCTTTGTTGTACGCCATAGTGGTATTGAAGTCAATCCTGAGAAGACAATGTCAATCCTTGGAATTTCACACCCTCAAAATTTGAAAGAATTAAGAGGACTTCAAGGAAACTTAGCCTATATTCGGCGTTTCATCGCCAATTTGGAAGGTAAAAGTTTACCCTTGACCAAATTTATGAAGAAGGGAGTCACTTACCAGTGGATTGAATAATGTTAAGAAGCATTCGATATTCTCAAGAAATATCTCTTGAGTCCATCAGTACTCTTGAATCATGTTGAAGGAAGACCACTTATCCTCTACATGACAGCTTTAGAGAAATCATTGGGTGCCTTTCCTGCTCAGAAGAATGATGATGGGAATGAAAACAGCCTCTACTACCTTAATCGGACAATGCTTGAAGCAGAAACCAGATATTCAAGTATTGGGAAGTGATGCCTGGCATTAATCTTTGTAGTTCAGAAGTTGAGACACTACCTGCAACACCACGAGGTCCAATTGGTATCTCGCAATAACCCACTCAAATTCATCCTTAGTCATCCAATGCTTACAGGACGTCTGGCAAGGTGGGAAGTTATTTTGCAGCAATTCGACATTTAGTATGTGTCTCAAAAGGAAATAAAGGGCCAAGATCTGGCTGATTTACTTGATGAACACCCTTCATTGGAAGACACATCTTCAGATATTGAACTCCCCAAAGAGGAAGACTTCTCTATTAAAGAAAGTCCTCAGGCATGGGAAATGTATTTTGATGGTGCTTCCAGAAGTCCAACAGATAGGAAAAAGGAAAATTCTAAATTCAATAAATATGGCTTAGGAATTGTGCTAATTTCTCTAGAAAATATAGTGTTACCTTATTCCTTCTTATTGTGGGAAGGTGGTACCAATAATGAAGCAGAATACCAAGCTCTCATCGCCGGCTTGGAATTGGCACTTCAAGAACAAGTGAATCACCTAAAGGTGAGCGGTGATTCATACCTTGTAATCAAACAAGTCAATGGGGATTATGCCATCAGAAAAGAAGAACTAATCCCTTTGTATGATTGCGTCAGAGAGTTAATGGAAGAATTACCTTCAGAACCTAAATTTTATTATGTCCCGCGATCACAAAATGCTCAAGCTAATGCACTGGCTAATATAGCCATAACTCTGGAAGATCCCAATTGGGACGAGACAACCAACAGTATTGCCCACCGTCATGGAATTTCACCTTATGTTTGAATCAGAATAGAGTAAATTAATGAAATTTGTCCCATTCTTGAACCGTATGGTCATACTACAAGATGGATGTCACCTATCTGGGAATATATTCAAAATGGAACACTTACACCTGATAGAGCCGAGAATGAACAAATCTGGAAACGTGTAGTCAATTTTACACTTTATGATAGCCCAGACCACCTAGAGAAAATTCTCTACAAACGTGGTTTTGATGGAGTTCTCTTCAGATGCATTGATGGTTAAGAGACAATGGCTGTCATGAAATAAGTGCATGCAAGAGTCTGTGGTTCCCACCAGTATGGACATAGACTGTCTGATCAGATTCGAAGGCTTGGTTACTTTTGGCCTTCAATGATACAAGATTGTGTTAATTTCACAAAGAAGTGTCTTTCATGCCATGTACATGCCAACTTCATTCATCAACCTCCAGATTTTCTTCATACAGCTAAATACTTGTGTCCATTTTCCACATGGGGAATGGATGTGGTGGGACCTTACCCTTCATCCACGACCAAGAATTTTAATTATATTCTTACTCCTACTGACTTCTTTTCCACATAGGAAGAAGAAATACCTCTTAATGAAGTCAGTTCCAAATGCATTGTTAGATTCATCATGTCTAACATCATTACCAGATTTGGTGTCCCTCATACAATATTGACGGACAATGGCACCAACATTTGTTCTTCCTAGGTGAAGACGTTTTATCAAGAATACAACATCAAATCCGACCATTAATCACGGTATCATGCAGCGGCCAATGGCCAGATATAATCCTTCAATAAGACTCTTTCAAATATACTGCAAAAGATGGTTGGTAAAGATAATAAATCATGTCCTGATAAACTCTTTCATGCTTTATGGGTTTATCAGACTTCCACCCGCACTGCAATGTGGTCAACTCCATATTCACTGTTATATGGAACGGAAGCCATCTTGGCCATTGAAGTTCAACTACCCTTGCTCAGAGTAGCCATTTGTGATCAGTAATCTACAGATGAACAATCTCAAAAGCTATTAAATGAATTGGAACAGTTAGATGAGAAAATATTGTGCACTTTTCACCACTTGGAAGTCTATCGGAATCGAATAGAAAGAGCTTTTAACAAAAAACTTCATCTTCGTTCATTCACTCTGGGAGAATTGGTATTAGTTCTCAGAACTCCAATAATACTAGGAATGAAGCCTCCCAATCTTGAGCCAAAATGGGAAGGACCTTACTCAATAAATAAGGTCTACTCCAATGGAACTTATTCTCTAATCTCAATGGATGGAGAACTCATCACTACTCCAACCAATGCTATATTTCTGAAGAAATATTTTGTATTAGCACAAAATACAGCAATGGTCCAGCATATGACCCTAAACTATTTTCAAGTCCCTTACGTCCAGCAAGACGTTAAACTGCATCATCCACGGTCCATGCATACGACCTTAAACTATTTACACATTCCTTACGTCCAGCCTGACATTAAACTGCACCATCCAGGGTCAATGCATATGACCTTACACTATTCGCACTTTTGCCCAACATGACCTTAAACTGTGTCCCCATTCATCATCCTTTCTATATGAAGTTAAACTATATAAAAGTCCCTTACGTCCAGCGAGACGTTAAACTGCATAACCAACGGTCCATGCATACAACCTTAAACTATTGGAACTTACGTCCAACATGACGCTAAACTCTATCGTCCCTTTGTCATCCAACATGACATTTAACTGTGAAAAAGTCCATAATATGTCCAACATGATGTTAAATGGTGTACTCTTTTTTCCGCACTGCATGACATTAAACTGCAATGTTCCTCTTTTTGTCCAACATGACATTAAACTGTATTGTCCCCATCGTCCTAACTACATGACGCTAAACTGTATAGAATGTTCTTAAATACGTCATACATGACATTAAACTGTACTTTGTCCCTGCTACATGAAATTTAATTATGTAGTACCAATAGTCTTAACTGCAAGACATTAAAATGCATAATCCCTTCATATGTCCTACATGACATTAAACTGTGCGTCGTTAAAGTTGTTGTTACCTCTTGTTTCTCACACTGAGTATGAATCACGTGTGCTCAGAGCAAACATAAACCATAACACTCTCTCTGGGATACTAACCATGTGTATGTCCAAACACTATTTTTTAGATCATTTTCCCCAAGGACAACTTGATCACTAATTCATTCTTTAATTGAACTACGCGAACTATGATCCTTGCCTTCCAGGCTAGGTACATAGGCAACCTCCCAAGGTTCAAGCCCAAAACCAATCTCTTCATATCAGTTCACCTCCATCTCATACGATGTTGATTCGTGAAACCACCCCTAGAATCAGTATCTTTACATTAGTTCACTTTCATCCTTTCTATACGACGTTAAACTATACAAAACTTTTGTCCAGTATGAAAATAAACTACAATATTCATTGATACCCTCACCTGAGAGGGTATCATTATTTACATTTATTTTCAATCATGTTTCATTTCAAATACTACATGCATACATAGGAATGCCTGAGCTTTTTTGGGTTAAACCATCATTGCACTAAAGTCCCCTTTCACCCTTCACATGTACGAACCTAATTTGTACAGAGGGTAGTTCTAGAACTACATGGGCATGATTCCCGTCCTTATGGGACACATAGTTACGTTTGAGTGTCCCTCGAATCCAGGCCCATGTCTTTTGGGCCTAACCCCAAATTCCTATTTCAGTCCCCTGGCTGAAAAAAAATCCACATGAAAACACACACTGTGTATTTCTTATAATTGTCCTAGCTCTATGAACCTAAACTAAGATCTCCAATCCTATTGTCCCACATGATGTTGAACTGTATTTCGAGAACTATGTATGGCTTGATTCCCATCCTTATGAGATATGTAGTGAAGTCCAACATTTCCATTCAGGACCCAGCCACAACATGATTATGGTTAGAATTGATCTATGTATCTTTAAATACATTGGAAAATACCCATCTTTATCTGTCATAATCCTATCCCTAAATATTTTCAGATCTTCATAACCCTTTTTGTAACCTCTAATCACAAAAGGCCTGAAATTCTGAGAGTTCTTTTGCCTGACCATGCAGCATGTGCCCCTAGGCGGCCTTGCATAAACAGTCTACATAATGGACCTGTCTGCCAAAAGATGATATTATTTGACTATGAAGCCAATTCCCTCAGGTGGCCCTGCATAATTCAGCCCCCTAACGGGTTTTTTAAATAGTGGTAACTTCATTCTTGGGAATAAAGACACTTTTTTCATTATTTATCTTGATAATATGTAGGGATCCGTAAAAATATCCATCCTTAACAAATTTGTCCCTTATCCTTTTTCATGATCTGAAAGTATTCAAGTCTATGGTTTATATTCTCCTTCCCTACGTTTGGGTCATACCTTCATAGGAGTGATATCCATCCAGTTTTTCGATAATCGTGTTTGGAAATATCTTCTCCATAATCAAGTACCTCTTTCTATATATCAAAATCTATACTTAGGAAAATTTGAATCTCAATAAACATTCACTGGCTTTCTAGCACAAGGAATGTATATTTATGAGAGTTCTTTTTCCTGACTATGCAGCATGTGCCCTTAGGTGGACTTACATAAGTAGTCTACATAACAGACCTGTCAGCCAAAAGATGCTATTAGTTTAACTAGGCAGCCAATGCCCTTAGGTGACCCTGCATAATTCAGCCTCCTAACAGGTTTGTTAAATAATGGTAACTTTATTCTTGGGAATTACTTCTTCGAATGCCTTTTAGATATTTTTCATATCATTCCTCAAATTAAAATTTTCTTAAGTCATAGTTTACATATTTTCCCTTCATACATGAGTATGGTAATATGTTTTTAGATAAATTGTAAAAGAATTGAGTCAATTATAATTCATTCGGTCAAGGCTATTTCGACCATAAACATTAACCTCTTTATGTCTGATGTGCATGACATTAAACTTCCCACAAAAGACAAAGGAACTCTGAATAAAATTCAAGTTCCAGCTCACTATACATACATTTTGTATGATTTAAGTTATATTGAGAAATTAAAAGATTCAATGTTTGTAGGGTTATTTACATTAATCCTAGTAAAAAAATCAAACTATGCTTACTGGTCCCATTGTCTTAGGTAAAATTTAAAGCATGTAGTAGGAAAACATGTGAACAAGTGATTGTAGATGAAAGCATTATTTCCATTTGATGCACAAGAAGTAGAAGGACATCCACAGATTGGAGTCTCTCCTCTTTTCCCAGAAATTATAGGAGGATGTCAAAAGAAGTCTTCACTTGATGTACAACATCCCGAGATTCATCAACAGCCACTTGAAGCTCATGCACTCGACCAACTTCACTCTTTTCAGCATGATAGAGGTCTTTCTTGGCATCTTCAATGGCTTTCATACCATTTGTTTGAGCTTCCTCCAGTGAATTATTGAGTAGGTCAAGTTCCCCAGTAACAACATATAACTGTTGCTGAAGGTGCATCTTCTGAACGACTGTATCATGGATATTATGCTTCAGCTCCTTCATCATGGTAGCATAGTCAGCCTCATCTCAGGATATTACAGCTTCAAATTCACTGATATTGACTGACAGCTTCACCCTGGCCAGATCTTCATGGCACTTTTTCTCCTGCTCCCTTCTTAAGATGACTTGTTTCACCGCGGTATTGATATCTTGGTATCCAAAACTTCCAAGTCCTAGCATGATGAACTGGGATGACAATCGCGAAATATTTGATGACCGCTCGTCAGAAGTAACTTTAGATATTATTTTACATATGTTGTTCCATGCCTTGCGTCGTGAAAAGCTGAGTGCCTTAAGCACCTCTGGGTCTGATTCAACATCATCATCACATGGGGGCATGTAATCTGGGATTAATGAACATAAGGAAGTGCTCTATTCTTCTCCTTCCCCCATGACCCTAGATGCTTCACCTTTTACTACTATCTGGGCGGAGTATGAGACTTCACCTCCAATTCTGGCCATTGAATTTGATAGCCCTGTTTGATCAATTAAATGTATGATTAGTTTAATAGAATAATGGAAATTGGTTGACTATCTTGAAAACTCAGTAATATAACTACCTAACAGTAGATCAGAAGCTTGAGAAGACTCCTCCCCATCATTCCCAGTTTGTACAATATCTTTAAGATGGGTCTCAGGAGGTTTTACTGGGTTTATCTCCACATGAGCTAATGTTTCTACAATGGTAGGGTTGAAATCAATGTCCACACCCTCTTCAGGCATTGACAGTTCATCAGCTTCTATGGATGGAACTGCATATTATTTTTAGTCATGATTAGAAGTGTAAATTGAAAGAAAATTTACTGGACGAAGGATAACACTCTTGCAAAAGGTCTTCTAAATCACATGATAACATAGCATGATCATAAAATTCTTCGAAAGACATGCCATGATTAATCATTTCATCCAATGATATTTCAGAATCATGGTTAGTATCACCATTGGGAAAATTTGATGTGTCCTCTTGGCGACTCTCATTCTACGGCCACTGAACCTAAAAAGATACTTCAAGAAGGATGGATAATTCAGTTGCTGCAGCTACCAATGATTCTGGTGCAGGTTCTTCTCTACTTGTAGAAGCTGCAAGAGATGTACTGGGAATAGATGTTGGATCTTTTTCAGGAGAAACCATGTCAGCTTGAATTTTCAATTTTTCTATAGCGCCCTTCATGGTCCTTAAAGGAGGATCAGTCCTTTCCCTCATAGGGGAAATTGAACAATCCCCTGCAATCCCATGGAAAGTGAGTAGACTTTTTCATGGTTTAAAATTCATGATTATCCGAAGGACTTACCACTACTGAAAAAGCGTTTAGAAGTGAACTTCCTCCTTCGTCGTGTTTGTCCTTTTGGTTTTTTGGGAGTGTTGATAGTCTCCTTATTGGTACTTGAATTGGCGAATGGAAGGGCATGTCCAAATCCTCATTCATGGCCTTCTGGCCTGAAGATATCTCGCCCGGTTCGTGAGGAGATTCATCACCATCCCCGATGGAAGTACCTCCAGGGCTATATTGTGGCGAAGGAACCTTAGTAGTTCCTTTATTTGAAATCTAAAAGATGAAGAAAATGACTCCCTTAAGTAACAAATCATTGACTGAAGTCAAGTTTCAAAGCAAATAAGGAATGAAAAATTACATCTTCAAGAGCCACGTAATCGTGCCACTCCTCATCAGTCCGCTTAGAGGTGCCATGATCAATCAATTCTTTCACCCTTCTGGTGACAGGAACAGACTCATCAGTGGAATATATGAGCATTTCTAGCTCTTTGATGTAAGCCCGCACTTCATTGGGGTTATCCTCATATCAGATATCTGTAGAAGCCAGAAGATTCCCTATTCCAGGAAGTTGTAGGCCCTCAAACAAATCTAGCCATACGGTCTCAGTACCACAGTATAATCTCTACCATGTCTGGATAGCCTCTGGTATTATATATGAAGGCTGTGAGGAAGGTCCTACAATCTTTGATTTCAGTTTCTTCACAGCTCCTGCAACTGCAGATAGAGAATAAGAAAATAAGACTTATTTCTTTATAAAGTAGTAGTGATCAAATTACCACAATAAAGTAACTAACCAGGAGTTGCTGGAGTAGGTCTCTTGATTCTAATCAGAGGATTATATCGGGCACCAGGCCACTTTTCCACATGTTGTGCCTAATCATCCCCATCATGGGAATCCGGTGAATCAGTCCTAGAAGAGGAATCTAGAGAATCAACTTCCAGTGGAGAAACATCCCCTTCATGAGGAAGGGTTTCTTTCTCTATAGTTCTCTTCCTTTTCCCAACCTGATAAACTGGGTGGTTCAGCACCCCTTTAGGATTTGATGCTATCCAGTGCATGACATACCATGTAGTCAAGTTATGTGACACTTTTTCAACTGGTCGATGAAATACCACCCCAGTATTCTCCCTTGACGTCAGCAGCCACAGTTGCCGAGAAACCATTAGATGTTCCTCTTACCTGACATGTACTGGGGGAGATACAACAATCTGTTGCATACAATTGAATTGATGTGAAAATATATATGGAGCATATGCCTCACATATAATTTTTCTGTCAATCCTGGAAACTAGCACACCATCTCTGCAAGCTAGAATGTATGCCCTCAAATCCAAGTGGGCTGTTCCATTATCAGCAAACCACCCAGTTGGCGGGTTTCCATAGGGAAAGAAGTTGAATTAATTAAACATGCTCAGCCACACATTCATGTCATAGGCATTAAGATCTAATGGAGCAACTCCAGAGAATTCTTGCACTGACGGCCTGAAAAAACATCCAGGAATTTGTAATCCATTCTGTACATTGTAAGACCTGAAGTGAGTGGCGATCCATACCAATAAAACATGGAATGGCACCACTATTCTTAAAGTATATTTACTGATGAAGACATGAATTAAAATCCTGTGAATCTTTTCTAAAATGGGGGTAGCCAACCAAACCATTTTTCCCTTATCCAACTTTTCCGCAATGACGAAGGTACCGGGCCTGACGCCTCCCTTCAAATCCCTGACTGGTAAGAGATAAACGCTAAGCCAAAAACCCAAGAAGCCCTCCAAACGAGCCTTCTTCAGGATCCATTTATTCACCTAATATCCCTAGTTCTCAAACTCTTTTGCTACTAGTTTTGGCCAGAATGTGCCAGACGCACCCCTCTTATCAGGTTTTGGGCAGGTGGAGGGACGGGTGGGCCTCTTATACTTGGATCTCTTTTTCTGGGATCCTTTCTCCTTCGGCTCCTTCTCCTTAGGCTCTTTCTCTTTCTTCTCAATAAGAAATATATTAATCCACTCCTCTGGATTAATATCCTTTCTAGAATGAGTTAATGAGGTCCTTGAACTCGTGAGCCTATGGAAGATTTTAAATAATTCCCAAGCTAAAGCAGGAGTCTTCTTTGAATCATTCCAAGTCACCTTTGGAGGAATGAATTCATCATATATGTTACCCAAAACTGGATCCCCTGAGATCATGTGGACATCCCAAACACTGATGCCAACTTCTCCATGAGTCACGTGGAATGAATTAGTTTCTAGGCACTAATGGCTGAGTATCTCCGGCATGAAGTTATCATATATATAGACATATGTTTGCCCAACCCAAACAGCTGCGTATATAACCACTCCTTTCAGATCCTCGACAAACTCTACACAGGTTTGTCGCACCTAGTATTCCCACATCCATGTTGGCTTCACACCCCCCAGGACGGAAGTCCCAAATTTTCTTCCAGCCATTGGATTGATCCATCTAAGCATTTCGGAAGATTGAAAGATGACAATGTGGTTGCAGCTCAGTCTTATGAGGCTTCAGATCTAGCGTACAAGGGCTATGATGGATCATGTGGGCCTTCCCCATTGTTCTATCATTTATAAATACTCCTCCACATGAGATATTTTCTGAAACAATGTTGGTGTAATTCTGAAACCAAGAAAATGGGAGATAGTTCTTTGCTTCTGGGGTAGTGACTTCTCGCAGATAACCATAGCCATACAAAGGCAGATAAATGATTTTGGGGAAGTCATGATGATATTTCTTCAGTTAATTAGCCAAATATGGTAGACTTCTATTTTTGACGGTATAATAATCATGTCCAATGATATCCTTCTTATTATCAAGATTTTTTCTTTCCAGTTCATCAGCTATTCTGATTAACCTGAGAGCAATTCATTCTGAAAAAAAGTTGAACAATTAACTCTCACGTAAGTTTATTTTTCAAAAAAATTGTGGAGGAATTCAGAAAAAAAGGGCAAATTCCTTAAGGGGAGCAAGTCTAAAACTTGGCGCGCATGTATAATGTGTCTCACATGTATTTGGTGCGCAAGTATCACTGCACAGGTCCAGATACCTTGACAACAGAGTGACAACAAAGGAAAAGAGGAAAAGAGAGAAAATTGCGCGGCAGAGATGGCCTGCGTGGAGAGAGCTCGAAAAAACCAGAAGTCAGTGTTATGCGCAACAAATAACCGCATATTTATAGGCCAGGCCAACCACCTGCACTCCTATAGCCAGCACCCTCCAGCCCTGTGCGACTCACACTTGTGTGGTGATGGTTGCATGGTGAACACCTGCACACCTCTTTCCCTTTGGTTTTCTTGTTTCCCTCAGAGTCACATCCTTATTCTTTCGGATCCAACTCTGAGAAGGGAATTTTTTTATGCTACTTTTCATCACATTGTCTAAAGGAATGGAAAGAAAAATGGCTTAGCAAATAAGTGATTCATCCTTTGAAGAAAAGATAAAAAATCGACAACAGAATGAACAAGGATTCAAATGCACATGCGCCGCGCAAGTTCCCTCACTGTCACACAAGTACACTTGCGCGACACCTGATGGTCACACAAGTGACTTTCGCAACCTAAGTGATAACCACCCGAGGTCTTCCCTAGAATATAAATACCCATGGTGGGCCCCCCATTTCGGGGATAATTTTTCCAAAATCCAGATACAGATCTCTGAACCCCCAAGTCTCTTCTTCAGGTCTTCCGAACACTTTTAAGGTAATTATTTACCTAGAATGGAAGGTCTAAACAATAGAAGTAAGTTCTATGTGTTAGAATTCACTAACACTTGCGCACCTATGTGTTTTACCCTTAAGAGAAATGGACAAACTTGTGTGCACCCTACTTCTTCACCAGAACTTGCACGCCATCTTCTGGAAAGCCTCTAGGGATAATACCAAGGGTTTGAGCCAAGTCTCGCCCAAGTATTACCCTAAGGACTGGGAATCACGCAGGTAACTATGTGCCGCACAGGTATACCAGTGCGCCCAGGGACTTCCATGCCCACGCAGTACCTACATGCCTTCCAGGACTTGCTCGCCGCTTTCTTTTTGGGTGCCTTTCCTGCCGATTTCACCCCACTTATGCCATTCCACCTCTCCTATTCAATATTCAGTCTTCAAGACACTCTTCAAATCCATTTATGGCATGATTTCTTGATTTGACTTCCTTATCTGAAAGGAACTTCGTGGAACATCTCTCAAAACCTAGTGATTTACACATCTTTATGTCATTAAATATTGAGATTTCATTCATTCATCCTCATCCTTTAAGATGAGAGAAGCCCTTAACATGGGACTCCTTTTTAGTAATAAGCCCCAGTCATAATTCCCATTAATTTTGGGCATCCTCCTTAAGAGTAAGCCCCAAGTCCTCTAATCTGGGAATCCTCCTTAAGAGTAAGCCCCAGTCTTAAAATTCCCAAATATGGGAATCCTCATTAGGAGTAAGCCCTAACCATAATTAACACGGGCTTCCTTTTCAGGAGTAAGACCCTATCTCAAATATGGGCTTCCTCTTTAGGAGTAAGCCCCTAGTCCCTTAATTTTTCATGTCCCTTAACTTGGGCCTTCTTCTCAGTTGTAATCCCCAACATTAATCTCTCTTAACCAGTCTTAATTTTCTTTTGATCTGGGATTCATTCTCAGGATTAAAACCTAATCATAAGTCTCCTACTAACTAAGGAACCTTACTTAGGAGTAAGCCCCAAGATTAGAGTATCCAAATATCCATGAAGCACATATACCATTATGGACTCTATTCCTAGATTTCTTCAATAAAGTAAATCTTAATCCTCATCTATTTGGGCAGTCAAAGACACATAAACCCCACATCATTGCATCTTTAATGGAAAAATTGTCTGGTTTCACCAATACCTCTTTTTTGTCACACCAACCATGACTCACATGATCTTAGAGTGTAAAAGTAATCATGAAATCTTTATTTGAGCCATCAATCATGAATAAACATCATTCTCCCTTACTCGAACTACGTGGGTTCTGATTCCTTTTCCAAAAAAAGGATACGTATGTAGCCAAACTGCGGGTACGATCCCAACTCTGAAATAATCAATGTCCTTATGAATGACAATAAACATCAAGTGCCCCACCGAGTGGATTTAAAACCAGTTTTGTCATCAAAATGACCTAGAGACCTTCATGTATTGAATTATACCATCGGCTAAGAATCTATAAACAAATTCAGATGATTCTCTATAGATGAAGAACCTCGAATACACATAAAAGATTCTTTAAATTTCCTACATATCAATCATTGATTGTCAGATCTAAAGGAAAACTCCTTTTATACTTGTTAATGTAATAAGGATTCACGAACATAACTTAAATCTATAAAGAGAGTCCCAGAGTAGACAATAATCCCCCTCAAAAAGGTGTGATGAGTCTGACCTTCCATCATCTCAACAAATTAAAATTCCTAAGCCTCATCAGTCCACAACTAATGAGCGCCTACCTTTGGAAAGTAGGTCCAAATGGATATGGAATCACTGGATGTTTCTGGTTCTACGGAAAATCCCATTAGAAACCGATTTGAATGTTTGAATATTCAATCAACGAGGTCATCCCCAATTCCAAAGGGAAACAACTTATGACATTATAATAAATTTTTTTCTATGATTCATAATGAATCCATATCAATAACACCAATAATGTGTGACAATGATTAATAAACCCTTTATGGTGTAAGGGATAAACTAGTATATGGAAGAGAAACCATGTACCACCACAACTCATATTCCTCTAAATCATTGCTCCATCCCAGTAATATACATGACTTCATCCTCACCTCCGTATATGTTAGGGTCCTTCTATAAGTCGTGACAGATTAAAATATATCCATGGGGATAATATGACCTCATTTTCAGAGTGTAAAACATTTTTCTAATTATGGATTGGTCAAATAATAATGCAATTCATAAAAATAAACTACATGATCAAATTAATGAGTAAGATCCCATGGAATATTAGATTAATGATCCAAATATATATAGAAAAATCATAAATACTAGATAAGTTATATACAACCATCTCATAGCTATAAAATAGAAAAAGGAAAAATATAAACATAACTTCAGATGATTTGAGATTTATCCTAGATCCTATATCCCACATTCTAACATATCCATACAATCAAGCATCACATCAAGACGTTCATTATCATAAAAACGAAAACAATGTAGCATTTACTCAAGTACATTTCTTCCTTGGAATCCAAAGATGGATGTCAATAAAATGTCATTGGACACCACTAATTATGTATAATGAAATGAAATTATGTAAATGTAAACAATAATGGTGTTCAATAGAAAAAAAAAATTATAAACTATAAAATTTAGAAATAAATACAACATTATAGAGCCTCATGGCATAAGTGGATAGCTAATGCTGACACTATCATCTAGGACAATTCCATTCCCTGGAAATGATGGATGAATCATTTCATAATATAATTACAAGGTTAATCATTGAGGAAACCATAATAATGTTTCTGTTGAGAAATCCACAGGGATCATAAATGCATTCCCTAATAGAAATCTACAAAAACCACAACATTTGAGAATGAATTCAAGGGATTTATCCTAACATTTAGAAACACAAAATTATGTCTCAAGCCCCTGAAATAAAATAAAATAAATAATTGATCTGAATCATGGGAGCACATCCCTTGAAATTCAGCGAGTATAGCATTACATAGTTGATGGAATTAATCCATGTAATTCAATAAGTGAATAAATTATATCAATTTAATGGAAATATTCCCCATATAATGTTTTGTAATTAATATATGTATAATCCACTAGTTTTATTTTGAGGTATTACACAGTATTTTACATCATTCAACCCATGTAAGTGTTCAATCTCAAAATTTACATGAGTCCCCTAGAATAATAAAAGGCCTATCCATGAAATTAATTTTCAATAACTTTTATAATTAATCCATGAACTCTATCCCCAGAATCCCAACTATCAAATATAATTCCAAAAATATTGAATCAATCTTTATCGAAATATAAATACAATATAATTTATTTTCTTATGAAATCAATTTCCAATTTAAACATTTCACATATAGTAAATTTTAGGACATAATTTAATGCTTCTATTAAATTAAATTCACAATTTCATTTATGATTTCCATTTTTATCATCACTACCAATTCATAGGGATCATTGATAAAAATTAGAGATATCCAATTCAACAAATATATTATTAGTGAAATCCCAAAAATATAATATTTATTTCATTATTTTCCAACATACAAACCTAACCCACAACATTCATAGGTTTAAAAAATATCATCCCCAAGAATAAAATATTTTATAAGTCTAAAGGATTTTTCAAAACATAAATACCTTTACTAAATATATAGTAAAATTTTTCTTTAATGCATCTGATAATCCAGAATGACTATGGAACCCAAAATTGATTATGGTGAAAAGACAATTAGATAAACAAAAATAAAACCACTATATTATCCTTAAAGATGCCCACTTTTCTAATACTGACCTATAGTTTTAGAAGAAATGAAATCAATTAGAGTACCATACAGAAAAACCTGAAATAGGGTATAAAACACATAAAACTGGTTATGAAAATTGTTAGTGAAAAACATTAAATGAATTGAGTGGACTCTTAGAATCACCTAAATCCATCCATTGAAATTGATTACAAGTCAACTGCACATGAAATTGAGAATATCCAAGGAGAATAAAGAGTCGATGATATGTGCTCCCCAAATATAGGAAAATTCCCAATGGAAACTAAAAGGCAATGTTTAATGAATAAGTTTACACATGGTTAAGGGGTATTTTTCTATTTTTTATAGTGGTATTTGTATTGATTTTATTGTTGTACAATTTTTGTGCTAGTAATTCTATCCTAAACTACCTTAGATAAAAAACTTCTCATTTTTATGGTTCACAATTTACAAACAATGTTCTATCCCCGTTGAATTCCCCTTCAACCTTATGTGGATTTTTTGATAGTTACCTCCAGCCTAAGGATGGATAAAAAACAGTGCATCAATTAAATAAAAGTCATGTGGGTGTTGTTAATGGTTAGACCGAAAAGTGTTCTCATGATGAAAATATAAAAATGTAAAATTCCATACCCAAACACCTATAATACTAACAAGACCTCTGACCCCCTTAGAGAACCTAATTCCTTGTCCAAAAGAACCATTTGAGGGTCTAAAACTATCAAAATTCAGAACCGGAATATGGTTGAAAAAATAACCCCACCCCTGATTGAAAATGTAAATCACTCCGAAAAATCGAACACCTAATTAGATATGCAAATTTATAATATCCACACCACAAAATAAATCATATTGGAGATGCTACCCTAGGAATAATTGTGCACAAATCATAAAGAAACTATAAATTCATCAGTGGTTATTCTGATACCAAAACAATGTCATCTAACTTCACTATTCATAAGCACATTCACCCATATATTGTGATACTAATTATACATTAAACCCAAACACAAAAATACATTATTGGTGGAATCATGAAATATAAATTAACAATCATTACAACCTTTGAGTTTATGTTACTAGTATATAAAATACAACACTCACCCAAAATATCATCCACAGACATAGTCTTCCTTATATTACTATCTACAACTCATGGCCTCACCCAAATTCCAAAACTGGAAGGCAACCTAAAACACTATATTCTCATACTTTGAAACCCAAAAAAATTGCTTGATTAAAAAAATACTCATGATAAAAACTAAAAATTCATACCACAACTACCTATTACAGACATCAGACCACCAAATTCCAACTAATACATAACCAAAGATACCTGTACCTAGGTGTTCTCCTAAAACTATTCCCCACTAATTTGGTTCAATAACATTATTCTTGATATTTATACAAAACCTATTGAAACTAGGTCCATGATCCCAAATAGTTATTGGTGTGATCCACTAAATAATTCTTCCTTATTACTGGTCTATAGCCACAAACACGGATGATACCCATCACAAGCCAAACACTAGTGTTCTTTTGCCTCATCCACATTATATTTCTGAGACACCAACCTGAACCTTACTTATGGTTCTATTAATAAAGAGATGTTCCACATGAAATTTATTAAGGTATGAAAAAACATTCATATTGTCTTGAAAGATAGGTATAAACATCATTCTGACTTGAAACACCCCACTTTGAAATAAAACAATGGTCAAAAATCCAATACAACTCCTCGATTTTAACCATGAACCAAATTAATAAACATAATACACTCCATTCATAGGTTCCAAAATTGATGTTTTTTCATGGAATCCGACTATGATACTCAAC
The DNA here is from genome assembly GCA_963277665.1 of Viscum album. Lineage (NCBI taxonomy): Eukaryota > Viridiplantae > Streptophyta > Magnoliopsida > Santalales > Viscaceae > Viscum > Viscum album. The sequence continues at coordinate 1,145,997,374 of OY728148.1, forward strand.
CATTCATTTCATTCTGAATAAAAAGAACCTTGAAGAGTTTCCAACCTACCAACTAATTATTTATTAAATGAAGAGTTGGAACATCACTAGCATACTGTTAAGAATTCCTAGAAATACACAATGATGCATCAATCATACACCAAATAATTATTAATCATACTCCAATGATTATCCATAAATTAATAAAATAGGTATACAAAGTTCCAACCCTCTCATTTTGTAAAACCCTCGTAGTTTAGTTGTTAAACAATATTCCTTTTCATCTTGTTTGACTATGATCATCATCTCCCAACTAATCAATGTCACCCTTCAACCATATCTCAAACATCTCAGGATGATATATATGATTATACATCATAAAAATATATCTAAATTTCTATTTCCATAATCCAAAATGGAATCCTAAAAATTCATATTCACCACCCCAAGAGTATGTACTACTACACATATGACTTTTTAACTTAAGTGTTCAACCTTCAATGACAAATTTTGATGCTCTTAACGAAGGAGTGTCCTTGGGGTTACTCACTTGAACACCCCCACAGAATTTCTAAATAAATAACTAATACATATTTTACATACAATATCTAACATATATCAATGTATTTCATGAATTAAAATAAAACCAATATTCGAATAAGGACCTCACCCAAAGGTGGCCTATGGTGAACTCCCCACCACATAACATTACATATACTAAAATAAAAAGATAAATCTATAGGATTAAACAAAAAATATGAAATACCACCCCTTAGTACATTCTATCCAAAATTATCTACACCACATCCGTTTGGATTAACTTGGATCAATGGTTCTAGAGGTCCTCATTCCGTTGCGGTGTCACCACCATCTCAGTGGAGAGATCCTCATATACTTAAAAATACCTAGGTTATCATAACCCCAAAATGAGAATTTTCTCAATTAAACTATATTCAAGAATAGATAGACAATCAAAATGAATAGGCTTCCATGACTCCCTCAAAGTAGTTGTGTGCCCATGATCATCACGATAGTATGGTTATCACATAACTCGATTTCCTATATGACCCAAACGATTTAGTATTGATACATATGCATTCAGTGTCACTAATACAAATACAACAATCATAATGAATAGGGAACATAAATCATATTGATCATGATAAAACAACATGAAATCATACATATTCCATCCTATCACATCACCTTAACAACCCCATTACCCTCAATTGTCAATTTACTCCATTATTTCATCAAAAAATGTCATCCTATGTTCTCTTGGGCTATCATTCATCCCTCCACTAATAACCCATTGATCCATAGAATGATATGAACAACTCACACCATGAAATTTTTTGGACCCGACCTTAACTCACCCAAAAACCACTAGTTAGTCATGATTCGTTCAATTTTAGAGATCTTAACGACCATCACCATATACCACCACATTTCTAAAAAGACAGGTGTCTTGGAATCATACTGATTCTACCATTGAATCCATGTATAGACACCAAGACAAATTTATCATAGGGTTCCCTAGACAACAAAAGATGACGTAACACAAGAGAATTTTTTTCAAATCCATATCATGGAATTCCCAAAGCATCCCAACCTTATACTATAAGAATACAAGAACATTCTGTGATTTGGTTGAAATTTAGAATTTCTCACCATGTTTTACTAATCATGGTACTTCCCATATAGAATCATCACCATATATAAAGATAAAAATCTACCAAAATATATCTAACAAGAAATATGAATGATTATTCTTCTTGAAAACAACCTTTATGTGAAGTGTGGTAGAACACTCTGTTCTCCTACTCACAAAAACGAAACACCAAATGTTTCAAAACCAAAAACATAGTAGAAACTACCATGAACCGAATCCATAAAAAGAAGAATCCCTAAAAAGTCACATATCTAGGCATGAAAAAGAATGTATTACCCCCATCCCCACCACACCCATAAGGCCAAACCTTACATATAGATATGAATTGACCCACTAAAAACTACAATCACTTCTAAGGGTCAATAGATCCATACACCTAGCCAAAATATTAGAAAACACCAAGCTTGAGCTATCTAGAATGACAACTTACACATATTAAGATCGTAAATAACCTTACATAGACACACACACCACAATTGTATCATAACGTGGGATCAATCTATAACCCAAACTACTGATGAATATGGTCTCCTTCCATCACACAAGGATAGAATACATACACTTTCCTGATCACCAAATACAACTCCAGGCTATAAAATGTTACTCCAAAAGGATTTTCATTTCATCACCTTTCATTGTGTTTTCAATTTGAGTTTCATTTATACTATCACATACCAATTCTTGGGTAAATAAAATTTTAGTAACAAGTTATAAGGGAAAGAAAATGAGGAGTTTCTTAATGCCATTTTATTTAACTAAATTATTTATTTAAATTCACCTATGTCACATATATCATATAAGCTTAAGTATTCATCACTTCCTTGTTCACATAACCATTCAAATTCCATCACTAAACTATTTTCACATGAACATTCAATCAAAATTTAATGTGGAAAATCACTTGTATTATATTATTTGAACTCTATTTAACTAACTTTACTGTAAATTAAATATATGAATCCACATTGTATGTGTATATTCATGTAAAATTAATCCTATATTTCTGTAACTCAGGTACCATGCCAATACCAATTATCTAGCCAAATACATATTTCATTATTACCAAGGATTCAGATTTTAATTCTATTTCATTATTCAAAATGATTCCATGTTTTAGAAAGAAATCATTTTTTTATTTCACATTACCTTTTTGGTTATTTATGATTCCATTCAAAATATTAATGGAAAAATTTATATGATTATTAATATAAGATTATTAAACTAGAACCATCACTTTTTAAACAAATATAGATCATTCTATTTAACCATAAGTAACCTATGGAGTTGTTTATGTATAATCCATCCATACATTTATTGGTGAAAATCACCATAAAATGTGTTGTGGAAACAATAAATAAACATGATCTCCCAGTTCATTAGATCCATAGATAGATGTAAATATCTTGGAGACATAAGCCACTGAAATAAACTAAAAAACCAACACATGTGAGACATATAATGATATCAACAACTGAAAACATACAGATGTCACGCAAATCATATATTCTTAGCTTGATGTATGAATATACACATCATTTTTTCATGAAAAACAATATAAAAATTCCAATATTAGTATCATCTCACCCATGTGTACCACTTGTGGGGGAAATTAATCAGTTGTAAAAGTAAAAATAAATAATAACAATTCACATCCTTGGAATCATGAATTATGATTTGGGTGTGAGTACACTTTAATAAGACACCATCAATGGCGACTGTTGAAATTATAATTCATGAGCATAAAATGAAAAATTCTTCCATAAATAAATGATGCAATTAAAATTCTAGCATACAAAAATATACATATCATAGTCTATCAGCAGGCCTCAAGAGGAAAACCCAGGATTAAAAAACCTAATCGTCCAACAATTATCTCTAAAAATTGTGGAATCATCATGCCATAATTTTTTCCGTGCTGTAATTCAAATGAAACCATAACCATGTAGCCCTCGTGTAGTCCACATGACCCATACGAGTATTTCCTCCCACATATTCACACGAAATCATTTAGATGGGTCAAAAAAGGGACATCCATTTTCAATCAAAAGTAAAGTTCATTTTGAATCCAAGGATCACACCCAAATTATTCCACACTAAGAAATATGGAGGAAAATATTAGGAGCTCATCCCATATAATTCAATAGGGGTGGACCTTGAGAAATTGTTACATTAATCATTGAAATTGAGTGATTGTATAAATTATTTAAATTGAAGGAGGTTCTTCCCAATATGAATTACAGTAATAAATATATCTAAAATACACTATCTTAGTGAAGGAATTACATAACATTAGACCTCTTTGAATCGAAGTAATTATTCAGTCCAAAAATTCACATAATTCTCCTAGTAGAAATTAATGATCATCCACGTAATTCAAAACTAATACGTTTCATAAAAAACACTGGAATACCTCTAAGACATATAGATTCACATAGATTATTACAATACTATCATGAGTAATTATCCAAATATAAATATGAATAAATACAACATCTCATGAAAAGTATAACCACAATTTTACATTTTACATTTTTATAAATATAATAGATGAATCCAAGCATTCTTTTTATTTTAATTCATAATAACATTTATGATTCCTGAAGATAAGAGTGTTACATGTTTCTAGTGGGAATCCTAAGAAATTAATGATTCTAATTTAAACCATTACACTTAAAAGAGAAACCTGAATCCACCAAGACTAATTCACCCTTTCCCAAGTAAAAAACTATTTTAATATTTTAATATCTATAAAAAAGGACTTACCCAAGTACATATGGTTATCTAGGTTCAAGGGATTTATCAAAACATCCATAGGTTAGATAAATATTTAATTAAAATGTTTGGTCTTAATCCCAATAATATGGTGTGACTACATATCCAAAAATTAAAATAAATTGGATATAAATTTAGAGAAATGAATATAGGACACCAACTATAACATTATAGAGACCAACTCAACAAATATTATACTTTTGTATGATTAGAATTGAGATAAATAAACTAATGATGACATATCCTAAAAATAGGGAATAACCACATAAATTACATGACAGAACATGGAAATTAATTAAATGATAAATGGAAGGAAATAGACTATTAGATGTATATAAATCCTTCCAACATAATTAATGGAATTAAAAAAGGGATGAACATGGGGGATTCCTTAAGAAGAAGGAGAATATTATAGGGGATTATTTTCTATTTGGAAATGGCAAATGAAAATATAAAGTATAGTTTAAATCATATGGTTTCACAAGGGTAAAAATTAAAATATTATCTTTTGAATGGGATTCATGGTTTAAGAAAACACTTTCCAATTTTCCCATATTCTCATGCTCTAGACTAACCACATCACATGGTTACAGTGCACGATTTACAAATGATGTTAAAATGATATTAAATGTACCAACCATGTTCTATGGATTATTTCCTAATTTCCTAGATCCTAATGAATGTTTAACAATCTATGTTCCTAAGGTATCTAGGCCCTATAATTTAGAGAATAGTTAGAAATAAATATTCTTTAATCATGTGCTCGATGATTAAACTACAAAAATTGATAATTATGAGAGTGAATATGTGGGAAAATTGTGAGACCTCTGAACACCCTAGAGAACATCATTCTAATTCCAAAATGGATATTTTGATGGGTTTTAACACTTAGAATTTAAATTCAAAATTTAGAGAACAACCAACCCCATACTAACAAAAACATGAACATTCTTAAAAAAAAGATATCCCAAATACACATATGGGTTTTCAAACCATTTTATGATTTTGAATTTTTATGTATCTACTGCTGGTGTGATGATTAAAAAAATATCAAAAACTGACATTGACTCTCCCTAATATAATATCTTCATCAGTAGATGGTTAATGAATCAGTATATAATTTCAATCATAATGAAGAAATTATGACTCTAAACTCATCCAAGAAATCCTAGGAAGGGTAAAGTCATAAGGGATAATGTAATGTTAATAAAAATTAAGGGAAGGAAAAAATACCATTAGAAAGAAAAACACTATTGGGTTCCCCTCTCAAAAGTGATATAATAAACTCCTTATGTATTTTAAGTGGGTATATTGGAATTTCATGTACGATATGGTTACTACACATGAGTTATTAAAAGGAATTATTAAAATTAGGATATCATCATCATTTCATGTACTTAATTCTATGGAGGTTGTTGAATATTGTATTACCATGTAAATTTTGGAATGGGGAACTTGGAGGATTCCCCATTGGGCTTAATCTACCTCCACCATATGAAGCCAATATAATCCCATCACTAATACCAAAAACCCTATGGTCATTCATTCTATCCATATTGTGAACTAGGGAGTTTTTAGTGCAAATTGGGTAATATAATGAAATAAATTTTTGGATACTTTTTCCCCACCGCCAACATAGACTTCCCCTTAGAGAGAGATCACCTACCCTAGAGATCATATTCTTGATGAAATCATCAATCCTCATAGTGGTTATCCTCTTGGAAGCACTATCAACTGATACATAAGTCATCCTATTGATAATTTTATAAGAATAAAATTAAGATAAAACATGTTAAAAGGACACATAATTGATTATGATCCATTGAGGTATAAAGACTCATAATTATCACGATAATATTCCAAGGAAAATGTAATCCCAAGTGATTGGTATAATTATTATAGAAACAACTATATGTAGTGTTTTAAAACTTTAAAAATCATATAAAAAATATATATTTAGTGGAGGATCCATATACTTCCTTCCAAATCATCTTCTTTGAGGACCCTTGAGGTTTACCTTGATATCTAAAATAGAGTGGTAATGTAAAACATTCCAAGTGATTTGATCCCATAAGATCCCTAGTTTAGTTAGTTATAATAGCTACTATTGAAAAATATCTCAATGAATACTACATGGGGATGAAGTGCTATACCTCAAATATTTATATGATTATTTAGATACCCTATTGAATATATCATTTAATGTAATAAAAATCTAACATGATAGAAGCCTATAACATGGGTTAAAATATCAATCAAATTAGAGTAATCTATCATTTAAGGAAACAACCAAACTTAAATACATCATGTGGGTGTACACACTATATGATAGAGGTTATATCAATAGTAAATATCATTTCACAATTAACCATGATAAAATCAGTTATGAGTGTTCATCATGTAAAATAAAAATGAAATTTCCATGACATTTTTCAATTTTTCATCTGGGTCTATTGGGCCCATTTATTATAATGGTATGTTTACATAACATAAATATGAAATTTAAAACCATAAATGAATAAATATCGTGTTTATGTGAGGATAAGTGTCTAACATTTCACCATTTAATGTCATAGTGGACCCAATTAAACATCTCACCCACATTTACTCTATATGTAACCCACTAATAGGGACCGATGAGAAACAAGATGTAGTGAAAAAGAGATATTCTGTCTAAAAAAGGTTAGAACAACATTTGAGTTCTAAAACATATTTGTATAAAATTATTTCACTGGTATGGTGTATCTCAACTCATAATTCCTATATATTTTTATCTTAAAAACAAGGAATATAAGCATTAGTGAAATTAATGATTGTGAATAATAAGAAAATGATATTGTTTTTTATAATGTCTCCACTTTGAATGCTTTCACATATTTCTTCGAGATACAAATTTATAATGAATAATATTTTGAGGTATATTTGAATGAAATATTATATGAGTTAGTCATGATAATGAATCATCAAAAGTGAAATGATGGATTCCTATTTATTTCTAAAATGGAATAATTTATAGAAGAATGTATTCATAAATCCAAGATGAGATCTTGAGAGGTATTGGTGTAAATGGGGAGTGTTATTTTTGTATGATGATCAATATCTGTTGATCCCTATTAGATAGAAGAAATAATTTTTTTTAGAAATATAAATATTGAAATTTATGGGCTAAAAAAACCATGTGGGTGAAGGGAATTTAAAGAGTTTCCAATATTAAAGGGGTATGGGATCTTGGTGTTGGTCCTATAACAATGATGTGGTGTTGTGGATAGAAACTACATAACACTAGTCAGAAGCTTCAATTAAGGGTTGACGAGGTGGCATAAAATTCAAATGATTGTCGTAGGGTCAGACTCAATGTGGTCAGTTGTGAAATTCTGGATGGTGTTAGACCGATGAAGGATTACATGATGACGAGGGGGTGACCTAAACCGATGGGATTAAAACCATGATATTAATAATGATGATGTCTAGTGTGGGTGGTAGTGGCATAAGACAATGTTGTGGTGATAATGAAAGTAGGTTGAGAAATGATTCAATGGAGGAAGAAAAATAAATAAATAAATATGGGGTCATATTCATGGTGCATCCCAATAAGAGGATTAGAGTAAGGAAGCACCTATAAAAAAGTAAAATCATATTCGAATATTGGTATGATATGGATCATCCATCAGTAAAAGGACCTATTTAGTCCTTCATGGGATACTGATAAATAATCATACCTATAGGCCGTGCAATTTTTAAGAAAAAAGCTCTTCAAAGAATCATTGGTGGTGCGATATGTGCTAGGTGTCTAGTCCTTGGACCTTCAATGTCTATATACTATTGCTAGTTCCCATGTGATTATAATTCATTTTAGGTTACCCCTCAAAAAATTTAAAATGGGGGATTGTTAAAAATTAATAATAATAGTAGGGCCTTTTGGATTTTAGTCAAGATATATATGTAATTTCTTATCCATAAAATCACTGTTTCAAATGAAATCGTTATATTAAATTAAAAATTACATAATGAATATTATTTTGAAATGTCCTCTTGAAATCTAAAAATTTTACAATTAAATGTTATTAATGGAAAAATTGCAAATAAATTTCATAATAATGTTTATAATTTATCATATATGTCCTTTTTTCAATTATGAATGGTGGTTTAGGTTAAATATTCTACAAAAAAATGTCTCTGAACCGCCTAGGTGGGAGAAAATACAAGAAAAAAATTAACGTAAATTTTTTGAGGAGGTTTTATGGTTTTGTAGTTTTTTTGGTGGCCCAAATTGGTTTGGGTCTATTTTGTGGTTTTACTTTTTTGTATCCCACACATATTGATATAAATAGGTTATAAAAACATAAGGACATATAAATAGGGAGAAACCACCTACTCCTTGAAGCAAGATGTCATGTCATCACTGGTCGTGATAAAGTTTACATTATAGTAAAAAATGAACCATAAACATAAAAACAGTAGGAAATTTTCACTAATCCATGTATGAAAGTTTTAGAGTTTGAGACCTAATGTTAATAAAGGTTTTCTGTGTTATGGATGAATGGAATCATTTAATGTATATTAATGTAATTATTTACTCATTTATTTATATTTATTTTTTAGAATATGAGAGATAATATAGAAAAAGTCTACTTAGCTTACTTGTTTTAATAGTTTATCCCTGATCGACTTTCATCATATTTAGTTGAGATGGCATGTTAAGATCACCTAGTGTTGGAGAACCTGTGTATAAATATAATGTATTATTCATAGGTTATATTTTTATGAACATGTATAGGTATTTTTCTATTACAAATACCACCATATTTAATGTTATATATGTTTTATTGGTGTTACTTAAGTGAACATTGGGAATGGTTATTTTTTCATCAGGTAATAAATTTTTTTCCCCACATGGGTTATTTGATACAATGAAAATATTATAAATTCACTTGCTAAAATTACTTAGTGTAAGGTAATTTAGTATGATAAATTTCAAGTAAAGGAATTTGATAAATCAAAATTGGATGTTTCTTCCAACATAAAGTGATTAGAAATCATAGATAACTACTGTGATTTTAGTAAGTGCATAATATTTTCAAGAAAATAACAGATAGTGTAATGAAATAATATTTATCCATCTTCAGAAATGGGAAATATATATAATCTATGTGGGGTTTACATTGTCTACATTTCAAGCTTAGTCATTATATAATGAATAAAAAAACATTAATATACATATGGAAGATTAGATCACACCAAAACCATTTATAATTTGGTTTCATAATAATTTTATTTAATTTTACTCTTATATAATGATTCTGAATTATAATCACATTCATTTATAACTTTACAAGTGGAGAATGGATCCTCACATAAAATATTTTCATTTAGGAATTTTTAACTGACTTGATTATTCAAAATTTCAAAACTTCTATGTTTACTATAAACACAAATATGATTCTTGGATTGCACATTTGAAATTTTTAATTGAAAAATAGATAACTAATTAAATAATTATTGTGGAAATTATAATATAAATAATGAAATTATATAATTAATACATAAACATTATTAAATTGATAATATTAGTTAGTATTTTTTATTAGGCTCAATTTAATGGTAGTAAATGGGCCATTACATGATTTAAACTCACATGGCATCCTAAATTGAATATTTTAGAACTAGTATATTTAATTTTATCTATGTTGGAGGATAATTAATGAACCTTCTTTTATCTGTTATAACTTAATCAACTTTTATAGGCTATTTAATGATATAAAATTGATTAGATATTTTTTATTTAAAATTATTGGGTTTAAAAATGATTTAACTTCTAAGGATTCAATTTATTCCCACGTGATATAAAATGAATAATATATGGGTATATGATTCATTCCATTATGAGATGGGAAAGGTGGTATATGGAGATTTATAGATCACATCATTTGCGAGATTTCATTACTTATCCATATTCAATGGGGTATTAATGATTTTATATTTCATTCTTCAATACTCTTCCAAGGAGAAGTGACATGATTTTTTTCAATTGGAAGTGGTTCCCAAAAATATTTTTGAGTGTAATTTTATCCATGGTTATTTAATGAGGCCTAAATTTTTAGTTAATGATTGATTTTAATATTATATTCCCTTTTAAAATGGTTATGTAATTTTCATAATTTTTTAGTAAATTTTACATTTTTTCAATACAATAATTGATGAGATTTATGATGTATTCTATTGTATTTTTTATGTTTGTATGATTATTATAACCTCGCTATTTTATTAGATATATATTAAATGATTAACTAATTCATAGTATTTCTCATTAAAAAACATGTGACCAATTACAACTCTTTACCCGATAACACTATTTTTAATTGAAAGAGTTTTATAGCCTAATGAGTAGATGCCTGGTAGTGGCCTTGTAGTTTCATAGATATTGTAGGTTTAACAAGTTCATTTGAGTGATATTATAAAACTAATCTTTTTATTAGTATCTATGCTAAACTCTAGTAAAAAAAATACATTAACTAGATATTTGAATATTATATTTTTAAATTATGTAAAATTAAATTGATACACTCATGAAGCATTGTTGGAATGTTTGATACTATGATTTTACTAATTGGTTAAAATTATAAATATTTGGGTATTACATGATCCAAATTTGAAATACCTGATAAAAAATTATCTAAACCATATTGTAAAACCCTGATTTTTATTAATAACTACTTTTCTAATAAATTGATTTTCTTTGATTGATAGTGTTACATGAAACACTGGGTTTATATTCATTTGAAAAAGCATAATATATTATTAGTTTTTAATTTAAATGAATCCATTAGAATGTAGTTGTAAAAATTAATTATATAAATATTATTAAATTCATTTTAAAAATAATGTGTGATGGTATTATATAAATTAATCACAGTTAAAAAAGTTGTTTTTTTGAAGACTTTATACCTTTCTAAAATTCATTTTTTTAAAATTATGTTGATTTTTAGTTATTATTGTAACCAAAAATTAAATTTATTTTTGATATTTTAATGAAATTAAATTGATAATATAAAATTTATTTCAAAATCATCATTTAAACATTATCTTAATCTCTGTTTTTTGTATTTTTCTTTATATATTTATTTTTTGATGAATACTGACAAATACTTGTTTTTATTGAAAACAACCTTGTAGTTTAATGAATTTGTAAGGATATATTTTTAAAATTTTTTATAGGTAAATTTAGCTAAATTATTTATCAATTAATCAATATTTTGTTATTAGATTCATTTTCTTATTGAAATTTTATTTAAAACATTTTAATCTTCCAAACATTTTATCATTGCAATACTTCCATATTATCGTCTATACGAGATTAATTTTCAAATATTATTTTCTACTTTTGTGAATGGAATTTGAGAAAATGGATTCCCTATATAGAGTCAAAAATATGTAAATTATCTAACAAGGGAAACATAATTTCTGAACATAATAACTTTTAAAAATAGTAAAAATTATTTACCGTGGTTAAGGTAAAATTGGGTTTACTAAGGGGTTAATCTAGAATTATAAGGGTTAAAAATGACTTGGAATTATAAAAGACTATTTTTATTTCCATATTTAAACAATATTTATTCTTTTATCTAGTATTATACATTTTGGAGAAATGTGGCATTAGAAAAACATTGTACACCGTATTCATTTAAAAAACTGACGAATGTGCCACTCTCCTCACATATAAAAGGACACCCCTGATCATATCCTCTTCACACATCAAAAAACATTTGTATAATAATAGGCCAACCAATATCACTTCACTAATTCCATATTACCATCCTATAATTTCTATATTAGAAAAAATATAATTCCTACTATGCAATTTGGTGCAAACATATAAATGTCTTCCGAAGAGGTTGTAACACCCCTAAGTGAGCATTTTATTTTATTTAATCCTCGCTCTCCTTAAATTATTAATAATTATGATGATATAACAACCTAAATATCAAAAACATATAGATATATATTTTATTTTATGTTAATAAACAATAACCATATCATCTTCCATTAAATGGGATACAAAATCATTATTCACGTGTACATCAAACCACCACCTCTTGAACCAATGTCATTACTTTTCCATAACCACCTATCCCAATAGGATATGATCAATGATTAAATATTTACATATTTTAATTAAAATATAATTATAAATTTGGTATTATATATATTACATATACCATAATACATCCCATTATGTGGGAATACTCTAATGTCGCTTGTGTGTACGGTGGACTACCACCTCGTGATTTGATGTGATTATTTCATTCATTACATGGAAGTTAATAAGGATTAGTTTAATGACAATATGTCATATAATTGAAATAAAAATGATTATATAATTGTGATATTTTATTTACCTTTCATTATATTAATCCATCATTAAAATGGAAGTATCATTCATGTGTACGTATGGACATCCCTCTCCATGAACACTGTTTTTCCTTTTCAATCTATAAATATTAAGGATAACCATAAATATATATATACATAATATATTTGAGAGTTATATAATTTTTAGAGATTTAAACATTATTAAATGACCATAAAATTATGTGGACCCAAAATAAAAAATAAAAACATAAATGAAAAAGAAACAAATTATTGCATGAAACAAGAATTTAACATGGAAGTTTAAGTAAACGAGTAATAAAAGGTCATACGTAAATCATATATGTTATTATATATATATTTATGTTTATTTAATATATTTATAATTGAATAATAGTTGATATATTTGAGGTTTTAATGTGTTTGAAGGAAGTTGAGGATTAATAGAAGGTATTTATGTCTCAATTTTCCTTCCATGAGGCATATTTTATGTTATGAACCTATATATTTTCATGAGGTTTATATACATATACTTTTTCATTTAATATAAAAAAATTTATTTATTATAACTATATCTTATGTTTCATTTAATTTTACTCGTTCACGAGGATTACATTTTAATTTTACCAAAGTGGTGAAGATTTTATGATACAATAGTATAATTTATTAGTGTTTTTATGACTATGTTTCTGATAATAAAATATTTTAAACCATATATAATGAAACTAATGAATTTTATTCTCTTATCTTTATTTCACTACAATTCATTTTTTCTATTCATTTCCTACTCTTTATGTACACATGAGTTTAAAATAATATTTTCTGGAAACTTCAATTTTTTCATTCTATTCAGGAATGACTCAGGTTTCATCCAAATACATGATTTTAAAGTGTTATTGAAAAAATGGTTTTAACATTTTGAAAATGATATATTAAAATGAAATTTCCCCAGATTTCATTTTTTACAAAAAAAAATTTTAATTGAATATTCATGTCATATTCTAAATAATTCTCATTTTTATTTTATTAAAAATTTGAAAGGATTCTTATTTTTATCATGAACAAAATGAATATAACTCAATTACATGATGATTTATTTTTTTTGTTGAATATTGAATTATAATATTCAAGGTCTATTTTCAAATAAATTATGTTGGATATTTTTTATGTTCTAAATGTGTTTTTCTGAAGAGGGAATAATACTCTCCTCGATAAATGTTGTTTATGATTTCAAAGACTCATTTATAAGTAGTCATTGTTATTCTAGAAAAAATATATTTCCAAAATTTTTTATGAATTTTTAGTTTCTATTTGTGATTTTAATGATGATCTATCTTCCTTAATAAATGGAACAAGATATTCAGCTTTCGAAATCATTTTCCACTTAAGATAAAATCCATTGAAGTAACTTATTATTTAATAGGGATATCAAACAAGGATACCATTCCTATATTTTTCTCAAAAAAAATTTATTATGAAGAGTTATTTATGAATCAATTTTCTCTTCTACTTATTATACCATGATAAAATTATAATGTATTTTCGACTTTTCTACTATGGTAATTTGATGAAATGATTATGAACCCTGACACTTTTCCATAGGTTATGATATAATAAAATTATTATGAAACCCATTTCATGTCATGGGTTTTTATAAACTGGATGGTTTATGATCTTTTGGACCACATGGTATTTATATATCCCTCTAATTAATTAGGAAATGATTTATATCTCATGTTCAAGATAGGACCAAAATGTTGACGGAACCTAGTTCAGTAATAGAATTTTTCCAATATGACAGTCATTGGAGGGAACTATGACTCGTATGATGGTTTATTCTATGAAACCATACAAAAATAATAGTCATTACTGTGAGCATTGACTGATATGAAAATTATTTTCCACACATTTAGGTATACCACAATCCTATAAATTATTACAATATCATACTCTTATAGCGCATGTTCTTTTATTTCCATATGATTCATGTCTTATGAATTTAAATTTTTTTAATGACTAATGATTATGATATTTAAAATGAAGAGTGTGGTTTTTAAATGTTATTTTGATGTTCTCATAACATTATGTTCTTGTTAAGCTCACATATCTCCATTTTTTACACATACTGAGTATCAAAGATGACCCTTTATTCTAATTCCTTTTCCACGATATGAAAAAATGTATTATATATGATTTTTATAAGAGTGATGAATAATATGTAGAACTTAGTGAGAGATGGTGAAGTTTAACTATGAACAAGGTTTTTATGTTTCTATGTTTCATAAGGAACAATAACATTATGTTACATATGTGTGTGTTTGTATAGTGTTCTAAATTTTTTCTTACAATGATATAATAACAATAAATAAAAATAATGGGTTTATATAGTTGGAGAAAAATGATAGGTAAAGTTAACCATTGAAAACTATTATGATAAAACATTATTTATTTCACTAGGGAAATTTCAAATAATATGTCTACGGATGATTCAAAGTATAGAAACATTTCCTCGAATTTTGGTAAATGATAGATGAAGTGGTTTATATGAATTTACATCCATATTTGGATACTATAAGTCGATTTTCATTGACATAGAGATACCCAGGAGAAATAAATCTGAAGAGGGATCATTGGGATAGACTCCATCATCATCTGTTGAATGGAAACGAGCATCGCGTCACTGCATGTTTGACATTCTAAGGGGATGTGGTTTTGAAAATTCACATAATCATTACTAATCGCCATGAATTTTAATAAAAAAATAATATTATAAATGACCTTGTATAATACTATGGTGTCATAGATTAAAATTAGGATTCATGATTTATGTTTGGAAAATAACCGTCATGGTAACATCACTACATTTTTGGGTTGATTGTGTTTTTTAAAAAGTTGGTTTCAACATTATTTTGTTGAGTAATGAGATATTATTGTCACTATATTTTGAAAATGATGGAAGATGTAGGAATAGAGGCCTTGGAAGTGGTACAAAAAATCGTATACACAATGTGACATGGATTCCCTACGTTTTCCAAATATTTGGGGTCAATAATTGTGTGATTGTCCAAGCATAGAGAAAAGTAGATTTTATTGATGGAATCATAAAAATATTTTAAAGGATTCAATTTAATTATGATGGTATTTTCATGTTGTGTTTCAGAAAGGAAAATATAATTATGATGCCGATCTTCGGGATTTCAAAAACCATCACAAAAGGAGGATTTCTATGGTGTCCTAGCAAAAATATGGGAAATGCATGAATTTTGGGAAGATCGGATTTTCATAAAATATGGTTCACAAAGGTGAGGATTTTATATTTAGTGATCTCTATGATTGTGAAAATCATCATGAAAGGTGGATTTCGGTGAATTCCCAGTCAAAATATTGAAAATACATGAATTTCATGAATACTAGGTTTTTGTGAATGTTAGTTCATAATGTAAAGCTCCACGATTATGACTTACATAAAAAAGTGGATTTATTTCAAGGACATATGAAAATATTGAAAAATTCACGATTTTCAAGTAGAATGGATTTCAATGTATTGTGGATTTGAAAGAATCAAAGGTTTCTTATGGTGGTATCCGTGGTAAAGAACATGTTATGTGAACATCGAGATGGTTTTTGACGGAACTCTTCACTGTTATGATGAGATAGGTGAATTGGAAGTTTTCATGGAGCTTTGAGAAATGGGGAGTTTCGTGAAGGAAATTTGGGAGCTTCTCTAAATGGTGTTGAAATGGTCAGATGGTTCTAGTATAGGTGAAACACCTATAAATAGGCCTTTACCCCCTTCTAAAGAGTAGTGAGACTTAAATAAAATCATACTGCTTTAGATTCGTGAAGGTGTTTGCGGAGGTGGTACGAGAAGAAGATTGTAAAGGATTTAGAGGCCAATAAAAGGTTCCGAGATCTGAGAAATACAATTTCTTCACAAAGGCTATAAAATACAATTGACTGTTCTATGTTTCAATAAAGTAAATAAGTTTCTAGATGACTATTTTATCATTGCAAATGAGGTTCTCGGAATGCTACATGATGGAGTTCGTGAAGGGAGTGTGCATTGTGAAAAGTATTCGAAAGGGTTTCCTAGTGAATCTATAGTTAGGTGGTATTGACTATTTGGATGAATGTAGAACAACAATTGAGCATCTACATATAGCGGAGGATGCATTCATTAGAAATATTTAATGGACATTAATGTCCATAAACTGCGGGTGGATCCCTTCCAATAGAAGTTATTGAAGGAAGATAAGGATGAAGATCCTTCACACTAGTAGTGATGAAGATGAAGAGACATAGCGAGTGACCCTTGGGATAGAAATGAGTAGACCCTAAACAATGTATAGCCAATTATCCTAGTAAAACACGTGATCTTTCCTAAACATTATTATTGGAAGTAATCCTCAGTGAATTAGTTACAATTAGAACATCTCCGTTGTATGCTACTTGGATATGTCCCAGTGAGGGAGAACCGAGTAAAAATTGCGTGTCCTTATTCCGAATTCCCTGCATTACATTTAAATAATAATCATCGGATAAAAAAATAAATAATAATACCATCATAATTATTTAAATGAAAAAACGACCCTTATAATAATAAAGTCATGATCTATTAGTGCATGAAGAATTGAGAAAAGATTATCCATGCCTTAATTCATCCCTTCTCAGGGTATTGAGGCCCCATTTGGAACTATCAATGGGAATTAAAGGGAGGTTTGTTTAGTAATATGTGTTGTTTCTAACTTGGTTCGGTTGATTATTGAGGTTAAATATTCAGTCATCTCTTAATCTGGTGTTCTATAGAAAAGGGATGATCTTTAAAAAAGAAGTAGATGTCAGGTTTTATTCCACAGTGTGGAAGTGTTTATGGAAAAATAGGGACTCAATTTAATTAATAATGAAATTTAATAAAGGATATTTTGTACAAACCAGATAAGGATAATATAGACTGAGTCAATGATGTTGCAGGAATGAGTGAATAACTTTACATTCAATGTGATGATGAAAAAACTGATGGTAATGAAACTCTAATAAGGCCAAAAGTAGAAGTCATCCATGAAACAATGGAATTGGTTCTTAAATTGGATGAAGATATTAAATACAAAGTTATCCAGATCTAATCACTATAAATTTCGGTCAACAAGTTAAATAGAATAAATCAAAGGCTTATTTAAGTTTCTACCCGCCTAAAGTATAATAATGATTATAAGGCTAAAGAACTAAAAAATATTTATACAAAGACTGAAAAACAAAAAGATGATTAAAAGGGAAAGAATATGATCTCATCTAACATTCAAAGTCTAAAAGTCATATATGTTTATCATTCTACATATCTATTTGAATTAGTTCCCAAAAAGAAAAGCATATAACAATATAATTCATGCTTCATTGATTTTATTGCTCAGATGAAATCTAAGCTAATGGATAATTCTTAAATGATGAATTAGCTCACCCTAGAATTGGAATATGAGATGATTATATTGAATAATCTCAAGTAGGAACATAATTCTTAACTTGAATCAAGGGATAAGAAGACTCAAAAATTGGACTACGAGATAATATTAGTCATGGAATAAGTGGAAAAATCTAATCCCAATTAACTGCCTAAAATGAATAATGTATTGCACTTACAATTTTATTAACCTTTGGAAGGTGATGATCAAATGAGAAGAAAATATGATATTTCTGAAGAGAAATAAGAACATATTTTCTAATATTAAAGGCCATATAGTTTTGGAAAAACCATCATTGGATTTGATGAATCCCCTCCAATGCATGATAGGAAGATAGATGTGGATAGTTTAAAAAATGGGAAAATCTTGTAGATACTAGAAGAAAACCAATAAAAGATTTTACAGGATGTATTGAAAACATGTTCTATTTCAATAGAATGCATGGTCAATCCTCAAATTTTTCTTCAAAGCCTTTGGTATATATTTCATGTCGTGAAGATTGAAATATTTCTAAAATTACGAATAAGAAGAAGTTCCTTAAAAAATATGAATGATATGTATGTAAAAAAGAAACTATCCACAAAAATTGATTCTTGTGGAAGATAGGGACACAATATGTGTATGTTTCAAGAATCATTAGGGATCAATGTCAGAATAAGGTGAACTCTGGATGCATCCACATATCAACCAAGAAATGATATCACAATGTTTGTTTTTATGAGAAATTTTTGATATATTCTAATCATGGGAATTTGGAAATAGATTATAGATGGAAGAAGTTAGAGAGACCAAATTAATTTAAAAGGAGATCTCCAACTCCAGTTGTGTATAATGAGATAAACTATACATAATGACAATATGATATATTAAAAAATTGGTTTAATGTATCATTGAAAACACAAGGAGATCAACAGAAGATGTATTCAGTATCAACTCTACTACACTCAAAATAACTCTATAGGAAAGAATAATAATAAACCTAGAAGAAAAAGGGATGATCTACTCTAGTTGTGGTTAAGAAGATTATACGTTTAGTGGAGAACCCACTAGTAACAAGAAACCGTGTGGATACACGAATAAATGATAAAAGGAAAATGAATAATGAAAGTGTTGAAACATTTGCAAGTCATGACACATGCAATGAAGTGAAGTCAAGAGAAACTGCTCTCTAATGGAGGATGATACAATAGTATATGACATGTTAAAATAATCCATCTCAACAAAATAGTCCTAATAATTGTATTTTAGTAGGAAATTCGCAATTATGGGTTTAAGAGCCAAATTACAATAATATACAAAACTGCACAACCAAAATATCTGATGAAGACCCATAATATGGGTAAAATATGTATATTCATATGGCCAGAATAGATGATGTTGGCTGGGTAATTGGAACACGAAAAAAACACTGTACAAGGATTTGAAAGAAAGTATCACAGGGTTGATCCATTGGGATCGATAACAATCATCATATCGAGGATTCCTGAGAATCCCATATCCTATGTGCGAAAATTCTATTAATTGGTGTTCATATGTTTCATGTTCAAGGGTAGATATGATCCAAGGGTAAGTGGATTAAGATTATGTAGAATAGTGATCTTATGTGCTCCAGTATTTAAACAAAATCAAATTAGTCACAAGCGATGAGGAATAAAGCTCGAAGAATTCATTGAAAGGAGTTAATGGTTAATGGAGAATTAAAATCTATGGAAGTAATTGAGAAAAATAGATAGTGGTTGTGATATTAACATTATCTCATGTTTCTTGCACTATGTTATGCATTATTAGGCTTAGAGGTGTTGTTGATGGCTGATCAAAATGTTGCACATTTGAAGAAATGATGCTGTGGAAGAAGAATGTTTTTGGTTCTAAAAAATTGGAATGAAAACTAGAAGAGTTTTATATTATAGGGGGGTAATTCTGTCTCTATATTAGATGAAAGATATCAATGGTATAGAAAGGATGAAATTTTATGTTCATGAGTACCGATTGGGGGACAAGTAGCAACTTTCAGGCATGTCATGATAAATGTTTTTTATTTAAAAATATGGTATTAGTTGACTGTTTTAGGGATACTAATATGTCATGTGGGAACAATCAAGGTTTTTCAAAAATAGTATGAGTATGTAGTTTAATGTAAGGATGCACTATAGTAGAAAATTAATAGAATCTTCCACAACAAAGTGATCAGTTTCCTAGTGATAGTGATATAGAGGTAAGAAACTCTAGGGGAGTTGAAGTGTAAATTAATGATTCATAAGATGAAATTGATGATGAGTAGGTGGAAGTATCTAAATATGAGATAAATGTTTGTAAGCTAATGAATTATTTATATATTTTGAAGAGGGAACCAAGATCCTGGTTTTCAAGGATCAGTCAGTTTTTGAATAAGGTCAGCTTTCAGCATTGTAGATTTTATCACAATCTCTATGTCAGTAATGATAGTAATCAAAGGATGATGGTGCTAGAGAAAAAAGGATGGAATTGAACCTTCATTTCACAATATAAATATGGTAAGTAGTTTTTGAGAATATTTTTAATGGATAATCAAAAGTAATGTTGAATCTGGTTGCTAGATAGATTGTGTTTTTCTTGGAAATGCAAGAAACAAGAAAGCATTTCATTGAGAACTATAGATGCTGAATATATTGTACCCAATCGAGCTTGCAGATAGTTATTTTCAACAAATCTGCAGCTTGATTATATGGGGGTTAAAGTGAAATCTCTGATTGGAATTCATTGTGATCATTCATGTTCAATAAATCTTTGAAAAAATTCATTATGTCATTCAAAGATAAAGAACATTGAAAACAATTATCATTTTATTAAGGAGAAGGTGGATCCTGGTCTTGTGAAGATGGAGTGTGCCCTTATATGGCCACAGGTTGTAGAAATTCTGAGAATGTCTTTTCCCAAAGAAGCATTTGAGTGAAATCAATTGGATCTATGAGTTTATTCGACTTACCACACAAGAAAGTGTGGATGTGGGACAACCACCCTCTCCCTGAAGTATTGTGTGTTTTTTCTAATATATATATATGTTTTACTTACTCTCATGTATACAAGAAAAAATTACAATTTTGGTTCTTTGAAAAATTAGGAGAAATTGTTAAAAGGGGGAGAAATTGTTAAAACGGGGAGAAATTGTGAAAATGGAGAAAATTTCTTAGTCAAGACATGGTGAGATGCTAGCAGGTGAATCGATGAAATAGAGGGTGCAATGAGATATGGGGAGTATAAAATATTATGATGATAAAGGTGATTCATCAAAGATTATATATCATGATATATAAGGTTTGTGATGAATTAGAACCGTGGTTTTAAAATTAAATGATGTTTTTCATGGATGAAATTTTCTTGCCACTCTTATTTCTCTTGATGAGAATTTATTCATGTGGGATTAGACTATGTGTTTAGACAGTATTTGATCTATATATGAATCACAAGAAGCAAATGGTGGTAGAAGGTGGATGAATCCATAAAGAAGTATCAAATTATGAAAGAGTTTTCAAAAAACCCAATGGAGTATCTTGTTGGGAAAAATTCCCTCAAGAAAACATCACAAAAAAATTGGGGTTGATTCTGTTTATTGAAAAAGTGTGCATTGAAGGTATTTTGAGGATTATAGAGAGATAGTTGACAAGGAATGTTTAATAGGATCCAAAAAAGTAATATACTCCCTGGAAGGAATATAAAAAATTATAGACACAAGGTGACTTGAAAAGTGGATTTCCTTGAAGGCCTATTAAAAAGTTGATTTGGTGATGGTGGGATTCACACGTTTTGTTTCACAAAGGCTCATAGAATTATAATGGTGATCTTCAAAATTATAAAAATCATAGAGAAAAATTGATTTCCATGACGTCCTAGTAATAATATGGAAAAGGCATAAATTTATGAAAGAATAAATTTTCCCGAAGGGTTGTTCAAAAGGAACAATGTTTTTTGACTTTCATATTTGTGATTACATCAATCATCCCAAAAAGTATATTTACATGTAGGAAAATTCATTATATAGAAAAATGAATGAATTTCATGAAGAGTGGGTATTCGTGAATGGTTGTTCGTTATGGAATGAAGGTTCATGATGGAAATCTTCGCTATTATGAATTGAATTATGAAAAGTTTATTTCCTTTAAGGTCATACGAAAATATGGATATTGCATGAGTTTTTTGAAGAAAGGTTTTTCAAGAAGGGGGGTTCGTGAAGATGTGAAAGTATCTGATGGTTGTGTCTATGGTTACAAACATGTTTCATGAACACTGTGAGGGTTTTTAATGGAACACATTGTGGTTACTACGATTATCGTGAATGTGAAATTTTCATAGAGCTTCACGAAATAGGGATAACAATGATGAAAATTAGAGAGCTTTATGAAAATTGTTATGATGTTTCTGGATGTTTATGAAATCATATGAAACATTTATAAATAGGCCTCTACCACCTTTATAAAAGTATGAAGACATAATGAACATCATAAGGCTCTGGATTCGTGAAGGTGTTCAGGAATTTGGTATGAAATGATGTTCGTGAAGGCTATGAAAACCAACAGAATGTTAAAAGTATTGATAAATATAATTTCCTCATGAATGAAATGTGATTTTTAGAAAAATTAAATATCATCGCAAAGGAGATAAGGTCTAATAAACTGTTATGTGTTTCGTGAAATTAAAAGAGTTTTGCAAAGAATGATTGATCTTTGAGAAGGATATTTGTGAAGATCTCTTCAAATGAGATTCATGAAATATGTATTTTCAAGAAGTGTGAATCATGAAGGTATTTTGAAAGTGGATTCCGATAAAATCTATGGTAAAATGGTATTCATCA
The DNA here is from genome assembly GCA_963277665.1 of Viscum album. Taxonomy (NCBI): domain Eukaryota; kingdom Viridiplantae; phylum Streptophyta; class Magnoliopsida; order Santalales; family Viscaceae; genus Viscum; species Viscum album. Next base: position 1,146,020,448 of record OY728148.1, read on the forward strand.
ATTGGGTGAAAGTGAATCTTCAACAGAGAATCTACATATAACAGAGGATGCAATCATTATAAATAATAAAGGGACCTCCATGTGCATAAACTGTGAGTGGATCCTTTCCAAGATCAGTGAATGAAGGAGGAGGACAATGATCCTTCCATCCAGTAGTGAACCAGAGGAAGAGACATAGGGAGTGACACTTGGGAATGTATTGAGGAGACCCTAATCCTTGTAAAGGAAGTGATAAATATATAGAAGTTATCTAGAATGATAATCATCATTGGTAGTAATCCTTAGTGAGTGTTGTAAAATCAGCACGTTTATATTGTGTGCTCATTAGATATAGTCCATTTAGGGGAAACCAAGTAAAATATTTGTGCCCTTATGCTTTATTTTCTTCATTACATTAAGCGCATGATAATATGATAAGTAATGAATGAATAAGACCACCATCAACATTTATGTGAAATCATAGTGACCCTTATAATAACGAGGCCAAGATCTATTGGGTTTGAAGAATTTAGAGAAGAATATCCACACACTTATTCACCCCCTTATGGTATCTAGGACCTTATTATAGCTAAATGATTAGATATTTATATGATATTTTTCTTGATTATGTGGTTCCTCAATTTGAAATTTGTTTCTTACAATATAGTTTTTTTATTTTAGCCAATGTATGGAACCTGAAAGAACCATGATAATGTTGACTGTGATAGAAAATAAAATTATTATACTCATGGGACACCAAATTTTATTAGATCTTGAATGTAAAATATCATTTCTAAGGTCATGGGAAATTCTAAATTCATGACTCATGATGAAATGAAAAACATGGAAAAGACTGAATTATGTTTTGTTGAGTCCTAAATAGGAGAACAAAAACATTACTTTAGTGGATCCATTAATCCTTTTGTTGATAAAAAATAGATCAATTCCACTAAAAAGTATATTTCCATTATCCAGTGTCTAGAACATCAAAAAATGGTCCATATATCAATTGGAAGGTGAAACAGATCAACGACTTAATCCCATCAATAATACAATGTAATATTATGAAATTGTTTTAGTGGACATATATGTGTTCAATAACATATTTTTAAATACGTACTTCCCTCATATTATTCCTACGAATATTGAGAATAATTTTCTTGAGATAAATAAAAGGTAAGATAAATTTGATTCTACCTATGAGGGAACTTTTACAGGACATGTGAGGTATACTTCTAGTATAATCATCAATCCTAATATTAATGTTGTTCAATAATTCAGTAGATTAGATCATTTTTTATGAAGGGATTTACTTATAATAAACTTCAGTCGCTATGAAAAGAATGCTATATATTTATCAATGTTTAAATAGAGGGTGTAGTTATGTATTAATGACCTGGTTTTGATAAAAAGTTAAAAATGGAATTGAAAATAAAATATATGAACAATGGATATAAGAAGATGTGCCTTCCATTGTACTAAATGAATGAGAATAAACATGTAGGAAATTGACTTAGGAGGACTTTTAAATGTTTCAAGTTTGTAAGCTATGTTCTTGGGGTGATCGAGCACCGAAGTGATGGGATGAATTCAACTAATGATGAAGATGGAGAGAAATATCAATAAATTTCACCATCAAAATTTTAGTGTTTAAAAAAATGAATATAGTGATTATGATAAAAATTCCCCATATCCAAATTTTAATTACTATTATTAACGTTTGCAACATCATAACAGGATATAAAAGGGGAAATCTCAAGGGATCACTGTTTCTATCAGGGGAGGAAATAATGTTGTGCTGAAGGGTACACATACCATCAAATATAGAACTTGTAATCTTTTATTTGACACTAGATCTACACATTCATTCATATTGGATAAATTTTATGATGTTATTAATATTCCACCCATTAAATTACATGTATAATGAGTTGTGAAACTCCCTAATGATGTTATTATCACATCTCAAGTATTTTATTCCTCTATGATTTACATTTATGAGAAATTTATTCCTTCTAATCTTGTATTTCATTCATTTCTTTTATTTGATGTTATCTTATGCATGGATTGGATTACACTACATAATTTACACATAAATATCTAAGGAAGGTAAGTCACATTTGATATTCCAAACCAACATTTCATCATCTATCAATGTGGTGATATGTGTGAATATATGACAGAGATCACATCTATTTTTTGGTTCTTGATTTCAATTCAGAAGGGGTGTTTATCATAGATGATTTGAGAGAATCATTACATCCATGATATGCCTATTGTGAGTTATTTTTTATTTCTATTCCAATGAGCTTCCATGTCTTATACTAAATCAAGATGTTATGTTTTCAATATAACTCATACCTAATTCCATATAAATTTCAACAATTCCATATATAATGTTTTTCATTGAGTTGTAGGAATTGAAAATAAAACATCATTTGAACATTTAATTGGGATTCATCTATCCAATTATGACACCTTGGGGTGACCCTCTTATTTTTGTTTCAAATAATGATATATTATTGATACTATAAATTTAATATTAGGATCTGAAAAAGATCACATTAAATAAAAAGTATCCTCTACCCCATATTGATGAACTATTTGATCACATGTGTAGAGATCAATACTTTTCAAGGATTGACCTTTTCTGATATCATCAATTAAGTTTCAAGAAGTAGTATATTCCCCTGAAATCATTCCATATAATGTATAGAGATTATAAATATATTGAGATTCCATTTGGTCTTAGTAATTCCCCATATTCAAAGATTTGATGAATAATGTCTTTAGATATTCCCTTGATTAGTTTGTGGTAGTCATTATAGTGGTTATTATTTTCAATTAAAAGGAAAATAAATTACATTATGGTTACTTGAGAACCTTACTAATGTCCCCATTTATGTAGAAAATATAGGAAAAAATTATAATTTATGAATTTTTGGTGAAAATGTTTCATTATTGGGACAGAAAATTTTAGGAGAGGGTTTATTGGTAGATCCATCAATGATATAGGTTCTTGACTATTGGAATAGAACAACCACGTAAAATTAGATCCATAGTTTTTATGGATTTGATGGATATTATCGATAGTCTGTTGAGAATTTATCATGACTATGTAATCCACTATCCAATTAAACTTTTATAAGATTCATGTTTGTTAAGATATATGAATGTTAAAAATTTTAATGAAACAAAATATAATGTTAGTTTGGGAACCTTTGATCACACTTCGCTGTTGTTGAGAGGGGGTTTTAATCATTAGTTATACTTCCATGAAGGTATTGGGATGTATTCTTATAAATAATGAGATGGTCATAGCTTTTGGATAATAACAATTAAATATTCATGAGTATAATTACCTTGATCATGATTTTGAGTTAGAGGTGGTAATTTTTGGTATTAAATATATGGACGATTTTTATTTATAATGAAATGTGTGATCTAAATATATATATATATATATATATATATAATGTTTAATGTATTTATTCTATTTGAAGGGGACAATTAGAAACCATATAAGATGGTTAGAGATGACTATATATTACTACTCCTTAAAAAAATCAACACACTAAGAAAGTGAACATGGTTGATTGTAATTATAGATGAATAGATCATTATATATTATCAATGATGAGGATTAAAAAACATAATTTTTTTATTTATTTTTAATTTATTGAACTAGAAACTCTTAATAATGGGGAGAAATATTATCTTGATAAGTTGAATGATCTAAAATTTTCCCACATCAATATTATGTTAGGATAATTTTTTGTTTTTGTTATATTTGTTTTCAATATATCAATATTTGTAAAATTGTGAAAAAAGTGTGTAATGTAAGTAAAAAAACATACCAGGTGAGAAGGTGATAGAAATCTAGATAAATGAAGTGTATTTTCAAATAGGACAATTAGAACCAACCATCAGACTCTGTCCATCTGTGTGAGTAATTAAGTATAATTTCCTGGTGTAGTGTCTTTGAAAGAAAATTTTATTCTTCTAAAAATTAAATTTAGTATAGAAACAAAGATCTAATCATAACAGGGAAGAGGTTAAAAGAATGAATTTCCCCAATAAAAATCTGATGATGCTTTGATGTTTTTTATTTAAAAAATTTCATAAGTTTTCTGAGAAATTTTGGATGTAACACTTTTGAATTAATGGTGGAGAACATCTGATGCAAATCATATTTCAGATAGTTTGGAATGAAATAAGTTCTAGAAGGATGGGAAGTTAAAATAATTTCTGCCTTATGTCAGATGATTTTTACTGAACATTAATGTTATCAAATCAGGAATAATTCATGATAGATGACATAGTTTTTGGATGATAGGAGAATATTATGTGATGTATTTTGGATAATGATTTTAACTGTGAGGAACACTACACACAAAATAATGTAGATCATAATTTTATGAATAATCGGCATGAAAATAAAAGAATGATGGAAGATTGATCTTTCTAAAGTTATTATGTTAATGCTAAAACTGGTCCATTAGAAGTGGTGTTCCACTGATCCGTCATAATTGATTCTGACACTAATTTATTTTATGAATTTTTACTATCATTGTGACATCAAATACAATGCTATGTTAAAGGCAGTATAGAGTGGTTACGTTGTTGAAATAAATGATATATTTAAGAATAAATAACATTCATCTAGATGAAAATCAATAATGTGTTCCCCATTTTTGTTAATAATAATTTTATTTTGATGGGGTTAATAGGAAAAATAAGTATGGAGTTTTTCTAAAAAGGAAAAATAGTCCCATTCAAATAAATTTTTACATTTATAACATGAGTTTCTCACAAGTTCTTGATCTCTATGAGTTGTGCAACATGTATTGAGATTCTGATAAAACATTTTTTAAGTTAAAGATGTGGGAGATTATTATATTGTGATTTAATTCGACCATAAGGGAAAGTCCATCAGAGTAATCCCATCATAGTGACATCCATCAGAGAATGGTTCGTCACACCGAGTTCCATTTGGATTATGTATAAGATGTTTCTGATTGAGTTTCTACTAAATTGATGAAGAGAAGAAGGGGAATCAGATAGACACCAATCTAATAAATCCCAGTTGACAAAGTTTACCAAACTAAGGAATATCATATAGACTATTCAAGATGGTGTTTTCTGGATAGAGTTTAAGGAATAAGTTTTGATTCTAACATGTTCATCCGAGAATTATTGAAGCTCTTGAAGTTTGTTCTCAAGTAATGTATAGTCCTAATTAAATGTAGGGAAATTTAAGACTTTCTGAAGTGGATCAGAAAAGAAGAAGGAAATTGGGTCTTGTAACTGTAGATACAATCCAGTTTGTGAATTGTTTTTAATATCATCATGGTGTGTATGACTAGTTGTGGAAATGTTAATACTAAAAAGGATAGTTTGGGGGTATAACCAACTATAGTAGGATATATTCTATCATGATTATTTAATTTTTCACTACATGTGCCATTGTATTTTGGAAAGAGGAAAGAGAAATAATCTATATTTGTTTGACTATACAAAATGGGAAGGGTTAGGTATACGTATAGAACCATCCATATATCATATTCTTACATCACTTTATATTTTTCTCATATAATGTTTGAGCTTGAGAAATTATATAGGAGTGGATTTCATCATTAACAAGTTTCATAGATTAATAAATTTTACATAAAATGTTAAGATTCATTCTTATAAAAAATGAACCACTAAATTACCCCCATTCAGTGGTCACGATAATATTTGTGAACAAAAATTGGCCTCAGAGAAGGTTCATTATGAATGATCTATCACATCACATAGATTATTTAAAATACATATACTATGTGAGGATTCTAGGTTTCAATGGTAAAAACTATCATATCAATTGATATAGATTTCATCCAAATAATTTGTCTCTTTGGTATGATGTTTTAAAAGATACTAAAAATGGATTTCCACCTAGTATTCAGAATGTTCCTCGTACTACTATTGATAAAAAAAATCATGATATTTATGGAAGATCTAAATTGATTTAATATCATCACTAAATAAAAAAGATTTTATTAGAGTAAATGGATTCATAACATCCAATGGTATCTAAGATTTGTTGGAGAAAATTTATGAAGACAATAAAAAGTTGAAGAAGGAAATATTTCAACTCAGCTGGCTGATGTCTAAATATCTAATAATGTATGATAATTATTCAAGGAATGTCTTAGTAATAATGGTGAGTGATATTTTTATCACCATAATATTTCATTGTGAGAAATTTTAATACTCTACTATTTTTGAAAAGATGATGACAAATATTTCTGATATGTTTGATGAAAAAGTTTCATCTTCAGAAGATATAGTTCATGAAACTCTATCTTTGGATGATATACATAGTTCTATTATTATTTCTGAGATGAAATAGAGATGGTTATGAATTGTAAATAAAATTTTAATAAATAAATGGACTTCAAATATTTATTAAATATAATTTTTTTTTAAATAAAATAATGAAGAATCAATTGGTTTAGAAGGAGTGGATGAAGCTGAAGATTTAATTACATTTTTTCCATCATTTATAAAAAATACAATTAGGGAACATTGTAATGTAAAACACTCATATTCTGGAATTGTGAAATAGAAGAAATTTTTTATATAATTTTCCTAGGATGTTAGTTTAAGAATACATGTTCACGGTATATAATGATAAATATCGGAATCAAAAGTGGATGAAATAAAAAGAAAAATTTTCTTTTTAATAAAAAGTTGAAATGTTATCTAAGAATAAGTAGGAATGATAAATCCTCATATAATTATGAAAAAAATCATAAAAAATTATAATTTGTCAAGTTATAAATGGAATCTATTCTTTATATGATGATGATGAAGAAGAAGAAATTATAGAAATATGATGGATTCTAAATGTGTGTTTGAAAAAAAAGTGTGCATAATACTCAACACAAGAAATAATGAAATAATATAATGAAATATGTTGAAAGAATTTCATTTCAGAATAATGATCAGTTTAAGAATAAAGAAAAAAATATCAATATTTTCATATCTAATAATATGAATATTTTCGAGCTTCAATGAAAAATTAAAATCCTTGAAGAAAGTTCATGAGAAATGAGAAACTCAACATGAATGATTCTATACTTATTGAGGAGAATTAGTAGAAATTATTCAAGATAGTTGAATCTGAAACAATGATAGATGTTTTGAATGTTATTCTCACTACGAAAGAATATGGGTTTTTATAAACACTATAAATTCCTCTTAAAATGAAATGTTTTATATGAAATATGATAGAAAACATCATCAAGGTAGTTGATGTTAATGAAGAAACTTCTAAAAAGTTGAAAAGAAAGGTCTAAAAAAGTAGGTGTATAAGAAAAAATATTTTACCAAGAAAGATAGGAATTCATCTGGAATATATCTTCCTAATAAAAGTGATCCATGAATTATGAGGATAAAATGATACATTTTTGAACAAGATCACAATTAGTCCAAAAAATTAAGATTCAGAGGTCATTGTGGATGTTGCTGATTTTTTGTACATAGGTCTTATTCATGTTGGTAAAAAATTCCTCTCTTAGAAAATAGGTATTAATCATGGGGGATAATTGATGATAAAATATGATCAATTTTTTACAAAATAAACATTTAAACAAAAATGGAAACCTAGAATATGATGAATATTGATTATGTTAATAAAGTAAACAAAAGAAAACATGCTGAATCAGAAATGAAAGAGTACTTAGTTTTTTGGACAGAACACGTTTACATTGATATAATGTTAGAAGAATAAGAAAATCATCTGATGAAAAGGGAATGAAATAGGTTTTAGAATATTTGAACAAAGTTGATAAAAATATATCAACAAATTGTGGGATGGAAATTTTAAAAAGAAGCAAGAGACGTGAGAAAGAAGGTAATGTTACTAAATTTTGTTTGACTATACTTCCATAATATTATAGTGGAAGTAAATAATTGTTACAAACATAATGTTACATCAAGGCTACTAAAAGGGAAAATAAATCAAAATCCGAATCTATTGATTCTATATATGAAAAGAAACTTGTCACAAAATCTAAAAATGTTTAAGAAAAGGAATACAGTGAATCCAATGAAATATAATAGAAGAATAAGAAAAATACATGATTGAGAGAGGCCTCTTATATTTAATATTACTTTCGAGAAACCGAGTGGTTCCCCAATATTCCCAAAATATTTTTATTTATGCTAAAATGAAAGAAATTTAAGGAGTTGATGGAAGGAAGGTGCAAACTGAGTGTCTTAATTTATGGGATAAATAACGTAATGAGGTAACAAAATATGAGTTTTTGAAAATTTGTTTTTTATATAAATAAGCATTATATTATGTTTATTGAGAATGGATAGTGTTACTATTTTCATAACAAATATTTTCAAGAATTTCACTAGAAATGAGAATGTTGAATGAAAAAATATAATGTATTATTGGAAAGATGTGTCAAGGAAATAATTGAAAACCTTGATTATACACTCTTATTTTCCATCCTGATTTCACCCACATAGATATTGATTTTCTTTTATAAAGCCTCATTATTATGAAGCTCATATGAAACGTATATTCTCCAGAAGAAGAGTTTACTGATTTTAGATGAAAAGTTTTAACCCTTGCAAATGATATCATTTGCCAATAAGGGGGATTTTTTTTCATGTTTTACCCTTTGAATTTTATTTTCAATAAGGCGGAGATAAAATGAATTAGGTAGAGATAAAAAATTGGGGGAGAAGAAAAAGGAATGGGGAGGAGAAAATGTGAGATAAGAAATTTAGTTATATTGGTTTGAAGTTGGAATTAATAACCAATAGAATGTTAAAGATTTTTAGGACCAAGTGATGTTTTGGTTGTATTTGTTGTCAATACATTGATCTATGGAAAATGATGAAGGATGTGAGTAATTTTAGTAAATAACATAAATGATGAGAAGGTGATGGAAATTTAGATAAATGAATGGTATTTTAAAAGCATTCAATTAGAACAACTGATTAAACTCAGTCGTTCAACATGATTTATTGAATTTGATTCATATGTGTGGTGTTTTTGATATAAATTCACAAGCTACTAAAATTTTTATTGAATTTAGTGAAAAATTCATAATCATAATGAGGAAGCGGTTCAAAGTACAAATGTCATGGTTAAAATAGGATGATTATTTTTTGTTTTGTATTTCAAAAAAGTCATAATAGTCGGAAAAAATTGAAATTGAAGCCATATTAATGAAAGGGGGATAACTAGTGATACCAATATTATTCAGGTTAGGTTAAAATGTAAAAACTTCTATAAATATTGGAAGTTACAGTACATTCCAACGTATGTTAGATGATGCTTTTCTGAACATGAATGTTCAAAAATCATGAATAGGTCATGATATAAGCTCAAAGTTTTTGAGCAAAGGAAAATATGATATGAAGTATTTTGGATACTGTACATCAATGAGAGGAAAAATTGATACAGAAGAATTCAGATCATCGGAATGAGAATCCGCAACCTGAAAATAACAAAAGGATGGAAGGTTGATCTTTCTGAAGTAATGAAGTCACTACAAACATCATTCCATCAGATGTGGCATGCCACTAATCCATAATGTTGGATTCTGACATCAATTTTTGTTTTGAATTACTGGTATGTTTAATAAATTGAATATGAAGTTTTATTTAAGGAATAATGGAGTGGTTATATGGTCAATATCAATGTAATATATTAGAAATGAGACTGTATATAAGGATGAAGTTCAATAATGTGCTCATCCATTGTCATCTTGTTGAATTTTATTTTTATAGGTTCAAGAGATTAAGAATAAAAGTATTGAATTTTTATGAAAATAAGGTATATACTTATCAGTTTTGAGATGAAAACATTCATTATAGTGAAGAATAAACGGATACATCAGACACATCATAACACTGAGAAAGTTATTTGGCACATGATAATCAGCATGACGAATTGAATAAATGGAAAAATAATTTATAAAAAATCCAGTTATGTTCTGACTACAAAATAATTTTCGATGAAAATTTTTAATGAAAAAAATGTTCTTTATATAATAAAAACTATATTTATATTGTTATAAGGATTATGTATGATATTAATTTTAGATTTTACAATTGTTCACTGTAATGGGTTGCCATTAGTATTTCATATGTGTTCATCATAATGAATAATATTAATGTGGAATAGGATTGATGAATCGATCAAATGTAATTTATTTAATCTCAAATAATTTTGAATATTTGAGTATATTTGAGAAGATTTTCGAAGCTACTAGAAATATTGATTATATTTGAAGAAGTAAAAGATTATTACTTATGTGTATTATATGTATCACCCAAATATTTTGCAGATTAGTTTTTTGAATTAATTTATCCTTTCTGATATTTTTCATTTCATGAAACACTAAAGATAGTTTATTTTATATTAATTCACTATGTTTGTCTTGAAATATATTCCACACCAAGTTAATCAATATTTACATGAAACATAAACATTGTCATTCTATACCTGGAACACGACGGTAACCTTTCGTTATATGCGACAATGACATTCCATGATGACTTCCGTATCATGGAAGACTGAGGATTACCATAGAATAATATATTACTTATATATGTTTATTTAATTTAATAAGATAAAACCTTGATGTCAAATTACAGGGTTTTGAATATTATTTACTAATATATAAAAATATATGGTTTTTCAAATATAATATATATTCATAGGTTACCAATTAATCATAAATGAATATAAAAACTGATTGAATATGAATGGAAATATTATTGTGCTCACAAAGCTATTTCGCCAAAATAAATTAAATTTTTATTTATGTATAACAATGATCTAATTCAAACATTCATTTCACATGGAACCTACTAGGCATACACAACACTGACCTGACATATGTTATACACAACACCTACTTGGCATACAATGAACACAACACTGAGTTTCTATAATTTTTTTAATATAAATGTTTAAATGAGATAATTATAATCTAGCTGTTAAAGATAGCTATATAAATATTAATAAATAATTTTCAATTATTGTTTATTATTTTTTTCTATAAAATTGATAATGGAATATATGATTTTCAAAATGTCCTTTTATGTTTAAATATACCGTTTTCTCAAATGAACCCCTTTTAATAATAAAATTAATATTAGGAACATTTAGAAATTGAATATGATAAAAAAATCATTTTTTAATTCAGAACTTCGGAAATAGGATATGGATATATTTTTTGATTTCTATGAGAATCTTCAATTTTTTATTAACAGTGAAAACTATTTCATTTTAGTTAAAAACTACATTTTTGTTTAAATAATTATTAATGCTAAATTATAAATTAAATATTTTTGAATGAAAAATTATATTAACATTAAATCTATTAATAAAATTTAATTCATTATAGTCAACTTCACATTTAAATTTAATTTCAAAGGTAAGACCTCTAATACATCTAATAATAATCTAGACAATTTTAAGGTAGGTGGAAGAGTCTCACCCTCTTTGGACCATGTGCAACAGATGAAATTACACATGGATTCAGAAAATTCTATTATTACAGATGGGGGGAATGTTGCTCTGGACTGTATTACAGAGGCTGTTGAAGACATACACTTGGACCCCAGTAATGGAGGACAAACCTGCACCCTAACTGGCTCCAAAAAATTCCGCTCTGCACAGTAGGTAATGAACAATTTTTAGAGGAATAAATGTAAAGAAACTACTTTATCTAAGCTGAATGTGATGAATGAAATTGGGTGCATCTCTACCTATGATTTGATCATAAAGATTAATACAAATGCTCATTTCGGAACACAATCACATAATCAAGACCATGGTTTAGGTACCAGCTCTAGTATTGTGTCTACTACCAATAATTTAGATGCTTTTTGTCCTAGAGACACTGCTGTTATTGAGTCATCATCTGGTTTTAGAATATTACAAGATACTTCATTAGATGTTCAGTCTTCTATTGACAATGTTAAAGGAACCACAATACATCATGTGCTTAATACAAGCCCCAAGTTGACCAAAAATATTATAATATCAACTAGACATAAAGGCTCAAATGGTAAAAAATGGAGTTCTACTCCAAATGAAAATTTAAATGAAGATTTTATTTTGGAACTGTCAAGGTATTTCAAATATTTACACCTTAATTATTTTAAAATGCATGGTCAAAATTCATAGCCCTTAGTTATGGCTATTGCGGATCCTAAGATCAATTTTTTCACTGATTTGTTAAATTAATGTCGTCTTTGTTACACTTTTAAAGGTGCTTGTACGAGTACCACTAATCATAATACTCTATGTATTTTAGCTCGCTCGTCTGTGTCTAATGTTTCTGTCTATCACACTGCTGATCAATGCTTCACTTGTGACTTAATGATTGATCACACTCATCTCTGTTGCTCTATTTATACCATGAACAAATACCAAGATAGGAGGACTCTTAATAATGTACTCACTTCCTTGAACTCTTGTATTAATTTTCCCTGGCTTGTTATTGGGGAATTTAATTCTATTATCTCTTCAAGTGAAAAACATGGTCCTCTACACTCAACTCTATATATGAGGGAATTTATAGCTACTATTGAAAACACTTTTCTAACTAAAACTAATCTCCTGGAGGTCAATATACCTGGAATAGAAGCCATTATAATAGAGTTGTTGTGAGCAAACTAGATAGAGCCATCACCAATGATCATGTCTTGGATAACTAGGACACCATCTCTAGTGTGACCCTACCGAAAATCCACTCTGACCATCACCCCATCTTGGTCACTATCACTCCCAAATATACAAAACCTTCTATCCCCTTTAGATTAAACAATTCTTGGTTCTCGGATATTGAGTGGTGCAAGATCATTAATTACTTTTGTTCTTCGATGATTTCATCCAATGATGCCTTTTATTTTTTAGTTAAATTAATAATTCATAAACAAAAGATTAAAAATTGGTGTAGCGTGAAATCCAAACAAGTTTATAGTGACATCCTGCTTCTTGAGAATGAACTTCACCAAATTCAAAACAACAACACTCATTTGGATTTTACTTTGGATCATAACCTATAATTTAACATTTCTGTGAATATCAATTCACTAGTCAACTTAAAAGATAACATTAGTTGACAATTCATCAAAATAAAATTGTTCACTGATGGTGATATAAATACCAAAGTCTACAATTCTTTATTGAGAATCCGGAAAGCATGCAGGCATCTTGCTTCCCTCAAAGATGGAGACAATATCTTGGATAATTAATTATAAATTTCTAATCATGTTTTCTACTAATTTGAGTCCTTATTAAACATCCCTTCCATTAACAATGATCTCATTGATGATGTTATTCCAAATATTGTCACTGTTGTTGATAATTATTTCCTTATTTGTGTTCCTCTTGACCACAAAATTAGAGACACTGTATTTAGCCTGAACTCTGATAGTTCCCCGGGTTCAGATGGTTTTAATAATTTATTCTACCAGAAAAAATGGGATCTCATCCAAATTGATGTTTTAAAACTTGCTAATCATTCTTTCTCTAGTTGGTACCTCCCACACTGGTTGAACGCCCAATTCCTCACTTTGATTACCAAGGATGACAATGGCTCTAAAATTTACCTCTTTAGAGCCATATCCCTTATCTGAAATCTCTAAAAATCATCACCAAATTGAATGTGTATAGACTCACCTCGAATACAAATAGAATTATCTCCAAGAACCAATTTGGTTTTGTCATTGGTCGATCCATCCATGACTGAATTTCTCTCACATCTGAATGAAATAACACTATGAATAATAAAAATAGGGGTTGTAATATTCCAATTCAACTTGACATATCAAAATACTTTGATATAGTAGATTGTGACATCATATTAAAATTTATTCATGGATTTGACTTCAATAATCTATTTTTTCTAGAATCAAATCCCTTTTTTGCTCAGCCCATATTTCCATTCTGATAAATGGCTCTCCCAGAGGATACTTTAGTTACATGAAAGGTGTCAGACCAAGAGATCCTCTATCTGCAATCTTTTTATATATCACAGAAGACAATTTAAGTTGTCTAATCACTCGTCTGGTTAACCAAAATTAACTTAATCCTATTCATGCCTACAGAATTGTGAATGCTCCCACTCACCTTCTTTATACTGATGGCACCATCATATTTCTAAAGAGTGATATGAAAAATATTAGAACTCTCAAATCTACTATCGCTCATTATGAATAGGTCTGAGGTCAAGTCACTAGTTGGAGAATTTCCTCCATATATTTTGGAAAAAATATCCCCACTAGTAGGAAGAACGCAATCACCAATGATATTTTCCTTAAATAACTTACAATTCCCTTCAAATATCTTGGTATTCTCATTTTTGGGGCAGAACCACTGTTTTCTTTTTTTAAAGTATTTTTTGGTAAAATAATTAGTCATATTTATATTTAAAAAGTTATGTAGTTTTCCATGGTAGGGAGAATCTTCATGGTTAAATTGGTCATTGTCTATGAATTGGTCTACTCTATGATGGTCTATAAGTGGTCATCTAGTCTAACAAAAAAATGATCGTTCTTAATAAAAATGTTGTTTGGACATGGATAAACTTGGATAGAAATATAGTGACTATCCCTTGAACTACTTGTTATTATCCTTTAGACAAGGATGGTCATGGTATTAAAAACAAAAAACTCTTTAATGCGGCCCCTCATGCCTGAATCACCTATAACTTAATTCATAATGATACCTCTTTGATTGATTAAATCAAAAATTGGTTCGTGAATAGATTGAGGGGAGGTAGTAATGGATAATTGAACCCTCACATTTGGCCCTTTATCAGAAATATGTATGCTAACATTATGACCAATGCTAGATGGATGGTCACGAGAAACTCCTCCATGAAATTCTGGTTGGATAACTGGACTTGGACTCCCCTAATTACTTTAATTCTTCATGATCACCTACCTGAAGATATTAATGACACTATCAACAATGTTCCCAACACTTATTTTGATACACTTACTGAAAATGTTGTTCATATTATTTATAATTACCATTTTTCCATCTCTGAGGATTTTCTAACTTTGGAACCTGATCACAATGGTTTTCTAAACTCAAAAATCTTCTACAACCACTCCGTTCATAACTCTGAAAATGATTTTATGTGGATTAAATTCTTCGATAAGAATTGGATTAAACCCTCAAGACTGACTCTTATCTAGAGTATTTCATAAAAAAGGGTTCCCACTGATTGTTGTTTGAAAATTTTTGGTATCTGAATTTGTTGTAAATATCGTCTCTGTAATCAACATAGATAGGATACTAATAATTTATTTTTATCTTGTTCTACTACCTCTACACTTTTGAGCTATATTTTTGACATATTTGGTTGCAGATGGATGATGCTTGATTCTATCATTTCTCAGATCAAACACTGCATGGAACTAGAAAGCTCCCAGAAAATGAAAAACGTATTTCTTACCGAGATTGGAGGGCTTCTTCAGGTAATCTTGTATGATAGAAATTCCATTTTCACTACAATTGCTCTTTGAACATCAATCCAGGTAAAATACGGGTTCTTATTGCTATTTTTGAAGCTGTATTGATCTAGAAAGGGTGTTGTGACAACTCGGTGGATGATTTTATGGTTCTGCGACGTCTTCGGGTCACTTCCATCTTTAGCCAGCCGACATGTACTATTGATGTTTTTTTTGGAAATCGATGTTTCCCAGGTGGATTAAAATCAATATGGATGACACCTCTAAAGGAAATCCTGGTCCCACATGGTGTGGAGCAATGAATAGATATCATTTTGGTCAAATAATTGGGTGATTTTATGGAGGATGTGGTATTATAACCACTTTCAAAGATGTAATGCGGAGTGTGATTCATGCAGTCTCCTTTTCCATACACCATGGTTGGAACAATTTGAGGATTGAATGTTATTCTACAACAGTGGTGAAATCCATTTAGAATGGTATGACTCATCTAGCTTGGCCTCTTACTACACGTTAGATGAATCATCTCTTTTATCTTCAAGGCACCAATTTCATTACAACCCATACCTACTGTGAGGCAAATATGGTTGCTGATGGTCTCCCAAATAAACGAGTCACGCAGGACATAACTTGGATGGTGGATCTTCTGGACATCCTTTTTCCTCTTCAAGAAAAAGATTGTAACATGATCCCATATTTTAAACTCTTTTAAGAATTTATTTTTAATAAATATATCTTTGGTCTTTTGACCAAGGCTCCACCTTTTAAAAAAAACCTTTATAATTTATTACAGAATGTTAACAAACTTTGTACATTTTTGTACTTAAAAACCCGTTATTTTGTATTGTATGAAGGATTAGCATCAATATTAATTTTTCTCCGTCAATAAAATAATTTTAAAAAAGTTTACATACATCATTTTAATTAGTATAATATTTATTGTCTAATAATTCTATGTTAATTTTATACCAAAATGATTAGTAAAAGTTATTAAAAATAATCATAGTTATTAGAGCCAATTTACGTTTAATTAGGGAGTAAACCATAAAATTAAGTGCCCAAATTCTATATATACTTCTATAAACCAATGTTATTTCCATATTTCAGCCATAAAACTTCCATTATTTAGTTTCTTTGTCTAGTTTCACATTGTTTAGATAAGAACAAGTGTAAACCAAACATGTTTCTATAAATTCCAAATGGGCCCTTTTCCTTCCCAATAAAAAGTCACCACCTCTCCCACTACATAACAACTCTATAAAATCTTATGTCAAACCATGACCTGACCAAATCACATCAAAGAAACCCCACTTTATCCTACAATACATCTCTTATGAAGACAGAAATCCAAGTAATCCATCTTGTATTAACCAAAATGAGTTACCCAATTATGATATAATTTCTTCTCTCAAGTCATTTATTTTATTTTCCTTCTCCACCACCGACAATTATATTTTATTTATGATTATATAAATACAAAAGTATACCGTATATAAAATTCTGTTTTTATGTAAATGGTTTTACCTACACTTACACACACATAAATGTAATTGGTAATGAACATATTGTTTCTATGTATGGTAGACTAGTGCCTTACGAAAAGATTTATTGTTCATTTTTTCATCACCACCAACCATGGTGGCCATTATGATTGAACCTATGTTTATATATGATATATATTATATTTATACAGTATTTATGCTTCTATGGTTTTTTTTATTACATACATTTATGATTTCCATCTTTTGTATATACAATAATTTCGTTTGAGGAAGTGTGGACTACCATCCCCACAAAGCGATACAATTAGTTCATACACTACATGGATTTTATTAAGGATGTGTTTAGTTAATATATATATGATATTTATTATATAATAAATATCCTTTAATAATTATATATGTATACATAAAAATTTATATCTTTTTTACTTACTTTCTCTCAACATAACTATTAAACAAAAATATCGCTCATGCATACGTACAACTTACCATCTCAAAGAATAGTGTATTATTTTTCATATATATATATATTATATAAAATATTATAATACACATATAATGTAGATAAATTATATTTATATCATGTTTTAATTTTTTTAATAATTATATATGTATATAAGGACTGGCAATATAACAAATTAAGACACATTCCAAAAACAATGTGAATATTACCCTAAATGAAACTATAACATATGATGGTTAAAAAAAGGTAAATTAAGGTTATAATAAAAAGATATATAGTATTAGATATAATAATATGGTTATATAAAAGATATATAATAAATTTATTCATCTAATAATTTTTTTGAATGATTACAATGATATTTAAGAAACAAGGTAAGGGGCTTTCATATCAATTTTTATTCCTGTGTGATAGAAGCTATGTTAACCACTCATTAATATTTTGTGGGGGTAATTACTAATAAAGGTTGTGTTCTAGGTATATTATAAATAATTTTATTGGTATTTACATATCATTTTTATGAACATTCATTCACTGTGTTTACTTTTCAAAATATACCAAATCTGTAATAATATTTGGCCTCAATTTTTCTTCTTTAAGAGTAATATTTTGTTACGAACCTAAAACCTTTTCGAGGTGTATATAAATATACCATAGATTTTATATTATAAATAAATATATTTCCAAGTTATTTTATGATTAATTTAATTTTACTTTTATACTTGGAGAGTATGATACCATGTTTTTATGTTATTAATGTTTATTGAGACAATCTCATCACTTTTTAAAAAACATCACATTTGTCATTTCATTGATGAAATATTATGTTCCATTTTAAAATAAATTCAGGAATTTACATTTCATATGTTTATTAATTATATATTAATGTATTGGGAAAATTTGGTACTATTTTCTACATAATATAGTAATGATAATATTTCTACGAAATCCTGAATTTACACACTCTTTTGTCAGAAATCAATATTACTTCACAACCATGTTTTCAATAAATGGTTTCCAATAATATTTTACTAATATCATAATGAAATAAAATGAAATTATTAACCATTTATTCTTTTAAAAAATTTTAATGGAATATTATAATCAAATTCTAAATGAAGAAGTTTTCTATTATTTTTACCGTGAAAAATGAATGTTCTTTTTACCTCGTATGACTTGTACTTATTTATCTTAAACAATACATTGAATCATTACCATTATTTTTAAACGTTATTTTTTTGTAAAATGATTGTAAAAGTGATTTTCGAGGAAAATTGTTTTGAAAACCCTTTCAATGTCCTTTTATGATTTTCCTGCAAAATTGGATTCAAAAATGTTTTCAAACATAATTAATATGTTTTAAAGAAAAATAGTTTTCTAAATGTTTTCAAGATTATTATAAATGTATTCAAGGAAAATGGATTTGAAAAACAATTCAACATTTATTTATAGTTTTTCAAATTATTTTCAAGGAAAATGGTTTATAAAAAGTCTTCATGCTTTCATTGAATGTTTTTAATGTGTTTTTGTAGAAAATGGTTTTTAAAATGAAGTGAAGACTATTTTATATGTTTTAAAGGAAAAAAGATTTCCATTTATTTTATTTCTTCTTTATAATTATTAATCGTTTTTATATGAAAATTATTATCTAATGGTTTTATGTATTAAAAATATAATTTCAAGGGGGATATGATATTTTACTTAAGAGATGTTATTGGAAGATATGTAAAAATTATTTTCCATTAAGATGGTGTTATTTGATGTTAATCATTCCTATATAGGAAGGGATCTAAAGGATCCATTCCTTACCTTTATATTAATGGGTTATGATTAATGTCAGGGTCATTTTGAAACCCATTTCTTTTTCACATGTTTTATGTTTATGAAATCAGTTTCCCTTTCATGGGTTATATATTTATGAATTCCATTTATCATTCATAGGGCATTATTTAGATGAAATGATTATGAAATAGGTAACTTTTCCCCAGGTTATAATTGGTTTACATTTTTATGATACCCATTTAATTTCATGGGAAAATATATGATTGTTTATTATTTTTTATAACATGTATGTATGATTTCACTATGATATAGGGGAGGCCTATATTACCCTCTAATGAATTGGGTAATGATATATATCTCATTAGATATATTAAAATGTTCTTGGAAGTTAAACATGACTTCTATGATGGTATGGGGAGTGAACTCAAGATAATAAGATGGTCGTCATGGTGAACCCTAGTTACCAAGAAGGCATGACCAGAAAAATCATGCTACTAGGATGGTCGTGTGAGTGAACCATGACTACCAACATGGTATGAGGAGTCAACACATGATACTATGATGGCTATGGGAGTGGACCATGACAACCCATATGGTATGGGGAGTGGACCCAAACTACCAAGATGGAATTGGAAGTCATTCCATCACTACTATGGATGAACTTGATTAAATGTTCAAAATGTTATGCATGGACTAGGTTTCATGACCATTGGTTTATGTGAGGGCATGATCTCATGTCCATAACCTAAAGTGAGAACCTATTTATACTTATACATGTTTAAAATACTATATGATTTGGTTTTTTCCACAATTCCATGTTTTATTGCTATGATACCCTTTCATTGATTACGTTCCAAATTTCCTTATGATTCTTGTCTTATGAACTTCCAATCGTTATTATTATCTTTCATATGTAGTGTATGATATTCAAACGTTATTCTCAAGTTTCATACCCTTTTGATCACATCAATCTTATACATTTTCTTTATTTACCCTTAATAATCATATGATCTTACTCCTTTGTTATGTTTCCTTTCTCCAAGTTACAATGAAATGTTTTAGTTATAACAACTAAAGTTATAGATTTATATGAGTGATGTTGAAGATATTTTACTACGATAGAATAGTTTTTTTGTTTCAAAAAATCGTAAAATATTACATTCCTCTGGTATTTATTTTTTAAATATAATTAATATTCATCTCAAATGATGTAAGAACCATGTATGCTAAGCCTGGGTCCCTATAGTTGGTATTAGAGTAATGGTTTAGTCAACCATTGGAATCTAGGATGAGTAAACTTTATTGATATCACATATTATATTTATGTGGATATGTCTATGTATATATCTAAGGACATGTATTAGTATGATTCAATGTTTCAGAATATCTCCTACAATTTTGGTAACAGATAGAATGAATGATTTCCTATAAATACGTCCTTTTTTGGAAAATAAAAGTTGATGTGGCTCTGACACATATTTAGCTTGGGGTAACAAGTCCAAAAATATGTTCAGGTCCTAACATGGGGTAATACGGTTCCTGAAAATGGGCCTTTCTTCCAATCTAGTATGACACTCTCAGGGGATATGCTTGAGAAATTTGAAAACTCTTAAAAAATCATCAGGTTGGATTTATAAATACCTTTTCCAGGAATAAACTAGTATGAACATTGGGTGAAATATATTAATGAATGTATTGTGATATAGATATCCCAAATGTAAATCTTTTCATAACTATGTGGTTTTCTATTATGATAAGTAATTATCATACTGTGCTCCTTTTTTTAGTCCATAGAATGAACTAGAAGAAACTTTATTAATGTTGGATGTGATGGAATATTTTCTAATGCTTAATCAAGTTAGAGGGTCACTTGAGTGAAAGAAATCGTTTCTATGCCTAATCAATTAATAAGGAACATAATTAAAAACATATACCTTAACCAACTCTCGGACTCACCATGAAAGATAATAAAGGAGTTCTCTAAGTATTCAGGTAATAGAAACCATTGAGGAAATAATATTTTTTTCCTTTGTTTTAATAGTGTTGAATGAATCAACATCGAGAATGTCTTAGAGGAATAAAAAGATTATTTGAATCTTGAAAACAAGGACACAAAAAAAGTGACTTTAAGTGGAAGATGAAGAGTTCAGTTAACAGAAGGATGATAATATTGACCTCCATAAGTATTCATCAATTTTTAATTGTTTTAAGTGTAAAATAAATGTTCACTATGAATCCTAATTCCCAAGAGGAATGATCCTGATGAAAATCCGTATGGTGGTTAAAATAATGGTTACATTGCTGATAAAGTAGAGAGTACAAATAAAATGTGAAAAGAAAGAAGTATTATGACGAGTTTTCTATATAAATGGATTATGAATTATGTAATATATATTTTTATATATATTTATTAATGAATAATGTTATACAAAATGTGAAATACATAAGGATTTTTAAATTTGTTGTTTTAATACAAATTTATTAGAACATGTTGAATGGTTTTGATGGAATAGATATGCGATATAACAATAGGGTGATGTCCATGGAAAACAGAGGATTAAGGGAAAGATATCCATTAATATGTTCCTTATGTTATGATATTTTTGATAAGATAATGATATATGGGATATGAATAAGTAAACGGGACGGTACTGATTACCTTGTAACTAATTATGTACTCATTGAATAGTATTTTGTGCTATTATGGATGTAGTATAAATGTTCAATGATTTATGGAATATATCAAAAAAATATAGTAAAATAGAGCATTCGTGTTTTCTAGATGTAATTATGGTAATTTTAATTTTTACCATGTTTCAAGAGAATATATTATGAGTGTATTCACAAGTTTGGAATGTTACAACCAAGAGATAATTTGTGATATATGAGGGAATAAATGTTAAGATGATTTCATGAATTTATTACAATTGTATTTGATTTTCATCTTTCTATAAGGGTTATAAGGTTATCCATTCTTGAAATGTTTGCGTTAATCTTCATGGATGTATATTATGATATGAATTTGTATTAAAAACCATGATTAAAAGGTTATTTTTTTATCAACCATATTTCAAGGATGTAAATATTATTTATTTTTAGAAATTATATTAATCTGTTTTTCGAAAAGGACATCATGTATGTTGAGTGACAACCAATCATGTTTGGAAATGCCGTAGGTCATAAAACAATGATTGAATGACAATAAGGGTCTCACAACTACCACTGGATTATGCAATTTAATGGCTAACATATAATTATTTTTAATGAATTAATATTTAAGGAGAAATAATTGGTTTATTTATTATGTTTAGAGATTAATGTGTTAAACATTCATATTTCTAAAAATAATTATAGATAATTATTTATTCCATTTATTTTTTTATGGGCCTTATGATCTCCTAAAATTGTATATTAGTATTTCTAGCATCAAAGATAATTATTGGACGACCATTAAATCATACAGTGGATGAATTATAAATTGATATAATCACAACTAAAGAGTGAACCATTGTGTATAAAAATATATCATGAATATATATCCTTATATTCTTGGTTAATAAAATAATTACTCAACATTATGATAATGATCAAAAGAATATTTTTTATTCCTAATAACTTAATTTTTGAGGAAATGATGGCATTATAAATCATCTAAAATTTATGAATTTGATCCTCTATTGTTTTATGTGATCATTCAATTGTTTTTTATTGATAACCTCAAAAACTCCCTATAAATATTTTCATATTTACTCTATGGCCAATCTTCATTCCAAACCTATGTCCTCATATGTGTAAGCCTAGTTATATATTACTTTTGGTAACTGTTTTGGTTCCAACATTACCTTTTTAATGGAATTTTTTACTATTAATTTTTACCATGTGAGTTTCTATAAATGAAAAATTCATTTATTTAACCTTTTATAATCCAGATGAATTTTGAATGAAACACTCATTTTAAGGGGCGTAGAATGTAACAACCTGATATTTTGTGAATATATTTTTGAATTAAATTTCCCTTTTTGATATTTTTTATTTTATGAAACACTAAATATAGTTTATTTTATATTAAATCACTATATCTGGTTTTATTTATATTCAACACCATGTTAGACATTATCTACACGCCACATAAACATTCTCTTGCTCTATACCAAACACTGATGTTAGCTTGCATTATATACAATAATTAATTTCCTTGATGACTTGGGTAAAACGAAATACAATGGCTTACAAAATAACAATATATTATTAAAATATGAATTTTTAATATATTCATTTCAAACCATGATGTTAAATTATATTTTAGGAATAGTATTAACTAATCTATGAAAATATATGTTTTACACAATATAATATAAATTCATTGGTTTCAAATTAATTATAAATAAAAATAAAACTCTATTGAATATAAAAGGAAACATTTTTATGGTCACAAAGGAATTTTAACCTTATAAATTAAAATATAATTTATTTCTACAAATGCACTAAATAAAACATTAATTTCATGTGAAACCAACATGGTGTACGAAACACTGACTTGGTGTACATTAAAGACAACACCGACATCGCATACGATGCTCGCAACTCTGAGTTTGTATGATACAATTTGTTTACATAATTATATAAATAATTTAATTATAACCTATAAATTAAACATAGTTATAGTAATAGTAATAACTAAACTTAAAATATTTTTTAATATCTTTTATATAACTTAATTTAATGAAATAAATGATTTTTGGTAATGACTTTTTGTGTTTAAAATACTATTTTCTTGAATGAACTATAGTAAATAATTAATTTAATTTTAGAAATATTTAGAAATTGAATATTATAAAATAAAAATCATTTTTTAATTTATAATATCAAGATTATTCGAGGGTGATTTTTTGGAATTTTTCTGAGAAACATGATATTTTGAAGAACAGTGAAAAGAACCGTATATTTGTTAAAAATAGACTTTTTGATTAAATAAGTATTAATGTTAAATTATAATTTTAAGTTGGCTTCACCTGACATTAGATAAATAATAAATATATTAATACAATTTTATTCATACGAATAAATTTTACTTTGTAATTTTATAATGAATCTGAACAAACTTTTGAACATATTTCTACTTTAAAACCCCTTTATTTACTCCCATCTCCAAGAAGAGAATAAATCTTAATTTTTCTGATTATATGAATTTAATTTCAAAACACTGACATAAAAAATATTATTTAGTATATTATTTACATTATATTAATTCCAGGTTAATTTATGTTCGAAATGAGTAGTGAAAGTGATTAAAATTAATCACAGCGATTAAGCCCAAATTAAACACAATTAGGTTCTAAACCATAATATTAAGGACACAAATGTTCTATACATTTGGAAAAAAACCATTGTATTTTATTAGTTCATAAAAAAACATAAAATTATCATGTTTTTGGTTTGTTATGGATTTAGTTATTTAAGAACATGTGTACACCAAACATGTTTCTAAAAATTCCATGTGTGTATTTTTCCTTCCCTATAAAAATACATCACATATCCATCTTCCTTGCACAAATAAAAACAATTATGATCAGATAATATCTACGAAATAAACTTCCCATAAATCCACCATTCCTCCCAGAAGCCTTACCTTAGGCAGAATGCTATCCTAGGGAGGCTTGTGGAATAAACCAAAAAGAGTTATCCGATTAAGATGTAACATCTTCTCTCATGTCCTTTCATTTATTTTTCTTATCCACCCCAGTTAAGTAACATTATTATATTATTATATATAATAATTAAAATAAATATACTAGCATTTTTTTGTGCAATATTTTCTTCTTAACCTTACACACACCTCTATCTAATGGGCAATGAATAAAATGTTTCTATATACGGTGAACTACTGCCTCACATAACGATGACTATCATTTTCTCCATTAACACCTATCATAGTGGTGATTATAATGAAATTTTTTTATATATGATATATATTATATTTATAATTTCATTATGATTCTGTAATTTTTATTTTTAACATACCTTTATGCTTTTAAAATTATGTAATTATGACAATTTTGTTTAAGAATGTATGGATTACAACTCCCAAAGTGATATGATTAATCCATAGACTGCATTGATTATATTAAGGATTGTTCTTGTGAATGTATATGATATATATGATATCATAAATTTATTATAACAAATATATATATATATATATATATATATATATATTTTAATTACATTCTCTCAACATGACAATTAAATCCAAATAACATTCATGCGAATGTACGTCCAACTGTCTCCATGAATGGTGTATTCTGTTTGATAATTATATAATCTATAGATTATTATAATTCACATGTACTATAGATACATGATATTTATATCATTTTTTAAATTATTTAATGGTGATATAAGTATGCGTACAAATAGTATAACAAATAAAGACACATACAAAAAACAAATGGAATATTACCTGAAATGAAACCTTATCATAGGATGGTTGACTAGTTGGTAATATACGGTTGTAATCAAACCATTTATAGTATTATATATAACAATACACTTCCTTAAAATGTTTATAATAAATTTATATTTATTATACAGTTGGTTTTAACGAGTACGATGAGAGTGAAGACACATGGTAATGAGATTTCATCTCACTTTTTAGTCCATTGACATACATGCTATGTTTGAAAATATTTACCTTTGTGTCGTTTAAGTACTGATCCTTAGTCTATTTTAGGAAAATAATACCTAAATTTATGGGTATTAACATATCTTCTTGTGAACTTCCATTAAATGGTTTTATTATTCAAAATTTACCAAATCAGTAATAATGTAATGTCCTAATTTTTCTTCATTAAGACTCGTGTTTTGTTATGAACCTAAAATCTTATTCAAGGTGTATATACAACCATTATAAATTTTCAATAATTAATGTAATTATTTTAATTTTATTTTATGATTCATGTAATTTCATTTTTACACGGAGAGTATCATCCCAAGTTAACTTGTTATAAGTGTTTGTTGATACAATCTCATCCTTTTTCGTGATTATTTACTTTTATGCATAAATTAATGAATTATTACATTAAATATCCCATTACATTCATGAATTTTATTCTCCAATGGTTACTCATTATATATTCATGTGGTGGTACCTTTTTTTACTCTTACGTACTTAATATAGTTAAGGATGTGTTTCTAAGAAAGCTCGACTTTACCCTCTCTTCTGTCGGAAATATATTCTTTTTCATAGCCATGTTTTCTAAAAATGATTTCCAACAATATTCTACTAATATAATATGATCATTAATAGACATTTATCACATTTTTAGAAATTTTTTCAAAATAATATTCTTATTGCTTTCCGAATGGGGAAATTTTTTATCCATTTTTACTGTGAAAAAGGAATTTTTTTACCTCGTACGACATGTATGCGTTTATCCACCATCAATACATTGATGATTTATTTCCATGATTAATGGTTATTTTTTATGAATATTTTTTTAAAAGATATTTAAAATCAAAATTATTTTCAAAATGTTTTCAAACATATTTTATAATTTTCCAAGGAAAATTTTTTATAAATGTTTTCAGAAATCATTTAAATGTCATCAAGGAATTATTTTCAATGAATTTTCATGATTCTTTTATAATATTTCAAGGAAAATGGATTACCAATAGTTTTCAATATTTCATTAAATTTTTTCAATATATTTTCCATGAAAAATGTGTCTAAAATATTTTGAAGCTTATTTTATAATTTTTCATGGATAATGGTTTTCAAATGATTTCATGTATTCCTTAAATGTTTTAATGGTAGTTTCTATGAAAATGAATAAATTTTTTTTATGTATTGAAAAGAAATTTTTAATGTAAAAAGGATATTTTCCTCAGGAAATGGTTTTCAAAGACATTTCCAAATTATTTTCCATATAAGATTACATTTGTATATGTTACTCATATACTTATACGAAATTATCTAAAGGATCTATTCACATCCTTTTTTATGAATGGGTTATGTTTAATTTCTTGGTCTTTGTGAAACCTATTTCTTATTCATGGATTTTATATTTGTGAAATTATTTTCTCCTTCATGGGTTATGTGTTTATGAAATCTACTTCTCTTTCAAAAGTTATAACTTTGTTGATATGATTATAAAACCTGAATCATTTCTACAAATTTTAATAGGTTTATATGTTTATGTTAACCATTTAATTTCATGGGTAAGATATGAGTGTTTATGATTTTATGGTACATGTATGTATGATTTCCCTATGAGATTGGTGGGACCTATATCCCCATCTAATGTGTTGGGTAAATATATATATCTTAGGATATATACTAATATTGTCTCAGAAGTGAACGTTGAATACTAAAATGGTGTGAGGAGTCAACTCATGCTACTAAAACTGACATGAAGGTGAACCATGGATATCAAGAAGGTAAGACAAGTGAAAATATTCTATTAATATGTCCTTAGGAGTGAACCATTACTACAATTATTGTTTGAGGAGTGATCTCCTGCTACGAATATGGATATGGGTTTGAACCCATACTACGAAGATAGCCTTGGTAGAAAAGCCTTGAATACCATGAGTGAACATGATTATATGCTCACAATGTTATGAATAGATAAAGTCTCATGTCAATAAGTTTATGTGAGGGCCGGATCTCATGTCCTTAACCTAATTAATGAACATGTTTCTATTTACACATGTTCAAGATATTATATGCTTTTATTTCTTTTCCACATTTTGATGTTTTATTCCTATGATATTGCTTCATGGATTATGTTATTTATTTTCTAATGTCTCATGTAATGTGAAATTCAAATCTTTATTATGATCTATGATATGTAAGGTGTAGTCTTTTAATGTTATGATTATGTTTTATACCCTTTTGTTCATGTAAAACTTATGAATTTTCTTTTTTTACCCTTACATAGCATCTGAGCTCACCTCTTTCTTATATTTCCTTTCTCCAGGTAGCGATGAAATGTTTTAGGTAGAAGTAATAATGGTTTATATATTTATTGGAGATGTTTAATATCTTTCAAAAGGATAGAAGATTTTGTTTCCATGTTTCCAAAGACGTTAAACTATTATGGTCTTATGGAATCTATTATTGAAATATGTTAAATATTTATCTAAACTGAGACAATATTAATGTAGGTTATTCTTGTCTTTCTAAATGATAAATTCTGGATTCATGAATTTCATTGAGAGGGAAGTGAAACTACATTTCCCAACATTTCAAGTCTAGGGTGCCTATAAAAGGAGAACATAGTATATTCGTAGTTTTCCAACTTGAGTTGCTGATGTCTGCTAGAGCATTGATGATTTTCAATAGATATTGATAGTATTATCAAACTCTATGTTTTTAATGTTGAATATAAAGAATATTATCAGAGTGAGGTTTAATATTATCAAAAGATCATTCCTATCAGAGTGATCCCATCATAGCGACATACATCATAGAATTGTTCAACAAACCATTATCATTTGGAAGAAGGAATTGAGAGATACTGATTGAGTTTCTACTCAATAGAAGAAGAGTAGAAGGTAAATCAGAATGAGTAAAATCAGATTTATACCATTAGATAGAGGTTTAAATACTAAGGTAGATCATAATAAGTATTCATGTGGATATTTTCGGGACAATGTTTCTGGAAGAAGTTTCAAGAGAAACATGTTCCTTAGATAATTGATTAAAATAATGAAGATTGTATGAAGGTAATGTTTAATTAAGATTACATGTGGAGAAATGACTAATATTTGACGTTGATCAGAATAATAGAATGAAAGTGAAACATTTAGATTTGGATAATGAACTGTTACTGAAAAGGCTTGATTGTCTTGATGTGGTGTATAACAAGCTATGCGAATGTGGATATAAAAAAGGATAGTTGGGGGGTATAACCAACCAACAGAAGAATTTTGATACTGGGATTATATAATTGTTCACTTCTTGTGACTTTTTATTTTGTAAAGATGATAATGAAAGAATCCATGTTGGTTGGAATATCTAATACATAAAAGATTGGGTATTTGTACCGAACCATGTAAATACCATGTGATTACTTTTCATTATATTTATTTCATATAAAGGGAAATTTTGAGAAGATATATTTTAATAGACCATAACATTAAACTGTTTTAGAGTATAAGAAATTTTACATATGATTTTAAGAAACATTCTTATAAATGATAGAGTAACCAAATATTCACACCCCTCTCAATGGTCTCAATTTTATTTGGGTACAACAGAATAAAGATCCGTAGAAGGAATATTTAGAGCTAAAAAAGAATGATATAAATGATCATGTGTTTAACCTTGATCGTGATGGAATGAAAATATTCATCAACTATTTATTTGATCTATCCGTACCTTATATAAAGAAGGTTTTTTTAGGTGAATCTCATAGTTATTCATTCTATATTTATCCTAGAAGTATGATGATGTATAGAGATTTGGAAGGGTACTTATAGTTATATAGCCAAAAGTGAGATATCAAATAGTTTGTAACTCACTGATTAGTGTATCAACAAGTTAGGAGTGAGATAAAAAATAATAAGTGGATGTTAAATCCATATTATATACCTTAATGTAAATTAGAAAACATCTCTATATATTTTATCATCGTACTCCCCAAAACATCTATAGGTAATAATTAAATATGGGTTGTAGTTGATCACCATAAAAATTCAAAAAATAATAATTGATTTCAGAGAAGACACTTATTTTGATAATCTTTGAATAATATACATTAATGAATTGTTAGGTTTTATCGAGTTGCACATTGAATTGTTTTGGATTGGGATATCATATTTACATTGATGTTCTGGAAAAGTATTCAACATGAGATGGATATGGAGTTATGTTTTAGCACTGCATATCATATTCAAACTTTTTTTTAGTATAAGAGAACAATTAAATCCCGAGAGTATAAACTAAAGTATTATACCATGGATTATAAAGGTGTTTAAGATAGAAAAATCCTCTAGTTGAGTTTTCATACAAAAATATATTTCCCTAAAGTATTCACAGGGCTCTCATTGGAGACCTATACAGAAATAATTGTAGAGATTCAATGCATTGGAATGGAGTTTATGAAAGAAATATATTGGTACCTTAGATAGCTGATGAAGTTATTGATTAGATTATATCCATTCAATAAAACCTCAAGGAAGCACAATTTATGTAAAATGTCATGATATAAATCTATGGAGTCATGTAGAATTTTATGATAGAGATAAATGTTTTCTTAAAATATAAGTAGGAACAAAATTTCTAATATTAAAATATTAAGGGAAAATAATTCCATGGTATATAAATCCATATGAAATTTTTGATTATATCAGGATGATATCTTATTTGTTGTCTCTACCACTAAACCTCTATCATGTTCATGATGTGTTCTATGTATCACTCTTGATGAAGTACATATATGATCTATAAAATGTACTGAACTCAAGGGTCATAATACAAGGGAAATTTATTTATTTTATGAAATATTCATCAAATATTCTCGATCCTAAACTAAAAGTTATGGTAAATAATATAACATTCATAGTCAATGCTTTGTAGAGAACTGGTCAGTTTGTAAAAGCTATTTGGGAACATGAGAAAATGTTGTGGTCGAGGTATCCTAATTTGAATATATATTTTTGATGAATTGTGAGGACAAATTCATTTTAGAGGGGGTGTTAAAATATAATACTATTATTTTTTATGAATTATTATTATTTTTAATAAATTAAACATATTTGATATAGTGAATTAAGTGCAACATCATGTTTAGCTTGGGTTTTCACAAACCAAAATATTCTATTAATATTATTAGTTAAATGTTAATGATATAATATATAAATTTATTTTAGTGATATAAATAGTAATAAATAAAATTTAAATATTTTGTAAAATTGTTTTATATAAAGTAATCATATTGATAAAAATGTTCATAATTTCGTTATGAAGCAGTTGTAAGTTTCTATAATTCAATTTTCAATTTTTTTATTGAATTTTTTCTCATGATAAATTATAAATTGAAAATTTTAATATTTTAAAAAAAGAATGTTATAAAATAATCTACTTTTTAAAATCATAATATCTATATTATTTCAGGGTGATTTTTTTTGTATTTTTTTTGAAAAGTTTAATTTTTCAGTGAATAGGGAAAAATGGTTTTTACTAAAGGATTCCTTTAAATTTATAAAATTTAAAATAATAATTTTTTAAAATATCTGATTATATTTAAATTTTCCTCAATTATATATCCATTAATAAAATTTAGATCAATATAAACAGTTTCATATAGAAATTTATATATACATTTTAATAATTAGATCATTTTATATTTGAAAAAAAACTTTTATCACTTCTCTGGGGTTAATTTGAAATTAAATTATCCAATTATGTAAATATAATTTGGAAAAAATGGGTTCGTTAATTATAATTATAATAATTTAAATTTTATAATAGGATAAACTTAATTTTTCCCCATAATGAATTGTGGAAACAATAAAATGTATTTACCACTACTAAGGTTAAATGGGTTTATATGGGGTTAAACTAAAAAGATAAGGGTTGAAAATGAACCAAATTATAACCTACAAAAAGTTCATAGAATTTTTTATACCATATAAATTATAGGATCTATAATAGACTATTGTGGAGCATTCTTTTTTTATAAAAACAAGTGTACACCATTTTCATTTAAAAAATCACTTATAAAAGTCCAAACTATCTCCCTTTCTCTTAACAAATCCAAAACCCTTTGATTTATCCCCAGAAACACTTAAATTACTTCACTAATTACTTACAACCATCTTACAAGCATTATTTTTGTTAGAAATCTATCTTATGAAGACTTCTATTGAAAACCATATGAAGGCATTTGAATAGGAGGTAACACCCCTAACCGAGTGTGTCATTTAATTTCATCATTCGCACAGTTAAAATATTAGTAATCCAAGATGATTTGATAACCAAATTACATTTTATATATTAAATTTTTTTATATTATGGTTGTACCATCCAGACCTCAGATCCACTAAATGGTTCCTTGAGCTGGTGGGTCACATTTCCTCAATCACACCTCCCCATATGAAAGATGATTTCAAATAGTAGAAATTTTCTATGGGGGTACAGTTGGGATACTATGCCCTCACAATCAGATTAAGATAATTATTTCATAAGTAAATAAATTATAGGAAGAATGTTATAAGTCAATTATACAACCTAATGATCATGTCATGTATCTATTCAAAATTATAGGAAATACATGGAAACACACATCCAATACTATACATTTAATTATAGAAAAAAAATCTTCCAAATGAACTATCTTAATCTCAAATAATGATCATATCTCAGTCTTTTGATCCCCTTCTCCAAAGAGAAGATCAAATAAAACTTCAAAAAATTGGTGATTTCATTGATCTAAACATGGATCCATAATGTCTGTCTAAGTTCCCAAATACGACTAAACATGGTGTAAGATAAAACCCAGTAGCTCTCCACCAAAAATGTCAATAAAATTATCTATCATTACATATACAATGATGTAGTGTGTAGTAAATCACATGTGTAGAACTACTAAAATTAATCTTCAAAATATAATGTGATCCTATCTAGCCAAACGTGGTTCCCTGTGTACAATAATAAATATCACAAAACAAGTTGAAAATATAAGGAAAAAAATTAAAATCATGATAATGAATCCAAAATTTCATATGATGTTTAATCATGTGTCAAACCTAAAAGGGTTATATCCCATGTATGAATGAAAAATGAACCCTTATCGTGTCCATAGATCCTCCTAATGGAAGCATTGTAATAACTTTGGTGGAGCCAAAGGTGAATTTTCATAAAGCCTGTCCAAGGTGAGTCCATCATAGATAAAAGGAGTAAAAATTTCATTTTCATCCAAAATAAATTGGATATATTGAGTATAAATTTCCACGGCTTCTTATGGAATCATGATCTTTTGAGTTGAAATATCTATGTAATCCACTACCATAATCAATATTCATAGAGTAGATATTTCCCACAAATTAAATTGAACCTATATCTGATGAGTAAAAATGTCTATAGAATAAAATTATATTGTCAACACATCATCTCATTTGATATCCCTTTTCATTTTCATTTACGTATAATGGTTTCATCAAACCCATTTCAACATATTACATAAATTTCTGTTAATAATTATATAACGTTTAGATACATGAAATGGTGGAATAATTCCATCCTAAAATCAATTATTCAATTAAATATTTCTCCCATTATAACTAGAGATCTCACACTCAAC
The DNA here is from genome assembly GCA_963277665.1 of Viscum album. Classification (NCBI taxonomy): domain Eukaryota; kingdom Viridiplantae; phylum Streptophyta; class Magnoliopsida; order Santalales; family Viscaceae; genus Viscum; species Viscum album. The sequence continues at coordinate 1,146,053,987 of OY728148.1, forward strand.
TAGATGGGTGGTGTAACATTACAATGATACTAGGGAATACCCATTCACTATAATTGGATGAGGTTAATGACCTATTAACAAAACATTAAACCGGTGGGAAAACTAGAAATTTAGAAAGTAATTTTATCATGGAAATCTTTTAATTGTAGTGAAAATGAAAGAAGGTATGGCATGAGGCTCGCCATAAATTACGTATATAACTCCCAAAATAATGGAGAATGGTATTAACCACCTACCATTTACCCATATAATAACACTTATCTAGTATCGACTCCGTACTCAATAATGATTTGAAGAAAATAGAGAAACATTTGAATACCATGGAAACATGGAAAATTAGATTTCACCAAAATAAATCCATTAATACAAATTAAAAGGAAGAATAGAGAAATGTGAATTAAAAACACTCCAGTTTTAATACAACATGATCAACCGTTTTAGAACCAATGTATGGACGTGGAATTGAGGAACAATTTTAGATCTTTTTCTTCAAAGGGAGAAAAGACTATCCAATATAACCTAGAATTAATGGAGGAGAAAATTGATTTCAAGCTATAAATTAATTAAGGGGGAGATGGTCATTTTATAATTTTTAAATGAGTCAGAGATTTTGGCCACACAGTTAGTGAAACTGTGTACAAACTATCATCCCCTCACAGTCATAACATGTATCCTGTATAGTTCAAGTGCATGGTTTTGAAAATTGTGTACAAACCGTGCAATATTCCATTTTTTAAGTCTCCCAACACATGATCATGGAAAATGGTAAGAAAAACCATGTATCGACCCAATGTTTAGAATATCCTAAAAATTCTAGGTGCTCAGCATAGACGTGAAAACCAAGCCCCAAGGTTAAGGAAAACAATACATCTTTAAATGCATTCCAAAATCCCTCACACATTTTTCTCAAACCTTGTGTCCTTGGACACACAGTTTCTAATAAACCTGCAACCCAACATCCTTTTTGAAAAAGCGAGGATCTGGTCACTGAATAAGATTGAAATACCCCAAATACTTTCATGACCTAATTATGAACTCACAATTATAAAAAACTAGGAATTAAACTAAAATTCAATAGATCAATACCTCATAGAAAACCCCAGAAACCAAAAATATTCTCCCCTTAAGGAAATTTGGCGCAAAAGTTTCCATCAATAGTTGGTTAAGAAATACATGATAATAACTTTAGACATAATCTTTTATGTAAAACTCCCGCTCAGATGTCTCATCATGTACTAGGTTTTGGTTCCCTAACACCCTTACGAGAGAACTGACGAGCAATTTTGAACCATTCTAATCCTATAAAAATTAAATATAGGATGATCCCAGAAGGAGTCATCCACCTATATATCATCCTCAACCAGCTAAACAATATCATTTGGGTCTGAATGATAATGGTGAGGCTAAAATAAATAGAATACATCATCCATGGTTTGGTACCTCTATGGAATCTGCAACCAATGGGATACCTGTAAAACTCTATGTAGTATCTAAAAAAACATGAAATATCACAGTAAAGGCTTAACCTACCTCTAAATGTGTTTATGTCCTAGAGTTAGTGAGATACATAAAAAAGATCTGATCCTAGACATCGAACTGTAGAGGTCATTGACTATGATTTGAATAAGATCTATATGAAGACTGTGAAGTTTCCATCCTCTTCTAGATCATATATACCTACTCTAAAGTCTGAAAAAAGTTATGGATGTCAATGTAACACTTCCTATTTTTCTTATAACAAGAACATAGGTGATCAGAATGGACTACCATATAAATTCTCTTAAGGTTCCAAATTAAAAGTGTCCTGATATCGAATATTGTAAGAGAAATAAACTAATGGTATATTCCTATAAACATTTTCCATAAAACTAAAGAACAATTCCCTAATCATGACCTCTAAAAAATGTATATTTCCCTCCAACTGATTATCATTCTAAGGGTGGAATGTCGTGCTCAGAAGCTACTAGGTGCCCGATGCCTTATTCAAGCCTTCCCACAATCAAATATATAAACCAGTGATCCATATCTGACAAAATGGTATGAGTAAAAACTTGAATTCCCATAATAATATGAATATGAATTCTCTCAAGATCAGATACTTATAAGGATTCTCTAATCGTATATAAATTATTAAAATTCATGAGCCAATCCCTAAAGAATCATACAACATAACTAGTTCGAGGTAACCTCAGTAACTAAGTTACAAAATCAATCACAAAATCATCCCATTTACACTTCGTAATGGGTAGATATTTTAAATTTATAACAGTTCATTTCAGTTGTTCCTTAACCTATTGATTTCTGGAACACCCTATGGGAAAAACTTGATACCTCATAGTTTACACCTGGACACCAATACTTGGGGTGTAAATCATGATAAAACATTTTTATGTAGGGATATACCTACCAAGATAATGCAAGAAATTGTTGCATCGACTACTCATGCATATCTACTGGACCTCCAAAAAGATACTGTATGCATTGAATTTCATCCTCAACAATAGTCTAACTAGAAGGTGGGTTCCCACATGCAATTATTTTTCATTGGACTTGTCCCTCTATATCTAATAACATTCTCATCCTCTACCTATTCAAAAAAGTGTAATTTAATTAGATGGAAAAGTAGATTGTATAATTGAGACTATCATACACTTTTGAGTGTATTTTTTAAAACAATAACACAAAATGACACTCAATACTAGCCTCATTAACTACCTATATTTGATTCCTTATTTAGTGGATCAGAAACTACATAGTACTTCTCAGGTGTGTAGGAATACTTGATGTCGAAATACTATTCGACTTCCAGGGAAATTTGTTTCCTAAAGTTATTGTCTCATAGTTTAAATATATACATGATTATTTTTTGGTCATTATACATGAAGACATTGTCTCTGATTAAATAATTCTTTCAACAATGCAAGGCATGTAAAACATCATCTTACAGAATATCTCGTATCATGTATATCCTCTCATGTCAACTCAACTAACTTGTACTATACACCATGAATCACTACTCCAACGTCAAAACATATCCCAGAATGATGGATGATGAACCTAAAAATTCAACATATATTATTCCAGGCTCTAGAATAATTTGGACAGACATTGAATTCAATTTCCCTTGAAAATACTAAAAGGATTTCTCATATGTATCTAACCATATAAACATCCCAAAATTAGTAGTAATGCCCATAATAGGTTATTATAAGCATGATAAGTCCTATATTAAATGCTTCTAATATCTAGATATCCCCAAAAAAACTTCACATGTAAATGTAATTCTTGGTATACTCCAAGGAAACTATAGCTATCACCTTTCTGGAAACGAATACTCATGTATCTAAGATAATATTACCAAAGAAGTTAATGATATCAATTTTGAAGATCATATTTTTCATACTATAATATAACTAATGATATCATAGTATATCCAAAAAGATATGAAGACATTTGGAATTCTCATGTTAGTTATGATAATACACGATGATATCTTCTATGATTAACACCGAAAACTAATCCATATAAGGATGGAAAACCCATTTCATCAGTTTCCTGAAATATTCTAGGATATTGGTGGGATCGAAAACCGTAACTAGTTACTCATATTGAACATACCTACTATGAGAAGTGGAATGATGTGTTTATGAAGTTGGAACATTTATGTAGTGACAACCTTACCTCAAATATATCATTGATAACAACGTATGTCCTCAGAGATGTTCGAATGGATCATATATCCATTTCCTGGGATAGTGGTTCTTAATTTTCAACTTGTTCAATTTTTATAAATCTCCACACTTCCTAACATTATGGTCCACCTTTTTCATAAAACGGTCAAAGAACCCCATTGAGATGTACTTGGTCATATAAGCCACTTTTTATCCATGTCCTCAAGATACCTATTAAGATCCCTCATCTAAATAGTATTCACACTCTAAGGAGGAATAAAGACTAGTGCAGTTCATGGAACATATTGATAGAAAATATTTCCTCACTCTCGAGAGGTAGTTCATAAATTTAACATCCCATAACCTAGTGACTGAAGCTGGAGATTTATCTTATTACATTCGCATAGATACAAGACTCAAATCCCAATGTGCCAATCAGTTTAATAGTCTTAAAGAACTAGATACATACAAGGTACCCTTATTACACTATTAATAAATTATAAAACATTTCAAAGGATGGTAATTTCCTATTTTATCTTAGTAAATTTTTTCATCTTCATAACCTAGGGAAAATAGAACAAATAAAAGGGTGAGATCAGATTCTCAATAAGGGTTAAATAAAACATAATTTTTCATAAATAAATAATAAAGTAAATAAATCACATGTAATATCAATTACTAATCTCATAATGAAGGAATTCATAATTTCGGACATCATAATCATACCGTCAATGGCTCGTGCCAAGACTATAAATAACCATACCATCAGGGCCTTATTACAAGACACAAGTTTGTCTCATGAGACCTTCCGATGCATCGAGGGGGTATAGAGGGCCCCACAATTCACTTACTAAGTACATTGCATTCCTCTTATGAATGGTGTAAAATATAACATAAACACCCATATTAACACTAGAATATAAAATTTTAACACTTTTATAATTATCCGTTAATGGTATAAAAACATTTATAGTAACAGATATCATAAAAACAAAAAATAATATAGATTATTATATCATAATAAATCAACTTCAATTGAGAATAAAATACAAAAAAGGCATTTTAAATAGATAAAAATGAACAAATAATATTATTAAAACTATCTGATAAACATATCCATTTTTTATTTGAAATCATTTAAAATCTGTGCAATTTTAAAAGAAAAAAATTCTTTAAAAATAATCTTGTAAGATTTTATATGAAGCTTAAAAATGATAAGGTTTCATGATGATGTAAATAGCCTCTCATGATCTATAATTAAAAAGACACATTCCTACTTTTTTGTTTACCAAAAATATCATAGAGTACAACGCTTTAAAAATGATACAAATATTCTTTTCTAATGTTTTATAAAAATTAAAACCTAGATAAAATGACATTAAAAAATTATCAAGGCATAGTAATAATATTTTTAATTACATTTTTATGTATCACAGACTAGGATAAAAAATATTCCCCAATATATACGTATGTATAAACAATATCAGATAAGAAAGAGATTATAAAATTAACCCTTATCTTGAGATTATTTTTTGGGAGATCGTTCTTTAACCTCCTATATAATGGTCTGAATAATGTTAAAAAGTTATTAAAGAACCAAAATCATGTTTATAAAATTATATATCATCTCACTATAATATATTTTTTCCCCAATTGTAGCAATGATTAATTATTTAATCATTTTAGGTGTTAATAACCTAGTTTTCTAATGTATGTATTGAATTGTTGTTTTATCTTATATTACATAGATCCTTATTTAATTATGCATTTAATGTAATCCATGAAATAATTATATTATATATTGAGTACATATGTTTTTAAAATAATCTATAATGATTGGGGATATAAATGAAATGTAACGTTCAAGGAGACAGTAAGCCATACCAACACATGAACGCTACATTAATTTCATTGTTGTATTAAAATATAGAAAATTTAATGATACAGACATATATATATATATATTATTATTCTAGTATCATATTTATTCCATATATGATAAATATATTTATTAAAAATATACATAATATGTTCCTTCTATAGCATGAATGAATCACATCACATTGAGGGAGCGGTAGTCCAAAATTCTACAAACAATGTTATCGTATATCCACAATATGGAAAGCATAAAGGTATGATTAATATTAAATTAAAAAAATTTGAAATATGTTATAATGAAAAGATTAAATTATTATATAACTAGAAAAATATTTTTTTACCATTTAGGATGGTTTTAAAAGAAAATGAATAAAAACGATATAGGTGGAGGGGATTAACTGGCATAACATAGATATCTATATTGTTACACTAAATAAGATGACATGATAAATGACATCGATATGATATATTATATTAGAAAAATAAAAAACCATTATATACATGATTATGGATTTATCATTCATTGTTAGTGAATTTGTTGTGGACAATGTAGAAAAATAAAAAAAGTTAAGATTAGTACTCTGAGAAAATTATCTCTTGAATATCACCTCCTTGAAAGACCCTTACAGACCATGGATTTTGTATTTTGGTGAAAATAATAGTATTAAAACATTGTTAGAGTTAGGGGGAGAGGTTTGGGAAGTCATTTAAGGAGATAAAATTATTTTTTAGTAGAAATAGGGTGGTGGAGAGGTGGTATATATTCTTTTGGAGTTGTGTGTTCAAGTTATTAGTTTATTTATTTTTTTATATTAAAATCCATTCAAATAGAGGTGGATTTAAATTACATGACATTGAATTATAATTAATGTTGTATAATATATTTAGGTTCGATCAATACCTCATCCATCAATTAAATATTTTAGTTTTTAGGTATTTTAAGCATTTAACATTTAACTTTAACCCTGGTAAAACATTTACTTTTAATACTGTAAATAATAAATTTACCATGGTAAATTTTTTACAGAAAAAAATAAAATTAACCTTAAAAACTAATAGAGACCTTATTATTTGAAATATGGAATCAATATTTTATAATTAAATTCAATGAATTAGGAATATTGAATTTAAAATTAATTTCGTAGACAATTCTAAAAAGAACGTTTTTAAAGTGAACTATTCTAAAGTTGACATAGATTTTATATCATTTTTCAATTTAAAATTAGATCCAATGACATAAATTGAATTAAATTGTAAAATTATATTATAATTACACTATAAAAAGAAATAAAATTACAATCTATCTATGTAAATAAATTAGGCAAAAAAGATGTTTTGAATTAAAATATAGTAATTTTCACTACACATTAATATGTGGAAGTTATCAGAAAAACACCAAAAATTCATGGAAACTAAATTTTTTACTTCCATATTTTAAATTAGAATTTTATTTTTTCAAATTAAATTTTAAAAAGATTTATATATTGTATTTATATAGGGTTTTCCATTAAATGGTTGTAAAAATGCATTTTTTGAAAAATATATATATTATTTGATAAATTGAATCATCTCAAATTTGTTGTCTAGAAAATAAAAAATATTAATTTTAAAATTATATGTAATATATATAATCTAAAATAAAATTATTAAAACTCATAAACTCAATTTATATTTTTTATTTTATTTTAAATAATTATATTTTATTAACTTATTTTTATTCATTAAAATTGGGACTTGCATGTAACGTAGGACAACTCATTGTTGTGTGTAGAATAATATAATCATAGTGTTGATAAAAATAAATAAATAAAAAATTTAAATTTTCTCATAAATGAAAATATTTCAATGTCTCGTGGTGTTACATTATACCCTCCTTTAATAAATTTCCTTCTCTCAATTTAAACATGGAATAAAAATATTGTGGTTTTACATTTCAAAAAAATCATTGATGAAATCCCAGATCAGAAGAAGGATTAATGAGACCACCAATTTAAGATAAACAAATGAAAGATTAATGGTGTATGAAGATAAAACATACAAGGCCTCTATTTAGGAAAAGGTGTACATGAAATCAAAATCTAACCATCATATTTCAATGGAGAGTAATAGAGAACATGACGAGGAAAACAATGAAAATCAAAATGATATATATATGAAATAATTCAAGTGATCATTTGATTCATCAGAAAATGTTTTAGGATATAATTTTTTTCAATATCTTTTCCAAAGGAATAACTATTGAGAAAACGCTTAATTGATTTCTTTTCAATGTCATAAGAAAAATATCATCCTTTGTTTGGGAATTGATCTATTTTAAACTCATCCCTTACACCAGGAAATGAATGTTCAAAATGAATTTTTAAAACCTAAAGTATTTTTGATAAATATTAATTCCCTCAGGTATTTCAGTGATCCTTTAATGTTGTAGTGAAATAAAAAGGATAGCCGAAATTATCAAATAAATCATACTTTAACCACAAATATTAATAATGATGTCTAACTTAGTCCATTAGTACCTTATGATTTTCCCAAAATTCTGTTGTCCAAATTAATAGTATAAAAGGGTCTCTAAATTTCTATAATAAAAAGTAACATCAGATTCCAGAAACAACTTAACATATCTTTTATTAACACATACCAAATATTTTATCATCTGAAAACCCATAATGAATACATTCATACCACCAAATAATTAATACAGAAGTACTACATTACAATCCTTATATATCACATTATACTTATAACCAAAATATAATAACATAATTTTCAAACACAAACACATTAACTATTCTACATAGACCATAATAATAAAATATGCTTATCCTTGATCCATTTTATTCTTCGAAGTTATATTAAATTGACACATTGGACAATTATTTTCATAATGACCCATATATTTAAATTATAGCATGGAACGTTTCTAGATTCTTTCATTCCCTTATAATAATGATTATGGTGACCTTTTTCTCCACACATGTATCAAACCCACATTCCCTTTAGGCATGTGCTGGGGTGTTCCTTCCCACAGTTATCACATATGATAAAATCATTATTTCACATTCCCCCTGTATCAATATTTTTCTCTATTATTCTATTCATCTGTTTCATTAGTTTAAAGTCATAAAACTCAAATAATTCCTTTTCCTTCCTGATAGTGAATGATAATATATTTTCTTATGATTAGAAATATTTTGAGACCAATTCCCATCATAGGAATTGTTTTAACCCATCAATGTATCGATCCATCTCACTTCTTGGGTTACTTATGTAGTTTTCATTATGCCTTTTTATCCCTGTGAAGTTAGCTTCATACATTTCCACATTATCATCCTCCATCTTCCTTAGAATCAGAAATTGACTATCCATATCCACTCATAGTTCACAAGGATAGGTTTTTTCCTAGATAATTTCATTAAATTCCCTCCATTCCATATTTGAAACAACATCATCATACTTCATGTTTTGAATTGATGACCACTATTGATCTTCAAATCATGAAAAATGATAGACATACATAATATCCTTTTCCCTTTCGTTACACCCAAAAGAAGGAAATAAATTCTCTTAGGAAATTATCCACTCCTTACCGTAAATATTATTTATAATCTAATTTATTTTTGGGGGTTCTTTCCTCACGATGCGGTCTAACATTGATCCTCCACATTGTGGGCCAGGCTGCTCTACACAGGTAAGGTTATTATTCATAACTAGATTTAGTCTTCCTTGTATGGTTCTAAGCTATTCAACACCAGTTATATCACCATATCCACTATAATTTTCATTCATATGAGGTAAATCCCAACATGGGTTATGGGCATTGATATTGTTTTTGTTCCTTCCACTGGGAACCATTTCTAAATAATTTCACACACTAGATTGAGTTCTGAATAATAATGCATAATTCCAAACTAGTGAAATAAATTGAAACATTTATGCTTATCTGATCCATAATCATAAAAATGGTTTCTATGGGGACATATTTACTCATAAATCCCTAACAATGGTCTTTTAAGAAAATTTAAATTATCCTAAGGATATCCCCTTGGCCTGTCAGACCAGGTGCATTGTAAGGACTGTTTTCGTGTACCAGGTTACCCCATGTCTGGATTGGAACACATTGAAAAAGTTATTACTACTACGTATATATGTACAAGAACAACATCAACATGTAGTATCCAACATGGATATATTTTCTAGGAATTCCCACATAATCTCTATATTACCAAAATTCTAGGACATTATTCTATACTTATCCTCAATGTTTAACTTTGAATTAGTATTACCTAATTCAGTTCATTATAAATCTAAATTACATGGTTGTTTCTAAACATACTATGATACCAAATATAATTCCCAAACTAAAAAATCCAAGAGTCGGTGTTTTATTTTTATAAATTTTTACGATTATAAGGAATCAAATCTCAATATATCGATCGGTTTAACAGTCTTGGAAAATAATTTCCAAACATGAAAAATATATTACTATTAAAACCATAAAATACAACATGGATAATACTTTGATAATTCCATTATTTTCATAATATAACAATAAATGTATGTCATAATAAAAATCCTGGAATCATGGGGAAATATAACATAATAAAGGGCCCAACTCACATGCTCATTAATGATAAAAAATATTGAAGAAGCGATAATAAATAAGCATAAACTTTTATGGAAATGTATAAAACTATAACATAAACTTTTAAACATAGTCTTCAACATAATATAGAATATAATAAATAAAATAATTCCATTTAATCATTCACCTTTATATTCTAATAGTTGAATAATCACATTAAAAATCAATATCCAAACTCATAATTAGGGAATGCATAATGTCGGACCACATAACTATACCATCAAAGCGTGGTTCGAAATCCATAAATAACCATTCCATAAAGTCCTCGTGCTAAGACACTAGTTTTTCCCATAAGACCAACCAATGCATAGTGGGGTTATAGTGGGACCCACCCATCACTTAAAAAGTCTAATGCATTTATCTTATGAAATGGGTAAAACATAACATAAAAATTCATATTAAAACTATCACATGAAATTTAAATACATTAACCTTAAAACATAAATGGTAGTGAAATATCACATTAATAATAAATAATATAATAAACCATAAATACAAAATGGGAGATTATTTCATAATATATTGAAAAAAATTGACCATAAAATCCCAAAAAGGATGTTTACATAAATGAAAAAAGTATAATAATATTATTAAAACTATTTGAGAAAAATATCCAATTTCACTCTGATATCATAAAAAATATGTGGAATTATAAAAGAAAACAATTGGTTTAAAAGTAAACTTGTAATATTGTATAGGAAGCTTTAAAATGTCATTGTTTAATGATGGAGAAATATCTTATAGAACCCTATAAGTTAAAAGAAACATTTTTCATTAATTATGTCTAAAATTTCATCAGGCACCTCGTTTTCAAAATGACAGAAAGATTAATTTCATACATTTAAAAAAAATTAAAACATGGATAAAATTGAAATTAAATTTTTTGAGGAATAATAATAATATTTGGAATAAATTTTGTAAGATACCTTGTGAGGGATGATAATGGTTCCCAAATAGATACTTTTATTTATACACTCACAGATAAGAAAGAGATTTCAAAATTAACCCTTACATTATGATTCTGTTTTGTATCATCGTCTTTTGACCTCATGTATAATGGTTTGAAGAGTGTTACTAAATTGTTATGGAACCATAATAATGTTTATAATATTATATATCATATCATTATAATATCTTATTACCTGTTTGTTAACAATATTTCATTATTCTACTATTTGAGGTGTTAATTTCCTAGTATTCTCAATTATGTTCTTACTTGTTATTTAATTATTATGTTACATAGATTATGATTAAATAATCTATAGAGTTAGAACCCATGGCTTAATTGTCTTATATATTTATTACATATGTATTTTTTATAATCTATAATGTTTGGAGATAGAAATGAGGTGAAACATTAATGGAGATGTTAAGCCATACGTATGAATGAACACTACTTTCATTTCTTTGTAAAATTGAAATATTAAAATTTAAACGACATATATATTATAATCCCACTAAAATATATATGTCTTGTATTTTAAATATATTTATTAAATATATCCTTCATATGATCCATTTTTAGTATGAAAGAATCACATAATTTTTAGGGGTGGTATTCCACACTTCCACTGATGATGTCATCATATGTCCACAATATATAAAGCGTGAAGACATGTTAAATATAATATTTGCATAATATTAAATATATTATAATGTAAATATTAAAATATTATTTAGCCAAAAAATAGTTTTTCGACCACCTATGAAGGATGTGATAGATAAAAAAATACTCATGGAGTCGATTAACTAGAATAAATTGGATAGAAATTTCATTTTTTGAAACAATATATTCGATTAGAAACATAAAACTATAGTATATAATTTATTAATTGATCCAAATTCATTACAGTTGGCAGTCAGGATATTAAATGGGTTAGAAATGAAAACATTACAAAGTACCTTCTCATGAGGAAATGTGAAGTTCTACTTGGATATCATTCCTTACTTTGGTACCGATGATTCATGCATGTAAAACTTCTTCTATGAAGCCTATTATATCATGAATCTGATCACCACAGAATAACCATCTAATGATCAAGGTGGTGTGAGGATGAAAGAATGAACTGGAAGGAGGGTCGACACCCCTGTGGAATAGGTGGAAACCTTCTTTATCACTGTATGAGTACCCACTCAAGAACATGTTAATCGTTCTTGTTATATATTTCTGAGTTACCAAATGGTTATAATATTTACTCTTCACTGAATGCCTTATTTGTTTCCATTAAAGTTTCACTGCACCTCAATATTATTTAAAAAAATATAAGTACTTATATGAAATTACCACTTGAATATCAAATCCTTGAAAGAACTTTGAGGTACTTGGATTTAGAATTTTGGTGAGACGAGCAACCCTTGAACATAGGGAGAGTTATGAGGAGAGGATTTTGTAAAGATTTAAGGATCTATAAGGCTTTTGGGCTAGAAATATTTTGCTGGAGATGTGGTATTTTTACTTTAGGAGATGTGGGTTGAGATTATTAATTTTTTATTGTGTTATATTAAAAGAAAAACATATATGGGTGGATTTAAATTCCACAACACTGGATTGTAATTAATGTTTTATAGGTAGTTTAGGGTCGAAACACACCACAAAAAATGATTAAATGTTCTTTTTTTAAGTATTATAAGAATTTAACTTTTAACTTTATCCCTTGTCGAAATTTTACTTTTACTATATAAATATTTTTTTACCATGGTATCTTTATTATAAATAAAAAACAAATAAACATTTTTTTTAAAATTATGATAAAAAATATGTAATAAATTTTTTCTATTTAAATTAAAATAATTGGTAAGATTTTATTTAATCTTAATTATGTACATAAGAATAAAAAATGGTTTTTAATGTGAAATGTACAAAAGATGACATAGATTTTATATCCAATTTCAATTTGAAATAGGTTCCAATGACATAAATTGAATTAAATTATAAAATAGTAGTCTAATTAAACTATAAAACCAAATAAATGTGAAATCTATCTATATAAATAAATTAGGAGAAAAAACTATTTTGAATTAAAATATTATATTTTTTTACTATTTATTAAAAAATGAATGTTATTAGAAAAACACAAAATATTTGTCATAAATAAAATTTCATATACCTAATCAAAATAAGAAGTTTATTGTTTAAAATTTAATATATAAACGTTTCAACATTTAAATTTAAAGTGTTTCTCCATTAAAATCTGGTAAAACTGCATTTTTTGAAAAAAAATGTTTATTCAAAAAATTTAATCTTTTCTTATATCATGTATAGAAAATACATACGACGAATTTTAAAATTAAATGGAATATAATAATAATTAATGTATTTAATACCATTAATGGCATCTAATTTAATGTAAATGTTATATTTTATATTAAATAATAATATTTTTGATATATTATAGTTTGGTAAAATTGGGCCTTGCGTGTAACACAAGCCAACTCACAGTTGTGTGTTGAATAAGATTAACATGGTGTTGCATAAAAATCACAAATTTTTTTTAATGTATTTATAAATTAATATATTATAATGTTGTGGGGTGTTACAAAAGGTGTGTGTATAAGGGGTGGTGAGTGGTGGTATTTATAATCGGAGGAAAGGGGTGTTTTTTATTACATTATTCAAATGTTATTTATTTTGGCTCAAAAAAAATTAATAGTGTTGATTAATATGACTAATATGTTAAATAGTACATCTATCTTCTAACTAATGGGTTTTTACATCACACATTTATGGATAATTCTTGTATTTGGATTAAAATATAAAATACTGTAATATACTATATTTCATTATTCATCATAATTTCAACTATATCACAAAAATCCCAACAAATAAACAAAAATATTTTTTTATGTTTAGATTTAAAAAACTAGTTTACATTTAAGAAATTAATTTTTTAAATATGAGAAATTTAATTTCTAATAAAATTAATCATTTAATAAAAAATTCCAAATTTTAAAATTATAACTCATTTTATGTCATTTGGAAAAATTTATTAAGGTCTCATAAAATTAAATTATAATTATAAGACAAAAAAACATTAAATTATAAATCATTATTGTTAAAATAATTTTTTTCATTCATTATATTAATTATAAAACTGAAAACTAACATTGGCATTTCCCAAAAACACCAGTACTTAATGTATCATTCCTGAATAATTTATCTTATTATTCTATGATAAAAATATATCATATTTTAATGTATGAGATACCTAAAATTAATTTATAATTTCATAAGTGAGGTTATTATTAAAGTTTCCATTTTATTATTACTAACTATAACACCCCAAGATGTTGTAGTTTGTTCCTTTTTAAATAAATTAATCAAATTTCACTACATATGGTGCATGAAAGACTATGATTTTAAAAGAACACTATTTATGATAGTTTAAATTAAACAAAACAATATTCTTAAAGAAAATGTTGAAATATTTTTATTTAATTTTGTAGTTGCGACCTATTTATAGGAATAAAAAGAATGAATGACATAAAAAAATTATATGTTGTATTATGATATCTAGACCAATTATTAGGTGGATGGGGACATATATTTTTTTTTTGATTTCATATTCCTCTTATCTTTAATTTTTATTTGTTCTTAATAAATGGTCATAAGCATTGCTTTATCTAGAATTATTTTTTTAAATGAAAATAAATTTCAATTGACCCCAAACAAAGGGCTTAAAAATTTATTTTGGAGATCACAATGTAATTTTATATTAATAAATTAAATTAATCACCATTATAGAGAGATATTAGTGAAATTTGTAATATATTCATTCAAATGATTTTAAATACATTCAGAATATTTTATAGGCTGAAGATAAAAATAAATCCAATTTTAAACATTGAACTATATATATTATTTCTAAAAGATAAATTTGCAGCATTTTAATAATACACCAATTGTAATTATTTTTGACACAATTAAAAGTATTATATTAAGAAATACATTAAATTTTATAAATCATAATATAAAAATTATGTTAGGGTTAAATTTTGGAATTTTTAAGAGAGGTTTCATTTTTTAGTGAAAAGTGAAGAAAATAAAATTTTAATTGAAAACTGTTTTGTTAATCTATTTTATTATATTGATAAATTATATTTTAATTTTTTTTTATATTATAATTAGTACAAATATACATAAATAAAACCAATTTAGGGCATTGGAATAAATTTAACATTGAAATTAGATTTAAAAACATTTCCATCTTTTGAACATTTCACTTTTAGAATACCATATTACATTCTGTAAAAGGGATTAAAATTAAATATAGTTTATAAAATTAATTAAAAATAATTTGGTAAAATTTATTAAATATTTAGAAAAATTATTTTGATGTTATTTTTTATGTTCAATTTCAATTTTACGAATAAAATTGACTATGGTGAAAAAATTATATACCGTAATATATGAAAAAAATGAAACTGGTTGAAGGTAAAATTGAAAAAGAAATAAGATAACTAAAAAATTAAATAGTAAATTTAATGTTTAGGTATTTCACTACCCAATAAATCATATTAAATATTAATTTCTTTTCAAATTCTTTTAAATTAATTTCTCCTCAATGTGGTTGGTTTTAATTATAAAATAATGAGTGTTTAAATCACTTAGACCCACCTCTCCTCAAGTATAAATACACCCCCCACCACCCCATTTCTACCCAGAATCCTTGAAGATCCAATACTATCTAGAAGAAATATCTCTCCCTCACTATATCCTTGTCAAATTTCTACTAGTCTAACCAAAATTCCAAATTCAAGGCGCTCAATGGGTCCACAAAGGAGGTAATATTCATGAGGCGGTTTTCTCAAAACAAAAATTATAATTTATTTTATTTTTCAAATGTTCCCTCACATCACTCATCCCTCATGTAATGATAAATAAAGAAAAATTTCAATACTATATTTTTTATTTAAAATGAAATATATTATATCTATCCTATTTATTACCTCATATTATACGAAGATGAAGAATTATTGTACATTTTTTAATGGTTAATTCTCTCCACAAATAATGATTTTGTTTGTTTCAAATAACTCACTTATGGTTATGAATAATATTTTTTTTATTTTTAAATAAGTCCTTATTATGTATATTAAATTCTATTTCTTTTTCAAGAACCAAAATATTCCATTAATTGTAAATAAAATGGAACTAGTCTATGTTGATAAAAAAACCACTAAAATTAACTAAACATTTATCATTACCATTTTATCAAATTAATCACCCTTATACAAGAAATAAAAATTATATATGGGACTATTTTTTCATTTTAATGTGAATTAATACCATTTAATTTTAATTACAAAATTAATATATTGTTTTATATGAACATCAAACATTTTACACTAGTGAACTGATCAAGAAACCATGAATCAAATGAACCTAAAATCCTGAAAATAACAAAATATTATTAAATAATGGGTAATAATATGTTATTAAATCTTAACATAAGAATTATAAATAAGAATATTTTTATTTTATGTGTTAATAACATTCGATAAACAGTTATACTAGATATCACATGATGTTTCAGAAAAGGTAAATTTGAGGTAATAGTTTTTTCATTTCACTTTTACATAAGTGTGATATATTCCTTATTTTTGTTGGTTTTGATGTGTGTTTACATCCAATTAATTTATAATATTATAAATATAATTATATTCTTGGTATTGAATGATTATTTTCATAATTATTACATTTATAGGGTTTACGATTTGACTGATTATAAGTGGGAAGATATTTCATAACTCAATTTTCTTTCATTGGGTCAAACATCAATTTCATTGATTCTTAATTTATATGGTTATTTTTGAATTTTTTTATTATATCATTTTATATTTCCATGGTTTTAATATATATTTATAAGGAATAGACATATTATATTCATTTTTAAGGGAATTTGTCTCGATCTAATTTCATTGAGCAATATTTACATGTTATACACCCACATTAATTTATGAGGTTTATATACATCCCATTGGATATATAAAATCATTAACCCCATTTTTTCATGGTATTTATATTTTTCAGAGTGGAATGGGAAATTTTTATCAATTATTAATATATAATCAATTCTTTGGACATACAAACATAGGTGGGGCCTGGTTATAGATAACCACTCGATGTGTCGGTAGTCTCATAAGACGAATAATGTTGATAAATTAAATGGGGATTACCCATAATGAATAAATTTTATTATTAAATGTATTTACATTATTGGATCGTGTTCTAGATACATGACATTCAATTTTTAAGTTGTCATTTTTTCAGTATTCATTTATCATTATCTAGATGGTTTTCACTATGAAAAATTCTATAGATGAATTTCACAATTATTTTATGGATCAAATTGAATTTATTTTAGTTATTTACCTTTACATATTTATTATGATCATTGAATCATTATAAAAACAACTATACTTAACCCAACTGATAATTTTATCTCTCCATTTTATTTTCTCTCTATTCCCTAGGTTATGAAGATAAAATGTTTTTAATGAGTTCATGGATTCAAATAAAATTCCTTAGTTGTGTTTTGTTTTTAATTACTAATGCAATAATGGTACAATTTATATATCTAGATCTTCATGACTACTAAAATATTCAATAATTGGGATTCTTATCTTTTATAAATGAAAATATAATAAAAAATGTTTTGACTCCGAGCTACTAGATTCAGGGTCATTATATTTTGAATTTGATGATGTTTAGTAGAAACCTTGGGCACTATATTTATGAATACATAAACAAAGGAATATAAACATATGAATGAATTATGATGATACTATTAAGTATAGGAGAACATCCTATTGATTTGGTATTTACGATTGGTAACATAGTATAAACCTAAATATTCATGTATTTGGAATACTGTGTCATTATTTTTACAAACATTGGATAATATTATCTTAAACTAATTAGTATAGTTTTATGTTTAAACTTTAATTTTTTTGTCATTGGTGGGAAGAAAAATGAGCTACGTAAAAATATTAATGATATAGAAAATGTTGGGTTGAGAAATAAAATGTTAAAATGACTATAAAAGAGAATATTATGATTATTATTAACTAGTTATCATTATAAATGACTGAAAATATTCGTCTCAACCGACTCTTTGACTCACCAATGAATAGAAGGATTAATTTTTCCAATATATTGGGTGGGGACTACCATAAGGAAAGAAGATTCAGTTTCATATATAGTGAGAATGTAATTATAAAAACACATTTTTATTTCCTATAAGTCTGGGTATATATTTTGGGTGTGGAATAGAATAGAACACAATAGGTAATTTACCTAAAAAATTAATTTTTTAATATTAGTATCACTAAGGTATTACTAATTGTTGATATTTTCATATGTGTAAAAAAAGAAATTTAAAAAAATGTCATAGGAGTAAAACTCATAAAGTGAATTATAAAATATATAAAAATAATCGATATACTTCTAATCCTAAAGAAGACTACATATAGAAAATGAAAAAAGGAGTAATCAAGTAATAATATTATTAAGTGTAGTTAATCATTTAGGAATGAAGTAAAATGATTAATATTATTTTGTATTTGGATTCTATAACTATTTTATCAATGATTACATGGTTATAAAAATCATGAGAAATATAATAATTGTGTTTCATTACATCTTATTTATGGATTTGATAACACATTTTTAATTGTACCAAACATTGGGAAAGTGATTTAGTGGAGAGTTGTTCTTATAGAAAACTAATTATTAACGGAAGATAACCCATAATATATTCTTGATTATAAGATTATTATGAAAAAGATATATTTATGTGATAGTATTTTTGAACATGAATATGTTTAGTGATTTTATAATTTATTTTATCATTCCATGGATAAGAAATTGTTTTTATTTAAGAAATATATTCAACATAATATTTTATTTTTGAAAGCATGCATGTTTTCATTGAAGTTTTAAGGTGATCAAGGTGTTAATATGTTCAGTATGTGTGATTATAAGTTAAATTATTATTTTTTGGAATCTAATACTATGTTGATTTGGGAAATTTAGTAAACATCCTTCTAAAGATTTATTTACTGAATATGGAAATGCATGTTTTGGACGAGTACAATGATTAACTACTTATTGGATGGACGATTTTGGATATTAGATTTTTTTATTATTCAAATTTAATAACCATGTTGGATTCATAAAACATTAAAAGTCTTATGGAAGGAATTTTGGATCATATGATTCACTATTGATATTTAGGAATGCAATTTTTTCACTTGAATTACCATTTCCTAGTGTAATTGATGAATCGAAAATTGAACAATGGACAACCAAAGGATAATATTATACTTATTAAATCGAATTAAATTTAGTAATATTATTTTTTCATGTGCTTATCTGGATCGTAATATATTCCCTTAACTCAATAAATGGAATTTGGAATGAATATAAAATTATTTTATTTTTATACCAATAAGTCAATGACCTCATTAACCCATTACAGATTTACAATTTTGTGATGGTAGAAATTATGATGACCATGTTATCCGTCATTCTATATCAAAGCATTAGGTTTAATTTCTTTTTAATGCCTTGGTATTCACTTCACACTGAAGTTATCTTATTTTGAAGGAAATTTTCTTGGTGACCTACACATTTCTCTTTCCATATTATGAATAGGTTGTTTTATTAACCCTATATATGATGTCTTTTTCAATTAACGTATTTTCCAAGTTTCAACCATTAATATTCAATGTGCAATTAAAAATTTTCTTGGAGAAATATTTTGATGGTTGGGAGACTACAACACCCCATGATTTTTTAGTATGATATTTTAAATAAATTTTACCTCTTTGAATACTAAATATACATAAAACTAAATATTTGATGGCTTTGTGAAAATATTTAATGGATTATATATATTTTATCTTTAAAATACCATTTATAATGTACATAACATGAAGACAAAAAAAATAATTTGAATTCCACTCATCTTTGGCATTATCGCCCATGGAATAAAAATAAACACATACAATGACACAATCATGATGGATTATTGGATTAAAATTATTATGAATCATTTATAATATGTGAATATTTATTATTTGAAAAAAAAATTCCTTTAAATCTTAAATTTAATTTATCTATGGATTTATTTTAACTCGTACATACTAATGTGCCTGGTCTTATATTTGAAATGTCTCTAGGTGGATTTTAGTACTTCAGTACCTTTATATATGAATTCAATTGATATAGGTTTGTGCATTATATAAAATAGAAATATGAATCCTTTCAAATAATCATTATTTTAAAACATGTGGTAATAAATTTGTTATGGACAAATTATTAATTTATTTAAACTTAAATGATATGCAGAACATTTGGTAAATGAATATCATTAATATATATCTGATTATGCTAAATTATCATAAATCACTCCACCATGTATAAATTAGTTAAATAATGTGTATTAAAGTGGAAATTGATCTTTTTTAGCCATGTTTAATTTAATGATGAGTATATAGACATTCCTATTTCCTTGTGGGGTTATTATTGATATTTATTTAAACTAATAAATATTAAATGAAAGGATTTTTTAAAAAACTATTGGATATTTGGACTATGAATAATCATAAATTTTATATCATTAAAATTTATGGTTTTTATGGTTATGTATAATATATTACCTCATGTAAACAGGACCCCAAATAAGGTTAACATATATTTATTTGTTATAATTAATAGTTAATGTGTTATAATTTCTATAATACATCATCTAATAATGTGTTTATAGATTGATAATGTATATTAGAAGATATTTTTAAAAAATATATTTAGAATGAGAAAATCTAAAAATGTAAATGTTAATGAGTAATAATATTATTTTAATCCTAAGACAGAGGAGTAAAAATAAAAATGTTTATGGAAATAATATTTGAAATGTTTACATAATAGATATGACAACATTGTACATTTAAAAAATAATTTAAGTTATATGTATTTGTGTTTTTGGATGATGATGATATAATAGTAATATCTGATGTTCTAAAATAATTTTATGAGGATATATTGAGTTCCCACACCAATATATTTTTACAAAATTTAATTTGAATTCGCATCCTTTTACAATAATTAGTTTTAGGACCTACTATGTATTCTATATGTTATAAAAACTATTGTGTGTAAGTTGTATTTTCATATGATGATTTACTTGATTGGTAGTGTTTCTATCTAAAAATCTTACTTGGTTGAAATAAGTTTAAAAATATTTCGTGGAATTTAATGTGATGAACTTTTTTCTCAAATGAATATGATCAAATCTAATCATTTTATTTTACCAATATTAACATATTTTGATTATGAGGTATATTAAATGGATTTCAAAAGATTATTACATTATAGGAATATATTTGAGGATATATTTATGACATAACATGATGTTTTTAATTATTTATTAATTACATATATTATTTTATGCTATGTTGATCCATTTAGGGATTTATGAAACATTATTGGTGTTTGAATGTTCAATTTGATAAAGATATCAAAGAGTTATAATTTATCAAAAAAAATTGACTAACATTGTTAATATAAATAGATTAGTGGGATCAGGGTTATGTTTTTAATGTAGTATATGGGTGACATACATCCAATTGGAAATGAAATTCTAATGTGGAAATTAGTAAAAATTTTTGTGAAATATTATATTTTTAGTAAGTTATCATGGTTAATTTGGGTACATATTAGTACAAAGGTATGTAGTTATAGTTATTAATGTGTTATTGTCTTTGGTAAAAACAAATACATTAATAAATGGATATACTAGTTAAACAATGATAACTTTAAAATTAGTTATTTACCAACAATTCATAGAAAGAGTCTATTATTGAAAAAACATACAAAAGTATTTATTGATAAGGAATATACAAGTATTATTCCACCTTCTTTATCTTTTGGTTCAATCATGTATTCTTTTTTATGTATTCATGTTGGTGTATCAGATGTATTAATAATGTTATGTATATATCAAAAAAATATTGGTGATGTTACTCAGTTTCCATTAAGAATACACATTGTTATTTAAGTATAAATAACGATGTATTTGTATAGTTTGGTTGTGATAAAATAGTCTAGGTAATTTTTTATATCGATGAATAATTATAAAACTAAAAAAATATGACTTCAGATCATAGTAAGAATTTTTGTTTTTTTTTTGAAATGTCTCATGGTATGTTAGAAATGTTCAAAAACATAGAAAATTTATGATTATGTAATAGATATTGGATAATTTATAGGATATAATGCATATATATATATATATTACACACAATTTCATTACAATAATTGGTTTTATACCAATAATCATGTATCCACTTGAACGCTACCGTGATATTTCTGGACTAGCTGCACAAGCAATGGGACTTAGTTCTTAGTAGATATCAAAACATATTCTTGTTTTTATTTTAGATAATTCAATTTATTATTAGTAAAGGTGAAATTAATATGTGTCATGTTTTTAAAAGGGATAATATTTTTGGTCACCCAACATATATATAATGTAATTAATCCAGGAAATCAACCCCAAGTCTTTTATTATTTTATACATGGGTAACCATATTTAAGTAAACTTGGATATTTTTGTGTTTTTCTCTAAAATGACACAATATATAGTGACTTGGTAATATTCTGTATTATTAAATTTATATTTATTAAATAAAATTATCATTTATTTGTGTTTTTTTTGTATAAGACAAGGGATATTTATCCATGTAACCCCATGGAATATATGTACCACCTATTTATCAAAAATTGATGTTCATTTATTATTCTATGATGATGTTCTAGTATTTTTATCACCTGGATAACATATAAAGGTATTTAACTGATTTATCATAGGATAAATGTTTTTGAACTTGTATCAAGATTGACCCATGTAATGTAAACATCATGGATTATCATATGTGTATAATTAGTGTTCCATAAGTCAACATTTATTATATATAAATTTCCTTAATCTTGTAAAATATTTCCCTCTTTTTCTATATTTACAATTTATTACATATTAAATGTATTTCAATAATTTGGATTAATATATCATAGTTGTGAATAATAAATATCAAGGGGACGAATTTTTTAAAAAAAATATTGGATGTGTTTACATATATGATAGGTTATGACATCATAAACCTTAATTGTTATTTAACTAGGTGATGGAATATCCATGAAAAAACAATTACATGTGATATAATGATAATATATTTAGTTGTTTCTGGAATTGAGGACATGAGGTAAGATAAAATGGTTGAAATTTCTCCTATCATGTTCATAATCATGATTTTAGAGATAAATATTTTTTCATGTTTATGTTTTGGATGATATTACAAAAGAAAATTAAATTTGGGTATATCTAATACTCTGAAATTTTGAATATAAATGATATTCATAATAATTCCCAATTCTGTTAGGGCTTGATGGGTTTGCTGATAAGATAATTTTAATAATGATTTCTTTAACTAATTTCATTATACATGTGTAAAAATCATTATAATTACTATAAAAACATAATTTCTTTTAAAATAATTTTCATTATTTAATTAAATTTAATAAAAGTAAGAAATTTTTTAATTTGGTGTTATACTATGAATAATTTTTTATTTATATTAGTATGGAAAGAGTGTGAGGGAATGGTATATTTTTATTTTTATTTGGACCTAAGATTTATTTAATATAATTAAAAGGTCTTTTAATGACGTAAAATAGTAGGTACAACTAAAATGGCTATTAATGGAGCATGATTATTAGTTTTAAATAATTTAGAGGCCCATTAATTCACATTTCATTGCAGTTTTTGAATAATAAAACTTTTAGAGGCTATATAAATGTATAAAAGCTATTGGTTGATATTTATTATGCCTCAATTAGTTTTCACTATATTTATATAGTTTGGAGGATAATTATTAAATTTTTCACTACAAATACTTAGGATAAGGGGTGTTATATTCATTCCATTATGATAAAGGAAAGGTAGTGTAATAAATTTTCTATATTTCCTTATCTGGGTGTTTTCCATAGTTTTTATCATTTGAGAGGTATTATGGTATTTTTTTCCTTCATTATTTCATATTTTAAATTTGAGTAGTTATCAAAATCACATGGTTAAATAGAGGACCCCTATGATATTGAATATTATCATTATTAATAGGTCTCGAAGGAGGACATAATTTTCCCACTCCTCATTTTTTTAAATTTTCGAATCCTTCAAAAAACATATATTTAAAAGATTATCTTTCTATCAAAATTATATGATATTATATTGGATTAATTATGTATTTTTCTTTTATTTAAAAATTAATATCATTATTTGAAACATGATTCATGATATTAATAAGGTTTATAGAAGACTAGACATCCAGACTAAGAAGAATAGGTCCTACTCATTAAATCTTAAACTGGTCCTTGGGTGATTTATTTTATCTTTATAATATAATTTTATTGAATATCTATTAATTTTGAATAAATAGTAGTAAATTACTAACTATCTCCCATGGTAATGCCCTTAATATTTGAAAATTGGAAACATCCATCAATAGTATTTCTTTTTTATGTATATTCTCAAAACAATGGTTGCTTAAAGATAAGTGGGGTTAGGTAATTCTGAGTCTAACGTAACAATTATTTCTACATACCTTCCTAAAAATAGATATAATGGAAGAATTTTCTTAAAAAAAGATCATATATTTGATGACAATATTACTTGGAACTTAGCTACATGTGTTCAATTAATCATTATTATAATGGATGAATTGGTATATTTTTACTATATTTAAATTTAAAAAACCTTCCAATCTATAAAAAAGAAATTTTAGTTAACATAGGCGTGATATGAATTATTAATAAGATCCCCATTTTTTCTAAAATTATACTGCTAAGTAATAAAAATCAAGGCCCAATCATTTTGTAGAAAAAACAACTAGTTAGGGAGGAACCTTAGTAAAATGTGGTTCCCTACTTCACATATATCAATATCATCACAATAAAGAATTTTTGTGTTAATATTAAGTAGATTTATGAATTTAATCCTCTATGTATTTATCATGGATGTATCCAAGGTTAGTGGTAAAATATTGAATGTGTAACTAGGTTTTAGGTGGCTATAATCAACTATATAACAAACACAACCCAAAAAAAGGAAAATAGAATGAATTTGATTAATTCGATTGATAAACATCTGATTTAAACAATTATGTTATCAAATTTATGGTTATACTAGCAAAATGATAGTCACCGAGTCATCCATTTTATTCAGTAGGTCTAAATCACTCCATCCCCTTTTCAATAAGGTGACTATTATATCCCACTCTAAGGGAATCCACTATCATGATTAGTATAAATTTTTGATCCTTAATTCCAAGGGTAGATATTTTAAAGGGAACCTAAGGACATGGAACAATAATATAAATATTTATCTTTTACTTTAAATTTCATGTGTAGCTATCATTATTATAACTCTTTTGTTTATATAAAGGGATCAGATAATCCGTTACAAAATCCAAGAAAAATACATACACGTATAGTCATAATTGGGCCACATATATGTATATTAGGTTAAAATAAATATTTTATGATACCATGAAATTATGATCTTTATATAGAAATGATAAGATTAATCATTTAAGAGCACACAAGACCCACGTACAAGCCTAGATAGATTAATGAAATTGATATATATATATATATGTGTGTGTGTGTGTTGTTCTTTTGGATAATTGATCTTGTATTATAATCATTCCATATTTTACATACATATTTTAAATTAGTATGTATTTTTTGGTCTAATAGGAGAAACTCTATTTTTGGTGAATAGTAACTTTAGTATAGTTTTATTTATTTACCACGGTTAATGGTAAATTAGATAATTAAAGGTAAAAAAATGTAGTATTATTATAAAATTACCTTAAGAAATTCCTAATTTAATTTAATAAGAGTTTTAGACTAAAATAAACCTTATGTAAAAAATATGACTTTTTTAATCTATATTTTTATGATTCGTACATTTATTATAATTTTGTATGGAGAGTTAAAAAGTTCAAATTCAATTTATAATAATGTTTCCATTATTAATATGAGGTCATATAAGTTATTTGATCTAAAATAAGTAGTAATTATAAATAAAAAATTGGTATATACTGAATGGAAATTTAGTTATAAATTTCATAACAATATAATTAAAAAATCTGTTACACAATGATGATGCAGTCATTGGTTTATTAAAGGAAGAATCAAATAAAAGATATTAATAATATGAAACTAAATATAATTTTAAATATATTATTACATAAATGAATTTTTATTATAACTATGACTTGATAGGGAAGATATAATGTAGTTTTTTTTAAGGAATCAACTTCTTTTAGTATTTTACAAATCCATGTAATAAATAGTGATAAAATTGAAATAAATGATATTTTTAAATAAATAAAAATGTATTAAAAAATAAATAATTAATAAAAATCTATATGTAATCCAAATAAATAGTATAACATTAAATATGTCACAAGTGATCCAATTGGTTTTCTTTTGGAATATTATATTTAATATATGAACGCTATAGTGTAAAACAACATGTAGACACGGTAAGAGTTTAACTATTTTACTCCGGGATAAATCCAAATCATATGGATAATTTTGGCATCCAAACTTGTCTAAAAAACATATGTTTTAATTAATTGTTCCCATATTCATGTTATCATCGAAATAACTAAATTTGGGGCTATTTAAAATTGAAAATAAATTTAAAATAAATTAATATTTTTGGAGTTTCCAAAAGTGTCCATCCTCTATCTAGTAAAAGGGAACCTATCCTTCTATTTTAATCACACCAACATATCAATTTAGAATGGAAAAAACTACCCATTTCTCCTCCCAAAATCCATAATTTTTCTATAGAGGTCACACTTTGGGAAAAAATCTAACCTGATGTGTTCTTTTGTGCAAATCAAAAGAAGATAATCGAAGAACAAGAAATTGTTTTAAAACATAAATTCAATTTATTTTCTTCTTCTACTTCATATTGCAATTTTGTTTCCACAATAATTTAACAACTCCACAATTTAATTTATTCTCAGAAGTTTTAATTATTATTGGATAACCATATTCCTCCTTTTACCCAACCTATAAAAACTAATATCAGCATGCGAGCGTACGTATGACTTACCATCTCCACACCATAATGTATACTGTTCTACATCAATAGTTTATTTTTAGGTGTATAAATGTTAATATAAAGGATTAAAATATTAAATAAGTCGTGATATTATTGCATTATAATTCATATTCAATAAAATCCCTTACCATTTACAGTTACGAAATGATATCGTCGCTCGTGTGTACGTACGACATACCATCTCCACGCTACGATGAGATTAATTATCCATATTAACCATTAAATAATAAAAATAAAATACATATAATTAATAAGTATTAAATATATTATATAATAATTCTAATGGAATAATACATATATATATATATTTCATTTACTTGGTTTCATTCAATACGACAAGAGAACAAAAATATTGTTCACGCGTACGTACGGCCTACTATCTCCATGAATGATGTATTACATTTAAAAAATCTATCTATTATATATATTTATATAATGAATATATATGATATCTAAATCAATTTTTATGTTATATAAGTAATTAAATCATTATCCGTGTAATAATATCATTAATAATAATTGAAAACATGGATGATAAATAGTGATTATTACCGAAAACATCGACTAAACAATGAATTGTTAAATGAACGAGTAATATATTGTCATAATTGAATCATATATGATTTCATAAATATTATTATGATTTTTACATGTTAATAATATGTTTAAAACCAGTATATATGAGTTTCATACATGTATATAAAAAATTGGACCTAAGGTAAGGGTTAATTTTTCAATCACATTATTACTCGAGATTATTTATACATAAGTATTTACTTTGAAATATTTATCATCCATGTCAATTTTATATGAAAATATATTAAAAAGTACTATTTTTATGGTTTTATCTATGGGACACATTAACAAAAACATATTTTAAAGTTGTTTATCAATTTCTTCTTCTTAATCTTTTTCATTGATGTCATGGTTTCTAAAATGGTTTTAATGTTTTATTTATATTGACATGAATGTTTTAAAATGTTAATTGGTATGGTACACATTTTTTCAAAAAACTATTTTTCAAAAAATTTAATCTTATATAAATATGTGTGAATATTTAATAAATTAATTCAAAGAAAAATGGGTATTTTTCAAAATCTATTTTAATGGTTTTATTAAAGAACATTCATTTATATCAAAATCCATTATTTTATCACATTATTAATTGATTTTTATTTAAAATAATAAAACCTATTATATTTTATTGAAGGTGTTATGAATATTTTGACTGTGGATGTACTACTTTTACACCATTCATGGTTTATGGATAATGTGTTAAGATATTGTATGGTATTTTTAATATGAATGATTATGATAATAATGTTTTACCCCTCCCAAAATAGGGATTAATTAGGATTAATAATGGAATGGTGGCGTATTTTATAGCTCCAATATGAATAGGTTGGTATGGAGAGAGAAACTAGTTTGGGGTTTTACCCGTTTATATATGGTCTTGAAACAAGCCTTGACACAATGGTTATGGTGTCTGACATTATTAATTCCCTCATTATGAGATTAATTATTGATATTACATGTGATTATTTTACTAGTAGAATATCCATGTGAATCTATAAATGGAATTATTTAATTTATTACCTCACCATTATGAATAATATTATGTCTAAAAGGCATGTGATTTAGTTATACACCTTGCCTTCAAATTTTATTCTTCTTTATGAATGATTATGCTATATTTTTTAACATTAATGAGTATCTGAGCTCACCCATTTCATATGTTTTAATTTCACATGATACGAAGATGTGTATTATAACTGATATGAAGGGATAATATTATACAATAAGGGAATTAGAAAAGGATTATATATGATTTATTTTATGTTTTTAATAATAATGTAATGTTAATATATATAATCTATTTTCCAAGAATGTTAAACAGTTCAGTCTATCAATATTTGATTCCTTGTAAACATTCGAATATATTAAAATAATGCACCGTCTCTAAGATTTTATGGTCGGTTCATTATTGTTGGTATCAAAGGAGGTTTTGAAACAACCTTGGGAATTAGGTTTAAAAATCAATGAATGTAAAACATAACCCTATGAATGAATTTTAGGATAAGTGTACGTATATGACACCATACATTAGAAATGTTAATGGAAAACAAAGATTAATACTATGGAATTATTGATTGATTAGAGAATTCCATCATTTATTTATCGTGTAAATGATTCTTTGTAACTATATCACTATGATTTCAGTTTCTCACATTGTGATTTATTTTTTCTTCTAGTGGCTAGAATCAGCATGGTTATGCAAGTAATTGTTATATGAGTGATAATGAATAGATTACAAAAACAATGTTATGTAATATGTATTAAAAAATCATATATTGAAGCATAGTTAATGGTTTAATAGTTTAGTGGAATGATTACAGTTATTTTGTATTTGGATTGAAGAATTATTACATCAGTGGTTTCATAAATATAAGAGTCATGAGATATAAAAGATTGTAATGTCGTACTTATTCAATAAGGAATTAGAAGCATAAGTTTTTTCATTATGGAAGAAAAGTTGATATTTATTATGTGACAATAAGAGATACATTATGGTTTTTGGAGAATCTAATGTTACTATTGATTTTGGAAATTTAGACGCCTTTTTGGACTGTTAAATTGGATAGAAGTATTATGGAGTTGTCTTAAAGTTGTAATGGGTTGTGTTGAACAGTGGATATTATTTTTTGGGGTTTATGTATGATTTATTGAATATTATGTGTTATCTTTTTGGGTTTTAGTGTACATTTAATGTATTAATGAAATACTTATTGATTATAGGATTTATTTAATGTTCTTTGAGAATAAAGATTCATATTGAATATCCATCTTCCGATTAATGAAGAAAAGTAAAAATAGATCGAAGCACAACTAAAGGATTATATTGAGGAATGGAAATAAATCAAGTATGTTTTCTCAAGTACTTATATAGATAGTAAAATAATCTACCAAATCTATAGAAAAGTGTCTAAAATATTTCTAACATAATACATTATTATTTTTGAACCGATTTTGTTTTAAATTATCATATATTTCTTTATTTTAGGCCCCAAATTTCTATTTATTTTTTACTTGTTTACGATTGATTAAAATAATCACTACCAATAAATATTTATGTTTTTAATCCTTGTATAAATATCTACTTAAAACCAATTTCCCCCATTCTGAAATCATAATTTTTTGGCAATCATCACATATCTATTTTCAACTGTTTTTTAGGATGTTATATTAGCCCTATTTTCGAAGTGGGATTTCCACATTGGTATTTTCTAGTATCTATCGTTTATATTTGCAGTGAAATTTATAATTGTGAGGACACAATTTATTGAATGATGGGAGAATTTCATATCCAAATATTTTCATGTATGTTATCTTATTTAATGAGATTAAATAGCTTATATTTCATGCAACATTGACTTGGCTTGTGTTACACACAAACATTGTAGTTTTTTTAAACAACACTTTAGTATTATATATCTTCAAATGTTATATTTATAACATATTACTCAAATATAGTAATATTAATAGTAATAAATAAATTTTAATCATTATTTCTAATTTTTTACATAAATAAAACTTATTTATAATGGAATATATACGTTTTGAAAATGTAGTCATATGTTTAGAAATTCTATCTTCATAAAAGAATTTATTTTTATAACCATTTGTAAAAAATTAAGAATATAAATTTTTGACACAATTATAAATTTAATTTGGAAAAGAATACATAATTTTTGAGTTTTCAATATCCAAATTTCGGTATGTTGATTTTATGAATTTTTTTTGAACCGTTTTAATTTTGGATGAAGAGTGAAAAATAATATATATTTTTTAAGAACATAATTTTTCATTTAAATATTTATTTCACCTTAAAATGATTTTAAAATAAAAATTTATAAAATCTAAATACATTAATCCAATTTATTTCATTTTAATATTTTTATTAATATAAATATATATTAAAATTTAATGAACTTTTATAGCTCTATTTTTATCCACCTTCAAGAAACATCTACAGGATTAGCATTAAAAGTAATTTTACCAATTTTGTGAATTTAATTTATAAAATTGGAAATACAAGGTAATAATTGTTATGAAATTTTTGTCCTAAAAGGAAAAACATAATTTTTGGTGAATTTTAAATTTAGTAAATTTTTATTTCTTCACTCAGATAAAGGGTAAATCCGGTAATTAATTGTAAAAACTAATATAATATTATTATATAATTACCCTAACTATTATCAAAATTTCAATGGATATGTTTTTCAAAATGGGACTATATGTAGATAATATTATCATTTTTAAGAAACTAATTTTACATTAGGACTTTTCATATATATTATTAAAAGATTAGTTAAAAATGTCATATTAAAATTTTAATAACTATATCATATTTAATAAAAGGTTATATAGGTTATATGGTCAACTATAAATATTAATTATATCAATAAAATCATTATATATACCATTTTAATTTATTTATAGTTTTATAAATTATATAATTAAATTATATGGTGACACAATGATGATATCTTTATTTATTAATCAAAGTAAGAATCAAATAAATAACAATATTAATATTAAAATACGCAACATTTGGAATATTTTATGAAATACATGATATTTTTTGGATTAATATGATATGTTAGAGAGTAATTGATTATATTTTGTATTTAACCAAGTTATTATGATATTTTAAATAGATTGGTATGAAATTTTGTTAATATTGACCTAAATGAGATTTTAAATAAAAAAATATTTTATTAAAAGATATAAAATTCATAAAAATATTTATTTATACCAATTAACAATTATAATGCTAGTTAATACAGAAATGATACAATGGGTTTTTTTCCATTTTATAATAAATATATTAACTATATAGCGTAACAAGACAAGTAGACACAGTATGAGTTAAACTATTTAACGAAGGGATAAATCCAAATTAAGAGCTCTCTTTTCTGACCTAAACATGTCTAAAAATAATTTTTATGGTATTTCAACCAATAATTATATTAGAATAAAAATAAATTACATTTTAACTATTTTAAATCGAAAAAAATTATATGAAATTAATAGTTTTTGAGTTTCCAAAAGTGACCCTATATTATAAAATACACATATCGTTTTCTTTTGTGGACTCCACTAAATCCCTATATAAAGGAAAAAATAAGACCATTTATACTCCAAACATCCCTCAATTTATCCTAGATTTCATAATTTGGTATGAATAAAAACCCAGTGTGTATTTTTATGCAAATCAAAAAGTGATACTAAAATAAGAGGTAATTGATGTAAAAATTCTATTCAATTTATTTTCTTTTTATAAATAATATTCCAATTTTATTTCTATATTTAAGTAATAAATCTACTATTTAATACATTAGGATAAGTTATTATGATTATTGTACGCCATATTCTACCATCTACCAATCATACAAATAGTAATATCACCATGCATGGGTACGTTGAACTTACTATCTCCAAGTCGTGGTAAAAACAGATTTAAAACCAAAAATTATTTCAATTTGTATAATGATGAATATAAAGGATGTAAATAGTATATATATAATGATATTGTTTCTGTATAATAATTATTCCATCCAATTTTGTATAATTTACCATTATAGGATAATATCATCGCTCAAGTGTATGTAGAGCATGTCGTCTCCTCTACATGATGAGATTCATTCCCCACATTAACCATTCTAGAATAATTATAATATATATATATATAATGATTAATAATGAAATAGAGGTCATAATAGTACTAATAGAAATATGTATATATATATATATATATCCTTTTCTTGCTTCTATTCAATATGAGAAGAAAATGAAAAACGCTTTCCTACGTACATATGCCCCATCGTCTCCATGAATGGTGTATTTCATATATATATATATATATATATTTAATATATCTATATACTGAATATATAGGACCTATAAATAATTTATTACATTCAAGATGTTTTTTAATTGTGATCCATGTAAAATGATCAGAAATAACAAGTCAACACATGTACAATAAATAAATCAATTATTACCCAAATTGTTGTTTTAACATGGAATTTATAAATTAACGAGTAATATAAAATCATCAATAAATCATATATGATATCATAAATATTATTTGGATTCTTCTATGAGTTTATAATATGTTAAGAACCACTATATAGGTGTTGTAGACATATATGGATGAAATCATACAGATATTAATGGTTAATTTCACAATATTATTTTATCCAATATTTTTTATAGGTAAGTATTTACTGATACATATTTATTAATCATGTCCATGTTTTATAAAAATGTTTTCAAAATGAAAAATTGTAATGTTGTATGTAATGTAATCTTTAAATAAACATCATTAAATCTATTTTAATGATTTATTCTTCTAATTTATTCCCATAAATTTCCATGTTTTCAATTTGGTTTTAAGGATTTATTTATATATACAAAAGTGCATTAAAATGTTAACTACAGTAGAAAATTTCAATGTGGTCTGGGATAGTTCGATTGAAAAATGTTTTTTCTAAATGTCTTCTATTATAAATGTTCATCCTATAATAAATGATTTCAATGGAAAATGTGTATTTATCTTTGGAAATATTAATGTCTTTATTAATAACATTTTCATCTATGTCAACATCCCTTATTGGATCTTATGTTTAATTGAGGTTGATATCTTATGATATAACCTATCATATTTTTTTGAAGGGTTTATGAATATTGGGATTGTGGATGTGCAATTTTTATAACATTCATGGGTTATGGATAATTTATTTAGATATGATTTTATAGTTTTAATATTAATGTTTCTTTTGGTTATGCTTTACCACATTCATAAGAGTAATGTATTAGACTTAGTAAGTGAATTTTGGGGCACTTATAGCCTCTCGATTCGTTGGTAGGTCTTATGAGACAAACTAGATTGGGTTTTTACTCGATTATGTATGGTCTTGGCATGAGTCTGTGAATGTTTGGTTATTATGTCTAACATTAATAATTTTATCATTATGAGATTAGTTATTGATATTACATGTGATTATTCTACTAATAGAATATCCATGTGAATGTTTAAATTGAATTATTTTGTTTATTCGTTCCATATTATGCTTAATATTGTGTCTAAATGGATTTTTTTATAGTTTTATGCCATTCCTTAAAATTTGTTCTTCATTATAAAATATTCTACTATATTGTTTAACCTAAATGAGCATCTAATCTCACCCCTTTCCTATGTTTTACATTCCATGGATTCCATATTGTGTATTATGATTGATATGAAGGGTTTATCTATGAGAATAATGGAATTCTTAAAGGATTGTCTCTATTGTATTTTATTTTTTTTTGAATTTTAATGTATAATTCACGCATTTAATCTATTTTAATAGATGAATAAAGATATAGGTCCTTCAGGATTAGATTCCCTCTAATCATGCCAATGTATTACAAATACACTGGCTCCAAGCATTTGGGATTATGATATTACAAATACCTTCCCTTTGCAATTGGTAATTTAATAAAATACCAGATTGTGTTCGAGCACGTCCAAGGAATTCAATATAGGAAAAAAGTATAAATCGAGGAATACTATAACAAACAAGCATGTTGTATTTAATAATTTAACATAGGATATGAAAAACAACCATTCCAATTTGTGATCATCACAATATTTTTATTTTTCAATATAAATAACATTTTATGGAGGTTAATGAAAATATACATTCCAAAATATATTCTAATTCATAAACATAGGTCTATCTATCAAAAAATTAAAGAATAAATTAAATGTTCAATGACAATGGGGTATTTATCCAACTACCCTAAAAATTAATTTAGTTATGATTATGCATTACACGTACTTGTAAAATGGTTTCAATCATTACATTTTAATAATTCTAATTAGAAATTTTATAATTTCTTTACATTAAAAAATGATTTAGTTAAAACAATTGAATTTAATTTTTAATAGTTAGGACAAACACACCTAGTCTTGTTGTGGTCAACTATGAGAATTTTTCATCAAATGAATGCGATAAAACACACCCAAGGGCTTGTTCAGGTTTAGGTATCCAAATCAAACTATGTCAATGGGTTTAAAAATATGGGTTATATTCTATGATATTAATTTATGGATTTACATAATTTAGGAGTAACAATCTGTATTTCCAATTGACAACACATCATCGACATTTATAAAAAACATATAATTTTAGGAAAAATACCCAGAGCAACCACCTCATACAACAAACCATTAATTCATTTATTATCCTAAATTGATTTGATACAAAATAGTGAAAATGAGCA
Organism: Viscum album; assembly: GCA_963277665.1. Lineage (NCBI taxonomy): Eukaryota > Viridiplantae > Streptophyta > Magnoliopsida > Santalales > Viscaceae > Viscum > Viscum album. The sequence goes on from OY728148.1 coordinate 1,146,089,707, forward strand.
TCCAAAAAATATCCAAAAAAATTGGGATTATTATATCACATGAAGATAACATCAAAGGCATCAAGATAAAAAGAGAAAATAAACAAGAGGGATCATAGTGAAACAAAGGGGTATCCAATGAAATAAATTATTGATGATTCAAATAAAAAATGTATGAGAACTATCAAGACCTAAAGGGGGAATACCTTGGAGCTCCAGAATCCTACGGATGTGTTGAAAATAGTAGGAGAAAATTGATATATGTGTTAAAGAACATAAATAAAAAATAATAATTTACATCCTCTTTAATGAACCTCATTGATTTACCACACTATTTTTGAAACCACGCATGAACCATAAAATTCAACAATCAAGGATCCCACTAAGTCATATAATTTCCTAACATTATTAATAATTCTTTTATTCATCCATGTAGAGAAAATTATTCCAAGCATCACCACGTCTCAATGTTTTCTCACAATGTTTAAAAATTGATCACCAATCATTTTCACTTATATATAACGTTCTTAAGATAAAATGAATGGTTATATAAAATTATGTTCATGTTCTTGTAAACCAAGTTACATCACTATATGTACACACAATTTTGTTGTGTCATTATCATCAAACTTGTGTTAACTGTGCTCTATCATTTTTGTTTTCCAAAGATTGGTATTTTGATTCATGATTCTCTTAATTCCTATCTAGAACACCTGAGACTTCTCTTGTACTTTAAAATAATCTGAAAAATAAATGTTTTTCTGTTAAAACTCCTAAAATTTCATTAAGAGGCTCAATTTTGTATTTGTCCAACTCACCCAACTAAAAATTATATTTTACATTGATTTTTTATAGGCTAAAAAAATAAGAGCATACAACCTCACCATTATAAAAGTTATCATCCTAGATAATCCCCTGTAGAAAATGAAAAAATCACCCATCATACTATAGTACGTAAATTCTGGTTCAAATAGTCTTTTTGAGTTTGAAAACAGTCAACAAACCTCCACAAATCACTTTAATCATATGGTTAATAAGAAATTAAAAATAAATCCAATGCTCGTGACAACTAAGGAAACACAACGATGATGCTTACACATGTCCACCTAAGATGATACATGAGAACATAATTATTTCTTTCTAAAACAACACTATAGAAAATCCTATAATAGTTTGTTTATTTAAACATCTAAGTCCATCTCACGGTACTCCAACAATTGGAATTTCCAACTGAAATGCACCCTAAGTACCATAGCGACACTCTTAATATGATTCTAAATCAATCTAAATGGTCAATTTATTATTGATATAATTTTACGTGGTTGGGAAATATTTTCCATGAATATCCAAGGATGACCGTTAAACCTCCCACATCTCACCCCAATAATGTTCCAATCATGTCTCATCACTGAGTATATAGGAAACCTAAAGTGAATCATATTAGACCACCTACAATAGATGATTTTAAAAAATGATCATATTATTATCCAACACATATAAAAAACATGATTCCAATGCCATTACACCAATTCTTATGTACATTTTATCATATTTCTCATCAAAATATGTACATATATTTTGGTAACATCTCATGGAAAAATGATATATAAATTTTCTGACATTGTGTTGTTGGATGAATATCAATTCTTTCCTGATCAAATATCATTTCTTCATCCAAAACCGTAACGATCGATTTTACTTCACTCGGACTCCACCATGTCCAGTCTCAAACATGTATATGGAATTTCAATGAAATATAGTAGTTTCTACTTCCATTTTTCTAATTCAATTTCAGATCCAAAAATTATCATTAAACAATAGATCTTAGGGACCCATGACCATTCTCACATGTGGGTACCATAAAATGTTAACGACATCCTATTCCCAAACTTTGGATAACCCCTTATGAAACATTAAAAAATTATTTCCAAAACATTTCATCTAATACATTTATAATCCCATGATGTAATGAGAATGTTGGATAGGAACCAACTCATTCCCTAGTGCTATCATAAATGCCCCCAACACCCATTAACATTTTCTACGAATAGTTATCACGATGTTTGATGAGTTTTAACTCACCATCAACCATCCTTGATTTTATCTCCCAACATATTCTTTTCCTCAGACTTCTTATTAAACACAACATAAAAGGAGTCAATCCATCAATTAGAAAAACATATTTACGTAGAACAATGTGTACCTGACACACCCTTACAGAACTCACGATAATTTCACGATATTGGGAATGATAACATCGAAATTATGAGTTAACTAATATTCTATATCAATTTATTAATTTCCATTCGAGCCTCACTCATGTAAAAACATTCTATACTTGTATTTAACCAAATCCAAAAAAATATTTCTGGAGAAATTGTTTGTCCCGGTCCAAACATGGGTAAACTGTCTCATGTAACCCACTTTTGATCCAAAATATCCCTCATCACAGGACACATAATTTAAAATTATCAAATTCTATATGACTCAATGCCAAGACATGTAATAATTGAATCTTTCATTCCTCATCATGAATCAAAAATCTCAGCAATGTTTTCTACCAACATGACCCCATGATGAATCAATGTGATGTAACTTTCCATATTTAGTTCATTTATATACCATATAACCAGATAAAATAATCTAATAAAACTCTTATGAGTAATGAATCAATATTATTAAATTGATCATGCTAAATGAAACATCATTTTTTAACATTTCCAAAGCTCCCTTGGAACAACAATTCAATAATGGGAACCTAAAATGTTTTATTATTTATCTAGTGAGCACCCACCACATGAATACATTTATAAAATTCATGTGATAATGAAACTAAAATGAGTAATCTTCTCTAGGAACCCAAATATCTCTACCGATTAAAGCCAATCCTCATACCTGAGAACCATTGGTTCTTATTTTAGTACACCAAATGTATTACTATTTCTATACCATAAAACTGGAGAACCATTTGTTCAATAGTCATATATTGAGAAACAAACAATTCTCACCACCATTAAGTTATCCATAATCATAGTCTATCCCCTCTTAGAAGTTTCCATCGATCATTTTAACAACTTAATTACAAAGTATTGAGTCATAAATAAGGTTCTATTGGTCTCCCACTTATCCCTACTATTCAAAAAACAAAACCCCACTAGATCCATCATAAAATCCCTAAGTTCTATAAAAAAAGAACCATCTTCTACTTAAGGTATTCTATTACATGGAATGTAATGTGCCTATAAATTATCTCTAATGAATTAAAATTGAAGGTAGCTAAAAAGATCATAGAACAAAATGGTCAAACCAGTCAACATAAGTGTAATGGAATCACCTTCAAAAAATAAGTCTCTCAATACAAGATACTATATGAGAATACACATATAGAACAAATCTCTAGAGTTTTACATAATGAATGTAAATTCAAGAAGATTATGACACTCACTGGGTATCTGTATACTATTGTACCACGTCAATGTTCAACCCAACAGACAGCCAACCAACCACAAGAGGGTATCATTTAATCAACTATGACCCATATTCAACTAATATGGTCAATGGAAGACACTTAAAATTCCTAGAAACACATATCCAAGGTCTAATGATTCTATATTTCACCTCAACTGGGATATTGATTAACTTTAACATAAGGAATCAAATTTCAAAACTAGAGTGACTACTAAAAGCTCAGTATTCTTTACCATTATTCCTTCAAAAATAATAATAAATAAAAGTTACACTAAAACATTTGGTAATCATCCATGTTCCCATTAAAATTACTTACCATGAAGTTACTAAACTAATCCAAACATGACAGTCCTTCAAAATCCACACTAATGAAATGTGTTCTTAAAAATGTTACATAATTTAAATCACATCGTAAACATTGAAGATGATCAAATTTATGCAATTTTATGTATCAAATATATAAGAAACAACTTAAAAAAATAATTAAAATATTCATTAGTGAGATCTATGAGAAATTATAGGAAAATTAGCACATAATTTTCTTTTTAAAACATTAAATTTTCTATATGTTCTCACAACAATATTAGTTAATAAAATTGTGAATTTCATGATATAGTGGAAAACACTATTTATTTTTCAATTCAGATTTTAATTAAATATATCATCAAATAAATAAGGACCAAAATTATAGAAATGAACTTATATCATTTCAAGGGAAATGAATAATGTAGTATTCCACAATAGATTTATAGAGACATGTGCATATGTTGTTTCTAACACATTAAATTACCATCCATATTTATCACTTAAATACATTACATGTGGTTATGTATGATGTTATATAAATATAAATGTGGCCAATGAGTGTCAAATCAATAATATATGAGTTTAGTTAAATTGGAAAAAATTCACCATTTTGGAGTCAGTTCCCAATAAATTAAAATTGGAAACACATTTAAGTGAAAAAAATAATAGCCAATTAATCATACTATTAACACACCCTTGTGAGGGTTATATCAAATTAATATGTTTCTAAAAACCACCTTAAATTCTCAAGTTATGCATATAAATAATAGTTTATATAGGCATACGTTTCCAAGTTATGAAGGTACGAAACCATTTTATGTAAAAATTGATAAAATATTTAAGGGACATTCATAAGAAATAACATTAATTAGATTACAAATTAAACACATTTCCCTGAAATTAAATGTTACATTCATTTTAATTCATTTAGTAATTTATATCAATTTTATTTTCTTATAATATCTCACGATGGTTAGATAGAAATCCATTATGAAGAAATGTATGAAATCAAAATTTATCTTAATGTTGATAATTTATTTAACCAACAAACACTATTTCTATAATAGAGATGGTATCAAAAAATAAAATAATATATGTATGTTTGTATTCCAAAAAAATAATGTTATGTAGATGAGAATACAAATTATCACCCAAGAATAGTTTAAAAATATGCATTCTAAATAATTACCTATACATGGTATGCATTTGAGCATCAAAAATAATAACTCAAGAAAGAAATACAGGTAAGCATATAGATTACAAGTGAATCATATATGCCTAAAATAACGAATGAACACACCCCTTATCTTGAAATACTTTTCCATGAGGTAATCCTAAAAAATATATTGCTAGTTGAGATACAAAAATTAATTATCGTTAAATATAATTAAACCATAATAAAAACAACATGAAAAACAATCATATCCCATGAATCAAAATCTTCCCCCATGCATGGGTTAGATTTCTAAAGAAAAATTTATTTACCATGTGATGATAAATTCATAGTATACTATATAACAAATAAAATTGTAATAAATGTTAAAAGAAAAAGATATATAAAACAAAATTTTCAAATCATTGATCAGTACATTCTATAAACAGTAACCTGACATGTTTTCAACAAGGCATCAAATGTTCCTCCACATACAGTAGAGTATGTCGAATAGTAGTGATGATCTAACATGTTAGCAATGAATAGAATACACAATATAGAAAAATTATAAATATAGAATACGAATAAATAATTGAAAGGAAATGAAAGATAATAATAACTAGAAATTAAGAGAAAACCAACATTGGGTATTATTCCAAATAATAAAACCCTTCAGGATCTTATTAGGTCCAAAAGTACATGCATGACAACATACAATAAGTAATACATAAAATATGGATAAAGAAAAATAAAATAAAAAAATAACCCAAATCTGATTAGTTTCACGAGTACTTGCATGACCACCCACTAAATGGGGAGACCACATTCAGAAGATGCAACAATAAGAATGCATAAACCAAGATCCAAACACGTTTCAATGGGATTTTCCCTATACAAAACAAGGACCCAAATAATGTATGAGTATGAATTAGTATGCTGTCTCTAATGGTGTCTCATAAAATTTTTGTCTGTGGAAATAATATGTAAAGTGTTCAATTATAATAATTAAGAGATTTATAAAAAATGGATATATAATTCATTTGGGGCTTAGTTTCATTCTAGGAAAAAATTTAGGCCATACATACATCTTCTATTTGTGGAATTCCCCTGATAATGTTTATATGAATATAAATAAACTATATACCAGTATTATATAACCAAGGAATCAAAATATAATGAAAGACACCTTGGATTTTATATTTAAATAAGAATAATTGTCCCTCACATTGAAATCATGGGGATGTGTAATTCATTGTGAATTAATTTCTATAAATAAATGATAACAAGCACCAAGTCTAAAAATTTAATTTTATAATGAAATGGAACACCATTCCCAAAATCAAGGAACATGATTTCCAATAATTTCAAATAAACCATATGGAACTTCATGTCTATAAATTTCCATAATCCCCAATGAAAGTCATCTATAAAATTTTTAATATTAAAAAGGAATTTCATGTCCATGATGAAGGAAATTGTGTTTAATAATTTCATTAATGGTATATAAAATCATTTCCAATAATAAGTAATTCCTTATTCATAAGAATGATAATTTAATACAAATCAACCTAATTTTTTTTTAATTTCCATGTAATTATGAATTAAAACCAAGTGTATCTCATGGAATATTAGAAAAAAAATAAAATTTATTCGATAATTTAATATTTTTAATTAAAACAACTCCCTCAAAATTAATAATAATTATAATTTTTCGAATATTCTATTCAATTACCATTGAATAAGGACCATATGAATATAAATGAAAAAATATATCTCAATTGATCCACCCAGTTTGGTAGATCATTATAGGAACTCATAATGTAAAGGTTTGAGGACCACGTGGGATTTATCCAACCAAACAAAAAATTCATTTAGTTATATTCATCATTTCAAATTCATTATAAAAATTAGTTAAGAATTACATTTTAATAATTTAGATACATACAAATGTTATTCTTTTCTATTAAATGAATCATTTAGTTAGAATTATTTTATAACCTTTATAAGACATATTAAAACAAAGTACCAGTGTTTTGATTAATTAAAATCATTTCTCATCATGGGAATATGATATGACGCACTAAAGTGGCATTTAATGTTGTGGTCTCATCCTAAAACAATGTAAATTTCCAAATAATACAAGGGTTATAATATTATAAATAATGTAAATGAGTCACAAAATTTAGGAGTAATGCGCTAGAAGTCCAGTGTGAAACCCAATGATGAAATATTATAAACATTCAAAAAATTATTCAAAACAACATAGACTATATAACTCATACAAAGTAATATACATTCATCTATTATCAGAAATTTATCCCAGAAAATACGAGATAAATAAGAATGAAAAAAATGTCTTTGAAATAGGATATATAATATCCCATATAGATAAGATCCACGATAGTGAGATAAATTTATCAATGAAATATCTGTACTTATAGAATAACCAAGGGGGTACAACATAATAACTGTAACACCCCAAGATTTTATGAAAAATATTCTTTTTAATTTCACTAATGTCATGTGTTGTACTCTACACCAAAAGGATATTGCACAACACACATCCCTGACTTGTCATGAATTACACGCAAGCACGACCAACCACGATAGCGTGTGTTGTACGCAATACCGAGTTTCGCTAAACAATGACATGTTATTAAAATATTATTAAAACTAACCATTATGAATATTAATACACACTATTTGAAATTTTATAAATCTTATTTTTGAAAATGGACTTCACTTTTTGATTTGGAATATCAAAATTAGCCTAGGGTAATATTTTGATATTTTTCTAAAAACATTCAATTTTTGATGAATAGTGAAAACACTGGGTTACTATTTACAAACCGACTTTTTATTTAAATAATTATTTATTTTATTTAAATTTATTTTAGGTCAAAATTGATAAATAAGAACTATATAAGTTCAATGTAATTCATTGGATTCATTTTATAATAATTTTAAATATATAAAAATTTTATTGATCTTTTGACCGTCTTTTACCCACCTCCTACGAGAATTTGCAAATTTACATAAAAAATAATATTACTGCTTCTTTGAGTGGAATTTAAAAAATCTGAGACAAATGGTTGATGTCAGTGCGTAAAATGTGGTTCAATGAGATGAAAATAATTGTTTGTGAATAGTAACATTTTACTTGTATTTACCACTGTTAAAAGTAAATAGGGTAATTAAGGGTAAAAATGATATTATTATTTCCCTCACACATGTCTTAATTTTATTGGATAAGTGTAATTCTTCCAAAAACAACCTTAGGAATAAAATATGACCATTTAGGCCCACATGGATTAGATTAGGACATTTAATATTAATTTATTTAAAGAATGGTTAAAATAGTTAAAATCAAAATTTAATAAGTAAATAATTTTTAATATAGGGTTATAAATATGATAAATTCGACTATAAATATTAATTAGAAAGATAAATATATTTCCTACATAATTATATTTTATTTTTAATTTTTAGACTTTAAATAATTTATTTTATTTATGACACAATGATGATGCAGTAATTATTGTATTAATTAAATATTGAAATAATTGAGGTTATAAATAACAAAATATATGTAATTTGAGACTTTTTATGAATTAAAATAATTTTCTATGTTAATATGACATGTTGGTATTGATTTAGTTAACTTTTTTCGAACTAATCATTCTGTTAGGATTTTCACAAAAATTAATTACCAAATAGTGTCAAAATTGACATAAAATAGTTTTTAAAACAAATATTATATTATTAATTGTTATTTTATTCCTAAAAATCTAATGTCAGGCCTAATGACTTATTTAAGTTTATATATATTAATAATAAACAAATTGGGGTTCTTTTGTCTTTTTATAATAAGTTTATCAACCTTATAGTGTAAGAAAACAAGAAGACACAGTAAAAGTAAAATTATTTAACTTAAAAGTTAAATCTAAATGATAAGGTTAAAATAGAAACCTAAACATTTATAAATTCTATTGGATGAAAGGATTTATACCCATCCCCACCTTAGCTTCGAAATAACTCAATTTGGAGCTATTAAAAACCGAATATGACTTTATAATAAAATAATAGTTTTAGTTATTCCAAAGGTGCCCCTCTCCTCCCTTATAAAAGGGCACCTCCTCCCTCTCTTCCTCACACCACTTTGATCCTTCAATCTCGGACAAACCCTGCCAAATAATCTTCTCAACTTCCATAAAAACATCCTAGAGGCTCTTTTCTTCTTCAATGACCAATTTTAGTGCCCTAAGAGGAGGACTCAAAGAGGCGCTTCAAATAAGAGGTAATGTCCGTTACCGATTTTTTCAACTTTATTTCTTCTTCCACTTCTTCTTCTTTAATTGTTTCATTATGAAGTAATAACATAAGTATAAATCATATAATGATATGTTATTATAAGTATGAAACAAACCAATTTCACCATCTATCCATCCTACGGAAAACGAAATCACCACGCGTGCGTACGTACGGAAAACCGTCTCCACGCCGTGGTGAAATCTATTTTTCCACCAACACCTTACATGGATGGGTATAATGGTGTAAAGAATAACTATATATGGTTATTATAACATAATAATGATTCTGATAAATTTTACCATCCACTCCAATTCTATTCAATAATTATGGGAACGATATCATCGCTAGTGCGTACGTACGGACAACCGTCTCCACGACGCGATGAGATTCATTCTCCATGTTAACCATACATGAATGATAATAAAGTTTATATAATGAATAATAATGAAATATATGAAATAATAATTCTACTATATTTATATATATATGTATATATATATATATGTATGTCATCTATTGAGTTTCATTCAATTCAATAAGGAAACGAAAACAGCGTTCATGCGTACGTACGGCCTACGGTCTCCACGAATGGTGTATTTCATTCCTTTTATCGATATATAATATATATATGTATATCATAAATATATATAATATATATAAATAATGTTTTACATTCTGGAATTATGTAAATCAGGATATAAGTAATAATATCAATAACGACAAGTAGAAACACATATGATAAATGAAATGATTTTACCCAAAACGCTGCTTTAACATGGAATTTACAAAAGAATGGGAAATATAAAGTCACAAGTGAAACATATATGATATCATAACAATGAATTTGATTCATTAATAAGTCAATGACTTTATTTAAATCATTATACAGGAGGATCGGATACGTACAAAGCATATCATACCTAAGGTAAGGGATAATTTTGAAAATCTCATTTCTATCCGAGATTGCTTATTCGTAAGTATTTACTTTGGTTATTGCTATCATCCATGTCCATGTTTTATAAAAGTTTGTTTAAAGTCCTTTCTACCCATTTTTTCTTTTACCCCATGGTATGGAAGGAATCTTTCTTTTATTTACCCTATAAGGTACTTGTTGACTTTTCGGGAAAAAGTACAAGAAAAATGTTTTTTAACGTATACGGCATGAAAGGATTTTTACGGTTTTATAAAGCCTTATTTTCATGAAGCTTCCTCACAAAGTTTTCTTGTCTATTTTCAAAAAAAATCCTTTTTTTTAAATTTCATGACATTTTGTGAAAAGAAAATGATTTTGAAGAAAAAAGGATATTTTCCTCATGAATTCATTTCAAGTGTTTTATCAAAACCATTTTCCATATAAGATGACATTATTTCATATGTTTATGTTTCAAATATAATGTCTCTAGGATTTACATAATTTCACTTTTCTTATGATGAAATATCCATTTGTTTTATATGGATTATGTGATGATTGGATGATGTTTATGAAACCCATTTTATTCATTGGGTTATGATGAATGTTTTAAGTTTATTTTGTGGAACAAGTAAGAATGATTTCATTACGATATGGGTGGGACCTATATCTCCCTCCAATGCATTGGGTACAGATTTATATCTCATCAGATAGACATGGATGGAACAGTAAGTTAATCCAGTTCAGTGTTACAGGACTGGAACGAGGAGTGAACTCGATTCAGAAAGGGACTTTGTCCACTAAGATGGTCTTGGCAGCAATGCCCTGGCTACTATGGAAATCATAAAAAGTTCTGAATGGTTTCCACAATTACATGTTTTATTCCCATGCTATTTTATCATGATTGATGTTACTTTATGATATATGCCATAGGTACTTCTAGGTTTCATGTCTTTGCTAAATATTTTGATGTTTAGATTTTATGTTCATGTTTTTCCATTCAAATGTTAATGGATTGTTTTATGTTCTCTATGTTTACCCTTAATGGTCATATGAGCTCACCCCTTTTATGTTTTATTTTCCCCAGGATATAAATAAAGGGTTTAGGTAAGAAAAAATGGAATATCTTTATGGGAGATGTTGAAGATCTTTCACCACGATTAGAAGATTATATTCCAAGTTTCCAAAGACACTAAAATATTATGGTCCTTGTGTGTGTGATTTTGTTATGTACTAAGTATTCTGCAAAAGTAATGTAATGTCTATGTACTTCAAGCTTAGGGTCACTATAGTTGGTATCATAGGAAAGGTTTATTCAACCTTTGGAAACTAGGATGCAAAAATGTTAGTGAGATCCTTAGATATATTTCTAAGGTGTCTCTAGGGATGTCCCTAAGGATAAGTATACGTATAGGATATAGTCCTAAAACTATGGTAACGATCTTATAATTTAACCAAAGATGTTAGATATTGAGGGTACTCCCCCTTTACTATGTTTTTTCCCTAGCATGATTTTTTTCCTCTCACACTATTCATTTTGGTTTTTAGACGATGGATGGAAACCGAAGGAACCATGTTGATCAATGTAATGGACAATGCAATGATTGTCCTCCTGATCAAACCAATGTTATCGGAGATGGAGTTCAAAATCTGATTGCTATACATACACAAGCTATGAATCATTCTGGACATCCAAATGAGCATAGGAGGGAACAATATTCTATTGATTCCTCCATGAGGAAATGTACAACTTCTTTCAATGGGTCTTCAGATCGACTTGTTATTGACAAAAGGATCAGTACCACTGAAAAGATATTTTCAGTTCTTCATTGTTATGAACATGATAATGTCATCTTAGCAGTATATCGTTTGGAAGGTGAAGCTGATAAATGGTGTAATCTTATCAAGAATACGAGGCCATGTGATGAAATTAAGCCCAAAGAATGGGAAGAGTTCAAGAACATATTTTTCAATAAGTACATCCCTCATATTCTTCGAACAATGATGTAGAAGGAGTTTTCTGAAATAAAGAAAAAGGATGATGAATCTCTTGGTATATACGAATCTAATTTTACAAGGCATACAAGGTATGAATATGGATTTATCATCCAACCTAAAAGTAATGTTGATCGATTATTCAGTGTCTTAAAACCAAATCATTTAAGGGTACTAGCTATAAGAGACTTCAGTAGCTATGAAGAAATTGTGTGTAACGCCCCGATCCCAGGTACCCAGAGCCGGTGCATTACTTCGTAACATTGGCATGATCACAAAAGATCAAGTCTCGAAAGACCGATTAGTTTAGTAGCCTTGGAAACATTAGATGCATTCATAAGTCTTTCATTACATCCTAAAGTGAAAACTAATAACAAAGTCTTCATAGTCCACACTCATATCCTCTTCTGACGATCCCTGCAGGTCATTCATAAAATACTTCTTCACATCCTGAAAAATATTAAAACATTGAATGGGGTGAGCTCAGATGCTCAGTAAGGATAACAATATTGCGGAATCTTTCATAAATAAACATAAACATTTAAGGCAATGTATAACTAAAACAAAAGCCTTTTAAACTTGAACATCAACATAATATGGCAAATGTAAAATGAGATAATGCCATTCACTTCTTCACATGGATATTCTACTGGTCGAATAATCACATGCAATATCAATAACCACTTTCATAATGATGGAATGCATAATGCCAGAGTATCATAACCACGTAGCCAAGGCCTCGTGCCAAGACCACAAATTAGATTTTGTCATGGCCTCGTGCCAAGACACTAGTTTGTCTCATGAGACCTGCCGATGCATCGAGGAGCTATAGCGGGCTCCACCCGTCACTTATTAAGTCCAATGCATTCCTCATATGAATAGGTTTAAACATATCATAAACCATAACATAATCGTATCACATAAAACATGCATAAAGGAAACATAACATTTCCACATTTCAATCACAAGATATCCATACAACACATTGATATAATAAAAATGCTTTCAAAACCATTTTCAATACCAAAATAAAATAAAGTTAAAACTTTGTATTTATTTTTCATTAAAAAAATGATGGCTTGTAGAGGAATCTGAAAGTCAAATAATGGTCACGGCGGCGGAGAAGTCGTTGTCACTGCATAAGTACGGAAAGAAAAACATTCCCTTTTTGTCTTTTAGTAAAACGCTTCGTATAAAAAAGATTCCTTTTGAATAAACATAAAAGTCAAAGGGGTTTATACACCGTATAAAAGAAAGTTGTGTATAAAGCCAAATATGCCTCAATGAAAGGAGATTGAGACAAAGTCCTTAAAAAGATCATTTTTGAAATAAAATAGATATATTATGTGTATTCACTATAGGTACACATAATGAATGTAAAAATACAAAATAGGAAATAATAATATCATGACATAATTTGAAAGTAGGAGATTAACCCAAAGAATAGAAATTGGGTTAAGAAGTTCCCTTACCTCGTGTCTGACTTGACTCAACCGTTCTTTAACCTCCTGAATAATAAACTAGAGTTAATATATAACTTATTAAGAACCATTTTCAATTTCATTATCCTTTTTATATCACTTATTACAATTATATGAACATTATGTAATTATTTAAGTTAATAACGGTCGTTTTGTCGATCTTTGGTACTTGAGTCAACAATAAAATTCTTATAATTACAAGTTGTTTATGTGGTAGAATATCCATTATCTCCAGAATTATATTCATGATTTAGATGTCATAAATATCTCATATATCTAGTATATACATTCATTTATAATATTACGTAACATTTAGAGGTAAGAAATGAAATGCACCGTTCATGGAGACGGTAAGCCGTACGTACGCATGAACGCTACTTTCATTTCAATTTCATATTTAATGGAACGAAATCATAATGATATAAATGTATAATATAATTCCAGTATAATATAGTGTATAATACCATTTACTCCATCCTTTATACATCGCACATATGGCATTAACGATTCAAATCACTATGAGGGGGCGGTAGTCCGCACTTCCTAAAATGAAATTATCGCGTTTTACCCATATTGGAAATAATAAATTATTCCATAAATGAGAAATACAGAAGCATAAGTAAAACATAAACATATTATATATCATATATAAAAATAGTGACATCTTAATGGCCACCTTTGGAGGTGTTATATGAGTGTTGAACAATCATCGTTTCGTGAGGCAGAAATTCGCCATCCACAGAAACCGTATGTTCCTTAACCATTAGACAAAGGTGTGTGTAAGTGTAAACCAAATCCATATCATAAAAACATCCTAGTATATTTTAGATACTTGTGTTGTTACAAAATAAAGGAATGAAAAGAGTTTAGGGGGTTGTAGAAGAAAAATAAAACAAAACAACATTAGAGAAGACATTACCTCAAAATCGGGTAACTCTTTTTTATTTGAGCCAAAAGCTTCCTTGGGAAGAGTTCTGCCCAAAGTGAGGCTTCTAATAGTAAGAGGGGGAAGTTGGGAGAGTATTTGGGCAGAGGTTGGCCGATCCAAATGGCTTGAAAGTGTAAATTAGGTGGAAGAGGTGGGGGCCTTTTATAAGTGGAGAGGAGGGGCTCTTTTGGAAAGATTGAAATGTTACATTATTACACAATGCTTTTCGGATTCTAAAGGTCCCACACTTATATAATTCGAGGCTAAGGTGATAAGGTTTCGAAATCTCCTCATCCAATAGGCTTTGGAAAATTGTAAGCCTTGGAATTTTCATTATCTTCTCATTTTATTTAAATCGTTAAATAATGAGGTCATCGCTGCATCATAATGATGTCATAAATAATTTAATTTATTTAATGTCTAAAAATTTTAAAAAAAAATACTATGATGTGTTAAATCTTTTTAGATTTCTAATGAATATTTATAGTAAAAATTTGGACTTGTGTAACCCCACTTAAAAACCGTTTTAGTAAAATAACTCATGTTTGTGTCAATTTAATTTTAACATTAAATAAATATATATTAATGTCATTTTCCAACTAAAGTGGCTCCATGGGGTCCCCAAGTTGACCCATGGGTTGTCTTGGTCGGACATGACTCATCCAATAGGAGTAGGACAAGTGTCAAGCTCATCTCATATTATTAAAACATTATTTTTACCTTAAACTACACTAATCACCTCTAATCGCGATTAAGAACTTAAAAGTTACTATTCACCAAAAAATTATTTTAATCTCATTGAACCACATTTTACTTCTTAATGACAACCATGTATGTCGGATTTTTGAAAATCAAATCACAGAAGTGGTAATATTTCATTTTAACAAAAAATCAGTTTTTAACAACCACTTAGTGGTTTCACTATTCATCAAAAATTGAAGTTTTTCAGAATAAGGCCAAAATGTCACCCTAAGCTATAATTGATATTCCGAATTCAAAAATGATGTCTATTTTACAAAATTCAAAACATATAAGTTGTATTAATTAATTTTATAATTAATTCCCGCTGTTACAACAAATAGCGTGTTTTTAAGAAACAATTTATATCAAAAGATTGGCAATTATTTATGTCCAATTTCAATGTTAAATAAATTCTAATAACAACCATTGGATAAAATGGTAAAAAATATATTCTAATTATACTTTAAAACCACTAAATAGTATAATTTATCACTATAAATTATTTTGATTAAAAAAGTTGTTTTTAAGTATTTTTCAGTATTCATAAAAAATTTCGAAGTTCTCAGAAAAATACCAAAAATTCAACATAGGCTAATTTCGATATTACGAATATAAAAATGAAGTCCATTTTGAAATATAAAATTTCTATAATTTTAAAAAGTGGTTATTACTATTCATAATGGCTACTTTGATTAGTCGCGGTGTTTTAGATCTTGAAGTTGCGTACAATGCAAGCTATTGCATTATTGAATGAGAAGCGTATCGTGGAAACTCGGGGTGTTACATTCTCCCCTCCTTCAATAAATTGCGTCCTCACAATTTGAAATTTTTCTTTGAAAATAAAAGGTTGAAAAGATAAAATACCTTTGAGGAAAACCCACATCGGAAATAAGGTTAATAAAATTTATCCTTAATAAGAGGGAAATGGAAATAAGAAAGTCACCACCAAATTATGATCTCGATAAGGAGAACATTGGTGGAAATTAAGGACATATAATTGGAGGGAAAACGTAAATATTCGTAGGGAGTGATTGAGGTCATCAATCACAATCATCTGCCAAATTGAGGGCCTCAAAGCCTTCAATCTATGTTGATTTAAAATTTCATCAGTTCAACAAGACATAAGGTATTAGGATAACACATTTTTTTTAATATCCCTTTACTAAAGTTTATGAATTAATTTATTCATTGAATAAGAGATAGGTATATATATATTTATGCTTGACAATTAGAGTTTCAACCTTCAACTCAACTTTCACTCAGAAAGATAATAGAACTCAAAAATATTATACTTATCCTAATTGTATAAGGTTAAAAATGTTAACACATACCATTTAGATTAGTAAAATTATTTTGTAATAACCAGGGACTTCCTGTAGGCTAGTGGTAGGAAATAAAGGCTTGTCGCACTATGGTTGTGGGTTCGATTCCGGCAGCTTTGTCCGACGCGACAGGTTATTCCCCACCCTGCAGGTTGTCCTTTTCTTAAAACTATAGTATTATAATATTCCAAAAATAATCTTCAGAAATTCTTTAACCTTAAACAATACTATCCATGGTTCAACTTAATCCATTCCAACCTTAATAGTTATCCAAAATACCTCCGTCCAGACTTTCTCTAAAAGGTCTCTAAATTCCAAAATCAATTGTAACATCAGATTCCCCAAACAAAGAAAAGTTTCTCTTATTGTCACATACTAAAAATATGATTACCTTAATCATATTAAAACCTTACTGAAATCAACAAGTACTGTAGTACAATCCATATATATATATATCACATTATTCTTATAACCATAATATAATCCTTGAGTCCAAAAGCACCAATACATTAATTATTCCGCTTCAACTGTAGTCACAGCATAAGATTGGCCTTGATCCCTTGGCCTTTTCTGAGGTAAGTTTCCCTGACGCTTAGGGCATTCATTTGCATAATGACCCATTTCTCTACAATTGTAGCATTCAACTTTGACAGCCTCTTTCTTTCCCTTGCAATCACGAGCCTGGTGACCCATTTCTCCACATTTATAACAAACTCCCATTCCTTTTAGGCAAGTACCAGGGTGATTCTTCCCACAATTATCACATAATGGAAAATCCTTCTTTCCCTTTTTCCCTTTTTCTGTCTCTTGTTCCACCGTTCTCTTCTTCTCTTACTTTACTTTGTTGTCATAAGACTTAGAGAATTCATTTTCTGTCTTGATAGCACATGAGACAATATCTTCGTATGATGAGAAGGATTGTGATACTAAAGCTCGACGGAGAAATGGTTTTAACCCATCAAAGAAACAATCAATCTTACTCCTTGGGTTACGTATATAATCGGCAGCATGCCTCGCTAACCTTGTAAAGTTAGCCTCATACTTTGCGACATTCTCATCCTCCTTCTGCCTCAAACTCAGAAATTGCCTTTCCATATCTGCTCGATGGTCACGAGGAAAGTATTTTTTCTAAGAAAAGATCTTTGAACTCCCTCCATTCCATATTCGATACGTCATCATCTTCCTTTGTGTTTTGAATCAGCGACCACCACTGATCGGCATCTCCAGTGAGGCGGTAAACTGCCATGACAACCTTCTCCCTTTCACTACTCCCCAAGGCATGGAATATTTTCTCTATGGAATTTATCGATTGCTCAACTACTATAGGATTTGTACTCCCATTGAAGGTTGGTGGTTGTTGCCTCCTGAAACGTTCTAGCATTGATCCTCCACGTTGCGGATCAGGGTGCTCCATACGAGTAGGGTTATTATTCATAACCTGAGTGAGTTGTCCCAGTATGGTAATAAGTTGATCAGCACCGGTTGCATCACCAGCCCCACTATAATTATCTTGAGCAGGAGGGAAATCCCTACATGTAGTGCGTGCATTGATACGGTTTCCATTTCTTCAACTCGGCGCCATTTCTAAACAATGGCATAAACTAGATCAGTTTATGAATCAAAATACATAATCCTATACTTATAAAACACTTAACATAAATTGAACTATTTATGGATATAATCCATAATCATAAAAATGTTTTCTTTGAGGAAGTATATACTCATAAACCCTTCATAATGATTTTTAGATAAAATGAGAGTTATCCTAAGCATATCCCCCGGGAGTGTCGTAACCAAGAGTGCAGCAAGGCCCGTTGTCGTGCACCAGTTCCCGTTCGAGTCTAGTTCAATGCGGTGTTTTTGGGTTTTACCCCTAGGTATATCTGTGCCAGAGACACCTCTACCTGCTCGTATCCAGACAGGGATGTATTGCTCGGAAAACTCATAACATCTCTATAATACCAAAATTCTAGGAAGTTCTTCTATATTAATCCTCAAAGTCTATCTTTGGGCTATGTGTTCTAATCAGAGATTATCTACATCTAGCTTCCAAGGATAGTACTAAACTGCCTCTGATACCAACTGTAACGCCCCGACCCCAGGTACCCAGAGCCGGTGCATTACTTCGTAACATTGGCATGATCACAAAAGATCATGTCTCGAAAGACCGATTAGTTTAGTAGCCTTGGAAACACTAGATACATTCATAATTCTTTCATTACATCATAAAGTGAAAAACTAATAACAAAGTCTTCATAGTCCACACTCATATCCTCTTCTGACTATCCCTGTAGGTCATTTATAAAATACTTCTTCACATCCTGGAAAATATTAAAACATTGAAAGGGGTGAGCTCAGATGCTCAGTAAGGATAACAATATTGTGGAAGCTTTCATAAATAAACATAAAAATTTAAGGCAATGTATAACTAAAACAAAAGCCTTTTAAACTTGAACATCAACATAATATGGAAAAAGTAAAATGAGATAATGCCATTCACTTCTTCACATGGGTATTCTACTGGTCGAATAATCACATTCAATATCAATAACCACTTTCATAATGATGGAATGCATAATGCCAGACTATCATAACCACGTAGCCAAGGCCTCGTGCAAAGACCACAAATTAGATTTTTTCAAGGCCTCGTGCCAAGACACTAGTTTGTCTCATGAGACATGCCGATGCATCGAGGAGCTATAGCGGGCTCCACCAGTCACTTATTAAGTCCAATGCATTCGTCATATGTGTAGGTTTAAACATATCATAAACCATAACATAATCGTATCACATAAAACATGCATAAAGGAAACATAACATTTCCACAATTCAATCACAAGATATCCATACAACACATTGATAGAATAAAAATGCTTTCAAAACCATTTTCAATACCAAAATTAAAGAACGTTAAAACTTTGTATTTATTTTTCATTAAAAAAATGATGGCTTGTAGAGGAAGCCGAAAGTCAAATAATGGTCACGGCGGCAGAGAAGTCGTTGTCGCTGCATAAGTACGGATAGAAAAATATTCCGTTTTTGTCGTTTAGTAAAATGCTTCGTATAAAAAAGATTCCTTTTGAATAAACATAAAAGTCAAACGGGTTTATACACCGTATAAAAGAAAGTTGTGTATAAAGCCAAATATGCCTCAATGAAAGGAGATTGAGACGAAGTCCTTAAAAAGATCATTTTTAAAATAAAATAGATATATTATGTGTATTCACTATAGGTACACATAAAGAAAGTAAAAATACAAAATAGGAAATAATAATATCATGACATAATTTGAAAGTAGGAGATTAACCCAAAGAATAGAAATTGGGTTAAGAAGTTCCCTTACCTCGTGTCTGACTTGACTCAACCGTTCTTTAACCTCCTGAATAATAAAATCGAGTTAATATATACCTTATTAAGAACCATTTTCAATTTCATTACCCTTTTTATATCACTTATTACAATGATATGAACATTATGTAATTATTTAAGTTAATAACGGTCGTTTTGTCGATCTTTGGTACTTGAGTCAACAATAAAATTCTTATAATTACAAGTTGTTTATGTGGTAGAATATTCATTATCTACAGAATTATATTCATGATTTAGATGTCATATATATCTCATATATCCAGTATATACATTCATTTATAATATTACGTAACTTTTAGAGGTAAGAAATGAAATGCACCGTTCATGGAGACGGTAAGCCGTACGTACGCATGAACGCTACATTCATTTCAATTTCATATTTAATGGAACAAAATCATAATGATATAAATGTATAATATAATTCCAGTATAATATATTGTATAATACTATTTACTCCATCCTTTATACATCCCACATATGGCATTAACGATTCAAATCACTTTGAGGGGGCGGTAGTCCGCACTTCCTAAAATGAAATTATCGCGTTTTACCCATATTGGAAATCATAAAGTATTCCATAAATGAGAAATACAGAAGCATAAGTAAAACATAAACATATTATATATCATATATAAAAATAGTGACATCTTAATGTCCACATTTGGAGGTGTTATATGAGTGTTGAACAATCATCGTTTCGTGAGGCAGAAATTCGCCATCCACAGAAACCGTATGTTCTTTAACCATTAGACGAAGGTGTGTGTAAGTGTAAACCAAATCCATATCATAAAAACATCCTAGTATATTGTAGATACTGGTTTTGTTACAAAATAAAGTAATGAAAAGAGTTTAGGGGGTTGGAGAAGAAAAATAAAACAAAACAACATTAGAGAAGACATTACCTCAAAATCGGGTAATTCTTTTTTATTTGAGCCAAATGCTTCCTTGGGAAGCGTTCTTCCCAAAGTGAGGCTTATAGGAGTAAGAGGGGGAAGTTGGGAGAGTATTTGGGCAGAGTTTGGCTGATACAAATGGCTTGAAAGTGTAAATGAGGTGGAAGAGGTGGGGGCCTTTTATAAGTGGAGAGGAGGGGCTCTTTTGGAAAGATTGAAATGTTACATTATTACACAATGCTTTTCGGATTCTAAAGGTCCCAAACTTATATAATTCTAGGCTAAGGTGATAAGGTTTCGAAATATCCTCATCAAATAGGCTTTGGAAAAGTGTAAGCCTTGGAGTTTGCATTATCTTCTCATTTTATTTAAATCGTTAAATAATGAGGTCATCGCTGCATCATAATGATGTCATAAATAATTTGATTTATTTAATGTCTAAAAATTATAAAAAAAATACTATGATGTAGGAAATCTTTTTATATTTCTAATGAATATTTATAGTCAAAATTTGGACTTGTGTAACCCCACTTAAAAACTATTTTAGTAAAATAACTCATGTTTGTGTCAATTTAATTTTAACATTAAATAAATATATATTAATGTCATTTTCCAACTAAATTGGCTCCATGGGGTCCCCAAGTTGACCCATGGGTTGTCTTGGTCGGCCATGACTCATCCAATAGGATTAGGACAAGTTTAAAGGTCATCTCATATTATTAAAACATTATTTTTACCTTAAACTACACTAATCACCTCTAATCGCGATTAAGAACTTAAAAGTTACTATTCACAAAAAAAATTATTTTAATCTCATTGAACCACATTTTAATTCTTAATGACAACCATGTATGTCGGATTTTTGAAAATCAAATCACAGAAGTGGTAATATTTCATTTTAACGAAAAATCAGTTTTTAACAACCACTTAGTGGTTTCACTATTCATCAAAAATTGAAGTTTTTCAGAATAAGGCCAAAATTTCACCCTAAGCTATAATTGATATTCCGAATTCAAAAATGATGTCTATTTTAAAAAATTACAAACATATAAGTTGTATTAATTAATTTTATAATTAATTCCCGCTATTACAACAAATAGCGTGTTTTTAAGAAACAATTTATATCAAAAGATTGGAAATTGTTTATGTCCAATTTCAATGTTAAATTAATTCTAATGACAACCATTGGATAAAATGGTAAAAATATATTCTAATTATACTTTAAAGCCACTAAATAGTATAATTTATCACTATAAATTATTTTGATTAAAAAAAGTTGTTTTTATGTATTTTTCACTATTCATAAAAAAATTCGAAGTTCTCAGAAAAATACCAAAAATTCAACATAGGCTAATTTTGATATTACGAATATAAAAATGAAGTCCATTTTGAAATATAAAATTTCTATAATTTTAAAAAGTGGTTATTACTATTCATAACAGCTACTTTGATTAGTCGCGGTGTTTTAGATCTCGAAGTTGCGTACACTGCAAGCTATTGCATTATTGAATGAGAAGCGTATCGTGGAAGCTCGGGGTGTTACATTGTGCGCTGTGCTATTAAGGTAAAAATGGAAGTTGGTGTTACATATCCATCTCATGGTTTTGAAAAGAAACGAAAGATGGAGTTCAAGGAGAAATCTCAGAATAATGATGAAAAGAAGATGAATGTTTCCTTATGCTCAAAGTGTGGAAATAAGCATGGTGGAGATTGTCTTAAAGGGACTATAAAATGTTTTAAGTGTGAAAAATAAGGTCATAGAGTAGCTGAGTGTCGAAGTAATGGAAAAAGGGTTTCTAATGGTGTGAATAAAGAAAAGACTGCAGAGAACGCACCAACAACACTTCAATGCTTAAAGTGTAATGAAATGGGGCATTATGTTAATCAATGCCCTAATCCAAGGGTTAATGATGATCGACATGAGCAAACACTTAAGGTAAAGGACAAAGTGAAGTCACATGTGATCACTATTGGCAATGTTGAATGTGAAAATGTTGTGGTGGAATGATTAAGTGTTTATGTATTGGGATTCCAAAATAATGTTGTATATAGTATCGTGGAATATTGGAATATTTATGTATTGGTCTATTGTGGTTTTCTATGATTTTATAGTACATGTAACCATGAAAAGTGATTCAAATATTTTGGAATGCATATGATATGTGCATAATGAAGGGATAATGGGAAAATTAAATGTTTGACAGTATTCATGAGCTCATGATTGATATAAGGACTATGTGATATCATGGTTTGAGTATAAATAATTTTGAGGATTTTGGTATGTGGAAAGTTTTAACATTTAACTGCATTCATGTTTTTACTAAGGTTCAATGGGTATTCATTCTTCAAAAGAATACATGATTAAGGTATTCACATGTTTTTAATTTGACTAACAAGATATATCTTATGATATATGGGGGATAAATGATGGCATTCATGTGATTGTTATGTGACATTTCATGTAAATATTTTCATTATACTATGAGCTTGGAAGAATGTATTTTAGATAAGCCTAAAGATTAGAATGGATTATGTTGGAAATAAGTTAGTATTGTTTAATGATAGAATTTTTTTTGATATTATTGATGGGATGTTATAGTAATGTAGTTTTATAAAAAGGACAACCTACAGGACGGGCGACAACCCATCTCGTCGGACAAGGATGTGGGAATCGATCCCACAACTGAAGTGCGACTGGCCTATATCGCCTACCACGATCCTATAGGATGTCCATGGTTAGTATAAACTAGTTTTATTTTATTACGTGGTATGATATTTGAAGTATAAGTTCATTTTTGGAATCATATAAGATTAATCTCACCATAGATGGACTTATGTATATTTGATAACTTTTGATAATCTTTTGTTTGAAATAGATGGAATGACCCATCATTCTATCACATGATCTGTTAACACTTCACGAATAACAAATTCAACTTCATTTCTTTAAGAGATGAAGTGGAAATTGTTCAATGCACAAACAACAGTGATATTGTACCAAAATAATAAGTATGTATTCTAATTCAAATTCTTCAACTTTAGGGAAATGATCTTGAAAACCAAAAAAGTTGTCCTAGTCTCCATATATCCGATGAATCAGATGGTACCCCAGATCATCACAAATTTATAGCTTTGCGATTGTTGGATTTTTCATAGCCATGATCTCTACCACTCTCCATCAGAACATGACGGTTGGATTTCTCTTCCATATCCATACTTTCACCTATGTTCTCCTATGTGAAAACCCAGTGATTAGTTAATTTGGGTAACCGTTACCTTTCATACATTAGTTTTTAAAGCCAAGTTTTGGTATTCCTTTTTACGCTGTGGGTTTCTATTAAAGAAACTTTCGAGTAGTAAACCATTTATAACCCTGACGAATTTCAAGGGCGAAATTCATTTTAAGGAGGGTAGAATGTAACACCCCAAGATTTTATGAAAAATATTCTTTTTAATTTCATTAATGTCTTGTGTTGTACTCTACACCAAAAGGATCTTGCACAACACGCATCCCTGACTTGGCTTGCATTACACGCAAGTGTGACCTTTCACGATAGCGTGTGTTGTACGCAATACCGAGTTTCACTAAACAATGATATGCTATTAACATATTATTAAAACTAGCCGTTATGAATAGTAATACCCACTTTTTGAAATTTTATAAATTTTATTTTTGAAAATGGACTTTATTTTTGGATTCGGAATATCGAAATTAGCCTAGGGTGAAATTTTGGTATTTTTCTAAAAACTTTCAATTTTGATAAATAGTGAAAACACTAGGTTACTATTTAAAAGCTGAATTTTTATTTAAATAATTATTTATTTTATTTAAATTTATTTTAGGTCAAAATTGATACATAATACCTATATAAGTTGAATTTAATTCATTGGGGTCATTTTATAATAATTTTAGATATATAAAAATTTTATTGAACTTTTGACCGTCTTTTACACACATCCTAGGAGAATTTGAAAATTTACATAAAACATAATTTTACCGCTTCTGTGAGTAGAATTTCAAAAATCTAAAAGAAATGGTTGATGTCAGTAAGTAAAATGTGGTTCAATGAGATGAAAATATTTTTTGGTGAATAGTAACTTTTTACTTTTTTTTACCACGGTTAAAAGTAAATAGGGTAATTATGGGTAAAAATGATATTATTATTACCCTAACACATGTCCTAATTCTATTGGATAAGTTTAATTCAACCAAAAACATCCTTACGAATAAAATATGACCATTTAGGCCCACTTGGATTAGATTAGGACATTTAATATTAATTTATTTAAAGAAGGGTTAAAATAGTTAAAATCAATGTTTAATAAGTAAATAATTTTTAATATAGGGATATACATAAGATAAATTCGACTATAAATATTCATTAGAAATATACAAATATTTCCTACATAATTATATTTTATTTTTAATTTTTAGACTTTAAATAATTTAATTTATTTATGACACAATGATGATGCAGTAATTATAGTATTAATTAAATATTGACATAATTGATGTTATAAATACACAAATAAATGTAATTTGAGACTTTTTATGAATTCCAATAATTTTTTATGTTAATATGACATGTTAGTATTGATATAGTTAACTTTATTCTAACTAATAATTTTTTTAGTATTTTCACAAAAATCAATTACCAAATAGTGTCAAAATTGACATAAAATAGTTTTCAAAAGAAATATTATATTATTAATTATTATTCTATTCCTAAAAATCTAAGGTTCGGAAAAATGAATTATATAAGGTTATATATATTAATAATAAACAACTTGGGGTTATTTTGGATTTTTATTGTATGTTTATTAACCTTATAGTGTCAGAAAACAAGAAGATACGGTAAATGTATCATTATTTACTTTAAAGTTAAATCTAAATGATAAGGTTAAAATAGAAACCTAAACCTGTCTAAATTCTATTGGCTGAAGGGACATCGACCCCTACCCACCATAGCTTAGAAATAACTCAATTTGGAGCTATTAAAAACCGAATATGACTTTATAATAAAATAATATTTTTAGTTATTCCAAAGGTGCCCCTCTCCTCCCTTGTAAAAGGGAACCTCCTCCCTCTCTTCCTCACACCACTTTGAGCCTTCATGATCTGACCACCCCTGCCAAATTATCTTCTCCACTTCAATAGGAACATCATAGAGGTTCTTGTATTATTCAAAAACCTATTTTAGTGACCTAAGAGGAGGTCTCAAAGAGGCGCTTCAAAGAAGAGGTAATGTCTGTTACCGATTCTTTCAACTTTATTTCTTCTTCCACTTCTTATTCATTAGTTGTTTCATTATGAAGTAACAAAATAAGTATAAATCATATAATGATATGTTATTATAAGTATGAAACAACCCTATTTCACCATCTATCCATCCTACAGAAAATGAAATCACCACGTGTGCGTACGTACGGAATACCGTCTCCATGATGTGGTGAAATCTGTTTTTCCACCAACACCTTACATGGATGGGAATAATGGTTTAAATAATAACTATATATGGTTATTATAACATCATAATGATTCTGATATACTATACCATCCAATCCAATTCTATTAAATAATTATGGGAACGATATCATCGCTAGTGAGTACGTACGGACTACTGTCTCCAAGACGCGATGAGATTCATTCTCCATGTTAACCATACATGAATGATCATAAAGTTTATATAATGAATAATAATGAAATATATGATATAATAATTCTACTGTATTTAGGTATATATATATTTATGTCATCTATTTAGTTTCATTCAATTCAATAAAGAAATGAAAACAACATTAATGCGTACGTACGGTCTACCGTCTCCATGAACGATGTATTTCATTCCTTTTATCGATCTATAATATATATATGTATGTGATGAATATATATTATATATATAAATCATTTTTTACATTATGTAATTATTTAAATCAGGATATAAGTAATAATATCAAGAATGACAAGTCGAAACACATTCGATAAATGAAATGATTTTACCCAAAACGCTACTTTAACATGAAATTTACAAAAGAACGGGCAATATAAAGTCATAAGTGAAAAATATATGATATCATAACAATGAATATGATTCTGTAATAAGTCAATGAAATTATTTAAATCATTATACCGGAGTTTCGGATACGTACGAAGCATATCAGACCTAAGGTAAGGGATAATTTTGAAAATCTCATTTTTATCCGAGATTGCTTATTCGTATGTATTTACTGGGGTTATTGCTATCATCCATGTCCATGTTTTATAAAATTATGTTTAAAGTAATTTATACCCTTTTTACTTTTACCCCATTGTATGGAAGTAATCTTTCTTTTATTTACCCTACAAGGTTTTTTTTTACTTTTCCGTCAAAAGTACAAGAAGAATATTTTTTTAACGTATACGCCATGAAAGGATTTTTACGGTTTTATAAAGCATTATTTTCGTGAAGCTTCCTCCAAAAGATTTCATGAATATTTTCAAAAAAATCCTTTTATTTTAAAATTGCACGACATTTTGTGAAAAGAAAATGATTTTGAAGAAGAAAGGATACTTTCCTCAAGAATTCATTTCAAGTGTTTTATCAAAACCATTTTCCATCTAAGATGACATTATTTCATATGTGTATGTTTCAAGTATAATGTCTTTATGATTTACATGGTTTCACTTATATTATGATGAAATATCCATTTTTTTATATGGATTATGTGATTATTGGATGATGTTTATGTAACCCATTTTATTCATTGGGTTATGATTAATGTTTTAAGTTTATTTTATGGCACAAGTAAGAATGATTTCATTATGAGATGGGTGGGACCTATATCTCTTTCCAATGCATTGGGTAATGATTTATATTTCATGAGATAGACATGGCTGGAATGGTATGTTAATCAGGTTCAGTGTTACAGGACTGGAACGAGGAGCGAACTCGATTCAGAAAGGGACTTTGTCTACTAAGATGCTCTTCACAGCAATGCCTTGGCTACTATGGAAATCATAACAAGTGCTGAATGGTTTCCACAATTACATGTTTTATTCCCATGATATTTTATCATGATTGATGTTCCCTTATGATATATGCCATATGTACTTCCAAGTTTCATGTCTTTTCTCAAGATATTGATGATTAGATTTTATGTTCAAGTTTTTTCATTCAAATGTTTATGGATTGTTTTATGTTCTCTATGTTTACCCTTACTGGGCATTTGAGCTCACCCCTTTTATGTTTTCTTTTCCCAAGGATATAAATAAAGGTTTTAGGTAAGAAAAAAATGGATGATCTTTATGAGAGATGTTGAAGATCTTTCACCACGATTAGAAGATTATATTCTATGTTTCCAAAGACACTAAACTATTACGGTCCTTGTGTGTGTACTTTTGTTATGTACTAAGTATTCCGGAAAAGTAATTTATATTCCATGTACGTCAAGCTTAGGGTCTCTATAATAACGATGCATGAATTAGATTATGATAAAAGGAGTTCCAGAAAAGAATAAAGGAGGTGTAGATGGGAGATCAGTAAATCTGATGTTGTGAAGTAATGATGAGGGAGAATGTGAAATAAACTTTAATAGATTAAAATAAAAATATAAATTTAAAACCCCTTTAATAAGGAACAAAATTTAGAAGAACATTTATGGAAATAATACACCAAATTTGATGTTACTCAATACATGAACCACTATGTTTCTTGGGTTACATGTACATTTAATAATTTATTATATAACCACGAGTAGAGAATCTCTCCAGAAACAAAAATGTCTCACAATTGTGTCATATAGTTTACCAACCATGCACCAATTGTGCCCACAATTTGATAACTTTATTTTGAAAAAATTCACATTGTTGTGACATTGGGTGCATATTTTTCAAACCATGTGACATACTTGTATGTCTACACTATTTTGGTTTATGCACATCGCTAACTAGGTGATAAAAATTACCTACCCTCTCAAATTACTTATACTATGTCATCCCTGAACGATGTTCTTGAAACCCATATGGACACCCAAGAAATATATCAAAACTTAAACCTCATAAAAAGTGGTCTATCAGTTCCAAATAATGGATCATAATTTCAATACTCAATATTTGATTTGACCTATCCAAAAAAACAGAGAATACAAATTCCAAAATAATTTATAAACAATCTCAATAAACAATTTTTTCAAAAAAATCATTAGGATTGATCATTTTATAGGAAAAATCCAGGAACATCATTTATGATACTATGTTTTTAGATTCCTTCTAATACATGACATTTAATTATTGGTTTGGTAGATATTAGTTTCACATATATGATATTGTTCAATTATCTTACCTATAATATAGGATGTACTATATTAATGGGAATGTACGATTACTCCATGTTGAATGATATCATTTTGACTACATTAAAACCAGATATATTGATACTGGTCACTATAAAAGGGAGTCTTGTAACATTTAATTAACAATGTAGTGAAGGAGGATGTCCTAAATGGTCTAGATATAGCAATTTATAACACTTGTAATGTTGTAATGGTTTTATTCCTTCTCCATATTTACAAAATTAGGGTGATATATTTGAATATAGGTAGTTATCATTTCCACTAATCCAATAGTTATTACCATTTGAATATCATCATGTCAAAATGAATAAAAAATTATTTCAAACCACCCCTACAACCAATGAAACAAAGGTTAAATACATGAGTCCCTTTTACATAAATAGGCAGTTGGATAATTTCAATTGAAATTTAATTTTTACAAACACACATTCTAGGAAACCACAAAACTATTAATGTAAAATTAAAATATTAAAAAAAGGGGTCGGTCTTGGGAACTGTTACATTCATCTATATTGTTTTTTGATGATCCAAAACACTCCATATCTATCCCTAATAGTCATGATCTAAATGAATAAGTTTAAAATACTATTAAGTCAAACTTGGATGAGAAGTATGATCATATTTCCTCCTCTCTCACGAATTATGAAGTGTTACATAGAAATGTTCATATATAAATTCAAATAGGTGGTTCAGATTTTATTAATAAAACATCTAAACTCATACTAGGAACCAAAAAACTTTTATAACCCATTGTAATGAGCATGAGAAATCCTTGTTTGAGTTGAGTTCAGATTTAACTTGTGTTTATTTATTTATTTTCTATAAATAAATTTTTTAATGGCTGAATATCATTTTTGTTTTTCTGTAATGTTTCAATCATTGGGTGGGTCTCAAAATGGACATATTGTGGTAGGAATTACAATTCCAATAAGTTTTATATTTAATTTTATAATTTAAAAAGAATATTTTGAGGATTTATTTATGTATAAATACATGAAAATTAAAATATTATTCCACGTAGTCAGTCATCCATTACCTAGGCCTACCACCCCACTATCATGGTTAATAACATGTCATTGGGAGGAGGTATTTATCACAAAATTACGTCATGGTAGCTAAAGTGGATAATATAATTAATGTTTACTATATCTATGAGCTCGAATACCACAAAGTGAATGGATAATTTTTTCTATAATGACCTATTCCTTTCTTTTTTATGAACTTTAATAACTTCTTATTTTGGATAATTATGGTTTGTGTAAAATTTGGTAGAAAAGTTAATTTATTATATTTTAATTTATAAAATTATGACTTTTTATCTCCATAAAAATATTAAATTGTGTATGTAAAAATAGTGAGTGTTGGAGTTTGTTTCATTAAACTAAAATTTTCATGTACTTCAAATTACGAAAACCTATATTCTATTTTTATATTTTATAATACTATCAAATATGGAATTAACTTCTTAATGTGTTTATAGATATTTTTCAGTGTCTGGTATCTATAATCTAGTGCACCTCCACTATGGTTGAAAAAGATTCTAGATACATCAAGAACACAATTTCATATGTTAGTAGCTAACGATTTATAGTAGTGGTCTATTCTATGATAGGGTAGACCATGCCCCTTGTATTAAAAATATATATAAATGTATTGGAATCAATATTATCAGTAGTCATCATGAATTAAAACATATGAAATTAGGAATCATATTTAAATTCCCTTATTAATTAAATAATAAATCCCACACTATATATAATGGATACGTAATAATTTCATACATCCACACATAAAATTAGAAGACCACATATGGTCTAGTCATGGGTGAAAGTATCCCTGAAAAAAATCAAAGATTATACCATATATAGTCCCATGTCCTTTCCAGATCCCATATCCGAACTCTAGTGGTGCTCTATAGGGTGAGACTATAATTCATTAGTAAACAACCAATGCTTTCCCTTAAATAGGGAATGCAAATACATTGAACTTTTATAGTGATATAGGTGAATAATTATCAAACTGTATAAACTATAATAATTTACCAAGCCTCAAGTTCTTAGATATCAACTCAAGTTGTCATGAAACCTTCATTTTCATGATATAGTTCCTCTCTAACCCTAGATAAATTAATTTAGTTTTTAATGGGGTAATATGCTCCCAAATTAATATGGTATTCATTCAAAAATCATGAATATAATTTAACTATATATCATATATAAGTAATTCATCCACTTACTGTTTGGTCGGAAGAACACCCCAAGGAGGGAATGATGGCAAGAGGGGGGGTGAATTGCCTTTTAAAAAATTGATTAACAAATTAAAAATCAAAGTAAAGTGCAGCGGAAATAAAGAAGGCAAGACACACGAAATTGATAACGGAGTTCGGCCAAAACCCGGCCTACGTCTCCGCTCCCAACTCAACCGTTGAGAGATTCCTACCGCTTGCTTTTCAATGGTTTTAGCAAGAAACCCACTAGGCTTTGAGGTAGCACTAGGACCTATTACAGCTTGCTTTTAGTGGTTAAGCAAGAACCCAATGCTTTTGATGGTTAAGCAATAACCCACTAGTCTTTTTACGGGTGAAGACTAGCTCACCGAGACACAAGCCTTTTAAAGGAAAAGCTTGAGAAAACCTCTTCACACCTTAGTGGTGGTGTGAGAACCCAAAGAAGGGGAGATGAGAAAAGAGTTGGGGTTTGTAGGCACAAACCCAATTTTAAAGCTCAAAAAGAGATAAACAATAAAACCCGTAATGGAGAAGCCTTGGGCGCCTTTGATTGATTGATGATGTTTGAGGGCCGCTTCCAAGCTTCTATGGAGGTGCTCTTGGATGTGGAAGTTGTTGGAGCACTTTGGGTTCCCTTGGAACAATCCGTCGGAGCTTCGCCAAAGATGTAAAAATGTGTCCGGTGGCTTGTATGTTGTTCCGGGGCTTCCTAGGCCTTTATTTATAGGCTAGGAACCTTCAAGTATCCGTTGGAGGGCTTTGGAGCCGTTGGAAAAGGCCTCGGAGCCGTTGGGAGGCTTTTGGAGTTGACTGGTCAAAGCCAACGGCTAGTTTGACCAGTGCTACCGGCTGGCCGGTACAACTCCACCGGCTGGCCGGTGCCTTGGCAGTGGAGGAGAAGTCTGGTCCAGGGGCCACCGGTCGACCGGTACATCTCCACCGGCTGGCCGGTGCCTTGGTAGAGAAGAAGAGTCTTGATCCAGGCTCCACCGGTCGACCGGTGAGGAGCCACCGGCTGGCCGGTGGAAAGACAGTAGATTGCACTATTTGGGCTGGATGCCACAGGTCGACCGGTGGCAGAGCCACCGGTCGACCGGTGGGGAGGCAGTGGCTCAGCCTTGAGTCAGGGTGCCACCGGCTGGCCGGTGGTCAAGCCACCGGCTGACCGGTGGACTGAATTTCAGTCCACTTGAAGTCCATTCTTGGGCCAACTTCTTGGCAACCAAATGCCTATCAACACAAACACTTAAAACACAATGTTAGACAAAGATGAGAGTGATTGTGATCATGAAAATTAAACCTTGAGGGGTTCGAGAGGTACAACAATCTCCCCCTATTTTGATGATCACAATCACCGAAACAAACAATGTAATATACTAAAATTGAAAGGAAATACTAAGCATGATGAAAATGATTCTCCCCCAATCAATCAAGAAATTTCTCCCCCTTTGTGATTATCAAAATAGAGTGGGGCATAAAACTTGATTGAGGGAAAAATTGAAAATCACGATTTTAAACCAATTGAAAATAATACCAATTGTTTGAAAATTTTGAAATGAAAATTGAATAACAGTTTGAATTGAAAGTTTTGAATCAAAAACAAATTCGATACCAACTGTTGGAAACCAATTGAAAATAGAAAATTTTAAATTGAAATGAAAAAGAATTGAAATTTGAAATTTGAAACCAAATGTAATTTTTGAATTTTGAGATTTTGAAAATGAGAAGGTTCTCCCCCTAAATAAAAATAAAGAATCACCGGGGAGTGGGATTTTGAAAAGAAACAATTTTAGGCCCGGAGAGACTCGCAAGGAGGGATTTTTCAATCCAAACTTGTCTCATGGCGGGTCTTCTCCTATAAAACTCGTCACTATAGAAAATAGACTTGGGTTGGCCATACCGGGCGTTTTTACAATTACACTCATAAATGAGATGCCCGGTTTTCTTGCAATAATTACAAAATTTGTAATCGGAGCTCCCCCTTACAAAAACAGTTTGAGCATGGGAGGAGGAGGCTCGGTTGGTATAGCCAAGTCCATTGGTGGTTCGGGATATACGTTGGGAACCAAGTATATTTTTCAAATTTTGTTCACCTTGGGTGAACTTGGCTAGGGTCTCTCTAAGGTCTTTGATGGTTGATTCCATAGAATCAACATTTGGAAAATTTTGGATTTTAAGGGTGAGTTCCTCCTTCTCTTTGAGAAGTTGGTCTTTTTCGGAGGAAAGCTTTTTGAAATTCTTTTTCAAAGCGACAAATTTTGAAGATAAAGCATGAAAACCTTTTTCCAATTGATCTCTTGCGTGCGAGAGTTCTTCATAGGATAAATGATTTAAAGAATTGGAAGAACTAGAAGACGAGGAAGAGGAAGAGGATGATGATACCTCATGATTTGCCATTAGGCATTTTTTACCTTGGTCGCTCGAGGAGAAAGAAGAGAAGGAGGAGCTATCACTCCAAGTTTTCTTAAAAGCCTTCTTCTTCTTCTTCTTGGCCCTTTTCTTGTGAGGTGGGCAAATGGGCTTGATCTTTTCGTCGGGTTCTTGCTCTTGAGCGGGTTCTTGCTTTGGAGCTTCGCTAGTACCTTCATAGGTTAGTTTTAAAAGCTTCCAAATATCATGAGAAGATGTGCAAGAAGAAATACAATCAAAAACATAACGATCTAACCCACAATGTAGAGCATTCATGGCTTTGCCATCAAGCTCAAAATTTGCAATGTCTATGGGGGTCCATTTAGATTCGTCGAAAGAAGTGAGGGTAAAACCATGCATAACAATTTTAAAAATTGGATAACCAATGCTTTTAAGAAATGTGGTCATGCGGGTTTTCCAAAAATTATAGTCGGTCCCATCAAAAAATGGAGCCCGACCCAAAGAAAAGCCTTCGGGGGCGTAAGAGGTTGAAGCGGTAGAAGCCATCAAAAAGGATCTTTAATTTGAAACCGGTTAAGGAATTATTCAAATACTTGCTCTGATACCAATTGTTTGGTCGGAAGAACACCCCAAGGAGGGAATGATGGCAAGAGGGGGGGTGAATTGCCTTTTAAAAAATTGATTAACAAATTAAAAATCAAAGTAAAGTGCAGCGGAAATAAAGAAGGCAAGACACACGAAATTGATAACGGAGTTCGGCCAAAACCCGGCCTACGTCTCCGCTCCCAACTCAACCGTTGAGAGATTCCTACCGCTTGCTTTTCAATGGTTTTAGCAAGAAACCCACTAGGCTTTGAGGTAGCACTAGGACCTATTACAGCTTGCTTTTAGTGGTTAAGCAAGAACCCAATGCTTTTGATGGTTAAGCAATAACCCACTAGTCTTTTTACGGGTGAAGACTAGCTCACCGAGACACAAGCCTTTTAAAGGAAAAGCTTGAGAAAACCTCTTCACACCTTAGTGGTGGTGTGAGAACCCAAAGAAGGGGAGATGAGAAAAGAGTTGGGGTTTGTAGGCACAAACCCAATTTTAAAGCTCAAAAAGAGATAAACAATAAAACCCGTAATGGAGAAGCCTTGGGCGCCTTTGATTGATTGATGATGTTTGAGGGCCGCTTCCAAGCTTCTATGGAGGTGCTCTTGGATGTGGAAGTTGTTGGAGCACTTTGGGTTCCCTTGGAACAATCCGTCGGAGCTTCGCCAAAGATGTAAAAATGTGTCCGGTGGCTTGTATGTTGGTCCGGGGCTTCCTAGGCCTTTATTTATAGGCTAGGAACCTTCAAGTATCCGTTGGAGGGCTTTGGAGCCGTTGGAAAAGGCCTCGGAGCCGTTGGGAGGCTTTTGGAGTTGACTGGTCAAAGCCAACGGCTAGTTTGACCAGTGCTACCGGCTGGCCGGTACAACTCCACCGGCTGGCCGGTGCCTTGGCAGTGGAGGAGAAGTCTGGTCCAGGGGCCACCGGTCGACCGGTACATCTCCACCGGCTGGCCGGTGCCTTGGTAGAGAAGAAGAGTCTTGATCCAGGCTCCACCGGTCGACCGGTGAGGAGCCACCGGCTGGCCGGTGGAAAGACAGTAGATTGCACTATTTGGGCTGGATGCCACAGGTCGACCGGTGGCAGAGCCACCGGTCGACCGGTGGGGAGGCAGTGGCTCAGCCTTGAGTCAGGGTGCCACCGGCTGGCCGGTGGTCAAGCCACCGGCTGACCGGTGGACTGAATTTCAGTCCACTTGAAGTCCATTCTTGGGCCAACTTCTTGGCAACCAAATGCCTATCAACACAAACACTTAAAACACAATGTTAGACAAAGATGAGAGTGATTGTGATCATGAAAATTAAACCTTGAGGGGTTCGAGAGGTACAACACTTACTATATGATCTCTTCCATATGTAATGTTGACCAAATGTGGAAATAATTTTTATCATAGTAGAAAGGTTGGAAGTGACTGTATAGATCTCAACCAAATAATATTTTAATCACAACATCAAAACAATTGAAAAGGTGAGAATTAGAACCTATAATTATGGTCTTATACCATTGGAATCAGACCCATTTCATGGAAATAAATTTTGAAGGGTAGATACGTCCCTTTTCCTAATGATTCACTTCATGGGAATATCTCCCATTACTTTAAAACACTACATGAAGGTTTGTTGTGAACCTTGTCTATAATGACTAATCCTATGGGAATATCAAAAACTGGATAAAAATACAAGATTACAAAAATTGAAAAACCATGTCCAATGGTACTCTCTCAATGGGAATATTAACTAAGACGGGGTATCATTATTTAAAGAGGGAACCATACCTTTATCATAGAATAAATAAAAAATTTGAAAATATTCTAGATTAAAATAATCTATTCCCATAGTATTCATAATGAAAACCCATATAAAAAGTTATAACAATGTTCTATAACCTTATGTTTTTTAAAAAAATAATGTGACACTCTCCCCTGAAATGTAACAAGAATACACATGGTCTAAAATTTGTAAATTATATCACTATGAAGTCAACACAAGAAATCCCCAAGTAAATAACATACATCATAGTAAATAATGGTTAAAGTAATATAACTAATACTATAATACAATGTATAACTAAATTATACTATAATTTTACATTAAATAACAGATAGTCCCACACAAAGTCACGTACATGGACATTGACTTCCTTGATTTAATGAAATAATAATTAAATGATATATAATTCCCTTAAACACCCTTTCTTTATTCATATAGGTCAACAAATTATATCATAGATTATTTTTTAGTCAATTTTTGAAGGTATTTCTGATCTTATATCAAATGGAGAATTAATGAATGAATATATTATCGGAAATGGTTAGGTTGCACCGACCTCGATTCATTAGAACACTTCTCATCAAACATCGTCCAATAAATCAGCCTCAATTTGTATGAATTAAAAAAATATAATAAAAAACCTATATTTTGACATAAAAGATATGTAATGTTGTATAAATGGATGTAGTATTGAATACATCAAATAATAGTGATCAAATTACCTCTATAAATCACTAAGATGAATACAACATGAATCCGAGCACAAAACATTTGGTTCTAAAGGAAAAGGCAATGAACATGAGTGGGGAAAGGGGAAATAAAATGCTGCATATAAAAATGATAATTCCCCATAATAAATGTACAATTTTTTTTATTTAATATAAATTTATTGTAAAAATCTACTTCAGATAATATTTTCGGTGTGGTAGTAATAGAAATGGAACAACACCGCTTGAAGAGTAACTCTAATGGAATGTACACTCTGATAACAATGTGGTATTATTACCATGGTAGAAACCAAAACCAAATTCCCTTGGCATGGGTTGCACTAAATCATGATCATTCCAATTATGAAACAATTACCTCACATTTTCTAATTATTCATTTCATAACCCTCATTCTTTGTATTCAAACACTCTAATAATGGCTATCATTAAAGACCAACCCCTAATAAATATTTTCAAGAATCATTCCTTAGAGTAAGACCTTATAAGTTATAAAAAGTATATATCGAATAGAAAACCGAATGATAAAAATATAATAATCTTATATGGGAAATAAATTTTCCTAGAATTACCATTTACCATTCTAAAAATCCTTACACTATGGTGTAGATTCACGAGACTAAAAGAAGATTTTATTAGACATAGAACATTGTAATTTTTTTGGCTCTAGGGAATCCAAATACCTCTGTAATATATTAATATTACAAATGCCACTATCTATAGTCAACTCCTTTGGCTACAATATATTATATGACCTGTAATATTTTTTTATTTTTAATATATTTTTAAATCCTAGAATCCATCCACATAACTTTTTCTATAACATCAATCAATTCAAAAAATATAAAAATAAAAGTTCTGGTAAAAATTAATACATGTTAATAACTCAAAATAAGATAGGTTTTACTCTTAGACTATTCAATACATGAGTATGTTTTAATAATTCCATACAATAATTAATCTTTATTTTTCTATGATTGAATTCATAATCCAATGTCATATGGTTTAAATACACGAGTTTATAAAGAAAATATTATTTTTATTTGTTAGACATTGGGGTCTCATATGAAATGATACTTGTTCCCAAGAAGACTAGTATTGTTTATCAATTATATGTGGGGTAATATGGAAGCACTCTCCAATTGTAATAGCATATAATTAACATGTCATTCGATTTTATTATCTATCAGGGTGTGTATTGGTGAAATGAAATGAAATCATTATCAATATATAATCTTATTTGGGTAGTTATAAGAATGTTGAAGACCATGATATATTTAATCGTGATGAAGTAAATTGCATATGGATTTTCATGACTACTTTTAATAAATGAATTCTACACATAGGATTTATTCCATAAAAGTTATGGATGATGATATCCTATCTCAATTGATTGAGATGAAAAAACTAAAAAAAAATCCATCTACAATATTGTTTATAAAGATGATTTTTAGTAAGTTGAAGAAGGTTAAATAATTTAGAAATAATGATAACACATGTATGTTTTTCTCTTAAATAAATTTCTTTATGAAATTGATTATATTACAATGTATCACACCTTGGAATGATTTTTGTAACATTTAGAATCATACCCAATGGCTTGGGTAGGATCAGAGATCCGTTAAACGTAGTTTCATTCCAATAGAAGTCAAGTAATAAATTCCAAGGTATGATACATGGTTGGGGAATGATTTTCATATAGTTATAATATAACATATATGTATAAAAGTTAGAGCGAATTGAAAACAATATTCATGAACCACCAAAACCAACTCCCAACAATTGTAATCATAACAAATACGAGTTTCATAATAAATGAATATAACCCAGTTTGTCTAAATGATAAATAGAACAAAAAAGGAAAATATGATGAAAATGGATAAAACAACCCATGATCTATCCATTGACTAACTCCATGATACAACATCCAATATCCAGGGATACTTTACCATGGTGATTCGATTTCAAAAAAAATTATCCCTTTTCAGTGTCATGGTAAACATCATTCATATATGTACTGGAGTGAATATGCGGGGGTGATTATTTAAAACAATAGTTAAACCACCATAATCATATCATTAAATCCACCAATAAATGAATATATTGTCTTATTATAATTATATTTACAGTAGTATATATAAGGTTTCTTGATTAATAGTTATGAGGAATCATGTATATAAATAAAGTAGTGAAATTAACATATGATTTAATCTCAATATTTCCCATATAGAACATATTACATGATCCCAATTCATCCCTCATAAAATGAGTACCCTTGAATAGGCCATGGTAATGAGATGTGTCCCATTAACCTAGAACCATTTCATTACATTGTAGAGAA
This sequence comes from Viscum album, assembly GCA_963277665.1. Classification (NCBI taxonomy): domain Eukaryota; kingdom Viridiplantae; phylum Streptophyta; class Magnoliopsida; order Santalales; family Viscaceae; genus Viscum; species Viscum album. The sequence goes on from OY728148.1 coordinate 1,146,128,920, forward strand.
ATTCAATGTTCCCCATCTTATGCATGACATCTAAGATATAACTAAAAATAAACCTATAATGAAATATAAATACATTCCATACCCATGAAATTGTCTAAATTTTTTCATTATTTAGGAAAACTATTTATAACGATATCAAAATCATTAATGTTCAATGTAAAAGCAGTTTGTGAGAGAAGTGGCGTACATGTTATAGGTTCACGTTGTTAAATCCAAATATGATATATTAGGAATGAATGAGTTTGAAAAAATCACCTCAGAGAGAATATGGAATGAGAGTCATATGTATTATTAGTAAAACATTTTTTAAGAAACTCACTCTATCATAAATCATATATATTGACACATAAATACCACACATGAAATATCCCTAGCTGCATAACAATCCCATGACTGTGATGACTATTTATGTCATTTTAGTATATAGATGACAGAAACAATTAAGTGGTTTTTTCCACCATGACCAATGTATTCTTGAAAATTCATACTCCTTGTAATTACACCATGGAATAAAGAAATTCCCATATCCCCATCCTCCAACCATGACATATCCCATTATGTGAGGGTTTCTCTGATGAATTTTTTGAACAACATGCAAGATGCCATTCCTAGCATGACATATTTTTGATAATCAACAACATGAGCTTGTTTCCCTTCATATTTTCTATAATGAAACCTTCAAAATTACTATTTTCCAAAAAACAATATTTTATGGTTTCATGACTTCATCATCAATGGTCATTATCACACCACACCCATAAAACAAAAACTCAATGAACCGTGTCTTTCACTTTAGTATTTACCATGGAGTGGTGATGTACAGATTGCAAAAATTATATTTCTAAACCAATCCTACCTCCCAAAAATTCCAAACTAAATCCAACATACTAAATAATTTAAAATACATTATTGAGAAGTGAAATACCTCACACCAAAGGTATCATGGTTTTCAATAATTTTTCCATGGATTATTCTTTTCATTCCCTGGTCCATGATGTCGTGAAATATACCATAATGAGTTTATGGGTTGGAAATAACGAGAGTGAAAAAGAATCATAGAGGGTCTCATAATTTGTTTATTTGGAAGAATAATAGTTTTTTAATATATTATTAAATATAAATTTATCCCATGTTTTTTAATGAAATATTATCAAGTTATCTTAATAATAAATTCCATCACAAGTCGTTGATATCAACAATATATTTTTTATATTTTGTAAATTTATTATTAACAAGGTAAATTAAATAAATATTTTTGAAATGGTCGGTGAAACTAAAATCCAAATTTATATAAATTAGAATATATACATATATATTGGACTAATTCATTTTTTCTCATATCACTTTGTAATAATTAATATAAACATTTATTCATCATATTATTTATCTATTTGTCTTTTTTTATAAAAAAAATCATTTTTTATTCATATATAATAGCTGACAAAACTATTATACTATTAGAAAATAACTATTATTTTAACTTTTCCATCTTTTTAGCCTTATATATATATCCATATATTATAAGTTAGGGATGAAATTCTCAGTTCTTCCGCTACCTTTAATGAATATTTTCTATGTTCACGACCCCACGTATACTTCACCTTCTAATTTCCAAACCCCTGAATAGAAATTTCATTAAAATATCATGATTTTATTTTTACCTCAGTATTGTCCAAATTTTTAATATATGCACATTTGGAGGTAGATAGATATCATTTCCCACCATCCTTGTTAAATTTGCCATAGATTGTCCTTCTGAGCCTCCTTTACATACAATGTTAACCTTGAGAGGATTCTCAACTAACCTGAAGGGTTAGCACTCTAGATTCTCATCACTATTTAATTTCAATTATATTATTGTTAGATCTCTCAATTAATTGGTTGACAAAAGATAAAACATATTATTAAGGAAACATTATCCTCATTCGATAGTCCATATTGTTCCATCACCTCTATGTTCTATAAATGATAATGGTCTAGTGAAAAATCCTTTTCAATTTCAAAAGTAATCGAATCTCAAATGAAATTAGGATTTTTTGCGTATATTTAATAATGATTATTTTAGAATCCTTAACATCCATTATTAGATGTTTCAATTCATATGTGTAGATCTATATAGTTTTTTAGACATTCATTCTTTCTCACATGTTAAAATCTAAGATGAGATCTTCCGTGGAAAAAATATTCTATAGAAATCATAGGCCAAATTCTACTGTTTTTGTCATTTATTTATATTTGGACATAATTACCACCACAAGAGATTACACCCTCTTCAAAATATTTTAAAATTTATCCATAATACCCTAAAATTAATTTACTCATGAAGATGATTGATCTTCACCCTATTACCATTCCTCCTAAAAAGTTACTCCGATAATAGATTCATTGATCTCTATGGTATAATCAATCCCTTCGCATTTCCTGTATCTTGTGACGAATAATTATATTCCTCCGTACACCCACCTAGAATAATCTATCCACCTTTACCATATTCCTAATCCCTTACCAACATTGTGTGTTATCCCTTAATCCCTGATGATTATCACTTCCTTCTATATAAAAATTACCAACACTGTCTATACACAACATCAAATCCTTATAATTTCTAAAAGATATTCTCTAAGATCTAAACCATATGAGAGAATCCAAATTTTCTTAAGAGAAAAATATTAGTAAAGGAATCAAAAACTACTAAGTCTTAGTTCCATGTATTGGTTATCAAAAGAGGTTCATAATATATCTATTAAGTGGTTCAACAATCTCAATGAAGAGATTCCTTTGTATACGTGTTGTGAAGGTTATAAAACAAATGGAAATGGATTTCTCATATACATGTGATAATTTTATAACTTTCATATAATATTTGAAGGGTGGGATTAACGTTAATGTTTCAATTATTCATTTTATTTAATTGGAAAATAATTTTTTTAATAATTATTGAACCTAAACCCATTGTAGGATATATCAAAAAAAATCATGGAAAACCAATTGACATAGCTATTATCATTGTGATCTAGTAAAAAAAATATTTATTGAAAATATAATATTGATCTTGCCATAAAATTAATCCTTGTATCATATAACTAGACAAAATCAAATGATCCAGCATCCCTATTCTCCTTATATTTTAACAGTTTGTATGCCAACCACGAAATTAATAACACATATTACACTATATGGAAAAAACATTTAGGTACTGTTTTAAAAACAACCAATAAATGTTTTTAGGTAATTCAATGTAATTTTTTTTAATTTTTTTCAAATAAATCTAAATATATTTTTATCGACGGTTTTTTAAAAATTTGATTCTAAATTTAAGGGAAAAATGGAAAATAATAATTTTTTTTATTATAATATTATTATTTAATATCTTATATATTTTAATTTTTATATATTTAATTAATTATAATGTATTAATTCATAAATATTTATATTTATTAGTTAATAATAATTTGAAAATGAAAAAAAATTCTTGAATAATTAGAAAATTAGATATCGAAAATAAATATCCATAATATTTGACATGGGAGTCTATTTTAGCTCCACACCCTGTCAAATAAAATATTATGATTTGAACTAAAAGAACACTATATTTAAATTTAGTAATATTTAAAATAATTTACTTTATTATTGTCTTATGAAAAGATGGTAATTGAACATAATGTAAAATTGATAATAAATTTATTATCATGGCATTCGTTTGGTCTCTTCCACATATCAAATCGATTCCCATGACAATATCAGACCCTAGTAAATCAAGGAAAACATGTTACACTTTATGAGTCCAGAAAATACATAGAATTCCACCAAAAATTAGTTTTTAGTCGGTGTATACCAATTTTTTAACATTAAATGGAATTTCACCATTGTCTAGGGGTGTCTAATTGTCTTTTTTATCTTGGAATGATTTTATTCCGTAGGATTACATTCATATAAATATTAGGGGTTTGAGGTTTTATCATTTTTCAGAATATAGTTTTATTTATAGTTAAATATATGCATAGTTTCTTATATTTAAATATAATAAATCGCTTGTATAAATATAAATTTATATAGAAATGTTTTTATACATATAAACAATTTAAAAGTAATTTTTTTATTAATTTTACTTAAAATAAATAATTATTGATTTTATTTACCTTTACAAAAATGAATTATTTATATATATATAGCTATAAAAGTAATGATTATATATAAAAATGTGAGTGTCTATTAAAAATATATATTTATTTTTATATTATAAAATCTGTAAATCTATACACATATAAGTAAATGTTCATATGACTATTTAAGAAATAAAAATATGCACTTGTGTGTCCATAATATTGTGTGTATACACTTTATAAAATCGTATATTTATATAAATATATCATTATCATTAAATATATTTTATAAAATAATTCATAGTAAAACATTATGAATATATATACACACACATATATACAAAAATTTAATATATACATATGTGTGGTATTGATAAATATATATACATTTATATTTATGTTCTAATATATATAAATAAATATTAATATATAATAAATTTAAACAATATTTAGTATGTATATATATATATCAAACACATTAGATGAGATTTCATCTTTCCATAAGAGTGTGAACATAAGTTTTTATGTCATTCAGGATTTTATTCCATTAATTTACATTCCTACTGGTTTAATAGTGTTGAAATTATAAAATTTTCCCATGTTTTGGAAATTTATTATCAGTTATATATATCTCTTTAAATTAATTTATGAATACATGAGTATATTTATATAAAGATATGAAAATTTATAGATAATTAGGTTTATATATTTTTATATCATATAAATGTACACATATATATATATTTACTTTCATTTATATATATATTTATATTCCTTTAAAATTATATATCTGCGTGTGTTTATATATATTTATGTAACATATAGTTGTGTCTATGTATATTTATGTAAGTTTTTTTATATGTAAATATATTTAGGTATATGTATATCAATTTATCTAATATATTATTATTAGATAATTATAATTTATTATCAATTATTATTTATATATTTTATTATTGATTGTTTATTATTTACTAATTAAATAAATATTATTTACTAATTATTATATTATTATTTATTCATTATTTATTTATTAATAATTTAGTGTTTTATTTATTTATTAATTAATTATTCCATAGTTATTATTTATTTATTACCTATCTATTAATTATGTACAAGTTTATTTATTATATAATTGATAATTACTTCTGAAATATTATTCATTATTAATTATTTATTATTTATTTATCTATTATTTTTATTTATTATGTACTTTCAATTATTTGTTATTTATTATTTACTATTTATTATTTTTTCAATTATTATTTATCTTTTATTAAATTAGTTATTACTTTAATATTGATTGATTGATTTATTTATTTATTTATATTATAAAATTATTGTAAAATTACTATTTAATATGTTTTTACTTCCTATTCATTTATTATTGATTATTTTTTTATTATTTATTTTCTCATTGATTGAAAATTAATTTTTATTATTCGAACAATTGTGGAAAATGTGAGAAACCATACACGCCTTCACGAAATCATGACATCAAGACTTAAACGAAAAAAATAAACCCCAACGGACCAAAACTCAAGATCAAGGACAACCAACACAAGAAGAAAGAAGCTCCTCCCAGAAACTACTACATTAAGTCCAGCTTCCATCGTTTCATCCCAGCATGCCATGTCATCCTGTTCCAAAGGGAACAAAAATAGTACCGATGGCCATAGCAGTACCCTTTCAAATATCTGATTCTGAGAAGCCATGAAATAGTGAAACCTCTTGCCTGAACCTCATCAGACACATCTCCTTATATGAGAATTGTCCAAGAATTCCTTTAGTTACAGACCACCAAGGCCACAAAAAAAACAATTTTAAAAACCATAACTGAGGACCTTCAATCCCAAACAGATTAATGAAAAATCAAACTTAGACCAGAGTAAATGCTTTCTATCATCAACACATGTCGAAATGCAAGGACGGCGAGTAAACATCAATGGAAATAAGTAGGCTCGCGAAAGCCGATGAACAACAAAATCATCACCAAAACACAGATTCTGTAAACTACATCCCAGACTGAACCAACACATCCAAAAAACATAGACACACCCAAATCAGAAAGAGGATCATCATATCATAAAGCATATGGATCCAAACATGAATTCAATGATTGAAGAAACATCACCTCAAGAACGGCCTACCGAAATCTGGCCACCTCAAGGTGGTCACACCACAAATCGAATAGAGCCAACACCAGATCTCTTCTCCACCGGAAATCCAACAAAAGGAGACCACAACAAACTCTTAAAGCACTCAATCCCCTGAAGATCATGGTGACAACCCTCAAACTCCAAAAAACCTGACCAAAGGACGATGTCGCACCGACAAAACTCGATCGAACCCACGAATGTTTCGATGGAGTAAGCCAGCGAACAAAGCGACCATTGTCGCAAACCGGTCTTAATAATTAATTATTTATTGATTAAATAGATAATTATTATTTATTAATTATAAATAAATTATTTATTAATTATTTATTAATTATTTATTCTATCATTAGTTATTATACATTTATTATTTATTTATTTATTTATTTCTTATTTCTTATTAATTTATTAGTAATTTATTATTAATTTAATATTAATTTATTGTTTATATATATATATTGTATTTATGAAATTATTAAAAAATTATTAATTAAATAAATATTAATTATTTATTATTTTAATATTAATTAACAATTATTTATTTAATATTTAATATTTTTTATGTTATATGTATTATTTATTTATTTTCATATTTTCTATTTTTTTATAATTTATTATTTTATTATTTATTATTTATTATTTATTATTTATTATTTATTTATTTTTCATTTATTTTTCATTATTATATTATTATTTTATTATTTATATATTAATTAATTTTATATTATTTTATTATTTATAATTTATTAATTAATTATTTTTTATTTTTCATTTAGTTATTCTGTGTACATTAATTATTAAATTATTTATTATTTATTATTTTTTTATTAATTTACTATTATTTTAGAATTTATTTTTTGTTAGAATCTTATTTAATATTTATTTATTTTTAATGATTATTTTATTAGTTATTTCTTATTTATTTGTCTATTACTAATTTATTTATAATTTATTTATAATTTTATTTTATATATTTATATATGTGTGTATATGGATTTAAGTATATTAAATTCTTTTTCTTCACCATATGAGGAGCTTACTGGAGTGGTAAACTCTTTGGACAATAAACAAGATGTAAGGGGTTCAAATCTGACCAAACATTGAAATTCTATATGTGGAAGAGGCAAGCATGTGCATGTGCAACATTATATATTTTGATAAGACACCGTTAAGTCATTCTATGAGGGTTTTGAGAAACCGGTAATATATAATTATATGATGGTTTTGTAAAACTGATGCTAAAAAAATGTTGACAATCAATTTAGCAACGGTTTTTATAGATCGTACTAGAATCATTTAGCAGAGGATTAAATTGTCACCAAATTAAAATGCTTTATATACACCTATTTGGGGATAAAGTTATTTATAGATTCCAATATTGAAATTTTAACCATGGAGAATATTTTGATTAAATTCTGGAGTAATTAACTGCATTAAAATACTTATTTAACAGGAAGGATGTTACATAATTTGTAGAAAATATATGGATGATTTTAAGGATAACATGTTAGACAATCAGATCTATGTTTTGGGATATAATGGAAAAAAATTCACAGGGGGTAACAAAAAGGAGAAGAGTGATTGTTGTATTGTAGAAAAAATAGGTATCATTACGATGTTAATAAAATTAAGTAAATATAGGGGCTGTAGGTTACTCATCATTAATGCATGCTTTTGGAAAGCTATCTTATTCTTTTATTTGGTGAGAATGGCAATATTGTTCAAGGAGGTTTTATGTCATCCCAATCATAGTCCACTCGAAAAAAATTATAGAGGAAATTATAACACTAAGGAATGAAATTACCTACATTAATCCATGATATATTCACTAAACGAATCTCAATTAACATATATAGTCTCTAGGTGTGGGCTTTGATCAATTCCATCTCAAGAGAAATGATTATCAACCTGTGTAAAGAGATCCAAGATATCATTTAAATATTATGAATGATGTTGACAAAAGATGTGGGTGATTTTCTTTATATCAACAAAAAATTTATAATCTGATAATTCAAGAGGAAAGGAGAGCTAAAAGAATCTCACTGGCTTCAATAAAGGATTTAAATAATAAAAACGTCTTTACATTCATCATGGAACTGAAATTTTTTACTAGTACTAATATAAAAAGAGTGGATGGGTATTTAACTGGCAATAATTGCCTGTTGGGCCCACATTTTATTGATAGATTTTCTAGAAAATTTATTGTTGTTGTTAATATCTCCATCCTTTAATAATGTGCATGGTCTCATTTTGGGAGAGAATATTTATTTAGTGAATAATATACCAAGATTTATTTATAGTACAGTTGTATGTTTAGAAATTCACCAAATAATAATGGAGTCATATTTCAGACGAATATCTCATCTGTTAAGGAAAAAATAAATGATGATTGATGCTATTAATATGTGTTGTTGGTATGTGAAAATAATTACGCATTTCCATTATAAATTTAAACGGATATATTTTTTGGTGTTTAGACACCTTATCTAGATATATTCGAGTTGTTGAATCTAATTTTAATGCTTTTTTGCTAATATTCAATTAAAATATGAAATAATTATTACTGAGATGTGGTGATATTAATAAATTTTTTGATTGAGTTTAGAAGAATATGGATAATGAGGATATTGTGGAATTGAGAAACCCTCATGGTGAGATTAAGTGTTTAAAAAATTATTTTTGTTAAATGACTGGAATATAAACATTTAGAAGAATTTTGATAATTTTTAGGTCAAATGGAGAATATATTTACTTCTAATGATTAAAAACAATCTTTAGATGTGTAACTGAGTACTTTGGAAGGAAAATATGTATCGTTTTAATGATAATGTTTAAAATTGTAATCATAAACATTATAAAAGATACAATGATAATTGGAAGATTACATGGTGTTCAGAAGAGAAAATTTCTATGTGATTTTTATGTTTTGTGTTATAATTAGTTCTCATTTAATTCATTAGGTTGATCATATCTCACTTTTAACTATTTTTTTACTCTATGAGTGACCCAAAAAATTACGAGTATGACATTTGAATATAAGGTTGTTTTGCATGAAATTAATGATCGGTACGTCATTAATCATTTCCGAAATTTGACATTTCCAGATGTATATGAAATAATTATGGCATACAATATGCCTCACAAGATAGTGAATATAACGTTGGTTTTGTGTGTATATATTTTGATATTGATTACCCAAGAGACTCTATGAGGCTTACTGTGTCTTATGAAATGTGTGGAATGCATATTTCAGAGTACATATTAAAATAAACTAAATATAATGTTGGAGCATAATTTAAATCAACATTTATAGATTGAAATATCCAAATAAATTTATACTTATATGGTTCATGCTGAGACTGAAGAAGGACCTTGCGACGATGAATCTGGAACTAATATGAGTTCAATGTCACATGTTTTATTTGTAATATCCTAGTGCCATGCACACATTGAGGTGTTTAAAATATGATAGATATAATTTTCTAGGGAAATTATTTAAATACTCAAATATTAAATGTGTAAAATAACTTTATTTAAAATGATGATTTGGGATAGGTATTGAAATTATTTTTTTATAATTTAATACATAAAAATATTTTTCAATTTTTATAATGAGAAAGTAATGTTTGTTAGGAAATATAGAGTTTAAAATTTCAATATCATGAGAAAATAGTCAAGATAATTGAATATATGTGAGAAAGAGAAGAATAAGTTGAGGTTTATTTTAAATTTATTTTAATATAATAAATTATAACATGTGGGGGAGAGTCAGATACTACTGAAATTGGAGATCATCTACTGATATTTATGATGAATATAGTAATTAAGAAGAATACCCATGAAAAAATATATATCATTAACATAGAGCAATGGAAAAATTGAAAAAAAAATAAAAGTAGAGAATGGATGAAAATTGTCACACCAAGAATTTAGAGAATTCAATGTCATTCTCAATTTTTTCTAAAAGGGTCCATTCACTGATATTGTGAGGTATTCACTTTGAGATTGTGAGGAAATATCTTTTTGATACAATAGAGAAACATCGTGAAGATAATAACTACATGATTATATAATAATGTTTATCCACTATTAAATTTTATCACATCATGATTTTTATGTACTCATTGTTTGAGACCATGCTATGTAAAATTATCAGTTTATATAATTGAATATTTTATTTTCTAGGGGACTAAAAAATCTAGATAAGGAGTAATAATTGAAGGATAATCCCTGTAAAAATTTGTTTTTATACATTAACATTTTTCATTATTATCATTGGTTGAGAAACGCAATTTGAAGTCATATTGATACATTAATATCTTTATGAGGATGAATTAGCAGTACAAATTTATTATGATTGAATGGACATTATTATTCACACATCCACGTCTCAAAGATCAACAAACCCATGAACTAAAATAAATATTATTGAAAATATTCGTTACCAAAAACTAGATAATTTTTTTAAATTATTTTAATAGATTTATGGGAAGTATAGATTTTAGGAAAATATTGAGAGGTTTTATATGATAACTCAATATTAATCCATATAGAATATGAATCGAATTACTAATAAAAAACAATAAATTACTGGATGAAAATGGAGGATGATATATTGATAAATTTCCCAATTTAAAAGAATGTTCTTTCATAACATGAATATTTCTAAAGTAATTTGTTTTCGGGAATTGATTTTTGAGAATTTGTTTTTATGAAAAAGTAAAAGTAGAAGAAATTATGTATATAATGATAAAAACAAGTCAATTAAATACCAAAAATATTATTTGACATATCATTTTATATTTTGATAACTAAATAAGTGGTCTCTTTTATATTTTTTTATCAATTGAATACTTTTTTGAAAAGAACAACAATATTAATATGTAAAAGAATGATATAATTCATTGTAAAATAATATTCAAAAGTTTATTTTTATATAAAATCCTTTGGAGGGAAATTATGAAATTATAACACTCTATAAATGAATGATTACATTTATTGAAGAATAAATGAAAATTTTGGATTTTGAGAACATAGTGCGTGAAATTATAATATTTGAAGGTACCCAAGCACTTGGAAAAGATAAAAAACATATATAAATGTAAATTTTTTTCAATTAGAGGTGAATGGAAAAAATAAGATATTGATAACTATTTAAAATAATAAAGAAAATTTCTTGATAAAAGATTCATGACATTTAAGAAGGATTTATTGGATATCATGAAAAAATTTGAGAACTAGAAGAACTCCATAATCATAAAGAGTCTTGAGCTTTGATGTGGGACTTAGAAATAAATAACTAACAGAATCTACAACTTCCCTTATTATTGAGAATAAAGATGCTTCAAAATTGTTTCTATTGATATTTATGGACCGAATAAGACTCATATAAGTTTGAAGAAAATACTATATTTATCCACTAGTCAACCAATAAAAATCTTATTCAAAAATTTACCATCAATAAGAAAATGAATTTATTATAATAATTATTTTCCATGATATTTAATTTAATAAAGTATAATAAATCACATTTCAGATGAGAAAAATTGATGAGAGGATAAAAAGAATATATGTTGTGGAGAAGACTTTGCATCAGGGATGGTTCCCCAAAATGTACCCAAAAACCAAACATTACAAGTTTTAAATTTTAAGAAGAATACATGTATAATAAAAATAAAGATTTTATTGGATCATTATTGGTGTTTCTTGATGTTTATGTATTGGGCCATAGAATATGGTCAAAATATTTCAAACCGTAGAAAAAAATAATGCATATTTTATGGTATACTAGTGATGAATAGAGGATAAAACCTACTGAAAAATAAAAATTCACCGAAATGATATAATATATCGAATATGAATAGATTTATTTACATGGGAGACTTCTATGAGTAATTTTATAATATTGGTCATGATTATTTTTTTTATTGAAACAAACAGTTTCATTATGAATTATTTTACATTCAAAAGAATATTTTAACATAGAAAAATATCATGTGATAAAAGGCAAAAATATAGGATTTAAGAGTATAAAGAAGATATGTATTGAGAAAAATACTATGAAGTCGATGAAGAATAAGGATGAATCGGGTTACAATATCCCTAATGAAAAGGGGGATAAAATTCAAAGACTAGGAACTTTAGGGCCATTTGAAATAACTTTTCTTGGATGGTGTATTGTAGTTAGCCATTTTATAAAATAGAATTTTGCAGTCAAACTTATAATCACAAAATAATAATGAAATTTAAGGGTATGAGGAAATCCAATTGATTGTAGGTTCATTGATGGAAATGGAAAATACGGTCATTATATACAAAGATAGGAAGAAATTATAAATAACGTCAATACTATCCAGGGAATAACAAAAATTTAAAATAAAAAGGGGATCCATTATTACGAGATCCAAAAATTTCAAAGCTAGAAAATATTTGAGATCTTGGAAGAGAGATAGTTTGAACCATTGTGTTATTAATAATGTGAAATAAATACCATCATTATACCCATTTATTTTTCAATGTGTACTTACTTTTATGTAATAGTTGCAGTAGAGAAATGAAGAATTAGGATATGTTACTATTTAAACTATACAACAATGATGATTCCTATCACGTAGTGTTATAATAGTCATGAAGAAGAGGAGATATGTGTATCCCTTTAGAGATACTTGGCAAGAATATGGGGTTTCCAATGATAAATTGACCCATGTAAATGTATAAATCTAGATAGCTCATGAGAAACTGGAAATGAGGTATCCTAATCATACTATTTTCCATGATCTATTCATATCAATGTTATTTAATTCGGGATATTATTTATTTATGGGAAGAAAAAAATGTGGGCATTTTCATTTAGGCACTTAAATGTTTTCTTGTAATTATTGAGATGAATTTATGATATTTCTTAGTCCTGATAATTTTTAACCTCAAAATGATAAATTTATATTAGTATAACATAATTTATTGGATTATAGTAAATCCTAATGTGTTGGATAAATTACTCTAGTTTTATTCACCAGGTTATCCCATGTATATAATGAATTTATTAAATAGATAAACATTTCTTAAGAAAAATGAATTACCATAATTATCATAGTAGATTATTGTTGTATTTAGGATTTATATAAGTAGAAAATGTTGTTCTTGATAAACATTATATGAATCATGAATAATTAGATGAGAAGTGTTACCCTTATATTTCATTTCTACTTATCATCATTAAACGGGAAAATAAAAGGGCTCATTAAATTATAGGTATTTTTTTGTAAAACTGTTCATGGTATTGAAAATAAATAGGAATGGGGATATTTATGAGATTATTTGTTTGATTTCAAATTTTTTCAATATCAAAATATTCCATGAAGATTAATGTTATCAATATGTTTTAGTGATATGTGAACATAATATGGTATTTCCAAAATAAATGGAAATGGTAGTATTTTATACTTTATGAAGACCTAGTATGAATAGATTTGGGAAGTGGCATCAAAATTCATTTATTGTCATCTTGATGTTCAATTTAAGGATCATGTAATGAAGATAAATAATTTGTACGATCAAATATTATTTTTTACAATATTTGGAAGAAACTAGATAAATGGGAGATTATGAATTTATAATCCCTAAATATGATCTAAATTGGCCAATGATTTTTTTTTTCAGGAACAAAAATTATTGTGAATTTTTAATTTTACTAAGTATTGACTTCAGGAGAGTCATTTTGGCATTCATATGACTAAACAATAACATAATTAGTGTTCCTATTTACATTATAATATTAATATGTGACATTGGATGATTAAATTTATGTTTCTAATGAGTCATCTTCTATAGAAAAAATGTTATCAAGGACTTCATAAAATTCAATAGATTTTGGAAGAGGAAATTGCATTGTGTATTAATAGAATTCATATAGGACTTATATCTCACATAATACGTTGAGATGATTATATTTTATTTTCAGATTTTACCTTAGACATGTTGAGTCACAAATGACATTAAAAAATAAATGTTTGACAATTATGGTTTTCTGGTTGACATTCATTAATCAACAAACATAACATTTTACCAAAATAAAATATTTTAAGATATATATGAGTTTCATAGAAAATACCATATAAATTTCATGCCATATTTTATGAATTTTACTTAATTAATATGAATTCATTGTTTGAATATCTAGGTGATTCTGTGAGACATATTATCTATTTAAGTGTGTGGGAAAGTTTTGATTTCAGAACATATATGCATTCTAATGAATTTAAATTAATAACTTATGATGAAATAAACCCAATTATCATGGATTTGAATTTTGTAATCCCGTTAGAATTGTTACGGTTCAAGGAGAGATATAAGGTCCACTACCTGAAGGAGAATATGGAACTATGTTAGGATTAACACTATAAGATCCATGTGCCACATTACAGTTCCATTCAAATATTATATATTTTCAAAGGAACGTAAAACATCTATTTTTTTGAGAAGTAAATCACGACATTTAAATATCATGTGGGGAAATTATCCGAACTCTAAGCTGATATGTATCAAATATAATATATATATATATGTATGTATGTATTTATTTATTTATTTAAAATACCCCTTTATTATATCATTATCTATATTTAAATATCATCTAACATCCAAGGCTCTACCGTACCAACAATTAATATGTTTTCGAGAAATTTTTTATCTACTTTTTTGTACTTCAATATCAACATTATTCTTTTATTTTTCTAGAATACGTAAAAAATTTGAATAACTTATTACCTCCTTGTTATTTTATTTTCCTCAACATTTATACCTTCTAAATATCTTTGCCTACGTATGGTGACGTTACCATTTCTCAGTATTCCCCCCTAGATAAATGAATCTTTCATCGTTTCATGACCACATCATTTACAATGCCTTCCAATTCCAATGCCCCCTATTCAAATTTCTCTAAATCAACCTAAAAATATAGTTCCTCAATGATGTTTTATATATAATTTTATTGAAATTAGGAGGTATTTATATTTCATCATCCCACCCTCTGTATGATCTTTTTCCTATATTTTCCTTCCTAAGAATATATTACTCACTCCATGAACATAGAGTTGGGTATTTGCTCAAAAATAGTGGTGAACACTCTGGAAGAAAATAATTTTGTTATTTTCCATATATTGGAGTAATATATCCCTATTTTGGTTAAGGACGATCAATCCCATTTTTATAGTTCATTTTAACAGATTATGTGGAAAAAAGAGTTACACTATATCCAATATAATTAAATAAGAGCATTCTATTAAAGACATATATCCCACTTTTAAAATATTTTATCCTGAAAAGATGTGGTTATTCCTTTGGATGATTCATTAGTAATGATGATATAACCACTTTAATTTAGTGTCCAATTATTCCAAGAAGTTATTCTTATCTGTATAGTTCTATTGACAATTGTTGTCACCCACAACTTAAAACAAATGATGATATCCTGGAATGGAAACTTATCGTATGTGAAAATAATCCAACAACCATATATTTTTAATATTTATGTTGATATTTTCATACCACTACCATTTCAATTTCATCCCTCTGAATAAAACCTTCTTGGACGTCTGATATCGTAACAGATTCTTTGTTCTCTATAGAGTAATGTCAACTTGATCACTACCCAGATCTTATGATCTACCACCCCGATCATCCCTCCACCACATGAGGCATATTACGTCCACCCCTTTTTCATTATTCTCACCAAAATTAGTTTCATTTACCTCACCCTTGTCTAATTAAATGTCCACCTATAAAGATATTTGGAACACAATATGTGCCCAATACAAACTCCTTACATTGGTAGGTTGATGTTGCCTGAAATATAGACCATGTAATGGATTCCCTACTGACCTTTATAAAACAAAAGTTTTATAGGATCATCAAATCCTATCCGAAATTTAATGATATTGGTTTTTTAAATTGGGTTAAAATATCTATATCGAAGAAGTTCACACACAGAGATGATGAGATTCCTTTATAATGGTGTTATAAAGTAGGGATGATCAAAATAAGTATATTTCTCACTTCTATATCTTAATTTATAAATGTAAATTTAATATTAGAGGTGTGGGATACAACAAAAAAGTGAAAATTAATTTCAACAAAAACTAAACTATCTATTATGTTAATAAATCAACCAAAACACAGTGTCTGATACATCCAACAATTTTATTGGAAAACCCATTCCCCAATTTATAGTAATACTTGTTTAATAAATTAAATGATTAGGATCGTATAGAAGAATATGTTTTAAATGGAATTATTCATTAGATTATATCATTATATTAAATTTATGGTCATCTTGTCTTTATTGGTATTTTATGTTACATGTGTATGTGATGAATACTACTTAGACAACGTTCTTTATTTGGGGAGGTGTATCTCCAAATTAAAATTAATGACTATTTTTTGGATTCTTATCAACAAATTTAATACCATAACCAAACCTAAATAAAATAATGGAGATTCCTATTATTATATAAAATAAAAGGAATTCATTACTATATTCATATCAAGAAATTGGATCCTCGACTTAAGATATGAAGGCAATATTTTCAATGGGTGTAGAAACCAAGGATATGAGAAAAGGTTTAGGGATTTATTATATATATACCTTGGAATACATACCAAAATAAAATAATTATAGGGAATATAATTCAACTATCTATTGCGTAAAATCAATGAACAATCATCTATTTTGAATATTTGGGGAACAACCAGGTTGTGTATGATGGTATATTGTTCTACCAATAATAATATCTTCTAAAATATTTTTTTTAGGATAAAAAAATATTAAAAATTAATTCATCGAAAATTTCCTCTATGGTAGATTATTAAATTGCAGTTGAAGTAGCTTATGCATAAGCTTCAGTATTGGGTAGGAGTGATTCCATATCTAGTGCTATAATTTACAACCTACGTAAAGAGGTTAGATAACTAGATCAATCGTTATAAATATTTTGAAATAATGATCTAGTTGAACTTCTACTATTTTATCAAATAATTATTTTCTAAAATGATGTTCAATGGAAGAATTCAATCTATAAGAAATGTTTTTTCTTAATGGATTCATATGGTGGATAAAATACCAAAAATAGACTTCAATTATGAAAAGAATACGTTTAATCAATATTACCATGAAATGATAGTATAGTTCATTCACTAAAAATATTTATGAATCCTGATAACTTGGTGTTGGTCACTTACCTAGACATCTTATCGATGGTGATAATGTCCCCAACCTTTGATGATACACTTAGTAATATTTTGGTTATGTAAATTTCATTAATGCTAACAATAATATGATTTCATTGCATTATAAGTATTTTGTCTAGAGAAATCCTAGATAAGAGTAAAACATATAAGTATGATGAGAATAACATTTTTAGATTTCATTTTTTCAATACTAAAATATTTCATAATTATTCGAACTATGAATATTTGTTGGTTATGTGTGAAAACAATTAGGAGTATCCATCATAAATAGAAAAGGAAATATTTTTTGTTGTTTGAATACATTTTCTGGATATGTCTAGGTAGTAAAATAAATAAATTATTATTAATGTGATGATATTCATACTATGAAAAATGTAATAATATCTAAGAAGTTGTATGACCAAAAAAGTTTTTATAGAGATTATATGAAGGTTGTTGAAGGGTAAATAAGATAACTGATAATCCCTTAATGTGAGATGAATAGGTTCTAAAATATTTTGAGTAGTTTCTAAAATTTAATATTAAACAATAATTTAGAAAATTCCTAAATTTATTATAGTCATTATTGTATTCAAAAGAGTAAAATGTAATATCATAATAGTATCTAGGTATATTGAAATAATATTATGAAACATTGAATGATTAAAGGTGTTGTTTGTAAATCAAATAATCCACTTCATAAATGTTTCTAAGGACATATTAAGTGTCCTTGGGGTTTACAAAAGTAGATGACTTTGAGAAATTTGACAGTGTCATTATTGTATTTAAACCAAATGACATTGAATTGATCCTAGACAATTTTGATATTTATCATTTGATATGACGAGCTACGTATGACATTGGGAGTGTTGTATTCGATTTTTAGGGCATCAAATATGACATTCATGCAACATCAATTATTAAAAATTATTAAAATATGATATATTTATCCAAGTATGACCTTTTTTGGGAGCTCATATGACATTTAATCCAATTAGTATGAATATGTCTCTACATGTACAAATTTAGTGTTTTATGACCTGGGTTATTGCATGAGATTAAAAAAGTCCTATTAAATGCAAAATATATATATATTTAGGAGTATATATTCCAATAAATGTAATATATCATCAAATATTGATTTGAATATATATTTTAATGGATTTAAATATTAAAACCAAATTATAATGATTGCAAGTAATGATGAAACTGATGAAGGACAAAATGAGGGAGAAGTTTTTGCTGTGATGGTTCATCATAGCTAGTTGAATGTGTGACATCATAGTGCTATGCACACATGTACGTTTTAAAAAATACATGAAGCTATTAATTTTATAATTTAATATGTGATGATATTTAAATATAAAATGTGGAGTATCTCTCAATTTAAAAGGATGATGAAGACTGGGAATTATAATTTATTTGAATTAGAAATCAATACTAAGAATTATCTTGTATTTTTGAAAATGAAATATTCCCTTTTTTCAATTATATAGTTTTTAAATTCAATATAGTAATAAAATATTCATTATTTTGAGAATATAAAAGACAATACAGAGATAAATATTTCTGTGTTTTAGAAGTCATATTTTTGTGATATATAGTAATAGTTAAAGAAGAGAAATGTGATATTGATAATGATGATTGTAACAAAACCCCCCCAACAGGGTGTACCCCTCCTGGTCAAAAAATGTGATAAGAGAGATAGTGAACCCTGATTCCCACCTCCAATAGGCCATGGGTTGGCGACTAGCACCGAGGGTATAATAAACACACAATTGAGAGGCATTAACCTATATGAGAACACGTGTGAAAGAGAGATATAAGATAGAAACCAAATAACATAAACACAGACTCGAATATAAATGACATTACAAGTAAACATATGTAATGTCAAGAAAAACTACTACAAAAGGATGAAAAAACAGTAAGTACCGATAAAAGAAAAAAATAGTATCAACCATGAAGCCCCAACAGATCCTACGACCCCAAGCTAGTAGTAACCATCCTGATCTCCAACCTGCTCCAAGTGACCTGACAAAAGGTTTTTATATAAACAGGGTTAGTATAATAGTATACTCTATAGGATCCTCCCTTGATCCACCCATGAAAAAATAAGGAAATCATGTTAAGGTATAGTGAACATAACGTGAAATTAACTGGTCACCTAAACAGGAGTACTATGTTCCTAGGCTCACGATGACTACTCTCACCATGTATCAATTACAATAGTATTTAATATAATAATGAATATCAAGGGTAACCCACTACCACATGCCCATTGTTTTTCTTCTTTTTCCCAATGGCACACGTCATTAGCATCTCTCTACCAAAAATCATCCATGGAGACACCTGGGTGTAGCACCAAAACCAGCACCTCGTGCAAAAAAAAACCGTCAAATACACATAACCAATGTAACTAGGTATTTTCTAGGATCCACTATATCTCGCATAACATGTAGTGTACATCAGTTATAAAACATCAGGTCACTATAGCTTATACACTAAACAAGGATCCTCAATCCATTACAGCCTAGACACGTTACACATATGGTTGTCCATTGGAAACTATATCTAGAATACATGTGTGTGAATAACCCCAAGCGATTACAACCCTATGCATAGATATATGGGGAAAACTAACCACTATTCCTACCATCACACATAACTACCAAGATAAGAGAGTGGGGCCAAAGAGGGTAGTCATCCATTTATCCTCCCAGCAGAATGTTGGGGAAAACACTCCCAAGGGATTAGAATCCCCGAGGTGTTAGATTCCCTAACTAATGGGGTGGAGTAGGGTAGAGAAACAAAAAAAGAACATAATATACTATATCTCAAAACTACAACATGGGAATAACCTTGTCTTAGAACCAACTGTAGCTAAAATCTCACAGACTCCTGACTGACACTTATAATACTAGGTATCCTATAAGCACCCAACCATTTAAAGGGGTTTAATACATTACATAATTACCTTTTTATCAGTTTTTTATGTTAATTAATTCTTTAAACATTAATTAACCATTAAAATTTTCCACATTTAATTTCATTAGAATATCTAACAATGTTCCTTGGACTCCAGGAATTACCTAACCAAGACCAAAGTTCTTTAGAAAAATAACCTCAACATTACATCCAAGAAAGCTCCAACCCAGTGGGATCAATATCATTTATTTATTCATTTAGTAACAACATTATAACTTCCCATAATTCCATACATTCTAGAAAATCCAAAACTAAGCTACCAAACACTAGGGGTTCCACACGGTGAGTAGTTTAACTAAAAATCGAGTCTTTCCCACTTATATCAGAAGAATAGACCCATCCATAATCGAGAAGCTAAACACGAAATTCACGTGGCCTAGCCCGTGCGTCATCAGCTCTTTTGAAAGGAGGGTTAGCCAGACCATCTTTCTAAAGAAGTGGTGCATGTAAAGAAGATAACAACCAAAAAGATTCATCAAACATAAAATCCTTCACATCCAACCCATTTCATTATCTTCAGTGTCCTCCTCGACACCCACATGCATGAACTGATGCATCTTGCCACTCTAGGAAACAATTGATTCCACAATAAATGGGACTCCTTTCCACCATATATCAGAACATCCAACCAAGCTCACATCACAACACAAGTTTTAGGAAAACAAGAATCAATTCAACTGGTCTCTTTGACCATAAACAAGGCATCATGCCTTCATAAATAATGATCACCCATGGCTATAAGGAACAAGGCACTCAACCATACAATCAAGAGGGTATTTCAGAACCCTAATAGGTTTCATATTTTAACAAATGTCCAGTTCACTGATCCAGCTAGAATTAATAGATTTATTAATTATTGGTTCCAACTTTTTGAAACCTAAATTGTAACCTATCATAACTAACATAAATAAATAATATGATTTACTACATAAAATTTATTAACATCAAATTACAACACCAATTAGATTCATTTACATTCATCTTTATATTCATCCAAATAATTATAAATTAATTCGAGATTTACATTCCATAACAATTTCATTATGAAAAACATTCAAAAAAACAAATCATAGACACCACAGTGTCTAAAAAATTAATAGGAAAACTATTATTACAATTCAAAGAAACAACATGTGATAAAATGAGATCTTTTGATCTAGTTCAAGTAATTAAATTGGTCATTTTCATTGTGATCTAAAGGAAAAAATCATGAATTTTTTTTAATTTAACCTAAAAGAATAGTGAAGTAAAGAATACACAACATCATAAGGATGTTGCATTATTTATATGAATATTATCCACACAACAGATTACGATCTCCTCCCACGTGAGAAGAGTATTAACCCAAGGATGTTGCAGCACAACGGCACCAACAACAACCAAAATTAACTCCCTTAGAATCAATGGAGATCATGCGCTATATCATAGAAAAATAAATGGGCAAAACAGATCAAAGAAAAACATAGAATGTTGGTAGATCTTACGTTGTATTGGAGACAAATCGAAGAAGGAAGCCCGAGATCGATCAAAGATGAAGATATCTATAAAACACAATAGAGGGGTCTGTTGGGCTGCAAAGGGTGAGAGGGAAAGAAGACTAAACCATAGGGTTTGATATACCTGGGTGGTTGATAGGTTTTTAAAAAACCTATTGGCAGGTCTGTACACAATGTGTACTTCCCCGTCACATCATGAACTATCTTGAGTTCGACTTACGCAAAAAAAAACCTTCGCCTCAGTGCTTATTTTACATATATGGAACCCAAACGGTACATGTAATGAACCAATGTTTTAATGGAAATTCAAATACTATAAATATGTTATATAATCACATTAAAGCACAACATAATGAACTACTATGTGATAAGTGATCTTTAAACATATGTTTGTCACTTTTGTGTTTGGAAATTCGAAAATCGGTCATATATAGTTGTGTTCAAGATGTTTTTTGGAGTCTAATAAAACAAAAAAAATTGATGAATACTAACCTACCATAATGAATAGTAACATACCCTTATGAATAGTGATAAAACCTAATAAATAGTAACATCACCTATGGTGGTATAAAAATAATATTCAAGTTGGAAGTGCAATATACCTATATTTTAGAATGAGTTAGTGAATGTTTTAAAACTGGTTTTGATAATAAATTATTATATTAATTAAATATTAAAATAAACTTATTTAAAAAATTATTTTTGAATAATGGACTTCATTTTTGGATTCCACACGTCGAAAAATGGTTCGGGTGAATTTTTGGAATTTTTCTGAAGTACTTGAAATTTTTATGAATAGTAGAATCAAATAATTTACAACAAATGATAAATAATGGATTAATTGATTCATCGATGATGCTCTGATGATGTAAGCCCATTTGTTTCGAGATCACATGATAAATTCACTATTCTTGGACATGGAATATTTACTATTCCTTGTCTTGGAAAAAATAATAAATTAATGATTATAATATCATGAAATCCCACCTCTCCTCCACTATAAAAACCCCCTTCACTCCCTCTTCTCTCCACTCCTCTCAAGATTCATGAGTTCTCTAAATTAATCCCAAATATCTCCCCAGGGTCCTCCCACACGTCCAAAATCTCTCAGACTCCTCAAAATACCAAAACCTCTGCCCTTAAAATGTTCTCAAAAGAGGAAGTCTCAAGAGGTAAATTCCTCTTCCCAAATTTCTTATTTTCTTTTAAGTTCTTTTCTTTTTAATTTAATTCCTCACCTCCCTTCAACATTTTTTTATGATATATACAGTAGCATAAATGTACTGTAATTTATTCATGCTAGTTGTAAAATTCATTATATTCTCTCCTTTCCCCACCCTTTTATTTGAATGAAATTAAAGAACCATTTGAGATGTGCTAATTTAGCAGATTCAAGGACAACAGTTTACCAAATTTTGTTATTATATTTAATTCTGATCATGAATCCATTTGTGTTATAGTTGAACCATATTATTATATATTTTATATATACTATTTTGGGTTCTGTAATATTCTGTTAAAAATTGAATTAAGATATAAATAAAAACACATTCTTTGTAATCAAGTTCACCGATTAACAAAAACGGTTATCTATAAGGTTATATATATAATAATTATACATCACTCTTAGTAAACTAATTAAAATTAAAACCATGTAATATAATAGATTTGAACTAAATCATGTAACTTAAATTTTTTACAACCACTTTCATCTCTCATATACACCAAACATGGATATAAGTGAACCGATCTTTTAAAGCCAAGTAAACAAACGAGCCCGAACAATGAAATTGAACCTTTTAACTAATTAGAAAGGCATTGAATGAATTAAAAGGTTTATAATAAATATATTAAATATATAGGAGGTTCTGGAATTATTAATTAATAATCCTAATTTGCTTATTCCGGTCATTTATAAGAAGTGGAGAACACCAACTGATTTAAGGTATGGGATCATGTCCTTTTCTCTCTTAATCAAGATTGTCCTATATACTATGCCTTTATATGTGTACTAGAGAATTATGGGGTATGTTTCAGAACCTCCCCCATACTTACTTCTGGATTTATAAGTAATGAGAAACCCCATTTCTCTCTCATCAATCCCTCTTCATCACACTCGACACCATGCCCATAAAATCGTAACGAATTCTACCCGAACCTTCTTTGTTCTTTCGGGTTGCCTTATCTTTCATTTAATGTAGGGATATCTTATCTATCTATGTGAGTATTATGACTTCGGTTTATTTGTACGATATTCTTATATCAAGAGCCTTTCATCTCATTCTTTCAGGGATATACATGATTTTGGAAGATTCCCTCCTTAGAACTTTCCGATAAGCCAACCTGTTTTAAGGGGGATTCCCAAATTTTTACCGAAATTTCAAGTTCACCCTATCGTATGTTTTAAAACACCATTGAATTTAAAAAAAAAGTTTTTTTATTATGAAAATCTTTGTGGTTCAATTTTTTTATATAAAATAATTTCCTTTTTTCTATTTGAAAAAGCTCTGGAGTGTTTACTTTAAAACCGCACAAAAATGTATTAATGCTAATGTTTCTAAAATACATTTTTCATATGTTGTCACTTATATTTGACACCACTTACCATGTTATATGACTATTTTACCCTATTAATTTCCATTTATGTTCTAATCTCTTCTTTTCATGGACACTTCCATGATACACCCATTGGATATGTTTGATATCATGATTGTGGTACCCAATTGTTTCCATGGGTAACCTTATGTTTATGTATGGTTTATTAGATATGATTATTTATGTGGAAAGATTATTTATATTGCTTCAATATTCATGAATATGTTGAGATGGGTGCACCTAGATAGTGCTTCAATGCATTGGGTAAGGATAAGTCTCATGAAATGTGATGTGAAACGGGATTTGCCGTTAGCCATGACCCGTACCAAAATGGGAAACTGGATAGGAGTTTAGCCTTGACCAGTACTAAAGATATGATTTATGATTCTGCCACATTTATATGATTCCATGTTTATATGATCCCATGATTATGTTAAATGATTTCATACGTTTCATGCTTTGGTTATCGTTATGTCATGCCTCTTAACTCGTGTGCTTGAGAAGTGTCCTTATGTACATTCCCTTAGTAGAAATTTTTAGCACATCCCTTTGTTCATGTGTTCCCCAGGGTACCCTATGCAGATGTAAGAGCTCAAAGGAAGTTAGAAGCTCTTTATGTAGATTAAATAAATAAGTATTTTTTTGTCCCATGATTTATGTTATATGTACCTAGTCTTCAAAGAAACTAGACTTAACGTTCCTTGGCTTATATTCTGATGATTAATTATGCCTAAAATCATGAAATGTTATATGTAATAGGATCTAGGTCACTATAGTTGGTATCAGAGGATGGTATAGATATTTTTGGAGATTATTAATAGAGAACCTTAGTGAGAACCTTAAGGATGAGACTAAGTATACGAAAATATTCCTAAATTTTGGTGAGTATAGAGTAAGTGGTTTATCAAACAAATACATCCCTGTCTGGATACGAGCATGTAGAGATGGCTCTGGCACAGATGTATCTAGGAGTAGAACCCAAAAACAATGTTTTGAGCTTGAATCGAATGGGAACTAGTGCACGACTATGGTCCTTGCTGCACTCTTGGATACGACACTCCCAGGGGATATGTTTTGGTAGATTCACAAGCTTTGTATAGACCATTATTAAGGGGCAAAAAAAGACAATAAGAATATAAGTAGAGAAATAGATCGAGGATAACCTATATATAAATCTAAGGAATCACAAGTTAGGATGTAATTATTCATTATAAGTTTATCCATTAATGTTCAAGGTTTCCTTTTTATGCTCAATAGATAAGTATTGAAGACCTCTAATTATACGTTCATTTTCTTAGTTAATGGCGGGAAATAGAAGAACATGTTCCAACAACCAATGTGATAGGCAATGTGATGATTTCACTAATGACATGCCTGATGTGATGGAAGCGGGTGCTCAAAGCTTCATCACAGTACTTGCTCAGCTGGCATGAGTTATGAATAATAACTTGAATCAATTGGAACTTCCCCCACCTCCATAGAAAGAGAAAGTTTCCGTAGAATCATTCATGTGGCAAAATCCTCCCATGTTAATGGGTCTTCTGATCCCCTCTTCACAGAATAATGGATTACCTCCATTGAAAATATTTTATCTATCCTCCAGTTCTTGGAAGAAGAGAATGTTGTAATGGCAGACTATCATTTTGAAGTGGAAGCTGATAAGTGGTGGACAATAATAAAAAATATGAAGTCCCAAGAGGATATTGATTCCATAGATTGATAGGAATTCAAGAGGATGTTTTTAGACAAATATTTTCCTCGAACCCTCCATCTCATGGTGAAAAGAGTGATCATTGGAATCAAGCAGAAGGAAGATGAGTCTATCGAGGAGTATGTAACAAACATTACAAGTCTTGCAAGGCACGCCTCTAGATTTTTCATGAACACTGAAAACATGGTATAATGCTTCTTTAGAGGACTAAAGCCAAGTCTATGAAAGGTGTTCTCAATTTGGGTCCTCGACATCTATGATGAGATTTTTCGTTGTGCCCTCAAGGTTGAAATGGAGATTGGAGACTCTCAGTGGTCTCATGGGCCTAGTGACAAGAAGACGAAAATGGAGAACAACATGGGTGGTTCATCAAACAAATCCCATGATGGAAATAATCCTCACTTTACCATTTGAAAGAACTGTGGGAAGAAACAACATGGTGACAATCTCAAGGGAACTAGGAATTGAAACAAATGAAGAAACTTTGGTCAACTGGCCAAGAACTGTTGAAGGGATAAGAAAAATCTTGCTAATGTTGAAGAAGAATGGATGTTTCAGATCAATACTCAGCCTGCAGTGTAGTGTTTTAACTGTAAGGTGATTGGGAATTATGTAAAAAAAATTTATAAGATAAGGGTTGTCAGATGCAGTTAGCAACAACCTTCAAGGCAACAAGGAAGGGCTCATGCTCTCACTACTACTGAGGTGGAGCTGGAAAACGATGTGGTGACATGTACACTTTTTATTCATTCATGGATAATGAACATTCTATTTTATTCTGTTTCTATGAATTCTTTCATATCTTTCAATTTTAATAGAAGTATTCAAACACCGCCTCAAAATTTGTAGGAAAAGTTATTTTTGAGAACAGTGAATGGGGCAATTATTGCATCCATGGATTATAAATCCTACCCGGCTAATGTTTGTGGGATGGACCTCAGAGAAAATATTTTCATATTTCCTTTATTAGAGTTTGACGCTATCTTGGGAATGAATTGGCTATCTTTGTACAAGGCCGACATCAACATCCGAGAAAGGGAGATTAGTCTTCACATCCAAAATAATCCTTCAATTCTCTACAAGTGCAAGGAGGAAGATGAGTCTCCTTCAGAATATTCAACACATGTTTGAATATTTATTCCTTATGATCATGCATAACTAGCTACAATTATTGAGCCAATGGAGAGAATAATGTATGAAGACATGCCCATCATGAGGGATTACACTGATTTTTTCCTTGAAGAGTTGCCTGGTCTTCCCCCTGACCGAGAGGTTGAGTTCTCAATTGAACTTATCCCTGGATCTCTGCCAATCTCAAAGACACCTTACAGAATGGACACCGTAGAGCTAGAATATCCGAAGAATAAGTTACAGGAGAATATGGAGAAAGGTTTTATATGCCTGAGTGCTTCAGCGTGGGGTGCTCTAGTCCTATTCGTCATGAATAAGGATAGATCAATGCGCCTCTGCAATTGTTATTGTGATCTCAATAAATTCACTATAAAGAACAAGTATCCCCTTCCACGAATAGATGAATTGTTCGATCACCTTCATGGGGCCATTTATTTCTCTAAGGTGGACCTTCGGTCAGGATATCACCAACTAAAGGTGACGAAAGAAGATATTCCCAAGACTGCCTTTCGAACTAGGTATGGACAAGTTGAGTTCCTAGTGATTCCCTTCAGAATCACTAATGCTCCAGTAATTTTCATGGATTTAATGAATAGAGTCTTTAGAGATTACCTCAACCAATTTTTGGTGGTATTTATTGATGATATTCTGATATACTCTAAGAGTAAGGAGGAAAATGAGAAGCATTTGGAAACAATGTTAAAGACATTGTGAGGAATGAAGTTGTATGCAAGGTACAATAAATGTGAGTTCTGGATGGAGGATGTATCATTCTTGGGGCATGTTAACACCCGGAAAGGTATATCTATGGACCATTCCAAGACGAAGGCAATTGGAGAGTGGCCAAGGACAACTTCTGTAACAGAGATCCGTAGCTTTTTACGCCTATTTTGGTATTATCGATGATTCATGAAGACCGTTTCATGATTGGCAATCCTAGTGACCAAGATGACAAGGAAGGGAGTAAAGTTCGTCTGGATACAGGAATGTGAAGACTGTTTCAAGGAGTTGAAAAAGAGGCTCATCACTGCGCTGGAAGTGACACACACTTCAAGTGGAGAACTCTTTGTGGTGTATATTAATGCTTTTAGAATGTCTAAGGATGTGTGATAATGAAAATGATAAAGTGATATCCTATTCATTAAGGAATTTGAAAATCCCAGACCAAACTATCCCACACATGATTTGGAGTTGCCAGCTATGATCTTTGCATTGAAAATCTTGCGGCATTATCTCTATGGGGAAAATGTGAGATATAAACTGACCACAAGAGTCTCAAATATATATTTACACAGAAAGAGATTAATATGTGCAAACAAATATGGATAGATATCATCAAGGATTATGAATGCTCAATCCACTACCATCCTGGTAAGCAAAACACGGTGACAGATGCTCTAAGTAGAAAGGATCCTGCATCTTTGTCAATGATGAGAATTGAAAAGGATTCGATCTTCTTAGATTTACAAACGATGGACTTGGGAATCATTAATGGAGGAACAACATCAATCCTTTCTCAAATGACTGCTCAACCATCCCTCTTAGTGAAATTAATGGTCGCTCAAATAAAGGATGTGGAAATTCGGAAAAGGGAGGAAGCTGTTAAAATTGAGAAATCCTCCGATTGAAAAATTGATGAGGAGGGAGTTTTATGATTTGGGACACGATTATATATTCCATCTGATCTAGATATAAATAAAGAGATATTGAATGATGCACATAACTCAACCTTCTCTATCCATCCTGGGAGTACCAAAATGTACCGTGATCTGTGAGAACACTTGTGGTGGGATAACATGAAGAAAGAGATTGCGGAATATATATCAAGGTGCTTCGTATGTCAGCAAGTTAAAGCTGAGAGACAAAAGTCCAACGGTATGATACAGACATTGCCTATACCCGTGTGGAAATTGGAAAATGATATAATAGACTATGTCACGGGTCTCCTGAAGACGTCGAAGGGAAATAATGCAATATGGGTTGTGTTTGACCAACTCACCAAGACATCCAATTTCATCGTAATTCTGGAAGATCTCTCGCTTGAAAAACCTAAAAAGTTATATGTAAAGGAAGTGGTGAGACTATATGGTGTTCCACTCTCAATTGTCTCTGACCGTGATCTAAGGTTCACATTTAAATTTTGTAGGAGCCTTCAACTTTTTTTGAGTACTGAATTAAATTTTCGCACGACCTATCACCCCCAAACTGATGGCCAGTCTGAAAGAACTATTTAGAAACTTGAAGATATTCATAGAGCCTGCTCTGTAGAATTCAAAGGTGGATGGGATCATCATATCTCATTAGTTGACTTCTCATACAACAATATCCTACACTCTAGTACTCAGATGGCTCTATATTAAGCTCTATATGGAATGCGATGTAGAACTCCAACCTGTTGTGATGAAGTTGGAGAAAGAATTCTACATGGACCTGATCTTGTTCAAGAGATGATAGAGAAGTTTCAAGTCATCCAGAAACACATCAAAGATGCTCAATGTCAGCAAAAGAGCTATGATAACAATGGTCGAAGGGACTTGGAGTTCGATGTTGGAGATAAATTCTTCCTTCGAATGTCTTCATGGAAGAGTGTCATGCGATTCAGGAAGAAAGGGAAGCTAAGCCCAAGGTATATTGGCCCCTTTGAGATCCTTGACCGCATAGAATCCAAGGACTTTTGTCTTGAACTTCCACTGAATATGGCTCGAGTTCATGATGTTTTCCACGTATCACTCTTGAGAAGGTACATACTCGATCTCTCACATGTACTAATCTTAGAGGTGGTGCACCTGGAAGATGATCTCTCTTATGAGGAGCAGCTAATAAATATTTTGGATCGGAGAGATAAGGTTCTACGAAACAAGACAACACATCTTGTCAGAGTGTTGTGGAGGAAGCATAAGTTTGAGGAAGCAACATTGGAATTGGAGGAAGTAATGAAGGAAAAGTACCCACACCTCTTTTTTGATTATTATGTAAAACGAAATTTCGAGGGAGAAATTTCATATGGGGGGAAGAATGTAATGACCCAATGTTTTAATGGAAATTCCATTCCTATAAATATGTCATAAAATCACATTAAATCACACCACAATGAACTACTATGTGATAAGTGACCTTTAAACACATGTTTTTCACTTCTGTGTTTGGAATTTCGAAAATCTGGCATACATTGTTGTGTTCAAGAATTTTTTTGGAGTCTAATAAAACAAAAATAATTTTTGGTGAATAGTAAACTACCCTAATGAATTGTAAAATACCCTTATGAATAGTGATATAATCTAATAAATAGTAACCTCACCTATGGTGGTATAATAATAATATTCAAGTTGGAAGTGAAATATATCTATATTTTAGAATGAGTTAATGAATGTTTTAAAACAGGTTTTGATAATAAATTATTATTTTAATTAAATATTAAAATAATCATATTTAGAAAATTATTTTTGAAAAATGGACTTCATTTTTGGATTCTACATGTCAAAAAATGGATAGGGTGAATTTTTAGGATTTTTCTGAAATGCATGAATTTTTTATGAATAGTAGAATCCGATAATTTACAATAAATACTAAATAATGGATTAATTGAGTCATCGATGATATTCTACTAATGTAACCCTACATGGTTCGGGATCACATGATGAAATAAATATTCTTGGTCATGGAATATGTACTATTCCTTTCCTTGGGAAAAATAATAAATTAATGATTATAATATCATGATATCCCTCCTCTCCCCCACTATAAAAACCCCCTTCACTCCCTCTTCTCTCTACTCCTATCAAACTCCAATACATCACTAAATTATTACCAAATCTCTCTCCAAGGTCCTCCCCCATGCCCAAAATCTCTCATACTCGTCAAAATACCAAAACCTCTCTCTTTAAGTGGTTCTCAAAGGAGGAAGTCTCAAGAGGTAAATTCCTCTTCCCAAATTTCTTCTATTATTTTATGTTCTTTTCTTTTGAATTTCATTCCTCTACTCCCTTCACCATAATAGTATGATAAATCCAGTTTCATACATGTACTGTAATAGATTCATGCTAGTGGTAAAATTCATTATCTTCCCTCCTTTCCCCACCATTTTATTTGATAGAAATGAAAGCACTGTTTGAGATGTGCAAATTTAGCACATTCAAGGACAACCGTTTATCAATTTTTGTTATTATCTTTAATTCTAGTTATGAAACCATTTTTGTTATGGTTGAACCAGATTATTATATATGTAATATATCCTCTTTTTGGTTCTTTAATCTTTTGGTAAAAATGTAATTAATTTATAATGAAAAACACATTCATTGTAATCAAATCCACTGATTAACAAAAACAGTTATCACTATGGTTATATATATAATATCTCGACATCACTATAAGTAACATAATTATAATTAAAAACATGTAATATTATTGATATTAACTAGAAACTGTAACTTCAATTATGGAGAACCACTTTTATCTTTCATATAATCCAAACTTAGATATAAGTGAACCGATCTTTTAAAGCATAGTAAACTAACGAGCCCCAACAATTAAATTGAACCTTGAAACAAATCAAAAAGGATTTGAATGAACTAAAAAGGGTTATAATACATAAATTGAATATATAAGAGGATATATAATTATTAATTAATAATCCCAATTTGTTTATTCAGGTCGTTTATAACAATTGGAGAACACCAACTAATTTAAGATAATGGATCCTCTCATTTTCTCTCTTAATCAAGATTGTCCTCTATACTATTCCTTTATATGTGTACTATAAAATGATGTTTTATATTTAAGAACCTCCCCCATAATTCCTTATGGATTTATAAGTGATGAGAAACCCCATTTCTCTCTAATAAATCCCTCTTGGTCACACCCAACACCATGCCGATAAAATCGTAATGAATTCTACCCGAACCTTCTTTGTTCTTTCGGGTTGCCTTATCATTCTTTAAAAGTGGTGATATCTTATCTATATATTTGAGTCTTATGAATTCTGTTTATTTGTACAATATTCTTATATCAATACCCTTTCATCACATTATTTTTGGGAAATATGTGATTTTGAAATATTCCCTCCTTAGAACATTTCGATAAGCCATCCTGTTTTAAGGGTGCATCCCATATTTTTACCCAAATTTCAAGTGCACGCTATCATATTTTTTAAAAAATCATTGTATTTATAAAATCAGTATATTTATTATGAAAACCTTCTTAGTTAAATTCTGGTTTTATATAAAATAATGTCCTTTTTTCTATTTGAAAAGCTCTTTAGTGTTTTCCTTAATTCCGCACAAAAATGTTTTAATGCTAATGTTTCTAAAATACATTATTTATAGGTTGTCACTTATATTTGACACCACATACCATGTTATATGACTATTTTACCCTATGAATTTCCATGTATGTTCTAATCCCTTCCTTTTATAGATTTTTTCATGATACAACCATTGGATATGTTTCATGTCATGATTGTGGTACCCAATTCTTTCCATTGGTAACCTTATGTTTATGTATGGCGGATTATGTATGATTATTTATGTGGAAAGAATATTTATGTGGAATGATTATTTATGTGTCAAGAATATTGATTTATATTTTGAGATGGGTGTGCCAAGATAGTGATCCAATGCATTGGGTAAGGATAAGTCTCATGAGATGTGATGCGAAATGGGATTGGTGGTTAGCCTTGACCCATACCAAAATGTGAAACAAGATAAGCGGTTATCCATGACCTGTACTAAAGATATGATTTATGATTATTCCACATTTATATGATTCCATGTTTATATGATCCCTTTCTTCTGTTAAATGATTTCATATGTTTCATGCTTTGCATATCATTATTTCATTCCTTTTAACTCATGTGATTGAGATGTATCCTTATGTTCATTCCCTTACTGGTCATTTTTAGCTCATCTCATTGTTCATGTGTTCCCCAGTGTACCATATGAAGATGTAAGAGCTCAAAAGAAGATATAATCAATTTATGGAGATTTAAAAAAGAAGTTCTTTTAGTCCCATGTTTTATGTTATATGTACCTAGTCTTCCAAGACACTAGACTTAACAATCCTTGGCTTGTACTCTAATGATTAATTATGCTTAAAATGATGAAATGTTATATGGGAAGTATCGGGTCGCTATTGTACACATATTGTACCCCATGGTCAGATCGTGTAACCCCACTGTTTCCAGCTTTCTATGACCAAACACTTCCAGACTTATTCAGATCCTTCTCCAAGCACCCCAGTCTTCAAAAACAAGAAAAGGTTTGATCCACGTGGATCTGGGACCTTACACCAGATACCTCTCAATAAATTATCATCCTCAAGAATCCAAGACCAACCTAGAGTGGAAACATAAAATGGGTTGTCTCAATAACCACCCCATGAGATACATATCAAATAGTTTTCCACCACAAGTGATCAACAACATTAAAAGAACAACATGACACCTTGCGATGACCACAACCCTCTCCTAAATGATCTACCAGGAGGGATAACTCTCAATGAAGGAAAGCCACAACAAGAAGTAAAATAAGGTCATTTTATAGACAAGAAAGGTCTACAAACACAAAACTATCCTCTTCATAAGGAAAGATCTAAACATTAAAAAACTCAGGATACTCGGTGCGTATCTATGACTCACGTTCCTAGGTAATCTCCTCCACACCACAATGTCACCACAATACATGACCCAAGGGGATAAGAGGACCATGAAACACCTTCTCCATGCCGTCCTGGATCTCATCTGGCCACTCCTCAATGGTCACATCATTGTCATCATCGATCTTTCCCCAATCGATGACGTGAGAGTAATCATGATGATAACGACAGAGCAGTGACTCATGAAAAAAATTATGTATCCAGATCGTATATGGGGGAAGTGTTACCCAATATACCAGGGCTCTAACATGAGCCAACACATCAAAATTCCCAAAAAATTGGCGAGGGAACCTACTCCCACGACCAAGACATCACTGCCCACGATGGGGATTCCCCTTAAAAAACATGTGATCCCCATCATCAAAATATAAAGGTCTTCTACATTTATTGGTATATAATTTATGACAATATAGAAATGCCTTAATACTTTCATGAATCACCTAATCCATATATTTATTATTCAGCACTAGTTCCAGTCTGATAATTGTTGACTCTAGGACCCCAATCTAGCACAAAATATAATGGAAAGATCATCCATAGAAGGATTTAAATGGAACCATACTAATGGTGGAGTGAATGTTATTTTTGTAAGAGAACTCTACCAAAGGTAAGTGCATCATCCATGAACCTTCCAAATCCGGGAAACAAGATAAAAATATGTCTTCAAGAGTTTGGATAGTGCACTCTATTTGACAGTCAGTCTATAGATGAGAAGAAGTGATAAGACATAACTGAGAAGTGGAAGAATGTTGGAGGCATTCCCAAACCCTAGAGGTAAAATGAAGATTTCGATAGGAAATGATCGTCCTCAAGACTCTAGGATGTCTCAACACCTCCTCCAGATACTGCCTCGACTAAACCTCCACTGAACTCGACTTCTTCATCAATATGAAGTGGGATGATTTTGTCAAATGATCCATTACCACCCAAATAGTGGCATGGTCTCCTTGAGCTCAAGGTAAACAAGTAACAATGTAAATTGAGATGTCGTCCCACTTCCACTGAGGAATATTTAATGTCTAGAGAAAACCACTGATGACATGATCCCAAAATTAACATTTTTTCAGACCAAACATCAAGAAACAAATTCCGTAATGGCTCACTTCGACCCATGCCGCCAAAACGTACTCCTAAATGAACATTACAACATTTTCATGATATGATGTAACACTATAGTCGAACTATGGAACTCTCTGAGAACCATCTCATGCATCTCCAAAGAAACAAAAATTCATCCTTGATATAACACATATTGTTTTCATCCTCAAACCAACCATTAGGGGCCTTTCCATGAAAAATCGGTATATCTAAATCTCCAGCTCTATATCCCCTGGCTAGGAATCATCCACATGATGAACTAGAGATTTCTGTAACATCATCTAGAAAAAACATTCTCATCCCCCAACGTCTCCCATATCGAGATGTATTGATAAAAGTTATTCCATTACTCTCTAGGAATCACCAGATTCATACATAGAATCCCTACATGTCTTCCTTCTCAGTGCTTCATCTAGAACATTCTCCTTTATTGGGGTATATGATATTTCAAATTCATATTCTTGTAAGATCATCATCCACCGATGATGTCACAAGTTCATGTCACACTGGAGAAAGCATAGTTCAGGATATTATGATTGGTGAAAACCACAATGCACTTACCAATGAGGTAACGTCACCACAAATTCAAGGAAAATACAATTTCCACCAACTAAAGATCAAGGGTGTAATTTTTACATTCATGGGGATACAACATTTGAGACTTATAAGAAAAAACTGATCTTGAATACATCCGAAGACATCCTGAACCTAGATGAAAAGCATCGCAGAAAGAAACAATCTAAACTACCTCTATTTAATGGAAATTAAATAGAGCACTTACCAACTTCTACTTTTGATACCTAAAATATTCCTGACACTGATCAATCCACCTGAACACATGATAATTCCTGGAAAATTATATCAGAAGAGTCGCAACCCGATTGAAATTAGCTACAATCCTCTTGTAGTATCATGAAAGACCAAGGAAACATCACACCTCTGCCACTGTCTTCTTGTCTTCCCAAGGAACAACTTAATTTATATTTGACAAATGAATAGCTACTCCCAACATGCATAAAAACATGCCCCAAGAAAACTTCTTGATCCCAAAACTCACACTTTGACAAATTGACATACAACTGATGTTGATGATGAACTCCCAAAACGGAAAGTAGATTCTTTTCATGCTCCTCCTCTAAGTTTGAGTACACAAGGATGTCATCGAGGAAAACCACCATGATCATATCCAAGAATCATGTGGTACACAACGTTCCACAATCCCATGAACACATATGGAGAATTCAACACACCGAAAGACCTTACAAGGAACTAATAATGCCCAAGATGACAAGAGAAAGAAGTGTTCGAGATATCCTCATCCTTCCCAAGAATCTAATGATATCATGACAATAAATTGATATTTGAGAAGAAACCTTCATCCTTAAGTTGATAAAATAAGTCATCAATCCATAGAAGAGGATAACTATTCTTCATTATCACATTCTTTAATAAACGATAGTCGATACAGAACCATAAACGGACATCATCCATCTTCATGAAAAAATAGGTGCACCCCATGGTGACACACTTATCCAAACAAAAATGCATTGTAACAGACCATAGAGCTATATACACAACTCATGTAACTCAGAACGGTCCATACTATATAGACACATAGAGATAAGAGACACTCATAGTTATCACTCGATTTGAAACTCGATCTCTCTTAAAGGGGGTAATGCTACAACCTCCTCTGTAAAGACATTAGGGTATTCTTCTATTACCCATGGAATCACCAACTTCTTAACCTCTGATGAACTAAGCATCGGCTCAGCCATCAAGGATGATAAGGACGGAACACGCCTCTGACCCATCCGAGTGTCTCACTCGCTAACAAACACCTTCGGCACTCCATCAGCATCAAGGTACACAACCTGACTCCTAAATCAATCCTCTATATCGTGTAACAAATACAACCAATCCATTCTTATGAATAAATCATATGGTTGTATTCGTAAACATAGGAAATCTCCCCAAGAGAGGTGCTTCCCCAACACCAACTCACACTCTCTACATACTTCAAACAATTCATCTCGACCTTTAATAGGCATAGAAAATTACAAGGGAAATGGAAGCCTCTGTACCTAAAGTTCAAATGTATGGAAAAGGGTAGGGGAAATGAAGGAGTGTGTCTCTCCTGAATCAAACACAAAATAAAACCATGTAGAAAACTAGAAAAGCGTACCTTAAACGATGTCCTACACTTCTGGCACTATAAACATTGAAGAAAGATGATTTTAGTGACCTCCTTCGCTACCTCTATGACATTGATGATGGCCAACACCATGTCCACACTCTTATCTTTTAAGATGGGGATAATCACAGGGATATCCTCTACCTTCCCCATTTGGTCTCCGCTAATCCAAAGCTGGTGTAACTTGCTACTACTGCCTCGGCTGGAATTGCCTAAGTGGAGGAAACTAGAGGGGAGCACATTGTGCATGATGAATGCTATGAAAGGTTAGGAACTCTAACTACTAATGACCTATACCTCCATTAGAAATAAAAGATCATAATCTCTTTTAATAGGCTTCAGTGCTTCTTCCCCATGAAAAATGATATGCTGAGGGATGGGACCTACCCCCGGTAGAACAAAAAATCTTCTACCCTAAAAACTAGAAACCCCACACCATAGATATACTTCATGAGTAATCATGATAACCCCCATATCATAAATATATGGTCTTGGATAACCTCCTATTGATGAAATATTCCCTCACTATCACCAAACTATATGTCTTTAGCATAAAAGTGGTCACCAGGAACTGGATCCCTAGACGAAAATCCTCCTCAAAATGCGTCATCGTAGCATCCTCATCTTGCAACAGGTATGAAGCCTATTTTAACAGGTTACTAAAATGGATTCCTAAATCTCACACACCGGTGATCGCCTATTGAAGGGTAAGAATATTATAGAGACTAGACTCCTTCATGGTCGAAGAAAGACAGTCAACTATGAACATGTCTCGGAACTCATCCCATGAGATCCCTAACTCCTCACGATCCCCAAGGAATAAGAATAACCACTACCTCTCTATTACATGAAACATCGTCACAACCAAATACACGTAGTGCTCCTTCTGATCACGAATCGAACTGAAGGCTATCTCAACATCATTCAACCAGCCTTCTATGAATACAACTAAAATGGAGCCCTCTTACTTCTGTAGACTCTGGCACTGAAACTCACGGAGTGTCCTCTTACAACTGTCTTCATCGTCAGCCTATACCCTATGTCTATCTATTGAAACAACCTTCTATACATATTTTTTGTAAACCCAATGAAGACATCGACCTAGAACCATATATGAAAAATTAAAAATATTTAGAGTTTCTAAACGTGGAATATTGAAGACTCAACATTAAATAATTAATTTCATCAATTTATTAATTCTAGGTTAACTTATCCCGTGGTATCCCCATTAAAACATGGGAACATAGAAGAATGACGCATGATCCTTTCCTAGGTATCTTCCCTGCAACTAATACCACCTTTTTTTAGTAGCCACTATAATCATAAAGGTTTGTGCCTGAGATCACAAGTCGCCCTATATGCCTATGTCTTATCTAGTCTCCAATGTTTACATCACTTTATAAACATGACTAGAACGTTTTCCCTACCAATCCATGAAACCTCACATATTTCTAACACCTAACTCCACCCTATCCCTAATATATACATCTAATTCCACTATCTCATGCACCCCCTCCCCCCATGTGTACCCCTCCTAGGCCGGAAATCTGAGAAGGGAGATAATGACCCCTTGAGTCCTGCCTCCAATAGGCCCCAAGTTAGAGACTGGCACCAAGGGTATAATAAACACACCAATGGGAGGCATTGCCATCTAAGAGAACACATGATAAAAAAAAGATAATATATACACTAATCGTATAAATCTCAGATTGATGTATATAATAATTCCCAATTACACATATGTAATTTCATGAAAAACTACTACAAATCTAAGGAAAATCTATAAGTTCCAATGGAAGGTAAAAACAACAACGACTAGGAAGCTCGAACTACTACGGTAGCACCAAGCTAGTAGTAACCAGATTAATCTCCAACCTACTCCAAGTGACTTGAAAAATAGTTTATATATATAGGGTGAGTACAACATCATATTCTGTTGGATCCTCCAAAGATCCTCTCGTGATAAATTAACAAAAGCATGATAAAGCACAACGAACAACAAGTGGAAAAAACATGTCACCTAAACAGGTATACTATGTTCCCATACTCGACATGGATACTATCACCATGTATCTCACAAAAAAGTATATAATGTAATAAATAATATCAAGGGTACTAGATACCACTTCCCCACCAGTTTTCCTCTTTTCCCCAATGTCGCACGTCCGAAGAATCTATCTCAAAAATTAATTCCCACAGACACCTCGACTTAGAACCACAACATGCACCTAATTCAAAAAAACACCACATCCACATAAACCAAGAAACCAGGTAGTTTCTGGGTGCCACCACAGGGCAGATAACGTGTCTCGTACGTTGGTTATTAAACGTCAAACCATTATATCCCACACACCGAGTAAGTATCTTCAAGAAATTACAACCTATACACATTACATGTATAATAGTCCACAGAAAACTATACCAATAATATATGTGTGTGAATAATCACAAGACATTATATCCCTCTAGAGACAAATATTGGGAAGACTAAAATCTATGCATACCATCATTTGTAACAACCAAAAGAAGATTCTGGGGCCAATGGGGGTAGTCAGCGCACCCCCCAATGCTGAGAATCCTTGGGGTGTTAGTTGACCCAGATGATGGGGTGGAGTTGCGTATAGAAACACAAAAAAGTACATAACATACTATATATCAAATCCAAACTATGGGAATAACATAGTGTTAGACTCAAATTCATCTAACAACTATTAGAATCCTACGTTCCACTTCTAAGACTAGGTATCATATAAGCACAAAACCATTTAAATATCTTTATAAATTACTTAATTGTCTTATTACTAGTTTCACATAATGGAAATTATTTATTTAAACATTAAATAACCATTCAAATATTTCTCAATTCATTTCATTAGAGTCACAAAAATGTTATTTTCCATCTAGGAATAACCAAACCAAGTCCTGGATTCCTCCGAAACATATCCTCGACATTGCATCCTAGCAAGATCCTTCCCCAAGGGTTTAAAATTATTTATTCAATAATTTATAACAGTATTATTACTTCCCAAAAATTTACTAAATCCCGAATATCCAAATCTACAATACCAAACAGAAGGGGCTCAATAAGGTGAGTAGATGATCTACCCATCGAGTTTTCGAACCTATTGCAGTATTATAGACCCATCAATATTTGAGAAGTTAAACATGGAAAGCATGTGGTATACCCCATGAATCTTTGACTCTTATTGGGAGTAGGGTAAGGAAGACCATATGCCTAAGGAAATGTTGAATGTAATGAAGATAGAAACCAACAATATTCAGCAAACATCCAATCATTCACATACAACCAGTTTGATTATCTCTAGTGTTCTCCCTAACACCCACATGCCTGAACCGATGCATCTCACCACTAAAGGCATCAACTACTGCCATAACAAATGGGAATCCCCACCCCCACATATAATAGTAACTATCCATGATCACATCACAATAGAATCATCGGATAAACAAACATCATATCAAATGGTCTCTTGGTCCTTAAACAAGGCATCCAACCTTCATAAATAATGAGCACTCATGGCTTCAAAACACATGTCACTCAGACT
This sequence comes from Viscum album, assembly GCA_963277665.1. Lineage (NCBI taxonomy): Eukaryota > Viridiplantae > Streptophyta > Magnoliopsida > Santalales > Viscaceae > Viscum > Viscum album. The sequence goes on from OY728148.1 coordinate 1,146,169,829, forward strand.
TACAATCAAGATGGAAACTCAGAACACTACCAGGTATCATCTATTATCAAATGGATAGATAATTTATCCATTTGAAATTAACAAATTTATTAAATGTAGGTTCCAACTTTGGAAAACCTAATCAATAAGATATCATAGCTATCACAAATAATTAAACATGATTACTCCTTCAATTTGATAAAATCAAATTACAACAACAAACTGATTCATTTACATGCCACATTATCATCATACAATTAATTATCAATTAATTCTGGATTTATGTTCTTTATGAATTTCATTAAGAAAAAAACGATAACCAAAAAATCAGAGATATAACACTGTCAGGAAAATCAAGAGGAAAACTGTTATTACGGGGCAAAGAAACAACATACAATCAAACCAATTCTTTTAATCTAGTACAATTATTTAATTACATCAATTCAATTATTTTGTGTAGGGGTAAATCATGATAAATCTATGATTTCACATAAAATAATATAGAAGAAATGAATCCCCTAACCAAAATGTTCTTGAAGTTATTTATAAACGAAAGATCCACACAACTAGATTAAGAGCTCATCCCCCGTGACAATTTCTTTTACCCGAAGATGATTCCGCACAACCGCACCAATATAAAACACAAAAACTCCCTTAAAATCAATGGAGATCATGAAACATATCATGGAAAAGTTAAATGGGGGAAAATATCAAATAAAACCAAGTAATGGAGATAGATATTACCTCGGATTTATGACATATCGAAGAAGGAAGCTTGAGATCAAACATAGCCGAAGAGATATCTAAAATCCCATAGAGGAGTCTTTTGGGTCTACTGGGACAAGAGGGGTGGAAGCCTCAGCTAGATGGTTTGAAAAACCCAAGTGTCTAACAAGTTTTTAAATCACCTAGTGGTGGGTTAGTACACAACGTGTACATTCCCATCATGTCATGTGCTGCCTTGAGTTTGACATGCACCGTAATACCCATCACCTCGAGTCTTATATTATTTTACTGGAACTCGAATGGTACATGTCATGTACCACCACGGTCAAGTCGTGTTACCACACAGATTCCATATTTCTACGATAAAACTCTTCTAAACTCATTTTGAGCCATCTCCGACCACCACAATCATCAAAATCATTCAAAGGGTCAATCAACGTTGATCTGGGCCCATAAAATGAAACAATAAATAAACTAATAGTATTAAAGAGGATAAAGGAGAAGGAAAATATATAATATGAAACATCAATAAAATAGAGGTAAATCGTGAAAACCATGAATATGAATGAGAATATGAAAATTTATAGCATGTTCAACAATATTAATAGTGCTAAAACAAAGTAATACATTATAGTTCATAAAGGGGGGATATTCAAAAACTATGTTATAAATACACTATATGGTTGTTAGGGATGACATGTGATAGTTAATAGAGAACTAATCGGAACCAGGTAAATATGAAAAGAATTACGATGACCCTCTATTGGTCCTCTTGATAATATATGTTCATGTCATGTAATACTAGAATGAAAATCATCAAAATGACCACACCGTGATAAACAGTGTAAGATTTCATGGATGAGGTACTAACCAATCATGGCATTAAGTATGCCTTAAATAAAAAACTAGTAAATTTCTATGTATATGACTTTACATAATGTTTTACCATTCATATTGTGAAAAAAATGAAATAAGACCCTAATGGCACATATTATAATATTAAATTTCATAAAGCAATATAATACGAAGAAGATCACATGACAAATTCATTTATGTGTTTTGGAAAATGATCCCTACGTCTTTGGAGAATAAAAAATTTCACTATGATTAGGGGCATAATTCAGGTTCAATAACATAGTTTCAAACAAATATACAAAACCTATCTCAAATTTCTTAATAAATAAGATGATAAAATTGGGCCACTAACCACATATAATGATCACTCTACTACATTTACTGATGGATAGAAGTATTTGGAGTGAGATTGTTTTCTATCTCCAAATATCGGGATTCAACAATTTCCATTTCAAATTCTACAATTCTACTAATCCCAATCAATATCACCTAGTCATATCTACTCCGACGATTCATAGTTTAAATAGCTCTAAATATTCGGTTTTGGGTAATTCCTACCTCAAACCCTTAAATAAGAGTTCACTGATCCCATTAACCACCAATAATATGACCGTGGATGTCAAATAATAAGAATCATATTCGGTTGTGTGGTCCAAATTACTAAAATTATGTACAAAATCATCAAAAGATAATTGAAATACCATTCAAATAAGGTATAGGATTGTATACATAATGATAAAAAGTTATTAAGTCTTTAATTGGTCAATGTGGTTGAATTAAAAAGGAAAATTCAAAAAAATGGTCACTTATTCACTCATCCCCATCAGAGTGATCACAAAACCAAATCACATAAATATGTATCATAGAAAATCTAGGGTACATAAAATTTTATTTAAATTCTTCTGCCGAATTCAATCCCATATTTGAAAAATTTATTTTAGAATAATATAGATACGATTTACATTGATAACTAAATCTTCATCTCTGATGAATTTGAAGTGATGTTTTCATCCAAATAGACATGGAATGGGAAGAAAATGAAGGTAAATTATATAATTAAAATATCAATTTAAATTAAGGATCGATCATGTTATAAAGAATCTATGTGATGAAATTGTTTATATGACATATTTTTTGAGAGCTATAATTTTGAAGAAGAACATTCAAGCTATGAGACATTTGTGGTGGTTGATACTGGAAATAAAATTTATGAACTATACTCTAAAATAAAAGATTTTTTTTTTGAAAATTCCTATATAATTGTTCACTTTTAGTTTTAATGATATAAATCTATTTATTGATGAAGGAAAATCTAGAAAAAGATTGTTATGAAAAACTGTGTAAATGTGTATGAATTTTCAAAACATAATCTCTTATAGGGGAATTTAGGATGAAATGAAATAATTGATAACACATTGTAGTGGAATAGTTTCTTTAGTTTGGGAAGAATTTTGTATAATGTTTTGTGAGAAGGAAGTGTCAAAAAATATATTTTTGGAAGATATCCTTTCACTTTAATAACTGTACAAAACATCACTCAATATTAATGATGTACAATTAGAGGTTAATGTGAAATGAATAAAATTAATTTATAGATATTCATTATAATAAAAAAATTGATTGAAATGAAAAAAACACATGAAAGAAGGATTGGGATGATATCATGTCTGCATTTGATGATGTGAATAACACCCTCAACATGAAGAGTATTTATCATGGGGTAAGAATAATAAATTTGGAACCAACAAATGAATGAATATCCAACATTTTAGAAATTTAATGTTTATGATACAGATGATTATATTCAATATAATGTATCCAAGAGGACACATATCAATGGTGAGATGTTTTGAATTTCATCCATTGATTAACTAACAACATGCTCTTTGAGAGATGAATCATTAATTGTAAAATATATTGATTTTAAAAATGTGTTTTCTGGGGGAGTACACGATTTAAATTAAACGTATAATAATATTAACAAATAAAAAAATAATAATACTACCAAAATATCAATAATTATTAGAGGAGTTTGTCAAAAATCATGCTCCCCATAGGATCCCAAACATATTATATGAAATAATGAAAAGACAAAGGTATAAAATATGACTACAACAAATAATTTTTTTCCATTTTTAAAGTCAGTTTATTGGTTTCTGTTACCCCAAATTACAACCAAAACATGAAAAAGTAAAACATACACATCAAAGTAACCAGACTCATCCCCTCACCCCATAAAGGATCTATCTTCTTCAGTAGCTGATTTCTATTCTAGAGACTTCTAATAGCTTGCACATTGAACTTGAATCCTATGCAGTTCAGGACAGGGTTGCTCTGGGGATGACTTCTTGACCATACTTCTATTTTTAAAATCCACAGTCACCTTAGTGTTCTATTAAGAAGTCGATCTAGTCGACATCGTCCATGAAAGATAAGAGTAATCCTTCATTGGTTGTCTTCTTGGAGAAGAAGACAAGTGTCCATCAGCTATCACCATCGTCTGATTCCCACTTTGAACCACATCACTGAATGACCGACCGAATGGACCACTCTCATTTTCGTTCCCACTCCCAGAACTCTCCCTTCCAATATCAGCTTGTACCCCTAAAACTACAGCAGGAGATTCAGAGTTGATCCCCTGCCTCTGGTCTGGAGTGTTACCCTCAATCGAAGGGAGCCACCTCTCCTCCATAGTATCTTCCTCCACGTCCAGGTACCCTATCTCTTTTCCCATACCTTGTAGTCCCTCCGGTGTTTTCACACCACAATTCATCCCTGTAACATAATCCTCATCCATTCCACCCTCTAAAATTCCTATCGAGAGGTCATTAAACCGGTTTCTAAGAGTAATGAAGGGCCTGGACAAGGGCTCCAAACCCTTATTACCCTTAGCACAGACAGGAAAGACCTCCTCCAATAAGATGGAGCATCTCTCCTCCACATTCTGATTTGTATCTTTTTTAATAGTTGAACTAGATGTGTTCTTTAAAACATGCCTTTGCCTTTTGAAGCCATTAGAAACCAACGGGTTTAACTGCAGCCTCGGTCCTCCAGCCGCCTCTAAATCATGGACCTCTCCCCAGGTCACCTGGTGGGGGCTAGGTGGCTGGACCCCCACAACAGACTTAGACATCAGAGAAACTTTCCCTCCTTCTATCAATCCCAATTCACCCTGAGTGTGATCCATCACCATTTACTGTTCAGAGTTCTTGTTGCTTGAATCATACTCTATCCTAACAGAAAAAGAATACTCACCACACTGAGTCTCACCATTCATTGGATGCACTTGGGACAGCATAGCCTTAGATATTTCAGAGTTATGGGTGCCTTTATCAGTGGCAATCTCCATAGCCCCCTGAACTGGGATCTTCATCACTTCAACCTTCACCTTCTTATCTTTAGATTTAAACATTCTCAGGGGATCTCTCCTTCAGCAGACCAACGAAGGGTGCCCCGGATGCTTACAAAAGGAGAAGAATTCCATCCAGTTTTCATATACCACCATCTGTTTGCACCTGTACTCCTCACCAATGGTAATCCATACAAAATCGAATGGAAGGTGAGACACATCTAATTAATCATGGATCTGGGGATTAACCGGATGACACACAACCACAATACGATTATCAGAACAAAGAAACCTTCCTAACATATTACCTATCATCCGAAGAATAGCGGTATTCTAGAAAGGAAGTAGAATTTTAGGTAAACTGACTCAAACCACCATTGACGGCGAACCCCACATCATATAATGATCGAAAATCCATCGATGGAGGATGAAACTCATCCCATTGAATCTTCGCGGAGCCCTAGACCATGATTGAATGAGGTCCGCCTCCAATTAAAATAGGATCATGATCTACAGGCTATCAAGAAAACCAACCACCACCCATTCTTGCAGATCCTAGGAACCAAACACAAACCAATCAAAAGAATCAACTGATGGTCTCTTATGCTTGAAACAGGAAACCAGAGTGAGGTTCAGAAGCACATAAGTCTTCGAGAACTCTGAGTTCGAGATCTGGAGGTTAGGGTATCCATCAAGGAGCTCCGGGGCATTAAGTAAAATCGAATCATTGGGAAAATGAGGAAGGAAATATGAATTAGAAAAAGGATGTAAGAACTCAGGACCCTCAGGAATCGATGATTCCCCCTCCCCCGTGATGGTTGGAGGGGTCGATGCTGAAGCCACCATTGTCACCGAGGGAAAAAGAGAATCCCTAGGTGGAAGAGCACTAAACTATATTGCACTTTTGTAACTATTCCAAATATGACTACACTATATGAATAGGTAAAAGAAAGGTTTATCTGGGTTACTATTGGTGCTATTTTAACATTGGAAAAAATTTCTTGAATGATGAATTTTTTTAATCCTTTGAAGAAAAAATATACCTTGTTTAAGAGTGAGTGGATCTGAAGAAAACCTAAAACATGTAGAAAATATAAGATCTTATAAAAAAGAAATAATCAATATTATATGTGTCAATTCAAATACATGAAATAGTTTTTTTATTATTGCTATAAAAGTTTTCAAAATGATGATCTATATTAGTAAAAATAAACTCATCCCAATTTTTTGTTTTTCCAAAGAGAATTCCACATTAGATAATGAAATAGGTTATTAAATAAAAACTATATTCTTGAGGAGTAGATAAAAGATAAGTGTAATGAAAATAAATCTAATAATTCGTGAAAATTTCATAACATGATGAAATTATGGAGATGGATAAACAAATAAGATACTAATAAATGGGAATATTAAGGAGAGTAAAATTAATATATGTGGGAGGTGTAGATAGAACATAAATTTTGAAAAAACAATATGAATATCACTCTAGCATAAGAATAAATAATAAATAATATAAATGGTAAATGGTAAATTCCATTGAATTTTGGTTATTTTATTGAAAATTTAAATTGGATCATTCCACACATTAATTTGACTAATGAAAATTTTAATTCCATTACATCAAATTTATAATGGAATTTGTAGCAAAAAGTAGAACTATCCTGAAGAGATACCATAATATCAAATATGGAAATATTTTTATGGTCTTGGATGAGAGGAAACTCTAAAATTTACTTGTATTACTAATGAGAAAGGAAATTCCCAACATATTAAATTATAATTGTTAATGTGTAGTTACTTATAGTGATTCAATAGATTATAAAAAACGGTTAGTTGTTTTAGGTTTTTTACATATATTACATTAAAGAATATTCCCATCATTGTGTGTTAAAATATACTTGATAAAGAGGACATAAGTGAATCTATTTAGAGGTTATTTTCCAGAAGTTATTGGATATCAATGATAAATTCTTCCATGAACGTGTGTAATTATAAATTTCTATGGATAAATTGGTAATTATTTATCATAATCAGTCTTTTTTATCCTGTTTTATTTACTATAAATCTGATTATTTTTATGGAGGTTGAGTTTATGGGAAATCTATGATAAAGGGAGATTTGTCTATCATTCACCATGAATAAATTATAAATTTATTAAGATAAGTGTTATAAACATGGTATTATCCTTTAGACTTTGTTATTGCACAGAAATGAGAAATTATGAAAAGTGACATATGATTGAATATTTTGTAAAAAACTATGAATTCTTCATAAAAGAACTCTTATTCTCAACACTGTATTTTCCCATTATGATATAGAGTAACCTGATTACTTGTTTATTTCTTATTCATGATGTGGTTTTTTTCTTTTTCTACATTGGTTCAAGATTTATTTAAGAATTAACAAGGGTGATGTTTTTCCCTTTTGACAAACCATGGGAGAATCACGTGGATAGAGATCAGAAACCCTACCCTTACATTTCAATTTTATTCAGTGTCAATAATGGGGAAATCAAATACTGTATAAATCTATAAGAACACAGATGATTATTTTAATGAATATTATTCTATATATGTGGATTAATGATATGATCTTTATGCTAAATACATTATATCAAAGACTAAGAAGTAGTAATATCAATAACAAGTTTGATTGTGTTCGTATAAATCTAGATAAAGGGGATACTAATGAATTAATATTCCCTTGAGGTGAGTTAGATATATTTTAGAATTAATTTTGTGAAGGTTGTAAATTGATGATGAAATAGTTATTTTCTATTTATTATCTTAAAACAAGTTACTGATGTCTTTAAAATAGTGAAAGATAAATTTGAATGTGTATATTGGTACATTATAAGGATAAAATATAATTTCAAAACACTAATTTTTATGGTTTCTTGATTCAACAACCAGTTTATAAAAGTAACCAATTAATTTGGAAGAGTCAGAAGATTTCAAAAGTGTATATTCATTTGAGTTTTTAGGGAGTTCCCACAATACATTTATATCATGTAAAAAACAGATTTGATCCTATAAGAAATTGATCTATGGTGTTAGACTTATTAATATTCATATTACATTGAAAATGTCATGTAATACATATAGGGTGTCACATAAGGATTTCATTCCATGTAAAATATTAAACATTTCTAAATTATGAGACTCAAATAGATGTATGATATGCATAGTGTATGTCATATGGATTTATTATTATAGTGTATGGATTTTTCTCTATGTGTACTAATTTATCATTTTTTGATATTGAAGAATTAATGATAATTACCCAGTAATAAATAATGTGAGAAAATGTGGATTACAAAAAATATATTCTGATAAATGAAATATATGACTAGAAAATTATTTAAATGGATCTTCAGGGATTTAAATATTACAATAAGTATAGATTAATTATAATTCATTCTAATACAAAAGAAAAAACCGAGGAAGAATCTCATGGTTAGACGAGTTCCATACCATAATTAAAAACTATGATTTTATAGGGCTATGCACATGCAGAAATTTTCAAAACTAAATGTTGATGGTTTTGTGGAGAGGGAGATCCTGATATTCCAATATCATGGGAGGAAATTATTCAAACACTAATCTATCTAGTTTATACATTATAACATACATATACATATATTAACATGTTTCTCACATATTGAATCATGCCATCACTATAAATTTATCTAGATTCCTAGACACTACAATCCCAAGTATCCATATTTTTTCCAATATTATTTATCTATGCATTTTTACTTATATCCACTCAATTATTTGATGATTCTACCCAAAATAACTAAACATTTATTATTTTAAAATCTCAATATAGTTTGAATTTTAAACCATTTATACCCTAAAATATTATCTATCTATCTGTGTTGAGTGATCCCTTTCTCAGTTAGGCTGCCCCACAATGAATATTCTCACAGTTCATGGGACCCTTATTAATTTACATCTAATTTCCACATGATCTATATTTAAATATCTTTAAAAGAAAATGGATTTTTTGTGCCTTACATATTTTTCAATATCACAGGATAAAGTATTGGTCATAGAGAGATTCAATACTCCCACCATCCTTGTGATGTTTTTCTACTGTCATCCTTCTCGTGGATCCTTTAATAACATCATAAACAAATAGTTGAGATTAAACTCACTGATAATTATCATCATTATTTTATTTTACTTATATATGAGTACTTTCCCTCAATTTTACGGCTGAAGGAAGATAAAACCTATGTTTATTAGAAATATTTCATCTTCCATGGAGATTTGAAATTCCACATTGACTGATATCCCAATATAATTATGGCCCGGTAATGGCTCCTCTGCAATTTAAAATATTATTGATCCTCAATGTAATTTTGGATTCCAAAATAAGTTTCTTTATTGATGATGTTATAAACCTTAACATACATTGTCTATTGGTTCACTAAATATGTGTGAAGTTTGAAATTTCTTATGACAATTCTTCCCTCCTAAAACATAAATTTAGTGATGATATATTAAATTGGGAACATATCCTATATGAAATGAATTCCATATTAAAGAATTTCTTCTCATTATCAAGTATATAATAAAACTACTACATTAATACTCTATTCCCCCATAATACATCCTTATAGGGAGCTCCACAAAATATTAGCTGCAATTTTATTCATAAAAATGAACAATTGTCACCGTTTTTACCTTTCTCTAACATGGTGGATCCCATATCAGATTATTTTTATTTATAGATAAATATCAACATTCAAATTGATTTTATAGTGTGTTCATATTCCTGACTCCATCCACCCAAGATACATCTTACCTCATTCCCCTATTTCACCATCCTCCCTTAATTATCTTCTAGTCCCCTCAATAGTGACACCCATCATTTTCATCTAAAATAGTATTGTGAACATAGTTTTCCCTCATAATGAATTCCTTACCTCATCTTGATATTTTTGAATCAGATTTATTACCTGTAATGGAGTTTCTATTATCCACAATAAAAAAATTGGTAAAGGGAACAACAACAACTACCCATCACATCAGGTTATTGGATTTAAAAGAGGAACAAAATATTAATATGAAAGTAGTTCAATTACCAGGATGAAGATATTTGTTTCTATTAGTTTTGTAAAGGTTGGATTACTAGTAGAAATTGATTTCACACCTATATGTATTGGTATATATCATTACATGTAATATTATAGTCGTGGAATCCCCGTCAAAGGTTAAATTTATTCATTATATTTTAATGGAAACTAAACTGTCTGATCTGATAGTGCATGATAATAAACACAACATATGCATTTTCAATGAATCATTAAGGAAAACCCTTTTCCATTATAATCATTAATATTCACCAATCAATAACTATATTTGTATTGTGTATTGGAATGAAGAATATATAGAATTTATCCTTATATCGGATCATTAGATTATATCCAAGGTATTATCATCCTCATTCTCCATCTATTTTAATAGTTTAGATTTCTGATTGGACATGAATAAAATGAACCCTTTATAGAGGACATATAATCATTTTAACAAGGTAAAATTAATTTTCATACTTTTGGGAGAGATTAATATCACAACCTCACATATGTAAAAGGTAATAGGCTCTTAGTTTTTATGAAAATATTTGGTAGGTACTATGGTCCTTATATAAAAAAAAGATACTTTACATGGGAAATGAAGGTAGTAGAATAACATGGTATTGAAAAAAGGATCTTGGTGAATGGTGTTATTTTTATTAAATATTTATATTATAAAACATAAAAAAATGAACTCATTCAAGAGACTACTGGTTAAACATCTTCCATGTAAATATTCAGACTACTCGTCAATTCCTTGATCTATAAGAAATACAAAAGTTGGTCCTCAAGGATTCATGTTTTCCTAATACTAGTATATTTAACTATATATTATATAAGTCATTAAAAAATCATGTAATGAATCTCCCTATGGACCTCATGGTATATTCTGTAATTAAAGATCATCTAACCTAGAATAGGCTCCATGGAAAGTCTATGAGGGATTCCATATCCATTTATATGATTTTTTAACCGAGTAAAGAGGTTCTAGGTAGTTATAATCATTATGAAATTATTGTGATGATGGGCTTGGAGATCATCTATCAGTCCAAGAACATTATTTTCTAAATTAATATATTATGGTAAAACAATTTTTTTTCTAAATGACTTTGTTAGGGGGATATGAATACTAGAAATAGACATGAATGTATCCTGGAAAGAACATGTTTCAATTGTTTTAAATTATAAGGAGGGGATGGGTCTTTAGTTATATAATAACATTTGAGGGTTGGGACCACTTGATTTTTATGACTTCTCTATCAATCATATGACTGATGTTAATATCAACAATGTTGAATGAAATGAAAGTCCTCATTCAATTCAAAATAATTTCATAAGCATGGACCAAACCTTGATTTCATTTATATTATAGTGGTGTTTTTAGATCCTTCAATAATAAGAATGTAATGTTTTAGGTCTGTAGATATTCCATGTTTTGGATTTCATCTATTATATAATACGTAGAGAAATTATGATGATTGACTTTTTCAATATGTGTTAGTGACGTGGGATAATAATGAAGTGTTTTAATCATAGATGGGAAAGTAAATATTTTATAATTCCTGAAGGACATTTCTAGATCGAATTTAAAATTTGAATTTAAAGGTGATTATTTCTATTCATATATCTAATATAATGAAAAATTATTAATGAGAGGTAAGTGGTACTACCAATAATTGTTTTCATAAGATTAGATTATGTTGTAGGAATTATATATTAATTAATTGACTACTCATTTATGTGAGATGAAGTTGTTCTGAAATTATTTTAGTGGAGTCTTTAATATGAAAATTAGTTATTATTTTCATAAGTCATGGATTCAAAATAGAAATTCCATATATTATAAGAGTAAAAACTAAATGGAGAAGTGTACATTGTAAATTTGGTATAATAATATATTACTTAATAAAATTAAATTTGATAATTGGAAAAGTAATGATCCAACTAATTAAAGGAGGTAATGACATTCAATGTTTCCATTACGTTCATATGACGAAATTATATTTTTTATTTTGACAATGTGTCTAAGGTTTCTATAGCATAGAAGGAATTGACGTGATCCCTTTTTTACTTTGAGATATATAATCACACATTCTATGCTATGTAAGACTTTAGGAGTTCCACCTCATATTTTGAGGGTGTCTTTTATGACATCAATGAATTGTTTAACATGATGCTTCTTCTAAAATAGAAAATTTTATTCTATTTATGACTCTATTTGGGGAGATTTTATGAATTTAAATTCATAAAATATTACATGATCTATATTTTTATATCATCATAAATTCCCAATATGATAGATTTTGTTATATATAAAATTTCATAAAAAATATAAAAAATTTATTATTTTAGAATATATATTTTGAATGATGGAAAAGAATATTTGATGATGATTCAAACCAATTTTCGTGGATTTAAATGTGATACTAAAATTAGAGTGAATTGTATTAAATAAAATAACAATGAAAGACCATTTGGCGATAAGCTAATATTTAGATGAGTTCCACATCACATGCTTCAAGTGACATTTCACTATTGAAAGAACACATGATGATTTTTTGAAAAACATATATACTGATAAATTTAATGAAATAAGATCATGATTTTATGATATCCTAATAAGTAATTATCTTGGTACCAATGGACTATGAAGAATTGTATATTAAATGAGTTTGAATTACAATTAAAAATAGTAAAATAATTTCCATTTTTGAAAAATAATGATATCATATTTTGGATATTATAGGCATTCAAAATAAAATATGGAAACATATTATTCATAATTTTGTGTATATGAAATAAAATTAGATGAATAAGCTATGGTTGATTAAAAAATATAATTAATTTAATAGATATTAATAGTTGATGAATTGAATGTTGATACTCAAACGACTACAAATAGGGATCATAAATTCATATTGAAGAAGAGATATTAGACAGAGTGGAAGACCTACTATATAATAATATCATACAAGGATATATTTATTACCACTGAATATGTTTGAGAAGATGTTTGTGGAAAATTTGTTTTATACATATAAGAGGGAATAATATTGATGATTCATGAAAATGAATACTCACCGACTATGAAAGTTAGACACCATCCTAGAATATGGATATTGATTTATGATATGGTAGAGAACCAATGGGAAACTAAATACAAAGTGAAGGAGTATAAATACCCTCTAGTGGGACTCTCGGGCTCGTGAATGGATTCCATGAAAACATTATCATGGAACTTGTCCTGTAACCACATCCCATTAACCGGTGGAATAATTCATGGTTACAAGGACTATCAATTATGGATATGTAGAATAATTTCAAGGTTTAACATTGTGACTAATTTTTTCTTTACATTAACTTAGAACATTATCTTGGAGCAGTAGAGTGCTATAAATATAAGAGGAGGTAATTATTTAATCAGTCAATGTTTTTTAATTTTGAGGATAAATTCATAAAACTAAAATTGGGTCACTCATTTACCCCCTCCACCAGTCAGTAATCACTATAACTTATCAATTGAATTTCTATTTAACAATATATATGTTTCCATTGATTAGATATTATTTTAATTTTATTTAGTATATCAATAAAAAGTGATTATTTAATAAAATAATTGATTCATTTTATTTATAGAACTCATTCTATATCCTTATTGATGATGAAATAATTGCATCATACCAAATAGTAAATGACTAGAACAAAAAATTTCAGAAAACATTGAGAATTATATCAATTGGATTGAAGGATCTATCACTTCATGAAGCTTATAAAAGTGATAATTATTCATCTAAAAATTATAGGGAGAATGATCGTGTTGAATAATATTCATTAATATATATAAATTATGAGGAGGAAGAGACATACATGATAGTATAATATATCAACCTTAATGTTAATACTCATTTCATTAATGTTCCCAATAATTGATAAATTTTATTTTAGTTGTTAGTAAGGGAATTTTTAATGAAAATTTACCTATAGAATATTAAATTAACTAAATTTATAATTCACCATGTATGAATATTTTAAATTAAATTTTTATTATATATCTTGAATAAGTAATCGAATAAAGTAAAATAATTTACAACAAAATTGTTTCCCTAGTTGAATAATAAATGAAAAGGATGTTTTGTGAGAATGTGTTTTAAGAATTGTATTTTTGGAAGTTATCTTTTAACAGGAGAAAATATAAAAAAGATATATCCATGTAAAAGATACTAATTTAGAGGGTAAATAAAAATGAATAAAATATTTTAATTTCTCTATAAGTGAATATAACTCAATTAATTAAGAAAAATAATGAATTTGAGGAAGGATTTGTAAGAAAAATAGTAAATTGTTGAGGATGAGAAGAACTGCCTCAACGTGAACAATCATCATTTTGAGGTAGGACTATAAAATATAGATCAACAGAATATAGATCATTTTATTTTTTGGTAAATAATTATATGTAATCAAATGATTCTATTGAGAGTCATGTATCATAGAAGACTCATATCACTGACCAGGAGAGAATGAAATTATCCCTTTATCATCCAACAACAATATCTATAAAATAATAACTATCCATATAAAATAGATTTAATTTAGTAAATATTTATTCCTGGACAGTGAAATATTTCATGTGAGAATTTTAGAATTATGTGTGGGGAAAATATTATGAAGCGTAAAAATACATATATTATTGAAATATGTGTGTTAATGAAATCTGGTTCCCAAAAATGATCCCAAACTGGTGATATGAATAAAAAACAAAGTATCAAATTTAAGTAGAATACATAATTATGAAAATGTAAGAGACTTATGGGTCACTATTGATATAGTTGGATGTTCCTGAACAGGTACATATAAAGTTGGAAATTTTTTTATTCATTGGTGAAAATGATTGTTATATTTAACAGTAGTAGTGCAAGAAAAGGATGAATATTTTATGGTAAGAATTATACTTCATAGAAATGTATTACATTTTCTATTAACAATAGATTCTATTTCATGAAATAATTTTTTTATTAATGTTGTAATATTTGTGATAGGAATGATGTGTGTTGGTAAAAAAACTCAAAATTACTCTTATGATACTATGAAGCCAAGACCGCAGTATAAAAAACGGTGATAATATAAAAAATTAAAAACATTAGGATCATAGAAAGGATACTTTTTATCTAAATAATCCAATTAAATTTAATTTAAATAAATAATGGGATAGAATCACCCCTGATGAAAAGGGAGATTAGTAACCAATTAATGTGAAAATTAAGGATGTTAAAAATAATATTCGTTGATGGTGTATCGACATTGTTAAATATAAATAATATAGTATGAATTTTACACTATAATGTAAAATAATATTATAGAAGTTGATTTTAAATGGAAAATTACCACTATCTATTGGATGTTTCATTGAAAATGTATACATGATCATTCTACTCGTTGTAAATACCAATGACTTGATGAATTACTTGTTATTTAGGGAAAACTATAATTGGAAAAATAAACAGTTGACCTAACATTATGAGATGTATAAATTAAAAAATAGAGAGTATTGATGATATTTTCTGAACAATAACTCTATACCTTGCAGTTATTGTTAAAGATTACAAAAAAAACCTAGTTATTTCATTTAATTTGTTAATATATGTATAAATCATCATAACTAATTTAGTTAAGAAAATAGTGAGTTAGATGAGGGGATGTATACACTATAAAAAAGAATCTACCAACTATGAAATCTTATAATGACTATTATGGAAAGGGGATAAGTATATCACTTCAAGGGGAGTTATCTTGGAGAGGTGGTTGTCAATGATAAATTGATCCAGGAAACGAAAGAATAATATAAAAATTGTAATAAATTATAAACGAGGTGTCCCAATCACACATGTTTTATTTTATTTGTTCAAATTAAATTTGTTAATTAATGGGAGTGTAGGTTGATGTGAAATTAGTGAGTAAGTGGGACATTTCAATAGTGAATAATAAATTTCGATTGATTTTGTTGAGATAAGTATATTTGAAAATGGAATCCTGATAATTTTTTTTCTTCCAAACCTAAAACAATAAAATGAAAATGATATAACATGGGGAAGGATTTATGGATAACCTCTATGTCTTTGTTAAATCTCCCTTGTTTTATATAATAGGTTACCAACATAGATGTATAGTTTATTTAATAGTGTATCCTTTGTTATGAAGATTTTTATTCCTTGTTTATCTTATTTTGTAGAACCTATAATCTATAATAAATAATTGAAAAGATATTATTTTTTAGTAACCATATACCAATAGTGTGGGTGATGATGAGGGACCTACCATTGTATTTTTTTTTTAAAATATCAATAATAATGTGAATTAGAGTTGTCATTAACCAAACATATTGACATTAAATGGATTTTAAGGTAGGAAAAAAGGGGGGGATGAATTTCCTATGTCGTAGATTTAATAAGTTTTTAGTATGAAAATATTTCATTATGATTTATATTATCAATATGTGTTGGTTGTGGTTGAAATTAATTATGTGTTTTCATAATTAATGGAAAAAAGAAAGCATCACTTCGAATTGTAGTATATAGTATGAAATATACAATTTATAGCACTTAAATGTGATTACTTATGTAATGATCATAATTCTAATGAAAATGTACTAGTTTATTGGATTTTGAATATAAATAACATCTTTTATTGAGTTTAGATGTAGAAATATAATGAATATATTAATTAATTGAGATACACTCAAAGTAAGATGAATATGTTCAAAAATTGTTTGGTCGATGTATAGAATTAAAAGACAAAGAAAAATCTGGAAAATAAAAATTTGAAAGAATAATTATAGTATTAGAAACAGTAAAAAATGAATTCATTGGAGTTCTTTTGAACTTTTTAAGGGTAAAATTTAACTTTTGAAGAAGACATTTTCTCCACGTCATGAATGTTACCAAGGGATTTAAAAAAAGTCCATTGAGTTTAAAAGTGTTAATTTTTATTGTAAATTTACAAATATGAAGATCAAATTTGGACTATGTGATAATTTTATTTCATCCGTTATGACTTTGAGATCTTGTATTAGATGTTCAGGGTTTCACATATGAAATTCATGACACCTAATACTTTACACATCCCCAAAATATGACATTTTTATCCTTGTATTATTTTCTTAATGAGCTCATATTCCATTAATTCCAACAAATATAAATTTTTATTTTTGATTTTTATTTTAGATATTACTGATATGAAAGATTCCCAAATACCTACAATATATTATGAATTGTTAAAAAAATGTGAATATAATAATATATATTCGAATAAGTGGAAATAAAGATTAAAAAATGATTTAAACTGCTCTTCATGGACTAAAATACCATAAACACATAACGATTGTGACTATAGCCAATGAAAAAGAAAAAGAACCTACTGTTGAACTTTTTTTTGTGAAAAGATGCACTCTGAAAACTGTAGGTGCCACATCAAACTGCAAGACAGACATGTAAATGTTTAAAAGAAAAAAATATACTGCTTTTGGAGAATGAAATTACAATATTCAAATATCACGAGATGAAATTATGCCATGTAAATAATGAGGAAATTTATTTGGAATTTCAATGAGTTCGATTGATATTGAAAAACTATGAATATATTCCAATTTGGAATAGGAGAGAATATATATTATTAAAATTTTTGCAGATTCTAAATTCATTATGGGTACACAATATTACAATTTTGGGAATATAATAGAAAATTAGGATAGATAGCTCAATGTTCTTTGACACCACTATTATTGAGAGAAACATTACCTGTCAATGAAAAGAATACTGAGTTTTATAATATTGAAAATGGAGATCATATAAAAGTATCTAGGAATAAAAATAATTATTAGAAGAATTATTATAATATAATTGTATCATATATGTGGATTTGGAGAAATACTAAAGTAGATTTAGATTAAGAAAAATTATAGAAAGATTCTTATTAAGAAGAGGGGGTAGTTGAAGTCCTAAATGATATATTATGAAAATTTATATTCCCTAAAACTATGATATTGTCCCCTTTTGGTTTCAATGACTTTGTTATGAAAGGAATAATAGAACATTTGTGATGATAAAAAAATGATGTTGTACAATGACCCCATAGTGTGACATTATTTCACATAGTGAGATTTCATGCATGAATCGTGTGATAACATTCTATATACCAATATTATTTTATGTAGTGAAATAATCCATGGTTGGGGGAATAACAAATCATGGAATGGAGTGGAATTGGAAGGAAAATAATTTCAAATCACATTATTTTTTCTTTTACTTTTTTCTTTATCCATGAGGGGATGATTGAATTAATTATAAAAGTGATCATGACATTAATAATTCTAGGATGGTTAATTAAATTGGTAAATTCATAAAAAAACAGAGACACTAATTGACCCCTACATCTATTTTTTCCTTAAAAACAATAGTTTATTTAGGTAATAACCTTTGGTTAGACCGTGTTATAGCCTTGATATATTCCTTGGATCATTATATTTCAAAGAATGGGCTTCGATAAATGGGGATGTTCTCAATGCAGTCCATGACTTCTTCTAAGTACCAATAATTTAATGAATGGTGACTACAACATCTCATTTTTGGATTCCCATAATCAATAATAATTTCTATTTGCATCAATTTTCTTGGATTTTTTTGCATCGTTTAATCTAATATAGAGTAATAAATCCCAATTATTTCCTTTCTCTTCTTTTCGAGATCTCATCATATCAAAATCATGGGGTTTTTTAACAAAAGATAGTCAAAGGGTCATTACCATTACCCAAGATATGGATATGAATATTTCTAACAATGTGAATGTTCCCAATATAATTATTAAGGGTAATTTAGAGAAATATTATAATACAATTTAATGAGGATTCATTCCAATTTCTATCATATATAATGGATTAGGGGATACTACCTATGAATGTGTCATCTAGTGCATGCTTTCACGATGGTTCTCTATTTCTAACATGGGGAAGTCATTTTCTTTCTTTATGTGTGTGAGGGTTATGATTCAAATATACAACTTATCCCCTGGTCTCTTAATTCATTCTCATGATTTGTTTTGTACAATGCTTAATTATTTTAAGGCTAATTGGGATATTTAAAATTTTAATAAAATATATAGATTTCTATAAATAATGAAGATACTTATAGATTGTAGGCCTATAGAAGATAGGTTTCTAATAGTAGAAATATTAGTTTCCACATTGATCCATCTCTAACATATATAAGAGTTACTCTCCGTGAACAATTTCAATGGTTCATCAAAAAAAATTCATAGTTTTTTTATTTTCATGTGGACCTCTTTAACGAATTAATATAAATTAGCTATTATGATTATTTTTTATAAAATGTGACTAGACATATTTAAAATAGGGAAAAAAATTATTTCATTTGGTTGTAAAATCACATTAATTCAAATTTTTCTAGCGTATCTTTAGATTTATAATCTATCATTACTAAATGTTCGTAAAGGTAATGTTTATTTCTTAGATAACGTATTTATTTGTGTTCATTGGGTCTTATGGTCTACTAATTATCTTCCATGGATTACATGTAAGCATATTTCTCTTAATAATGATGAATTTGATATTAAATTTCATATCCTATTCAAAAAATGATTTCAATTCAAGAGAATTTTTCATTGAAATTAGTTGAAGGTGAAATACATTGGACTCAACACATGCTTTCAAAATATGGATACCCAATGAAATTATTCAATAAAAAATTTGGTATATACTTTTCATCAATGTAAAAATTGGTGTTTCAATATCTACAGACTCCTTAATTTAACATAAAAACGTTTATTTGGGCTTTTAATATTTCAATTGGAAGGAAAAAAAGGCTTGAATAAATGGTTTTTTATAGGGTGTCTTGTACTTTTTATGGGGTTATAAAATTCATAGTTTTGTAATGAAATATAGGTGTTTATTCTTGATTATCATGATTAATATATATGGATATTTATATGTATTATGATAATGATGTTGATCTACTAGTATTTATAAGAAAACAATCATGTTAATTATTAAATTAAATTTATTACATGTTCCTTTAATCTCCATCTCCAATATAAAACTAGGGAAGTCTGATCTAGAACTCTATTTTCCCAAAACAATGTTTCCTTATCATTAGGGTTCATAAGGGCAAAAAAACTGATTGACATATTC
Source organism: Viscum album (assembly GCA_963277665.1). NCBI lineage: Eukaryota > Viridiplantae > Streptophyta > Magnoliopsida > Santalales > Viscaceae > Viscum > Viscum album. The sequence goes on from OY728148.1 coordinate 1,146,190,016, forward strand.
ATAAAAGTGGTATCTCATTGGCCATGAAATTATAGTAATACCCTTCTCCTAGTACATAATCTTGTTATTTTAATTTTGATAAAAACATATCAAATTACTGTCAAATATAGTATCATTTTATTTGTCATGAGTAAATTCAGTCTTTAATAGATCCTTCAAAAATATCATTGAAACATAGTTTTAGAAAAATATTATGAATTCCCTCAATGTATGAATAAGATTTAGTCTTCTTTCCATAGTTTTATTGAATCACTGGAATGAAGGAAATCATCCATATCATGAACTCTCATTTAGGAATATGGATAAAGTATTTTAACATATTTTTTAGAGTATGGTAAAATAAAAAAATTCTTCCCAATAATAAACAAATTCATTTTGTGGACAGAAATATGTTTTTCCATAAATATCTTGATACCCAATATTATCAGACAATGGGGTAAATAGAATATTTTTAATCATTTAGGGACTTAAATAAATATGAACATGAATTTGTATTTCAGTTTTTTTGGATAATCGGTGATGTAGTGGTTTGGGATCAGGTATGGGGTGTTTATAATTGGTTTCATAGCTTAATCACATCCAAAAACCAATTTGTAGGATGATGTGTGGTCTATATAGAAAGATTATTTATCTATGGAATGAAATGATTAAGGATTTCTCAGTTTGATAGTGACTATATTTCAGGAATTATTCGATTTTCTTGATCCCCAATTTTACCAAGGAGTATTATTTATATTTTAAAATTATTTTTGTGTCTCTTTTATAATTATAATATTTATAACACATATAGAGGGAAGGTAATTATATTTAAGTTAAATTAATATATTCTATGTTCTATCTTGATGGAGTTTGTATTTTAATTGATCAATATTTCATCCTAAAAATATGTAAACACTTTCTATTTTATGATTCCTTATGTATTTATTTTTATTTTCCCATTGAACCATTTTACTTTGGGTTTTCCCCTTATAACTATGAATTATCATAAGATATACACAATAAAGTATGTTTGGATTTAAAAATATAATTAATATTAAATATCATATGATATTGTTTTTAAATAATAAATAATAAATTAATATTTATAAAATCTACATTACCCCTCCTTTTTATATTATTTATAGTTCTATGAGTCCTTATTTAGTAATTAAATATAATTACTCTTCCTAGTGATATCAGCACCTCCATGTGATTATTTAATTGTGATGACAGATTTTACTCAATAATATAGTTTATTTGATTGGCCAATGTAATATTCAATCAATGGTGGATCATAAGATAAAAGAGGGTTACCCAACTCATGTATTGTTATACATAAGGTGTTACACCCCTAGGTAATATGTTAGTTAATTATCAGTTGATAATGAAATAATTGTGAAAGATCTAGATAATTTAATATATATTTATATTTTCATGGTTATTTATTAAAGATTATTATGACAATAAATCCCGTAATAAATAAAAACCAGTGTAAGCTAAAAACTTATTAGTGCGTATAAGAATTTTTTTACACATGATTAATCATTTATGTAAGTGTTCATATTAAATAGTCAACAAGAAATCTATCTAAAAGTTATTTTCATATGCATGTTTAATATAATTACATAAAAATAAAATATTATTTCACATCCTACATTCTAGGATTCGATTTAGAATATAACCATAGATTTAAGTTGTTTTCTAGTTGAGGTTGTGGGTTATTCCATTTATTGTGTAGTTCTAATAATAGTTATGTTTTTAAATGACCAAATTTGGATTAATGGAGGTTCTCTTATCATTATTGGTTCAATTTGGATTCATGTGTTGAAAATTATTTAAAGTATTTATAGAATAAGAATCCCACTCAACTGATGAAAGAGATATGAGTTAGTAAATTTAGTAATATTAATACTAAAAAATACTTTTTAGTATTATTTAATGGTGAGGTATACTGAGCATTTATATAATATTGAGAGACACAAATTATTCAACAAATAATAATTTGAAAATTAGTAATAACAATAATAAAGAAATTTCTATTTTTCCTTTTATAAAAAATAGGGAATAACTCCATGAGCTTACGATAACTATGATTTATCTTGAGAAAATAAAATATCATACTTAATGAAAATTTAATTTTTTGAAATATTTTTTTTCATAATATTTTTAAAAGGAATAAAACATTTGTGTTGAAATCTAAATATGTTACTAAACCTCCACAAGAAGATAGATAGTACATGAAGATGTTAGTTAGAGAGATAATGATGATGCATTTTATATATATCACATTCTACTAGTTTTAATGAAAATTTATTTATGATAGAAACATGAAGATAAATATTTATATTTGATGTTGTATCATCTTTAATAGTTATACTAGTAGGGAAGTAGAAAAGTGTAACACTCTGAGTATTTAAAAAATATTTGTTTTAATAAATTCATGGTATTTAATTTATTGTGATGCATTCAACATCAAACATAGGTAAATAATGGTTCATTACAAAATTAAAATATTATGAAACAATTAAATGAAAAATAATTTGAACAACAAAATATGTCATTATAATTAAATCTAATTAAATTATTTTTCCCTAAGAAATTTTATTTTTTGGAATTTATTTATATAATTAGTTATATTTAAAATCATAATTTTTATAAATTTAGACCCTGATTTAAAAAATGAACATCATTTTTAAAATCATTATAAAAAAATCTTATGATTTATTTTTTCAACTTTTTAAAAATTAATTATTATTATGTGAATAGTGTAAAATAGGTTTTTATATGTATCGTGGATTTTATGTCAAAAATAGGGTATAAAAATGACCTTAAAAATTAGGGAACTTTTTATATAATCCATGATATATTTTATAATGAAAATTATACACTTCAATACACTATTTTTAATTTATATACCTATATGTCCTATTTTAAAACAAATATATATATATTCCTAAAATATACATTTATGAGATAAACAATTATTATTTTATAAATAATTTTTATAAATCCTCAAAATATAATATTTTGAATTTTTTCACATTTGGATTGATAGTATCTAAATTACTAAATATGTGTAATTATGTTTTTATCTATAAAAAAATGTTACCAACGGTTAATGAATGTGTCCCCAACGTAAAAGTAATGTTTTGGAAAATTGAAATTAAAGGAAAAAAGTAATAAAATCTCTCAAACCTGATCATCAAATTAACGGTTGTGAGTAGGATCTACATATGTTCCCAACCACTCCTTTATTTTACACTTTTGTAGTGATGATCCATGAATATTCACTTATCTTTGTAAGTTACTACTAAAAATAATATCCTCACTTACAAAATGGGAAATCGATAACCCAATTAAAAAGAATATAAAATTAGAATTCACATTAAGAAATTACTATTTTTTACATCCATTAGATTATTCATCCAATTTGGGAAGAACCTTGATCTAAGGAAAATCATTAAATCCACCTTTTCAAAGTTATCATCTAAGAGATGGTACAAAATCTCAGTATGCGTGTTGATCACCTATCAAACTATTTTTTTTGTTTCTTCTTGATATATATTTATTAATTATAAAAAAAGTAATATTATTGTTATATTGTTTTTTTATTATGTTAATTATTTGAACAATATGCACACTAGGAATTTCCATTAAAAATGAGTATTGCATTCATAGGAATGTACGGACTACTTCCTCATGAAAATGACCAATTTAATTTAAAATAATAGCCTCAAATATTTGATTAAATGTGGAAATTTAATGAAAAAAAATCATTTTTAAAATAACATTAATTTTATTTGAATAAAAAAAATTTGTATATCTATTATATTTTAATAAATGGTTGACACTGGTTCTTAATGTTTCTTAATGAAATTGAAATATTTCATTGATGTCAATATTATTAAGATGTTATAAAGAATAATTTCATATAAATTTTGGTTGAAGTATCCAAGAAAAAATTAATGTTGATGCAACATGGATGATATGATGAAGTTGAAAATAAGTTCACTGGTCTTTTTTATAATTTAATAAGATACATGGAGTGTTTTCCTCTGAAAAAATTAGATATTATTGAATAATTTTATGGTAAAAATCATTTGAATTAATTGAGATTAATTATAATGAAAAATTAGATTAGTGGACTGAGTTTATTATATGTAATATATTACCAAATGATAATTCAGATAGTAATTAATGATAAATCATTCATATAAATATAAAAAACAATACTAATATTCTTAGTGATTTCATCCCCATTGATCAAACACAACAATTCATTGCAATTATGATCCAAATATGATGTTTAGAACAAAAGAAAAGAATTTTAGGAAGAGATCTATTTTGGGAGATGATGTTATTCTATTTAAAGTTCCATACATAATGACCAATTTGTGGAAATCATGATCAATTCAAATAGTTGTATTAACGAAGATGTTTCTGGAACATTTTTTTAATAGTGGTCCCTAAACAAATTCACATTATCTTGAAGTAGTGTAGAATGTATTGACATATGAATTATTCCAAATAGAATTTTCAAAATTCAATAATCAGATGTTTATGTGAATAAATTTTGAAAATATCATTATGAGCTATAAATTTATAATAGTGAATGAACAATGGATGCGAATCCAAATAAGTCATTTGACATAGAAGACAAAGGATTTTGAAATTATCGAACAAAAGTTCACTGAAAAAATTAAATATATAGATTATGCATGATAACAATAAAGGAAATAGTTTACCAAGTGAAATAATTAGTTTGAGGTTGTTGGGAGAAGTCATCATATAGTAGATTCCATGTGATGGGACATGAAAGTTGTTTTATAGCAGTGACATCGACGATACTTTTTAGAAAGTATTTTTGGAAATAGAAGTATACATATGAAGTCATCAAAAGTAATTATTTGACTGAATTTCATCAGAAATAAGTATCGATGGTATGCAATCTAAAAAATTTAAATGAATAAATCAAAAAATATATATTAAAAAGTCATATGGTGGAGTATTTCAAGGTCATCATATGGAGTTCTTCTAGGCCATAACACAAACTAAAATGGTTGATGTTTCTCTATGGTGAACCATGATTAACAGACATGGATATTACATAAATTTTTATTAATATTCAGCTTAATAATACATTAGATTCATGAGAAAAATAATAGTTTAGAGTCTTTAGATACATGGAAAAAATTATTCTAGATTGGTGAAATACCATCAACATCTCCTTTAATGATCATCACCTTTAGCATTTTTACTTAGAAAATTTCATCACAACATGTTGAATGGAATCATAAGGATGCGGTGTGATAGAACTCTTATAAAGGTTTAATAATTGAAATATAATGGCATATCATGAAAATAAGGGTACATGAACATGAGCATAACATTTGAACATCATACCATACATACCGGAGATCAAAGTCATGTGTCATGGAATAAATATTGGAATTTCATAATACATGAATCATAATATAAACAATAACATGAACCATGTGATCATATTATAGTAATAAGACATAGAATGTGCGGAAAACACAGATATATTTAAAATATTATATAAATGTTAGTAACTAAGACCATCATAACATGTTAAGAATGAGAAAATTACCCAGGTATGTTCTTTAGGATTGGGATGAAAACCCATATACCCTTTTATTATTGGGCATGGGCTTCAACACGTGCACCCATTTAATTTTATTCTATCCTACAAACCGTGTGCCAAATTATTTTTTGGATTAGGATACAACCCGTATACCTTTTTTGATCATTCTTAGTATACAACCTATTTACCCATTGAGTTCGTATACCATTTATCAATATATAAAGCATTGAAGGTAGATATAGGTCTCACCCATTACTTAATATATTCATGTATACATGATCTACAAGAAAATAAAAATTTCACCGTATTATGAACCAGAAAAAGAGATGTGTATCATAAAAATTATATCAAAACCCACAAAAATATTTGGGTATCATAATAATTACATCATATAATTACATATGGAATAGGGATATGTTTGGTAAGGATTCCATCAAATCATAAACCATGCAATGAAATGGGTATCAATAGAATATAACATGTGGAAGATAAAAAGGTGTATTAAACATAATAACATAAAAACATAAACAATTCAAGAAATAATATGAATGGTTCTCTTGGATTATATCCAAATTAATGCATAATATATATAAAAAATTTCATATTAGATGGAGATGGATTTTAAATGTTTACATGATACTTTTTTTAATGAAAATAGCCATTATTTGAAAATCCATTTTATAAACTCATTACAAAATACAATTCATATAAAGATATATACAATCTTTTGTTTAAAAAATATCTTTCCAAAAATATATTTTAAGCTTTTTAAAACAAAAACCACTTTTAAAATCAATTTCCATCAAAATATCCTTGAAAATGTATAAAGATGGTTAAAAATATTTTGTAAATATTATTCCTTGAAGAACAAGAATGAAACCTGCAATAATTTTTAAAACCCATTTCCTCAATAATTACTTCAAAACGTATAAAAAATGTAGAATCATTAAAATCCTTTTCTTTGAAAAAAAATATTTAGAAAAATTATAATGTTTCATTTGAATATAAAGTAAAACACGTCTTGAAAATAATTTTTTAAAAACATTTTATTTGAAAAAAATAAAAAAATAAAATAAAATTAGAGAATATTATAATAAATGTTTTCCTAAAAAATAAACATGTAACCTTATAAATGAAAACTCAAAGAAATGTTGTTCATGACGTTGTGTAAGTATGTACATGCCAAACATTCATTTTTCAGCTTAAATGTGAAGAAAAGTGACTTGACTAGAAAATAAAAACAAGATTACTTATTAAAATATTTTTTTCAAAAGATAAAACATGGGTAATAATTTCCATTAAACATTAGTGGATAATATAAAAATATTTTTTAAAATGCATTCAGAGAACTAGATTTTGATGGAACATAGATTTCCGAATGAATAGATAAATAAAGTCATATTTTCATCAAAACAACTTCATGAATATCATATATACCAAAAGAGTAGAATAATTGTAATAATACATAAATATATCATTAATAAATAGATTAAAATAAATGTCTCGTGTTTTCATTCAATATGGATCATATTATTTCATCTATAGAATCACAATCATAAATAATCCTTATAATGATGAGATTGAAGAAATAAATTGTTACCGCTTTGGTAACATTGAATCATAATACCCATGAAAGAATAAAATTACATTAACCATAAAATATCATGAAAATAATTATATTCATCAAATAACATTTTAATGGTCAGTATATACACCCTATAGTATAATATAAGTGCATAACATGTCATTTATCTCACAGAATGAAAATGGATTCAAAGTTACTTTTCCGATTTGAATACATTTTGACTACAGACCCCATGAAATATGGATCATCAAATGGTAATGTAAATACCCATTAATTTATGTATAGGAATCATAATATCAGTTCATAGTAGTATATATGTCACGTATATGAAATAGGCGGTGAACATAGATTGTGTCTCATAAAAAAATTAGTTAGATGAGATAGCCCTTACTAATAGTGTAAATTTAGAATCATGATCCCAATGAATGAATAAAATTAATTAATTTTTTTAATATAAACTAATAATGTATACTAATGATATAAAATTTCATAGTTCAGTATATAAACCACACAGAAAAGTAAGTGGTGAATATGTCATGCACCTGATGCAAACTGACATTGAGATTAAATTCCCTTACCTTAAGTGTTGATATTCATTGTACACATTATAAAATAATGTATAATAAATATAAAATTATTATAAATCAACCAAGGAAGCATATTCTTATATATAATAATGTTTATTATTATTAATGACTTTTATTATCCATTTAATAAAAACTCGACATTAATGTTACGTTCTAGGAAAGATATTCATTATTTTTGATTTTTATTTAACTTGTTATTATTGATCCTATTATATATATTATGATTCACTTATTTATACAATTTAAAACAAGATATAAATATAAAATATATTCAGTATATATGGCTTTATAATAATACAAAAAATATAAAACTATTAAATGTAATACACCATTCGTGGAGATGGTAGGTCGTACGTACACATGAACATTGTATCTATTTTATTGTCGCGTTGAATGAAAGAATATAAATTACATATATGTATATATATATATAATGAAATTAAAATCTAATTAATATGTCATTTATATCATATAATTTCACTAAAATTACCCTTAATACATTCCATGTAGAATGTGAAAGAATCACATCGCTTTGAGGAGGCGATAGTCAATACTTCCCTAAACGAAATTATTGTAATTACACAAAATTTAAATCCGGAAGTTATCCGTTACATAAAAAATATAGATGTAAACATATATTATAAATATCATATATATATATATATATTAATAATAAAATTTTTGGTAACTTTATAATTTCGTACAATGAGTGGTGATAAATGAAGAAATGAACAACATCTTTTCGTGAGGCGTTAGTTTTCCACACACAAGAACAATATGTTTATTACCAATTAGAGGGAAGTGTATATACTTTTAGGTATAAATTTTATGATATAAAAATATTTTTATATTTATGAAAAAATATATTATTATATAATAATGTAATAACAATTGTTAAGGGGGTGTCGAATGAAAATAAAATGATGTATCTTGAGGAAGCACGTTACACATTCTTTGGGTAACTACTATTAGTTTGACCCAAAAACCATTATTGGTTGGATTTATGCCAAATTATATTTTTATAAGATTAATGTAGGGATATTGGGGGATTATTTTTTCAGATTTTGGTTGGGAAAATAGCTTTAGAGGTGTGAATAAGGGAGAGCAATGAGTTCCCTTTTATAGTAGAGTAAGAGTGGCATATTTGTAAATTTCGTAAAAGGGAGTTTCACCTATAATTTTGCACGTAATGTGGATCTGATGGTGGAAACCATTATATAAAATTGATTATTGGGTTGAAATATGAACATCCAATTGACTTTGGACAAGTATCTATTTCATTTTTCCCTTATGATTATGGTCAAGTCCCTTGTTAAGGAAATTTTCTTATTAATCATTGTAATTAATTTTAAATGCATTAACTAAAGAGTTTATCAAAAAACAAGATTACATTACTAGAGATTATAAATTATTATGATTAAAATATGGAATAATTTTTTCCAAATTCTAATCATAGAAGTGGTCGAAATTAATTTAAAATTAATCACACAAGCGGGATGATAATGCTAGTTTTTAATATAAAAATATTCAAATGTTTGTAATTTTTTATGCCTAATTTGAAATTATAGTTTACACTAATGGCCAATGTTGTAATAATTAATTTATAATTGATATAATTATGTTTTAAAACTAATTATTAATATAATTTATCCTAATAAATAGATTATATGAAAACGAATTAGAATTAAAAATATAAATTTTTCACTATTTATCAGAAAAAGGAACCTCATAGAATAATACCAAAATTTTACCATAAAAACCTTTTATTTTTAATTAAAAAAATAAAATTTATTATATCTATAAATTTTTAAACAGTTCCCAAATTTATATTTTATATAGGTTCTCCATTAAAAGGCAGTAATACTGCATTAATAAAAATATAGGTTTTTATGGGTAATATTTTCTTTGTCCTACCATTTCATTTTAAATATATTTTATGGATTTCAGAAATATTTCATCGAATAAATAATATAAATATTTATTAATATAAATCATTAATACCATCAAATTTAATTTATTAGGATAAAATTCTTATGTGGTCAAAAAATAAGTTTTTATAAAAACATTCCCTTTATATTCTATTTTTTCTTAAATTCATTTCTAATTAATATGTAACATATCATATCAGCTATTTATTTTCATAATTTCTTTAATAAAATTTATAAGCACAAACTTAATTGTTAGGTTAAATCATATTATATTGAAAAGTAATAATTTTATAATATATTATTGTTTTGAAAAACTAGGTATTGTCTGTTATGCAAGACATCAAGGAAAGTCACTCTTGTATATAATGTAAGAAAACCATGGTGTTCCATATAGATAATGATAAATGGTATGTCGCGTGTAGTGCATTATTAACATGGTAATGAATATAAAAAATTCCAAACATAATAATTTAATATAAAAAACTATTTTTACAGTTTCATGAAATGAAAAAATATTATAATGATTAAATTAATTTGAAAAATAAGATTTCACAAAATTTCATGGGGTTACATTCTACCCCCATAAAAAATATTTCAACCTGGAAATTAATCTGAGTTACCAATGGTTTTATACATTAATTATCCATTCATTAAAACCGACAACATAAAAATGAATACAAAAACATCATTTTAAATAGAAAAGATGGAAGCATAATGATTACACAGTGTAAAAAATAACTATACATCCGCACAAAAAATCAATATTGAAAAATGAAAATATGGAATTAGTAGAAATGTTTAAATATTTATAGGGTTTCATTGATGGTATGAATCAAAAATAATTGAATGGTCAACAGAATTTTGAGGTCTATAAATCTATAAAAAAATTTATGATTTTAAAGGAAATATGTTTTACAATAATTATGTTATGATGAAAAATTTTATTTCAATATTATTTTCATAGAGTTGATGAATTTTCATGAAAAGATATAAATTCACGATTTCAGGTTATTGTTACCCTTTGATATTCCTTGATCAATCCACACTTCATCTTTTATTCTAGGAAACGAAGGAGAAGTTATCATTCTTGATGAATTTGTAGATCATGAGATCCATAAGTAGAATGTAAATTAATTCCATATGTATTTTGTGAGAATAAAAGAAAAATATTTGGAAAATTTATCCCACATGAATAAATCCTCATATGTCCAGATAATACATTAATCTCACAAACTTCATCTAAAGTTTAGCTTAAGTGATTCCATACAGTGTTAACCATGAAAACCTTCTATAATATGAATGACCAAAACATTAAAAATAATGTAACTAAATCAAATTAACATTAGCCCCCATATGTAATAAGTATGTGATCAATTGTCTCATTCCAATCATTTTAATACCCTCATCATATATTCTATTGAATGTTGGTAATGAATTGAGTTACCAAAAATCCTTTTTGCAAACATGCCTGCTTACTTATTCCAAGGATTACTAGATAAATTTGTTATATCCAAGAAGTTGTAAACGTCATTTATGTTAACAAATTAAAACTTCTCAACAAATCCATTATAATATCCTATTCTATAAATACTATCCAATTTTCATTATCCATATCATTATCTCTACCACCATATATAATATCATATTCCCATATTTGAAAACATTTTAAGGGTTACTTTTATTTAATGCATCCTTCCCATTAATTAAATTTTCTAGGAAACTAGTATCATTTATAATGTTATTGAATATATTTAATGCAAATTTTTTATAATGAATATTTGTATACTACATGATTCAAAAGACATAATCTATCAATTCCAAAACTTATGCAGTTCAATCATCAATATATATTCTTAAACTATTAATCATGATTCATATACTTATTCCGTAAAACTTCTTTCTCAAAAGATGAATTATGAATATTGTATTAAGTATCCTTACCTTCATTAAAAATATTATTATTGTTTTTAAATTAAAAAATACCAAAACAGTATTATATACCTTTCACATGTAATTTTTTCAGTCTTTAATATTAGTAGTATATAAAATACTAATGCCACCATCCTGATTATCATCATGATATTTCCACTTAGGACATCAATTTTTTTTATATCATATACATTATACATATGAAACATTAAATGTTAACCTAGTTACTTCTTGTTCATGATATTTACTAAGACTAGAAAACATATTATGGGAAACATTTATCACAACATAAAACATAATATTCATGAAAAATAACATATAGGATTTCTGAATAATCTCACAAAATTATTTAATCTATGGAAAATTAGGTATATCCTACTTTATTCATATTCATATTTTATGTAAATGGTTTATTATGGTTATAATGTATTTTTAAATTTCCAAAGATTACCCCCACGAAGTGAGAAACAATGTGCGCAACAAGGCACATTATTATGTATGAGGTTATGCCCGAGTAAACCGCAATGCACCTTGATAGAGTTTTTACACATGGGTATTTACATTCTATATAAACAAAAACTATTATTACCATTAAATGGATGTATTTTTAGGAAAAAACTTACTATATCTTTTAACTAATATTCAAGACATTTTTCTACACATTTTCTTACCTAAAAATTATCTTTAGAGACATCCCTAGAAATTTCCTTAAAAAAATTTATATGGATCTAGCTAATGTTTTCCCATAATATATTCCAAATATTGAATAAAACTATCTATTAATTCCTTTTATAGTGACTCAGGATAAACATAAATGTATATTAAATGAATTTATATTAATAGTAAGAACATTATAAATGTCCATTCCCAAGGACCATAATATTTTAGTGTCTTTTGAAAATTAGAACACATTCCTCTAGTTTGGTGAATGAACTTCAATATACTTTTTAACGATCAACAACTTTAGTTTTCCTAGTTAAAAACATTCTTCATAAACTGGGGAAGTGAATCATATGAAACCAGTGATCTAAAATGCTCAATAAGTGTTAAAAAATGAAATACATGGGAACAACATGAACATTACAGGAAGGCAACTTTATAATAACATGTGATGATCATAACCTACATATAAAATATCTTAAAAATAATAAATTGGATAAAGATTGGGAGTTCATAATACATGAATCATAAGATAATGAAGAACATGATCCATGTCCTCATGTCATAGGAATAAGACATAGAATTTTTAGAAAACACATAATCATTGAAATAAGTATGTTAAGGATAAAAACCATGATTGTCATAATGTGTTAGTATTGAGATAATCACTAGGTTACTTGATTTGGTATTCGACTAAAAAGATATGTACCCTCTTATTTTTGTGCTAGGCCTACAACTTGTGTAACCTCTTAAATTCATGCATGGGGTACAACTTGTGTACATAAATATTTTTATGATTTTGATACATCTCATTTACCTTATTTCTTTAAGTAATGGTCTTTAAACCATTTAACCATTTAGATAATATACTATTTATCATTATCTAAGGTATTGGAGGGAGATATAGGTTCCACCAGTTATATAATAAAATCAAGAAAACATGCACCACAATATAATAAGACTTGTATCATTTCATGACCCCCTATAAAATATGGATATAAAAAATAATATTATAACCCATACCATGAAATGGGTATAATAATCATTTATTCATATCATTACAAATGGAAATGAGATAGATCTCATAATCATTAAATTAAACAATAACCCTTGAAAAGAAGCAGGTTTGAAGAAAATATTACCTGTGGAGGAGAAAATAGTTTCAAAAAACATCATTTCATCAAAACACAAATCATTAAAAGATGAATATGGATGGTATTCATGGATCATATCCCTAATAATTAATAAAATATAACAATTCATGTAATAATATATGGATAATAATTATGAAAGTTCAAATGAAGCATTTCATAAAGAAAATACCCTTTCTATAATAGTCCTTTTAAAAAAACCATATAAAAACATTTTCATATTATTTAAATTTACAATTTAATTTAAAACAGTTCAAAAGAAATATAGTGTTTATGATTTTTATAATAGAAAAAATTTGTAAAATCAATTTCCATGAAAAGAACCCTGAATACTTATAAGAAGCTGTAATATATTTTGGAAAACTCTAACCATAAAAATAATAAATAAAGATTGAATACATTTTGAATACCATTTTAATTGAAAATACTTTGAAAAAATATATATAAAGAATGAAATAACTGAAATAGTTTAATTTTATGAAATCCTTTTGAAAATATAGAAATGAATGATTTAAAATAATTTGAAAGAATTTTTGAAGATAAAACATTTTATGGAACGATTTTTCTTTGAATGCCACTTCAAATTCAATAAATTTCAATATTAACAAGTGAAAAAATGAATTAAGAAATTTCCTTCTAATTTATTATGTATAAATCTAAGAAATGATGATCATGATGGAAGGTAAGTCGATATATTCAGAACATTCTTTTTCACCTTATAATATAACAAATGTTCTCTGAACTAAAAATTAAAAAAATATTGTTTTTATCAATCCATTTTTTAAAAAGGTAAACCCTGTGTAAAAATTTCCTTTACAAATCTAGTATGATAGTAAAACATATTCCAAAAAACTTTTAGAAAACATTTTTTTTAAAGAACACAAATTTCCGACCGAATGGAGAAACAAAGTACGATTTTCATCGAAAAATATTCTGAATTATCTTATGTACCAATGACTGGAAAATAAATATTAATACAATAATATACCATTTATAACCATTGTAAAAAACAGTTCGTTATTTTTAATGATATATGGATCATATTATCTCATCAATGGAAGCAAAACTATAAAAAATTATGATAATGATGAGATTACAGCTATACAATGTTACCACTTTGGTAACAATGAATCATAATCCCCATAAAACAACAAAATTACATGAAGCTTAAAATATCATTAATATAACTATATTCATGATATAACATATCAATGTTTATTATATACACCCCATAGAAAAATCTATGTGTATTACACAACATATATCTCAATGATGTAAAATTGATAAAAAAAAATTACATTACCGATATATTAACACTGGAACCATAAGTCTAATGAAAGAGTTATCATAAAATATATATGTAATGTTTTTAAAATTTAATTATATGAATTGTACAATAAATTCATGTATGTATGTACACAACACATAATAAATTGGTGGTGAACATGGCTTCTGTTTCATAGAGAATGAAATCGTGATGAGAAACCCCTGACTTTTGGAGTATGGTTAGAATCATGATCCCCGTGAAATAATTACAGAATTTAAATATGTTAATATCATTATATAATGTTTATTAATGATATAAAATTTATAATAGTATTATATACACAAAAAAATAAGTATCATGTGTTGAATATGACACGTACCTCATGAAAACATAATGTGAGATGAAATGCCCTTATCAAAAGTCTTGACTTTATTTGTACATGTTCAAAATTACTTTTTACAAAAATTTAATTTTATTATAAGTTTATCACCATAAAATATTCTTATTTCTAATATCGTATATTATATTTTTAGTTTCTTAATATTACCTGTTAATTTGAAAATACATATTAATGTTACGTTTCAGGTAATATACGCTTTATTTCGGTATATGGATTAACTTGTTATCCTTGATCCTCTTAGATTGATCATAATGTACTAATTTTATAATTTAAAAAATGATATAAATATAATATTTATTTATTTATACTAATCTAATATATATATATATAATGGAATACTCTGTTCATTGAGATGGTGGGTCATACGTACACATGAACGATGTTTACATTTTATTTTCATATACATTGAACAAAATTAATTGAAATACACGTATATATATATATAATATAATTAAATTAGAATTATTATGTCCTATATTTTCATGTATGTTCACTAAACCCATCATTAATGCATTTTATATAGAGGGTGAATGAATCACATCACATTCAAGAGGTGGTAGTCCACACATCCCCAAAAAAATTATCATATGTACAAAAAATGGAAATCATGAAGGAATGTGTTGTATAATAATTATATAAGTTTAAAAATCTAATAAATATCATATATATAATCAAAAAACATAGTTTCAACCATTATTCTCAACTATGATATGTGGTAAAGGAAAAATGAACAACATTATTTCATGAGATGGTAGTTCACCATATACAAGAAAGGTATGTTCATTACACATTAGATTAAAATGTGTTTATGTGTTTGTTGAAAAAAATATTAAAAAACTAATTATACCTTTTAAAATGATTATATTATATAATCATGGAATAATATGATTTGATTGGGAGGATAATGAAAATAAAATAAATGACCAGGAGGAAGGATATTACGTATTCTCTGGGAAACTCATCTCAGTTTTACCCAATGAGCTTCCTTGGATGTGTTTATGATGAAAAAGAGAATTATTTTATTATGTTACAGATTATTAAAGATTATTTGATTATATTTTGGTCATTACAATGGCATTGAGTGGTTGTAACATCATGTTATCATTTTCATGTATTCTTAAACCCCTCTTTCGGTTGAGCATTGTTGGGTTTCATTTGGAGTTATTTTATGTGATTTTTGGAAAAATCAGGAGGTTTTTCGGTTAGATCATGGTTTTTGATAATCCTACACATGAATTGGGAAATAGTTAACCAGTTCTATGTTTTGGACAAGGGGATCCGCACATTCCTCTCATGGTTTTTCTTAACTGTGCACAGTTTCGAAGGAAACCTTGAAGACGTGTTTTTCTAGATCCGATTTTTTTTTTTAAATTCCAAATCGATCATTGTTTTCTCTCAGGCATTCCAACATCTATACATGCACATTTCTATCAATATTGGATCTCCCAAGAAGTATTTTGGGCCCCATTAACTATTTTCAGAAGTAATCGGTGCATCGAAAACATCTATTGATCCCCTTCAGATTAGTTCCCTCCTCATGTTCTCTTCATCTAGCAATCTCTCTTGTTCTCCTCATTGTTACGACGATATTTTTATTGATTATTTTATATAAAACCATATTTTTATTTTTCCTAAACATAGTTTTTATGCATTTTTAGTGATCATCATTCATTATTATCAAATCCTGATTAGGGTTTGGCATGGTGAGATCCGTTGATTCCAAAAGGTGGTTCTGTTACGATGCCCAATTTTTATTGGACCCGGTTGATTTTTATAAATTTAAATTCTGTGTATTTAAATGAAATTATTTATATTTTAATCTATAAGATTTCAATCCTTTTTTTGGAAAAACCCAATTATAATGAATTGATATTTTTGAGGGAAAATAGAAATTTGGAACGTAATTAGAATTTGGTTATATTTATATTGTATAATATAAATTTTGGGCTTATGGGAATTCATGAAAATGAAATTTTATATTTTAATTGAGGAAAAATTTATTTGATGGAATTTTTGGGAAACAAACTCTGTTGAAGTGAATTGGGGTGCTGTGATGAAAATAAATGAATTGATTATGAAAACAATTGATTATTCTTATTTGAATATGAAATGGATTGTATAATTTCATGATTATTTTTCAAATACCAATTTTGTGAAAAATGGAACAAATTTTCTTGATGGAAACCGTAGGGTATAGTCATTGTGACAAAGTATGTTTATTATTAAAAACCCGTTATGATTTTAAAGAGAAAATGGGCATATTGGAAATGGAGAATGGCGTGAATTATGTCATAAAATAAATTTCACAAAATTCATTTGTACATGATAACATGTAAGACATCGGTATTTTGTGAGTTATTTTGTGAGGCTCATTGACATTCTAAAAAATTCTAAAACATCATGTCAGCACATCACATTCCTTAGGTGATGGTGATGAGATCTCTTTACCTTAGGCCTAAAAGAGAGTTTGTACATACATTTCCATATTCAAAGTGTTGGATTCCTATATCCTGGAACTATCATACTTATTTGGCACATGACCATGTGACATTCCTATTTTCATTTTTGACTGCATATATATTCCATTATTATATACTATTTTAAATGCCTTGGGAATTTATATAAACTGTTAATATAAAGTGTTTATTTAATCCATTTTTGAGAAATGTTTTTTATGTAATGTATCCATTGATTAATTGAAAATACCATCTTTGGAAATGTTTCCATCATTTGAAATGCATAGCATGTTTCTCTAAAGGTAAATCCATATTGTAAACTATAGATCATTATTTGTTTAAATATTCATTTCTAACACCAAATCTATTTGTTTTAAAATTGAAATTAATTTTGGTGAAGTTTATATTTTCATATGCTGTGGAATATTTGGGTGAAATCCAACTATGTTTTGAATCACACAGTACTTGTTCCTTAATGTGTTTTTAGAATATTTCATTCCTAGTTCGAGCAAGGGATTAGGATCTCTTAGAGGTGGACCCTAATGCTAACCTTTGGTCTCGGTGAGTTGTGTCCATAGGGACTTTGTTCTGTTTTTACATTTTTGTACTTGGGATTGTTCTTTTTATGTTGTTCTTATTTAACTCCTGCTGCATTACTCCCGGTATAATTTCCCATTGATATGGTTAATATCTTTTTCTCTCTCTTTTATCCATTATTAGTGGACTTTTTCCCCACATTCAGTTTTTTAGGATTCCAGGTGATAGTCACCGATCTGTGGTGATCAATAATTCACTTTGGGCTATGATATGGGTGACTCGGTTATCGGGTTACCAGGGTACCATTGTTGGTTCATGACAAAGTGGTATTAATCCCATGCTGGTTAAGCTTTTGTCTTGAAGTTAGTATGCATTGTGAAATCTTTTCGAGACTAAGGAGGTATTTTCTTTTTAATCTCTCACCGAAATGAACCTAAAGTCTCCATTGGTTGTAAGGAAAATATGTCTTATGGTTTAGTTATAGTATATCCATGTTTTGATTTTGATAGCTTGAAACAAAAATCATGTATATCCTATCTGTTGGGGATAATTTTTCTTCATTTCTCGGTTTGAGAATTGACTAATGTATTCCATTTTGTAGGATGATGTTTTCAAGCATCAAGTCTTCGAGAAGACATGAGAATAAGACCTAAGGGAAAGTATCTTCTTAAACTCAGTGAGCGAATCATGTTGTGGATCTGAATCTGATTGTGGTGATCATGCGCACTATCCAAACATTGGGACATGTACCACCTCAAGTTCCCATTTTGGATCCCATTGTGGATTCTTAGAGGGACGTTCTAAATATAAGTTCTCAAGAGTTACATCTTGAGAAACAGTCACCGTTTAAGGTCTAAAATGACCCTCAATAGGTAGATGAGTAGTTGAGTTGTTTGGAATGCTCCGTTGGGTTTTTTGACACACATGATGAGATAAAAGTGAAGTGTGCAACTTTCATGCTGGAAGGACTATGAAGAAAATGGTGGGAAACTCTATTGAAATTGAAGAAACATGAAGGTATTGAGTGGAAAGACTTCAAAGTTATTTTCGCTGAATTGTTATATCTAGATTAAATGTTGTTAGGAAATTCTTTAGAGTTTTTCAAAAAAATTCAGGTTGACAGGTCTGTGATCAAGTATACAAACCATTACATAGATGATTTGCAAATTACACCTGGGACAATATCGAATGAGAGGTTGACGTCTCAAATTTTAGAGTTGGGACTTCATCAGGGTATTCATTATCAGGTTTTCTTGTTGAAGCCTCCCTTTTATTCTGATGTACTAGATGTAGCGTTGATGGTAACAATGGACTTGGTGGGAAAGTTAGATTTATTTGGAGTCTCCAATTAATTCGGTGGAAGCATGAGTTACTATAAGGGAAAGTGGGCGAGTGATGAATCTCATGGCAGTTCTCAAAGGCAGGGGTTCTCTAAGCCTCCAGCAGTACCATGCATATGACATTTTTTTGATACCTATGTGTCTTTATTTGGAATTATATAAAGAATTTCATAGATGATACCACGAATTTTGGATCTTGTGGGAATTCTAGGATCTTTCATAGGTTCATAGATATTTATTTGACTCCACAATGTGGGATAATATCATTATATCCTCCTAAAACTATGTGGAAATTTGATGATTCACATGCAGAAGGGATCCATCAATATGCATTTGGAACAAAGCTTCTTCACGCAGTGGTAGTGTCTCCAAAGGATGGAGAAACGGGTCCATTGGCCGTTAGATTTACTATCACTATATCATCGTAATTAGTGAATGATTTATTTGATATCACTCCATATCATTCGTTTATTTAAACCTTTAATGTTAATCTACTTAATCTTCCTATGGATCCCTTGTCTTGTGAAATAGATTTTACTGCACCCCTCGGTACAAAGCGAGAGGAGGGTCTCTGTAGTCCCTCTTGTGTTTAACCTCTATTAGATTTTGAGCTAGCTTGGACCTTTTTAGTTATCGAATAGAAATGTTTTGGCATCATCTTCATAATGGATTGGATAATGGACAATAAATCAGGGATTGATTGTTATATCTAAAAGGTCTCATTCTCTACTTCCAATAGTTTGTCTCTCATAATTCATAGGTAATCGGACCCAAGTTCGATCTGCACTGGAACTTATTATTTGGGGTTGGGAAAAGTAATATCATGGTTTTCGTTTGATATGGAGTGGGAACCTTTGATTCTAAATCTCCCTCTAGTCATTTTTGGGGTTCCTGACATGTTTCCTTATAACCTCTATAGTTTTGCATTGGTAAGGGATGTTGGGTCTTCAAATGACTTGATGCCTGGCACAATGTCTGGTTTTATTCCATCATACAAAATGGAACCAACCAAATTGAAATAGTTTATTTCTTAGTTGGATAATCTTATTGAAATGGATTTATATTATTCAACATGTGACCTTTGGTGTCACTGGTTTTCTTTTATAGTAATGATGATGGTTCACTCATCCATTGCATTGATTACCGAAAGCTCAATCAAGTAACGATGAGTAAAAAGTATCGGTTTCCACAGATTGATGATATGTTTGATTTGTTGAAAAGGGAGAAGTGTTTCTTGAAGGATGGCCTTATTTCGTGTTACCATTATTCGATGATAAAAGAATATGACATTCAGAAAACATCATTTTATGGTAGCTATAGACATTATAAATACGTTTTCATTCAATTTGGTATAACCAATTATCCTAATGTTCACATGGATTTAATGAATAGTATTTTCGAATATTATCTCGATACCTTTGTGGTTGTTTTTGTTTATAATATCCTTCTGTACATTAAATGTGAGGAGGATCAAGTGCATTATCTATGAACATTGCTAAGTTTACCGAAAAATCACCAACTCTATGCGAAGAATTCAATGTGTGATTTCTGGATTTAGGAATTCAGGTTTATGGGACACAAGGTGTTAGAACATGGTATTTCTATTGATCCTAAAATGGTGAAAGAAGTTATGAAATGGGAATAATCATAGAATTTCTTCAATATTCAAAGATTCATTGGTTTAGATGCAAATTATCACTACTTCATGGAAGTTTTTTCAATGTTTGCCTCTCTGTTGACTAATCTTTCTCAAAATGGAGTGATGTTGTTTTGGAATGAGAAATGTTGGTTTTATTTTTTTGAGATAAAATGTATCTTGACTACTAAGACATTTATGAGTCTTCTAGAGCCCGGGCAGAGCTATATGGTCTTCTGTGATGTATTGAGTTTATGCTTGGACGACATTTTTAAATCGGGTGATCGTGTTGTTGCTTTTGGATCTCATCAACATAGGGAACAAAAAAAGAACTATCCATCCCATGACCTTGAACTTGAAGATGTGATGCACACTCTTAATTTTTTTTCATTAAATTTATGGATAATGTTTTCTTGTGTTTTCTGACCACAATATCCTGATTTACATATTCTATCAAATATATTTGAATATCCACTACTGATGTTTGGTGGAATACTAGTTGTCTTTTGATTATGAAATTGCCTCTAACCCATGGAAAGAGAGTGTCATTGTAGATGTTTTGAGAAGAAATATTCCAACCTAGGAAGAAAAATAATTTTTGTAGGAGTGGAACTTGATGGATGTATTTTCAAAATTTCATATTTGCGTTTAGGATAAAGGACTCTAGGTTTCCTTACCCAGTGCTTTGTTTTCATCTTCTCTTAATGAAAATATTCTTCAGGAATAGTAGTTTTACTGTGAATTTCATATCATTAGATAATCTCTTAATTGTGGGGATACACTTACCATGTGGTTGTTCTCCAAAGAGGGAATTATATGCTATCAGAATCGTTTTGTGGTATCGTCTTTGGAAAGGAATGTTGTGATGGGGGATTTCTATAATTCCGAATGGGCTGTGTACACATGAACCACACAAATGTTTTATGGCATGAGGTGACAGATCTAGTTTCCATGTATGAGGTGAGGCATATTGAGTTAGTTTGTCGTTACTATACATGCCAACACGTGAAATAGGAGCACCAAAAACATTCAGAATTGCTTTAATAACATTCAGTCACTACATGGAATTGGGATGAAATTTTTATGGGCTTTGTAGTAGGGTTTCCTCACAACTAGAAGAAGAATAATGCAATTTGGGCAGTGAATAAAATGATAATGAAGTCGGCTAACTTTATACTCTTTCGTAACATGGACAATATTGATTTGTATGGAAGTCTCTATGTGAAATAGATTTTTCGGTTTCACGGAGTTCCATTTCTTGTAGTCTCTGATAGAGATCCTCAGTTTACTTAGCACATTTGGTGATGTCTTCAAGACGAGGTGGGATCTCTTGTCCATTTGAGTATGATATACCACCCACTATTGGATGGCCATACCGAAAGTGCTATAAATATTCTTGAGGATATGATTTACACTTCCGTTCTCTTCATTGGTGTAGAATGTGATAGTAATTTTTGGTTGTTGAGTTTTATTATAAGATTATTTACACGTTCGTGATCAGGATGGCTCCATCGGAGACCTTTTAAGGATAAAATTTTAAAAATCCATTGTGTTGGTTTGGGATTGGTGATAATTACATGGTTACACTGAGCATAGCCAAAGAGAAGACATAAAAGATTTAGTTGAAGCATCAAAGAATGATGAGTGATCAGATATGATACATGTCTTATGGTGATAAACTCTACAGACCTTTATAGTTCTCAGTTAGTGACCACATGTTCTTGAAAGATTCACCCCAGTTGGGTCATCAACAGATTTGGTGGAAAGGGATGTTTACTCTTCATTTTTTTCTACCTTTTGTGTTTTTTGAATAGGTGGGGAAAGATTCATACTGGTAAGCATTACCACCACAACTGACATCGATACATAATGTGTTTCATGTATCTCATCATTGAATGTATTTATCTGATAGATTTCATTTTTTAAGTTGGCACGATATTAAAGTGAAGCCGGATTTATATGTGACTGAATGACTAGTCTGGATATTTTATTCTGAGACCAAGATACTTCATTGGAGAACAATCCCTTTAGTTCGGGTTCTGTGGTGGCACAGTTCTGATTCTTATGAAACGTTTTGGGGGGGCACTGACGAGGGAGAAGTGACCTCATCTTTTCGACAGGGAGTAATATTTGTTAGCTTTCAGGGGATAAAATGTTTTTATTGGGGGGGTGGGTGGTTTTAACATCCCATTATCTTTTATGGTATTCCTAATACCCTATTTTGGTTGAGCATTGTTTATGTTTTGTTTGGAGTTCTTTCAGGTGATTTTATAAAAATCGTGGAGGTTTTTGGGTGGGATTAGTTTTATCGCATGGCCTATGCATGGTTCAAAAAATAGTGTGCCAGTGCCATGTCTTGGATAGTATTCTTTTCATGACCTTATCACAGTTTTCCCTAAAAGTGAGTGGTTTCACACGAAACCGTGCCGATCGGTTTTTCTAGATCCTAAATTTTTATTAAAATTTATGAACCCCCTTTTTGGTCCTATATAGACCTCCTTCAACCCAAATTGTTGTATCCTTTCCTTAGAGCTTCCAAGAAGGATTCATGGCCCCTCAAACCACTTTTAGAAGTTATCTAAAGCTATGTGAATGTTTGACAATCTCCTTTCGGTTATTTTCCTCCTCTCGTTCTCTTTCTCCCATGATAAATCTCTATCTCTTTAGGGATACATAGATCATGGAATTGATTTTCAGATCTATTAACCTTTATTTTTGGGATCATAAAAATAGGCTTGATTCCTATTTGAGTATCTTCATTTTTGTGTAGAAACCCTGATTAGGGTTTTGCATTGTGAGTTTGATTGTTTTTTGTAGGTGGTTCTTATACAATGCCCAAACATTATTGAACATAATTAATTTTTTTAATTTCTAATTTTGTTATTTAATTAAATATTTTTACATTTTAACCAAATGGATTTCAATTATTTTTACAGAAATACAAAATTCCGACAAATTTGGTTTTTTGTGGAATAAAAGATTTTTGGCTCGAAATTTGAATTTGGTGAGATTTAATATGTTTAATTTAATTTTTATGGGAATTTAATCAATTCAAATACTGATTTTAATTAGAAAAATATTATCTAATGGAATTTTTGTAGAAAAAACTTGATTCAAGAGAATTGGGGGTTTGTGATGATAATTCTGGAATTGTTTTTTTAAATAGAATTATTGAATTCAAATGTGAAATGGATTATATAATTTCATGATTTGGATTCAAAAACCGATTTTTTATAAAATGGATTAAAATGAATTTATGGAAACCTTAGGGTATCATCTTAGTTAAAGGGAAATTTTTTATTAAAACCCCGCTATGGTTTCCAAAGGTAAAATTGGAATATTTGAAATGGTGAATGGGATGAATTTCATTATCTATTATAAATTTAATTCCCAATTATAGTCTTTTACGTGATCAATTGGTTTCCTTAGGTATTTAGTGAGTTATTTTGGGTAGAACATTATGATTCTATAACATTCTAAAACAACATATATGTACATCACATTCCTTACGAAATGCTAACGAGATCCCATTACCATATGCCTAAAGAGGAATATACACATATTTTTTGTATTCATAGTGCTGGATAAATATATCATAGAACTATCATACCTATTTGGCACATGACCATATTTCTCTCTTGTTTTAATTTTTGAATTTGTATATATTCCATTGTTATAAACTGTTTTACATTCCCTGAGAATATATATAAACTATTTATATAAACTGTTTATTTAGGCCATTGTGAGAATTGATTATCATGCAAAGTACCCTTTTATTAATAGAAAATTCCACCTTTTTAAATTTTTTCCATCATATGAAATGTATAGAATGATTTAGTAAAATTATTTCCATATTTTAAACCATATGGAATTATTTTTCTAAATATTCTTCGTTAATTCCCAACAAGTTTTTTTAATTTAAAGAACGTTTTTCTTATGTTTATATTGGCATCTGTTATGGAATTATTGGGTGAAATCCTACTTGTCTTTGGCTTATACTCTACCTATGCATTCGGGTGTTTGTAGATTATCTCATTATAGGTTCGAGGAAAGGAAACAGATATCTTGGAGGTGGATCTTTCTACTGAACTTTGGCCATGTTGAGTTTTTTCCTTAGGGAATTTGGGATATTTCCCTATGTTGTAATTAGGTTGAAGTACTTTGGATGATGTTTTTGTTCAACTATTTATAATTTACTCCTAGTGGATTTTTCCGATGATATGCATACTAGCTTGTTCTTTTTCGTTACATTGTTAATGGAAAAGAAATTCCCACATTCAGTTTGTATGATGCCAGGTGATAGTCGCTGACCCATGGGGATTGAGAACAACATTCAGGCTATTTTAGTAACGACTTGATTATCAAGTTATCAGGGTACCTTGGTATGTTCGTTATAGTGGTATGAACAAGGGGGAGGGGAGAATGCCTTTTTTATCATATGAGGTGTGGAATTCCTAAATTTTTTAAAAATAGAATTCCACAGATGATGTTATGATGTCATGTCGCTCTAATAATTGGAAACGTTACATAAAAGATAGTATAGAGTTTAAATATAAATAGAAATTGTATTTTGGAAGCATTTCTATGTCCTTTTGGCTCTTAGTTATATTTTTTTGTCTATTGTTAAGATAGTTTTCCTCTTAATTGTTGTAATTAAATTTAATTATAAATACTAATTATTTTCTCAGAAAATAAATTGTACATATTAGAAATTTTAAATTATGATGACTCCAAATATAATATCCAAATTTCAAAATTCTCATCAATGCATTGGAAGAAATTAATTTAAAATTAATCCCATAGGCGGGATGACTGTGAGGGTTTTTAATGTTAAGGTATTCAAATTTTTCCCATGTTTTTATATCTAATTTCTATGTAAAATTAATAACGTTGAACTAAATTTGATTATTAATGTATAATTGATATAATTACAATTTGAGTATAACTATAAATAAAATTTATCATTATATATAAATTATATTAAAAATATATTTTGAATTAATTTTTTGTATTTTTCAATTTTAATCCAAAAATGTAACTTCATAGAAAAATACCAAAAATTAAACCAAACTTTATTATTAAGTTATTATTAAAATAAAATAAATATAAGTTGTAACACCCTGAACCCAGTTACCTAGAGTTGGTGCATTATTACATAACATTGGTATGATCATAAGAGATCATGTCTCGAAAGACCGATTAGTTTAGTATCCTTAGAAGTGATAGATACATATATAAGTTTTACATGACAACCTGAAATGAAAAAAAAACAACATTGCTTCCCCTTTGAACACAATAATATACCTTAGCCTATTCTTATAGGTTAATCGTAATATCGTTATTCGCATCCTGGAAAAAATAGAACATAGAAAGTGTTGAGCTCAGATGCACAATAAGGATAAAAATATAGCAGAAACTATAATAAATGAGAATAAAAAATTCAAGGTAATGTTTAAGACTAATACAAAAGCCTTTTAAACATAAAATTCAACATAATATGGAAAGGATAAATCAAATAATTATATTTACTTATCCACATGGATATTCTACGAGTCTAATAATCATATGTAATATCAATAGCCAATTTCATAATGATGGAATGCATTATGCTGGAATTCATAAACACATAGTCAAGGCCTCATGCCATGGATAAATATTAGAATTGGTGAAGGACTTGTCTCAAGATAGTAGATTATCTTATGAGACCTTCCGATACATCAATGAGATATAGTGGGCTCCACCCGTCACTTACAAAGTCCAATGCATTCTTCATATGAAAAGGATGAAACATAACATAAACATTCATATTAACACTAGCTTTATAAATTTCAATACATTAACCATAAACCATGAATGGGATAAAAATAGAACATCCATGGTCAAGAATATCACAAAACCTTCAAAAAAATGTGGAAGATTGTATCATAATAAATCAACCTCAAACAAACATAAAATCCAATAAAAAATGTTGACATAGATAAAATCAATCCAAAAACTATTTGAGTGAAATATTTCATTCTACATAGAAATAATTAAAAATTATAGATTTTTTTTTAAATATTCTTATAATCTTGTACGGGCAGCTTCAAAGGTGTTATAAAAGCATAAAATAGATACACTCTTAGTATAAGTTAAAAAAAGACATTCTTTATTTAATTAGTCAAAAATGTCATAAATTACCATGTTTGGAAAATGATGAAATGATTCCTTTCAAAAAAATTATAAGAATTCAAACGAGGGTATAATTGAATTTTACCCATATATTAGAAAATAGTAAAAAAAAATTGAAATACATTTTTAAGAAACACAGATGTGGATGAAAAAGAGGCCCCATTAGATACTCACATATAAATGATCTCAGATAAAAAAGAGATTGTAAAATTAACCCTTACCTAATAATTATCCTTGTTCTAGGGTACATAAACCTCATGTATAATTTTTAAAGCATTTTTATTAAATTATATAATAACTATATACATAAATATGACATCATATATGGTCTTATAATATTTCTTTGTTAAAAATATTTCCGTAGTATCATTGTTTCGGGTGTTAACAGATTCATTTTCTTTTATATGTTTTGTTACATAAGTCTTGTTTATTATGAATATGAGGTATTTTATTCATATCCATAATGATATTCTATTTTTAAACATTATTTTTAATCATAAAAATAAAATTACTCTTGAATGGTTATGATGGGGAAATAAATCATATCGTGTTCATGGAGACGGTAATCTGTTCGTATACACGAGCGATAATATCTTTCTTTTGATGGTAGAACTGTATATAATTGGATGATATATCATTTATAAAAAATTATTATCATTTTATATTTATTATTTAAATCAACTATATTGATTATCATACCCATCCAAATAATGAATTGTTGAACGAAAAACTACCCCACGACGTGGAGACGTTAAGCCGTA
Source organism: Viscum album (assembly GCA_963277665.1). NCBI lineage: Eukaryota > Viridiplantae > Streptophyta > Magnoliopsida > Santalales > Viscaceae > Viscum > Viscum album. Next base: position 1,146,218,008 of record OY728148.1, read on the forward strand.
TGTACACATGTATGGTGACTTTTTAATTTATAAGATGGATATAATAATGAATATGGTTGTAACATATTTATAATAAAATAAAAGTATGTAGATAGTATTGTAGTTGTTATTTTGGCATGGAAACAACAAAGAAAGAAGATTTAGAAGAAGAAAAGAACTTTGTAAGAGGTGATAAAATTATTACATCCTTTTCAGGTTCTTCAGTTTGATTTGTTGAAAAGTGATCCTAAATTTGGCTTTAGGATCTAAGTAAGGCCTTTAGGATGAATTGAGAGTTGCTGGGAGGATATTTGAGAATGGTTTTGTAGAGAAAAATGGCTTTGAAGGTGTAATTTGGAGAGAAATGCAAGTACCCTTTTATTAGAGATGTGATGCTCACTTTAGGAAAAGCTTGAAATATTAATTTGTTATAATATCATATTCGGTTAAAAATGGCTCCAGAAGAATTTATTTTGAGAATTAGGTGGGTATGGGTCGCAAAACTCTCAACCAATATATTTTAGATGAGTTTAGGTCACCTTATTTACCTTATCATGTAGATTTGACTCTTAGTTATATAGTTTAACTTTTACCAGGCATTCTTGTATTATAATAATAAATGTTTAATAAAAATACTATAAATATTCAATAGAACCCCATGTGTGTCATTAATAACATATATATCATTATATGAGTCCTTTGGAAGAACCATATATTTTTATGCAAATTATATCAATTGATAATATAGTATTTGTTTTAAAAACTCATTTATGTCAATTTTGACATTATTTGTTATTTTGTTTTTGTGAAACTCATAACTTTATAAATTTGAAAAAAAAATTATTTAATCAACTATAAAATGTCATATTATCCCATAAAATTAGTTTGATGTTCAAAATTCTCAATTTTCATTTATTTGGATATTTATAATATAAATTATTTTAAACATTCATTAATAAGGTAAATATTACATCATCATTGTGTCATAAATAAATTTAATTATTTAAATTCTAAAAATTATAAATAAAATACTATTATGTAGGAAATATTATTTTATATATAATGAATGTTTATATTCGAATTTAACTTATGCATAAAATTATATTAAAAAATATTTAAGTTTGAAAATTTGAATTTAACACTATTAACTCTTCTTTAAATAAAATAATAATAAATGTACTAATCTAATCCCAGTGGATCAAATAGGATCATATTTTATTCCTAAGGTTGATTTATATCTAAATACAATTATCCAATAGAATTAGGACCTATGTTAGGGTATTTACAATATCATTTTTAACTATAATTACCATATTTAATTTTATTCGTGATAAATAAAATTCAACAATTACTATTCACCAAAAATTATTTTCATCCAATTGAACAACATTTTACTTACTAATTTGAACCGCGTCTCTTGTATTTTTAAAATTTAATTAACCGAAGTGGTAAAATTAAATTTTACTCATATTTTCAAATTTTCCTAGATGGTGGGACAATGATGTTAAAATGTTCAATAAAATTTTATATATCTAGTTTTATTATAAAATGACTGCAATGAATTACATTGAACATATTTAGGTATAATTTATCAACATTAAACTAAAATAAATTTAAATTAAATAAATAATTATAGGAAAAAATATGAGAGTTGAAATAATAATGAAGTGTTTTTCAATATTCATAAAAAATTTAACGTTTTTTGAAAAATACCGAAGATTCAACCTAAACTAATTTTTATATTCCCACTCCAAAAATGAAGTCTATTATGAAAGATAAAAATTATATAATTTCAAAAAATGTTTATTACAATTCACAACATCTATTTTGATTGGGTCGTGGTGTGTTAGAACTCAATGTTATGTTCATTGTAAGCTATTGCATTATTTAAAGAGAAACATATCATGGAAGCTTCGGGTGTTATCTTCTTCCATAATTCAAATTATTTCTTCACCAAAATTTCTAGAATACTACTGCATAATAATATTTGAGTGGTTCTTCATCATAAGTTCCTTATGTTACCACGTTTCCTCTTCCATCTTATGGTTTCTCCAAAGAACATTTACCAGACGAGTTGTCTGGTTTCTCAACACTTGTTCTTTGGTGTCAAGATTATTGACAGACTCTTCACAAAAAGACAGATCATGTTTCAGTTATATTACATCATAGGTGAGTACATGAATTGTGTTAGGCATGTATTTTTTCAATAGTGATACGTGGAACACATCATGAACTTTGAAGAGACTTAGAGGCATTTCCAAATGGTAACTACAACTCAGATTGTTTCTAGAATTTCCAAAGGTATGATGTACCTATGAATTAATTTACCCTTCTTACTGAATCATACAATACACTTCAATGAAGAAACCATCAATAAAATATGATCTCCAATTTGAAATTCTAAATCCTTCCTTTGGTTATCGGCATAGTTATTTTCCCTACGTTGAGCTGCTTTGATGTGGGTTTGGATAATCTTCATGTTTTACATTGTTTCCTCAACATGTTCTGGGTCTATGAGTTTTCTTTCACCAACATCATCCCAATAAGTTGGTATGCAAAATCTCCTTCAATATAATGCATTAAATGGTACAACATGAACACTTAAATGGAAGCTATTGTTATTGTAAAATTCTACCAGAGATAAATATTGATCCCACAAACCTTGAATGTCAACTGATAAAGATATCAACATGTCTTATACAGTTTGAATAGTATGTTCTGATTGTTCATCAGTTTGAGGGAAGTAGGTATTTCTCAAACAAAGTTCAGTATCTGGGGTCCTCTAAATACTTTTCCTGAATCTTAATGTAAAATGGGGATCATGATCAGAAACAATCGATAGGGGTACTCCTTGAAGTCTTACAACTTAATTAATATATGGTCTTGCAAAATGTTCAAGTGGTAAATCTTCTCTTATAGCCAGAAAATCTGCTGACTTGGTAGGAAGATCAATAATGACCCATATTTCATCATTCCTTCTATGAGTATTTGGTACCAATGACAAAATACATTGTAATATCATCCCATTTCCACTCAGGTATGGGATGGGTATGCAAGACTCATCTAGGATATAGTCTTCCAGCCTTCACATATTGAAAAACCATACATCTTGACACATAATCAAGATTCTCCCTCTTCATTTTTTCCAACAAAAAATGTTCCTTCAAATATATATACATCATAGTACTACAAAGGTGTATAGAGAAGTTAGAGATAGGAGCATCTTCCAACAAATAACTTTTTTGATCAGGTATGTCAGGATCACAAAGATCTTCCCAAATTTCAAAATTTCATCTTCATATAAGAAGTCAATCAATCTACCACCAATCACAGATTCAATTTTATTTTGAAACTCCTCATCATCATTCTGAGAAATTTTTATCCATTCTAGTAAAAATTATTTGGAAATCATTTTTAATGTTATTGATGTTTCACCTTGCATGATTATTCCCATATCCATTTATACTAGATACATGAACATAGGATCCCTTTAAACTATCATCTTGTTCAAAACTCCATGATTCATTTTACTCAAAGCATCTACCACCTTATTTTTCTTCCTCTGATGGTAGTGTATATTGTAATCATAATCCTTGGGTAGTTCAAGACATTGTCTTTGCCTTATGTTTAGTTCTTTCGGTGGAAAAAATATACTTTAAACTATTGTAATCGGTATATATCTCATATTTTCCCCATCAATATTGTGTCTCCATATCTTCAAAGAAAAGTGTACTGCGGATAACTCAATATCATGAGTTGGATGATTTTGTTCAAGAATTATTAGATACCATGATGCATAGGCAATAACCCTATCATTAATTATAAGGAAGCCACCAACTCCTTTTTTCATAGCATCATTATAAATAACAAATCCATCATTCTCCAATGGTAGAGTAAAGTGAGTATAATGGAATAAAATTCTCTTCATTTCATCAAATCAATATTCACACTCTTTTTTACAATAAAATTTATCGTCTTTATGTGTGATATTGGTTAATGGTTTATCCAATCACACAAAATTATGGATGAAATTCCGATAATAACCTGATAAACCAATAAAACAACGTACCTCAGTTATACACGTCTGTGCTGGCCATTCTTGTATTTATCTTTTCATAGATGTATCAACAGAGATTCCATACATAGAGACAATATGTCCATGAAAGGAAATATATTAAATCCAAAATTCATAGTTGCTAAACTTCCCATATAATTAATTTCATCTAAGAGTCTATAGAGTATTGTGGAAGTGATTTTCATGATCATCATATATTTTGGAGTAAAACAAGATATCAACAATAAATACCACTAAAATGTCATCACGATATTCCTTGAAAACTCTATTCATTGGATCCCAGAAGACAGAGGGTGCATTAGTCATCCCAACATGAATTGTTGTAAACTTGTAATTCCCATACCTCGTATGAAATTCATTCTTCTCAATGTCTTCCTTCTTCACACATAACTAATGATATCTGGATCGAAGATCAATATTTTAAAAGTATTGAGCTCCATTAAGTTGATCGAATAAATCATCAATGCGAGGTAGGGGATACCTGTTATTTATATTAATTGCATTGATCATCATGTAGTCAATACACAACCTCATAGATCCATATTTCTACTTAACAAAAATAATAAGGGCTCCCAATGGAAAAAAAATTTCGGCTAATACATCCTTTATTTCTAAATTCATATAGTTATTTCTTTAGATCCACTAATTCCTCATTGGAAACTCTATAAGGGGTCTTCGATATGGTCCTTGAAACAAGAATTAAATTAATGGAAAACTCAATTTCTCATTCTGGAGGATGTGTAGGTAAATCCTTTGGAAACACATCAAAATATTCACGTACTATAGGTATGTCCTCTATTTGAGCATTATTTTCCTCACCCATTGTTATTTCACTCTCTTCCTATGAAATAACTGAATTTAGTAGAGCTACTCGGGGTGGATCAAGATAAGAATTAGATGGTGACGTTTCTTCTCTAAATATAATGTTCTATTTATCATCATAGAAAATTGAAACGTCCTTCTTCTTACAATAAATTTTCACATCATTGAATGAAATCCAATCCATACCGAGGATTATATCAAATTCAATCATGTGTATGATGATGAGATCAGCTGATAAAAAATGGTTATATGCCCAAATGAGAACTGATTCACAAATCTTTGTTGTAATTATGCTTCATTTATGAATTTTCATTGAAACATACCTTGTTAAATAAATTTGGATATAACTAAATTTATTAGGAATCTGGGAAGATATCAGCCAATGCGATGATCCAGAATCAAATATATCATTGTATAAATTTAAGAAAACCATTAAATTAACGACCACACACATAATTCAGAGCTTCAACCTTAGCTGTAGTGATTGCATTATCTTAGTCTTAATCCCTTTTCCTTTTCTAAGGTATGTTTCCTAGGACCATGTGTGATTCATTTTCATAATCCCCCATTTCTATACAATCGTATCATTCATCATTTACATCCTATTCCTTTCCCTTGTAATCATGATCTTGGTGGCCTTTTTCACCAAACATTTAATAGACTCTCATTACCTTCAAGAAAGTATTAGGGTGTTCCATCCCACATTTATTGTAGGATGGAAATTCAAGCATTCCCTTCTTCCCTTTATTTCCATTTCTAGTGTGTTCAGAAGATCCCTTCTTCTCTTTCCTAGATTTAATGTCATAAGAATTAGAAAATTTCTTTTCTATCTTGATAAAATATGATACAATATATTCATACAAAGAGAAGGATTTCGAGACTAATGCCTGATATAGAACTAGTTTTAACCCATAAAAGAAGCAATCAATATTAATCCTTGGGTAACATATATAATCTACATCATGCCTTGCTACCTTTGAAATGTTATCATTGTACATTGTGACATTCCCATCCTCATTTTTTCATCAGAATCGGAAATTTTGTACCCATATCCGCTTGATATTCAAGAGGAAATTATTTTTCAAACAAAAGATAATTAATCTTCCTCCATTACATATTTGATACTTTATCATCTTACTTTGTGTTTTTAATCAATAACCACCATTGATCTATATCTCTAGTGACGCAATAAAATACCATGACATCTTTTTTCTCATTCGCTACTCCCCAAAGCATAAAATATTTTCTTTATGGATCTTTTACATTTCATAGCTACTAATGGATTTGTAGTCCCTTTTAATGTTGGTAGTTGTAGCCTCATGAAGTGATCTAACATTGATCCTCCGCGTTGTGGACTAGGGTTCTCTATATGGGTAATGTTATTATTCATAGCCTGAGTGAGTTGTCCTAGTATAGTTATATGTTGTTCAGCACCAGTTGCATCACAATATCCACTATAATTATTTTGAGTATGAGGGAAATCCCTACATGGATAATGTACTTGGATATAGTTTCCACTTGTTCCTCTAGGATACATTTCCAAACAATGGCATACAATAGATTAGTTTATGAATCGTAATACATTATTCCAAACTAGTAAAATATCTAACCTAAATGGAAATGATTTTTCATATATTTCATAATCTTAAAGAATAGTATTCTTTGAGGAATTATTTACTCATAAATACTCTTAAATGGGTTTTAATGAAAATGTGAATTTCCCTAACCATATCCCTCGGGAGTGTCGTAACCAAGAGTGCAGCAAGGCCTATTATCATGTACTGGGATACCCCAGGTCAAGGCCAAAACTCCTTGTCCATGTTTTCACCCATGGTACATCTGTGCCAGAGCCACCTCTACCTGCTCATATCCATAAAAGGATGTATTTTTTTGTAAAATCCACAAAATCTCAACATTACCAAAATTCTAGGAACTTCTTCTATACTAATACTCAATGTCTATGTTTGGGTAATGTTCTCTAATCCGTTTTTTGTAAATATATCATCCATGGTTTGTACTAAACATCCTCAGATACCAACTATAATGCCATGAACCTAGTTACCCAGAGTTAGTTAATTATTACGTAACATTGGCATGGTCACAATAGACCATGTCTATAAAGACAGATTAGTATAGTATCCTTGTAAGTGCTAGATACAAACATAAGTTTTACATTACAACATGAAATGAAAAAAAACCTTATGTCCCCTTTTAACAAACTCATATCACATATCCCATTGCTGCAGGTTAATCCAAAAACAATTTGAGTGAAATATTAATTTCTACAATGAAATCATTCAAAAGTATAGAAACATTTATTTTGTAAATATTCTTGTAATATAGTAAGGGAAGCTTGGAAGGTGTTATAATAGCATAAAATAGCTGAACCCACCGTGTATGTTAAAAAATTTCATTCATTCCTTAATTTTTCGAAAATGCCATAAAGTACCTTGTTTGGTAAATGATGGAAAGATTCCTTTGAAAAGATTTTATAAAAAGTAAAAAAACGGTACAAATTAATTTAACCAATATTCTAGGATGTAGTAAACATGTTTTGAAATACATTTTTTAGAAACACAGATGTGGATAAAATAGAGGACCCAGTAGATACTCAAATATAAACATCCTCAGATAATAAAGAAAATGTAAAATTAACCCTTAAATTTTAATTTTACTTGGTTGAGGGTACGTAAACCACTTGTATAGTTGTTAAATAATTGTTCTTAAATTATACAAGAACCACATACAAAAATATGATTTCATATATTATCTTCTAATATTTATTTCTTATAAATATATCGTTAGTATCATTGCTTCAGGTATTAACTGAATCATTTTATTTTATATTTTTTTATGTAAGACATGTTTGTTATGGATATGATGTATTTGATTCATATCCATAATGATATTAAGTTTTTAAACAGTATGTTAAATCATAAAATGACAAGTATTCTTGAATGGTTATGATGGGGAAATAAATCTTATCGTGTTCGTGGAGAAGGTTATCTGTACGTTCACACGAGCGATAATATAATTTTTCTTATGGTAAAATAGATTATAATGGGATGTTATATCATATATAAAGAATAATTAAGATTTTATATTTATTATTTACATCAATTATACTCATTATTAAACCCATAAAAATAATGAAGCTTTGAATGACAAATTATACCACGACGTGGATACGGTAAGCCGTACGTACGCAAGTATGGTGACTTTTTCATTCATATGATGGATTAAATAGTGAATATGGTTGTACCATATTTATAAAAACATCACAGTATGAATATGGTACTAGATTTATTATTTTTGTTATAGAAGCAACAATTAAATACGACATGAATGGAGAAAAGAACAATGAAATAAGTAATGAAATTTGTACCTCATTTCCAGGTTCTTCCTTTTGATATGTTCAAAAGGGAACCTCAGGTAGGATTTATGATCCAATTAAGGACTCTAGTATGAATTTAGGGTGGTTTTGATTATATATTAGCATGTTTTGGCTAAGCTAAATGGTTTGGGAGGTGTTGTTTTGAGAGAAGGGAAATTATCCTTTTATAAGAGAGGTGAATGTCACTTAAAGAAAAGCTTGAAATATTAATTTATTATAAAATAATATTCACTTTATTATGGATCAAAAATTATTTGTTTAGTGGATTATATGGGGCTAGGTCGAAAACCTCTCAACCAATAGGTTTTAGATAGGCTTATGTCACCATATTAACCATATCATTTAGATTTAACTCTTAGTTAAATAATTTAACTCGTGCCATGTATTCTTGCATTATTATAATAAATGGTTAATAAACTAACTATAAATAACCAATATAATAAAAATTGGTTAATTAATTGAATATCTATCATTATATGAGTCCTTTTTTAGAACCTTATATTTTTATGAATATTACATAATTTAATAATATGGTATTTGTTTTAAAAACTCATTTATGTCAATTTTGAATCTATTTGGTATTATTTTTAAGTCATAAAAAAATTATCACTTCCAAAAAAAATTATTTAGTCAACCCTAACATGTCATGATATCTTATAAAATTATTTTAATGCATCAATAGTCTCAATTTACATTTATTTGGATGTTTATAATATCAATTATTTTAATCTTTTCATTAATAAGGTAATTACTACATCATCATTGTGTCATAAATAAATTTAATTATATAATGTCTAAATTTTATAAATAAAATACCATTATGTAGGAAATACATTTATATTTCTAATTAATATTTATTGTAGAAATTATATTATGTTTAACCCGATATTAAAAATGTTTTATTTATGAAAATATGAATGTAACACTTTTAACTATTCATTAAATAAAATATTAATAAATGTCCTAATCTTATCCAAGTGGATCAAAGAGGATCATATTTTATCTATAAGTTTTATTCCTTTTGATATACACTTATACAATATAATCAACACATATGTTAGGGTAATTATTATATCATTTTTACCTTTAATTACACTATCTACTTTTAACCATGGTAAATAAAATTCTAAAAGTTACTATTCAAAAAAAATTATTTTAATATTATTGATCTAAATTTTACATACTAATGTGAAACATGTTTCTTATATTTTTGAAATTAAATTCAAAGAAGTGCTGAAATTAGGTTTTATGCAAATTTACAAATGTGCTTAGAAGGTGGGTAAAAGACGTTAAAATGTTTAATAAAATTTTACACATATTATTTTATTATAAAATGACCCCAATGAATGAAATTGAACATATATTGGTATTATGTATCTATTATGACCTAAAATAAATTTATATTATACAAATAATTCTTTAAACAAAATTGGATTTAAACAATAACTCAATTTTTTCCCTATTAATCAAAAATTGAAACTTTTTAGAAAAATACAAAAAATTCACCATAAGCAAATTTTGATATTAAAAATCCAAAAATGAAGTACATATTTCAGATATAAAATTTATAATATTAAAAAAGTGGGTATTACTACTCACAACGGATAGTTTGATTGGGTCATGGTGTGTTAGAACTCAAAGTTGCGTAAATCGCAAACTATTGCATTATTCAAAGAGAAACATTCCATGGAATCTTTTTTTGTTACATAAGTATTCCAAAATTTATATTTAATATAGGTTCTCCATTAAAATGTTTAAATACCTATTTTATAAAAATATTGGTTTCTATGTATAATATTAGGTTTGTTCCTTTCTTGTTCCTATACAATATATTTTATTAAGGTAAAAAATATTTTATTGTATAAATAAAATATATATTTCATTTATTCCATTTATTCCATTATTTTTATAATAATTATTTTAATTTACTGGGATAAAATTCTTCGGTAATCATAATATTAGTTTTTATAAAAAATCCCTTTATATTAAATTTATTCCTATAATCATTTGAAATTATTTTGAAACTAATGAATTAAGACCAATACTTTCATGATATATTTAATCGTATTAGTTACCACCAACATAATATATAGGTTATATATTATTATATGAAATTATAAAATAATTAATAATATATTGTGGTTTAGTAAAAATTGGTCTTACGTGTTAAATAAGTCATCGAATAAAGTTAGTCTTGAATATAACATAAACAAACATATACGTTCCATGTATAGAAATATAATCATTATCTCATGTCTAGTAATTGATTATGTTTGTTCTATGTATAAATAATTAAAACATAGTGATTTAATATAAAAAACTGTTTTTAGTGTTACATGAAATGAAAAATATAAAAAATACTAAATTAATTAAAAATAATATTATTTCACATAATCATAGGTTGTAACCCATGAAATGTCAGCATATACTAGATATTTCCTAGATGATACATAGCAAAGTGGAATTTGAGAGTACATCATTTTAATAACTAATAGATATAGTAATTTATTATGATGAATAAATAAAATGATGGATTTTGGTATCTTTGTAACTGTTTTACAAATTTAATCATAGTGATGATACTAAGACATATGTTCAATGATAAAATAATCATAATGGTAAGGATTTTGATTCTCATGGGGATTTTAGGAAGGCTAAACAAATTATATTTATGGAAGGATATAAGGACTTTTCCTTTGATGAATCTAAAATCCATTAAATTAGAATGATGGAAGTTTGTCAAAATGTAGAATGATTTGAGAGTGATATTAAACATAGAAGTGTGAAAACAAAATTTTAATTCATTCCTATCATTAGGTTTTTATAGAAACTATTTAAATATATAGGGGAGATGGTGTTCCAAATAAAAACCATTTTGGGGTTGATATTTTATTGTCCCAAGCATAATAGTTGTTATTATTGTTGAAATACTAAAGTGTTAGAATGAAGTGCCAACCCAAAATCATCAATGAAATTCTATGTGGGGCAATGTATCATATAAGGATAAAATGGATGAAGAAGTTTATATCATATATAGTTAATGCATTAGATGGAGTAAAGGAACCAAAATATTAGTAACATTCTTTATAGATAAGCAATTAGAATGAAAACATAAACCAGATGACAGAATAAGGTACAAGAAGAAGAAGATACCGTGAAAATCCTATCAATCATTTTGTATTATATATAGGTTGTTGGAGATGAATAAGATATATGATGAACTAGTTATAGGAAAACATGGTTCACATGGACAATATCTAATAGGTGAATTGGATTGATGTATTACAAATGATGGAATAATAGAATGAAAAAGAATCAATATGTTTCATGTAGGAAGGAATAAGTAGAGTTTATTTCATGATGGTGTGTTTTTTATAAGAGAGTAAGAAGAAAAAAACTACACTATTACATTCATCAGAATTCAAAATGGGGGAGTAATTTCTTGGTGTTTCAATGTAATTGGAAATGTTTTAGATTATCTACCTTGGGAGAACAATGAACTAGCTATGAGAATAAATTTTAATTCTTCATTACTAGTCCATCAGAAATGATATTTTCATATCCCCATATTAAATTATAGGTCAACACAATTGGGATAAAGAATTTATTATCCAAATGAAAATAATATGTCTCTCATTATAATGTAGAATCTTTATACATTTCATCAATATAAACAATGATAAATAACTTTTTATATTGATTAGTGTAGCTAATTAAAATACCTTCTACTATCCATTACTTTCATTTAAATTATTTTATAGTATAAAAACAATATATCTATAGAATTGAGATCCAATTAGTTCTTTGGTGTAAACGGATAAAAATAGTGGTTTGTTTAAAAAATTCTGTAACATTTTTTCGCCCCAGATATTAGGGATTAGTATATCCACAGTTTTCCTGTCAATTGTCACCAGAGAAAATGTCCCCCTCTATCATATTCTATACATTGATATTATGAGTTACCTTAATAAAATAAAAATGAAGTATAGTTTTGTTTAAGATTTAGTTATCTTAAATAAAAATTGTATTTTTATAATTTACCTAATGAATCGAATAAATAAATAGAAAAAATGATAAATAAGATATACATATTAATCTAGGAGGAATAAATATATTTGTTACCTCTATTATATAACAAAAATTAATATATAATTGGACTAGAAATTGAAGAAAAATTAGTTTAAAATACCAATAACGAGAAGGAAAACATTACTAGTAGATGTGAATCATGGTAGATAACTGATCATAAGGTATGTAAAAATCCATGTAAAAAAATCCACAAGAAGATTATATGGGAATAGTTAGTGATGATGGTATATATATAAATTGTAAATCTATATCAGTATGAAGATTAAATGTTTGTATGAATTATGTAACTTAATAAATATCCACTCTTATTTGTGGATTCTTTAATAGTATTTAAGAATAAATCACCCCATTGTAAGAATAAATATATTACCTGAAGAACATTTTTCATGAAAAGATACAAGATTGTAGAAATCACTCCTAAATGCTAAATCCCATGAAATCTGAATTGTGGGGAATGTAATTTTTTTTTCTCAAAATACAAGTATAAATGGCCTAAATAATTTGAGGTGAAATTTGATGTCAATATAACTCGTAAATGGAAAGACTATTATGTTAAAGAAATGCTAAAAAAATACTTGATATCAAGGATTTTCAATTGGAAGTGAAATATTAGATGAACAAATATCATGAATAATAATTATAAAACAACATTAAGAATCATGATGGAGAGTTTGAAAAAATAGAGAATGATTGTGAAGAGAAGGTGGGTTTTTAAAAGAATATTAATACCATAAATATGATATGTCTAGAATCTAAAGACATGTTTATCTATATTGAAAATACATGTATTGAGAATTTATAAAATAAATTGAAATTGGGTGCTTTTAATCAATTATAAATGGAGGGTTTGAATGTAAAAAGACACATAACAAATGATAATATGATTATGTATTCATTTAATGACCTATCTCAAATATAAGTTAGAAATTGGGTAATATATACACATTTTTATAATGTTTTATCTAAATATGGTTCCATAATAAATTCTTGGCTATAAAAAATTTACATCGTAATGGATGAAGAAAAGTGATAATAAATCTACCCCCATGACCATAGTGGATAGAAATAGTGAGGAATTTGGTTCCTCATAAAGACACCAACAAGTTTTCATGAATATTTAAAAACTAAATTCTTCCAAAATTTATGCAGTAAATATTGGCGTTGTAATTGATTAATGAATTGTTCATTGGATTTTTGGAAAATTATTCAAACTGATAAATGAACAAAGGAATATCATTTCATGGTAGTGTAAAGTATAGTTTAATAACAAAAATTAATTATGTAATCAAAATGGATATTGTATAATTTTTTTAATGACTGAAAATATCTATGATTTTTGAAATAATGGTAACAATATCAGTGCATGCATACCATAACATGTATCAAATTAATACATGAAAATATTACCATATATGATGATGATGAAATAATAAGTTTTCATGGTAATTTAAAAGAGTATTTCTATAAAAAAATCACCCAAGAAGATAACAAAAAAGAAATGTGAGTATTATTTTGACTCTAAATTCAAGTAATTGTAGAAGAATGTGTCATCTAAAAGAAATAATATGATGAAATCCACGTAGATTATGATATGAAAACAACCCAAACATAATAATAATGTACAAAATGATATTTTATTAATATGGAATGATTATTCTGAGAGAGTAAATAAAAATTGATGAATCACATAGATAATCTATTGAATATGTGATTGAAAATGTAAAACATGATGAGGTCAAAATCACAAAGAGGTTATCAAAAAATTATAACCATTTTTTTAAATAATTCCCATCTGCGAGGTGATACATCGATAAACACACTGCTAGATATTTTTTCATTAATATACATAAGACAATATAATTTCTTAAATGGAATTATTGTTTTATCTATTGACATAGATTCCCTAATGAATATTGAGAATGGAATAATCATAGTCATATAAATTAAGAAAGTGATTATATCAGTGCTTCACAAATTATATTTCATGTATAGATATAATGACATGATGGATTGATGGTATGGGTTAATTTAGTTGATAAAAACATCTCATCCTTTTTATTCATAGTGAGAAGAAAAGTGAATGTAGATTATTCCATTAATCATTGTGTTTTTAATTTATACATTAAATTTGATGAATTTATAAAGAAACATAATATCATGGTTAAAATAATGATAATGAATATAATTCCTTAAATAAGTTTCCATATTGGAATGTTTCATATGTTATTGAAATAATAAATCTTATGAGATGATCATCAAAGATGTAGTGGATGTGGTTACTATAAAACATGATAGAAAAATGAAGAAGATCCCATATTAGCATAATCTAAATTAGATAATGTGAAAGGATAATATTAAATAAATATCATTCATGGTGAATATTTTTAAATAATAATGTATGGAAAACCACATCAATAATATTCATTTTGGTGTACTCTCAAAATGGTGATACTAAAGAATAATTATTATACATATTAAAACCGGTAAGGTCACTTTAATGGAGAGTCAAGTAGAGTATGATGATATTTAATGTAGAATAATTAATCACTCTCAATATATATATATATATATATATTATTGAAAAAAAATTATATTAAATTCATTGAGAAGTTACATCATTATTAATCTCTCATATTTGGTTAAAAAAATTCCACATAATAATGAGGATAAATTCGGTAAATTAGTTAATTGAGAGAAGTTGATGAATGAATGTTTACCAAGGTAGCATATATTTCTATATTTAATTGAATGTTTTCAAATTTATTATGGAAGTGTTTTAGTTTTAGGTTTATTCATTATTCAATAGTTATATATTATAATTAGTATCTCAGATATGAAATACAACGGGATAAAACAAGAATAATAGATTAGGATTTCATACTTCATGACGTCTTTAATCAATTAGTAAAGGGTATGTTTTTTATTTAACTGAAATATCATTGTTTTCTACACCATGCATTGGTCACATAGACCTAAAAATTAATTATTAATGACTCATTTATTAAAAATTATTTGATACATTTTCCCATGAAATTTATATTTCTTGTTAATAATAGGTTATAATGATAAGACAATAATTTAAAATAAAAGAATATAATGAATATAAAGAGTCACATATTTTCATATTTACTTTTATGATACATTTAATATATTGAAACAATTATAAAATTAATTGATTGAAGTTACCACTTCTGTGGGAGTTTTATTTTTTGACAATGGATGTCATTAGTTATCCATTCTTTTCAAGTAAATATACATATTTCATTAATGATAATATATTGAAGATAGATTAGTGAATATGTTGCTGGGTTGTTCAGTTGAAGAAACCAATATTATTAATGAAGTTGAGTAAACCTGGAAGGTTGGATAAAGATGAGGAAAAGTGATCAAGCATTTTTCTTCTAAGAAGAAGATACATGGTTTTTATTATGAGGTACGATTTGGAAGATATTAAATATTCAAAAAAAAATTGACATCAATGAGTTTAATTTTTATGATTTTTTATTTGACCTTAATGAATAAACATGTTATACAATTTTTATATAAGAACATTACTAACAAAATTATGAATCTTCTGAAATTATTTTCTTTAATATCAATTCAGAAATAAATTATCAAGCTAGAGAATGAGGAGTTGAATAGATAAATATTTTCATGGTGAGAGGAAGGAGTATAGTTGATGGAAGATGGAATGAAATTTTATCGTAGATTGTATTCATATTTCCTTTATAAAAATACAACCAGAAAATAAATCAATATTTATTTAGTATTTTATTCCGCATTTATCAAGAATCAAAAATTATTATGGTTCTGATTAAATAATAATGTTACGAAAAATAGAAAATCATTTGTTGTGGAGATATATTTATGGATTTGTTGTGGTGATCATCAATGTACTAATTTTAATGATGATTATAAGGAATGTATGGTCATTTCAAACTATTGGTTAAAAAATATGATATTGGATCTTGGCGTAAATACATATCCCAAACAAAGAGAAGTGGTACCGATGTAGTGTCAAATGAAGAGCTATATATATTACACCAGATGAACATTTATAAATTCATTCAATATAATATCTTTATGTATAACTATTATAAGGACAAATAGTTGAAGTGAAGTGCAGCAGTGAAAAAAAGGTTTATTTAAAAAGAATTCTAGGAAAGAGTATAAAGGGTTCTAAAAAGAACATATGCATGTTTCCAAAATAAAGTAAACAAATATATGAAATATGTGATCAACAAAAAAATAATAGGTGAAAGAATCAAATAGGTGTTTCATAGAGAAGGAATCGAACATATGTAACTAGGTTAATGCATCAAACACTGGTTTTCAAGTATTGATATCATCTATTTGTGTTTGAATGATGTTGCATCGCATAGAAGTATCAATATAAAATTATCCGACAGTGGCATCAGAGTGATGTTCATCCAATTAAATTATATATGATATGAAATTTTAAATAATTTATGTATATATCAGAAAAATTATGAACATTACACATTATGGAGAATTATAATGGAACAAAACATAACATTATCAATACCTCAAAAAGAGTCCAGAGGATTTTTTTTCAAATTCATAAGGTATAAGGTTTTTTTAATATTAGGGATAATAAATATCAAAGAGTAAATTAGAAAAAGAATTATCTTCACCATGTAACACTATTATCATACTCCACAAATTATATTTCATCGATTATCATCACCAAATTTACTACCATTAACATAAGAAACAACAAATACTTGAGAAATTCCTTTATAGGTGTTATTATATATAAATATTATAGGATGACCTAATAAAATAATGGGGAAATGGATTATTATTTATCTCAATAAAAAGAGAAATTATAAACCATATATGATTATAAATAAGAAAAGATAAGTCATAAGAGTGTATATAACATTAGAATAAAAGTTAGAAAAAACAACTATAGTTTTGAACCCCAGAATATGGACTGAATAACCCTGAAACCCTTGACACCTCTTAGTTACTATTGTGGAGGAACTATGCATTACTAAGGAATACGTTTTAGTTGAGGATTAACTGAACCTTTTAAAGGAGTAAAACATCTTCATTTATAACTACTTATGTGATGGAGTACATTAATCATTGGCTTAGGGTACTATTCCCTTCAAATGTGGGGGATTTCCTAACATTAACCGAAAAAATTGGAGGAGCCATGAATTTTATAGGCTAAAGGTGTGTTAATCCAATGTCTGATCACTAGGAAAATGTTCCCTAATTATCTATAAGATTTTTTAAATATAATTATGAATGATGGAATGTGAATTCCCAACCATTAATAAATCACCAAGGGAGTAATTAACCATGTTTACACTATGATTGACTAATCTGAGCTCAGTCATCAATCCTATATATCTATGGAAATTATGAGAAATGAATCATCTCACATATCAACTTTGATTTCCAATTGGGGTGTTCCACCATGTTCTACATATAATATCACATATGAAGCATTACTCATGTTCTAATATAGATTTCATTAGATATAATATATGTACATATAAAGGATATAAAATTAAATAACATGTACTTTGGGGGAAATAGAATATTTCCCATTGACGATTTTCTAGTCATTTATATTCATCTAGATTTCATGTGGGGGTCAATATGAAAAATATATATGATTGTTTACATGGAGTGTTAGGCCCACCAATGTTTCCATCATTTACTATTACAATCCGAGTCTTATATGTTATATGCTATGTTATTTTTCCATGTAGTGGTAGAAGAAGAGTACGACCAAATTCCAATATTTGTATGTGTCACCAATAATTCAATTTTTCTGGGTCAAAATTACATGGTGTGTCTATTGGAAGAAATAGTTTTGGGGACAAAATAATTTCTCGGAATATAAACATTGTATACACTGACTGATGTTACATGGGACCACATGGAGTGTACATCAAAGAAAATCCTACGTCATACTTAATTCAAAAGTAAATCTTGTTTCCATAGATGAATGATCTACCTAGTGTGGATTTATTATCAAATGTCTCATCATCAGAATATGAATCTGAAGAATCTCCAGAATCTAAATATTCACACTTCCACCTCAAAAAATACCTTGAATCATTCCCAATCTTCCTTAGTAGACCAACATGATTACTATCAAACCAAGAATTTCCTTATATAAACATACAATAAGATGAAAACAACCAATATTTTATTCATTTATACTCTCGACAAAACATAATGCCAATTAAATCCAATAAACCATTTATTGACAACATCTATAACTCACCGACAATATATGATCTTTCATTTATTTATATAATTTTTATTCCAAGATCAAACACAACGTTCATTTTTCAAAATAATATCATTACTATAATTGTGAATTTATTATCTTACCCCTGGACATGGTGATGACTAATGGCGATAGAATAAAGAAAAAGGGAGTTGATATAGAGAGAAAGAGGATAATTAGTGCATTATGTGATTGTGTGATGACAATTCATCGTACAGGAATAGATCAATGATGAATAACTTGTGTAAGATAATTTTTGTAGAATATAATAAATGGATAAATTTTTTTATTAGGACTTTAATTCAAATTAACAGAGTAATAATTATTTTAAATTAGATTAAAAAATAATATTAAAGGAACCAACATAGATTTTTTAACCTTAATTGATGTTTGTTTCTTCTACACTGGGTTCCATTTATGATTACTTGATTAATGAACCTGTCAGTTTCAGATCCCATGTTCCTGCCAATTTATCTCCTTCACTCTCTTGTTAGAATTTATACCAAGTTCAGAACAACAATATTTCATATGATTATGAATGTTTAAATAGATGGAGATCTAAGATTTATCGATAAATATAATTTAATATTACATTATTGTATATAAATAACTAGACCAAAATGTGGTGATCCTTAAATGATTGAAGAAAGCAATAAATATTCCACCCATAGGGTAAACCCCCAGTTTTTAATGTAAGATAGATTAAATTTCCCCTATATTTATTAGATTATAAGGGAAGACTATTTTCCCATGATCACACATGTGTGAACTGAAAATACTATTTTATATTTAATATCACTTATTCAATAATACATGAATCTAATTCAATGGAATTTTCATAGTGACCCATTCATTAAATTGTATATATAATATTATATATGCTATGACTACAATAATATGGTTCACTAAATCTTCATCACTATAAATGCTATTTTCTATGAAAATAGTGATGGTAATGAGGCTGCATATAACTACCTAAAAACCAAAATCTCTCCCAAAGGTTCCCTTGACATTATAACTAACATACTACTGGTGTTGAACAAACTCATATGAAATTACCCTTACATTGCTCAATATTCATCAGGTATTCTCAGAATGTTGAATCGTCATTGGCATTGATCTCACCCAATTTGATGACAAGTGATGTGTTGTGTAAGTTCCCTCTCAACATTGACACATGAAATATATTGTGATCCTTATTCAACATCATGTGAAAGTATAGGTGATAAATATCCTTTAAACCCCTCCATATAATCTAAAATGGTATAATGAGACTTGATTATAGATTTATATGATAACCAAAACTCTAAAAACCATGTCCTAGAGAATCCTTCAAGAACACATAATATCTCTCCTCAAACTCTAAAGGACTATATTATCCATTTATGTATGAATTATAATATACAAGGATATCCACATCTACTATTGTATCACCAACATTATATATATCAACAATACTAGTATCGAAAAACCCATTAGTGGTGAATATACAATATTCATCTAATACAATGGTGACATGTAATTCCACTCATATGGGTTCTGAAAACATTACATTTTGATAGTGGAGTGGTCATGATCCTGGTACGTGAGCTCCATTAATGATAAAATATTCACATAGATCGTGGTATAGTCTACAACACATGCTCACAACATGTTCGTAAGAAATGGGATAATCCTATAAATTAGTATATCTAAATTAGTATGGGACACATTACATAAGCAAAATTGTGTCCTAGATTCTTCTTGTATTCTATTCATAAACTAGTATATAAATCACCTGTCATAAAAAATGATCACTAATGGAATCACATGTAACTATAAACTATTATATATACAATTATCCCAAAAAATACATGATAAAAAACTATTCTGATGATTATTTTATTGATAATAAATGACATATTTTCTTCACATTATTCTAAATATTTTCATTTAGGAAATATTTGGGATTAGATCATTCATTTTAAAATTTGATGAAAATTTCCGGTTTACCCATTTAAAATTTACTGTAGTATTTTGAAGATAATATATTTTAATATTTTTAATTTGGACTTATTATTTTGTAAAAGTGTTCCTAAATTAATTTCTACAACTTTTTTCAGGTCACTTGAGAAAAAGTGTGCATTTGGATGGAGTAAATGGGTCATTAATTCAATGGTGGTCTGGACTCAGCAGAATGGACATGGGTTCTGTATTTGGGCCACAAAATCACCCTTATTTCTTGTATCAAGCCCAAATTTTATGAGGCACTCGATGACTCTTTTTTACATGAATCATCCTTCTGGAAGGACAGCTGATTCTAGGGTTTTGGTGGACAAATTGGTGGTGCAAGTTGGCATAAAATATTTTCCCAAGATTCACTATTCACACTTGAAACCACATTGAACCTAGTCTCCCCACCACTCTATAAATTGGTGTTTTTCACATTAATAGTGGTTGGGACATGAATTTGGAAGTTGATGGCAGGGGAGAAGTGGATCCACTCCAATTATACAACCATTTCAATAAGGGCAGCTTTTGAATCAATGATCCCTTCGAGGAAGCCTTTTTCTTATCCTTCGTGTTGTAATGCTTTGGTTTGTGTAATAAATTTATTTGTAGTTCTTCAATTTTTTCACTTTTCATCTATTTTATTCAAATTTATTATTCTCTTAATCTTCCTATTTGTGATGGAATTCTTGAGTGGAAGCGATATTGGGTGATACCCATTATAAACCGTTATAAATGCAATTCGCTTCTACGATGATTGCGCCAACCATGGAAGGGTAGTCTTTTAGTAATCGATCGACCTCTATCCATCTTCATTTATTTATTTTGAATCAATGAGATAATGAAATTCAAATATTATGATATATCAATTTAGTTTTAATTTAAATAAAAATAAGAAAGAAATTGAATAGTTAACACAAAACATTCAAGGTTGGGATTGTGTGAATTGTGAGAGCACTACCTTAACCGGTAATTCAAAACCACGTGGTATTAACATGTAGAGTTCAAACGTAATACCTAAACTCAATTATTCCTTATTTACAGAATGTATATGTGCCTTAATTTAACACTGAACATAAGCTATCCTTAGAACACCTTTCAAAGCGGGGTACTGCGATTACATGTTCCGAAGATAACATAGGGTTTAATTCACATCATCTTTGTGGTAAGGTTAATTCTCGTAGGGTTTATTGTTTAACATGTTAATGGATCATAATTAATAGGACGTTATTTTAAATGATAATGATAAATAATTGATTGAAGAGGTAGTATTAGATCGATTACGTTTTTTAAATATTGTCTAAAAACATCTTCTTGTTGTGTCATTTTAATCTAAATTCATTTCAAAACTAAAAACAAAAAATATTTACAATCTTCTTCCAGCTAACTTCTTCTAGATTTATAAACTATAAGTAACCCCCATGAATTCAAGTAGTTTTTTCATTCTCATTTATTTTATTTTTTGAATACCTCTAAAAAGTTGTTTTAATTCACTTCCTCCTTTGAGAGATGACCTTGGTCAGCCACTCTGCTGCACCTAAGTACCCCAAATTTACACTAATCATTTGAGGTCACCCACGACAGTGCTCTTTCAAATTGGCATGATTTCTGGGGAGGCTAGTAATTTATTAAACCATTTAGAGGTATTTCTATTATTTTTTATTTAATTATTTTCTTCACCTATCTCTTTTATAATTCCCCTTTCTTAAGTTATAATTTTATTCATCCTCTTATTTTCTTTTTGGACCATCAACTAAAACTACCCATTCTTCTTATGGTCCACTTTTCATAATTCAATTTTTTGATTTATGGCCCGAACTAATCCCTAGGATCTCTTAGATCTTCACCTTGAGATTTAACATAGCCTTCGAGCACAAATATGATAGTCTCAGTCTACGGGAAGTTTCAATATTCAACCATTTGGTTAATTCCTCTCTTCTAGAAACATTTAAATTAGAAGAAATTCAAATAAAAACATAAAAGAAGAACCACTGGATGGAAATAATTATAATGAGATAAATAGAATCATTCATGAATTGGCTGCACCTGATATTAATTATCAACCAAATTGTATTGCATACCCAAATCTCTAATCGGACTTTGAATTAAAATTTGGGTTAATTCACTTACATCCAATGTTTCATGGCCTCTCTGGTGAGGAACCAAATAAACATTTGAAAGAATTTAAATTGGTTTTCTCAACCATAAAACCTATAAATTTATGTGAAGATCAAACTAAATTAAGAGAATTCCCAATTTCACTTGATGGAGCTGCAATGGATTAAATGTACTATTTACAACCTGAAGATGTAACTTGTTAGAACGATTTGAAACGTATTTTCTTGAAGATATTTTTTCCAGAATTAAGGACCACTTCCATTCGTATGGAGATATTTAAGATTAATCAAGCCCAAGGGGAGTCAATGTATGAGTACATGGACCAATTAATGAAGTTGTGTGAAAGCTTCCCACATCAACAAATTACTGAGAAACTCCTCATCCAATTATTTTATGAAGGACTCACACCTATGGAGAGGAGAATGTTGGATGATGTAGCTGGAGGAGCATTGGTGGACAAGACACCAGTAGCCGCACATGCGTTGATCAACAAAGTGGCCCAAAACTCACTACAATTTGGCGATCGAGGTACACCACATGTCTGGGGAGTACATTAGGTAAGTCCATCTTCTCTTGAATGTCATTTCATTGATACCATGTTGGAAGAATTGACAACTATAGTGAGACATATTTCATTGGCACAAAAGACATCCCAACACCCTCCTTCACGACCTTGTGGTATTTTCACTAAGACAAGCCACCCAACTGAATTTTTCCCACAACTCCAAGAAACAGAAGATTGTGCAACAGTTTTCCCTAGGAGACAATATCAGAAACAAAAACATCAATATCCCCTAAATAAGTTTTTTCAAACATACAAACAAGGGTGGAAGCATCAATCGGACATGAGGTATGGATCTGGACAACAAAAAGGCCACCTTTTCTACAAAACATCTAGCAGCCTCCACCTTACCAGCAGGGTTTCCAACAACCCCAAAGGATATTTGAATCTCAAGAATCAACAATCCAACAACAAGGGAATCCCCCATCCATGGTAGATTCTAACAAAGGGGAACATTTGGATCAAATTGTTCTTAATCAATATAATGAGCTAAAGAGTCAAGGTTTGGAGCTGAGGGAGTTAAAGACTCAAATGAGCCAGATTGCCACTGCCCTCTATGAACTGGTAAGTAATAATTCTATAAATCTATTATCCCAACCTACTACAAATGCCAAGGGGAATGTCAATGCGATCACATTGAGAAGTTGGAAGCAAACAAATGATATATCTCCACCTACCGTTCCACCTGGATTCACCTCAACTCTAAAAAACCCTATTCCATATCAACTGATGAGAAACCCATGGAGAATGATAACGGTAAGAAAATGATTAATGATGTTCCTCCTAAACCCCTTCATTTTCCAAACAGGGTTGTTCAAACCATGAATATGGTGGAAGAATCAATTCAAAAGGAGGTTTTGGAGACATTCAAGCGTGTGGAGATCAACATTACTCTAATTG
Source organism: Viscum album (assembly GCA_963277665.1). Classification (NCBI taxonomy): domain Eukaryota; kingdom Viridiplantae; phylum Streptophyta; class Magnoliopsida; order Santalales; family Viscaceae; genus Viscum; species Viscum album. Next base: position 1,146,242,210 of record OY728148.1, read on the forward strand.
AATCCATTAAGAAAATTCCAAGGTATGCGAAATTATTAAAAGAAATTTGTACCAATCGAGGAGGGCACAAGGGAAGTTAATGAAGAAATCTTGGAAGGAATGTGTCCACACTCATTACACCAACTCTAGCAATGCTGAAAAAGTGCAAGGATCCAGGGACATTCACCATCTCATGCATCATAGGGAGTTGCACTTTTCTAGTGCAATTTGTGATTTAGTAGCTTCCAAAAATGTGATTCATAATGTTTTATTCTATTATTTGTAGGTTTCTGAGCTAAAACCGATGAGAGTAGTGGTGTAGTTGGAAAATAGAGCTATAGAATATCCAACTGGAGTCCTATGAGGATGTACTTGTCCTGGTAAGAGACATGGTCTTTCTATCAGATTTCTATGTTCTTAACATGGAGGATGATCAGGTAAGTTCTCATTCCCCCATTATTCTAAGTATCCCCTTCCTCAAAACTGAAAAAAATTATAATAAATGTCAATGAGGGTACACATTCAATGGAATTTGGGAATGTAGTTGTGATATTTAATGTTATAGATTCCATGAAGTATCCCTCAGAGGATCATTCTGCATTTGTTATCTCCCATTATGAACCACAATGCACAACCCCCATGTAATTTTATTGTCCTATTCTTAGTGAGATTATGAGTATTGGTTCTGATTTAATGTATAAGTGAACTTCCACACTTGTTTCTACGTAACAAGACTCACTAAGATTTGATTTTGAAATGGAATCGTATTCTGATTTTGATTATGTGAACTCTAATTATGACATGGCTATTGAGTATGCTGATGCATTTGTTTCATTATTCTCTAATTGTGATGATTTCTATTCTGATACTGATGCTCTTTGTGCACATATTTCATTTCCTTCTATTTCTCCATCCATACACCACCCCCTACCCTAGAACTCAAGCAATTGCCACCAAATCTCAAATACACATACTTGTTAAGTGGTTACAAATTACATGTTATCATTGCTAACAATATCCCTTTTGAACATGAAGAAAAACTTTTGAATATTTTTAGGGAGAAAATCATGGCAATCAGTTGGACCTTGGATGACATATCTGGTATTAGCCCCTCTATTTGCATACATAGGATTCTTTTGGAGGATGGGGATAAACTGGTGCGCCAACCACAAATGAGACTCAACCCAACCCTTCGAGATGTTTTTAAAAAAGAGGATGAAAAATTTCTCAAGTTAGGTATAATATATCCCATTTAAAATTCTTAGTCGATAAGTCATATTTAGGATGTGCCTATGAAAAGTGGTGTTACAATTGTTAAAAATGAGAAATACGAGTTTTTTCTTATAAGGGTGAAAAATAGTTTCTTTGTGTGTATTTATTATTTGAAAATAAATCATTACAGTAACAAACACCATTTCCCCCTTTAACTTATTGATCATATGCTTGAGAGACTAGCTAGGAAGACACACTATTGATTCATGGATGGATTTTATGGATATTTTCAGGTCCTTATAGCTCAAGAGGATCAGGATAAGAATACATTCACTTGTCCCTTTGGCATGTTTGCCTACCGAAGGAAGCCATTTGGAATTTGTTACACCCCATGTACATTCCAGAGATGCAGGGTGAGTATTTTTCCTGATTTTATTGAGACCTGCATGGAGGTATTTATGGATGATTTTACAGTTTACGGGTCTTCATTTGATGAATGTATAGGTAGTGTGAGAACTGTTTTGAATCATTGTATTGAAAAAAATTTGGTTCTGAACTTTGAAAAGTGTCATTTCAGGGTAGAGTATGGCATTTTCTTAGGTCATGTAATTTCAAAAACATTGGATAAAGGTTGATAGATCAATGATATAAATTATTTCATCCTTACCATATCCTTAATGTGTGCATGATGTAAGATCTTTCTTGGGATTGCAGGATTTTATTGGTGCTTCATCAAATATTTTAGTAAGATTTATCTTCCTTTGTAATGATTACTTCAAAAGAATTATGAATTTGTGTTTTATGATTCTTTCAGGACTTCCTTTGATGAGCTAAAAAAGTGTCTTCCCACTCCACCTATCATAGAGCCCCCACAGTGGTAGATTCCTTATGAACTTATGTGTGACGCCTCTAACTTTGTGGTTGGAGCTGTCTTATCTCAGAGGGTGGAGGGACGTTCACATGTGATTGCCTATGCATCAAGGACACTGGATTCAGCCCAATCAAATTACACAACCACAAAAAAGGTGTTTCTTGCTGTTATATTCGATTTAGATAAATTATATTCATATTTACGGGGGTCTAAAGTAGTTACCTTTTCTGACGATGCAACACTGAGGTACCTCTTGAAGAAGCGAGATGCAAAGCCCAAGGTGATCCGATGGATGTTGCTTCTTCAAGAATTTGATATTGAGATAAAAGAAAAAAATGGTTTAGAAAATATGGTGGCAGACCACATGAGTAGGCTTACTAACACACTAGAGTATGACACCTTGGACTAGGTACAACTTTGGGACACTTTCCCCGATGAGCATCTTTATTCCATCTCAGGTATTCATCCTTGGTATGAAGATTTATTTAACTAATTTTTTGCCTCATAAATCCTAAAAAATTTAAAGAATAATAAAGTCCAAAATTAAAAATTGAGTCTCAATTTTATGTTTGGGATGATCCATACCTCTGGCACATGGGTAGTGATCATGTTATTCAGAGGTGTTCTCCTGATCTTGTGTTAGAGTCTATTTCACATTTTTTCATACACTTGCTTGTGGTGGACACTTTGGACCCCAACGGATAGCTGGGAATGTTTTGGACTTGGGACTATATTGGCCTAGATTATTCCATGATGCCCATGTGTTTTTTACGTCATGCTCTCACTGCCAACACACTGGGAACATTACTAGGAGACATGAGGTGCCCCAACAACCCATACTATTCTGTGATATTTTTAATGTATAGGGAATCGATTTTATGGGTCCTTTTCCTAGTTCATTTCGTTTTTTGTACATCATGGTTGCTGTCAATTATGTGAGTAAATGGGTGGAGGCCAAGGCCACTAGGGCTGACGATTCTCATGTTGTAGTGGATTTTGTCAAGGATTAAATTTTCTGCAGGTTTGGAGTACCAAAGGAAATCATCTGTGACAAACAGAAACAATTTTACAATATTAATTTTTCTTCCCTCCTTCGTATGTATGGGGTGACACAAAAAACATCGACACCATACAACCCCCAAACAAATGGCCAGGATGAGTTTTCAAATCGTGAGTTGAAACAGATTTTAGAGAAAACCGTGCAGCATAATAGGAAGGATTGGATAAAGTGCTTGGATGATGAATTTTGGGTTTATAGGACAACATACAAGACACTATTGGTATGTCCCCATTTCAGATTGTTTTAGGGAATGTGTGTCATCTCTCTGTGGATGTTGAGAACCATGCTTATTGGGCTATAAATAAATGCAACATGGATTTGTCCTAAGCTGAAATCCAAAGGAAGATGGAAATTCAAGAGCATGAGGATATTCTATTGTCTTCATATGATAACTCAAGGCTCTACAAGGAGAAATAAAAAGTATCTCATGATAGAATGATCCAAAAAAAGGAGGTTCATGTTGGAGAGAAATTCCTTCTCTCAATATTGAAAAATAACTTATACCAACAAAAGTTTTTTGACATATGATATATTTGTTGGTAAAAATGAGTAATTCCAACAGATATTACATTATATTGGTATATTTTTTATGTACCAACACTTATTTTCACACACATTTATATTTTTTGATATTGATTGTTTAATAACAACAATTTTTTACCAAATGTTAGATCAATTACTTTATCATATCAATACTATCATTTTTTCCAATAAATAAATTTATTATTATTAATTGTTATTACCAACAGATTTTTTACCATTATAAAAATCTATTGAAATAAATTAACCAATAACATAAAATATTTTACCAAAAAAAGAATATATATATATATATAATTTACAATTAATGTTATAAATTATAAATATTTCAATAAAATCATATAATCATATGTTTTCATTGACACGTTATATGTTTGTGATAATATATATATATATATATATGATATAAAGTTGATGATAAATTATTATAATTTTTGGAGACGTGAATAAGACCGAATGTTTAAAAACTAAAAAAAGAAAGTTACGTATATATAATTTCATTATATGTATATAATATATTTTTTTATTAAAAATATATGTTAATTTAAAAAAAATTCATTATATATAAATTATATTTAAATTTATTATACATTGTTATTTTTAAAATTTTATACCAATACATTGAAACACTCTTTCCTAAATTAAAAAGCCTCGAGCCGCATTGATCCGATCACCATTACCGTATCTTCCATTGTCATACCCAGCCCAATTAGTTTTATTTTTAGGTAAAAAATGTGGCTTTATTATTATTATTATTATTATTATTATTATTACTTTAATCATTTTCATTCTCCCTTTCTCCCCATCTTCAACCCACCTCTCCCGTTCGTGTTTTTTCCACCTCTAGTGAACCATAGCGGCGCGCCACCCTCCTCCTTCGGCCTTAGTGAGTCTCAGATCGTGGATTCCATCCTGAGCCCTGGAGTCATGAAGGAAGAAGTGACGAAGATCATTCCCTTCCAGAAGCAGACCCACACAGGTCAACAGATGCATTTCAATGCCTTTGTGGTCATCAGAGTCAGTAATTGTCATGTGGGTTTGGGGGTCAACTGCAGCAAGGAGGTGGCAATTTCCATCTGTGGCGCCATCATAATGGAGAATATATTTGTGATCCTAGTGAGGTGTGGCTATTGAGGTAACAAGACCAGGCTTCCCCGCACCATTCCGTGTAATGTCACCAGAATGTGTGGGTCTATCACTATTCGAATGGTCCCGCCTCTCATGGCTCGGGGATCGTGGTAGCTAGGGTTCCCAAGAATGTCTTGCAATTTGCTGGTATTGAGGACGTTCTGACTTAATCTCATGGATCTACCAAGAATATTTGGAATTATGTGAAGACCAAGTTCCACTATTTACTAAATACCTTTGGGTTCATGAAACCTAATATTTGGGGAACCACTCACTTCTCGAGGTCGCCATTCCAGGAGTACACTAGTTTTCTTGAATTTCCAAACAAGATTTTAGCCCTAATTGAAGATAAAATACCCAACCGGTAAATTCTCTGGTGAAAAATTTTGTTCCATTTCATTTTGTTTCCTTTAAATGATGTTGGGTTATGGGATTTAAATTTGTTTGAAGATGATTGTTTCTGATAGAATATTTCATTTTCATGGTTTTTCTATTGATCATTTTATGCGTTGTTTCCTCTATACGAACTAAAGAACACGAGTTCTATTCATATCAATTTCATATTGTATGTATGTAGAGTTAGATTATTCAAAGGCCCATATGGATTATATTTAGATTTCATTATATGGGGAGTATCATTATAGGAAATAGGTTCTCTACAAATCATGGACAAATTTCTCTGCGTCTTGCACTCTTTTTAGTCATAGGATTTGGTTTTCACAGAGTTTTGGTTATTTCTCTCCTATATTTCTTTTTTCCCCTCATTTCTTGACAATAACACATACATATATCCAATTTCAAATTCCATGGATTATAAATCCCATCAATTTCTTCTTGTTCCTTCCATTCTAGCAGATGTGAGTATTTTTACAAGGTGAATCAATTTACAAAATGTATTTTATATTTCCATATTTACTTTTCTCAAATGGTTCTGATTATGGAATAATTGTAACATCTTCACATATGTTCTATCTGAGTTGCTTTTAAAAACGAATGGTTAGGATTCTTTCCTAAATTGGTGACCATTATTTCTCCATGATATGTGTGTTAATGTGATGTATACTTGAAATCTATTTCATTTCCTTGATGGTGAAATTGATCCTTGTATAGGAACTGCAACATGAATTTTCTATAATAAATTTTTTAGGGGAGGGGGGTTTAAAACCCAATCATGTCTCATGGGGTTTGGAGTATATTATAGAATTTTCAGTTGTGTCACACTTAATTGAAGTGAGTGTCATTCTTAATGGCTTGTGGTCACATTTTAGATAATCTTTTTGTTATTTTTATATCACGCGTTGTTATTTTCATTTTTTCTAGTAACTGGATGTCTTATGTTAATGTGGTCACTTGTAATTTTCATTTTTCAATTGTTATGCTCAGTAGTTATTTTTATATGACGTGTTATGGAAATTGGTTTGGTATTCGATATATATTCCTTTTTCGTCATGATGGATACTTTTATGGTTTTTGTGGTATATAGATAGATTATTTTATGGTTGTTGTTTCTATTGGATAGATTAGCCTCTTTTTTTGGTCATTGGATGATAGTTTTCTATCACATGTTATTATTTTTAAATATATCATTTAAATGAAAATTATTTGACAATTGTTTTGTTTTTTTGATGAGAACGTTGATTATGATGATGCATGTATAAAGTAGAGGGAACGAGGGAATGTGATGCTTCAAGAAATAGATGGGTGGACTACAGTTTAATGGATGATGGTGAAGTTGTGCAAGTCTTGATCCACTACATTAGATAATAGCTCATGTGAAGTTAGGATGATTCCAAGACATCTGATGTTTGCGGTAAATAGATTAGAGATGAAGTTTCATTGAGTTCCATGTAAATTCTCTTAGTGGTTGAACAAGATTAAACATGATTGTAATATATTTCAGGGAGCTTCTTGTCTTTTCATAAAGTTTTAACATGTATTTAAATTATATTGGAATGTGTTTTTTAAAATAATGTTTTTATTTTTTGGTGTCTTATATAATATAATTTTGTAATTATTATTTAATATATATAATAATATGTTATATATAATTATATTAATAAATATAATATAAAATTTTGACAATAAATATTGTAATAACAACATTTACAGTAATTTACAAATAAATATTAATTGATGATATAGTTTATAAATTTTAATGATATTTCCAACAGATATATTAATCATATTAATTTGTTGCTAAACATTTTTAACATATATATTATCTGTTGGTATTGTTATAATTTCAACAAAATCATTTTATCTTTTGCAATATCATTTAGTGACAGAGTTTTTACCAACAGTTTAGTAACAGGACAATTTTAATTGGTAAAACATTTTAGTAACATAAAATTCACTTTTACCAACAGATATACCCCTATTGGAAAAAACTAATTATTTTGTAGATTCTACAGTTCACGACTGAAGCTGATGCCTGGTAAGTTGCATTCCATATGGTTATGTCCTTATGTTGTGACTAATTTTTTTCCATTATGGTGAAGTGGAAATCACACAAGAGGACACATGAAGGATCATTACATTCAATGGGCGACGTTTGAAGAGATACATTGAGGGACTTCCTACTGATGCAGTGGATTTTATAACACTGCATGACCCCATCATCACTTGAGCACATCAGGCTGTTCCTAACTGTTTAACTTCTTTATTCTTTGTCCTATTTAAAATTATACATTTCATGTGCATATATAATCACATGGGTTCACATTGAGGACTATGAAATATTTTTTAGTCTGGGGAAGGGAACCTTTTAGTTTAGTAATTTCAATTGTTTTCCGGTTCAAAAAACAAAACAAAAATAGTTTTTTTCATATTTTGTGTGTTTTTGAATCTTTTGATCTGGAATGATTCTCATCACCATTTTTAAATCTATATCAATAAGTGAAACAATTTATCCCTTAAATTTAGGCTTTAATGAAAGCCGAAATGACTTTGTTTGAAGTTCAAATATTTAGTAATTTCATGAAAATTACACTGAATTTTGAATCCCATGCCACATCACACTGTCATTATATTTGAAACCACTTTTCTGTGAGGCTTCTAAACCATTATTTTCGTATTTTTTACATTCACCTCACTTCCTGAGAGAACTAAATCGTTCTTTATTTAACTACAATTTGATTTATTCCTATCAAAACTTGAGGGTTTGAGGAACTTATGTTTATATGTTTAAGGCATTTTATTTGTTTTAAAGCTCCCTTTTAAAGACAATACTTTTTATTATGTCTTACCTTGTACATTAAATCCTTCTAACCTGTAGAACCCATGAACAACCTGTTAGGTTATCCACATTACATGCCAATTTTCCCTATCCAACCTGCTCTTGAAGTGAAATTTCATAATATAGTTAAACATAAGTGTGGGGGAAGTTGCCTTTGTGTTGTGATACATCAATCGGTGATACTTTGGGACGAACATAAAATGATGAAGAGACGATCTATCTTTAAAAAAAACTCCATTGAAAGTTATGCATTTTCTGGAGATTTAATTATTAGTGACGTTTTGCCTTTCTGGAGATTCTAATGGAGGAAGAAAGTTGTGCCTTTTTGGAGCATTCATGATAAAAGAAGTTGTGCCTTCCTGGATCTTCTAATAGACAGGGGAGGATGTTCCTATCTTGAGCTTTTAAGAAAATCATGTTCGAGAAGATTGAAATTTTTAATGCTGAAATGTTGAATGGTGTGCACATTGCTTTATTTTTCATTATGATGAACATGAATCAATGCTATGTAGATTGAGGAAGAGACCATATTTATGTGAAAATTAGATTAATGCAATTTTGCTTCAATAAGAGTCAATCCCTCCTCATTTAGCCTCAGAATTATTCATATCTAAATCCTAACAACCAAAATCCACAGAACAAGCCTCAAAATTTCTAATGATAAACATATGTCCTTGACTCCAATCGGGTAGGGATGTATGAATTTATCAAACCTATGGTGACCCTGGTATGAGTTTCGATGAGAAATACGTTGCAAAAAATGACATTTGTGTGATAAGATAAAATTCAAGCGAGGTAAGTGTTTTGTGCGTGGGAGGATAAATAAAGTAAAAAATATATTGAATGATATAAATGAAGAACATGAAATAATGGTTTTTATGAGGCATGATATATTTTTTTTCTTGGTGTGCAATTATTTGATCTCAAGGATATGTGTTTTTAAATTGGTTTTGATTTGATATTGATGTTTACATGATATGAGATTTTTCCCAAGGGATAAAAAGGGTAAGTGTGGGGGAGTTGATAAAACACTATTTTGTTGAATATTTTATTGATAATAAATTACATAATTTCCTCACATTTTTTCACATATTTTCATTTATGAAATATTTGGGATTAAATCATTCATTTGAAAAATTGATGAAAATATCAGTTTTACCCTTTTAAAATAAACTGTAGTATTTTAAACGTAAATAATTTAATATTGATTATTTAAAGTTAAACTTTTGTAATGGTGTTCCTAACTTAATTTTATACAACTTTTATTCAGGACACTAGAGCTAAAGAGTGCATTTGGATGGAGTAACTGGGCCATTGCGTCAATGGTGTTATGGACTCGGAAGAATGGGATGGGTTCTATATTTAGGCCATATCTTCTTCATCCGTGCTTGGATTAGGCCCAAATTTTGATGGGAGCTCGAAAAATCATTGTCGCACAAATTATCCATCTGTAAGGATAGCCGATTCCTGCATTTTGGTGGTCCAATGGGCGGTGCAAGTTGACATAAAATATTTGGCCGTGATTCCCCATTCCCACTTGAAACCACTTTGAACCTACCCTCCCTACCACTCTATAAATTCGTATTTTTCTAATTTATAGGGTTTGGGACGTGCATTTCGAATTTTAGTGCAGATTAGAAGGGGATCCACACCAATTATCCAACAATTTAAATAAGGGTATCTCTTGAAGCAAGGATCCCTTCGACGAAGCCCTCTTCTTCTCCTTCGCATTGTAATGCTTTTGTTTGTGCAATATATTTTTTTGTAATTCTTTTATTTCTTCTCTTTTCTTCATTTTTTTTAATTTATTATTCTATTAATCTTCCTCTTTGGGCTGGAATTCCTGAGTTGAAGTGTTATTGGGTTATACACATTATAAACTGTTGCAAATGCAATTCTCTTCTATAATGATTACGCCACCCATAAAAGAGTAGTCTTTTAGTAATCAATCGACCTCTATCCTTCTTCATTCATTAATTTTTAATCAATCAGTTACTGTAATTCACATATTATGATCTATAAATTTTGTTTTTAATTTTAATTAAACTACGAAAGAAATGGAATAGTTAACACAAAACACGTGAGGTCGGGAATTGTGTGAACTATGAGAGCGCAACCTTAACCAGTAATTCAAACCCACATGGGATTCATCTGTAGAGTTCAAACATAATACCTAAAATCAATTAGTCCTCATTTATAGAATGGATATGTGCCTTAATTTACCACTAACCATAATCTTTCCTTAGAACATTAATCAAAGCAGTGTGTTGTAATTACATGTTTTGAATATAACCTAATGTTTAATTCAATTCATCTTTGTTGTATGGTTAATTCTCGTAGGGTTCAGGGGTCAACAAGTTAAGGGATCATAATTAAGTGGATGTTAATATTAATGATAATGATAAATAATTGATTGAAGAGGTAGAAATATAGTGACTACGCATTTTAAATATTTTCTTAAAAACATATTTTTTGTCACATTTTTATCAAAAGACATTTAAAAACTAAAAACAAAAAAATATAAAATTGTCTTCCAGAAAACTTCTTCTAGATTTATAAACTATAAGCAACCTCCATATTTTCAAGTATTGTTGCCATTCTCTTTTATTTTACTTTTATAATACCTCTAAAAAGGTGTTTTAATTCACTTCCTCCTTTGAGAGATGACATTGGTCAGCCACTCTGCTGCACCTAAGTACTCCAAATTCACACTAATCATTTGAGGGCGCCCACGACAGTGTTCTTTAATTCCAACTATATTTATCCTGATCTAAAGGGAATGAGATAACTAGAAAATTTGTTTAATGATCACCAAAATAACATTATAGAATCTTAATAGTCATTTAGTATCCTTCTTTAAATACATCAATATTCCATCCCACTTACAGTAAATAGTAATTATTACTTGTGAAAATCCTTAGTAGACATGTTTCTATCCTTCCATATATTTAGAGATAGAAAATTATTAGATAATCTCTACAATAAACCAACGAATAACATCCCACTAATACTGTAACATGAAGTCTTGGTAAAATTTTCTACCCCTAGATGTTCCACTATGGTGGTAGAATTGAACTCCCTCAAATACTCCACGAAATATATGTATGTGACAGTTTATAACCACAAAATATGATGAAATTATACCCACCATAAATATATCCATTTTTTTGAAATATGTGAGGATATATAGTCACAAAATACCACAAAAATGAAATATATTATTTCTCCCACCCTCCTAAATTATAGATTTAGAGGGGTCACCACCATCTATCAAAGATTATGGTAATGTCCCGGTTCCAAAATCCACCCAGAGGCGCCCCGTAGCTGGTTGGTAACATGGCCTCAATCACATTTCCACGAAATCCAGAGGCTGATGTCTAGCAGCGATGCCCTTGGGTGTGATAGTGGGGAAACTATGCCCTCATTGGCAGAGTAAGCAGCGGAAGTACACAAATACTTACAACAGCGGAAGGAGTAAATACAAAACAACCGTAACAGTGGAAGACTGATAAAGGAAACGATTGGTGGAGATATATATATTAATGATGCATGATACATATATGTCTGGGAAAATATCCAAACAAGTCATAATGATGGAATACAATAGTGTTTAACCAAATTTCAAAAGAAAGCAGATAAACTCCTCAGCATCGCAAGCCATAGCTTAGTCCCATCATTTCCAGCTCCACAACAATCATGAACCTGAAGTCAAAAGGCGATTCCCTTATCTATACCAAAAAATAAATAATCTATTTGGTCCAAAATCTTGAACCAAATAGGGTGTGAGAAAAAATCCCATTAGGCAACCACTGGATGATCTATGCCTAATAGTCATAGAATATATGGCAGGAAAAGGTACAGAAAGCAGTAAACATGAAAGTACTCAGCAGCAAACAATCCATAGTTTCTAGCATAAAATTTACAAACAAGTAAGTAGAACAAACAGGTAACCCTATTGGTAGTTCTCACATCCTAAACCCTTTGGTTCAACCAACAAGTACTAGCAACCCTCTAGGAGGCTGACACAGTCTCACCCCTATGGTTCAGCTAAAAAATAGACTCTCTGAGGAGTCACTCACTGTCAATTCCCCCCTATAGTCTCATATCATATTAAAGTAACTTTGGGGAAGCACTCAATGTCTCATTCCCCCTATGGCCCACGTAAGGGAATTACATACACTCTGAGGAAGCACTCAATGTTAATTCACCATGTGGTCTTGCATCGTATTATAAAGCCATTATGGAGAAGACCTTACGTCCATTCTCCCTATGGTCTATTACACTAGGTTCTCACAGCCCTTTGTAAATTCAGCATGTATCGCATTGCATAATGGACAAAGTTTCCTCGAGAACTACTTGGTTAGAATTTTAAAAAATCCCAGCATGAAAGAACAATATTCACAACATCCTACAATACTAGGCATCGGGAAAAACAGTAAAAAAAGTAACTAGACCCAATGATTTAGAAATGCAAGAACATGCATGGAAAACAATTATTATGCCAACAATTAGTCAAAAACACAATAAAAATCTTTAATTCTAGCATACATTCAAAGAATGCAATCAATAGGGCAAAAACGGTAAACCCGCATTACCTCGTTCAAGGGTATTGGTGGAATTTTAACAAAATTCTCAAATAATTTATACTGAAAGGAACAAACCACCTAACTTGATGTTAGGATATGGATATACTTGAACCACGGGGCTTGAATCACCATTGAACATTGAATATCTACAAAAACTTCTAAAACATTCAACCCATGATACCATGGAAAAGAGAAGGATTCTTGAAATGATGGTCCACAGAAGAGAGAACACACCGATGCGATTCCAACGCAATCGACGGAGTTAAATTCAAAAGAAGAACGATTGCTCAGTGGTTTTTCGAAGATCCATAGTATTTCATGAGATCTCGACCGATCGAGACCTAAAAGGAGAAGTTTCTAGAGATTAGACGCGACCCCAGTGCGTTTAATGAAAAAAGGAAATCACACAGCGTGTAATTTTGGAGTAAACGGTTGGTAGTCGCCTTTTCCATACTCTGCTTTAGGGGGCCTCCAAGTCACCCCTACATGGTCGTGTGTGTGTCCATGACACGGCCAGCACACAACCTATAGTGGCATCGTAGTACATGGCGTGTATTTATAAAGTACATGGTGTGTACATTTAAAATTTACAGATTTTTCTATTTTCCTCAAAAATGGCCAGAAAAGGAAAAACATACCTGAAAAAGAAGATTCGGGTTCTTACAAACTTCCCCCCTTAAAGAAATTTTTCCATGAATTTTCCTAGCGCGGTGTAGAAGAAGAACCCTCGAATAACTCCACCCACTACGATCGTACATCTGGCTCCCTCTCCCAAGCCTCATCATGTACTCCCTTAGGCTGCCATAGCACTCATACCATATGAGAAAACTGGCCACGAAGAACCTTTGTACTGCGATCCACAATCCGGATCAGATTCTCCATGAATGATGCATCTACTTCAAGCTCAACCTCCTTGAGTTGATGGACATGATACGGGTCTGAAATGTAACGTCAGAGCTGAGAAATGTCAAAAATTTCATGAATATCCCAGTACCTCTGAGGTAACTAAAACTGATAGTCAACCGGCCTAACTCTCTCCAACACCTCAAACGGTCTGACATACCTCGGTGAAAGCATACACTGTCTCATAATCCTCCTGTTCCCCTACCTCGGTGTGACACACAGGAAAACATGATCCTCGACCTCGAGCTCTAGAGGTCATCTCTCCTGATCATCATACAGCTTCTATCGAGACTGTTTTGTAGTCATCCTATTCCAAATCAACTATATCTGCTATGTGGTCTTCTAAAAAATACATGGTCTCAGAAAAGCTGCCTCTCCTTCCAACAGCCAACAAAAGGGTGATCGATATGGCCTAATGTACAAATCCTCACATGGTTCCATCTACATAGTTTCTTGAAAACAATTATTGTAGGAGAACTCCAAAAGAGGTATATGCTTCTCCCAAAAACCTCCAAAGTCCAGAATGCATATTCAGAGCATATGCTCAAGCACCTGAATCGTATACATGGACTGGCCATCTGTTTGAGGATGGTAGGATATACTCAGAAGAACCTGCGCACCCAAAGTTTTCTGTAGCCCCTGCTAGACCTGAGAAGTAAAACATGAATCCTTGTCTGAAAATATGGAGTGTGGAATTCCATGCAGATGTACAATCTCATGGATGTACATCCACCCCATCTCATATATACTAAAGGTCTCCTTGATCATCAAGAAGTAATAAACCTTCGTGAGTCTATCAATGACAACCCAAAGTGCGGCATTCACTCGAGGATCCCTCAGAAACCCCATAACAAAATACATCGCGACATGGTTACACTTCCACTCAGAAAATGGTAGCTACTGTAAAAGCCCTACTGGTAGATGATTCTGTGCTTTCACCTGCTGACACATGCAGTACCTCATGAAAAAACCAACAACATCCCTCTTCATACCTGGCCACCAATACTGACGGTGTAGGTCTCGATAGATCTTGGTGACACCATGATGAACTGCTAAAACTGAGGAATGAAAATCCCGCATCAGCTCCTCGTGTATATCTGTTGGTACCCATACACGTCCCTAGAAATACAAGATCTCATCCTTTCCTATGGTCCACCCAGGAATTGGTTCCTCTCTTGACATGTTTTACCATTGGAATGGGCCTTCAGAATCTAATAGATACCTCATTCTAACTCTGTCAAGAATGGTAGGGGTAACAACTACTGAAGTTCGAAATGTTTTCCCAAGTCCGTCATGCACCTCCAGATGCATCTCAAAGAACAAAGCTATATGCAGCCACTCACTACTGGCCTCTTGAACTTCCTGTATCTGAGTCCTCCTACTAAACGCATCCACCACTGTGTTTCCCTTCCCAGGAATATATGAACGCTCAATGTCAAAGGACTGTAGGTACTCATACCACTAGCGATGTCTCAAATTCAGTTCACGCTGAGTGAAGATGTACTTGAGACTCTTGTGGTCAGTGAAATCCACAATGTTCTCTCCTAGAAGATAATGTCTCCAACAGAGAAAGGCATGAACAAAATTTTCCACTTCCAGATCATGCATCGGTTAGTTTTTCTCATGTGGCCTCAACTACCGAGACCCGTACGCTATGACTCCATATCTTTTCATAAGCACAGATCCTAGCTCGATTCCTAAATCATCACAGAAAACATTTTAGCTCTTTCCTGGCTCAGTAAAGACTAGTATCTGTGCTAAATTCCACCTCCCTTTCATCTCCTGAATGGATGACTCACATGAACATGACTATAAGAAAATCGCATCAATCTTGGTTTGACCCATCAATGGTTCTTCTAAGAGTGAAATGTTCTGTATGAAGCATTAGTAGTATCCATCCAGCCCTATGAAACTCTTCACCTCAAAGACATTCTTCGGCTGCTCCCAAGAAACAATCGCTCTCACTTTTTCTAGGTTCACTGATACTTGTTTCTCTGATATAACGTGGCCCAAAAAGTGAATAGAGTCCATCCAAAAGATGCATTTTGAGAGCTTATCATATAATTGATGCTCTCTCAGTGTACAAAAAATGATCTCAAGATGGGCATCATGGTCGTGTCGAGTGTGAGATTACACCAAGATATCGCCCACGAAGACCACAACAAAAGAGTCCATGAATGGATGGAACACTCAGTTCATCAAGCCTTGAAAACTACAGGCGTGTTCTTGAGGTCGAACGACATAACCATATACTATTATAGACCATACCTTCTTCGGAAGGCTGTAACAGGTATATCAGATGGTCTAACGTGAAACTGATGATAACCATACCTCAAATCGATCTTAGAGAACATTGGGATACTTGAAGATGATCAAAAAGGTCATCAATCCTAGCCAAGGGATAACAGTTCTTGACCATCAATTGGTTCAGCTTCCGATAATCCACACAAAGCCAAAGGGTTTTTTCTTCCTTCTTCGCAAAGAGGACATGCGAACCCCAGTGAGATATACTGGGTAAGATAAAACCATGTTCCAACAACTCCTCCAACTACTTCTCGATCTCCTGCAACATAGGTGTATCCATTCTATAAGGAGGAATGGAAACTGGTGCCGCTCCTGGAACATGATCAATAGAAAATTCTACCTCATGATCTGGAGGAAAACCTGAAATTTTCTCTGGAAAGACAGCCCTGAAATGATCTACCACTAGTGGAAAGTCTAATTGCGAAGTCCCATGGTCATCCAGATATTGACTGGTAATCTGAGGTGTAACACTACCTAGCCCATGATGCTCGGGTCCTGATCTACTTTCCTGGACATCCCACTCGTCTCGATGAATTAAAGATCCACCCTCTGGTGATATGAAACTCACCCTATGACGATAATAGCCGACGACTTCCTGGAAAGGATCCTTCCAATCCATTCCAAGAACGACATCATAGCCTGTCATATCTAATACATAGAGATCCCATAGAAAGTGATACCCATCCACCTCTAGAGGGAACTAAATGCACTGGCATACAGTAGTCGTTCTAGTCCCCAATGATGTGTCTAGAGTCAATGTATCGGTATAGGAAAAGATTCAGATCCCACAGCTCTCCACAATAACAATAGAGATAAAGATATGGGAAGACCCTATATAGAAAATAGCATAATATAAAACTGAGGCTACTAAGATCGTACGTCGAACTGTAGATGATCCAGGATCCAGCTCCTGTTGGGTCTTCTCCACTACAAAAGCCTGACATGTACCATGACCATGTGACGCTGCCTAACCGCTCTGAGTAGATCCAACCTACTATCACTGAAAGACTAGTGACTGACCACCATGTCCACGACCTCTACTTCATTCTAAACAGCCATAGGAACTCCAGTTTCAAGACTGGTGAGAAACTGGTGGCGCTGCTCCTGAACGAGGAGTCATGGATGAACCCCTATCCCCAACAGTTGGTGAGAAAACCTGAAAAAAGCGCTGAAGGTGACCCATCATGCCGCAAGATCAGAAATCTACTGGACCACTCTGGCATTGTTTCCTTGAATGCCCAGAACTTCCACACATGAAGAATACCACCTGGCTACCTAAAGATGTGGCTCGCTACCTCAGATCACCTCGCGTAGACTCCCTATGGTTCTTCCTACTGCCAGCTGGTGAAGCACTAACTCTGGAAGCAGAACTGACCTGGCTCTCAGCTCCAGAATAGCTCATATTTCTCTCCGCAATCAGTTCCTGGTTAACGATGGAAGTGATGGGATTTAGCATGATGATATTCACCTCTGAGGTGATCTCCCGCCTGAGACCATCCTCAAACATCCATGCCAATAAAACCCCATCCCCGCCATGGAGGGTTGTGAAACACTAATGCTCGGTGAAATGAGAGGAATAATCCATGACAGAAAGACTACCCTTCTCCAGGCTTATGAACTCCCAAGCTCGGTTGGCCCTTAGGGTCTCCAGATAGAAGTAGTCGAAAAAGACGCGTTGAAACTCCTCCTACGCCATATCCCGCCGATGACCCGCCTATGAGATCATGACCCACCACCTCTTGGTAGAGTCTCATAGCATGTACATCGCTTTATTGATGCTCCTTTCTAGATGTGTCTCTAGATACTCGAATATCGTCAGCATGGCTTCTATCCATGACCCTTCAGCATGTGGTCCTCCTTTCCCTGAGAAGGTGGGAGGATAATGCTGCTGGAAAACCCGCGTCATGTTTGTCATAGATGTGGAAGAAGGAGGATCACCCTGGATGGTCTGCATCATCCTTATAAATCCCTCCCTAAACTATGAATCAGCTCTTATACCAAGTATAAAGGCTGGTGCCAAGATTGGCACGACAGGAGGATCTACGTTATGTCACTGATCAGCCATATCCGGTGTCTGATCACTTCATGGAAACTAGCGTACAACCAAATCACATCTCGGTGCCATGACTTTGCAAGGTCAAACACACACTTTAGATCACATTATCAAGAACTAAAAACTAGGGGCATGAGAAGGGAACATGGGAAAGAAAGCATTAAAAATTTACAAAACATGACTACACGACGTGTATAAATAATACACGGTGTGTTCCCTTTAGTCATTTACATGTGTGTGACATTTTTTCAAAACTGGTCATGTAACACCCCAAACAGTCGTTGTGTTATCATAACACACAGCGTGCACCTGAATCCTCTTACCCTACCTGATTCCTTCTACACGGTTAAGCCACATGGCTATACTAAGATAAAAATACACGACGTGTTCAAGGTATACACAACGTGTACTCAACAAGCTTCACATGGACCGTGTTGTTTGTGACACGGCCTGTTTACTAAGGTCACACTACACGGCGTGTTCCAGAAGTACATGACGTGTACTAAAAAACCACAATAGACTGTGTGGTTAGCTACACGGCCGGCTATATGGATGACACTACACGGTGTGTTCTAGGTGGACATGGCGTGTATGAGAGAGGATGACACTGACCCTTATTGTTCGTGACACGGTTGGGTACCTGGGTCAGACTACACGGCGTATTCAAGGTGGACACGGCGTGTATAAGAAGCAACCCCACCAATAGTGTTGTTAACTAGATGGTCGAACTCTTTGGATTACACTTCATGATGCGCACAACTGGCACACGGTGTGTTCCCACATGGTTTTCCCTATCCTGTGTCCTGGCCAACACATCCTGTAACACCGTTAGAGAATGAATGACATGTATAAAAAGAACATGTCATGTACTTAAGAAAAATTGTTCCTTCCCAAACAGAAGAACATATGGCATGTAGTCAAAACTTCACGTCGTGTATTTTGGGTTTTTCTAGACAGTAAGCCTCAGAAACTACTCTGGAGCCTATAAAACACTGAAACGAACACTGAATGTTCCAAATTTCGATCATTGAGGGGCCATAATCCTCGCAAATATAAGTTTGGAATCTTTAAAAAGTTAAAAACAAGGTAAAAAAGTCAATGATCCACCAAATTCCAGTCCATGATAGACCATGACACCTCAAGAACCAAAATATGGCGTTCATTCCGGTAAAAACATACACAATCAATGCTCTAAAAAGAATCAAATATTTTTATCAAGGTGTCAATCACAAATTCATGCATATTATACACAACATCTATCACAACAACATTCAATTTCTAATGCATAATAGATGACACGGTAATAATGCATGACATTTGATTTCTAGAAAATGCTTATATGATGCATGAGATGACATTCCCTCATCTCATTGGGTTGCGTCAGAAATAGAACCTCAAAAAAATAAATAGTAACAACACAAAACATGAGAATCACTCATGGTGAAATCCAATCAACAATAATAATCACAAAACCAGAAAAATTGCAATTAAACGAGGTAGATGGGATTTTCCATGTACAAGGGTTAGCTACTCTCATGCACAGCTTATTACCAAGTACCTATTTCATCATATCCCTGGTTAAATGCGCTATCCTATAAGTCAAGAGAAAACAATCCCTCTGATACCACTTTGTAACGTCCCAGTTCCAAATGGCACCGAGAGGCGCCCTGTACCCAGTTGGTCACATGGCGTCCATCGCATTTCAACGAATGCCCGAGGCTTCCGACTAGAAGTGAGGGACTTGGGTGTGACAGTGGAGAATAATTTCCTTCATGGGTAGAGTACACAGTAGAAGAACACAAATACTTACAACAACGGAAACAGTAAATACCAAACAATAGTAACAGCGGAAGACTGATAAAGCAATCAATTGGAGCAGATATATATATACATAAATGAAGCATGATACATATATGTCTGGAAAAACAGTAAACCAAGTCACAATGCTGGAATAAAACAGTACTAAACCATAGTTCAAACAAAAGGAGATAAACTCCTTGTTATTGCTAGTCATAGCATGGTTCCATACTCTCCGGCTCCACAACAATCAAGATCCTCAAGTCAAAAGGCGATTACCCTTATCCATACCTGCAACAATATAATCTATTTGGGCCCAAAAGCTTGACCCAAATAGGATGTGAGATAAATTTCCAGTAGGAAACCACCTGAAGATCTGTGTCTAACAGTTAGTGAGTATATGGCAGGTAAAAGTGCATAAAGCAGTAAACAGGAAACTACTCAGCAGAAAACAATCCACAGTTTCTATCATATAATTTACAAACAATTAAGTAGAAAAAATAGGTAACCCTCTGGGTAGTTCTCACAGCCTAACCCCTATGGTTTAAATAACAATTACTAGCAACCCTCTGGGAGGCACACACTATCTCACCCCTATGGTTCAGCTCAAGAATAGACTTTCTAGGGAAGCACTCATCGTCAATTCCCCCTATAGTCTCGTATCGTACTAAAGCCACTCTGGGGAATCACTCAATGTCTCATTCGCCCTTATGGCCCACATCATGGAACTAAAGAATCTCCAAGGAAGAATTCAACCTCAATTCCCCTTGTGGTCTCACATCGTATTATAAAGACACTCTAGAGAAGCCCTTACGTCCATTCTCCCTATGGTCTAATAGACTAGGTTCTCATATCCATGTGTAAAGTCAGAAAGTATTACATCATGTAATGGATAATTTAACCTCACGAACTAATTGGATAGTATTCTACAACATCACAGCATGAAAGTACAATAGTCACACCATCCTACAATACTAGGCATGGGAAAACAACAGCAATCAAAATGGTATCTAGACCCAATGGTCCAGACAGGCAGCAACATGCATGCAAAACACATCCAAAGCCTACCAATTATCCCAGAAAAAAATAAAAATACTCTACTCTAGAATAAAATAAATGTAGGAAATAAATAGGGCTAAAATGGTTAACACGCAATACCTTGTTCCCTGGTTTTGGTGGAATTTTCACAAAATACTCTTGATGTTAGGAGATTGATATACATGAACCACATGGATTGAATAACCTTAGAACGTCGAAGATCTAAAAAATGTCAAAAAAGTTCAACCCAAAATATCATGGAAAAAAGAATGAATAATGAAACGAGGTTCCAACAAAATTGAAAACTCACCGATGTGAGTCCAACGCAATCGACAGAGTTCGATTCAGTGGACGGACAATCCCTCGGGGTTTCATCGAAGATCTGTGGCTGTTCAAGAGATCTCGGCTGAACGAGACCTAAAAGGAGACGTCTTTAGCAATTAGATGTGACCCAGTACGTTTAATGAAAAAAAACAAAGTACACGACGTGTAATTTTGGAGTGTACAGTGTGTAGTCACCTTCTATGTACTCCGCTTTATGCGACCTCCATGTCACCCCTATGTGTTCTTGTGTATGGACATGACACGGCCAACACGTGGCCTCCAGCGACATCACAGTACACGGTGTGTACATTGAAAATTTCCATATTTCATATTTTTCTAAAAAACAACCAGAAAAGGATAAACATACCTAAAAATAAGATCTGGGTTCTTACAATTATAGACGTCTCTCTCATCCCCCATGGATGAATACATGAGGATACCTACTATGATTTATCATCCACCAATTGATAATAATATTTGTTTCTATGGTAATAAACAACAAAATTTACCTTTTCCATATTATAGACAATATAAATGTTATAGTCCAACATGAAAATCATTCATGGATTTTAACATTGTTTAGGATCTCTCTGAGTGATGATTTATTTGATCGAATTTTTCTTCAGTTCAACTACAATATTCTCCATTAGAATGTAGCACCCCGACTGTAGTTACCCAGAATCAGTGAATTATTACATAACATTGGAATGATACAAGGAATCATGTCTTTAATTAACGATCAGTTTAGTAGCATTGGAAGTAATAGATACATAAAAAAGATTTACATTACATCATTAAATAAAAAAACAACATTTTGTCCCCTATGAACACTCTTATATCCCTTAACATATTCCCAGAGGTTAATCGTAGTATACTTCTTTTAATCCTAGGAAAAATAAAACATAAGAAAGGGGTGATCCAATTACTCAGTATGGATAACAATATAGCAGAAACTGTCATAAATAAGAATATACATTTAAGGCAATATATAAGACTAGAACACAATCCATTTAAACTTATACTTCATCATAAAATGGAAATGATAAAACAAATAATTCCATTTACTAATTGACAAGTATTTTCTACCCGTCGAAAAATCATATGTAATATCAATATCCAATTTCATAATGATGGAATACATAATGCCACACATCATAACCACATAGTCAAGGCCCTGTGCTAAGACTAAAATATGATTTTTTCAAGGCCTTGTTTCAAGAAAAAAATTTGTCTCATGAGACCTATCGATGCATCGATAAGCTATAGTGGGTTCTACCAGTCACTTAATAAGTCCAATGAATTATTAATATGAAAATGATTAAACATAACATAAACATTCATAATAAAACTAGCATACAAAATGTCAATACTTTATCCATAAACCATGAATGGTATGAAAATAACACATCCACAATCAAACATATCACAAAACCTTCAATATAGTATGGATGATTTTTATCATAATAAATCGACCTCGTTCAAAAATAATATCACGTAAAATATGTTGACATAGTTGACAATGATCATGAAAAACCATTGAGAGAAATATCCCTTTTTCATGAAAACATTTAAAA
Source organism: Viscum album (assembly GCA_963277665.1). Lineage (NCBI taxonomy): Eukaryota > Viridiplantae > Streptophyta > Magnoliopsida > Santalales > Viscaceae > Viscum > Viscum album. The sequence goes on from OY728148.1 coordinate 1,146,264,814, forward strand.
GTCTCACGATTTATCAAGAATCTGTTTAAAATAGATTATTGAATAAAATTTTCCTATACCACTTTGAAACATTTAAAAGGAATCTCAATTTTAAAACATTACTGACCATATATATAAATAAAACTTTAAAACCATTTCGTAAAAATGGACATTAATGGGAAATATTTAGAAGAATAAAATTTTAAAATATTTAAAATGATATTTTTGTTAGAGTTCCTAACATAATGAGAGATTATTAAATAAAAATAATTGAGGCAATAAAAACATTAAAATATCATGAGAATATACGGTTTTATGATATACTTTGTAAATGTATAGTATATACACCAAATAAAAGTGAATTGGTGTATAACAACAAAGAATTCTTAATGGAATGTACGTTGAGTTGAAATTCTTTATAAAGAACATATGGTTAGGTTAAGGACAAACCAATGATATAATTATGTGTGACAATTATAATTATAATCAATATGATTAGATATTCTGTGTAAATCAATCAAGATACATTCACACATATTCTTGTAAAAACAACACTAATGATTTGGATGTTTAACTCAATAAATAGAAATTGAGTTATAATTACTAATATCAAGTTTATATCGATGAATTGAGAATTTATAAATGGAGTGATTATGTGTATAAAATTTATATCCACAAAAAGGGGAGTGAAAATTACTACATATGTAAATAAAGGGTGATTTCACACATAATATTGTAGTAAAGTAATCAATGATGTTTGGGTAAAACTGAAGGAGCGGAAATTGAAATTTGAAATTCCATTACCGATTTGTTAACTTATGACACATACAGCCCATGAAAAAATGATCATCCAATAATGATTTAAATACCCATAAATTAAACTATATTACGCAAACAATATAATCATGGGCCTCACATACACCACACAAAAGGTAATAGTGGAAAATATATCTTGAATATCAAGGGAATACCAGTGAAATGAAAACACCTTACCTTGTACTTTTACTTTGTATAGGGTAGGTTAAAATCTTGTATAATGGTGAAATAATAGTTATTAAATTATAAATGAACCAAATAAATAAATATGATATCAAATATGATCTTATAACATTGCTTTCTTAATGATATTTCAGTAGTATCATTGTTTTGGTTGTTAACTGATTCGTTTCCCATTATAAGTTTTTTTACATAAGTCATTTTTATTATGTATAGGCTGTATTTGAATTATATTCAGAATTATATTAAGTTCTTAAAAATTATTTTTATTCATAAAATTAATATTATTCTTGAATGATTATGATGTGGAATGAATTTAACAGGATTCGTGGAAATAGTAAGTCATACGCATGTATGAGTGACAATATCATTATATTGATGGTGAAATCATATGTAATTGGATGGTATATCATATGTAACAAATCATTAATATTTTATATTTATTTTTTAAATCTGTTATACTTATTATTATACTGATCCCAATAATGTTGCTTTTGAATAGAAAACTACACCACGACATGGAGACGGTAAGCCTTGCATACGCACATATGGTTACTTTGTTATTTATAGGATAGATAGAATAAAAAATATGGTTGTACCATATTTATAATAATATCACAGTATGTAAAAGGTACTGGAGTTATTTTTTTCGGTATGGAAATAACAAAGAAATGCGGAGTGGAAGGAAAAAAGAACATGAAAGAGGGTGGTAAAATTTTTACATCTTCTTCAGGTGTTTCCTATTGAGTATATCAAACGGGCTCCATAGGATGGATTTCGGATCAATTTATGGCCTATAGGTTGATTTAATTGACGTTGGGAATATATTTGTGTAGGGGTTGGCCGATCCAAATGGCTTTGGAGGTGTGAAAGTAACAGAAGGGGAAGTGCCTTTTTATAAGAGAGGTGAGGGTCACTTTAGGAAATGCTTGAAAGATTATTTCATAATAAACACATTTTCGGTTTATAATGGCTATAAAATGATTTATTTAGAAGATAAGGTGAGTATGTGTCAAAAACAGTTCAACCAATAAGTTTTAGACATGTTTAGGTTACTATTTTAACCTTATCTTTTAGATTTAACTCTTAGTTAAATAGGTTAACTTTTACCGTGTCTTCTTGTAATCATACATTATATGGTTAATAAAAATACTATAAAAATCAAATAGAACCTCAAGATGTTAATTAATGACATATATAATATTATTTAAGCCCCTTTTCCTGACCATATATTTTTTGGAATATTATATCAACCAAAAATATAGATTAAAAAAACAAATTTATGTCAATTTTGACACTATTTGGTATTTGGTATTTGTAAAAATCATAAAATCCATATCACTTCGACAAAATTTATCTAATCAAACGTATAATTTCATATTTACTTATACAATTTTTTGATAGCATTAAAAAGTTTATATTCTATTCAGTTTAATATTTATAATATAAACAATTTTAATATTTCATTAAGAAGTTAATTACTGCATCATCATTTTTCATAAATAAATAGAATTATTTAAACTCTAATAATTCTAAATAAAACACTATTATGTAGGAAATCATTTTATCTTTCTAATTAATATTTATAGTTGAATTTATCTTATGTATAACCCAATATTGAAAATTGGTTGGTTAATTAACATTGAATTTAACAATTTTAATTGTTCTATACATAAAATAATAATAAATTTCCAATGATTATATGAGTGACTGATGGAGGCTCGTGGGAAGGAGACACTCTCAGGTGATAGGCGTAACCCTAACTTTGCCGATCAAGGGATCCAAGATGAGCGATCCTTAACAGAAGTGGTATCGGGTAGAATCCCTCGCACGGATTCGAAGGCCTCCGGATTTTTTACTCCAAAAACATACCGACACAGAGGTCTATCGGCGGTTAGTTTCTCCAAAGATGAGGTAATCGAACTTGCTTCAGATATTCTATTTTTTCTTGTTGGACGATTTATCAAAAACCAACCTTCTCTGTTCTTCTTACGCAAAACTCTTGAGAACATATGTTTTACAAACATCTAGATTGGACTTCTTAACTCTCTGAATGTTGTATTTCGGTTCTCCTCGGATAATGACTATTATCGATTTTGGATTCGTGGTTATTGGTCTGTTGGGGGGGCTTCAATGAAGGTCTTCAAGTGGTCTCCTGATTTTGAACTTGGTTCTGAGCCCCCTATCGTTCCCCTTTGGATCAGTTTCCCAGGTCTGCCTCTGCATTTCTTTAAGCAGCATGCTCTTACTGCCATTGCAAGTCTTTTTGGAACTCCGATTAGAATAGATTCTGCCACCTTGAATTTATCTCGTCCCTCAGTTGCTAGAATCTACACTGAGATATGTATATCTCAACCATTGCCTTCCAGATTTTGGCTTCATAATGGTGATAAAGGCTATTCTCAAGAGGTGGTTTTTGAAAATGTTCCACCATATTGTAATTCCTGCTACAAAGTTGGTCATTCTATGGGAGAATGTGAGTCAAAATATTCTGAACCACCTCAAACTCGCTACAAATCAGTTTGGGTGGAAAAAGTCAATGCTAAAATTAACTTGAATCCTACTAAATCAAACCCTGTTGATGTTACTGAGACTCCTATTGCCAATGATGTCCCCAGGAATTCTAATGTGCCTGTAGAACATTGTGATTCACGGCGGGATCATGAAGGCTCTTCTTTGGATATGGGTGAGAAGGGGATTTCAACCGCTGTGGTGAGTGCAAATGTACCTCATAACCCCACACCCCCACTTGATGATAGGACGATAGTGAAAATACAAGAAGGCACTCAGGAAGATGAGGAAAAGGAGAGGTGTGATGCTTCTGAAGATGGTCTCTCACAAAGCACTGAAGAAGATAAATCTACTGATATTGAGGAGAAATACTTAAGGGACATGGCCCGGAAAGGTAAAAAACCAATAGTAGATGTAGATGGGTTTGTCACACCCAATCCAAAAAAAACTAGAAAACGTAGGGATTTTTTCCATGTAGAGAGGACTATTGTCACTCATTCTTTGGACATTAATAGACATAATGTGTATGACCCTATCTAAAATAATCATGTAGGGAAGGAGAAACAAGCTGAAAGGGATGATAATCACACTATACCAACTTTTGAAGCTCCTGATTCTTCAGAGGGACTCAGTGATGAAAACCTATATAACTCTTTTAAGAAAGGAGAGATCACTAAGAGCGCCTATTTGGCTGCAAAGAAGGAAATTTTCAATGAAGTAATCAGGAAAGATTTCTTAAACTGTTTATGTTTTGGATTTCTTTGTCATGCTGCCTATTGTGCTTCTGGATTTTCTGAGAAAGCATGCAACCAGGCTGCACTGTCTGTTGGTTTTCTTTATTCGCTTGATGTCTGATTTTCTCTTTGGATCAAAATAGAGCCTGTTTTTCTGATTCAATGTTTATTGAGGATCTTTTCCCCCCTTTTTAAAGTAACAGTTTGAGCTTCAGATTATTGTCCCATTTTGGTGGAGGTTGTTCTGGCCTTATTCTACTTTGAGCTGGTTCTTACTTATACTTGGTCATAGTATTTTGATTTTACTATCTTTTGGAGTCCACTTTTTCTGGTTGTTTCTACTCTGTTATGACATGTGATGGAGAATCCATCTCTCTGATATGAAAAACTCTTGTACTATTGGTTGTTGCAACATCAGTTCTTTTGGAGGCTTCTAGGATTTCTGGCTTTGACTTTCTTGCTAGCCTTCTTTTTTCAGATAAAAGTGATTCTTTAGATGCTGCTAGTTCTGCTTGCTCTTTCTGTTAAGCAGACAGTTTGGGATGCTTGTGACACCATTTTGGGCTTTCTTCCCACTTTTTCACTCTGGTTTCTGGTTTGTTCGAGTTATGCTCTGTTCTCTGGATCTGTTTGTTTCAAGAACGCAGGGTGTGCTGTATATGCTGGATCATTTGGTCTATTCCAAGCTGTTATTCTATCAAACCTTTGCATTTTCTCTGTTATGCATTTTTCACTGCTGGATTTCTGGATTAGATTCTCTGGATTTGAATGTTCCTAGAAGATTGAAGTTTTGATGCATGTTCTTATCTGCTATGGAGTCATCGTTTGCTGTTATGGTTTCTGGAGCTTCACATGAGCAGCAAGATGAGTCATTGGGGTGATGGATGGCATGCACAAACTTCCTGAAAGATTTGGGGAAATATATCTAATCCTCCACATGATGTTCTTACTGATCCTTCAATGGAAAAGCCCTCTAAACTTTCTCAGGACCTTCCCCAGACAGATGATCCATATATAACCTTATAATACCTTTCAAAGAACCTCACAGAGGATGAAATTAAGGAATGGAATGTTCATATGGATTGGCAATAGAAGTTGGCCCACCATAAACTTCAACAAGGTTTCATTACTGTTGAGCTGTATCTCAATGTTAAACATTTTATTTTTTTTCTAGAGAATAATGATATCTATGCAGTCTCCATAAGTTGATCAAGATATGCTTAGTTGGAGGCTATTTCTTTTCTACATGGAGCCTTTATGGATGGATCTGATTTTTTCTACTTTGTTTTCTTACATTGATTGGGGTGGAAGAAGATGGGTTTTATTACTACACTGTATTCTCACCTGGGGTTGTGTTTTTATCTATTGGAATACTCTTTCAGAATTGTTTTTTGTCAGTTTACACAGTGAATTATGGTGTGGTTTTTGTACAGATTATTTACTTTCTGAGTTTGGATGAAAGAGCAGTTTGGATCCTTTATGGTTCGGCTCTACTAGCAGATTGTTTTTCATTTTTACAGACCTCTAAGATATCTTGAAGGGTTTCAATTTTACTCTGGTTTTTTCTACTTCTATCTGATTGGGGTGTCTTTCTGGTAGTTTTTAAATTTGCTGAGTGTTTAGAATCAATGTTTTTATGTTCATCAGAATAGATCATTGCGCTGCATATATTCCTGATCTCTGATCTTCCGGTTTTTGTGCATTCTCTCTATTTCCCATGAGTAGCATGGTTTTTCTATTATATTGGATAGAAGGGGATTTCTCCTGAAGTATAAAAGCTGAATTGGGATTTGACTGTTTTTCTGCTAGGGGATTTCTATAATGGATGAGTTCCTTGTTGCAGTGATTTTCAGCTATCATGATGGATAATCCTCTTTCGATTTCAGATTTGAAGTTTGTGAAGAATGAGATTGGACTCACTTGGAGGTCGTTACTTACTCTATTATGGTCACCTCATTATGGAGGGCTTCATTTTCTGGTTTTGGTCTTATTTTGAGTCTTTTCATGTACCTATGATAATCCTATGTTGGTGTAATCTATTTTCACCTCGATTTTGTAACGTACCCTTTTGATTTTAATAAATACTTTCAGGGGGCATGAATTGGGAAACCAATTCATGTCACCAATTTCTTCTAAAAAAATAATAAATTTCCTAATCTAATCCACGTGGATATAATGGATCATATTTTATTCATAATGTTGTTATTGGTTTAATTACACTTATCCAATTGAATTAGGATATGTGTTATACTAATTATAATATCATTTTTACCTTTAATTTTCCAATTTACTTTTATTCGTGGTAAATAAAAGTAAAAAGTTACATTTCGAAAAATATTATTCTCATATTATTGAACAACATTTTACTTACAGATATTATCCATGTCTCTTGGATTTTAGAAATTCAATTCACAGAAATATTAGAATTAAGTTTTATTCAAATTCCCAAATACTCCTAGAAGGTGGGTAAAAGACGGTAAAAAGTTCAATAAATTTTTGATACATATAATTTTATTATTAAATGAATTAAATGTATTAAATTTAACTTATATTGATATTATATATCTATATTGACTTAAAATAAATATAAATAAAATAAATAATTATTTAATTAAAAAGTCGGTTTTAAACTATAACGCATTTTTTTCACTATTCATCATAAATTAAATGTTTTCAGAAAAATACCAAAATTTTTCCCTAAGATAATTTTTAAATTTCAAAATAAAAAAATAATTCTATTTAACAAAATTAAATACTTATAATTTTTATTAATTAATTTAAAATTAATTATCGTTGTAAAAACTGAACAGCCGGTTTTTAAAAAGAAAAAACTATCAAAATATTGAATTGTGTTTATGTTAAATTTAAAGGTGAAATTACTTATAATGAACTAAAATGTATGAAATGATAAAAATATAATCTAATTATACTTTAAAACTAGTCTAATTCATAATTTATCCCTATAAATTATTTCTATTAAAAAAAATTAAATTATTATTTAGTATTTTTCAGATTTCATCAAAATATGAAAGTTATCAGAAAAGCCCCAAACAATTATCCAAAATTAATTTTTATTTCTAGATTCTATATAAGAATTTAATATCACTAACTTAAATATATACAAGTGTCAAATATTGTTTTTAAAAATGGTTAGCCAATAAAATGAGGTAAAATTGCATTTTTAAAAAAATACTTCTATTATCTAAAAAATGAATTTGTTCTTTTTTTTATAAGACACATATAATATGGATTATAAAATTAAATGTAATATAGAAAATTCAATAATCAGTTAATACAATTCATAATGGATTTTTGAACGGCTACTTTGGTAAGTCGTGGTGCGCTCAAACTCGGTGTTGCATGTAGCGCAAGCTATTGAAGTACTTTAAAGAAAATAACTTACTATGAAATATTGGGGTGTTAAATTTCCCCCTTTTAGAAATTGCATATTAAATATTTTAAAATTTGGCTTGGTAAATTCATTGAATATCCCACATCAGAAAAATATTCAATGAAACTATCACTTTAAAAAGAAGAAAGAGAAGCACAAAGGTCACCTGAGATATCTCATTCTAGGATTCCATGTAAGAAAACATGGATATGAAAGATAATATAAGTGTCACGTTCTGATGGAGAGTGATAGAAAACATGATCAAAATAATGTTAAAAATATAAAAACCACAAAATTGTGATGGGATAAATATTTATTAGTCTCCAAGTAGGAAAAGTAAACAAATAATATTATTTTAAGTTCCATTTAATAATGTTAAGGAATTTTTTTTATGAAATTGACTATGAACATAAAGAGATATACTTACGTTTTAAGTAGAGATTCATCCTTTAATAAATTTCTACAACTAACTCGTTTTTTTTCAAAAGATGAGTATTCAAGATGACTTGGTCACACCTGATGCGCTAGAATCAACTTTTAGAGAATCACAAGATCTGAAAAGGGTAAACTATATATTTACATTGTCTTTAGATATTAACCAAAACCAAAATGGATAGTACAATATTAGATTATCCCCAAAAAGGATAATCCTCTAGAGAAAGAAATACTAATCTTGATTTCTAAAAGTAAACCAACAATACCCAATGTTCAATAAATACCATTCAATAAACAATTTCCCTTAAAATCCATCAATATAATTCAAACTAATATTGAAACCCAAAATGTAGAAGAATTTGATTACGTAGTCCTCTACATTAAATTATATCTCCAAATAACATCAACTATTATTTACGTCATATACTTAAAAGTAATTAACCTAATCAAAAATTCTCTATGATAGGTAAATCATTTCCACAAATAAACCAAATTGCTATAAATACACAATAAAAATATAGATCAAAATCCACCATTACTCTTCAAATGAAATCCCTTAGTATTGTATTTTCCTTTGGCATATAGTGTTACCAACAGAGTGAACGTCTTCCAAAATAATATTTTTCACTTAATTGCCAAATCATTTTACTATACTAAGGATATCAATTTTATAAGACATAAGATCCCAAATCAACTTATTATTGATCAATAAAATCATTTAACTAAAAAGATTTAGTGAAACTAACTTGGGACATCACTTAGTCCAGTGATAGGTGATAAATCTCAATCGTACTCTGGTTGTGGGTTCGATTCCCGCTTCATTGTCCGACGTGATAGATTTTCACACGGTCTTCATTGTGTCCTTTTTTAAAAACCATAATTTAAAACATTCCCAAAATAAGATAAATTCCTAAAAATAACCATAACATAATTTCACCACAAATGTTATCTCATACCTCGCATTTTCATCCAATAAAATTAATAACTTGTAATTTCCTCAAATTCAAAGATCATATAAACCCAAATGGTTATTTATAACTATATGAACAATAGAAAATATATTTCTTCCTAAAATAGCATTTTCACATAACAAACTGTAGGTTCACACATAAAAAAGGAAAGTCATCCAAAGTAATCCCATCTACAAAAAACACAAATACTTTTAAAAATTTCTCTATCCCTTTATTTCCACATAGGTTTTTCTATGACCAAGAGGTTAGCATATAGAATAGGGCATTCACTCGGGTAATTCCTAGGTCCCCAATATTTTTGGAATATTACATTAAATGGATTCTAAGGATCATTTTTGTTTTATTCTATAGTACTCTTAATTTTTTCATGGAAATTATTTAATTTATCTCATTCCTTCCCAAACATAAATAATTTATTTGTTCTATTGAGAAAATTTCCTAGGATTCTCCATCCACATTTCATACATGGTGGAAATTGAGCATTTATTTCTCCATGGTCTCCACTGCTAGATCTCTTATCATTCAACGCCTTTCCCTTCATGATTGATTTCAGGAGTTGGTTAATATAAATTTTTTTATCATATTTTTGGAAAACTGATCTAGCATGGACACAATATCTTTTACACTTATCAACATTTAATTTCGTTTCTCATTTCCACAATCGTGCCCACCCTTGTAAATCTTGTACAATGTTACTATGACTTACTTGGAATCCAGCCATTGACTAACACCATAATGCATAGAGTGAGTCATAAAATCATTTAGAGAATATAATAACACCTTATTTTTAGTCTAAAACATCTTAGGATTAACCAAGGTTATTTATTCTCATCTAAAATTTAAATCATTCAAATCGGTTTGTAATGAAAATGTGAAATATCCTAAACATATCCCCCGGGAGTTTCATAACCAAAAGTGAAACATTTCATGTTGTTGTGTACCAGGATACCACAGGTCATACCTGAAACTCCTTGTTATAGTTTTCACTCCTAGGTACATCTATGTCAGAGCAGCCTCTACCTGCTTGTATAATCACATGGATGTATTTCTTTGAAAACCCACATAATAGTTACAATACCAAAATTTTTAGATTATCTTCTATACTGGTCTTCAATGTCTATCTTAGGGTAGTTTTTCCTAAATGGATGTTTTTCTAAATCCAGTTTTCAAATATTATACTAAATATCCTCTGATACGAACTGTAATTCCCCGGCTCCAGTTACCCAGAATCGGTGCTTTATTAAATAACATTGGAATGATACAAGGAATCATGTCCCGAAAAACCTATCAGTTTAGTATCCTTGGATGTACTAGAAACATACATAACATTTACATTTCATCATGAAATAAAAAATAACATTGTGTCCCCTTTTAGCACTCTTATATCCCTTAGCCTATCCTTATATGTTAATTGTAATATACATCATTGAATCCAGGGAAAAATAAAACATAAGAAAGGTGTGAGCTGAGATTCTCACAAAAGAAAAAAAATAGAGGGAACTATCATAAATAAGAACAAACATTTAAGGAAATATATAAAACTAAAACACAATCCTTTTAAACATAAACGTCAGCATATTATGAAAAATATAAATCAAATAATTTCATTTACTTATTCGCATAGATATTCTACTAGTCTAATAATCACATGCAATATCAATAGTCAATTTCATGATGATGGAATGAATAATTCCATACTTAATAACCACATAGTCAAGGCCTTGTACCAAGACTAAAAATATGATTTTTTCAAGGCCTTATGCCAAGACACTAGTTTCTCTTATAAGAACTACTGATTCATTGAGGAGCTATAAAGGGCTCCATCTTTTACATACTAATTCTAATGAATTCCTTATATGAAATGGTTTAAACACAACATAATCATTTGTATTAAAACTAGCATTAGAAATGTCAATACTTTATCCATAAACCATGAATGTTATAAAAATTACACATCCATAGTCAATCATATCAAAAAACATTCAATACCATCTGTAATATTTTTATCATAATAAATCAACCTCGATGAAGAATAATATCCCATTATGGATGTTGACATATTTGAAAATGATTAGTAAAAATCTATGAGTGAAATATCCCTTTCAATGAAAACATTTAAAAGTATCACTATTTATCAAGAAACTATTTAAAATAGATTTATGAATCAATTTTTCCTATTACACATTTAAAAATTTACAAGTAATTTCAATTTGAGAACATTACTGTGCATATATATATATATATATAAAACCATAAAACCATTTTTTAAAACATGGACATTAATGAGAAATATTTAGAGGAATAAATTTTTTAAAAATTTTAAATGATATCTTCATTCAAGTTCATAACTAAATGAGAGATGCTTGAATAAAAAAAATTGAAGTAATTAAAACATTATAATATCTTGAGAATAATGGGGTTAGTGATATACTATGTAAAAGTAATGTATATACACAATATAAAAGTGAATTTGCGTATAATAAAAAAACGTTTAAATGGAATGTAAGTTGTGATGAATTCATTTATAAAGACCATATATTTAGGTTAAGGACAAATCAATGACATAATTATGTGTGAAAAATATAAATACACTAAATATGATTGGATATTCAGTAAAAACCAATCATAGGGCATTCACACATATTCTTGTAAAAACCACACCAATGACTTGGATGTTTTACTCAATGAATAGAAATTGAGTTAAAGTTAGTATTATAATGTTTATATAGATGAATTGAGAATTTATCAATGGAGTTATTATGTGTATCAAAATTATATCCACACAAAGTGGAGTGTAAATTACAACATATGTAAATAAATTGTGATTTCACCCAAAATCTTGGAGTAAAGTAATCAATGAAGTTTGTGTAAAACCGAATGAGGTGAAATTGAAATTTGAAATTCCCTTAATGATTTGGTAACTAATAAGACATACACCCCATGACAGAAGTATGATCCAATGATTATTTAAATACCCAAAAATTAATTTATATAATGCAAACAATACAATCATGGGAGTATATAAACCACACAAAGGAAATAGTGGAAACTATAGCATGAATCTCACAGGAATAAAAGTGAGATGAAAACCCCTTACCTTGTACTTTTTTTAAGTATATGGTAGGTTAACCTACATTATTATGTCGAAATTATTGTTATTAAATTATAAAAGAAGAAAATACATAAATATGATATCATATATGATCTTCTAATATTAATTTTTAATGATATTCAATAAGTATCATTGATTTTTTTGATAACTCAATCATTTTCCATTAAATTTTTTATTACGTAAGTCAAGTTTGTTTTGTATAGGATATATTTGATTCATATCCAGAATTATATTACGATCTTACAATTATTTTTTAATAATTAAATGAAAAATATTTTGGAATAAATACGATGGGGAATGAATGTCACCGTGTTTGTGGAGACGGTAAGTCGTACGTACGCATGAGCGACAATATCATTATATCGATGCTAATATTTTATGTAATTGGATGGTATATCTTATATAATGAATCATTAATAATTTATATTTATTATTTAAATCAGTTATACTCATTATTAAACCCATCCAAATAATGTTGTTTTTGAATAACAAACTATAACACGACGTGGAGACGGTAAGTTGTACGTAATCATGTATGGTGACTTTGTAATTTAAAGGGTGGATAGGATAATGAATATGGTTTTAAAATATTTATAATATCATAAAAATATGAATAAGGTACTGGATTTATTATTTTGGTATGGAAACAACAACAAAATAAGAAGTGGAATAAGAAAAGATCATGAAAGAGGGTGGTGAAATTATTACCTCTTCTTCGGGTGTTTTTTTTGATTTGATCAAAAGGGCTCCGTAGACTGGCTTTATCATTAATGTTTGGCCACTAGGATTAATTCAGGGAAGTTGGGAAAATAATTGGGAAGGGTTTGGCAGAGCCAAATAGCTTTGGAGGTGTGAAAGTAAGAGAAGCAGATGGACCCTTCAATAAGAGAGGTGAGGGTCACTTTAGGAAAAGCATGAAATATTCTTTTATAATAAAATAATATTTGGTGTATAATGGATCAAAAATAAGTTTTTTAGTATATAAGGTGGTTATGGGTATAAAAAATTTCAACCAAAAGGATTTAGACAAGCCTAGGCTACTATTTTAACATTATATTTTAGATTTAACTCTTGGTTAAGTAGTTTAACGTTTACAATGTCTTCTTGTATTCTTACACTATATGGTTAATAAACATACTCTAAACATACAATATAATCTATAGTGGCTCATTAATAACATATATAATATTATTTAACCCATTTGACAGAACCCTTGATTTTCAGGAATATTATATCAACCAATAATATAGTATTTGTTTTAAAAAACTAATTTATGTCAATTTTGACACTATTTGGCATTTTGTTTATGTGAAAATCATAATAACCATATCACATAGAATGAAATTTATCTAACCAACCCTAACATGTCATATTAACCTATAAAATTCATATATGGTATAGAAACTTTTAAAAATCAATTTATTTTAATATTAATAATATAAATATTTTAATATTTCATTAAGAATTCAATTACTTCAACATCATTGTGTCATAAATAAATTTAATTATTTAATCTCTAAAATTTATAAATAAAACACCATTATATAAGAAATATTTTTATTTTTCTAATTAATATTTATAGTCGAATTTTTCTTGTGAATAACCCTATATTAATAATGGTTTAGTTAATAAACTTTGAATTTAACACTATTAACTCCTCTTTAAATAAAATAATAATAAATGTCCTAATCTAGTACCACTAGACATAAAGGATCGTATCGTATTCTTAAGATTGTTTTTCATCAAATTACACTTATCCAATAGAGTTAGGACACGTGTTGGGGTAATTATAATATAATTTTTACCTTTAATTACAGTATTTACTTTTAACCATGGTGAATAAAAGCCAAAAGTTACTATTCACCAAAAATTATTCTCATCTTATTGAACAAAATTTTACTTCATGATATTAACCATGTCTCCCTAATTTTTTTAATTCAATTCACAGAAGCAGTAAAATTATGTTTTAAGCAAATTTTCAAATTCTTCTAGAAGGTGGGTAAAAGATGGTAAAAAGTTCAATAAAATTTTATACAAATAATATTATTATAAAAATGACTACAAGGAATTACATTTATATTATATAAGTATTATATATCTATTTTGACTTATAATAAATTTTAATAAAATAAATAATTACTTAAATACAAAGTCGATTTTAAACAATAACGTTGTGTTTTTCACTATTCATCAAAAATTGAATGTTTTTAAAAAAAATACCCAATGATAATTTTGTTATTATTAATTCAAAAATAAATTCTATTTTACCAAATTCAAAACATATAAGTTTCAATTATTAATTTAAAATTAATTCCCGTTGTGAAAACCGAAGAGTGGGTTTTTAAAGAGTAAAAACATTCAAAACATTGTCATGTGTTTATGTCGACTTTTAATGAAAAATTACTTATATTGACCTAAATTGTATTAAATTAAAAGAATATAAAATATTTATACTTCCAAAACATTAAAATTCATAATTTAACCCTAAAATTTATTTCTATTAAAAAATATTTTTTCAATTAAATTTTTGTATTTTTCAGTATTCATCAAAATATTAATGTTATCAGAAAAGTACCAAAAAATTATCCAAAATAAATATTTATGTCATGATTCTTAAAAATAATTTAATTTCATTAAATTGAATATATAAAAGTGTCATATATTGGATCTAAAAAGGGTTTTCCATTAAAAGGTGACAAAATTTCATTTTTTGAAAAATACTTATTTTATATGAAAAAACGAATTTGTCATTATATTATGTCTAAAAAACACATAATATGGATACTAAAATTATATGGAGTATATAAAATTCAAAATTTAGTTATTACTTTTCATAACCTATTTTGAACGACTAGTTTGGTAATTTGTGGTGCGCTCAAACATAGTGTTGCGTTTAACGCAAGCCATTGAATTACATTAAAGAATATAGCATACTATAAAAGCATGTGGTGTTATAGAGAAGGTAATGTATCCAAAAAAAATTAAGTTGAACAAAAATATGTGATCTCTAAGATATGGATGCAATGTTATAGTTGTGTATTATCACACTTGGTAACTAAGAGAAATCACTAGTACCTCTATGTTGTCATGTAACCAACTATATGACTAGAAGAATAAAATAACACAACATAAATATCTCATTTATTGGAAAACCACTAAATAAAATAACTCATCAACTTATTGTTAATATAATGGAATATTTTATAGAAAATATGAAACTAAATTATGGAATTAACCTTTATGGTAAGGATATTTCATGGGAGTTGCGATCATATAGAATTTCACCTTGAAAATATTGTGTTATACCACAATCTCTAGGAAAAACTACAACTCAAACACACTATTATGTGTATTTAATGATCATAAATCCTTGATATATACTAGTACTAGAACTCCTCACCCCACTAAAACTATATTTCCACAGAATTGGGCCTATTAAATCTAAAACTGAATCTTTATGTGCTTACCCTATAACAGGTGAATCTTAAAAATTTATAAAATAATCCCCATATGAATGTATTTCAGACACTCCAACATTTTGTAGACGGTGATGTAATCATATAATAATACCATGAACTTATCTACATAGGTTTAGAAAATAAAATTTACAAGTACCATTGACATATTTCATTATATCATAGGGGAAATTCATTTCCAATAGATACATTATAATTATTTCATCAAGATATATTCCCTAAAAATAAAATTGTAGCCATATATAAACCAACCAATAATCAGTAAGAACCAATTCACTTTTTTTAGCCGGTCGAAGTGGGTTTTCATTTTGACCAATGGGTATTAAGTCTTTAGTGTCACTTGATTTAGGTGATGATATTAAAAAATAACATACTTCCATAATTGTCCCAGTTAAATAACCTAGGAGTTTCCCATAGTGACATAACTGATTTGATAAACCCTCTCTCAATGTGGTCCTCAATTTTTACATTTATCAGACCAATCATTACTATATCCATTTTATATGATTTAAAAATATCAGAGTATTGTTACAAATAAATATTTTCATACGATTATTTATTTATAATAGATTAATCAAAAATTATCTATGGGAAAGATGTCCTTATACTACTACATAACTATATAAAGATGGCCACCAGATGTTTCTTTTACACATATATCTAATATTTTTAAATGTATGGGTGACTTTATAACAATTCTAATGGATATCTGTTTCACATATTTATTAAATTTATAGAAATCATTTGACTCTATATGGGGATTGGATTATATTTGCAGTGACTAATGATATATAGTATATATAAATCATGTAATCATAGTGATTCTTCCAAAAACATTATGTCCCATAAAACCCATTCCCTATTACGAATTGGCTTAAATCATTGGTATATCTGTGAGAGAATGAAATCACTACAGGTAGGAGTCACTAATCAAAGTGGTTATACAAAAGGATCTACTAGGATATAAAGATCTAGAACAAGTTGTGAAATACTAAAATAATATATGACATCAAAATTGATAAGTTCATGTTAATATATAAAAAAATTGATCGTAACATGAACCATATGAGGAATATCCTTATTGTTACACTCTTCTTAGAATAAATATCCCTAAGCATTAAAATGGTTGAATTCTGGTTTTAGAGAAGGAATAATATTATAAAAAGTTCATCTTATTAATCCTCTTGTTGCCTCACCATTTCCTTTAATAGATTCTTCTTTACTGGGCCTATAATATACACCATGAGGTGGCATTTTATGTAAGAGTTAACATTTTCATGAAGATCTATTTGGGATTATTCTCTACACTACATTTCACATACATTAAGTCAATAAGGAACACAATTTTTGAAAAAATGGTCCATAGGAAAAAGAATTCCAATATCATGATTGGAATTATAATTTTGATAGTTCCTCAACTGTTGAACCCCATGAATGAGATCACACAAGGGTATTTTTTGATGTTACAAACATGATGTATTATTTTATCCAACCATTGATGATAATGATAATCCTTAATAATATGCACATTCATTTACTATATGCTTCCCCTCATCTACGATTCTCTCAAATATATCAAATCACTCCTAGTCTCTAACATATATTATAAATCAAAGAGGGGAAAATGGATAAAATCTCTCAATATAGGCCACATTTAAACATCCTATCGAGGAATAATACATAAAAATCATATTTATGGATTATAGTAAATT
Source organism: Viscum album (assembly GCA_963277665.1). Taxonomy (NCBI): domain Eukaryota; kingdom Viridiplantae; phylum Streptophyta; class Magnoliopsida; order Santalales; family Viscaceae; genus Viscum; species Viscum album. The sequence goes on from OY728148.1 coordinate 1,146,282,131, forward strand.
TTATTTGAACATTGAATCATTGTATCAAATTTATATGAATCCATATTGTTTTTTCAATAACATATAAACATTTAATATCCTTAATATATATTATTAATACTCCACATGAAAAAGGTTGTCAATCATTGAACATGGAAGAGTCACCTCATCTTAGATCTAGATGATACAAGTCCCCCAGTGACTTATTTTACTATGGATTAGTAAAGATTATATAATCAATATCAATTAGTAGGATTTTTGACAAAGTGAACTAACTGGGTCATCGCCAATAGAAATCCAACCACTACCTGTTGCCCAGACTAACAATAGAGCATGGATGATTTGAAACACTAAAATTCATGAAGCATTCTCTAGATACATGAATCCTTACTTATAATAATAAACTCCTTCATCGATCAACTAGTGTAGGAACATCCACTTTTATTACTAGTGGTGTGTATTAAATTTTAATTATAGGCGGTGAATCTACTTTCCACACTTCTATGGGAAACATATATCGATCAAGTCCTAGACGAGATTCCTTGTTTCTTAGATGGGTGTGGATAGAAATCCCAATTACATTCACATGAATGTTATGAATATTCTTCAGGATCCATTACAATTTTAAATATGGTGGCACATATAATTTACTAGAAAATCATGATTAGTATAGAATATATAGGGAGATAACATAAGAAGGAAAACAAAATTATTTAATGAATCTATATGATGAGTTTACCATTCCACATGTTCCGTAAAACTAGAACCTCAAAACACGATGATAAATAATTGAAAAGTAGTTTATTGGTCAAATGGATAAAAATAATTACACATTTATTTTATGATACATGTTTTAGTAACCATAATCATGAAAAATTTACACCACATACCAAAATTCCAAATCCAATCCTCACAATAATAATAACTCCATGACATGTCTCTGTGATTGAAATATTCTGATACAAAAAAATGATGTAATCGTAAAATGACCCAAACTGGATGAAAATAAGCCATGTCTTCCACCTTATCCCTACATCAAAAAATCAAGGGGCTAGTGACTATCAATAAGTTGGAAAATTACATAATATAAAAGGACATATGAAAATAAATCATTTACCAACCATATGAATCCATATAAGATATAAACATATAGGAGAGAAAATTATATCAAATTTAATTTGTAAAATTAATGTTCCAAATAATTAACATCTCTACATTATGAAAATATAATTACGAACATAAAGTAAAAGGGAAAACAATATTTCCAAAATCAGTAAGTAATCCAGCACATATAACTAGAAATGATTATCACTCCATAATGAAAAAAATCCCCAAAATGAAATCCATATTTGAATACAACCTATGACTATAACTAAGATCCTACTTTACCAATACCATTCTAGTTCACATCACCACTAAAAATCTCAATATATTTATATGACTATTTTTTTGAGTGAACATCCCTTTCGAGGGTGAGTATATATATAAACACCCTATAATAACCATAAAAGCAATGGGAAAATGGTATGATTTGTATTATTAAGACAATAAAGAAGAATATAACCTATATATTCTTATAAGATGATAATTTTAAACATAGGAGTTTTTTTATTTTTACCAACCAAATTGAGACAAATAGTCCTCCAGAAGGAACATAAGAATCAGATATTCCAAACCTTGAAACCCACATCACCTATTAAAAGGCATAGTGGAGGATCCATGAATCACTATGGAACAAATTTATGTTTTTTGAGGAAAAAAAATCAATGAAGCATTGAGAGAATTTATCATTGAACCATAACATGAAAAATTAATTTAATATACTACCAATAATGAACTTGTATTATGATCAATATGTTGACCATACATTCAAAATAATGAAATCAAAGTTGAAAACTTAATATATGAATTTTCACTTCCACATTGGCTTCATGCATCATATGTAGGTAATAAATGTACCCAACATACCCCAAAATTAAATCCTCATAGAAACATCTAAATAAAAATAAATAGAATAACTCGTAACCACCCAATAGAAAAACATGAAATGGAATCACCTGAAAGTAATGAATGAAAAAAATATTGAAATGATTTGAAATATTTTCCTACATGTATTTGGAAAATCACACTACTGATTTCTTTTATTATAACTAGAAAACTACATGAAAATAAAAACTAATTGCAAAGATATTGTATTACTAACTTCTCAGCTTTATAATTAAAACCTTGATGAACCCCAAAATTCTCTCACCTCACAAACTATGTTAACCCCGATGGTTCATTTTTGGTACTATGTAATTAAATAATACGCACAACTAATAAAATGATTTAAATAAAAACCTCCAAATAAAAAAAATCAAAAGCTATTCCCTTTTGATAATTTTTAACAACATTTTGACTCATCAAAATTGATAAAATTATAGACCACCTAATCACCCACATAAGAAACATCTCTATATTTGAAAATCAAAAGGAAAAACTACCTATATAGATAGTCTACTGATGAATCTTTCACATTAGGTATATATTTCTTTAACTAATATGAATTTGAATAAACATAATTCCTATAATCTGGTAATGAAAATCAATTGTATTATAAAGCTTTGGTGTTTTGATGCTTTTAACATGGATTCACATCCAAACAAACGCCCACATGAAAACTCTTTCTAGAGAGAATGTCAACATCTCTAAAAACTAATCATTATTTAGTGATCTCATTTACCTTCCTTTTTTTATTAAACAATGTACCATGGAGGCTTCACGTTGGATCTTACATTCCTGAACAATTGCTTTGAGGAATATATTTTTTGGATTTTTGATTCCTATTTTATCTTATAGATGGAAACCATTTTCCAGTGGAATGATCCTAATAATGTGATAAATATTATATATGTTCAATTTCTATGTATAAAACACATTATTTTAATAAATGTAATTACACTTTGATTGTTAGAGAAAAGTCTTGTTTACGATAGAACACTACATAAATCATATAGTAATATCATCAATCGTACCATTTCATTCTCATATTCAGTTATATATTTATAAAATTATTTATATGAACATAATGATATGATCTTCTAACATTATTAAATATTATTATATGTACCTCCACTATTTGTAAAAACAAAACCTGATGTACTCTAAAAAGTAACCAGATCACCTATGAACATCAGGGCCACATATCCTTATAAATGACCTTCCTCCCAAAATAAAATCGATTGTTCTTCAGATCATTTCAAATACCCAAAGATCCAATTCAAACTGTCATAGTGAAATTTCCCTTATTTCTACATATATTGACCCAAAATCTAGAGTTGTATGGCTCATTCATAGCTAATTACAATAATATATCAGATTTTTCGAAGTATTATTTTGAAATATTGTATTTAATTATCACAAGACCAAGCACCGATAGGGTATGTCATTCCGAGGCACGGTGAGACCAGAATGGTGGTTTGAAATTTTTTATGTTAAGTGAGTTGGCGGGTGAGCGTGGTCATGGAAGTGTCCAAACGGATACCGAGATTAGAAATATGAGGGCACTGTTGTGTCTGGGATGGAGAATTTATGTATGAACGGGCTTAACCTTGATCATCGTGGGTCGAGGGAAAAAGTTAATGTTTATACATTTTTAATTCAATGAAACAAAATAAAATAAAAAATTTGAAAAGATCATTTTATTTTATTGGAAAAATTAAATGCATTAAAATGATGGAGAATTTATTTCAATAATTAATGTCAATCCATAAGGACGAATAAATAGAAATGCAAACTCATTAATATCACAACGTGACAGAATGCTGAAACGTGTACCATTATTTTAATAGGTTAATTGGATGTTGGTCATTGGATGAAAATTTAGAGGAACTCTAGAGAATTCTCAGATCCTTGGAGGGAACCCTCGAGAACGAATGATGACAAATCAAAGACACAAATTTGCTACACCAACGGAATTTAAGAATCACTGCGGTGATGTTATCATGAATCATTTGTCCGTAATCAAAAAATTTCACAAGGTAGGTGTTGTGTTTTAATTTTTTTCATCTATGTTCTTGAATTAAATAACGAATGCAGCTAACGCCACAAGCAGGATGATTTTTGGATCATGAGATATTACAGGGGGTTTTATTGGGTTGATTTTTGGGATTAATCCAGGATAATAAAATCCATGTTTCGATTCACACTGTTTAATCCTTTTAATGGGAGAAGATCAATGCCGTGATGAATGACAGTGTAGGTTCGTTCCCCTTTTTGTGGTTTTGATTTCTTCCTTCTATTTTACCCATCCATATTCGTTTTCTTCATGGGGTGATGAAAAATGGATCTTTGAACATCTGTTCTGAAATTCAATGATCCCAAATCTTAGATCGGGCACCGTCATGATCTAGTGGAGGTGCGACAGTAATGGCGGAAAACGAATCGACTCGGATTGAGAGGAATAATTCTTCGAGCGTTCTTCCAGATGATGAATCAAATAATGTTTTTGGGGCTGATTGGAGATCTGTAACCATTGGAATCAGATTTCAGTTGTCGAGCCGACCTCAAACATTGAGTTTCTTGATGATCGGGTAGCCAGATTGACAGATTTATGAATCCGCAAAGCATTGGACAAAGAACTAGCAATTCTTGAAATTTCTAGAACACACGATGTGTATCCCAAAGAACATGTTGTCTGGTACTGGTGGAGACATGATATGGTTTGTGCACCTCACTTGATGAAGAACATGGAGTTCCTACATGGAGTCAAGATGTGTGGGCCCTAGCAAGTTGTGGCTGGAGTTCTGCGCGACGGGAAGCACTAACACGGCATGTGACCATAGTCACATGGCGTGTAGGTCTTTAGAAGGACTAGACATGTATCTTGAGATAAACATGGATATGGGGTAGGTACACAGTTGTGTTCTCCACCACATGGCCAGACCAGACCGGCTATGTGAGTTACCAAGTATGCCGGTTACACGAGATGTACCACACTGTTTGAAAGTTTGTATGGGCACACAACTGCGTACATCCCCCATAGGGAGTTTCATACATCCCCCTTAGCGGTACACCCTATAATGGAGAAGATATACTAGGATCTCCGATGGTAGTTTTGGTGTTCAAGTTCGTAAAATGATGTAGCCGAGTTCATTTCTCGATGCCTTACATGCCAGTAGGTGAAGGCTCAACACCATGTTTTAGTGGGGTTAGCTCACCCCTCGAAGTGACAGAATGAATGTGGGATGGAATATCAATCGATATCATGACAGGCTTGCCACAAACATCCAAGGGGCATGATTACATCTGGGTGATCGTTGACCAACTCACCATGTCATCCCACGTCATAGCTAACAGAGAGAAGATATCTGTATAGAGCATGGGACACCTCTATGTGCAGGAGATCGTTCGGCTTCATGGTGTCCTTTAAACAATAGATTCAAATCGTGATTCTATTTTCACATCCCGTTTGTGGAAGGTACTGTAGGAGGTGTTTGGGACTCATCTATGCTTGATCATGACATTCCATCTCCAGACCGATGGTCAGAAAGAGAGGACCATTTTAGTTTTGGATGATATGTTGCAGGCCTATGTCGTGGACATTGTTAGTGGTTGGGAAGACCACTTACCAATGATATCGTTTTCATAAAATATCATCTACCACTCCACAATTGTCATGGCACCATTCAAGGACTTATACGGGCAACCCTACCGGTAACCGCTTTTCCAGACCGACCCTGGAGATTCAGCGCTCATGTGTCAAGAGATGGTGCAAGCTACCACTGAGAAGATGTAGATCATCTCAGAGTAGCTGAATACTAAACAAAAATGATATAATTCTTATGCTGATAATAGAAGGAAACCTCTCGAGTTCGTAGAGGGATACCATGTATTCCATAGGGTCTCACCATGATGAGGGTTATATTGATTTGGCAGGGGCATCAAGATATTTGTGAGGTTCATCAGACCTTTCTAGATGCTACACAGATTGGACAGAGTGGCATACTGCCTAGCTCTATCGCCACAGTTGCACCGGGTACATGATGTCTGCAACATGTCGTAGTAGAGTATGTACATGAATGACCCATCACACGTCATCGTCTAGGGAAATCCGGACATCAATGATGGATCGACCATTGCGTAGTACCCGATAGAGATTGAGGGTCATCAGGAAAGGATCTTTCATGGGAGATCAATTCCCTTGGTCTGTTTCTGGTGGTAGAACAAGAATCTTTAGGAAAACACGTGGGAGTGGGAGGCTAAGATTTATGCCTAGTACCCACATCTATTTGAGTATCCTTGTTTTGGATTCTCATTGACGCAAAGCTCCATGGTGGGGATAATGTAAGGTGTCAAATATTTTACATCTATTCTTTTGAAATATTAGATATAATTATTATGAGAACACGTGCAGAGACGATACAACATTAATAGGCCCATTGAGACCATAATAGTGGATTAAACATTTTTATGTTATGTTAGTTGGCAGGTGTGCATGGTCATGGTAGTTTCCAAATGGATGCCTAGATTAATAATTTATGATCACTGTTGCATCAGGGATGATGAATTTACCTATAAACATGCCTAACCTCGATCGGCACTGGTTGAGGGAAAATGATATTTTTTAGATGCTTTTTGTTAAATAAAATAAATGAAAATTAAATAATTTCATATGTTTATCTGATTTTATTTGGAAGTATTCACTACAGTGCAATGACAAAGAAGCTATTTCAATAATTAATTCCATGCCATACTGACTCAAAAACTGAAACATTGACTCATTAATGTCACAGCGTGACGGAACGCTGAAACATGTTCCCTCATTTTGATGGGTTAGTCAAATGTTGTTCGTTGGTTGAAATTGGTAGGACGTATGGGTAATTGTCAGAGCCTTGGAGGGAACCCTCAACAACGAACGACGGTAAATCAAATTCATGAATTTGGTGCACCAATAGATTTGAAGGATCACGGTGGCGATGAAAATGTGATTCCTTCATCTGAAATCGAAACTTTCTCGACATAGTGGTTGTTTTTTTAATTATGTTTCCTCCCTATTTGGAATTAAAAGAGGAACGTGGATCACAACACGTATAGGTTGATATTTGTATCGTGTGTTCTAGAGGGAGGGTTTTTATTAGATTGATTATGGGGATTAGTCCACATTGTTAAAATCCATGTTTCGATTTTCTCTGTCTAATCCTTCTAATGGGAAAATATTAATGCAGTAAAAAATTACGGTGGTGGTTCATTCCACTTTTTTTTGGTTTGGAATTTATCATCCTATTTTACCCCGCGTTCTTCGAATTCATCATTGGGAAATGAACAAAGGATTGTTTCAAAACGTTTATGAAATTCAAAGATCCAAAATCACAGATCAGGAACTATGACAACCTAGCGAAGGTGATACGTCGAAGGAGGATCGTAAATCGGATTAGATCAAGAGAAATCTTTCATCGGCCATTCTTCGAGAATATGAATAAAATATCGTTTCCAGGACCGATCGGTGGTCTGTATCCATCATAATTAGCTTCGTGGTGCTGGGGAAAACTCAAACATCGAGTTTTGGGATATTCAGGTGGCCAGATCGACCGATTTCGGAATCCCCAAAGTGCTGGATGAAGAACCTATGATTCTAGATATTTCTAGAACACATGGAGTGTATCCCAAAGAACACACCGTGTATCCCAAATAACATATTGTGTGGTATCAGTGATGTTGTCAAGGGTTTTTGAACTACAAACGATGAAGAACATGGTGTATATCAGGGGAGACATGATGTGTGGGCCCCACCCATCAACGACAGGATTTTTGGGTGATGGGAAGCACTAACACTGCATGTGAACATTTTCACATGGTGTGTAGGTCCTTACACAGACTCATCATGTATCTCGAAAGACACACGGACATTGGGTGGGTACATAGTGGTGTACACTACCACATGACCAGACTAAGGTGGCTAAGATGGTTAGCCCATCTACCCGTTACATGAGATGAGCCACACAGATTAAACCCATGTATGGGAAGATATCCATGTACACAGAGGGAACCCCGGTTACTCAGACATAGTGTGTGGTCTGTACTACATGATGTTCACTTACATTTCTACATGGCATGTTATTCTGACTCGAGATGGTTTACATGGGTAGTACCCAATGTCTAGAGACATGACCTGTGAACCTTTATAAACTCTGTGTATATTCTAGGACATGGATTAATCTTCTTTTCCATCGTTCCTTGGTCAAATTTCATTTGAGAGAGTTCCCCTTTTTTCTTGTTATGTTAATGGTCAGGTTTTGTTTCCATTCATAGAAGTATGATCCTTTCATTTGGAATTTCCGAGATAGAGTCAGGTATCCCTCCGAGAGGCTTAAGGGGATATCCTAAATCCATTCATAGCCTTAGGTAGAGTCAGGTATCAACGTGACTAATCCTAAAAGACGCTGATCATCTACTTTACAAGTGAATTATGACGATCTACATTATACTCCAAGGCCCTAGTAGTGATTCTCATCTCTGTATAATGATCATTCCCCACTCTGGAGTGTATTCTCCTGGAATGTGTGCATCTATCTATTGGGACCTATCCCAATGATCATTACCTATCAGACGAAAGTCAGCAATGCTATCAGACATGTGGAGTGAGTTCTCCTAGAAGAGAGCTTCATGGAGTCTTGAAACTAAATCACTACCAATGGTATGCATTTGTGTGAATTCTCTCTAGACTATGAGTCTAGATTTTGTGTGTATCTGAATGTGTTTGTCTTGTTATATGTTCGGTAGATATATAATGTGTAGAGCTCTGATACAACTCTGTCACAACCTTTCCCCATTGGGTCCACACCACGACTCCCTAAGCCCACCTCGAATTGGCCAAGGTCCGGTGACTAGATCTGAGTAGTCATGTTACTAACATGGGATGATTTTTCTAAGTGAATGTACACACACACACACATTTCAACATTTGTGGGATGGGATATGTGTGCATGTGTACAAGTACTTAGGAAATGCGTCCCATGTTAGTAACATGCCTTCTCTGTGCTAGTCACCATCCCCTATCCTATTGGAGGCGGGAATGGGGAGTCATGACAGAGGCCCCACTGGGATGGGTTGTGACATGAACAAACCATTTCAAACATATAACTTCGAACTGCCAATTCATATATCACTTTAACGATTTTATAGGCCTCAACTCCCATTATTCACACCTCTGACATGAGAACCATGAAGTGATCCACAAGTGTGGTTTATTCTAGCTTACTTAAATCCATATATAACATTACCTAAATCTTCTTCGTATAAAAATTATGTGACTGAATAAAATTTATGGTTTTACAAATCTATCTAAAAAATCATACCTAGAGTATTCCTTGTATATAAAATTTCATTGATCTAAAAAATTATAGATAAGTCAACCATTTATATTCATATTTTCAAAACACTCAATCCAGAAATTGAAATTTCAGCCACATAATAAATAAAAACTAATGAATGTCTTATTTTACCATTACACTTGATAATAATAGTGATTAAATCAATCCAACACGACCATTCCTTTGAAATGAATGAATATAATTTCAATGTTTACATCATGGGTTTTTCCTCACCCATAGAGTATATTATTTTGATTATTAACCAAAATTATATTATTAATGTGTAGAAAAAATAGTGTTCAATTCATTTAAATATACATCTTTAACTCACTATGAAGGAAATATTTATTGAAATACATCAACTCTATATATAGATATTCTAATTATACAAATAACAAAACTATTCTTATAGTGTAATATTTAAATATTGGTGAGATGTTTTTTGAGAAAACAACTCCCTTATTCTATTTATAACCTTTCACAACCCTTGATGCTTCAGATATTTTTTTTGGATTGATTTTCTTCCATGATTTGGTAAACCCACATGTTATCATGTTCCAATTTACCTTCCCTTAGTTTATCTTTTTTCCATGTTTTGTTCAACTTTAGTGATTTCATATTGTCATTCATGGATGAATCCAACTACTTAGAGTCATTGATAAAATATCCATATAATGGGTTTTCATGATCTATTTCATCTATTAAATGTATAAGGTTCAGGTTAATCCCATACCATTAAATATGTATCCATATTATTGTTGATCTTTTCAACTAAAACAGTTTTCCAATATTCTTGGATCTACATTTAATACTTATACCAAAACCTAAAGTACACATCTTGTAATGGTAATACATTTAGTTACCCCACACATGGTTAAACTAATAATTAACATAAAATTATTTCATATGGGCTTACAAATGAAAATTCCATGGTTTCTCCCTTTCTAGTGTTTCCCCTTAGTCTTTTCCAATCCTTCCTGAAATTTCCTTTCTCTCTTCACATTTGGTAGGTTGGTAAAAGAACAGCTGACTTGAATCAACTTTTCTGTCATCATCTTTTATTAGTCATATCTATATATGCATTCATCCACTAATCCTACCTATATATGGGTAAAATACCTATTTCATATATATTAATCACTCTACCAGATGGTGGATGAACATAACATTTTAGAAGTTCAGCCACATGTGTTACATTATTGATATCATTAAAAACCGTATTTATTTTTCTGATGGAGTTAAAATCTATAGTAATTTTTTCATTATAGCATTGAAAATTGATTATAAGAGGAAGAACTCACAAAAATGTATGAAAAGTCTAACATTTACGGATTAGAGCTACACACAAATGATGTTGAACTCATTGAAAAGATCTTATATTGTAATTTGTTATTGTAACCTCAATTAAACCATCCATAAAAACATGAAAATCATATTTTGGGGTATTTTTTCCATACATGTCCAACAATGTCTTCATAACATCTTCTAATGTCTTCTTCTCTTGATTTTTGAACACAATATTCTGTGCTAGAGAAATTATTAATTGAATGAGTTCATTCCTATAAGTAATCCACCATTAATCATTCTCTATCAATGCTGAGTACACTTCTAACATGTGGAACAATAAGTATTTCTAAATAATATATTAAACAATGTGCCTTATCTAAAATACAATGTATAATCCACGAAATTTATTTATCTAGATTATTCCTTCCATCGCGTCTTTCCTGTGCCACTATGTTGTGAAAACCATGTGTTGAATGAAGAATTTTTTTTAAAACAACTATTTGGGGGAACTAATTTGTGAATAATATATAGTAAAATTGATTGAATGTACTATTAACAGAGCACTAGAAGTAAAATAAATAGAGAAACTGCATGTCCACCATTTATAACAGAATAGAAAGAAATTGAATAATTAAAATTAATCTTACCCCTTGATCATGTGTACTAGTAGTAGGTTGTATTTACACAATACTAATATATTCAAGTCATCGTCACATACACGCCTTATTATAGACAAATAAAATACCCAAAAAAACATTCAATGATAAAACTAATAGTTTAAATATAAGATCACTATGAAAGATAAAAAAATCATAATTTATATACATGTTTGTCCAATGTGAATGGGTAATCCACAAAACTACTTGATTATATTATAAATAGAAGATAATAAACGAATAAAAACAAATTAAAAATACTTGTAATTCCCTCCATCTACCCATATAATGAATAAAATCATATTAACAAAAAATATTCATATGTCATATGCACATTGCTAATATGAAATTTTCATTGAAGGTTCTTCATACATAAATACTATGACCAAATATTAAAACTAGTTAAACGAAATCGCTTGAAAACATGTTTCATAATTCATGAAAAATAAGAATATTTTGGTTTTGGTGACCCATTAGTTTTTCTAAATTTCTATACTTCCCAATTATCTTTTGAAGAATCATCTATATATTTTTTTTCTTCTATTTGTCCAAGTTCTATTTGAGATTATCTACTACTACTACATTCACATTGAGTTCTACTTTAGGTCACTGACCCAAATTATTATAAATTCAAATCTAATGATCAAGGATTTATATTTTCTATCTTTTGATTCTATAAAACAGTTATCATTTCCCAATATTTTGGACTCCTATCTTATCGAGTAAAACACATCAAATGATGTAGTTTCTCACTATATGGATAGAGGACCCAGGCCCCTCATGTGGGAGAGTACCTAACCCAATCAATCATGTGGGACCCTTGAAGAAACTATTAAATAGATTAATGGACCATTTAATGATCCATAAAACATTCATATTGTGTAATTTAAGGAGTATCCAACTCCTTGAATGATTATAGGGGACACACACTATCATTAACCCATTTCCTAGGGAGTTATTAACCATGAATCTACTCTGATTGTATCACCCAAACCAAGTCTCCAATATATTAATCCCACATATGATTCCAAAGAGGTATGTAAAATCATGAATTATATTGAAAATTACATAATATGGAAAAATCATATTGAACAATCATCATCTTAAAAAAGATGTTACAAAAACCACCTAGGATTGAAAATAATAAGATTTTTGTATTGGGGAAAAATATGTATCCTGTTGGAGATGTCCATGTCATGTACTATCACACACATTCTATGTTAGGATAAATATATATCACTTTATTTATAGTACACATTGTGTGTGATACCTATGAGTGTTCTTGGAATATACCACCAAAACATGAGAAATTTATGGGGTATCAAACATTGTTGACCATGGGGAGGTACATGATGTGTGTGGGTAAATGGATCACTTAGTTTGTACCAAGGGAATGACATTCCAATTGGTCTACATTATTTAGTTTTTCTATTTACCAAAAAACCATATGGTGCTAAATGTGTAACTTAATTATAATTCCTTGAATGTTCCATACTATGTGATCTCTAACCACATGTCATATACATCCAATGTATTCCTTGTAAGATATTTATCTATGATAGAAACCTTAGCTACTAAATCTAAAATATAAAAGTTTGGTACATCAATGATTACAAAATATGTGATGTGAATTTTGATATATAGAATATTCTATACTATAGATAACATCCTACCACCACTAATATCACATTTCATCAATCCAAAAAATCATTATATGACCTCCATGATTTCCACATCACCTTCAGTTTCATTTAATAACCATCTATATCAATTGAAACTACAAATAAATATTTCACATGAACTCTTAATGACCTATAATTTCTTTTAACATTGTGAAATAATTCCACCACACCATTGATAACATATAGATTCTTATTCAATATACGATGATTTCCCTTCCACCATTTCCTTACACAAATCTACACATAACATGAATGATTTTTTTATTATTCATCATGTCATGTATGGTTTATCAAACATACTTCCATGGTGACAACCAGTAGTGATATGTTGAATAATTTGATTATATAAATTGGGAGAATTAGGGATGTAATTTTTTATGGTGATTTTTAACACCTCTCCACATGAACTGATATACCAAGGGAAAAAACCTTTATGAAGGTAAAAAACATTAGGTATATTTTGAAATAACCAAATTATATGGATACTGACATAATCTAAAAAATTTTAAGAAGATAATTATTCATTTAATTAATATAATTTCACAAATGAATGAAATGAAGTTGAAAAATAAACAGCTATACATGAAATTAGGATTTTAGTTAATTTCTTTTGCATCTACATCAGGTTTAGAAGATGATATTCATAGGCTCCAGATCATGAGTTCCTCCCAATCCCTATATTAGTGAGTCTAATTAGAATATATGAAGAATTTTTCAATCCCTTAGATTGTAGGGTTATGATAGGTAAAATATAAAGGTCAATTGTTTACTGTATACGTTTCAATTAATTATTATATCACAATTTTCGTTTAAATGACACACCTACGATGGGCCGAGTCTAGGAGATGAGAAGTGAACTTCAAGTGACCCACCCCTAGGTTAAAATTTTAATTTCTTACCCAATTCCAACAACAAATCCTTTATTTAGGGATCAAATTAATTGGAAACAGCATTTATCCTAGATTACATGTATGCATGATAAAAAAAATTTATTATGTTTAATATAAAATATCTATGAATATATGATTCTAATTCGATTAATATATCCTAATGAAAAATAATTAATATATTTTTTAAAATATTCTAATCAGTAGGATCATAAAAATCTAGATCAATTCAAAAAATTCATCAAAGAATAACTCATTACTCTTATAATATAGACTAATTTTATGGAAATGTTACTAAAAAGGGATAGAATAGGGTGGGATGTTATTTTTGACTAGTGAAAAGTCTAATGAAATAGTATGATAATTTGTAGAAGGTTGGTATACATTGTCTTATAAGTAAAATGGGGTTTTATTTAAAAACATTCTTAAACATATTTTTTCATTTAATCTTTATTATTATTTTTATTTCTTCCTTTCATAGATTTTATATGTTTTTATATGATTAAATATGTTATATTATTATATATATATAATTTATTCCATATGAGTTCTTATGGAAGGTAAACAGTTGTGTTAGTCAATTTTATTTTTATTATTTTTATACCTTGAGAATGAGTTGTATAGGTATAATAAGAATGGTAATATGTTTTTATTTATATATATTTCTATGAATATTATTTGCTACATGGTTTTTGATGACTACTATATCAATATATATTTTATATAAGGTGTATATCTGTTATACAAATGTGTCTATGGAACCTTATTTATCTTGACCTTATATATTTGGTCTAATAGAATATGACGTGTATTATTCTAATTCTAACCAAATAGGAAATTGATCATTATCATAATGTAGGTATGGAACCTATTTTTTCTTCATGATTCATTATGTTTATTCTTTGTATAACATATCCTAGTTGTATGGGTAACATCCATGACCCTAGTAGCCCGATGATGGTTCTTACAATATTACGTTGGAATGATTAAATGGTCTTCACATCCTAATGGAAACAATATTTTAGTAGTTTTTGAAACCATATTACATACATGATTGTTACATTACAAATTTCAAATGAATAAAATAGGGAAACTCCATTGGTAACACCTAATAACTCTTGGAGAACCCTACAGGTCATTAATAATATACCTCTAAAAATCATAGGGAAATATAATCATATTAAATGAGGTGAGATAATAAGTATAGTAAGGGAAATTAATATCGATGAATCTATCATAATAATTAACAATATTCCATGCCAAATAAATAAAAATACATTCAATGAAAACAAAATCTAGAGTATAATATGTTAGGAATAAAAGACGAATAAATAAATCCATATAAATAATCACAATAAACATAACCATCAATATTTAATTAATCAAATAATCACATTATTTATCAATTATTAATATCGTAATTTGGGAATGCATATACCATAAATAATAAAACTATCATCAAGGGATCATCCAATAGTTCTAAAAATAAATGGTTAAGGCCTCAATAAAAATCCGTTATTTTTTTTCTTATGAGACCTACAGTTGCATCAAGGAGACATAGGGGGGCCCACCCATAACATTCTAAGTCAAATGAATTCATCATATATCTAATTAAAATATATCATTATATAAATGTGTACCATAACACATTGAAATATTTGAATCATAATTATAGTTTAAAATGCACAACTAAAATCAATGATAAATTATCTATGGAAAATAATCATTAAGCATTCCAAAGTGTCCCATTCCCCATAATACATTTAAATATTAATCACTATAAATGAATAAAATATAATATCATAATAATAATAAAACTCATGATTTTATTAATAAAATTTAGTACAGATAACACTGTAACAAAGTAAGTGGTGAATAAGGCATATATCTCATATAGGTAAAAGCGAGACCAGAAAACCCCTTTTAACATTAGAAAGACGAGTTCTTTTGGAAAATAATTTTTTTCTTAAAATTTGATATTAAATAGGTATATGCAAGAAAATATGTTGAAAGGACATTGAAATTATATTGAATGAATAAAATATTTCCTACTAAATTGAAATTATGTAAAAATTGTATTTCGAAAACATTATAAATAAACCATTTTAGTGCATTTTAAAAAAACTATTAAATATATTTTAAAGAGGAAAGGAATATTTTTTTCATAAAAATAGAAATGAAAAAGGATAAATTTTCATTATAATATTTGTGATTTTAGAAAAATAATTATGGATTAAAACATGTTATATAGTGCACTTACAAATGGGTATGATTTCTAGAATGTCCCTTTAATCAGGATTTCTTATCCAGATGAAATTAGAATGGAACTTTGTAAAAAATTCATTCTCAAATAAAGTAATGGTGAAATGATCTATATATATGATTTTGGAACACACACACACACACACATATATATATATAATTTATATGACTAACATAAAAATAATGAATAATTACATTGGTGTATAGAGAAATAAAGCATGACCTGAATGAAAATGTAGGTTTGGGAAAAAAACCATTACAACGATCGTATCATTAGTGTGATGATAAATAAATTACATAATTATGTGTGAAAAATATAAATCCACACAATATATGTGGATTTAAAATATAAAACAATTAGAGTTCATTCACATATTTTCTTGGAAAAAAATAACTAAAGAAATAGATGTCTAACTTAATGAAAGTAAATTGAGTTAAGATATCCCTAAACTCATGTTTTAAATTAATAAAATTTGTTCAAGCCTCGTTTATACTAGTAAAAACATTTTTATTTATTTATTATTGAATTAAACACAAGTTTATAATTCCATATATAATAATCTTATGACATTTTCCACCCATTTATTAAAAATATTTTGTTATTTCCATAGTTTCTGGTTAGTTCTTTTCATTGTTTCCATGGACGATTTATAATGGTATTCCTTCTCAAAAGAAAAAACAATGAATTTTTTTTAACATATATATATCTAGGGAATTTTACGAAATTACATGTGAATTAAAACTTCTCATGATTGTGGTAAAGGGAAATGACAACTCATCCTCCACAAAGGCGGTGAATTAACACACCACAGATGAAGATTTTTTCATTTTCTATTAAAATAAGAAATTAATAAATTTAATGATCATGTACAAGTAATAAAAAAAGTCTTTTATTTATATGATACTATAACTTTCAGAAATAATTGGATTATATATGAGGATAATGTATAAGTGAAAAATAATTTAAAGGAGACGAAAACATGAATTTTACCTCATGAATATTTTTATCTTGAGAACCTCTTTAGGCTCTTAGAAGTGATATTTCTGGTATACAAGAAGAACTATAATGTGTTATGTGATAAGGAAGAGGGAATTTTATAAGTCCCCGGCCTTAAACATTACTTAATATTGAATTAAATGAATAATTCACATTGAGGATCTTTTCATGGTTTAGAGTTTTAGAGAATTAGAACATAACTGTTACAACTCAAAAGATTAAAAAGTAGAAACTTATACTATGTTTCCATAAAATAAAAACTCTTAAAAGGAAACATGTATAGTTCCATGTTTTAGATAGCATGAATTTCCCTTGATCCCATCCATGATCCTATTCCACATTAAGTCCTGTGAAAAATATTTCATAAAACTTGGGGTGAACATAAAATGCTCAGTAAGGGATACACAATGAATGAAAACCATTTGTTTATCAAAACAACAAGTAAACCATGTATACTTTATCAAAGTAATACTTTTCACCTTTATGAAGTAGTAAAAACTCTTCACTGAATAAAAGATTCTTATATACCCTTTTCTAACCAAAATATTACCATAAAACCCATATAAAGATCACATAACATATAATGGTATCTTGGGACATACAGATACTTAAATGGAATAACCATACGGTCGACTTCCACACATATCACTTAATGGAATAGCCATATGGCCAACTTCCATACCCAATACATTGGAGGTTATAACGTAACCACCCGTCCAGGTATTCACGGCACCACCCGTCATATGGTTTATCACATAACCACCCGTCAATTGTCTAAGTACCATTATAAAATCATAAAAAAATAAAACTAATATAATGGAAAGAAAAAATTTCCACACATTGATCACAATATATCACTTAAATATATTGAAATAAAAAATACATTGTAAAAACCATTTTCAGTACCAAAATACATAAAATAGTATATGGTATTTATTACATTTTAAAAACATTACGGCCTGTTGAGGTAGCCAAAGACCAAATAATACTCACGGCGGCGAAAAAGGTCATTGTCACCGCGTATGTTAAAAGAAACATTCCTTTTCGTTGTTTAGTAAAACTCTTCGTAGAAAAAGATTCCTTTTGAATAAAAGTAAATTTCAAAGGGGTTTATACACCATATAAAATAAAGTTGTGTATAAAACAGAACATTCCTCACTGAAAGGAGATTGAGACGAAGTCCCTTACCTCGGGTCCGACTTGACTCGATCATTCTTTAACGTCCTGAATAATAAACTTGTGTTAATTTCTACTTTCTTAAGAACCATTTTCAAGTTCATTATTAATTTTATATCACTTATTACCATGTTATAAACATTATGTAATCATTCATGTTAATAATGTTTGTTTTGTTGATACTTGGTTCTTAAGTCGAAAGTGGACTTCTTACAATTACATGTTGTTCGTGTGGTCAAAGTTTTATTATATCCAGAATGATATTCATGATTTTGATATCATATATATCATATATATCCAGAATATACATGTATTTATAATATTACATAATCATTTAGAGGTAAGAAATGAAATGCACCATTCATGGAGACGGTAAGTTGTACGTACGCATGAACGCTACTTTTATTTCTATGTCATATTAATGGAATTAAAACTAAACGACAGGTATGTATATTTTAATTCCAGAATTATATTCATCATTTAGATGTAACATACATCATATATATCCATTATATATATGTACTTATCATAGTACAATACATTTGGGGATAAGAAATGAAATGCACCGTTCATGGAGACGGTAAGCCGTATGTACACATGAACGCTACATTCATTTCAATATCATACATTAATGGAGTGAAATCATAATTATATAAAGGTATATTATAATCCCAGTATAATATCATATATAATATCATTAAATCCATCCCCTATACGTCCCACTTATGGCATTAACGAATCAAATCACTTTGAGGGGGCGGTAGTCCACATTTCCTAAAATGAAATTATTGTGTTTACCCACAATGGAAACCATAAAGGTATGCCATAAATGAAAAATACAGAAAAAATAAACATATTATATATCATATATAAATATAGTTTCATCTTAATGGCCACCTTTGTAGGTGTTAAAAGAAGATTGAACAATCATCGTTTCGTGAGGCACAAATTCGCCAACCACAGAAACAGTATGTTCTTTAACAATTAGACGAAGGTGTGTGTAGGTGTAGCTCGAAACATTCTTATAACAACATCATAGTATATTTAAGATACTGGTGTTGTTACAAAATAAAGGAATAAAAAGATTTTAGAGGGTTGGAGAAGCAAAATAAAACCTAAGAACACAAGAGAAAACACTACCTTTAAAACAGCTAACACTTTTTTATTTTAGCTCAAAGGATTCCTTGGGAAGACTTCTTCTCAAAGTGATGCTTCAAGGAGTAATAGAAGGATGTGGAGATACAAAAAGGGCATATCTTGGCCGAACCAAAGTCTTGAGAGGTGTGGGTAAGGTGGTAGAGGTGGGGGCCTTTTATAAGAGGAGAGGAGAGACACTCTTGGAAAGTTAGGAAAAGATACTTTGTTATAAAATTATTTTAGGATAAAAAATGTCCCAAAATTATAAATTTCGAGGCTAAGGTGATAAGGGTTCGAAATAGACCCATCCAATAGGTTTTTGAGAAGGGTAGGTCTTATATTTTACATTATATTTTCATTTTATTTAAATCGTTAAATAATGTGGAAATCGCTGCATCATCATGGTGTCATAAATAATTGAATTTATTTAATGTCTAAAAATTATAAAAAATATACTATGATGTAGGAAATCTTTTTATAATTACAATGACTATTTATAGTCAAAAATATGAATTGTATAACCCCATGTAAAAATTGTTTTAATAAAACAATACATGTCTGTGTCATTTTTACTTTTACTTTAAATAAAATGTATTAATGTCATTATCTTACCCAAGTGGCTCCATGGGGTCCCAAAAAATGACCCATGGGTTTTAATGGTTGGCCGTGACACTTACAATAAGGGTAGGACATGTGTAAAGTTCATTTCATATTATTAAAACACTATTCTTACCTTAAATTACACTAATTACCTCTAATCGCGATTAAAACTTAAAAGTTACTATTCACGAAAAAATTATTTTAATCCCATTGAACCACATTTTACTTCTTAATGAAAACCTTTACTGTCGGATTTTTGAAATTCAAAACACAGAGGTGGTAAAATTTTGCTTAAACGAAAAATCAGTTTTTTAAGTACAACTTAGTGGTTTCACTATTCATCAAAAATTGAAGTTTTTCAAAAAAATACCAAAACATCACCCTAAGCTATATTTGATATTCCAAATTCAAAAATGATTTCTATTTTACAAAATTCTAAACATTCATGTTACATTAATTAATTTAATAATTAATTTCCGTTGTCTGAGCAAATAGCGTGTTTTTATGAAACAATAAGTATCAAAAGAATTACACTAGTTTAAGTCCAATTTCAAAGTGAAATTAATTCCAACGACCAATATTGGATTAAATGGTATAAATATATTTTAATTGAAAATTAAAACCAATTCAAAAGATAATCTAACCATATAATTAAATTATATGAAAAAGCAGTTTCGATGTAAATTGTAGTATTTTTCACTATTCATTAAAAAATGAAAATTGTTAGAAATATACTAAAAATTATCCAATGTAAATTTAAATGTACCAATAATAATTAATAAGTTTATTTTGACAAATATATCTTATAAAATTGTAAAAATTTTGATTAAAAAATGGTTTTCCATCAAAAGGCAGTAAATCAATCTTTTAAAAATATTAGTGTTTTCCATGCTTAAGATTGGATTTATTCTCTTTTTAAGCCACTAAAACACTATATAATTCATTAGTAGACATAGATAAAAATATCTATTATTCATTAATTACTTGGGATGTTACATCCTCCCCCCTTTAGAAAATTGCATCCCCGCAATTTATTTACTTATCGAATAAGTGGGGGTATTTTTCCCTCATTGCATTTTTAGATTCCCATGTTGCCTCTTCAACCATGTGGTTTTTCCACAAAACATTTACATGATAAATCACCTTATTCTGTAACACATGATCCATGTGGTCAAGAATCTGGACCGGTTGTTCCTTATAAGATAGGTTCTCTTCCAGCTGAACTACCTCTGGACTCAAAACATGAGATGGATCTGCCATATACTTCCTTAACATTAAAAACTGAAAAACATTGTGTACCTGAGATAAACTCGGAGGTAAAGCCACTCGGTATGAAATTGATCCAACTCTCTCTAGAATTTCAAATGGTCCAATGAACCTTGGACTCAGCTTTCCTTTCTTACCAAATCACATCACACTTTTCCACGGTGATACTTTGAGAAAAACATGATCACTTACCTCAAAAGAGAGATCCTTCCTCCTGTTGTCTGCATAACTCTTCTGCCTACTCTGAGTTGTTCTCATCAGTTTCTGTATCATCTGAATGTTTTCTGCAAACTCTTCTACCAATTCTGGTCCCACCAGCTTCCTTTCACCCACTTCATCGAAGAAATATGGAGTTTGACACCGCTTCCCATATAACGCCTCAAATGGTGCCATCTGTATACATGAATGAAAACTAGTATTATATGAAAATTCAACCAAGGAAAGATGTCGGTCCCAACATCCCTGATAATCCATCGAAAAAGCACGTATAATATCCTCCAATGTCTGAATTGTTCATTCTGACTGCCCATCTGATTGAGGATGAAATGCTGTACTAAAATTTAATTCAGTACCCAACGACATCAGAAGGATTTTCCAAAAGATAGAAGTTAACCTGGGATCACGTTCAAATACAATGGAGAGAGGAACTCCATGTAACATGTCTATCTCTTTAAGATACAAACGGGAAAGTTGAATTGGGGAAAAAGTATCTCGTATAGCAAGGAAATGAGCAGATTTAGTCAAGCGATCAACAATAACCCAGATTGCATTATTACCTCGAGATGTCTTCGGTAATCCCACAACAAAGTCCAGGGATATATTTTCCCATTTCCACTGTGGCACTGGTAATGGCTGAAGAATCCCTTTCGGTAACTGTCGCACTTCTTTAACCTGCTGACAAGTCAAACACTTCACAGTAAAATCAGCAATATCTTTTTTCATTCCATCCCAGCAGTAATACTCCCGCAGATCTCTGTACATCTTAGTACTGCCAGGATGAACTGAAAACGGATAACTATGAGCTTCACATAACAACTATCTCTTCAACTGTGAATCACAAGGCACACACAATATCTTCCCAAATCTCAAAACACAATCATTATCAATGTTGAATTCAGGAAACTTACCTTTCTGAACCACCTCTACCTTTTTCTGCAACTCACTGTCTTCCCTCTGTGCTTGCTTAATTCTGTCTAATAGGGATGATCTCACTGATACCTGAAACAAAATAGAATAAATTCATGCATCAACAACTTCTATGCCAAAGTTCATCAAATCAAAAACCAAAGGATCTCATTCCAAACGTAGCATGGTTAATGAAGCATTACTTTTTCGACTCAAAGCATCAGCCACTTTATTTACTTTTCCTGGATGGTAATGAATTGTACAATCATAATCCTAGATTAATTATAGACATCTCTTCTTTCTCATGTTCAATTCATTATGAGTGAATATATAGTTTAAACTTTTGTGACCGGTATATATTTCACACTTTACTCCATAAAAATGATGCCTCCAAATTTTTAAAGCGAAAACAACAGCAGCTAATTCCAAATCATGTGTAGGGTAATTTACCTCATGAGATTTCAACTGGCATGAAGCATATGAAATTATCTGATAATTCTACATAAGGACACAACCAAGTCCCTTCAACGAAGCATCACTATATATAACAAACTCAACATTCCTGGAAGGAAGTTCCAAAACTAGAGCATTCACCAATCTTCTTTTCAACTCTTGAAAACAATCATCACATTCTTTTGTCCAGATAGACATAACACCCTTCCGAGTTAGCTTAGTCATTGGAATAGATAATCGTAAAAAAATTTCAACAAACCTTCAATAGTAACATGCCAAACCAAGAAAACTACAGATCTCAGTTACATTTGTGGGTCTAGGCTATTCTTCAACAACTTTTCGTTTAGCAGGATCAACCGTTATGCCATTTTTGGAAACAATGTGACCAAGGAATGAAATTTGTTGTACCCAAAACTCACACTTTCTAAATTTTCCATACAGATTCTTTTCTTTTAAGGTTTGCAAGATAACCCTTAAATGACTTTCATGATCGTCTCTACTTTTAGAAAACACCAAAATATCATCAATAAAAACAACCAAAATTTTTCACCTGAGTCAACTGAGCCATCACTACAACAAACTGTTTAGTTCTGATTTTGACCATCTCAGGATACTGATTTGAAAGGTCATTTCCCTCTGTATGCCTTCCTAGAAAATATGTTCTGTTTCCCCTATGAAAAAACATTCTTATCACAGAAATATCTTAGGAGAATCAACATGGTAATCATCAAATGCTATATCATTTCAATTTGACCAGAAAAAAATATTTTTGGATAATCATTTAATAGAATTATAACTCCTAAAGTTATCTTAACCGACCTCTTATACCAACTATAAGGCCCCAGCCTTAAACCATACATAATACTTATTTAAATGAATAATTCACATTGAGGATCTCTTCACGGTTTAGAGTTTTAGAGAATTAGAACATAACTATTAAATCTCAAAAGATTACAAAGTAGAAGCCTCTACTAAGTTTCCATAAAATAAAAACTCTTAAAAGGAAACATGTCAGGTTCCATGTTTTAGATAGCATGAATTTCCCATGATCCCATCCTTGACCCTATTCAATATTAAGTCATGTGAAAAACATTTCAAAAAACTTGGGGTGAGCATAAAAAGATCAGTAAGGGATACACAAAGAATGAAAACTGTTTGTTTATAAAAACAACAAGTAAACCATGTATACTTTATCAAAGTAATACTTTTCACCTTTATGATGTATTAAAAACTCTTCACTAAATAAAAGATCATTACATACCCTTTTTTAACCAAAATATTACCATAAAACCCATATAAAGATCACATAACATATAAAGGTTTCTTGGGACATAAACATACTTAAATGGAATAACCATACGGTCGACTTCCACACATATCACTTAATGGAATAGCCATATGACCAACTTCCATACCGAATGAATTGGAGGTTATAACGTAACCACCCATCCTGGTATTCACGGTACGACCCGTCATATGGTTTATCACGTAACCACCCGTCAAATTTCCATGTACCATTATAAAATCATTATACATAAAACAAATATAATGGAATGAAAACATTTCAAATCATTGATCACAATATATCACTTAAATATATTGACATAAAAAATCCATTATAAAAACCATTTTCAATACCAAAATACGTAAAATAGTGTATGGTATTTATTTCATTTTAAAAACATTACAGCTTTTTGAGGAAGCCAAAGACCAAATAATACTCGCAGCGGTGAAAAAGGTTGTTGTCACTGTGTACGTTAAAAGAAACATTCCATTCTGTCATTTAGTAAAAAAATTCATAGAAAAAGATTCCTTTTGTATAAAAGTAAAATTAAAAGGGGTTTATACACCATACAAAAGAAAGTTGTGTATAAAATGAAATATGCATCAATGAAAGGAGATTGAGACAAAGTCCCTTACCTCGGGTCCGACTTGACTCGATCGTTCTTTAACGTCCGGAATAATAAACATGAGTTAATTTCTACTTGCTTAAGAACCATTTTCAAGTTCATTATTAATTTTATATCACTTATTACCATGTTATAAACATTATGTAATCATTTATGTTAATAATGGTTGTTTTGTCGATACATGGTTCTTAAGTCGAAAGTGGAATTCTTACAATTACATGTTGTTCGTGTGGTCAAAGGTTCATTATATCCAGAATGATATCCATGATTTGGATATAATATATATCATATATATCCAGAATATACATGTATTTATAATATTACATAATCATTTAGAGGTAAGAAATTAAATGCACCATTCATGGAGACGGTAAGCGGTACGTACGCATGAAAGCTACTTTCATTTCTATGTCATATTAATGGAATTAAAACTAAATGAGAGGTATGTATATTTTAATTCCAGAATTATATTCATAATTTATATGTAACATAAATAATATATATCCATTATATATATTTACTTATAATAGTACATTACATTTGGGGATAAGAAATGAAATGCACCATTCATGGAGACGGTAAGCCGTACGTATGCGTGAATGCTACTGTCATTTCAATATCATACTTTAATGGAGTGAAATCATAATTATATAAAGGAATATTATAATTCAAGTATAATATCATATATAATATCATTAAATCCATCCCTTATACATCTCACTTATGGCATTAACGAATCAAATCACTTTGAGGGGGCGGTAGTCCGTACTTCCTAAAATGAAATTATCGTGTTTACCCACAATTGAAAACATAAAGGAATGACAAAAATGAAAAATAAATAAGGTTAAGTAAAACATAAATATATTATATATCCTATATAAATATAGTGTTATATTAATGTTCACCTTTGAAGGTGTTAAAATAAGATTGAACAATAATCGTTTCGTGAGGCAGAAATTCGCCAACCACAGAAACAATATGTTATTTAACCATTAGACGAAGGTGTGTGTAGGTGTACCTCGAATCCTTATTATAAAAACATCGTAGTATATTTGAAATACTGTTTTTGTTACAAAATAAAGTAATAAAAAGAGTATAGAGGGTTGGAGAAACAAAATAAAACAAAAGAACACAAAAGAAAATACTGCCTTTAAAACGGGTAACTATTTTTTATTTGAGCTCAAAGGCATCCTAGGGAATACATCTACTCAATGTGAGGCTTATAGGAGTAAGATAGGGACGTGGAGAGACAAAAAGGTCAGATATTGGCCAATCCAAAGGCTTGAGAGGTGTGGGTAAGGTGGTAGAGGTGGGGGCCTTTTATAAGAGGAGAGGAGGGGCACTCTTGAATGTTAAGAAAAGAAACATTGTTATAAAATTATTTTAGGATAAAAAAATTCCCACAATTATAAATTTCGAGGATAAGGTGATAGGGGTTCGAAATCCACTCATCCAATAGGTTCTTTACAAGTGTAGGTCTTATATTTTACATTATATTTTCATTTTATTTAAATCGTTAAATAATGTGGTAATCGCTGCATCATCATGGTGTCATAAATAATTTAATTTATTTAATGTCTAAAAATTATAATTAATATAATATGATGTAGGAAATCTTTTTATATTTCCAATGACTATTTATAGTCAAAAATCTGACTTGTATAACCCCATGTAAATTTTTTTTTAATAAAACAATACATGTTTGTGTCATTTTTAATTTTACTTTAAATAAAAGGCATTAATGTCATTATCTTACACAAGTTTCTCCATGGGGTCCCAAAAATAGACCCATGGGTTTTCATGGTCGGAAATGAAACATCCAAAAAGGGTAGTACATGTTTCAAGTTCATTTCATATTATTAAAACATTATTCTTAGCTTAAATTACCCTAATTACCTCTAATCATGATTAAAACTTAAAAGTTACTATTTACCAAAAAATTATTTTAATCCCATTGAACGAAATTTTACTTATTAATGACAACCATGTATGTCAGATTTTTGAAATTCAAAACACAGAGGTGGTAAATTTTAATTTAATGGAAAAATCAGTTTTTTAAGTACCACTTAGTGGTTTCACTATTCATCAAAAATTGAAGTTTTTTAGAAAAATACAACAACTTCACCCTTTGATATATTTGATATTACGAATTCAAAAATGATGTATATTTTGAAAAATTCCAAACATATAAGTTACATTAAATAATTTAATAATTAATTCCCGCTGTCTGAGCAAATTTCGTATTTTTATGAAACAATTTGTATTAAAAGATTGACACTAGTTTAAGTCCAATTTCAAAGTGAAATTAATTTCAACGACCACTATTGGATTAAATGGTAAAATTATATTCTAATTGAACTTTAAAACCAATTCAAAAGATAATCTAACCATATAATTAAATTAGATGAAAAAGCAGTTTTGATGTAAAATGCAGTATTTTTCACTATTCATTAAAAAATGAACATTGTCAGAAAAATACCAAAAAAATATCAAATGTAAATTTCAATGTACCAATTAGAAATAATAAGTTTATTTTGAAAAATAGAGCTTATAAAATTGTCAAAAGATTGATTTAAAAATGGTTTTCCATCAAATGGCAGTAAAACAATCTTTTAACAATATTTGGGTATTACATGCTTAAGATTGGATTTATTATCATTTTAAGCCTCTAAAACACTATCTATTTCATTAGTAGAAATAGATAAGAATATCTATTGTTCATTACATACTTGGGATGTTACAAATTTGGTATTTTTTAACAATGAAATAAGGCTCATGTTGATGATGATTGTTTAAGGAGGTAGCCTTCTTCTATATTTGAGTTGAGGGGTAATATAAGAATTACTCAAATTATTATAAAATAACAAATCTATTATAGGGTTTAAGAAAAATAATTCTTAAAAACTAAAGGGGATAAAAATTGTGATGTTATATTATCTTTTTTGGGCATTTTCAATATTTTTTAAATAATTTAATAAAATATTTTTTTCATGAAAATAATTTTTATCTAAAAAACATTTCTTAATTATGGAATTAATCACATGATTTTTCTTTCAAATTTCAATAATTATTTTTATTATATCATTGATAAATCATATTCATATAGGTAAAATATTAATTAGATTTAAAACCAAAAATTACATTTATTTTTTTATTTTTAATATCATTAAAATGATAGTTATGTCATGATAGTTATAATACATTAGGTTAATTATTTTTTCTATACAAATTAAAAATAATATGTCATGACAAATATATATTTCATAGCTTTAAATACAATATATATGATAGAAAAACTATATTTTAAAACCATACAATAAAATATTATACTAATTTAAAACTATAATTTTACAACTTGATTTCCTTTGGATAAAATAAATTTAACGTTATTTAAGTGATTTATATCGGTCCACGATGTCCCAAATTCGAATAAATTTATATAATGGTTTAAATTTCCTTATAGAAAATGATTTATCCAAATTATTTGTATATTAATAAATAAAATAATTTTAATTTGACACCCTTTGATTATAATTTTTTTATTCTTTCACAAGAAATGCATCAGGGATTCATAAGAATTAATGAAAATTGGTTTATATATAAAAATCAAAAATATATTAATTTCATAAATTAACTAGATTCAAAATAAAATTCTATATTCGTTCATTATGTATATGGAATCATATACATAATAATAAAACTTCTTAAATTTGTTATTTTTTTCATACCACATGCAAGTATTGCACTTGCAAATGGATATGATTGATATTATATCACAATAATATTCGAAATTGTGTGTTTAAAAAATAATTATAAATAATAATTAATAATTATTACAATAATATAAATTAAAAATCTTAATTATTATTTTTTAATAACCAAATTGGCTCTATTAGTGCGGCGAAGGCACTGCATTGACAAATATAATGATTCTTTTATACTTATCATGAAATATATATTTTATATTTTCTAAATTATTTCTATATAAAATTTTTATTAATCATTTTAATTTTTTTATTTCACATCATTGATAAATTTTATATCAAAAATATCTCTTGTACATGTCAGAAAAAATAAAGTATTTTCATAGAAATTGTATTTTTTTCCTATTCACTAAATATTTAGATATTTTAAAAAACCCCAAAAATCCACCCTAACTAATTTTCTAAATATAGAAATAAAAAATTATATCTATTTTATTAAAGAAAATTTTGATATATGTGAAATTAAATTTTAAATTAAAAACATCATTTTCTTGATAAATAAAAATTTTAAAAATATAATTAATTTCATGACACATTAAAAACATAACTAAGGCCTCATAATAATATTTAAGACATAAAAATTTTAAATTATCATTCTGTATTATCAATATAAATTTTACTTTTAACCATTATATTAATTATAAAATATTAAATAAACATTGTTATTTAATAAAAAATACTACTACTTAATTAACAATTTAAAAAAAATTTATTTACATATACTATGGTATAAATATATTTTAGTTTTATTTATAATATGACTATATTTTTTTTAAGCTTTCTTGGGTGTGGTTATTATTCATTTGGACAGTTTGTAATTCATAAGGGTCAAATTAGTATTTATAAGTGTCTGTAACGCCCCGACCCCAGCTACCCAGAGTCGGTGCATTATTACATAACATTGGCATGATCACAAGAAAGATCAAATCCCGAAAGACCGATTGGTTTAGTAGCCTTGGAAACACTAGATATAATCATAAAGTTTTACATTACATTTCAAAGTGAAAAACTACTACAACAACAAAGTCTTCATATCCAAACTATTAACCCCTCATAATATCCCTTCAAGTCATTCATAATTTACTTCTTCACTACCTGGGAAAAATAAAACATAGAAAAGGGGTGAGCTCAAATGCCCAGTAAGGATAACAATATAGCGGAACATTCAAAATAAGCATAAACATTTAAGGCAATGAACTACTAAAACAAAAGCCTTTTAAAATTGAACATCAACATAGTATGGCAAAAGTAAAATGAAATAATGCCATTTACTTATTCACATGGATATTCTACTAATCGAATAATCACATGCAATATCAATAACCACTTTCATAATGTTGGAATGCATAATGCCAGACTATCATAACCACATAGACAAGGCCTCGTGCCAAGACTACAAATAAGATTTTGTGAAGGCCTTGTGCCAAGACACTAGTTTGTCTCATGAGACCTACCGATGCATCGAGGAGCTATAGCGGGCTCCACCCGTCACTTATTAAGTCCAATGCATTCCCATATGAAAAGGTTTAAACATAACATAAACATTCGTATTAAAACTAGCATAAGAAATGTCAATAATTTCACCATAAACTATGAATGGTATAAAAATAGCACATCCACAGTCAAACATATCACAAAACCTTCAATACAATATAGAATTTTTGTATCATAATAAATCAACTTCAAATAATCGTAAAATCCATCAAAGGATGTTGACATAGATGAAATCAAAATTCTTTTTAAAGAAGTATCTCCTTTTATTTTGAAATCATTTAAGATCCATATAAAATAAAACATTTTCTTTGAAAATATTCTTATAAGCTTGTATGGAAAGCTTCGACGATTTTATAACGGCGGAAAATAACCGCACCCGCCGTATAAGTTAAAAAAAACATTCTT
Source organism: Viscum album (assembly GCA_963277665.1). Classification (NCBI taxonomy): domain Eukaryota; kingdom Viridiplantae; phylum Streptophyta; class Magnoliopsida; order Santalales; family Viscaceae; genus Viscum; species Viscum album. The sequence continues at coordinate 1,146,312,561 of OY728148.1, forward strand.
ACCTCAATTCTGTCGAAAAGGTTAAAAAGGACCTTGTTTTGAAAACGACGGAAAGATTCCTTTATAAACCTCTTATAAAAAGTCAAACAAGGGTATAAATGACTTTAACCCATATTCTTGTAAATAGTAAAAAAAATTTGAAATACATTTCGAAGAAACATGGATGTGGATGATAAAGAGGTCCCAGTAGATTATTACGTATAATACAACCTCGGATAATGAAGAGATTGTGAAATAACCCTTACCTTGTACTTTTCCTTGGTTGGGGTAGGTTAACATCCTGTATAATAGTTAAATAATTGTTACTAAATTATACAAGAATCATATACATTAATATGATATCATATATGATCTTTTAATATTGATTTGATAATAATATCTTAGTATTATCGCTGTTTCGGGTGTTAACTTACTCATTTTCTTTATATGTTTTGTTACATAAGTCATGTTTGTTGTATCTTATTCATATCCAGAATGATATAAAGTCCTTAAACATCATTTTTAAATCATTAAATGATAATTATACTTGAATGGATACGATGGAGAATGAATCTCATCGCGTTCGTGGAGACGGTAGTCCGTACGTACGCACGAACGCTACTTCCATTTTAATTTTTATTTTAAAATAATTGAATCCAAATGATACATAGGTATATTACTATTCCAGTATAATATAATATTTTATATATGTTACTTAAGTTCATTAACACCATCCTTTATACGTTCCATGTGTGGTATGAACGAGTCATATCATTTTAAGGGGGCGGTAGTCCGCACTTCCTCAAATGAAATTATCGTATGTATATACAACATGAAACGAATAATGGTATGAAATAAAATGGAATTACAGAATCTTATATATAAAATATATATCATTAATATCATATTTAATTACAGTGCCATCATAATGGCCACCATGAGAGGCGGTAAGATGTATTTGAACAATCATCGTTTCGTGAGGCGTTAGTTTCCCATCCACAGAAACATTATGTTCATCATCCATTAGATGGATTTATGTGTATGTGTAGTTTGAATACTTCTTATAACAACATCCTAGTATATTGAGGATACTGGTGTTGTTACAAAATAAGGGAAATAAAAATATTTCGGGGGTTGGAGAAGCAAAATAAATGAAAATAATTTAAGAGAAATCGTTACCTTTAATTTAGGTAACTCACTTTGGTTGGAACCAAAGGACTTCTTGAAATGCTTTCTGCCTAAGGTGAAGCTTCAAGGAGGAGGATAGGGATGTGGGGAGCTTAGTTGGGCAGAGTTTGGACGAGCCAAGTGGCTTGAGAGGTGTGAGGAATGAGTAGAAGTGGTCTCCTTTTATAAGGGAGAGGAGGGGCTCTTTAGGAAAGAGTGAAAGTATTACTTTATAATATAATTATATTCGGTTTATAATGGTCCAAAAATCATTGAGGTCGAAGATAAGATGACTCATATTCTAAATAACATCAACCAATAAGAATTGGACAGGTTTTAGATAATATTTTAATCATTATAATATTATTTATTTCAATGATTTATTAATGAGGTAAACATTGCATCATTATTGTGTCATTAATAATTTAACTTATTTGATGTCTAAAAATTATAAATAAAATATCATCATGTAGGAAATCTTTTTAGCTTTCTAATGAATATTTATAATCGAAAATCCAACATGTATAACCCTATGTAAAAATTGTTCTTCTAAAAGATGTAAGCTTATGCCATTTTTATTTTTATTTTAACTTTATAAATATAAAGTGTCCCTACCACATACAAGTGGCTCCAAGGGGTCCCCAAATTGACCCAAGGATGCTCATGGTCGGGTATGTGTCCACCAATAAGGTTAGGACACGTTTTAGGGTAATTTTGTATTATTATAATATTATTTTGTAACCCTTATTTACCGGATTTACCCTTAACCATGGTAAATAAAATATTTACCACAGTAATTATTCAAAATGTCTAAAAATAAAAGTTACCTATTTACACAATTTGAACATCCTGATTCCAAATATGGAATCCATTTTTCTAAATTCAAAACACAGAAGTGGCAGAAATTAATTTAAAATTAATTCCCGTTGTCAAAACAAAAAGCGTGTTTTTAAGAGATAATAACTATCAAAAGATTGACACTTGTTTATGTTCGGTTTAATTGTAAAATTATGTCCAATGACCAAAATTATATTAAATGGTAAAAATATATTCTAAATATACTTTAAAACCACTCAAATTCATAATTTATCACTACTAATTAATTTGATTAAAAAAGTTGTTTTTAATTAAAATTTAGTAATTTTCACTATTCATCAAAATATGAAAGTTATCCGAAATGTACCAAAATTTCACCTTAGGCTTAATTCGATATTCCGAATCCAAAAATGAAGTCCATTTTAAAATATAAAATATATATAATTTCAAAAAGTAGGTATTACTATTCATAACGGCTAGTTTGATTGGTTACGGTGTGTTAGAACTTGGTGTTGCGTACAACACACGCTAGCGTACCGTGGAAGCTTGGGATGTTTCATTTTAAATTTTTGATGTCCCCATTTAGTCAAAAAGTTTAAAATATACTATCTAAAAAGGGTTCACTATTAAAATTTGGTAAAAGTAAAATACTGAAAATGAATTTGTTCTTACATTATGTCTAAGAAACTCATAATATGGATTCTAAAATTATAAGGATTATATAAAGTTTAAAATTTAGATAATACTATTCATAACCTCTTTTGAATGGCTTTTTTTTGTAAGTCATGGTGTGATTGAACTCGGTGTTGCGTGTAGTGCAAGTTATTGAATTATTTTGAAGAAATAACACACTATGAAATCTTGGGGTGTTACATTCTCCCCTCCTTCAATAAATTGCGTCCTCGCAATTTGAAATTGTTCTTCGAAAATAAAAGGTTGAAAATAAAAAAAATATCTTTGTGGGAAAACCCACATCGGAAATTGGGTTACTAAAATTTATTCTTAATATGAGGAAAAGAGAAATGAAAGGGTCACCACCAAATTATGATCTCGATTAGGAGAACATTGGTGGCAATTAGAGACATATAATTGGAGGAAAAACGTAAATATTTATAGGTAGTGATTGAGGTCATCGATCACAAAAAAGTATAAAATTGAGGTCCTTAAACTCATCAATCTATGATGATTTGAAGTTCCATCGGTTCAACAAAATATAGGGTATTGGGATAACACATTTTTGACGTTTCAAAATATCTTAGTTGAAATCCCACATCGAAAAATGAATTAATGAGGCCTCTATTTAAAATAAAGAGTGGAAAGTATGAAGATTACCGAAAATAACACATACTAGGGTTCCATGTAGGAGAATATGGATATGGAGGAGAAATCTAACCATCAATTATCTGATGGAGAGTGGTAGAGAACATGGCTATGAAAAGGCCAACAATCCCAAAGCCATAAATTAATGATGATTTAAGGTACCATCTAGGGAAACATTTTTGTTCTAAGTTCCTTTTATTAATGTTGAGGAATTTATTTATGAAATTGGCTAAGATCATAAGGAGATATACTTACTTTATAATCAGAGTTTTATCCATTAATAAGTTTCTACCACAAACTCATCTTTCACTCTAAAAGATACTAGAATGTAATTTTTTTATTTATTTATACTATTCGTACAGGGTTCCAAAATAAATGAATTTATAATTCATCTACCAGATCTTTAAAAAAACAACATTATTTAATCCAGGACATCTCATGGGCCAGTGGTAGGTGATACACCCTTGTTGCCCTTCAGTTGCGGGTTCAAGTCTCGCAGCCTTGCCGGACGCGATAGGTTGCCGCCCGACCTCCGGGTTGTCCTTTTATGGCAATCCAAAATAATCCAAACTAGAACTATCCAAAATACTTCTTTCCAAACTCACAGTCCAACATTTATACGGAAGGTAAACATAATGTAGATCCTTTTTACCCCGTAATAGCATTTGAATACCTTCATCATGTATTACCATATTCCTTATTGATTACATTCATGCTCCCTTATTCCATATAGAATGATGGATATACTTCATTAATCCAAAAATGTTTTAAACCCCAACAATGATGGAATATACAAATCATTAATCAGTTCCAAGGTAGTCAAGAATATCCAATATAATTTATCCAAAACAATCACATATTATTCCAAAATCACTACCTCAGTATCAGAATTATATTATGATTTATCATTCTCTCAACCATATATTTTCCAAAAATTTATCCTGCTATTGAGTCACTTTTCTTTGTTCCACACAATCTCAAGTCCTTAATGAAATAGTACTGCAGTACAATCCTTATATACTCCATAATTATTATAACAAGTACATTGTTGATACAACACTCAATTGACATAATCAACATAAGAACTCTAATCAATCCTCTTCATCTGTGGTAGTATCATAACTTGATTATTATCCAATAGCATCATTTGCGGCATAGTCTGATGACTGGGACATAGGTTCGCGTAGTGTCCAAACTCCTTGCAAATGAAGCATTGTACATTTGAAACCATTTTCTTACCCTTGCAGTCACGTACTTTGTGCCCTTTTCCTCCACACTTATAACAAACTCTCATTCCTTTCCGGAAAGTTCCAGGGTGTTTCTTTCCACAGTTACCACATATGGGAAAATTATTCTTTTCCCTCTTCCCTTTATCCATCTTTCTCTCTTCCATCCTTTTCTTCTCTTGCTTCCCTTCAAAGCCATAGGACTCAGTAAACTCTTTACTTATCTTATCAACACATGATATTATTTCTTCATATGATGATAATACATGTGAGACTATTTCTCTTATAAATTCTATCTTAAGACCATGAAAGATATGATCCTTCCTTCTCTTTGAATCATGTGCATTTCTGGAGTTCTCATTCCTTCTACTGGGTGCCATTTCTAAACAATGGCATACACTAGATCAGTTTATGAATGAAAATACATAATCCCATACTTATAAAACACTTAACATAAATTGAACTATTTATGGATATAATCCATAATCATAAGAAATGTTTTCTTTGAGGAAGTATATACTCATAATCCCTTCAAAATTATTTGTAAAGAAAATGAGAGTTATCCTAAGCATATCCCCCGGGAGTGTCGTAACCAAGAGTGCAGCAAGGCCCGTTGTCGTGCACCAGTTCCCGTTCGAGTCTAGCTCAAAGCGGTGTTTTCGGGTTTTACCCCTAGGTACATCTGTGCCAGAGCCGCCTCTACCTGCTCGTATCCAGACAGGGATGTATTGCTCGGAAAACTCACAAAATCTCTACAATACCAAAATTCTAGGAAGTTCTTCTATACTAATCCTCAAAGTTCATCTTAGGCCTACGTGCTCTAATCAGAGTTTATCTAAATCTAGCTTCCAAGGTTTGTACTAAACTTCCTCTGATACCAACTGTAACGCCCCGACCCCAGCTACCCAGAGTCGGTGCATTATTACATAACATTGGCATGATCACAAGAAAGATCAAATCCCGAAAGACCGATTGGTTTAGTAGCCTTGGAAACACTAGATATAATCATAAAGTTTTACATTACATTTCAAAGTGAAAATCTACTACAACAACAAAGTCTTCATATCCACACTATTAACCCCTCAAAATATCCCTTCAAGTCATTCATAATTTACTTCTTCACTACCTGGGAAAAATAAAACATAGAAAAGGGGTGAGCTCAAATGCCCAGTAAGGATAACAATATAGCGGAACATTCAAAATAAGCATAAACATTTAAGGCAATGAACTACTAAAACAAAAGCCTTTTAAAATTGAACTTCAACATAGTATGGCAAAAGTAAAATGAAATAATGCCATTTACTTATTCACATGGATATTCTACTAATCGAATAATCACATGCAATATCAATAACCACTTTCATAATGTTGGAATGCATAATGCCAGACTATCATAACCACATAGCCAAGGCCTCGTGCCAAGACTACAAATAAGATTTTGTCAAGGCCTTGTGCCAAGACACTAGTTTGTCTCATGAGACCTACCGATGCATCGAGGAGCTATAGCGGGCTCCACCCGTCACTTATTAAGTCCAATGCATTCCCATATGAAAAGGTTTAAACATAACATAAACATTCGTATTAAAACTAGCATATGAAATGTCAATAATTTCACCATAAACTATGAATGGTATAAAAATAGCACATCCACAGTCAAACATATCACAAATACTTCAATACAATATAGAAGTTTTGTATCATAATAAATCAACTTCAAATAATCTTAAAATCCATCAAAGGATGTTGACATAGATGAAATCAAAATTCTTTTTAAAGAAGTATCTCCTTTTATTTTGAAATCATTTAAGATCCATATAAAATAAAACATTTTCTTTGAAAATATTCTTATAAGCTTGTATGGAAAGCTTCGACGATTTTATAACGGCGGAAAATAACCGCACCTGCCGTATAAGTTAAAAAAAAACATTCTTACCTCAATTCTGTCGAAAAGGTTAAAAAGGACCTTGTTTTGAAAACGACGGAAAGATTCCTTTATAAACCTCTTATAAAAAGTCAAACAAGGGTATAAATTACTTTAACCCATATTCTTGTAAATAGTTAAAAAATTTTGAAATACATTTCGAAGAAACATGGATGTGGATGATAAAGAGGTCCCAGTAGATTATTACATATAATACAACCTCGGATAATGAAGAGATTGTGAAATAACCCTTACCTTGTACTTTTCCTTGGTTGGGGTAGGTTAACATCCTGTATAATAGTTAAATAATTGTTACTAAATTATACAAGAATCATATACATTAATATGATATCATATATGATCTTTTAATATTGATTTGATAATAATATCTTAGTATTATCGTCGTTTCGGGTGTTAACTTACTCATTTTCTTTATATGTTTTGTTACATAAGTCATGTTTGATGTATCTTATTCATATCCAGAATGATATCAAGTCCGTAAACATCATTTTTAAATCATTAAATGATAATTATACTTGAATGGATACGATGGAGAATGAATCTCATCGCGTTCGTGGAGACGGTAGTCCGTACGTACGCACGAACGCTACTTCCATTTTAATTTTTATTTTAAAATAATTGAATCCAAATGATACATAGGTATATTACTATTCCAGTATAATATAATATTTTATATATGTTACTTAAGTTCATTAACACCATCCTTTATACGTTCCATGTGTGGTATGAACGAGTCATATCATTTTAAGGGGGCGGTAGTCCGCACTTCCTCAAATGAAATTATCGTATGTATATACAACATGAAACGAATAATGGTATGAAATAAAATGGAATTACAGAAGCTTATATATAAAATATATATCATTAATATCATATTTAATTACAGTGCCATCATAATGGCCACCATGAGAGGCGGTAAGATGTATTTGAACAATCATCGTTTCGTGAGGCGTTAGTTTGCCATCCACAGAAACATTATGTTCATCATCCATTAGATGGATTTGTGTGTATGTGTAGTTTTAATACTTCTTATAACAACATCCTAGTATATTGAGGATACTGGTGTTGTTACAAAAGAAGGGAAATAAAAAGAGTTTGGGGGTTGGAGAAGCAAAATAAATGAAAATAAATTAAGAGAAATCGTTACCTTTAATTTAGGTAAATCACTTTGGTTGGAACCAAAGGACTTCTTGAAATGCTTTCTGCCTAAGGTGAAGCTTCAAGGAGGAGGAGAGGGATGTTGGGAGCTTAGTTGTGCAGAGTTTGGACGATCCATGTGGCTTGAGAGGTGTGAGGAATGAGTAGAAGGGGTCTCTTTTTATAAGGGAGAGGAGGGGCTCTTTAGGAAAGAGTGAAAGTATTACTTTATAATATAATTATATTCGGTTTATAATGGTCCAAAAATCATTGAGGTCGAAGATAAGATGACTCATATTCTAAATAACATCAACCAATAAGAATTGGACAGGTTTTAGATAATATGTTAATCATTATAATATTATTTATTTCAATGATTTATTAATGAGGTAAACATTGCATCATTATTGTGTCATTAATAATTTAACTTATTTGATGTCTAAAAATTATAAATAAAATATCCTCATGTAGGAAATCTTTTTATCTTTCTAATGAATATTTATAATCGAAAATCCAACATGTATAACCCTATGTAAAAATTGTTCTTCTAAAAGATGTAATCTTATGCCATTTTTATTTTTATTTTAACTTTATTAATATAAAGTGTCCCTACCACATAAAAGTGGCTCCAAGGGGTCCCCAAATTGACCCAAGGATGCTCATGGTCGGGTATGTGTCCACCAATAATGTTAGGACACGTTTTAGGGTAATTTTGTATTATTATAATATTATTTTTTAACCCTTATTTACCGGATTTACCCTTAACCATGGTAAATAAAATATTTACCACAGTAATTATTCAAAATGTCTAAAAATAAAAGTTACCTATTTACACAATTTGAACATCCTGATTCCAAATATGGAATCCATTTTTCTAAATTCAAAACACAGAAGTGGCAGAAATTAATTTAAAATTAATTCCCGCTGTCAAAACAAAAAGCGTGTTTTTAAGAGATAATAACTATCAAAAGATTGACACTTGTTTATGTTCGGTTTAATTGTAAAATTATGTCCAATGACCAAAATTATATTAAATGGTAAAAATATATTCTAAATATACTTTAAAACCACTCAAATTCATAATTTATCACTATTAATTAATTTGATTAAAAAAGTTGTTTTTAATTAAAATTTAGTAATTTTCACTATTCATCAAAATATGAAAGTTATCCGAAATGTACCAAAATTTCACCTTAGGCTAAATTCGATATTCCGAATCCAAAAATGAAGTCCATTTTAAAATATAAAATATATATAATTTCAAAAAGTAGGTATTACTATTCATAACGGCTAGTTTGATTGGTTACGGTGTGTTAGAACTTGGTGTTGCGTACAACACACGCTAGCGTACCGTGGAAGCTTGGGATGTTTCATTTTAAATTTTTGATGTCCCCATTTAGTCAAAAAGTTTAAAATATACTATCTAAAAAGGGTTCACTATTAATATTTGGTAAAAGTAAAATACTGAAAATGAATTTGTTCTTACATTATGTCTAAGAAACTCATAATATGGATTCTAAAATTATAAGGATTATATAAAGTTTAAAATTTAGATAATACTATTCATAACCTCTTTTGAATGGCTTTTTTTTGTATGTCATGGTGTGATTGAACTCGGTGTTGCGTGTAGTGCAAGTTATTGAATTATTTTGAAGAAATAACACACTATGAAATCTTGGGGTGTTACAGTGTCAAGTTACAATTTCGTAAAACAAATTGTGTTTATCTTATGAGGATAAAAATATGTTACTGATCGTAACTATGTATGTTGGTATATTGAAATTTAATTCATTGAAGCCACAAAAATAAATTTATTATCTAGTTCATAACTATCATGTTTAAATAATTAAAATTTCAAAAAAAAATTCGCAAAGAGTTAGTTTTCTATACATTAAATTCTATATTGAATATTTTTTGTAAATCCTTGGGGTGTTAAATTCTTCCCACGTTCCATAACTTGCATCCTCAGAATTTTAAATTTCACAATATAAAATTTTGAAACATGAAAAAACTTTTGTGGACAAACCACTTCATAAGTGAAGGTATTAGGATAACAATTTTTTCGACATCCTTTTCTTAAATTTGAGAAATTATTTAACTCTATAACAATATAAGTAAATATGAGTACATTATACATTTTTATAAACACAATATTATCCTTCATCTATGAATTAACTCTTAATACTTAATTTCGGGGAAAAAATTGTGTCATAGGGTAAAATAATCTATAGAAACATATCTAATGTTCAAAGTAAACCATTTGATAAATGGTTATCTTTTTCAAAATATCATGATCCAACACATTAGAAAGGTCACTGAATTCCCATAGTGATCATATAAAACAATATAAAGTGGATCTAAATAATCACAAATTACAATGTGAGTACATTCATCTATTATTCTCGTAACACATCGTAATAACATGAAAACCCTTATTGAATAAATTCATGCTTTCTTACTCATTATGTAAATCATATTAATTTGTATATATTTCTTATGTAAAAAATATTGTGAGAACTACCACTTTATTAACAATCCATTATTTAGATACAATATAGTAAGTGATATCAAATTTGTTACATCCAAATCATTCATATCTTTATTTTAAAATCAATATCTTATTATCAGGAACATATTAAATTTTTTATTTCCCTCAACTATATTTTTCTAGTAGATTAACTTGCTATAGAATCAGTTTTCCATGGTACCATTCATCATATGACCAAAAATACATAAGGAAATAGTACTACACTACCATCCTTATATATTATATAATTCTTATAAATATTACATAATTAATTAAAATATAAAAATGTCATAATTTTTTAATCATAACCTAAGAACATTAATCATTACTCATTGTCCATGATAGTGGAATAATCTTGATCATGAATCATTTTCTTCTTTTGGTATATATTTTTTTGATGCCTGGGATATTGATTTGAGTAGTGTAAAATCTCTTTATATTTAAAGAATTATACATTGAAATAATTTTTCATACCCAATAAATCACTATAAATGTGGCCTTCTTCTCCACCCTTGTATCAAATTGTTTTGACTTTTATGCACTTACCAAGGTATTTCCATCCACAATTATCACATGTGGGAGAATAATTTTTTCCATTAATCCATTTTCTATCGTAAACTAGTCTTCCTCTTTTTATATGTATTCCTTCTAAATATATTATACAAAGAATGCTCTTTATATTTATTATTAGGACACAATAATATCTCATCATTTGATGATAATGTTAGAGTGACCTGTTTTGTTCGAATGACTAGCCTAAATCCATCGATTAAATGACCATTCATAAAATTTGGATCATGTTCATTAATGTGGTTCACATTCATTCCGGTAAGAACCTTTTCAAAATAATTGGAGACTCTAGACTAGATTATAAAATTATGAAACATTCTATATAATCCAAACACTAGTGAAATGAATAACATAAATTGAAAAATATATATGTAGCTGATCACATAATAATAATCATTGTTTCTTTAGGGACATATTTACTTTTAAATACATAATAATGGTTTGTAATGAAAATTTGATCTTTCTTAAACATATCCATACAGAGTGTCAAACAAGGTGTATAGTAACTCCCGATTTCATGTACCAAGTTACCCATAGATAGGAATGAGAGAACATTTTAGAGTTATTACCACTAGGTATATCTGTTCTAGAAAAACACCCAATGGTAGAATCCATAGATGGATGTATTTATGATAAGATCCATATAATATAATCCTTAGAAGTATTCTAGAATGTTTTAATGTTCTAAACTCAAAGTATATCTTATGTTTATGATCAAATGTTTTTTTTTTCTAAATCTAGTTTCCAGGTTTCTACTAAACATTCTCTGATACCAACATTAGACATCAGTACCCATGTTGCCTATAGCTGGTGCGTTACCCTGTTACATTGGTATGATTATAAGGACTTTGAATCTCGAAGGACAAAATATAATTTCATTTTTAGAAACCATATTATAGACATGAACATTATATTACAAAATTTAAAGTAAAAACAACCAACAAATACCATTGGTAACACTAAAAATATGTTAGATTAACCCTACAAGTCATTAAAAATATACCCATTAGAATCCTGGGGAAAAAGAAGCATATGAAATTCGGTGAGCTCAGAAGCTCTGTAAGGGTAATAATTATAGAGGAAGCTATCATAAGCATAAAATATAAGGCATTATGAACTAATAAAAAACATTCCATTAAAACATAATATTGAGAATAGTGTATTGAAAATAAAATATAAATAAATAATTCCATATAAATAATCACATGATAATTATCAAGGGATATTATAATAGTATAATAATATCATGATGAATCAATTTTTAATATCATTATGAGGGAATGAATATGTTGGACATCAGAAACCATTCATCTAGGCCTTGGCCAAGACATTTGAAAATAAATGGTCAAGGCCTTTTTCAAAATTTATTTTTGTTCTGTCTCATGAGAGCCACAGATTCATCAAGGGGCTATAGTAGGCCCCAAATGTTGCATTTTAAGTCTAATGAGGTCATAATTTGTATAATAAAAATATATCATTAAATAAATGTGTCTCACAAATATTTGAAATATTTTAATCATAATCATAGATGAGAATAGTCTAATAAAATCATTAATAAATTCATTGAGAAAAAATAATCCTTAGTGATTCTAAAGTGTCTTATACCACTTGAAACATTTAAATATTAATTAATATTAAATAATAAAATATAATATAAAAATAATAATGAGACTCATGATTTTATTCTTAAATTGTATGTAAATACAACACATGTAATAAATAAGTGGAGAACAAGGAATATATCTCACAGAGGTAAACGAGATATGAGAAAAACCCATTTTTACTTTGTAAAGAAAATTTATTTTAAAAAATCAAATTTATTTGTCCTAGAATTATTTTTTAAACATGTGTATCCCAAAAGATTAATGTTAAGGAAATTTAAATTATTATTGAGGCATAAAATACTTCCAACTAATGTCAAATCCTGAAAAATATGTTTTAAAGAATCTTTAGAAATAAAATATTTTTGTGTGATTTCAGGAAAATTTGATAGAGAATTTAAAGAGGAATGGAATTTTCCGTTTCATAAAAAAATAACCATTAAAAATTCTCATCAATTTTTTTTTGAATTTATAAAAATAATTATAGCTCAAAATTGGTTATGTTCTGCACTTAGATATGGAAATTAATTCAAGAAAGACCCTTTAATAGAGATTGATTAATGGGGTGAATTTATAAGTGAACCATGTAAAACATTTATTATACTATAACACAATGGTTAACAGATATAGATATATGATTTTGGAAAATATATATGTAATTTAGAATAACTGTATAAAAATAATAAAGAATTAAATTTGTGTATAGATAAATAAATCATGACCCACTTAAAAATGGAGATTTGGGAAGAAGACCCTCACAAAGATCATCTCATAAGAGTAGGAATAAATTAATGAAATAACTATGTGTGAAAAATATAAATCCAAAAAATAAAATTTCATATATAGTAGAAAATAATCATAGGTCATTCCAACATATTCTTGGAAAAACATAACTAATGACACAGATGTTTAATCGATAAAATGGAAATTGATTTAAGATAAGCCTTACCTCGGGATTGACCTACATAATGTTTTTTAAAACCACCTAAATAATTTTTTTAATAGATTTATTAATTTATTAAAAAACTATAATCATGTTTATAATACCTTATATTATAATCTTATCACATTTTCCTCCAATTTATTAACAATATTTTGTTACTTCCATTGTTTCAGACAGTTTCTTTTCACACTTTCCAAGGTCAGTTATTTATGGTCATCCTTGTAAAATTAAATAATAATAAATATATGATATAACATATAAATATTTAGGTTATTTTATATAACTACAAGTGAATCAAAACATTCTATTACTGTGGTAATGAGAAATTAATACTCATCTTCCAGATAGGCAGTGAACTTACACACCACAGACATCAATTTCATAATTTAATAATAAAAGAAGAAAATAATAAATTTTAGGATTCATATAACATAAAGAAAAAATTCTAGTATATATATGATAAATTTATTTTCATGAATCAGACTATAGTATGTGAGGATAAGGTAGAAATGAAAAATAATTTAAAAGAGAATAAAAAGGAACCTTAGCTCTCAAATCATTTCCCCTTGAGAACCTACATAGGCATTTGGAAGTGGCATTTTTGTGAGACAAGAAGCACTAGAATGTATTAAGGTACTATGATCAAGGATGTTGGAAATGTTTACACCTGAAATAAGTCTTAAGGGTATAACAGTTTGTGAAGAAGGGAGACTCCTTCTATAATTGAGATGAGGGGTAACATAAGAATTACTCAAATTATTAAAAAAAAATCCGTTATTGTGTTTAAGACACCATAAAAGGCCTAAAAACTAATGGAATTACATTTTATAAGTAATCTGATCATATTTGTACTTTTTCAATAAAAATGTGATTTTTAATTAATTTCATAAAACATTTTATTTAAAAATTATTTTTTTGTCAAAGTAAAAACCTTTCAAAACTATGATTTTAAACACATCAAGAAAAAGTTTCGAAATAAAATAAAATAATTTATTATATCAGAGAAACATTTTATTTAACTAGGTAAAGCATGAATTATCTTAAAACCTCAATATATATATATTTTTTATTATTAATATCATTAATATAATTTATTCATTTATAAAATAATTACTACACTGAAATGTTTTAAGACATTAGGGTAAATATTTATTCTAAAATAATTAAGAATTAAATTTAATGAGGTATATAAATTTCATATATTAAAATAAACTATGTATTTTGGAAAAAATACACTGTAAATCCATTCAATAAATATTAAACTAATTATTAAATATAATGTAACAACTTGACTACCTTTGGATAGTGAAACTTATAATGTCTTTAAGGTGATTCATGGGGGTCCAAGATGTACCAAATTAAAATTTAATTTTCATAATAGTAAATAGTTTCTTATGGAAAAATTTTATCGTGAATAAGGTTCCTTTGATAATTCTTATAATTTTATTAAAAAATTCCTTGTTTATTTTTCTTATTACTTCAAAAGTACTGAAATAGTGTCACATAAGCATTGTTTCTAATAATTTGATATACAAATATTTCAAATATATTATTATCATTAATTATTTATATTGAAAATAATATTCTTTATTCTTTCATTATGTATGTTCACTCATATTCATAACAAGACAACTTTATAAATTTGTTATTTTGTCTATTCATGCCCAGTGCAATTATGGAACATGCTTTTGGATAAGATTAATATTATGTCACTATAAAAGTTGATATTTTTAGAAAAAATAAATTATTAATAAATATTAATTAAAAAAAGGTCATGAATATAATTTTTTTCTTTATTTATTTTTTAAGGGAACCAAATGGACATTATCAGCACGGTGCATGCACTACGTTGACAATGATAATGGTTCATTTATACATATCATGAAAAGTATAATTTTTCGGTTATGAACTATTTATATACAATAAATATATTTTAATATCACTATTTTTTTTATTCCATAAGTTTAATAAATTTTATATCATAAATATATATTGAAAATATTTTAAAAAATTACAATATTTTCATCGAAACTATATGTTACTATTCATTAAATAATGAACATTTTCAAGAAAAATTAGAAAAATTAAACCTAAGATATTTTTAAAGTTTATAATTAAAAAATGAACTATATTTTATGATAAAAATTTTATAAATATATTAATTTAAAATTTTAATTAAAAAATCATTTTCTAAAAAAATAGTTTTTTTAAAATTATATCACTTTTATGAAACATTAGAAAATTAACTAAGGAATATTACAATTATCTAAGACATAAAAATATTAACTAATGATTATATTTTAGGAAAATATATTTTCTTTAGAATCATTATATTATTTATAAAATTTGAAATAAACATTTATTTTATATAAAAAAGTCTAAAAGTGAATTTAAATTTTATAAAAAATTTATTTACTAATACTATGACATAATTATATCATAATTTCATTTAAAAGATTCCTAAATTTTATTTATACTTTCATGGGTGAGGAGACCATTGATTTTTCAATTTTACTATTCATAAAGATCATAATACTATTCATATGTGTAGCATTGTTATTCATTGGGGTCAAGTTACTATTCACCAAAAAAATTAAGTTGGTCATATCAGACTATAACTATTATAATGATTGAAACTATGTATGTCAGTTTTTTTATAATTCAATTCAAGAAATATGAAAATTTATTTTTAATTGCTAGGTTATAACTAACTTGTTTGAATGGTTATAATAACAAAATGTTGTTTTGTAGAGACTTAGTGTTGTGTGAATTACATTATAAATTAAATATATTTTTAAATACATGTGTTGTAACATTATGAGAAACATATTAGGTTGTTTTATTATTTTAATTGGGGAGATATTTGTAATGATAATTTTGGTTATCCATTTTAAGCTGACATATATATCATTAAATTTTAGAATTAAATTCACATCATAACACATGATTATGCACCACTGGGAGTTGAGATATCTTGGTTGTTCTTTATAATAATTATACTTTCACATTATATGTTTATGTTAGGGTGTATGCATTTTCAATTATGTTTTTATATATATAATAATGTGTATGATCAGTTTTTTAGACAAAATACAACCTATCAGTGATTCAATATTGCAAAATATGTCTCTATTGAGAGACACTGTATGAAATATAAAAATATGTATGACAAAACAAAATTATATTTCCATGTCATAATATTTATTATTTTGAGTATTTTCATCTAATATTTTATAATACATGGATTATTGTTATTTATATTTCTTCTATTCATATATATATGGTTTTTTATATCAATTTTCAAAATATTACATATTCCCACGATTGAATATGTAATTGATTTCTATAATGATTGATATATGGATTGGTGATACAATTTTTTTGAAAAAACAATAATTTAACTGAATTATTTCAATAAGGGGATAAATCACTCACCATAGAATTCATTGAAATCTTTAAGAAATTTTTAAAAAGTTGATTATTTGGAATTGAATTTTGTGCTTGAAGAGGCATGGTTCATGTCAATGAAGAATATTTTATGGGTTATTACAATTTGATATGATATAAATGACTATATATGTTTTATTATATCATAAATAAATGTTTTATTGGTTTTAGAAAGTAGTAGATACCAAAAAATTGACTTGATTAACCAATTTATGTCACAATATTAATATACAATGGATATTAGAATACTGAGTCTAGTCACGTTAATAATGTGTGAGATTTGTTGTTTGTGTATATTAAATATATAATCTAAGTAATAAATATTTATTATTGTTATTATATATGATTTTCCTTTTATATTTTGACATGAATATTTTGTATAATGGCATGTAAAACATGCTGTAATCTCATATTTCATTTACTATATGTGAAGTATATAAAAAATTAAAAGAAACCAAAAAATTAACATATTTTTAAAATACCATTTTGGGGATGAATTAATTAATGTATGTCACACAAGAGGTTATTTTTTTATTATTTATAGTCTATATGTTCATTTTTTTTCTTTTATACATCTTTATTTTTTTAAATGTTTGTAAAATCCATCTGAATTAAAAATATAATGAAACAGTTTTATAAAAAAATTAAAAAAATATTCATAATATTTTGTAAATTTTTGGGTTTATAATGAAATAAACTGATTGATACATTCATAAAACGTTAATTTATAGTATTGATTTATATTTTTTGATGTAATGTTTTTTGAAATTGAAATTGAAATCTATTTTATTTTTATATGTAATTAAAAAAATCATAAATTTAGTGATAGTATTGAATGCATGGAATGGTAGGTAATTGTAATATTGGGTAGTTTATAAATGAAATTATTTATTCAGTGTATTTCTATATTGATATTTTATATTTCTTGGTGGGGAGTAGTGTGTTTTGGTTTTTGGGGGTTTCTTATTTGATAAATGGAGGTCCTTTTTTGGTATAACATAAGGTGTTGGAATTTAATTAGTGATTGATAAATGAAATTAATTGTTTTATTAAAGCTTGATTTCAATTTTTATTGAAAAAATAATTATCAAGGATAATTTTTAATGAACCATATCATTAGTATTTATGTGAATTAATATTCTAATAAATTGGGGTTCTTTGGGGATGGAAGAAAATTTGGGGAAAAATTTAAGATATTGTATTTCCATCTAGAGAAGGATCATTTTTAATGTATTTAGAATTTTTAAAATGTGTATTTGAGGATAATAGTATTGTTTAAAAATCATGGGGAAAAAATATTATGTTATGTGGGAGTGTCAAGAGTTATTAAATTTATTTGAAAACAACTATTACTAGGATAGAACCACTAAGGTTCCAATTAAACTATAGAGGATATAATATTTCCTACTAGGCGTCTATTATGGGCCCCAAAGACCCCATGGCACCCAAAACTCTGATTGAGGGTTATAAAGTACCGATGGATACATAGTTTTTTTTAAAAAAAATTGAAATTTAATTATTCCCAATCTTATTTACTTCATTGTAATGTTTTTTCATGTAAAACTAATTAAACATGTCCAAAAACATCAATAAAAATATCCTCTATTTCACTTCTAAAAACCATTGCATCTATATTGTTTTTTGTGATTTTTTCTCATCAAATAAATGTATTTCGTTCCCCTTCTCCAATCCCCTTCTCCTGATGTTTTCCCTAGTTTGATTTATTTCCTAAGGATTTAGATATGTATGTCCACAATAGAAATGGGGAATTAGTTCCAATTTTATGATATTTTTTATTTACTATTTATTAGTGTTCGGATTTGTTTTATTTATTTTGTTTAACATTTTTTATATGAAAGATTAGTTTCTTGGTTGAATATTCTTTATATTTTATACGAGTTGTTTGAATGTAATTGTTACATAGTTTATATGTATTTCAAATTTTTATTATTAAATATTTTAATGAATTCTATGAGTTCTCTATTTTTAGCTAGTTATTTTGTTTTTATAATTTATGGAACATGATATATCATTCTCATGGAGCCAATTTATTGAATTTAGATCATGAAAGTTTTTTAGTCGATAAATAGTTAGGTGTTCTCAAAACCTATTGAGATTAATTAAATTATTAATATAGTGTTAATGAAAATATATTACAAAAACATTAATGAATTATAAATATTAATCATGTAAATAATAATGATGTATTTTATAATTTAGTTTCTTTTTTAGATTAATGAATTATGTACTCTATTATTTCCTTAATATCATGAATTTTTTTTCAACATTAATATATTCTTAATTTATTGTTATATTTTGAATATAATATGTCATTATTTTATGATTATTTTTTTTATTATTATTATTCATTTTTCAAAAAATATTTAATTTATTTATAACAATAATATATTTTAAAATTGAAAATTATGGATGGTTTTTATTTTATTCCGCCATTTATAACTCATGTTATTTATATTATTCCCCACATGAATTGTGATGGGTTCTTAAATATATGATTATTGATAGATTTCTTATTCATTTTAAATATACCTTTATTGAAATTATTGTTATAATATTAGAAATTTTATGTTATTACCTTCAATATAAAACCCAAAATTATTTATATTTAAATAAAAAGTTAGTAATATTATTAAACTAGACGATATAATTTGTGGATTAACCATTGGTTTTTAAAACAAGCTAAGGGATGATTTCTTTTTAGTTTTAATAAAATTTATTTTAATTAATTAATCCACAATCCAAACTACTTAAAATGTAAAACATGTTTCTATTTGGGAATATTTAACTAAGGTAGCAACATGATGGCGAGTGATTTGTGTTAGAGTGTTATCGTTCTAGGTGACTTAGGATAACCCATTAAAGAGTAATTATTTTGAGGTGAACTAAATTATTTAGGATTTTTGTTTTTTTAAACACTTCTTTGTCATTATTAAACACATGTATTTAATTATTTACTAGAATCTTCACTATTTATATTATTTATTACTCTTTTTTAGGATATTTAGTGTAATTAAAATAGTTATTTCTCATTATGTATTTTTTTGGTTAAGAATATATATTTTCATATTTGTTTCTATTTGGATAATTCAATGTCTTATAAATTGACGTGAGTTTCATTATTTTTGGGTGATTGGGTTTTTAACTGAATAAATTTTAGAGATTTTTATATAATTTTTATGTTAATATGATTGATATAAATACATTGGTGACTTTATAAGGTATTTTTGGTGTACTATTTTGTGTCATATTTATAGTTAGTGAGTTATTCAATTTTATATAGTTATATATATTCATGGTTTTAGTGATATAATTCATGGGGGGAAGTAAGGGACATACAATTTTTGAATGACAGATCTCTTGGAAGAACTAATTAGTAAAAAGTGATAGTGAGTCGTGAGTACCCAGTATTATTTTATGAGATGTACTTAGAGATGTTGCAGAGACATCATGCAGACTAGCATGTGTAATATTATACCTAAAAGGGCTTTTTATCTTCATAAATAATCTAACAAAATATTTTTTAACAAATATTTCCAAGCATTTAATTTGACCCTATTGTAGAGTATATATTAATTTATCATGATTCCTAGTGTTATATCATATTATGTTTTTTTCACATCATTTGAATTTTTCATGATGGATATATACAATGTGATCGAGTTTTACTTGAAAATTTTTTATAGAGAAATGTTATGAGATATATTCATCAAAGAATTTTGTTTATTTGATATTTTTTTTATTATGTTTTTATACTTTTTCAATGATCCTTGGAGTAGGTTCATTAAATTAAATATATATATATATGTGGTATTTTAGATATTTTCCACTCTATTTATGTTAATATAGATCATGATATTACCCATATGAAAATGGGTAAGATACAATATTTCTATTCCCCATAAAATTGATGTTCATATGAATCAAGAATATTTTTCTCAACATCATTGGAATATTAGATTCTAGGATTGGTAGAAAATGACTTGTAAATCCTCCATATGGTTCATGAGTTATTACATTGTACGTTCAATATAGCGTCTCTTGGTGGAGTATGAGAATTATTTTGTTTTTTCATGGTGATAGAATGATACATTTATATATATTAACAGGACATAAACATTTTCAGGATTGAAAATAATTATTTAACTATGGGTGTTAATATCAATAGTCAATATATATAGTGTATTTTTAATCATTCTAAGAATTTGAAAATTACTGTGCATGTTGGTTTACATTTGGATATTTAGGTAAATATATTTATATGGTGGTTGTTTCTATATAATGGGTTATAAAAAACAATTAATGTAGTATAGAAGGTCTATAAATGGTGATAATGTGAGGGAGTATAGAATTGGAAACAATCATTACTCTTACATTCGTATTTTCATCATCCATAGTTTTTAGGTCCTCTTTATTTTGATATATGAGGTACTGTTTTTCAATTTTTTTATATATAAGCATGATTATTTTGTATTATATAGGTATGAAATGTTCACAATAATCTCCTAGTTCTTTAATTTTTTGAATTTATGATATAAGAATAGGTTATGTAATATTTGTAGAGGAATCATGTTTTAAACCAAATTTTTTGAACGTTCAAAAATAATTTCACAAAAAATATTTTGACCCCCATCACATGTCTCATTCCCATGGTGATTAAGTAATATATTTGGGGTGTGTGTTAGTTTTGTTAAATTCAATAAAAGACCCATATTTTTTGTTAAATTTTCCTCATCATTAATAAAAAGGTATAGCTCAGAGTCAGTTTTAACATATGGTACATCAACCACCACTACAAATATTATGAATCCTACATCCATATATATATATATATATATATATATATATATTAATTATCTATAAAATAAATAGGTTTTATTCTTGATCTCTTAAATGAGTAGTTTTTTGTTATAATAAAAATAACATGGCCCCTTAATTGGTTGTTGAAATAAAATTCATATAAACTAAATGAGTGTGTTATTAAAATTTTAATTTTTTTATGTTGAAATTTTTTAAGAAAAAATATTAATAAGAGATACAAAACATATTTGAATCCAACTTGATAGACACTATGGAAATATATTTCAATAACTTTCTAGTCAAAAAATTCAAATACACTAACCACTTCACTAGAATTGAGGATTTATTTTCTTCACTATGAAAACATAACATGAAGATAAATCCATTGAAACTTGTGCTCATATTCTCTTTCTAGAAATTCTCTAGTTTTTTGGAATATTATAAAGGTACTCAGGTTACACATGAAAATTATAATGTGATCCTCAACATTTATTTAATCCCCCATATTTTCCATGTAGTTTTATTTTTAATTATATGGAATCATTTCGAGACCCTGAAATCTAACGGCACGTGATTCCGAAGCACAAAGTGCCCAGAATGATCTGTCGATGTTTTTTCAAGATTTAATTAGCGCGGGTAAGCAGGTTTCTTGAAAAATTGTAGTAACACGTAAATAGTTTCCTAGATAAGAAATCTGAGGACACCATTGCATTCAGGATGGCGGGTTGACCGTAGAAAAGACATAATATTAGTTGGTGCAGGCTTTCGGTGAGAAAACCCAAAAATGGAATAATGGTAAATAACATAATTAAACAATGTTATTTTATTTCTCAAATGCTTATAACTCACCAACGGTGACTCAGATTAAAATACGAGACCACTTCTGAACACTTAGGGTTATTTTTTTTGAGGTAGATGTTAACATTAGTCGGCGTGGGCCACTAGTGAATGTTAGTATTTGGCTGTAAATAAAATAATTAAGAGGGAATTATTTTATTGTAAAATCCATAACTACTAAACGGTAACTCAAATTGAAAATATTATGGTATATTTGTGTTCATTGGGGAACTTTCTCCTAAGGCCTAGCCTAACCTTGACCGGCGCTGGTCGAGGGTGAATGTAATTAATTTACTGAATTTTTTTTGGGTGCATTCAATAAACGCGCGAGCGACATTTTCTAACATTTGAACCGGTGCTTGGATTAAAAATCTAAGGGCGATATTGAATCTAAAGCACCAGGATTCACTTAAGGGAGACTTTACATTGATTGTAGTAGATCTAGAGAAAACGATATGTTTTATGATTTTTTCAAAGAAATAATATAAAATAATTTTACTATTTTATTTTCTTTCATATCCCCTAATAGAAAAGTGTTGTGTGGGGCCAACAATATGTCAAGACAAAACATGGCGTGACCTTTTAACCCTTAGTAATGACATCGTTGTGGAATTAGTAAGGTTTATAATTTATGAGCCGCCATTAATTCCCCACGTCGTTACTTACCATCCCCCTCTTCTTTATATATGGAGTTTGGGGGGAGGTACTAGAACAGCTTCGCCAAGAAATGAAGTGCTAAAAGAGCATCGCAGCGCCAGACCATTAGAGGATAGAGCCGATCCCAGTGAGAGGTGACTGGTGACACCGAACCACGGTCCAAAGGATGACGTGTGAGTGTCGTCCTTGGGAACTAGTTGGAGGTATGAAGAAAACGATCTACCTTCATGTGAATATGTTATACAATAGGTTTACGAGATAGAGGGTTTATTCGTTTACGCATTTAAATGATTTCGTCTTCCTCGTTCATGAATTATAAGAAGGACGCAGGTCAACCGATTAAGGGTTGACCCACGATTCACTCAATTTTGTGGGAGCTGGTTACAAGGTATCTTTATCCGGTTTAATTTTATTTAAATTCCTTGAGTTATTGAAACCAATATCCTCCCATATGTTACGAGCTAACATGGGGGGAGCGGGCCTAACGACCCCATCCTAAACTGTCTTCTACTTTTCTATACCCTTGGGTTCTCCATGGTATACCGCCAACGCGGTGACACCGACCACCTACGAAGGAGGCAATGCGCCGACCCACCCCCAAGAGGAAGTCACAGTAGTCATCGGAGCAGCCGACACCGAATGGTCGCAAAGGACGTGTGGCGCAATGCCGTGCGCCACCAATGTGCACGGGGCAGCGGCTTGTCAGCCTCAAAAGTCGTAGCAGGCGGCTGACTCATCTGCTAGTTGCGGAAGGGAAGGGCAGTGCGCCGTCTCACTCTTCTAGTGAGTAGGACACAGTTGCTGAAGCCACAGTAGAGGAGGTTGAACCCCCTTCTCTAGCGGGTTCTGCGGCAACCGACCAACACCCACCCGTCATTTCCGCTATGCATACCAAACAACCATCATGACGTTTGAGTGTTTGGGAGATTGGGTGGGTGTCACACCCCCCACACCATATAGGGAGGACCCCAGAGCAGGCTGCGCTCCCCCTTGGACCGGGCCACTACCCTAAGTGGTATTCCCCCTAGCGCATCGCCGTTATACAGGGAAACCACTCTACCGGGACTCCCCTACGCGGTCTGCGCCCTATACAGGCTAGGCTGCCCTTTGCGGGCCTCCCATTGCGTGTCGGGCCACCCTTGTGGGATTCTTTTTTAGGCCACCCCCTTGCAGGCCAGGTCGGTCTGACCGGGTAGGACTGGAACCTGGCCCAACCTGGCCTAGAAACACAGAAATGGGAATATTTCATACACTGGATGTTCGTTTGATGAAACGACTATGGCATTGGGATTGATATGATAAGTCGTTACTTTTTGAGATTCTCCAATTGAATTTTGGATGAAGTTGGGGTGTGTCTAGGTTGGATCGAACTCTAATCCAGTTTGGCACTCGAGATTAAAAAGCTTGTATCTTGCAAACTATGAATCTGATTGAAGAGATGTTTGTGGATTTGGGACTCTCTTTAAGAGATATAACATTGGGAATAATTTGTGGTGACTTCCATGTGTATCATTATTCAAAGAGTGTCTTGAGGAGCAGTTCTACCAATAAGACTACGTACAGAACCCTACGGTTGGCTAAGACCTAAAGACTACTTGATGATTTCCAAATGGGAAGCTTTTATTGTGACCCAGTAGGCCCATTGTGGGAAGTGGCTCTATGTGACCCAGTAGAGCCACAATACTCGACAGGAGAGGTACCTCAGTACGTCCATGGTGGAAGCGACTCTTTCAGACCCCACATCCCCACGGTGGGAAGCGACTCTGTGTGATCAGGCATGACAATAGTACCCCTCAAGGATGAGTACCACAACAGTTCAAGGTTAGTGGGTAGCATCTATGCGTGAACTAGATGGCCCACTTTACTCGATATTGTAGGATTTATCTTACAGTCGAGGATTTCGACGATTTGATGATTCTTATATCCTTTTCCTAAAGTGATACATGTTGTTAGATGACCTATGTGGTGCTTCTATCATCGTGATTATACCTATGTGGTACTTCTATCTTCTTGGTGTTACCTTAGCGGTACATTAAACGTGGTGGTGTTTCCAGTGTGTAACTTCCACCTTCGTGGTGTGACCTGTGTGGTTTTCTTCCCTCATGTAAGAGATAATTTTATCTGGATTACTTAGGTATGTGTATGAGAATATACCTAAGTACAGTTGAAGTATTTCTTTGTGGTATTTTCATTTGTGGAACTCTAAGAGACCTATGAGGTCTCGAGGCCCCTCTTGAGTATTTTTATACTCGCCCCTACATGGCCTATGTCGACACCTTGTTGTGTCTTCTGCAGACGATGAGCAGCTAGGTTGAGACATGAGGGAGGCCGGACTATGGAGTATACGAGGGAGACAGGAAGAAATGGAATGTTGTGTATATGGTCTGTACCTACACATCATGTAGGATCCTCGGTGGAAAATCTAGGAGTTGTTTTGTAATTTTCAGTTGGGTTTGTACAATTCAGTTGTACTTGTACATTGCAGTTGGCCATTTATTTCCATCCCATTCACATTCATCACTATTTTAACTATATAAATTACCATTTCATTATATCTTTCTTGGGTTCTAGTCTGTGTGGTTGCTTCTTGTTGTTATCTTGGACTGTGTGTCTGTACGGTTAAAAAGCAAACGCCTTCATGTTTTAGGGATATGCCATTCCAGTGCTAGTCTCCGGCCCTTGGGCTATAGAAGGCAGGCTTGGGGTAGTCACATCACATTCCCCGAGGGAAGGGTCTTGACAATTCCACCTTATAAGAGTCTTTGATAGTTGATAATATTTTAACGATGACCATACATTATTATTTACTTCATTAAAAACCTCATTTGAAATTTTCCTCCATGGATGTAACTAATGTTGTTTTGTGAAAACCACAAGATGGATAATGATTTCCAAAATGCATTTAAAGTCCCAAAATTATGTTTTTATCCACCTTACATTACTCCATTTCAGTTTGGTAGATGTCTTAATATATATATATGGATTCATTATAGTAATACCTCATCACTAACATTTCATAGAGTAATGATGAGGAATGGGAAAATAATGTGTACTAACATAGACATATGGTGTTAGTGGCTAATACCAAATATATTAACTTCAAAATAAATTTCATTCTATAATATTTGTGATTAAAATTTTAAAGAATTAGATAGAACATAACCAGACCCATGTTGTGTCGCTTACTAACTAATTGAAGTATACCCTCAATACCTTATATATTTTATATGATGTTATTGATGTAAAAATTCATTATCCTTCAGTTTTAATTTTTATTTATAATAATGGAATCCAAAAAACAGCAAAACCTTTTAAGAATATATTGAACTCAAAAAGAATTGTCTGACGGAATAGAACTCCCATATGAAGAGGTATTATGTGTCAATGAAGTCTCCAAAACATTGGACACGTAATTTCACAATTCATCTCTATCTACTACAATTAATAAAATGGATGACAAAAAATTCCACAGGTCTGGACACAGTGTTATATTCAACTGAACTACAAGTGTGCACTTGTCATACCCTTTCCTCTACATAGAGAGTTTTTAAAAAAAATGGAAGAATAATAGGATATCCTAACTATTATAATGTTAGACCTGGGAATCTAGATTATTGAGAAAACTCTCAATGTGTTATAATATATATTAATCATTTTTAGAGTACCAAATCAATAATGAGTAATTAGGTTTCCATCCTTCCCACACAAGGGAGTTAATATAATAATTTCCCACAGATATAGCCCATTCCAATATCCCATGATAACACAATTCTCATATTAATATGTTATATACAAGTCTATTTATTTTAAAGAAACAATTATAGAAAATAATATAATCCACGTGGAACATTTGGTTTCTTTAACAATAATTATCTACATAACGATAGAATATGTAGATATGTTCAATTTTACATTTTCAAAGGTAGATTCTTGACCCCAAAATCTATGAAAATGTTTAGTTAATATTTTAATAGAATTCTATTTAAAAAATTGAGATCTTTCCCAAGTTAGAGACGAAGGGAAGATATTTTTAGACTTGATGAAAACATTATTCACTATTAAGACCCAAATTACACAAAGATAATTTACATGAGTTTTTTCAATGGATTATTCTTGAGGTTGATTAATGGATGAAATTTCCTTAATGTTATGAAATAAGGACACATAGGCACATGTTATGATAATTAATTTGGATATAGGTCCAATCATCAAAACCATGGACAAGGGTAATTTACCTTTTCATTGTCCAAGACAATATTTAGCTAAAAACAATTCTTGTGTAACATGTGTAGACAAGAAATATCTAAAATTTATGAATTTTTAACATTCTACAATATACAAAGGTGTACTTCTATAATAACCCAATCCATATCACAAGGTCCAAGATATAGTTTCACATTACTATATTAACACATTCTATCACATAATATTCTTAAAAGTAACAGTGAGGTCCTTAATGCATCCACTGGGAGAATATTACATTACTAATAATATTCATAATTCAGAAATTTTTAAAAACATAATGAAATACCCCTAAATTTTGTTAGCATAAAATCAAACCAAAAAATCAAGTAAAAAATGGTATATTGTTTTTAACAACCATAATTTGTTCTATTAATGGGTTATATATATATTTATCTATGAATTGACTAGGATTAGTCATAGGGATTCAGTAGTTGGTTTTGAAATGTTGTGAATGATTATTTGGGGTTCATGATTGGATAATAGTCTTGGTAAACCAAGAATATTCACCAGGTAACCCTCCATGGAGAATGGGATTTTACTGAGTAATACATGGTGGGATAATAGTTTTTTCATACTATATGATCAAATCGTTTGACTATAATGTGTCTATATATTGTAGTTTCACAAGATTGGACAACATATTTCCAAACCCTGATTCCTAACATTATAAAAACATTAATAAAATAAATATCAGTATATTTTACTACTAATAATTAGTAAAAATATACATTATTTCTTTTTTTTTTCAGAGGAATTCATCCCCCATATTTTTGTTTTTTTTATTTTTGAAACTACCCTCCATCCTAAACACTTTTTTAACGGATTTATGTGAATTTGATCATGTATAATAAATGTAATATCCCCATCCTATAATTTTTTTTATCTTCCATTCAATATATACTTTTTTTGATTTTAATAGATTGTCAGATCTAGTTTTTTATTCTTTGATCTCCTTGATTTAAATCATTGTGAAAAAAATGATTAATTAAAGGAATAGGAAAGGTATCCTATATTCGACATATCGTGACATCATTAATCATGTTCAATGGGATCTATTCTAATGTAGGTGTATATTTGCATTCACTCCAAAACATCTAGAACATGAATGATTATATTTTTAAATAATATTTTTTTAATTTAATGGAAATAAAATAATTCTATTTTTTAAATAACATTTTTTAGGAATTTTCCAACCATGATTTTTAATGATTGTTGGAATTACCCCTATAGATTAACGATTAAAATTTTATACCTTTTATTAAATGATTTAACATGATTTATTAAATCTCTAAACACTATTATATTTAAAAATAGATTTTTGGAATTATAAAATGAAACATATTGATTGAAATGTGTTAATTTAAATTAGATAGGGATATGTTGAGTGGGGAATGGAACTTTGTGCCACAAGGAAACATAGAAAATTATCACCAATAATCAAAATGGTTGGTGGATGAGTTAGAACTCATGAGTATTTGGACATTCATTCTAAACTTATGATTGTTAGTGTGATTGTTATGAACCAACCCGGGTCGACCCTAAACCTGTCACCTAAGTCAGCCCGTGGCATGGTCTATGGGGCGTTCATGATCCCCCTAGGCTGGAAACTAGTGTCGAGCATCAAAAATAAATAGGTGTGAATGATCTAACCTAGAAAATGAAGTCAAATAAATTTATAGACTAAAAAAAGATAATGAAAACTAGCAGCATTAAGAAAAAAAGACTGTGCGTACCTCCAATTGAACCAAAGAATCCATGCATTTTCCTGTTCCGAAACAGCCCAAAAATAATAGTTTGAACTACAATTATAAAAATAAGGTTATCATATTTACACTAAATTTTGAAAAGTAACAATCCCAATTCCATTCCCATGACAATTCAGAAACAAGGAAAAGAAAACAAAATAGGGGCTCTAAATTTTTTTTCCAAAACTGCTACGTTGAAGTACATTTTAGAACCACCCTTAAAAAGAAAACTTTTCCAAGAAAACACCAAAATCAAGTTCAAGGGTTTGATTTCACACATAACATGGGAAATGGTACTAATAGTGCTCTTATAAAAGGATCACAAAAAAACCGAGGAACTCGGAGGAAGACAAAAATGTAATATACATGTCACTCATCCTTAAGGCATGCTCCAAATCGATGATGTAATAACGACCTAACACTTGGTATAGCCCTTCATGGCCTAACAGAGGTTCCCAATCCCTATTGCAACAATAACTTAGTATTCCCCTGCTATGGTTCCACTAGATAGTGCGTAATCTAAAATAGTGCATCAATCGATCTCAGAAAAAATGCCTTTCTATGCTAAGTTTCCATGTTATGTTCACAAGGAAGTTTGTCACACATTCAAATAACAAGCCACATATATATATAATCGAGCATGTGACACAATCCTGCACCACCCTACCCACCTCAAGGTTAGTCTCATGCCATTCAAATAAATAATCTCAAAAGGAGTCCCAAACCAATGACCATCCTGTCACATGATCAAAATATGAGGCATGGGGCCTAACCGAAGAGGGGTTTTCCAAACAAATAGTTTCAATGATTCCAAACGGGCCTAATAAAATTCACACATATCAATACTTTTGTAAATATCCAATCTAAAATTCCAAACAGGCCTTTAGCTTTACCTCATTCAACCATTAACCTAAAAATTTAGGAGTGTTTCCAAAATAGTAATAAACATCCTTTCTTACTAACATGGTCAGATGGACCAAGACATTTCAATATCCTTTCACGAAAATAATGCATTTACCAATACACACATTTCACAGAACATTTCAAATCAATAAACATTTACGATCCATTTTTGAAACAATGCTAAACACCAAAAAATGTTTCAGACAAAACGGTTAAAACTTAAAGAACCTATTTAAAACCATGTTTTCCAAAACTCTTAAAGAAACACAAACAGTTTACTAGTCACTCCATAAACTAATTAAACAGTTCAATAAAAATTATATTAAGAAATCAGACTAATTACAAAAACTAGAATATAGAGTAACAAACTACTTTTAACAAGCCCAAAAAAACTTGAAAACACAATACCAGGTTGGCCATTAATTTTTCAAACATACTAATCTAGTAAGAGAATTTATTAAAAACATGAAAGAATAAAATGGACTTATTTTAAAAAGGGGAAATGTGGGTTTTACTACCTCAATAAAGTACATCAGAAACATTCTAACTCAAGCAACGCCTCGCTTGCACGCACACGCTACCAAGTATATATGTCCATACTTGTGAAAATGAGTTCAAGCACATAGAAATGATCTCGACTCCCTATAAAAATTTCCGACACCCAAAAAAAAGCGGCATTGACTGACACACATCTCAATAAAAACCATGGACTTGAAGATATCAATAGGGCCCAAAAATATAGTGTGCAATATGGAAAGCGATTAAAAACATCACCTCGAGCAGTGGTGGTGATCATGAGACCACGACATCGCAATATTTCACAACAAAATAATTATCCTTACTACAAATAAAATAGAATAAATTCAAAACACTTTAACGACAATAAAATAAATGAGTGATAAATTCTAAAACCCTCACTTTAGATGGTGGCAGAGAACCTAGAAAACATGTGACAAGACAAGATACCATCCAAATAATTATCCACACAACAAATAAAAAATCAGGACTTCTTAACATAACTACGAAATTAAATTAAAATTTTGAAACAAAAAATGAGACACCAAGGATTAGTTAAATGGAAGGAAACACCAATATTAGAATGAGATGAAACCCGTGGTTTCTTGAAGAGGGGAATCACGGCCTCACTGGACCAGGTTGGAGGCGATGTGCAATATGGTTCAAGCTGTGCCGAAACAGGGTACAGCTAGATTGTGGGATGGCTCCTCTCACACTAAGAAGGGCCGAATAGAGACAAAGGTGAGTCATGCAGTTCTGGTCAAAAAATATGGGTAGGATACTGGATATCGGGTCACGTGTAGGGAGGTTCGGGCCGCCGTCGGGAGATGCGGCCGCTAGAAAACTATGTGAGAAGGAGTGTCGTCGGGTTACTGCAAGTGAGTGGGAGCATGTGCTGGTGATGGGAGAAGGGTTGAATCGTGGGAGGCAAGCATTGCCAGAGTGCGGTGGGAGGCAGATAAGGGTTGAGGGTGCTTGCGGAGAGGCGAGCGGGGAGGGGGGACCTCGGGCCAAGAGGGGGAGCTGTGAAGAACAAGCAGAGTGGCGGGAAGCAATACAAAAGAGGGGGAGACCATGCATGGCCGAGGCCATGCCAAATGAAATACGGGAATGGGGAGAGTTTAGGGTTCCATACATACAATAATAAATTATAATAATATTAAATAAATAAATAAATATTAATAAAACAAATAATAGATATCATTTCTTATCCATTTTATTTTAAGTAATGATTATAATAATATCAATATTACAATACTAATAATGGTAATAATATCAATAGAAAAATGATAAAAAAAATTTATTAATAACAACAAAAGAAATTAATAATACTCTTAAAGTTAATAAAATTATAATATTATTACATTTCATTTTAAATAATAATTATATTTATAAAAAATAATAAAAATAATAGTATTATCACCAGATGAAATAATAATAAAATAACCATTTTTGCGATCATATTCTCATTATTATAATTTAAACAATAACCTTGTTTTATTGAAATAAAATTTGTATTTGGCTTCCATTTTCGAATAACTTAATTTATTTACTTAATTTATTATTTATTTGAAGTGTCCCACCACCGTGCATTCATGAGGACCAAATGAAAGGTCACCGTTAATGGTGTGGCGACCGTACACCGGCGGAAGACCCACCAAAAACATCAAACGTCAGAAAAGTTCAAACAAGGACCTGACTAAACCTCGTCCAAACAATACGAGACCGATAAAAGAATAAAATAACAGGTTTCTGTGGTCGGGGTGTGACAATTCTCCCCACCACAGAAACATTCTGCCGCCAGAAAGTCACCAAGACAATGGTTGTCACAACTTGAGACCATGTCTAGACAAAAACATAGAGAAACCAGAGACTCGGGGTGACTATTCCCCACAAACGTCACACCTGACCAATTCAAGGAAAACCACTACCCAAGGTTGAGTGGATAACATGAGAGGTTTCTCCCCACCACAATATTTCACTAACACAAAAACCCATGTTACCTAAACAGACCATCCCGGAGGGGGTGGGCCATACAAGAACTCCCAAACACAACTCATTCAATCTCTCCACGTGGACTAAACAACACACCTAAATCATAGACGAAATTTCACTATGAAACAACCCAAAAACATGAGGATGAGAAATTAATTCAACAGTTTCCCCCAATTTCATGATACCAAACATTCCACTAACAGGTGTTGTTGTGACCAACTCAACATCATAACTATTGAGTTTATTCATGAGCCTAACACCCTTCAAAGAGGCCAACCAATTTAGAAACCATACCGAGAGAAGCTAAGACCGCATGGATTATGGGAGAACACTATAATAATGCCACCACAACAAGGATAACATTATGAAAAAAATGAGAATAGAACAATGAAATTTCAGATATTTCCATCCCAAAGCTGAAAAAATTATTCAGACTGAGGTTCCACATAGCCTCGACAACTCCTGACTGTGCGCGAGCTTCATCCTAAGACCTGTGGATGGGGCCCTGATGTCTGAAGAATATTCAACCTCACAGTCAGGAATTTTCATCCACTAGTCCCTAACTCCTTCCACATGAACAAATATTCTTCAAGAACTCTCCTCGGTGGCCCGACAGTCGCACGGTAGGAAGGCTACGGAGGGATGAGACAAGCCGACTGAGAATGCCTGAACCAGCCAGACTAGTAGTCAGAGAGAGAATGCTCTAACAAACTGGTAGTTAGTAGAGATGAAGATCCTTTCCTGATGGGGAATATTCACAATAGATGACTCCCACAAATTAAACCCAAGACTCTAACGATGATGAGACATCCCACCTTTTCTTGTCTATAACAGAACCCTAAAATAACTCTGGAATGGTGTGAACTTTAACTACCCTGGGAGTTCCCAAAAACCCGAAGAGACACTATCTTTATGAACTATACAACAGCCTCTAACATACATTGATTACCTCAATAAGCCAACAAAAAACAAAAAGAACTGGGAACTGGGCATAACTCATGAACAAATTTTAGAGGCTTGATAAGAGGCATACACATAATAACAAGAAAAACACCATCGAAACATGCACCATTCCAAAACTAAATCAATGAAAAAACACAAGACATGGGAAATAGGCCCATAATTCTAACATATACAAATACAAGCATAAATCACTTTTCAAAAACCATTATTTCATTATAATTTTAAAACTCACCTATGGAACCTTATGAACCATCACATATCCATTCATTGAATCTCGCTCACATCGTCTACAAACAAGTTCCCCCGCGCACTCTCTGTACATACCCACGCACGTGTGACCCTCCATAAGGAGTTACAAGGTTCAAGTACTTATTTTCCATACCAAATCCAAATAGATAAGAGGTTTTTCCGAACCGATACACTTTCTCTTAAAAAACCCCACTTTACTAATTTCAAAAACAATTTGGAAGAAACCGCCTTTTTTCATTTCGAAATCAAATTCATTTTCAACACACACTCACATCAACCGAGTTCGAAACGAAACCAAACCAACCATACACCATCAGAATGAGGAACTACTGTATGTCCCTAACTCGACGACATGGTAGTGAGACATGGCCCAAGTAAGGAATAACGCTAAGAAGACCATAAACCAGCAAATGGACTCCACATGGGTCACCACCCCATGTGAGGCCTCAATGTGAACAGATTCGCCCCCATTGTCATCCCTCTA
Organism: Viscum album; assembly: GCA_963277665.1. Classification (NCBI taxonomy): domain Eukaryota; kingdom Viridiplantae; phylum Streptophyta; class Magnoliopsida; order Santalales; family Viscaceae; genus Viscum; species Viscum album. The sequence goes on from OY728148.1 coordinate 1,146,346,648, forward strand.
TCCAAAACAACCAAAGACAAAAGACTCAAAACACGAACTACCCCTGGTAACTCAGGTCTCGTCACGAGCGGTGGTGATCAGGAACTGAACCATAACCTACCTCTTGAGCTCTAAAATCCCAAATCTGCATCTACTAGACACCCCAAATAACGTAGGCCTTCTTCGATACCATTTTTTCACAATCCAACCTGGGTCGAACCTAATACAGTCACCCGAGCCGGCCCGAGGGGTGTTTCTAATCCCTGTGGGATGGAAACTAGTGGCGTACATCAAAACTAAAAAGATGGGAATGATTTGGCCCATAAAATATAAAAATATAAATTAATAGACTAAACAAAGAGAAATAATTTAAGAACCCAATTATTATTTTGGGGGTAAGGGCTTCTTCTTTCTCCTTTTCCTTAAGTGTTTATGAGAAAATATGGAAAATGGGGGAAAATCCTGAATTTTGGAACTACACGCCATGTACATTTTCCACACGTCGTGTACTTCTGGTCATGTGGGAATGCGTACATGGGGCGTGTAGCCATTCCAGCGACGAAGGGTGTAGGAACCGACTACACGCTGTGTAGTCAGTCGGCAGGCCTAAACAGTAAGGCGGTGGAGTAGCCCACATGTGGGCGACAGTACATGCCGTGTACATTAGAGTAAATGCCGTGTACTCATGTCGACGGTTGAACAGTGTGGCGATGTCACCAAATGAAAAGTTAAATGAAAGAAGTACATGTCGTGTACTCAGATGTACAGGCTGTGGACTTTGTTTTTTCATCTTAGAAAAAGAAGTAGCCTCCTCATTTGGAATAGGAGGCGTTTGAGCTATTTTGGAGCCAAGGAGGACGACCGACCTTTTGAAGATCCGTCGGGTGTTCGTCTGGAATCCGATTTGGCTTTGGAAGATCTCGTTGGAACTGCACGGGTAAGACTTCTCCTCCCGTAGTACCGTTCATACCAATTCTTTCCCGAGGGGAAGTTATTTATGTTTGAATGGGTTTTGTTCTTCGTCATATATATGGCGTTCTTGGGAGTTTCTGGTGTCGGTGTTCGGGTATAACGTTCGTTGGCATATAAGGTAGGTGGATTTGTGTTTATTTTCCATCTGTCGTGCGTTTTTGTGCCACGAACCCATGTTGGGGTGTCGTGTGGATGAGGACATTGCTATATTTAATGCCTAGAATTTCGTAGGTGGTTAAATTGTGATAATAAAATGCTGGTTGGGATCGTTTCTTGGATCAGGAACCACCCTAGGTGTGTGTTTTACTATTTATCCGTTTCCCCAGGATACCTGAGGGTATTCCATTAAAGTAGTAATCGTAGAATTTTCATGAGAGGAATTGCTTGTTTACTGCTTTTGACATGTTGGGCATGGCCCAATTACCTATTTAGCCTGAGGGAGTTCTTGTGATTAGCCTTAGGGCGTGACTGTTTTATCCTGAGGGCGATGTTCTATTTCGCCTGAGGAAAACCTTTCGTGCCTGAGGGATTGACTTATGTGCCTAAGGGCGAAACTTCGTATGCCTGAGGGTGAGATTTTGATACGCCTGAGGGAAATACCTATGGGATGGATTCTATATCGCTTGATGGAAATCCTGATGGCGTGGTTTAATATTTTAGCCTGAGGGCACAGTTCTAGTTGGCCTAAGGGCTTGGTGCTGTTGAGCACACGAATGTTACTAAATTAATTAAATTAAATGAATAATAAAATAGAAATTTAATTTTTAAGTTAGTTACTTTTTAGTACTTCTTACTTTATTTCATTATACTATTTCACACTGTTGTTGCATGCTTATACGCAGTTGGGCACGGGCCTTTGGTGGGTGCCTACTGAGATATATTTCTCACACCCTGTTTAGGCCATGCTTTTCGGCCCAAACATATTATGTTTTTACAGGTGTAGATAGGGGAAAGAGTCCCTATACAGGTACTTGACTGTTGCTAAGGAGTAGGAGGGCATGGGATCGAACCTGGGCTCGTGATGCCGCTGCCAGTTGTTTTTCTTGTTTTGTTGTGCTTTGTATTTTGTTTTACTGTATTGATGTATAACATGTTCTGGCTGTTTTCCTAGAACATAAACATGTAGAATCATCATTTATATATTGTTGGTTATATCCACTGCTGTAGTTTATTTCTATTTTGTATATTTTACTGCTTCCGCTATCGTTGTATGTTTTATTTAAATTCCGATGCGCTACACTTTGACAAACGAGGGAATAGTTTCCCCACTATCAGACCTGGGCCCTCTCTGCTAGTCGGCAGCCTCTGGTGTTTGGGGAAATGTACTTGAGGTCTTTTGGTGAACTGGGCTCGGGGCACCCGTTGCATGGCACCCGGGTCCAGGACGTTACAAAGTGGTATCAAAGGCGTTTCATTTCTTTTACTTACTATTTGGAGGCGTAGTCAGGGATAGGACAGAATGGTAGTTGGTAATAAGCTATGCCCGGGCATAGCTAACCCGTGTATAGGGAAAAGCCAGTCTACCTCGAATTTTTTTATTCTTTTGATTTTTCAAATTTAGGGTCTATATGTTTTCAACATTGGGTGACGCACTTTGATATTGTGCAGTTTATACTTTATCTATGGGTTCTATTTAGTTGCAACCTGATGAGATGAGGGTATTCCGTCTTATGCATCATATAGGTACATGTTGGAAATCACATGCCATACATAGTTTCCATGCCATTTAGGTGCATTATAATTTGCATGTTGTTGTGATAGTTGTTGTGCTAATAAAGCATGAGGTTGTTATAGCTGCTTGATAAATACCTGCCTTGTGATATGGTATTTTGTTTGAGATTTTTTATAGAATGGACGCCAAACGTTGGTTTTTGGGGATTATGGGCCCCCATTGATCAAAATTTGGTGGATCATTGACTTTTTGTTGGTTATAACACATATAAGATGTCTAACTTTGATTTGTGGGGAGTATGGTCCCCCACAGGTCGGAATTTGACACATAGGTGTTGTTTTTATGGGTTCCAGAGAAGTTTCAGAGGCATACTGTCTGGAAACCAAGTATGCATGCTGTGTAGTATTTTTATACACGTCGTGTATGCTCTTGTGTTCAGGAAGAAAAATAAAATTTTTGGGTACACTCCGTGTACCCTTAGTACACGCCGCGTAGTCTCTTGTCATGTCACAAACCGTGTGGGCGGCGACACGGGGTAGGGAAAGGCTTGGGTAAAACACACCATGTACCGAATGGAGACACCGTGTAGTGTGAACCGATGTTTGGCCGTGTAACTAACAACACGGGTCGGTGAACTCCTATACAAAACATGTCATGTCAATGATGAACATGCCGTGTTGTGTGACCTAGGGACTCGGCCGTGTAACTAACAACACGGGCTGGTGTCACCTCCCCTTGAACACACCGTGTACCTGTGGGACACACCGTGTAGTCTTGTCCGAGGACAGACCATGTGGTGTTAGTCGTGTGGCTGGTGAGATGGGTAGTGTACACGCCGTGTGGGGGTGTAACACGCCGTGTAGTTGTAAGCCGAGTATTTGGCCATGTCACAAATGACACGGGCAGTTGGAAAATAACACCATACATGCCGTGTAGATTATGTACATGCCGTGTAGTTTTGTTCAAATGGAGACGTGTGGCTTAGCAGTGTAGAAGGACTCGGGCAGAGGAGGAGAAGTCAAGTACACACCGTGTAGTCAGTATACATGCCATGTAGTCTTGTTTTTTAAATCATGAAATGGCTTCTTCCTCTTGTTTCCTTGTAGTTCCTTTGCTTTTCGGTCTTAATAAATCTTGAATCTAAGGCGTGCCTTTGACCTTTTAGTGTCATGCCGCCTAGACGACCGCACGTTGTTCTCCAGGAGAGCGGCGACGACTATACTATGGAGATGGTGGGCCATGGGATACCAGTGGATCCTCCAGCAGAGCCAGATGCGGCGCCAGCTGTTATACCTGACACAGGCGCAGAGGCGCAGATCCGTGAAGGCTTTATGCGGTTCATGCAGACCTTTCAGGGAGCACCGCAGGCTACCACATCTATTGTCGAGCTGACAGGTATCTTCCAGCAGCAGAATCTGCCTAGGTTTTTAGGGGATGGTGGACCACAGGCTGCAGAGTCTTGGTTGGGGTCGATGTAGAATATTTTTGAACATCTTGAGATGCCTCCAGGGTGGAGGGTCAAGCTCGCGACATATATGCTGCGTGATTCCTCTAAGAGGTGGTGTGATGTTACCAACAAGTCAGATCATCACAGAGACATGGCGTGGGAATATTTTTAGGCAGTCTTCTATGAATTCTTCTTTCCTGAGACACTGAGAGAATATAGAGCTCAAGAGTTCATGAATCTGTAGTAGGGTGCAATGTCGGAGATGGACTATTCTCCTCATTTTACAGAGCTTCAGCATTTTTCACCCGTGCTGGTGGGTGATGAGACGTTGAGAGAAAAATGTTTTGAGGATGGTCTTCGATATGACATCCGAGCGCTGATGAATGATTTCAGGTTGCCTTTAGTACACTCTATTGTAAACCAGACGCTGATTTCTGAGAGGAACCTACGGGAATCGAGTAGTGTGGGCCAGGGCGGTTCAACATCAGTTACTGGCACTATTTCTACTTGAAAGAGGAAGAGATAGATAGACTTCTCTTAGGGTGGCAGTACCAGCAAGACAGCTTCTTCAGGTGGCCCGATCAGGTGCTACCAGTGTGGGAGAGAGGGACATAAGAGACCGTAGTGTCCACGATACCCAGTGGAGTGCCGAGCATGCGCCAAGATGGGTCATCTGCAGCGCTTTTGAAGGGAGTTTCCACCAGTGGATAGTGAGAGGGGTTCTGGGCAGACTCTGCGTGCGGGAGAAAGACTAGTGGATTCTTTCCAGTAGGGGAACTGGAATACGTCTGGGCGTGCAGGAAGAGGTGGTGGTCGTGGTCGTGGTAGCCAGACACTAGGATCGCAGAGGCAGCAGGGCGGGACAGCTCAGGGTAGCCAGGCTGTGTCACAGGGCCGCGACACTGGGTAGAAATATGTAGTGTAACATACCCAGCAGGAGCAAGATCCCAGACCGTCTACAGTTAGAGGTACTATTCTATTAGCTTCTATTTTATCTTCAATAATTTTTGATATGGGTGCTACACATAGTTTCATATCATTTCTTGTTGTGGAGAGCCTTGAGATCTGTGTTTCTTCTTCTTCTGATATCATGACGCTAGACACTCCATTGGGGACTAGGACGGCAGCTGTGCATTAGTGTAAGGAGTTCCCCCTTGAGGTTGGAGGGTGTCACTTCCATTGAGACCTCTATGACTTGGAGATGGAGAGCTATGATTTCATTCTCAGGATGGACCAGTTGGTTCCCTTTCGATCCTTTGTAGACAGCTATCGTCTTAGGCTGAGTTTCACGTCAACAGAGGGTGGAGAGTTTCTATACAAGGGCGAATGGGATGTTCAGGTGATTCGAGCTGGACAACAGCATCATGGGCGAGGTGGAGTCACAACCTAGATAGGGAGCATATATCTGGATGATCAGGGGAATTGTCAGACAGATTTTCCTCCAGTTGTCGATCGTTTCAGGGATATCTTCCCGGATGACTTTTCCGGTCTACCTCCGATGCATGAGGTGGATTTCTCTATTGAGCTCTTGCTAGGTGCAGCACTGGTGTCCATTTCTCCTTATAGGATGGCCACCCCGGAGTTGAAGGAACTCAAGAGGAAGTTAGAGGAGTTACAGGAAAAGGGCTTTATCCGACCCAGTACTTCTCCTTGGGGTTCTCAAGTCCTTTTTGCGAAAAATGTGGATGGTGCCCTTAGAGTGTGCGTGGATTATCAGAAGTTGAACCCGTTGACGGTTAATAACCGATATCCCTTGTCGAGGATAGATGATCTGTTTGATCTGCTATGTGGATCACAAGTGTTCTCGAAGATTGACTTGATATCCGGATATCATCAGCTACGTGTGAGACCATCGGATATACCACTTACAGCTTTCAAGAGTAGTTCTGGTCTATATGAGTATACAGTTATGCCATTCGGACTGACGAACATGCCAACGGTTTTCATGGCTCTGATGAACCATGTGTTCCATCCATATCTTGATTCATTTGTGGTTGTATTCATGGATGAAATCTTCGTTTACTCTCAAACTGGACACGACATTCCCACCCATCTTGAGATCGTATTGAGTACACTGAGAGAGAATCGGCTATATGATACGCTCTCGAAGTGCCACTTTTGGATGGACCAGATTCACTTCCTGGGACATATAATCTCAGAGGTAGGAGTTGTAGTAGACCCAGGGATGGTGATAGCAGTATTCTCCGAGGAGAATCCTAATAATGTGTATGAGATACATAGTTTCTTAGGGCAGGATGGTTACAATAGACACTTCATATAGGAATTCTCCCATTTAGCAACACCATTGACAGGTCTGACTAAGAAGGGTGTGAAGTTTTTTTGGTCAGATGCTTGCGAGATTGTTTTTCAGGACCTGAAGGGAATGTTGACATCATCACTGATCCTAATACTTCCAGAGTAGGGGAAGAGCTATACGGTTTACTGTGATGCACCATGGATTGGGCTGGGTGCTGTTTTGATGCAGGGCGACCTAGTTGTTGCGTATGGGTCTCGGTAGTTGAGGCCACATGAGAGGAATTACCCGACACATGATCTCGAGTTGGCTGCAGTTGTGCATGCGCTGTGATGTTGGAGACATTATCTATTGGGATAGCATTTTGTGGTTTTCACCAACCACAAAAGCCTCAGGTATATCTTTACAAAGCATGACCTGAATCTGAGGCATGGAAGGTGGGTCGAGTACCTACAGTCCTTCAATTTTGAGCTTGCCTATACACCTGGTAAAGGTAATTCAGTAGCTGATGCACTGAGCATGAAGACTCAGATACATGCAGTGCAGGAGACCAGTGGTGAGTGGTAGCTTATGGCTTTGTTCTTTGAGATGCATCTGGAGGTGCATGATAGTAAGGGGTAGACTTTTCTTTCCTCTTTAGCTGTTACATCTACCCTCCTGGACAGATTGAGGTTGAGACAACTATCAGATTCATAAGGTGTTGTTCTATGGGAGTCAGTGGCAAGTGAGGACCCTCCTCCCTGTTGGACGATAGGCGATGATGAGTTTTTGTGTTTCCATGGACGAGTATGGGTTCCAGGGGACATACGCGAGGAGATGATGTGGGAGTTTCATGCTTTAGCATGGGAAGTTCATCCCTGGGTTACCAAGATGTACTGTGACATGAGGCATCAGTACTGGTGGCCGGGTATGAAGAGGGAGATATCTGGTTTTGTTAAGAGGTGTTCCACCTGTCAGCAGGTGAAGGCAGAGCACCAGAGGCCAGCTAGGTTGTTATAGTAGTTGCCCATTCGAGAGTGGAAATGGGATAATGTCATGATGGATTTGTTGATGGGATTGCCGAGGTCACCTCGAGGAAATGACACCGTGTGGGTTATTGTGGATAGACTCACGAAGGTAGCTCACTTTTTGCAGCTCAAGGAGACCTTTGGTGTTGATGAGCTCAGAAGGATGTATATCCAAGAGATTATACATCTTCATGGGGTCCCTCATTCTATCATTTCAGATAGGGATGCCCGATTTATGTCTATTTTCTGGCAGAGTTTTCAGAGGGCACTGGGTACTCAGGTTCTTCTGAGCACAGCATACCACCCTCAGACAGACGACCAGTCAGAGCAGATGATACAGGTGGTAGAGGACATGCTGCACGCATGCGTCCTAGACTTTGGGGGCTCTTAGGAGAAGTATATACCATTAGTCGAGTTTGACTATAAAAAAAGTTTTCAGGATACTATTGAGATGGCACCATACGAGGATTTATATGGTAGGCCATGCTGATCACCTTTGTTCTAGTTAGAGGCAGGTGAGGCAGCTTTACTGGGGCCATAGCTCGTAAGGAGAAATCTTAGCAGGTCCAGTTGATTCGAAAGTGGATGACTACCATGCAGTCTCGTCAGAAGTCTTATGCTGATCATCACAGACGAACTTTGGAGTTCTTGGTCGACGATCAGGTTTTCTTGTGTGTTTCACCAAGGTATGTGGCACTATTTGAGATTCTGGAGGGAGTCGGGCTGGTTTCCTATCGGTTGCAGTTACCACAGTGGTACCGAGCCATGCACAACATCTTCCATGTGTCTCAGTTGCGTCGCTACCATTCAGACCCATCTCACACCTTTCAGCCAGAGGAGGTTGAGCTTCAGCATGATGCGTCCTTGGAGGAGCATCTGATCCGTATCGTTGACAGGAGCACGAAGATTCTCTGAGGTCGGTCAGTTCCTCTCGTATGAGTTCTATGGCAGCATGGCTGAGTGCAGGATGAGACCTGGGAGCGGGAGGCCGACGTACGAGCTCCATGGCCAGAGCTGTTATGATCTTATTCTTCGTCACCCTAGGAAGGGAAATTCGTGGACAAATTGCTCTAAGGGGGGAAGTTTGTAAGAACCCGATTATTATTTTTGAGGTACGAGCTTCTTCTTTTTACTTTTCATTCAGTGTTTTTGGAAAAATATGGAAAATGGGGAAAAATCATGAATTTTGGAACTACATGTCATTTACGTTTTCCACGCGCCGTGTACTTCTGGTCGTGTGGGGATGAGTACACGAGGCGTGTAGCCATGCCGGCGATGAAGGCTGTAGGAACCGACTACACGCCATGTAGTGTTACCTTACAGGCCGTGTAGTCAGTTGGAAGGCCTAAATAGTAAGGCGGTGGAGCAGCCGACAGATGGGTGACAGTACATGCCTTGTACTTTAGAGTACATGTCGTGTACTCATGTAGACGTTTGAACAATGTGGAGGTGCCGCCAAATGAACAGTTAAAAGAACGAAGTACACGCTGTGTACTCAAAATTACACGCCATGTACTTTGTTTTTTCGGATTAAAACAGGCAATAGCCTCCTCATTTGGAAGAGGAGGCGTTTGAGCCATTTTGGAGCCAAGGAGGACAACCGAACTTTCGAAGATCCACCGGGTGTTAGTCTGGAATCCGATTCGGCTTCGGACGATCTCGTTGGAACCGCACGGGTAAGCCTTCTACTCTCCTGTTACCATTCATACCAATTCTTTCCCGAGGGGAAGTTATTTATGTTTTAATGGGTTTTGTTCGTCGTTAGATCTACGCCGTTCTTGGGAGTTTCTGGAGTCTGCGTTCGGGTATAACGTTCGTTGGCATATATGGTAGGTGGATTTGTGTTTATTTTCCAACTGTCGTGCGTTTTTTGTACATTTTTGTGCCACAAACCCATGTTCAGGTGTCGTGTGGCTGAGGACATTGCAATATTTAATTACTAGAATTTCATAGGTGATTAAATTGAGATAATAAAATGCTGGTTGGGATCGTTTCTTGGATCTGGAACCACCCTAGGGGTGTGTTTCACTGTTTAGCAGTTTGGCCAGGATACCCGAGCGTATGACTTTATATTTGTAATCGTAGAATTGCCTTGAGAGGAATTTATTGTTTACTACTTTTGACATGTTGGGCATGGCCCGGTAACCTGTTTAGCCTGAGGTTGTTGTTGTGATTAGCCTAACGGCGTGACTGTTTTAGCATGAGAGTGATGTTTTATTTCTCCTGAGGGAAACCTTTCGTGCTTGTGGGCTTGACTTCTGTGCCTGAGGGCGACACTTCGTATGCCTGAGGGTGAGATTCTGATACGCCCAAGGGAAATACCTGCGGGTTGGATTCTGTATGGCCTGAGGGCAAGCCTGAGGGCGTGGTTTAATATTTTAGCCTGAGGGCACAGTTCTGGTTGGCCTGAGGGCTTGGTGCTATTGAGCACAAGAATGTAACTAAATTAAATAAATTAAATGAATAATAAAATTGAAATTTAATTGTTATGTTAGTTACTTTTTAGTACTGCTTACTTTATTGAATTTTACTATTGCACACTATTGTTGCATGATTATACGCAGTTGGGCATGGCCCTTTGGTGGGTGCCTACTGATATATATTTCTCAGACCCTGTTTGGGCCATGCATTTCAGCCCAAACAGATTACGTTTCTGCAGGTGTATATAGGGGAAAGAGTCCCCATACAGGTACTTGACTGTTGGAGAGGAGTAGTAGGGCATGGGACCGATCCTGGGCTCGCTATGCCGTAACCAGATGTTTTGTCTGTTTTGCTGTGCTTTGTATTTTGTTGTACTGTATTAATGTATATCATGTTGTGACTGTTTTCTTAGAACATGAACATGTAGAAGCATCAATTTTATACTGTATTTTATATCCAATTTTGTAGTTTATTTATGTTTTGTATGGTTTTCTGGTTCCGCGGTCGTTGTATGTTTTATTTAAATTCCGCTGCACTACACTTTGACAAATGAGGGAATAGTTTCCCCCCTATCAGACCTGGGATTTCGCTGCTAGTCAACAGCCTCTGGCATTTGGGGAAATGTGCTTGAGGTCTTGTGGCGAACTGGGCTCGGGGCACCCATTGCGTGGCACCCGGGTCTGGGATGTTACAAAGAAAACTAGCAGTCGCAAGAAAACAAGACTGCACATACCTCCACGTGACCTCTTGGTCTCCTCCAACAACTAACAGTCTTCCTTGCACGGACAGACGAAAAATGAACCTGAACTAAACAGCTGAACCTGCATATGAAAAGGTAAGGTAGGCATGAGCCTTAAAATTCAGAGTAGTAATGAGAAAAGAGAACCACAAAATCCTTGCATTTTCTAATTCCAAATCATCACAAAAATACTAGTTTGAACTACAAATATAAAAATAATGTTTTTATATTTACACTGCATTTTGAAAACTAACAGTCATAATTCCATTGCCCTTATAATTCAAAAACAAGGAAAAGAAAACAAAAGTGGGGCTCAGACAAACATTTCCAAAACATATTCTTTGAATTTCATTTTAAAACCAACCTTACACGCAAAACGTTTCCAAGAAAACACTAAAAAAAGTTCAAGTGTAAGATTCCAAACACAATAAGGGAAATGGTACTAATAGTGCTCGTATCAAAAGATCATGGAAATCCTAGGAACTCGTAAGAAGACCAGAATATACTATACATGTGACACATCCTAAAGGCATGATCTAACTCGATGTCTTCATTGCTCATTAACGATCTCTATAGCCCTTCCGGGCCTAATCGACGGGCCCAATCCCCATAACAGCAATAACTCAGTATTTCCCTACTATGGGGCCAATGGCCAGTGTGTAATCTAAACTACTGAAGCAATCCATCTCAGTAAACCACCTTGCTATGTTATGTTTCTGTGAAATGATCAAAAATAGGTCTACCACACATTCAAAAATAGGCCACACACAGATATATATATATATATATAAATATATAATAGAGCACGCGACAAAATCCGGCACCACCCCGACCACCTCAAGGATAGTCCCATGCCTGAAAATAAATATTCTCAAAAGGAGTCCCATACCAAGGACCCTCCTATCACATGATCGAAAGATGAGGCAAGGGGCCCAACCGAATAGGGGTTTTCCAAACACACAGTTTCAAAGATGCCAAACGGGACTCATAAAATTCATACACATCAAAAAATTTGTTAACAACAAATCTAAAATGTAAAATTGGCCTTTAGCTTTACCTCATTCAACCATTTACTAAAACATTTAGGAGTGTTTCCAAAACAGTAATAAACATCCTTTATTACTAACATGGTCAGACAGACGAAGACATTCAAATATCCTTTCACAAAAACATGCTTTTACCAAAACACGCATTTAACAAAATATGTCAAAACAAAAAAAATTTAAGAATAATTTTTGAAACAACTATAAACAAATAAACATGTTTTGGACATAATGGTTAAACCTTAAAGAAAAAATTTAAAAACATGTTTTCCAAAACACTTATAGAAACACAAAAATTGTACTAATCACTCCATAAATAAATTCAATAGTTCATTAAAAATTATATTAACAAATCAGATTAATTAAACAAACTAGAAGATAGTGTAAAAAACTACTTAAAACATGCCCAAAAAAACCTCAAAAACACTATAGCAGGTTGGCCAATTATTTTTCAAACATTCTAATATAGTAAGGGAATTTATTAAAAGCATGTATGCATTAAATGTACTTATTTTAAAAAGGGAAAATGTTGATTAATCTACCTCAAAGAAGTCCATCCGAAACTTTCTAACTCAAGAAACACCTCGCTTACATGCACACACTTCCAATTATATCTGTCAATACCTGGGAAAATGTATACATGCACATGGAAATGATCTCGACTCCCTGCAACAATTTTTGACACCCAACATAAAGTGGCACAGACCGAAGCACCTCTCAATAAAAACCAAGGACTCAATGATATAAACATGGACCAAAATTAAAGTGTGGAACAAGGAAATGGATTTAAAACATCACCTCAGACAGTGGCGATGATCATGAGAACATGACAACGAAATATTGCACACCAAAATAAATATCTATAATACAAATAAATTAGAAGGAATTCAAAACACAATAATGACAATAAAATAAATGAGTGTGCAATACAAAAACCCTCACTTTGTATTGTGGTAGTGAATATAGAAAACACAAGGAAAGCTGAGATCCCATCCAAATAATTATCCACACTAAAAATAAAATATCAGGACATCATAGCACAACTATGACACTAAATTAATAGTGTGAAACACAAAATGATACATCATGTTTTAGTTTAATTGAAGGAAATGACAAAATTAGAGTGAGATGAAAATTGTGGTTTGACGAAGAGGGGAACTGTTTCCACAACGGAGCAAGATGGAGGCGCTGTGCAATATGGTTCGGGCCACGCTAAAACAGGGTGCATCTAGATTTTGAGTTGGTTGGTCGCACACAGATAAGGGAAGAATAGATCTAGAGGAGGGACATGCAGTGCTAGTCAAACAGGAGGGGGAGGTTACAGGAGATCGGGTCATGCGTAGGGGGGTTTGGGCCACTGGTGGGAGATGCAGCCACCAGAAAACTAGGCGAGAAGGTGGGTCATCAAGATACTGCAGGTGGGCGGGAGCAGGTGCTAGTAACGAAAGATGGATGGCATCGCGAGAGGAAAGCTCTGACAGAGCGCATCGCGATGGGATTCCGGTGAGGGTAGGGGATGTGTGTGGAGAGGCGAGCGGGGAGGTGGGAGCTCGGGCCAAGAGGGGGAGCTGTGTCGGATGGGGAGAGTGGTGGTAGGAGATCCGTAGGAGGGGGAGGCCGTGCATGGTGGAGGCCATGCCAGACAAAGCGGATCAGTAGGAGGCAAGGGAGAGAACTAGGCAGGGGCTCACGGTACAAAAAGGTGAGGGAGAAAGGGGGATCAGCAGTGGCATGCAGGTGTGCTGCTCGCAGGAGGCCACAGGTCAGTGGGGAGAAATGCGGGAATTGGGGTAGGTTTAGGGTTTCTATAAAAACAATAATAAATTATAATAATAATAATAAAAACACTAAATATTAATAAAACATATAATATATATCATTTATTATCCATTTTATTTTATGTAATAATAATAATAATATCAATGTTACAATAATAATAATGGTAATAATATCAATAGAGAAATGATAAAAACAATATTAATAACAACAAAAGAAATTAATAACAAACATAATGTTAATAAAATGAAAATTTTATTACATTTTATTTTAAATAATAATTAAATTTTAAAAAACTTAATAATAATAGTATTATTACTAGATTAAATAAAAATAAAATAACAATTTGCACGAACATATTCTCATTAATATAATTTATACATTAACGTTGTTTTATCGATACAAAATTTTTATTTTTATTCCATTTTCAATTAACTTAATTTCGTTACATAATTAATTATTTAATTGAAGTGTTGCACCCTCGATCATTCACCAAGACAAAATTTATGGTCACCTCTAATGGTGCGGTGACCGTGCACTGGCTGAAGACCCACCAAAAACATCAAACTTCGGAAAAGTTAAAACAGGGACCCAACTAAAGCTTGTCCAAAAAAATGTGAGACTGATAAAAGAATAAAATAATAGGTTTCCGTGGTCATGGTGTGATAGAGAGAGTGTTTAATTGGTATTCCCCATGGAATAAATGAATAATCTATTTATTTTTTGAATGATTAAATAATGAAAAAATATTAAAAACATAGGTTTTCCTCCCATTTTTTTGTATTTTAAACCCGGATGATAAAATTTATAATCCTTGTGATGAGAGATGTGAAGTATGTCGAGTATTTCATATTGGTTTATATATTTTTGACATGAATATAAAACATTGTCTATATATAGTTGATATTTATTATGACATAGATAAATAAAAATATTCTTATTTAACAAGTCGAAAATAATTATATTACATTCTTAGGATGGTGGTTGGTGAATGGTGATTATCACGTGGAGTGGTCGAAGTGATGTCACATCGGTGTTGGAATCGCATGGTTTATTTTTTTAGTAGTTTTGTTGTACTTTTTACTGATACTCCAATATTGACTTGTTATATTTCTGTAGATGCATTCAATATATTTCAAGCATAATATATTATTTTTAGGAAGTTTTTATAATTATTGTGACATGAGGAATATGACTAAATGAAAAAACAATCCCACATTGATTTCATATTCCATTTAAATTTGTTTCTGACCTTCGGTGAATGGGGGTTATAACTCATTGATATAAGTGTCATTTATCATTCCAAACCAATGGTTAGGGTTGATATGAAACAAAAGGTATCCATTTGGTATGGTCCATTAGTTGGGACAGTTGGAGTGGAGATACGATACATAAAAATTAGAAATGTAGATCATAAAAATAAATAAAAGGCCTTTATATATTGATTTTTTACCATGGTGTTTGGGGCAGATTTTTTATAAATATGATTATTTAAAAAAAATATTTGTGGAAAATATTTGAGGTTAATTTTTTTAAAAAATATTCTACAATAGCGGCATTGTAGATGATGCCTTTGTGTTGAAGCACAAAGGCGGCATGGAAAATGCCACCTTCGGGGTTAAGTGGGAAGGCAGCAACCCCGTTTCCTCCATTCCATTAAAACAATAAAAAAATTTATAAAAAATAATTTTTATTTTTTGTATTTTTCTGTTATGTTTATATATATATATATACAAATCTAAACCAAAATAAAAATAAAATTTTCTAAAGAATTTATCCGCTATTTATAATCCAACAGTACTGTTATTACAACAGTCTGGATTCTGACAGAAGATCTCACCCATAGATATCTTTTATAAGAGACATTACCCTGGAAGTCATTCTCCATTTCCAATGTGGGATTCTAGTTCTCCCTTTCCTGCACAGAACATTCCGTATTTCTGATGTGGGATTCTATTTGAAGTACGTGACTTTAAAAGACTATAAAATATAAACTCTAAGACCAATATAAATGATACTTAAAACATGTATTAAACAAATAAAAAATAGGTGAAAATGATAATAATTTCATAAAAAAATAATGATAAAAAATAATTTATAATCTTTCAAAACCACATTATTAAAACATAAAAAGTTTCAAGTACGTTCCATTAGAAGCCTATAAAATATAATCTACAAGTCCAATATAAATCGAACGTAATACATGGATTAAAAATATAACAAATTGATGAAAATGAAATTTTTTTTTAAAAAATTTTAATGGAAAATAATGTATAAGTTTTCAAAGACACCTACATGACACATAAAAATGTTTCAAGTACGTTACATTGAAAGCCTATAAAATTTAAAATATAAGATAGATATAAATGAAACATAAAATATGGATTAAACATATAACAAATAGTTGAAAAAGAAAAGAAATTCTTTAAAAATTTTCATGAAAAATAGTTTATAAGCTTTCAAAACCACCTACTTGAAAATTAAAAATGATTTAAGTATGTCGCTTTGAAATAATATAAAATATAAACCATAAGACCGATATAATTTAATGTTAAAACATGGATTAAAAATATAATACATTATTAAATTATAAAATTAATATGATTAAAAATTAATTATATAATAATTAATTAGTTAATTGCTATTTAATAATAATTAATTATAAAATAATTAACCAATTAATTAGTAATATAATTATTTAGTATACAAATGTTAATTATATAATTAGTAATATAATTATAAATTATATTTATTCATTATATTTAATAATTATTAATTATTAAAAATTATTATATGGTAATTAATTAGTTAATTGGTAATATAATTATTAATTATATAATAGTTAATTAGTTAATTAGTAAAATAATTATAAATTATGATTATTCATTATAATTATTAATTATTATTATTTATTACAATTACTAATTATAATTATTCATTATAATTACTTATTAAAATTATTAATTATTAATTATTAATTATTAATTATTAAAATAAATATAATTTAATAATTAATAATATAATTATTAATTATATAAATATTATGAGTATAATAATATGTTACATAATTAGTAATTATTAATAATTAATTAGATGAATAGTAAAATAATTAGTTAATAAGTAATATAGTTATTAACTATTTAATAATTAATAAGTTACTTAGTAGTATAATTATTAATTATATACTAATTAATTAGATAATTAGTAATAGATTTATTAATTATATAATTTGTAATTAGGTAATTAGTAATTATTAATCATTAATTATATAGTATCTAATTAGTGAATTAGTAGAATAATTATTAATTATATAATAGTTAATTAGTTAATATTTTGAGAAAGATAGAGCTTAGACCCTTTTTAGAATTAGTTAATTAGTAATATAATTTTAAATTATAATTATTTGTTATAATTATGAATTAGTATTTATAAAAAATTATTATATAATAATTAATTAGTTAATTTTTACTACAATTATTAATTATATAATAGTTAATTAGTTAATTAGTAATATAATTATTCAGTATAATTATTTATTACTAATTATTAAAAATTATTATATTATTATTAATTATTTAATTAGATAATTAGTAATTTAATTATTCTTTATAATTATTCATTATATTTATTCATTATAATTTTTAATTTTTAATTTTTAATTACTAATATAATTATTAGTTATAAAAATATTAATTATATAATAATTAGTTAGTTAATTAGTAATTATTAATAATTAATTATATAATAATTAATTAGTAATTATTAATAATTAATTATATAATAATTAATTAGTTAATTAGTAATATAATTAGTTAATTAGTATTATAATTAGTTAATTAGTAATATAATTAGATGATTAGTAAAATTATTATTAATTATTTAATAAATAATTAGATTCTTAGTAATATAATTGTTAATTATTTAATAATTTATTAGTTAATTTGTAATATAATTATTAAATATATAATTTGTAATTAGTTAATTAGAAATTGGTAAGCATTAATTATATAATTACTAATTAGTTAATTTTTAATATAATTATTAAATATATATTATTTAATTAGTTAATTTTTTATTAATGATGGAGGTGGGGCCCTTTTTAAAATTAGTTAATTAGTAATATAAATATAAATTATAATTATTCATTATAATTATTAATTGGTATTTATTAGAAATTCTTATATAATAATTAATTAGTTAATTGGTAATATAATTATTAAATATATAATAGTTAATTAGGTAATTAGTAATATAATTATTCATTATAATTATTAATTAGTAATTATTAAAAAATAATTATATAATAAATAATTAGTTAATTAGTAATATTATTATTCTTTATAATTATTTATTATAATTATTCATTATTATTATTAATTATAACTATTAAATATTAATTAGTAGTTTTTAGTATAAGAATTAGTTAGTTAATTAGTTATTATTAATAATTAATTATATTATAATTAATACGTTAATCAGTAATATAATTAGTTAATTAGTGATATAATTATTAATAACTTAATAATTATTTAACTACATGGTAATATAGTTATCAATTATATAGAAATTAATTAGTTATATAGTTATATAATTATTAATTATAAAATTTGTAGTTAGTTAATCAGTAATTATTAATCATTAATTATATATTAATTAATTATTTAATTAGTAATAAAATTATTAAATATATAATAGTTATTTAGTTATTTTTATGAGAAAGATAGAGCCGAGACTCTTTTTATTTTTAGTTAATTAGTAATATAATTATAAATATAATTATTCATTATAATTATTTATTATTATATATTAAAAATTATTATATAATAAGTAATTAGTTAATTGAAAATTTAATTATTAAATATATAATAATTAATTATTTAATTATTAATAGAGTAATAAATTATAATTTTTCATTATAACTTTTCAATTGTAATTAATAAAAGTAATTATATTACTAATTAATTGTTTAATTATTATATAATTAATTATAATTAATTATTAATTAACTAATTAATTATTACAAAATTAAATTTTAATAATATTAATTTAATAATTTAAAATTTATTATATGTTTAATCCATGTTTTATCTTTAAATTATATCAGTCTTATAGTTTATATTTTATTATTTTTCAATGCCACATATTTGAATCAATTTTATGTTTTAAGAAGGTGGTTTTGAATGCTTATAAATTAATTTTCATAAACATTTTTTACCAAATTATTTGTATTTTCATCTGTATGTTATATTTATAATCCATTTATTATGTTTCATTTATATCAATCTTATAGTTTATATTTTATAGGCTTT
This sequence comes from Viscum album, assembly GCA_963277665.1. Taxonomy (NCBI): domain Eukaryota; kingdom Viridiplantae; phylum Streptophyta; class Magnoliopsida; order Santalales; family Viscaceae; genus Viscum; species Viscum album. The sequence goes on from OY728148.1 coordinate 1,146,365,267, forward strand.
TAAAGTCACGTGCTTGAAACATTTTTATGTTTCATGTATTTGTCTTTGAAAATGTATAAATTATTTATCATCAACATTTTTTATGAAATTATTTTTATTTTCCTCAATTTTTTATATGTTTAATCCATGTTTTAAGATTCGTTTATATTGGTCTTGTAGTTTATATTTTATAGGTTTCGAGTGTCACGTACTTGAAAATTTTTATGTTTCAAGTATGTGGTTTTGAAAGCATATAAATTATTTTTTATCATCATTTTTATGAAATTATTTTTGTTTCAAACTATTTTTTATATTTTTAATCCATGTTTTATGTTTCATTTATATTGGTCATATATTTTATATTTTATTCTCTTTCAAAATCACATATTTGAAACAGAATCCCACCTAAGAAATGCAAAATGTTCTGCGCAAGAAAGGAAGAACCAGAATCCCACATCAGAAATGAAAAATGATTTCCAGGGTTAGGTATCCTATAAATGGGTGCCCTGGGTGAGAGCTTCTGTCAGAATCCAGACTGCTGTATTGGCAGTACTGCTGGATTTTAAATTTTTTTTTTAAACCTAGACATTAAAAAAAAAAAATTCAAAAAACTATTAAAAAACATGTTTGGGGCATAAAATGCATTTTATATAATTCTATATTTGTAATAATGTCAACATTATGTTCTTTAATAATGTGAGTTGTGTATAAATCAGTAATAAAAACACTTGAAACTGGGAAATCGTCATTGAGTTGATATTTTTTATTACTATTGGTAAATAAAAACAAAAAAACATGGTTCGTAGAATGTGTGATTGTACTTATGTTTAAAACATATAGTTTATATGAAATGTTTTTGAGATAAATGTTTAATGTGATTTGTTTTCTATATTGATTCTTTCTAAAGACGATTTTTGTGTTTAACACTCATTTCCTATTTTGTATCACATAATAAGACATTAGTTTTGAAATATAATATAAACTAATAAAGAATATTGTTAGAGGAATATGATTAAAATAATTTTGAATCCATTAAATTTTAGAAAATTAGACAATTATAGAAATGGTATATAAACATATACTTCAATGTTCACTATCTCTCTTATTTAATGCACTTTTCTATTATTATACAGTCAGAAACACCTACACATTACTGATTGTTCTTATCAGTTAACCATTTTAATATTTTCATAAAATAAATTGTGTATAGTTTGATTAAATTATTTGAATTATAGAGCATAAAAACTATGATAATACAAAGTGAATTCTAGAATTTTATGTTTTCATTACCATGATTAATTTCTATGTCAGTTAAAAAAATAATATATTATGGTCACACCTTGATATATTTATAATTTGTGATGCATGTAGAGAAAAATGAATAAAAAAATATAAATATTGTATTTCAAATTTTTAAAAAATATATATTTTTGGAACTATATTATTATTTAAAAATAGATAATGAATGCATGTTAAAAATGTAACTGTTTTTGGTAAATTATAGAATTTACTAGTTAATATTTGTGAGGTATGAAATTAATGTCACCTGATTGAAGTAATATGTATTAATTTTTTGTTATTTTCCTGGCTATAAAATTATGTAGTGTTTTATATGTTTCTTAAACAATTTAATAAAAAATACACTATTATATGAGATTCTGAAATCTATGGTGGATATATTTTGTCTTGTTTTTAATTATAATTAATATATAATGATTTATTGTTGAAAAAAATGTTTCTAATAATAATCCTCACATTGGATAATAATGGTAAGAAATATTTAATTAGCCTAGTTATCACATAATATTGACCATTTTTTTGGAAATAATTTCTATTTGTTCATATTTTGGTACACAATGAAACCAGTGACTGACATAAATTAGTTTATTATAAAATACATACTAATAAATTTATTAACCCTTTCTTGTATATGAAATAGATGTTTTTTATTTGATGTCTATTGTTTTAGTAGTATCATAATTTGGTAGCCAGTTTTTATATAATCTAACTTAATGAGCCATGTTTTTTTTTGATAAAATGTTTTCAATTATGGGACACTATGACAAGATTACTTTTTAAAACATTGTTTTGAAATATAATCATGTTTTACAAAATATATTTTGTGTTTGATAAATTAATAAAAACCAATCCTTAATAATCTTTTTCATAAGGGAAATTTATAAAGAGTGTTTCTAAAAAGTAATGATTATTCTTTATTAAAAATATATTGTTATATGTTTTTTAGAATTTTTATTTTAAAAGTTTCATTTTCTCACGATTGATTTTGAAGTGTTTTCGAAAAATTTATTTTAGAATTATTCTACTATAGCTTAATTTTTTAATGGATTTGATGATTTTTTTAAAATAATGTATATTGATATATATCTTTAATAAAAATATTATAATTGTTTATATAAATAAAGAAAATTCCATGTAGTTTCTAAGAAATATTTTATATTTTGAATTAATGGATAAAATCCTTGATGGTTTATTGGAATGGGTAGTAATGAGTTGCTCGGTCTGAGAAGGACAAGGATGAATATTTAATTGGGAAATAGTGGTTCTGGAGGTTCTTATAGTGACCTATGATTAGAAACATGTTAAGATTATCCTATTTTAATTATTTTAAAAATTTTGTGATTATATCCTTATTATATGTATGTTATGTTGGTGATCTATTAATATTCTTATCCACATAGTGCATTTAATTATTTTTTTATGGAAATAATGTATGAAAGGGAAATAGTGGTTTCATTTGGAATATGATGCCTCATAGTGTGAGTATCAAGACTTTTCATGAGTGTTGGGGTATGTTTTGATATATATTGTCCACTAGGAAAAATAATCATTTATGTAGAATATATTTAAGGGACTTCCATTCATAAATGATTCCTTATTATAATAAAAGGAATACCATGGATTGTAGAACATGATTTCATATCAATTTTATTTCTTCGAACATCTATCAATAAATATTTTAAGGATATGTTTATCCTTTCATTGGGGTTGGGACAAGAAGATAGATATAAACCTAGAGATATTTTATAGAAAAATAACGTTATTTCTAATAGATATATGGAGGAAAATAGGTTTAGTAAGGATATATTTGGTAATAAGGTTCACCTTACCTGACTGAATCCATCCTCAATCGAATTTCTTAATGAACATTTGTTCATCATGGGTAATAATAATATGGGTAATATAATTTTTGGGTATTTGTGTGTGGGTTATTATATAGCTTGGTCTATGGCATTATAAAGTAGGAATATGTTTTCATTGATACCTTGAAAACACTTACCCTCTGTTCATAGTGGGTTTTAAACAGTTTTCTATTTGTATTTTCCCAAGAATTTTCTTGCAAAAGACTAATCAAACTAGGATTCTCAGTTCACAACTTATTAGGTAGTATTAATCTTATCTCAAATGTCTCTTGGCATTGGAATAATAAACTGTTTGTATATGAATGATTCAAAAAAAAACAGTGACATAAACTTCAGTCTTATATGAAAAAATGGTGTAATGGGTATATTTATGATGATTGTCAGTCAAGGTTTGGGTAATGAAATCCAAGGACGCTCAATGGAATGTGAAGGAAGACAGATAGCTCATTATTGGGTTAAATCGTTGGATATTCTATAGGCTGTAGCGATGGTCATCATTCTCATCCCTTCCCCGTCAGAGGGGGAGGGGAACCCATATTAATATTCCTTCATTCCGTTCTGCAACCCCAATTATATCCTTCATTTCCAAAATAAATTCTTAATCTCTATTTTCACTAATCTCCGTGATGAATCTCCTCAATTTTAATTTAATCCTCAGAGTTTATAAAATCCTCCAATATCTGAAATATGACCATGGTGTATCGAAAAATTTTGCGCCAGCCTTCATTTGACACATTTTATTACTTTGTTTTTACTTCATCATGTCTTCATGAGCAGGAGACTGCCGAACTTTTGGATAATAGGCATGTCATTGTCTGTTTATAATCTAAAGATGATTTCATCACTACATATTAAATTTATTGACGATCCTAAATTATATTTCAATTCTATCTAATAATATGGAACTATGATCTTCACATTAACTAGGATGATCCATCATTATCATTGTTGTTAAGGTTTCCCAAACATCCACTCCATTTTCAAAACCCTTCAATTGTATGTATGTGAGGAAATTAGGTTGGTCGATATTTCTATTCCGACACAAGAATAATTACTACCTGCCACATGATCTCACAATCTTTTTTTGTTGACTTTGACATCTCAAAACCCCATTTGAATGGATGTGGATTTCAGATAAGGAGGAATTTAAATATAAATAGATGGTTGTGTTAGAATCTTGGAGGAAGTTCTGTATCTATTGAAACTATTTTTGGAATTTTTCATCTTCGTGCAGGTGAAGAAAAAAAGAGGATCACAGGGGAAAAGATGAATGTATCTATTCTTATTAATCATAGCCCAGTTATTGAAGGCACAAAAAATGTTATTTACCCAAGAAGAGTTTGAGCTCGATGTCTGCAGCTCTGAAGGCACAGGAAGTACATTGCCAATCCCCTCCAAGGGATCCTACCTCCTTTACAACAGCTGTGAAATCGGTGATTTCTGTTTTTCATTTTGGTGTGCACTCAGCTTCTTTCATGGTGTTGAAAATACTCTTATACGGTAAAAAATGTTACTATGGAATGAGATGAGGTGCAAGAGAGTGAGATTTTGTCATCAGACTCTAATAGGGGGAATGTAAGATTATAGAAGAGAGGGAGAAATGCTTAGAACTGGGTTTTCATTCCAGAGAAGGAATATAGGGGAAATATGGTATGAATTATGGAAATATTATTGTCTTCTTATCAATCATGATTGAACCTCAATGGGCTTCATAGAGGATAAGTTCGTTGAAACATTAAGAGAGCTTCCCATGAAATATGAGGAAGAGATTCTTGAGAATGTATTGATGATTCATGGTTCTATAGAAGATGTTGAATGAATTAATTGGAGACAAATTCTTGTGGACACAAACAAGGTTAATTATGATTGTATTACATTAAAAAATTAATTATCAACAAAGGATTCAACAATAAAAATATATTAATGGAGGTGTTTTTATAATCATGGGAATAATGGACTCTCAATTCAATGTTATTATCAATGAAGTCTCAGTTAAAAAGTTATCAGTTGGGTCCTAGAAAGTATATAGTGGAATTGTGTCTAATTGGTTTATTCTAGATTTTATTAAATTTTCTATTTTTTATGTGTCTGATGGTTTGGTCAAATTTAAGGTTTCACACTATTTCTATAAAAGTGGAATTTAACAAAAATATTTAGTTGAAATGATTCTTAGTGGTAAATTATTCATTCTCATACCATTAGTTGAACCATATTATTTTGGAGTTGTTAAGGGGTGTAAAAATAAATAAAATATCTTATTATATACTAAGATACAAATTTTTGTGATCATTGTGTCGATACATTTCGATAAATAATATCCATTTAGATATTAGTAATGATAAATAAGGCAACAAACATTGATCATTTTGGTGTGGGAGTGAGGAGATTATTATATGTACATTTCAAGTAAGGGGAATTATTTATATGGAGAATTATCAAAATTTCAATAGATGCCCATTATTTATCATGTTTTATAATGATTGACTCTTTGAGTCGGGGATTTTAATTATTGTATAGGAAATTTTGTATGTAATGGTATTGTATTGGGTAATGTTTTTGAAATTTTGACAATAAATTTTATACTAATAATCCATATACTTAAATAAAACCATGTTTCCTTGGTGGGTCTGTGATTAATGAATTTACAATTTTATATCTACTTAAAGTAATACTATATGATACCACATTTTTCTAAATTGGTAGATGGGGAGATACTTAGTTTATCATGTTGTGTGCGGTGAATGATGGAATATCATAAAAGAATAAATTTTATTTAATAGATATTTAATAGTATATTTTTATCAATAAATGAAAAATATTACCATATTTTGTGAAATGACATCTTCATTGGTTCAATTATACGTTTTCGAATAAGATGGTTTATTTATTCCAATAATTTTCATGAAGGATAATGCGTTCCTCACATAATCTTGGGGATGAAGTGTTTTTTACTGGATAAGATATTGTTGTTAGTTTCTAAATGGTGTAGGTTTTGGTTGTAATTGAATTATAATTTCAGTATGGTACATGTCATTATCTTTACACCAAGGTATTGGTGTGTATTCTGGATTCCATATTTTTTTTACCATTTCTCTCATGAGATGTTTTTTCCAATAGTTTTATTTCATTCTTCTATATTTTTGGGAAAGCATGATATTCTCATGGTAGGAAGATGCATAACATTTTTATGACTATTAATCATTCACTAATGAATAGGTATAGATTTATTGAGTTTGAATACTATTATTATGAATCATTACATAATTATTATGTCATTACTCAACTAAATTATTGATTTCCATGGAAATAATGTGTAGTGGTTGGGATATTGTAACATACCACGTTTTTGTATTAGTGGATTCATAATATCCTTTTGGGGTATATTTTTATTGGGAATAATATCAATGAGTTTCTAGTTGGATTTAAAATGATTTATATAGATTACTAGGGCGTATGTTTTGATATTAGATAGGGGAAAATGTGACGATACCCTAGTTTATCATGTGAGGAGGAGATAGATTAATTGGTTCGGTGCATGGTCTTGATAGACTATGAGATTTTAAATTTTCTCAACATTGGTGTTTTTCATGATGTTCAGAACGTTTTCCAATCAGTAACAACCTAATTCTTTCCCCTTCATAAATAAATACTATTGCTGCTAATTTGTGTTTTATGCTACACAAAAGGTAAAAATAAAAAAATATTATAATAACATTATTAAAATTTACATAATAAACTTGAAGACAGTAAACCATTAAAATCTATTTGCATTATATGGGAAATAATTATTATGAATTAATATTGAAAAGTTTTATTTCAAATAAATGCCAATTTCTATATTGTTTTTATTTTTTAACCCTGAATATAAAATTTTTAATATATAAAAATTATGAATTATAAATCATATTTTAATTCCACTCATAAAAATATACTTAGCATATATGTTTAATTTTGATATGAAAATTTTTAATTAGTAGAAAATACTTTTTTTTAATTATAAATTTTATTATTTAAAAATTATTTAACCGTATAATAAGAATTTTAAAAACCATTTCATTAACAAATAATTATTTATGTAATAAAATTATGACTTTTAATATAATACATGAGAATATAATTCAAATGTTTAGTGTTTTGATAAATAAACTAACATTCTATTTTGATGATAACAATATGCGAATTTTCTTTGAATAATGTACTTTTAAGGAGAGAATCAATTTTGTATTTCTTGGAAAGACTCGTACATTTCTTTAGACATAAAATAAATCAATTTATATAATAAAATTTTTAAATAATGACTATTTTTATTATATATAAATTTAAATTTGAACACATTTAATATTCTAATTTTTTTCAGGAGATTATGTTTTTATATTTTAAAAAATAAAATTTTGAACACTCTAATATATAATTTTTTTAAATAGTTATTAATATTTAGTTTATAAAATAAAAATTAGATATCAAGGGTAAAAGTTTACATATAATACAAAAATTACAATGAAAAATGATAGTCATATTAAAAAATGGTAATTATGTTAAATTCTAAAGATAAAAATGGCCTTAAATAACTATATCCTAGTTTCAAAATTAATGGATGAGCAGAGTTTTTGTTAATCTTGTCCTGAAATAAATATTCGCCCATTTATGATCCCATTATCTATGATTACTGCCTTTTAAATAATGAAAAATCATAAGTGTTTCAAAAATATCCTTTTTATCTTATTATTGGATACCAATTCCTTGCTTTAATGTTACACTTCATATTTAAATCTGTCCTAGAATCTCTTATGTTTTCTCATACCATTACATAGACCAACATTATAAATCACCTTATCATACTATTTTGACATATTACCTTCAATTCAATAGAACATTCCGTTTAAATTCCATTTCATAATTGATAATACAGTGTCATTAACCGAGTAGAGAAACATAGAAAGGGTTCTCATAAGAAATTATACTATGTGAAGTATGTTTTTGTTTCATTCACCTAGTTTAAACAACGTAGTATATATAATAACTATATGAGATACCATGTGATTTATGAACATTTAATCATGGTATTTAATTTTCAATTAGAATAAATATATTTCAAGGAGATTTAATATAAATATTAATAAATCTATAAGAGTTCATCATCCCAATTTCAATCAATTCAGACATGTTTAATTTTTATGAATGAAATTATTATTTTCATTATTGGTAAATTTACCAATAAAATATTGTTTCATAATACATGACTCTATTCATGGTATTTATAAAATGATATGATTTTAATTCTTCGAATGGCATTTTTTTGGAAAATTTCTAAAGCAATAATGGACTTGGTAACTCAAACACCATTCCTGGAGATATAAAATATCTCATTTGATGTTTTTTTTTATGAAATTTAACAATAAATGATGATTTAATATTAAAATCAAGGGAAAATAAATTTTTATACAATTCCTTTTTTAATAAATAACTTCATTTTTTAAAAAGTATATTTTTAAAAATATACCTGTAACATTAACTATTACAATGATTTATACAACATGTTTAAAAAAATCTAGTTTAAAGATTTTGTTTTCATAATTTTGAAATGATATCCAATGGATTTGTACTTCATGTTTCACCATATGTTATTATTATATTACATGGTTATTTTAGGTGATCATGGTTCTAAAATAAAACACTTTAGTTTATGACAATGTTTTATAATTTTATCCTAGTTTAAACCCCATTTTATTTTTTTGGGGTTTCTTATAAAAATATAATTATCTCAATTTTTTTCATAAAAATATATTTTATTTCAATGAGTTTTTTATGTTTGGATAGCTAAATTATTTTCTAAGTGCAACACATATTTTTTTATGATGAACAAGTGGTTCTATTGTAAACCATGTACTGGTAGTTCTTTTGTAAAACATTCAATGATAGTTCTATTTTAAACCTAAGACATGTGGATATGTTATAAAATAGAAAAGTTTGGGTCTGCTATATCCCATAATCAAGGAGTTATAAATTTATAGCTCATGATATTTAGTGTTTATGTGCATTTTTATGTTTATCATAATCCTAGGAGATAATGTTGTTGATCGTAAAAGTATTATTACATTAAATAACAATTATTCCCTATTTGGAATGATATATTAAATATTTTATTAGGAAATTTTGAGGTGGATCATGGAATAAATGCTTCCATATGATAATTATTCTGTAATAGTTAAATTATTTTATTCATGATGATCTTATACTCCCTTGATTAAATGTTTCGATTAATTTTTTCAAAGACATGTTATTGATTTTATTTTTCAATGTTGATGTACTATGACCATAGGTTATTTATCTATATAAATTGAAACCCACTATTTTTTATTGTAATCAATCATGGTTTTGTGATATTTTTCTTACAACAATTTATTACTTATTCTTATACTCACATACCTGATAAATATTTTATTCTACCCTTACTGAGTGTTTAAGGTGACCCATTTCATATCCATTCATTTTTCAGTTAAGGAGGGTCAGTTAAACAAATGATTTGTCTTGAAGATGGTCTAGTATGGTGACTTTTAAGAGAAATGATGTCAATTATTGTATGATATAGTGGTTATGTTACTTGTATCAGAATAAATATAACAAATTAGTTCTTTTGGATTTTATTATGCCTCAGATGTAATGTTTTAAATATTGTAAAGGATGTAAAACAAAAGTATATTTATCCAAGGATTCAACTATTGGTATTAGAGATAATATTTAGATACATTTTGATATTAAAGAGTATATTTGGGAATTAATGTTAGACAACCATTTTTTAATAAAAAAATTTATGATTCTTACTATATTATGAAACCCTTAAATATTTTTAAAGTTTTGTGTTAGAGGTTTTACAATTATATAGATCCCTTCCTGGATATTGGATAGTGGATGCAATATCTGAAATAGTTGTAGCATGGGGTAATAACATCGAATATGGAATGTTTTATATTAACTCAACCCTAACCTAGTACATGGATGATAAGATTAACTAAACACCAAGATAGAAAGTATGGGGGATATTATTTGGTTTATCATATATTCTTTATACATAATTTTTAAGGTTTGATATCTAGGTGTCTAAAAGGGATTAGTTTATCATGAATGATGAAAACCAACCTTACATTTAACCTAGAATAAAATATTTAAGACTAAATTAATTAAAGTATAACATGATAGTATCAATGTATACAACATTTTATAGTTTAATTCCATTGATCATATTATCATATTATGATTTTAATTACTTTTTAATAATATAAACTATTTTTTGGATTTAGAATTTGATGGAACTTGAGGGAATCATGATAAAAATGGGTGTGAGGGATGATGTGATGGTTTTTTCCCAAAATAAACTAATGAAACCAGATCCATCATAAATACCCTCTATGAAATGACCAACAATCTATCCAAAGTAGTTAATAATAATGAAAAATGTGTTGAGAACCCAAACAAAAAATGAAAGAAGTAACATTATGTCAAGGATTTCATGCAGAAACACCCACCATCCATTAGTGGATATTCTAATCAACATATTATTGTGAAATATATGAATGTGATGAATTTGTTTCCATTATAACGTTCTCATAAAATGATAGTTTTTGATGAATTTTTACTATTTTGAGGTCAATTTGGACACAGGATAGAATCCTACAAGGAATAAAATACTGAAATAATAATTCTACTCAATATAATTTTAGTAATTTAATAAATTGTTCTTTAATATTTATATTTATCAACTCATCACATGAATATTAAGGGTGAATTAATTGTGTGTAATCAAAACATGGATGTATCTATTGGGGGATATGAATAAAACTCACGAGGCCTAAAATTCATGCCTCTATTTTTATCTCTTATCCAGAATGTCAAATTGATCGTTTCATTACTAGATTAAATCCAAATCATCTAATTTAGTAGGAAAATAGAGAATTATGAATCCACGATTTGACTTTCAATGAGTGATAATGGAAATTATGGAATCTGGGGTTTCATTGTATTCTATAGAGGGAAAAATAAAGTATTAATACTGAGGGATAATTGATATTATGTCATATGGGGAATAAATTTCAATCCCATATATTATACAAGCATGGGAGGTAGAATTGATGTAATTTCCTTAATGGTTTAAGGAATTGTAATAAGTATTTTAATATAAGCCTCCATGCCCACAACTATTGAAGTGAGAGAAATACGATCTTTGACATAGAAGAGGAAGATATGGTCCTATATATTAATCTTCACACACCACTGTGATTAATGTGAATGGAGTATAGAATGAATTAGAATCAATTTTCAAAACCTCAGGATATTATATTAAATTATCCCATGAATCATCCAAAGAGAGTGGAATAATGTATATAATTCGTGATATCTACATCTGAGGTATATCAATATAAAAATGTTATGTGAGGTGAAATTTATCGTCATTAATAATCTCAAGGTACATTATTTAATTCCAGTTCATCCATTTAATTTATTAGAAACATGTTTTCTACGAATCTGGAATCACTACATCAAACAATGTATATAGAAAAATTTGGAAATTAACTTTTAGTTATATGATCTTATCTAAGATATATAAATCATCTCCAACTAAGGTTTATGGGAGGTAATTTCTTTTATATCTAATTATTCCACCAATGATTAATTTTATATGATTTTGGGAATGGAATAGCTATATATATAATGTTATCTTATTGATTAATTGGATAAAAAGATCTTAATTAATATTCTATATCATAATATTTTCTTATTTAAATATAATTATGATATCCCCTAGGAATAAAATTAATTAAAATGTATTCTGATACCCAACAATGAGAGACTCATTAGATCAATGACCGGGGACTAAGGGAACATTGATGGATTTCCTATTATGTGGGAATATGTTAATATGTATATATATGAAATACAATGTCTATCCCCAAAGCATGAGGTAGAGTTATCGATTATAAATATAACTAGATTTATTCTCATATATTGGATTCCATATAGAATAGTTCCTATTGAATTATAGAAATTAATAAATAAACTAATAGAAATTTGGATAAGGGTTTTATTCAAATGATTTTATTACCATGGGGATTTCTAGACCAGTATTTTCAAGAATAAAGTTAAATAAATTCCACAAGACATTGAATATAATGAGTAGAAATTGATCATAATTAAGAATATATATCATTTAAACCATATCATCAACATGTTCGACCAACTCATAGGTTCTATATAGTTCTCAACTAATAACTAATGATTTAGATATAATTTTTATGTGTAAAAATAAAGGATAACAAAAAAACAGCATTCCAAAAACGGTATGGACACAATGAGTTTACAAGTATTCCATTAAAATTAACTAATTCACTTTTTATATTCCGATATTTCTGGAATATTGCCTTTAGAGACATCCTATATCATTTTATTTTTTTTCTATATTGAAAATTATATAAAATAATTAATTCTTATTGAAGATCATGACAATAATTCTATAAATGTGTTAATGAACTTAAGAAATGATACATTGTATGGGAAATTTAGAAAATAAGAATTATTTCTAAAAAAATCCCTTTCAGGGTTATGTAATCGCAATAGAGAATATCTATAGATCCATAAAATTAAATATTATTTAACAAAGGAATAAGCAGATCACTATAACCATGATCCATAAAATTTTGGGACTATAAGGATACTACCATATCATATGAGACATTTTTCAAGGATATAAATTCCTAAATCCAATATATCATGAGAGGGATTTAGGTTCCATTAGTTATAGAAATGTGATAGAAACTATTGATTTTCATTGACATTGTTTTTCTAATTATGTTACACTAAAGTGTTTGAGGGTTTGTAATATACGGTGATACATTGATAAATGGGTTTTTTTGTGTCATCATAAATAAATATAATGTAATTTATTATAATTAATTCCAATTAAATATTAATGATCAAAATTACCCAACACACATTTTAGAGCAGTATGTATTGATCTGTGAGAAAAAAAATTCAAAATTATCTATATAGGGGGAAGCGTGATATTTGTACAAACCAAAAGAGTTTATAATATATATTCACATAGATATTGTTAAATATAGAATAAACTATCTAATTTTATTTTTACAAATACTATTGATCAACACAGTAGCACAATGGTAAGGAAAACAAATCATTATTTAGGAATGACTATACAAATAAATCCATGATGACGATTTAATGAGATGAAATTTATAGAGGATGGATATTGATGTCATAATAGTACATGATAAATTATATGATTACAAAATAACTTATCACCCTTCACTTTATATAATGATAAATAAATCATAAAAATATGATGTAGGGAAACAAATTTTTTAATGAATAATACAATGACCATATTTGATAAAGGTATAGTTATATGGTATGTAACGTAGATATGTGTCCCAAAAACTGTTAGGGCCAATAGGGGCCTATATACCCTGAGAGGGGGGGTGAATCAGGGTATGGATATTCTTTTTCAAGTTCTTCCTGCCCCACTGGATCTTGACCTCTTTGTTACAAGGGTCACTTTGTTTGAACTTGTGTGGTTGCTATGATCACTTGTCTCCTTTACCTGATGATGATGCTTTGAATGCAATGCAGGAAAGTAAGCAGGCAGACACAAAGATTTTTACTTGGTTCACCGCTAAGGGCTACGTCCAAGGAGCATACGCCGACAAGTTGTCGGTTCGTACCAAATTCCACTAGACTTCACTAGCTGTGGATTACAATGTTCGGGCTAGATCACTTCTATGCCCAGGCTCACTGCCTATACAAGGTTTAGGGTCAGCTCACTGCTTTCCCAAGGGTCACTCCCTGTTTCTCTCTCTCTGGCTCACTGCCGGTGTAGAGGATCACCTTCTTCCTCTTCCTAAGCTCACTGCTCCAGAAGGGATTCACTCACTCACAGTTTATAGACCTGTAGGTCTATTCATTTCCATTAAGTAATGCATCTTTCTCTGTATGTAGATGCTCTGTTGAAGTCCAACTTTCACCCGCAGATGAATCTCACTTTGCACCAGATGTACCGGGCAACCTCAATTTTTACGCGCAACCCTTACGGTGTCTTGCGCGCAATTTCTATGCTTTGCGCGAAATTCCTTTTTCGCGCAACCTCCAAATTTTACGCGCAGCCTGGAAACTGCCTTGCGCGCAATTCACTGCCTTTGCGCGAAATCCACTTTTCGCGCAACCTTCCTTTTACGCGCCAACTCAAACTTTCTGCGCAGCCTTTGCTTTTCGCGCAATCTGACTTTACGCGCAAACTTTAAGTTTACGCGCAACACCCTTTCAAACTTCAATTTCGCGCACCAGAGCTCAGGTATTTTCTATGTCTTGAACTCTCTCGGATGGAGGAGGGTCACTTCATATTTATAGGCAAAATCGACCCCGCGCGAAAAACCCTCCTTGAGCGCGTAATCCGCGTTGATCGCGAAATACAAATCTTCCGCGCACAACCATTTTCCGCGCACTGCTCCATAATTTCGCGCACCTCATGCCTTTGCCATTTTACGAGCTTCGGACCTCGTAACACCTCTTGCGCGAAATACTTCATCCGCTATTTCGCGCGCCACTTCAATTTTCCGCGCACGCCTCCAAAATTTCGCGCGCCCCATGCCTTTACCGATTTTCAAGCTTTCGGCCTTGAAACATCTTTTGCGCGAAATACCATTTCGCGCAACCCGCTGTTTTGCGCGCCACACTTCAAGATTTCGCGCAACCCTCTAGTTTTGCGCGCCACGCTTGATTTTTCCGCACACCTTCTTCATTTCTCTCTCCTCAACCTTTGCCAACAACATATCACTCCATTTTCCATTGGCGATTTTCAGGCCCAAAAATTTGGCAAACACTGGAAAACGGCGCCACCTTGTACTGCTCTTTTGTACCGCCTCCAGATCGTCCTTTCCTTTGTCAAAGTTCTTTGTCAACATGGAATGTCAACAAATTCTCGGGAACTCGACAATTCTCCATGGAAACCTGCTTTGTCAACAAACACAATCAACCCAAAAATGCTGTAATGCTACCTTGAGGGATTTTTGCCCAACAATCTCCCCCTTTGGGTTTGTTGACAACTCTTCACAACTCTGCTCAGAAATATTTTCTGCACTTTGATACCTCACTGAGTCTTCTTCCAGCTGCTACCACTATTCGCCTCTTGCGATTATGATAGCGTTCAAGGATTCACTTAACATGTACTCTAAGCCCACATGAGCAATGCTCGGCGTGAGAAACAAGAGTAGTATGAAAAGTTCATCAATGAATCACTTCATGTCAGACCCTAATTGTCGATTCCACCCTGACACCAATTCTTAAAATAAAACCAGTTGTTGAACCACACTGATACCAATTGGTGAATTCTTAAGTTGATACCGATTGTTGATAGCTGGACACGTCTCACACCATTCCAACACCACTGATATGCTTTTATCACGATCCTCAGCTGTCGTGATTTCTGTGATTTGATCGATCACGTCTAGCATCGTCAGATTTAAAAATCTCTCCCCCTTTCTCATTGCTCCCCCTTTCTGGCTGCTCCACCTGTCAGCTTCTCCCCGTATCAATTATGATTTATCAAATCTCCGCACTATTTTCTCTCTTGAACTAACACTTTTCTCCCCCTTTGTCAAGCACTTTTCAAGCACTTTTCTCCCCCTTTGTCAACGAACCCAAAGGTCACGCCTTTGTAGTCTGTAACATAGTAGAGAACACATATCAGCACATTAGGGAAAAACACACCATACCTCGGGGAGAGGGGGGGGGGGTCCCACATCCACACTATTTCAAGTGCGGGGAATCGACTGAACTCCCAGAGCCAGTCGATGCCTCTCAAAAGCTTCCTTGGGTAAGGCCTTTGTCAGAATGTCTGCAACCTGGAGTTCTGTAGGCACGTACTCCAACTTTACAATTCCCTGCTCAACCTTCTCCTTGATAAAATGATACTTAATCTCAATGTGCTTTGTCCTTGAATGATGGACGGGATTTTTGCTAAGATTTATAGCACTTGAGTTGTCACACTGGATTCCGATCGGAGACTTCACTTCAACTCCCATATCTTCAAGCTGCTGCTTCATCCACAATAACTGTGTGCATGCTTGAGTGGCCGCAATATACTCAGCTTCTGCGGTGCTTAATGAAATGCAATCCTGCTTCTTGCTTAACCAAGCAATACATAGTCCGCCAAGATAAAATGCACCACCTGACGTTGATTTTCTATCATCTGCTGAACCGGCACAATCTGCATCAGTATATCCCAATAACTCTGTCTGAGATTTGTCGTTGTATGTCAAGCCGAAGTCCACCGTGCCCTTGATATAACGAAGTATTCTTTTCACTGCAAGCATGTGACTTTCCTTGGGATTACTCTGATATCTCGCTGCTTGGCATGTGGCAAAAACAATATCAGGCCTTGTTGCGGTTAAGTACAACAGACTTCCAATGATTTGCCTGTATTCTATGATATTAACTGCCCTGCCACTGTCATCTTTTGATGATTTCATCCGGGTAGAAACCAGAGTCTTCATCTCCTTGAAATTTTCCATTCCAAATCATTCCAAAGCATCCTTGGCATATTCGGATTCAGAAATGAATGTTCTATTCCTGCCTTGTGTAACTATGCTTCATCTGATCTTCCAAATATTGTGTCTTCTTCCTTGACCAGCCTCACCATCCTTTGATTACTATTGTTGTTGAAATAAAGATTGTAATCAAATCCCCCACACTGAAAACCAATCTTCTTCAAATACTGATATAGCCTTCAGTACCATTCTCTTGGGGTGTATGCTTTGCACACCAGTCGTGCTTTGTTTCGAATCATTGTGCCATCTTCGTTTATCTTGTCTAAATAGACCCATTTTGTCCTGATGACGTTTTTATCATCTGGCCTCGAAACAATTTCCCAGGTCTGATTCTTCTCAATTCTGACCTATCTCTTCATTCATGGCATGATCCCAGTTTTCATCTTCAGCTGCATCAGCAAAGCATTTTGACTCAACCTGAGATAGTAATGATGTCTGCTGTAGTGATTTCATTCTCTTTGTCTGAACTGGATCTCACTGATCACTGATGATAGTATGCCTGTCAATTTCAGCTCGATTCTTTGTATTTTGTGCAGATAAGGATTTTACATCCTTGTACTCATCATCAGTATCTTATTCTGAGTCACCCTCAGCCACTTCTTCTCCCCCTGTGTTGCTTTCTTCCTCAACACTTTCGTCAGGAAATTGTTCACTGACTCATTTTTCAGTGGCTTCATTTCTTTCAGCTACTTTTCGCAACTTCTTGGTATCCTGAAAAACATTCAGCTGATACCACAATGTTAGATCAAAATAAATAAGCATGAAATGCTTGATCACTGCTGCTACTCTCATAGTATGTCTTCTCTCGATAGACAACTCTTGAGCTGGGTCATCCAATTATTTCCTTGATGGATCTGGCATCTGATTTTGTTGTTGAATGCTCCCCCTATGTTATGCAACACTTCCTGGGGTTAGGCCCAACAGTTTAGACCCATAACACGTATTTTCCTCCTACATCATTCGTTCTCATCTTCCAATCAGATTTGAGCCACTAACAAAATCTCTAAGCCTACGGAGTTGAAACTCGGTGTAGGAAACAAGAGATAAAGTTAATAACACAATCACTTCCTATTGTGCTCTGTTGCTCTCCTTCTTCTTCAACTCTAGTATCTGATTTGAATCAATTGAAACTCTAGAGCATATCATTTCTCCACTTCGCATCCTTAGATGCCACTTCCCCTTGGATTGTATCTCCCTAAAACCTGAAACACAAGAATCATCAGTTAATAGCATTTATATACATAGGGAGAGGGGAGTCTTCTAGAATCCTCAACATGAGGATGATGGTTGATCCTGATGGGTCAACCCTTTGATTCTTTCTTGGAGCGCATCACACTCCTTTCTTGCTTCCTCCAACTGCCTGACCAACTTCAAATGTTCTGGCCATATGACTAGGCATTCTTTGCTCACATTCTGAGCCTTTTTCTGATATGAAGATTCTGCAGACATGGCCTTTCTCACAATCTGGGGTTTAGACCAACTGGTACACATTTCGATCTTTGATGTTCTACCGAAATTCCATTTCCCTTGATTGTTTCTCGGTGCAGGAATCTCCTTTCTTGTCATCTTCCCTGTCTTCTTTGTCCGTTGTAGGGATCTGCCTTTTTCTTCCACTTCTCGTTGAAAAACACGACATGTGGATTTTTCGATGCATTCTTTGCTTATCTGCCTTTTATCAGATTTATGAGTCACCGCCCTATTTTTCATTGGTGGTGGGTCCTCCATTGAACGTCTATTCTTCTTTATCACCTCTGGAGTAGATCTCCCCTTAATCTTCCAGGTTTGCTCACATTCTCTCCTTGAGAGCTGTTGTGAGTATGACAGAGGAGGTGACTGATACACCTTTCGTTCAGCTCCATGTGATTTCCCCGAGGCTCGAAGCCTATTCTTCTCCTTACCACTTTGTCTCCCAGTACATGCTTCTTTCTTGTACACTTCCTGTGGTGGAGATCTCTTTTCTTGTTCCTTTCCCTTTCCTGTTTTCTTCTTACTGCAATGTCTCGCCATGTGTCCATAGTGAGAACATATAAAACATTTTCCCTCAAGGGCATACCTCATTTTATCATCTCTCTGCTGAGATGTTGATGCACCTTGAGTTCTTCCTCTGATATTGTTCTCCTGAGCTTCCTGACACATGCTCATGGTGTGTCCCATTCTTCCGCAGTAATAGCATCTAATATATGCTTTCCTCTGAGAAGCTCTTCTTTCTAATTTCTCATGATGCTTCTTCTTGTTCTCAGATTTATTAATGTTTCTCTTTTCACAGCCTGAAATGTACTCCAGAGCCTCTGTACAGAAGCTTGATGTGTGGCCATGAATCCCACAGAAATAGCACATGTCGTCACTTCTTTTTGTAACTGACCTCTTAGGCCTATCTCCAGCACCTATAGGTTTTCCTCCACTCCTGGAACTGTTCACGACACTCTTCTTATCATGCATGGGTGGTGATTCATAAAATCCAATACCAGCTTTTCCGAAACTTGCTGGTCTTTGAGCTGAGAAAATATTCTGTTGTTTCTCTTCAGAAAAAGCATATCTGTTCTTCATTTTATCATCACTTGTCGAAGGATGATCAAATAGTAAATGCAATGCATCCTTCATTTTAGGCTTTCCTTTGGATTTAGACTTCTCTATTTCCTTCTTGACTGATTCTAGCTCTTCTACCAACTTTTGAATCTTCATATCCCTTGATTCAAGTTGGACATCAAGTTCTTCCTTGAGAAGCTTCCCTCTACTCACCTCATCTTCCAGTTCATGCTTCATCTTATCAACCATGTCATTTTGCTCCTTTACCTTCAATTTTTCTTGAGCGACAGAGTCAGAGCAACATGCATTCTCTTGTTGTAGCCTTTTATTTTTATGAACTTCTACAGTCAACTGTGCTGCTAGATCATTATTTCTGGCTTTAAGATTTCGTGCTTCATCTGAATTTTGACTCTCTTCATAATCAACAGCCTTTTGTTTTCCTTTCATTCTAGCCATCTTCTGCAGCTCTTCAGCATTTGAATCATTCTTCTCTGTTAGGTCAGTAACTATATCAATAAGCCTTTGATTTAATCCTTTTAGCTTGTTGACCTCAATCTCCAATCCCTTGATCCGGATATCTTTAGATTTGGCTTCTTCAGTGTTTCCAACGTCACTTGGAATATTAGGTTCTTCGATGCTTTTGAATTGATCTTTCACTTTTCTGTTCAAGCCATCGATCTCCCTTTTCTGTTCTTCAATCTTAATCTTATACTCACTAACCGATTATGAGTTCTCTCGTGTTGATAACTTGAGTTTCTCAATTTCTTCCATCAACTCAGACTTCTCTTCTTCCTGCTGCTGCATGTAGAGTTTGGCATCATGAACAACTTTGTTGGATTTCTTTGTTTTTGCTCTCCAAACATCTATCTCCTCAAGAGCAGCCTCCAACTCAGCTCGCATGTCTATTCTTCCTTCAATTTCTTCTTCTGTTTCAGCATCACTCTGATGCTCATGTACTTACCTCATTCCAACATCATGATTGAGTGAATCAATCTTTTCCCTATCAGATTCATCCAGACCTTCCTTCAGTAAGCTGTTTGATTCTTTTAGTTGAATCACACTTTTTCCGAAAACACTTCCACACTGAGGGAATTTACCTGACTTCTGATTCTTCTTTGATGCTTTTCCTTTTCCCATGGCAGATTGAGAGATAATAGAAAAATGTATCTTCAACCACACAGATCGACTACACTATGTCGAAGCAAACAAATCTGATAAAAGCAACCTATCCCTCTGATACCAATTGTTAGGGCCAATAGGGGCCTATATACCCTGAGAGGGGGGGTGAATCAGGGTATGGATATTCTTTTTCAAGTTCTTCCTGCCCCACTGGATCTTGACCTCTTTGTTACAAGGGTCACTTTGTTTGAACTTGTGTGGTTGCTATGATCACTTGTCTCCTTTACCTGATGATGATGCTTTGAATGCAATGCAGGAAAGTAAGCAGGCAGACACAAAGATTTTTACTTGGTTCACCGCTAAGGGCTACGTCCAAGGAGCATACGCCGACAAGTTGTCGGTTCGTACCAAATTCCACTAGACTTCACTAGCTGTGGATTACAATGTTCGGGCTAGATCACTTCTATGCCCAGGCTCACTGCCTATACAAGGTTTAGGGTCAGCTCACTGCTTTCCCAAGGGTCACTCCCTGTTTCTCTCTCTCTGGCTCACTGCCGGTGGAGAGGATCACCTTCTTCCTCTTCCTAAGCTCACTGCTCCAGAAGGGATTCACTCACTCACAGTTTATAGACCTGTAGGTCTATTCATTTCCATTAAGGAATGCATCTTTCTCTGTATGTAGATGCTCTGTTGAAGTCCAACTTTCACCCGCAGATGAATCTCACTTTGCACCAGATGTACCGGGCAACCTCAATTTTTACGCGCAACCCTTACGGTGTCTTGCGCGCAATTTCTATGCTTTGCGCGAAATTCCTTTTTCGCGCAACCTCCAAATTTTACGCGCAGCCTGGAAACTGCCTTGCGCGCAATTCACTGCCTTTGCGCGAAATCCACTTTTCGCGCAACATTCCTTTTACGCGCCAACTCAAACTTTCTGCGCAGCCTTTGCTTTTCGCGCAATCTGACTTTACGCGCAAACTTTAAGTTTACGCGCAACACCCTTTCAAACTTCAATTTCGCGCACCAGAGCTCAGGTATTTTCTATGTCTTGAACTCTCTCGGATGGAGGAGGGTCACTTCATATTTATAGGCAAAATCGACCCCGCGCGAAAAACCCTCCTTGAGCGCGTAATCCGCGTTGATCGCGAAATACAAATCTTCCGCGCACAACCATTTTCCGCGCACTGCTCCATAATTTCGCGCACCTCATGCCTTTGCCATTTTACGAGCTTCGGACCTCGTAACACCTCTTGCGCGAAATACTTCATCCGCTATTTCGCGCGCCACTTCAATTTTCCGCGCACGCCTCCAAAATTTCGCGCGCCCCATGCCTTTACCGATTTTCAAGCTTTCGGCCTTGAAACATCTTTTGCGCGAAATACCATTTCGCGCAACCCGCTGTTTTGCGCGCCACACTTCAAGATTTCGCGCAACCCTCTAGTTTTGCGCGCCACGCTTGATTTTTCCGCACACCTTCTTCATTTCTCTCTCCTCAACCTTTGCCAACAACATATCACTCCATTTTCCATTGGCGATTTTCAGGCCCAAAAATTTGGCAAACACTGGAAAACGGTGCCACCTTGTACTGCTCTTTTGTACCGCCTCCAGATCGTCCTTTCCTTTGTCAAAGTTCTTTGTCAACATGGAATGTCAACAAATTCTCGGGAACTCGACAATTCTCCATGGAAACCTGCTTTGTCAACAAACACAATCAACCCAAAAATGCTGTAATGCTACCTTGAGGGATTTTTGCCCAACAAAAACCATTCTAGTTTAGGGATCTTTGGAATGATCCTCATTTCTCACACATCATTATTCATCTTGGTTTCACAAAGATGTGTAGTGATAATTCATAAATATTCTATTGGGATAATATGAATATAGATATTGTAGTTTAAAATTATTGATGCATGGTATGGTAGTATATTATGGGACAATGACTAACGTTTAAGGGTATCATGCAACTATTTCCCATAACAGTATGGAAATTTAAAAGCATAACCAATAAATACATCTTAGGACTCCAACAACATCTAAATTCCATTAGCCTATTTGGGATCTATTCATACTTCATATAATGTTGTTGAATTTAATTACCACGAATGAGGATTACACCCTTGACCAACTCTGCAATATATATAAAAGGGGTGTGGTGAGGTTTTATTGATTATATATATCCATTGAATATGATTGGAATATAAAAATTTCATCATGATTATGGATATGTATTAAAAAATAGTATAGATTGTGATGACATTTAATAATGAATTTCACCATTAGGCATATGACTAGTTGGATAAGAAAATTCAAACTCTTGAGGATATTATTTGATCTTTTTCAATGGATTTGAAATGATGCTAGTATGAACACCTCCTCTAATTGAAGTACTAATTTATGAAAGTTCCAATTCTATTATTCAATTGGAATAATATGACTCTATTTATGAACACATATATAGGAATAACATGTTCTAGGATGATGTTGATGAGAAGAAGTGTATAGGTTTTACATTTTCTTTGAAATGATATAGATGTTTAAACTATTCAGTGACATGTGAAAGAACTATAAAGTTATTATATGAGATAGGGAGATAATCATCAATGAGATATAGAGCATAATTATGGTGATATTGCATTCCTTATAATATATCCATGGAAGTGTATTGTGTGAATTAGGAATAATATGAAGCTAGTACCTATATATTAGTCACTTCAAGATCATTGATCATGTTAGGGATATATGTTATCACCTTTAATTATTTCATAATATATATCAAAAACATGATTAAATCTATGTATTGATTTTTAGGATGTAAATGTCAAAATATTCACATGTACTAAACTCAAAGTAATAGTAGTTGGAACATGATACCTCATATTAGGAACAAAATATGTATATTCTGGACATTAGAGAAAAGGTGTGGCAAAAAACACTAGTAATATGGAAAATGTGTTATGGAAAAATCAAAAGATCGAAGATTTTATTGGGAAATGAAATATATAATGAGGAAAAATATACTCACTTGTTTTCTTCCATGAAATGTAATTTATAGGATGAAATAATTTTTAAGGTGTGAATAATGTAATGAAATGATCTTGTTTTCCAAAATAAATAAATACATTTTTTTGACAACACGAATTACATGTTACTTGTAAACTAACCAAAATATATTACAATACCATTATTAATAATTATAAAAAAAACAAAAAGTTACAAAACTATTAAAATATATTACTTTTATTGAAAAAATAAATATAAGAGATAATTTTAAAAAAGGATATTTTCATAAAAAACCTTCTTCTCTATAATATTTAAAAAAAGGAATATATAAATCTGATACTGTAAAATAGATCAAATATAAATAATTTTTTAGTTCCTCAAGTCAAAATTTATATTGTATAAGTTTCATAATTTTTTATCAAATTAATGATTTTCGCAGCAAATTTTGATTTTCAAAAAACTATTGCTTTTAATATTTTACCATTAAAGAATCCCAACATCATCATTCAAGAAAAATTTTATATAATAAAATATGTATTTAATGAATAAAAACATGAATTTTAATATTTTTAGGGATCTTATAAATGTGATTTCCAATGTATGATATAATAAATTTAAAATTTTCTATAATGAGAAATATTTTTGGAATTTTAATTCAATAAATTATTCCCAATGACTTTTTCTGTTATGTATTTCCCAAAAAGAGTCATTACATTTATTATATTTATTATAAAAAATATATTACAATAAAATAAATAATATTGATAACTTTGTCTTATATATAAATTTATAGTTGAAAAGCATCAATTTTTAAAAAACACATTTCTTACGATGAATAGTTTTCATTTTGAAATTAATTGTCCTTATATTTAAAAAATGTACAATATTTAATGGAGATTAAAATAAATTTCATCATATGGAAATTTGTAAAGATTTTTTTCTTTTATTTCTAGTAAAATATATAATTACATAGATAAAAGGGATTTGCATCATTGAAGGTTAATTGGTGGAATGACTAAATGATAAAAAAGACTTAAATCACTCCAATATTGTCTCAAAATGATTTTATAATAGGATTTTAAGCTCTATAATTTTTCCCACATTCTAGTTATTTTTAAAATATTTGTTGGATTTCACATTTAATAGTTCTATGGAATTATTGAAAAAAGAATATTTTTATAAAAGTTACCATTTTTCCTCATATAAATGGAAATCAATTCCATCCTTCTAGGAATCATTTCATCATTGAATTACAACATAAATTTTTCTTATTTTATCCGTTAATAACCCAAACTAACATAATAAATCTACTAATTTCAAAAAAATTTCTTAACACCATAAAATTAAATATTAATTTTCAAGGAATCATAATTTATCCAATGAGGTTGGACTGTCATAAACCAAATAAGGGAAGAAGGTATGTGTTTTGATCACAAATTATTCCCTTTTGTGACATGTTTGGTATAATTAAAAAAATTATTTTATGTGGTTTATATAGTTTATATTGGAGACATCAATTCATGAATTTCCTTTTAATCATGGTGTTTCAATTTCAGTTATATACCCTTTCATTCAGGGTTACTTGATTAAAATATTACTAAAGTAATACATGTTTTTTCTTGTCAATTTTTCTCAATTGGGAGATGTTTTAAAGTTATGCACCAATTTATTAGAACTGTGATGTATATAATAGCTATAGAAGTATTTTTTATAGTAAATTATTTATTTAATGGCATTTTTAGAATAATATGATTATCCTGATTCAAATGATTTTTGATCTAATAAATACTAATGTTTTAAGGGAAATATAGCATAAAACTCAATTATATAATCTATAAAATTTATTATTGGAACATTTTTTAGGATATATTTCATTTAAATTAAGGTTATATTTTTATTTCCAGGTAATTTTTTTAAATAAATTTAATTTTCATGAACAAATTTATTTTCATTTTTATCATAAAAAAAGGTGTATTTTTAAAAAGATACTTTCATCATTAGATTTTAAAATGATAAATATAAAATATTTTCATAAATATATATTTTTCAAAAATTATTTATCATTATTTTCAAATGATATATCACTCATGGAGTTATGAATCATATTTTACCATATATTATTCTTTTAATTTTCTGATGATTTTTTGTGATCATGTTTTTAATATCAATTGATATTTTTTCATTTAATTTTTTTTATTAAACCCATTTTATTTCCATGGGTTCTGTAGGAAAATATATTATTTCTATTTGGTTTTTTAATTAAACCCATTTTATTTACATGGGTTCTTTATGATGTGATTAGTGAATAATTATCTATGTTTCACATATATGTTTATTTTAAGGTATGGTGGTTCCATAAAAAACCAAATATGAGGGGTTAAAATTTAATTCATGGATTAGTGGTTATTTTATAAACCTAAAATGTGTGGTTAAATTATAATCATGAGATGGGAGGGTCTACTATAGACTATAATTCATTGGTGAAATGTTTATATAATATGAGAAAAATTATTCATGAGTGCATTTTATCTAATCTTGAGCATGGAAACTACTAGGGTGGATGCATAAAATTATATTCCCCATTCTAAATAATATTTCTATATTTGAAAAATTATCATCATTATTTCCTCACAATATTGATATGTAGTTTATTAAATAAATTCTTTTCATATCTTAATTTTTGTAGAGTAATTAAAGGATAAAATTAATTATAATCATATACTTTCATGATTCATAGATTATTTTTATATTATTCTAAGTCATTTTATATCTATTATGAATCCATGATGATATTTTGTGGAATTATGTTCTTATACTGTGTATAATGATATTGACTTCTATTTTATGGTTATCAATTATAATGTTAGAACACCTCTCTTGCGGTCATGTTTTTACTTATTCTCATGAACTCATATTTGATGAAATTATTACTCAGAAGTTATTAAACATTTGAACTAACACTTATCCTATGTTTATATTTCCAAGATTATTTCCATGAGTCCTAAAAATGAAATTTATTTAATATGGTATCATTTGGAACCTTTAAGGATGAATTATCTTAATTGTTGTAAAATATAGTGATTAAGTTACTAGTCTCTAAACACACTGAACTAATCCATCCTTTGGATAATATTATGTATGATATGAAATGTATTAAATCATATAATAGAAATAAAATATTTCCTTATTTAAATAGGGTATCTATAAATAATAGGCGATCTAACCATAAAATTCCATTGATTTAATAAAAAAATTGTTTTTGATATCAATGCTCACCTTCTAACTCTATTTTTCATTAATTATCCTAGCCTATCAACCCCTATACATTCAATATGATATGTTGGGAACTCTTTTTTCACAAGATCCCATTTCTAATTGATATAAGTTAATTGTATCAGGGATAATAACCGTAAGATCCCATTCGGCTCCTTATTCTTCTTTCTATTCTAGATCCACACAATTTATTTTAATATAACCCATTATTAGTGTTTATATTCCATGATCGATTAGAATGGTAATTTTTAGAAATATTATATATATAATTTATTAAAGGATTGGGAACGATGGTTAATATCATCTTAATAGTGACTTCATTCATCATGTTTGATGAGATCTTTTATTTTGTTGGTTATTTATATTTTTCTCATCAATAATTATAAAATATGAAGGAATAGATTATTAAGTGGTTGTTTTTCCTTTTCGATGAGATCCTATTTTTATTTCTTGAACAAAAACCCCATTTATTTTATGTTTCAGAGAACCTTGAATTTTTAAATGATGTTGGGGAAAAATATTTCTTTTATAATTAAAATTGAATACACTAAATTAACACATGTAACCTGTTTGGTTAAATGTATAAAATGACTAATTTCATTAAAAAGTGATTAATGTAATTTGAAAATTGAATATATATAATAATTATTCTTCATTTTTCGTGGATTGAACCTTGTTGATTTAGGAAAGGTACTAGATTCCACATGCATCACAAATAGGATTATCAACAATAACCATCTAAGAGGATGAATGATTTACTACTCATGATTATTTTACATATCATATAAATAATATGTTTTATAAAATTTTATTCCATTGGATCGGTATCCCAAGTAGAATAAATTATTTTTTTTCTTATAAATTTCTTTAGTAATATTTAATTAGTATACTACATTGGTTCTACTCTGATTTTTATTATTTATATTTGGAATTTTTAGTTTACATTTTTTTATCATGTTAAAATTATTTTTGAAGTCTATTCGTTATTTTCCCTATGTCTATACAAACAATTTATATATCCCCTTGGTACATATGTAGATGTCATTTATCACGAAATAGGTAAAAGAAAATTAATATATTTATCTAGTGAAACATCATGATGATCCATTGTTGGGATGGTGGTTAGAGTCTATTTATGTTCATGAAGAGTGGTTAGTGTGATTCCACAATGGTTTTTTGTGTGTAAATATGTCATTTCATTTTTGGTTGGATGTCATTTTCAATTTATGATACTATGATATAGTTTGATTATTTTATTTTTATTTACATTGTTTATATTTCAAGAATCATTTTGTATTTCATTGGTTACTCTCACTACAACTCTTTCAAATCCAATATTTTTGGTAGGGATGTTACATTGGTCGTATTTGAAAAACTATGGGACCACCATTGTAGTAGGTTAAAGAAAGTATGAATAGTGATGAAAATGAATTATTGAAATTGTAACAATAGTTATAATTCTATCCTAAAATCTCCAATTTTCTCCAAGATAGTCTTTCGCAGATTCCTGATATCATGCCCTTTCCTATAGTTAGGTCAATGAGTATATAAGTTTCATTTTCATTAGGATGGTGGAATAGAGTATGAGTATAACAAATATGGACAAGAACTATGGTTCCATAAATTTATAAAAAATATATATATGTTTATTGATCAAAAGCATGTTAAATGAGAAATTTAAAAATAATGTTCCAAGCCATCATGCTCTAACCATGCTTCCATGAAACCTAACTCTCCCTACATTGAATCATTCTTAATGAAAAGGTATGTATCATTATATGCATAATGTAATATCACATAGGTATGAAGTAGGAATCAGAATAGGATTTAAGACCATCATTCCTTGGGAATGTCCACAAGAGGGTCATTTCATAACAACTCTCTTAGGTTGGGTCAAAATCCCATCATTCCCTGCTACCCAAACACAGGTTAGGCATCAAGTCAATAACACCCTTCACCTTTTAATTTAAGTAGTCTATATAATAATCATGAATAAAAAAACACACATTCTCCCTATAAGGGGATAAATGAGCTACTAAGGTTCAACATATAACATGTTACTAGATAGTGGAAGAATATATTATTCCTGATATGAACCACATCCACATATATGGAATAACTGATAATTTAAAATTTTTTATTAAAAATTTATGTTTGAGGGATTTTGAGACACAATAATGTTATTTTGATGTTAAAAAATTTATACAACATATAAAATAACAAATTTATTATAGAAAAATATTTAAAAATCTTGAATTAATCAAAATATGAAAGCTCCATGTGATTTTTGATATAATCATGTATGGATCATCTTTGATGAGATAATCGATGTGGTAGGACATATTTCCCTAGGATTTAATGTATTACTATAGATATAAAATATTATATTTAATTAAATGTCCCAATATATGATCTTTTAGGGTCCAATCAGTTATATCATCATTATGATCATGTTGACTGGATCTCTAATAAATTTTTCTTGACATATTCTTCCAGAACATTGATATAAAAATATTCCATTGAAATCGCTTCCATATAATTTAGGAGAAGCTTTAGGTTAACATCATTCATCCTTGTAACCTCATAGATTTCATCATATTCCTACAGTTCTAATAGCTAGTTAGAATATTAAAAAATACTAACTTGAATCACCTTGGACTTATAACTTTCAACCTCAACCTCATCAATGATATAGGCTTCTTCCATCAATAAAATTACACCTTCTTAAGCTACTACTTTGGCCACCTTAATATTATCCTACAATGTTGAAAATATCTCTTATGATATGAAGTGCTCCGAAATAATACCTCCTAAAGTTTCACTACAACTGGCCAAGGCTCTTCCTCTGTATTTTTATTATTCGTGCTGACTGGGAGACTATGAGAATTGAAAAATGTGAGTAGTCTTTATGGGCTCTAGATTTTCTCTGATTTTGGATGAGAATATTCACCAAGAAAATATTACATATCTCCCAATTCCTTAATCCAAACCCAAAATTCTCTATCGCCTGGTGATATTCATGACATTATGACAATGTTTGGGTGTTTGTTACATTATTACTCTAATCGAGCTCCACTTGGATCCTAGACAAGTTTTGATTCAGCTTCCAAAATAGTATAAATGGATTCCACCATTAATGATCCAGATCATATTACTTATCTAAAATCAAGGATTTTAATCAATTATGAAATTGAATCATTGTTGTAGGTTCCCTCAAGTCCTAATACCCCATGCTTGAGTAGGTCCTAAATTTAGATCAGGAGAATCCTACAAATATGGGTGAATGTTTGAACTAGAAAAATTCAGATTATACTCTGCCTAAGTGTCTTACATAACATGTCTGTATGAATAAAAATTGGGATTCAATTACTTTACCCCACCCACATATATATCCTTATAAAAAAGTTAATGACAAATATTAAAAGAACTCATACAATCTAGTTTTGTGAAAGTCATATTCGAGCCATCTAGGTCATGAATCAAACTAGAAACTATAGTGATGACCCTCTGATCTGGGTTCAGAGTCATCACTTGTATTGGATGAATTTATACAATATAAAGAGAGAAAACTACTAAATTATCATCTAAGATGATTGTACGAGGTCATTACTCCTCCCCATACTGTCAATTGGAGGATTTTTTACGTAACATTTTACACAATGAACAAGATCAAACTAAGGGGGCATTGTTGACCTTTTAGTTCCGAAAGAGTTCACAATCGACCTCAATAAAAATGAACTCTAATCGTCCCCTTGAGATATAAATTTCCACAAAAATAAAAGGAGAGATGGTGTGAATAGATCCTGATTGAGAATATCTTAACATTGAAATTGACTAACAATGTTTCTAATCAGCTTTAGAATGAGAAGATTCATGAATATTAGAGGAATCCCTGGTAGACAAATCATGATCATAGTGGCAGGGGGATCCATTTTCATGTCGATATTGAATGTCCTAAGAAATAGGGAGAAATGAACACCAAAAATCACCCAAGTTGTTTTTACCAAAGAAGATATTAGTCTAGATTCATATTAAAACTGAATAAAAATGTCATTGATTATGAATCCTAATAATCTACCAATCCAAAAAACCATTGGAATCTATGATTTACAAGTAGGATACATCCTCGGAGGGATGAATCTTAAAGAAATTATCCATCACAGATAGGTTCAATAATTATTAAGAATGTAAAAATCGTAGGAATGATATAGAGAGTGAGAGAAGTTCATTAGTGATTTATTGGAAATTTTGGAACATTTCACATTAAGGGATGATAGGTAGAAGAAGAGGCTTGGTGAAAGCGATAAACTGGTGGCATTATGATAAGGAAGGGGGTGGGGAAGATCATCCACTATCTCAAAAGGATATGGGGTTACGTTCATTTGGACATTCCATCACCTAATTCATCGATAGTTATGGGGAGAAAGAAAATGAATAGGTTAAGACAATATATTCCAGTCTCTAATGATATATATGGAATTTCTCTGAAATGTCCAATATTTCATATTAAGAAAGGTATTTTTTGCCACACAGAGTCACACTCATATAGAATATCACATCAACCATGGGTCTCATATGAATAATACATACCTACATTCAGATCATATAATGAAAGGATATGAGGGGATACACACACACACAAACGTGATTATCGAACATAAAAAATTCATATAGTGGTTCTTAATGGTAAGAACACCATACCTCATGAGTACCAATACCAAAAAAAAAAGCTTCATGAACGAATCCAAAAACCCAAAATTACCTAGAACCAACACCAATTTGTCATGTGAGTTATCTAGAATAATGATCCAAGAAGATGAAGACCACTATGGATAGAAACAAATAGGATGTACTGAATGAATAATACCACAAATGATAAATCTAGATCAAATCATGTAATGGTATGTGATCCTAGATAGATTTCAAATTTAATTAATTAAATATAAAATTATCCCTATTATATAATATAGGAATCCATTTAATTAGATATAAAACAACATATCAATGATTTACCAAAATAGAATGTAATGTTTCTAAATATATCGACGTATACATGTTGTGGGAGAGTCACTATATTGATCGAATATTCAAGAGATAAAGAGACATAGATAAGGGAGAAAAATTTACATATATTTATCTATTTGTTCATTATATATGAATGATGGTCAATCCAGGTAAGGGACATATAAGATAAGGGATTCATACTGAAATTATGGGGTCACCGCCAGTTAAAATCACACATGGGATCCACCAGCTGGCTAGTATATCTTAGAATTTACTAGGATCCCTACCACTTCCACAGGGATGATGGTTGAACACAAGTTATTCATAAGCATCTATCACATACACTAGCTATCTGGTGGAACAATACTAGCTATATGGTGGCATAATGGTAGCTCCAAAGTGCCTGGTTTGTTCCACTCATATTGTCCCATTAATCCCCAAAACCCAAATTCCATTGACCCAACTAAATGTAAAAGTTAAATTTTTTTGAATGATATGAAAAAAATTAATAAAAATATCCCTTGATATTGTCAGATTTTATAAATTCCCATATGGGTAATACAATTTTGTGTATTTATACCATTTAGTGAATATTACAAATTTTATAGTCATCCACAGTTCCACTGAAATCATTCAGAAAATAATAATGTAGTTTTACTAATGGTGGATAGAAAAAAATATATGTTCAACTACTTGAAATATATTATCATAAATAGATTTTTATTTTGTTATATATTACTCATACATAACATAAAATCATCATGTATTTTTTGTATAGAAATCAATATTTAAAATATATAATCCAATTAAAATATTCTTCCCAATATCATATGGAAATAAAAGGATAGAAAATGTAATTTAACAATATGACTCTAATTTTCGTATTAATGATGATATATGATAAGATATTTTATATTATTATAACATTATGTACTACAATATGAATAAATACTATGGAGAATACATATTTCAAATTGGATAGAACCAATGTCATTCAAGAAGAATATAGTGGATCAAATGTTAATGGAAAGATAATATAGAAAAATAATGATAAAAAATGTTTATGTTTATCCAATACATTTAATATTGGATGGATAATATCATAGGTGAATCATGGAAAATGTTCTTAGAATTTTTTATTAGATTTTCATGAAATTTTGATGAGATAGAAAAAATTACTCTCTAATTCTTACTTCTAGGTCCAAATAATTATTGGGTAATTTCAATGGGTCTAGGAGTAAATAGATCCACATAATGTTCATATACTATCCTGTTTAGATATTTATAGATAAGGAATTGATATAGTTTTTTATATTAATAATTAAGGATCACTCTATAATCAAATGAAAAAATGAAGATGTTCTTCTAGATTAATGATTATAGTTTATGATATATGTTTTAATAAGAAAACATGATTTAGTGAATTGTAAATCATTTTTTAATAGTTCCATATGATGGATCGAGAAAAAATAATTTATTAAAATAGTTGAAATTATTAGGATAATGTAACAAAATATTATTTTTTTAAAATATTTCTCTTTAATAATTTATATTTATCCAATATATAGGGTTCAACGAAACATTATGTTTAAACGAACAATGAAATAATATTAACATATTATTACATAGAATGGTATTTATTTCATAGAAATTGGATGGTATAATATGAATAGAACTACCTAAATAATGAAAAATCTATTACTATTTATGTATGAAATTAATTCATTGGTTATTAATTAATTATAAAATAAACTAAAAATCAATTGAAAAATATAAATAAAATTTAAAAATGATGGTAATGTTCTCAATGTATTATTATCATAATAAATTAAATTAAAAGCTAATCCTGAATGCTTTTAATTAATTTTAAATATTATTTATGTGATTAAATTTCTTAAATAAAAATCATATATTATTCTAAACATATGATAATATTAAATCCAATTTAATGATAAAATTGTATTTTTTCTAAAAAAATAAAATTTTCATATTTTTTACAGTTACATAAATATAATTTTTTTAAAATTATAGGTATAGATTTAGATAAAAATAATTAAATATTTTTAATCATATGGTTCAAATTTGGTAAATATTTCCCTATAAAATTTGGAGAATATGAATTGTAACTATGGAAAAGTAATCACCTCATCGTAGGGAAAATAATGTTAATCTAGATATAAAATAAGTTGGAAGGAAATAATTATCCATCCAAAGTAATATTTAAAAAAATTAATTATACCCTCAATATTTTTTCCTCCAAATTATTTTGTTTAATCAAAACATTTTCTTGTAAAGGATTAATATATTATTTTAATAAATCAATGTTACAAAATGTCACACTCTTTGTTTTTAATATCTTGTATGCGTGTAGATACTGAATAATGTATGTAATGAATGAATATAAGTGTTTATTTTGAGGAAAATAACAAAAAAATTCAATTTGAAATTTTAATTTAAGTTTTCATTAATTTTATAGTTACATTAATTACTTATACAACATTGATGAAGATTCACCCCATTCAATAAAAAATAATTATTGAATTTAAAAATAATAAAAGTTATATAATTATAATTCTATAATTTGTACCACAATTTATATATATTTATAGAACATGGTTTTGAGGTGTAGTGGAATTATATTCAGAATAAACCTTATTAAATATGTATTTAATGTTAAATTAAATAAATAGTATAAAAACTAAAAATTAAGATATATGTGGAAAATAATATCTTATTACTTTCTATTAAAATCATAAAGATATTAATATAATAAATGGAGGATTTTCTACAATGTAAAATTTATATTTTTTCCTTTTATGGCCCACTTTTATGCTCATAAGAAATAATTACTACCCTTTAATATTGATAAACGTGTAAACATAGTAAAAATTATAACTGGGTTACTACCGGTCAATAAAAATGTAAAGGATTAAATTATAAGTCCAATTTAAAAAATTATACTAGTTTATGGTATTAAAACCCAATCCTACCTTATCATCTACTCATTAGAATATTATCGATACTTTCATTGAGAATGAATTTATTTTAATTTATTATTTTGAGTAACCCAAAAAGGGAACCACTAGTCATATATAAATGGGATCCTCCTCCCTGAATTATTAACACCTCATTAGTCACTCTAGCTCACGAAAACCTCTACAAATTTAACATATCAAAATCCATATCCACAATCTAGAGGTTCTAATGTTTCCAAAATTCCAACCCCAGAACACTTTATAGAAAATATAAAGGGGTCATTTCCAAAAAAGAGGTAATCGACATACCCGATCATTTATTTGCTCTAGTATTCATTACATTCAATAAATATATTGTATGATTCATAAAATAAGAACTATTTTATCCCCAATATAATGATATTTTATTACGATTATGAAACCACAATTATACACCATCTTTAGCATCTAATGAGAATTGAAACTATCAATCGTGCATATATGGAACATACCATCACCACATAGAGATAAAATTCAATTTTCATCACCATGTTATATAATTTTAATATCATATATACCTACATACCATCCAACCCTTTGGGAAATTATAATTTCATTCATGAGTACATGTGGACTACCACCTCAAAAAAGAAATGTGATTCGTTTTTCAGTTATTTTATACATGGATGGTAATGTGGGGGAGATTATGAATATATAAGATATGTATAATATAATTATGATCCTATTAAGGTTAATTAATATTATAATTTCTTTTGTTACCTCCATTTTAAAATGATTACAATGATCATTCGTGTGCCCGACCTACCATCACCATGAAGAAGGTAATTCATTTTAATATATCTAATTTTCATGGATGAATCTAAATATGTATACAATGAATACATATAAAATTTATATCAGGATTAATATTTAAAATATGACGGCTCCAATATAAATTTAATTTTAATAGAATGATTCAACTAAAATACTCAAGATATATGAAACTATTAACACCTAGAAATGATGATCATAAAAATGAATTATTGATAAAAGGGGGTTTTGAATTGTTATAAATGGATCATATATGATAATATAATTAATAAAGTGAATATTTTATAAATGTATAAAATATAAAAAATTTATTATTAATTAATTTATAGTTCTTTCAAAGAATGTGGAACTTGAGTTTATGGTTTTATTCCACAATTACAACAATATTCTAGATTGTTTACGTCATAGTCTCCAATGGGGAATTTTAATATTTATAATCCATGTTCTATATAAAAATAAATATATTTTTTCAGTTTTCATATAATTTTGTAACAAAACATTTACCCATGTTTTATGTTTTTACAAAATACAATGAAATGAATTTTTTTTTGTTTTCTTAATGATTTACTTCATGATTTTTTCAACAAGAAACATATAAGGAATGGTTTTAAACTTATAAATAATGAATTTATTTTCCTAGTTTCATGGTTAAATTTTTCATTGAATCTTACATTAAAAAATTACTTGGTTCATGTCAAATATAAAATATTCCCTTATAAAAATAAATCTTTTATAAAGGAATTAATGTGGAAATAGAGAGGAAATTTTTCATATAAATGAATTCGATCCCTATTTCAAAATCAGTTATAATATAAGATTAAATAATTTGAGGATTCTTATTATTTAGTAGGATATTATATAACTATACCATATTTATTATTTGTATGAATTATTTATGTTTAAAATGAAATGATGAAATTTTTGTTAAACCCATGTAATTTTTTATGTGTTATGTTATTACGTAGTATTTATGAAACCCAATTATTTGTCATGGGATATGTTGTAATGAAATATTTTTTATAAAAATTTCATTTTAATAGTAATTATATGATTAATTATTTTTTATCATGTTATGGAAATACATATTATATTATTTTATTTTACATATAAGACACATATCTCGCTCTAATTCATTGAGTCAATATTAATATATAGATATATAAATAGGTCTATAATTGAGAGTTGACACTGCTCAGTACTGGAATTTTTCCATAATGACAATCATGGTGGATAACCTTTAGTTTATTGATGGTTTTACAAGTAAACACATTCCATTATGATATCCTTGGAAATGTTCCTTTACTACCAAAGAATTGATTTTATATTCATATTTTTATTCATCAATTCCATGTAATATATCTATTTTATGATATCATTATTCATGTTTTTTTGATTCTGGTATGATTAATGTCCTATAAATTTCCCATATTAACTCCATGACATAAAGTTATAATCTTTGATATACAAGGTATAGTTTTATAATGATATGAAAATGTTCCCAGACCCCTTATACTCATGTTATGATTATGTGATCATAGATTTCCCCATTTTTATATAAATATTGATAAGCTGATCTCACCATTTTTCCATTATCCACATTGTAATTAATGGTATAAAGTAAGATATGTCTATGAAGGGAGACATATATGAAGAACTAATGGGATATAATGTAGATTTTTTAAACTGATGTTTATATTTTCATGTTTCAAAATATATTTGACCATAATTACATTATTAGGGATTGAAATT
This sequence comes from Viscum album, assembly GCA_963277665.1. NCBI lineage: Eukaryota > Viridiplantae > Streptophyta > Magnoliopsida > Santalales > Viscaceae > Viscum > Viscum album. Next base: position 1,146,402,473 of record OY728148.1, read on the forward strand.
TTATATTGTAAATAATCAACTACTATGATATAATATCAATATTTGAAAAATTTAGGTTGATTTATTTGGTAACATAGAATGGTATCATGATCCTACTGAAATAATAATGACAAAATATTAGTAATAACAATATGAATAAGTCTATGTACATGAATATTAATTAATTTGTTTAGTAATAATAATGAATGACCTATGTTAAACGTATGGTTTCATAGAATATTTATTCACAACATACAGATACTATAATGAAATTTTATTTAATTTATGGTATCATACCATGATTATTGTCACCACACTTTTATTTTTGGTTTTAGTGAATGGATGGAACGTAACAGAGAAATGTTAATACTAAATATGAGGTACAATGAAAAGAGTGAAATACTAATAAATCAAATGTTATCAGAGATAGAATGAAAAATATTATCACTACGCAGACAAAACTTTCTCCAGAAATGAATTGCACTAATCTACAAAATTTTTAAAGTGGGGAAGATATTATTTTGAGTACTTTACGAGGAAATAACTACATTTTATTATTTGGTCTTCGATACACCAGTATCTGAGTAATGAATATATACCAAATAAATGCTATTGCTATTAACTAGTGTTCGAAACATGAAAAAAATTATTAGGTATATTTTTCATTTAGAAATAGATGAAGATAATAGTTGGACTCTTATCAAGAAAAAAATAGAATAAGAATAAATTTATTCTATGTCGTGGTACCCATTTAAAAGACTATTTTCAATAGGTACATAAAATTAATTCATCACATGAAAATAGATAAATAATTCATTGCGATGAAGATGATAGGTGATGAATCTGTATGAACATAAGTAGATAATTACATAATGCATTCAAGTTAATCTTCTAGTATTATCATCTTACCTGAATTTATGGTCAATTGATTCTTCATTGGATTAAATCCATGTATTTGGATATAATTATCCAAAGGGACTGAAATATCTACAATGAATTCATTCGTTGATCTATCAATATGGATTCAAATATTGGAGTTACCCATAAATCTAATGGATTATAAAAGATAATAATAAATATTTTCAAATGAAATTAAAAAAACCATGGATAGAATAATATGATGTTTTTATTTATGATCACAATTTGGAATGAAATGTGTAGTAAATTTTATAAAGGGAATTTAAAAATTTATTTTTCTTGAAAATTAATGTCATCATAAAATTGAACGATTATGTGATGGGAACAAGTTATCTATGGACGTGAAGAAAGATAAACCATTATATAGTTTACCACCCACACAAAAATTATTTAAATTCATGTATTAAAGGAATTATGCCATCTAGTTCCCAATAACAAAGGTTAATGAAGATGATCCAAATAAAAAACCCACTTTATCATATAGACAATGGGGGAATCTCATGTGGTCAATATTTTAGATGAGGGGTATGATAATGATTTGGTGAGAAGAACACATACCATCCACTCTAGAATTTATAGTGTCTTATTTTATTGTGTATCTACCAATTATTTTATATATAATGACATTTCGAAGGGTATCACAGTACAACATACAAAAATATATGATGAGTTATACGAAAAAGACCCTAATGATAAGATGATCTTATCCCATGTTTAAATTTCTTCTCTTGTTTAAGTATCTAGTAATGTGTTTTCTAAAATTTATTTATTCATTCTCTAGATAAAGTCATTATTATTTGTGGAATTGATTTGATTTCAATACATTAAACCAAAATAAAATACAATGAAAGGGAAGAATCCTTTGTTATTTTAAACCATCCATTGATCACCAATCAGTGTGATGAAAAACAGAACTTATACTAGAAATTATATATATCGTGTTGATACTGAATCCTATTAAAAAGTGGAATTTTTCTCCCATGGGAGGGAATAATCCCAACATCCAATATGTGCTTATTTTCCGGGACTTAAATTTTTTATCTCTAGAATAGTTTCGTGTTATTCCACCATGTCATGATGGTTTTTTGTTAATAAAACTCATACACGGTGATAAATTTTTTTTATACACTCTATAGAATGGCCCTATTGGGTTGCGAGAGTTGAAAAACAAAATCAAGGAGAATTCTTGGATGAGATTAATTAGATTAAGTGTATCACATTGGGGTGAACCAACATTTTTTTAATAGGAATGAAGGATCAATGTGACACTACATTTATTATCGAGAGCATAGAATGATCATTATTAAGAACAAGTATTATACACCCCTCTTGGTGACCTGTTTTTCAGGTATACGGAGATAAATAAATTTCAAATATCACTCTAAATTTATTATTTCATCAATTGAGGGTCACAAATGAAGATATACACAAAACATCATTCCATACAAGGCATGGAAAATATGAATATATAGTAATGGAATTTTTTCTAACTAAATTCCCATGTGTCATCATGAATTCAATTAATAGTTCCTTCATTGATTACCCTGATATGTTTGTGGTAGTATTTATTAAAAATATTCTTATTTATTTAAAGATTATGTATTGACTTGAAGATCATTTTATATTCTCAATGAAGACCCTAATGAAAGATATGCTTTATAAATATTTTACCATGTGTGACTTATGACATATGAATGTTTCATTTGATGGTCATATAATCATAAGTGAGAATATATCATTAAAACCATTAAGGATATAAGCTTTTACACAATATTATATAACAAACAATATGATATAGATCTATAATTTCCATGTTTTTATCAATATTATCACTTCCTTATCGAAATATTTCCACCACCATTGAATCCAATTACCAAGTCAAATCTGATGAGATCCAAGTTCCATTAAAGGTATGAATGTGAGTATTATTTTATGAAACTGAATATAAATATAGTTGAAAAACCTATTTTATACTTCCATACAATAGATATTGTGTTTTATTATATAGTGATTCGTCATTGATGGGAAATGAATTCATTATTGTGTAGAATGATATCATTATCGGTTATTCCAAAGGGAAAATAATGGTTCATGATCAAAATTTCCCAACTCATGATTTAGAGATAGATGTGGTAATTTTTTCTTTATTCATATAGAAGAATTATCTATATGATGAATAGTATGATATATATAATGATCAAAAAAATTTAGTTTATATTTTTACTCAAAAGGATCTAAACATGTAATAATGAAGATGCTTCTAGATGATTAACGATTATGTATACTCTATATATTACAACCATAGGAAAGCGAACAAGGTTGGAGATGATTGATGTCAAGAGAATAATGAATTTCAAACTAATTTGAGGATCCCAAATGATAATATACATATATACTAAACCGCGATGAATCATTAACCCTTCATATAAGTGAAAAAATATTATCTTTCCCAAATGACCGTTCATCTATCTATCTGAGTGATGAATAAAGGGGAACAAAAGGAAGATTTTGTGCTAAAATGAAGGTGAGAAACATTCCTGATATCATCCTTTATTGTGGTAGAATAATAAGTTTTAATAAAATTGTATGATTCACTTCAACAAAAGATATGAATAAGGAGATAATGAATGAATCTCATTGTTGTTTGTTCTCTATTTATATTTAACATATGAATATGTGTACTATTTGGAAATAATATTTATTGTTGGATGTAATTTAAAGGATGATCTAGAGTATTTTTTTAGATGCATGGAATATCATCATGTTAAGGCATATAAATTTAACCCTATGGGGATGTTCGACCTATAAACAATAACAGAAAAGAAATGGGAAAACACAACTATTGATATTTTCAAAATAATCCACAAAATATAAAAAATAGTATAATTTTATTTTTTTTGTTTTCCTTAAGAGGTTATCACATGTTTCTTCCATTATATAATATTATATTCTTGATCAAAACACATTTCTATACATAAAATATGTGTTACGATTTCATCGTGTGACACTATCAATTGTATCTGATTGAGATCTATGATTTACCACGATGTTTTTGAGAATTATTCAATGGGATATGTATACAGAGTTATTCCTTAGCCAGAAATATCATAATAAGATATATGGAAGATATAGGGGCATATTCAAGATATATTATAAATATTGTGATATTTCATTATGGATTCTAGAGGTTGTTGGAATCACCACCATCCATTGACGGAATTTTCCTACAACATTTTTTTACTCAAGTATTCAGATGGATTATTGAAAGACACTATATCATTGGTAGTGTAGGAAAATAAAATTCTACAGTGAATTTGGATAATGAAATCTGTTGGATTTAGATATAGTCAAGGAAATTGCATGGATGGTTATATCTATTCACCAACACATGAGATCATTTCATATTGTACAAAAACAGTTATGATGGAAATAATCAAAAGGATATAGATAAAGTGGGTTACATAGAGATCATATAGATATCTCCCTATAATATGTTTCTTAGATTTTAAAAAAATGGAAAAACTTTTATTAGGTATATTGTCCCTTTAGAAATTCTTGATCATATCGGGATGTCATATTATATGTTGGATATTCCACCGAATATCTATAAAGTTCCTGATTTGTTCCATGTATCTCTATTGAGGAAGTATGTAAATAATATAAAACATGTACTATAGATTAATGATCATATAGATGTAGAAAAATCATTCTTATAAGGAACTGTCGACAGAAATTATAGATGACAGATATAATGGTCTATTATCTAAGACCACTAACCTAGATTATGTTTTTCAGTGAAAACACCAATTGATGGATTCTATGTATAAACCTGAGGATATGATGAGTAATATTTTCCACATATTATTTAATAGAGAAATTATTTTCAAATGATAAATTAATATTATTGGGGTATAAGATAATATCTTGGTATTTTTATTAAAGTTTATATATTAAATAATTTTATTTATTTGATGGCTTCCATGTCATGGAGCACCGTGTTTAGATGAACCAACATATACTATGAAAATATTATAATTTAAAATGTAAATTATCACCTATACAATCTCATAGAAAATATGAATAATATTAATTATATTATTTAAAATGTATAGTGATATATATATTTTAAATCAATTTATGAGTTATCAATTTTTTTTAAATGAAAAAAACAGTTGAAAGAAAAATTCGTATTTTTATGGAGAACAATTTTTATTTGAAAATTTTATTTTTATCATAATAAATTAAAATTACACCAATATGTGAATTTTTTAAGGAAATATATATATTGTTTACTTAATCTATTGTTTTTTTAAACAAATAAATATTTTTATTGCAATAAAGAAAGAATAAACCTAGTTTTATTCTTTATAAATGTATTATTTATGGAATTCATATATTTAACATTTTTCACACTTCTGTTGAAGTTAATTTAATAATTTTATAGGTATTAAATTAGATAGAAAAATAATTATTTTAAAGTCAAAATTTCAAAATTTGTAAAAAAAATTACCATTTAATTTTTGGTCAGTATGAATTGAATGGGTAGAATTATTTATCATCTCAGAAAAATATAATTCTATTTCATAAAAATTAAGAATAATTGTTAAAGACATAATTATCAATGAAAATTATTATTGGATAAAATAAATTAGTCCCTTAAAAAATGTGCTAAATATTCAGTTTTTAATGGACACATTTCCATGAATATATCTAATATATTATGTATATCAAATAAATATACAAAACAAAACTATATGTTTTTTTAATAGCCTTTATGTATCTAAATAGTTGAAAAATAATTGACGAAAGAATCTATGTTTTTATATTGAAATTATTGAAAATAATTTCTTGATAAGAATTTATTTTTAATTTTAAGTAATTATATAATGACTATAATTTCTTATTCAACACCGATGAATTATTTTACTATTTAATAAAAAAATATTATGACTATTTTAAAAAATATTAAATTTAATATAATTTGTATGAGTTAATGTAAATCCTATATTTTACTTATATATAATAAATATTATATACGATTTAAATCACTATATTAAAATTCATCTTTTGTATATATGTATTAAGTGTTAAATTATGTGAACAGTGTCAAAATTGACAGTAATGATATTTTATTAAATTATTTAAAAATTTTAAAAAAAATAAAAAAAATATATGTTTGTTTATTTGTTATAAAATATCATTAATTTACAATTTAGGGTAATATTTTCACCTTATAATTAAATATTAAAATCCATTAATGTAAAATAACGGGTAACCAAATTTTAAATTACAAATTTTTAACTACTGGTTAATCAAAATGATATGGTTTAAAATTACAAAAAAATTAAATTATACTGGTTAATGGTATTACATCCCTATCAAACCATATCAATAAAAATGTGGAATTCAGAAGAAAGATAATTGAGAATTAATATACTATAATTTAATCTTTGAAGAATTAAAAAATTACCCCTCACATGAATTTCCAAAGGGAATATCCTTCCTCACTTTTTCACAAAAAATAGAGACTTCTAGTTCATAAAACTATGAAATATTGCCATCATAATGTCACAATCAACATTATAAATATATTTTTCTTCTAAAGAGGACATATATAAAACTCTTTAGAGGAGATATAACATATTTATTTCAATGAAAAGGTAGTCGTCCTACCCCGACACTTTCTTTTATACTCCTCTTTTACTCCTATAATAATTTAGAATGTATCATAAAATAATATATTAATTATCCTCAATATGATTAAATGATTTTTTAACTATTAGAAACCCAATTATAAATCATCTTTTCGATCAAGCGGGAAGTGAAATTGTCATTTCTACATATATATGGCTTATAATCTCTAAATTGTGTTACAGTTCATTTTTCATCACAGTATTTATGGATGAATATTACGATAACACTATTCATTTGTAAATTTGGATGACAATATAAATGGTATGATATGATCTATTTTCAGTTTTATTTTTAATGATTGGTAATTAGGGAAAATTTAATGAAAATATATGATATATATGCTATAATAATGATCATATAAATTTTTATTAGTCATTACCATAAATTCTATCCATTAAAGAAATTGAAAATAACATTACTGTGTATGTAGGACCTTGTATACCCATTATCAATGAAATTCAAAATTTTATCCAAAATATAGATGGATTTTAATAAATTTTATTATAATGAATATATATAAAATTGATATCATTTTTAATATTCAGGATATGATGGATCCAATATAAATATAGACATACCATAACTACTGAAAAAAATAATGATTATTTACGAAACTATTAACACTTGAAAATAGAAATTTTAATGACAAATTATTGATAAAAGGGGGTGTTAAAATATTTAAAATGTATAATTTATGATATTAAAATAATAACCATGTCTTTAATATATATTTATAATAAATATATTATCAATATATTTGAGTTTATAGATATTTAAAATTAAGGATAACTCGTGGTAAGTGTTTTATTTAACAATCTCATCAATATTCAGGATTATTTATCTTTATTTAGAATTTGGGGAATAATTTTCTTCCATATCGATGTAATATAATTTTAAAAAAATGATTTTACCATTATAAAATTACTATTTATTTTCATTATTTCACATGTATTAATTTTTAATCGAATCATTTAAGTGAATCATTTTTCTCTTTCCAAATGTGGTTCATTTTGACTTATTCAAAAATAATATATAAGGTACATTTCTTATATTTTATAGATATTTTTCTAACCACTATCATGAATAATTGTTTTTTGTAATTCCTTTAACATTTTAAATGTTTTTGTTTCAAATAAAATATTTTCATTTAAAATTTTATATCTTTTAGAAAATAAATGATTTTAAAATGGAATTTTTATTTCCTTTGGGAATTATTACAAATGATATTTCAAAAAAAAATTACATATAAGTTGAAATTATTTGAATATACATATGATTAATTGGTAATGTGATCCAATTATTCAATATTTATTCACAAATTTGATCATTCATTCTTTATATTAAAATAGAAAAATTTGGAAAACCATTTCCATACCTATGGTTATTTTATGAAAAAACAGTTTTTAATCCCATTTTATTTCTATAGTAAATTTTATGATGAGATGATAATGAAACCTCTTTAATTTCATGGGATTTGATATGAAAAATTATTTATTTTATTTTGGAACACATATGTTTTATTATAATGAGTAGGAAAATATTGATAATTCAGGACATATGGAGGACTTTAATGAGATGTGAAAATATTCATGTAAGGGACTCTCTCCATTATGATATTATAAATAAATGAAAATAAACTATGATGATGGTTTTAGGAGTTACTCATTTACACTATGATAATATTTTAATTTTTACTTGATTAAAATGAAACTATTTTTCAATTCTTATGTGTATTCCACAATTCCACACAACACACATATATTATGATATTATGATTCTTGTTTATTTAATTCTATTATGAATCATGCCTTGTAAAATACTATCACGTATACCATGGATGAATAATATGATAAATGTTTTGAAATTTAGGGTTTTTAATTTTTAATATTATTATTTCAATCATTTATACTCATGTTATAATTATGTGATACTGATACATCCATTTGTTTATCCAATATGAGAATAAGGCCCCTCTCTCTTGTTAAGATTCTTTTTACTGTGGGATTATGAAAATAATTAATGTATATGTATGAAAAGTATGAGTATCTAAATAGTTTGGATTAGGTTTCATTCAATAATTAAAATCTATAATTATTGAATAATATGATAGTATTATGTAATCTTATATGTTACAAAATAATGAATTTATGTAGAAAATATATCAGTTTATTACCTCATGATTTTAGGAGGTTAATATTATTTATTATCTATTATTTTTTGTTTAATTTTCAACCATTAAACCTTAAAAATTCAAATTTTGCTGTGATTTGATATGTAATTTTTCCAAAATATTGAATTCATTTTGAAAAGGAGAAAATAGGCTCGACTATTGACAGATAAAATTTAATCATCACAGTATATTTTAATTACTTTTTATGTCAACACATTTATTATATGATGGTAAATATTTTAGAGAATATATTATAATATATTATAGAAGGAAAAATTGAATAAATATTTAGTCACACCCCAAAAAGGAGATCCTTTATAGGTAAATAATATATTGGTAAACATTATTTTACCAAAGACTTTCATTGTTTATGACGGGAAATTTTTCATGTAGGTGTTAAAATGATACACCAATTTTGGAACTGTGTGTAGATTGATTCATTACAGTTTTTTTGTCAGTGATGAATATAAAATAACTTTTTGTTATAATATATTGAATTAATGAATAATAAAAATGAAATAAAGAGTTACACATAGACTTTCCAATGTTTTGTTATAGAATGTTTTATTTATAATAGTGACTTAGTGTTTTCATATTATATAAACACGTTATCTTGTATGATACATTAATGTAGCATATTTTTATGTGAATGAGGAAGAAATATTAGGTTATATAATTTTAAATTAAATATTTGGATATTATGTTTTTTGGCACAGTGTTACAAATTTATCCATTAATGTTGACAAAAGGAAAGGATGATGAATCTCTTATAAATTAATATATTTTCTATTATATATATATATAAATATATATTTCATGTTAATATTTTTTTATTTAGGTTTCACTATATATTATATTTTATATGTAATATGTGAATCAGAAAATAATTCCTTATGCATTGAATATTAAATCATCATTAAACCAGAAATAATATTCCATTGATCATTACATGTATTCAACAATAATGGATTGTGCATTTATAAGTCTATTTCAAAAACATGATGATCAAATTGGAAATTATGATCCCTCATTTTAGAATTTTAGTGGTCAATTTTTTACTTTTTGTTTATTTATTAATCTTAACTTCATCACATACATTACCGTCTATGCTAATTGAGCATAATTTTTTCTATAAAGATAAAATATTGATATGAAATCTAAAATTATATAGTAAATTAAATGACATTAAAAATGAAATTAAATGAATATAATATCTAAATATTTAATCCAATATTTTATTAAATTTTATATTATCAACAAATATATAAAATTTAAAAAAATGGAATTTTTAATATGGTATTAAAAAAATAATATCAAATATAATAGAAAAATATATTATCATAAATCAAGACATAGATGAAATATACTAAGAACATATAGACATGTTAACACATGATATGATAGTGTACTAATTCTATAATGAAGATATCCAATAGATTGTATCATTTCAAAATCACATGCATAATGAATCATATTAGACATATAATTTGAGTGAATATTGATTGATAATAAATAACAATCATAGAGGTGGAATGATAATAATTTTTCATGATTTCCCATAGGATAGTGAGTAATAATGAACGTTTTATTAGTACACGATGAAGATATGAAAAAATTAACGAGTACAATCTTAGGTAACATAAGTTATTGTGAAATCTCATAATTCTTTGATAAGATGTATATAATAAACGCTTCAATGCATAAATTATTTACAAATTTGAGATGTGTTAGGTGAAAGATATATAATACACTAACTATAAAAACAAAATAATGAAATCATAAGGACTGAATTAGGGTCCAACATAGGGAACCTCAATGTAATTGGTAATATGAAAAATAATGTGATTATTTTTTATAATATATCGAAGAAGCGAATACAAATTTATTTCTATCACATCACATATCCACAAAAAGAGAACCCCATTAGTTCACCTCTAGAAATCCATGGCATGTCAAGTAAAACTGTGATATTCCCACAATTAATAAATGAATAACACATATTAAACATCTTATCTACTATCACAAATTTACTTCCACCATAATACCATGAAATATAAATATAAATAATAAAAAATACATATATAATGATTACCACTATGATTAAATGGACAATTATAAATATGAATCACCAGGAACTTCTCTCACATCCTTAATATATTTAATCCAAAATATTGATGAAATGATAGTGGTCATCCTAATGACCATCAAAATATCACTAGATATACACATGAACTATCTTTATTTAGGCTATATGATCAACCATCAACTACTTCAACTAATTTTAATAGAAACATTTACAATAATAAACATTTCCACATTAGTAGTGAGTATAAAAACCCCAATATGGCCATTTTAAGTATTGATCCTTCCTAATAAAAATATTATTTCTACAGAAATTTATAAATACAAATGTCTAAATTACCTGAAAACACCTAAAATCATATAACTGTATTTCCAAGAGGAATCCTGGTCATTTAACACATATTTTTAATTTAATTGTGATCTCTAATTTTTTGTGTTAATTGAACATGTTAATATCATCTCATGAATGAAAACATATTTCCCATTAAATATTTAAAAATGGATGCAATAATTGTAAAATGTTGTTGGAAATGCACATACTCATATAACTCATAAGATATTTAGGTAAATAACATTTCTTGTTTTAGAAAAAAAATTTAGAGTAATTATAAATATCTATCTATCACTAAAGTGTTAAAGTAAATACACATAAACAACTAAAATAAATACACAGTCCAATTTTTTCAATGTAAACATGGTTTGAAACTAAAAAAATTCACATATCTAGGATAAAACTATTTGTTATAATTTTATAGGAAATAAACATTCAAAATGGATAAATCTATATTTAGGTTCTCTAAATATTACAATAGTAGATAACGAGTTGAAATAGCATTATGTGAATTATCATCCCCCTCCACACCTGATTTATGGGTGATGAAGAGTTTCACTATTAAGGTGAATTTACGTTACATAAAAATCATACATCCTAGATGTTAGTGGAATTAAAAATATATTCCTATCCAATTTATCAAGATCTCTCGTTATAGAATAATAGTGGAATTAATCTTCTACATTTATCAGATATAATACATGGTATAGGAAATAAACATCCCCCAAAATAGAATAGATATATTTATCCTATGAATTCCAAGTGTGGTTGGAGAGTATAGGTAGATACTTTCATATATTATCAATATCATGAATGGTTGATAATATATGGTATCATAACTATCATCTCACTCAAATAGTCGTGAACATGTGTGTGTAAATTATAACAACTAACACATCCTACCCCTATCAGTATCCAACTACTATAGGACATATCACATGTTAGAGTAAGGATTACATGTAATCAATAAAATCTTGTTTTCATGTATCTATGTTATAAGAATATCAAAATAAAATAATGAGTTTAATTATCATCCTCATCAGATTCCCAATAAAGTGTATCATAAAGAATTATGATAAATCTGAAATCCTTGAATGTTAGTTTTTTAATTATGCCTCTACTCACATTACAACATAGTTTATACAACATTCTTCTTGAACATATCATGATTCAATAACATCCTTAGTATTTCTCAATATTCTTATTTCATATAACCAAGGATGTAATTATTTAATTATGATAATGACATTTATAATTTTGATAAGATAACACATTAGATCTATGATGATACTGGTACATTCACATGGAATTTTTTAATTTCCTCAATAGTATGCAAAATTACATCACTAATTCAATGATTCCAATGGGTTTCAAGGCATTTTTTCAATATTTCAATATTAATTTTTGAAGAAGTTACTCATAGAAAAATGAATAATTTTTTTAAAAGAGTTATTTCTATTTTTAGACCAATATTATTAATTCAGAGGATTCGTTACTAAATTAATGGTACAAAACAAAATGATTACCAATAGTTATCATGTTTCACCCATGATTTTAAAAGGGAGATAATTTATTTTAACATTGATATAATATTGTACAAATTTAGAGTAAAAAGACTTGAAGATTATTTACTAGATATAGATTAATGAACATAGTTTACCATATAGAGACCATTATAATAATGTTATCATATGGAATAATAATGAAAGAGGAATGAATTTTTAGAGCTTATGTAATAAATAATAAAAAAAAAATTTATAATGTAAAAGAGTTTCAGTTGTAAAACGGTTTAGTGAAAAATTTAAGATGCATACTGTTTCAATATAGAATTTATAATCATTCATTTTTATTAATGTATATCATTATGAAGTCTATTTTTTAAAGGAAATATATGAATATACATTATAAATAAAATAATAATAATTTCATCAGATGAACTATTGATAGGTCATCCAATGGAGAAATAATAATTTTCCCCATATATATAAAGTAGTTATATAGTCTGAGATAGAGTTGAGTTTTGCCGGATGGAGATTGTTTTTGGTCAATGAATCTCTAATGGATAGAATTTTGAATATGTCATCATATATATAAAAACTAGATATAGGAATTTGTTGTTGTGCTAAACATAGAGAAATATGATTTTATTTGATTGAGAATTCCGATGTCATTATAAAGAGAAATGTTGATCCCATTAGATAAAGTTTTCCTAATATATTGGAACTATAAATTGAAATATCTGAAAAACATACATTAAAATTAATAAATCGATGAAATTTTTTAAGAGATTAAAAAAGCATGAAAAAGTTATTTATTTTTGGAATTATGATATTTTATTTGAAAAATTAAAATCAATATACAACTTAAGAATGATTGAAGAGATCAAAAATGAAAATATTTAATAAATATATAATGAGAAATGTTGAATTCAATTATTCATGATGAATAAAATTCTATCAAATGATGTTTTAGTTGGGATGGATATATAAAAGTTTTCCCAAAATTATTATTTGAATTATAGAGGAAGTTAAACTATTTAAAGGGGTTAAAAATAAATGGGGTGTGATTATTTTTTGTCTTTAAAAATTAGTATATGTGTTGATGTTTTTTGGGAAACAAAGTGCTACTTATAGACAAAGTTTCATCATGTCTGATACATATATTATGAGATATAGATGGAGTAATATAATGAGACACATAATATAGAGTAGTATCAAACCGAGGTTCACTAAATCTAGAACATTAGATAGTTTATAAATAACTAAGTAACAAATATATGTGCATTATATTGAGAAAAATATATTGAAAAAATAATATCTATGAATACTTGATAAAGAATCAAAAGGTATAATTTTTTTTAAATATATTTGTTAGGATTAATCATAAATGGTGAGTTTTTTTTATATAGGTATTTTTATGAATTGTAGGAATTTCTGAGAATAAAAATCATATTTAGGTGGTGGGAGTGGGTTTAATATCATGGAGATGTTTTAAATAAAATAAAATGATCCAACATTCTTTTAGAGAAAGAATCTTTGAAGAATAAGATCTTCCTATAGCATTTTAGAAAAGAAGAAGGATGAGATTATAAATGGGGTAAACAACGACATAGAGAAAATCTTATAAATGTGGAATATATCTTATCAAGTAAGAATTTCATATAATAATGAATGTTTAGGGGAATAACCAACTATGGAATAAGTGTCTGTTAATGGGGTGTAAAACTATTGATAGGTGGAGTAATAGTAAATGGAGTCTTAAAATTGTTGCAACCTAGGTCATTGTAATCTTGAATGATGTTTGTAAAAGAATACATTCTTGGTTAGACATCCATCATGATAAGCAGTTTTCCTTTGTAACAAAAAGTATAAATATTATTTCGTGATATCGGTTTATATATACCTTATAATAATTTAGTTTTATAGATATCATTGAATGCATAAAAACTACAACAATATTTAGGGGATGAGTTTTAAGAATAATTTAAAAAAGAATATTTATCAATAGTTCACCCCTCCCTCTACCAGTGATCTCACACTGATATAGGTATATCAATTGTCATTTGAAATTATGCATTATATGAATGATCCACATTTCTACTAAGGAAGAATAAATTAAATTCGTTTTATTGTATTTGTGTTCCTATAGTCGATGGGTGGAACTATCATAGTTGGTTGAATTGGATATTACATTATCATTTATATCATATTATACAAGTGTGAGATTATATAATATTTGTATTTCTCTCATTACACAAGTAATAATGATAGATGATGATATGATAAATATGGAAGATGATGGTGATGCTCATAATTCCATTCTAATAGATCTATCTATGATTGTTTATATAAACAATGTGTGGTTTCTAACTAGAAAATAAATGTTTTATAAGTTGTGATGAAATAGTGATGGCAAAGAAAAATTCAATGAATCTAATGTCTAAATATGGATAATAGATTTACTGATAACATATTTACGATGATAAAAACATTAATGATTACAATAAAAGGGATAATGATTTTTTAATAATATTAAAGGATTCAATAAAAATATAGGAGACTATAATATCGTTAAAAACCTCATGAGAAACATTCCTGATAGATTTAATGTCAAGGTGCCATCTATGTATCATTTAGAGGGTCTAACTATTGTTCAAAATCATAATATTCTTATAAAATATGAAATGAGATATGAAACATTTTTTAACAATAATACACATAATGAAATATATTTTTATCCAAGTATTAATTGGATTATAATAAATAAATACATTCATGAAGAATAATTAAGTGATCTAGATGTTGAGGAGGATGAAGGGTAATTTAGAATATTCATTGATCTCATTTACAAGAGAAAAAGTTGAAATTGTACAGTAAAATGTAATATATACCTGATAATCATAAACTTTAATGGAATTTGTTTATTTTATATAATTATTTACTAAGAATAAAATCAATGATTTTGAGATGGAAGAATAATATAAGGAATATAGGAAATAAGGTTTTATAAAAAACAAGAACGAATTTCATTGCATGAAGAAACTCTTATTGATACGATTATAGACGGGTTATTTGTCATTCCACAATGAATATGACTATCATGGAAAATTCTTATTTTGTTTTTAAAAAGAAACTACTCTATCATGTAGAGATGATTATTGATAAAATAGAACAAATAGAGAATAGAATGAGACATCATATTTTGAGGTATCCATTGTGAAAGTCACAATAATCAAGATAGAGAGAATGATGTTGAAGAAAAAAATACAAGGATATATTTTTTGATAATAGTGAGAGTATGAAATTGTGTAAAATCTCAATAATGAGATAATATTATATAAAAATAAATTGATTGGTATAAAATGAAATACGGAATATTATTAGGAAATATCATCTAGCGAGGATTAGATCCCTGTATAATAAATAACACGTGATGAAGAAATTATGAACATGTCGATAATATAATAATTTGATAATATAGTTAATTATATCATAAAATGGTTGGAGTAGAGAGATTAATAGTATTTTGAGACAAAATAGGAGTATCTTTCAACAACATTATTTTACAAAAACAAAATAGTCTTTCACTAGAGTTATAGGTAAATTTTATTTTTCTATAGTTGGTGAATGGTAGGGGTCATAATACTATATTTACTCTATCTCCCAAAAATATCATGATACATATTATTTTAATTACACTATAGACCCAATACATAATAATTAATATGTCAAAAAAAGTATTTTAGTTAAAAATACCCTTCCACTAATAGTGGAATACTTCTAGAATATTTAATTCATAACATTTATATCAATATATTGTAATGATAAAAGTAAAAAAACATCGTCATAACTATTATCATCACAGGAGATAAAGATTCAGTGTTGGTGAGTATTTAAGGATAAATTGTTCCCTTTTTGTTACTATATTTCATTAATGAAAAATCCGTATGAATTAAGGGGCCTATAATGAGAATATAATAACAAATACTTCCATAAATCCTGATATGTATGAAAAGAATGTATATAAGGTGAAGAATAAAAAATTACTACCTGAGGATTGAGAAAAAACAACAAATTTGAGTATTTAGAGAATACTAACAATTTGAATCGTGGAATGAATCTCAATAATTTTGAGAAGTTAAATAAATAGTGCAGTGATATTTCACAATGTAAAATGGAAATGTCTAGAAAAATTGACTATGCACAAAAATACCACTAAAGAATAATTGAAGAAACTAGATTATGAAGATGCTAATAGTTTTGATAAAATGTTGTATAAAAGTATTAATTTATTGATTAATAATAAGAAAACTTGGTGTTATAATGAGGGGAATGGTAGTAATGGTTATATGGAACTCTTACCATCCCATAATGAAATCAGGAAAAAGATGTTCCCAGTCATGGTAATAAAGATATTATGAATGATAAAGAGAAGATGAAAAAATAATATGAAGGATGAACTTATGAAATTAAGTATATTATAATATCTATAAATGATTATTATATGAAAAGAAGTTTTTTTAATTCAAAATAAAATAAGATGATGTATAATTAAATTTAATGAAAAGAATATAAGTTTTATCTTTTATTCTAAGGAACAATAATGATTCTCTTTATCCCTAATAAACAAGTTTATATGAAAAACATTCAAGGAATGAAAGTAAAATATATATATAATTTGGATGAGTTATTTAGTAGTTTAACATAATATAAATAAATCCACCAATTCAAATTATAATCATGTTAAGCTAGATTATTGTGATACCATTAATGTGGATTAATGATGAAAATTAGGTCTGAATATCACAATTTTCATAAAATTTTTGAATTATTATTAGGAAGATGAGATGTTTAGGGAGTAATTTTATAAAACATAAAATATTTTGATATGTTATTTTTATATGATTGACTATTTTATCTTAAAAAATATATTTACATTTCTCCTAATGTAAATATCTTATAATGATTTATATTAAGGAGTTATATAATATACGTGTTATAGAAAAAAAATAATTATAATGATTATACATTCTTGTATTTATGTATCAGGTTCACAAATATAGACATAGAGTAATCTAATTAACTTTTGTTTTAAGGTATTCATGTGATATATATATTATCATAAGGAAGTTTATCATGATTATTTGATAAAGGAAGATAAGCGGGGATGACCGCTATGTTACACTAGGAATTGTTTTCAATTAGGGGTTGAAAATTAAATGAAAACATAACTTCGTTGGGAATGAATTGAGTATAGATATTAATATGAAATATGTGTGGTCCTATTGGTTTCTGTTGATATTGATAGAAAGAACATATAGATATATCTTTGTTCTAACGTTTATATGTTTCATTTTATGTCAATATGTCAATATGTGTTTTTAGAAAAATATAAATGGAGAAATATTGATTATTTTGATATAAGAGTTTTTCCTCTATTTAGATAAACATTATTATGTTAGGAATCACATTATTGATCTCAAAATTACTAATTATCATTATTATCATACTTAATCATTGTTTATTTTTATGATCAAAAAGGGGGATATTAAATCTTCTAGACTGAGATGAAGGTGTAATAACTCTAATTTACATTTTTTCAAGACTTAATACGAATCATATTTTAATTGGTAGAGTGTACTGTGGATTTAATATCAATCTAATGTTATTAGATGAAAAATGACATGATTTATTTAGTGAGATATGTAGTTGTAGAAATATCATGTAATAAATATTACACCAATATGAAATTATAATTTCAAGGAGTTGTTCTAACAAAATGGTAGTGTTAAAAAGTTCAAATTCAAGTTGGTTTCATTGAGATGAATATTTCCAAAAATGTACATGGATAAAAAAAATTATGAATTCCATTTGTTGAAGGAAATATATAATGGTGAATAATGTGGAAATGTAAATAATTTCTATTAATAGAGTATTGTGATATATCTATATTGATAAATAAACAGTTGATTCAGAAAGAGAAATAAATTATATAGTTCAAGCAGAAGATGTGTTTTATCGAATAGAGAAAATTGATAGTCTAAGAATTTATAATGGATAAAGGTTTTATTAGATCACCTAATTAACATGATCTTGAGAAATTTATACGAACATACAATATATAAAATTAATTGAAACACCATAATATATAAATATTTTAAGTCATCATATTGAGATATGTTGAGCCCATAAGATTTTATTTCCTAATATAGTGGAACAAGACAATGAAATATAAAACAATGTTTTCTTAATTTTTATAATTAAAAAGGAGGGTTTGGATATATTTACAATAAATTTTAATTTAATTCAATATGATGATTCTAATAGTTTATTTAAAATACTAAAATCTATTTTTGAATTAATAATGTTTTAATAGATCACAAATGCTAAGATTCAATGAAACATCAATGAGAAATATTTTATATTATTATTTAGTGTGTTTTAAGGAGGATAAATGAATTATGAGTTGAGAATAAATTTCAAGATGATTCCATGCTTATTCCATGAATTATGGAAAAAAATTTCCATTATAAAGGGTTTCATGATTATTGAGATATTGTTGTTTAATGAGATAAAAAATTTGTGTAATTTTTGATATTATTATGAGAGAAAAATATGAGTTCTCGAATATGTTTTTACATTTATTAATAATATGTTAATATATGGACATAGTACAAGAGGACTATGTATAATTAAAAAATTTGAATTAGAAAGAGACATATCAGACAAAGCTTCTATAGACATAATGTATCAAACATTTCATAATAGAATGATTATTACCACAAAGTGGTATATCAGATATAGCTGACCATACTTTGGATAAACAGATAGTATGTACTAGATAATGTTATAATCATTGATATTTTACATAATAATATTTCCATACAAGTTTTATGGACGGTGAATTTTAGTTTATCCATCTCCTTCAATGTTTTGGAGGATGATCCAAGATAAAAAACATTTATATTTTTTTTAAATTTTTTAAAAGATATACAATGAGAAGGTGATTCAGATTATTTTTAGATGAATAACATATGAAGAAGAAAATTGTTCTGTATTGGATTAGAGAATTATAAGGAAAACCATAAACATTTGGTTTATAAATGGTTTTTGAAAACTAGTGTGGTAGGAGAATATGTCTTGTAATGAATGAAGTGATTGTAATAAGTATAGTTTGGGGTAATTCTAACAATAGTTGAAAGATTTAGTGAGGGGTTCTGATCTAGGGTAACCTTGAATATTTTATTTAATGTGTATAACTAGATACATCGTTTTAATTTGTAATCATAAAAAAAGTTAATAAAAGCATAAAATTTTGGATCAGTAAATTTAAAAAAAAGAAGTAGTTAATTATTCTATTCCTTGAAAATATCATGTTATAATCTATAATTTTGTTTTCTATATTAAACATTCAGTCAAGAGTTATATTTGAGTGGATCAAAACTCTAAAAGTTTTCATAGGCAGAGTCATCAAACGATTTAAGAATGTATGAGTGTTCACTAATTCACCCACTCCCACTCATAGTAATCTCAAATTGATTTCACAACTACAATATCATCCAACCATTCTCACAACTCACCAAAATCCCTACCAAAAGGATTTCACTAACTTTTTCCCCATGGATTATTTTATCATTAATTATGATCTACCACTGATCAAAAGTCATTCATATAGATATTTCAATCCAATATAATATTTTCAGACCATATGAGGTAATATTCATCCTTCTATTTATAAAATCAGTTAATTTATATAGTAAACTTATAATTTTGGCCTCTATTATCACTAGTTTCAATATAATCACTTTATCTAAATTCATTTTTTTAGTAATATATATAATTTTATTTAATGATAATCACTTATTTTATCTAATAAATAATGTAATGTTGATTTCCCTAAAAAAAATATTGAAATCACCACATATTATTATATGCACTTCCCATATTGTAATAGTTAGATAACATATTCACTATCTATTAAGCAATTCACATTTCTTACCATAATTATTTTAATTTTCTTTCATAATTACCATCCATCATAACAATATATGATCAATTTCCCGAATCCATTAATTCATCAGTAGTTCATAACCTCTAAATTATTTATTGATATATTTGAAGAAAAATATCAATATTATTATATTGTTATGCACCCTTTTCATTTAATGTCATATCATCATACGAAATATGACAACAAGAGTCATTCACCACCTATGATGGTTACGTACCTCAACCAATTGTCTAATTTATGATTCTAAATAGACTACATATAATATTTCCAAAAATTATATTATTACTATTTAATAATAATATTTATATTATGAAATATTTATATTATGTCGTTCATGTCAAGTGTTTCAAAATTTATTGAGTATATTCCACTGATTAATTAAAAATTGCTTGATCTGAAGAAAATCAATGAACATACATTGTATGTTACAAATTTTATATTATAATTAAATCACAATAATAATTTTTAGTCATATTTGATCATCAAAAACTCAATTTAAAATTTAAATGATTTTGACATTAGGTAAACATGGTTTAATAGATCTAGGATGTGATATGTAAAAATTTGAAATTTCATGTTCTAATTTGGACTCCCAACACTCACCCATTCATCTAAAGGATATATGATATATGGGGGTCGTGTGGGAATTTGGTACCCCCATGTTCATCATTTAATGTCATATTTACTTTACATTCCAAAATTATCCTCATTAGAGTCATCTAACAATTATAAATTCAATATTGTAAATATAATAAGATGTACGATCAATGTTGGTGTGTCCACTAATCGAGGTACCAACCGTTCAATTATAATTATATAATAAATACTTGATTTAATTAGGAACACTATCATTATAAAATTAGTAATACATGAATACTTCTATAATTTCTAATCAAAGGAATCATATGGAGATGTTCCTTTATTCCACAAAACCTGTTTTTAATTTCAAACACATTAAATTAGATGATTTTTTACTAGAATATCTACAGTATAGATGGAACCATAGGGTTCCTACCAATACACCATTAGATAATTAATTTAAGAAGATGAAATAAATATTTCAAAAAATCTTATCATCAAAATTTTTTATTTTGGAAAAAGTATCAATTTAATGAAATTAATTATTTCATTAAAATAAAATTTAAATTATGAGATTGAAAGTTACTAACCTAGGAAACTTCATTAATGTAACGCCCCGACCCCAATTACTCAGAGTCAGTGCATTATTACATAACATTGTTATGATCACAAAAGATCAAGTCTCGAATGACTGATTAGTTTAGTAGCCTTGGAAAAATAGATATATTCATAAGTCTTACATTACAGCTTAATGTGAAAAAAACTACCACACAACACGTCTTCATATCCTATGATACATTCCCTGCAGGTCATTCATAAAATAGTTCTTCACATCCTAGGAAAAATTAAAACTTTGAAAGGGGTGAGCTCAGATGCTCAGTAAGTATAACAATATAGCGGAAACATTCATAAATAAATATAAACATTTAAAGAAATGTATAACTAAAACAAAAGCCTTTTAAATTTGAACTAAAAAAAAATATGGTAAAGATAAAATGAAATAATTCCATTTTATTATTCACATGGATATTCTAATAGCCGAATAATAACATGCAATATCAATAACCACTTTCATAATGATCAAATGCATAATTCCAGACTATCATAACCACATAGTAATGGCCTTGTGAAAGACTACAAATAAGATTTTGTCAAGGCCTTGTTCCAAGACACTAGTTTTCTCATGAGACCTACCGATGCATCAAGCAGCTATAGCGGGATCCACCCGTCACTTATTATGTCCAATGAATTCCTCATATGAACATGTTTAAACATAAAATAAATATTTATATTAAAACTAGCATACGAAATGTCAATACATTATCCATAAAAAAATGAATGGAAAAAATAGCACATCCACAGTAAAACATATCAAAAAACCTTCAATAATATATGGAAGTTTTGTATCATAATAAATCAACTTCAAATAATCTTAAAATCTATCAAAGGATGTTGACATAGATGAAATCAAATTTATTTGAGATAAAAATCTCTTTTTATGAAATCATGTAAAAGTCACATTACTATAAAATATAACATTTAGTTTCAAAATATTCACATAAGATTGTAAGGGAAGCTTCAACAATTTTATAACGGCAGAAAATAGCCGCACCCACCGTATAAGTTAAAAAATGACAATCTTACCTTAATTCTATCTAAATGGTTAAAAAGGACCTTGTTTGGAAAACGACAGAAATATTCCTTTATAAAATTATTATAAAAAGTAAAACAAGGGCATAAATGACTTTAACCCATATTCTGTAAAATAGTGTGAATTTTTCGAAATAAATTTTTAAGAAACATTGATGTGGATGATAAAGAGGTCCTAGGAGATAATTACTTACAAACAACCTCGGATAATGAAGTGATTGCGAAATAAACCCTTACCTTGTACTTTTCTATGGTCGTGGGTAGGTTAACCTCCTGTATAATTTTTAAATCATTGTTAGTAAATTATACATTAATAATATACATAAATATGATATCATATATGATATTTTAATATTTCTTTATTAATATTATTTTAGTATTATCGTCGTTTCGGGTGTTAACTGATTCGTTTTACTTTATATGCTTCGTTATTTAAGTTGTTTTTGTTATGGATAAGTTGCATATTATTCATTTCTAGAATTATATAAAGTCCTTAAATATTATTTTTAATCATCAAATGATAATTATACTTGCATGGATATGATGGAGAATGAATCTTATCTCGTTCGTGGAAACGGTAGTCTGTACGTACGCACGAGCGACAATATCATTTTTTTAATATTAAAATCGTATATTATTGGATGGTATATCATATATAAAGAATCACTATAATGTTATATATATTTTTTACATCAATTACACATCATTATCATACCCATCCAAATAATAATGTATCGAATAACAATTACACCACGACGGGGAGACGGTAAGCCGTACGTACGCACGTATGGTGACAAGTCATTCAAATGATGGATAGAATACTGAATATGGTTGTACCATGTTTATAATAACATCATAGTATATATAATATACTAGAGTTATTATTTTATAATGGAAATATCAAAGAACGAGGAATTTAAAGAAGAAAGGAAGAGAGGGTGGTGAAAACATTACCTCTACTTCGTGTTCATCCTTTTGATTTGATCAAAAGGTATATATAGGTAGTCTATCTGATCAAAATAAGGCCTCTAGATTGATTTTAGGGAAGTTTAGAAAATATATGGGTAGGGGTTGGCTGATCCAAAAGGCATTTATGGTATGAAATTGATAGAAGGCGGCGTGCCCTTTTATAAGAGGGTTGAGGGGAACCTTAGGAAAAGTTAGAAATATTATTTTATATTAAATTTATATTTGGTTTCTACTGGTTTCAAAGTGTATTATTTAGTGTTTAGGTTTTTTATGGGTCTAAATCCAATCAACTAATAGATTTTATACATGTTTGGGTCACAATATTAACCTTATCTTTTAGTTTTAACTCTTAGATAGTTAGTTTGACATTTACCATGTCACTTTGTATTTTTATATTATATAGTTAATAAACTTAATATATACCTCCAAGCGACCCCAAGTGGTCCAATACTGATACTACTATCATTATATTATTCTTTTGGGTGATACATAGATTCTTCAGAATAGAATATTAGTTAATAATATAATAGTTCTTATAAAAACACATTTATGTAAATTTTGATGATATTTAATAATGGATTTTTGTTAAAGTCTTAGACAATATATTAATTCTAAACAAATTCATTTAAGAAATCATACCATGTCATATTATCCAATAAAATTCGTTTATAGAATCAAAACATTCAAATTATATTTATTTTCACATTTATAATACGAATTATTTGATTCTTTCATTAATAAGGAAAATCCTGCATCCTTATTGTGTCATAAATAAGTTTAATTATTCAATGTCTAAAAAAAATAATTAAAATACCATTATGTATGAAATAGTATTATATTTCAATGTAATATTTATAGTCTAAAATATAACTTATATAACCCTATGTAAAAATTGTTTTCCTAAATGATATATGCTTATGTCCTTTTTGTATTTACTTTAGCTTAATTAATATAAAGTGGCCTTATCACCTACAAGTGGCTCCATGGGGTCCCAAAATCGTCTTAAAGATGAAAATGGTCGTAAATGTATCGTACAATAGGGTTAGGACACATTTTATAACAAATTAGTAACATTATAATACTGTTTTTTACACTTATTTACTGGATTTACCCTTTAACCATGGTAAATAAAATATTTACCGAAGTAATTATTCAAAATTTCTAAAAATAAGAGTTACCTATTTACAAAATTTGGACATCCTGATTCGAAATATGGAATCCATTTTTCATAGTTCAAAACAAAGAAGTGGAAGAAATTAATTTGAAATTAATTCCCACTGTCAAAACAAAAAGCGTGTTTTTAATAAAAAATAACT
Organism: Viscum album; assembly: GCA_963277665.1. Lineage (NCBI taxonomy): Eukaryota > Viridiplantae > Streptophyta > Magnoliopsida > Santalales > Viscaceae > Viscum > Viscum album. The sequence continues at coordinate 1,146,427,671 of OY728148.1, forward strand.
ATCAAAAGATTGACTCTTGTTTATGTTCGGTATAAATTTGATATTATATCCAATGAAAAAAATTGTATTAAATGGTAAAAATATATTCTAAATATACATTAAAACCACTCAAATACATAATTTATCATTATTTATTATTTCGATTGAAAAAAGTTGTTTTTAATTTAGTAAATTTCACTATTCATCAAAATATAAAAGTTATCCGAAAAGTAAAATAATTTCATCCGTAGAGAATTTAGATATTCTGAAAACAAAAATGAAGTCAATTTTGAATGATAAAATTTATAATATTTAAAAAACTGTGAATTACAATTCATAATGACTACTTTCATTGGACGCGATGTGTTATAATCTAGAAAATGCATACAGTGCAAGCTATTGCATTATTCAAAGGGAAACGAACTGTGGAAGCCTGGGGTGTTACAATTAATTATAATTATTTGTAACATTATGTGATGGGGTTAATATATATTTTTATCCTTTATTGATAAAATATAAAACCTGAACAATTTTGATTTTCACTTTTATATAGCCATTGGTTTGGAAAAAAAATGTAATGTGATTCACTGACTACAACTGATTATCAAGTAAATTTTGTCTCAAATTGTAACTGAAACTAATTATGGAAACAAATGAGGAATTCATTATGCTATGCACGTTTGTAAATTAATCAAATGTAATATCATTACTATAACATGTGTTGGGTAAAAATCGCTCAAGGTATCATTGAAGCATTTTTGAGGTGATTTTATTTGTTGACAAAGTGGACATCTGAGTTGTGATTGTTGACAAAGAAAAACAATGACATTAAAATTTGTTGACAAAGAGGATTTCCTAATGGAATGTCGAGTTCAAGAGATGAGGTCAACGATCCATGTTTGATTCAAGAAAGTTGACAAGAGGAATGGATGATCTGGAGGCGGTACAAAAGAATAGATACAAGGTGGCACCATTTTCTAGTGTTTGCTTAATTTTTGGGCCTAAAAATCATCAAATGAAGAAAAGTGGTTTTTGGAAAAGGGTCTTGAGCGCAATGTATGTGAAGTATTGTAATCTTGTGCACAATATGTTTTTCAAGATCATATCATCAAAATATGGAAGAGGGAAAAGTGTTGCGCAAGTATTGGTAGTGTCGCGCACGTGACTTGCGCGCCGTGAAAGAGACTTGCGCGCCGATGCCTTGGAAGCTTGAGAACTTTAATGCATATGGGTTTTCAAGATCAAATTATCAAAATATGGAAAATGAAAATGGTTTGCGCAAGTTTGGAATTAGGTCACGCAAGTGACTTGCAGGAGAAGAGACATGTGTGCAGAGACTTGCGCGCCGAAGGGAGACTTGCGCGCCGTCGCGTAGGGTGGTCAAGATTCCTATAAATACTAGACCACCCCTCCTCATTCTTCACCGGAGTTCAACACTTTGAGAAATCAGAGCTCCCTTCATGCAGGTGTGGTGGTCGCGCAAGTGGTGTGTGGTCGCGCAGGTGGAGTTGCACGCCAGCGTGAGGAGTTGCGATCCAATGTGAGAAGTTGCGAGCTGGCTGGTAGTTGCGAGCCAATGTTTGTTTGGGCGTAAAAGTATGTGTGTCGCGCAGGTTTGGGGTTGAGGAAACTTGTGTCTCTTAAGTGTGTGTGGTGGAATTTCACACCCTTTGTGACTTTCAGGCCGATACTTGCATGCCGAGATTGACTTGCGCGCCAAGTAAGGTTGAGTCCCCGGCCAAACTTTCGGCTCGCGTGGAAGCTGGACGTTTGCCCGATACCTTCGATGCAAAGAGAGATTCATCTACGGGAGAAAATTGGGCTTCAACAGAGAATCTGTACAAAGAGAAAGATGCATTCCTTCATGAAAATGAATAGACCTACATGTCTATAAATTATGAGTGGATTCCTTCCAGAGCATTTAGCAAATGAAGGGAATGAAGGTGATCCTCTTCTCCGGCAATGATCCAGAGAGAGAGAAATAGGGAGTGACCCTTGGGAATGCAGTGAGCTGACCCTAAACATTGTAAAGGTAGTGATCCTGGGGATAGAAGTGATCTAGCATGAATCCTGCAATCCACATCTAGTGAAGAATATTGGAATTTGGTATGACCGACAACTTGTCGGCGTATTCTCCTTGGACATAGCCCTTAGTGGTGAACCAAGTAAATATTGTTGTGTCATGTGCATGCTTTACATTTTGTTTATATTGTGCAACATGAAAGAGATATAAGATTGTTTTTTTAACAACAAAACAAGATCAGAATGGGCTTTAATTTTTAATTAGTCATACCACGATTCACCCCCCTCTCAGGGTACTCAGCCTAGTGGACTTATCAATTGGTATCAAAGGGAAAGGTTGATATTTGGTTTTCTCTCAATGGAGGTCACAAATAATTGAGGGATTCCGATCTTCGATGCATATAATTTTCAGATATGGATGAATTGAATGCAACACAATATCTGATCTTTTGGAATGGATGTGTTTTCAGTAGCTATGAATGGTATAACAGATGATATTACTAGTGGTTCATTATATGATGCTAAGCACAGAGAGTTAGATGTTTATGAAAAAGAAATCAATGCCTTACGGGGATCCCTTTACAATCCCATATATACAAAGGTGATGTCATGAAAAACGTCACATGACATGTGGGAAAAGCTCTTGAATATTTTTGAAGGGGATACAGAGGTCAGAGAGGGAAAGATGCAAAGTGTTGTGGAACAAGTTTGATGATCTGAGAATGAACTTGAATGAGTCTGTTGATGCATTATTTGATAGGGTAAATGCTGTGGTAGAAGACATGCGAAGTCTTGGTGAGATTATCGAAGAAATTAAAATTGTAAAGTGCTTATTGAGAAAACTTCCACCTAGGTTCAATCGGAAAGATTCTATTTTGGAAGATAAATACCTGAAAGAGATGACATTGGATAACCTACATAGTACTCTTGTTGCATATGAAATTAGAAATGATGATAACGACACTGTGGAAAAGGGGAAATCCAAAGAGGTGGCATTTAAGGCCATGAAGAAGCTTACTATTGAAGATTCTCAGGAGGAAGAAGAGAAAAGTGAGGTGATTGCATTCCTTTCTTCAAATCTGCAAAGAGGAAAATAAAAGTTTAAAGGGAAACTTCCATTAGAATGCTTTCTATGTATAAAGGTTTGTCATCATGCTGCAAGATGCCCCAAAACGTTTAAAGAAGATAATGATGATGATGAAGTCGAAATTCACAACAAAAAGTCTTCAGAATTTGTGAATGGGAAGAAACAATTCAAGAGATATTTTTCCAAGAAGAAGAATCTTCTTTCACAATAAATAGACAGTTCAGATGAGTCTGAGGATGATGAGGTTGAAGAGTTTGAAAATTGTAAAGATCATGGACAAAATTCAATGGTGGCTATTGTCGGTAGTGCTAAATAAAAGGAAGAAACCGACGTTGATGAAGAAGAAGAAGAAGTTGAAGGTAGAGTTGACATAGAAGCTGAATTAGAAGCAGCACTTGTAGAGATAGATATTTGGAGAGAAAAAACAAAGAAATCCAACAAGTTGGTACATGATTCCAAACTCTAAATGCAACAGTATGAAGATAAGAAGTCTGAGCTTGTAAAAAAATATAAAATATTTAGTCTTCAAGGCCAGAGAGCACAAAAAAGGTTGATGAACATAACCTCAATATTGAAGAACTGAAAAGGGAGATTGATTGCTTGAATAGAAAAGTGAAATATCATGTCAAGTGTATCAAAGAGCTTGATGATTAAGTTGTCGGTCTGTGGAGAAAAGTTAGATACCAGGAAAAACTTTGATTCTAAACACATTCCTGGGAAAGCAGGTCATTACGAAGAGTGAAAAGAAGAAAGAAGGGCCGAGTAGATAAGCAGGAAAGAAGCAGTAATTGAGATCAGAAGTTAGGGCTGATTCAGGGCTTAATCGGAAACAAATATTTGTGGCAATTGAATTAAGACTGCAAGCACCCATCCCGAGATTGAAGGTGGATTTGCACACAATGTGGAATCAGAGTATTCAGAGATCCCAAGGGGAAAATCGTAGTGTAGAAGTAACACGAAGGAATGCACCTTATATCAAGTGTTATTGTTGTGGGAAGATGGGATATTCACAGTTTGTGTGTTCCATAGCAAAAAGATACCAAAGGGAACAAGAACAGAGGTAGCAGCCAAACAGTGAACGTTTTTCCAGAACATATTTTAAAGGACACAGTTTTTGGTGCGGAGGATTTCTACACATGGCTAGGTACTGCACTTCAACCATTCAGAGAAATGTCCCAAAGCAGAATCAAAACGTTTGCGAGTAGCATATCGATAAACCAATAAGTGAGTTAAAAATGCAGAATATATTTGCAGCTTTGCAAGATGAAGTTGGTCCATCATACTCTAAGAAAGAAAAGAAGTCTCAATCTATGCTGAGTATGAAGGAAAAAGTATGGACCAAGAAGAAAGAAAGAATAAAAGGCATTAGTTGTGTAAATTTCCTTTAAATCATCAGATCGCTCAGGTGTGTAGATACTTGATAGTGGTTGCACATCTCACATGACAGGTAATAAGGATCTTGTTATAGGCATAAAATATGACAAAGAAGGAGTTGTCAAATTTGGAATCGATGAAGGCCTAAAGATTCTTGGCTCATGGAAAGCCATGTTTGGGGGAAAAGAAATGAGACATGCTGATGTCATTGTATTAGAGGGTGTATGTCATAACTTGCTCAGTGCCAGTCAATTATGTGACTCTAGGAACTCTATCTGATTTACCAAGAAGATGTGTATTGTTAAAGGAAAATATAGAGCATTCATTCTACAGGGAAAAAGAACAAAGGGAAATCATTACCTGGTAGGTGGAGAAGAAGATTCGTGCTTTTTATCTAGAGTAGAAGAAAACCAGCTGTGGCATAAGCAACTTGTTCATCTATTCCTACCATCCATGGACGATCTGGTAATGTGTGATGCTGCTAGAGACCTTCCCAAACTATCATGTGATCACACTCATACGTGTGATGCTTTCCAACAAGGGAAGATCATCAGAAAAACATACAAGCCAAAGGAAATAAAATCAACTAGAGTTCTCGAATTGGTGCATGTTGATGGATGTGGACCTATCTCACCATGAGCTATAAATGGGAAAAGGTACTATGTTCTTTTCATTGATTATTTTAGCAGAATGGCCTGGGTGTTTTTAATTACCAATAAGACAGAAGTGTTCAGTTGCATAAAGCAGTATAGAAGGGAATCAGAATGGATGCTTGGGCAGAAAATTCTGATGTTTCATACTGACAATGGTACGGAATTCAAAAACAGTCAATTTGAAGACTATATTGAGAAACACGGGATAAGTAATCAAGTTTCATCAGTGATAACTCCCCAACATAATGGAGTGGTTGAAAGTAGAAATCAGATCATCAACAACATGGCATGAATTATTCTTATTGATAAACACCTACCAGAGAAATTTTGGAAGGAAGCTGTTTTGACATTGGTCTATGTTTCAAACAGGTCTCTATTGTGTCCAGAGCAAGGGATGAATCTATATGAACTATGGTATGGAAAGAAGCCAATGTAAAAATACTTTTGAATCTTTGGAAGTAAGTGTTTCATTCTCAATAAATAAAATCACAGGAAGTTTGAGCAACGAGGAGATGAGGGGATATTCCTTAGCTACTCAGGTAAAAGAAAAGCGTATAAATGCTTCAAAAAAGGCTGGGAAAAATTATTGAGAGCAATGATGTCACCATAGTTGAAAATGAATAGAATACTCAATAACCCAGTGACCAGTTTCCAGATGAACATGATGAGGAGATAAGTAACACAAGGGGAGTACAAGTGGAAGAGACTGGATCAGAAGAATATACTGATGATGAACAAGAAAGTGTGAAGTTTGTGTCTACAAGAAAGTCGAAGACTCGAGCTGAAATTGATAAACAGAATATCATTGGTGATCAGACAGCTCCAGTTCAGAATCAAAAAATGAAATCATTACAGCAAACATCGTTTTTATCTCAGGTGGAGCCGAAATGTCTTTCCGATGCAGCTAATGATGAAAACTGGGTTTAGGATATGAATAAAGAGCTTGATCAGATTGAGAAGAACCATACATGGGAGATTGTTTCGAGGCCAGCAGATAAGAATGTCATCAGGACTAAATGGGTCTATTGCAACAAGATGAAGGAATATGGAACTGTGATTTGAAACAAAGCATGACTAGTGTGAAAGGGATACTTCTAGATAGAGGGAATAAATTTAGATGAGACATTTTCACCAGATTCAAGGATGGAGACAATCAGATTATTTTTGGCCATAATAGTGCAAAGAAAGTTCGAAGACTTCCAGATGGACGTAAAATATGCATTTCTAAATGGGGTTCTGGAAGTAGAGGTGTACATTGAGCAACTATATGGTTTTCTCATTCATGAGGATGTGAACAAAGTTTGTATGCTGAAGAGGGAGTTGTATGGGCTGAAACAAGCACAAAGGGAATGGTACTCAAGGCTTGATTAGTACTTGAAAAATATTGGTTTCCAGCGTGGTGGAGTTGATTAGAATCTCTATATCAACAAAAATAGTAATAAAAGGATGATGTTTATGGTCTATGTCGATGACATAATATTTGGTTGATCAGATGAAGCTCAGTGCAGACATTTTTCTGAATTCATGAAAAACGAGTTTGAAATGGAAATGATTGGAGAGATAACGTTTATTATTGGTCTACAGGTGATAAAAGGAAGGAATGAAATATTCATTTCTCAATACAAATATACCAAGGAGGGTTTAAGAAGGTTTGGCATAGAAAATTACAAGGATATGAAAACTCTGGTTTCTACCCGGATGAAATTATCAAAAGATGAGGATGTCAAGGTAGTTAATAACACAGAATATAGGCAAATTATTGGAAGTTTGTTGTACTTGACCGCTACCAGGCTAGATATTGTTTTCGCCAAATGACAAGAAGAGAGATATCAGAGTAATCCTAAGGAAAGACATATGATTGCAGTTAAAAGAATACATCAGTATATCAAGGGAACGGTTGACATCGGCTTGACATATAATGACAAATCTCAGACAGAGTTATTGGGATATAATTATGCAGACTGGTCCGGTTCAGCGAATGATAGGAAATCAACATCTGGAGGTAAATTCTATCTTGGCAGAATATGTATTTATTGGTTGAGCATGAAGAAGGATTGAATTTCATTAAGCACCGCAGAAGCTGACTATATTACAGCCACTCAAGCATTCACAGAGTTATTATGGATGAAGAAGAAGCTTGACGATATGGGAGTTGAAGTGAATTCTCCGATTGGAATCCAGTGTGATAACTCAAGTGTTATCAATCTTAGAAAAAATCTAGTTCATCACTCAAGGACAAATCACATTGAGATCAAATATCATTTTTTCAAGGAGAAAGTGGAGAAAGGGCTTGTGAAATTGGATTATGTGCCTACAGAGTTACAGGTTCTAGAAATTCTGATAAAGGCATTACCCAAGGAAGCATTCTAAAGGCATCAACAGACTCTGGGAGTTCAGTCGATTCCTCGCACATAAAAGTGTGTGGATGTGAAACCCATTCCCTCTCCCCGAGGTATGATGTGTTTTTCCATACTGTGTTGATATGTGTTCTCTACTCTGTTACAGACTACAAAGGTGTGACCTTTGGGTTCGTTGACAAAGGGGGAGAAATTAGTGATTGTTCAAGGGGGAGACAGTGTGGCTATTTGAGAAATCAAGACAGATACGGGGAGAAGCTGACCAGTGGAGCAGCCAGATTGGGGGAAAATGCGAAAGGGGAGATTTTGAAATCTAACGATGCTAGAAGTGATCGATCAAAGAATAGATATCACGGTAGTTGAGGATCGTGATAAAATAAAAAGCAGAAGAGTGCTGTTGGAATGTGGTATAAATATTTCCAAAATTTGGTATCAGTGAAGTATCAACAATTGTAATCAATTTGGAAATTGGTATCAGTTTGGTGTCAATAGTGGATGTGAAAGTTGAAGTGATTTATTGATGAACTTATCATTTACTCTTGTTTCTCACGCAGCGCATTGCTCATGTGGGCTTAGAGTATGTGTTGAGTAAATCCTTGATCGCTATCAAAATCGCAATGAGGTGAATAGTGGATGAAGAAACAATGATGTATCTTTTTATGGAAGAGTTGTCAAAAAACCCAAAGGGGGACATTGTTGGGTAAAAACACCTCAAGGTATCATTGAAGCATTTTTGAGGTGATTGTGTTTGCTGACAAAGTGGACATCTGAGTGGTGATTGTTGACAAAGAAAAACAATGACATACAAATTTGTTGACAAAGTGGATTTCTTGATGGAATGTCGAGTTCCGGAGATTAGGTCTATGATCCATGTTTGATTCAAGAACGTCAACAAGAGGAATGGATGATCTGGAGGCGGTACAAAAGAACAGATACAAGGTGGCGTCGTTTTCCATTGTTTGCCCAAATTTTGGGCCTGAAAATCGATAAATGAAGAATAGTGGTTTTTAAAAATGGGACTTGAGCGTCGTGTAGTTGAAAGGTTGGAAACTTGCGTGCCATATGTTTTTCATGATCAGATCATCAAAATATGCAAATGGGACAAATGTCGCGCAAGTATTGGTAGTGTCGTGCAAGTGACTTGCACGCTGTGAAAGAGACTTGCACATCGATGCCTTGGAAGCTTGAGAACATGCACTCCTATGGTTTTGCAAGACCATAAGATCAAAATATGGCAAAGGAAAAAGGTTCGCGCATGTTTGGAATTAGGTCGCACCAGTGACTTGCAGGAGAAGAGACCTGTGCGCAGAGAATTGCGCGCTGAAGGGGGACTTGCGCATCATCGGGTAGGGTGGTAAATTTGCTTATAAATAATGGACCACCCCTCCTCATTCTTCACCAAAGTTCAACACATTGAGAAATCAGAGCTCCCATCGAGCAGGTGTGGTGGTCGTGAAAGTGGTGTGTGGCCGCGCAGGTGGAGTTGTGCGCCCGTGTGAGGAGTTGCGCGCAGGTGTGAGAAGATGTACGCCGGTTGGTAGTTGTGCTCTAATGTTGGTTTGGGCGTTAAAGGAAGTGAGCTGTGCTGGTTTGGAGTTGAGGAAGCTTGTGTCGTGCAAGTGTGTGTTGCGGACTTGCACACCCGTTGTGACTTGCGCGCCGATACTTGTGTGCTGAGATTGACTTGTGCGCCATGTATGGTTGAGTCCCCGGCCGAACATCCGAGTCGCGTGGAAGATGGAAGTTTTCCAGATACCTTCGGTGCAAAGAGAGATTCATCTACGGGTGAAAATTGGGCATCAACAGAGCATATTCACAAAGAGAAAGATGCATTCCTTCAAGAAAATAAAGAGAGCTACAGGTCTATATACTCTGTGTGGATTCAATCCAGAGCAGTGAGAAATGGAAGGAAAAGAAGGTGAACCTCTTCACCGACAGTGAGCCAGAGAGAGAGAAATAGGGAGTGACCGTTAGAAAAGAAGTGAGCTGACCATAAACATTATAAAGGAAGTGATCCTGGGCATAGAAGTTATCTAGGCTGAATCCTGTAATCCACATCTAGTGAAGAATAGTGGAATTTGGTATGACCAGGAACTTGTTGGCGTATGCTCCTTGGACGTAGCCCTTAGTGGTGAACCAAGTAAAAGTTGATGTGTCTTGTGCATGCTTTTCCTACTGTTTATATTGTGAAAAATGAAAGAGATAGAAGATTGTTTTTCGTAACAGCGAAACAAGATGAGAACGAGCTTTAATATTTAATTACTCAGCATAGTTGACCAAACAACATGGATATTATAAAAAATATATTATATAATTATCAAATGATTTATTCCATCAAACACCTTATGATAGAAGAAGGTTGAGGGAAGCGTTTGATGAGCATAAATCACCACACGATCCATTTATGAAACATTTAATCAATGTTCATGATCCATTTATTTCTATTTTAGAATACAAAAACAATATAAATAAAATATAAAAATATTAAATTATTTAACTCAAACAATTAATTAATTGTATCAATGAAATGAATAAAAGTTTAACAAAGGATTTAGAAAACATTACTTACTCTTGGGTGATCACAATGAGTCTAGAAATCTATAGAATGTAATGGATGTAAAATATATGAATGTGGACATAAAAATATCCCTAATTCCATATATTTATCAACAATACCTTGATAATGAGGTTTAAATGTGATTTTATTGATGATTACATGAATGTTTCTTCAAAATAAATCAAGTGTCAATGGGACTAGTCGAATTGTTAATGATTGATTTTATTCCTAGAGTTAATATACATGGTTAACTGACACATCCATATATTATTTTCATGAAATTTATTTTAAATGTGGTTAATAGAGTTATCCATATAATGAATTTTTTATAAGGTAATATAAATTTGTATGGCATATACATGACCAAAACATATAATGTAGATCACATCCACCTCTCATTTATTTTTTACATCTTATAGGATTAAATTGTGACAGTTTTTGTTAGATCCATGTTTCAGATTCATTTATGAGATTGTAGCCACATTTACAATGAATCCTAAGATAAAAAATATTCCAATTTGGAGCATTTAATATTTTTTAGTGCAAATATACAAACATGTATTCCAATTAGTTCAATGTGTAATTTTCTTATCTTTATAATATTTTAAAAATGAATTCAAGAATTATTTTTTTTATGAAAAATGATTTTTTAAATGAATAAAAAAACCTATAGCATTTTAATTCAAAAGCATAATATTGAAATTAAACCATATATCATTGTGTGATCACACCCACAACACTAATCCTCTTTTACTCCTTGGAAAATTCATATATACAAATCTAAATACACATATAAATAAAAAGTTATAAAATTTATAGTATTAATGTAAAAGTTAGACCAATCATGTCACATTGATATAATAATTTTTCCTATCATTATTCTTTACTCACATTCAATCCAGTCTAGCTTCGGAAATTTCTCACTAAATATTGTCTTAACATATCTCACAATGAATCACTCATCTCAGAAGCGTAATGAATATAATTTTTTTTCTCAACAAAATATTCTGAAACATATACCATATAAATGGTTAAATCCCAACGTCCTATAGAAGTAACAAAGTTAGTTTTGCTAAACATGAGGGTTTTCAAGGATTTTGGTGGAGGCTTTGGGATAGTGGGTTGACATTTAAAAAAGAATACAACTAAAATGCATTTTCAACATCTTAGAATACAATGACTGACATGATCATAAAAATATATTGATTATTTATCAATAAGAATAACCATATATGAATCACCAACTATATTTCACCATTTGAAAGATAACATCACAAGTCATATAGAATAATGTACATTGATAACAGATCCTCTAATGTTTTATTATTTTATTTTGTAAAATATATATATATAGCTGTAGGGTTATTATTTTTAGGAGAATTGGACTAAATGAAAACATATTGAAATAAAAAAATTATAATTACTTCCTTTTTTTGATTTCATTCATGAATCTTATATGTGTTTGTAAAGAATAATTTTATCTTATTGTTTATTTTTTATTAAATTTATTAAGTTTTTAATTATGATAAAAAATGAATTTAAATTAAATATAAACAACTAGTAGATGTTTCCATAAAAAATAGAATCACTCCAAATTCCCATTAATTTAATTCATCCCAAAGAAATAAATTAAGTCACATAATTACCCTATTTTGATTTTGAATTATACTAGTTTTATACAGTTATGTGTGATTTTACGTTGGGATTATATGATGGAAATGTAGCTACTTATGTTGTGTTCCATTAATACTATGGGATTCAATGAGAAAACGTATGGTTTGGCCTCAAAATATTCCAATAAAAATGGATTATTATCAAATAATAACCTCAATCACACCATAATATTCCCATGTTCTAAATTTTTTCAATTATGGATAAAACTAGGTAATAGATGAAGAACAAAATTTGAGTTCACCTAGGAATTGTGGGTTCTATGAAGAATATCATCCATCATATTTAGTGATCCTAATGGTTTTTTAAAAATTAATACTGATCAGTTATAATATTTTATGGGTATCTATATACTTTAAAATAATTTGAATTTATAAAAAATTATATCTAGAAAATGATTCCATCTAAAAAAGTTTTGAAATAATTTTTTAAAAAATAAATAATTTCAGCAAAAATTGAATATTTCTTGTAAAATAATTATTTATGTTCTATGTAGGGTTTAAATTAATCTTCAAAAACTAATTAAGATAACTATGAAAATAGAAACAAAATATATTTTATATATTTTTTTGGTTTTTTATTTATTATAATAATCTCCATATTCATTTTGAATAAATCGACCACCAAATAAATTGTGTATCTATTCCCCATACCTAAAATTTACATTGTCCTAAATATAGGTAATTAAAATAATAAAATTGCATATAATGATACAGATAAGGTAAAACATGTACTGCGTTGTTATAGGTGGTCTCTTATAGATTGTGTTACACTACCAGATGAATTACAAAAATCTTGTAGAAGTTTTTATTCCAATACTAATTGATATTGAAACCTATTCACTCAGCTCGTGTAATATATATATTTTATAAAAATGATATATTTTAATAAGATTATATTGACTAAGTCATCAAAAACATAGATTTAAAATAATGTGATTCATCTTATAAAGACAAATAAGTACCCTCTCACAAATATGTGATATTTATTGGTTAATTATGTTATATTTTCATAATGTTTTTCTTCTATTTATAGATATTTTATTTCTCAGACCCATTAGGTCAAATATTTACCAAATAATAAAATTGTAATTTATTAGTCTCACATATATCAAATATATATATTTTACATTCTCTAATAGGAAAATACTAATGATGTTTTACTTATACTCAGATTTATAAGACATTAAAAATAAAATATTCTATTGTGATATTTCTATGGGAGTTTTTAAATGTGAATAGTATTCCCAAAGCATCTCACATAAGAAAATTATTTAAATTTTCATATTTTATATTACCATTTAAAATGATTTCAACAACTTCATGTTTATTAATTTTACATTGTCTATTAGTATTTAGGTTATATGAAGTGATATATTTATAAACAAAACCAAACATATATAGTAATGATTCCATGATTTTATTTTATAAGTGGACATATTGATCACGAATAATAAACATAAGAAATGTAATCCTATAAAAAATAGGATCTCTAAAATATTAAAATATTATAATAATTATTAGTCTTTATTTTTATTTCTTTCACCCAATTTTACACATATTAAAAATCTAATAGGATATGTAAAAATAAAATATAATTTATAAAATTCCCAACAAAGTCAATACCTAATGAATCAAACATTTAATAAAATTATGTTGGTTTTTCATGAATTTCATTTATTTAATATAATTTTACATTAAATTTAAATCACACAAATGATTTTAAATACAAATGGAATATTAATATAATTTATCCGAATTAATTCTATAGTGAATGACATTTTTATAAATACATTATCTTTTCCAATTTTTCCCCTACAAGAAAGATTTTAGATTATTCTCAAAACATATGTCGTATCATAGTTAATTATACACTACTAAAAATCCAATTCATAACAATTAATTCATATTTATGGGTCACCACAATTATAACATCATGACTCCTACACAAGACATTATAATATTAATGTTCTATAATCTATAGAGACACTATTTGGCTTTAAAAAATTAAAAATATCCATATACTAAGGGGAAATGTCCACCACATCACTAAGGTTCTCGTCAGTAATTTAATGACCCAAACATTTATGAGTGTAATATCCCCCTTATTATAGTAATTTAATATAGCATAAACCACATAAAATTAATTATAGACCATAAAAAATATCTATAAATAAAGAATAAAATAATAAGAATTATTTCTATAATTTAAGGAATCTATAAAGAATAAATAATGACTTTACATTAAGAATAGTAAAATGAACCTTACGAATTGTAGATGTTCTAAATGAATATTATCATAAGCCATTAAATTATTAATAAATTTTACACATCTTATGAATTAATGTATGGTATAAATATATCATATTTTATGTAAATAAATGTTTTAAAATTTATTTTTTATGTGTTGTAAGTATTCTAAGTCAATGATATTTATTTAAAATTTAATGATTAGTATAATTAAAAAATGGATATTTATTTTAATAAAATGTATTTACATATTCAAAATATTATGACGAATGGTTTTATGATTATTTTATGTGACTTTTAGTAAATTTTCAAAGTGGTATAAAAACTGATTTAATTTAAAAATCAATATTTTCCATGTAAATGATGATTTTATATAAAACAAAAATTACTCATATTGTGAAAATAGTTATCATAAAATAGGTTTCAGTTTTTATTTATATACATAATATAATAGTTATAGTGAATTTTTGGGATCTTTTCTGAAATAGTTGAATTTCTAATGTATAGTAAAACACGATAATTTTTTATAATTGATAAATACAACAATTTTTGAGTCATTAATGATATAAGGATTATGTTAAAACCAAAATTTCAAACCATAATTTTTTTTTTCATATATTTGGAGATCATTCTCAAATTTTTCATAGTATTGATCCAATATAATAACATAATGAATATAATAATGGGAATACACTCCACTCCTCCAATATAAATACCACCCACTCTCCCTCTTATCCTTACATATTTCAATATTTGATCCTTGTAAAAATATTGAGAAAACCTCATCCCATGCCCATCTAAAACTTCAAGAAGGGCTTGGTCTCACTAAAATACCTAATCCTTTTCCCTATGGTGGTTTTCAAGGGGGATAAATCCAAGTGGTGAAATCCTCCTCCTTTTTATTTTAAAATTTATTTTATTTTCATCTATTCTTCTCATTGTACATTATCGAAATAGAATAATTAATCTATTATGTTTTATATAATATCATTCTATCATGTCAACTGAATTTCAATCATTAAACTCCCCCATCTATCTATTTTATTTTAAAAATTAAGTAAGCACATGTTATGTGTCACTTTACCGACATCGTGAATGATGCTCTTTCATTTTTATTTAATGCCTTGATGGATTTTAATAAAACAATAAATTCATTGAAATCAAATTTGAAATTATATTTTATAATTCATTTTATATTCTGGATGTAACATTTATACATAAAACTAAATGATAAAACAAAGTGAGTTCATTGTGATTGAAAAATTTCCAAAGGTAACAAAAATTGATCATCATTAACATTATCTAATAATTCATCATAATACCATATAAAAAAATTCATTATAAGATAATTTAAAATTTTTTAACATCATTAATAACATATAATAAAAATTTTGTTTATTTATTTACATGTTTGATGAAATTCCATTCATGTATACATGTGAAATGTTCATAAAAACTGTGAAATCAAATGTTCCTAAAAGATTAAATTAAACTCTATAATGTATAGAATAGCCTATAAATTAAGTTAATAAAGAAATAATAATTAAAATTCAATAAAAAATGTTCAATTTTTTTAATTAATGAATTAAATGTGATATTATAGGATATTAGTGTAACGAATTCTTTCAAACATAAATTAAGGTGAATTATCGAACCCAACTATATTTCTTTTGGTTTTCACTCTTCCATACCATTTGAATTATGAATACTACTTCAATATCATTTCAGAATCATCATCATAACTTATATAAGATATAAATGTTTTCTACCTGTGTTTTTGAAAAACAAAATGTTTTTCAAAATAAACCTTACTTAAAAAAACTCACCTTTTACATCCCAAGACTGTTTCTTCTTCACTAAAGGTTTGTGACTCCTATATCATTCGTGTTATTTACACTTTAATTTGGGAAACCGGTTTTAATGATTGTATTATTTATTAAATTAAATCCATTATTTTCTATTGTTTTTTATGTCAACGATTATCGTACGTTTTATATGGAATTCATGACAATGTAAATGTATTGATGTGATGGGTGCATCTGGAATTATATAGTTTAATTTAAAATTATTTATGTAAGTATATCACAAATAATTACGTATAAATTAAAATAATTGGTTAATGTGATGTATATCATAAGAAAAAAAAGAAATATTCATGAACATGATGCTAAATTTGTTCATTGTTATGTGTCGTAGTTGACCACTAAGACATGATGTTTCATTTTTTTGAATTTCCATTTTCCAATCCTTTTATAAATTCATCCTCTAGTGATTATGATACTCTAATTATCTTATGATGAATATTATTATTCTCACCCCATTTTATATTTATTTATTTTACTAATTATCGTCTTATTAGGGTTTTATGTCACATAGTTCTTTCATTAGAATCTTCAGGTCATTACTTGTGATAAAAAGAACAAGAGGAAAAATAAGAATCTACAGAAGAAAGAATTAAATAAATGTTTATGTTTTACATTTTTTATTTTAACTATGGTCTATATTTTCCAAAACACTAAACCATTGGATCTTTTCCAATTAATTGATTTATTTTTTTTATCATTAAAATTATGTAATAATAATGTACGTAAAAGCATGTTCTCTATAGTTGGTATCAGAGAATGGATTAGTTAATATTCGAATTAAGATTAGATAACAATAGTGAAATACAATAGTATGTGACTAATTATATGTTATCACACTATAATATTTTCTAAACATATTTATCCCATAAGACAATATTTTAGGGTTATCTTTAGGAAGGTATTAATTATTGATGACATTTTTACTTATGTTTGGTTCTAAAAGTTTCTAGTATATAAAATCATATGAACTATGAGAATCCCAGCCAAAAAACTGTGCGAGGGACAATGTATTGATTTTCCAAACTACATATCCATTGCTTTTGGAGTCAATGTTCAAATTCATATAGAGATGGTTACTAATTTGTCTTAGATTATGAACAATAACCCCAATAATGTCGAGAGTCCTCCTCCACCTAAGAGGCAGTGACTGGATATCGAGTGCTTTTCGCAGCAATGAACTCTTATGTTTCATGGATATTCCTATCCAGTAGTCACGGAAGAGTAAATCAAATCAATATAAATGATCTTTTATGTTCATCACATTTGTGAGATGGTCAATGTGACTCCTTCCATTTACCATTTAGACAGAGTGTCTGATTAATGGTAGGATTTTATTAAGAAAACCAATCTGATGGACAATATTGAAGAGATGTAGTGGGAAGTGATTATAATAATTATAGATAACAATTATTTACATCAAAATATATGAAAAATAGTATAGGGATAATTCATGGAGATGAAGAAAAATGATGGATAATATGTCACAAACTATGAATAAAATTTCACATGAAATTAATGTAACATTATGGGTCTTGGTATAAAAAATGATAGAAGAATAAATAAATTCAATAGTGGATTAAAACAAAACATTTGAAAGGCTCTTGAAATTCAGGAAATTGGGTGTTATGATGAAGATTTTCTATGTGATCACAAAGTGGATACAGAGTCTAGAGAATTAACCCATGGATGTGGTGATAAAAAATAAATGATGGAGTTTCAAAATGTAGGATCTCATGAAAAAGGATTAATCAGTATTTAACAACCCATATGTCAAAAATATGGGAAGAATCCTATTTGTTCCTACCTCATTTTTAATAGTAATTGCTTCATGTATGAGATAGAACACTACCATGATCATGAATTTTGAATATACATGAGGAAGCATGAAAATGTTTTTGGAGGAAATGAGATCACAACCCATGATTTAATGATCAAATTGTGACGAGAAATGGAATTATGCAATCTAGTGCACTAAACATCATTTTCTCGGAGGTAATCAAAATAAAATGTTATCAAAGCCAAATACGCAAGTAATGTATTTTTCCATCTCTACTACTAATTTGGTCCAAGAAAAAGAAGTCATAAAATGTACACTTATTATTTAGTCAAGAATATATGAAGTATTATTTGATAAGGTTTCAACACAATCCTTTATATATTTAATGTTTTATCGAACTGTTGAATTGAGGCCTTGAAACCATTAGGTAGAGATATCAATTAAAATAGAAAGTGGTGAAATATTTTCAACCCATGTGATGGAATATTCTCTAGTTGGTGTATGTGGGATGATTATTCCAGTGAATATCATGATACTTTCCTTGGAAAAATGTGTTTCTATAACTAAAATGGAGTGGATTTGATTATATAGAGAACATTTAATATATTATGAAAAGGAAATATGTTTATATATTACTAAATATTCCATTCTCTTATACATATGAAAGTATGATATTGAATCTCATTTGTAAAATAAATCAATGGTTTGGGTTTTTTTTCTTGTATAGAAGCATACCTAGAATTAATGGTTGAGTCAATGGAAAGTATTAACCAAGGTGAAATGGTCATTGTGAGGGAATAATGTGAAGTATTTCATAAAGAGTTACCCAAAATTTACAAATATCATGAGATAGAGTTCTTAATATAACTCACAAAAGGAGCTAATACAATCTTAATATGTCCCTATAGGATGGATCTAATCGAACTGGAGGAGTTAAATACATAGTGAATGATCATTTTGAAAAAGGGTTCATACAACCTAGTGAATCACCTTGGGGTTCACCAGTGATCTTTTTCATGAAAAATGAAGGATCAGTGATTCCTGGTATCAATTATTGGGAACCAAAAATAGGGTCACCATAAAAAAAGTATCATCTTACAATGATTTAATACTTGTTCACTGATGTATGAGAATCAAGTTACTTCTGAAAGGTGGATTTTTATTCTGTATATCGTCAGCTAAATATGTAGAAGAAGGATATTCAAAAGAATGACTTCTGGACAATTTATGAGCACTATAAGTTTATAATTATTCTATTTAGAGTTACTAATTATAAAATCCCAAGTAAGTAATGACTAATATATTTTTAATCTATGTATATTTATGAATTATATAGTGTTTTTACGGCTTAAAATGAGAATAAATCCAATGTTAAGCATATAATACTCTAATATTTTAAAAAGATTGTTTTACCGCCTTTTGATGGCCAACCATTTTTAATATATATTTTTAAAATTTTATAAGCTATATTATTCAAAATAAACTTATTATTTATTGTTGGGACATTGAAATTTACTTTGGATAAATTTTTTGTATTTTTCTGACAATGTTCATTTCTTAAGGAATAGTTAAAAATAAAACATTTTTCTTCAAAACATCTTTTTTATCTAATTTAATTATATAGATGGATTCTATTTTTAATTGTTTTTAAATTGTAAATAGAATATATTTTTACCATTTAATCCAATGGTGGTCATTGGGATTAATTTCACTATGAAATTGGATATAAACAATTGTCAAACTGTTGAATGAAATTGTTTCTAAAAAACCCGCTATTTGTTTTGACAACATGAATTATTTTTAAATTAATTATTGAAATTTCTGTGTGTTGAATTTGGTAAAATGGATTAAATATTTGGAATCATAATTTCTCAATTATGTAATTAATAATATTTTGTTTCTGGACATTATGAATTGTAATGACGGTAATTATCTTTAATTATCATGATTAATTGGTAATCGGGTCGTTAAGGATAATAAAATAATATCATAATAATAACAAATGACCCCAAAATGTGTCCTAATGGTACTGTTTGTGTCATGGCCGACCATGGAATTCCTTGTTCCAAACTTTAGGACCCCATGGAATCACTTTTGTCTGATAGTGACTTTTTATCTTTTTATTTTTAAAGAAAGTTAAATAAAAAAAGTATGTAACACCTAAGTAAATAAATTTTAATTTTTTATAAATAGATGATCTCTTGGACTATAAATAGTAATTTTAAAGATAAAAATATTACCTATATCATAGTATTTTTTTTATAATTTTTAAGCATTAAATAAATTAAATTTTTTATGACACCATGATGATGTAGTGATTACCTCATTAATGAACAATTTAAATAAATTGAAAAGATAATGTAATATCTAACACATAAACTTGTTAAAAACCTATTTTATGTGTATATTTCGAACCCTTATCACCTTATCCTAGAAATATATCAATTTCAAACCTTCAAAATTCGAAACTCATTTTAAAATAATTTAACATTTCTTGGCTTTCCAAGAGTGCCCCTCCTCCCTATTATAAAAGGCCCCCAACTCTACCTCCTTACCGACACTTATCAAGCCATTAGATCGGCCAACATCTACCCATTTTATCTATACACATACCTCTCTTCATCATATAAGCCTTACCTTAGGCAGAATGATCTTCAAGAAACCCTTTTGTTACAATCCAAGAGGAGTTACCCGATTTAATGGTAAAGTATTCTCTAATGTTCTTTTGTTTTATATTTCTTCTCCAACCCCATAAACACTTTTTATTCATTTCATTTGTAACAAAACAAGTATATTCAATATACTAGGATGTTTTTATAAGAATTATTCGAGCTACACTTACACACAACTACATCTAATTGTTAAAGAACATACTGTTTCCGTGGATAACGAATTTCTGCGTCACGAAACGATGATTGTTCAATATTCTTATAACACCTTCAATGGTGGCCATTAAGATGTCACTATATTTATATATGATATATGATATTTTTATGTTTTCCATAAGATTATGTATTTTTTAGTTATTTAAAACCTTTATGGTTTCCATTATGGGTAAACGTGATATCTTCATTTTAGGAAGTGGGGACTACCACCCCCTCAAAGTGATTTCATTCGTTAATTCCATATGTGGGACGTATAAAGGATGGAGTTTATGATATTATATATGATATTACACTAGAATTTTAATATAACATTATATCATTATGATTCCATTCCATAAAATATGAAATAGAAATGAACGTAGCGTTCATGCGTACGTAGGGCTTACCGTCTCCATGAACGGTGCATTTCATTTCTTACCTCTAAATGTTATGTAATATTATAAATGCATGTATATTACGGATATATATGATATATATTATATCTTGTTCATGAATAAAATTCTGGATATAATGGATATTTTACCATATGAACAACTTGTCATTATGAAGAGTTTATTTTTGACTCAATTACCAATGATCGACAAAATTAACATTATTAACTTAAATAATTACATAGTGTTCATAACATGGAAATAAGTGATATAAAATAAATAATGAACTTGAAAAAGGTTCTTAAGAAAGTATAAATTAACTCAAGTTTATTATTTAAGAGATTAAATAATGATCGAGTCAAATTGGATATGAGGTAAGGGACTTCGTCTCAATCTCCTTTCATTGAGGCATATTTTGTTTTATACACAACTTTCCTTTATATGTTGTATAAAACAATTTTACTTTTACGTTTATTCTAAAGGATTGTTTTTTATATGAATCATTTTACTAAATGACAAAAGGGGATGTTTTTTCGAACGTATGAGGCGACAATGACATTTCCGCCGCCGTGACCATTATATGAGTTTCGGCTTCCTCTACAAGACATAACTATTTTTAAATGAAAAATAAATACCATTTGTTAAATTTCTTATATTTTGGTGTTGAAATGGTTTTGATAATGTTTTTATTATATCAACGTGTTATTGATATCTTGTGATTTAAATTTGGAAATGTTATGTTTCCTTTATTCGTGTTTTATGTGATACGATTGTGTTGTGGTTCTTGGGAATTGTTTATGAAGATGGGTGGTTCAATGATAAAATAAGGGTGGGTGAGCCTGGTATAGCTCTCCAATGAATTGGGTAATGTGAGGTGGTTAAATGTTATGGTTTCTCCGAAAAGATTTAGGGAATATACTGTGATGGGTATTCCAAATGTAACCATGAGGGTTACTCCCTATGTAAGAATGTTATGAATGCCTCAAGTTACCTTTATGTCTTATGATTTCTATGACTTATTCATGATTTGATGAGGATTGTGAAAATTCTTATGTTTTATGAGTAAATTATAATTTCATACATGGAATAATGTTTTCATTTCGTACTTTTATATCCCTTACTAAGCTTTTTATGCAAATCCCATGTTTTTGAAATGTTTTTCACAGGACAAGAGAAAGGTACATGATGTGATGATAGTGTCAATGAAGTTTCAAAAAATAATCTATGTTTTATTTTAAATATGTTTCCATTGATGGGAAAAATGAGTACTATCTTTTATGTAACCACTTTGTTTAAATGTGGAATGTAATGCATGATTTAAGATCTAATTCTCTAAAACTCAAAACCTAAAAAGATCGTCAATTTGTATTCTTTAAATAACTCAAGATTAAGTAATGTTTAATGCTGGGGCCTATTAATTGGTATCAAAGGTTGTTTTAGATAACTTTAGGAGTAAGAATTCTATTAAATGACTATCCAAAAAAAAAATTTATGTTCAAATTGAAATGATATAGCATTTGAAGATTACCTTGTTGCTTCATCTAAGACATGTTTGATCAGAATGGTTTTTCGCAGAGGAAACAGGGAAGAAATTCTAGGAAGGCATACAGAAGGAAATGACCTTCCGAATCAGCATCCCGAGATGGTCGGAATTGGAACTGAATAGTTTGTTCCAGTAATGGTGAAATTGACTCAAGCGATAAATGGTGGTGGTATCCATGCACGAGATCAGCAAGATCAACCGCAGAGGAACATGTCACTGGTGGAAAATTTCATGAGGCAACATCCCCCATCATTCATAGGATCATCTGATACTATGATAACTGAAGGGTGGATTAAAGCACTGGAGAAGATTTTCGATGTCATGGGGTGTTCAGACAATCAAAATATTAGTCTTACTGTTTACCATTTGGAGGGTGAAGCAGATCAGTGGTGGTCGATTGTTAAAAATAACAGGGACGCTGATGAGATTGATGCTCTTGACATGGATGAATTCCAAGGTATGTTTCTTGAGAAATATTTTCATAAGGATGTTCGACATAGGATGGAAAACAAATCATGGAATTGAGGTAAGAGGATGACTTAGTGGCTGCATATGAAGAAAGGTTCACTCGATTGGAAAGGTATGCTCTAAATTTTATCCGAGACCTTGATAGTAAAATCAATCATTTTTACTCAGGATTAAATCCAAAATATCGAAGGGATTTATCTTCTCGCGATTTCAAGAGTTATGCAAATATTGTTCGATGTGGTGAGAAGGTGGAAATGGAGCTTGCTGATGATCAAGGGTTCTATAACAACCAACCGAATAAGAGACCGAGGTAGCAGGAGAAAGGGAATAATTCATCAAAAACGTCAGATGGTAAGAAAACCAAGTTTCCCATTTGTGATATATGTGGTAAAAGGCATGATAGGGAGTGTCTTCTGAATTCTGAAAGGTTCTACTGATGTGGTAAGATGGGACATAAGGCTCGTGATTGCAATGGAAAAGATCAAGGTGTTGGTAAGACCAAATTTGATTTACAGTTAGTGAAATGTTTCAAGTGCACTAAGATAGGTCACTATGAAAACGAGTGTACGACAAAGAGCTTAAATGATGGGAAGCAGTCAGACTACAAGAACAAAGGAGCAGTGAAATCCTTTGCAACTACTTTAGTATATGTTGCGCCATCAAATGAAGTGGTATTAGGTACTTTGATTGTTTTTTCAGATTATGTCAATTTGTTGTTTGATTCAGGGTCTACACATTTTTTCATCTCTGAAAAATTTTCTATTAAAATGGGAATAGCATCTCAAGAAATTACTCGTAAAGTTGTGGTAAAAATATTTGGATGAAATGATTAGGAAAAAATAATTTATAAGAGTCTTCCTATCTTTATCCGTGGAAAGAACCTACTTGCATACCTTATTGTTTTACCTCGAGTAGAGTTTGATGTTATCCTGGGTATGGATTTTCTCTCTATTTACCATGCTAAGATTGACTGTAGAGATAAAGAAGTTTTTTTCATATAGAATTTCTATTTGTGTACAAGAATGAACCCTAACTGTTGATAACATATCAATAGGCTAAGAAACTTGTAAAATATGGAAATGCAATTTACCTTGCACATACTGCTGAAAACAAAGGAACTATTCAGATTACTGATGTACTAGTGGTAAATCAGTATCCTGATGTTTTTCCTGATGAGTTTCCTGGAATAATACCAGATCGGGAAGTTGAATTTACTGTTGACTTAGTTTCTGATGCTAAGCCAATTTGAAAACCCCCTTATCGAATGACTCAAATTGAACTTTTAGAGTTGAAGGAGAAATTGCAAGATTTATTTGATAAAGGATTCATTCGACCTAGCACACCACCATGGGGTGCTCCTATTTTATTTGTTAAAAAGAATGATGGTTCAATGAGACTTTTCATTGATTATATAGCCTTGAATAACATCACTGTTAAGAACAAATATCCTTTGCCTCATATCGATGATTTTTTTGATCAGCTCCCGGGAGCTCGGTATTTTTCAAAGATTGACCTGAGATTGGGGTACCATCAGTTGAAGGTAAAGGAAGAAGATATTCAGAAGACTGTGTCCTGTACAAGATATGGCTACTATGAATTGTAGTTATGTTTTTTGGGATAAAAATTCACCTGCTATATTCCTGGACCTTATGAGTAGAATTTTCCATGAGTTCTTGGATAAGTTTTTGGTTGTTTTCATTGATGATATGTTGGTGTTTTCTAAAACTAAAGAGGAGAATGAAATAAATTTAAGTGTTATTTTGAAAACCATAAAAGAAAATAATTGTATGGGAAATTCAGAAAGTGTGAGTTGTGGTTGCAATAAATTTTGTTCCATTGTCACATTTCTTCAAAGATGGGATAATTGTTGATCCTGCAAAAATAGTGGTTGTGGATGAATGGCCAAGACCCACAAATGTAACTGAGATTCGTAGTATTCTTGGTTTGGAAGGCTATTACAAATGTTTTGTTAAAAAAATTTCCCGGTTATCTAGTCTAATGACTGAGATAACTCGGAAGGGTGTTATGTTTATTTGGAAAAAAGAATGTGATGACTATTTTCAAGAATTGAAAAGGATATTGGTGAAATCTCTAGTTTTGGAACTACCTTCTAGGAATGGGGAGTTTGTTATCTACAGTGATGCTTCATTAAAAGGACTTGGTTTCATCCTAATACAGAAACATCAAGTAATTTCTTACGCATCACGTCAGTAGAAAACCCATGAGGTAAATTACCATACACATGATGTGGAATTAGCTGCTTTTGTTTTCTCTTTAAATATTTTGAGGCATCATTTTAATGGTGTAAAGTGTGAAATATATACTAACCACAAAAGTTTAATTTATATATTCACTCAGAAATAATTTAACTTGAGAAAGAGGAGATGTGTGTTAATTAATCAAGGATTATGATTGTACAATTCATTACCATCCGGGAAAAAAATAATGTGGCTGATGCTTTGAGTCGAAAAAGTAATGCTTTATTAACAATGTTGTGTTTGGAACGTGATCATTTAGTTAATTATTTGATGAAATTTCTCATAGAAGTTGTTAGTTCAGGATTTCCTTCTATTTTGTTTCATGTATCAGTGAAATCTTCTCTATCGGAGAGAAATAAGAAATCACAAAAGCAAGACAATGAGTTGCAGAAAAAGGTAGAGATGGTTCAGAAGGGTAAGTTGCCTGAATTCAAAATTGATAATGATTGTGTTTTGAGATTTCGGAAGAGATTTTATGTGCTTTGTGATTCACAATTGAAGAGAGTTTTCTTATGTGAAGCTCATAGTTATCCGTTTTCATTTCATCCAAGCATTACTAAGATGTATAGAGATCTTCGGGAGTATTACTGGTGGGATGGAATGAAAATGGATATTACTGATTTTTCTGTGAAGTGTTTGACATTTCAGCAGGTTAAATAAGAGCGGTAGTTACTTAAATGGATGCGTCCACCTTTACTAGTGCCAGAGTGGAAATGGGAGAATATATCAATGGACATCGTTGTGGGATTACCGAAGACACCTCGAGGTAATTATGCAATCTGGGTTATTGTTGATCTCTTGACTAAATCTGCTCATTTCCTTGCCATACGAGATAATTTTTCCCTTGATCAACTTTCCCGTTTGTATCTCAATGAAATAGTCAGGTTACAAGGGTTCTTTTCTCCATTGTATATGACCGTGATCCTAGGTTCACTTCTATCTTTTGGAATGGCCTTCAGAAGTCATTGGTTACTTAATTAAATATAAGTACAAATTTTCATCCTCAATCTGATGGGTAGTCAGAACGAACAATTCAGAATTTGAATGATATTCTATGTGCTTGTTCGATGGATTATCAGGGAAGTTGGAACCAACATCTTTCATTGGTTCAGTTTTCTTATAATAACAGTTTTCATTCTAGTATACAGATGGCACCATTTGAGGCATTATATGGGAAGCAGTGTCGAACAACAGCTTTCTAGGATGAAGTGGGTGAAAGGAAGTTGATGGGACTGGAATTGGTAGATGAGTTGGAAAAAAAAGTTCAGCTGATACAGAAACACATGAGAATAGCCCAGAGAAGGCAGAAAAGTTATGCAGACAACAGTAGGAAGGATCTCTCTTTTGAGGTAGGTGATCATCTTATTCTCAACGTATCACCATGGAAAAGTGCGATGAGATTTTGTAAGAAAGGAAAGCTGAGTCCAAGGTTCATTGGACCATATGAAATACTGGAGAGAGTTGGATCAGTTGCATACCAAGTAGTTTCACCTCCGAGTTTATCTCAGGTACACAATGTTTTTCATGATTCATTATTATGGAAGTAAATGCCAGATCCATCTCATGTTTTGAGTCCAGAGGTAGTTCAGATGGAAGAGAATTTATCTAATGAGGAACAACCTGTCCAGATTCTTGACCATAGGGAGCAAGTGTTATGGAATTAGGTGATTCATAATGTAAGGGTTTTTTGAAAAAACCACATGATTGAAGAGGCAACATAGAAATCTGAAAATGCAATGAAGGATAAATACCCACACTTATTCGATAAGTAAATAAATTACGGGGACTCAATTTTCTAAAGGGGGGAAGTATGTAACATCCCAAGTAAGTAATGAATAATATATTATATTATCTATGTCTATTTATGAATTATATTGTGTTTTAATGTATTAAAATTAGAATAAATAAAATTTTAAGCATATAATACTATAATATTTTAAAATGATTATTTTACACCCTTTGGATGGGGAACCATTTTTATATCTATTTTTTAACAATTTTATAAGCTCTATTTTTCAAAATGAACTTATTATTTAGTATTGGTACATTGAAATTTACTTTTGATAGTTTTTTTTTTATTTTTCTGACAGTGTTCATTTCTTAATGAGGAGTGAAAAATACTGCATTTTACTTCAAAACTGATTTTTCATCTAATTTAATTATATAGATGGATTATCTATTTAATTGGGTTTAAAGTGTAAATAGAATATATTTTTACAATTTAATCCAATTTTGGCCATTGGGGTTAATTTCACTTTTAAATTGGACATAAAAAATTGTAAAACTTTTGATAGAAATTGTTTCTAAAAAACCCGCTATTTGTTTTGAAAATGGGATTTATTTTAAAATTAATTATTGAAATTTCGGTGTTTATAATTTGTTAAAATGGATTCCATATTTGGAATCTTAATGTCAAAATTATGTAATTAAGACTCTTTTATTTTTTGACATTATGAATAGTAATGACGGTAATTATCTTTTATTATCGTGATTAATTAGTAATCGGGTAGTTAAGGATAATAAAATAATATCATAATAAAAAAATGAACACAACATGTGACCTAATGCTACTGTTTGTGTCATGGAAAATAATGGGATTCCTTGTGCCAAACTTTGGGTCCCCATGGAATCACTTTTGTGTGATAGTGAATTTTTATCTTTTTATTTTTAAAGAAAGATAAATATAACGAAGTATGTAACACCAATGTAAAACAATTTTAGTTTTGTCTACATAAATTATCCCTTGGAATATAAATATTAATTTTAAAGCTAAAAATATTTCCTACATCATAGTATTTTTTTATAATTTTTAGACATTAAATAAATCTAATTTTTTATGACACCATGATGATGCAACGATTACACCATTAATGAACTATTTAAACAAATTTAAAAGATAATGTAATATATAAGACTTAAATTTGTCAAAAACCAATTGTATGAGTATATTTCAAACCCTTATCAACTTATCCTAGAAATATATCAATGTGGGTCCTTAAAAATCCGAAACTCATTTTAATATAAAGTAACATTTCTTGGATTTCCAAGAGTGCCCCTCCTCCCTCTTATAAAAGGCCCCCACCTCTACCTCCATACCCACACCTCTCAAGCCATTGGATTGGACAAAATATACAGATTTTATCTCTCCACATCACCCTATTTATCCTAGAAGTCTTACCTTAGGCATAAATCTCTTCAAGAAGCCCTTTTGTTACAAACCAAGAGGAGTTACCCGATTTAAAGGTAAAGTCTTCTCTAATGTTATTTTATTTTATTTTGCTTCTCCAACCCCCTAAAATCTTTTGAATCATTTATTTTGTAACAAAAACAGTATCTTAAATATACTAGGATGTTTTTATAAGATGAATTCGAGCTTCACTTACACACACCTACATCTATTGGTTAAAGAACATTACGCTTCCGTGGATGGCGAATTTCTGCCTCACGAAACGATGATTGTTAAATATTCCTATAACACCTTCAAAGGTGGCCATTAATATGTCACTATATTTATATATGATATATAATATTTTTTTTGTTTTCCTTAAGATTCTGTATTTTTCATTTATGACATACCTTTATGGTTTCCATTATGGGTAAACGTGATATCTTCATTTTAGGAAGTGCGGACTACCGCCCCTTAAAGTAATTTGATTCGTTAATTCCATATGTGGGACTTATAAAGGATGGATTTAATGATATTATATATTATATTACACTGTAATTATAATATACCTTTATATCATTATGATTCCATTCGATAAAATAGGAAATAGAAATGAAAGTAGATTTAATGCGTACGTACGGCTTACCGTCTCCATGAATGGTGCATTTCATTTCTTAAATCTAAATGTTATGTAATATTATAAATTCATGTATATAATGGATATATATGATATATATGATATCTAAATCATGAATATTATTCTGGATATAATAGATATTTTACCACATAAACAACTTGTAATTAAAAAGATTTTATTTTTGACTCAAGTACCAATGATCGAAAAAATGACCATTATTAACAGAAATAATTACATAGTGTTAATAACATGGTAATTAGTGATATAAAAGAAATAATGAACTTTAAAAAGTTTCATAAGCAATTAGAAATTAACTCAATTTTATTATTTAGGAGATTAAAGAAAGATTAACTCAATTCGAATATGAGGTAAGGGACTTCGTCTCAGTCTCCTTTCATTGAGGCATATTTTGTTTTATACAAAACATCCTTTTATATGGTGTATAAACCCCTTTGAATTTTACATTTATTCAAAAGGTATATTTTTTATGCGAAGATTTTTACTAAATGACAAAAGGGAATGTTTTGTCATACGTATTCGGCGACAACGACTTCTCTGCCACCGTGACCATTATTTGAGTTTCAGCTTCCTCTATAAGCAATACCTTTTTATAAATGAAAAATGAATACCATGTTTTACTTTTATTTTATTTTGGTATTGAAAATGATTTTAATAATTTTTTTATTCTATCAATGTATTAATGATATCTTTTGATTTAAATGTGGAAATGTTATGTTTCCTTTTTGCCTGATTTCTTTGATACGATTATGTTATGCTTTTTGGGGATTGTTTATGAAGACGGGTGGTTCCGTGATAAACTAAGGGAGAGTGAGCCCGATATAGTACTTCAATGCATTGGGTAGCGCAAAGGTGTTATGTGTTATGGTTTCTCTGAAAATATTTAGGTAATATACTGTGATGGGTATTCCAAACGTAACCACGAGGTTTACTCCCTATGTAAAAATGTTATGAATGCTTCAATATACATTTATGTCTTGTGATTTCTATGATTTATTCATGATTTGATAAGGTATATGAAAATGCTTATGTTTTATAAGTAAAGTATGATTTCATACATGGAATAATGTCTTCATTTCATACTTGTATATCCCTTACAGAGCTTTTTATGCTCATCCCATGTTTTTGAAATGTTTTTCACAGGTCAAGGGAAAGGTACATGATGTGATGATAGTGTCAAGGAAGTGTCAAGAAAGAATCTATGTTTTATTTTAAATATGTTTCCATTTATGGGAAAAATTAGTTCTATCTTTTATGTAACCAATTTGTTTAAATGTGGAATGTAATGCATGATTTATGATCTAATTCTCTAAAACTCTAAACCTGAAACGATCTTCAACGTGTATTCTTGAAATATGTTAAGATTAAGTAATGTTTAAGGCTGGGGCATTATAATAATAACCCCGAAATATTTATAGATTTGACGAATTGATTCATTAGACGTTACCAAATCAAATTTGTTGTAATGTTTGTCGATGATATTATCATTTACTCCAAGAGTAAGGATGAACATGGATAACATCTAAGGCATTTGTTGGTGACAATAACGAAGGGTAAATTGTACACCATGTTCAAAAAGTTTGATATTTTGATGATGTAAGTCACATTCTAATGACATGTGACCACAAGTGATAAAATTTATATGGACCCTTCGAAATAAATTCAATTTTGGAATGGACTATACCATTTAGTGTCACATAAATCTATAGTTTTCTTGGATTAACTAGGTACTCCTGACATTTTTTGAGAAAATTTTCATGATTGTCAACCCCTCTATGTATGTATAAAATGAAATGGGTAATGTATATATTAATGGACGAATATGAATAAATCATTAAGGAGATAATGAATAGGTTAATCATTGCACTTTCACTCACATTATAAAAAAGTGAAGATGATTTTGTAATATTATATGATTCTTCCAAGAATATATTGTGTTCTATTGTCATGGAAAAAGTTAATGTCATACCCTATGCATTACGATAGTAAAAAATATGTGAGATGAACTACATGAAACATGATATGGCGTTACCAGTAGTTATTTTCCCTTGATAAAATAGAGATACTCCCTCTATGGTGAGAAATGTGACATATATACTGATCACTAGAGACTAAAGGATATATTCACAAAAATGATCTCAAATTTAATCAAAGGAGATGGTTACAGCTAATCAAAGACAACTGTTTGTCTAGTTAATTTCTTATCCGTAAAAAGAACAAGTAGTTTTTTCTCTTCGCATTAAAGAACTTACTACTCAATCCCTGATGTGAATTGAGAAAGACCCTATCATCACAGAAATTTAAAGGATGTATTTAGAAATCATAATTGTAAGGAATACATCCTAAATTGACCAAATGATTTCCTAACCATCTATATAAGAGATGGTTAAGGAAGAAAAAAAGATAATCCAATATTATAAAAGTAGGTGAATGCGGTAAAATATGGGAAGCTACATTATTTCAATATCGATGATGTTGGTTTGATGTGGTTTGTTTCAATGATACATGTGCCATCATCACCTCTGATAAATAAAGAGCTATTAGAAAATGCACAAGTCAAAAGATTAACAATCCATCTGGTGAGTACCATGATGAACCATGATCTTTGAGAACACTTATATTGGGAAAACATGAAGAAGGATATTTATGATTAGATATCATGGTCCATGATATGTAATAAAGTAAAATATAAGAGACCTAAGTCCAAAAGGATGATGCAACCATTGCCTATACCCATGATGAAATTAGAGAATGTCACTATAGACCTTGTCACAGGTCTCCCAAAGACATCCAAAGGAAATAATTGGACATGGGTTGTGGGGGAACAACTAACCAAGACTTCCCACTCTATCTCTATTAAAGAAGATCTATCACTTTAACAACTTTTTATGGTATTTATTAAGGAAGTGGTGAGACTACATGGAGTTCCACACTAAATTTTCTTTAATCATGATCCTAGTATAACATTTAAATTCTAGAGGAGTATACAAAATACAATAACTACTAAATTAAATTTGAGCATTAATAATATCCCCAAAAATAATTTTTAGTCTGAAAGGACTATTATGTAACATGTATATATGATGTTATCCTTATCATTATAATTTAGTGGACAATGGGATCAACATATCACATTAGTTGAGTTATCATATAATAATAACTTACACGTTAGTATTTAGATGTCTCATTATGAATCAATGCATGAAATACGATTTCGAACACGAACATGTTATGATGAAGTTGGAAAAAAAAGATAATTGGAACTTATCTTATGAAATATATGATAGATAAGGATTAACATATCAAAAAACATATCAATGATGCTCTGAGTTATCAAAAGATCTACAATGACATCCATTGAAGGGAGATGTAGTTTGATGTTGGAGATTAAGTCTTCCTTCGAATATCATCTTGGAAGAGAGTAATGCAATTTGGAAAGAAAGAGAACCTATGAAAAAGGTACATTGACCACTTTGAGATTGTTGATCATGTAGGATACAAGGCCTATAGGATGGAATATCCTCCAAATATGGTTCAAGAACTTGATTTGTTCCTTATATCACTCTTGAAGATGTTCATACCAGATCCACCACACATTCTGAACTCATAGGTGGTACAACTGGAAGATGATTTCACTTATGAGGTGCTTACAATAATTATTTTGGAGAAGATATATATGTTTCTAAAAAACAAGACATCCCACCCAGAAAAAGTTCAATGTAGAAATCATAAGTATGAAGAAGAATCTTGGGTACTTTATGAGGTTACAACGGAGAAGTACCCTCGACATTTTAGGTAAAACAAATTTTTGAGGGATAAATTTCAAAATGGGGATAAATGTAATGAACCAATGTTTTATAAGTTGAATATATCCCTAATTAAAGTAATTTAATTTTTTTTAAATAACATAAAATCACTTATAGTCCATAATAAAAGTTTTATTAATGCAATATTATAACAATAAGTTATTTTTCTAGAAGTTAAGGAACCTATATTGATGAAATTGAAATTTTACCTATCAAATAGTAACATGAATATTATGAATAGTAATCCAACCAAAATGGATAGTATCATAACCAATGAAATTATATATAAAATTTATGCATATTATAAATTAAAATATGCTATAATTATATAACATATTATGTAAATATCTTTTTAAAAAATTAGTAATTAAGTGTACGTATTTTTGTAAGTCATAAGTATTTGATTACCATTTTATGATTAATTAAATAATTTGAAAGAAAATTATTTTTTATATAATGTAATCATAAATTAAAAATTTTATATCTTATGATATTATGATAATTTTATGAGACCTTATGTAAATTTTGAATCTTGTATAAAATAATTTATAATTTTTAAAATGTATTTTTAATTTAAATTAGGATTTTAATGAAACCCAAGATTACTCATTTATAGAATAAAAATAAAAAATTAAGTTCATTTTTGAATTCATCATGTTAAAAAATGTTTAGGGAGAACTTTTTGGAATTTTTTAAAATACAATAATATTTGATGAATGGTTAAATATGATAATTTTCGATAAATGAAAATTACATGAATTTTTGAGTCATTTTTTAATGTAATGACGATATAAGAAACTTAATGTATAACCATACTTTATTATATTATATATATTTATACATAACTCTCAATCTATTCATAGTCATGAGACAAAATAATGAACAAATTAATATAATAACGGGAAGGTAGCCATATCCTCCACCATTAATATTACCCATTGCACGTATCCTCCTTACACATCTCAAGCTATGAACATGATCAAGATTGTAACCAATACTCTCCCCATTAACATCTATAATTTCCAAGATATCTTTTTTGCATAAAATGATCAAAATATTTACCCTATGTACGTTCTCATGGAGGATGAAACCAAGAGGTAAAATATACTGACTTTTTCTTTTAATTTCTTTTCAATTTTATTTATTTTCTTCTCTTATCCTCACCTTATCTTATCCATATGTCATTATAACTCCATTATGCTTTATATACTGGTAAATATATGTTTAAGGTAATATCCATTATTAAACACCTTCTCAATAACTTTTATTTTAGAAATGGAATCATTGCTCGTGATGTGTCATTTTACCAACAGCGATTGCGATGCACTTTTATTTTCATTTAAAACAATAAAAGATGTTTATATATACATTAATTGTATGATAAAATATTTTAAATTTTATTTTAAAATCCTTTATATGTTCCGGAAGTAACCTTTATGCATAATACTAAATGATAAAATTAAACGAGTTTATTGTGATTGGAATAACACCAAAATTATCCTAAAATGAACATCATTAACTTTTATCTAATAATTATTCATCAAACCATATAATAAATGTTTCTATAAGATCTTTTAAAATTCAGGATGATCGTTGATAACATATAATAACTATTTTATAGATTTATCAACATTGCACACGAACATCAATTCACGTATTCAAGCCAATAATTCGTAAAAACCATGAAAACAAATGCTCCATAACAGTGAAATCAAATTATATAACTCATTTAAATTGTCCAAAATTACCTTTATGAATCCATGAGGAATGAAATAAAAATATATAATTTTATTTATTTTTTAATTAATTAATATAATGATATTAATATAAAGAAATCATCTAGACATAATATAAGGCAAATTATAGAATAAAAAACAATTTCTTTGGGGGTTCCCTCATTCACCCAATTTTTAGTATGATCATTACATAAATATAATTTATTCATAATTAACTTACCTTTTATTTGATATAATTTTTTTTATAGTTTAATATAAGCATAATTATTTCCAAGAGAAGTATTCTTTTAATAAAAAACAACTTTTACTTCTCTCGATTATTTATTCTTACCGCATGGTTGATGAATCTAATATAATGTTTTTTATTTCAACTTTCATTTGGGAACCCAATGTTTAATTTGTATTTCATTATAAGAAATATCATTAATTTTCCTGGTGTAATTTATTTCCAAATTTGATATATGTTCTATGTGACATACTTGATAATGTAAATGTTATGATGTGATGGGTGTGTCTGGAATTATATATCACAATGTAAATTTTATGATGTGAAGGGTGCACGTGGAATTATATAGTTCATCAATGAATTGTGTAATGTGATTTATCTCATGAGAAATGTGAAATATGTATGAAAATGATACAATTTGTATTCACAATTATGTCTGATAGTCGACCACAAGAACATGATGTTTCGTATTTTTTGCATTTCCACATTCTAAGTCATTTCTTAATGCTTACTATCATGATTATTATAATATTATTATGTTATTATTATCATGATTATGCTCTCCTAGTGTTATATTGATTAATGCTTTTATCTATCCTCTTACTAGACATTTATCTTACCCATTTCTTTGATGAATCTCTTTAGGTGACTAATTTTACTAAAATGAACATGATATCTAATAACAATATTGAGAATAATGAATTAAATAAATGATTACGTTTTCTTTTGTAAATTTTATATACAGTCCAAACATTCCTAGGATAATAATCCTCTGGATCATGGTTATTTATTTTTTCTATGTTTTTTTATCTTTAAAATGATTTAATAATAATTTAAGAAAAAGAAGGGTTTTTATATATAAGAACTTTCCAATAGGAAGAGATGAGAAAACATGGGTGTTCTTTAACAGATAAAATAAATTAATTTTTTAAACAGTAATATTTATACCTTCATCTCTTATCTCAATATCTATGTAAAACTTCTATAGGATAATAATATACCTTATGTGTTGGGGAATAACACAATTCGTCTTAAAGAGAAAACAAAGGTTAAATGATCAGAAAAAAATAATTTTTATCTATGTAGATATTTTTTCTTAGGCATGTTCTATTTTATGTGATTATCATGTAATGATATTTAGATCCCTCTCAACCAAGTGTAAAAAATTTCACAAACATTAGAGTATGAATCTCAACACAGATTCTGAAAGGAAATATCTCACATTGGGGAAGAAGAATGTCTAATTTTTTTTGAACTAAATGAATGAATGAATTTATTATAAAAAAACACACTATAATTTTTTTAAATTATATGGGATGTTTTTTCGTAAAAACAGATTTAATGAATAAACAATATAAAATATATATTGAAAAGAAATTTTATAATAAACTAACACATTTTTTATATGGAAAGAATAAAATTATATCAAATTTTGATTTATCAACTTCAATTACATCATTAAAATTTTCATTCCCGTGAACTATCCCCCATTATATAATACATTGGAATTTATAATGATTTAATATGATATATTTTACAATAAAATCATTGTGGAGAAACCCTATGTGTTATGAATAATCATCAATTGAATATCTATAAATAGTGAAATAATATAAGAAAACACCAAATTAATACGCGTTGTTCATTGAGGACATATTTACCATACAACAATATAAGTTATTAACATAATTAGGTAGACTAAATCGATATATACTATATAAATATTTATATATTTTTTAATTACATGATGTCATTTAATGATCCCAAGGGATATATTGATTTTAAACCAAGCCAAATATCCCTCAAGAAGCAAATAACGATACATTCCCACCAATATTTCTAATGTTTGTTCAATTAAAGTTACAGGAAAGTGGTTTTGACTAAATTAATTTAGTTAGTGGTAGTATATATATAATCTCCAACAATTTTCTACAAATATAGGGAACAATTAGTTCCATTTATTTAACAATAGTATTTTTTTTTATTTAGTATGAAAAATGTGAAATGTATTAACCCGAACATTATGATATTGAGGATTTATAGCCCTAATAAAATGTACTTTTCTTGACTCTATTTTAATTAATTTAACATTGGTGGGATTTTTATATTTTTTATAATTCATTATGATTATAGACTCATATTTTAATATAATTATCTACATAAAAATAGTTTTTTAAAATTGAAAATACTATCTAATATCAATGAAATAAATTATTATAATATCTCAAAAGTATGAGATGTTTAAATTAAATATTTTTATAGAGGTTACTTGAAATAAATATGTGATATGTTTCAATATACCAAATATATTTAAAATTAAAATTTTATGGAAGTGGATTTAATTAAAACATCAATGGTTTTTGTGTTCAGGGGAGGGATTTGGGGGGAGTGAGGTCATTGAAACAACCTAGTTGACAATGTTGAATCTCTGTAAAAGGAGAAATAAAAAAAATGTAATATTTAAAATCATCGATAATCAAGGGAATCTCATTATGACGACACTAATAAATTACAATATAAAAAAAATAATTTTCTAGACCCACACATCTTTTAATACCTGACTCAAAAAAATATTTTTAAAAGGGTGATGATATGTTCTGTTGGGGATAAGGTGAATAATTTTGAGAGCCATTGTCATTAAGGATATTATTTATTATAAAAAATGGGTATATTAATTCTCTTCAACTATGTGTTTCATTGCATCATAGGTATTGGAATGTACCTTTTCAATAGTAAATTACATGGGAAAAGATCCAATTTTATAATTATAGATTGTCTTCACCCATTGATGAAATTTACACACAATGTAAAAATTTTATTCCATTGGGTTTGAGAATCATCCATATAAACCATAAATAATTATACTGGTGGGATTAGATTGTTCCTTTTTTTGAGGACTTATTTAGTTACATTATTTAGGTGTGTTTGTCTCTAGTTGGTATTTCTCACCACAACTATTATTGGTTGTTGTTTTTTGAAATATAGATAAGTATACATAAATTGAGGAATCATATTAATTGAAACACACATATCAATAATTATAATATATAAAAATTTTCAATAATGTATATTTTACAGCAAATGTTTCCATATAAATGCATTTGGTTTTTGTCCTTGGTTATTTTAGCGTTGAAACATTCCTCCCAATGTTAACTATCTTTATATTTCATTCATCAATTTGGAGTTAGAGGAAATTTATGTTAATTTATCCATGATTGAAATATTTATGTCACAACCTGATCCTTAATGGGGCTCGAGCCACAACTACCCCAATCCTGCCTCTACAAGCTAGGGGCTAGTAACAATCCCAATATGAAAAACTAACACAAGTTGTAATTTTCAATTGTACCTCTATGAAGATACTAGACTATCTCAATGAATAATAATAGATGATTAAAAATAAATATATTAAAAAACTCAAATTTAGACAAAGAATAAAAAACTCAACGATGTACAAGAGTATAAATGTGAAAAAGGAAATTTAATTGGAAGAAATACATGCCCAAAAAAAATACATCCCAACATGACAATATTTGAAACTAAAACACTAATGGACACAAATCTTGATCTCCATAACATGACATCCATATATTTTCCAGTGCTTTGAGTATCTATAAGCTCTTATATTGTAACTGTTGACCCATTCATTATCATCATTATAAATGAATGGTGTGGGAAAATTCCCTGTAGGGGTGAGTATATACATACCTAGTTGGACACCCCAAAAGATGAAAGGGGGAGAAGTAAGAGAAAAAAAAGAACTGAGATATAGTAGATATTAAAAAGGATTCAGCTCAAAATAACCATTTAGAGTGATAAAGTATCCTTATCCCAAAATAAGGATCTCAACATAGTGTGTAGATGGACTACACATTAAATTTTGGGAACCCATAGTAGGATTGTATCCACATTTGACCACGAGAAGTTGGACATGAAAATGATATGCCATACCATATGAATCGTCGCAACACATGGTAGAAGACTAAAAAATTAAAAGGTATGGGTATATATATATATATATTCTTCGTAAAATAATACCATGAGAGTGAGAAATTATATGTCTATATCACAACTCATCTCTAAAAAAGATCATAAAAATGTTCCTAAAGGCCAAAAACTATACCGAACATCTCACACTGCTTTCCCTAAGTAATTCAGTGGAGGACCACACCTTTCCATAATGCCACATAATTGATTGGTAACATTCTCCAATTAGAGGACCCACACCCAGTGCATTGGGGGGGAGGGGGTGTTCCACTGAAGAAGTAAATATAGAGGATCCACACTGTGATCCATATGAGGGGTTCCAATCTACTTTCATGAGGACCAACTCAATATCTAATAGCGGGCTTCTAATTGATATAGTGCACATAATACTAAGATGATGGGGGTCACTCTATAGGTCTATGACCCACACCTGGATGAAAAAGGGGGTTCCTCTATAGGCATTGAGGACCTACTCCATATCATAGAGGGGGTCCACTTTGTTTGTAGAGGAACCTCTCCCATGTAGATGGTGGGTTCCATTATATAGGTCAAGGGCCCTCATCCTTGTGTGAAATGTGTGATCCACTATAAAGTATCCAAGACACTATCCCTATCTGATTGGGGGTTCCACAATGTATATATATGACTCTTGGGATGTTGATGGTGGATTCCACTATACAGGACTCCACCGGTGGTCCTACCTAATCACTACCATCATTGAGCATCACCTAATTAAGCAACATGCTCATAAAATCTCAAATCACATCCCAAAATCCATAGTGAAGGGTTCCATAAAATTCTATTTGGAAAATCCCTATCTATTAGCTACCCAAAACCAAAATTCTATTTTCAGGAAAAGGATATATGTGGGTCTGATGTTTCCAAAAAAGAAATCAAGGGTTACATGAAGTGTGAGGTGAACAACCTGAGGTGTTGTCTCCCTCTATCACTAGTCCTTGTACCTAGAGATACACGGATCAATTCACATATAGTGCCACACAGTTTGCATGTTGGTGTAGAAGGAATGTCTGAGGAACTAAGTGTCCCTTCCCGTGCACCTTGTCCATGACCTTGTACTTTACCCAATGTTTGTGTAGTTTGGGACATGAAATTCCATTCCTTTCCAGTGCTAGTATAATCCCAGAGTAAATTCATTTTCATCCTACACATAGGCACATGGTTTGTGGGGGTACCTCCCAGAGTACGTTACATATTATACACTAAAACTGTACCCATTGTAGGAATGGATCGACACACCATGTCTTATTAGAACTACATGGCCTATAGTTAGGATTTTTCTAGAATTGTTGATTCCTTCTATTTATGCTAGATGTTATGTATAATCCCATTGAATATTGATTATTAATCTCCAGAAAAATTTATATGTAGTTGTATTTTTCTATTTTCCACCATCCATAGTAGGAAATCAGCTTCCATATGTTGGATGGTTCATCTCTCAACCAGCACACTTTAGGTTCATCCGTCACTGATGATTTGAATTTCAATCCTAAAAATGATCACCCAAAACCTAAACTATATCGTAAAAATCCCCATACATGATTATCCATTGAGTCCATGTGAATTTTTCACAAATATAAGGATTCAATTGTGCTCGCTACAACATTACAATGTTGAACTGATATGTTATGGTCCAACTAGTGAAGAAGGAAATGAACCAAAGGATAAAAGCACCATAAAAATTTTTAATAGAAATTTTCCATGGGATAATGGCCAAAATTTAGGTAGAAAGATATTCACGGTAAAAAAAATCTTAACTAACAATTAAACAAGTACATATAAGAATCCCAAGGTTTTAAAATTGGCACAGATCATAAATAGAAAAAATGTAACCAATAAATTCAATAAAAATGGGATAAATAAATGAATTTTTGTGTCATTCCTAGATATTTTATTTTTATTTATAAAATAACCTAATTAATAATTAATGTAATATGTTGTTTAATCAATTTCATTAGAGCATGTTCTGGTCCAGATATTCATTCGTGTGGGAAATGATTTTCCAATAGAAAGACAAGAAGAAAGCATAGGAATCATCCCAAATATTATGTGACTATACCTTGAGGATTATCTATACATATAGATTTATAACCATTCATGTTAGGTATAAATAATAAAATAAATAATTTAATTCAATTAATTATTCAACTGAATGTACCACTAATGAGAGAGATATTGAAACACTCTTAATATATATATATCATATTTAATTTATATGGTAGATATCGTGTTCCAAACTCAACCAAGGTTTTATATTTCAGATATGATATTTCAATTAATATAGATCACATTTAAATTAATGAACCATGTTTTATATATAACAAATATATTTTATTATATTTATAAAATTATTTTGGGGCATACCGAACATCAGAATTGCACATTGTTTCAATGCTAGTATCTTGAACAATATATAAAAAACATTTGAAAGTATTAGAAGAAAAAAATCAGAATCTACACCATTATATTCATAAAAAATAATCAAATTAATAGGAAAACTACATAAAAACTCTAGATACTAAAACTACATCTGGATCTTTGGCTTCCTGGTGCTCTCGTTCACTTTCTCATGACTCTATAACACTTGAACCGTGAGGATGATCCATCCATACGTGGTACTCTCATCTCAATCCTCAATCACCATAGGGTGCTCTAGGAAAGTGGATACAACCTTTATGTCTATTTATCCCTTGTTAATAATGATATTAGGTTCATACACATTTCCCCTCATCTATGACACATGGATGATTGTGTGTACCCTCTTTAGCTCTTGTGTAGGGTTAGGTGGTAAGAAATATCAACGAATCTCTAGGTGATCTTGAACGGACAAAAGAACTTCAGATATAGAATACTTCCTTAGCTGAACATCCACAATACTCAAAATTCCGAGAGTCTATGGAAAATTTGGACTCCCTGATCAGACTCTAAAGGACACGGATAAACATATGCAAAATATTTATTCCTTCTTGGGGTCATCCTCATCCGATCAAAAATTCCCTAGAACTTATCCATTTTCATTTGCACAAAATCTAAATCCTGAAGATATGTATTTATTATCGAGGTCCAACAAAATGGAGACCATCTGTGTCTCATGTATAGGTCCTCAGGATTTTCTACGCAGATATAATAGATGTATCTCTTTTTTTTAACCCAAACTATTCAAATTTAATGTGATCCTCCCAACTTCGATAGAAGTCCAACATGCAATCTTGAATCGTATCATCTAACACCTGTATGGTGAACTCATTCTACCAATATTTATAGGGGTAAAATACTATATGAATCCTAATAAGGGTCCCAAATTACTCATAATTCTCTCAGGACAAATGGGTTGTAAACTTCACATTACGATTAGAGTCAATCATCGAGCGAACATCGTGAATGAGAATGATCTCCCATTTGTACAACTAACCAAAACAACCAACTAAACTACGCTACCTGATAGTAATTAACTGTAAATTATTTATGATTCATTAAACTATCACCATATTAAATCACGAATCATTGCTCTATGTGTAAGTTTCATCATAATGATCAATGATTTATCATCACACTTCTACAATGCTATCTCAAGGGGCTCCAAAAAAACTGATGGAACTTAGTGCTCATTCATCACCCACATACATGCGAGGAACCAAAATATGAACTCATCTATGATTTGTTTCATGTAGTACCACCAAACAAATCTTGTGATGTTCTATATATATTTTTTCCACATCAATATGTTTTGATTGGGTAGAAGTGTGGAACTCCCACATCACCTCATCCCTGATCATGAATTTAACCATATTGCATCCCTTAAATACGATGACATTATTGCCACCATAAAATATCTATATGGTGAATCAACTATAGATATATGGTCACATAAAACATAAAAATAAATATCTCCCAGATGGGACACTCTCACATGTAGTTGAAGCGGAGGATTCAACATCGTCGACTCAAAAAATGTTGTACCGACCTACTCCACTAGGTCCAGTTGTATGTAATAAAACATCTTTGAAGATTCAAACCAAAATCTAGATTATTAATTCCTACTATGTTCATCATCTACAACATTTCCCTTCCCCGGATTATAAACTATCTTGATGTCATTTTCATGTATGATCTCCAACCAGTGTCACCATTTGAGGTTCATGTCTCTTTATGTGAAGACATATTTGAGACTATTATGGTCAGAGGAAACAAAACATTGATACCTTACATGGTAGTGGTTCCACATTACCATGGAAAATTATATATATATATCCCATTTTTAATTCACAAATCACGTTGTACTACACATTTATTCCCAACTACCTCGACTAGTATGCGATATTTTATTCCACAACATCAATATGCAGATGAGCCCATCTCCTAGGGAATAATATTTAACTAAATATTGCACACATTAAACTAGTAGACTGAACAATAGAGCACTTTCTATCCATATCCATAACTAATATAACTCTCCATTATAATAATCAGTCTTGTTAATCGACTACCCTTTACACATCAAGGAGTTCAATTGTGATGTGGTCCTAGATAAATCTACCACAAACCTTCTTGAGTACCCTTAAAATACAATAAAACCCCAAACATCGGATACTCTCTTAGGATATTCTAAAGAATGCACTTCATTTTTCTTTTCTAGGAGCACATATAAATGATGCTCAGATATAAAATTCCCATGAATGAGAAACTCATGAATATCAAAATATCACTTCAAGATTTTACTATAACTTGGTTCTCTAAAATAAAGTGATGGAGTATCTTTTAGTTCCCTCGAAAAAACTCCTATGATGTTGATTATATGAGTTTTTTTGTGATGATGATGATGATGATGATGAAATTGTTGAATTTGACTTGAATAACTATTTCATCAAATCCCTAAAAACTTTGGGGGAGTTCGTCACACCAAAAGGAATCACTAGGCACACATAATATCTTTATCGACATCATTTATCTAGATTAAGAATATAATCCTAATTAAACCTCAAGAGGTGATATATGGAATAAATATCAACGATCAATAACCATCTCATTTCTCGAAACTAGTAGTTGAGGATGTCAATCCTCAGAAAGTATTAAATGATCTTTATCATGGTCCAGCTTAAGTAATGATAATATATTAAATACCTCA
Source organism: Viscum album (assembly GCA_963277665.1). Lineage (NCBI taxonomy): Eukaryota > Viridiplantae > Streptophyta > Magnoliopsida > Santalales > Viscaceae > Viscum > Viscum album. Next base: position 1,146,471,506 of record OY728148.1, read on the forward strand.
TGTTACCACCTAACTTTTTCAAGAACACCATTGGAAGATTTCCTACTGGACACATTGGGAATGATAAATCCCTTCTCCCAATGTCCATCCAACTAAAACTAGAAGAAGATATTCTCAATAGGGGATATCAGATACGATTAAAAAGTTATCCGAGTTTTCGCAAGCTTCATGTTGATACTAAACATTATATCCCACCTTAGCATTAGTAAAAGAATTTCCTTAGGGAATACTTTTATATAATATAACATGAATTAAGGAATCTAGATTTCCAAAGAGCCTTCGACACCCAGGGAAACACTCTCGAACTTATGGGTAAAGGAATGAGCCATGATGCTCACAAAACCCACCAACCATACCATGATATTTATCTCTCTAGAAAAGAAGAATATTGTACCATCCGTGAAAAGGAATCTGACTCATATATGATGATAGTCAATTTTTTCTTGGACTATGGAAAACAAAATCATACAAAAGATGAAAACATGTAGATTCATTATGAAGAACAAAATTTTCCACGTGATCCTCTTTCGGCCAAGCAATATGTCACACTCTATGAATATTGATGATACAGAATATGTGTTCCATGTTAGAACCTCAAGATGAATATGCTAGGATAAGGACTCATCTATGATATCCATCTCGTTCACATGGAGTATAGAGATAAATGAATGACTAGAACATTTTCTACTAACATTTCATAAAGTCTACAAAATACATAAATCGTACCTTTAGTCATCTCTTACATAGTGGGGTCATAAGGCTTCAGAGACTTCAGCTATTTCAAGACCTCACCAACCAATACCTATGAATTAAATTTGAAACATAGTAGTTGTTGTGGAACGATCTCATTGATTCATCCACCACCCATTAATCATCATCCTCTTCTTCTAGGTCTGCCTCTATGGGGGCTTACCACGCCTATCATTAGACATCACTGACAATAAAATTATATCTTATATTGTGGTCTGTCAATTACTTTTCTAGTATCCTAATCACATCTGGTAGGATAGTCACATTGCATGGGACCTCACCCATCACAAGAGTAGCACTGCCCCACCACAAGATTCATTGGTCTTATTTTTTTCTGCTGACCCCATGCCTGATTTTGATCACTGTGAGGTATCTAACAGATTTATCCTATTACATAATGAATTATAGATAATTCAAACGACTTATCCATTAGATTACCAATACCTTATCTTGCTCCCTACATTCCTTGTAATTGGAATTCCACTATCACCAATGCCCACTCAAACATCCCGAAATAGGTGTGAATAAACTGGGGCACCATGTTGTCTGGGATCTCTATGGGGAGTTTCTAATAAATAATCTTTTATTATAAGTATCCATCATATATCATTTTAAGACCGTACCTTGTATGGTCTATGAACCTCACCACATACTCATCAACATTCATCCCTCTCAATTTTAGCACCATAATATCCTGAATCCAAACTGAGGAAAAAAGGTGGGGAAAATCTTCAAAAAATATCTGATGGATGTAGGAAGATGAGAGTGTTGACTCATCGTGCATCTAGGTAACAAGAATCAATTAGATCCCAACTATTCCATTGAATATTATATTCATCAGAGATCCACATGGTCCATAAACATCCATATAAGTCTAATTATTTGTACAACTGACTCCATCCTATCATCTCGTGCATATAGATCAAGTATGAAACGAAACCTCAGTCACCTGTGGTGATGTTAATCATTTGGTGAACTGAGTCAGCACACACCCATATCCTGCTACGATTGGACGATCATCCTCTCAATAGATGCAGGAGTTTCTATTTATCCACATATAAGAAGAAGCTCATAAGATGGAATCTAAACTGAGGACTCATCATTCATTATATCATAATCACAGTATGAAACTAGTATCCTAGATGGTTTTATTAATGAAGAAATATTGAAAATTAAATCAAGATGTACCACGGTCAGATGAGAATATATATATATATATATATATATAACTATAGGGATCTAACTCAAGAATTATATTCAAAGATAGAATCATATATGATTCATGTACCATTAATGTCAAAATCCAATGTATCAGAATTCCAATTTTATAAGTAGGCAGTCATGCTCTGAGTGAATGGATACATCGACTTCCCATAAAAACATGAGATTCCATTCTTGATAGATGCACTTGAGACACTTTGAAACAATTTCCCTAATCCCAAACAAATATTCGTATGGGTGGATGTTAAAACACTATCCCATGGATTGAACCACATATGATAACATTATGTAACAAGATGACCCTAATTTAAGGTTGATACCCAATAACTCTAAGACCACCTCCATATGCAAGGGGCTGATGACTAGATCTGAAAGAGTAACTAACATGGGGGGGCCTTTTCCTATGTACGTATTTGTACAACCCATCCATATCAATGTAGATGTTCATAGGAATAATAATAAGAAGATTAAACAACTATAATATGAACCATTCCTGAAATCCTCTAGGGAGTACATGTATATGATAGTTCATATAGAAAAGGTGAAAAAATACACACCCTACCAAAAATATTTTTCATTCAGAAAAATCTATAATGTAAAATTCTATGAGAGACTTACTCATGATATCCAATATTTAACCACTATAAGTGGTCCATAGTACTAGATAACCCTAAGAACCTCACTAGTTACCTCCAACATATTAATCATCTATATTTTACATTACACATGCACTAATGTACTTTACATAGGTGAGTATATATATACCTATTACAATTCCCCAAAAGCTCGAAGGGGTCAATAAGAGACCCAAAATTTATAAATCGATAGTAGATAGTAAATTGTTTTTGCTCAACCGAAACTGAGAGAGAGATAGAGAGTAACCTCATACAAGAACAATGGTCTTAAAATGGTGTGTAGATGGAGTAAAAGTCAAGACATGTCCCCATGTACTAGGAGAGTAACCTCCTCCAACAACTGAATGAATGTAGAATACAATGTGTGACTTGAAGAACCAATATAGGAGTGAAAAAAAATATGAAGGTATGGATACAGTTAGTATATATATATTTTCTCAATAATGGAATATCAAATGAGAAAGATATGGGATCTATATATCATAGCCCATCCTATTAAAATACTCACCAATAGTTTGAAAATTATACCAATGACTCCCAACATCTCATGTGTATTCCAAGATGAGACCGGGTGGAGGAACACACCTCGCCACTATGGCACGTAGTAGTGGGGGAAAATCATCATGTAGAGGACCCACATCATTGTGCATTAGGGGGGGTGACCCTAAATATGTATATGTAGAGGAGTCATTCCTTGATCCTTCTAGGGCTTATAATCCAGTGTCATGATGATCCACACCCTATATAGGCGGTTCCACTCACTAGAAAGAGAACCCCTGCCCACAATGATATGGGGTTCCACACTATTATTTGAGGACCCATGATGTAGTCTGATAGGAGAGAAGTTCCACTATGTTACATGAGGAAAAACATCATTTTTTATAGGGGGTTCCAAATAGTATGTAGATGGGTTGCCCCTAATAAGATGGGGGATCCACTTTATACTTTGAGGACCCATGCCCCGTTGTGACATGGGGTTGCACTATGAGGTATCAAGGAATCGAGACCTATCGGATATGGGGGTTAAACACATTAGATAGAGGGACATTACCCAATGTTTTGGGGGATTACTCTCTAAGAAGACACTAGTGATCCTATCTAATCAACACCATCATCTGGAATCACCTCAAAAAGATTCATGATAATAAAATCGCACATTGTATCCTAAAATCTACAAAGGGAGTCACCATTAAATTTTAACTGAATTAAAACTATTTTTAGGCTATTTATATACTAAATCTGAGTTCAAAAGAATGTGACATGAGAGTAAGATGTATCATATAAATGATCTATGTGGTACACAATGTGTGAGGGGACCCACATGTGTTTTGGTCCTAGTCTATTTCCAAGACATGTCCTTGTATGAACACGGATCACCACCGATTTTAGAGTAAACAACTTGTAGTTTGTTATACATGGATTGTTCGATCCACTCAGCTTCCCTATCAATCCACCTGGGAAAGGCTCTTCTAATTTAGACCGTGTTTGTGTACTATGCTACGCAGAGTGCCTGGTCATTCACATGACCATTTCCTTTTAGAGTACACACTGATTTTTCCAAAATAAGTTCACATAGAGTTTGTGGGGTAACACATAATGTGTAATAATTTTACATTGATGAGAGAATATCCACTATTATAAGGGCCTGACATGAAGGGTGTTCTTCGAACTACCTGAAATGTAATTTCACAAAAAAGGTGGTTCTGGTAATAGTTTGTCTTTTTCATAAACTTGGAGGGCAGAAATTGGCATCCAATCACCATAGTGGTTCATTTATCAACCTGAACACTTTAGGTTATTCAATATTTGATGATTTTAATATCGATTATAAGAATTATCACCTAAAAACTTATCTATATCCTAACACATCCCTTATTTCGTGATTTTTCCCTTATAGATGAATCTTTTGTGAATCTAAGGGCCTAGTCATGTTTGGTAAATCTTGACAATGTCTAACTGAGGCTGTAGTGTCCAAAAAGTTTTTGAATCCGAAGAACAAATGGATAAAAGAACCCAAAAAATTTAAATTGATCATTTTAATGAGTTCATGGAAAAAATTAATTAATAAGGATATCCAAGGTTTTAAAATAGAAGAATAAATAACTAAGATAGAACATATCAGAATGCCAAGGTTCAATAATTGGTGTATCTCATAAATGGGTGGACTTTGCTAAATTACTATAATCTGTAAGAGAGAAATACATAACTAATGTTTCTTACATGGAGATTTGATCATTCATTATTGAAGAATTAACTTTCTGAGGAATGTAATAATTCATTACATTAACTACATCCGAATGTGATCCTATCAAGATATTCATGGTCGAGGGAAATGAATGTCAAGTAGAAAAGAGGAAACATGACCTGAAATCCTCCTACGGTATATATATCAACCCCTATAGGACTATCCATAGTGGGGAATTTGTCGATACTTATGTTCAGTTAAAATAATTATTAAATTAAATTATTTAATCAACCAATTGAATGTACCACCAATGTGAGAGTTATCCAAATTCCATGGACAAACTTATCTTAGGTGTCACCAAGGGCCATCGTCATGTTTTTTGTTATCACATTTTATTTAAAAAAATATGTAGACAAAATTCAATTTTATTTAATAAACTATGTAGAAAAAATTTATAATATATTGTAATATTTTTAAAAACATAGTTCCTAGAAAATCAGGCCTTAGAATCGTACGACATCTCATCTCCATATACTAAATATATATATATATAATTATTTCAATGTCTTAACAGAGAAAAAATCTCTAGAGTTAATCTGATATTTCTAAATGTATCCATTATCTCTTTATCAATTTTATTGTCAAATTATTTATGGTAATGATATATCTTTCGGGCATTGTAATAGGAATAAATTGATCAGGTGAGTTTTCAATGAAAACTTTTTATCATATTTATTTATCTTGAGTTAAATCTTCTTTGGTTTTGGAATGGGATTTTTCATGAGGTAGATATACCTATTTTGAGTAATCTTTGGAAGGAGAATTTTTTTTCACAAAAAAATGTAATGGCACATACAACACATCTATATTAGGAATTTAAAATTAATTAAAAAGTTATTTTACTATCACCATGGATCATATCACACTAATTTTGTTTTAATGTTTTTCTACTTTAGTTTGTAGGTAGTGAGTTATTAATTTAGTTGTCTCTTGGAACTTTTGGTTTTGGAATTCCATTTTTTTCAGTATTTCCCATTGTTTATATTAATATATTGGAGAAAGATCAGGATTTTTCTATTAATGTAACTGATTAATAAAATATATACGCATTTATTATTGATACAAGTTATTTTTCGGTAGAATGTGTTCCATCCTTATTAGAACACTAATTGTGAATACCACCAAGTGAGGTGTTTTTTACAAAAATTCACTTTGTTAAAATTTTTGTCTTATATATATATTCTTACAAAATACTACTATAGAATATGTAGATGAATCTTTATGTTCTGTGAATTTTTCAATGAAATGGGTGTTTTCATAAAGATTCCACAATGAAATGGAATATAAATATATTGTGAACAAGATTTAATTTGTTCCTGTTATATTAAATGTCTATGATTCTCATATACACCTTTTTACATAACAATGGTCTACCATGTGAACAGATTGAGTGGGTCTGGACACACATATACTGAGTTGTTATACATTTTGATCCATTAAGACTATTAAGGAATTTGTAGCAATAATATTTTTATAAACTCGGGGAAATTAGCTAAATTATCAATGATTAATCAATCAATGTGTACAATTTAATTAAAAATGTTTTCAATTAGATTTTATTTATAATTTTTTTCGGGGAAGCTAGGGAATATTCATTTAAATCTATCCCAGCATTAATTAAGTGACTCTCATTAGCATTTCATAATTCTAGAAATATCATTTCTAAATGATATAGATTAGGAGGATTGGAAAAAATTATATATAAATAGATGCATACCTTCATTCCATCAACAACTTTTTTAGGTAAGGAGTATATCCATTCTTTTTTCTACACCGTAAAGAGATAAAGGGAGTGAAATAAAATTTGTTCCTCTGACATGATCTAGGATTTGATAATATAAGATACAATATGGAAAAATAGAAGGTTTTTATATGTATCCTCACTAGGAAGACCTATGAATATTTGGAGGTGATGGATAAGTCCTAATCAAATATTAATGATTGTTTCTCCATTACTTATTAGCTACACATTGATTATCACTCCACATCATTGGGAAAAAAATTGTTGTTAAGGTGTCAATAATTTATATAGTATAATAAGAACCATTCATTATATTTTTATGCATATTTAGAAGAAAACATTGTAAAGTGAATTTTATGGTGTAAAATATATGTTATTTTGAAATGTGGGGTATTAATCATGTGATAATTTTTAATTATGAAATTAAACAATTAGATTTGAATCCATTCAAAAGAAGTGTGATTAACCAATTAAATCATATGGATGCCCATCCATAACTGTTTCAATAGACATGGATAAATCAATTAGTACATTATTATATTAGTCATAAAGATATATTTTGGTGTTTTTTAGTTCCCTTATTGGGTTTTGTTAGAAAAACAACATGATTCCCTGACTATCACCAATGATAATATTATTTTCATCTACCATCATAAAATACACACATAATGAAATTACCTGGGGAACTCAATGTTTTACCCAAATTTTTATATGTTGGTTCTTGTTATCATAAACTAATTATAAGATAAATAGGATGTGTTAATTTTTGATGATTCAACCATATTATATATATAATATAAATGGAATGGAAATCAATTAAGAATAAGTGTGTCAATCATCAAATGGATGAGTACCAAAAAACTGGATCCCATTATTATGAAAGATAAATACAAGTGAAAACCTATAGAATGAAATGAAATCTTAAAAAACAAATATAAAATGAAGAATTTAAATATAATTTTAATTTTGATAAGTTGAATCTTGGTATTACATCAATATTCTCTATCCCATGTGGTCAGAATGATTTCATAACCCCATGGAAGGGTAAATGAGAAATCTATGATTATATAGAAATCATAATAATGATCCTCTCTAATAAATTTAAATTTTCTCTTAAAAATAATGATTAAATGTTATTTTATTAGAAATTACAAGAATGATTCCACAATAAAATTTAATTATCTAAATGAAAAACTAAAATGGTTATGGAATAATTTTTCTTAACTTGATCTTCCTTGTTAGAAAATAATTTAAAAAATGTTGTATTTAATTTTTATGTAGTGGTGGGATTATAATAAATATAAAATAATCGCATTTGTAATTATATAATCCATTATATATCCCAAACATAAAACACATGTTTAATCATTCGTACTCAATTTTTATTCCTTATGGGGACTCCACTGGGAAAATTGTAGATATATTCATGTTTGTGTATAGTCTAATAAATTCTATTCAAATATATTTGTAATTATAAAAAAGTAATCATCTAATATTTTTTAGGGTATATAATGTTGATAAAAATATTCCCATATAATGAAATTGATATATAGTGTAAATTTTACTATTTGTGTATATTTAAAAAAAATACATATAATGGGACACCACATTTATTAAAGAACCTAACATAGCCATCTAATAAGATAATAAATTTCCTCCTATTGTCCAAGGTATTTTAAATGTATTTAGATCATTAGGTTTTTTGGAATCGACTATTGTTTTAATGGCTAGACATTACCTTCAAGGATAAATCCAACGTTCCACTTCCATCAAAACTTGTGGGTACAATTAACATTAATAAATTTAGTGTAGTATGTAATTTATTTTACTACAACCAAGAGATAAATATTAACATATAACTTTTTAAAAGTATCTATGAAATATTTTCCAACCTCAATGTCTATTTTTTAAAACAAATGTTTTGAATTATTTGAGGAAAAGAATAAGGAATTTATTGATCAGTTCTTCAATGTTAACTTTTTTACCACTTATCTAGAGTTTATATTCAAGGAAATCATTTGGTGGTTGGGATTAGTAGTTTATAATGGAGGAAATAACTATTATATATGATCATTAGATGAAAAATTTCATTGACCACAAATAAGTTTGATTGTACATACATTAGACCTCCTAATTCAATATTTCACATTAATTTCTCAAAATTGAATCCCTTACCACCTCAAATCATTAATAAAACATGAAGAATAATATATATTATGACTAAAATATCTCCTAATCCCAAATATTTATAAGATTGCTTCATAATTAAGGAAATCCATCTCAATTATATATTAATTATAATATATGTTTAGGTTTGTGAATAAATATAATGAAAATAATATCAAGATATTTTTAGAAATTTTCCACATATAGTCTCTATAAAAATCCGCAAATCTAATAATCATATTTCATTAAATATAAACATATTAGAGTCAAATACAATTAAGGAATGATTTTTAAAATTTTCATTTTATAATTCAATAACTTGTCTTAAAAAAGATAAGAGAGATGTTAGAATAAAAATATAAATTGTTTAGATCAAAGAAACATATTTTTCAATGATTACATTATTATCCTCTAATAAATCACTAATATTAAATGATGGATCTATGTCAATTGTCAATATCAAATTCTGAAAACCCTAGAGCTGATACCCACTAACATAAAAATAATCTTATAAAAGGGGGATCTAAGACAAACTATAATAAATTAATTAATTATTATTGTATAATTCATTAAAAATTACTTTTCCACAGCTTAACGTAACCTTGAATGGGTCATGTAATTGGGAAAATTATTCCCTCTGGTATAAAAACTATTATATATTCAATGGAATAGTTCATTCTATATTTCATCAATGAGGGAAAAATTAACTTACTTTTTCAATCATTCTAATTTTTTTAAATATTTTCCTAGAAATTTATTAACGGTGATCATCCAAGAAAATAAATAATTTAATTTAATATAAAATGAGTTTTAATAAACCCATTTATACTAAAATAGGTTTCATATTCAAATCGAAGATAAAAGAATATTTGTTAAATTACCCTTACTATTATATCATCTCCTCATAAAACATTTTCCTCCCATAAATAAAAACAAACCACATATGGCCAAATAAAAATATTCATCAACATTACATCCAAGAAAGATAAAATATTGAATAGATTTTATCCAAAATGATATTCAAAGACAAAACTATTATTCAATTAAAACTGTCGCCATATATCATAAAAACCTTAAGAGACCATAATTATAATCATTTTCTCTTAAATTTTCATTAACAAAAAATTGGTTTCCTTCAAAGAAAATTTGGTTATCCATATAAATATTATATAGGAATAAAATTCCAAAATAATATGACCAAATAGTGGTATACCCTTCCCTATGATGAACTGTGTCTATAACCATCATCAACTAACTAAAAGAAAAAACATACCTAAATTAGCAACCATCGCACTCTGTATATTCAAGATATTAAAATTCAATAAATTGATTCTCCTTCAATTAAATTATCCTAATAATATAATTGTTACCCATCTAATGCAATAATAGAATAAATATCCCATTACTATTATAATTGGACAATGTTTCTATAAAAATATATAAAATCAAAATAAATTCCTCTCTAATAAATACTACTCATGTGATAATACTGAAAATAAGGATATTCAATACATGGGTAATGATTCCTAAATGAATTACAATAATATTATCCACTCATATTTCAATATTATAACTAGAATTTACCTTAAAAATAAATCTTATGGTGATGAAAACAACCCCTATTTGAAAATTTTAAATATATCAACAAGGATTCATATTGACTTCTCTTCCACTTTTCATTACATTAACAGTCATAAAACATTGGTCCCTACTCCATGGGTATCCAAGGGTTCCTTCAAGTCCCTTTATTGGCCATACAATTGTGAAACAATGATGTCAAATACTTGGCATGGAACATGTACTTTAATTACTTAACAAAATCATTGAATATTTAATTATATATCATAAAAACAATATCTCAATCATATATTTTATCCATGAATCTTCACAAAACTGAAATTATGATCTTGAACAACTATGATTCTTTCATCTCCATGGGATTCACTATAATCCACTATAAACACCCTAGGTATTAATGTTCATGCACTAATTATTTAAGGAATATCCACAAATTAGATAAACATAAATACATTCCCACCATGAAATATGATCATTCAGTCACCTGATTTTCAATAAAGAAAAATATGAAAATATTCCATTGTTTATCTTACAACCCTTATATTTGAAGACACAAATTATGCTTTCAAATAATCAATTTTTTCCATCTATTGAATTTATTCACCACATAACCATATTAGTTATATGAAAAAAATTACTAGATAGTAGTTTTATTCTATCAACTAGCATAACCCCTAATCGGATATATGTAGCTCTAATTATCCCATCCAAAGAATCAACACAAATATTATTTCCATCGTCATAGAAATATAAATCATGCTTTCCAAATAAATATAAAAACTATAAATTTATTTATATCCTCTTTATGGACGGTATGAATTGTAGTTCAGTCATATGTGGTATATTGTCATATAAAATTTGGGGAAAATGCACCATTTACTTCCCTTAAAAAGTTTCTATAAGTCTATTTTCAACATAAATTTATATTATAGATGTAATTCCTTGTATATCAATATTTCACCCCAAAATTGATGTTAAATTACATTATATCTCCATGGTGAAATAGTAATAACAAGGATCTTATAATAATAAAAATTGATACATTTCACTCTAATTGGTATTAAAAAATGATATAGATTGTTTTCCTCATAGAATTATATATATATATTTATATTCATATGTATCTCCCATGAATGGAAAAATTATCAAAAAACATTATAACACAACAATGTGGAATGTAAAATATATAGATTAATTTATTTTTAATTGAATAGGGAATGCATACCACAACTGAACAATAATACAACTAGAGTCCTATTGTGTCCATTAAAAATAATAACACATTGTTATTTCAATGTGTACCATCTGCTATCAATACATAACCACATCATGAAAACCCATGATAACATATTCAAAATTAAAATATCAGAAATCGTTATTTACTATCTCACACATAGTATCTTGACGTCCATCTCATAGAAATTGTTTTCGATGTCGACGAATCCTCTATATATCCATAAATAGTAAACCATCAGCTAATGTAATCAAATCAATAATGAAGTGAAAATATATCACTAGTATAATATGATGTAAGAACCCGAATTTATAATATTAGGTCATATAATGAGGACACAATCATGTGTCATCACCATGATTTATGTATTTTAATATGTTAGCCATTTTATCCTTCACAATGAACTCTATTGATATTATATATTTAAGATATATTTACCATGACTCAATGAAAACTAACCCTACCAATCATCACACATGTCTAACTTCATAAATAATCCTTTCAATATACATCCAATATATGAAATCATGGTTCACTAGTAATTAAAAGAACAAATCATGCTCGAATATTTGACATGATAATGACTCATACTGAGATATAAGAGAAATAATATGAAAAATTACACATATTTAACAAGTCATCTATTAATCTACATCCTCATACAAAATTTCACAAATTAAATGTAAATAATTTAAATAAAATAGAATATTATAGAAGTAAAGCCTATGTGATATAATGTGAAATGATAAGTATTAATCACATGGCATATTGATCACATCCTGAACTGATGACATCAAAAATATTGAAAAAATGGAGATTATATCATAATAATAATACCCAATTCCTAACCTATCCACGTAATCTATGTATGTCTTGGAAATATGATCATAAATAATCATTATTTAATGGTATTCATGGAAAAAAGGTGAAAAATTCTCATGTGAACATGGATGGGTGTGTATAAAAATGCCCAGTATGGTTGTCCAACGTTGTGGTAAAACTCCAATAACGTATAATTTCTACATGAATACAAACTATGTACATATTATATAACCTAAAAAATTATTTCATATAAAATATATATCCATGATCAATAAAAACCATTTTACCAATGATATACATTTTCTAATTTAAAAAAATTTGTTTTCTAAAAATTGAAAATAATCAGATATCATGATCCATTATAAAATTATCATTTGGTAATTCACCCTAGATTAAAAATTGTTGGACACTTACCACATCAATAAGTATCATAAAATAACATGTTGGAATTCCATTCTCTAATAATCTATAAAATCATAGTAGATGATATATACCATAATCCATCAATGAGGTGATGTAGGAAATACACATCTCTAAATATAGATGTGTATACCTGTTTGTAGATCAGAATAAATACACTTCCATGGGGATAAAGATATATTCATGAATAACAGAGGAAGTATAAGTCTCTATGGATATAGATTTATATTGGTTACAACCAATTATAGTGCAGTGGGTAAGGAGTATATAGAGTATCATGTGAATCACTGTCCAATTTGATCTGAATGTTATGTTTTTTGATGGTATTCTCTACTCATGTCTATTTTCATTCCATCCCATTTTGGTGTCTATGATATTCGATGAGTTGACCCTCACCACATATCATATCCATCATATTCTAATATTACAAGATACTATAGTAAGTACACATCTCCATCAATCATATATTGATGATTTTATAGGGCATACATATCAAAGATAATGTCCTTAGAAATTAAAACATATCACATACCATAGTGGTGGTTTAGAGGAAGTAGATCCATGACTAATCCATTGTGGGCATATACCAAAATAATTGGGTATGACATTTCATTGTCATTTTTATTCCATTATAAACTGAGATAGAGGTTTAGTGTGAATCATATCAACCACTATCTCTAGTTTATATTAATATCCATCCATCACATGCTTAATCGCATCTCCAAGTAATTATTACACAAAATTATTTACAATAGTGTAACCACAATCAATCTAATTTTACATACATAAATAATTATTTACATACTATTTTATACTAATTAGAATCATACTATGTACAATCATAGAAATCCAATTATTAATCAACAAAATTTAGTAGTTAATTCATGAATTATCATAAATTTCACATCATGACATTATCAATATTAATTTCTACATAACCAAATATAATTATGTAACATACACAATAGTTTTCTTCTTCCAACTATATTCAAAGGATAGTAATAATAAATCAATGAAATCAATTTTATTTATAGAAGTATTTTTCTGGAAACATTACATATAGGATGATATGAATTCCTGAACTTTTATTTTATTTTTTTCATCTTATGTGACAAATTTTACATCACATAATTATCCAACCATTCTCACAGGTCACTCAAATCATTTATAGAAGTATTACCCTTCCATATACACTAAAATTAGTTTTACCATTCATAATTATATTTCATTGATCATAATTAATTATATAAGAACATTTAATTAAATTATAATAATGTCACACTATATAGGGCAACATAAAACCACAGTGTTATATCATCCTACGATTTCCATTATTGTCTAATAAAATTATATTATTTTTCATTAATTTCTATCCTATAAATTCATTCACATTTAATATATAATAATAAGTTTAATTTCTTATCATGATATTATTTTGTTTTCATCCAATAAGCCCCAAATAGTTTGGTTCCTTTTAATAAATTTAATTATTCCGTCAATTAGTTTTTATGTATAACAATCAAATTAGTAGTTATATAACATATATCTTCTTCATTTAGAAGTTTATATTCATTATCATATATCATTTCATTCCCTTTTCTAATTCCTAACTATATTACTAATGTCTGAAAATTGTGTTGAATTAATTGTCTCATGATGAATTTATATCCTCAAAAATATTTTTACTTAAATATAAAAAAATCATTAATATATTAAATATTTATCTCTTCTTTAACATTAACATCATATCACTACAATATAATTGAAAAATAAAATATTCACCAGCTCCCATTGTTATGTAACACAATCAATTGAGTAATTTATGATTATTATCTATGACATTATAATATTTTAAGAAATAATAATACTATTTAAAAATAATAATGTTTGTGTCTCCTTGTTAGAAAAATTTCCACAACCGAGTAAATAGATAAACTATTTGTAAAATTAACTCCACTAATCTACTTATAATGTTATGATAAAATTGATTAATTTAGTTATAAACATTATTTTACAATAAATAAAGTATATATTAAATTTGAATAATAATTTTCAACATATTTGTATTATTAAACAAATAATGTCAACTTAAATGGTTTTAAAATGACCTAAAAGTTGTTATAATATGTCTAGGATTTCACCAGGAGTTTGAATGATTTTTATTGTCTAATTGGGACCCCTATGATCCCTCATATTCTATTGGGTGTTTAAGAAAACAAAGGCCAAATTTTGGAACCCCATACACTTCCACACATGTGCCTTCCAATAAAATTCTAAAATCCACCTCACCAATATAATCTGGTGATTAGACAACCATGATCCATCAACATCATCAATCTTATTGAATGACCATTTGAGTTCTCTCACAAGATTTAGTATTATTAGGTAGGTATGAAATTATGGATTATGTACCATATAATCAAAGGGAATATATGTCCTAGTTTCTCTATGTTTCATAAAACCATCTATACAATGGTCGAGATATGTGTTTCATCCATCACCATTAAATATAAAATTAAAAAATGTATGTTTATTATAGATTTTCATTACCTAGTTTCGGAACACTTTTCCACACATTGACACATGCAACATCCAATAGGGGTTTGACCTAAGTTTACTTTATAAAAAAGTCACCAATTTTAATACCCTTGTACTATCTTACACACAATTCCAAATCGGGCATTGGTTTCCCAAAAACACAAACCCATGGAATATAAAATATTATATTTAATTTAAATTATATTGAAAAATCACTCTAATATAACACTCAAGATACAATATAATTAAACATTATCAACAACACTTTCAAAATTCAAATAGAACATCCCTCAAATTAACTTAAAATACATTAATCAGATTTCATTAAATATAAATGGAGATAATTAATGTTAAATAAAATAATTAATTATTTAAAATTCATGTTATGATTAAATACTATAATATCAACATAACATGAGAGATTTTTTTTATTAGAAATAACGGTGTTAGATCAATGAACAACAACTTTCACTGATGATCCCACAACACTCCAAACATTATTCAATCTATAGTGATGTCTCTCCATCCAATTTGAATGTCCCATTTTGTAAATCCCATGTATCTTATTATTTAACTCAAATTTATGATTATAATTGATCTGGGCTGGTAAAAAAATAGAATAAATTAATTATTATTTATTAAATAATTGATTAAAATTTAATTTTCCATCGAAACATCAAAATTCTCCCATGCATAAAAATTCAATACATCATACTTTATGACAAAAAAGATATTTTCTACTCACTAAAAGTCAATTTTAGAATTTAAAAGACCAATATAGGTGAATATAATAATTTTAATTTCTAAAAAAAATTAATAATTTTAATAAATTATGATTTTTGTGATCACATTAGACACACAATCAATACATTTAAATCTAAACATGTGCTTATGAACCCATCTATATTAAATCCAACGTTATATTCTGATCAAATGAAGTTGAATTATTTGGTGATACCTTTATCCTTTATAATAAATTTACATATTTCAATCATTTTCTATTGATCATATAAAATTACTACTTCTATAAAAATTTATTTCGTGATACATTTTCAATACTATTTTTGGATTAATTATATTAATCTCTTTCCTATTTATATTAGTTTTATTTTTATGTCATTATTTTCTATACTAAAACAATAATTTTTTTATGATATTTCCAATAAAATAAAAAACGTAACTACTTATAAATCCTTAAAATATATATCCTTGTATTTAATTATTTAACCGAATGAAAAATTTGGATTTCTACTTATTGTGGATCTATTCAAAAAATAGATGTAATTTTGTTTCAACTAACCAAAAAGGCACAATCTAGTTTGATATACACATATCATAGAGTATATGGGATGTGAAGAGTGTATTAGTAAAATTTTATGAATCAATTAAAAATTATGGTCATTTATTTTATTTTATTTTGACATTATGTATATAAATATTTAATATTTTTACAATTTATCACTATTTAACTTTTTTACATGGAAATACTAGATATAAATACTCATATTTGACTTCTTAGCACCTTTATATTTAATAATGTGATTACTTAGTATATACTAGAAATTTAAAATCATGTATGATATATCAGTATTTCACTTATAGTAAAGGAATCATTGATGGTTAGATTATATTGAATCCTCCATAGATTGATTAAAATGATCTTGGATACACAACTACAGATATGGATTTTAAAATCACTAGAAATTGATTCTTCCACACTATTAAGCACAGATAGTCAAAGCTCCATTAAAAGGGGGTCACTTTTATAAATTCTAAAAAAATATCTGATAATGTCCCAATTTATCTGCACTAAGAAAAAACTACACTATAAGGGGTCTATTATTAGAGATAAAAAGTGGTTATAAAAGAAAAAATGATTTTTTAAAAAAGAATATTTTTTTCTGGAAATTTATAGGGTCAACCAAATCCCTTTTATCAGTGCCTCACCCCCTTTAAAATGCTTTGTTGGCCTCTCAAACTCCCACCCCCACCATTTTACGGTGCTACCACACCACATAAATAGTGCTACATCCCCCCTTTAACAGTTCTATGCACTCTTTGACCTACCTGCACATGCCTACCTCTCATAGGGTTTCAACATGAGACCTCCCCTCACACCACGACTCCTTTTCCACGTACCCACATTATAATTTTCATTAATTTATATTATTTAAATAAATACATGTAGTTCATTACATATATATATAATATGATTTGTGTGTGTTTGTGTGTGTCTGTGTTTATAAATACATACATAAATCCATAAATACATATATATATGAGTGTGATTCTATAAATACTATTAAACATGTTTAGATTTATTTAAAACTCTTATAAATAAACATTTATATATATAAAATAAAATATATAGACAAATATATAATTTTTTTTCAATACACTCACAGGCCCAGGTATATATTTATAAAAATTATATATATATATATATATATAATAATTAGAAAGGTTTATCACTATTAATACTTTTGTATTTTAAATAAAATGAATATGATTTTTGAAAGGACCAGTTTGGGATATACCTAACACTGAGAGGGGGGGTGAATCAGTGTTGGGGACTTTTTAAACCAATTCCAACTTTTATCCCTGTACCTCTAGACCTGTTAGAATCTTGATTCTCTTATTCTATTTTCCCTGTCGCATGCAATAATAGAAAGCAGTAAAAAATATGCACACGATATTTTTACAAGGTTCACCACTCAATAAGAGTAGCTACGTCCTTGCCATGCATGGGTATGACCACTGCATGGATTCTCCACTATAAAGTAAAATGTTGTTACAATGGAGTGGCTAGGAAAACAATCCTCTAGCCAGTGTGAGTCCCTACACTTTGGAGGGGGGTGGGAAACAATCCGCTTCCCTGGACTGGTGAAATCCAAGTCCAACTTGCAGCCTCTAGCTGGTTCTTTATACTGCCTATCGAGACAGTCTTCTTCCTTCTTGAAAAGGTTGGTTCTGCTCTTGATCTATTGTAGTTCTGTTCACTTGATTACTTGCAAAGCAGTAGGCAAGCAATTCTCTTCTTACTTTCTCTTCATCTCTAGTGCAAAGACAAACTGCACTAGTTCTTCTTCCTTCTTCCTCTTAGTGCAACAACTGACTGCACTAATCACCTTCTTTCTTTAGCTAGAATCACATACACCAATGTGATTATTCAAACACTGAAGATCTGCTCACAAAGCATCATCTGAATTAAACTGCCCTGAATAATTGTTAGCCTTCAGTTGGGCATACTCTGTTCTTCTTCTTCTCTTCCTTCTCTTCTCAATACCAACACCTGAGTGTATTGGTATACTGAATTCTTCCTTTGTGCAGATATGAGTTTAATTGCACGTCTAGTTCTTCTTCACTTCGCAAAGCACAATGAGAGTGTTAAACACCAGTCATGTGAGTGCGGTTCAACTTCTCTTTGTGAAACCGAATGGTTCACAGTTCTTTCTTCTTCACAAAGCTGCTTCGAGAGTGCAATGCACCAATCGAAGGCCTGCGGTACCCTAAAATTTTTCGCGCACCCTTCTAGGCGACTTGCGCATAAAATTCTAGCCTTGCGCGGAAAAACACCTTTTGGCGCGAAAAACCTTTTTCGCGCAACTCTTCTTTTTCGCGCAGAACTTCCTATTTCGCGGAGCAGTTCCTTTTTCGCGCAGCACTTCTTCTTTTCGCGCAATACTCTATACTACAATTTTTTCGCGCGCCAGAGCTCGGGATTTGTCTAAGTGTCGAGTCTTAACTAATGAGAGGGGTTCACCCCATATTTATAGGCAGTTTTGACCTTGCGCATAAAAACCTCTTCCTGCGCGTAAAAACTCCTCCATGCGCGTAAAAACTCTTTTATGAAACTTCATATTTCGCGCCATGCTTCAATATTTCGCGCACCTCATGCCTTTTTCATTTTTTATCCTTCTAAGCATGAAGCACCAATTGCGCGCAAAATTCCGCACCGCGTTCCATATTGCGCGCAAACCCAATCTTTCCCGCAACATCAGATTTCGCGCATTGCTCCAATATTTCGCGCATTTTATGCCTTTGCCAATTTTTGATCTTCTGATCTCGAACCATCATTTGCGCGAAAACATAATTCCTCAATTTCGCGCACCATGCCAATATTTCGCGCATCCCGCAGATTTTTCGCGCAACCCGCTACTATTTCGCGCATCCCGCAGATATTGCGCGCACCACTTTATTTTTGCGCGAAACGTGCCTAAATTTCCGCGCACTCCATTCCTTTGTCATGTTTCATAGTTTTGACCTTGAATAACTCTTTTTCACGTATAAACCATCTTCAGCGCAACATCCATTGCCAAGCACATTTCTTCATCTCCCGATTTTCAGGCCCTAAAATTTGGCAAACACTGGAAAACGGCGCCACCTGAAACTGTGCTTTTCTGCCATCCCAGATTGTCTATTGCTTTGCCATTTTATCTCCTTACTGCTTCCCATATCCATTCTTCTTCTCTTATCACGAATCCCACTATCGTGATATTTATCCTTTGATAGATCAGCTTAAGCATCGTCAGAGTTGCAATGGGAACTGAATCTTTCCTATCTTCCAGCAGCATCATTCCTTCCAATCAAAACATTATATGACTGGCATCATCATTTCTCCCCGTTTCCTTCATAAGGCTTGCATCACAAGTTCTCCTAACTCATGATTTGTGTGAAATACATACCAGCAAAGCATCGTCTGATTTAGATACAATGTGAAATGCCTGTCTACCTCAGAATGTCAATCCCTTCCACATTTTCATTCTTCATAACCATCATTCTTCAAATCATATGATTCTATTCTTCAATTAAGCTCTTGCATGGTTCACATGCAATCATAAATCATTGCATTGTCTTCTTCAAATCCTCATTCTTCTTCAACCATCCTTAGATAGATGATAATTCACCATTCTGCTCCAATCATCCTCAAATGGATGATACTTCTTCCATTCTTCATTATTGTAAACAATGTGTCACCATTGACACATGTTCTTTGAACTTAGGATAAGCTCAACAATCGTCTGAATTGATCATCTAAGAGTATTGCTCAATTATGAAATCCAATGCTATGATTCCATAACAATTCTCCATGCAACTTCACTTCAACCGATCTCCATTAACTTTGGAGTTCTTCTTCATATCCTTCTTCATTTTGACCAGCATTGAAAACTGTTGACAACAAATACAATCTTCATTTACAAAGTGGTCCCAACAATCTCCCCCTTTGTATTTTGTTGTCAATACATTAAATTCTCCTCAGATGAATGTGTCAATGTCAAAATGAGAATCTAATCATTGTCTTCTTTACTTCATTTTCTCTCCTAGACATTCATTTCATTTCTCTCCCCCTTATTGACAAGAAATACAAAGATCATGGTAGAGAGGGTATCATTCCGTACTTAAGCAATGTGCCATCAATCATTTCACTCTATGTCTACTTGAGCAATGCTCGGTGTAGAAAACAAGAGGATTTGATTTAGACAACAATGTTGTCCATTACCCACATAATATGACACCTCATGAGATGAGAACTCATACACTTGTCTTCAAGGGTTTTCCACTTTCATTCCAGGCCGAAGATATTGAGTGTGAAAGAAATAATCAACCTGAAATTCCTGCACTCACTTCAACAAATGGATCAAAAACATTCTTGTTCAATTGGTAGGATAAGTGGCCTTGGGGAACTTTCACTCTTCTTATGTAATTGATTATCTTTGTTACTCCCACAAATGCAAAGGTGTGGTGTGGTTCTCTAAAAAAAATCTCTTCCTCCCTTTGAAAAGTATTTTCTTGAAAAACACTGAGAGAGGGATGATGTCACATGTTCTCTTTAGCAAATAACCTTTAGTAAATCAACTCTAAGTCTACTTGGGCTAACCCGGTGTAGAAAACAAGAGTGATATAACCAAGGAACTCAATGCTATCCATCATTCACTGTACATGTGAGATCATGCTTCAGGGGTTTGAAATTTTTCAGATATAATAATGAATTGCTAAATCCTGCACAACTTCACAAAACTCATTAGAAAGTTCAGGTGCCAAGATAAAGCTCCCCCTTTCATCCATTTGTCTTCAATCTATATTCCCCCTTAATTGACAAGATAAATACAATTAAGAAACAAGGGATGGAAGTATGATTGGAATACCTTCACTTTTCTCAAGATGGTATTAAATATCAGAATCCCATCTTCAACAGATTGGCTCCCCCTCAAGGGGTGCACTACATTCTGTCCAAACCACTCTCCAGATGAGAATGATCATCATCTTCAATTCCCTGCAATGTTAGCACATGTAAATACTAGAAGTATAAGGGAATAAGATGGAACCTCCTTGGTTCATCAATGGGAATAATAAGGTTGAGAAGATTCTCTCAACCAAGATGTCCCATTTTCACCATTCTTCAAACTTGCACATCTGATCTTCAATGATGATTGTGCTGGTGTGGATCTCAACACATGTTCATGTGAAATATTTTGTTTCCTTTTTGCCTTAGCAATTGCCAGTGCTTCATCTTCAGCTCTTTGCAGATCTTTGGCAAGTTGCAACTGATTTGGCCATATGACTAGTAAGTCACTTAGAAGTGTGGCCTCAGTTCTGGATATTCCACATGGTTCCTTTGATGCTTTCAAGCTACCTTTCTTAGGCAACTTGTTTTCAATCAATCCCTTCTGCTTCATCTGGATTGATTGTCTGTTTGAGTCCAGTCTGCTTCTATTCAGTTCCATGGCTTGTTCACAAAGATCCATGGTGTGTCCTTTCTTTCCACAGTAGAAGCATGTTTTCTTGGTGGTCCTTCTGGATGCATCACCCTTCTTGGATTTAGACTCCAAGGACTTCTTTTCCTTTTTCAAAACCTTCTTGGGAGCATCTTCAAATTTCTTCTTGCTTCCCAAGGATTCCATTTTAGCCAGGTTTAGTGATCTTCTCTTCTTTTTAGCTCTGTATACAGTTGGAGATTGACATGTATCTTTTTGACCACTTTTGCAATCATCCCAGATGTTGTCAAGTAATCCAAATCTATTTGCAGTAAACATATGTCTCTGGACCTCTGGATGTTGCTTCTTTTCTTCTGGCTTTCTCCCCCTTGAAATGTACTTTCTCTGTACTTTTACATTTAAGGGATTGTACCAACAATCCAGTGCACAATGCCCAAATCTATTGCAGCACCAGCATTGACCAACAAACCTTGACTTCTTGTCATCTTCTTGATAAGGTTGTTGAATCTTCTTCTTGGTATTTTGTGATTTCTGTGGGGACATATCTTCCACACTCTTTCCCCTAACCACCCTAGCCATGGTGGTAGGTTTCTTATCACTTTTCTTCATCCATACTTGTTTAGAAATTTTCTTCCAACCTGCACTTTTTGTAGAAACAATTTTTGAAACATTAGTACAAGTTGGTATGGATAGTACCTTCTTATCAGCTGCTTGTGATAGATCAATGAGTGAAGCCATGATCTTCTTATCACATGTTGGAGGTATTTTGACAGTAGAATCTTCCAGAGAACATTGAGTTCCAGCAGCTACAATTTCCTTCTTTTGTGGAGACTCAATATGTGTCTTCTCAAGATTGGTTAGTTCAGCTTCCAATTCTAGACATCTCATATTGAGGATGACTTCCTGGTTTTCAACCATAGTCATCTTCTCTTCACAAGCCTTCTTTAATCTTTCAACTTCATATTCGTGCATCTTTAATTTGTTTTGTAACAAAGAGTCAAGTTCATTGATCTTCTGGGAGTTATCTTCCAAATATAACTTCTTGACTTCATTGCCCCTTTTTAGCTCATCTTCTAGTGCATGGATCTTATCTTCCAGAGTCTTGTTGACTCCCTCCTTTTATTCAACATCTTTGAGCCACTTTGAAGAACTTTCTTCAAATCCCCTCTTTGTTGCTTCAAAGGCTCCAACCTGTCTGGAGAGCATTAAACATTCGACAATTTTGGCTTGTAAGCCTTTCTCCAAAACATCAGTTTCTTCTTCCAACTGAGTGATATTTTCTTGCATGCATGGAAATACCCCGCAAACCAGGGATGCACTCTTTTCAGGAATACCATGTAGAATAATTCTTAATCTATCAACTGATATTTCTTGAGATGTTGTAGATTGTTCATCACCACTTGTGCTAGCATCTTCATCATGAGGGTAATTTCCAAATGTACTAACACATACCTCTTGATCAGTTGAGGTAGAAAGGTTTTCCATCTTCTTGGTGGGTACTTGAGCCACCTTCTCATAACTTTCCAAGTCTGGTGTGTCGTCAACATCAGCCAAATATGGAGAACCAGATGCTTCCTCCTGTTTAGATACGAGGGAATTCTTCTTCAACTTTCTCTTCTCTTTCTTTTTCCTGTTCATCATGGTCTTTGTAGATATATCTTTCTGCTCAGAGATAGCTGAATCTTTACAAACACTGCTCTTCATTGATATCACAGGAAAGAATCTCAGGTCTTCAAAAGAGAATAACTTCACTATAGAGAATCCAATAGAGGTGAACCTGGCTCTGATACCAATTGAAAGGACCAGTTTGGGATATACCTAACACTGAGAGGGGGGGTGAATCAGTGTTGGGGACTTTTTAAACCAATTCCAACTTTTATCCCTGTACCTCTAGACCTGTTAGAATCTTGATTCTCTTATTCTCTTTTCCCTGTCGCATGCAATAATAGAAAGCAGTAAAAAATATGCACACGATATTTTTACAAGGTTCACCACTCAATAAGAGTAGCTACGTCCTTGTCATGCATGGGTATGACCACTGCATGGATTCTCCACTATAAAGTAAAATGCTGTTACAATGGAGTGGCTAGGAAAACAATCCTCTAGCCAGTGTGAGTCCCTACACTTTGGAGGGGGGTGGGAAACAATCCGCTTCCCTGGACTGGTGAAATCCAAGTGCAACTTGCAGCCTCTAGCTGGTTCTTTATACTGCCTATCGAGACAGTCTTCTTCCTTCTTGAAAAGGTTGGTTCTGCTCTTGATCTATTGTAGTGCTGTTCACTTGATTACTTGCAAAGCAGTAGGCAAGCAATTCTCTTCTTACTTTCTCTTCATCTCTAGTGCAAAGACAAACTGCACTAGTTCTTCTTCCTTCTTCCTCTTAGTGCAACAACTGACTGCACTAATCACCTTCTTTCTTTAGCTAGAATCACATACACCAATGTGATTATTCAAACACTGAAGATCTGCTCACAAAGCATCATCTGAATTAAACTGCCCTGAATAATTGTTAGCCTTCAGTTGGGCATACTCTGTTCTTCTTCTTCTCTTCCTTCTCTTCTCAATACCAACACCTGAGTGTATTGGTATACTGAATTCTTCCTTTGTGCAGATATGAGTTCAATTTCACGTCTAGTTCTTCTTCACTTCGCAAAGCACAATGAGAGTGTTAAACACCAGTCATGTGAGTGCGGTTCAACTTCTCTTTGTGAAACCGAATGGTTCACAGTTCTTTCTTCTTCACAAAGCTGCTTCGAGAGTGCAATGCACCAATCGAAGGCCTGCGGTACCCTAAAATTTTTCGCGCACCCTTCTAGGCGACTTGCGCATAAAATTCTAGCCTTGCGCGGAAAAACACCTTCTGGCGCGAAAAACCTTTTTCGCGCAACTCTTCTTTTTCGCGCAGAACTTCCTATTTCGCGCAGCAGTTCCTTTTTCGCGCAGCACTTCTTCTTTTCGCGCAATACTCTATACTACAATTTTTTCGCGCGCCAGAGCTCGGGATTTGTCTAAGTGTCGAGTCTTAACTAATGAGAGGGGTTCACCCCATATTTATAGGCAGTTTTGACCTTGCGCATAAAAACCTCTTCCTGCGCGTAAAACCTCCTCCATGCGCGTAAAAACTCTTTTATGAAACTTCATATTTCGCGCCATGCTTCAATATTTCGCGCACCTCATGCCTTTGTCATTTTTTATCCTTCTAAGCATGAAGCACCAATTGCGCGCAAAATTCCGCACCGCGTTCCATATTGCGCGCAAACCCAATCTTTCCCGCAACATCAGATTTCGCGCATTGCTCCAATATTTCGCGCATTTTATGCCTTTGCCAATTTTTGATCTTCTGATCTCGAACCATCATTTGCGCGAAAACATCATTCCTCAATTTCGCGCACCATGCCAATATTTCGCGCATCCCGCAGATTTTTCGCGCAACCCGCTACTATTTCGCGCATCCCGCAGATATTGCGCGCACCACTTTATTTTTGCGCGAAACGTGCCTAAATTTCCGCGCACTCCATTCCTTTGTCATGTTTCATAGTTTTGACCTTGAATAACTCTTTTTCACGTATAAACCATCTTCAGCGCAACATCCATTGCCAAGCACATTTCTTCATCTCCCGATTTTCAGGCCCTAAAATTTGGCAAACACTGGAAAACGGCGCCACCTTAAACTGTGCTTTTCTGCCATCCCAGATTGTCTATTGCTTTGCCATTTTATCTCCTTACTGCTTCCCATATCCATTCTTCTTCTCTTATCACGAATCCCACTATCGTGATATTTATCCTTTGATAGATCAGCTTAAGCATCGTCAGAGTTGCAATGGGAACTGAATCTTTCCTATCTTCCAGCAGCATCATTCCTTCCAATCAAAACATTATATGACTGGCATCATCATTTCTCCCCCTTTCCTTCATAAGGCTTGCATCACAAGTTCTCCTAACTCATGATTTGTGTGAAATACATACCAGCAAAGCATCGTCTGATTTAGATACAATGTGAAATGCCTGTCTACCTCAGAATGTCAATCCCTTCCACATTTTCATTCTTCATAACCATCATTCTTCAAATCATATGATTCTATTCTTCAATTAAGCTCTTGCATGGTTCACATGCAATCATAAATCATTGCATTGTCTTCTTCAAATCCTCATTCTTCTTCAACCATCCTTAGATAGATGATAATTCACCATTCTGCTCCAATCATCCTCAAATGGATGATACTTCTTCCATTCTTCATTATTGTAAACAATGTGTCACCATTGACACATGTTCTTTGAACTTAGGATAAGCTCAACAATCGTCTGAATTGATCATCTAAGAGTATTGCTCAATTATGAAATCCAATGCTATGATTCCATAACAATTCTCCATGCAACTTCACTTCAACCGATCTCCATTAACTTTGGAGTTCTTCTTCATATCCTTCTTCATTTTGACCAGCATTGACAACTGTTGACAACAAATACAATCTTCATATACAAAGTGGTCCCAACAATTTTTTTGACTTGGTTTATATATTGAGAAATATATTATATATTTTAATATGATTAATTATTTTTTTATAAAATTAAAATGATTTGTGCAAATATGAAAACTATATATCGATATTGTCATATATTTGATTATTAATAAAAGATCAAAATAAAAATTATTAAAATTTAAAATCCATAATATCAATATAAATTTATTCCCATGGAATAAATTCATTCTCCACATGAAAAAAGGACCCTTAAACAAAGATGAAAATCCATTGAATATTAGAAAATGTAGGTAACCCAACTAAAAGCTCAGTTTTGGTGGCATTCTGACCAGTTTTTGGCCTCAAAGAATTTTTCATAAAGTTTACCCTAAGTCACAAGGACATAGTGCTCATAAAATGCATTAATTTTATATGTGGTAGAGCCCAAACATACACCTGGATCAAACATTAGGGTTTTTTGAAGTTAGAGTTACATTTTAAACATATTTTTGTTACTCTAATTTTTTTATATTCAAATTGTTATTAAATCGTTATTACTCGATATAAATCACAAAAAAAAATTCAATAAAAAATCTATTTTTAAACTATTTCATAATTATTTTTTACTAAATATCTTATATATTAAGTATAAATTTCTATTTATCCTTATCTAATAAATATTTAAAAATTGTATATTTTA
The DNA here is from genome assembly GCA_963277665.1 of Viscum album. NCBI lineage: Eukaryota > Viridiplantae > Streptophyta > Magnoliopsida > Santalales > Viscaceae > Viscum > Viscum album. The sequence goes on from OY728148.1 coordinate 1,146,498,732, forward strand.
TATACATAAAAATTAATATATTAATATATTATTTTTAATGATTTTATTAAATATACCCTTTATCACCCCTGGTAAAAAACCACTAATAAAGGGGGGATTTTATCATCCATTTGAAAAAAACCATCATAAGGTGGGGGCTTTAACAGTGCTAAAAATAGATTATAAATTGGTTACCCATCCAAGATCTAAAAAAGTTCCTATATAGGGGTACGTTAATAGTTATTTTTATACTATTAAAATAACCTTTTATCATTTATTTTTTTAGTGTGAAGAATGGTTTCCCCTTTATCAGTGCTTTTTTACGAGATCTAATAAAGGGTTCTGCCATGTAAAGTAGTTTCAATGGTAGTGAAAAGTTAAAAAAATAATTTAAGAATTTAGGAGGGAAAAAAGAATTGAATAATTTTATTTAATGATAAACACATAAAAACATATAGAGGGACATCCTAATACACACACATAAAAAGATATGGATGATTATATTTAGAATTATAAGATTTGTAATTTTTTTATCATTATTTTAGTGGTAATGATTTTATCTGTTTCTCTATATGTATCAAAAATCGAAAAAATTTAAAATATTCACAACTAAGTCACCATGGTACTAAATATTCACGATTTAATAAGAAAATTATAGTCTAGGAAGAGTTCTAGGACTTTAGGATGTGTGATAGTGAATCTATTGAACAATCATATCAAAAATTCACAAAATATAAAAATGTAATAATTGATAGACATAAGAAAATTGTGTTATTAATGAAAGAGTTATTAGGTCATTACCAAAGAATATTAATTACAAGAATAAATTTAAAGACAAGAGAAATAATTTCATTGAATATACGCTAGAATAACTAATTCGATCTGTATTACAATATTAATTAGAAATAATTAATTTTACTGATGTGGAAAATAAAAATATATATTTTTTTCATTTTAATTGTAAAATAATCATTTCATTTGACTCTTATGGATATTATTCATAGATTAGTGAAAATGATGAGTTTTCAAAAATATTTTTATTTTTAAAATGTGTTATATGGAAATTTAAATATTATAGGTGATGGCCTAAACTGGAAAAAATATAGGATTAAATGTGAAATATTTGAAAATTTAAGAGTTATTATTATTAAAATGAATTATATACCAAAGTTTTGTAATGATTAAATAAATATTATATTAAACTAGTCTTAAAATAGTTAAAATATAAAAGCAATGAAAATAGTTACAAGATAAATAAGAAAATAATATTGAAGGCATCACAAATTTCTTCTGAAGACATGGATTCAAATAATTAGTTATGACTATCAGAGTTTGTTAATTAATGCTTGACAACATGAGTATAGAAGATCAATGGTTTTGAATATTATTCCAGTTGAAAATAAATAATTGAGTGTAATAGTGTATAATTTTGTATTTATAAGTGTTATAAATAACAAGATTATATTAATAATAATTTTTTCATATGTAAGAAACTGAAGGTGAATTATAAAAAAGTTATAAAAAACTAGAATCTTGATATTGAGTTCCAAAAAATGGATTGAAGCTTCCATAAATATTATTTCATATTAGAATGAGGTAAAATAGTTTAAAGGAGATATTTAAAGAATTAATGATCCTTCATTAATTTATATTGAAGGAAGATATAGTGATGATAAATTGATGTCATTGTAGATAATGACTAAAACAGTTAATGGTGTTTGGTATAATGGATTGTTTCACAATTTTTGTAAAACATTATTGTGAAGGGTTATAAAGGTATTTTTTCAATTGATAAATTTAATAGATATACTATACAAGGTCATTATCTAACTGAGTATTCTCTTGGAATCCAATACTATTTTATTCATATGGAATAATTTATTTCAAAATTTATCTTTGGTTTTTCCCTTGTAATTTCATTTTTAATATTTTATTGGTACCTTCGTTTATTATTATTACTCTTATTTTATACAATGTATTATTTATACAAAAACTATATATTGTTTCATATTTTATAGAAACAATATACATGTATTTGTGAATAAGTGACGTTTCTATGATATATTTGATTATTGAGAGTGGAGAGGGAGAATCAATGATGTAATTTAAATTTATGATGTTTATCCCATTGGATAATGTGAGAGACTATGGCTGGTTATTACATCAATACCCTCTTCTATAAAATTTCATCCCCACATCATATGTATTAAAATTAAAGGAAATGAAATATAATTAGGATTTACTATGTTTGATGTTGTAGTATAATTCTTTCATTATTGGATTTAAACTCAAACTTCTCTTCTCCACTAACATCAATTTTAATTGGATATAAACACAAACGTCAATATTGAGAATCCATATTATACACCCCATATTATCTTTAATAAATGGTTATACTCCCCCATTTAAAAATCCATCAGTGATTTGTTATACATCCCATCCATAATCCTCCGACTGCATATAATATAAGAAAAAATATATCTCCTTTTCAAATTTTATGCAACATAAAAATTTATTCTTCGATATATTGTTTTCCTTCATATGAATATTGGAAGACCTTATCATTTTTAAAACATCTTCAATATAATTAATTTATTAATGGAATGATATTATTCTCTAGAAACAAACTATGGATCTTCGATGATCTTTATATACTCAACCCTCATCTTTAAAAACATATTCTTCATGAATATCTTCTTCTAGAACATTGTATTTTAATATATTGTTCTTCTAAAATAATTTCCTTTTTGTTCTTCTTATTCATAAAAACATTAACATCACTTAGTGTTATTAGTTGGAAGACCTAAAAAATATATCTCAATTGTAGAAGAAAAAAAAAATTTAACAAGACATTTCCCATTTATATAATCACACATCCTGAGAATAATAAGGAAAAAAGAAATGATCCAAATGTAATGATCCTACATAGTATATAATTTGGTTTGCCATAATTAATTATTATCTATCATAGGATTTTATGTACATCATCTACAATTCCTCCAATAATTGTGTCAATAATCACATTAAATATTCCCCAAATATCAACTAAATTTTGAACATCAAATATACAAATCTACAACATCAAAATTTATGAATTTTTAATGTTTATGTTGTGTTCATAAAATCACTGTATTGGGTACCAAATTTCTTAATTTAATACTTTATAATTATTTTTACTCTTTTTCCACTCAATAAATGGTTTATATAAATTCATAATATATGACATCACGATGCTTATTTAAATTTCCTCTTATCAAGGTAACATGTGAAAACGTCAACATTTTATGAATTTCAAATAATATATAATGTCTATTAACAAATATTAAATTTTACATGAATTCACAATGTATATATTTAAATTGATTATGTAATGTTATTGAAGTCTATATCTATTGTATAATATTGTTTAGTTTAATTATTCATAATAGTTATTTAAATCTACACAAGTCTCTATTTGGTGTACAAATTTCACAATGTATGAATATATAATGTTTTTTAAAGATCGTCAAACCTCAATCTAGTGAAAAAACAACATCATATAATAGAATCTATGATGAATATTAAAATCATGACATTAGATATCAAACTATAAACAATAGAAACTAAATGATTTTGTAACCATACCATTCTGTCACTCAAAATAATAACTACAATTTTGTATTACTCAATTTAAGAACTTGAACATTGTTCAATTAAACTTTATTACCATCTATAAATAAACTTTATTACTTAAATATTTCATCAACATTTTTATTACATAATAATTTCACATCTAATCATTATAACATTATAAAACTAATCTTTATAACATAAAATATGTTTTTATAATCTTTATAAATCAATCATTGTTCAACAAAATATTATACCTCAATAATTATATAACTCAACACATATTATTTTACTTATAGAAAAAATTTTATAGTATTTTATTCTAAAATTTTATTCCAATGAGTTATTTCAAAATGTGTGTCCAAAATTTTATTCCAAAATTTTATTTTGAAATGTTTTTTTTCTAATATTCACCAAAGAAATTATTTTGAAGATATAACTATTTTTCTTCGATAATGATTTTCCAATATGTTTATGTTACATATTAATGGAAAATAAAGTCTATTTATTTGGTAAATTTAATTTTCATCTTTATGAAAAAATCAAAATGTATCTTTTTATCCTTATCTAGTGAACTGAATTTTATTCTTCCAATATCTCCTTCTAGAAATTGAAATTTCACATTAAATAATCATATTATATAAATTCTATCCAATATATTTTCTCAAAAAAAAATTTCTAATAATATTAATCCAAACATGTTTTTATATCATTCTTCAAGAAGTTGTTTAAAAAATGTTCATCAAGAAATATTTCAGAAAATTCTCTTATGAAAAATATTCTAAAATGTTATTCTAGAATGGTTATAGGTGACTTTATCATTATAGATTATAAAATATTCATATCATATTGAGTCAATTTTAGTTCTAGAATCAATGTGATTTTTCATCATTGAATGATTAGAAAAATAATTATTTTAATTTGAGGTTTTTCTTTGTTCAATTAAACAACTTCATTTTTACGTTCTCTGTGAATCAATTACAATGAACACATATTTATATATTGATAATAAATATATCAATGAATCATTGAACAAAAATATATTACACTTTTCGTTTTTTTAATATCACCACAAATCCATCAAGTTTATATAATTTATTTCTTCTCCAAAAATTAAAAATAAAATAAAAAGGGAAACATTGGGGTATTATCAAAAAAAGGATATTCTTAAAAAATTCTCAACATAATTCTCCTAAATTATAATGAGAGGTATGATATAACGTAGTTCAAAAAAACAACATTTATTTAATTAAATATATGTCTATATGGGCTATCCTTAGGTAAGAAATAATAAATATATAAGAAATGTAGCGAATGAATTTCATAAACCAAATATATTGGGGTACAATGATTAGGGAAACTCACATATCCTTTTAGTGTTTTCACAAAAAAAATATGTATCAATGAAATGTATTAAATTTTACACTTTAAAAAATTAAAATATATTTTTTATGTTCAAGATGTAGATCTAGACATTTATCTTACCTTTTAATCAACCAGACACTAATCCTTAATTAATATATTCCTGAGTGTTATTTTCATAATTAATTATCACTATTTTTTTAATTTATTCATGAGATAATACCTTGTTAAATTTATATTGTTATAGTCATCCCCTAAATAGTTTCAGACAACTTTTCCTCATCATTGTAGTTTGTAAAACTCTATGGGAGTACATTCTTCAAATTTTTCTAACAAAAGATGTATAAAATATATAATTTATTAAAATTTTGGTCTCTTCAAAAACACATAATATGATGGTAAATAGTAAGAAGTAACATTATTTTTAGATTCAATATGTATGGAATTAATTTCATACGACCCTTGGTTATTTATTCCTTATAATCTCATCATTATTCTTATGAATTAGAAATAAATATATTATTTATGATCCCTAAAGAATTAAATCTTATCAAATGATGTCACATACATTCCATATCCTTGGATGTTTTTTCATATTATTCAATATTCTAAGACAGAGAAGGGTTTTTCAGGCCTAATTACATAGAAATATCTCATTAATTGGTTCACTTTGTTACGATTTTCAAAACGTTTCTTGCCAGAATATCCATTGAATGAATTTTAATTTACTCTATTCAATTTTTACATTCATTTATACAGTTATTAAATTCACCATGGAATCTATTAATGTAATCATAAGCTATCCGAATTGACATTCCAATTTGATCTATAATATTTATAGGAATACACAATTTATTTTACATGGGAATATTAGATTAATATCTATTCATAATTGTTTTTATAATAATATTTTTTGAATTATCTAATAAAAACATTGCATGTATTCCGAGTATTCCCTCGTAATGAAAAATTGATATTATATCTATATTTATTTCACATATATTTCATGTCCACAACATAATATATTTAATTTTTTCTCATTGAATATTATTGGTTGTTTCACTAACATTTAGGTTCTTTTAAATATTATAATCCCTTCATCCTTTCTTATGAGAAATTATTTTTGAGGAATCCATAATTTTCTTCTTATTAAATCTATGAATTAAAAAAATATTTTGTTTTCGTGACATTCTTCATATAAATGTATTAATGTTATCTCTATTTATGATGTTTAAATATATAAATTTTTCTGACAAACCATTAGTACTATTTTGGAAGATAGACATAGTTTAACCCTATTTCCAATTCATTTATTCTTTAAATGTACATGGTGATTCAATTTAAAAATATGGTTCCTTGAAAAAATATTCATCAACTTCTATATTGATTTTCTATATACCAACACGCTTGATTGAACTGTGTAAAGTTTTTATCCCTTTATTGAATAGTTCTAATCATATTCTAATAAAATATTTTCATACACAATGAATTTTAAATTATGATATTTAATTTCCATAATATACCTTTATTCACATCTAGTTAATTTTTTTCCATTAACATCTTTTTTTTTCATATTTATTAGAATTTTCTTTTCTATCTAGAGTTTTATGACCACTTATATATGTTCATCCAATTATTTGTTAAGCTTCCATTAATGTTTGGTTTTAACAACACATCATCATAACTAAATGATGTATCAAAATGATTATAAGCGAAAGAATGGAAACTCATCTCACTATCCAAAGAGATATTTGATGATGAATTGACCTTTTCATGTATTATATTTAAATTAATCTCATTAGTGATGGAATGTGTCTTCTTCTTCTTCATATCCCTTTAATTGTAACATCCTTGGTAAATAATGAATAAAACATTTTCGTATTTATTAATAATTACGAATTAGATATTAATTTTACTTTAAATGGGTTGCTATGTTCGATTGCGTACCCGATACGCAACGAGGAGTTCCTTTGAAAACATACGTTGCACACTAGTAATATTATAATATTATTTTAAATGGTAGTTAACATGTAGCCGTTGTATTGGCAAGAATGGATATAAATAACTAAAATATTATTATATATGTCTTTTAAATGTTTTTATATTTATCCAATAAAAGATAAAGGCTTAAAATATGGAAAGAATTCAATTTTAGGCAATTATACCCTAATTTTCACTAAGGGTTCACTTATCACCTTTTGACGGCGAACCGTCATTAAATATAGTTTTGATCAATCTTGTAAATTCAATTGGACCAAATATAACTCTTCTTTAGAATCGGGACATAAAATTTACTTTCTGTAAATTTTTGGTATCTTTCAGATAAAGTTCATTTTTTAATGAATAGTGTAAAATGTTGTATTTTAATTCAAAACCACTTTTTAATCTAATTTATTTATATGATTAGATTATCATTTGATTTGGTTTTAAAGTGAAATTAGAAAATATTTTTACCATTAAATCCAACAGTAGTCGTTGGAATTAATTTCACTTTGAAATCAGACTTAAACTAGTGTCAATCTTTTGATACTTATTATTTCATAAAAACACGCTATTTGTCATGACAGCGGTAATTAATTATTAAATTAATTAATGTGACTTATATGTTTTGAATTTTGTAAAATAAACTTCATTTTTTAATTCGGAATATCAAATATAGCTTACGGTGAATTTTTGGTATTTTTCTGAAAAACTTCAATTTTTGATGAATAGTGAAACCACTAAGTGGTACTTATAAAAACCGATTTTTCGTTTAAATGAAATTTTTCCACTTATTTGTTTTTAATTTCAAAAATCATACATACATGTTTTTCATTATGATGTAAAATGTGGTTCAATGAGATTAAAATGATTTTTTTGGTGAATAGTAACTCTTATGTTCTTAATCGCGATTAGAGGTAATTAGTGTAGTTTAAGGTAAGAATAATGTTTTAATAAAATTAAATGACCTAGACACATGTCCTACACTCATTGGATGTGTCATGGACGACCAAGACAATACATGGGACAACTTGGGGACCCCATCGAGCCACTTTGGTAGGAAAATGACATAAATACATTTTATTTAATGTTAAAGTAAAAAAATGACACAAACATGAAATGTTTTAATAAAAAAAAATTTACATGGGGTTATACAAGTCAGATTTTTGACAATAAATATTAATTAGAAAGCTAAAAATATTTCCTACATCATATTATTTTTTTATAATTTTTAGACATTAAATAAATTAAATTATGTATGACATCATGATGATGCAGCAATGACCTCATTATTTAACGATTAAAATAAAATGGAAGGATAATATAAACTCTAAGACCTACACATTGCCAAAACCTATTGGATGGGTGGATTTAAAACCCTTATCACCTTATCCTAGAAACACATCAATGTGGGACCTCTTAAATCTGAATACCATTTTAAAATAATGTGACTTTTTTTACCTTCCAAGAGTGCCCCTCCTCTCCTCTTATAAAAGTCCCCCACCTCTACCTCTTTACCCACACTCCCAAAGCCTTTGGCTCATCCAACCCCTGCCCATTTTGGCTCTACACATCCCTCTATTACTCCCTGAAGCCTCACTTTGGGCAGAAGTCTTCCCAAGGAAGCCTTTGAGCTCAAATCTATGAGAGTTACCCGATTTTAAGGTAATGTCTTCATTTGAGTCCTTTTGTTTTATTTTGTTTCTCCAACCCCCTAAACTCATTTTATTATTTTCTTTTGTAACAACTACAGTATCCTCAATATACTAGGATGTTTTTATAAGAAATATTCAAGCTACACTTACACACACCTACATCTAATGGTTAAAGAACATACTGTTTCCGTGGATGGCGAATTTCTACCTCCCGAAACGATGATTGTTCAACATTTTTTAACACCTTCAAAGGTGGCCATTAAGATGACACTATATTTATATATGATATAAAATATTTTTATGTTTTCCTTAAGCTTCTGTATTTTTCATTTTGGGAATACCTTTATGGTTTCCATTATGGGTAAACGTGATATCTTCATTTAAGGAAGTGCGGACTACCGCCCCCTCAAAGTGATGTGATTCGTTAATGGCATATGTGGGACACTTAAAGGATGGATTTAAAGTTATTATATATGATGTTATACTGGAATTATAATATACCTCTATATAATTATTATTTATTTCCATTAAAGTGTGAGATAGAAATGAAAGTATCATTCATGCGTACATACGGCTTACCGTCTCCCTGAACGGTGCATTTCATTTCTTATCCCCAAATTTAATGTAATATTATAAGTACATGTATATAACGGATATATATGATGTATGTTACATCTAAATTATTAATATAATTCTGGAATTAAAATATACATACCTCTCATTTAGTTTTAATTCCATTAATATGACATAGAAATTAAAGTAGCGTTCTTGCGTACGTATGGCTTACTCTCTCCATGAACGGTGCATTTCATTTCTTACCTATAAATGATTATGTGATATTATAAATACATGTATATTCTAGATATATATGATATATATGATATCCAAATCAGGAATGTCATTCTGGATATAATGAACCTTTGACCACATGAACAACATGTAATCGTTAGAAGTCCACTTTCGACTTAAGGACCAAATATCGACAAAACAAACATTATTTAATTAAATGATTACATACTTTTTATAACATCGCAATAAGTGATATAAAAGGAATAATGAACTTGAAAAAGTTTCTTATTCAAATAGAAATTAACTCAAGTTTATTATTCAGGACGTTAAAGAACGATCGATTCAAGTCGGACCCGAGGTAAAGGACTTCGTCTCAATCTCCTTTCATTGAGGAATATTTTTTTAATACACAAATTTCTTTTATATGGTGTATAAACCCCTTTGAATTTTACTTTTATACAAAAGGAATCTTTTTCTACAATGCGTTTTACAAAATGACAAAAGAGAATGTTTCTTTTAACGTACACGGTGACAACGACCTTTTCCGCCGCCGTGAGTATTATTTGGTCTTTGGCTTCCTGAACAAGCCGTAATATTTTTTTAAAAATGAAATAAATACCATATACTATTTTATGTATTTTGGTATTGAAAATGGTTTTTATAATGGATTTTTTATGTCAATATATTTATGTGATATATTGTGATCAAAGTTTGGAAATTTTTTCTTTCCGTTATATTTGTTTTATGTCTTATGATTTTATAATGGTACTTGGACATTTGACGGGAGGTTACGTGATGAACCATATGACGAGTGGTGCCTTGAATACCAGGACGGGTGGTTACATTATAACTCTCAATGAATTGGATATGGAAGTTGGCTGTATAGCTATTCCATTAAGTTTGTATGGAAGTTGGTCGTATGGCTATTCCATTAAGTGATATGTGTGGAAGTCGACCGTATGGTTATTCAACTTAAGTATGTTTCTGTCCCAAGTTACCTTTATATATGTTATGTGTTCTTTATATGGGTTTTATGGTAATCATTTGGTTTCAAAAAGGTAAGTAATGATATTTTATTCAGTGAAGAGTTTTTACTACTTCATGAAGGTGAAGGTATTACTTTGATAAAGTATACATGGTTTACTTTATGTTTGAAAAACTAACAGTTTTCATTCTCTGTGTATCCCTTATTGAGCTTTTAATGCTCACCCCAAGTTTTTTTGAAATGTTTTTCACAGGACTTAATGTGGAATAGGGTGAATAATGGGATCAAGGGAAAGTCATTCTATATAAAACATGGAACTAGACATGTTTCTTTTTAAGAGTTTTTTTTATTTTATGGAATCGTAGTAGAAGTGTCTACATTGTAATCTTTTGAGATGTAATAGTTATGTCATAATTATCTAAAACTCTAAACATGAAAATAACCTCAATGTGAATTATTCATTTAATTCAATATTAAGTAATGTCTAAGGCTGGGGCCTTATAGTTGGTATCAAGGGTCGGTTTAGAAAACTTTAGGAGTTAGAAAAGTGATAAATTATAATATGATTGAAATGATATAGCATTTACGGATTACCATGTTTCTTCGCCTAAGATATTTCTATGTTCAGAATTGTTTTCCGCAGAGGAAACAAAGCATCTATGTTGGGACGACATCAGGAGGAAGACAACCTTCCAAATCAGCAACCTGAGATGGTCGGAATCGGAACTGAACAGTTTGTTGCTGTGATGTCACAGTTGACTCATGCTATAAATGGTGGTGGTATCCATGCACGAGATCAGCCAGATCAACCGCAGAGGAACATGTCAGTGGTAGAACATTTCATGAGGCAACATCCCCCATCATTCAGAGGATCATCTGACCTCGTGCAAGCTGAAGGGTGGATTAAAGCACTGGAGAATATTTTTGATGTCATGGGGTGTTCAAAACATCAAAAGGTTAGTCTTGCTGTTTACCGTTTTGAAGGTGAAGCTGATCAGTGGTGGTCTATGGTAAAAAATATCAGGGATAGTGATAAGATTGAGGATCTTCACTGGGATGAATTCAAAGGGATGTTTCTTGAGAAGTATTTTCCTAAGGCTGTTCAACTTAGGATGGAAAATCAATTCTTGGAATTGAGGCAAGAGGAAGACTCAGTGGCTGCCTATGAAGCAAAGTTCACTCTATTGGAAAGGTATTCTCCAAAATTCATACGAGATCTTGATAGTAAAATAAACCATTTTTACTCAGTGTTAAAGCCAAATTATCGAAGGGGTTTAGCTTCTCGTGAGTTCAAAAGTTATGAAAAACATGTTCTATGTGTGGATAAGGTGGAAATGGAGTTTGCCGATGATCAGGTGTTCTATGACAAACAACAGAATAAGAGGTCCAGTTGGCAGGCAAAGGGGAAGAATTCACTAAAGAAGTAAGGAGGTAAGAAAACAAAATATCCATCCTGTGATAAGTGTGGTAAAATTAATCCTGGAGAATGTTTATCCAAGTATGGTAAGTGCTTTCGGTGTGGTAAGTCTGGTCATATTGCTCATAACTATAAGGAAGATGATCAAGAAGGCAATGAAAATCCAGAGGTAAGATGTTTTAAGTGTATTGAAATGGGTCATAACGCAAATGAGTGTCTAATGAAGAACTTGACTGGGGGAAAGAATCCAGACTACAAGAAAAAAGGGGTGGTGAAATTCGTTCCAACAACTTCAGTAGATGTTGGTCCATTGAATGAAGTGGTATCATGTACACTGTTTGTTTATTCAGAATATGCCAATGTGTTGTTTGATTCAGGGTCTACACACTCTTTCATTTCTGAGAAGTTTTCTAGTAAATTGGAAATTCCATATCAAGATATGCACCCTGAACTTATGGTAAAAACACCCGGAGGGAACGTTGAGACAAAAAGGAATTATAAGAACCTTCCTATCCTGGTGTGTGGAAATAATCTACCAGAAAACCTTATTGTTTTTCCTCTAGTAGAGTTTGATGTTATTTTGCGCATGGATTTGCTTTCTGTTTATCATGCTATGATTGACTGCAGAGCTAAAATGGTTTCTTTTCAGAAGGATTTTCATTTTCTGTACAAGAATGAACCCTTGATTTTGATAACATATTAGGATGTTGAGAAACTAGTAAAAGAAGGAAATGAATGTTACCTTGCACATATTGTTGAAAATAAATGAACTGATCAGATTAATGATGTGACAGTGGTAAATGAGTATCTTGGTGTTTTTCCTGATGAGTTCCCTGGTATTATTCATGATCGGGAATTTTAATTTACTGTTGACTTAGTTCCTGATTCTAAGCCAATTTCAAAACCCCCTTATCGAATGGCTCAAGTTGAACTTTTATAGTTGAAGAAACAATTGCAGGAGTTATTAGATAAAGGTTTCATTCGACCTAGAACATCACCATGGGGTGATCCTGTCTTGTTTATTAAAAAGAAAGATGGCTCAATTATAATATACATTGATTATAGAGCCTTGAATAATATTACTGTTAAGAACAAGTATCCTTTGCCTTATATCGATGATTTGTTTGATCAGCTCCAGGGAGCTCAGTATTTTTCGAAGATTGACTTGAGGTCGGGGTACCATCAGATGAAAGTAAAAGAAGAATACGTTCTGAAGACTGCGTTCTGTACTAGATATGGCCATTATGAATATGTAGTTATGACTTTTGGTTTAACCAATGAACCTATTTTATTCATGGACCATATGAATAGAATTTTCCATGAGTTCTTGGATAAGTTTGTGGTCGTTTTCATTGATGATATTTTGGTTTTTTATAAAAGAAAAGAGGAGCATGAAAGTCATTTAAGAGTTATCTTGAATACCTTTAAAAAAAAGAATATATATGGAAAATTCATTAAGTATGAGTTTTGGTTACAACATATTTCTTTACTAGGTCACATTGTTTCAAAAGATGGCATAACTATTGATCCTGCTAAAACAACAGTTGTTGAAGAATGGCCATGACCCACAAATGTAACTGAGATCCGTAGTTTCCATGGTTTTGCAGGTTACTACCGAAGGTTTGTTGAAATTTTTTCACAGTTATCTAGTCCAATGACTAAGCTAACTCGTAAGGGTGTTAAGTTCATCTGGACAAAAGAATGTGATGATTGTTTTCAGGAGTTGAAAAGATGATTGGTGAATGATCCAGTTTTGGCACTTCCTTCCAGGAATGGTGAGTTTTTTATCTATAGTGATGCTTCATTGAAAGGACTTGGTTGTGTCCTAATGCAGAATGATTAAGTAATTTCTTTTGCTTCACAAGAGTTGAAAACTCATGAGGTAAATGACCCTACACATGATTTGGAATTAGCTGCTGTTGTTTTCGCTTTAAAATTTTGGAGGCATCATTTGTATGGAGTAAAGTGTGAAATATATACTAATCACAAAAGTTTAAAGTATATATTCACTCAGAAAGAGTTGAACATGAGACAGAGGAGATGTCTAGAATTAATCAAGGATTATGATTTTACAATTAATTACCATTCGGGAAAGGCAAATAATGTGGCTGATGCTTTGAGTCAAAAAAGTAATGCTTCATTAGAAATGTTGCGTTTGGAACGTGATCCTATAGTGAAGGATTTTATTAACTTTAGAATAGAAGTTATTGGTGCAGGAAGTTCTTCTGTTTTGTTTTAGGTATCAGTGAGATCATCTCTATCAGATACAATCAAGCAAGCACAGAAGTAAGACAGTGAGTTGCAGAAAAAGGTAGAGCTGGTTCAGAAAGGTAAGTTTCCTGAATTCAACATTGATAATGATTGCGTTTTGAGATTTGGGAAGATATTGTGTGTGCCTTGTGATTCACAGTTGAAGAGAGAGTTGTTATGTGAAGCTCATAGTTCTCCATTTTCAGTTCATCCTGGCAGTACTATGATTACAGAGATATGCGGGAGTATTACTGGTGGGATGGAATGAAAAGGGATATTGCTGATTTTACTGTGAAGTGTTTGACTTGTCAGTAGGTTAAAGCAGAGCGGCAGTTACCGAAATGGATACTTCGGCCTTTACCAGTGCCAGAGTGGAAATGGGAGAATATATCCATGGTCTCCGTTGTTGGATTACCGAGGACATCTCGAGGTAATAATGCAATCTGGGTTATTGTTGATCGCTTGACTAAATATGCTCATTTCCTTGCTATACGAGATACTTTTTACCTAGATCAAGTTTCCCGTTTGTATCTTAGAGAGATAGTCAGGTTACATGGAGTTCCTCTCTCAATTGTATCTGACCATGATCCCAGGTTTACTTCTAACTTTTAGAAAGGCCTTCAGAAGTTGTTGGGTACTGAATTAAATTTTAGTACAGCTTTTCATCCTCAATCAGATGGGCAGTCAGAACGAACAATTCAGACCTTGGAGGATATGCTACGAGCTTGTTCGATGGATTATCAGGGAAGTTGGGACCAACATCTTTCTTTGGTTGAGTTTTCATACAATAACGGTTTTCATTCCAGTATACAGATGGCACCATTTGAGGCATTATATGGGAAGCGGTGTCGAACTCTAGAATTTTGGGATGAAGTGGGTGAAAGGAAGCTGATGGGACCAGAATTGGTAAAAGAGATGGTAGAAAAAGATCAGTTTATTCAGAAACTCATGAGAACAGCTCAGAGAAGGCAGAAACGTTATGCGGATAACCGGAGGAAGGATCTATCTTTCGAGATAGGTGATCATGTTTTTCTCAAAGTTTCTCCATGGAAAAGTGTGATGAGATTCCGTAAGAAAGGAAAGCTGAGTCCAAGGTTCATTGGATGATATGAAATTCTGGAGAGAGTTGGATGAGTTGCATACAGAGTGGCATTACCTCCGAGTTTATCTAAGGTACAAAATGTCTTTCATGTTTCGACGCTGAGGAAGTATATGCTAGATTCATCTCATGTTTTGAGTCCAGAGGTAGTTCAGCTGGAAGAGAACATATCTTATGAGGAACAACCAGTCCAGATTCTTGACCACATGGAGCAAGTGTTACGAAATAAGGTAATCCACCAGGTAAAGGTTTTGTGGAAAAACCATATGGTTGAATAGGCAACGTGGTAATCTGAAAATGTTATGAGGGATAAATACCCCCACTTATTTTGATAAGTGAATAAAATTGCGAGGACGCAATTCCCAAAAGGGGGGAAGGATGTAACATACCGGGTGAATAATGAATAAAACATTTTCGTATTTATTAATATTTACGAATTAAATATTAATTTTACTTTAAAGGAGTTGCTATGTTCGATAGCGTACCTGATACGCAACGAGGAGTTCCATTAAAAACTTATGTTTCATACTAGTAATATAATAATATTATTTTAAATGGTAGTTAACATTTAGCTATTGTATTGGTGGGAATGGATAGAAATAACTAAAATATGATTATATATGTTTTTTAAATGTTTTTACATTTATCCAATAAAAGATAAAGGCTTAAAATACAGAAAGAATTTAATTTTAGGCAATTATACCCTAATTTTCACTAAGGGTTCATTTATCACCTTTTAACGGCGAACCATCATTAAATATAGTTTTGATCAATCATTTAAATTCTATTGGACCAAATATAACTCTTCTTTATAATCGGGACATCAAAATTAATTTTGTGTAAATTTTTGGTATCTTTCCGATAAAGTTCATTTTTTAATGAATAGTGTAAAATGTTGTATTTTAATTCAAAACCTATTTTTAATATAATTTATTTATATTATTAGATTATCATTTGAATTGGTTTTAAAATTAAATTAGAAAATATTTTTACCATTATATCCAATAGTGGTCGTTGGAATTAATTTCACTTTTAAATTAGACTTAAACTAGTGTCAATCTTTTGATACTTATTATTTCCTAAAAACAAGCTATTTGTCATGACAGCGGGAATTAATTATTAAATTAATTAATGTGACTTATATGTTTTTAATTTTTTAAAATAGACTTCATTTTTGAATTCAGAATATCAAATATAGCTTACGGTGAATTTTTGGTATTTTTCTGAAAAACATCAATTTTTGATGAATAGTGAAACCACTAAGTGGTACTTATAAAAACTGATTTTTCGTTTAAATGAAATTTTACCACATATTTGTTTTGAATTTCAAAAATCCGACATACATGGTTGTCATTAAGATGTAAAACGTGGTTCAATGATATTCAAATAATTTTTTGGTGAATAGTAACTCTTAACTTCTTAATCGCGATTAGAGGTAATTAGTGTAGTTTAAGGTAAGAATAATGTTTTAATAAAATGAAATTACCTAGAAACATGTCCTACCCTCATTGTATGTGTCATTTCCAACCATGAAAATCAATGGGTCAACTTGGGGACCCCATGGATCCACATTGGATGGAAAATGACATAAATACCTTTTATTTAATGTTAAAGTAAAAAAATGACACAAACATGAAATGTTATACTAAAAAAAATTTTAAATGGGGTTATAAAATTCAGATTTTTGACTATAAATATTCATTAGAAAGCTAGTAATATTTCCTAGATCATAGTAGTTTTTTTATAATTTTTATAAATTATATAAATTAAATTATTTATGACATCATGATGATGCAGCGATGACCTCATTATTTAACGATTTAAATAAAATGGAAATATAATGTAAAATCTGAGACCTACACATGGAAAAAACCTATGGGATGTGTGGATTTAGAACCCTTATCACCTTATCCTAGAAACACATCATTTTGGGCCCTCTTAAATCCGAATACCATTTTAAAATAAAGTTACTTTTCTTTACCTTCCAAGAGTGCCCCTCCTCTCCTCTTATAAAAGGCCCCCACCTCTACCTCCTTACCCACACTCCCATAGCCTTTGTCTCGGCCAAACCCTAACCATTTTGGCTCTCCACATCCCTCTATTACTCCTTGAAGCCTCACTTTGTCCAGATGTCTTCCCAAGGAAGCCTTTGAGCTCAAATCTAAGAGAGTTACCCGATTTTAAGGTAATGTCTTCATTTGAGTCCTTTTGTTTTATTTTGCTTCTCCAACCCCATAAACTCTTTTTATTATTTTCTTTTGTAACAACTCCAGTATCCTAAATATACTAGGATGTTGTTATAAGAAATATTCGAGCTACACTTACACACACCTACATCTAATGGTTATAGAACATATTGTTTCCGTGGATGGCGAATTTCGGCCTCCCGAAACGATGATTGTTCAAAATTATTTTAACACCTTCAAATGTGGACATTAAGATGACACTATATTTATATATGATATATAATATGTTTTTGTTTTCCTTAAGCTTCTGTATTTTGCATTTTGGGCATACCTTTATGGTTTCCATTATGGGTAAACGCGATATCTTCATTTAAGGAAGTGCGGACTACCGCCCCCTCAAAGTGATGTGATTCGTTAATGCCATATGTGGGACGTGTAAAGGATGGATTTAAAGTTATTATATATGATGTTATACTGTAATTATAATATACCTCTATATCATTATTATTTCTTTCCATTAAAGTGTGAGATAGAAATGAAAGTAGCGTTCATGCGTATGTACGGCTTACCGTCTCCATGAACGGTGCATTTAATTTCTTATCCCCAAATGTAAAGTACTATTATAAGTACATGTATATAACAGATATATATGATGTATGTTACATCTAAATGATTAATATAATTCTGGAATTAAAATATACATACCTATAATTTAGTTTTAATTCCATTAATATGACATAGAAATGAAAGTAGCGTTCATGCGTACGTACGGCTTACCGTCTCCATGAACGGTGCATTTCATTTATTACCTATAAATGATTATGTGATATTATAAATACATGTATATGCTAGATATATATTTTATATGTGATATCCAAATCAGGAATTTCATTCTGGATATAATGAACCTTTTACGACACGAACAACATGTAATCGTAAGAAGTCCACTTTCGACTTAAGGACCAAATATCGACAAAACAAACATTATTAACTTAAATGATTACATAATGTTTATAACATGGCAATAAGTGATATAAATGGAATAATGAACTCGAAAAAGGTTCTTATGAAAATATAAATTATCTCAAGTTTATTATTCAGGACATTATAGAACGATCGAGTCAAGTCGGACCTGAGGTAAGGGACTTCGTCTCAATCTCCTTTCATTGAGGCATATTTCGTTTTATACACAACTTTCTTTTATACGGTGTATAAACCCCTTTGAAATTTTTTACTTTTATACAAAATGAATCATTTTCTATGAAGCGTTTTACAAAATGACAAAAGAGAATGTTTCTTTTAATGTACGCGGTGACAACGACCTTTTCCGCCGCCGTGAGTATTATTAGGTCTTTGGCATCCTGAACAAGCCATAATGTTTTTTAATTTAAATAAATACCATATAATATTTTATGTATTTTGGTATTAAAAATGGTTTTTATAATGGATTTTTTATGTCAATATATTTATGTGATATATTGTGATAAAAGTGTGGAAATGTTTTCTTTCCATTATATTTGTTTTATGTCTTCTGATTTTATAATGGTACTTGGACATTTGACGAGCGGTTACGTGATGAACCATATGACGGGTGGTGCCGTGAATACCAGGATGGGTGGTTACGTTATAACCTCCAATGCATTGGGTATAGAAGTCGTCCGTATGGCTATTCCATTATGTTTGTATGGAAGTTGGCCGTATGGCTATTCCATTAAGTGATATGTGTGGAAGTCGACCATATGGTTATTCCACTTAAGTATGTTTTTGTCCCAAGTTACCTTTATATATGTTATGTGTTCATTATATTGGATTTATGGCAATCCTTTGGTTACAAAAAGGTAAGTAATGATATTATATTTAGTGGATAGTTTTTACTACTTCATGAAGGTGAAGGTATTACTTTGATAAAGTATACATGGTTTACTTGATGTTTAAAAAACAAACAGTTTTCGTTGTTTGTGTATCCCTTACTGAGCTTTTTATGCTCACCCCATGTTTTTTTGAAATGTTGTTCACAGGACTTAATGTGGAATAGGGTCAAGGATGGGATCAAGGGAAAGTCATGCTATATAAAACATGGAACTAGACATGTTCCTTTTTAGGGGTTTTTTATTTTATGGAATCTTAGTAGAAGTGTCTACTTTGTAATCTTTTGAGATGTAATAGTTATGTCCTAATTCTCTAAAACTCTAATCCTGAAAAGATCATCAATGTGAATGATTCATTTAATTCAATATTAAGTAATGTCTAAGGCCGGGGCGTTATATTACTGATTTCAGTGATTTTCATAATGCTTATCAATTTCAAATTCTTACTATTTTGTCAATTGTAAAAAATTAAATAGTATAATAAATCATCACAATTTGCATATTTTGATTATTATTTTAATTTTCCTTCAATTTTTTTATTATGATCCTTTTAACGAAGTGAAAAAATACCTTTTTATCCATTTTAACCATCCAAATATTCAAAATTTTATGTCTCATCAACTTTTTCTTATTTAATTTTTCATTTTATAAATGAATCAAATGAAATATTATAATTTATTATTTAATGAAAAAATAAATTTTCTCATCTCAAAAGATATGATTATATTACGTAACGTATCTAGATTCAAATCCTTATTTTCCTCATAGGATTACAATTCTAAATCAATTAAATCTGTAAAATTTTAATATTTTTTACAATAGTTGAATCTGATAAAATTTCTCTAGATCATTATTTATTACAAAAAATACCATTCACTATTTTTATGAAATCATCAATAATTTACTCATCTTCCATTATTATATGTTCACAATATCTCCTTATTAGAATATTTTTGTCTAAATTTTTTACTTTTCCTTCAAAAATATTTCCAAGATTATTTCATTTTTCCATGGATATTTAGAGACATGTCACCATTGTGAAGAAACTATCTAAAAATTTATATGAATATCATTACTATCCTTATTAAAATACTATAGATTTCTTTTCATAGAAAAAATTTATTGGTGAATACATTTATCTGGGTGAAAATAATGTAGTGGTAGAATCAACAATATCTTTTCCAATAGAATATTGAAATCATATCATCATATCATTACAACCATGATTTCTAATTCCGTAAAAGTTAAAAACAAATGTTAATTTAAAATGAAATTTATTATCCTTCATTAATAAGTGGAATTATTGGGGAACATTACTTTGAAAAAAATTTCTATCTTTAAATTATATATTGTCACTAAGAGGTGGATAAGGTGAATTCATGTTCACTATTACTTTTAGGAGGTTTATCATTTTTTTAAACTCCTTCCTCTGTAGATGGATAAATACTTGTTATTTACTTATCTAAATTTTCAACCCCACCACATACATATGTACATAAAATCCCAAAACACCAACAAACCATAGATTGAATAAATTTGACATCAAAGACGAATACTTTCCATGTCATTTATACACCCACACGTGGTTACTCCAATAACAGGAGGACTAATCAATCACATAACGTCTAGTATTTGGATTACACTACCCATACTTAGTTTGACACATGTCCTTAGGTACATTTCCCGACATGTTATCGGCTGCTGACTAGTATCGTGGGCCTCGGTGTGATTGTGGGGAAACTATGCCCTCATTGGAATATTGTAACATAATGAAATAATAATATATCATAGTAGAAGTTGTACATACCAATAGATGAAGAAAACAATATAGGGCTGATAATTGAGATAAATAGAGGTCATAATAAACAATAGATGACGCTTTATGTCACATTTTCTAGGAAATCATCCAAAATAGGATACACTGAAAATAAGTACAACATACAATACTAAGGTAAAAAATTTAAAAATACAACTCACAAGTTTCAGAAGCCTCGACTCTGTCCCACAATCTCCTGCTCCAAAAAGTATATCAACTACCTGTAGAAGGGTGATTTTTCTTATCGACATCTATAATCATATAATCTATTGGGGCCCAAAAGCATGAACCAAACATGGTGTGAGACTAAATCCAATAGGCAACCAACAATGGTTTGTGCCAACCTGTCAGTGGGTATATATACCAAGTAGTGTACAATATTGAATGTAGAAAATAGTGGGTACTAAAAAGAAATCAAAATAGATGTCTTATAATAAATTGTGTACAATTATAAGTGAGCACCAAATCCAAACTTGTGATTTGGCCTGGAAAATTCTTCATAAGTCATCCATTTCATTATTCAGGTTAATTAAATTATATAAAAGTCTCTTGGTCCATCCTAGGGCCGACGATTTCCCATACAAGTAATAGTTAACTCATGACATAAACATCATTTAATCATTTTCAAATAATGAGTGTCCTCGATATCCCTTCATTGATTCAAAGTTCACATGAAATTTTAAATAAACCTCAATGAGCCTAAAAACCCTATCATATATCACTCACAACTCTTATATAATTACCTCTTGATCTCATCCATGGTCATTTAACCGAGAACCAAATTCAGAAATGGTAGACAAAAGGTGAAATTAGTCACATGATCCCGACCTTTTCTTTTAAATGATACTATCACTCTACCATTGATTATTACACCTTATTAATCATTTTATAGAAGTATGCACATGTAAATTAATCTATTACCTAGCATAAACATATTGACTAATGTGGGTACATATCATATGGCAAGAAACACATGTGAATTAAACTATCACATGGTTTAACATCAATTTATCACTTGGGCATAATTTATACAGAAAGAAGCACATGGGAATTAATCTATCCCATGGATTTAATCATAAATAACTGACATGGTAACAATTTATGTAATAATACAATTAAGTAATCAAAACCATTACAATCCCTCTTAATAACTAACTCAAGTGGGTAGGTTCATAGTTGGATAAAAATATTACAAACATGTTTAAATTGGAAAAAGCATAACATGGGGAAAATGGGAATCAGTAATCATAAAACCATAATAAATGTATTTAATATTTATCAAAATTTAAATTCCATTATAAATTTACCTTTACTTGAAAACCAAATAAGGGAAATAATTCCTTCCTTATAGGCAACATCGGCTAAACAACTTTAAATAGTCATTTCAAGGTAAACACACCTATGGGGTGGACCTAATTGAAGGTAAAAAACATAATTCATAATTTAAAATAGTTATCCCATTACATAAACACTGATATCCAAAAATAAGGTTAAATTATATATAATGTGACATCCTAAAAATGGGTGTGAAACACTGCAACATATATAAACATTATGGAAATTCATGAAAGGCACAAGACCACATACTTTGTAATCGTATGACTCTACTCATCCATCTTCGACTTCTAATTTGTCCTAGAATGATGTAGATCTATAAAATGAGCATTAATGATCAACCATCAATAAATCATCCGAGATGAGAGATTACGAAGAACAAATTATGGGGAATTGAGAGTTACAGATTGGGTTTAAACGACTTCAATGACGATCTAATTGGAGTTCAAATGTAGATTCAGGAGGAAAAATCTCATCCATCACTGCAATTCTCATAATAGGATGATCCCTATATCTATCTGACAAAACATCAGTTTACATTATATTTTATCTAATAAAAATAAATTTACACGACATGTACGGGAAACTACACATAATGTCTACACGTATTCTATAAATGTCCTAGCCAGACCATCACATGGCATGTACACCGTAGTACATGTCATGTAAAAATATTAAATGACTATTTCTTGAAAAAACATGGCTTGTAATACTTTTCTTCCCCCTTTTCCATTAGTATAATCTTAATAGAAAATATTCATGCCTCCAAATAAGAACCATGTATTTACAAACTTCCACCCTTAATGAAAATTTCCCCCAAATTTCCCTTCCATGGTTGGTAAAGTAAAATACTTGAAAAACTCCATCCATTGTGATTGAATAATCAGTCTCCCTCCCCATTTCTTCTACTATACTCGCCCGTGCTACCATAAAAATCGTACAAATGAAATAGAACGCTCATAGAGAACATCCATTCTATGATTCAAAATACAAAAGGATGATCCTCAAAGGACTCATGTAGTAGAAAATCAACCTCATCTGGTTGAAAAGCGGGAGATGGGTCCCAAAGTTAACGTCGAAACTGATAATTGTGAATGACGTCATGGATATCGTGTACATCAAATGTAACTATAATCAATAGGCAATATGACTAACTCTCTTAATAATCTCGAATGGGATGACGTATCTTAGTGTAATACTACCCAATCTTCAGATCCTTTTGTTTCACATCATAGGTGAGACATGTAAGAAAACTAAATCTCTGACCTCAAACTCCGAAGGTCTTCTACGGTGACCTGTGTATGATTTTAGATGAGAATATTCAGTAACCATCCTCTTCGGAATCAACTAAACCATATTAGTGGTCTCATAGACAAGATGAAGTCCCATCATAACTGACTCTCATGCCTCCATCCAACACAGGGTTGACCAGAATAGCCAACCATACAAAGCAACACAAGGGTCCATTATGGAAGGTTTCCAAAAATCTATTGTTATAGGTGAACTCATCAAGGCATATGTGTTTCTCCTTGTAACCGCACAAATTCAGGATGCATTCCTGAATCATTTCTTCCAACACCTCAATCATGCGCTATATCTCTCTATCCATATGGTAGGGGTATGATTTCCTAAAAAACACCTAAATACCCAACACCATTTGTATCCTTTTATAGAAAAAAGAGATAAATCGGGAATCCCTATCTAAAATGATTGAATTCATTACCCCTTATATTTGTATAATCTCGCAGATGTACAACCTCCCAAGATCATCAAAACTGATGGTTTTTTTATTCAGTAATAATTGTGTAATCTTGGTGAACCAATCAAGAACATAACACAAGAAATAATTACCATGACACCACAACCATTGGAAAAATCCACAAAAAAATCACTTATGAATTCTAGAGTTTCCTCTAGGGTCATATTCCTTTAACCGGGAAAACTCGAACATAACTGGGGTCATAAAAGTGGCCTCAAAATGAATAATGGTCTAACCCTGATGGACCTCATCAAAAGTGGTCACACAATATTTCAAAAAAATACATTTTAGACTATTACACCACACCCACCTTAAACTAGTGGTGTGTTCGAACTAGACCACTTGAACCAAACATGATGAATAAGAAGGATAACTAGTCCAACCATAAAATGATGAATTTTCTCAGAATGGTCAGTTTAAAAGGCTGGTGTATTGAAACATGACACAATGCCTACTCCAAAGATAGCATATTCCCACAACGAACCCATTCATCGAAGCTCATACATGTCCCTCAGTGACAATCCTTTTTCAGTCCATCACTTGATTAATTAAAAGGTCATTCAAGAGCACGATTAAAAGAGTAATTATAGATCTATCCTACTAAAATCATTAACTATATTTAAAACATTACATCTAAGCCTTAATAAATGTCAGAGATAACTTCATATTTGTCATCCCTGGGACTATGGAACTCACCATGGTGGTCCATACTCCCCATTACCAGTGAGACTTTCATATACAACCAAAATTCCACAGAAGAACACTGAATGAACCCAGAGTGGAATCTCCCTAGAGTTCAAGTCAATGATTTTGGTATGCATCTATAAGTATTCCCATGTACATCCTATATGGGAAACCAAGTATCACTCAGGATTAACCAAGCCTTAGTTAAAACTATGCATCTAGTGCACAACATAGAAGCAATTCCCAAAGTACCCAAAGGCTGTCAACTGTAGCATGGCGTTTAAGCGACGCTCCCTTAGTGCAGCCATGATATTTTAAAGATAGAGGAAATTATTGCCTATTATGAAATAAAACACTAAGGTGATTTCAAGGATCACTATAAAAGGATAGTTGAACCAATACTGGTCATCATAATGAATGAAAACTCAGCTTCACCTGCCAACACATAATCATTTAGATGATCACAATGCCTTTATCCCAAGGATTTTTCACAAAATCATGAAGTTAATCACTGAGGTCCATCTCATGATCCATGTTGCCTCACAAAGGATTCACACATAGTCAAATGTATAAATTTTGTGCTGAGAATCAAGAAACTACATGAAACAAGACTCACAAGTCTCAAAGGCATTCAAGTAGAAACGATAATCTATGAAATGTACTTGATTGCGATCCTTCCACCTATAAGAACAAATTGAAAAAGATCCAAAATGACACATTGAAACTAGGAATATATTAAACATCAAAACGAAGTACAACCTTCTCTCTAATGCATGAGTTTAGAAGTAAATTAAAAGCATGAGTGCCATTCAACCAACCATGATCACCTTGACTTATCACTTTCCATGAACACCAAAATCAAACCGACTGGTGTGTCAACCCACCCATGTCATATAATGTCCTCCCATGTAGTGGAAAAAATTGGTTCCAAAAAGTTTAGGTTATGCTTTCCTGGAGATAACTGAGAACTGATACATCATCTGAAATCTCAATGGTTTAACTAAAATTGAAGGATCATTTTTAAATAGTAACACTAGATGGTTACCATGTATGTCAACATATACTACAATGAGTTTAAAAGAATAAAAAAAACTTTTTGGTTGCTATTCATTATTTTTCCACCATATGCATCCAAGTACTAGATGGATCATGCACGAACAAGATCAAAATAATATTATCAACACAACCATTTACACGGACGATGGCGTACCAAGTCTCCCATTACATATTGAAAGAGAGGTTCAAATGACCTCTATAGTAGGTGACCATGCTCGAGGTATGTCTAGAATATTGAATTGATAATTACCCTAGGTTTAGCCCCATAGAAACTATCATGATACACCGATCACCCATCTGATCGTGGGTGTCCACATTAAAGAATAAAACATCGTATTAGGGACAGTAACACCTGGGCGGTACCAACGATGGAAATCTCGACCACGTACTTGCCCCTTATGAAGAATAAGCCTCATAAATCTTAGAGGCATCCTATACTGGATCCTCAATGTAATATAAGTAAAGGAATCCTACATGGGATCCTTAGATAAATGGTAAGGGAGGACACTTAACTTGGATCCATGAAATATAAACAACAGAGAAATCCTACAATATGGATCATCAAAAATTGTACACTGAAGAGAGATCCTAAAATGAAATCCCTGGAATTTCATGCAATAAAAGGCATCCCTCAAGGGATACATGGTAACCAAATAGAATATAGAGGCATCCTATAGAGGATTCTATATGTCAAACCATAATTAGAGGAATCCTACACAGAATCCTTGATATCAACTCGTATCCTGACCTCATAGCACATAAGGAAAAATCTCACAAGGGATATGTCCTCAAAGTATAGGTCATGAGAGATAGATCACAACTCATATCAGATCACAGGTCTTAACTAGGTTAGTCTAAATACCCAAATGGTAATTCATTCCATGTTCACTCTCATGTGACAACTAAAAATAATAATTGGAGGAAGAACATCTATATTTATAAAGAAGACACAAAACCCACTAGAAATCCTCTGAACCTTTCATAGGTTTCACCATTGTTATCTCCGTGGAAAACTACGCAGAAAAGGCTACTATTGGTTCTAAAAATGACAAAGGGTGATAAAAAAGAAAACGATATTTAAAGGTCTGCAGAAAA
This sequence comes from Viscum album, assembly GCA_963277665.1. Taxonomy (NCBI): domain Eukaryota; kingdom Viridiplantae; phylum Streptophyta; class Magnoliopsida; order Santalales; family Viscaceae; genus Viscum; species Viscum album. Next base: position 1,146,525,656 of record OY728148.1, read on the forward strand.
GAATTACATGGCAGGTAGAAACCACAAAGGGTATGTGACCTCAAGCTATGACATATGCATATAAACCTGCCAGACAAGTCATGTAAACATAATAGGTTCTTGACATGTAATCAAGTTCTCCCTCCTATCCATGTACATCCACATGGCTAGAGTCACACAATATATTCCGAGGTAAAACAACACAGTGTGTATCTACCATACATGTCGTGCATTAACCAAAAACTAGAAACCTGTGTTCTCTATAACTGGGATGGAAGCACCATCAATTACTACATGAACTGTACTCAGAGTACACAATGCGTACTGATGAAAAGTCCTATCTTCCCTAATAGAAGAACACATGGAATTTGTTTGTTGCATCACATGCCGTGTAGTTTGGGATCACAGATAGTATGCATAAGAACCATCCCCAGAACCCTTATTTTTTTAAATAAAATAATGGTGTTCCAACATCCATTATGTGGGAGACTATACTCCCCATGGCTCATAGTGTGGAATCCCCATATAGCACATAACAGAAAAATCTATATCCCAGGGCCAAAACATGATCCACCTAATTTTGATCGAGGAGGGCCCATACTCCTCAGATACCATAGTTTGGCATCCATATAATTCAACCATAAAATGTAACAATACACCTACCACAATATCATGCATATCTATCACAATATCTATCATAAAAACAAGAATATCTAGAACAATATATATCATAACAACACGCAATCAGTAATTCCTTATAAATTGGAAGGCATGAATGCATGGTATGTGATTTATGAGAGGTTCTTATATGATGTAGGACATGGAATAACCTCATCTCAGTGGTTTGAAAAAACATTAACCACAATGATCTCAATATTTGCAGCAAAAAACAAATTCATCACCCAATGGTGAGATCAAATCAACTGTAATAGCTCAAAATCCAAAAAATATAATTTCTATTGAGGCAATTTGGTTTTACCCTATACCCGAGGTGGCTACTCCTGGGCACAACTTAGTACAAAATCCATTTCATTTATATCATCATCTATCATCACTAAAAATTAATGAAAACCTAGTAATAAATCATCTGATACCACTTTTTAATGTCTTGAATCTAGATGCCACTCAAGGGATCCCCACACCAGGTTTACCACATTGCCTCAAGCACCTTTCCCCAAAATTGAGAGGCTTCCGACTAGATGTGAGGGCCTATGTTTGATATTGTGGATACTATACCCTCATTGGCAGAGTATAACATAGAAGAACAATATTATACAAACAGAGAAAGTACAAAAATACCAAAATCTGATGTAAACAATGGAGGACTAATAATAATGATAACCGGAAGTCATAACATAAAATAGATCATGGTTCATGTCACATGTTCTATGAAAGAATCCAAAATAGGATAAAATTAAAATAAGTACAAGATACAATACCACAGTTCAAAAAGACAGCTGAAAAATTTGATACCTCTCAAGACTTGTCTTGATCCCATTCTCTCCTTCTCCTAAACAGCATGTCAAGTACCTGTAGATGGTTGCATGATCATATAGAAACTTACAATCATATAATCTGTTTGGGCCCAAAAGCATGTCCAAAATATGGTGTGAAACTATATCTTAGTAGGAAACCACCCAAGGTCTCTTCCAATCTATTACTGGTAATATATAATAGAAAATGTACAATAGTGAAGATAATAAATTGTGGGCACTCAAAATCTAGAATAGCTAATGTATCATAAGACTATGTAAACAAGTATAAGTGAAGACCAAATCAAAGATTGTTCTTTGGAATAGAAGACACGTCAAAAGTCATCATTTTAATTATTAAATTATTTGAATTATATAAACGTATCGAGGTATGACCTAGGTATAATGAACCACATTATATGTAATAATCAACTCTTGACAGAAACCATATTTATTCACTTTACTATAGAGTATGGACTTGGTATCCCTTAATAGATCATAGGTTTGGTTAGCATTATAAATAACCCATAATGCCCTTGACCACCAGATCATGGCTCTCTCAAGGCCCTTACATAATTACCTCTTCATATTATCCATGGGCTTTTAACTAAGACCCTTGATCACCCTAGGTATACATAAGTTTCCATTAGTCACATGAGCCTAACCTTTTGTTTCTACTAAGACTATTGCTCACCAATATTTAATTACCCCTTCGTAATCATTTCATACAAGTATCCACTTGTATATTAAACTGTTACATGAGTTTAATGTATTAACTCACGTTGGAACATGTCATATAACAAGGAACACATGTGAATTAAATTATCACATGGGTTGACATCAATAACTCATGTGGGGGCAATTCGTCTACAAAGAAACACATGAAAATTAAACTATCACAAGGATTTAATCATAATTCTGTCACATGTTCATAACTTACATATCAATGATATTAATTAATCTAAAAAATTTCATAGCCATATCATTACGTAAATATAATGGGAATGTTCATAGTTGGAGAAAGACATTCCAAACATGCTTAAACATGCATAGGAATAACTTGGGGAAATGAGGAAATCACTAATACTAAACCATTAATCACTTAAATAACAATTTACCACAATTGAAATTGCATTATAAATGTAATTAATATTTAACATCCAAATAATTGAAACATGGCATGCCTCATAGGAATCCTAGGACAAACATCCATAAATGCTATTTCCAGGGGAATCACACCAATGGGGTTTCCCTTAATCCAGGTAAAAAACATAATTAATACTTTAAAACACTTATTCGATTACCTATAAAAAATATGAAAAAATAAATGTAAATTATAAATCAAGAGACACCCAAAAAATGGGCGCGCAACAGTCCAACATATATAGACATCATGAAAATTCTCAAAAGGCACAATACCTCCAACACCGTAGTTGTAAGAATCTCCTCGCCTAGATTGAGCTTATAATTCGGCCTAGAATGGAGTAGATCTAAAAACAAGAATAAATGATCAACCATAACTAACATTATTGTGATGGGAATTTCCAAATAACGACTCATGATGAATCGATAGCATACCGATTGGGTTTAAATGCCTCTATTGGTGATCAAATTGAAGTTCAGATAGAGATTCAAGAAGAAAAATCTTGTCCAGTTCTATTGTTCGTGTAACAAGGTGATCACTCTATCCATCTGAAAAAATTCAATGTTTCTTCCGATTTAAACCAAAAAAACAAAAGTACATGGTAAGTACTAGAAACTACATGCCATGTCCATACATATTCTGTAAATATCCTAGCAAGGCCATCACATGGAATTTATTATCTAGTACATGGTGTGACATTGTGTTATTGAAAATACGTGTTGTGTAATTATTTATTTCTTCCATTTACATAATTATAAATTTGATGGAAGGATTTATACCTCAATGGAATAACTAAGTTCTTACAGGTCAAATACACAAACTATATTCATTATCAAACTGGTTGTACACTCTATCCCTTCAACCACAATTGGTACATATTCCTTCTGAAAATTTCCCAAATAATATTTCATTAATTCCAACCACAATTCTCAAATATTCAATTATGAACCACACCCACAATCTCCTTTCTAATGCTAATCCAGCATATAAAGATACTCTTTTTCATATGGTATTCATCCTCATGAATATAATATCACTTTATCTATTCAAAAATATATTGAATATATTATGTAGATTTAAGGAAACATCTATTAGTATTGGAATGTAATTTTTATCTTTTAAGATCATTATCTACTAAAAAATGTTCTTCTAGAAAATCTTCTTCAGAAAACTTCTCTTTCTAATTAAATTTCATTAGTTTATCTATCATTTTGAATCATCTTCCTCATATTTGTAAATTAGAGAATGATTATCAGTTGGTATCTCCCAAGACCACTTACTCAATAGTAAAAATAAATTCTTCATGAAAATACTCATATTAATATAATAATAAACCTCTAAAAGTTAATGGGAAATCATGGGCTATAAATTTGATCATCGAGTAAAATTATTCATCATTTGATAACCATTAATGAATTTAAAAAATTATAGTTAGCATAATTTATTGAATTCTACAATATTATTGGGGCCAATGAACTCATAAAATCATCATTAAATATCATCTAGATTTGTGAACATTGATTGTTCATCTTCACAACCACACAACTTAAGAATTATTATAGTTTGTTTAATATTGTTTAAGACTTTTACAACTATAAAAACAATATCAATGTATGAATTATTATTGACTTTATAAGGTTACTCAAGTCTTGATCCCCTACTAATATAATAAAAAATCAATAAATAAAATGTTCATATAAAATTAATCATGTATCTATTTTCAATAAAAACATTTACAAGTTATAACTTTACAGTGTTAATGTAATGTTTATTATGTATCTATTCATTGTATAAAAATTCCTAATGAATGACATTAAAATTATTATGTAAATATCTTCAAGTCATTTTATGGTTTATAAACTATAATAATTTATTAATTCACAATGGTTATGTAATATTCCACAATTATATTTTTTTAGACAAATATTTACAATGTTTGTCTCTAAAATGTTTTCGCAAAATCATCAAACCTCCAATTGGTGTACAAATTGTTTATCTTATTATATCCATTCTTGGTTATAACATCATTTAATCAATAGTTAATCTTCATAATACATCATATACATGAATTCATATCTCAAACTCTTTAATTATATCCATTTTAAATAATACTTTTAAAAAATAAACAGTATAACTTGATCCTTTTACAACATAACATTATAACATTATAAAACCAAATTTAAAACTAAATATTTTATTATCTAATTTTTTTAATCCAATATTTATATATATAAACATATTAAAATTGGATTGATCATAATTAATACTCAATGTTTGAACAACTTATCATTATAATTCAAACATATTACAACACAAATTTATTAGTATACCTTTTTACACACATCCTATAAATGAATTTATACATCCATAACATATTTCCTAGAATTTTGATCTAAAATGTTCTTAAATTTTGTCATAAAAAATGTTCTTATAAAGTGTTCATCAATAAATATTATCTGAAAATTTAATTTAATAAACTCAGTAATGTTCTTTTGATAAACACAATTTTCATCTTTCAAGTAACATAACATTATTTCAATAGTAAATTTTGTATTCATATTCTAGAAAAACACAACTTTCATAGTCCTAAATACCTTATATTAAAATAAACTTTAACCTTCATATATATTATACAAGAAACATAATTATTATTTTATAAAATATCGTTTTTGAAATTATTTGTTGCAAATGTTACTCAAGAAATGATTATAAAAATTCTAATTTATATTTTTTATAAAATATATTTATACAAATAATTATAAATAAGGTTATTTTTGTAGTATTTATAAAAAATTTCATCAAAAATCATTCAAAACGTTCATTGAGTAATTTTTAGGTGGTTTCAATTTCATAGATAATAAAATCTCATTCTTAGATTGAATCACTCTATGATTTTACATCAATAAGATGTTACATCCTTTAATCTTTATAACCATCTCCTTATAAATTGATAATATAAAAATATTCAATTAATAAATTTATTCTAAAATATTCCAAGAAAAATTTCCTAGACACAAATAATTCCCTATTTATAAAAAATGAATCCTATATACATTGGGAGAATGAAGAATGAAATATGGTACATTGACAATATGTTCACAGTGAACATTATTGGTGATCTATAAATTTTAAAATACATCAATATACATGATTGAATAATTGTCTCTGTTCAAGAGAATTATATGTAAAATATTTATTAATTTTGCAATTTTGTTTTGATAAATTTTATTTATAAAAAATTATCTTTTAATTGATTAAAAATTGACTTTATTTTGTTATTTCTATTGTTTTTTAATTAATTTATTTCTAAATATTAAATTGTTAAGTTCCATTTTTTATGATTGATTTATTTTTATTTTATACTAAAAGGAATGACAATGATTATATCATTAATATTGAAAAGAAAACTATTAAACACATAGTACTATTTAAATTATAGAAAATCATATATTTAATAGAAGAATTAGATTATTGGGAATGATAATTTTAGAATACTATATAATTGTAGTAACCACTAAAAGGTTCTGTAGATATTTGATTTAATGTTTAATAATTATGAGTTCTATGATTCATTTAATAATTGAATGTACCACACAATGATATTTATGTTTATTAGGAATATAAAGTACGATAGTCCAATGTAGTTTGTAATTTGATAATTTTTGCAGAAAATTATATTAAAATACATGGAATAATAAAATTAAATTTTTTAGAGAGGAATATTGCGTAATATTACATTAGTGTTCCTATTGGTTAAAATGAGTATGAATCATACCAATTTCTATACCGAACTATATATATCCATATTATAAATTTTTTATGGTAGATTCAATTATAATTGAACACAGAAAATAATTGAAGAACATGAAATTTAAATAAAATTATAATCGATATTCTAAAAACTCTAAACACTAAGAACCCCATAAGAAAATAGGGTTTTGGTGAAATATAACAAAATAACCTTATAAATAAAGAGGACTATCTTGAATAAATTCAAATTTATATTATATTTAAATTAATAACTTTTCCTCCCAAATATGTATTGATCAAATATATTTCTATAATATCTTACAAATGTTATGAATCTATGTAAGCATTTTAATGTTAGGAGATATATGGTTTATTATTTTAGATTATTTAGATGTATATTACTCATACATAACACTAAAAATAAGCTATCTCTGTATAATAATATGATATTAAATGGTATCTTCAATGGACATTGAACACACATGAATTATTATAGACACTATATCTAAATGGAATTATTTGTGGAGAAATCTATTCATGTTAAATTCGTGTCAAATATTCTTTTTGTTAAATCCAATGTTTTGAATCAATTTAACGAACAATCTAAAAACAAAATAATGAAAAATATAAATTCTATTAAAATGAAATTCAATGAGAGGATTTTCTAGTTGAGGGAGATCACGAGTTTTGTCACCCAAGAATGTTGACGACTTAGAAAGATCACCCCAATTTCAAAATTATTAAAATTTAATATTAAAGAATTCAAATATGGAATAAAATGAATGAAAACTTATATAGTTGATATTTCCATGAGAAAGAAGCCCCAATAAATTAATGTATTATTTGAACCAATGGTAGATGAAGTATCTATCAATTCCCTAGATAATACATTTTTCATCATGAGTGGTTTAGAACATCAAAACGTTTCTACTTTTATATATCATTTCGAAAGTGAAGTTGATTGATGGTGGTATTTAGTAAAGAATACTAGAGAGAATGATGACCATGATTACATGAAATGTGAAACATTAAATTATATCTTCCTTGATAAATATTTCACTAATGTATTTAGGTATATGATGGAGAAAAATGTAATGGAATTGAGGAAATAAAACAATGACTATGTGACTATATATGACGAAAAATTCCCAAGATTACCCAAGAATGTGCCAGATTTTATTTAATACATTGAAAGTAAAATTACAGGGATAACCATAGGAGACGAATATATATGTTGTTCAATATCAAAATATCATATAATTCCCACAAGACAAAGTTAGTCATTAACCATTGGAAATAAGGATGTGATTAGGAAATAAACCCTTACTTTATGTCTAACATGTTTTTATTGTATTTATACTAAAAAAATAAATTAAAATTATTATCATTATTTAATGGAATAATATTCAAAATTTTAACTCTATTAATGAGTTTCTGAAATCTTCTTATCATAAATTCAATGAAAATATTTTTTATCATCTATATTTTTGGAGAAAAATATCTCATTTTCCTTATTTGTTTTGATTCAAAAGATTTATTCCAATCATCTTGATTGTGATTCCATCACAAAAAAAACTTATTATTGATATGGACATAAAAAATATTCATTATATATATATATATATAATTATATTAATCTATGATAGGGGAACATGAAACATGATTCACATCACTCCATGGAGGTGGTTGTCTATATGAGCAGATAAAGGGAATTATTGTTTTTCAATAGGAGAAATTGTATGATGGTTAATGATAAAATATATTTTATGAATAATATTTATGTTATATATCACATTTATATTAATTATTTTTATTTCTAAATCCATATGTGTAAAGTGGTGATGAAAGAAAAAGTACACTGGTACCTTGTGATAATAAGACATACATATGTACAACCAATGACTTCATTTTTAATAAGATGGAGATGAGGTGGAATATAGTTGTCTCATAATCGTAAAAATGTGTTAGTATATTTAGTATTATGAATTTATTCTTTTATTAGGGGAAAAATATTTTCTTCATGTAGGAGAAAAAATACTTATTGAATGTGTCATTAAAGACGATAACATCTATATTTAGAGTCCTCCTTTTTCATACTATTTTTTCCATAATAGAAAGGTATCATGAGATTAGTGGAATATGTGGATAATATTAATAGAACCGAAGAATTTTTTTTCAAAGGATTTTGCTATAATGGAGGGCTCAATGATTGTCAATAACTGTGGTGAAGTTGTACCCTTTTATAAGTGAGGGGAGAGACACAAATGGGATTACTTAATTGATCACAAATACTATGAAGACATTTTAATAGTGAGTGGATACAAATATATATATAAACTAGTATTCTATAATAAAGGGTAGATAATTAATATTAAATCTGATTTAATTATTTTTATGTGGTACTTTTACCCATATCACACAGTTTAATCCCTGGCAAACCTTTTTAACCATAACCATAAAATATATCATTACAGTTTTTGGTATTCATTACGAAAAATATTTATGAAAAAGTGGTTAAATTAAATTAATTTTATATTATAAAAATATAGAATACATTTTAGAAGATTCTTTTTTTAGAATTTTAAAAAATTAGATTTAATATAATAATAAAAATGAAATGAAAACCATTTTTAGAAAAAATGAACGTTTTAGTAAAAAAGATATCATTTGAAATATACGAAGAATGATTTCAAGTGTAATTAATTTGATTTTTGAAAATCAAAAGTGGATTATTTATATTTCTAAAAAAATTAAAATAAAAAAAGGAACAATGTATATATTTTATTAAAATAGATTAATTTAAATAATTTTTTTGATCCAAAAAATTACATATATATATATATGAAAATTTAAGAATATGTATCCATTGAGAAATAGTCTTATTAGACATAGATATTTCATTATTTTTTTTATGATTATTCATTATATTACACAATCAGATGGCCGAGGATAATATTAATTTAGTGGATTGGAATATTCGAAGCCCAAAAAAAATTCCACATGTAAACTACATCATCTAAAACTATTGTTATCATAACCAGTAACCTTATTAGAAATAATATATTTAAAAAAATTCTATAAAACATGGGGAAAGTGAAAAAATATGAATGGGTCATCTCTTATTCTTAGTAATGGTAATCAAGTGAGATACATAATTATAAAATAAACACAAGGGTATGCTAAAATAATAATAATATTTGAATACTATACAAAACCTATAAATATCATAACATTTATCCGAATAATAAAAACTAGATGATTATAAGAATATAACGATGGGTTAATCAATGAACTTGAGACAATAGAGCAATAAATTGGAGTAACTCAAAGATTAGTAAAATTAATATATGAATTGAATCTCATTTCCATTATAGTCAAGGATCACAACCAAGGATATCATTTTGGAATGATTCCACTCTCTATTCCATTATAGTATTAAAGGTTATCTCCCAATAAATTCATTGAAGGCACAATCCCTTATAGAACCATGTTCACTCCCTATTATGGACATTTTTATCTCTTAAATTATAAAATATTTCACAATGAATTGATGGGATATATAGGTCCCACACATATAATAATGAAAAAAATATTTCTATGTTACAGAACATTATAAAAAACTCATAATATCATAACCAATCAAGTGAAATGGGTTTCATAAACATTTCCTCATATCAAAATCTATTTAAAAGTGACATGTTTCATAATCATTAAAAAATTTCATCATATTATAGACTATGAAAATGAAGCGGGATTATGAAAAATATTATCATTCTATAACTCATGGAAGGGAAACTAGTTAGATAAAAATCAAAATGAAATAAAAATGAAATATTCAATGTTAGAAAAAGAATGGTATCATTGTATTATATCCCTAGTAAAGAATAGGTAACATCAACTAGTGTTCCCTTAGATGTGTAATGATTTAGAAATATCATTTAAAACATTTCATTATGAAAATATCCTTCCTTATTTGAAGGAATTTTTTTTAAAAATATATCATTTTTAAAATTATTTTCTTCAAATATGAACTTGAATTACAATATAGGAATACTTTTAAAGATAATGGTAATGATGAAAAAAAGAATTTTTTCATGTTGAATATATTAAAACAACGATTCCATATACATTTTTAGAAAAAGATGCATGCGAAATATTTTCAAAAAATTATATGATGATTTCATATAAATTTTTTTCTTAAAATTATGTAACACCCCAATCTTCCACGGTACGTTTCCCTTTAAATAACACAATGGCGTGCATTTTACGCAACTGCGAGATTCTAACACACCAGAACGAATCAAACTAGCCATTATGAACAGTAATACCTACTTTTTGAAATTTTATAAATTTTATCTTTTTCGAAATTGAGTTCATTTTTGGATTCGTAATATCGAAATTATCTTATGGTAAATTTTTGGTACTTTTTGGATAACTTTCATATTTTGATAAAGAGTGAAAATTACTAAATTTTAATTAAAAAAAACTTTTTTATTCGAAATAATTAATAGTTATAAATGATTAATTTTTGTGGTATTAATTATATTTAGAATATATTTTTACCATTTAATACAATTTTGGTCATTGGATGTAATTTCACATTTAAACCAGACATAAACAAGTGTCAATATTTTAATAGTTATTACCTCTTAAAAACACGCTATTTGTTTTGACGTTGGGAATTAATTTTGAAATTAATTAATGCAACTAATATGTTTTGAATTTTTTAAAATAGATATCATTTTTGAATTCATAATATCAAATATAGCTTAGGCCTAATTTTTGGTATTTTTCTGGAAACTTTTATTTTTTGACGAATATTGAAACCACTAAGTGGTAGTTAAAAAACTAAAATTTTCATAAAAATTAATTTTACCGCTTATGTGAGTTTAATTTTGAAAATATGAGAGACACAATAAATATCAAGGAGTAAAATGTGGTTCAATGAGATGAAAATAATTTTTGGTGAATATCAACTTTTTACTTTTATTTACCACAGTTAAAAGTAAACATGGTAATTAAGGGTAAAAATAATATTAATATTAACCTAACACATGTCCTAATTATATTGGACAAGTTTATCTCGACCAAGAACAACCTTAGTAGTAAAATATTATCATTTACCTCCGCTTTTTTTTAGATTAGGACATTTATTATTATTTAATTCAAAGAAGAGTTAAAGAGTTAAAATCAAAGTTTATTTACTCAAACATTTTTAATATAGAGTAATACATAAGTTAAATTCTATTTTAAATATTCATTAGAAATATGGAAATATTTCCTACATAATGGTATTTTATTTATAATTTTTAGACATTATATAATTTAATTTATTTATGAAACAATGGTGATGCAGTAATTACATAATTAATAAAATATTAAAATAATTATTATTATAAATATCAAAATAAATGTAATTTGAGACTTTTTATGAATTCCACTAATTTTCTAGGTTAATATAACATATTAGGAATGAATATATAAATTGTTTTCGAAGTAATAATTATGTTATGAATTTATCAAAAACAAAATATCCAATACTGTCAAAATTGACGTAAAAATGTTTTCAAAAAAAAATTATATTATTAATTTATATTCAATTCGTAAAAATCTACGGATCGGGAAAGATACTTATATCATGATAGGTGTATCATTAATGGACAACTGGGGTTCTCTTGGATGTATATAGTATGATTTTTAACCATTAAATATAAAAATAAAAGAGACATTGTACATGTGAAACTAATTAACTAAGAGTTAATACTTAAATATAAGGTTAATATAATGACCGAAACCTGTCTAAATTATATTGGTTGAGTGGTTTGGAACCCATACCCACCTTAAACTTTAAATAATCCACCTTTGAGCCACTAGAAATAAAATATTAGTTTATTATAAAATAATATTTTAAGCTTTTCCAAAGGTGCCTCTCACCCCTCTTATAAAAGGGCACTCCCCCTTCTCACTAATTCACACATTCAAAGCCATTTGGATTGGCCAAACACTTCCCAAATACTCTCTCAACTTTCCTCACTACAACCTAGTGGTCTTATATTGATCCTAATGCCAACCTATGGAGCCCTTTTGATCAAATCAAAAGTAAGAACCCGAAGAAGAGGTAATGTTTTCACCACCCTCTTTCATGTTCCTTTATTATGCAACTTCGTCTTTATTTGTTATTTATATTCTAAAATAATAACTCCAGTATCTTCTATATACTATGACATTATTATAGATATGGTACAACTATATTCAGTATTCTATCCATCCTTTTAATGGCATGTCACCATGCGTGCGTACATACGGCTTACCGTCTCCACGTCGTGGTGTAATTGTCATTAATAAATTATTATTTATATGGGTATAATAATGATGTTTAATTCATGTAAATAGTAAATATAACATGATAATTATTCTGTCTATATGATATACCATCCAATTATATATTATTTTAACCTCAAAAGAATGATATTGTCACTCGTGCGTACGTACGGACTACTGTCTCCACGAACGCGATGAGATTAATTCTCCATCGTATCCATACAAGTATAATTATCATTTTATGATTAAAAATAATATTTAAGGACATAATATAATTCTGAATATGAAAAATATACAACCTATCCATAACAAAAACGACTTACGTAAAAAATAATATAATGGAAAATGATTAAGTTAACACCCGTAATGACGATAATACTATGATATTATTAACAAATCAATGTTAAAATATCATATATGATATCATATTAATGTAAATGATTCCTGTATAATTCAATAAAAAATATTTCACCATTATATAGGAGGTTAACCTACCTTCGACCAAGGAAAATGTACAAAGTAAGGGGTTTCTTATCTCACTCTTAATTTCGTGAGAATTCCATTGTTCACCACTTATTTATTTCATGTGGTGTATGTGTATTGCCCATGAGTGTATTCATTGTGTAATATACATTAATTTAATGGAATTTACATCATCATCGTATGATCCTTCTTTCGTGGTTGTGTGTTTCTTAAGTTACCTAATCTATAAGAGAATATGAAATTTCAATTTGCACTAATTCGGCTTTAGGCATACTTCCTTGATTATTTTACTCCAAGATTATGTGTGGAATCACTATTCATTTGATTAAGTCATAATTTCCACTCCGCTTTCTGTGGATATAATTTTTATACACATAATCACCCCATTGATAAATTCTCAAGTCAGTGGTATGAACTTGATACGAGTAATTTTAACTCAATCTCCATTTGATGAGTAAAATATCCAATTCATTGGTGTTGTTTTTACAAGAATATATGTGAATGTCATCTGATTGATTTACACTAAATATCCAGTCATATTGGGTGTATTTATATTTTTCACACATAATTATGTCGTTGATTTATCCTTAACCTAAGAATATGGTCTTTATAAGAGAATTCATCTCAATTTACATTCCATTGAGACATATTTGTTGTTATACACCAAATCACTTTTATATGGTGTATATAATGTATTCTGACATAGTATATCATGAATCCCTTTATTCTCATGATATTAGAAAGTTTTGATTACCTCAATTATTTGTATTCAAGTGTCTCTCTTTTGGTTAGAAACTCTATCTAAAATACATTGTAAGTGTTTTAAAGATTTAGTCTTCTAAATACTTCTCATTAATGTCCATGTTTTAAAAATGGTTTTAGGAATTTATTGATATGGACAATAATGTTTTAAAATGAAAATTTCTTTTAAAAGTTTCAATGTGGTCTGGGACACTTTGAATCAAAAATCTATTTTTAAATGGATTCTTGACTAATAATTTGACTTTTAAATGATTTCCAGAAAAAGGGGGATATTTCTCTCTAATATTTTTTAAGATTATTTTCATCTATGTCAATATCCTTCATTATTATTGATTGAGGTTAATCTGATACAATACAATCTTCCATATTGTATTGAATGAGTTATGTGTGACTATGGATGTTCTATTTTTATACCATTCATGGTTTGTCGATTATGTATTGACATTTAGTATGTTAGTCTAATACGAATGATTATATCATATTTCAAACTTTTCATATGAGGAATGAATTGGACTTAGAAAGTGACGGTTGGAGCCCACTATAGCTCCTCGATGCATCGGTAGGTCTCATGAGACAAACTAGTGTCTTGGCATGAGGCCTTGACAAAATCTTATTTTTAATCTTGGCACGAGGCCATGGCTACATGGTTTTTATAGTCTGGCATTATGCATTCCGTCATTATGAAAAATTTTATTAATATTTTCATGTGATTGTTCGACTAGTAGAATATCCATGTGAATAAGTAAATGGCATTATTTCATTTTATCATTGCCATATAATGCGGAAGATCATGTTTAAAAGGCTTTTGTTTTAGTTAAACATTGCCTTATATTTTTATGTTTATTTATGAAAGTTTCTGCTATATTGTTATCCTTAATAAGCATCTGAGCTCACCCCTTTAATGTTTTATTTTTCCCAGGATGTGAAGAATTATTTTATGAATTACCTACAGGGATAATATGATGGGATATGAAGACAATATGTTGTTGTAGTTTTTTACTTATTGATGTAATGTAAACATTAAGAATATATCTAGTGTTTCCAATGCTACTAAACTAATCGGTCTTTCGAGAATTGATCTTTCTTGTGATCATGCCAATGTTTTGTAATAATGCACCAACTCTGGGTATCTAGGGTCGGGGCGTTACAGTTGGTATCAGAGGATGTTTAGTACAAACTTTGGAGGCTAGATTTAGATAAACTCTGATTTTAGCACGTAGACCTATGATAAAAATTGATGATTAGTATTGAAGAACTTCATAGAATTTTGGTATTGTATATATTTTGTGAGTTTTCCAAAAAATACATCCCTATCTGGATGCGAGCAGGTAGAGGCGGCACTGGCATAGATGTACCTAGGGGTAAAACCCGAAAACACTGCATTGAGCTACACTCGAATGAGAACTGGTGCACGACAACGGGCCTTGCAGCACTCCGGGTTACAACACTCCCGGGGGATATGCTTAGGATAATTTACATTTTCTTTACATATTGAATTAATATATATAAGATGAGAGTAAATGACCTTTGGTAATCCTAATGTGTTTCAAATTGAGAATATGCTGACATGTTAATCTCTAAATGATTTTATGACTACTGTTACTCACACAATGATTTCTGGTTGTAGTCAATTACTGGAATCCAAGGAAGTCATAGTGACTTTGAGAATGATGTACAAGGTGGGAACAGTGGTGGCAATGAGCATCAAAATAGAATGTTGATAGGCATAAAAGATATCGTCTTTATTCCAAATCAATTTTCAAAAATTATGACCAATAATATATATATTAGCCAATTACCAGACTCAACAAATAATAGAATGATGATGAATGATAAGAGCTCCAGCAGTGGAGATCATGGAGAAAGGAATCCTAAATTTACATCATGCATGAAGTGTGGAAGGAGACAACCATGAAAGTGTCTCAATGGGACAAAGAAATGATTTACGTGCGGGAAGGAATGACATAAAGTGAAGAATTGCTGAAGAAAAATGAATAGTACTATGGAAGAATATAAAAATGGTCCAAAGAATCTATTTACAGTCATTTTCCGTAAATGTAGGGGACTTGGCCATTACCCGAGTGAATGACCTATTCTATATGATATTTTATTTGTCAAAGAAGAAACTATGTGGGAATAAATGGTTGGAGAAATGTTTAAAAAGTATTAGTGCTCCTTGTTGATGGGTTTACTTTGGAATAATTTTCTCTTGTATTTTTAACCCTGTAGTTTTCCATGTGAGAATGATATTTGAGGAAAATTATCTTTTCTCTTGTTGATATAGTTATAAATAACCAGTTGGTTTTATATGATCATTGGGTTTGAGGAAATTATAATTTATTTAGATTTGGGATGAAAATGCAAGGTATGAGATAAGGTTTGTGGTTAAATTATGTTATGGTTATTTTGAGAAATTTATCTCATTTTGGTAATGTTATAAAATATATTTTTAGAAAAAGGAAAACACGCAGACTGTGTGACAACCCGCCGCATCGGACAAAGCTGTGGGAATCGAACACACAACCAAAGTGCGATTGGGATTTATTGCCTACCACTGGACTATGTGAAGTCCCTGGTTAGTGTGACTATTATTTTTAGTTAAATGATTTTATTGAACAATAATAATTTGATTTTGGATCTTATGTCATATCAAATTAATACCCTTATTATAGGAAAACGATTTCGTGATTAAGTGATAAAGGTTGTTTTGGAAGTTGTTTTCTTTGTTGTGAACACTATATGACCAAGGAAAATAGAATAGTATGGGATTTCAATTAAGGAGTAATGGTGGATTTTTATCTATTATTTTATTGTTAATTTATAGTGATTTTGGTTATTTATGTAAATGATTAGGTTAATTACTTTTATGTATGTGACCATAAGAGTAATTAATTTCATTTGGAGATACAATTTTACGCGGAAGACAATATTCTTATAAGTTCTGGGTTTCAATATTAGTTTGGATTATATTGATGTATTTTAAGGACAATTGATTATTGAATGGTATTTATTTAACATTGGGGTCTTGATGGTTTAATTTTAGAAATCAAGATTAGTGTTTTTTTCTCTAATTCAATATCCATTTAAGGGATCATCAGATATTATACTAACCATTTTGGTTTTGATTAATCTCTAAAGACAAGGTAAATATATAGTTTATCCTACGTGGATCAGGTATTTCTATAGAAGTTTAATCTAGCTCTTCCATTGAGACCAAGTCTTCTTGAATACTCATTGTTCAAAAAAATGAGTTAGATGTAAAAATATATTAAAGAATGAAACTGTACTTAAAAAGTAAGTATATCTCTTTATGTTATTAGTCAATATCATAAATTAATTCCTCGTCCTTATGTAATGTAACTTAAAACAAAAAATATTTTTCGTTTACTTTTCCTACTGGGAGACTAATGACTGTTTGTCCAAACACAAGTTTGTGATTTTCTTATTGTTAACTTTTTCCTGATCATATTTTCTATCCCTCTCCATCAGAACATAACACTTATCTTATCATCCATATCCATGTTTTCCTACATGGAATCCTAGTATGGGTTATCTTGGGTGACCTTTATACCACTCTTCCTTTCTTATAAAGTGATTGTTTTATTGAATATTTTTCTGATGTGGGACTTTCCATTATATTCTCAAGCCCAATTTTAAAAAAATTGTGAGGAAGAAATTTATTGAAGGTGGGGAGAATGTAACAACCCAATCTTCCATGGTACGTTTCCCTTCGAATAATTCAATGGCGTGCATTCTACGCATCATCGAGATTCTAACACACCACAACCAATCAAACTAGCCGTTATGAATAGTAATACCTACTTTTTAAAATTTAATAAATTTTATCTTTCGAAATGGACTTCCTTTTTGGATTCGTAATATCGAAATTAGCTTAGGGTAAAATTTTGGTACTTTTCGGATAACTTTCATATTTTGATGAATAGTGAAAATTAAAAAATTTTAATTAAAAACACCTTTTTTTAATCGAAATAATTAGTGGTGATAAATTATTAGTTTGAGTGGTTTTAATTTATATTTAGAATATATTTTTTACCATTTAATACAATATTGGTCAGTGGATGTAATTTCACATTTAAACCAGACATAAACAAGTGTCAATCTTTTGATAGTTATTGTCTCTTAAAAACACTCTATTTGTTTTGACAACGAGAATTAATTTTTAAATTAATTAATGAAACTGATATGTTTTGAATTTGGTAAAATAGATATCATTTTTTAATTCATAATATCAAATATAGATTAGACCAAATTTTTGGTATTTTTCTGGAAACTCTCATTTTTATGATGAATAGTGAAACAACAAAGTGGTAGTTAAAAAACTGAATTTTTCAGAAAACCTAATTTTACCTCTTCTGTGAGTGAAATTTAGAAAATACAAGAGAAACGGTTAATATTAAGGAGTATAATGTGGTTCAATGAGATGAAAATAATTTTTGGTGAATAGTAACTTTATAATTTATTTACCACGGTTAAAAGTAAATAGGGTAATTAAGGGTAAAAATGATATAAATATTACCCTAACACCTATCCTAATTCTATTGGACAAGTGTATCTCGACCAAAAACATTCTTAGTATTAAAATATTATCATTTAGGTCCACTTGTATTAGATTAGGACATTTATTATTATTTAATTCAAAGATGAGTAAAAAGAGTTAAAATCAAATTTTATTTACTAAAACATTTTTAATATAGAGATATACATAAGATAAATTCGATTTTACATATTCCATAAAAAGATAATACGATTTCCTACATAATTTTATTTTATTTATAATTTTTAGATATTAATTAATTTAATTTATTTATGAAACAATGGTGATGAAGTAATTACCTAATTAATAAAATATTAAAATAATTGATATTATAAATATCAAAATAAATGTAATTTGAAATTTATTATGAATTAAACTAATTTTATAGGTTAATATGACATATTAGGAATGATTATATAAATTGTTTTTGAAGTAATAATTCAGTTATGAATTTATCAAAAACAAAATACCCAATAGTGTCAAAATTGACATAAAAGGGTTTTTAAAACAAATATTATATTATTAATTTATATTCAATTCCTAAAATTCTAAGGATCGGCCAAGAGACTTATATCATTATAGGTGTATCATTAATGGACCACTTGGGGTTCTCTTGGATGTATATAGTATGTTTATTAACTATATAATATAAAAATAAAAAAAGACATTGTAAAAGTGATACTAATTAACTATGAGTTAATACTTAAACATAAGGTTAATATAATGATCCAAACCTGTCTAAATTATATTGGTTGAGTGGTTGTCGACCCATCGCCACCTTAAACTTTAAATAATTCACTTTGGAGCCACTAGAAATCGAATATTAATTTATTATAAAATAATATATGTAGCTTTTCCAAAGGATCCCCTCACCCCTCTTATAAAAGGGCACTCACCCTTCTCAGCAATTCACACATTCAAAGCCTTTTGGATCGGCAAAACCCTGCCCAAATACTCTCTTAAAATCCCTCACTACAATCTAGAGGCCTTATTTTGATTAGAAAGCCATCCTAAGGATCCCATTTGATCAAATCAAAAGGAAGAACACGAAGAATAGGTAATGTTTCCACCACCCTCATTCAAGTTACTTTCTTCTTCAAATTATAATTTCTTTTTTATTTCTATTCTAAAATAATAACTCCAGTATCTTCTATATAATATGATGATATTATCAATATGGTATAACCATATTCAGTATTCTATCCATCCTTTGAATCGCATGTCACCATACGTGCGTATGTACGGCTTACCGTCTCCACATCGTGGTGTAATTGTCATTCAATAAATTATTATTTAGATGGGTATAGTAATGATGTGTAATTAATGTAAATAATAAATATAACAAGATAATTATTCTCCATATATGATATAATATCCAATTATATATTATTTTAACATCAAAACAATGATATTGTTGCTCGTGCATACGTACGGACTACCGTCTCCACGAACGCGATGAGATTCATTCTCCATTGAATCCATTCAAGTATAATTCTCATTTTGTGTTAAAAAAATTGTTTAGGGACTTGATATAATTATTTATATTAATATGATACAACCAATCCATAACAAACACGGCTTACATAACAAATAATATAAAGTAAAATGAGTATGTTAACACCCAAAATGATGATAATACTAAGATATTATTAACAAATCAATGTTAAAAGATCATGTATATATATCATATTAATGTAAATGATTATTGTATAACCCAATAACAATTATTTCACCATTATATAGGAGGATAACCTACCGTCGACCAAGGAAAAATTACAAAGTAAGGGGTTTCTTATCTCACTCTTAATTTCGTGAGAATTCCATTGTTTACCACTTAATTATTTCATGTGGTGTATGTGTATTGCCCATTATTAGATTCATTGTGTAATATACTTTAATTCATGGGTATTTACATCATCATTGTATGATCCTTCTTTCATGGTTGTATGTTTCTTATGTTACCTAATCTATAAGGGAATTTGAAATTTCAATTTGCACTCATTTGGCATTAGGCATAATTCATTGATTATTTTACTCCAAGATTTTGTTTGGAATCACTATTCATTTGATTAGGTCATTATTTCCACTCCCATTTCTATAGATATAATTTGTATACACATAATCACTCCATTGATAAATTCTCAAGTCATCGGTATGAACTTGATACGAGTAATTTTAACTCAATCTCCATTTGTTGTGTTAAATATCCAATTCATTTGTGTTGTTTTTAGAAGAATATGTGTGAATGTCATCTGATTGATTTGAAATAAATATCCAGTCATATTGAGTTATTTATATTTGTCACAGATAATTATGTCGTTGATTTATCCTTTACCTAAGGATATGGTCTTTATAAGAGAATTCATCTCAATTTACATTTCATTGAGACTTCTATGATGTTATACACCAAATAACATTTATATGGTGTATATAATGTACTTTGACATAGTATATCATGATCCATTTATTCTCATGATATTATAATGTTTTGATTACCTCAATTATTTTTATTCAAGTGTCTATCTTTTGGTTAGAAACTCTAACTAAAATACATTTTTAAGTGTTTTAAAGATTTATTCTTCTAAATATTTCTCATTAATTTCCATGTTTTAAAAATGTTTTTAATAATTTATTTATATGGAAATTAATGTTTTAAAATTAAAATTACTTTTAAAAGTTTCAATGTGGTATGGGACACTTTGATTCAAATTTTTTTTAAATGGATTCTTCACAAATAGTGTAACTTTTAAATGATTTCAAGAAAAAGGGGGATATTTTTATCTAATAGTTTTGACGATTATTTTCATCTATGTCAATATCCTTCATTATTCTTGATTGAGATTAATCTGATACAATACAATAGTCCATATTGTATCGAATGAGTTATGTTTGACTGTGGATGTGTTATTTTTATACCATTCATGTTTTGTCGATTAAGTATTGACCTTTCGTATGCTAGTTTAATACGAATATTTATGTCATATTTCAGACTTTTCATATGAGAAATTCATTGGACTTAGTAATTGACGGGTGGAGACCGCTATAGCTCCTCGATGCATCAGTAGGTATCAGGAGACAAACTGGTGTCTTGGCATGAGGCCTTGACAAAATCTTATTTGTAGTCTTGGAACGAGGCCTTGGCTACGTGGATTTGATAGTCTAGCATTATGCATTCCGTCATTATGAAAGTGGTTATTAATATTTTTATGTGATTATTCGACTATTAGAATATCCATGTGAATAAATAAATGGAATTATTTCATTTTAACGTTTCCATATTATGCTTAATTTCAAGTTTAAAAGGATTTTGTTTTAGTTATACATTGCCTTATGTTTTTATGTTTATTTTTGAAAGTTTCTACTATATTGTTTTCCTTAATGAGCATCTGAGATCACCCCTTTAAATGTTTAATTTTTCCCAGGATGTGAAGAAGTATTTTATGAATGACCTGTAGGGATAGTATGAGGGGATATAAAGACAATATGTTGTTTTAGTTATACACTTATTGATGTAATGTAAAATTTATGAATATATCTAGTGTTTCCAAGGCTACTAAACTAATCGGTCTTTCGAGACATGATCATTCATGTGATCATGAAAATGTTATGTAATAAGGCACTGAATCTGGGTATCTAGGGTCTTGTCGTTACAAATTAAAACATGTTTCAACATGGATTTTTAACTATTTGAGAATAGTTATAAATTTTTAAAAATATTTACTATAAAATATGGTTTTGGTAGAAAACAATTTTTTATTTGAAGAGAAAAATTATTTCACATTTTCTTTAGAATATTTTCATAATAATTTTAAGTATGATAGAGTTGGAAAATTGTACAATTACTTGAAAATATCATGAATAAAAATATGAAAATAAAATTTATGAGTTTATATAGATATATATTAAAATATTTTATCATTAGACACATAATAAAAAAGTAAATTTTTTTTAAATGGATTCTTCAAAAATAGTGTGACTTTTAAATGATTTCAAGAAAAAGGGGGATATTTCTCTCTAACAGTTATGATGATTATTTTCATCTATGTCAATATACTTCATTATTCTTGATTGAGATTAATCTGATATAATACAATAGTCTATATTGTATCGAATGAGTTATGTTTGACTGTGGATGTGCTATTTTTATACCATTCATGGTTTGTCAATTAAGTATTGACATTTCGTATGCTAGTTTAAAATAATTGTTTATGTCATATTTTAAACTTTTCATATGAGAAATTCATTGGACTTAGTAATTGACGGGTGGAGCCCGCTATAGCTCCTCGATGCATCAGTAGGTTTCATGAGAAAAACTAGTGTCTTGGCATGAGGCCTTGACAAAATCTTACCTGTAGTCTTGGCACGAGGCCTTGGCTACATGGTTTTTATAGTCTAGCATTATGCATTCCGTCATTATGAAAGTGGTTATTAATATTTTTATGTGATTATTCGACTATTAGAATATCCATGGGAATAAGTAAATGGAATTATTTCATTTTAACGTTTCCATATTATGCATAATTTCAAGTTTAAAAGGATTTTGTTTTAGTTATACATTGCCTTAAGTTTTTATGTTTATTTTTGAAAGTTTCTTCTATATTGTTTTCCTTACTGAGAATCTGAGATCACCCCTTTAAATGTTTAATTTTTCCCAGGATGTGAAGAAGTATTTTATGAATGACCTGCCGGGATAGTATGAGGGGATATGAAGACAATATGTTGTTTTAGTTATCCACTTATTGATGTAATGTAAAATTTATGAATATATCTAGTTTTTCCAAGGTTACTAAACTAATCGGTCTTTCGAGACATGATCTTTCATGTGATCATGCCAATGTTATGTAATAAGGCACCAAATCTGGGTATCTAGGGTCTTGCCGTTACAAATTAAAACATGTTTCAACATGGATTTTTAACTATTTGAGAATAGTTATAATTTTTTTAAAATATTTACTAAAAAATATGGTTTTGGTAGAAAACAAATTTTTATCTGAAGAGAAAAATTATTTCACATTTTCTTTAGAATATTATCATAATAATTTTAAGTATGATAGAGTTGGAAAATGGTACAATTACTTGAAAATATCATGAATAAAAATATGAAAATAAAATTTATGAGTTTATATAGATATAGATTAAAATATTTTATCATTAGAAACATAATAACAAAGTATAAATATAAATGATGAGATTGTAACAAAAAATCAGTACAACTTTGGATTCATTGTATTTTAATACACATTAAGGTATATAATATAATGACACCTCAAATATCATTAGAATAACTAAAAACATGATATAAATTTTAAATGGGACTATATATTATCATTTTTTAGGAATATAGATTCACAACATAACATATTTTTCAAAGAAAGAAAATAGAGTTATTGATCGATTACCTTATGTATTGAATGCCATCACACACATTAAAACCTATTGTATAATAAATATTAGTTTATTATAAATATATTAATGAACAAAATATTTATATATAATACTATATATGGTTTTAATTTTAATTTATAATTCATATATTAACAATTCAATATTAAAATTATGTTTCAGGTAAAAATGGTATTTTTTCTTTAATGTTTTCATTTTTTTATTTTTGGGTCTCATATATTATAAATGGATTCATCATATAAAAAATTAAAACCATGAAATAATTTTATTATATAGTAAATATATATTTATATATAGTAATACATAATAAATACTTTTTGAAAATTAATTACAACATTCTTGGAGATGGTAGGCTATACATACGCATGAATGTTGTTTACATGTTCTTTATTTCTTGAAATAAGGAAATTATAATGATATATCAACATTAAATAATAATTTTTATGTCATATAAATCATAAATATTAATTAAAAACATCCTTATTTACATCTATTTAAAAAGGTAATGCATCACATCGCTTCATGAGGTGATATTCTTCCATTCACATGAGCTGCATTATTGTATTCCCATAAAATGTTGAGTATAAAATTACGTGTGATAAAATGATACAATAAGTGTAATAAAATCATAAACATAATTTTTAAAGATAAAATGCATCATTACAACTAGACAAGATATGAGGTAATGGATAAATGAATGATATTGATTGGTGATGCAGTGGTCCACCATAAAAACACACAATGATTTCGTAACCAATTTGATGTATGTGTATATGGATATAGGTAATTACATTAACATAACAACATAATATTATATATAGGATTATATGGTTTTTATATCATATTGATATAAAAAAACTAAAATATATAAATAAATAAATAAATAAAAATTATCATAGGTGAACATCACTTCTCCATTGTGTATCCATGTTAGGTTTTCTCGAAAATCCCTCATAGCATTGATTTCTATAAAAAAACATTTCTTCTAAGAAGAGAGGAATTTTTTGGGAAGTGATTAGCGTAGGTCCTGAATGAATAGAAAATGCATGAATGCGTGTAGATGAAGGGATAGCGGGTGGCTTTTTATAAGTAATGTGAGTAGAGAACATAAAATATCTTGAAATAAAAAATATAATAAAAACATACAGGACTGTTTAGGTGCCACTAACAAGGGTGGGTGGGGTTGAATCATTGGTCACCTCATTTTATGATTTTTTATATTTTCAATTAATCCTTTTGAACTTTCTATTTTCATTAATCCACACAATAGTTTCTCTAAATCTCATCTCATGTGATGTAATAAGAATTTAGAGGGAAACACATAATATTTACATGTTTTGGAAATAAAAGGCATACTATGGGTCTTGATGGATATATATCCCAACATATATTGGAATCACTATCTACAATAGTGAATAAAACTGG
The DNA here is from genome assembly GCA_963277665.1 of Viscum album. Lineage (NCBI taxonomy): Eukaryota > Viridiplantae > Streptophyta > Magnoliopsida > Santalales > Viscaceae > Viscum > Viscum album. Next base: position 1,146,550,950 of record OY728148.1, read on the forward strand.
ATAGAAAACCCAGTACAATCATTCCATAATTGGTTAGACACGAAAATTTCAATCATTCCAAAGCATGCTAGTCACCCCAACTGTTATTAAAATCTAATTAGTTATACATCCTATGAACAAGCTTAGAGTTCTCATTATAAAACCTAGTTCTAAGATTCCTCAGTCTCTCTAGAAATAGAATATTTTAGATATACATAGACTTCCTCTAAAAGATTGTTACATTTCAAATCTGTGTGTATAATTCATCCAGTTCTTCAACAAATTTCATGAAAAACCATGTTGGCAGTAAAACATATTTTAGATCTAGAATTATATAAATTATATTCCTCATATTGTTGGGATCATTTATTGTCACTATTCATTAATTTACCAAATGTGTATCAATCTAAAAATTATTATCACACAATTGATTAATGGATTCCCAAAAGAATATTGTAATTATGTATTTTTTCACATAACTTATGTGAAAATATTTATACATTGTGTTATGGTTCATGTGAATCTAAATAAATTATATTATTTAAATTCACCACTTTAATACAAATATAACGGTTTTAATGAATAAAAAAATTTATTTCGGATTTAAAATATTAATACATGAAGACATTGATGTACTATTTTCATATTAAATACCCCATAATTATGGGTCTCTTTAATCTATCTTGAAATACATGAATGCATATTAGAATTCATTAGGAAATTCACATGAGGATTCTTACTAATTGATATTGTCCATATAATTAATTGTATCTTGTTTATCCTCATTCTTCTCACAAAAAATAATTGTAAATATAGAAGGTTCACCAAGGTGGTAAACCTTTTAGGCATGTATTCATGAATCTCATCCAAATACCAACTGAATATCGAGCTTCCTATATCTTTAAACAATTAATAATCATACATGGTTTCTTACATGGAAATATGAAATATTTTTTCAAATAAATGTGGAGATCAGTTTCTCTTCAATTTGATCCATCATGAGGATAATAAAATCATTTTCTCACTTGATCATGCATCAATTATACATGCATCATTCAATAATTGGAAATTATAAAATGGTTTGGGATTCTCCATTCTTCTTGAGGTGTCATTATCATCCATGAATCACCTTTTTTATTCATGCAATAAATTCTTAGATATTTTCATTTAATGTCCTTAATACATGAGGATCAATCAAATGCTGGTTGTGGATAACAATATGCTCACCTTAGTTTTCACCAAGTGAGATATTTAAATATCACAAGATATCATCATGAACTTCTATCCTTTTTCATTCCTGCATTCACGTGAAACTGCATTCATTTAAAATTATCTTAGAAATTCCTCATTTGTAATCATATCATAAATTTCATCCATATGACAACTTTAATCAGATTATAATAATTTCACTAGATCATTCTATTCATGCGTGATTGGGAATGAATTTCAAATATATTTTTTCCTTTGAACTTAATAGATCGTATAAGTTCATATAAACATTTCTTTTAACATCATAGAAGACATCTATTTTCTAGGAATACCATCATGGATCAATAATTGCATAAAAAAGACATTCTTGATATCCCTTGGTAATGGGAGGATGAATACAATCACCAGTAGCAATACAAAGGATAATATTATTAACATATGACAACATATGTTCTGTCCCTATATTTTAAGGGTGGATTAAAAGTGATGTTATTCATGTGTCCCAAATTTCTCTGATGGAAATATATCCACTATCATATATGAGAACTAATTATCATATACCAAAATTTTAGAGCATGGGTTATTCTCCCAAACCCCTTGACTTGGTGCACGACTTCCCAGGAATCACATACCAGTCCACATTCATTGGCCTAATACATGGGCCCATTCATGTGGGTGTTAGTGTGTTATCTCTCTTGGGAATTACACATATAAAATCTACCCTACCATCATGTGAGCGGCCTTTCACCAGATCTCCCATGGGGTAGACCCCTTCAGTCCCCTATGTTTAATTGAGGGCTATCCTTGATGGCTGAATTGGTTGGTCATAGTTTTTTATAAATCATATATTTAAATAATTTATTTATCATGAATTTTTTTGATTATAATTTCATATAAAAATTGAAAAACCACCTCTCCACCATATCATCTTCTCCAATACATATCGATCATGTAAATTTCATTTGAATGTTTTATCACCTTTTCATAAATTACTCAAGAAATAATAAGTTATTATTTCATTAAATAACTCATTCATCATCCTTATATCACGAAAATAATTATTTTTTGGACAATATTCTTCATCATATTTTTGAAAATATTATTCATCAATGAATAATGTCATGGAACATAAGATACCTTCAAAAATCATTATAATTTATAGGAATAATTTTCCACGCATGACATAAAATTCAGTTTTATGATTCCATAACTATTATCCAAGCATGGCCACTTCATATCCAATCACATATATAATTATTTACAAAAACTAAAACACTTATTAAAGAAAATATATCCATTTTCATTTTTTTGTGTATATATTCTAACACCAAAAGTTTCTTTACATGAAAAAATCCAATCATACCCCTATTTAAAATCAAATGCAATGAACAATTGATGTGACTTCTACTCCCATATTTATTCTCAGAAAATTCATTCCATGTTTTAAAAGAAATGGATGATATCACATGATTAATAGATTATATACTTATGTTAATTAACTCTGAATCAATGTGGTCTCACAAAGTGTAGAAAAAATAGTGAATTTACAAATGATATCAATGTTGTCCATAAAAAATACACACATGAGATAAAAATATTAGAGTTTCTCAATTATAAATCAATGATTTTAAAAATTATAAAATTTTATATAAAATAGTAAAAACATAAAAACATAAATAAACACATTATAATGATCATGTGCATAGGTAAAAATCTCTTTATGTCTTTCTATAAAACATAGACACCCAATTAATTAATACAATTAAATAATAAGCAATTGTACCGTGATTAGAATACATCATGTATCATAAAATCAACCCCTCATGTGATACACTATTATTCATCGTCATGGAAATAAATATAATCCATGTTGGACAACACTTCTCCTTCAATTCCCTCATGTCCACTAATAACACAATAAATAATAGAGAATAAGGAGGAACCTCTTTTTTTTATAGAGGAAAAAGTTATAATGAGAGTTCTCTCTCAGCCATGTTCTTATTCATTCATAGCACAACATGATATGATATTTCATTATTTTTCACATGTTGCACAAATTGGGAATATATTTTCTTCCATTGGATTGGTTCCTCACATGTAGTCGTTTTCTAATCTTCATTCTTCATGGAACCTATTATAGGATCAAAGTTAACCACTTTTTTTCCCAGAATCTGGGAACTGATTTCCAAAACCTTTCTTTTTTTAGTCTTAGAAAATTTATTACTCCTAATAAAAGAATCATTCTTAGACTTCCAATATTATTTAGGATTATCATATTTCATATGATATTTTATTCTCAATTTCATACAATAAAAATCCTTTGTTCAATCCATATTTCTAATAAAGACATGTTAAATCAATAAGAATAATATAAGTGACTACACATTCCATAACAACAACAAAACCACTAAATTTTGGTAGTCATATGTATCACATCCAGAATTATTTTTATTATGATAAATGATATTTTTGACATAATTTATTCCTTTCAACGTGTATGATTTCTCTTAAAATCATTAATGGGACATTCATGTACTTATACAACTAAATTACATGTATTTTAAGATATAAAAATTTAACTATTAGAATCAAATTTTAACATTTGCTAAGAAATATTATTCTCACTAATATTAACCACAATAATTTTTTTGGTCTTCACTAGATTTATTCATCCCATATTGTAATATGTACAATATGGCCAGTTCTTTAAACAACTCTTCATTCATTTTATGTAGTTTATCCATGAGATCATTGATATTGTTTCATGATCTAATTTTATACGTTTATACATCTTCATCACATCAAGTGATTATTTGTTTATCATAATCTCAATATTCATGAAAATCCTGAATATTGATTTATTCTCAGAATTGGGATGAAAATAATTAATCAACATTATGATTTTTATTTTCATCCTTATTCACATTATCCATTTTTTATTTTATCGAATAATAGAATTTATCTCCTTGAAATATTTATCATGTTCCATCATTACAATTTATTAGATATGTTGAGGTGTCCTTCCCACCGATACCATATTAATTTTCAAAGGAAAAGTTATCTTCCAATGAAGTGGGGTATAATTAATGGTATCGTAATTTTATGAATTTTTCACCTCTAAATTCATCCAATTGAGATGTATATTGTTCTGAATTTACACTATTGTTTATATTAGTCGCATATGGTTTGCATTAGTGAAATAAGAGAGGGTAGAAAATGGTATTTCAATGGGTTTTTAATGAATGTAATACTCTATGAAATATTGGTTAGACAACTCATCATGGATTTTATTCACTCCCATCACAAGTGAATACATCTAGTCTGAAAATATAGTTACAAAATTTCTATAGTTCATTAGAAACCCAAATAAAAATCACTCTATATTTTGATAGAAAACCCATGTAGTGTTCTTCTCTGATTGGTTAGACACCACAATCACAAGGCTTTAGTATAGTGTTAGACACCCCCAAAATATGATTCATCATAAAGATATCTAGATATAGAATTACCTAATTAACAAATATTATTACTCCACATGAAATAAAGATATCCCATTCGTGAGTAAAATAATTCGAGGCCTTGAATAATAATATTGAAAAATCACATTGGACTCAAATATGCATTAATACAATGAATGATCTAAATTCAAATCTAAAAATTGTCTTGTATATGAAATTGAATTCATAGAACATTAATATACATTGGATCACTCTCAATGTAATTATATAATTAAGGATTAAAGGTGCCTCAAAGGATATTGTCACTTTGTATTTTTTTCTCAACACTTACATGAACATATTTCTACATAATATTTTCACGCATGGGTATCAACATATATTATGCAATTTAAATTCATAAATTAAACCCTCCTATAAATGTGTCTATGAATAATCAAATTTATTCATTATATTAAATATTAATACTTGAAGATAATGTGAAGTTATATTCTATATTAAAAACCCCTAAATTGTGGGTCTCAGTCATCTTACATGAAATTCACAAATGATTATTATTATTTTCATGCAATGCACTAGAGGATTCATATTTACTCATTTAGTTCATCTACCCATAGGGTTTATGTATATCATCCTTATTATCACTCGACATCACTATAAATATTATATGATCTCTATGGTTTCCCCCTATATGAATGTTTTAATGGATCTCATAAAAATACCCAAATATTATTGGGATTCATGTATTTTATAGAAAATGTAACGACCTAATGTTTTCAATGGAAATTTACAGATAATTATGTCATATAATCACATTAAATCACAACATAATGAACTAATAAGTGAAATGTGACATTTAAAGATATTGTTTTCACTTCTATGATTTTAATTTCGAAAATATAACATACACGGTTGAGATTAGTATGTTATTTAGAGTATTATATGACCAAATATATTTTTTGTGAATAGTAACATACCCTTATGAGTAGTAATGTTACCCTTTTTAATAGGAACATAACCTAATGAATTGTAATAATAAATATGATATTATATAAATAAGATTCATGCAGAAGTACGATATACCTATATTTGGGAATATGAATATAAATGTTTTAAAATTGTTGTTTTTTGAGTAAATTATGATTTCAATTAAAAATTTAATTAATAATATTTAGATAATTATTTTTGAAAGATGGAAATAATTTTTGGATTCTACATCTTAAAATTTTTATTGTGAAATTTTTGGATTTTTCTGAAATACATGAATTTTTGGTGAATAGTTATGTTTAATGTTTTTAAAAAAAGTGCCAAATAATTGAATTTCTATGTCATTTTTGATTCATGGATGATGTAAGTGGGTATTGGTTCAAACTCACATACACTTCTTACTATATTAGGTTATGTAATAATCACTACTTCTGGTCTTGAAGGGTTATAATAAACTAAGGAATTAAATATTATGAAAACTCTCCTCTCCCCCAACTATAAATACCACCCCTCCTTATATCTTCTCTTAACTCTTATCAAGCATTGTTACTTTCTTTTTTTATTCCCAAATATCTTCTCAAGCTCCTCTACCACGTCCAACTCACCTTAGTCACTTCAAAAGGCCAATCCAACATTACTTAAAGAGGATTCAAGAGGTAATTCCCATCTCTCAATTTTCATTTAATTTTTTTTCATATATCAAGTTTTTTTTATAAATCTATCCAAGACTATTCTCATAAACATGTTATGGTAACTCTTGTGTCATAAATATACTATAATTTTATGATACTAATAGTAGAATATATCATCCATTCCCTTATCTTTTTTTATTAACTTTATAAAGAAAAACGTTGATCGTGAGGTGTTAATTTATCCACTTTAAGAATGAAAAGTTTTCATTTTCAATTACCGCTTTCAGATCTGGTCATTAAATAATTTTTATGGTTGAAACAATCAAAATTATATTTGTTATATCCAATTTAATGTTCTAGAACTAACATATGTACATATTACTAAGTGATTAATCAAAATAAGTTCATTGTGGTAAAAAACCGCCTGAATAAACCTAAATGATCATCATTAACATCATATCTAATGATCCATTATCATGGTATATATGAAAATTATTTATAAGTATGTAGAAACTCAGGGTTTGGACCTGTCAGACTTTGGAATACTCCTATGAATAATTCCAGAGATAGGCGTGAAGACAACTACGATTATGTGGCCCGGTGTGCCCTGAATTAATTTTATAAAAATATTAATATTTATATACTATTCAAGGTTTGGGGGGTGTGTTATCTCCTAAAATGTATCTCAGAATGGGAATCTGAGGGCACAGTTGCGTCTGGAGTGTGTCATTTACCCTAGGAGGTGTGTCAACTTTGCGGGTGCGAGTCTGCTGTGAGAAAGGCCACTAGGGGTGTTTTTCATTAATAAATGGAACAGATTACATATTTGTGTCGGATCAAATAACTCCTGGAAGGAGTCTCAGATCCTAATTCTGAGTGTTCCGTTGTGTTCATAACACCGTGTTTACCCTATGCGCGACATTATTTTAGTCAGCATCGGCTGCTGGGTTGGAGGCGTGTTGGCAGGGAGTTAAAATGATGTTTTTATTTTAAAAAATAATAATCAATCAATCAAGACCCCTCCGATCTATATCCTCTTGTAGGAAATAAAACCCTTAAACCTCCCTCTGTTCCATATCAAATCATGTTGTGGATGTCCTTTTATGGCGTCGACCATCAGCGGATCGAGCTTTAAGGCGTCGCAAGCGTCGTTCTACACCCGAAGCTTCAGCGATCCGCCAACAGGTAGGAATTTTGAGTTTTGAAATCTTGGATTCTAATTGGAATGTTTTTTATCCATTTTGAGCATGCATATTTTTATATCTAGTCCCAGGGGTCGCACATATGGCTTCAGAAGTGCGTTTGGACCCCCCGGTGGTCCTTAGAATCTTCACTGGTGTCGGCCGGTGACGGCGGCCCGCGGAGGCGGGCCGCGGTGAAGAAAGTGGACTAGCGCCCCTATAGCGGTCCAGCCACCAATAAGAGGTGACCCCACAAGGGGGTCTAATGCATGCTCGTGTGCGCCGCGCTGCACCGTGGGCTGACCTAGGCCGGCCGGACCAGCCGTTTTAGGATGGTCCGACCCTCTTCTTGTATACGGGGGGTTTTAAAACCCCCGTATCTTGCTCCCTTGATGACAGAATCACAAGCCGTCAATGGAGACATGACCCTGGAAATGAGGCGAACCATTCAATGTGGGATCAGGGTTTTAGATTTTTGGTTTTGTCCCGGTTGCTAGAAACATCGAATAAAAGAATGTTATTTTTTTATTGTTCGACTTCGTGTTGTGGTAACTTCTATCCGGAGCATCTGATTGACTTGTCATCAATGGCGTTGAGACCCTGATGGTACATTAGACTTGTCAAGATAGTTTCTGTGTGTTGGGACTGAGAATAGGGTGTTGGCCCCACAAGGCCAGGTTCTGGAATTCTCAGAGAAACATGACTTTTCCACGGGGTGTCCGTTTTGGATGAACGAGTAGTCGATCCTGTGTGTTTTTTCGTGGGAATCGCAGTGGTGAGATCTGCTTGATGAGTTTTTGGAGCGTGGTGTTGGCCCCACCCGAGCTAGCTTCATTGAATAGTACCTTTTCTTACCTGGTGTCTGTTTGGGACGATCGTGTAGTCGATCCCACGTGTTTTTCTGATGGGATCGCAGGGGTATGAGTGAGTGGGACAGACCGTTGAGTATTACCAAAAGTTGGGATTTTCCCACACATGTTGGTGTCTTGTGTAGACTACATGCCTTTTCACGGTGTCCCATGAGGACCCGGAGTAGGCGGATCTGAGTTAGTGGGACTGACCATGGATTATTACAAAGGGTGTGCTGAGGTGTTTTCTGGTTGTTCTTTTGGCAGTGTTTCCCTTCTTTTGAGCAGGTTGGACGCTTTGTGGTTTTCTTTTTGAGGGCCCGATTTCCCCCCTTGTACTTTTTCAATAATCTGGTTGTGGGTTAGATGTATGTATGCATTTTATTCTAGTTTTTTATATATCTCCACACTGTTTCATGGAGGTGTATGCGAGTGTGTATGTACAGTTACCTTAGGATAATTCCTCCCATGTGTGTGATAGCCTACTCAGTGCTAGTCGCCAACCCCTGGCCTATGGGAGGAGGTATTGGGGAGTCACGGCTCGAGCCCCGTTGGGTCGGGTCAGGAAAAAGATAATTTCATGTTATTTATCATCATAAATAACAATGAATTATAATTATATATGTTTATCCACATCATAAATGGACTTCCATTAAAAATCCAAGTGATCTGTTCAAGGAAACTATAAAAATGAACATTCCAAAACAACAATATTGAACCACATAACCCTTTCAAAATGAAAATAAATGAACATATAAATGGTATAATTAATCAATTAATTATATGATAGGTTCTATAATAATTAATTAATAAACAAATTTTTTTATTCAGGTGATTAATAACAAGTAGAGAACACCAACAGACTTAAGGTATTGGATCCTCTATATTTCCCATTTATTTATGATTGTTCTTTTTGTTATGCCCTTTTATTTATAATACCAAATGATGGGGTATGATTTCGCACCTCCAAATTAGATCCAAATTTTTTTATAATTAATTATAAACCCATTAATCTCTCATTAATCCCCCTTATATACACTGGATACCATGCTGATAATCTGTAAGGAATTCTACCAAAACTGCCTTTATTCCTTTGGGTTCTAAATATTTCATTTCACCCAAATGAACTTGTATTTTAATTTTATGTAAAAATTTAAAATTCTTTTTATATTCACTAAAATCATGTTTCAATATACATGCCTCATTATATTTTTGGTATATACATGTTTTTATGTGTTTTCCACCTCGATACTTCCTAATAAGCAAACTCGTATTAAGGTAATATCCCAAATTTTTATCCAATTTCAAGTGCACTATATCCTCGGTTCTAAGAAACCATTTTTTATAAAATAATTTTTTATTATTAATGAAATCTTATTTAACTTTGGTTTTTATATAAAATATTTTTTCTTATTCTATTTTAAAATATCTATAGTAGTTTCTATAAAACTTCACAAAAATGGTTTAATTCTAAAATTTATCAAATACATTTCATACATGTTTTCACTTCTATTTGAAATCACATAACATTATATATTCCAATTTCAAATTTTTAACGTACATGAATGTTCTAATTATTAACTTTCAAGGACACATTCATGATACACCCATTTGTTATTCTTTATGTCAGGATTGTGGTACCCAATTCATTCAATGGGTAACCCTTATGTTGATGTAAGATTGACTATGTATGATTATTTATATGGAAAACATATTCATGAAATGTATTATGGGTTCACTAAGATATCACTCCAATGCATTGGGTAATGTTTAGTCTCGTGTGACGGTATGGACGACGGTCTTGGCGGTTAGCCTTGGCTTGTGCTACTATTTGCAATGGTCTTTACGGTTAGCCTTAGCGTGTGCTAGTATGGGAAAACGTTTTCTAGGTTGGCCTTAACTCATACTAAATTCATGATTTATGTTTCTACCACATTTTTATCATTACATGTTTAAATGATCCCATGATTATATTTTATGATTACATATGTTACATTCCATTTAATATCATCATGTCATGCAATCTATCTCATGTACTAATTCATTATTCATATGGTTAATCCCTTATTAGGATTTTAGCTTATCCATTTGTTCATGTTATCCCGAGGATATCCTATGAATATGTAAGATCACAATGGAAGATAGTTTCTCATTATGGAGTTTAAATAAAAATTTCGTTGTTTTTATGTTTGATTATGTACATACTATTCCAAGACACTAGACTTTATGATCCATGGAATTTACTCTAATGTATAATTATTCATATATTCATGTATTGTTATATTTAAGAGGATAGGGTCAATATAGTTGTTATCATAGGATGTTATAGATATTTTTGGAGATTAGGAATAGAGCACTTTAGTAAGATCCCTATGGATGAGATGAAAAATATGAAAACATACCTACATATTGATAATTATATAGAATGTGGTTTAATAAGGAAATATGTCCCTGTATAGATACAAACAGGTAGAAGATGCTCTTGAATAGATATACTAAGGAGTGAATACTTAGAAAAGGATTTTCAAGCATGAACTGAGGTATCATAGAACATTACAACGGGACTTGTTGCATACTTGGTTTAACACTTACATTGGATATGCCTTTGTAAATTCATGAGAATAGTACAAACCGTTATTAAGGTATTTAAAAAATTCAATAATAATATATGTTATGCAATTGATCTAGAATGACCTATATTTAATCCTAAGGAATCACACGTCAGGATATACTTCTCAACTACAATTTTATCCATTTATATTCAAATTTTTCCTTTTTTATGTTCAATATCTAAGTATTTAAGCCCTATAACTGTAAATTATTTTTATTCATTAATGGTGGGATATAGAATGACAAGTTCCAAAAACCGATGTGATAGGAAATGTGAATATTTATCTAATGAAATCCCTGATATGATGGTAATAGGTGCTCAAATCATCATGAAAACACTTGCTCAGCTAGATTAAGTTATAAATAATACCTCAAATTAGGTGGAACTTCATCTTCCTCAATGAAAAATAATTTTATCATAGAATTATTCATGCAGAATAGGCCTCTCATGTTAAGTGGATCTTCCAATCCCCTCCTCATAGAACTGTGGATTATCTACATTCAAAAGATATTCTCCATCTTCCATTGCTTAGAAGAAGAGAAATTTGTACTTCAGGTCTATCATTTTTATGGGGAAGATGATAAGTGGTGGACACTGATCAAGAATAAAATCTACCAAGAGGAAATTTAGTCTATTGATTGGGAGGAATTTAAGATGATTTTTTTAATAAATATTTTATCTACAACCCTTTATCTAAAAATTGAAAGAGAGTTACTCAGTCTCAAGAAGAAGGATGATTACTCCATCAGGGCTTATGAAGAAAACATTAAACGGCTTTAAGGGTACCCCTATGGTTTTATCATGAGTACTGAAAGTAATTTTAATCACTTTTTTGAGGGATAAATATGATTCTAGGGAAGGTGCTTGAGATTTTACACTTAAAATGTTATGAAGATATTGTGCATTGTTCCCTCAGGTTTTACATGCATATTGGAGACTCTCAGCGGTCTCTTGGGCTCAGTGACAAGAGGAAAAAAAGATATAACAACATTGGTGGTTCAGAAAAACCCATGATGGAATGAAGCTCAAATATCACACTTGTAAAATTTTAAGGAAGAAGCATCCTGGGAATTTTATAATGGCAACAAGGAATTGCTTGAAATGTGAAAAGATTGGAAATCTGGCCAAGAACTTCCAAATTGATATGAAAAATTTTTCTAATGTGGATGAATAAAGGGTGTTTCGAATCAACACTCTACCAGTAGTTTAGATATACAACTAAAAGTAGCATGTGAATTATTCAAACAATTTCCCTAGGCCAAGGGTTGTTGGAGGAAATCAAAAAGGGTTTTATATATGTGAGTGCTTTACTATGGGGTGGGCCAGTCCTCTTCATCAAGAAGAAGGACAGATCGAAGAAACTATGAATTTATTATCATGATCTCAATAAAATCATGATAAAGAATAAGTATTCTTTTCCATATATAAATGAATTTCTATATCATCTTTGTGGGTCCAGTTATTTCACTATGGTGGACCTTCGTTTGGGATATCACCCATTAATGGTTAGGAAGGAAGATATTCTAAAGACTGCCTTTCAAATGAGGTATGAGCACTATGACTACATAGTGATGCCATTAAAACTCACTAATGATCCAAATATTTTCTTGGTTTTAATGAACATAGTATTTAGGGATTACCTCGACAAAATTTTGTAAGTCTTTATTGATGATGTTCGGATATACTCCAAGAGTAACGAGGAACATGAAGAGCATTTTAATATTTTGTTAACAACATTGAGAAGGGAGAAGCTATATGAAATGTATAGTAAATCTGAGTTCTGGATGGAGGATGTATCATTCATTGGGAATGTTATAACTAGAAAAGGGATATCTGCGAACCCTTCTTTGAAAATGACAATTGAAGAGTGGACCATGCCAACATCTGTAACAGATATCTGCATCTTTCTGGGTGTAGTCGGGTATTAGCGAAAATTTGTGAAGAAGTTTTCACGATTGTGAATCCTAATGACCATGATGACACAGAAGTGAGTAATGTTTTTCTAGATACAGGAATATGAAGAATGTTTTAAGGAGTTCAAATGTGTCTTATCACTGCGCCAATACTCAAACTCCAAATAATTTGGGAAATCTGTTATGGTTTACAATGATTCTTAAAATAATGGATTTGGATGTATGCTTATGTAAAATTATAAAGTAATAGACTATGACTCATAGTAGTTAATGCTCCATGAGAAAAACCATCCTATGCCTGATCTATAGTGGGAGGCTGTGCTATTTGCGTTAAAAATCATAGGCATTATCTTTATGGGGAGAAATTTGAGATATATACTGATCAAAAGAGTCTCAAATATATATTTATACAAAAAGATCTTAATATGATCTAACAAATAACGATAGATCTAATAATGTATTATAACTACTCAATCCCCTACTATCCTAGGAAGGAAAACAAAGTGTAAGATACATTATACAGAAAAGATCCTGAAACTTTATCAATGATGATAATTGAAATGGATTCGATCATCATTGATTTTCAAATGGTTGAAATGAGAATTATTAAGGTAGGAACATCATCAATTCTTTCACAAATAATTTATCATCCATATCTAATAGATAAAATAAAGGATGCTCTAAGAAAAGATTTAGAAATTATAATAAGTATGGATGATTTTAAAAATGGGAAATAATCAGAGTTTATGATTGAAAATGATATAGTTTTAATATTTCTGTCACAATTATGTTTACCATACATTCCATAGATAAAAAAAAGATATTTTAATGACTCACATAGCTGGACCATCTCTATTTACCTAGAGAGAACAATTATGTATTGAGATCTCAGAGAAAACATTTTGTGGGACATTCTGGAAAGAGAGATTGATGAATATATATCAAAGTTCTTGGTTTTTCATCAAGTCAATACTAAGAGGAAAAAGTATAATGGGATTATGAAATAACAACCCATACCAACATGGAATTGGGGGAACGTTATCCTAGAATATGACACTGTACATACATCAAAGTCTAGTGGAAATAGTTCTATATGGGTCAGTGTGGATCAACTAATGAAGACAGATAACATTATATAAATTCATGAGGACTTTACATTGGACAAACATGAACTAATTTACATCAATAAAGTGGTATGGATGCATGGATTACCACAGTATATTGTATCTGATTGTGATTCGAGATTCACCTTGACATACTAGAAAAGACCCCAACAATCTTTAATGTAACGCCCTAACCCAAGTTACCCAGATTCGGTGCATTATTACATAACATTTTAATGATCACAACAGATCAAGTCTTGAAAGACCGATAAGTTTAGTAGACTTTAAATCACTAGATATATTCATAAGTCTTACATTACAACATAAAGTTAAAAAAACTACAACAACATATTGTCCTCATAACCCCTCATACATTCACTGCAGGTCATTCATAAAATACTTCTTCAGATCCTGGGAAAAATTAAAACATTGCAAGGGGTGAGCTTAGATTCCCAGAAAGGATAAAAATATAACTGAAACATACATAAATAAACATAAACATTTAAGTCAATATATAAATAAAACAAAAGCCTTTTATACTTGAACTTAAAAATAATATGGCAAAGATAAAATGAAATAATTCCATTTACTTATTAACTTGGATATTCTACTAGTTGAATAATCACATGCAATATCAATAACCACTTTCATAATGATGCAATGCATAATGCCAGAATATCATAACCACATAGTCAAGGCCTTGTTCCAAGAATACAAATAAGATTTTTTCAATGACTTGTGCCAAGACACTAGTTTGTCTCATGAGACCTACCAATGCATCGAGGAGCTATAATGGGCTCCACCCGTCCCTTATTAAGTCCAAAGCATTTCTCATATGAACAGGTTTAATCATAACATAAATATTCATATTAAAAATATCATACAAAATGTAAATACATTCTCCATAAACCATGAATGGTATAAAAATAACACATCTATAGTCAAACATATCACAACACCTTCAATCCTATATTGAAGTTTTCTGTCATAATAAGTCAACATCCAATAAGATTAAAATCCATCAAAAGATGTTGACATAGATGAAATCAAAACTATTTGAGATAAATATCTCTTTTTTTAAGATCATTTAAAAGTCACATAATGATAAAATAAAAAATTTACTTTCAAAATGTTTTTATAATATTTTAACAGAAGCTTCGATGATTTGATAACAACAGAAAATAGTTGCACCCGCCGTATAAGTTAAAAAAAAGACATTCTTACCTTAATTCGGTTGAAAATGTTAAAAAGGACCTTGTTTGGAAAACAACAGAAACATTCATTTATAAAAATCTTATAAAAATCAAAAAAATTTATAAATGATTTCAACCCATTTTCTGTAAAATAGTAATAAATTTTTGAAATACATTTTTAAAAAACATGGATGTGGATGATAAATAGGTCCGAGTAGATAATTACGTATAACCTACATCGGATAATGAAGAGATTGTGAAATAAACCCTTACCTTGTACTTTTAATTTTTCAAGGGTAGGTTAAAATCTTTTATAATAGTTAAATCATTGTTATTAAATTATACATGAATCATATACATAAATATGATATCATGATCTTTTAATATTTCTTTGTTAATAATATTTTAGTATTATCGTCATTTCAGCTAATCAATTACTCATTTTATTTTATATGTTTTGTTACATAAATCATGTTTGTTATCCATAGGTTGTATCTTATTCATATCCACAATGATATATAGTCCTTAAAAAATATTTTTAATAATAAAATTAAAATTAGTCTTGAATGGATACGATGGGGAATGAATCTCATCGCTTTCGTGGAGACGGTAGTCCGTACGTATGCATGAGAGACAATATCATTATTTTGATGTTAAAATAATATATAATTGGATGTTTTATCATATATAAAGAATAATTAACATGTTATATTTATTATTTAAATGAATTAAACATCATTATTATACCCATCCAATTTATAATGTATTGAATAACAATTACACCACGACGTAGAGACGGTAAGCCATACGTACGCACGTATGGTGTCATGTCATTCAAATGATAGATAGAATAATGAATATGTTTGTACCATATATATAATAACATAATAGTATATAGAAGATACTGGAGTTATTATTTTATAATTGAAATATCAAACAAAGAAGATTTTGAAGAAAAAAAGAACATGAAAGAGGGTGGTGAAATCAGTACCTCTTCTTCGGGATCTTCCTTTGGATTTGATAAAAAGGGATCCATAGGATGGCTTTATTATCAAACTAATGCCTCTAGGTTGAAGTTATGGATGTTTAGAGGATATGTGGGCAGGGGTTGGTCGATACAAAAGGCTTTGAAGGTGTGAATTAGAGAGAAGGGGGGTCCCTTTTATAAGAGGGGAGAGGGGCACGTTAGGAAAAGCTAGAAATATTATTTTATAATAAATTGATATTAGTTTCCTAATGGATAAAAAGTATATTATTCAATGGTTAAGGTGGGGATAGGTCGTGAAACACTCAAACAATAGGTTTTAGAAAGATTTGGGTCACTATATTAACTATATCTTTTAGATTTTACTCTTAGATAAATAGTTTGACATTTACCATGTCTCTTTGTATTTTTATATTATATAGTTAATAAACTTATTATATACTTCCAAGAGTCCCCCAAATGGTCCATTATTGATAAAAACTTCATTATATAAGTCTTTTGGCCAAACCATATATTTTTAAGAATTGAATATCAATTAATAATATAATATTCATTCTGAAAACTCTTTCATGTCAATTTTGACAATATTTGGTTTTTTGTTTTTGGTAAATTTATAACAGCATTATTACTTAGAACCTAATTAATTTAATCAACCCTTACATGTCATATTGACTAAAAAATTTCGTGGATATTATTAAAAGTCATAAATTATATTTATTTGGGTATTTATAATATCTATTATTTTAATATCTCACTAATAAGGTAATTACTACATCATCATTGTGTCATAAATAAATTAAATTATTTGAAGTCTAAAAATTATAAATAAAATACCATTATTTAGAAAATATTTCTATCTCTATAATTAATTTTTATAATCTAATTTATCTTATATGTAACCCTATATTAAAAATGTTTTACATATTAATCATTGATTTTAACTCTTTTAACTCTTCTTTGAATTAAATAATAATAAATGTCATATTCTAATCCAAGTGGACCAAGAGGTTCATATTTTACTTATAATGATTTTTTGGTCAAATAATACTTATACAATAGAATTAGGACAACTGTTAGGTAATAATAATTTCATTATTAACCTTAATTACCCTATTTACATTTAACCGTGGTTAAAAAAAGTAAAAAGTTACTATTCACCAAAAATTATTTTTATCTTATTGAAACACATTTTACAATTTTATATTAACCTTGTCTCTAGGATTTTCAAAATTCCACTCACAGAAGCGGTAAATATATGTTTTATGTGAATTTTCAAATTCACCTAGCAAATGGGTAAAAGATGGTGAAATGTTCAATAAAATTTTTATATATCTAAAATTATTATAAACTGACTCAAATGAATTACATCAAACTTATATTGGTATTATGTATCCATTTAGACCTAAAATAAATTTACATAAAATAAATATTTATTTAGATAAAAATTTGGTTTTAAATTACAACTCAGTGTTTTTTCACTATTCATAAAAAATTGAAGGTTTTTTGAAAAATACCAAAAATTTACCCTAGGATAATTTTGATATTCCAAATCCAAAAATGAAGACCATTTTGAAAGATAAAATTTATAAAATTTCAAAAAGTGGGTATTACTATTCATAACATCTAGTTTGAATGGTTTTGGTGTGTGTGAAAACTCAAAATTCTGTACAACACACGCTACTGTATTATTCAAAGACAAGCGTACCGTGGAATCTTGGGGTGTTACACTCTACCCTCCTATAAATAATTTCATCCTCGAAATTTCTAGAATATTAATACATAAAAAGACTAGGGTAGATCTTCATCATATGTTCCTTGGGTTCCTAGGTTGCCTCTTCCATCTTATGGTTTCTCCATAGAACATTTATCAGAAGAGTCATTTGGTTTCTTAACACTTATTCTCTGATATCAGAAATCCTGATGGGCTCTTTGCAATAAGACAAATCAGGTCCTAGTTCTAATTTCTCATAGGTGAGTACATGCGTTGGGTGAGGCATGCAGTTTCTCAATACTGATACATGGAACAGATCATGAACTTTGGAGAGATTTGGCGACATTGCCAAATGGTAAGATATAGCCCCAATTCATTCATGAATTTCGAGAGGTTCGATGAACCTGGGACTAAATTTTCACTTCTTACTGAAACATATAACTCGCTTCCATAGATATACCTTCAAGAAAACAAGATCTCCTACCTGAAATTCCAAATCCTTCCTTCTGTTGTCAGCATAGCTCTTCTTCCTACATAATGATGCTTTGATGTGGTTTTGGATTACCTTCTCCTTTTACATCGTTTCCTCCACCAGTTCTGGGCCGACGAGTTTTCTTTCAACAACAGCATCCCAACAGGTTGGTGTGCGACATCTATTTCCATATAACACTTCATATGGTGCCATTTGAATACTTGAATGGAAGCTATTGTTGTAGTAAAATTCTACCTGAGGTAAATATTGACCCCACATACAATGAATGTCAAGTGAGAATGACCTCAACATGTCATCAAAAGTTTTAATAACCCATTCTGATTTTCCATCATTTTTTGGGTGGTAGGCAGTGCTCAAATGATGTTCTGTATCCAAGGCCGTATGAAGACTCTTCTAGAATCTTGAAGTAAAACATGGATCATGATCAGAAAAAATCGATAGGGGTACTCCAATAAGTCTCACAACTTCATTAATATATATCCTTGTTAGACATTCAAGTGGTATATCATCTTTTATAGCAAGAAAATGTGCTGATTTGGTAAGATGATCAATAATGACCCATATTTCATTGTTTCTTCTAGTAGTCCATGGTAGTCCCATGAAAACTTCCATAATAATATTATCCCATGTCCACTCCGATATGGGAAGAGGTTTCATGAATCCTGTAGTTTATTGCCTTACAGATTTCACATGTTGACCAACCATACATCTTGACACAAAATCAACAATTTCCCTCTTCATGTTGTCCCACCAAAAATGTTCCTTCAAATCTCTATACATTGTGGTGCTCCCAGGGTGTATAGAGAAATTGGAACTATGAGCATTGTCCAACAATTTCCTTTTTAGATCTGGTATATCGGGAACACAAAGTCTCCTCCCAAATTTCAAAATTCCATCTTCATACAAAAAGTCACTCAATCTCCCATCTTTCAGAGATTTAATCTTTTTTTAAAAAAAATTTCATCATCGGTATGAGAACTCTTAATTATTTCTCGTAAAGATGGTTTGGAAACCATTTGAAAAATTATCGATGTTTCCCCTTCCATGGTGATTCCCATATCCATCTTTAATAGATCCATGAAAATAGGATCCCTTTCAACTCTAATTCTATTCAGAATTACATGATCCTTTCTTCTCAAAGCTTATAATGCCTTATTTGCCTTCCCCATGTGGTACTGTATCTTGTAATCATAATCATTGAGTAGATCAAGCCATCTCCATTGCCTCATGTTGAGTTCTTTATGTGAGAAAATATAAATCAACTCTTCTTATCAGTATAAATCTCACATTTATCACCATAGAGATAATTTCTCCATATCTTCAAAGAAAAGATTACAGCTGCTAACTCAAGATCATGAGTAGGATTTTTCTGCTCATTAATTTTCAGCTGTTGTGATGCATATGCAATAACCCTATCATTCGACATAAGGACACAACAATGTCCTTTCATTGAAGCATCACTATAAAAAACAAACCCATCATTCCCCGATGGTAGAGTCAATATAAGAGCATTGAATAATCTTTTATATAGTTCTTCGAAACATTCTTCACACTCTTTTGTACAAACAAATCTAACCCCTTTATGTGTGAGCATTTTTAAATGGTTAGCCAACTGGGAACGATTCTGGATGAAACTTTGATAATAACCTACTAAACCAATAAAACTGCATACCTCAGTTATACTCGTCGGTGCTGGCCATTCGTGGATTGCTCTTATCTTATAAGGATCAACAGAGATTCCATCCATAGAGACAATATGGCCACGAAAAGAAATATCCAAAATCCAGAATTCACACTTGCTAAACATCCCATATAATTCATGTTTTCTCAGAGTCTTCAATATAATGAGCAAGTGATTTTAATGATCTTTATAGATTTTGGAGTGTACCAAGATATTATCAATAAATACCACTAAAAATTCCTCAAGATATTCCTTGAGAACTCTATTCATTAGATCCAGAAAAATAGATGGTGAATTAGTCAACACAAAAGGCATTACTGTAAACTCGTAATGCCCGTACCTAGTTCAAAATGCTGTCTTCAGAATTTATTCCATCTTCACACACTATTTATGATATCCAGATCGATGTTCAATCATTGAAATATTTTGATCTCCATGCATTTGGTCAAATAAATCATCAATGCGAGGTAGGTGATACTTGTTCTTTATTGTTATAGCATTGATCTCCCTGTAGTCGATACAATACCCCATAGATCCATCTTTCTTCTTAACAAAAATGACATGGGATCCCCATAGAGAAACACTAAGGAGAATAAATCTATTGTTACTCAATTCCTCTAGTTTTTTCTTTAATTCCAGTAATTCTTCAGTGGCCATTAGATAAGGGGTCTTCGATATGGGCCTTGAACCAAGAATTAAATCAATGGAAAACACAATTTCTCATTCGGGAGGATGTCCAGGTAAATCTTCCGGAAACACATCTACATATTCTTTCACAATAGGTGCATCCTCTATTTGAACATTACTTTCCATAACGACAGTTATTTCTTTATCTCCCCCCCCCCGATAATTGAGTTTAGTTGAGATATTGGGGGTGGATCTAGATAAGAATCAAGTGGTGATGATTATGCTATAAAGATTTGGTGTTCCTTATCATCATCATCAAAAATTGTAACCTCCTTCTTCTTACAATAAATCATTGCATCATGGTCCAAAATTCAATCCATACTGTGGATTATATCAAACTAAATCATAGGTATGATGATGAGATCAGTAGATAAAGAACATTTATATGCTCTAATGGGAACATATTCACAAAACAGTTTTGCGATGACACATACCTTAGGAGTTTTGACTGAAAACTCCCTTGTTAAATTAAATTGGAAATATCTAATTTTCATTGAAAACTGGGAATATATGAAACAATGAGATGATCTATAATCAAATAAATAATCTTCTAAACTTGAGGAAACCATTTAATTACCTGCCACCATGTCTTTTGAAGCTTCTACCTTAGAAATGGTGATAGCATAAGCATAGCCTTGATCCCTTGGCCATTTATGAGGTATGTTCCCCTAATTATTAAGAAATTCATTTGCATAATGTCTCGTCTTCTTGAACTTCTAGCATTGAACATCGGTAGCTTCTTTCTTCCCCTTGAAATCACGATCTTGGTGGCCTTTTTCACCACAATTGTAACAGACTCCTATTCCTTTCAAGAAATTATCATGGTGATTCTTCCCATATTTACTGCAGGATGGATAATACACTTTTCCCTTCATCCCCTTATTTCCATTTACAGATTGATCATCATATGTCTTCATCTGTTGCATTTCTTTAATGTCGTAAGAAATAGAGAATTAATTTTCTCTCTTGCTAGCATATGAGACAATATCTTTGTACAACGAGAAGGTTTGTGAGACTAATGCTCGACGGAGAAAGGGTTTTAACCCGTCAAAGAAATGATCAATCATAATTCTTGTGTTACGTATATAATCTGAAACATAACTCGCTATCCTTGTAAAGTTAGCCTTATACTTTGCGATATTCTCATCGTCCTTTTGCCTCAGACTCAAAAATTGACTTTCCATATCTGCTCGATGGTCACAATGAAAGTATTTATCTAAAAAAACACTGTGAACTCCCTCCATTCCATATATTATACATCATCATCTTCCTTTGTGTTTTGAATCAATGACCACCATTGGTCAGCATATCTAGTTAGGCGGTAAACTTCCATGACAACATTTTCCCTTTCGCTACTCCCCAAGGAGTGGAATATTTTCTCTAAGGAATTTATCCACTACACCATTACTAGTGGATTTGTACCCCCATTGAATGTTGGTGATTGTTTTCTCATGAATCAATCTAACATTGATCCTCCACGCTGCAGATTAGGGTACTCCATACGGGTAAGGTTATTATTCATAACCTGAGTGAGTTGTCCCAGTATAGTGATTAGCTGATCAGCACCAGTTGAATCACCAGCTCCACTATAATTATCTTGAGTTGGAGGGAAATACTTACATGGAGTGTGTGCATTGATATAGTTTCCATTCCTTCCACTAGGATCCATTTCTAAACAATGACATAAACTAGATCAGTTTATGAATCAAAATACATAATTCCATACTTGTAAAACACTTATCATAAATTGAACTATTTATGGATCTGATCCATAATCATAAAAAATGTTTTCTTTGAGTAATTATATACTCATAAACCCTTCATAATGGGTTTTAATGAAAATGGTAATTATCCTAAGAATATCCCTCAGGAGTGTCATAACCAAGAGTGCAGCAAGGTCCATTGTTGTGCACCTGTTCCCGTTCGAGTCTAGCTCAAATCTGTTTTTTCGGGTTTTACTCCAAGGTAAATCTAGGCTAAATCCACCTCTACCTGGTTGCATCTAGACAGGGATATATTACTAGGGAAAATCACAAAATATATACAATACAAAAATTCTACGAAGTTCTTCTATAATAATCCTCAAATTACATCTTAGTTCTATGTTCTCTAATCAGAGTTTATCTAAATCTAGCATCCAAGGTTTGTATTAATATTCATATGATACCATCTATAACGCCACCACCCTAGTTACCTAGAGTCGGTGAATTATTACATAACATTGGAATGATCACAAAAGATCAAGTCTTGAATGACCGATAATTTTAGTAGCCTTGGAATCACTAGATATATTCATAAGTCATACATTACATCTTAATATTAAGAAAAATAAACAACATCTTCTCTTCATATTACCTCATACATTACCTTCAAAGTCATTCATAAAATACTTCTTCACATTCTGGATGAAATTAAAACATTGAAAGGGTTGAGCTCAGATGCTCAGTAAGGATAACAATATAGCAGAAACATTCAAAAATAAACATAAACATTTAAGGCAATGTATAACTAAAACAAAAGCCTTTTAAACTAGAAAATCATAATATTATGGAAAAGATAAAATGAAATAATCCCATTTACATATTCACATGAATATTCTACTAGTCGAATAATCACATCAAATATCAATAACCACTTTCATAATGATGGAATGCATAATGTGAGACTATCATAACCACATAGTCAAGACCTTGTGCAAAGACTAAAAATCAGATTTTGTCAAGGCCTTGTGCCAAGACACTAGTTGGTCTCATGAGACTTACAGATGCAACAAGAAGCTATAGCAGGCTCCACCCGTCACTTATTAAGTCCAATGCATTCCTCATATGAACAGGTTTATACATAACATAAACTTTCGTATTAAAACTAGGATAAGAAATGTCCATAAGTTCTCCATAAACCGTGAATGGTATGAAAATAACACATCCACAGTCAAACATATCACAAAACATTCAATACAATATGGAAGTTCTGTATCATAATAAATCAACTTCAAACAAGTTTAAAATCCATCAATGGAGGTTGACATAGATGAAATCAAAACTATTGGAGATAAACATCTCTTTTTTTGAAATAATTTAAAAGTCACATAATTATAAAATAAAAAATCTACTTTAAAAATATTCTTGTATGATTTTGATGGATGGTTCGATGATTTTATAATGGAAAAAATAGCTGCACCTGCCGTATAAGGTACAAAAATTCATTCATACCATAATTCTATCGAAAAAGATAAAAATGACCTTGTTTGGAAAACGACAGAAATATTCCTTTATATATTTTTTATAAAAATTCATACAAGGGTATAAATTACTTTAACCCATATTATTTAAAATAATAAGAATGTTTGAAATACATTTTCATTAAACATGGATGTGGATGATAAAGAGGTCCCAGTAGATAATTACATATAAACAACCACAGATAATGAAGAGATTGTGAAATAAACACCTACATTTTAATTTTCCATGGTCGAGGGTAGGTTAAACTCCATTATAATTGTTAAATCATTTTTATTAAAATATACATGAATCATATACATAAATATGATATCATGATCTTATGATATTGCTTTGTTAATAATAGTTTAGTATTATCGTCATTTCGGGTGTTCAGTTACTCATTTTCATTTATATGATTTGTTACAAAAGCCGTGTTTGTTATCCATAGGTTGTATTTAATTCATATCCAGAATGATATCTAGTCCTTAAACGTTATTTTTTAATCATCAAATGAAAATTAGTCTTGAATGGATACGATGGGGAAGGAATCTCATCGCGTTCGTGGAGACGGTAGTTTGTACATACGCATGAGTGACAATATCATTCTTTTGATATTAATATAATATATAATTGGATGTTTAATCATATATAAATAATAATTATCATGTTATATTTATTATTTAAATTAATTACACATCATTATTATACCCATAAAAAATAATGTATTGAATAGCAATTACACCACGATGTGGAGACGGTAAGTCGTACGTACCCACGTAGGGTGACATGTCATTGAAAGGATGGATAGAATACTGAATATGGTTGTAAAATATTTATAATAACATAAAAATATATAGAAGATACTTTATTTATTATTTTAGAATGGAAATATAAAAGAAAGAATAAGTGGAAGAAGAAAGGAACTTGAAAGAGGGCGGTGAAATCATTTCCTCTTCTTCGGGTTATTCCTTTTGATTTGATCAAAAAGGCACTATAGGATTGATTTCTGATCAAAATAAGGCCTCTAGGTTGAAGTGAGGGAATTTGAGAGGATATTTAGGTAGTGGTTGGCCGATCAAAAAGGCTTTTAAGATGTGAATTAGAGATAAAGGGGAGAGCTTATTTATAAGAGTGGTGAGGGGTACCTTAGGAAAAGCTAGAAATATTATTTTATAATAAATTCATATTTGGATTATATTGGATCCGAAGTGTATTATTTAACGTTTAATGTCTGTATAGGTCTAAATCCAGTCAACCAATAGGTTTTATACAAGTTTTTGTCACTATATTAACTTTATCATTTTAATTTAACTCTTAGTTAAATAGTTTGACATTTACCATGTCTCTTTGTATTTTTATATTATATTGTTAATAAACATAATATATACATCCAAGAAACCCCCAAGTGGTCCATTAATGATACACCTATAATTATATAATTCCTTTGGATGATCCTTAGATTTTTTCGAATTGAATCAATTACTAATATAATATTTATTTTAAAAACTCTTTTATGTCAATATTGACACAATTGGGTATTTTGTTTTTGTTAAATTCATAACAGCATTATTACTTCGAACCTAATTAATTAGTCAACAATAACATTTATTTTTAACCTATAAAATTCGTGTAATTCAATAAAAGTCTAAAATTATATTTATTTGGGTATTTATAATATCAATTATTTTAATATTTCACTAATAAGGTAATTACTGCATTATCATTTTGTCATAAATAAATTATATTATTTGATTTTTAATAATTATAAGTAAAATACCATTATGTAGGAAATATTATTATCATTCTAATTAATATTTATAATCAAATTTATCTTATGTAAAACCCTATATTAAAAATGTTTTATTTATTAAAATTTGATTTTAACTCTTTTAACTCTTCTTTGAATTAAAAAATAATAAATGTACTAATCTAATCCAAGTGGACCAAAGAGGTTCACATTTTATTACTAAGGTTGTTTTTGGTCGAATTATACTTATCCAATTGAATTAGGACATGTGTTAGGGTAATAATAATATCATTTTTACCCGTAATTGCCCTATTTACATTTAACCATGGTAAATAAAAGTAAAAAGTTACTATTCACCAAAAATTATTTTTATCTTATTGAAACACCTTTTACTACTTTATATTAACTGTTTCTCTCAGATTTTCGAAATTCCACTCACAGAAGTAGTAAAATTATGTTTTATGAGAATTTGCAAATTTTCCTAGGAGATGGGTAAAAGACGGTGAAAAGTTCAATAAAATTTTTATATATATAAATTATTATAAACTGACTCCAATTAATAACATTGAACTTATATAGTTATTATGTATCTATTTTGACCCAAAATAAATTTAAATAAAATAAATAATTATTTTGATAAAAATTCGGTTTTGAACTATAACTCAGTGTTTTTCAGTATTCATAAAAAATTAAAGGTTTTCAAAAAAAATAAAAAAAATTCACCCTAGGCTAATTTTGATATTCTGAATCCAAAAATGAAGTCCATTTTGAAAGATAATATTTATAAAATTACAAAAAGTGGGTATTAATATTCATAACAGCTAGTTTGATTGGTTTTGGTGCGTGTTAGAACTCAATGTTGTGTACAACACACACTACTGTATTATTAAAAAAGAAGTGTATTGTGGATGCATTGGGTGGTACATTTAAGCACAGAACAGACCTTCAATATGACCTATCATCATCAAACTGATGGAAAATCTGAGAAAACTATTTAGTCACTGGAATATATGATGATATCATGTTATATATACTTTAATGGAGGATGGGAGCAACATCTTCCACTGGTTGAATTCTCCAATAACAACAGTTCCACTCAATCATCCGAATATAACTACATGAATCCCTTTGTTGGAAAAGTTATAGAACATTGGCGTGTTTGGATGTATTTTGTGAGAGTAAGATTATAAGACCTGAAAAGGTCGAAGAAATGGTGGAGAAGGTGGAAACCATTCATAAACACATCAAGGTTGCCCAAAGTTGACAAATGAGTTATGAATACAATCATTGACGAGACCTTGTGATCAATGTTGGAGACATGGTATTTCTACACATATCTCCCTGGAAGAAGGTCATCAGGTTTGGAAATAAAGGGATGTTATGTCCCAGGTTCATAGGCCCCTTAGAGATTATTGACCGTGTCAAGGATGTGGCCTATTGACTAGCACTTCCACTTACCATGGACAATGTATACAATGTTTTCCATGTATCCCTCTTATGAATGTTCATACTAGATCATTCACATGATCTCTTTATAAAGGTGGTACAGTTTCAGTAAAGTCTTTCTTATGATGAGTAGCCAGTAAAGATCTTGGATCATATAGCTATAGATCTGGGTAACATGACTACTCAACAGGTCAAATTACTATGGTGGAACCAGAAGTATAAGGAGGAAACCTGGGAACTAGAGGAGGCAATGAAGGAAAAGTACATCCACCTGTTTGTATCTTAGAATGTAAACCAAAATTTTAAGGGTGAAATATCATAAGTTGGGGATAATGTAATGGCCTATGGTTTTCACTCAAAATTCCCTTCTTATAATTACATCATATAATAACTTGAAATCACAAAATAATGAACTAATAAGTGATAGGTGACCATTAAACATAATTTTGTCACTTCGGTGATTTGAATTTAAAAAATCTGAATTACATTGTTGCTATAAGTTATTTATTTGAAGCCTTTTATGAACTACTTGATTTTTGGGAAATAGTAATATACCCTTATGAATAGTAATTTTACCCTTAAGAATGTTGACATACCCAAATGAATAGTTACCATACCTATAATAGTACATAAATATGATTCACGTGAAAGTACAATATACCTATATTTGAGAATAAGAAAATAAATGTTTGAAAATAGTAGTTTTTCTAGTTAATTATTATTTTTATTAAAAATTAAATTACTAATATTTATAAAATTATTTTTGAAAAATAGATTTCATTTTTTGAATTCAAGACATCAAAAATGGTTAGGGTGAATTGTTTTGGATTTTTTGAAATATTTTATATTTTTTGTCAATAGTGAAATTCAATAATTTAGAAAATATGCCAAATAAATGAGTTTCTATATAATTCTTGGGTCATGGATGATGTAAATGATCATTAGATAGAACTAAAATTCACTTATTACTATTTTTGGTAATGAAACCATCTAAATTTCTGGTCTTGAGGGGAAATAATTTACTAGTGAATTAAGTATTATGAAAACTCTCTTCTCCCCCAATATAAATACCACTACTCCTTACATATTCTCTTCACTCCGCCAAAATATTTTTTCCTTCCCAATATTATACCCAAATATATCCTCAATTTCTTCCCCATCATCATATATCCCTTATTCTGTTCATAATACCAATCCAAGGTTCCTTAAAAAGGATACAGGAGGTAATTCCCCACTCTCTCTTTTCCTTTAGTTCCCTTTAAATTTCATGTTCCTTTCTTAAATCTGTCCCCAACTATCATTATACACATGGTATGTTAACTCCATTATCTTACATATAATGTAATGTTATTATACTATGGGGTAAATATATCATCAAACTCCCCTTATCCTCTTCTTTTTATTTTATAAAGGAAAACATTGTTCGCGAGGTGTTAATTTATCACCTTCTAGAACGACATGTTTTCATTTTCCATTATCTCTCTCAGATATGGTCATAAATTTTTTTTTGGTTGAACAGAGATAAGTTATATTTATTATATCCTATTTAATGTTATATATCTAACTTATGTACATATTACTAAATTATTAAATAAAATTTGTTGTGGTCAAAAAAACTCTTGAATTAACCCCAACGATCATCCTTAAATTCTTATCTAATGATCCATTATCATGGTATATAATAGAAATATTTATAAGATCATTTAAAGTTCAAAAAAATAATTAATAACATATAATTACAATTCTGGATGTTTATTCTTGGCTTATTTGAACATCTGTTTATGAAAACAAGTGAACTGTTCTAGGGAACTAGAAAAACGAGTGTTCCCAAACAATGAAATTGAACCAATTAACCCATTTATAAGGACTTGAATGAACTTAAAATGGGAATAATAAATCAGTTACATATATAATAGGGTTTGTATATATTAATTGATAAACACAATTTATTTATTCAGGTCATTAAAAACAAGTGAAGAACACCAACATACATAAGGTAAGGGGTTCTCTCTATTTAGCATTTATTCAAGATTGTCCTCAATGATATGCCCTTTTATATGTAATCCCTACTAATGGGGTATGATTTTTAAAATCCCCCTACATACCTCATAAATTATATTTGATTATAGGCCAGTTTATCTCTCATCAATCCCTCTTATTTACACCAAATACCAAGCTGATAATCTGTAAGGAATTCTACATGAATCACCATTATTCATTCGGGTTGCTTTATCTTTCTTTTTACCCAAATGATTTTTTACATTATATTTATGAAAAACTTTTATATTCTGTTTATATTCTCCAAAATCATGTTTTAAGAACCATATCTTATTCACTTTTGGGGATATACAAACTTTTTAGGGATTCCCTCCTCGAAACTTCTCAACAAGCAAACTCATTTTAAGGTAACTTCAAAATTTTTTACCCAATTTCAATTGTACTCTATTTTATATGTATTGCCACAATTTTCTTTATAAAATTATTATTTTCTATTATGAAAACCTTCTTGGTTAAATTATGATTTTATATAAAATATTGTTCTATTTTATATTTTAAAATTTCTTTAGTATTATCCTTAAAACTACACAAAAATTTATAATGCTAAAATTTATCAAATTCATTTCTTAAATGTTGTCGCATATGTTTGAAATAACATACCATGATATAGGCCTATTTTACCTTATGAATGTCCATGTATGTTATAAGTCCTTTCTTTCATGGACACCTTCATGATAAGCCCATTGGTTATGCTTCATTTCATGAATATGGTACCCAATTCATTCCATGGGTAACCCTTATGTAAATGTAACATTGATCATGTATGATTTTTTATTGGGAAAACATATTAATAAAATTTAATATGGGTTCCCCTAGATATACCTCCAATTAATTGGGTAATTATGATTCTCATGAGAGGTTACGTGCGACGATCTTGGCAGTTTTCCTTGGCTTGTGCTAATATGTGCAACAGAACTGGAGGTTAGCCGTGGCATATTATAATTTGGGAAAAAATATTGGTAGTTATCCTTGAAAAGTAATAAATTCATTTTTTATGTTTCTATAATGTTTCTATGATTCCTTGTTTAAATGATCCCATGGTTATTTTTTATGATTCCAAATGTTACATTACTTTTTTATTTTATTATGTTTGGCCTTCTGTCCCATGTGCTAATGATTTGTAATTATATTTATTCCCATACTAGGATTTTATCACATCCCATTATTCATGTTATCCCCGGGTTATCCTAGGTTGATTTTGGAGAACAATGGAAGATATGTGATCTTTATAGGTTTGAAATAAAAATTTGATATTATAATGTTTGATTATGAACCCAGTGTTATAAGAATCATGAATTTACGATCCTTGGATTGTACTCTGATGTATAATTATGTAAAATAATGTAATGTTATATGTAAAATGCAGTGGTCTCTCTATAAAAAATAACCATTCATGGATCTCAACATGGAAACAAAAATTATTATTCGAAATTCCTGTGGATTTAGGGGTCCCTTATTCTTGTTTCATAATTCTGATAAAAATATATTATATTAATTGTTAATTGAATTAATTATACAAACATCAAGAAATCATTTAAAATTCCTAATGGTTTCTATCTTCTTTATTCTTCACCTGGTCTCATTGTTAACCAAGATTCGACATGTATCATTACACTATAATGAATACAACTTATCAATAAAATACATAAATACTCATATCATATTAACTTTAATGGTGTGTAAGAACCTTGGTACACATTACGTTTATTCTTGTGCGATAATTAAATATTATTTCTTCTCATTAATTTCTACCTTATATTTTCCTTCAACCTACATGAATTCATGTGAAAATTCATGCATGTGAAATTATCTCATATGTATCACATGCACAATACTATTATTAATTTTATCCTAAGACTCAATTTCATCATGTGATAATCATGGAATCTGATCCCTAAGTTCATGCATATATTGGAATAAATTTTGAACATATCGTGTGCATGGATTTCTCATAGATCATAGAAAAGCCTCAACGAAATTATTTTATTATGGGAATTACCATATGATTGATGGGACGATCATCATATCTTGAAAATTTCATGTAAATAACATTCCACAGATCCCGTGAGAGAGAGGTAATTGAAATGATCAGTAGTAGTGATCCAGTGGTTTAGATCACCCTTTCCTGATGACATATATTCACTTCATTTATTTTAAGGGTTGCTGAATTGTGCCTCAGTTACTATGTATCACATCACTTCGTAGTACATATTTCAACATCCATATATTTCAACATATTCACTTAGAATGAATATATTTAGTATGGGGTATTTTCATATACTCATTTCCTTGCCACAATTTTTTCCCATGAAGCATAGCCGAGTCAACCTTCATAGGCCAAATATGTGGTACATTCATCTGTGCCACTTTGTGTGCCATGTCTCAGGCCTTACCCACATTCCCACAGATTTACCTCTTTATGAGATACCTATAGAAGACTATCCCGTGGTTTAGAATATTTTGGAACCAAAGAGTTGATGATGTATATCCTTGATGGATCACACGGTTAACCATATATTTTATATAAATTTTAAAAAATACATCCATTATATTGAATCATATGAATTTAATCAAAAGAAAAAATTCCAAAAAACATCTCAATAATATTTTCTTCACCATAACATTCTTTTCTGTAATATATATATATATATTTACCTAGAAATATCTTCAATTACTCATATAATGATACATTCTTCTTACATGGAAACCCGCATTCCTCTTCTTAACATCATGAAAATAATTGTTTTCTTGTACAATATTCATCTTCATCTTATAGAACAAAATATTCATCAATGACTGAAGACTTAGATACTATGATATATTAAAAATAGTAATTATTAATTTTGAGAGTTAACTAATCATGAAATATAATTAAATTCCTTTAATTAATAATAATTTTTAATAATCAAAACATTATATTCACTCACATATTGATGCCTTGACAAAAAATGAAACACTTGGAAACATCATGTCACCAGGTTTTTCAAGTGTGAAAATTGTTCACAATTACCGAAATATTAACATTGGATAAGATAAGGTAAAAATATAGCTAATAAATCTATTTTATAACTGGGTATAAGTCTTTTTAATCATCATAATTTTAGTTTAACTCCCTTGTAATGTCATGTTTAACTCAAACATGGTAAATAATTTTTACTATATTTTTCTGCTCAAATTATTTTTTAAAAAGCACTTTATTAGATAATATAAATTTTTTTGAGTTTTTGTATTGAATAAATTTTTACAAATTCTATTAATATAAGTGGAATATTTTATGTTCAATTAAATCCCACAGTCACGATTAGAATGGGTGTCTTTAAAGGGAAAATGTTCAAAAGTTGATAGTGGGATTTGATTAAAATTAAATATGAAGTTGATTGCAATGGATGAATTTGGATTAATAGATGTAAAATTTAATTAATTTTACTTTAAATACATTTTAAAATATAAGTTATCTTTATATAAAATTTAAACAAAATATAGCTTTCAATTAAAATTCAATAATTTTCACTATTCATCAAAAATGAAACATTTGAAAAAATTCACAAAATTTAACCAATGGTAATTTAAAATATTGATTTAAAAAATATGTTTTATATTATAAATAAAATTTTATAAAACTATGAATGAGATTTTTATTGTTGGACAAAAAAGAAATAAGAAGTGGTTTCTATGAAAACAGTGTTTTTTAGACATAAATATGTTTAAATTTTTTTTATAAATATATTTCCTTTTCAAAAAATACATTTTAATTAATATTTTAAAATTAGATATAAATATTCATATCACTAATATTAATGACATGGTTATAAAAGTCTTCATTGGATTAATATATTAATAATATATCATGTTTTTAATAAAACTAAATGCCATCTGTAATGTAAAACAACCCAATGTTATGTTTATAGTAAGATTGAAATTTTTCATCATGTAATGACAAATTCAAGGAAATTTAATTTATTCAAAAAATAATAATTCATAAAAACTCTAGGTGTTACAGTTTTCTTGTCAATATTTGTATTTATTATTACTCATATTACTTGTTTAATTTAATTTTTCATCTAGAAAAAAAGAATTCGTAATCTATCTAGTTAATATTACATAGTTAAAATTTCACAAAAGTGCTAGTTTTGTGTGGGGAAAACTTTATCCATTTGGAAAATAGGGGACCACTTCTCCTAACTACCCCATCATGGAATTATTGATTCCTTCCCTTCCCCAAGGTTTGAGATAGTCCAATTATGTAAGTATATAGGGAATAGATTGAGTCCTCTAGGTCCAAGCAGCAGGATGTTTAACTACTAAGAACCCACATCCTTGAAAATTTACATTAAAATATGATCTCGAAAAGCGTGGAAATATTTGGATGTCACCATGTATGAATGAAATAAAATGAAAACATATATATATGAATATATAGGGTATGTTTATCACAAGCCTACTGCTTCCCGCACTTTCAGATATATCTTCCCCTCCCTTTGAGATTTGTCAACATTTGAGCCTTTGGAAATCTCCACAAATTCTCACTAACCTCATTTGGTTAGATTCCATGTTTATGAAAAAAAAATAAAGACAAAACTCCTTATATGTATTGATATCTTCATTTCATATAATTTCATCATCTAATTGGAAGCTTCTATGTGTAATCCCTATGAAATCAGTCATTGATTCATCTTTTGTAACATGACTGTCTGTTCTACTACTTCTACATGTTTCTCAAAGTGAGCACAACTCACATGGGATTAGAGGTTAGTAGTGGTTGTGACACATTTATCCACCACCAATAAGAAACCCTCCTTGAGTAACCCCCAGTTTCGATCATAATGGTCCACTCTCATGGTTAATCACTATAATTTCTAATTGGAAGATATCGTGCATAGGATCTCACACCATATGCTCCACGGTCCTTCTCTACAGGTGTAAGCCCCAATTACCCTATTCAGAATAGTGTGTATATTGATTCAGAATAAAAAAAGAATATGTACTAATCCTCCCCATGGTTCAACCCCAATACCCCTAACAACTCATCCACTCCAATCATTCCTTCTCAAACCTTCATCCACATCCATACAGATATTACCAACGCTATGACATCATAGTAAAATCTTTTCATCTAATTGGTACATTCCTACACATAAGACACATCCACATCATCGATGTTCGTAGAAGAAACCATACATTTAATCACATGTAATCCCTACATTTCTCATCATCCATCAAAGAGGAATTATATTGGGAAGGGTAGCTAACTATGTGTAAGCCCCACACCATACCCTATGGAACTACATGGGGTTTGATATCTGTATTCTAAACATGGTACATGGGATTACTCTATGATATTAAATACCGATTAATGGTAATCATTTATTCCCCCTCCATGAGGTGCACGTCTCTGACCCACCCATAGTGGTGTCAAAATCAGATTTCATGGTGTATCATCTTCATTTATGGGAGACACCACTGCAAGTCTTCTCTCATTATACATTTTGACCAATTAATCCGGTAAATCTTGTTCCTCACTTCTAGGGATGTGAATACTCATGATTTCATGTCGTCCCTTTATTGTAATCACCCTATAGGGACATATATCATTTGGGGTTTGGATCCAACCACCTAGTAAACCTTGTAGGTTCTCCCTCCAAGGGATGTACCTAATTGATCTCACTCTATCTAGCATCCAAATCAACCCCACTCTCTCCCTCTCTATAATAAGATAATTTCATGAACTACCACATGTTAAACATGGGATTACAAAATTAAAACCCTAAAAGACATGACTCTGGAATAAGATACCTCATGATTGACGTGGGATGCATTGGGTTCCCTACCCTTGGGAAGCTACCGTCCGAGGAAGTAAATAGTTGACCATTTATCCAACATCCAGACATTCCAGTGATACTTAACATGTATTCTATCATGAATGATGTTTACATACCTGTCAAGAAACCTTGTAATTTTGAGATAGAAGAAACATAATTAACAATTATCGAATAATAGATGTCGTCGGAACTGAGTTTCAGGAACATGTGTTAATCTATGATAGAGACTCATACAAGGTGAAAAGATACAAGGTCGAATCTGTGTAAGGTGATGTTAGAATCCCATTATCTATTTACAATTAGGGATAAATATTTTTTTAAGATGACATTATTATCTCTAGACTTTTGAAAACAAAAATGAGGAGAAATAATCTAACACTAGAAGATGATAACATGCAAGGTGGGTACACCCTAGAGAAATCCTTAGAAACTGAAATGGTGAACCTCATACGAAATATTCTCCTCAAAATTAGTATTTATGCATTAAAGACATCCATAGATATGAATGTAAACATATCATGAAATTTGGTGTGAGTTCCCTCTAAAAACGTAGTGGGCCATCCGTGGAACTCACAAGATATTGGGGTTGTAAATTGATGAGAATTCAGTTGTGCACTATCATCTTCATATCTCTACATAAACCCATAGAATATTGGATAATGTTGGGTCATTGGGAAATTATTTACTTATATCCAAACTAATTCTATAAAAGTTCATACATTGCAGGACCCAACCTAAATGAGATAAATCCCCCCTCTCCTGTAGGTATCGAGGTAGGATAAACAACAATGAGACAATTCTTCTTGACTCTGTATGTTCCATTACATTAACTGAGACTACAGTTGAAAGGTGTCTACACCCCTTATCACCATCATAAATCATTCATATTAGGGTGATGGACACTCTCATATTATGGTTGAAGTGAGTGGGGGTCAACTCAACAAGGGAATTATCCTTCCATGACATGACATATTCTATACCTCGTCAATGTATCCTCTCTCATGGGATGCACAAGGATCCATTTCTCCAAACTCCAGTTACCATAAACATTAGTAACCTATCCCCATAGTGTTCTTATGAATCCATCCCCTATGAAGAGGAGGTTGGAGATGTCTGGGTCACCCTAGTAGTGTTTATAGCCTATGATTCACTAAGGAGGGCTCCCACAAGGCCTCATAAGCACTACCAAGGACCAGTACCTCATGTATAATAATAGGTCGTCTATACACCTACTCTACCAGGCCCAATTCGAATGACCCAACACTAGCCTCATGCATAAGCGTAGGATGATACCCATCATGGGGAATCATCTTCCATGGATGTTTTGGACCACATCACCACCGGTAAATTCCCCCAAATCCCTTCCATTGTAGAAAAGGGACCCATGACTAACCAATTAGAATCGAGAACTCAACCACCTCCCATATAGGGTTATTTGGATCATTCAATTATTGAAACCATCGACAACTATCATGGGACGACCCATTATAATGGAATCTAGTACGGAGGCCCTCCACATTCTATCACTATCCAGAGTTGAGGAACTTCTCACTACCTCACTAAACATAGAGGCCCTCCTCATGTTCCCAACAAAAACCATGGAGGAGGTCCTCCCATCCTCATTAACATCTTTCACAATGGTCATCCCCGTGCATATGGTTCCATATATTAAGGCCCTCAGTTTTTGATGATAAGTTATAACAATGTTCCGCCATGAACTATTCCCACCTCAAGAAGAGGTCCTTCTTACAATAGTGCTTCCCAATGAAAAATCCAACCTCGCTTCATCACCTTCCAGAAAAAAGATCATCCCCATACTACAACCAACTAGAGTGGAGGTCCTCTTCACTCTCTTAACCTCCAACATGGATGTCCTAACTATGATTCCATATAATCAAGTGGATGTCTTCTCCCTATATAAGAACAATTAAATTGGAGTCCCTTCTTGATTCATAAAATGCCATTATAAAGATCAGGCTCATGATATCACTATCAACCAACAAGGACATCCTCCCCATTCCCCATGTAACCAACATGGAGTTCCTCTCCCTGTCTCCATCAGCTTGAGAAAATTCCATCACCCCTTTTGAACTAACCACTGCGGAGTCCCTCCTCATGCATCCCAAAACAAGTAAATAGGTCCTCCCCATTCTTATTTTTCCCAATATAGATGTCCTCCACGTGTCCCAGATGAAATATAACTAGGTGATACTAACACATCAACTAAAAAAATAGATGGTTCTCCCTACTCTAGTAACAAACAACATGGGGTGCCTTACCATGTTCCAAGATACTCAAGTAGAGGTCCTCCCAACTACGTCAATATCCATTTATGTGAAGTTTCTCATCACCCTATCTACAGCTAAAGTAGATTTCCTCCTCGCTCTAGAGACAACTCATATAGATGTTCTCCCTGTATCAAAAAAATCTTGGTGGTGGTTCTCCCCTCATGATCATCCCACAACATGAATGTACTCCTTGTTCCACGAAACATCCCTACCCTAAAGAACCATCCTGTTATAGAAGGGAGTATTTTCATAGCCAAAGGAGTAACTATGAGAGGTGACAACTCATATTCAATCACATTATATTCATAGATACTGAAGATGAATGTGATTCAATAATAGATCCTTCTCCCTGATTCGGTGCATAAAATTCTGGGGAAGGAGAATGATGGATGAGATTCGTCATCCTAGCAGCTGATGTTCACATGTTCCTCGAATATAAAAGAACGTATAAGAAAGAGGAGAAAGACATGACTCCATTATAGGTCCTCGTAGTGGATTCATCTTTCTCGTCGTATGATTCATTGGATACAACTACAAGATATCACCTAGAATATTTTTGGGATATGATAGATTATGAAAACCCAATAGATACACCAATTATTGATTCTATCCTTTGACATGAGGCAGAAAATGACACCCCATTCTATAGGGATGTGATGATGTGGTTGATACCACATCTATGAGATGAACCTGTGAATAATAATAAGTTAGTTCATAAAACAGTATATCAATAGGTCAATATGCCGCCACAACTATCCACATCCCTGTCATTGTTGGTTTTTCATCAAGAACTGATTGGATCATTGGGAAGCCAATATTGAGGTACCACTTCCGATCATGGATGCTTTTGGGACACCCTCGAGGAAAATATGTAATTTGAGATGTTATAAATGATTCTAGTAAATGACTTCCAAATTAAGGAGTCCCTTATCCAAGATGAGCGCACAAGATTTCACTAAAATATCTAGGTGACACATTTTCTCCTTCGTGACCATCAGTTGGTCTACCCAATAAGCCATGATAATTTTGATGACATCATCCAAAAATGTTCTATGGTTGAGTTGGCATCACTTAAAGTGTCACATCACCCTTCATAAATGAACTACCATATAATCCTTCAATGATGAAGTATTATATGTTTCATAGTGCTCCACATAATCATTGAATAGGAAACCCAACATGTGTATATTTGGGGCTGGGGGTAGTACAATGCCATACCTTTTAGCCATATCAGGTGACATCTTATCTGTCTTTATTCCATAAAATATACTACTTTCATAACTATAATAGTGAACATCATTTTCCCTAAGATAAATAGGGATGTTGACATCGATGTGGGGTTGGAGAATGAGATTTCACTCTTTGGGGTAGTGTAGCATCAGGTTGTCCCTACAGTTGATCACACATTTCTATCAAGGATGTCAAAAGACCTTGGGGAACCCTTTGAATCATTTTCAATTAGTAAGATCACAAAAATGAGTAAATGATAGATCATGACTTAAAAAATTCCTAACATATCCAATGTCACACAAGAGACAAATTTTTATATGTCCATGACTACCTTGTTCTAGAGGATTACAGAACAGAGAAGAATCATTGATGCACTCCATTCAATGTTTCATATATAGGGAAACCAAGACGAGAGTGATTCTATAAAAATTCACAACCGTCATCCCCTGGGGAACTAGTTGTAGTCATATGACCTTCTATGTCAGCTACCACCAATTTATCTAGACAATCTCGTGGATTAAGACATGGTGGATGCCATAGTATATGTCATGTGAGGGTGGTTTTTGTCACTAAATCCACATGAGGATTGTGATAGACCTCCTTGAGATGTGGATCTGGATGCCCCACCATCTGCTCCACTAGATGCTCCAAGAGTAGCTACAACATCTGCTCCATAAGACAATGATCAAAAATATCATGATGATGTTCCAGTCAATGCATCGTTAGTTAAGAATCATCATCATGATAGGAACCCCAAAAATAAAATCAGATAGATTATCTTACTGCTGACATATAATTCCTTGAGATGAGGTAGATGTAAATTAAAACCGATGTTATGCCATATCTAGAATTGTTAGATTAAATGAGAGAATCCCTAGGATTTTAGAATCTTACCTTCATATCCATTAATGGTATGGGTGACCCTCTACTTCATATAGAACACATCAACTAATATCATATAAATATGTCGAAAACTACAATGAATTAAGAGGCCACCATGATCTGATGCTATTTTATACATTGCAAGGGCCAATGTTACTATTGTATAGACAGCTACACATCGCATCCATTGCGGGATGGGAATATATTTACATCTATTTTATCTATATACTCAACACTACCACTTATAAGACATGTATTTCCCTCATCATAAAGAATAAAATCTGCCCAGGTGAGAAGATCATAGTCTTTTTCATTCAGTGGAAGGACCTCATGTATTCACTCAATATGCCGCCAACTCAATAAATTTTTTTAATTATGTGTGTGTGGAACATTAAGAGTAAAATGGTCCACTCTGTCACCACATAGAACATTCCATGTTGTTTTTGGTATATTTTTTATAAGGATTATCACCTATAAGATGTTCTGTAGCATGCCAAGAAGGCACTTCATTTTCTATCTCCAACCCCAGTAAGAAGAGCTACAATCATTGAGACTGTCAACGTAGTGTAGGTAGGGGATAAAGAGCAAAGAGAGTCCTTTCAAGGAGAGCCTCACTAGGAATAACCTTATCAAGTACAACATACTCAAAAAGATCTTCCTCATTATCATTAGAATCTCCAGCCACCTCCTCAGCAGGTGCCACCACCCAGAAAAGAGAATGTTGTTCCAGCTCCTCATCCACCACCAACTCCACATCAAAATTTGGCTCCTAGGGATAACCCTCTATATAAGAGAAATTGGACCTATTCCCCCTCATGGTAGAACATTCTCAATTACTTCTAATGTTCTATTGAGAATGGATTCCATATGCTCCCAGAATACATGAAACCCGAGGAGGCCAATAACATCGATCATCGTGAGTAATGGCCCTTTCATTGGTTCATTTTTAATACCATAAATAGTTTATATGTGTTTGATGACTGGATCATGGAAATTATAGAAAATTTTGTGATTATGTTAAGAAAATGCCAATCATAGAGAATAGACATATCTACTAAGCCTGATAGCTACAGTTAATGTTTCGGCAAATGGCAGTAAGTCTCCAACCGTGGGACTCAAAAGTACGACAACTTACTGGATCACAGCATTGTTTCTCATGCTAAGGGAATAATTAGTTCCTATATAGTCTAATCCAAAATGGAAAATGTTTCTATTCCTTATCTAGACTCTTCTTTTTCATCTTCTTTTCATACCTCAACATCTTAGAAGGGTTGGTGATGATGATACGAGGGAAAGAGAATTCATATAATAGCACTAATTCCACCACATAATCTAAATGATTTCATGCCTCTAGATATGAAAATTCCCCTTACAATCCATATAGTTTTAGAATATTCATTTTATGAAGATCAATAGTATTCATGGGTGGTTACCGTCGAGTTAGTGGATTCATATATGGTTCCTAACAACAAAGAGTATCAGGTGAGCCCTCTGAACGTCCCATGACGACACCGTCGTCGTAGGAGTTGAGGATATGTGAGTAATCATAATACATATGTTGTTTATAAAAAGAATGATGTTCAAGATACTGATACCTGGAAGAATAATCTGTGTAGGACCCAGTAGGGCTAGTCCCCTTAGACAGTCTTACTAGATTAATTGCCACAATCTTTCAGGATATTCGACCCGGCAGAATAGCCCAAATGAAAATATGATCAACCAAACCCAGCTGGAGAAAATCCCCAGTTAGCTGAAATTCATCCAGTGGTGATATTTAATGACTCATCTGATGATTATTAGGACATTTCCAACACTAGTCAAAATCATTCATTTCCACTAGAAACACCTTTCATATGTCCTACCAACAAAAATGTGCACCTAGTATGGATGCACGATGTTATCAATGACCTCACCAATATTCATAAAAAGATATTGATTCTAGAAGCACTCCTTATTTCAAAATACATGCAAGAGTACCTCAGATAAGAATTTATAATACCCCCACACTTTGAAACATAGGTAGAATATTTAGATACCATCCATTATAAGGATGTCAAGATGGAAGAATTCGAAGACATCATCTCATTATTATGAGAATCTGATGTATCTCCTGTACAATTTCACATCCACCTGTTATGTGGTATATTTTTCTTGAGGACATATTATAGTGGCCTTATTGCATGAAATGAGTTCATGGAAATCTCATATGATACCACCAATAATGCATTGATTGGTAGACCATATCATCATAATCATGTACAGATTCCCTCCTCAAATCACAAATACCTCATGTACTCCCTTAATGGTCAAGTGGGCATGATACAAGATGATGTATCTCCCATTTCTTCTTAAGAATCCTTTTATCTAGATGTTTAATATTACAATAGAATTGGAATAAATGTAAATAAATATGAGGTTTAGCATAATACCATTATAGAAGGATAGTGAATGGACTTGGATGATGAGAGCACATTACCAATTCACCTTTTTAATGACACAATTCCCGCCTTGGGACACTTTTTTTCATTTCTGATTGGAGGGGATGTCGTTTTCCCATATAATTTTTTTAGAAGATTATAGAATATTCATACATAAGGTAGGATCGAGTGATACCAGAACCCCCCATCCACGTGAGGTATCAAGATTTCCCCCTATGGATAAATTGTATTACATTCTTGTATGTTCCACTTATCTTGGATGAGAAGAGATAGACCAAACCACCACTTTTATTTTAACATAATCACGAATAGACCTCTCAGTAAAATGACTGATGGATTCATATTGATATAATTTTTCTCGATGATTTAATAATTTTAAGATCCTCCTAGCGAGGGATGCACATCCACCCAAGCGGGCGCCTGTGGTCCCCCAGGATCAGTTACCATGGATGGACCTTCTCGTCCAAATAATTCAATTACCTGATATGTTGGGTCAGGTTAATATTGTCACCAAGGAAGATTTGATACCAATGCTGATCATTCCATCTAATCCTTTTGAGGAATAGGATTATAATGTGTATTTCTTGAAGTTTTATTGTGATATATTTTATTTTAAATATAGTGAGATTTCATGGATAGATCCTAAGGTATCCATCCGCCCTCTTGGTATTTTAAAATTCATTATGGGTTGAAGAAACCAAAAAGAAAAATACACCACCATCATGGTTCCATGGTCGATGCCAATGTCGATAGTCTCATTAATGATAAATTCTTAATGAATATTTATTAACCTAGGTGGACGGAAATCATATTCCCCATTATGAATAAGAATAGACAAATAAAAGTCTGTATTGACATCTAAGATCTCAACCACCATTCTATGAAGGAAGATTTTAACATTTTTATGATA
This sequence comes from Viscum album, assembly GCA_963277665.1. Classification (NCBI taxonomy): domain Eukaryota; kingdom Viridiplantae; phylum Streptophyta; class Magnoliopsida; order Santalales; family Viscaceae; genus Viscum; species Viscum album. The sequence goes on from OY728148.1 coordinate 1,146,593,657, forward strand.
TATTTGATGATCGATGCCATAGGTGGGTTCTTGAATCTATCCATCATGGGTGTTTATTATTGGTACCATCAAGTTCAGATGGCTTCTTGAAGATAAATATTCCACCTCCATTAGTGATCTGTAAATAAACTTCTTCTCTCTAGTAATTCTATTTGGACTGAATAAAGTAGGAACCGCCTATCAGTATGCCTTGCATGGCATGGTAAAATCAATACAACAAATTCTAGTGTAATTATATGTGGATGATTTTGTGTTTAAATACTACTAGTTCTAATACCATATCATATAATTTAGGAATGTTTTTGGCTTCCTTAACTCCCATAATCAGATGACTAACTCCTTAATGTCTCCCTTAAAGGTTTTTTGTTGGAAGAGTCTCATATTTTTCTTCAGCTATAGAGGAATTGATATTGGCCAAAAACATATCAAGACCCGTAGCTAGATGTCTCCTTTAGAAACCTCAAGGACCTCTTATACCTCCTTGGCCACTTAGCCAACATACCCCAATTCGATGCAAATCTTGATATCATGTGTAAGAAAATATCCAAACATATAAATAAAGATGACTTTTCCATGTGGGATCAAGAGTTATAGAATCCATTCAAGGAGGCCAAGAAGTGCCTTCTATGACATCCAATTCGGATGCTAACCATATCTCAGAAGCCTTTGGTGCTCAATGTGAACACATTGAAATGATCCCTTGGTTCCCTAATCTTCCAGAAGAATAAAAATGGTGGAGGTAATAGTTGATACTATATTTGTCACATGTTACATGACATAGAGTCCACATAATCTATAATAGAGACGAACAGTACTACTATAGTTTTTTTAGTGAAGAAGTCGAGACACTATCTATATCACCATGAGATATAGCTATAATCTATCGTGTACCTGATAATGTAAATCATTAACATCTATTTGTGGACACGTCATTTATCATAATGGGCGGTGATTATTTATCAAGTCGACATAAGATTCCTTTAACATAAGGCTATCAAGGGTCAATCTCTAGTAAACATTCTAGCCATCCATCTGGCTCATATAGTGCAGTCTTAGTATATTGAATTACTAGTAGAGGCCATCCTCTTAGTGAGCCAGGTTATTCCATATTGGTATGTGAATTTCAACGGTGCCTCCCAGAGCCCAACCAGTAGTAGGATCAATGATCCAAGTCTTAATAGAGTAGAAAAAGGGACTGTCATCAACACTCTCACTCAAGTATTCCTTCTATATTAATTCTTATTATCATAAGGTTTCACCATCAGTGAGTCAGAGTATTATACTCTCATCAAATATTATTGATCTATAACTGATGATTGATGTACCCCACTTTCATATCAAGGGATAATCTGAGTTACTCTTTTAGACGATCAATGGGGACCTCGTAGTGGAGGAGACACAACGTGTTCCCTCATTGTAGCACCCATAGTAGCTAATGGACCCGTTCCCTTCTTGACTAGAGGTGAATCATTGTCCCCCACCATAGAATGGTCAATCTGTTTTCTTCAAATATATAACTGCTTCTCATTCGTGGTATGACCTGGATGATCTATTTCTTCTAGTGGGAGATCAACGATTCATCTCCCCTATATCTTGGGATGAATATGACAACTAATAGGTAAACCAAGTAACCAATGATGCATTCACATTGGGACATATAAATCACCCAAATTCTAAAGAGACCCGCAAATGGATAACTCAATTTTTGGATTATCTACTGCATGATAGACTCTTATCTGAAGGATATAAACATGAGTTAATCCATTAATGTGTATAAAATTTCACCCTCCACAGTGTGAAAAAACCTAGAGAATACTTTCTTAAAATGTGGGTTTGACGGAAATATCATCTATTTCATTAAATTATAATTCATTCCTTAGGTTATGTATTATTTTAATATTGATTCTTATGGATCTCATTAAGATGGTTTGTAAATATAATAAAAGATTCTATGGTTTGGATATTTCAATCACCCCATGATCTATGAATGTATCACCTTTTCCAATAGGTTGCATTCATGTCAGATTCATTACAACATTGTGTATCTACTGCTAGAGCCCTACCATAAAACCAAGTCCTCTTGGTCCTTTTCATTCTTGGTACATGGTGTCATGTGACCATATCCACCAACAACATCTCGGTAGTGTAGGTTTTTTCTATCAATGGTAAATCTATTTTCCAATCGTGAAGAAGTTTTTTCATTCAAGGATTTAAAAGCTTGATCGGTTGTAGAATTCATGACATCGAAAATCACTTATCAATTCAGATTACCTCATGATGTTCTCATAGAAAATGGAACCAACACTCAATAAACTGATATGAATAACTTGTACAAAAAATATAGCATTTGACACAACCATACTTTTTTCTACCACATAAAGGAAAATTGAATGATCCTGGAATTTAACAAGACCCTCTACAATATTATATAGAATATTTTAGGTCAGAATAAGAAAATTTATCAGGAAAATCTCCCCAAACATCTCTTGGATTATCGAACTATGACTCTTAATTGCACCCAGATAACACCATATTCTATGTTGTATAGAATAGAGGTTGTCCTTCCCATCATGAATTTATAACCTTCTATCCATAAATCTATTTATTTTTAGCATCTATCAGAAATAATATCCAATGTCTATATAGCTAGGCTAGATTACCGAGATGAGTATTGGCTCTAAGACATGCACTATCTAGATATGGAATAGAACAAGATAGTCCTATAATTTAATAATAAGTTTCACATGTGTTTTTTAATCCAGGGTGATAAAATTATGTCTCTGAAGATGTCGAAGATACTTGGAAGGTGGCCACAAAATTTGGAGACAAAATGGGAATGGATATACAACATTTACAAGGTCTATCCCAATAGTGAATAATCATTTTCCATAATGGATGAGGAGAACATCACTCCTCAAACCAATGACAAGTTCATCATGTTTTACACCACTTGAATGAGTGGTACAACATCCTAGTTTCATGATGTGAAACTATTTAATGGAAAACAGTCTAAATTATATGACCTACAATAAAGAGACTATGGTATAAACTCTATTACCATAAACTAAGATCCTATAGACAAAAATGTTTGACCTTAAACTAGGAGTCAATGGAAAAATATCTATGACCACAAACATTTATCATTTTTTTAAAAAACATCTCATTAAACTACTTGAATACATCTAGAAAACTTTTCATCGAATTATGTTTACATGTCCTTACTTCATGATGTTATTCATCATAGACTTCTCTTGTCACATGACCATAAAATACAACATTATCATCCTCCCCACATGATGAAATATAATAAAACATTGTGTTATTCTCTCTAGAGAATAAATCACCCTTAGTAGTGGTTATTTATCATAGTGTGTTTTATAACTACGTATAGCTTGATTCCCAATCTTATGAGATTCATAGGAACCCCAAGACATTCCATCATTTAGACCATCCATAACTTTAACCTTCAAGTCCATTGCCCTGAGTTTCCATTGGATGTAAGGTGTGGTGTGTGGGCCTCCTTGGTCTGCCTCCACATTGATTTATATTATTTTATCCATGAACCTCCTGTGGGAATTCTCTTCTCCCCCATCATGTATACCAGATGATGGTAAACTATAGGGAGACATCTAAAGTGCAGGACATTAAACTATTCATCCTTTGGTCAAACACTTTTTCCATAAACTAAGAGCCTTCAGTCTGAGGAATATGGCCTTAAACTATTTTTAAAACCATTTATTCATACCATGATTTCAATTGGATCCCATCATTGAACTTCCCTGATACACTACTGTATGAAAACTAAAGTCCTGAGTTCCACAAGAATACTTCCCCAAATCATCTTTATAGTTTGGGTCTTTCTGGGTTTGGATTTCCACTATTTTTCATATATAGACGGACCCACCTAACACTTATTGTCTCATTACATATATGTATCACCACCTTTCTTGGGTGAATGCCTTAATTTATTTCTAGAAACAAATATAATATTCTTTGTTTTGAATATGGTCAGAAGTCGATTACACATTTGCATGAACAAACCTTGACTGATGATGTTTTGGATCCTATGTTTCAAACATGGACAATAGTGGTCGTATCCATTTCTCTCCACATCCATAATTTGGATCTAGGTTGTCTCAATTTACATTGTTACCACCTCCATATGTTATAGTGGGACTCTCACATCTTTGGTGTCACATATTTATGCATCTATGCACATTAAGTGGGAATAACAATCTCGTTAGATCATTCCCGACCTAACATTCCTTCCCCATTGGTGTATTTTTTTAATTATGATGGGGGAATCCTCACACCACTCCTTGTTTTCTACACCAAGAATGGCTCATATGGGCACAAGAGTTTTGGTAGGGAATGTACCCATACAGGGGTGCTTCAAAACCCCACGGTTAGAATTCAATGACCCTAAATTAAAAACCTTATAGTCCTAGAAGTACTAATCTAAACTATGCCATCACAACATGATGTCCTCATCTAAGAAGACATATCATTCAGAAATTATCATCTACCCTACTATGATAGAGAAATACACAGTTCATGATTCCCATCTTAATGGGGTATATATTGACTCTTAGACTCTACATCTTGGGGCCCATCCAGAAATTCAACATTTCATCCCATTGTCCATAGTTTCTTGGGAGTCTGTTATGTTGTTTGTGGGATACCTGGTCCTAATTCTTGTTTGGTTATAATAACCTCACCATTTATCTGCCTTAGGAGTACTCTACTCCCCATAATCCTTGTTGGACTATGAATAAATACGATACATTTTCCATCTCATAGATATGACGTTAGACTAGGAACCCAAGTCTAATCATTGAGATATTAATGTATGTAGGATTAATTTTCAGATAGGGTCTGGTGTTTTTGTGTCCTCCCATGCCATCATTCACATTGAGATTCGTGTACCATTGTGCCACAAATATCCTCTTGAACCCTTCTCACTCATGGTCTAGAATCTGTGACCCTAAATTAAGAGATGATGGTCTAGGAAACATAGGAGTAAATAGTATACAACAAGTCCAAGAAATATATCCTTAAACTAAACACATCACTTATAGTCCCAATATTAGGAATTCAAAATGTTTTCAAGTCTCCTTTCGAATATTTGGTGTGGATATGTACATACTAGGTCCTCATTCACATCAATTTCGTCATCTCAATAGGCTATGTTTATCCACATGAAAATCATACGCCATGGTTTGAATTCTATAAACCTAAACTAATAACCACATATTCAAATTTAAATGATAGTGAACTATACAATGCCGCCATGGTATCATTATATGATAGGAAATCAGTTCTATAATTGGTTATATACCCTTCCATGATAGATAACTTTATATGGCTTGATCCTAATCCTCATGGGATACGTAGTGTAGACCAGACACCTCATCTTTGGTCCCATATGTAAATTAAAACTACCACACCCTTGGTTTGGATTATCCTAGAAATGTGTGGTGTGGTGTTATCCTCCTTGGTCCTCATTCATATTGATTTATTCATTCACATAATACATGTCCAGTATTAGATACATATCCCACAAATTCATAATATCATCCATACCACATGATAATAAAAAACATAGATCGGTCCAGTCACACGAGCATAAATTGTGGAATCATCATCTTGGATGCATAAATTAAATCATCTTAAAGTTGTGGTGTTAATTCATAATATAACATCACCCTTTTCATTGTTAATATACTATTACACATGTAAATTAAAACGTAGATATTAATTCCATTCATTAAAGGATATATAGTGATGCTCAAACATTCCTTCCCGACACGACCACTCATAAAAAAGAAAAAAAAATAATGTTATACCCTCCTTGTATATGTATAGACATACATATACAATAGTATTCCCATTTAAGAACTATGGTTAGCTTGATTTGAATCATCATGGGATACGCAGTGACACCTGAATCATCAATATCTGGTCCAGCAGCAACATTCCTTCTTCATCATGCTGGTTCACCTAAATCCTTACTGCATGAAATTAAACTACATAGAATGAAATAACTATGTATGTCTCGACTCATATCCATGTAAGATACCTTGTAACACCAAGGTTTCCATCCTTGGGCCCTTCCAAATTAATTACAATTTTCATGATAGTTAATTTTATTTCTGTTTCATGATATTAAACTACACATAATTATAGAACTATCCATGGAATTATTCACATTCTCCTGGGATATGTAGTGATGCCTAGACACTACATATTTGGTGGCAGATGAAAGCTCATCCAATCCTTAGACCTATGGTGTTAGAATTGATTAAAAAAAATTACAATATATTTTATGTTTTCCGTAGTCTATAACCCTGAATAAATAGATGATGGTCCAAAATCTTTAACCTTAATACAATAGTTTATATTTCAGTATTCATGGCATTAAATTTTATGCAAGTCTCCTCAAGAATATGTGTTATGGAGATGGTCCTCCAATATTCTCATTCACATCATAACATAGCACCACACACACCAAATTGAGATACCACCCCTCATGGTCTCTGATATATGACCTTATATGCAGGGTTAGTGTCTTTGACACCCAAAATAAAACTGTGATCCTTCCCTAAAAATGATTGGGATACCCGATGATAATCATGGGATGCTCCATCATCCCCATTTGAGATGATTTACCCCTATCAGTTTTGGGCTCATACCACACTATGATTATGTACTATGTGGGTCTTTATTCCCATCCTCATTGGATACTTAGAGATGCCCATACATTATTTTATTTGGCCCAAAAATATTTTCATTATCATTTTTGGATCATTGGCCTTAGTTATGGCCCACGAATTATGAAAATGAACCTTATTTATTTCATCATATAGTGTTTATGAAACACATGAGACTACGTGGATTCATCCACATTGGGTTGTACCTCCTGTGTGTGGTATATATACCCTATGTCTGAACATTATCCATTATCATTAGACAAACAACATTAAAATATTTTCTATGGTCCATGGGTCCAAAAAAATAACATAAAATAAAAATCCCATAGGTAATGTGTGGTGTGATAAAGGGACTAATATGGTCTCATTTATGTTTGGTTTGTCACTCTACCAAACCATATATATTCTATTTTAGGATATTTTCTTCCCATCTATACCAAAATATTTTTATGGATTGAAATCCCCTTTTGGATCCATAATGATGGGTTTATTCTCTTAGTTCCACAAAAAACATGGGGTATTTCATAGTCCACCCAAAACTACATTAAACTATTAGATATGATCAATGATATATGACATTAAACTATGTGGAACATCACAGTCACATGATGTTAAACTGTGGGGAACTTCCTAATAACTTGGCACTAAAAATTACCATGCATCAAGCTCACTATATGATGTTAAAATATGTGTTCATCATACTCATTTTGTGACATCAAACAATATATTCATCATCTTCACTTGTATGATGTAAAACTATAAGGAATATGAATCACTATCCTGAATATTCCTTCTCCAATGTTGGTAATTTATATCATTATTTTCATCCATATCTATCACCCAACATCCAAAATTCCACTCCCATGGATGACAGGTTTGACCATTGTTCATATAGGTACACAGTCATTAATGTCTTTTAATCGAAAATGGTGTAATTTCAAGGGTCGTGGAATCCTTTCAAACATTCCACCACACCACAGTAGGCATCACATGGTACTTTTTTAGATCTCCATCCAATTTTATTTTTTAAGGGACCCAGTAACTGCTTGGAAATGCCACATTCGATCACCCACCATCATTTGAAAATGTTCTAGAAGTAATTAGTCCACATTTTGAGTTAGGTTTCATGTCTGATATTTGTCAGAGGATAACCGTCATTATTTCCCTATTTTATGATAGAGGTATTGTTATTATGTTTCAAACACAGTCATCAGTTATCACATGCTGGCATCCAATTCTCCATGTGTTTCTAATTCTGGATATTGTGATACACACTTTTAATTCCCCTTTGTTCAGATATATTCCATTTCCACTGACATCATCTCGTTTATTCTATAGAAAATGTCGGGAGAAATTTTTTTGGATGTTCTATGTACCCCACTCTCCATCAGATCATATTTCATCCGGAATGCTTGGGAAGAGTAGTCGTGTAAATTATTCCCTAAGTTTTCGTTGATTATCCGACACTCTCGTACAACAAGAACAATTATGTGTTTGTATCTTGTCTCTCACACTGTGCATGGCCTACATGAGCTTTGGTATTGGTCCTTAGTTGTTACGTAGATATGTTAAATTGTAATAATTGAAATGAGAAAGTATATGTCAGTATATTTAATTCATGTCATGAAAACAGGAATGTATGTTTCTTGTGTTTTTAAAAACAAAACCATTATGGATCATCCGCTTCAATGGAGTGGTTCAGCTCCCCCACCTTTCGGCGTTATGCCTCCTATGTCCGCTTTCACCTCCCGAGCTCCATTTCCTCATCATTTTCTTCATAGTGAATCTCATCCAACCTTATATGTATTCAGTCACTCTAAACTCATTGATCAACCACATGAAAAATTATTGGTCTTAGCCATTATTGGGATTCAACCAACTGGACCCTAAATATTATGGCTAGTTTTTGTTGATTGTAGTAAAGGATGAACATTTTTTCATCTGTTCTTCAAGAAAATGGATCTCATTTTCATCCATTTCAGGCTTCTGAATGCTGATAAAATTGTCCTAATTTCATGTTATTTCCATATGGTGATTACTATCAAGCTTCTTCATAACAATCTAGTCTTGTATTAGCCTATGTAGATCCTGTGGATCCACCCCTATATTTTAAAGAATATTTGTTTAGTGGTGAAGTGTTCCCCTTAAATTTATTCACCTACATTTTGAAGTGTTTTGGATGACTTTCTTGACCCACTTTCACTCTCAGCATTGGGGGGCCTGACTATCCTCTAACGCATCAAAATTAGACTCATCTAGATCCTCAAGATCTATAGGCTTGTACTGTGGAAATGAAACCATGTGTTTATTAGTGGGATCATCCTCTGACATCATGTCAGATGGGATGGGCTCTATATCATTAGGATTATCTTCATCACTTGACCACAGATCTACAATGTTATCCTTGTTATCACAAGGTGTTTCCCCTCCAGTGGTGCCCATTTGTTGTGGCCCAGCCAACCCTAGTGATTGGTCCACAATAAATGGTTCACCCATCAAGAATGGAATTCAGTATCCCCCAATCATTACCCATAGTAGAGAGCTAGCTATACTTATCACTATTTACATAGGAATCTTATCATTCGACAAGGATAGTAAATAAAAAATGAAATTCTATAAGGGAAGAAGTTACAAATTCTGAGCGTTGGTGTATCATTCTCTCAGGTTTTCACTATCAGAACACTGTGATATGTCCCCCCCAATATATGGATGGAGCTATTGAGATTATAGGATGGAAACTCTACCATCCTAAATGTTGATTGGTTCTGTATACACCTTTATCTAGGAGACAGATCCTAGGTCTTGGTCCTCGGTACATGCTATCTCACCTCTTACCCCATCAGTAGGTGTCACATTCAAATGAACCTTATACACAATAAGATGTTTGTTGTGTAATATAGATAAATCATGAGGATAGTAAGAGAATTGGATAATGATTTAAATCTTACTTCCATAGATTCAATTAATCTCTGCAAAGATACATCCTCGAAGGCTACAACCTCACAATCGTTAGGGGGTTCCCTTAATTGTCATAATCCCTCCATTATCAAATATACTCATTAGACAAGGGATAGTTCTCTACTATCCCCACCACTAAAAAATTCAAAGTATTGTTCATGTCTAGTATCACCCTCACTCAATCTATCAATGGAAACCCATTTACATGAGATTGAAGTAGATCCTCCAACTCTACCACATATCATGCCCCTTTTTCTTAATATGTAATGAGGGTGACTATGGAATAACTGATCCCACCCAGTTCCATTCCATGCTTGTTCAGAAAATCCAATAGACTGTATGATTAAATAATCAATATTTCTATTTCCCAAGTATCTCAATCCATTGGGAGAATAAAATCATGTTGAATTTAAACATGGCACAATCACTTATTTAGATCTTGAGCATAAACCTTGTGGAACCCCCTCGGTGGTTCCCCTTCCTCCCTCATTGTCTCTATTTCCAGAACATGATCTAGTTATACAATTCTTCTACCTTCATCTCGGAATGTTTCTGGTCCCCAAAAATTGGCTACATTTCTAAAGCTCTATCACCATGATTTGTTGTGGCCCTACCACAATAGTGATCCCTCTTCGAAATTCAACCTCGACCCTGATGTAGAGAAGTCACTACCTCGTTGTCCCAGATCGTCCCCTACATCATTGTTTATTCTAGTTAGATAGCCTCTAAGATATTTTCATACACCTCAACCATCCCATATGTAGTAGTGAATGGCTACAACTCCTTCCACATTCTCCATTCTTCGTGTCTGAACAGAAGATAGAGATGTCTCATCATGCGCGGAAGTTCATCCTTATGTACCCCGATATAAACCTTCCGGTCCAACCTTTACATAAATATGAAATTCCTCCAAAATTGGTGTTAGTCTTATGGTTCACTCATTGGATCTCTATGGTCCCACTTGAATAGAACTACTCCTAGAATGCACAGTATATATGATTAATTTTATACGGTTATGGATTCATCATTAGTGGTCACCCCCCTTAATAGAGGGAAAATATGAAAGGTGAATTGATATACCCTTATGATCGTACTAAGAACCACTATCAATCCTAGAAAGAATGGGAAACATCACTTGATGTACATAATAACCGGTATGATGTCCATCTCATGATAGGATATGTGATTTGGGTATTCATATCCCCTCATGTGAGATTACACCCATCCATACATGAAGTGGAGCTGTACACACACACATATGAACATCTCCCCTAGTGAATTTCCAAAGCACCTTATATAGATTCTCCATCACTTGGACCCCAATAATAATATGCTGCCTTATCACCAACATTTCCTCTATGATAAATGTGCATGGCCACACACTCATGTGTGCATATCAAACAAGTAGAATCAACCCGCATATTAGTACAGTGATGAACATGACCAACCTAAATATTGTTTGAGGCTCGGTATTGATGTTGTACCACCATATATGCCACTGGATATCCTCCATGAGTCCCTTGTAAAAACCATCCAAGCCTCTCTAGGATCCTCTTGGACATGTATGGGGCCTTATCAGTAGATTCGATGATGCTAGTTCTGCATTAGAGGGAACCTCCACTGAGATTTTAAATATTTAGCTGAACCACTGCTTAAAGAGGAACTCCCTCATCATCTTCAATGCTTTATATATGCCCAACACCAGATTGTGTAGCACCTTTTCCAAACATGTCATCTTATCTTCATATTCACATGTACTTTATGATAGATGAAACTATTCATACAAGGATCCTCATATCATGATCCAATAAATACGATAGTGGTCCCAAATTCTTATCTCGACCTCGCCTTGATGATCATGGATGGTACTATTCCCTAATAACCATCTATTCGATAGTTTAGGCATGATCTCCAATGGCTAATAGAAATGGAATTAGGAAGCCCATTACACTTTATATAGGCATACTCACTTAAAAAATCTTCCTATCTTATTGTAAAAAATTAATACCTAGTAAGCATGGGCCCACTCCTCTATAATGTTTTCACCATGGTGCATGTTATAACAATCAGTCCATCTTTTCTATAAGTTTGTAATGACCACCTTTATGATGGTCTTGTATTTTGTCATAGATATCTCTCTCTCTAAAAGTTATCCCATTGATTTTGTTAGTATGGTTGTAGGGGGATTCAACCATGATGGTAATCTGGTCCTTCCAGAAGTGACTATCGGCATCTCTATGCCATTTTTATTGCCTCAATGCACCTAATCCACTAGGTCGGTTTGTCCCTATTTATTGGTGGGTTGAGGACATCATCCCATAGACTAAATCCATACAAACAAAATCTCATGTGAAGGGGATACTCCTTCTACAATTATGATAGTAGATCTTGTAATAATTAATGTTTATAATTGACCCGGGCATACACACCTATCATAAAATTATTCATCCTATCTTTCCTTTGAGTGTAACATCCATGAAACAACTAAGAAGATTCATGGGAAGCCATCAGATCCAATAATTTTTTATATTTATATGTATGTCTCTAGACATCATTAATGATGATTGTTCGCAGAGCCTCGCCTCTGTAAGTAGCTCTGAAGTATAGGTGGTACGCAATGTAACAATAGATCACGATTCCATGTTCTCTATGAATCATTATTATATTAAAGGTATACGAAATCTGATTAGGGAGACTGAGTTAACAGATGAATGTTTCAGAAAAAATATCATCCCAAAATATCGACGTACATTCTTTTTGCAAGAGTTCCATACAAATGAGTGGCCCCAATGGTATTTATAGGAATTGGGAATCGTGGCTCATATAGCGCCCATGACCTTCATGAACCTACATTTAAAAGGAGTTTCACGATCGATAGATCAATTTATCATTTTTCAATAATCAACCCTTAAAATCCAAACCACATTTCCATTCATTCATATTCTAAGGGAGATCATTTTTTGGTGTCAAAATTTATGCCTCGAAGAATGTGTAGAAGCACCACAGACATTTGGGATGAAACCCACACCCAACTACCATGAATATCATCCATAGTTTAAGCCTCATGATGCTCCTTTATGGAGATCACCCACCACCATTGTAACACGATATAATGAAGGAACTTTTGCGAGTCCAGTTCCCTCTTCAACTTCATGAAGCTAGATGACAGAAAGCTATGTTTCTCTGACGGATACACCACTATTCGTATAACACCTTAATGATTTGTAGAATGTATTCAAGCATCACAACATCAATAGACTATATATATCCAACTCACCCAACCTAAAATGGAAGGCTAGTCCATCATTTCAACATGTGATCTCCCCTTTCGAAATGCTCTAGAGCACTACGATAAACAATAAAATGAATCACCCAAGGTATTGGAGCATATTTTTACAAATGTATTTTTATTATAAATAACCCTAAATATGATATTGATGCCTTTCATGATGATCTATTACATCCATGGAGTAATTAGACCATTTGGGTAACTCAAGGATATGTGATGCATTTTGCCTTCAAAAATAACAATTCCATTAAGCGAGGACTCCATTATAATGTAGGGTCTCCATGCTTCGTGAACCCATTACTTTGTGAATATCATATTCTATTCAAATAATTATAAAATCTCAAAGACCCAATCAGCAAAAAATTCTGTATTGAGGGTCCCTCTTTTGTGCGGCCCTCCAAGACTACACCCACTGATTTCTTGGTCCGTAATACAGTGTTCCTTGTTGTGACACCCTACCAATTACATTTCAATATATAACACTAATGGATTTAAATTTTCAGTATAGCCAAGAAAACATGGCCCACACTATCATCCACACCTCTTCCCCATTCAAACATAGAAGGAATGAATCCACCACTTCCACGAGGGCTGAGATTAACCATTTATGTATTTCCAATAGTTAAGTAGTGAGTACACTACACCCGAGATTTATGATGTTATACATCCAATCACCCACATCCTAATCACATGAAATGAAACTATGACCTCTCCATCTGTTCAATGTCTTTATTTCACCATGAATGAATTTTACTGAATATCATCCCTTACACAAGGACCGATAGGGGATGTTCATTAGGAGTATACTTCGTCCCACATCTTCAGATCTCCATCCCTTTCCCTTTGTTCATTGTCGACATGTGTGAATCAGGAAGTCTCCACGTAATCCCCAACACATCCTTTGATAGGATTCCCTATGTTTGACTGACATGTAATAAACTATTTTTTTATGTAATGAGATCCTCGTTGTAATGGATGTCAACCTATAAGGTGAAACTTCTACACAGAATACCCACACCTTCTCTCACTGACACATAATTAGCAACAATGACATCTAGTATACTATTTCATCTTCTTTCTCACAACGAGAATGACCCATTTGCGATTAGATTTTTGTAGTGTCTATGAAAACATTATCCAAGACCACGACGTACCATTCCTAGAGTAATCCCAAGTATCTATATTCACTGGATGCTCTCATGCATATGACCTAGCATGTTCAACGTGATCCTTTCTTGCATAAGTTCCCACACCACATCCTCCATGGGCCTCCTCCTCTGTTTAAGGCCCAATTCTTTCATACATAACTACATTTACATTGATTCTAAACCAACTGGGAGATTTATGAAGCCTCCATATGGTTTAATCCCAACACCCACAAAAAATCATCCACTCTATCGATTCCATGTCAACCATTCATCTTTATCACTATTAATTTTACTCGGCCCACCACATTCATGTAGAATAATTACATAAATTTTGTATGTTATTACATGTAAGAATCATTCACATAATCTCTTCTCCATGTATAACATGGGAAGGTATCCATGAATAATCCCCACAGTGCTCACTATCCAAACAAGAGAAATTATATTGTGTAGGGTAGATAATCATGTGTAATACCCATACCAAACCCTCTCGAATCATGTGGATTTTGATACTTGTATTATAAATTGGGTGCATTGGATTCCTCTTAGATGATCAATATCGACCAATAGAAAGCCTTGGAGACCCCCTCTTAAGGGTGTACCTCTATGATCCACCCACAATGGTGTCCAGATTAGAATTCATGGTGTGAAACATACCGTTTATGGGACACGCCACCCTAGGTCCACTATTTTTGGGAGATCATACCCAACCATTTGGTAATATGTGGTTCCTCCCACTTATGGAGGCACCTCTTCAAGGTGTGACAACTTCCTTTTACAAGACAGACCATCCTGGGTCTTCTCTCATTATTAGTTATAATCAATACATCTGTTAAACCATCAAGGTGCTATCTCATAGGGATGTAACTTGTTGATATGTTCCCATCAAGTATCCCGATCAACCCATATCTCTTTATCTCTATAAGACATCAAAATTGTAGACTACCCCATGATAAACAAGGAATTCTCGAGGAAAACCTCTAAAGACATGACTATGGTATAAGATACCCCATGATCACTATAGGATGCCTCAATTTACATTCACTTGAAAATCCCTCTTTTGAGGGAAATAATAGGTCGAAAATTTTCATTCATCGAGACATATCAGAGATGACCAACATGAATACTACCCAGAACAAAGGTTGTAGCCCTGTTAAGACCGTTATAATTGTCCAGACATAACCATTCAAATTATCAGTCATCCACAAAGAGATGTCACCATGAATGAGTTTCACTAACATGTCTTCATTTATGAGGGAGACCTAGACTAGGTGACATGTTACCATAGGGAATCCGTGGAAGGGGAAGAAAACATCACATCATCCCATTTCAATCAAGAGTATAAATCACTAAGTTAGCGATGAATTCCACCAACCATGGAAAAGTGAGAATGTGGGGTAGCAATGTGATGCCAGAGAACAATAACGAGCGAGGTGGGAACACCCAGAGAGAGGCATAAAAAACAAAAACATATCACGATCAGTTATAATCAAAATAGGTTCAACATTATTTCACTAAAATTCATTAATATGGAACCATGTAAGGTGGTAAAGAGGTAGATATTCCCTTATACTGATGAAATGCAAGGAATTAGTAATACAATCAATAATAAACAATATATAATTATTTTTTCTATGATTACTTGGAAATATAATGACAAAGCCAATGGTATTATCATCTCATTTTCTTATAGGAATATGTAGAGGTTTCATGACTCACTTTTGGATTTTTCTTTCAACATTTTCCTTTTTATAATATGAGAATATTTATAAATTTTTTGAAATTTTCCATTTCATATTATCCCAAAATAAATATTCTTTTAAATAATAATATATTATGGTAGTATCAGGGTGCATAGTGGAATTTGATATATGAGGTTCATTTAAAATTTATATTTTCTCACAATCCAAGATGAAAAAATCACCTCTTTCAAAATTAAAATATATCATCATTGTAGTGTAATTATACCAACTTCGAATGATTAATTACTTGTATTTTATTTTAAATATTTTCATCGTTAAACTATATATATTTTTCCTCTAATAGGGATTGATTGGAAATATTTTAGTGTATATATGATGTTGTCCCTTTTTAATGACTCCCATAACTCACATTTCTAGATCCCGGAATATTGGATCCCCAAAAATCATCATTTTTGTCAAAATTCGTTGATTTTTCCTACTCAATGCATAAGCTAACAAAAATTTCATCCTAGTGTATATTTTTTAAAATAAAAATCCATTAGTATTTATAACCATATTTATTGCCACATGTTGAGATATTTAGGAGTTAATATATATTTTAATATTTTATTATCAGTATATATTTCACATCATTCACCATAATGATAATGCCTCTAAATCATAAATGTAATTGTTAAATATGCCAACTCAGTATCATTTGATGGGTAATTACATGATTGAATCATTAGAATTCCTGATGATTTGAAAATAAATTTATAATTTTTCAAAAGTACACATCCTTGTCCTTTCTAATTTATGCATCACTATATACCATAAATCCACCTCTTATTGGTGGTAAAATAAATATCAATGCATTAAAAAATATTATACTTTATTCATGATATAATTCATTACATTTTTATAAAGATATGAACTAAACAATTATAAATTTCAACATGTTTATTGGGATAGTTATTAATGAATTTTTTAATAAAATAATAGATAGTATCATGAAAATCCAATGAAACTACACACCTTGATACTTTTTATTGGCATTTTCCATACCAAAAATTTCATTCTCTTGAATGGGACAACTAATTTTTCATCCTTAGAGAAAACATGAAAAAATAAAATAATCATACATGAGCTAAAATACACAATTACATAATTTTACATATAAATAATTTTCATTGAGGTTATATAGATTGATTGGAAATTGACTCTTATGATCATCATTACATTTAGAAAAAATAAAGATATCATTATCAAATACCCTTATTTTTTTAAAATAATTCCTATATACTCTATTGATCAAATCCATAAAAATTAAGGGTTGAAAAGATAATAAAAAGGTAATTACTAGGAATTCATAATGTCCATACCTATTAAAAAATGATATTTTTGGAAAATATTCTTTCAATAGAAGAAGTTCAAGATAACCGTGGCATAGATCTATGTATAAAAAGAATAATGAACCCTGATATTGATCAATAAAACAAACAAAAAGGGGAAGAGGTGCATGTTAATTATTTGTCATATTGGTATTCATGTCATTCATGCACAACCTCGTACACTTATGTTTTTTCATAATAAAAGGAATAAGAGATCTCCCTGGTGAAAAACATGACGATATAAATGATTTATCATACAAATTAATAATTTTTATTCATTTAATATAATTTCACTATGTTCATAAAATAGGGAGCCCTATATATTTGGATTTTATTAAGTGATAGATCTATTTAAAAATCAAAACCATGCTCATGTCGGTGTCTGAGTAGTTATTTTTTAAAACATTAATATATTAATTACAAATAGTCACATCATCAATTATAAGGATACCATTAAAAATCATTGGATGTTTGGATTATTCTTCTCAAATAATTTAATTAGGAAGAGTTAAAGGAGGTGGATTGAAACATGATTAAGATGATGTAGCCTCCCATATGAAGACACCATATTCTATATCTCCATAAAAAATTAAAATCTTCTTCCATAAATAGTAATTTGAAATTTTATAATTTAAAATCCAATACATAAAAAATATTTTATCAATATATACCATTTGTAATATATAATTTTATGAGAAGTGGGTATGATGATGTGAAATAATAGGAACTAATATTCATACCCTCATTTTAGATAGATTTCCACTATGGTTTTTGATTGAATACTCTATTAATGAGGTGATGGGGAAGATTATAACATTCGTGAAAAATGAAGAAAGATATAATATAGTTAATAGGTCCAGAGTAAAATAAATATGTAGTTAAAATTATGGCTACCATCAATATAAATGCATATATAACTTTAAAAACCTAATCCTCTTTGTAGTGATTATATAATCTTAACAATGATCATGTGGGATTATCTATGGAGAATTCACTTTACTCATGGGGAATTAATTCGAATAGTAACCAGAAACATTTTATATGAAATATATAACATTTTATGATTTATTATTTCTAATTAAAACATGATCCTGTCATTCTTGATCTCTGTACATGAGTTAAAATTATATTCCCAGTAAAAACGTTCCATAATTTTCATTATAAAATTCTTACAATATTTAATGTACAATAATTCCATCCACTATTTTTCCATATTTCCATTTATATAGTTCTTAAATGACCTCTTCTTTTCTCCCATCAAAAACATAATTCATAAATAATTTATTATATATGTTTATATGACATCAAAATATATCTTTATATATAGAATATGTCTTAATGAAAAATTTTATTTCAATTCCAGTTATTATCCCATCAATGATATGATAAATATTACTCCTTGGAAAACATAAATAATATATAATGGGATTTGGTAACCATTTAAATATAACATTATATTCAATAATGATTATCATATTTTTTCTCATAGAGAATGTTTTTGTTAGAATATATCCAGGAAGTTCTTCCACACCATACTATTTATTTCTTCTAACTTCAATGCGTTATTGAATAATAAATATCATTGGAAAATGTCTCCATTAATATAAAAATGTTCCAAGTTAACATTCCCTCTTATGATACACCTAGAGGATAGAAATATATTTTCCACTTATATGATCGATTTATCAAAAAAAAAATGGATTAATAGTCTTATTGATTTATGATGGTAAATATCGCAAGATATAATACAACATTATTTTTCCATGTCATATCATAGTTTTATTATACATATGTGTAAGGTTATTATTCATAACTTGAGTCAATGTCCCAAATATAGTTATACCATTTCCAGCTATATTTTTAACTCCATCTTTTGGTTCATTGAATTTCCCAAGAAGGAAATCCCTACACCGACTACTTGATTTAGTGTGGTCTCCAATCATTCAAAGAGGTTCCATTTTTATGAAATTGAATATTTTAAATTACCTCTTAATATTATTAATATTAAATCATTATATAAAATTCTTATTTAGGTGTAAAATAATAAAAAATTGAAAATTTATTCAAAAAAAACCTGAATCATGATCACAATATATTTAGGAATATATTAAAAAAATATTTTTAAAATTTTAATTATGGTTCTTAAGGAGAATATAAATCCACGGGGGTTTATCCCCTGTGATTTTATATATTGCTGTAATGTGACAGGTCTACTCACCATGCATATGGAATAGTGAAGTTAATTTCAAACATTTTCTTTTATTGTTATCACCACATGGCACATCTGTACCATAATGAAATAATCTTTCCATTATCCATGTGATGATGTATTATCATTGAAAATTAGAAAATATCTAATGTACCTAATCATTATGAAAAAATAATGCATATAATTATCCGATGATTATATCATAGTGTTACATTATCCAATCTATGTTTTTTTAAATCATGTTTGACTAGTTTATAGTAAACATACTTTGATTCAAACTATAGAAACCTAACTCCAATAAATAGAGATATATATTTTCCTAATATATTGGAAAAATATACATTGGATCATATCTCATAGGATCCTATGGTTTAGTAGTTTTTTGGAGATTAGATACTTTTATGGTTCTCAAATTATGCTATAAAATAAGATATACAATATGAAATTCTTATGACACCACAGTTATTTATTTTCTTTTATACAAGGATTCATTTATAGATCCTTTATTTGTATCCCAAGGAATGGAAAACATAATAAATAAAGATATTAGGTTATCAGAAAGGGAAATTTTATAGTATATGCTATCACTAGAAAAATTAATAATAGATAACATGAAAGAGATAAGTAATAAAAAAATATTTCATAAAAGTAATGTCATAAAATGGTGAGAAAATAAAATGATG
Source organism: Viscum album (assembly GCA_963277665.1). NCBI lineage: Eukaryota > Viridiplantae > Streptophyta > Magnoliopsida > Santalales > Viscaceae > Viscum > Viscum album. Next base: position 1,146,613,727 of record OY728148.1, read on the forward strand.
AAATACATACATAAATAATAAAATAGATAATAGAATTTAGTTTCATGATGATGCAATACATTATTTAGAAAATCAAAATTTTATATTCCTAGGATTGTTAAAAAAATCATATATATAAATAGGTACGTTATAAAAAAAATGCAGAAAACAAAATAAAACATACAAATATTTTTTTAGATTCAAAAATGCATCAAGTAGTTATAATAGGCCCCATATATCACATAAAATGTCTAATTAATTCATAAAACTAATTATAATAATAATAAGTACAAACATAATTAACATAATCATTTTTATTAAAAAACATTCATAAGAAAATTTAAAATTTTCCAAAATAAATTAATTCAACAATAAGATCCTAGTCCATAAAGATTAATATTAATGAAATTATCATATTATTATATCCATAATAAAATATTTTAATTTATAAAAGGATATTATCATCAATGGATATACTTTTAATATTCCACTATTTGATTTCATGGGGAATATATTGATTCCATTTTGAAATCATATTTATTAAAATATAAAAATATATATAATATATTGTAAAATATTTTTATTGAAAAGATCCATGGAAACATGATATGAAATCATCAAGGTATATAACATTCATGATTGTGGGAGAATAATTTCTTTCATTATATGTTAAAATAATTTTTCCATTCAAACATCTAGTAAGAATTACCGTTTTTGTATAATAATAAATAGCGTAATTTTATTACTGTTTAAAAAAAATGAAAAGTGGAAATGAATTAAATAAAAAAAATTAAAATAATAAAAAATATAGACTACATACCAATTAAAATAAAATATGTATATGGAAGTAAAATATTCATTACTGAACAGAAATTCACAGTAGGTTTTCCTTAAATACAGTCATTCATTCCATTGAGAACATAGAGGGAGGAAAATGAAATTAAAAATTATAATTTAGATAAATAAATAGTGGAGAATAAAATGTCTCGGTTTTTAAATAGATATATAAAAAAATTTAACCCCAATAAATAGATATAATCATTTTTGAAGTATGATGAAGTTATAAAACAATACAATAGATCTGGAATGACATGCATCATATTTAATTTTATCCTCATGTATAATAATATTAAATTAATTAATATTTTATAATTTATCAATATTTATACTTATAATAAATTACATGGTTTTCTTATAATATCATATCAAGTTTTCTTTAACAATCATTCTTTATTATCATTTTTATTTCTGTTGTAAACTACTTCATTTTTCATGTATGATTTGATACCTTATAATACATCATTCTTGATCATTTTTATATCATATAAAAAATTGTTATCATTATATAAATTTATAATTTATTAAATATATACTTATTTATAATTATCCATGAATGGAGGACATGAAAAATTTATCACATAACCTCATGGGGGTAGTATTCCACACATACAATAAATGGATATTATCAATTTCTAATTGGAGGAAGGGTAAAAAGATAATTTCAATAATATATTTATAGAAACATAATTATTTTAAAATATTCATTTTTAATAATTAAAATTATATTTATATCTGTCCAATTAATATGGATATGAAAAAACATAAAATTCGATGTGGATATAGCATTCTGGGTGTATACATGAGAAACATTTTAATTTATAAATGATTTAATATTTATAAAAAATCACAATACAATAACTTTGCTAGAATCTTAAAATAAAAATTATATTTTTTTCATTATGCTAATATGGGCACATTAGATTTATAAGATGTATAAGAATTAGATAACACTGAATGAATCAGTAATAATTATTATCATTTCATTGAGATAAACTCTTCTACATACATCTTATAACATCATAATATTTTCATATGAGAAGTATATATTCTCAAGAAAATAAAAAGGGAATATTAGATATGTTTTTGAATATTTTTTCTCGGATAGTGGGAACAATGTTTTGGAATATAAGTGGAGGGTGGTGCCCATTTATATGTGAGGAGTGGGACATATATAAAGATAATATAACTATTGAAATAATATAAATTCATTTTATTTTTAAATTGGGAAAATAGTTCAAAATTATAATTTAAGAAAATTTAAGGTCATAATAAATTTACCAAAAAAAATTCAGACAACATTATGTAACATTTTTACCCTTATCTCATAGTTTAACCCCTATAAAACCCATTTTATCCCTAACCATGTTAACACGTCTTTTATTGTTTTGAATATTTGTTATGGAAAATATATGTTGACCATATTACATAATATTAGTTAAAATATTTCCAAATATATAACTAATTATACATGATCGAATTTTTTACAAGTTTGAAAAATTTTAGTAATGTAATTGAGAAATTAAAAATGAAAAATAATTTTATAAAATAATTTTATTTATATATGAATATGAATTTATTGAAAAATAAATTAAAATTATAATTCCCATTGATTTAATAAAAAAAATAAAAAAAAATTATTTTAATTTAAAACTAAACATAATCCTAAATTAGTCTTCTATATAGTTTATTATAAGTGATGAACAAAATAATATATTAATGATATCTCGATATTTTGTGAAATATATTTTTTGAATTAATATAATCTTTACAATATTTTTCATTTCACAAAACATTGAATATAGTTCTTGTTATATGAAATCACCATGTTCTTCTTGAATTGTATTCATCACCAAGTCGAGGTTCCCCTTCACACAGTAAATATATAATATTGTGATATATGAAACACTATTATTAGATTGTGTTGTACACTAGGATGAATTCTTTTGAAAACTTTCATTTCATTGAGGATTGATTTTTACTATACTAAATTTTGATAATAATATATGTACTGAAACATTATTATAATTACCACCTAGTCGATCGAATAGAAATTGTAAATAATATTAGTAATTATGAAATTATTATATAATAACTTTGATAAATTGAATCATTTTTTATCAATTATTAATAAATTAACGTAAATTCTATTTAAAAGAAAAAAAAATATTTTCTATAAAAAAAATTGTTTTATGTATAAATAAATTTTCTTCTCAATAAATATAACAAAAATAATGAAGTTTTTTTTGAAAAGTTATATTAAATATTAAATCAAAATATTTTCACACTCTTCTAATAGATTCTATATACATATGTTAAGAATAAATCAAATTATTTGGTGAAGAAAGATTTAATTTTCAATGTGGTAACTTAACTACCATTCAATAGAGAAGCCATTTTTTATTATATTTTGACCCTTTTCTTAATTTTGTATGACAATATAATTTTTACATTATATATTGATATAAAAAATTGCTTTGGATGAGCATTTGGTACTTCTCTCAAAAGTTTCACTTTGTGATGAATATTTAAAAATACAGAATTTTAATTTATACGTGCTATTTCATCAAAATAAATTCTATTAATAAATTATATTTTTATTGGTTTTAATGTATAGTTAGATAAATAAGTTATCATTTAATCAAATTTAAGTCATTGAAATTAATTTTACATTGAATTTGGATATAACAAATATCATTATTTTGATCATTTTCACATTAAAGAAACATTATTTCGTCCCATATATGCGATTGAATTTTAATTAATTTATTGAAATTATGTGACTTTCTATAAGAAAAATGGATTAAATATTTATAATAATATGATCAAAATTTACCAATTAGGCCCCTTTTATTTTTTGGAATATAGGAATAAAAATTATAGTAGTTTTTATTACCACAGTTAAGGTAAAATCGTGTAATTAAGGGTAAAATTAATATTATATGTATTTGAAAACAACTGTAACACTTAACCCAATGTTATTTTATTATTTTACCTCAAACGAAAAAAGAAATTTTTTAAATTTAATAATTTAATGTGATATTTTCCATGAAAATGACCTGGATATTATTAAAATCTAATAGGGTGGGAAAATGGAACACTGTTACATTTAATATGTATTTTTTTTAATATTTGGATAAATAGATTATATGTTCGACTTTGTATACTCTTTTGAAATATAAAATGTTAATATTAATCATTGTAGTATATTTTTTAATTTTTTTGAAGAAATATTTTTCATTAATAATTAAATAAAATGTATAATTATGGTTCATTTTAGTCATTATATGTAAAAATCTCAAACACATAATATTGAAAATCTTGTTACCATAGTTAAAATTAAAATGGAATAACTAAGGGTCAATATATATGATAAGCATAATAATAACCCCAAAAATATCTAAAATATATTTTTTGATGAGATTTAAATCTTATCATTTCTTATATTCAAATAAATAATCTTTTGTCTGTATTTGAATTGAGATATAATTTTTGGGAAATTTAATCATTTGAGAGATTTCAAACATTCTCTTTCACTCTCTTATAAAATATTACATATTATTCAATTATCGTGACATTTTAGAAAATATTTTGGTTTACCAAATTCATTCCAAATATCCTTCCAACCTCCCTCCCATAATCATATAATCCACACCTAGTTTATATATCTACACAAATAATTTTATATGTGGAAATTAAAAGGAGATACCCAAATAATAGGTAACGTTCATCAATGAATGTTTTTATTTATTTTATAAACCTCATGAATTATTTTTATTTCATGATTATATAATAAAATAATTATCATATATGTACTGATATGTTTTTAAATTATAGTTCCTAACTATAATAATTTTCATTTACACGAAATGAGATGCACAATCATCATTAGTGTATATGGAATACGACCACAATTCAAAACAATGTCGCTCATTCTTAAATTTAGATATTTCAAGGTTGGAAATAAAGATAAAATGTCTATTTTTATATTATTGATTTTGTATTTATTATTTATTCATTATTTTTTAAATATATTATAACACATACCCTGATTCATTCCATTTCGTGGAAATACGATAACTTCAATTGTAGATGTCTGGACTACCACCTCCTCAAAGATATATTATTCATTCAAACATTACATGGAATGTATAAAGGATGGGTTTAATAGAATTTTAATATATATATTTTAATTATTATATTGAAGTTGTATTATATATATATATATATGAAATTTACGATCTTTCATTAAATACAATAGGAAAACGGAAGAAACATTCATGTGTATTTATGACCTTTTGTCTGCATGAATAGTGTATTTAATTTAATAAATATATTTTATAAAGATTATTATAAATACATATATAGTGACTATATATTATATTTTTATCAAGGTTATCATTCTAGAGATAATGAAATCTTTTTCTAATTATTAGGACTATGAATAAAAAGTGAAAACATGTACGAGAAACAAAGCGTTTATCACCCAAAACATACCATAAACAATTAATTATTCAAAATTTGGTGATATAATGAAAGAAGTAAATAATATATGGTATTATATAGATTAATATAGTTCTTTAATATATTTATAGGGAATATATATTTATTATATGTGATATCTTCATGTGTATAATGAGATTCAATATATAAAGTCAAGGAAGTTTTTAGTCTCACTTTTATTTCTATGGGACTTTTTTTAAATTCACAAAAAATTTCATTTATGTGGTGAATATACTACCCATTAAGGTAATATATGTTTCTAATTAGTAAATTTATGGGTATTTACATATCCATTTTATTATTTCACTATAATCGGGTTTACAGTTCACATATTTTCAAATGGGAATGATACTTTTGTCTAAATTTTCAATCATTAAGACACATGTTATTTTATTCCCAAATACTCTTTTATGAGGATCATATAGTTCCATTTTTTACTTTATAATCATTAATATAAATAATTTCATGATATTCTATTTTTCATTCATTGTTATACTCTATTTTGTCATAAATATATGTTTCTTCAAAAAAATGATTTTTTAAAAAGTTTTAAAATTTTTTTAAATGATATTTTAAGATTATTTATGAGATTTTATTTGAAAGATATAAAAAATGGTTTCAAAGATTCCTTTTAGGTATCAAGGTTATTATATAGGAAAAATGATCCCCAAATGATTTATGATTTAAAAATAATTTTCCAAATTTGAAATGATATGCTCATAAAAATTATTTTTAAAGGATATTAGAAAATAATGTTCCACATAAGATTCTGTATATTGATATTATTATTTATTTAATGGGGTTATAATATTAGTATTATATAATTATTAATTAATTCATTATTTTATTTTTATGATGAATTATTTCGGTTTTTTATCAAAATTATGTATTGATTTAATTTTTTTATTGATAAGACCTATATATCCTTATAATGTATTGGGTAAACAATAAATTTTATATGAACTAAACGTGTAAAAACAAGGTCATCCAATGAACATAATAATAGGTTATACTAATGATAATCCTAATCCCTCAATTTGAGGGTAAACATGAGCATTATCTTATTCCCAACAACAAGAGGCTACATAGGTGTCCATCCAAAGCATGAAACAGACAAGTATATTGGATGTAATCCCGAACCAAATTTTCATAAAATTGTGATTATCAAATTCCAATCATACTATTAATGTATTGGTATATATCATTGAAATAACATATTCTAAGATAATGTGGATACCACTAATTCTATTTCTTGTTCCATTATTATTCTTTTATGGATCATGTGCTTTGATTATCTTTTAATTTATGTCATATGAACTACCAATATGTATTCCACGACTCATGTATAAAATATTTTAATGGAGGGAATAGTCTTAAAATGTTATTTTAATGTTTTCATACCTTTATATTCATGTTATATTTATATAACGTCATTGTTTACCACTTACAATGCATCTGAGATCACCCTTCCTAATATTTATATTGTTTATGTTATAATGAACGTTTTTAAACTATTATGGTAATTAGGAATGTGATTTTGTAATGTAATAAATAGTCGTCAAACAAAATGTAATATCCTAGTTTGAAAATCATGTGTCCTTATACTTGGTATAAGAGGAAAGATATAGTCATCCATTGGAATCTCAGATGTGAAAACATTAATAATATCCCTAAGGTTAATTCTCTAGATAAGTGTTGGTATGTATCTTAGGATAAACTCAAGATGATGTAGATTATTGTGGGTGTCTTAGTTTAGACATTATATAATTTAGTTTTCATAGTTATGTTGTTTTCCATGATGATAATTGTCTCCCACACTCTGCTTTCTTGTTTTAGTAAATGGGGGGAACTAGAAGGAACTTTGTTAACATTGAATGTGATGACCAATTTACTGATGACCTGTTAAAATGGGAGATCATTAGCGTGATGGATGTTATGATTATGCCTAATTAGTTTTCAAGGAACGTTATTAACAATATGTTCTTTAAAAAACACTCAGACTCCACTCAGAAAATAAATAAATAGTTTAATTTGAATTATGGTAATGGATACACAGGAGGAAAAGAGATTCAATTTCCATTGTGTCATGAATTTGCGAAGAAACACCAAAATGGATATCTTTTAGAAAAAAAATCATATTTTTACTGTGGGAATGATTGAAACAAACCACGTAACTACAAAGGGAAATGAAAAATTTTAGTTAACGAAATGGATGGGATTATTATCCTCCCTATTCTATAATCAATTGATGAATTATTTAAATGTGTAAGGAATCATAATTATCAAAATTTATGTCCGATGTGGAATTTTCATGAAGATAATAAGAATGAACGTACATGAAAGGGAAATATTGATTCTTATGACGAGACTGTATGTGAAAATTGAATGGAAAGAGGACGTATCTATAAGAATGAGGTGGCATTGTTAAATGAATATGTATTAAATAATGTAATTAAAGAATTTATGCATTTAGATTCAAGAATTAAGGTGTGATATATATATATATTTAGACACTTATATTTCAATTTATGTTTTTCACTTAGTATTTAGAATAATATTTTTAATGGTTTTATGGATAATAAAATTTTATTTAATAAAAAGGTGATATTCTTAGGAAATACATGATTAAGAAAAATATAACCCTTAACATATTCAAGTCATTAAGATAACTTTTTTTGGATAATGTAAATTTAACGACACTAATTATGTTATAATTTATTAATGACTCCTTCAAAATTTTATTATTCTATCGTTGATGAAGTTTAATAATTTTTTGGACTTATTGAATACATCCAACAGTATATAGAATAAGTAATAATGAATTTATTACATAATTATTTATAGTAATTTAGGTCTTTATCAAATTAAAATAGAGTACATAATGAATGTATTCAACTGATTGGTGTGTGAGAAACATGTGCGAACTTATTTTATATAGTGGATCAATGTTAAATTTTTTTAAGAAAAGTTATGTCCTTATTTATACCTTTATAGACATTACTTTTTAGAAAGGGTCATAAGTATTACCATTTATGGAATTGTTTTTGTTAAATACAGATGAGGTTTTAGTGAATAATTTATTCTCTCTCTATATGAGGGTTTATACATACTAGGTAACATATCCTAACCATATTTTTGTGATGATAAATATAGATATAAGTATGTACTTGTAATCATAATATGGGACTTATAAACTACTTGTTATATTGTTATTACAATTTCAACATAACTTATTAGAGTAAGAGATGAAGAATTGATTGATCAGAGAATAATCGAAGAATGATATTGTACATATAGATCAAAACATGTATGCATTTCGTCTCAATTAATATTGAAATAAAATTTTATCATATTATCATCTTTTATGATGACATAAATTAGAATTTTATTACCTATATGGTCAATGGTTTTGTAGATATTCACCTTATATTGACCTTATTATTTATCACTCTACATTAGAACATGTTAGTTAGGTTTCTCTTCCATGTCCCAGTTTTATCTTTCCAACTATGTTCACATATGTGGAAACGTAGTTATGAGTTACATTGGGTGACCGTTATGTTTATATATTTCCATTATTAAAGGGAATTTTAGTATTAATTTTTATAATGTGGGTTTCATTGAATGGAAAATTTAAGTATTAATCCATTGATAACCTAGATGAATATAGAGGGAAAAAAATATAATGGTGTCATAGTGTATCAAACCAGATATTTTTTGAATTTTATATTTTTGAATTAATTTAACATTTTATACATTTTTCTTTTCAAACAACACTAAATATCACTCATGTTATATGAAATTACCATGGTATTATTACTTTTTATGCAACAAAAAGTCAATGTTTAGTTACAGAAATAGTTATATTAGCTTGTAGTACATGAAATATTATGTTTGTATTGTGTTACACACAATGAAGGAAAATTATGATAACATGTGTTATACATGTGACCATGTTTTACTGAACAACAATATATTATTAAAATTGTTTTTATAATTTTATTATAGTTACCACAAAGTCATTTGAATGTAAATTATAAATAAGAATAAATATATTATGAAAATATGATTTAATGATATATATAGAATGAATCATTTGGTCATCAATTAGTTATAAATTAAATTAATAACTATATGATAACAAAGAGAATCCTTTTGCATGAAATCTATTTTTATATATAAATACACCATTTTATATCAATAAATTAAAAAAACACAACGTATAATTTTCTTAAGAAATATATATATATTAAATATTAAATTAATTTTTTTGACATTATTCCAATATATTTGATTTTAATAAGATAATATTCTATATAATTTTATTAATAAAGAGATATATTTTTCAAATTGGTTATTTTACCATCTTTTAACGGGGAATCCATTTGAAAAATAATTTTAGGAAATTTTAAAATTTTTACATGAAAAAATAAATATATTAATTGAATTATGGATATCTAAATTTACTTTGGTGATGTTTTTTTAAAATTTTTGATAAGATTCATGCCTTGATGAATAGTAAAAATAGCTATTTTTAATTTAAAATGAGTTTTTCATGGAAATATATTTTTTGTATTAAATATATATTTATGATCTATTTTAAATTTTAATTACATTTAAATTAAATCACATAATATAATTTCTTTCATTTGATTCAAATTTATATTGAATTTGGAAATAAAATCATATCTATCTTTTGAAAATTTTCACATTAAAGACCCATTTTTTCACCCCGTATGTGGGATTAAATTAATTTAATTTATGAAAATAATGTGAATTTAATTTTGAAAAAAGTATTCCATATTTTTAATCAGAAGGTGCAGATTTTGTAAATGGGGAACCTTTATTTTTTGGACAATATAAATGGTAAATTTCGTGATTTTTTACCACAAATATGGGTAAATTAGGTAAATAAGGGTAAATATAATTCTATATGTATTATAAAACTACCACATCACATTCCCAAAATTTATCTGATGATGATAATTTGACCAATAACACATATGATTATAAATTAAAGAATTTTATGGAAACATGTCCAAGAAAATGACTTGGATATCATTAAAATTAATGAGATTGAAAAAATGGAACACTCTTACATAAAATAAATATAATATTTTCAAAAGTAAGTTAAATATTTGTAATGTTAATCTATATATAATATTGTTAAATATAAATTGTTTATATACATCATGATTTATTATGTTTAAATTTTTGGAAATAATTAATTTTCATAAATATTTACACAATAGTGATGTAGTCATTATTCAATTAATAAAAACAATCAATTAAATGATATAATAAATAATAAATGAAATATAATTTTACCTAATTATGGTGATACAATAATTTCTATTTATACCAATGACATGGTAGTGGTGTTTTTAAAAAATTATTTCAATGTTATATTTCTAGATTGATTTTCTTAAATTCAATGCAATGTATAATTTCAAAATAGGCAGGAATGAAATTTTATGAAAATGTTATTTTATAAAATTAGTTAAACATCATAAAATCATAAATAAGGAAAAATGGGATTTTATATGGTATAAATAAAAAAAATAATGAATTTGATGGATCAATTTATACCTTATATATAAAAATATCAATCTGTTAATATTGAAATGCTTTTTATTATAGTTATAATTAAAAATGAGCATCTAATGGTTGATAAAAAAGATAAGAATTAAAATAAAAGCAAATATATAAAATATATCATTTGATTATATTACAAAAATTATAATATCATATATTATAATGAATGGACAGTTGAGGTATTTTAATTTATATTTAATTTAGTAAAAATTAATCTTTTCATAAATTACCAAATTACCCCATCCCTCTCATATAAATATTAACCTCTACATTAGTTTTCTTCATGATGTAGATCTTATTTTTTTGATTTCCAATGTAAAACTATCCTAACCAATTCCCTACCTTAATCCTAGAATCCATAATTTTGGAATAAGTCCAACCTATTAACTCAGTTTTTGGAAAGTCAAAAGGATATACTAGAAGAAGAGGATACATTCATCAATGAATGTTTTTCATTTATTTATTCCATAATCACCTTATATAATTATTATTTAATGTTTATATTATACCATATATATAATTAATATAGTGATATGGTTTTATAATATTGTATATACCAACACTCACACACACACCCCGCAAATGGGATTCACAGTCATCATTCCTATATGCGGAGGACTACAGCCTCGTGAACCGATGTAACTCATTATTCTATTGCCACCATTAAAGCATGAAATAATGATGAAATTTATATTTTTATTTTATATATATGATATTTAATATTTATTTATTATTAAAAAGTTATTATATAAAACATTCATTCATTTTTTCTATTTTTTGGAAATATGGTAACTCTGTTTGGGGATGTCGGGACTACCGCCTCCTTAATGTTATGTGATTCATTCACACATTACATGGAATTTATTTATCATGGTTTTAATGAAATAATATTATATATATTATCTAATAATTATAAAATATATATATATATATATAATTTAACTTATTTTATGTAATACAACATGAAAATGGAAGCAACATCCCAGACTACATACGACATACCATATCCATGAATGATGTATTTAATTTTCTAATTATATTTTTTATATTTTATTTTTAATACATATATACTAAATATTTATGATAATTATATTATATTTATCATTATGGATAAAATAATATCAATATATATGTATGAGTACCATGAATAACAATACATAACATGTCCGAGAAAAAAAGTCGTTATTACCCAAAACATTATATTATCTTGGAAGTGTTTATAAGAGGGTAATATAATTTAATATATATATATATATATAATATGGTATTATATTCATGAATATGGTTATTTAATAGATGAATAATAAAATTATATTTATTCTAAGGGATTATTTCATGAGTACGGTGAGAGTCATGATATAATTTTAAGGGATTTATAGTCTCACTTTTATTTCTACAAGATATATGCAATATTCACTAAAAATTTCTATTATGTGGTGTATATAATATCAAAAACATTCACATATGATTCATATACATAAATTTATGTGTATTTACACATCCATTTTATGATATCTATTTCTTGGATTTCATAGTTCAAAAGTAACAAAATCATCAAGTTAATTTTTCCTCAATTTTCTTGCTTTGAGACGCCGTTTATGTTACATATAAATATTTTATTATGAGGTGAATATACTAATCATTGAAATTATTTATAATGTTTCTAATTATTTTTAATCTTATATTAATCTTCAAACAACATTATTATTTATTTAGTCATGAATCTATGATCATTCAAAATAATATTATTTTTGAAAAATGAAAATAGTTTTATAAGAAATGTTAATAATTTTTTATATTCATTTTTAAAATGGTTTCAAGGATTAAATTATAATTTTAATTATTTATTTTTTGGAAAATATTATTCCAAATTATATAAAATTTAGAAATCATTTTCCAGTGAAGAAAGTATATTTTCCTCATGAACTTTTTCACAATGATATTTCAAAATTATTTTTTATCTAAGATGACTTCTATTGAGGTTAATAATTCATAAATTCAGTAAATATTAAAGGATTCTCTCCTTACTCCTTCTATAGTTAGTTTATGTTTATGAAAATTGATTTTTTTTCTTTGGTAAAACATATGAATTGTAATAATTATTTGACATGTGGGACCTATATCTCCCTCCAATGCAATGGATAAATGTTAGATGTCCTATGAGGTCATAGGGAGCATGTGAGTTCACTATAATCCCACACAAAAATAGGTTACATTTGAGGTCATCCTAATACCTTATGAAGAGTGTACACCAGAGATCATCCTAAGAACACAACAATAGGGTACACGAGAAGTCATCCTAAGACAATAAAAATTAAGGTACACTAGAGGTCATCCTAAACCCACATTAGGTACACATGAGATTATCCAAGCCTAACATTCATTCATTGTTTTTGTAGATAAAATTGAAATTAGATATTCTATGAATATATTTATTCCAAAAATTCTATGTATTACTTGACTAAAATACTCTAATGGTTCATGTGAAATTATTATCTTATGATTCATGTCTTATGAACTGCCAAGATTTATTCCATGAATTATATATATGATCTTTGATATGAAGAGAATAATATTGTAATTTTATCCTCATTTATTTTACCCTTATTCTCATATTATTCTTACGTATCATCCCTGTTTAATCCTTAATGAAAAAATCAACTCACCTTTTCTTTTATATCCATTCCTTATGTTATAAATAATGGGTTTAAGAAAGGGTAACAAAGGGGGAGATCATTATTGAATACGTTGATGTTAATTCACCAAATTAAAATAATGTGTCCAGGTTTCCAAAGGATGTGAAATATTACATTAATCATGAAAGTGTTTTGGTAATTTCCTTAATATTTATATAAGAATATTTAATATCTTTGTTTGAAAATAAAAGGGTTTTTTAAATTTTGTAATATAAGTAATTTTTTTAAACAATTAAATAATCGAATGAGAACACTTTAATAATATCCCTATATATATTTATATGAATATTTATACTAATGTATCAAAGAATATACAAATATTCTCATAGATTATAGTTTGTTTCAAAATTTAGAAATAAAAGAATTCATTTTACAAAGTTATGGGTTTTTCACTATTATAAATATTTCTATTTTTATTATTTTTATTTTTAGTCACTGTAGGAAATGAGAATAAATTGGGCAGTAATGAATGTAATGAAAAATTTGCTGACGAGCAATAAAAATAGATGACCAAATGAGTTGAGTATGTTTGGATCATGCCTAATTATTTTCATGGAAGATGATTTGAAATGTATACCCTTACTAACTCATAGACTTACCTAGTTAGATAAGGATAGAGTGTGCTATGAATTATTGTAATGGATACTCTAGTGGAAGGAAGATTCCTTTTTTTTGTAAAGAATGTTGGAAGAGGTATCCAAATAGATGTTTTAGAATAACTAGAATATAAGTTAACATTGGAATAGAAGGGAAAAAATTAAGTATATACGATGGTAAAATTAAGGTTAATGTCAACATAATGTATATGAATATTGGCCTCCCTAAGGTATAATAAATTGATGAATGCATTAAATGTGGAATTAATGATAATTATATAAATATAATTCCTAAGCAGAATAGATATTAAGATAAATAGGAAGGTAGTTCATGTAATGATTATATTTCTGATGATGATGACATTATATATGAAATGTTAATGGAAATAGGTTTTATGAAATAGGATTTGGTATCATTGTTAAGGGAATAATGATAAATTGAAATAATCAATGTTTTTTTATTTGTATTGAAGAATTATTTTATGATATATATTAGGATTGATAAATTGAATTGTTTAGTTTAGGATTTACATGAATATTTTGAGTGGTTATAATGGAATAGAAATGTGTTATAATTTAAAGGTGTTATTCATGGGAAACAATTGATCAAGGGAAACATAAAAATTAATTTTTTCCTGATGTTATGATAATTATGTTTTTTATAAATTAAATTGAATGGTAATGATTACATTATAATTGAATACAAACTAATTTATAATATGGATTATTATATTGTTGATGATAAATAAAACATTTTTGGAATTATGGAATATATCCATTATTCTTTGAATATGTAAGCATGCATGTTTTCAATAAATATTTATAGTAATTATAGTTATTATCAATTTAAAATAGAGTACACGATGATGATATTAACATGTTCAATACGTGATGATTGACATATATATTTTTATATTTGTGGGAAAACTTTTTATTTAATATTTAGTTTGTAAGTGACCTTATTTTTAAAGGTTTGGACTTTCAATTTTAATAAGAGTTATATGGATAACAATATAAGGAACTATTTATGTTAAATATCAGATGACGATTTCATTATTAAATTATTATCTCACCAAATGAGGATTTATTCATATTGGATAACATGAAATAGCCATTTTTTCGATGATAACTATAAAAATATTGAATGACATGCCATCTTTATAGGGATAATATAATCAACTTGTTTGGAAGGTATTACATTTTAATCATCATTTCATAGTGTATGAAATGTAGTCAATCTTGAGAAAGGCCCAACCAAAGAGTGAGATTGCACTTTTGAGATGAAATCAAGATATTATTTCTTCAAAATATATTTCAAAATATCATATTGTCCAAATATCAAAATTTATAAATATATAAATGAAATTTATAAAACCATTTTGATCCATGATATTCTGGTCATTAACCTTCTAATGATCATACTCTCAATAACTCTCCATCAGAAAATTTTAGTTAGTTTTTTCTTCCATATATATGTTTTAAATATCCTCCGATTTTCTCCTGAGTGGAAACCTCATTATGACTAACATTGGGTACACTTTATGTTTCAACAATTTCCACATTAAAGGTAGTTTTAGTATTCATTTTGATAACGTGGGATTCTTTGAAATAAAATATATTGTATTTAACCACTGACATCAAAGAATAATTTAAATGGTGAAATTAAATTTATCAGGGGTTGAATATAACACCATGTGATTTTGTGAATAATTTCCATTTTAAATTAATTTAATATTTTCAATAT
This sequence comes from Viscum album, assembly GCA_963277665.1. NCBI lineage: Eukaryota > Viridiplantae > Streptophyta > Magnoliopsida > Santalales > Viscaceae > Viscum > Viscum album. Next base: position 1,146,629,677 of record OY728148.1, read on the forward strand.
TTTTCATTTAACCCAACACCAAATAATTCTTGTGTTTTATAATGGAACAATGTTATTATTTTTTTATTCGCAACACAAATTCAAGGTTGTACAATATGAATAAATTATATTTTCATCACGTACACACAACAATATGATTTGATTGTGTTATACATAGAGCTACATACATTGGTTTTCATTCATTACATGCAAGACCATGTTTTACTGAATGAAAATATAATATTAATATAGTTATTAAAATACCATTATACTACCACCTAGCCATTAGAATTAAAATTACATATATGATTAATAAAATTATGAAATGATTCGTTAAAAATTTATATAAAATGAATAATTTGGTCAGTAATTAGCTACAAATAAAAGTAAGAACTATTTGAATATTGTGAAATTCGTTTTCTAAAAAAACAAAATTTCAATGTAAAATAATAATTTTATCTCAATAAATCAAACTAATCACTATTGGGTAATGTTTTTTATAAAATCTATATATGAAATATTGAATATTTTTTTGAAACTCCTCCTATATATTTGATTGGAATATAATAAGAATAAATCCAATTTTACGAATAAAAATATATGTTTTTAAAAGGGGTAATTTTACAACCTTTTAATATTGACCCCCTTTTAAATCATAATGATTAAAATTTTTAATTTTTATTTGAAAAAAATAATCATTATGTTTTAATACGGGATATCAAAATTTTCTTTAGATCAGTTTTTTGTATTTTTTTTGATAATTATAATGTTTTGATGAAAAGTGAAAAAATAAAAAATTCAAATTAAAAAATGATTTTTCATCCAAATAATTTTTTGTATTATTTTTTTAATATAAATAAATTTATAGGTAGATACAAATTTTTATCAGTTAATTCAATTTTGTTCATTAGAATCAATTCTACATTGTATTTGGATATAATAATGTATCAATAATTTGGAAATTTTCACATTAAAGACGAGTTGTTTTGTCCCACCTATGAGATTAATTTTTTATCAATTTATAAAAATTAAATGAATAAAATATGAGAAAATCGATTCTATATTTGGAATCAGAATGACCATAATTTTTAGTTAGTTCACTTTTATTATTAGATAATATGTATAATAAATTTGGTAGTTTTTATTTCAATGATTAAGTGTAAATCCGGCAATTAACTATAAAAAAAATATTATAAATATTTTAAAACTACCCTAACACTTTCCCAAATATTAATACATGATGTTCATTTTACCATTAACATCAAAGGTTTTAAATTGAATAATTTAATCTAAACCTTTCCATATAAATAAATTAGATACTATTAAAATCATTTATAGAGGAAAAATGTCACACTCTTAATTTTGATAAGAATAATATTTTTAATATGTGGTAAAATAGGAAATATTCCCTACATTGTATAATATTATGAAATTTAAAATTTTATCTTAATCAGTTAATAATATTTTAGGATTTTATTAAGTACACTTTTTTTATAAATAGTTAATCATTGAAAATTTAGTAATTATTTCATGAATAAAACAATAAATTAAATGAAATAATATATATTAATATAAATATAATTTGGAATAATTAAGGTGATCCATGAATTTTATGTGCCAATATGGTTGTATTAAATTAATTGGTTTGATGTTATCATACTAGATTTATTTTCATAATTTTAATGTAATGAATAGTGTTATAGTTGAGGCTAAGTGTATTTTATGAGAATAATATTTTATTAAATTAGTTAAAAAAATTACTAATAATGAAATAAGAGATGTAATATGGTATGTAATAAAATTAATTTTAATTCCCGGACCCCAGAAGCACATAGTCGGGGCATAATTACGTATCATTGGCATGATCACAAGAGATCAAGTCTTGAAATACCGAATAGTTTAGTAGCCTTGCAAGAATCAGAGACATTCATAAGTTTTACATTAAATCATAAAATGGAAAACTACAACAACATTGTTTCCATATAAAACAATGAGACACCATAGACTATCCCTGTAGGTCCATTATAATATACTTCTTCGATTCCTAGGAAAAATAATACAAAGAAAGGTTTGAGCTCAGATTTTCAGTAAAGATAACAATATAGCAGAAAATTTCATAATTAAGAATAAACATTTAAGGCAATGTATAAAAAAACAAAAGCCTTTTAAACATGAACTTCTGCATAATATGGCAAATATAAAATCAAATAACTCCATTATCATATTCACATGGATATTCTACTAGTTGAATAATCACATGTAATATCAACAACCACTTACATAATGAAGAAATTCATAATGTCGAACGTCATAACCACATAGTAAAGGCCTTGGGACATGACTACAAATAAGATTTTGTCAAGGCCTTGTGCCAAGACACTAGTTCATTTCATGAGACCAACCGATGCATCGAGGAGCTCTAGCGGGATCCACCCATCACTTACTAAGTCCAATTCATTCCTCATATGAAACGTTTAAAACATAACATAAACATTCGTATTGAAACTAGGTTATGAAATGTCAATACATTATCCAGAACCCATGAATGGTATGAAATAACACTTCCACAATCAAACATATCACAAAACCTTCAATACTATATTGAAGTTTTTTATCATAATACATCTACTTCAAACAAACCTAAAATCCATCAAAAGATGATGACATAGATGAAATAAAAATATTTTTAGAGAAATAACTCTTTCTATTTTGAAGTCATTTAAAAGTATTGTAATTATAAAAGAAAACATTTATTTTTGAAAATATTTTTATAAGCTTGTAAGGGAATCTTTTATGATGTTACAATGGCGGAAAATAGCCACAGTTTCCATATAAGTCAAAAAAACATTATTTCCTTAATTTTGTCAAAAATGTCATAAAGTACCATGTTTGGAAAATGATGGAAATATTCCTTTCAAAAACATATAAGGTAAAATAAGGGTATAAATGACATTAAACCATTTTATATTAAATAGTAAATTTTATTGAAATAAATTTTTAAGAAACATGGATGTGGATGATAAAGAGGTCCCAGTAGATACTTACGAAAAAACCCTCAGATAATAAAGAGATTGTGAAATTCACACTTACCATGTTCTTTGACATGGTAGAAGTTAGGTTAACCTCCTGTATAATGGTGAAATAATTGTAATTAAATTATACAATAATCATTTACATTAATATAATATCATATATGATCTTGTTTACATTGCTTTGTTAATAATATCTTACAATTATCGTTGTTTCGGGTGTTAAATGATTTGTTTTCCTTTATATGATTTTCTTTATAAGTAATGTTTGTTATGGATATGATGTATCTTATTCATATTCCGAATGATATTAAGTATTTAAAAATTATTTTTTATCATCTAATGAAAATTAGTCTGGAATAGATATGATGGGGAATGAATCTCATTGCGTTCGTGGAGATTGTAATCTGTACGTAGGCATGAGCGATAATATAATTTTTTTTGATATGAAAATAATATATAATTGGATGGTATATCATATATATGGAATCATTATCATTTTATATTTATTATTTACATCAATTACACATCATTATTATACCCATCCAAAAAATATTGTATGGAATAACAATTACAGCACGACGTGAAGACGACATGCCGTATGTACACACGTAGGGTGACATGACATTCAATAGTTGGATAGAATAATGAATATGGTGTTGCCATATTTATAATAACATCAAATTATACTGAATATTCTAGATATATTATATTTTAATGGAATCAACAAAGAAAGAGGAAGTGGAAGAAGAAAAGAATCTGAATGATGTGATGAAATATTTACCTCTTCTTTGGGTTCTTTCTTTTGATTTGATCAAAAGCACTCCTTATGTTGGATTTATGAGTAAGGTAAGGCCTTCTAGATAAAGGGTGGAAAGTGGAAATGGTATTAGGGCAGGGTTTTTCCAAGCCAAATGGCACTGAAGGTGTGAAATAGAGAGAAGGGGAAGTTCCCTTTTATAAGAGAGGTGAGGGGTACCATAAGAAAATCTAAAATATTATATTATAATAAAATAATTTTCAGTTTCTAGTGGATCGAAAATAAATTATTTAAAGGATATGGTTGGGATGGGTCTAAAACCACTCAACCAATTGGTTTTAGACACGTTTGGGTCACTATATTAACTTTATCTTTTAGTTTTAACTATAGTTAAATAGTTTGACATTTACCTTGTCACTTTGTATATTTATATTATATGGTTAATAAACAAACTACAATCTTCCAATAGAACCTGAAGTGGTTCTTTAATGATACACCAATCATTATATAAGTCTTTTGGCTGAACCGTAGATTTTTAGGAATATAATATCAATTAATAATATAATATGTTTTTTAAAAACTCTTTTATGTCAATTTTGACACTATTTGGTAATTTATTTTTTCTAAATTCATAACAGCATTATTACTTAAAGAACAATTAATCTAACAAACCCTAACAAGACATATTAAACTATATAATTAGTTTAATTCATAAAAACTCTCATATTATATTTATTTGGATATTTATAATATCAATTATTTTAATATTTCATTAATTATGTAATTACTACATCATCATTATGTCATAAATAAATTATATTATCTAATGTCTAAAAAATATAAATAAAATAAAATTATGTAGGAAATAATTTTATATTTATAATGAATATTATTAGTCTAATTTATCTAATGTGTAACCCTATATTAAAATTGTTTTACTTATTAATCATTGATTTTAACTCTTTTAATACTTCTATAAATAAATTAATAATAAATGTCCTAATCTAATCCAAGTGGATCAAAGGGGTTCATATTTTTTCCTAAGTTTGTCTTTGGTCGATTTATTCTTATCCAATAGAATTAAGACATGTGTTATGGTAATAATAATATCATATTTATCCTTAATTACCCTATATACTTTTAACCATGGTAAATAAAAATAAATAGTTAATATTCACCCAAAATTATTTTCATCTTATTGAACCACATTTTACTTACTGATATCAACTTTGTCTCTCTTATTTTTGAAAATCATCTCACATAAGTGCTAAAATTATGTTTTATGTAAATTTTAAAATGCTCCTAGGAGGTGGGTAAAAGACAGAAAAAAGTTCAATAAAATTTTTATATATCAGAAATTAATATAAACTGACTCCAATTAATTACATTGAACATATAAAGATATTATGTATCTATTTTTACCTAAATAGAATTTTAATGAAATAAATAATTATTTTAATAAAAATTCGGTTTTAATCTAGAACTCATTGTTCATCACTATTCATCAAAAATTGAAATTTTTCAGAAAAATACAAAAAATTCACCCTAAGAAAATTGTGATACTCTGAATCCAAAAAATGAAGTCCATTTTGAAAGATAAAATTTACAAAATTTCGAAAAGTGGGTATTACTATTCATAATGACTAGTTGATTGGTTGTGGTGTGTTAGAACTTGATGTTTTTTACAACACACAGTATTGTATTATTCATAGAGAAGCTTACTATGGAATCTTGGGGTGTTATATTCTCCCCTCATTCAAATAATTTCATCCTCAAAATTTCTAGAATATTACTGCATAAAATGTCTTGGGTGTTTCTTCATCATAAGTTCGTCGGGTTACCATGTTGCCTCTTCCATATTCTGTTTTCCCCATTTAACGTTTACCAGACGAGTCATCCAGTATCTCAGCAATTGTTCTCTTGCATCAAAAATCATGGAAGACTCTTCGCAAGAAGACATATCGGGTTCCAGTTATAATTTCTCAAACTTGTGTACATGGGTTGGTTCAGGCATGTATTTTCTCAAAAGTGATACGTGGAAGAAATTGTGAACTTTGGAAAGGCTTGGTAGAATTTCCCAATGGTAAGCTACAACCCAAATTTGTTCTTGAATATAAGAAGGTTAGATGTACATGGGACTTAATTTTCCCTTCTTACAGATACCTATAACACCATTCCATGGAGATACCTTCAAGAAAACATGATCTCCTACATGAAATTCAAAATCCATCGTTTGGTTATCATCATAGCTCTTCTTCCTACATTGATCTGGTTTGATGTTGGTTTGGATTACCATCACCTTTTACATCATTTCTTCAACAAGTTCTCAGCCTATGAGTTTTCTTTCACCAACATCATCGAAACAGGTTTGTGTTCGACTTCCCTTTCCCTATAACGCTTCATATAGTGACATCGGAATACTTGAATGGAAGGTATTGTTTTAAGAGAATTCTACCAGAGGTAAATATTGATCCCACATACAATGAATGTAATGTGAGAAATATCTAAACATAACTTCTAAGGTTTTAATAGTCTTTTCTGATTGTCCATCAGTTTGAGGGTGGTAGGAAGTTCTCAAACGAAGTTCAGTATCAATGGATTTCTGAATACATTTCCATAATAATTTAGTAAAATCTGGATCATGATCAGAAATAATTGATAGTGGTACTCCATGAAGTCTTACAAATTCATTAACATATAGTAATTATAAATGTTCAAGTGGTAAATCTTCTCTTATAGCAAGAAAATTTGCTAACTTGGTAAGACGATCAACAATTGCCCATATTTTATCATTCCTTCTAAGAGTCTTTGGTAGCCCCATGAAAAAGAACATCATGATATCATCCCATTTCCACTCAGGTATGGGAAGTGGTTGCATGACTCTTCCAGGCTATTGCCTTCCAGCATTCACTTGTGGACAAACCATACATGTCGACACAAAATTTGCAATCTCTCTCTTTATATTGCCCCACCAAAAATGATCCTTCAAATCTCTATACATCTTAATACTACCAGGGTGTACAGAGAAATTGGAACTATTAGCATCATCCAACAATTCTCTTTTTAGATCAGGTATATCATGAACACAAAGTCCCTTCCCAAATTTCAAAATTCCATATTCATATATAAAGTCACTCAATCTCCCATAATTCCTAGCATTAATCTTCTTTTGAAACCCCTCATCATCAGCCTATAAACTCATTATCCTTTTGTGAAAAGATGGTTTTGAAACCATTTGAAAAGGAATTGATGTTTCACCTTCCATGGTTATTCCCATACCCATATTTACTTGATCCATGAAAATAATATCCCTTTCAACTCACATTTGGTTGCAAACTCCATGATCTTTTCTGCTCAAAGCATTTTCCAGCTTATTTACCTTCCCTGGGTGGTAGTATATAGAGAAATCATAATCCTTGAGTAGTTCAAGACATACCATTTTCCCCATGTTGAGTTATTTTTGTGAGAAAATATACTTCAAACTCTAGTGATTAGTATATATCTCACATTTTCACAATATAGATAATGTCTCCATATCTTAAAAGCAAAGATTACAGCTGTTATCTCAATATCTTGAGGTGGATAGTTTTTCTCATTAATTTTTATGTGTTGTGATGCATAGGCAGTAACCCTATCTTTCTGTATAATCACAAAACCAATTCCTTTCATTGATGCATCACTATAAATTACAAACCCGTCATTCCTCGATGATAGAGTCAATATAGAAGCATTGACTAATCTTATATTTAGTTTATAAAAACATTCTTCACACTCTTTTGTCCAAACAAATTTAAACCCATTACGTGTTAGCTTTGTTAATCGGTTAGCCAATCGGGCAAAATTCTGGACGAAACACCTATAATAACCTGCTAAACCAATAAAAGTATGTACATCAGTTATACTCATCGGTGTTGGCCATTCATGGATTTCCATGGTCATAGAAGGATCATCAGTGATTCCATCCTTAGAGGAAAAATGACCATGAAAAGAAATCTCATGAATCCTGAATTCACACATGCTAAACAACCCATGTAATTCATGTCTTCTAAGAGTCTTTGGAATAATGCACAAGTGATTTTCATGATCTTCATTTCTATTGGATTATAAGAAGATATCATCAATAAAAACAACTAAAAATTCATCATGATATTCCTTTAAAACAATATTCATTAGATCCATAAGGACAGAGGGTGCATTACTCAATCAGAAAGACATTACTGTAAACTCGTAATGCCTGTACCTGGTTCGAAATGCTTTTTTCGGAATGTCTTACTTCGTCAAACATAACTGATGATATCTAGATGGAAGTTCAATCATTGAAAAGTATTGAGATCCAGAAATTTGGTTGAATAAATCAACAATGCATGGAAGGGATACTTATTAATTATATTTATAGAGTTAATCTCCCTGTAGGCAATGCACAACCTTATAGATCCATCTTTCTTCTTAACACAAAGGACATGGGATCCCCTTGGAGAAACACTAGGGAGAATAAATCCCTTATTATTCAATTATTCTAGTTGTTTCTTTAGTTACACTAATTCCACAGTGTCCATTCTTTAAGGGGTCTTTGATATGGCCCTTGAACCAATAATTAAATCAATGGAAAACTCTATTTCTCATTCTTGAGGATGTTCATGTAAATCCTCTGGAAACACATCAACATATTCCTGAACAATAGTTACATCCTCTATTTGAACATTCGATTCCTAACCCACAATTATTTCAATCTCTTCCTCCCAAATAATTGAATTTAGTAGAGATACATGTGGTAGATCTAGAGAAGAATTAGGGGGTGATGTTTTTTCACTAAAGATAAGGTACTCCTTATCATCATTAAAAATTGTAACCTCCTTCTTTAGACGATAAATTTTCAAATCATGTTCTGAAAGCCAATCCATACCGAGGATTATATCAAAATAAATTATGGATACGATGTTGATATTAGAAGATAAAGAACATGTATATGTCATTATGGGGACTAATTCAAAAAAATTGTTGTAATGATACTTCCCTTATGAGTTATGACTTACAACTCCATTGTTAAATCAAATTTGAAATATCTATTTTTCTTAGAAAACTGGGATGATATGAAACAATGTGATGATCCAGAATCAAATAAATATTTTTCTAAACATGAGGAACCATTAAATTACCTGCCACCACTTCTTTTGGAGCTTCAACCTCAGCAGTAGTGATAGAAAAAGGAAAGCCATGATCCCTATTCCTTTTTTGAGGTAAGTTACCTTGACGCTTAGGACATTCATTCACATAATTCCCCATTTCTCTGCTATTGTAGAATTCAACATCGAGAGCCTCTTTTTCCCCTTGAAATCACGAGTTTGGTGGCCATTGTCACCACACATGTAACAAATTTCTATTCCCTTCAGGCAAGTACCATGGTGTTTCGTCCGACATTTACTGTAGGATTGATATTCAACTTTTCCTATCTGCCCCTTATTTCCATTTCTAGAGTGTTCAGTAGTTCTCATCTTCTCTTTCTTTTCTTTAAATTCATATTAATAATATAATTATTATTCTATCTTGATAGCACATTATACAATATCATCATATAGCGAGAAGGATTTTGAGAGTAATGATCGATGGAGATATAGTTTAAACCCATCAAAGAAATGATCAATCATACTTCTTGGATGATGTATATAATCTAAATAATTCCTCTCTAACTTTGTAAAGTTAGCTTCATTCTTTTTGACATTCTCATCCTCCTTTTGACTTAGACTCAGAAATTGTATCACCAGACTTTTAATTTATCTTTATTTTATTAAATCTTCACCTCAGGTTCATTTGTCAAGGTCTGATATGGTTTTCGAATCAAAAGTTTCCTTGTTTAATATTTTTTTTGGGCTTCGGACCCGTGTGTGGTCCCCACTAAATTTTCTTATTATTATTATTATTATAATTGTTTTCATTATTTTTATTCTCATTATTATTATTATTATTATTTTTATTATTATTTTTAATAAATTTTATTAATGTTATTTTTAGTATTGTTAATTATATTATTTTTATTTATGGTTTTTATTATTATTATTATTAATTATTATATTATTATAAATTAAAATGAAAAAAAAATCTAACTCTAATCTACCCCAAATCTCATCACCCCCTTCCCCATTTTTTTCATCTGTATGCCTCCTTCTTCCCCCATACCTCCGCCCTCGCCTCACCCTTTTCCCTTGCTGGTGCACTCCAGCAGGCCACCTTTACCGCTCCACCAATATCTTGAACCAGCCATTGTCCATCCAGCGCCCCTTGCGAAACTCACCCAATGCGCCGCCTCTTGTTTCCTCCCACATCTCTGCCCACCTGTACCTCCACATCCTAGTTTTCCCCTCCGCGCATGCTGGCCTCATCCCGGATCCCCTACTCTGCGCTCATCTCTGCCTCATACCCTGCCTTACCAGTTCACATCAAACGTGGTCATCAACCCCCTCACAAGAGCCCAGACGGACCTCCCCCTCTCTGTAACGCCCTGACCCCAATTACCCAGAGTCGGTGCATTATTACATAACACTGGCATGATCACATGAATGATCAAATCTCAAAAGACCGATTGGTTTAGTAGTATTGGAAACACTAGATATATTCATAAGTCTTACATTACATCATAAAATAAAAAACTACTACAACAACATATTGTCTCCATAATCCACACTCATATCCCCATATAATATCCCTGCAGGTCATTCATAATTTACTTCTTCACTTCCTGGGAAAATAAAACATAGAAAAGGGGTGAGCTCAAATTCCCAGTAAGGATAACAATATAGCGGAAACTTTCATAAATAAGAATAAAAATTTAAGGCAATGTATAACTAAAACAAAAGCCTTTTAAACTTGAACTTTTAACATTGTATGGAATAAATAAAATGAAATAATTCCATTTACATATTCAATGGTTATTCTACTAATCGAATAATCACATGAAAAATAAATAACCACTTTCATAATGATGAAATGCATAATGCCAGACTATCATAACCACATAGCCAAGGCCTCGTTCCAAGACTACAAATAAGATTTTCTCAAGGCCTTGTGCCAAGACACTAGTTTGTCTCATGAGACCTACCGATGCATCGAGGAGCTATAGCGGGCTCCACCCGTCACATATTAAGTCCAATGCATTCCCATATGAAAAGGTTTAAACATAACATAAACATTCGTATTAAAACTAGCATACGAAATGTCAATACTTTCACCATAAACTATGAATGGTATAAAAATAGCACATCCACAGTCAAACATATCACAAAACCTTCAATACAATATAGAAGTTTTGTATAATAATAAATCAACTTCAAATAATCTTAAAATCCATCAAAGGATGTTGACATAGATGAAATCAAAATTCTTTTTAAAGAAATATCTACTTTTATTTTGAAATCATTTAAGATCCATATAAAATAAAACATTTTATTTGAAAATAATCTTATAAGCTTTTAAGGGAAGCTTTGAAGATTTTATAACAGTGGAAAATAGCCGCACCCGTCGTATAAGTTAAAAAAACATTCTTACCTTAATTCTGTCGAAAAGGTTAAAAAGGACCTTGTTTTGAAAACGATGGAAAGATTCCTTTATAAACCTCTTATAAAAAGTCAAACAAGGGTATAAATTACTTTAACCCATATTCTTGTAAATAATAAATATGTTTTGAAATACATTTCGAAGAAACATGGATGTGGATGATAAAGAAATCCCAGTAGATTATTACGTATAAACAACCTCGGATAATGAAGAGATTGTGAAATAACCCTTACCTTGTACTTTTCCTTGGTTGGGGTAGGTTAACCTCCAGTATAATGGTGAAATAATTTTTATTAAATTATACAAGAATCATATATATTAATATGATACCATATATGATCTTTTAACATTGATTTGTTAATAATATCTTAGAATTATCGTCGTTTCGGGTGTTAACTTGCTCATTTTCTTTTATATGTTTTGTTACATAAGCCATGTTTGTTGTATCTTATTCATATCCAGAATTATATCAAGTCCTTAAACATCATTTTTAAATCATAAAATGATAATTATACTTGAATGGATACGATGGAGAATGAATCTCATCGCGTTCGTGGAGACGTTAGTCCGTACGTACGCACGAGCGACAATATCATTCTTTTGATATTAAAATATTATATAAATGGATGGTATATCATATATACAGAATAATTAACATGTTATATTTATTATTTACATGAGTTACACATCATTATTATACCCATACAAATAATAATATATTGAATAACAATTACACCACGACGTGGAGACGGTAAGCCGTACGTACGCACGTATGGTGACATGTTATTCAAAGGGTGGATAGAATACTGAATATGGTTGTACCATATTTATAATAACATCACAGTATATGTGATATACTGGAGTTATTATTTTAGAATGGTAAGAACAAAGAAAGAAGAAGTGGAAGATGAACGGAACTTGAAAAGGGGTGGTGAAAACATTACCTCTTCTTCGGGTTCTTCCTTTTGATTTGATCAAAAGGGCTCCTTAGGTTGGCTTTCTGATCAAACTAAGGCCTCTAGGTTGTAGTGAGGGATGTTGGGAGAGTATTTGGTCAGAGTTTGGCCTAACCAAAAGTCTTTGAAGTTGTGAAGAAATGAGAAGGAGGAGGGCCCTTTTATAAGAGGGGTGAGGGGCACCTTTGGAAAAGCTAGAAATATTAATTTATAATAAATTAATATTAGGTTTATAATGGCTCCAAAGTTGATTATTAAAAGTTTAAGGTGGGGATAGGTCTAAAAACCCTCAACCAATAGAATTTAGACAGGTTTGGGTACTTATATTAACCTTATCATTAAGTAATAACTCTAAGTTAATTAGTTTCACTTTTACAATGTCTCTTTGTTTTTTTATATAATATGGTTAATAAACTTACTATATACATCCAAGAGACCCCCAAGTGGTCCATTAATGATGCACCTATCATGATATAAGTCTCTTGGCCTAACCGTAGATTTTTAGGAATTTAATATCAATTAATAATATAATATTTGTTTTAAGAACTCTTTTATGTCAATTTTGACACTATTCAATAGTTGATTTTTTTGAAACTCATAACAGATTGATTACTTCGAAAAAAGTCAATTAAATAAATCCTAATATATCATATTATTCTATAAAATAAGTTTTATTCATTAAAAGTTTCATATTATATTTATTTGGGTATTTATAATATCAATTATTTTAATTTTTCACTATTATAGTAATTAATTCATCATCACTGTGTCATAAATAAATTAAATTATTTAATGTCTAAAAATTATAAATAAACTATCACTATGTAGGAAATCTTTTTATCTTTATAATTAATATTTATAATATAAAATACAACATATATAACCCTATGTAAAATTTTTTTTTCTAAAAGATATATGATTGTGTCATTTTTGTATTCATTTAAACTTAATTAAAATAAAGTGTCCTTATCACCTACAAGTGGCACCATGGGGTCCCAAAATCGACCCAAAGAGGCCTATGGTCGAACATGTATCAACCAATAAGTCTAGGACACGTTTTAGGGTATATTAGTATTATTATAATATTATTTTTACCCTTATTTACCGGATTTACCCTTAACCATGGTAAATAAAATATTTACCGCAGTAATTATTCAAAATGTCTAAAAATAAATGTTACCTATTTACACAATTTGAACATCATGATTCCAAATATGGAATCCATTTTTCTAAATTCAAAACACATAAGGGGCAGAAATTAATTTAAAATTAATTCCCGCTGTCAAAATAAAAAAGCGTGTTTTTAAGAGATAATAACTATCAAAAGATTGACACTTGTTTATGTTCGGTTTAATTGTAAAATTATGTCCAATGACCTAAATTATATTAAATGGTAAAAATATATTCTAAATATACTTTAAAACCACTCAAATTCATAATTTATCACTATTAATTATTTTGATTAAAAAAGTTGTTTTTAATTAAAATTTAGTAATTTTCACTATTCATCAAAATATGAAAGTTATCCGAAATGTACCAAAATTTCACCTTAGGCTAAATTCGATATTACGAATCCAAAAATGAAGTCCATTTTGATATATAAAATACATATAATTTCAAAAAGTGGGTATTACTATTCATAACGGCTAGTTTGATTGGTTATGGTGTGTTAGAACTCGGTGTTGCGTACAACACACGCTATCACATTATTCAAAGAGAAGCGTACCGTAGAAGCTTGGGGTGTTACATTCTCCCCTCCTTCAAATAATTTCTCTCTTGAAATTTCTAGAATACTTATCACATGAAAAGACTCGGGTGGTTCTTCATCATAAGTTCCTCGGGTTCCCACGTTGCCTCTTCTATCTTATGGTTTTCCACAAAACTTTTACCAGACGCGTCGTCCGGTTTCTCAGTACTTGTTCTCTCGTATCAAGAATCCTGACGGGCTCTTCGCAATAAGACAGATCAGGTTCCAGTTCTAATTACTCATAGGTGAGTACATGCGTTGGGTCATGCATGTATTTACTCAACAGAGATACGTGGAACACATCGTGAACTTTAGAGAGACTTGGCGACATTGCCAATCGGTAAGATACAACCCCAATTCGTTCTAGAATTTCGAAAGGTCCGATGTACCTGGGACTCAATTTACCTTTCTTACCAAAATGTATGACCCCCTTCCATGGAGATACCTTTAGGAAAACATGATCACCGACTTGAAATTCCAAATCGTTCCTTCGATTATCGGCATAGCTCTTCTGCCTACTTTGAGCTCCTCTAATGTGATTTTGGATTACCTTCACCTTTTCCATCGTTTCCTCCACCAGTTCTGGACCTACAAGTTTTCTTTCACCGACGTCATCCCAACAGGTTGGTGTACGACATCTCTTTCCGTATAACGCTTCATATGGTGCCATCTGAATACTCCAATGGAAGCTATTGTTATAAGAAAATTCTACCATAGGTAAATATTGATCCCACATACCCTGAAAGTCAAGTGAGCAAGATCTCAACATGTCTTCTAAGTTTTGAATAGTCCATTCTGATTGTCCGTCTGTCTGAGGGTGGTAAGCAGTGCTCAAATGAAGTTCAGTATCCAGGGATTTCTGAAGACTTTTCCAGAATCTTGAAGTAAAATGGGGATCACGATCAGAAACAATCGATAGGGGTACTCCATGAAGTCTCACAACTTCATTAATATATAGTCTTGCTAGACGTTCCAGGGGTAGATCTTCTCTTATAGCAAGAAAATGTGCTGACTTGGTAAGACGATCAATAATAAGCCATATTGCATCGTTCCTTCTAGGAGTCTTTGGAAGCCCCATGACAAAGTCCATCGTAATATTGTCCCATTTCCACTCCGGTATGGGAAGAGGTTGCATGAATCCTCCAGGCTGTTGCCTTCCAGCTTTCACCTGTTGACAAACCATACATCTTGACACAAAATCAGGAATCTCCCTCTTCATGTTGTCCCACCAAAAATGTTCCTTCAAATCTCTATACATTTTTGTGCTCCCAGGGTGTATAGAGAAATCGGAACTATGAGCATCATCCAGCAATTCCCTTTTCAGATCAGGTAAATCGGGAACACAAAGTCTCTTCCCAAATTTCAAAATTTCATCTTCATACACAAAGTCTCTCAATCTCCCATCATTCAAAACTTTAATCTTCTTTTGAAATTCTTCATCATTGGTCTGAGTACTCTTAATCCTTTCTATTAAAGATGGTTTGGAAACCATTTGAAAAAGAAATGATATTTTTCCGTCCCTGGTTATTCCCATGTCCATCATCACTAGATCCATGAAAATTGGATCCCTTTCAATTCTCATATTGTTCAAAACTCCATGGTCTTTTCTACTCAAAGAATCTGCCACCTTGTTTGCCTTCCCCTGGTGGTAGTGTATCGTACAATCATAATCCTTGAGTAATTCAAGCCATCTCCTTTGCCTCATGTTGATTTCTTTTTGTGAGAAAATATACTTCAAACTCTTGTGATCAGTATAAATCTCACATTTTCACCATAGAGGTAGTGCCTCCATATCTTCAAAGCAAAGATCATAGCTGCTAACTCGAGATCATGAGTAGGATAGTTTTGTTCATGAATTTTCAACTGTCGTGATGCATAGGCAATAACTCTATCATTCTGCATAAGGACACAACCAAGTCCTTTCTTTGATGCATCACTATAAATAATGAACCCATCATTCCCCAATGGTAGAGTCAATATAAGAGAATTGACTAATCTTTTCTTCAGTTCTTCAAAACATTCTTCACACTCTTTTTTCCAAACTAATTTAACCCCTTCACGTGTGAGCTTCGTTACTGGGATAGCCAATCGGGCAAAATTCTGGACGAAACGTCAATAATAACATGCCAAACCAATAAAACTGCGTACCTCAGTTATTATCATAGGTGCTGGCCATTCTTGGATTGCCTTGGTCTTAGAAGGATCATAAGAGATTACATCTTTAGAGACAATATGGCCAAGAAAAGAAATCTCCTGAAGCCAGAATTCACACTTGCTAAACTTCCCATATAATTCATGCCTTCTCAGAGTCTTCAAGATAATGCGCAAGTGATTTTCATGATCTTCGTAGGTTTTGGAGTATACCAAGATATCATCAATAAATACCACCAAAAATTCATCGAGATACTCCTTGAATACTCTATTCATCAGATCCATGAATACAGAGGGTGCATTAGTCAATCCAAAAGGAATTACAGTAAACTCGTAATGCCCGTACCTGGTTCGAAATGATGTCTTCGGAATGTCTTCCTTCTTTACACACAACTGATGGTATCCAGATCGAAGGTCAATCTTTTAAAAGTATTGAGATCGATGTAGTTAGTCAAATAAATCATCAATACGAGGTAGGGGATACTTGTTCTTTATCGTTATAGCATTGATCTCCCTGTAGTCGATACATAACCTCATAGATCCATCTTTCTTTTTGACAAAAAGAACAGGGGCTCACCATGGAGAAACACTAGGGAGAATAAATCCTTTATTAATCAATTCCTCTAGTTGTTTCTTTGGTTGGACTAACTCTACAGTATCCATTCTGTAAGGGGTCTTCGATATAGGCCTTGATCCAGGAATTAAATCAATGGAAAACTCAACTTCTCGTTCTGGAGGATGTCCAGGTAAATCTTCCGAAAATACATCTACAAATTCTGTCACAACAGGTACATCCTCTATTTTAACATTACTTTCCTCACCCGCAGTTATTTCATTCTCTTCCTCCCCAATAATTGAATTTAGTTGAGCTATTGAGGGTGGATCTAAATAAGAATTAGGTGGTGACGATTCTGCTCTAAAGATAAGGTGTTCCTTATCATTATCATCAAGAATCGTAACCTCTTTCTTCTTACAATAAATCTTTGCATCATAGTCCGAAAGCCAGTCCATACCGAGGATTATATCAAACTCAATCATAGGTATGACGATGAGATCAGCAGATAAAGAAAATTTATGTGCTCTAATGGGGACTGATTCACAAAACTTTGTTGCAATGATACTTCCCTCAGGACTTTTAACTGACAACTCCCTTATTAAATCAAATTGGAAATATCTAATTTTCTTAGCAAACTGGGAAGATATGAAACAATGCGACGATCCAGAGTCAAATAATGCATTTTCTAAACTTGAGGAAACCATTAAATTACCTGCCACCACGTCTTTTGGAGCTTCTACCTCTGCAGTAGTGATAGCATAAGCCTGGCCTTGATCCCTTTGCCTTTTCTGAGGTAAGTTCTCCTGACGCTTAGGACATGCATTTGCATAATGCCCCATCTACCTACAATTATAGCATTGAATGTTGGTAGCTTCCTTCTTCCCCTTGCAATCACGAGCTTGGTGGCCTTTTTCACCACACTTGTAACAGACTCCCATTCCCTTCAAGCAAGTACTAGGGTGTTTCTTCCCGCATTTACCACAGGATGGATATTCAACCTTTCCCTTCTTCCCTTTATTTCCATTCCCAGATTGATCAGCAGGTCTCTTCTTCTCTTTCTTTTCTTTAAAATCATAAGACTTAGAGAATTCCTTTTCAGTCTTGATAGAACATGAGACAATGTCTTCGTACGACGAAAAGGATTGTGAGACTAATGCTCGACGGAGAAATGGTTTTAACCCATCAATGAAACGATCAATCTTACTTCTTTGGTTACGTATATAATCACTAGCGTACCTTGCTAACCTTGTAAAGTTACCCTCATACTTTGTGACATTCTCATCCTCCTTCTGTCTCAGACTTAGAAATTGCCTTTCCATATCTGCTCGATGGTCGCGAGGAAAGTATTTTTCTAAAAACAGATATTTGAACTCCCTCCATTCCATATTTGATACTTCATCATCTTCCTTCATATTTTGAATCAATGACCACCATTGATCAGCATCTCCAGTGAGGCGGTAAACTGCCATGATAACTTTTTCCCTTTCACTGCTCCCCAAAGCCTGAATTATTTTCTCTAGGGAAAATATCCATTTCTCAGCTAATAAGGCATTTGTACTCCCATTGAAATTTTGTGGTTTTTGCCTCATGAATCGATCTAACATTGATCCTACACGCTGCGAATCAGGGTGCTCCATACGGGTAAGGTTATTATTCATAACCTGAGTAAGTTGTCCCAGTATGGTGATTAGCTGATTGGCACCAGTTGCATCACCAGCTACACTATAATTATCTTGAGCAGAAGGGAATTCCCTACATGGAGTGCGTGTATTGATACTGATTCCATTTCTTCCACTAGGCGCCATTTCTAAACAATTACATAAACTAGATCAGTTTATGAATCAAAATACATAATCCTATACTTATAAAACACTTAACATAAATTGAACTATTTATGGATATAATCCATCATCATAAGAATGTTTTGTTTGAGGAAGTATATACTCATAATCCCTTCAAAATGATTAGTATATAAAATGAGAGTTATCCTAAGGATATCCCCCGGGAGTGTCTTAACCAAGAGTGCAGCAAGACCCGTTGTCGTGCACCAGTTCCCGTTCGAGTCTAGCTCAAAGCGGTGTTTTTGGGTTTTACCCCTAGGTACATCTGTGCCAGAGCCGCCTCTACCTGCTCGTATCCAGACAGGGATTTATTGCTCGGAAAACTCACAAAATCTCTACAATACCAAAATTCTAGGAAGTTCTTCTATACTAATCCTCAAATTTCATCTTAGGTCTACGTGCTCTAATCATAGTTTATCTAAATCTAGCTTCCAAGGTTTGTACTAAACTTTCTCTGATACCAACTGTAACACCCCGACCCCAGTTACCCAGAGTCGGTGCATTATTACATAACATTGGAATGATCACAAGAAAGATCAAATCTCGAAAGACCGATTGTTTTAGTAGTCTTGGAAACACTAGATATATTCATAAGTCTTCCATTACATCATAAAATGAAAAACTACTACAAAAACATATTGTCTCCATAATCCACACTCATATCCCCACATAATATCCCAGCAGTTCATTCATAATTTACTTCTTCACTTCCTGGGAAAATAAAACATAGAAAAGGGGTGAGCTCAAATGCCTAGTAAGGATAACAATATAGCGGAAACTTTCATAAATAAGAATAAACATTTAAGGCAATGTATAACTAAAACAAAAGACTTTTAAACTTGAACTTTTAACATAGTATGGCATAAATAAAATTAAATAATGCCATTTACTAATTCACATGGTTATTCTACTAATCGAATAATCACATGCAAAATCAATAACCACTTTCATAATGATGGAATGCATAATGCCAGACTATCATAACCACATATCCAAGGCCTCGTGCCAAGACTACAAATAAGATTTTGTCAAGGCCTTGTTCCAAGACACTAGTTTGTCTCATGAGACCTACCGATGCATCGAGGAGCTATAGAGGGCTCCCCCCGTCACATATTAAGTCCAATGCATTCCCATATGAAAAGGTTTAAACATAACATAAACATTCGTATTAAAACTAGCATACGAAATGTCAATACATTCACCATAAACTATGAATGGTATAAAAACAGCACATCCACAGTCAAACATATCACAAAACCTTCAATACAATATAGAAGTTTTGTATCATAATAAATCAACTTCAAATAATCATAAAATCCATCAAAAGATGTTGACATAGATGAAATCAAAATTCTTTTTAAAGAAATATCTACTTTTATTTTGAAATCATTTAAGATCCATATAAAATAAAACATTATCTTTGAAAATAATCTTATAAGCTTGAAAGGGAAGCTTTGAAGATTTTATAACAGTGGAAAATAGCCGCACCCGCCGTATAAGTTAAAGAAACATTCTTACCTTAATTATGTCGAAAAGGTTAAAAAGGACCTTGTTTTGAAACTGACGGAAAGATTCTTTTATAAACCTCTTATAAAAAGTCAAACAAGGGTATAAATGACTTTAACCCAAATTCTTGTAAATAATAAATATGTTTTGAAATACATTTCAAGAAACATGGATGTGGATGATAAAGAAATCCCAGTAGATTATTACGTATAAACAACCTCGGATAATGAAGAGATTGTGAAATAACCATTACCTTGTACTTTTCCTTTGTTGGGGTAGGTTAACCTCATGTATAATGGTGAAATAATTGTTATTAAATTATACAAGAATCATATATATTAATATGATATCATATATGATCTTTTAACATTGATTTGTTAATAATATCTTAGAATTATCGTCGTTTCGGGTGTTAACTTACTCATTTTCTTTTATATGTTTTGTTACATAAGCCATGTTTGTTGTATCTTATTCATATCCAAGAATGATATCAAGTCCTTAAACATCATTTTTAAATCATCAAATGATAATTATAATTGAATGGATACGATGGAGAATGAATCTAATCGCGTTCGTGGAGACGGTAGTCCGTACGTACGCACGAGCGACAATATCATTTTTTTTGATATTAAAATAATATATAAATGGATGGTATATCATATATAAAGAATCATTAACATGTTATATTTATTATTTACATGAGTTACACATCATTATTATACCCATCCAAATAATAATATATTGAATAACAATTACACCACGACGTGGAGATGGTAAGCCGTACGTACGCACGTATGGTGACATGTTATTCAAAGGGTGGATAGAATACTGAATATGGTGGTACCATATTTATAATAACATCACAGTATATGTGAGATACTGGAGTTATTATTTTAGTATGGTAATAACAAAGAAAGAAGAAGTGGAAGAAGAAATGAACTTGAAAAGGGGTGGTGAAAACATTACCTCTTCTTCGGGTTCTTCCTTTTGATTTGATCAAAAGGGCTCCATAGGTTGGCTTTCTGATCAAACTAAGGCCTCTAGGTTGTAGCGAGGGATGTTGGGAGAGTATTTGGGCAGAGTTTGGCCGAACTAAAAGGCTATGAAGGTGTGAAGAAATGAGAAGGAGGAGTGCCCTTTTATAAGAGGGGTGAAAGGCACCTTTGGAAAAGCTAGAAATATTAATTTATAATAAATTAATATTCGGTTTCTAATGGCTCAAAAGTTGATTATTCAAAGGTTAAGGTGGGGATAGGTCGAAAACCACTCAACCAATATAATTGTGACAGGTTTGGGTACTTATATTAACCTTATCTTTAAGTATTAACTCTAAGTTAATTAGTTTCACTTTTACAATGTCTCTTTTTATTTTTATATAATATGTTTAATAAACGTACTATATACATCCAAGATACCCCCAAGTGGACCATTAATGATGAACCTATCATGATATAAGTCTCTTGGCCGATCCTTAGATTTTTAGGAATTTAATATCAATTAATAATATAATATTTGTTTTAAGAACTCTTTTATGTCAATTTTGAAAATATTCAATAGTTGATTTTTTTGAAACTCATAACAGATTGATTACTTCGAACAAAGTCAATTAAATCAATACTAATATATCATAGTATCCTAGAAAATTAGTTTAATTCATTAAAAGTTTCATATTATATTTATTTGGGTATTTATAATATCAATTATTTTAATTTTTCACTATTATAGTAATTAATTTATCATCACTGTGTCATAAATAAATTAAATTATTTAATGTATAAACATTATAAATGAACTATCACTATGTAGGAAATCTTTTTATCTTTCTAATGAATATTTATAATCTAAAATCCATCATATATAACCCTATGTAAAAATTGTTTTTCTAAAAGATATATGATTGTCATTTTTGTATTCATTTTAACTTAATTAAAATAAAGTGTCCTTATCACCTACAAGTGGCACCATGGGGTCCCAAAATCGACCCAAAGAGGCTTATGGTCGAACATATATCAACCAATAAGGCTAGGACACGTTTTAGGGTAATTTATTATTATTATAATATTATTTTTTAACCCTTATTTACCGGATTTACCCTTAACCATGGTAAATAAAATATTTACCGCAGTAATTATTCAAATTGTCTAAAAATAAAAGTTACCTTTTTACACAATTTGAACATCATGATTCCAATTATGGGATCCATTTTTCTAAATTCAAAATACAGAAGTGGCAGAAATTAATTTAAAATTAATTCCCGCTGTAAAAACAAAAAGCGTGTTTTTAAGAGATAATAACTATCAAAAGATTGACAGTTGTTTATGTTCGGTTTAATTGTAAAATTATGTTCAATGACCAAAATTATATTAAATGGTAAAAATATATTCTAAATATACTTTAAAACCACTCAAATTCATAATTTATCACTATTAATTATTTTGATTAAAAAAGTTGTTTTTAATTAAAATTTAGTAATTTTCACTATTCATCAAAATATGAAAGTTATCCGAAATGTACCAAAATTTCACCTTAAGCTAAATTCGATATTTCGAATCCAAAAATGAAGTCCATATTGAAATATAAAATATATATAATTTCAAAAAGTAGGTATTACTATTCATAATGGCTAGTTTGATTGGTTATGGTGTGTTAGAACTCGGTGTTGCGTACAACAAACGCTATCACATTATTCAAAGAGAAGCATACCGTAGAAGCTTGGGGTGTTACACTCGCCAACTCTAGTCGCTCCCCTACCTCCTTCCATCTTCTGCCTCACCGCTAGCCCATCACATCGTTCCCCCTTGTCCCGCATCCCTGATTTTCCCTACCTTAGCCACCTCATGCCTCCCGCGCTTCACCCCTCCGCCTGCCGACCCTCTGTCATGATCCGACTAACCACACCTCACCACCTCCTAACCTCCACTCGCCAGTGGCTCTAGCCAGTAGCTTCACTCCATCCCCCACCTCTATCCATCCTCGCCCCTCCCTCAGGTTGCTTTCGTCTTGAAACGGCCTCGAATGCATCTCCGGCCAACCGCCTCACCCCGTCGTACCTCTGAACAAGCCTTGCTCTGACCCCCTCATTGTTTCCCTTCAAAGACAGCCCAAAAAACCCCCTGCATCATTACTTTAGACCCTGCCACCCTCATCGCGCCTCCTTCGTGCTTCATCTTCTTCTCCTGCAGGGAGCATCCCCCCTCCGGTATATTTAATTGATCCATTTATTTAGTTATTCATTCATTAATTTATTTATTATTTTATTTATATATTTAATTTCTTGATTATTCATTTGTTTATTTATTTATTCTTGTATTTATTATTAATTTATTTATTTAATTTTCCTTCATTTCATCTTGTTTTTTTATTTAATTTGTATTAATACTAATTCTATCACGAGTTGGGTGACATGTGCTTTTACCACTATCCAGCATGGGTGGTTAGTCTGCAAAGGATTGTTCTACCATCCATAAGAGTTTCTTCACGGTCTCTCGCCATTGATGTAGGCGAAACTAGATTTTCTTTTCAAATTAAATTAATTTAATGCTTGATTGATTTTAGTTAAATATTTTACTTGTTTCAAATTCTCGAAATCCAAATAGTTATTATGTTATAGTGTTATAAAATTTATTGGTTTTCTTAGAAATAGTTTTGAAGTATTTTTCTGTAGATAAATTTATGTGTACTTATAGAGTTTTCTATATTTTGGTATCTTCTTTGACCTGGTTATATAATTGTTAACAAAATGTGCAGTTTTTTTATACAAATTATTTATGCATTGTTTGGTCTTCTTATGAAAACTGTTTAGGAATTGGATTTCTTGTTCATAAATGTATTTATAAACTGGATGCGTCTTGGTAACATTTTATTAAGTACTGCAGTTGTTCTATCAAATTGTGTATATGTTGGGAAACATATTTGGTTAGGGAATCAATGTGTGTTTTCTTTCAAAAGAGTATTTTGAGTGTGTCACTTGTTGGTTATGGCAAGTGGGTGCATTAAAATAATTTGATAGGGGTTTGATGTTTACAATATGGGGGTTGGTGTTATTTTAAAACAGCGTAGTGGTTGATTTGTACTTTAAAAATGGTTCTTGGATCCCAAAATGATGTAGGTTATATTGTGTGTTTTCAAAGAAGTGGTTTTAAATGTATCCCTCAAGGATATAGCCCATTTGTCTTTGTAAATTTTAAAGCGGTATTTTTAGGATGTTATGGGTAAATGATTTTAGTCATGTCAACTCAAATGCCCATTTGGGGCTTTCAATTCAATGGTAATGTTTGGATAATGCTTTTGGATACATTGAAGTTAAGGGAATTTTTGGATCTTCCAACTCAGGGGTGGATTTGTGTTAATGCTTAGAACGATTTGTTTTTGAAAATTGTATATGCCTGGTTGGAACAATAAATGTTTTTAGAATAATTAATTCGACATGGGTGTGTCAAGATGGACAATTAGGCACTATTAGACTTAAAGTAATGTTTGCGGTGAATATTTGAAATGATGACATTTTGATTACTGTATGCCAAAATAACAATTTTAATATTTTGGAAATGGTATCAAATGGTTTTAATGATTTCATTGCATGACATCCCGGTTGGAACCTTTGATGATATGATATATATATATATATATATATATATACATAGTTTGGGGAACCTCTATATGGAGGATATACCTTATTGGTTATCATATAGAGTGTCTGTGTTTGGGGTAGGCATGTGAGGTGAGATGAGTCACACATGCGATGGCCTCCTAATGACACAATATTATTGTATCCACCATGGGTTCCTGGGAGTCTTTTAGATATCAAGTGACAGTTTCTGGTCAACCCCGATTAGACGGGATGGTACCCCAAGGATATGTTGTTAGGCCAGGCGGTCTTTTCCACTATATGGGTCAGTTATGCCGACCAGTGGGTTATAGACTTAGGAGCTTTACCATACACCAATAGGTGGTTCCGAAACCGAGTACGTCCAGGGGTCTTTTATGGATGTTTAAGACAACCCATGGTTACTGGATTATTTTCATTGCTTGTTTACTTTCTGTGAAATAGTTTATTTTTATCTTTATCTTTTACATGTTTTAATCTAGAACAACATTCTTATACTCTGTTTTGGATTTTATATATAAAATGGCAATTGATTTCAGAAATAAATGGTATTTTTCATGTGTTGGGTTTTTAAATAGGAAATCATGTTGCTTATTTTTAAATTCAAAAAACCTAATTTTATAGTTGTATTTCAAACATGCGTTAATGGATTGTGTCGGGAAGGGATACGTTGGGTTTTTTAGTTTATTTTGGCATCCCTAATGTGCATTTTTAATGACCACGCCTATTTTATCATTTCTGTTGTAGGTTTCTTTACTCAGGTTATCTTGGCTCAGTTGCTCATTATTGGAGCAATGTTAGCCTTTGGTCGGAAGGTGACATGAAAGGTCACGTGGAGGTATGTTTAGTTTTATTTTTTTTTCCGCTTCTATTGTTATGTTTATCAGTTGTTTGTGTTTACCTATTTTATTGTAAATTTTTTTGGTTTTTTTAATGGGACAAATCAATCCCAACGATTAAACATTGATGCTAGACACTGGTTTCTAGCCTTTGGGGATCTTGAACGACCTTCAAGCCATGTTGTGACCCGCTCGGGTGACTGATTCAGGGTCAAACTAGGTTGGTTCGTGAAAAAATGGTATCAGAGGGGCCCCTATTACTTGGGGTGTTCGATATATTGAGATAAGGAATTTCGGGACACGAGAGGTAGGTATGGGAAGGACGTCATGAACCCTCACCCGTTCCAAACCTCAAGTCACCAGGGGTAGTCTGAAAATTGACTTCTTGTCTCGTTCTGATTTGTTTTGGATTTAGGGATGACAATGGAGGCAAACCAATGATACTTTGTGATCTTACATGGCGTAGTGAAAAATGTGTAGTCCACGTACATGGTTTATGTTCTTCCTAGTCGTTGACACTTACTTGGGGCGTGGCCCACTACCTTGTCATTAGCTTAAAAATTAATTCTAGTCCCCCTATTCGGTGATTTGATGAAGGTTGTGTATTCTATTGGTTCTAGTGGGTGTAATTGTAATTTTTAAAATTAAAAAGGTTTTTTAAATGAGAATTTTTTATTTTAGATGGAATTAAATTTTTGAAAGGGATTTTTTTTTAACCTGAAAGCTCTTGGTCTAAAAATCTGGTGGTCTCTTAGAACTGGTAGAGGTATGGTTTTGGTGAAACCTCTGGTACTCTTTATGAACGTTTTCAAATGTGAGGGAATGCATGTTAAATGTGTGCTGGTAGGTATGGATGAAATCAGATGAAGACATGTGCAACGGTTCATGGTATTACTGAGGTGTGCACAAGGAATTAATGGCTTCACCTTGTTTTCTCAAGCGATTTTAATATAGGGAAAATGAATCTTGGAAATTGAAATTGATTGGAAAAGTGGGATTGGTATTTGTAAAATGGTCTCCAAAAAAGGCGGTTTTGAAATATAAAATAAAAAAGGGTTTATGAAAAAGGATTTTTTTGTCGTGTTTTTGTTTGCTTGTTTCTTTTGAGCTAGTTGATTTTGATGATGGCGCCTTTAATGATATTGCTACAGCTTGATATAGGTTTTGGATCTTTGTTTTACATGTTGTTCAGAAAATGCCGGCCAGAAAGGCCCCCAATGTTTCTGATAATTCATGAACAGTTTTGGTCCTTCTTAGAAATTTCCTATCCTTCATGGTGATCATGGTCTGTTAGAAGTAGAAGATTGAATTGAAGAGTTCGAAGGCATCTTCAGAGTTTTGGGAACTCCCAAAGATGTCAGAGTGCGTGCAGTTTTGGGTGTGTTTGAAGCTCTGGCACTGGATGAATGGGAGTTGGTTTCCCCACAGTCAATGTGAGTAGGGATGACATGGGATGTCTTTAAATTCATCTTCATTTGATGGTTTATACCTGAGGGGTAAAGACTAAGAAAAGTGAAGTTCTCATGCATATTCAACGAGGCCAACAGATGGTGGAGGCATATTTGGCCATTTCAAGGATCGTGTGTCCTTATATCTGGAGGTAGTGTCACAAGATTTGATGAAGGCTTCTCTCTTCATTGGGGTTCTTCATCTAAAGATCATGGAAAAAGTCATCCTTTATATGGACCAACATTTAGAAAAGATGGTGGATGAGGCGTTCCTAGGTGAGCTGGTCTCCAAAACGTAGGTTCTTGGAAATCCAGTGAATCCAGTTACTCATGATGGTTCCCTATATGGAGAGCGGGGTGTTCCAGAGAGACTTGATTCTAAAGATTCCTCTGTTGTGGTATTTCTGTCTAGTTCGTCGAACCGTTCAGTTGTGTGCCACCAGTGTGGTCGGTTTGGGCACATGAAGCTTTCATGTTGCATCCCTCTAAAGACATGTCGTCGTTGCAGCTTTCTGGACCATCTAGAGAAGTTTTGCAGGAAGCGT
This sequence comes from Viscum album, assembly GCA_963277665.1. NCBI lineage: Eukaryota > Viridiplantae > Streptophyta > Magnoliopsida > Santalales > Viscaceae > Viscum > Viscum album. Next base: position 1,146,657,188 of record OY728148.1, read on the forward strand.
CTCTTGAATATGATGTTGCGACTGAATAATTCTGTTGCCTGACTGTGAGGCAGGATATGATTTAGCCATCAGTTCCCCAACCAAAGGTCTTGGGGTGAATCTCACGCAGTGTCAGGAGTTACCAGTGGTGTGAAGCCTTGTTCTCGGTCTTGTGTTCCATGTTTGCAGTAGAACAATTAAATTATTTTCGTTTTCATTTTTGTACTATTAATGTTTTGACGTTGTTATACGTTCATCGTTTCATCGTGGAGTTATAGTAAACATGTTATTTTGTAATTGAACAAGTTTTCTTTGTTTGATCATGATTTTTCTGAATCGTTCATTTTTGTAAATGGTTGTTTGACCCATGTATATGTTGGTCTTGGATTGGTAGTGTTTACCTGGAAATGTATGTGCATGCGTAGGAGTCAAGGATTGTGGTTATACTCAGGTTCACTATTGGGATCATGTTCTTCTCTGAAGTTTTTCTCTAGTGTTCAGAGTTATGGGTATGGGTCAAGAGTTCCACGTTTCAGCAGAGGTGTTGTTTCACTCGTGCTATAGAAGAATGTTTGGAATGGTTGGGAGTTCCCACGTCACCCCCTTCCTAGGGTGGTATGTTTGGGTGTAAAATTTTTCATTGTATTTGAGTTCTTATAGTGGGGAGAACCCTCTCGAGTTCTCCTATTCTCATGTGTTGTGTTTTCTTTCGGTTTCAACCGTGTATGAATTTATGTTTTCTCTATCGTTTTACTGAGTGACTTTCTGGGGGCAGAAAGTGTTTGTGGTGGGGAGAATTATCACACCAGACTTTTAATTTATCTTTATTTTATTATCGCTTCATCTCGGGTCCTCTGGTCAAGGTCCGATCTAGGTTTTAGATCAAAATTTTCCTCATTTAAATTTTTTTTATTGGGCTTTGGACCCTTGCGTGGTCACCGAACAGTTGGCCGTAGCCGCGTGGCCGGCCCAGGAGTCAGGCAATAGCTATTTTTTCTTATTATAATTATTATTATTGTTTTCATTACTATTATTCTCATTCTTATTATTTTTATAATTAATATTTTTAGTTTTAATAATTTTTATTAATATTATCTTTAGTATTGTAAATTTTATTATTTTTATTTATGGTTTTATTATTATTATTATTATTTTTATAACATAAAAAGAATAAAAACCTAACCATAATCTTCCCCAAATCACGTCGCACCCTTCCCCATTATTTTTTCATCTATGCTCCACCCTCTTCCCTCATACCTCCGCCCTCGCCTCACCCTCTTCCCTCGATGGTGCACTCCAACAGGCCACCTTCGCCACTGCACCAATCTCCTATGCCATTCGTTGTCCATATAGCACCTCCTGTAGAACTCACCCGGAGCGTCGCTCCCTATTTCCTCCCACATCTCTGCCCACTAGCGCCTCCACCTCTGGGTTTTCCCCTCCGCGCATGCTGGCCTCATCCCAGCTCCCCATGCACTATGCTCATCTCTGCCTCCTACCCTGCCTTACTTGTGCATTTCGATCGTGGCCATCAACCCCCTTATAATATTTCTGATGGCCCTCCCCCTCAATAGTGCCGGTCGCGCCCCTGCCTCTGTCCAACTTCCACATCTCCACCTACCCCTCACGTCATTCCCCTTTGTTCTGCATCCCTGATTTTCCCTACCCAGCCACCTCCTGACTCCCGCGCTTCGCCCCTCCACCTGCCGACCCCATGCCGTGATCCGACCCCCAATACCTAGCCGCCTCCTGCCCTCTGCTCCCTTGCGCCTCTATCCAGTAGTCACGCTATAGCCCCCACTTTAATCCGCCCTCACCCCCTCCTCATTTTTCCTTCGGCTTGCTTTGGCCTCGCCCGCATCTCCTATCAACCACCTCACCCTACCGCACCTCTGTCCAGGACTTGCTCCGACCCCTCGTTGTTTCCCTTCACCGACAGCCTGAGAACCCCCATGCCATCCTTGCTTCGGACCCATCCATACTTTCCGCGCCTTCTTCGCGCTTCCCCTTCCACTCCATCCGGCTACGGCCCCCCCTATGGTATATTTAATTTATTCATTTATTTTGTTTTTTATTCATTAATATATTTATTATTTTATTTATTTATTTATATACTTGCTTATTCATTTGTTTGTTTATTTATTCTTGTATTTATTATTTATTTATTTATTTCATTTTCTTTCATTTCATCTTGGTGTTTTTATTTAATTTTGATTAATCCAAATTCTATAGCGAGTTGGGTGATGTGTGCTTTTACCACTGTTCATCAAGGGCGGTTAGTCTGCAAGGTATTGATTACCTTCCGTCGAAGATTCATCACGATCGCTAGAAATTGAAGTAGGTGAAACCATGTTTTCATTTACAATTAAATCCATTTAATGCTCGATTTATTTTAGTTAAATCATTGACTTGTTTCACATTATCGAAATGCATTTATTTAATATGTTATAGTCTTGTAAAATTTATTGGTTTTTTTAGAAATAGATTCGATGTATTTTTCTCTAGATAAATTTATGTTTACTTATATAGTTTTCTATATTTGGGTATCTTCTTTGACCAGGTTATTAAATGGTTAACAAAATGTCCATTTTTCGTATACAAATTATTTGTGCATAGTTTGGTCTACTTATGAAAACTATTTATAAATTGGTTTTCTTGTTCATAAATGTATTTGTAAACTAGATGAGTCTTGGTGAAATTTTCTTATGTTGTGAAGTTGGTTTATCAATTTGGGAGTATGTTGTGAATCTTATTTTCTTAGTGCTTTGGTGTGTGTTTGATTTCAAAAGATGATTTTGAGTGTGCCACTTTGGAGGTTATGGCATAGTGGGTGTGTTAAAATATTTCGAGAGGGGGTTGATGTTTACAATATGGGGGTTGGTGTTATTTCAAATAAGGGGAGTGGTTGATTTTGATTTTAAAAATTGTTCTTGGATCCCAAAGGATGGAGGCTCATTTGTGGGTTTTCAATGAAGTTATTTTCAATTTATCGCTCATGGATTTGGCCCATTTGGAATTATAAATTTAAAAGCGGTATTGGTATGTGTTTTGGGTAAATGATTTTAGACATGTCAATTTAAAGGCCTGTTTGGCACTTTAAATTCAAAGTTTATGTTTGGATAATGCTTTTGGAAACTTTAAACATATTGGCATGTTTGTCTATTCCGAATCTTGGGTGGATTTGTGTTAATGCTTATAACGATTTGTGTTTAGAAATTGTGTATGCCTGGTTGGGACAATAAATGTTTTTAGAATAATGATTTCGAAATGGGTGTGTCGTGACGGCCCATTTGTCACTTTCAGCCTTAATGCAATGTTTGCGTTGAATCTTTGAAATGAAAAAGTTTTTATTACTGTATACCCATATATAAATTTTAATATTATGGAAAAGGTATCATCTGGTTTTAATGATTTCATGGCATGATGGACCGGTTTCCACCTTTGATCATATGATATATATATATATATATATACATAATTTGGGGAACCTCTATAGGGGAAATATACTTTAGGTTATCGTATGGAGTGTCCGTGTTTGGGGTAGGAAAGTGCGGTGAGACGAGTCAGGCGTGTGAGGGCCCCCCTACATACATAGTATTATTGTAACCACCATGGTTTATTGGGCGTGTTTTAGAGATCGAGTGATGGTTTCTGATCAACCCTGATTAGACGGTTTGGTACCCCCTAGATTTGTTGTTAGGACAGGCGGGCATTGCCACTGGATTGTTCAGTTAGGGCGGCCAATTGGTTATAGACTTAGCAGCTTTACCATAGGCCAACTGGTGGTTCCGAAATTGAGTACGTCCATGGGTATTATAGATACGTTTAAGATCACCCATGGTTACTAGATTATTTTCATTTCATGTTTACATACCTTGCACTAGATTATTTTCATCTTGCAGTTTTACTTGCATTACTCTAGCACAACATTGGTACACTCTGTTTTGGATTTTCTTTATAAAATGGAAAATGATTTTGGGAAGAAATGGTATTTGGAGTTTGTTGGGTTTTTAAATGGGAAAAACATGTGGCTTATTTTAAAATGTGAAAAACATACTTTTATAATTGTATTTCAACTTGCATTAATGGATTGCTTCTGGAAGGGATATGTTGGGTTCTGTGGTTTATTTTGGCATGCCTACTGAGAATTTTTAATGCTCACGCCTATTTTATCATTTTATTGGCAGGTTTCCTTGCTCGGGTTTTCTGTCCGAGTTTCTCATTGTTGGGGAAAAGTCATCCTTTGGTCGATAGGTGACCTGAAAGGTCACATGTAGGTATGTTTAGTTTTGTTTTCTTTCTGCTGCGAGTGTTAAGTTTATAAGTTGTTTGTGTTTATATGTTTTATTATTTTTTTAGTTTTTTAATGGGAAAAATCGTTCCCAATGATTAATATTTGATGACTGGCATTGGTTTCCAGCTCTTGGGGATAGGGAACGCCCTTCGGCCCATGTTGCGGACCTGCTCTGGCGACCGGTTCAGGGTCGACCCGGGTTGGTTTGTGATAGAAATCGTCTTTCCATATCTTCTTGATGGTCATGAGGAAAGAATTTTTCTATGAAAATTTCTTTAATCTCCCTCCATTACATATTTTATACATCATTATCCTCCTTTGTGTTTTGAATCAATGACCACAATTGATCAGCATCTCTAGTGAGGCGGTAATCTTCCATGAAAATTTTTCCCTTTCGCTACTCCCCAAGTCATGGAATCTTTTCTCTAACGAATTCATACATTTCTCATCTACTAGTGGATTTTTACACCCATTGAATTTTGGCGGTAGTTTCCTCTTGAATTGATCTAACATTGATCATCCGTATTGCGGACCAGGGTTCTCCATACGGGTAATGTTATTATTCATAACCGGAGTGAGTTGTCCCACTATGGTGATAAGCTAATCAACACCAGTTGTATAACCAGCTCCACAATAATTATCTTGAGCAGGAGGGGAATATCTACATGGATTACATGCATTGATACAGTTTCATTTCCTTCCACTAGGCACCATTTCTAAAAACAATGGCATAAACTAGATTAGTTTATGAATCGAAATATATAATTCCATACTTATAAAACACATGACATTAATTGAAAATTTTATGGATATAATCCATAATCATAAGTATTTTTTTCTCCGAGGATATATATACTCATAAACCATTCATAATTGTTTTTATTAAAAATTTGAATTATCCTAAGCATATCCCTCGGGAGTGTTGTAACCAAGAGTGCAGTAAGGCTCGTTGTCGTGCACCAGTTCCCGTTCGAGTCTATATCAAAGATGTGTTTTCAGGTTTTACTTCTAGGTACAAATGTGGCTGAGCCGCCTCTATTTTCTCGTATCCAGATAGGGATATATTTCTTGGAAAACTCATATAAACTCCACAATACCCAAATTCTACGAAGTTATTCTATACCAATCCTCATAGTTTTACCATTGGTTAGACATTGAACCCAAAAAATATCATTATAATATGTTCTCATATTAATAATTTATGGAATATTATTATAAAATATTGATATTAGATATTAATATGTAGAAGATTCAATAAAACGTGAAAAAAATCAAACATGGATGTTCTTGTTCCATGTAGGGAACAACAAGAGAGAAGGTATATAAAAATTATTCAATAATTATATTAAATCCCAAGTCACTTAAACATGTTACTTCAATTTTTTTTAAAATTTTACATAAAACAAATATTATAATCTATAATTTTTTAGTTTTGAGATCATTAGAAAGAAATTAACATTGGGATAAGATTTATATTTTTTATTTAATTCAATATAAACTGATTCAAAATATCATTTATATTATAATATTAAATTTGAATCTTTGGGGAAATACATTATAAAATGTGGTGACCAATAAAACCAATGAATAAAATAATTAGAGTAAAACACAATGAAATGTAGTTAACATTAGACAAAATAAATATCATGACAACAAAAACGATGAAGATCACTTATGTCCACAAGAAGTCATTCCATAAAGAAGAAGGGAATTTGGGATCATAACCATATAACAATTTGGTTTCCACACAAAAATATGAAATTATACGAACATTTCAATACTCATTATTAGGACAACATAACATAATGTCCAAGGATAATTTATTGGGAACCATACTCAATATCTCAAGTGATGAAAATATTTCCCAATGAATTGGGGGATATACAATTTTAGGCCCACCAGTCACATTAATAATATTTATATTCATATGTGTAGCACATAATGAAATAGTATATACAGAATATGTATAATAAAACCCATGACTGAGAAACCAGTTACATGATTTTTCCATGGAGAATAATAAAATATTCTACTATAATTAATCCTAATAAAAATGGATTAAACCATTCATGGGTGTTCATAAATTAATAATTTATTTTAGGTCATGAATATAAATTTCATGTACTTTCAATAGATTAAAATATTATAGAATAAGATATGAAATGATCCACTAAAGATGTGTTTAAAAAAAGGTAAAGATTCTATAAAGAGGGTGAAAGAAATGTAATTTACATAATACCATAGTTAAAATCATATTTTTTTCATAAAATTATCATTTTCAATAACTATAATATGTTACAAAAATTTGATATAGTGGTACATGATGTTGGATAATATAAAAACAATATTCCTTTAAATTATTTGTCTGAAAATTAGGATTTTCGTGAAACATTAAGAACATGTTTTATCCCGAGGAAATAAGGGCCAAATAAAATTGGTATATATGTAGAGAAATATATAAATAAAAAAAATTATATAAAAAAATGTTAGGCTATAGTGAGAAAAAAATTATTCATTTTTTGACAAAAAATTATTGTGGGTGGTTTGGGTGATCCATTACTTCCAGTATATGACTCATTTCATATGTTCATATATCATCATAAATTATGAATTTATGTTTATTAGATAAGATATTTAAAACGATTTTAATTTAAGTTTATTTTATTATTAATATATTTTGTTTTTATATAATCAATGTATTATAATATTATGACTATGGTCACCTTCTCATAGATGCTCATTACATTTTTCAAAGGCCATATTGTTTAATTGGTAAATTATATTTCATAAATTTTCAATAAAAGTAGATCTATAATAGGTTGGTATTAATATACCACCATAATATTTAACAATTTATTTGTATTTATCAAATACAATGATTTTTATATCTTGCGATATTGTCAAGAAACAACATTAATATACAAAAAATTACTATAAAATTTATATTATTTGAATATTATTGTTAAATCCTAGATGTCGGATTTGTGGGAATGAATATGTGTAACTAAATTATGAAATATATATGGAAAATTTTCTTTCATACAAATTTACTTATTATTTACTATGAAATATATTCTCATTTTCAAATTATAATAATTACAATTTAAGAACCGTGATAGTTTAAAGGATCATTTTTCTATTAAAGAGAGTTTTATTTATTTATTTTACTTCTATTTCAATGTTTCAACTCATAACTCTATTAATATAAAATTATTAAAAGTTATTTATTTTCAAATCATAATTTATCAATAATATTAAATAAATAATAGATGTTTTTATAAAATAGAGGATTTTTGATTGAATATTGAAAAATAGTTATATTTAAAATATATTCATTTTTAAGATTCAATTATAAAAGAATGAAAAGAAAATTTATGTAAAATTTAGATTAAACAAATATTTAATTAATTAGTAATATAATGAATTAAAAACTAATATTGAAATTATAAATAAATGTTTTACATTAAGTATATTTATGTTATGTTTCTATTCACAATAAAAATATTTTCTGTTGTTTTCTTTTAACCATGTATTCACAATTTAACATTACGATTTCAATATTATTGAAAATAAAATAACTATAATTTTCTAAAATATAATCCAATTAATTTAGTTATATTCAACATTAAACATGATATTATTATAAAATTATTCTATTCTTAAAATTGTTATTTTTCTGAAGATAATCTCTCTCTAAATTTTTCCAACATATATTAATATTAATTTTTAACACTTCTGAAAATTGAATCTTATAAATGTGATTAAATATTTAAAATTATAATTTTAAAATATTTTATGAAGTTCCATTTCAATTTTAGTAATAATTAATTTTATCCAAGGAAAAAGTTTTCACAATAGTAAAGGTTATAATGGGTTATAAGAAATTAAAACACTGGGATATAATCTTAAAATGTATCAAACACATTAAATTTTTTCATTTCACAATATATTTATAATAAAACCTTCATATAATAATAGAAATGAAATTTTATGCAATTTTATTTTAATAATGACATTTTTATAGAATTAAGTAAACAATAAGTGAAAAATTGTACCATATTTATTTAAATATCACTTAAATGTTTCTTCACGGGTAATAATAAGATAAAATGGTTAATAATTTTTTTTATAATATATGTAAATTATTTTTATGTTTTTAAATTATTTTTTAATTTCTAGTAAAGATGTAATTACCTTAAATATTTCAGAACCATCGATGCACCACTACGATAAGGGGTAGTGAATAAAAGTAAATTATTTATAAAATCAGTAAAATTGATATACTTTGAAAAAATAATGATGATCCAATAATTTCATTGGTATTAATAATGTATAAGTAATGTTTATTTTATTTATAAATTTCTTCCATTTATATCATGGTTCTTTTAATATTAAGCTAAGTGAATAAGTTTTAAAATAACCATAGTTGAACATTAATGATCAAAAAGTAATAGTTAGTCAATTGAAAATGAGTAAAAAAATATTATTCAATGTGGTGTGAAATTATTCCCTCTTATCTTGAGTTGTTTTTGTATGTTTCAAATATAATTTTTTAAATTTCTTTCCATAATAATAGATATTGAAAAACTTGTTACCAAAAATATATTTCAATGTTTAAATTTTGATTTTAATCAAAGATATAAGGTTCAAAATCATGCATAAATATTTATTTATTAGATTATTTTAATTTATACTGACGGTATGAAACATATCATATAATATATATATATATATATTAAAAAAAATTTCATGAGTTTTGATGATATTACATATTAATAATTCATGTATTTACATGTTTCTCACCCATATTTCCAATAAAATGACACATTATATCCCATATTATCCAAACATTGTGAAACAATTTAATATTCCATGATCTCCCCGAATACATTTCGATAATACTCATGAATGAACTTGAGTTTATAGCCTTCTGAAAATAACCATCCAAGAAGCCTTTATTTTATTTTCAATGGAGGAGACCCAAAGAAGAGGGATATGTTATTATCGACTATTGTCATGTTTCTATCTATTTAATCCTCATGAAAAATTTATATAAGAATCTAAAAATGATGAAATACATTTTTTATATTAATAAATTTTTCTATTATACAAGCAATTTCCATCTCATTTATATCAATTTGGAAGAAAAAAACAGCACTAATACTTATACGTAGACGCCCATCTCCATAATGTAATGCATATTACTTTTCATCATTATATATATAGGATATTAACATTGAAACCATAAAATGATATACATATATATATATATTATAAAATTATTATTATTACATAAATATTATATATTATATTTCATTATAGTTTTATATATGTTGAAAAATGATAATGTCGATTATGACATTGTGTGGAGAACTACTGCCATGAAGTGATGTGATTCAATTTACATATATTCACTATATGACATTTCATAAAGATATATTTAATTAATATATATGATATATATGATATATTTTAATTCTATATTGTTAAATTACTATTTACCATTCGTTCATTCTATCGAAAAGTGAGTAAATAATTATTGTGCACGTGCATACTACAACATCATATATGTGATGTAATTAATTTCAATCCCCACCTTATATGAATGGTTATAAAATTTAAAATATTGTACTTATAAAATATTAATATTATCATTTTTATGAAACCATGGAAATAGTTCATGAACCAAAACTATCGAATCAAATAATTTTTCGAAACCGGATTATGTTTCACATGAATAATTATATTATTGGATTTTTATTATTTGATGGAAAATAAGAAATTATAATTGAATCTTATAAAGAAATATTATTAATAAAATTATCCTAGTATTAATGTAAAATTAGACTAGATTTATTATATATTGTGGATAAGAGAATGTATGAATTATGTCTAAAAAAGAGTTAAGGGGTTCTCACCTCACTTTTAAATTTCTAATAAAATTTCTATTTTCATGAAATATTTATTTTTTGTTCTATATATAATAGCCATGAATAAATATGATAATTATTTTAATGAATTTTATTGGTATTAAAAAATCCATAAATTTGTATTCCATTCGTGAGGAATTGATTAATGGAATACTGAAGTTGTAATGGTTCTTCATATCATTATTATTTCATTGATAGTTGATTCATATTATACACCTATTTGTGTTTATATAGATTATAGAATACTATATTTATATATTATTCCATAAATATATTTATGTTCATGGTATTTTATGTTTCAGTTGATTTTATTTATTTCAAATTAGATTATGACTCAAATGTCTCCAAAGCAGAAACTGTATATGTTAAAATTTTATAACTTGTTTTGATTTTCAATAATAAATTTCAATTGAGGGAATTAATATGATACTCACCATTTAAATTCCATTGATTATCAAATCCCTTGGATATTTTTATATAATCAATATACAAGTATGGTGACCAGATTTGTTGTAAAATGATATTGAATTGATTTTGGGAAAATAATATCATATTTCTTATTTTCATATCATAAATCTCTATCCTCCTTGTAAGATTATACAAAATGGTTTACAAAAGTTTTTAACTGTAGAGAAATATTAGGCATATTTTATTTCATTATATATTTTAATTTAATTAGTATTTAATAAAATTAATCAATTTAAATATTTTAAATAAAAATTTGGTAACTGCCCACCCTTCCTCATTGTCTTTATAAGAGGTGTAAATGAGATGAGGGCTTATGTGACATCCCCAAGATATAAAAATATTTTTTAAAATTCCAAGGGAGTCATTAAAATTTGGGGGATGATTTTACCTTTTAAAAGAAAAAAATAGAATGTACATAAACAAAAACAATCCAATCATATATATGATTATTAATATAAAAACCACTCATAGAATAACTATAACATTTACCAATATTAGAGTAAAAAATAATCAAAATGTGGCTAAACAGAAACTAGAAAAGTGGATCTAATTTATAATACACCCAGAATAATTAATCCCACTAAACAGCTGATGAAACTCTATGTTCCGACTCCCAAATATATGCCCACAGTATCATGAAGTATAACTATATAACTGATATATATTTTTATATATGTCTTGATATATAACATAAAAAAATAAAAAAAGTTTCCAAAAAAGGGTTGAGTCTAAAATCTATTGGATTTATACAATAGCTAAATAAATCAAACTACAATAGAAAAAGTTTTTATAAAATTTTATATAATTTAGAATAACATATTTTTATAAAACATATAACAAATTCATTATTAAATTTCAATGAAAACTATTTTTAGATTCAATAGTCATTACATGTCCTTTGGCATACTCATAGCCATGTCTCTACCACACATAGATTTCCCAATTGAATAATAAATACTCATGATGAGTCTCTTGTAGATCCACCATGATATCTTATGTTGAAATATTATAGGCTCTATAATGGAACAAGAAACCTCCATAGGGTCATGTATGTGAATTCACTCACACTTACCATGTACAATAGATAATCCTATAAAATTATTCTACATAAAACGTTTTAATTATATATATCATTTCATAAAACCCCATCCATGCATCAAAACCTAAACATTTTAAAACCATAAAAAAATGTTGTTTTCCTGAAATCCATTAAATTATTTTAAATTATAAATCTATAACCAAAAATAGTTTCCATCAAAATTTACATATGTAATTTGAAACCATTTGAATAAAATCATTCAAAAAAATATTTCATTATGTTCGATGTAAACTTGAGATTAGATTACAACTACCAACCCATAAAATTTTCTCATAAACAATTGATGAATCAATGAAACTATATATTCAACCATTGATATCATTTACAACAATTAAAACAATAGTAAAATATCATGATTCCCATAACTGATCATGAATATATCCACTAAATATTAGATCTATGATTGAGAGGGAGAGATAAAGAAGGAAATATCTTAGAGGAATGATCCCGAATGAAGTCTAAACAATGAATCTAGGACTAAAACACAATATAATTTAGCTAAGAATAATTTTTATATTGAAATGTGTCATCTCTCATGTCTAGGGATTAAATGTAATTTAGTATGTATAGTGATTATATGATTAAGGTGGATTTTGTTGGGATAATTCATATTTAATTAAAATTTTTAGGGGTTTCAAATGAATTTAAAATTGTAAAGATGAATGTAATATCAAAACATTCCCAACGAATATGGTGATACTATCTAAATGAAAACTCCACATATGGTTAGATCACATGATAAGACAAATAATTCACAAACCCTGCTTTTCCATTAATTTCATGTTTCACAGTTTCCCATATATAGGTGCATAGTTTTGATAAAATATGTGAAAACAATGATCCATACATGTTCCCACATTTATACATAATATAATTTCATAGATATGGTCGATTGTTTCTACTATCCATTCAAAAATCATGCACCACAAGAAAAACCCTTAAAAAATCCAATAACCTTCGACCGTTTTGAAATAAAACTCCATAATTATATAGATCCAAAATTAATTTATCAAGTGCCATGTACCTAATGAATGAGATAAATCATTATCCCCAACATTGGAATTTTAAAAATTTAATTTTTGATGCCATATTAGTCATGAAAGTCTTTGTTCTACCCCTATATCATTCCCTTCAGACATTCCATTCTTGATAAAAACATGGAACATGATTCAATAAAACCCACATTAGACCGATGATTTATAGATACAACATATTATATTTCCAATCAATAAAATATATCCAAAACATGAAACAATATAGAATATGGATTTATGTAAAGATGATCCCACTGAATTAGGTATTCATGATCTGGTTTTTAATTTATCAACTACGATATCTAAAACATAATTTGTACTAATATAAACATCAGTGGAAAATATACTAGTTATTCCACCTCACCAAATCTAATTTTTTACCTAAAATTCATCTATGTATTGAATAGATAATGTTACATTCTTAGAAGAATAGTTATTCTTCAATCCTTGTAGGGATTATAAATAAATTACCACTCACCTCAAAATGAAAAATCTCATCAAAAACTTAATCTTTATGTTTTTTGACAACCCTGCTCATTCTCCATTATCTTTTTGATAAACATAATCTCATATTATTGTCTCTTGTACACAGTTATGTTCAATTAGTTACGAATCTCCTTTTTATGAATGGAATTCCAAAATCGAGACAGAATTATATGGTGGCTATCATATACTACCAAAATTTGAATATTGTGTATCTTTTAAATATCCAGAATTAAGATTATGGATGACAATTCTAGTGTATTATTTTAACAAATATGGATGAATTGAACTGAATTTGATTCCAAATCCACTATAACAAATATTTTATCATGTTCCCAAAACATCATTTGTATACCTATCAAAAAATATATTTCTATATTCTCCAATTTCAAAAAGGGAAATTGTAAATACTAAAACATATATGCTAGTCACTAATGAATTTCTTTTACCATTACACATGCGATCCATATTGATACAAACCCAAATATATATCTTTTAATTTAAACACATAAAAATAGTAATCTAAATTTTATACATCTATTATATTCCCAAATGAATGACACAACTGGACTAGTGGAATAAACTAAGTAGATGTTATTGATATTCCAAATGTTTGAAAATACACTATCAAGACCAAGTCAATGACCTCCAATCAAGTTTCCAACCATCAATATTTTCACCACCAATTATTTTTGACATTATAGGGACAAAAATTGGATTTTCTATTTTAAAAACTCAATCCTGATCAACCAAATTAAGATAAATTGAAATGATAAATGAAACTAAAAAATCACCTAGGCCTAAGAAATGTAGATTAATATATTCTAAGACTATAATTAGCATACACTATCCAATGTAACTATACCCAAAAAATTATATTAAGTTTTTACTCAATGCATCTTCTATAGATACCCATTAACGAGATTTATTCATTAAGTTGATGTTAAATGATTTCAGATATGTCATGAATCATCATTAACATTAATTTATCAAATATATATGAATTTAATGATAATAATATAAATATGTAATTTTAATATTCTATATATTTTTTGGAATCCATTCTATTAAAATAATTATAATGTTGCACATGTGTACAAAGGACTACAACATTGTGAAGTAATGTGATACAATTATTCACATGTTTATTGCATTAAATGTAATAAGGATAAGATTAATAAATATGTGTGGTATATATGAGATTATATTTATCCAATAAAATAAATTTGTCAACCAATTCAATAGCCTTTAACTTGGTATGTGAATGATATCGTCACGTGTGAGTACATATGGACTACCATATCAATGAAGAAATGTGGTTCATTCTTCAAGTCAAAATTTAATAAATGCTTATAAATGTATATATAATGTCTAAATAATGTATTTATAACATCAATATAAATATTTAGAACATTGATATATATCCTATGCACAAAAACCGAATCAGTCATGGAAAAAACAATCAGGAAAGAATTAGGCCCTAAAACATCAAAGTAATGAAAATAATGAAATATTTTTAACAAATATGTGGTAAAATGTAATAGGAGGATCTTATATGAAATTAAAAATATTAATAAGTTTGAGTTATAAACTTATAAAATTTATGAAATCATTTTGATGTATATTTATAGATGCGAATAAAAAGGAAATCGTTTGGTAAGGGACTTCATCTCAGTTTCCATTCGTAGAGGGAAATTCTATTATTATGTGCCTAATATGATTTATATGTTTAAAATACTGCACAATTAAAAGGAAATATATTTAGTACATCATAAATCATGGTTTATTATGTTTTAATTTAATTTATTTCATCAATGGGTATTTTATATTAATGTTTCTATGTGGTAATTAATATCATAAATCCATTTATATCCATTGGGTTATATTACTAATTTATTAGCCTTTGATATTCTAATATTATGTTTCTACCAACTATTTATTATATTATTTGGTATTTTTAATTTTTGTATAGATTTCTTTATCTTGTTTTATATTTAAACATTTTCTATGTGGGATTAAATTTGACCCACATAAACTATAAATTGACTAACTATCACTTCAACATTATGATAATTTTATTGGATTTGTTTTCTAATATTTCATTTTTGTGAAACTTATTTTCTAATATGGACCAATTAAATTTTATGTAGTTTTTAAACTACGTTTTCGATAAATTCAACAAGAATACCTATTTATTCATTAATATTAATTATTAAATTCATTTATATCAATCTTATTTTTATCATGGAACAGAATATTTACTAAACAATAGAGAATCCATAAAAAACAAAGCCTACCTTCAGTGTTATTTGATTAATTAAGGATATATTGATAAAATTTTGTTCCTTAAACAGTGATGATATTTATTTATAAGATATATAATTCCTGAACTAAATCAATTATTTTTTATATGAGTAATTATTCAGATATGTCGTAATATATGGGGATTTTAACTATATACCCCATAAATTCCTTAAATGGTCTATTGAGACAAATCAGTTTTCTATACTAAATGTGTTTCAACAATACTATTAATTTATACAATGAATGGTTCTGATGGTTGTTGTATCATGGTTCTTTAAATATCATTGTCCATTAGAAAATCATTTCCATAATTTAGAGTTCAATATTTATTATTATCAAAGAGATTTTTAGAATTTCATTATTTGTGTACTCATTTAATTATAGGCTAGTGATTAAATAAAGTGTATCTTACATTCTTTAAATTTTAAAATGTATCATTCCTTATATAATTATGAAATTCATGGTATTTATAAAATTCAAATTTTGTTCAATAATTTGAATATATATTATTATTATTCTTTTTTGATTCAAGATAGCTTCAACTGTAGGTAATCCTTTCCCCACATATGATCACACCATTATATTTTTTCCTTACCCTAGGATATAAACAATAATTAATTTAATTGATTTTCAACGATGATGTGGATTTTCATTTATTTTTTATTATGATACATTTTCTATTCTATATATACAATGGAAATGATTAATTTATCTGGTACTCCAAAACTTCTAAATAGATCAGGCCTTTGGGATTTAATTTCCATGTATCTATGAAAAAATAATAATGTAGGCATTGTATATAGGTTTTTGGATTCATGGTTGATATATCATATTTCATAGGATGTTTAGTTGGATCTTTGGTAACTATATTACTGAAAACATAGATTTGGTAATGTATACCAGTGATAGATTTTATGGATAAGTATGTAATAGCAAACCATCATTTTGGAATAGAATACATTATGTTGTTTTTAATAGATTTAAATCCTTGTATAAATACTGAAAGTTGTCATGGACATGGAATATATACTCCAAGGGGTAATAACTATTAAAATGGTTTATTTTCCTTTACCCAATTCTCACAAAAAAAGACAAACATGCCTTAAAATAAACCATGTTGGAAACAATTGGTTGTTATTATTTGGAAAATTCCCATTTCCATAAAAACCATCAAGAATGTATTAAAAAATAAATAGATCCATAATGAATCATTTTTATGGTAATGAAATTAACAATGACTTATTTATTTATTTATTTTATGTGTTAAACTATATTTAAAATTATAAATTATAATCAAATATACATTATTTAATGAGATACATTTTTATATTCCATTTTCTATAATTAGTTCCTTGAACGAAGAACGTTATCAATATTCATGGACAATTTAGACATTTCCCTTCTGAGGAATTTAATATAGTTGTATTTCAACTAGAGAATTATTTATTTATTAGGGAATCATAACCAGATGGAGGGACCCATTATAAAGAATGAGTATCCTACGTTAGATCACTTCATAAGTTAGAAGCCCCATAATTTGGTCGAACTACTAATCAAATTAAATCCAAGTGATGGATTATGTCTCAAAGGAATATATTTATGGACATGGTGTTAAATGTAAAGGAAAGGGTTACACTTGTAGTGTATTGTATCAAATATGATGCTGATTAATAGTGGTCATTGTTACATATTTCTTGGAAGGGATATGAAATATAATTCATGGAATTGAAATAATTTAAAGAGAAATTAAACGAAAAATATTTCAATTATGAGAATATATGATATGAAGAGAATATTACTCAATATAATTCATAAAGATGAATAAATATTTACTAATGGAGAGTCTACCTTAACAATGATAATTAGGTGCGCTAAAATTACATATTCAACATCGAATGATGTAATGAAAATTTCATAGAAGTTATAGAGCCACATATCTCAAGGGAATTGGTCTATAAATATTTTTCATCATATGATGAAATAGTAGTTTTCACAATTAAAAATAGATAATTATATGGATCATACATCATTAGGGGATGTAATGTAATGAATATTTCAGCTAAATAGACTAGAAACATGAATAAATTACAGATAAATAAGGGAATAATTTAATTTAAAACATGTAAAAACTATGGAATTATTCGTCTAGGAAAATAACTAATGGGTATGTGAGTTTATTATATGTGAAGAGATAAGGGTTATCTAAATCATAGAAGTTGTGGGAATAAAAAACAATTATGTGAAGTAATTCATTTGTAATTAAATGGGGAATTATTCACACCAATGTCCCAAACACAAATAGAATTTATCAACGAAGGATCCAAGTGTGTAAGGATAAGATTACATGATCACTGTAAAAAATTTCTCTATTCCAGATTATATGGTGGCATGTAAATTTATAATATATGAATATTTAGTTATATATTAATTTTATTCTTGATCCTCGTACTCTTTTATATCTACTTAGTCAACCAAAACAATTATACATTTCTAATTTTAATTTAAGGAGGTACGTTTCAACTAAAACTAATAGGAGATTTTGTAATATATCAAAAAGGTGTTATGTTTTCCCAATTATCATGAAAATGAAATTTTAATTACTGAACATTATTAATAAACCATCGGTTGAATTTTATATAATCTTTGGCATGTTTTAAATTTTAATATATGATGAAAAAAATTATTACAATGATAATGAATTTATATTTCAAGATATAGATAAGGAATTCAATATATTTAGAATAGAGACATCATCATGTTAATTATATTTATATCCACCCCAGTAGCTTTTCCAAATAAAAAATCATTGATAATAATGGAAAACACAATTTGTGGATAGAATGGGTAATCATTAAATTCATTTTGTATGTATTTTGATAGAAAACATTGATATATTTTAGGTGGAAATCAATGGATATAAATATATTCTCAATTTTGGATTCCCATAAACATAGTCCATAGTTGATGAGCCATATTAGATAACCCCTATAGAAATGCAACTGTGGTGTTAGTGGAGTTGATGTAACCACTGGTGGAGTTGTGTGATAAAGGGTTTACTCACCTTTGTGATGCACCTGGGGGATCCCATGTTCTATTGTTTAAGATGTATTGCGGATCCCTAAATCATTACTTAGATTATAAGGAAATGAATTCAATTATGACAAAGAAGTTGTATCCTCAACCTCACATTGATCCCATATTCGACCTACTTCTTAAGGATCAAATTTATTTAAAGAATTATTTCTGACCAGAGTATAAAATATTATGAGTAATGAAAGAATAAAATATGAAGAAATCTTTTTAAATGTGGAATAAAAATTATGAGTCTCTAAAAATTAAATTTGTATTGACTAATGAACACTTTGTTTTTTCCAATCTAATGAATAAATTATTCAGGGAATATCATTCTTATTTTTCATCATATTCCATCATGATATCTTTTTTTCTTATAAAATCAATGTTGAATGTGATAATAAAATTTGGATTATTCTTGAGAATATTATAGAAAAGGAATTTTATAAATAATTCTGTATCTTTGAATTCTAGATTTATTTATATTCTATTCATGGCCATATTATTCACATGGATGGAATCTTAACTGATCCAATAATGAAAATGATGTTAGATAAGGGCCTATATAAACAAACACAAGTGAGGTTCACATTTTAATTGGATTGGTTGATTACTATCACCAATTGATTTTTATTTTTTCTGGATTGTATCACCCTTTATCAATTTTATACATAATAGTGTAATGTTATTTTAGACAAATTAATGTGATGGTTTTTTGATGATTTGTAGAGGATATTGGTCAATGATCTTATTTTCAACATTTTCATAAGGAATTTATGTGTTTATAATTAATAGTGATGCATCAAATAATGGATTCATTTGTATTTATATAAATACTCTTATATTTAATCCATATACATATAGGCAGTTCATGACTCTCAAACAAAACTATCTATACCATGAACTTGACGTGGAAGATATAATCATTTATTTGAAGATATGGAGACATTATTTATATGATGAAATGAGAGAGATATAAAAATACCATAAATTTGTAAAATAAATGGTTTCATAGAAATATCATAACATGAAAAACATGTGATATCCAGAGATAATCATAAATTAGTTGATTTCAATACATTATCACGAAGGGAATGAAAATATAGTAGAAGATTAAATGAGTAGTAAATATCATGGAGTTTTGAACCTAATAATGATTGAAAGGGATACTATGTTCCTGGTTATATTAAATATTTATATTGAAATTATTATATAAGGGGGTACACCATTCATTTTTTAAATGATTTCAAACCATCTTTTTAGGTTAATCTTAAAATCTCACAATCTGATGATGAGATTTTAATGAAGAAAATTAAATATCCAAATGATGGGAAGACAAGATAAATATTTCTGATGTTGGAATCCTTAAATTTGGAAATACATTATGTGTTCCATCTATACCTAGATATAAATTGAGTCGTTGGATGAGCATAAAAGATCATATTTCTTAGTAAACTCTTGTTTCACCATGATGTATAGGGTTTTGAGGGAGCATTTGTTTTATTAAATTGAATTATGAAATTTCATATTATATATCATGATGATTGATTTTGTAATTTGTAATCATTGAGAGAAAATATAGCGTATTATTTAGGTAAACTATTCTAATTCATGTGTGGAAATGTGATTACATTACAATGGAATTTAATATAGGGCTACCAAACACTCCGTGAATTAAAAATGTAACATTGGTTATTGTCCACCGCCTGACTAGGTCTATCCATTTCCCCACTATAAGAATGGATTTTTCTATTCATATCCTTGCTATGTTCTGTATTAATGAAGGATACATACATCATGTAACACCTCCTTCAATTATTTTTATCAGGATAAACATTTTACATCAACATTCTTGAAGATTATACAAATGGCTCTTCATACTAAGCTTCATTTTAAAACATACTACTACACTAAAACTGATGGGCTATCCAAAAGAAATATTGAATCAATGGAAGGTAAGTTGAATTATTAATAACATTATATTCTATGAATTTGGAAAAAATATTTTCTATTTGTTGAATTTTCGAATAAAAATAGTTTCCATTAATGTATTAATATGGTTCAATATGAAAAATTATTTGGATAGTGATGTTGTACTTTATCCAGTTGCGATGATGTTGGTGAACCGAAACTTGTAGAACTAGAAATTATTTAAGAGAAAATATCAATGTTAAAGACACTACATGATCATATTAATGAAACCCAAATTTGGAAAAAAATTTATATCAATAAAAGGAAGACTTATATGTTATTTTAATGGGTATATCATATTTTTGTAACAATTTTCAATGTAATAATGAAATAATGTTTTCTAGGATAAGAAAAATGAGCCATAAGTACAAGCCATATATAGTGAATCTTACAACCACTGAAAAGGAAGTGGATAATGTCCTATATTATTCGAAATAACCCATCAAGATTTCTCATAATAGATAGAATATATTTCTAAATCAAAGGACTCGTCATGTAAAGGAACATTGGAGAAATCACAAAATAGAGGTGGAAATGTGGGAACTAGAGGATGTTATGAAGAAGAACTAAACTCAATTTTTTAGAAGCTAAAATCCAAAAAATTCTGATGAATTTTTTTATTGGAGATAAGAATGTAATAACTCAAGACATCATGATTTATTTCATTTAAAAAAATTAATATGATTGTTATCTTATCTAGTACACCACACTGAGTTTAAACAAAAAATGATACCAAATAATTATTAAAACTTGGCCATTAAAAAATAGATATTAAATTATATTCTATTAATAAGAATAAATAAAATTTTAAAAAGATATATATTCTTTACAGAATCAATTTTTATCTATTGATTCTAAATAAAAATTTGAATAATTTGAGTGCATTGGAAATAATTTTCCACAAACTATATGTTTTATAAGACAACAACTTCATAACTTCTTCAGCACATGAGATAAAATTATCTTTTAAAAAATGTATATTTTTTTTAAAAAAATTATTTAATTTTTTAAATGATCATACTAATGTAATATATTGGTTAATTTATGGGAGTTCTATGTAAAATTTTCATTATTCAATTAATAGTTGAAATTTCATATATTTTTTTGAAAAAAAAATATATTAAATGAAGTAAAATGTTTAATTTAATTATTAATTTATTTTCCAATAATATAGGACCATATATATGATATTTCAACAAATTAATTAATATTAAAATAACATTATGCCCAATTTCATTATAAATACATTCTATAGATATGAGAATTATCTCTTTAGAATCCCATATTTCATCACTATTGTGTGTATAATATTAAATTATAATCTTCCACTTCTGTGAATAGAAAGTAAAAATATGGATTCAAGATTTATATTCAGAATAATTTATATTAACTAATAAATTAAACTAGATGTTTGAAAATTATTAATATTAATAGAAGTAAAATTTAACTAACATGGTTTGGCTAAAAATTTATTTACCGAGTGTTAAAATAGGAATACAATTGTTGAAATGAACAATCAACATGAGTAACAAACAATTTATAGCCATATTTAGACCATATAACATCAATTATTATAACTACTTGATATATAGTATTTTGAAATGATAAAATTTGCATGTATTTATATATTTTCAAAATAATTTCATGTTGTCCTCTCCCCTACCTATAAAGACTTCCCATTATGATCCACAATTCATAGTTCAAATTCCATTTTATTTGGAACATATCATTAAATAAGAATTTCCACTATCTCTAACATTATATAAAGGTCCATGGAAAGATTCTAAATGCATCTTATGGATGCTTTTGATGTAATCATATCGCAGAGTTTGAAGAATAGGTAGTGTTCCTCAACTAGTGTTTTTAAAAAATTTATTCTTACACCATAATAAAATATTAAGAAATAACGGTTGTATAATAATAGTAATATATCTAATATGATTATTTTTATTACGTTAATGTAATTACTTATATCTTTATCATTTTCCATCAAATGGGAATTGAATCGATTATTCATTCGTATATTGGACTACCACCTCACAAACCAATTTAAATCATTTTCCACCACAAAATATCAAGGATGGATATAATTATGAATTTAAAACATGTAAATTATATTTATAATATTATTAAACTAGTAAAATTTTAAGAACACAGATATATTTTTTGTTCCATTCCCATTAAAATATGATAACGTCCCTCATGTGTATGACATTATACCTTTTTACAATGTGATGTGATTCATTTTAGAATTATTTATTACATGGAATTTAATGATTATTAAATTAATGATTATATTTGAAATATATGTATAGATCAAGATTCTATAGAATTAATATATTATCTAATTCTATAACATTTCACTCATTCGGGGAATGATAACATCGCTTGAGAATACGTAGGACCTACATTCTCTATGAATGAATGCAGTTAATTTTCCAGGCATGACATTTATAAATGGATATAAATTGTATATACTGAGTAAATATGATATTTATAAAATAAATATAATTCTGAAGAATATTTTCATATATCCTATAAAAAATAAATTTAACATTTATGAAAAAATGTACATTAGAAATCAAGGTGTTAGCACCCAAGAAATATTTAAATTTTATTAACAAACAATTCAGAAATGTAATAAGGTGATCATATATGATATTATATTTATAAATAGAGTTATGATATCAATTAATGACATACCTAAAAACCTTATAAATGAGTATGAATATATTTCATTAAAATTAATGTGTGATATAAGGTACTTCATCTAAATTTCCCTTCATTGAGTTATATTCCACTATTGAGTCAATAATTTCTCCTATATGGTGTATCTAATGCCACATTACAATTAATATCATGAATAAAACATACATCATTCCATTTTATTAATTTATTTTATTAATTTAATAATTGTTATTTGACATGAAATTTACAATGGGGAAATGAATTTCATACCTCATTTTCATTTAGTTGGGTTATATTACTTATTCATTTTACATTGATATTCTATTATTATAGGTATAGTTGAATTTTATTATCTTTTCTTATATTTCAATTTTTGTGTATATTTAAATTCGATACACATAATATATTTATTTATTTTTCTCAGTGATATATTGTCATAATTATATAGAATGTTTTCTCAATTTCTTTTTTCATTATGACACATTTTATTATTATTTAACTATTCAATTTCCCATTTTTTATATACAATTTTGTTGATATATTTATCTTGAATAACTATTTATTAAATTTTTTTACTGTTTTCATTCATGTATATCTATGTTCTATGTATCATGTTTATGAATATTTCCTAAATAATATTCCATTCTTATATATGGTGTCTATATTGAATGTTATAGGATTAACAAGGTAAATGTTGATAAATTTGTGTTCTTTAAGGATGGGATATATTTATTGATAAATAATATTATTCATCGATTATATAAATTATTCAATATATGTGGAATTAATTATACCTTAATTTATGGTTTGGGATTGAAATGTTATAAACACTCAATTCATCGACTTGCCTCAAAATAAAAAATACTTGGAAGAATTTAACAGGTTTCTACATATACTTTGAAACTAACTTATGAAAATTTATTAACGGTAGTGGAATCAGGATTCTAGAATTCATGATGTCCTATAATTTATTACTTCATTCATTGAAAATTTCATAGTTTTTATTGGTATTATCCATGTGAAATTCACAATTAATTTATTTCCTGATTTATTTCATTCTCAATTTTTTAATTAAATGGAATATATACTCAATTATTTACCATTCCATATTTATTATGGCTAATATGACTTTGATATAAATGTTATTGATATTATTATATTTCCATTCAATTATTTACCTTTCTATTTTAAATATACATTTTTGATTCTGGATAACAGCAACTATACATAACCCTCAATGAGTAGTTGAGCTTTCCATTACTTTTTTCACTATCACTAAGTTATATAGAAGAATGTTTTACATTAATTTTCAAGGATGGAGTTTATTTTTTCATGATTTAGGAAATATTTTCCATTACCAATGTAAAATGGGTATTATGTAAGTATCCAGTAATCCATAACTAAAAAAGGATCGGTAAATATTTATTTGACCCACATATATATATGCTAATGTTATAGATCATTCCCTGACTCTAGGTTACTATATTCGATGTTATTAAATTAGGTATCGATGTAATATCAGCGGAACAAATGGACATATATTAAGGGAAAATAAATATTAGGTAACACAAAACTATAATGTAAATTGAGAATAAATATATTAGAACATCCAACTGTTTTAGTAAGGTAGATACTATGTGAATTTTTCAAAAATACATACAAATCTAGATACTAAATGTGGATGTATCTCTAGATTATATGAACCTATATATAATAAAACCAAATGGAAACAATGTGATTTCCTCGATTATTACTTAGTGGAAATTGGTCTCACTGTGCACATAGAGTGATACTACCAAGGGATATTATAAGAATAATTGATATTTTACTTATTATACATTATAATGGATTTGAAAATAAATATAACTCCAATAAACCATTTTTATGATTTTGATATTTACTATTCAAAAAATTTAAATTTATGTTCTGTGTTACACCACATTTATAGTTATTTATGATTTCAAATTAATTATTTTATAACATAATCCAGTAAATTGTGTTGTTTAGAAATGGATTTTAGAAAGAAGAAGGATGTTACAACTCATGATAAATTTAGTGATTTCCATGTCGAAGAAGCCAATATAGTTGGTATTATAACAGATAAATTTATGGAAATATTCGTGGTACATAATAATTTCATGAAAAATAAACATTCATTGATGGATGTTCATATTAATCGTCATGGTTTTTCAATGTTGGATCACATCATTTGATAGATGGACCTGTCATTTATTAGGAATAAAAATATAATTGTATTCAATTTGTGGATTATGATTCTCTATGTAATATTTTTGGAAATTGGATGAGATGAAAAGTAAAAGGATAAACATTAATTTATAGTCTCAAATATGATGATGAAAAATTGGGATTATTCATCCAGAATATAGGGGAGGAAGAATAAATATAACACATGAAATGAAAATATTTAAAATAGACAATATGTGACAAAAATGTCCATCTAGAGATGCCATATGAACTGATGAGAATGTTTCTCAACATAAAGAAAAATGATTCTGAAATTTTTGAATTGAATTATGCATCATTTACAACGTTATCTAGGTATTCTATGTGTAAAAAATATCACATAGAGTGAAATATTGACCATTTATTTCAATGGATTAATCAATGTCTATAAAGGTCACAAGACATTTAAGATTTTTAATTTTATTATGAAGTAGTTTTATGTGACATAAAAATTTAGATGGAATTATAAATATCTTACACATTCAATGGAAATTAAGAGAAGAAAAGGTTGTCTAAAAACATGTAAAAATTAATTTTCTAGAAAATGAAGTAAATGGTGTAGTTTCCACCTTGTGAAAACAATGGAAATAATCATCATGGGAAATATTTTAAGGGAATGGGAGATTGTTTTATATGCCGAGATAATAGTCATCATCCTTATATGTTTGAGGGGACTAACAAAAAAGTTTTCCTTAGTGTCAGTTGTAATTATATGGAGGATTATTTAGACCAATTTTAAAAGTACCAAGAAAATATATCATGGAAAATTACAATGGGAGGATACAATGATTATATGATCAATAAAACTCAGGTGGAAGTTCCAAATTTTTCAGGATTTGGTAATAAAATATTATAATTATATTAAACTAAATATTTGTTTGATTCGATATCACTAAATAGTCTATATGGTCCTAGTTTTGTCAATAAATTATAAATTTTCTTTTATATTTTACACGATATTTGATACTCAAAAATCCTAGGGGGTGTATCATAGAAAAAATGAATAGTTTGGAATTCTCCATTATGAATCAAAATCCTTCTCTATTTGTATAAATTATTATTATACCGATTATAGAGATTGATGTAACCATTGTTTTGGAAGAGAATTCAAAAGATAATTTAAAAATTAATTTTATACACAAAGAAATTATTATTCATAATGAATATATAGAATTTCATATCATTAGAGAGTAGAAATTATCATCTTAGTAATTTTGGAATCTAGGCCCATTATCTTCTCTAAATGAGTCTCTTCATGGAGAATAAAAAACACAATCCCTGGATGGATAATTTAATCTTCAAATTGAATATGTTCGTATTGAACATGATGAAATTAATTTATTTCCAATAAATACCCCAGACATCCATCAATGCATGAATATAATTTTTACATCGATTTGTCCTTACTGATAGACCAATATCAATGATCCCATATATTTTGGTAAAAATGGAGTAATAGGATCAAAAGGAACACTAAGAAGAGTTGTGTTATAAATAATTTACCACCCTCATGGTTCAGCATGGGGATCCCTTATTATCTTCATTAAAAGTAAATATGGATCCAATTGGTGATGCATTGATTATATGGAAATAAATGAAATTATTGTAAATAAAATGTCTCATTTTCCATGAATTGACATCTTATTCGATAAATTTAATGGAGTTCAATATTTTTTAATATTTAGATTTGATTTGGGTATAATCAATTGCGAGTAATAAAGGAATAAATTCAAAAAACATATTTTCCAATGAGGTATGGGAATTAGGTGTTTACTATAATACCATTGGAATTACTATTGAACCCAATATTTTTGAAATTTTAATGAATAAATAATTTATTTTATATATATTATTTTTATTAATTTTTGATTTACTGGTGTATTTTTAATTCTATAGGTACCATGAGAATAAACTATAAATATGTATTTAGATAGTTAGAGGAAAAGGTATATATTGTACATTTTCTATGTGAGGTTTAAATCTTGGATAAGTTTCTTTTATTTTTCGTATTTTCTCCAAGTATTGAATTATCTTAGTTTCTTTAACGACAAAGGCTATTATAGAATCTCGTACACTAATGAACATAATTAAGGTAAGAAGATTCAATTGTTTGGATGTTTAACATTAGTGATTGATTTCGTATTTTGGCTGATTGGATAACACATTAACTAATGATACATTTATGGGGGCTATTTTTATTTTGAAAAAGTAATTTTATGAATGTTGTGATGAATTGATGTGTAGATTGGTCCATGATCTGATTATAAAACTACCATCATGAAATTATATGTACATTATATAATATTATTCATCAATGAATGGGATGTGTTGTGTCCTTATAAAAATGATGAAATTATTAAAAAAATTACCAAGGATGTTTATGAATCTTGAATAAAACTATCCAACCCAAGATATTGTTTTTACAGTATTAATACTTTTTTATGATATCAATAATTTTTTATATAGGGACTGATACAATATTTTCCAAAAAATATACAACCATATTTAATTTCATAAAAAAAGAGATCAATGTTATGATAAGAAGATGGATATATCTAATCATGGATTATTATTACTCTATAAAATCCAATAAGGGAAAGAAATTATGGTAGTAGATACAATGAGAGGTATAGATTATAGAGTCCGGAACAAAATGAGGATTGGAATGATCCTCTAATCATATATCTAAAAATATGGATATGGGAATTATTATGTGAGTAAAGACATCACAATGTTTTCAAATGATTGAAAAAAAAATTTTATTGGAAAATATAAAATAGTCTAAATATTATTATTATAATTTTTACATGAAAAAAAGTATTTTATGATGGGTATTTGTAATATTAATTTGTGATAATATAATCCAAAAACATTGAAGGAGAATATGTGTTCTACATATACCTGATTAAAAAAGGGAATTTGTTTATGACACTCATAGATAAAATTTTTATATACAACCAAGTAATACCATGATGTATAGGGATTTTAAAGATTACATTTGATTGTATTATATGAAGGGGGAATTGGGGACTGTGTATCATGATGCATAAATTTTCAACTAGTCGAAGCTATGAGATGACACCTTAGTAGAGTAATTCAACCTATTTCTATTCTTACATGGAATTATGATTTTATTAAAATGGTTCTTGTTAAAGGAATATATAAACCTTTATCAAATCATGATAAAATATGGGTTATTGTCGATAACTTAACAAATATGCACATTTCCTCACCATAAGATAATATTTACCACATGAGTTATTCAAAGGTTTCTACATTAAAAATGATATAATATATAATGGTGTCTATATTTCTATTGTGTCTTATCAATATCCCAATTTTAAATCAATAATATATAAGTGTTCACAAGTATCACGATACTATACATTAGTTGAGAACCACCTAGAATACCAAAACTGATGGACTGTTGAAAATGACCATTCAGATAATGGATATAATATTGATCTCATTAATATATGGGTTTCATTGTATATGGGATAAATATTTTCCAGTAATAATGTTTTCAAATAACAATAAATTCCATTCATTTAATCAAATTTCTCTTTATAAATCATAACATGGAAAGATATATCATACTCCAAGTTATTGGGATGATGTTGGAAAATGAAAAATTATAGGAAATTTTTTTAATTTGAGATAATGGAAATGTTAAATAATATTTATGATAACATTAAATAATCTCAATATTTGAAAAAAGTATTATTTATGAAAGAAAATGGATGAAAAGTAATTTCATTTGGAGATAATGTTTTAATAAATTTTTATACTTTGATTGGTGTCATAATGTTTGACAAGAAGGAAAATATGACACCTAGAACATGCTAGAACAAGTTCATGTCCCCACCTCCCAAATAGAATTTGAACCAGGTCTATCTTACTAAAAATAAAACGTAATTATTCTTGATAATACAGATATTTTATTTTATAATCAAACAACATGACATGCAGTGAATCATTGGATATTATAAATGAATAGAGGAAGTGTTGTGGGAACTAGAGGATGCCCTGAAGAAGAAATGAAAAAATCTATTTAAAAGGTAATATCCATGAAATTTCAGGGATATTATATTCCTATGTGCTAATCATGTAACACCACAAGTATGTATTATTTTTTTTTACTTTTATATAAAAACATTATCATTGATATCTTATGATGCTATAACTATGCATTAAAATAAAACATGATATCATATTAAAAATTAATTTAAACACCTCCATTTTTGGATATTTATTACACTAGTGGTTAGTGAAATGATTAAAAAAATTCTGAATATATATATATTATTTTTACAGACATTTATTTCTTATCAATTTAATTGATGTAAAAAATTATAATCATTTGAATATGAAATGAATTTTTCCTAATAGGTGTAGCTTTTCGAAGAAAACATCTTCGTCACATTTGAACACATATTCAATAATTTATTAATGATAGTTGTATAAAACGTATATTTTAAAATATATCTCAATTTCAAAATCATAATATCGAAATTATTTTAGGTTGATGTTTTGGGATTTATTTAAAAAGTATTAATTTTCGATGAAAAATTAAATTTACCAGTTCATTAAAAAAATTTCTTTTTGTTCAAATTAAGTAAAATTTAAATTATATTTTAAAATGGATTTATATTACAATTAGATGATTAAGATAGAAATTTATCAAATTTAAGTCATTAGGATAAATTTTTTTTCACATTTCAATATAGAATCCTTCCATAATTATGATCATTTTATCTATTTAATCCAACTTATTCTTCTAATCATTAGTTATAATTTGTAACTGGAATCTATATAATCATTTAATTGAATTTTAAAAAATTGAATAAATAATTATAATCATAATTATTTATATTATATAAGAAGTTCATATTAATTTTTGATCATATTTAATATTAGAATAAGTAAAATTTTAATATCGCGGTTTGTGTAAAAACTGATTTACCATGCTGATAAACTATGTTTATAATGATCAAAATTACCTAAAAACATTCCCATTTCCCATTTTATGGAAATTTTTGACATTATCACCTCTAATTGTCAATACTTTGTAATATGTGATTCTTTTTGAGTTATAAAACATGGGGGAAATTATTATTTTTAAATATCCCAACTTTCTGCTCCCCCAATTATAAAATGCCACCCACTACCCTCTCTGATTAACAATGAAAAATCCATTCGTATTGGGAGATAACTTGTATATTTATTTTATTAATTCCCTCCCATAATAAATGATTAAATTTTGGGATCATAAACCATTCGTATGAAGGATTATTGTGTAAAAATATCGAGGTCATCCAATGAATTAGAAAATTCAAACAATAGTCTTTTTATTTTATTTCTTCTACAACATCCATAATATAATATTAAATAAGTAGAGTATAAAAATTAGTATCTCTTACATACTGAGATTATATAATTTCAATGTAATGACCTATATTTATGTCTTCTTCTATCATATATGAAACAAAAAATTCCATTGTATATACATGACACTATCACCCCGTGAACCGATTTAATTTACATTATATCACCAATATTCATGGAGTGATATAATGATGGAATGAAAAAATTTATATGATATTTATTATATTATTATTCATATTTAATTTTAATATTAGATATTCATTTTATAGAATATTCCATTTAAAATTGATAATGTCACTCGTGCTTATGGAAGATTACCACCTCATAAATTGATGTGATATATTTTTTACATGCACATTAAATGGAATTTTATAAGGATAAAATTAATTTTTTTTTTGAAAAAAATAATGGATGTTATTTATTTTGAAAAATTATTATATATCAAACATCCATATATACATTATCCTTTTAATTTAATGATCTCTTCTCTCTATCCTATATACAGTTGACCGTCTCCACAAAGTGATGTGATACATTTTCTATGAAAAAATTCAGATATTGTTCTAAAAATGTATCTAATGAGTAAATATTATATATATAACTTTAAAATAATTTTTAATATTATTTATCTATATTTTAGGCACAGGATGAAGATATTTTATGAGAAAACATGATTGAAATAACAAGCCAAATAACACACCAGAAAATTAAAATAATGAAATATTTTCAACAAAAGTTTGGTAAATTATAATAAGATAATCATATATGATATGAAAAGTATGAATATGGATTTTCTATAAATTAATATAATTAATTATTTAAAAATTTAAATCAATTTCATCTAATGGAAAGTGTGAGGTAGGCGACTTCGTCTCAACTTAGCTACAATGAGGCATATTGTATTTTTGTGCACCTAATTCAATTTTCATGGTGTACATACATCCAATTTTATATATAAATTCATAAATAATTAATAATTAAATGCATTTTATGTTTTTATTATAATTATTTTAGACATGGTTATGATACATAAAAGTCAATAATTGGTAATGAATCTCCCAAATGAATTTGTTTTCATTTAGTCATATTCTATTGTTTCAAGCTATTTTCCTGTCTTTATTTATTATTATTTTTGGACTCATGATATCATCCCTTGTACATACACCTTAAATATAATTTCAGCTCCCACTTATTTTTTTATTTTCCAATGATGAAATAAAAATGTATTTGAAAGTGGATTCAATGATGATGTTTACATTATTTTGTATTTATTATGTTATATTTTTTATTAATAAATTAAAAATTGTATCATTTAAGTTTCTAGACATTAAAAAATGAAAAAAATGACTGGTTATTTGGGAAATAAAATCCTTGTATATATAACAATATAATAAATTAGGCACCGACTCATGGTTATTGAAGTCAGGGTTTTTATTGTTTAAATTATAGGATATATTGTCGAAAGATGTGGAAATATTTTTATGAATATATATATATAAGGGAAAATAACTACATGATTGAAATTGAGAATAAGTATATACAAACATTGAAAAATTTTATAAAGGAAGAGATAATGTGGGTTTTTAATGAAATTCATCAATGTTTGAATTGTACAAGTGGACATTGGTTTGGAATAGATATACCTAAAAATCCATATAGCGAACATTGGGAATGATATGATCAGAACATGGTTCATGATAATGGTCCTATCGTCCACCCAGTGAGACACCGTAGGTTAAAATGGTAATCATAATAAACATTTTCTGAACAAACCATTACAATGGATTTGAAAATAAATATATATCCAATGAAAATGAGGACATGATTCTATGATTAAAAAAGAATAAAATTTTAATTTATTATAAGTTTCATAACATATTTAATATTTTAAATACATTCTTAAAATATATAATCTTATAATGAAATTATGTATATTATATTTTTTATAAACGGTTCCTCTATGGTAGTAGGGTATCATTAATCTGTAAAAATGATTAGATTTCCCCACTGAAGAAGCCAACGAAGATGGGATTCGAAAAGTGAATATTATAGATATATTTGGATATCATAATATTTTTTTAATTAACAAACAGCCCTAGATATAGAATCTAGTTTCAAATATTGATTGATCATTTCATATAATTGAATCCCAAATCATTTCATGGGAAATCCAATCTAATGGTTGTGGAAAAATATATTAAGTATCATGATAATTTATTTATGGCCATAGAATCTAATAAAAAGTAAAAGGATAAATTTTTTTCATATATACATGAAGGCGACGGTGATCACTGGAGGTAAATAATCAAAAATACTTGACATCAAGGGGAAATATTAATCTGGGAATAAAAATCCTATAAGGGTAAATTCTTCCAAAAAATGATTCCCTTTTGATAAAATGACTAAAATAAATTGAATGTTCTTTTGCATAAATAATGAGTAAAATATAATGTGTTAGTATATACGAGGCTGCCTTTTCAAGTTTTTATGGGTGTTCTTTGGATTATATACAAGAAATGGATTTATATATTGACTATTTCATTAATTAATTCATCTGTATTACTTAATGGTGCTTGTCTCTCAAACATTTTTCATCATATGATGACATAATTTATAATGAAAAGAGTATGAATTCTATAGATCATATATATTTATGGACAATAAAGTGAATAATTGGCATCATATCATTAGGAAAAGAGTAATGCGCAAGAGGTGAAGAATATAATGATGCAATTGACACATTGTGGAAATATTGGAATGAATTATCTTACTGAATCCTTGACATGCGTCAACGAATTTTCTAAGTTCATATACAGTGGTCATATGGATAATGAATATATGTGGAGGAAAAAAATAAATAATATCAAGTTCTTTAATTGTAATGAACTAAAGATTTATTCACAGCAAATTACCAAGTTTGTAGGGAGTGTAAAAAAAATAATCATAGAGGAAGAAACTAAGATTATCTGATCACTATAGTTGAGTTTCAAGTTCCTAGTGATGTCATTCAATATATTGTATCTAGGTCATTAAAATTATATTACTCTTTATTTGATTCTAAATCTTCACACTCTATTATATCTGTAATTATTTAATAAAGATAGTCATCTCAATTCTAATTATAGGGGGAGTTATGAGTCAAAAATTATAACGAATGTCTCAGTTTAAAAATGATGTCATAGGATATATCTATTATGCCACAAACATTTTTTATTTGTCGAAAATATTATTATACCAATTTTTGAATTTAATATAATATTTTGTATAGACTATATTTCAAAATATTATACAAAAATGTTTTACAAGGAGAAGAAATTTATGAGTTGTGATAAATATATGGAATTAAATATCTTTAAACTGATGACATCCTGATATGGTTTATGTTTAGATCAAAATCAACTAACTCTTCTGAATGATATTCATTGGGAGTAAGATAAAACATAATCCAATTATGGTGAAGGTAATCAACAAATTTAGGATATTTTTATTATAAAAGATTACATTTATATATTTTCAAATGAAATAACTTGAAAAAAAATCTAATGTATGATTTTATGGTTTCCATTGATTAGACCCAAGTGCAGTAAAAAAACAAAATTACCCCTTGTAGAATGTCCATTATAGTTTTTTTTGGAGTTCACATTTTAAAAATTGAGAGTTGAGTAATAAGGTATTTATATAACTTAGTGTTTCACCATGGGGATCCCCTATTCTATTTTTTAAGAATAAATATCGATCCATGAGGCATTGAATTGATTATAGGGAAATGAAATACAGAATAATAATTAAAATATATCATATTCCTTGTATTGATGACTTATTCAGTCAACTTAATTGATCAATTTTTCAAATGATTCACCACCAATCATGGTATCATAAATTTTGAGTAATGAATGTTAAAATTCCAAATAAGGCTTTCTAACTGATGAAATGAAATTATGAGATTACAATAATTCCATTCAAATTGAATATTACAAAATTTTCATTTATTTATCTAATGATTGTAAAATTCAAGGAATATCATTATGATATTTATGGTGTAATTTATTATATAATGATGTATTCTGAATAATTTGGAGGCCTTGATAATCAATTACATATCATTATTTAAAATATTATATGAAAAGTGTTCTATTGTAAATTGGGAATGACTTTTTTCTTCCCATAAGAATAGTATTTTCATGGAAATTTCGCCTTCATGTATTGAATAAGTGATGATCCCATGACAAAAAATGAATTCAGAGCATTTACTACAAACAATTAACATAAATGATATATATAGTATCACGAGTATTGATGGACACTATCAATAAATATTTCATAAATTTTCACTATTGGAAAACTGGTTAACCATGATTACTTGTAAAATGTCTAATTTTGTTTAGATAATGTTATTTGAATAATTTTTTATGAATTGAAGAGGAGTGGGGTCAATGCTCAAGTATAGTTTTTTTCCATTAGGAAGGGTCAGTATTATTTTATATTGTGATCCTTAGAAGAAAGGGATGGGTGGGTTCATATTTAAAATGATAATAGAAATGAATACATATCTAGGTAATTGTAAACTCTTGAACATAACTACAAAACCAATGATCTATAGTTTTCATATATATTATTTTCTTTGTAAATATTGATACATTATAAATATGATGACATGTATGTTAAGTAAATTGAAAATAAAATTAAAAAACACATCTTGTCATAAAAAGTGATCAAAATGAGGAAAAGGTGACGGATTGAGGAACTCACAGATTATTAATTTTCAATACAATTCCACCCAGTGGATGAAAATAATGTAGTCAATTCATAGAGAAGGAATGATAAATAAGTTTTCACTCAAATGAGGATTGAGTGGGATCATATGTTCATGAATATTGTAATGATAGATATGTTAATTATTAAGGTATGGGAGACATCACCCAAAATTAATATTACATAAAAACTGTATTTATTAGTAAAGATAAAATTATATAAATATGACAATAAATATTTTTAGAAGAAAATTATAGATCTGAATGATGGGATCATGGCAAAAAAAATTTGTGATGATGTAATCCTAAATTTGGGAGAGAGAATATGTTGTCCATATATTCCTAGGATTAAAAGTGAATTTTTATATTAACCTCAGATCAGAAATTTCATTATAAAGAATATTATCACCAATATTTATAGGGATTTGGGGGAATATTTGTGGTGGGATAAAATGATACTAGAAATTAGGACTATGTACAAAGATGTTTGATTATTGAACAACTTAGGGCCCAGAGAACGCATCCAATAGCAGTTATAATACTAATTTATATTGCTATGTGGAAATGAGATGTAATTATTATAGAATTTGATAATGGACTACAAATGGATTGATGATATAATGATTAAATGAGAGTTATTAACATTATATTGATAATATAGAAATATTTTCTATCTATAAGTGAAGATTTACCTCTTGATCTCCTTGCATGGATCTATATTAGTGATGTTATAAGACCTTATAGTGTAAATCATTTCATTTTGTCTGATAGGTATCCCTATTTTGTATCAAAAATCTATAAGTGTCTTCAAAGGGAACTTGATATTGATAATCATTTGACTAACTTTTCCAATGATCAAACTAATGGGCAGTTTTAATGTAATATTGATATACGGGATGTAATTTTATGTCACTGTCAGGTTATTTTTTTTAGGTATGTGGGATCCATATTTACCATTGGTAAAATATTTCTCTAATCATTGTTTCCATTAATATATTGAATTTGTTCCAAATAAATCAATAAATGGAACGATATTTTATACTCCAACATGGTTGGATGATGTTGTTGAACAAAAACATGCAGGACCCAAACATGTTGAATATACATAAGAAAGATAAATAATTTCCATTTTGGCATTAAATCATATCAATGTATGAAAATGGATTTTTCATACAATTAGAGGAATTATTTTGAATTTATAGTGGGAGATCAAGTATTATTAGATTTTTTTCTATGGAAGGTTTTTTAAGGCTTGACATGAAGGGAAATATATACTCACGGTCTATTAAAAACCTAGTTCATGTTCCTACCTCAGAAATAGAATTGGAACTAGATCATTCATATTATGTAGCACTCCCCCAGATTCTTGATACTAAGGACATTGTATTGAAGAATTAAACAACATTAATAGAAAATGTAATTTGGAAATATAAAAAAATTGAGGAACCAATGTGGGAACTAGAGGATGATTTAAAGAAGAAATACCACCATCTTTTTAGAAGGTAAAATCTTGAAAATTTTGAGGATGAGATTTATATATGATATAATAATGTAACACCAACTGAAATTTTTATTTATTTCCATTCAAATAAATTTTATCTATTTATATTATTTTTATGCTCACGATATTTGGTTTAAACAAGACATAATATAATAAAAATTATTATATAAACATGGACATTATATCATATCGATTAAATTGGATTATATGAAAAAAAAAATTATAAATTCAAAAATATTTATATTTTACACACATTCATTGCTTATCTATTGATTAAATATAAAAATTAAAATCATTTGAATGTAAAATAAATGATTTTTTAAAAAAGTGTATTTTTTAAAAGAAAATTATTTCTTCTCTTATTGCATACTAATGATAGAAATAATTTCTATCAGTTTTAAAATTATATTTGATAATATAAAATTCATTTTTAAATCATCATAGAAAAATTATTTTATGGTGAATTTTAAGGATTTTTTAAAGTTTCACCTTTCGAGGAATAGTAAAAAATTGTGATTTTTTATTGAAATATACCTTTTAGTTTAAATTATTTAAAATATAAATGAAATTATAAATTTCAATGATATTTATTATAACAATTATATTAAATTTTAACTATTTAGGTGACTTTGATCAATTTTATGTTTAATTTCAATATAAAAACATTCAATTCATAAATTATTTTTTACATTCTTAACCCACGTTTCCATTGTATTTATAAATATAATTTTATATAATATTATAAAACTTTTATGAATTCAATTTTTCAAAATTAATTCCATATTTTAAATCATAATAATTTATATTATCTTTTATGGTGACTAAATAGTTTAAAATTATTAGTAATAAAATAAGTAATATTTAGTGATAGCTCTTAGAGTAAAAATAAATTTATAGGGAGGTAAATCGAAGAAGAAAATGTTTAAAATGACCTACCAACATGTGAAACAACAATTGTATGTACATATTGAAACCTTGTATGTTATATGGGTCAATAATGAACCATTTTTTAGGTTTTTAAAGATCTAGGCATTTGTTTAATATTTTCTCTTTTCAAATATTTCATGTATATCCTCTCCCACACTTATAAAAAAATACACTCTCTCGACCCCTCTATATATGTCTAAAGACATTTTTTCTAATATCTACCAAAATTAAATTAAAATGTTATTATAATTATACCAAATTTAGTGAATTCTCCATAAATCTATCATAGGGCATCTTTTTGTGTAATCCTATGGAGCTCATCCGAAGAAGATGTGATGTTATTAAACAAGCTGTTTTATATTATTTCCTCTTATGATTCCTTAAAATATAATCAAAATATGATATTTTCAATTTATTATATACCAATTACTTATATGTTATTATTTTAACAAAATTCCCTTCCTCCATCTCCACTTCCATGAAATGGGAAATGAATCATTCGATTGTGTTTATGGGGGGATTCCACCTCACCGACAAAGGAAATTTGTTTTATATCACCAAATTTAAAAGAAGAATATAATGATGGATTTTAACAATAAATATGATATTTATGATATTATTACAATTATTTAATTTTAATATCACATATACCTTTTTTATTCCATTTTTTTAATAGACTATAACATCACTCGTGTGCACAACAGACTACCGCCACACGAAGCGATGCGATTCGTTTTTCACATATATTTTATGAGGAATTTAATAAAGATAAAATTAAAGAATATTTATAATATATTTGAGATGATATATATATTATAAATTAATATATCACCCACATTCATACACTTTCACTCATTAAGGGAATGATATTGTCTCCCACGAAAATATAAGACATTCTACATCCACAGGGAAATGAGATACATTTTTATTTTTCCAATATTAATTAAAGTATATAAAAACTATATACTAAGAAATTCTTAAATTTATAATGTTAATATAATTATATTGAATAATTATATATATCCAATTCAAATGTAATGGAACATTAATGTGAAAATTTCATGCATAATCATGGAATTTAACACCTTAAAAATGATAATAATTAAATTTTATTAGATTATTTGTACTATAGTGTAAATAGATAATCATATAAGATATTATATTTATAAATAAGGTTATATTATAAATTAATGACATTATTAAAACAATTCTACATCATGTTTTATCACGTTCAATTAAAGGAATACACGAGGTAAGATACTTCGTATCAATTTCCTTTTATTGGGGAATATTAAATTTTTGTGTGCCTAATTTCTTATATGTGGTGTACATACTTCACATTTTATCTTTAATGTCATGAATTATTCAAAACTATTTATAAAACTTATTTTAAATAAAATTATATCATACATTGGGATTTAACATGAATGTTACCAAGTAGAAATTAATTTCAAAACTCAATTTGATTTTATTTTGTTATATTACTTCTTCATTTGACATTGATATTTTAATATTTTATGTTTAATTAATTTTAATTATATTATGTATTATATAAAAATATTTTATATTTTTTAAACATGATACACATAATATATTAATTGATTAATTCTCACTATAACATCAATGTCATTGAAATTGATTTTGTCTTAATTTCCACTTTAGTTAGACATATTTGTTGATATGAACCTATTAAGTTTCATGTGGTGTATATAATACCCCCTTGATGAATTTAACATGAATACAAATTTATTAACTATTGATATTTTTCTAATTATGTAAAATATATTTTTTTTTATCATGGATATGATTATTTCTTAAATCGTATTCAATTCTTACATTCGATGGTTATGTTGAATGTTATTCGGTTAAATGGGGAAATATTTATAAGTATTTTTTTTATAATGAAGGAAGATAATTTTTTGATAATAAATATTATTCATTAAATAAATTTATTATTATATATATGATTTATTTTTTTGGACATAAAGTAATGGGTGGGTGCTAAATTATATATGCCTTGGATGCATTGACATGAATGATGAGAAAAAAATGTTTTTTAAATAATTGAGGTTACCCACATAGTTTTGAACCATTATTTGAAAATACATTATGGAAGGGGTACCAGAATTTGTAAGATCAATATGACAATAAATAATCATTTAAATCATTGATAATTCAATATTTATTGTAATCCCTGATATTTTCAAAATGATAATGTGGCTTGATGAGTTTAATTTTATGATTATTGA
The DNA here is from genome assembly GCA_963277665.1 of Viscum album. Classification (NCBI taxonomy): domain Eukaryota; kingdom Viridiplantae; phylum Streptophyta; class Magnoliopsida; order Santalales; family Viscaceae; genus Viscum; species Viscum album. Next base: position 1,146,697,567 of record OY728148.1, read on the forward strand.
TAAAGTTGCATGTATGATCAGTCCTTTATGTTGGAATATATATTATGCCTTCTCTAATTATGGTGTTCATGTTATTGATTAAATGGACTGTGTGTTTATATATTTACCATTACATATTAAAAATTATTTATTAACTCATGAGAGCTTCTGGTGAACGTAACTGTCATAGAGTTTTTGAAATAATAATTATTTTGTTTCTTTTCCGCAGTATATAGAGAATATATCATTAAATTAGTTTTCAAGGATGTATTAAATTTTTTTTGTTATTTATTATGTTTTATATTCAATTCCCAATGTGAAATGAGTATCTTACATGTGTCTAGATCTCCAAAAAAAAAATCAATATTCCCTTTTGAATTTTACTTCTTTTATCTATGACAATGTAATAATCTATGAAGACACTATGGGTCACTAGAGATGAATTTTTATTGAATCCATGATTTCAAAACAAGGACACTAATATCCAATTCCAAATAATGTTTTGGTTAGTTTTTCCCATGATACCATTTGTTTAGGAAACCTCAAGCAACAACATGATTTACATGCCTGGGAACCCATCGCACATGAGATCCCAACACATCCCAAAAGACAACATGTAACTTTATAGACTCTAAAAATTGGTCGATTGGAAATTAAGTAAATGTAACCTTATGTTATACAAAGGAATTTAATAATTCTAATTTAATTATAAAGGACGCCCTTTCCTCGTCAAAATTGTCATCGGTAATGGAAATTATGAAAGCACACGTACAAAAAATCTATTTTATCTCTTTAATCCAGGGAAGCTGAATTCTTCCAAGAAATTCATAGGTAGTTACCATGATATAAAAGATTCATAATTTCAAGATATATATATATATATATATATATATTGAAATGAAATGTCCAAGGAAACGTACATCTTACTTCTAGAAATTACACATTGATAACATTATATACAATCAATTCTTCCAAAAGATACCAACACTACAGAAAATTGTTTCTCATGAACCATTATATACAAATATAAAAAAGTATATTATCAACAAAAACAACATCAAATTAATCTGGATACCTATGAAATATTTTATTCATCAATGTTGTAAAGATGAAATATTGATTTAACTACCATAAGAAATAATTCAAAATTAAAAATTGATATATATGATTATGAAATATCTCATCACAATATCCTCCATCCCAACTTATAATTTTCAATATAAAAAACATATTTAAATTTTAGTGAACCAATGGGATCCCCTTAAATGGTCAAAAAATCTGTAATTCATGGAAGATGATGTTGCTTAATTATCATAACATGGTTAAGATTTGGATTATCTAAGTAATGAAAAATAATTCTATCCAACTTATTCACAAATAGAACCTGTGATTTTTACAGACACTTTATCGGTTGAATGAATTTTTTACTTTACACATATTCCGACTAGACTTTAAATTCTTCATTTCCATTATTTCAATCATATAATACGAAATTGAAATCGATCTATTCCTTAGTAGGAGATGAATCATAAAAAAGTTATATTTTTTAAGGGATTCCTATAAAAATTTTAGGAAAAACATCAAGATATTGGTCAAAAATAGTTGTAAAATATCTATTTCTTATATCATCCAAAGATTCCAATTTAATATTTTCCAACTGATACAAGATGGTTTCGTGAACTAATGCAAAAGTAGTAATATACATTCCTTAACATCCCAATATCCTCTACAAATATTGCAAAACAACCCCAAGTATCTTAATTAATTATTCATGAATTAAAATTGACGAGGACCCTGAATGATGGTAATCTATCCATACCAAAAACCATATCATCAAAATCCATCACATGCACAAATAAATCGAAACAAAACTCACCACAAAGTATTTTTATATATCAATATTTACACATAATGATTTTAAATTCCATTTTCCAATATGTGATTGATGTTTTTATATATAAAAAATCAGCCTAAGATGAAAAACCATATGATCAATAACACAAGAAGAAATATACTAGTTCGATATTCCCATATCAAAAATTATTTTATAACTATAAAAATTAATAGAATCATACCTATCACCATTGATGGGAATGATTAATAATCCATGATCACATATAAATATCTTCATAGTTTCATAGTAACTAAATTTGTATATTTGTTATATTATATGTATTTCACTAGTTTCGGAGTCATGGTTTTCCAAGAATCACTTTGGATCTTTCAATTCCAATGATGATTTTCTAAATCATCTCGTCAGAGCATATGATTCTAGAGAGAGAAGAGATGTCTCTCTAGACCAATACCATGGAGAACTATTATATTTATTATAATGAAGACATATTTTATTGTAGTTGTTTCATGTTCTAGGTGGTGATATACAATTTCACTTAATATGTTTGAAATAACCAAATAAAAATATCTAATAAAACTTTCTTTCATGGTGGAATAGTTACATATCACAATGTCTGGTTCAAAGGTGTACCACGAATATTGATGTTGGTATCTAAAATCCATTTATTCCTTTATTTAGATTTCATACTTGAACACAAAGGAATTAACATGATCCCTCCAATAATATTTCCCATGATATACATTTCTACCATCATTGACTTATTGAAAATTTTGTAGAATATTATATCAAAAGGATGAAATTATTTTTTTGAAAATATTGAACTATTCGTGACTGAAAAATGTGTTCCTTCCATGACACCGTCATATTAGATTCTACGAAAAAAGGAACTAAAATAAAAAACGTGTTTCATACTCGATCATTATGATGATCTAATTATTTATACTATCATATAAAATTTTTCTGGATGTCTAAAATGTGTGAGGATATAATTCCTTGTTAAAAATTTCATCAAAATAATCTCATGTCATTTCTTCGTACAACATATCATGAAATTATAATTTCCACCAATGGAATACAAAATCCACTATCAAATAAATTGAAATCCTTACATTAAAACATATTGGGTCCCATGAAACCAAATTTTTAGTATCCTAAAATGGTTTCTTTCTATGGTTCCTACCCAACATTGTTCACATTTACCAGAAAAAACTAAGTTTAATTTCACACATTAGAATTTGATGACATATTAATTTAAATTTAACAAATCAATAAAATTAAGAATAAATTATTTCTAAAGTATTTTTATCACAACATTTCAAATATATTTTAATATATTACTACCATAACATTTTAAAAAAATCAATATTTTCCTTAATCAACAAAATTCCACCATTACGTAAACCATTAAACTCATAATGAACCCTGAAGTAATTTTGGGAAGTCTATACTATCATGGTATTTCATAAAATCATTTTAATCTAATCATGTATAAATTATTTTACAATACCAAGAAGTGTCTCCAAACACTTTTATTCCCAAACACCATGGTGACATGACAATAAATATCAAAAGGTTACCTACATCTTATCATGTTATATGTTTCATGTTCAGACCATACTAGCTTTTCATTACCAACACAATGAATGAAATGATCAATAATGATGTCATTTATCCAAACAACATAGAGGAATTGACCAAGACTGATACCAATTATATCTGATATACCATACAAAAAGACACCATTTATTGCATTTCTCCCCTCCTAATTCGAATAATGTGGGGGTGGTTGTACTATGCCTTATGTGACATGACCAAGAAACATAATGATGGATATAAATTCCAAATTCCTCATGTAAATTATGGTGATTGTTTTTATTTTTGATGAAAAAACATCCAATATAAAAAAAACAACTACCAAAAAACCCACAACATGATGAATGATTACAAAAATAAAACTAATACTATTACCCTAATATTAAAAAATATCATAGTACAAGTTAAAACAAAATAAAAAAACATTAAATTCTAAATTTAATTCCACAAATAATAAACCAATAACACATAATCCTAAAAAATACCAGTCCAATATCTATGAATAATTCCATAATAAATGCCCATAGTATCTAGAATTAACACTATAGAACTGAGATATCTTGTGAAGACCCGCAAATTTCAAGGAACTTTTTTTCTTAATTTTCTTTGAAATTTTTACAAGAGCGTAGCTTCAGACGGCACCTGATTCCGAGGCCCGGTGTGCCCGGAATCAATTTACGAAGTTTGGCTCGGGTACGTTCAGTGAACGGACGAGCGGGTTTTTCTATCTTTTGAACCGGTGCCCGGAATCGAATTCTGAGGGCACCGATGAAATCACAACGCCGGTATTTTCTTAGGAACGCCTCTTCCGGAGTTGCGTTTTCTCAACCGTGGTTTTTAAAAATTTTTGGGCTTTAAGTCAGAAATAAAATAAAGGTTGTGCGACAACTTTATTTTATTTCACTTAAGCCGCTTGGAAGTCACTTGGAAGCCACTTGAACTGAGTTAAAGCGGATAGGGTGCTATCCGGAAATACCCTACCCCTTGGTAGGATATTTGTGAGGTGGGGCCCGCACGAGCCCCGCCGTTTCTTTCGCTAAGTAACGCACCCGCGAAAACTCGTCAAGTAACTGAAAGGTCAACCGACGCGTTTTCCTTAATTCTTAACAGACCATTTAATTGGGCGGTTTACTTCGTGAATTAAATGGGCTGTTTCATTCTTTGAATTAATTCAACGAATTGATGGGTCGTTACTTACGCGTTGTTGGCGAAATAATAAAATAGACAAACTTGTCTATTTTGGAGGATCCTCCTGTTGTGCGAGATCCTCTAAACCTCCACCCTCCTCGCGAAGAACGCGAAGAACGTGAAGAACGCGAAGAACGCCGGAACCGGAATTCGACGACGCACGATCCGCGACGTCAACAAACTTTTCCACGACCTTCTTTTTCTTCTTCTTCGGCGCCTCTTCTTCTGCGGCAGACCTACGATCGGCGGTTAAAGGTGAGAATCGAATCTTCTAAATTATCCCCTTTTTATAATTCGATATCAACGGATTTAAATTAATTAAATCCGTTTGATCTTGATCCGGAGATTGGCGACGCGACGCCGGATACCGCGACGACGCGACGATCCCCTTCTTCCGCGACGAGCAATCCCGCGACGATCCCCCATTCGGCAACGACAGCTGCGAGGTAGGGGTTGTTTGGAATATTTTATTTCCCTTGTTTATTCTTTTAAAATAAAGAACCCGATCTCGGAACAATTTTAATTTATTTAAAATTGTTGTTGGTTATTTCTTTTCCTCCCGTTGATTTTACCTAACGTGGAGGGTGCGGGCCTAACAAACAAGGCCCGGCAACCCTCCGCCGATCTTCCTTTTTTTGCGGATTTGGCGGGTGACGGCAAAAGCACGATGCAAGGGCCAATTGTTGATTCCGCAGTGAAGGACGCGTCCCAGGAGGAATAACGGCGCAGGCGGGAAAGGAATCGGGCCACCGGAGCATCTCCGGCGGCCCGCGGAAGGCGGCGGTGGCGGCGGCCGGTTCCGCGGCCGCGCGGAACCGGGAACGGACGCGGCGGCCCGGCCGCGTCCGCGTGACAGGCGGCCCCCCTCCGCGGGGTCGCGCCTTCCACCCAGCCGCGGGGGCGGCGCCCCGCGGCAGCCGCGCTCGGCCGATCGGCCGAGCCGGTCCGACCGGCCGGGCCGCGCCCGAGCCGGACTGGACCCGGTTCGGCCGACCCAGGGGGGGTTCGGGCCGGGTCGCCCCGGGCCCAGAACCCCCGTTTTCGGGCCCTCTTCGGTCTTTTGCCCATATCATGGGCCTGGGACCTCGGAATGACGAACCGCCAGTGGCTACGTGATCCTTGGATCGAGACGGTCATTTCGGTATATTACACTCAAGGTTTCGGAAGACTTTGGGTTCGGCCAGGTTGGTTCGTACGCGAAACCAACCGGGCCCTCGGAGCGGAAACGCTCATAACTCGAGCTGCGGACGTCCGATCGACGTACCGTCAGCTGTGGAGGTTTCCTCTAAGTGAGACGGAACTTTTGGCATACTCCGCCTGAGGATCGGACACAGGCGGAGTACGGTCGAGTTGGTTTTTCCCTAAAAACCAACCGGGCCCCTGGGACGAAAATGCCAATAACTCTCAGACCGGGCGTCCGATTGACGCGCCGTCTGTTGCGTTGAGTTCCTGTTGTCGATACGGAACTTTTGGATACATCAACTTCGGACTACGTGTCAGTTGATGTATCAGCCTCTCGGATCGTGGAGCGGACCCTCCTAGACGAGCTCGCTGTGTGTGGGAACCCTAGCGCTGGCTGTGACTTCGACGACAGAGCAGAGATCCTCCGTGGACTGCGACGACGACAGAGCAGAGATCCTTCGTGGACTGCGGCGACGACTGTGCAGAGATCCTCAGTGGACTGCGTCGACTACTGCACTCAGCGATCCTACGTGGATCAGTGCTACAGGTCCTGTGTGGGCCCGATCCTGTGTGGGTCATCACCTTACGATTCTGTGTGAGCCTTGACTACAGGTCCTGTGTGGGCCCGATCCTGTGTGGGTCATCTCTTACGGTTCTGTGTGAGCCATTGCTACAGGTCCTGTGTGGGCCCGATCCTGTGTGGGTCATTGCCGAGGTTAGTACCTATCGATCCTTCGTGGGTCCGACGACTTAGATGGTTCGGTGATCATCTTGTCGTCATCTGAAAAAGTATACCTGGTTGAGCTGAATCTTATGTTACTCTCCTTTGTGGATTATGTTGAACTATCCTATGTAGATTTACTATTTACTCTCCCTGGTGGATTTGAGTCTTTCATTCCTGTGTGGATCCAGTTGACCTTGAGCTCGAGAGCAGAGCTAGAAATGGGGACTTAGGTATATGTATGGGCATATACCTAAGTCGAGTCAGTTGTTTCTTCGTGGTTGCCTCATTCTTTTGTGCTATATCCTTTGTGGATTTCGGGAGACCTTCGGGGGTCTCGGGGTCCTTACTGAGTAGTTTATACTCACCCCTGCACGGGCTATGCCCGCACTTTGTTGTGTTGGATGCAGACGACGGACAGCGCTGATCTCGGTTGGGGCGTGGAGCAGGACTGTACCTGGAGGCGAACCACTGGGCGGGACGTGCTCGGAGCGGACGTGGGACCTGAGGAGCCTGGAGGCTATCTGTACCCACCCTTCAGGTGGGATTGCCAGTGGACGACACGAGGCCGCCGTCTTTTCTTCAGTTGCTGTTCTTTACCTTTTCAGTTGTACTTTTAGTTGGGCTTGTATTTCGGCCCCCTTTACTTTTCTGCACTTTGTAGTTACTTTCCGCTTGCTGGCTCTGTGGTGGTTGTTACTTATAAAGGCAATGCCTTCCCTGTTTACCGGGATTTTACGCCTTGGTGCTAGTCGCCAGCCCCTGGCCTATGGAAGGAGGGCTTGGGGTAGTCACGACACGGGCCCCGAGGTCGGGTCGTGACAAATTGGTATCAGAGGGGTCGGTTCTACCGCAGACTCTGATCGTCTTTTCTTTCTATATGAAGCAATAGTGTTTAGTGTATTGAGTGTGGTTATCAGTTCAGGGAGCCGAGTGTTGGTGCGGCGGCCGACGTATCCGTACACCAGGACCCTGACTCCTGATTTCCGACTTAATGCATGAAAACATTGATTGCGTGTGTGTTTCAAGTTTTCTTTGTGATTACTTGTGTCAGCTCACCGGGTATACTGATCTGCTTCATGAAAGTCTCATGTTTTCCTTGTGATTACTTGCGCCAGCTCACCAGGTATACTGTTCTGACTGTGGTACTCTTGTTCTCCTTTTTAGGATGGCCCCGCGACGACAGCCAGCTAGGGTTCCGAGTGTAGGGCGCGACGGCAGCCCACCGAGCGACGAGGCCTCGGTGCAGGGCCCTTTGCCAGCAGTGGCACCGGCGGTAGCTTTACCCGCCGAGCCACCGATGCTACCAGTACCCGACGCTGATGATGCACGTCGCCTTAGGGCACTGCATGATTTTCAGAGCCAGCGACCGCCCAGGTTTCGCGGTGAGGCGGACCCCCAGGCCGCCGAGGACTGGCTAGAGGCGGTGGTACGGATCTTTAGGCTAGTGAGGACACCAGCGGATCTCATGGTGATTCTCGCGGCGAGCCTCCTGCAGGCGGCGGCAGGACGATGGTGGAGCTTGATGCTCCAGGTTCACGATGAGGCATCCTTGCTCTGGATGGACTTCGAGAGCCTCTTCTGCTCTGAGTTCGTCTCGGCCACCCTCCGAGCGGTGCGCATCCAGGAGCTTCTCCAGCTGCGCCAGGGCAGCATGACGGTCGCTCAGTACACGGCGAGGTTCACAGACCTATCTCGCTACTCGACCGACATGGTACGGGACCCCTTCTTCCGGGCCCGGACCTTCGAGCAGGGCTTGCGGCAGGAGATTCGGGCGTCGCTGATCTCCCTCAGCATTCCGACCTAGGCGGGAGTACTGGAGCGAGCCCTCCTGATCGAGAGCTTCCTGGCAGAGCCTTCTTCAGCGGCGAGACCTAGCGCAGGGCGGCAGGTTGCTGAGTCTTCGGCAGTAGGTAGCGGACGGATGACTCTCGGGTCCAGGCAGACCATACCCCCACGCAGACGGCCTCAGGACACCGTCTCAGCAGTGCGGGGCACACAGCGGAGTGCCAGCCTTCCGAGAGGCAGGCAGTGCTACTCCTGCGGCAAGCAGGGTCACATGGCTCGTGACTGCCCGACTCGCCGATCAGAGGAGCAGAAGACGGTGGAGGGGCCACCCAGGCAGAGGCAGAGGGTCGACCGTGGCGGTCCGCAGGGAGGAGGCGGACGAGGCAGAGGAGATGGCCGAGCAGCGGGTGGTGGGCGACGCTTCCAGGCTCTACCCCCACCACCACAAGGAGGGCCACCTCGACCACAGGGAGCTGGCAGGCAGGGACAGGCCCAGCTCCAGGCAGTGGAGGCCTACGACCCCGACATGCCAGAGATGATTCGAGGTACGATCTATGTCTATTCCACCCTTGCTGCAGTACTTATAAACACAGGAGCGAGTCACTCTTTCATAGCCTCTGCCCTTGTTCGGAGCTCGGAGATTCCGACTGAGCCGTTGGCTCGATCCTTACGGCTAGAGACTCCTACGGGAGCAGACTCGACGATTACGCACTGGTGCCGGCAGTGTGAGCTTACTCTAGGAGGCGAGAGCTTCGGCTGGGATCTCCTTGTAGTGGCGTCGAGGCCTTACGACGTCATCTTGGGCATGGATTGGCTATCCACGGTTCGTGCCCATATCGACTGTTTTAGGCGCAAGGTGCGATGTGTTCGCACCGACGGGAGAAGGTTTACCTTCACCGGCGAGAAGGGAACCTTTGCAGCACAGGATGGACTTCCGCGGAGGAGAGTGCAGCCCATCTCTCATCAGTTGGCCTGCCTCATCCTAGGAGAAGTGGACGTGCGGAGTCCAGTTTTTCTGCAGTGGTGGACCAGTACGTGGACGTCTTTCCCGACGACGTTCCAGGGCTACCTCCTCATAGAGAGGTAGACTTTTACATCGACTTGTACCCCGGGACAGCCCCGATATCTACTCCAGCATATCGGATGGCCCCCGCCGAGCTTCGAGAGCTGCGGGTACAGTTGGAGGACTTGCAGAGCAAGGGGTTTATCCGACCCAGTGTTTCACCCTGGGCTTCCCCGATATTGTTCGCCAAGAAGGCGGACGGGAGCTTGCGACTGTGTGTCGACTATCGTCGCCTGAACCAGGTGACAGTGAGGAACAAGTATCCGCTACCACGGATTGATGACCTCTTCGATCAGCTCAAGGGAGCGCGGTGGTTCTCGAAGATAGACCTCCGGTCAGGCTATCATCAGCTCAGAGTTCGAGACGAGGACGTGCAGAAGACGGCCTTCAGGTGTCGGTATGGCCATTATGAGTTCTTGGTTATGCCATTCGGCGTAACCAATGCTCCAGCAGTGTTCATGAGCCTCATGAACAGGATCTTCCAGCCATACCTCAACCGATTTGTCGTGGTCTTCATTGAAGACATTTTGGTATACTCGACGACTGGGGAGGAGCATGCCTACCACCTGCGAGTTGTGCTAGACACACTCTGAGAGCACCAGCTTTATGGAAAACTCTCAAAATGCCAGTTCTGGTTACGTGAGGTCCATTTCTTGGGGAACGTCATCTCTGAGGCGGGAGTTTCAGTGGATCCCGCGAAGATCGAGGCAGTGCTAGCTTGGGAGCCACCCAGGAGCGTGACGGAGGTGCGGAGCTTCTTGGGCCTAGCCGGATACTATAGGAGATTTGTGCCAGACTTCTCTAGAGTTTCGGCACCACTCTCATCCATGAAAAAGAAGGGGAAACCCTTTGTGTGGTCAGACAGATGTCAGCAGAGCTTCCAGGAGCTGAGACAGAGATTGACCAGCGCACCTATCTTGAGGTTGCCTGAGGAGGGAGTTGGATACGTAGTTTACTGCGATGCATCAGGGACTGGACTCGGGTGCGTTCTGATGCAGGAGCGGGCCGTGATCGCCTACGGATCACGTCAGTTGAGGCCGCATGAGCAGAACTACGCCACTCATGACCTGGAGTTAGCAGTAGTGGTCTTCGCTCTGAAGACTTGGCGGCACTATCTGATGGGCGAGCGCTTCACAGTCTTTTCTGACCAGCAGAGTCTCAGGTATATCTTCTCTCAGAAGGACCTGAACCTGAGACAGCGGAGATGGCTTGAGTTCCTCCAGGACTATGACTTTGAGATAGTCTATACTCCTGGGAAGGGGAACGTGGTAGCCGATGCCCTCAGCAGGAGGACGGGCATTCAGCTACTTGAGAAGGCGACGGAGCAGCTAGCCTCCTTACAGATATCCTTCGTGGATAGAGACGGAGCAGCCTTTCTTCAGTCTCTCACAGTCTCTCCTCCACTTCTACAGCGGGTCAGAGAGGCTCAGCGTGGGGACGCTGACTGTGAGACCCGGCGTGCACTGATATCCTCAGGTCAGGCGCCTGATGGTTTCTCCCTTGGAGCAGAGCACGACATCCTTTTCAGAGGACGTACCTTTGTACCAGTCGCTTTACGAGAGGAGGTGCTGAGAGAGTTTCACACTTCTCCCTTGTCGGTACATCCCGGAGCGGCGAAGATGTACCAGGATCTCAGACGACAGCACTGGTGGCCGGGCATGAAGAAAGCTGTGGCAGAGTTCGTTTCACGATGCCTCACCTGCCAGTAGGTGAAGGCAGAGCATCAGGTACCAGCAGGCTTGGTACAGCCCTTGGAGGTCCCGGAGTGGAAGTGGGACGGGATATCTATGGACTTCGTGACTGGACTTCCACGCACTTCCAGAGGTTAAGACTCCATTTGGGTGATTGTCGACCGACTCACCAAGTCGACACACTTCTTACCCATCAGAGATCAGGGCTCAGTGGAGAGCTTGGGACGTCTTTACGTCCAGGAGATCGTACAGCTTCACGGTGTGCCATCGTCTATCGTCTCCGATTGAGATGCTCGTTTCACTTCCCGGCTTTGCAAGGGGTTGCAGGAGGCGTTCGGGACGCGGCTCCATCTGAGCACAGCCTTCCACCCTCAGACGGATGGTCAGACGGAGAGGACCATACAGACACTTGAGGACATGCTCCGTGCATGTGTTCTCGACTTTGGTCGCAGCTGGGAGGACCACCTACCCTTGGTGGAGTTCGCGTACAACAACAGCTACCACTCCACCATCGGGATGGCACCATACGAGACGTTGTACGGCAGACCCTGCAGATCACTGTTGTGCTGGACAGACCCTAGGGAGTCAGCACTCGTGGGACCAGAGATGGTCCGAGCCACGACAGAGAAGGTCCAGATCATCCAGGAGAGGATGAGGACAGATCATAGCTGGCGGAAGTCATATGCTGACAGGAGGCGGAGGCCACTAGAGTTCGAGGATGGCGACCACGTCTTTTTGCGTGTCTCACCTCGACGTGGTTTACGGAGATTTGGCCGAGGCAGCAAGTTGTCTCCACGCTTCATCGGGCCTTTCCAGGTCCTCAGCAGGATAGGAGAGGTGGCTTATCGCCTGGCTCTACCACCTCAGTTGCACCGGGTGCACGACGTTTTCCACGTGTCTCAGCTGAGGAGATACGTGCACGACCCGACGCACATCATCGACTTTGGGGAGCTGGACGTGGATGATGGGGTGACTTTTGCGGAGGTCCCAGTGGAGATCGAGGATCGACAGAAGCGGGTCCTACGTGGGCGGTCGATTCCTCTTGTGTGCGTCAGATGGCAGCACGAGAACCTCCAGGAGAGCACTTGGGAGCGGGAGGCTCAGATGCGTGCTCAATACCCCCATTTGTTCCCCTAGTTTTTGATGTATCTTTACAGGGACGTAAAGCCCTTAGGTGGGTGTAATGTAAAGACCCGCAAATTTCAAGGAAATTTTTTTCTTAATTTTCTTTGAATTTTTACAAGAGCGCAGCTTCAGACGGAACCTGATTCTGAGGCCCGGTGTGCCCGGAATCAATTTCCGAAGATTGGCTCTGGTACGTTCAGTGAACGGACGAGCGGGTTTTTCTATCTTTTGAACCGGTGCCCGGAATCAAATTCTGAGGGCACCAATGAAATCAGAGCGCCGGTATTTTCTTAGGAACGCCTCTTCCGGAGTTGCGTTTGCTCAACCGTGGTTTTTAAAAAATTTTGGGCTTTAAGTCGGAAATAAAATAAAGGTTGTGCGACAACTTTATTTTATTTCACTTAAGCCGCTTGGAAGTCACTTGGAAGCCACTTGAACTGAGTTAAAGCGGATAGGGTTCTATCCAGAAATACCCTACCCCTTGGTAGGATATTTGTGAGGTGGGGCCCGCACGAGCCCCGCCGTTTCTTTCGCTAAGTAACGCACCCGCGAAAACCCGTCAAGTAACTGAAAGGTCAACCGACGCGTTTTCCTTAATTCTTATCAGACCATTTAATTGGGCGGTTTACTTCGTGAATTAAATGGGCTGTTTCATTCTTTGAATTAATTCAACGAATTGATGGGTCGTTACTTACGCGTTGTTGGCGAAATAATAAAATAGGCAAACTTGTCTATTTTGGAGGATCCTCTTGTTGTGCGAGATCCTCTAAACCTCCACCCTCCTCGCGAAGAACGCGAAGAACGTGAAGAACGCGAAGAACGCCGGAACCGGAATTCGACGACGCACGATCCGCGACGTCAACAAACTTTTCCGCGACCTTCTTCTTCTTCTTCTTCGGCGCCTCTTCTTCCGCGGCGGACCTACGATCGGCGTTTAAAGGTGAGAATCGAATCTTCTAAATTCTCCCCTTTTTATAATTCGATATGAATGGATTTAAATTAATTAAATCCGTTTGATCTTGATCCGGAGATTGGCGACGCGACGCCGGATACCACGACGACGCGACGATCCCCTTCTTCCGCGACGAGCAATCCCGCGACGATCCCCCGTTTGGCAACGACAGCTGCGAGGTAGGGGTTGTTTGGAATATTTTATTTCCCGTGTTTATTCTTTTAAAATAAAGAACCCGATCTCGGAACAATTTTAATTTTTTTAAAATTGTTGTTGGTTATTTCTTTTCCTCCCGTTGATTTTACCTAACACGGAGGGTGCGGGCCTAACAAACAAGGCCCGGCATCCCTCCACTGATCTTCCTTTTTGTGCGGATTTGGCGGGCGACGGCAAAAGCACGATGCAAGGGCCAATTGTTGATTCCGCAGTGAAGGATGCGTCCCGGGAGGAATAACGGCGCAGGCGGGAAAGGAATCGGGCCACCGGAGCATCTCCGGCGGCCCGCGGAAGGCGGCGGCGGCCCGGCCGCGTCCGCGTGACAGGCGGCCCCCCTCCGCGGGGCCGCGCCTTCCACCCAGCTGCGGGGGTGGCGCCCCGCGGTAGCCGCGCTCGGCCGATCTGCCGAGACGGCCGAGCCGGTCCGACCGGCCGGGCCGCGCCCGATCCGGACCGGACCCGGTCTAACCGGGTCGGGTCGACCCGGTTCGGCCGACCCAGGGGGGGTTCGGGCCGGGTCGCCCCGGGCCCAGAACCCCCGTTTTCGGGCCCTCTTCGGTCTTTTGCCCATATCGTGGGCATGGGACCTCCGAATGACGAACCGTCAGCGGCTACGCGATCCTTGGATCGAGGCGGTCATTTTGGTATATTACACTCAAGGTTTCGGAAGACTTTGGGTTCGTCCGGGTTGGTTCGTACGCGAAACCAACCGGGCCCTCGGAGCAGAAACGCTCATAACTCGAGCTGCGGACGTCCGATCGACGTACCGTCAGCTGTGGAGGTTTCCTCTAAGTGAGACGGAACTTTTGGCATACTCCGCCCGAGGATCGGACACAGGCGGAGTACGGTCGGGTTGGTTTTTCCCTAAAAACCAACCGGGCCCCTGGGACGAAAATGCCAATAACTCTCAGACCGGGCGTCCGATTGACGCGCCGTCTGTTGCGTTGAGATCCTGTTGTCGATACGGAACTTTTGGATACATCAACTTCGGACTATGTGTCAGTTGATGTATCAGCCTCTCGGCTCGTGGAGCGGACCCTCCTAGACGAGCTCGCTGTGTGCGGGAACCCTAGCGCTGGCTGTGACTTCGACGACAGAGCAGAGATCCTCCGTGGACTGCGACGACGACAGAGCAGAGATCCTTCGTGGACTGCGGCGACGACTGTGCAGAGATCCTCAGTGGACTGCGTCGACTACTGCACTCAGCGATCCTACGTGGATCAGTGCTACAGGTCCTGTGTGGGCCCGATCCTGTGTGGGTCATTACCTTACGGTTCTGTGTGAGCCTTGACTACAGGTCCTGTGTGGGCCCGATCCTGTGTGGGTCATCTCTTACGGTTCTGTGTGAGCCATTGCTACAGGTCCTGTGTGGGCTCGATCCTGTGTGGGTCATTGCCGAGGTTAGTACCTATCGATCCTTCGTGGGTCCGACGACTTAGATGGTTCGGTGATCATCTTGTCGTCATCTGAAAAAGTATACCTGGTTGAGCTGAATCTTATGTTACTCTCCTTTGTGGATTATGTTGAACTATCCTATGTGGATTTACTATTTACTCTCCCTGGTGGATTTGAGTCTTGCTTTCCTGTGTGGATCGAGTTGACCTTGATCTCGAGAGCAGAGCTAGAAATGGGGACTTAGGTATATGTATGGGCATATACCTAAGTCGAGTCAGTTGTTTCTTCGTGGTTGCCCCTTTCTTTTGTGCTATATCCTTTGTGGATTTCGGGAGACCTTCGGGGGTCTCGGGGTCCTTACTGAGTAGTTTATACTCACCCCTACACAGGCTATGCCCGCACTTTGTTGTGTTGGATACAGACGACGGACAGCGCTGATCTCAGTTGGGGCGTGGTGCAAGACGGTACCTGGAGGCGGACCACTGGGCGGGACGTGCTCGGAGCGGACGTGGGACCCGAGGAGCCTGGAGGCTATCTGTACCCACCCTTCAGGTGGGATTTCAAGTGGACGACAGGAGGCCGCCGTCTTTTCTTCAGTTGCTGTTCTTTACCTTTTCAGTTGTACTTTCAGTTGGGCTTGTATTCCGGCCCCCTTTACTTTTCTGCACTTTGTAGTTACTTTCCGCTTGCTGACTCTGTGGTGGTTGTTACTTATAAAGGCAATGCCTTCCCTGTTTACCAGGATTTTACGCCTTGGTGCTAGTCGCCAGCCCCTGGCCTATGGAAGGCGGGCTTGGGGTAGTCACGGCACGGGCCCCGAGGTCGGGTCGTGACATATATTTCCTTTAGTTTTGTCTCGATATATGACATATACTAACAAAAAATGATTACAAAGTAATAGATTAGTGTAAATTATATATAATTTTCACAATCAATTTTTCACATAAGACATTAAGTCGAAACACATTTTAGAATTTTGTAAAAAATTGTTTACAATCACTTTTACTAATTAATATCATACCCATAATCAATTCCCAAAGGAAATTATTATCAAGTTGAAAACCCATTTCATGTGATTTGGTATAATGTAATACATGTATCTACATACACCATTAATTCCCTAGTTAAATATTGAAATATATGATCAATCTCACATCGATCCACAATGTCATCATAAGGCTACTGATACACAGTGTTATAATGGCACACAAACCTTCTAGAAGATCTTCTTCATGAATACACTCAAACCAACCATGTGTTCCAAATAGCCATAACAAACCATTAAACAAAAATTCTATCCACTAATTTATTAATTTCAACAAACACCATACATAATTCGAACTAATAAATAATTTTAAATTAATCATTTATTAATTATAAACAAATGGGAGATTCTATAAATCCATCCATTTTTTAAATTCAAAAACCATTACCAAATAATTATCTCCATCAATAATAATATAATATTTTATAAAACTTTTATGATAATAAATTACAAACACTATTTCTTAACATTATTTTTTTAGTGGATATAATAAAGAATCCATGTACATCTCAATAGTTCGAAAATATGAAGAATTACACAACAAAACCCTATATCCAACCTTGGATCCCCTATCCATGAATATAGTCAATGATAAAAAACATATAATCCAACCATGAAACATGAATAATTACATAATATATTATATCTATGATCCAAATACAGATCATAAGGCTATATTTAATAAGAACTATAAACAATAATGACATACTAATGAATCTGGCATGCCACAAGCTTTGATTCAACTAAGATTAAATTCTATATAGAATAAAATCATCTCTCAATAAAATTTAGAAAATGGAATTCTAAATCTAGAGTGATGAGGTGATTAATGAGAATTATGAGGGTTATGTACATTTGAAATACATTTTTAGTGGTGCACAATTGAAGGCTTCTCGGGGAGATGACACTATTTATAAAAAAATTGTATGCCAACCATACAGTGATACTACCCTAACTGAGGCCCTCACCTAGCTATGGAAATCAATTAAAAATTTATTCACCAACCATTCCATTGAATATGTTTCAAGTTTCATGGTTCACCATTGGAACTGACATCATTTGGAAAAAAATGCGTTCCAACCACAGACATTTTTAGTGTCTATTATCATTCATTTCCCAGTTTCCTAAAGATGGTGCATAGTTACTATAATGACCCACAAACAATTAACCTCTCTAAAAGCCTAAATGACAATAAAAACCCATTATATCTTCCAAAAATATATTCCATGCATTATTTAGACTCAATATACATTAATAAACGATCATGTACATGAAACCAAGGGTCTCATATATCACTTATCGATTTTAGGAAATGAGTTATAATATTGTTCCCCTTTAATATATTTGTAAAGAATTATTCTTCACTTTATCATGACATATTAGTATTTCTAGTATTGAATTATGAATTTAAATATCAATTTTTAAGGAAAATATTTTTCTCTATGTTTGGGGAATTTATTTTTTTCAAGGATACTAAATGAAAATGATAATTTACTTAATTTAAATTATTTTTTCAAATTATATTTTATTTGGTTTTTAACTATTTGTTATGTTTCACTAGGGAATTGATAATTTGATACCATTTAATTTTATTCTATGGAATGATTATGGTGATAATATTATAATTTTAATTCATAAAAATTGATTCTTCGTCATGGGTAAAGTATTTTTTGATTGAATAAGGAATGATTTTATGATACAATTCACTTATCTTCTACATAAGGATAAAATAAGGTGATGGTAAAATGATTATATAATCCTTTCATATCCCACATATTATGGTATGATTAATTGATCAATGATTTTACTATATTTTTGAAATCATGTGTTTGGTATTAATTATTTAATGAGTGGGACCAAAAATATATGACCCTCTAACTAATTAGCTATTGATTTATATATTATAAGATAATTATGTTATTCAAGAACCTGATTTCATGTTTAAGACATCTTGGAAGATCATATTAATATAATAGAACAATTAATATTTTTTCTTGGACATGGATTAATGTTTATAATTTTATATGGGGAGAAGATATTGTCTTATTTACATAGTGACTTGACCTATTTGTGTTGATAAATGTTTAAATAAAATTTTTAAATATTTATTCTTGAACCATATTTATATTTTATATATTAATATGAAACGGTCTCATAACTCTTGACTTATTATTAATTATTATGCACTTTTATGACTCAGGTCTCATTCTATGACATCACTGATTAATATCTACAATTTTTCCACCTATTGGGAATCTGAGATCACCCAATTATTTGGTTTTAATTTCACCAATTAGTGAATAATTTTATTATATAATAAATTTATAATATTTTATCATGTGTATAGAAGTTTTTTCAGATATTATTAATTCCCATTATGAAATAATAATTCTAGGTATAACAAAATTAATTCCCATATAATGAAAAGTATATGTGTTTTATTATTGAAGCGATGTTTTCCAAATTCTATAAAACAGTAAAATTAAAAGTCTATAGTTATATAAGTGATTAAATGTTGAATTTTTTTGTTTTTAATTATATATTTTTTAAATTTACATAATCTAGTGGATATCAAAATAGTATGTAAATAATGTGATTTTAGAAAAAAAAACAAGGTGCATGGGTTCAGGTATTACTTTATTCGATTTAGTGTAGGGTTCAAATAATATTAGATGATATCTTGTTATCAAATGAGGATAATTTTAGATTTAATTAATCCATTAATTGGATATAATTTCATAGATGACCCTGTGATTATTGAAATATATACACTTTATAGGATTTATATTATTATATTTTAGGGATACTAATGATGTTTTCTTATATGTTTGTTGGGTATTATTAGATCAATGAGATAAATGTAACCCTTGGGTTTAACATGTAATTTAGTGGGATGCTATTAGAAAAGAATATTATTATGGACAGAAGTTAAATGGAAAAACTAAAATTTATTATTAAAGAGGTCAATGGTTATGTGGTAAATCAAATTAATGGAAATAAATGGGTTTCCATACATTTTGAAAATAATATTATATATGAATGAGATTAAAAATGCATATTATGAACGAGTTATTATGTTAGTTTTTTTATATTCAGTATTTTCATAATAATAAATGAATATGAAAAAAAAAATTATTTTATAGGACGTATTGTCTTTTTTATAAAAAAGGATAAATTATATTTTAGAAATATATATATGTTTTTTTGTGGTTTTATGGTTATTCTAGTAATCTGTGGAAATTTGTTTCCAGTTTTGGAGATTTCATAATTAGTGCATAGATATTTTTGGTAAGTGGCATTGTATGGGATTAATGTTCTTTTGAGATAATTTTTATGTTTATATTGGAATAATATGTGAAAAATTAATTCTAATATTTGGGTATAAAATTATTCTAGAATATTTGGAATATTTTTAAGGCTATTTATTTACAGAATGATTTATGATGACCTTTTAGTACTAATAAATTACAATTTAGATACTAATGAGGTATTTATTTCTATTAGATATTATAATAACTTTTGAAAACTATATCTTGTTTTGATTAATTGATGGAAATAAGGGCTTTAACAATTCATTATATTTTTGTACATTGTGATTTTCCAATAGTTCATTTTGATAATCAAAGCATGAATGATTCTTCATAAATAGTCAATAAATGGAGTACGAGAGAAGATATAAGGGGAAATTGACTGAGGCTCCATTGAATGATGAAAATCAAGAAATTTTTTGAAATAAATTAATAATGTGTATTTCCTTAAATTCATCATCTTTGTAGTAAAATAATTAATAAAAATCAAGTATGAGGAAGAAGAATACGGAATGTTCAATATGAATTAGAAATCACATAAATCAATATTTTTATTTGGATGCATCTTAAAATGAATGTGTTTTTTATTGTTCCAGTGTGTTTTAAATATTTATTAAATAACATGTCTCCCAGTCTGAGAATAGATATTAAATCACTTTTTGAGTTGGAAAAAAATAATGTACTATAGACATATTATAATATAAATATGACCAATATAACATATCTATTATATTTGTGGGAATATATATGATTAATTTCATTATGAAATATTCTTATAAAAAGTTTAATATAACAATTATATTAACTATTTATTATGAATTATGTTCTCTATTTTGAATTTTAATAATTAGTATTTATGAAATATTAAACATAATGCGGTTATTTTTCAATAAATTTTGATTTCAATTATTTATTGAATTATTATTTAATTCATAATTTATTTAATGGAAATTGATAAAAGGAATATTTTTTGGAATCATAAATGTAAATAAAAATCATGATTACATTGTTAGTTTACTAAAATAATTGATTTTTTGGTGAACAATGAAAAACCATGTTTTAAAATACACCCATTTGTATGATATTTTGTTCCATATATGACATAAATTATTATGAAACCTCTTAACAGAAAAATTATTATTTAATAAAAACATTAATTAATTTCATAAAATAATTTTGACCATATAAATATATTTCAGACATTATTAAAATTTAAGTAATATTTTTTAAAATAATGTATTTTTTATATTAATATTTTATTTATATTTTCTAGGGGTACCTATTTGTTTTGAATTGATTGAATGGCATATAAGTATAATTGTTTTTAAATATAATCCAAATAATTTAATTGGGATCAACCATACAAGTGATTTTAGAAGAAAATCAACTTTATTCTAAAAATAATATTTTCTAAAAAAAGTTTTCATATCATATTGTGAAATTATGTTAAATTTAATTATTATCAGTTAATGTAATTTAATCTTAAAAAATTTATTTTGAATTTTGAGTCATCATATTAATTGTGTGTTATATTTTAGATTTCATTTTTATTAATAATTAAATGTAACCATATAAAAAGCTTATCATCCTATTAATGGGAAAAATAATATATGGATGTAAATGTTTGTTATATGGTCCTTAAATCCCTCAAAAACTAGAATTTATTTCATTTTATGTTATTATTTCTTTTAAATGAAACTTATATTCAAAATTATATTTTCTCCATTTTATTTTCATTATTTTTTTAGGGATAAAATGGATGTAATTATAAATCCATTAACTTGACATATTTTTAGGCCTTATCTATAATTACCCAGTGTTTTATTAATGGGACTACCTTATTAATATTATTTCTTATAGTATAATCATATATGAATACATATGAAACAAAGTAAAAACCTTATAAATGAAGAATGAGTAAAATAATTGGTATCAATAGATGTTAAAAAATGTATATCAATGAAATATTAACTTCACATTGGAATACTAATGTGAAAATTTTGAATAGTAAACTAGCCAATGTAATAGTAACCTCACCAATGAAATAATAAATTAATTTTATCTATTTTATAATTAACAATACGGTATAATAATATTATATTATATGTAAATAGAAATTTTAAAATTTATTAATAAAGTGTTGGTATTTTTTGAATTCATGTATAATTAATAATTCTTTTATTGATTAATTTAATAAATTAAAATTAAATTTATTTTCATAAATTGATTTCATCAATTATTATTTTGATTTCTTATTATCATAAGATAATTTTATTGGGTAATAATTAATTTTTTAATGTGTTATAAAACTAGTTTTAATTTCAAAATTTTTATTTTTCATGAAAATTTTTATTTTAATTTAACAAAATATTTCACATATATAGAAAATTGTTTTCATAAAATAAATTTCATTTTTTAATTATATAATTCAAAAAATATTTGGGGATTTGTTTTATATTTTTCTGAAATACTAGAATTTTTGTGAATAGTAAAAAATAATAATTTATTGAATAACCTAAATACATGACTCATTGAGTAAAAGATGATGTTATTAAAATCTATGAACCTTGGTTTTGCATTAACATGAACATATAACTAGTCTTGGTTGTAAGATTAATTACTATATCTTTTTCAGAGAGAAATAATAAATTCTGGTATAAAATATTGAGAAAACCCTCATCTCCACTATAAATAACGACCCTCTTCATCACTTCTCTTCACTCCCCTTAAGAAATTTTCCTTGCCTAAATTCTTCTAAAATATATCCATATTCTACTATAACATCATCAAGAGGCCTTGTTCTCTTAATGAGAAAAAATACCCTCACATAAAGAAGTTCTCAAGGAAGTTATATTCAAGAGGTAAACTCCTCTGTTCATTTCATTGATTTTCATTAAAGTACCTCCGTTTCATTTTATTCCATCACTTCCTTTAATTAAAATGTTATGATAACATAATTAACTTAAATTTTTTTAAAAATTTTATTATAATGAAATACTTCATGATGATCACTCTTTTCCTCTCCTTTTATACTAGAAATGAAAACACCATCGTAGTTGTGTTATTTTATCAATTCATGGATGAAAGGTTTTCAGTTTCTATTAATGTATTTGATTATGCTCATGAAAACATATTTATAACTGAACTAGAATATAATATATTTATTATTTCTTACATAAGGTTATGGAAACTATTGTACATATGATATTAATTTATAATGATAAACGTGTTTGATGTGATCAAAAAACACCATTTAAACAAAATGATTACCATTATAGTTTTATATAATGATTCCTCTTCACTCAAAAAAACAAAATTAAATATATAACCATGTATTCATTTTAATGTTCACTAAAAACATAGAACTTCAATTCTGGAAAACCATTCCAATCTTAAATGTTTATCCTTACATGTATATAAGTAAACCAATAATGAAAACCGTGAAAACAAACACTCGTAAACCATGAAATTAAACCTCATAACCCATCAAAAAAGACATGAATAGAGATAAAAATGTTATAAAAATAAAATAAATTAATAATATGTTCTTGAAATATTAATTAATGAATTTAATTTGGATATCCAGATCATTAAGACCGTGTGAAGGACCCCATCAGATTTAACTGAAAGGACTCTACCCAAACCTCCATTATTCCTCCAGGTTTCTCTATCTTTCCTTTTACCGAATTAATTTTATCAGTTCATTTTTATTTACATATTCTAAATTCTATATACATTCTATAAGCACATTTATAATGTTCCATACATTATTCTCTTTTAGGGATATATATTTTTTATGTGAATCCCTCCTCAACACCTCCCAATAAGTAAACAGGTTTAAGGTAACTTCCTGAATTCTTACCATATTCAATAAAAATATAAAAAATATTTAATCCAATAGTAAATTCATAAAATATATTCTTTGGTTATGAAAAAAAATTATTTGTTCACTTCTGGTTTTATATAAATCATTATTCGATTTTAGATTTTAAATATTCTTTAGTATACTCCGTAAAAAAGTAGTATAATGTATTAATGCTAAAATTTATTAAATACTCTTCTTACATGATGTTAGTAATTTCAGACATCACTTACCATTATATATGATTATTTTAAATTATTTATTTACATTTGTTTTTTAATTACATTATTTAATTAAAACTTGTGTGATACGCCCATTCCTTATGCTTTACGACATGATTATGATACACATATCATTCCATGGGTTCCATTATGTTTATGTATGCTTGATTTTTTATGATTCATTGTGTGGGAAGAATATTCATGAACATTTTAATATGGGTGCACATAGATATATATCCAATTCATTGGGTAATGCTTAGTCCCATTAGAGGTTATGTGAATCAGTTTTTGTAGTTAGTGTTTACTCGTGATTATGTGTGCAACGGTGTCGGTGGTTAACCTTGAGTTGTGATCCACTATGTGGAATGAGAATTAACTGATTCTAGATTCATGATTTTTTTTTAATCCACAATATTATGAATACATATTTATATGATACCATGTATATATATTATGATTTCTTGTGTTCCATGCTTTTTTATATCATCATGTCATGCCTTCTAAACCATGTACTAATGCTTTATTATTATGCATATTGTATTTCTAGGAATTTATCTCATCCCATTTTTCATTTTATCCCATAATTATCCTATAAGGATTTATGATCATAATGGATGTTAGTATATCCCTATTATGATTAAATATTGAAATATTTTTTGAGTCTTATTTTTCAGTTTTATGTACCTATTCTTCCAATCAATAAGACTTCAAGATCCTTGTCTTATAATATGATGCTCTATTATTCATAAAAAAATTTAATTATATGTGTAAAAATATATGGTCACTATAGATAGTATTAGAGGATGGTTTAGTTATTTTTAGAGATTATGCATAGTAAAATTTAGCAAGAACCACTTTGAGCTATACTATAATAGGACATGGTTCACAACAACGTGCCTTACTGCACTCATGTTTTAAGACTCCTCGGGGACATAATTTGGTAAATTCATAAGGTTAGTAAAAACCATAAATTTGGGAACAAAAATAATAATCCCATAAGAATATATGGACAGAAGAAGATTGAGGATAACATATATTTTAACCTAGGGAATAAGAAGTTAAGACATACTTTTCCTCTACGATTTTATCATTTTATGTTTAAAAAGATTCAATTTTTATACTAAATAGCTATGTATTAATTCCCTCTAATTGTATATTCTTTTTCATAGTTAATAGTGGGAAATACAGGAACATGTGCCAACATTCATTATGATATGGAATGTGATTATTCCAAAATGATATGCCAAATATGATATGAATGGGTTATCTCAAAACATCAGGACAATACTTGCTTAAATAACTCATGTTATGAATAATAACTTGAATCATATGGAATTCCCTCCACCACAAAAAAATGGGAAAGTTTTTTTTAGTCATTCATGTTAAAATGGAATACCATGTTTAGTGGATCTTTTTATCCCCTCCCTATGAAATAGTGTATTAACTCCATTGACTATATATTAATTTTCATCCAGTGCATTGAAAAAGAGAAATTCATTATGGTAGTATATCGTTTTGATAGGGAAGTTGATTAGTGGTGGACACTGATAAAGAATATGATCTCCTAGGAGTAAATTGATTCCTTGTATTCGGAATGATTCACAAAAATTCTTTTTATTATTATTTTTCACATGCCACAATCTCATTAAAGAAAGATAGATCCTCCGACTTAAGTAGAAGGATGATGGGTCCATTAGTATGTATGAATAAAATTCCACAAGGCTTGCAAGATACACCTCTAGATATATAATGTAGATAGAAATCAAGGTGGACTTATTATTCAGTGTACTAATGTATATTATATAAAAACCATTGATGAGTTTTGAATTTGACATCTATGTTTAGATTGTACGTTGTTCCATCAAGGATGAAATGGAGAATGTTGACTCTCAATGGTCTTTAGGAACTAGTGGAAAATGTGGCAATAGAGTCTAATATGGGTTGTTTAGGAAATAAATACCATGTTAGAATGAATATTTAACATCCCACCTGTAAAAAATGTTGAAAGAATATTCCAGGGATGTATCTAAAAAACCAGGAATTGCTTAAAAATAGGATGTTTGGGACATCATTCTATGAATTATAGAAGGGGTATGAATAATCCCACTAATGGGGAAGGAAAAAGGATGGTTAAGATCAACACGCTGTCTGTAGTGTAGTGTGACAACTACATTGATCATGGGAATTATGTGAATAATTTCCCTAAGAAAAGGGTTTTCATAGGAAATCAACCACCAATGAATCATGGAAGGGATTATTGTATCAATACTACTGAGGTGGAGACGGAAAAAAAATATTGTTATAGGTATGCTACTTATTCTTTAAATAATAGAGAATATACTATTTTATTATGTTTCTATGCATTCATTTATATCTTTCATGTTTAGTAGATCTATTCAAACACCATCTCACAATTTTCAATCTGAGTTTTCTATGGGAATAGAAATTAGGGAAATTACTATATCAAACATATATAACTCTCTCCCAGTTAACATTTTTTCATTGAAATTCCAAGAATATATCATCTACTTTTTTTAGTTGAGTGATTTGTTATCTTGGTAATGGATTGGAAATCTCAATACAAATCCAACATCAACCGTTGGGAAAGGGAGATCGGTCTTCACATTCCTAAATCATCCTACAATTCATTACATGTGTAATGAGGAAGATGATTCTCCTTTTGAATAATTGTATCATGTATGGATGTTACAACCTTATAAAGAAGCATATATAGCTCTAATTATTGAGATAATTTATAGAATCATTCTCAAAGAAATTCCAATTATAAGGGAATACACTGTTGTATTCCTTGATGAATTGCATAGTCTTCCTCTTGATCTATAGGTTGAGTTTCGAATTGAACTTCTTCCTAGATCATTATATATATCAACTAAAAATTATAGAATTCCCACTATTGAGCTATAAGAGATGAAGAAGTAGTTACATGGGAATCTAGGGAAGGGTTTTATATGCCCAAGGGCTTCACATTGGTTGCACTAGTCCTCTTTATTATGAAAAAGGATCGATCAATGATCCACTTCATTGATTATCAGGATCTAAAAAAAATAATTATAAAGAACATGTATCCCCTACATCATATAGATGAATTTTTTGACCAGCTATGAGGGGACATTTATTTCTTTAAAGTGGACCTTCGACCAAGATATCACAAACAAAAGGTGGGGAAGAAAGATATTCCCATGAAATTATTTCGAACATGTTAAGGACACTATGAGATCATAGTGATTCACTAATGACTCGCATATTATTCTGAAATATTAATTTATTTAATGAAAAGTATCTTTATATATTACTAAGAACTATTTGTGGTTGAATTTATCAATGATATTTTTATAAACTATAAGGGAATGGATGAACATGATGAGCTTGTGAATACTGTATTCCGAACATTGCGAAGGGAGGAACATTATGAAATGTATAGAAAATGTGGGTTCTAGTTGGAATAAGTATCATTATTGGCACATTTTATCAAAAAAAATGATATATATGTGGACCCTTCCAAGACAAAGGAAATAAAAAAATGGCTGATGCAAACATCTATAACGGAGATCCATATCCTTCTGGGTCTAGCATGGTATTATCGATGATTTGTGAAAAATATATAATAATTTAAAAATCCAATGAAACAATTGAAATGAGAGGGGGTGATGTTTGTATGGATTCAATAATTTGAGGAATGCATTAAGGATCTCAAAAAACGCTAATGAATGTAGCAGTACTCACACTCTCAAGAAGTGTAGACCACTTTGTGTTGAATAGTGATGCTTAAATGAAGGGGTTAGGGTATTTGGTGATGAAAAATGTATATGTAATTACATAATCTTCATGATAGCTGAATAACCAATGAGTAAAATTATCCCACACATGATCTGGACTTGAAGGTTGTGATTTTTTAGATGAAAATTTGGCAGCATTATCTATATGGGTAGAAGTGTGAGATATATACTAATAACAAGAGTATCATGTATATATTAACACTTAAAGAGAATAATATTTTCCATAGAACATGTTTAGATATCAAAAATAATTATTACTACTCAATCCACTACAATCATGGTAAGTAAAATAAGGCGGAAGATGCTCTAATTAGAAAATACCATGTATCTTTATCAGTGAGGAGAATTTAAAAGGAACCAATCTTTTTCGATTTGTAGTTTATGGCCCTAGGAATCATTAAGGTATTGAAATATTCAATCCTTTCTCAAATAATTTTTCAACCATACCTCATGGAATAAATAAAGGATGCCCATATAAAGGATGTGGTAATTCAGAAAATGGTGGAAGCTATCAGAAATGGGAGGTCCTCTAACATTAATATTGACGAGGATATAGATATATGTTTTGGATTCTAATTATGTGTACCGTCCAATCTTTATACAAAGAATGATATTTTTAATGACGCACATAGATCAACCTTCTCTATTCACCTAGGGAGAATAGTGATGTATCGAGATCTCTGATAATCCTTTTGGTGGGTCAATATTAAGAAAGATTTTTTTGTATATTAATAAAATTGCCTCGTATGTCAACAAGTGAATGCTAAAAGAAAAAAGCCTAACGGGATGATACAACCAATATCCATACCAACATGGAAGTTGGATAACAATACAATGGAATTTTTCACTTGACAATAAGGTCATCCAGAGGAAACAATGCTACATTGGCCATTGTGGATCTTCATACAAAGAAGTCTTACTTTATCTCAATTCTAGTGGACTTTTCATTGGATCGACTCGCAGTGATATATATCGAAGAGGACGTAAGGTTGTATGATATACCACTATATATTGTATCAGATAGATATACAAGATTCACATAGATGTTTTGTAAAAATATCTATTATTCTCTATGAATTGAAGTAAACATGAGTACGTCCTATCATCCTCAAAATGATGGCCAATCTGAGCTAACTATTAAGAAACTCAAAGTCATGCTGAGAGCGATTTTAATGGACTTCAAATGAGGGTAGGTCAAACACATTCCACTTTTAGAATTCTCTTACAATAAAAATTTCCACTCCAGTATCTTAATGGAACCATATGAATCCCTTTATGGTAAAAGGTGTATAACAATGGCATGTTGGTGTGATTTTGGGGACGGTTAGCTACTTGGACAATAATTGGTCAAAGAAATCATGGAGAAGGTTAAACAAATTCTATAGCACACCAATTAGCCCATAATCGACATAATATTTATGCATAAAATTGTATACAGGACAATGAGATCAAAGTTGGAGACATGGTATTTCTCGGTATATCTCCATAGAATAAGTTCATGATGTATTAGAAGAAAAGAAAGAAAATTCATATGTACATCAGCCCCTTCGAGAAACCTGATCGTGTTGGAGCTGTGTCATATCGACTACCAATTCTAACTACCTTATCTAAAGTACATGATGACTTCCATGTATCCTTATTAAAGAAGTACATAATAGATCCTTCACATTTTCTCTCTTCAAAGGTGGTATAGTTGGAGATTGGTATTTCTAATGAGGAGATTCCAATGATGTTCTTAGATCATCAAAATAATGGTCTACGTTAAAAGTTTACTCACCTAGTGAACGTACAATGGCACATCCATATGTACGAAGAGGAAACATGGGAACTAGAGGAGGCAATAAAGTAAATGTACCCACACCATATTATGACATAGAATGTAAAATAAAATATCGAGGGGGAAATTTCATAATGCGTGAAGAATGTAATGACCTAATGTTTTATCAAATAAATACCATTACTATAATTATGTGTAATAGTATATTAATTTATTATTACATATGGAAAACAATAGAAACCTTATAAATAAACAATTAATAAAATAAAAGTAATCTCTAGAAGTTAAGGAACATATACCTATGAAACTATAACTTGACCTTTGGAATAGTAATGTGACCCCTATGAATAGTAACCTTACCAATGTAATAGTAACCTCTCTTATTAATGATGAAATAATATTTATACATATTATAAGAAAGAAATATAGTATTATTATATCATAGTATATTTAAGTTGATATTTTAAAATTTATTAATAACTTGTTGGTATTTTAGTAATTCAAGTATATATAATTACTATTTTATGAATAATTTAATAAATAAAAATAAAATATAATGTCATAATGTTATTTAAAAAAATATTATTCTTATTAGTTATGATCAATGGATAATTTTATGAGGCCCTATTTAATTTTTGAAAGTGTTAAAAAAGAAATTAAATTTAAAAATTTATAATTGTCACGTAAATTATAATTTTAATTAAATTTTAAATTTTACATATTTAGAAAAAAAATTTGATTTTAATGTAGTTCATTTTTTTAATTTTACACATTTAAAAATGGCAGGGGTGAATTTTATATATTTTTCATAAATACTTAATTTTCTGGTTAATAGTAAAATATGATAATTTACCAAATAATTTTAATATATGAATTATTGAGTCATGGATGATGTTATGTTATGGTGAGCACCTAGGGTTCAAACTCACATGCATATATTCCTATTTTTGGTTTCACAAATAATAACCATATATTATCTTCTGACAAATCATAGAACATTGAAAAAATGTTTAGGAAACCCTCCTCCCCTCCACTATAAATACCACCCCTCTTCACATCTTCTCTTCACTCCCATCAATCCTTCTACATTGTATAAATTCTTCTAAAATATTTCCTTAATCACCACTACCACATCCATATCCCGTTGGTCACTTCATAAAATGGAATCCTTTCCCCTAAATATGTTCTCAAGGAATTTATATTCAAGATGTAAACACCAATTTTCATTTTTTTCAAGTTCAATTCTAATATTTTCATTCCCCACCTCTTTTAATCGATTTTTTCATAACAAAATTAAATTAAATTATATTTATTTTATTTGATAATGGTAAAATTCATCGTGATCTCTCCTTTAATCTCCTTTTATACTAGCAATGAAAACACCATCCTAGATGTATTAATTTAGCACATTCAAGGACGAAGATTATTCAAATTCTAATACTGTCCTCAATTATGGTCATGAAATAATTTTAATGGTTGAAAAAAACTATAATATGTGTAATATGTGTAATTTAAAGTTATAGATAATTTTGTAAACACAATATTATTTTATAAATGAAAATGTGTTTGATGTGATTAAAAACACCCATTTAACCAAAACAGTTATCATTATATATTTATATAATGATTAATCTTCACTCTAAATAACCAAATGAATTTTATAACAACGTATTCATTTGGACGTTCATTAATAACATTAAACATCAATTCATGATTTCCGTTTTCATCTTACATGTTTATACTTACATGTATATAAGTAAACCAATCATGAAAACCAATGAAAAAAACTATCTTTAACAATGAAATTGAACATCTTAACCCATCAAAAAGTACACGAATGAACTTATTTAGGTTATAAAAACCAAATATAATGAATAATTGGTTTTGGAAATATTAATTAATGAATTTAATTTTTTTATCCCAGAAATTATGATCAGGTGAAGGACCCCATCCGAAATAAGGGAAGTGACTCTACCCGAACCTCCATTATTCGTACATGTTTCTCTCTCTTCATTCTTACCCAATTATGGTTATCTGTTATTTTTAGGTACATTTTATAAATTATTTTTACATTCTCCAAACTCATGTATCATGTTACATTCCTCATTCCCTTTCATGGATATACTTGTTTTTTAGTGGTTCCCTCCCGAATACCTCCTGATAAGAAAACTCATTTAAGGGAACTTCATGAATTATTACCGTTTTCAAGTACACCATATAATATGTTATTAAACAACCATTACGTTCATAGAATTACTCTATTGATTATGAAAACCATTTTATGGTTTCCTTCTGGTTTTATATAAATATTATTCCCTTTTCTATTTTAAATATCATTTATTATTTTCCTTAAAACCGAACGAAAATGTTCTAATGCTAAAATTTATTAAACAAACTTCATATATGTTGAAAATTATTTTTTACATCACTCACCATGATATATTATTATTTTACATTATGAATTTCCTTTTATGTTTTAATTCCTTTCTTTCATTGACACCTTTATTATACACCAATTCATTATGCATCATGACATGATTATGATACGTATTTCATTCCATGGACACCCTTATATTTATGTTTGAATGATTATGTACGATTCATTATGTGGGAAGACTATTCATGAACATGTTAATATGGGTTCACCAAGATAGAGATGCAATTCATTGGGTAATGTTTAGTCTCTTTAGAGGTTAGGCAAAATGTTCTTGGTAGTTACCCTTGAATTTTGCAACCATGTGCAATGGTCTTAGTGGCTAACCTTGTTGTGTGATCCTCTATGTGAAATGAGCATTGAATCATGATAATTATTGTTTTATGTTGCTTCTAAATTATTATTAATTCATTTTTATATGATCCCATTTATATATGTTACGATTTCATATGTTCCATGTCTTTTTATTTCATCATGCCATGCCTTCAAACCCACGTGCAAAATATTGATTATTATTATTATTCCATTTTTCCGATTTTAACTGATCCCTTTGTACATGTTATCCCCAAGTTATCCTATGATGATGTATGGGCACAATAGATGCTAAGTGCTCTATATTAATATTAAACAAGGAAATGTTTTTTTAGTCCCACATTTTCCGTTTTATTTGCATTGACATCCAAGACACTAGACTTCATGATCCATGGCTTGAAATATGATGCTATATAATTGTTAAAATCATGTAAGGATATGTGTAAAAATATAGTGTCACTATTGTTGGTATTATAAGATGGGCTAGTTTTAATTGGAGAATAGGAATAGTGAACATTATCATGAACCACAGGGATAAGTATAAAGTGAACCTTATCATAGGGGTATTATGATTTGGTATGTATAGAGTAAGTGGATTATCAGGAAGACACATCCCTGTCTGGATATGAAGAAGTAGATGAGGCTCTAAAATATATTTATTTTTTGGTAAAACTAGAAAACGACTCTTTACACTAGACTGGAATAAGAACTGGTTCATGAAAATGGGAATTTCTCCACTCCTAGTTTGATAATCCTGGGGATATGATTTGGTAAATTTAAAATCATAGCACGAACCATTATTATAGAAACAAAAAAATATCCCACAAAAATATATGATAAGAAATAGATCAAGGATAACCAATATTTTATCCTTTAGAATGACAAGTCAGGATATACTTTTCCATTATGAGTTTATCATTTTATGATTAAAAAGATTACTTTTTATTCTAAATAGCTAAGTATTCAATCCCTCTAATTGTACAAACCTTTTCATAGTGATTAGTGGGAAATATTAGAACACATTCCTACAATAAAGGTTATAGGGAATGTGAATATTGTCGTGATGAAATGGAAAATATGATGCAAATGGGTGCTCATAACATCATGATATAATTTCTTAGCTAGGTAATATTATGAATAATAACATGAATAATGTGGAATGTCCTCCTCCACCAAGTAAGGACAAATTTGTCATTGAATACTTCATTTGAAAAAGTACACCCATGTTTAGTTTATATTTTGATCCCTCCTCATAGAATAGTTAATTAACAACATTGAAAATATATTATCTAGCATCCAGTGCTACGATAAAAATAAATTCATGGGGGTGATCTATCATTTTGAAATTGAAGCCAATTAGTGGTGGACATTTGATCAAGAATACAATGTCCTGAGAGGAATTTATTCCATGGATTGGGAGGAATTCAGGAAAATGTTTTTCGATATATATTTCCCCCAACCTACTATCTCAAAATGGAAAGAGAGTTCCCCAGACATAAGCAGAAGGAAAATGTTCCCATTGGGGTGTGTGAAGAATAATTCACAAGTCTTGCAAGATATTTCCAACGTATATAACCTATCCCCAGTTAATGTTTGTTTACTGAACCTCCTTGTATATATCGTCATACTTCCTTTAGTAGAGTTATATTTAATCCTGTTCATGGATTTTCTATCACTATACAAATACAACATCAACCTTTGGGAAATGGATGTAACACCTTATGCTTCCACGATACGTTTCCCTTCGAATAATGCGATAGCGTGTGTTGTACGCAACCTCGAGTTCTAACACACACCACAACTAATTAAACTAGCCGTTGTGAATAGTAATACCTACTTTTTGAAATCATATATATTTTATATTTCAAAATGGACTTCATTTTTGGATTCGGAATGTTGAAATTAGCCTAGGGTGAAATTTTGGTACTTTTCGGATAACTTTTATATTTTGATGAATAGTGAAAATTACTAAATTTTAATTAAAAACAACTTTTTTAATAAATATAATTAATATTGATAAATTATGAATTTGAGTGGTTTTAAATTATATTTAGAATATATTTTTACCATTTAATTTAATGTTTTTCATTGGACATAATTTCACAATTAAATCAGACATAAACAATTGTCAATCTTTTGATAGTTATTATCTCTTAAAAAAACGCTTTTTATTTTAACAACGGGAATTAATTTTAAATAATTTCTGCCACTTAAATGTTTTGAATTTGGAAAAATGGATTACATATTTGGAATCAGGATGTCCAAATTATGTAAATAGGTAACTTTTATTTTTACACATTTTGAATAATTACTGCGGTAAATATTTTATTTACCATTGTTAAAGGGTAAATCCGGTAAATAAGGGTTAAAAAATAATATTATAATAATACCAAAATACCCTAAAACGTGTCCTAACCTTATTGGTGGACACATACCCGACCATGGGCATCCTTGGGTCGATTTGGGGACCCCTTAGAGCCACTTTTATGTGGTAGGGACACATTATATTAAAAAAGTTAAAATAAAAATAAAAATGGCATAAGCTTACATCTTTTTGAAGAACAATTTTTACATAGGGTTATACATGTTGTATTTTAGATTATAAATATTCATTAGAAATCTAGAAAGATTTCCTACATAATAATATTTTATTTATAATTTTTAGACATCAAATAAGTTAAATTATTAATGACACAATAATGATGCAATGTTTACCTCATTAATAAATCATTTAAATAAATAAGATTATAATGATAAAAATATTATCTAAAACCTGTCCAATTCTTATTGGTTGATGTTATTTAGAAAATTAGTCATCTTATCTTCGACTTCAATGATTTTTGGACCATTAAAAACCGAATATAATTATATTATAAAGTAATACTTTCACTCTTTCCTAAAGAGCCCCTCCTCTCCCTTATAAAAGGAGACCACTTCTACTCATTCCTCACACCTCTCAAGCCACTTGGCTCGTCCAAACCCCGCCCAAAAAAGCTCCCCAAATCCCGCTCCTCCTCCTTGAAGCTTCCCCTTAGGAAGAAAGCATTTCAAGAAGTCCTTTGGTTCCAACCAAAGTGAGTTACCTAAATTAAAGGTAACGATTTCTCTTAAAATATTTTCCTTTATTTTGCTTCTCCAACCCCAAAACTCTTTTTATTTCCTTTCATTTGTAACAACACCAGTATCCACAATATACTAGGATGTTGTTATAAGAAGGATTCAAAATAAAGATACACACAACTCCATCTAATGGATGATGAACATAATGTTTCTGTGGAAGGAAAACTAACGCCTCACGAAACGATGATTGTTCAAATACATCTTACCGCCTCTCATGGTGGCCATTATGATGGCACTGTAATTAAATATGATATTAATGATATATATTTTATATATATACTTCTGTAATTCCATTTTATTTCATATCATTATTCGTTTCATGTTGTATATACATACGATAATTTCATTTGAGGAAGTGCGGACTACCGCCCCCTTAAAATTATATGACTCGTTCATACCACACATGGAACGTATAAAGGATGGTGTTAATGAACTTAAGTAACATATATAAAATATTATATTATACTGGAATAGTAATATACTTATGTATCATTTGGATTCGATTCTTTTAAAATAAAAATTAAATGGAAGTAGCTTCGTGCGTACGTACGGACTACCGTCTCCACGAACGCGATGAGATTCATTCTTCATCGTATCCATTCAAGTATTATTCTAATTTTAGGGTTAAAAATAATGTTATTATCATTCTGATTATGAATAAGATATAATCTATCCATTACAAACATGTCTTACGTAACCAAACATTTAAGAAGAACGAATCGATTATCATCCGAAACGACAATAATACTAAGATATTATTAATAAAGCAATGTTAAAAGATCATATATGATATCATATTAATGTATATGATTCTTGTATAATTTAATAACAATTATTTCACCATTATACAGGAGGTTAACCTACCCCAACAAAGGAAAAGTACAAGGTAATGGTTTATTTTGCAATCTCTTCATTATCCGAGGTTGTTTATACATAATTATCTACTGGGACCTTGTTATCATCCACGCCCATGTTTCTTCAACATGTATTTCAAAACATTTTTAATATTTAAAAGAATATGGGTTAAAGTCATTTATACCCTTGTTTGACTTTTTATAAGAGGTTTATAAGGGAATCTTTCCGTCGTTTTCCAAACAATGTGCTTTTTAACCTTTTCTACAGAATTAAGATAAGAATGTTTTTTTAACTTATACGGCGGGTGTGGTTATTTTCCGCCATCAAAGCTTCCCTTACAAGCTTATAATAATATTTTCAAGAAAATTTTTTATTTTATATGGCTCTTAATTTATTTCAAAAATAGAAAGAGATATTTCTCTAAAAAGTGTTTTGATTTCATCTATGTCAACATCCTTTGAAGGATTTTACACTTATTTGAAGTTGATTTATTATGATACAAAACTTCTATATTGTATTGAAGGTTTTGTGATATGTTTGACTGTGGATGTTCTATTTTTATACCATTCATAGTTTATGGTGAAATTATTGACATTTCATATTCTAGTTTTAATATGAATGTTTATGTTATGTTTAAACCTTTTCATATTGGAATGCATTGGACATAATATGTGACGGGTGGAGCCTGCTATAGCTCCTCGATGCATCGGTAGGTCTCATGAGACAAACTAGTGTCTTGGCACAAGGCCTTGGCAAAATATTATTTGTAGTCTTGGCACGAGGCCTTGGCTATGTGGTTATGATAGTCTGGCATTATGCATTCCAACATTATGAAAGTTGTTATTGATATTGCATGTGATTATTCGATTAGTATAATATCCATGTGAACAAGTAAATGGCATTATTTCATTTTACTTTTGCCATACTATGTTGAAGTTCAAGTTTAAAAGGCTTTTGTTTTAGTAATTCATTGCCTTAAATGTTTATGCTTATTTTTGAATGTTCCGCTATATTGTTATCCTTACTGGGCATTTGAGCTCACCCCTTTTCTATGTTTTATTTTTCCCAGGATGTGAAGATGTAAGTTATGAATGACATGCTGGGATATTATGAGGGGATTATAGTGTGGACTGTGGAAACATTATGTTGTTGTAGTAGTTTTTCATTTTATGATGTAATGTAAAACTTATGAATATATCTAGTGTTTCCAAGGCTACTAAACCAATCGGTCTTTCGAGATTTGATCTTTCTTGTGATCATGACAATGTTATGTAATAAAGCACCGACTCTGGGTAACTGGGGTCGGGGCGTTACAGTTGGTATCAGAGGAAGTTTCGTACAAACCTTGGAATCTAGATTTAGATAAACTCTGATTAGAGCACGTAGACCTAAGATGAATTTTGAGGATTAGTATAGAAGAACTTCCTAGAATTTTGGTATTGTAAAGATTTTGTGTGTTTTCCGAGCAATACATCCCTGTCTGGATATGAGCAGGTAGAGGTGGCTCTGGCACAGATGTACCTAGGGGTAAAACCCGAAAACACCGCTTTGAGCTAGACTCGAACAGGAACTGGTGCACGACAACGGGCCTTGCTGCACTCTTGGTTACGACACTCCCAGGGGATATGCTTAGGATAACTCTCTTTTTCTTTACAAATAATTATGAAGGGTTTATGAGTATATACTTCCTCAAAGAAAACATTTTTATGATTATGGATTATATCCATAAATAGTTCAATTTATGTTAAGTGTTTTATAATAATGGGATTATGTATTTTGATTCATAAACTGATCTAGTTTATGACATTGTTTAGAAATGGCGCCTAGTGGAAGAAATGGAAACCGTATCAATGCACGCACTACATGTAGGGATTGCCCTCCTGCTCAAGATAATTATAGTGGGGCTGGTGATGCAACTGGTGCCGATCAGCTAATCACCATACTGGGACAAGTTACTCAGGTTATGAATAATAACCTTACCCGTATGGAGCACCCTGATCCGCAGCGTGGAGGATCAATGTTAGATCGATTCATGAGGCAACAACCACCAACATTCAATGAGAGTACAAATCCCTTAGTAGCTGAGCATTGGAGAAATTCCCTAGAGAAAATATTTCAGGCTTTGGGGAGCAGTGAAAGGGAAAAAGTTATCATGGCAGTTTACCGCCTCACTGGAGATGTTGATCAATGGTGGTCATTGATTCAAAACATGAAGGAAGATGATGAAGTATCAAATATGGAATGGAGGGAGTTCAATGATCTGTTTTTAGAAAAATACTTCCCTCGTGACCATCGAGCAGATATGGAAAGGCAATTTCTGAGTCTGAGACAAAAGGAGGATGAGAATGTCACAAAGTATGAGGCTAACTTTACAAGGTTAGCGAGGTACGCTGGTGATTATATACGCAACCCAAGAAGTAATATTGATAGTTTCTTTGATGGGTTAAAACCATTTCTACGTCGAGCATTACTCTCACAATCCTTTTCATCGTACGAAGACATTGTCTCATGTGCTATCAAGACCGAAAAGGAATTCTCTATGTCTTATGACTTTAAAGCAAAGCAAGAGAAGAAGAGGCCTACTGATCAATCTGGGAATGTAAATAAGGGGATGAAAGGAAAGTTTGAATATCCAGCCTATGGTAAATGTGGGAAGAAACACCCCGGTGCTTGCTTGAAGGGAATGGGAGTCTGTTACAAGTGTGGTGAAAAAGGCCACCAAGCTCGTGATTGAAAAGGGAAGAAGGAAGCCACCAACGTTCAGTGCTACAATTTCAGGGAGATGGGACATTATGCAAATGAATGTCCTAAGCGTCAGGAGAACTTACCTCAGAAAAGGCCAAGGGATCAAGGCCAAGCTTATGCTATCACTACTGCTGAGGTAGAGGCTCCAAAAGACGTGGTGGCAGGTAATTTAATGGTTTCCTCAAGTTTAGAAAATGCAGTATTTGACTCTGGATCGTCGCATTGTTTCATATCTTCCCAGTTTTCTATGAAAATTAGATATTTCCAATTTTATTTAATTAGGGAGTTTTCAGTTAAAACGCCTAAGGGAAGTATCATTGCAACAATGTTTTGTGAATCAGTCCCCATTAGAGCACATAAATTTTCTTTATCTGCTGATCTCATCGTCATACCTATGATTGAGTTTGATATAATCCTCGGTATGGACTGGCTTTCGGACTATGATGCGAAGATTTATTGTAAGAAGAAAGAGGTTACAATTCATGATGATAATGATAAGTAACACCTTATTTTTAGAGCAGAATCGTCACAACCTAATTCTTATTTAGATCCACCCCTAGTAGCTCAACTTAATTAAATTATTGGGGAGGAAGAGAATGAAATAACTTTCGGTGAGGAAAGGAATGTTCAAATAGAGGATGTACCTATTGTGAAAGAATTTGTAGATGTATTTCCGGAAGATTTACCTAGACATCCTCCAGAACGAGAAGTTCAGTTTTCCATTGATTTGATTCCTGGATCAAGGCCTATATCGAAGACCCCTTATAGAATGGCCACTGTAGAATTAGTCGAACTAAAGAAACAACTAGAGGAATTGAGTAATAAGTGATTTTTTCGCCCTAGTGTTTCTCCATGGGGATCCCCTGTTCTTTTTTGTTAAAAATAACGATGGATCTATGAGGTTATGTATCGACTACAGGGAGATCAATGCTATAACGATAAAGAACAAGTATCCACTACCTCGTATTGATGATTTATTTGACCAATTGCATGGAGCTCAATACTTTTCAAATATTGAACTTCGATCTGGATACCATCAGTTGTGTGTGAACAAGGAAGACATTCCGAAGACAGCATTTCGAACCAGGTACAGGCTTTACGAGTTTACCATAATGCCGTTTGGATTGACTAATGCACCCTCTGTATTCATGGATCTGATGAATAGAGTTTTCAAGGAGTATCTCGATGAATTTGTGGTGGTATTTATTGATGATATCTTGGTATACTCCAAAACCTATGAAGATCATGAAAATCACTTGCGCATTATCTTGAAGACTCTGAGGAGACATGAATTATATGGGAAGTTTAGCAAGTGTGAATTCTGGCTTCAGGAGATTTCTTTTCTTGGCTGTATTTTCTCTAAAGATGGAATCTCTGTTGATCTTTCTAAGACCAAGGCAATCCAAGAATGGCCAACACCTACGAGTATAACTGAGGTACGTAGTTTTATTGGTGTGGCAGGTTATTATCGACGTTTCGTCCAGAATTTTGCCCGATTGGCTAACCCATTAACGAAGCTCACACGTAAAGGGGTTAAATTTGTTTGGACAAAAGAGTGTGAAGAATGTTTCGAAGAACTGAAGAGAAGATTAGTCAATGCTCCTATATTGACTCTACCATCGGGGAATGATGGGTTCGTTATTTATAGTGATGCATCAAAGAAGGACTTGGTTGTGTCCTTATGCAGAATGATGGAGTTATTTCCTATGCATCACGACAGTTGAAAATTCATGAACAAAAATATCCTACTCATGATCTTGAGTTAGCAGCTGTGATCTTTGCTTTAAAGATATGGAGGCACTACCTCTATGGTGAAAAATGTGAGATTTATACTGATCACAAGAGTTTGAAGTATATTTTCTCACAAAAAGAACTCAACATGAGGCAAAGGAGATGGCTTGAATTACTCAAGGATTATGATTGCACGATACACTACCACCCGGGAAAAGCAAACAAGGTGGCAGATGCTTTGAGCAGAAAAGACCATAGTGTTTTGAACATGATGAGAATTGAAAGGGATCCAATTTTCATGAATCTAGTGAAGATGGACATGGGAATAACCAGGGAAGGTGAAACATCAATGCTTTTTCAAATGGTTTCCAAACCATCTTTACTAGAAAGGATTAAGAGATCTCAGACCGATGATGAAGAATTTCAGAAGAAGATTAAAGCTGTGAATGATGGGAGATTGAGAGACTTTGTGTATGAAGATGGAATTTTGAAATTCGGGAAGAGACTTTATGTTCCCGATTTACCTGATCTGAAAAGGGAATTGCTGGATGATGCTCATAGTTCCAATTTCTCTATACACCCTGGGAGCACCAAAATGTATAGAGATTTGAAGGAACATTTTTGGTGGGAAAACATGAAGAGGGAGATTGCTGATTTTGTGTCAAGATGTATGGTTTGTCAACAAGTGAAAGCTGGAAGGCAACAGCCTGGAGGAGTCATGCAACCTCTTCCCATACTGGAGTGGAAATGGGACAATATTACGATGGACTTTGTCATGGGGCTACCAAAGACTCATAGAAGGAACGATGAAATATGGGTTATTGTTGATCGTCTTACCAAGTCAGCACATTTTCTTGCTATAAGAGAAGATCTACCCCTAGAACATCTAGCAAGACTATACATTAATGAAGTTGTGAGACTTCATGGAGTACCCCTATCGATTGTTTCTGATCGTGATCCCCGTTTTACTTCAAGATTTTGGAAAAGTCTTCATAAATCCCTAGATACTGAACTTCATTTGAGCACTGCTTACCACCCTCAGACAGATGGACAATCATAACGGACTATTCAGACCTTAGAAGACATGTTGAGATCTTGCTCACTTGATTTTCAGGGTATGTGGGATCAATATTTACCACTGGTAGAATTTTCCTATAACAATAGCTTCCATTCGAGTATTCAGATGGCACCATATAAAGCGTTATATGGAAAGAGATGTCGTACACCAACCTGTTGGGATGACGTTGGTGAAAGAAAACTTGTAGGCCCAGAACTGGTGGAGGAAATGGTGGAAAAGGTGAAAGTAATCCAAAATCACATCAAAGCAGCTCAAAGTAGGCAGAGGAGCTATGCCGATAGTCGAAGGAAGGATTTGGAATTTCAAGTTGGTGATCATGTTTTTCTGAAGGTATCTCCGTGGAAGGGAGTCATACGTTTTGGTATGAAAGGTAAATTGAGTCCCAGGTACATCGGACCTTTCGAAATACTAGAACGAATTGGGGTTGTAGCTTACCGATTGGCAATGCCGCCAAGTCTCTCCAAAGTTCACGATGTGTTCCATGTATCTCTGTTGAGGAAATACATGCCTGACCCAACGCATGTACTCACCTATGATGAATTAGAACTGGAACCCGATCTGTCTTATTGCGAAGAGCCCGTCAAGATTCTTGATACGAGAGAACAAGTGCTGAGAAACCGGATGACGTGTCTGGTAAATGTTTTGTGGAGAAACCATAAGATGGAAGAGGCAACGTGGGAACCCGAGGAACTTATGGTAAAGAACCACCCGAGTCTTTTTATGTAGTAATACCCTAGAAATTTCGAGGACGCAATTATTTGAAGGAGGGGAGAATTTAACACCCCATGCTTCCACGATACGTTTCACTTCGAATAATGTGATAGCGTGTGTTGTACGCAACCTCGAGTTCTGACACACACCACAACTAATTAAACTAGCCGTTGTGAATAGTAATACCTACTTTTTGAAATCATATATATTTTATATTTCAAAATGGACTTCATTTTTGGATTCGGAGTATTGAAATTAGCCTAGGGTGAAATTTTTGTACTTTTCGGATAACTTTTATATTTTGATGAATAGTGAAAATTACTAAATTTTAATTAAAAACAACTTTTTTAATAAAAATAATTAATATTGATAAATTATGAATTTGAGTGGTTTTAAATTATATTTAGAATATATTTTTACCATTTAACTTAATGTTTGTCATTGGACATAATTTCACAATTAAATCAGACATAAACAAGTGTCAATCTTTTGATAGTTATTATCTCTTAAAAACACGCTTTTTTTTACAACGGGAATTAATTTTAAATTAACTTCTGCCACTTCTGTGTTTTGAATTTGGAAAAATGGATTACATATTTGGAATCAGGATTTCCAAATTATGTAATTAGGTAACTTTTATTTTTACACATTTTGAATAATTACTGCGGTAAATATTTTATTTACCATGGTTAAAGGGTAAATTCGGTAAATAAGGGTTAAAAATAATATTATAATAATAAAAAAATACCCTAAAACGTGTCCTAACCTTATTGGTGGACACATCCCCGACCATGGGCATCCTTGGGTTGATTTGAGGAACCCTTAGAGCCACTTGTATGTGGTAGGGACACATTATATTAAAAAAGTTAAAATAAAAATAAAAATGGCATAAGCTTACATCTTTTAGAAGAACAATTTTTACATAGGGTTATACATGTTGGATTTTCGATTATAAATATTCATTAGAAATCTAAAAAGATTTCCTACATAATTATATTTTATTTATAATTTTTAGACATCAAAAATGTTAAATTATTAATGACACAATAATGATTCAATGTTTACCTCATTAATAAATCATATAAATAAATAAGATTATATTGATTAAAATATTATCTAAAACCTGTCCAATTCTTATTGGATGATGTTATTTAGAAAATGCGTCATCTTATCTTCGACCTCAATGATTTTTGGACCATTATAAACCGAATATAATTATATTATAAAGTAATACTTTCACTCTTTCCTAAAGAGCCCCTCCTCTCCCTTATAAAAGGAGACCACTTCTACTCATTCCTCACACCTCTCAAGCCACTTGGCTCGTCCAAACCCTGCCCAAATAAGCTCTCCACATCCCTCTCCTCCTCCTTGAAGCTTCCCCTTAGGCAGAAAGCATTCCAAGAAGTCCTTTGGTTCCAACCAAAGTGAGTTACCTAAATTAAAGGTAACGATTTCTCTTAAATTATTTTCATTTATTTTGCTTCTCCAACCCCCAAACTCTTTTTATTTCCTTTCTTTTGTAACAACACCAGTATCGAAAATATACTAGGATGTTGTTATAAGAAGGATTCAAACTACACATACACACAAATACATCTAATGGATGATGAACATAATGTTTCTGTGGAAGGCAAACTAACGCCTCACGAAACGATGATTGTTCAAATACATCTTACCGCCTCTCAAGGTGGCCATTATGATGGAACTGTAATTAAATATGATATTAATGATATATATTATATATATAAGCTTCTGTAATTCTATTTTATTTCATATCATTATTCGTTTCATGTTGTATATACATACGATAATTTCATTTGAGGAAGTGCGGACTACCGCCCCCTTAAAATGATATGACTCGTTCATACCACAAATGGAACGTATAAAGGATGGTGTTAATGAACATAAGTAACATATATAAAATATTATATTATACTGGAATAGTAATATACCTATGTATCATTTGGATTCGATTCTTTTAAAATAAAAATTAAATGGAAGTAGCGTTCGTGCGTACGTACGGACTACCGTCTCCACGAACGCGATGAGATTCATTCTCCATCGTATCCATTCAAGTATTATTCTCATTTTAGGGTTAAAAATAATGTGAATATCATTCTGATTATGAATAAGATATAATCTATCCATTACAAACATGTCTTACGTAACCAAACATTTAAGAAGAACGAATCGATTATCACCCGAAACGACGATAATACTAAGATATTATTAATAAAGCAATGTTAAAAGATCATATATGATATCATATTAATGTATATGATTCTTGTATAATTTAATAACAATTATTTCACCATTATACAGTAGGTTAACCTACCCCAAAAAAGTAAAAGTACAAGGTAAGGGTTTATTTCGCAGTCTCTTCATTATCCGAGGTTGTTTATACATAATTATCTACTGGGACCTCGTTATCATCCACGCCCATGTTTCTTCAACATATATTTCAAAACATTTTTAATATTTAAACGAATATGGGTTAATGTAATTTATACCCTTGTTTGACTTTTTATAAGAGGTTTACAAGGGAATCTTTTCGTCGTTTTCCAAACAAGGTGCTTTTTAACCTTTTCGACAGAATTAAGATAAGAATGTTTTTTTAACTTATATGGCGGGTGCGGTTATTTTACGCCGTTATAAAATCGTAAAAGCTTCCCTTACAAGCTTATAAGAATATTTTCAAGAAAATGTTTTATTTTATGTGGCTCTTAAATGATTTCAAAAATAGAAAGATATATTTCTCTAAAAAGTGTTTTGATTTCATCTATGTCAACATACATTGACGGATTTTACGCTTATTTGAAGTTGATTTATTATGATACAAAACTT
Organism: Viscum album; assembly: GCA_963277665.1. Lineage (NCBI taxonomy): Eukaryota > Viridiplantae > Streptophyta > Magnoliopsida > Santalales > Viscaceae > Viscum > Viscum album. Next base: position 1,146,742,155 of record OY728148.1, read on the forward strand.
CTATATTGTATTGAAGGTTTTGTGATATGTTTGACTGTGGATGTGCTATTTTTATACCATTCATAGTTTATGGTGAAATTATTGACATTTCATATGCTAGTTTTAATATGAATGTTTATGTTATGTTTAAACCTTTTCATATGGGAATGCATTGGACTTAATATATGACGGGTGGAGCCCGCTATAGCTCCTCGATGCATTGGTAGGTCTCATGAGACAAACTAGTGTCTTGGCACAAGGCCTTGGCAAAATCTTATTTGTAGTCTTGGCACGAGGCCTTGGCTATGTGGTTATGATAGTCTGGCATTATGCATTCCAACATTATGAAAGTGGTTATTGATATTGCATGTGATTATTCGATTAGTAGAATATCAATGTGAACAAGTAAATGGCATTATTTCATTTTACTTTTTCCATACTATGTTGAAGTTCAAGTTTAAAAGGCTTTTGTTTTAGTAATTCATTTCCTTAAATGTTTATGCTTATTTTTGAATGTTCCGCTATATTGTTATCCTTACTGGGCATTTGAGCTCACCCCTTTTCTATGTTTTATTTTTCCCAGGATGTTAAGATGTAAGTTATGAATGACCTGCAGGGATATTATGAGGGGATTATAGTGTGGACTGTGGAATCATTAGGTTGTTGTAGTAGTTTTTCATTTTATGATGTAATGTAAAACTTATGAATATATCTAGTGTTTCCAAGGATACTGAACCAATCGGTCTTTCTAGATTTGATCTTTTTTTGTGATCATGCCAATGTAATGTAATAATGCACCGACTCTAGGTAACTGGGGTCGAGGCGTTACAATTGATATTGGTCTCCACAACCTGAAGCCTCCTGTAATTCATTACATGTGTAAGGAAAAAGATAATTCTACTTTTGAACCATTTTATCGTGTGTGGATATTACTACCTTTTGTGGAATCATATCTAGCTCCAATGATTAAGGCAAATGAGATAATCATGCATGAATACATTCCTATTATAATGGATTAAACTGATGTTTTCCTTGAAGAATTTTATTTCCTTCATCCTGATCGATAGGTCATCTTCTCAATTGAACTAGTTCCTTACTCTCTATCTATATCATAGAAAACTTATAGAATGGATCTGTCAATAAGTATGAGCTGGATAAGTAATTAAACGATAATCTGGAGAAGGGTTTTATATGCTTAAGGGCATCAACATGGGGTGCAACCGTCCTCTTTTTTTAGAAGAAGGATTGAAAAATGATCATATTTTTTGATTATATGGTGATAAAAAAATCATGATAATAAACATGTATCCCCTACCTCGGATAGATAACTGGTTAGATAAGCTATGAGGGGCTAGTTATTTCTCTAAGATGGACCTTCGGTCGGGATATCACGAACAAAGGGTAAGGAAGGACATAGTCTTAAGACTGCCTTTCGAACGAGGTATGAACACTATGTGTTCGTAGTGATGCCTTTGATACTCACATATGATTTGTAAAAATTCATGGATTTGGTGAATAGTTCCTTTAGAGACTACAACAAAAAATTTGTTGGAGTCTTTATCGATGATATTCTACTATACTCGATGTTCAAGGAGGAACATGAGGAGAATTTGAATATTGAACTGATGCCATTGAGAAGTGAGAAAATTTATGCAAATAATAATAAATGAGATTTTTGTATAGAGGTAGTATCATTCATGGAGAACCTTATAACTAGAAAATAGATATTATTCAACCCTTCTAAAACAAATGCAATCAAAAAATGGCCCATGAGAACATCTGTTACAAATATCCATTGATTTCATATTATAGCTGGTATTATCAATGATTTTTGAAGAAATTATCATTATTTTGAAACCCAATGAAAAAGATGAAATAGAATGGGTGAATTTTTTATGGTATCATGAATGTGAGGAAAGCATTATGGATGTGAAAAGAGGATTAACATTGCACAAGTACTCACACTCTCGAATAGTGGAGAACTATTTGTGGTGTTTAGTGATGCTTCAAAGAAGTCCTTAGGATATGTGATGAGGAAAAATAATAACGTGAAATAATACTCCACAAGGAAGCTGGAAATATATGAGAAAAACAATTTCATTCATGATTGAGATTAAGAGGATGTGATATTCTCATTGAAAATCTAGCGGCATTATCTCTATGGGGAGAATCGTGAGATATATACTGATCATAATATTCTCACATAAATATTCACATAGAAATATCTTAATATTCACTAGTGAATATGGATAGAGATCAAAAAGTATATTGACTTCTAAATCCACTACCACCTTAGAAAAAATAAGGTGGTGGATGATCTAAGTAGAAGGTATCATCCATATTTTTCAGTGGTGAGAATTTAAAATGATCCAATATTATTAGATTTTAAGTGTATGGAAACAAGAATTATTAAGGGAGGAATATATTCATTCCTTTCTCAAATGATTTCTCAACTAACCCTAATAGAGAAAATAAAGGATGCTCAAATAAATGATATATAAATTAAAAAAAGGGTTGAAGCTATCAGAAATGGAAAATCCTCTATGTTCAAGATTGACGGGGAAGGATTTCAATGATTTGGGTCTTAATTTTATGTACCATTTGATATAGAAATAAAGAAGGAGATTATTAATGAAACACATAGCTAAAACTTCTTTATTCACAGATGAAGCACAATGATGTATCAAGATTTCCCAGAGAATGTTTGGTTGGAAATTATGAAGAAGGAGATTGTTGAATATACATCAAAATGCCTGGTATGTCAACATGTTAAGGCTGAAAGGAAAAAGTATAAGAGGATGATGAAACCACTATCCATCCCAAATGGATGTTGGATATCATTACACTGTACATTATCACTGGACATCCACGGTAATCCAAAGGAAACAATACTAATGGGTCATTGTCGGTCATCTTACAATGACATATAACTTTATATCAATTCAAGACGAATTTTCATTGGATCAACTTGAACATATATATATATAAATTTTTTTGTAAGGCTACATGATGTACCAGAAACTATTTTATCCAATAGAGATCCATAATTCTCCTAGATATTTTGAAAATGTTTCTAGAATACCCTAAACACTAAACTAAACATAATTATGTCCTATCATCCTTAAACTAATGGCTAATATGAGTGAACTATTCTAATAGTGGGACACATGGGGAGAGAAAGTTATGTGGACATCAAAGGAGGGTGGGACCAACATGTTGGACTGGTTGAATTCTCCAACAATAACAGGTTTCACTCAAGCATCTGAATAGATACATATGAAGTCTTTTATTGGAAAAGGGGTGGAACACTGGCATATTGGGATGATGTTGGTGAGTGTAAGCTTCTAGGAGTGAAAATAGATGAAGAAATAGTGGATAATTGTGAAATATATTAAACCACAAACCAAGGAAACACATAATCGACTGAAGAGTTATGAAGACAATCATTGACATGGCACTGTGTTTAAATTTGGATATGTGGTCTTCCTCCAAATATCTATATAGAAGAATGTCATGGGGTACTGGAAGAAAGGAAAGATAATTCCTAGGAACTTCATCCCCTTCGAGATTCTTGATTGCAGTGGAGCTGTAGAATATTGACTAGCACTTACAACTACAATATCTAAAGTACAAGATGTCTTCCATGTATCCCACTAAAGGATAGACACTCCAGATTCTTCACATGTACTCTATTCAATAGTGGTATAGGTAGGGAAAGATATTTTTTACAAGGATATTCCAATGATGTTATTGGATCACTGAGAAAATGTGATACGTAACATCCTAGAGGCCTTATTTTAGTCATAAATCCAACTTATGCATCCCTTTTGGTCAAATCAAAAGGAAGAACCCTAAGAAGTGGTAATAATTTCACCACCCCCTTGCAAGTTCCTTCCTTCTTCCACATTATTTTTCATTATTGTTTCCATTATAAAATAATAACTCTAGTATATTCAATATACTGATATGTTATTATATATATGGTACATACAAATTCATCATTCTATCCATCCTTTGAATAATATGTCACTATACGTGCGTACGTACAACTTACCGTCTCTATGTCGTGGTGTAATTGTTATTCAATACATTATTATTTGAATGGGTATAATAATTATGTTGAATTGATGTAAATAATAAATATAACAGGATAATGAGTATGTATATATTTTATACCATTCAATTATATATTATTTTAATATCAAAATAATGATATTGTCGCTCGTGCTTATGTAAAGATTACCATCTCCACATAGCGATGAGATTCATTCTCCATCGTATCCATTCAAGACTAATTTACATTTGATGATTAAAAATGATATTTGAATACTTGATATCATTTTTTATATGAATACGATACATCCCAACCATAACAAATATGACTCATATAACAAATAATATAAAGGAAAACAAATCCGTTAACACCAGAAACAATGATAATACTAAGATATTATTAATAAAACAATGTTAAACGATCAAATATGATATCATATTATTTTTTATAATTATTGTATAATTTACTGACTATTATAACACCATTATACAAGAGTTTAACCTACACTCTACCAATGAAATGTACAAGGTAAGGGTTAATTCTACAATATCATTATTATCCGAGGTTCTTTATAAGTAATTATCTTCTGGGACTTTATTATCATCCACATCCATGTTTCTTAAATATGTATTACAAAACATTTTTACAATTTACTAGACTATGGGTTAAAGTCATTTAAACCCTTTTTTGAGTTTTTATAAAATGGTTTTAAATAATTCTTGTTTTCATTTCCAAAAAAGGTACTTTTAACCTTTTTGACAAAATTATGGTAAGAATGTTTTTTTAATTATACGACGGGTGAGGCTATTTTCCACCGTAATAAAATTCTCGAAGCTTATCTCACAATATTATAAAAATATTTTCAAAATAAATGTTTTATTTTATAATAATGTGACTTTTAAATGATTTCAAAAAAAGATAAATTTCCCTCAAATAGTTCGTATTTCATCAATGTCAACATCCTTTGATGGATATTAAGATTATTTGAGTTTATTTATTATGATACAAAACATCGATATTTTATTGAATTTTTTGTGATATATTTGACTATGGATGTGTTATTTTTATACCATTCATGGTTTATGGGGAATGTAATGATATTTCATGTGGTAGTTTTAATATGAATGTTTATGTAATGTTTAAACCTTTTCATATGAGGAATGAATTGAACTTAGTAAGTGATGGGTGGAGCCCTCTATAGCTCCTAGATGCATTGGTAGGTCTCATGAGACAAACTAGTGTCTTGGCTCAAGGCCTTGACAAAATTTTATTTGTAGTCTTGTCACAAGGCCACGACTATGTGGTTATGATAGTCTGGAATTATGCATTACTTCATTATGAACGTTTTTATTGACATTGCATGTTATTATTCAACTAGTAGAATATCCATGTGAATAAGAAAATTGAATTATTTAATTTTTCTTTTTCTATATTATGTTGAGGTTCATGTTCAAAAGGGTTTTGTTTTAGTTATACATTTCCTTAAATGGTTAGGCTTATTTATCAAAGTTTCCACTATATTGTTATCCTTACTAAGCATATGATCTCACCCTTTTCTATGTTTTATTTTTCCTAGGATGTGAAAAATTATTTTATGACTGACCAGTAGGGATAGTCTGAGCAGAAATGAGTGTGGAATATGGAGACTATGATGTTGTAGTTTTTCACATTAGGATGTAATGTAAGACTGTTGAATGTATCTAGTGTTTACAAGTCAACTCAACTAATGAGTCTTTTAACATGACCTTTTGGGATCATACCAATGTTATGTAATATTGCACCGACTCTTGGTAACTGTGGTCGAGGAATTACAGTAAAGGGGTTGTGATCAAACACCATCTCACAAACTACCACTTGAGTCCTAATTAAATCATAATCACCTTTCTACCATGACTCACGCCAAATAATATAATTATTTCAATGTAATGTATTTACCTTTATGGAAATATCTCATTTTTTGTAATTTGTAATGAAAAAACCAAGGATACATTCTAAACTGATAACCTATCTGATCTTCCACATTTCTAAGAGAGTGTTCTTAATCTCCACGGGCTTGATAAAAGAACCTAGGAATTAACAAATAACCATTTCAAATTATTTCACTCTAATAGTAATACAACAACATACTAAAATTCAGAAACATCATCAAATATATATTTATATACATACGTTTCATAGTACAAAGAAACACTAATAAAACTAAAGGTGGAATATAAAAAATAAAAACCACCTCCTAGTGGTCCACTCCCTCCCAATATTTCCCATGTAACCCTCCTTTGGTCCCCAAATTAGGAACTCACAAATTATAGAGATAGCATGAACACTATATATAAAACAATAAATTGATGAAAAGACAAATAGGTAAAAGAAGTGTGTAAACTAAAGGGCCTTTTATGATACCAAAAATGATTCCAGGAAGTTACTTCATTTGATAATTCTAATATGATAAGAGAATAGTAAAAATACAAGAGTAATAGCATTATTTTATAATAGTGTATTAATATTTAAAATTCATATATTAAATTAAATAAATAAAACATACCATATTTCCATTAAAATCTAAATAATTTAATGAAAAACAATGAAATCCAATTCATATTCTATGGTCAAATAATCAAGGAATTTTAAGAACATGAACATTATATGGAAAGATGAATATGATCCAATATAATAGAGTCTAGGTGCATAATATAAATAAATTAAAAAAAGTAAGGATACATTGATGCCAAATGGTGACAACCAATGTTGTCATATATCCAGATCATATATATGGATTTCATGGGTAAAACCTTTCTATGACAGTGAGTCCACCTGAAAATATCTAATCAAGTACAACATGACCATTTTATGGGATTACATATAGTCTCATGGGTCTAATGAAAAATAGTTTCACACATACCCACTTTACTAGGATCATGTCCACAGCTTAAACCTTTCACATTCTATATGGATCCACAAGAAGGGTGTGAGTTCAATAATGAAGCATATATCTTTGTCATCTCATCTAACTATCCAGGTTCCCATGACAACAAAAAATAAGTGAGTGAGGTAATCGAGTTATGAGAATCACTGAATCCTTACCAAACATGGGAATTGGCCTTAATAACCAATCTCACGGTTACCTTAATTCCCTCAGATTAAATAATACATTTTTCAAAACCAAACAGTTGGAATTATGAGAGGAAAGTGTCCTTAGGGGATTATTATAAGAGATGGTCATTATAAAGTTCAAACCAGGCCATCAAGATTCAAAAATTCAATTAAAATACTATTTAATAATTTCTACATTCATAAGGGGTGATAATACCCAAAACCATTTTACAATTCATTGTTAAAATTCAAATAAATCCATTAATATAATAATTAAATCATTCCAAATTATTTTTATTAATTAAATTATATAAATTGGTTATAATATAAAATTAAATTCTCAATACATCATTAAAAATTAAAAATTAGACATTTAAATTATAATTTATTTTAAAGAATCCCTATATCATTAAAAGTATTACAATTTTGAAATGATTAAATGAATTTAAATGAGAATGGTCTACAACAACATCCCAAGAGAATAAATCCTTAATTACAAATATACTGAGAACACCATTTTCCAAAATTGGAAAAATAATTCAAAGGTGGTTCTTAACCAGTTAATAAATTCATGAATTTTAATCAATTTTGGAAATATGAAATAGTTCATTTCGATTAATTAAAGTCATGAATGTTCATTTTATAAATCAATACACTGCATAAATCCTTAAATTTCATAATAAATATTCTTTAAAATATAATTGAAAATAAATCCAAATAATAATGGACGTTAAAATGTTTATAAAAAATTTGAATGATCAGGATTATGACCATTTAGTTAATTCAATAATAAATTCAAATAGAATAGGGTTAATGAATAATTGAGAAATAATTTAATGGTTTAATTTCATATAACATGTGATAAAAATTAGCATTCAAGTATCTATGAATATATCTATTAATAATGAATTATAAAAATGAAGGGAAAACATAAAAAACATACTTTTAAATTAAGGAATCTTACACCAATAATAAGTAATGTGTTGGCTTCAAAGGTGATCACCAGATCTGATAAAATAGATCTTGATGAAGTGAGGAGACATGCTAGATCTAAAATTACATATCAATCAATCAAAATCAAATAAAATGAAAGTCCATCAAACCCTTTTAGAAGAAGGCATCCATATTACAAGGGAGGTCAAAGATTAAGAAGAAAATAACTCAACAAAAGAGAAGATCTCCACTTTAATTGGCCCGTCTACCAGCCAATAGATAAAGTTTGGGATTGTCAAAATTGATATAGAGTTCTCATAATTGAATGTGAAATGATTTAATTACATGAGGGAGGAATTTAGGGTTATTTAGGGTTTTTAGAAATTAAATAAAATTTTCATAACATTAATTACCTTATTCATGATTTTCTGGGTTATGTCACATGCTTTTCACAAACCATTTGACCACTGAGTACCAAAGAACAAATCCACAATAAGTGTTGAACTGTATGGTTGTTCATATTGTCAAATTGTGTGACAACCATGTGACCTCCTACTATATAGGTTTCACACTTTGTCCAGCCATGCTCAAACTGTGATCATATCATGTACTCTCCCAAAAAACATTAAAAATGTCCATAAAACTCCATAAAATAACCCATGAAGATACTCAATAAATGGAAAATCAAATCATTGGGTCAAAAATACATTATAAAAATTAATGGGATGATACACGATCATCAATGGGATTTTTTTTAAATTAATTATAGTCTGTTTTGTGTTTTCAAAATAGAAAATTAGATTAAATATTTTAAATCTTATGGATTGAATTTACAAAATATGCCCCCTTCATTTTTTTAAAATTTTAATAGTTTCATTATTAATTATTTTTATTACTCTAGTTAAGGTTAAATTGGGAAATTAAGGGTAAAAATAATATTATACAATATTTTAAAATTAGCCTAACACATTCCCAAATTTCATGGGAATAGTTATTTTCAATCAAAATCATCCTTGGGAAAAATTTGCAAGCTCTTGGAGACACTTGGATGACTGTATGTCATTTATAGTATTTTATTGAGAGAGAAGTCAATTTTTTAGTACTTTTTTTTGAAATAAGTAGAATATTATAAATATGGAGATATAAACAAAATATGTTAGGCTATAAATTGTCTCAATAAATATAAAATGTATACATAAATAATTTTAATTTAAACGTTTTTTTAGTGAGAAAATAATTTACTTAAATGATGAAACAATGATGACATATTAAAATTTTAATTTAATTTAATATTAAATACATTATAATAAAAAATACTAGAATAATTATAGTTTGATATAAATTATGTCATCCATGAGATTGCAGGATGCATTTGAAATTTTATTAATGAGGTAATAGTATTTTTGACATATATATGGTTGTTATGATAATTTTAAAATGTCAAATGTTGAATAGTTTCAATATTGACATAAATGATATTTTAAAATAAATAATATTTGACTAAATGAATGATATTTCAAGAAATTTATACCAACAGATCATTATAAGTCATAAAATGTCATCAGTGACTCAATTAATGGTCTTTTTTATTTTTATAGTAATTAAATTAACCCTCAAATATATTTTACATGATATCATGCTTATATATAAAATTCTTAAATATGTGTTAAAATAAAAAAATAATGATTAAAAAACATTCAAATCATGCTTAAATTTTATTTAATAAATGGTATTCAACCAAAAAAAATCATGTATTTGAAATAAATCACTTTGTACCCATTTGGAGTATGAAATTAATTTATCTGAATTTAATATATCCAAATACTCCATGAGTACCCATTTCAAGTCCTTTAAAAAGGATCCCATTCTACTCATTCAAATATGATTTAAAACAAATTTTTTCCCAATATCTTCATGCATACATAAATATAATCCATCCCCACATTTTATAGGAATTATATTTTGCATAAATTCCCCTGTAGAGGTGTTATGTTGATAATTAATTGAATCAACCAAAGAATATTTATCTTTTTATGTAAATGTTTCTATATTATATCATCTTCCACTGCATCCACATATTAGTCAACCATAATGAAATAATTACCCCAATATCATAGATAGAATTGGTTTTATATTACTATATCTCATGAATAGATACAATTATGGAATTAATGTTTATATATGATATTAATTAGATATTAATCATTATTAGTGTATAATATATCAATTATGTACTTATATTCGATGCACATAAAAATGATAACATCGTTTTTACATATGGGGAACTATCACCTCTACAAAGCAAGGTGATTAATTTTTAATACCCACATGAGAAGAATAATACATATAAGTATATTTTAATGATTAATATGATACTAAATATATTATGATCATTCTAGAATGATAAAATAATTCATTCCTTCATTTCATTATGATTATTGAAAAATGGAAACATTGGTCATTTGTACTTATGACCCACCGTCTCCATGAATATAAATTTTTTATTTTTGATAATAATGCATAAATTATTTTATTTAATGGTATAATTGACTTAAAAATAATATTATTATATCATGAATATTATTCTATAGATGATGGAATGATACCACTTTGACAATGGACATCATACCAATGTCAATTTCGACTCCATTACCGAATGTCGACAAGTAATCAAACATTGAAATATATAAGTAATAAAATATTATTGCATGATAAAAATTGATATAAACGAAATAGTCACATTTAAAAATTATCTAATGTATGGGAATAATTAAATTATGTTTATTATTCAGGATGATAAATAATTTATGATATTCATCTAACTCATGGTATGAGCCTCTTTAACTAAAAAATATTTTTAAATCTTTTGAAGAATAATTATTCAAAATATTCTCATTCATATACATGTAATAAAAATAGTTTTATGAATTTATTGATATCGACATAAATTTTTTATCATGAAAATTTCATTTTATTGCTTAAATTTTGTCTCAAAAATTTTAATTCAAAAATATCTTCGTTAAATATTTTAAGTAAATTTTTTTAAAATGTATTGTTTATTTCAATAAAATAAAATATATTTATATAGGTGTGAATGAAATTATATGGGAAACATTATTAAAATTCTCAGAATTTATGAGTTCATGGTACATGGCCAATTGATTGATGGATACATGATAAACCAATGATGGGTGGTTCTGTGATAATCCAAGGATGGGTGGTTAAGTTATAACATTAATGCCTTGGGTAAGGAAGTAATCCCTATGGATATTCTATTTCTGAGAGTGACATGTATGAATAGAAAATGTATGGTTATTCTATTCCAAAGAGTGACATATATGGAATTTGACCGCATTTTTATTCAATTTTATATTAATTATTTTTAATTTTTCCTACTTATATTTATATAATTTCTAAAGATTTTTCATGAAAATAAATTGATTTTAAAATTGTACGATAATGATATTTTCAAATTGATGATTCTGTTTCCAATGTAGAATGGTATGTTTTTAAATAAACGTTTTATCCATTTTCACAGGAGTAATCGTTTCATTTTTTAAGTCTCTTACTCAGAGTTTTTTCTCATTTATTAAATATAAATGGTTATCATAGTGTTTACACGAGAGTTTCTTCAATTATGGGATCAAGGTAATGTTGTGAAGATATATCATCATAAGATATCTTGATTTGATGGAATGATTAGTTTATTAGGGAAAAAATGGACACTGAGTATAAATGTCTATGTATAGTGTATGGGATTTCAATTTAAAAGTTTTTACATTCTATAAAACTCTTTTGATTAATGATATTTGATAAAATAACGAGATTTATAGTTTAAAAAAACTAGAAATTTATATGTATGTTGTCGGGTCTTTAAAATATTGATATATAATGAATCACTTATCATGTTTACAATTTTCACTTATTTTATATCCCATTGACATAACTATTTTCTAAAATGTAATACCTTCTTCTTGTTATGAATTTATTATTCCCTTACTGGTCCTTATATCTCAAATCCATATATCCCCAGGTTATCCATTTATGTTTTATGAATAATAGAATAAAATCAAAATGTTAAGAATGATTTCAATAAATTTTATGTACTAATATTCTATGTTGTTATGTAATGTACTTATTTCCCAATGAAAATAATCTTCTCATTCTTATGGGATCTATTGTGTGAACACATATGTAATTGGTAATAAATTAATTTTTAACAAAAACAATGGTTTTCATACAAATGGTAACGGATGTCATGGTATCCTATGAATCCTTATCCTTACTTAGTGATGGAATAAATAACAAATATATATATATATATATTAACATTATTAATATAATTGGGGAACAACAACATGTATTAGTATTAATTAAAACTAATAAAATTATATTTTTTATATAGTGTGGAGGAATATTAATACCGTGTATGATATGAGATTCCATAAGAGACATGTCATAGTCATTACCCTTAAGTAATCTTGGTAATAAATTTATTTGAACCATTCAATAGATAAAGACATCACCATTTTAATATTTAATTCATTTCATTTGGTATCTTATTCAATCAAAAACTAAAAATTTAAAATTTAAACAAGTTAACCACATCATTATAACATTTTAGATTCCAAAATTCAATGAAACCCACTTTAAAAGTATATAAAACATTTAATTGGACTTAAAATATTATATTACATGGATGAAATAATATTAAAGAATTATATATTGATATAAAAAACATAGGGTTCATAAAAACTGTTACCAATGAATTCATTTAAATAAAACTAGTGTTTACACGTTCTACTATGTTTAAAATACCATGAATTGGTTATGAGGTCTCTCGAGACAATGAAAATGTTCTAACATAAAAAATCATCATCCTTATTTTCTTTTATAGAATATATTTGGACACCATGTCATTAAGGGTGAATTATATAAAATGAAAAAAAGTTAAGAAAATAAGAGAGAGGAGGGGAACCCATATAGATGTGGAATCAAGATGATTTTTAGTTAAAAAATTCAATTAGATTTTATCCAAAGAGGTGGTTGTTTTCTCTATAGGTGTCAGTTACCTGGATTTTGAATAGGCTAAATTTAGAATGTGAGTGTAACAAAAAAAATTAATTTTAAATACATTTCCATATTTTTAATTGTTGTTAAAAAACAGAATAATGGCTCAATTTTTCATGACTAATTTATGTTGTGGGATGATTAAATAAATGTTTCATTCTAATATAAAATTGGAAACACTATGTCATAGTGAAATCATTTTTGTCCTTGAAGTGCCAAATTAATAAATGTCATAGTGCTGAAATTTCTATGACAATCCATCAAAATGTTATTTGTATCATATAAGTATTTTTCCCACCTGCATGGAAATAATAGAAATTTAATTTCCAGTACATGGTGAGGTGAAAATGGTCTCAGTATTAAATAATTACCTTCATGGATATCCATTGTTTCTGTTTTCATGAATAGACAAAGGTATGTCTAAAATTAGGTGTTAGTGTTGGTTGTAGTCAATATAGCACTAATGCATCCTCTTCGCATTCCAATCTTCTGGGGAGTTACATAAAATTAATTAAGTATGTGTGATATTGTTTTAGGGTGTTAATGTTCCATTAATTCATTGAAACCCTTAATTAAACTGTTTATACTCCTCCCCCTTAATAATTCATATAATCTTATTGACATGCAGATATTTGAGACACTTCAGATAATCCAAAGTCGTATAAAATTCTATCATCACCATTAATTCCAAAGGATATTAATTCTTTATAACTAATTTGTAAACCCCTCTGTGAGGAACTTGTGTTTTTCCAGATAAATTATGGACGAAGTAGAAGAATCTTGATGCTGGTAGTGTGTGAAAAACATTATTATTTGTCCGTCTATTTCACACTTTTTTAATAGAAGTCAATATATGACCAATACTAGACCGTTATGTTAATAATATTTCATCCTGCATATCATATTTTTTGAATGATCAAGGATCATATCATTCCATTCAATTCATTAAGGGATATGTTGTTATCTTTTTTTTTCTAGTTCGTTAATGGTGAATTTTTAACTTTTCCTATTTTTCATTACCTACCCTATTTGATGCTGTAAATGATTGATAAAAAATAATATTTATTTTATTTTCACTTTATTTTTTTACACTATAGAAAACCCCATCATTTGCGATAGATTATTTTCGATGGGAATGTGACATGTCACATATTATCTGTCCATAGTTACTATTTCCGATGGGACCATCTTCGCAAATAGTTGGTTATTTGCAATAGGAATAGGTATCTAGTCGGAAAGGGTTTGGCGTGCACTGCGTGCCAAACAGTTGGAAGGTTATTTTCAATAAGTGGTTTTCACTCGTTGATAATAAACATCTAAGGGTTGTAGAAATTGAGATAGGTCACACTAATAATACACTTTTTAACTGCCACGACCCAATTAATTCGGGTTTATTTTTGGAAACGGGTCCCATAAAAATTAATATTATTTTCGATGAGATTTATTCCTTGTCGCAAATGTTATGTTGGAATGTAGTCATTTGCAGCAAGTCCCTTAAAAATTTCCATTTTAACTATAGCCCCCCTAATTACTAGGGGTAGTATTTGCGATGGGAATCTCATCAAAAATACACTTGTCACAACTAATCTAACCTATAAATACACCCTTTTTCAATTACATACCTCTTTGCTCCTCTCTCTCTACGAACTATAATATTCCACTCTTAATTTTTTCAAAAGTTAATATTTTCATATTTAAGCGATTCTCAACCCTTATTGCATAAAAAATATGATGTTTTGAGGTATTTACATAATGGTTATATTTTTTGGTTAATTCCTTTAATTTTCTGTTGGTTATAATTTTTTTCAATTTTCGATGACTAAATTAAATTACAAATAGATTATTTTTTTGGAATTTATTAATTTAAATAAATTTATTGTTTCATTTGTAATAAATAGTACTAAATTTCATTCATTACAAATAATAACTAATTGTTATTAACAATTAGTAATCATTAGTAATAATTATTAATAATTTGGAATAATTTGGAATAAATTGGAATAAATTGGAATAAGCTAAAAAAAATATGAATAATTAAGAGCATTTAGTAATTAGTAGGAAATAGTTGAAATAATATTCTAATAATTATAAATATTTAATAAAAAATTGTAATAAATAAGTATAAATAGTAATAATTTGTAATAATTTTCAATAATTAGTAATAAATCGTTATTATTTGTTATAATTAGTAATAATATGTAATAAATACATATAGGTAATAATAATTAGAACTAAATATGAATAATTAGTAAAAAATAGTAAAAAATACGTATAATTATTAATAATTAAAATTTAATAGATATAATTACCTATATATAGTAATAATTAGTAATTAATATGAATAATTAGTAAAAATTATTAATAACTAGTAATAACTACTCAGTAGTAACAATTAATAATAAGTATTAATTAGTAATAATCACTGACATTAAGTAATAATTTGTAATAAGTAGTAATAATTAGTAATAAATACTAATAAATACTCTTAAATATTAATAAATATTAATAAATAGAAATAATTAGTAATAAATAGTAATAATAAGTAATAATAAGTATTAAATAGTAATAATTACTAATATATTATAATAATTAGTAATTATTAGAAATAAATAGTAATAAATAGTAATAAATAGAACAATATAGCAATAAATAGTAATAAATTGCCATAATTAATAATAAATAGTAATAATAAATAATAATAAATAATAAATAGTAATAATTTTTAATAATTAGTAAGTATTAGTACTAATTAGTAATAAGAAGGTATGCTCAATAAAATATATTAATATATTGGTATACATAGTAATAAATAGAAATGAATTCGTACAATTAGTAATAATTAGTAATAAATGTGTATAATTATTAATAAATAGTTATAATTAGTAATAAATAGTAACAAATAGTAATAATTATTTATCATTAGTATGAAATATAAATAATTATTAATAAGTAGTTATAATTAGTAATAATTAGTAATAAAAAGAAATAAATAGTAATAATTTGAAATAATAAGAAATATTAGTAATATTTAGTAATATTTAGACATAATTAGTAAAAATCGGTAATAAATAGTAATAATTAGCAATAAATTGTAACCATTAATAATAAATTGTGATAAATATGTAATAAATAGTAATAAAAAGTTAATAAATTTTATTATATAGAAATTAAAATTAATAAAAAGAAATAATTAATAATTAGTAATAATTAATTATAAATTGTTATAAATAATAATAAGTAGTAATAAATAGTAATAAATAGAAATAAATATTAATATTTATTATTAAATGGTAATAATTAGAAATTACTAGTTTTCATTAGTACTAATTTCTTATAATTATTACTAGTTATTAATAATTAGTAATATATATGTATAAATTAAAAAAATAGTAATAAAATGGAATAATTTGTAATAATTTGTAATAATGTGTAATAAATAGGTATAATTAGTTACAAATATGTATAATTATTAATCAATAGTAATAAATAATAATAAATAGTTATAAATAGTAATAAAATAGTTGTAATTAGTTGTAAATAGTAATATATTGTATTGATAACTAATTAGTAGTAATTAGTAATAATTAGTAGTAATTAGTAACAATTAGTATTAATTATCAATAATCAATAATAAACAGTAACAAATAGTTAAAATTAGTAATAAATAACATTATTTAGTAATAATGGGAGGTAATTAGTAAAAATTAATAAATATTTCCTTTAGTTGAATTGTGTTTTCTTATAAAAAATATTCATAAAGAAATTATTATTTTATATTTTTTAAAGAAATATGGTAGAAGGAAGTCAATAGAAGTCATTATTTTCTTATCTCACTTGTATTTATCATCACAAGAATCCAAACAGTTCTAGATAAATCTTGTATATATTGAGGTGTGGAAATATTCTTATCAATTTCATCATAAAAACTTGAATTTTTTTCAAATAGAAAAATTATGTGCCTTGGTAAAAAATGTGGTCTAGTGATGTTTGATGCAATTGAAAATGTAGGGGTTATATATGGCATTTTCATTTTCAAAAATATTTTTTAAATTGAATCAATATTATGAATGATGTTCCAGAGAAGATAATAATTATTTGGTTCCAGATCTATCAAGGTTCCAAAATTTAGTACATGATGTGGAAGTTCAATCCTTTCAACAAAATTAATCTTTAGATGATATTGATTTAACTCCAATTCTAGAACCATCTCAATTTTATGAGTTGGTGTGGTCTGTTGAGGATTACTTATATACTCTTTGGAAGTTAAAAAAAAATATGTTGTTGAAAATTTTATGAAAATTAAATTAGCTAATGGAATCCTAAATAGTTATTTTAGTGAGATATTCTCTTGTGTTAAAACATATGTACCTAAGGGAAATGTGTTTCCTACAAATATCACTGAGAGAAATAAGATGGTTCGTAATTCAAATCCTTGATATGAGAATATTCATGTGTGTTGAAATGATTGCAGTTTATATAATAGTGAAAATGTGTTGACTGGTAGTTTTCCTATATATGGAAAATCATAGTTTAAAGAGACATAACTAGGTATGTGTGGTTTAATTCATATATAATAGTTAAGTTATTTCTTACATACACCCAGGATGAATCATTTATTGATATATTTGAATTTAATGACATTGATTTCATGGAAGAAAAAAATATTTGAGTCGGTAAATGATTAAATCATTCATTTATTGCTGATTCATGGAATCATTTTGACAAAGTACATCAATATTTTAATTCAAAATCCCGAAACATAGGACTAGGTCTTTCTAATAATTTTTATTTTCAATTTGATTCTTAAGGTCACTAGTATTCATATTAGCATTCCTTTATAACTTTGTACATGTTACCTATATGGATGTTGATGAAGGATACATATATCGTTTTGACATTATTAATTCAATGACATCTGAAAAAGAATATTGATGTTTTTAGAATAAATTGATTGAGGAGTTAAATTACATGTTGTGTAATCATGTCGTTACATATGATGTTTCTATGAAACAAAATCTCCCATTGAGTGATGCATTTATGGGGAAAAATAATGACTTCGCTGTATATTTAATGTTATCTGGGTAGAGTACACATGGTCCATAATCATGTTCATATTGTATGAGAGACTGTGAAGTGTTTATGCACTTCAAAGGAAGAAACCCTTTTCATTCAAGTATCATCATAGGTTACTTCCAACCTAACATCCTTTTTATAGGAACAAATATCATTTTCGAAAAGGAACAAATGAATGAGATGTACCTCCATCAGTTTTCTTAGGTATTGACTTAAAATCATATGTCACATCATTAACTATAATTACATTTAAACCAAATATAATCTAATAGAAAATTATTGTCTTTGGTAAAAAACACAGTTATATAAAATGAATCATTTTGTGGGATCTACAATATTGGTCTGATTTCATGGCCCATCACATGTTAGATGTCATGCATATTTAGAATAATTATTTTTGTCTATAATTTATACATTCTTTGATAAACCAGGTTAGACCAGTGATAATTTAAATGAATTATTAATTATTAAATAAATTTTCAGGAGAATAGAATTTGAACTATTTGAAGATATAAAATCACAGAAGAAAATGAATCCAAATGTTTATTATACACATTCTATAGAAAATCAGATATTATTTTGTTAGGAGATTGTAAATTAGATACATAAATATAATTATGATTATAATTTGGTATAATGTGTAAAAAATGATCAATTATCCCCTAAAAAATTCATGAATGTCATGTTATAGTGGAAAGACTTCTACTGATTGGAATAATTTGGATTAATTGGGATTGTTCAATTCAATGATTAGTTATGTGCTAACAGACATATTAGAAGTTTTTTCCAAATCATTTTTGAGGCAAAAAAAGACTACGATGTACTATAAAAACTACAAGAAGGTGTATTTTTAATTTTACATAAACTAGAAACATATTATTGCCAATTTTTTAAAACAATGGAACATTTTATATTACATTTTCCATATGAAGCAAAATTTAATGGTCAATTATAGTTCTAATGGATATACCCATTTGATATAAGCATGTATTTATTGAAAGAAAAATTATATAATAAATCATTGATTGAAGGATCAATTGGAGAAGCGTATATCTAAGAGGAAATATCATTTTTTTCTATCATTATTTTCAATATTAATATCCCTCAAAACACACCTTCACGTGACATAATGAGGAAATTGATGATGATGAAATAAGGAATAGATTAACAGTTTCGAATCATCTACAAATATTTTTAGTGGTGTTCATGAATGATGGATTTTAGATAATAAATATCACTAAGCTCATATATGTGGTTTACTCCAATGTGAGTATGTGACACCATTTTTACAGTGAGTTATCCTATCACTTATTCTATAATCTTTATTAAATTCAATTAATAATATCTTATTTTTATCTAATAAGATACTCATATCATTAAATAGCTCCACCATTTACTATATATTCTCTAGAAGAACATCGAAAAAATAATTTTTTCTACCTGTTTCATGAATGGGAAACATTAATTAATTATTGTTTAACATATATAATAAATTTATTATTTTTTATATTGATAAATAATTTTAAATAAAATTAGTAACTAAACATGTCAATAAAATTTATAAGCGATTGTGTTTAATGAGTAACCCAACATATAAATGGAATAATATTATAATTCATATATGGTGAATGGTTATCTATTTCATACACATGCATATGGGGAATCAAAATAAAATTAATTGTGGTTTTTTCTTGAGAGGGTCTCATCTTATAAAAATTGATCTTATCTTTTATGGAATTCTAGATGAAATTGTTGAACTGTTATATCTAGGAAAAAATTACATAACAATTATTAAGTGTTAGTGGGTAGATATTGTTAAAGGATTTCATGTTCATATGAGTAATGTAATCGTTTATATTAAATATACAATTACTCTTTTTAAAAATTAACTATTTTTATTAGCTCACTAGAAAAATCAAAATTTTTATTCAAAACGCAGTGATTATTTAAATGATTTGGGTGATTGCTGGAGAATAATAAAAATGATATCATGGGAATATAATATTATTAAATGTGAATGTAATTTCATTGAAGATCAAAGAATTAAAATTTTTCAATAGACTACTCATAATCCATCTTTTTCACACAAAGACATGAATATCGATGATGAGTCCCCAATGTTAATGGTCTATGGTGAAGATGATGTAAATGATGTAACAAATTAATTTCAGAAGGCAATAGATGTTGAAACTGAACCTCATAGGGAAATTGATAATGCTAAGGCAGTATATAAAGATATTGATACCATCAGATATGATGATGATGATTATTATTATTAAGATTGAAATAGTAATATGCTGGTTATAATCATATAATATATATATAATAGTTTTTCCCACTAATTTATAACAATATTTATATTGTGTTTCAGATGGACTCAGATCTATTTGGTGAGTTTGAGGAGGGTGGTCTATTTATTGAAGATTAGGATATTGGATCATCTGAACCTAAAACTGATGGTGGTTATAGGAGTAATCAAAGGGGCCATGGTCTTAGATGATTGATGATTCATGACCTTATCCATGATCATCGTCCACATATTGGCTTCATTCAACACCTACATAGGTATGTTTTCCTATTTAGTTTTCTCTGTTTTCAATAAAATTAATTAAATTATTTCTATAGTAAATATCTGATAAATTTTTATTTTTTTAGATATTTAAAAATATATCTATTGGGAATAAAAGTTATATTTTGGAAATTAATATTTTGGAGCATTGGTTACGTGGGATCAAATTCCCATATATGTCGAACACCAAATTTTTTATCATTGGATAGTATGTTAATAAATAAAATTTATTTTGAAATTTATTTAATTAATAACATGATATTATTAATTTATTTATAGGTTTTGTGGTTCCCGTCAATAAGATCATTTTTTAATCTACCTCGAAGGAATGGGAGGGTTGTATTTGTGATCATTTTTGTCATTGTTTTGCATTATTTGAGGAGGAAATCATTGTAGACTGCTGGAGTCACAACATTTGATCATTATTTCTACACCCACCTACCTGATTACATTTCATTTAATTTTTTGGGATAAATTATGTTCATACTAGATGGGTATTCATTTTAAAAGGAGATCATTGGTAGGTCGGTCGAAGTGGGGGATATAGGATGTGACATATTGGGAGCTAGTCGTACACTTAGTACACTTTGAGAACATATTGTATTAATATTTTTAATTAATTTATATAACATTAAATCTCGTCTGTTAAATTTTTATAGATATGGGAAGTTGAACAACTAGATATTAACGAGCTCTATGTTTGTAAGAGGATGTATAGTGATCTCTTCGCTCTATATATTAGATTTTATCTCCAACGTTAAAAGTGATCCATATAATTTATTATTGAGTATTAAAAATTAAAAAAAAATATTTAACTATTCTAATTTCAAATGGAAATTTAAGGAGTCATTTGAGGCCGATAAATATCATACATAGATTGGGTGTCAGGTTGAGATAGATGATCAGAGAAGTGAACAAATATTTTATGAGGCTACTTGGATGCATGATACCTAGTATGCCTTCAAGAAACGACGAGTTGTTAGTTGAAACTCTCTATTGATGCTCCAGAGTTATTATGGTATGGATAAATTGGTAGTGTGAAGCTCGAGGGGAGCTCATGTAGAGTTATCATCATCTATTGCATAGTATTAAGAGCTTTTATGTGATCATGGTAACCTTATAGATAGTATGCATAGGGATCAAGAAGATATCTCTCAACAGGAGCAATGGCAGAAGGAGTAGATGCTTCATTGGAAGCAATTGTAGTAGTGGCAGCCTTAGCAGGAAAAGAGGATAGATTTCATGTAATGTCTGACTCAAGGGTTAGGTTTAACGTTCCCTCAACTATTTCCCCCAGCACCTCCACCTCCTCAATACGACATTCCTAGTATGTAATGTATTTACTTATCATGATAAAATAGTTGAATTTATTTTTTTAAAAGATTATATATTTACATTACTATATATAGTGTTTTAAAATTGGTGTGAATATTAAATTGTTTATTATTTTATTATTTATTTAATTTTTTATTATTTTATTATATTATTTTATATTTATATATTTTATTATTTATATATTATTTTTTTGAAATTATTTTTATTATTTATTATTATTTTGTTATTATTATTATTATATAAATATTTTTTTTTGAATATTACTATTTTTATTATTTCATAATTTTTTATTATTAATTTTAACAATATTAATTTTAAATTAAAACTAATAATAATAAAATTATTATTATTATAATTTTAGTATTATTTCATTAATATTATATAATAGTAATTATTATTAAGTTATTCAATTATATTAATATAAATTTTTTATCTCATTTTATGATATTTTTGATGGACCTATCACAATAGTGTTTTTAAAAATCTTGATGAACGTATTTGGAAACCCATTTTCTACAATGTTGTATTTGCATTGGGTTTCTGTCAGAAAAATTTATTTCTTATAAGACACTATCGAAAATACCTCATTGCTAGTCGTCTTATTTTTTATGGTGTTATAATATCATTTTTTTGTTCTAAAATTTTATCAGGATTTCTATTGGCCAATGATATTTATATATTCATGAAAAAAATTCATGGAATGTTTTAATCCATATTTTTGTAAAAAAAAAATCTGTGTTCGATGCTCGGTCTAAAGACATGATAGAGGAATGAATGGGATTAAAAAATCAGATGGCAGTAATGTGGATAGTAGATCAATAAACAGTATTGGGAAGGATTTTCCTTCCAAAACTATGATTATAATGTATTTGGAATAGTTCATGGAATATTTTTTATTTCAATACAGATGTAGTTTAATATAATATGATATAGTGACATGAGTATTTACCCTAGGAATTACTTCACTATATGAGAAAATAAAACCAACATGACATGTGATTTTGGAAGATAAAAAGTTATATGTGACCCTCTTTATGATGGCTATCCTTCCATGATATGCATGTATCACAACAATCCACTATTTCTTCATACCGAGAAACTATTAGGATGCAATCATTATATCATGAGAATATTCTCTCGAAATATAATGTGAGTGTTTATTTGTAATTTCAGTTCCTATGAGGGTACTAAAGGGATCATATCATGAGTAGTGGATAAGTGATCCACCGATTATTATGTTCATAGATAGAGTTAGTTTTCACTTCATATTGATCAGTAAGTAATCCTCCATGTATTCATCCATAAGTGGGTCAGGATTCATGATACAAACATGAAATTATTTTTATCCCATTTCTTGTGGGTTACCATGATAAGGGGTTGGTACCGGTCATGTACATGGAAATGATCACATATATGAGTATATATTTCATGTGAGTGACTTTAGTGGTTGTGTAAAAAATAGAGTTTCATCTGTCAAACGATCATTTCATTTTTGAATTGAGAAGTTTCCCATGGATAGAAAATCATATAGACCACACTTGAGGGATGGATTTTTCCATTTATGATATTTTTATTTTCCATTATTATTCACATATAATGGATATGATTATACATACCCTTTTATGGTATTCTCCAAAAAATTTCATGTATTATATAGAAAACAAAAAATTTGATAGTGTCTATGTTAGACCAAGAGCTAGGGGAGCTTTTATGGACCAGTGGGACCACGTATAGTACCAGAAGTATCATTCTGATTATAGTTCCCTATTCTACATCATGAGGGAATAATTATACATTTTTAGGAGTATTTTATTTGGACCATTTCCCTATTATAAAATCATTTGAATACTCTCATGTGGGATACATTATTTTTCATGAATTTACATTAATAGATATATCTCTTTTAAAATTATAATGATTTTTGGAGAGGTGTCTGTATAGGTTATTAGGTAAGAGACACTATTGTGGATGTCATGACTACCAACTATTAGACAGATTACCTTAACAAATAAGGGTTTTTCATAATGTTTTAGTCTTTACTTATCACCACCCATGAAATCTATGGTGTGTTGGGTAATAGTATTTTGGCATCAAATGAGATTTTACTTGGAATGTTTTTGGAGATATTCTAGTTTAGATAATTTTATATGAACTATGGATTAAATGATAATTTTTTACGTGTTTGGATATCAAATTAGGTAACATTGAAATGGCGTGGTGGATGATGTATCCATTTCTATAGAATTTTATAACAATATTATTAACATTGTATATATTGGAAATGATTATCGAGAAATAGTATGTACATACATTATACATGAAAGGGTTGGGATTATATATCTTTGTTACATCTCTCTAAATAATCTATTATATCCATTATGTGCCTTGGGAATATTTTTATTCCAATATAGTAAATGTATGATGGGATTCCATTGTAGGATCATGATGATGATCCTCTCAAAAATGATTCTTTATTCCTGGTACATGTAAAGGTAACAGTTCCTTTTAGATGGATACCAATATTACATTTTCTTATAGAGATCTATAGTATTATGGAAGTATATTTGGAATATGCACCAAATAATACCATTCTATACTAGTCCCAAAAGAAGATATGGGCTGTGATTTATGGGGTTAAAGACATAAATCTCGATGATTATATAAAAAAGGTTATAGAGTGAGTTTTCTGACTTACAAGGACCAATAATAATTTAATGGTGTTCTATATGAAAATATATCTCTATTGATTAGTGTGATGATATAGGATACCCATGGTGATGATGTTTGATTGTTTGAACAACACTTTTGGTAGAGTGTATGCTTCAATTTTTATTGAATTTCTCCCTAGTGACATTTTTGGTTGTATTTATTTACCTTCTTCTAGAAATAAAACTTGTAAATATATTAGTGGTGGTGCACTATTCGATGCTTACTAACCACTTGTGGTATTACAAGGATGGAGTACATAATGGTAACATTCATAAATGTACCTTTTCAAATTGTATTTTCCATTATATATGATCTAGAGTGTTATCTTTTTTATACCATTATCTATTTTATTTCTAGGGAATTCCCTATTTATGGATATATTTTTATTGGTGTGTGTTGCCAATGTATGTTATAGCAGTGCGCACACTAAAATAGAGACATTAAAGTTTGTATTTGATGATTTATTTAGGGATCCAGGCATGTTATAAATTTTCTTATAATGTAAGTAATTGATGTTCTACCATTGATGGATCTTAGGGGAATTCCATTCGTCTATGGGAAAGGTTATTCTATTCAAGTTATAAACAAATTCATATCATAAGGGATTTAAAAATCCTCTATTTTATAGACATGGATCCATTATATGATCTATTGAGAGGGGGGATGTTGATTGGTAAGTGAGATTTTTGGGTTGAAGTTGTAACACCTTAAATGGGATATCTACAAGAGTTCATGAATGTCATGATGTAATGCCTCTATAACTACCCATATGATGTCCAATGTATGATCATAAAGAATCTTGTGAACTGTGTTTATAGTTTTGGTAGGGGTGATTGAAAACAATATGATTTGTGTATGATATTTTGTATAAGGTATTTATGTTAACTTATATTCGATATTATCATATATGGGAAGAATACACACTATCTATTCCACAACACTTTTTTATGATTTTGAGATTTGATGGGGCCTTTAACACAATCATTGAATATAAGGACACCTACGCAGGCGGATTTGGTAATCATGAAATTATTTCAACATTGTGATCTAACTATTGATGAATAGTTTATTTTTTGGGATATCTTTATAAAAATGATGAGGGAATCTAAATTCATTCTGGGAAATCACTGGATTCTTATAGTACATGACGTGAACGAATTCTTTAAGCATAATATGTTCGTTTCCTGTGAAAATTGGATGATATTTTCCATATTTTTTATAGAAGGAAATCTATGAATAGTAGGATGGGATCATACATTATAGGGTACAAATAAATATTATTATTTACCTTTTACATCTCATTGAGTAGTGTTCGATGATATCATTCAATTTATTATAGTGATGATGGTGTATAAGGACACCAATACTTTGTATGTTACATTATCACCTCCCAATGTAGAGGTAAAAATATTCATAGACCATCAACTAGGGGATACGAATATCATTATTCCAGAATATTAAATTCCCTTTAATGATCATCAATAGATAATAGTGATGTTGTTGGATCTATAGTGAAAGGTCCCCATTATACCCAGTGTTTCCCACTAGACTACAATGTGTTGTTCATCAAGAATGATGTAGAGTGATTGATATTAGTTATGAATTAGAATAGTGTCACAGATGATAGGATTAATTATGAATTATTGAGAATCAATGATATATTTAACACATTGATATAGGATAAGTGGTTCATAATTAATAACATTCGGATGAGTTTTCACTAGATTCATGTTCAAGGGGAGGAAAAATGGAGGAAATTATAGTTACTATAAGGTAATTATTAGTACATGTTGATTCCATTACGGATGATTAATTGCCTAATAGTGATTATAGGATTTGTAAATCCAATATTAGATACCATTTAAATCAGGTCATGTTAATATTTATATATGAAATCCCCATGCAATCTGCATTATAAGAGGACAATTAGTGGCATTTAAGGATTCTCTTGTTAATTTTGTGATAATACCATCATAATAGGAATATCTAAATGTGTATGTTCTGAATGTGAGGTGTCTAATTCATAGGATATGTATTCTCAAAATGGTTATAGTAGTGGAAAATATAATATGAAGGATGTTCTTTCATGTTTCCACACACATGGTGTGTTCAATCTATGGAGATTCCATATGCTAGAAGGCTATTATTATAGATTTATGCCTAATTTTTCAATTGAAACATTACTTTTTAACATTATATATTACTATAAAAGATATTTTATTTTATAGAGAAATTATAATATTTTTTTATCATTTAATAAATACACATTTTAGAGTCCCAAGATTAAATACATAAATATCAAACATTTTTAAACGAATATTTAATAAATTTTAAAAACTCAATCTCATGGATGATAATACATTTAGGTATTTATATACTAGAATCATGACAATCTAATTTCATGAAATATATTCATCATCTCCCAAAATTATTATCTCATATAGTACATATCTATAATATTCCCTATCATAAACGTTCTTCACAACATGGAGAATGAATCATGAAAAAAGGTGAGATCAGATAATCATTATTTTTATAAACATTAGATATTAATAAATAACATATGAAATCAAAATATTTGATTAAGGTTATATGTTGATTAATATATCTTAAAATTTTCATAAAATATGTATTGTTGATCTTAATAATTATTCATAGAATAAAATAGTAATATTTATTAAATAATGGACCATAATTGTGAGAAATAATCATCAATTAGTCATGAACCACAATATCTTATCATAAAAGTGTGTCAAAATAATAGAAATATAAAACCATATCATATGTATTGTTATTACACCAAGAAAATCAGAAAATTGGATCAATATCTATCACATATTTCATATAGGATTTTAAGATAGACCTATATCCCAGAGTGGATCATGACTCACTTGTTTCCCATAGTAGATCAATCTCATTGAAATTTTCCCCATTATAATCTCATGAGATATAATTATTTACACATTGTTTATATGGAGATATATGTCTCACTAATCTAAAAATGAAATCCATACTTATGTTTTACACAATATTATAAAACACTCAACATATCATCATACAAAAAAACCATATAATGAAAATGGGTTTCATAATGATCTCACTAATTAACCATAGAATGACCCTTGAAATTAAATGGTCTTCATAAAAATTTTATAATCAAATACATTAAACAATATGATAAAGAATTATTAAGGGATTTTTCAATCATATCCCTAGTAATTCACAATTTTCATCAAAGGATATTATCTTAGATGGAAAATTATTTTAAATGATTGCATGGAATGTTTCTCGTACTGTGTTTCTTTATCACATTCAAAAATAATTTTTAAATGATAAAACATTTTAAATATCTTGTTACATAAATATAAATTTGGAAACTTATAATGGAATAATTAAAATAATTGAAAATAATTGTTATGAAAATACAATTTATGAATTCAAAGGTAGTTTTTAAAATATAAAAAATAATTAAATTCCTTTTCATTGGAAACAAATATTGAAATTATAAAGTGAGATTCAAATAAAATAACGATCATGGGGCGGGGAGAATTTTTTTCATTCAATATATGTTAAAACAATGATTCCATGCACATTCCATGTAAAATCCAGATGAGTATTATTTATATAATGATAAGAGTATTACATTCCAGTAATTTTTGAACAATAATTTTATGGGGAAATTTTATTTTATAAATAATTTTAAGATTGTTTAAAATTAATTAAATTGTTTTTAGAAAACGTTGTTGTTGCATGAAAATGAGTTTTCGATCGAAGAGTTAAATTATGGTGAATTTTTTAAAAAATGATTTATAGAGTATATAATGAGAGTATTGAGAAGTTAAAACATGTATTCTATATAAAAGTCTATATTATAAGATAATACAAGTGCTTATGGATGGATATATCAATATATTTCATAATTAGAAGCATAATCAAGAACCATCTCAATAAACAAACATATAGTAAAATAAAACTATTACTGTTATTTTAAGATTGAATCATAAATCCATGAAAGAATAAAATCTAGTAAAAACGAAATTTAATAAGAATAAATAAATTCATTTTATTAAAAGATAAAGGCTATTTATATACATATCTCAAAAAAATGTAGGTGTTTATGATAATATATGTCTTACGGATAGAATGATGTGACAAAAGTATATCACTACGTTGGTAATATATGATCTCAAAAAATAACCTACAGAAAATGAAATAGATAATTATATACAAATAATTTTAATTATAATTATCATAAAATTCCATTATGTTTATTATTATATCATTATAATGAAATAGATGGTGAATATTTATTTTGTCTCACAAAAGTAAAAAATTGAGATTGAAATCCATTACAAGAATCCTCAAATTACATCATACATGTTTGAAAATACATTGTACTAAATAAATTATTATTATAAATATAATATATAACCATAATTATATGCATTATAATATTTATGATTCACTTATTCCCTTTTCATTATTGTTTATTTCTAATTCCATGTAAAAGTGAAAATTCTCGAAATAAATGATCTGTTTTTCGTGTATTTTTTGATTGGTTATTTGTGGTCCCCATACATTGGTCATGTTACAATAGTCACAAATGTTTTAACCATTATATAAATATCATATATAATTATTATATATGTTTATTCATTTCTATCTATAAAATTAAACGATTTAAAATGAAATTCAATGTTCATAGAGATGATACACCATACATATGCATGATTTCTTATTCCATATTCCCAGTCGAATGATAGAAATAATTTTAAAAAAATAATACCATTATAGTTTAATATTTATGTCATTTATGTCACATATTTTCATTAAACCTATCATTATTACCTTCCAAGTGAAGATATAATTATTTATGTTGCTTCGAGAGGTTGTAGTCAAAAATACACACTAATGACATTATTATATTCCCACCGTATGGAATCAAATAAACAATATGTGATATCATTTTTCTATATGAATAATAATATAATAAATTTAATATATTTTAAATATATATATAATTATATAAATCATTTTTAGGTGATTATGGAAAATGACTAACATCTATATGTGAGGTGGTAGTCCTCTTTTCAAACGAATGACAATTTCAAGACCCATCTGATGGATGAGGGGATTATTTTAGGTTATTATCTTAAAATAAAATCTTAATAGTATAATAATGATTTCATATATATGATATAATCATGGTTTATAGACAATGTACGAAGGTGGGAGAATAAATAATGTTAAACGCTTGATTAGGGACTTAATATATTCCTTAAACTACATATTTGGATTCCACAAAATGCCTATTAAAATAAATTTATATAAACATGTAGCTTAATTGATGGGAATATGTACATATTAAAGATATTTTGTCATGGAATTTCCAATCCCAAGACTTTTGAATGTGTGATAATGACAGTAGAGAGCGTAACCATTTACAAGTGAGGCGATGGGGTAGAATTATAATTATTTAAATCAAAAATGTGTTACTGTGTTTTTTCACAAACCGAAAGGATACAAAAATAAACATAATGATTATATATGATATAATGCCTACATATTTCTAGAAAATTGTTGTTGTACCTATCTTGGGACATTCTTAACCCTTATTTTTTTATCTTTACCTCGGTTGAACCCATTTTTTCCACAACTAATGTAAATTAATTTCAACTATTTTCATTATTCATTATGGTAGAAAATACAATCTACCATAATAGATAATATAAATTATTTGCATATCAACTATGGAATCAATTTTTCAAAATTTTATTAATATAGGTGGAAAATATTACTTTAAAAAGTAATCATCCAGATTTGATTAGAAAGCACGTTTGGAAAGGGAAATATTCAAATGTCTGAACAGTTTTTATTTATAAAATTAGAAAAAATAAATTATTACAATGAAATTACTTGGATTAATAAAAATATTATTTAATAATATTTTCGTTACAATAAATTTTAGTTTTAATTTTAATTTGAAAATATTTCAAATGAATGGAACTTCTTAATAAAAAGAATTATTATTCACTATTCATATAACCATTTATATTCTAATAAAAATAAATTATAATAAAATAAATATAATTGTTAAATTAGAATTAAACAAAAATAATTTTTTAAAATTAATTTTCTACAACTTTCAAATATTTGTTTTAATGGAAGTTCAAAAAGATTAAAACACTATTTTGGTGAAAAATAATGTTTTTAAGAGAATAATTAGAATAATTATTATCTCTTTATTATAAAAAATAAGATGAATGCTAAAACATTTAATAAATATATAATTTAACATTTTTATTAAAATAAATACTATAAATTATTATTTTTAAATTTCATTGACTTGAAATGTGTTTTTCTATATAATAATATTTATTCAGAAAAATATATCCTTTATTTTAAAATTGATTTTATTTTAATTTATAAATAAATGGATTCAAAAAAAGTATTTTCATATATGTGATTAAAATATATTATATTTTTGTAATCCAATTGATACATGTTATTCTATTGTTTACGTGGTAGCAATTATAATCTATAATAATATTTTAATAGAATGTTAAATGTAATATAAATCCATTATTCCATGTAACATAATAAAAAACAATGTTTTATTTAAGGCATAATAAAATTGGTGTTTCATGTAATGATAAATATCAGAATATTATAATTATTTTAATGAAAACATTTCAAAAAATCTTGAGTTGTTACATTATACAACCCTTAAAGTGAATTTCAGCTTCAATATTCATCACTTTGGAATGAAAAATTATGAATACTTTTACCCCATTAAATCCTTAGGTTCCAACATATATTCTATAATCTAGTGGGTTTTCAAAAAATATTTTACCAACTAAGTGGTCTTGTTTCATATATCATTCTCTATTTTATGTGGAATATCTAATAGTTGTTCCTCATAATAAACTACATACTCTTGTTTTTGACCTCTATGTTTAGTGTATGTGATGTATTATTTATAAAATTCATCAAAATGGGACATAGAACACATCATGAGAATATTATATGTTTAGTGGATGAGAAAATTTACATGATACGGTCCGGATACGATCAATAATTATAAAGGCACATATGTACTAAGGGTTTTCCTTCCTTGTAGCTAATAATAATTTACATCCCTTGGTTGACAATTGAATAATTTAAAAATCATCTCATACTCTGTGAAATGATGATGAATTTCATTATACAGAAATTGTTAAAAATGTTATGATCAATAATATAATGACATGCCATTACTTATATCACTTGTAATAATAAAATATATTGAAATGGTTGTCCTGTATGGATAAATCCACAAATGGTGAAGTAATTCAATGAACTATGAAACTTCTTCCAACGGTAAACATATAAGAGTTCATAAATATTTATCATTTATAACCAATCAAAAAATATTAAGTAAAAACACATTTTAATATATGTCACTAAATTTACAAAATAAACATTTGATTAATCACAAAAACAACATTATATATCACTTAATTCTCACATAACAAACATTTTATTAACATAATTATGTATTATATTGAAAAATTCTAATAACTAGGATTAAAATAAAACATTATTTGAAACCTACATAAGTATTCATTCCTTGAATAAAAAAATATATTATTGTATATATTAATTAAACCCAATAATATTATAAAGTCCAACATTCATAAAAGAATAAACTTTATCTACAAAGGATCTGGCCTCTAGCTTTCAGCAGATCACCATCTTCACCAAGGATCTGGCCTCTAGCCTTCATCAAATCACGATCCATCTTACCTCATCCCCTTCCCCGATCCCGCAATTTCGTGCCCTCCTCTACCCTGGTCCAACGATGCCGCGAACCCCCTCCCCTTCATCCATCAGTGTGCACCAAATCCCAAATCGGCTCCACCTCGCACAGTGGGTTTCTGCCGCCCAGCCCCCAGTCTGGCATAACCCTCCCCATTCAGCACGACTACCCACTCTTAGTCTGGCGTGACATCCCCCATTCGGTGTTACCTCCATTGTACGGTCAGCTTCTGAAAGATCTCACCTCACCATACTCCCACCTTCCACCCACTGTCCGAACCCAACCCCTCTTCCTGGCGTGCTTCCGGTGAACCTGTCCCATATCGTTTGACGATCTACCTGTGAAAACCCTAACCCCATTGTTTTGCTCCTCCTTGTTTCTCCTGTGTGGCTATGAATCCACTCTATGGGTTTTCGAAGGGTTTCTCGGGTCATGTCGGACTGCTTTCCTTCCACCGCCGCAAAAGGAAAATCTATTCAGATTGCTTCGGACCACTCGTCATTATTCGCGGGTAGAATTTGGTATTACCTCATGTTTTGGTTCACTGTCACCAATTAAGGTGAGAGTTTTATTCTCACTTTTGCATTTAATTTAATGACTTCATAGTGTTTTGAAGTACTTCTATATTATTTGTATTTTTTATAATTATTTTGGTGTGTAATCATTCTTTACTATTTTTTATATATCACTGCCGTTGTCCAAGGTGGTGTTCTCTATCCGAATTATTGTTTTGAACTTTATTTAAGGTCTTGTGGTTTATGTGTCCCTGGTGTTTTTTTGGATGTGCGAGAGTCTTCGACGCAGTAATTTTCGGTGTCGGGAATTGTTATAGGGAGTCGAAATCACTTCCACGTTGGCTCACGCATTTTCCCAGGTATGAATATATGTATATATGCGTCTTCTGAGGGAATGTTGCCTCATGTAATGGGGAACATGTGCATATTTTTAAAGGTGTGTATATAAATGTATACATGGAAGTGTGTGTGTGTGTTCATGCATGATTTTTTTGAGTTAGGATGTTTCGGTTTGACATCCTTGAGGTAGTTTAATCCATGCATTTCCTTTCCTTTACATGTCCTTAATTATTAAGGTTTTCCTTATTTTGTTATCTTGAAATTCATCTCCATTTTACCTCTTTAATTATTGTTGTGGTTTTCTAATGTATTTTGGTGTTGTTAAAGATATGGTTTTACATGAATCTTGGTTTATACCTTAATATCATGCCTTAGGTGTTTAAAAATTCCTTCTTGTCCTTTTTTAGTGAAATTGGATGTTTTGGGTGGGTTTCTCCCATAGAAATGTTTTGTTAAATTGGTTTGAAATATGGTTTTGGATTTTGTGTATGAAACTTGGTGATTTCCCTGGTTGTGGTTTAGTGTTTTTCTAAAAATAGTCTTCTGGTTTATGAACTTGTGTGGTATTTTATAAGTGGGTGATGTGAGTGTTTTTAGGTTGAAAACAAATGGTGTATTTATAAATTATGGTTTATATTGTTTTGTTTGGTTTTAAATTTTTAGTCTTGGTTTGGCCCGGTTGGCCCTGGAAACATTCTAGGGTGAGTTGTTGGAAAATAAAATGGGTTTTTGTAAATTTTGGGGTGTGTTTGGGTGAAAGTGGAAGTCAATGCTCATTTGGAACTTTTTTCGATGTTGTTGTTTTAGCTTGACTTAAACTGAACTTGGGCATGTTTTTGGTAAATTTTTTATTTAATAGGCAGTTTGAACACTTTGGTATAAATATTGTATTTGGAGTTGTTTTTTTTGGAATTAGTCAATAATGGTTTTGGTAAAAAGGTAAGTGTTGTAAAGATAAAGGCTTTGTTGGAATTTTAGATTGGATGTTTACAAAAGGATTGATAGGTGTGAATTGTGGGAGGCTCGTTTGGAATCATTGAAACTATATGTTGGAAATCGTATCCTTGGTTCGACCCCTTTCCTCGTCTGTCGATCATGTTACAAAAGGGTCCTCGGTATGGGCCTCCTTTTGAGAATATTTTTTAAGGCATGGGACTAATATTGAGGTGTTTTGGGTGGTGTCAGATTGTGTCACGTTCTTGATTATATATATATGTGCCTTGTTATTTTAATGTATGGCACACCTATTTGTAAACATAGCATGAAATCTTATCATAACAAGGGGGTTTACTAAGAACGATTGTTTAACTTGATTAAATTATGCACTGGCTAGTGGCCGAGAGCAGATAGATGTTATGTTATTATTATTGCTATGGGATTGGGCCCCTCGACCCGGATAGGTAGGGGATGGTTGAGTTTTAGGGCATTATGTATTCATCGATAATAGGCATGTCTTTATGATGAGTCACATGTATGGTACGTTCTAGTCATCCTATGAGATCGTAGGTTTTCCGTGATCCTTTGATACAAGCACTATTAGTACCATTTTCGTTCCTGTGTGTGGAATCATACCCTTGAACATGGTTTTGGTGTTTTTTGGAAAATTTTTGTGTCTATGGTTGGTTTTAAAATTAACATCAATGTAGTTGTTTTGTGAACGTTTGTGTGAACCCCTCATTTGTATTATTTTCTTTATTTCTTAATTATAAGGGCATTGGAATTGAGATTGTTAGTTTTCAAAATGTAGTGTAAATATAAAAACCCTATTTTTATAATTGTAGTTCAAACTAGTATTATTGGACTATTTTGGAACTGGAAAATTCATGGATTCTATGGTTTATTTTTTTGGCATCCATATAGAGCATTTTACTGCTCACAGCTGTCTAATATTTTTAGATACATGTCTAGGTATTTGGTTTTGGTTCTTGTTTCATCTGCACGTGCGAGGTTGGTTGTTAGTTTTTGGATGTGACCTAAGGTCACATGAAGATATGTGAATTCTTGTTTCTTGTCGTTGATAGTTTCCTTTTAATTTTATAGTTCTCAATATTTTATTTTTCATTCATTAATGTGCCAAATAATTCCTACCTTCTTAGTTTTGATGACCGACACTAGTTGTTAGCCTGTGCAGATTGGGAACACCCCTCAAGACATGTCGCGGACTGGCTCGGGTGACCGTTTCAGGGCCGACCGGCATGGTTCATGAAAAATTGGTATCATAGTAGGCCCTTATTATTTTGGATGTCTGGTTGAAAGAGATTAGGACTGTTGGGGCTCATGAGGTAGGTTACGAGTCGGTGCTTGATCACCACCGCTCACAACGTGACTTGTGTTACTAGGGGTAGTTCGGGATCTGAGTCATTTTTCTGTGGTAGTATTTGATTGAGGGATGAAAATGGAGGAAAATCAGTTCACGTTGTAGCCTCCCATGGGGTGGTGACCCATGTGGTGTCCAAGACCCCGGTTTAAGGTCCTCTAAGTGTAATGACTTACTTAGGGAATGGCTCACCACCATGTCACCAGTTTAGGCAACGACACTAATTCCACATTCTGGTGGATTATAGTTTGTTGTGGTTCATTTTGAACTTGGTCGATGTGAGTGTGTGTTGAAAATGAATGTGATTTCTAAATGAAGAAAGGTGTTTCTTAAAAAAAAATCAAATTTGTAAAGTGGGTTTGAAAATAGAAAGTGTATCAGTTTGGAAAAACATGGTATGTGTTTGGATTTGGTAAGGATAAGAAAGGTTTGAACCTTGTCACTCCATATGGAGGGTTACACGTGTGTGGGTATGTACGGAGAGTGTGTGGGGGCAGTTGTTTGTAGATAATGTGAGCAAGATTTAATGAACGCACATGTGACTATTCATAAGGAACCATATGTGAGTTTTTAAATTTTAATGAAATAAGGTTTTTAAAAAAGGAATTGTTTCTTGTGTTTGTATATGTTTGTCTTATGGGATAGTGTCCCTTGGCATGGGTTGTTTCATTGATTGAGTTTTGTCTTGATGACAGATTTCAATGGTGTTTTCATGTTGTTTTATGTATGCCGCCCAGAAAGCCTCTAAAAGTTGTTAATGAGTTACGAACTGGTCGCAGTTCCTTTTGTGTGTTTCCTGATTATCGAGGTAATATTAGACTATTAAAGGTAGTTTTATAGTTTAGAAAGATAGACTGTCATCAGATTTTTGGGAACCCCCAGGGTAGTTAGGGTTCATAGCGTCCCAATGATATTTGAGGGTTCAATTTTGGACTAGTAAAGATGAGATATCTCATCGTCGGTAGAGTATTGGGTATTATAATTTTTGGTCGACTCCCACGAAGATCCCCCATCGGGCGAGGTGTGTGGGCTGGTGCAACGTGTCTCCATGAAACAGTCTTCTTCGGTATCGGCTCCTAGTTCATCAAACCGCTCTCTCATGTGCCACCAGTATGGAATGTTCGGACATTCTATGATGATATGTTATATCCCTTTGAAAACAATCAACCATATTGGTTGTTTGAATCATCGATCATAAGAAGGAGTTAGAGAACGAAAGACGAAAATGCTTGACAGTGAGGTGGGAGGTGATTCATCCATCAGGGACCCAACCAAAGGTCTTGGGGTGAAGCCCATGCATAGTCAAAAGTTGTTGAGGGTGTGTGTAACCTCGGTCCAGATAATGCTTTCAGCTTTGATATGTAGATATCCAAAATTTCCTTGTTCTATTATCGTTTTTGTTGTAAACTCATCCTTATTGTGGTGGCGTGATGAGCTCATTCCCCCACAACACAATCAGTCTTATCTACTCTTAGTGTGGTTTTTAAAGTGTTTGGACTCGTTGAATGGTGTTGGCCCAGGAATATATGGACTTGTTCTGATTTTGAGTTGGTCTCAGCTATGTTCATTAGTGGGATGTTCGTTTCGTGAAATTGAGGGGAAATGTTGAGTTCATTATAGGCTGCCCCCCTGGGGGTGTATTTTATTCCGGTTTCAAGGGTTTCTGTTTTAGTGAATTCTTGTGCTGGGGAGAACCCTCTTATTTTCATCCATTAATCTCGGGGAGTGGTTTTCCTTGAATTTGTAAGGTGTTACGTTTTTTGGGAATGGTCACCCTAGGGCTATTGGTTCTTTATGTTTTTTCTGGGCATGGACTCAAGTTGTGTCAAATATTGTCTTGGTGACTTTTTAGGAGAAAATAGTGTCTGTGGGGGTGAAAATTTTTACACCCTGACCACGGATGCCTATTATTTTATTTATTTCTCTATCCTACATCATTTGGAATGAATTTAATTTGGGTACATGTTTGTAATTTTTGAAACATTGCTCTTTTTGGTGGGTCTCTGGCTGGTACGGGGTCACCGTGCCATTAGCAGTGCCAGTGCATTCAGGCCTTTTGAATGCGTGGATTCCCGATACTTAAGATCACTAATTTTTTATTTATTTATAAATGTTTAAACATCCATGATAATATTATTTTTGTAGATAATAATAAAAATATTATCATTAGATTTATATTAATATTAATCTTATTGAATTTTAATTAGTATTATTTTTATGATATTTTCATTAATATTCTTATTACTACTATTAATATTTGTCTTATTATTATTGTTATTATTATGGTATTATTATTATTATTATAGTTATTATTTTTATTATTTTTATTATTTTTACTGTTATGAATAATATAATAAAATTAAAAGAAAAAAAATACTCTAACCGTAGTCTGTCCTATCACCCCCACCCCCCCAACTTCCATGCTTCGTGATGCGTGCCGCATCCCCCTCCCCATGTTTTCCTGCATGCAGTGCCTGGCCACCAACCAACTGACTGACCCCGCCTCCCCATCTGGATAGCCCTCCCTGCTCACCTCTCCACATTTGCATGGGATCCAACCTCCCACCTCCTGCAGATCACAAGCCATCCAGCTTCTTCCTCTTCCTCGGTCCAGCAAATTCACGCCCTACTCTTCCTTGGTCTAGCGAGGTTGTGCACCCAACTCCCCATCATTCATAGGCATGCAACGAATCCCCAATCGGCTTCGTCTCGGCCTGCAACTTCCAGCCGCCCAGCCTCCCAGTCCGGCACAACCCTCTCCGTCCAGCGCGACCTCCCCCTCCCAGTCCAGCACAACCTCCCCCATCCGGTGCGACCTCCCTTGTCCGGTCAGCTTCCGACCGACCTCATCTCACCGTGCCCCCACCTTTCACCCGCTGTCCAAACCTGACCCCCCATCCCAGCATGCTTCCGATGAAATTGCCCCCACCGTCGGATGATCTACCGGCACAAACCTGAATCGTGTTGTGCAACACCTCCACTTTGCTCTAGTGTGGCCATGAATCCCCTTTCTAGGATTTTGAAGGGTGTCCCAGGTCATTTCTTATTACATCATGTCCACTGTCGCTGAAGGCAAAGCGATTCAGATCGCTTCAGAATGCTCACCGTTATTCGTGGGGCGTGTTTGTTCACGCCGCATGTTTAGGTTTGCCGCCACCATTTAATGTGTGAGTGTTAATCTCACGTGTGAATTTGATATAATTTCGTCATTGTTTTTTGAAGTCCTATTTTATTTTTTGTGTAGATAATGATTTTGGTGTGCAATCTTGCCTTGTCCTGTTCTTAAGATCACCATTGATGTCCGAGGTGATGTTCTTCATCCGGATTTTTGTTGTGCACTTTATTTAGGGTTTAATGATTTATGTGATCCCCTGATGTTTTGTTGGATGTGTGAGGGTCTTCGACACACTAATTTTGGGTGTCGGGAATTGTTCCAGGGAGTCGAGATCGCTTCCAAGTGCGCTCACACATTTTCCCAAGTATGAATATATATATATATATATATATACGTGTTCTAAGCTTAGGTTCCCTCATGTAATTGGGAACACGTGCCTCAGTCTAAAGGTATGTATATATATATAATTACATGGAAGTGTGTGGTTGCGTGTGCGTGGTATGTTATTTGAGTTAGGAAGTTTTGGATTGATGTCCTCAAGGTATGCTAATCCATGCATTTCCTTTCCATTACATGTCATTAATGCTTGAGTTTTTTGTAATTTTATTATTCTAATATGTATCTCTATGGTACCTCTTTAATTATTGTGGTGTTTTAATGTTATTTGGTGTTGTTAATTATAGGTTTTTACATGAGTTTTGGTTTATATATTGTATATGATGCCTTAGGTGTTTGTAAATTTCCACATTTCTTTTTTGGGTGAAATTGGAAGTTTTGTGGGGGTTTTTCAAATGGAAATGTTTTTCTAAATTGGTATGAAATATGTTTATGGATATTGTGTATGAAACATAGTGATTTCCTTGGTTGTGTGTTGGTATTTGTCTAAAAACAGGCTTATGGTTTATGAACATGTGTGGTATTTTATAACTGGGTGAC
Organism: Viscum album; assembly: GCA_963277665.1. Classification (NCBI taxonomy): domain Eukaryota; kingdom Viridiplantae; phylum Streptophyta; class Magnoliopsida; order Santalales; family Viscaceae; genus Viscum; species Viscum album. Next base: position 1,146,781,987 of record OY728148.1, read on the forward strand.
GTGGGTGTTTTGGGGTTGAAAACTAATGGTTTATTTATAAAATTTAGTTTCAAATGTTTTGGTTTGTTTTAGAGTGTTGCTCTTGGTTTGGTCCAGTTGGCCCTAGAAATATGCTAGGGTGATATTTTGGAAAATGAAAGGGGTGTTTGTCAATTTTTGGGTGTGCTTAGGTGAATGTGGAAGTCAAAGCCTATTTGGCACGTTCTTAGGTGTTGTTGATTTAACATGACTTAATGTGAACTTGGGAATGTTTTTGGTAAATGTTTTATTTATGGATCCATTTGGCCACTTTGGTATAAAGATGGTATTTGGGGATGTTTTTTTGGAATTGGGTAATATACGTTTTTTTAAAAAGATGAGCGTTGTCAAGCTAAAGGCCTGGTTGGCAATTTATATTGGCTATTTACAAAAGTTCTGACATGTGTGAAATGTATGATGCCTGTTTGGCATTATTGAAACTATTTCTTGGATAACCTCTCATAGGTCAGGCCCCTTGCCTCATTTGTAGATCATGTGGTAGGTGGGTCCTCTATATGGGCCTTCTTTTGAGAATATTTATCTTAAGGCATTGGACTAACCATAAGGTGGTCAGGGTGGTGCTATATTGTGTCGCATGCTTGATTATATAAATATATATGGATTGTTATTTGAATGTATGTAACCAAACATTGTGAATCTAGAATTGAAAAATAGCATAGCAAGGGGGTTTACTAAGAATTATTATTGGACTATTTTTGATTACGCACTGGCTAGTGGCCCATAGTAGAGATATGTTTTGATATTATTAATGCTATGGTATGGGGCCCATCGACTAAGCCAGGCAGGGCGATGGTCAGGCATTAGTGCGGTATGACATCATCGGGAGTCGACTTGCCTTTCGGATGAGTCACATGTATGGTATGTTATGGTATTCCTCTGAGTTCCTATGTTTTCTGTGATCCTTGGATACGAGAACTATTAGAACCATTTCCATTACTATGTGTGGAAAAATACACTTGAACATGGTTTTGGTGTTTTCTTGGAAAAGATTTTCGTGTATGGTTGATTTTAAAATTAACTTCAACGTAGTTGTTTTGGAAAATTTTGTGTGATCCCCTCATTTGTTTTCGTTTCCTTGTTTTTGAATTATAAGGGAAATTGAATTGTGACTGTTAGTTTTCAAAATTTAGTGTAAATATGAAAAAGATATATTTATAACTGCATTTAAAACTAGTATTATTTGACATTTTTGGAACTAGAAAATGTATGGATTCTGTGGTTCATTTTTGGCATCCCTACTGAGTATTTTAATGCTCACGCTTGTCCTATTTTTTAGATACAGGTATAGCTATTTGGTTTAGGTTCTTGTTTCGTCGGCCCATGCGAGGTAGGCTGTTAGTTGTTGGATGTGACCAAGAGGTCCAATGAAGGTATGTGCAGTCTTGTTTTCTTACCATTGCTAGTTTCTATTTTTTTGTTCAGTTCTCATTAATTTATTTATCATTATTTTATGGGCCAAATCATTCCCTCCTACATAGTTTTGATTCCCGACACTAGTTTCCTGCCTGTGCGGATTGGGAACGCCCCTCGGGACATGCCGCGGACCAGCGCTTGTGATCGGTTCAGGGTCGACTCGGGTTGGTTCATGACAAAATAGTATCAGAGCAGGTCTTTGTTAATTGGGATGTCTGATAGAAGGAGATTAGGAATTTCAGGGATCTGGAGGTAGGTAACGGTTTGGTGCATGATCACCACCAGTTGCAACAAGACATGAGTTAGCAGGTGTAGTCCGGGATTTGAGTCATTTGTCCTTGGTTGTTTTGGTTTGAGAGATTATAGTGGGCAAGAATCGGTTCACGTTGCAGCCCCACATGTGGTGGTGACCCATGTGCAGTCTAAGATCCTGGTTTAAGGTCCTCATATTGTTATGCCTTACATTGGGCATGGCTCACCACCATGTCACTGGGTTAGGGATAGACACTAGTTCCTCATTCCGACGGTTTATAGTTGGTTGTGTTTCATTTTGAACTCAGTAGATGTCAGTGTGTGTTGAAAATGAATGTGATTTACAAATTAATAAAAGCATTTTCTTCCAATATTTTTTTGAAATTAGAAAAGTGGGTTTTCAAATAGAATGTTTAATGATTTGGAAATACATGGAATGCATTTGTATTAGGTAAGGATAAGAAGTGTTTGAACCTCGGAACTCCTTATGGATGGAAAGATATGCATGATTATGTTTGGAGAGTGTGTGGGGGAACTTGTTCACAGATGATGTAAGTGATATTGAATAAATGAACATGTGATGATTCATAAGGTTCCATAGGTGGGTTTAAAATTTTTAATGAAATAATACTTTTGAAAAAGTAATTGTTTCTTGTGGATGTATATGTTTGGCTTAAGTGCCTGTTTCCAATGGCTTGTGTGTTTTATTTGATTCAGTTTTGTCTTAATGACCTGTTTGGATGGTTTTTTTTGTGTTCTTATGCGTATGCCGCCCAGAATGCCTCCAAATTTTTTTAATGATTTACTCCCAGTTCCCAGTTCATTTGGTTTGTTGCTTTCTTATCGAGGTTGTCAATGTCTGTTGAAGTTAGTTGTAAGGTTCAGAAAGATAGCGTGTCTTCGTGTTGTTGGGAACTCTCAGGGTAGTTAAGGTTCATACCATCCCAAAGTTATTTGAGAGTTTAGTTCTGGACTAGTAATGTTAAGATGTATCATCGTCGTTGGAGTTTTGGGTGTGATTAATAGTTGTAAACCCCCGTGAATGTTCCCCATCTAGAAAAGAGTTCAGGCCATTGTACCCTATCTACAAGAAACCATCCTCATCAGTACTGGCTCCTAGTTCGTCTAACCTCTCTCTTTTGCACCACCAGTATGTCCAGAACGAACATTCTAAGCTGATATTTTGCATCACTTTGAAAAAGTATGACCATCGTGGTTGTTTGAATCATCGAACAAAATAATGAGTTACAGAGTAGAAGATGAAAATTCCTGACATTGAGGCATGAGATGCTTCATCCATCAGGCCCCCAGCCATAGATCTCAGAGTCAAGCTCGCTCATAGTCAGGAGTTGCCGAGGGTGTGTGGAACCTCTTTCCGGAGAATGTTTTCATCTTTGAGATGGAGATATCCAAAATTTACTTGTTATATTCTTGTCACTGCCATAAGATCAATATTTTTTTGGTGGCATGATGGTCTTGTTCCCCTCAGTCCAAGTTGTCTTATATTCTCTCAGTGTGTTTTTTATGGTTTGGTCTCATTGAATGTTTTGGGCCCAGGAATAGACAAACTTGTTTTGATTTTGAGTTGGTCTCTACTGTGTTTGTTAGGGGGGGTGTTCGATTAATAAAATTGAGGAGAAGTGTGGATTACATTTCTCATCCTCACGTTATAGTTTTGTTTCATATAAAGCTTTCATCGTTCGGTCTACATAGAGAGATTGAATGTGTTCCGCTTGAGAGTTCCAGCATTGGCCCCCCTGGAGGGTGGTATGTTCGGGATTTAAGGGTTTCTATATTAGTGAATTCTTGTGGTGGGGATAACCCTCTCATGGCCTCCCATCAATCTTGGGTAGTGGTATTCAATGAATTGGTCAAGTGTGACATTTGTTGGAGATAAACACCCTAAAGCTCTCGGTTCCCTATGTTTTTCACTGGGAATGGACTCAAGTTGTGTGAATTGTTGGCTTGGTAACTTTATGGGGGAAGAAAGTCTCTGTGGTGGGAAAAATTGTCACACCCCGACCAAAGACACCAATTATTTTAATCATTTCTCGGTATTACGTCTTTTGGATAGAATTGTGTTTGGGTCCGGTTTTAGAATTTTTGAAACGTTGATGTTTTCATGGGTCTCGGGCCGGCATGCGGCCACTGTGCCAAGACCGGTTCTTGTGCATTCGACCCTGGTGAATGTGTGTTTTCCCAATACTTAAGATAACTAATTTTTTATTTTTTATAAATTTTTAAACTTCTATGATACTATTATTTTTACAGATAATAATAATAATAATATCATTTAATTTATATTAATATTATTCTTATAAAATTTCAATTAGTAATATTTTTATCAAATATTCATTAATATTATTTTTAAAACTATTATTATTATTGTTGTTGTTGTTGTTGTCATTATTCTGTTATTTTTATCATTATTACTTTTATTATTAATATAAAAAAATTAATTGAAAAAAATACTCAAACCCTAGTCTATCCCATTTCCCCCCCTTTCTCCACTCTGCATCGCAGGCCGCATCCCCCTCCCCCTGGTTTCTGTGTGCAGTGCCCGACTACCAGCCCATTGGTCGACCCCACCACCCCATCCGGATCGCCCTCCCTGCTTTACTCTCCACATTCTGCAGGGATCCAGCCTCCCACCTCCACCAGATCGCGAGCCATCCGGCCTCCTCCTCGTCCTCGCTCTAAAAAATCTATGCCCTCCTCTTCCGCGGTCCAGCGAAGCTGCGCACCCCCTCCCATTCGTCCGCTGGAATGCACCGAAGGCCCTACAGGCTCCGCCTCACCCTGCGGGTCCCCGCCGCCCAGCCTCCTAGTCCGGCGCAGCCCTCCCCATTCGGTGTGACCTCCCCTTCCCAGTCTGGTGCGACCTCAACCATTCCGTGCGAACTCCATTGTCTGGTCGGCTTCTGACCGACCTCACCTCACCGGGCCCCAACTTAGCAGTCACTGTCCGAACCCGACCAGCTTCCATGTGCGCTTCCAGTGAACTGGCCCAGTTCATTCGATGATCTACTGGAATAAAAACGAATCCTGTTGTGGAGTGCCTCCGCATTGCTCCGGTGCCATCGTGAATCCCCTCGCTGGGATTGCGATGGGTGTTCCAGGTCATGTCTTACCGCGTCCCGTCTACTGTCACTGAAGGGGATGTTATTTAGATCACTTCGGACCACTCACCATTATTCATGGGGTGAGTTTGGACTCTCCACATGTTTTGGTTCCCCACCACCATTTATGGTCAGAGTTTTTTTTCTCCCAAGTTAACTTAATTTAATGTCATCACTCTGTTTTTAAGTCTATATATTTTAGATTTACTGATGATAATGATTTTGGTGTGCCATATTTCCTTTCCATTTTCTCAAGATCACCACCGATGTCTGATGTGATGTTCTTCCTCAGGATTTTTATTGTGCACTTTATTTAGGGTCTTTTGGTTTATGTGAGTCTCAGATATTTTTTTTGGATATTCCAGGGTCATCGACGCACTAATTTTGGGTGTCGAGAATTGTTGTAGGGAGTTGAGAATACTTTCAAGGTTACTCTCGCATTTTCCCAGGTATGAATATATATATATATATATCGACATCATCTTACTTTGTGTTACCTCATGGTTTGGGGAACACATGAATCAATTTAAAGATGTGTGTATATATATGTATACCTTAAAGTGCATGTGTGAGTGCATGTAAGATGTTGTTTGTGTCAGGATTTTTTGGCTTGACGTCCTTGAGGTAGGATAATCCAATGTTTTCCATTCCATTGCTTGTCCTTAATGTTTGAGGTTTTGGTTATTTTACTGTCATTTTATGAATCTCCATGGTACCTCTTTAATTATTTTTGTTGTGTTAAGAACATTTTTGGTGTTTTTAATGATAGGGTTTTATAAGAATTGGTTTATACCTTGTATATGATGCCTTAGGTGTTAGTAAATTTCCAATATTCCTTTATTGGTAAAATTGGATGTTTGGGTGGGTTTTTCCCTGAGAATTTTTTTGTTAAATTGTGTTGAAATATGTTATTGTTTTTTGGGTATGAAATGTGGTTATTTCCCTAGTTGTGGTTTGCTGTTTGTCTAAAAATAGGCTTTTGGTTTATGAACATGTTTGGTATTTTATAAGGGGGCGATTTGGGTGTTTTTGGGTTGCAAAAAAATGGTTTATTTATCAAATTTGGTTTCAAATGTTTTGGATGGTTTTATAGTCTTCCTCTTGTTATGACATGGTTGGCCCCGGAAACATGCTAGGCTGAGTTGTTGGTAAATGAATGCGGTGTTTGTAAATTTTTGGGTGTTTGGGAGAAAGTGGATGTCAAATCTTGTTGGAAATTTTTTAGGTATTGTTTTTTTAACTTGACTTTAAAAAATCTTGGGAATTTTTTGTAACTATTTAATTTAAGGGGCCGTTTGGACACTTTGGTATAAATATGGAATTTGGGGTTGTTTTTTGGAGTTGGTTAATAACATTTTTTTGTAAAAAGATGAGTGTTGTGAAGCTAAAGGCCCAGATGGAATTTTAGATTGGATGTTTAAAGAAGGTTTGATATGTTTGAATTATATGAGGCCCATGTGGTAAGTCATTTGGCGATGAAATCCTCTATTGTTATGAAAATATGTCTTATCTGAAAGTTTTGTAATGTTTGGATAATATAGATGTCTCTATTTGATGTAAATTACTCAAATGTGGGATTCCATTTATATGTGAGTGGATGAGAACTCTTTGAATTTCATAAAAGATTATAATAAATTAAGTAATTCTATATCCAAATTCACCAAAATAGTAAAAAATATATAAAAAGGTATTATTTTTTCACATAATAATAATTATTAAAATTTTGAAATATTATACTTTTCCCCGAATCCCAAATATTAGATTAACAACATTTTTTAAAATTTTCTTCCTTATTTGGGTGACATAATTTTAATTCTTAAAGGGTGATAAATTTATATATAAATTATAATGTTTATCATAAATGGATATGCAATAACACATTTGAACATATATTATTCTTGTTTTCATAGTTCGTGTTTTATTTATTTTTAAAAATATAAAAAATATATTTTCATAAAATATCATTAATTCCAATATTTTCAATATGCACATAATTTCACACCAAAGTCACAAAGAATAATATGGAAATAGTATGTAATAAAACATCACAATAATGATAAATTATAATAACATATAAAATTCATGGAATACTATAACTCAAAATAATAGTAATGAATAAAATTTTTAAAATATAATTATCATAGTTTTCAATTTATTGAATAAATACTATATCAGAATTGCATAATTATTTAATATATCATTATAGTTACTGGAAATTAGAAATTAGACACCATCATTAACAAAATTACATTATTATAAAATATCAATTAATATTCATATAGAACATTAATATCTGGAAATATAAACATGTAAGTAATATTTTAATGTAAATAGTATCATTTCTTACGCCTCATTTCATTATATATTATATATGTAATTTTTATATAAAACCATCCCTTAAAATTATACAGTTATCCATAGGTGATATGTTTATAATTTGCTTTATAAAGTATGAATTATATTGAAATATGGCGACCTTATGATTTTTTAAACCAAGGATAACCCAATTTAAACATTATTATGGTGAAAAAATACAATATGTTTTATATTGTTAATGAAAATTTTTAAAGGTTATATCCAAAAAAATTAAAACATTCAATCAGTAATATAATATTAAATTTTTACAATTCAGTCTACATAAATGGAATAATTTATCTACAAAAAAAATTGTAATTTAAGAGAAAAATAGTTTCAAATAATGGAATATTCTTATCTATAGAAATATCATTATACAAAATTAATCAATATAAAGGATTCAAATATACTTATTTACATTATTCCTTATATAATAAAAGTAATTTTACAATAAATACATTGATAAATTCTAAATCTATACACAATTGATATAAGAAAACATTTTCAGAAAAAATCAATATTTTCACTATCTAAGGAATAATCAATAATTATTTAAACAATTCAACATGAGACTATTGAGAATTTTGATATGATGATTAAAATATTTAAATTTATATTACAAAATACATTTATGAAAATAGGAAAACTTATAAATCAACTCAATAAGGAAACTTTAGTTTTATTTAAATGTCATTTTAAGAATAATATAAACTAAAAAACTGTTTGATTATTTCTTATTCTATAATAAATAAAATTTTAATTATTATTTCCTTTACATATATTTTTCATAATTTATTTTTTAATGATAATAATATCCAATTCAAAAGATAGTATATAATGGTTAAAATAATAATTATAATAATAATATAGTGCTCTTTGATTAAGGTCATTTTTACATTTCATATACTCTATCAAACTTATTTTTAGTCTTATAAATATCAATGTGACAACGAATCATTTTTTCAATTTTCCATCGTAACTAATTTAAAAATATTGATATTTTTTATTTCATGTTACACTGAATATATATTTTTATATAAAACCAATTGGTTTGGGTTGTGTTATATGTATCACTACATTAATCATGCACTACACGCAACACTTAGAATATCTTTCGGTACATGAAACATTTTTTTTATTTTCTAACACAAATAATGAGTCAATTTCATAGATTGTGTTACACTAAATTCCGATCTCTACCTAACTACACTACACTATTATTATCATTATTAAAATAATTTTATAAAGACTAAAAAGATGTAGGAATGAATGTTTCAAATATTATTAACTAAATATTGAAAATATGATTTAATTTTTTTTAATATTAACTGTTTTTTGATAAAATAAATTAATTTAATGTATGAACTACTCTAACATTAAGTATTATCTTTTTTATAAAAACTAGTTTTTTTATATATAAACAATTTTATCTCAATAACATAAAAAACCTATTTTGATAAATTTTTTTAATAATATTTATATTTATTATTTTGATTCAATATTTTTTATACTCATCTAATATATTTGATAGTTATATGATATTAAATAATATAATTATTTGAATTAAAAGATGCAGTTTCCTAAAAGTTAATTTTACCACCGTTTAATGTTGAACCCATTTTAAATAATATTTTCTTTAACTATAATTTTCTTTATTTTAAAAAAATTTACATCATTTTTTAATTCATAATATCAAAAAAATTTGGTGAATTTAATATATTTTCATGATAAGTTTCAATTTTTTCTTAACAAATAGAGAAAAAAATTTATTTTTAATTCAAAATAGTTGTTTATCTCTATGTTAATATATTGTAAATATTTTATTTAATTTTGTTTTATAATTTATTTAAAAAAATTTTACATTAATAAATTCAATTTACGTCATTGGAATAATTTTAACAATGAAATTATATTTTAAAAAATTCATATTTTTGAATGATTTTACATTAAAAACCTGCATTGTCATCTTGACTATAAGGATAAATTTAAAGTAAATTCTTCCACACATGTGATTATAATTTTTAAAAATGGTTTCCGGTTTTTTGAAAAGAATGATTTATTATGTTTAATAGGTTAATCATATTTTTTGTCCAAAAAAATAGTGAACGTGAAAATTTAAATTTCAACGATTAGTAGTAAAAATAGCATAACAATGGTATAAACCTTAAATATATTGAATAAATGACCCATAAACATGTTTAAATTTCATGTTGTTGATATATTTATTCCTTTTACTCTGTTTTATAAATTTTATAAAATTATAGGAGCCACATGATATTGGAAATATGTAGGTGGAATACCCTTTTTTGAAATTTAAATGAATGACACTTCTCCAACATTATAAAACGAAACTCACCTCTAACACATATTTACACGTCTAAATCCCATTTCAAATCCCAAAATATTCAATAATAATCTCATAAAATCCAGTATTTCATCATAAAATCCACTATTTTAGAATAAATTCATCCAAGTCAGCCCTTTAGTGAAAACCATGAGTACTTTCTGAAAAGAAGAGGTAACATTCTCCCTTAGTCCCATTTTATTTAGTTTCATTCTACAGCCCTAAAATATTATTATTAAATTTTTAAATATTATAAAAATATTCATTAATAATTTTATATATGTTTTTATAGGATAGACCAAAAATAACACACACATATATCTAATGGGTAATGAACATAATGTTTTTTACGGTAAACTAACACCTTACAAAATGATGTCGTTCTTTTTTCCGTTACCACATACGATGGTTGGTAAATATAATGGAAATTATGTTTTAATAATATATAAAGGATATTGATGATTTATTTTTTATTATTTATAATTATATAATAATTATGTTTATGATTTTCATTTTTTTAGTACGAGTACTTCGATTTTTGATGAGTGGACTACAACCTCTTCAATGTGATGTGATTCGTTCGCACTCTACATGAAATGTATTAATGATGGTTTTAAGTAAATTCATTGATATATATGAAATAATAAATAAAATATAATGGTTTTATATTTATATATATATATATATATTTTATTTACCTTTTTTCTTTTTATAAGACAATAAATATGAAATAGCTTTCTTGCACACATTAGACTCATCGTCTCCATGAATGGTTTCCTCTATTTCAAATATATAAATATTAGTATGAATTGAAAATAATAATATAATTAATATATAAATTAATATTTATTTTTTTACGTTATATAAATATTTAATTATTTTTCGATGTAAGATATAATGAATAATATGACAAAATATGTACAAACAACAAAGTGAATATTACATGAATTGAATCATTTACATAGACATATAATCAATTTGGGAATATAGTCATAATAAAATATTATATTATATTAATAAAAGATCATGGTTATGTAATAGAGGAATATTAATCTTATATTTAATATACATGAGTTCTGTAGGATTACGATGATAGTCGAGACATAAGGTTAGGTGTTTCAAATATCAAATTAAATTACCATTTGACAATAGACATGATAACTCTTCTTTCATAAATTTAATGTGTATAAATCCATTGAAATTATTATATTATTACTAAAAAAATATATTTATCTATAAATATACATTTTATGATATTTTTTTATGTATTTAATGTTTCAAAAGTTACGAATTCAGAAAGGTAATTATATATGAAGTAGCCTTATTTGAAACACATGCTATGTTATGAACCAATATTTTTCTATGAGGGGTTTAATATTCCTTGTACATGTTATAAATTGAGTATCATTCTTTTTTATATATATTAATCATAATTAAATTGTATTCTTTACATATTATTATGATTTTTTACAATTAAAGTGGAAACAGTTTATTCCTACATTCTCATTGTTTATCAAGAATGCTTATGATTATACTTACTTTGATGATATATTATTATACATATCAAAATATATATCATAAATTTTCTAAACCTATGTTTATTATTGTTGTATACAATTAATTGAAATTTTTTTTACTTTGTGATATATTACATAATTATGGAACTCGTGTTATAAAAATGGGTTATTATTTCTCATTATGGTGGAAAATATGGGTTTTTTAATCCATATTTTCAAAAATGTTTTCAAAAATATTCTTTTATAATCCTAATATTTTTAATAATGTTTTATCCAATTTTATAAATTTTCTTAAAAATTTGTTTAATATTAATCTTCATTATGTTATCTGAACAATGAACTTATTTAAATGTTTATCATGAAAAAATGATATTTTGAATGTATGGACACACCTACCATTATGAATACCATTTACAATAGGTTTAATTTGATATTTTACAAGGCTATTTTTAATTTAATATTTTTTAAAATATTCTACAAATTTTTTGATTTTAAAATGGTTTTGATATAAAATAGTGTTTAAAAAATCATTTAATGTTTAAAAAGTGTTATAAATTATTTTCAAAAAATCTGTTATATGTTTTGAAAATATTTTTTTTCACATAATATCATTTCAATGATCTCATGTATTATTTTAATTATTTTGATATTATTTAAAATGGAAAATGTTTTATAATTTTTATTCAAAATTAATTATTGTGTTTTAAAGAATAATATTTTTCAAAACGTTTACAAAATTATTTCATAATTTTTTATGGAAAATAATTTTCAATTTTTTTTCAATAATCATTACTAAAATTTCATGTAAAATCGTTTTAAAACATTTTTTAAATTATTTTATTAGTCTTCATGGAAAATTTATTTCTTATTTCATTCAAGATTCATTTATATATTATCAAGGAAAACCTTTTTCAAATTTGTTCATGATTAATTTATATATTTTAATGGAAAATGGTCTATGAAGTATGATTGATCTTCATATATATGATTTCATTGAAAAATATAATAATAAATTTATCAATCCCCCTTTTAAAAAATTCATTTTTTTCAATGGAAATTATTTTAAAAGGAGTAAGGATTTTATAAATTCATTTTCAATGTGGAAATGAGATTTTAGTCAAGAAATGATTTAAAATGATACTTCAATATTATTTTATTTCAATGATAACATATAATGGTATTACTAATTCAATTATGGGAAATGATCCAATGGTTCCATTCATATTCATTCAATAAATGGTTTATGTTTTAATGATATGATATTTCTAAAACCTGTTTGTCTTTTAGGTGTAATATGTTTATGAAACCGGTTTCACATTCAAAGGCTATATGTTTATAAAATGTGTTTTCTCATCGTTTATGGTTTCTTTAATTGATTTTGAAACCTATATATTTTACTCATGTTAGGATATGATTACAATTTAATGATATCCATTTAATTATACGGGTTATGATAGGATTTAGTTTGATATTGTGGCAAACATTTTTATGATTTAATTAAGACATTTGTGGGACCAATATCTTAATACAAGGAATTTCTTAATAATTTATATCCCATGAGATATATATAGATGGATTTGAGAGTTAACTAAGTTCAGTAAAATACATTTTTTTCTTTGAAGGACTTTTGACTGAACCATGACCAACTAATATGGTCTTGGATTTGGACCACGACAACCATGATGTTATGTGGGAGTAAACCCATACCACCAAGATGTAATAGGATGAGATTAATTAAATATTATGAAAGCAATTTTTTATACTTATTTGTTTACCAAAAATATATATATCTTATTCTTATGTTATGTAATATTGGAATATGCTATTTATTTCCTTATGATTCATCTCTTATTAATATCCAATATTTATTCCATGACTCATGTTTATGATAATTTGTATTAAGTGTAGGATAGTACAATGTTATTCTCATTTTCTCTTGCTCTTATACTCATTTTATGCTTATGTATATATTTTTTACCCTTATATATAATTAGAGATCACCCCTTTCTATTGTTTCCTTTTTCTAGTTGTGAAGAGTGGTGTTATGATGACGTAATAATGGGGAAGATCATTTTGGTAAACATTGATGATATATCAACACAATAGAATTCTTTATTCAAAGTGTCAAAATACACTAAACTATTACAATAATCAATCATGTATTATTATAATTTTATGAATATATATTTAAAATGATGTAATATAAATTTGTGGTAAGAATGTCTAGATATAGTTAGTATCAAAGGAAAGTTTTAGTTAGTATTTAGAATCTATGATGATAAAAAATAAGTGAGATCCCTTGGGATATTACTAAGTATATTTCATATGATTAATATTAATACTTTCATAAGGTGACTTTTATTTAAAAGGATTCATAATTTAGAAATTATATATTTTATTTAACATGATTAGGTGGTTTTAAACTTTGATAAGTGTTTCTTCCACAATTTTTTCTTATTTTCGTCATGGTGGAAAGTTAAGGAACTTGGTTAACTTGGAATATAATATATAATTTTCTGATGAGAATTCAATTGGGATAGTCACTAAAGTGAAGGATGTTGTGATGATTCAAAGTAAATTTTTATGAATCATTATTAACAACATACACATTAACCAACATCTAGTCTTTATAAAATTTGTGAGGATAAGAGTTCTATAATATATACGGCAATATAGAGTGTGTGAGAAATAATATTCAATTTCCGTTGAGTCTAAAATATGGAAAGAATTATGCATGTGATTTTTTTCAAGGAAAAAAAGAAGTTTCGACTGTAAAATAAAAAAATAAAGTAACATAAATGATAAAATGAATGGTTTGGTTAATAAAAATTTAAGTAATATTATTCTATCAAAGACACCATCAAATGTTAAATACTCTATATGTTGAATGAGTGACCCTTATGAAAATAGAATTTATAAGGGGAATGATACTGAACTGAATCAGTAGTGTGGTATGAGTAATGGTTATACTAATAATGATGATGAGACTATTGATGAAATGGGATTGTAAAGTGTTATTAAGTGAAAGTATGAGGTCTCATTATGAAAGAATACTGATTAAGTGGAATAATATATGTTTTTATGTATTTGGATTCTAGAATTATAAATGGTCAATTATATTAGGATTATTCAGTTTATGTTATTGTTAAGGAATTACAATATTATGTTGATAGTTTCTGTCAGACATGAATTGTGAATTAATAGAAATTTGAAAATTTGACTATTATATTATTAACCTATATATATTACTAATATTGATATAATTATAATGATATATAGGTTATGAATATGTATATTGTATGGTATTAATTTCTAAAAAATTAATAAATCATATTTTGATAAGTGGTTTATGATATTATTTATGATTCATACAATTTTTTTGGAAATATAGAATATACCCATTGTAATTTGGAATAATGAAACTTTCATGTTTTCAATAAGTGTGTTTTTTTTAATTCTGGTTATTAGAATGTTTCAGATATTTCATGATGATGATATTAAAAAGTTTGGGATTTGACCAAAAATATCATCTATGTGATATATGGGGGGTCAATTTTTTTAAAGGTTTGTGCCGAAGCCACATTTTTATTATTAAAGCAATGAAAAGACCTCTTTTAATTGGGTAGAGGGAAACCCATTACATAGATCGAAGACCCAGTGGGATAGTAGCCCATTACATAGCCCATAGGCCCTAATTTATAGCTCAATGCCCATTCTGTGAATAGTAACCCTCCTGCTATAGTACTACACAGTACCACCGCCGCTATAGTGCCTGCCAATCAATAGTACCACCGCTACTACAGTACCACTACAGTTATGCTACAGTACCTGTGCATAATGGGTTTTGAACCCTCAATTTTCATGGAGTATTATAGGGTTCTTACAACTAAGACAAACCCAATAGGGAATAATGTTAAAAATTTATCGAATAGTCTTTCTTAAACATTATATATTGTTTTATAGATTATATTATTATCTCATCTTGTGAGGATTTATGATCATTGGATAACATGTGATATTCTTTTTTTTCTAATTAAAACAGATGGATATTCTTTTAATTCAATTCATGGATCTCATGATCTGTTAATGAATTAGGAATGCAAAAATCAACATTATTTCATTGAATTAAACATCAGAATTATGTTGTTTAAGGCAAAAAAAGGGTATGGTTTTCATCATATGTTGTAAGAATATATTTTCATTAAAAGCCTTCATCATTAGGAAATAAGATCATCATAAAATATTATCATAATAACTTCATTTCCAATAAATCTATAGTCCACTTAAATCATCGCAGATTTATGGATTTGAGATAGATACCATTATCATAACCTTGTTCTTTGTCATGTTCAATCATAACATAATAGTCATTTATATCTTCCCTGTCCATGTTTTCAATTACATCCAATGTACAACTATCTGCAAATATATTTTTGTGTTACATGGGGTAATTATCATGTTTCAAAAATTTTCTACTTAATGGATGTTTTAGTTTCAATTTTAACAATGTGGGATTCAAGGAAATGAAAATTAAATTAATAATCGTGTGATAACTCTGAAAAATTTCATGCGTGAAATTCATTTTAAGTGGTATTAAATGTATCACGCCCCGATTTTGTGCATTGTTTTGGAACTCATTTAATCGTAATGATTATTTGATTACCATGCGACACTAAATAATGTTTTTCATATAAAAACACGAAATTTGTATTGGCTTATATGGATCACCATGTTATGATTTCACTGCACACAACAATTCTATTATCTTTTGGTATGTGAAACATTATATTTAGCTATTATTACACATGATATCATGTCCGTTCGAAATCTTGAATTACTCGCAAGGCCAAGCTTTACCAAACTACAATATAATATTTTTATTTTTATTAAAATAATGTTATATCTAACACCATGAAATTGGAATTTATATTAATATTATGATTGAATAAATATTGGAAATATGATTTATAAATTTTAAAAAATTTATTCCACTACTTATCATATAGTAAAAGTGAGTGTAAGAACTATCTTAAAATTATGATATTAATTTTCATAGATAACTATTATTCTAAGTACAAACACAAATTTATCTCAATAAATTAACCAAAGAAATTTTTATTAATGATTTAAAAAAATCATTTTTTATATTCAATCAATATTTTTTACAATTTTCCATTATATTTTTTTGGAAAAATAAAAAAACAAATACAATGTTATGAAAAATATTTTTTTGTAAAAATGGTAATTTTAACCCATTTTAGTAGATAGCCCATTTTAAATTTGATTTATTGGAATTTCATAAATTTTTTTAAATAATCATTTTTCGAAGTGGAATAAGATAACATAATTTGTATTTATTATATAAGGACCCAACCTTAAAACATTATATAATCTTGAATTCAATTAATAATTCACATTGAGGATATTTTTAGGTTTATAGTTTTAGATAATTATGCAATAACTATTACATCTAAAAAATTACAAAGTAGACACTTCTAAATAGTTTACAGTTTTTGTTAATATAAAAACACTTGAAAAAAGTGTCATGTCTACTTCATGGTTTTAGAGATAATGAATTTTCCTTTATCCCATCCTTGATCGTATTCCTCTTTATGTCATGTGAAAACCCTTTCAAAAACATAAGATGAGCATAAAAATCTTAGTAAGGGTTATAAAATAATAAATGAAATCATTATTCAATCAATACATACAAAGAATAAGATATTTTAATTAACTAATGAAATTATAGGATTTATGAATAACACATAGAAATCAGAAATCATAAAGGTAAATTGTGGAATCCATAACATACATACATTGTATATTTCACAGCTACATAGGGAGTTACATTTGGAAAACCCATCATAGTATATTCCTAAAATTTCTTAGGAGAAACATTCAAGTTTACGCCCGTCACACTACCCAATGAATTGGCAAGATATCATGGGCTCACCCGCACTAGGTTCATCATTAAGACACCCATATACGTAAAAATTCCAAAGAAAGATAACAAATTCATAACACTTAAAACAAATATAAATGAAAGATAACATTTCCACATTTCCATTACCATATATCATTTCAATATATTGATATAAAAAATCCATTACCAAAACCATATTAAATACAAAAATACACAAATGAGTATATGGTATTTATTTTTAATTTGAAAACATTACGACTTGTTATGGAAGCCAAAGATCAAATAATACTCCTAACGACATAAAAGGTTGTTGTCACCGCATATTCTAGATGAAACAATTTTCATTGTCATTTGGTATAATTCCTCATAGAAAAAAGATTCTTATTAAATAAAATGAAAAACCAAAGGTCTTTATACACAAAATAAATGAATTTTTTGTACAATATCAAATAAGCCTCAATGAAAGGAGAGAATGAGACAAAGTTCCTTACGTCGTGTCCTACTTGACCCGTTCATTCATTAATCTCATGAATAATAAGCTAATGTTAATTTATACTTTATTAAGTACTGTTTTCAAGTTTATTATTCCTTTTATATCACTTATTACCATGTTATAAACATTATGTAATCATTTATGTTAATAATGGTCGTTTTGTCGATATTTGGTACTTGAGTCAAAAATAAACATCTTATAATTACAAGTTGTTCATGTTTTAAAAATTAAACGATCTCCAAAATTATATTAATGATTTATATATCATATATATCATATATATCCAATATATATATATATATAATATTACATAACATTTGGAGATAATAAATTGAGTGCACCATTAATGGAGACGGTGGGTCGTACGTATGCATGAACGCTACATTCATTTATATTTCATATTTAATGTAAGGAAAACATAATGATGAATAGGTGTATAAAATTTTCAGTGTATTACCATGTATTTAATTTCAGTAACACCATCCTTTATGCATTCCATGTATGGCATGAACGAGTCATATCACTTTTGATGGTGCGGTAGTCTCCACTTCCTCAAATGAAATTATTATATTTCCAAATTATGGAATCCATAATGGAATGATATAAATGAAATATAAAGAAGCATAGAGACAAAATAAATATAATATATATCACATATAAATATATTTACATCTTAATATCCACCATAAGAGGTTGTAAGATAAGATTGAACAATTATCATTTCATGAGGCACTAGTTCACCGTCCAGAGAAACAATATGTTCTTTAACCATTAAATGGAGGAGTGTGTATGTTTAGTTTCAATACATAACATGAAAAAAAGCAAGTATATTTAGGATAATATTGTTCATATAATATAATAAAATAAAAAGATTTTAAGGGTTGGAGCACTAAAATAAAAGATACGAACTTAAGAAAAGGTGTTACCTTTAAATCAGGTAACTCTCTTAGCTATGAACCAAAATCATTTGTTGATGTTCCCTCTACCTAATGTAATGCATCTAGGTAGAAGAGAGGGTTTATGAGAATTTTTCTAGCCGAGGATGAATGAGCCATGGGTATTGAGAGGTGCTAGTAATGGGTTAGAGGTGAGGAATTTTTATAAGAGGGAGGAGGGGTTCTTCAAGAAAGTTTGAAAATATTATTTTGTTATATAATGACTTATAGTTTATAAGAGTCAAAAACATATAAAATTAAATGATACGATAACTTCTGTTCAAAATAAAATATTCCATTAAGAAATGGAAATTTTTTGTTATTGTTTTAGTCATTATAATCATAATTATTGAAATCATTAATTAATGAGTTGAACACTACATAATTATTGTGTCATAAATAATTTTATTTATTTGATGTCAAAAAATTATAAAAAAATTCCATGATATAGGAAATTGTTTCTGATTTCTAATGAATATTTATAGTAAAATATATCAATTACATAATCCCACATTTAATTTTTTTAGCAAAACAATACATGTTTATGATATTTTTATTTTTAAATTAAATAAAAGGTTATTAATGTCATTATCTTACCAAAATCACTTTCAAAGTACAAAAAACTCACCCATGGATTGTATTGGTAATTCATGACTCATTAAATACAGTTATTAAATGTTTAAAGGTAATTTTATATTGTTATAATGTTGTTTCTACCTTGAATTACCCTATTTACATTTAACCGTGGTAAATAAATGTTAAAAGATACTATTCACCCAAAATTATTTTCATCTTATTGAACCACATTTTACATACTGATAACAACCCTATATGTCCTATTTTTGAAATTCAATTAACAAAAGCGGTAAAATTCCATTTCAATGAAAAATTCATTATTTTTATCATCTACTCAGTGTTTTCACTATTCATAAAATATTGAAGGTTTTCAGAAATGACCAAAAATTATGCCAAAGCTATATTAGATATTGGGAATTCAAAATTGATGTCTAATTTATCAAATTAAAAGAAATATAAGTTTCCTTAATTAATTAAAAATTAATTTCCATTTTCATAATAAAAAACGTGTTTTTATGAAATAATTACTATCAAAAGATTGACACTTGTGTATATCCAATTTCAATGTGAAATTACACCCAATGACCAACATTGGATTAAATGGAAAAAATATAATCTAATTAATGTTTAATACTAGTTAATAAGATAATCTAACCATATAAATAAATTATATTAAAAGGTAGATTTGAATTAAAAGAGTGTAATTTTTCACTATTCGTTAAAAAATGAATTTTATCAGAAAAATACAAAAAAAATTAACAAAAGTTAATTTTGATGACCCTATTCAATAGAATATTATTATTTATATCAAATAGAACATATAAAAGTGAGGGAAACTATATTTAAATAGGGTTCTCCACCAAAAGTGGGTAAATAAACCTTTTAAGAATATGAGACAATTTATTCTTAAAATGAAATTTATTCACATTTAAATGACTATCATTCATTGGATAAATGTAAAAACATTTAACAAACATGTATAATCATATTTTAGTTAGTTATATTAATTCACACCAATATATTGGCAAGGAATTAAATAACATTTATAATAATATAATATTATTATTTTTCATTATGACTCATCATTTTGTGAAACAGAAGATATCAAAGAAATCCATTGTTGCGTATCAGGTATGCCATCGAAAAAAGCATCCCCTTTAAAGAAATATTTAACATTTAATTCAAAAATATTAATAAATATTAAAATTTATTATTCCTTATTTATTTGGTATGTTACACTCTTCCCCCTTTTGGAAATTGTTTCCATGTAATTTTTATTCAAATATCAAATAAACATGTGTATTAAAAGCTCATAGCATTTTCAGATTCCCACATTGCCTCTTCAACCATACGTATTTTTTCAAAAATCCTTTACCCTAATTAATTACTTTATTCTATAACACGTGCTCTCTTCAGTCAAGAATATAGACTGGTTATTCCACAAATGAAATATTATCTTCCATCTGAACTACCTCATGGCTCAAAATATGATATGGATCTGGAATATACATTTTTAATATTGATGCATGAACAAAATTGTACATACGATAAAAATGTAGGTAAATCCACTTTGTAAGAAACTAATCAAGCTTTCTCCAGGATTTCATATGGTTAAATGAACCTCAGAGTCAACTTTATCTTCTTACCAAAATGCATCACATTTTTTTCGTGGAGAAAATTTGAGAAAGATATGATCACCTACCTCAAAAGAGAGATCCTTACCTCGGTTATCCACATAACATTTCAACTTACTCTGATCTGTTCTCATGTTTTTTAGATACAACTTAACTTTTTATCCCATCTCTTCTACCAATTCTGGTCCCATTAACTTCATTTCACATACTTCTACCCAAAAATCTAAGATTTTACCCTTATTCATAGATAATGTCTTAAATGGCACCATCTATTAAATGAAATAAAAAAAATTATAAAAAAATTCAATTAAAGAATGGTGATGGTTCCAAATTCCCTGGTAATCCAGTGAACAAGCACGTAGCATATCCTCCAAGGTCTGAATTTTTCATTCTGACACCCATCTGAATTGGGATGAAAATATGAAATAATATTTAATTCAGTATCGAATGACTTTTTATGACCTTTCAAAAAATTAGAAGTAAACCTTGGATCATGAACAAATTCAATAGAGAGGGAAAATCTATGAAACCTAACTATATATTTAATATACAATCGAGAAAGATGATCTACATACAATGTATCTCGAATAGGAAGTAAATGAGATGATTTTGTAAATCGATCAACAACAACCCAGATTTCATTATTCATTCAATATGTCTTTGGAAATCCCACAATGAATTCCATGGATATATTTTCCCATGTCCTCTTTGGCACTGGTAAAGACTGAAGCATCCTTTTCAGTAACTAACGCTCAACATTAACCTTCTGAAAAGTAAAAAATTTCACAGTAAAGTCAGCATTATCTATTTTTATTACATCCCACCAATAATACTCACCTGATCTCTATATATCTTAGTTCTACCACGATAAACTAAAAATGGAGAACTATGAGATTCACATAACAACTCATTATTCAACTTTGAATCACAAGGAATACATGATCTATTCCCGAACCTCATAACATAATCATTATTAAAGACAAAATCACGTAACACACCTTTTTGAACCAACTCTACATTTTTCTACAACTCATAGTCTTCCTTTTACGCTTTCTAAATTTTTTCTGATAGAGATAATTTCACTAACACCTGAAAGAAAAAAGAGGAATTTCATATACCCACAAATTCTATTCAATATATCATCAAATAAAAAACAAAAGGATCTCATTCCAAATGTAGCATGATTAATGAAGCCTTACTTGTTTGAAAAAAAAGTATATGCCACTTTATTTTCCATTTTTATATGGTAATGAATTGTGCAATAAAAATCCATTATTAATTCCAGAAATCTCCTAAATCTCATGTTCAATTATTTATGAGTGAATATATACTTCAAAATTTTTTGATCAGTAAATATTTCACACTTTATTCCATACAAATGATTCCTCTAAATTTTTAAATCAAAAACAACTACAGTTAATTCAAAATCATATGTATGGTAATTTAACTATTGAGGATTCCATTAATGTGAATCATATAAAATTAAATAATAATTCATCATAAGGACACAACCAAATCCTTTAAACGAAGCATCACTGTAGATAACAAACTCATCATTTTTAAAAGGTAGTTCCAACACTTGATCATTCACCAATCATCATTATAATTCCTGAAAACAATCTCCCTTTATATTTCCAGATGATCAAAATAAGTTTTCATGTTAAATGATACATTGGATAAGATTAACATGCAAAATTACCAAAAAAATCATTAGTGATAACCTTCTAAACAAAGAAAACTACGGATCTAGGTTATATCTGTGGTTTTTTTCCATTCATCAACAACTTTTGATTTAGTAGGATCAACAGTTATGCCATTGTTTAAAATATGTGACTAGGTAATGAAATTTTTTGTATCCAAAACTGTCACTTGATTAATTTTCCATATAGTTTTTTTTCATATAATGTTTGCAATAAAACCCTTAAATGAAATTCATGTTCCACTTTACTTTTGGAATAAATGAAATATCATCAATAGAAACAACCACAAACTTATCCAAGAACTGACATAAAATTCTGTTCATAAGACCCTTAAATATAGAAAGTTCATTGGATAATCCAAATGGCATAAATACAAATTCATAATTTCCATATCTATTATGAAACACAGTCTTCAGAAAGAAATCATCCTTTACATTCAACTGATGGTACCCCGACATCAAATCAATATTCGAAAAAATGAGCTCCTTAGTGCAGATCAAAAAAATCATCGATATGAGGAAAAAGATCCTTGATATTAAAAGTTATGGTGTTCAATTCCCTATAATCAATGTAAAGTTTTATTGAAACATCATTCTATTTAACAAACAAGATTGGAGAACGACATGGATATGTGATAGGTTGAATGAAACCTTTATATAATAAATCTTACAATTGAATCTTTAACTCCAAAAGTTCAATTTCAGACATTCGATAAGGGGGTTTTGAAAATGGATTAACATCATGAACTATGTCAACAATAAAAAAACTTCATGATCATGTCTAATACCATGAAGCTTATCAGATAAAAACATCAAGATACTCATTTACCACTGAATCATTTTTAATCTGAATAGTTCCTTTGTTTTCAAAACTACGAGTAATGTATCATTTTTTCCATATTTTACTACTTTCTCAGCTTCCTGATATGTTATCTAAAGTAAGGGTTCATTCTTGTACACAAACTGAAAATATTTCTGAAAATATACCTTTTTTTCTCTACAGTCAACCATAGCATGATAAATAAAAAGCCAATCCATACCCAAAATAACATCAAACTCTACTTGGAAATGAACCATAAGGTTTTCATGTATATTCTTTCTTCCTATATGAATATGAAGGTTCATATAATTTTATTTTTTCCAAAAATTTTCCTAATAGGGTTTGTACCATAAGTTTATGATTCATATATTGTGATGGAATTCAAAATTTACTGCAAAATTTCTCAGAAATGAACAAATTTGTTGACCCTGAATAAGAAACACATTGGCATAATCTGATCAAACAAGTAGTGTACCTGATACTATATAATTTGATGTCCCAACATCTACTGAAGTATTTAGAAATGATTTCACCACAACTTTATACTGGTAGTCTGGTTATTTTACCTGAGATGAGTTCTTTGTTTGACACTCATTTTCATAATGACCCATTTCATTTCAATTAAAATATTTTACTGATTGTAAATTATATTTTTCATAGAATTAACCTGATATTTTGCATTGAAGTTATGATCATAATGTCCCAATTTTCTACATCAGTAGCATTTACCAGAATTTAAAATATGTTCCCCAAAATTCTTTTTACCACATTTTTTGCAAACTGTAAACTTATGTTTCTTTCCATCAGACTTTTTGATGAGTTCTTCCCTTTCATATTCTACCTCATCCTCTTATTATGTTGTTTTTCAAAGACCACCTGATCATCAGAGAAATCGATTTCCACCTTCTCCACGAATCAAACATGTTTTTCATAACTATTGATCTCATAAAAGCTAATGACTTAAGATAATTGGATATTAATCCTGAGTAAAAATGTTTGATTTTACTATCAATATCTCATATGAAATTTGGAGCATAACATGCTCATCGAGTGAATGTTTCTTCCTAAGTAGCCACTGAGTCATCCTCCAGCCTCAATTCAATGAATTGTTTTTCTAGACAACGAAGAAAAAAACTTAAGGAAATATTTCTTAAGAATAATACCTTTGTATTCATAACAGTTAAGAGTATCAATATCCTCAATATCCATGATATTTTTCACCATCTTCCACCACTGATCGAATTCACCTTCAAAACGGTAAACAACAAGACTAACCATTTGATTTTCTAAAAACCCCTTGACATTAAAAAACACTCACATTCCTTTAATATACCCTTCAGCTCGCATAGGGTCAGATGATACTAAGAATTATGTGGGATGTAGCCTCATGAAATTCTCTACAACTGAAATGTTCCTCTATGGTTGATCTGGATGATCTCGTGCATGGATTCCACAACCATTTTAGTCTGAGTTAATTGTGCCATCACTACAAAATATTGTTCAGTTATGATTTTGACCATCTCGGTTTGCTGATTTGGAAGGTTCTCTACCTCCTGGTGTCGTCCCACCATAGTTATCGTGTTACATATGCCGAAAACCATTCTAAAGAGTAATATATTAGGCAAAACAACATTGAAATTTGTAAATTCTATATCATTTCAATCATACAATAAATTAATTTATGAACATTAATTCAACAATATTCTGACTCTTAAGTTTTTCTAAACCGTCATATAATACCAACTATAAGGACCCATCCTTAAAACATTACATAATCATGAATTAAATGAATAATTCATATTGATTTTCTTTTCATGTTTAGAGTTTTAGGGAACTAAGCCATAACTATTACATTTGAAAAATTACAAAGCAGACACTTTTACTCATTTTCGATTTTTTATATAAAATAAAAACTATTGAAAAAAATATTTATTAATATTTCCATGTTTTAGAAAACATGAATTTTCCTTGATCCCATCATTGACCCTATTCCTCTATAAGTCTCATGAAGAACATTTCAAAAACTTGTGATGATCATAAAAATATCTGCAAGGGTTTTAGTATAAATAATGAAATCATCATTCCATCAATACATAAAAAATATAAGTTATATTTATTACCTCATGAAATCATATGATTTTTGAATAACACATAGTAATAACAAATCATAAATGTTACTTGTGCCCTCTATAATATACTTTTGTTGAAGATTTACCAACTACAGATGGAGTTACATTTGGAATAATCGTCATAGTATATTCTATAAATATATAAGGAGAATCAATCACATATACCTCTGTCACATTACCCAATGAATTGGACAGATATCTTTGTCACACCCACCCTGGGTTAATCGTGGAACCACCCATATACGTAACAATGCCCATGAACCATAACATTTTCATAACACATAAAACAAATATAAATGAAAGATAACATTTCATCAATTAAATTACAATATATCATTTAAATATATTGACATAACAAATCCATTATAAAAACCATTTTCAATACAATATTATTTAAAAGTTTATATGGTATTTATTTTCCTTTTAAAAACATTACGGCTTGTTAAGGAAGCCAAAGATAAAATAATACTCGTGGAGACAGAAAAGGTCGTTTTCACTGCTTACAATAAAATAAACATTTTATTTGTTTTTTAGTAATATTCCTAGTAGAAATGATATTCCCATTGAATGAAATGAAAATTCAAAGGTGTTTATACACCGAATAAAAGAAATTCGTTTATAAAACAAAATATGCCTCAATGAAT
The DNA here is from genome assembly GCA_963277665.1 of Viscum album. NCBI lineage: Eukaryota > Viridiplantae > Streptophyta > Magnoliopsida > Santalales > Viscaceae > Viscum > Viscum album. The sequence goes on from OY728148.1 coordinate 1,146,807,879, forward strand.
AGAGATTGAGACGAAGTCCCTTACCTCGTGTCTGACATGACTTGGTTATTCTTAAATCTCATGAATAATAAAATAAAGTTAATTTATACTTTCTTATGAACCTTTTTCAAGTTCATTATTCCTTTTATATTACTTATTACGATGTTATAAACATTATGTACACATTTATGTTAATAATGGTCATTTTTTCGATATTTTCTACTTTAGTCAAAAATAAAATTCTTATAAAAACATTTTGTTCATGTGGTCAAAATCATGTAATAATTAAATAATAAAACTATTTAATTTTATCAACATATGTTTAATTATGAAATTTCATGTAATTGTAAAATTTTAGTAACTTTTGTATATAAAATTATTCAGCACATTGTTTTAATAAAATCAAACATTATATATATATTCTGTCAAATATTGTTTTCCATCAAAATACATTTTTATAATATAAAATTTTAAAATGGTTTTATGAATTATAATATTTATTTTTAGAAATATATTCTTCCAATGAATGAATTTTAAAAAAATATTTGACTCAAATGATAATTTTTTATCTAGAAAAGGAAAATTTGGCTTTTACTTAAACTGTGAAAAAATATTTTGTTTAAGCACATATAAAATGAAAAAAATTCAACCTTCATGACCAAATATTCTTTTGTTGATAAATTATTATTTTTGATGGAAATTATTAGATAAATTAATTTCAAAAAATTCTACATAAAACATGATTTAATAATATATTTTAAAGGGAAAATGTAATTTTCCTCCAAAATGTTACAAATAAAATTTTTTATTGTTTGTTTATTCATAAATGATAAAATTATTTAGTATACTCCATATAGATTAGGGATATGTTTTAATTATATCATCAACATTATTAATAATTTTAGTTTATGATCTATTTTATAAGGGCACGTACTCCCACTCTTTATATTGAAAAATTTAATAATAATTAATCTTCCCATAAAATAGAATCATTTTTTCATTATTGGAAAAGGAAATTTACTTTAACATTATTTATTATATATTATTTATATTACTATCAGTTAATCCATATATATATTAAATATAAGATATTTTTCTATCAAGGTTATACAATTGGTTGGGGAAACATTTGTTAACCTAATTTCGTATTCAATATTTAATTCTTCTGACTCGGAATATTGATCATGAAGTGAGTAGTTCATTCGAAATAAAATGAATGAATTGGACATAATGATATGGGTGGTTTTCAGTAATGGAAAATTCTATGATGCATCAATTTTCTCATGATATGATTCATTTTTGGACATATTGAAAAGGGGTTTGGGGGTACACATACAAATCTGTTTTAAACTATCTTATGGATGGTCTTAATATCTAAGGTATCACGATTCATGAGATCATTATGTCCTCTAATTCAAAATTTACATCATTATGAATTAAATGATTATTATCCATCATATTTTTTAAATGATATTATGACTTAAGGCATTTCATTCTCATAATATTTATCAAATGGATTTTGTCTTTTGTTATCTTCCTTTCCATAATATTTTTTTCGTATATAATCATTAATTTCATGTTATTTATTAAGTAAATTGTGCGTTCTGATATGTACAATTACATATTTTTATTAACTATTTATTGTTAATTATTTATTCCGGATATCATTGTCTTAATATAACCCTTATTAATCATTTCATCTGAACATGTTTTTTTTGCATTTCAAATAAATCTAGGAATAGTACTATGAATGATAAAAATGGACATTATAGAGTGAATACTGATATTATTTAAAAAAATTATTTACAGTTTTGTAGTCAATGTTTATATTGTAATGAAAAATGTATCTGTTTTCCCAAAACATATGAACTATTAAGTACATTTTCATTCGATAACTTGTTACTTATTAAAATATTCTAATGTTGAAACCATCTTAGTGATTCTGGGGTTGGGGTAATTACAATCTTTTTTATAGAAATATCAATTGAAACCATGGGAAATATTTTTTTCAATATAGATTACTGATCATAATCCTATAATATAAATAGATGATATGTGTATGATAACATGATAAATTCTTGGTAAGGTAGAGATTATTTTTTATTTTCTATGAATTAATTCTATTTTTATATAATATAGGAGTATGTTGTTCTATAAATGATATATCTAGGGTTAATAAATGTAATATTGTGTTTTGGTCTAAACATGAGAATTACATGGAATATTACAATGAGCTTTTTTGCGAACTTGGTTTGGCACTACTAAGGGATCTGAATTTCATAATTTATAATTTATTTACAAACTATTATGAAAGATATAAATATATGATGATAAGAAATAACCTTGGATGGACCTATGGTGTATTATATTGAATGTAATTTTTCATGATGCATACATCCTATAAATGATTATTCATGAATATGGGGTTTCGGACAATAATTATTGTTCCTCATGAAATGATTTTATGATTTTTTGAATTGATATAACCCAAAGGAAGTATGTTCACATTGATATGATGGGAATTATTGTTATTATGATAAAATAATCATGATAATGATTTGCATGAAATATATCATGATTATTCATAATTAGTTTTCTCGAAATATGGTCGACAATATATACATCATCCTTCTCTCAGAATCACCATATAATGGTGGATTTTTCTCAGATCTCAAGTGGTGGAATCTATATTGGAAATACAAATCAGTTTTCATAATGTCATAAATGTTGAAGGAGACACCCATGAAAATGTATTAATGGAATAGTTAAAAAATTTATGTGTGGAAAATAAGTGAATAAGGTAGTATCATTATATAGAAAAATAAAGAGTATTATTTAATTAAATATATTCCATCATATGGATCCTTTTCTAGTTTTTATTCATAAATTTTGGAAACCTAGGATATATCATAGTCATCATCATCATCAAATGGATAACCCCATGGATAAGGATGGGTCACTATTTCAATAAAACATAAGATGATTTTATATATTGGGATTCAGGATTATATTAATATAATTAGTTTATTCCATGTTTATATTGGTAATATGAATCATGAACCCTATATGGTTTGAGTGAAATTTTAAAATCCTATATTTCAACATTTACATAAGAGTTATGTATATAATCATGATAAATGTGTTTATGGTTGATCATAATTTCATGTTATTAAAAACTTCTTTTGAAAAAATATTTTACGGGAAACTAACATGATTATAGATATTTTTTACAGTAGTAAAACCCATTGGTTTTGAATATGAATGAGTTTTTTGAGGAAGAAAGCCATAAAATTTTTTAGAGTTATGATTAATGGTACTTGTAAACATTATGATTTTCCTTATTTTGATGTTGTGAAAAATTTCCAAAATAATATATGAATGTTATGTTGTTTTGAACATAAGATACCCGTACTGTAAATGTTTTTACATTTATATTTTTATTCATAAATACATGATATATATTCAACATTTTTTTTCAATTGAATGGTCTGTACACTACTGTGTATTCATCTTCCCAATATTCTGATCGAATTTTGGTCTATTTATTATTGAATATATGTATATCACCACCATGTTTTTCAAACACAAGTGTTACCTAAACTTTTATTTAATATAAACTTCACCAAATTGGAAAAATTAATTTTTTTTTTCAAAATGTAAATGTGTCAATAATTTTATATTAATTAAATCCATGTATAGATATTAGATTGTGGTTGAAAACATGGAATGAATGCACCTATGGAATAAAATAATGATAATGGATATTAGAATACCAACTAGATATTATCTCATTGGTTTTGTAGTTTTCAAATGACCAGGCCCCTAATTAGACTGTCATAGTAGAAATTATTTGGATAATTAATACCATATTACCAACCATAATAAAGTATTTTCTTATAATTTTAGGGTTAACAAGTCATTAAAAATTTAATGAAAATTTTCTATAATTTATTGATAATCCATAACATTAAATATACCATTTCTTATTGGATTATCATTATTTCATTTATTTGGGAACATCACATACAATCATGAATGTTCCCATCATTGGATATTCACATAGTGAGTAAAATTATTACATTAAAATGGAATACATGATAATATCTATAAGTATTAGATATTTATTTTTTATTATTTATTTTCCAACAATAATTATTGAATGTATTTCTTATTGATCATCTAGTTATATATATTTTCATCATAAAGATTCATTCTATGGAAAAGTTACATTACTATTGTCTATTTTAATGAAACGAGGTTATTCATTGATGTAACATATATATATTTATCTCATTTCATATTATAATTAATTACCAACGAATTATCGATTTGAATTCTATTTATATTCATATCTCTCACATGGTTAATGTATTAACAGAAAACATTGATGTGTGGTTCATGAGATTATATCACCCCACTAGGAATTGTTTGTTCTAATGATAAAAATGGTTTTTTTTTCATTTTTTTATTTCTACCGAATTGAATTATGATGTACTCATTTTGACTATTATGAGATAAATATTTTATCATACCATGGATTTATTGTAAATATCGGGATGTTAGGTATTATAGAGTACATAACGATTCTTTTTATGATTTTAACACCTATGAATATTTAAATTGATATATTTTCAAGGATATTCATCATTTTTAAAAAATTGATTATATTATATGATTATTTATTATTCGGTTTTCTATAATTTGTACTCTATTTGTGATATAATTCAATGTATATATACCGTTACTAAGGGTTTTTATCTCAATGATTATTTTTTCCCTCATGATGTTATTATGAATCTAACTATGAATGAGTTCAATGATATTCAAAAATTACTTAAAATATTTTATAAGGATTTCATGTTGCAATTTGATATTATAATGTGACATTTAATAATTACATGTATATAGTCTCCCATGGTGGTATAAATTTTCATTCCATAGTAATGGGATCCCTTGTACCTTTTAACTAATTTATTAAGTAACCTAAAACTATATATTAATATATTTGTGGAGTTATGGTGGCTATAAAAGGATTATTCAGAGAAACATTACAAACTAGATTTTGGAACAACAAATATTTTATATGAATTTTTACAAACCCTTTGGATACAAAATAATTATTACCACACATTAGAACTTTATAGCTTTATATTTATAATGTTATGATCTACATTAGTATATCACACTATTTCTAAATAAAAATTAGATGAAGAGAAATCATATTAGAACCAGTAGTAAATATAGGGATACCGTCCCTAAGAAATTAAATATATATGGTATTGGAAGAGTGCATATTGTATTTATATTTGTGTAGTTGACTCATGTTATGACTATGAACTTTTATCTTATAGAGACACATACTAACCTCTGATATGTTGATCTAATTTTAATGTGAAAATATTTTCCATTCAGTTAATTTTACCATAAATGATAAAATACAAGGTGAAAATGATATAAATACATGGAATACTTAAATACAATTCATTTTTAATACTCTTTTAGGATTAGATTATTATATATATTGGATAAAACATTAATGAGAAAAAAATATCTTTCAACCAGAAGATTTTTTTAAAAAAATATAATAAAATATTAACTAATATGATTTCATTATCATCTACTCATTTATTATAGACACAATAATACTCTACACACAAAATATGCATGAAATTTCTTAATAACCTTAGGAAATGGAATCATAATAATTGGGTGAGATCAAATGAAAAGTAAGGTAAAAACATTGAAATTATACCACCGAATGGGAAAGTCGTGGGGGTTAATATATGAATTAAGACATAGAACATGAAGATATTATAATTAATCATGATAGTAAAAAGTGAAGAATCACATAAAAATCTGGCTAATACATTAACATGAGAAATGTGTGCACATAGCACCAAATTTTATTACTATGGTTTTGATGAATAATATTTATTTTGGAATTTGAAATGGAATGCTAAAACAATACCATGACATTCTTCTATTGTATCGTAAAAATTTTATCCCATGATATTAATTATTTACCGGTTTAATTTGATTGAAATCATGTGTCACACTTAATTTTAAAAATGTATTACACCAAGGTATCTTAATTAATTACTATTTCATGTATCCTAGGTATTATAAAACATTATATATCATTATATTATTACCTTAGAAAAAATATTTATGGGTTATCAATGAAATTCCCCTACTTTTTATATCAGTATATTCTCTGCATAGTTCAATGATAATAAAAATGTAATATTTTACACTATGAGTGGAAAATCAGGATTCAACCAGAAATCCACCAATAAATTAGAAAATTGTACCAATAAATTTATACCACTAAATGATACTAGAGATGAGTAGTGAAAAAATGAATACGTGTAATATAAAATCACATAAATATATAAATATAATTATATGTCAAAGATAGATTATAAAATTTATATTATTTGAGGAGAGGTAACATATCAGTGTTGGGGATTCATCTGGACAGTAATTGGTTATTATAAATACATTAAATCCAAAACAAATGAAAATTTAATATGATTCTAACATGGAAATATGAAAAGGAAAATCTAGTATTGATTTTGGTAGCACTATGTTTTTATAGAAAGGATTATGGAATTTGATTAATTAATGTGAAAGGTAGTAAATATTCAACATTGAATCACATGTAAATTAATGGATTTATTATTAACACATGTAAAATAATCACACCAAAAACAAAAATATTGTTATAATTTTACAACTTGAACTATAAAGAGTATGAAGAGTATCAATTATTAAATTTAACAACAATAAGGATATAAGAATTATATTATAAAATGTTTTTAATTAGATTTTGGGTTATTCCTTCATCATTTGGGAGTTATTTGGATATTAATGGATCAAATTTTGAACACATGTAATTACAACCATATTGAAATAAGTAGGCTTATAATAGTGTAAGATCAGAAATTAGGGGGAAGAGGGGAATAATAGAGGAATGAATTTAGCAGAATGAAGCCTTTAAAAAATGTCTTATCAAATATGATTGATGGGAGTTAATGGTAATATCTTATCATTATGGTCTCTATTTTTAATCTAAGAAATCATTATGAATATATGAATACATATTAAATTTAAAATAAAATGTAATATGCCAAAAGAGATGCTTAAATTAATTAGAGTAAAAGTACAAACCATTCCATGTTAAATACATTCCCAAAGCAGGTTAATGAAATTAGAAACTGATCAAATAATTCAGGTGGAATTATAGAGGGATAGATAAGGAAACATCATACTAAATTGATTTTTTTGGATAGGGTATCAAAAATGGGTGTTAGGGAGAACCTTTTATATGTGAAAATGATGAGTTTTTTTTATGGAAACCAATGTATTGTCTGGGTAAAGAAGATATCAAATTAGGGTCAGGGGTGTTATGAGTTAGGTTAATATGGATGATAATCTATGATGTGAAAAATTAGTAGTAGTTTATACTCAATAATGTGAATCTATGAAAATGATTTACTAATATCAAAATCATATTAGATATTAGATTATCACAACTATTAATTATTATTAAATGTTAATCATTGTTAATCATTTTGAAATAAAAAGTTAAAATAATATATATTAATGTTTTTTTTTGTGTTGGTACCATATTTTTTCTCCATTTAATCAAATATAATTTTTAAATATATCAAATTTGACCTCTATATTAAAATATATAATTCCTTGTAAAACTATTCACGTAATGACCCGAATAATTATGAATAAAATTAAAATTATTTTAATTTAATATATTATGATTATATAATACATGTTATCTTATTTTATTATATCAAATTGGATTTAAATGACCATTTATTATCATTTCATGGATAATATAATTGTTGAACAATGATCACATTAGTAGAAAAATATAGTGTTTTAACAAATCCATTCGACATAGTCAAAGGAGGTGATGTCCTCAACCAGTAAGATAATTCCATATGAATCCCATTTATAAGAGATTATATGGGAGATATTATTTATGGGATTTACCTTAGTCAAAAACGAAGGTGATATCCAAAAACATATCTAAGAGAGAAACCATTAATGGGACAAGTTCAGGATCATCATGATCAAAACCCAACACATGTTCACTGAACAGCCCCATGAAATCCCCACCATTACACACAATAATCTTATGGAATATGCTCGTGTAATAAATGGATATGTAAAAAAGACCCTACATTTATGATTATGTACACACTATTTTTATAGAATAATGAATATACACTCATTCTATTATTTTTACTTTGTATATGATTTTAGAATAACAAATAATATTTTTAGTTAATATTAAAATTCAATTATGAAATATGTTTTTAATGAATTAATTATTTTTTAAAATAATTATTATTCGAATAAAATATTATAATTAAATTAAAATTAATTAATTTATATTATCATCTAATATTTTTAATGTCAAAAGTAATTTCTGTTAATGTTTAATTTTTTTTTAAAACCTATAAATTATAAATTATTTTCATTATTTATTATAAAAGAGAAAATTAAAATGTATGGAAAATTATTTATTAAAATTTAATATTAATTTTAGATTTAGGATGTCAAAATTATATAACGGGGAATTTTCCCTAGTTTTCTGAGATATTCAATATTTTGGCTGAAAACTAAATATCTTTTAATTGTATGTTGTGTTTTATGACATAATTATGTGCCAATAATGATTTAATAACTTTTATAAAAGGTATTCACATCCAAATATATTTATCTAATTTTAAAAAATTATAAATTTATGTCTATTTTATTTATTTTATAAATCATGTTTCAACCCTCCAAAACATATAATATATTTTATGATTTTAAAATCATTTCCTAAAAATTATGACACAAATCCACATAATAAAGGGAAATATTTTAATATAATTGGACCTTAGGCTTATAAAATATTTCATATCACTCCACTTTTCCATAATACAAGGGAAAATACCACGAGGTGATGTGTAGTTTTGAATATTTTATTATGCAGTGTCCAAAACCAAAATAATAATGAAATTCCCCTCATTTCCTATATAACCCCATACCTGATCCCATTTATCATCAGTAAAACATTTTTTTGATTGGCCAACCTCTACCCCTTACTACCTAGATTCCTACTAGGGATCCGCAATGCTTCTATGAAGCCTCTCTCGGGCCTTTGGATTCACACATCCAAGTATGGGATCTTCCACTCACCTCTTTTATCATGCACTCCTATTGTGACATGGCTTTTAGTTTAAATTTTCTTATATTGGGATATGATCATAAATACAACCATTATTTTCCATTTTATTAATATTTAATTATATATTCCTTAAAATCTCATTAATCCATCCATGATCCTTTATATACACTAGTTACCATTTTGAAATTACATAAGGGATTTCTCCCTCATCATTCCCATTCTTATTTTATATTATGAATATTAAATTCCATTTCACATGTTGGGGCACAATTTTTCATTATTATAAATTATTTTTAAATGATTTTATATTACATTAAATCCCACTAATCCTCCCTATGATCCTTTAGTACCACCCGTTACAATGCTGAAATTCTATAAGGGATCTTCCACCCATCTTATTTATCAAAAATTCCTTTTTTATTACGAATTATAATATAATTTCTGATTTTTTAGAATTTTAAATTAATAGTACAATTAATATTCATCTCTTGAATAAACTCGTATAGGATCATTTCACTCTCATTAACGCATTTTATTAATTTCTATTTCATGCCACTATGCATCCGAAATTGCACTATGATTTTACAACATGTAGTGAATACCATACCCATTTCTCTACCAAGGGTTGTGACATTTATTATCATATACTTCTTGATTGGGGAATTAAATGTATGTATTAAATATTAGTTTATCATTTAATAACTTATTAAGTTGAATTATTGCATGTTATATGATATATGTGGCACACTTATGCATGAAATTAAATGTTTATGAATATTGCACCCTGAAAGCACTACAGTGCATTGGGTAATGTTTAGTATCTTGATAAATCATGTGCAATGTGGATTTACTCATGAAAATTTATATGAAATTATGGTTTACTTAGAAAGATTCTAGTCAAATATGGGTTTACGCCTTCAAATCCATGTGCATTGAGCCTTGACTCATGCTAATATAATGTTGTAAATTGTTTCCACATTTACATGTAATTATTATCACATTATATCACGAATTTATGTCCATGTATATTTTTCAATCCATTTATATTCATATTGACTTACATGTATTGTATTCATCATGTTATTCCATGTCCAATCCCTAATAGAGAATTATCTCTCACCCTTATCTTACTTATGTCTTCAGGTTATCTGATGCATTGTTAAGTACAAAGGAATGTTGGGGTCAGGTAAATGATGTGTTCTATAAGATGGTTTATTTTATGTTTTATGATGTTATGTAATGTTACTAAGAACCCAAAACACTATATCTCTCTATCTTCTGATTTTTATTTACTGAAAATTTTGTAATTAATCATTTTTAAATGTTTACTAATTATTTGGGATGTTATAGTTGGTATCAGATGATATGTTCAGTTTATTTGGATTATTAATAGAAAATATTTTTTAAAACCCTCAGAGATAATATTATGTATTAGAAATAAATGGGTAAAATTTTTTGACTATATATTATGTTTTTATCATGAAAATACATCCAAGTCTCGATACAAACAAGTGGATGTGTCTCCTGGACAGATAAATCAAGGTATAAAACCCAAAGCACCACTTAGAGCTAGACTCAAAGGGGAACTGCTACACGAAAACACCCCTTCCCACACTCCTTGTTTGAAACTCCCGTGGGATATTATTTGGTAAATTAATAATCTCACTATGAACCATTGTTAAGGGAACAAGAAAAAATGGGCATAAATACATATGTTAGGATGTATATCATAGATTACATAGACTGAAGCTTCAAAACATGTAAGATAAGTAGATAAATGTAATATTAAATTTATGACTATAATGTCACATGATTCCCTTATTGTGTTTAAATATTTAAGATATCAATCCTTAATAGTTTTTTATTCCAGCTAATGATCGATAATATAATGAATCATGTTTACAACCGATGTGAAGGGCATTGTGAGGATTCCCCCAATGAGATTCCCTACCCAATGTGAGATGGAATTGAATATATTGTTATAATACTCTATTAGTTAACACAAGTTCTAAATTGAATACTGGATCAAGACGATTGACCAACCCCCACCCCCCTCATAGAGAGAGTAACCCGAAGATGAGAGATTCAGGCAACAAAGGACCCCTATGTTCGATCGATCGTGATATCTCTTAATCATGGATCAATAGATAAATTCCATATAAATGATATACTATATCATTTAATGTTCCAAATAAGAGAAGGTTATTCTGTATGTTTATCATATAAAGGGTGAAGTAGATTAGTAGTGGACATTGATCAAGAATATTAATCCTGGAGAGGAGATCAAAGCAATGGAGTGGAATGAATTCCAAAAAATGTATTTTTTAAAAATATTTTCCCTGCACCCTCCATATAATTATTGAAATAGATTTACATGAACTTGTGAAAAACGATGATGAATATGTTGGGGTGTATAAGAAAAAAAACAATTTAGTATCGAGATAATATATGTTGAAGCTCAATAATAATAGAGAGGAGGTGAATTGTAGGTATAGAAACTTTCCCTTTTAACCTAATAGAAATCCATGTTTAACAAAGTTAAAAAAGGTAAATTTACAAATGTGTTTTCTATCTTAACTATGAAACTAACATACTTAGAGTATGAAAAAAGGACCCGGAGAAGAAACAAAAGAATATTTGATTCTATATTAAACTGTAAAATATATTATTTATCAGAGTATCTAAAATTAAAAGAAATTATAAGAAGGATATACAATATTTATTTAATAAAATATAGTGGAAATTATTCATGAAAAAACAATCAACTAAACATGTAGGAAATATTTTAACCCAAATATTAGGTTATCCAACAACCATGGATAAGGGTCCCTTAATTTATAAATTCAGTAAATTTTTTCTTACTCACAACAGGGTAAGACCTTGATAAAAAAATAAGAGTGTGTCTTGCTATCTCATGAAGTCCTCCAACATTAAATTAGTCATAACCTCTTTCTTCCTATCCCTAGAAGCCCTCGATTATAATTAGAAAAATAAGAGTGATAGGAATAAATATTAACAAAGTGGTCATGGATGAAATAGAAGTTCATGAAACGCACAATGCACAAGTGTCTTTCACTTTCTAGTAATCACTTCACATCTTGTATTCTCTAGGGTCATGGATCAATTGTATTCGATTATGAGCTCATTCAAACGAGATCCTATTTGTAGGCAAAACTTCACCCAATAATTATATTTTTCCATGAATCTAAGAGGGACCTGTATACATGTCACTCCTCCAATGGTTTGTTAGAATGAACTTTTTATGACATCGTTTGATTGTAAACAAAACATGTGTATGGAAAATGAAGTAGAATAATGAAATAATAATATATGGAATGTATATAAAAATAAAATTTAGAGTCAAAACATATATATATGTGGAATCTAGAATCTTATATTTTCGTATTTTGAATTATATAGATTTCAGAGTGAGATCTATGGGGAATTCGGATTCTGAATTCCGATTATTTTTAGTCTGAATTCTGATGATTTTGGAGTCTAAATTGTGATGAATTTGGATTTGGAATAATGATGAATTCAGAGTCTTAATTCTAACTAATATAGAGTCTTATTATTAAATAATTTGGAGTCTCAATTCCAGATAATTCAGAGTCTGGATTTTAGATAATTCGGAGTCTGAATTTCAGAGAATTCAGAGTGTGAATTTCTGTGATTTTGGGGTCTGAAAAAATAATGAGATGATATACAAGAAACTATATGATTCCAAGTATTTTAATTATGATTTATATTTATTACATAGTAAAAAAATATTTAGACTTGGGTTTGAGAAGACAATAAAAAATGGATTAAAAAATTTTAAGGATAATAATTTTCTTAAAGATATAAAATTTTCCTGAAAAAATAATCGATAGTTATAGATAATTTTCATTAGGAAAATGTGTTTTTGATTTTCAAAACTTAATGGAATGGAAATATCATATTGAAACCATGTTGACTAAACAATCTCCCCATTTTTGGAATGCCCAAACAAGCTTTTGAAAACGAATTTATAGAGAAAGTATTTTTCTTTTTGAACTATAAAATAAAAACATACCTCCCATTACATAAGAACCATGATAATTAAAACTCACTACCCCATAGATTTTTAAATCCCTAAAGATCATATTCTTGTATATCATAGAGAGGAGGATTTTTTAATATAGGAAATTATTTTTATGAATACTCCCCCTTACTTAATCTCCCCCTTTCTTAGTCTCCTCCATTCTTATGGAATTCTCTTCTTTATAGATAGTAATATTTTAATAATTCTTTTCTACCCCTTGTGATTTTAAAAAAGGAATGGAGGGAATGAAAATAATATACCAGAATGATTAATGATATACAAAAAAACATAAGGATATACAAGTTTTGATTATGATAAGAAAAAATTTTGTATGGTAAAAAAAATTACATTGATAGTAAAAATAATTCATTCTTATTTTATTTCAGTATTATATTTATCAAGGTACCCTGTTTCTTCATGATCTCAGTGTGATCATCCCAAAACCTCTTGAGCAACTGATCCTAATCATCAATCTTCCTTTTGATAGCTATAATCTTTTCTTCTTGATATAGAAAAATTCCCACTTAATACAATACAAGAAAATCTTGTTGAATAATACTTTCTTCCAACTATTACCTAATCTCACTTTCACTCTTTATATTTAAGGAAGTTGAATTTAACATCCCATTCAAATAATTATCCTATTTCTTCATGATACATTCCCTAGATTTACCTTTCCTGAGAATCATATTGAATGGTTTTTGATTCTATCATCTATCATTTCAAAATAATCCATTACTGAAACTTGTATTTCATCAACGATTTTCATGTCCTATATCATAATATTAGATCATTTAGTTATTTCTTTACATTATATCCTATGATAATCATAACCAATATGAATGATTTTGAAATCTTCCTCAAGCTTCTTAAACATCTCCATGAACATGGTTATCAAATATAACATCTAATTGAAATAATTCTAATGAAACTAACATCTCTAATCAATTCTTGAAAATAAGTTAATTATGTTTACTAGATTAATTATGTATTGAATGAAAAATTCTAGACCCATTGAAGATGGATATTAATAATATGATTTCCATAAATGAGATTATACTTTTTATAGATCTACCACTTTTCACTTGGATGATCCACCACAAAATCCTTGTCTTTTTCAATCACAACCTTCATTGTGAATCAAAAAATACCTTTTCCTTTTTCATCATTGAAATAATCTTCTCGACCATTATAGACTCATGGTGGCTAACCAAGAGTTGAACTATCTTATCTTCATCAACCTCTACTTTCTCAACATCTTTCCTAACATCATTAGGTTTAATGAAATCATGGATGTTACTATCAACATCAGTGGGTTTATCAGCCTCTTCATTTCAATCATCCTATTTTCCTTGAGTAAAATATAGGTTTACTCAACCTGGTATGTATGGATTGAGTGTTTTTATGAAGGACATTTACTATCAAGGTTTTCTTCTACTGGATTAATCACATCATCACTTTCATATTCTTCTTCTTGTTGTTCTTCTTCTACTTCAACATCTTGAAATATCTCATATTTCACAATAGGTTCTAGAATTCACATATTCTATCATGGAGTTTCTAAAGGAACTGTACCTTCGAGAAAAGAATTTGGTACCTAAATCTATTTAGATTCCTTTTCTGTATCATTGATTAAGGCTTGGACAATTTCATCTTCTGACATTTTATTTAATATATTCTTCACATTTTCATTCCTTTCATGTTCATCAGCTATTTGGATTTACATGGATATTGCCTCAGAAGGGTCTAACCCAATGCTTGTATCTCCCACTTTTTTCTTCTACTTCGGATCCATCCATTTTTGTACCACTTCATCAGAGAATGTGTTTCCATTTTCAGATTTGGAGATGTTGACTGACTTCCAGGAACAGTATATTTGTATTTTGTGTCTATTTCCTTCTCTTTTCATTTATTCTAATATTTCATTAATGTTTTTCCTATATTCATTTTCATTAATAAATAATGAAATTCATTTTCAAACAAATCATAAAAATCACATGATTTGGTATTGGAACCAACTTTCAATCTTCTCAAAGTGGCATTGCTTAGCCACATGATATTGAAGGTTATAGGTTTAGATATGTCATAAATTTTAAAGGATTATAAACAAAGAACTATTATCTTTGAAAAGATCACCAGATAAATGATTATTAGGGAATTTAGAGTTCCATTCTTAATATTGGTGATTTTCAGGATGATGTACATCACAAGATTTACCTTTCTCTGGTAAACCAAAAAGTCCAATATTAAAATATAAATTTTCATAGTGATTCCTTGTCTCCATTTATCATAATCAGATAACCTTAAAACAAAAGGAAAACATTTAGAAAATTTTTGAAATATGGATGATCTTTGAGGATTTTACTCCCTTAAGTCTGAGGAAATCAATGCAAATTTTCATCTCAAAGTTTCCATGATTATCTAGAGAATTGTTAGAGATGAAAATATCATCACATACATTTCAAATTCGACAAATATTTGTATCCGTATTAGAAGGAGGGGAATAGGTTTTCCCATAGATTGTAAAAAAACTTCTCCCTTCTCCCTTACTAAAAAAACTTACTATATCATAAAGTTCTACAAGAAATTCAGGATAAACCAGATCCTAGATCATTAGTTTAGCTACATAATGAATCTCCCATCTACTCAACATGATATTATTTATAATCAATGAATTATGGGTAGTAATTAAATTTGTTTAAACCAAACATTACCTATATATTTTATTGTACATGATTTCATTGTTCGATGAAATTTGTTTCTTTAAATAAGATTCTTGTGATATCTAGACTGTAAGAAAATGTGGAAAAATAACTGGCCTTTTTTTGATGAGAAGTAGAGATTCAAGGGACAATTATTTGAAAACCGATGTGCGAAAAGTAATATGGGGGCCTTTGTATTGACTTTGAGGTGATAGTTTGAATTACCAATTTTATATAATGGTTGAAATTATCTTTTCTGTTCTAAAAGTTGATATGAATTGAAAATAATGATTTTCTAGTTTTTGATCTTTCATGTTTTAAAGAAAAATCGGATTTAATAAAAGTTAATCTATTATAGTTTTCATTAACCAATATAAGGATACCAATAAGTAAAAAAAATACAATTACCATTATTTTATCATCGGAAACATACCTTACATACTGCTTAGAATTAATTGTCATAAATGAAAAATGATCTTCCTAGATTCCATAAAATGTTGTTAATTAAAAGAAATATTTGAATATGGAATTCTAGATTTCGAGAAATTTAATTTCTGAAAAAATTTGATTAAGAATGAAAAATTTTGGGTTCTAAAAAATTTGATTAATAAAGAGAGAATGAATTACAAAATTGGGTTTAGAAAAAATGTACCCCTCTATGAAAATGAGTTTCTTAATGTAAGGATATGGGTTCCAAAAAAAAATTATATGTAAGATTCCCTTACGGTTATCATTCCAAATTTTCTTAACGAATTAAAATCGATTGGAGGGTAATGATTGTGTAAAAATATCGGCAAGTTGATATTGTGTTCCATTAAATTGAAGAATATTATCTTCTTTGTGTTTAAGATCATTAAAAAAGTGATGCCTAATGTCTATATGTTTTTAACAAGAGTGATGTGCCTATTTTTTGAATAGGGAAATGGAACTTGTATTATCACACAATATCTATGTTTTGGTAAAACTCATGCCAAAGTATTTGAGTGTGTGTCGGATCCAAAACACTTGTTCACAACAACTCCCAGCTGCTAAAAATTCATCTTCAAGAGTGGAATGTGCTACTGACTGTTTCTTCTATCTGGACAGAGAAACTATTGAATCACCTAGGAAATGGCATGTTCTGGATGTACATTTTCTATCCATTCTACATCCACAAAAATCCACAACATGATATTTGTTTTGACATAAACATTTCAATACAAATTAAAAAGTACTAAATACATGGTTTCCTTTAAATAAGAAAATTTCATTTCCCTGCATTTAAATGAGATTCCATTGGATTAGATTTTTATTATGAACATAAGAATACTGAAACCATGATTCATTGATAAATAGTTGTTATGTACAATAAAATTCCTATAATTCCTCTAAAATATTTTTGATCAAATGGTTTCCATGCTTCGTTAAGTTCAAAAGAATTTGACGTACTGATTAGAGTGCTTATACTTTTAATGTTTTCATATCCATACTTCTGAAAAATATCATTAATATTTTATGTGTTGGTATATATGTTCCTTCTAGTTATTTATATATTTTAAAACATAGTAAAAATGATAACTCACCCATCATACTCATCTCAAACTAAGATTTAATGAGATTCACAAATAAATTTGTTAAAGAGTGTTGAGTTCACCCAAATATAATATCATTAACATATATTTTAACAATCAAAACATTATTCTTATCATTCATTATAAAATTATTTGGATCAGTATTTTCCTTAACATAATTATATTTTAAAAAAAACATGTATTTATATTATAATTGGATCTAGTGGATTATTTAAGTCCTTATAATGGTTTGGAAAAATTGAAATCATATTCATGATTTTTTGGGTCCTCAAATAGAGGAGGTTGTTCAAAATAAAATTTCACATGAACATATCTATTCTGGAAAGAAAATTTCAAATCCATGTGAAAAAGTATGAAATTATAATATGGTATAAAGAAAGTAGATTATGAATAGTTTAATGTCTTTCTACTGGAGCGTAGGTTTCTTCATAGTCTATTCCTTATTATCAATTATAGCCATTAGAAAATATTCTATCATTATTTCTTACCATGATTCCATTTTCATAAAAAAAAATTCTGAAGACCCATTTAACACCAACTAAAGAAGTAACCTTAGGTCATTCAACCATGGTCCAACCTTTATTCCTTTAAAATTCATTTTTCACGTCTTTCATGGATTTAATCTAATCATTAGAACCTCATGATACATTAGTGATATTTTTTCTAATCAGGAACAGAATAATAGAATTTATACTTCATTTCATAAAAAAATATAGTTCTTATAGGTTGATTCATGTCACCAATGATACTGTCAATAGGATTATTCTTAATAAACAACTGATTTGGGTTTTGTAAAATATGTTCATCCACATATGCTTGAAAATATTATTAGGTAAATACATTATAACCATGTTCTTTAGTGTTTTCCTTATTATGAGAATCTTCTATCAAGGAATGATAATCAGTTTTTGAAAACACATCTGAGGATGTAGGTTAGGGTGGTTTAAAAATAAAAAGATACATTTCAACAAATTTAAAATGAACTATTTATTTGATAGAACAAGTATTTTTTAAAAACTATATAATCCATAGATTTAGTGGAATAGCCTAAGAAAATTCCTGCATCTGATTTCAGTACGAATTTATGTATTTTACCATTAATATTTACGATGAATACATTACATATAAATACATTCAACTAATAATGTCTTGGTTTTCAACCATTACACAATTCATAAGGTGTTTTTTAAGAGATGGTCTGATTAAAATTCGAATTATAGTATAAGAAGTAGTATTGACTACTTCCGGAAAAAAGTTTAGCAATAGAATATTCAATGAACATGGTTCTAGTCATCTCTTAAAGAGTTTGAATTATTCTATCCACAAAACCATTATAATTAGATGTTTAGGGCCTGATAAGTTATGAGTGATTCCTTTTTTACAATTTTTTTTTCATAATCTAAATTTTGAAAATCTACTCCATGATCATTATGAATAGTTATCATGGCAAGGCTTTTCCACTTTTTAACAAGGGTTCTGGATGTTTTGAAATAAAAAAGGATTTAAATTTCTTTTTTAGAAAATCGACCCAGGTTAATATGGTGTAATCATCTACAAGAATAATAACTAATTTTTTCCTCCAATACATTTAGTTTATGTTGGACCAAATACATCCCTATGCACTAAATGTAATGCATTAGAAGATGGGAGTTCATCGATTGATGTAATGATTGAAATATGTTTCTGTACATATTGAAAAAAATAATAAACCATTGATGAAAAAAATATATGCTCTTATATATACATAAGAAATCTTTTCATTTAGAGTTTTTATAGATTCCTAAGGTTATAATGTCCTATTATTCTATGCCATAACCATTATTTATCTCTTATTTCACTATGGAAAGTTATATCAATGATCTTATAGTCATCTATGTTTATTTTATAAACAATCTCATGCCTGTGAGTAGTAATAACAAACACTTCCTTGGAATGGTGCCCTATGAATTTATCATTTGTATATTTCACAAGGTAACCTTCATCACATAATTGGATTATACTAATGCGATTGGGATTAAAAACATTAACAAATAAAACATTCAAAATAAATGTTTTCCAAGAACAACAATGTTACATATACCAACAACTTTTCCATGGGAATTATATCCAAATGTTACTTTTCCTCCGTTCGTCTTGATAATATTTTCAAAAAAGTTATTGTTACCAGTTATGTTTCACGAATATCCACTATCAATGTACCAAGTGTTTCTGTTAGCATTTTTTTTATTTTTCTTGAAATAAATGAGTTAGATATTTAGAATCCAACCATTCGTGGATCTGGAAATTTTATAAATTAATATCTTATGAATCCAGATTTCTATATAAATGTAAGATTTATGAAAACCTAAGGATTGTATTTTATTTAAAGAAAAATTTCTTTCCCAATGTTTACACATTGACACTTAGTGAAAAGTGGAGAAATTTGGGGAATACATTAATTATTACTATAAATAGGTTTCAAATATGATTACTAAATCAATAACTATTTCTAAGAGGATGATTCATTGAATATATTTTATCATTGTTTTTTCACCAGAGGTAAAGATTGATAAAAGTTTCAAAAGAGAAAATATTTTAGACTTTAATCTAATAACTAAATTCTTTTCCTCGTAGTCATTGGTTATAGAATTTGAGTTATCCACTAAAAAATTTTGTAGGAATAACATTTTCAGGATCCAAAGAAATTTTATCTTTATTATAATTAAATTCCATATGGTTTTTAGAAATATTTTCAAAATGATGACTTTCTTATCAACATATTTATAATGATCTGATAATTATTTTGTTAAAATAGAAATTCATGAATTTTCATTCCCTAACAACTTTTTTAACAAATAGTTCTCATTCTATAGAAATATAGGAAATCTAAAATCATTTTAAAATAAAGGTAATGTATTATCTACTGATGAAGAAGATTCAAGATCGAAAGATTCATAATATCCATTATTAAGAAAATTATCATTTAATGAAATAACGGTTCAAGATTCATTTGGGTCTACCTTAACGATAAAACAATTATTTTCAATTCGTAATTTGTTTATAAGACCAATATTCTTCAAACATGAAGACTCATATTCTGAGGATTCACTTGAAGAGTCACCACCAATGGGAATCCAGGTGTCATTTTATTTCCATAATTTCTTATACTTAGATTTGTAATACCTCTTAATGTTTCATTCATAATGACTATGCTTCCTATGTTTTCTTTTAATCACATGGAAATCAGGTTTGATATATCCATACATTTTTTATTCCTAACTGGTTACTTCAGATTCATTCTTTTCCTTTCATTCTTTTTTAATATATCTTCCCTGAAAATATTTCTTCCCACAATCTTTTCCATCCTTTGAGAATGATGGAAAATTAATTCTCAAACTAATCACTATCACTAGATTCATATAATAAAATATATTTCATAGCATTGGATCTAGTTACCGTTTCTAGATTCTTAGCATTAGATGTAGTTGTCAAATCTACACATCCATTACCATTCTTCTTTTTATTGAAATCAGCATCTCTTTTACTTCTAGTTTCATGCAGAAGAAGATTTCCAAATAAATCATTATGTGTAATGTTATATTCTTTTTTGTTCTCATAAATATCAATCCTATTAGATTACCATTCATTATTAACGATGTCAATTATATTATCCACTAGAACTTCCTCGTCAAGAACTTTTTTTCTCATAGATTGAATACTGGTGACAATGTCATTAATATTAGTTTTAATTTGAAAACAGGTTCATGATAATGAAATAGTACTCCATGATATTCAATTTTTAACATATCTCTTCATGTTTCTATCACTTTAGAAGTTCCAAAATTTGAAACATCAAGATTCTTCAAAATGAAGTTGGCAGCGTCACAAGAAGATATCTTAATATATATTTCTTATCGTAATACAAATCAATGTATTTTTTACCTCATTAATTTTGTTAATATTAAAGTTTCCCTTGATTGGTTATGGTTTAAACATACTTTTCGGGAATTTTGTAATAACTAGTGAGAATTACAAAATTCTCTACTCTAGTGTTAATGAAAAAAAGTCTTCATCCTATTTCTCTAGTACTTAGAATCATTACAATAAATGATTGGTGGTTTGGTAGGATTATGGATGTCAATGGAACCAACATTTATTCCGTCAATTCTATAAGAAAATACATTTAGGCAACATTTATTAAAATTTCAAATTTTGAAACAATGAAAAAAATATTTAAGATAATATTAAATGAGAAAAGTGAAGCAATAAAATTTAGAACAAGGAAAATCATGAGCAAGAAAACTTATATGTAATTATAAGTATATAGTGACTTGATCTGATACCAATTTTAGGATAAAAATAATATATGTAGATGATAAATTACAAGAGGTTCTGAATTGTAGGTTTAAAAACTTTTTATTTCAACCATAAGGAAATATATTTTTAATAATGATAACCAAGGTAAATTTACTAACCCACTATTGTTCATAACTAAGAAACATACTTTCATAGGGTCCGAAGAAATGGATCTGGAAAAGAAACTTAAGAACAGATGACTCTACATTAATTGGTATAGAATATTATTTATTAGATTATGTAAAATTACAACAGTATATATGAATGTTATACTTTTATAATTTAATTAAATACAACATAAATAAAACAAGAAACAACAGTCATGTTAAAAAGTAGGAACTTTTTTAACACAACGAGTAAGGCATCCAACAACCATGGATAAAGCACTACAAAATAAAATGACCACTATGGAAGGGGTTGTTGTTTACTTTATATGGGGTTATAACCCCTTCTAAAGATATTAGTAGTAGTTATGAGGAACTGCCGCTAATGTCCCCACCTATTGTTAGTAGAGGCAGTTTTGAGTAAGTGCTGGTAAATGCGTGGTGAATTTAGCGACAGTTATATTATTGGGGGTTTAAAACCCCTCTAATGTTGTCCAAAATTTTACCTTTCTATTAGAGGTGGTTATAACCCCGTCCACCGCTAATAGAGGAATTAGGGGCATTTTGAACCACCCCAATTGTTTATTGCATCATTAGGGGAAGTTAATGCTTCTTTTTTTAAACATGGGTTGTGCATGGAGCCCCTCTTGTCCCCGGTCTCTCGGGTCTCCCCTCCCTATGTTCGTTCGTCTAGATCTCCCCCCATGTCTGGTGTCTGTCTCGGTGTCTGTCTGGGTCTCCACCTATGTCTGGTGTCCCGGTGTCTGTCTGGGTCTCCGCTCCTGGTGTCCCCCTTGACTGCTGCGTGGTGTCCTAGTGTCTATCTGGTGTCCCAGTGTCCGTCTGGGTCTCCCCCTCTCGGTGTCTGTCTGGGTCTCCCCCTGTCTATCTGTCTAGTGTTCTAGTCTCCCCACCCTGTTTGGTGTCTAGTGTCCCGGTCTCCGTGCATGTGCAGTCCAGTCCCGCCCCCGGTGTCTCGGTGCCTGTCCAGTCTAGTCCCGCCCCCAATGTCTCGGTGTCCCATGGTACATCCCTGTTCTCTGTGTGTGTCTCGGTCCACCCTAAAATTTCAAGGGATTCCCAGAATAAAGATTCTAGTGGGATTTGAAGCACGACCCTCCATGATATGTCACCTGCTCTCAAATGACTACCCCAAGTTTTCCTTTGTGTATATTGTACTTATATTTTTCTATTTATATATATTGATAAGTTTATTAAAATATAAATTATATTCATGATATATTTAAATAAATATAACAATATTTTAAAAATATGCATATATATTAATAAACATATATATTAACAAATTTACACATAATTTTTATATTACTGTATTTATATATATTAATAAGTTTATTAAAATAAAAATTATTAAAAAATTATATTTAAATACATATAATAAGTTTATTAAAATAAGAATATATTTTAATAAACAGATATATATTAACAAATTTACACATAATTTATATATTATTGTATTTATATATATTAATAATTTTATTAAGATAAACATTATTTTCATAATACATTTAAATAAATTAAATAAATAACATGTATCTCTATTTATATAAATATAAATAAAAAAATTAATATATATATATATATTGTTGTACACCTCTATAAATAATATATTTACATATATATAAATAAATTTATGTATGCATGTATTTATAAATATATTTATATCAAACACACGCAAATGAAAATGTGTATTTATATATTTATTTGTAATTGTTTATATTTATTTGAATACAAGTATATTATATATATATTTATTTATTTATTTATATTTTTCCAAAATATATTATGAAAATATATGTACATATTATATTTATAAGTACATAATTAATATATATATATATATTACATATTTATATGAATATAATATATTATACATTTTATAAATACATTCATATATTTATACAATATATACTCTATATATATATTATGAATTTTTATAATAAAATTGTAGGAGTTTTCAAACCCTCAGATCTTAAATTAGAGGTGGTTGTGAACCCCCTCTAATGTATGAAATTAGTTGGGGTTCAAGAGGGGGTTTTGAAATCCCACTAATGTATTACATTAGAGGGGGTTTTGATCCCCCACTAATGTTTTACATTAAAGGGGGTTGTGAACCCCTGTTATTTTCTTAAAAAACAAATTTCGTATAACACACACACACATAAAACCTCTAAAATCCAAATGAATATGTGTGTGTGTGTAGTGCCTCTAACCGAATATATATATTGTCTTCAACAAAATATAAAACGCTGCTAATTATTAATGTAGTGATATTTTTAACATAACCGTCTCTAAAATCCAACTACATATTAAAAAAATGGAAAAATAATTTAGAGGGGGTTGTGAACCCCCTCTAAATTCAATGATTAGGTGGGGTTTTGCAGAACCCCCTCTAATGTTATAGAAAATGAATTTAGAGGGTTTTTTGCATAACCCCTTATAAATAACCCCATATAATATACTTTTTTTGTAGTGAAGGTCCCGTTATTTATACATTCATTAATGTCTATATTACCCGCACTAGGGTAAGCACTACATAAGAATACAAGAGTTTGTCTTATTATCCCTGAAATTCCTATAACATTAAGGTAGTCATCACTTCTATATTGTTATCCCCAGAAGTCATCAATTATACTCAATAAAAATTGGAGTCTCACGATGCAAGCAGAACAAGGTGTTCAAGGGTGAACCAGATGTTAATGAAATGCACAAGGCACAACCGACTTTCTCTATAGAGAAATCACTTCACATCATGAAATCTCTAGGATCTTGGAGAAATTTTTTTAATTTTTAGCTTGTTCAAATGATATTATATTTATATTAAAAACATCAATGGTCGACTCCCTCATCCAATGGTTATATTGTTCCTCGAATCATGGATGAAATTGTACATGCGTCACTCAACCAACGTTTAGTTTGAAAAAAAATGGTACTACATAATTTCATCATAACAAAAAATTTTATATTGAAAATTAAGTTGCTTAATAAAAACATTATATCCAAAATATTGGTAAAATTAAAATTATTAGTATAAAAATATAAAAAATTGGACTCTAGAAATATGGATATTCATATTCTATTTTTCAAGGAATTTAGAGTCTGAATTTTATAGATTTTTGGAGTCTAAATTCTAATGAATTTAGATTCATAATTATGGTGAATTAGTAGTCTTAATTATGAGGAATTCAGTTTCTTAATTGTGGGGAATTAAGAATCCAAATTATGAGGAATTTGAAACTGAATTTTGAGGAATTTGGAGTCTGAATTCCAGAACATTTTGTGTCTGAATTTTAAAGAATGAAGAGTCTGAATTTTAGAGTATTTATAGTCTGAATTTTAGAGAACATGGAGATTAAAATTTAGAGAATTATGACTCTGAGAATAGAATGAATCAATATCCATGAAACTATAAGATATGAGGATGCTGATTAGGATCTTAATTGTTGAATTTGTAAAAAAATTAGTTAGAATCATTTCTGAGATGAAATTGAATAATGCATTAGAAATAAGCTATGGATAAAACATATATTTATGAATGAAAATATTAGTTAGGAAAATAATCTTTTGAGAAATATAATTTTCTATAGGAAAATGTGTTTGTGATTTTAAAAACATAGAGGAATGGAAAATTTATAAGAAAACCATATTAAATCAATAATCACCAAACTTTCATGATATGCCTCCAGTTTTTTCATTACCCCAAACACAAGTTTTACTACTTATTTGGGGAGATAAAGCCTAGCCTATGAAAATTCATTGTAATCCATGACATTGAAACATATGAGTAATCTTTTTGTGGTTCACTAAATTTTAATATAGAGATTAGTGAATCTCAGGGGTATCATGGGGATAAGAAGTGTAATGTGGTCATTTATTCTATCTCTGTGATGGATAAATCAAATGATTCCAAAAAATTCCATCACCCCCCTTGTTAAAGATACGGAAAGTGGCAACATAGAAATTTCCTAAGGTGATCAAGGAAATTCTATAGTTTCTAATGTGAAGGGAATATATATAATAATTGCTTATAGGAGAACCCCATCAATGTGATAGAGGAAAAGAACGGTCTAGATGACACTCAAACCATTGTTCATTTCTAAAACTATAAGGAAACATATCACTTTTTTTATTATTAATTTTCAACGAATTGTTTCACCACATCCTCCAATGTGAATCTTGATAACAATGTGTTGATAGTTGTGCGAGTTATTCATTCAATAATATAGAACATGTTTTTTTATTCTTGTTCAACGAATTGTTTTATATCTTGAAATTTTAGTAGAAAAATCCAAACACCACCAGAATGAATGGAAGTAGAGATATCAGTGAAAATGAAAAATGGGGAAATTATTGAATACCATGAATTTAACTCCACCCCTATCAAAATAAGTCGATTGAACATCCTAAAGATCTTTTTCATACATCTATTGGTGGAATTGGATGTTATTCTGTGAATGGATTGGATTTCCCTGTACAGAGCCATCATAAATTTCTATGAGAGGGAAATCACTCTCCATAGGGTGAATCAACCACGAATTCTATACTAGTATAAGGTGGATGATTAATATTACTTAGAAACATCTCCCTAATTATGGATATTAATTCCATATGACTATGGATATCTTTCTATGATTGTTTTATCTATGGAAGGAACCATCCTCAAAAAAAGCCTATCACGAGGGAATTCTCCAATGTCTTTCCCGAGAAATTTCATAGTCTTCCTCCTAGATGAGATGTTAAATTCATGATGGAACTTTTACATTTGTTATTACAAATTAAAAGACACCATATAGAATGGTTGTTGTGGGACTTAAGGAACAAAATAAAAAACCACACGAGAATCTTGAAAAAAAAATTTATACGCCCAAGTGCTTCGTTATGGGGTGCACCGATCCTTTTCATCAAGAATATGAATAGTTCAACACACCATTTCATGGATTATCGTGATCTCAACAAAATACCAACAATGAACAAGTATCCCTTTACACTAATTTATGAGTTGTTTGATCATATACATGCATCACAATACATCTATAGGGTGAAAATGTGGTCACGACATTGCCATGTATGACTGAAGGAGATGGATATCCCAATGGCTACTTTTTGTATAAGGCATGAGCATTAAGAGTCCATTTTGTTTCCATGCAGACTCACTAATTCTCCAAAAATCATCATTTACTTGATGATTATAGACTCAAGATATTACCTTGACAACTTTATGGTTTTATTTACCGATGATATTCAAATATACTCTGAAACCGAGGAGTAGAATGAGGATCATCTAAGAACTGTGATAAAGGCCTTACGAATGGATAAGCTCCATACAAAGTACATCATGTGTGAGTTATGGTTGAAGGATGTCTAATTTATAGGTCATATCAAAACAAGAAATGGTATATCCATGGATACTCCCAATAAAAAGGCAATTGAAGGATGGATGAGGCCAATATATGGGAAAGGTATCCGTATCTTCATGGGTTAGGAGGATAGTATAGCTGATTTGTGAGAAATTTATCATGACTATCAAACCCTATTACCATGCTAACTTGGAAGGGATTCGTGTTTTATTTGAATTATGAATGTGAAGAATGCTTCTTGAATATAAAAATTAGGCTTGTCACATCCAATTTTCTCACACTAAGCACTAGAGAGGACCCTTTTGTAGTCAGAAGAGATGATTCAAATAATGTATTGGGATGTGTGTTGATTAAAAATGAAAAATTCATTGTTTATTCAAAAAGGAAGTTGAAAGATAACATTTAAAACTATCCCACACATGATATATTGTTCACAGCTCTGATCATTTCATTGAATATCCAATAGAACAAACTCTTTGGGGGAGAAGTGTGAAATATATATGGATCAAAAATGTATGAAATATATATTCATATAGAAAGGGATGAATAATCACCAACGATGATGGGTAGATCTCATCAAGGATTATGGCTGGTCAATCCACTACCTTATTTAGAAAGATAACAAATTAGAATATTCTCTATGTATAACAGACCCAAAAATTATACCCTTTATGATAATTAAAAAGGATCCCAAATTCTTATAATTGATCAATATGCACATGGGAATCATAAATATAGGAACATCATCCATCGTTTCAGAAATGGTTTTCAATAGCCACGTTTGGAAAGGTTAAAGGATGGTCAAAATACAACGATGGAATTCATAAAAAATTTGAACTATCATAAAATGTAAATCATTAGAGTTAAATATTAATAAAGATGAAATTACAATATTTGGATCAAGACTATGTGTACCATAAAATAATGATTCAGATAATGATCTATTGGATGATGCACATAGTTCAAATTTCTCCATTAACCCATGAAAAATAATGATTTATATAGATATCTAGGAGAACTATTGGTGGGATAATTAGAAGAAGGAGATCATTGAATATACATCAATGTTCAAAGTATGTCAGTAAGTGAAGGATATCAGGTTAAAGTCTGAGTGGATGATGAAACCATTACCCATACAAACATCAAAATGGGAAGACATAACCATGGACTTTTTTACCATACTTCGGAAAACATCTAAAGGAAAAAATTATATCTGGTTTTTTGTGTATAATCATACAGAGTCATCAAACTTAATTGTGAATAAAAAGGATTTTTCGTTGGATAAACTTGAATGAATTTATATAAGAGAAGTGGTAAGTCTACATGGAGTACCACTATCAATGGTGTCCGATCATGATCCAAGATTCACCTCATTGGTTTGGAAAAGTTTCTAGCATGTCCTAGGAACTATGATTAATTTCAGTAAAACTTATTAACCTAAAACTTTAGGTAAATATAAGTGTACTATCTAATCACTTGATAATATAATTACAGCATTCTCTACAGACTTCAAAGGTGGACATCACCAACATCATCCTTTGGTGGAGGTCCCTTATAACAAATGTTTCCATTCATGCATTGAAATAGATCCCTATGAATCCCATTATGGGAATAGGTGAAGAACCCCAACATGTTGGGATTAAGTTAGGTAAATAAAACATCATGTACTGGAAGTAGTCTTTGAAATGATGGATAAGCTTAAGAATCTCTAGAATCATGTCAATGCAGCTCAGAGTAATCAAAATAGTTATGCTGAAAATCGGTGACCGGACCTAGAGTTTACTATTAGAGACATGGTTTTCTTATTTATATCCTCATGTAATGGGGTCATGAGATATGGGAATATTGGAATGAATTTTTAACACCCCCACCCCAATTACCGAGAGTCGGTGCATTATTACATAACATGGCATGATAACAAAAGATGAAGTCTTGAAAGGCAGAATAGTTTAGTAGCCTTGGAAACAGTAGATAAATTCATAAGTCTTACATTACATGATAAAGTGAAAACTACAACATCATTGTATCCATAGTCCACACTCATATCCCCTAAGACAATCCCTTAAAGTTCATCATAAAATATTTCTTCACATCCTGGGATAAAAAAAATAAAAATGGGTGAGCTCCGATGCTCAGTAAGGATAACAATATAGCGGAAACATTCATAAATAATCATAAACATTTAATGCAATGTACAACTAAAACAAAATACTTTTAAACATGAACTTATACATAATAAAATTAAATAATTCCATTTACATATTAACATGGAAATTCTACTAGTCTAATAATCACATGCAATATCAATAACCACTTTCATAATGATGGAATACAAAATGCCAGACTATCATAACCACATAGTCAAGGCCTTGTCCCAAGACTACAAATAATTTTTTGTCAAGGCCTTGTGCGAAGACAGTAGTTTGTCTCATGAGACCTACGGATGCATCGAGGAGCTATAGAGGGCTCCACCCGTCACTTACTAAGTCTAATGCATTCCTTATATGAGCATGTTTAAACATAACATAAACATTCGTATTAAAACAAGAATATGAAATGTCAATACATTATCCATAAACCCTGAATGGTATAAAAATAACACATCCATAGTCAAACATATCATAAAACCTTCAATACTATAGGGATGTTTTGTATCATAATAAATCAACTTCAATTAAGCTTAAAATCCATCAAAGAATGTTGACATGGATGAAATCAAAACTATTTTTGAGAAATATCTATTTTTTTGAAATAATTTAAAAGTCACATAATTATAAAATAAAAAATTTACATTGAAAATATTCTTATAAGCTTGTGAGGTATGCTTCGACGATTTTAAAATGGCCGAAAAAGCTGCACCCTCCATATAAGTTAAGAAAAACATTCTTAACTTAATTTTTTCAAAAAGGTTAAAAAAGACCTTGTTTGGAATACGACGAAAAGATTACTTTATAAACATCTTATAAAAATTAAAACAAGGGTATAACTGACTCTAACCCATAGCATATAAAATATTAAGAATTTTTTGAAATACATTTTTAAGAAATATTATTGTGGATGATTAAGAGGTCCTAGTAGATAATTTTGTATAAACAACCTCGGATAATGAAGATATTGTAGATTTAACTTTTACCTTGTACTTTTCTTTGGTTGTGGGTAGTTTAACCTCTTGTATAATGGTGAAATAATTGTTATTAAATTATACAAGGATCATATATACTAATATGATATCATATATGATCTTTTAACATTTCTTTGTTAATAATATTTTAGTATTATCGTCATTTCGGGTTTTAACGAATTCATTTTACTTTATATTATTTGTTATGTGATTCCTAATTGTTATGTATGGGATGTATCTTATTGATATAGAAAATGATATCAAATATTTAAACATTATTTTTAATCATCAAATGGAAATTAGTCTTGAATGGATACTATTGGGAATTAATCTCATCGCGTTCATGGAGACGGCAATCCATACATATGCACGGGAGAAAATATCATTCTTTTGATATTAAATTAATATATAATTGGATGGTATATCATATAAACGGAATAATTATAATTTTATATTTATTATATACATCAATGACACCTTTTTATTATACCCATCAATTTAATAATGTATTGAATTACAATGACACCATGACGTGGAGATGGTAGGTTGTACGTACGCACGTATGGTGACATGTCATTAAAAGGATGGATAGAATAATGATTTTGGTTGTAAGATATTTATAATAATATCACAATATATATAAGATACTAGAGTTATTATTTTAGGATGGAAAAAACAAAAAAAGAAGTGGAAAAAGAAAGCAACTTTAATGAGGTGATGAAATATTTACCTCTTCTTCGGGTTCTTTTTTTTTGATTTGATCAAAAGGGCTCAATAGGTTGACTTTATGACTAAATAAAGGCCCCCAGTATGAATCGGGAATATTTGAAAGGGTAATTGGGTAGAGGTTGGCCACGAAAAATGGCTTTTAAGGTGTGAATTAGAGAGATGGTGGAGTGCCCTTTTATAAGAGGGGTGAGGGGCACCTTAGGAAAAGCTAGAAATAATATTTTATAATAAAACAATTTTCGGTTTCTAACTACTACAAAGTAAATTATTTTATGGATAAGGTGGCTATGGGTCGAAAACCACTCATAAAATAGGTTTTAGACATGTTTGGGTCACTATATTAACTTTAACTTTTATATTTAACTCTTAGTTAAATAGTTTGACATTTATAGTGTCTCTTTGTATTTTTATATTATATGGTTAAAATAATTACTATATACATCCAAGAGAAACCAAAATGGATAATTAATGATACACCTATAATTATATAAGTCTTTGAGCTGAACCATAGATTTTTATTAATATAATATCAATGAATAATATAATATTTTTTTAAAAAACTCTTTTATGTCAATTTTGACACTGTTAGGTATTTTGTTTTTTCCCTATTCATAAAAGAATTATTGAGTCGAAGAAAATTCATCTAACCAACCCTAATATGTCTTATTAACCTATAAAATTAGTGCAATTCATAAAAAGTCTCAAATTACTTTTATTTGGATATTTATAATATCAATTATTTTAATAGTTCATTAATTAGGTAATTAAAATGTCATCATTGTGTCAAATATAAAATAAATTATTTAATTTATAAAAAATATAAATGAAATATCATTATATAGGAAATAGTTTTATTTTTATAATGAATATTTATAGTTGAATTTATCTTTTTTATAACCCTATATTAAAAATGTTTTAGTTATTAATCTTTTATTTTAACTCTTTTAACTCTTCTTTGAACTAAATTATAATAAATGTCCTAATCAAAACCAAGTGGACCGAAGAAGTTCAAATTTTATTTGTATGTTTATTTATGGTCGAAAAATACTTATATAATATAATTAGGACATGTTTTAGGGAAATAATAATATCTTTTTTACCCTTAATTATCTTATTTACTTTTAACCACAGTTAATAAAAGTAAAAAGTTACCCTTCAGCAAAAAATTTATCCATATTGTTAAACCACATTTTACTTAATCATATCAACAGAGTCTCTTTGATTTTGGAAATTCCACTCACATAAGTGGTAAAATTTTGTTTTATGTGAATTTGCAAATTCTCCAAGGAGGTGGGTAAAAGACAGTTAAAAGCTCAATAAAATATCTATATATCTAAAATTATTATAAACTGACTCTAATGAATTACATTGATCTTATATAGGTATTATGTATCTATTTTTCACAAAAAAATTAAATAAAATAAATAATTATTTAAAAAAATACGGTTTTAAACTTTAACTCGGTGTTTTTCACTATTCATCAAAAATTGAATATTTTCAGAAAAATACCAAAAAATCACCCAAGCCTAATTTCGATATTTAGAATCCAAAAATGAAGACCATTTTGAATGATAAAATTTATAATATTTCGAAAAGTGTGTATTACAATTCATAATAGCTAATTTGATTGGTTGTGGTGTGTTAGAACACGATGTTGCGTACAACACATGCTAATGTATCACTAAAAGAGAAGTGTATTGTGGAAGCTTGGGGTGTTACATTCTCCCCTCCTTCAAATAATTTTGTCCTCCAAATTTCTAGAATACTACAACATAAAAAGATTCGGGAGGTAATTCATCATATGTTTTTCGGGTTCCCACGTTGCCTCTTCCATCTTAAGGTTTCTCCAAAGAAATTTTACAAGATAAGTCGTCTGGTTTGTCAGCACTTGTTCTCTTGTATCATGAACTATGACAGGCTCTTCACAATAAGACAGAATGAGTTCCAGTTCTATTTACTCATAGGTGAGTACATGTGGTGGGTCAAGCATGTATTTTCCCAATAGTGATACGTGGAATACATCATGAACATTGGAGATAATTGGTGGCATTACCAAACAGTAAGCTACAACCCCAATTCATTCTAGAATTTCAAAAGGTCTGATCTACCTGGGACTGAATTTACCCTTCTTAACGAAACGTATAACACCCTTCCATGGTGTTACCTTCAAGAAAACATGATCTCCTACCTGAAATTAAAAATCCTTCCTTCAGTTATCAACATAGATATTATGTCTACTTTGAGCTTCCTTGGTGTGGTTTTGGATTACCTTTACCTTTTCCATCGTTTCCTCCAAAGGTTTTTGGCCTATGAGTTTTCTTTCACCAACATCATCCCAACGAGTTAGTGTGCGACATCTCTTTATGTACAATGCTTCATATAGTGCCATATGAATACTTGATTGAATGCTATTGATATAGGAAAATTATACAAGAGGTAAATATTGATCCCACTGACCTTGAAAGTAATGTTATCATGATCTCAACATGTCTTCTAATGTTTGAATATCCTATTCTGATTATCTATCAGTTTGAAGGTTGTAGGCAGTGCTCAAACGAAGTTCAATATCTAGGGTGTTCTAAAGACATTTCTTGAATCTTGATGTATAATGTGGATCACGATCAGAAACAATCGATAATGGTACTCCATGAAGTCTCACAACATAATTAATATATTGTCTTGCTAGACGTTCAAGTGGTAAATTTTTTTTATAGCATGAAAATGTGATGACTAGCTAAGAAGATCAACAATGACCCATATTTCTTCATTTATTCTAGGATTATTTGGTAGTCTCATGACAAATTCCATCGTAATACTATCACATTTCCACTCTGGTATGGGAAGAGGTTGCATTACTTCTGCAAGCTATTGCCTTCCAGCTTTCACTTGTTGACAAACCATACATCATGACACAAAATCAACAATCTCCCTCTTCATGTGGTCCCACAAAAAATGATCCTTCGAATCTCAATACATATTGGTGCTTCTAGAATGTATAGATAAATTTGAACAATGAACATCAAACAACAATTCTCTTTTTAGATCAGGTGTATTGGGAACACAAAGTTTCTTACCAAATTTCAAAATTCCATCTTCATACACAAAGTCACTCTATCGCCCATCATTCAAAGCTTTAATATTATTTTGAAACTCTTCATTATCAGTATAAGAACTATTTATCCTTTCTAGTAATGATGTTTTAGCAACAATTTGAAAAATTATTGATGTTTCTCCTTC
Organism: Viscum album; assembly: GCA_963277665.1. Lineage (NCBI taxonomy): Eukaryota > Viridiplantae > Streptophyta > Magnoliopsida > Santalales > Viscaceae > Viscum > Viscum album. The sequence continues at coordinate 1,146,842,297 of OY728148.1, forward strand.
CATGGCGTTTCTTGTATCCATCTTTACATGATCCATGAAAATAGAATCCCTTTCAACTCTCATCTTGTTCAAAAATCAATGATCCTTTCTAATCAGAGCATCTTAAACCTTATTTTCCTTCCCCAATTGGTAGTGTATCGTGCATCCATTATCCTTGAGTAGTTCAATCCATCTCATTTGCCTCATGTTGAGTTATTTCTGTGAGAAAATATACTATAAACACTTGTGATCAGTATAAATATCACATTTTTCACCATAGAGATAGTGTCTCCAAATCTTCAAAGCAATTATTAGATACGCTAACTCAAGATCATGAATATGAGAGTTTTGCTCATGAATGTTTAGCTGTTGTGAAGCATAGGCAATAACCCTATCATTCAGCATAAGGACAAAACCAAGTCCTATCTTTGATGCATCACTATAAATAACGAACCTATCATTCCATGATGGTATAAGTAATATAAGATCATTGAATAATATTCTGTTCAGTTCTTAAAAAAATTCACACACTTTTTTCCAAACAAATGTATCCCTTTAATGTGTTAGATTTGTTGATGGGTTAGCCAACTGGGAAAAATTATGGACGAAATGTCGATAATAACCTACTAAACCAATAAAACTGTGTACCTCAGTTACACTTGTCGGTGTTGGACATTATTGGATTGCCTTGGTCATTGAAGGATCAATGGAAATTCCATCCTTAAAGATAATATGGACAAGAAAATAAATCTCCTAAAGCCTGAATTCACACTTGTTAAACTTCCCATATAACTCATGTCTTCTATGAGTCTTCAAGATAATGTCCAAGTGATTTTCATGATCATTGTAGATTTTGGAGTATACCAAGATATCATCAATAAATAACACTACAAAATCATCAAGATATTCCATGAAAACTCTGTTCATTATATACATGAAGACAGTGGGTACCTTTGTTAATACAAATGATATTGCAGTAAACATGTAATGCTCGTACCAGGTTTGAAATGTTGTCTTTGGAATGTGTTCCTTCATCACAGAGAACCGATGGTATCCAGAACGAAGGTTAATCATTGAAAATAATTGAGCAGCATGCATTTGGTCAAATAAATCATCAATTCGATGTAGGGGATACATGTTCTTTATTGTTATAGCATTGATTTCCATGTAGTCGATACATAACCTCAAAGATCCATATTTTTTCATAACAAAAAGTGCAGGGGCTACACATGTAGATACACAAGGGAGAATAAATCCCTTATTACGCAATTCCTTTAGTTTTTTCATTAGTTCAACTAATTTGACTGTGGCCATTCTATAAGGGGTCTTTGATATGGTCCTTGAACGAGGAATTATGTCAATGGAAAACTAAATTTCTCATTCTGGAGGATGTCAAGGTAAATCTTCATGAAATACATCAAAATATTCTTTCACAATAGTTAAATTCTCTATTTGAACATTCCTTTATTCAATCACAATTATTTCATTTTCTTCCTCCACAATAATTGAATTTAGTTGAGCTACTGGGGTGGATATATATGAGAATTTGGTGGTGATGATTGTGCTCTAAAGATAATTTGTTCATTATCATCATCATCAAAAATCATAACCTCCTTCTTCATATAATAAATCATCGCATCACGGTCTGAAATCCAATCCATACGGAGGATTATATCAAATTCAATCATGTGTATGAGAATCAGATCAGAAGATAAAGAACATTTATATTCTATAATGGAAAAAGATTCACAAAAATTAGTTGTGATGATACTTAACTTAAGAGTTTTAACTGACAACTCCCTTTTTAAATATAATTGGAAATATCTAATTTTCATAGAGAACTGGGAAGATATGAATCAATGTGATGATCCAGAATCAAATAAAGCATTTTCTAAACATGAGGAAACAATTTACTTTCTTTTCATCACCTCTTTCAGAGATTATACCTCAGCAGTAGTGATATCATAAGCTTAGCCTTGATCCCTTGGCCTTTTCAGAGGTAATTTCCCTTCATGATTAGGACATTCATTTGCATAATGTCCCATCTCCGGGAAATTGTAGCATTCTTCTCCTTGGATTCACGAGCTTGGTGGCCTTTTTCGCCACACTTATAAAAGAATCTCATTCCCTTCATGCAAGTACCAGGATGTTTCTTCCCACATTTACTGCAATATAGAAATTCAACTCTTCACTTATTCCCCTTATTTCCATTTCCAGAGTGATCAACAGATCTCTTATTCTCTTTCATTACTTTAATGTCGCAAGACTCATATAATTCTTATTCTGTCTTGATAGCACATGAAACAAAATCATCATACGACAACAAGGATTATGAGACTATTGTTTGACGAAGAAATATTTTTAACCCCTCAAAGAAACAATCGATCTTACTTCTTGGGTTACGTATATACTCTGCACCATGCCTCGCTAACCTTGTAATGTTATCCTCATACATTGTGACATTTCCATCCTCCTTTTTCCTCATACTAGGAAATTGTCGTTCCATATCTTCTCGATGGTCACGAGGAATGCATTTTTCTAAGAAAATATCTTTAAACACCCTCCATTCCATATTTTAAACGTCATCATCTTCCTTTGTATTTTGAATCAATGACCACCATTGATCAGCATATCCCGTGAGGCGGTAAACTTCCATGATAACTTTTTATCATTAACTACTCCCCAAGGCATGGAATATTATCACAATGTAATTTATCCATTTCTCATCTACTAATGGATTTGAAATCCCATTGACTGTTAATGGTTTTTCTTCATGAAGATATATAACATTGATATTCCACACCGTGGATCAGGATTCTCTATACGGGTAATGTTATTATTCATAACCAGAGTGATTTGTTCCAAAATAGTGATAAGATGATCATCACTAGTTGTATCACCATCTCCACTATAATTATTTTGAGTAGGAGGGAAATCCCTATATGGAGTGCATGCATTAATAAGGTTTCCATTCCTTCCACTAGGTTCCATTTCTAAAAAATGGCATAAACTAGATTAGTTTATGAATCGAAATACATAATTCCAAACTCGTTAAACGCTTAACATAAATTGAATAGTTATTGGATATAATCCATAATCATAAAAAATGTTTTCTTTGAGGACGTATATACTCATAAACCATTCATTATTGTTTGTAAAGAAAATGATAATTTTCATAAGAATATCCCCCGGGAGTGTCGTAACCAAGAGTGCACCAAGCCTCTTTATCATGCACCAGTTCTTGTTCGTGTCTAGCTCAATGTGGTGTTTTCTGGTTTTACCCCTAGGTACATCTGTGCCAGAGCTGCCACTACCTGACCATATCCAGACAAGGAGGTATTTCTTGGAAAACTTCCAAAATCTCTACAATACCAAAATTCAAAGAAGTTATTCTATACAAATCCCCAAAGTCTAAACTAGGGCTATGTGCTCTATTCATATTTCATCTAAATCTGGCTTCTGTGGTTTCAACTAAATTTTATCTGATACCAATTGTAACATCCCAACCCCAGTTTCCCAGAGTTGTTGCATTAATACATAACATTGGCATGATCACAACAGATAAAGTCTCAAAAGACCGAATAGTTTAGTAGCCTTGGAAACACTAGATACATTCATAAGTCTTACATTACATGATAAAGTGAAAACTATAAAAAAATAGTCTCCATAGTCTACACTCATATCCCTTCAGACTATCCCTGTAGGTCAGTGATAAAATACTTCTTCAAATCCTGGGAAATATAAACCATAGAACGGGGTGAGCTCAGATTCAAAGTAAGGATAACAATATAGAGAAAACTTTCATAAATAGGCATAAACATTTAAGGTAATGTATAACTAAAACAAAATCTTTTAAACTTTATATCTTCATAATAAAACGTAATAATGCAATTTATGTATTCACATTGATATTCTACTAGTCGAATAATCACATGCAATATCAATAACCACTTTCATAATGATGGAATGCATAATCTCAGGCTATCATAATCACATAGTCAAGGCCTTGTTCCAAGACTACAAATAATAATTTGTCAAGGACTTGTGCCAAGACACTAGTTTTTCTCATGATACCCACCGATTCATCGAGGATCTATAGTGGGATCCAACCATCACTTACTAAGTCCAATGCATTCCTTATATTAACAGTTTTAAACATAACATAAAAAATCTTATTAATACTAGCATACAAAATTTCAATACATTATCCATAAACCATGACTAGTATAAAAATAACACATCGACAATCAAACATTTGAAAAAACCTTCAATACTATATTAATGTTTTGTATCAAAATAAATCAACTTCTAATAAGCTTAAAATCAATCAAAGAATGTTGACATAGATGAAATGAAAACTATTTGAGGGAAATAACATTTTTATGAAATCATTTAAAAGTACCCTAATTATAAAATAAAACATTTACATTGAAAATAATTTTATAAAATTGTAAGGTAATCTTCAATGACTCTATAATGGTGTAAAATATCTAAACCCGCCGTATATGTTAAAAAAACATTCTTAACCTAATTTTGTCGAAATGGATAAGAATGACACTTTTTTGAAAACAATGGAAAGTTTATTTTATAAAAATCTTATAAAAAGTAAAAAAAGGGTATAAATTACTTCAACCCATATTCTATAAAATATTAAGAACGTTTTGAAATAAATTTTTAAGAAACATTGATGTGGATGATATAGAGGTCCCAGAAGGTAATTATGTATAAACAATCTTAGATAATGAAGAGATTGTAGAATTAACCCTTACCTTGTACTTTTACTTGGTCGATGGTAGGTTAACCTCATTTATAATGGTGAAATAATTGTTATTAAATTATTCAATAATCATATACACTAATATTAAATCATATATAATCTTTTAACATCTCTTTGTTAATAATATCTTCGTATTATCGTCATTTCGAGTGTTAACGGATTCGTTTTCCTTTATATTCATTGTTCTATGAGTCAAAATTATTATGGATGGGATGTATCTTATTCATATTCTGAATGATATCAAGTCTGTAAACATTATTTTTTAACATCTAATGAAATTTAGTCTTGAATGGATATGATGGGGAATAAATCTCATTGCGTTTGTGGAGACGGTAATCCTTACGTACGCACGACCGAAAATAGCATTCTTTTGATATTAAAATAATATATAATTGGGCGTTATATCATATATACTGAATAATTATCATTTTATATTTATTATTTACATCAATTACACATTATTATTATGCCCATCCAAATAATAATGTATTGAATAAAAATTACACCACGACGTGAATATGGTAAGCCGTATGTACACTAGTTTGGTGACATTGTCATTCAAAGGATGGATATAATAATGATTTTTTTGTACCATTTTAATAATAACATCACAGTATAGAGAATATATAGTAGTTATTATTTTATAATGGAAAAAACAAAGAAACAAAAAGTGGAAGAAGAAATGAACTTGAATGAGGTGATGAAATATTTACCTCTTCTTCAGGTTCTTCCTTTTTATTTGATAAAAAGGGCTCCATAAGATGTCTTTCTGACTAAAAAAAGGCCTCTAGTCAAAATGGATGATAGTTGAGAGGGTATTTGGGAAGATTTTGGCTGAGTAAAATAGCTTTGAAGGAGTGAATTATAGAGAAGGGGGAGTGCCCTTTTATAATAGTGGTGATAGGCACCTTAGGAAAAGTTAGAAATATTATATTTTAATAAAATCATTTTCGGTTTCTAGTGCCTCCAAAAAAATATTTTTTAAATTATAATGAGAGTTGGGATCGAAAACACTCAACCAATAGGTTTTATACAGGTTTGGGTGACTATATTAACTTTAGCTTTTAGATTTAACTCTTAGTTAAATAGTTTGACATCTACGATGTCTCTTTGTATTATTATACTATATGGTTAATAAATATACTATAAACATTCATGAGAACCAAAAATGGTTCATTAATGATACACATATCATTATATAAGTCTTTTTTATGAACCTTAAATTTTTATTAATATAATATCAATTAATAATATAATATTTTTTTTAAAACTCTTTTTTGTCAATTTTGACACTATTAGGTATTTAGGTTTTTCTAAATTTATAAAAGAATTATTTCATCAAAAAAAATAATCAAACCAACCCTAATATGTCATATTAACCTATAAAATTAGTGTAATTCATAAAAAGTTTAAAATTACATTTATTTGGATATTTATAATATCAATTATTTTAATAGATCATTAATTAGGTAATTACTGCATCATTATTGTGTCATAAATAAATTAAATTATATAATGTATAAAAACATAAATAAAATATAATTATGTAATAAATCTTTTTAGATTTCTAATGAATATTTATAGTCTAATTTATCTTATTTATAACCCTATGTTGAAAATTGTATAGATATTAAACATTGATTTTAATTATTTTTACTCTTCTTTGAATTAAATAATAATAAATGTCCTAATCTAATCCAAGTGGACCAAAGTGGTCATATTTTATTACTAAAGTTGTATTTTGTTGAACTATACTTATTCAATAGAATATGGACATGTGTAAGGGTAATAATAATATCATTTTTACCCTTAATTACCAAATTTAGTTTTAACTGTGGAAAATAAAAGTAAAAAGTAACTATTCACGAAAAAAAATTTCACCTTATTGAACCAAATTTTATGTACATATATGAAATGCGTCTCTCGGATTTCTGAAATTCTAGTCACAGAAGTGGTATAATTATGTTTTTTGTGTATTTTCAAATTCTCTTTGGAGGTGGGTAAAAGTCAATGAAAAGTTCAATAAACTTTATATATATCTAAAATTATTATAAACTTACTACAATGAATTGCATTGAAATTATATAGGTATTATGTATCTATTTTGGAATAAAATAAACTTAAATAAATCAAATAATTATTTAAATAAAAATTTGGTTTTAACCTATAACTCAGTGGTTTTTCACTATTCATCAAAAATTGAAAGTTTTCATAAAAATAACAAAAATTCACGTTAGGCTAATTTAGATATTCTGAATCCAAAAATGAATTACATCTAGAAATATAAAATTTATAAAATTCCAAAAACTGGGTATTACTATTCATAAATACTAGTTTGATTGGTTGTGGTGTGTTAGAACTTGTAGTTGTATACAAAAAATGCTACTCTATTATTCAAAGAGAAGCGTACCGTGGAACCTTGGGGTGTTACAGAATTTTCCAAGGTATATTGGCCCTTTCGAGATCCTTTTTTGCATTAGATCATTGGAATATCTCCTAGAACTAAAACAAAACCTATCTCAAGTGCATAATTTATTCTATGTATCACTCTTGAGGATGTATATCCTAGAACCATCACATGTACTCAATCCAGAGGTGGTACCATTGGATATTGACCTTTCCTATGAGGGGAACCTAGTAAAGATCTTAGATCATAGAGAAAATGTTCCATGAAATAAGAAAATTTTCTTTTTCAAGGTGATTTGGAGACACCATATGTTTGATAAAGTAACATAGGAACCATAGTAGGAGATGAAGCATAGTTTCGATAATATATTTTATTATGGGAAAAATATTTGGAGGGTGATATTTCATTTGTGGGAATGGTTGTCATAGTTTGACCATTTATGAATAAAATTGATTTTCTTTTAATTAAATTTTTTATTGGTTATACAAGGAATATGAACTTATTTTATTATATCGAATTGGATTTAAATTAATTTTATGAATCGTTAATATTGAAAATATAATCTTTCAACAACGATCACATGAAATGTATAGATATATGGTTATAACAAATCCCTTTGACACATAAAAAGGATGTGATGACCTTAACTCGTAGGATTGTTCCCTATGAAGCCCATTTACTAGATCTTTCAAGGGAGAGAACATTTCTAGAATTTTCATAAGGCGAATACCATGTTTATATCTAGAAACTTATGAATGAAGTAAAAAAATTAGGATAATTTCATGATAATCGAGATGATGACCAGATCCATTTTAACCAAATGGGCCCAAGAAATCCCCACCATCGCACATCATACTCCTACGACATATGCTAGTTTTATAAAGGGATATGTAATAAGAACCTATCATTATGATTATGTAAATTATTTTTCTATAGAATAGTGAATATAAATCATTCTAGAATTGTTACAATGTATATGAATTTTAATGGAAATATATTTCTTTTGTTTAATATTCAAATTCAATTAATAATTCTATTTCTAATGAATTAGTGGATTTTGAAATAAATATTAATCTAATAAATTATTGTTATTAAATTTATTTTATCAATATAGATGATCATATTAATTTAATGAAGTCAATAGTAATATATATTAATTTTTAAAAATAGTTTAGGTCAAAAACCATTAAATTTTAAATAAATTTTGGGAAGTATATTAAAATTGAAAATAATAATATTTAGAAAAATATTTTTAATAATTATAATTAATTTGGAAATCAGGGTCTCAAAATTCTTGGATGGTCAATTTTTCATTACTTTCTGAGAAAATCAATTTTTTGGGTGAAAAATTATATATCTTATAAATATACGGGATGTTTATGACAGAATAATGGCCTAATGATGATGTTATAAATAATATAAAAAGTATATTCATCCAAATATATAAATTTCATTTAAAATAATGTAATTTTAGTTTTATTTTATTTATTTTATAATTCCTTATTGAATCCCCCAAAACATATATTATATATTCATATTTAAAAAAATTGGTTGAAATTAAGACTCACCTCCTCATAATAAAAGAAAATATTTTAATATATTTGACTGATAGCCTTATAAAAGAAATTATACATTTCCCCTTTTCTATAATCCATTTTAGAAAAAAAAGGTGTGGTTAATGGTTTTGAATATATTATTATGTAGACTCCAAAACAAAAATAATAATGAAATCAATATTATTTCATATATAAGCCCACCCAAACTCTCATTTTTCTTCACTCAATAACATTGAGTATATAAAAACCTATTCCTAATTCTCTATAGATTCCTACTAGTGCTACCAAAATAATTTAAGAACCATCTCCCAAGCCTTTGGATTCACACATTCATGTAATAGATCTTCTACTCCCCTCATTAATCAAGCACTCCTTTTGTGATATGCATTTCAATTTCAAATTTCAGATGTTGGGATATGTTAAATAATAATATCATTACTCTCCATTTTTTATAAATAATTAGAGCTTCCTTAAAATCTCATTAATCCATCCGTTATCTTTTATATACACCTGTTACGATGCCAAAATTCTGTAAGGGATTTATTTCTTCTCATTCCCATTCAAGAATTTCTTTTATAATATATATCATAAATTCATTTTCATGTGTTGGGGTATAATGTTCCATGATACCATAATATTATATTTTATTCATAATTTTTTGGAGATTACATTCAGTCCAATTAATCCTCCCTGTGATCCTTAATTGCCACAGGTTAAAATGCTGAAATTTTGTAAGGGGTCTTCCACTAGTCACCTTTATTAAGCATCACTTTTATTTTAAGTCCTATAATATAAGATTTCATATGTTTTGATATGTTCATAAGTATTTCTATTAATTTTAATTACATGAATAAATAATTTTAGAATCCTTTCTACATCATCAAACCATTTTATGAATTTTTATTTGATGTCGTTATGACAAAGTAATTGAACAATGATTTTCCATCATGTAGAGAATACCAAACATGTTTCTCTAAAAAGGGTATATAAGGCCCCAGCCTTAAAACTAACTTAATCTTGAGTTATTACAAGATTACACATTGAGGAACTTTTCAGGTTTAGAGTTTTAGAGAATTAGATCATAAAACATGCATTACATTCCACATTTAAACAATGTGGTTACATAAAAGATAGTATTCATTTTTCCCATCAACAGAAACATATTTAAAATAAAACATGGATTCTTTTTGACACTTCCTTGACACTATCATCATATCATGTACCCTTCCCTTGACCAGTGAAAAACATATCAAAAACATCGGATGAGCATAAAAAGCTCAGTAAGGGATATAAAAATATGGAAAGGAAACATGAGTACATGTATAGATAAGAATGAAATCATACTTTACCCATAAAACATAAGAACTTTAACATACCTCATAAAATCATTAATAAATCATAGAAATCATAAGACATAAAAGTTAATATGAGGCATTCATAACATTCTTACGTAGGGTGTAACCCTATTGGTTACGTTTGGAATACCCACCACATTATATTCCCTAAATCTTTTCGGAGAAACCTTAACGTTTCACTCCTTCGCGTTACCCAATGCATTGGAGAGCTATATCGGGGTCACCCGCCCTTTGTTTATCACGGAACCACCTATTTTCATAACAATGCCCAAGAACAATAACAAAAACGTATCAAATAAAACATGCATAAAGTAAACATAACATTTCCACATTTCAATCACAATATAACATTTTAGTATATTGAAATAATGATTCCATTCAAAAAGAAACCATTTTTAAAACCATTTAAAACATTTAATAAAGTGATTTTTGAATCAAAGTGTCCCATACCACCTTGAATATGTTAAAATTCTAAACCATTAATAACCATATAATTAAATCCATAAAACCATTTTGAAAACATGGATATTAATAAGAAAAAATAATTAAAACATTTAAAGTGATATTTTAGTTAAAGGGGTTCTACCAAAATTTGAGACACTTGAATACACTAATTGAGGAATAACATTTAGTCAGAACTTTATAATATCATGAGAATAAATGGATTCAGGATATAATATTCTAAAGTACAGTATATACTCTATATAATAGGGAATTGGTGCATAACAACAATGAAGTCTCAATAGAAATGTAAAATGTGATGAATTCCCTTATAAAGAAGGTTTCCTTAAATTAAGGATAATTCAATCTCAAAATTATGTGGGAAACATATAAATACACCCAATATAAGTGGATATTAACTGTAAAACAATAAAAGGTCATTCACACATATTCAAAATATGACATATTCAATAACTGCATGTTGAACCCAATGAAATCGAAATTGGGTTAAAAATTTTCCTTGGTAAAATTCGACAGCCTAACGGCATCACTTCAAAATTCAGGAAAAGAGTTGATGAGAGATAAAAAGGGCATATCATCCCTTGAACATAAAATTTACATCAATAAGGATGTAAAATAACATATCCCAACATAATAGTATGTGAATTAAAAGACATAAAAAATAAGTCTTTTAAAAAGAGGAGGGTGAAAGGTCCCCTTACCGAGTTGGGTAACTTTCGAAACGTACACCCCATGGAAGAAGGGTCATACAATGAAGATGTGAATACCCATAAATGAAATTATACTACAAAAAGTGTATAATAATGGGAATTACATACACCACTCAATGGTAATTGTGGCAAATGTAGCATAAATCTCAAATGATTAAAAGTGAGAAGAAAAATCCCTTACGAAAACTCGACAGACTAACGGCACCACTTAACACTTCAAAATGGATTGATGAGAGGGAATAGGTTCTATCATCATATGAAATTAAAAATTACATTAAGATTAATATAATAGAATATCCCAATAACAATAAATATGAGCTTTAAAAGGAATGACATAAAAGAGTGTACTTAAAAAGAAAGAGAGGAGTAGGATCCCTTACCTCGGGTCCGACTTGACTCGATCGTTCTTTAATCTCCCGAATAATAAACATGAGTTAATTTCTACTTCCTTAAGAACCTTTTTCAAGTTCATTATTCCTTTTAAATCACTTATTACCATGTCATGAACACTATGTAATTATTTTAGTTAATAACTGTCATTTAAACGATCATTGGTACATGAGTCAAAATATGCTCTTTATAATTACAAACTGTTCATGTATCTATTATATCCAGAGTTATAATCATGATTTATATATCATATATATCATATATATCCAGTAAATATTCATTTTATACTATTCCATATCATTTGGAGATAAAAAACGAAAACCACTGTTCATGGAGACGGTAGGTCGTACGTACACATGAACGCTACTTTCATTTTATTATTTTTCATATTAATGGAATTAAAAATAAATAATATATTTATATATATATATATTATAATTCCATTATAATATATATGTTATATAGGTCACATATGTTCATTAATTTCATTCTTTATACATTCCATGTATTTCATGTATGAGTCACATCACATGAGGGGGTGGTAGTCCGCACTTCCTCATATGAAATTATTGCATTTACACAACATTAAATGAATAATGTTATGGTTTAAATATAAAATAAAGAAGCATATAGTAATCATAAATACCATATATATCTTATATAAAATACAGTGACATCATAATGGCCACCTTTAAAGGTGTTATTAGAATATTAAACAATCATCGATTCGTGAGGCAGAAAATCGCCAACCACAGAAACAGTATGTTCTTTAACCATTAAACGAAGGTGTGTGTAAGTGTAGATCGAATACTTATTATAAAAACATCCTAGTATATTTAATATACTGGAGTTTTTACAAATGAAATGAATAAAAAGAGTTTAGGGGGTTGGAGAAGCAAAATAAAACAAAAGGACTCAAGTCAAGGCATTACCTTAAAATCGGGTAACTACCTTTGGTTTGAGCTCAAAGGCTTCCTTGGGAAGACTTCTGCCAAAATTTAGGCTTCAAGGAGTAAAAGAGTGATGTGGAGAGACAAAATGGGTAGGGGTTGGCCGAGCCAAAGGCTTTGGGAGTGTGGGTAATGAGGTAGAGGTGGGGGCCTTTTATAAGAGGAGAGGAGGGGAACTCTTGGAATGTAAAGAAATGTTACTTTATTTGAAAATCATTTTCGGATTCAAAAGATCCCACATTGATATAATTCGAGGGTAAGGTTATAAGGGTTCGAAATCAACCCATCCAATCAGTTTTGGACATGTTTAGGTCATAGATTTCACATTATCATTTCATTTTATTTAAATCCATTATTAATGAGGTAATCGCTGCATCATCATGATGTCACAAATAATTTAATAAATTTAATGTCTAAAAATTATGACAAAATATCATGATTTAAGAAATAGTTTTATCTTTTTAATGAATATTTAGAGTCTAAAAGATCATTTATTTAGACAAAACTAAAAATATTATACTTAGGTGATACATTCATTGTCACATTTAACATTCTTTAAAAATAAAAAGATAAAAAGTCACTTTCTCACAAAAGTGATTCCATGGGGCCCCCAAGTTTGGCACAAGGCATCCCATGGTCGGCCATGAGACAACCAATATCCTTAAGATACATTTTGTGGTCATTTTGTATTATTATTATATTATCTTATTATCTTTAACTACCCGATTACTCATTAATCAAGATAATTAAAGATAATTACCGACGTTACTATTCATAATGTCCAAAAACAAAAGAGTCATAATTTCATAATTTGGACCTCATGATTCCAAATATTTCATCCATTTTACCAAATTCCAAACATGTAAATTACAATAATTAATTTAAAAAAACTTCTCGTTGTCAAAACAATTAGCGTGTTTTTTTAGAAACAATATTTATGAAAAGTTTGGCACTTGTTTATGCCAAATTCCAAAGTGAAATTAATCCCAATTAACATCATTGAATTACATGGTAACAATATATTCTAGTTACACTTTAAAAAAAATGATAATATAACTATATAAATAAATTATATGAAAAAGCAGTTTTAATGTAAAATGAAGTATTTTTCACTATTCATTGAAAAATGAACATTGTCAGAAATATACCAAAAATTATCCCAAGGTAAATTTCAATGTCCCAATCATAAATAATATGATTATTTTGAAAAATAGATCATATAAAATTGTCAAAAAGTGGATTTAAATGAGGTTCACCATTAAAAGGCGGTTAATCAACCTTTTAAAGAATATTGGAATGTTTACGCTTAAAAACTGGATTCATTTGCATTTATAATCCCCTAACATTTATTGAAAAAAAAATTGACAAACTTATATAATAATTTTTTAGTTAGTTCTGTTCATTCCCTCCATTACAACAGCTAGGCGTTAACTACCATTTAAAATAATATTATTTTACTATTAGAGTGCAACGTAAGATTTCAAAGAAACTTGTTGTTGCATATTGGGTATGCCATTGAGCATAGCATTCCATTTAAAGTACTAATAATATTTTATTCAAAAATATGGATAAATGTGAAAATGTCATACTCTTTATTTACCTGGGGTGTTACATCCTTCCCCCCTTTTTGGAATTGCGTCCTCGCAATTTTAAAATTGGGCTTGAAAACTCCATTTAAAGTCCCACATCGGAAAAGGAGTAAATTAAACTATCACTTTAATAGAAATAAAGGGAAGTACAAAGGTCACCCAAGTTAACCCATACTAGGATTCCATGTATGAAAATATTGACATTGAGGAAAAAACAAAGGGTCATGTTCTGATGGAGAGTGATAGTAAACATATCTAGGAGAAAGTGAACCATAATAAAATCACAAACTTGTGATGGGTTAAATGGTATTCTATTCTCCAGTAGGAAAAGTTAACAGACAACAATTTTGTTTTATGTTAATTTTGATTTAAGAATTTATTTTTTAGCTTAACTAAATCATAATGAAACATACTTACTTGTCATGTAGACTTTGAACTTTTACTAGATTCCTTAATCAAACTCATATTTTCTCCAAAAGATGAGTATTTAGGAAGACTTGTTCACATTAAGAGTACTATAATAAACTTTTTTAGAATCACCTAATCCACAAAAGATAACTATATACTTCCCATGTCTTTAGACATTAACCAAAACCAAAACCAAAAAGGTTAGTACAAGATCAGATAATCCAGAAAAGGATAACGCTTTATAAAAAGAAAATCTATTCTTAATCTCCAAAATTATTCCAACAAAACCCAAGGTTCAACAAGGACCATTTGATAAACAATTTGTCCATAAAATTATTCAAAGTAAACCAAACTAATATTGAAACCCAAATATTTGAAGGATTTAGTCACATAGACTTCTAAGTTAAATCGTAACATATAACTCCAAACAACATCAGTTGCTCTTAAAGTCTCGTATTGAAAAGTAATTAACCTAATCACATATCCTCCATGATAGGTTAATAAATTTCCATAGATAACCCAAAATCAACATACTCTTAATTCATAAAATCATCTAACTAAAATGAATCAGTCAAACTGACCAGGGACTTCACGTAGTCCAGTGGTAGGCGATAAATACCAGTCGCACTTTGGTTGTGGGTTTGATTCCCGCAGCTTTTTCCGACGCGACGGGTTGTCACACGGTCTGTGTGTTGTCATTTTTATAAAACTCCAAAAATAACCCTAACATGTTTTAACCTCAATTTTATCTCATGTATTTCACTTCTATAGTAACATATAGTAACCCATAATTACCTCAAAAGTAAGGATCATATAAACCCAAATGGTTCTTTATAACTATGTCCACAAAAGAACAGATAACTATTCCTTGAATAAAATTTTCATATATTATACATCAGGGTTACACATAATATAAAAATTCTTCTAATGTAACCCCATCATCAAAAGAGACTTAATACTCTTAATAATTTCACCATAACTCTTGAAGCCCTTATATGCTGACATCTTACTCATTAAACATTATTCATGATCCATTAACCATTCCATTCCAACTTATTCTGAAATACTTCTTTCATACAAACAAAATCATGAATCATATCCTAAGATTCCAAAATAGGAAAACAATAGTCATGAAATAATTCATAACATTGATTAGTCATTTTAAGTTTCTTCATCCTCAATCAGAATGGCTTTAGGTATTGGTAAGAGAACATTTGTATGATCTTGGTGATCCCATTCACGAAACTTCTTCATAGGACATGTGTTTGCATAACGACCATGCACACCATATTTAAAACATTCAATTGATCCCTCGGAAAGAACTTATTTCCCTTTCCTCGAGTCAACTGGATGCTTCCTTTTTCCATGGTAGGTTATTGCTTTCTGACCTTCATTTCCACATCTATAGCATATTTCTGTCCCTTTGAAACATTTTCCTTGGTGTTTATTTCCACATTTTTGACACATAATTTTTTGAACACACTTACCTTTATGATTATTACCTGTAGTTTTGTAGGGATTTGTTTCTCTCATATATGATCCCTTAGAGAAATCACCAAGGTTTATGTTGTCAATCATGACTCCAGATAGTTGGTTAAGTATAATCAAAAGAGTTCTCATTACAGCTCCAATATCATTCAGTTTCTTTCTCAAAAAACTATCATAGTTTCCTTTACATCTACTATTACTTTGGTGCCTGCTAGATCCAGCCATTTACTAAAACCAAAAAGGTCAGTGTGAGTATATCAACAAAACCATCATGTACTAAAGAGGAAGATAAACACTAAGATATACTTACTCATTCACATTATCTAAAACTAGGACTCTTTCTGAAATCCTAACCATTATGGTAATGTCACTTATGCTTAAATAATACCCTAACCTCTAAAGTTATCTAAACCGACCTTTGATTCCAACTATAAGGCCCCAGCCTTAAACCTTACTTAATCATGAGTTATTAAAAGATTACACATTGAGGACCTTTTCTGGTTTAGATTTTTAGATAATTAGATCATAAAACTTGCATTACATTCCACATTTAAACAAAGTGGTTACATAAAAGATAGTATTCATTTTCCCATCAACGGAAACATATTTAAAATAAAACATGAATTCTTTCATGACACTTCCTTGACACTATCATCATATCATGTACCCTTCCCTTGACCTCTGAAAAACATTTCAAAAACCTGGGATGAGCATAAAAAGCTCAGTAAGGGATATAAAAATATATAAAGGAAAAATGATTACATGTATACATAAGAATGAAATCATACATTACCCATAAAACATTAGCACATTAATATACCTCATAAAATCATGAATAAATCATAGAAATCATAAGACATAAAAGGTAACTGGAGGCATTCATAACATTATTACGTAGGGAGTAACCCTCTTAGTTACGTTTGGAATACCCACCACAATATATTCCCTAAATCTCTTCGGAGAAACCTTAACGTTTCACTCCTTCGCGTTACCCAATGCATTGGAGAGCTATATCGGGCTCACCCGCCCTTAGTTTATCACGGAACCACCCGTTTTCATAACAATTCCCAAGAACCATAACATAAACGTATCACATAAAACATGCATAAAGAAAACATAACATTTCCACATTTCAATCACAATATAACATTTTAGTATATTGAAATAATGAATCCATTCAAAAAGAAACCATTTCCAAAACCATTTAAAACATTTAATAAAGAGATTTTTGAATCAAATTGTCCTATACCACCTTGAATCTTTTAAAATTTTAAACAATTAATATCCATATAAATAAATCCTTAAAACCATTTTGAAAACATGGATATTAATAAGAACAAATAATTAAAACATTTAAAGTGATATTTTGGTTAAAGGGGTTCTACAAAAATTTGAGGCACTTGAATACAATAATTGAGGAATAAAATTTAGTCAGAAATTTATAATATCATGAGAATAAACGGATTCATGATATAATATTCCAAAGTACAGTATATACACCATATAAGAGTGAATTGGTGCATAACAACAATAAAGTCTCAATAGAAATGTCAAATGTGATGAATTCCCTTATAATTAAGGTATCCTTAAATTAAGAATAATTCAATCTCAAAATTATATGTGACAAATATAAATACACCCAATATAAGTGGATATTTTTTTTAAAACAATAAAAGGTCATTAACACATATTCAAAAGATGACATATTCAATAACTGCATGTTGAATCCAAAGAAATCGGAATTGGGTTAAAAATTTCCCTTGGTAAAATTCGACAGCCTAACGACATCACTTTAAAATTCAGAAAATGAATTGATGAGATATAAAAAGGGAATCTCATCACATGGAAATTAAATTTACATCAATAAGTATATAAAAGAACATATCCCAACATAGTAGTATCTGTATTAAAAGACATAACAAAAGAAGTCTTTTAAAAAGAGGAGGGTGAAAGGTCCCCTTACCGAGTGGGGTAACTTTTGAAACGTACACCCCATGGAAGAAGGGTCATACAATGAAGATTTGAATACCAATATATGAAATTATACTAAAAAAATTGTATAATAATGATCAGTACATACACCACTCAAAGGAAATTGTGGCAAATATAGCATAAATCTCACAGGAATAAAAGTGAGATGAAAAATCCCTTACGAAACCACGACAGCCTAAAGGCGCCACTTAAAACTTCAAAATGGAATGATGAGAGGGAATAGGGTCTCTCATAATATGAACATAAAAATTACAGTATGATTAATATAAGAGAATATCCCAATAACAAGAAACATGATCTTTAAAAGGAATAACATAAAAGAGTGTACATAAAAAGAAAGAGAGGAGTAGGATCCCTTACCTCGGGTCCGACTTGACTCGATCGTTCTTTAATATCCTGAATAATAAACTTGAGTTAATTTCTAATTCCTTAAGAACCTTTTTCATGTTCATTATTCCTTTTATATCACTTATTACCATGTCATGAACACTATGTAATTATTTTAGTTAATAACGGTCGTTTAAACGATCATTGGTACTTGAGTCAAAATATGCTCTTTATAATTACAAGTTGTTCATGTTTATATTATATACAGAGTTATAATCATGATGTATATATCATATATATCATATATATCCAGTACATATTAATTTTATACTATTCCATATCATTTGGAGATAAAAAATGAAATGCACCGTTCATGGAGACGGTAGGCCGTACGTACGCATGAACGCTACTTTCATTTTTTTCTTTTTCATATTAATGGAATTAAAAATAAATGATATATATATATAAATTTTATAATTCCAGTATAATATATATGTTATATAGGTCACATATGTTCATTAATTTCATTCTTTAAACATTCCATGTATTGCATGTACGAGTCGCATCACTTGAGGGGGCGGTAGTTCGCAATTCCTCATATGAAATTATCACATTTACACAACAGGAAATGAATACTTTTAGGGTTTAAATATAAAATAGAAAAGCATATAGTAAAAATAAATACCATATATATATTATATAAAATACAGTGACATCATAATGGCCACCTTTAAAGGTGTTAAAAGAATATTGAACAATCATCGTTTCGTGAGGCAGAAAATCGCCAACCACAGAAACAGTATATTCTTTAACCATTAGACGAAGGTGTGTGTAAGTGTAGCTCTAATAATTCGTATAACAACATCCTAGTATATTTAAGATACTGGAGTTGTTACAAATGAAATTAATAAAAAGAGTTTAGGGGGTTGGAGACGAAAAATAAAACAAAAGTAATTAAGTGAAGACATTACCTTAAAATCGGGTAACTCCCTTTGGTTTCAGCTCAAAGGCTTTATTTGGGATGACTTATGCCCAATGTGAGGCTTCAAGGAGTAAGAGAGGGATGTGTAGAGACAAAATTGGCAGGGGTTGTCCGAGCCAAAGGCATTGGGAGTGTGGGTAAGGAGGTAGAGATGGGGGCCTTTTATAAGAGGAGAGGAGGGGCACTCTTGGAAAGTAAAGAAATGTTACTTTATTTGAAAATGATTTTCGGATTCAAAAGGTCCCACATAGATATAATTAGAGTTTAAGGTGATAAGGGTTCAAAATCCACCCATCCAATAGGTTTTGGACATGTGTAGATCATTTATTTTACATTATCATTTCATTTTATATAAATCCTTTATTAATGAGGTAATCGCTGCATCATCATGATGTCATAAATAATTTAATAAATTTAAAGACTAAAAATTATGACAAAATATCATGATGTAAGAAATATTTTTAGCTTTTTAATGAATATTTATAGTCTAAAAGATCATTTATTTAGACAAAATTAAAAATATTATACTTAGGTGATACATTCATTGTCACATTTAACATTCTTTAAAAATAAAAAGATAAAAAGTCATTTTCTCACAAAAGTGATTCCATGGGGCCCCCAAGTTTGGCACAAGGCATCCCATGGTCGGCCATGAGACAAAAAGTAGCCTTAGGACACATTTTGTGGTAATTTTTTATTATTATGATATTATCTTATTATCTTTAACTACCCGATTACTCATTAATCAAGATAATTAAAGATAATTACCGACGTTACTATTGATAATGTCCAAAAACAAAAAAGTCTTAATTGCATAATCTGGACCTTCTGATTCCAAATATGTCATCCATTTTACCAAATTACAACCACATAAATTGCAATAATTAATTTAAAAAATCTTCTCGTTGTCAAAACAAATAGCGAGTTTTTTTAGAAACAATATTTATGAAAAGTGTGGCACTTGTTTATGCCTAATTCCAAAGTGAAATTAATCCCAATGACCATAACTGAATTACATGGTAAAAATTTATTCTAATTAAACATTAAAACAAATAAAAAAGTTAATATAACCATATAATTAAATTATATGAAAAAGCAGTTTTGATGTAAAATGCAGTATTTTTCACTATTCATTGAAAAATGAACATTGTCAGAAAAATTCCAAAAAATTAACCCAAGGTAAATTTAAATGTCCCAATAATAAATAATATGTTTATTTTGAAAAATAGAGCTTATAAAATTGTCAAAAAGTTTATTTAGAAGAGGTTTTCCATTAAAAGGTGGTTAATCGACCTTTTAAAGAATATTGGAATGTTTACGCTTAAAAACTGGAATCATTTTCATTTGTAATCCCCTAACATTTATTGAAAAAAAATAAAAATATTTGACAAAAATATATAATCATTTTGTATTTAGTTCTGTTCATTCTCGCCATGACAATGGCTAGGCGTTAACTACCATTTAAAATAATATTATTTTACTATTAGAGTGCAACGTAAGATTACAAAGAAACTTGTTGTTGCATACTGGGTACGACATTTAGCATAGAATTCCCTTTAAAGTACTATTAATATTTTATTCACAAATATGGATAAATGTGAAATTGTCATACTCTTTATTTACCTCGGGTGTTACAGGGTATTCACCAATATGAAAATCTGACTATATTGGGGATATTAATGTATGTATACTATATTTATTGATATTTTAATAAATTATGATGTTGAATGATTCCATGTTATATGATTTATGTGGAACGATTATGCATTAAATGAAATGTCCAAGACAGGTGCACCGTGATAGCACTCCAATGCATTGGGTAATGTATAGTTTCATGAAAAATAATATGAAATGAGGGTTTACCCATGCTAAATAAGGTGAAATGAGGGTCTATAAATGATAATTCATGTGCAATGAGGTTTTAATCATGATAATCCATCTACAATGAGCCTTGACTAATGCTAATAACATGTTGTATGTTGTTGCCACATTTTGTTTTTATGATTATCATGCTCTGTCATGCCATTATGTTCATGTTTCATTTGTATCAAATTGATATTACTATAAACTAACATGTATTTTATTAATGATGTTGTTCCTTTTTTATTCCCTTATTGGGATTTATATGTAGCCCTTTTCTTATGTATATCCTTAGGTTATCCCATGCAGTGTTATGTACAGAGGAATATTGTGGTCATGTAAATGATATTCTCACCAAAGAGTTTTATTTTATGTTTAATGTTGTTATGTAATGTTCTTAATGACAAAAAACACTAGACCTATCAATATTTTGAGTTTTGTTAAGTGAAAATTATGTAATAAATCATATTTAAAATGGTAATAATAATTAGGATTTTTAAAAATTTTTGTATAAAAATGATCTTTTAATCATTATCTATTAGTAATATGACATAAATTTTTTTAAAAAATAAAATAAATTTAATAAATTTTTATATATTTGTATTCATATTATTTGACACAATACTTGAAAATAGATTAATTAAATTTAAATAAAATATATTTAAAAATAAAATTTTAAATATATGTAATTTATTCCTTATAGTGATTAATATTTATCATGGTAAATTAATTTTATAAATAGAAATGGAATTATAATCCATTAACTAATTTTAAAATTATATTTAAAAAATACAAATCTTCATACATGACTGAATTCAGAAAAAATTAATTTTATTTAAAATGGACATTACACCTCAAATTAATTTTAGGTAACATTTATCATTTAATCATAAAAAAATTGTAAATCACTGATTGATATATATTTGATGGGTGATACATAAGTTTTTTCATATATTATAAATAATATTCATTTATGTCAGTATTCAAACATAGTATTTAAAAATTCATAGAATATGAAATGTTAATTTTTAGGAATAAATATTTTGAAACTGAATATAATTTTACGTATTATTTACCTACACAAATTTAATTTTTCAAGGAATTAATATTAAATAAGATAATTATATGTATTAAAAATTATATTTCACAATTTATTTACTTTTGACTTTAAATTTGTGTTCAATGACAACATTTAATATTTTAATCTGTGTTCTATGAATTTTATTTTTAGGTATACATGTGAAGTATGTCTTACAGCACATTATATATTATATGGAAAACTATAATGTGAATAATCATGATGATACATTAATCCACAGTAGATAAATTTAATCCACCAAAATTTTATATATCAGAAGCAGATAAAATTATTTGTGAAATAAAACTGATCATCATTATATATGATATATTTTCAAATTCGATGTCCACCATAATATCATAGGAACATCAAAAAAATCCTTTTATATTCATCATGTTCACTGATTGATTCACATTTTGATAACTTTTTCCCCATACCATATTATTCCTCACATAATGTATGTATTAATTATTTTGTGACATTCCCTTTAGTGAGTCATGACATATTCATAAAATAATGTAAATGGAAACTTCTTTCTTTCATTATATTTGTCAAACATACATAAAATAGGACAGCATATATCTATTATTTGTTCTTTATGTGATTTCAATTATGTTTATAGTTTCAAAAAAAATACGGACTGTTAGATTTGTATATGTCCATTATTTCTCACACCAAATAATATTTCCTTATATATCTCATTAAGACAATATCCATATTTTCTAGAAAATTTAATTTTTTCTTGATTCATTAATTATTTATCCCTTACAAAAGGAAGATAGATTTCAGATGAATTCTGAACATCATAAAAAATTATTTTCTAATTATTAAAATAAACACCAAACATCAAAATATTTAATTTTGTGAAAATGTTCAATTATCCTTCAATTAAACCTCAATAATTGTTATTTATATCTTTTTTAATTATAATTTACTTTACATATATTCCATAAAATATTCTGTTATTATAATAAACCATTAAAAATGTATTGAAATGTGAATTTGATTACACAAATGATATACCTTGTGAGAGTCTATTATGGTTTGTATTTTTAGGCCCAATGACTGTGAACCGGTGAAAATATTTAGTTTTACCTAATAGGAATATTTTTTGGGGAATTAGCCCTAGATTCATAGCTACCACAACTACGTCCACATGATAGTATCCATAGATGTACATAATTTCTATGACAACAAGGGGAAATCATTATGTTTCCAAAACATCATGTTCTTGTCCAATACTTATACATATCCCTTAGATGGATCCCTGTGATATTTACTAATATTATATTCCCTTAATACCTATAATATCCAAAATGATAACAACTAACAAAAAATTATTTTTGTAATTTTTATATTTTTATTAAACATAAGTTATAATAACATTTTGATATTTATAAATTTTAAATTATCCAAAATATGTTAAATTATACCATCTACTGTTATATAAAACCTACTTTGATACTAACCCTGATTCCCCACAATAGGAGAATTCGTCAATATTTAAAAAATTTATTTATATTTTATTCCCAAAACATATTTTGGTCTATATCTCTAAAAATATAAATTAAAATATTAACTGAAAACCACATGTATTATTTGAATAATGAAAAATTTTCAAAAATTAATTTATAATTATATATATAAATTTTTTTTAATCATATCAATACAATTCTACACCCATTATAATTTTTCATAGACATACTATATATTAAATTACTTCATAACCTCGGAAAATCAAAACCTATGAATGGGGTAATCAATGATTCTTAGTAAGAGATAAAAAATTAAATAATAACAAAACATGCTTATAAAATGTGTCATAACATAAAAATTTGGACATATGAAAATTTAGATATGTATATAAGATATAAAAATAATATATGATTTGTGAAATGGAAATGAGTATATAATATTAAAATGATAAATATAAAATAATATTAACTATGTTTATCATTAATGGGTTGTAAGAGAATAATATCATATTAATTCTTCATATAATCCCAAAGATTTAAAAAGTGATAAATTTATAGTACCATGGACATGTCATCTCTAGATATTTATTTTTACCCAATATATTATAGAATAATCATGGATAACCTTTCATTTTACTATTTTTTCTCACCTATGGTATCAAAAAATATTAATACGGAATGATTCCATTTTATCATAAAATATTTCATATCATGATATTAATTATTTACACAATGAATTAAACGGATATCAGGGGACACCCTTAATTTATATATTATTATGTGTACTACATAAATCAGATAATCATAATTACATATCATTATAAAAATAATTACGAAATTTTGGTTTAAAACATAGAATTACAAAATATATAAAATAAATTTACATAACTATTGACACAATTTTATGTTATTAGAGTTAGGTATTCATAACAATATGATATTCCATAAAAAATCATGAAATGATTTTGGTATCATTAATATTATTCCAAATGGATCATGGAATGTTTCTAATGTTTTGGAGTGTAATCTCTCATTTATAGGGAATATATTTCCACATTATGGATTTTTATAAAGGTAATTACTCTTAATCACATGGAAATCAATATACACATAATATTGAAAAATGGAATTAAATATCAATAAGTTATTTTAAATTCATTAAGTCTATAAAAAATGTATTAGATAATTTTTTTAGTGTTATAGAGTTGTAATAACTCCTTAATAGATTATCATTTAGATGGTTAATGAATGATTATGAACATATTGAAGTATATTAATATAGAAATATAAATTCATAAAAAAATTAATGATCATGACCATGATATGTGAGGTAGATAATCAATTACTTATCCAAAAACATAAATGCAATAATATATTTATTATGATATGGTTTAAATGTGAGTGAAACATAGGCTCAAAAGATATTGAAAATATATTTATAGTAATATATTTATTATGAATAATATTAAGAATAAAAATATATGAGCAAAAAGTATTATAACAATGGGTTTTCATGAATTAAAATTTTATGGTAGAAAATATGTGAGTAATTTTTGCATCATGATGGAATATAAAAAATTTATTATGAAATTGGTTTAATGAATGATAAAGATAGTCCTCCATCAAAAGGAAGTAATTGGGATAATTAATGGTTTTTAATACCATATTAAATCATTATAAACGTAAAAATAAAGGTCATATAACTAATGGTGTACAAGTATAACAAGGTTGAAGAAAACAACCCTTAAATATATATATAGCTTCAATAAGAATAGGATGAATATTATGACCATTTGACCTCTATTGGGTGGGATTTATAGATTGTTAATGATTGGGATTTCAAAATCAATTCATTAGGTTTATAGATGGATGATATATTAGGTGGGAGTGAGGTACTCTTATAGGTGAAAATAGGGTTCCAATCAGGGAAAATATTGTAAGGTAAGGGTTATTAATGGTATTAGATGGGGGTTATCATGATTAAAATACAATTATATGACTAAATTTCTGAATATTATATTTTAATTTTCTATTTCATAAGACATAAAAAGAAAATTAATAAATAGGTATCCTCTATGAATAAAATATGGTGTTACATGCCTAGTAAATACAATTCGATGGATGTTTACATATGATATTAAATATTTTATCTATTACTTCCATCTAAACAATTGTTTTTCATAACATGACAAACCTCATGGTTTGTGAAATTTTAATTTTTATAAAAAACAAATTTTCATATTAAATAATATTGTTCTTTATTTTCCTATAATATTTTAATTTTATCAATTTTCTAATAAACATTGAAATATATTTTTAGTTCCATATATATTTCATAATTTTAGTACATCTATATTTAATATCACATTCAATAACTAGACATCCATAGTCAAATAATGTTCCATGATAAATTTTGGTATTTTGATACAAGTGAATGATGATATTGAACATGTTAGGATTTAAAATAAAATATATATTTTTATGTGTTTGGATTTTACTCAATAGATCAGTATGTAATTAAATAATATATAATGTCCACAATGATGTTAGTTTTTATTATTGTATGTAATGAAAGGGGTAATGTTTTCAGTGATGTTTATCATCTAAGAGAAACTAATAATCAATATTTATTAATTATTCAAAATAAATATGAAATAGTGGTGAGAAAAAATTAATGGGATAAATTCAATGTTATATTATATAAGAAGAACATACATGTAGAGAAATTGGATAATATTGAACTGATATTTCATAATTTCAAGTAGAATGATGAAGATAATGCTGTTATATTTTAGGGTAATATTACAATTTTTTACTAAATATTATTTAGATTACATAAATATATTGGAATATAATATTGAACCATTAATTTATAGTATTTACATGATAATATTAAGGGTATTATCCACTCAAGAATGTTTCATAATACCATGTTATATTATGATGTTCTACAATGATAGAACAAGAAATTATGATGTCATTAATTCTAAATAGTTTTCCATATCTGTAAAAATGAACAATATATAAACTGAAATTATGAAATTAATAACTAGGTATTGTTTCTACATCCAACATCTAATAATTTTGGGGTGAATAATATTTGTATGTTCATAATGGTAATAGGTGTTTGTTAAATATTTTGACAAAATGGAAAGTAGGCTCATCAATACATATGAAATAAGGAAGTTATTAATTATCAATTCAAAAACTATAATGAAATGGTAAATTTTATACAATTAAATAACAATTAATTAGTGAATTCACCTTAGGAAATTTAATGTGAAAAAATGAAATGATTATTTGATTTCCACAATTAAATATAATGTTCTTATATATGTGATATTTCGTACAATAACAATAATCATTATGATAGATGAAGATTTATTTGATTCCATGTCATTGTAATATTTTATATCTTTTTTATTTACAATGAAAATTTAAATAATAATGAACACCTAGGGAAATTAAATTCCAATCAACAAAACCAGTGTAAATATAATTTAAAAGAGTGTGTGGGATTAATTTTATATTATATATATATTCTCTACATGATTATATTATTATCATACCTATTTTTAACATTGAAATAATCAAATGTATGCATTACCATTTTATGATTATTTAAAAAATTCATTTTGGGAGATGGAAATGAGGACTCGTTCAGGGGGAATGATGTTTATTATATTTTGAGTTAGGGAAACATTATCTGATTTGTACATATATACATCTAAATAAGCAGACCAAAATGAACTCCATTGAAAGAAATAATGAATCTAATTATTGGAAATGAAAATATTTTAATTGAAGATGTATGTATTATAAACTAAAATATTCATGTGTTATCAATTTAATAAAATATTCATCATCTAGAGAGGGAAAAGGGATTTATATTGAACTCAAACTAGAAGGAAAATCATCATATATGACTCCCTATTGAATATTACTAGTGTAATCAGTATAGATAATGAGGAAAATGTAGTAGGTGTGTGATAAAAGATTCAACTTCTATTGTGTAAAACCCAGGGGGGAATGTTCTTTTGTTATGAATAAGGATTTTTTCTATGTGGACATGATTTGTTTTTATGGAGATAAATTCAATTACTATAAAAAATATGTATCCTCTCTAACCTATAATTTAAAATTTTGATCAACCCTGGGATCATACTATCAATTATTGATTTGTATTATATCATATATAAAAAATTAATGTTGATGTAGGGTAACATGTCAATGATGATATTTTATATGTGTTATGTACATTATGTGTTTATATTGATGAATTTATTTACGAATAACATACCCTTTTTGTTTATTGATCACATGAATATTGCTATTAAGAGAATATATTGATGATTTAAATGTTTTATTCATTAATGAAATATTAATATGATCTAAACTAAATGGAACAGATGATGATTAATTACAAATAATTATTTAGAATCATAAGGATAAATAATATTATGGGGAAATTAGTGAGTGTGGTTGTGTCTATAGAATGATATTATTATTGGCCATAATATCCATATGAATGAAATATTTTTTAACCTTCAATGGTTATTTATGTGAAGTAATGATCCACATAAAAAATATAATTGATTTATATTCTATTCATATAATATCATGAAACTATCACGATTTTTTAAAAATTATAACTGATTCCCCAATATACAAATTTTTTTTGAAAAAAGTCGGTAAAAATCACATTATCTAAATAATGAGACTTATTATTTTATGGGGAAATGAAGAGATTGATAAATGAAAAACTATTTACTCTACACTTAGTAAAAATATTGTTTTTGATATATATTTCCTCATTTAGGAATGTACGTGGTTGTGTCCTTATGATATATGATAGAGTAAATTATTTTTAATAAATATAAATAATGATCCAAGAATTGAGTTATCCAAATCATCATATTCAGTTGTTTATTGTAATCATGTCATTGAATATGTTGATTCAAATCTTCAATGGTAATATAATTGAGATATATTCATATCATAAGTGTGTTAAATACATTTTTGAATTTTAATTCTCAGTAGGAGAGAATAGAGATATTTAAACTAATAGAGGTATGTGATTGAGCAGTAGAGTACAACCATTAGAAGGAAAAATTTTATTGATGGTATAAATATATGGCCTTGTACATAGACCTTACTTAATTTGGAATTAAATTAATAATTCACATTGAATATCATTTTGGGTTTAGAGTTTTAGAGAATTAGATCATAAAACATGCATTACATTCCACATTTAAACAAATTGGTTACATAAAAGATAGTACTCATTTTTCCCATCAACGGAATCATATTTAAAAAAAACATGGACTCTTTCTTGATACTTCCTTGAAACTATCATCGCATCATTTACCTTTCCATTGATCTGTGAAAAAAATTTCATAAACTTGGCATGAGAATAAAAATCTCAGTAAGGGATATATAAATATTGAAAGGAAACATGAGTACATGTATACATAAGAATCATTGAAATCATACTATAATCATAAAACATAAGCACTTTAACATTCCTCATCAAATCATGAATAAATCATAGAAATCATAAGACATAAATGTAACTTGAGGCATTCATAACATTCTTACGTAGGGAGTACCCCTCTTGGTTACGTTTGGAATACCCATCACAGTATATTCCTGAAATATCATCAGAGAAACCTTAACGTTTAAAACCTTCATGTTACCCAATGCATTAGAGAGCTATATCGGGCTCACCCGCCCTTAGTTTATCACGGAACCACCCGTCTTCATAATAATTCCCAAGATCCATAACACAATCGTATCACATAAAACATGCATAAAGGAAACATAACATTTCCACTTTTCAATCACAAGATATTATTACAACACATTGATATAAAAACATTTTGAAACCTATTTTCAATACCAAAATAAAATAAATGTAAAACATGGTATTTATTTTTCATTAAAAAAAAGGTATGGCTTATAGAGGAAGCCGAAACTCAAATATTGGTCACGGTGGCGGAGAAGTCATTTTTTCCACATACGTATGACAAAAACATTCCCTTTTGTCATTTAGTAAAACGCTTCGTATAAAAACAATTCGTTTTGGATAAACATAAAAGTCAAATGTGTTTATACACCGTATAAAATAATGTTTTGTATAAAGAAAAATATGCCTCAATGAAAGGAGATTGAGACGAAGTCCCATACCTCGGGTCCGACTTGACTCGATCGTTCTTTAATGTCCTGAATAATAAACTTGAGTTAATTTCTACTTTCTTAAGAACCTTTTTCAATTTCATTATTCCTTTTATATCACTTATTACCATGTCATGAACACTATGTAATTATTTACGTTAATAACGGTCGTTGTAACGATCATTGGTACGTAAGTCAAAAATAAGCTCTTTATCATTACAATTTGTTCATGTATCCATTATATCCAGAGATATACTCATCATTTATATATCATATATTTCACATATATCCATTATATACATGCATTTATAATATTACATAACATTTAGAGGTAAGAAATGAAATGCACCGTTCATGGAAACGTTAAGCCATACGTACGCATTAACGCTACTTTCATTTCTATTTCATATTTTATGGTATAGAATCATAATTATATAAAGGTATATTATAATTCCAGTATAATATAATATATAATATCATTAATTCCATAATTTATACATCCCACATATGGCATTAACGAATCAAATCACTTTGAGGGGGCAGTAGTCCACACTTCCTAAAATAAAGATATCGCGTTTACCCATAATGGAAACCATAAAGGTATACCATAAATGAAAAATAAAGAATATTAAGTAAAACATTAACATATTATATATAATATATAAATATATTTACATCTTAATGGCGACCTTTGAAGGGGTTAAATGAATTTTGAACAATCATCGTTTCAGGAGGCAGAAATGTGCCATCCACAGAAATAGTATGGTCTATAACAATTAGATGTAGGTGTGTGTGTAAGTGTAGCTTGAATCCTTCATATAAAAACATCCTAGTATATGGAAGATACTAGTTTTGTTATAAAAGAAATGAATAAAAATATTTTAGGGGGTTGGAGAAGAAAAACAAAATAAAAGAACACAAGTGAAGACACTACCTTTAAAACGGGTAACTCTTTTTGATTTGAGCTCAAAGGATTCATTGGAAATACTTATTCCCAATGTGAGGATTCTAGGAGTAATATAGGGATATGGGGAGACAAAATGGGTAGGGTTTGGCTGAGACAAAGGCTTGATAGGTGTGGGTATGGTGGTAGAGGTGGGGGCCTTTTATAAAAGGAGTGGAGGGGCACTCTTGGAATGTTATAAAAGGTTACTTTATTATAAAATGATATTCGGATTTTAAAGGTCTCCAAAATTATATATTTCGAGTCTAAGGTGATAATAGTTATAAATCCACCCATACAATAGGTTTTTTACAACTGTAGATCGTATATTTTACATTATTTTTTCATTTTATTTAAATCGTTAAATAATGAGGTAATCGTTGCATCATCAGGGTGTCATAAATAATTAAATTTATTTAATGTCAAAAATTATAAAAAAATATCATAAAGTTTGAACTATTTTTACCTTTCTAATTAATATTTATAGTCAAAAATATGACTTTTATACCCCATTTTAAAAACGATTTAGTAAAATGGTACATGTTTGTGTCATTTTTACTTTTACTGTATATAAAAGGCATTAATGTCATTGTCTTACACAAGTCACTCCATGGCGTCCCAAAAATCTACACATAGGTTTTCTTGGTCATTCATGACTCATCCAATAGGGTTAGGACAAGTGTCAAGTTATTTTCATTTTATTATAATATCATTTTACATTAAACTACAATAATGACATCTAATCATGATTAAAAACATAAAAGTTACTATTCACCAAAAAATTATTTTAATCCCATTGAACAAAATTTTACTTCCTAATAACAACCATGTATGTTGTATTTTTGAAATTCAAAACACAGAGGTGGTAAAATTTATTTTAAACGAAAAATCAGTTTCTTTAACTACCACTTAGTGGTTTCACTATTCATTATAAATTGATGTTTTTCAGAAAAATACAAATAATTCACCCTAAGCTATATTTGATACTCCAAATTAAACAATGATGTCTATATTAAAAAAATCATAACATATATGTTTCATTAATTAATTTAATAATTAATTCCCGCTGTCAAAACAAAAACAGTGTTTTTATGAAACAATATGTATCAAAAGATTGACAATAGTTTAAGTCCAATTTCAAAGTGAAATTAATTTCAATGACCAGAATTGGATTAAAAGGTAAAAATATATTCCCAATTTTACATTAAAACCAATTCAAAATATAATCTAATCATATAAAAATATTATATTAAAAAGAGGTTTGAATTAAAATACAACATTTTTCACTATTCATTAAAAAAAGAACTTTATCGGAAAAATACCAAAAATTGACACAAAGTAAATTTTGATGTCCCGATTATAAAGAATAATTTTATTTGGTCCAATAGAATTTATAAGAGTGACCAAAACTCTATTTAATGATGAATCTCCATCAAAAGGCGATAAGTGGACCTTTAGTAAATATTGGAGTATATATGCCTAAAATTGAATTCTTTTCTTATTTTATGCCTTTATCTTTTATTGGATAAATGTAAAAACATTTAGAAACCCATATATAATTATATTTCAGTTATTTCTATTCATTCCCACCAATACAACGGCTACGTGTTAACTACCATTTAAAATAATTTTATTTTATTACAAGTGTGCATCGTAATATTTCGAAGAATCTATTTGTTGCGTATCGAGTACGCTATCGAACATAAAAACCCCTTTTTAGTAAAATTAATATTTAATTTGAAAATATTAATAAATATGAAAATGTTTCTTTCATTATTTACCTGGGATGTTACATCATTCCCCCCTTTTGGGAATTCATTCCTCGCAATTTTATTCACTTATCAAAATAAGTGGGGGTATTTATCCCTCATAGCATTTTCAGATTCCCACGTTGTCTCTTCAACCATATGGTTTTTCCAAAAAACCATTACCTAGGGAATTACCTTATTTCGCAACACTTTCTCTCTTCGGTCGAGAATCTGGACTGGTTGATCTTCATAAGAGAGATTCTTTTTCAACTGAACTACCTCTGGGCTCAAAACATGAGATGGATCTGGCATGTACTTCCTCAACATCGAAACGTGAAAAACATTGTGTACCTGGGATAAAATCGGAGGTAAAGCCACTCAGTAAGCAACTGATCCAAATTTTTCCACAATTTCATATAGTCCAATGAACCTTGGACTCAACTTTCCTTTCTTACCAAATCGTATCACACTTTTCCATGGTGAAACTTTGAGAAAAACATGATCACCTACCTCGAAAGATAGATCCTTCCTCCAGTTATCCGCATAACTCTTCTGCCTACTCTCAGCTGGTCTCATGTGTTTCTGAATCAACTGAACTTTTTCTGCAATCTCTTCTACCAATTCTGGTACCATCAGCTTCCATTCACCCACTTCAACCCGAAAAGCTGGAGTTTGACACCGCTTCCCATTTAATTTTTCAAACGGGGCCATCTGTATACTGGAATGAAAACTGTAATTATATGAAAACTGAACCAAATAAAGATGCTAGTCCTAAATTCCCTGGTAATCCATAGATCAAGCACGTAGCATATCCTCTAAGGTATGAATCATTCTTTCTGATTACTCATCTGATTGAGGATGAAAAGCTGTACTAAAATTTAATTCAGCACCCAATGACTTCTAAAGGCCTTTCCAAAAGTTAGAAGTAAACTTGGGATCACGATCAGATACAATGGAGAGAAGAACTCCATGTAACCTGACTATCTCTTTAAGATACAAGAGGGAAAGTTGATCTAGGGAATAATATCTCTTATAGCAAGGAAATGAGAAGATAGAGTCAAGTGACCAACAATAACCTAGATTGCATTATTACCTCGATGTGTCTTCGACAATCCCACAATGAAGCCCATGGATATATTCTCCCATTTCCACTCTGGTACTTGTAAAGGCTGCAACATCCCTTTCGGTAACTTCCACTGTGCATTAACCTGTTGACATGTCAAACACTTCACAGTAAAATCAGCAATTTCCCTTTTCATTCCATCCCACCAGTTATAATCCCGAAGTTCTCTATACATCTTAGTACTGCCTGGATGAACTGAAAACAGAGAACTATGAGCTCCAAATAACAACTCTCTCTTCAACTCTGAATCACAAGGCACACACAATCTCTTCCCGAATCTCAAAACACAATCATTATCAATGTTGAATTCAGGAAACTTAAGCTTCTAAACCAGCTCTACCTTTTTCTGCAACTCAATGTCTTGCTTCTGTGCTTGCTTAATTCTGTCTAATAGGGAAGATTTTACGAATACCTGAAACAAAATAGAAGGACATCCTCCACCAATAACTTCTATGACAAAGTTCATTAAATCCTTAACCAAAGGATCATGTTCCAAATACAACATTGTTAATGAAGCATTAAATTTTTGACTCAATGCATCAGCCAGTTTATTTGATTTTCCCGGATGGTAATGAATTGTACAATCATAATCCTTGATTAATTCTATCCATCTCCTCTGTCTCATGTTCAATTATTTCTGAGTGAATATATATATTAAAATTTTGTGATCAGTATATATTTCACACTTTACTCCATACAAATGATGCCTCCAAATTTTTAGAGAAAAAACAATAGCACCTACTTCCAAGTCATGTGTAGGGTAATTTACCTCATGAGTTTTCACCTGACATGAAGCATGTGCAATTACCTGATCATTATGCATAACGACACAACCATGTCCCTTCAACGAAGCATTACTGAGTCAACTAAGCCATCACTGTAGTAAACTGCTCAATTCCGATTCTAACCATCTCAGGATGCTGATTTGAAAGGTCATTTCCCTCTGTATGCCTTCCCAAAAAAGTTGCTCTGTTTCCTTTACGAAAAATCATTCTTAACACAGACATATCATAGACTAAGCAACATAGTAATCT
Source organism: Viscum album (assembly GCA_963277665.1). Classification (NCBI taxonomy): domain Eukaryota; kingdom Viridiplantae; phylum Streptophyta; class Magnoliopsida; order Santalales; family Viscaceae; genus Viscum; species Viscum album. Next base: position 1,146,877,104 of record OY728148.1, read on the forward strand.
ATAAATTCTATATTATATCAATATTAACATAAATTACATTATGGATACTAATTTAACAATACCCTAACTATTAATGTTATCTAAACTGACATCTAATACCAACTATAAGGCCCCGGCCTTAAACCTTACTTAATATTGAATTAAAGGAATAATTTACATTGAAGATCTTTTCTGGTTAAGATTTTTAGAGAATTAGATCATAAAACATGCATTACATTCCACATTTAATCATAGTGGATACATAAAAGATAGTACTCATTTTTCCCATCAATGAAATCATATTTAAAATAAAACATGGATTCTTTCTTGACACTTCCTTGACACTATCATCACATCATGTACCTTTCCCCTGACCTATGAAAAACATTTCAAAAACTTGGGATGAGCACAAAAATCTTAGTAAGGGATATAAAAATATGGAAAGGAAACATGAGTACATGTATACATAAGAATCATTGAAATCATACTTTACTCATAAAACATAAGCACTTTAACATACCTCATAAAATCATGAAAAAATCATAGAAATCATAAGACATAAAGGTAGCTTGAGGCATTTATAACATTCTTACATAGGGAGTAACCCTCTTTGTTACATTTGGAATACCCATAACTGTATATTCCCTAAATCTCTTCAGAGAAACCTTAACGTTTAACCCCTTTGCGTTACCCCATGCATTGGAGAGATATATCGGGCTCACCCGCACTTAGTTTATCACGGAACCACTCGTCTTCATAATAATTCCCAAGAACCATAACATAATCATATCACATAAAACATGCGTAAACGAAACATAACATTTCCACTTTTCAATCACAAGATATCATTACAAAACATTGATATAAAAACATTATGAAATCCATTTTCAATACCAAAATAAATGAAATGTAAAACATGGTATTTATTTTTAATTTAAAAAAAGGTATGGCTTGTTGAGGAAGTTGAAACTCAAATAATGGTCATGGCGGTGGAGAAGTCGTTGTCGCCGCATACGTACGACAAAAAAAATTCTATTTTTTCTTTTAGTAAAATGCTTCGTTTATAAAAGATTCCTTTTTGATAATTGTAAATGTCATAGGGGTTTATACACCATATAAAAAAGGTTGTGTATAAATAAAAATATGCCTCAATTAATGGATATTGAGACGAAGTCCCATACCTCGAGTGCGAATTGACTCGATCATTATTTAATGTCCCGAATAATAAGCTTGAGTTAATTTCAACTTTCCTAAGAACCTTTTTCATGTTCATTATTCCTTTTATATAACTTATTACCATGTCATGAACACTATGTAATTATTTATGTTAATAATGGTCGTTTTAACGATCATTGGTACTTGAGTCACAAATAAGCTCTTTATAATTACAATTTGTTCATGTATCCATTATATCCAGAGTTATAATCATGATGTATATATCATATATATCATATATATCCAGTATATACATGAATTTATAATATTACATAACATTTAGAGTTAAAAAATGAAATGCACCGTTTATGGAGACGGTAAGTCGTACGTAGGCATGAATGCTACTTTCATTTCTATTTCGTATTTTATGGAATGGAATCATAATTATATAAAAGTATATTATAATTCCAGTATAATATCATATATAATATCATTAATTCCATCCTTTATACATCCCACATATGACATTAACGAATCAAATCACTTTTAGGGGGCGGTAGTCCGCACTTCCTAAAATGATGATATCGCGTTTACCCATAATGGAAACAATAAAGGTATGCCATAACTGAAATATAAATAAGCTTAAGTAAAACATAAAAATATTATATATCATATATAAATATAGTGATATCTTAATGGCCACCTTTGAAGGTATTAAAAGAATATTGAACAATCGTCGTTTCGTGAGGCAGAAATTCACCATCCACGGAAACAGTATGTTCTTTAACCATTAGATGTAGGTGTGTGTAAGTGTATCTCGAATACTTCTTATAAAAACATCCTAGTATATAGAAGATACTGGTTTTGTTACAAATTAAATGAATAAAAGGTGTTTAGGGGGTTGGATAAGAAAAATAAAATAGAAGAACACTAGTGAATACCCTACCTTTAAAACCGGTAACTCTTTTTTATTTCAGCTCAATGGATTCCTTGGAAATACATCTGCCCAATGTGAGGCTTCTAGGTGTAAGAGAGGTATTTGGAGAGACAAAATGGGCAGGTTTTGGCTGAGCCAAAGGCTTGAGAGGTGTGGGTAAGGTGGTTGAGGTGGGGGCCTTTTATAAGAGGAGAGGAGGGGCACTCTTGGAATGTTATAAAAGGATACTTTATTATAAAATGGTTTTCCAATTTTAAAGGTCCCAAAATTATATATTTCAAGCATAAGGTGATATGAGTTCGAAATCCACCCATACAATAGGTTTTTGAGAAGTTTAGATCTTATATTTTACATTATATTTTCATTTTATTTAATTTTCTAAATAATGAAGTAATCGCTGCATCATCATGGTGTCAAAAATAATTTAATTTATTTAATGTCAAAAATAATAAAAAAATATCATGAAGTAGGAAATATTTTTATCTTTCTAAATAATATTTATAGTAAATAATATGAGTTGTATAGCCCCATTTAAAAATTGTTTTTGTAAAAATATACATGTTTGTGTCATTTTTACTTTTACTTTAATTAAAAGGAATTAATGTCATTATCTTACACAAGTGGCTTCATGGGGTCCCACAAATCGACCCTTGGGTTGTATTGGTCGGCAATGACTCATACAATAGGGTTAGGACAAGTTTCAAGTTATTTTCATTTTATTATAATATCATTTTTACCTTAACGTACACTAATTATCTCTAATCGCGATTAAAAACTTAAAAGTTACTATTCAAAAAAATTACATTAATCCAATTGAACCAAATTATACATCCTAATTACAACCATGTATGTTTTATTTTTTAATTTCAAAGCACAAAGGTGGTAAAATTTCTATTAAATGAAAAATCAGTTTCATTAACTACAACTTAGTGGTTTCACAATTTATCAAAAATTGAAGTTTTTCAGAAAAATACCAAAAATTCACCCTAAGCTATATTTGATATTACAAATTCAAAAATGATGTCTATTTTAAAAAATTCATAACATATAAGTTGCATTAATTAACATAATAATTAATTCCCGTTGTCAAAACAAAATTGTGTTTTTAAGAAACAATATGTATCAAAAGATAGACATTAGTTTAAGTCCAATTTCAAAGTGAAATTAATTCCAATGACCAGAATTGTATTAAAAGGTAAAAATATATTCTAATTTAACTTTAAAAGCAATTAAAAATATAATCTAATCATATAAAAAAATTAGATTAAAAAGATGTTTTGAATTAAAATACAACATTTTTCACTATTCATTAAAAAATGAACTTTATCAGAAAAATACCAAAACATTACACAAAGTAATTTTTGATGTCCCAATTCTAAAGAATAATTTTATTTTGTCCAATAGAATTTATAATAGTGACCGATACTATATTTAATGACGGTTCACCATCAAAAGGCGATAAGTGGACCTTTAGTGATTATTGGAGTATATATGCCTAAAATTGAATTCTTTTTTTATTCTAAGCCTTTATCTTTTATTGGATAAATGTAAAAACATTTAAAAACATATATAATCATATTTAAGTTATTATTATTCTTTCCCACTAATACAACAGCTATGTGTTAACTACCATTTACAATAATATTATTTTATTACTAGTGTGCAACGTAAGATTTCAAAGAATCTCTTTGTTGCGTATCAGGTACAAAATCAAACATAGAAACCCCTTTAAAGTAAAATTAATATTTAATTTGAAAATATTAATAAATATGAAAATGTTTTATTCTTTATTTACTTGGGATGTTACAATAAAAATTTTGGATTGTAATGGAATGTACATTCATGGAACATTACAAAGAAAAAAATATAGTGTTTTGGGTTTCTGGGAAACCATCAATAAGTTATGAGGGCGTTAGTGTCAGTGGTGGGGGAATTTTTTAAATAGAATAACTTGAACATGATATTAATAATGGATACAATGGGGGATTGTTTTTTATAAATGGGTTGTTCTCTTGTTGTGGCTATTGTATATTTGGGATTATGGGTTTAGCAGCGAGAATGGTTGTGTACGGGATGATTGTCTTTTTAAGAAAACTTAAGTTGGGATGATTTTTTGATTACATATATTTATAATTTTTAATTCTTTTGTTTATTATACACACCCCACCCATGTTGAGAACATTGTTCCAATCACCCCCATTTCAAGGTGGGATGTCGATTTTCCCAACATTCTTACGAGACACTACTTATTAGCTCCCTTATACCCACTATCCATTGCATCCAAATCCTCTTCAGGAAGGTTGTGATGGCCTAATGTTCCTTTTGGCCCAAGACTCTACAGGTAGGGTTTGTGGTGGTGGTTGGAAAAAGTGTGTATGGGCAGGTTTGTTTCCCACGTGTCTTCAGGATGAGGCCCAGGTGTCATTGGGCATGTCAGAGGTAGTTATGGCACAGGTGTCTTCGAGCGTGTTAGTGGATGTTGTGGCCTAGGTGTCTGTGGGAATGGTTTTATGTGGTTGTGGTTCCCAGGTGTCTCTGGGTGAGTTTCATGGTTTTTGTGTCCCATATGGATGTTTTTGTGGTGGAAATGGAACTACAGTGGAACCTGTGGGGGAGGTCTAATACGTAGGATGTCTGAAATAACCAGTGTGAAAGAAGTGAAGGGTAACCAAATATCAATGTTCTATTTCAATTAAATTACCTATATTTCATTTTTTGAGAGTGTGCCTTGGTGGAGTTTGGGGGATAGTTTCCTTGCTAGATGTTTTGGTTATACCTTTTTATCATAGGTCATTAGAATGCCTCCCCATTTGTGCATGAATGATTTTGTATTTCACTTCTGAGTATACATGTATACTCACCCTGCGTATATAAAACTGCATTCAAGTTTCTAGGGGGACTTTGAGGACTGTTCCAGACAATACTAGCCCGAGCTTCGAGATTTTTCACTTATAAATTTCATTATTTTGGTACTTTTGATCAGTGTTTTTCTTATATCATGTATCAGTTTGTTTTAAATATATAGTTGGGAATGGATTTTTTTCATTTAATTTTACATTTAGTTTTTTGAGTTTTTGGGGATTTTCCATCTTATCTCCTGATATTTTTCAATAAAAAGGATAATACCTTCCATATTATGTGTGATTATATACACATTGTGTTACTCCCCACTCTAGGACTTATTTAAGGTAGGACGTAAGTGTAATAATCTCTTATTCAACCTGAATAATTAAGGGTATGATTGTTTTCGGTCTTTTCACTCATCTTGATGAAGGATACTCGTGACAAAATGGTATTAGAGTGATTTGATGAGAGATAGGATTAAGTATGGGGTTATGAACATTGTGTATTGCAATATATTTTATGGAAATAGTTCTAGGCAATATTGATGCGTGAAATAGTCTAGGGCAGACTATATATGACACTGGATTTTTGGGCACCCAGTTATCAGATGACTGGAATCTGAGGATATTGAATGGACAAGTGAGGTTGCACTAGCTTTTTGGTAGAGACCCAAATAAAGGAACATGAATCATAATGAATTTTGTTCTTATGTGTATTTGGGGTTTTGGGAGTTTAAAATAAATAAATTTTTAAACAAAATTTTATATGAATCTTCTAAACTACTCGGGTTTAGCAATTCCTTGTTTAGCTTGTAGTTATGGGTCCCAGATGATGTCCAAAATTTGGGAGGGAGATCTAGGAAAATAGGATGATTTGGTTCATTAGTGGAGGACAAATCAAGAGGAGGAGGACGAACAGTTCCAGAAGCCGCTTAATTCCTTTCAGTAGTAGTCCATCATGTAGTATGATGGCAGCATTTTAGACATGGAGATGTAGAGATGGCTTGAGAAGCTAGTGTATTATTTAAACTTGATTAGGGCACTGTCAAAGTAATAGGTTCTTCTAGTTGTGAGCTTTATTAGGGGAGCAACACGTCAGTAGTGGAAACTCTGTCTTGGGAAGAATAAGGAAGTTGATGTTTCGTGGATAGACATCAAGAACAATTTCCGAGTAGAAATCCATTATAATATTATGATGTAAAAAAAGAGATAGGATCTGCTCTCCCTCTCGGAAGAGATCATTATGGTAATGGATTTGGGGATCAATATCACGGATATCCTTTTCTTGTCTCCAGTTCTCTTCCCAAATGAGGATTCATGATAAATATTCTTATAGGAGGCACTCTAACCATGTCTTTAGTATGCTGTTACTCCCTTCACTCTGTCGACGTACATGGAGGATCATAAAATACTGATGTAGTGGAGAGGATGCACATGTTGGGAGGTGTTACATGAGAGGAGAGGCATCGTAACTCATTAATGGGGAAGGTTGTCAGCAGTAGGCCTTCATCATTGGGGCCTTCCAAGTTTCGATCTTTGGGGATCATGCCTCATCGGTTTCTGTTCTGGTCTCCCGGTCCTTTCCCATTACCTATGGGCCTAGGACTAAGGTTAATTATCTATGGTAAATATGGGAATCATCAAAATCAGTGCCCTAACTGAGTTTTTTATGATGGGGGTGGAAAGGATCAGCACCCACCTCAGTACTATTTGTTTCAAGCCGTAACTTTTCAGCAGAATATTTAGGTATACTGAGCTCATGCTCCACTGAGGGCTGACCGTGCCGGACGAGGCCTACCTTAAAGAGTTCCTCAGCAAACTTGAACATGCCGTGCTTGGGGAGGCGGACAACAACTAAGGGGAATATGAGCTAGGCATGAGAATTTTCACATCATAGAGGTTGTAGTTCTACTATGTCCAGTTGTCATTCAATGTACAATCGGTTTGTTTAACACTTATTATTTTTCATTGTTTGATTCAGGAGTGTCACACGCCTTTTTTCCACCAAGTTTATCTCATGCCATGATTCTGGACTTGGAGATAATCTCTATGCCCTTGGTTCTGACCATGCTAGTTGGGGTTCAGACTAGCATGTTTGATGATTGTTTAGGAAGTTGGATGATGTGGGACCGTATCAATCCAGTGAGGATCTCTTTCTATAACATATTTAGCTATATGATTTCATCTTGGGCATGGACTGGCTATTTTCTATGCATGTTGTTATCTACTAATTCTGTAGAATGATTGTTTTCTTAGATATGGGTGGTCAATGTGTATCTTTTTTTGTCAAGAGGGGTTACTTTGAGGGAAGCCAACATCTGGAACCCCATCCTTCATTTTGGTTGAGTTGTCAGTGGAATTGGTAGACTCTGAGATAGTTGAGGTTCTAGGGTTTTTAAATGAGTTCCTTGATGTCTTACCCAAAGAGGATGGGACTCTACCCACTCGATGTGATGTTGTGTTCAGTATTGACTTACAGTCTAGTTCCCATCCTATTTTTATGGCTCTCTATTAGATGTGCGTTCTATGTTACAGGATTTTTGAATTCAGGATGATGAACCGATGAATAAGGGATTTATATGGCCTAGTGGATCACTATGGGGTTCCCTAGACTTGTTTGAAAAGAAGGTACACTGGGGTATCTGACTATGCATAGAATACCTAAGGCTAAATCAAGTGACTGTAAAGATTGGTTACCCCCTCTTCAGAATCTATGCCATTTTTAACCACTTAATGGGGAATGTTGGTTCACTAAGATCGACCTACAGTCTGGATATCACCAGTTGATGGTGAACGAGGGTGATATCACAAATACTTCTTTTAGGAGTCGATAGGGGAATATTGAGTTCGTGGTAATGACGTTTGGTGTTACGAATGTACCACCTATGTTCATAGGGATCATGAGTTATGTGGTCCATGAGTATCTGGACTAGTTCATACTCATGTTCATCGATAACATCATGATCTACTCAAGATTAGAGGAGGATCGCACTGATCATCTGAGGGCAGTTTTGGAATTCCTCTGACACCACCAGATCTGCGAGATATTGTCCAAGTGCTTGTTATGGTCATGAGAGTTGCACTTCCTCTAACACTTGGTGTCTGAGAGTGGAATATTTGTTTACCCATTGTAGGTCAAAGCGGTTATTTCTTGGACAGAACACAACAAATTGAAAGGGACTCATAGTTTCATGTTACTATAAAGTTACTACTGATGGTTCATACCTAAATTATCTCAAGTTGCAGAACCTTTAACCGCATTTAAGAGGAATGGCCATGCCTTCATATGGAGTAAGAAATGCCAGATTTATTTCTGTTATGTGATAGGGAATTTTCTCAGTGCCCCAGTGTTGTGATTGATAGAAGATTGGGTAACATTTGAATGTTTTTGTGATGTATTCAGTCTAGGAATGTGGTGTTTGTTGATGAATTAGTGGGGGTGATCTCTTATGGTTCTAGGAAGATTCGACCTCACAAACATTACTATGACACCCAGGTCCTAGAGCTTGATGCGGTTGTTTTCGCACTGATGTTGTGGGGGAACTACCTCATTGAGGAACACTTTTTTGTCATTACAGATCACAAGAACATGAGGGATGTCTTCTCCCAGTAAGACCAAAAATAGCTGTAGTAAAAGAAGGTAAATATTATTCTAAGAAACAACTTCAGGAACTCTAACTCCTCACGAAAGGGGAACATGGGGTCTAATTCATTTACAATGAATTCATAGAAGTATATGGTCTGAGATTCACTAGATATTTTCAAAGGAATAGAAGAGTTGGTTTCCTTTCATCTAGGATTGAGAGTGGAGGATAGTAGAGGCTATCTATTTCATATGATAATGTGTTCTACCTTGGAATGGAATTTAGATGAGTCGCAATGGGGAGAAACTGATTTTGATGTGTTGCATGATCGTGTTATCAAGGGTAATCCTCCAAAAGGATGGTCAGAGTATAGTTTGCATCGGTTGTTCTTCCATGAGAAGCTACTTTTTCCAGTAGTAATGCACGAGGGTGTTCGTGGTGATTTCCATAACACACCCCTTGTGGGACACATGGGAGTTTCTAATATGTACTAGGGTTTGATAGGATAGTTTCGGTGGCCCGGAGTGAAGCAGTTAGTGCCTATGTTTATGGAATAGTGCCTTGTGAGTGAGCTGGTTAAGGATGAAGACCGTGTTCCCAGTGGACTATTGCATCCCTTAGACATTACCGAGTGGAAGTAGGTTGATGTCTCCAGGGATTTCATGACAGGTATACCTTGGGATGAGGGAGGACATGAGGGAATCTGGGAAGTGTTTTACTGATTGAAAAAATCAGATAACTTCCTAGAGATTATGGTGTCAAGCATAGTTGATTCTATGGTACAGAAGTACGTGGGAGAAGTTGTGTGGCTGCACAAAGTTCCTAGAACCATTGTTTCAGATAAGGATACATTCATTAATTCACGAGTCTCTAAGGGATTATATCGTGCTGTGGGAACCCTTATTTTTCTTTAGAACTGGTTTACACTCTCAGATAGATGGACAGACAGAGAGGACCATCCAGACATTGGAGGAAATTGTGTGAGCGTGTGTTCTAGAGTTTGGCGGATCATAGGTATGAAACATAACTCTGGTAGAGTTATCCTACAACAATATCTATCAATCTAAAAATGTAATTAAACCATTTATATCCTTCTATGGATGACAATTTCATTCAACGGTGTGCTAGAAAGAGGTTGGGGAGGTAGGTGTCCTTTTCCCAGAGGAGTTGCAGAGCACGAAGAAGAAGGCTCAACTTGTGTGTGAGAGGATGAAGGTGGATCAGGAACAGTAGAATACATATACCAATCATATGAGGAGACACATGGAGTTCCAGTTTAGGGACCACGTGTTCTTATATGTCACCCATGCAATGTACAATAGAGGTTTGGGTGGGGGAGTATGATTTCTCCAAGGTTCATCCGACCCTTCGAGGTGTTGAGTCCAGTCAGATTGGTAGTGTATCTTCTGTATTACCACCACTGCTGGAGAGGATCCATAATGTCATCCATGTATGTCATCTCTTTTGGTATATACATGATTACTCCCACTTCCATGACTGGGGAGAGTTGGATATTGAGTAAGATGTGATGTTCATGGAGTGACTGGAGAGAATTGAGGATCGTAAGGATAAGGTTCTTCATGGACGGACCATTCCCCTATTTCATGTGTTTTGGAGGTATGGTGTCCTTGAATGGATTACCTGGTAATGGGAGGGTAATATGCCTTCCATGTACCTAGAGAATTTTTGAGTTTGGTCTTGTGTTATCATTGTTCATTGTAGTGATGTAATGATTGACCTTGTTTGCTATATGGTGGGTTGTTTACCTTGTTCCATGAATGTGTATGAAAATCTGTGACTACGGGGACTAGAGGTCATGATCCCAAATCAAGAGGTATTATGATGGATGTGAAAAAACCCATGCGGTTGAGTTAGTATTGCCCAATGTGGATAATATATTGACATGGAATAAGTAACTCCCTAATCCATATGTCAGGATGGTGTGAATATTTAGTTTATGTGGTTTTGTAGTTATTATACAATTGTTAGTGTGATTGGATTGAGTGATGATCCTATATGTAAAGGGTCGATCCGGATCTAGAAATACTCTAGGGTATTTTTCCTTGATAGTTATCTTACAAGGTGGTTCCTCGAACCACCTCCCTTTCCATAGAGGTTAGTCATGATTATCAATGACGAGAATGAATTAAAAGTTATCTAATGTAACGGACTAGCTCGTCCTGGTCTATTACATTTACAAAAACTAGTGTTTATGGTGTCTTAGAAAACATTTGGTACTCAGGAAGGCATCATTTTCAGTGGTAGGGTATCACCATGGTGTAACCCAGCGGTTCCAATGGTCAGTCTCACCGATCGATGTCTAACCAATCTGTTTTACCAATCTATCACACTAATTGATGTGTCGATGATCTATGTCACACCCAAAACATGGGGTATTTGGGTTATTTCCCCATATTTCCCATGAAATATCTATTATGTCATCTTGCGATATGAATTAGTTTATGGTAATTTTTAAGGATAGTAAAACATGTTTTAATCCTCCCAAAGTCGAGCACATGACTTACCAAAACGTGTGGCCTTTAAATCTATATTCACACCCTTCCCTTGTTTTCCATTTCCTCCCATGTTACGTGTTTACTCCACTTAAATGAAGTCAATTAAATTAATGAAATTATATCTACCATATCTATGGAGAATTATTAAATCTCAATTAATTCCAACATGTGCAATCTCCCAGCCAAATTCATTAACCAGGGTCATATTTTTAAAATCATTGAGATTCCACATCCCCTAACTTTTAGATATAGCCTCTCCTTATGTCGATATTCTATCTTCCATATTCTTTAATTATTTTCTTAGTGTTTCTCTAGAATTCCTTCCAAGACTAATCATGTTCCCATGCTGGAGCCTTTCCCTCAAAGCCATGATTTTTTTGAGTTCTTACTTTGTTAGTCATGCATCCCCAATTCATGATGCAATGAAGAAAAATATGATCCTTGGTCATCTAGGTTGGGATTTTACTTCATCTTTGTTTACTATACATCATGTCAGGTCGGTATGATTATGTTCCCTCATGAAGTAGATGAATCCAAATTTTATGAAGTTAATTAACGAAATTGTAATGAATGAAGGGGTGGAAAAGAACATATTTTTGTTTCTATGTTTTAACATTGTTTTTATGTTTTTAATTGAAATGGATTATTTTTACTTAAAATCTTGACCATTGGTGGTTCATTATTGTGCACTAATGAAAATATTTTTTTATGGATAATCTTTTGATTCAATGGATATAATGTGGAAAAAGTTAATCACATAGAGTTGGTTGATTAAAAGGTGTCCTAATGAATAAGATCCCACCTGTGATAACCCCATTAAACCAAAGGGAATGAAGGAACATAATGAATGGTATAAATGAATCACAAAACTCTATCGCTTGGTTATGGTATTATGTGTGGTTTTTCTATTTGATTCCTTTTGGGGTGACGTAAAGGGGGATAGAACCTATGGTTGAGGGGTTGTAGGTTTGTCAATATGAGGCCCTGTGGAGCTGTTATGTTGGGTCATGGATTGGTTCCAGTAATTTTTGAGATCTCATATTCCCTTTTTGAAGTTGGTACATAATAATTGAACTGGGTGTCAATGCATAAATGTATGCTTCGTTTTTTTCATTAAATTGTTGTTTTGGATTGTGGTTATGCCTATTAGTTTCCCTACAGGGGTGGAATGATTTAAATTGAATCGATTGAACATGATGATGAGAACAAGTACAATGGGGTATTGTTTTCCACAAATGGGTTGGGATATGGATGTGGGTGTTGTGTATTGTCCATGTAGGGATAACAACGAGAATTGTTATGTAGGGGATTGTATTCTATTATAGAACCCTAAGGATGGGATGAATTCTTGATTACCTATATGTATAATATCTAGTTCATGTGTTTCTTATATTCACCGTACCCATGTTGGGAACATCATTTAAAACACACCCATTTCCTGGGGGAGGGTGTTTTTCCAACATCCTTAGGAGTGGTTGTGTATTCTGTTCTTTCTAATTCCTCTCCTAGATAACTAACGACTAGTATGGCATGTTGTGACGACATAATGTTCAGTAAAGCCCAAGGATCATTGGGAAGGGTTTATGGTGGTGGATGGACCAGGTGATTGCTTGTTTTGTAAGTGTATTTAATATGAGGCCCAAGTGTCTTCATGCATGGAAGTAGTTGTTCTGGCATAGGTTTGTTCGGGCGTGGCAGTGGTTGTTGTGGCTCAATTATCTACGAGTGTGGTTATGTGTAGTTGTAGTGGCCCAAGTGCATACGGTCGGGATGTGTGGTTGTGGTGGCCCACAAGGTTATTGTTGGGGCAGTAGTAGTACAACAGTGAAACCTGTGGGGGAGGTCTGATTTGTAGGATTTTCTAAATAACCAGTGGGTAGAGGTGTGGGGTAACCATATATCATTTTTTTCATTACTATTACTTTACCAGACTTGTATTATATAGGGAGTGTTCCCTGGTGTGGCTAGGTGGATAGATTTCTTTTCAAGATGTTTTCGTTATATTTATTTCTAACATGAAATTAGAATACCTCCCCACTTGTAAACAAGAGATTTTTGTTTTCCCTAATGAGTATACAGGTACACTCACCCTATAAATGTAAAACTGCTTTTATGTTTCTAGGAGTACTTTTTGGAATGTGCAAGACCATACAGGTTTGGGCTTCGAGATTTTTCGCTGATTCCTTTCATTCATTTTGTACTTTTCATCAGTGTTTCTATTTTAACATGTATCAGTTTATTTTGATCATTCATATTGGAATGGATTTTTGGCCTTACTTTTACTTTTAGTTTTTTCACTCGTTCGGATGTTACCATATTATCTCCTAGTCCTTTTCTAAATACGGGTAATGCCTCAAATATTACATTGAATTATATACCATTGGTGCTAGTCACCACTCTAGGTCCTATTAAAGGCAGGACTCATGGGTCATTAATTATCCTTCATCTTGAATAAGTAATGGTCTGGCTGTTTGTTATCCTTTCCGACATCTTGGTGAAGGCGAGTTGTGATATAGATCAATGAGTTATAAAAACTATGAATATATAAATATATTCTATATTCATGGAGCCAGTTCATACTGATAGGTGAATAATGAAATGTGTTGAAACATTTCTCAATTTGAATATGTTTGGGAAAAGTCATTTTCTATTATGATAATGATGTCTAATAATATAGTAGATTATTTTCAATGTGTAACTAAAAAAATAAATGATTTGACATTAAAACACATTGCCTATGAATATGGTCTGTAAATTATTGGAGAGTGATGTTGTGTTTCATCGAAGCCTGATCTAAAAAAATGAATTAGAAGATATATCACATAGACAAAAATTCAGTAACACTATTGAAGAATAATAAAGTACAAGTACCTAAAAGGAAATTTCTACAGGGGTTTTACAAATCATGAAGCTGTTTATAATTTCTCTAAACTATTAGATTTCAAACTTTTAAAGAGTGAAAGGAGACAACCAAATAGATTCTTTCATTATTTCCCTGCACCATTATGTTTGCTAAACAATATTACAATATACATTTTCATGGTCTTTGAAACACTAGAAAGGGAATAATGATATATGGGTTATGGAGAATCACCTTATTAGGCTTGGATATTTGATATTAATAACGTGCACACACACATTGAATTTCCCAATTGAATATATATTATTGGAATTGAAAGACATCATTGTAATCCTCTATTGTTTGTTTCTAAAAATGACAATTTTTTCACTTATAAAGTTTGGAGTAGACCGCATGAATCTCTTAACACTATGAATAATTTTCACCACATATAACCCTATAACTATTTTGTAGTATGATAGGTCTATTTAAAAATAAAAGGCATTCTAAGTCCATACATTCATCACATTCAAGGTAAAATATATCATTATATTCCATTCATAGAAAATTTATATAACAATAGAACATATCCATGTATTGATATGAAATATTTGAATAATTGTATTGAAATAAATCCATACTCATCCATTTTTGGAAGTGGTTGGGGGGGGAATGTTTTAGGCATGTAATACATCCAGGATAATTATATGAATGTTATAATAATCTATAAACACATTATATTTTCTAAATGAAGATAGAATAGCTGTAAATATAATCATTGAGAGGATTTGGAATATAATGAGGGGGTCAAATATTATTTAATGATTATCTAATGATGAAATTTATATAACATAGGAAGGAAGGTAAATGAAATCCTAGGTACATGTTATATTTTGATAATTTGGAATGAATTGGAGTTGTTTCCTACTATCACCCTATGACACCGTACCACTAAAATGTGCAAAATATTTTCCATGTATCATTTATATAAATTTATAAGATGGACCAAACACAATAAATCAATACTATAAGAATAAAATTTTAATATAAAACTTCTTATAATAAACAATATTTCAATGTTATTAACATTGGATAGAATGTGTTTTCAAATTAAGAAATCCATCTAGTGTATCTGGTTTTGAGAAATCACAATTTAGAGGAGGAGACTTGGGACTTGATAGTGGAAATGATAAATTTTCACCGAATTTTTTATATGATTCATATATATAATTTCAATGATGAAATATTTTTACTCTTGATAATCTAATACCTTTATCCAATATTGAGTGAGTAAACACTATATCCTTAAAATTATTTCACAATTTGAAAACTATCTTAATAGGAGGAGTAACGTTTCATGATTATATGTAATATTTTTAAATCAATGAATAAATATTTTATATAAAAGGATGTCATTATAGAATTCCCTAGGAAAATAATAGTTCAATTTGAATTTTTCATTCTTCTACTAAAAAATTTATTTTTAGGTGATTAAATAGATATATATTTGTTTAATAATAACATAAGGATTATTGGAATACAATGAATAAATTATTAATCAAATAAATAACAGTCTATGTTTTCAATGATGTACTCACATATACATTCTGATATACTATAATAATTATTTAATACATATTTTTATCATTTAAGAAAAATATTTAATACTTTCAAATAAAAGAAACAATTTTTAGACTATTATTTTAATTTAATATTACTTTTGTAAATATATTTTTTGTATTACTATGAAAGATAGTTACTATGTATATTAATAAAATTCATGTTAGGAAAATATTATTAATTAATATTGTTGATACTACACTGAAATTTTATTCTTAAGCATTTTATAAAACTAGTTTTTAAAATATTACGTGTGATATAGACAAAAATTATTTTTCCCACACATATAAAAATTATATTATAAAATGGATCTCAAATATAAAATAATTTTATTGAAATTATTTAATAATATCATTTTTATTTTTAGGAATTAAATGTATATTACATTGGTAAAAATTAATTACCAATGCAAGAATATAGAAAATGGAAAAATCAGTGATTAAATAGGGTGAAACATGATTAAAAATGTGTGGAAAAAAATTATAGAGGTTTTATTAGCCTTATCACAACCAAAAATTAATTATTTCATTCATTATATACATTAATTATTGAATCGTTCCATCCCATTAACGAAACCTTTATGGGTATTTACATTGAAAACATTTTGTTTTAGTAGAAAATTGGATTACTTGTACAACATCAATATACACATATTTATTACTAAATATACACAATTTATAACCTCTTGGAAGTCCATATTATGTTTATAATCCTCAGTGACATTTACTAATAATATGGAATTTATTTCAGTAATGAATTCAAAGAGAATTATGTAGTGATCAATGTGATTATTTCCTATCCCACCAACATTTATTCTTAATCATCCAATATGAAAAAAATTTCTAAATAACATTTATATAATAAAATTTTTATTATTAATTTACATTATTAGCAATATATTAATTTATCAATAATTATTCAAACCATTCAATCCACATGGAAAAACAAAGAATTGATATTGGGCATAAGTATGGACTACGAAATCCAAAAAACAATGTGGTTCATATTTGGATCCTTGAATATCAAGGATGTTTAAAAATGAAGATTTTAAGTTGGAATAATTAAAAAATTTCAAATAAATTAATTTCAAATCTTTACATATCATAATAAATCACTCAGTACAATTGATTTTGAAATTGATTGTTAATAATGAAGATGTGCTGAATATATCTTCTACAAATGATTAATTTCATTTTTCAACAATACATTCATAGAAGGTTATAAGAATGATAATAATGTATATATATATATTATATTCCTGATATTTATAATATGAAAATTTTATATTATCTTTATATAAAAAATTCACATACTTATAATATCATTATAATACACTTCCATTTGGGTCTGTTTAAACAACTATGTGAAATATGTTATAATGATTATTTCATAAATGAATAATTAAAATTATAAAATATGTATAAAATTAAATAATTATGTATTGAATAATTTATATTTTATTTTTATTTTTTTAATAAAATTAAATATCATTAATGACATATCTACATTTGATCGTTAAACATTAAGAAAATAGTTCAAAACATCTTCCATTTTATTAAAAGTTTATGTATACATTTCAACTAATGAAAATGGGAATAATAGATTAATATATAAATAAATAAATATTAAATCTATAAAATATCATAATTTTTAATAATTATTCCTTAATATACAGTCGATACCATATTTAAAAATATATTATAAAATAAACAACTAATAACAACATCAATTTTTTCAGAAAATAAAATATAGCTTAATAGTATAATAGAAATAAATGAATATACATAATGCTTGTTGATAATTATAATGTTAAAAAAAGTATTTTAAGATAAAAACCATGATTTTGTAAAATGTTAAAGAACAATCGTGGAAGATAATAATTGCACTATGTTTTATTTGACTATATTTTTAAATTCATTAGTCATGAATAATATCACACACTAACATTTATTTTATAAAAAATATTCCATGATATAATTCCATCACATATGATTAATTTAATTTAAATATTTATATTAGAATTTCAATTTAGGGTAACTTGTAAAGACCCATAATATTTAAGGAATTTTTTTTTCTTAATTTTATTTGGAATTTTACAAGAACGCAGTTTCTGACGGAACCTGATTTCGAGGCCCGGTGTGCCCTGAATCATTTTCCGAAGATTTGCTCGGGTACGTTCAGTGAAGGAACGAGCTGGTTTTTTCTAACATTTGAACCGGTGATCGGAATTGAAATCCTAGGGCACCGATGGAATCACAGTGCAAGTAATTTCTTAGAAACACATTTTCTGGAGTTGTGTTTGCTCAGGTGTGGTTTTTAATTTTTGGGGTAAAGTTAAGGAATAAAATAAAAGTTGTGCAACCGATCTTTTATTTTATTTTTCTTAAACTATGATAATTGGATGATGTTGGACCCACAATATCCTACCCACTTGGTAGGATATTTGTGGGGTGGGTCCCACACGAGCCCCACATTTTCAACTTCCATGTAACCCCCACCTTTGATTAAGGTAACGCACCCGCACCCCCTATTAAATGAAGTCAACTCTTGCGTTTAAACATTTTAATAAATGATTCTATTAATTGGGTGGTTTAAAACGTTGAAATTAATTGAGTTAATTGTTTGATTAATTTTTGAATTTTTTTTAAAACATTTGGCATGAGTAATAAAATAAGGTAACCCTTATTTTATTATTGTTGGGTTGTAGTGGTGAGTTTTTGGGGAGAGTAAGAGAAGTCTTGAAGTTTTTCGTTCTTCATTGAAGAATGTGAAGAACATGAAGAACGCAAATAACGCCAACCTCCGACGAAGGTCAACAAGAACGCCATATCCTCGGAGATCGACGATGCGACGCCGATGAATCTTTTCTCCGCGACGCGACGATCCCCCTTCCGCAACGCCTTCTTCCGCGATGTGCATTTATGTGACAAACCTCATTCGACGACTACGCTCGAGGTAGGGGTTAATTTTGAGTAAGTTTATATTCTCGTGGTTCCATCCTTTTGAAACAAAGAACTCGGATCAAATCATCCTCAAGTTGATCTGCGAATGATTTATTTTGCGGGTTTGGAATTTTTATTTGTAGGAAAAACTGTTTGGGTTGATTTCTTTTGTTCGTGAAAAATCCTTGTAGTTCTTCCTCTGATGGGTCTCTTGTTACCAACTTAACGGTAGGAGGTCGAACTGCACGAACACGGCCGACACTCCTCCCCCATTTTTGTTTTGATTCGTTGCGGCACGGACAATGGTGTCATGGTGCAACGGCACCGCACGGACACAAGAAAGAACACAGCGTAGAAGCGTGGAGCTGTCGCGCCGCGCCGTTGAGGCCGAACGAACTGCGGCTGGAGACGGGGCCCTGGAGGCAATTGATGACTCCGTTGGTTGATTGTTGTGCACAGATTGATGGGCCACGAATAACGGGGCTGCATGGTAAATTTGAAGCCTCTGTAGTGAAGGTCGGGTACTAGGAGGACCGTTGGCGAAGGCGGCGAGCAAAACGGACCACCAGAGCGCTTCCGGTGGTCCACAGAAGACTCTTCCGGCGTGCCTCGCCGGCACGACGGTGCCCGGTGCACCGCCGGGGAGGGATTACCTGGATGAAGCCATGGCGGCAGGCCGCAGGTCCTGCGACCGCACGGGACCGAGGAAGGCGAGACGCGGCACTCAGCTGCGTCCGTTGACAAAGGGCGGCCCCCACACGGGGTCGCGGTTCATTCAAGGAGGGGGGGTGACGCCCCCCTTGCACATCTGCTCGACCGTTTTGGCCGAGCCACCTGTCCGGGCCAGCGCGCCAGCGCACCGGGCCGGAACCGGACCCGGTTCGGGCCGCCCCAGGGGGTCTTGTGCCTGATCGGTCCGGGCCCGAAACCCCCACTTCCGGACCTTTTTCGGTCTTTCACCCATATCTTGGGCCATAGACCTTTTATTGATGCATAGTCAGTTGTGTAGCGATCCTTGGATCGAGGATATCTTTTCGGTATATTACACTCAGGGTTTCAAAGAACTTTTATTACGGCCGGGTTGGTTCGAACACGAAACCAACCGGGCCCTCGGAGCAGAAACCCTTATATCTGGAGCTCCGGACGTCCGATTGACATGCTTTCGACTTTGTTGGTTTCCTATTGATGAGAAAGATCTTTTGGCATACTTCTCCTAATATTTTGATACAGTTGGATAGTGGCCGAGTTGGATTGTACCTGAAATCCAACCGGGCCCCTAGAATAGAAAAGCTGATAACATTCAGACCGGACGTCTGTTTGACGAACCATCGGCGGCGTTAGTGATCACGTGAAGAAATGGTCCCAATGAGTATACGCTATGAGAGTTCAGGGAACAATTGAGATACGGCCGGGTTGGTTCGCACACGATACCAACCGGGGCCTTGGGACGAAAAGGCTAATAACTCACAGACCGGGCGTCCGATTGACGCGCCATCTATTGCGTTGAGACCCCTATGACGAGGTGGTCCTTTGAGATACTTCTTCATGAGACTTTGAGATACTTGGATTATCGACCTGTAGCTCATCGAGCGGACCCTTCTAGAGACGATCGTTCGGAGTACGGAGACCGTGTAGCCGGATGAGACCTAACGACTGCTTGACCGACTCCACTTGGAGTGTGTCGACTAGCCCAGTGGATGGAGCACTACATTGATTGGGTGTAGTCCCATAGCGGACGGAGCACTACTGTGTGACAACGTAGACCCGCGGTACTCATCCGGAGAGTTCCACTGCAGGCTATTAGGGGGTGTGCACTACTGTGTTTGGGTGGCATACCCCGGCGGGAAGCACTACAGTGTTTGGGTGGGTGACCCGCGGTACTCGACGGAGGGGTACCTCAGCAGTCTTAGGTTAGTGAGCAGTACCTCATATTCGTGACAGAACCATTATACACTCCAGAGATGGGGCTCTTCAGCAGTTATGGTTTCGATAATGAAAATCCTGGTTTGAGCTGAGTCTATGACCTTTGTGTTTACATCATGATTGAGATGGGTCACTTGATAACTTAGGTATATGAATGGGCATATACCTGGTTAGTGGTTATCCGTTGATTTCATAATTTTTATGTTTCCTCGTGATTGAGATGGGTTACTTGATAACATAGGAATATGAATGGGCATATACCTAAGTAGAGGTTATCTGTTGAGATCTTCTTTTTGGGTATCCATGTTGGTTTTAGTGATACATTGAGGGTCTCGGGGTCCCTACTGATTATCGTTATACTCACCCCTGCACGGGATATGCCCGCACCTCATTGTATTGGTTGCAGACGACGGGTAGTGCTGACGGAGGCCGAGTGTTCGAGGACTGGGCGGTACTGGGAGGTGGACCACACGACGAGTCATTACCCGGTGGTGGACCACACGATGAGTCAGTATCCGATGGTGGACTTCACGATGAGATGACACACGGAGGAGTTTGACAGGTGAGAGCGTAGTGGAGGCTATCTGTACCTACCCTTCATGTAGGATCCGTGGTGGATGACCCAGGAGCCACTTCCGTTCTTCCTGTTGTTGTCTTTTTTTGTTGAACTTTTGTTCAGTTGTAGCTGTATTTTAAGTTGGGTTTGTATTCTGGCCCATTTAATTTTCACCACTCTCTTTTGTACTTAGTGTTTACTTATGCTTGTACTCTGTGGTGTTTTGTTTACTTATATAAAGGCAATTCCTTCCCATTTGTCGGGATTTACGCTTTGGGTGCTAACGCCTACCCCTGGCCTATGGAAGTCGGGCTTGGTGTAGTCACGACATGGGCCCTGAGGACGGGTCGTGAAAAATTGGTATGAGAGGAGTCGGTTCTACCACAACACTTATAACTCTAATATTTTCTTTCTACGAAGCAATAGTGTTAAGGGTATCGAGTGTGGTCTTCAGTTCAGGGAGTCCAGTGTTGGTGCGGGCGGACGACGTATCCATACACCAGGACCCTGATAACTGATTTATAACTTTGTGCACGAAAACACTGATTGCATGTGTGTTTCCAGAAGTTTTTTTAAGGTCAGCTCAAACCAGGTCAGCTCACCAGGTATAATCATTTGACCGTGTCACGTTGTTTATTTCAGGATGCCTTTTCATGGATGACAAGCTAGAGTCCAGAGGGATGTGAATACTGATAGATTGCCGAGCGACGAGGCATCGGTACAGGGACCTCTTGCAGTTGAGGCACCAGTGGAGGAACCAACGGTACTACCATACATTGGGACACTGATGCCACTAGCCCCAGCAGTAGGTGATGCACGCCACTTGAGCACGCTGCACGAGTTCCAGCACCAGAGGCCACCCAGGTTCCGGGGAGAGATGGACCCGCAGGTGGCTGACGTTTGGCGGGAGGCTGTCGTGAGATTCTTCAAGCTATTGGGGACGCCACCAGACTTCATGGTGATCTTTGCTGCATGCCTTTTTCAGGTAGCAGCAGGCATGTGGTGGAGCCACTTGTTCCAATTTTGCGACAGGATGACCTTCACATGGGGAGACTTGGAGACCTTCTTCAGGGTGGAGTTTGTACCAGTAGGTATGCACCCCGAGCATGTTCAAGAGTTGATGCCTTTGCCGCATGTTATTCGATAAGTAGTCGAATAATCTGTAGGCATTAGACAGATAATGTAGAGGTCCAGGAGGGCCAGACCAGTAGTTGGGTGATCTCGGGATTTAGGATCGGTGGTGTGGGGCACCCGGGGTGGGGTTAGAGACAGGCGTTCCAGAAACGGACAGTGTTTCTCCTGCGGAAGGAAGGGTCACCTGGCACGTGACTATCCGACTCCTCACACAGTTGATCTGCAGGCATTGGAGGAGCCACCGAGACAGAAGAAGCAGTGGGTGCTTGAGCAACAGCCGAGTAGAGGACAAGGCAGTACAACTCCGGGAGCAGGTGGATAGGAGCAGAACTAGTGGATACGTCCCTTGTACTTCTAGTTCCATATTTCTGTTTTATTCATTTCTTTGTACTATGACATTGAATAATAAAAAGAAACTTATCTTTGTGATGTTTTCTTTCTTGTCCTTTTGTTTGGTTGATACTGAGTGTTCTTGGTTAAAACTGTTTACTTGACCATCACTTTCGATATTTCTACTGGAGGAGACCCAGTGACCTCACACTGATGCCGACAGTGTGACTCGACCCTTGGAGATGAGAGTGATGGTTGGATCTCATGAATGTTACGTCGGGGCCTTACGATGTCATCCATGGCATGAATGCATCATTCATGTCAGGATTGACTGTATTAGGCAATGGGTGTGGTTTATCTAGGGGATTAGACCGAGTTTCTCTATTCGGAAAAGGAGAAATTTTAGAAGCTCTTTCAGGTCGTAGGACAAGAAGGTGCAGATCATCCCGGAACGGATGAAGACTGCACAGTGTAGTAAGAAACAAGAAACTGGTGACAGTCTTAGAGACTTGGGCGTGTTAAATGTTTCAATAAGAGGAAGCATAAAGGAGAGTGACCCAATGAATCTATGAATGATTCAAGGGACAGTCTGTGTCCACTCCTAGCTGTCGTAGTAACAGACGTCGATATGAATCATTCCTTCCTTACACGAATCTTATCCCAGACCTAGAGTTTCCGGTAAGACGTGGACTTGACCCTCACGTCTGGAGACACCTTGGGAGGAGACTCGATAATCACACTTACACTGACGGTGTGGTCAGACCCTCGAGGAGAGAGTTTCAGTTGGAATCTATTGGTGGTAGCATCGAGGCCTTACTATGTTGGTTTGAGTAAGGACTAGGCAATCACAGTTCATACACAAATTGATGGTATTAAGCAAAAAGGTTGTGGTTTAACTACGACGTCGGGATGGGTTTCCCTTGGTCGGAAAAAAGGAAACCCCAAGAAGCACAGGATAAACTCATGAAAAGGAGGGTGCGACCGATCACTCTTGAGTTGGTCAACCTTACCCACATGGCAGCAGTCGTTTTGAGTTTCAGTTCTAAAAGGAATTGGAGACCTCTATAGTTCAAGGATGACGATGTCGTTATACGGGTCTCACCTCGATGAGGTTTACGGAGATGTGGCTGAGGCGACATGTTATCTCCATGGTTCAACAGACCTTTCTAGGTCCTCAGCTGGTTAGGCGAGGTGGCTTACCACTTGACCCATCCACCTCAGTTGCACCAGGTGCACGACAACTTCCATGTATCTCAGCCGAGGAGATACGTGCATGATACTTCACACATCATCGACCTCAGGGAGTTGGACGTCGATGACAGGGCGGCATATCCAGAGATTCTAGTGAGGATCGAGGATCGACAGGGGTGGATCCTACGAGGATGGTCGATTACTCGGGTGCACTTTCACTAGAAGTACGAGAACCTCCAGCTAAACACATGGGAGCGGAAGGCTCAGATGCGTGATTAGTACCGCTTTTGTGACCCTAGTTTGTGTTAATGCTTTCTGAGGATGCAAATCCCTGAGGTGGGAGAAATGTAAAGACCCAAAAATTTCAAGGAAAATTTTCTTCTTAAATTTTATTTGAATTTTACAAGAACGTAGTTTCTGACGACACCTGATTCTACGGCCCGGTGTGCCCGAAATCATTTTCCGAAGTTTAGCTCGGGTACGTTCAGTGAAAAAAAGCGGGTTTTTCTATCTTTTGAACCGGTTCTCGGAATTTAAATCTGAGGGCACCGATGGAATCGCAGCACCAATAATTGCTTAGAAACACCTTTTCCAATGTAGCGTTTTCTCGGGTGTGGTTTTTAATTTTTGGTTTAATGTTAAGGAATAAAATAAAAGTGGTGCAACTGATCTTTTATTTTATTTTTCTTGAACTATGTTAAGAGAATGACGTGGGACCCACAATATCCTAACAAATTGGTAGGATATTTGTGGGGTGGGGCCCACATGACCCCCACCTTTTCAGCTTCCCTGAAAGCCCCACCTTTGATTAAGGAAACGCACCCGCACCCCCCTATTAAACGAAGTCAACTCTTGTGTTTAAACTTTTTAATAAAATCCCCTATTAATTGGGTGGTTTAAAACATTTCAATTAATTTAGTTAATTGTTTGATTAGTTTTTGAATTTTTTTTAAACATTTGGCATGAGTAATAAAATAATGTAACCCTTATTTTATTATTGTTGGGTTGTAGTGTTGAGTTTTTGGGGAGAGTAAGAGAAGTCTTGAAGTTCTTCATTATTCGTCGAAGAACTCGAAGAACGCCAACCTCCGACGAAGGATGACAAGAACGCCGGATCCTCGGAGATCGACAACGTGATGCCGGCGAATCTTTTCTCTGCGACGCGATGATCCCCCTTCAGCGACTCCTTCTTCCGCGACATGCAATTATGTGACAAACCTTGTTTGATGACTACACTCGAGGTAGGGGTTAATTTTGTGTGTGTTTATATTCCCTTGGTTCCTTCCTCTTAAAATAAAGAACTCGGATCAACTCATCCTCAAGTTGATCCGAAAATGATTTATTTTGCGGGATGGGAATATTTATTTGCTCGAAAAACTGTTTGGGTTGATTTCTTTTGTTCGTGAAAAATCCTTGTTGTTCTTCGTCTTTTGGGACGCTTGTTACCAACTTAACAGGAGGAGGTCGGACCACACGAACATGACCGACTATCCTCCCCCTTTGTTTTTTTGATTCATTGCAGCACGAACAAAGGCTGTACGGTGCAACGGCACTGTGCGGACACGATAAAGAATGCTACGAAGAAGTGCGGCGCCGTCGCGCTGCGCCATTGAGGCCGAACGAACCGCGACAGGAGATGGGTCCGTAGAGGAGATTGAAGACTCCGCTGGTTGATTGTTGTGCGCGGATTGACGGGCGGTGAAAAACGGGTCCGCAGGGTAAATTTGAAGCCTTTGTAGTGAAGGTCGGGTCCCAGGAGGACCGTTGGCAAAGGCGGTGAGAAAAAGGGACCACCGGAGCACGTCCGGTGGTCTGGGGAAGACGCCGGCGGCCGGAGGCGGCAGCAGGCCGCTGGTCCCGCGACTGCGCGTGACCGAGGAAGGCGGGACGCAGCGCTCAGCCGCATCCGTTGACAAAGGGCGGGCCCCACATGGGGACGCGGTTCTTTCATGGAGGGGGGGTGCCCCCTTGCACATTCGCTTGGCCATTTTGGCCGCGCTTCCTGGCCCGGCCCGCGAAGCGGTGCACCGGGCGGGGCCGCCCGGGCGGGCCGGGTCACGCCGGTGGGGCCATGTGATGCCAATGAGGGGTGGACCCGAACCCGGGTCGGGTCAACCCTGTTCGGGCCGACCCAGGGGGTCTCGGGCCGGATCTGTCTGGGACCGAAACCCCCACTTCCGGACCTTTTTCGGTCATTCCCCCATATCCTATACCACGGACCTCCGATAGACGCACATTCAGTTAAGTAGAGATCCTTGGATGGAGTCGATCGTTTCAGTATATTACACTCAAGGTTTCAGAGAACTTTGAGTACGGCCGGGTTGGTTCGAACACAAAACCAACCAGGCCCTCGGTTCTGAAACACTTATATCTGGAGCTCCAAACATCTGATTGACGTGCCGTCATCTTTTTTGGTTTCCTCTTAATGAGAAGGAACGTTTGTCATACTTCGCCTGAGATTTTGATGTAATTGGATAGTGGCCGGGTTGGATTTTTACCGAAATCCAACTGGGCCCCTTGAACGGAAAAGCTGATAACTTTCAGACCAGATGTCTATTTGACGAACCGTCAGCGGCGTTAGTGATCACATGGAGAAACAGACCCTATGAGTATACCCAATTAGAGTTCAGGGTACAGTTGAGATATAGCTAGGTTGGTTCGCACACGAATCCAATCGGGCCCCTGGTACTAAAAGGCTAATAACTCGCAGACAGGGCGTTCGATTGACTCGACGTCTGTTGCGTTGAGACCGATATGACGATGCGGTCCTCTGAGATACTTCATCATGGGTCTTTGAGATACTTGGAGTATCGACCTGTAGCTGGTGGAGCGGACCCTCTCGATGATGAGCATTCGGAGTACGGAGACCGTGTAGCCGGCTGAGACTTGATGACTGCTTGACCGACTCAACTTGGAGTGAGTCGACTAGCCCAGTGGACGGAGAACTACTTTGTTTGGGTTAGGACCCATGGCGGACGGAGCACTATAGTGTGACAGTGCAGACCTGGGGTACTCATCCAAGGAGTACCTCTGCAGGCTATTAGGGGGTGTGCACTAATGTGTTTGGGTGGTATACCCCGGCGGGAAGCACTACTTTGATTGGGTGGCTGACCCGCGGTACTCGACAAGAGGAGTACCTCAGCAGTCTTAAGTTAGTGAGAATTACCTCGGAGTCGTGACAGGACCACTGTACACTTCAGAGACGGGGCTCTTCAGCAGTTACAGTTTTGATAATGAAAATCCTGGTTTGAGCTGAGTCTATGACCCTTGTGTTTACCTCAGGATTGAGATGGGTCAATTGATAAATTAGGTATATGTATGGGCATATACATGGGTAGTGGTTATCCTTTGATTTCATAATTTTTTGTTTCATCATGATTGAGATGGGTTACTTGATAACTTATGAATATGTATGGGCATATACCTAAGTAGAGTTTATCTGTTGAGATCTTCTTTGTGGTTATCCTTGTTGGTTTTAGTGAGACCTTGAGGGTCTCGGCGTCCCTACTGAGTATCGTTATACTCACCCCTGCACGGGGTATGCCCGCACCTCGTTGTGTTGGATGCAGATGACGGGCAGTGCTGACGGAGGCCGAGTGTTCGAGGACTGGGCGGTACCCAGAGGTGGACCACATGATGAGATAGTACCCGGAGGTGGACCACACGACGAGTCAGTATCCGGAGGTGGACTTCAGGACGAGACGACACACGGAGGTGGTTGACGGGCGAGAGCATAGTGGAGGCAATCTGTACCTACCCTTCATGTAGGATCCATGGTGGACTACACATGAGCCGCTTCCATTCTTCCATTTGTTGTCTTTTTCTATTGTACTTTTGTTCCGTTGTAGCTGTATTTTTAGTTGGGTTTGTATTCTGGCCCATTTACATTTCAGCACTTTCTTTTGTACTTATTGTTTACTTCCTCTTGTACTCTTTGGTGTTTTGTTTACTTTTATAAAGGCAATACATTCCCAGTTGTCGGGATTTACACCTTTGGTACTAGTCTCCTGCCCCTGGCCTATGGAAGGCGGGCTTGGGGTAGTCACAACATGGGCCCCGAGGACGGGTCGTGTCATAACCCACTTAGGTTCTTTGGACTATTTAGTTACCATTACTATAACGGTTTGTAAATATCATTTTTATTCATTGAGATATGATTTGTAATGATCATATGATTTTATTATATGTGGATAAAAAATAAAACAATTTTTTGTTCGAAATTAAATTTATGCGATTTAAAAAACTCTTCCAATTTACCTTCAACATGTTATTTTTACAGAGTTGATACAAAATTAATTATATGACTCAAAATTTTCTGTAGTGGAAATGTTATCCTAAATATTATGAACACTATATTTGATCCTTATTTCTGAGTATTTACCAAACTCTCAAGATTCTAGAATGTGGTTGTATATATATAAAAGATACACCTAGGGGTAATCCTCTTGAACAATTATAGTTATGTATAAAATAAATAATTTCCCAGTGCATGATCCATTGTCAGGAGACTAAATTTTTTTTTGGAAACTGAAGGGGTATATGCTTTGGATAAATCATACAATCATAAAAGAAAAAAATAATGGATTTTTGTACGATTAATATTTTATCCAATTATTGAAATTTTTTAACTGAATTTTTATCTTTAATTTCATCCCTCCAAGTTGAATTTACTTCGAATCGCTATCAAATAAATAATTCATTGATAAGGGTACAACATATAACATATATAATTTTCCTATAGATGAATATTCACTTAGTATGTCACATAATTTTATTCACACATATAGTTCTTATAATATGGATATATATTAGTTATGTATGTGTAATCATTAAGTATTTAGACATGTTTTCAGATGTGGTTCCTCAGTGAATAATAAAATATGGATTTTTCAATCATCTACAATCTTTCTTTGGATGTGCTTTGATAATGATGTTACTTATAATGAAAACTAGAAATTTATTTATATTGCATAATTTATTATCTCAAATGTAATTTTTTTATTACTGGTTTGTTGATTATGTATTCTATTAAAAATCATATATTTAATATATAAAACTTATTATTCCTAATGATGTGTTTTGTGGGGTATGAGATTATATATCCCCACGATGGAATAGTATGCCTCATGAGACATTTTTTTTTCAATTTTGATTATTCATAACCAATATTTGTATGATTTTTTTTTCGAGCATGATGACATGAATACTATCTTAGATGTGGCCTAGATAGTAGAGGCCATGATATCCATAATTATATATTCCATTAACATATATTGATCTAATGTACTCCACATTATTACTTTATTTTTTTATTATATTAACAGATATTATAAAAGACTAATATATTTACTATAATAAATGTTAGATGATTATTTACTCTTACATAATGTGTATTTTTGTTATGGTTCCATCCACTATACATATACATTTATTGATCATTTGAGGTCATGCTTTATTTTTTTTCCTTCCTCATGTAGCTATGAACTGATCCTGCATGAATTCAATGATTAAATAAATAGAATATATATGTTAAAAAAATTAACATGTATTTTTTACATATAATAAATATCATTGAATTCTATATATCCATATTCCTATGACTATAATACTATTCAATTAATTGTAATGTGATCCTCGTATCATTTAACATGCATTAAATTACACGATAATATTAGGGTAATATGTTATCTATTAAATTTCCTCTCAAAATAAACCATAAAAGTTTCATTCATCATTATATATGAAATTTGTTTTTATTAGAAACATATTTTAATGTGAATAATCATATTTTAAATATTACATGATAAACAGAATAAATAAATTGTTATAACTTTTCCTTGAATATTAAACTATAATTTTTCTCATATTGATTACACATCCACTATCAGACATGATTAAAATATGGTAATTTCCATCAACTCTAATACCATCACGTTTTTTATTAATCCAAAACAAATTTATTCCTTATTTTTAAGTAAATATATATTCATATTCTATAATCATCAATGAGTTATAATTTCTTGATTATTTAATTGTATGAAAAATGATATCCTTGAAAAAAAATCATTATGAATTATTGAATTTATATCATTTACTTATATGATACAATACACATCCATATATCCCAATTACATATTCATTTATATATTTAAATTATAATGTTTTAATATAAATGATTCGTTTAATATAAAAAATTATTCACATCACTTATATCATGTTAGTTTACTTCGAAAATCATTGATATATTATCATCAAACAAGTGGAAAATGAAATTTAAAATCTTGTTGTTTTTAATAAAAACAAACTAAAAAATATTTTGTAATATATATATATATATATTAGGTTCTTAGGGGTACAATTACATTAAATAGACACACACCACACAAAATGGTTAGAAAGGAAAACCATAGACCCCCCAAGGGATAGCCCACCAATTATGATTTATTTATTATCTACATGGCCTGAAGGCCCAGTGCGAATGAATCCCATTACATATCTCAAATGACCAGTGGAGTATCATGTCTTCATCATAATTCATGCATCATTCCTATATCACCACTTTCCTTTTCCATGCATCATGTCAGTTCCATTACAATTACCTCCTCACTCTTGTATTTTTCTGGCATCCTAAACGAAACAAAAAAATATTAACATATCTATTATATTTTCTAAATAAATAATATGAGATCCTCTTTAAAATATTTATATTGAGAACTAAATGTTAAATTTATACAATTTTTAATCCACAAAAAATCCCAAAATTTATTAACTTGTAAATTACATTTTACTCTACCTATTCATGAAATTAAAAAACACAATTTATTGATGACCAGTCAATCCTAAAAGATTATATCGATGAAATATATGAGAATCATAATCCCTTGATCTTCCCCAATAACGATAGAGGTTTTTATGAGATCCACTGCATTGGATGGAAATATTTTTCAAAATATGTTCATTCTTAGAATACTATATTATTTATGATTTATTAATTACATAAAATTCCATATTCAACTAGAATTTCTATTTGACATCATTATATATTTGAAATACATTACATTATTCAACATATACATATTTATCATTGACAGTAATTGTAAGCATAATATTAACATAAATTTATATTATAACTAATACTATCTGTACAAAATTAATTTTAGTAACATTTTTATTGTATATAATTTATCAATTGAATAAAATGACTCATCCAAACAAATCTATTTAATTTGGGAGTATCAGTTTCACACGTTTTTATAATTGTTTTAAATATCATTTCGTTCATCTTTAATTTTTTAATGATAACTTCATAAGATACCAATTACATTCATTTCACAAACCATCTAAATAATTTCCCAATTCGAAGTATATTTTAACATGGTTATTATATACATTTCTAAATATTTTCATTTTTTCATAAAAAACCCATTAAAAAATACATTTTATTTCAATGGATATCTACTATATTTTCATGATAGAAATCAATATTCTAAATTTAAAAAATATTTATTGGTAAAAAAAAATTTACACTATTTTTTAATAAAAATAAATTTACTTATAATTGAGTAATTATTGAACCTTTTCAATGTAATTTTATATTCCTTGGTAAATTATATATAAATATTCTAGAATTTATTTGACAAACCCACTTTTTATTTCTTCTGAATGTTTTTAATTGCATTAGAAAATTTGGTTTTCTAAGACCAAAATTACTACTTATATTTCCCCAAAAATTACAGCCCTTATGAAACATTAGTATGTGTTTATTCAGATTAATAGTCATTAAATATTATTTATTCTATACTATATTTAGTGTAATATCTCTTCAAATTTTGTTATTAATAAATCAGCTCCTCTAGAATAACTTCATAGATTTAATAATTGGATTCATCCTACACCACACAATTATGTTTTGTTATTTTAAATTTTAAATATTTTTAAAATCCTTCAACAAAACATTGTTTTTTTGAATCACTATCAATGTATCCTTATTTTTAATATGTTTTAAGTAAATTTTATTATTTCACTATTATGGATATATGTAGTTCCTCACTGGAGAGATTAAATAAAAAAATAATGAATTTTCATTTCTTATATGGTACTTTTTTATGAACTATATTCCTTATTTTTAAATTAACTCCACTTACCAATATATATTTCATTAACATATCTCAATTATTTCATTAGGGTTTAATCATCGTCCTCAAAATATGAAGACTTTATGAGAAACTCTCAATCAGGGATCCAATCCAATTAATATTAAATGAAAGAATGAATTAAATTCCATGATTTGTATTATTATACTTAATTTTTAATTTCACTAAATGAACAATATGACCCAATAATCCTCATCTTATATTTTATGGAACAGAATATTTTTCACATTTTCTTCCTCAAAAGTCACTTAATGTTTTTTTTCACAAAAGAAATCACTATAGTTGTCAAATAATAAGAAAATTATAAATATCATTGCAAAGTCCTAGCCTTGTTTCCAAACACGGGTGGCCTGAGATGGATATTCACATGACATAAGAAGCTCCTCCCTGTATTCCAAAACCTAGAGACTAGTAATGAGGTTATGGTAAGACATATCAAGGTGAGTTTATATCCTATTTTATAATTATAAATCACCAGTGGAAATAACTTGATCATATATAAAGAATATATAATCATAACAATACCAATATCATATGATAACCATGAAGGAAAATACAATATACGACATAAAGGAAAAATGACATGCCAATATATGTTCCAAGATGTCTAAATGAAAAAAAAGGTAAGACACAAATGAATTTGAAGGAGGTCCCGCATAATTTCTATTTCCCTCATCGAAGCCCCATCCCTGAATAAATAATATAATCAAGGGCATTTTTCAATAACCTGTCAAGTTATAAAAAATCTATTTGGGTACCAATAAGGTAGTCCAAATAAGGTGTGGGTATGACTCAGTGTGGAACCACTAATAATGTCTTAAAAAATCAAGTCATAAAAATGATAATGAATTTTAATAAAGAAAAAATTTACAATTATTAATTGAACAATTATTAACTTATCAGTTATGATTTTTAACCATGTAGACCATGAGTTTTGAATTATCTCACACATTCAATGCAACACTTTTATAAATATATATCCTCAAGGATGAATGCCTATTCTAACACCCAAAATATAATTGGTGTAAAACACCATATCAATCACGTTTGTTTCCATTTATTATTTGTTAACATTGGTGTAGAACACTTTATGTAACACTCCAATTATCAATAATATATATAGATATATCATTGTTGAATAATTCCATGTCTAACACAAAAAATCACACTAGTGCTGAGTTCCATGACTATCATCCAAAATCTAGTTCATGTTTTATATAATTGGTGTTGAATTCCATGTCTAACACCCCAAATCCCATTGGTGCATAAATCCAAGTCTAAAACCAAAAATTCCATTATTATTTATTACATATATTATTTAGTCTGGTCAGTTAATTATTTCATCATTTAATTAACCACTTAAATTTTCTAATAATTTACTGTATAATTAGTTTTCAATTAAAAATATCAACAATGAATAATTAATTTTCAAATTATTGTTGTTCACAAAAATGAATACATAATAATTAAATCAACATTTAATTATCCCAATTTTTCAATCATTTACAGTGATAAATAATTCACCAATTAATTATCCATATTTCACATTTAAATAAAAAAATATAGAATTTCAACCCCATCATAATTAATTATCACAATTAATTATCTATTTAAATAATCCCTAAATCCCAAAATTTTCCAAATTTTAAAATTAATTATTCTGCAAATTTATTAATTAAATTAGAGGGATCAATTGAAAATATAATGTAGATATTATATTTCCTTCATATAAGAGATAAAATTATGAACATGGGATTTAGAAATTAAACCTCTCCCTCTAGAAAAGTGATGTAGACACTCAAAAACCAGTATCTCCAAATTTAACTGGTTCAATCAGGACCACATCGATGAAGAAAATTTAGATCCAACTCTTTTAATGCAGAGGAAGCGGTGAAAAAATAATTATGTCTATGGTAAGAATTATCTTCTGGATTCCTCAAAAAAAAATCAGATAATTCGTTAGCAATGGATTTTGAAGATGACTAATTATCGAGCTACATATCGTAATAGAATAGTCCTAGAAATATAAGATCTAATATAGGATCAAATATGGATTGAAGCAGACTCCTAAGAATTGATAGAAAAATACAGGCACCGACAATATAGGGGCACAATGGTCTTCGATCAAAGGCATCAGTGTGAATATGTGTTCTGGTCCATGTTTGAGGTTTAAGGATTGTTTTGTATTGAAGGAGTGTGGTGAAAGATGCTCTTATAGCCACAAATTAAAGTTAAATGTGTTTCAAAATGTTGAAATTCATTTCTAAAAATCAATATCCATGATTATTACACAAGGTGATACCCCCAGACGTATCATGTAATGTTTTTAACTGATTTTTCTCTAGAGGCTTTACGTGAGGTTGACAATAATCAAAACAACACTTTTCAACAAAACTACACATCATGAATTCCAATTTCATGTTGTGTATCTTATCTTCTTTTAATGATACACATCATAATTACACGATGTGAACTCCCCTTTCACGCTTTGTGATCTCATTTCACAGTATGATTACACGTGTTGAAGACCACTATCATGTGTTTTAAACTCTTGAGTTTGTGAATTATTTCAATATTCATATTTAAAACTAGAATAATCTATATTCATACAAAATTTAAAGATTCCAAACATGAAAAATTAAGGGGTCTAACAATCATCCCACCTTATAACAAATTAGACTTGATCTACACTCCATTACCTCTCTATGATTTTATGTCAATAAGATTGGTCCATTTATCCTAAAAAAATTCCTCCCTTTCACATATATTTTACATAACTATTCCATATTTCCACAAATCATAAACTATCGACACTATATTTCCCCACAACACTTTCTCAGTGCGATTCAAAACTTATATCAAATGCTCCTCAAAGGATGCATCTAAATCAATTGGTATATCATCCACATCGATCACATGTTATGTGTGTGGGTGATACTACTGAAGTAGTTATTCATATAAAACATTATGAATAGTGTTTTATTTAGGTGGAAGAGTTAACTGGTACACAAATGACCCGATTCTCAACACTATCTCAAAAGGAACAATAATCCTGGGTGACAAAATTCACTATCTCTATATCCTGAAGTATCCCAACCTAGGTGTAACCTGAAGCAAAACATGATCACCCTCTCTAAGCACTAGACGTCATCTATATCTTTCCTTCTATGACTTCTGCCTACTATGTGCTATATCCATGCATTTCCAAATCGGTTTTCCCTTCTATGATCTCTCCTGCAAGTGACTTAGTCTCAAAAACTCTAACTCGCCATCCTCTAAACATCATAGTTGTGATCATCATGGACTCCCATAAAGATACTAATATTTTTCCATATGTATAGTTTTTTGAAAATATTTATTATTGGAAATCTCCACTATATCCAAGTGTTTCTCCCTTGACCCATTAAAGACTAGATCATATTCCATTAGCATATCATCAAGCACCTATAGGGTATGCTCTGACTTCCCATCTGTCTATGGGTGGAATGATGTACATGATGGTACATATGTAAAATGTTATTTTTACAAGCCATGTTAGAAGTGTTAATTATGGAATGTAATGTGATCGGAAACTATAGTTCATGGAACCCCATGAAAACAAACTATCTTCTATACTTATAGTTCTCCCACCTGCTCAAATGTAAAGGTTTCACTTATAGCTAAAAAATATGCTACTATTTTCATTCAGTATAATATGACGCAAATAAATCTATTCTTATTAATATTATGGGATGACCTACCAAAATGTTCATAGTCACACCATCCCACTACCATTATAGAAAAAACGATGTAGTAATCCTTATGGTTATTGATGATTTTTCATCATCGTCTAACTGGTGTAGCATTGTGTCACACACGAGGTTATTTCATTTATCATGCATGGATACCAAAACTGTAATCGTAGGGGATGGTAAATTATGGTCACAGCTGGATTCACTTCCAATGTTGTGGCATGAAATTCTTATATTATCTCTCCACTCTTGGTTGTATGAAAAAAAAATTAATTCTCCACTTAGATGATCTCCTCCCTATTTATCAACTAGTCTGAAGGTGCCTCTCCTCCTTCAAATATTTCCCTCCAGCACAAGAACTCTAGATCTTCATACATCTTGTATCGTATCTGTCTAAAAAGTGTATAGTCCACTAAAACTAATATGAGATTCATATAGTTTATACTCTCTTGAACCGGAACACGCAACTCTGCTAGAAATGTCATCACCTTCCACAAATCACATGATTCCTAAATTTCTTGAGTTTGTGTTTTCCAACTCAATGCATTAGCCACAAGGTTCCCCTTATTGGGATTATATGAAATCTTAATAAAAAATGAGTTCATATACTCAACCATTTTCTGTTTCTAAAGAATAAAATCTTGTTTAGAAAATATATACTTTAAACATTTGTGATTAGTAAGAATTGTAAACTTATCTCCCAATAGAAAGTACCACCCACAATTAAAAGAATAAAAAACATGTGCCTACTCAAGAACATGCCTATGGTAATTTAGTTTATGTGGCCTCAACTTCCAAGACCCATATGCCACTAATCGATCTACCTATACCATCATCCATCTGTGTCTAATCCAAGAATCCTCACATTACACTATGTACTGCACCCTGACTTAGGTAGAATCAATATCTGCATCTATGATAACAATTTACAACACCTTTAAATAATTATAACAGTATTTTTATCTTCTAAAATTTACCACATTCTTTGAGATCCATGAAATGGGCACTTCCAAATGGAAAAAATCTTGGATGAATATCCTATAATATCCATCCAATCCCAAAATTCATCAAATATCCAAAACATTCATAGGATTCTCCCAAAGAACAAATACAAAATACTTATCTATGATCACTAACACACCCTTGCCTATGATTATGTTCCCCATGAAGTGTAAATAGTCAATCTAAAACATACACATTGATAGTATGGCATATAGAAGATGATATATCAGTGTACTCAACATGTTGACATTATGTTGGGAATGAACTTCATGTGTCTTAGAATAAACCATGTTTTTGTCTACATATACCACTGAAAATTAATATAGGTATGTATGAATGATACTATTAATCATGGTCAAAAAAAATTTTGCTGTGTTTTTCATCCTAAACATCATATTGAAAAATTAATATAGGTCATATCCATTTATGAATGTAGTATTTCGTATATCATAATTTTAAACTCTCAAATGATGATAACCTATCCTCATGTCAATCTTTTAGAACATGTAACTCCATTCAAATGGTCAAATATATCATTTATATGTTGAAGAGGATATAGATTCTTTATAGTCATATTATTCAACTTATGGTAGTCAACACACAATCAAAAACCCTCACTTCCTTTTTTTCGAACAATATATGAAATCCACAAGGCGACATACATGGATGGATAAATCCTTTATCCATTATCTCTTCATGTTGCATCTCAATATCTTGATTCTCAGTCATCTCATTTCTTTTTGGTGTAGTAGATATCGACTTAGTTCCTACCATGAGATAATTAGTGAAATCAATATCTCTCTCATGTTGAATCCCTCTGAGGTTCTTCGGAAATACATCTTAAAATAGTTCCACTACTGGTGGAAGGATATATTTCATAACAAAATCATCATCTAGCAATAGACTAGAAAATGGTTATGTGAGCTCTCCTAGTTCCTAAATAATTGGCCATTATTGGTCCTCCTGGATATACCACTCTCTCCAGTGAATGTAATGGTCCCCATTATGAGAAATAAACATAACTCTCATAATGTAAAATTATATGTGGGATAGGTATGTGAAAATAAAATCCAATGCCACAATTAGATCAATTTATATCACATCATAAATATAGATATCCCACAAAACAATTGTACGCCCCTATCTCACGAGAAAAACCCATGAATATACAGATGAATGAAGACCGTACTCCCAAATGTGTATTTATCATTATAGCCCATCACAATCTCCACCTCCATGATCAAACCATTAATAAGTTTAGCATATATAAAAATAATATGAGTCATTAGTATAAAAAACGATACTCGCTAATGTAGAACCTAAAATAATAGTACATATCACTATTGAAGGACCATCATAGATATCCACAAGTGTAGGTTACGTGACATGAAACTACCCTACGCCTCATCCCAATGATGATGTATGACATCATTGATTTATATTTATCTGCTTATATGGGTTTTATTTACTAGAAGAACTACTTCCATCGCCTCTAACTTCTTAGTTATTAGAACTCCAGCAGCTACACCGGTATGGGGAAGAAGAACCTCTTCACACACTCAAGTGCAATCTAGCTATTCCATAAGTACCTTACTACCTCAGTTTCCTATAGAACTATTGTATTTGTCCCATCTTGCGACCTAATCAGCACTCTATTGGAGGATGATAACAATGTCTTCGAATGTTTCCTGGCCTATGAAAATTGTGGCAAAAAACATGTGTAAGATCCTATGTATATGATCCCCCAAACTGGCCACTCTACATCGCACATCTCTGGATGACATTCTCAAATAGTTAATTCCTTCTGGGTAAATTCATAAAATCTGACCATCTAACATGAATTACTTTTCCACCAATAGAATCATCATTCAGGTTCCCCTCATAAATGGGAGAATGATTTACCTCTTCTGTAAATGTGTTTATCTTGAAAATATACATCTAAGACATAATTTCACATTTACTACATCCTGAATTATCTTGATGAAGTAGCCCCATTTTCTTCCAACAATGAATAAAAACATTACATGTATATAAAGCGTCTAGTGTAGTCCACCACATATAGATTCCCTTGAGTCAACCTCATGGACTATGATGCTCTCTCATGCCTCAGTATCTCTAGGTAAAAGTGCAAAATGAACATATCTGATGTAACACCCTGAGATATTATGAGATATATATCCTTTTTTATTAATTTCATATCTTCCGGTTTTACGCTACACCAAGATTATGTTCCGCTATATGCAACACTGTATTAGCTTGCAGTATATGAAACACTATTCTTGGATTGTGTTACACACAATTTCAAGTTCATTTGATAGAAGTTGTTTTATGAAACATTGATTGTATATATATATATATATATTCAATGTATAAATTAAATATGGTTAGATTCTATTATACGCAACAACAAATGAATCTTTCACTACACGCAACCCTGACTTGGCTTTCATTACAAGCAACCGCAAACTTCCTCGATAGCGTGGGTAGTACGCAATACCGGGGTTTACTAAACAATGATATATTATTATAATATTATGAACAAGATGTTATGAATAGTATTAAATACATCTTGGATTTTATAACTTTATTATTCATCTTACACGTTTTCTAAAACCAGGCATGTGATCAAAATAAATTTTTTTCCGGCAAATTAAGTACTTTAAAAAAATGCAGTTTTGCCGCCATTTGATGGCGTACCAACATTACATATAGTTTCTGACATGTTTATAAGTTGAATTTGAAAAAATAAAATTTTTATTTGGAATCAGGATATACCAATTTACTTTGGATAATTTTTTCATATTATTATGATAACAGTCATATTTTAATGAATAGTAAAAACATGCTATATTTTAATTAAAAACAACATTCTTCATCATAATAATTTATATAGTTAAATTATAATATTGAAGGATTTTAAAGTATAAATAGAATATATTTTTACCATTTATCATAATGTATGTCATTAGAATTGATTTTACATTGAATTCATACGTAAAATCATTTCAATCTTTTGCAATATTTTAACATTTAAAAACCCATTTTCATAACAACATGATTAATTTTTAAAATAATTACTGAAAATTATATGTTTTGAATTTTGAAAACTGGATTCCATATTTTAATTCAATGGGTCCAAATTATGTTTATAGGTTATTTTTATTTGTTTGATATTATGAATAGTATCTACGGTAATTTTTATTTACTGCAGTAAAAGGTAAATAAGGTAATTAAGGGTAAAAATAAAATTATAAAATTACCCTAAAACATTCCAAAATTATATTGTATGACTAAAGGTCGACCCATAACACCTAATGGTCAGATTAGATTCATTTTATAGACTTTATACCATGAAAATAATTTAATTATTATTAAAACCAAAGAAAGTGACAACATGTCACTCTCTAAAATCTTATAAATATAATAATTTTAATTTAGTGATAATCTTTATGAAACATAGAAAATCAATAGTCTCCAGAAATACAATAAAATTATATACTTCATTTTAATTTATTTGTAATT
The DNA here is from genome assembly GCA_963277665.1 of Viscum album. Lineage (NCBI taxonomy): Eukaryota > Viridiplantae > Streptophyta > Magnoliopsida > Santalales > Viscaceae > Viscum > Viscum album. The sequence continues at coordinate 1,146,917,061 of OY728148.1, forward strand.
TTTAGGGATTAAATAATCATCATTAATGGTGACACAGTAGTGATGCATAAATTGTTTATTTAGCGAAAAATCAATAATATAGTTTTTATTAAAATAATAATACCTATCAAAAGGACCCTAAACATGACCAAACCATGTTGGTAGAGTATATATATACCCTAATCATCATGGGGTCTATTTTTGGACCATTTGGAGCCTTATAAAACAGATGAAAACATTTATATTATTTTATTTTAAATGATGTCATAGTTGTCACCTTTATAATTTAATAAATATTACAATTTAAATGTTATGATTTTAATATAATAAATTAGAGAAAAAATATTATTATTAAGGTTATTATATTTATATTCATCATAGGAGTTTATTTTTAATTTTTATACAACTAATAAGTATATTAAATTATTATACACAAATGATGTAGTAATTATTTTATTAAGAGAAACATCAAATAAATGATTTTAAAAGTATTAAAATAAATATTATATGAACTATTGAATGTGCTCCACTAATTTTATAGACTAATATGACTTCTGATTAATCTATTAAATCATTTATTTTGAACATATATTTTGTGTATATTTTATTTAAATTCAAATAACTGAATAGGGTCAAAATTGACACTATTGTTATTTTATAAAAATTACATATTATAATATTGATTAAAAATCAAAAATATATTTAAAAATTATAAATTAAAATTTATATGGTATAGAATTTAATAAAATATACAATTATGAAAAATTCACAACACTTAAGTAATTATTTATAATGATTTAAAATTTTGAATATTATTTCCACAAATAAAATTAAATAGATTATATAAGGATAAATCATGTTGATAATGTTTAAAATAAATTCCCAACTTGACTAAAATTTATTTGTTGATGATATTACAACCTTATCACATCTAATATTACTATTGGAGCCATTTTTGAGGTTTTTATGTTGGGTTATAAATTATTATAAATTAATTTTTCTTATAATTCCAATGGTGCCCCCCTCCTCCCTTATAAACGGGCACCTCCTCCCTCTCATATTTACACAACTTCTAGCCTTCAATATCGGCCAAAACCTGAGAATTTACCTTTTAAACTTCCCTAGAAATATTATAGAGGTCCTTTTTTTCTTCAATGACCAATTTTAGTGTCCTAAGAGGAGGTTTAAAAGAGGCAGGTCGAAGAAGAGGTAATATCCGTTACCGATTCATTCAAATTTATTTCTTATTCTACTTCCTCTTCTTTAATTGTTTCATTATGTATTAATAACATAAGTATAAATAATATAATTATATTTTATTATAAATATGAAACAACCATATTCCACCTTCTATCCATCATACGAAAAATGAAATCACCATGCATGCGTACGTATAGAATACCGTCTCCACGCCGTGGTGTAATCTGTTTTCCACCACAACCTTACATGGATGGGTATAATGGTGTAAAGAATAACTATATGTGATTATTTTAAAGTGATATTTATTATTAAATAGTATACATACACTTCATTACAATTCAACGATAATGGGAACAATATCATCACTCATGCGTATGTACGAACTACCGTCTCCATGAACGCGATAAGATTCATTCTTCATGTTAACCATTCATGAATGATTTTAAAGTATATATAATGAATAATAATGAAATATATGAAATAATAATGCAAATTTATTTATGTATATATATATATATATATGTATTCCATATATTAAATTCCATTCAATTAAATAAGGAAATGAAAATAATGTTCATGCGTATGTACGGCCTACCGTCTCCATGAATGGTGTATTTCATTCCATTTATCAATCTATCAAATATATGTATATGAGGAATATTTATTATATATAAATCATGTTTTAATTTCTGAAATTAAAGAAATAAGGATATACATAACAGTATCAATAACAAAAATTCGAAACACGTATGATAAATGAAACGATTTTACCCAAAACGCTGCATTAACATGAATTTACAAAAGAACGGGCAATATAAAGTCATAAGTGAACCATATATGATATCATAACAATGAATATGATTACGTAATAAGTCAATGACATTATTTGTATCCTTATACATGAGTTTCAGATATGTACGACGCATATCAGACCTAAGGTAAGGGATAACTATTCCAATATCGCTCTTATCCGTGATTGTTTACTCATAAGTATTTACTGTGGTTTTTGTTATCATCCATGTCCATATTTTCTAAAAATGTTTTCATGTATGTTTATTATAATTTTCACCCATTTTTTAATTTTACCACTTGTTATAAAAGGAATATTACTTTTTTCCACACGAGGAACATTTTGACATTTACGACAAAAGTACAAGGAGAATTTTATTTTAAACTTATACGGCATGAATGGATTTTTACGGTTTCATAATGCCACATTTTCATGAAGCTTACTCTACAAAATTTCATTATTATTTTCAACACAGCAATTTTATTTTAAAATTGGATGGCATTTTGTGAAAAAAATTTATTTTGAAGAAGATAGGATATTTTCCTCAAGAATTCATTTCAAGTGTTTTTTCAAAACTATTTTACATCTAAGATGAATTTATTTCATATGTTTATGTTTCAAGAATAATGTCTCTATTATTTACATGGTTTCAATTTTCTTATGATGAAATTATATACATTTGTTTTATATGGATTATGTTATGATGGGATGATGTTTATGAAACCCATTTTATTCTTTGGGTTATGATGAATGATTTATGATTATGTTGTGGAACACGTAATAATGATTTCATTATGAGATGGGTGTGACCTATATCTCCTTCCAATGCATTGGGTAAAGATTTATATCTCATGAGATAGAAATGGATGGAATAGAAAGTTAATCTGATTCAGTGCTACATGCCAGGAACGAGGAGTGAACTCGATTCAGAAAGGGACTTTGTCCACTAAGATGGTCATGGAAGCAATGCCTTGGCTACTATGGAAATAATAACATGTTCTTAATGATTTCCACAATTACATGTTTTATTTCCATTCTATTTTATCATGATTAGTGTTTCTTTATGATCTATGCATTGCGTACTTCCATGTTTTATATCATTGCTCATGATTTTGATGTTTAACCATTATGTTCATGTTTTTTTTAAGGTCAAATGTATATGATTTGTTTTATTTTCTCCATTCTTACCCTTACTGAGCATTTAAGCTCACCCTTTATCTATTTTCTTTTCCCCAAGTTTTAATGAATGGTTTTAGGTAAGAAAACAAAAGGGTAAGATCTTTATGGGAGATGTTGAAGATCGTTCACCACGATTAGAAAATTATATTCTGAGTTTCCATAGACACTAAACTATTACGGTCCTTGTGTGTCAGTTTTTGTTATGTATTATTTATTCCGTAAAAGTAATGTATTTTCTATGTATATCAAGATTTTGGTCTCTACTATTGGTATCAGAGGAAAGGTTTAGTCAACCTTTCAAAACTAGGATGCGATAACTTTAGTTAGATCCCTAGAGACATTTCTACGGAATGTCTAGGGATGTGCCTAAGGTTAAGTATAAGTATTGGTTATAGTTCTAGAATTACTATCATGATCATAGAATTAACCCTAAGATTTTATATATTGATGTTACTACCCCTATAATTTGTTGTTTACCCTAGCATGATTTTTGCCTCTCACACTATTCTTTTTGGGTTTTAGACGATGGCTAGAACCCGAAAGAACCGTGTTGATCAATGTAATGGACGATGCAATGATTGTCCTCTTGAACAATCCAACGTTATGGGAGATGGAGTGAAAAATCTTATTACTATACATACACAAGGTATGAATCATTTTGGACTTCCAAATGAGCAGAGGAGGGAACAATATTATATTGAGTCCTTCATGAGGCAACACCAACCTTCTTTCAATGGGTCTTCTGATCCACTTGTTGCTGAACAATGGATCAGTACCATTGAAAAGATATTTTCCATACATCGCTATTTTGAACATGAAAAATTCATTATGCATATTTACCATTTAGAAGGTTAAGTAGATCAATGGTGGACTCTAATTAAGAATTTGAGGCCCCGAGATGAAATTGAATCCATGGAATGGGATGAGTTCAAGAACTTATTTTTCAATAAGTACTTCCCTCGTATTCTTCGAACAATGATGGAAAAGGATTTCCATGAGCTTAATCAAAAGTATGAAGATTTTGTTGGTGTATAAGAAGAAAATTTTACAAGGATTTCAAGGTATTTATCTAGAATTATCATCTAACCTGAATGTAAAGTTGATCGATTCTTTAGTGGCTTAAAACCAAGTCTTTGAAGGGAATTACCTTTAAGATACTTCAGAAGAGATGAAGAAATTGTGTGTTGTGCTATCAAGGTAGAAATGTAAGTTGTTTTTACATATCAATATAATGGTTTTGACAAGAATCAAAAGATAGATTTCATGGAGAAACCTCAAAATAATGGTGAAAAGAAGATAAATGTTTCTTTATGCTCAAAGTGTGGAAAGAACCATGGTGGGTATTTTCTTAAAGAAAATACTGTAGAGAACGAACCACCAAACCTTCAATTCTTCAAGTGAAAGGAAATGGGGCATTATTCTAATAAATGCCATAATACAAGGGTTAATGATGATCAACGTGAGCAACCTATTAAGGTTAATGAAAAGGGAAGTCACATGCGATCACTATTAGCAATGTTGAGTATGAAAACGATATAGTGGAATGATTATGTGTTTATATAAAGGGATTCCCAAATAATGTTGTGGAATCTCATTTATTGTATTGTGGAACATTAGAACATCTATGTAATGGTTTATTGTGGTTTTCAATAATTATATGGTACCAGTAACCATGAAAAGTGATTCAAATATTTTGGAAAGCAGATGATATATGCATAATGAATGGATAATGGGGAAATTAAATATTTGATAGTATTCATGAGCTTATGAATGATATGAGGACAATGTTATATCATGGTTTTAGTATATAGATTTTGGTATGTGGAAGGAGTTAACTTTTGACAGCTTTCATGTTTTCACTAAGGTTCAATGGGTATTCATTTTTCAAAAGAATACATGATTAAGGTATTCACACGATTGGAATGTGACCAACACGATATATGAGGGATAAATGATGGTACTCACGTGCTTGTTATACCTTTTTAGTAATCATTATCTTTATACTATGAGTTTGGAAAGAAGTATTTTGGATAATCCTAAAGATTTGAATGGATTATGTTGAACATAATTTAGTATTGTTTAAGGCTAGAAATTTTTTTGATATTATTGATAGAATGTTATAATAGTGTATTTTCAGAAAAGGAACAACCTCCAGAAAAAGCAACAACCCATCACGTCAGACTAGGCTCTGAGAATAGAACCCACAACTGAAGTGTGACATGACTTTATCACAAACCACTAGCCTACAAGAAGTCCCTTGTTATTAGAAACTAGTATTAATTTATTAAGTTGTATGATAAATGAAGTATAAGTCCATTTTTGGAATCATATACGATTAACAACACCATAGATGGAATTTTGTATATTTGATAACTTTTTCTACCCATTTTTTTGAAACAGATGGAATGACTAATCATTCTATCACATGATATGCTAACAATTCCCGAATGAAAAATTCAACTTCATTTTATTAAGAGATGATTTCGAAATTGTTCAAGGCCCGAACAGCGATGGGATTGTTCCAAAATCAAGTAAGTATTTCTTTTGATTCAAAAATTATTAAACATTAGGGAAATGATATTGAAAACCAAAAATTTTTTCCTAGTGCCCTCATATCTGATGAATCAGATGGTACCTTGGAACATCACAAATTTATGGCTTTGTGATTGTGGGCTTTTTCATAGCCATTTTCTCCACCACTCTCCATCAGAACTTGATGGTTCGATTTTTCTTCCATATCCATATTTTCACCTATGTTCTCCTATATGGAAACCCAGTGATGAGTTACATTGGGTAATCGTTAAATTTTATTCTTTAGTTTTTAAAATTACATTTTTTTATTCCTTATTACGATGTGGGTTTCTATGAATAGTAAACGATTTATAACCCCGATGAATTTCGAAGGAGAAATTCATTTTAAGGGGGGTAGAATGTAACACCCTGAGATTTTATGAGATATATTATTTTTAATTTCATTCATATATTTTGTTTTATGCTACACCAAGATTATATTTCACTATATGAAACACCGTATTACCTTGCAGTATACTCAACACTATTCTTGTATTGTGTTACACGCTATTTCAAGTTCGTTTGATAGAAGTTGTTTTACGCAACATTGACTATATATATATATACAATGTATAAATGAAATATTGTTGGATTATAATATACACAACAACAAATGAATCGTTTACTACATGCAACCCTGACTTGGCTTTCATTACACGCAACCACGACCTTCCCCGATAGCGTGTATAGTACGCAATACCGGGTTTTACTAAACAATGATATATTATTATAATATTATGAACTAGACTTTTTGAATAGTATAAACTAAAATTTTAATTTTATAACATTATTATTCATCTTAAATGTTTTCTAAAACATGGTATGTGAACAAAATAAATTTTTTCGGGTAAAATATGTATTTTTAAAAAAATGTTGTTTTGCCACCTTTTGATGGCCCACCCACATTAAATCTAGTTTTTGACATGTTTACAAGTTCAATTTGAAAAAAAAAATTCTTATTTGGAATTAGGATATAAAAAATTACTTTTTATTATTTTTTCATATTATTCTGATAACATTTATATTTTAATGAATAGTAAAAACACACTATATTTTAATTAAAACCAACATTTTTCATCGTAATAATTTATATGGTTAAATTATAATATTTTATGATTTTAAAGTATAAATATATTACATATTTACCTTTTAATATAATGTATGTCATTAGAATTGATTTTACATTGAATTTATAGGTAAAATCATTTCAATCTTTTGCAATGTTTTAACTTTTAAAACCCATTTTCTTAACAACGGGATTAATTTTTAAATTAATTACTGTGACTTTTGTGTTTTTAATTTTGAAAAATGGATTTCATATTTGAATTAAGTGGGTCCAAATTATGTTAATAGTTTACTTTTATTTATTTTTAGATTATAAATAGTAACTACGGTAATTTTTATTTACTGTAATTAAAGGTAAGTCGAGTAATTAAGGGTAAAAATAAAATTATAACATTCCCCTAACACATTCCAAAATTAAATTGGATGACTAAAGCTCAACAAATATCACCTAAGGGTTGGATTAGATTCATTTAATGGACTTTTTACCATGGAAATAATTTAATTGTTATTAAAACCAAATAAGGTGACAACATGTCACCCTCTAAAATCTTATAATTATAATAATTTTAATTTAGTGATAAACTTCATGAAACTTCAAACATGAATAGTATAAAATAATATAATAAAAATATATACATGATGTAAATTTATTTAGAATTTTTAGGGATTAAATAATTGTCATTAATGGTGACACAATAGTGATGCATGAAATTGTTTATTTTGTGAAAAATCAATAATATAGTTTTTTTTAAATAATAAAACCTATAAAAGGGACCAGAAACTTGACCAAACCTTATTGGTAGAGTATATATATACCCTAATCATCCAAGGTTCTATTTTTGGACCATTTGGATCCTTATAAAATAGATTATGACATTTATTTTATTTTATTTTAAATGATGTAAAAGTTGTCACCTTCGTAATTTAATAAATATAACAATTTAAATATTATAATTTTAAGATGATAAATTCGAGTAAAAATATTATTATTAATTTTATAATATTTATATTCATAATAGTATTTTATTTGTAATTTTTATACAAACAATAGTTATATTAAATTATTATACAAAAATGACGTCGTAATTGTTTTATTATGAGAAACATAAAATAAATGATATTAAATGTACTAAAATAAATATTATATGAACTATTTAATGTGCTCCACTAATTTTCTAGATAAATATTACATGTTATGAATCTATTAAATATTTTATTTAGAACGTATCTGCTGTGTATATTTTATTTAAATTCAAATAAATTAATATTTTCAAAATTGACACTATTGTTATTTTATAAAAATTACATATTATAAAATCGATTAAATATCAAAAATAAATTAAAATAATAAATTAAAATTTATATGGTCTAAAATTTAATAAAGTGTATAATTATTTTCAATTCACAACACATAAGTTATTATTTATAATGATTTAAAATTTATAATATTATTACCAAAAATAAAATTAAATAGATTATATAAGGATAAATCATGTTGATAATGTTTAAAATAAATTCCCAACTTGTATAAAATTTAGTGGTTGATGAGACTAAAACCACATGTCATATAATATTTGTATTTGATTCATTTTTTAGGTTTTTATGTGGGGATATAATTTATTATAAATTAATATTTCTTATAATTTCAATGGTGCCCCTCTCCTCCCTTATAAAAGAGAACCTCCTCCCTCTCATCTTTACACAATTTTGAGCCTTGAATCTCATCCAAAACCTTCCCATTTTCCTTATAAACATACCTATAAATATTATAGAGGTCCTTTTATTCTTCAAATTCCATTTTTAGTGCCCTAAGAGGAGGTTTCAAAGAGGCGTGTCGAAGAAGAGGTAATATCTGTTACCGATTCTTTCAAATTTATTTCTTCTTCTACTTACTCTTATTTAGTGGTTTCATTATGAAATAATAAAATCAGGATAAATAATATACTGATATGTTATTATAAATATGAAACAACCCTATTACACCTTCTATCCATCATACAGAAAATGAAATCACCGCGCGTGTGTGCGTACGGAATACAGTCTCCACGCCGTGGTGTAATCTGTTTTCCACCACCACCAAACATGGATGGGTATAATGGTGTAAAGAATAACTATATGTTATTATTGTAAGGTGATATTGATTATGAAATATTATACATACACTTAAATACTATTACACTATCATGGGAACGATATCATCGCTCGTGCGTACTTACGGACTACCATCTCCAGGAACGCGATAAGATTCATTCTTCATGTTAAACATTCATAAATGATTATAAAGTATATATATTGAATAATAATTAAATATATGACATATTAATTCTACTGGATTTATGTATATATATATATATAAATTTATTCCATCTATTTAATTCCATTAAATTCAATAATGAAACAAAAACAACGTTCATGCGTACGTACGACCTACCGTCTCCATGAATGGTGTATTTCATTCCATTTATCAATCTATCATATATATTAATATATGATGAATAATTTTTATATATAAATCATGTTTTACATTCTGATATTATTTAAATCAGGATATAAGTAACAATATCAAGAACAACAAGTCGAAACACGTACGATAAATGAAACGACTTTACTCAAAACGCTGCTTTAACATGAATTTACAAAAGAACGGGTAATATAAAGTCCTAAGTGAACCATATATGATATCATAACAATGAATATTATTCTGTAATAAGTCAACGTCATAATTTATATCATTATACAGGAGGAATGGATACGTATGAAGCATATCAGACCTAAGGTAAGGGATAACAATTCCAATCTCGCTCTTATCCGAGAGTGATTATTTGTAAGTATTTACTGGGTTTTTTGTTATCATCCATGTCCCTATTTTATAAAAATGTTGTCATGTTTGTTTAATGGCATTTTTACCCATTTTTTAATTTTACCACATGTTATGAAAGTAATCTTACTTTTGTTTACCACATGAGGATTTTTTTGACATTTCCGACAAAAGTACGAGGAGAATGTTATATTTAACTTATACGGCGTGAACGTATTTTTACGGTTTCGTAATACCTCATTTTTACAAAGCTTCCTCTACAAGATTTCATTATTATTTTCAGTATAATCCTTTTATTTTAAAATTGGACGGCATTTTTTGAATTTAAAATGTTTTTGACGGAGAGAGGATATTTTCATCAAGAATTCATTTCAAGTGTTTCATCATAACTATTTTACATCTAAGATGAAATTATTTCATATGTGTATTTTTAAAGTATATTATCTCTGTAATTTACATTGTTTCACTTTTCTTATGATGAAATGATATCCATTTGTTTTATATTGATTATTTAATGACGGGATGATGTTGATGAACCCCATTTTATTCATTGGGTTATGATGAATGAATTATGTTTTTATTGTGGAACACGAAAGAATGATCTCATTATGATATGGGTGGACCTATATCTCCATCCAATGCATTGAGTAATGATTTATATCTCATGAGATAGACATGGCTGGAATGAAAAGTTAGTCCAGTTCAGTGATATAGGACTGGAACGAGGAGTGAACTCGATTCAGAAAGGGACTTTGTCCACTAAGATGGTTTTGGAAGCAATGCCTTGGATACTATAGAAATCATAACATGTGCTTAATGGTTTCCACAATTACATGTTTTATTTCCATTCTATTTTATCATGATTAATGTTTCTTTATGATCTATTCCTTACGTACTGCCATATTTAATATCATTTATAATTATTTTTATGTTTAAACATTATGCTCTTGTTTTTTATGTTCAAATGTATATTATTTGATTTATTTTCTCCATGATTGCCATTAATGGGCATTTGAGATCACCCTTTATATTTTTTCTTTCCCCCATCATTTTAAGAAAGGTTTTATGTAAGAAAACAAAAGGGGAAGATCATTATGGGAGATGTTGAAGATCTTTCACCATGATTAGAAGATTATATTCCGAGTTTCCAAAATCACTAAACTATTACGGTCCTTGTGTGTCTATTTTTGTTATGTATTATGTATTCTGCAAAAGTAATCTAATGTATATGTATATCAAGCGTTGGGTCTCTATATTAGGAATTTCCTTCCATTCCAAAGCCACCAGTATTCCATCAAGTGTATGAATGTCCCACCAATGCTTTGTTTTTTCACATATCAAAGAAGCATTTATAATGAATCTCTTCTCATAAACAATATCTAAGTCGTCATCTATAGTTTGGATAAACTCAATCAAGAACTCACCTTCATCAGGTCTATTTTCACCAGTAAAAGTAGGATGGTAATGAAACTTGAACTCCCTTCTAATATTAGACATGCTCCTCACAACCCAAAATGAGGCTTTTTACATCCATTTCATGAAGCATTCAATGTTATCTCATAACTAATCTCTAACATCCTCATTCGGCACTATCGGTGCCTTAGGTTCCACTCCTTGAGGATCATCCACTGCTATGTCCTACAGTCATTCCCTCATCAAACATAATTGAGGATCCATATATCTATATATCCAAAAACATATCATTAGACACCACTCATAGGGTCAACACATTTATGTACGAGGGAAAAACAATAATACACAACAATATTTTTCCCCTTGTCTCTCAACCTGGTCAAAACTGAGGCGCCATCACTACCCTTTACCCTCCTACACCGAGGCCATGATTTACAAGGGTAAACACATTATCACATTCAAGTTTCTCATTTAGAAACCCAATTATTCTTTTCATGCCTCATTTTACAATCTTATTCAATTTCATGTTAGGATCCATTTAAATTTCTCAAGGGAGTAAAACAATTTATGTTCAACAACATACATGTAACCTATTTTCCTATTCATGCCTAAACAAATGCAAGTCATAAATAATCATTAGTGCCTAGAAGGATCCATTGAAACTCAATTCACATGCAATTCATGTCGATGAGCCAACACTCAAAAAATTCCAAAAATCACATAATAAAACATGTGTGGCACCCACTGTGAAATAATAGTGAACCATAACAAAAAATAGAGATAACAACAATCCAACCATGAGTACTTGGCTTTTCCCCCGTACATGGGTTTAAAACTCCCATGAAAAATATTGTTATGAAGACATGAATCATTCTTGTCTCATGTCTACATTTCCCCAAATAGTAAAAAAATAAGGAAATGGATATGCATTTTATACCACTTTGTAACGTCCCAGACCGTATCCCATGCACCGATGCCCTAAGACAGACTTCCACATAATCTCGGGTGTGCCTCCTTGTATTTCAGAGGCTTCTGAATAAAAGGAAGGGTTTGTTAAGTCATTTCATTGGTAGAATATAACATATTTTGTTAGAGTAAAACACCATATGAAACAGATAAACCATAGTTGAGTAATATATAATCATATCCATACAAATATCTCATGATCAAGAAGCAGGATGATATAATATCAAATAGAAAGGGGAATATGACATGCAAATTTATTTTCCAATGTCTCTAAAATGAAATAGAAATAAATGAAACTAAATACTCCCAAGAGGGTCCCAAACCATGTATATTTCCCTCATCCAAACTCCATCTCTCAATAAACAATTTAATCCATGTTATTTTCCCTGAACCTATAATGCAACAAAAAAGTATATCCTGGTACCGATCAAGAATCTAGAACAGGGTATGAGTAATACTCTATAGGGAACAACCAAGGGTTTCTAAAAAAAATCAAGTCAATAACAAGCGTATATAGTTCTATAATGAAAATAATTACAATCAATAATTTAATAGTTAATACATTATCAAATTAACATTATTAAAAAAATAGAACACAGGGTTTGAATCGTGTCACACATTCAATTCACAAAATTTATATATATTTATCCTTAGAGTAGAACGCCTAGTCTAGCACCCAAAATCTCATTGTTGTAGAATTCCATGTATATAACCAAAAAGGAAATTAAATATTATCTATCATTGTTGTATAAATCATTTTCTAACACCCAAAATCCCATTGGTGAATAATTCTCTGTCTATCAATGAAAATCCAATTCAATTATTTATATCATTGGTTAAAAGTTTCATTCCTAAATCTCCAAATCCCATTGGTGATGAATTCCATGTATAACACCAAAAACACCATTCAATAAATAAAATAAAAATTAATTAGTTCTATCCTTTCATTAATTCCAAAATTCATTAACAACGTAAATATCTTTTTAATGAACTCTAAAATTAATAAAACATTCAGAATCCCAAAAATAAATAAATATTTAACTAGTAATTCATGACCACAAAACATCAACCTAATAATTAACTCAACATTTAATTTTCCAAATATCTCAATCATTAAATTATATATTTAATTTATGAATCGATTATTCTTATTACTCTTTTAAATACACGACTCAACTATCCAAATCTCAACATACTTAATTATCACAATTAATTATCATATTCAATAATCCACAAATCCCAAAATTTCTCTACATTAAAATTTAAATAAACTACAAAATTTATGAATTCAATAATAGGTCTCAGTTGAAAATCAAATCTTGCAATGCTACAATTTTCATATACCTGAACACATTATGACATTGGGATTTAAAAATTATACCATCCACCTCTATAATGGTGTTGAATAGAACTCAGAAACCAATATCTCTAAATTGAGCATGATAAATTAATAAAAAATCAATGAAAATGATTTAGAACAAACTCCTTGAAATTGGATGAAGTAGTAAAAATTGCCCTATTTCTGTGATAACAATCAGCTTCGGGATTCCTCTCAACAAGAATGATATAATTTGTTAGCAACAGATCTATGATCCAATTAATAACCGGACTACATACCTCAAAATCCTATGTCCCTACATCCATTTTTTAGCGTGATATCACTTATAGTTCGAATAAAACTCCTAGTAATTGATAGTAAACGATCCCCAGTAATGATGGGGGGTGTGGAGGTGTTTGATCGAAGTCTTCTAAGAGGAGGTATTCTGATCCAAGGTAGAGGTGTAGAAGATGTTTTGGGTTAATGGAGTGTGGTACAAGAAACTTTTTTTTACAAACGAATAGTTAGCATCAGTGTAAAATGTTGAAACACATGTATAAAAACATAACATGATGATTAAACGACGTGAAAACCTCTTTTACATTATCAAATTTTTCAAACCGATTATTCTACAGAGTATTTGTGTGTAGTTGAAATATGTTAAAATGATTCTGATATTCAAAAAATACATGAAATCAATTCCCATTTCATGCCGTGTAGAATATGTACTTTTAATGATATGATTTAGAAGTGCATGATGTAAAATCCCAATTCATGATGTGTAATATCCATTCATATTATGATTACACATGGTGAAGAATACATTCATCTGGTGTAAACTCTTGAGTTTTTTAATTATTTCATGCCAAGAATTAAAAAACATATAAGTCTTATTCACTAAAAAAATATAAATTTTTCACAGCTAAAAAAGTATGGGGTCATATAGATATAAAGTGGTATTACATGAAAAAAAATAATCAAGTAATTATAAAAAATGAATGAATGAAATACTATATAATAAATAATGAAATTGGTAAATTTCACAAATCTACAGAACCGATTAGTTTATATGTGGTTGAAACAAGTTAATATTGTATTTATAAAAAATGATAGTAGGGTTTGATTCTATATGTATACATTAATCCCCCACATAAATATTAATCTATTATAAGAATACATCAAATGATTTAATTGGGTTCATCCAAATATCCTTATACATGTTTTATCAAACATCATATTTAGCTTCTGATATCATTGTGTCACCATTGTTTATTTGTAGGATCATATCCGTAAAATAATATTAAAGTTTTCATGACATATATATTATGTATATTACATGGAATATGTAATGAACATAACCCAATACCCTTTCAAACGGGGAGCGACAGGATCTGACACAAACCTGTAGGGTGTTTTTGATCCCTACATTGAAGAGACTAACAATTGTGAATCAATAATAAACAAAAGGTAATGAAATCTACAGAAAATAAATAAAAAATTATGGAATACATATATACATAACATTAAAAAATATTAAGATAAAAACATTGGAATTTACAGAATATGAAAAAACGTAATAGATAGAACTGAAAAATGTAGAAAATATAATCTCCATGAGACATGTACAAATAAAAATGAATAAATCCCTAGATATCTACTCTAAAAAATCTAGGTAATATCATGGGTAAAATCATAGCATAAAACAAGAAGCTCCAAAAAACCCAGATAATAAAAAACCTAACTGCCTCACTATAGTGCCTATTTATTTACTGTATCAAAAGAAATAACCCAGTCTATGAATAGTCAATGGGGTAAATAATTTGTGAGATAAGAGGCTCAGTAGGGTCTTAACCAAGTGTACCATATAATTTCACTAAATAAAAATCCATTAATGATCTATTTTAAGGAAAACAATACATTACAAATGTTTTACTATTATATATATGTTAATAATAGAAAATCAATTTAATTTGACTGTTTAAAATACTTCTAAAAAATGAAGGTAAACACAATTCAAGGAATTTAATATCATTATATATATATATATATATCATGTAATAAAAAATAATACATCATATATCATATTATTTCCATGGAATTGAAATAATGTAGTACAAACTAAAAAAACACAAATCAGCCAAAAATAAAGGTCACACCTCTCCAAGGATCTCACTATTTATTGATATCTTAGAGAGTCATACCTAACATCGATAATAATGTATGCATTAATCCACTATACATTTTCATTGAGTTAAGAATGGCGATGAAGACCCTATAAAGTGAATCATGCAACAGGGCTAATAAGACCATAGAACAAAATGTCTATGGATCAGAGAAAACCACATTTTTAAAACCCCTCAATAGGGTATAATACATACTAATATACATTCAACCAATGTACCCATGGATTACCATGTTCTATAATTTACAAATCAATTCCTCCTATAATTTTCATTAAAATATTATTTAAAAAAATCACATATCCATTTGAAAAGGAATTGAGAAACCCTTTTCACCATATTTCTAAACTGTTAGAAACCATCTTTTATTAATGAATATTTCAACATACACAATTTGATCAGTCATATAATTAAATTTCATATAGTAAAATAATTTATCAAAATAGAAGCAATAAAGATAAAAAACACCTCCTAGAGATGAAACTAGCTACCTTAGAACTCAATTGGAACACACTAGTAACTAAATCCAGAATAAGAAAGGATAAAAAAGAAAGATGGGGCCCCAGAATCCATATAAAAATGTCTGAATTGAATGAAATTTAAAAAAGGGTCTACCGATATGAAGAAACAAAACAATCTTGAAGGATTTACACCCACCACACAATAACTTATAAATGAAACATCCCCATGAATTAGATAAAATAATCGATATTTAGCATAATAATAGTAATCAACATTTCATGTCAAGAAATATGAAAAAACTATGAAATAGTGCTACCATGGACATGTAAATTAGGAATTATAGCCAATTAATCACACCAAGTTACACAATCCAACTGTATTGGTGATCAATTGGAGAACAAATCAATATATAAAGAATGCAGGCTCCCAAAATCTCAATAGAAAACATCGATGTCATGATAAAGAATTTCCATGGATGAATGAAATAACAAATCACTCATTTGGTACCATAAAATTCATACCCAAAACATTTTCATTGTCTGTAATTCATTTACATGTTTTTTATCATAGAGACCGAAATACAACATATAACAAAACATATTTTTAATAAAAAAAATCCTTTAACATTAAACATATTTTAACTTATATGTGGAATTTAATAAATTCACTATATTTGAATGGATCATCACAACAAACCTATATAGATTACCCATAATGTATTCGTATTACATGGTGTGTATTTCTCTTGGACACTAAAAAATAGCTTCCTTAAAATAACATCATACTAACATGGATTTTCTCCATTCTTGTGGAGAACCCAAAAAATTTGTTAAACATTTTACCTATACTCCATAAATTCAAAAGAAATCACACAAACATCCATGATATATAGGTAATTATTATTTGAAAATTATATACCTCTTTTAGAGTCCAAATAAACAACCAATAAAATATAACAAAAAGTAAAGAGTAGTAAAATAAATTAATTTTGGTTACAAAATGATACAAATTCCCAACCAAAAAAAATTCAATCCCAATGCAGTCATATCGAATAAAGTATTTTAGTTAATAGGCTAGGCCATTTTATAATAATTTTCAACATAGGATCCTATGTCTAATGAAAATATTAATTTTATCACCAAATCAATATGACAAAAAGAAATGAATTAACAAGAAAGGAATTAATTTTATTATAAAAAATCTAAATACTATTCTAAAATATATATATAACATGAAATTAACATAATTTATTCCAAAATCATAATCTGACAGGGATCAGGTTTTATTTTATAAGTTACTAAATTTGAAATCATCATAACTTCATATCAATGGAAACAACAATTCCATCCATTAACAAACCTTCACTAGTGTCCCGGTGACCTCAAATGTCCCAATAAAACTCCTATAAAGACATCCCTAGTTTCCAAACCAATGTTGAACCGACAGAGGATAAACATTCAAGAAATATTATTCACCTTTGGAAAATAGAAATGCAAGACATTGTTGATCAACATTATTTTTCAATCAATTTTGAAAAATAACTATATGACTGTGTATATCCTGATTCATCACAAATGACACCTGAACTAATCTAGGTATCCCTAAAGAAGGCTCTACCCCATTTTTCCAAAAATTAGAAGAATTGCACTAGAAACCATTCAAAGACTCATATTGATCCACTTTGATCAATTAATGGTAATATAGTTTTAATGAAAACAAGAATACACATATATTTAAACACTATGATCTATCACAATCCAAGATTCATATATGAAACATATATTTTGAATTCTAAATAGCATGCTATTTTGGATTGTCTATCTATGGATGATAAGTTAAACTCAAAATGACTAGTCTCCTCGACTCCACATAGATACTCCTCAATAACATCTATGTAAAACTGGGATCTATATATAAATTAATGGAAGAATAAACACCATGTAAACTCACAATATCATCCACACACATCATACCAAAATCTTCATCAATTGTGGTTTCCCTGATCGGAATGAAATGATATTACATGGACAATTGATCAATCATCACCCTGATAGCATTCATTCATTGGATTTTTCTATGATAATATGACATAATAATCCATGGATCCCTCATTTCATTTATAAACTAGTATTTGTATTGGCATGAAAATATCAGATGATTTAATGTGTTACTCCTCTATCATTTAGAATCTTAAATACTGAGACACATAATCATCAATTTCATTGTCCAAACTCAACCACCATAATTAGCGTCTCATATTATACCACACAATAATATCACTCAAATGAATGAAAAAAACACTAATAATCACACAAATATGATTTCCACACTAATTAGTATAAAATAAACTACTTCCAGAAATTGTTAGTACCTTCTCAAGAGATACACCAACCAGAATCATTATCACCAATTTTAGGGTTCTTAAAATTCCTCTAAACATTCCATCCTATAGTGAATATAAAAAATAATATATAATAAATATAAATATAACTATGAAAATTTCATAACCATTGATGAAGCATTACACTATTAATTTATATTTAACTCTGAAAAATACGCATAAGGTTTCAATCATCTTTTGATTTCAATAATTATTGTGATAAAACATTCATGTTAAGAGAACCATCAACAACATTCCATTTCTCAAGGGTGTAGGTAATATAAATGCCTAAATTTTCATGGTATTCAACCCACTTCATCTCTTTGTTATTTAATTAATTATGAGAAATGATATACCTCAAACTCTCAAGGTTAAAAATGTCCCTTGAACCTCTCCCCAAGAGACTGTTCTGCTAACAAATAAGTGCATTAATAACTAAAAATGATCTAAATCATGAGAGGGGTAATTATTCACATGTGTTATAATAAAAATAGTACCAGAATCTACCAAATTATCAAACTTTATGAGCACACAAATCATACCAGTTCCAGAAGCTTCAAAGAAAACAATGTACCCATTACAGAGATGTGGTCTGATAAGAAAAGGAGTTGATGTCATAAGTCCTTACATCTAGTTTGTAGATGATTGAAACTATCATCCCATATGAATTTAACACATTTAAAATTAATCAAATTCAATGGTCACACCATGATTTAAATATCCATAAATCACCAATTATAATATATACAATGAAAAATAAGATCCAAATCTCAAATTTATTATCATGTTCTTCCAAATAAAAAATCTCATTTACCCATGATCAACTAGTGATTAATGAAGATAAATCCAATACCCAATGAAATACATTATTGAATCTAGATATCTCATTTTTAATGATTTTTAAAAAAATAAATAATCGAATGGGTTTCAAAATCCAATCTCAAATAGCACTCATGCACATGATCAGATCTAGAATAAACTCAAATATTATCAATGAAAAACATGAAATATGTGTCAACATATTAATCCAATAACTAATACATGAACATCAAAAAAACTAAGAAGAGTTATTTAGACCAAATGAAATCACATGATACTCTTAATGGCCCTAAATGGTCTAAAAATACAACTTTATAATATCACACTCAAAAAATTTTAGATGATAAGAAATTGACCAATGATCAATCATAAAAAACCATTGTTCACCTTAAAACTAAAATAAAAATGATACTTATTCCTTACTGCTACTCAGTTCGACATCTGATAGTCCACACACAATATGAGTGACCTATTTTCCTTATTGGAAAAGAAAACAAAGGATTACTTAGGCGAAACACATGTGATAACATAACACCACCCACCAAATCCTCCAGACAATTATTTAGATCATTTAACTATTCTAGTTCAATGTGATATGAAGGATTCAATATCATCATAATTCATGGAACCTGATAAATCACAAACTATACAACATTGTATAGTGGAATACCAACAAAAACATATGGTGAAATATCTCGAACGTCCTAAAAATGGTGTAATGAATAAAAAATATGAAACTTCATCTTTCAAAACTACAACATTAGACAAAACACAAGAGACTGAGGTGGGGGGTTCCATTATGACCTGACCTCAGATCACAATCTACCTAAAACACATATTATCTCTAATAGGACTCTACATATCAGACACAACGATGATAAAAATATACAGTAACAAGAAGTTCTAAATGAAAATCTAACCAATTAAGAGAAAAAATTGATCTAATCTAAGAATAAGAAAATTAAACATTATTTGTGTAGTAGTTATCCTTTGTAAAAGATAATGAAACCAAACCCTAGATATTTAATCTTCCCATGATGTGTTTATAAGTCTATAAAATATTACATGAGTTCCATTAGAAGGCTAATAATACAAACAATGTAACAATCCTCATTTTTAAATGATATCAAATCCCCACATTGAAAATATATTACAAGTTTTTTGGTGTTAAAATTTTACATTCTCAATACTTTTTATTATATATTTACTAGTGGGTATGAGACCTATTTTACACTTTTAAATTTACATAGAAATATATCCAGAGTAAGATGTTGTGTTAGAATGGTATTCTAAGGCCCATTAACCATTGATATTAATGGAATATAAATATTAAATATATTTTCTTCATAGGCATGTGTAATTGTTTCCAAAAAATAAAATAACCCCCAAATAGTGCATCATAAGAGAAATATGAGAACATATATTGGTTTGGAACATCAATTTTACACTAGGAACGGTACAAAATTGATGTGGGTCGGGGGTTTGAAAACCTCTCACAAGAAAATAACAACTTTATTTTTAGTAATTTATTTGTCCATTATTATATAATAAATAACTAATATCTCACAAACGTTGCATAGTATGAGAAATGTGAGACCACCATTATGCCCCGAATGTGGGGTTTACAAAAGGAAAGTTATAACTTCTTCAAGCAACAAACTTTTGGCCAGAGCACATTCGAAGATCATTAAATTGGTTTATAAATATATTTTGGGGTTTTAATAAAAAATAGTAATAGGTTTATTATTAATATTATTATTTAGATGAAATGAAATGAAAATATACATCCTAAGCTGATTAGTTATGATTCATTGTAAAAAATAAGTGGGGAAAGTAATTTTTGTGATATAACAAATTCTTTCAATTAAATACAAATTTGAAATCAAAATTTATTTAATAATCATTATCCCCTTTTAATGGTTGTTTGTTTAAACTGTTAATGCATTCATTGATGGCATATATTAAATTTTAGTAATTTTAATTATTGATATTACTATTATATTGGGAAAATACAGTTTTGTATATATATAATGTATATGTATATATATGTATGGAATAAATGTATTTTTATATATATACTTGTCCGGGTGTATATATATATATAAATATGTATATATATAATAGGTATATATATTTAAATATACATATATGAGTGGATAATTATTATTTAGATAGATAAAAAATTAATAAGTATCCCACATAATTGATATATTTTTGTTAATTTAATAATATTAAAAATTTATGGAAAATAATCCATCGTGCCCTGACAAAATGTTTTGAGTTAAAATTAATTAAATCTATTAAAATAAATGAAATGAAATTTAAGAAAAATAAATTAAATGAAAATGGAATAAAAATAAGTATTAAAATAAAAATCTGTCAAAATAAAAGTAATAATAATTAATATGGGCTTAACTCATTATTATTAATATATTCTATTCTCCTTCAATTTTATATTTATTCATATTTTATTTTTTGTTTACTTTTTCATTTATTTATAATTTTCCATCACCTTTATTTCTTTTCTTTTCTTTATTCACTTACTATCCATTACTCTCCGCTATAATGACTCCCCTTCCTAGAGTTTGCCTACATCATCCCCTAGTGCACCTCTCCCTGATCCTCCATCAGATGTTCGCATCAAATTTTATTCTACTCCATTTTCCAAGCGGTCTAAATAACTCTAAAGTTATTAGTATGGCTTATCAACCTCATGAAATAGTTTTGTGTTTCATCCTCAATTCATTCATATAATATTTCATGCATTGATTTTACTTGAAAGTGGGTATTTTCTTTTCAATACTCTTATTTATTTGGTTTTAGGTTAAATCAAAATTTCTTGCATAATTTGGGGTAAAATATGAGTATGAGGTATGGTTTATATTAACATAATATATTTTCATTAATTTGTTGAATTTTTTACCTTTGTGTCGCTCGTTGGTGCTAACTTGAGAAACATAAATAATGCCTATTAATTTAATTAAACAATTTTCCATGATATTTGTGAAGTTTGTTTAAAGTGATCCCCTTAATAAGTTGTTTCCATTGAATTGGAAACCCCTTTGGATTTTTCGAAAATATTGGCTTATTTTCCTTTGGCCTTTAATACTTAAATTATCATTTATATGTTCCTGTGTGATAATTTTTGTTGATTTTATAAATTTAAAAATTTATTTATGATGAATCATAAACCATGAATTTGGGTTTCCATTGAATTTATTCTTCCTAAATAATTTTTGTTATATGCCTTTTCATTATTTGATAATATTGAATCCCATTTCTGCTGCATAAAATGAATAATTTATAGTTTTAATTAAAATTTATCTATTATTATTAGTTGTTGCTTTAGGGCATGAATAATTAGTATGTAAATGGAATTAAATGGTTATTTAAATGGTTGGAATCAAGAATGAATCATCTATGATATATATGCCTCCCTGTTGTTTGAATGAAATCTTTCTAGTTGGATAACATTGGCCTTGTTTTAATATCCTAAAATTGGACTCACCATACTCAGTAGGTTCCAACACAACATTATAGGAAATCAATGATTTATGAAATCCATGGAAGGTCTTCCCATGGTTTTTATTATACTATTGGGTTATACTGGTTCCCTAATGAGTAGCAATGGACAGACTGGTTGGAAAGATGGCTATGATAAGCTTTAGTCAGAATGTGGTCCCTAATGTGATATACCCAAGATGGAATAATGGTTTCCATTCCATGAAATATACATGGATATTCTAAAGGATCACCAATGAAAAGATCATGTCATTGGGTATAATTGGATTGATTTACCATTGTGATACCATATAGGTAAGATAAGACACCACCACTAATTTTTTTAATATTAATATAAATGAATGAGATTCTATTATTATTACTCTAATGAGTTTTCGTATGATATTTTATACATCTCGTGTCAAATTATTGTATATAGTTTTGAAACATGAATATGGACACTTTCCAATTTACATGATTTGGGATATTCTCTTTTTAGGTCTGTAATATTATAATGGACTTGTTTACATATTATTCCTTCTAAGAGTATTTATTTCAAACTCCCAGCATTGGCCGAAGAAGGTGGAACGAGAAGGGTGTCCATTTAGGAATGCAAACCAAGTTATAGTTATTTTTTATTTATTGAAAGTACCTAAAATTTTTATATATAGAAAACTATAATTTTTCTACAACATGGAATTGAATGGTTTAGACACGGTTGGAGTTGGCCTAATGAGAATCTATATTACACTATTCATGCGTGCCATTTTGTACTCGAGTATACTTTATGATCTCATGTATGGATATAGGGAAGCATGACACACCTGATTACTAATTGAATTTCTATTTTCGATGGATATTTGTGGGTAGGGAAAGGATTATATGCATGAGATTCCATATGGATATATTTTTTTTGTATTTTGGAAGATTTTTTAGAATTCAGTATATGCTTCTTACCCCATTCCTTTACATATTGATTTATTTACTTTTGGCATCATACATTTACATCATCACGGTATCTATTATGACTATTATTCTTCAACAGTTATTATTAATTCTGATGGGTCTTTTACATTCTTCATCAATTGTCTTTATTTTTACAGTGCTTACACCACTTTTTCATATATATTATTACCACTGTGTAATACCTTATCCTATAAGGGATTAGTCTCCCGATTTCCTATCCAATATCCCTATCTTCTAGTAGGTAGCCTCTACAATTTAGGAACATGCAGTAGAGGTCATGGGACCAACCAGTCCGACCACCATCTTAGAGGTGATCAGGGCTAGGACTTTACAAACAAAAAATCTAGATATAAAAGAGTTGGAAGAATTAGTATGAAATAAGTAAATCACCACTATGGATGGAATAATGTTGGTACCTCTCACTCTCACTGGAATCACATCCACCAACCCCTAAGTCACATCTCTTATGTGAATGTGCTTCACTTTTGATCACTGTGGCTGGGGCCATGTAATCCTTGAGGAATCTGATTTCCCTAATATATCCATTTTAGATGATTATATCTCACCATATCATGGTGTAGAAATATCCTTAATGAAATAATACTGGAGACAAAAACATCCAAAAAAATCACGTCCAGTAGTGTGAAAGAGAATAATATTTGTTGCATCTTACCATTAAAAAATTTAAGAACTTAATAGTTCCGCGTCTAGCTATAGATGGAGGTGATAAAGATATATGCTACAAAGAACCACCTCCAATACTCCTACGATGATATAGAATATTCCGATTAATCCCTAGAATTGCACTTAAGATTCCCCTAGGTGGAAGAAAAGATGTTGAATATCCAACATTCCTACCATTAAGAATTTTTCCAACATTGACCTATCAGCTGTCTTTCAATAGGTTGAATGATTCATCCTAAATACATGTGATCTTATATTTGGTCAAAAACCATGTATGTACATAAGATCTTTCATCAGGTCATTCTCTTCAATATACGGTAAATGTCAAACCTTCTAAAAAACGATTTGTTTATGCTCACACATATCGCTCTCCTTACAACAAGAAGATGAACTCTATAGACTTCACCATTATCGACGACTATATGAAAAACAATTGGTAGAAGTGAGTCTGGAAATATGTATAATATTAGACAACATGCTGATATTAATGTACAATTGATTCCCAACAATGATTTATGGGACACTAAATTGGGAAATATTCACACATTAACATGAGACCCTTTGTTGTATCCATTTATTCAATGATATGATCGATCATGATATCCTAGTCCTGCACATCATGAGGAAAATTTATACCTTTAATGGAAGGTGGTTTCTCATAGAAGTACTCCTCTGATCAACCACTTTATCTAATATATCATGTCTTTACCTCAACAACTACATTATGAACATGTGGTATATTGTAGTCAATAACATGAACTGCATGAATGATAAATATTATTAAATTATTATCTATTATAGTATTCTATCGAAGAGCATCAGTTTCACCCTCCTCAAGAACTCATGGAAGGTGTCTTGATTGAAATTTTTGTATATATAAACAAAATAAGTGGTCAAACAACAGAATAATCTTTGTTGAAACATAATAATCCGTATGATAAAACTCAAATTGACACAAAAAATAAATATAGAAGAAACATATCTAAACATTTCATAGTTTCTAGAGTCTCATCATTGTAAGTTCTCACTGGGAACTCACTACATTCTACATCTATTGAATAGAAAATATAATATCTAGTCTACCAAGTGTATGAATGAAATTTCTCTTGAGGATAATCCTCCTCTGACACAACACAGCAATGAACCAAACTGAATACCCACTCAAACTAGTACCCAATCTAATTTAACACAAGCCTGATGGGTGTTCATGATCTACATGGGTTGGTGACTATGAACATGGTAGTAAATAAAATCTTAAGGGAATGACTTCTCCCCAACATGAAGCAACAATAACATGGTATATATACACATATTTGGTAGAAATAGAAGATAAAAATTTAAACAATAACTGATAGTGAAAAATAGAGTTGATACAACAGAATATGGATATAAATACCATTTGAATTGGAAAAGTCAAAATAAAAAGGTAATCAAAAATAGGCAACTAGTCTTAGATATCAATGTGATGATGTTGAAAAACTTCTCGAAATTACACCACCAACTACCCAAATCCTACATAATAGAAAACCTTACCTCCTTACTATGGAACAATACCTTTCCCTTAATTCAAGTGCATAATAATGTGTATGTACTAAGAAAGGGGTAAACTATGTGTGATATAAAGGTGTAAGTAGGGTCTCCACTAGGTGTTCCATAATATGTATTTGAGATTTATCAATGCTTTCTCATTATTAAGGAATAAAATCAATGAAAAAAGTCTATCATTTTTGTCCAGATCGTGGACAAAATTAATTTCTCTCTTAACACATTTACATATTAATTAGGAATAATAAATTTTCAATAATTTCACATATATACAGAAAAATTGATATATCATATCAAATCAAGCCTAATCCTGACTCGTATGTCATATCAAATCGATGGAAATATAATCAATATTTAATTACCTAAAGTAAAAAAACTTGGCTAGAAACACATGTAACATCACACTAAGGATCACACTAGTTCAGGGTATCTAATAAACTAGTAACTATCATAGAAAGTCTTTTATGCATCTAGCCCACTAGACAAATGCATCATTCCTAGTGTTACAAGGAACACTCCATTAAGTGATCCTACCAACATAACCAATATGTCCCTAGAATAATAGTTCAATGGAGATGAGAAAACACCAATGGGAGAATAACATAATAGTGGAAAATAACTATTAACATTCCTTCCAAATCTGAATCTTCTTCTTCCCATGTGATCTATTTTCATAATCAATCCCCCAAACCATCCACTAAAATACATACCATAAAACCATTTCCCCCATAATTAGAAATCCATTTTTCCGTTTACAATATCCATGGGATGACAATATTTTATAAAAAAACCCATTTCCATACACAAATATAAAACAATAATTTCATTAAAATTCATTTTTATAAAATTATTATTCAATTGAAGATCAATATATTTAAAAACATAGGTTACGGATAGAACCACCTATATAAGAATATGGTTCACACACAACCTCATTCAAATCCACCTCAAGGAATAATTCAAAAAAATAACAATGAAGTCCCCATAGTAAAAATAAAATTATCAGAATTTATTAAGACATCATAAAATGCTAGAGGATAAGGAAAAACCAAAAAACATCATGAACTCACACCCACTGCACCACAAGCAACAATGTAAATGTCTTATGCAAAAATATTAAACAAAGGATATAAAAATGAATTAATATAATTTTCACTATATGTCAAAAAATTCAATTTGATATGAAAAGGTGATTTCAAACTCTATGAAACGAAAATATTAATGGATTAATCACCTGGAGAGACATAATCTAATAGTAATGGTGCCTAATTGTTGAACTAATAAATCTGTACTGGACATAGTCGCCTAAAAAACATCATAACCCTTCAATGTTTTGTGAAGAAATTACTATGGACAAATAAATGAACATATCAATAATACAGGTCCTAAAAATATCATTACATGACATTTACTTGGTTTATACTCCATTCACACGTTGCATAATCCTCATGTATCAGATATGTCAAAAACCCATCATTATTTTATGGAATCCCAATCTTTTATCATTATATGTTGTGTAACCTACAATTGGAATATAATCTAGTCACAATTTATACATGGTTCACAATGTCTTTTTAATGAAGATTAGATGTCATTTATCAAAAATACAGGTTTATTTCATTTGGTGACTGCAAAAATAAATTTTTCCTGACAAAAACCTCAATCCAACTCAGGTGTTCTCTATGATTGGGGACAACCTCAAAAATCGATTACACATTTATACCTAGAATAAATTAATACAAAAAAAACATACATACTACAAAATTTAGGTCATTTAGGTAAAAAAATCTCTCTCTCCTCGAGAGTCATAAGATTCACCCATTATAGAGAAAAAATGTTTACAAAAAATCCAAAATTTGGGAGATGGGATGTTAAAGAAAAATATAAACAAGATACATGGATTCATTTGGAATATACATATAATTCAATATAATTTCATTCCAATAGATCTCTACCATCCAAATTTTTTGAACCTCATATTGGGTCTATTGTGTATAAATAAGAGGTGATTATATCATTTATTATGTTTTTAATGATACATTCAATGAATCATTTTTAACATATTATAATATAGTTATTTTATCTTTTCTCACATGAAGCACATAATAAAATTATATTACATAACCTTTTAAAAAACATATATCAATTTTTGAATCCTATTCCATTGTGTGATATGGTGTTCTCTAAGAACATACTTCCCAAAAGTATAATATTTTTAGTTCTTGGGATATGGGTTTCTCTATGAATCATAAGATTGAATTTCTCCACACTATGCTATTATATACCTCAAAAAACAGTCTATCTAAAAAAATAAAATTATGAACATCATTGTAAATAATTAATATTTATTCATTCTATATACTAATATCATGTTTTTAGAGTCTTTACTTACTCGTCTTCATTTGATATTGAACTATAATATTTCTATAAAATTCAATATAAATTAATCACAGTCAACTTAAAGTACAAGAATATTCATAAATGGAATGGTTTATTAATGTAAATAAAATCTTATTCATTCCCCAAAATCAGTCTACATCATGGAAAACTCTCATGACTTTTATTTAAAAAATATTATTGATAGTGATATATAGCCTTTTATCAATGGTTTATGTAACAAATCACGTCGATATTACTCTTCTTTGATGAATATATAATTTACCATTAAGATTATAATAATTATCCACTAATATTTTCATATATTGTATTAAATTTTATAAATAAAAATAGATTTTCGCATTAGAATTTGAAATCTGTGGATGAAGTATCGCTCCATCATGTTTCAAAATGGACAAAATTCTTTCATAACTATGTATAACTACATGAATCATGATACATCATCCATGTCCGTATTCATACATAAAATTCATGTAATTAATGAACATTATATATATTATTTCAATTCTAGAATCATATTACACAAGGATTCATACATAAAGTCATGGTTCCTTATATTATTAAAAAAACCCTCATGTCTCTTTCATTGCACGATTTATTAAGATATGATAAAATAGTCATTATTGTTATATACGATAAATAATACTTCACATAGATTTATTATAATTTATAATATTTTTTATAATATAAAATTCATGAAACTAAAATTTTATGTATGTATAATTTTAAATTTTTTACCATGGCATGACTCAGATAAAGAATAAAATGACATTTTCACTTACTTATATATTTATAGTTGAGTCTGAAAAAAATGAAATGATTATTATGTAGAAAAGTAATTACGTCAATATATACATGGTTATATGCATCCAAAGTGGATATTGAGATTATAAAAATCATCCAGATGGTTACACAATTAATAATGATGGTAACAAAACCACAATGTAAAGTTTATCCAAAAGTATGATGATCACTACATATCCCTGAATTTTTCACCATTATAAAATCGATATTGAATAATTATTCCATAGGAAAACTCTATAACATATACTTAATATACATCCTTTTCCCAATATGTTATCTTCTATCCAAAACTATTCATATTAGGAATGTGATTGACATCATTCACACTATTAAATAAGAATTATTTTTCCTTCAAATGAATTTTTAAAGTATTCATGTGATTGAACATGGTTTATATATATTAGAAACAAATAAAACACAACATTCATATCCACATCATTCTTACATAAAAATTATTCTATATTTGAATATCATATTTGATTGATTCTCATTTAAGATCTGATAAAAATACTATTACCGTGAATCATCATCAAATTCCCATATGAAAAAGCCATTAAAAAAATATCATCAACTAATCACATGGATTCAGTAATATCTCCC
The DNA here is from genome assembly GCA_963277665.1 of Viscum album. Classification (NCBI taxonomy): domain Eukaryota; kingdom Viridiplantae; phylum Streptophyta; class Magnoliopsida; order Santalales; family Viscaceae; genus Viscum; species Viscum album. The sequence continues at coordinate 1,146,946,698 of OY728148.1, forward strand.
AGTGTATTTTAATATCAGTCATGGGAAAAATAAGTATAAAAATAATAAAAATCAATAGATTATAATAATATCATTCAAAGACTACAAGAGATATCTTGATATTTTATACAACAATATTTTATTGCAGTAAAATAACCTGCATATGGAAATAAATTTTAATAAACCGTTAATGCTTGATTTTCATGAATCTCATTAATCAAATGATACAATTTATGAAACAGGCTAATAGTAAACATTTCATAAATCAATACTTCATCATCATATCATCAGACTAACTCTTTTATAATGTATAAAATTTAACCTTGTGAAATTATTCATCAACAAGAAAATATAAATATTGAACATGTTAGATAAAAAATATATTAATAAAAATTAAGATACACCACTAATAATAGTTCATAGGAATCATTTCAAAATAATAGAAAATAAATGTTTCAACAAATCTTTTCATTATATTGTCACCATTATAGGAAACACATAAAAATGTATACTCCCTATATATACATTCTCTTTGTTCAATAAACTCATTTTATGATAAACATCTAGAACAATTTTTTTCTTTTCCTTTTATACTCATTTAAAAACTATATCAAATTCAAAGATGATGCCTTGGGCATAACAACATACATCATCCTTGATAAGTGTGACGTCGAACTCCCAACATCGACTATTGTTTGTAAAATAAATTTTTTCTTATTTCTTATGTGTGAATATCAATTATTTTTATCTCTTTATAAATGAATCACACCATTAACTAGTTTCAATATAGAGGATCATTGAAGATGTTATATCTATTATAAATCTATATACTAACATAATTAAAAACATCAATTTGTAATAAATATATAAATCAATGATTATATAATAATCATATTATTGGATATGTCACATTCACCATGATACCTTCCAACATAAACATCATCTATGTTAGTTGAGTCATGGAATGTGTGGAGGCCAGATATTCTTTATAGTTACACCTCATTGTGAATGAATTATTATTTATAATGTCATATAAAATATATATATATATATAATGGAAAAAATCCACATGTTTTGTGACTTAATTATTGAACAAAATGATAATAGATTATTTATATATAACTAATCATGTTTTTATCCTCATTTATATCATATTTAAAATAATAATAATTTTACTTGAGAGGAATATGATAATAATATTAGTAAATATAATGTATGACATATTGGTAGAATTATGTCTGAAAAAACTGTAACAAAACATACCCAATTTATCCATGAATATTATAAGTCTAAAAATAATCAACTAATCATTCTAATCACACTTTGATCAACACTTTTTTCTTATTCATTAATAAAACCATTTATTACTCTTAAATTGTTATAGAATAAATATTGTAATCCACAAAAAATTTGCTTTTCAATAATTCTCTATTATACTTCTAATAAGAAATATAAATGAAACATTTATCTTGTGAAATTTTCATATGACGAAAGAACCATATCACTCTATGAATATAAATTTCAAATATTTTTAGTGTCTCTTTAGAAAATCTCTCTAAAACATTTATATCATTTCATGAAATTATAATATACTCTATATAATCAATAACGATGATATATTTGAATATTCCATCCCGGATGTAAAGATTATAGTCCACTATTTCTATTTTGGAATTGAAAACTTATAGGTATTTATCTATGATAGAATACTAGAATATTGAGATTTTATTAACCAAAATAATTCTACACTTTATCTATATAATTTATATTCATATTATCCATGAAAATAACATAGGGTATCCTAATTAATATATCATATACTAACTATCCATTGGGGAATGTTGGTCTATTTACAATTTAAAAAATATTCTATAGTCATTGGGATACAATAGTGAGATATCTTTTCTAAGCCTCCATTATATAAAATGGGAAAAAGCTATTATAATTGTCCACTCCAGCAACATGTGAATAAAAATTATGAAACAATAGTTCATTGTTCAATACATATTTCATATATCAGTTAATATATTTCAGAATACTAAAGTCACACTAATGATATTCTTCCAATTATTCCTTGGTACCAACACCCATGCATCATTCATCCCCAAATTTACTTATTATTAAATCATTCAAACATCGCTATATGTATTTTTTTATTTTTCTTCATCATTATTACATTAAATATGACATAATAATGACTTATAGGATATTGTACTCAACTTTTTTTCTTATATATACTATTTTGATCCTGAATAATGTTCAAGACACTAAATTTTTATCTCATCCTATGATTTGGAAAATATTATTCTTCTATTTTACATGAAATGTAATAATCTTGTCAATTATCCCATGTAACATCATGATTTAATTTTTCCCTAAAACACCTTCAAACTCTTTAATAAAAAATCATCATTGTCACTTTAATATAATTTCTCAATTTGAAAAATATTCATATTTGGATTATCAATAATCAAAAAATTATAAGTATATATAATCATTCCAATGTATTTGTTATAGTAGTGTAATTTTTCTATTTGATGAATAACTAATGAAGATCTCATAAACTAATAAATTTTCCATCTTCCTGAAGTTATTATCTTTTAGCATGTTATTAGAAGGGAACAAATGGTGTTAATTATTTAAAAGGATTAATTTTTTAGTCAAACTTATATGGGGACATATAACATTTTTTTTATGTTTTAGAAACAATTTGTTATACGGACTACATAAAAACAATATTATCTCCTTAATTATCACGATCTGTCACCATTGAACAATATTTTCTTGTCCATCTTCATATACTTCATTCTAATCCATTAAAAAATACCATTTTTTGTGGGGGGGGGGGGCTGGTGTATGGTGATAGTTTTTCATTTAGGATTGTATCTTTATCTAGAAATGAATCAATTTTTATATTTTTTAATTCAATTCCATTTTTAGCTAGATTATTTTCTGAAAAAAAAAACATCACTCTTACTTTCACCAAATTTCACGTTTTTTTAAAATATATTCACTATAAGACTGATTTTAAAAAATAGATATGTGGGTATTGGAGTTACATGATTAATACATTTAGAAATTTACATATATTAGTTTGTTAATTTCTTTCCCACTGTACTTTACACTTATAACAAAATTATCTCCAAATATTGTGTAGATTGAATATATAACTTATTATGTAAATAATTTACTATCCAAAAGCTTTTTATGTTTGAGAAATCTAAATTCATATTCTTTTAATATATGAATAATCAAAAGAAAAATATTCTTTTTGTGATCAAGTTAACCTTTTTTTCGAAATTAGTCATGGGTTCATTACTATAATTTATTCTCTATTTTCTTTCTTTGACATCACATATTTTTCACATCACCCACTTGAAATAAATTTCCAATAGTTTCATATCCCATTATCATCAATATTCAATGATGTTTAATTTTGAGTGTTATCAAATCATTAATAATAATTCCATCATTCAAAACATCCAAAATACTGGAGAAACAAAACTGGTTATCCTATGTTCAATAAAAATATTCAACTATTATTTGTAGTTTAGACATAATCACATTAAAACCATAACCATTATCATTTAGTGACCCTTTATTTAAAATGATAATATTTCCAAAACTCTAATTTTCAACATATTTACAATTTTTTAAATACCTTTCCCTATGAAAATAACTTAAAATTTTAACGATCCTTTGATATCTCTCTTCGGATTCTATAAGTGAAAAAAAACCAAAATAGGATTTTTTTTCCTCCCTTTTCTCTTCATATTAGGATTGTTCTGATTACATAAATTCATATTTTTTGGGGTGGTAGAATGATATGGAAAAAATTTAAATGGTTACTGGTCTTTTAAAAGTAGACAACAAGTTCTTAGAGTTCATCAAACAAGTTTTGATAATTTTCCAAAATTCATAGTTCATTTTCATACATTCACACATTGATCGGTCTTAATTCCCATATAAAACAACCTCCTAGTATTCCTAAACATTATATGGTATTATTATTCAATAAAATAAAATATAATTTTTAAAAATTACTTCATATTTTTAGTATAATACATAAAGATAAAATTATAAAACTTATATATCTCATTGCCTAGAAAATGGTACTTGTCTTTCATCCAAATGTATGTACTAAATATAGTACCATTTTTATACCAAAAATATTTTTTAAAATGATATTTTATATTAATTATGTTATAATTAATATCATTATTTCAAAACTCACATGTTTTATTGGTTATTTATATCATGTTTCCAATATATTATATTCATATATTTTTTGATTCACCATAGTTTTCAAAATTATTAACCATAATGTCTTGCTTACTTTCATTTGACTCAAAAAAGAAATTCTTAATTATTTTATTCTTTTGATAGTAATTTTTTTATTTTTAACCAATAAAATTCATTGATATATCTCTAAATCCTAAAAGTTAATTTTAATTGAGGGATCTAAATCCATTAAACTAACCTTTTGTTACAAATACCTAATGAGAAATATAAACAAGGTACATCTAATACTTATTCAATTATCCTTCAATTTCGATGTTGAGAATCATGTTTTCATGAATAATTGTCATAAGATAATTACTCACATTTGGAAAATTTATTTATTCTTCAATTAAATAATATTCCATTTTAATGTATGATTGATCTTAATTCATCATAATTCTGATCTCATTATCTAACATCGTCATATTTAAGAGAGAACATATCAAATATTTCATGAGTAATAACTCATTTTACTCAATTAATTATTACTATCAAAATTATGTTAATCACTTGTAATTTTTTTCATATACATTTATAAGTCATATATTTCTCCATTTTATCACTATATGTCTCACCACTCAATTAAAATTTACCAAATTTTCATTCTGTAAATAAGTTCTTTTTTATGTTATGTAGTTTTAATTTCTTACACCTCTTATTTAATTAATAATTTTACATTATATATTTATTCATAAAATATATACAAATATTTTCTTCTATATCTTAATCACTATATTGTTCAATATTATATTTTTTGAAGTTTTTCATGATATAAAAATTATTACTATAGCTAAATAATTTTATAGGATGCGTTAGTTTATACATTACTTTGAATCCTCCCAATTTTACATATAAGTGACATCAATTCATCAAACATCCCATTCAAATAATCATTAGAATACATATTTGATGAATCTTATTCTTCAAAAAACAATATTCCATAAAATTTAATTTTTTGCGGATTTTTATGAAATTACTCATTTAAACATTCTAATATAATTGAAAATCTTATTTTTTATAATTTTATAAGATATGAATAAAATTTATGAAATCATAAATTTTTATATAACCTAGAGAATTTTCATCTAATGTTGATTATGATTTGTTCGAATAATTATATAATATATTAAACATGTTCTCTATAATATTAAAGGAATTTTATGTCTCAATATATCCTCAAATATATCTAGTTATTTCCATTACACTTTATGATAATCAGTCAATAGATCCCTATAATGAATTTTAAATGTTGATATTGTAATCTCCAAAAAATACATATTTTCCTAAATAAAATTAGTTTATTTCCTTCATATACACAATCCTGTTTTCCAAAATATCCTTATGAAATGTTGAATATATTTATATTAACAAACTAAACCTTTAAAATGGCAAAAAAAATATTTTCTTTGGAACTACAATAAATTATTATTTTCTTTTATCAATAACCATTATGGAAGTACCGTTATCATGTAGGGAAATACATTTGTTATTCTCTATAATACATAATGAATGAAACAAAAAAGTAAAAGATATGTTAATTCCATCTATAAATGATAAAAATTACAATCATACATATAAATATATTTTATATTTAATAAAGTTTAATTATCCATTGAATGTAATGTAAATTATTAACAAATAATACATCTCTAGAGTGAAAAAAAACTCATATAACAAAAAAATACAATAATAACTGAAGGGAGAAGGAATGTTTCACCACCTAAGTTACTAAATGGAATATTTATGAAAAAAAATTATATGTGGTGTTCATTAATCCATGAGTAATTTTATTTAATGTTTCCACTAAAATAACTATCCTCACATGTAATTATATTTTTTAATTTTTATATAATCCCAAATAAACACGAGACAAAATAATTGGAACCATCATATTTAAAACATTCAACTATAAATGTGATAAGGGTAATCCTATGTGTGATATAAATTTCTATATGATCATTGTAACCATATGGAAAATAATGAGAGTAAAATAAATCTTTATCTGGCCTTGAAACACAAAATTTAAACTCTCCAAGATATGATTTGTTTCATCCCACACACAATTACATCAGACACATTACATTGATCAACAATTTGGGTAATTATTGTTATATATTAATCATATATAATAGTATTAGATGTTGGTTGTGTCTAATTCATATCATTCATTTTTCTTTTATAGTAGAATGACTCTTCTTCAATTTAAATAGACTACACCACATTAAAACACAATTGCCTAAAATATAATGTAAATATTGGTTAATAAGTAAATTGTTCTCTAACCATTCACATATTTTCCTATTCCTTTATAATAACACCATAGACTCTTTAGATTGTGTTTTAAAATATATTCGTGATATAGATCGATAAAAATTGATTATAGGGTCAAGTGAGAAATGTTTTTATTTTTTATTATCATTACTTGAAGAAAAGTATGCCTCTAATATAATGTCTTAAATTATGAACTATATTTTTTTATTTATTATTCGTTTTAATTTAGTAAAAAAATATAAATACTTATATATTAATTCTTTTAATGATTCTACCCTCTTTAATATTGGCTCAGAAATATCTTCCATAATTATTGAATATAAAAATATAACACATATTTAAACTATAATAGTTTATTATCAACATCAAAATAAAAATATTAATTCCCAATATTTATTTCAGGTTCTACATCATTCAAAAAAAATTCACTACATTTTACAAATTGAACATTATTTCAAATAATGATTATAATTCCACCATAAAATGCACTATTACATTGTAAAATATTGAAAACCTGCTAAAATACACAATGGGCTTGATTTAACATTCAAATTTTATTTTATTGCCTCTATTTAAATTAGGAACATTTAATAATTTTTTATAACAAGTTGATTCTAATTGGAATCCACCATTTCGATATTCAACCCAATAAATTCTTTGTACCGTTAACAAGACAACATCTGAACAATGTCACTGTAGCTACCACGATCTATGCCCAACTATGCTAAACATTGAACTGGAGATTAATGAAATCATGTGAAATATTTCATTTAATATTTTACTATGCTAATTATTATGTTTGAGATGTGTTCTAGGTGGCGCAATGTGAAGATCAAATTTTGGGTAACATTTTTTGACCAGAAAAATAGCCCAACATTGTGTTAATATCTCCTAAATCATACATTCAATTGGGGTAAATGTTAAAATTTCGTTAGGAGACATCCATGTATTAAATATATTATTCTATGGTCTACTAAAATTCATGTATCTTTAATAACATTTTGTATCCTCTATTTGGTGGATGCAAACTAGATTCCATTTCTGGTCAATGGAGGAAATGTCCAAATTCCATAGAATTTCCGCCACACTAGGCATACAATATTCAAGTGGATGACATGATATATATGGGGATCTATATAAGGGTTGTAAAATTAATATTTATATTGGTGTAGTTGATGTATTTAGTGTTTCATGGGGTTTCATTAATTGTAATGTTGTGCTTCCCCATTGTATTTATAATAGAATTTCATTCTCATGTATGTTGTTCCATTCACCATAGCTTCTTTATAATATATATTTATATCCTATTATTATATTCTTTATAATATCATGATGACATAATTTCATACATGTGTGAACTTATTCAGACCAAACCAAGTGAAATTCCCCAAATAATGTTAGAGTGCTTGTTATTTTAATGTTTTCACTTTTTCAATTACACCCTCACGAGTATAAATTTTTATTCAATTGAGTGCATTGTATTAGTGGAGGGATAACCCACTTATTGTTTTTTTAGAGGTATAACAAAATTTCTATAATGTATTCTTTTAATAAATACTAATTATTAAAAATTTCATTTATTTTTGTTTTTCATTCCATTATTTTATCTCGTCCTCTTACTTGTTGAATTTTATTACCAAAAATTTCATGTTATTATAAGATCCTTTACCTTAAAGGGATCATAACAATTGTCCTCCCAGTGTATTAGTGATCATAATGTGTATTTTAAGGTGTTAATCCATAATATTGTGAGGTTATTTTGATTTTAAAAAATGAATCCATATAGGGTTATTGAATTTGAAATAAATGGAAACTAAATTCATCTAATCCATAAATTATAAAAACCTTAGATCAATTCATTATCATAATTATAATTCACTTAGGTCTATTAGTTCTAATTTAAACCCATATAAAATCATCCCGATGTTGGATACTTCGTATCCAAAAAAAATCAATAGAATGTACATGTTGTAGGATTATTATTAGGTCTCGAAGTATTCAACAATATAAGATAGTCTATAGGTTCCCTCTTAACCATAAAAACCTATGTAAATTTGGGAGAGGATAAATTTTGATTCCATTTTTTTGGGACCAAAGTATGTCATCTTGGAAACCATCATCCTTTGAACCCTAAGTTCTTTATTTTCATCCACAATTATCTTTTCATACAACATCACTTTTTTTGTGTGTCTTCTAATAATCTCAAATCCATGTTTCAGTCTAATCCTAATCCAATGGATCCTCTTCCAACATACCCATCATAAACCAATGATGGAATTAAATTTGAAATAAATACTGGTAATCTGAAAACATATGTAATTCCATTGACCAACAATTTAATAATTACGACACACCTGGTGAGATGTACAGTAATTGGGATAAAGAATGTTTAATGAATAAATTTTCATCCCTTGTGATGATGGTTTAAGATATTAATATTCCAATGGTCCATGATTTTCATCATTAAAAAAATTCTACTCATTATGCATTGATTAATTAATTCTATAATTTGATAGAGATATTGACTTTTGAGGTTTCATATTATAGACCATAAATACAAAGCACTAAAATATGTGAGGAACTCACCCCCAACAATAACTGGCCCTTTTGTAAACATATGTATTGTTTTTAGTTTCTACCAAAAATTTAATTAATATTATAAGATATATTCATTAAATTTTTAATAGATTAATAGGATCCAAAATTTTTTGAATGATCTTTTAATCAAGGATAAATTGATATCACGTATTCAAACGAAGGTAAGTTGACATCATGGATTGGGGATCCTGATTATAGCTCCGTTAATGATTATCCTAGAAACAACAATCAATTAAACATATGGATAAATTAAAAAAATTGAGTCCATAACCATTTTGAACACTTTTCCTTCTAATTTTGTGAATGAAACTCAATTATATAGGAGCCAATTCAATTGAGAAATTTATAAAATGAAACCGAGTCAGATTCAATATCTCAACATGTGCCTATAGGTGTTAGAAAACCCAATCTCAATATAATGTTTCAACCACCCCCCCCCCAAGTATTTCATTATAGGGGTAAAAAGAATATTCAATATTAATTTCACCATCTCTAAATGATAATAATATTATTTTTATTATCTTTTAAATCTTAGGTGAAAATGTATAAGAACATTTATCAACTGTTTCTAATATTCCATGGATTTTTCCACTCATTAGAGAACAAATATGTGTACCAGAAATATGTTCCAAATAATTAATGAATTTCAACCTAGTAGATTTGAAAAAAAATAAATCTTTAAAATATTCATTTTTTTCATTGGGCAAGTTAGTGTGTGCAAAATTATCGAACAACATTAAAATAAGAGCTTTCCATGAGGCAATCCAACGATTGTGTTGATTATATTATATTAACATTTTTTGGTTCATTGGTTTTGAAAAAATATAAATAAGTTATAAAAATAATTTCGTTTAAATTTTTACACCCTAGGGCACGAGGAAACCATGTTGTGACCATTGAAGATGTGGGACTCGAACCTGTGACTGAAGGGAAATGGAAGAGTGGACCGTACACTAACCTACAACCTATAGTGATTCATTATTCTATTTTCATTATATATATAAAATTATTTCAGAATATATATATACATACAATTTTTTACATTTATTTTATACACGTTCATATTATAGTTCTTTATTCTTCTAAAATAATCAGGTAAATGTTTTCACTTTACTTTTGTCTTCGGTTTTAGTAATATAAACCTCTTGGGGATCCCATGTATACAAATTTAGTTTTTCTGTGAAATCATGGGCTGTTGTGGTCAAATTGTTTTCATGGAAATGGCATACATCCCAAAATTCAACACCACTATATTTTACACTATTGGGAGTATTTGAGTGACTTGTGGACAAAATGAATGATTTATTTTGTGGCCAAACCTTCATCATTATACCACCTGGTGATATTGTTCCATACCTCATTTTCATATTTTAATTTTGGAACTCTAATTATATGTGTGCTCCCTCTTCTAAATTGTCTTTTCTTTAAGCACATGGTATAATTTTCTACTATGTTGTTGGTAGGGGGATGAAATAAATTTTTTAATGTGGATAGAGAAAAAAAATTTAAATAAAAAAAATTGTTCCTTAATGAATGGAAAAATATCATTATCCTTGAAAATAATAATACACATTACAATCATTGAAACTAAATATCAAATAAATTTTCATGTCTTGATACTAATTATAATCCATGTATATGTTCATGTTCCTAGATATTGTAAAATGTGGTTATCTAATGTTATGTTCAACTTTTTTTTTGTTTTAAACCATTTAAAAAATACAACACACGTTGTTGAGATTGTGTGGTATTAATTTGACTTAATGGTGTCCTATATTGACTAGCATAGGTTTGGTGATCATTATAATTTTAATAATAGTATTAAAAAATATATATATCATCCAAAAAACAAATAAAAAATAGAAACAATTATAAAAAAATTGTGCATTAAAGATTTTAGCGAACTAATAAGGGGCTTTTGGATGTTAATGACTGCGACTCTGTAGTTTTATATCATAGAGTTGGGAATTTTATCTCTATTTTTTAAAATATAATTTTTTTATTTATTGAATTATGTCGAGATGATTCCCGATTATGTGATATTCAATTGGTTCCATAAGGTAATTTATCGAGGGATTCATCAGTGATTTCTCACTTCATGGGTTTACATGATTGACTGCTATTTTATTTTGAATGAATAAATTTCAATAAAAAGAAGGAATACTAAAATTAATATCGAAAAGTGGTTCCACCTAGCCCTTAAATCATTTGTCAATTTAATATAAATGAACCAAAATACCTATTATGATTATCAACACATCATCAATCATAATCGGATGATATGTGGAAATAATTCTGGATAAATAAATGGTATTGTCTTTGAATATGCATGTGAACCTATACAGTGTTAAAATGTTTTAATGAGATTCCGAATTATTTTGTATGTGGTATTTGGTTGTGCATTGTAAATTATAATGTTTTTGGAAATAAAAATTCAAATATAATATTTTAATGATAATTTTTGCTCGGGACTAGTAAAATTGAAGTTCAGTGTGTGATTAACCACATAGAGGGAAAAATATTCATTATTAATATGTATTTATTTATGTTCTATATTGTTATTAAACTGTGTTTTTTGTGGATTTTACAAATTGAACAATATTTTACATTATAATTATAATTCCATATTAAAATGAGTTATTACATATTACAATTTTATAAGCTCCTAAAACATCCAACATACTTGATATTACATTCATATATCATTTTCACATTTCACATTGCTTTGTTTGAAATTCATAATTTTGGAGCACTTGAGGATTAGAATTGGAAGACCATATTTTTTGAAATTCAATCAATGTAATTGTGTTCAAAGTGGATGTGGAATCTTCCCAACAATATCACTATAGAGGCAAATATAAAAGACAATTTATGATAAAATTTAAAGTAGAAATAGAGAAAATAATGGGTAATATTTCACTAAACAATGGAAGGAGTTAATTATGATGTTTTATGGGAGTTCTAGGTGTCCCATGTTAAAGATGAAATTTTGGATAGATTATATGGCCTATAAAAACATCCATGAAATTTGATAATATATTGTGAATCAAAAATAACAAGTTTGCTCAAATTTTTTATTCTATTATTAGTCATATGGTGATTCTAGACTCCCATTCTTAATACTATAATCTCATTATATCTTCTCTATTTTGTTGATGCAAGCTAGATATCATTTCACATTATGGGCGGAAAAGTAAAAAATTACACAAACATTCCGCCACCCAAGGCCTTCCATAAACTTTTGGGTTGACATGTACTATTTTGTTATCAACATAAGTCTTCAAAAATGACTATATATGACAGAAGTTTTTTAGTATATAGGGATACATGATGTTTGTTTCATTTTAATTTTTTACTATTTCTTTTTTTTTGAAACCACATTTCATTATAATTTATGATATTCAATTCACCTTAGTTTCTAAATAAATTTTCTCATTAAACAATTATTATTTTCTTCATCGTATCAAATTGATTTTATTTCTTCAAATTTTGAAATTATTTACACAAAATCGTGTGAAATTATTCCGGAAACGGTGGAGGGGTCATTATTTTATTGTTTTTAACTTTTTCAATTCCACCCTTATGTGTCAGTAATTTTTTCTATTGAGATAATATTATCAATGGATGGATAACACTATTATGGATTGATCCAATTAATTATCAATGGGATATATTTTAAATTATTTGTCACTCTATATATTTTTTATCATTAATTTTATTTGAGTTTTTCATTCACTAATATTCTCGCTTCCTCTTCCTTATATAATTTTATCTCCAAACATATAATGAGATGATAAGATAAATTACTGAGTAGTTCTCATGATAATGATACTATAACAGTATAATTTATTTTATTGGGTTTGAGATATTGTTAAACAATTATGTAATTAGGTTACATTGATTTCACTAAATGAATCATTCTCGATGTAATTAAATTTAAATAATATAAAATGAAATCTATCCAATTCATCCCACATGATAGACACGGATAAACCCATACACATATTAATAATTCACTTAGGTATCTTAAATATCATTTTAAACCATTAAAATAAAACCATTATTGGCCACATACTAGATAATAAAAATATATTGAATGTACATTTTTGTAGGATCTTATAAGGTGTTTGAGGATAAGATAACCCTAGCTACAATATAATTGATCTCTTAACCCTAAAAAATTAGGCAATAATTAAAGAAACCAATAGTATTACTCTTCCCTCACAATATGTGTAATTAAACTTATTTATTTAAATTATTTTTATATGGCCTCACCCTTAAACATTACATCATCTTGAGTTATTAGAAGATTACACATTGAGGATCTTTTCAGGTTTAGAGTTTTAGAGAATTAGATCATAAATCATGCATTTAATTCCACATTTCAACTAGGTGGTACATAAAAGATAGTATTCATTTTTCTCATCAAAGGATACATATTCAAAACAAAACATGGATTTTTTCTTGACACTTCCTCGACACTATCATCGCATCTTGTACTTTTCCCATGACATGTGAAAAACATTTCAAATACATGGGATGAGTATAAAAAGCACAGTAAGGGATATAAAAGTAAGGAATTAACACATTAGCCTATGTATACATAAGAATTGATGAAATCATACTTTACTCATAAAACATAATCAATTTAACATACTTCATCAAATCATGAGTAAATCATAGAAATCATAAGACATAAAGGTAACTTGAGGAATTCATAACATTCTTACATAGGGAGTAACCCTCATGGTTATGTTTGGAATACCCATCAGATTATATTCCCTAAATCTTTTCAGAGAAACCTTAGAGTTTAACTCCTTTGCATTACCCAATGAATTGGTGAGCTATATCAGGCTCACCCGCCCTTAGTTTATCACGAAACCACCCATCTTCATAAAAAATTCCCAAGAACCATAAAATAATCGTATCACAGAAAACATTCATAAAAGAAACACAACATTTCAACATTTCAATCACAAGATACCAATAACACATTGATACAATATAAAAATTATCAAAACCATTTTCAATACCAAAATAATAGAAACGTAAAACATGGTATTTATTTTTCATTTAAAAAAATGTTATGGCTTGTAGTGGAATCTGAAACTCAAATAATGGTCACTACGACAGAGAAGTCATTGTCACCGCATACGTACAAAAAAACATTCCCTTTTGCCTTTTAGTAAAACAATTCGTATAAAAAAGATTCCTTTTGAATAAATTTAAAAGTCAAAGGGGTTTATACACCGTATAAATGAATGTTGTGTATAAAACAAAATACGCCTCAATAAAAGGAGATTGAGACGAAGTCCCTTACCTCGGGTCCGACTTGACTCGATCGTTCTTTAATCTCCTGAATAATAAACTTGAGTTACTTTTTACTTGCTTATGAACCTTTTTCAAGTTCATTATTTATTTTATATCACTTATTACCATTTTATGAGCACTATGTAATTATTGAAGTTAATAATGGTCGTTTTGTCGAACATTGGTACTTGAGTCAAAAATAAACTCTTTATATTTACATGTTGTTCGTGTGGAATAATATCCATTATATCCAGAATTATATTCATGATTTAGATATCATATATATAATATATATCCAGTATATACATGCATTTATAATATTACATAATATTTAGAGGTAAGAAATGAAATGTACCGTTCATGGAGGTGGCAAGCCGTACGTACGCATGAACGCTACTTTCATTTCTATTTCATATTTTATGGAATGGAATCATAATGATATAAAGGTATATTATAATTCTAGTATAATATAATATTTAATATCATTAACTCCATCCTTTATATGTCCCACATATGGTATTAACGAATCAAATCACTTTGAGGGGGCGGTAGTCCACACATCCTAAAATGAAGGTATCACATTTACCCATAATGGAAACCATAAAGGTATGGAATAAATGAAAAATAAAGAAGCTTAAGTAAAACATAAACATATTATATATCATATATAAATATAGTTACATCTTAATGTCCACCTTTGAATATGTTATAAGAATATTGAAAAATCATCGTTTTGTAAGGTAGAAATTCGTCATCCACAGAAACAATATGTTATTTAACCATTAAACAAAGGTGTGTGTATGTTTAGCTCTAATAATTTTCATAAAAACATCCTAGTATATTTGAGATATTTTTTTTGTTACAAAATAAATAAATAAAAAGAGTTTAGGGGGTTGGAGAAGAAAAATAAAAAAAAAAAGAACACAAGTGAAGACATTACCTTTAAATCGGGTAACTCCTCTTGGTTTGAACCAAAAGGGTTTTTAAGAGATTTATTCCTAAGTTAAGGCTTATAAGATTAATAGGGATGTGGAGAGATAAAATGAGAAGCTTTTGACCGATATAATAGCTTGAGATGTGTGGGTAAGGAGGTAGAGGTGGGGGGCTTTTATAAGAGGGAGGAGGGGCACTCTTGGAAAGCCATGAAATGTTACTTTATGTTGAAATGATTTACGGATTTTAAAGGTCCCAAATTGACATATTTCTAGGTTAAGGTGATAAGGGTTCTAAATATACTCATACAATAGGTTTTTTACAGGTTTATGTTTTCGATATTATATTATCATTCCATTTTAATTAAATCATTCATTAATGAGGTAATCGCTGCATCATCATGGTGTCATAAAAATTTAATTTATATAATGCCTAAAAATTATAAAAAAATACTATGATGTAGTAAATATTTTTATCCTTCGAATTAATATTTATAGTATAAGCTATAATTTACATAGACAAAACTAAAAATGCTTTACTCGGGTCATACATTCTTTAGTGATATTTTCCTTTATTTAAAAATAAAATGATAAGGTGTCACCTTCACCTAAAAGTGATTCCATGGGGTCTCTAAGTTTGTCACAAGGCATCCCATGGTCGGCCATGACAACTACTAGTAGAATTAGGACAGATGTTGTGGTCATTTGTTATTATTATGATATTATTTTATTATCCTTAACGACCCGATTACTAATTAATCATGATAATTAAAGATAATTACAGTCCTTACTATTCATAATGTAAAAAAAGATTATTAATTACATAATTTGGGCCTTGTGATTCCAAATATGGAATCCATTTTACCAAATTAAAAACACAGAAATTTCAATAATTAATTTAAAAATATTTCCCGTTGTCCTAAAAAATAGTGGGTTTTTTTGAAACAATTTGTATCAAAAGTTTGACAAAATTTTATGTTCACTTTCAAAGTGAAATTAATCCCAATGACCACCATTGGATTAAATGGTAAAATTATATTATATTTACACTTTAAAAATAATTAAAAAGATAATCTATACATATAATTAAATTTTATGAAATAGCAGTTTTGATGTAAAATGAAGTATTTTTCACGATTCATTAAAAAAATGAACATTGTTATAAAAATACCAAAAAATTATCCAATTTGAATTTCAATTTCCCAATACTAAATAATATGTTTATTTTGAAAAATATATCCTATAAAATTGTCAAAATATAGATTTAAAAATGGTTCTCCATCAAAAGGCGGTAAAACAATCTTTTAAAAATATTAGAGAATTCCATGCGTATGATTGAATTTATTATCATTTTAAACCTCTTAAAAAACTATCTAATTAATCAATATAAATAAGTAAGAAAATATATTATTCATTACTTACATGGGATGTTACATCCTTCTCCCTTGAGAAAATTGCATCCCCACAGTTTATTTACTTATCGAATAAGTGGGGGTATTTATCCCTCATTGCATTTTCATATTCCCATGTTGCCACTTCACTCGTGTGGCTTTTCCAAAAAACCTTTACTTGATGAATCACCTTATTCTGCAACACTTGCTCCTATGGTGGAGAATCTGGACCAGTTGTTCCTCATGAGATAAAATCTCTTCCATCTGGACTACCTCTGGACTAAAAACATGAGATGGATCGGGCATGTACTTCCTTAACATTGAAACATGAATAACATTGTGTACCTGAGATAAACTCAGAGATAAGGACACATGGTATGAAACTGATCCAACTCACTTAAGTATTTTATATGGTCCAATGAACCTTGGACTCAACTTTCCTTTCTTACCAAATCGCATCACACTTTTCCATTGTGATACTTTGAGAAAAACATGATCACTTGCCTCAAAAGAGAGATCCTTCCTCATGTTGTCTGCATAACTTTTATACAAGCTCTGAGCTATTCTCCTGTTTCTCTATATCAGCTGAACATTTTCGGCCAACTCTTCTACGAATTCTAGTACAATCAACTTCCATTCACCTACTTCATCCCAAAATGCTGGAGTTCAACACCGCTTCTCATATAATGCCTCAAATGGTGCCATCTGTATACTAGAATGAAAACAATTATTATAAGAAAACTCAACCACGGAAAGATGTTGGCCCCAACTTTCCTGATAATCCATTGAACAAGCACGTAGCATATCCTCCAAAGTCTGAATTGTTCGTTCTGACTGCCCATCCGATTGAGGATGAAAATCTGCACTAAATTTTAATTCAGTACCCAATGACTTTTGAAGGCCTTTCAAAAAGTTATAAGTAAACCTGGGATCACGATCAGATACAATAGAGATGGGAACTCCATGTAACCTGACTATCTATTTAAGATACAACTGGGAAAGTTGATCTAGGGAAAATTTATCTTGTATAGCAAGGAAATAAGTAGATTTAGTCAAGCGATCAACAAAAACCCAGATTGCATTATTACCTCGAGGTGTCTTCAGGAATCCCACAACGAAGTCCAGTGATATATTTTCCCATTTCCACTCAGGCACTGGTAAAGGATGAAGCATCCAATTCGGTAACTTCCACTCTTCTTTAACCTGTTGACTTGTAAAACACTTCCCAGTAAAATCAGAAATATCTCTTTTCATTCCGTCCCACCAGTAATACTCCTGATGATCTCTATACATCTTATTACTGCCCAGATGAACTGAAAACAGAGAACTATGAGCTTCACATAATAACTCTCTCTTCAACTATGAATCACAAGGCACACACAATATCTTCCCAAATCTCAAACCAAAATCAATATTAATGTTGAATTCAGGATAATAACTATTCCGAACCAACTTTACCTTTTTCTGCAACTCACTGTCTTGCTTCTGTGCTTTCTTAATTTTGTCTGATAGAGAAGATTTCACTGATACCTGAAACAAAACAGAAGGACATCCAGCACCAAAAAATTCTATGCCAAAGTTCATCAAATCCTTAACCAAAGGATCATATTCTAAATGAATCATTATTAATGAAGCATTACTTTTTATACTCAAAGCATCAACCACTTTATTTTTTTTCTCGGATGGTAATGAATTGTACAAACATAATCCTTCATTAATTCCAGCCATATCCTCTATCTTAAATTCAATAATTTCAGAGTGAATATATACTTTAAAATATTATGATCAGTATATATTTCACACTTTACACCATACATATGATGCCCCCAAATTTATAACGTGAAAACAACAGTAGCTAATTCCTAATCATGTGTAGGGTAATTTACCTCATGAGTTTTCAACTGACGTGAAGAAAAAGCAATTACATGATCATTCTTCATTAGGACGCAACCATGTCCATTCAATGAAAATCATTGTAGATAACAAACTCCCCATTCCGGGAAGGTAGTGAAAAAACTGGTTCATTCACCAATCTTCTTCTCAATTCCTGAAAAAAATCATCTCATTCTTTTGTCCAGAGAAACTTAACACCCTACCGAGTTAGCTTAGTCATTGGAGTAGATAACTGGGAAAAATTTCTAACAAACCATCGGTAATAGGCTTACAAACCAAGAAAACGAAGAATCTCAGTTATATATGTGGGTCTTGGGCATTCTTCAATAACCATTGTTTTTATAGGATCAAGAGTTTTTCCATCTTTAGAAAAAATGTGACCAATGAACGAAATTTTTTGCAGCCAAAAATCACACTTTCTGAATTTCCCTTACAATTTTTTTTCTTTTATGGTTTGAAAAATAACACTTGAATGACTTTCATGCAACTATTTACTTTTATAAAACACCAAAATATCATCAATAAACACATCCACAAACTTATCCAAGAAATCATGAAAAATTCTATTCATAAGGTCCATGAATATAGTATGTGCATTGGTTAGCCCAAAAGGCATTACTAAATATTCATAATGGACATATATTGTACGAAACACGGTCCTTTAAATATCTGCTTCCTTTACCTTCATCTGATGGTACCCCGATATCAGGTCAATCATTGAAAAATACTATGCTCCCTGGAGCTGATCAAACAAATCATCGATATGAGGAAAATGATATTTTTTCTTAACAGTGATGTTATTCAAGGCTCTATAATCAATGCAAAGTCTCATAGAACCATCTTTATTTTTAACAAATAAGACAGGAGCACCCCATGGTGATGTGCTATGTCGAATGAAACCTTTCTCTAATAAATCTTTCAATTTCTCCTTCAACTCTAAAAGTTCAATTTGAACCATTCGATAAGGGGGTTTTGAAATTGGAATAGAATCAGGAACTATGTCAACTGTAAATTTAACCTCCTGATCTGGTATTATTCCAGGAAACTCATCACGAAAAACATCAGGATACACATTCACCACTGGCACATCATTAATCATAATAGTTCCATTGTTTTCAATAATATGTTCAAGGTAACATTAATTTCCATCTTTTACAAGTTTCTTAGCCTCTTGATATGTTATCAACAGTGCGGGTTCATTCTTGTACACAATCTGCATGTCTTTCTGAATGGAATATTCTTAGCTCTACAGTCAATCTTAGCATGGTAAATAGAGACCCAATACATACCCAGGATAACATCAAACTCAACTAGAGGTTAAAGATAAGGTTTTCAAGTAGGTTCTTTCCACTGATAAAATAGGACGATTCTTATAAATTCTTTTTTCCTCAACATTTCCCACAAGTGTTTTTACCATAAGTTCAGGAGTCATTTCTTGAGACGGAATTCCCAATTTACTAGAAATGTTTTCATAGATGAAAGAATTTGTAGACCCCGAATCAAACAACACATTGGAATAATCTGAAAAAAAAACAATGTATCAGATACCACTTCATTTGCGGGCCCAACATCTGCTGAAGTAGTTTCAAAGGATTTCACCACTCCTTTTTTGCTTGTAGTCTGACTGCTTCCCATCATTTGAGCTCCTTGTCAAACACTCGTTTGCATAGTGACCCATCTCATTGCACTTGAATCATTTCACTAACTGTAAATCAAATTTGGTCTTACCATCACCTTGATCTTTTCTAGTGAAATCACGATCCTTATGTCCCATATTACCACATTGTTAGCACGTTCCAAAATTCTAAAGTCATTCCCCATCATGATTTTTACCACATTTATCACAAATTGGAAACATAGTTTTCTTACCATCATAACTTTTTGAAGAATTCTTCCCTTTCTCATGCCACCTCCATGTTATCTTCTGTAGGTTGTTATAGAACACTTGATCATCGACAAACTCCATTTCCACATTCTTAGCACATCGAAAAAGCTTTTCATAACTCTTGAACTCACGATAAGCTAAAGCCCTTTGATATTTTGGTTTTAATCCTAAGTAAAAATGTTTGATTTTACTATCAAGTTCTCAGATAAAATTTTGAGCATACCTTACCAATCGAGTGAACCTTTATTCATAAGCAGCCACTGAGTCGTCCTCTTGCCTCAATTCCAAGAATTGTTTTTACATCCTAATTTGAAAAGCCATAGGAAAATATTTCTCAAGAAACATAATTTTGAATTCATCCTAGTCGAGAGAATCAATATCATCAGCATCCCTGATATTTTTAGCCATCGACCACCATAGATCTGCTTCAACCTCCAAGTGGTAAATTGCAAGACTAACCTTTTGATTTTCTGAACTCCCCATGACATTGAAAATATTCTCCAGTGATTTAATACACCCTTAATCTAGCAAAGGGTTAAATGATCCTCTGAATGATTGGGGATGTTGCCTCATGAAATGTTCCACCACTGACATTTTCCTCTTTGGTTGATCTGACTGATCTCATGCATGGATACCACAACCATTTATCGCTTGAGTCAACTACGACATTACTGCATCAAACTGTTCAGTTCCAATTCTGACCATATCAAGAAGCTGATTTGGAAGGTCATTTCCTTCTGTATGCCTTCCTAGCACAACATCCATGATTCCTTTGCGAAAAACCATTTTGAACAAACATGTATTAGATGAAGCAACATGGTAATCATCAAATGCTATATCATTTAAATTTGACCATAAAAAATATATTTGGATAATCATTTAATTGAATTCTAACTCCTAAAGTTATCTAAACCGACCTCTGATACCAACTATAAGGCGCCAACCTTAAACATTACTTAATATTGAGTAATTACAAGATTAAACATTGAGGATCTTTTTAGGTTTAGCGTTTTTGAGAATTTTATCATAAATCATGCATTTAATTCCACATTTCAACAAGGTGGTTACATAAAAGACAGTAATCTTTTTTCTCATCAAAGGAGACATATTTAAAATAAACCATGGATATTTTCTTGACACATCCTCAACACTATCATCACATCATGTACATTACCCTTGAATTGTGAAAAACATTTCAAAAACATGGGATGAGCATAAGAAGCTCAGTAAGGGATATAAAATTATGGAATGAAAACATTAGTCCATGTATACATAAGAATTGATGAAATCATTCTTTACTCATAAAACATAAGCATTTTAACATAATTCATCAAATCATGAGTTAATCATAGATATCATAGGACAGAAATGTAACTTGAGGAATTCATAACATTCTTACATAGGGAGTAACTCTCATGATTACGTTTGGAATACCCATCACAGTATATTCCCTAAATATAATCAGAGAAACCTTAAAGTTTATCTCCTTCATGTTACCCAATGCATTGGAGAGATATATCGGGATCACCCGCCCTGAGTTTATCATGAAACCACTAGTTTTCATAAACAATTCCCAAGAACCATAACATAATCGTATCGCATAAAACATGCATAAAAGAAACAAAACATTTCTACATTTCAATCATAAGATATCAAAAACACATTGAAATAATAAAAACATTATCACAAACAATTTCAATACCAAAATAAAAGAAAAGTAAAACATGGTATTTATTTTTCATTTAAATAAAAGTTATGGATTGTAGAGGAACCCGAAACTCAAATAATGGTCACGACGGTGGAGAAGTCGTTGTCGCCAGATACGTACGAAAAAACATTCCCTGTAGTCATTTAGTAAAACTCATAGTATAAAAAATATTCCTTTTGAATAAATGTAAAATTAAAAGGGTTTTATACACCGTATAAAAGAAGATTGTGCATAAAACAAAATATGCCTCAATGAAAGGCAATTGAGACGAAGTCCCTTACCTCAAGTTAGACTTGACTTAATCCTTATTTAATCTCCTGAATACTAAACTTGAGTTAATTTCTACATGATTAAGACCCTTTTTCATGTTCATTATTTCTTTTATATAACGTATTACCATGTTATGAACACTATTTAATTATTTAAGTTAATAATGGTCGTTTTGTCGATCATTGGTACATGAGCAAAAATAAACTCTTTATATTTACTAGTTGTTCATGTTGTGAAATATCCATTATGTCTAGAATTATATTAATTATTTAGATATCATATATATCATATATATCTAGTATATACATGAATTTGTAATATTACATAACATTTATAGGTATGACATGAAATTCACCATTCATGGAGACGACAAGTCGTACGTACGCATGAACTCTACTTTCATTTCAATTTCGTATTTTATGGAATGGAATCATAATGATATAAAGGTATATTATAATTATAGTATAATATCATATATAATATCATTAAATACATCCTTTATATGTCCCACATATGGCATTAACGAATCAAATCACTTTGAAGGCACAGTAGTCCGCACTTCCTAAAATAAAGATATCGCATTTACCCATAATGGTAACAATAAAGGAGGTAGAGGTGGGGGTCTTTTATAAGAGGGAGGAGGGGCACTATTGGAAAGCCAAGAAATGTTACTTTATGTTGAAATGATATTCGGATTTAAAAAGTACCACATTGATATATTTAGAGGTTGAGGTGATACAGGTTCGAAATATACTCATCCAATAGGTTTTTGACAAGTGTAAGTCTTAGATATTACATTATCTTTTTATTTTATTTAAATCGTTCATTAATGAGGTAATCGTTGCATTATCATGGTGTCATAAAAATTTAATTTATTTAATGTCTAAAAATTATAAAAAAATACAATGATGTACGAAATCTTCTTATATTTAAAATTAATATTTGTAGTGTAAGAAGTCATTTACATAAACAAAACTAAAAATGTTTTACTCGGGTGATACATTATTTAGAGGGAATGGATCTCTAAAATATATATTAATGGAGATTTATGAGTTTTTTAATTTTTAGGATCAAGATACATCGTATTTGTAACATGAATATATTAAAAAAAATATTATAAGAGGCTACTCTAGATATACTAACACTATATTGGAGTGATATAGATTATTATTAAATAGGGGGATTTTTATTCCCTATGAATGGTTACTCAATATTAATTTACAATAATGAACATAAATCATAAGGTGAAGTATCAAGTTTCACAGAATATTATTACTGGATAAAATATATTGAAGATGAGATGGATTTATTATTCTAGAACCATGAATATATTTATTAAAACCACTAGATTATTTTAACAATGTTTATTGAGAATTCATATTCAAAAAGAATATAAACATGGTGGTTATAGTTAGTACCTATAATAATAACTAAAAAAGTGATTAAATGGTGACAAGAAAATGAATATGATGAATCAATAGCACCATTATAATTTTTTAAATACATTATAATTTCCCTCCCAAAAAAACCTAAAATATTTTTCTGACTTTTCAAATGGATGTCAAAATAGCCTTTCTCAATGGGAGTCTTCTAGAAGATGTCTATATAGAATAACCAAAAGGTTGTTTGAGTCACAAAAATCATAAAATGGTATAATGTTTAAAAAATTGCTTTTTAAAATTTATTAAGATATCCACATTATAGAGTATTCACATTGAAGAATCTATAAGGGAAATTTATTTCCTGATGAATTAATTTCATAGAAGGGTTTAAAAGGGATTTAGTGGGACTAAGATTATTTTATAACTGTTTATTTTTTTAAATATTTATAAATTAAAATGAAACACCAATCCTAGATTATGTTTAAGAGTGGTTTAATACATGTTTCTCTAAAAATTATACTGTTGAATCACAATATATTCATGTGAACATGATCCACCATGATAGATTCAATAGGTTTTTTACTCAACCTAGGTATTTATATTTAAACATTAATAAAGAAAATCTGCAATAAATAATCCATGATGGGATTTTTTTATCAACTTCAAATTGAATATATCACCATGCTGAATTTATCAACTTATACTAGAAGAGGGATACATGATCAAAATGATTCCATAAGAATATTCAATAACAAAAATCACAAATACAATTCAATATTTTCTGATTAATGCTAATTGTTACATGAGATTTGTATGTATATATAAAATTAAACAAGGAGACCATGACTAGGTAGAATCCCAGACATTAATAAAATGTTTTTTTGGATCACTTATGTTATGATACTAGTTTATGGTGGAAGCCATGATCTAGTAATCACTGTATTTATTGAAACTAGCTTCTATAAAATTTATTATATCATAAAATGAAAATACTGATATTTTTTTTTAAAAAAATGGTGGGTTGTGCACTAGATGATCTCAAAACATGAATTTTTAACTACGGAAAATGTATAATATGATTATAAAACTGTTTTTAGTGAATGTAGGGTATTATTTTCGATACGAAACCTCATTTAGAAGATTGATGTGTTGGTAGAATTTATAAAATCGTCAATTTATTTTGAAAAATTACCATGGTGGTTGACCGTTCAAAGAATCCATGATAAAATTAATGAAAAAATATATTTAAAATATTTTATGTAAAAAATAATTTATTGAGAGAGATGAGGTGACAATTAGAATATATTCTATGCATTATATCTTTGAAGACCATTTGAATAACGTGTTATTGTATTAACCCATTATACATTTCTTTTACAACCTTGTTTAGTATTTTTTTTATAATCACTACATGGGTGTGTTTGCATGATTCTCCCGGATATAGAACATTTTATAGGAAAATGGACAAATGTTCAGGGTTTTTTTGTTTTAATTATGGGATTATAGTTAAAAATGTCTTAAAAACATAGCGGGGTGGTTTTTATTCTTTAAAAATGATCGTAGTGGGGTCTTTGTGTTTTCAAGTATAAAAATGGTTTTTTTTTATTTTTTTGTGAAATGACAATTGTTTTTAAGGTATTAAACACTGTGTAATGTTCTATAAGAATATTTCCTAAAACTGGTTCAATGCGAGAAGGGATTACATGTTGTGTTGTAGTTTCACATTATGTACAGTGAGAAAATAGTTTTTATAAAATTGTGACATGTGTTTTGTTATGACCCTCCTTCTTTAATATGAGTGAAGTGATAGAATTATTCCAATTCCATCCTACCTCTAGATGAAGCGGTGATAATAAACCACAGATTCCCATCCACCAATAGTAACTAGGGTGGAGACCTGCAACAAGTTTATAGAAATATAAAAAAAATGGGAGGCATTACCCTTTTTATAATAAACAAGTTTAGGAGATAAGATGAATCAATCACAAAAAACTCCACAACACATACATATAAGGAAACCAAAATCCATCCCACATGAATTATTAATGAAAAAATGCTATAAATATAATAAAATACAACGTACATACCAAACTAAAACTACATAATGAAAAAAAACCATCACCAACATTTGTTCTATTAAGTTCCATCACAGTCCATGTAATCTCCCTAGAAACCTAAAAAATGTTTTACATATGTTGGTATTTCATAATGTACACTAAATTGGGAAAACCCAACGTCACCCATGCACAAGTGGGAGAAGCATACTAATTACCATGTGGGAAAACAACAGAAACTCAAATGAAAATAACGATGTATACTATCCACCCCAAGCTAATAAAGGAATGCTCATCGAATAAAACATACCTTGTAATGTAAAGTAGTTAGAACATCAGTATTTGGTTACATTGAACCACTCCCCATTTGTTATCTACTCATCCCGAGGGAAGAACATCCTGATGCTACAACTCTCTTTCCTATGCCCCACTATCACAACCTTCTTTCAAACACCTGGGCCACATACAAAATGAAATATTGCCTGCAAACACATAGGCTACAAACCATAACCCCTCCCTAAGACTCATGGGAATCACCATACAACTCGTATCGATGACACATAAGAAGCATACTTCACCCGCAGACACCTGGGCCTCACAACCACACCATAACCTACCCGAAGAATCTAGATATAATAATGCCTAATAGAGGGAGCTGAGAAGATCCAATAACCATTCATCAATCCTCCCACTGAATGTTGGGAAAATACACCATCCCCCATAACTGTGGGGGTTTTCGGCACGTTGTGCTCATCATGGGTGGGGTACATATAAAAATCACATGGAACTGCATATATATATATATATACCCTCAAAACACTCAACCCAACATATAAGATTTCGAAACAACAAATAGAATACCCCTAAAATTCCCTTACTACTAATCGTACATGAACTTCCCAATATAAATGATTTTCAGATCTGTATGTTGATAAATGAACACTATTTCAAAAAAAGTCACAAATAAAAACATACCCTAGAAAATTATTTTAACCAATTGTCATTAAGTATTATAAATATAATTGTTCAGTTCAACCCTATATGGAAAACTATCAAATAATGCATCCTTTATAAGGAAAACCAACCATACCAACTACTACCAAAGACCCAGAAGGAAGAAGGGGAATGGTAAAATAATCCCTTTTAGAACACATTCAAAAAAAAGAACAAAAATCAACCATATTTCAGTCTCAGTGCACACTCCACATTTATGGACACATGTTTACCCCATTCCACCAACATTGTTCAATGTTATGTCTCATTTTCCACCCTATCAAGATGTAACCCCCCCAAAAAAACTCATCACAACCCCACTTAGAAACAATGCTACATAACAACACCACACACAACACACCCATAAAAACAAACATCCCAAGACCTAAATATATTCCAACTACATAACATGTTCATTCATTACACATTCAACAAACCACTCAGCCCGAGATACTTTTACACCACTCGTACCAAACCATAATCAAAATAACACACTCATCCACAAAAGCACATGAACAGTTGAGACATGATCTTAACAGAACCACACACCACAAGGCCACACCCACAAGGGATGGTCTATTTTGATTTAGTAGCACTTCTAATTCAATTACACAAGAAAAACATGGGTTATCACAGAATAAGAATGATCATAGGGCATTAATATAACTAACAAAATTCACATGATTAACCAGATTCCAATTCTTAGACCAATGGTTCGCAATGAATATAGTTGTGTAAACCCAGGCCACCAATTGCCATGATTTTCAGAAGGCGTACAACCATTAAAAAATAGCATTATAGGGATAGGGGATAACATATATGAAACACTATTTTCATCTTACTCCCAAACCCTTATTAATTAATTCTTATTATCTTACTTATATCTAGGTGCAATAATATTCACATGGGTACATGAGAACACCAAACCTGCATGATACACAATTAAAAGTGAGATGAAGGGAATTCATACTTGGAACATTAACAGATTAATAATTCATACTTGAGGATAATATTGGGTGTCCCTCAAAAAGAAGAAAATAATCATGGAAAAAATATAACATAAAGATACCCCATAGGCACATGACTCCTCAAGTAAGAATGGTTCTATAATACTAAGAGAAAGAATAAGGGTTCAACAGAAGATATGATTCACCTTTAGAAAGCCCAGATCCTAAATATATGAACAAAAAATTTCAAAGGACATTAAAGTCAAATCACAACCAAGACATTGAGGTATAGGATTCAAAGGAAGAATTAGGTTTTCAAAAGATAAATTCAAATTCAAATGGTCTAGAATACCTTTAAATATAGAAATTAAATCATTTAGCATCACCATAAACATCCAAGGGGCGAAACTAGAAAGAATGGAGACAAATTGGAATGAAACACTGATGGAAGAGTCATCGAATCTAGTCACCAACATTGAATCATTGATTCACGACTTTGAAATGTGTGACACTAACACTAGAATCATTGATGCAAGTCACCTACATGACTCATTGATGCTCGTCCTATCAATGCCTTGACCTACCGACACCCTGAGTCACCGATGCCCTAAGTCCCTGACACACTGAGTCACCAACTTTCTGAGTCCATGACTCCCTGAGTCATTGATTCCCTAATTCACTGATGATGAGATACTGATTCCATAATACCAATGGTATGAAACTGACGTTACTCAACAAAACCTGACCCAATGATGGAAAACATGAAATTTGGGGAACTCTTGAAATGGAATATCATTGGATCCCAGAAAAACAGAAACATAGATTTTGACTAATTAATGGACCACAAATGTTTAGTTCATAACATCATATATCTATCAATCTATTCTCTCCCTCTGTAATTCCAAACCAAACCCTAAAGAAATAGGGGTCCATATAATGACATCATAATACACCACTAAAGGATAAACCACCGAGTTCTATTTCGAATGCTATATTTAAACCTAAAAATCATGTAACACCTCCTACAACAACTACTACCCCCAAACAGCCACATGACCACCACACCAACAGAAAAAGACACACTACTAAAACACATGAATCAGGGAATTACTTCCTCCATGTGAAGTTATTATCCACTTTGGGAGGCTCTGAAACACTCATAAGGGTTTAATGTATTCCACATTAATGCGTCTCCAAGAAGGATCAGATCTTCATATCCTCATTTTATGGACATTATCACACATCACATAATAAAGAGTTATCTCAACTCATCGAAAATAGATTCAATCATTACATCACTAAGAAAAACAGTTGAGAAAAACATAAAACAACTCCGGGTACTAGGAACGAATAGGCGTATACATTTCCCATGTACATTCCTATATGAATCCATTCCTCCACAACACATGAACCAAGGGAATGATCCATCCACATAGCTCCTTCTACCATTGATCTTGTATCTCCAGTGGTAGTTCCATGAATGTTGTGTCATACTCGGTGTCCATCTCTCCCTAGTCAAAGACATGTGATTCATCATGAATACACCAACAAAGTAGAGAGATGTGGAATATTTCATGGTTATTCTCAAACATTGGTGTAAATTCTAAATAGTATGCCACCACTCCAACTCACCCCATCACCTCGACAGGTTCGATGTACCTGGGAGAAGGTTTAATCCCTCTACTAAACCTCTATTTCCCACGTCAAGGGGAATTCTTCAAGAAAAAATGGTTTCTGACCTCAAAATACCAGGGAATTATATTGAAATAAACTTATGACTTCTACTCAATTTGTACTCTGTTCATCCTCTCACATACAAACTTCACTTTCTCGGTCATAATCTACACCACTTCGGGAGAAGGAATATTATCTCTCTACCTTATATCTAGAACAAATGTGAATGGCATGGTCTCCTGATCATGGAATATATTGGAGTCATGTCAATAGAAGAGTGATAGATATTATTGTTTGAATATTTTACCAAATAAATGAGTGACTCCCCAGACGCAATAATGTATAGAACACATGACTGCAACTGTCCTCCAACGTCTGTGTGGTCCTCTCTATATTCCTATATTTCTTATGGTGGAATGTAGTTGTGAGGTGTAACTTAGTGCCAAAGGCATGATGCAATCCCCTCCAAATCAGCGATGTAAAACATGTAACTCGATATGAGATGATGGATATAGGAACTCTATGCAACTTCACCACATCATCCACATACCATTATGTTAAGACATCTACTGCACACAACTTCTTGATTTCTAAGAAGTGATTCTATTTCATCAACTGGTTCACTACTACCCAAATTACTTCATATCCTCCATTGTCCTATGGTATCTTTATTATCTAATCCATTGATATTTGGTCCTACTTCCACTATTGGAAGTATAAGGGATACGAGAAATCATGGGGAACACAGTGCTCACCCTTCACTTTCCGGCACACTGGGATATTTTTTAGAAACTCTTCCACATCTTGCATTATCCTGGGCCACCATAACATTTCCCTTAATCCACAATACATATTATAAATCCACAGGTATACTATTAGGGGAGATCCATGAACCACACAGATAAATCATTCGTGTATCTTCATATAAAAAAATTTCTTCTCACAGAACAATAGTGGATTCTGACCATCCTCTGACCATCCCTCAAGAGCATTACCCTAGTCAACGCGATCATGCATCACCTATACCCTCCAGTATCCCCATAGAGACTCTTCCACCGACTACTTTATATTTGAATGCACCATTATCTGAAATATTCAACCTCTTCCTCCACACATTAATACATTCAATTATAAGGTAGCCAACTCTTCCATTTCTCACCAAGCGTCTGTTGATTCTTGAACCTCTTCCGTCTACGAAATCCTGTACAAATAATAGACCACAGCATTCCCCTTTCCTGAGGTGTAGGTGTTCACAAAATAAAAATACTAGAGACACTCCATCCACCTCCACTTCCAAATGTTCAGATCCTTCTGGAAAAAATGCTCTTCATGATATTGTGATCTGTGAAGACCACAAAGCACTCCCTAATGATGTAATGTTTCCAAAACCAGAGTGTGAACATGACAATTTCACGATCCATATCATGGGTGGAAGAGTTAGGTTTGTGGGGACTCAACTGTAGAGGCCCATATGAAATAACTCACTATTTCTGAATCAGTACAAAAACACCAATCCCATATTGGAAGCATCCAAAAACACATCAAACCTCAACCAATCCTCTAGAAAACATAGCACTGGGGCCGTAACATACTCCCTCTTCAGTTAGGTGAAAACTTATTCACATTGATCAATCCATACAAATGATTCTAATTTTTTGGTCAGAACTGTAAATTATGTTGCTAATCGAGATATGTTTGGTACATATATCTGATAATAGCATGATAGAATGAGAATTCTATGAAACTCTTCCACATTCATTGGTTCTTCCCAAGAAACAACTACCTTAAATTTTGATGGGTCAACTAGTATACACTAATGATAAACTATAAGGTTGTTTTCCTCCCGTGTCCATTACATTCACTTATACAACGTTCCATAGAGATGGTGGTGCCAAAGGACCACTAGGATAGTCTTGAGATACTGGGTATGCTCCTACTAATATTTTGAGTAGATCAAGATGTCATCGATGAGTACGATTAAAAATAGTTTTAGGAACTCCTGAAAGATTGATTTCATAATACCCATGAACGTGAGTGGTTCATTCATATCACCGAGCATCATAACCATGAATTCGAAGTCCCCATACCTGCACCTGAATGCAGTCTTCGAGATGTCACCCACCTTCACCCTCATCTGGTGATAACAAAACCACAGATCAACCTTCTAAAATCAACTTCCTCCCTTCATTTTATCAAACATATGACATATCCTTGGGAGAGGTTAATAGTTACAGACTGTTACCTGATTCAAACTCTGGTAGTCAATATATAACCTTAGAACACTATATTCCTTCTTCGCAAACAATATTATAGCATCATATAAAGACACAAGAGGGTGTATAAATCCCTTCATCATCAAATCGTCAATTTTAATCTACAACTCCTAGAGATTAGAAATAACCATCTGATAAGTAACCATCAAAAAATTCACTAGTTCATGGTTGAATGACTATCCCAAACTCAAAATGATGTTGATGGGAGTAGAGTCACAACCTCCTCAAGAAAAAAATCTACAAATTTCCTAAAAACTCTCAAAATCTACACCATCTCAGCATCCATGATCCCACCAATAGTTCGGACAATATGTAAACGAAATGTTCCACATGGTGACTAACCATCAGAATACTCTACTCACTATTGAAATCTATAAGCTGGACACCCACATATGAAAAGCTGATTCTTCTCTAGAGGAAGAGTATAATATCACACATAGTGTACAACTAGTATATGCAATGGATAAAACTGTATAGATATATCTTTTTCATAAAAAGATCCCCACTCAACATATACGGCCCCAAAATCAGTCTTTTTCCATAGAATACATCAAATAAACTGGTTGATTTCTAATTGGTTTACTCATACCCACATGCACAAAAGGTATCTATATTTCTAGTCTTAGATCATGGGATTGATCAGGTTCAACAAAGGAGTGTTATGCTCTTGAATAAAACAAGTCAAAAATAAGAGTACTGACTAAATTGATCATAACATGATTAATCTCTGGCACTACTTGGACTATTTCCTTTGGAATGTGCAATTTAACACAACTATATCCTCTTCCCCTCTGCTATCGGTTCCCTCCCCGACCATGCCTGGGATGAAGTCCCCATGGAAATCGATGAGTTCTCACTATTCCTGCCATGTATCCCCTTGGAGGAGTAGGAGAATGTTGCCCTACTATTTTAACAACCTAGATATCAACTACTATTGAGGTTGGTGCCGGACCTGGACACCTCCACATTACTGATCTCGAACATGGAACTAAATCTTAAATTACATGTTACCACAATAAGAGAAACACCTTAGACCAGTGCTACGAGAAAAGGACGAAGACCAGATGGTCAAATCTAGAACTTCTGGGGTCAGCACCCCATCAGCCAAAAATTATACAGCTTTGAAGCTATAGACATATTGCTAATAACTATATCATTTAAATAAATTTTATGGCTCCCATCTTATAGTAAACCTCCTTACAAGTGCATCCTTTTGACAACCTCTTCATTCTTTTGAACCTGCAAGTCTGTCACTAGGGTGATGAATGTAACCACGTACTAGAAGGAAGGATGGGGTGCCTCCACTAAATGTCTCTCCCAATACTCTATATTAAGAAAGAGATCTATATTAATTAGAAGGAGATCCTTTAATTTGATCCCCTATTCCAAAACCGACAAACTCTCCTACTAGAGGTAGAGTATATAACATCCTATGTAAAAAACAAATATGAATTTTTCATATTTATTAATATATGTGAAATAATTTTTAATATTACTTTAAAGGGTATGATATTTCCAATAGTGTACTCAACATGCCAGAATAGGTTTAATTAAATCCTACATTGTACACAACCTTGAGATATAGCAAAAAATAATATAATAATAATATTATTTTAAATGATACTTAACAAAAACTCGTTGATTTAGTGGTAATGAACTTAACTAACAACAATATGATTTCACATGTTTTTCAAATGTGTTTACATTTATCCACTAAATTTTGGTGGCTTAGAATATGAATTAATCCATTTTTAAGCAGACATACTCTTATATTCTATAAAAGGTCAATGTACAAACTTTTGATGGGGAATCCTTTTTAAATATAGTTATTTTATCATTTATATGTTATACTAGAGAAAATTAAATTTTTCTTTTCAATCAGGACATCAAAATTTCCATCGGATAAAATTTTGGTATTTATGTAATAAATATCATTTTTAATGAATATTGAAAAAAATTTCTTTTTAATTCAAAGATGCCTTTTAATATAATTTATTTATGTGGTTAGATTATATATTATATTTTTATTAATGTTTAATTGGATTATATTTCTATCATTTATTAAATTTTTTTCATTGGATGTAATATCACTTCGAAATTGGACATAAACTAGTGTCAATCTCCAGATAGTTATTATTTCTTAAAAAGACTCTTTTTGGTTTTGATAGTAGAAATTAATTAAATATTAATTACTGAAATATATATGTTTTAAATTTTGTAAAATAGAAAAAGAATTCAAAATATAAAAAAAATTGTCTGATTTTTTGTTATTTTTTTTAAATATGTTAAATTTTTTAGGAATATTGAAAACCACTTTATAGTAGTTAAAAACCAAATTTTTCATTTAAACAAAATATTAACTCTTCTTTGAATGGAATTTAAAAAATCTAACATACATGGTGGTCATCAGTATGTAAAATGTGGTTCAAGAGAATAAAAATAATTTTCGGTGAATATTAAATAATTATTTTTATTTACAATGGTTAAAGTTAAATTCTATAATTTGAGTTAAAAATAATATATTATTAATATAAAATAATGTAAACACATGTAATATCCTTATTAGATGAGTAATGGAGAACAAAGAAAATCCTTGGGTGAGACTTTTGGCTTTTGAAATCCACTTGGGTAAGATAATTACATTATTAACGTTTTAATTAAAGTAAAAATAAAAATATCATAAACATGAATCTTTTTAATAAATTTTTTATTGGACTATATAAGTGATATCTTCAACTATAATTATTTTTTAGAAATTTAAAAAGATTTCTTACATCATTCTATTTTTTATTAATTTCACACATTATATAAATAAATTAAATTTTGACAGAGTGGTGTTACAATAATTTCTTCATCAATAAAGGATTCAAATAAACGATATTATAAATATTAAAATAAATTTATTTTGAACTTTTTTATTCAATAAAAGAAATTTATAGATTAATATAACTTTTTTATCATTGAATTAATGAAGGTTTTTTCTAAATAATCACGTTGGTTTGGATTTTTTTAATGTCATGATATGAATAGTATAAAAATTGACATAAATGATTTAATAAATCTATTAATATTTTATTAAATGATAAAATAGTCCTAAAATAGAATAATCCTCCAAATGAAATTAATGATGTTAAAAATGTCATTGATGATCCATTTTCAGTTTCGTGGAATTTTATTGTAAATATATTTACCATATAGTATGAATATACAAGAAGACATGGTAAAAGTTTAATAAGAGTAAAAAAGGGTTAAATTAAAATGATAAGGATTAAAAAATATCCAAAACTAGTCCAAATCATATTGGATGATTTTATTTCAACTTATATGAATCTTATCTACTTCTAAAACAATTTTTGTTCCTTTTAAAAACGAAAATAACTTTATAATAAAATAATACATTCCAACATTCCAAAAGAGTCCCTCCTTACTCTTATAAAAGGCCACCACTTATAACCCACTAAACACACCTATCAAGACCCTTATCTTAACCAAAACTGGCCCAAATAATCTTCCAAACATCCCTCTATTTTTTATAGAAGCCTTACCTTAGGCCGATATCACTTGAAGAAAGTATTTTGGTTCAATCCAAAGGGAGTTTTCCAATTTAAATGTATAGTCTTCCCTCAAGTTATCTTTTTTGTTTTACATATTCAATCGCAATTATATTTTTATTCCATGTTTACATAACAAAACCAGTATCCTAAATATACTAGTTTGTTGTTATGAGATGCATTTTAACTACACATCCACACACATCGATCTAAGGGATACAAACATATTGTTTCTGTGGACGACGAACTAATGCCTCATGAAACGATGATTGTTCAATCTTCTCCTACCACCTGTTATGATGGACATTAAGATAGAATAATATTTATATGTAATATATATTATATTTATATTATCTCTCTGATTCTGTATTTTTCATTTATATTATACCTTTTAGGGAATACAAAATAGGTAAATATGATAATTTATTTTGAGGAAGTGCAGACTACGACCACCTCAAAGTGATATGACTCATTAATACCATACATGGAAAATATATAGGATGGTTTTAATGAACATATATAACATATATAAAATATGATGTTATACTGGAATAGTAATATGCATGTGTATCATTTTGTTTTCATTCCTTTAAAAATGATAAAAATAAAATGAAAGTAGCGTTAATTTGTACGTACGACTTACCGTCTCCATGAACATTGAAATTAATTTATTATATCCAAATTACATAGATTTATATATATATATATATATGATATCTATTATATCTAGATCATGAATATCACTCTATAGATCATGGACTTCTGACCACATGATCAATTTGTATTTATAAAAAGTTAATTTTTGACTGAAATACCGAATATTGACAAAAAGGCCGATATGAACATAAATAATTATATGATTATTAGAGAAAGGTAATACATGATATAGAAGAAATACTAAAATTTGAAAAGGTTCTAAAGTAGTTATACTTAACTTATGTTTATTATTAAAGGAGATAAAGAATGAACAAGATAAGTCTGGCAGAATGTAAGGGGTTTTCATCTCACTTTCTATTCCTATGTGATTCATGTTATATTTGCAAATATTTCCTTTTTTGTGGTTTATTTACTTCCAATTATTGAATTTTTTTGTAATATAATTTAATTTATGGGTATTTACATCTACATTTTATGATCCTTTGTTCAGGGGGTGTATATTTTGTAAGTTAGAAAATCTGTAAAGGAACGCTTCACCCTCCTCTTCTAGTCAAAGACTTCATTTATATTATGTATTTTAAATTTCCATTTTATTATTATTGGATATGTTATTCTATATCCTTATTTCTGTAAATTTTATGTCCATGTGATGATAAATCCTTTTCTCTCTCATCAAGTAATTTTTTTTAATTTCAAAGTGATGTCTCTAGGCTGTCTAATTTTTATAAGGGAACTTCTTATCCCAATTTCAAATATTTGGGCTAAACATATACTTAATGATTATTTCTTTCTATGAAAATATGTGAATGAAATATAATTATTTTAAACATAATATCCTATTATATTAGGTGTATTCATATTTTTCACATATAATTATTTCCATGATTTTTAATTAATCTAAGGGTATGATCATTACAAAGTATTTTGTCTCAATAAACATTACTTTGAGACATAATTTTGTTATACATAAATTCCCTTTTATATGGTGTATATACATACCATTGACATATTATATCGTTAATCTCCTTATTCTCTTGATAATATAATCTTTTATTGATGTTATTCCTAATTTAGTAGTATTCATGTATCTCTCATTTTGGTAGGATCTATTTAACAAAAATATCATTTTAAAATATAAAAGGATTTATTCATATAAATATTTATCATCAATGATCATGATTTAAAAATGATTTTAAGGATTTATTTATATGGATATGAATGTTTTGAAATCAAAATTTCATTCAAAATCTTCAAATTGGTATGGGACACTTTGATTGAAAAATCTCTTTATAAAAATATTTGAAATGGTTTTTAAAATGTATTGAAAAAACATTGATTATGTCAATATCTTGAAATTATATATTTTCACTACAATGTTGAAATGTTGTGTTTACTTTATTATTTTTTATGTGTTATAAATATGTTTTGATAATGTGAATTTTTTACATATAAGGGTGGTTCAGTAATAAACCTAGGGCGGGTGAGCCCAAGATAGATCATTAATGAATTTGGTAATGTGACTGTGGTAAACATTAATGTTTCTCATAATATATTTAGGGAATATTCTATGATGGTTATCCAATGTGTAACTCCCTATGTAGCAGGGAAAACTACAATGTATGTATTTTATGGTTTCTTCAAGTTACCATAATGATTTATGATTTATGTGTGTTATTTATAAATATTATGATTTTGTGAGGTATGATAAAGATGTTATGATTTTAGATTGAAAAGTATGATTATTTTGATTTTTATGTGTCACTACTGGAAAAAAAACCCGATACCCATTGTTCAAAACCATGGGTATTGCCACCAAAACCGTGGGTATAAGCTATACCCACGGTTTTGTGAGCCATGTAATGTAATGACATCGGTATAGGGGTCTCAACCTATACACACAGTTTTGGAGAACCATTAGTATATGGCAGTCAAAGTGTCCACAATGGCTGTTTTAGTGTGGCACACAATAGACCCCACGATTTGAAAACCGTGGGATATTAAAATTCAAAATATTCGCAGCAGCCAGAATTTGAACTCGCACTGCCACTACGCCTCACGGATGCACATCACCAAGGGACCAACCAAAATGCGAATTAATTTTGTTATATTAGCATACATCAATGTATAAATATTCATTTTATCCACGTGGGGAACTAAAAAATCCGAAAACGCGAGAAAGGGGTATCGAACCAGCGTCTCACGCTAGAGCCTCCACTAGTGACCAACCAAGCTATGATTTTAAATTTTTATTTATATATATATATACATAAATATATTAATATAATCTACATCGGTTATTTAAATTCACAAAATCTAGACCACGAGATTCAAACCCATGTCTCAAACTCGCTCCTCCACTAGTGACCATCTGAGCTACCAAAATTCTGAGTATATAGATTTATATTTATATAAATATAGTAAACTAAACTGTGAAAAAATATCATTCCACCCAAATTTTTTGTGTCCCACATAATTTTCATTCCCCGCCTTATGCTACACCCACTGTTCTCCAGAACCGTGGGTATAGGTCTTAAAAAAACCCAATAACCACGGTTATCCAAAACTGTGGGTATAGGTCCTCGTAAATTACCTTATACCCAGGGTTCTCCAAAACCCTGGGTATAGGCGAACCTATACCAACGGTTTTGGAGAACCGTGGGTATTGATGACCTATACCCATGGTTTTGGATAAACCTGGGTATAGGATCACAAACTTTCCCTATACCCACGGTTTTGGAAAACCATGCGTATAGGGGTACCCTATTCCAATGATTTTTTGCAATGCCCTGGGTATAGAACTATTTTAGAGTAGTGTGTTCATGTTCAAATGTTTTCTTTCCTTATTTTATATCCCATACAGAGATTTTTATTCTTATCCCATGTTTTTGAGATATTTTCCATCGGACATAAAGATGAATAGAGTCAAGTATTAGAATAAGTAAAATTCCTGATGTCTAAAACGTGGAACTAAACATGTTTCTTTTGTATTTTTTTAGAATAAAAATAGATAATTAATAAATTTTTATTCATATAATATACAAGTTGTTATGTATAAGTTATGAACTAATTCTCTGTATCTCTAAACAAGAACGGATCCTCAATATGAAATATTAACGTAATTAATGAATATGTAATGTTTAAGGCCTGGTCCATATAGAGTATCTCATGTCACTTCTCATCCATCATGATTGAAGTGAGGTATTCCACCTGGAACTCCTCGTCATGGTTAAACCAAAAAACACCAGTCTCCTTCCTCTCCCCAAGGTAAGGCATCCACCACTGATAAATTGCTCCTGTCATATGAATAACTGTTGTGGACTCATAGTACTTTGTCAGGGTGTAAACCATACAAAAGGTGATCATCAGATCCTAGAACCAACTCTCCATCTCCATACCTGAGACACAAACAATATACATTCTAATATAATGTCATTAGAATGCATGAAGTATATTTTTCCACTAATTATCCATGTCCTTTAGATCAACCCTCTACCGATCAGCTTAATTTCCCACCTGAACCTCCACTACCTGATCCCATAATGGACGAGGACCATGTTCCCTAGTTGAAAAAAAACAAGAAATTCCTAATCCTAAGTATTATGGAATTTATTAATGATTCCTTTAAAATAATTTTTTATTTTAATTCCCAAAAATTCCAAAAAAACAAGTACACAAGTCATCTAGATGCATGTGTCATTCGTAAG
Organism: Viscum album; assembly: GCA_963277665.1. Taxonomy (NCBI): domain Eukaryota; kingdom Viridiplantae; phylum Streptophyta; class Magnoliopsida; order Santalales; family Viscaceae; genus Viscum; species Viscum album. The sequence continues at coordinate 1,146,986,451 of OY728148.1, forward strand.
GTCTCCACCCTATAATCGGTGTAGCCTCACTTGGTCAAACTGTATGCTCAGAGTCCATTCATCAGATCATGGGGGTGGATAAAATGTTGTTTCTTAGCTAGACCGTATGGACTACATAACGAACCAAGATCACCTAATGTTTTTCCCCTACCTACACATGTAATCCTAACTATTCCTAACTCTATAATCCCTACTATCTATCAACCACCATCGGATATCATTTTTACATGATAAAACTTATCCACAATGAGGGAAGGGATATCAAGATGATGAGACCTTACATACTCATGATTATTGAAAGATAATGACACCCTTAGTCCATTCTCCAATAGGTCGCGGGGAGGAAACTAGTACCAAGGGTATATAAATCTCACAAATATTTTAGGCACTACCCTTTATATATTAACCATGATCAAGAGATAATATTTATCTACCTCAAATACTCGATGAAACTTACATATAACGAAACCAGAAATCATTTCACAAACATGTTTAGTGTGAAACTGCTTGAAATATAGGAAACATCCAATGTACCAAAATAACACAAATAATTGACAGAACATCCATCCCAAACATCACAGCTAGTATGTTCATACATAGTCTTCATAATAACTATATAAAACTAATATTATTTATATACACATAGGGTAAGAATAAATGTATACTCAGTATGGAAAATCCAATGTATCCCGAGCACAAGTGGGAGAAGCATACTAACGCCTCTATGAGAAAACAAAAGAAACTCAAAGAACCTAATATGGTTTACTATCCACCAAAAACACGACAAAGAAATCTCACAAATAATATAATTCATGTGAAGTAATGTTGTTAGTACATCTATACTTTGGAAACATGCACGAGTCACCATGACTTAAATGCTCGTCCCTAATAGAGAACGTCCAGAAGATACAACTTTCATCTACAAGTCCCATTATCCCAACCTTCCAAACACCCCTCAGACAAATACTACATCACATATTTCCCACAAACTCCTTGGACACAAGCAATAACCCCATCCTGATGACACAAGGTAATCACCACACAACTCATCCCGATGACACATGGGAATCATACCTCGACCATAGTCACCGAAGCCTAACAACCTAAACACAACCTGCCTGAATAGTTCAGGGCTCCCAATTCCTTATAGAGGGACAAGATAAGATCCAATGACCATACATCCATCATCCAACTAGGTTGATTGGAAAAGACACCCTCCTACATAACAATGGGCGTGTTCTTCATGTAGTTATCAACATCAGAGGGGATCATATAAAAACCACAATGATCAACATGTATATATATAGATACCATACAATCAGCCTGACCTATGGGTTTTCCAAACAACATCTATCCCACAAAAAAACTAACCTTATATCCAATCCTACATGCACATACCACCACAAATGACGATGACTTCCTTATATTGATAAATGAAGACTACTACACTACATGTCATAACTCAAAACATACACCCACACAATTCATTTAACTAGTTGTCAATGTAAATTATAATTTTTTTTAATTTCTCTCATCCCTACCCGGGAAGCTACAAATAATTTCTACCATTATAAGGTGAAGCAACCATACCAACCACAACCAATTCCAAACAAAGAATAAGGTCCCAAGTAAAAGAATCCATTTTAACACCAATTCAATAAAACAAACAAAACTCAACAACTTAATGTCCACCGGCACACTCCCCATTCCTTGACACCCATTCAACCAATTCAACCATATTTATTAAATTTAATATCTCCCTATCCATCCACTCAAGAAGTAACCCCCTATCACACCTCCTGAAAACCCCACCCGACCGCCCTGCTGAATAATAACACCTTTACCAACATACCCTTAAAACCGGAACATGACACAACCTTGTAATGAAATAGAACTACATGGGAATTTTCTAGATATAGTCCCACAACATAAAAAATTAATCCATTCATCAATCGACTGACATATCTTCCCTAGATACCATTACAAAACATGTACCACCACATACTCACAAACACACTACCACACAAAACACCATAAGAAAATCATAGACTTTAGATGAATAGAACCACACACAGCACATAGCCACACCAATAAGAAATGATTTACTCAGATTTAAATGTACCCATGCATTAATTCAACTTAATAAACATGGGTGATCATAGAATATGTTACTCATGAAACATCTATATAATTATCTATATCTATGTGATTAACAAGATTCCAATTCATAAAACATTGATTCGTTAATGACATAGGTGAAAACAAATTAACACTAAAGGCCATGATTATATGACGGAATAAATCCCTTACAAAACAACAAGACATGGATCATGGATAATATATGAAAAACCAATCCTCTTCTCACTCCAAGACCCTTTTTTATTACATATTATTATCTTTCTTAAATATGGGTCTAACTGTATTTCCAAGGTTACAAGAGTACATAGACCCCACATGAAAAATAATTAATAGAGAGATGAAGTAAATACCTACCTTGTAAAATATGTGACTAACAATACTTCCTTGTGAAAAAATGGGGTGGTGTGAGTAGTAGGAAATATTCCAGGGAGAAAACAAATAGAATACTACAACATAGGGTCACGACTTATCATAGAAGAAAGGTTCTCATTGCACCAAGAGAAAGAGGAAGGGTTCAAAGGAAGAGGATATTCATCTTTAGAAGGGATAGATACTAAATCTATGTGTAAATGGTTTCTAATGCCATGAAACAGATAGCACAACCAAGAACACGAAGAATTGGAGTCAAGGGAAGCTTATGGTTTATAGAAGATATATAACACTAGAAATTTCCAAAAAACTAATTAAATATGGAAATTAACTCATTTAATGTCAATGTAAAATTAAAGGTAATAAATTAGAAGAACTGGAGAAAACATGAAATGACTCACCAATGTGACTCATTGATGCCCTTCCTACCGATTCCTTGACCTACTGATTCTTTGAGTCACAAACTCCCTGAGTAATATATAAACTAATTCACCAAAGCCCTCATTCAATGATTCCCATAGTCACTGATTTTCAATGTCACATACAGTAATTTCCCAGACCCACCTGGTCCATTACATTTCCAAAAAACGACTCCACCAAAACAGTGGCACCGGTCATGGGAACACCGGTCACAGTGGCACTGTGACAGTGGCACCGGAGATGGTGGCACCGTGATGGTGGAACCTGTGACGGTGGCACCGTAAGGGTGACATCGTGAGGGTGACACCGTGAAGGGGGCACGGTGATGGCGACATCAGTGACGGTGGCACTATAAGGGTGTCACCGTGAGGGTGACACCGTGACAGTGGCATTGTGTCCTCACCGAGTGGTCTTCTTCCCATTTTCCAATTCCATCTCTTTCCACTCCCGCAACTTATATTTTGATGTAAAAATTGATTTAATGCCCTCATTCAAGACACTTAAAGCCCATAAATAATATCTAGAATCCCCCAAGAGTCCGGTGACCCTTAACATTCCAAAACATGTGGTTTTTTCCTCAGTGTCATGCCCTTCCCCGTACCTTCTAGTTCGACCCCAATTACGTGTTTCCTTATGATTAAAGAACACTATTTAACACATAGTCTTTATGTCCACCCCTCGGAGGATAATTGTTAAATAACAATTAATTCCATTGTGCGTAATTTCCCAACCATTTGGGGAACCACGATCCGACTTTAAAGATGTTAAAATTTCCATATCCGTTAACAACAAGATCTCATCATTATATCGCACAGAATTACTTCTTCTTCTTCCTCTTGGATTGTATCCTTTTCTTCCTAATGTGTTTGGAGTTCCCCTTTATGAGGAAAGTGGTGTGCCTGTTACAGAGCCCTTCTACTCACCCTTGGTGTCCCAGACGTTCCTACCCTGTCAGTCGCGCATCCCCAGTTCTTGGTGCGTGGAGAAGAACTTTGATCCTTGATCAATGAAGTAGGGATTTTTCCTTCGTCTCTTCTTACTTTGAAAAATTTGGGGTGTCCACTCTACTATTTCGGTGGGAATCAATGAAACCAAACCATAACAAATATAATAAACATATTGTTAAAGAATGATGGGGTGCGTTTGACAATTCTAATGTACTATTTTATAATTTCCATATGTTGTGAACTGTATGGGATTATGCTCACTAAAAAACATTGTCGTTGGTGGTATTTCCATCCACACTAAAGAACCCTTTTCTTCTGTGATGATTAAATAACTGTACCATGGAAATTCGTTAATCACCGAAACTCGGTTGGTTGAATGGATACCCAGGGAACATCAATCCTTGTGCGGTCACCACAATTAACCAACTGAAATAAGAACCTAATGAATGATGTTATTGAACCTGGATGTTTCCTTACTCCTTTTTGGTAGTAGGTGTGTTTTTTTGTTGATGCTTATGGGGTGATGTGGATGGGGATGGTTTCCTCTGTTGTGGCACGGTTATTGGTTGTGAATCTGAAGCTGTGTGGGGTTCTATCTCGAGGCTTGATTTGGTTCCAGTATTTTGAGGGATCTCACTGATCCCTTTGTTGTTGTGACTTTACATGAGAACTAGGTGTGGATGCTTAAATTGTTGTTTTGGTGTTTCTCATTCTCTGGCTTGTGGTTATGTCGGTTAGTTTCCTAGTATTGCAGAATTTACCTAAATGGGATCACTTGAACATGGAAACAATAATGGGTTAAATGTGGAGTTAGTTTGGGGAATTAGTTGTGACTTGGTCGTGAGTTTTGTGCCTTTATTTTATAAATGAATAGTAATGAGGGTGTTTGTGCTTAGGATGGATTTGGAAACTCTTTTTTGGGTGAGTGCTTGCTACATATACATATATTTGTAGTTTTTATGTTTCTTATTCACGCCCCACCCTAGTTGAGCACTTAGTGCTGAACACCCCCATCTCATGGGGTAGGGTGTTTTTACCATCACTCCTATGAGTGTCTGGTTATTAGATCCTTTTCTGATCCCTTTCCTAAATAGCCCAAGACTCTTCGGGAAATCTATGATGGCCTGAGGTCCATTATAGCCCAATATTTTTCGTGCAGGGTAGTTTTGGTGGTTGGACCAGGTGTGTGTGGGCGTGTTGTTTCCCATGAGTCTTCAGGTTGAGGCCCAGATGTCTGTGGGCATGCCAGTAGTTGTTCTGGCCTTGGTGTTTACAAGAGTGGTTTCGTGTGGTTGTTGCGGCCCAGGTGTTTGCTTGCGGGATGTGTAGTTGTGGCCCAGGTTTGTGTAGGCATGGAGTGGTTGTGGGACTGTAGTGAGAATGGTGGGATAGGTTCGATGAGTAGGGTGTCTTCCATAACTAGTGGGAATGTGGTGTGGGGTACCCAAATATCATTATGCTATTACTATACATTACAAGACTAGTGTTATTTGGGGAGTGTACCTTGGTGAGGCTTGGGGGGATTGTTTTCCTTGATACATGCTTGGTTATCTCTTTTCTCACAAGGCATTTGTATTCCTCCCCACAAGTGCGTGAGAGTCATTGGTTTTCCCTACTGAGTATACTTGTATGCTCACCCTACGTACATAAAACTGCATTCAGGTTTCCAGGAGGACTTCAAGGATCGTGCGGGGCCGTACTAGCTCGGACGTTGGGATAGTTGCAGCTGATGTTTTTCATTCTTTGGTACTTTACCTCTAAGTCTCCTTTTTCATTGCGAAATTTACTTTAGGAACATGCATATGAGGATGGGTTGTTTTGGATTTATTTGTACTTCCAATTTTGGTGTTTTTGGGATTTACTATATAATCTCCCAATCATATTAATTAAAATAAGGGTAATGATTTTAATGTTGTGTGTAATTCTATACCCTTGGTGCTAGCCGCCACTCCAGGACCTATTGAAGGCGGGTCTCGGAGGTCATTATCTCTCTTTCTAATTGAAGAAGGAAGGGTCTGGAAATATGTTGTCCCTTATTTTATCATTGTGAAGGCGGGTCGTGACAGAATGGTATCAGTGGAGTGAGGTTGAGAGATAGGATGGGGTCTGGAGTTAGGCCCAGTGATGATTGCATGGGATGGTAGGGAAATAGTGTTGGGTGATCTTGGTGCATGAATTAATTCAGGGAAGACCGGCAAGGACAAAGGATTTTAGAGCCCCCCGTGATCTGATGCAAGGACTCTGGGCCCACTGAATGACCAAGTGAGGATACACTGATTTCAAGGTAGATACCCTAGGGAAGGTTTATTCATAATAATGACTTGTGTTCTTTTGGTTCATGGGAATTTTTGGGGATATAAAAACATGGATAAGAAGTCTATGAAAATTTACGAACAATATCCTACACTACTCGGGCATTGGCACTCCTTGTTTACCTTGTAGCCATGGCACCTAGGAGACGACCATGAGTAGTGTTGGCATTCATGTCCTAGGAGGTTGACTTGTCTGATCGAAAAAGATCTGAACGAGAGGGGGAGGATGATCATTGGAAGAAGACGCTTCATGCCTTTCAGCGGCATACCCTCAGGAAGTACGAGGGAATCATCTATGAAGTAGAGACCGAGAGCTGGCTAGAAGAGCTGCTGATAGTTTTCAGCTTGATCCTGGCTCTGACAGAGTATTGGGTTCCTCTAGCCGTAAGACTTATGCGTGGAGCAGCACGTCAGTGGTGGAAGATTTATCTTGGGAAGAAGAGGGGGGATGGGGTGATGTGGACTGGCTTTGAGAAGGAGTTCCAGGTGGAATTACACTCTTCCACGATGAAGGATGAGAAGAGGTGGGAACTACTCTGACTCCAGTAGGGGAGTATGTTAGTTAGAGAGTTTGGGATCAATTTGAAGCATCTCCTTCTCTTTTCTCCTGACCTCTTTCCAGATGAGGAGACGCGGGTGAGACATTTGGAGGAGGCACTTCGACCTTCTCTTTAGTGTTCTATTACTCCCTTCACCTTACCGACATACATGGAGGTCCAGAAGAAATATAAAGTGGTTGAGAGGATGCACACGCTGGGAGGTGTATCACGAGAGGGAATCTAGTTGTGCTCGTCAAAGGGGATGTCCGTCAGTAGCATGCCTCCAGCATCAGGTCCCTCTAGGTTTCGACCAGTAGGGAGTAGGCCCCAATAGTTCCAGTTCCGATATCCCAACCCTCACCCTTTTCATTAGGGCCTAGGACCGAGATGCTTCATCTGTGGAATCCATGGTAACCTTCGGAATCAGTGCCCATACAGAGCATAATACAGAGAGGGTGGGAACGTTCAGCACCCACCTCAGCAGCATCAGTTTCTAGCTATCCCCTTTCAGCAGCAGCAGTAGGGGAAGAAATATCCCACCCCTCCAAGACTAGATGTTGAAGGAAGAGGTGGACCCTAGCGTGCCCCTTATGAACCTCGACTAGGGCGTGGTTGGTGAGGCGTTGGACAACCGAGAGGAAGGGGAGCTAGGTGTAGACAGTTTCACACCACAGAGGCAGCTGTTCCAGTAGGTCCAGAAGTATTTCGAGGTACGATCAGTTTGTTTAGTACTCTTGCTTATATCGTATTCGATACAAGAGATTCACACTCCTTTGTTACACCCATTCTGGACCATGTTCTAGGTTTAGACGTTGAGAGACTTCTAGTACCCCTGGTGCTGAGCACGCCAGTCGGAGGTCAGACCATCTTGTCTTATGTTTGCCGAGGGTGTAGACTGATGATAGGGCCACATTAGTCTATCATAGATCTTCTAATATTGCAGATATATCCATACAATGTCATCCTAGGAATTGAATGGCTGTTATCAGTATGTTCTTTCATTGACTGCTTCCGAGGAAGGTTCATGTTTTCATATTTGGGCGGCCGACATGTAACTTTCATCAGTGAGCGGGGTTGCCAAAAAAGCAGCAGGCAAGAGGATCCCCTGTTATTCTTTGTTATCTAAACTATCAGTGCAGTCGGTGGATGCAGAAATGGTGGAATTAATAGGGATCAACAGTGAGTTCATTGAATTCTTCCATGAGGAGGTGGTGACTCTACCCCCTCGACGTGATGTTGAGTTCGGGATAGACTGGAAACCTGATGCCCCTCCGATTTTGATGGCTCTCTACCAGATGGCTCCGTCTGAGTTGCAGTAGTTTCGGATTCATATTTATGATCTAATAAAGAAGGGTTGTTTTCAAACAAGATTGTCACCATTGGGTGCTCAAGTCTTTTTACCAATGAAGGTAAATGGTGGTCTGAGGCTGTGCATAAACTACTGAAGACTGAATCACGTAATGGTGAAGAACTATTACCCTCTCCCGAGGATAGACGACTTTTTCAACCAGTTAAAAAGGGAAGGGTGGTTCTACAAGATTAAAATGCGGTCGGGATATCACCAGTTGAGGGTGAAAGACGGTGACATCTCTAAGACTTCCTTTAGATGCAGAAGTGGGCACTTTGAGTTTTTGGTCATGTCGTTCGGCATTACAAATGCACCAGCTGTGTTCATGGGACTAATGATCTCTGTCTTCTGGGAATACCTGGATCGGTTCGTAGTCATGTTTATTGACGACATCTTGATCTACTCAAGATCATAGGAGGATCACGCTGAGCACCTTAGAACGGTTTTAGAGGTCCACCGACAGCACCAACTCTATGAGAAATTTTCCAAGTGCAAGTTTTGGACGTGAGAAGGGCACTTCCTTTGAAATGTGGTGTACGAGAAGGGAATAGCAATGGACCCATCTAAGGTCTAGGCGGTTTTTTCTTAGGCAGCACCCATGAGCATGGCAGAAGTTTGTATTTTCCTCGGACTAGCAGGCTACTATCGGAGGTTCGTGCCCAACTTCCCTTGATTTGCTGCACCTTTGACAGCTTTGACCAAGAAGGACCGTACATTCATGTGGAATGGGAAGTGTGAGGCAGCCTTCACCTATCTGAAGAAGAAGATGTTAAGTGCCTCGGTGATGAGGTTTCCAGAAGAAGGGGTGGCATATGAGGTGTTTTGTGATTCTTCAGGACAAGGCCTCGAATGTGTGCTGATGCAACGATAAGGGGTGATCTCTAATGGTTCTATATAGTTATGTCCTCATAAGAGTAATTATGCCACCCACAATCTGGAGCATGCGGTGGTCATGTTCACACAAAAGTTGTGGTGGCATTACATCATCGGTGAGCACTTCGTGGCCTTCAAGAATCACAAAAGATTGAATTATATCTTTTCCCAGTAGGACCTGAACTTACGAAAATGAATGTTGATGGAGTTACTTCAGTACTACGACTTCGAGATTTCATACACCTCAAGAAAAGGAAATTTGGTGGACGATGCCTTGTGTATGAAGTTGAAGAAGGATGCTGTTCGAGAATCGTTAGATGCCTGGATGGTAATGGAGGATTTAGTGTCCCTACACCTGGATGTAAGGGAGGATGGTGGTAGAGGTTGTTTGTTTCAGATGATAGTGTAGTCCTCTCTAATGCAGTAGGTGGAGGACTCCCAGTGGGGAGACTTAGAGAGTGATGTGATGCATGACCTGGCTAACCAAAGCAATGATCCGGAAGGATGGTCAGAGGATGGTTAGAATCATATTCTTTTCTGAGGGAAGATGTTTGTCCCAGAGGAAATACGTGAGAGGTTTCTTGGTGAGTTCCACAACTCACCCCTAGTGGTACTCCTGAGAGATTCCAAGAAGTACCAGGGTCTCAGGAGTATGTTTTGGTGTCCCAGGGTAAAGCGGGCGGTGGCAGAGTTCGTGGCTAGGTTCCTAGTGTGTCTGCAAGAGAAGGCTAAACACCGTGTTCCAGGCGGTCTGTTACAACCTTTAGGTTTCCCAGAGTGGAAATGGGATGACATATGGATGGATTTCGTCACATTACTACCCAAGGTTCAATGAGGCTATGATGCTATCTGTGTAGTGTTAGACCAATTGAGAAACTCGTCTCACATTATGGAGATCAAGGAGTCTGGTGCAGTGGATTCCATATCACGAAGATACGTGGATTAGGTGGCGCAGTTGCATTGATTTCTGACATCCATAGTCTCGGATAAGGATTTATGGTTTACCTCATGAGTCTAGAAAGGATTTCAGCATGATTTTGGCACCCAACTACATCTTTGCACTGCTTTCCACACCCAGACAGAAAGATAGAGCACACCATCTAGACAATGGAGGATATGTTGTGGGCATGTTTTCCGTACTTTGGGGGATCATGGGAGAGACACTTGCCTTTGTTAGAGTTTTCCTACAATAATAGTTATCATTATACAATTGGCATGGACCCATTAGATGATTTGTACGGGAGGCCATGTCGCTCACCCGTGTGATGGACCGAGGTTGGGGAAGTTGGTTTTCTTGGCCGGAAGGTGGTGTAGAGCATGAAAGAGAAGGTTCAGCTTATACGGGAGAGGATGACGGAGGCTCAGGACTGGCAGAAGTCATATTCCGATAATAGGAGGAGATCCTCGGAGTTCGGGGTCAGAGAAAACATATTCTTGAAGGTCTCCCCTGAACGTGGACAAAGTAGGATCGGTGGGGGGGAGTAAGTTTTCTCCAAGTTTCATAGGAGCATTTGAAGTGCTGCGGCGGGTTGGAGAAGTGGATTATTAGCGAGGGATACCACCTCCACTACAGTGAATTCATGATGTCTTCCATGTGTCACAACTCCGATGGTATCTTCACGATGATTCACATGTCATCGAATGGAGAAATCTAGATATCGAGGACTCCGTGACGTTTGTGGAAGTACCAGTGAGGATCGAGGATCAAGAGGAGAAGTTGCTCCATGGATGGAACATTCTTTTGGTTCGTGTGTTGTGGAGGCATGGAGGGCTCGAGGAAAGTACCTGGGAACGGGAGATCAAGATGCACGCCCAATACCCAGAGCTGTTTTGAGTTTTGTTCTGTTTTGTTTGTATTTTTTGTGATGGAATGTTTTACCTTGTTAACTATGGAACATGTGATTTTTTCCCATATTCTTTGGATGTGTGTGAAGAGTCCTGAATATGGGGATGGGAGGACCCGATCCTTAATCAAGACACATTAAGGTGGATGTGATTAAACCTGTACAGGAGAGTCAGTGCCACCCAAACAAGATAGTATCTTGACATGGAGGAAGGAACTCCCTACCCCAAATGACTGGACAGTATGACCCTCCAATGTTTCCTAGATACTTGAGAAATATGTGTTTCTAGATGTCGATGAGGTTAAATCCTTATAGGAATCTTTTGAGGCGGTTGTTCGGAACCCCCTATTTTCTTCGGGTCTAGTTTTGATTCCCGAGGGCGAGAATAGTTTGAGAGGTATCTGATGTAATCACCCAGTCCCACTTGGTCCATTACTTTTCCAAAACACGGCTCCACCAAAATGGTGGCACCAGTCATGGTGGCACCGTGACGGTGGCACCAATGATAGTGGCACCGTGACTATCACACACGAGTCATGGTGGCACCGTGAAAGTGGAACCGGTCACTATGGCACCGTGAAGGTGGCACCAGTGACGGTGGCACTGTATGAGTGACACCGTGATGGTGGCACCATGTCCTCACTGAGATGTCTTCATCCATTTTATAGTTTTGACTTTTTCCGCTCGTGCAATGTATCTTTTGATGTAGAAAAGGATTTAATTCCATATTTTTTTCCAATTAAATCCCATAAATAATATCTAGAATCCCCTAAGAGTCAGCGGACCCTTATCTTATCAAAATGCGTTGTTTTTTCCTTGGTGTCACGCCCTTCACCGTACATTCCATTTCTGCCCCTATTACGTGCTTCCTTATGATTAAATAAAACTATTTAACGCATAGTCGTTATGACCACCCCTCTAAGGAGAATTGTTAAATGACAATTAATTCCATCGTGCGTAACTACCCAACCACGTTTGGAACCACGATCCTACATTAAAGTAGTTATAATTTCCATATCATGTAATAATGGGATCTCGTCCTTATATCGCATGAAATTCTTTTTTCTTCTTCGTCTTGGCTGGTCTCATTTTCTTCCTGGTGTGTTTGGTGTTCCCCTTCCCGAGGAAAGTGGTGCGCCTGTGCCGGAGACTTTATTCTCACCCGTAGATTCCCTGACGTTCCTCCCCTACAAGTCACGCATCCCCAGTTCTTGATGCGTGGAGAAGAACTTCGATCCTTGATCAACACAGTAAGGATTTTTACTTCGTCTCTCCTTACTGTGTATCATGCGGGGTGGGTACGCTATTGTTTATGTGGGAATCAATGAAACCAAACATTAACAAAGATAATAAACAGACTGTTAAAGTATGATGTGGTGTGTTTGACAATTATTTTGTTCTATTTTATTATTGTTATATGTTTTGAACTGTATGGGCTTATGCTCACTGAGAATCATGGTCGTTGTTGGTCATTCCTTGAGCACTAAATAACCCTTGTCTTCTGTGATAATTAAATAACTGTAACATGTAAATTGTTTAATCACCTAAACTCGGATGGTTAAATGGAATCCCAGTGAACATCAATACTTGTGTGGTCACCCCGGTTAACCAACAGAAAGAAGAACCAAATGATTGATGTTCTAGAACCAGGATGTTTCTCTACTCTGTTTTGGTAGTAGGCGTGTTGTTCTAATGATGCTTATTGGGTGATGTAGACGAGGATGGAATCCTCTGTTGTGGCATGGTTGTTGGTTCTAAATCTGAAGCTGTGTGAGGTTTTATCTCGAGGCTAGGTTTGGTTCTAGTACATTGATGGATCTCACTGATCCCTTTGTTGTTGTGACTTTACAAGAGAACAGGTTGTGAATGCTTAAATTTATGTTTTGGTGTTTCTCTTTATATAGATTTTGGTTATGCCAGTTTGTTGCCCTATATTTCATAATTTACCTATATGGGGTCACTTGATCATTGAAGAAATAATTGGTTAAATGGGGAGTTGGTTTTGGGAATGAGTTGTGACTTGGTCTTGAGTGTTGTGCCTTTATTTTATGAATGAATAGTAACGAGGGTGTTTGTGCGTAGGTTGGATTTGGAAACCCTAGGTTGGGATGATTTCTTGTTACCTATATGTATATTTGTAGTTTTTATGTTTCTTATTCACACCCCACCGAATTTGATCACTTAGTTCCGTACACCCCCATTTCATGGTGGAGGGTGTTTTTTCCAACATTACTATGAGTGGTTGGTTATTAGATCCTTTTCTTCTCCCTTTCCTGAATATCCGAAGACTCTTCGGCCAGGTTGTGATGGCCTGAGGTCCACTATTGCGAAAGATTCTTCAAGCATGGTAGTTGTGGTGGTTGGCCTAGGTTTGTGCAGGCAGGTTTTTTACCAAGAGTCTTTAGGTTGAGGCCCATGTGTCTGCGGTCATGGCAGTAGTTGTTCTGGACCAGGTGTTTGCAGATGTCGTTAAGCATGGTCATTGTGGCCCAGGTGTTGGCAGGCGGTATGAGTGGTTGTGGCCCAGGTGTGAGTGGGTGGGGTGTGGTAGTTGGACTACAGTGAGAATGGCGGGAGAGGTTCGATGTGTAGGATGTCTTCAATAACCAGTGGGAATGTGGTACTGGGTAGCCAAAGATCGATGTGTTATTAATATATAATACTTGACTTGCGTTAATCGGGGAGTGTTCCTTGGTGAGGATTGGGTTGATAGTTTTCCTTGATAGGTGCTTGGTTATCTCTTTTATCTCATGGAATTAGAATGCCCCCCCCCCCCACTTGTGCACGAGAGTCTTTGGATTTCTCAACTGAGTATACTTGTATGCTCACCCTACATACAGAAAAATACTTTCAGGTTTCTAGGAAAACTTCAAGGATCGTGTGAGGCCGTACTAGCTCAGACGTTGGGATAGTTGTAGTTGTTGTTTTTGTTTCTTTGGTACTTTACCTTTGTAGTCTCCATGCACATTGTGGAATTTAATTTGGGAACATGCATATGATAATGGGTTGTTTTGTCTTTACCTGTACTTCCACTTCTGGTTTTATTGGGATTTACTATCTTATCTCCCGATCTTATTTAAGAAAAAAAGGGTAATTCCTTCCATCTTGTGTGTAGTTCTATACCCTTGGTGCTAGTCGCCACTCCGGGACCTATTGAAGGCGGGTCTCAGGGGTCATTATCTCTCCATCAACATAATGAAGGAAGGGTTTGGCAATCTTATATCCCTTATCTTATCTTGGTGAAGGCGGGTCGTGACATAGACACCCTAATTTAGTGATGCCCTAAGTCACAGTTTCTAATCTACTGATGCTATCCTATTGATAACCTGAGTCACAGATTCTTGATGGATGATTTAACCTTTATTCATTTTCCGAACCACCCCCACTTGACCTAGATAATATATATCGTGTTTTTGGTGGCCACAAAATTATCCAAAATCATTTTTTTCACAAATATATAACTATTGTGGATACAATACATTTCATATGTTAAGAATTTTATGAGGTTTATAATTGAAATTTGTTATTGGAATTGTTTTTTTTAATTTATTTTAGATTCTTTTCATGATAATAAAAAATCAATCTTGATGGTCGTTTTGGGTTTATTGTGTTTGCTATCATGTTTTGATGTTGATGAAAGAGGGTTTTTTCAAAGAAGGATGGTTAGTATTCTTTGATCCCACACAATGTGAAGATTTAGACTCATAACTTGGAATCATAAAAAGAATGAATGTCGACTCGCACCAATAACTCACCTAAATTGAGAGTGAAACATGCACTTGGGATCATGCAAAGTGTGAATGTAGGAATGCACCAGGGACTCAGGCAAGGAATGAATGTGGAATTCTAATAGAGACTCATTCAAATACTGAATGCTGACTACCTTTGTATAGTATGATGGATGGACATGGTTTGTAGAGAACGAATATTGAATAGAGGTTCGCGAAGCATGGATTATGATTGTAGGTTCAAGAAGAGTGATTTCTAAATGGGATTCATGGAGCCTAAATGATGAAGTGGGATAATGGTGTGTGATTTGAGAATGAAGGTTTCTAGACAATAAATTATGAGTGTGGTTTGAAGAATAGTAATGTTTTACCAGGTTTGCAGAGTGAAAATATTGAATGAAGGTTCATATTGTGTGAACAAGACTCACACTAGGAGGTTCATTGTTGAAAAATGTCAAATATGAGTGTAGCGCTAGGAAATCACATTATGATTATTCGTGGAGTGTGAATGTGGAAGACGAATCACACTAGGGATACACACTTAGAGTTTCATGGGGGTGTAAACATGACTCATTGTAGGGGGTCTGTGTAGCGCGTGATGGTACATGAATAAATGGTATTATGTCATGTATATATTTTATGTGGTGGATTTATTACTACAAAAAAAATACACCATTAAACACAAACCAATATTTTAATAAAATATGTATTGGGTGAAATGGCTAATATAATATTATAGTGAGATCTCTTGGAGGGGGTTTGCACTAGGGGTTCACAATGAAGGATGTTCGTAGAGAATAATCATGAAGGAATATACATGTCATAAGTATTTCAAATGTTCTGAATAAAGTATCTCATTATGTGGAAATAGGGGTTAAAACTTGGGGTTCATTCATTTTATTCAAATCTGATGCTTTCAGAAATCATTAACAAGGTTTTCACCATGGGATTACACCATGGGTTTGGGTTTGGTGTTTGTGAAATTACGAATCATTCTAGAATTATGCACAAGGGGAAACAATTGGATTTTAGGTAACATACATACAATCATTTCTTGAAATGGTTTACTCCCCATGGTATCACATTTGGGTAGCAAACTAGAGAATTTCCCAAGGAGATATGCTCCTATATTACACTGTGCGAATTATCATTTTTATAGAGACCCTAACATTTCATACATTAATATTAAAACAATTTCTCAACTACATAAAATATTATTCAAAAAAATCCCCAATACTCTATTTGTTTAGTTCCTATGGAAACAGGGAAAAATAAGAACTGGTCCATAAATGATCCTCATTATCTCTCACTAGTTTTTCATGACTAGAACCCTTCTAAGGAACATAAAACATAATACATACCTTCATGACCTAGAGAAGGAAGAATAAAAAGGAGTGAGATGACATGTATAGTAAGAGTAAAAAGTGTGTATATGTAATCACAATCATTATCCTAATGTGAATAGAATACGATCATGAAAATAAAAGATCATACCCTGCATATCAATGTTCACAAGGATGAATCATCACATAATTCATAGTATCTATTATGAAATTAATCATAAATAAATAAAGAACATATGACATTAAATCATAACAGAAGAATAAAAATAGAATTATTTACGACACATAAGAATATAAAATGATTTCCATTGTAGTAAAGGAAATCCTACTGAGATCATCATAATGGAAAATTTTATTTACTAATCCGAGTTCACGCCTCATTCTAGCCCTATTATAATACACCATATTAACTCACAGTTCAATAAATATAATACTAAATCGAGTTAATTTCAGGTTCTATCTATATCTATATTATTATATATAAATCATTACCTAATGCATTTGACGGAGATATATATCCAACCCTTCTCATAGTGAAATCATATATACATGTTTCAAAAGATCATAATGATCAATATCATAACCCATGAAATGAATTTGGTATTATATGTATGTAATAATATCAGAACATTAAGAGATATATAGGTTTCATAACAATTTAATAATTATAATAAACGAGGAAAGGAAAAGAGTATCAAAAGAATATAACTCATGAATCAGAAATTGGATTCATAAACATCATTCCATTAAAACATAATCCATTCAGAGAAATAATATGGATGGAAACATAAACTAATTTCTCCATTAAGTCATTATAAAAACTAATGGATGTTATCATAGATGGGAAATAATTTGGAAATATATTTTTGAAAAAAATAATGAGCAAAATATCTTTTATGTATTGAAAATTTATTTGAAATCATTATATCATTTACAATCCATTGTCTTCGAAAAAAATTGAAAAAATAGGATTATTTTAATCATAAAAAAGTTTCTAAAATAAAATTTCTATTAAATAGGGATCTATTGTTCTCTGGAAACCATTTTGAAAACACGGTATTTTGAATACTATATATTTTTGACGAGAGAGATAGACAATCAGATATTACATAAAAACATTATCTTAACTACACAAGAGTGGGAAATGGTAATAATTAAATTATATGTCAAGAAAAAACATAAAAAAATGAAACTCAATAGTTTAATTGAGAGATGGATAGTAATATTTCATCAAAGGAAGCCTAAACATAAACAATCTCGAAAAGCGGTCAGATTGTTTTAATAAACTCTTATAACTTGGTAAAATGGGGTCAAAATATATATGTAAGAAAATTAAAATATATGAAGAATAAAATATATATAAATTAATTAAATTAATTATATAAATTGTAAAATATAATTACATACTGCTTAAAAAATATTTTATGTGCATCCCAAAACATGAGTCTCAAAGAAAGATAATTGATACAAAGCTATTTTACATATTTGAAAACATAAAAAAAACCCCTGAAGGAATGATCATAAAAAGGATATGTGAATTACCATAAATATAATTATATGATACATATAATACAATCATGTTCATTACATACTTCACACTAATGGAATGAGTTATGAACATAGCATGTATCTCACAGACATAAAAAGTGATATGAAATCACCATACCTTGTGTATTGTCTCGTCATAATAATTCCAACCACATGTATGAAAAATGAAAATTTATTATAAGTATTTTACAGAAACATATAATTATATATAATACCATATATGGTTGTATTATTACCTTATATTACTTTAATTTTACCATCAAAAGATACGGCTTCACTTCAGATAATATTCTCCATATTCATCACATGTGTCTTAATTTGTTATATCACTTGTCCTTATAATTATAACATGAATCCAAAGTGTAAAACATGATATAAATATAATTTATTTTAATTATATTTAAATTATAATAATATATTTAATATATAAGAACGAAATGGAATCCAACATTCATGGAGAAGTTTATATATTCATACGCAAGAATGTTTTTTTGGTTTGTTTAGCCCTAACGAATGAAAAAATTAAAATGAAATAAAAGTATATATATAAATAATATAAAACAATTATCATTATAATGTTATATATATCATAAAAATTTCACTAATCCCATTAATAATACATTCTATGTATTGTGTGATTGAATCACATTGCTTTGAGGGGACAGTGTCGACATTTCCACCAAATAAATTATAGTATTTACACAAAATATAAAGTAACAATAAATATGGATTGTAAATGAAATAATGGAACCGAAATAAATAATAATTTTAATATATAAAATACATAAAATCATTATTGATCATAATTTCTACTATGATAGGATATAGAGGAAAAAAATGAACAGTCATCATTAAGTGATGTTGTAGTTCACTGTACACATAATCAACATGCTTTTAACCCATTTGATGGAGATGTGTGTATGGGTAATTCAAAAAAATATAATAAAAATATTCTATACTGTGGATAATTGTTTTTCATTAAATTATGGAAAAAATTTATTGGATGGATTTAAGAATGAAAATAAATGAATAGAGTTTCAAAGAAGGTGTTACATCTTAATCTAGTAACTCCATTTGGATTGAGGGAAACCGATTCCTTAGAAAAGATTCATCTAAAATTAATTCATCAAGAATGAAGGTAGAGATGTTGGGAAGTTTATTGGGCAGATCATTGACAATCCTAAATGGTTTGAGATTTTTTATGAAGGGGATAACTCGTGGCCTTTTTCAAGGAATGAGAAGAAACAACATGGTAGTTTTGAAAACAAGTTAGGTGTAACCATGCTTTTACCTATTAAAAGAAATAAAATACCAAAAAACAGTAAGGTTAATGGATGAATCATGGCTAGAAAATGGACTTTTGATAGATTTCGATGTTGTTTTGGGTCGTTAATTTACGGATTATTCCTTAAATAAGTAAAATTTTATATTATTTAGTGTAATTAATATTAATTCATCTCACTAATATTTTTGGTACAAAAATAAGAATAAATTATTATAAATTATAAATTATTATGACTCAAACTATTGTATTCATTTTTCAAAATTATAATAACATAATTTGAAGAAATTTAATTAAAATTAATCATTTGTTGGGTAGAAAATGGGGTTTTTTATAGTCAAACAATAAAATGTTTTCTATGTATTTATACAAGATTTTCTAGTGAAATTGTTCTCATTAACAAAAATTATATGAACTGATAAACATATTATTTACATTAACTTTTAATCCAATTTAATATATAATTTTACCTTTTAAATATATTAAATGAAAATTTTGTTTTGAATTATAATCTGGTATTTTTCACTATTCAACCAAAAATAATGTTTCTCAAAAAAATCCCAAAAATAAACTCGAAGTTTATTTCTACATTATAAAATTGAAAAAATTTATTTTATAATATTAAATTTATTAATGTGTAAACAATTAATTTTATTATTTTTAAAATAACTTCATGTAAACTATATTATGTTAGAAACATTTATTTTAAAACCTATATGGTCATTAGAAAAAATAATATCATTCCTTATCAATATGATTTATTTACAAAAAAAAATTATAAAAAATTATAAATTAGTTATCACTATTGATATAACTATTTTTAAAGACTATATTATAATTATATCATCTAAATAATAATAAAAATAAAAATATGTTTTGTAAAAAAAATATGTGTTCTATTTAATGTAAACCACGTCAGTGTTTCATGTAACATACTCTAAGACATTCTTCATGTGACATATTCAAAGTCGATTCTCGGTTTATCATACACTAAGTAGGTATAAAGTAATTTATGCTCTGTCACAACTAACCGTACTGTTTCATGTAGACCAATCGAAAAGTTGTGTTTTCTGTAGTGCATAGTTAACTTGGTGTTGTGTATTACGAAACACTAACAATGTTCTTCAATATAAATTATACTATATTAGAGCTTCAAGAAATGTTAATTATTAAAAAGTAAAAAATAATTTACAAAAAAGAATAAAAATTTCTTAGGATGATACATTATACCCCCCATAAAATGAATTTCACCCATGAAATTTGTCATGGTTATCAATGGTTTAATAAATGAATGTTTAATTTCTATAAACTAATATTTAAAAAAAATATCCATTAAAATAGAATATATTGAAACCTGATGGTTACCGAAACTGACCTAAGACTAGGTTTCCTCACATGAGAACATATCTTGATTGTTATTATTGTACATGGATGAAATGTGTAAATTTTTATAGGGGTAATTGAAGTCATAAATATCTTCTATGTGAATTCTCAAATAAATTTTGATGTCCTAAAAGTAATAAATCATTGATGATTTATAAGGTCATATAATCAAAAAAAATTAAGTATATGTTAAATAAAATTATCGTTAACATTTTTTTGAAAATGAATATATGGAAATATATTTAAAAGATATATTTTCATAAAAAATCATTCATTTGGTTGAGATTTTAACTATTTCTATTTCATCTTATAAGTCAAAAAATAGATTTTCAAAATTTATCATTCATTCCCAAGGAACTAAAATAATCTTTTAGAATAAATTAAGGCCCATAAAAGAATGAATAGTTTAACTATTTTTATTTATCTATTATTAAAAAACAACAGTGTTAATACATTATCATCCAAACATAAAATGAAATAATATTATTTCATCATAAATATTTATTCATCACAAATAGATATAAATTAACTAGGACATCGTGTAGGATTGTGGTGGGAATAAAACCCTTATCATATTTCGGTTATGGGTTGAAGACCTACATCAAATCTGGATATGATTGTATTTCACCCGACAAACAAGATGTCATTTTCTAAAACTATTATAATATAATTTACAAAATAATTAAGATGAACATACTTGATATAAGGATAATAACTCAACGACCTTTAAACCGATGTTTTAAAAAAAACCTTAGTTAATAAATAGTTGCTATGAAGAATAAAATAACCTTTTAATGGATGGGTACCCTTATAACCCTTCACAAAGATGAAAATTTATAACATTAAGGTGTGAGTAATTATATCAGCATAAAATTGGTTCACCAATATATCAAAAAGTTTCTTTTGGTTGTAACATTCTAAATAGGTGAATTTTGTCATCATATATTATCTTGGAACATTTTAAAAACCTTATTTACCATAAATAATTATTTAAATAATGCATTTTTACTTATTATATAGATTACTAGATATATTCAATAAATCCACGAAGTTGTTAAATTAATCCATGATAGCATTATCTACTTGTCAACAATTCCATTATTTTTCCCAGGTAATTATAACCATTAAACAAACTTATTTATATCTAATATATTATTATCCATATAGAATTATCATAACATAAGGAATACATTAAGGGTTATCTTTCCCATAATAATTTGTTTCCATGGAAATTGCATTACAATTATATCAGTTTTATATTCCTTCGTAACCATTCAATGTGTTCCTGTAAATCTATAGTATAATACATAAACTGAACAATCCTTATATATTTCACCTATAATATAACATAATTATTGATTCCAATTACAAAAAAACATTTGTTATTCCAAATAATTCATGTTCCATTATCCAAGGTACATCATCAAATTATTGAATTTCTATTTCCTTTCAAATTTCATATATTGTCTCCACATCATCAGCATTGTAACCATTACTCATACCACTCTGTTGATCCTCTTTATGATCATTCAAATTTGGATATTGAGTTTGACAATGACTATTTATTACAAAAATAAAACACTTAACCTTATATGATTCCTTACCGAGGCCAAAATTATGATATATTATGTTAATTGAACTCTTCATTTTTTTCTAGTAGTCACATACTCTGTATCGTTCTTTTCCTTAGTAAAAAAGATCATGTTTCTATATGACATTCAGATAAGTAATTATTTCCATATTCTTGACACAAATGAAACAAAATATTATTCCCTATGTGGTCTCCATTAACCAAACAGTCATATAATTCCATCTTTCTCATCTGGGGTGAGTCCAAGAGTCAGTTAAGGAACACATTATTAATCTTATTCTGTGAATACTAATCAGGCATGATCACATCACATATCACTAGAGTAATCATCCAACATTGATTCTCATCAGTAAATCATCAATCACATTCAACTTTAACCATGTTCCTTCCATATACCACTATTAAATAAAACCAAAATGTCAGTGTGATCATTATATAACAATGTAGAATACTACAAAGTCATGGAAAGAACTACTTATAGAATGTCTAAATCATGACACTATCCTTAATATATGAAACCCTAGTATCATCATAGGATATTCATAGAACACTAATATCTAAAATTTTAATAATGTATCATGAAGATTTTTCGAATCCCCATGGAATATCCCCTTGGGGAATCAAAACATGAGTGTATAAAGCCCCGTTGTTGGGATCCATATTACCCTGAGTCAGGCATGGAAAATCTTGTTATAGTTATTACAACATTACACAACTATACCAGATCCACATCCACATATAGTATCCAAAAATATTTCTATTTATAGGAATCCACTTAATCTATCATTTACCATAATTCCATGAAATTTTATTATACTTTTCCTTATCTATAGACGAACCAATAGACTTGTCTGTAGGATAATCACTATGGTTTTCTCATTTGAGATTTAAAACATTTAACTAATCATTCATCCTGATACGAGATATAGTGATCCTAACGTTTATTACATAAACATTACTTAAAATTTCCTATGTAATTAAGACATTAAAAAACAAATTCCAAATGAACATATTATTCACGTTCTTTTAGAAACATGGGAACATAAATATTGGTACATAAATAAACTACATTATCTCCCACTATGTTCATCTTGACTAGATCCTCGATTAGATTCACCAATCATAATATATATCATTGTAACCTAGTGTAAGTAATCATAAAAAGGGGTGATCTCATATGTTGAGTAATGTAAAACAAGGGATATATGTAAGCTTAATCATTATAAAAAGTAAAATTCATAAAGATGAATCATGGAATAAAGCATATATGTTCATAGACATGACGCTAAAGGAAACAAATTGAATAATTCCTAAAAGAATAACATAGGAATAAAATATATAATTTTTTTCGATACCTAATAATTTATAATGATTTTTCTGTTAGTCAATTCATTATTGTAGATACAATTTTACTGGACAATGTTCATTACGAAGTCGCGTTCAGACATCATTCAAGACCGTTATTTATGAATCTACTTCTCTCTTCATTCCTTACCTAAAATATGGTACTTATCTTATTTCCCATTATAAACATGTCTATCTGATGAGATATAAATCTTCACCGAATTCATTGGATGGAGATATATGTCCCACCAATCAAAATATGAAATCATACATACATGTTCCACACTATCATAAATAACCATATAATAACCCATGGAATAAATTGGTATTATAAACATGTGATAACTTCATATCCTATTTAAATAGACATGTTTTATAATCCATTAATCATAAACATAACCTGCCAAATGAAGCGAGTTTCAAAATCATATAATAATTAATGTGAAATAGGTTTCATAAAAATCATTACATATAAACATAATCCATTAAAATAATGAATATGAATGGAAACATTGAATAATTTCCAAAAAAAATCATATGTAACCCCAATATATGTTATATTATATGGGAAATAATTTCTGATGATATTTTGAAAACATATTTGGAGAAAATATATTTTCTGTAGTGTAAATTCATTTTAAAACAAAAAACCTTTTGAAAAACAATTTCACTGAAAATATCTTTGATATTTTATATAAGATTATATAAAAACCATAAAACTATTATAAATGAAATTTTCTTTTAAAATGAGATTAAAATATATTTTTATTACATTATGGAATTCATTTTTTAATCACAGTTTTTTGAATACAATATATTTTTGATGAGAGACACAAACAACATGATTTTATATAAAAACATTATATTAAGTACCAAATAGTGGAAAATTATACTAATAAATGGATCTATCTCGAATAAATATATTATATGTAATCTAATGTGTTTTCTTGAAATATGGGTCATAATATTTCATTAATGGAATCAAAGATATAAACAATCTTGAAAAGCGATGAGTTTTTTTCAATAAAGACACATAACTTGTTTATATTAGATCATAATATCCATGTAAGAAACACAAATTACATGAAGCATTAAATATCATGAAAATATATTAAGTATTGATATTACCTGTAAAATTGAATTTTATTTATCTCAATAAAGAATTTAGGTGCACAACAATACATGAGTCTCAGACAGGGAAAATTGAGACAGAACAATTTTACTGATTAGGTACCATTTGAAAAATAAACCCCATGAAATAATAATAATAAAATTGATATGTGAATTAACATAAATTTATGTATAATATTAATAGAATAAAATCATGGGTTGTACATATAGAAAATAAAAGGAAATAGTTGCAAACATAACATATGACTAACATAAATAAAAACTGAGATGAAATCCCCTTACATTGTGTCTTGACTATCTTCATACTCATAAAAAACACCTGTAAAATATGTAAAAAAATATTATAAATATTTTAAAGATAAATATTATTATATATAATAAATTATATAGTTTTATTATTATCATATATTACCATCTTTGTTCACGAACCTATGTCAAGGTTTCACTTCGGATAATATTCGCTTCATTCTTCACATATTTCTTAATTTGTTATATATTAGATATTTATACATGAATCAGGATTCCATAATTTAAACCATTATATTAATATAATTTATATAATTTATATCTTTTTTTAAAATAATCTATTAATTATGGAAGTACAAAATTGAATACACACATTTGCATAGAATGTAAGTCGTATGTACGTATGAACATTTTTCCGAGATTTTTGAGAATTCATAGAATGATAGAAAATAACCTACATGTATGTATTAATATAATATTATTATATTAGAATTTTAAATTTATATATATCATATATTTTCACAAAACCTATCCTTAATACATTCCATGTAGTGTGTGAAGGAATCACATCGCTTTAAGTGGGCGGTGGTCCCCGCATCCTCTAAAGTAATTATCATATTTACAAAAAATGGAAATTAAAAGTATATGGGTTTTAAAATGAATAAATATTAATAAATAGATAATATATATAATATATAATATATATAAATAGATTTCCCATCATTATGTCCCCCATGAGAGGTGGCGATCGAAAAATGATCAATCATCGTTTGGTGATGTTGTAGTTATCTATACAGATAAATAATATGTTTGTAACCCATTAAATGTAAGAATTCATATGTGTAGGTTGATAAATTATAATTAAAAAATTATATTATATTTAGTATATTTATTTTGATATACAATCATTTAACAATATGAGTGTATGGAGTGGGGAAGGAAAATAAGAAAAATGCGGTTGAGTGAAGGTATTACCTCTTTATCGAGTAACTCCATATTGTTTGTTCCAAAAGGATAATGTGGAATAATTTCATAAAAATGGGTGGAATTTGGAATTAATTGAAGGATTGATTATGTGTATTAGTTATATCTTGAATTAAAATATGTTGTTTTAGTGGTGTGAATAGGGGGGAATGTGGTGGCCTTTTATAGGGTAAGGAAAGGACTCACATGGTTTTTGTTACAATATGTTATGTTTACCCATGTGTTTAAATAAAAAAGATATAAAAACAAACAAAAGAAAATAATTGATGATTAATGGAAAATTAATGTCCAAAAATGGGTGTTTTAAAAGATCCTAGGTCATTTTGGGTCTTACATTTATGGTGTTGTCCATAGTGAAGATTCATTTTATAGTAATCGATCTAATTAATTTCAAATATTGTCACTAATATTCTTTGTAAAAATACTAGGTTTACATTTTTAGAAATTTAAAATTATTCTAATTTAAAAATATATATTAAAAATTTTAAATTTATAATGATATAAATTTAAAAAATTAATTAATAATTTATCCCATTGTTGGGTCGACAGTGAGGGGTTTTAAAGTAAAAATATTGAATGTTTTCTATGTTTTTATAACCAATTTTGAAGTGAAAATTGATATTAATGGAAAAAATATATTTATTAATAAAGATATTAACTAATAAATGTTTTAAAAGAATTTAAATTATATTTTATCATTTAAAATAATTTAGATAAAAATCACTTTCGTATTCAAATCAAATCCAATATTTTCACTATTCATCCGAAAAATGAATTTTATTATAAAAATCATAAATTATTACCAAACCCAAAATAAATATTTTTAATTAAAAAATAAAGTTTATTTTTTAAAATTAATTTTTTTAATTTTTTTAAAATTAATTTTATTATCTATCATAAAAAGGGAATGAAAAAGAAGTTTTTTTGAGAAAATAATATCTGTAAACATATAAGAACATTACCAAAAATTATATCTTTCATCATAAATATTTTTTATTTATATACTAAGATTACAAAATATTTGAATCATATTTATCTATATTCATATTATTACTTTTAATTTTCTTATTATAAAAATAAAATTTCAATAATTAGAATAATGAAAACATGTTTCGTAAAAACATTGGTGTTGCGTGTAACGTACTAAAAGTTATTGTTATGTGTAATATACACCAAATTGATGTTTCATTTGATTTTGACCAATTTGATATTCCATGTATTATATGTTGAGATGGTGTCGTGTAACATACTCTATGTCATTGCAAACCCCGGTGTTTCATGTAGAACATGTTAATATTTATGTTATGTGTAGTGAATGATTAATATGGTGTGTTGTATAATATAATCTGATCACAATGCATTAATATAAAATATTCTATTTTTATTGTTACATGAAATGAAAAAAAATCACAAAGTATAATAACATTAAATGAAAATTTAAATATTATTAAGGTGCTAAACATTTCATATTTGAATTATTAAGGAGATGAAAAAGGCAGATGATTTTTACCAGTCAACAATATAGGAGGAATGAACATATTCCCTGTTAACGTCAAGATAGTGTAAGGATAACATGGCATATCCTGATGATCATTCCAAGAAGGGGTTAATTTTTGTTTCTGTAGTAAAATTATATCTTCTCTAGTGGTTTAAAAATGGTTGTTTTCTTATAGGTGGTTTCACATAAGTGACGCGGAATCCTCGAAAAACATAAAAATTTAATCTACATATTGTTTGGGATCCATTAATAATTTATAATTAATAGAACTACATGTCAATTAAATATCATTGTATATATTCCAGAGATGTGAGAAAGTGAAGGGGAGGAATTTTACCCTTTTTGTTGGGTGTGAACCATAGAAAGAGAATCATGGAGTGAACCATGTTAAAAAGGTTTGAAAACCAAAAACCATATAAGGGAATTCATCCTGGGTATAGAAGTGATCATTAATGAAACATTCACATTTCTAGTGATAAATAATGGATTTTTAACATTATAACATTTTCATTGTATGCTCCTTCGATGTATCATAGTGTGGGTAAACCAATTAAAATTTACTTGTGTCTTGCATGATTTCATTTTGTTCATAAATTTCTAGAGGAAAGAGAGAGAATTGTGTTTTTTTTAATGAAAAATATCTAAATGGGGTTTTTTTAATGATCATCAACCCGATTAACCCTAATGGTGTTTAGCATAGTTGGTATATAAATTAGTATCTGATATAATGGTTTGAAGTCAATGGTTATCTCTTAGTAGATGAAATGGATATTTTGAATCACAATGGGTTTGGGATATTCAATTGGAAGAATTTTAAATTATAGAAGAATCATATGTATAAATCGTTCTAATCATTGGGACTGGGTTTCATTATAGAAGGGATGCATTTAATTTCATCCAATATCATTAATGATTCTTTATTAGAAGATGGCTAAATGGGATTAGATGCAAATTTTAAAAGAATCTATTTTTTGGGGGGATCTATATTTGATGAAATATATATGATGGTTACAAATTGAAATCCCTTACATCAATTGTTGTAAAATATTTTAAATTACTATAACGGTGACTGATATTTTATAGAATAAAATATGTAGGTTATATGGAATATGTATTACGATATCAATATGAACCCTATGGAGAATTATTATTCATTATTTGACTAGGCCAATGTTATTCTAGAATACATGCATTGTCTTGTAGAGATTATTGAACGTGTAATGATTTTAATTCGAAATATGATAATACATCCAACTCAGTTCAATTCAAATGTCTATGTATTGTAATATAATAATCCAAAGCTGCTAAAATTTGATATCCTACACATTTCTCATGATTCTTAAGGATGGATAAATGAAGAAAAATTGTCTATGCAAAATTTTACATACAAATATGTTCCATTTACTATCATAAATAAGCTCACTATTTTTTATGTATCCGAAAAATAAGTGATGGATACGGTGATGTCATTACATTACTCAAATATTCAATGACTAAATAAATCTCAACGGGAAACTTGTAACACCCCGACCCTAGTTACCCAGAGTCGGTGCATTATTACATAACATTGGCATGATCATGAGAAAGATCAAGTCTCGAAACACCGATTAGTTTAGTAGCCTTGGAATAACTAGATACATCCATAAATTTTTACATTACATCATAAAAAAAACATCTTGTCTTCATATCCCCTCATACTATCCCTGCAGGTCATTCATAAATTACTTCTTTATAATCCTGAAAAAAAAAACATTGAAAGGGGTGAGCTCGGATGCTCAGTAAGGATAACATTATAGCAGAAGCTTTCATAAATAAGCATAAACACTTAAGGCAATTTATAACTAAAACAAAAGCCTTTGAAACATGAACTTCAGCATAAAATGGCAAAGGTAAAATGAAATAATGCCATTTACTTACTCACATGGATATTATACTAGTCGAATGATCACATGCAATATCAATAACCACTTTCATAATGATGGAATGCATAATGCCAGACTATCATAACCACATAGCCAAGGCCTCGTGCCAAGACTACAAATAAGATTTTGCCAAGGCCTTGTGCCAAGACACTAGTTTGTCTCATGAGACCTACCGATGCATCGAGGAGCTATAGCAGGCTCCACCCGTCACTTATTAAGTCCAATGCATTCCTCATATGAATAGGTTTAAGCATAAAATAAACATTCGTATTAAAACTAGCATACGAAATGTCAATACTTTAACCACAAACCATGAATGGTATAAAAATAGAACATCCACAGTCAAATATAACTCATTTGATACAATATGGAAGATTGTATTGTATCACATTAACCTCAATCATTAATAATTAAGGATGTTGACATAGATGAAAATAATCATCAAAACTATTTGAGAGAAATATCCCCCTTTTCTTGAAAACATTTAAAAGTCACACTATTTGTCAAGAAGCCATTTAAAAATAGATTTTTGAATCAAAGTGTCCCATACCACTTTGAAACCTTTTAAAAGGATTTTTAATTTCTAAACTTTAATGTCCATATAAATAAATCCTTAAAACCATTTTTAAAACATGGACATTAATGAGCAAGATATAGAAGAATAAGTCTTTAAAACATTTTAAAATGGTATTTGAGTTAGAGGTTCCAACCAAAAGAGACACTTGAATACAAATAATTGTGGTAATAAAAACTTTTTAATATCATGAGAATAAAGGGATTCATGATATACTATGTCAAAGTACATTATATACACCACATAAAAGTGATTTGGTGTATATCAACAAAGAAGTCTCAATGGAATGTAAATTGAGATGAAATCTCTCATAAAGGTTGTATCCTTAGGTTAAGGATAAATCAACGACATAATTATGTGTGACAAATATAAATACACTAAATATGATTGGATATTCAGTGTAAATCAATCAAAGGATATTCACACATATTCTTGTAAAAACAATACCAACGAATTGGATGTTTAACTCAACAAATGGAGAATGAGTTAAAATTACTCTTATCAAATTCATATCAATGACATGAGAATTATCAATGGAGTGATTATGTGTATCAAACTTATATCCACAGGAAGGGGAGTGGAAATTATGACATAATCAAATGAATAGTGATTCCACACATAATCTTGGGGTAATATAATCAATGAAATATGCGTAAAGCCAAATGAGTGGAAATTGAAATTCAAATTCCCTTATCGATTAGGTAACTTACGAAACATACACCCATGAAAGAAGTATCATACCCTGATGATGTAAATACCCATAAATTAAAGTATAATACACAATGGATGCAATCATGGGCAGTACACCACATGCAATAATTAAGTGGTGAACAATGGAAATCTCACGGAATTGAAAGTGAGATAAGAAAATCCCTTACCATGTTAATCAACTGAGTTGTATGGCCAAAAGTTAATAACCACCAAATTATTTACAGAATAACATGAATATAAAGACAATCATGATAATATATATCAAATGGCAGTACACAATACACCACTTTCAATAATTTAGTGGCGAACAATGGAAATCTCACGGAATTGAAAGTGAGATAAGAGAATCCCTTACTTTGTAATTTTTCCTTGGTCGATGGTAGGTTTACCTCCTGTATAATGGTGAAATAATTGTTATTGAATAATACAAGAATCATTTACTTTAATATGATATCATATATGATCTTTTAACATTGATTTGTTAATAATA
This sequence comes from Viscum album, assembly GCA_963277665.1. Taxonomy (NCBI): domain Eukaryota; kingdom Viridiplantae; phylum Streptophyta; class Magnoliopsida; order Santalales; family Viscaceae; genus Viscum; species Viscum album. Next base: position 1,147,017,017 of record OY728148.1, read on the forward strand.
CCTTAGAATTATCGTCATTTCGGGTGTTAACGGGTTCATTTTACTTTATATTCTTTGTTATGTGAGCCATATTCGTTATTAATGGGATGTATATTATTCATATCCAGAATGATATAAAGTCCTTAGATACTATTTTTAAATCATCAAATTATAATTATACTTGAATGGATATGATGGACAATGAATCTCATCGCGTTCGTGGAGACGGTAGTCCGCACGTACGCACGAACGCTACTTCCATTTAATTTTTCATTTTAAAAGAATTGAATCCAAATGATACATAGGTATATTATTATTCCAGTATAATATAATATTTTATATATGTTACTTAAGTTCATTAACACCATCCTTTATACGTTCCATGTGTGGTATGAACGAGTCATATCATTTTAAGGGGGCGGTAGTCCGCACTTCCTCAAATGAAATTATAGTATGTATATACAACATGAAACGAATAAGGATATGAAATAAAATGGAATTACAGAAGCTTATATATAAAATATATATCATTAATATAATATTTAATTACAGTTCCATCATAATGGCCACCATGAGAGGCGGTAAGATGTATTTGAACAATCATCGTTTCGTGAGGCGTTAGTTTGCCATCCACAGAAACATTATGTTCATCATCCATTAGATGGAGTTGTGTGTATGTGTAGTTTGAATCCTTCTTATAACAACATCCTAGTATATTTTGGATACTGTTGTTGTTACAAAAGAAAGGAAATAAAAAGAGTTTGGGGGTTGGAGAAGCAAAATAAATGAAAATAATTTAAGAGAAATTGTTACCTTTAATTTAGGTAACTCACTTTGGTTGGAACCAAAGGACTTCTTGAAATGCTTTCTGCCAAAGGGGAATCTTCAAGGAGGAGGATAGGGATGTGGGGAGCTTGGTTGGGCAGAGTTTGGACGAGCCAAGTGGCTTGAGAGGTGTGAGGAATGAGTAGAAATGGTCTCCTTTTATAAGGGAGAAGAGGGGCTCTTTAGGAAAGAGTGAAAGTATTACTTTATAATATAGTTATATTCGGTTTATAATGGTCCAAAAATCATTGAGGTCGAAGATAAGATGACTCATATTCTAAATAACATCAACCAATAAGAATTGGACAGGTTTTAGATAATATTTTAATCATTATAATCTTATTTATTTAAATGATTTATTAATGAGGTAAACATTGCATCATTATTGTGTCATTAATAATTTAAATTATTTGATGTCTAAAAATTATAAATAAAATATCATTATGTAGGAAATCTTTTTAGATTTCTAATGAATATTTATAATAGAAAATCCAACATGTATAACCCTATGTAAAAATTGTTCTTCTAAAAGATGTAAGCTTATGCCATTTTTATTTTTATTTTAACTTTATTAATATAAAGTGTCCATACCACATACATGTGGCTCCAAGGGGTCCCAAAATTGACCCAAGGATGCTCATGGTCGGGTATGTGTCCACCAATAAGGTTAGGACACGTTTTAGGGTAATTTTGTATTATTATAATATTATTTTTTAACCCTTATTTACCGGATTTACCCTTAACCATGGTAAATAAAATATTTACCACAGTAATTATTCAAAATGTCTAAAAATAAAAGTTACCTATTTACACAATTTGGACATCCTGATTCCAAATATGGAATCCATTTTTCTAAATTCAAAACACAGAAGTGGCAGAAATTAATTTAAAATTAATTCCCGCTGTCAAAACAAAAAGCGTGTTTTTAAGAGGTAATAACTATCAAAAGATTGACACTTGTTTATGTTCGGTTTAATTGTAAAATTATGTCCAATGACCAACATTATATTAAATGGTAAAAATATATTCTAAATATACTTTAAAACCACTCAAATTCACAATTTGTCACCATTAATTATTTTGATTAAAAAAGTTGTTTTTAATTAAAATTTAGTAATTTTCACTATTCATCAAAATATAAAAGTTATCCGAAAAGTACCAAAATTTCAGCCTAGGCTAATTTCAATATTCTGAATCCAAAAATGAAGTCCATTTTGAAATATAAAATATATATGATTTCAAAAATTAGGTATTACTATTCACAACGGCTAGTTTAATTAGTTGTGGTGTGTGTTAGAACTCGAGGTTGCGTACAACACACACTATCGCATTATTCGAAGGGAAACGTACCGTGGAAGCTTGGGGTGTTACATTCTCCCCTCCTTCAATAAATTGCGTCCTCGCAATTTTTAAAATTTTTCTTGGGAATATAATGGAAAGTCCCACATCGGAAAAAGAGTCAATAAAACTATCACTTTAAAAGAAAGAAAGAGAGGTATAAGGGTCATCCAAGATAACCCATACTAGGATTCCATGTAAGAAAACATGGATATGGATGATAAACTAAGTGTCAAGTTCTGATGGAGAGGGATAGAAATCATGATCAGGAGAAAGTTAACAATGAGAAAACCACAAACTTGTGTTGGGACAAACGACCATTAGTCTCCTAGTAGGAAAGTAAACGGACAACATTTTTTTTAAGTTACATTACATAAGGAAGATGAATTCACTTATGATATTGACTAAGAACATTTTGAGATATACTTACATTTTAAGTAGATTTTCATTCTTTAATAAATTTCCACCACTAACTCAATTTTTTTTTAAACGATGAGTATTCAAGAAGACTTGGTCACACTGGAAGAGCTAGAATAAACTTCTATAGAATCACATGATCCATGCAGGATAAACCATATATTTACATTGTCTTTGAAGATTAATCAAAACCAAAATGGTTAGTGAATGATCTAATGATCCCCCAAAAGGATATTCATTGCACTAATCTTAATTTCTAAAATTAAACAAACAATACCCCAAAGTTAAATAGATACCATTCAATAACCAATTTTCCTTAAAATCCTTTAATATAATCCAAACTAATATTGAAACCCAAAACATAGAAGAATTTGATTATGTAGTCTCCCATGTTACATTGTATCTCCAAATGACATCAGATACTCATAAAGTCACATACTTAAAAGTAATTAACACCATCACATATTCTCTGTTATAGGTTAATCATTTCCATAAATAACCCAAATCACTATAAATAAACAATAAAAATGTAGATAAAAATCCACCATTACTCTACAAATGAAACCTCATTGTATTCTATTTTACTTGGGCATATAGTGTTCCTAACAAAACGAACATCTTCCAAAATAACATTTATCACTTAATCACCAAATCATTTTCCTATACCAAGGGTATTCATTTGATAAGACATAAGAACCCAAATCATCTTATTATTGATCAATAAAATCATTTAACAAAAAAAAAATAGTCATATTGACCAGGGACTTCACGTAGTCCAGTGGTAGGCGATAAATCCCAATCGCACTTTGGTTGTGGGTTCGATTCCCACAGCTTTGTCCGACGCGACGGGTTGTCACACGGTCTACGTGTTGTCCTTTTTCAAAAACTATATTCTATAATATTACCAAAATGAGATAAATTTTTCATAATTTAACCACAAATGTTATATCATACATTTCATTTTCATCCCAAATTATAATAACTTATCATTTTCTCAAACCCCAATGATCATATAAAACCAAATGGTTATTTATACCTATATCCACAAGAGAAGAGACAATTATTCCTCAAATATCATTCTCACATGGCAAACTGAGGGGTTACAAATACAAGAGAAAATTATTCCAAAGTAAACCCATCAACAAGGAGTGCTAATACTTTTTAAATTTTTCTCCAACCATTTATTTCCACATAGCTTCTTCTTTGAGCTAGAAAATATCCTATAAAATAGGACATTCACTCGGGTAATGGCCAGGTCCCCTACATTTACGGCAAATGACTGTAAATGGACTCTTGGGACCATTTTTATCTTTTTCCATAGTACTCTTCATTTTTCTTCGGCAATTCTTCACTTTATGTCCTTCCTTCCCGCACGTAAAACATTTCGTTGTCCCATTGAGACACTTTCCTGGGTGTCTCTTTCCACAATTCCTGCATGATGAAAATTGAGGTTTCTTTTCTCCATGGTCTCCATTGCTGGAGATCTTATCATTTATCACCTTTCTCTTCCTTGTTGAGTCTGGGAGTTGGTTAATATATATGTTGTTGATCATATTTTTGGAAAACTGATTTGGCATAAAGACGATATCTTTTACGCCTATCAACATTCCATTTTGTTGCTCATTTCCACTACCATTCCCACCTTGTACATCATTCTCAAAGTCACTATGACTTCCTTGGAATCCAGCCATTGACTAAAACCAGAAAGCATTGTGTGAGTAATAGTAGTCGTAAAATCATTTAGAGATTAAAATGTCACCATATTCTCAATTTGAAACATATTAGGATTAACCAAGGTCATTTACTCTCATCTTATGTATATATTACTTAAATCGGTTTGTAAAGAAAATGTAAATTATCCTAAGCATATCCCCCGGGAGTTTCGTAACCAAGAGTGCAGCAAGGCCCGTTGTCGTGCACCAGTTCCCGTTCGAGTCTAGCTCAAAGCGGTGTTTTCGGGTTTTACCCCTAGGTACATCTGTGCCAGAGCCGCCTCTACCTGCTCGTATCCAGACAGGGATGTATTGCTCGGAAAACTCACAAAATCTCTACAAGACCAAAATTCTAGGAAGTTCTTTTATACTAATCCTCAAAGTTCATCTTAGGTCTACGTGCTCTAATCAGAGTTTATCTAAATCTAGCTACCAAGGTTTGAACTAAACTTCCTCTGATACCAACTGTAACACCCCGACCCTAGTTACCCAGAGTCGGTGCATTATTACATTACATTGGCATGATCATGAGAAAGATCAAGTCTCGAAAGACCGATTAGTTTAGTAGCCTTGGAATAACTAGATACATCTATAAATTTTTACATTACATCATAAAAAAAACATCTTGTCTTCATATCCCCTCATACTATCCCTGCAGGTCATTCATAAATTACTTCTTCATAATCCTGGAAAAAAAAAATAAAACATTGAAAGGGGTGAGCTCGGATGCTCAGTAAGGATAACATTATAGCAGAAGCTTTCATAAATAAGCATAAACACTTAAGGAAATTTATAACTAAAACAAAAGCCTTTGAAACTTGAACTTCAGCATAAAATGGCAAAGGTAAAATGAAATAATGCCATTTACTTACTCACATGGATATTCTACTAGTCGAATGATCACATGCAATATCAATAACCACTTTCATAATGATGGAATGCATAATGCCAGACTATCATAACCACATAGCCAAGGCCTCGTGCCAAGACTACAAATAAGATTTTGCCAAGGCCTTGTGCCAAGACACTAGTTTGTCTCATGAGACCTACCGATGCATCGAGGAGCTATAGCGGGCTCCACCCGTCACTTATTAAGTCCAATGCATTACTCATATGAATAGGTTTAAGCATAAAATAAACATTCGTATTAAAACTAGCATACGAAATGTCAATACTTTAACCACAAACCATGAATGGTATAAAAATAGAACATCCACAGTCAAATATAACTCATTTGATACAATATGGAAGATTGTATTGTATCACATTAACCTCAATCATGAATAATGAAGGATGTTGACATAGATGAAAATAATCATCAAAACTATTTGAGAGAAATATCCCCCTTTTCTTGAAAACATTTAAAAGTCACACTATTTGTCAAGAAGCCATTTAAAAATAGATTTTTGAATCAAAGTGTCCCATACCACTTTGAAACCTTTTAAAAGGATTTTTAATTTCTAAACTTTAATGTCCATATAAATAAATCCTTAAAACCATTTTTAAAACATGGACATTAATGAGCAAGATATAGAAGAATAAGTCTTTAAAACATTTTTAAAAAGGTATTTTGGTTCGAGGTTCCAACCAAAAGAGACACTTGAATACAAATAATTGTGGTAATCAAAACTTTGTAATATCATGAGAATAAAGGGATTCATGATATACTATGTCAAAGTACATTATATACACCACATAAAAGTGATTTGGTGTATATCAACAAAGAAGTCTCAATGGAATGTAAATTGAGATGAAATCTCTCATAAAGGTTGTATCCTTAGGTTAAGGATAAATCAACGACATAATTATGTGTGACAAATATAAATACACTAAATATGATTGGATATTCAGTGTAAATCAATCAAAGGATATTCACACATATTCTTGTAAAAACAATACCAACGAATTGGATGTTTAACTCAACAAATGGAGAATGAGTTAAAATTACTCTTATCAAATTCATATCAATGACATGAGAATTATCAATGGAGTGATTATGTGTATCAAACTTATATCCACAGGAAGGGGAGTGGAAATTATGACATAATCAAATGAATAGTGATTCCACACATAATCTTGGGGTAATATAATCAATGAAATATGCGTAAAGCCAAATGAGTGGAAATTGAAATTCAAATTCCCTTATCGATTAGGTAACCTACGAAACATACACCCATGAAAGAAGTATCATACCCTGATGATGTAAATACCCATAAATTAAAGTATAATACACAATGGATGCAATCATGGGCAGTACACCACATGCAATAATTAAGTGGTGAACAATGGAAATCTCACGGAATTGAAAGTGAGATAAGAAAATCCCTTACCATGTTAATCAACTGAGTTGTATGGCCAAAAGTTAATAACCACCAAATTATTTACAGAATAACATGAATATAAAGACAATCATGATAATATATATCAAATGGCAGTACACAATACACCACTTTAAATAATTTAGTGGCGAACAATGGAAATCTCACGGAATTGAAAGTGAGATAAGAGAATCCCTTACTTTGTAATTTTTCCTTGGTCGATGGTAGGTTTACCTCCTGTATAATGGTGAAATAATTCTTATTGAATAATACAAGAATCATTTACTTTAATATGATATCATATATGATCTTTTAACATTGATTTGTTAATAATACCTTAGAATTATAGTCATTTCGGGTGTTAACGGGTTCATTTTACTTTATATTCTTTGTTATGTGAGCCATATTCGTTATTAATGGGATGTATATTATTCATATCCAGAATGATATAAAGTCCTTAGATACTATTTTTAAATCATCAAATTATAATTATACTTGAATGGATATGATGGACAATGAATCTCATCGCGTTCGTGGAGACGGTAGTCCGCACGTACGCACGAACGCTACTTCCATTTAATTTTTCATTTTAAAAGAATTGAATCCAAATGATACATAGGTATATTATTATTCCAGTATAATATAATATTTTATATATGTTACTTAAGTTCATTAACACCATCCTTTATACGTTCCATGTGTGGTATGAACGAGTCATATCATTTTAAGGGGGCGGTAGTCCGCACTTCCTCAAATGAAATTATTGTATGTATATACAACATGAAACGAATAAGGATATGAAATAAAATTGAATTACAGAAGCTTATATATAAAATATATATCATTAATATAATATTTAATTACAGTGCCATCATAATGGCCACCATGAGAGGCGGTAAGATGTATTTGAACAATCATCGTTTCGTGAGGCGTTAGTTTGCCATCCACAGAAACATTATGTTCATCATCCATTAGATGGAGTTTTGTGTATGTGTAGTTTTAATCCTTATTATAACAACATCCTAGTATATTGTGGATACTGGTGTTGTTACAAAAGAAAGGAAATAAAAAGAGTTTGGGGGTTGGAGAAGCAAAATAAATGAAAATAATTTAAGAGAAATTGTTACCTTTAATTTAGGTAACTCACTTTGGTTGGAACCAAAGGACTTCTTGAAATGCTTTCTTCCTAAGGGGAAGCTTCAAGGAGGAGGATAGGGATGTGGGGAGCTTGGTTGGGCAGAGTTTGGACGAGCCAAGTGGCTTGAGAGGTGTGAGGAATGAGTAGAAGTGGTCTCCTTTTATAAGGGAGAAGAGGGGCTCTTTAGGAAAGAGTGAAACTATTACTTTATAATATAGTTATATTCGGTTTATAATGGTCCAAAAATCATTGAGGTCGAAGATAAGATGACTCATATTCTAAATAACATCAACCAATAAGAATTGGACAGGTTTTAGATAATATTTTAATCATTATAATCTTATTTATTTAAATGATTTATTAATGAGGTAAACATTTCATCATTATTGTGTCATTAATAATTTAAATTATTTGATGTCTAAAAATTATAAATAAAATATCATTATGTAGGAAATCTTTTTAGCTTTCTAATTAATATTTATAATCGAAAATCCAACATGTATAACCCTATGTAAAAATTGTTCTTCTAAAAGATGTAAGCTTATGCCATTTTTATTTTTATTTTAACTTTATTAATATAAAGTGTCCCTACCACATACAAGTGGCTCCAAGGGGTCCCCAAATTGACCCAAGGATGCTCATGGTCGGGTATGTGTCCACCAATAAGGTTAGGACACGTTTTAGGGTAATTTTGTATTATTATAATATTATTTTTTAACCCTTATTTACCGGATTTACCCTTAACCATGGTAAATAAAATATTTACCACAGTAATTATTCAAAATGTCTAAAAATAAAAGTTACCTATTTACAAAATTTGGAGATCCTGATTCCAAATATGGAATCCATTTTTCTAAATTCAAAACACAGAAGTGGCAGAAATTAATTTAAAATTAATTCCCGCTGTCAAAACAAAAAGCGTGTTTTTAAGAGGTAATAACTATCAAAAGATTGACACTTGTTTATGTTGGGTTTAATTGTAAAATTATGTCCAATGACCAACATTATATTAAATGGTAAAAATATATTCTAAATATACTTTATAACCACTCAAATTCACAATTTGTCACCATTAATTATTTTGATTAAAAAAGTTGTTTTTAATTAAAATTTAGTAATTTTCACTATTCATCAAAATATAAAAGTTATCCGAAAAGTACCAAAATTTCAGCCTAGGCTAATTTCAATATTCAAAATCCAAAAATGAAGTCCATTTTGAAATATAAAATATATATGATTTCAAAAATTAGGTATTACTATTCACAACGGCTAGTTTAATTAGTTGTGGTGTGTGTTAGAACTCGAGGTTGCGTACAACACACGCTATCGCATTATTCGAAGGGAAACGTATCGTGGAAGCTTGGGGTGTTACAAAACTACACCATTCATGCTTTTTTAAATGGAAATGTTTGGAATCATTCAACAAGGTGACCCCTTTTGTTTTAATACGATGAATGTGATGAAGTTGAAATTCCCATGAAGAATTATTCAGACTATTTGAAAGGAAGGATGAAAATTAATAAACATTTCTTCAAACAAAAGAGTCTTTAGTCAAATGAATATGGCAGCTCAGAAGAAACTAAGGAATAAGAGTCGGAGGGATGAAAGGATCATGATGAATATTTTTTTTGTTTCAATTGATAGAATTTCCTAAAAAAGGAAGAATGTGGCAATGTATAAGGTTAATTATAATGTAGTTTAAACCATCGGAAGGAAATAGAATACACTCTTAAGGAAGTAAAAGTTAGGATAACCAAAAGGAATAAATACAACCAAGGGGTTTGCAATGGATTCTTTTTATGAAGTAGTAGGAAGGTTAGAATTTTGAGTTGAATTAAGAAATTGTAAAACTGATGTTTTCAATGCCTGGGAACCTATAAAAGTATATTGATTACACTTTCATAATTGATAAACAGGAAGGGGGAATTGATGTTTTAAAAACATTATATAAGATAAAATCAATCATATAAATGAAATTGAATAAAAATTCGTAAGGGTATGAAAAATTGTTAGGTATCTGGAAAATCTATTGAATCTCGGTATGACCTTGGAAATGGTATCATTCATTCAAGATAAAATATACATGTAGATCATTGAGGTCCATCAAAGAAAAAGAAACCTCCAAATCCAAATAATATGTCTATTATGATTTTTTACCAAAAAAGATACCATAAATGGTTGATGTTAAAATACATGAACCTCATCCAATATTGAAAATTGATTTTTGTATGAATCAAAACTACACGATTCATAGAACCCATTGGATAACCAGTAGTACTGGTTTCCCACATAGGAATTCACCCCACATGAGATGTTGTTATTGTGGACTGATTGGACACTCAAAAAGTGTGATACATATAAAAGTGGTAACAAAATGAATATATACAACATAGGAATCCAAAAAGAAATCAATATTATAAAATATCCTTTTATGATTACTCTTTCAGTTGAGGAGGATTTTGGATCATGGAATGATACAACTCATTGACAATTCTGATAAATGTGTTGAAGTCACATAAATATAGTCTTAACCAGTAATTAAATTTGTAATTAAATGGTTTAAAAATGAAAAATTAGTTGGTATATTTTAAATATGAATTTTTCATATTTTAAATTGAGAAAGATTAATATTATCAATCCTTGTTGAGTATGATTTAAAAAACAAGGAAATAGATGAATGGATATCAATAGGCGATGTTGGTAATGATTTATTTCAATGAATTAAATCACATTGAAATATGGATCAATGATAGTGGATGCACCTCGAATATGATAAGAAATAAAAAAATGGTCATATGAATTATATATTTTAAAGATGATACTATATGATTTGGTAACGATGGACATAAAATTATTGGCTTTGGAAAATCCTTGTTTGGGGGGAAACGATACGAGACATGAAGATATCTTTGTTGTTGAAGGTCTAAGTCACAACATGCTAAGTGTATGTTAATGTTGTGACTTAGGACATGCCATAATAATTTCCATGTAATTATGTATCATTATGAAAAAATATGGTGCAATTGTTTTTTAGGGAAAAACTATATATAGATATATCAAAATTGTATGTAGATAAGAAGGTATGCACTTTCATTCCATGTATGAAGAAAACACATTATGTAATTAATTTACTAGTTAGTTGAGGAAAACTTACTTTAAATATCATTTGAAATATGATTCTTATATGGATTGTAGTTGGTTATCATGTGATCAAACTCATATGTGTGATATTTTTCAATAAGTGAATATCATTCGGAATAAATATAAGAATATATAGAAATGGTAAATAGTTGATTAAGTATTTGAATATTGAATTGTGGGGAACTATTTAACCATGTTATATTGATGGGAGGATGTCTTCTGTTCTCATCATTGAGGATTTTAGCAGAATTGATTGGGTTTCACTCATCACCCACAATCCTATGGTGTTAAATATCATAACAACATACTGAATGGAAGTTAAAAATGTGATCTATAAATGAATATATAAGAAATAAATAGATAATAGAACTGAGTTTGAAAATATCCACGTGGAATATTATCTCGAGAAATAGTGTATAAGGAACCAAGATTCCGCATTAAGAACAGAACATCAAAATGGAGTAGTTTAGATATGAAATCAAGCTATAAAAAATATGGCTAGACCAATGCACATTGATAATGACCTTCTAGAGATTTTTTTGGAAAGATGTAGTGATAACATTATTGTACACATAAAATATTAAATTATTATTTATGAATGACTGTAAGAGTCCATAAGACCAGTGGTATGAAATGAAGTAAACATTGAAGTATATTCAAGTGTTCAAAAGTAAGTATTCCATCCTCATTAAAGACAAAGAATACAGCTTGAATCCAGTGGAGATAAAGGGATATTTCTTCTGTACAAAAAAAATTGATGAATATAAATTTTTAAATAAGGTTATAGGAAATTTAGTTGGAAAAAATAATGTAACTATAGTATAGAATAAGATGAATCATTACAAAATAAATGACTAGTCTTAGGATGATAGTAATGAATATATAAGAAGACCATAGATTTTAGAAACTTGATACTAATTTAGAAGACGATTTAAATGATAAAAATGATAAACAAAAACTAGAGTCTACACAAATATCAAATAGAGGATCTGAAATAAATATACAGAACATAATTAGTGATCAGTCTGCCCTAGTGTAGAAAAGGAGGATGAAGAATCTATAAAAAGAATCATCACCATAATAGGTAGAGCCTTAATTTATTGAGTAAACTGTAGTATATGACCACTGAGTCTAGACTAGGAATGAAAATATTAACCAAATTTATAATAGTAATACAAGATCGATTGTTTCGAGCCCAATTGATAAGAATGTCATACAGGCTAAATCGGTGGTTTTCAACAAGATGATTGAATATAGAACAAGGATCCGAAAAAGATAATGACTAGGGTAAAAGATACACTCCTAGATAGAGGGAATCGATGTTGAGGGAACATTTTAATGTTATGTAAGACTATATATAATCAGAATATTTGTGGCCATAACATTGCAATGAAAGATCTATCTTTTCTTGATGGAAGTAAATTCTGTATTTCTTATTGGGGGTTTGTAGAAAAATATTTATGTAGAGTAGCCATTTGGTATTATCAATAATGAATATGTGAATATTGTTTACCAGATAAAGACAATTCTATATAGGATGAAGCAAGAACGAAGAACATTGTATTCAAGGATATATTAGTTTTTGGAGAAGTTATATTTTAAGAATGGTAGATTTTATTAAACTCCCTATGTAAACAATGATAGTAATAAAAGGACAATTGTTCTGGTATATGTTAATGAAATACAATTTTGTGGTCTATATGATGCTCAATGAACTTAGTTCATACAATTCATGAAATGTTTATTCGAAATTTCAATGATTTTTTTAAATGATGTTTTCCTTGTATTATAGGTAACATATAGAAATAATGGCACATTTATCTCTATATATAACTATTCCAAGGAGTTTTTTAGAATATTTGAAATGGATAAATCCGTGGAGATAATGACTCTATTGGCTACATGGATTAAACTATCACTATATGATTAACGTAATGTAGATAATGTCATTGAATACAGAATTATATTTGGTAGTTTATTATACATTACAACGAAAACAACAGATATTGTCTTATCCACATGCCTGGAAGAAAGGTTTCAATGAAATCCCACATAATTCCACTATAATGATGTCAAAAAAATCATTAGTTTATTAAGGGAATGATAGATTTCAGTTGATGTATAATGAAAAACCTCTACATGAGTTATGAGTAAATAAAAATCTAGATTTGTCCAGTTTGGTAGGTTATATAAAATAGACATTAGGTGGTTCATTCTATCATTGTATATTGTGTATTTATTATATTATAAAGAAACATAATAAAAAATTTTATGAACATAAGAAGATGAAAATATTTCCACAATAAAATAATGAGGGTAATTATTTCGGATGAAGTAGTAACATGATGAAATGTGAATTGAAGGTAAATCTCGGATCAAAATCCATTAAGATAATTAATGTTCAATAAATCACATCAAAAATTAGTTCCATCACACATGGTAGATGAACATTGAAATCAAGTATCATTTTACTAAGGGTAAGGTGGAAAATGTGGTTTTGAAATTGGAGCATGATCCAATAGAACTACATGATGCCTGCATTCTAACAAAGGACATACCCAATGAATCCTTCAATCAATATCAATGGCTCTAGGAAATTAGTCAAATCCTCAATCATAAAAAATCATGGATGTGGGACCACAAATAATTGTGGTATTATTAGTTTTACCTAATGATATGATCTGTGTTATTGACACAATTGATGACCAAAACTAATTGAGCATCTAGTTCATTGATAATAGAGTAAAACTTATTGCTATAAAACTGAGAAAATGTATTAATAAATATAGGGGATATACTGATAGGTGAAGCAGAGGTGTTATGGATGTGTTAAATCAACTAATTAAAAATATGAATGATAAACTATGATATAATATAGATGATGAGGACCTAGATGAATGTAGTAGAGTGGTTTTGGAGTGAAGTGTTTTATTGATGAAATTTTCATGTTCGTCTTGTTTCTTAAACTGAACATGGATCAAGTGGGCTTAGAGTTAGTGTTGAGTTAATATTTTATCACTTACATAACTGCAAGAAGAAAATATTTTGTAGAATATGGGAGAATATTTATCATTGTGTACAAATGTGAACAGTTGTCAGTAAACCCAAAGGGGGAGATTATTAAGAAAAAATATATCTTAGATGGTGTTTTTAGGATGATAGTGGTTATTGGAAATGTTTTTTTTTTTTGATAAATTCTTATTATCAAAGAAGGATTGAAAAATTAGCATTTATTATGAAAAAAGGAACATGGACATGCACAAAGTACTCGTTCCACAAATAAATATGGACTCATAGTTGGATCTTTCGGAAATTAGAGTTCATACTCACACCAAGTACTCTAAAAAATGAAGAATACAGAATCACATCTGGGACATGCGCAAAGAGTGAATGTGGAATCACACCAGGGACTCGTGCAAAGTTTAAATTTTGAACAAGGTTCACTATGTGAGAATTTTATACGAGGTCAAGATAGTGTAAATTATATATAAATGTTTTTGGAGAGTTAAATCTAAAAAGGTTCATTGAGATCTAATGAAGACCTTGGTTCTTAGAGCCTGAATTATGAATGGAGGTTCTTTGAGTATGAATGCTGAACAGAGGTTCAGCGAGTGTGAATGATGATTGAAGGATCACAGAGCCTAAATAAGAAATACACCATATAGTTAATGCAATGTTAATATTGAATAGGGGTTTGTTCTAGGGAATTAATCTAAAAGGATGTGCAGAGAAAAAATGTTCAACATGACTGGCACCACAGAATCAGGATAGTTAGTTCGAAAAGAATGATTATAACAAAAATTAGGAGGGTAATGGAGCATGTGGATGAAATGGAATAGATTGTTGTCCATGATTTTTAGAGTTAAGGTGGTGTTTATATGGCTACTAATACACAAAAACCATTCCTTCATCATAACCAATGTTATTCAAAAAGGATTTATCTAATGAAAAATCAAAGAGAGGCTTGTAGTGAGATCTTACAAATTGGGTCATGACATGGTTTTATGGTTAACTGATTGTGTATATAATTTTTTGTATGGAATATAAATTTTGAATGTGTTGCACTTTATCAGAATCATGTCTTATGCGAAGACTTTACATGGGATTGTTCTAGTGTATCATCTGAGGGTTCTTACCCAGAGCTCACACTAACTGTGAAAAGGGGATTCGCTCAGGGTTTCTAATCTGGGTTCACTCTAGGGTTTTATATAAGGGTTCTCAGAATGGAAAATCAATCCAACACCTTGATCAAGGGTTCACACCAGGATCTCACACAAGAGGTTATATTCCATGGTATGTCATTGGGGTATCTCAATGGAGACTTTTATAAGGAGATACACACCTACAATACCCGTTGAGTACTATCATTGTCATATATGAATTTTCAAAGAGAAAAAAATATATAGGAACAACATCATTTGATAGTACATGTGAAATGATCTTATACCTTGTTACATTCAATGAAGATAAATTTTGAATTTACTTATATTGATAATCTTTTATAAGAGGTTGTAGTTATTGTTTTTGTGGTATTGGGAAGGTTGTTCCAGTTATATTGTAAGTGAATGTGTTTCATACAAGTGTTTTTATAACATCCCACACGTTACATATAGATATTAATTAAATATTGAATAATATTTACTATATAACACAAAGAAACCTTGCTAGGACCGTATATGTTTTGTTTATTTCTAAACTATGAAACATAAACGATTAGTTCATAAAACAGTCAAATTTTATCCCACTTATTTATTCAAAACTACAATAATTTTTGAAATATCTTACTTAATACTCTTATAAATGACATGGGGAAAAGAAACATATGAAATGTTGAGCTTAAATTCTCAGTAAGGTAAAACAAGGTAAATATCAATCATATCCATGACATTTAAAAATCATATCTTGCATATAAAAGATCATTATATCATGTCATGAGATAAATCATAAAAGTGAAATGTCAACCCAATATTCATAACACAAGACCTGAATTATTTTTGTCATAAACACATAATCATATATGATCATTTCATATTAGTCAAGTGTCATTTCCAAGACAATCATAGTGGAAAAAGTCAATTACTGAATTGAGTTTAATCTTCGTTATAGCCCAATATTACAGAACAAGATTTACTAGTCGCTCCAATCATGTCTATCCCATAAAATATAAATCATTACCAAATGAATTGGAGGGAGATATAGGTCTCGCCCATCTTATAATGATACCATTTTTATTTGTTCAACAAAAACATAAAAATCATTCACCAGATCATAACCCATAATATAAAATGGGTTTCTTAAACATCATTCCATCAAAATTGATATAAAAATGGATTTACTAAGTTACATTTCATCATATAAACAATAAAATAATTTTAATTTTAGGGATAGTAATATAACGCTTTTTAAATAGTTTCATTTTATATTTAAAATAATTTTGATAAAACACCTGAAATTAATTCTTGAGGAAAATATTTATTCTTTTTATAAATCATTTTACATCCTCAAAATGCCACAAAAGAATAGAAGAAATCATTTTATGTGAAAATAACCTCATAATATTTTAGGGTAAGACTCAAGGAAATAAGTTATCATGGAACTATAAATATAAATTCATGCCGCATAATTAAAAACAATTGCATGGTACATTTGTAGGAGAAGTCAAAAAGTACCTAATATCAAATAACAAAAAAAATATTCATTCTATACCATTTACTAAAAATTTACATATGGTTAAACATTATACATTTTTAGAAGAATATAAACAATATTACACAATTAAGAATCATGTATGTAGATGATAAATATACCCTAGTAAATACATACTTGTAATTAATCAAAAATAAAAATGAGATTATAAAATTATCCATTAACATAGGTCTGATATGGTTCTTTTATAACTGAAACTACTTTATAATGATTTAAATAATTTAAATGATTTATTCCAGAATCATAATAATTTTTATGATAACATTTATGATCATATTCTAATACATTTTATAGAAACATGTAATTGTTACTCATTATTCAAGTATTAACTACTTTATGTTATTATGAATTTTTTTTCAGAGAAGTTCTTATTCATATTTTTAGGTAAGAGTTATCTAAATTACATAATTGTATTATTATAATATATATAATATTCAATTAATTTATATAATCATTCTTTAATAATGACTTGTATAAAAAATCAAATCTCAACGTGGAGTTGGTAAGTCGTACGTATGCATGAATGATGATATCAGTCCCATAACTGTTGATTGATATTGAGGTGGATGGTGTATATTATTTCAGAATAAAAATATTTTTATAAAAAACATATATTTTTATCAATTCCTTTATTAGACCCTTCCATATATGCTGGTGGAGAAAAACGGATTACACCACGACATGCAGACGTTTTGTCATGCTTACGCACGCATAGTGATTACATTTTTCATAGGATGGATAGAAGGTGAAATATAGTTGTTTAATAATTATAATAATATATCAGTATATGAGTTATACTTATGTTATTTCATTATATTGAGAAAAATAATAAATATGAATTATATGAATAATGAAATTTTACAGAATTGGGAGTAAAGATTACAACTTCCTTGACGTGATTCCTCTAAATATTTTCATAGTTCCCTGGAGATGATCTTTAAAGATAAAAAAACCTATATAATAAAAATAGGGAATTTTAGAAGGAAAAACTATAGTGGGTGGCTGAGATTGGAGGCTCAAAATGAAATTATGAGATGATGGAAGAGGTACCCTTTTACAATTGATCTTAGAGGGGATTTTCAAAACTCTATAAATAATAATTTATAATAAAATAAAACCATTCCCAAAATCCACAAAAATGTATCAATATTAGTGATGAAGTTATATAGTGTTCCAATATCATCAAAAATTAAAAATTTTAAATGTTATTTTGTGAATATAAACCATATATTATAATTGCCCCTTAGTTATTCAATTCAATTTTAATTTTTCTAATAACATTAAAAATATTTTAAAGTTATAAATATTAAAATATATGGTGTTAAATGACCATAAATGGATATTGTAATACATATTATATCTTATAAATATAACTTTGTAATTTTGAGATATTTTTATTATTTTTATATAATTGAATAAAATTATATTTTTATAAAATATCAAGTGTCAATTTAGACACTACTAATTTATTTGAATTTAAATAAAATATAAAAATAATATAAAATTGAAAAAAATATTTAATACAATCATAGAACGTCATAGTCAAATAAAATTTTTTTGGGGACCATTAATTAGTTCATATTGTATTTATTTTAATATTTTTAAAACCAATTATTTGATATTTTTATTAATAAAATAATTTCATATAACTATTGTGTCGACATTAATGGTAATTACTTAAGATATATAAAAATTATAGATAAACTCATATGATTTAGTTAATTATTTTATATTTCCAGATAATATATATATTTTATATTATATCTTAGTTATCCATATATTAAAATTAATATACCTATATAAAATGAGATTGTGACATTTTTTCACATTCATTAGTTTTTATTACATTCATGTCATATTCATAGGTATTTAGCCATAATGTTAATCCATTTAGAAAAATATATGATAAGGGTTGAATTTAGTCATCCAATTGTATTTTCCCATATTTTAAGGCAATTTAATATTATTATTTTTACCATTAATTACATGAATTACCTTTAATGATTGTAATTTGTTATTTTTATCAAAGTTACTATTAATAATTACCAAAAATAAAATTGTATTATTAACATAAATTGGAACTACTTAGTCCAAATATGGAATCCATTTTCCAAAATTCAAAATATAGAAGTTGCAGTAATTAATTTAAAATTTATCCCATTGTTGAAATTTGAAACCATGTTATAAAAACATTACATAAAATTGATGTTTTTTAAACTATAAATTCAATGAAATGTTAATTATAATGAAATAATTTTCATTTAATGATAAAAATATATTATATATATACTTTAGAACCATTAAATATTATAATTTATCAATATATATTATCTCAATGAAAAAAAATTTATTAAAATTTACCTTAATTTTAGAATTCATCAAAAAATGAATGTTATAATAAAAATATCAAAAATTTATCCAAATGAAAATTTTATATCCCTCATCAAAAATAAATGAATATTTTTTATGAATAAAATTATTAATGTTCCAAAATCATAATTTAAAATTCGTTCTCTATTCAATGGTGTAAAATTAACCTTAAAACAGATTATTATAAATCAAATAGGGTTTTATTAATTCCTTATGACAGAAATATCCATTGGATTAATATAAATTTTTTTCTATTAAGTAAACAACACATATATATCTCATTAATTTCATTAGCAAAATTAATTCACTCAAAAATAAAAATATCTAATTGATTTATATTTTTCATAAATAATATATAGCCAATGAGTTCATAAGGAATTTTCATAAGATTTTTATAATTATTCCCAAAAATATATTGACTAATATATAATAGTAATTTTATAAAAAAATAATATCTTGGTTTGTATATCTTCATGATTGAATGTAAATCCAGCTACTAAAAAAAATTTAAAGAAAATATTCCATAAAATATTAAGCTGTTATATTCTACACCCCTTAAACAGAATTTCTATCTCAAAATGTATCACTTTGAAACAAATAAATGAGGATACATCTCCTCTATCATATCTTAAAGTTCTCATATATATTCTTCAAATAGGTTGTTCCTCCATAAAACAACAACCACATGGGTGTTCTTGTTTTGTGGAAGTTTTTCACTACGATCTAGAATCTCTATCGGTGGTTCTCCATAAGAAAGATCTTCCCTTAGTGACATGACATCTGAGTATAGTATATTTGATGGATCATGTATGTAATTTCTCAAGATATATGCATTGAAAACATCATTATCATCAGAGAGATTCGATGGAAGATCCAATCAGTAAGATACGTTCCCAACCTAATCCATAATTTCAAAATGAACAATATAACTAGGGATTTGTGAACCCTTTTACAAATATAATTAATCTCTTCAAGGGAGATATTTGTAAGAACAAAATATCATCCAATAGAATATCTTGGTCTTTTTATTTGTTTCCATCAATACGTTTTTTTCGAAATTGATCTTCTCTTATGTGTTGTTGAATAGATCTGATTGTTCTTCCATTTAATCATCAAGATCAGGTCCCAATAGATTTATTGCCTAAAATTCATCCCAGAAATTTGGATTTATGCACATTGTTTCATTAAGGGCATCAAAAGGATCCATATTAATAATAGAATGAAAGCTGTTATTATATGAAAATTGCACCAATGGTAGGTGTTCATCCCAACCACCTTTGAAATCCATAATGAAAGCTCCCAACATGTCTTCCAGAGTTTTAATTTTCCTCTCAGATAGACTGTCTATCTAAGGATGATAAGAAGTGATGAAACAAAACTCTATATCCATAGAATACAGAAGACATCTCCTGAACATCGAGGTAAACCTATGATATTGATCGGAAATAATGAAATTTTTTAATCCATTCAATCATACCAATTCCATTACATATATAATGGAATGACGAACTAGGGATAAATACTCTCTAATATCAATGAAATTATCCGATTCCATTAGGCGATCAAATGTATCCCATATATCATTTTTTTCCTTTGGATGCTTTGGGAAGTCCATTTACAGAGTCCATAGTTAATTTTCCCATTTCTAGTTTGGTATAGGTAATGGTTGTAACATACCCTTATACATCTATCTCTTATCCTTAACATGCTAAAAAACCATTCATTGAGATACATTTTCAGTGACATCTCTTTTCATTCCATCCCACCAGAAGTACTATTTCATGTCCTGTACATATTTGTGCTTCCATGGTAAATAATGAATGAATAAATATGAACCTCAACCAATACCTCCTTCTTTAATTATGGTTTGGTAGGAATCAAAACCCAATTCTTGAACCTTATAATTTCATATAAATCAATTTTGAATTCAAGAACTTTTCTCACCTTATTTTGTAACTCTATTTCCTCCATATGTGCCTCATTAATCATCACAATTATAGATGTTTGTACATTCATTTAAGAAATATAATATTTCTCCACTTCCATTAAAATTTAATGATCGATAATTTTTAAATGCAAAAATATTGGACATTTTTTTATCCCCATAATTGATAATCTAACATGGTCTTTCTGACTCAAAGCAACTTCCTCCTTATTCTCTTTCCAAGGGTGATAACTTATTTGGTAATTGTAATATTTAATCAACAATAACCATCTTATTTGGTGCCTATTCATCTCCTTTTCTGTGAAAATGTACTTTAAGATTTTATGATCAGTATAATATCTCCCCATTCACCATGAAGATAATTCTATTATATCTTTAATGAAATGAATACTGTAGCAAACCGCAATTCATGATTATGGTTATTTTTCTCATTAATTTTCAACTATAATGAGGGAAAAATCTACCACCATTTCATTTTTCATGATAACACATCCCATCCCCTCTGTGGATGCGTCACTGTAGATCACAGACCATTCTCTACTACAAGGAAGTGTGAGCATAGGTGCACTGGCTAAACTTCATTTTAACTCTTTGAAATTATATTGACATTCCTCTATATAAACAAATATAACTCATTTCTAAGTCAACATGGTGATTGTATTATATTATCAGGAAACATATTTCACAAAATGTTTATAATATCCAGAGAAACCAAGAAAACTTCAGATCTTAGTTAATGTTGTTGGTCTGGACCACCTTTTAATAGCCTCTGTTTTTGTTGGATCCACAATTATACCATCTATTGAGTTTATGTGACCTAAAAATTAATGTTTATGAAGAAAAAATTCACAATTAAAAAATTTGGCAATATGATTCTCCTTTATCAGGGTCTTTAGTACAATTATTAAGTTACCTTCATGATTTCCTTTATCTTTGAATATTCATGAATATCATCAATAATGTCTAGAAAATACTGAACAGTAAATACTCTATTTAATAGATAGATGAATATAGCTGGGGAATTAGTAAGACCAAAAGGCATCACTATAAATTCATAGTGTTCATATGTTGTAAAAAATTTTGTCATTGTTGTATCATCCTTTTTGAGCCATAAATGATGATATCAGGATTGAAGATCAATCTTGGAAAAGAATTGAGCTCCACATAGTTGGTCAAATAAGTCATCAATTTAGGGAAGAAGATATTTTTTAATGATAATGATCTTGTTATATTCGCAATAATGAAGCTAGATTCTGATTTATATATATTTATTCGTCAAAAATAGAATCGTTTCTCCCCAAGGTGACTCAATAGGGCGTATGAATCTCTTATCAATATTCTCTTGGAGTTTCTTCTTCAATTCCAGCAACTTAATTGGGTCCAGTCTATATGTTTTGTTTGAAATTGGTATAACAGCTTGTATGAGTTCTATTGAAAAATAAACGTCACGATTTTGGGGGAATCCATGAAATTCATCTGGAAAGAAATCCTAAATCTCTTATTCAATGGGCATATTCTGAATCGTGAGTTTATCCACAACCATTTGAGATAAATAAGCTTCGTTTAGTAGAATCAAGACCCATAAGATGAAATAATTTTATATTTAGAAGGTTACATTCATCCTTGCATCGACAAATGATCGTAGATTTATTGGAATATGAAATGTGAATTCCCTCCCTTGGAAATTGATATGAGCTCCATATCGAGAATGAAAATCCATGAAATTAATCACATTAAAATCCACTATAGGAAGGATCACAAGATTTGTTAGAAGCACATCCCCACAATCATCAACTAGATAATAATTATAAACTTTTGTTATGACTGTTATGACATTGGGAGTTGTCACAGCTAACTCAATATCTAATTGTTGAGGTAATATATAAATAACCATATAAAATTCTACATAAATAAAAGTGTATTTTTATCCAGAATCTAATAAAACGTTTTCTAATTTATAGTGAGATAAGTGTACCTTTCACCACATCATTATCGTACTTCGCATCACCGATAGTAATTTCATGTGACTCCCCTTGGTATTTTTCATAAGTTCTCGTTGACGTCTATCATCATCAATAACCCATATATTAGTTCCTTGACAAGTATAATTCCCCATTCCCTTGAACATGTAACATTGATGTGTATGATGTGAAATCCATTTTTCTTTTCCTTGTTTGTATCATTATAAATAATTTCCCTCTCACATAGGCATTCAGCTGCCCAATTACATTCTTTCCACACATAAAAAACTTACAATTTCCATTAAGTAAATTCCCTCCTTGTTTCATTCCACAATTTTAGGATAAGGGATTTGTAATGGCTCGGACCTCTCCGGACCATTCCATTGTCAAAAAGAAGGTCATGAAGTGCTCTAGAGGGTAAAATGGAATTTTCCCACACTTTCTAGAATTTTGAAACTACACGCCATGTAGTTTGAGTACACGCCGTGTACCCCCTTCCCGGGTATACCCCGTGTTGCAGACCATGTCGTTGCTCTGTGGAATAATGGGTGCACGTCGTGTGTCCAGTTCTAAACGTCGTATAGTCCTTCCCCGCGTACACGTTACCAGTCAACAACCATGTACCATGTTGGAGTTGTTTCCTTTCCGTGTTCAATAAATGAGTACACGCCATGTGTCTAAACTACACACCGTGTAGTCATTCCCCGCGTATGCGTTACCCACAAACCGTGTGTTGGCCAGTCAACGTCCGCAGAGCCGTGTTGGAAGCTGCGTGGTGACCATGTGAAAGAACCGAGTACACGTCGTGTACCATAATGTACATGTCGTGTACTTTTTATTTTCACACCTATAAAAGGAGGGGTACCCTCCTCCATTCAACTCACCCATATCCTCTCCTCTCCTCTCCTCTGAGCAGAGCTCTCTCAAGAGACTCGAAGGCTCTTCCTTCCATAACTTCTTCGTCCAAGCTCTGATTTACGATCTGTCAGCTGCCACGGGATCGTAACGACGAGGTGGAACTTCCAAGCCTAGTTCCGTTGTCTTTCCTTTGGCCCTCCCTTTCCGACTTACACCTGAGGAGGTTTTACCGGGACCCGACAGATGTGACAGACGTCTTCTAAGGTTGATCCAGGGGAGCGTTGCGCTCAAGAACCTGTTGAAGTAGTTATCATACCTTTGTATCTCTAATTTTTTTGCATCATGCGGGGTGGGTGTCTTCTTGTTTACGTGAAACACTTTTGAATCTGTTTTAATAAAGATAATAATTGGCTTATATAACAGGGATGGGATGTTGTGATTTTTGTTACGTTTTATCCTGTGATATTATGTTGTGAATTGAATGAGCATCTACCTACTTAAAATCACAGTCGTTAAGGGCCTTTTCTTATGCAATTAAATATTTCCCTATCCTTATATATTTTTTATGGATGGAAGCTTGTGGAATGTGGAAATTGGATAATCATGTAATGTTGGTTGATTAAATGAAAAATCTGGAACCCTTGTGTGATCACCCCGGTTAAACAAAGTGGAATAATGAATATGTGGGTGTTGGCTTGGTTACGTGTCATGTGTCGGGGGTGTTCTGTGGGTTGTTGTGGATCGGGTGAGAAGCGGGGCTATAGTTGACTTGGTTGTGGGTTGGTTTGAATGTTGTGTTGATAACAGACAGTGGGGCTGCAATAAATTGTATTAAAGGGATGATGATGTGTGGTTTCGGTGCGGTTGTGGTTATAGTGGTTTGCAGCGGGGCTGCAGGGTTGGGTTTTAATGTGAACGGGTTATGGGTTGTGACTATTAAATTAAAGTGGAAGAGTTAATGAATGGTGGGGCATGAAACAGAAATAATAATCAATGGGGTTGGTTTATTGATAAGAAAGGCGTGGTTGTGATGCTCGTGTTTTATTAACTTGATTTGTGAATGGCAGGGATATGTTTTAGTAATGTTTGGTGTGGTTCGTTGTGGATAGTTTACTAGTATTTAAGGAACTAAATAAACTATTTTCTTCTGAAATGTGAAAACCTAAAGGGGTTTGGGTTTGTTTTTTGTATGCATGCTTCATAGTAGCAGTGCCGAGGTAGGTGCTCAGTTTCTCTTTTTAGAAGCCATAGGTTGGGCTGTGTGGTTGGTATATTTATATATATCTGTATCTTTTGTGTTTTATCACACCCCACCCATGTTGACCAATTAGTGCCGAACACTCCCATTTTAGGGGAGAGGGTGTTTCTCCCTTAGTTACTAGCTCCTTCCTGCTCCTTCTCCCCTAGGATATGATCGCTTGAGGCGACCTTACACCTAATAATCTTCGGGTAGGTTTCGATTGGGGTGGTTTTAGCCCAAGACTCCTCGGGTAGGTTCTACTATTTCCCAAGAATCTTCGGGATGAGTTCTAGGTGTGTGCAGCCGGGATACGTGGTTGTGAGGCCCAGGTGTGTGCGGCTGGGATATGTGGTTGTGAGGCCCAGGTGTGTTCGGGCTGGATACGTGGTTGTGAGGCCCAGGTGTGTGCGTCTGGGATACGTGGTTGTGAGGCCCAGGTGTGTGCGGGCGGGATACGTGGTTGTGAGGCCCAGGTGTGTGCGGGCGAAGAGATTGTGGCAGCATCAGGACGTTCGTCATTAGGAAGAGCATCCAACTAAAGGGAAGTGGTGTGGGGTACCCAATACTCTTATTATTATATTCTACTACTACCTGTTGTGATTGTGTTTTGGTGAGTGTGGGTGGTGAGGTTGGGTGGATATAATTCCTTGCTATTTTTTCTTCTATTGTTCTCACAGGACATTAAGATATCTCCCCACTTGTGCACGAGAGCTTTAGGTTTCCCTACTGAGTATAATTCTATGCTCACCCTATGTTTACTTTCAGGATTCCAAGAGGACTACCAGGGTCGTGCGGGACCCTACTAGTTGGACAGTTGGAGTTGTTACTGTTGTTGTACCTTTGTTTTATTTTGGTATTGTACTTTGAGCTTTCTTGAACTTGTACCTTGTTATAATTTGTTTAAACATGCATGTGGGCTTGGTTTGGGTTTATTTATATACACTTGTTCTTTTTCCTTTTGGTGGTTGACTAGTCCTATATCCCGTTCCTAAATAATAAAAAAAGGTATTGCCTCCCATATTTGTGAAAACTCATTCCCTTGGTGCTAGTCGCCACCGCAGGGCCTACTGGAGGCGGGACTCGGGGGTCATTATCTCCCTTTCACCATTGCCAGCTCAGGAGGGGCATCTTTGGTGGGACGGGGTCGTGACAGGATTACTCATCTCCTTTTTAGTGTGGTTTTTAGATTTTCCTTTGAAATCCACTTTTCTCTTTTTGTCAAACCCATATGATTGATGGGATACTACAACATCCTTATCAACCATAATATCACATCAAACAATTGACTTTTATTTATTAAAGTCCAATATCGCTATTTCCCTTTGGACATATCGCGTTAATCCACTAAAGAATCGATAAATTCTACTATCATGTTGGATAATAATTCCCAAAGTGTACCATTAATGTCTTGAAGAACATTCTTCACAAGTACTAATGGATCCATTATCCTTTTTATTAAGTTTGAGGAACTCCTTCTCCATATTTGTTTTATTATTACAATAAAATTAGTTATTTAAAAATAAGTTCTTGAACTCATCCTGGTCCATGGACTCAATTATATCTCTTTGTATCATATTATTGATATGATTAAACCATTAATAAGCTTCTACTTCCAAAAAATAAACTAATAAGATGACATTAACATGTTTAGAACATTGTAGAACTAAAAATATCTTTTCAGTGGTACTGATCCATTGGTCAGCCACTAATGTATCTGAATACCCACTGAATGATGGTGGACACTACCTCATGAAAGACTCGGCATAATTTTTCTCCCTCCTTTGGTCATTTGGATGTTTTACATGATTCATAGATTAAAAATGTTTCCAGATCACAGCTACATGATTTTACATTCCGGATCTAATAAAATTTGGTTTCTCATAGGGACATTCATTTCACATTCAACATTAACGAAGATCCTTCGAGTTACGACCAACGACTAAAACAAAGATTCATAGTGTGAGAAACACATATAATAACACGAAAACCATAGGATCAATAATAAAATTTCTATTGAAGGAACTTTAGGTTTTATCATAGATTATTCTTGAACATCTCTAAAAATTATTATTGGATTGTATCCTATACATTGAAATATCCTTTGTGTTCTTACTGAGGTTATATCATCATAGTTTCCAAATGATAACTATAACTTTTCTCTAATACCCACTATAACAACCCATACATTACGTATAGATATTACTTTAACATTGAATACTATTTATTACCAAACACAATAAAACCATGCTAGGACTGTATAGGATTAGTGTCTTTAGAATGTGAGAATCATAAATAACTGGTTATTAAAACATCCATATTTTATATCGCTTATTTATTCATAAACAGATTAATTTTTGACATGTTGTACTTAATATCCTTCATCATGACATGGGGAAAAGAAAAATATGAAAGTTTTATCTTAAATGCTCATTAAGGGTAAACATGTGAAACATCATTCATAAAAATAACATTTGAAAATCATATCCTACATATAAATAATCATAATATTATGTCATGGGATAAGTCATAAAAGTAATATGTAATCTCAATAGTCATAACCTATGACATGAAATTTTGTGGCATCCACACATAAGTATAGAAAATGATTTCAAATTAGTCAAAGCTAATTGTCGAGACCCTCATAGCAGAAAAATTCATTACTGAACCAAGTTCACTCTTCTTTCTAGCGTTGTATTACTGAACCAGATTAACATGAATTTCATTCAATATATATCTCATGAGATATAATGTATTACCCACATCATTGGAGGGATATATATATGTCCCGTCCTTATCATAATTAAACCATTCTTATGTGTGACACAAACACATAAAAATCATTCCCCATAGCAAAACCAATGAAATAAAATTTGTTTTTTAAACATCACTCCATCATAATTGATGTAAGAAAAATGTATTTCCTAAATAAAATATATCATAAACACAATAGAACCATGGTAATAATAGGGATATGAATATAGCCCTTTTTAAAGGGTTAAGTCATAGATAGAAAATTATTTTTGGAAAACCCTTGAAATTATCTCATGACGAAAATATTTGTTCTTCGTCAAGAAAAAGTTTCATTCCTCAAAAACATACAAAATTTTAGAAGAAATAATATTATGAAAAAACAATATTTTAATATTTTAGGGAAATATTCAAGGAAATAAGGTGTCATGAAACCATAAAAATCCAGTTATTCTGTATAAGTTACAATAATATTCTCCTCGTACTTTTGTCAAAAAACTCAAAAAGTACATCAAATCGAATAATGATAGAATATTCCATTCATACCATTTAATAAATATTTAACAATGTGTAAAATTTATAAATTTGTATAATAATATAATTAACATTACATAATTATGAAATATGGATTTGGATGACATATATACCCCAGTAAATACTTACGTATAAACAATCTCGGATAAAAATGAACTTGTAAATTATCCCTAACATTATGTCTAAATTGAATCGTTTGTATATGAACCTCCTATATGCTGATTTAAATATTGTTACTTATTTATTCTAGAATCGTAATAATTTTTATGATAACAATTATAATTATATACTTATATGTTTGATAGTAACATTTTATTATAACTCATTATTCTATTATTAACTGCTTTATGTTCTTATGCATATTTGTTTCAGATAATTTTTTATTCCAATTTCAGGGTATAGTTTTATCAATTAGAAAATTATATTATTATAATATATAATGTATTCAATTAATTTTTTATAATAATGATTTAGTGCATCTTATGTAGAACGAATCACATCACACTATGGAGATGGTAAGTAGTACGTACACACGAGTGAGGATATCGTTCCAATAATTGTTTAATGGTATTGATGTTGATGGTGTATAATTTCATGGAATCAAAATTATTATCAATAATTCATATATATTTATCTGTTCCATCCTTATACGTATCTATTTATGGTGGTGGTGAAAAATGGATTGCACTATGGTGTGTAGATGTTAAGTAGTACGTACGCACGCGTAATGATTTCATTTTTTCTAGGACAGATAGAAGCTGAAAATAGTATTTACATATTATAAAAACATATAAGAATATCAGTGATATATATGTAGTTAATTTATAATGAAACAAATAAATATTAGAAAGTAGAAGAATTATGATGTTTAAAATAATCGATAGAAGTGATTACCTCTTCCTCGACGTGATTCTTATAAATCTTTTCATATATCACTAGAGTTTGTCATTAAAAATGACCAGAACCTCAAGAATGAAATTAGGTAAGTTGATATGGAAATAGGGATGGATTTGACCAAACCAGAAAGCACATAATAAAGTGATGTGGGGAGGGAGGAGGTTCTTTTTTATAACTGATGCGAGGGGAACTTTTGGAAACTCATCAAATAATAATTTATGATAAATTAAAACCATACTAAAACACCTTCAAAATGACCAAACATAGAATATGATAAGGTATTTTGGTGTAGTTCTATTAACCAATTAATTTTGGACAAGTATTTTGGTCAATTTAATCCATATAATTTTAATTGACACTTAGTTATTCTATTAAATTTTAATTGTGGTAATAACATTCTATATATTTAATGGTTATAAATATTTACTTATATGGGGAAAATTAATCAGAAATGGATATTTTTAGACATTTTAGATCTTATAATTATCAAATTGTAATTATAAAATATTTTTATAAGTTTTAAATAATTTATTATATTGTTATTTTTATAAAATATCTAGTGTCAATTTGGGCACTATTCACTTATTTGTCATTAAATAAAATCCACACAAAAGATAAATTTGATCAAAAATATTTAATACACTCTTATCATGTCATACAAGTCTATTAAATTAGTGGAGAATATTAATCAGTTCATATGACATCTATTTTAATAATTTTAAATCATTTATTTGATATTTCTATTAATAAAATAAAATTTTCATCACTATTATGTCATCATTAGTGCTTATTATTTAATCAAAAAAATATAAATAAATAACCATAATATAGGAAATTCATTTATACTTACAACAGTTATATATAGTTGATACTATCTTTTAGTAACACATATATTAAAATTAATAAACTTATATAAAATGGGATTGTGATATTCTGTCACATTCATTAGTTTTTATTACATTCATGTCATATTCATAAGTATGTGTCCATAATGTGATTCCATTTTGAAATAAATTTGATCAAGGTCTATTTTGGTCATTCAATAGGATTTCTATAGGTGTTAAGGTAATTATATAATATTATAATTACCCATAATTCATCGATTTACCTCTCACTATGGTAATAAAAATAATTACCATAGATACAATTCATAATTCCCAAAAATAAAAGTATAATATTAATATAATTTGGACCTAATGATTCAATATATTGAATAAATATTTCAATAATTAAAAACATAGATGTTTCAGTAATTTATTTAAAATTAGTCCAATTGGTGAAATGAGAAAACGGGTTATAAAAAATTATAAAAGATTGAAATGGCCTTACCTATGAATTCAATGTAAAATTAATGCTAATGACATAAATTATATTTAATGATAAAAATATATTATAATTATACTTTAATCCTATTAAATATTTTAATTTTACAACATAAGTTATCTTCATGAAAAAAAATTGTTTTTATTAACATTTATCTTATTTTTACTATTCATCAAAACATTAAAGTTATATGAAAAATTTCAAAATCTTATCCAAAGTAATTTTATATATCCTGAATAAATATATCATGTTTATGTTTTCATATAAAAATTATTAATGTGGCAGAAAATAAATTTTAAATGTGTTCTTAATACAATGATGTAAAATAGATGTTTTTTAATAAGTTTTTATTCATCAAATAGGGTTCTATTCATACATTATGACTAAAATATTTACTGTATGAATATATAAAATATTTTATTAGGTATATAACAAACATATAATATATATCATTAATTTCATTAAGAAAATTAATTCACTCAAAAATAAAAATATCTAATTGATTTAGTTTTTTGACAATTAATTAATAACCAATGAATTCATAGTAAATTTTCATTAGATTACTATAATTTTTCATGCATACCTATGGACTAGGCTATAAAAATAATTTTATAATAATGGAATATCTCTATTAATTTAAGATAATGATTTCATGAAAATCAAGCTACTGATGATTAAAAATTATTTAAAGAATTTTTTTCTTAAAAACTTCCAGGTGTTAGAGTTTTCACAAAGGTGAATGAGAATATCGAAAATAACCTCAACATAGCTACAAAATATATTTTTGGATACCTTCAACATTGATATTTAATGGACCTACATGCCTATAAATTGTGTGTGAATAAATTCCAAATATGTGAGAATAATAATAGTTATAAGGTAATCCTTTCCAATAATAGTGAGCCAGAGAAAGAGACTCAGGGAGTGACCCTTGGAAAAGTCGTGATATAACACTAAACCATTTAATGGAAATGGGACTAGGCACAAAAGATATCTATCCAAAAACATTTAATTTGTAAGGGAGTCTAATTGGATTTGGTACATCAGAAAATTCTTATTGTATGTTTCTCAGGCATAACCCAGTGATGGTGAACCAACTAATAAATTTTTTTTCTAAAGAATGATTACATTTAAATTAATATAATTCTGCATGAAAGAATGATAAGAGATTATTTTTATAATCAAATGAAATAATATTCTAAGGGTAATTTGATTTAACCTTCCATACCCTGATTCAAAAACCCCCAATGAAATTTAACCAATATGGGATACCGTATTTTGTCGATCTATTTATGTGTAATGGTTTTCCATGACATTTGAAGTCTATTCACATTGTTTCTAACGACCCTTATCGAATGAGGTTATATTTTTTCTTTTTTATTGTAGTGTTTTCTTAATATTAGGGAAATTAAATGATTTTTTTAATGGTAAATTATTTTATATAGAAAATTTATTATAATTGATTTATGTTTTTTAATTGGATTGATTGAATAAATAATTTTTTATTGTTATGTTTATTTGATAATGAGTTTGATGACTTGAAAATAGGTTCTGAAACACCACTGTGGATTTGAATTGATTTGGAATTTTGTTATAAAATAATGAAAATTTTTTTATCATTATTGTGAAAAATGTAACATTGTGATTATTAGGTGCATCGGGAAAGAGACATGAGTAACCATATTGTATATAGATCCAAAATAAGATTACCTTTTGGATAATGTTGTAAAATGGTCATAATCGATATTGTTAGGATCCAATGTAATGAATTTTTTTTTTCATTCAGGTCTAGTAGACTTTTCTTATCATCTAAGACCATATATGATGTTCTTTTTCAATTATGGTTACTCATGAATTTTTTTTATCATGGAATTTTTTTCCAGTGGGTTTAATTGAGGTTGTCTCACATATATTCACATGATATATTATTTAATGGATATTTTTTTACTTTATTACCCCTTAATTTATGAATATGGTTCATGTTATATTTTTTATAATAGTTATATTTGTTTTTGGTAATATAAAATGATATTATTGAATTCTATAAAAAATTATTTTCATAAATAATTGGATATTCAATAATTATTTAAAAACATTTTGTAAAAAAATGTTTCATTCATTTAATTTGAACATGAATTGATTATATTGTGGTATCCTACTAGGTTTTTGTGATCAGAGAGTAAATTTTTTATTTGGTGGTTATAAATGATATAATCCAAATCAAGGGATAATAGTAAGGGAATATTTTTTAAATTGAGCAAGTCCTTGGAATATTTACTTTGGATTGGGTTGGTTTGGGGGGACTATTTTTGTATTGTGCAAATTCTAGTATTTCATTATTAATAAATATGGAATCATCCTGTTTCACGTGGATTTTCTGAATTTAGTTATACATTTATCATTTATTTTACTCCTATTCTATTTATTTTTTTCTTATATAAAAATCATTTTCCGTTAACTTCTATAACCTAAAAACGTGATCTCTTTCTTGGGTGTATTGTCTTCATGCCCTAGGTCAATCAATAATAATTATCTTAGAAGAATAAGGAATCACATGTGAAATATAATCGCATAAAATTCATATGAAAATCGACCTACAGTAAATAAGAGAACATTGCATTTTTTTCGCATAACAAAATATTTCTTACATTATATTAATTTTTTTAAAATACATATATTTTAATCTTATAATCTAATTATTTTTATTTTAGTTTCATTAAATTTGAAAATTTTCATAGTGTATTATTTTAACTAAATGGTTATCGTAGTTACAAATTATTAAGTTATCCATGATAAATTATGAAAATTATATAGATCTTATATGTCCTATAGAATGATTATATCATATGATGAGGAATATATGACATAGAATATTGAATATTGGAATCTAATAATTTAATACATACTCATCATATAATGATAAAAGATTGTTTTTATACGATATGAGTTTATTGTGATAGAACATGAAAATGTAATTACACATTATATGATTCTGTCATTGTATGTTTCTATCTATGAAAAAGTCAAAGATTTTTTTGAAATGATATTATTATCAAAACATATCATGTGTTAGACACTTTAATGTTTTATAATAAATGGATATATCTTCTCGTAGATATGTGACATATTGTTGGAGTTTAGTTAGTGTATTGGAATTAAATAATGTTATTTCAAATTATTTTTCACATAAAATTTTTGATGGTGTTATCCAGAACCCATTAACATCAATGGAATTTTCAAAATAAAAAATACTCATGATGATTGACAAGTTCAATCCATGAATTAAATAGAAGGGGTTCTGATTATTTTGTTTAATGACCCATGTGAGTAACATTTTTATTGGGATATCAATAAGATGTGGTTATGTCCATATTGAAAATTCATATTTGGTTTCTATAATTAATATTTTATATTCATTCATGGTGTATGATGTGATCTGTTTCTAGGAATAAAACATAGATATTAGGAAATCCTATCTAATTGCATTAAAAAAGAAGCAAGATGGGTCACACAAAAATAGCACACATTGATGAATTTAAAATTTTATTTTGATTTAATAGTTAAAATAACTATTACATTCATGAATTATGAAAAATATACTTTCATTATTGTCCCAACCTAACAAAAGATGGCCCTCATGGGCATTGGAGAGAAGATTCACATCTACGGCAAGTTTTCCTTCATTAGCCTCGGGTTAAAGACCAGAGTTGAATAAAATTACAAATATAGGAAGAATGTTTCTAATCTAACTTTATTTAGGAACCTTATTGTATCCATGTAGATGTTAAGAGGCATGATTATAAAATATGAAATATATTTAGAATAAACAATGATTATAAAACCACTCGGAAAAATTTGAGTATGATAGTGTAATCTGAGATATACTGGCTCTAGATCTCAAACCCATGACCATATAAACTATCAAATGCACTTTCCATTATTATGCTCCTTTATAATCGATACTGAAATATATATCCTCTTCTTAATACATGATGTCTGTTGGAAATCCCTTGCATGGCTGAGCATATACATTCCCCGTAGAAACCTGTGGGTGGATAATGGGAGAGAAGTAAGAGCGACTATATGACAATACATCTCAACACATAGAGAGATCCCAATAAAATAAAACAACATAGATACATATATATTTATTATTATGCTCAACAAAATAAGACAAAACTAAAGGGAAATAGGGTGTTTATCTAACAAAACATCCCAATAAATACTTCCATTAGTTCCGAGAGGACTATCAAATATTCCCAATATCTAGAAAATTTGTCTGACGAAATAACCATATCAAGACACACCTCACTAATGTTCCACACATTCTAGGTGACACAATATCATGTTATATGATCTATGTCATGATACATAATAAATTTTCCACTAAATTACTCAATAAAGGACCCACGACCTAAGTTCGCTAGAGAGTTCCACTCATTTAGCAGTTAGAAGACACATTCCCCTACAATCAGGGGTTCAAACCTAATAGTTGAAGACCTATGTCCTCTCTCGGTTAGAGGGTTACACTATAGTGTTAGATAGAGGAAACGTGCCCAAAACAATAGGTATGTTTCACTATAATAGTTATAGATTACCCAGTATAAATACTTATTATTTACATAAATAGATATTACATAACATTTTTGGTATTCATAAACCAACATACAAACTGTTTCCCAATGACCACATTATTTTTGTGCCATATGAAACATGGAAACCGAAAAATTTGTACCTGAGAGAGCTATGATATATCCCACTAGGTTATCCAATACCTTGACCCCTATTAATCATATCATAGAATAAATGTATATTTATAATGGTTGTAAGGAAACATAAAAATGGGTTAGGTTATATACTATTTGAGGGTTAAAAAGAGAGACTAGTAGGCATAATCATGATCATAGGGTAATGTGAACATGAAATAACCTTATAATATCAAAAACTTCCTATAAAATATCATAAACATGACTAATGGTATATGGATTAGATGTTTATAATAAAGGAATAATAATAATATAATGTACGTAATCCATGAAATGTAGCTATTGAAATAATACATGTAATTTTGTAAAGCAGATAAAATCATTAAATTATATTCATAATAGTCCATCCATTGCAACCAATTTCATCTTAAAATATTTTTTTCACTCACGAAAAAATCAGGGTAGTAATTTAACACTCTTATGGACATCTTATTAGCATTATATCACACATTATACCATCTTGGTAGTCACAGTTCACTCCCATGGGCATCATAGTGGTCATGGTTCACACCTAACACTATCATAGTCTATGATGTGTGATATAAATTTTTACTGAATTCATTGGAGATTTATATAGG
This sequence comes from Viscum album, assembly GCA_963277665.1. Lineage (NCBI taxonomy): Eukaryota > Viridiplantae > Streptophyta > Magnoliopsida > Santalales > Viscaceae > Viscum > Viscum album. Next base: position 1,147,052,811 of record OY728148.1, read on the forward strand.
TCCCCCCAATCTCATAATGAAATAATACATACATGTGACACAAAATCATAAATAATATTATCATAACCCTTGAAATTAAATTGGTATCATAAATATATAATCATATCATAATATCTGAAAAGGATGTAGGTTTCATAATCATTACATTATATTAAAACCCTTGAATAGAATTTGGGTTCAAAATAATATCACCCATGAAATAGTAATGGGGATCATAAACATAATGACATAAAAACATAATGAATTAATAGAATTCATATGAATGAAAAAATTGAATAATTTCCCTAGACAAAGTAAGAACAAAAAATGACATCCTAGATTGAAAAAAATACTGAAATATAATATAAACCCAAATCATGAGGAAAACCCAAAAAAAATTCATGAAATTTTTTAAAATATAGGACATTTTGAAAACAATTTCATTATAATGTAATTTGAAAACATATAAAGAAGATATTAAATCATTATGAAAAAACGTATTCTTTAAAAACGTATAATATAATCTTGAAAAAATTTTGAGAACCATTTAATTGAATGTACATTGAAAATATGTCAATGATCTTGAATACATTTAAAACCCCCCATTTATAGAAATTTGATTTGGAAGAATATAAGGAAACCTTGAAATAATTAAATCATTTTATTTCAATTCATCAATTTTAAATAATATAAGGTATGATATTAAAATCAAATAAAAAACCTTTTGAACATAAAACATTTTTTTAATGTATTTTTGAAAACACAATTTCGAAAGAACACAAATATCTGATATAAACAAGAAATATAGTAGGATTTCCATGATAAAATTGTCATAGTTATAATTTATTTAAAACAGTGTTTAAAATGGTAAAAATAAATTCATCTATCATGAATAATAATAGGAGACTAAAAATACATATTTCTCTAATGATATGGGTCATAATACTCCACCAATGGTTCCAAAAAAATAAGCAACCCTGGTAAATGATGAGACTGTTTTAATAAACACTTACCACATTATATCTTAGGATCGTACTCTAAATGGAATAAATTAAAATTAAAATAAGCTTAAAATGTTATTTATAGATGTATATTCAGGATATAACTTGTAAAATGGATGTATATGAACCTAGAAATATAATGTAGGTTCATAACAAAAACATGTGTCTCAAAGAAGGAAAATTAAGGAAAAACTATCCTACCATTTTGGTAACTTTTGAAACATTACCCCCATGAAGGAAATAAAATATAGTTGATATGTAAATACCCATAAACATAATAATAATAATAATCATTCATTACTTTCATGGGATATATATAAACCACACAAAAGAGAATAGTGGTGAACATTGAATGTATTTAAGGATTAAAATATGTGAGATGTAATTACATTACCTTGGATCTTGATACCCATATTACTAAAAAAAATTATGATAAATACATGATTATTATAAATGAAAAATGGATGAATCTTCTTATATCTGAATCCATATATGGTTTAATATATTACCTTCCAGCTAACAACTTTTTCTTATTGTTTGACTTCAGGTAATATATCCTTCTTTCTTAACATGTGTATTAATTTTTCATATCTATGGTCCATATACATATATAATGATTTTTAAAATGTAAAGCATTATATAAATATCATGTATATTAATTTATTTAATTATAATAATCTATATAATATAGAAGTATGAAATGTAATACACTATTCAATGAGATAGTAGGTTGTACGTAAGTATGAATGTTGTTTCAATTTTTATTGTTATTCTGAAAAAGAGAATGAAATGAAATATATGTATATATGTATAAAATATCATTAATTTATCACTATTATTATATATATATGTATATAATGAATTCACTTAACAAAAATTTAATACATTCCATGTAGTGTGTTAATGAATTACATCACTTTGAGGGGTGGTAGTCCACGCTGTCATAAAAAAAATTAAAGTATCCAATAAATGGAATGTATAAAGATTTGAGTTTTAAAATAATTAAATAATCATAAATGAAATATAAAGATAAAATGAATCTTATATAATGAGAGTTTTCATCATAATTCCATTAATGTGAGGTAGTGATGAAAAAAACAAACAATCATCATTTCATTAGACGGTAGATTTCCACACACAATTTTTTTCATTACCCATTATAAGGAATTGTGTGTAGTTTTTTGTTGAATCCATATCATTATAAAATTTTAGTATATTATGTATACTTATATTTTTCTATAACTAATGAATAAGTAGAGTGGATCAGGTGGAGAATGAAAATAATATCAAAGAGCTTAAAGAAAGAAGATACATATGCTTGGTTAACTCCTACTAGTTTCAACCAAAGTGATTTCGTGGATTTATTTATTCAAAATTAATGAATATGAGTTGAGGGTATGGGGTTTTATAAGCTATTCAAGTATATCTAGGTCGAGATAATGTGGTCTTATATGTGTTTTGATGTTGTAGGAGAGGATGTATTATTATAGTAGATGAGGAGTGCTACTTATGTAAATCTCTGGAAAAGGAATTCCACACATGTTTTTTCATGTAATTTGGACACAATAATGGTAAAAATATTTATATATATATAAGGGACTATAGGGTTCAAATATGGAATGAAAATTGTTTTTGGACAATAAAATTGGACATTTTGGGTATTAAGATTGATGTTTAGTCATTTGTTAAGCTATTTCTTAATCGTTGTAAATTTTTTTATTACCTCCACTAATACTTTTGGTCATAAAATATTTTGAACTTATTAGATATTATAAATTATTATAATTCAAATTATAGGATCCATTTTTTATGAAATCCAATCATAAAATCGGTACATTTTTATTTAAATTTAATCATGTAGACGAGATGATAATACAGGTTTCTAATGTAAATGAAATTCAAAAAATTGTTATGTTTTTAACTTCAATTTCATTTTAAAGTTGATTAAAATTTCTTATATTAAATTAATTTATAATAATTTAATATAATTTTATAATAAAGAAAATAAAAATAAAAATTAGCATATACATAAATTAAATTACAATCAATGTACATTTATAATTCAGGGTTTCTCTGTAACACCCCAAGCTTCCACGGTACACTTCTCTTTGGATAATACAGTAGCATGTGTTGTACGCAACTTCGAGTTCAAAAACACCCCACAACCAATCAAACTAGCCATTATGAATATTAATACACACTTTATAAAATTTTATAAATTTTATCTTTCAAATTGGACTTCATTTTTTGGATTTGAAATATCGAAATTAACTTAGGGTGAATTTTTTGTATTTTTCTAGAAACATTCAATTTTTGATGGATAGTGAAAAAACATTGAGTTATAATTTAAAACTGAATTTTAATTTCAATAATTCTTTTATTTTAATTTATTTTAGGTAAAAATAGATACATAATTTCTATATAATTACAATTTAATTCATTGGAGTCAGTTTATAATAATTTTAGATATATAAAAAATTTGTTGAACTTTTCATCATCTTTTACCCACCTCCAAGGAGAATTAGCAAATTCACTTAAAAATTATGTTTACTGCTTCTATGAGTTGAATTTTGAAAATACAAGAGACAAAGTAAATATCAAGGAGTAAAATATTGTTCAAAAAGATAATAACAATTTTTGGTGAATAGTAACTTTTTACTTCTATTTAACACGGTTAAAAGTAAATATGACAATTAAGGGTAAAAATGATATTATTATTACCCTAACACATGTCCTAATTATATTGGATAAGTATAATTAGACCAAAAACAACGATAGGAATAAAATATGATCTTCTTTGGCCGACTTGGATTATATTAATACATTTATTATTATTTAATTCCAAGAAGATTTAAAACTGTTAAAATCAACATTTAATAAATAAAAAATTTTAATATAGGGATATACATAATATAACTTCTATTATAAATATTCATTAGAAAGGTACAAAGATTTCCTACATAATGGTATTTTATTTATAATATTTATACATTATTTATTTTAATTTATTTACGAGAAAATGATGATGCAGTAATTACCTTACTAGTTTAAAATAATAGAAATTATAAATACCCAAATAAATAAAATTTGAGACTTTTAATAAATTCCACGAATTTTATCATTTAATATGACATGTTTGGGATGATTAAATTAATTAGTTTTGAAGTTATAACGCTGTTATGAATTTAGCAAAAACAAAATACCAAATAGTGTCAAAATTGATATAAAAGAATTTTTAAAACAAATATTATATTATTAATTGGTATTGAATTCCTAAAAATCTAAGTATTATCCAAAGGACTTATATAATGATAGGCCTATAATTATTCGACCACTTGGGGTTCTCTTGGATTATATAGTAATTATATTAATTATATAATATAAAAATACTAAGATACATGGTAAATGTAAAACTATTTCCCTAAGACTAAGAATGTTTCAGCCATAGGTTCGGAAACCCATGACCCCAATTTTCTTTAAAGAAGCGTAAAGGTACAATGAAACCGAAAGGAAATGTTTACATGTTAAACAAAAGAACCATATAACAAAATAAATAGACACATATGTTTCCCAGTTATTAATGTTTTTGGGCCGACCACGTCCCTGAGATCCTCCCCCATTAGTTGGATGTCGCCCTCTTCCCCTTTGCATTACTGGCTCATAATCCATATCTAGAGCCTCAATCGTGTGCAGATCTGTTTCTCCATGAGGAAATTCTCTATGAAACATTGGCTGCACAACCTCAATAACAGATATAACATCCTGATGAGCAGTATCATGTGTAGGCTCCCCATACTCATTAGGTGATTCCTGTACATCCTTGGAATCAGCCACACAAACAGGAAGATCCACATCCTTTGGGGTCTCCAGACCATCAACAGCAGCATGGGTCGAGGAGGAGCTCGTTCGGTTACAACATTCTATATTCTTGTCTACATAATGTTTAAGTAGATCAAACTCAGGGGTATTAATAGACTCTAACATTAAAAAAAATTAATAGCTGGTTTTACTGTTCCTTGAAACTCCACAATACTAGGTGTAGCCATTGGGAAAACATTTTTATTCCCCCCTGCTCCATTGGAGGAGATCTCACTATGACCCGAACATGACTAGGTGAATTATCGTCTTCTATGTTATCAGGGGGAAATCATGCCATAATCACACCCTGCTTAGAAGCAGAAGTTCGGAGAAGACCCTCTCCCCCTTGAACAATTTTCAGACCACCAGACTTCTCCACCGATGAATCCACCTGAAAATCAAACTGAATCCCCTTTTTAACATCATCATCACCTATAACATTATATTCCATCCTCAGAACCACTTCAATCAAAGAATCTACATTGGCCACCGGCACCTCATCCTGATTCCCCTGTTGAAAAACATCATCTCATACAACATGCCTATCCAGCATTGGGTCCACAACATCCACATCGGCTACATGAACCTCATCATGAGTAGCTGGACATGCCCTCGGCATCTTGGGAAACACCAATGGGAATCCATCAGCTTCTCCTACATCAGAATTATCCAGCCTAGGGTCCACAACATCCACATTGGCCATCTGCACGGCATCATGAGTAGTTAGACCGACTCTCGGGTTCTTTGGAAACAACAACTGGAAGCCATATGCATCCAAAATAATCATCTTACACTTGCTACTAGCAAAGGCTATAGCAGATCGCTCCAAATCTTGATTCACTTCATTCTGGATAGAAGCCTCATGCTCAAATTGACTCCCATCAACCTCCTCAGCCACATCAGCCCAAGACTTGTTATCTAGCCCCTAGTAACTCCAAAGATGTCTTGCTCCGATGGTCCACCATTCCCTGGTAAAGTACCAGCATTAGTAGGTTTCTTAAAAGAATTAGACTTCAGAAGACCTTGTTGGACAGACTCACCAAATGTAGAGATACCAGCCTTGTGAGAATAATTATTCCTAAGAACATTCTTACTACTGTGATGGTCAACATGATTCTTCCTGCACTACTCTAGGGCAGGACCCAAATATTTACAGAGACATCATTTCATATTCTTGTGACAGTTCTCAAGAGCATGCCCGATGCTCATTAACTATTTAAAGAATGTGGGCAAAAACTCATATTTTATATCTATTTCTAACTTAATTTCACCTGCAAAAAGGAAAACGATGTCAATAAGACCCTGAGCAAAGTCAAACTCTACCAATACATGAGCATATTGACAATACCTAGGATGATTTATTTCCTTGTCCACCTTGATTGGAAAACCAACTGTAGAGGCAACATCCCCCAAAAATGACGGATGCCAGAAAAACCAATTCAAACCCCTAATTCGAATCCATGTGTGAGTGGAGGAGTTCTCAACTGCAAGAAGAGATGACAAAGGATCCCACTGTTGAACCATGATATACCCAGGTTTGAAAAAAACTGGTCCAAAACACCAAGCAATATTTTGAAGTTCCTTCGATGGAAAAAAATTATGTAAAGTACCTCTCCAAATTGATATCAAATGCCAGTCTGTGAAGCCCCAGTTTTGAGAATGACTATCCCACACATCTTAAAACCTCAGAGGGGTGTCACTCCATGTTCCCGATATGTTGGTGAGGAGAGAGATTTGGAATTCTTCAAGGCGGGCTTCCAAAAGTTTTTGACTCACTTCCACAAATTTAACTGAGCAATTATTGGTAATCCGTTTATGTAAAGAAATAAATTCATGCTAAGATTCCAAAAAAAACCTATTTTTGGGAAGAAAACACCTCAAACATCCACTTAGGGTTGATCAGATCATCCTTCACCGCATCCACCGGTTTCATAGAAATCCCACCATTCGTTTCCACTGACATCAAAGGGGGAATGAAGACGTCTTTAGGATCAAAATAACATTCTAGTTGAGTAGCCATCGATCGTCAGCCCAATGAACGCTAGAGAACCGTTGAAGGAAAAGTTAATATAGTGACCCAAACCTATATACAACCTATTGGATGAGTGGTTTTTGACCTATCCCCACTTTAACCTTTAAATAATAAATTTTAGAGCCATTATAAACGAAATATTAATTTATTATAAAATTATATTTTAAACTTTTCCTAAGGTTCCCCTCACCCCTCTTATAAAAAGGGCACTCCCCCTTCTCTCTAATTCACACCATAAAATCCTTTTGGATCAGCCAACCCATGCCCAAATAACCTCTTAACTTTCCTCCCTTCAACCTAGAGGACTTAATTTGTCCAGAAATCCAACCTAAATCTCCATTTTGAACAAATCAAAAGGAAGAACAATAAGAAGAGGTAATGTTTCCACCAACCTCTTTCAAGTTACTTTCTTCTTCCACTTATTATTTCTTTGTTATTTATATTCTAAAATAATAAATCAAGTATCTTCAATATACTCTAATTTTATTAAAAAAATGTTAAAACCATATTCAGTATTCTATCCATCCTCTGAATGACATGTCATTATAGGTGCATACGTACAACTTATCGTCTCCACGTCGTGGTGTAATTATTTTTCAATATATTATTATTTGTATGGGTATAATAATGATGTTTAATTCATATAAATAATAAATATAACATTATAATAATTCTATATATATGATACACTATCCAATTATAGATTATTTTAATATCAAATGAATGATATTTTCGCTCGTGCGTACGTACGAACTACCGTCTCCACGAATGCGATGAGATTCATTACCCATCATATCCATTCAAGAATAATTTTTATTTGATGGTTAAAAATAATGTTTAATGAATTAAGGTAATTTTGGATATTAATAAGATACAACCTATACCTAACAAACACGACTTACATAACAAATCATATAAAGGAAAACAAATCAGTTAACACCCAAAACGACGATAATACTAAAATGTTATTAACAATGAAATATTAAAAGATCATATATGATATCTTATTTTTGTATATGATTCTTGTATAATATAATAACAATTATTTACCTATGATACAGGAGGTTAATCTACCCTTGACCAAGTAAACAAACAAGGTAGGGGTTTATTTTATAATCTCTTCATTATCCGAGGTTGTTTATACGTAGTTCTATACTGGGACCTCTTTATCATCTACATCAATGTTACTTAAAAATGTATTTCAAATCATTCTTACAAGTTTACAGACTATGGTTTAAATTCATTTATACCCTCGTTTGACTTTTTATAAGATGTTTATAATGAAATCTTTCTGTTGTTTTCTAAACAAGTTCCTTTTTTCCTTTTCAACTGAAATAAGGTAAGAATGAATTTTTTAACTTATACGGTGGGTGCAGCTATTTTGCGACATTATAAAATTTTCAAAGCATCCATTACAATATTATAATAATATTTTCAATGTAAATTTTTCATTTTATAATTATGTGAATTATAAATGATTTTAAAAAAATATTTTTCTCAAATAGTTTTGATTTCATCTATGTAAACATCCTTTGATGGATTTTATGTCTATTTTATGTTGATTTATAATGATACAAAACATCTATATTATATTGATGGTTTTGTGATATTTTTTACTTTGGATGTGTTATTTTTATACCATTAATGGTTTATGGATAAATAGGTGACATTTCGTATGCTAGATTCAATACTAATGTTTATGTTATGTTTAAACCTTTTCATATGAGGAATTCATTGGACTTAGTAACTGACGGTTGGAGCCCACTATAGCTTCTTGATGCATTGCTAGGGCTCATGAGACAAACTAGTCTCTTGGCACAAGGCCTTGACAAGAACTTATTTTTAGTCTTATCACAAGGCCTTTACTGTGTGGTTTTGATAGTCTAGAATTATGTATTCCATTATTAAGAAAGTGGTTATTGACATTGAATGTGATCATTCGACTAGTATAACATCTATGTGAATAATTAAATTGCATTATTTCATTTTATTGTTTCCATATTATGCTGATGATCAAGTTTAAAAGGCTTTTGATTTAGTTATACATTGCCTTAAATGTTTATGTTTTTTATGAAAGTTTCAGCTTTGTTGTTATCCTTAATGAGCGTCTGAGATCACCCCTTTCAATGTTTTATTTTTCCTAGGATGTGAAGAAGTATTTTATGAATGACCTGCAGGGATAGTATGAGGGGATATGAAGAAAAGATTTTTTTGTGGTTTTTTTCACTTTATGATGTAATGTAATACTTATGAATATATCTACTGTTTCCAAGGCTACTAAAATAATCAGTATTTAGATACATGATCCTTTGTGATCATGCCAATATTATGTAATAATGCACCGAATCTGGGTAATTGGGGTCTGGGCATTACAGTTGGTATTAGTGGAATTTTAGTACAAACCTTGGAAGCAAGATTTTGATAAACTCTAATTAGAGCACATAGACCTAAGATGGACTTTGAGGATTAGTATATAAGAACTTCTTAGAATTTTAGTATTTTAGTGAATTTTTTAGTTTTCCGATCAATAAAAAATTGTCTGGATACGAGAAGGTAGAGGCGGTTCTGGCACCAATGTACCTTGGGGTAAAACCCAAAAACAATGCTTTGAGCTAGACTCGAATGGGAACTAGTGCACAACAACGGGTCTTGTTGCACACTTGGTTACGAAACTCCTGAGGGATATGTTTGGATACTTTTCATTTTCATTACAAACCATTATGAGGGGTTTATGATTATATACTTACTCAAATAAAACATTTTTACGATTATGGATTATATCCTTAAACTGTTCAATTTATGTTATGTTTTTTACAAGTTTGGATTTATGTATTGAAACTCATAAACTAATCTAGTGTATTCCATTGTTTAGAAATGGTTCCCAGTGGAAGGAATGGAAACCGTATCAATGCACTCACTATATGTAGGGATTTCCCTCCTACCCATGATAATTATAGTGGAGCTGGTGATGCAACTGGTGATGATTAGCTAATCACCATACTGGGACAACTCACTCAGGTTATGAATAATAAACTTACCTGTATGGAGCACTATGATCCTCACCGTGGAGGATCAATGCTAGATCACATCATGAGGCAAGAACCACCAGAATTAAATGGGGGTAAAAATCCACTATTCACTGAGCAATGGATAAATTTCTTAGAGAAAATATTTCACACCTTGGGGAGTAGCGGAAGGTAAAAAGATGTCATGGTAGTTTAACGTCTCACTAGAGATGTAGATCAATGGTGGTCATTAATTAAAAACACTAAATATGATGATTAAGTATCAAATATGGAATGGAGGGAGTTTAAAGATATTTTCTTAGAAAAATACTTTCCTTATGACCATCGGGCGGATATGGAAAGACAATGTCTTACTCTGAGGAAAAAGGTGGATGAGAATGTTGAAATGTATGTGTCTTACTTTACAAGGATAACACGGCATGCTTCCGATTATATACCTAACACAATATGTAATATTGATCATTTATTTTATGGGCTAAAACAATTTCTCCATCATGCATTAGTCTCACTATCTCTCATTATACAAAGATATTGTGTCATGTGCTATCAAGACAGAAAATGAATTCTATATGTCTTATGACATTAAAGAAAAGAAAGAGAAGAACAAATCTGCTGATCACTCTCAGATTGGAAATAAAGGGAAGAATGGAAAAGGTGAATATCCATCCTTCAGTAAATGTGGGAAGAAACACCCTGGTACATTCTTAATGGGAATGAGATTTTGTTACAAGTGTGGTGAAAAAGGCCACCAAGCTCGTAATTGGAAGGGGAAGAAAGAATCTACCGATGTTCAATGCTACTATTGCAGGGTTATGAGAAAATATGCAAATTAAGGTCCTAAGAATCTGGGGAACATACCTTTGATAATTCCAAGGGATCAAGGCCAAGATTATGCTATCACAACTGCTGAGGTATAAGCTCCGAATGACGTGGTGGAAGGTAATTTATTAGTTTCCTCATGTTTAGAAAATACATTATTTGATTCTAGATAATCGCATTGTTTCATATCTTCCCAGTTTTCTATAAAAATTAGATATTTCCAATTTAATTTAACAAGGGTGTTTTCAATCAAAACACTTAAGGGAGGTATCATTTCAAAAAACTTTTGAGAATACATTCCCATTAGAGCATATAAATGTTCTTTATTTCCTTATCTCATCATCACACCTATGATTTAGTTTGATATAATCCTCAGAATGGATTGGATTTCGGACGATTATGCAATGATTTATTTTATGAAAATGGAGTTTACGATTTTCGATGATGATGATGAGAAACACCTTATATTTAGAGAAAATTCATCACCAATAGATTCTTATCTAGATCCACCCCCAGTAGCTCAACTAAATTCAATTATTGGGGAGGAAGAGAATGAAATTACTGTGGGTGAGGAAAGGAATGTTCAAATAGAGGATGTACCTATTGTGAAAGAATATTTAGATTTGTTTCTGGAAGATTTACCAGGACATTTTCTAGAAAGGGAAATTGAGTTTTCCATTGATTTAATTCCTTGTTCATGGCCTATATCGAAGACCCCTTATAGAATGGCCAATATAGAATTAGTTGATCTAAAGATACATCTAGAGGAATTGAGTAATAAAGGATTTATTCGCCCAATATTTTCTCCATGGGGATCCCCTATTCTTTTGGTTAAGACTATATATGGATCTATGAGGTTATGTATCAACTACAGGGAGATAAATTCTATAAAAATAAATAACAAGTATCCCCTACCTCGCATTGATGATTTATTTGACCAACTGCATGGAGCTCAATACATTTCAATGTTTGACCTTAGATCTAGATACCATCAATTGTGTGTGAAGAAGGAATACATTCCGAAGACAACATTTAGAACTAGGTAAGGGCATTACGATTTTATAGTAATGCCTTTTGCATTTACTAATGCACCCTCTGTTTTCATGGATCCAATGAACAGAGTTTTCAGGGAATATCATGAAGACTTTTTGGTGGTATTTATTAATGATATATTGGTATAATCCAAAAGTTAATAAGATTTTGAAAATCACTTGCGGATTATATTGAAGACTCTGAGAAGTCATGAATTATATGGGAAGTTTAGCAAGTGTGAATTCTGGAATCAGGAGATTTCTTTTCTTGGCCATAATGTGTCTAAGGATGGAAACTCTATTGATCCTTCTATGACAAGCGCAATCCATGAATAGCCAGCACTGACGAGTATAACATAGGTATGATGTTTTATTGGTTTAAAAGGTTAGTATCGACGTTTCGTCCATAATTTTGCATGATTGGCTAACCCATTAACAAATCTCACACGTAAAGGGGTTAAATTTGTTAGGACAAAAGAGTGTGAAGAATGTTTCAAAGATATGAAGAAATGATTATTCAATGATCCTATATTGACCCTACCATCGGGGAATGATGGGTTTGTTATATATATTGATGCTTCAACGAAAGTACTTGGTTTCTCCTTTTGAAGAATGGTAGAGTTATTTCATAGGCATCACGACAGTTGAAGATTCATGAGAAAAACTATATTACTCATGATCTTGAGTTAGCTGCTGTAATCATTTCATTGAAGATATGGAGTCATTATATCTATGGTGAGAAATGTGAGATATATACCGATCAAAATACTTGTAAGTACATTTTCTCATAGAAAGAACTCAGCATGAGGCAAAGGATATGGCTTTAATTACTCATGGATTATGATTGCACGATACACTACCACACAAGGAAGGGAAATAATGTGGCATATGTTTTGAGCCGAAAGGATCATAGAGTTTTGAACAAAATGAGAGTTGAAAGGGATCCAATTTTCCTGGATCTAGTAATGTTGGATATGGGAATAACCATGGAAGGTGAAACATCAATTATTTTTCAAAAGGGTGCCAAAGAATCTTTAATAGAAAGGTTTAATACTTCTCAAACCGATGTTGAATAATTTCAAAAGAAGATTAATGCTGTGAATGATGGGAGATTGAGTGACATTGTGTGTGAAGATGGAATTTTGAAATTTTTTAATAGACGTTGTGTTCCCGATATACCTGATCTAAAAAAGAAATTTTTAGACAATGCCCATAGTTCCAATTTGACTATACACCATGGGATCACCAAAATGTATAGATATTTGAAAGAACATTTTTGTCAGACAACATGAAGAGGTATATTGCTGATTTTGTGTCAAGATGTATTGTATTTCAACAAGTGACAGTTGAATGGCGACATCCTGGAGGAGTCATGAAACCTCTTCCCATACGTGAGTGGAGATGATAAAATATTATGATGGACTTTTTCATGGGGCTACGAAAGACTCATAGAAGGAACGTTGCAATATGGGTAATTTTTGATCATCATACCAAGTAAGCACATTTTGTTTCTAGGAGAGAAGATCTAAAACTTGAACGTCTAGAAAAACTACATATTAATGAAGTTGTGAGACTTCATGGAGTACCCCTATCGATTGTTTCTGATTTTGATCCCCGTTTTACTTCAATATTCTGTAAAAGTCTTCAGAAAGACCTGGATACCGATCTTCGTTTGAGCACTACCTACCACCCAAAAACTGATGGAAAATAAGAATGGACTATTAAAACCTTAGAAGACATTTTGATATCTTTCTCACATGACTTTCAGGCTATGTGGGATCAATATTTACCTATGGTGGAATTTCCCTATAACAATAGCTTCCATTCAAGTATTTGGATGAAGCCATATGAAACATTATACGAAAAGAGATGTTTCACACCAACCTTTTGGGATGACATTGGTAAAAGAAAAATTCTAGGCCCAGAACTGGTAGAGGAAATGATGTAAAAGTTAAAGGTAATACAAAACCACATCAAAGCAACTCCAAGTAGGTAGAAGAGCTCTGCCGATAACCGAAGGAAGGATTTTGAATTTCATGTAGTATATCATGTTTTCTTTAAGGTATCTCTATGGAAGGGAGTTGTACAGTTTGGTATGAAAGGTAAATTGAGTCTCAAGTACATCGGACCTTTCAAAATTCTAGAATGAATTGGGGATGTAGCTTACCATTTGGAAATGCCGCCAAATCTCCTCAAAGTTCACGATGTGTTACACATATCACTGTTGATAAAATAGATGCCCGACCCAACGCATGTACTCAACTATGAGGAATTATAATTGGAACCTGATCTGTCTTATTGCAAAGAGCCTGTCAAGATTCTTGATACCAGAGAAAAAGTGTTGAGAAACCGGACGACTCGTCTGGTAAAAGTTTTATGGAGAAACCATAAGATGGAAGTGGCAACGTGGGAACCCGAGGAACTTATGATGAAGAACCACCCAAATCTTTTTATGCAGTAATATTCATGAAATTTTGAGAAATAAGTTATTTGAATGAGGGGAGAATGTAACAACCCAAGCATCCACTGTACGATTCTCTTTGAATAATACAGTACCATGTGTTGTACGCAAGTTCGAGTTCTAACTCACACCACAACCAATAAAAATAGCTATTATGAATATTAATACCCACTATTTTAAATTTAATAAATTTTATCCTTCAAAATGGACTTCATTATTGGATTCGGAATATCGAAATTATCTTATAGTGAATTTTTTGTATTTTTAGGAAAACATTCAAATTTTGATGAATAGTGAAAAAACACTACTTTATAGTTTAAAACCGAATTTTTATTTAAATATTTATTTATTTTATTTAAATTTATTTTAGGTAAAAATATATACATAATACCTATATAAGTTCAATGAAATTCATTGGATTCAGTTTATAAAAATTTTAGATATATAAAATTTTTATTGAACTTTTAAGCGTCTTTTACCCACCACCTAGGAGAATTTTCAAATTCACATAAAACAAAATTTTACCACTTATGAGAGTGGAATTTCTAAAATATGTGGGAAAAAGTTAATATCAAGGGGTAAAATTTGGTTCAATAATATAAAAATAATTTTTTTGAGAATAGTAACTTTTTACTTTTATTTAGCATGGTTAAAAGAAAATATGGTAATTAAGGGTAAAAATGATATTATTATTACCCAAAAACATGTCCTAATTCTACAAGATATGTACAATTAGACCAAAAACAACCTTAAGAATAAAATATGAACAAATTTGGTCCACTTGGATTAGATTATGACTTTTATTATTATTTAATTTAAAGAAGAGTTAAAAGAGTTAAAATCAAAGTTTAATATCTAAATCATTATTAAAATAGAGATATACATAAGATAAATTCGATTATAAATATTCATTAGAAATATAAAATTATTTACTACATAATTTTATTTTATTTATAATTTTTAGACATTAAATAATTTAATTTATTTATGAAAGAATGACGATGCAGTAATTACCTTATTAGTGAAATGTTAAAATAATTGATATTATATATACCAAAATAAATATAATTTGAGAATTTTAATAAATTCCAAGAATTTTTTAGGTTAATATGACATATTAGGGATGATTAAATGAATTAGTTTTGAATTAATAATGCTGTTATGAATTTAGAAAAAACAAAATACCAAATAGTGTCAAAATTTACATAAAAGAGTTTAAAAAAATATTATTTTATTAATTGATAATCAATTCCTAAAAATCCATGGTTCAGACAAATGACATATATAATGATATTTTTATCATTAATGGACCACTTGGGGGTCTTTTGGAAGTATATAGTAAGTTTATTTACTATATAATATAAAAATACAAAGAGACATGGTAAATGTCAAACTATATCACTAAGAGTTAAATCAAAAAGATAAATTTAATATACTAACCCAAACCCATCTAAAACCTAATGGTTGATTTTTTTTCGACCTATACCCACCTTAACCTTTAAATAATCCACTTTGGAGCCATTAGAAACCGAATATGAATTTATTACAAAATAATATTTCTAGCTTTTCCTAAGGTGCCCTCACCCCTCTTATAAAAAGGGCACCCGCCCCCCTTCTCTCTAATTCACACCTTAAAAGCCTTTTTTGTGGGACAAAACCTGACCAAATATCCTCTAAACTTCCTGCACTTCAATCTATAGGCATTATTTTGATCATAAATCCATCTTACAGAGACCTTTTGATCAAATCAAAAGGAAGAACAAGAAGAAGAGGTAAGGTTTCCACCACCCTCTTTCAAGTTCCTTTCTTCATCCACTTCTTATTTATTTGTTATTTATATTCCAAAATAATAACTCCAGTATATTATATAAACCTTAATTTTATTATAAATATGGTACAACCATATTAATTATTCCATCCATCCTTTGAATGACATGTCACCATACATGCGTACATACGGCTTACCCTCTCCACGTCGTGCTGTAATTGTTATTCAACACATTATTATTTGGATGGGTATAATAATGATGTGTAATGAATATAAATAATAAATATAACATGATAATTATTCTGTTTATATGATTCAAAACCCAATAATATAATATTTTAATATGAAAAGAATGATATTGTCACTCATGCGTACGTATGGACAACTGTCTCCATGAACGTGATGAGATTAATTCCCCATCATATCCATTCAATAATAATTTTCATTTTAAGGTTAAAAATAATGTTTAAATACATAATATCATTCTGGAAGTGAATAAGATACAACCTCTCTATAAAAAACATGGCTTATGTAACAAATCATATAATGGAAAACGAATCTGTTAACACCTCAAACGATGATAATAATAAAATATTATGAACAAAGCAATTTTAAAAGATCATATATGATATCATATTTAAGTATATTATTCCTGTATAATTTATTAACAATTATTTAACTATTATACAAGTGGTTAACCTACCCTCGACCAAGGAAAATTACAAGGTAAGGGTTTATTTCACAATCTCTTCATTATTCGAGGTTGTTTATACATAAATATCTACTCGGAAATCATTATCATCCACATCTATATTTTTAAAAATATATTTCAAATCATTATTACTATTTTATAGAATATGGTTTAAAGTCATTTATACCCGCGTTTGAATTTTTATAATATGTTTATAAATGAATCTTTCTGTCGTTTTCCAAAGAAGGTTCTTTTAACCTTTTCAACATAATTAAGGTAAGAATGTATTTTTTAACTTATATGATGGGTGCGGCTATTTTACACCGTTATAAAATCATCAAAGCTTCCGTTGAAATCTTATAAGAATATTTTCAAAGTAAATGTTTATTTTTATAATTATGTGACATTTAAATGATTTAATATAAGAGATACTTCTCTCAAATAGTTTTGATTTCATCAATGTCAACATCCATTGATGGATTTTTAGTTTATTTGAAGTTGATTTATTATGATACACAACTTCCATATTGTATTGAAGGCAATGTTATATGTTTGACTGTGGATGATTTATTTTGATACCATTCATGGTTTATGGATAAAATTTTGACATTTCAAAGGATAGTTTCAATATGAATGTTTATGTTATGTTTAAACCTTTTCATATGGGGAATGCATTAGACATAGTAAGTGAAGGGTGGAGCCTGTTATAGCTTCATGATGCATCAGTAGGTCTCATGAGACAAACTAGTGTTTTGGCACAAGGCCTTGACTAAAACATAATTTTAGTCATGGAATAAGGCCTTGACTATGTGGTTATGATAGTCTGGAATTATGCATTCCATTATTATGAAATTGGTTATAGATATTCCATGTGATTATTCGACTCGTAGAATATCATTGTGAATAAGATAATGTCATTATTTCATTTTATCTTTTCGATATTATTATGAAGTTCATGTTTAAAAATATTTTTTTAGTTATACATTGCCTCAAATGTTTATGTTTATTTATGAATATTTACGCTATGTTGTTATTATTACTGAGCATCTGAGCTCACCCCTTTCAATGTTTTATTTTTCCCAGGATGTGAAAAGCATTTAATGAATGACCTACAGGGATAATATAAGGGGATATGAGGACAAGATGTTGTTGTAGTTTTTTCACTTTATGATGTAATGTATGACTTGTGAATATATCTACTGTTTCCAAGGCTACTAAACTAATCGGTCTTTCGAGACTTGATCCTTTCTGATCATGCCAATATTATGTAATAATGCACCGACTCTGGGTAACTGGGGTCGGGGTGTTACATTCTCAATATTCGTGATAATATGGAATGTCACAGAAAAAACAAAGCATTCACCATAAACTAATAAGTATGTTTATATTTCAAAGTATAAGATTATTTTAGACATAAATTCTTTATAAATATCCAAATAATTTATTAAAATAGGTTCTTCATTAAATTTTCGTAACAGAACATTAATAAAAATATTTGTTTTTATATCTAAAATTGAGTTTGTTTCAATCTTAGGTTTATCAAATCTATTGGATGAATATAAAAAATATTTTTTCTAGATATATAATATATATATTTCATTTTTATCACTCACAATTTTTATTAACTTAATTTCTTATGATAAAGTAATGTTGTGATCCTAAAAAAAATTTTCTTTAAATACATTTATTTAGTTTAATTTTTTAATATAACAATTATTAATTAGTTTATAACTAATGGAGTCAATCATATATATTCATTAATTAGTTAATCCTATTAATAATTGTCATATTAATGGCTAGGTTATGTATTATGATATTAAATTTTAATATTTTTAATAAAATATTATTTTTTGGTAACACTTAATCTTGCATGGTTGTAGGACATTGAGAAATGTAAGTGTAAAATCCCTAGTAAATAAACAATATAAAATTTTCATATTTATTAATAATTGTGAACAAAATATTAATTTTACATTAAATGGTATTCTCTATTCGATGTCAATACTAAAACATAATAATGTGGTTCCTAGAAATCTTATCTTTCACACAATACTGAGTCATACTGAAAAATAATAATAATAATAATAATGATAATAATAATATATTATTATTATTATTTTAAATGGTAGTTAATGCCTATCCATTGTAATAGAGGTAATGAAGAAAACTAAATATAATATTATTATACATGTTTGATAAATTTATTTAAATATATGTAATAAATTTTAGAGGATTAAATAAGAAAGAATTTAATTTTAAGCATGAAAAACTCTAATATTTTTAAAAGGTCATTTTATCATCATTTCATGTAGAACCCATATTAAATATAGTTTTCGTCACATTTATATGTTCTATTTGAAAAAATAAACATCTTATTTATAATAGTGACATCAAAATTTTTTTTGGTAATTATTTGGTATTTTTCTAATAACGTTCACTTTTATTGAATAATGAGAAATACTTCAGTTTACGTAAAAAATTTCTTTTTATCTGATTTATTTATATAGTTATATTATCCTGTTTATTGTTTTTAATGTTTAATTAGATTATATTTTTTTTCATTCAATCCATTTTTGGTCATTTTATATAATTTCACTTTGAAGTTGGGCATAAACCATGGTCAATGTTTTGATTGTTATTATTTCTTAAAAACAGCCTTGATTGTGTTGACAATGGGAATTATTTTTAAATTGATTTTTAAAACATTCGGGTTTGAATTTGAAAAAATTTATTCCATATTTGGAATCAGGAGGTCCAAATTTTGTATATAGGTATCTTTTATTTTTAGACATTATGAATTGTAACATCAGTATATATTTTATTTACCATGGTTAAAGGGAAAATTAGGTAAATAAGGGTAAATATAATATTATAATAATATAAAATTACCTTAACACATGCCCTAACTCAATTTGATGATACATATTCGACCATGGGTATCATTCATTCGATTGTTTGACCCCATGGATCCACTAGTAAGTGAAAATCATACATTATAAAATTTAATTTAATGTTATGGAAAATGTAACATAAACATATATCTTTTTTCAAAAAAAAATTTATATTGGGTTATATAATTGATATCTACTACTATAAATTTTAATTAGAAATATTAAATGATTTTTTACATCAAGTTAATTTATATATAGTTCTCTGACATCAAATATATAAATTTATTTATGATACAATAATAATTTAGTGATTATATTTTTAATGAATGTTTTAAATATATGAGATTATAAATATTAAATTAAATAGATTTTAAAACTATTTATAGAATACCCAAATTTTTGCAATTATAAATAATTTTTATATTTTATTTATTTATGTTATTTTGAAATAATCAAGTTATATATTTTTTAATATCTTGATATGAATAGTTTATAAATTGACATAAATGAGTTTCAAAAAAAATAAAAATTTATTAAATGATAAAATAAACATAAAAATATAATATTCATCCAATTGAAATATATTATGATAAGAATGTCCCCAATGATCTATTTAGGGTTTTTTTTAATATTATGGTAAATATATTAACAATATAGTATGACTATTCAATAAGACATGGTAAAAGTTAATTTAGTTAACTAAGGGTTAATGCTAAAATATAAGGTTAAGATTATGCCCTGAACTTTTAAAAAACCCATTTTATTAGAGTATATAGAAAAATAATCACATTATATTAGAATAAACTGAATTTTGGCCCTTTTGTAATCGAAATGTAGTTTATAATAAAATTATATTTTCATGCATTTCTTTATAGTCCGTCCTCCCCCTTATAAAAGTCCATCAACTCTAACCCACTACTCACACCTCTAAAGCCTCTTGGATATTCCTAAATATACTCCAATAGGATTCCCACATCCTTTTATTAATTATATAAGACTTACCCTATGCATAATTCAATTAAAGATAACATTTTGGTTCAAACAAAAAGCAGTTACCCTGTTTTAAGGTAACACCTTCTATCAAGTTCTTTTCTTTTTATTTTCTATATTCACTCCCAATTATCTTATTATTAATTGTGTAAATAATAAAACTAGTATCCTAAATATACTAGGTTGTTGTTATGAGAAGGATTCGAACTACGCATCCACACACCACAATCTAATTGATGCAATTATTCGGTTTCTATGGACGACAAACTACTGCCTCACAAAACAATGATTGTTCAATTATATCCTACCACCCCTCATGGTATCTATTATGATGGAAAATTATTTTTATATGATATATATTATATTTATATTGTATCTATTACATTCTATTTTTCATTTAGCGAATACATTTATGCTTTCCATAATGTGTAAATACGATAATTTCATTTGAGAAAGTGCGGACTATAGCCGCCTCAAAGTGATATGACACATTCATGAAATTAATTGAAACTTATAATGGATGGAGTTAATGAAATAATATATAATATTATAATGGAGTTAGATTATACCTATATATAATTATGTTTTCATATGATTAAATATGAAATAGAAATGAAATTATTGTTCATATGTATGTACCACTTACCGTCTCCATAATCGGTACATTTCATTTCATAGCTCCAAATGTTATGTCCTATTATAAATAATTATTTATATATATGATGGATATATGTAAATTATATTTTATATCTAAATAATGAATATAATTATGGAGAAAATTTACTTTTGATCACAAGGAAAAAATTTAATTATAAGTTAATTTTTGACTCAAGTACCAAATGTTGACAAAACAACTCTTATTAAAGTAATTGATTATGTAATGTTTATAAAGTAGTAGTAAGTTATATAAAAGGAATAATCAACCTGAAAAAGTTTATCATGCCAGTATAAATTATATTTATTTTATTATTTGTGAGAATAAATAATGTATAAATCAAGTCATACAAGAGATAAGGGACTTTGTCTCAATATCATTTGATTGAGGCATACATCGATTTATACACGACGTTCTTTTATACATTGTATAATAAAACCCTTTTATTTTTACTTTTATTCAAGTGGAATCTTTTTTTATGAAGATTATTACTAAATGAAATAAATTAAGTTTCTTTTTAACGTTTGCAGTGACAACAACCATTCAACCATCACGGTCATTATTTGATATTTGGATTTCATAATAAGTCGTAATGTTTTTAAAAGAAACATAAATAACATATACTCGTTTTTACATATTTTGGTATTGAAAATAATTTTGATAATTGATTTATTATGTCAAAATATTGAAATGATATATTGTGATTTAAATATGGAAATTCAATCATTCATCTATTCTTATGTTGTGTGTTATGATTATGTTATGGTTCTTGGTATTTGTTTACTTATATGGGTGGTTCGGTGATAAAACTAGAGAAGGTGAGCCCTATATAGCTATCTAATGCATTAGGTAATGTGGAGGAGGAAACCGTTAATGATTTAAATAACGATTTAGGTAATATATTGTGTTTGGTATTCCATTTTAACTCCTTAAGTAGTTGTTAAAGACATGACGTAAGTATGTTATGAATTCCATGAGTTATCTTTATGATTTAGGGTTTATTTATGTCATTCCTAAATATTATGATTTCATGAGGTATGTTAAAGAGCATATGTTTTGTATATATTGATGTTCTATTATTATCTTTCATTATTTTATAACCATTACTGAACTTTTTATGCTCATCCCAATTTTTTGAAATTTTTTACAACATATTAGGAAGGGTAAGAGAAATGAAGAATTTAAGAAGATTTATATCAAGAAAATAATTCTTGTTTTCATTTAAGAGTTTTTATTTTATAAAACAATTGATACTGAGTACTTATTTCTACATGTAATATTCACGATGATAGGTAATTGTGATTTACTAATTCTATAAAAATATATACATTAAAAGATCCTCACTCTAAATTCTTGACATAATTCAAGATTATGTAACATGTACGGCAGGGGAATTATAGTAAGACATTCCTGTAATGTAATCCATCCTCAAAATTCCATGTAAATAAATATAAAGAATATGATGTTTCTAGTGAATTAATAATAATAATTTTCATATAACATATGAATATATTGGTGATTTAATATAAAAAACTATTTAATGCATTTTATGATATTAAAAAATTAATATTGATAAAATTAATTCTAAAAAATAGTTCGAAAAATATGTTGTTGTTACATTTTACCCCCTTAAAATGAATTTATCCCCCGAAATTCATTTTGGAAATAAACGTTTTAATACATGGATGTCAGTTTCATAGAAACCTAAATTGTAAAAATTTGATAAAAACATCCTTTAAAAAAAATTTATAACATAATGGTTACCCAAAGATTCATATAACTATGTTTCCACATATGAGAGCTTATGTGGCATGGGAAAAATGGACTTTAAGGAAAAACATAACTATTTTTAGGGAGTTACTTAGATCATAAATCACAAAAAAAAATCAATTTATTATTCTAATAATGAGGGACTCAAAGTCATATATTTTTTGTTATTCAAATGGCCACAAGTTAAAAAAATAAGGTATGAGGAAAAAATTATTTTTCTGATCATTTTCATATCCCCACGCAATTTACTTTTTAATCATAAATATAAGGAAATATACTTACTTGATATATTTCAGTACACAAAATCTCATTCTTCAGTTTTGATTTTATCAATTTCTAATTTATATATTACTAAAAAAAATGTTTGTTTATAAATGAACATTGATTCCTGAAGATCTAAAATACAGTTTTACGAAAACAAAAGGCTCATCAATGAATTGAAATATTTAACAATTTTTATCTTACTATTTTCAAAATTAAATATAATTAATTCAATAATATATAAACATAAAAATTAAACATTCTGGTTCTTAATTAATATTTATACATTATAAATAATTACAGAATAATCATGACATCATGTAGGCTAGTGGTAGGTAGAAACCTATATTTTCATATAGTCATGGGTTCAACACCATCATCCTTTTCTTGGATTATTGGTCATCACATGATATAATGGTGTACTTTTAAAAAAAAAATATTTTCCCAAAATAAATATGATGGACATCCATGAAAATAGGGTAATCACTAAATAGCTTTTTAGCCTAGGATTTCAGTACAATATCAAAACAAAAATGAATCCTCTATGGTTTTAAATATTATTTTGATGAATTTTTAACCTTATAACACATATTAAATATTAAAATACAATATTGTATAAATAGAATCCCGAAATAATCTTAACATCGTTCCCATATATATCAAAAATTAACTCTTGGTTGTTTCAATTCAAACATGTGAATACCTTCATCATGTATTCTCATGAAACATTGTTAATGACCTGAATTACCATAAATCGTTATAGAAAACATTCATATTTTCTTATAAAAAATTAGATTGTATCTAATACTTAAATCTAAAAATGTTGTAAACTTCATCAATGAATGAAAAATATTCTGGTAAATTAAACCTTATTTAGTTATATTGTAACAATATCAATCCAATTTACTAATTCATATAGTATATATATTTATCCAATCAACAGTTTATCAACATAATAAAAATATTATGAATTATGTTCCCTTATTAAAAAATCAAACACTTTCATTAAATCACTTTTGTAGTCCTTAGGAAACACTCAACATAGTCTTTATTGAAAAACATAAACTAGAAAATCCTTGTATAATCCACCATTCATATGACATAATTTGTTTAGTCCAAATTCATTAAAATAATAAAATTTTCCACTTAAACCATAGGGCATATTATGGAAATCTCATACTATTACATAATACCTAGTTCATTTCACATTTCATCTATAGTATCATTATCATCAAACACATTTTCCTTAATTGTACCACTTATTTGATTTTTATTTAGAGCATTCCACATGGGACATTGATTTTCATAAGGACCATACATTATACAGTTATAACATTTCATCTAAAATGATTTAGTAGGTAGAATAATATTCCTTCTCAATTCAGTAGATGAACACTTTATTTTTCTTTTGAAATCAATTAAATTGTTTTTTATTTTGTAGATTCAAAACACCATATTAATCCTTAAATAAATTTACTTTGGTGATTATTTCCACATTCATGAACAAAATGAAACTAAATCCACATTCATCCATGTCCATTATTATCTAAAATAATTGTTAAATAATTATTTATATTACATGGTGTGTCCAAAAGTTGGTTAATTTGAACATAATTAATCATGTTATGTGAAAAATAACTAAACATGGTCAGAAAATTATTCAGTCCAATGATCATCCCATATGACTTTTCATTATCAATTTTTTTATCACAGTCAACATAACCCCATTTTCTTTGGAACCTATATTTGACTAAAACTAGAAATCAAAATGTGACAACACTAATCATAGTTGAAAAACATGTAATCATGAAAAATGATATATATAGTATGTACAAATTATGACACATTATTTAAACTATGACACCAACGGTTTATCCTACTTTATTTCAATCTATATTCTATTTAAATCTTTTAAAATTGTTAATGAATTGTTAGTAAATTAAAAAAGAAAATTTCCTAGAAGTGAAAATCTATGTGTGTATAAGGGACTTTTTTCATGTACCAAGATACATCGATTAACCCATGACACACCTTGTTAATGTTATTACTCCATGGCACATTTGGGCCAGGTTCACATCCACATTTTTTATCTAGAAAGGAATGTATTGTTGTGTTACTAACCACTATATTCTTTACCAAAATTTTAGGAAATTTTCTTATGCTTATACATATTCATAAAATTATATTTTGACATTCCATTGGGGTTCTCAATAAGGATTTATTATTATTTCCTCCAATGATTAACTATAACTTTTCCATGATAACAACTATAACAAACTAGTCATAATGTTAAAAGAAATTAAATAACTATTTCAGAATATATTAATCAGTACACAAATGGATGCCAAAAGATAGTGTTAGTTTATTTTCATTGGAAACATGGAAGCCTAAATATAGGTATTCAACATAGATAAATTCTTTCCCCATATGTTCTCCAAGACTGGCACCACTCATAACTAAATCCTTGATGAAATATATCATCATAACATGGGGAAGGATACAAGAAAATTACTGATCTAAGATACTCAGTCAGGGTAAATTAGGTATAAATATAGGTATAAACATTAGAATAGGGTTTTGAGAACATTATCATAACAATATAATATCACACCCTACATATCAAAGATCACAAACATCTATCTTGGTTTTAATCATTAGAAATCATATTACTTTATGCATATGAAAATAAAGAACAAAATACATAAAATAATAACCTAAGAATTAGAATTGGAATTATGTGAAACACATAAGAAAATCAAATGATATACATATTAGTTATTTCATTTCTTCTAATACCATCTATGTTACATGGGTTCATGCCCCATACAATATTTTTAGTCATGGTACACTCCCATGGACATTTTAGTAGCATAAATTCACTCC
This sequence comes from Viscum album, assembly GCA_963277665.1. Lineage (NCBI taxonomy): Eukaryota > Viridiplantae > Streptophyta > Magnoliopsida > Santalales > Viscaceae > Viscum > Viscum album. The sequence goes on from OY728148.1 coordinate 1,147,078,927, forward strand.
ACACACAACATTGGTAGTCACATTTCTCTATAATGGCCATGTTATTATACAAAATTATATATAATTCATTGCTATTTTCATTATATGGATATATAGGTCCCAAAAATATCATAATGAAATCTTATATACACATTCCACTAAATAATAAATAATAATATCATAACCCATGAAATGAAATGGGTATCATAAATAAGTAATCATTAATTAATATATTAATAAATAAATATGTTTTTTAATCATTTTATCAAAATCAAAACCTCTGAAAAGAATCTTCTTACAAAGCCATATAACCTATGAAATAGAATTGATTTTCACAATTATCATGAAAACTAAACATAAACCATTCATAGATTGAATATAAAATGAATCATTAAATCATTTCCCACTAATTTCATTAGTAACATATACTTATGTAATATTATATGAAAAATTACGTTGAATGATCCTTTAAAAACAATTATTGAGAGAAATACCATTTCCTATTTCAAAATTTAATTTTTTAACAATTTTTTTAAAACCATTTATTTGAAAATATATTTAGAACATTGAAAAGGCTTTAAAGAATTATGAAAACCTTTTTCCTTGAAAACATATCATATAAACATGAATACAATTTGAAAACATTTTTCATTAGATGATTATAAAATATTATTTAAAAATTTTAAATTCCTTTTCCCTGTTAATCAATTTAAAAATATATAAAGAAATCATTAAAACCTTTTGAAGACAATTTCATTTAAAATACATTGAAAAACATAATTGAATCATATAACCATTTAAAAAACATCTTTATAAGAAATTCGTTGGAAAATGTATAAATATAGCTCAAAATTGTATAAAACATTTATTTTGAAAATATAAATTTTAAATCATATAAGTTATGCTTTGAAAATCTCTAAAAATATTATTTTACCAAATTAAAAATTTCTAAATACATTTTATGAGACATGTTTTTGAAGAAATGCAAATTTCTATCCTAAAGGATATTAAAAAGATTTTTATGAGATCATTATCTTAGCTACCATAAGTACCCATTTATGTAAAAATAGTATTAATACTATGATTTCTCAAGATTAAATAGTGGAGAAGAAAAAAGTTTTGTGTTATTGATATATGGAGCATAATATTACATCAATTGAATGATAATAATAACCAACCTCAAAAAACAATGATATTGCATCAATAAACTCTTACTACATAGTGACATGGGATCATAATCTATATGTATGAAAAGAAATTACTTCAATATTAAAATATAATGAAAATAAAGATATTCATGAAATAAAGTGTGAAATTAAGGTATATAAACCTTGAAAAATAATGTAGGGGCATAACCCAAACACATCTCTCAATGATGGAAAAATGAGAAATAAAAACTATCCCCCCAATTTGGTAAATGTTGAAACCATATACCCATGAATGAGAATCATGTAATAAATATGTAAATACCAATAAATATAATAATAATAGTATATTTTATTTATTGTATGTATATATACCATGATAATGAAAAGAGTGTAAAATATTTCATATATCTCATGAATATAAAAAGGGATATGAAATTCCCTTAACTAATGTCTTGACACTCCACGTACTGTTAGAGACATCATGTATGATAAATATATTTTTTTATAAATAAAATATTGAGTTTTATTCATATATCTAATACCATTAATGATTATATAAATACTTTATATTAACTCAGTGTTTACAATTCTATGTTAATATTTCAATTAAGGTAATATTTTCTTTGTTCTTCACATGTGTCATAATTTGTAATATATTTTTTCCTTATATATATATGTATATATTAATTTATATTATGTAAACCATGATATTAATATCATTTAAATTCAGTATAATTTAATTACAATAATCTAAATAACATTTTAGTATGAAATGGAATATTGCATACATCGAGATGGTAGGCCATTTGTACCCCATATAGTTTTTTATGTTTTTATTTTCATATTGAAACAAAAAAATGAATATTAAAGATTATATATATATTTATATAATATAATTAAATTTTAATAATATTATATATATATATATATATATGAAATAATTTCACTATTATTATCCTTAATATATTCCTTGTAGTTGGTGAATAAATCACATCACTTTTAGGGGGCAGTTGTCCAACACTTTAAAAAAAATTATCGTATAAAAAAATTTGAATCTACAAAGATATGTGTTTTAAAATAATAATATAGTCATAAAAAAATTACGAATATTAAATATAGTATATAAAAAATTATTTTTCATTAAAATTAACACCTTGAGATATGGGGAACAAAAAATAAAAAGTTATCATTTCATAAGGCTGTAGTTCATTGTACCCATAAATATTATGTTTTTGCACATTAGATGTAATTTTGTGTAATTTTATATAATAAAATTACAATAAAAACAACTATTTATATTTAGGATACTGATGTTATTACATATCTATATATTATGTAGGGTTGAGAAGTTGGTGAATGATAAAAACATTATTGAACTTGAGAAAGGATGCTAACTCTTCTTTGGGTAATTATTTTTGGTTTGAACCAAAATAATTCATTGCAATTATTTCCTCTATAAGTGAGTCTTTTGGTTTTAGTGGTGGGATTATGTGTAACTATTTTTTATGATATTGGTCGAGCCAATGTGAAATGAGAGGTGTGATAAAGTAAGAGGAAAATAGGTATTTCATAGAAAGGTGGAGTGACACTCTAAAAAATATCGGTAAAAGGAATTACACCCACTCTATTCCCATGTCAAGTGGATCCAATAATGGTAGATAGTATCTAAAGGAGATTATATTTTTGAAACTATTCCAATATATGGTATTGGGAATGTTTATAGGTCATTTATGGTCGTTGTATTATTTTTCAGTCATTTGTTAAGGAAACATTTAATTTAATCATTGTAAATATTTTTATTTACATTCACTTATATTTTTGTTTTCAAAATATAATACTACCATTTTATAATTATAAATTATGATGATTCAAAATAGGGATTCAATTTTTCCAAACAATAATAATAGATGTAGCATGAAATTAATTTAAATTCAATCCTCTATCTAGGACAACAATGCATGTTTTAAAAGTAATCATGTTCAAAAGTGTGATATGATTATATATTCAATTTCATTGGGAAATAGATTATAACAAAATAAATTTTATTAATTTATAAAAAATATTCTAATTATATTTTAAAATCAATTATAAATAAAATTTAACCATATAAATAATTTAGATGAATATGCCTTTTTTTGAATTTTTTATTTATTTTTCACAATTCATCGAAATATGAAACATCATCGAAAAATACATAAAATCACCAAAATAAAATTTTTAATGTCACTAATTCAAATATTAAGATTATTTTTGACATATATACTTTGTATAATAGAAAAGATTGTATTGAAAATATGTTCTCCATTAAAAGGTGGTAATAGCGTCTTAATTAAAATATGTGTTTTTTAGTGTAAAATTTAGTTTGTTCCTATATTTTGTTTATAAAATCTATTGGATGAATATCAAAAATATTTTATTTTGATATAATATATATATATATATATATATTACATTAATATAACTTACTAATTAAAGTTAATTTATTTACTAGGATGATATATCTTTGTGAGCATGAATATATTTCATGATAAAAAACATTCCATTTATTTTAATTTGTATCTTCTATCCATTATTAAATAGTTTTTATCTAATGAATTCATAATGTATTTTCATTAGTTAGTTAATCCTATTCATAATCATCAACTTAACCTCTCGGCCATATATTCTTATATTAAATAGTAACAATTCTAATAATATATTATTTTTTGGTGACAGTAATCTTTTCTTGTTACTCATGAAGAATGTGAAAGTAAATATTATGTGTAAAAGAAGATAACATAATAGTTCTGTTTAAATTAAGAATTTTTTTTTCATGTAGTGCACAATTAAATTGGATTTTTTATTAACATAATCAATACATGGTTCATTATTATCCTAAAAATTATTTTTAGTGTTTCGTGAAAAAACAAATATTAAAAAGAATAAATTAAGTCAAAAAAATTCCACAAATATCATGGTTTTACAACCATTCTCTAATGAACCATGTTTTAAAATGATAATACCATGTTCGACATTATATGTCATTCGCATCACCAAACCCACACAAAAAATGAAAAATTTAATCTGACAATATTAACCTTTCCATTAAATATGATGATATGAGTACGATTAACTAAATAATTAAATATTAAGATGTACAAATTATATTAATTAAATTTATGTTTGAAATTAACCAATTATTCGTAATGATTTTTGGTTCATCAAAAAAAAGTTTCATCAAAAATAATTTTTATTTTTTTAAGGATATATATATTATTCAATTTTTTCTATAAAATTTATAAAATTAATTTGATATAATGAATTCAATTTTTAATATCGCCATATAAATATTATCCATGTTTAAAATGTTGGATCATTCTGAAAATATATATTTTTAGTGAATTATGAAAGATAATGTTATAATGCAAAAAAGTAATTTATTTTGATAAATAAATTAAAATAATCATCCTATTATTATAATAATTTATTTTAAAGGAAACATTAGTAATGTATAATTATAATCAAATCAATGAATTATATTTTAATCATTTATATGTCATATTTTATAATATTTTTTTAGTAAAAACTATTTTTTCTATAAACTATTTGAAAATGCATAATGCTTGACTATTATAATTTAAAAAATAACCCATAATGATAAATAATTTTAATGATATTTTTATATTATATATATATATATAATTATTAAATTAAGTACATATAATGAATATTATCAGTTTTACTGTTAATGTAAATTCATCAATTCCCTGAAAAATGCATTTTTTTGAAAATGACAGCCCATCATACATGTAGGATTTATATTAAATTAATTTACTACATGTATCTAAATTTATTTTTCTAAAATTGGTTATATATTTCCTATCATAAATATTAATATTTGTTAATAGGGTCAATTGATATTTATAAAATTACTATTAGTATGAAAATAAAATATTTATTTGCATTGTAAAAAAGAAAAGTATCTTATTTTAGTGTAAAAATAATTTAATAAGGACTAAAAAATATAACCCTAAAAGTATGAATATATAAATTATTAAATATAATAATTACTTTATTATCAATTTTTCATTATAAATAATTAATCAAATATTTTGGATTTTTTTTATATGTTATAACATAAATTATATTTTGCGTAAAAGAATGCTTTAAAGAATAACCCGGTTTTTTCATTAATTCAATAAATTTTAAATATAAATAATATTTTTATAAAATGGAATTATTAACTAAAATATATAAAATAGTAGTTATAATATAATTTTTTGGAGGCAATTTTAATTTTTATATTAGTTTGAAATATGTTATTTTAAAAAAGACATTATTTATCAATGAAGGTTCATTATATAATAATATATAACATTAAATTATTTATAAAATTATTTTAATAGAATAAATATTATTTTTGGAATCAGTATGTTATAATTATCACAAATTAATTTCATTAATTTTATATAAGGGTCGAAGTTTTTAGTAAAAAAATAAATGTGGTATAAACATACTATGTGTATTACGACATCATGACGACCCAAAAGTGATATAATAAATTATATTAATGGTATAAAAAACAAATATATTTTTACAATTTAAAATTATTTTATTTGAATTTTAATTGATTAATTTTATAATTCCTTTATGAATCCTCCAAAAACTATATTGTTTTAAGGCCTTAGAAACATTTCTTTATAAACATGTCACACTTGAACATCATCAAGGGTAATATTTAATCAAATTAACCTCATTTATTAATAATATGATTATAAACACCCATATTTGATTGAAAATAATGATGAAAACAATGATTATATATTTTTTGGTTATTTAATTATATATAGTCCAAAACCATTGTTTGGCAAAAATAATGAACCCCACCTCTATTTTCCATAATAAACCCACCCAGCATTCCCATTGTCATATCTAAATATCCCTATATAATGTACGTCATATTACCACTCATATCTTGATTCCTTAAAATGTTCCCCCAATCTCTCATGATTCTTATCCCTATCTTTTGGAATCACTCTCTTTTGGTAATGGACTTCACTCCTAATTTTCTATTAAGGGCCTTCTTTTTAATAATCATTTAGAATAAAATTTTTTATGTTTTCGTGTATTTTTAATAAACCATGTACATTTAAATTAATTTTCAAATAATTAACTACCTTTTAACCCTCCCATTTGAAAATTTTTCTATCGTTTCACATATATAAAATTTAATAAGTGGACTACATCTCCTATATTAATTCATGAACAACTTTTATCTTGTTCCTCTTAATACCATTTTTATCGTATATTGTTTTTTATAAAAACATCATACTTACCTTTTGATCTTAAGGTGACGATATACCCATTTCATTAAAATTAATCTCTCTTATTATTCCTTATGTACCTCTGTTACCTTGTCAAAATTTAGTAAGGTGACACTATATATTCTAGTTATTCAATAACCTGTTTTAGGTTATGCCTCTATGTTTTGATTTATTAATGATTTGTAATGTATTTATGAATATTTATTATATAACTATTATAGAAATTTGATAATAATCATCTTTCAATATAATAAATCCCTTAATGGAATATTAATATGAACATATTTCCCTGTAAAAATTTAGTATGGGGTATCTCCCCCCCCCCTCTTTTCCATTAAATTAAACTTTTATTTTATCCATTTTATTTCCATAAAATATTTTTGGGATATTATTTTTCTCATAAATATTACATTCCAATTAATATGAAAATAAATATAGACCCTCTAAATTGATTTAAAATAAATATTTGACTCATTAAGAACCATCATTATACTTCCGAAATATAACATTGATTTTCCAGGCCAAATAATTGTGTATTGAATACGTACAACCATTACTGATCAAGGGTGTTCAACTTTTATTAATATATGATTACATAATTTTTTAATTTGATTTATTTCATTTAAAAAAATTATCATTAAATAAAATGTGATGGAGAATAAATCCATGATTGTAAATAAGTATGGCTTACTTATGCATGTGAATATTATGAATGTGACATGTGTGTGTGAGATTACGTTGAGCTCAAATTAATTGGGTAATGTTTTAGTATCATGAAAAAACATTCAATGGATTAGGTAGTTTTACTAATCTATCATGTGAGGTTTTCCATCATGATGTAATCACATTTATCTATGACTTAGGTTTATGATTCCATGTTTAAAGTTGTTTCAAAATTTACCTTTTTATATCTCTCTTACAATTGTATATAATGACACATTTTTCACATTTATGACTCTTACCCATGGAATTTACAATTAAAATGAATTTTTTCTAACATATCATGTTACATTAATGTTTTATTTTTTTATCCCCTTACTGGGATTCATATATCACTAATTTTCTAAGAATGTCCCATGTTTATCTCATGTAGTTTAAAGAAGTTATATAGTATTAGAATAATGTTAATGATTTTTTCCATATTGATGATGTATCCCATATATAATATGTTGTAAAATATATATAATTACCAAAGAAACAATACTTTTTGAATATACAATTTTTATTCTATTCCATATTATGTAAGAAACCATTAATTAATCTGAAATAAAGATAAGGGTTTTCATAGTTTTTATCAATGTGAAGATTATTTATTTTTGTGAATATGAATAGAGTAATCTAGAGAATGACAAAGGGATAACACAAAACATAGGAATAAATTAATATTTTTTTTGTTCAGGTTAGAGTATGTAGTTTCTAAGAAAATACATCCCTTTCTATATAATAAATCTGGATGTGGCTCTGGAATAGATATACCCATGGGTGAAATCAAAAAAAATCAACGAGATAGAGTCGATCGAGAACTGTTTCTTGATAGTAGTCCTTGATGTACACTTATATTTTCACTCCATGACGATATGATTTCCTATGTTCACAAATTCATTACAACCAATTATAATGGGAACATGAATTCTAATAGGAAACTATGTAGGAAAATTTATAATGGATAAATAAAATTTGAATTATATAAATTTTAACTTATGAAAATACATATAATTGATATGTTATACGTTTATTGTTATTATATTCCTGATTATATGTTTGATATATTAAACGTACTCATAAATTTTTTCTACTTTATTCTAGTCAATGTTGGGAAATATGATGAACCATGTTAACATCCACTGTGATCGGAAATGTGATTACATCCAAAATGATATAGAAAAAATGAAGGTATATTGAGTAACACATATTGTTTTTATGACAAACAAGATATCAAAAAGCACAATTTACAACATAAAAAAATTATTGTCCAAATATATATTAGTAATGATTGAAGAAATATAATGTATGTTCATCTAAAAATATTGACCAAGGAAATAAGATTTATTGTCTTGAATGTGAAAAATGTGAAAAGATGAAACAATGGAAATTCCACAATGGAACTCAAAGGTGTTTCATAATAATACCTAAAGTTGATCCATGTTGTAAAAATGAATAGTATGACTGAATTTAATTAATTAAATTCTATGACCCCATTTTTTATTAATTTTTTTTCGAAAATATGAGAATTATCAGTGTCAATGCCCAGAAAAGTGGTTTAAATACTAGAATAAGGAAGGAATTATGATATAGAAATAATAAACTTCTAAAATATATTAAATTATATATTATAAATTAATAACTAAATTGTATAGGTATTATATTAATGAAATTTTGGTTATTTGAATCACGAAACATCAACGGATTGTTCCACAGTTTCATATCATTAATTATTTAAAATGTATGACAAATGGGACCGAAAACCAATAAAATCACTGCAATGTTAGGGTTATTGATAACCATTAATATGTGTTTTATGTGAGAATAACCCAAATAGTTTTGGGATGAAATTTAGAAGGATACTAATTTATTCAAAAAAATTAATAAAACATTTTATGATTTATGTGATATTTGTTTAGAATGATTAATGTTATTCTTAGAAACACATTATAGGATATAATATTTTTTTATTCTAAGGGGTTTAATGTAATATTTGTAGAAGTTGTATTTGGGATTTCAAGTATGCTAATCTGAGGTTTAAAATAAAATATTACATGAGAATAATGTTATTATGTTTTTAGAGGTGTATTCTGAGAGGTATTGAAAAACTTTGTCAGAAAAAATATATATTAATTTTTGAAGTTATTGTATTATTTATAAAATAAGGTTTTTTTATTAAATTATCTTTGTTAAATCATTGACATTTTTTATAGAATTTTTCAGACTAATTAACATTACTCTATATTCAATAATATGTTAATTAATTATAATGATTTTGGATTTACTAAATTTTGGAGGATTGGATTTTTTTGATTTAGTAGATTATTTGACACATTAAAAACTTATTCTCATTCTTCAAGTGTAACCCACCAAAATTCTACAATAAGAATACTATATTTGATAGCGTGCAAGACTTGGGAACAAAGCGCGTGATGGAATAAAATACAATGATATATTAAAATATATTTAATTTTTTATGTATATTTTATATATTAGATATTTTTAAATTAAAAAGACACCAAGTTATCTTGTATTACATACAAGAGGGACTATATTCCGAATCCAAGTTATATGCAAGATAGAGTTTTACCGTACAGTAATATATTATTAACACATTCTTATATAATATAATAATATATAAACTAGGTGGTAAATTAATTCATAATAAAAGGATTAATGAACTTATGAAAATATATAGTTTACAAAAATATAATATGAAATAATAGGTTACCAATTAATTGTAAATGAAAATATAAACAAACAGAATACAAATGAAATATTTGTTTATTCTCACATAGGAATATTATCTTAATAAATTAAATTAATTACTACTAGTGAATGATATTAATGATATATATTTGTTATATATTAAAGATAATATTTTTTATAATCATCCAATAAAATTTATATACATATGATAAAACAAGTCCATTTTGACACATAATACCCTATTTTTAAGGAACTTTTAGCGCCTTTTAATGGAAACCCAATGTTAAATGAATTTTTTTATATTTCTATATATAATTTTTTTCAAAATAAATATAATATTTTAATGAGAAATATAAAAATTAATTAAGTGTAACTATTTTTAATCATTCTGATATGATTCAATTTTTAAGGAAAAGTGATATTTATATAAATTTAATTCAAAATTGATTTTTCATTTAATTTTTTTATATGGATAAAAATAAATTTTAAAATTTCTAAATGATTAATTAGATAATATGTATATAAATTGATACATTTTTTTCATTTCAATCAAATTAAAAAAAATTGACTATAAAAACAATGCAATCATTTGGCTATTTTCACTTTAAAACTCATATTATCAACAAATCATGATGATTAAATTTAAATTAATTTCTTCCCCTTATTTGGTTGGAATTTAGAATAATGGGCCCATTATTATGAATAATCATTATTTATAATTTATAATAAGGTGAAATTATTATTTTTTATATGAATATCAGTAAATTTAATTAAAATTAACAGTAATGATTATGGATCAATAATTATTAATAAGGAACTAGACCATACATGTATTTCGCAAAATAGCCTATAAAAATGTAAGAATTCCACTGACTTTCCATATATCTACACTATATTACCATTCTTATTCTTTGTAATATTATTTATCTAATTAAAATATAATACATGGGTTGGATTCCTTTCTTTTTAAATATTCCATGAATACCACTACTCCTCTATTATAAAAGGCCTCCTTTCCTCCCACTTCCTCAAAACTGTGAAGAAGGTTTTGTTAGGAAAATATTTTCACAATTCACTCCCAACATCCCTCCTTTACGACTTAAAGATTTACATTGGGAAGAAATACTTCCAAGCAATCCTTTTCGTACAAACAAAATAAGTTACCTAATTAACAGGTAATTCCTTTTCTAATTCTCAAGAGATTCATTTCCATTATCATCCCCCTAAGACATACTTATTCCATGATTTTATAGAAAAAAGTATCATAAATATACTATGGATTTTTTTAATGCTAAGTATTATATTGATTCTTAAACATACTTAAATTTAATGTGTAATGAACATGTTGTTTATGTGTTTGAAGGATCACTAACCCACTAAATGATGACTATTAAATTTTTCCATTACAGCATATCGTTGTGGTCAATATTAGGGAAACTATGTTTATATAATTTATATATGTTATTTATAATTTAATTATTATTATTTATTTTTTATTTTGAACTTACCTTTATCCTATTTATTTTTTGTTAATACGATGATTTTTTTTGAGGATGTGTAGACTGCGGCCCTTCCAGGTAATATGACTCATTCATACCATTCAGAGACTATATAAAGGATTGTTTGCATAAACATAAGAATAATATATAAAATAGATCTGATACATAAATTAATATAAACATATGTATCTTTTATCAATAATTTTTTTTAAAATAAAAAGTAAATGAATGTCGCTTTCATAGGTATATACAACATACCCTCTCCCAGAATGGTGCACATTATTTCTAATCTCTACATATTAAGGACTTCAATAAATACATATTTAAATAATATATAAAATAAAAATGTCAGTTTTAAGTTGTTTGGATAATTAAATAATTCTCTAATTAATTGGAACAAAAAAATCACAAGTCAAAACCAACTTGAGACAAATAGGCATTTAACACCTGAAATAGTTAAATTCATGAAATACTGTTAACTAATAGGTAATTAAATATTGTTAAATTTTAATATATGGTATTATTAACATAATTATTGTTCTGGTATAATATAGTATCATATTTTATACCACTATACAGTATGATAACTACCACAAAAAAGTATTGTCAAGTTAAGGGAATTTGTCTCAATTATAGTTCATTGAGACCAATTTGTTATTATGTGCCAATTGACATTTATATGGTGTATATATTGAAATAGATAATATTTTATCATGAATCTTCTTAATATTGAGAAATTATATGTTTTAATTATTTTCATACCTTTATGGGTAATATGATTTAAATCATTCAATGTGGTATGTGACACATTAGAATGTTTAAAGATTATTCTCTACAAGAATGTTCTTAATGACTATCTTTGAAATATTAACATTTTTATGATTAACTTTATATTGTAACATTCAATTTATATTTATCATTTATCATTGAAAATTTAATTTAATATATATACTCTATTACAATGGATAATAGTATTCCCTAAACCGTATACCATTTTACATATGGGGTCTATTTTTTTAGTTATTTCATTATTTTTGGAAAACATTGCTAAGTCCATATTATTTATTAGATAAGATTATTTTATAAGAAATATAATATATTTTTATAATTAAATATATAGAATAATTTATACAAGAAATTATTGTTTGAGCATATGCATCATATAACTACTCGATGCATCGATAGAATCTCATGTGAAAAATAAGTTGGCCAAATTAATCGGGTTTCTATTTATAGTATTAATGATATTATGAAATATATGGATGGTATATGTTTTTATTTCCCTTAGACGAGGCATCCATTTACAAATCATTTCCCTCATTTAATAATAGTTATTATTTATCCATTCAATTTTTTATTCACGTATCTGTGGATTTAATTCATTATCAATTTATTGATATGGAATGCATTCTAGTTACATACAATCCAATATTAATTATTCAATATATAGATATGTAAATTGAAAGTATGATTACTTATTTACCTTCCTATAAATATTTTTTAATTTAAGATTCCATTGTGTTTATAGTTACTAATCATTATATATCAATTTTATTATTTTTTATTCCACATGTTATGAATAAGAGAACATTCAATAGGCTTTCAAGGATGTAGTTTATTTCAATTTATTATATAGCATGTTTTATTTTATTTTCCCTATTTATTAGGTGTATTAGGTTTGAAGGATGTATTATCATGAATACTAAAAAGATATCTTCTTTGGAATTTCATTCCTTGTAATCCTATCAGTGTAATTATACAATGGCCTAGTTATGGGCATCTTGGTTTGGGGCATTATAGTGGGTATCAAAGGAATATTAGAAACAAACATGGAAACTATATTTAGAAAATGTAGTTAGGGAACACAGCCTTAATATATAAATTGAGGATGAGTAAATAATGACATAATAGACTTTTTGTAAGGTATATATTATGTGGGTATTACAAAAAAACAACCATGTCTATATACTACATGTGGATGTGGTTGTGGAATAAATTTACCTTGGGGTACCAACTCTGAAAATGTGTTCCAGGCCTACCTCGGGGTAACATGGTACATGAAAACTAGCCTTACTATGCCCTGAAACTCCTGAGGTATACTATTAGGATAGTTTATATTTTATTTAACTTCCATTATGAATAATATAAAGGTATGGATTTTCCAAAGTAACCAATGATTATGGTTTTTGTATTTTCAATGGAAAAATTAATATTTTGTGTTATTCCATATTAAGAGTTATAGAAAGATCAGAATTTGTAGAGCACTACAATATATACCATAGTTTAGATATAGTTCATAGATGGAATATTGGTATCCATACTCATGGAATATTTAGAGGAAACACTGTTGAGAAACTCAATTATGTTTCTTTAAGAACTGAGATCATTGTGAATATATTAGGGTGTCTTATTTAAGATAGGTTAGATAAATATTTCTGAATGGATAAACCTATTCCACTAAGGGAATATCATATGTGGGATCACATTATGCAAGAGTTTACACCATTATTTTTTCGGACTAATTATCCAATTATTGGTGAGTAATGGATGATGACTCTTGAGAATATATTTATGGGCTTAGAATGCAACAAAAATGAAAATGTTACACTAGTGGTGTATTTTCTCCATGATATTCTGATTAGTGTTTGTATATGATCAATAATAGATTGGAAGAAGATGAATTTTTACTCAGGAAATGATGGAATTTTAAGGAGACATTATTTGATAAATACTTCCCTCATGTTCAATAATTTGAGATGAAGAGACAATTCTATACCATAATGAATAAGGAATAATAGAGTGTGGTGGATTATGAATCTATATATACATGGTTATCCAGGTATTCTACGGATTACATACACAACACTGAGTGAAAGATTGACCACTTCTTTGAAGGTTGTAAGACTTGTCTCCAAAGGTCACTGGTCACTCATTAATTTTTCATCATACGAAGAGATAGATTTATGTTCCATAAAAACATAGAAGGAATTATTGAGATCAAATGCATTCATGGGTTTCCAAGTGATGAATTTTTTTTCTGAGAACCATGAAAAATTAAATGTGTTGAAGAAGATGAAGCGAGATAACTATTTACGACATCTGATAATTATGGAATGAAACACTTACATACATTCACGAAGTGAATCGTAGTTTTTTATATATCTGGAGAAAACATACAACATGTTAGTGATTTCAAGGGAAAAAAATGGTTTTTAATATAAAATGATTTAATAACAAGGATATGGGGTACTACGTGAATCAATTCTCCAAGAGTCAAAATAATACATCCAAAATGATGCATTTAGATAATGTTCATGTTATGATACTTCTGTAGATGAAGATGAATGATTAATTTTACTACTAAATAATTATTTCATTTTAACATTTTGTCTGTAATTTACTAGTTATATGAATTATAGAATATATAAGGATTATATTTTAGTGCTTTTTCTCTATGGATTTTAGATCATATGCTAAATGGTACCAAGAAAAGTTATTTAGTGGAAAGTAAAACTCTTTAGAAAACACATGATTACGATAAATAGATCATTTAATATGTTCTTGATGATCCGAAAATGATAAAAAAAATGATTTAATTAGATTAGTGATTACTAATGTGGAACTGATTAATAACTTGTCCTTACTGGTCTGTTCTATCACTTATAGAGTTTAAAAAAAATTTGGCATTTGGAATATGTCTAGTAAAAGGGGTCTTACATTAGTAATAATGAATAATTAATTTTTATAATAATGTGTAATGGTGATTGTTGTTATTACTATATTTTAGGTGGGTAGATGATGATGTTACATACATTTTTTTAATGTTAAAATATTGAGAAGATTCGCATTTTTTAAATACTAATGATAAGTTCATCATTTAAATTCAGTGACCTTATTTCTAAATTGATGTATCACAATATTTTTTCAAATTTGAGCATTTAAAAAATTGTTTAATCTGATCATTGGATGATATTTTAGAGGATAATATGATACATCACTATATTATTTATCATGTGATGAGAGAAAAAGTATAAAAAGTACAATGAGTAATATAAATAAATTATTATCATTACAGAAATGTGTGTTATTTCATAGGGAAATAATTCCATAACTCTATGTTATATATTATGTTAAAAGAAGTGGGTAATATTTCCATAGCATGTATTACACATCACACCAAGTGTGTAAGGGGATATACTACCCTGATAATGTAAAATATATTTACTATTTTATGTATATTTAATGTATTTATAATTTAGAAACTCACGCAACAACGAGTTGGGATGCGTTACATACAAGAGTAACATTATTCGAAACCTTACATTATATGAAAGAATTTTTTTTATTGTACAACAATGTACTATTTAAATACTATTATTTAATACTATTACATATAAACAAATTGGTAAATTAGATGTTATAAAATGGATTAATTAACATAAAAAAAATTGTTTTACACAAATATAAAACAATATATTTGGTTTGAAAGTAATTATATATTAAAATATAAGCAATTTGAATATGAAGGAAATATTATTATTTGAATACTCATAATGGAATTTTGTCTTAATAAATTATAATAATTAAAATTATTTAATGATATTTATTAAATTTATATTTTATATATTCAATAAAATTATTTTGATTATCATCCAATAGATTAGATAGTCATAAGATAAGAACAAAAAAAAATTTACATATAAAAATATATATTTTCATTAAGGCACTTTTACCACACTTTAATGGACAAACTATTTTATGTCAAAAATTTTACACTTTTATGAATATTATATGTCAACATAGAAATAATATTTTAAATAAAAACAAAATAATTAGTTTTGGGTAAATGTTTTTTTATTTTTCTGAAAATATTCATTTTTTTAATGAAAAGTAAAAAATATATATATTTAATTAAAAATGAAATTTTAATATAATTTATTTATATGGTTATAATATTTCTAAAGTTGGTTCTAAAGTTTAAAATAAAAATATTATTATCAATTAATCCAATTTTTTCATTTTAACAAATTTTATTATGAAATAAACTATAAAAACATTGTAATCTCTAAGATATTTTTACATTAAAACCTACGTTATCATTATGTCGACCAGATTAAATTTAAATTAATTTCACCACATATATGATTGAATTTTCGAAAAATTGATTACTGATTTTGAATCAAAATAATTTTTAATTTATAATAGGTTAAAAATATTTTTCACCAAATGTGTTAAGGAATTTAATTAAAATTAATTACAAGGATTATGTTTAGATTATTATTAACAGGGAACTAGAACATAAACATAAAGCACAAAATGAACGATACCCATGTAAAATATCCTTTGAATGGAAATATTTAGACCCTATAATCTCTTGTATCTAATTTGGACCATTATTTACCCATGTCTAGTAATAAAATGTACTTGGGTTTGCATTCATTAAAATAATACAAGTGTTACACTCCTCCCCTATATAAAAGGCCTAATTTCCCCACAATTACTCACTCCTCTCAAGAAACATTGGTTCCACCAAGATATCACTTGTTCACACCCATAAATGCCTACATTTCTCCATGAAGCCTACCTTTTCGAAAAAAGAAATCCATGATTCCTTATAGTACAATCCAAAATAAGTTACCATATTAAAAGGTGAACATCTTCCTCAAGCTATCTTGTTTAATTTCCACTCTCCACCCCCTAAAATGTACTTTTTTAGGAAATAATAACTAAATTAGTTTAATAAAAATACTATAATTTCTTCATGATAACTGTTTGACCCATAATTGTACCAGATTCCATATAATGGGTAACAAAAAATTTGGATACGTGTGTGTCTGACTACTGCCTCACTGAATGATGACTTCTCAATTTTTTGATACCCTCTCACTATAGAAATTATGATGGAGAATATTTTTATATTTTAATATATTTTGTTTATAATTTATATATACTTATATATTTTTTATATAGGACATAGCTTTATGCTTTTATTCTTGTGTAAATATGATAATTTTGTTTATGAATGTGTGGACTACCGCCCCCTCAAAGCGATATGACTCATTCATCCCATACATTTAATGTATATTGAATAGTTTTAATAATCCAATATAACATATATAATAGATATACTAATTAGAATTATAATATATATATTATTCTTTTATCATTCATTATATTAATATTACAAAGAAATGAATGTAGCGTTCATGCGTAGAGACAAACTACCATCTCTATGAACAGTGCACTTCATTACTAATCAACAAATATTAAGAACTATAACAAATTCATATATACAGAATATATATGATAATTAAGTAATGAATCAAATTATCTAGATGATTGAATAATATTATAATTAAAATTAACAACAAATCAAAATTAAAAACAGACTTGAGAAAACCAGTCACAAATAGTTAAAATAATGAAATACTGTTAACAAACAAGTAATAAAATATTATATAAAGATAATATATGATATTATTAACATGAGTTTTGTTAAGTTATTATTTATTAAAATATTTTAAACCACTATAATAGAGTATGAATTCCACAAATCAAAAATAAGGTTAATGTGAGGTAATTGTGTCTCGATTTACACTTCATTGAAAATTAATTGTAATTATACACCAATTCACTTTTATTTGGGGAATAAACTGTATTTTGACATATTAGAACATGAATATACTTAATATCATGATATTATAATATTAATTTAATTACATAAATTTATTTTTAATATTATTTACGTGTTTTATAGTTTTATGTGACACATTGTAATGTTTAAAGACCTTTCTCCTCAAGAATGTTCATAATAATTATCTACGAAAACATCACTTAAATTTGTCACTATTAAAATTATCATAAAACATTTAATTTATTGTAAAAATTTCATATTTTAAATTTACTTGAATATACATACTATCATATAATAAATTTTTATATTTCCTAAACCACATACCATTTTACATATTATTTCTACGTTCATAGTTATTTGATTATTTGATTAAATATTGATAATTATGTGTTCTTTTATCAATATGGGAATAAGATTAGACATATTATTTATTTTTATCATTTAAAATGGGGAAATATTTGGAATATTGATTATAGGTGGAGCCCAAACATTATATATCTCATTAATACATCAACATGTTATCATTAGACAAAGTAGTTCTCCAATTTAATCTAGATTCTTGTTGTAATATTAATGGTCTTTATAATTGTCTTGAATTTATATATTTTTATGTACCTTATAAATAAAATACATTAAGAAATAATTTCCTTCATTTTTTTTAGTTATTATATATCCATTATATTTTACATCCATAGATCTATTGATGTAACGCATTCTCAGTTTATTCATTTATGGCATGTGTTTCAGTTTCATTCATTCCCATATTAATTTTTCCTTATATAGTTATCTAAATGGAAAGTGATCTCAATTATTTAAATTTACATATATAATTATTCATTATTAATTACATTGTATTTTTCCATTATTAAAATTTGATCCAACCCTTTTTATGATTCATTCCAAAGGTTTTGAAGAAGGTAACCTTAAATAATATTTCAAGGATAAAGTTTATTTCAGTTTATTATGAATCATGTTTTATTTAATTTGAAAATTTATTATGGGTATCATGTATGTAAGATATCATTCAAAGATTATTAAACTGATCAGTCCTTTGGAATTTGATTCCTTATAATCATGCCACTATAATAGAATAATGCACCAGCACCAAGCTTCTAGTGGCGGGGCGTTAAATAAGTCTTAACAAATTTCATCATATGTACTCATTTTTTGGAGACATTATGAGATTGTAGTGTAAATTGAATATTGGTTGAAATTATACTTTTAATCATTTTATATTTATTCAAGTCCCTATTATTTTTGATAATGAAATTCTTTACCTGTAGTAAAATAATCTTAAAATGAAGGAATTTTTATATTAGGATTAGATAGGAAGAATTGATTGTCTTTTTACCTATCACATATTAATTGGTTTTTGGTCATTGTATTTCTATTGACCATTTTCACAATCACACTCTATTATTTATTTACGGTTATTTTTCTCTTCCATGTATATTTTTTCACTTCCCACTAATTTTTTCATACTTGGAAACCTTTCTTTGATACAATCTTTATACATGTATTTCTCCCTTTTCAAGTTGATGTTTTATTAAAAAAAATTACGATGTTTATTTCCAGTAAAATAATTTTCCAGAATCAAACCATTACATAAGAAATTAATTTTTATATCAATAAAATAAAATTTAATAATGTGGGTATGAATTTAAGGCCATGGGTTTTTAAGAGAAAAAATCATGCCCAATAGAATATGTGATAAACAATACCGAACCTAAACAAAACAAATTATATAAATACGGCAACATGAACATTAAATATATATATATATATATATATATTTATATGAAATCTATTTAACTATTTTATGAAATATATATAATTCCTAAATATACTAAAATATTATTATTAAAAAATCAATCAATTTTTTGTAATGTTTTATTATTATTAAAAATAAGTTTTCTTCCAAAAAATTAATACATTTTTAATAAAAATAATGATAAATATATTGTGGATCATTTATAAATATTCTTTTTGAGAAAAAGAGATCCCATTTTTATCTCCATATGAACAACAACATAGGATGGAATTTTGAAATTTTTCATGAAATATCTATTATCATATAATATTGAGATATATTGTTTGTATATAAAATTGAAATTTATATTTGAAAATTTAAGTAATATAAAATAAACAATATTATATTAATTTTATTTAATGGTAAAAAAGAAATATTTTGTTACATTTATTTAAAATACTTACTTTTTAATAATCTTTACACCAAATGATAGTATAAGCTTACTTTTATTATTAAAAACACATTCATCTAAAAAGAATTTAAAAATACATAATGCTTCTCTATTGTAATTATATTGAATAAAATACAATGATAAATTATATAAATAAATATTTTAGATTATATAACAGTAATTATCAAAAGAAATTAATATTAATAAGATTACGTGTTTTATAATTTTAGTTAAATATTTTTTTCATTAAAAATGCATTTTTTGGAAAATTGTTTTTCATCGTGGAAGTGATTTTATTTTAAATTAAATTTTCTCCTATGTGACTTAATTTTGATTAAATAAATTCCATACATGGTATCATAATAATTAATATTATTTAATAGGGTCCACATCAAATTTCATTTATAAGATTAAAAACTAATGGAAAAAATTATTTCTTTCATAATAAGGGAAAAGCGTTATTTAAGGATTAAAATAATTTATTAAGGAATAGAAAAATGATAAACATATAAAATGAATATATATATTATTTAATGTAATATTTGAAATCATTTTGTTCATTATAAATAATTAAATAGTGGTTATGATTATAATTTTATTTTTGATATATCAAAATATAAATTATATTTATGGAATAATATAGTTTTAATTGTGAAATGATTTATTGATTAAATAAATATTTATTAAAATAAATTATAATTATATAAAATATTATTATTAAATTTTATATTTCAAAATATGAATGATAATATAATTTTGTCATGTTTAAATACAATTTTTTTAATGAATCTGAAACTATTTTTATAAAAAATGATGTATTTCTAAATGAATATCAATTATATTTAAAATGTAAAGAATTCAGAAATTTATGAAATTATTTTGATGTAATAAATATTATTTTTGGAATCATAAATTTTTTATTATGAAAAGTTTAATATCTCAATAAATTTTGAGACAGTAAAATTCTTAGGAAAAAACTATATATGATAGCAATCTATATTGTGTATTATGATATCCTAATGACCAAAAAATGACATAATAAATTACATTGAACTTATAAAAGACCAAATATATGTTATAAATTTAATATTATTTTTTTATTGGTTTCCTTTATTTTTTTAAATCCATTTTGACTCATGACAAACATATATTATATTTTAATGTTTAAATTGCATTAAATTATTAACATGTCTCACTTCAACATTAGAAATGGTAAATCATATTATGTTCATTCCTTGTAAATATTACATAATTAAAACCAAATAACATTTCCCGATTGTATGGGAAAACAATGGAAATGATTTTGGTTTTGGTTAATTTATTTAATTGAGTCCTAACCCTATGTTGTGGAAATAATAGTGAACCCCCACGTTTTTTGTAATCCCACCCAATCCCCTGATTATATTTACTAAAAAACATGGAGAAAAAACTAAATCTAACCTAGCATCTATAAATTCATACCAATTCACCCACAATGTATCATGAGGATACTCCATTGATTTTGGAATCACCCTCTCATGTTAAGGGATTTATCTCTTCTCATTTCTATTCAAGATCCTTATTTATAATTAGACTATCAAATTTCAATTGGTTATGTTTTAATGTCTTTAAAATGATAAAATTACTATAAAATTGATTTTATGACAATGAAATACCATTCATCACCTATTAATAAAGCATTTAGTGAGATACATTTTTGTAAGGAATTTCTCTATCTCTTTTTGTATTCTAGCACCACATTTTTATTGTGCCTCTTAATATACATATTTTTTAAGTTTTGTCTTTATAAATCTATATTGATTCACTTTTTATGTTAATTTTATTATATAACCACTTAACACGCATTATTATTATACAAGATTCATTTTGTACCCTCTTTAATAAGTCAAAATGTAGTATAGGAGATCAATATATTATTTTTCATGAATATCATATTTTATATAATCCATATTCCATTAAAATTGACAATGATTGACAATGTTTTTATGCACCCATCAAAATTTCAATTTATTTCCATGTAATCAGTGATAAATATCACTCTCATTATTCCCCCTTAAACCTATTCTTTAAACCTTTTACCATGTGAAAATTTAGAAAGCGTCCTCTCCCTCATTTTTTTCCATTCAAAATTATTTTAATTTTGCCATTTTTTTTAAAATTTTAATGATGGGATATAATTTTACACATCCAACATATATTACACTTTATTTCCTAATAAATAAAGACACCTTTTACTCTCATTAAACGATTTTCATTAATATTTTAGTACTTATATAAAGGTGTCAAAATTTCCCCATGATTTTCCTTCCCCAATTAGTCTATAGTGAATACCTATAACCATTTACTATAGAATATGTTAAAATTTTTGGACTTTTAAATCTTTTATTTTAGACTTCCATGTATGTATTCCACTCTCCAAGATCATGTAATAAAAGGTGATGAAATATGAAACCTTGTTGTATGATAATTGTGTCACAATTATTAATGTGATTGATAAGAATGGAATAGGTGTTCATGAATGTATATACATCTCCAATGCATTCGGTAATATTGTAGATTCATGGGATTTCATCTAGAGGATTTGGGATTGAACATCATCCATCATGATATATTTTACTTCATAATTTCATGAAATTTATAATGTACTATTGTTTATGATGAAATGTTAAATTTGTTTCCACATTTTAGATGTTTACTTTATGACACCATGATATATCAAGTCACATTGTTTGTGTTTATGATTCCCACCCTTTTATGCCCAATTGAAATATGTATTTTCTATCATGTAATTATTCTATTATTTTTTCTTTTTTTATTCCCTTACTGGGATTTATTGATCACCACTATCTTATGTATGTATCCAAGTTATAACATCTTTTTTAAATGATATGAAATTTTTGAAGGATATTAAAGATGTTTTAAATAATGTTATTGTATCACATATTGAAGGAGAAATTATATGTTCTTAATTCGAAATTTAATTAGACTTTTCAAGACATTTATTTGGTGTTATGTATTATAGTATGCAATAAATCATTAATTTATTATTATTAAAAAGAAGGTATATCATACATCACCTTCTTCGTAGAGAGGATCCATTAAAATGATTGATTCAGGTCCCATTACCTACTCCGTGTGAGGGTCCCAATCTAATAGTTAAGGACCCATGCCCTATCTCTGTGGGATGGTTCCACACTGATATTTGATAGAGGAACCGTTCCCTTTTATTTAGGTGAGTTACACTCTAATAATATAAAGAAAAATAATTCCTTTCTTAGAAAGAGTGTCCACTCTAAAATATCTGATGATCCTTTCTAATCAATTCAGTCACCGATTGTATCCAAATGCAGCTTCATAGTTTGAAAACCTCATATCATAACATAATATCCAATATTGATTCCACAATCATGTTTTATGTGAAAAAAAATCAGTATTGACTACTTTAAGGAAAATTTATATGTTAAAAATAAATATAGATGAGAGGTAGATTTTTCAAAAAATGAAGATGATACACATTGAGTAAGGGGACCAATATAGATTGTAGTCCCACCATTCTTCCTGGATACGTAAAATTCTATATATGGCTAATAACACATCTATCCGTTCATGATGTGTAAAGGTACTACATGACATGCATTATCCAATCAGCATATTTCACATGATCTTGTTAATAACCATCTAAACATACTTATGATACTATAAATTTGGTACATGTTGTTTCCTGCCACATGAGTTCCTTCCCATGTGATTCTGTCAAATTGAATGTTTACCCGGGAGAGTCACACAACATGTGGGCCAACCACATATCATATAAGGACTCGACCTTAAAAAATTACATAATCTTGAATTAAATGAATAATTCACATTGAGGATCTTTTTAGGATTGGTTTTTTGAGTTAGGCCATAAATATTACATTTAAAAATATTACAAAGTAGACACTTCTACTCAATTTCAATTTTTTCATAAAATAAAAACTCTTTGAAAAAAAATTAATGTATTATTCCATGTTTTAGACCACATGATTTTTCCTTGATCCCATCCTTGACCCTATTCCACTTTATGTCATGTGAATAAAATTTCAAAAACATGGGATGAGCCTAAAAAATCATAGTAAGGGATTCGCAAAGAAAGAAACTGTTAGTTTTTTCAAAACAAAAAGTAAATCATGAATACATAATCATAAGTAATACTTTTAACCATTATGAAGTAGTAAATACTCTTCACTGAATAAAAGATCGTTTCTTACCCATTTGTAAACAGAAATTACCATAAAACCTATATAAATAACACATAACATATGAAGGTAACCTAGGATATAAACACACATAAATGGAATAAACATACAGTCAACTTCCACACATATCACTAAATTGAATAGCCATACGGCCGACTTCCATACCCAATGCATTGGAGGTTATAACATAACCACCCATCCTAGTATTAACGGCACCACCCGTCATTTGGTTTATCACGTAACCACCCGTCAAATATTCAACTACCATTACAAAATGAAAAAACATAAAAAAATATAAAGAAAGAAAAAAATTTCCACATTTCAATCAAAATATATCACTTAAATATATTGACATAAAAAATTCATTATCAGATCCATTTTCAATACCAAAATATATAAAAGCGTATATGGTATTTATTTTCTTTTAAAAATAATATAGCTAGTTGAGGAAGCCAAAGATAAAATAATACTCGCGGGGGTGGAAAAGGTCATTGTCACCACTTATGTTAAAAGAAACACTCCTTTTTGTTATTTAGTAAAACTCTTTGGAGAAAAAGATTCCCTCTGAAAATTCAAGGTTGTTTATACAACGTATAAAAGAATGTCGTGTATTAAACAAATATGCCTCAATGAAAGGAGATTGAGACGAAGTCCATTAACTCGTGTCCAACATGACTCGATCAGTCTTTAATCTCCTGAATAATAATCTAATGATAATTTATAATTTCTAAAGATCATTTTTTGAGTTTATTATTCCTTTTATATCACTTATCACCTTGATCATTTTGTCGAAATTTGGTACTTGAATAAAAATTGAACACCTTATATTTACAAGTGTTCCTTGTGGTTAATATTCATTTATATCCAGAGTGATATTAATGATTTATATATAATTTATATAATATATATCTAGTATATACATGTATTTATTATAGTACACAACATTTTGAGGTATTAAATGAAATGCACCGTTCACTGAGACGATAAGCCGTACATACGCATGAACACTACTTTCATTTCTATTACTTATTTTAATGTAATTAAAACATAATTATACGTAATTATATTATAATTAAAGTATAATTTCATATATAATAACATATATAATTTCATTAACCCCATTCTTTATACGTCCCACATAGGTCATTTACGGGTCATATCACTTTGAGGGGGCGGTAGTCCGCACTTTCTCTAATGAGATTATTGCTTTTAGCCATAATGGAAACAAAAAAGTCAAGATATAATTGGAAATTAAAGAAGCATAAGGAAGAAATAAACATAATATATATCATATATAAATACAGTTCCATCATAATGGCCACCATGAGAGGCAGTAGGAGATAATCGAACAATCATCATTTCGTTAGGCATTAGTTTTCCATCCACAAAAACATTATGTTATTCATCCATTATATGAAGGTGTGTGTAAGTGTAGTTAGAATAATTATCATAACAAAATACTAGTATATTTAAGACCCCAATTTAGTTACAAAATAAGGGAATAAAAATACTTTATGGGTTGGAGAAGTAAAATAAATGAAAACAATTAAAGAAAAACTGTTACCTTTAATTTGGGTAACTCCCTTTGGTTTGAACCAAAGGACTTATTGAAGATTATTATGCCTATGGTAAGGCTTCTAGAAGGAGTACATGGATGTATGGATCTTAAATGGGAAGATTTTGGAGGAGCCAAATGGCTTGAGAGGTGTGTGAAATTGGTTATAAGTGTTCTCTTTTTATAAGGGAGAGGAGGGGCTCTTTAGGAAAGTGTGAAAACATTATTTTATTTTAAACACATATTTGGTTTAAAAAGGTCATAAAATCATTAAGGTTGAAGATAATATGACTCATATTAGAAATAAATTAATCCAATCAGAATCAGACATGTTTTGGATAATATTGTAATCATTATAATCTTATTTTTTTAAATCATTTATTAATGAGGTAAATACTGCATCATTATTGTGTCATAAATAATTAAATTTAAATGAAGTATAAAATTAATAAAAAAAACCTCCATGTTGTAGAAAATATTTTTATATTTTCAATTCAAATTAATAGTTGAAAAAATAATTTATATAACCTCTTATAAAAATTTATGTATTAAAAAGTATTTTCTTTGGTCATTTTTTCCTTTACTTTAAGTTAATTAATCTATATTGTCATTATCACTCCCAAGTGGCTCAATGGGGTCCCAAAATCGACCCAAATATTCACATGGTCTTAAATGACTCATAAAATAATTTTTGGAGAAGTGTTAAGGTAAATTTAAATTATTATAATATTCTTTTAACCTTGAATTATTCTATTTACCTTTAACCGCTGTAAATAGAAGTCAAAAGATCCTATTGACGAAAAAATATTTCTTTTTATTGAACCACATTTAACTTCTTGATAACAACCATGTATGTCGGATTTTCTAAATTCAATTCACAGAAGAGGTAAAAGTTTATTTAAATGAAAAAAAGTTAGTTTGTGTTAACTACTACTTTGTTGTTTCACTATTAATCAAAAATTGATGTTTTTCAGAAAAATACCAAAAATTCACCCTATGAATTATTTAAAATAGTGAATTAAAAATTGATTTATATTTTTCTAAATTAAAAACATAGAAATGGAATTAATTAATTTAATATTAATTCCCGTTGTTAAAACAAATGACTTGTTTTTAAGAAATAATAATTATCATCAAATTGACACTTGTTTATTTCCACTCTCAAAGTGAAATTAATTTCAATAACCAAAATTAGATTAAATGGTAAAAATATATTCTAATTAAACTTTAAAACTTATTAAAAAGATAATATAACCATATAAATAAATTATATTCAATCACAGTTTTGAATTAAAATACAATATTTTTCATTATTCATTAAAAAATGAACATTATCGAAAAAATTCCAAAAAATTACACAAAGAAAATTTTGATGTCCCCATTCTAAAGAAGGACTTTATTTGGTCAAATATAATATATAAAAATGATAAAAACAATATTTAATGATGGTTCTCCATTAAAAGGTGGTAAATCGACCTTTTAATGTAAATTATTCTTAAAAATAGATTCCATCACAATTTAAGTGTCCATATTTTATTAAATTATTATAAAAACATTTGAAAGACATGTATAATCATATTTTAGTTAGTTTTTTTCATTACCACCAATACAACGGCTAAGAGTTTACTACCATTTATAATAACAATATTATATTATTAGTGTGCAACATTAGATTACAATGAAACCCGTTTTTTTGAATCGGGTATGCAATCGAACATAGCAACCCCTTTAATGTAAAATTAATATTTAATTCACAAATATAAATAAATATGAAATATGTATTATTCTATATTTACCTGGGATGTTACATCCTTCCCCACTTTTGTAAATTGTGTCCTCGCAATTTTTATTCACTTATCAAATAAGTGGGGGTATTTATCCCTCATTGCATTTTCAGACTCCCACGTTGCCTATTCAACAATATGGTTTTTACAGATAACTTTAACCAGGTGAATTACATTATTCTGCAACACTTTCACTCTATGGTCAAGAATCTGGACTTTTTGTTGTTTATAAGAGATATTCTCTTCCAACTGATCTACCTTTGGGCTCAAAACATGAGATTGATATGGCATATACATTCTCATCATCAAAACGTGAAAAAAATTGTGTACCTGGGATAAACATGGAGGTAAAGCCACTCTGTATGAAACTGATCCAACTTTCTCAAGGATTTCATTAAGTCCAATGAACCTAGGACTCAGCATTCCCTTCTTACCAAAACGAATAATAGTTTTCCATTGAGAATCTTTGTGAAAGACATGATCACCTACCTCAAAATAAAGATCCTTCCTCAAGTTATCTATGTATCTTTTCTGTCTGCTCTGAGACGTTATCATGTGCTTCTAAATCAACTGAAATTTCTATGTCTACTCTTCTACCAATTATAGTCCCATCATCATCCTTTCACCTACTTCATCCCAAAAAGCTGGAGTTCGACAATGCATTCCATATAATGCCTCAAATGGAGCCAGCTTTATACAGGAATGAAAACTGTTATTATATAAAAATTCAACCAATGAAAGATGTTGGACCCATCTTCCCTAAAAATCCTATGAACAAGAATGTATAATATCCCACAATGTATGAATTGTTCATTCTGACTGGCCATATGATTGTGGATGAAAAGTTGTACTAATATTTAATTCATTACCCAATTATTTCTAAAGGCCTTTCCAAAAGTCAGAAGTTAACCTAGGATCAAGATCAGATACAATGGAGAGGGTAAATCTATGATACCTGACTATAACATTAACAAACAATTGAGATAGTTGATCTGGAGATATTGTATCTCGAATAGGAAGTAAATGAGAAGATTTAGTCAACCGATCAACAATAACCCAGATTTCATTATTACCTTGAGATGTCTTTGTTAATCCAATAACAAAGTCCATGAATATATTTTCCTGTTTCCACTCTGGAACCGGTAAAGACTAAAGCATCCCTTTCGGTAACTGTCGATCTACTTTAACCTTCTGACATGTCAAACACTTCACAGTAAAGTCAGCAATATCTCTTTTCATACCATCCCACCAGTAATACTCAAGAAGATCATTGTACATCTTAGTACTGCTAGGATGAACTGAAAACATGGAACTATGAGCATCACATAAAAACTCATTTTCAACTTTGAATCCCAAGGCACAAATAATCTCTTTCCAAACCTCAATAACCAATCATAATCAATGTTAAATTCAGGAAACATAACTTTAAGAACCAACTCTACCTTTATCTGTAACTCACTGTCTTTTTTCTTCCCTTGCTTTATTCTGTTTGATAGAGATGACCTCAATGAAACCTGATAGAAAACAGAAGAATTTCGTGCACCAAAAACGTCTTTGCCAAATTTCATCAAATCAAAAACCAAAGGATCTTTTTCCAAACATAACATAGTTAATGAAGAAATACTTTCTCGACTCAAAGCATCAGCCACTTTATTTTTCTTTTCTCGGATGGTAATGGATCATGAAATCATAATCCATGATTAATTTCAACCATCTCCTATGTCTCATGTTCAATTAATTTTAGTGAAAATATACTTCAAACATTTTTAATCAGTATATAAATCACATTTTACTCCATAAAAATGATACCTCCAAATTTTTAAAGTAAAAACAATAGAATCTAATTCCAAATCATGTGTAGGGAAATTTAACTCATGTGGATTCAATTGATGAGAAGCATAAGCAATTACCTGATCATTCTACATTATGACACACCCCAGTCCTTTCAACAAAGCTTCATTGTAGATGACAAACTCACCATCTGTGGATGGCAGTGCTAAAAGCGAAGAATTCACCAATCTCCTTTTCAATTTCTGAAAACTGTCATCACATTCTTTTGTCCAGATTATCTAAGCATCTTTTCGAGTTAACATAGTCATAGGACTAGTTAACCATGAAATTGTTTCCACAAACCTCACGTAATAACCTACAAACCATGAAAACTACGAATCTCGATTATATTTTTCAGTCTTGGCCATTCTTCAACAACTTTTTTTAGCAGGATCAACAGTTAGGCCATTTTTTGAAACAATGTGACCAAGGAAAGGTATTTGTTGTAACCAAAACTCACACTTTCTAAATTTCCCATAAAGTTTCATTTATTTTAAGGTTTGATAGATGACACTTAAATGACTTCCATTTTACTCTATAATTTTGGAATAAACAAAAATATCACTAATAAACAGAACCACAATTTATTACCTAAATAAACTGAGCCATCACTGCAGTAAACCGTTCAGTTCTGATTTTGACCATCTCAGGATGGTGATTTGGAAGGTCATTTCCCTCTGTATGACATCCCTTCACAACTGCCCTTTTTTATCTACAAAAAACCATTCTCAACATTGAAATATCTTATAAGAAGAAAAATGGTAATATGTAAATGCTATATCATTTCAATATTACTGTAAATTAATTTATGAACATTTATTTAACAGAACCCTAACTCTTAAAGTTATCTAAACCGACCTCTATACCAACTATAAGGACCCGTCCTTAAATAATTACATAATGATGAATTAAATGAATAATTTTCATTGATGATCTTTTCAGTTTTAGAGTTTTAGAGAGTTAGGCCATAACTATTACATTTCAAATCATTACAAAGTTGACACTTCTACTTAGTTTCCATTTTTTCATAAAATAAAAACTCTTTCAAAAAAATGTCATGTCTAGTTCCTTATTTTAGACGGCATGATTTTACCTTGATCCCATCCTTGATACTATTCCACTTTATGTCCTCTTAATAACAATTCAAAAACATGGGATGAGCATAAAAAATATTACTAATGGGTACACAAAGATTGAAACTGTTAGTTTTTTTCAAAACAACAAGTAAACCATGAATACTTAATCATAAGTAATACTTTTAACCGTTATGAAGTAGTAAAATCTCTTCACTAAATAAAAGATCATTTCTGTCCCTTTTGTAACCAAAATATAACCATAAAACCCATATAAAAAACCCATAACATATAAAGGTATCTTGGGAGATAAACATACATAAATGGAATAACCATACTGTCAACTTCCACACATATCACTAAATGGAATAGGCATACGGCCGACATCCATACCCAATTGATTGGAGGTTATAATGTAACCACCCATCTTGGTATTCACGGCACAACCCGTCATTTGGTTTATCTCGTAACCACCCGTCAAATGTCCTAGTGCCATTAAAAAATCATAAGACATAAAGAAAATTTAAATGAAAGAAAACATTTCCACATTTAAATAAAAATATAACACTTAAATATATTGACATAAAAAATTAATTATCAAAACTATTTTCATTACCAAAATACATAAAAGAGTATATGGTATTTATTTTCTTATAAAAACATTATGTCTTGTTGAGGAATCCAAAGATAAAATAATACTCGTGGTGGCGGAAACGGTCGTTGTCACCGCTAACGTTAAAATAAACATCCCTTTTTGTAATTTAGTAAAACACTTCGTAGAAAAAGATCCCATTTGAAAATTCAAGGTCGTTTATACATCATATAAAGGAAATTCATGTATTAAAACAAAATATTCCTCAATGAAAGGAGATTGAGATAAAGTCCCTTACCTCCTGTCTGACTTGACTCGGTCATTCATTAATCTCCTAAATAATAAACTAAAGTTAATTTATAATTTCATAAGAACCTTTTTCAGGTTAATATTCATTTTATATCACATATTTTCGTGCTATAAAAATTACATAATCATTCAATTTAATAATGGTCATTTTGTCAATATTTGGTACTTGATTCAAAAATGAACACCTTATATTTACATGTTGTCCATTGGATAATATTCCATTATATCCAGAATGATATTCATTTTTTAGATATCATATATATCACAGATATCCAGTATATACATGTATTTATAACAGTATATAATATTTGGAGGTAAGAAATGAAATGCACCGTTCGTGGAGACGGTAAGCCGTACGTACGCATGAACACTACTTTCATTTCAATTTCTTATTTTAATCGAATTAAAACATAATGATACATATTAATGTTATAATTACAGTATAATTTCATATATAATATCATATATGATATCATTAACTCCATCCTTTATACGTCCCACATATGGCATTAACGAGTCATATCACTTTGAGGGGGGGGGGGGGGGTAGTCTGCACTTTCTCTAATGAGATTATCGCATTTACCCATAATGGAAACAATAATGGCATGATATAAATTAAAATTAAAGAAGAATAAAAAATAAATAAACATAATATATATCATATATAAATACAGTGCCATCATAATGACCACCATTAGAGGCGGTGGGAGATAATCGAACAATCATCGTTTCGTGAGGCGTTAGATTGCCATCCACAGAAACATTATGTTCTTTATCCATTAGATAGAGGTGTGTGTAAGTTTAGATCGATTCTATATCATAAAAACATCATTGTATATTGAGGATACCGATTTTTTTACAAAATAAAGGAATAAAAAAGAGTTTAGTGGTTGGAGAAGTTAATTAAAAATAATAATTTAAGAGAAATTGTAACCTTCAATTTTGGTAACTCCCGTTGGATTGAACCAAATGAATTGTTCAGATGCATTTTGCTTAAGTTAAGGCTTCAAGGAGGAGGAGAGGTATGTAGGGAGATTAATAGGTCATAGTTTGGATGATCCAAATGGATTGAGAGGTTTTTGGAATTGGTTAGAAGTGGTCTCCTTTTATAAGGGAGAGGATGCGCTCTGTAGGAAAGTGTGAAAACATTATTTTATTATAAACACATATTCAGTTTTAAAATGTCCAAAAATAATTAGGTCATAGATGAGATGTCTCATATTCGAAATAAATTTATCCAATCATAATTGGACATGTTTTGGATAATATTCTAATCATTATAATCTTATTTATTTGAATCATTTATTAATGAGGTAAATACTTCATCATTTTTGTGTCATAAATTATTTAAATTTTATCATTTATAAATATTAGAAAAATTATACCATGATGTAGGAAAGATTTTTATCATTCCAATGAATATTTATAGTCGAAAAAATAATTTATATAACCCCTTCTAAAAATTAATGTACTAAAAGATATTTGCTTTGGCATTTTTGCCATTACTTTAAGTTAATTAATCTAAATTGTCAGTATCACTCCCATGTGGGTCAATAGGGTCCCAAAATCAACCCAAAGATGAAAATGGCCGTAAATTACTCAACCAATAAGGTTTTCACAAGTTTTACGGTAATTTTAAATTATTATAATATTCTTTTAACTTAGAATTACCTTATTTACTTTTAACCGTAGTAAATAAAAGTCAGAAGTTACTATTCATCAAAAATAATTTTCATCTTATTGAATAACATTTTTCTTCTTTATAATAAATATGTATGTAATATTTTCAAAATTCATTTCACAGAAGCGTTAAAATTTCATTTAAATGAAAAAAAATTAGTTTTTTAACTACTACAAAGTAGTTTCACAATTCCTCAAAAATTGACGTATTTCAAAAAATTCCAAAATTTCAGCCTATTCTTTATTTGATATACTGATTTCGAAAATGATGTTTAAATTTATAAATTAAACACATATAAATGGAATTAATTAATTTAAAATTTATTCCCCTTGTTAATACAAATAGCGTGTTTTTAAGAAACAATAACTATCAAAAGATTGACATTGTTTATGTCCACTCTCAAAGTGAAATTAATTCCAATGACCCAAATTGAATTAAATGGTAAAAAAAATATTCTAATTACACTTTAAAACCAATTAAAAATTTAATCTAACTATATAAATAAATTATAATCAAACGTGGTTTTGAATTAAAATACAATATTTTTCACTATTCATTAAAAATGTACATTATCTGAAAAATTCAAAAATTCAACACAAAGTAAAATTTTTATGTCCCCATTCTAAAGAAAAATTCTATTTGGTCAATTAGAACATATAAAAATTACCAAAACTATATTTAATGAGGGTTCTCCATTAAAAGTCGGTAAATCCACCTTTTAATATAAATTATTCTTAAAATTAGATTCATTCACAATTTAAGCATCTAACTTTTATTGGATAATTGTTAAAACATTTAACAGACATCTATAATCATATTGTAGTTTGTTTTGTTCATTACTTCCAATACAACGGGTAGGAGTGAACTACCTATTGATATAATAATATTATATTATTAGTGTGCAACATAATATTTTAAAGAAACCTGTTGTTGCATATCGGGTACGTTATCAAACATAGAAACACCTTTAAATTAAAATTAAAATTTAATTCACAAATATTAATAAATATGAAATATGTCTTATTCTTTATTTACCTGGGATGTACATATTATGTGATTCATAATATATCTAATACCATATATTCAAAATTGTTAGGGTAGTATATAGAGTTTTTTCCTCCTAGAACAAGCAGTTTAGTATGGTTTTCCATAGTTAGTTAGATCTGCTACCTGTAATATAGAACCTTGGAATTAAAAAAGAATCCCCCATCCAAGTCACCAGAAATATAAGCAATTAGATTTATTTCTAAATTTATAGCAGTCTGATGGCTTGATACTAGATCTTCTTTTTTTGATCTCAAATCATATGCACCATCGTCGCCCGTTCTACCTCATATAAACTCAAAAGATATAATAATAAATGTTTTAATCACCAAAAACCCATAAATAATAATAATTATTTCTCTATTCTCTCACCAATTTTTATCCATTGAATCATCCACATATTATAGGTTTCGAACATGCTTGATGTCACTCGTCAAGTATTAACCACTATCTTCATGTCCAAACTTTGTAGCCCAAAACATAAAATGGGGTAATATCATAAGAAATAGAGTTGAAAAAATCCTTTTAAGACAATTGTTTTTTAATTAATACTATTGGGGAATATTGGATATGAACCAATTGAATAAACTATATAATTCCGATGTTGGTGAACTCATTTTGGCTCTATTAGCATATATAAAAGGAATAATAATGATCATAATAAACAAATTCACCATCATGGTGAAAATAAATATATGATGATACCTTCATTGAGATTGGTTCATTTTTTGACAATGAATGCCCCGAACAACTAATTGGAGAATACATTGTGTTTGTTGAGCATCAGTATTCCTGGATTCGAAGGCTAGTTATAATCATAACTCAATTAACCAATGAATTGTATTGTAAATATTATCTTAATGATCCCGTGTTTATTCAAATAATTGTTTTTATTCTTCATGATGGCATACTTATAGCGGAAATAGATTTATGACATATAAATTTAATAATTTATTTAATTAACTAATTTAATATGAAAAATATCACCAAAGGTCACCCTATTAAAATGAACCATGACGTTTAATACTAGTTAACACCTTGGATAATCCGAATGTTTCATATTCAAGTGTTATCGTATAGATTCGATATAAGACTCCATTTAGGGGATATAACATTTTCTTTATGAAACCATGTGCACTTGATATAAAATATATTAAATATTTGATAAAATTATTTTTGGAGACACAGATCCACATAATTTATTGTTGTCACAGTGTCTTTATTTGATAATATTCCTATATATATGTCATTTTGTTTCAACAAATATGTCTCTATATTATTCTCTCACAATGTTTTTCATCCCCAAAAGAAAAAAACATCAAGATATTGATCATGCATATATCTTCCCCAGTCCACATAGTTATCATAAATTTTTTTGTGCTTCCACAACACATGAACCAATGGGGATGGAGTATCCACTGACAGTCCTCTACTAATAATGTTCGGTATTCAATTAGTGGGGTAAAATTTTTGATCTCTCTGCAATGTCCAGCTCACCCCATTCAATTAAATGTTCAGGTTCATTCACATATCTCCTCAACTACATCACATAGCTGTGTACATGAACCTACTCATATTATAGAGGTTGTAATATATGATATGTCACATAACCAACCAACTAAATCATCTATAATGTACCAATGAACCATTGGGATTTATTTCCTCCCTAGTTGAATAATCCCAATCTTATTCATGGTGAGACACCCAAGGAAATCTGGTCTCTATACTCTAACTCCATGTGCGTACAATTTCAATATTCATAAGATTTATGTACTATCTGAGCTATTATGATCTGGTCAATGTTGACCTGGAACATCTCTATCATCGGTTTTACCATCTATGGACCAACCATAGATAGATCTCCAATATGATTCCAATATAAGGGGGAATGATGGGTCTTCTATATAGTTCCCCAAAGGATTCATGTGGATGCGAGGGGGTTGATATTATTGAGAGAATAATCTACCAATGTAATATGATCCTCACAACTTCAGAAAATATAGAACACATAAGACCCCAGAGTATCATCTAACACATGGATAGTTGACATTGAAATCCTGTCATTTAAGGGGTGGAAGGATGCACTCTAACTCATATATGTTCTGAATTCCTCTAGCATTCCTCTCTACAAATATGACATGAACTGTGCATCATTGTTAAATAAAATAATTTACGACACCCCATGAAGGAAAATGATATACTATTAATAAAAATAACCCAACCTCTCCAATGAACTATATACCCTAGTAGAAAAAGAGGGTAGGGACATTATGAGTTTGTAAATTATCACCCATAATTAATTGTGTCGTCTCCATGACCATAGAATCCCTATCACCATTTCTTTGGAAATTCAATCCCATTTTCACTCTGATATTTCAAGGGAATATGAAAAAAATGTCGTAACCTGGTTGTTAACCATCACTTGATAATAGTTTCTACTCCATTGGACAAACTCAACAACATTCTGTATAAGGCCCGAACCATATAAATTACTGAATCATGAGTTATATCAATAATATGACTTTTAATAACGTTGATGATCTTTTTAGGTTTAGAGATTTAGATAATTAAGCTATAACACATACATATCAACTTGATTATTACAATGTAGACACTTCTACGCTCAATACAATTTTGTCATAAGTATATAATTTTAAAAAAATAAATATGGTTTGTTTCATGATAAAACAACATGACATTTCCTTGATCTCATCCTTGACTCTATTCTTCATTAATTCCTATGAAAAAAATTTCAAAACATAGAATGAGTATAAAAAGGTCAGTAAGGGATACACAATGAAGTAAAATTGATTGTCTTGGAAAACATGAATACCTTGAATAATTTATCACAAAGTAATACTTTTCACCTTTAAGATGTTTTAAATATACTTTATTGAGTATAAGATAATTGTTTAACCATTTTTTAACAAAAATATTACAATAAATCCCATTGAAAGGAAATATATAACACTTAATAGTAAATTGTGAAATAAACTTACTAAAATGGAATAACCATACAGTTGATTTCCACACATACCACTAAATAAATTAGTCATACGACTGATTTCCATACCCAATGCATTGGAGGTAGTGATCTAATCACTCATCCATGGTTAATCACACAACCACATGTATTTGGATTATCATGTAACTGACTTTCATTTGTTTATCATGTAACCACCAATCAAATGTCCTTGTACCATTATATAATTATAGCACATAAAAGATTACAATTATCAACATTTCAGTCATAAAATTCCCATTTCTATCAGAAGAGATCATTTCATGATATTAAAATAGTAAATAATATTTCAAACCCATTTTCAATAACAAATCTCCCTAAAACGAAAATATTATTTCTTTAAATAACATTAAGGCTTATAGAGGAATAAAAATATTGAATAATGATTACAGCGGTAGAGAGGTCGTTATCACCACATATTCTAAAAACATTCCCTTTTTTGTTTAGTAAAATGATTCATAGAAAAAATATTCCCATTGAATGAAATTTAAATTGAAATGGGTTTATTATAAATTATATAAAATAAGATGGTGTATATTATCAAAATATGCCTCTAAGAATGGATATTGAGACGAAGTCCCTTACTTTGAGTTTCAATCATCACATAGAATCGTTATGTTTTTTATTAATAAAATTATATTAATTTCTACTTTCTTGATATCCTATTTCATGTTTATAATTCCATTAATATTAATTATTACTATATTATAAAAATTACATAATTATTTAATTTATTATGGGTTTTTCTTTCGATATTTATTACTTCAGTTACAAATGAACATGTATTGATATAAATTGTCCATGTATTCAAAAGAGAAATATATCCAAAATGATATTAATGATTTAATTATCATATATATCTAGTATATATATATATTTATTATAATCCATATTTTTTGTATATATGAATCAAAATTCACAGTTCATGGACTCGGTAAGCCCTAGGTACACATGAACGTTACATTCATTTCATTGTCATATTAAAAGAATAAGAATTGAATTATATAAATGAATATTATAATACCAATATTATCTTTTTTTCATTTATGTCTCATAGATGTAAAAAAACCTTTATACATTCCATTTAGATAATTAATGAGTCATATCACAATGAGGAGGTGGTAGTCCACAACTTCTCAAATAAATTATCATTTTTACACATCAAGGAAATTATAAACGTATGCTATAAATTAAAATTACTTAATAATAGAGAAAATATAAATATAATATTTAACATATATAAATACGGTGAAATAATAATCGCCACAATGAGATGTGGTAAGAAAAAATTAAGCATTTATTGTATTCTAAGACAGTAGTTCACAGTAAAAAGAAACAATATGTTCATATCTAATAGACGGAGGTGTGTTTATGTGTTTTTTAAATACATAACCTACCACAATACAAGTATATTTATGATACTGGTTTTTTTATTTAATAACAGATTAAGGAGATATTATGGAGTGGATAAGAAAAATAATGCAAATGAACTTGAAAGAATACATCACCTCTAAATCGGGAAACTTATTTTGATTTGAGCCGAAAAAATTTCTTGATTTGTCTTCTGCATAAGGTAAGGCTTCTAAGAGGTAGTGAGGTATGTTGGGAGCATAATTTATATTAATTTGGATGAGACATGGGGATTTATTGGTGTAAGTATGTGGGTATAGTTGGATGCCTTTTATAAGACGGTTTAGGGGCACTTTAGGAAGATCTTGAATTATTACATTATTATAAATTAAATTTCATTAAAAAAGTTTCACAATTACTATAATATTAAGATACGATTACTTTGGTTTTAATACCCATCAAAAAATAATTTTTAGAAATGTTTTTAATTTTTTTGGCCTTATCTTTCTGGTTTAACCCTTATTTTATCTTTTTTAATCATACTGTGATAACATGTTATTAACACATTGTGTGTTAATGTAATTATCGTATATTGTAAAACGACCTAGAAAAAGTAATTTATGAAAAATCTTAACATTTATTAACCATTTGGACAAATCATATTTTTTTAGTAATTTAATATCATTTAATAATATATTTTTTATTTTAAGTTATGAATTATTTCAATTTTGGAGTCTATTCATACATAATTTTTTTACAAATTCATAATGAATTATTTCCTTAGAAAAAACATTGAATCAATCCTAACATGTCATATTCACCGATATAATTTAGGTATTACATTAATAATGTCATGTAATAATTATTTTAATATTTAAAAAATAATTTATTTATATCCATTATTAATGAAGCAATCACGACATCATCATTGTGTCAAAAATAAAATTATTTATTTAATGTATAATCATTATAAATAAATCCGCACGATTTATTAAATATTATTATATTTGTTTAAACTACCTATTCTTAAAGAGAACCGTTTTATAACCCTATATTAAACCTGTTTTATTAAAAGATACATGTTTATGTTATATTTCTCTCTACTTTAAATTAATTTATAGAGCATGTCATTATCACACCCAAGTGACTCCATGGAGTCTCAATATCGACCCACAGATGACAAAGGTCAGACAAATATTATCCAATAGAATTGTTAAACGTTTTATGGAAGTTTAATTTTATTATAATATTATTTTTTAAATTTTTTTACCTGATTTACCCTTTAACCGGGGTAAATAAATTAATTTATGAAGTTACTAGTCATAATGTCCAAACATAAAAGGTACCTTTTTAAAAAATTTGTACCTTTTGATTAAAAATATGAAATCCATTTTTCCAAATTCAAAACAAATAATTGGAAGAAGTTATTTTAAAATTAAACCTCGTTGGCAAAACTAGAAAGTGGGTTTCTACAAAGTAATAATTATCAAAAGATTAGCTTGTGTTTATGAACTGTTTTAATGGTAAATTACATACCATGACCCGCATTGTATTAAATGATAAAAAATAATCATATTATACTTTAAAACAAATTAAAAGAACAATCTATCTATATATATAAATGATAGTAAAAGGTAGTTTTGATTTAAAAAGCATAATTTTTCACTATTCATTAAATTATAAATTCCATTAGAAAAAACCAAAATCTAAAAAAAGGAAAAATTGATATTCGTATTATAAATAAGGATATTATAATGTCATGTTGAACCTATAAAAGGTTCAATATCTATAATTAATTTTTTTTCCATCAAATGGCATCAATATGGCCTTTAATAAAATTTGAGTATTATATGCATAAAATTGGATTCATTTCCATTTTTATCATCTAAATTTTATTGTGTAAATGTAAAAATATCTGAAACAA
This sequence comes from Viscum album, assembly GCA_963277665.1. Lineage (NCBI taxonomy): Eukaryota > Viridiplantae > Streptophyta > Magnoliopsida > Santalales > Viscaceae > Viscum > Viscum album. Next base: position 1,147,119,501 of record OY728148.1, read on the forward strand.
TATCTATTTATTTTTTAGTAAGTATGGTTCATAACCTCCAATATAATGGCTAGGTGTTAACTAATATTTAATATAAATATAATATTATAATATTATTTTTTGGTATAATTCACTACTGTGTGCAATGTATGCTTTCAGAGAAACATGTTGTTTCATTTCAAGTACTATATCAGAAAAAGAATCCCTCTAAATTCAAATTATTATCTTATTCATGATTTTTAATAGAAATTAAATAGAATGATATTATAAATACCTCAAGTGCTATATCATTCCCCTTTTTGGAAATTGTGTCCCCAAAATTTTATTTACATATCAAATTGTTGGGGTTATTTTACATCATAGAATATTCAAAATCCCTTGTTACCTTTTAAAACATATGGGTTTTCTAGAAAACCATTTAATGATAAATCACATAATTATACAACACATTATCTCGTTGGAAAAGAATAAGTACTGGTTGTTCCTCATAAAAAAGATTCCCTTCCAACTGAACTACACCTAGACTCAAAAAATGTTATGGATCCATCATATACATTCCCAATGTCCAAACATGAAAAATATTGATTACATAGGATAATCATGAGGGTAAAACCACACTGTATTAAACTGATCCAACATCCTCTTGGATTTCATATGGTTTACTGAACGTTGGACTTTTCTTTTCTATTTTTACCAAAACGTGTCACACTTTTCAATGGAGAAACATTGAGAATTATAAGATCCCCTCCCTCAAAAGAAATATCATTCTTTCAGTTATCTATATAACTTTTCATCATGCTCTGCACAGTCCTCATGTGATTCTGAATCAACTAAAAATTTTCTGCCATCACTTCAACCAATTCTGTTCACATCAAATTCCATTCATCCACATAATCCAAAAAATATATAGTTCAACACCGCTAACCATATAATTTTTCAAATGGTGCCATCTATATACAAGAATGAATATTGTTATTATAAGAAAACAAAACCAAAAGATGATGTTGATCCCAAATTCCCCGGTAATCCATTGAAAAAGCAAGCGTTATAACATCCATGTTATTATTTGTACGTTATAACTACCCATCTGATTGAGGATGAAAAGTTGTACTAAAATCTAATTCAGTTCCCAATGAATTGTAAAGGCCATTCAAAAAGATATGAGTGATCATGTAAAAAGTAACATTTTTTTAACCGGGTCAGATTTCAGATGTTTTTAACATTTCATTGTTGGACAGGTATGGCATTTTTTAATAATAAAATTAAAATTTAATTAATAAAAAACAAAAAAAAATCCTATCTCTACACACCGTCACACCCTCATTTGCGATGCACCAGCACCACAAGGGGAGTTCCATGTACGTTGTGCGCTCGAACCCCTCCACGAAACCTCCTTGGACCTCCGTTCATGGACGTATTTCATCTGATTTCTTATCTGGTCATCCATGGTAATCTCTTCTCTCCATTAACCACCCTATTTTTGGCCATATTTTGGCATCTGTTCCACCCTATAGAGATTGGAAGAACCAAGGGTTCCTAGTCTAACATTTTTATCCAATTTTCTTTTTCTCTATTGTTGTGCAGATGTTCTCTTGGGGCCTTGGGGTTCGAGTTCATTTTACCTCCACTAAAGACAAGACATTTCATGTGATTTTGGTCCCCCGGGATTCTTCAGGGTATGGTTTGGTTATTGATTCATGATTTTCACAAGTTTTATTTTGGTATTTGGTTGTTTATGACTCCATGTTATTTAATCGGTAGGGAATTGGTTGAATTTTTTTGTTTCTCATTGTTTTGGATTATCACCAACCCCTGAGGTTAAGGTCTATGGTCGTTTTCATCTTTTACGCCATCTGTTTTTGTTTATTTATGTGTTATGTGGTTCCTTTTCAATTTCTACATAGTGAAATGGGTTATTTTATGCGGTTTCGAGTAGCCAAGTCTAAAGAGAATCACCTCTGTGTGCATAGGTTTGTAATTATATATTTTTTGGGTCCCCATTACGTGTGAAATCATCCCGGGAAATGATTAAACAAGTATGCATTGATTAAAAATTGGTTTCAACGGTTCCATCAATTATTTTTTTGGAAATCAAAAAACACACATATTGTAATCACATATATTTTTTATCATGTATGATGTATCAAATTATCAATACCTAAAAATTATTCCATATTTGATGTATTCTTATCATAATAATGTATTTTGTTTTACCATGTAACAAGATGTATTATCATGCATCGTAATCATCTGTATCATAACATAGTTAGGCATCGTAACCACATGTATCATAAACAGGACATGTAACATAACTAGGTCATCTATCATAACCAGGTTATGTATCATAAAGAGTTTATGTATTTTAACAAGGTCTTGTATCATAATATATTCCTTCATTATAACAAATTGTATCGTAACCATATTATGTATCACAACATAATCAAGCATCTAAACCTGGTCTGGTATTGTATAATAGTCATGAATCGTAACCAATATATAAATTATAAATAGTTAATGTATCATACTCTTGTTATTAATTTTATTCAAGAATCATAACCAGTTTAAAAATCATGCATCATAACCATGTAATGAATTGTTTCCAGTTTGAAAAGTGTAATCACAATATACATTGTTATCATGATAATCCCAGTAAACAAGTTTTGTATTGTAATTTTTAATTGCATTAAACTCTAATCATTACCTCAATATTGATTTCATGTTTCTCATTATCATTGTTTCTTACCTTTGAAATTACTATATTCTAACCTAAAACTATTTCGTTGAATTGGGTTTCTACCAATCAAAACGATGTCATGTATTCTATTTGTTTTGACCTTTGTAATTACAGGTGTCCATGTCCCTCTGAGTTTTTCATTAAAATATGACTGTTGGAGGAAATATGACCATTGGAAACCCATTCCTATAAATTAGAGGTCATTTTAATCATAATACACAATTGTTTCTTCTATAATGTTGTAGAGAGAGATGTTGTGACTTCTCTCTTCCTTTTTGCGAAATCATTGAAGATGCAAGTAGTAAAAATCATGTTCCATGATCTTGTATTTCAATAAGTCCTTTGTTTCTGCATTATGTGACTGATCATTGTGATAATGATTGAGGGATTTCGGGGAGAGGGAGATATGTTGGTGATCATCACATTGAGGGATTTCAATTGTTTCAGAGAAAGAAGTGATGATTATCTTTTTAATCGAGAGATTCTGGGGATCGGAATAATTTCATGCTGATCATCGTAATGAAGGATTACCAAGGTGGTGGTATGACTTACGTTTAATCATAAGTTAAATGAAACCCTATTATTTTGGTAAAAAGAATTTGTATAGCTTTAATTTACACTATTAATTGTAATAGAATCTAATTTTTATTGTTTCTTCTTTCTATCCATATTAATTTCTATTTTCAATGTTTCAATTACGATTCATTCTTTTCATATTGTGTTAATAAATTCTATAAAATATATGGTATAAACATTTACATTTTTATTACTCTGATAATGATATTCAATATGAATACATTTTTTTCATTACATGTATTATTACAACATATCATATTAATCAGATACATGATCTATATGGTCAATTGTATTGGTTGTGAATTGTATTAGTTCAAGACCTCACAAACTAGGTTCATTATTAATTTTTTGAATGTAGTGTTTTTAAACATACAATTATCCCCCTCTTTCTATTTTTTTATATAATATACATATACATCTATATTAATATCCAGTAATTGTTATCAGAGCAAGTTTCCACTCTTTTGGTTACATTATTTATTTCATTATGTGAGACAATTGCATTTCTATTTCATCCCCTTTTTTTATAACTAACTACTACACTAACGTATGTAGGAGAAATGAATTGTTTTATAAGATGGAATGAATGAATATTGGGTCAATTGACAATCTAAACCCAACTAGACCGCCTATTTTAAATGGGAATGATTATGATTACTGGAGAGATTGAATGAATAATTTTGTTATTAATAATAGAGTGGAAAATGTTTTCATGCTTACGAGAGAATGAAAAATCCCAGACAAGGAAATAAAAACCTTCACAAACTAAGAGAAATAATAATATGAATTAGACTATTTGGTATCTAGTAATTTTTTGTGTTTTTTGAATAGGAATATATATTATCAGATATCATCATATTATAGGGCCAATTTTTTCTATATGAAATTCAATCTCACACATTTTGGTACTTCCAATGTTTTAGAAATAAGAAGCGAAATTCTCTGAGCAGAATATCATGGGTTTGTAGTTCCATATGGAGAACTTGTATGAATGGTTAAACAAATATTTATGAAATTCATCCATAGTCATTTGTCTATGTTAATGAAGGGACTTTTGGATAAAGAACTAGTGGATAAGATAATTGATATAATGAAAAATGCGTGTGAATCGAAAAGGACATATATTGATGAGAACATGAAGGTTACTCAAATAACTCTTGATGAGTTATTCAGAGCATTTTTCAGCATGAGAAAATAATGAAAAGAGATTGTGATTTCAATAATAAGAATAATGAAAATGGTAGTGTAGATTTTCTAACACATCTAACGATAATACACCCGAAATAATAACAATATCCAAATCTAAGAATAATTTTGTTATATCAATATCAAGTTATAATGATCACTTATAGAATGAGTTATCTAATATTTCTCGAATGATGAAAAATATTTTTTTAAATAAATACATTCAATATAGATTTAAAAAGAAATATAGGATGGAAAAGAAAGACACATAAGTAAGATTTTATGAATGTAAATGAGTAGGTCATATTAGACCATATTGTCCTTTACAAAACAAAATATAGGATGGATAAAAATTCAGAACGAAATAATAAAAAATTTAAAAGTTAAATAGTAAGAATATCTTGAAATAAAATGATACATGGAGTGCTAGTTGTGGTGATTCATCAGAAGAATCCTCACAATACAAATGTTCTGGTCAAAAGAAAATAAAACTCATAGCCAGACTACCAATTGAAAATCATATTTTTATGGCTAAGGTACACAATGATGAATATCTTACAAATGTTTATTTACATGAATATTATCATGAAGATAAATGTTCATACTACTCGGATGCGGAATCTTCATCCTCAAAAGAGAATTTACCATCTTACGGAGAAGTATCCATATTTTCAAAATTATATGAGAATTAAAATAAAAAACTCTAAAAGCTGATTGATTAGGTAAATTCAATAATATATATTCATAAAAAATAAGTGTCATATCTTAAAAAAGGTCATGATCTGAAAACCCTTTCATTTGAAAATTTTTCGAAAACCCTTATGGATGTAAATTTTTAGAATGATAATCTTTTTAAAGACATTTAACAACTTGTTTTAAGGAAATTTGTCTTAGAAATTAAAAAATATATCCAAAACAATTTCTTGTGAGAATAATAATTTATTTATTAGACAAAAATCCAAATTCTTTTCTCTTAAGAATAATTTATAAAACATTAATAATCTAAGGAATTAATTTGACAAAATGTATTCCCAAATTCATCCTCAAAAAAATATTTCGGTAATTTTTTACACTAAATGAAAACCAAATTTTTGTCAAAATAATTCTGTTCCTAAAAACGATCCTCTCTCCTCTAAATGTAAATGTGTTGGGCATTGGGAATGAAATTTTTCTCTGAATAAAACTAAATCATTATGATTTAATAAATTTCATATTCCAAGTCTAATGTCGGTTCTTAAAATCTTGTTTTCTAACATTTAAGGGTCCAAACAAGTTTGGGTTCCAATAAACTAATTGTATTATTTGCAAGAAAACAAGAAGTGTACAAACAAGAAGAACAATTGTTAAATGGATAGTCGTTGTTCTCAACAAATGACGGGAAAAAAATTATTTTGAATGATTATTGAAATTAATGGTGGAAGATTGACATTCGAAGATAAGGTTCAGGGAAAGATCATTGGTATATATAATATTGTTATTTTAGGAAATGTTTTAATTGAAATTGTTTTATTTTTCAATGGTCGGAACCCCAAATATATAATAATAAGTCTTTTATGTGATGAAGGTTACCTTGATAATTTAAGGAATGATAAATTTTTATTACACTATTCAAATGATGAATTAATTATTTCCACCGATTGGTATAAGAATGTATACACAGCCAACATAAAACACCCTAGGAGTCCATACCAACCATGCTTATGAGAAATTGAGGACCAATCCTTGTTATGTCATAGATGGGTTGTAGCCTGTATCCTTAGGATCCTTTGTAAACACAAATAGAAAAAAGTTTTTAAAGATCTACCGAATCTAAATAAAGATTCTGCAATATATATTGACCCATTAAAAAATAAAATGCAATATAAAACTAACATTAAATCAATCAATGATGATTCAACCTTTAATTATTTAATGTTAGTGTAGATGGATCTTTTCATTCCTACACAAACTGGAATAATTGGATAAAAAATACTATGTATTTTTTTAGTTGATGAATTTACATGATTTACATGGGTCAATTATAAAGATATGAAATATTAGGCTTTTTCTTTTCCATAAATTTTAGGGCCCGAGTAACAAATGTGAAAATTTCACCATTTATAATTATTCGTCGTGATCATCGTTGAGAATTCCAAAATTTGGATTTTGAAACATTTTGTAGCAAGAAATCTATTACTCATAACTTTTCTTCCCCAAGAACCCCTCAGAAAAATGTAGTTGTTAGTAATGGATGTCATACTATAAATTGTGGTATAACAAGACTTTTTCTTAATAAAAGTCCTTCTGAATTTTGAACTAAATGAAAACCCTATATCTCTTACTTCAGAGTATTTGGAGAAAAAGTATATTTATTTAATAAAATATATAATTTACATAATTTTTCACAAAAATCCGATGAAGTATTCTTTCTAGGTTATTCTACAACATCTTAGGCCTATAAGGTTTTTAAGAAAAAATCGTGTACTGTTCAGGAAACCCTTCGTGTAAATTTAGATTAATCTGACAAATTTATTTTTAAACAATCATTACCTACATCAAATGTTATGTTTTCCCAAATTGATTATCAACCATTGATTGAAAACTCTTCTGAAAAGGGAAATCCTCAAGAAATGTTTTTGAATCATTTACTACAGACGAAATTCTATCCTATGATGATGAAAATGTATTAAAAATTAAAAATCAATTGTATATTAGGAACCATCTGAGTGATAATATCATTGGTTATGTTGATAAACCTATGAGTACATAAAATTCCTAGAAAAATGAAATATAACATATTTCTTTTCAATCTCAATTCAAACCAAAAAATTCTAATTAGGCCTTAGGTGATGACGATTGGATTAATTAAATGAAAGATCAAATAAATTAATTTTAAAGGAATAATGTGTAGACATTGGTTGAAAGAAATAAATAAACATATGTAATTGGTTAAAAATGGGTCTTCAGAAACAAATGTGATGAAAATAGGGTCATAATAAGAAATAAAGAAAGGGTTTTTGCTATGGGATATAATTAGAAAGTGGGAATAGACTATGAATAAACCTATTCTCTTGTATCTAGACATGAATCTACTGGAATTCTACTATCATTTACATCATACTTCAATTTCAAACTTTTTCAAAATGGTCAGAAATGTTCGTTTCTTAGATGTTTTGTACAATAAGTTTATTTTAGATAAAACTATTTATTTTATATGTTCAAAACATTTTGATCATGTTTTTAATCATAAAAAAAGGATTTTATGCTATTAAACAAGACCCTAGAACATGGTATGATAGAATTACACTATTTATTTAACAAAAAAATATGAAAAAGGCACTATTGATCCATGTATTTTAATAAAAATGGTAAAATATGTTTTTATTGTTCAAATCTATGCTGATGAAATTATATTCAGATCAAACTAGCTAGCCTTAACTGATTCTTTGGAATGAATAATGAAATATGAGAATGAAATGAGTATGATGGGTGAGTTAACATTCTCTTTTGCTTTTTAGATATAAAAAAATCAGAAGGAACCTATATATTTTAGTATAAGTATATAACAGACATACTAAAAATTAATGTATATGAGAGAAATAATGGTATTAGAACTCCAATCAGTACATAAAATATATTCGATCATGATGAAGCTATGAAACTAGTAGATAAAACAAGTTTTAGAGGTTTGAAATAAATTTTGTTATACTTGACATCTAGCCATCTATACATAATGTTTTCAGTGATCTTATGTGAAAGATACCAATCAAATCCAAATAAACCTCATTTAAAAGATGGTAATAAAAATTTCCGCTATATAAAGGGATATATGGATTTTAGAAAATTCTATTCATCAATAAATGATTCTATTATCAAATGTTTTTCTAATGCTGAATTTTGTGGTTTTTATAATGGAATGAAAAAATACATCTAGAGATTGTCATTTAACAGGATATTTTTTGGTTTCTTGGTCATGGTTGAAGAAACACTCAGTAGAACATTCCTCTACTGAAGCTGAATATGTTGCAACTGGACGTTTTTCTGTTCATGTTTTGTGGATGAAAAACACACACTCCCTAGCAATGACATGAGTTTTTCCAGAACCCAAATATTATTTGACAATAATAGTTCCATTTCTATTAGTAAAAACCCTTCACATTACTCACATGAAAAATACATAGATAGTAGGCATCATATTTTTAGGGATCACAAAAAGGGGATATTGTTTTACTATTCATCAGAAACCAAGAACAACTTGCTGATATTTTCAAAAAATCATTATATTCTGATAGATTAAAATACATTAAACAGAAATTAATATTGATCACCATAAATTTATCATTCAAATCTATTTATTTTTATCTAATATCCTTGCAATATTTTACTCCTTTTCAAAGGAGGAGTATACATAATTTAATCAGTTTCATGCTATATGTTTATCAATTTTATTTTTATCAGGTTTACTATTTCGGTTTTGCATCCTTGGATTTTGTTTATCGGGTCTGTAATTATTGATTCTATATGAATATTTGTTTCACTAAAATCGGTTTCACTATAATGAGTATCACGTTTTAATTTTATATTTATCGGTATTGATTTCATCGGTTTAATGTTTTTATCAGTTTCAAGTTTTGGATTCATAGCTAATGGTACTAGATTAGACGATTGGTATTGTGATACTAAATTGATATTAAACTATCTAAAATGAAATATGTTAGTGGTACTGGATTATCGGTGTTATATTACCTCGTTGGTATTGGACTATCGATATTGGATTATTTTATCGGTAGTAAATAATCAGTACCAGCCTATTCTATTTTTATCGGTTTTAGAATTCTTATCAATTTTACTTTTTTTGTTGTTTTTATTGTTTTCAAAAGAAAAATGTATTTAAACCAACACATCTATCCCAATACTCTTATAGGTACAATATCTAATTCCTTATTTTTATTATTAATTAGTTTTTTCTCAATTCAATCATCTTAATTCCTAATCATTTTCCGTCGGAATACGATTTTATTTTAAAGAAAATTTCAAGAGTTCAAAATCATTCTTGTCCATGGGATCTTTTAGATCTAATCCTATCCATAAATATCATTTTAATTAAACATATCACATCTAAATCATCAATTTTTATCTCAAGATCAATTTCTCTATAAATAGTCATCATCGTTCATAATCGGTTCATACTATAATTAATTTAATCTAGAAGATTGTTAGGGTTCGAGTTAGTCGTTCATGACTTGGTTTACTGATTCATCTCCAATATAAAAACACCAAATTAATTGTCTTCCATTACATATCAAGGTGAAATATTAGTCTCCAGATATTATTATTGGACATTTCATTCATCCATAAAAATTATAATTAGTTCCCAGGGATGGGAATCAATTAGTATGGAAACACCGAATTCATATCAGGATTATTTGTATCATGATGAGGTGATACAATTTTATGAATCAGTTGAGATAGAAAATGCTCTTAAGATTTATTTTATGATGTACAATAAGAAATATTCAACCTCTATAAAACTAGAAGCAATGTTTTTTTTGTTCCATTTTAGGGTGATGCATTATGTCCTTCTCATTAAATCCTAGAAGATGATGGAACATTTAATAAGTCCAAAGATGAATAGTCAATTTTTTAGATTCATGAGGTCAATAGAAAATTTAGTCATTTAACAGGTGATAATAGACACGAATCCCTCTGTATTCAATGTTTTTTGAAGCCGAGAATGGGTGACAAAGAAACATTGAATGTTTCAGAGGCGTATGTTCTTGATTACATGGTAAACATGAGAATGTTTAACCTTATGGGGTTTATCTTCCAGAAAATTATGAATCCCAAATCCAGTGATATAAAATCATAGCTTATCATGATACCAAAAATTATAAGAATTTTTTTAAAGAATGATTGAGATTGTGTAATGTTGTAATCCAATCAGATACAACTTCTTGGATCCCTTAATCAGAAAGGATACAATAAGGAGGTTCAAGTTACGATTCAGACCTGAATTGAAAATGGTTGAGAAAGATCCAGATGTAGAGAAAGAAAATAATGTTTTTGAAGGTAGTGAGAAACCTTCAATGAAATACAAGACAATATCAAATAAATGAAAGGTATTTAATACTATAACTATAATGGTTTTTAAGAAATAAAAGGTTGTATCCGATGAGGTTGATGTCGAGTGAACAAAAAATAATGATTGGATAGAAGGGAATCCTCAGTTTGGGTTAGATCCAGATGAAGTATTCAGTTTAATAATAATAGCATTAGAGGAATATGTAGAAGAAGAAGAAAAATAGGATGAAGAAGAGAATGGATCAACATATTTACATTGATACTCTAATATAAATAGTTGATCTAGAAAAATCTATAATTGTAAGGAGGGAGCGACTAGTTTAAATTCAATTAGATCCATAATTAAAAGGAAATGAAATACATGTTTATGAATAATTGGATACACTATATATTTCTTATGATATGAAGAAGAAGATGATGAAAAAGAAGAATAATGGAAATAAGAACAAGACTAGTAATAATATGGGGGAGTTGTACATGGACAAGAATAAATTGATGTGGAAGAGAAAGAATATAAAAACAAGTGATGTCATACCACCGAATCATAAGAAGTACCATCATTTAAATTTTTATATTAGGATCCTCAATCATCTAAGAATTATTCTCAAAATGGTTCCTCCAATATTGTTATCTATATTTCAGATAAAGAAGAGAACAAATCCAATAAGAATCAGAATTAACTATCTCAAGTCATCAGCACTGAGATTCATTTTAGTGATCTCCCATAATACACTGAAGACATGGATTTTGGAAGAATATTCATTTTGAAATGAACTGAGTATATTGAAAAATCCTTTAATATATTGGATATTTTTACATCATTGATTCCAATTTCTTTTGAAAGACTAGAAATTCATTCAAATGATCAACATGAACGAATAGACTATGTCAAGGGTATGATAGATAAGGTTCTAAATATTAAATATGATTTAATGATATTCAAGGATTGGGTTTTTGAGCTCAGTAAATCATTCAATAATTTTTTATAGTGGTTATACAATGTTGATGATAATATTAATAATCTCTTGGAAAAATGGGATTAATTGGTACACTGGTTAAATAAACTCAACTCTCTCTATCAAAATTTGATTGATGAGTTGACTGAAAAGATTGAATACATTCAATGACCAGGTAATTATCAAAGAATAGCATCAGAAGAGCTTGAAAATTTAATGGAAATTTCGATAATGAGAGTAATAAGGTATTTCTACTCTCAAATAGTGTTTTTATTATTAAATTCCAACATACTCTAGTTGGATGATTTAAAAACCATGAATAAATACCTAAATATCAAGAATCTATTAATTAGCTTCATGTAGATAGGCTCTGGAAGAATGAAATGATTATTGCTAAACAAGATGAGGTGTTAAAGGCTCAATAAAAAGCACAAGAAAAACTCTTGCAGGACAGAAAGTGGTTCAAAAAGATTATGATTGGGATGCTCAATATTTTGAGGTTGTTTGAACTATTTTTTAAATTTAATCCTTTTTAATTATGTTAAATATCTATTATTTCATTAAATGATTCTCAGATCTTTTTTAGGAAATAAATACATTCCATTGATCTTTTTGAATGTCACAATTGGGAGAATATTATTGAAATGAAAAATTTCATGAATATCTTATTAATGTAGTGGAACTTCAATTTAATGTAAAGAGAATATGATCCCTTATGGGTTTTCCAAACCAATGGTTGAATTAGTTGTATTCACTATTACTTTCAGAAGAGTTATTAAACACGAGCGAGAGATATGTCTTTAGTTTTTGTTTAGTTTTTTTTTGTTTTGTGCTTTCCAAAAAGGGGGAGATTGTTCAGTCAAAATGTGTTTTGAATTTTCCATCAATCATTAGTTTTGGAAATCACAAATCACACATAGAATAATAATTTTTTTTATCATGTATGTTGTTTCAAAATTTTAATCACTCACATTCTTTTTCCTATACAATGTATTCTAGTCATAATCATGTATGTTGTTTTACAACTTAACCAGATATATTTTCAGGCATCGTAGTCACATGTATTGTAACAAAGTCATGCATCATAACCAAATGCATCGTAACTAGGTAATGTATCGTAATAAGGTCATGGATCATAATCATGTTATATATCATAACCAGGTTATGTATCGTAACGATTTCATGTACTGTAATGAGGTCATACATCATAACCATGTGCATCGTATCCAGATTAAGTATCGCGTCATAATCATGCATTGTAACTAGGTTAGGTATTTTATCAATGTGTCAAATCATAACCAACATATGTATCATAACCAGGTTATGTATCATACTCATATTATGCATTGTATTCAATAATTGTTACTATTTTATATATCATTCATCGTAACCATGTTAAGAATCAAAATCATGTTATAAATTGTAATCATTATATTCTTTGTTATCATGATAAGCCTAGTAAATAAGTTGTTTATTGTACTTTTGAAATGATTAAAAATATGATCATAACTTCAATTCCAATTGAATGTTTCTCATTATCATTGATTCATAACTTTTATCATTCCATTTTCTATCTTAAAATGTTGTCATTGAGTTTCTTGTTTTTCAATAAAAAAGATGTTTTGTATTATTTTTGTTTTGATTGTTGTAATTTTAGGTGTCCAAGTCCTTCCAAATCATTTAGGGAAATATGAATGTTGGAGAAAATATGATTGTTGAACATGAGGCCTATAAATAAAAGTTCATTAAACAAATAATACACATATTTTAAATCTATAATGTTCTAGAGAGTGGTTTTATGAATCATCTCTTACATTGTGGGAAAGCCTTGAAGATACAAGAAGTGAACCACTTGTTCTGTGTTCTTGTATTTCTATAAGTTATTTATTTTATCTATGTGCAACTGATCATTGTGATAATGATTGAGGGATTCCAATGATAGGATTATGGTATGTTGATCGTCATATCTGGGGTTTTCAATATTTTGAAATATAGAGGTTCTGATTACCTTTTTAATTGAGGGATTTCGGGGATAAGAAGACATTCATGCTGATCATCGAATCGAGGGCTTACCATGGTGGTGGTAAGACAGACCTTTTATCATAAGTTAAAGGATACCCTACTCATTGTGATAAAATAATTGTAATACCTTTACTTTCTATAACTGATTGTAATAGAAATTATATTGTGTTGTTTCCTCTTTCTATCCAAATTCATTTATATTGTAATTATTTCAATTATAATTCATTAAATACATATAATATAAATAGATTTTATATGTTTTATGGTAGAATCCTTTGTATTTGAATTACTCCGATCATTGTATTCAATTCTAATAGAATTTCTTTTCATTACATGTAATATTATAACATATCATATCCATCAGATACATGACCTGTATGGTCAATTTTATTTGTTGGGAATTATATTAGTTTAAGACCTATGAAATTCTGTTCTTTCATAACTGTTTGAATACAAGGTTTTTAATACTACAATTCACCACCCCCTCTTGTATTGTTCCATATAATATTCATATACATCTATATTATGATCCAATAGTATGGATCTAGGTGTACTGAGATGTATATATATAAATTCATCTACAAGTGAGTGGAGAAAGAAATATCCATATAAACATATGTGTGAGGATCCCCTTTCACATAATCATGGCCTTGCAGACAAGTGCATAGGGTCTATGTTTCCGATATATATGTGAATCTGCGTATTATTAGTGGAGGAGTTGAGACCAATAGTTAGAAATCTCCCAGAGCAGAAGTGGATTGCATGGATCCTCTAGGAGGCAGTGTCCCTATCCATTCCTATTTAATTTATGAAATCATTAATTAATTAGTTCATTGATCAGTATTCCTTTCTTATTAAATCTTTTTGATTTAATTACTTTAATGTTAAATTATTACCTTGGTGAAAAGGATGAAATTATTAAATAATTTAAATGAATTAATGATAAGAAAAGTCATTGTTTGGTATCAAAAACCATAAATCGAGGTGTTCTACCTTCAATCTAAAAATATTTTGATTTAATAATATGTTTTATAAGCTTACTAATATGTATTTTTCTATGATTTCATAGTTAAAAGATTAATTTAAATTATAGTGATGCAGTTATCTTTTTAAGAGATGTATTTCCTTCATTGAATGTTGAGCCATTTGGGTGAAGCAGTGGTCATGATTGTTAAATTGGCTTAGTGAAATAATTAATTGTTAAATAAATTATATGATATAAGCATGAAATCCTTATTATAATTAATGGTGGAATTAATTATGGGACAATTAGATGGAAACTATGTAATTACTATTAATGAATTAATTGTGTTCCATGAGTTTATAATTAATCGGGGGTTATATTATGATAGATTAAACATGCTAGTTTGAGTTAATTAATTGTGATATAATAATTTTATATTCAAATGTTTTCTTTGTGATAATTATTTATAAAATTAATTTTCAGATATTTAGTTGGTTATAGTTATGATTAGTTAATTGCTACGATAACTAAGGGAATTACAATGTTTAAATAGTTATTCAGTTAATAAGGATATAAAAGTTGTTAATTAGTTATTGAAAAAAAATAACGGACTTGATTAATTAATTAGTGAATTAATTAATCAATGAGATTTTTTATGTTATACACGGTGTACTAAACGTGATTAATATATATGTATGTATGATAATTGGGTTGTGATATATATAATGTTGCTTCAAATACTCATATTGTTCTAGACATGAAATTATACACCCATAATATATATATATATATATATGTATGATTGATAAATGGGTTGTGAGACATGGAATGATGCTCTAAATACTCACAGGGTTATAGACATGGCGTTATACACCCATAATACATGTTAATTTTCTTTTATGGGATAGGGACTGATGGTCCAAATAACCTTGGGTAGTAAGACAAGCACCGATGATCCAAATACACAATATGGTGTTAGACATGACTTTCTACACCGATCAATTAAAATTGGACTGTGGGTCCAATTGGTTGGCTTAAACTGAATTAAATGTTTAATGAAAGACAATGTGATGTAATGATTTTTGAATTGAAGATGGAAAATGGATCAGACCCTAGCACAGTCGAGGCATGTATTGAGATAAGGGTGTCCAGGGGAACTCTGGAATTTATGTGGTTAAATAATGAATATCAATTTTTATGTTATAAAGTTTATTTATGGAATATATATGTATAGTTCTTTTTCAGACTCTTATTTTCGGCTATGAGACGAAGCCGGTATCTCCATCAGGTATCCCTTATTAAACTATATCGTTTGTAGTATATTTATCCAATTATGTTGTTACATCGTTATACCTACACACTATTTATATTTCACTGTCTGGATAGGGCTAGACAACAGTGGTTCTGACCTTCTGTGATGTATATCTCACACACTACTTGTTCTGTCGTTGCACCGGGTACCCGAGAATACCTTTCTTTTTCATAGGATTGAAAACATTGGACCTTTCCTGTTGTTTGATGCTAGTACCTATAGATAAGAGTAGAGGACTAAGCTAGAGCTTAAAATTCATGTGGGGGTATTCCCTTGGGGCTTTGATAATTTAAATTATTTCTATACTGGGATGTAATGAAAGTATTTTATTTAATTATTTCAAATATGTATCAGTAACATGTCATGGATTCATTTTTTATATGAAATTTGTCTTCTACTAATTTTTCAATTGTGTGTTACTAGTTCCTCTATTGATTTTTATTTAATATAATGTTCCACATTGAAGCTCTGATAAGAGGGAATAGTCTCAAAATTATCACCTCTATAGACACTCACTTCTAGTCAGTAGCATTGGGAATACAGGGAGGCGTTCTTGAGGACATGTGGCCACAAGAATGGCTTCTGGTTCGAGGGTAAGTTGGGACCGGATGTTACAAACTATTTACAAAGTCATGTTTCATTTCATTTGTCTCAAATTTTTAGGTTGTAATATATGAGATTACGAATGTTTTGACACCTAGTAAACAGTCATGCTTGGAACTGATCACCCCACGCAGGGGAAATGACCATGTGACCGAGGATGTGATTATTATTTATGTAGTTCCCTATTACACCTGATATGGTTTTCACATTGAGTGACTATTTTATTTCTGATGCTTATGATTTATGGAATTTCTGGTATTTTTTTATTTGGCCTAATATGGTAAAGAAGCTGTAATTCATGCATCATCAATATGCACCTAGGAATTATCATTCCATACATAGTGTCATGACATTTAGCTGAATATGTAGTTTGTTTATTGATTTTTAATGGTTCCATGATTGTTATTCCATGTCATGATTTTTGATTACATGATATTATTTTAACATACATAGTAAAATTTTAAGAATGTTTTCATCTTAGTATTAAATTCCTAATTGATTAGCATGCCATTTTTTTGTTATATTAGCATGATTTCCCCATTCACGTTCCATGTGTGAGTGTATAACATGCTTATTTGTAAGATTACTATTATGAAATGATTTTATATTGTTTATAATTCCCTACATGTTATATTCCATGATTGTGTGCTTATTTCTTGTGACGGCATGCCTATAATATTTTGATATGTGTAAATAGGATGGAATAATGAAAGAACCAAATTTTCAGTTGTTATGTGTCGACAACCTTATTACTGGGAAATATTTACCCATATATTATAACCTTTGTAAAAGGATTCTATATTAAGATGCTAAAGTGTATTGGTATCAATAAAAGGGAGCCAAAATTTCGAATTGTAAAGTGTATGATCGCTTTACAGGTTGTTAGTTGGCCACCCATTTGTCTGCACTAAAATATTTGTATGTGAGGATGTTAACATTCTATGGTGATAGTGGTTTTGATTAATTGGATCTAATTCTAAATCCATGAAGTGTATGGGTGCTTCATGAATTGGGAATTGACAACCCTTGTTAAATGTAATGATATGATTCTTTCCAAGGTGATGAATTATGAAAACGAAATTTAGCTAGACCTGATGTGTTCTGGGTTAGTGGATCAACTATAGGTTTCCTTATCAGTTAAAAGGAATTTTATTATGGGAAATTTCCTCTTTATGATGGAATTTATTTAAATATTTAAATGTTAAAAATGATGTTTTATGGAACATTCCTATATTTTCTTTGGGGAGATGTTTGAAAAATCATGTATCTTGAGTGTTGTATTGAAAATTTTACTTGTTGTGTGATAAAACACTATTTTATTTAATATTTTATTGATAATAAATGATATAATTTCCTCACATTGTGTTAAATATGTTTATTTATAAAATATTTGGGATTAGATCATTCATTTGAATCTTTGATGAAAATTCCAGTTCTACCCATTATAGTTCACTGTAGTATTTCGAATATAAATATATTTATATTTATTATTTGAAATTGATATTTTTTAACAGTGTTTCTAACTTAATTATCTACAACTTTTATTGAGGATACTAGAGCTAAAGAGTTCATTTGGTTGTTGAAATTGGGCCATGAAGTCAAAGTTGGGCTGGGCTCGCCAGAATGGAGAAGCTTCTGTATTTCGGCCATATATCCTTCATATGGGCCTCTTTTGAGCAAAAATTTGGAGAGGAGATAGAGGACACATATCCTCACATTTTATCCTTCTGGAAGGCCGGCCAATTCACGCGTTTTGGTGGTAAAATGGGCGGTGAGAGTTGGCATAAAATATTTGGCCGATTTTACACATTTACACGTGAAACCACTTGTAACCTCTCCTCCCCTCCCCTCTATAAATTGGAGTTTTTCTCATTTGGAGGGATTGGGACGTGCATTGGGAAGTTATGGGCCGAGGAGAAGTGGATCCACTCCAATTCTCCAACCATTTCAATAAGGGTAGCTCTTGAAGCAAGGATCCCTTCGACGAAGCCTGCTTCTTCTCCTTCATGTTGTAATTATTTTGTTTATGTAATAAACTTATTTTTTTCTTCTTTTATTTCTTCTCTTTTCTTCTGTTTTGTTTAAATTTCTTCTTCTCTTAATCTTCCTAATTGGGTTGGAATTCTTGAGTAGAAGCGTTATTGGGTTATACCCATTTTGAACCTTTGCACATGCAAAACGCTTCTACGATGATTAAGCAACCCATGGAAGAGTAGTCTTTTAGTAATCGATCTATCTTCTACCCTCTTCATTAAATTATTTTGAATCAATGAGATACTGTAATTCACTTAATATGATCCATGAATTGTGTTTTTAAATTGTAAGAAACTAATAAAGAAATTGAACAATTTACACAAAAACACGTGAGGTCGGGATTTTGTGTAAATTGTGAGAGCGCGATCTTAATAGGTAATACAAGACCACACGGGATAAATTTGTAGAGTTAAAATATAATCCCTAAACAAAATTCATCCTCATTTCCCGAGTGGATATGTGCCTTAATTTACCACTGACCATAAGCTAATCTTAGAACATCAATCAATGCAGGGTGCTGCGATTGCATGTTCCGAAGTTAGCCTAAGGTTAAATTCACTTCAATCTTCATGGTAAAGTTAATTCTCACAGGGTTCGTGATTTAACAAATTAAGGGATCATAATTAAGTTAATGTTAATTTATATGATAATGATTAATAATAAAGTGAAGAGGTATAGTTAGATCGATTACGTCTTTTAAATATATTTCTTAAAAAAACATCTTCTTGTTGTGTCATTTTAATCAAAATTCATTTCAAAACTAAAAACAAAAAAAATACAATCTTCTTCCAGCAAACTTATTCTAGATTCATAAACTATAAAAACCACCCCATCCTTTCAATTAGTGTTTTTATTCTCTTTTATTTTACTTCTAGAATACCTCTAAAAATTGTTTTATTTCACTTCCTCCTTTGAGAAACGACCTTGGTCAGCCACTATGCTGCACCTAAGTACCCCAAAATCATACTAATCATTTGAGGGCACCCACGACAGCGCTCTATCAAATTGGCACTGTTTCCAGGGAGGCGAGTAATTATTTCAACCAATTAGATGTATTTATTTTATTTTACATTTTATTCTCTTCCTCTCTTCTTTCTTCCTTCTTTACCCAATCTGATTTTTCTTCTTCTTCTTTTATTTTCTTCTACATTTTTTTGGACCATCAACTCAAACTTCTCATTTTTATTTTACTATGGTCCACCTTCTTTCTTTTCATTTTTATTTGATCTATGACACGAACTAATCCCGAAGATCTCTTAGATCTTGACCCTGAGATTGAACGTAGCCTTAGGGAACGAATCAGACATTCTCAATCTATGGGAAGTTTCAATATTCAACCAGTTGGTGAATTCCTCTCTTCTGGAAACATTGAAATTGGAAGCTATTCAAATTCAAACATAAAAGAGGAACCAATGGCTAAAAACAGTGGAAATGAACTTAATAGAACCATTCGAGAATTGGCTGCACCTGATATTAACTATCAACCAAATTGTATTGCATACCCAAATCTCGAATCAGACTTTGAATTGAATTATGGATTAATTCACCTTCTTCCAAAGTTTCATGGCTTATCTGGTGAGGATAACAACAATCACCTTAAGTAATTTAATGTTGTTTTCTCAACATTAAAACCAAGAAATGTTTCTGAAGGTCAAATTAAATTAAGAGCATTCCCATTCTCACTTGATGGAGCTGCAAATGATTGGATGTATTATTTTCAACCTGAAGATGTAACATGTTGGAATGATTTGAAACGTCTTTTCTTGCAAAAATATTTCCAGCATCAAGGACAACATTCATTCGAAAGGAGATATCGGGGATCAAGCAAGCTAAAGGAGAGTCAATGTATGAGTACTGGGAGAGATTCAAGAAGTTGTGTGCAAGCTGCCAACATCACCAAATCAGTGAGCAACTCCTCATTCAGTACTTCTATGAAGGACTCACACCTATGGAGAGAAGCATGGTAGATGCTGCGGCTGGAGGAGCATTGGTGGACAAGACACCAGTAGCTGCACGTGCGTTGATCGACAAGATGGCCCAAAACTCCCAGCAATTTGGTGATAGAGGTACACCACATGTCAGGGGAGTACATCCGGTAAGTCCTTCTTCTCATGAAAGTCATTTGATTGATACTAAGTTGGAAGAATTGACCACTATGGTGAGGAAAATTTCTTTGGCACAAAAGACATCTCTACCCCCTCCTTCATGTCCTTGTGGTATTTGCACTGAGACAAGCCACCCAACTGACTGTTGCCCACAACTCCAAGAAACAGAAGATTGTGAAGCAGTGTTCCCTGGGAGACCATTTCAGCAGCAACAACAACAACCATATCCCCAAAATAAGTTTTATCCAACATACAACCAAGGGTGGAAAGATCAGTCGGACATGAGGTATGGCTCTGGACAACAACAAAGGCCACCCTTTCAACAAAACTTCCAGCAGCCTCCGCCTTACCAGCAGGGTTTCCAACAACCCCATAGGAGATTTGAAGCTCAAACATCAACAAGTCAGCAACAAGGGAATCATCCACCAAAGGTAGATTCTAATACTGATGATCTTTTGAAGAAAATTGTTCTTAATCAACAGAATGAGCTGAAGAGTCAATGTTCAGAGCTGAGGGAGTTGAAGACTCAAATGAGCCAGATTGCCACCGCCCTCCATGAACATGTGAGTAAAAAATCTGGAAATCTACCGTCCCAACCCACTCCAAATCTAAAGGGGAATGTTAGTGCCATCACATTGAGAAGTGGGAAGCAAATGTATGATACATCTGCACCTACCATTCCACCGGGATTCACCTCAACTTTAGAGAAGCTGCATTCCATACCAACTGATGAGCAATCCAAGGTGAAAGATAAAGGTAAGAAAAAGATTGATGATGTTCCTCCTAAACCCCTTCCTTTTCCAAACAGGGTTGTTCAAACCAAGAAGATGGCTGAAGAAGAAATTCAATAGGAGGTTTTGGACAGATTCAAGCGTGTGGCGATCAACATTCCTCTACATGAAGCCATTAAGAAAATCCCAAGGTATGCCAAATTCTTAAAAGAACTCTGCACCAATCGAAGAGGGATCAAGGGAAATGAGAGGATCAACCTTGGAAAGAATGTATCAGCACTCATTTCACCAACTCTAGAAATGCCAACAAAGTGCAAGGATCCAGGGACATTCACCATCCCATGCACCATAGGGGAGTTGCACTTTTCTGATGCACTTTGTGATTTAGGTGCTTCCATAAATGTGATGCCTCACTCTGTATTCTCTTCCTTGAATGTTGGTGAGTTGAATCCAACAAGAGTAGTGGTGCAATTGGCGAATAGAGCTACGACATATCCACCAGGAGTCCTTGAGGATGTACTTGTCCGGGTAAGAGACATGATCTTTCCAGCGGATTTCTATGTTCTTAACATGGATGATGATCAGGTATGTTCTCATGCCCCGATTATCTTAGGTAGGCCCTTCCTCAAAACTGCCAAAACTATCATAAATGTCAATGAGGGTACACTTTCCATGGAATTTGGGGATGAAGTTGTGATATTTAATGTTATGGATTCCATGTAGTACCCCTCTGAGGACCATTCAGCTTTTGTTATCTCCCATTTTGAACCACCAAATAAAAACTCCACAGAATTTGATTGTCCTATGCTTAGGGAGATTATGAGTATTGGTTCAAGTTTGATGTCTAAGAGAACTTCCACACATGTTTCTGATACACAATCCTATCTTGTATTTGATTTTGATGTGGATTCATATTCTGATTTTGATCATGTTCACTCTGATTATGAAATGGCTGTTGAGTATGCTGATGGATTTGATGCTTTATTCTATGATTTTGATGATGTCTATTCTGATACTGATGCTCTTTGTGCACATATTTCAGTTCCTTCAATGTCTCCATCCATACTACACCCTCTTTCATTAGAACTCAAGCCATTGCCACCAAATCTGAAATACACATACCTGTTGAGTGGTGAGAGATTACCTTTTATCATTTCTAACAATCTCCCTTTTGAACATGAAGAAAAGCTTTTGAATATTTTGAGGGAGAACATCAGGGAGATTGGGAGGACCTTGGCTAACATATCAGGTATTAGCCCCTCCATTTGCATGCATAGGATTCTCTTGGAGGATGGGGCTAAACCAGTGAGGCAACCACAAAGGAGACTCAATCCCACCCTCCTGGAAGTTGTTAAAAAGGATGTTGATAAATTTCTCGAGGCAGGTATAATCTTTCCCATTTCATATTCACAGTGGGTAAGTCCTATTCAGGTTGTGCCTAAGAAAAGTGGTGTTACTGTTGTTAAAAATGAGAAATATGAGTTAGTTCCAATGAGGGTGAAAAATAGTTGGCGTGTGTGTATTGATTATAGGAAACTAAATCATTCCACTCGCAAGGACCATTTCCCCCTCCCATTTATTGATCAGATGCTTGAGAGACTAGCTGGGAAGACACACTATTGTTTCTTGGATGGATTTTCTGGATATTTTCATGTTCCTATAGCTCCGGAGGACCAGGAGAAGACGACATTCACCTGCCCATTCGGTACCTTTTCCTACCGAAGGATGCCATTTGGACTTTGCAACACCCCATGTACCTTCCAGAGATGCATGGTGAGTATTTTTTCTGATTTTATTGAGACCTGCATGGATGTATTTATGGATGATTTTACAGTTTATGGATCCTCATTTGATTAATGTCTAAAGAGTTTGGGAAAGGTGTTGAATCGTTGTATTGAGAAGAATCTGGTCCTGAACTTTGAAAAGTGTCATTTCATGGTAGAGCATGGCATTGTCTTAGGGCATGTAGTGTCCAAACATGGGATAGAGGTTGATAGATCTAAGATAGACATTATTTCATCCTTACCATATCCTTCATGTGTGCGTGATGTTAGATCATTCCTAGGGAATGCAGGATTTTATCGGCGCTTCATCAAAGATTTTAGTAAGATTGCTCTTCCTATGTCAATATTACTTCAAAAGGATTCTGATTTTGTGTTTGATGTTTCTTGAAGGAATTCATTTGATGAGATAAAACAACGTATGAACACTCCACCTATCATACAGACCCCACGGTGGGAGATTCCTTTTGAGCTTATGTGTGATGCCTCCAACTTCGCTGTTGGAGATGTCTTATCTCAGAGAGTGGAAGGACGTTCACATGTGATCGCCTATGCATCGAGGACACTAGATTCAGCCCAATCAAACTACACTACCACAGAAAAGGATTTTCTTGCTGTCATATTTGCTTTAGATAAATTCCGTTCATATTTATTGGGCTCTAAAGTAGTTGTTTTTTCTGACCATGCAGCTTTGAGGTACCTCCTAAAGAACCCAGATGCAAAGCAACGACTTATCCTTTGGATGCTCCTACTTCAAGAGTTTGACCTTGAGATAAAGTAAAAGAAGGGGTCAGAGAATTTGGTGGAAGACCACATGAGTAGGCTTACTCACACACTAGAGGGTGACACCTTGGACCAGGTACCACATCGGGACACTTTCCCCGATGAGCATCTCTATACCATCTCAGGTAAGCATCCTTGGTATGCAGATTTAGTTAATTACATTGTTGGCTCTGAAATCCCAGTAAATTTGAAGAAGCATCAAGTCCAAAAATTAAAAAGTGAGTCTAGGTATTATGTGTGGGATGATCATACCTCTGGCGCATGTGTAGTGACCAAGTCATTAGGAGGTGTGTTCCCGATCATGAGTTTGAGTCTGTTTTGCATTTCTGTCATACACTTGCTTGTGGTGGACACTTTGGACCCCAACGGACAGATAGGAAGGTTTTAGACTCTGGATTATATTTTCCTAGCTTGTTCCATGATGCCCATTTGTTTTGTAAGTCATGCTCTCGTTGCCAACACACTGGGAACATTTCTAGGAGACATGAGATGCCCCAACAACCCATACTATTTTGTGATATTTTTTATGTATGGGGCATCGAATTTATGGGTCCTTTTCCTAGTTCATTTGGATTTTTGTATATTTTGGTTGCTGTTGATTATGTGAGTAAATGGGTGGAGGCCAAGGCCTCCAGGACTGAAGATTCTCATGTTGTTGTGGACTTTGTCAAAGCACAGATTTTTTTGCAGGTTTGGAGTACCAAAGGCCATCATCAGTGACCAAGGGACACACTTTTTCAATAGGAATTTTTCTTCCCTCTTTCAAAAGTATGGGGTGACACACAAAATATCAACACCATACCACCCCCAAACAAATGGCCAGGCTGCGGTTTCAAATCGTGAGTTGAAACAAATCTTGGAGAAAACTGTGCAGCCAAATAGGAAGGATTGGAGCAAGCGCTTGGATGATGCAATGTGGGCTTATAGGACAGCATACAAGACCCCCATTGGTATGTCCGCATTTCGGATTGTTTTTGGGAAAGCGTGTCATCTCACCGTGGAAGTCGAGCTTCGGGCATATTGGGCTACAAAGAAATTTAACATGGATTTGGCCCAAGATGGAATTCAAAGGAAGTTGCAAATTCAAGAGCTTGAGGAGATTCGACTGTCAGCATATGAGAACTCAAGGCTCTACAAGGAAAGATCAAAAGCAGCTCATGACAAAATGATCCAACAAAGGGAGTTTCATGTTGGAGAGAAAGTCCTTCTCTATAGTTCACGACTGAAGTTGATGGCTGGTAAGTTGCTTTCCAGATGGTTAGGTCCTTATATTGTGTCTAATGTTTTTCCTTATGGTGCAGTGGAGATCACACAAGAGGACACTGGAAGGAGATTTACAGTCAATGGGAAACGTTTGAAGAGATACATTGAGGGACATCCTACTAATGTAGTGGATTTTATCACACTGCATGATCCCATCATCACTTGATCACATCAGGCTGTTCCTAACCATTTCACTTTTATATTATTTGTCCTATTTAAAAATTCTTCATTTCATGTGCATATATCATCTCATGGGTTCACATTGAAGACAATTCAATATTTTAAGTGTGGGGGAGGGAACCTTTTAGTTTAGTAATTTCAATTGTTTTCCTGTTTAAAAAAAAACAAAAAAATTGTGTGTTTTTCAAATTTTGTGTGTTTATTTTACAATTTTATGTGTTCTTTTGAAACATTTTGAGCTAAAATGATTCTCATCACCATTTTTAAATCCATATCAATAAGTGAAAAAATTTACCCCTTGAAACTAAGCTTAAATGAATGCTGAAATGACTTTGTTTCAAGTTCAAATATTTAGTAATTTCATGAAAAGTATGCTGAATTTTGAATCCCATGCCAATCTCACTGTCATTATATTTGAAATAACTTTCCTGTGAGGATTCTAAACCATTATTTTCATATTCCTTACATTCACCTCACTTATTTAGAGAAACAAACCATGCTTGATTTAACCAGAATTTTATCTATTCCTGTCAAAACTTGAGGGCTTGAGATACATATGTTTAAATGATTGAGGCATTTGTTTGGTATTAAAGCCCTTATTTCAAAGAATCCTTTTTTATACTGGCCTACCTTGAATATTTAATCCTTGTAGCCCTTATAATCCATGCACAGCCTGTTAGGTTATGCAACATTACAAGCCATTTTTCCCAATCCAACCAACTCTTGAAGTGAAATTGCATAATCTAGTTGAGCTTAAGTGTGGGGGAAGTTGTCTTGGGTTTTGCCACCACATTCTGTGATACGTTGGGTGGAAAATTAAATTCTGAAGAGATGTGATTGCTGCTAAACAATGTCATTATAGTGAAATCTGTGCCTTTTCTGGAGCTT
Organism: Viscum album; assembly: GCA_963277665.1. Taxonomy (NCBI): domain Eukaryota; kingdom Viridiplantae; phylum Streptophyta; class Magnoliopsida; order Santalales; family Viscaceae; genus Viscum; species Viscum album. The sequence goes on from OY728148.1 coordinate 1,147,145,657, forward strand.
TCATGACAAGTGAAGCTGTTCCTTTTTCTGGAGCTTCTAATTGAGGTGGAAAGCTGTGCCCATCTGGAGCATTCAAGAAAATCATGTTTGAGAAGATTGACATTTTTTATGCTGAAATGATGAATGGTGTAAACATTTCATGACTTTTCATGATGATGGAGCTGAATTGATACTATGTGGATTGAAGAGAAGACCATATTTAAGTGAAAATTAGATTAATGCAATTTTGCTTCAAAAGAGTCAAGCCCTCCTCATTCAGCATCAGAAATTTTCACATCTTATTCCTACCAACCGAAAGCCAAAGAACAACCCTGAAAAGTCTTCATGATAAACATATGTCCTTGACTAACATCGGGTAGCGATGTAGGAATCTATCAATCCTATAGTGACCCTTGTATGAGTTTGGATGAGAAAGACATTGCAAAAAAAAATTGATATTTTAGTGATGAGAGAAAATTCCAGCGAGGTAAGTGTTTTGTGCATGGGCGGATAAATGAAGTGTAAATATATTGAATGATAAAAATGGAGAACTAGAAATAAGGTTTTTTATGAGGCATGATATCTTTTTATTCTTGGTGTGAAATTGATTGATCTTAAGGATATGTGTTTTAAAATTGGTTTTGATTTCATATTGATGTTTACTTGATATGAGGTTTTGCCCAGGTGTGCAAAAGGGTAAGTGTGGGGGAGTTGATAAAACACTATTCTATTGAATATTTTATTGATAATAAATGATATAATTTCCTCAAATTGTTTTAAATATGTTTATTTATAAAATATTTGGGATTAGATCATTCATATGAATATTTGGTTGTTGAAATTGGGCCATGAAGTCAAAGTTGGGCTGGGCTCTCCAGAATGGAGAAGCTTCTATATTTCGGCCATAAATCCTTCTTATGGGCCTGTATTGAGCCCAAATTTGTAGAGGAGATATAAGACACATATCCTCACATTTGAGCCATCTGGAAGGCCGGCCAATTCACGCGTTTTGGTGGTAAAATGGGCGGTGCAAGTTGGCATAAAATATTTGGCCGAATTTCCACATTCACACTTGAAACCACTGGTAACCTCTCCTCCCCTCCCCTCTATAAATTGGAGTATTTTTCATTTGGAGGGCTTGGGACGTGAATTGGGAAGTTTAGGACAGAGGATAAGTGGATCCACTCCAATTCTCCAACCATTTCAATAAGGGTATCTCTTGAAGCAAGGATCCCTTCGACGAAGCCTTCTTCTTCTCCTTCAAATTGTAATGAGTTTGTTTATGTAATAAACTTCTTTGTTCTTCTTTTATTTCTTTTTTTTTTCTTCTGTTTTGTTTAAATCTGTTCTTCTTTTAATCTTTATAATTGGGAATGAATTCTTGAGTAGAAGCGTTATTGGGTTATACCCATTTTAAACCTTTGCACATGCAAAACGCTTCTACGATGATTACGCCACCCATGGAAGAGTAGTCATTTAGTAATCGATCTATCTTCTAACCTCTTCATTTAATTTTTTTGAATCAATGAGCTACTATATTTCACGTAATATGATCCATGAATTGTGTTTTTAAATTGTATGAAACTAAGCAAGCAATTGAACAATTTACACAAAAACACGCGAGGTCGTGATTTTGTGTAAATTGTGAGAGTGCGATCTTAATCGGTAATACAAGACCACACGAGATAAATTTTAGAGTTCAAATATAATCCCTAAACAATATTCATCCTCATTTCTAGAGTGGATATGTTCCTTAATTTACCTCTGACCCTAATCTAATCTTAGATCGTCAATCAAATCAGGGTGCTGCGATTGCAAGTTCCGAAGTTAGCCTAAGGTTAAATTCACTTCAATCTTCATGGTAAAGTCAATTCTCGTAGGGTTCGTGATTTACCAAATTAAAGGATAATAATTAAGTGAATGTTAATTTAAATGATAATTATTAATAATAAAGTGAAGAGGTAGATTTAGATCGATTACGTCTTTTAAATAGATTTCTTAAAAAACATCTTCTTGTTGTGTCATTTTAATCAAAATTCATTTCAAAACTAAAAACAGAAAAAAAAATACAGTCTTCTTACAGAAAACTTCTTCTAGATTCATAAACTATAAACAACCACCCCCATCCTTTCATGTAGTGTTTTTATTCTCTTTTATTTTACTTCTAGAATACCTCTAAAAATTGTTTTAATTCACTTCCTCCTTTGAGAGATGACCTTGGTCAGCCACTCTGCTGCACCTAAGTACCCCAAAATCATACTAATCATTTGAGGGAACCCGCGATAGCGCTATATCAATGTGGAATAAATCTTTTAAAGTACATTGATTAAAGGAGAATATATTAAAATTTTCATGGAAATGGAACTTACATGGTGACCATGGTAAAAACAACATGTAAGTGTAGTTGAGCATTCCCATTAAGTTTCCTTGGATTATAACCATGAGAGTTTTCCAAAGATTTTATTTCCTTATCAATGGATTATAATGTTAGGTTTTCACCATGTGACCTTTTATAAATGTGAATCAGTGTTATGGTTGACGTTTTTTCTTCATTAGGGTATAATTGTTATAGATTGTTCCCTTAGAATGTGAATTCCATTCTTATATCGTGAGTGTTCCTTCATTGCTGATATTCAGGTGTCTTTATCCCCAGTATGACTTTCTATTTCCAATGACACTCTTTTTTGGATAGGTGGTAATGATTTTTGACCTTTTATGGGCTTGAGCATTGGGTAATGCTTATTTTAGCTTCTACGGTTTGGTATACAGGTCTTCGATGAGTGTCAAATGAAATAAAAAACCATTTTCCTTATGTTAAATTATTTAGTTAAGTGTTGTCTGGGTCATCCGAAAGTAGAGTGACCTGAGTGATTAAGAATCAGCTCATTTCAATCCTTTGGATGAGTTCCAAAAGACTATTGTGTTTTGGCATTCCTTTCTCGTTCATTTACTGTGTTTTTGTACTAACGCCCATGTATGAAAATAGTTAATCATATTTCCTTTTGACAACTACGAAAATTATATGGTAGAGATATTCATCTCGAATATGTAATATGTGACCTTCCATGTGGAAGAGACACTGCCTAAAATTCTTTTTTGAAATGGATTATCATGCTAGAATACCTTGAGCCTTGCATGTTTCAATTGCATATAAATGATTTCATGGACTCCCAACATCCTTATTTTTGTAGTGTATGTAAACCATGATAAACACCATTCCCATGGGATGAGCATCATTGGTTAAACCATGAATAAAAACATTATGCTTTGGGTGGAAAAGGAATCATGTTTCGGATAACGATGGTGTGTCGATAGGTGAAGCTGATTCCCTTCTTTGTAGTGACTAGTTGTCGTTCAACATTTCTTCCTTCTAATGGTTAGGTATGATTGAATGGATTCTCTTTAAATCCTCTTAGTATACACTAAAAATCTAAGATCATATCCCCTATCTTGTATTTTTCAAATATTAACTAAGAGGGCATCATTTTACACCGCGCTGAATAGTTTAAGTCGTTGGTATTGATTGGATGGTTCCCTTTTTTGGGTTTCATGCGGGGTGTGTGGTTTTCCTTGGGGATTTATCTTCAAAAATTTCTCGTAAATCATGTGTATGATTTGATGAATATGTTTGTTCTAAAATCATGTTTCTTTGGTAGAAGACTCTTCATTTATGCAGATAAAATACTTGATGTCTATGGCGGGCATTTACTTTGTTTGTTGGCCATAATGGACAAATTATTTCATTTCTTGTTTAACATTGAATGTTGGTGAATTAACATTTTCTATAACATCATCAAATTAATAGAGGTGTTGTTAGTATTGACTAGTTCTTTTCATTAGTAACTAGATCGACATGGGGTTTGAGGTCATTGGAGAATTGACTATTCGACTGCTTTAAAATCACAGGAAAAGAATTTCCAACTTTTTAAGTGTGTTCCTATAAGACAAATCCAATGGTTGTTGAGATATGAATAGAATTTTACACCTAACCATTGAAATCAAATTTTGTCTGAACCTTTTACTGGATGCTTTAAAAGAAGAAAAGGTCATCATATCTCTATTTAGGAAGGATCAGGTAAGATTTACCTCAGTGTTTCTGTTTTAAATCAATCGTTGAATCAATTTTCAAATGCTTGATGTTCCATTTTATTTTTAAATGAATTATGATTCATTGTGAGTTTAGAAATGCAATGTGACTATTTGAACAGAACATCAGAACCTTAGTAGGTTGTTACTTTGTTCTTGATGGCCTTTCAAAGGTGAGGAGTTTTTAGGGTTGGTTGTCTGTAATTGTCAAATGTTTTTGAACGGTTTAAATTACAAATGTTATTTAAATTTTTTTTGTTGGAAGGGACGTGTCTTTATAATGAATTAAATTAATTTTAAATAATTAAAAAATAAAAATAAATTAAATAAAACCATACTCTACGCACCCTACCCCCTCATTCATGATGCACCAGCACCACAATAGGGGTTCCACCAACATCGTGCACTCGACCCCCTCCACGGAACCTCCTTGGAACTTATTTTTTCATTTAATTTTTTATGATTTATTCTTTGATCCTCCATGGTAATCTTTTATCTCCCATATCCGCCCTATTTTGGGGCCAAATTTTAGACTCTTCGTCACCCTATGGTGTTTGGCTGATCATAGGGTTCGAGGTATAACATTTTTCAAATGTTTTCATTTTCTCTAGTGTCGTGTGGTTGGTTTCATGGTGAAATGGGGTTAGAGTTCCATCAATCGCTGTTTAAGGCGAGTCAGATCATGTGACATTGGTCTTCCTCCTTTCTTCGAGGTAAGGTTATATTGTTGTTTCTTGGTTTTCACATGTTTAATTTGTTGATTTTGGTGTTTATGACTCCATGGAATTTAATAAGTAAGGAGATGGATTGATTTTTGTGTTTTCACATAATTTTGGTTTATCATCTACCCCTAATGTAAGGGTATATGATCGTTGATTGTTTTCATGCCATATGTTTTAGTTTTATTATATGATATAAGGGAAATTTTTAATTATTTCATAGTGCATTGGGTTGTTTCATGTGGTATCAGATCGATGAGTCTAAGAAGACTCACCTGCAGGTGTATAGGTATGTAAATATATATATATATATATATATATCTGTGTCTGTGTGTGTGTGGGGGTTTCACCATTACATGTGAAATCATCATTGTAAATGATTAAAATCGTTTAAATCTAGGTATTCCTAGATGTATATATATAAATTCATCCGTAAGTGAGTGGAGACGGGAATATTCTTATAAGCATATCTGTGATGATCCCCTTGCAAATTCTCATGGACATGTAGGAATAGGAATAGGGGATAGGTTTCCTTACATATATGTGAAGGTGAATATTCTTAGTTGGGGGACAACAACAATTAGTTAGAATTCTCCAAGAGCCGAAGTGGACGGCTTGGACGACTACGAGGTTGGGTCCCTATCCATTACCATTTTAATTTAAAAAATCATTAATTAATTTGTTAATTGTTCATTCCTTCATTCCTATTAATTATTTTCCAGTTATAATAGTTTCTGTTACATGATTATATGTGGTGAAATTTAGGAAAGGATTACATACGTTAAATGAATGATTGATAAGAAGCTCCATGGTTTCATAATAGAATCCCTTAATCGAGGTGGGATGCCTTCAATCTATAAACATTGTGATTTGATGAAAAGTCTTCTTATCTTTATGATATATATTATTCTATTTCTTCCTAGTTATAGGATTTGTTTAAAATATGAGGATGTAGTTAGAATTTTAGTATATGTATTGCCTCAATTAAATTTTTACCCATTAGGGTTAAGCATTTCTTATAATTAATAAATTGGATATGTTAGTTAATTAATTGTTAAATTTATTATATGATATTAGCATGAATTCTTTGTGATAATTATTGGATTGATTATATTTATGTGACAATGATATGGCTTCTCTGGGAAATTTAGTCATGAATTATTTATGTGACTTGAGTTTATGATTTATAAGGGGTCAATTATGAGATCTTAGACTAGATAAGTTGAGATAATTAATTGCAGGTTAATTATTTGATTTTAAAATGATTTCCTTGTGATAATTTATTGTGGAATTAATTATGTGATTTTGGGATGGTTATATTTTTGATTAGTTAATTGTTGAGTTAACTAACAGAATTACTGTGTTTAACTAATTGTTGAGTAAAAAATTATATAGATGTAATTAATTAGTTTCTAAATAAATTAACGAACATGATTAATTAATTTATGAATTAATTAAAGAATGAGGTTTTGGATGTTATACATTGCATACTAAATGTGATTTATATATATGAATGTTTGATAAACAGGTTGTGAGAAATTGATTGATACTCCAAATAATCATGGGGTGGTAGACATGAAATTATATACCCATGATATATATATACGTATGATTGATAAACAGGTGGTGAGATAGGGACTGATTCTCCAAATACTCACGGGGATCTATACATGGAATTATACACCCAGAATGCATACTAATTTTATTTTATGGGACGGCGACTGATGATCCAAATAACAATGGGTTGTGAGACAAGGAAAAATGCTCCAAATACTCATGAGGGTTCTAGAAATGACGTTACACACCCATTAATTGACATTGGACTGCGGGTCAAATTGTTCATACCTAAACTGATTAAAATTGTTAATGAAAGCCGATGTCATGTAATGATTTTTGAATTGAATATGGGAAATGGTTCAGACCCTAGCATGCTTGTGGCATGTATTAAGATACAGATGTCTGCAGGAAGACATGAATTTATGCGGTTAGGTAAATAATAAAAATTAATGTGTTGAACTATTTATTGAGGAAATATATATGTATAGTTCTTGTTCAGAATCTTATTTTTGGCTATGAACCGAAGCAGGTATCTCAACCTGTTGTCCCTTAGGAACCTAGACGAGTGGTATTTTATTTATTCAATTCATTTTTAACTTTGTTATTCCTACACACTACGTATATTTCACTGTCTAGATAGGGATAGACACTGGTGGTTCCGGCCTACTAAGATATATATCTCAGACCATACTTAGGTCACCATTTCACTAGGGTACCTGGGTAGTCCTTTATTGTTCACAGGACTGTGGACCTTGGACCTTTCTTGTTGTTGTATGCTAGTACCAACAGATAGGAGCAACGGACTGTGCTAGATATTAGGATTCTCATGGTGTTTTACCTTGGGGGTTTGAGTATTTTCTTTATTTCTATAATGAGATGTAAAGAATATTTTTTTGTTTACTGATTTCAAATATATACGAATAACATTTCATGCATTTATATGTTATATGTAATTTTTATTCCACTAATAAGTTAATTATGTATTATTGTATCTGCAATTTATTGTTATTTACTCTTATATACCATTGTGAAGATCTGATAAGAGGGTATATTCTCCCCCACTATAACCTTATAAGACCCTAGCAGCTAGTCAGCAGCCTCTAGAATATGGGGAGGCAATCGTTAGGTCATGTGGCGACCTTCTAGCTACCGGTTTGAGGGTATGTCGAACCTGGAAAGAGGTGAAAAAATATTTAGACAAGAATCCTTCATGAATAAATATTGTTAAAAAATCATGGGTGACTTACAATTGAATTAAAATTCAAAATCAAATTCACATGTACATGATGATTCTTCATTAGAGAAGATCAAAGAAATAAGAATTTTAATTAAAAATATATTAATTGTGTGTGTGGAAATAGACATGTAATGTGTCTTATATTGATATTATATTGTTCATAAAGGAAGAGCATGATCAATAAGTAATGTGAGTAGTAATTGTGTATCTTGAAACACAATTCGCCTAGATCCGGAGGCCCATTTCCAGTTGATATCAATTTTATGAAAATATATGGTTAAAATAATATGTCAATGACCCAACGAGTATGAATATAATACAATAATTATGAAAAAACAACATATTTATAGAGTAAATATAATTTTTCACTTATATTAATTAATTAATATAATTTTAACACACCAAACAATGGTCACCCTATCTGAATGCCCATTGTAAGCCGATATTGACTCAAATCTAGTGTAAAACTCATTTTTTTAGATTTAACCATTCCCTATGAGATATCATCATCACTCATGAAATTAATCCACCTTCTCCATCATCACCTACACAAATATTTGGTCAATACAAAATGTCACTCCGATATCAATCAATTATAATGGTGACCTATATTGTCTCCCATATAGTTCCTTGAAATTATAGATGATTATATTAGAGTGGTGGATATAATTTTAACAAATATCTAAAAATGTAATGTGATCATCATAGATGAGGAAAAATTCTATTATAAAATCATTCAGCACATTTTCCAACACCTAGATAGTAGGCTTGGTCTTCCAATCTGCATGTGGGAAGACATTCGTACTCATCCCCATATAGTTCCTAAATTACTGTTATAGTAATTTTCATAATCGTTATCTATTCCCCATGTCATTGTAAAAGTCATTAGTAGAGGGAACACCATGATTGAGAATGATCTCTCATATGAAAAAAATCCACAAAGTCACCACAGATCGCTTTTTCATGATATGAAGTAAGCATTCAAACATCTTGTTTCGGTGAAAAACCACCCATAAGAAATTGTGGACTTACTCTATCCATAAAATACATGGCATAATGAACATGGATATTCAATCCCATTTTAAATATGGGAGCTCAAGAGGATAAAAAATCATCTTGAACGTACCTCCCAAAAGTCAACTATTAACATGTGAGCTATCGTGATATGAGATTTTCCACACTCAAACTCATTCCATTCAAGAAACACTAATAATAACGTTATATATAAATAATACCCACACTGATATCTACATCCGAATATGATTTTTGAATCTCTCTCATTGCCTCCTACAAATAATGACTAGGGACACCTTCCGTCCTTGGGAAAGGATGATGTGGTTACCTCATTTAGAAAATCCATCTACTTAATCTCATGTGGATAAATTTTTCTATATGACCTCGGAGTATAGTTCCCATAATTACGACTTTCTCAAACACAGGTTAAGTAGATTATTCAGCACAATCGACTAAGAAATGATTCACAATCACTCCAAACTATAGACAGCTACAAGGAACTCAACTACTAAGACACCTCATGCACCAAATGAACCTATAAATTATTCCTAAGAGAAAAATCCACCATGTTTCCCTAACCTAGTGTATATAATATCTCATAATAAATGTTTTGTAAAATATCCAACTAAGAACTCTTTATTAGTTTTAGGTTAATATGTGTGAAAATGTACATGATACTCAAATGGTCAGAGTAAGAAACAAATCTATATTCTAGAAGAGAGTGTATCCACATTCATAGTGTGATGATTAATGATAAAAACTATTGGTCTTGAGTCATGTATACATTACCTTGGGTTTTAATCTTCATTTAACAACATATGAGAATTTATGACCATTACATTAAGACATAACTGATCTAACCTCCTAGGTCATTGGAATGCAATATTTCCTCCAAACCAGCATCAAGTAGTCTAGAAAAGGAGCACTCATCATCCTAAAACTCAACTACTCAATTGTTCTATGTCTCTACATTGTCCAGGTAAATGACCTCTCATTCCATATTAGGGGCTTCAATTGTGATTTTATCAGGAAAATTTCTACAATAAAATCCTATAATACCCCACCAATCCCAGGAAACACTACATGTTTTACATGATCTTTGTTGGACAATATGAAATCACTACATTGATCTTTATAGGGTCCACAAAAAAATCAATGATCATAAATTGAAGGACCTAGAATGTGAACCTCATGGAACTATTACTATCATATAGAGTGATTATAATAAATCTACAATACACAAAGAATATATTGGAAAATTCCCATGTTATTATCATGATCCCCCTCCAATAGAGAGTGTATGAGTACATATTCAATGTACACATTCAATACATGGTCCATGTTTGGATGGATGGTATAATTCATGAAATCTAAAAACACAATAGGGGAATTCATTACATCCAAATCCATTAAAAAATAATCATAGTCCTTGTGGTGACATCAAATTGATAGCTTCATAAGGCATGCCCCATGAACTCTTACATGGTTGTATCTCGAACTAATATTTATCTTCAATAACTGTCTCATGCCTCCCAAATAATCAAAGAGGTTCAAAATTATTTGAGATCGTTAAATTTCTTGTATCATAGCCTTGTTTAAGAGATGATAATACACAATAATTTATCAGCTCATATATTTCATTTTAATGAATAACACCTGATCTGATAATGTGACACACTAGATATGATAAATCATTTCTCTAAATATCTTGTAAGTACAACCACAATACCCGTATCTCGGTATGGTAAATATGATATGACAAAGAAGATATTTGTTAGGTCAACAAGGTTAAGTAACATGGGAGGGGGTGAATCAGTGTATGACTAATTAAAAATTAATGCCTGTTATGATCATGTTTTGATGTTAAACAAAACAATCTTCTCTCTCTTTCCTGTTGCATAATATAAACAAAAAGTAAAGCATACACATGACACAACAATTTTTACATGGTTCACCGCTTAGGTCTATAACCAAGGAGCATATGCTGAATAGTTTTCGGTCGTACCAAATTTCACTAAACATCACTAGTTATGGATTGCAAGGTTCGGACACAGTCACTCCATCCCATGCTCGATGCATTTACAAAATTTAGGGCATCTCACTACATTCCCAAGGGTCACTTCCTGTTTCTCTCCCTCTGGCTCACTACCGATGGAGAGGATCACCTTCTTCCTCTTCCTTTGCTCACTACTCCAGAAAGGATCCACTAACATTTTATAGACTTGTAGGTTTCATCATTACATCTAATGAATACATCTTCTATTGTATGTGGATGCTCTGTAGAAGTCCAACATTCACACGTAGATTAATTTCTATTTACACTGAAGGTATCGGGAAAACATCCAGCTTCCACGCAGCCCGAATACACTGCCAGAAAATCAACCCTACATGGAACTCAATTCAAAGTCAGTGCACAAGTATGGGCGCACAAGTCACAACCAGCGCGCAGGTCTACCTCAACCACATGTGTGGAACAATCTTCTGTGACTCCAAACCTATACGATTCAACCCCTTTTACGCCCAAACCAATTTTTTCGTGCAAATACCAACTTGTGTTAAACTTCATACACTGGCGTGGAAGTCCACCTATTCGACCACAAACCACCTTCACGACCACCACACTAGCGCGACGATATCTCTAATATTTCTATGTGTTGAACTCCATTGAAAAATGAGGAGGGGTGGTCCAATATTTATAGGCATTCGGTCAACCTGCACGGTGGCACGCATGTTTCCCCTCAGTTTTCATGTTCTGGCGCGTAGGTTTCTTCCCCTACAAGACACATGAATGACCCTATTTCCTTTTCCATATTTTGAATATCTGATCTTGAAATACATATGGCACACAAATTTACAACCCTCATTGGCACCGGTGCGCATGTCCTTTCATGGCGTCCAGGTCACCTATATGACCACACCAATACATGTGTGTCCCTCTTTCATTTGCTGTATTTTGAAATTTTGATATTGAAAAACATTAGGTGCGCAAGTTTCTTCTCCTTCATGTAAATGGCGCAAAATTATCTTTTCCAAAACCAATTTTATCTTGTTGTCAATTTTCAGGCCCAAAAATTTGGAAAACACTTGAAAACAGCGTCACCTTGTATCTGTTCTTTTTGTACTGCTTCCAGATCATCCATTCATTTGTCGAAGTTCTTGAATCAAACATGGATTGTTGACCACAACTTATGAACTCGATATTTCACCATGGAATCCCCGTTGTCAACAAAATTGTATGTCACTGATTGATTTGTCCACAATCACAGTACAGATGTCCACTTTGACAACAAACACAATCACCTCAAAAATGATTCAATGATAACATGAGGGGTTTTTTTCACAACAATATTAGAGTGTTTCCATGGTTAAATCCAATGAAAATTTCCATCCACCACATTAGTGGTTTTCCTGAAACATCCTCAATTATGATTTCCATAAAATAATTTATTAATAATGGAATTCAAATTCCTAATGAATATATTTCTACAATCAATATACATTCAAAATTAAGGGTAATTGGTGGAAACATTCTACTCATAAATTAATATGATCACACTAAAAGATAGATATCTCCCAAAAAGGATAATCTCATACCACTAGTTCAAATCCATCTGAAAGTTTTATGGTGAAAATACATTAGGGATCAAACCACATAAAATCATTCTATACCCGAGATAAAGACATAAGGTCCCATCATGGATAAAACATTTCTCATAATATCCTATCTCTATAAAGAGAAATCTAATCATATTGGTTAATAAAATATAGATATGAAGCATTCCCCATACCATCCTTAAGATAATGATGTCCGGGTAAAGCCTTAACTAAGAGCTCTAACTATTACACTAGGATTAATGAGATGAAATAATGACGTGGGAAAGTGTCTAATACTAATGAAATATGATGAGAATAATCAAATATCATATCTAACATTATCTTGTGTGTTTTTTTTCAATATTCCATAAATGTCTACAGTATTTTGTGCCCCTGTAGTCCATCACCTTGCGCTTGATGTGGGTCCCTGGGTGGTAAATGTGGTTGATGTAGCACATAATGCTTTCCACCACCTGTATCTCTTCATCCAGGATCCCCACAAGATACAATCCCCGCCCAATATCTATTGGGTAAACCCTTACCTCTTATAGTAGATCCATGAAAATAGTGCTTCCTCTACTATAGCGGTCGAACCAGTATCATCCATCCGTCCTCAGCATGTCTAGTTGTGAAATTACAATCCATTTGTCCTCTCATGTAACATATAACACCACCCCTATCCAGTATACCATGTTTTAATACACATTCCATGTGCCACCTATGCACATTCCCAATTCTAATCCTCTACAGATATACAATGTGGAGATCCTTCCAAATTGTGTCTTCAAGATGGTGAAGAAATGTCATCCCTTTAACATCCACTTCTATTTCAGGATTTATTGAGACCCTATTATAGTAAAAATCCAATCACCCACACCTATTCTAATACTTACATATGATGGGTAATGTACATGGGCACTACATAAGAAATAAATAACTCTAGAGACCCTAATAAATCATATTTTCATAGAATAATCCATCCAAAATAAAAATTATTGAGTACCAAATAACGTCATTATACCTCATGGATTACTCAAAAACTATCATCCATCGTTGATGCATCTTAATAAGAAACATAATAGTTGACCACATAAAATTATAAGTAGCACTCTTCCTAAAATAGTTGTTGGAAGTCAGTCTATGGGAGTTTCAAATCATTATGAATTTCTGGAACTAGACTTCACCAGCACCCAACTATAATATATGAAATAATGGATTTGAGATAAAAGACTTGATTAGTATGTTTATGAATAAGAAATAAATAATTGATCACTAACTCTATATTATCCTCCGAAATAGGGGGATATGGCTCACAACAGAACATCAGTGGCCTGTAGAACTAGTACTCGCAAAGTGAGAGAAGGTTTTGGGAATTGTCATCTTGATATACCAATATTATAAGCTAGTACATCAATGGGATTGCAGCTAAATATTTTTCTATAGTAATAATCATGCAATATGGAACATAAAATGATGGGTCGTCACTCATTGGAATGTTGTCGTGATCTGGTATCAGAAACCGATCATTCTTGTCATTCTAGAGGCATCCAAAACGTCTGACCAAGATGTAATGTGGTAATATGCGGATATATATATATATGTATATGTAGAGATGAATCATGAAGGACTGTCGAAGTCTCAATATTATATGATGCATGTACCAATGTTCACTATAATGAATTTATCAATATATTGAGTTGAAACATAGTTGGTCAGAGTCATGATGTATGGATACATCGGCTTCCATAGTGACAATTTGATCCCTATCTAAAATTAAACATTGAGAAACTTTGAATCTCTTTTCATAAATCCTATCCAAAAAGTCAAATGGGGACAATTCCACACACTATGCCAAATAATGAACCATCTTTTATACCAATCATTCATGACCCGACCAACCAGGGGACCACTAGGCTATTTGAGAGCTGGGATGAAACTACCAGTAGCCCACCTCCATAGAACAGGATCAGGAAAAATATTAAAAATGAAGAACTAATATAGGAGGAATTTTACTATTTTACATATATGTAGACACCTGACCATCTCCATGCATAATTACAGCGGAATAATAAGAAATGATTCAATATTTACAAAATAAACAATGAAATAAAAAACCTCTATTGAGTAGAATAATATGAAAATGTAAAATGAAATATAAAGAGGTGAAAAATATATTCCCAACTCGAAAGATGCCCCAACATGAGAAAAACTGGAATGGTATTGTTATGAGAGATCATGATTTAATATCTCAAATCCATGACAACCAAACAATGTCGGATGCACCATGTACACATATTATACTATTCAATAACTACAACTCTATCAATTTTCTTCATAACTCATGAAATCTGAGGGAAATTCCAATGGAAAAGAACATATATAAATAACACGGAGGATTCCCCAAAAGATAAGGTCACTGATGTAATAGACATGAAAGGAAAATATAGCTTCATAAATAATAAGAGAGTTTCAGAATAAAATATATATATATATATATATCTATGAGGTCAAAAAATTAATCTAAAATAAAAGTAAATAGTGAAATATATCTTTCATCCATGTTTAATAAATAGTACCATATGATCCATAAGGTCAACAAATAATTCCTAGCTTCCCTCGTGTTTTTATGATGAAACATCCGAGTAATGACACACATATATCATTTGTGTCACGTTCTAGTGGAAAAATATAGGTAGAGGACCATTTCATGGTACAATGTGAGGGTTCCACTTCCATAGTCGATAGAGAACCCATGATAATAGACTCTCTGATGGTGACACTTTGAAAATAGATAGAGTAACTACTCAAAGTCTAGTAGGATAGTGAAACCCAAATGGTGGAAAAACTGTTTCCAAGTCTCTACAGGATGGTTCGAATGTGATGGTAGTTAACTGAATCATTCCATTCAACAGATGATAATTATATATACTTTATATTTAACTAAATTTATAATATTTCATTTTTATGTTTATCAACATCATAGGGATACAAATCTTGTATCAAAAGGTTTACTGTCCTGGGAAAATTAGGATCATACATAACATGAACATTATAAAAAGTATCTTTCTATTTATATACTTCATCATTATACATAAAAGATCACATTATCCTTATTACATATAATCAACTGATCATACAAATCATTAAATTGGTTGAGAAAAAATTTGAGTAAGAGGACAAATAAGGGACACAAATCAATATGACATAGAAGGGAATAAACTTATTTGTAATATGATAATAATATGTCCATCCATAATATCTTGATTGGAACCTATTGTAATGCCATTTAATTTGGAAATTCATAAAAATTAAATAGCATTTCATAGTGTTTAAATACCAAACATAATTTTTAATAAATTTTTTATCATGTTCACACCTAACATATGTGTAAAATAATAAGTTAATTGTTTTAAAAAAAATATAGAATCACATTAACCCATAATACACCTTATCTAATGAGATTCATCACATTACCAAATTCATTTTAGTGATATATAATTCTAGGATTACATTTTAATATTTACATAATGATTCCTTACATATAGAATGTATAAAAATAGTAGTGATGAAATAAATAATGATATTAAATGGGTTTCGTATGGATTTAATAAGAATACAACCTAGAATAATCATTCATTCTTCCAAAATTCATAAAGGAAGTCAATCTTAGGATTAAATTATCATTTTCATTTGGATACGAAACAAAATGTATGATTTAAACAATTGTTTTTTAATGAATTTTTTTGTAAAATCATATTATTTGGATAAACAATAAAGGTAGAAAAATGAATATCCCCGTAAGAAAACGGAGAAAAATAATGGTGAATTTAGTAAATATAGATTTGTATCTATAAAAACAATTATGATTTTGAGGCATACCCCAAGGAATGTTAGTCGGTTCAAGAATCCCCTTAGCTTTATGCCCCCTTTATTCCATCACTTTTATGTCTCCTTGTTAGTAAATATTTTTTTACTAAAACATTTACTCTGAATATAATTTTTATAAATTTTAATAGTATTTATAATCTATAATGATTTTATTATATATATAATTTTTATTGGATAATGGTTAGTAATTTAGATATCATGATTTATATACAAATTTCATGTTTTTCCTTGATTTCGCTACATTGTTTATTGTAATTTATGCATTATTACATTTAATTATAGAATATAATAATACATATTATTAAATATTTATATATTATTTCTAGTTTATAATGTTCATGAATGATGATGGTTATATATTTTTCATGGAAATGACTCCGTATGTGGTTCTCCATCCTTTTATGGGACACTATCTAGAGACCGAAAAGAGAATATTTAAATTTTTTTATATAGTAAATATGTTAATTATTATAGTTTCACGTACTTAATATAATTTTATCCAACATAAAATTAAATATTATATGTTTTTTTTTAAATTAGTTGTGAAATAAATGAAGATAATAAGTAGATGAAACTAGAAATGTGTAGAGTTAATTAAACATTCCTAATCCTCAGGGTAGATTCTCTTGTACGTCACAAAAAATCCATTAATGTTTAGAGTTTTATTAACCCATCCTCTCCCGATGTATTATAAGTGGATTCATAGGGATGATTTTGGTTGATTTTAGTATTTGGATTGTGGGTCATGAGTTGTTTTCCAACTGGAGAGAGGGGTTATTTTTTATTATAGAGAGTATTGTTTTTAGAATAAAATAATAAAGAAAATTTTATAACAGTAATAGAAACATTAATATTTATTTTTTAAAATATAAATCATAAATAAATATAAAATAATTTAATGAACACTTTAAACCATATTTCAAATTCTAAATCATTAGTCATTTAAAAAGAAATGTTGAAAACTGTAAATGGTAAATTTATGGAATCAATATTGACTATTGGTTTTTAATGTTCTTTTTTATGTTTAGAAATTAAGTTATTGTTATTAAAATGAATTTTTTATGAAATAAAATATATCATTTCAAAAAATCAATTTATAAAAATTATTATGAAATTAGTATATCATGAATAAATTAATTTCAGATATAGTTTTTTTTTGTGAAAAAATAAATTTTTACTATTCACACGTAAATTTATGTTTATCATAAAAATACAAAAAAATCTCCCCTGGATAATTGACATATTATGATTTCCAAAATTCTATTATTTTTATAGAAAATAATTTCTAAAATGTGTAATTTTTAATATTTAATTTAATATTTCTATTTTAATGATGTTCTGAAAAATAACATCAATTCAAAATGTTGTTATATTTTCATTGAGTTTTTTAACCATAGTATTTATTTTTCAGCATCATAATATTTATATTTATTTATATAAATCATGATAAATATATTTTATTTTATAATTTATTGATTTATTTCAAAATAATATTCTGATTGTTAGGTTTCTATTCTCAATGATCTAGTTTTTATTCCAATGGTCAAATTGCAATTCCAATGGTCACATTACCTCTTATGAATACAACTTCATTATTTTACTCAAAAATCATCTTAATTACACCAAAGGATTAACATTTTTATTTTATAATATAATTATTTGTTTATGAATATTTTTTATATATTCTATAGTGGGGGTGATGATTATAGTATATTCTCAAGATCGATATTTTCCCATTTTAGATTTTCTATTTTTTATATTTTTTTTCAACATTAATGTCTCAAATTTTAGTTGGTTTCATTGTTAGATAATGTAATAGTTTTTACTAATGAAATAATATTTTTTTGGTTTAATTATATGAATAGTAAAAAATTAATTTATTATAAAAAACATTTATTTTATGAGAAAAATATAATTCATAAACTCTATGTTTCTACATTTTCACCCCTTTAGAATTTTTATACAAAAAAGTTCAAATAAAATTATCAGTTGATAATGGGTTAGGTTACTTCTGTATCATTGAATCATATTGTTCCCATGTTTCCACATTATACATATTGTAACTCCATAAAACTTTTACAAGGTGAGTTTTCTTCATTCATAGAACATTGTATCTATAGTCTAGTATCTTCATCATATTCGATCCATATGGGTGTTTATTAACCAATTGTACAACCCTTGGTTTTAGTACAGGTGACGGAGGATGTATGTCATTCCACATAAGTGATATATTGAACAGGTTCTAAACATTAGTGATACATGGTTGAAGTGAAGCCAAATAGGCTATTGATATTATACATTAATGGATATTAAATGATAAAATATACTTTGGGATGAGATTAAAATTATTTACAAACTCCATGACTCTCATACAATGTTTTATTTGATGGAAATATTTTCCCCAACATTGATAACCATTTCCCTTCGATATTTGTCTACCTAAAGCATATTATGACTGTGAGAATATATTATTTATTTTTGAATGGATTAAACCTTCTATATAATATCTTGAAAAATATTAGGTCTAACAATAATTTGTTTCAATACATAATTAAAAATCATACGGTAATACATTGATTCCTATACCATGAATCTTATGGAGGATTTAGAAAACATTAGTGGAAGCTGCTATTATATAAGAAAGTGACAAATGAGGGATGACGATACAATCAACCCCTTATTTCCATTGAGAAGTCTCTTTTAATGTCATAAGGTGTCTTGTTTGAATAGTTGTTTCATATTGGCCCTCATTTATGGAGTGATAGGCCATACTATAATCCAATTCATAACTTAATGAATTTTGAGTAATTCTATAGAATATATATATTTAGACCTTCTATCTTGATTCGAGATGATCGAAAATTGAGCCCATATAGCCTCACCACTTAATTCAATGGTATATTATAATGTTCTTGAAGATATTAACACATTAGATTAGATATTAAGTGGGAAGTCTTGGTGACTCGATCCAATATATCAGATATCCCATTGTTTACTTTTGGTGTCTTCTGATACTAAAGAAAATTTCCACAGTAAAATTATCCCAATTTCATGGGGGTATAGTGAATGGTTTAATAATTGGTTTGGAGTTTTATTATACTGAATCGATCTATTATAATTTATTTTCCAAATTTATATAATTAAATGTCGTATTTATTAAAATATATATAGAGAGAACATGAAATCTATTTGTTTTATTATATGAAATTTTATTTAAATGAATGTTATGCATCTTTACCATTTATAATATAGTCATTGAACAGTGATCACATGACTAAAATAATTTAGGGATTTAAAAAATCCTCTTTAAATAGAAAATGAAGGCGATGGCCTCAACTAGTAGAATATATCCCTACAAAGCACATTTATTAGTGCTTTTAAGGGAGATAGCATTTCCATGATTTTCCTTACACCAATATGAAAATAATGTGATTTTATATTTTTTTTACTTATTTGATAAATCCTTTGTGAATCCTTTAAAATGTATAATAATATTTTTTATTTTATGTTCATTTGTTTAATTATTTGACTCAACACCACATATTCATGTATAATATTTTAAAATATTCATAAAATTAGCTTATAAAATAATTTTATAAACTCCTATTAGGAAAAACCAATGGGAAAAACTAATGGAAAGCATTAGGGTTTTGAATATTTAAATATATGGATTTCAAAAAATAATTTTGTCAAATATTAAATAATTACCCTCTCATTTCCTATAAAAATCCACCCATGATCCCAATTTTTTTAACAAAAAAATAATTAGAGAATGTCCCTACTCTTTACCCCCTCTATATAATCCTTCTAATGATCCCAATGCTCTCATGAAGACCAACATCATGATTTTAAAGTCACACACCCAAAAATGTGATTCCTTATATTCTCATTTTTATCCATGTTTTTGTATATTATTACACAAATCTTTTTTCATTTAAAAATGACTGGGTATGTTTACACACAACCCTCATACTTCAGTTATTATATTAGAATTATTATAGATCAATTTATCTCTCATTAATCGCACCCATGTACACCTGTTGCCATCCATGAATTTCGTAAGTGTTATTTCATTCCTCTACTTTCTTAAAGTTTCTTTATTATGTTATACATTCTATCTCAAAATTTAAGATTTTGGAACATGTATTTTCATTACCATAATACCCTCCATTTCGTGTATATATTATTATAGACCACTTCCTCTCTCATCAACCCTTTTTATTAATTTTTATGCCATGTCGTTGTGCTACAGAAATTACACCTTGTTTTTCCAAGACCAAGTCGTTCTGTATGGAATACCATACCTATTACCCTATCAATGGAATTCCCCATTATTAACATATAACCTTTTTTATTGAGGAATTACATGTATTTATTCTTCACTCATTTATCATTTAATGAAATATGATAAATTATGAATCCATGTTTATGATCTATGTGCCACACATAAGCATAAGAATGATGTGAATGTGATTGGTGTACCAAGAATAATATAGAACTCCTCTGTAATGGGTAATGATTAGTACCATGATACATCATGTCGCGATAAGGGATTACATGATTAAATTATGGGTATTTTTCCACTATGATGTCATGACATTTTATTCTTGTCCAATGATGCAATATTTTCTTTGTCACATTTCCATATTATGTTCATAATATTATATCATGCCATTACATTCATGTTTCTTTTATGATCCATTGATATGCCTATTCTCTAACATGTATTTTATTCTGCATTTTATCCCATGAAATGTTATGTATGAATGAATGATGTGGTCATGTAAAAGATGTTTTCATTGAAGATATTTTATTTCATGTTTCAAGGTGATATTTAATGTACCTCATTCCCAAATACACTTTAATTCTCAATATCTTATGTAGAATTAAGTGTAATTTCATGGGATTAAATCATGTATTAAAATAATAAAAATAAAGGGGGCATTATAGTATTTTTCATAGCAGTGTCTAGTTATTTTTGGGATTATGATTAGGGAACTGTAGTGAATGATGTTGGGATAATACTAAGTATAAGAAAAAAATAAAAAAATCATGATTAATATAGAGTAACTATTTTATCTTGATAATAAATCCATGTATATATATGAACATGTGGATGTGGTTCCGATAGAGATGTATCTAGGGGTAAAACATGAAAACACCACTTGGAGCTAGACTCTAACGGGAACAGGTGTATGACAACTTGCCTTTCTCAACTCCTAGTTAGAAAATCTGTGTGTATTTTCATTGATAAAATAATATTCTTAGTAGGAACCATTGTTATGGGAATAAAATTCCATATGAATATATGTCATAAAATAGATCATGGACAATATAACATGATGCCTAGAAATTCCTATGCTAAGGAAATAAATTTAATTTATAATTTATCCCTTTAATATCATTGGATTCTCCATTATGTGTTTAATAGTTCAAAATATATAACCCTAATTTACAATTAATTTTATCCATTGGTGGGTACTAGGTGTAATAAGGATAGTCATCGATGTGTAGATCAATGTAATGACTTCCCAAATGAGTTCTCAATCTGATGGGAGTGGGAATCGCAAACTGTTTCATGATACTCTCTCATTTAACTCTAGTTTTGAATATAATCATCGATCCTATGGAACATCCAACCAACACCTCGGAAATAACATGTCACAATTGAGAGTTTATATTGTGACCCAGCCTTTTTATACATTACTAGTACATCTATTTAATGTTAAAAAAAATAATAGTATTACACATAGAAGACCCAAAGGTTTAGTGTCTTCGGAAAACTAGGACCGTATATAACAATTTCAACATGAAGCATAAACAATTATTTAATTTCTTCTTCTCTAGCTTATTATTGGAACTTGTCCTCTCCTTAGTACATGTAGCCACATGAGGATATACATAAAAGGGGTTAGAGAAAATCCCAATATGAGGATTGATAAGAAGAATATAGCATGGGGTGAGAGTAATCATGAAATATGAAAAAGATCATGAACATGAGAAGGGCATAAATAAAAGACCTGAAATGTGGAAATGCATAAAAAATGAAACATCATGTCTTAGTGGTTTACAACAACACATAATTGGTAACTGATCTAGCATCATGTTCACACATAATTTCAAATTTACTAATGAGATTCATCACTTTACTCAATGAATTGGATCACTGTATAATTCCTGGTCCACTCATCACATTGAAACATTCATATTGTGTTATATAATTCCGGGCGCACCCATCACATCATAACATTATAATTATCATGCTTTCCAAATAGAACACATATAAAAAATTAACATAACTAACCCATGGAAAGGAATGGGTTTCATCTCATGAGAACACATTCATAAACTTTGGGTTACCGAAATAAATAGGTAATAACATACATGTTACAAGAACTGTCCACTTTGACTGAGAAGTAAAAGTTTTGTTTTTAAAAGAAGAGTTCTTCTGGAAAACATTTTGTTTTGCATAAAAACCAAGGATAACTTGTAAATCCTATAAAAGGAATGATTTTTTTTAAGAAATGATCTTTTTGGAGTAACCATTTATAAAATGGTGTGAAAGAGGGAGAACCCGAAAGATGAATGTTGGTTGGAGAATTTCCCTTTACCTTTTATTTGAATGATTCCTTCTCTTTAATGTCCGGTATAATGAAAGTATATTCATAAATTAGAAATAAAGAACATTTTTTAAATTAATATAGGTCATTATGGTTTCATTAAGTGATTTTATGTTACTTTGGATGAGTTATAGAGTTTTAAAACATTGTTCGAGAATGTCTGTTTTTATGGTTTTCTTGAGTGGTTCACTTGTATTCTTAAATTAACGTTCAGGTAGATCATGGGTAAACATCCAGAAATGATATTACATGTTATAAATGATATTACAGGAGTTCGAATGATCTTTTAATGAATCATATTATATCCATGTGGATGAATCATTAGAAAATAATTAAATGATTATTATTTGGGATAATTTGAACTGGTTTTTTCGATCATAATGATCTTGTTTTATTTTATAACTCATAATATGGAAATAAGTTATTTCCAGAACTTTTAAAAGGACAAAATACATATAAAAAAATTCTGGTTCAACCATAAAAATGGTTTCCCAACCAGATCTAAAGGTACAAATGGAAGAAGAAAACATGCCGTTTTTGAAGGTGATAAATTAACACCACACGATCTACGTTCTCTTTATTAAAAAAAGGAAGAGGGAAAAGGGGTTGGATGATATATTATCCCATTAGCATCATAAAATTCCAGTAAATGTATAATAATAGAGTTACAATACCATTTTTATGAAGATATGTGGGGAGAGATCAAGAAATAATCTTGAAATTAGAAATGAAATTAAAGGATAAGTGGTACGGAAATTACGTCTTATATCCTCCTCTTGAGATCCTCCTTAAGGAAGCTAGGAATGGACTTATGATGAGACCAGAAACTCTAGGACGTGGGAGATGGGATAGGGAAGATGTTTGGGTAGAGTTAAGGGAAGTCATGGTTCTTGATAGGTGTGAGGAAATGAGGGTGTTAAGGGTGGTTTTTATAGTGGATGGTAGAGGGGCATTCATAATATAAAATTCATTAGTTTATTATTTCTCCACATGAAAAGAAATAATGAGTATTCCATGACCAATAATAGTAATTTAATCATGTGATACTAAACCAAGTGGGATTACATCAGCCGAACATCACACATAACTCTATAATTTTCTTATTTAGCTTATTTTTGTAAATTACAGTATTTCACTATTCATAAAAAATTCATGTAATTCCGAAAAAACCAAAAAATGTACCCCAACCATTTTTTGACATGTAGAATCCAAAAATGAAGTCCATTTAAAAAAACATTTCTAAATAAGATAACTTTAATATTTAATTTAAATCATAACTTATTATTAAAAACCCAGTTTTAAAACATTCATTTAGTTATTCTAAAATATAGGTACATCATACATTCACTTGAATAATTTTTTTATACTATCATAGGTTTGGTTACTATTCATTAGGTTATATCACTATACATAAGGGTGTGTTACTATTCATAAGTGTAGGTTAATATTCACCAAAAATTATTTTTGTATTATTAGACTCCAAAAATCATCTTGGACACAACCATGTATGTCAGATTTTCAAAATTTCCAATACAGAAGTGACAAACTTATGATTAAAGGTCACTTATCACTTAGTAGTTCATTATGTTTTGTTTTCTTGTGATTTTATGAAATATTTATAAGGATGGAATTTCCATTTAAAAACATTGGGGCGTTACATTCCTCCCCCCTTATGAAATTTCGCCCCCGAAATAGCACTTTACACAAATAGGTGAGGGTGTTTATCCTTCATTGCCTCTTCTAGTTCCCAAGTTTCTTCCACAAACTTATGGTTCCTCCACAACACATTGACACGATGGGTTGTCTTGTTGTGTAGAACCTTATCTCTCTGAACCATAATCTTTACTTGCTGCTCCTCATAGGAGATATCATCTTCCAACTACTCCACCTTGGAGTTTAGTACATTTGAGCGGTCTGGTATGTACTTCCTCAGTAGTGATACATGAAACACATCATGAACATGAGCCATATTTGGTGGAAGTTCAAGACAATATGCCACAGCTTCTATGTGATCAAGGATCTCAAAGGGGCCAATATAACTTGGGCTTATCTTCCCTTTCTTCCCAAATTGAATGACTCTCTTCCATGTATATATTAGAAAAAGGAATTTATCTCCAACGTCATAATCTATGTCCCTTCGATAGTTGTCAGCATAGCTCTTTTGCCGATGTTGAGAATCTCCAATGTGTTTCTAGATGACTTGAACCTTCACTATCATCTATTGAACAAGATTGGGTCTAAGTAGCTTTATTTCTCCAACTTCATTCCAACAGGTTGGAGTTCTACATATCATTCCATATAGAGCTTCATATGGAGCCATCTGAATACTCGAGTGGAAGCTATTGTTGTATGAGAACTCAACCAGTGGGAGATGCTGATCCCAACACCCATTGAATTCAAGATAACTAGCTCTTAGTATATCTTCAAGTGACAGAATATTCCTTTCAGATTGGTCATCAGTTTGGGGGTGATAGGCCATGCTGAAATTTAATTCAGTACTCAATGAATGTTGAAGGCTCCTCTAGAATTTAGATATGAACCTTGGATCATGGTTAGAGACAATTGAGAGTGGAACACCGTACAGTCTCACACCTTCCTTCACATATATCAATGCAAGTTGTTCATGCGAGAGATCTTCCCTAAAAGCGATAAAATGGGCAGTCTTGGTTAGTCGGTCAACCAAAACCCATATCTCATTATTTCCCATTGATGACTTTTGGGAGACTTTTGAAAAAGTCCATAGTAACATTTTCCCATTTCCACTTGGGTATAGGAAATTGCTGCATCATATCATTGGACTTTTGTTGCTCAGCATTTACATGTTGACATAAAAAGAACCTTGATATATATTCCACAATCGCTTTTTTCATGTTATCCAACCATAATTATTATATGAGATCTCAGTACATTTTGGTGCTCCCAGGATGGATATAGAATGTTGAGAAATGTGCATTATCCAATAGCTCCTTCTTTATCCCAGGTGATGAAGGCACACAAAGCCATGTTCCAAAACAAATAACACCATCATCATTGATATGTAACTCTTGCATCTTCCCTTCCCTTACCATATTCAACCTCTTTTCTATCTCCACATCATCACTTTATGCTTATGTAATCTTGTCCTGGATGGATGGTTGCACAATCAATTGGGAAAAGTAGAATGTATCCCCTACCTTTATGATTTCCTAATCCATCCTTTTCATATCTAAGAAGATAGGGTCTTTCTCAATCCGTAACATGGATATAGTAGCATGTTATTTTCTGCTTAGATCATCATCTACCTTGTTCACCTTTCCAGGATGGTAGTGAATAGAGAAATTGTAATCCGTGATTAGCTCTAACCATCTCCTTTGATGCATGTTGAGCTCCTTTTGTGTGAATGTATACATTAGGCTCCTGTGGTCGGTATATATGTCACACTTCTCACCATAATGATTGCGTCTCTAGATTCTCAAGGATAAATCATGGCTGCCAGCTCTAGATCATGCTTCGGGTAGTTTTGCAAATAGATCGTCAACTTCCATGAGGCGTAGGCTATCACATTGTCATTTGGAATGAGTACACAACCCAAGCCTTTCTTTTAAGCATCACTTTATAACACAAAACATTCTCCACCTTTCGGTAGTGTGAGTACAGGTGCAGTGATCATCATTTTCTATAGCTCCTTCAAGCTTCCCTCACATTCTTCCATCGAGACATCATTTACCTTGTTCCTTGTTATCTTAGTTAACGGGCATGACAATCGTTAGTAGTTTCTCACAACATGTCTATAGTACCCAGCTAATCCGAGGAAACAATGGATTTATGTGACAATAGAGGGCCTGGTAAATTCCACAATCGCCTTTGTTTTTGAAGAATCCACAAAAATTTTCTCACTTGTGATCACATGTCCCAAGAATGTGACTTTATTCATCCAGAAGTCACACTTTCTGAACTTCTCGTACATCATCTTCATTCTTAATGTCGCCAACATAAGTCTGAGATATTCTTCATGTTCCTCCTTTGACTTGGAATAGATGAGAATATCATCGATAAACACTACCACAAATTTTTTGAGGTGTTTTCTAAAGACACTATTGATAAAATCCATGAAGATTTCGTGGGAATTAGTATGTCCGAAGGGCATCACCAAAAAATCATAGTGCACATACCTAGTTCGGAAGGTAGTATTCTAAATATATTCATTCTTAACCTTTAACTAATGATATCCAGAAAGAAGATCCACCATTGAGATGTTTTGAGCACCTCTTAACCGGTCGAACAAGTCATCAATCCTTTGGAGAGGCTACTTGTTCTTTATGGTGATCTTGTTGAGTTCCCGATAATTGATACACAACCACATTGTTTCATCCTTCTTCTTCACAAAGAGCACTGGCACCCCCCATGGTGATGCACTAGGTCATATGAACTCTTTGTCTAGATGCTCTAGTAGATGCTTCTTTAACTCCTCTAGTTCGATAGGAGCCAGCCTATAGGGACACTTCGAGATAAGAGTAGCTCGAGGTATGAGTAAAACTCAGAACTCTACCTCATGATCCAGGGGAATTCTGGGTAACTCTTCAGGGAAGACATCTCCATATTACCTCACGATGGGAATTTCCTCCAGGTTGGCACTTTCCATCAACTAAACCATTTGGGAGAGGTATGCTTCTTCATAGGGAATCAACACCCACACCATTGAAGAATTTTTTAAAAGAGATTCATGATATTTCTTGAATTTATAGAGGAGCATGGGATGGTTCATAATAAGAAAATATATTTCCTTTTCCCATCAGTTGATATGTTCTCTATATAATGAGAGCCAATCCATTCCCATTAGAGCATTGAATTCCACCAAGGGATGTATTACGAGATTTTTCGGACGAATCTTCCCACATATGCCAACAGAAGAATAGTCAATCATTTGGGATTCAATGATTTCACCACTTGGTGTTTTTACATATATCTCTACTTTAGGGTTTCAGGGATTCGATTCTATAGTTCTAGCAATCTTGCAAGATATAATGCAATGCATTGAACTAGAATAAAATATTACTTTTTCCATTCCTAATTGAATAGGAAGTGTACCTTGTATGAATTCATTATCTTGCTCCACCTCTGTAGTTGTGATGGAATAATCCTTCACTTGTTCCTTTGGATTTGGTGGTTGTGGACGTTTATTACCCTTGAGAACTCGATGCTTAGTGCACTGACTTGCATAGTGCCCTCGCTCCCTACAACAGTAGCATTGAACCATGAGTGGTTCTATCCTTTCATCTGCCACATTCTCCTTACTTTTAGTTTCTTTTCAACACTCTTGATTATGGTGTCTTTTTTCCCACACTTGAAGCACTTACCTGTCCCTTTGAGATAGTTATCATAGTTCAACTTCACATGATATATTCATAAGTCATACATTACATCATAAATTAAAAAAAAATACAAAAACATATATTCTTTATATCCCCTCATACTATCCTTTAAGATCATTAATAAAATACTTCTTCACATCCTGGAAAAAATAAAACATTGAAAGGGGTGATCTTTGATGCTTAGTATGGATAACAATATAGAAAAAACATGCATAAATAAACATAAACATTTAAGGAAATGTATAACTAAAAAATCCTGTTAAACTTGAACTTCATCATAATATGGAAAAGATAATATGAAATAATTCCATTTAATTATTCACATGGATATTCTAGTAATCGAATAATAAAATGCAATATCAATAACAACTTTCATAATAAGGGAATACATAATGACTAACATTAATTTATTTCTCAAGGCATCATGCCAAGACCTATGGGATAACTTTAACTAGAACCCTACCCGGAGAGCCTCTATAACCGGACTCCATCCCCAAGAGCCTATGTAACTGGAATCCAACCCTGAGTTCCTCTAATAACCAGACACCAACCCAGAGTGCCTCTAATAACCGGACACTAACCCGTAGTGCCTATAATAACCGGACACCAACCTGGAGTGCCTCTAATAATCGGACACCAACCCGGATGGTCTTCTGTAACTGGACCCCAACCCGAAACATAATTTTCCATCAAATTCATCTTAAGAATATGATGAAATATAACATAAAAATTCATATTATAACATGCATACGAAATGCCAAAACATTAATCATCAACCATTAATGGAATAAAAATAACTCATCCATAGACAAACATATCACAAAACCATAATTACAATATGGGTGATTTGTATCATAATAACTCAACTTTAAATAATCTTAAAATCCATCAAAGAATATTGACATAGAAGAAATCAAAACTATTTGAGAGAAATATCTCTATTTTATAAATCATTTAAAAGTCACATAATTATAAAATAAAACATTTACGTTCAAAATATTCTTACAAGAATTTATTGGAAGGTTATACAAGTTTATAATGGTTTAAAATAGCTTCACCCTCCGTATAAGTTAAAAAAACATTCTTATATTTTTTTTGTGGAAAAGGTTAAAAAGGACCTTATTTGGAAAATGACGAAAAGATTCCTTTTTAAAACACTTGTAAAAAGTAAAACAAGGGTATAAATGACATTAACCAATATACTATAAAATATTAATAATGTTTTGAAATACATTTTTAATAATCATGGATGTGGATGATAAAGATTTCCCAGTAGATAATTACGTATAAACCACCTCGGATAATGAAGAGATTGTGAAATAAACCCTTACCAATTTGGTAAATTACGAAACATAAAACCCATGAAAGAGTTATCATACAATGAATATGTAAATACACATAAATTAAATTGTATTACACAAAGAATACAATTATGGGCAGTACATACACAACAGAAAAGGTAATAGTGGCAATATGACATGAATCTCACGGGAATAATGAGTGAGATGAAAACCCATTACCCTGCACTTTTCTTTGGTCAAGGGTAGATTAACCTCATGTATAATAGATAAATCATTGTTATTAAATTATCAAATACTCATATACATAAATATAATATCATATATGATCTTTTAATATTTCCTTGTTAATAATATTTTAGTGTTATTGTCGTTTCGAGTGTTAACTTACTCATTTTCTTTTATATGTTTTGTTACATAAGATGTGTTTGTTATGGATAGGTTTTATATTATTCATATAAAGAATGGTATAATGTCCATAAAAATTATTTTTAATCATCAAATTATAATTACACTTGAATGGATATGATCGGGAATGAATCTCATCGCGCACATGGAGAAGGCAGTCGGTACGTACGCACGAATGCTACTTCCATTTCATTTTTAATTTAAAAGGAATCAAAACCAAATGATACATAGGTATATTATTATTACAGTATAATATAATATCTTATATTTGTTACATATGTTCATTAACACCTTCCTTTATAAGTTCCATGTATGGTATGAATGAGTCATATCACTTTGATGGGGCGATAGTCCGCACTTCCTCAAATGAAATTATTGTGTATATATACAACATGAAATGAATAATGGTATGCTATGAAATGGAATTATAGAAGATTAAATATAAAATATATATAATTAGTAACATATTTAATTATAGTGTCATCATAATGGCCACCATGACAAGCGGTATGAGATAATTGAACAATCATCGTTTCGTGAGGCGTTTGGTTTCCATCCACAAAAACATTATGTTTTTCACCTATTAGATGGAGGTGTGCGTATGTTTATTTCGATTACATCACATAAAAATATCCTAGTATATTTAGGATACTGGTTTTTTTACAAAAGAAAATAATATGTAGAGTTTAGCGGTTGGAGAAGTAAAATAAATGAAAATAAGCTAAAGAGAAATCGTTAACTTTAATTGGGGTAACATCCTTTGGATTGGACCGAAAAGGACTCTTGAAGTGCCTTTTTCCTAAGGTAAGGCTTCTAGGAGGAGGATATGGATATAGGGATCTTAATTGGGAAGATTTCGGATGAGCCAAATGGCTTGAGAGGTGTGAGGAGTTGTTTAGATGTGGTGTCCTTTTATAAGGGGGAGGAGGGGCTCTTTAGGAAAAACATAAAGTATTATTTTATAATAAATTCATATTCGGTTTCTAATGGCTCCAAAGTGGATTATTAAAATTATAAGGTGGGGATGGGTCGAAATAATTTCAACCAATATATTTTAGACAGGTTTTGGTAATTATATTAATCTTATTTTTAGTTTTAACTCGTAGTTAATTAGATTGACATTTACCATGTCACTTTATATTTTTATATTATATAGTTAATAAAATTACCAAATACATCCAAGAGATGCACAAGTTGTCCTTTAATGATACAACTATCATTATATAAGTCTCTTGGCCTAACCATACATTTTTAGGAATTGAATATCAATTAATAATATAATATTTGTTTTAAAAAATCATTTATGTCAATTTTGACACTATTTGGAATTTGGTTTTTGTGAAAATCATAACAACATGATTACTTTGAAGAAACATTATT
This sequence comes from Viscum album, assembly GCA_963277665.1. Lineage (NCBI taxonomy): Eukaryota > Viridiplantae > Streptophyta > Magnoliopsida > Santalales > Viscaceae > Viscum > Viscum album. Next base: position 1,147,176,788 of record OY728148.1, read on the forward strand.
AAATGAATAATAACATGTCATATTAACCTATAGAATTAGTTTAAATCATAAAATGTCTCAAATTACGTTTATTTTGATATTTATAATATCAATTATTTTAATATTTCATTAATTATGTAATTACTGCATCCCCATTGTGTAATAAATAAATTAAATTATTTAATTTATAAAAAATATAAATAAAATACCATTATGTAGTATATATTTTTAACTTTATAATGAATATTTACAATCGATTTTATCTTATCTATAACCCTATATTAAAATGTTTTAGTAATTAAACATTGATTTTAACTCTTTTAAATCTTCTTTGAATTAAATAATAATACATGTCCTAATCTAATCCAATTGGACCTAGATGGTAATATTTTATTCATAAGGTTGTTTTTGGTCGAGTTAAACTTGTCCAACAGAATTAGGACATGTGTTAGGGTAATATTAATATCATTTTTATCCTTAATTACCCTATTTACTTTTAACCGTGGTAAATAAAAGTAAAAAGTTATTATTCATCTATAATAATTATTATCATATTGAACCACATTTTACTCCTTGATATTAACTGTGTCTCTCGGATTTTCACAATTCCACTCACAGAAGCGGTAAAATTATGTTTTTTTTGTGAATTTCCAAATTCTCCTAGGAGGTGGGTAAAAGACGGTGAAAAGTTCAAAAAAATATTTATATATCTAAATTTATTATAAAATAACTCTAAGGAATAACATTGAACATATATAGGTATAATGTATCTATTTTTACCTTAATTAAATTTAAATAAAATAAATAATTATTTAAATAAAAATTCGGTTTTAAACTATAACTCAGCGGTTTTCACTATTCATCAAAAATTGAATGTTTTCAGAAAAATACCAAAAAATCACCCTAGGATAATTTTGATATTCCGAATCCAAAAATAAAGTCCATTTTGGATGATAAAATTTATATAATTTAAAAAATTGGGTATTACTATTCATAAAGGCTAGTTTGATTGGTTGTGGAGTGTGTTAGAACTCGATGATGCGTACAACACATGCTACTGTATTATTCAAAGAGAAGCGTACCATGGATGTTTGGGGTGTTACATTCTCCCCTCCTTCAAAAAATTGTGTCCTCGCAATTTATGCTCGGTATTTGAATCTTTGGGTTGAGATTTCAAAATTTCTTAGTTGAAATCCATTATCGAAAAATAGATTCATGAGGCCTCTATTTAAAATAAAGAGTGGTAAGTATGAAGGTTACCAAAATTGACACATACTAGGGTTCCATGTAAGAAAATATGGATACGGAAGATAAATATATCCATCAATATGTGATGGAGAGTGGTAGAGAACATGGCTATGAAACGGCCTACAATCCCAAAGCCATAAATTTGTAATGATCAATGGTACCATCTAAGACAACATTTCTGTTCTAAGTTCCATTTATTAATGTTGAGGAATTTATTTTTGAGATTGGATAGGATAATAAGGAGATATAATAACTTTATAATTAGAGTTTTATCCATTAATAAATTTCTACCACAAACTCATCTTTCACCCCAAAACATAATACAACTCAAAAATACTCTATTTATCCTAATCGTATAGGGTCCAAAAAATAATGAATTTATAATTCACATATCAGACACTTTAAAAATATACATTATACAATCCAAGAACTTCACATAGTCATGTGGTAGGCGATAACTCCCAACTGCACTATGGTTGTCGGTCCGATTCCCACACATTTGTTTGAAGCGACGAGTCATCACACGGTCTGCGTGTTGTCATTCTATAAAAATCCAAAAATAACTGTTCAAACATAATCCCTTTCAACCATTAAACTTATCCAAAATACTTCTCTAAACTATCAGTACAAAATATATATAAATGATAAACATAATGTAGATCCATTATACCCCGTAATATCATGTCAATACCTTCATCATGTATTCTATTAAAACAATGAAACATCCTGAATTACCATAAAACCTTATTGATTACATTCATGCTCCCTTATTACTTATATAAAACTAGATATACATCATCCATCCAAAAATGTTGTAAACTCCAACAATGATGTAATATACAAATATTTAATCAGTTTCCAGGCAGTGAAGAATATCCAATATAATTCACCCAAATCAACCATATCTTATTCCAAAATCAATACCTCAAAATCATAACCATGTTAAGGGTTATCTTTCCTTCAACCATGTAATTTCCAAAACGTTTAACGCGCTATAGAGTCACTTTTCTTAGTACCATAAAATCACAAATATTCAATGAAATAGTACTGCAGTACAATCCTTATTTATTTCCAGTACATCATTGATACAACAATTCAATGAAATATTTTAAAAATAAAAACATAATAACACAAGTCATTCCACTTCATCTGTCGTTGTATCATAACATGATTATTATCCAATAGCATCATTTTTGGCATTGTCTGATGACTGGAACATTGGTTCGCGTAGTGTCCAAACTCCTTGCAGATGAAGCATTGTACATTTGAAAACTTTTTCTTACCCTTTCAGTCACGTACTTGGTGTCCTTTTTCTCCACACTTAAAACATACTCTCATTCCCTTCAAGCATTTTTCAAGGTGATTTCTTCCACAGTTATCACATATGGGAAAATCCTTCATTACCTTATTCCCTTTATCTGTACTTCTCTCTACCATCCTTTCTTTCTCTGGCCTCCTTTCACAGCCATAGGACTCTGACAATTCTTTACTTATCATATCAACACATGATACCATTTCATTATATGATGATAATACATGGGATACTATTCCCATTCTAAATTCTAGCTTCAGACCATGAAAGATATGATCTTTATTATTCTTTGGTTCCTGCGTATTATCGGAGTTCTCATTCCTTCTACTAGGGGCCATTTCTAAACAATGGAATACACTAGATTAGTTTATGAATAGAAATACATAATGCCAAACTTGTAAAACACTTAACATAAATTAAATAGTTTATAGATATAATCCAAAATCATAAAAATGTCTTCTTTTATGAAGTATATACTCATAAACCCTTCATAATGGTTTGTAAAGAAAATGATAATTATCCTAAGAATATCCCTCGAGAGTGTCGTAACCAAAAGTTTAGCAAGGCCCATTGTCGTACACCAGTTCCCGTTCGAGTCTAGCTCAAAGAGGTATTTTCAGGTTTTACCCCTAGGTACATCTTTTCCGGAGCTGCCTCTACCTGCTCGTATCCAGATAGGGATGTATTTCTCAGAGAACTCACAAAATCTATACAATTCAAAATTCTATGAAGTTCTTCTCTACCAATCCTCAAATTCTATCTTAGGGCTATGTGCTCTAATCAGAGTTTACCGAAATCTGGCTTACAAGGTTTGTACTAAACTTTCTATGATACCAACTGTAACGCCCCGACCCCAGTTACCCAGAGTCGGTGCATTATTTCATAATATTGGCATGATCATAAGGGATCAAATCCCAGAAGACTGATTAGTTTAGTAGCCCTGGAAACACTAGATATTTTCGTAATTCATACATTACATCATAAATTTAAAAAAACTACAACATCATATTTTCTTTATATCCCCTCATAATATCCTTGCAGGTCATTCTTAAAATACTTCTTCACATCCTAGAAAAAATAAAACATTGAAAGGGGTGAGCTCAGATGCTCAGGAAGGGTAACAATATAAAATAAACATGCAAAAAATAAAATTAAACATTTAAGGCGATGTATAAATATAACAAAAGCCTTTTAAACATGAACTTCATCATAATATGGAAAATGTAAATTGAAATAATTCCATTTAATTATTCACATATATATTCTTCTAATAGAATAATCACATGCAATATCAATAACCACTTTCATAACAAGAAAATGCATAATTCCAAAATTTAATTTCTCTGTCAAGGTCACGTGCGAAGACCTAAGGGATAACTGTAACAGGATCCCAACCCGAAGAGCCTATGTAACTTGACTCCATCTTGGAGAGCCTCTATAACCGGACTCCAACCCGGACTGCCTCTAATAATCGGACACCAACCCAGAGTGCCTCTAATAACTGGACACCAACCCGAAGTGCCTCTAATTACCGGACACCAACCTAGAGGGTCTGCTGTAACTGGACCACAACCCGGAACATACTAGTCCAACACATTCATCTTAAGAATAGGATGAAATATAACATAAACATTCGTATTTAAACTAGCATACGAAATGCCAAAACATTAATCATAATCCATTAATGGTATAAAAATAACTCATCTGTAGTCAAACATATCACAAAACCTTAAATACAATATTGATGATTTTTATCATAATAACTCAAATTCAAATAATCATAAAATCCATCAAATAATGTTGACATAGATGAAATCAATACTATTTGATAGAAATATCTCTCTTTTTTTAAATCATTTAAAAGTCACATTATTATAAAATAAAACATTTACATTCAAAATATTTTTATAAGCTTTTAAGGTAAGCTTCTATGAGTTTATAATTGTAGAAAATAGCCACACCCGCCGTATAAGTTAAAAAAACATTCTTACCTTATTTTTATTAAAAAGGTAAAAAAGGACCTTGTTTGGAAAACGACAGAAGGATTCCTTTATATGTTCCATGTATGGTATGAACGAGTCATATCACTTTGAGGGGGTAGTAGTCCGCACTTCCTCAAATGAAATTATCGTATATATATACAACATGAAATGAAAAATGGTATGCATTGAAATTGAATTACAAAATCTTATATATAAAATAAATATCATTAATAACATATTTAATTATAGTTCCATCATAATGGATACCATGAGAGGCGGTAGGTGATAATTGAACAATCATCGTTTCGTGAGGCGTTTGGTTTCCATCCACAAAAAACATTATGTTTTCACCAATTAGATGGGGGTGTGTGTAATTGTAGTTAGAATAATTCTCATAACAATATACTAATATATTTAGGATACTGTTTTTGTTACAAAATAAAAGAATATGTAGATTTTAGGGGTTGGAGAAGTAAAATAAAAGAAAAGAAGCTAAGATAAACCATTACCTTTAATTTAGGTAACTCCCATTGGATTAAACCAAAAAGGACTCTATAAGTGACTTCTGCCTAAAGTATGGATTATAGGAGGAGTAGAGGGATATAGGGAGATTAATTTGGCAGAGTTTCGACTAGACAAAAGGCTTGAGAGGTGTGAGGAATTGGTTAGAAGTGGTGTCCTCTTTTAAGGGGGAGGAGGGGCTCTTTAGAAAAAACTTAAAGTATTATTTTATAATAAATTCATATTCGGTTTCTAATGGATCAAAAGTGTATTATTAAAATAATAAGGTGGGGATGGGTCCAAATAATTTAAATCAATAGATTTTAGACAGGTTTTTGTCATTATATTAACCTTATATTTTAATTTTAACTCTTAGTTAATTAGATTGACATTTACCATATCACATTGTATTTTTATATTATATAGTTAATAAACATACCATATACATCCAAGATACCCACAAATTGGACCATTAATAATACACCTATCATGATATATGTCTCTTGGCCGAACCTTATATTTTTAGGAATTTAATATCAATTAATAATATTATATTGGTTTAAAAACTCATTTATTTCAATTTTGACACTATTTATAATTTGAGTTTTGTGAAAATCATAACAGCATGATTACATTGAAAAAACATAATTAAATGAATAATAACATGTCATATTAACCTATAAATTAGTTTAATTCATAAAAAGTTTCAAATTACATTTATTTGGATATTTATAATATCAATTATTTTAATATATCATTAATTAAGTAATTACTGTATCACCATCGTGTCATAAATAAATTAAATTATTTATTTTCTAAAATATATATATATATAATAAAATTATGTACGAAATATTTTTAGCTTTATAATGAATATTTAAATTCTAATTTATCTTATGTATAACCTTTTATTAAAATGTTTTAGTAATTAAAATTGATTTTAACTCTTTTAACTCTTTTTTGAATTAAATAATAATAAATTTCCTCATCTAATCCAAGTGGAACTAAATGATAATATTTTATTCCTATGGTTGTTTTGGTCAAGATACACTTGTCCTATAGAATTAGAAAATGTGTTAGGCTAATATTAATATCATTTTTACCCTTAATTACCCTATTTACTTTTAACCGTGGTAAATCAAAGTAAAAAAGGTCATATTCACCAAAAATAATTTTTATCTTATTGACCCAAATTTTACTCTATGATATTATCCATTCCTCTTGGATTTTCGAAATTCCACTCACAGAAGCTGTAAAATTGTGTTTTATGCAAATTTCCAAATTTTCCTAGGAGGTGGGTAAAAGACGGTGAAAAGTTCAATAAAATTTTCATATATTTAAAATTATTATAAACTAACTACAATGAATTAAATTGAACTTATATAGGTATAATGTATCTAATTTTACCTTAATTAAATTTAAATAAAATAAATAATTATTTAAATAAAAAATCAGTTTTAACTATAACTTAGTGGTTTTCACTATTCATCAAAAATTGAATGTTTTCAGAAAAATACCAAAAAATCACCCTAAGATAATTTCGATATTCCAAATCCAAAAATAAAGTCCATTTTAAAAGATAAAATTTTAAAAAATTTAAAAATTGTGTATTACTATTCATAATGGCTAGTTTGATTGGTTGTGGTGTGTGTTAGAACATGAAGTTGCGTACATAACATGCTACTGTATTATTCAAAGAGAAGTGTACCATGGAAGCATGGGTTGTTACATTATCCTCTCCTTCAAAAAATTGAGTCCTCGTAATTTATTCTCGGTATTGGAAACTTGGGGTTGACATTTCAAAATATCTTAGTTGAAATTCCACAATGAAAAATGGATTAATGAGGCCTCTATTTAAAATAATGTGTGTTAAGAATGATGGTTATCGAAAATAACACATACTAGAATTCCATGTAAGAAAATATGGATATGGAAGAGAAATTTAACCATCAATATCTGATGAAGAGTGGTAGAGGACATGGATATGAAAAGGTTAACAATCCCAAAGCCATAAATTTGTGATGATCTAAGGTATCTTCTAGGACAACATTTTTGTTCTATGTTCCTTTTATTAATGTTGATGAATTTATTTTTGAGATTGGCTAGGATCATAAGGAGATATACTAACTTTATAATTATATTTTTGTCCATTAATAAATTTCTACCACAAACTCATCTTTCACCCCAAAAAAATACAACACAAAAATACTCTATTTATCCTAATCGTATAGGGTTCCAAATATAATGAATTTATAATTCACATATCAGACCCTTTAAAAAACTACATTATACCATCCAAGAACTTCACCTAGTCTAGTGGTAGGAAATAAATCCCAATTGCACTATTGTTGTGGGTTCGATTCCCCGTAGCTTTGTCTGACGCGACGGGTCGTCACACAGTCTGCGTGTTGTCATTCTATAAAAATCCAAAAATAACCTTTCAAACATAATCCCTTCCAACCTTTACACTTTTCCAAAATACTTCTGTAAACTCTTAGTCCAAAATTTATATGAATTCTAATCATAATTTAGATCCTTTATACCCTGTAATAGCATGTGAATACCATCATCATGAATTCTTTTAAAACAATGAAACATCCTAAATTTCCCTAAAACATTTTTGATTACATTCATGATCCCTTATTCCTTATATAATACTGGATATAATTCATCCATCCAAAAATGATGTAAACTCCAACAATGATGGAATATATAAATATTTAATCAGTTTCAATGCAGTTAAGAATATCCAATATACTTTACCCAAATCAACCATATCTTATTCCAAAATCAGGACCTCAATATTAGGACCATATTAAGGTTTATCTTTCCTTCAACCATGGAATTTCCAAAAAGTTTAACTCACTGTAGAGTAACTTTTATTAGTACCATAAAATCTCAAATCCTCAATGAAATAGTACTGAATTACAATCCTTATTTGATTCCATTACATCATTGATACAATACTTCAATGAAATAATTTAAAAATAAAAACATAATAACACTAGTCATTCCACTTCATCTGTGGTAGTATCATAAGTTGACTATTATCCAATAGCTTCATTTGTGGCATAGTCTAATGATTGGAACATTGGTTCGCGTAGTGTCATAACTCCTTGCAGATGAAGCATTGTAGATTTGAAACCTTTTTCTTATCCTTGCAGTCATGTAATTGGTGTCCTTTATCTCTACCCTTATAACATACTCTCATTCCCTTCAAGAAATTTCCAAGGTGATTCATTCCATAGTTATCACATATGGGAAAAACCTTCATTACTTTATTCCATTTATCTGTCATTATCTCTATCATCCTTTCCTTCTCTAGCTTCCCTTCAAAGCCATAGGACTCTGAGAATTATTTACATATCATATCAACACATGATAATATTTCTTCATATGATGATAATACGTGGGAGAATATCTCTCTTCTATATTCTGGCTTAAGACCATGAGAGATATTATTTTCTTACACTTTGGTTCATGCGTATAGCTGGAGTTCTCGTTCCTTCTACTAGGCACCATTAGTAAAAAATGGCATACACTAGATTAGTTTATGAATAGAAATACCTAATCCTAAACTTGTAAAACACTGAACATAAATTAAACAGTTTATGGATATAATCCATAAACATAAAAATGTCTTCTTTGAGGAAATATATACTCATAAAACCTTCATACTTGTTTTTAATGAAAATGGGAATTATCCTAAACATATCCCCTAGGAGTGTCGTAACCAAAAGTGCAACAAGGCCCATTGTCGTGCAACAGTTCCCGTTCGAGTCTAGCTCAATACGGTGTTTTCAGGTTTTTCCCCTAGGTACTTTTGTGCCAGAGCCGCCTCTACCAGCTCTTATCCAGACAGGGATTTATTGCTTGGAAAACTCACAAAATCCCTACAATAACAAAATTCTAGAATGTTCTTCTCTACTAATCCTCAAATTATATCGTAGGTCTATGTGCTCTTATCAATGTTTACCTAAATCTAGCTTACAAGGTTTGTACTAAACTTCCTCTGATACCAACTGTAATTCCCCGACCCCAGTTACCCAGAGTTGGTTCATTATTACATAATATTTTCATGATCACAATGGATAAAATCACAGAAGACCGAACATTTTAGTAGCCTTGGAAACACTAGATATATTAATAAGTCATACATTACATCATAAATTATAAAAATTACAAAAAAATATTTTCTTTATATCCCCTCATACTATCCTTGCAGGTCATTCATATAATACTTTTTCACATCCTGGGAAAAATAAAAAATTGAAAGGGGTGAGCTCAGATGCTTAGTAAGGATAACAATATAGCAGAAAATTGCATAAATAATCATAAACAATTAAGGCAATGTATAAATAAAACAAAAGCTTTCTAAACCTGAACATCATCATAATATGTAATATATAAATTGAAATAATTCCATTTAATTATTCACATAGATATTATACTAATCAAATAATCACATGCAATATCAATAACCACATTCATAACAAGGGAATGCATAATGCTGAAATTTAATTTCTATTTCAAGGCCTCGTGCGAAGACCTAAGGGATAAGTGTAACCGGAACCCAACCCGAAGAGCCTCTATAACCGGATTACATCTTAGAGAGCCTCTGTAACCGGACTCCAACTCGGAGTTCCTCTAACAACCGGACACCAACCCGGAGTTCCTCTAATAATCGGACACCTACCCGGAGTGCCTCTAATAACCAGACACCAACCGGGAGTGCCTATAATAACCGGACACCAACCCAGAGGGTCTGATGTAACTAGACCCCAACCAAGAACATACTATTCCAACACATTCATCTTAAGAAGAGGATGAAATATAACATAAACATTCGTATTAAAACTAGTATACGAAATGCCAAAACATTAATCACAAACCATTAATGGCATAAAAATAACTCATCAATATTCAAACATATCAGAGAATATTAAATACAATATTGATGATTTGTATCATAATAACTCAACATCAAATAATCTTAAAATCCATCAAATAATGTTGACATATATAAAATCAACACTATTTGAGAGATATATCTCTTTTTTTTAAATCATTTAAAAGTCACATAATTATAAAATAAAAAATTTTCATTACAAATATTATTATTAGCTTTTAAGGGAGGATTCTATAATTTTATAACTGTAGAAAATAGCCACACATGCCTTATAAGTTTAAAAAAACATTCTTACCTTAATTTTGTCGAAAATGATAAAAAGGGCCATGTTTGGAAAATGACGGATAGATTCCTTTATAAACCTTTTGTAAAAATTCAAACAAGGGTATAAATGAATTTAAACCATATTCTATAAAATAGTAAAAAAATTTGAAATACATTTTTAATAGACATGGATGTGGATGATAAATAGGTCCAAGTAGATAATTACGTATAAACAACCTCAGATAATGATGAGACTGTGAAATAAACCCTTACCAATTTGGTAACTTATGGAACATACAACCCATGAAACAAGTATCATACAAAGAATATTTAAATACACATAAATTATATTTTATTACACAACAAATACAATTATGGGTTGTACATACCCTACACAAAAGTTAATAGTGGAAATATGGCATGAATGTCACAGGAATAAGGAGTGAGATGAAAACCCCTTACCTTATACTTTTCCTTGGACGAGGGTTGGTTAACCTCCTATATAATAGTTAAATCATTGTTATTAAATTATACAAGAATCATATACAAAAATATGATATCATATATGATATTTTAATATTTACTTGTTAATAATATTTTAGTATTATCGTTGTTTCGATTGCTAACTTACTAATTTTCTTTTATATGTTTTGTTACATAAGACGTGTTTTTTATGGATAGTTTGTTTATTATTCAAATACAGAATGATATCAAGTCCATAAAAAGTATTTTTAATTATAAAATGATAATTATAATTGAATGTATATGATTGGGAATGAATCTCATTGCGTTCGTGGAGATGGTAGTCCGTACGTAGGCATGAACCCTACTTCCATTTCATTTTTCATTTAAAAGTAATAAAAAAAAGATAAATATGTATAATATTTTTCTACTATAATATAATATCTTATATGTGTTACTTATGTTCATTAACACCTTCCTTTATACGTTCCAGGTATGGTATGAAAGAGTCATATAACTTTGAGGGGGTGGTAGTCCGCACTTCCTCAAATGAAATTATCGTATATATATATAAAATGAAACGAATAATGTTATGCTATTAAATGGAATTACAAAAGATTATATATAAAATAAATATCATAAATAACATATTTAATTACAGTGACATCATAATGGCCACCATGAGATGTGGGAGGAGATAATTGAACAATCATCGTTTCTAGAGGCGTTTGGTTTCCATCCATAGAAACATTATGTTCATCACCCATTGGATAGAGGTGTGTGTATGTGTAGTTCAAATACGTCTCATAACAATATCCTTGGATATTTAGGATATGTTTTTTACAAAAGTAAGGAATATGTAGAGTTTAGGGGATCAGATAGTAAAATAAAAGAAAAAAGCTAAGAGAAATTGTTACCTTTAATTTGGGTAACTCCCATTAGATTGAACCAAAAAGGACTCTTGAAGAGCCTTATACCTATGGTAAGGCTTCTAGGAGGAGGATATGGATATAGGGAGATTAATTGGGAAGAGTTTGGTTGAGACGGAAGGTTTGAGAGGTGTTAGGAATTGGTTAGAAGTGGTGTCCTTTTATAAGGTGGAGAGGGGCTCTTTAGGAAAAACCTAAAATAATATTTTATAATAAATTAATATTTGGTTTATAAGGATCCCAAGTGGATTATGAAAATAATAAGGAGGTTATGGGTTTAAATCCTTTTAAAAAATTAGATTTTAGATAGGTTTTGGTCTTTATATTAACATTATCTTTTAGTTTTAAGTATTAGTTAATTAGATTGACATTTACCATGTCACTATGTAATTTTATATTATATAGTTAATAAACATATCATTTACATCCAAGAGACCCCAAGTGGTCCATTAATGATACACCTATCATGATATAAGTCTTGTTGCCGAACCTTATATTTTTAGGAATTGAATATCAAATAATAATATAATATCTGTTTTAAAAACTCATTTATGTCAATTTTGACACTATTTAGAATTTGATTATTGTGAAAATCATAACAGCAGGATTATATCGAACAAATATAATTAAATGAATACTAAAATGTCATATTAACCTATAAAAATAGTGGAATTCATAAAAAGTCTAAAATTACATTTATTTGGATATTTATATTATCAATTATTTTAATATTTCATTAATTAGGTAATTACTGCATCACCATTGTGTCATAAATAAATTAAATTATTTAATTTAGAAATATTATAAATAAAATTCAATTATGTAGGTAATATTTTTATATTTATAATGAATATTTAAAATCAAATTTATCTTATGTATAACCCTATATTAAATTGTTTTAGTAATTAAATATTGATTTTAACTCTTTTAACTCTTCTTTGAATTAAATAATAATAAATGTCCTAATCTAATCCAAGTGGACCTAGATGATGATAATTTGTTCCTATGGTTTTTTTTGGTCGATATATACTTTTCCAATAGAATTAGGACATTTATTATGGTAATATTAATATCATATTACCCTTAATTACCCTATTTACATTTAACCGTGGTAAATAATAGTAAAAAGTTACTATTCACCAAAAATTATTTATATATTATTGAACGAAATTTTACTCCTTGATGTTAACATTGTCACTTGGATTTTTGAAATTTCACTCACAGAAGAGGTAAAATTATGTTTTATGTAAATTTCCAAATTCTCCTAGGACGTGGGTAAAAGACGGTGAAAAGTTCAAAAAAAATTATATATCTAAAATTATTATAAACTAACTACAATGAATTAAAATGAAAATATATAGGTATTATGTATCTATTTTGACCTTAATTAAATTTAAATAAAATAAATAATTATTAAAATAAAAATTCTGTTTTAAATATAACTCAGTGTTTTTTCACTATTTATCAAAAATTGAATGTTTTCAGAAAAATACAAAAAACTAACCCTAAGCTAATTCCGAAGTTGTTACTACACACGCTACTGTATTATTCAAAGAGAAGCATACTGTAGAATCTTGGGGTGCTACATACCTTGCAAGCCTTTTGAAAATCGCTTCATAGGTTGTGACATATTCCCTTACTTTTTTCTTGATCTCTATGAATTCTCTCTCCATCTTTGTGTGAAGAGTTCTTTTGAAATACTTGTTATGAAACATTATCTCAAAGTCTTCCCATTCCATATCTTCATTTTTACTCCCTTGGAATGGTGTTCATAATAAAATCCCACCATTGATTAGCTTCTCCATCTATAAGATAAAAGGCTTGGGTCTCCTTCTCCGTCCCAGAATAGTGAAGAACAGAATAGATCTTCTCTATGGAGTTGACCCATTGTTCCACAGCTAGTGGATCCAAAGATCAATTAAAGGTCGGTGGTCATTGCCGCATAAAACATTCGATAGCCAGTTTCAATCTCTTTTGTGAAGGAGGGTGTTACCCATTATTATGGTTATTGTTTATAACCTGGGATAATTGGATAAGAATCTCCATGAATTATTTAACACCACCTACCAAATCATTGGGGATGTCGTTCGAGCAATCGTTGCATTGGCCCTCACATGAGTTGTCGGCCTAATTTCTCCGGGTTCCCACCATTTTCTAAAATATAAAAGGTTAGAATGAAACATAAGTAAACAAATCATGAATAACTTATTCATTTAAATAATTTATAGCAAAAACATAACATATGGGATCCCTATGTAAATATTAGTGTGTGCATATTTGTACTTAGTCTTATGCTAAATGATTTCCCTATGGTTCACTAATCCTAATTCCTAAATTAATTAAACCTTTCCTCTGATAGAAAAAATAGATACCTTTCCTTCTCTTAAAATACTCTTAAATATCTTTAAAGATAAAATAAATAATAGTTTTACCCATATAAGATCCAATGTTTTAGTGTATTTGGAAAACTAGGACTATACATGACAATTAAAACATCAAGCACAAACATTTATTTAATTTTTTCTTCTCTACCTTCTTATTGGAACATGTCCTATACATAGTAACTGTAGCCAGCTGAGGATATAAATAAAAAGTGATGAGATAGAATCATAATAAGAGGATATATATGAAGAATATAGCACGGGGTGAGCATATTCATGACATATTCAAAAGAGCATGAACATGAGGGGAGCAAAAATAAGAGACCTGAAATGTTGAAATTCATAAAAAAATGAAACATCATGTCTCTAGTTGTTAACAACCACACATACTTGTGAACCGATCTTGTATCTTGTTCACACATCATTTCACATTTACTAATGTGATTCATCACATTACCCAATTCATTGGAGCGATGTATAATTTCTGGCACACCCGTCACATTGAAACATTCATATTGTGCTATATAATTCCTGGCGCACCCATCACATCAAAACATAATAATTATCATGCATTACCCATAGAAAACATATAAAAAATGTACACAACTGACACATAGAAAGTAATGGGTTTCATATCTTAATAACACATTCATAAACATTGGTTTCCCAAAATAAATAAGTAATAACATACATGTTACAAAAACTGTCCACGTTGAGTGAGAAGTAAAAGAATTGTTCATAAAAGATGAGTTCTTTGGGAAAACAATTTTTTTGAAATAAAAACTAGGAACAACATATATATCCCAAAAAAGGACTGAAAATTATTAAGAAATGATCTTTATGGAGTAACCATATCCAAAATGGAGTGAAAGAGGGAGAACTCGAAGGATGAAAGTTGTGTTTGAGAATTTCCCCTTACCTTGTATCTGAATGCTTTCTTCTATTTAATGTCTTGTATAATGACATTATATTAATTACTTACAAATCCAAAACCTTGTGTACAATAATATGGTTCATTTTGGTTTCATTTAGTTATTTTATGTGCCTTTGGATGAATTATAGTGTTTTAAAACACTGTTCAGGAATGTTTGTTTTTATGGTTTTCTTGAGTTGTTCACTTGTATTCTTAAATTGAAGTTCGGGTAGAACATGGGTAATCATCCAGAAATGATATTTCATGTTATTAATGATATTACAGAAGTTTGAATAATCTTATAATGAATCATATTATATCCATGTGGATCAATCGTTAGATAAGAATTAAATGATGATTATTTTGGTTTATTTGAACATATATTTTTCGATCATAATGAACTTGTTTTATTTTATCACTTATAATATGGTCATATGTTATTTCCCAAAAATTAAATATGATATAATACAGATAAAAAATTCTAGTTCAACGAGAAATACGGTTTCACGATCAAATCTGAAGGATGAAATGGAAGAAGAAAACATGTCGTTCTTGATGGTGATAAATTAACACGTCACGAACAACATTGTATTTAATAAAATAAAAGGAAGCGGGAAAAGGGGTTGGATAATATAACATCCCAATAGCATCATAAAATTCCAGTACATATATAATACTAGAGTTAAAATACCATTTCGATGAAGATATGTGGGTAGAGATCAAGAAATGAACTTGAAATTGGAATGGAAATTAAAGGAGAAGACGGAGAGAAATTACCTCTTAAATCCTCCTCTTGAGATCCTCCTTAGGAAATCTAGGCTTGGTCTTTTGATGAGACCAGAATCTATTGAACGTCGGATTGGGGCTAGGGAATATTTTTGGGTAGATTTTAGTGAAGTCTTGGATCTAGATAGTTGTGAGGAAATGTGGGTGTGAAGGGTGGTTTAAATAGTGTAGGGGAGAGGGGTTTTCTTAATATAAATATTATTAGTTTATAATTTATCCACAAGACAAGGAATAGTGAGTATTTTGTGACCAAGATTAGTAATTTTATTTTGTGATCCCGAACCATGTGGGCTTGAATTAGTAGAAAATCACACATGACACTATAATTAGCTTATTTGGCTTATTTTTGTAAATTATGGTATTTCATTATTCATAAAAAATTCAAGTATTTCAGATAAAACCCAAAAAATTACCCCAACCATTTTTTGACATGTATAATCTTAAAATGATGTCTGTTTTTCAAGAAAAAACTATATATTATTAATTTAGTATTTAATTAAAGTCATAACTTATTAATAAAAAACCAATTTTAATACATTTCTTTAGTTATTATAAAATATAGGTACATCATACTTTCACTTGAATACTATTGTTATACTATCATAGGTAAGGTTACAATTCATTAGGGTATATCACTATTCATAAGGGTATGATACTATTCATAAGGTTAGGTTACAATTCACCAAAAATTAGTTTTGTTTTATTAGACTCCTAAAATCATCTTGAACACAATTGTGTTTGTCGGATATTCAAAATTCCCAACACTGAAGTGACAAACATATGTTTAATGGTTCCTTAGCACTTAGTAGTTCATTATGTTGGGTTTTCATGTGATTTTATGACATATTTATAAGAAGGGAATTTCCATTGAAAAACTATTGGTCGTTACAGTTTCTGGAGATAATTACATCTTACATTCAAGGGATCATCTGATCCCTTAATCATCAAAAAATGGAACAAATCCATTGAGAATATCTTCACCATCATTAAATGATCGGAACGTGATAATGATATTATGTGTGCTTATCATATGGAGGATGAATATGATGAATGGTGGAATTTTATAAAAAATAAAAATCCTTATGAAGATGTCGAGGCGATGTTACTGAAGTATTTCCATAAAATATTTTGGGTAAATATTTTCCTCATATCTTCCATAATAATATGGAAATGGACTTCCATTACCTAAATAAAATGATTAATAATCCCTCATAGATTATGAGGAAAACATTTAATGTCAGGGATTATAGTCTGTCGACTTTTTCATTTCCCTTGAATTCAAGGTTGAAGGTTTCTTTGGTGGGATAAAACCCAGTATATAGAAATCCCTGGGAATTCATGGCATTGATAGATAATGAGGAAATTGTTTTATATTCCCTAAAAGTTGAAATGGAGATCATCGAATCTCAGGGGTAGAATAGAGATAAGTAGTGGAAGGTGAAGTTAAATTATAGAATAATTATTGAGAGATCTAATGGTTCCATGAAATTTCAACACCCCACATTCCAAAGGTGCGGAAATATTGACCATGTAAATTTCATTAAGGGGATGAGGAAATGATTTATGTCTTGGACTGAAGGGCACCTATCTTGCAATTATAGTAAAACAAATCTTCTACTGCAACAGGGGAATGGAATGATCTGGTATACCCTCAACACATTTTCCATTTCTATAACTATAAGGAACCACAACATTTCTTCAACCAATAAACTATGAAAAGGGTTTTCATAGGAAACCAAAAACCACTAAGGCATTAAAGGTGATATTTTTTCGTAACTACTGCTGAAATGAATATCTCATAAAATTGGTGATGGATATTCTAGTTATTAATTAAAGAATAATTAACATACATTTTGATTCTAGATCCCAATATTCTTTTATATAAATCAATGTTTAGCAGATCAATCTAAACACCACCTCAAATTATGGAAGTAGATATGTCACTGAAAAAGAGAAATGTGGAAATTATAGAATACCATTTATATAACTCCTCCCCTATCACAATTTATTGATTATACTTCCCAAAAATAATTATCATACTTCCCTTGGCAGAGTTTGATTCAATTCTTATCATGGATAGGATTTAACAATATAGACCCAACATAAATTTATATGAGAGGGAAATTTGCCTCCAAATAGAAAATAAACCCATGATTCGGTAGAAGTTCAAAGTGGATGAATATTATTTATAACCACTATCCCATTCATGGATATTACTTACATATGAGAATGCATATATTTCTCATTTGATCAAGTCAATGGAATGAACCATCCTATATGACATGCCTATTCTAGGGGAATTCACTAATGTGTTCCCCATGGAATTACCTTGTCCTCCTCTAAGAAGAGATGTTTAATTATCGATTGCTCAAACACCTAGTGTGTTTCTAATATCCCAGAATCAATATAGAATGGATTTAGTGGATCATTAGTATCAAATGAAATAATTTTATGAGAATCTAGATAATGTTTTTATACTCCCAAGTTCTTTACCATGGGGTGTACCGTTCCACTTCATCATGAAGAAGGATGAATCAATGTGCCATTTCATTGATTATCATGAGATCCAAAAATAACGATATAGAAAAAGTATAATTTTTCATGAATTGATGGATTTTTTGATCAACTATGTGGTTCAAAAAAAATTTGTAAGTTACATACATTGTCCGGCAACTACCCTGTAAGGGTAAAAAAGGATGATATTCCCAAGACATCATTTCATACATGGTATGGTCACTGTGAATTTAGAGTAATGCCTTTCCAACTCACTAATTATACAACAGTATATATGAAATTTATGAATAGTTACTTATTAGATTCACTTAATAAAATTTATTATTTATTGATGATATTCTAATATACAAGATATTTTTGAAGGAGAATGATGAGTATTTAATTATTGTGCTAATGACCTTGCAAAATGAATTTATTTATTCCATGTATATTAAATGTGTGTTCTTGTTGATGAAAGTGCCTTTCTTGGGGAAAACCATCCCAAGCAATGGGAAATCTGTAGACCCTTCTAAGACTGAGGAAATTGAATAATTTATGAGGCCAACATCTGTGACAATCCTAGGTAGTTTCCTTGGATTAGATTTATATTATCATTGATTTTTGAGAAATTTCATGTGAT
Source organism: Viscum album (assembly GCA_963277665.1). Classification (NCBI taxonomy): domain Eukaryota; kingdom Viridiplantae; phylum Streptophyta; class Magnoliopsida; order Santalales; family Viscaceae; genus Viscum; species Viscum album. The sequence goes on from OY728148.1 coordinate 1,147,195,587, forward strand.
TTTCAACCCCCTATCCCATATAACTCAGAATTGAGACATTTTTTTGAATAATGAATGCGAAGATAGATTCAATGATTGGAAAAGGAGGCTAATCACTATGACCATACTCAAAATTCCAAAAGTGGATAGTTTTTTGTTCTATTCAGTGATGCTTTGAAGAAGTGAATGGGTTGTGTGTTGATGAAAAATGACAAAGTCATTTCCTATGAATCATGGAAGTCGAAAGTTCATGATTATATCTGTAAAAAAAATTATCTAGAGTTGGCCGCAATGATCATCACATTGAAAATTTGGTGACATTACCACATTGCTGATATGTGTGTAATATAAACGGATAAAAAAACCTCAGTTATATTTTCACATAGAAAGATTTGACTATGTTCTGACATAGATTGTTATTGTAGATAGAAGACTAAAGTAGCTCAATTCAATTCCATATGGGGACAACGAATAATGTAGAATATTCTCTATGTATAAGGGATCCATAATCTCTATCATTTATCAGAATTGAGAATTATTTTACCTTATTATACATGAATAGGATGAACTTGCGAATCACAAATGAAGGAAGATAATGAATCCATTCACAAATGATTTCTCAACCATATTTTCTAGAGAGGACAAAGGATGATCAAAGAGATGATGAGGGAATTTAGATGAAAGAGGAATCTTTTAGAAAAGGTAAATCCTCAGTGTTCCATGATAATGAAAAAGGTTTTGTATGATTTGGATCAAGATTATGTATACCATCAAATAATTAGTTAAATAAGGAGTTGTTGGATTATGCACATTGTTCAACATTATATATCCACCATTGAAGCACAAATATGTATCTATATCTTTGATAACAATATTTGTTGAACAATATGATGAAGGAGATTGAAGAATATACATCAAGATGTCTTCTGTGTCTGTAAGTGAAGGCAAAAATAAAAAACATCTATGGGGATGACACAACCATTACCCATACATACATGGAAATGGGAAAGCCTTAAAATGAAAATTATCATCACTCTTCTTATGACATATAGTGGAAAACGTCTACTCAGGTTCTTGTGTATCGTCTTATAATTTCTTCACACATTATTCTTATTCGAGAGGATTTATCATAAGAATAGATTTTACAGATATACATTAGAGAAGTCGTGATGATACGTGGTCTACCACTATCTATTGTATATTATCGAGATCCAATATTAAACTATAGGTTCTAGAAGAGTCCCCAATGTTGTATGAATACTGATATAATATTTAGAATATCCTATAACCCTCAACTACTAGAAAATCTGGGCAGATAATCTAGACACTTGTGGACATGATGATCACATGGTCAATATACATCAAAAGAGGATGGGATCAACATCTTCCTCTAGATTTGTTCTATTAGAAATATATATTCAACTCAAGAATCAAAATATCTCCATATGAATTCATTTTTGTGATGTGGTGTTGAACACCTACATGCTAGGATGAAATTAGAGGATGAAAACTTCTAGGTCTTGAAATGGACGAGGAAATCCTAGAGAAGGATAAGACCATTCAGTAGCAGATCAAGGCTACATAGAGTCAATAGAAAATCAATGATGATAATCAATGATAAGACTTATATTATGATGTTGGATACATGGTAGTTATCTGCATATTTCTCAACCCAATCCCCACAATTTGTACCCCTCCTCAGTTGACAATGTGAATAGAGATCAAATAACCCCCTAAGTCCCTCCTCCGGCAGGTCCCATGTTTGTGAATACAACTGAGGGTATAGTAATGACATAAATGAGTTGCATTACCCTCTAAGTGAACACATGACAAAGATAGAGATTAAAAAAGATCCAAAAACCTCCATCCCACACAAAAATAATAAATAAAACCCCATGTATACATATGTAATATCTTACAAAACTACTACAAATGAACGGAAAAACAACATGTACCAATACAAAAAAAATGACAGCAAACAAATATCCCGAATAGCTCCTGAACCCCCAAGCTATTAATAACCATCCTAATCACAACCTTTATACATGGGACCTTTATAATGGATTAAATATGTTGGGTGAGTATAACAGTATACTCAGTATAATCCTCCCCAGAGCCTCTCATGAAAATGTAAAGAGAACAAGCTGAAACATTGTAAACAACAAGTGAAAGTAACTCGTCACATGAACAGGTATACTATGTTCCCAGCCTCAACATGGATACTCTAACCATGTATCGCGTACTAGTGTATATTTTATAATAAATAATATCAACGGTAGCCCGCTACCACATCCCCATGGGTTTTTTCACATTCCCCCAATGTCGCAAGCCCTAAGAATCACTCTCCAAAAAGGCTATCCCACAGACACATAGGCCAAGCATCACAACATTCACCTTAGAGAAAAAGCCACCTCATCCACAAATGAAAACTAACTAGGTATTATTCGAGATCCACCAATGCTCATTTAACATGTATCATACATCGGGAATTATACCTCAAGCCATTACGGCCCAAAAACCGAGTAAGGATCCTCAGTCCATCACAACTTATACACGTTACTCCTATAGTAGTCTAAAATAAATAATATCTTAAATATATGTGTGTGGATAACCACAAGCCTTTTCAGCTCTCTACACACATATATGGTGAAATATAACTGATGTTCCTACCAGTACAAATAACTACAATCAGAAGAGAGTGGGGCCATAGGGGGTAGTCAGCTATCCATCCTCCCACAAGAATATCAGGGAAAACACACCTAGGGCCCAGAATCCCTAGGGTATCAGTTCCCATAACTGAAGGGGTGGAGTATCACAGAGAAAAACACAAAGTGTAGAATATAATATATCTCAAAGCCAAACTATGGGCATAACCCAGTATTATACTCAACTAGAATTGACATCTCTCGAACTCCTAGTTTCCAATTCTATGACTAGGTATCCTATAATAACACAACCATTTAAAGATCTTGATTACATTTTTTCGTTAAATTTTTATCATATGAACTTTACATTCATTAATTATTTAAAAATTAATTAAATATTAACTATTTCTTCATTATATTTAATTAGCATCACACACAATGTCCATTGTTCCTTTAAATTGAATCCTAAGCATTGTATCCCATCATGATCCAACCCCATGGGTTAACATCATTTATTAAATCAGTTATTAACAAAATTAATACATTCCCATATAACCAGTCATTCTAGATAAACATTATAAGATGATATAAAAAAGAGGGATCAACAAAGTGAGTATATGAACTACCCGTCACGTCTTTTCAACCGATAGCAAGAGCGTAGACATATCCTCCAATAGGATGATAAACACATAACACACATGGAATAGCCCACACGACTTCTCCACTTTGGGAAGGAAGGTATGAAAACATGCTACCTTATGTAGTGGGGAATGTATGGATGATAAACAACCAATATGAAACAACAAACATCCAAACTTTCACATCCAACCTGTTCCATCATCTCCAGTGTTCTCCCTAACACCCACATGCATAAACTAATGCATCTCTCCACTCAAGGAGTCAACCACTTCCACAACCAATAGGCCTCTCTACCCCCACATATCACAACAGCATTACAGGATCACATAACAACACAATCAGCAGGAAAACAAACATCATATCAATTTGGCTCTTAGCCCTTAAACGAGGCATCAAAGAATAAAACACAATGAACTCTCACATATCTAATCATAAGGATTATTTCCTTTATAAGAAATATAGTAACTCAAAAGCCTACAAGGATTTATATTTTTATCAAAGAGCCAGTTTTTTAATCCATCTATAATTAAAATTTTTTTGTAGGGTACAATTCTGTTTAAGCTGAACAAAAAGATATTATTTCTATCAAAAAATTAATAGAGATGATTACTGAATCAATTTTATTAACCTGAAATTAAAAGAAAACAAAAAATAGATTCATTTACATGAATTTTTATCTCCATCCAAGAAATTATCAATTAATTTTCATATTTACGTTAATTACCAATTTCCATCAATAATGAAAAGCTAAAAAAATAAATCATAGATATCACACTATCTAGAAAAACAATAGGAAATAACATATGACCGACATCAATTTTAATTATCCGATTAAAATGATTATTATGTCAATTAAATTGTGATATATTATTCAAAAACAAGATAACTCCACATTTGAACATAAAATAATAGAGATGAAACGAAACCCCTACCTCGAACGGTTCTGGATGTTATTTATACGGGGACGATACACATAATTTATTATGATCTCCTCCCCCGTGACAACTACATCGACCCGAGGATGCCGCAACAAAACAGAACCATCCGAAAGCCAAGAAAACACCATTATAATAAATGAGTAACATGATAATAATGGTAGAATAATACACAAGAACAGAGTTCTATCATACCTTATATTGATTATGGATCAACACTTGCTACTTACTCCAAAACTGGGGGTGCACATGCAACAGGAAGAAAAATTAAGGGGGAACGATCTAAGGATTAATGTTCAATCACACATCCCCTAAGTGAAGAAGGAATGGTTTGAGCATCTCACACTATTGAACATGATGGTATAATAGGAAGTAATATATCTCTTATGTAGAGACCCGAATCTTGACGTACATTGACATTACATTACATTTGCGGAATACTTAGTACATAACAAAAAATACACACACAAGGATCGTAATAGTTTAGTGTCTTTGGAAACTCGGAACGTAATCTTCTAATCGTGGTGAAAGATCTCCAATATCTCCCATAAAGGTCTTCCCCCTTTTTTTGCCTAAAACCTTTCTTTATATCCTGGGGAAATGAAAACATAAAAGGGTGAGCTCAAATGCTCAGTAAGGGTAAACAAAAGAAATATAAATCTCATCGTATACACAAGCACATAACTTTTTGGAAATCTTATCCTGCAAAAGAGATCATAATTTCATAACATCGGATAAATCATTGCAGTGAAATGTAATCACAATAATCATAACTTAAAACATGAAACTTTGTGGCATACACACATAATTATAGAGAATCATTTCTTGTTAGCCAAGACTCATTGCCAAGAATATCTTAGTGGACAAAGTCCCTTTCTGAATCGAGTCACCCTCATTTCAGTCCTGTTTCACTGAACCGGTATAACCTACCGTTCCAGCCATGTCTATCTCATGAGATATAAAATCTTTACCCAATGAATTGGAGGGAGATATATGTCCCGCAAATCTTATAATGAATCCTTTCTTATGTGTGCCACATAATCATAAAACATACATCATCGCATAACACATGTAACAAAAATGGGATTCTTGAAACATCATGACATCATAAATCAATTCATATAAGATAAAGGAATTCATAAAAATAATTCCATCACAACATGATAAAATCAATGTAATAATAGGGATAAAAACAGAACCCTTTATTATCTTAGATGGAAAATAATTTTGATAAAACACTTGAACTCCATTCTTGAGGAAAATATCTTTTCTTCTTCAAAAACATTTTTCCTTTCATAACATGTCATACAACATTAAAATAAAAGAAGTTGATTAAAAATAAACTTGAAAATTTGTAAAGGAAGCTTCTTGGAAATAATGTTCTAAAAATCCATTCATTCCGTATATGTTAAAAAAACATTCTTTCGTAATTTTGTCGGAAAACTCAAAAAGTACCTCGTATGAAAAACGACAAAAGATTCCTTTCATATCTTTTACTAAAAACTCTCCGAAGGGTAAAATTGGATTTAAACAATTGTAGGTGGATGGAAATAATATTACATATTGAAGAAACATGGATGTGTATGAAAAAATACACCCCACTAAATACCAAAGTATAAACAATCTCGGATAAAAATGAGATTGTGTTATTTCCCTTACCATAGGTCCGATTTGCTTCGTATGTGTCCGAACCTCCTGTATAATGATTTAAATAATGTCATTGACTTATTAGAGAATCATATTAATTGTTATGATATCATATATGGTTCACTTATGACATTATATTACCCGTTCGTTTGTAAATTCCATGTTAAAGAAGCGTTTTGGGTAAAATTGTTTCATTTATCGTAGGTGTTTTGACTTGTTGTTATTGACATTATTATTACTTATATCTTGATTTAATTACTTCCATAATATAAAATATGATTTATATATCATTTATATTAAGTATATATATATATATAATAGATAGATAAATGAAATGAAAAACACAGTTCATGGAGACGGTAGTCCGTACGTACGCATGAACGCTGTTTTTCTTTCCTTATTGTCTTGAATGGAAGTAACTAGATGACATACATATATACATATATATATATATAAATCCAGTATCATTATTATGTCATATATTTCATTAGTACTTATTATATATACTTTATAATCATTCATGAATGGTTAATCATTAAGAATGAATCTCATCGCGTCGTGGAGACGGTGGTCCGTACGTACGCACGAGCGATGATATCATTTCCATAATTATTGAATTGAATTGGAGTGGATTATACAATATATCAGAATCAATATGATGTTGTAATAACTATGTATTGTTATTCTTTACACCATTATACCCATTCATGTAAGGTGGTGGTGGAAAATAGATTACACCACGGCGTGGAGACGGTATTCCGTACGTACGCACGCGCGGTGATTTATTTTTCTGTAGGATGGATAGATGGTGAAATAGGGTTGATTTATACTTAAAATTACATATAAGTATATGAGTCATACTTATGTTATTACTTCATAATGAAACAACCTAAGAAGAAGAAGTGGAAGAAGAAATAAAGATGAAAGAATTGGTAACGGTAATTACCTCTTCTTTGAAGCGCCTCTTTGAGACCTCCTCTTAGGGCACTAAAATTGGTCTTTGTGGAAGACCAGAACCTCTAGGATGTTTCTAGGGAAGTGGAGAAGAGATTTTGGCAGGGTTTGGCCGAGCGTGAGTGCTCAAATTGGTGTGAGGAGGAGGGGGAGGAGGTGTCCTTTTATAAGGGAGGAGAGGGGCACCTTAGGAATACCTCAAAATATTCTTTTATATTAATGTCAAAATCGGTTTATAATGGTTCCAAAGGGTCTTATTTCGAAGCTAAAGTGGGGATGGGTCGCAATACAATCAACCAATAAGATTTAGACAAGTTTAGGGTATTATTGTAACCTTATTAATTAGATTTAACTCTAAGTTAAATAATTTAACTTTTACCGTGTCTTTTTGTTTTCTTTCACTATATGGTTAATACACTTCCTATAACATGCCAAACGAACCCCAAATTGTTTATTATTAATACATATATCCTTATCTAAGAAATTTGGCCAAACCTTAGATTTTTAGGAATAAAATAACAATTAATAATATAATATTTGATTTAAAAACTATTTTGTGTCAATTTTGACACTATTTGATATATGATTTTTTTGAAAGTCATAGCAGAATTTTATGTTCGAACCAAGTTGATTAAATAAACACTAATATATCATAGTAACCTATAAAATTAGTGGAATTCATAAAAAGTCTCAAATTACATTCATTTTAGCATTTATAACATAAATTATGTTAATATTTCCTTAAAAGGGTAATTACTGCATCATCGTTGTGTCATAAATAAATTAATTTATTTAAAGTCTAAAAATTATAAATAAAATATCATTATGTAGTAAATCTTTTTAGCTTTCTAATGAATATTTATAGTCGAATTTATCTTATGTATAACCCCATATTAAAAATGTTTTAGTTATTAAACATTGATTTTAACTATTTTAACTATTCATTAAATAAAATAATATTAAATGTCATAATCTAATCCAAGTGGACCTAGATGGTCATATTATATTCATAAGGTTGTTTTTGGTCGAATTACACTTATCCAATAGAATTAGGACATGTGTTAGGGTAATAGTAATATCATATTTACCCTTAGTTACCCTATTTACTATTAACCGTGGGAAAAAAAAGTAAAAAGTTACTATTCACCAAAAATTATTTTCATCTCATTGAACCACATTTTAGTCCTTGATATTAACCGTGTCTGTCGGATTTTCGAAATTCCATTCACAGAAGTGGTAAAATTAAGTTTTATGCAAAATTCAGTTTTTAACCTACCACTTAGTGGTTTCACTATTCATCAAAAATTGAAAGTTTTCAGAAAAATACCAAAATTTCATCCTAAGCTATATTTAATATTCCGAATTCAAAAATGAAGTCTATTCTACCAAATTCATATCATAGAAGTTGCATTAATTAATTTTATAATTAAATCCCGCTCTTAAAACAAATAGCGTGTTTTTAAGAAACAATATCTACCAAAAGATTGACACTTGATTATGTCTGGTTTAAATGTGAAATTACATCCAATGACCAACATCGTATTAAATTGTAAAAATATATTCTAAATATACTTTAAAACAACTCAAATTAATAATTTATCACTATTAATTATTTTGATTAAAAAAGTTGTTTTTAATTATAATTTAGTAATTTTCACTATTCATCATAATATGAAAGTTATCCGAAAAGTACCAAAATTTCACCTTAGGCTAAATTCGATACTCCAAATCCAAAAATGAAGTCCATTTTGAGATCTAAAATTTCTAAAATTTTAAAAGTTGGTTATTAATATTCATAACGGCTAGTTATAATAATATTTTAATAACATATCGTTGTTTAGTGAAACTCGGTATTGTGTACTACACACGCTATCGAGGAAGGTCGCGATTGCGTGTAATGCAAGGCAAGTCAAGGATGTGTGTTGTGCAAGCTCCTTTTGGTGTAGCGTACAACACAAGACATTAATAAAATTAAAAAGAGTATTTTTCATAAAATCTCGGGCTGTTACATTCTACCCCCCTTAAAATGAATTTCGCCCTTGAAATTCGTCGGGATTATAAATGGTTTACTATTCGAAAGTTTCTTTAATAGAAACCCACATCGTAAAAAGGAATACAAAAACTTGGCTTTAAAAACTAAAGTATGAAATGTAACGATTACCCAAATAAACTAATCACTGGGTTTCCTCATAGGTGAAAATATGGATATGGAAGAGAAATCTAACCATCATGTTCTGAGGGAGAGTGGTAGAGAACATGGCTATGGAAAATACAGTAATCACAAATCCATAAATTTGTGACGATCTAAGGTACCATCTGATTCATCAGGTATAGGATCACTAGGACAACATTTTTGGTTTTCAAGATCATTTCCCTAAAGTTGATGAAATTGGAATTAGAAGAAATACTTTCATGATTTTGGTATAGTCTCACCATTTTTCGTTCTTTGGACAATTTCCAATTCATCTCTTAATGAAATGAAGTTGAATTTTTCATTCGTGATGTGTTAGCAGATCATGTGATAGAATGATGGGTCATTCCATCTGTTTCAAAAAAAAGGTTAGAAATGTTATCAAAAAATACATAAGTCCATCTATAGTGAGATTAATCATATATGGTTCCTAAAATGGACTTATACTTCATATATCATACTGATTAATATAATAAAACTAGTTTATACTAAACAGGGACTTCCTGTAGTCCAGTGGTAGGTGATAAAGGCCAGTCGCACTTCGGTTGTGGGTTCGATTCCCACAGCCTTGTCCGAAGCGATGGGCCGTCGCCCGTCCTGCAGGTTGTCCTTTTTCTAAAACTAAATTACTATAACATCCCATCAATAATATCGAGAAAACTTCTATCCTTAAACAAAACTAACTTATGTCCAACATAATCCATTCCAATCTTTAGGCTTATCCATAATACTGCAGTCCACTCTCATAACATAGTGAAAATGATTACCAGAGATTTAACACCATCGTCGATCCCCATATATCATAAAATATGTTTTGTTGGTCACATTCCAAACATTCAAAGGCCTTAATAATGTATTCTCTTGAATACCCATTGACCCTTAGTGAAAACATGAATGCAGTTAAAAGTTAACTCTTTCCAGATACCAAAATCCAAAAATTCTCCACACTCAAACCATGATATAACCTTCTCCTTATATCAGTCATGAGCTCATGAATAAAATCAAACACCTCATTATCTTATTATTCCGTCATTATGCGCATATCATCTAAATTCTAAAAATATCTGAATAACCTTTCATGGATAGTGGTACCATTAATCATACACTTTCATAACTCAAGGAAAGACAACAGTGTAACAATCCTTAGATGTCTCTTTATTCCATAGTACCATGAGATTTCTTATACAACATTACACATGATAAACATGTAATCATTCCACTACATTCTTAAACCATTGACTGAGCTTCAACAATTATTTCATCTCACATATCATTTGTAGTCTCTTCATCATCATCAACATAAATACTTCCCATACGACCATACTGATTATCTTCATTAGACTTTCCCTTAGGGCATTGGTTTGCATAATGCCCGTACATTCCACATTTAAAACATTTAACCATTGTTGATGTCGTAGAAATACCATTATCCTCATCAATGGTGTTAACTGAACCTTTTCCTTTGCACTTACTTGCTTTGTGTCCTTCTTTTCCACAACCAAAGCATCTTCTAGTTCCTTTGAAACATTCTCCTTGATGCCTCTTCCCACATGATTTACATAGGGGAAATTGAACTTTCTTTCCTCTATGATCATCATGAAACTCCATCTTTCTCTTATTAGCCGAGTCAGGAAACTTACCAAATTTTACTTTATTGATCATATTATGAGATTGCTGATTCGGCATAATAATGATGTTTGGACTTCCAAATCCCATTTCATTATGAAGAATATCATTCCATTGTCCATCATATCCTCCATTATCGTGAATCATCTTGTTTACAGCCATTTTCTAAAACCCAAAAAAAGAATAGTGTGAGAGGAAAAAATCATGCTAGGGAAAAAAACATAATAAAGGTGGAGTATCCTCAATATCTAACATCTTAGGTTAAATTCTATAATCGTTACCATAGTTCTAGGACTGTATCCTATACGTATACTTATCCTTTGGGACATCCCTAGACATACCTTATAAATATCTCTAGGGATCTCACTAAAGTTCTCGCATCCTAGTTTCCAAAGATTGACTAAACCTTTCCTCTGATACCAACTGTAGAGACCCGATGTTTGACGTACATTGACATTACATTACATTTGTGGAATACTTAGTACATAACAAAAAATACACACACAAGGATCGTAATAGTTTAGTGTCTTTGGAAACTCGGAACGTAATCTTCTAATCGTGGTGAATGATCTCCAATATCTCCCATAAAGATCTTCCCATTTTTTTACCTAAAACATTTCTTTATATCCTGGGGAAAAGAAAACATAAAAGGGTGAGCTCAAATGCTCAGTAAGGGTAAACAAAAGAAATATAAATCTCATCGTATACACAAGCACATAACTTTTTGGAAATCTTAACCTGCAAAAGAGATAATAATTTCATAACATGGGATAAATCATGGCAGTGAAATGTAATCACAATAATCATAAATTAAAACATGAAACTTTTTTTCATACACACATAATCATAGTTAATCATTTCTTGTTAGCCAAGACTCATTGCTAAGACTATCTTAGTGGACAAAGTCCCTTTCTGAATCGAGTCACCCTTGTTTCAGTCCTGTTTCACTGAACCGGTATAACCTACCGTTCCAGCCATGTCTATCTCATGAGATATATAATCTTTACCCAATGAATTGGAGGGAGATATAGGTCCCACCCATCTTATAATGAATCCTTTCTTATGTGTGCCACATAATCATAAAACATATATCATCGCATAAGACATGTAACAAAAATGGGATTCTTGAAACATCATGACATCATAAATCAATTTATATAAGATAAAGGAATTCATAAAAATAATTCCATCACAACATGATCAAATCAATTTAATAATGGGGATAAAAACAGAACCCTTTATTATCTTAGATGGAAAATAATTTTGATAAAACACTTGAACTCCATTCTTGAGGAAAATATCATTTCTTCTCCAAAAACATTTTTCTTTTCATAACATGTCATACAACATTAAAATAAAAGAAGTTGATTAAAAATAAACTTGAAAACTTGTAAAGGAAGCTTCTGGGAAATAATTTTTTAAAAATCCATTCATGCCGTATAGGTTAAAAAAAACATTCTTTCGTACTTTTGTCGGAAAAGTCAAAAAGTACCTCGTATGAAAAACGACAAAAGATTCCTTTCATATCATTTACTAAAAACTCACCGAAGGGTAAAATTGGATTTAAACAATTTTAGGTGGATGGAAATAATATTACATATTCAAGAAACATGGATGTGGATGATAAAATACACCCCAGTAAATACCAAAGTATAAACAATCTCGGATAAAAATGAGATTGTGATATTTCCCTTACCTTAGGTCCGATTTGCTTCGTATGTGTCCGAACCTCCTGTATAATGATTTAAATAATGTCATTGACTTATTACAGAATCATATTCATTGTTATGATATCATATATGGTTCACTTATGACATTATATTACCCGTTCTTTTGTAAATTCAATGTTAAAGAAGCGTTTTGGGTAAAATCGTTTCATTTATCGTAGGTGTTTTGGCTTGTTGTTCTTGACATTATTATTACTTATATCATGATTTAATTACTTCCAGAATATAAAATATGATTTATATATCATATATATTCAGTATATATATATATAATAGATAGATAAATGAAATGAAAAACACCGTTCATGGAGACGGTAGTCCGTACGTACGCATGAATGCTGATTTTCTTTCCTTATTGTCTTGAATGGAAGTAAGTAGATGACATACATATATATATACATAAATACAGTATCATTATTATGTCATATATTTCATTAGTACTTATTATATATACTTTATAATCATTCATGAATGGTTAATCATTAAGAATGAATCTCATTGCGTCGTGGAGACGGTAGTCCGTACGTACGCACGAGCGATGATATCATTTCCATAATTATTGAATTGAATTGGAGTGGATTATACAATATATCAGAATCAATATGATGTTTCAATAACTATGTATTGTTATTCTTTACACCATTATACCCATTAATGTAAGGTGGTGGTGGAAAATAGATTACACCACGGCGTGGAGACGGTATTCCGTACGTACGCACGCGCGGTGATTTCTTTTTCTGTAGGATGGATAGATGGTGAAATAGGGTTGTTTCATACATAAAATAACATATCAGTATATTAGTGATACTGATGTTATTACTTCATAATGAAAAAACCTAAGAAGAAGAAGTGGAAGAAGAAATAAAGATGAATGAATTGGTAACGGTAATTATCTCTTCTTTGAAGCGCCTCTTTGAGACCTCCTCTTACGGCACTAAAATTGGTCTTTGAGGAAGACCAGAACCTCTAGGATGTTTCTAGGGAAGTGGAGAAGAGATTTTTTCAGGGGTTGGCCGAGCATGAGTGCTCAAATTGGTGTGAGGAGGAGGGGGGGGAGGTGTCCTTTTATAAGGGAGGAGAGGGGCACCTTAGGAATACCTCAAAATATTATTTTATATTAATGTAAAAATCGGTTTATAATGGTTCCAAAGGGTCTTATTTCGAAGATAAAGTGGGTATGGGTCGAAATACTATCAACCAATAAGATTTAGACAAGTTTAGGGTATTATTTTAACCTTATCAATTAGATTTAACTCTAAGTTAAATAATTTAACTTTTACCGTGTCTTTTTGTTTTCTTTCACTATATGGTTAATAAACTTACTATAACATGCCAAACGAACCACAAATTGTATATAATTAATAAATATATCCTTATCTAAGTCATTTGGCCGAACCATAGATTTTTAGGAATAAAATAACAATTAATAATATAATATTTGATTTAAAAACTATTTTGTGTCAATTTTGACACTATTTGATATATGATTTTTGTGAAAGTTATAACAGAATTATATGTTCGAACCAAGTTGATTAAATCAACACTAATATATCATAGTAACCTATAAAATTAGTGGAATTCATAAAAAGTCTAAAATTACATTCATTTGAGCATTTATAACATCAATTATGTTAATATTTCCTTAAAAGGGCAATTATTGCACCATCGTTGTGTCATAAATAAATTAATTTATTTAAAGTCTAAAAATTATAAATAAAATATCATTATGTAGGAAATCTTTTTATATTTATAATGAATAATTATAGTCTAATTTATCTTATGTATAACCCCATATTAAAAATGTTTTAGTTATTAAACATTGATTTTAACTATTTTAACAATTCATTAAATAAAATAATATTAAATGTCATAATCTAATCCAAGTGGACCTAAATGGTCATATTATATTCATAAGGTTGTTTTTGGTCGAATTACACTTATCCAATAGAATTCGGACATGTGTTAGGGTAATAGTAATATCATATTTACCCTTAGTTACCCTATTTACTATTAACCGTGGTAAAAAAAGTAAACAGATACTATTCACCAAAAATTATTTTCATCTCATTGAACCACATTTTAGTTTTTGATATTAACCGTGTCTGTCGGATTTTCGAAATTCCATTCACAGAAGCGGTAATATTACGTTTTATGCAAAATTCAGTTTTTATCCTACCACTTAGTGGTTTCACTATTCATCAAAAATTGAAAGTTTTCAGAAAAATACCAAAATTTCATCCTAAGATATATTTCATATTATGAATTTAAAAATGAAGCCTATTTTACCAAATTCATAACATAGAAGTTTCATTAATTAATTTTATAATTAAATCCCGCTGTTAAAACAAATAGCGTGTTTTTAAGAAACAATATCTACCAAAATATTGACACTTGATTATGTCTGGTTTAAATGTGAAATTACATCCAATGACCAACATCGTATTAAATTGTAAAAATATATTCTAAATATACTTTAAAACAACTCAAATTAATAATTTATCACTATTAATTATTTTGATTAAAAAGTTGTTTTTAATTATAATTTAGTAATTTTCACTATTCATCAGAATATGAAAGTTATCCGAAAAGTACCAAAATTTCACCTTAGGCTAAATTCGATACTCCGAATCCAAAACTGAAGTCCATTTTGAGAGCTAAAATTTCTAAAATTTTAAAAGGTGGTTATTACTATTCATAACGGCTAGTTATAATAATATTTTAATAGCATATCGTTGTTTAGTGAAACTCGGTATTGCGTACTACACATGCTATCGAGGAAGGTCGCGATTGAGTGTAATGCAAGGCAAGTCAAGGATGTGTGTTGTGCAAGCTCCTTTTGGTGTAGCGTATAACACAAGACATTAATAAAATTAAAAAGAGTATTTTTCATAAAATCTCGGGCTGTTACATCTTACCTTTAAAATATTTAATAGATTAGTCATTTAATATATGCTGGATTTTACATTTAATGCACATCACATTAAACCACACTGTTTGACTAAGTAAATGAATCTCGAGCTTTAGTAAAAATTAATATATGAGTAATGGGATTTTCTTTAGCCTTAAATACCTTAAACCATGCATTAAATTCAATTTACGAAAAATGAAATGTTAAACGGTTGAAACTATATGAAGCTGAAACAATGTACTCCAAAAATAAAATTTTAAAATGTATTGGACGACTCACCATTCTGGAAACCTCACTGGTCTGGAGATACTATAGAACCTCACTGGTCTGTAAACCACAATGGTTTGGAAACACTATAGAACCTCATTAGTAAAGAAACACTTTTCATGAAGTAAATATTTGGCTAAGGAAAATAGCAGGTTGCTGGAAATAGCCTACTGTTCTGGAAACAATATTTAGGAACTTGAAATTTTGCAGCGGAAAATAGCTAGCTACTGGAAATAAACTACTATTTTTAAAAAATTGTTTATGAACTAGAAATTTGTAAATGGAAAATAGCCAACTGTTTTGGAAAAAATTTTCATGAACTAGAAATTTAGGAAAGAAAAATAGGCTACTATGGGAAGTAGCCTACTGTTCATGAAACACTGTTCATGAAATAGTAATTTGGAAAAGTAAAATAGCCTACTATTGGAAATATCTTACTATTATAGGAACACTATCCATGAACTAGTAATTTTGAATAGGAAAATAACATGTTGTTGGAAATAACTAATAGTTCTGGAAACATTGTTCATTAACTAGAAATTTGGAAATGTGTAGGGAATAAGTCACATTGACTTCCCAGAGAACCTCAAACATCATATTTCATCATAGTAATGGACCAGAGAGGTCCGGTCCATTACATTAGACTCCTATCAAAACTTTCTCTTCCCCAAGAATTCAAAACCAACCTAAAAGAAAATAGGTGTCTGATCAACCACCCCGTAAGATACATATCAGGGGGAACCCACCCTGAGATGTTAGAAAATTGGATCAAAACCTCAAGATCTGAGAAAATGGGAACAATCATTCCATAACATAAAATATCAAGCATAACATAACATAAATGGTACAAAATAAGAATGCATAAAAGAAAAAAACTCTATAGAAAAAATTAATAAAGCTCTGGGTACTATACACGCATGTGGGACTCCTTCTCCCATGTTTTATCCTCAATACCTATGTGCCACCACAAAGACACGAACCATGGGAATTGAATGCCCATGAAACAGCCTCTCCTTGTGGTCCTTGATCTCTATCGGCTGCTCCTTGAAGGACGCATCATCGTCAACATCGATCTCTCTCCAATCGATGACATGCGAGTCATCATGATGTTAACGAAAAATCTATGATACATGGAAACATTATGTATCCAGCTCGTGTGTGGGGGAATTTTTTCTTGATACACCATGACTGCAACACGAGCCAACACCTCGATAGGCCCATAAAACCAGTTATAATGTATACTATAATGACCAAAACTTCGCCTCCCATGATGGTGAGACACCTTCAGAAACACGTGATTTCTAATATCAAACACCAAAGGTCTCCTCCTATGATAAACATATGATTTCTATCGATCCTGCATAGTCTTCACCATCTCACGAATCACATGAACCATATCTATTGTATTCTGCACTAGTTTTAGTCCGTAAATTGATGAATCTCCAACCCCAGTCCAACACAATGATGAACTGAAAGGAGGGCCATATAAGGATTTAATTTGTGTCATACCGATAGTGTATTAAATATTATGGTTTTGAGATAACTCCAACAAAGGGTGAGTTCCACATCCACGAACATCCAAAATCCATGACACCAGAGTGTAACATGTCTTCAAGAGTCTATCTCATCTACTCTGTCTGACCATCCAACTGTGGATGAAATGTAGTGATACGGTATAGCTAATAACCAAAATCATTTTGAGGACCTCTACCCACTGTAGAGGTAAAATGAGGATCTCGATCAGAAATGACCATCCTCTAGACTCTGTGGAGTCTCACCACCTCCTCCAAATACTTCCATGACAAAAAATCCAATGAGCTCAACACCGTGTTATATATAAAGTGGGATGATTTCGTTAAACGATCCACTAAAACTAAAACAACATCAAGTCCTCTCGGAGATCGTGGTAAACTAGTAAAAATTTCCATTGAGATGTCCTCCCACTTCCACTGAGTAATATATAATGGCTGGGGAAAACCACCAGGGACACTATGCGAAGCCGTGATTTTCATGCAGACCAAGCATCAAGACACAAACTCCACAACTACCCGAATCATCTTAGGGCACCAAAATTGACTCCTCAATGCTTAGTACAACATTGTCACACTAGGATGTACTGCTAGAGAAGAAATATTGAACTATATGAGAATATTCTCAAACAAATCCAAAGGAAAAAATATCCTTTTGTGATACAAGAATCAGTGTTTTTCATCCTCAGACCAACCATCAAGGGCCTCACAATAATAAACTCGATATCTCCAGACCACAAACTCTCGATCCCCCAATTCGGACTCTTCCACATACTACACCAGGGATGACTAGACCATAATCTGAAAAAGACATCCTCTTCCCCCAACATCTACCATATCATGATATAATTCTTATAGATCTTCTATTACTATACCGGAATCACCATATTCATGCACTGTATCACTACGTGACTTCCAGATCAGCGCATTAGCTACAAAATTCCCCTATCCCAGTTTATAAGATATTTCAATGTATTATTCCTATAATAAATCCATCCACCAAAAATGTTTCATGTTTATGTCAGATTAAGTGATGCATGGAGAAAAAATATCTCAGGATCTAATGATAGGTGAAACCCACAAAGCGCTCACCAATTAGGTAATTTTTCCAAAAATTCATATAAAACACCATGGATAACAACTCAAGATCTTGGGGGGCTTAGTTACCTTCACGGGGATGCAACTACTAATACCCATAAGAAACAACCGATCTCTGCTACATCAGAACACTACCTAACCCCATATGTGAGGCATCACAGAAACCGTTAAACTGAACTCCCTCTTCTAGAAGACAATGAACATGAGCACTTACTAACTACTTATTCAAGTATTTGAATGCTTCATGACACTCATCAGTACACAAGAATGCCTGATCCTTCTGGGTCAATGTCGTCATAGGAGTCGCAACCTGAGAGATATTGACTATGGACCTCATGTAGTATCTTGCAAGACCAAGGAATCATCTCACCTATGCAACTATATTGGGGGATTCCCAAGACACAAATGCTTCTATCATAAATGGAACCACTAATACTCCTTACTGGGACAAAACATCCCCAAGAAACAGAATTCTCAATCCCAAAACTCACACTTCGACAACTTCACAAACACCTGATGTTTACAAGGAACTCCCAAAATGTAGTTTTTATGTTCTGCATGATCCTCCTTAGACATGGAGTATATAAGGATTTAATTGATGGAAACCACCAAGAACATATACAGGAACTCACGGAACCCATCGTCCATCAATACCATGAATATTTCTATAGAAATCATCACACCAAATGACTTTACAACGAACTCGTAAGGCCCATAAAGACAATGTAAATAACTCTTTAGGATATCCTCATCCTTAAAATGAATATGATGATATACTGACCTCATGTAAATATTTTGTGACCCACATTCATCCTTCAATTGATCGAATAAATCATAAAGAGGACATAGATTCTTCACTTTCACCTTTTTATGCGATGATAATCGATACAATACTGAAAACCACCATCATCCTTCTTCACGAACAAAACTGGTGTACCCCATGGTGACACACTCAACTAAAAAAATTTCCCTGTAACTAACCATCAAGATATATATGTTTCTCTTGTAAATAATAATGGGACATCCTATATAGAGACATTGTTATAAGAGATGCTCCTGGTTGTAGGTCGATCCCAAACTTGATCTCTCGTCTCGTGGGTAATGATACAACAACATCTAGAAAAACATCATGGTACTCTTCTATTACCCTAAGATATGCCAACTATTGATTCTCTGAGGAACTCAACATCAGATCATCCATCATGGATGATAAGTACAAAACACCCCTCTGACCCATATGAGTGTCTTGCTCACCAACAAACACTGCTAACTCTCAATTTGCTTCGATGAACACCACCTACCTCTAGAAGCAACCCATGATATCCTGCACTAAATATAACCAATCCATTCTAGCTCACAGTATCTACCTACTTAAAACATGTTAGCTCGATCTCTAACAAGCATAGTAAATGTAAAAGGAACTAGAATCTTCTCTACCTCAAGGCCCAAAGCATGGACAAGGGCGTGTGATATAAAGGAGTCTGTCTATCCTAAATCAAACAAAGTATACACCCATGTACAAAATATGCAATGAGTACCTCGAATGACGTATGGATCACCTGGACCTTGCAATGCTAAACCATGAAGCTAACCACGACCTCCTCCAACTAGTCTTCCATGACTGCATTTGAAATGGAGCCCATTTACTTCTGTAGAATCTGGTGTTGAAACTCCCAGAGTTTCCACCTCCATGTGTCATCATTGTCAACCTATACCCTATGGTTATCTACTGGAACAACCTACTAAACATCTTCCACACAAACCTAATGAGGTTGTTGACCTAGAGCCATACCTAAAAAAATTACCAATACATAGAGCAGCTAAAATTGGAATATGGAAGACTCATAATTAATTAATAACATTTTTCTTTTATCATTTTAGTTTAACCTTTCCAAGGTTCTTCCATTCAACCACAGGCACAATGAAGAATGGCGCATAATCCTTTATTAGGATTGTACCTTTAAAATAGTATCACCTCTTTTAGTGGACATTGTAAATGTAATGGTCTGTGCATCACATCACATGGGGCCCTAAATTCCTATGTCTCAGCTGGTCTCTGGTATTTACATCGATTGGTAAATATGACTGACACATATGCCCTACCAACCCATTCAGCCTCACATGTTCGTAACACCAAACGTCATCTTATCCCTAAAACAGACTTCTGATACCACTCTGTCATGACCCTCTCCCAAAGATGTGTACCTCTCCTGGGTTGAAAATGTGATAAGACAGATAATGAACCCCGAGTCCAGTCTCTAGTTAGCCCCGCGATTGAGACTAGCACCGAGGGTATAATAAACACAAAAATGCGGCCATTAACCTATAAGATAATAGAAGTGAAAGAGATTGATAAGATAGACACCAACCATCTCCAACAAACGCATCAATATAAATTAAAAGACCATGTAAACATATGTATTTTCATCCAAAACAACTTTAAATGAACAGATAAACTGAATGTACCAAAACAATGAAAAAACAGAGCAACCAAAAATCCCGAATTTCTCCTGGTACCCCAAGTGAATAGTAACCATCATGATCACCAACCTTCTCCAAGTGGCCTGTAAAACAGATTATATTTATAGGGTGGAAATATTAGTATACTCAGTAAGATCCTACCCAATGCTTCTCATTCATATGTAAAGAGAACATGTTAAAGCATAGTGAATGATAACTGAAACAAACTCATTTCCAAAAAATTTATACAAAGTTCTCAGCCTCACAATGGATATAAGCATCAAGTATCATATAAAAGAGTATATAATACAATATAGTATATCAAGGGATCACTGGTACCACTTCTCTACTTGTTTTCTAAGTTTCCCATATGTCGCACGACCTAAGCATCTATCACCAAATGGCATGCCCACATACACCTGGGTGAAGCACCACAACATGAACCTCATGTAGGAAAACCACCATGTTTACGTAAGCATAGTAAAAATGCTATTTATGGTAGATAACACAACTCGCATAACGTGTATCATACATCAGACATTATAACTCAAGCCATTACAGCCCACACATGGAGTAAGGATCCTCAAGCCATCACATCTTATACACGTTACACTTATAGAAGTCCATAGGAAACAATATCTCAAATACGTGTGGGTGAATATCCACAATACATTACAACCCTCTACAAACAAATATGGGGAAAAAAACCGATGTTCTTACCCACACAAGTAAATACCGAGAGAAGATAATGGGGTAAAAGGGGGTAGTCAGACATCCCTCCTCCCACAAGAATGTTGGGGAAACCCCCCACCCCCAGGGCTATGAATCCTCAGGGTGTCAATTGGCTTAAAAAACTGGGTGGAGTAGCATATAGAAAAAAAAAATGTACAGAATATACCATAACATAAAACCACACAATGGACATAACCTAGTCTTAGATATAACTCTAGCTAATGTCTCACGTACTCCCAGCTACTGCTTATAAGTCTAGGTATAATATAATCACACAACCACTTAATGATCTTGATTACATTACTTCATTCCATTTTTAACAGTTTCAATTTTTGTTAATTAAATATACAAACATTTATTAAATATTTACAATTTCCACATTATATTTTATTATCATCACACCCAACGTCCATTATGCCTTTAAATTGCAACCTCAACATTACGTCCTAGCAAGATACAACCATATGGGATAACATCATTTATTAAATGATTTATTAGAAAAATTATTACATTCCCATATTTCCATGAATTCTAAAAAACATTAAAGGATACAAAACATAAGAGGGTAAATAAAGTGAGTAGATTAACTAACTGTGAAGACATATCCGCCTATAGAAAGAGCATAGACCCATCCCCACTCAGGAAGCTAAACACGGAAATCATGTGTCATACCCCATGCATCCTTGCCCCTTTTAGAAGGAGGGTAAAAAACCAACTCCCTTGATTTGATTAGAAGTTAAGGAATATAAACAAAAAACAAGAAAAAAAAGAATCAAAACATTCACATCCAACCCGTTCCATCATCTCTTGTGTTCTACCCAACTCTTACATGCATAAACCGATGCATCTCACCACTCTATGTAACACCCCAACCCAAGTTACCTAGAATCAGTGCATTATTATATAAACATTGGAATGATACAAGGAATAATGTCCTAAATTACCAATCTATTTAGTAGCCTTGTAAATACTAGATACATACATAAGTTTTACATTACATCATTCAATATATAAGACAACATTTTGCACCCTTTGAACACTCTTATATTCCTTAGCCTATTCCTACAAGTTAATCATAATATATTTCTTTGCATCCTCTGAAAAATAAAACATTAGAATGGGGCGAGGATATATTTTTAGTAAGGATAAAAATATAGCAGAAACTGTCATAATTAAGAACAAACATTTAAGGAAATGTATAAGACCAACGAACAATCCATTAAAACGTAAATTTCAGCATAATATGGAAAATATAAATCATATAATTCCATTTACATATTCACATGGATATTCTACTAGTCGAATAATCAAATGTAATATCAATATCCATTTTCATATTAATGGAAATCAAAATTATAGATGTCATAACCCAATAGTCATGTCCATGTGCAAGGATTACAAATAAGATTTTTTTCAAGGCCTTGTTCTAAGACACTGGTTTTCCTTTTCAGACCTACCGATTCATCGAGGAGCTATAGTGGGCTCCACCTATCACTTACTATGTACAATGCAATATTTATATTAAAAGGATTAAACAAGACATAAAAATTGATTTTAAAACTAGCATACGAAATTTCAATAATTTAACCATAAGCCAATCATGGTATAAAAATAACACATCCATAGTCAAAAATATCACAAAACCATCAATACAGTATGGAAAATTTTTATCATAATAAACCTACCTCAATCATGAATAATATCCCGTAATGGCTTTTGATATAGTTTAAAATGTTCAGTAAAAATCATTGTGAGAAATATCCCTTTTTCATGAAAACATTTAAAATTCTCACTATTTATGAAGAAGACGTTTAAAATTGATTTTTGAATCAAAGTGTCCCATACGGATTTGATACTTTTAAAAGGAATTTAAAAATTAAAATATTAATGTCCATATATATATATATCCATATAAACATTTTATAAACATGGACATTAATGAGATAGATTTGGAAGAATAAATTTTTAAAACATTTAAAATGATATTTTTTCCAGAGTTCCTAACCAAATGGGAGACACATAAATAAAATTAGTTGAGGTAATAAAAACTTTATAAAATCATGAGAATAAATGGGTTCATGATATACTCTATCAAGGTAAAGTACATACACCAAATAAAAGTGAATTTGTTTATAACAATAAAAAAGTCTCAATGGAATGCATGTTTAGAAGAAAACATTTATAAAGACTGTATCTTTAGGTAAAAAATAAATCAATTACATAATTATGTGTGAAAAATATAAATACACTCAATATTATTTGATATTTACTGTAAATCAACCAGAGTACATTCACACATATTCTTGTGAAATCAACACCAATGAGTTGGTTGTTTAACTCAATGAATAGAAATTGTGTTAAAATTACTCTTATCATGTTTATATCTATTACTTGGAAATTTATAAATGGAGTGATTATGTGTATCAAAAGTATATCCACAAAAAGGGTAGTGTAAATTACTACATAATTAAATTAATAGTTATTTCACACATAATATTGGAGTAATGTAATCAATGAAGTTTGCGTAAAACTAAATAAGGGGAAATTGATATTTGAAATTCCCTTACCTATTTGGTAACTTATGAAACATGCACCTTATGAAAGAAGGATCATCCGATGATGATTGAAATACCCAAAAATTAATGTATATTACACCAAAAATACATTCATGGGATTTAAATACACCACACAAAAGTTAATAGTGGAAAATATAAGATAAATTTCAGGGGAATACAATTTAGATTAGAACCCCTTACCTCGTTGTAATCAATAGACTTGTATGACCAAAAGTTAATATCCACCAAATGAATTCCATAATACCATGAATATAAAGTGTATCATGATATTATATATCAAATGGATGTACACAATATACCACATGTAATAAATAAGTGGTGAATAATAGAAATCTCACAAAATTAAAATAGAGATAAGAAACCCATTACCTTGTACATTTCTTTAGTATATGGTAAATTAAACTTATTTATAATAATGAAATAATTGTTACTTAATTATAAAAGAACCAAATACAAAAATATGATATCATATATGTTCTTCTAATAATGTTTTTTTAATGACATTTTAGTAGTACCATTTTTTTTGTTGTTAACTGATTCATTTTCCATTATATGTTTGCTACGTAAGTCTTGTTTGTTATGTATTGGATATGTTTGACTCATAACCATAATGATACTATGTTCGTATAAATTATTTTTAATCACAAAATTAAAATTATTCTTGAATGATTACAATGGGGAATTAATCTGATCGTGTTCGTGGCGATGGTAAGTCATACGTACGCACGAGCGACAATATCATTATATTGATGGTGAAATTGTATTCAATAGGATTTTATATGATATATACATAATAATTAACATTTTATATTAATTATGTATAACATTTATACTCATTGTTATAGCCATCCAAATAATGAAGTGTTTGAATAACAAACTACTCCATGACGTGTAGACGGTAAGTCGTACGTACGCATGTATGGTGACATTTTCATTTATAGGATGGATAGAAAAAAATATAGTTGCACCATATTTATAATAACACAAAATTATCTAAAAGGTACTGGATTTATTATTTTTTATAGAAAAAAAATAAATAGGAAGTGGAAGAATAAAAGAACTTGAAAGAGGGTCGTGAAATTATTACATCTTCTTCGGGCATTTCCTTTTCAGTTGATCGAAATGGATCCATAGGTTGGATTTTTGATCAAAGTAAGGCCTCTAGGTTGAAGTAAGGGAAATTGGGAAGACATTTGGTCAGGGTTAGGCTAAACCAAATGTCTTTGGAGGTGTGAGTGTAAGAGAAGGGAAAGTTCCCTTTTATTATAGAGTTGAGGGTCACTTTAGGAAAATCTTGAAATATTATTTTATAATAAAATCATTTTATGTTTCTAATGCCTCCAAAATATTTTATTTCGAATATTAGGTCCTTTTGAGTTGAAAACCAATCAAAAAATAGTCTTTAGACATGTTTAGGTTACCATTTTAAACTTATCATTTAGATTTAACTCTTAGTTAAATAGTTTATCTTTTACCGAGTCTTCTTATATTCTTACACTACATGGTTATTAAACATACAATAAGCTTACAATAAAACCTCACGTGGTTCATTAATGACATATATAATATTATTTGAGCCTGTTTACCAATCCTTATATTTTTAGGAATATTATATCAAACGGTAATATAGTATTTTTCTAAAAGATTAATTTATGTCAATTTTAACAAAATTTGGTATTTTGTTTGTGTGAAAGTCATAAATACCTTATCACTTCGAAAATATATATCTAATCTACCCTAACATGTCATAATAACCTAGAAAATTCGTGGATGGTATCAAAACGTTTAAATTCAATTTATTTTAATACTTATAATATAAACTATTTTAATATTTCATTATGAAGGTAATTACTGCATCATAACTGTGTCATAAACAAACATAATTATTTGATCGCTAAAAATTATAAATAAAATAAAAAAATGTAGTGAATCTTTTTCATATTTCTAATGAATATTTAGAGTAGAAATTATCTTATATATATCTATATATTAAAAATGGTTTAGGTAATTAACATTGGAATTAACACTTTTATCTTATCTTTAAGTAAAATAATAATAAATGTCTTAATCTAATCCAAGTGGACCTAAAGGACCATATTTTTTTCCTAAGGCATTTTTTGTCGAATTACACGTATCTAATTGAATTATGACATGGGTTAGGGTAATTATAATATTCTTTTTACCTTTAATTACAATATTTACTTTTGACCGTGGTAAAAAAATGCCAAAAGTACTATTAAAAAAATATTTTCATCTTATTGAACCACATTTTACTTACTTATATTTACCATGTCTCCTGGATTTTTTAATTTATATTCACAGAAATGGTAAAATTAAGTTTTAAAAAAATATTTAAATTCACATAGAAGGTGTATAAAAGATGGTTAAAATTTCAATATAATTTTATAAATCTTGTTTTATTATAAAATGACTCCAATAAATTATATACAAAATATATTTTTATTATATTACTCTTTTGACCTAATATAAATTTAAATAAAATAAATAATTATTTAAATAAAAAGTTTGTTTTAAATAATAACTCATGGGTTTTCAGTATTCATCAAAAATTGAATGTTTTCAGAAAAAAACAAAAACATTACCCTAATATAATTCTGATATTCCAATTTAGAAAATGAAATCTATTTTTCCAAATTCAAAACATAGAAGTTGAATTAATTAATTTAAAAATAATTCCTATTTTAAGAACCAAAAAAATGGTTTTTAAATAGTAAAAACTATCAAAAGATTGGCTTGTTTTTATGTCAAATTTAAATGTGAAATTACATATAATGACTTACATTGAATTAAATTATAAAAATATAATCTAATTATAATTCAAACCATTAAAATTCATAATTTATCCCAATAAAATATTTATACTAAAAGCATATTTTCAATTAAAATTTAGTATTTTTATGTATTCATAAAAATATGAATGTTATCAGAAAGCTACCAAAAAGTTATCTGTATTTTTTTTCTCCCGGTTCTAAATAAGAAGTTAATTTCATTAAATTGAATATATAAAAGTGTCAAATATTGGTTTTAAAATGGGTCTTCCAATATAAGGTGGTAAAATTGCATTTTTTTTTAAAATCACTACTGGAAATAAACTATTTCCCAACGGTTCAGAACCGTTGGGAAAGCCCCTGAAACCGTTGGGAAAGGTTTTCCCAACGGTTCGCATAACCGTTGGGAAGTAAGCCGTTGGGAAAGGTTTTCCCAACGGTTTACTTGCAACCGTTGCAATAGGCCCATAGAAGTTACCCTATCCCAACGGTTTGGGTGAACCGTTGGGATAGTTTTTCCCAACGGTTCTCCCAAAACCGTTGGGAAAACCAAATGCCACACATTTTTTCCCAACGGTTTTAAACCGTTGGGAATTGGTGAAGTCTTTCCCAACGGTTTAGAACCGTTGGGAAAAGACATGCTAAAACTTATATGCCAACGGTTTAAAACCGTTGGCATACCCTATGCTGCAAATTGCAGCACCCTGCAATTTGCACAGCCCCTGTCCCCTGTCTATCACCACCAGTCATCAGGCCTCATTTTCACCTCATTTTCACCTCATTTTCGATCCAACTATTGTACCAGTAATAAAATAAAACATACATATTCAATTACGAACAAATTCATACACATTTAACATATAATGGATCCTGAAACTATACAAATCCATAATTAAATTACAATTCATAAACATACATAATTCATATAGAATTCAATTTAAAATTTAGATGACAATTATACGTGGAATCTGAAATTCAATTCATAATATGATCGGTTTTTTCTATACCATATATTTTTACCTCAAATGATGTCCATTTTAAACAAAATACATACACCTGAAGTGATACCGGCCACACCGCACCTCATATTGAGGCGGGGTTAACTCGTACACGTCACATTTGACTCATGGATCGTTGTGCTAAAGTATCGACAGAATCCTAATGCGTTTGGTCGGTTTTCCGTATGCCAGTTGATGTTTTTCACTTAAAATGGCGTCCTTTTGAAACAAAATACGGACACTATGAGTGGTGCCGACCACACCGCGTCTCCAATTGAGGCGGGGTTGATTCGTACACGTCACATATGACTCATGGATCGTTCTCCTAAAGTTTAAATGGAAACCGAATGCGTTTGGTCGGTTTTCCGTATGTACCTAAAATGTTGTCCATTTTAAACAAAAGAGTGACACTTAGACTCATCCCGACCACACCGCGACTCAGATTCATCCCGGGTTGGCTCGTACATGTCACATATGACCCATGGATCATTGTGATAAATTATAACAAGATTCTGAATGCGTTTGGTCGGTTTTGCGTATGCCAGTTGTTCTTTTCATTTATAATCATGTCCATTTTAAACAAAAGAGACATAGTTAGAGCGGTGTCGGCCACACCACATCTCAGATTAAGACGGGGTTGACTTGTACACGTCACATATGACCCATGGATCGTTGTGCTAAAGTATCGATAGAATCCGAATGCGTTTGGTCGGTCTTCCGTATGTCAGTTGATGTTTTTCACTTAAAATGACGTCCTTTTGAAACAAAAGACGGACACTTTGAGTGGTGTCAGCCGCACCGCATGTCGGATTGAGGCGGGATGATTCGTACACGTCACATAGGACCCATGGATCGTTCTCCTAAAGTTACAATGGAAACCGAATGCGTTTGGTCAGTTTTCCATATGTACTTAAAATGGTGTACATTTTAAACAAAAGAGAGCCATTTAGACTGATCCCGGTCACACCGCGACTCGGATTGACCCGGGTTGGCTCGTACACGTCACATATGACCCATGGATCGTTGTGATAAATTATCAAAAGATTCTGAATGCGTTTGGTCGGTTTCGCGTATGCCAGTTGTTCTTTTCACTTATAATCCTGTCCATTTTAAACAAAACAGACACAGTTAGAGCGGTGTCGGCCACACCGCGGCTCGGATTGAGGCGGGGATGATTCGTACACGTCACATATGACTCATGGATCGTTCTCCTAAAGTTTCAATGGAAACCGAATGCGTTTGGTCGGTTTTCCGTATGTACTTAAAATGGTGTCCATTTTAAACAAAAGAGAGCCACTTAGACTGATCTCGGCCACACCGCGACTCGGATTGAACCCGGGTTGCCTCGTACAGGTCACATATGACCCATGGATTGTTGTGATAAATGATCAAAAGATTCGGAATGCGTTTGGCCGGTGCACCAGACAGAAGCAAGGGATTTCTCTGGCTCCACCGGCTGACCGGTGCTGAGCCACCGGCTGGCCGGTGGTCTGGACAGAAGCATGCTATTCTGTCTGGGTTCCACCGGCTGGCCGGTGGCCAGGCACCGGCTGGCCGGTGGTCTGGACAGAAGGTATTCCATTCTGTCTGGGCCCACCGGTTGGCCGGTGGCCAGACACCGGCTGACCGGTGGCACCTGGCAGAGGGCAAGGCCTTCTGCCTTGTCCACCGGCTGGCCGATGGGCTGGATCCGGCTGGCCGGTGACCTTACCGGCTGGCCGGTGGTCTCACACCGGCTGGCCGGTGGACTTAAAACGACGTCTTTTTGAAACAAAAGACCGACACTTTTTGAGTGGTGTCGGCCACACCGCGTCTCCGATTGTGGCGGGGTTGATTCGTACACGTCACATATGACCCATGGATCGTTCTCCTAAAGTTTCAACGGAAACCGAATCCGTTTGGTCGTTTTTCCGTATGTACTTAAAATGGTGTTCATTTTAAACAAAAGAGAGCCACTTAAACTTATCCCGGCAACACCGCGACTCGGATTCATCCCGGGTTGGCTCGTACACGTCACATATGACCCATGGATTGTTGGGATAAATTATCAACAGATTCGGAATGCGTTTGGTCGGTTTTCCGTAAGCCAGTTGATTCTTTTCACTTAAAATGACGTCCTTTTGAAACAAAAGACGGACACTTTGAGTGGTGTCGGCCACACCGCGTCTCCGGATTGAGCTGAAACCACCGTGAAACATTCTAATTATTATTCGTGACGTGTACGCGCAGACGGCACGTCAATCGGACGTGCGGTTTGCGCGGTACGGCTCAATATTAGTGTTTTAAGTGATGTGCGCGCTTCGTAAACGCGCGTGAGGGGGGTCCAAACGGGCCGAACGATGTCGGAATGGCCTGAAATCAGACGACAAATACGGGTGAGTGATTTCTGAAGTGGTCGAGCAGACGGCACGTCAATCGGACTTGTCGTGTGCCCGCGGTGACCGACAACGCAGTTATGGTGTCATAAACGGCCAGAACGGGCGTCCAATGGTCAAATTCATAGCGGACGGCCTCGGATTGATCTGAAACCACCGTGGAACATTTTAATTATTATTCGTGACGTGTACGCGCAGACGGCACCTCAATCGGACGTGCGGTTTGCGCGGTACGGCTCAATATTCGTGTTTTAAGTGATGCGCGCGCTTCGTAAACGCGCGTGAGGGGGGTCCAAACGGGCCGAACGATGTCGGAATGGCCTGAAATCAGACGACAAATACGGGCGACTGATTAAAATAATTCAACTCCAATACTATACTACGAGTCTAGATAAAACCAACAACTAGAATAGATTAAACATCACATGTCAAGTCAAAAATGTAACGGATCAATATGTCCCACATCAGCATCACCATCTCCATCATCATCGTCATCATCGCCCTCGTCATCGTCCTCCTCATCGTCATCACCCTCCTCAACGCCTTCCTCCTCTCCTTCGCCCTCCTCCTCGCCCTCCTCATCTCCATCCTCTTCCGAATCAGACTGCTCGCCATCATCATCTTCAAGCTCGACATCGGCCTGACCACCACTGGAACTGCCACCTGGTGCACCATATATAGAATGTATCGACGACATGTATTCATCAATCGCTGGGCTGGCCTCTGCTGGAAGTGTTGGACGTAGAACTTCAATAAATTTCATAAATGCACTGTTTGCCCTTGCAGACTGTTCTGCCGTCTCTGTGGCCCTTTTCTCAGCCTGTTCTGCCTGTGCCCTAACTTGCTGCAGCTCGGTGGCACTACAACTCGTACCTGAGGCAGGCCAATACCTCGTCGGGGCTATCCTAGGTCGGCAGCGTACTCTGCCAGAATGATCATCTCCCAACACCTGATGTAAGTGATCAGATGGCCCAAAATTGTCTGCTTCTTGGGCATCGAGGGCCTCTAAAGCATCCTGTTACAAATATAAATATATTGTTAAGTTACGAAATAGATATTAAAATATAAAATCAACAGATTAAAACTTACAATCTGCTGCTGAGTCGCTTCGTTGACAGCACGTCCATCCTTTTTTCGTCTACTCGAGCAAAACAGTTTTCCTCGAGGCACACGTCCTTCAATATTTTGTACTTTCCTCTACAATGACATTGAAAACAAAATTTATATAAAGACTTCAGAAAATAATTAAATAATTGAGGAAAAAAAAGAAAATGTAAGTCGTAAAGAAAACTTATAAACAATTGTCATACCTGCTGCCTCTCATGATCCGGCATCGTCGTGCGTCCTAGTGTATGGAGGTATTTTTTTGCATCAATGTTTTTTTTATTTTTACCAGATGATTCCTAAATAAAATTCGATAATGCAAAGGATAATATTAATGCAAAACTTGAAAGTTATTATTTAAATACCTCAAATGTAATTCATACCTTAAACTGGGTACTCGTCCAATGAGTAATCATCTGACGATACTGCTCTATAGGACAATCATCCACGACTGGTACCGCCTCTAACTCAGTGCCAACTCTAGCACGCCAGCCAATATACAGCTCATGCTTGTAGGCTCTCCAAAGCTCGCCTAAATCCTTTAGACGTTCCATTCGTGCACCCTCACCATCAGGAAAATTAAATCGAAGCTGAAATGAAAATATTAATTTATATAAATACAAAAAAAATTCATGGCATTAAATACAACAGATTTTTTTACCCATATCTCTGCCCAAGCTCTATCTTTGACCTCATGTGGCAAATGTCTCCACGACAGCGGGCTGACGGGAATGATGTCGGAGTATTTGGCAAGCGTCGCCATAAAACTCCGACATTGCTGCCCTGTTTTCTCAACCATCTGATTGTCTTCATTATATTCCACCATAACCTGTGTGCGACGGTTCCACACCGAACGCATGCGTGTACGGCCCCGCCCCCGCCTCCTTTCAGTAGATGTATCTGTCATGAAAGAAAAACAAATATTTTATCAAAACATGTTATAATGAAAATAAATATTACTATAAAAATTTGATAGGGTTTTATAAATATACCTGTGCTAGTCTGATCAATGAGTGGCGCCGGATCCACAGAACCTGATGGAACACCCTCTGGTGGAACGGGAGTCGAAGACGATGGAATATAAAAGCTCGGAGAGACAGAAGTAGAAGGAAAAGAAGATGGAACAACTGTATGACCTGATGCTGACTGGGGAGTGGGAATCATCATGGGATGTGAAAATGATGGGGCAGAAGATGCAGAAGGTAGCGAAAACATGGGAGGTCTAAATATCCCGTGTGTCCCTAACGACACACCGGGATCAGAATGTGGGAAGGCTGAAATGTCAGTGGGAGGGGCAGGGTCTAGTCGGGCACGCGCATCTCTATGTCCACCTCTGGTACGAACCCTCCTCGTACCACCGGCCTGAGTACTCGGACCAGTACTAGGCTCCTCGTCAAATAACTATCGACGTAATGGTGGAATGCCCAGCTCCTCCATCCGACGATTGTTCTCCGCCATTTTTTTTCTTCGTCTCTCTTCAATTGGCTTCATTTCCTACATTGGAAAACAAATATGTAATTAATTAGAAAAAGAAAATTAATGTGTAAACCAAAAAACTAAATATATGAGGGAATGAGGGGATTCATTGGTAATTTAGCTATCAATTGTTTTAGAAGAGCTTGAATGAATTTAATAAAACATACAAGTTGTAATGTTCACCAAGTTTGAAATATTGTTTGATTTGGTTTGAATACAGTTCAATTCCAAATTAGAAAATGCAATTCAAATAAAACAGCAACCAATAAACATTGAAAATTCACATAACGGTCAAGTCAGCTAAAACATATTTGTGATCAATACTAAATAAATATGAATATTACCAACCTTAACAACCCAACTCGAGGTAAACCAAAAGAATTGAGAACATGGATGAATGATTCTATATATTTCCAACCACAACTTCAGGTTCACAATCAACTCTGACAATTGAGCTATTGGAGTCATCAAAAGAAATAAATGGATTGGTTCCAATGGCAATAGGGACAGTGTCAATTCCATCATCAGCATCATCAAAAATATGTCTTGGAATTACTTCAACTACGACACCAAATTCAGGTTGAAGTTGATCTTTGACATAAAAAACTTGTTTAGCCATTGATGCCAACACATATGGTTCTTCGGTTGCAAGAGTGCGGGTCATATTAATTACTCGAAATCCACAATCATCAATAAATGTGCCATGTCTCGTCATCGAATCAAACCAATGGCATTTCATCATTGTGACTCGTCCATGAGAGTAATAATCCAATAT
Source organism: Viscum album (assembly GCA_963277665.1). Lineage (NCBI taxonomy): Eukaryota > Viridiplantae > Streptophyta > Magnoliopsida > Santalales > Viscaceae > Viscum > Viscum album. The sequence continues at coordinate 1,147,229,017 of OY728148.1, forward strand.
TATTATTTTCTCAACGACTCCATAATAACCCACATTTTCAAGTCGCGGTCTACTATCTGATGCGCTGGCATAACAATCTGTTGTGGCAGTAACCATAATACCATCATGTTGTGTTCTCATGTTTTTGGCTCGTTCAGTGACAATAAATCTGTACCCATTGATAACAATTGATTTACAGTCACGAACCACGGTATTAGGACCAAAAGCCAAAGCTCTTATTTCCTCAGAGACAGAGTCAGCAGACAAACTCAATACCTGCAATATAAATGACAGCTAAACTTAAGTAAATATTGAAATAATTAATTTAAACAGTAATATTTTTACCTTCAATTTTAACCAAGCAGAAAACTCTTTGCTATGCAAAGTCTCTCTCCTTCTCAAAGATAAAGAACGATGCTTCCTATTTATCATTGTTTTATGTTCCCTGTAGATAAAAAAATATGAATAGTTTAACAGATATATATGTAAGATATACATATTCAATTTTGTTACCTGATATAGTCATCGAACAAATCACAGTTGAACAAAACTGTGCGATGTGCCATCTCCCGCTCTTCATTGCTTAATGTCTTCAATGTATATGATCCAGGAATTCCTCCTGTTTGAGGAAGTGATGGAAAACTGGGTTCAATTTGCTCATATTGTTCTTCTTCATTTCTCATTGGTCTGCTCATTCTTGTAGTAAGATCAGACAAATACATTGAACAGAAATCCATACATTCTTGAGCTAAGTAACCGTTCACGATAGAACCTTCGGGATGATTCTTGTTTCGAACATAAGACTTTAATGTGAACATATTTCTTTCAGTTGGATACATCCAACGAAAAGAAACAGGTCCTCCGAGAAGTATTTCAGTTGGAATATGGACATTCAGATGCAGCATGCATGTGAAAAATGATGGGGGAAATATTTTCTCCAACTCACACAAAATTAATGGGGCATCTGTCAACATTTTTTGCAAGAAAGACTTCGACAACTTCTTAGCACAAAGATCTCTAAACAAATGGCACAACCGAATAACACCCACCCTTACATTATTGGACAAAAGATGACGGATTGCTATTGGAAGCAACTCATGCAGTAGAACGTGATAATCATGAGTCTTCAAAGATTTTAGCTTCAACTCTCTTCTGTTGACCCGTTTAGATATGTTGCATGAATAGCCATCAGGAACTCTAATAGTCTCTAATACTTCCAAAAATTGTTTTTTTTTCAGTAGGTGTCATCACATAAGAAGCACATGGAAGTTGCCATTTATTTTCACTGATACGCACAGGATGCAATTCTGGTCTGATGCCCCAATCCACCAAGTCACGTCGAGATCGTAAATCATCTTTTGTCTTCCCCTTGACATTTAGAAGAACTGAAAGCAACATTTCACATATATTCTTTTCAATATGCATTACGTCTAAGCAATGACGTAGAAAATTGGTTGACCAATAAGGCAAATCAAAAAAGATACTCCTCTTCCTCCAATTGTAACAGGTTTCTGTGGAAACATTCTTTCTCTTTCCAGATTTCATTTGACCCTTCCCGAACGAAAAACTGAAATCTTTCAATTCATTAAGAACATCAGTTCCAGACATACGCTGAGGTGGATCATCGGTCTCTATAGTATTATCAAATCTTCGACGATTCATTCTATATGGATGATCCTTTGGCAAAAATCGTCGATGTCCCATAAAACTGAAACTACAACGATGTTTCAGTCTTCTGGATCGTGTATTCTTCATACAAACTGGACATGACAGTTTCCCCTTCGTGCTCCATCCAGACATCATTGCATAAGCCGGAAAATCATTGATTGTCCACATAAGCGCAGCGCGCATCTGAAATATGTCTTTCGAACATGCATCGTATGTGCGCACACCCACATCCCAAAGAAGCTTCAACTCTTTTATTAAAGGTTGCATGTATACATCAATATCAATGCCAGGATCAGAAGGACCAGATATGAGTATACTCATGAAAGTGAAAGGTTTTTTCATACACAACCATGGGGGAAGATTATAAATGTGTATAAAAACTGGCCATGTGCTGTGCGAAGTAAGCATCTGCCCAAACGGATTAAAACCGTCGCATGAAAGACCCAGCCTCACATTACGCACGTCAGCTGCAAAATCAGGATGTCGAGCATCAAATCTCTTCCATGCAAATCCATCTGCAGGATGAACCAACTCATCATCAGTCTTCTTTCTCTCGGTATCATGCCATCTCATTTTTATTGATATGTCATCAGACATAAAAAGATTCTGGAGTCTGGGAATCAATGGAAAGTGCCACATTACTTTCTGTGGAACGCGGGATGGTGTTCCATCAGATTTTGACTTCCAGCGGGATGTGCCACATTTTATACAATCATTTCGTTCAGCGGTTTCCTCCCAGAATAAACTGCAATCTTTCGGGCAAGCATGAATTTTGTTTCTTGAAAATCCAAGTTCCTCAACTAACTTCCATGCCATATAGTGGTTTGAGGGAATATCTGCATCATCTGGAAGTAAATCCTTCAAGAGGGTAAGAATGTAATCGATTGCTGTATTAGAAATCCCATACATAGTTTTCCCATGAAATAATCGGATTAAAAATTCCAGCTTTTTCATTTTATCGCATTGCCGATATACTGGAGTCGTGGCAGCATCATTAAATTTTTTCACCCTATCAATATCATCATTTTCACTAGATGCATCAGCTGTCCTCATATCGAAGTCTTCTTGAGTCGAAATCCTTTCTTTTTCATGATGACGAATAAACGGAAACCGATCATCTAACAAATTCTCCATTCCAGTCTTTTCATTTCGATCATCACCAATTTGAGATTTCGTTTTCTCCCCATTGTGATACCACAGAAAGTAGTTTGCTTGAAACCCATTTTTGGTTATGTGGTAGCTGACTTCTTCACGGCTCAACCAAGGTCTACCAACACAATTGGAACATGGGCAGTGTATGCGACCACTATCTGAAGCATTGTCAAATGCAAAATCTATAAAGCTCTCCAAATTGTTTTGAAAATCATCTGAGATCCGATCGGTTTCATACATCCAACTTCTGTCCATTCTGTAAAAAGAATTTATATAAGTCATTTTGTCATAAACAATTCAATAGGCATTAACTATAATAGAATATACATTTAAGTAAACGATAAAGGAAGAAAATAATCAAGGTATCAACTACACATGTCAAAAAAACATACAAATGTGTTATTGAAAAAATGTAAAACCAACAAGAACTTAATGTGTTATATCACATAACAGCATGACTCATCCCATAACCATATTAGTAGGGTATCATGAACATGAATAACATCAACCTTGTGCCATCCTCCTACCCTACATGACCCCAACCACATGCCACATCTTATTATAGCCTTATCACATCACACCTCATCGAAAAACACTAGGGAAATCATAGTACATCTCACCTGAAGACACATGGACAATCACATCGCATCTTGCCTAAAAACACATGGTCAATCACTTTTGAAGGAAGAGTAGGGAATGTTGTACCCCACTCTCTTGGATTTTAATGATCACAATCACTCTCATAGTGATCTAAGGTTGTTTCAAGTGTTCTTGTTAATAGGCATGATTTCAGGAGCAAGAAGTGGCAAAAAAAAAGAAAAGTGGACTTTTTTCAAGTCCACCGGCCAGCCGGTGTAGGACCACCGGCCAGCCGGTAAGGGCACCGGCCAGCCGGATCCAGCCCATCGGCCAGCCGGTGGACAAGGCAGAAGGGCTTGCCCTCTTCCAGGTGCCACCGGTCAGCCGGTGTCTGGCCACCGGCCAACCGGTGGGCCCAGACAGAATGGGATGTCTTCTGTCCAGACCACCGGCCAGCCGGTGGCCTCCTCACCGGCCAGCCGGTGGAACTCTTTGGAATAGTGAGACCTACTGTCTCACCACCGGCCAGCCGGTGGCCTTCCCACCGGCTAGCCGGTGGCTCCTGGGCAGAAGCTCTCTCCACCTTCCAAGGCACCGGCCAGCCGGTGGGCAAGCACCGGTCAGCCGGTAAGCAAAGTCAAACTAGCCGTTAGAGCTTGACCAGACTTGCCCACTTGATCCCCAACGGCTCCAAGAACCGTTGGCAAAACCTCTCAAATACCAACGGTTATACCAAACCGTTGGTATGTAAGTGTTGGGAAAACTCCAGTTTCCAGTAGTGAGGATCTTACATACTAGGATACACATCATGGATCACTATCAAAACCATAAAAACATTGACAGATCTCAAAAAATGAGTGCATGCCATCATTACCTCATAGAATTGAAAAAAGGTAAGTAACAAGCAATATATCTCACTACTCCATACTCACCCCACAACATAAGGGTCTCACATTACTAGGGAATAATTCTATCCAATACTAAATGATCTTGATCCATTTTTCATATACATATATGATTCACCTCACCAATTACTAAATATTAATAACATACAAAATTATGATTCCATTTAACTAGAGTTAAACCATCAGGTTTTACAAGGAAATTCTATATAAGTATTTGTTTACACTTTAAATAAAGAACATGAATGTCATGTTAACACTCAACATTGATTCATTAATAAATTGTATTCGAATTTTATGGAAATACCAAAATAAATTAGTGAATCAATGTACCTATAGTGGTGCACATGACCACCATGAAACAATCATAAATTTTTACAAAAACCCTAATAATTGGGAATAACGAAATCAAGAATAGAAGTATATGATTTATAAGAGCTGGAACTATATCGTTGATAAAATATAGGAGTCTAACCTGGTAGGTGCTGATCTGATGGAAGATGTGGGGATTGGGAGGTCCTTCTGCAAGGAATAGCTCCAGGAGGACATGAAGTGAATGCTTCTGGAATGTGGGGAGGCCGCTGGCTCGATTTGGTATTTGGGGCTTTTTTTTTCCAACGGTTATTAAAAACCGTTGGGAATGACCAACATTTCCCAACGGTTCCATAGAACCGTTGGGAAAGCAAGATTTTTCACCACTTTTCCCAACGGTTCTTAGGAACCGTTGGGAAAAACCTATCATTCCCAACGGTTGTATGAAACCGTTGGGAAAACTATGCATTGAGGGGTTTTTCCCAACGGTTTCTATAAACCGTTGGGAAAAACAAGATATGCCAACGGTTCATTGAACCGTTGGTACACAACTGTTGGGAAAGGTCCCTTTTCCAGTAGTGAATACATATTTTTTCTGAAAAATTAAATTTGTTCTAATATTATGTATAAAAAACACATAATATGGATTATAAAATTATATGGAGAATATAAAATTAAAAATTCAGTTAATACTATTCATAATCGCTTTTTCAACGGCTAGTTTGATAAGTCTTGGTTGGATGAAACTCGGTGTTGTTTGTAGCGCAATCTATTGAATTACATTTAAAAAATAACATTCTATGAAATATAGGGGTGTTACATTTTTTCAAACTTTTTTAAATTACGTCCTCGAAATTTTAAAATCGGGCTTGGGAACATCATTGAATGTCCCACATCGGAAAAATATTCAATAAAACTATCACTTTAAAAGAAAAAAAGAGAAGTACAAAGGTCACCCGAGATAATCCAAACTAGGATTACATGTATGAAAACATGGATATGGAAGATAAACTAAGTGTTAAGTTATGATGGAGATTGAGTGAAAACATGATCAAGAGAATGTTAACAAAAACGAAACCACAAACATGTGATGGGATAAACATTCATTAGTTTCCCAGTCGGAAAAGTAAAGGGACATCGTTTTTTTAGTTCCATTTCCAAATGTTGAGAAATTTATTTATGAAATTTACTATGAACATAAAGAGATATACTTACATTTTAGGTAGAGATTCATCCTTTAAAAAATTTCTACCACTGACTCATCTTTTTTTCAAACGATGAGTATTAAAGATGACATAGAAAAAATTGAAGCACTAGAATCAAACTCTAGAGAATCACATGATCTAAAAAAAGGATATTCCTTTAGAGAAATATATAAAATTTAATTTCTAAAATTATACCAACAATACCCAACGTTCAATAAATACCATTAAATAAACAATTTTCCTTCAAATCCTTCAATATAATCCAAACTAATATTTAAAACCAAAACATAGAATAATTTGATTACATAGTCTTCCATGTTAAATTGTATATCCAAAAAAAATCGACTACTCTTAAAGTCACATACTTAAAATTAACTAACGAAATCACATATTCTCAATGAAATGTTAGTCATTTCCATAAATATCATATATTTCTATAAATCCAAAATAAATACATAGCTATAAATATATTATTACTCCAAAAATAAAATCCCATAGAATTCTAATTTCCTTAGGCATATAGTGTTCCCAACAGAGCGAACCTCTTACAAAATTACATTTATCAATTAATCACCATATCATTTTCCAATACTATGGATATATATTTGATATGACATAAGATCCCAAATCAATATATTATTGGAAAATAAAATTATTCAACTGAAAATTAATATTCACACTAACCAGGCACATAACTTTGTCCTGTGGTAGGTGATAAATCCCAATATGACTCGGGTTGTGGGTTCGATTCTCGTAGTTTTGCCTGACGTGATGGGTTTTCACATGGTCTGTGTGTTTTCATTTTTCAAAAACAATATTTTATAACAATCTCAAAAAGGAGATAAATTTAACAAAATAACCATAACATAATTTCACTACAAATGATATTTTATATCACTCATTTTCATCCCAAATTTTAATAACAATAATTGTCTTATATTTAAGGATCATATAAACCCAAATGGTAATTTATAACTATATTAATAATAGAGAAGACAATATATCCTAAAATATCAATTTCACAATATAAACTGCCGGGTTACACATACATGTGAAAAGTCGTGAAATGTAATCTCATCAACAAAGAGCACTAATAATTTTAAACATTTCACCATCCATTTATTTCCACATAGTTTCTTCATTGACAAAGAGGTTATACAATAGAATAGGGAATTCACTCGGGTAATTTCCAGGTTCCCTACATCTACAGAAAATTACAATAAATGGATTCTCGGGATGATTTTTTTCTTCCAAAGTACTAATCATTTTTCCATGGAAATTATTTACATTATGTCCTTAAATCCAAAACATAAATCTTTTCTTTGTTCCATTGAGACACTTTTCTAGGGGTCACCTTCCACATTTCCTGCATGAATAAAATTGAGCATTCTTTTCACCATTGTCTCTACTGCTGGAGCTCTTATCATTCACCTCCTTTCTCTTCATTGTTGAGTCTGAAAGTTGGTTAATATATATTTTGTTGGTCATATTTTTGGAAAAAAATTATTCGGCATGAACATAATATCCTTTACACCTATCAACATTCCAATTCATTTATCATTTCCACAATCGTTCCCACCTTGTACATCATGTTCAATATTACTATGACATCCTTGGAATCTAGTCATTGAATGACACAAAAATGCATATTGTGAGTCATAAAATCATTTTGAGTATATCATAACACATAATTTTCAATCTAAAACACCTTAGGATTAAATATGGTTATTTATTCTAATTTTATTATAAAATCCTTCAAATCATTTCGTAATGAAAATGTGAATTATCCTAATAATATCCCCCCATGAGTGTCATAACCAAGAGTGTAGCAAAGCCCATTGTCCTATAGCAAGATACCCCAGGTCAATCATGAAACTCCTTGTCAGAGTTTTCAATCCTAGGTACATCTGTGCCAGAGCCGCCTCTACCTTCTCATATCCATACATGGATGTATTTCATAGAAAACACACATAATATTTACATTAAGAAAATTATTGGATCTTCTTCTATGCTAATCATCAATGTATATCTTAGTGTAGTGCTTCCTAATGAGACTTTTTTATAAATCTAGCTTTTTATGTTTGTACTAAACTTCCTCTGATACTTTCTGTATTGCCCCGACCCCATTTACCCAGAATTGGTGCATTATTCCATAAATTGGCATGATTCAAGGAATAATGTTCTGAAATACCGAGCAGTTTAGAATCATTGGAAGTACTAGATATGTACATAATATTTAAATTACATCATGAAATAAAAAAATAGCATTGTGTCTCCTTTGAACACTCTTATATCCCTTAGCCTATTCCTATTGGTTAATAGTAATATACTTTTTTGCATCCAGGGAAAAATAAAACATATGAAAGGGGTGAGCTCAGATTCATAGTAAGGATAACAATATAATAGAAACTATCATAAATAAGAACAAACATCTAAGGAAATGAATAATAATAGAACCCAAGACATTTATACTAAAACATCCACATAATATGGCAATGATAAATCAAATAATTCTTTTTAATTAATCACATAGAATATATTCTAGTCGAGTAATCACATGTAATATCAATATCCAATTTCATAAGGATGGAGTTCATAATGTAAGACTTCATAACCGCATAGTCATGGCCTTATACCAAGACTACAAATAGGATTTCTTTATGGCCTTGTCCCAAGACAGTAGTTTGTCTCATGAGACCCACCGATGCATCAAGGAGCTACAGCAGGCTCCACCCATCACATAATAAGTCAAATTCATTCCTCATATGAAATGGTTTAAACATAACATAAACATTTGTTTTAATACCTGCATATGAAATGTCAATAATTAATACATAATCTAAGAATGGTAAACAAATAACACATCCACAATCAAACATATCAAAAAACCTTTAAAACAGTGTGGAATAATTCTATCATAATTAATCAAAATTGATCAAGAATAATATCCCATAATGTATGTTGACATAGTTTAAATTTATCATTAAAAATATTTGAGAGAAATATCCCTTTTTCATGAAAACATATAAATGTCTCACTATTTATCCCGAAGTTATTTAAAATAGAATTATGAATAAAAATCTCCCATAGAAATTTTATTATTTTAAAAGGAATTTAAATTTTAAAACATTAATTAAAATATATAAAAATAAAACCAGAATACAGTTTTTTAAACAAGGATATTAATGATAATGATTTATAATAATAAAATTTTAAAACATTTAAACTGATACTATATTTAGAGTTCCTGCCCAAAGGAGAGATGCTTGATTACAAATAATTTAAGTAATAATAACATTATAATATAATGAGAATAAATGTGTACATGATATACTATGTAAAAGTATAATATATACACCAAATAAAAGTGAATTGTCGTATAACAACAAAAACTTCTCAATGGAATTTAAGTTGAGATGAATTCATTTATAATAACTATATCCTTAGGTTATGGTTAATAAATGACATAATTATGTGTGTGAATTATAAATACATTTAATATGATTGGATATTCAGTGTAAATCAATCAGAGTACATTTGCACATATTCCTGTAAAAACAACACCAATGACTTGGATGTTTAACTCAATGAATAGAAATTTATTTAAAATTACTCTTTTCAAGTTTATATTTATGACTTGAGAATTTATAAATGGAGTGATTATGTGTCTCCAAATTATATCCACACAAAGATGAGTGGGAAATAATACATAAGTAAATAATTAGTGATATCAAAGATAATCATGGAGTAACATTATCAATGAAGTTTGCGTAAAACCGAATGAGGTGAAATTTAAATTTGAAATTCCCTAACCGCTTTGGTATCATATGGAACATACACACCAAGAAAGAAGGATCATCCAATGATTATTTAAATACCAATAAATTAATACATATTACAAAAACAATAGAATCATGTGCAGTACATGCACCACACAAAATGTAATAGTAGAAAATATAGCATGAATGTCACTGGAATAAAAGTGAGATGAAAACCCATTACCTCATAGTTATCAATCGAGTCGTATGAAAAAAAGTTATAAACACCAAATTAATTATATAATACCATGAATATAAATAGAATCATGATACTATATATAAAATGGAACTAGAAAATACACCACATGTATTAAATAAGTGTTGAACCATGGAAATATCAAGGAATTAAATGTGAGAGAGGAAACCCCTTACCTTGTACATTTCCCTAGTATAAGGTAGGCTAACATCCTGTATAACGGTGAAATAATTTCTATTAAATTATTCAAGAACCAAATACATAAATATGAGATCATACATGATCTTCTAAAATTTATTTGTTAACGATATTTCAGTAGTATCATTATTTTGGTTGTTAACTGATTCGTTTTCCTTTATATTTTTTGTTACGTACGTCATTTTTTTATGTATAGGTTGTATATGATTCATGTACATAATTATATTATGTTATTAAAAAATATTTTTAATCATTAAATTAAAATAATTCTTGAATGATTATGATGGGGATTGAATCTCATCGCGTTCAGGGAGATGGTAAGTCGTACATACGCACGACTGACAATATCATTATATTGATGTGAAGTCATATGTAAATGGATGGTATATCATATATAAAGAATAATTATCCTGTTATATTTATTATTTAAAGAAATTATAATCATTATCATACCCATAGAAAAATTAATGTATGAATAATAAACTACACCACAATGTTGAGACGGTAAGTCGTACGTACGCACGCATGGTGAATTTGTCATTTATAAGATGGATAGAATAAAGAATATGGTTGTACCATATTTATAATAAAATAACAGTATGTATATAGTACTGGATTTATTATTTTGGTATGGAAACAAAAAAATAAAGAGGAAGAGGAAGAAGAATATAACGTGAAAGATGTTAGTGAAATTATTACCTCTTTTTTCGGGAGTTTCCTTTTGAGTGGATCAAAAGGGCTATTTAGGTTGGATTTATGATAAAAGTATGGCCTCTAGGGTTATGTAAGGGATTTTGGGAAGGTATTTTACTAGGTTTTGGCTGAGCCAAATTTCTTTGAAGGTTTGAAACTAATAGAAGGGGAAGTACACTTTTATCAGAGAGGTGAGAGTTACTTTTGGAAAAGATTGAAATATTATTTTATAATAAAATAATTTTCGGTTTCTAATGGCTCAAAAATTAATTATTTTGAAGATAAGGTGGTTTTAAATCGAAAACAATTCAACCAATATGTTTTATAAATGTTTAGGTTAACAATTTAACCTTATATTTTAGATATGACACTTTGTAGAATAGTTTAACTTTTACCAAGTCATCTTGTATTCTTACAGTAAATTGTTAATAAAATTAAATTAAACATCCAAGAGAACCTCAACTGGTTCATTAATGACATATATAATATTATTTAAGCCTTTTGGATGAACTGTATATTTTTAGAAATAGTATATCAACCAATAATAAAGTATTTTTTTGAAAACTAATTTATGTCAATTTTGACAATTTTTTGTATTTTGTTTTGGTGAATGTCATATCCACATTATCACGTCCAAAAAAATATTTAATTAACCATAAAATGTCATATTAACCTATAAAATTAGTGGATGGCATCAAAAAATTTAAATTTAATTTATTTTAATATTTATTATATAAACTATTTTAGCATTTCATAAATAAGGTAATTACTACATCATCGTTGTGTCATAAATAAATTTAATTATTTAATATCTAAAAATTATAAATAAAAATCAATTATGTAGGAAATAGTTATATCTTTCTAATGATTTTTTACATTCGAATTTATCAAATGTATAACCCTATATTAAAAATGATTTAGCTAATAAACATTGAATTTAACACTTTTAACTTGTGTTTAAATAAACTAATAATAAATCACCTAATTTAATCCACATGGAACTAAAGGATCATATTTTTATACTAAGGTATTTTTGGTCAAATTAAACTTATCAAAGAGAATTAAGAAATGTGTTAGGGTAATTGTAAAATCCTTTTTATGTTTAATTGAACTATTTAGTTTTAACAATAGTAAATAAAAGTCAAAAGATAATATTCAAAAAAATTATTTTCATCTTATTGAATAACATTTTACATTCTGATAATAACCATGTATCTTGGATTTTTTTAATTCAATCCACTGAAGTGGTAAAATTATGTTTTATGCAAATTTGAAAATGCTCCTAGAAAGTGTATAAAAGTATGTAAAAATTTCAATTATACATTATACATGTAATTTTATTTTAAAATTACTCCATTGAATTATATTTATCTTATATAGTTATCTTATATCTATTTTACTTAAAATAAATTTAAATAAAATATATAATTATTTAAATAAAAAGTCGGTTTTAAACTATAACGATTTGTTTTTCACTATTAATGAAAAATTGAATGTTTCCAGTAAAATACAAAACAAATATCCTATGCTTATTTTGATATTCCAAATTAAAAAAATGAATTCTATTTTAACAAATACATTCCATATATTTTTCATTAATTTATTTATAATTAATTCCCGTTGTCAAAACCGAAAAACGGGTTTTTAAAAAGAAAAAACTATCAAAAAATTATTATGTGTTAATGACAAATTTAAAGGTGAAATTACTTATAATGACATAAATAGTATTAAATTATTAAAATATAATGTAATTATTGGTCCAAACTTTCAAATTTATATTGTAGACCATATAAATTATTTCGATTAATAATGTTTTTTCAATTAAAATTTATTATTTTTCATTATTAATCAAAATATGAATGTTATTACAAAAGTACAAAAAATTTATCAAAAATACATTTTTATGTCCCGATTCTAAAGAAGAATTTATTTTCATTAAATTGAATAAATAAAAGTGTAAAATATTTTTTTTGAAAAGTGGATTCCTTTAAAAGGTGGAAAATTTGAAATTTTTGAAAAATACATTTTTTATATGAAAAAATGAATTTGTTCTTATATAATGTCTAAGAAACACATAATATAGATTATCAAATTATATGGAGTATATAAAATTCCAAATTTAGTTAAAATTATTCATAACAGCTTTTTGAACGGCTAGTTTGGTATGCTGTGGTGCACTCAAACTCAGTGTTGCATGTAGTACAAGCTATAAAATTAAATTAAAAAATATATAATACTATGAAATATTTGGGTGTTACACTCTTTGCATCAACTTCTCCCATAAACAATAGGCATCCCTTACCCCACATATCACAACAGCCTTCCAGGGTCACATCACAACTCAAGGAGCAGGAACAAAAAAATTATATCAAGTGGGCTCTTGTCGCTTAAACAAGGCATCCAACCTTCAAACAGAATGAGCTCTCACAGCTCCAAGCATACGGATCTTGGACATTTCAAGAAACATGGTTATTCAAAAGCCTATGAGGTATTATGTTTTTATCAAAAAACAAGTCCATTAATCCATCTATAATTAAAAAAAATTGGTTCCAACTATGTGTAACCTAAATAGAGAGATATCATAGGTATCAAAAAATAGATAAATATAATCATTACATCTATTTGGTTACCAAAAAATTACGAAAAAAAAACCAAATAGCATCATTTACATTCCTCTTTTTTTTATCCAATCAATTATCAATTATTTTTTTACATTACATTCTTTACAAATTTTCATCAATAAAAAACCTAAACAAATAAAGAAATGATATCACACTATATAGAAAAAAAAGAGGCACTAAAATATGATTCACTCAAAATTAAATTTTTTATTAACCAACACTTTTAAGGAAAAAGTGAGAAACCAAATATCACACTCAAAGGGAGATAACAAATCCATTAAAATGCAATATTAACTTATCAATATCCCTACAATGTTTCCACAAAAGAGAGCTTACCGTAGTGTCAGGCTCTTCCATCAGAATATCTTCAATCCTCACCGCCGACTTGTCCCAAGATTGAATTTACCCCTCGATAATGAATTTCATTTTTCTTAAACCCCTTATTGAGAGGAGATCCTTCTTATAAATCCATGTGCCATATAATGTATTGAGAGTCACCCCCCCCCTAGGGGTCTTTCCATCATTCGTTCAACTCCGTCATCTGGATCATTAATTATCAGAATAGTTTTGTCAATTACCTCTTTTGAACTCATGAGAGTTTTTATAAACAGTGCGGATATATGATCAGACATGGAATCCTACTTCTGACATGCAGCATTGTAGATTTACTAAGAATCATTGAATAATTGCTTTGCCTTCATCTTCTTCACTGTTCGGGTCTCCATTGGTAGTGGTAGGTGAGAATAGTCCTTCCTCCCTTTTCGGCTGCTCTCATTGCTCTGGCTCCTCCATGGACTAGGGAGATGGTCATCGGGTACCTCCACCTCCGATTCACCTATAGAAAATCAGTCATCATTGGTCTCATTTCCAGGATCCTTTGTCTCATTCAAGGCGGCACTAGCCTTGCCATCCTCTGGAACCTCATTCGATAGTAGAGAAAAATGGATGTCGAGAACAATAGTGTTTGCATGTCCCCGTGGAATTACCCTTAGCATAGGCTCAACAGCTGAACCATTACTCAAAGCAGGATGGTCACCACTACTTAAAAATAACAACAGTTTTCTTATTAATGTTCTCTCATCCATTTTTTCAAATGTTAACTATACAATTTTATTGATACAAAATATAATTCCCAATACTTTACATGTACATATTATATCATCATAGAAGAATATTTATTACATAACACAACAAAAGAACACCAGGCCCGTACAGGATTTGTGTCTTTAAAAATTGGGAAATATAAACAACTTGTTTGTAAGACATCCTCATTGTATCCCACTTATTTCTTCATAACTAGACTCATTTTTTACTTATGTTACTTAATACCCTTTTTCTTCAACAGGGGAAGAGATACATATGAAAGAATGAGATCAAATTATCAGTATCAGTAAATAAGGGAAATATCAATCATAAACATAACAATTGAAAATATTATCCTATATATAAAAAATCATAATATCATGTCATTAGATAAATCATAAAATATAAATGCAATCCCAATAGTAATAACATAAGACATGAAAATTTTGTTGAATACACACATAATAATAGAAAATCATTTCACATTAGTCAAGCCTTATTGATGAGACAATCATAGCAGACAATTTCCATTACTGGACCCATTTCACTCCTCATTCCAGCCCGATATTACTATACCATATTGACTTGTTATAATAGTCATGTCTATCTAATGATATATAGATCATTACATAATTAATTTGTGGGAGATATAGGTCTGCACCTCTCATTATGAAACTATTTTTATGTGTTCCCAAAAAACCAAAAAACCATTCACCATAGCATAAACCATGAAATAAAATATGTTTCTGAAACATAATATCATCATAATTGAAATAATAAATGGATTTTCTAAATAAAATATCACCATAAACACCCTAATATCTTGGTAATAATTGGGATATTAATATATCCCTTTTTCAGGTGTTTTTTCTAACATGGAAAATAATTTAGAGAAAACATATTATATTAATTCTAGAAGAAAATATCATTTCTTATACAAAACATTTTCCTTCCTCAAAATTCCACACAATTTTAGAAAAAATAATTCTATGTGAAAAAACCTTGTATGATTTTAGGGGAATATTCAAATAAATAAGGTGTCATGAATCTGTAAAATTCAATTCAAGTCGTATATGTAAAAAAACATTCTCCTGGTACTTTTTCCAAAACGTAAAAGAGTACCTCAAATTGAATAATAAAAAAAATTACTTTCATAAAATTTAATAAAAAATTACGGTAGAGTAAAATTAACAATAAAAAAATGTATAAGAAGAGAAATAATATTACATAATTAGTAAACACAGAAGTGGACAATAAATATACTCTAGTAAATACTTATGTATAAACAATCTCAGAAAAAAAAATTCATACTTGAAATGTTATTCATTACCTTCATTCTAATATGCTTCCTATATACACGATCATCATTTATAACGATTTAAATAATGTTAATGATTTATTCCAGAAACATAATAATTTCATTATAACAATTATGATCATATGTTTCTCTGTTTTTTAGTAACATTTCATTGTTACTAGTTATCCAGTTATTTCCAGCTTTATGTTCTTATTCATATTTTGTTGGATATGTTGTTACTACTATATTTATGATATAGTAATATCATTTACATAATGTAATTATTTTAATATATATCATAATAAATTCATTTATATAATCATTTGTTAATGAACATTATGTGGAATGAATCACATCGCACGGTGGAGACGTTAAGCCATTTGTATCCAAAAGAGGCAAAATTATTCCCATAATTATTGTATGCTATTAATGTTGATGGGGTATAATATCTCAGAATAAAAACAATTTTATATCAATAATATATATTTACTAATTCCATCATTATACTCATCCATGTATAGTGGTGGTGAAAAACGGATTACACCACAGCACAGAGATGATATGTCGTACGTACAGACGCGTGGGGATTTAATTATACATAGTATCGATAGAATTTGAAATATAGTTGTCTAAAATATATAGTCACATATTAGTATGTGAATGATAATAATGTTATTAATTTATAATTAATAAAGTAATGAAGAGGAAGAAATAGAAGAAGAAAAAATTTCAAAAGAATCGGTAGAATAGATTATCTCTTCCTTAGTGTATTTCCCCTAAATCTATACCTAGTGAATTATTGTTGGTATTTATAGATGAATATAACCTCTAGAATAAAAATCATCTTGTTTAGAAGGAAACAATAGCGGGGTGTTCAAGCTTGAAGGCTCAAAATGAAGTGAAAATGTGAGGGAGGAGGTTCCCTTTTATAATTGAGGTGTGGGTCACTTTTGTAAACTCAATAATGAATAATTTATAATAAAATTAAACCATATAAAAAAACCTCCAATGTGTCCCAGTTTTCATGTATGAGATGATATAGGGTTTTAATATCACCAATCAATAAATTTTGGACAACATAGTTTTTCGATTTAAACCACATATTTTTAATTGAGACTTAGTTATCCAATTTAATTATAACTATTGTAATAAAATTATAAATATTTAATGGTTTTAAATACTTACTTATATAGTGTTAATTAAAAATAAATTGATATTTACTGTCATTTTAAACCTTATAATTATCACATTGTAGTTTTTATATATTTTTATGATTTTTTAAAAATTTAATAAAATATTATTTTTATAAAATAGCAATAGTGTCAATTATAACACTATTTATTTATTTTAAATTAAATGAAATCCATACAGAAGCTAATTTCAAAAAAAAATTTAATACAGTCCTAACATGCCGTACTTACTGAAAAAACTCATTTATAACATTAATTATTCATATTTATTTATTTTAATATTTTTAAAACCATATATTTGATATTTCTATTAATAAAATTATTTCTACAAAACTATTATGTCATCATTAATGGTACTTATTTAATCTCTAAAAATAAAAAATTTCTTCCTATGATGTCTATAATTCTTTTATATTTATATAGAATTAAAATAGTTGATATAATATCATCGTTTACCATATATTAAAATTAGTATACTTATATAAAATGAGATTGTGACATTTTTTCACATTCATCAGTTTTTATTAAATTCATTGATATTCAAAGGTAAGTGTCTATATGGTGATTCCTTTTATAAAAATAAATTATAAGGGTCACATTTAGTCATCCAGTTCGATTTTTACATGTGTTATGGTAATTTAATAATATAAATTTTCCCTTAATTACCTGATTTTTCTATAACCATGGTAATACGAATAATTACAAATTTTACTATTCATAATTAACAAATAAAAAAGTATCATATTAACATAACATAGAACTACTGATTAAAAATATGGAACACATTTTTACAATTTCAAATAACAAGAGTTTAAGTAATTAACTTAAGATTAATCTCATTGTCGAATTGAGAAAATTGGTTTTAAAAACATAGCAAAAGATTGAAATTTTTTAAAATTTGAATTTAGTGTAAAATTAATGCTATTGAAATAAATTATATTGACTGATATGGATATATTATATTTATACCTCAATCCCATTAAATATTATTATTTATCAATGTATATTATATTGATGAAAAAATTATTTTAAATTAAAATTTAGCATGTTTTTTCAATTCCCCAAAAAAATAAAGTTATCAAAAAAATATCATAAATTTATCCAAAGTAAATTTTTATATCCCATATGAAAATAACATGTTTATGTTTTCATATAAAAAATTTTAATTTTTCAAAATATTAATTAAAGATAGGTTATGTTGTACCCTTGGTTCGAGGTATGTGGCCTTTGTTTATTCTTTTTTATATGTTTAAAGTGAATGTGATGAGTTGGGAAAAGGTTGGGAGAGTTTGGAATAGATTTATATGAGTTTCGAGGCCTTTAAAGGGGTGCACATTTTGAGAAAGGTTAGTGGAAACTGTGTGGATTCTCAAGGTAATCGTGCTGGGGAGACAGTAGGCTTTGCATGGTCTGCACATGGTTTGTTACACCGTGCGAGGAAACCATGCAGACCCTTGCTCTTGAGGTAGTAGCGTGCGCACGGTTAGTGCACAGTTTTCTGAACCGTGCGGGCTAACCCTGCAGCTACTTAAAAATAGGGTAATAAGTTCTGGGCTTCCTCGGGCTTAACCTATTTGACTCCAATCTTCCTCCCACTCGAGCCTCACTCAGTATTTTGGGTTCTCAGGGGTTAAAGGTGCTCTCCCACTCTATTTTGAATTTTTTACAAGGGGCTTCAAGCTGATTTTAAGGTGGTTTCTCCCGGGTAAGTCTATCCTCTTGTTTCTCTTGTGTTTTCCTTTAGATCTACATCCCTATCTTTTGTTGTTTTCTAGATCTACACTTCTTGTGTGTAGATCTAGGGTTGTGGTTGCCTTGAAAGTAAATATTAAGGATTGTGGATGATAGGGAAAGGGGATCTCGAGAGTTTTCGGTGGTGCATTTGTCGGATTTGAGGTGTGGTGAATTGTGGGTCGATTTCTTGGGAACCCTAAAGGTAGGTGGCCTCCCTCTCGACTCCACTTGGTTATAACTAATGGTTCTTTTCTACAATTAATTTTTATGTTGAAAATTAATTGTGAATTTTTATTATTAATTGGTTGTAAATCCCTTTTGAAATGTTTTTGGGATTTTTGGGGAAAAGAGGGTTTTTTGGTGAAATTCCATTTTTGTGAATTTTAAAATATTGATTTTAAAATGGGATGCTATGGTTGATTTGTAAAAATGATTGATCGGAATGGTTTTTAATAAATGTTTTGTTTTATTAAAATGTTTTTTTGCAAGGAGAATGGTTTTCAATAATGGGGGGATTTATTGAAGTGGATTGATAGGAAATGGAATTGGTTTATTGCATGCGGTTGTGACCATGGGTGGGTTATATGCTTGGCTTTGGCTTGTTTTGAATATTTTGTGGAAGTGGATAGAAGTACCACTATAAAAAGGGGATGAATAGTGGATGAAAGGGCCACTATCAATTGTAAGTGGAAGGCAAGTGACACTTGGTGTGAATGGGTGAGCAGGTTGGATAGAAGCTCCACTGTTTGGTTGTATGGTTGTTTTGTTGTGCATTGCTTTCCAAGATGGAATTGTTGTGCTAATGTGTAAATGTTGGAATGGTTGTGGCTTGTTTGGTTGGCTTTCGCTTGGTTGCTTGGTTTGGGTGTGATGGCTTGGTAATGGCATGTTTTGATTATGAAAATGTTTTCACTTGTGATTTTATTTATATAAACTATTTTATATAAAAGTGCTAACAGGTTTATCCTAGTGGTGCTTGTAGGGAAGTAATTTGGGTAAATCCTACTGAGTTTTAGTACTCACCCCCTTCTTTGGCACATTGGTTTCTTTGCAGATGTTGTGTATCGTGGTGTGTGAAAGGGTAAGGCATCTCCCTCCTTGAGTGGTGCATTGTGATGTCTCGGTAGAGCTTGGAGCTTGGAGCTTGGTGTGGAGCTATGGTGGTGTCATGGATCGTAGTGTTTGCCTTTAGTTTCTACTTGTACTATGATATGGTTGGTTGTATTTTCATTGTGTTTTATTGTGGAACAATGTGGTTGTCTTTTGGGAATACATGTTTTGGTTTGAAAGTGCATCATATAGTGATTGATAGTGGATGGTTTCATTGGTTTTGTCTTAAGGGAAAATTGTTCCCCAACATGAACTTGAAGCCCTCAGCATTCATTTCAAGCCTTTGGCATCTTGGGAACATCTTTTAAGGCCATGTAGCCCTGACCACCTCCTTAAGACAATGAGGTTGGTGCGGTATTTTACAAATGGTATCAGTTTGTTTGGTCCTTCGGTGTTGATTCTCGGATTTGGTGTTGACATTCATGGTAGTATACTCCTTGAGTCAGGATGGTAGCAAGGAATAGGATTGTTGGAATTTGGAATGTATACCTTAAAAGGATGTAGCTAACCCTTTTATGATGAAATTCAAGTTACCATGGAGTTGGGTACATAAGTGTTTTGGAGACACTTATTGGCATTGGAAATCTCATGGTCATGGGTGTAGAAAATGAGATGAGCATGAAATTCATGGTAGAAATGACTTCCCACTAGGATGCATATTTCATTGGGAATAATGATTTATGAGCGGAATTGATAAATGGTTTTTCAAATGTGTGAAATTGTAATGTAAAAAAATTGGTATTTTGAAAATGGTTTGGTTTTGAAAATGGTGAACCCTGGGAAATGTGAACTGCTGGAAATCCTTGTTGTTAACGTGTTGTGTAATGTCATTTGAAATGGAACTTTGTGATGTCTACAGAAGTGAGACTCATGGTTTTTTGTTTTCTATTTATAGAAATGGAATAGGGTAGGCATCATAGAGACCAACCAGAAAAGGCTGTTGAGAATGTGGTTTCACCTGAGCATTAGGTGAACCAACAGTTAGTGAAAAGCATAGTGCAATCTTTCCAAGCCGTGGAAAGTGGAAATAATGTGGATGAACCAAGGCATGTGGATCATGATGTTCAGGTTCAAAAGCAGAATCCACTCATCTATTAGGTTGATTCAGACCCAGAGAGGGAAAAATCATTATTGAAATGAATTAACAAGATCTTCGAGTTCTTCGGATCATCGGTAGAGTTAAAAGTGATGTTGGCCACGTATATGTTGGAAGATCTAGCCCTTATGTGGTGGGAGTTGGTAGCCCAATCAGGGATGTACCAGGTTATGATGTGGGAAGGATTTGAGGAATTGTTTAACAAAAAATTCTAAGAACATACATTTAGAATTCAGTGTATGACTGATTTCTTCAGTTTGAAGTAAGATCTTATATCTGTGACAGAGTATGCAGTTAAGTTTATGAACATAGTTTTGTTTTTCCCCAAGGTGGTGGGTAGCACGACGTTGAAGGAAATGATCTTTGAAGCGGGGTTAAGGAAAGAAATATGTTCAGAGATAGTGGTGTTGTGTAAAAATGATTACACAAAGATGGTGACTAGAGCCTCAGTGGTTGAGCGGGATCTGTTGGGAGCTCCGGGCGGGGGTAACATGGTGGTACTCATGGGGAATAGTGGGAACTCTAACGCTGGGTTCAAGCGATGGAGGGACACTTCTCCCCATGGTGGGAATATGACACATAATCCGATGACAGGATTGATAAATCATCCTCAGAATCCCCATAGCAAGCTGAGATGTTTTTAGTGTGGTTCTACAAGCCACATCATGCATGATTATACGACACAACCTCGAGGATGTCATAATTGTAAGCAAATGGGGCATCTATAGAGTTATTGTCAGAATTCTCTAAGGTCAGGTGCACGTGACACTCCTTAGGGATCGAAGACATTTTATGCTTCGACAAGACGGGTACAACAGCACACCCCTCATCAGCCGAGTAAAGTGGGTCACAGTGATTCTCAGAAGGCCACGACGCCTCAGCAGGGAAATAAAGAGTAGATTGTGGCAAGCAAACATGTGTTTGGAGATGAGCAGGTTGTGGTGGATGATCAGTCAGGACCATTCACGATGTGAGGTACTATTCTTTTAAATTCTACCTTGATGCACGTTCTGTTTGATACGGGTGCTTCACAATCTTATATTGTTGCACGTGTGGTTGATTTGCTGGGTTGAAGGGTAGAAATGATGCCCTCGGTTTTCAAACATCAAACTCCTCTGGGTCAAAGAGAGTTTCGGGCCTTCTTGTGTATAGAATGTTGTATCATTTTCAGTGAGGTTGAGATAGTGTAGAATTTCTCAATGCTTGAGATGGATGGGTATGATGTAATCCTAGGAATGGATTGGCTGGTGGTGTTTAAGGCCCACATCAATTGTGATGTGAGAACAATGGATTTTACAACACACGATGGCATTAGACATATTTTTATAGGAGAGAAGCACGAATGGTAGGGTGCAACGGTTTTTTTGGCAGCACTAGTGGGTAACATATCGTATCAGTTGGCAGTTTTGTTATTGGAATTGGTAGAGGGTGTTGAGAAGAGTGTTCCTCTGGTAGTGGTGGATCAGTTCATGGATGTTATTCCTGAAAAATTCTCTATGTTACCTCCCGTAAGAGAAGTGGAGTTTACAATTTATCTCTTTCTAGGGACCAGTCCTATCTCACTTGTGACTTACAGGATGGCACCATCTGAATTGTGGGAATTGAAAGTCCAGTTGGAAGATCTAGAAAACAAAGGGGTTATCCAGCCTAGCACATCTTTGTGTGCAGCACCAGTGTTGTTTTTGAAAAAGGCAGATGTAACTTTGAGGCTCTATGTTGATTATCGTAGACTTAACCAAGTTATGAAAAATTATAGATATCCACATCCAAAAATTGATGATTTGGTTAACCAGTTGAGGGGAACCTAGTGGTTTTCCATGATCGACCTAAGGTTGAGATATCATCAATTGTGGGTGAGGAAGGAGGATATTCCTAAAAAAACATTCCGAAGAAGATATTATCATTATAAATACATGGTTATTCCCTTGGGTCTAACGAATGTGCGAGTGGTGTTTATGGAATCGATGAATCAGATATTTCAAATATATTTTGATTCATTTGTGGTGTTATTTGTAGATGATATTCTGGTGTATTCAAAGACGAGGGTGGAACATGAGAAAAACATAGTGATAGTGATGGGGATCTTGAGGGATCTTCAGTTGTATGCCAAATTTTCAAAGTGTGACTTTTGGATACATGAAGTTCATTTTCATGGACATGTGATTTCTGAAAGTGGAGTCTTTATGGATCCAGAAAAGATAGAGGCCATTACCTCATGGAAACCACCAAATAATGTGTTTGAGATACAGAGTTTTCTTGGTCTAGCGGGGTATTTTCGGCATTTTGTTCATGATTTTTCACGTTTGGATTCTCTGATGATGACTTTGACAAGGAAGAATGTTCCATTCCAGTGGAATTAGCACTGTCAACAGTGTTTCGAAGAGCTATAGGATCGCCTTATATCAGCACTAATCTTGGTTTTTCTAGAACTAGGAAAAGGGTATGTAATGTATTGTGATGCATCGAGATCATGGTTTGGGTGCGTTCTCATTCAAGGGAATCATGTTGTTGCATATGGCTCACAGTAGTTGAGATTGCATGAGAAGAAATGCCCAACTCATGATTTTGAGTTGGTAGCAGTGGTCCATACTTTGAAAGTGTGGCATCATCATCTATTTTGTGAGAAATTCACAGTATACACAGATCAAAAGATCTTGAAACACATTTTCTCACAAAGGGATTTAACCTTGGGGAAAAGGAGATAGATGGGATATCTACAGATGTTTGATTTTGACTTGATGTACACACCGAGTATGGGGAATGTGAGGATCAGGGTGATAGAGAGGTCTTCTTTCTGGTTTTTTATTCCGGACTTGGTTGGCCTGGTTAGAAAGGAACAGATATCTGATTCTGAGTGTGTGACCATGGGGTCAAGACTCAATGATGGGGAGACTATTGACGGTTGGAAACTGAATGGAGATTCAGTTTTTTATTTTCATAATCGGATATTTGCACCAGTTTCTTTTCAGGAGGATATTTTCAGGGCGTATCATCATTCCAGGTGGTCTGTTAAACCTGGAATTCAGAAAATGTATAAAGTGTTCAAATCGCAGTTCTGGTGGGTTGGTATGAAAATTAGTGTGGCTGAGTTTGTTTAGATATGCTTGACTTGTCAGCAGGACTAGGCAAAGCGTTAGAGGCTAGCACGAATGTTGCAGTCTTTACCAATCTCTATATTGAAGTGGGAGCATATAGCGATGGATTTTGTCAGAGGTCTCCCAAGAACTATCAGAAAGCACGATGCCATTCGGGTGATAGTGGATCAGCTAATGTAGTCAGCCCATTTCATCCTGATTCGTGAATCTCAAATGGTGGAGGATTTGTCCAAAATATATATCCAGGAGGTGGTAAAGAGTCATGGTGTTCCAGTTTCAATTTTATCAGATAGAGATCTGAGATTTACATCTCGTTTCTGAAAATCCTTGTAGTAAGCCCTTGGGACACAGTTGACGACGAGGAAGGCGTATCACCCTCAGACGGATGGTCAATCCGAGAGGGCGATACAAACTCTAGAGGATATTTTGTGGGCTTATGTCATGTATTTTGGTGGCTCGTGGGAGGATCACTTGTCGTTAGTTGAGTTATCATACAATAACAGTTATTAGGAATCTATACAAATGGCTCTGTTTGAAGCATTGTATGGATAGCCATGTCGTTCTCCACTATGTTGGGTGGAATCAGGCGGTTCCTCGATCTTTGGACTGATCCTTGTCCAAGATACTACGGAGAAGATATTGTTGATCAGAAAGAGAATGAAGATGTCTCAGAGTCATCCAAAATCATATGCATATCATCTTCGATGGCCTTTATAGTTCGAGGTGAGTGATTATGTGTTCTTGAGGACCTTTACTAGGTTGTGACATCGTCAGTTTGGAAAGTAGGGAATGTTATATATGTGGTATATTGGACCATTTGAGATTCTTGAGCGGGTTGGTGAGAGGGCTTATCATTGGGCTTTTCCACCTAGGTTTAGTGCGGTGCACAATGTGGTTCACGTGTCGCAGTTGAAAAATTATCTTCCAGATCTATACCATGTGATTCAATGGGATCATGTTGAGATAGAACTGAAAGATTCTTTGGTACGCATGTGAGTGCGGGTTGTGGATAGGAAAGAGAATGTCTTGGGTGGTAAAATCATCAGTTTAGTTCATGTTTTTTGGAAGCAGGGTCAGATTCAATAGGAGAATTGGGAGCAGGAGAAAGAAATGGTCGAGCAGTAACCCGAGCTCTTTCGACAAAGGGCAGGTTCACTACTATTCGAGGAAAAAAATTCCAATTGTTGTGAGAATGTAGCACCCCCAGTTTGAGGTATGTGGCCTTTGTTTATTTTTTTTATGTGATTAATGTGCATGGTATTAATTGGTAAGATGTTGGGAGAGTTTGGAATGGTTTTGGATGATTTCGGAGGCCATTAAAGGGGTGCAGGTTTTCAGAACGGTTAGTGGAAACCGTGCAGATTCTCTATGAAAACGTTCAAGGGAGACAATAGTCCTTTCACGGCCTGTGCATGGTTTGTCAAACCGTGTGAGGAAACCGTGCAGACCCTTGCTATTGAGGCAGCAGCGTGTGCACGGTTAGCCCACATTTTTTCAAACTGTGCGGCCACTTAAAAATAGGGTTATATGTTCTTGGATCCCACGGGCTTAAGCTATTTCACTCCAATCTTCCTCCCACTCGATCCTGACTCGGAATTTTGGGTTTCCAAGGGTTCAGGGTGCACTCCCAGTCGATTTTGAAGCCTTTCTAAGGGGTTTCAAGGTGGGTTGAAGGTGACTTCTCCCATCTAAGTCTCTCCTCTTGATTCTCTTGTGTTTTCCTCTAGATATACATCCCTCCCTTTCGTGGTTTTCTATATATATACTTGTTGTGTGTAGATATAGGGATTTGTATTCCTTTGATGTTTATATTGAGGCTTTTCGATGTTAGGGAATGGGGATCTAGAGAGGTTTCAGTGTTGTGTTCTCCGGATTTGAGGTGCGGTGGCTTGTGGGTCGATTTCTCAAGAACACTAAAGGTAGGTGGTTTCTCTCTCGACTCCACATGGTTATAACTAGTGGTTGTTTTCTACAATTAATTTTTGTGCTGAATTTTATTTTTGAATTGTTATGCGAAATTGGTTGGAAATCACTTGGGTGATTTTTTGAGGATTTTTGGTAAAAAGGGGGGTTTTTGGTGAAATGCTATTGTTGTGAATTTTAAAATGAAGATTTTAAAATGGGATTCTATGGTTGATTTGTGAAAATGATTGATGGGAATGGTTTTCAATAAATGGGGTGTTTTATATAAATGTTGTTTGGAATGGAAAAATGGTTTTCAATAAATGTAGGATTTATTGAAGTGGATTGATATGCAATGGAATTGGTTGATTACTTGTGGTTGTGACCTTGGCGGGTTATATGATTGGATTTTTCTTATTTTGAATGTTTTGTGGAAGTGGCAAGAAGTAAAACTATTAAAAACGGATGGATAGTGGATGGAAGGTCCACCATCAATGGTAAGTGGATGGGAAGTGCCGCTTGGTGTGAATGGGTGAACGGGTTGGATGGAAGCTCCACCATTTTGTTGTATGGTTGTTTTATTGTGCATTTATTTGCAAGATGGAGTTTTTGTGCAAATATGTAATTGTTGGAATGGTTGTGGCTTGTTTGGTTGTATTTCCCTTCGTTTCTTGGTTTAGGTGTGATGGAATGGTAAGGGAATGATTGTCTAATTAAAATGGTTTCACTTGTGATTTAATTTATATAAATTGTTTTATATAAATGTGCTAATGGTTTCATACTACTGGCATGTGTACGGAAGTCATTTGGGAAAATCCTACTGAGTTTTAGTACTCACCCCATGATTTGTCACATTGGTGTATTTGCAGATGTTGTGTATCGTGATGTGGGAAAAGGTAAGGCAGCTCCCTCCTTGAGTGGTGCATTGTGGTGTCTCGGTGGAGCATGGAGTTTAGAGGTTGGTGTGGAGCTTTGATGGGGTCATGGCTCGTTGTGTTTGTCATTTATTTTCCACTTGTACTCTAATATGGATGGTTGTATTGGATTTCGATTGTATTATGGAACAATGTGTTTGTCTTTTGAGAATAAATGTTTGGGTTTGAAAGTTCATGCATCATATGGAAATTGATAGTGGATGGTTTGGTTGGTTTTTTCTTATGGTAAAATCGTTCCCTAACTTGATCTTGAAGCCCTCGACATTCATTGCCAGCCTTTGGTGTCTAGGGAACGTCTATTAAGGCCAAGTAGCCCTCAATGCCTCCTCAAGCCAATGAGGTAGGGACAGGGTGTTACAGGTTCTCCATTCAAAAGTTTAAAATTATCCTTTAAAATGAGGTTTTTAAACAGCAAATAGTGTTTTATTCAAACACTATGTCTAAATTATCCATTGGATGACTATCAAAAATATATTATTAATCATATAACAATTATATATCATATTAATTTCATTTCTGAAAGTAATTCACTCAAAAATAGAAATATCAAATTGATCTATAATTATTATAGATAATTGATAGCCAATGATTCATTAATTAATTTTCATAAGTTAGATATAATTATCCCCACTATGATAAAGGCTAGGCTTTAATGGAAATTTTATAAGAAGGGTATTTCATGGTTTTTTTAACCTCAGGATTTCAATTAAAGAGAAAAAACTATATAATCAACAGTATTTAAAAAAAGTATTTCATAAAAACATCTGGGTTTTCACGAGTTAGAAAAAAAATAACATCTTATTTGGAAGACCTCCTTTAGATCTCTTCTTATGGGATCTAGGATTTTCATTTTTAGAATACCATAACATATATAACATTAATCATTAATTTTTTTGGGGAAAATTGGAATGGTTTTGTGACCAAATTTTTCAAATAGTTTTGAGGATGTGTGGGAGGAGGATCCTTTTAATAATTGGGGTGAGGAACAGTCTATTATTCCCTCAAATATTAATCTAATATAAATTAATTCTCCATTCAAAATTTCATAAAATTGTTTAATCTATAATCTGGGATGAGGATGATTCGAAATAAAATAAACCAAAATCTATTTGGACATTTCTGGGTAACATTCATACCCTAATAATTTTTATTTGTCCCTTATTTGATTTATATAACACTTACCATGAAGACATGTGATTTTAATACATAACGGATAATATAGTTACAATAAAATGAATGAAAATCCATAGACGATACATGGATGAATTTTTTCACTCTACCCAATTAATTTGTCTTATTTTCAATTTTTTTAATTTTATGTCATTTAATAAAAAAATATTTATTTTAAAATATAATTGTTATCAAATTTGAGTATATTCAACAATTGACATCTTTAAAATATCCTAAAAACAAGATAACATCAAAAGAGTACTTATAAAACATATTTATTCTAAAATTAATCTAAATAATTCTATTATGAAATTTATTATATAAAATTATATTAATTTTAGTATTTTTAATGTCCTTTATTTAATATTTAGTTTAATTAATCAATTATTAAATAATCATTATGTTTATATTTATGGGAATTCTATTATCACAAATATTTATTAATAAATTACCATGATGCTTAAAAATATTTATATTTACAAATATGATTTAATTTAGAACATAACCCTTATATTACCACTCCTTTATGATATTTGCCTTCATAAAAATATAATTGGGGAAAATTGACTTCACATTGATTATAATATTATAAATTTTATATTTTAATCCAAAATATATATAACAGTACCATAATTGATCCTTGGATTATTAGTGGTGAAAAATAATCATCCAATAAAATTAATACAATTTTTAGGGTAATTTTATATTATTATTTTTAAGCATAATTACCTGACATACCCAAATCGTCGGTAATAAAAAATATTACTACTATTACTATTAATATTGTCTTAAAAATAAATAATTTTATTTACCAAATATGGAACTTGTGATTAAAAATATGGAATCTATCTTTTAAAATTCCAGACAAATAGATTGTATAAGTTAATGAAAAAATAATCACATTAAAGGAATGAGAAAACATGTTTAATAGATAAAAACCATAAAAAGATAGAAATATTTGTATAACTAAATTAAATTCAAAATAGATTTCATTTACAAAAAATGTATTAAATTATAAATCAATTATCCAATTATACATTAATTCTTATAAATAATGAATTTAACACCGTAAAATTTTATCACTAATTTTTTGTCAGTTGAATTGTAATATTTATTTTACTATTCACCAAAAAATGAATATTATCATAAAAATACCAAAAATTCCACCAATGGGATTATTTATAATTCTATTTAAAATAAAATCATTTTTCATATATAATATTTAATAGTAAAAGAAATTAGACATAAAATATCTTCTCCTTCTGTAGGTGTTAAAAGTGACTTTTTAAAAAATATAGTTTTTATGCCTAGGATAGGATTTTTTTCATATGTTATATCTATAAAGCCTGTGGGATGAAGAAAATAAATATATTATTTAACATAAAAAATATATTTTGTTAATATCATTTTATAATTTTCTTTAATTTAGTTTATTAACAAAAATATCTTTTAGATCATAAAAATAAAAATATTATGTTTATATTCAATTAGTTTATATATTTTTTAATTTGTATCTCATGAATTAATTTTATAATTATTTGAACAATGTATTTTAAATAAATTTTTTATTATATTCATATCTTAAAATATAACATCTATGTTATAATTTTAAAACTTAAAGAAAAATTTATATTTTTTGTTTGATCATGCAGTTATGTGAAATATCGGCTATCAATGAATATTAACTCAAAAACAAACATAAAATAAAAAATTATGGGGATTTTTTGGAGTAGCATCCTTTCAGTTAAAATCATTATCTTGAATTAGATTCTAAACTCTATAATCTATTATTTGATTCACACCTCCATATTGAATTACAATATTCTCAACCCAAATATCTTATAGTTGTCCCATAGATTTATAATCTCTTTGGAATTTCTCAACTATGTACACAATAATGAAATTCTCTACACTATCATGAATTTATTTTTCATCAACCCCACATAAATTACAAAATAATTTTGAGGGAGATATGGGGCTAACATGATTTTCTATTAGAATATAACCAAACATCCATTGTTTTTAGTTAAATCCAAAATTATTTTTAATAATAGAACCAACTATCATACAATCATAATCGATTAATATATATGACTCTTGATCAATAAAACATTACTCAATTATTAACCCATGATTATAATATTTGATTATGAATTATTAAATATTCATAATCATATACGACATAGAGATTGAATAAATATATTTACATTTCTTTTATATACCTACTAAATAATAAAAAAAGTAATGGATGATGTAATGAAATATCTTGAAATTTTTTTCACTAAATCATTTATTGAGAAAATACCCCATTCATCCTGAAATAACGTTTATAATATTATAATTTATAATGTATTTACGAAAATAATTTCTTCAAAATTACGATCTACTCATTTTATTGGAGATTAAATATAAATGAAATATTATAAATTAGGACAAATAATTTATGTCGAGTTTGTTAAAGAAATTAATTTCTCATTTTAAATAAATACAAAAAAGTAGATAAAATAGAAAATGACTTCAATTTTTATGAAAAATCAAACAAGGGTAATAGTTATTTTAATAAATATTTATAAAAATTAAAAAGAAACCATATATCATGTTTAAAAACATTGATATTGTAGGAAAAATAATTATGAACAAATAGTGAAACCCTATTTTTTCCATAAAGACTATCTTTCTGTATTGTGAGTACATTAAAAAGGTAATATGAAATGAAATAATGAAAGCATAGAAATTACATATATGTTAAAAAATTAAATAATACATGGTATCTATGTATCATATAATTACATCATCAAAAAATTTAAGCAAAAACCCCCATTTAAAAATTATATTCTCACAAAAATACACATATATCATGGGGTCCATAATTTTTAATATCTCTAACCTAATATAAAATAAATTTGAACTTATTGTTATTTAACATTGACACATTTTTATTTACTTTAGTGGGGTAATTTTTTTTACTAATTACATATTATTATTTATATGTTACCAATTTTTCATTATCACCAACATTTCGTGTCTTAGCTACTCTCATTACCTTGTATGTTTTCAGTGTATAGCCACGTTCATTAAAAATTTATGTTGGTTAGTTTATACAAATAATTTTCATTATTATCTTTAATATAAATTTTTTTATTCGAAATATAGTTATAACCATTAATATTAATCATTATGGTCAAATAAATGACATCATGATGTGAAAATGCTAGTTTATATATATGCATGAGTTATGTTTACATTTCTCAATGGATGAAATGAATTAAATGTAAATAATAATTCACAATATCAAAAAATTAATATATCATATATATTTTATATATTTACATTAAATATAACATAACAAATAACCATGTCTTATTTGATGAAAAATAAAATTTTTATTCGCCGAGATGGTTGTTCTCACAAATAAGGATTCACAATTTAATTTATCTTTATTGAAATAGGGTGTGTGGTAAGTGATGTTTTCATAAATATAAAAAATACTTGTATAATAATATATTACATATTATATACATTCATGATATTGAAATTCAATTTGATATGGAAGAAATATTGATAAATAAATATAAAAATGATTGAGTGTTTAGGAAATTATAACCCAATTCTTGGATGATCTACGATACAAAGGGTATCCATCCATTGAGGGATGAAAATTTGGGAAGAAAATAACATCTTTGATATGTTTACTACCATTTTAGAGTAGTGTGGGATTTTTATTGTTAAATAATAAGTGGTTTTCATGCATGGGTAATTGTGGAGCGGGGTTCCCCTTTTATAAGTAATAATGGGTGACATTTTTTTAATACCCAAAAGTAACTGATAATGGGAATCCAAAAGAATATAAAATTGAATCAAATTTGGTAAATAATAATGTTGTAAATATAAAGTGTTCTTGAAGAACTCCACCAGTCAATTAGAAATGTTATGTAATCCTGTTACCCCCATTACCCCTATGTTAAATCGTTTTTACAAATTTTGTTTTCAACATGATACATATTTTATATAAGGTAATTTATTAATTAATACCAATAATAAAATGTTCTATATTATATAATTTTTAAATAATGAATATATGTTTCCAATAATTATTTTTGATTCTATTTTTACAACTGATATAATATAATCATACAATACAAAATTTATAATTTATTAAAAATAATATATTATTAAAATATATCTTAAATGATAAAAATAAAAATATATTATTATAAATTTAGACCAATAGTTATGATATTATAATTTTTATATAAAATTAATAAATATTTGGTTGTATAAAAGGTTTTATAAATTGTCAATTCATAATTATATATTAATAATCTCATAATTTTTTGTTTATTTCCTAAAATGATAATTTCCATCAGTCCCTAATAAATATTGTTTTTATTAAAATATAAAAAATTATAAAAATATTTTTATTATATTTTTATAAACTACATTCATTGACATATGTATTATTTAATTAATGTATTTAGTTACTTATAACATTAAAATTAAAAATAAAACAAAACCTAATTTTTATGAAGTCTTATTTTTGAAGAATAAAATGACATTAGTGAAAACGGATTACTTATTTATAATTTATTAATCACTAAATTTTAATTATTTAAAAATATAAAATGTGGTTATGAATATTTATTTCATTACTGTCTAGTTTATAATGTTTTACCATATCAAGTATCATTTAGACATGGGATTATGTGAAAAAAATAGAATTCAATAAGTTTATTTTGAATAAAATATTTATAAAATAATGTAGTATTACACCTACTTGATTATTTCATGATTTTAAATTCATGAAATATTTTTTTAGTCATATCACAGAAAATATATTTTGAAATAATATTATTCCTATTTTTTTATAATCCCATTTTTATTCACAAAAAATGCTTCTCCAGCATAAAATTTTGATGCATTATGTATATTTGTGACAAACATTATTTTCAACACCTATAAATTTTTATTTTTATAATATAAATTTTATATTTTCAATAATAAATTATTAGATCATGTTATAAAGAATATTTAATTCTTTAATCAAAATAACACACTATGATACTAAGAGTTAATCCCCATGGTAAAGGATAAAAATGTTTAAATATTATAAATTAAGGGATAAAATCATAATATATTTCATAATATTTTCTTGAAATGTGCTAACGAGTTTATTGTAAACCAATAATTATTAACCACCCCTTCTATTATTAAATTGTAAAATACATAACATTTAAAATAATACCCTTTTATTTTTATGAAATTAATATTTGAAATATGTTACTCCTATAATAGATATATAGATCCCTCTTCAATATAATGAATGAGAAAAATAAAAAAACTGATATTTACCATTCAATATAAAATCGTAATATTTTAAAAATAAATTCTATCATTGATGGTATATGAGATATGCCAAAAAAATTAAACAAATACTAATTTTTATTAATCAAATGTGACAGTTATAGCATTACTATTAAATTAGCAGGAAATGAAATTGAATAAATTAATAATGAAATAAATATAAAATTAATAAACAGTAATAATGGTTTGGTATTTTTCATAAAATAACGACATGATTTTTTAGTAAAGTCATAATATTCTAAAAAATAATTTTTCTCGGGTTTTTTTCCTTTTATGTAAAAACATTATAATTAATTTATGGAGATATAAAATATATATTTGATAAAATGAATTCAATTTTTAAATTAATATTATAAAAAAATTATAGTTAAATTTCTAAAATATACTAAAAATTTATTTTTAGTTATTAGTTAAAAAATAATTTTATTAATATATGATTTTCATAACATCATGAAGACATACTTTTGATTTAAAATTTATTATATTTATGGAATGAATAAATTATGAAATAAGAAAATAAATATTTTACAGTGAATAATTATGAATACGAAAATAAAAAATTATTTAATCAAAAGTATAAGAAAACATTTTTAGTGCCCACGTAATGTCTGTGCAGTAGCTAAAAATCCAAATTTGGCTCTATATGAAGACTAATTTAGTGCTAAAAAATTAACATAACTTATATATTAATTATTGTGTATAATTAATGTGTTGGTTTTATAGTTTCTAAATTTAATGTTATATAAAATGAATCGTATCTATATTCATCTGCAATGCATGTGCAAGGAAACAAAAGCCAAATTAACAAATTAATGAAGTTGTATTGAAATTTATATGACTAAATATAAATAATAAATAAAAATAAAAATATGATATTGAAAATAATTATATTATCTTCATTATATTAAATTATTTTTAATTTTTATATATGAAGTCAGTAAAATTAATTTATGTTCCATATTGATGTCATGCTTGTTCATACAGGAGATAAATCAATAAAATGATTTTAATAGAAGTTATGAGAACCATTAAATGGCACAAAACCTTGGATAAATACTATTTATGAATTTATATCGACCATATTTTTCTAATGGTTAAATTAATTTCATTTTTCAGTCAAATGGATATGATTAAGAACCCTATAATATTAGATTTAAATGAAAGTAATGTTGTTCAGAATATAGCTTTTAATTTTTATAATATTTTAAAATAAGGGTTTTCTAGTATATATATTATAAATAACATTCAATTGAGATTTATGTAATTTATCTTCTTGATGGAAATTTATTTTGAATTTTTTTCTAATAAAATTTTTTGTTAATGTATTTCAAAATGATAATGCAGTTATTTATTAATTAATAATCAATTCAAATAAATGATATTCTTAATAATAAAATAAATATAATTTGATATTTTTTAGTTTAGTCCTGAATTATATTGACAAATATGTCATTTATGGCATATAATAATAGTTATCTTTTCAAATATGAATCATTATTATTTTCTGTTTGTAAATTCAAAGTTATGAATAGTTTTTAATTTGAAAAATAATAAAATTCAGGAATAAAATATTTCATTAAATTATATTAAAATCAAAAAAATCATTAATAAGAAAATATATGATAATATTATTTTTAAACATTAATCCCATTTATCCATTTAGGTTCCATGGAAGTCTTGACACCTCTATTCGACTTATTTTATTTTAATATTTTAATTATTTTTCAATGTGACCCTTACATATATTATAAAAGAGGGATCAATACTTTACTTAATTGAATTAAATTAACCCACATTTAATGAATAAGTTTTTAAAAATTCTCTTCTACTAATCCATTCTCACATTTTATTTCTCATGTTCACATAAAATGTCTAATTCCAATATCCATTAAGAGGTTCTCAAGGAAAAAATATTCAAGAAGTAAATTCCTACCTCTTCTCTTTTAAATTATTTATCACATATACTTTATCACAACCTATATCCAAAAATTCATGATAAATATAGTATCATATATATATATATATATTAATTTAATTATTTTAAGTGTATATCCATCTTAAAACCTATTATATTCTTCTGTTATTTTTCAAAAAAGAAATCATATTCCTTGATGGGTCAATTCACCACCTTCATAGATGATGATTTTTTTATTTCCAAATACATCATTTATAAATTATTAGATTCACTTATAATTTTTTAAAATTATCTATATAAATATATGTTCGTTCTTATAGATTATTATGTCCAATGTTTATGAAAATTCATAATGAACCTACTATGAAACCATGAAATGAACACACCTTCTAAAATAGATATATCAAAAAATAATATAAAAATGTGTTGAAAGATTTTATAAGGGTATCATATTATGTTTTGTAAATATTAATTTGGTTTTGAAATAAACTAATAAAACATTTGAGCCATTATAAATTTGGTTTTAACATTTTTAAATCATTTTGAACCTGAGGCAAGAAACTCTATAACAAAAAGATTATATTAATTTTATTAATGCTTTAATCTTATAAAACATTTTTTTTCATATAAATGTTTAAAAAATGTATTTTGTTAATATAAATATATGAATATAAATTTTATATAAATTTTTTAATATATCTTCAATGTATTCAAAAATAGATCATTCTCAGGTTTTATTTAATGGAATTATCTTTAGAAATTCATTTTAATTTCTATTTTTAAAACATTATAATAGAATGTTTCATTAACATATACATAATGATATGACTTTACAAATTTCATGATTATTTAGTTTTTTATGTTTTATTTTCAACATAAAATGGTAATTTTAAATGAAAATATTTTTCATTGTATGTGACCATTATTCGTTTGAAAATTTATTTTTCATTAAGAGTGATTTTTCTGATGCAATAATTTTTATTTAATGATTATATTTTGGTTATTTGGAATTTAATATTATGATGGGTGGTACCATTATAAACAATCTATTAGAGGTTTTGACATATCTCCCCAATGAATTAGGTATTTTGGAAATTTTTTGTAATGAATATTATATATTTATTTATGATATATACTACATAAGGTAGCCACGAGTGTTGAGTTTTAATATAGATATGAGGGATAAAAATCATATGGTATATGTAGAAGTTAAAATAATCACTAAGTGTGGTAAGAAAATGATTTTCTATGATACATAATTATTTATTTATGTTTCCTATTTTTTATGAAAACATCATGCATTAATAATGTACACAATTTATTATGGGTGAGAAGCATATCATTGTGAAAAATTATTTCATATTCTTAAAACTAATATTTGACTAACAATTTCATTCCATATTTTTATGTCACCTATTATTTTTTACTCATTAAAATTTTAAAAAAAATTTATAGGGATTACTAATTGTTATTAGAAAACAAGAATACAAGATGAATGTTTTGAATATATTTCAGGAAAAAAATTAAAATTTATTAAATACTGCTGAATAATAGAAAAAAGGATAATTTTTTATGTAGTATCCACATTGTGATATTATGTTTTGTAATTTATAAATTATTCCCTATTAATCTATATCACTAAATGTAAAATATAATTGTAAATGTATGAACATGTATTCTAGTTGTATTTGTTGTTTTATATAATGTTTAAGGCCAGTTTTATATAGTTTGTATCATAATAGGGTTTAAATAACAATATTTTTTAATGATGTTATTTGAGAAAAAGTTAATGATCAATTATAACCACAATGGTCATTATAAGATGGAATTTGTTTTGAGGTTTATAGTAATTTTTGTATATTATATGAAACCATAATTGAATTAGGATATAAGGGGGATTAAGGATTATAGTATTATAAATATATTATGGTATTATAATTACACTATATGTCATTCTTATTTTAATAACTCATTTAATTTTTATGTTATTTAATTTTCAATATATAAAGAGTCATTTTTTGAGGAAGAAGTAAATAGATCTTTCACATATTTTAGCCCCTCCAATATGATTTTATAAAAAATATAATTGAAAAATATTGTTATATTGGTTTTGGATGCTTCTTGAGTAACCCAATCGCCTAGCAGAAATTGTTTGAGTTATCCTACACATACTGTTTCCAACACAAATTTTATGGTTTCTATTTTATTTTTCATATTATTTCATGACATCAACTCTTCCAACTCTAACAATAAATGATGATATATGGTAGATACTCATATTTAATGGATTATATATAACAGTATATGATTAATATATCTACATATAAATGATATATGATTTATGGTATATTTCTGTGTGACGAATTTTTTAAAATTACTATTACCAATTTGATGATGTGAGTACATTAAATTTTTTTTATTGAGTTTGAATTATATGTTACCCTTATATTTTCATGTGAAAAAATTTTTATTTGAGGTTTTTTTAATTTTGTGGACATAATTTTTATTGTATGGATAAGATTTGGTTTTATATGATGTATTATTTTTAGGTAATTATTTGTTTTTTTATTTGTGAAAATATGTTATATCTGAATTTAATTTAGAGAGAAATTTTTTCTTTGTATAGGATCACTATAATTTTTGGATGCATTAAAGTAATAAGGTAAAAATAATTCCATGAAAAATTATTCGGGGAATAAGTGTAAAATTATAATTTGGGGAAAATATGATTTTATTATGATATAATGGGGATTTATATTAATGAAAAACATATTTTTGGGATTATATGATTTAGAAATATACATTGTGGAGTTATATATTATGATTTATTGGTGTTATTTGGTGGTAAACGATAGTACTATCTTGGTATTCTATGTGAACAAATTATAATGATGTTTGGTTTTGAAAATTAGATTAGAATAGTTTTGAGTAATTTTAATGGTATTAATTTATGCAATGATCTACGAGAACAATTGGAATTAATATTGAATTTTGATGATTAGTTATTTTTTGGAATTAACATATCTTGTCACAAACATTGTGGTTTTAGTTAATTCCTATTGACATTAAGAATTCATTGTTTTTCTTTTTGGATTTAGATAATCATTTAGGTTGATTATTGTATGTAACACCCCGAACCCAGATACCACTAAATCAGTTCTTCGATCAAAGGGACCACATGTCCTCTAGGCCACCTCCCCATATTCCATATGTTTCCTAATAGTGATGAATGCCTAATAAATCAATGAAGGAGTCTATACCATCTTAATCAGAGTAATCTATAAAAGATAGAATAAGAAATAATGGGTATAATATAAAATTAATAAGAAACATGAATTGATATCAAAATAATAGAAATGATTAAAATAAATAATAAAATATTAAAAAATTTATGTCATGAAGACAGTGACAAGGGCGATTTTAAAATCCAAAACTAATGAAAACAGTAGACCCCCAAAAATAGGTCCTGACTCCATGACTGGAAAACCATTTATTCACATCCCATCCCCAACTGAACTCCTCAAAAATTAATATTTCCCTTTTCCTAACCCACATCCATGAAATAGTCATAGGTACCCAACAATCTCTTGATAAAGGTGTGACTATAACATAGTAGCCCCACACCAATGGTGTATGGCACCCCACCTTTTTAATTGCACAAATTTCCATTATTTTTTTCAAACATATGATCTTTAATATCCATGGTCTTGGAAATCAGTAGAATATTAAAATTAAAACAAAAAAAATATTTTATGCCCCCAAAAAATCTTCTTGAAAATTTTATCCTATGTTCAATTACTTCATCTCATAACCAGGGGACATACATCAAAGGAAAGGGTGAGCAGAAGGCCCATTAAAGAAAGAAATGGAATCAGTTTACTTGTGATATCAATAAGAACTTGATTAAATACATAAATACATGATAAATGGAAGAAGAATAATAATATACTAATAAAAATAACATAAATCATAACGTGAATATGTTTCTACAACAATTAATTTATACATTCATAAACATGTCATCAAGTTTCATCCCCGTGGAGTCATAAATATTACCATGGATAATCACCATGGTATCGTGAAACATGCCATCTCTAGAGATTAAATTATTTACCCATTGTATTAGAGTGCAATCATTATGAACCCTTTATATGTCTTTATTTTGATGTGATCCAAAATGAATATAATAAAACATTCTCATAAATAACCCATGGAGAATAAAAGAAATGTGATTCATTTCAAAATTGGGATGTATTAAAAGTGCTTAAAAACATGATCATTATGAAATTTTTAACCCATTGAAAATGAATGGGGGTTTTATGTATGTCAACTCCACAACCAAATAAAATTTTTTTTTCTTGATGAAGACCCCATAACATAAATTGTTTTCTGTATTCCTAAAAAGGAAATAATATAATTTCTCCAGAAAAAATAGTGATATTTTGAGAGAAAATTTATACAGCATAATGACTATATAACATGGTTTTAGGAAACATTAAAAGAGAGGGTAAAAGAGTAACCCAGTAATTAATAACTCATAATAATTTTATTTACATAATAAAAAATAAATAATATCATGGTATGAATGTTTGAATGACAAACCATATGAAAAGAAATCTTGAAGGAAAAGAGAAGATGCGATTTCTTTTAAAAAAAATCGGCAGCCTAATGACGTCTCATAAAATTTCAAAAAATCTGTTGATGAGATCGACAAGGGATTATACTAAATTCTACATGAAACAGAAAATATTAATGATATATAAGAACAAGCCACTCACACAATAAAATGGGACTACAAGACATAACATAAAGGAAGTCATGCGTAAAAGAGGAGGGTGAAAGGTTCCCTTACCTTTAAGAGAAACATCAAAAACTCAATGGATGTGACCTAAGGGGGATTGAGGGAACCTTGGGAGGACACATTTGGATGTAAAATGACCCAAGAATTATTGACATTGAATTTTTAATTAATGGAACGAAGTAATGGGTTTGAATTTATAGAAAAGATGAGGGAATATTTTATTAATTCCCATGGGACACCTCATCAGTGGTATTTAAAAAAAATGTGCTTGATCGTGGTATTTTCAAATTGAATTGGCCACCTAGGACACCTCATAAAATATCTTAGTAGACAAAAGTTTACCGGAATTATAACATCATTATTACATCATTAATGATTTCATTAATCACATCGAATCTCAAAACACTATTTTTTACTATTCATCAATAAACAAAACATTTTATAAAAATATCATTAATTCTCACAAACCTAATATAGATGCTATGAATTTAAAAATGAACTCCATTTTATTAAAATAATTTTCTCAATATTTTTAGATGAATTTTTAATTAAAAATAATATTTATTCAAAAACAACAACTCTAAAACTATAACTCATTTTTCAACCCCTAGATAAGGTAATCAAAGTCCTATAAAATTGTGGTGTTACTATAAAAAAATATTTTAACAATTTATGATTACATATTATGAAAATAAATTACCATTTTGATCTATTAAATTATTCATAAAATTGTAAAAAATAATTTATGGCATACAAAAATACCAATACTTAAATTATGATTGTTTCCTTACTTTTAAGATGTATAAATTATGTTTATACATTCAAGGGTGATATTTCTTTTTTTTGCCAATTTTTTATTTATTACTATTCATTACTATTACATAAGGGTATGTAACTACTCAGCAAAAATTAAGTGTGTAATATCAAAATATCTATATCTTATAAACACAACCATGCATGTCTGTTTTTTGAAAATTATTCCACAAAACTATTAATTTAATAATAAATTATTTTTTTTACTATTTGACAAAAAACATCATTCATAAAATACTATTCATAAAAAAACACTATTCATCCAATACTATTCATAATAATACTATTCATGAAAAAAAATTAACTTCATATATAACTACATAAAAAATCACCAATGATTATTTTTGACATTTGGAAAACAAAAATGATATTTATTTATCAATTAAAATTCTATAAGTATATCAAATTATACATTAAAATATAAAAATACTTAGTTATTAAAAAATATTGTGTATAGAAAATGAATAGTGGAATTGCATTATAATATTTCTAAATATTAAAAAATTATTATTATTTTATCATTTTCCATTAAAAAGGGGTGTTTAAATTAATCTATTTAATTAAAATAACCATTATTCAATATATAATAATTTTTTATAATAGTTATATAATATCTGAAAACTACAATTTGTGTCTGAAGTAATTCCTTGTGCTTTTATTGTAAAATAGAATAAAAATTTGTTTTGAGGAAAGAGATCCGTAAATAAAAGTATTACAGTTTTTGGGTCATTAAATTCTACCCCTTTGATGAAATTGCATCCTCACAATTTTATATTATTAGAAATTTGTTACAAATAGGAAACATAAAATTATAATTTAATTTCATGTCTTAAAAAATATTATTCATAAACAACAATTAAATTTCTCTATAAATCCTTAATAATGTTTCATATTAAGAATGTGATTAACCAAACATATCCCCCAAGAGTGTCAAACTATGAGTGCAGAAAGGCACTTTTTTGTGTACCAGGATACATTATTCCAAGCCCATAGCTCCTTGGCAGAGTTCTCACTCCTAGGTATATATGTACCAGATCCACAACCACTTGTTCATTTCCAGATAGAGATTTATTTGTTCAAAAACCACTTACATAATACTTAACCAAAATAACAGGAAGTTATCCTATATTTAAACATTATTATATTGTACTTCCTATAGATTCCATCACATAATTTCTATAAATAACTAAACTATCATTTGATACCAATTATGAAATCCCGCATTTTAAATTACATACATTTTCATTACATTTTAAAAATAGAGGATCTTTAAAGCCTGGGGTCTTTTAAATCATGAGAAAAATACATGAAAACCTAAAACAATATTTTATATCCCAATGAAAAGTTTCTTGAAAAGTTCATCCTATGTAAAATTTATGTATCTCATAACATGGATACATACATCAAAGGAAAGGTTGAGCAGAAAGCCCACTAAGGATAGTAAGGGAATCCGTTTACTTGTGATATCAATAATAACATGAGGAGAAACATAAAGACATGGGAAATGGAAGAAGAGGTGAATCAAAATGAAAATTACATGAATCATCATGTGAATATGTGGCTTCATAATTCAATTCAGACATTCATGATAATATCACCAAGGTTCATCCCTAAGGTGTCATATAATTTACCAACGTTATTCCCCAAGGTATCTTGATTATTGTCATCTCTAGAGATTACATTCTTTTCATAATGGATCAGATTGATATCAGTGAGCACCATCAATATGTCAATATTTTCAGGTGATCCACATAGATTATAATCAAACATTTTCATCATTAACACATAGATAATAAATGAAATATGTTTCATTTCAAAATAATTATGTTTTAAAGTGCATAAAAACATGATCGTTATGTCATTTCTAACCAATAGTAAAGGAATGAGGGTTTCATGTATGTCAAGTATATATAAAAATTATTCATTTTTATTCCTTGATGAATTCCCCCAAACCAAATTAGGTTTCAAAAATCAAAAAAAGAAAGAAATATAATATTTGAGAAAAAAGAAATTTGTTTTGAGATGAAATATATGCAACATAACAACAGTATAGCATGGTTTTATGTAACATTAAAATAGAGGGGACAAGATTCACCCACTCATAAATAATTTAAAATACAATATCAATATAGAATAAAAACTAAATAAGATCATGCTATAAATTTTTGAATGACATGCCACATGAAAAGGAAACATGAAAGAAAAGAGATGTGATTGCTTTTAAAAACATTTGGCATCCAAACGAAATATCTTAAAATTTAAAAAAATAAGTTGATTATAGAAGAAAGGGATTCTAATATATTGGACATGAAATGAAAAGCAGTAAATATATATAAGATCAAGCCCACGTATAATAAAATGGATCAAGAATACATAACATAAAGGAAGTCACAACTAAAAGAGGAGGTAAAAAGGTTCCATAACCTTGAAGAGTAACTTCAAAAACATAACGTTTGTGACCATGGGGGGCATGAGGGAACATTGGGAGGACTTCATGGGTGGTAAATAGACAAATTCTTTTTCGAGGATTAATTTTTAGTGAATGGAATGTAGGAATGGGTGGGTATTTATAGAAAAGAGGGGGAATATTTTATTAATTTCCAAGGGACACCTCATCGGTGGTATTTGAAAAACCATTGGATTGGAAATGGTATTTTAACATGGTATTGGCCAATTGGGACACCTCATAACATATCATATTATTCACAATTCAACCTGATTTATGAAATATTTATTTAATCATTAATGATGTCATCAATCACACTGAAACTCAAAACAGTATTTTTAATATTCATTGAAAAACAAAACATTTTATTAAAATCAGAAAAAATCACCCTAACCTAACATCGATGATTTGAATTAACAAATGAACTCCACTTTATGAAAATAATTATCTAAATATTTTTAATTTAATTCTTCAATAAAATCATTATTTTTAAAAAAACTATAAAACAATAAATCGATTTGTAAAACATTGAGAATGTAATAAAGGACCCATAAAATTTTCATATAACCAAAACACAATAAAGTATCTATTAATTATAACATTTTAGTAAAATGAATTTACATTATAAATTAAAAAATCAATCATAATATTTTAAATAAAATAATTATAATATAAAAATTACAAATACCTATACAATGATATTTTTTTGAATTTTAAGATATCTAAATTGTATTTTTACATTAATGGGTGGATTTTCTATTTTTGGACAATTATCTATTAATTACTATTCAATACTATTTCATAAGTGTATGGAAGTGTACATCAAAAATTATTTTTTTCTTTTCAGAATCTATATATCTTAATAAACACAACTATGTATGTCTTTTTTTAAATCATTTCACAAAAATATTATTCAGTAATAATTTTTTTACTATTACTCAAAAAAACACTACTCATAATATACTTTTTATAATGAAAACAATATTCACCCAATCATATTAAAAAAAATTAATATTCATAAAAAATTGAAAATTCTTAGAGAACTACAAAAATTTATCCGGAGAGTAATATTGACATTTGGAATTTGAAAATGATGTTTATTTAACCTTAAAAATTCAATATTTATTATAAATTTATCTTTTAAATATAAACATCC
The DNA here is from genome assembly GCA_963277665.1 of Viscum album. Lineage (NCBI taxonomy): Eukaryota > Viridiplantae > Streptophyta > Magnoliopsida > Santalales > Viscaceae > Viscum > Viscum album. The sequence continues at coordinate 1,147,273,444 of OY728148.1, forward strand.
TTAGTTATTAAAAATAATAGCAGTGAGAAAATGAATAGTGAAATTTCCTAGTGAAATCTCTGAAACTTAAAAAAATATTTTTTCAATTTCATTTAAAAATTTGTGTTTAAATCATACTATTAAATTAAAATAACAATTATTTTTGTATTCATTATTTTTTTATAATAGTTATATGATATCTAAAAACTATAATTTGGGTCTGAATTAATTCAATGTTCTTTTATTGTAAAACATTACATAAAGTTATTAGAAAGAAATAGATCCATAAATAATTGTTCTACATTTTTTTGGGCTGTTACATGGTGTCTAAAGATATCAAGTCTATATATATGTGAATTAATGTTTGAAATAAAATAAATTTTATGAAAAAATAAAACTGGGGTTCCATTATGTAGAAACATTTACATATTCAACTTCCTTTATAATTTCCATTTTCCATCACTTATTCAATCTTTATTGTATAATTCATTTTTAACACTGGTTCTATGGGATAGGGAATTGAATTATATACACACTATCCTATGTTCATAACGTTTTTTACATAAGGGTAATAAATAATAATTCTTAACCCACTAGGGTTACTAATTCACAATCAGATACATCATAATTACGTTGGATCGTCAGCCCATGTAGCTTCATCAAATTCATCCGTTAGTGGAATAGATTCTCAGTCACCTTTTCCAAACAATGCATTATGGGGTGGAATTTAGAGGGTTATTCTAACCCGACCAATGATCATCGAACCTCCAGTCCTTTACCCCCACAACAACCAAACCATGTGAATATGCTTATTTATTCATTTACCAAATGTACCATATTAAAAACTAATCATAAACCAAAACACATATTATTCAAATTACACGCTTCATTTAAAATAAAAAATTAACTTTATGCTTTACCAGATTAACATAATTATACTTTACATAGCCTATACCATTTATCCCAGTTCACGTCTTATGAAAAAACCCATTTATAATATTCAAAAATATCTATATGTGAATCCATTTGAAATATTCATCAATTCCCTCATGCTAACCCATTTAATAGATTTATGAAATCAAAATAATATACCTATTTATAATGTTTACCTTTTCATATTCATTATCTCACTTATTCATTTCACGATTATTTCTTAAACCACATATCATAATTTCCATTTTTACAACATACCAAATTCTAGTATATCCAAACAATCCTTTAATCCATTCAAAAAACCTAAACACGACAATTAATTTTCATTTTTTATTAAATCAAATGTAAAACCATATTCATCATGGAATCTACCTTATCATAAATCATTTACATTCTTACCATTACAATTTGTGGTTTAGAATCATTGGTGCACCCAATGGTTACAACTAAATTGGTCCATCCAATCTCAACACACCCAACATGTTTCATGAGTGGTCATATACCCATTTATAAATCCATTTTTACCAAATCAATATAATGTCATAAAATCCACAAAAATTAGGATGGAGACACATAACCATGCTTGAACACATCAATGTAAAGAATATGGGGTATAATTTATAGGACAGCTACCTTTAACCATTAAACTAATAGCCCATTGATCACAAAAATAGATACAGATTCAAGAACCCCTTCAAGCCACAACCTATGATACATATGAAAAAGTGTGTATTATTGTTTCATAAGGAGAAGGAAAAATCAACAAGACATAATATGAGAAATATAAGAATTATGGATATTATAATTACACAGAGCATTGATGCTCACACAATGGTGTAAGAAACAGACTAAAAACAAGTGATATCAATCATGGAAAACTTTTTATTGTGTAAGTTTGTATCTATGGTAATAGTTAATAGAAATGGGTGGACATATGGTGAGATCCTAAAAATCCCGAGAGGAAATTTCATAATTTTTTCCCTTTTTAATGCAGGTACAATTTGGGCACATTGTTTTCCAAAGCATGATTCAACCTTGTTCCACCCTCTTTCAGAGAGTGTTTATGTTTCACGGTTACTATTTCATTACCACATGGTTGTACAAACAATGATCTAGCAATGTGGGAATCCTATAACATTGGTTTCATGGGTTTTCTTATAATCTCATAGGTTTAAACTATCCATTCTCAAACTATCAACATGCACAAAATGGCTTGGTTTCCCTTTAATTCATGTCCTAATCTCCCGAAACACCCTCTATACTCCTTAGAACCTAGAAACAAATTGACCAAAATTTACGCATTGCAACCAAATTTTAATCCAAGACATACCTTCACAATGTCTGGATTCATACATCCTTCCCAATGTGTAATGGATCATCCTCATTAATCAATTCCATGAATTTATAAGCTTCCAATGAATCGAGTTCAGGCTACTGGGACTACACATCTGACTCCATTTCCCATGAATCTTCCATGGAAAATATGATTCTGCCAAGAGACAAGATTCAAAGGCGCGATCTTTCCACAAAATATATTTTATCTATGATCAATAATACAAACTGTATTCTCCCCAAAAGACTCATTATCCTAATTCTCAAAATCATCAACAATTAACAGTTTAGATGGGTCATGGTGACACTACCAAAACAAGGAAAGATGAAAAACCACTTTATTAACTCTATAACATTGTAGAAGACACAATCAGTGTGCTACCTTTCTGATCCTCTCTATAATTTCAAATGGACCCATATACCTATGTGCCAGCATACCCTATTTTTGAAGACGATGATTCCTGAAACATGGATAGACTAAATGAAACACATGATCAAACATCTTGATCTCAATAGGTAGATGACATCAATAATAAAATGATTGTTTCCTTCTCCATGCCATTATCATACTCTTATGATTCAATAGAATATATTTTAATATTTTGTACAATATAAATTCTACCAACGCCATAGATTCCCTAGATTCCATCGGACATAATGGGGACTTATATATTCATTTAGAAAGCTTCTCAAACATTTCCATATGAACTATAACATATTATATATTATTGTAAGAAAACTCAATAAGTGACAACTGGTTCTCCCATTATCCACCAATGTCTAGGAAACAATTCCTCAACATCTCATCTAGTACCTAAATGGTATGCTCTTTTTTTCATCTGCTGGTAAAAATCTATATTCAATTACAACTAGGTAACATGTTCCTTCTATAATCCCATCCGAAAGCACGATTTGATATGTGGATCAAGATAAAAAAATCTATCAGTATATTCAACCCATGAAACTACACTATCACTCACACATAAAACAATCCCAACTTATAAATGAAGTAGGATTATACAATGGGTATTAAATGATACAATTTAGTTATCAGGTCAATAAATACCTAGATTATATCATTATTCTATAACATACTCGGATGACCCACAAAAAAATCTTTCATCATGTCATTACATTTACATTCCCAAAATGGAAATGGATGAAATAACCACCTGGTCACTAAGGATCAGCACTCACATACAGGTATGTAAGGCATCATGTTTTGAAACATGCAACCTCTTTATTCATTCTTGAACACCAATCCTACATATAAATATCCCAATAAATTTTGGATATACTTGGATGAAACACACACTTTGATGCACGAGACACTTCATTAACACTTCTTTTATACATTTTGGCACAACAACATGGCCACAAACAAATAGGATCCAATCATCTATAATGGTCCATAAAGGACATTACTCCACATATTTAAAAACTACCCTCAATGCTACACATTAATGATCTTCACACTATCCGTCCATAATTCATCTCAGAAGCAGGAAATCAACTACCAAGGATGTTACAGTCATCTTCATTTGAACATCTTGAACCTACAAGAAAATATCAGGTAAAAAATATATCTCATTACATTGTGAATAAGATTCATCAACCACCAAATTTTGAGTCTTCTCATGGAATTAATCAAAAAACATTTCATTTACTCAGGGTTTAAACCAGTTCAATGTCAATGGTCTTCATGTATCTAACCTACATATACAGATGAAGATTTAAATCATGATGACAAAAAATGTAAAATTATGTCTTATGATCGGTATACGTAGTTAACTATTCTTCCATCAAGTAGTGCAACCATAACATCAATTCATACACAACCAGGTCTGATTTATGATCATGAGTCAGGTAATTCCATTCATGAGGACTCGACTATCGTGACCCATACACAAAAACATGATCATACATTATCAATAATTTTCCAATCCCAACAATAGATTCATCACTAAATAGGGTATATCTTTTACAGGTCTCATAAAATATTATAATTGAGGTTTATATAAACGATATCACTAACTCTTCAAAATAATTATCACATGATTTAATCAATTCAAACATGATTCCCTTCTTGGTCAAACCCAATATTAGTTCTTCCAAATGAGAAAATTCTATAATGAACCATTGATAATTTCCATACAAACCAACAAAAAACAATATTTCTGAATCAGTCCTGGGATGTTCCCAATGAAACACTGCATGTACTTTCTATGGATCTATATACACAACTTAATACGAGATTATGTGTCTAATTAATGAACCATTTAAATCATAAAATTATACATACATATATTTTTGTAATGAATAGTCCCTCTTACTTTACTCAAGATGACTTCATAATGTTTGTAATGATCTCCATGGGTTTTTGGTTGCAATAAGATGTCTTCAACTAACACATCTACGATATATTTCATGTAAGGATGAAAATTATGATAATTAGATCCATGGAAATTAGTGGAATTTTGGAAAATATTATGGGAAATAAATACACTCATACAACCCATAAATTCTCCCGGATGAAGTACATGTTATATATGAAGGTCTCACTCATATTTGGTGATATTATAACCACATATCATTTTTTGTAAAAATAATTTCACCTCTCACATAGTCGAAAAAACATCAATATGATGAATAAGGTGTTAATTTCACCTCTAAGATAGTCGAAAAAATTGAATATCCTAATGGTTACATACTAGCTCAGAAAAACAGTTTATTCTATAACTGATCCAACCGAGTATTTAACCAATAGAGTTCTGCCACTTCCATTCTATATAGAATTATATAAAATTGTTCGTCCCTTGGTGGTGAATCTATCATAAAGTCAACATGCCTCTTGAGGTGTAATCCCCAAGTAATTCTCATGAAATACATCATAAAAAAATCCACCTATTAAGGGATGATATACTAATATACTACCCCATCATAAAAAATGAGGTAAACCATATTGGCTATGATTTCACCCAATATCTCACAGACTTTCCATACACAGCATGCTCATATTTCTTATTAACCATAATATAAATATGTGTCTCCATTAAGAGATGGTAACATTAATATGTTATGGTAATGGTAAATGTTGGATTGGTATAATGATAACAAGTCCATCCCTAAGATAAAATCAAAACATGACATCTCAAGCCCAATAAAATCTCTTTAGAAATGGTACCACCATCCTCAATCATACACCCCTATAATTTATAGATATTCGATACTAAGACCCCTATTAGAGTATCAGTAATCATAACCCATAGATATGTTCAATTTCTAAACACATCACAACCAGAAACTGTGAATAAATAAAATAATGTGAGGCACCTATGTCAAATAGATCACATGATTGTGCATAGGCCACATGAAACATACCTCAAATTGTTATGGTTCCAAACTCTCCACCTCTAGGTATATGATGAACTCCATGAATCTAACCTAGCACTAAACCCTACGCCCCAGTCAGATTACATGGTGCTGCACTGCCATGATGGTATGGATTCTCTCTCCACTGAGTTTAACTACCACCACATCAACTAGTACAACCAGTGAAAATCCAACTGCCTACATGATAATGGGTAACATTTCCTCTGACTGCACTGGGAATATTTCTTGATCCTCCATATGTTACTAGCTATCAAGGGTTCCTATAGAACCTTATTAAATTTCCCATCATTAATCCCACTCATCACTCAAATGGTAGTTGGGGGTACTGACCACACAGATGTGCCTGTATTCTACACTAATTGAACTCACCTTGTTATAAAATATTAGTGGCTTGTGATCATTTTTTACTACTCTATAAACTCCGATACATAATATGATCTTCGAAATGTTTTTTCCTACCATAATAAGTCACACCACTAGTACGTGTGACTAGAACTACAAACCCACAAACTGAAGCCTCTTTCAACATCCCATCCAAAATAATTACATTATCTACCACTTCTAAAAACGTATTTTAAATGAATACTTTTACTTGAGAAGTGATCTCATGCCTAAACCAATACTAGAAATGTCTCACAATATCTTCATCATCCCCAAAAATATTAGAACAAAATTTTTAAAGTCTATAAAATGGAATTCATATTCCATCACTAACATTATTACATACATCAACCTCATAAACATAGTAGGCCTCTCTTATCTCAAGGTATCTGGATAGAATTCTCAAGAAACAACTCCAAAATGACTTTCCACAACACTCCATCAGCCAGATGGGTTTGAACCATGAAATCACACAATAACATTGGTCTTCCCTACAACATTTAGGATTTCAAATTTAATTTATTCTCTATTGGAGTCTCCACATGATCAATAATTGTCTGGATGGGCTCTAAACAGAGCATTGTGGCCTCATTTCCCCCCACTCAAGAAAAATTTTGAAGGTGTTTCATCTAATATTTTATATTTAGATAAAAAAATATTAATTATATCCTGAACTTTGTTTAATTCCATCATCTAAAATGAAACATGTGAAGTTATCATGGATTTTCTCTTCTCCCTAAATACTATAAGCTACCCGGATTTCATGCTTCACTTCTGGAAAATCATGCTCATATATTTCCTCCAATCCACCAACCATCATGTTTTGACATGAATACAAATCCCCACAATGAAATGAACGAGTCTTAGAATACATAACATAATGCATCTACTATTTTCATAAAATAAGGCACTTCATTATCCACAACAATTCATCTTACACTCACTATTTCAATTAACATTATCACACCTATAACAAATACCTTAACCATCCCTAGAGCATATCACATTAAATGTGGGGATAAAAAGATAGACATAGTCAAAAATAAAATATTGTAAACTCCTATTAAAACCATGGCCTCACACACAATGTATATATTTTCCCTTATACACATTTCTCAATTCACAATGTTTTGATAATAAAAAATTTAAATCATTTACAACCCTATATTAAGAATAATTTTTCAATCATTAATTAAAATTTTTCATTTTTATTCATTATTATTATATTTATTAGAAAATATATTCTTTAATTTTTCATGAACATAAAATTAATCCTATATTAAATACCCCACACACCCATCCGGTGTGTTCCTATCTGGATACATGTATCATATACCCAAATGTTCCTAGAAAGCTACATGAATTGTAAAGACCTGGAAATTTCAAGGAAATTTTTTTTTTAATTTTCTATGGAATTTTACAAAAACGCAGTTTCTGAGGACGCCTGATTCTGAGGCCCGGTGTGCCCGGAATTAATTTCCGAAGTTTGGCTCGAGTACGTTCAGTGAACGAGCGAGCGGGATTTTCTATCTTTTGAACCGGTGCTCGGAATTGAAATCTGATTGCACCGATGAACTCGCAACACCAGTAATCGCTTAAGGGAACCTTTACCGTAGTTGCGTTTTGTGCGGGTTGAGAGTTAGTTATGGGGAAATTAAAATGAAGTTAAATAAATTGTGGAAAAACATTTTATTTTTATCCATGTTGGTTATATCCTCCCAAAGGGAGTTAGAGGTGGGACCCACATCCACTTAACCTCCCTTGAGTTGATTAAGTCTGGTGGGGCCCACACTAACCCTAACTCCTCAACTCCCCTCTAAACCCCCCACAACTCCCACTTTAATGATGACAACTTGTTTAATTAATGAGGTGAGTTATGTGTGGTTTAATTGAATTTCAAACTTTTGAAATTCTTTCCAACACTTTGCATTTAATTAATTAAACCAACTTAATTAATTATTTTGGGTGTTTGATTTCTTTTGAAATCATTTTTCCAACATTAAAATGAGAGATTCTATTCTTCTCTTTGGGTTGGCATAAACTTTGTGAGGAGAACTAAAGAGAGGAGATGAACTTTTGGAAGACCTTCAACCTCTCGAAGAAGAACGTTCCTCATCTCCGAAGAACGTGAAGCAACATATTCTTCATCGTTCTTCAACCGAGGCAAGGAAAGGGAAGCGACGCCCGCGACATATCCAACGACCAACATCCGCGTCAAAGTAGAAGACGTTGCCTGCGAAGAACGTCGCCAATGACGAGTAACCTTCTTCCTTTCCAACGCATGAGCGTGAGATTGGGAGTGTGTGACAAACACGACAATTGAGGAATCAATATCCGCCCTTTTCCAAGATCGTCAAAGAATGACAATTACGAGGTAGGGGTTATTTATTTAATTGTTCGTGAATACAAACTTGGTGATGATCATGGATTAAAACCCTTTTTGTTATCAAATAACGCGAGGTGGTCGGACCGCACAAACACGGCCGATCCTCCTCCTTTTTTTCGTGATGGTTTCTTGAGATTGATACGAGATGGCGTAGTTCCGTCGCACCACACGGGTATCTTGTGGAAGGTATTCCGCGGCGCCATCGCGCCGCGCCGTGGAAAAAAATCCAAGAACGCGACGCCGTCGCGTCGCGTCGAAGGAAGTCGAAGGTGCCATGGCCAGAGCGGGGCCACGGCGGAGGGAAGCAGTTTCTTCGCATCGCGCCGGACGGCATAGGCCACAGCCGGTTCCGTGCCGCGGCGGAGCAAGATGACCGGCGGCCGGCACCGGGCCGCCGGTGTCGGCAAAGGAAGGACCGGCCTTCGCCGGTCCTTGCTGGCGGAACCGGCCGGCCAGTGCCGGCCGGCCGAGCAGTGGAGACCGGGGGAATTAATTCCCCCGGCCGGGTCTTCAAGCGGCCCCAATTAAGGGGCCACGGTTTCACTAGGGGGGGTTTTGCACCCCCGCGCGCATCACACATGCGGTGCCCAGGCCGCGCCACCGTGCCGGCCCGCGCCGCCACGCCGCCGGCCGGGCCAGATTTTTCGAGTCGGGCCGGGTCGTCGGGCCTAGTCGCCGCCCGGGACGGGTCGACCCAGTTCGGCCGACCCCTGGGGGGGTCGGGCCGGGTCAGCACAGGCCCAGACCCCCCAGTTTCGGACCTCTATCGGTCAAATGCACGTATCTTGGGCTACGGGCCTCCAAACGACTCGCTGTTAGCGGCAACGCGATCTTTGGATCGCGACGGTCGTATCAGTATATCGCACTCAAGGTTTAGGATTACTTTGAGTTCGGCCGGGTTGGTTCGTACCCGAAAACAACCGGGCCCTCGGAGCGGAAACACCCATATTTTGAGCTACGGACGTCCGATTGACGTGTCGTCAGCTTTGTTGAGTTCCTCTTAGTGAGACGGATCTTTTGGCATACTCCGCCTGAGGTTTGGACTTAGGTGGAGTACGGTCGGGTTGGTTTTGCCTTAAAACCCAACCGGTCCCCTGGAACGAAAAAGCCAATGACTCTCAGACCGGGCGTCCGATTGACGCGCCGTCTGTTGCGTTGAGTTCCTGTTGACGATACGGAACTTTTGGCATCCTCCGCCCGAGTTTTGGATGCAGATGAATAGTGGCCGGGTTCGATCGCACCGAAATCCAACCGGGCCCCTGGAACGAAAAAGCTGATACATTTCTGACAGAACGTCTGTTTGACGAACCGTCAGCGGCGTTGGAGATCACGTAGAGAATCAGTCCCTATGAGTATACCCTATGAGAGTTCGGGGTACAGTTGAGATACGGTCGGATTTGGTTCGCTCACGAAACCAACCGGGCCCCTGGGACGAAAAGGTTAATAACTCACAGACCGGGCGTCCGATTGACGCGCCGTCTGTTGCGTTGAGAACCCTATTATGAGACGGTCCATTGAGATACTTCTTCGTGGGACTTTGAGATACTTGGAGTATCGACCTGTAGCTCGTGGAGCGGACCCTCCCAGTGACGAGCGTGCGGAGCACGGAGACCGTGTAGCTGGCTGAGACCTGACGACTGCTAGACCGACTCGACTTGGAGTTAGTCGACTAGCCCAGTGGATGGAGCACTACTTTCTGAGGTGCAGACCCATGGCGGACGGAGAACTACCTGTGTGACAGTGCAGACCCGCGGTACTCGTCCGGAGAGTACCTCAGCAGGCTACTAGGGGGTGTGCACTACTGTGTCTGGGTGGCTGACCCGCGGTACACGACAGGAGGAGTACTTCAGCAGTCTTAGGTTAGTGAGCAGTACCTCGGAGTCGTGACAGGACCACTGTACACTCCAGAGACGGAGGTCTTCAGCAGTTACGGTTTCGATAATAAAAATCCGGGTTCGATCTGAGACTTTTGACCTTTGTGTTTCCTCATGATTGAGGTGGGTCACTTGATAACTTAGGTATATGTATGGGCATATACCTGGGTAGTGGTTATCCATTGATTTCACAATCCTTGTGTTTCCTCATGATTGAGATGGGTTACTTGATAACTTAGGTATATGTATGGGCATATACCTAAGTAGAGGATATCTGTTGAGATATTCTTTGTGGTTATCCTTGTTGGTTTAGTGAGACCTTGAGAGTCTCAGGGTCCCTACTGAGTATCGTTATACTCACCACTTTACGGGCTATGCCCGCACCTCGTTGTGTTTGTTTCAGACGACGGGCAGTGCTGACAGAGGCCGAGTGTTCGAGAACTGGACGGTACCCGGAGGTGGACTACACGACGTGAGGACTCACAGAGGAGGTTGACGGATGAGAGCGTGGAGGAGGATATCTGTACCTACCCTTCAGGTAGGATCCGTGGTGGACGACCAGGAGCTGCGCTATCTGTACCTATCCATCAGGTAGGATCCGGGGAGGACGACCCAGGAGCTGCTTCCTTCTTCCAGCTGTTTGTCTTTTTGCTGTTGTACCTTGTTCGGTTGTAGTCGTACTTTCTTTTGGGTTTGTATTCTGGCCCATTTACTTTTCAGTATTTATTTTGTACGTAGTGTTTTGCTACCGCTTGTACTCTGTGGTGTTGTTTTCTTTTATAATGGCAATGCCTTCCCAGTTATCGGGATTTTACGCCTTTGGTGCTAGTCGCCAGCCCCTGGCCTATGGAAGGCGGGTTTGGGGTAGTCACGGCATGGGCCCCGAGGATGGGTCGTGAAAAATTGGTATCAGAAGAGTCGGTTCTACCGCAGAACTTATAACTATGATATTTTCTTTCTGTGAAGCAATAGTGTTAAGGGTACTGAGTGTGGTCTTCAGTTCAGGGAGTCCAGTATTGGTGCGGGCGGCCGACGTATCCATACACTAGGACCCTGACAACTGATTTCCGACTTTGTGCACGAAAACACTGATTGCGTGTGTGTTTTCAATGGTTTTCCCTTAAAACAGCTCAAACCAGGTCATCTCACCAGGTATAAACGTTTGACCGTGTCATGATGTTTCTTTCAGGATGCCTTTTCACAGACGACCAGCTAGAGCCCAGAGGGATGTGCGTGCTGACAGCTTGTCGAGCGACGAGGCTTCGGTACAAGGCCCTTTTGCAGTTGAGGCACCAGCGGAGGCACTAGCGGTACTGCTACCCATTGGGCCACCGATGCCACCAGCCCCAGCAGTAGGCGATTCACGACGCTTGAGCACGTTGCACGAGTTCCAGTGCCAGAGGACACCCAGGTTCCGGGGAGAGACGGACCCACAGGCGGCTGAGGTTTGGCTGGAGGCTGTGGTGAGAGTCTTCAGGCTAGTGGGGACACCAGCAGACTTCATGGTGATCTTTTCTACCAGCCTCCTTCAGGAAGCATCAGTAAGGTGGTGGAGCCACTTGTTTCAGTTTTTCAACGGGATGAAATTCGCTTAGGAAGACTTCGAGACATTCTTCAGGGTGGAGTTTGTGCCAGTAGCTCTACACCCTGATCATGTACAGGAGCTTCTGCCTTTGCCGCATGTTTTTTGATCAGTAGCCGAGTCATCTGTGGGTAGTAGACAGATGATGCAGAGGTCCAGGAGGACCAGACTAGTAGTTGGACGATCTTGGGTTTTAGGACCGGTGGTGTGAGGCACCCGGGGTGGGAACAGAGCTAGGCGTGCCAGAAGCAGGTTGTGTTACACATTCGGCGGAAAGGGTCACCTGGCACGTGACTGTCTGAATCCTCGTACGGTTGATCAGCGGGTGTTGGAGGATCCACCGAGACAGAAGCAGCGGCTGGTGCTTGAGCAACAGCCGAGCAGTGGACAAGGAAGTAGAGCTCCGAGAGCAGGTGGGCAGGAGAGGAACTAGTCGATACGTCCTTTGTACTTCTAGTTCCATGTTGCTTTTGTATTCGTGTCTTTTTACTATGAGCTGAAATAATAAAAAGACACTTATCTTTGTTTGCTTTCCTATCCTTTTATTTGGTTGATGCTGAGTGGTCCCGGTTAAAACTGTTGACTTGACCCTCACTTTCAAGATTTCTACTGGAGGGGACCCAGTGACCTCACACTGATGCCGACAGTGTGACTCGACCCTTGGAGGCGATAGTGACAGTTGGATCTCTTAGTAGTTACGTCGAGGCCTTACGACGTCATCCATGGAATGAATGCATCATTCATGTTGGGATTGACTGTATTAGGCAACGAATGAGGTTCATCTATGGGATGAGACCAGATTTCTCTTATCGGCAAGGAAGAAATCATAGCAGCTCTTGTGAGACTAAAGAAGGTCCAGGTCATCCAAGAGCAGATGAAGACTACACAGTGCAATAAGAAATAGGAAACCAGTGCCAGTATTAGAGACTCGGGCGTGTCAAATGTTTCAAGAAGTGGAAACATTAAGGATAGATGAGTCTACAAAGCAGCAGACGTGGAGGAAGAACTAGGAGAGCAGCATGAGGTGGTGTACATTCTAACATGGTACAACCACCCGCCTTAGTTTTTTTTCCGCCAGGCTCAAGGAGCTGGAGGGCGGAGGAAGAGTGCGGCTGCATGCGGTCTAGGAGTGTGACCCAATGGCTCTAGAAATGATTAAAGGGACAGTCTGTGTTCACTACTAGCTTCTGCAGTAACAGACGTCGATGTGAAACATTCCTTGCTTTCACAAATCTTTTTCCAGACCTTGAGTTTCCAACAAGCCGTGGACTTGACCCTCACGTCTGGAGATACCTTGGGAGGATACTCGATAATCACACTTACCCCGACAGTGTGGTCAGACCCTCGAGGCAAGAGTTCCGGTTGAAATCTCTTGGTGACAGTGTCGAGGCCTTACGATGTTAGTTTGAGTATGGAATGGGCAATAAATGTTCATACTCAAATTGATGGTTTTAGGCAAACGTCAGGATGGGTTTTCCTTGGTCGACGAAAAGGAAACCCCATGAAACATGGGATAAACTCTTTCACAGGAGGGTGTGACTGATAACTCTTGAGTCGGTCAACCTTAGCCTCATGGCAGCAGTCATTTTGAGTTCTAGTTCTAATAGGAAATGGAGACCTCTGGAGTTCGAGGATGACGATCATGTCCTTATACGGGTCACACCTTGACGAGGTTTACAGAGATGTGGCCAAGGCGACAAGTTATCTTCGTGGTTCAGCGGACCTTCTTAGGTCCCCAGCTGGGTAGGCGGGGCGGTTTACCGCTTGACCCATTCACCGCAGTTGCACCAGGTGCACGACGACTTCCACGTATCTCAACTGAGGAGATACGTGCTCGACCCTTCGCATATCATTGACCATGAGGAGCTGGACGATGGCGATGGGGTGTCTTTCACGGAGGTTCCAGTGGGGATCGAGGATCGACTAGAGAAGATCCTACGAGGATGATCGATTCCTTGGGTGCACTTTCTTTGGAAGTACGGAACCTCCAGGTAAGCACATGGGAGCGGAAGGCTCAGATGCGTGCTCTGTACCGCTTTTGTGACACTAGTTTGTGTTGAAGCTTTACGGGGACGTAAATCCATGAGGTGGGAGTAATGTAAAGACCCGGAAATTTCAAGGAAATTTTTTTCTTAATTTTCTTTGGAATTTTACAAGAACGCAGTTTCTGACGGCGCCTGATTCCGAGGCCCGGTGTGCCCGGAATTAATTTCCGAAGTTTGGCTCGGGTGTGTTCAGTGAACGAGCGAGCGGGATTTTCTATCTTTTGAACCGGTGCTCGGAATTGAAATCTGATTTCAACGATGAACTCGCAACGTCGGTAATCGCTTAAGGGAACCTTTACTGTAGTTGCGTTTTGTGCGGGTTGAGAGTTAGTTTTGGGGAAATTAAAATGAAGTTAAATAAAATGTGGAAACACATTTTATTTTTATCCATGTTGGTTATATCCTCCCAAAGGGAGTTAGAGGTGGGACCCACATCCACTTAACCTCCCTTGAGAGGATTAAGTGTGGTGGGGCCCACACGAACCCTAACTCCTCAACTCCCCTCTAAACCCCCCACAACTCCCACTTTAATGTTGACAACTTATTTACATAATGAGGTGAGTTAAGTGTGGTTTAATTGAATTTCAAACTTTTGAAATTCTTGCCAACACTTTGCATTTAATTAATTAAACCAACTTAATTAATTTTTTTGGGTGTTTTATTTCTTTTGAAATCATTTTTTCAACATTAAAATGAGAGATTCTATTCTTCTCTTTGGGATGGCATAAAATTTGTTGGGAGAACTAAGGAGAGGAGAAGAACTTTTGGAAGACCTTCAACCTCTGGAAGAAGAACGTTCCTCATCTCCGAAGAACGTGAAGCAACATCTTCTTCATCGTTCTTCAACCGAGGCAAGGGAAGGGAAGCGACGCCCGCGACATCTCCAACGACCTTCATCCGCTTCAAAGGAGAAGACGTCGCCTGCGAAGAACGTCGCCAACGACGAGTACCCTTCTTCCTTTCCAACGCATGAGCGTGAGATTGGGAGTGTGTGATGAACACGACAATCGAGGAATCGATATCCGCCCTTTTTCCAAGATCGTCAACGAACGACAATTACGAGGTAGGGGTTATTTATTTAATTGTTTGTGAATACAAACAAGGTGATGATCGTGGATTAAAACCCTTTTTGTTATCGAATAACGCGAGGGGGTCGGACCGCACAAACACGGCCGGTCTCCCTCTTTTTTTTCGTGATGGTTTCTTGAGGTTGATACGAGATGACGTGGTGTCGTCGCACCATGCGGGTATCTTGCGGCAAGTATTGTGTGGCGCCGTCGCGCCGCGCTGTGGAAATAAATCCAAGAACGCGACGCCGTCGCGTCACATCGAAGGAAGTCGAAGGCACCATGACCGGAGTGGGGCCGCGGAGGAGGGAAGCGGTGTCGTCGCATCGCGCCGGACGGCATAGGCCGCGGCAGGTTCCGGGCCGCGGCGGAGAAAGATGACCGGGGGCCGGCACCAGGATGCCGGTGTCGGCGAAGGAAGGACCGGCCTTCGCCGGTCCTTGCTGGCGGAACCGGCCGGCCTGTGCGGGCCGGCCGGGCAGTGGAGACCGGGGGAATTAATTCCCCCGGCCGTGTCTTCAAGCAACCCCAATTAAGGGGCCGCGGTTTCACAAAGGGGGGGGGGGGCTTTGCCCCCTCGCGTGCGGCACACATGCGGCGCCCGGGCCGCGCTGCCGTGCCGGCCCGCGCCGCCGCGCCGGACCTCGCCTCCGCGCCGGACCGCACCGCTGCTCCGGACCGCGCCACCGCACCGGCTCGCGCCGCCGCGCCGGACCGCGCCGCCGAGCCGGCACGCGCCGCCGCGCCGCTGCGCCTCCGGCCAGGCCGGATTTTTCGTGCCAGGCCGGGTCAACGGGCCAGGTCGCCTCCCGGGCTAGGTCGACCCGGTTCGGCCGACCCAGGGGGGGGGGGGGGTTCGCGCCGGGTCGGCACGGGCCCAGACCCCCCAGTTTCGGACCACATTCGGTCAAATGCCTGTATCATAGGCTACGGGCCTCCAAACGACTCGCGGTCAGTGGAAACACGATCTTTGGATCGAGACGGTCGAATCGGTATATCGCACTCAATGTTTAGGATTACTTTGAGTTTGGCCGGGTTGGTTTGTACACGAAACCAACCGGGCCCTCGGAGCGGAAACACTCATATTTTGAGCTACGGACGTCCGATTGACGTGTCGTCAGCTTTGTTGAGTTCCTCTTTGTGAGACGGATCTTTTGGCATACTCCGCCCGAGGTTTGGACGCAGGTGGAGTACGTTCTGGTTGGTTTTGCCTTAAAAACCAACAGGGCCCCTGGAACGAAAAAGCCAATGACTCTCAGACCGGGCGTCCGATTAACGCGCCGTCTGTTGCGTTGAGTTCCTGTTGACGATACGGAACGTTTGGCATCCTCCTCCCGAGTTTTGGATGCAGATGAATAGTGGACGGGTTGGACCGCACCGAAATCCAACCGGGCCCCTGGAACGGAAAAGCTGATACCTTTCTGACAGAACGTCCATTTGACGAACCGTCAGCGGCATTGGTGATCACATTGAGAATCGGTCCCTATGAGTATACCCAATGAGAGTTAGGGGTACAGTTGAGATACGGCTGGGTTTGGTTCACTCACGAAACCAACCAGGCCCCTGGGACGAAAAGGCTAATAACTCACAGACCGGGCGTCCGATTGACATTCCTTCTGTTGCGTTGAGACCCCTATGACGAGACGGGCATTTGAGCTACTTCTTCGTGGTACTTTGAGATACTTGGAGTATCGACCTATAGCTCGTGGAGAGGACCCTCCCAGTGACGTGCGTGCGGAGTACGGAGACCGTGTAGTTGGCTGAGACCTGACGACTGCTTGACCGACTCGACTTGGAGTGAGTCGACTAGCCTAGTGGACGGAGCATTAATTTCTGAGGTGCAGACCCATGGCGGACAATGCACTTCCTATGTGACAGTGCAGACTCATGGTACTCATTCGGAGAGTACCTCAACAGGCTACTAGGGGGTGTGCACTACTGTGTTTGGGTGACATACCTCGGCGGGAAGCACTACTGCGTCTGGGTGGCTGACCCGCGGTACTCGACAGGAGGAGTACTTCAGCAGTCTTAGGTTAGTGAGTAGTACCTCAGAGTCGTGACAGGACCACTGTACACTCCAGAGACGGAGCTCTTCAGCAGTTACGGTTTCGATAATGAAAATCCTGGTTTGAGCTGAGACTTTTGACCTTTGTGTTTCCTCATGATTGAGATGGGTCACTTGAAAAATTAGGTATATGTATGGGCATATACCTGGGTAGTGGTTATCCATTGATTTCACAATCCTTGTGTTTCATCATGATTGAGATGGGTTACTTGACAACTTAGGTATATGTATGGGCATATACCTAAGTAGAGGTTATCTGTTGAGATCTTCTTTGTGGTTATCCTTGTTGGTTTAGTGAGAACTTAAGGGTCTCGGGGTCCCTACTGAGTATCGTTATACTCACCCCTGCACGGGCTATGCCCCGCACCTCGGTGTGTTTGTTGTAGACGACGAGCAGTGCTGACAGAGGCCGAGTGTTCGAGGACTAGACGGTACCCGGAGGTGGACTACACGACGAGTCAGTACCCAGAGGTGGACTACACCACGTGACGACTCACAGAGGAGGTTGATGGACGAGAGCGTAGAGGAGGCTATCTGTACCTACACTTCAGGTAGGATCTGTGGTGGAAGACCAGGAGCTAAGCTATCTGTACCTACCCTTCAGGTAGGATCCGAGGAGGACGACCCAGGAGCTGCTTCCTTCTTCCAGCTGTTTGACTTTTTGCTTTTGTACCTTGTTCGGTTGTAGTAATAGTTTCTTTTGGGTTTGTATTCTGGCCCATTTACATTTCAGTATTTCATTTGTACTTAGTGTTTTTCTTCCACTTGTACTCTGTGGTGCTTGTTTTCTTTTATAAAGGCAATTCCTTCCCAGTTATCGGGATTTTACGCCTTTGGTGCTAGTCGCCAGCCAATGGCCTATGGAAGGCGGGCTTGGGGTAGTCACGGCACGGGCCCCGAGGACGGGTCGTGACATGAATGAACATCTTTAATCCATTCTATCCATGAGAATATAATCATAAAAAATTAAAATCAAACAACATTTAAATCCTCCAATTATGGGCTTTCATTTAACTGTATAAGAAAATCACGAACTTCAATTTCTCACCCTGGATGCTTGGGTTTTGTCTTCTATAGGAGTTATATACTCCCAAGAAAGAGCTCACTTCAAATTCATGAAACCTCCTAAAATACTCTCTACCATCCCAAATATTATAACCATTGAAAATAAACCTACTCTAATACCAGATTGTAATGTTCTCGACATAGAATACACTAAAATGATGCCCTGATCGGTGTCACCACAAGACCTCAAGTGTGCTCTCAAATTTTTCAAGGGTTTTAGACTTGTATAGAGGGTATAATAATTCATTTGGGGAAAATATTAACTCCTTATCAAAAATAATAAACAATATATAACATTTTAAATAAATTATAAAATAAAAAATAGGGAATTAAAATTCCATGATAATCAAATACCAAAAAGTTTATAAACCATGAATACAATTTTAAATATTCCATACCCTAAAAACAGTTCTAATACTGAATGGAAAACCAAAAAATAGAAAAACCGATGACATCCGAAAAGGGAAATTCCACCACATAAAAAACCTCATTCTTTCACATCCCATGACCAAAATAATCTCCCTAGCATAGAGCCTTCTCCCTTATCCTGAACTTTAACCATGAAATCTTCTCTGGTACCAAACAATGGAATCAGAAGTGTTTGAGTACAACTTAGTAGGACAAAAAAAAAGGTGTATTAAAAATTTCTATCTAAATATATTTTCACACATGTAGTAAAAAAATGAATAGGTATGAAATATAAAAAATGGGGCCATTAGGTAAAATCCATCACTTAGTTAACATCCATTACTATTTCCATTTTCATCACATTATACATATTCATTACACAATTCATTTTTATAGCATCCTCTATGCGTTAGGTAATTACATTTTTTTAAAAATGTCCTTAGAACGTAACTAATCATATATAAGGGGAATAAATCATGGTCACCATATCAATAGTGTTGACGATTCATAATCAAATTAATCACACTAATCTTATAGAATCGTTCTAGGTAGTTTCATCAAATTCATCCATTATAGGTTTATAGAATCATTCCCCTTATATATCCGATTAATTATTGGGGTGGGTTTAGATCCTTAGTCTAACCCACCCCATGGGAATAGATCCTCAAGTCTAATAACACAAAATAATTAATCCATGGTCAGAAAATTATTTATTTATTTACTATATATACTACCAAAAAAAACATTATTCAAAAAAAACTATCATAATTCACATTTAATTTAACATTTAAGTAACTATTTTTTATTAATAAATTAACACAATTATCAATTTCAATGCCTATCCCATTAAACACATTTCACTTTTTATTCCTCAACCCATTTAGAATATTTTATATTTTTAATATGGAAATAAATTTAACATGTTATTTATTTCCATTATTAAAACACATTAAAATAATTATCAAACCAAAAACATTTACTAATATATTATCAATACCATTTCATATTCATTAACCCACTGATACATTTCAAGTACCTTTCAAAATAAAATATCCCAATTTCCATTATTACAACCAATTCAGTTCATGTTAAGGTAAATAATCTTTTACTACATTACAGAGACATAGGAATAATTATTAATTTTACATTTCTAATTCAATCCAATGTATCAACATATTTATCATGGCTTTGACCATATCACAAATCCTTTTAAGGATTAAGATGAACATTTTCAATGTTCGGAATCAGTAATGCACCCCAGGGGTGTCCATAAATTGGTATATCCAACCTTAATTCACCCCATGGGGGGTCATGAAGTGTTCAAATCCCCATTTATAAACAAATATTTACCAAATATTTATACCCTAGAGTTTTTATGAAAAACAAATTCTTAGGGAGTCCCACATGTGCTGAAAAACTACATGAAATTTTTTGAGAACCCACTATCACAATTTACATGGTTTGGCTTCCCATTTATCATGGATTCCACTAACCACAAGAAAATAATGCAACATGCACAAAATCTCACGTTATTCCTTTCCCTCATATCCCAAGACACTAAAAAACCCTCAAACCTCAAAACACACCACGTAAAATATTTTCTCATTATTAACTGATGAAATCTGAAATTTAAACTAGTATAAACATTTACCATGTCTCAGATCGTGCATAGTGATTCAACAATGAATAATTTATTTTAATCATTTAGAGAAAATATTGGTTTTCAGTGGAAAATTGATATAATATGAAACTATAATTTTATGTAAGTGTTTATCCTTATATTCATATTATAGATTTCAATGTAACTTGATAACTCTAGTAAAATTAAATATTTAAATTAAAATATTATTCATTTAATTTTTATCCCATGAAATTTAAAAACATTTAAACAATCGAAGATTTATGGTTTCTGATGGTTAACATAATAATAATTATGTTTTATTTAACTCTCCATAAGATAATGATAGTTAAATTTCCCTTCTAATACAATGTTTTCCTACACGGGCTCAGAGTACGTGTTATATTAGGGGACCATCATACATTTTTTTATTTATATTTCTATATATATAATATTAATACTTTTTTTGATGTGGATTTTAATGATATGTATTTTGATTTTTTAAAATCTGGTTACCAATATTGAGTTCATTTATTATTCAAACAATTTCCAAAATGGGGGAATGAAACATCTTGAGATTTTAAAATGCAAAACTACGCTCGAAAGTGTATGAGACAATCCACGTAATGCATAAAAGAACAATAATATTATATTAATTAAATTTGACTATAATAACCTAGCCATTAAATTAGTAAGAATGAAAATGAATATATAATTTATGAAATTAATATAATATTCCAAATCAAATTATTATTTTGGAAATTTATTTTTAAATAATTAAAAAAATTATTTTCTTAATTTTATACTTAAAAAAGTCTGTTTTATTGAAAATTTATTTTAATTGATTTTTATATATGAGTATCATAATTAATTTATGAATATTTTGGAATATGTATTTGATAAAATTAAATTAATTTTTAAAATCACCACACCATCATTTTTATGTTATATAATTTGAGAATATTATGAAAATATTAATTTTTAGTGAATAGTAAAAATACAGGTTTATTAATATACTATAATTTTTGTGACTTTTTAAATACATAATTATGATGTAAGGAATATTATACATATAGATTTAAAAAATTATGAAATTATAATATCAATACTGTAATATAAATAATATTTATCATGTAAATAATATTTATTTCATGATATGTATAAAAATAATTGTCAGTGTCGACAGAGTGCTAATATAGCATTCCAAAATTTCTATTTGGTTCTTTATAGAAAATAATTAATTGATAAAAATTACCTGAATTAAATAATTTTTTATTATTATTTAGAATAAATTAATTATATAGTTTCTAATTTTATATTTATATGACATGAATCATATCCAAATTCTTGTGGAATGTATGCACAAGGAAACAAAAGTCAAATTTACCAATTGACATTTTATTGACAAGGATATAAGTAAATCTAATTAATTAAATAATATAAAATATTATAAAACAAGAATTAATTAAATTTTCTATATTTCAAACATTTAACATTAATTCTTCTTTAATTCAGATGCGGTGCTTGTGCAAGTATAAGAAATATCATTAAAATAATTTTGATTAAAATTAAATGAACCATTAAATTACCTAAAACATAGAAAAATATTTTTGGATGATTATATATCAACCATATTTGTCTAATGCTATAATTATTAACCGTTTGGATCCACTTAGATATACTTAAGAACCTTATAATATATTTAATTTATCTTATTCATGTAATATTATTATTTATTTTTTGGTATTAAATGATAACAATAATATAGTTCACAATGATGATTCAATAAGTGTTAAATAAATGAAAAAATCAAATAAATGTTAATTTTTTTTAAAAAAAATATATAATATGGTGTTTTTTATATTTTCCATGAATTGGATAGATACATATAAAATATATATTATATAATAAAAAATTAATTTCAATATTTGTTTTTATGTGTTTAATTTCATAGTTAAGAATATTGTTTAATTTGAAAAAAAAGAATTTTTCATGAAAAAATATTTTTTATAAATATTTAGAAATCACAAAATTCAGGATAAGGCCAAATATAATGAATTATTCTAAAATTAAATCCAATTTATATTTTTAGGACTACTTTATGTCTTTACACATATAATAGAAAATTATATTTTAATATTATAAGTAATTTGTAATTTTCACTTCACCTCAATTATAAAAGGGGGCCAATTCCTTCACAAAATTGCATAACCTTATGGAATCTTGGTCAACTATAATCTAATGAATTACCCTCTAAAAATCCTTTAAAAAATTATTTTTTTCATGGTCTCACAAAAAGTCCACTTCCAAGATCCTATAGAAAGGTCAAAAAGAAAAATTATTCAAGAGTTAAATTACGTCTTTTTCTATATTAAATTCATTCTAACTTATACCTTATAATAAACCATATAAAAATTTAATTATGACTCTAGTAAAAATATATAAATTATTTTTATTGTTTTAATATAAAATACACAATCAAATATATATTTTCATTCCTTTAATATTAAAAATGAAATCACCATCCATTGATTGTCAATTCACTACCTTCGTGGATGATGAGTTGTGCTTTCCCAATACTGCATTCATTGAAAGATTAAATTCACTTAAAATTATTTAAAATGAACTATAAATACGTGGTTATAATTCTAGGATATTATTTCTATTTGATATGAAAATCCACAGTGACCTGGCCATGAAACCATGAAACAAACAAAATCGAACCAATGGAAATAACAAAAAAAATTAATAAATGTGTAGAGTGATGTTATAATAAAATCATATAATTTATAATAAATTTTTATATAGTTATGAAATAAATTTATAAAACACTTTAAACAAATATACATGAGGTTTCAATACATTTTAAGGAAGTCAAACCATACGTAATGAACTCATTAACAAAAAAATTATTTTAAATTGTTTATATATTTTTTATTTTAAATCATTCTATTTCTTGTACATGATCAAAAAATGGGCTTTATGAATATATTTATATTGAAATAAACGTTGTAAAATTGGAGTTTTTGAATCATCCTTTATATTTTTTTAAAATTGAACATTTTTAGGTTTTATTTAATGGGTATTTATTTTTAAATCATCTTTTAATTAATTTTTTTACAAAATAAATAAGGAATTATTTTCAATGAAATACAACATAAGAGACCATTACTACTTTCCTGATGATATATTGTTTTTATATTATATTTATGGTATTACATTGTTATTTTCAATGAAAATTGTTTTCATTTTTTTATGAAATATTCCTTTATTAGCTATTTTCTCTTTAAGATATATTTTTATAATCCGTGAGTTGTGGAATAATTGATTTGTTATTGTTGTGTGGAATTATTCATGATGATGGTTTGTTCTATTATAAAAAAAATTGTGGTTTGTCTGTAATATAACATTAATTCATTGGTTTTGTTGGAAGTTAACTGTATTTGTTAGTCCTAATGTAATTGTGATAGTTACATCATAAGTTTTCCATGAGGGATACATTGTAAGGTATGTGTGATTGATAAAAATAATATGAAATCCATTACAGTTATAATCATATGTTAGTATTGTATGAATATGATGCCCCATGGTCCATAAATGGTTTATTTCAGTTTTCTTTATTTAATGGAAATTTCATGTTTTTACAATGTAAGTATATGATTCATTAAGGGATATAATTATACAAGTACGAATATGATTTCATATGTTTATATGTAATTATTGAAAAATAGTTTATTTTCTTCTCTTTGTGTCCGTTGTTTATCATTTAATCCTCATCCGAATTTTAATTTTCTTATAGGGATTAATGATGGTTAAGAGAAAAGGAGGAACCAATATTAATGTTGTGAAGATTTTTCATG
Source organism: Viscum album (assembly GCA_963277665.1). Lineage (NCBI taxonomy): Eukaryota > Viridiplantae > Streptophyta > Magnoliopsida > Santalales > Viscaceae > Viscum > Viscum album. Next base: position 1,147,297,432 of record OY728148.1, read on the forward strand.
AAATGAATTCATATTTAATTAATAATATTTCTATTATGTATATAGTAAATAATTATTTTATTATCCACTTTATATGAAAGTGAGTTTTCATGAATGACTTATGAACAAAAATCTAGAACTCTAAATTGAAAAGATTTTTTGCAATATTTGAATGTATATTTTAGTTGAATTTACTATTTTATGTAATGTTTAAGGATGGTTACTCACAAATAAAATTTTATATTTGGATCCTAAATATATTATCTAACATTATTTAGATTATAGTACCTATATTATTTCCTAATACACTAATGTTCACGATTTCTAATAAGGGAAGATTTATTCCCTCAAAGCAAAAAATATCATCTTTTTTATTACTTTACTATATAATCTATATATATCTCTTTTTACACATGATTTACCACGTCAATAGTTTTTTTTGAAATCAAAATTCATTTTTAAATTTAAATATCATCATTAAAAAATGTGTTATACAACTCATAATGTAATTATATACCTCTCCCTTTTTGGTGGGTTTTACCATATTGATGACTGCTGATATAATGTTCACATAATGAAATATTAATGAACGATATATACCAGAAATGTTATATAAAAATAATGTATATCAGATGTTATAATAATTATATATCAGATTAATTGTATATATATTAAATTAAAAAAATATTTTTTGTTTTATGAAAACATATAATAAATGATACTATAAATATTTATATGAAAATATTCATGATAATAGCAATAAAATGATCATAGAATTGTAAAAATATATCCATAAAATACTATAAATCTTTATAATAATTCTATACATGAGGGAAAAATGAATATTGTGAAAAACGTGAATAAAAAATTACAACATATATAGGTATTTTAATAGATAAAAAATAGATTTTAACATTAACATTTGATTATCTCGATGTGTGTCACAAGAAATTTTTAGTCAATTTTATATCATATTACAAATATATATATAATTGAAATATAGATTTATAACAACATTAGACTAATTATTAATGATGTTAGAGTTCATTTAACTAAGATGATATATTATTCATGTGGATTCCTAACTAAATTTCCTTTTGTTGGGTTAAACAACATTTATATTCAATATCCCAATCCATTTTGTTAATGTTACTATCTCAGATTATATTTGGAAATTTTTTTACATTTTCAAGATATTTTTTTATTTTATTCAAATATAACTTCATTGATAGATTATATAATTATTTTTTTGGGAAATCATTTATCCATTTCCATTCATTTAAATATTAATCATATTCACCAATTTTTTCTTTTGTGCGGATTTTGAACTTCCTTAAACTATATATTATAATAATTTAATTGAATATCAATGGATTTGTAAATCATTAAAATATTCTATTCAATACAGTTATATTCTATGAATACCAATATTATAATGGTATATTTGTATAAATTTCAATTCCATGAAAGATGTTTCATGTTGTACACGATTTTTACATTTTTCTGTAATTAATTAAAAAATAATTTATTTTTTATATTGATTCTTGTAATTTTTGGTATTTAATGACCAATCTCATGTTATCTATTTGATTATCTTTTTAATCATTTTATATAATTGGTTGTGAGGATTATTTATCTCAATTTTTATTAAAAATGACAATTTTCAAATTATTGATATTTTTTATAATCTTAATTACTGAGAGATTATAAAAACCATATAATTATTAACTATTTAATAATTATACTTCAACATTTATTTTAACTTCTCTGATTAATAATAATTCATATGAATTATTATAAATTTCATATGTGTTTCTCTTCTAAAATTTAATTATTGTAAACATGTTTCATAATATGATTTTTTTTCATTTATATAGTGCATATGATTCCCCATTGACACAATATATCCTAATTCACATTATACTCAATGCAATTTAATTTCGTTCTCGTGATAATTCATTAAAGATGGTTTTGATTTTAGAATTCAAAAGATGTTTCATTAAAAATAAATTGTGTAAAAGATTTTAAGTATTTTACCTTCACTAAATAATCATTTTTATCCTCTAACATATTTAATGGGGATGTGAGAACCCTATAGAAAATCAGATTAAACATCAAAAGTTACAGTTAAATTATTAAACACTTGTTTTAGACGATTAGAATCTCTTTTACTAAATAGTTTTAAGATTATGGAATTTTCCTTTCATACTAGATGTTACTCTATATTATCTTCATAGTACTTTTCTAGATACTACCAAGATATCATATATTATTCTTTACTATTCTTTTCCATATTCAATCCTCTGATCAATATATGATCTTTCTTGTCAATCCATTTATCTTTCACCCTTGTAACTACCACATGGATCAATATCCCCATCATATGATTAATTTATTCCCTAGCCATATTTATCACTATAACATCCGTCTTCATTTATTCCCCATTGTTCATGAGTTCTTCAATATGAGTTTCCAAATCCATATCATTTAGGCACTGCAATCCATCAAGAGTTCGCATCACAGAATCCTCTCTGGGGGAAGGTGAATCCTCCCTCTCGAGCATCATCTCCTCAAATTGAAGATGCATATCCTAATGTTGATCATCTTCTTTTAAGTCCCCTTAAACTTTCACTTGGAACATTATGATATCATCATACGAAGCTCCCTCTCCTGCTTCTTAAAGGATCTCATTATCCTTTAGTTTTCCCTATTTTTTGGCTGACCGAGTCTCCCTCAGATTAGAATGATGAGAATAGTCATTACGTCCCTTTTATTTCATCTTCTTGTGAATAATACAGCTCCACAGGTTTCTATTTTACATATTTCCTTTCTTATTTCATTGGTTGTGTAGACTATTACTAACCCCTCCCAAACATCTGTCATTTGAGGGTTATCTATCTCCATCAGATTGGGCCTCAATGGGATAATTATAGGTTCCTATAAACTACCCCACATTACAATACATTCGAATATTCTGATTATTTTTAGTTATGAAAAAATGCTCCCTGATTTGGTTCCCTAAAATGTGATTGAATTTCGGCCTACATCATGTGCAAGAGCGAGGTTCACTTGACCAAGATATAATCAGATCATCTTCAGAGGCGAACACAATCATGAATCACCTAGAGTCGAGGAGGCCAACAGTAGAACTCTCTTACAAACCCAGTTTTTAAAAAATGATATGGTCAAAAGCATCCACTAAATGGATGCTGCTATTTGAATCACATAATCAGTGTCAGGTCTAGTAGGGAAGACGCCTCTGTGAATTTATTATCTTGATTAGAAGAAGAATAATACATTCAATACATTCAGGGAATTTCAAGATAAAATAAATCTATGGGAAGGATGGAATACAACAAGGTTTCGAAAAAAGGATGAAAGAGTAGACCAAGCGTCATGGGGATGTATCAAAGGTCCCTCTCTCTCTGAGGGGGGAGGGGCCTGAGCCAAGCTCATCATCGCCTAGGGCATGGAAGCGTCTCCCGAGCTCAGATGAATAAGAATTCGTAGTTTTCGTCATTTACACATTTCTTTATATTCCAATTCTATATTAATTAAAATGTATCAACATTGTAAATATATAATTTTTTACTTACTAATTTAATTTTCTCATGTCTAGAATATTCTCTACAAGAGTTCAAAAGTACTATTTTGATCAATTTTATTATAGGTCATTTTTATCATTTTTTAATAATAGGGGATAATATTATATTTTAATTGGTACATCGTGAATAATTATCCCTTTAATTATATATATTAATGTTTATATATATTCCATTAATGCATTAATTGGTATTAAAAAAACTCTTACCATTTTTAGTGAATTTTTCAATTTAGTAGTTATTAAAATTAAATGATATTTTTTCATTAGTTTTTTTTAATGGGATATCATTAAAATTTATTGTATATTTGTCTTCCAATACAAATTTTCATTCATAATAATAGTTTCTCTTTAGGATTTCAATATTGTAAATCCTTTCGAAAATAATTATGTGAAATTATTTCCTATACCAATTTAAAATTATTTTGGTTGTGATTTACAGTGATTCCATACAAAAATAAAAACAACATTTTATGGAAATAAATTTTTAGTTTCCATTCCATTTAATCTATATATTTAACAGATTTATCGTTTACTTTTCATGAATATAAATTAATCAATAATGGTTTTATTATTTACATAATTAGATGATTGAACAATTTTTATGATCTGTATAAATTATATTCTATAATATGATACCAAGTAAATATAGTATTTAACACATTTTAATTTCTTTGATTTATAATCAATGTGAAAATATTTTAATAATTATTACACATCAAAGGGTATTAAAATTAATTATTCAATCCAAATTAGATTTCTAGATATGTTATGATAATCCGATATATAAATTTTTTTAATAATGATTTTTCATCAATGTGATAATTATACAATAATGAAATGATCATTTCTCTTATGTTTTCATGGAATAAATACGTATATTTTGTCATTATTTGATGAGTGGGATAATTATATCCATTTGATACATTAGGGATTTTATAATATATCATGATTTAAAAGGGAATGTTTTTGTTTATCCCAAGGCAATGTTATCATTGAAATCTACCCCAAAACCATGGGTATAAGAACATTCAGCCAAAGGCTTGGGTTACCCCAATATAATGACTAATTAAAAAAGATTAAATGGTGGTTTTTGTAAATAAAATAATTTTTTGGGAAGGATCATATCATTAACCATTATGTGATTAATTTTTTTCCAAATATAAAAAATTATTTAACTCATATTCATATCATTATTTGATGCTTTTATGTCGCATAATGATGTCTATATTGTATTGTTTCATTATTAATAATCTGTGAATCCTATTTTTGTAATAATATAATTCCATTTTTTTTGTTATGATTTTTTGTATGGGTTTGAGAAACTCATTTCATGATAATTAAATAGATTATGTTCTCTTAGATATATGATTATTATATCCTCACATATAATCATTAGTTTTTATGACCAATGTTTACCATTATTGATTTTCTGAGTTTTCCCTTCTATAATTTAATTAATCCATCATAAATATAATCATATAATGAAATATGTTTTATAAAGGGTTCATGTGGAAAATATTTTTTGGGTGATTCAAAATTATTAATATAATTTAATAAAATAAGATTTTAATGGTAAAATATATGTTATAAAAAATATTATTGGTTTTTTCAGTAATCGTTTATCAAATTTCACTATAAAAATAACCCTAAATATTCATTGGCTAATATATAAATAATTATTTATAATTGAAATTTTAATAATTGAAATTAATATTTGGGTCTATATTGTTCTAATCTGGCATAGTATGCAATGATTATATCTCTAGAACAGGGTTTTAGTATAGGGTAATGGGTAATCTCAATACCTACAATAACTTTATTTAATGTCATAATGACATAGTTGCATAATGTGAATCAATTTAAATTATTCAATAACAAAATGGTGTAATTTTGATTTTTTCTAACACATTTTACTATATATGATCATTATAATTTGTGAGACCAAAATTTGTGTTAACATTCATACAAATTATTTTCAAAAATATATATTTTTATTGAAGATACACTATCTCAATGAGATATATTAATTATTTAAATTAAATATAATTATTATATTTATGAAATATTTAGAAATATGTATGGATAATATATTTTATTGCAGATATAAAAAATTTACATGTTTCCTTAATTTCATTGAAATTTATACCATACAATAAATTTTATTCTGGTAGAATAATCATTCATAGAACAATGTTTTTTTTAGTAACATATTATTTGACAACCATGAATGGGGTTTTAGGAATGAAATAATAGCTCTATTTTTGAATCAAAATTTATATGATTAGAAGAGAAGGTTAGTCCAACCATGTTTCTCCAATAGCATCGTTTCCATGATATCCCCCACCAACTAGCACGTAGGAACATATCTAGCCCAAATTTCCAATAGGAATCACCACCATGAATGCTTTTCCAAGATGGGTAGGGGTATTATGAGAGAGATTTTTATATTTCAACCAATATTGATTCAAAATTATTTAATATTGTGTATCATATTGTTAGGGACAAATTTTAATGTATGTCTCCTCTCCAACCACGAGTATATCTGCATGATCTATTTGTTATCAGTACTAAAATTGATTGAAAATTTGAAATGTCTCCTTAATTATTATTCCAATATGGATCCATTATCCCTCATGTGGTGGAGTATTGATGTTATATTAATCCCTGATGATCTTTTTAGTACTTTGTAACCCTTATGATCTATTAATGCCACATTCCAATTATAAACCCCCTTCAATTGGTAGGCATTGTTAATTTATTTTTTATCAATAGTTTTATTATATAATCATTTGAGGGTCCAATCGGATAATGATTTAATTTTATGAGAATTATAGGGAATTGTATTCTCATGAATAATGGAGGTCCTATAATGAAGAACCCTTGTTGTTGACTATTAATTTTTTTGTGAAAATAGTCTTTGTCATATATTGTTTTTGTAAATTGTATAAAATTGTCCATCGTAAAACCAATATGAAAAGTGGATATTACTCATATAAGAACCATGAATTTGGTGAGAGTCCGTTTAACCTCTTTGGATAACATTTCTATGAAGGTATGTCACATTATTAGTATTTCACTAAGGGTTCCAATTTATTAACATTTTTGTGGCCTTCATTGTTTTGTTTCATGATATTTAATATTCATAGATATAAATTAAATGTTTTTGATCTTCCCTGAATGATTGGTCATAAAACTATCTAGATGGTGATTCTTGAAAACTAATTTAGAAATAACCTCTTTCACCTTTGTTTTATGGTTCATGTATTATTTTAATTTTTTTTAATATTTTTATAATTGATTAATTTGAATTAATGGGATGAGGATAACACAATAGATATAATTTGCAGATTAATAGACATGAAGTACTAAAAAAATTAGGTTTTTCCTTTGTTTAGAATGTCATTAACTCTATTAGAGGTATCTGGTTTAGTTTACAAGGATCTACTATTTATTCTTGGTCTATTGGATTGTGTTATATTGCAATTAATCCCTTTGGTGGTTGAAAATGAGACACATATAAATCCAAGATTCGATATGGGACCCAAAGAAGATAAATTAATTAGTTTTCCAATTTAATTTTATTATTATACCTAATGAATTTCTCATAAAGTTAATTAATTCCATGTATTGACTACATTAATTGGAATTAATTAAAAACATTACAGGGTTATAGGACAATAATATATCTTTTTTTGTCTTCATTACGTGCCATTGATGTCATAGTATGAACTAGTTGTCTACCCTAGGATGTCAATGTTCAATGAACAATCACAAGGTCTCTGTGTGTGTAGTTTTTGGTAAATATAATTATTATTGATCAAATCATATGTGTGGTTAGACGTGATGACCTATGCATGATGTCTTCATGAAAAAATATGGAAATAGAAAATATTCGTTCATTTAATGATTTATTTAATTTTTATTTTCATTTAGGATTTGATATAGTGTTAATATCTCATTTTCATCTTATATTATATCTGTAATTCATCTATCCTTGATGTTTATTTTGTAGTATTATCACGGTAGATTCCCAATATGTGATTTGTCAAACATAACACTAAAAATGAATTAGAATATCACTAAATTGTATATACAATAGATGATTTTATAATATCTGATCATGAGAGTGTTAGGTGGTTGAATTATATCATTATTGAGTAGAGAAGAAATAGGTTTGGATGGGGGTTGTAGTGTCTAAATGAGTGAATGGCTACACATCATATGGATGGTTTCTTTTTCATAGTTCATTCAGGATATTATTTTATTCTCCCAATTTTTATTTATTTTTTCTTACTACACATTTGTTCTGATAAGATGGCCATACAATACATTAACAAGATATCTATTAAACCACATTAGAGGAGTCTTACTACGCAATACTCACAACCTGATCTAGTATCCATGACACATGGGTAGCTCAGTATCCATTAATTTTTTTAGGTACACCTTACATTGTGTGACATGTAATATTAATGAGAGAAATTTATCACTATAAATTTTGTCTCATATATAGGGTGATGCATGGATTTGGAAATCCACTTTTTATTTTATTTTATTTATATCTTATATATATGATCGCACTTATAGGATATCACCTAACTTATTTCCCAACATTGAATATATTTTTTAGGAAATAATACATTTGGTATACTATAATTATATGTTCACAATGATTATATATTTTAATATATATGGTCATTTACTTGTTATTTATACTGTGATTGCGGATAAATTTTACTCATTCCTTTCATGAGATTATTGTTTCTAGTCATCTTCTTATAGTGTACCTAAAGATATTAACGATATCATTTGGAATTCTAGATCTAACATTGGGAATCACAATAGGATGTTATAAAATGTCATCATATCATATTATATATTATAATTACTATTTTGGGGAGTTGGTAGATATATGATAGATATATTAGTTAGTGCTTTTGATGAATCTCAGTCTAATGTACTGTAAAATAATTTATTTAGAGTTGTAATCGTTACCATTTTATGGGATTAAAGATATTATTTTCTCCATTAAGTTTAAATGATTTTACATTTTTATAGAAACATTTATTTTATTATTAATTATTATATTTATATTTTACAGTTGGCCATATCGACCAAATGCTTCAAATTCACCATATTTAAATTGTATGATTCATGTGATATATATTATTCTTGTCTCTAGATTTTTTGATGAAGAGTAATTAGCTTACTAGTTATAAAAAAATTACCATTTATGAATATATGTTTATTTGATAACATTCACTTGGAAGAACCACTATTTGTGTCTTCATTACATAAAATTCAACTATAATTATTGTGTGGTGCACCTGTGAGTTGATAGTGAAGATGAAGACAATAAAGATAATGATGGGGATATCAATGGGTTCTCTCTTTTCATATTAAATTCCATAACCCTTCATTTGATATTTTCATAATTTAGTTACCATAAAAAGGGCATTGTGTGATTACACATTGGATAAGTTTAGTTAAGTAATGTAGTAATAATATTTTTTGTTGATTTATCCATATATGACCTAGTCATACTCTATTTAACTAGACCATGTGTCTATGAAACTATATATGACTATTATAATCCACAATACATAATATAATTTCCATTATATATACCTTATTGATATTCCATGGTATTTTAACTCATGTGAACCATATCCTAGATATAGGAATTTCCGTATGGCATTTTATATGAATCTATCATTAATGGAACTTATGTGTCTCAAACTATTGGTATGTAACATGAGTGATGATATTATTTATGACATAATGGTCATTGTTAATTTCATCAGGTAGTTTCATTTGATTAAAATGACTTCTTCATGTGTGAGTAATCATTGGAATCCCAGAAGCATGGTAGTATAAGTATTCCTGCGTCCTAGATGTTTATAGTAACTTGTGTGGTTCTACACTAGACACAGTTATTGGATTCAGAAGATTGATAATGATTAAAAGCAGGAGGTTAACCTAATTTGATGGATTGTTTATAGTGAAACCCAAAAATAAGGTGATTCATTTTTTAAAGAGTAGTGTAGTGGGCATTTTCTTTACAATGGAGGGAATCAAATAGTTTGCGGGAAAATAGGGAGAAAATATAGCTCAATATTTAATGATTCATGAGGTATTATCAACAATTATACTAAAAAGTATAATGAATTCATGAATTAATATGGAAATAATCAATGATCATGTGTTCATGCGGTGTTGATTATGGGGATTGGGTTTAATAATGGATCAGGTTGCAGATATAAATATTGATAATGGTTAAACTTAAATATATAATCCCATAGGATATTATTGTTGTATATCATTAATGTATGCTAGATATGTTTACCTATAAAATTGAAAACAGACATTGTTTTGCAACAATCTCATAGTTTTCGGGGACTTAGTGGTTAAAATATGTGTGGTTGGCTCTATAGAGAAAGACATAATTTAAAAGGGATCAGAGTGTAATTGTAATGTCAACCGGTTTTTTTACTTTTTTTGTAAACATCATGGATGAATATAGAAGTACGCATAAATGGATTAGATATTTCTAGATAGTGAACATAACTAACCCCATGTATTCTAGTAACTGTTTCGTATGTGAAAACTGGATCATGGTAATTAGTGAACTATGTTATTGGAATAAAATATATTACATGTTCTTAGTATATTTCTTGTTAGTAAATACTGGAGTGGTGGCTTTATTTAGTCATTTCATTTGGTGATGGACTATTTGGTTTCTGTGTATACTAAATTGTGCATTCTAATTAAAAAATTATGTATACCTATATTATGGGATTCATCAACATGTATATGTGCTGAAAAACCTTTCTTGATGGATAGTTCATTATCTATGAAGGTATGAATATTGAATGATCATGGAGACTATAGAATATCAATGTATGGTGGAGCCAAGAGTTCTCGTTTTAATTTTTTTTTCTGATGTTTGAATAAAATAGTATTCTACATATTTACATGCTGTGGTATTTTGACTCAATAAAAAATAAACATTAGACATAATGGATTCATATTGTTCGTGGGTTGGCACATGGTTATGATACCTATGGATTGTGAATAAATCAGGGATCTAACATGAAAAAATGCATAAAATTTGATAGAATATTCATTTTGAATTTTGTATTAGTTTAATTAATCCTATGAATCATAATAGAACCTTATCAGTTGAATCATGTAGATATGGTTTTTTGGACCACTACCACTACTTGGTGATGGATGGAAATGTATCAACTAGTTCATCCATGTGAACATGAATGTGTTGGGTTGGGACCCCTTACACATATTATGTTAGGTATGGGTAATGTTCCTAAAATCACTAATAGACATTATTGAAATCATTACATCTATTGGTGATTCATCCATTTCAAAGACATGATAAATTATTTAGGAATGGGGAGTGTGGTGTTGGTATCCATTTTTAACACATGTACACTATTGAATTGAGATAGATGAAATTAAACCTCACCATGTGTATTATTGTAATATTGAAATAATAATCTAAATTAAAATTTCATTGTTATAGATCCCTATCATGCATTAGAATGAATTAGTTTTGGGAATTATGGAATTCCACGTTAAAAAAATGTTTCATTGATAGTGTCAATGTATATATAATAGTGACCTAAATCTTATCTTCTGGAGTTCAACCAAGGATTAATGCTTTCATATATTGATGGGATATTAGTTGTTTTCCTGATCATAAGGTATTATATTATATTCAATTATTAATCATTGATAACTATTGGTAATGATAGTCTAGGTATATTTGAATGTGTGATTCATATGTGAAAAAAATTTCTCAACGAAAATATGTTTTATAGTGAGGTGATTTCATTTAACAAAAATATTATGAGATTTTAATTTCATATGAAACATGAATTATCATCTAGTTGATGGATATCTTAGAAACCAGGTGTCAAACCTCGATTCATCATTATTGAACACCATTACGATGCATTTTTGGGAATTAATGAAGGATTAATAGTATACATGAAACATTGTTATACATAAATGAAGTATTTAGCCACATGACTAATAATGAGGTAGTGGAACGAATTTATTACCTGGTAGATTGAAAATGTGGATGGTTGTTTCCTAGAAACCCTTTATGGGTGACCAACAATAAGGTGGACCTTGATCGGTCATTTAGTGGGGTGTTCTATTATATTGTTTAATGAGGGTTGTTTTTTTCCACCAGTGACCCTTTAGTTTCACCCCCAAAGCTTGAATTTTTTTTTGAAATTAATTTATTCTCCTATCATTCGCTCTCTATTTGTGAAATCATTGATCTAGAATACATCAAATAATATACCATTGGAAAATCCTCGTGAAATAATACACTCTTCAACAACCAATGAATTTTTCATCCTCATAAATTGGTGAAAAATATTCTAACTAATTGTGGTCGATTCAATTCGAAATTTCCCTGATCTAGTAAAACCTTATGTGACTAAGCAGGTTGGAAACATGACTTCAAGCACAAGTCACCATACAATGGCATTAATGGCTACCTAAAAGGGTCGAAAGGATATATCGGGGATACTATAACAATAAATAATTAGTTGAAATGAATTAATAAGAAATAATAGATTTGTAATAAATGAATAAAATTATGAAAAAATAATCAAACATCCATAGTAGTGATTGGACCAATAGAATAAATCTAATGATTAAAATTATAATTTAATAGGATGAATATAAATAAATTAAACAATTATCATAATATAAATAAAATATTAAAATGGAAAATATAATGTCTTTAAAACCCTAATCTCGAACCCCATGTAAGTCGCATCTATAAGAACTATATTATCTACTTCACTACAAATAATTCATATATCTCCTATTCCATGTCAAACCCTATATCCATGAAATATTTCTATGTGCCAAGATATGGGGGATCTAGTGTATCAGTAAAACATAATAGGTTCACACCACCATGTATTAAATAATACCAGGTTATGAATATAGTGAATTCCGTATAGTGATAAACTATGGATTAATTTAATAAATTAAATCATCAAAAGAAATAATCTTGTGTTCCCTCATGTATTGTGGTGATAACTAGGTACATCCCAAAAACATAAATAAATTCCCACCAAGATAAATATGTCTTGGGAATAATCCTCCTACATAATTATAGGTAAATCTACAGGTAGATGATTCTCCCATTGAGAATAAATCACAAAATCAGCATTTCTACAAACCTTCACTTATCTAAGACAATCTAGAGTATCACCCTTTAGAATCTATAATAACATCCTTTAGTATATATTGATTATGCATCGAGTCCCCAAAAATTAAATATAATCATATTATCTTCCCTCGTACATCAAGTACCTATGTTCCTACTCCTTATGAAGTCTAAAGACATACACCATGAATTTATTCGTCAACAAAACCCATGAGTCGTATCGTAGAAAAATCAACATGTCACAATGAATCTCCCCGATATGTATTAAGCACATTAGTGACACGTAAAACCAAAAGATATGGAAGAAATAATAAATCCAAAAAATTAAATTACAGATATATAACTGCATGAAAAAAATAATCAACTAATCAAAATATAATTCCAATAATGATGAAAATTTAATAAGTTAAGGTACACATTTATCCTCAGAGTTATATCAAGCATGTTTCATTTATCATTTTATCATAAGGTCATGATAAAATATCTTAACCCATTAATCTTAGGAGATTCAATCAAAAGGAATGATACAATATACTAGTTATTCATATTCATAAGATTAATCAAAAAACAGTCAATTTACCCAACATGTTATAAGTATCTAATGTCAATATTGACCAATTGTTTAGAAGGTAAAAATATGTAACACCAATTAGGTGGTCATCGTTATAAGTTTCTATTCCTGTGGACCCAATTGGATCAATCAGATAATGAAAAATGAAATATTTTAATATAACAATGATTATCCAATTTTTTTTCATTTATATATTACATGTTGGTGTGACTTCACAAATTTTATTTACTATAGATTATTAAATCACACCGAAGGGATTATTTTAAAACCACTATCTTTTATTTGGTGACTAGACAATGCCTCCAATAGGGAACAGCAATATCAAAAAATGAATATAATATTTCAAGTGTATCCTAGATAACTCGATATCATATGAAAAAAAAATAAACCATCTGTGATCAAGTGATTACATGGATAGAACTAGAAAACCATTGAATAGAATGGAAAACCTGAAAAACCAACTCACTAAAGATTTATTGCATTAATGTGGCATCAATGATTGTGGATTTCACTAAAAATCACATGTAAGACACCTATATCTTTATATTTAATGTATTTAGGTTAAATGGAAATAATATAACAATACAGAAAAGATTATAACCCCATGACTCATAAGTACATGATGTGCAAATGTATTACACGACATGTAATTAACTATTTATGAGTATTTCAAAATACACATCACTATGGTTGAATTTTTCCCAACTTAAACATTATACATCACATCATGTAGATTCAAATAATGCGAACAAATCACATCGAAAACATTTGATGACCATTATTCATTTCATATATTTATCCTAATGAAAGATATACAAAAATTAATTAATTTATACATTCTGTAATTTTCCAATAGACTATATAAATCAAAGAATCTATAATTTTAGTTGAAACACTTCTTATGTATTACAAATTCAGGTGGGGTCTATTGTAATCAATTTTAAGACGTATATATATGGACTTCTTTAATAAAAAACATACATCCATCGAAATTTAGACATTTTTTTAAAAAAATATCTTCGTCTCTGAATGAGACACTAAAACCAAGGTATAAAGAAAATGAATCCCCAAATAAAATAAGATTAATAATAATTTTATATTTGGAGAAACTTGGAAGAATAAGTTATCTTACAATTATCCCACCATATAGAATTGCATCGTCGTGATTCTCCAATAATCACTGAGCTGCCTCAATGAACAATTCTGGCCATTTTTCTTCCATATGTGACTCGTTTTCCTATGTATCATTCTGAACAAGCCCATATTTTTATTTCACATGATGTATATGTGTGGTCCTACAGCAAAGGTACGTGTCAATATACTCCACGATCCATATTGAATTTTCCTCAATGATGTATCTATGAAAAGCTTGACATCCTCGTTGTATACAACATGTGAATGGTCAGGATGATATCTCTTAAGATGAGACAATAGAAACACATCATGCATGGAACTAATGCATTATGGAATAAATAATTGTTAATAAACTATACCAAACCTTTACACTATCTCTAACGTCCAAACAAACTTCGTCTATATCCTTCACTATTACTTGATATCAAATTATTCTATCCTAGGAGACACTCCAAGAAAAACATGACGACCAAAATAAAACACCTGATTTTATATCTATTGGTGAACACATTATTTATTCCTAATAGAAATAGTCACCAATAGCCTCTTGATCAATAGAACCAATCTAGACATCTCCTACATGAGACTAGGTCCCACATGCATTGAATCACCAGACACTAAAATGTTTTTTTAAAGGAACTAACTACCAAAAAATATTCGAAAGGATACATATGGTTAAATTACTACTACCAGTTATTAGATGTGAGCTCCGTGAATTAAAAATTATACTCCCATGAAACACTACACTCCAAAACACAATATCATAACATATCATCCATAATTTTAATAGAATATTCTTAATACCTATCTATCTTAGGATGGTGGTTTATAATCATAAGAAACAATGATTCCAAATCCTTCTGATGAAAATTTGATGTTCTATAAGTGAAATATTTATCTAAATTAGAAATAATGATCCTTGGAACACAGAGAAATAGAACTATGTTTCTCACCAAATGACTACACAAATAGTCATAAGTAACTATCTCCCTGGTAGGAAAAAAGTGGTAAACCATCGTTAGTTGAACCATAATAACTTATAATACATCATTCCCACAAGGATCCCTTGGTATAACTAACAAGAAATCCATATTGGTGTCCTCGCACTTCCAATATATAATGAGAAGGGGATGAAACTACAGAGTAGGCCTCTTATGCAAAGCCATCACCTAATTACTATTGAATCATGCCACCAAAAAACATGTAATATAATTCATAATACATGGAAACCAGTACTATATATTGGGATAATGATAAAAAAATTCAATTCCCAATGTACCATTCATTTTAATGCATGAAAATTTATCACTATCTCCACACACAATCTTGTATGAACCCATACCCATCTCTGATAGACAAGAATGATATTACTTCCCAAAGACAATCTTATTGGTTTCTTCCCAAAACGTATGATGTCTATATGATCTAAAATATCTATGATTTATTACATTATTGTCTACATCTGATCATGAAGAACTAGTACAATAAATATCAATGCCAGATATACTAATTCAAAAGACTCATAAGAATTAGGATTTATGTTCAAAAAGAGTACCATATATCACCAATAATCACATAATTCTCACACAAACTCCTTCTAGTACTTTAATATCAATTTTTCATTAATGAAATATCCCTTTAACAGTGTGTAAGCTGGATATATGTTGAAAATATGTAAATACTCAACCCACACCCCCTTCAAAAGGATTAGGTATCAATATGAAAATATATAGATCATGCACTTTTGGTTCATGTAAAACACAATTCTCTATCCCGAATGATAATACCTATAGAACCTCGTGGTTTGTAACACTATATTTAATAACATATCATGAGTTGGATAATTCCTCTCATGTCATCTCATATATCTAGAATCATATGAAACCACGCGGTACTTCTACATTTGAATTTCGTGGACATTGATTTGTATGTGTCAAAAAAATTATATGTTATATAATACACATGTAATGTAAGTATTGGATTTGAATCCATCCAATCCATAATATTTTGGAATTAGATCTCAATATATTCTGTACAAAAAACAATCCCCTATATTATTGGTAAAACAAAAAATCATAACAACCATATGGGAGTCGATGAAGAACCATTAATATAATGTTGGACTAATTAAACTCTTAATCTCTAAGACACGATTGGGTCCCTCCTATGAAAAAATGGATGAAAAACTCTCTTGGTCTAATGAAAATAATTCCTCTCATATGACATGTCCCATGAAGTGATCATTAACAATTTATAAACTACACTTTGCTAGCTTGTATTAATGTTAATGTTGTGTAAACGTATTCTGAATAAAGTTAATATATTTAATATGATCTTTTGCATACTATTAATACACTAAGATTTAATTTAAAAAAACACCCAAAAAAAGACTAGTAATGGATGGAGGATATGATTCTATATGTCTAGGAATATGTTCGGGTCATTCAATGAACCATGAATCATCACTATGAACTCATTTTAGCTATACATTTTAAAAAAGGCTATTCAGGGTATGTCTTATTGTATCGCCCCAAATTGGTGGTATCCTAACATCATATCAATATCAAATAAAATACTATAAAATCTTATCTATTTGAATATATCATGAATATGTGGAAGGAGATGTGGATTCAGCATAGTCGTCATGTTAATAAATGATATTCAACACATAAGTACAATAGACCATTAACATTATAGGGAATATGATCTAGAGAATCCCATTGATATTTACTTGGTCGTATGATACCACAAGCATCCAGATCATACAAATAATATTTAAATTCATGAATCTCTACTGCATCCATCCTTTAATGTGGGAAAGAAACAAACTTATCTTCTGATAGTAACTTGATCAAATACATAATATCCATATTTAGTGGAATACTACAGAAATATTCAGGATGTAAATACAAAAATTGATATACCATTGGTAGAAATGTATCATTCTTTATTACTCTATAATCAACATTATTTCATGATATTTGATTTTTGGTATAATCCAGTCTTCCCTATATTTTTCCCGCTTGACTATCATGAGGATTCGAGTCACCATAATGAGTGTAGATTCTAGTTGTTGAATATAGAATGGTGGATATCATCCAATAATATAAAATATGACCTTGATATATAAGAATTCAATCAACACCAACAATAAAATTGATTCCATTCGATTATGGAAAAAATAATTTCCCATAGTAAATGAATTACTTCAATTTTATGTGAACACTAATTGCAGTGCTTGATATCCTTGGACCACACTCTCAATGGAATGATAATGGCTATTACCACTTCTGTGATCTACAAAACCAAGCCCAAACTATTTCCAAAATTAGATAAAATAAAAAATAACATCATAGCATATCAATGAGACCACATAAAAATAAATATGAAAGTATAATCATACATATAATAGAAGAAGGTACTACATCCAAATAGATTAGAGAAGTTATTATAATTGAATATAGAGATACTTTCTACCTTGGGAACCAATATGTATCGCATTTACTATTCCGTTAGAGTGTGAAATCATCTCTTATACTGGTTTACCATCATCCTAGACTTGGTCTGAATGTCTAGTAGAACTCTATATACCACTTTGATAAGGGATAGCTGAGCACCTCTTACAATTGAGTGTTTTTACATATAAGATTCCACAAATATTTGTGTGATTATCCTAGAAAACAACTAAATATTACCCATAACATTTGATGAAATGACACCATTCTATAGGGTTGGGAAACTATGTTAACATAATCCCAACCTACCACATTGAAGGAATTGTGTCAAACCATAGTTTTTTGGTAGATTTCCACTTCATAAATTTCTCTTCCATCTCCAATACTAGAGAAAAATTTCATTGTAGAAATTACTATAAGTAGATGAAAAATTACTTATTATCCTTGTTGAATCTATCTGGCCAATACTCGTGGACTATATTAGATTCACTTATATGATGAGCACTTTATTAATCAAAACCACATGGATGATCAATCAAAATATTTTCACTTGTGAATTTATCTCATAGATAAGCCTTTCCTATAAACATCTCACACTAGATATCTCATTATATACTGATGATGGCGAATTAAACATCATATGATTGGTTGGTTTGAAGTGTTCCATCCCTAGCATACCCTCATCAGTCATATTCATGAACTCACAAGACTTTTCATTCCTCAATTTCTCTTGATAGAAGTTGCTCAAAAACATTCCATAATTATCGTTCTAGTATAACCCAAATTAATTACTATAATTTTAGAAAATGTCTCACCCAAAAAATCTTGGTATATGTGGAATGTAAGAGGAATGATTCATCCTCCTGTCTATTGGTGTCTTTAGATGATTGGAGATCATCTTTACATACACAAATTTGAACTCAGCTTCTTTGGTACCTCCCTCTCTAGTCAATGTAGTTAGATTCGAGAGATGTAACTCTCTCATAATCTCAGACATCGATGGAACATGAAAGAGAATATCCATCAACCTTGAATAGAAATCCCTGAGGAAATTTTCAAAATGTTACACATACATATGATTCTCATGAGATATAGGACTCTATGGCCATCTATGATTACAGAACGATGATGACATCTCTCATTATGCAAAATTGGAAGATGTATGGGAGGAACTTTCTATAAATGACAATCACTATCTTTGGAATACTAGATGAAAAAAATTTCAACAATAACATGTGATAAAAATCGGGAAATGTTGACTACTGATCTATATAAACATGGATGTCAAATTGAATTATTACAATATAATAGAAAATTTATTTCATTATTCAATAGACATAAAACCTATATAATTTTATAGTTCATACAGTATAATATAACATATTCCTAAAATATGTCCCTAATATAGAAAATTAATTTTAATATATATATATATATATATATATATATTCATGTACAACAATCATGATCCATGAATTCTAATCCCACTCAATACCAAAAAAGAATCATAAATCTAAAAAATATAATATCAAATCACAACAAGTGGGTCAACCATTATGAAATATCATAATCTATAAGAATAAAATATCATTACAAACAATCTCATCCTTAGGAACCTAGATTTTCTACCATTCATGAGATTGGTAGTCCCGTTGACAATATCATTACTATGTCATGACACATCAATGTATCCTTTATATATTTACCTCACATTATTGAAATAGAAAATAAAAATTTCCTCAAATACTAATTTTTAACATCTGCATCCCAATTCTCCCTCAAGTGGGTGATCTGTTTAGCTACATAACCATAGTCAAATTCCCTTATACTCTAATTTTTTCTTATTATAATTGTTGGTGTAAAAAATCGAGTTCGGAAAATATGTAATCTATAAATGAATACAATGACTGTATGAAATAATTTCATAGTGGATGAAAGAGAAGAAAAAATATCAATAAATAATTATACAACCAATGATCAGAACAGACCAACTGAGTAACATAAAATTTTAATGGAATAATGTACAATGATGAAGATTCGATGTTAATTCAATTCTTATGTAATAAAAATAGAATAATATGATGAGTCAAATAAAAACATTGAAAAATCAGTCTTAAAACACTTGCCAGTCTGATGACGACACTCTATACCATTTAACCATCTACAAATAAACAATGGGGTACCACTCCATTCTTCAGTACAATATCCATAAAATCTACATTGGTACCAAATGGAGGACCATCCAAGGTGTGAGTATAAATCAGTATGTGGAAAATACCAGGTATAATGGAATATAATATTTGAAATATAATTCATGAAATATAGAGTTAAACATGGAGTTAATTTAATAAATTTATACTTCACTTGAAATAAGAAACATGGACCTCAAGTTCCGAGGTGACACTTGAGGACATCCAAAGACCTACT
The DNA here is from genome assembly GCA_963277665.1 of Viscum album. NCBI lineage: Eukaryota > Viridiplantae > Streptophyta > Magnoliopsida > Santalales > Viscaceae > Viscum > Viscum album. The sequence goes on from OY728148.1 coordinate 1,147,317,813, forward strand.
ATAGACCCTTTATGTGGATATCTATCTATGGAAGGATCCCCCTCTATCCTGAAGGATATCTGAATATGTCTAAAAGTCACCAAATTGGGATGAATAACAAAAACATCAAATACAAAAATGTAATATTTACGTAGGATATCTTGAATATCAAACATGGTTGGACATAATATCACACTAAAGTATCATAAATATTTCCATAGGATATCTAGATACTATGAATATAGTCCTAAAAAATCCAACATGGAAATATTACCTTCCCATAGGCGTCACGTACTAATGTTCCTAAACAATGTCTTGTTAAAAAACATGCATCTTTTCATGAGATGTCAAACTATATAACAAGTATATCCTGAAAAAATAAATATTTTACATCATATGGTACCCATATGCACCAATCACATTATTTTCATATAAAAAAATTAGGAATGAAATATCAAGGATATAATCATACATGCTAGATATATATCATATGAACCAATGATAAATTTAAAGAATAATAATTTATTCCATCCAAGTACAGAGAAATGAATTAAAGAATATTGGATATTACAAACATGGTATATTATAACCCTTATCAACATTTCTATTCATTTTTATATTTTAATCCTACCTCTCTATGATAATCTTACTAAATGATTATTCACTGGAAAAAAGATCTATTGGAATATTCAGTGATGGTTCCATCTAGACATGATTTATTTGTTCTAAGATTAATGATTCCATTGATTGGAATGATTAGTGGATATACCATGATGAAGAATATGTTACTATTATGGTAGTTATAATATAGATATTTCTTTTTTCATAAAATAATGATTATGTTAATGGAATTAAATTGGACATCATAATTTTGAAGTGATTTGGATATTTTCTTTATCATAGAATCTAGTGTGTTATAAGAGTGCATCAAACATTATGTGATGGAATTATAAATAAGTTATATTAAATTAATGGATAAAAACAAATTAATATAGATGATTTATATTAAATTTTTCATATTTATTGTGTTACGTGATTGGTATTTTCTTTAGAATGAATTATTATGTGTCTTAAAGAAAATTAATTTATTTTTAGTTATGGTCCCATTAAGTTGTGATTCCAAATAAATTGTAAATAATTAATTAATTTTTACAAAGTGGTATGTTTATTTTATTATTATAAATAATTATATGGTATTTTTAATTTAATAATTAAAATTATGGTAATGATAAGAATCATGTTGTGATTATTGGAGTATGACTGGAATTGGACCACACAAGTAATGTAGTTGGTTATTTCATGTAATAAATTTTACATTGTTATTGGGTGATGGTTATATGTAAAATAAACTAATTTTTATTCTTACTAAATTGTAATTTTTTATTCTATTCCACCACCATTTTCTATATAACCATGAGAGTCGTGTAATTACCTGAATAGAAATTTACTCAATCATAATATTTTTATTGATTGATTTGATCAATCAAAATGAGATACATAGTCCAATTTAAAATTAGTAAATGAAATAATTGTCTATGAAAAATAAATATAAATTAATAATATATTTATATGTGTTTAATTCAATGTTTGAACTTGTTTAACGGAATACATTTTCGTATGATGGTCATAGATTGACTTATTTTTTAGATCAAATGTCATTTTTTGAATATTGGTCACACACTAGATATGCATCTTGATTGACCTATCCTGATGTTAGATCATGAGAGGATTATGTATAGAGACCAATGTACATGTAATTGATATTTTCATTCATATGAATTTTCAAATCTCCAAAACATTTTCAGGATGATGTGATGTTTTGTATTTCATTGTTTATCTATAAATTATATGATTCATTATCTATCATGTATAACATGTAACATATATAATATTATTTTGAATTTTCAGTTGAACATGATGGAAGGTCCTTAATAACATTCCCCAAAATGGGGGTGTGTCATAGGTACATTTTATTATTTGATAGACTATACCTGAAGTAAATATATTATACATCATTTTATACTATGTGATCAATGGAGATGTGTCTGGTGGGCGATCAGGGTTCCCTTTAGCATGGAACTGATATAGGTTATGTCAATGGTGGTGGTGGATTAGTGAGAACATGAATTATAGGGTTCAGTTCAGTTTTCATTTTCTTTTGTATTGTTTATTACATGTTTTTGTTTCATAGTTTATGTATATTTATTTTCATATTGAATATGGATTTCAAATTCACCTAAACTGTATATACCATTCATATACGGAACATTGTGATTGGATTCATAGAGAATTTTATTCACACACATCATGGGAGCCAATAGAACATGGTGAAAAATAAAACCCTTAGTTTTTATAGGTACATGTTTGGAGATTCAATGTTTTGATCACAATTTCAGATTTCAAACAATGTGTTAGGAGATCAGGATTTTCTGAGTCATAATGGTGAAGATCTTGTAGTAATTCAATTTAATTTATATTTTATTCGTATGATTGTCCAAGTGGGTAATTGACTAACTAATTATTTTTCATAATGGTTATCAACTAAGCGTGTTTGAGCATAAGTTCATTTCTAACTCTATAGCAGACCTAGTGGTTCGGGAAATGAATTTACATAGAAAACCCACTACCTAATATTATGTGAATTTTTAATGTTTTTATTAAATCATATAACTATACAATCAGATTTCAATTTTCAAAATATTTTGAATTATATTAAAAATTGATTAAAATAAAATGATTATTCATATACTATGTTTAAAACATTATAATTTTATGATATGATTATGGGTTATTTAATGAATAAATTTTTTAAATAGAAATAATTTTTCTGGTCATTGTTTTCTAAACAACATCATGTTGAGCTTAAACTAATTTCTCTATTGATCATGAGTTTTTACATATCCCTAGAAATTTCTATTTATTATATTAAATTAATTATTATCCTCAATCAATAGTTTTTTCAACTAAAAATCATAATATTATGTTTCAAATATGTTTTCTATCCGATTTCATATAACTATTTTGTTGTTATACCATTGAGATTCTTTATATTAATAATATCATAGTTCATATCCACAAAAATAAATATAATTTTTTTCCTCCCACTAATCATTTATGAAATTCAACTAAAATTAACTTATGAATAAATAGGCCATATATATTTGTTTTCTACATATTATTTGGTGAATGTATATATATTATTGAATAGTTATATATATATATATTTAATATGTGTTTTTTCACGTTCATTTATATTGAGTAAAAATGTTTCCTAATGAATGAGATTGTTATAAATAATGTTTTAAATTACAAAACACCTTAATATTTTATGTTTATAATCCCTCCCTCATTTGAATCCTTTTTTATCTAACATGTGCAATACTATTTCTACTAGTATGAAGAATTTAATAACTTCCAGATTTAAATTATAACTACAATGGGTTGTTGGTGAAATTTGTAATTTATATAAAGTGTTCAATGAGTGATTATTTTGGTTAATAGATTATAGATAACATACTATTTTTTGTATTTTTTAATGGACCATTATAGGTATTTGATTAAAAATTTCATAGGAACAAATAATGTAGTTTTTCATAGTGGAAATCTACAATGTATGAAAACCATGAGCAATAAGACCACCCATTGAATCAAATAAATTGAATTAATCCCCTCAATGTATAATATTTTTAGCTAAACATGGTTTAAATTTTTCACATTTCTACACTATCATTCATATCCCTCTCTTTTGGGGGACTTGGGAGTTGATTGTTGTGGATTCCCTAAATTAAATCTCAGTTAATGAAGTGCAGTGACTTGATTGATTTCATGTGAACTCATGAGGTAATCACTTATTTCTATTCATGATCATATACTAATAAAACCTGAATATAAATGATATAAGATTAAATTTCATTGTTAGTCTTCGAAAAATTATTGAAATTATGATATACATATTACAATGTGATTAGGACTGTGGATTTTGACATTGATGTGTGAATATATTTTATAAACATATTGACATTTGTCGATACTCATACACTCAAATATATAGAAAATAAAATAACGTTTTATGTTTGTTTCATGTAAATGTTCTAATGTATATAAAATAATATAAATATATTTTTTTGGATTTAATATCATAAATATGACATTATTAATAATAGTTTTTGGTTAAAATAAAAAATTATTACTAATTGTTGTGTGTATGATTTGAAAAAATAGTTTACATTGAATGATTATTATTTAAATGGGTTTTTATATTTTTTATTATTTTTTTCATTAAGATTCATCAAAAACAATTTATGGGATAGTTGTTCCGAGGAATGAAATATGATATTGAATTCCAATGTGATTTTGGTGTCATGTGGTGTAGATGACGATCATAATTCCACAATAGTTGTGGTTTCCACTTCATGTTTACTGAGGTTATTAGAAAATATATTGTTATTTGGTTTTATTATGAATAATATGTAACACTCTTTATTTATGGTGTGTTCACAAGGTATTATTAATAAACTGGGAATTGTTTTAGGATGTTGCGAGTGGGTTGTGATTCATGATTTTGTAGAATTATAATTCATTTTTTCTTTGGTTTCATTAATTATGAGTTAATTTTTTTAATTTGTATTTTATTTCAATGATTTTTTTTTGTTTTAATTGATTTTATAAACCATTAAGAAAAGTGGTAATATTTTGTCAAAAATTGTTAAATAGATTTTCTATTTTAATATTCATATATGGTATAGGAAATATTGGTAACATCTCATTTGGACATGTGGTAACCACAGACTCACCTAGTTTGGGGGATGGGTAGATTATATTATATATAACACATGTAATATAAACTTTTCTAACATTATTTTCTGTGGAATTGGTGTATGATAGTGGTTTCATTGTGGTGGTTTTGTTTTTTAGGACTAATATAGTATATAATATTTTGGTTATGAATTTTTGAGTGTCATGGATGATTTCATTTCACTGATTTTTTTATTTGAATATAGATATTGGTTTTCTATTTTAATGCTCAAGGATTTTAGGGTACTTTTTTTTGAAAAACAATGTTATATATTTTTTATCTTCAGGTTTATAGAATCTTTTTATTTTAAAACAAAAATACATTTAATTGAGTAAATAACATGAAAAAACAAGATTAATCAAAACTGAAAATATTTTTATCTAAAAATAAAAATTAGAACCTGGCTATTGAACAAGAGGGTATAATTATTATTAACCATATTATGAAATATATATAATGTTCATAATGAATAAAATCTTGTTTATTAATTAATATGAAATAAACAATAAATTTTTTGTAATTTTATAATATAAGTTTAATTCCAAATGGATTTTTAATATATTAAGGTGAAAAAAATTATTTAATATTATATAATTTTAGAAAATGTATTTCATATAATTAGAAACATTTTTTAATTAAACCAATAAAAATTCTCATACAGAGAAATAATTATATTTTTGTGAAATAAAAATTTATTTTCCATTGAATAGTGAATAATATAAATTATTTTTAAAAACTGTATATATATTTCAACCATATAAAAATTTATTTTTTATTTTAAAAAATTGAAATGTAAAATTAGTTATATCAGATTATCAATGTGAAGAATATTTTTAACAAAAATTTTCTCATTTTAATTTAAATTAAATTATTCCAATTTTATGTTATTTATTTTCAAAATTGGATTTCATATTTCAAATTTGGATTCCAAAATTTGGTTAATAGTGGAATTTTATTTTTTTCCTTATGAATATTAACGAGGATAATTTCTTACCCCTGTAAACGGTTAATTAGGTAATTTATAGTAAAAATAATATCACAAGGACTATAAAATGACCAAGAAACATACCCAAGTTTATTTTTATTAATAATATTCATCACCAATAATTCTATGTTCAGTTATATAAATAATTATAGGAAATATGGAAGTATTTGGATATGGAATAGTCATATTGTATTTTAATATTTTTAATTACTTCCATGGCATGCTACCACAATTATAAATGGAAACCCATTCCATCACTTATTTACACCACATTGAGATATATATCTCTACCAAACTATTCCCATTTAAATTTTTAAAATCCTTAACCTTGATTTATAGTTTATTTTCTTTGTAAGAGACCATCCCTTGATCCTTTAATGAGAAACATAATGGGAGTATCCTGAATAATATGATATTGTCTTTGAAAATAATTTAATATTTATTTCATCGTCTATGTCTACTTCAGGACGTTTTAAATCCTAAATTTTTCACTAGAGTGTAATATATATATATATATATATATTCAAATAAATTATTATTATATCTCTACCACTATATTCCACCTTTTTTATCTTATGAAAAATTAAATCACCGCATATGAGTTTGTAAAAATTATCATCTCCCTGTATTGGTGTAATATATTTTTCACCCAAACATTTCATTGCTGGTTCTAATTATGGAAATAATTAATATATATGATAATTATGATATTATATTTATTATTAAACTATAATATATCATTCACTTACTATCCATTTTGACAATTTAGAAATGTTGTCATCGCTTGTGTGTGCCAAAGGATTACCATCTCCATGAAGTGATAAAAACCCTTTTCTATTTATACAATTCAATAATGATTATCTTTCTATATATATATAATGAAAAATATGATAGTTATAACATTATTATCAATTTTGAGATACTGTTTCTATATCCTATACAATATAATCATTACATTCAAGAAAACACATTCATGATAAAACCTGGAAATTAACACCCAAAATAGTGAAAATAATGAAATATAATTAATGAACACGTGGTAAGATGTTTTTAAAGGGTCATAATATATGTTTTAAATGTTAATATGGTCATGAATAAAATTAAATATTTTTTAACAACATTACAAAGGAGGTTTGAAAACATTTTAAGGAATCTAAACCTGAGGTATATGACTTCGTCTCAATTTTTTTACTTTGAGGATCAATTTGATGTTATGCACTAATATATTTGATAAGGTTTATATAATAAAGCATTGAAATTTTATATGAAGAATTAATTTTTCCTCATGATATTTAAATATTATTCTTTAAATCTTATTTATTCATTGAGAACATGATTAACCCTATTTGAATGTTGTAAGGGGTTCTCATCTCAATTTTTCTTTTTTAGACATATTCCATTCTCGAAACATATTTATATGGTGTGGTGTATATAATTCCTATTTTATATATTGTGTCATTAATATCAATTTTTATATTATTTTATTTTCATTTTTATCGTATTTCTTTAATGGGATTTATGGTTAAAAATACACCAATGTGGTTAGGGTTTATTTTACAATACTATCATTATTCATGTGTTTTTATTTGTATATCCCACCTAAACACTATTTCACATAGATGTAATTTTTTACCAATTTCATTTCAAAATTGATTTATTACGGTGCATTGATTTTTTAAAATAATTTTTAATCTTTTTAAACATATTAATCTATGTTTTAGAATTAATATTCCAACCAATTTCCAAACAATGAAGTTTTTATTGAACTATGAATGAAATGTTTTTTAATAAATACTATATTAATGAAAAATAATTCTATCACAAAGAACCATTGATTTAAAGATTACATTAACTATATACAAATATCTATTCATTGAAAATTATTTCCTTACATTGTACACAATTTTTAGATCATAAGAAAGTAATTTTATAATAAATAAGGAAATTTCACTAAGAATTACGTCAGTAATATCTTAACTTATTTCCATTTATGTAATCATCATTAATTAAATATTATGTCGAGGACTTAATCTAATTATATGGTTCATTATATTTATTTTGATAATATGTTATAATTATTACTAGGAAATTTATTAATATTATATATTACTTGTTCATCCAATACTGATAGTTGTTGATTTTGTAAAAGAATTTTGATTTAGATGTTTAATTTTTCCTCATGTGGAATTAATTATAAAATATATGTGATTTTATTATATGATTCCATTAATTCGATGATAAAATATGTAAGCATGAAGTTGAGGGTATTAGATGATAGTACAAAATAAACAGTACTAGTTGTCTACACGAAGTCTATGATTTTTGATATCCACAGGATGTCCACAGTATTAGATGTAGTAAACTAGTCGATTCTATTAAATTTTTTTCATAATCTCTATGGAATTAGATGACATCACAATATTGATGGTATTAGAGGTTGGAAAATACTCATGGGAATTAAATTTATCAGTATAAATCCTTGATAGAATGTTTCAGATATATGTCCTTATGCATTCCGTCATTATGAATTCCATTATTTATATTCCTATTTATAATTATATTAGTTAAAATATACAAGGTTAAGTCCCATTAAAATGTGATTATTTATATTGCATTAACTATTCATAATTTATTCCTACCATTTTATTACCGTGGTATTTATTTAATTTATTGTGTTACTATTATTTATCATGCCATAATTATTTTAAATCTATATATCTTATAAACCTGGCATTTTTACGCTGATGTGTCACCACCATAGAAATCCACGTCTCCAAATACCTATCTTAAACCCTCAAAAAACCTCTTGCGACCCCTACTACCTCAATCCACTAGTCGCATTTGGCCTCCGATTATACTAGGGTTCCACCGATCGATTTCTCAATCTACCGCTCGCGATTTCCTTCATCACCTGCCTCCACAAGGTTTACCTCTATCCCCCTCGCCTACTCTGTCTTCTCCACCTCCTACCCTATCACTATATCCCTCTCCCTAATATCCAGTATCTGCTACTCCAATCATCCTTCATCGTGGTCAAAATATCTCGCTTCGCATGCTCGATCTTCAGTACCTCCGCATTCAGTGCCTCCACCTCCAGCTCCTCCAACTGAGGCCCGAATTTCCCCAGTTTCCTCCTCCATAATCTGCAAATGCAACCCCTAACACTCCCGCCAATCCACTGCCCGTCGATTTTCTCCAGCGTATGCAGTGGCCGTCTTTTAGGGTTTCTCCTCCTCCGTGAAAACCCGTCTCCTATATTTATGTGGCTACGCCCGAAACTCCCGCATATCCACTCCTCTTGGATTACCTCTGGCGTATCCAGTTCCCAATGAATAGGGTTTCAGATCCTCCAACAAAAACCAGCTGTTTCATATCTGCGGCTACCTCTACCTCGATGGTATGATCTAAAATCTATCCTATCGGTTCTGATCATATGTTTCTACCTGCGATTAGTATATTCAAATAGTTGGTCGCGGTTTCAGCAGGTGGGAACGTACATCGCGCATCGTCCTCTTGGGAATGAATTTATAATCTCAAAGAACTAGAGGTTTCTGCAAGAAGGGTTTCTGGGTTTGGCCTATTGAGGTCAGGTTTTTGAGATTCTTGGTTGTATTTTTTTGGTTCTATAAATGATGGAATCTGAGCATTAATCATTTACTGTTATGTACATAATACTTATTTGATGCAGCTTCTTCCAAATGCAATTTTATTAATGATTTTGGTTTTCACTTCAATTCCGGGTGGTACTCTGAACGTAGGCAGCTCATCGTCAAATAGTAAGCTCACATCCAATTTCCATTTGTCTGTATAATCTATTCATTTTTTTGTAATGTGCAGACTTATTAATTTTTGTTAAATGTTATGTCTATATTTCTTACTCATTTAATGTTATGTACATACTGCTTATTTTATGAAAAATCTTCCAAAGGCAATTTTATTATCGACATGTAAATTCGCTCGACATTTAATTATCATAATAATTGTGCCCAATGATGTTATATTTCTTCTTTTATTCAGTTTGCTTTATCATTACATCCACATTTTGGAAGAAATGGTCAAAATGAACCGTGGTAAATTTTCATACGTTCTTCATTTCAAAGCTCTGCTCAGCTCAACTCATCTTTAATCAATGACTCCCCGTTCTCCCTATCTTCAATGTGATTCGTTTATGACTATATTTGTTACTCATTTAATGCTATGTACATACTTATTTTTTGATGCAGTATCTTCCAAATTCAATATTATTATGAACATATAAATGGACTCTACATTGCATTATCATAATAATTATTCCCAATGATCTTACAATTATTCTTCTAATTAAAATTAGGTGGGGGCATGAGGGTGAAGGCATAAAGGAAAATAAGGAAGGTGAATGAGTTGATGAGATCCTGAATGAAACTAATGAACAGAGTGAGAACAATGATTACAAACAGGTTCTCAAAGAATATCAATCAAACTTTCTCTAATCAATGGTATTAGGCCAAACCTATGATTTGGTTTCGGATTGTTTTCTTGAAGAATATTTATTTTGATGATGATAAAGATGATTATAAGGCTGGGGAGAGTTATGGTATGCAAATAATGTAGACTATTTACGTTACAATCTTTGTAAATGAATTCCAATATATGTTCATTGGATGATGTTAATCATTTGTTATTGTAGATGAGCAGTACTATGATTGATCGCACTCACCTGAGTTATGTTTATTGGATGATTCTATTCATTGGTTATTCAACCATTCAGGTTTATTTTCTCTATTTATCCACACATTTTTTGTATTCATATGATTAGGTGCAAGTTCTGATTGTTGAAGTTCAAATCATCATAATAGAACATGCTATTTCTTTTTGTTTTGTCATCTCAATTTACAATATATTTGCCTTTTCCATCATTAGTGGCAATATTACTTTTATTTGTATTATTTAACTTCTTCTTTATAGAGAAGATAACATGTGATATATTTTCGTTTGTTTAGTTGTTATTCAAAAAATATATTCTATTTTTAATTTTTTATTTAAAACTAACAATAACTTGAAATTATTGATTAGTAGTAATTTTTTTGTTAATAATTTCGATGAAACTGTGTATCTTTATTTTCAAAGGAATATTACATTTTAATTATTGATTAATATTCAAATTGTTAAGTTTTTTTTGATAATGAATCTATTACTGTTTTGTTTATTTTTTTTATTTTCTGTAATATATTTATAAGGATATTTACAAGATAACATGTTTTTTGTTTCAGATTTTTAAACAAATAATATTTGTACTGCCATTTTTAAATGAAGTTGGAATTATATTTTTTAAAATATCTATAATGTTGTGTTTTTTAGGGTTTCAGTGAATTTTTTCTCAACAATATATGTGACACTTACGTTTTTTCTGAATGGATATACACTATTTTAATTAACAAAATTAGGATATCAGTTTTTGAAACGAAATAATTTAACTTTCTTTGTTGATGCACAATGTATATGTTATAAGAAATATATTGATATTTAATAATTCAGGTCACTTAAATTTAATTATTAAATTAAATTCATGTTCATCTTTGGCTCAACCCATCTGCATTGTAATAGAATGCATCTAAAATATTTGATAATTCCCAGATTGGTTGACCTGATCTAATTTTCCAGCTAAGAAAAGGTTAACTAAATCACATGTTCTAAGATTTAAACCCAAAATTTCTTGTCCCTTTTATCATATTTTATTTTCATTAGTTATTTTACTATTTAACAAAAACATTTATGTGTTTTATGGGCAGGAATAAGCTGGACAGTAGCTTACGCACCTATTCAGGATTGAATACTACTACTATTTTCTATGTAAACAAAAATCCAGGTGTATGTTTCTTTATTATTTTCAATGTTTTAGAAGTTTTACATATTAATATTTAAAGTGAATGCGAGACATTCCCATATAACACATATAATATTTACCTACTATTAATACCACACAAGTCATGTGCACATAGGATAGTTATACATAGAGAAGAAGGATGTACATAAAGCTGATTATCGAATTGATCTGGATAGAAGCTGTCACCCTATTCTATATCTGCCTGGATTATGGTCAGTTGTGTTTTCAGTTGACATGTTTATTGTTTGAACATATCTGACTTTTTTGGGTTTCCTCTATTTGGATGGTTTTGCGGACTCATTTCCCATTGAATCTACTATATTCATGACTGTTCGGGTTTGCTGAGGATCCTAAGTGCTTCAAGGATGGATCAAATCCATCTCACATGATGCTTTCAGACTGCTACCTATTCGGATTTGACTGATGCATGGCTCTGGATTTATAGCATGCACCGGACTACTATGTTTTTCAATTGAATTTTTGGACTCTCTTATCCATAAGAAAGCCTATTTGAAGTATGTTTGATTTTTGCATTAAGGTATTCATTGTTATTTTCCTTCTTTCTTGTATACTGATGTTGTAAATTTGATATGTAGCAAGATTACTCAGAGACCACAAGGAAATTCATAATATGATGTCCCCTTTGTCAAGGATGATGTCAACGTATGAAAAACATTCAGGTTATACATGTATTCAGATTACATAATCAATTTAATTAGGGTATTAATCATATTTCATGTATTTTAATGGTGTTCATATTTTATCCACTTATATTCCCTTTTTATGCATCAATATTTTGTTTCAATATGATTTCAGGTCGTCGTGACATGGTTGCATGGAGAAACCAGGTGATAGAAGATCGAATTTTTATGGAAATAAGAGTACACAGATGCAAACGGTAAGCCTCCAAGCAGATTTATATCCCATTATTCATGACTCTATATTTTAAAATTCATCACAAATGGATTTCATGATAGATTGATATGTATTGATGTTTATGAATAGTTGCAACATTTAAAAACTGTGTTGTCATTGCCCAAAAAATACAGCATTGTATAGAAGGGTTTCCACGAATCCCTACTACACGATGAAAAAGAACTGGCGCCGTTCAACAAGTGCAAAGAACACATATCGGATCCATGCATAAAATGTTTTATTTTCACCTTCTGCAGGCAAGAAAACGATGCATATGGTGTGCGTAAAAGGAAGATGAACATTCTATACTGTTTCTGTTTGCAAGGGTACATCAGTTGAAAAAAACATAACAAGAAGTTCTTATTCTTTATGGGGTACATCAATCCAGAAATGGTAATTTAAAGCATCATACATGCATTAAAATGGAAAGATTTATGCTATTAACTACGAGCTATACATTTTTTTCATTCATCATTATGATTTTCAGGCTATGTTTTGTTTTTTGAATCTGATCTGCTCATTTCTGTGTCCTGATAGTCAGTTTTGTTATCATTTTTTAATTATAATGACTACTATGATTTCAATATATTTTTCCAATCCTTGATATGGTATTCTTCCATTGCATTCTTATACATTATGTGGTTAGTATCCACACCCTAAACACCTTTCACTCATGCTTTTTGTCTCCTTTATCTATGGTTACCTTGCAATAAGGTAGTGATGTTAATTTTTGTTCCCATTTTTTTGTTCCCCATCTCATTCACCTTTTCTATGAAATTATGTTATTTCATGCTTCATTGAGACTTACTAATAACTATACCCTTACAAATTTGCCTAAAATAGTTTACTATTACAGGCATCGTCATTAATTAGTTTCAAGTTCAATGATTATGTGGTCCTCCTTTGTTGTGAAGGTATTTTACTGTATTAATTTCATTTCCTATGTCGGTTTATTTATTATTTCTTTGACTTTGAGTTTCTCTTAGAAAGTATTGACTGACAGCTTGAAATGGATTATGTATTTCTTATGGCATCAAATACAGTAAGATGCTTTTTTCAATTGTTTCTTTATTATCAGTATGTGATATTCCATTTTGTTGCTAGAGTTTTACATTTACATAACATTTAATTTGTTAGTCTGCACTCCAAAAACAGTTTCGTTATTTATCAATCAGCTGCTTACATGTCTACTATATTTCTTAATCCACAGGAAGAATGTCTCCTGAAAACATTAATGAAAATGAACCTATCACGCCAACAGGAATCAAACAAACAAGAAGAGGTATTCCTTCATGACCCATTACTTTTTATATTTTTATCATGTTGTAAAACTATATATTCAAACACTTTAAAGAATAATAATGTTGTCTGACAATGTATACTCTAACAGTATTGAAATTTTTATGTTAAAATTAACTATAGGACAGTGTTTTACAGATGTAGTGGTCACACCAGCTACTAACATAGAAATACGTCGACACATTCCATTATCATCTATATCCATCAATGGTTAGTTCTGTTTACTGTCTCCCATTTTTTTTTATTTCATGCTGAAAAACAACTAACCATATCTTCCTACTATTGTTCATATTCCTGTTCCATATTCCCTCAAGAGTATTCAGATCTATCAATGATATACGGTGGATAAAACAAGAAAAAACAACGACCGAACACCATGACATGACACGACCATTCTTTATGTAAACATTTTCACATTTAAACTTTGGTTACCTTTATGGTCAATACGATACATTACTATTTCACAACTTCATTTCCTAATATCACTGTTACAAGGTACAGATTCAAATGGTCATACTATTGTGGAGTAAACTAATGCATCCTCATCACAGTAATAAATGAACATTAAACTACGTGGATGATTCTATGTGAGTGAAATATTGACTCTTACGCATTCAACTACTTTAATGAAAAGTGCTTCTTATACTGCTACTGGAAACAACTTACCTTTCTCATCGACAGGTATGTTTCACATTTCAACTAGCATCTCAGATTTATTATCTATATTTCCCTTTATATATAATCACTTTATAATGTCCTATAACATTTTCACCTGTCCTTTTTTCCAAAGGAGAGAGTAATAAGCATGCAGGTTCTACACAAATGACCGATGAACAACATTGAATGAGAGGTACATACATGGAAACTACTCCTACAACAACCTCTGAGTAATAAGCATGCAGGTTCTCATATTTATTAGGCTCTTTTGATTACTTCATTTTATCCAATATTTTTTTACATACAATAGTTTTATGCACAATTACTGTCATTTTTTTACTCATTGATAATCTGATGAGAAATTATGTTCTGAGATTTGATCTATACATTTTCTTATATCATCATTATGATTTACATGTGAGGTTGTTTTTTTAAATGTTATCTGTATATTTATGTGAATATCATTTTAGTTTTTTTAGTGTCATATTATATTGACTACTATGTTTTGAAGAGATTTTCCAAGCCTTGGGAAGGTAGTATTTTTGGAAGATTATGTTGGGAATCAGTGGGAATTGTCTCTACTATGTGATATTGATCTCATAGGAAAATCCAATGGAGCTACAGATTAGTAGCAAAGGTATAGATCATTGGGTGCTATCTAAAGAGATTTCAGAAATACCTTATTTTTTCTCATCATTGAATAGATAAGATCTTAAATATCGATCACTTTTCATGGGTTTATGGAATGAATGTATTTGAAACCTTATTAGAATTATGTGACCACGGTGATAGAACATTCCATAGTTCTATTTAAATATTGAATGAATAGTCCAAGGTTATGTTTCTTTGATGTCAATTAACCATTGTGTTATTTCCATTTTTTGATGTTAAGTTTCTGTGTTTCTATTTCCATGTTATAGAGACTTCAACTTTATATTAGTTCTATTTTCATCTTTTAGTTCCATTTAACTTCATTTTACATAATATAGTGTTCATTTTTAATTATTCAAATATGAAAATAATGACCATATTTCTAATTTCAACATATTTCTTATTTATTATCATTGATTACCTCTTATATTGTTAATGAATTTCTAAAATCAAATTTGATTTATGGTACCGTGCGAATACACGAGTAAGTTCTAGTTATTTATTCATGATAGCATAAATTGTACACACACCCAAACTAGGAATTGTGGAACACCCCTTTGTTATGTTTCATTTTTCAAATAATCAATAAAGTGGTCTTTGATTATATTTAAATGATATACGAGAGGGAATAATGTTATTTATGGAAAACAATTTATAATAATTCATGTCTTCTAATGTGACATGTGCATCATGAATGTATCTGTTTTTACCTGACTTATAAACTATTCTTCTGTTAGGGATACAATTCATCGTACCTTAGTATAATGTAATAAAGCACAAAAAACTATAGACAAGTTGGTTTGGGGTCATTAATGTTAGTATAATATGATTTTTAGTTCTTTCCTTTTAAATGAGATTTATGAAAATACATATTAGTCAATATAACCGTATGTATGACATTAATAATATGTATATGTATCGGATCGTGTCATATAGATTTGTTAATTACCATGTATAACCTAGATTAATTCTAATGAATCAATTATGGAGAAGATGGTTTCAAGATTTAGACATATAAGGAATAATATTTAATGATTATTTGATATCTCACTATAGTTAATATATTATGATGGTCACAATATTCTTTTGTTATTTTGTCCCTGGTGTAACAACCCCTGATTTCATAGTATGTAATCTCTTTACAGTAATTTAATGGCTTATATTGCCCACAATACTAACTTGTATTGCGTTAAACGCAAGATTGAGTTTCGGCGAAACAACAGATTAGTATTATAATTATTTAAATGATATTTATATTTATCAATTAAATATTTTGATATGAATAGTAAAAACTGAATTTTAAATGTTATTTATAATGTTTATAATTAAACGTAAATGTTTTGTTAAAATATTTATATATTTGGAAAAAAATAACTTCTTAAAATAAGTAATTTTATGTCCTTTTTTGAAAAATAATAAAATTAATATTATAAATTCATTAGAAAAATATTTTGTAAAATATAATTCATTTTCTAATTCAGAATATCAAAATTAGTTTTTGATGAATTTTTGGTATTTCTCAGAAAACATTCAATTTTTGGTGAGTAGTGAAATATACTACATTGTAAATAAAAACTAATTTTTTAATTTAAATAAATATTTTTAATTAAAATTTATTTGAAAGTAAAAATAGATACATAATACCTATATTAGTTTAATGTAATTCATTAAATTTATTTTATAATATGATTTTATTTATATATAATTTTCATGAACTTTTCAACAACTTTTACTCACCTTTTAGGAACATTTGTAAATATGCATAAAACATAATATTACCACTTTTGAGAATGGAATTTCAAAAATAAAAGTGACACTATTAACATAAAAAAATAAAATGATGTTCAATAGGTTGAAAATATATATATTTTGGTTAGTATCATTTAAATTGTGTTTACCACAATTAAAAGTAAATAGGGAAATTAAAGGTAAAAATTATATGATAATAATATAAAAAAACCCAAAAATATTTTCTAATTCTACTAGATAAGTGTTTTTAGAACAAAATCAACCTTATTAAAAAAATTATCCTTTTTTATTCACATGGGTTAGATTAGTACATTTATTATATTTTATTTATATAATAGTTAAAAGTGTTAAATTCAAATATTATAAAATAAATCAAGTTTAATATAGTGTTATACATAAGATAAATTCGACTATAAAATAAAAATTAGAAAGAAAAAAATATTTCCTAAATAATAGTATTTTATTTATAATTTTTAGACCTTATATATTTAAATTTATTTATTACACAATGATGAGGCATTAATAACCGTATAAATGAAAAACTAAAATATTTGATGTTATAAGTATTAAAATAAATGAAAATTGAGACTTTTAATGCATTAATAGAATTTTGTAGTTTAATATGACATTGTAGGGTTGATTAAATTATTTGTTTTATAATAAATCATGTTCTTATGACTTTCACAAAACAGAAATATGAAATAGTGTCAAAATTGACAGAAATGAGTTTTTAAAACAAATAGTGTTGTATTATATTATATAATAGCCTTACAAATATAAGGATCATCCAAAGAACTTTTATAATGATATATATTTAATTAATGAAACACTTTATGTTCTATTGTCATTTTATAGTATGTTTATTAACCATTTATTATAATAATACAAGAAGACATTTTAAAAGATAAACTATTTAACTTAGTTTGAAATAAAACGATATGGTTGATATGGTGACCTAAACTTGTCTAAAACCTATTGGATGAGAGGATTTCGACCCATACCCAACTTATCATAGATATAAATCTTTTTGTATCCTTTATATATCAAAACATATTTTATCATAAAATAATATTTCAAACTCTTCCTAATGTGCCCCTAACCTCTCTTATAAAAGGGTACTTCACCTTCCCTCAAATTAACACCTACAAATCCATTTTTCTAGGCCACACCATGCTGAAATATCCTCCCAACTACCATAAATTCAACCTAGGGGACTTACTTTGATCATAAAGCCAACCAATTGGTCTCTTTTGTTCAAATCAAAAGGAAGAACCTAACGAACTGGTAATTATTTCGTTACCTCCTTCAAAGATCATTTCTTCTTCCACATCCTCATTCATTGTTGTTTGCATACCAAAATAATAACTCCATTAATTTAAACATAATGAGATGTTATTGAAAATATGGTACCAACAAATTATTTATTCTAACCATCCTACGAATGACAATGTCACCAAAAACTCGTACGTACGGCTTACCGCCTCTACATCGTGTTGTAATGTGTTATTCAACGCTTCATTATTTGGATGGGTATAATAATGAGTATATTTGATTTAAATAATAAAAATAACATGTTAATGACTATTTAAAAATAATATACCAACCAATTACATATGATCTCACCATAAATATAAGGATATTATGGCATGTGCGTATGTAAATTTTATCATCTTCATGACGCGATTTGATTCAATTCCATATTCACCATTAAAAGACGATTTAATAAAATATATATTATAAAAAAAATTAAAATATGAAATAATAATACTACTATGTCTATATATATGTGTGTGTGTTTGCATTTCTATGTGTGTTTGTATTTACATATATCTCATTCATGTACATTCGTTCAATACGATATGAAAACGGAAACAATGTTTATGCGTACGAATGACATACCATCTCCATAAATGGTGTTATCTATTCCATATTTCTATCTGTTATACAAATTTATATTCAAAATATATATGATATATGAATCATGTTTTATATACTAGAATTATTTAAATCACGATCTATGTGATACAATCAAGAATAACAAGTTAAAACACGTACGATATTGAAATAGATTATTACTAAAAACAATACTTTAACATGGAATTTTGTTTAAATGGGTTGTGTAAAGTAATAAATAAAACATATATTATATCATGAATATTAATATGGATCTGTTATAATTTAATAACATAATATGGTCCTTATACATGAGGTTAAATGTACCCTCTCCTAAAGGAATGTACATGGTAAAGGTTAATTACTCAATCTCATTATTGTATGATATTATTCATCTGTAAGTATTTACTAGGACATATTTATTATCCATGCCCATATTTCCTAAATGACTTTTAAAAAGGATTTTTTTAAGAGACTCTTTAACGAAAAAATCATTTTAAATGTTATAGATATTTATTCTTTTAAATTTTTCTCATTAATTTCCATGTTTTCAAAATGGTTTTAATGATTTATTTATATGGACTTGAATGTTTTAAAATGTTAATTCTGATCAAATATTTCAATGTTTTATGGGACACATTGATTCAAAAATATATTTTAAATTTATTCTTGTATAAATTGGGTTAATTTTAAATGATTTCATTGAAATGGTATATTCCTCTAAAAGAGTTTTACTAATCATTTTCATATATGTCCACATACTTTACTAGATATTATTTTTGATTGAGGTTGATTAATTATAATAAAATATTCCATATTATGTTAACTGAGTTATGATATGTTTGATTATGGATGTGTTATTTTTATAACATTCATGGTTTATGGTTAATGTACTGAAATTTTTTAAGCTAGTTTTAATAAAAATATTTATGTTATGTTTCACCCTTTTCATATGAGGAATGCATTGGACTTATAATGTGATGATAACAGCCTGCTATAGCCCCTCGATGCATTGGTTGGTCTCATTAGATAAATTAGTGTCCTTGAAAAATGACTTGAAAATATTTTTTTCTTTAATCTTAGCACGAGGCCTTGATTATGTGGTTATGAATTATGGCATTATGCATTCCCTCCTTATGAAAGTAATTATTAAATTCCATTATTTTAATTGAAGAATATCCATGTGCATGTTTATATGGTAATTTTTGACTTATTTCAATATTATTATTTCAAGTTTTATATATAAAATATTGTTTTTATTATATATCTTGCCTTAAATTCTTATAGATTTCACTAAATTATATTCACTTACTAATAATCTAAGCTCACCCCTTTCTTATGTTTTATTTTCCAAGGATTCCAAGGATTTTATTATAGGTTTATGATAAGGGAATAATTTCATTCTCAAAGGATTATTTATGTTGTGTTTTATATTAGAAATTGTAATTTAATTTTCATATATGTAATCTATTTTCCATGAATTTTAAACTACTTGGTCCTTCAGGATTTGATTCCTAGTAATCATTCCAATGTATTTAAATAATTCATCGGCTCTGGGCTTCTAGGGTCGGGGTGTAATAAATGGTATTAGAGGAAGTACAGTAACATACTTGGAAATATATTTAGATAAAATATGAATTGAAAACACTACCATAATATTGACATAGAGTATTAGTATATATGAACATCCAATATTTTTGGTGATATAGATATTATGTGTGTTTTGAAAACATTAAATCCATGTCTGCATACCTCATATGGGCGTGGTCCTAGAATAGATGTACCTAGTAGTGAAAACATCGACAACGAATTTTGGTCTTGTCCTTGGTATCATGGAACCTGACAACAGGACTTAAGGTACACTTGTTTTAACACTCTCAATGGATATTCTTAGGATAGTTCAACTTTTCTTTACAAACCATTATGAAGAATTTTTTATTAAATATTTCAGCAATGAAAGCATTTTAATGACTTTGAGACAAGATGTGTGAATATCATCAATTAATGTTGTAATTTCTTCATGATTTTGTATTATACATTATGATATTATCTAACCTAGTGTATGTCATCATTTAGAAATGGCGCCTAGTAGAATAAATGAGATCTCCAGCAATACGCATGATCCAAATATTAAGATGGACCATATCATTCATTTTATTATCCAAAAATTTAGTAGGGAAATAGTCTCCCTTGTATTTTCATCATATGAAGAAATAATATCATGTGTTAATAAGATATGCAAAGAATTATATGAGTCATTTTGATTTTATGGGAAACCATATAATATCAGGATTGAAAAGAACAATATGGGTAAATGGAATAAGGGAAAAAAGATTTTTTCCACATGTGATATATATAGAAATAATCCCCTTGGTAAATGCTTGAAACGAATGAGAGTTTGTTATAAGTGTATATAAATAGGACACATATTTTGTGATTGCAAGGGTATGAAAAAGATTTCAAATATACAATAAAAAAACTGCAAGGAGTTGGGAACTACATGTATCAATTTCCAAATCATTAGACTATACCCCAAATGATGCTATTTGATAATAATCATGTTATGATAGTATCATAGATGAAGATGATTTTTTATTATTCTTATGTTGTTATTAAATAATTGTTTCATTTGAGTATTATATTAATGATGTAAAAGTAATATAAATTATAGAGTATATAATGATTGTACTGAAATTCTATTTGATTACAAATTTCATATTGTGTGGTACCAAGAAATGTTCTTCAATAGCAGGTTAAACGTTTTGGAAAATATATGGTCGACAGAAAGATTATCCTTAAAATACTTCTGAATATGAGGTTATGATTTTAGAAAAAGAGATAATTGAGTCAAATAAAGTACATTCAATATTATTGACTACCATGGAACTAATTAATGGTTTTTTATTCCATCATTGTTAGAGATTACATCATTTTTGGATTTCTACAGTATATCTAGTATTTTATGTTTTACCGAAGTAATAAAGATGTGCATACCTATTTCATAATCTTTTGCCTCTTATTAATAATAAATTTTATTAACCCCATTTCTGATGTGGGTTTTCTCGAAAGTTATTTTCTATTTTCATGCTTTTATTTTTGAAATAAATTCAAATTATGATGATGCAATTTATTGAAGGAAGGGACAAAGTAACACTCCATGATTTCATAGTAGGGAATAATGTTAATGTAATTTTATAGCTTATATTTCACCCAAAACTGACTTGGCTTGCGTTATATACAAGATTGACTTTCTGCGAAACAATACATTAATATTATAATTATTTAAACAATATATTTATTTATCAATTAAATATTGTGATGTTAATAGTAAAAACTTAATTTTAAATTTTATTTATAAACATTATAATGAAATGTATATGTTTTGTTAATATAGTTATATATTTTGAAAAACTGTTTTCATAAAATAACTACTTTTTATGTCCATTTGTGAACAATAATAAAATTAATTATAGACACTCATGAGTGTTTAATTTCATAAAATAGATTTCATTTTTGAATATAGAATATCAATATTATCATTTTATGAATTTTTTTATTCTTCTAATAACATTCATTTTTTGATGAATAGTGAAAAATACCGCATACTACATAAAACCTGACTTTTTTATTTAAATAATTATTTTTAATTTAAAATTAAATTAAATAAAAATATATACACAATAAATATATTATTTTAATGTAATTCATTAGAGACATTTTATAATAAGATCAGATGTATAAAATTTTATTGAACTTTTTATCATCTTTTACTCACCTTCTTAGCTCATATGTATATTTGAATAAAATATAATTTTTCTTCTTTTGTGAATTGAATTTCAAAAATATAAGAGACGCGAATTAGATCTGTAAGTAAAAATTGGTTCAATAGAAAGAATTTAATTTTTGATTAATTGTAAATTTTTTATTTTATTTACCACTGTTAAAATAAAATAGCGCAATTAAAAGTAAAAATAATATTAAATTAATAATGAAAATACCCCCACACATGTACTAATTATATTGGACAAGAGTTTCTAGACAAAAATAGGAATTATAAAAATATATAAAATCTTTTATTATTCAATTTGGTTATACAAATACATTTATTATATTTTATTTAAAGAAGAGTTAAAAGTGTTAAATTCAAATTTTTATAACTATATTATTTTTATTATAGGGTTATACATTAGAAAAATTACACTAAAAATATTCAATAGAAAAAAATTATTTCCTACATCATAGTATTTTATTTATAATTTTTAGACAATAAATATTTAATTTTATGTATGAAAAAATGATGGTGTAGTAATTACCTTATTATTGAAAGACTAAATTAATTGATGTTATATATATTAAAAATAAATGTAAATTGACAGTTTTGTGGCATTACAAGAATTTTCTAGTTTTAAAAGGAATTTTAGGGTTGATTCAATGAATTTTTTTTGATTTAATCATGTTTGTATGACTTTCACAAAAACCAAAATATAAATACTGTGAAAATTGACATAAATGAGTTTTTAAAACAAATACTATTTTATTAAATTATATAATAGTCCCAAAAATCTAAGGATCATATGAAGGACTTATATAATGATATATATTTCATTAATGAACCACATGAAGTTATCATGGTATTTTATAGTATGTTTATTAACCATGTATTATAATAATACAAGAAGACATGGTAAAAGTTTAACTATTTAATAAGTGTTAAATCTAAAAAATAAGTATAATATGGTGACCTAAACATGTCTAAAACGTATTGGTTTATAGTATTTCGACCTATCAACACCTTATCATAGAAATAAATATACATGGAGCCATTATAAAACGAAAATTAGTTTATTATAAAATATTATTTCATGATCTTCCTAAAGTACATGTCACCTCTCTTATTAAAAGGGTACATTCTCTTCTCTCGTATTCACACATCCAAATCCATTTGGCTCATCCAGACCCTACTCAAATATCCTCCCAACTACCCTAAATTGAACATAGATTCATTACATTGATCATAAAGCCAACCCAAGGTTCCCTTTTGTTCAAATCAATTGGATTCAACCCGAAAAAGTGTTTATTATTTCTCCACCTCCTTCAAAGATTGTTTCTTCTTCCACATCCTCATTCATTGCTGTTTTTGTACCAAACTTTTAGCTCTATTTCCTTAAACATAATTAGATTTT
This sequence comes from Viscum album, assembly GCA_963277665.1. Classification (NCBI taxonomy): domain Eukaryota; kingdom Viridiplantae; phylum Streptophyta; class Magnoliopsida; order Santalales; family Viscaceae; genus Viscum; species Viscum album. Next base: position 1,147,341,782 of record OY728148.1, read on the forward strand.
TTTATAAATATGGTACAAATATATTATTTATTCTATCCATCCTATGAAAGACAATCTCACCATACATGCGTACGTACAACATACCATCTCCACATCATGGGGTAGTTTGTTATTCAATGCTTCATTATTTTGATGGGTATAATAATGATTATAATTGATATAAATAATAAATATAACATGTTAATGACTATGTATATATAACATACCATCCAGTTACATATTATTTCACCATAAGAAATTTATATTCTCACTCGTATGTACATACAGCTTACCATCTCCACGACGCGATGAGATTCATTTCCACATTCACCATTAAACGATAATTATAATAATTTATATTATTAATATGTATGTAATGTATGAAATAAAAATTATAATGTTAATATATATATATATATATATATATATATATTTGTGTGTGTGAGTATTTACATATATATCATTCACTTACATTCATTTAATACGATATGATAACGGAAACAATGTTTTTGTGTACGTACGACCTACAGACTCCATAAACTGTGTTTTCCACATCGAATATCTACATATTCTACATATTTATATTCTGTTTATACATGATATATAAATAATTTTTTATATTATGGATGCATGTAAATCATTATCTTTGTGATACAATCCAGAATAAAAAGTTAAAACAAATACGATAAAGACAACGATTATTACACAAATTGTTAAATTAAAATTGAAATTATTATTAAATGTGTAGTATAAGGTAATAAATGAAACATATATGATATCATGAATATTAATATTTTTTAGGTATAATTTAGTATCATACTATGGTCATTATAAAAGCAGTTAAATATACATTCGACTAATCAAAAGTACAAGGTAAGGGTTAATTCCTCAATCTCATTATTACCCAAGATTGTTCATGTGTATGTATATTCTAGTACATATTTATTATCTATTTCTATGTTTCATAAATGCGATTTCAAAAATATTTTCTTAGAATAATTCACTAAATCATCATTTCAAGTGATTTAAATATTTACCCTTCTGAAGTGCACTGTGTTGCATTTGTTTTCAATGAGGTATGTTTTTGTCAAGGAATGAATGGATGGATGTCAAGGAGTTTCAATATGTGAATGAAAAAGGACGTGATGGTTTTGGTAATGAATGGAGAATGGCCATGGTACTAAGATTCATGTCACTTAGGAGATTCACTAAGTGGCGTAGGAGATGATGGTTTGAAACATTCTCTCATATATCAGACGATTGTAGAACTAATCTTAATGTTTCAATAATTGTATCAAGATGATGCTAAGTTACACCACTTGAAGAGTTGATGATGATGGAGCATCATTACATCTGACAATTGATGAGCTGATCTTTAAGTTCCGAGAACTTGTATCAAGTAGATACAATGTCACAAAAATTTTAGAAGACCATGCATTGTCTTCACACTGCATGAGGAGTTGAAGATTATCCATCCAGAAGTTCTAAGTGGATGAAGTGGTTTAATGAAGTCCATGCATAATCACTTAGTGGATGATGAATTGAAAATGATCCAACTTGATCTCTGATTGGATCATTAAAGAATGTTGAAGAATTATTTGATTCAGGAGCTTCGGTTGAAGATGAACCTTCAGGAATTTCACTCCTAAGTGAAGATTAAATGTTTAAGAGGAATGGTGGAATTCTTAAGAATAATAGAAGAGAAGAAATGAAGAAGGGAGAATGGATTAGAGGAAGATGTGGCATTTGGCATCTAAACTTGGACACTTTGTTTTTAAAAAAAGGACTTGTTCTATACTCATGCAAAAAGAAGCCACCAAGGGCCAGTCTTTAGGGTTCAACACCAAGGCACATGGGGGACTCGAGGTCGCCACGCCCAAGGGGGATCCCATGGGGACAGCCCAAGAGGCCGCGGCCGTGTACAAGCCCGTAGGCCACGCGGTGATGAAGCCCGTGCATCCGGGGCACCTGAGCGCGTGCCCGTGTGTGCATTGTGGACTCCAGTGGCGCGCCCGAAGTGAAAACGGTGTGGGGCGGCACCGTGGAGGGAGAAGATACAATTGACATGGAGCGGGGACTGCAAGTTTGATAAACCGAGGAAAAACCGGGATCCGTTTCGATGTGGGACGCGGGATTTTGCCGCAGAAGAGATCCTGGTCCCCCATCCAATCGTGTGGCTGATCACATCGGCTCATCGCATCCCGCACACGATCTTCTGATCGAGGCCATCCAAATGTTATTAAATGGATGATCTGACGTCTGCCACATCTTCTTCCTCGAGCTCAGCCGAAGACCACCCCGCGAAGCCGCCGCTGAACCAGAGGCCTCCCGAATGAAGAATTCGAGATCCCGACCACTGTTGATCAAGCCAAAGACACCTTCGAGTTCGTCTCGCCATGAGGAACTCATACATGCATAAAAATACTCACGTATGCAACGAGACAAGATTTTTGAAGAAGTCTGAGGCAAACAAAGTGCCAAGGCCATGTGGGGTTTATGTTTTTACTGAATCAACTTAAAGGAGGCCATGAAAATGTTCTAAAATGCATGCACGTGAAGAAGGAAAAAATAACGAACCCGCAGAGAACAGAGGATAAAAACAAGATTTCACAGAATCTTGAAAACCTGAGAATTTCTGGAATTTGAGTCATATCTCAGCGGATGACAAAGGAATTCCTCTGCCTATAAAAGGAGAGCCCGAGGCATTGGAGAAGCTGGCTGATAATATGAGAAGTCCCGTGAGAGCTCCAAACCTCACGAAGCCGAACCTGCGTGCACCACTTGCGCGGAAGAAGCCCGGAGCCCCCCTACCTCCTTAAGGTCCCTTTTGCGCACCCCTTGCACGAAAGAAGAGTTAGGGAGACCACAGCGCGACAGGAAGACCTGTGTCCGCATCCTTGCGCGCCCGTGGTTGCATCCCTCTCTGCCTGCGGACTTACGCGGCATGAGGTTTTTGTGCGGCCGCTTGTGCCCTTGTACTTGTGTGCCCACAGTGGTGTTGCACCCTGTGCGCTTGTGGTCTTTGAACCCTGCGCGACAGAATCCACCCAAGAGCCTTGCGCGCCTTGAAACCTTGTGACCTTGCGCGGCATTTGAAGACAAGAGTGGCCGCACCCCTTGCGGGCCTTCACTAAGGAAGGGGATCGTGTTGAGAAGACCACACCCTACGGGTTGTGGGTGCATGGCAAGGAGGAAGGCTGAGGATTAATGCCTTGTGCATGCACCAAGTGAATATCACACCTCATTTGTGTGTGTGTCCCAAAAGGAGGAAAAGTCCGTGGGTATTTGTGTGTGCAAGAGGAGGAGTAGGCTAAGCCAAGTGTGTGCAAGTGAAGTAGGCCAAGTGTTGTGTGTGCTAAAGTGAAACAAGTGTGTGCTAAGAGACAAGGAGGATGAAGCCTATGATTGTGCAAAGTGGTTGTGCACACTTAGAAGAACAAGAATACCCACACTAAAGTAGAACACACTTTAAAGTGTTTAAACAAAAAGAAAAAAGAGTGTGAAGGAGGAAGAATGGTGTGTGCTAAAACAGTTTACACCCTTTGTGGTTTTATTGCACCAAGAGTAGAATAAGGGGAGTGCATGCATGAATACATGCACGTGCACATGTGAATAAAGCTTAAATCAGTGGTGTTCATTTGAGTTGTCCAAGACCAGGAGTTCTTGAGGAGTTTTGAGAAGCCATGCAATCAGTGCATGAGGATGTAGAGATGCCATGCACTCAGTGCATGAAGTTGATGTGAAGTCAGAGTGAAGACATATTGAAGTTAGAGATATCAGTTGTCTGAGTTTTCAGTAATTGAGAAGATCCTGATCAACAGAAGTGATCAGAAGTGCTGAGCAAGACCAACAGACCTTTTCAGAGGCTGTTGAAGATTCTTGAAGAGAGAGGCCAGGTCATCCTAAGAGAAAGGAGATAAATCCTGAGCAAGACAAGAAGACATGTTTATCACAAGTGAGCAGAGGTACAGAGCAAGGCCAGTAGCCTTTATCCTAGGCTATTGAGGATACTTGAAGAGCTAAAGAGAAGAAGAGCTACTTGTGCGACTCGAGGAGCCAGGAGATGCCCCCTGTGTGACTCAGGGAGGAAGAAGTCTTCAGTGGGATTCTAGAGCAGGCCAGTGGGACTCTGGTAGCACTATGGGACGTAGTATAAAGACACTCCTGTGGGACTCAGGAGAGAAACAGTGGGACTCTGTATCGACCATTGTAATACTAACCGATTATAATGGAAGAAACCATGTTGGGGTGTTTAACAAACATGGCAAGGACGTAGGCCTATGGAGCCGAACCTTGTACATCCTTGTGTCCTGTGCCTTTACATTAACTGCACTACTCAAGGAAAGGCTGAGAGATACAAGAAGTGTGGATCGAGGTCTTAACAAGCCATATAGGTTTAATTGATAAAGAATCAATTAGTAAAATGTTTTAAAGGATCACTGATTCACCCCCTCCCCCTCTCAGTGATCACACTGATCCGGGCACTTCAATTGGTATCAGAGGAAATGTTACCTCTAAAAAATACAATGGAGTATTTATGAAGTGCAGATTTGAGGATGTGAGTGAATACATGCAAATGGAGGTCTCTACCAAGACTCTGAAAAACAGGAAGAAGAAACAGGCAAAGAAGATGATGAAAGCCTGTCCTAGCTATGATAAAGTTGGAACAACGAATGATCTTCAAAATGCACTCAAATATCTTCAGAAGACAGTCCCCAAGGAAGTGGAAATGTATATTACTACAGGCATCCTTGATCTTCAAGATGAAAAATTACAGCTAGAAGAAGAAGCCAATTCTATGGAAGATCAATTGGAAAAAAGGGTTGGCATAACCAACACTCTCAGAATGCTGGTGAAGGCTAAGGATGAAACAGTTTCTCATTGCAATGAAATATATGAAGATACTTGTGAATAATTGCAAAGAAGCCTTTCTGAGAAAGAATTATTTAAGACAATGGTCAAAGAAGTTTTCCATGCACTGGAAAAATTGTACAGAGTTTCAATGGTTGTCAAAGATGCTCAACTAGAAGACAATTTCAAAAGGGTGAAGGAGCTGGAAAATTCATTGTTAGAAATAAAAAAGGTGCATGAAGACTAGATAAAGCAGCTGGAAGAGAAATGGGAAGGCTAAGAACTATTGAGGATTATAAGAACTCCCTCAATATGAAATTCTTAGAACTGGAGGTGATATTGAAAAATCAGAAATCCCCCAAAGTCATAGCCTCCCAGTCAGCTGAAAGGGGAAATGTTGCTACTCAAGTATGCATTGAGCAGGATGATTCTAAAAGAAATACATCCTCTAATAAAAGGGAAAAAATTCGAAAAAGAAGGTACCATCCATCCCATCTTGTACTCATGTTTCTAAATGTGTTTCCACAAAAAGTGCAGGATGGAAGAATAACACTGATCAAGTATGGATGAAGAAGATGAAGAAATAGAGATCTCCTGAAACAACATAGCAATTCAAGAGAAATGCCCAACAGCAAGAAGGACTCAAGAGGTCAAGATTTGTGGGTCATTGATGGTGTTGTAACAAGTATGGGCAGTGTGAAAAAGATTGTTGGTACAATCCACTGAATGTAAAAGCACAAATGAATCCCATGCCAAGGAGGAGCAAGACAGATGGAAATAAGCAGCATCCACGGGTCCAGAGACATCTATTTACTAAAAATATATTTGGATTACTTGACAACATATGTTATGATTGAAAAAGTGGTCAAAAAGATACATGTCTATCTCCAACTGTATCCAGAGCTAAATAGAAGAGAATATCACTGAACCTTGCTAAAATGGAATCCTTGGGAATCAAGAAGAAAGTTGAAGATGCTCCCAAGAAGGTTTTTAAAAAGGAAAATATGTCCTTGGAGTCTAAATCCAAGAAGGGTGATGCATCCAGAAGGACCACCAAGAAAACATGCTTCTACTGTTGAAAGAAAGGACACACCATGGATCTTTGTGTACAAGCCATGGAATTGAATAGAAGCATACTGGACTCAAAAAGACAATCAATCAAGAATAAGCAGAATGGATTGATTGAAAACAAGTTGCCTAAGAAAGGTAGCTTGAAAGCATCAAATGAACCATGTGGAACTTACAGAACTGAGGCCACTCTTCCAAATGACTTACTAGTCATATGGCCTAATCAGTTGCAACTTTCCAGAGAATGCAAAGAGCTGAAGATGATGTTCTGGTAATTGCTAAGGCAAAAGGGAAGAAGAATATTTCACATGAAGATGTGTTGAGATCCACACCAGCACAAACATCATTGAAGATCAAATGTGCATTTGTGAAGAATGGTGATAATGGGACATCTCGGTTGAGAGAATCTTCTCAACCTTGTTGTTCACGATGATGAACCAAGAAGGTTCCATCTTATTCCCTTATACTTCTGGTATTTATATGTGCTAACATTGCAGGGAATTGAAGATGATGATCATTCTCAACTGGAGAGTGGTTTGGGTAGAATGGAGAGGACCCCCTGAGGGGGAGCCAATCTGGAGAAGATGGTATTCTAAGATTTAATACCATCTCGAGAAAAGCTGAAGGTATTCCAATCATACTTTCATTCCTTGTTTCTTAATTGTATTCATCATGAAAATTAAGGGGGGAGTATTGATTGAAGGCAAATGGTTGAAAGGGGGAGCTTAATCTTTGCACCTGAACATTCTAATGAGTTTTGTGAAGTATGTGCAGGATTTAGCAATTCATTTATATATCTGAAAAATTTCAAACCCCTTGAAGCTTGATGTCACATGTACAGTGAATTTTGGATATCATTGAGTTCCTTGGTTACATCACTCTTGTTTTCTACACCGGGTTAGCCCACGTAGACTTAGATATGATCTACTAAAGGTTCTTTGCTAAAGAGAACATGTGACATCATCCCTCTCTTAGTGATTTTCGTGATGATTCTATTCGAAAGGAGGAAGAGATATTTTGGAAGACAGCCAAACCACATCATTGCAATTGATTGCCAATAAGGGGGAGAAAATATTGGCACACATATTGACCCATTCATATGCGCTCTAGTGTATTTCCAACAAATACAAAGGGGGAGATTGAAGTGAACTGTGTTGCATTTGTTGTCAATGAGGTATGTTGTTGTCAAGGAATGAATGGATGGATGTCAAGGAGTTTCAATATGTGAATGAAAAATAACGTGATGGTGTTGGTAATGAATGGAGAATGGCCATGGTACTAAGATGCATGTCACTTAGGAGATTCACTAAGTGGCGTAGGAGATGATGGTTTGAAACATTCTCTCATATATCAGATGTTTGTATAACTGATCTTAATGTTTCAATACTTTTATCAAGATGATACTAAGTTACACCACTTGAAGAATTGATGATGATGGGGCATCATAACATCTGATGATTGATGAGCTGATCTTTAAGTTCCAAGATCTTGTACCAAGTGGATACAATGTCACAAAAATGTTAGAAGAACATGCATTGTCTTCACACTGCATGAGGAGTTGAAGATGATCCAACCATAAGTTCTAAGTGGATGAAGTGGTTTAATGAAGTCCATGCACAATCACTTAGTGCATGGTTAATTGAAAATGATCCAACTTGATCTCTGATTGGATCATTGAAGAATGTTGAAGAATTATTTGATTCAGGAGCTTCGGTTGAAGATGATCCTTCGGGAATTTCACTCCTAAGTGAAGATTAAATGTTTAAGATGAATGGAGGAATTCTTATGAAGAAGATAAGAGAAGAAATGAAGAAGGGAGAATGGATTAGAGGAAGATGTGGCATTTGGCATCTGAACTTGGACACTTTGTATTTAAACAAAGGACTTGTTCTATACTCAAGAAAAAAGAAGCCACTAAGGGCCAGCCTTTAGGGTTCAACCCCAAGGCACATGTGGGACTCGAGGTCACCACTCCCAAGGAGGATCCCATGGGGACAGCCCGAGAGGCCGCGGCCGTGTACAAGCCCGTAGGCCACACGGTGATGAAGCTCGCGCAGCCGGGGTGCCAGAGCGCGTGCCCGTGTGTGCATAGTGGGCGCCAGTGGCGCGCTTGAAGAGAACACGGTGTGGGGCAGCATCGTGGAGGGAGAAGATACAATTGACATGGAGTGGGGAGTGCGAGTTTGATAAACCGCCGAAAAACCGGGATCCGTTTCGATGTGGGACGCTGGATTTTTCCGCGGAAGAGATCCTGGCCGCCCATCCAATCGCGTGGCTGATCACAGCCGCTCATCGCATCCCGCACGCGATCATCTGATCGAGTCCGTCCAAATGTTATTAAACGGCTGATCCGACGGCTGCCACATCGTCTTCCTCGAGCTCAGCCGAAGACCACCCCGCGAAACCGCCGCTGAACCAGAGGCCTCCCGAATGAAGAATTCGAGCTCCCGCCCACTGTTGATCAAGCCATAGACACCTTCGAGTTCGTCTCGCCATGAGGAACTCATACATGCATAAAACTACTCACGCATGCAACGAGACAAGATTTTAGAAGAAGGCCGAGGCAAACGAAGTGCCAAGGCCATGTGGGGTTTATGTTTTACATGAATAGACTTAAAGGAGGCCATGCAAACGTTTTAAAATATATGCACGTGAAGAAGTTGAAAAATAAAGAACCCACGGAGAACAGAGGATAAAAACAAGATTTCACAGAATCTTGAAAACCTGAGAATTTCTGGAATTTGAGTTATATCTCAGCAGATGAAAAAGGCATTCCTCTGCCTATAAAAGGAGAGCCCGAGGCATTGGAGAAGCTGGCTGATAATCTGAGAAGTCCCATGAGAGCTCCAAACCTCGTGAAGCTGAACCTGCGTGCACCACTTGCGCGGAAGAATCCCGGATCTCCCATACCTCCTTAAGGTCCCTTTTGTGCACCCCTTGCACGAAAGAAGTGTTATGGAGTCCCCTGCGCGACAGGAAGACCCGTGGCGGCATCCTTGCTCGCCCGTGGTTGCATCCCTCTCTGCCTGCGGACTTACGCAGCAGGAGGTGTTTGCGCGGCCGCTTGTGCCCTTGCACTTGTGTGCCCACAGTGGTGTTTCACCCTGTGCGCTTTTGGTCTTTGAACCCTGTGCGGCATAAGCCACCCAAGATCCTTGCGCGCCTTGAAACCTTGTGACCTTGCGCGGCATTTGAAGACAAGAGTGGCCGCACCCCTTGTGTGCCTTCACTAAGGAAGGGGATCGTGTTGAGAAGACCACACCCTATGGGTTGTGGGTGCGTGGCAAGGAGGAAGGCTGAGGAATAATGCCTTGTGCATGCACCAAGTGAATATCACACCTCATTTGTGTGTGTGTTCCAAAAGGAGGAAAAGGCCGTGGGTATTTGTGTGTGAAAGAGGAGGAGTAGGCCAAGCCAAGTGTGTGCAAGTGATGTAGGCCAAGTGTTGTGTGTGCTAGAGTGAAACAAGTGTGTGCTAAGAGACAAATAGGCCGAAGCCTATGTTTGTGCAATGTGGTTGTGCACACTTAGAAGAAGAAGAAGACCCACACTAAAGTAGAACACACTTTAATGTGTGTAAACAAAAAGAACAAAGAGTGTGAAGGAGGAAGAAAGGTGTTTGCTAAAACAGTTTACACCCTTTGTGGGTTTATTGCACCAAGAGTATAAGAAGGGGAGTGCATGCATGAATGCATGCACGTGAACACGTGAATAAAGCTTAAATCAGTGTTGTGCATTTGAGTTGTCCAAGACCAGGAGTTCTTGAAGAGTTTTGAGAAGCCATGAAATCAGTGCATGAGGATGCAGAGATGCCATGCACTCAGTGCATGAAGTTGATGTGAAGTCAGACTGAAGCCAGACTGAAGTTAGAGATATCAGTTGTCTGAGTTTTCAGTAATTGAGAAGAGCCTGATCAACAGAAGTGATCAGAAGTCATGAGAAAGACCAACAGACCTTTTCAGAGGCTGCTGAAGATTCTTGAAGAGAGAGGCCAGGTCATCCTAAGAGAAAGGAGATAAATCCTGAACAAGACGGGAAGACATGTTCATCACAAGTGAGCAGAGGTACAGAGCAAGCCCAGCAGCCTTTATCCCAGGCTGCTGAGGATACTTGAAGAGCTAATGTGAATAAGAGCTCCTCGTGCGACTCGAGGAGCCAGGAGAAGCCCCCTGTGAGACTCAGGGTGGAAGAAGTCTTCAGTGGGATTCTGGAGCAGGCCAGTGGGACTCTGGTAACACTATGGGACGCAGTATAAAGACACTCCTGTGGGACTCAGGAGAGATACAGTGGGACTATGTATCGACCATTGTAATACTAGCAGATTATAATGGAAGAAACCATGTTGGGGTGTTTAACCAACATGGAAAGGACGCAGGACTTTGGAGCCGAACCTTGTAAATCCTTGTGTCATGTGCCTTTACATTTAGTTCACTACTCGAGGAAAGGCTGATAGATACAAGAAGAGTGGATCGAGGCCTTAACAAACCATATAGATTTAATTGATAAATAATCAATTAGTAAAAAGTTTTAAAGGATCACTGATTCACCCCCTCCCCCTCTCAGTGATCACACTGATCCGGGCACATCAACTTCTAATTCATTATCATTAATGTCCATGTTTTCAAAATAGTTTTAAGGATGTATTTAAATGGACATGATTGTTTTAAAATGTAAATTATATTAAAAAAATTTAAAGTTGTATGGGGTAATTTGATTCAAAAATATCATTTAAATTTATTCGTTTATATATTGTTTTATATTTAATTTAATTAATGAAAAAGGTTTATATCTCTAATTGAGTTTTACTGATCATTTTCATCTATGTAAACATCCATTAGTATATATTATTAGTAATTGACATTGATTAATTATAATAAAATATTCCATTTTGTATTGAATGAGTAATGATATTTTTGACTTTGGATGTGCTATTTTTATACCATTCATGGTTTATGCTTAAAGTATTGACATTTTTTATGCTAGTTTTAATATGATTGTTTATGTTATGTTTCAACCTTTTAATATGAGGAAAACATTGTACTTTGTAAGTGATGGGTGGGGCCCGTTATAGGCCCTCAATGCATCAGTAGGTCTCAACAGACAAATTAGTGTCTTGGCACATGGCTTTGACAATATTTTTGTAGTCTTGGCACAAGGGCTTGACTCTGCGGTTATGATGTCTGATATTATACATTACCTCATTATGAAAATAATTATTACATTGATTATTATACTATTAGAATATCAATGTGCATTTTTATATTTAATTTCTGACTTATTTCTTGATTATTTTGTTCCTGATTTATGTTTAAAAGGCTGTTATTTTAATTATATATCTTGCCCTACAAGTTTATAGCATCCTCTAAATTATTTATAATTAATTGACATCTCATCTCACCCCTTTATTATGTTTTATTTTCCTAGGATTCCATGAAGTATATAATGATTTATATGCAGTTTTATGATAATGGAATAATGAAGTTTTAGAAAGATTATTTATATTTTGTTTTATGTTATAAGTTTTAATGTAAAGTTCAGGTATGTAATTTATTTTCCAAGATAGCTAAACTGATCAGTCCTTCAAAACATTTTTCCTTGTAATCATGCCAATCTATTAAAATATTGCATAGTTCAAGGCTTTGGGAGTAAGGACATTACAACTGGAAATAACCAAAATGTCAAAGTTTGAAATTGATTGTGATAGAAAATATGTTGAAGTACTATTTCAGTAATGGTATTTTGGATAGAAGAATCATGAAATGGCTTTGTAATTGTGAATTTTATAAAATACTATATATTTTTAAGAAAATGTTCTATAGTCATTATTATTGGTTTAGGAGTCTAATGTTGAACAAAAGTTTAAATTATAAAACCACATTTTTAGGTTTCATGTTATATAATTCAATCAAAATTATGGATATTTTACGAAACATTTGTGGAAATACAACCCACTTCACTACTATGTTTTTAGGGTAATGATTATTGAATAATTATTTCATATTTGTTTGAATAAATTTAAAGGTAATTTAATCCTTTCATGTTTTTATGATCATGGATTTTAATGTAGTTATTTTTTATTATATTTCATTGAATTGAAAATGAAATGTATGAGATAACCATTGATGATTAGTAATTTCATTAATAATGGATATATTAAGGTCATTTTAAAGTATGTTTAGCACATTTTATGGAATTTTGTATACATAATATTAATTTAAACTAAGAAAAATGACAACACATAGGTTATATGGCATGCGATCTCTTCTAAAATCACCTTAAGGATTAAACCCACAAAGCAGAAAGGTTGAATCACATACCATTAGAATAAATTAGGTCCTCATTAGTATTATTTTTTTTTAATAAATTATATTATTGATAAATTATAAGTAAATATTGGGAACAAATTATTTATAATATATGTTACCAAGGGATTTTGAAATTTATTTTCTGGCAAATTATTTTTGTTATTCTTGAAGACACTCATTGTTATCAAAACACTATTTGATTAGGGTAACAAAAATATTATTTCTTTTTTCTTGTGGAATAAATGATTATTATATTTTGTAGGATTATATGATTTAATTATGTATTTTTGGTGACATTGGATATGGTTAGTAAACCTCTTCAAATAGATTCTTAGATCATGGAAATTTTATCAGGTGAATTTTAAATTTATCTTAGATGGTTGTTATAAAATAATTCAGATGTTTGTATTTCAAAAATGGGATGGAATATTTTTTAGGATATTTACTGAAACTTATTTATTGAGTTATTTTAGTTGAATTATAGGTATTTGTGGTTAATTTTGGTTTATGGAAATAGTACTTCTCACATGATTGTTTATACATTTTGGGAATGAATTTATCTTGTAAAAACCATATTTGATCCCATAAATTCCTAAAGGATACTATAATTTTTTAGTGTGTTTTTAATCCATAGATACTGAATTTACTCATTAATGTAAAAAAACTAAAAATAATCATTTATTGATAATGTTGATTTTATTGTGGAAATTTATTACAGGATGATACTATTTCTACAATCTAAGAATATTTCCTTATATTCTTACTCTAGATAGAAAAATAATTTCACATAAATATGAAATGGATTTTGCAAAAAACATTTATTAGTTTACTTTTATTATAATGAGATCATTGAGATTTTTACCCATCATATATTTATGGATTTTTTGGTTATCCATCTCATGACCATGTTATCTATCACACTCCACTAGTCAATAGGATTTAGTTGTATCTTCTATATCCATGAAATCACTTGTGACATCTTTTCTCATACCTGAATCCTATTATGTGTTATCATAGGTGACCTTCTTACTTCCCTAAAACCCTTTAAACATGGAATAATTATAGACCCTTTTTAGATTTGGGACTTCTATAATAGAGTTTTCAAATGGAAAATTCGTGATTATAGATCACATGTTCATATTGTAAGGACATCATTTATTTAATTAAAAGAGAATGTAAGAACCCAAAATTTCATAATATATTAATTTTTCTAAAAATTTGATCTCATTGAAATCATGATAGTCACACAACCCTCAATATTTGAAATAACACTATATTATATATCGCATAAAACATGCATCACTAATCTTAAACAAATAAGAAAATATTATTATTTAAATATGATCATTATAACATAGTAGTTGAATTAGTGGGTATAATTATTATTAAACAAATAAAAATTATCTATATAAGTAAGAATAAATAAATAATTATTTTTAAATTCTTAGGAAATAATAATCTAAATTTAGTAAACAAAAAATATATTATTTGTACAGAAATGATTTTTAACACAATTTACTTGAAATTAATAGAATTTCTATTCTTAATATTAAAAAAATTATTTGATAAAAAGACCATGACTTTTAAAATAATATTATCGGAATTACCACTGAGTAAATATTTTATATTTATAATAATATATTTATTTTCCACTTAATAGTGAAAAATACTGACTATTATAGATAACTATATTTTTAATTCAATCATTTTAAAAGTTCTATAAATTTTAAAGTGTTTTCAAGAAAAATAATTTATATTATAATATTTATAATCCAATTTAATTTCATTTCAGTAAATTTAATTGTTGAATTTTTAATAAAATCATTTTTATACAAAAGAATGGAATTTTTTTGAATTATTGTTTCAAATTTTTTCAAATTTTTTCATGGATTACATTTAAATTAAATTATACCACATATTTCATTTTTTATTTTGATAAATAGATTTCATATTTGTAATACATATATCAAAATTTAGTTAATATTCCACCTTATTTGTTAATTATGAATAGTAATCATTGTAATTTTTATTTCCATGATTAAGGGTGAATACTGTAATTAGGGGATAATAAAATATTAGGACTATAATAATATATTTATAATAATATATTTATTTACCACTTAATACTGAAAATTACCATATTTATATCCCTTAAGTGTATATAGTCATTATGCACTCTATGGAATATATAATCATCTTTACCCACGATTTCTATGTTATTTAATCTTATACATTCTCTTCATGTGTGTTTTTATATAAATTTAAAAAATACATTATCACCTATATATACTAATATTACTATTATTATGATACAACCATATTTCACTATGATTTATTCTATGAAAAATGAGGCCAACACATGTGCGTACATACGACTTACTGTCTATATATAACAGTGATATAAATTTTTCATGACCACATTACGTGGGTGTTTATAATAATGGAAATAATAGAAATATTTGATATTTAGGTATTTATATTTATAATTTATATCGAATATGGCATCAACTTCCTTACCCATTTAACCATTTATAAATTATTTTACCACTCGTGCATATATACAGTGTATCATCACCACAAAGTTATGTTATTCAATTTCAATGTACAATATTAAATAAATATTATAAAAAAAATTATCTTGTAAATAAATATTATATTTATATCATTAATATATTTATGGATATTTTGTATCTATATATTATGTCAATGAATCCACACATTCATTAATAAACATTCATGAGAAAGCAACACAAGTTTCACCAAAATTTGGGATAATAACCGGATATGATTAATAACAATGTTGTAAAATGTTATAAAATTAAAACATAATATGTTATAAATATAAATATTCTTTTGATATAAATATAAAATATGTTTTAAGCCATTATAATATAATTTTTATCATGTTTTAATGAACTAATTATTTAGGTAATAGAATTTGTCTCAATTTTCATTCATTATGGAATTTTTTGATGTTATATATGTATAGTCACTACTGAGTATTATATGATTACCCTTTGACAAGTTAAATATTTAATGTATTTAATATAAATATGTCTACTATTTTTTAATTGATATTTATTCCTAGTTAATTCAATTAAACTGATCATAATGTGGTAAGTGTTTCTCATATAATGTTTATGAATGTGAGACATATGATATATATACCACATATCTATGTTTTGTGTTTTAAATACTACATATTCGATAAATCAAATATAAAATATTTATATCCTCAAAGTATTTAATTTTTTATTTTATTTTAATTTTTTCTTGGTTTTTATTATTTAAAATATACACAAGTGTTAATTTTTTATTCCACAATATCATCATTTCTCGTTAACTTTTATTTTTAAGTATCAGTTAGGAACAATTCTATTTCATGACCAGGATTTATAAAAAATTTCTAAAAGGATTTACTATTCTATAATGATTTTAATTTTCATTTACCCAAATTTTTTTAAAAAAGGTATTTCAAATGAATATTCCTCTCATTCTTCAAAGAACATACATTTAACAAAACTGAGAAAAGATTAGTTTTTTAAAAAAATTATGGTATGAGATTAATTCCCTTCAATAATGAATATTAAATTCATTGAAGAATCATTTAATATTTTACAAGGTAATATTAAAATAAAAATATTTCATTATTATGAAATTATTTTTTTGATTTTTAAGAAAATTTTCTTCAATGTAGAATTTAATTTTTATCAATAGATATTCAAGTAAAGTATTTAATATATTTTCAACAATTTCAATATAGGTTTATGAATATTATATTCACGATGTAATCTAATGATAAAATTACCTAGATTTCATTGTATTGTTCATGATCAATATGGATGGCTTATGTGTTGATATTCCATATAAATAGTTATTCAAATAGTCATAGTTATTATTTTTTTATGGAAAGATGATTGATTTTAATTAATTAACCATAGGAGAAAAAACATTGATGTGGGAGGAAACTATATCAGATATTGGATTGAATTCTATAATATTAAATTTTAATTTTAATTCAATAGTATTAGATGTTTTTAATAATTTGATGGTATTAATGTTTGGAAAAATGTTGACAGTATTATATGTTTTCATGTAGTCAATGGTATTAGTGATGGGCATGGAATTGATGGTATTAAATGTAAAACAAATTCTATGATAATAGATTTCTTATATTAAAATGACATTATTATATGTCATGGAATATAGACTCAATTGTATTATTCATATGTCTGTCATTATCCATTATATTATTATGAATTTAACTATTAATATTATAGGCTATTATTCTATTGGTTTTATTATCCTTGTGTAAGATTAATGACCATGTGATTGTTTATTGGTAATTATTTTATCATCATCTATTTCAAATATATTATGATAAAGTTGTTGACTAAATAGAATGTTTTTCCGCTATTCATATTTCAATATTTATAATTCCTTATTTAATATTTTTATATAATACTATACACATACACTTATTGAGCATTACAGCTCACCGAATTAATATGATTCTTGTTACTAAGAGTCTATGATTTTTGTTATGATATTTATGAAATTATATTTGGATGGAAAAATTTAATTAAAAAAAATTATTTTCCCTGTTTCATCTATTGTAACATGCGAATAATGAATGTATCATGTATACCTTAATGACTAGACTATTCATTCTATCCTCATGAGAGTCTTGTATCTTATTAAAATATGAAAAATTCACCACTAAATCTGGGATACATAGATATGGGTGTTTATTGTGACACTTGTGATCTTATTTTTTATGGTTAAGAATTGTAATGTGTAAAATATTTATTCATCGATCCATTTTAAGTCATCTTTTCTAATATTCTTAATATTTATTTAATATTTATTATATATGACATAATCATATTTCATAGTATAAATTTCTCCCAAATTGCATCATGATTGATAGAGATTAGATATGGTTAAATTATCCCAAAATTATATAATCTTATACCTCTTAACTTAGTTTACACTTTTGAGGATATATGTACAGACAAAAGACCTAGTGAAATTTAGACAATACTCAAATTTGGTTTACATGTGATGGGTGAGTTCTGTAAGCTACTAAATGGATCCATTTAATTAAAATACTTTTTGAAATGGATATTGGTAGCATTGAGACTCAAATATTTTTAAATAAATTTAAATATATCATATTAATAAGAATACATGAGTTACTAGGATAAGTGTGTAGATTGAGAATTTCAAAAAAAAAATCAAGGGTGATTTCAAATTGATTATTTTATTATTTTTAAAATTTTTATAATAATTTTGTTATGTTTTAATTTTAAAATGATTTAATGATGGGGAATAAATCCCGATGAAATAGATTAGATGCAATTATTTTTTTTTATGTGGAAATCTATTTTAAAATGAGTTTATGTAAAATTTATATCTCTAAATATGGTCTTCAAATATATTAGTTTCTATAAAAAGTTATCCCCATTTAATAATACTAATTTACTAAAGGGGAAATATTTAAAAATGTGGTCACATTAATTTATTTTTTATTGAAATTTATTTCCACTTATAAAAAATATATACTTTTGGGAATAGTGGGTAACAATCCTATAGTTTTTTGAATCCAAATATTCAACATTTATAATCACCATAGGTGATTACACATATGGATTTTTATTATTTTTATTTTTCAAGATGATCTAATATGATGTAGTGTCATGAATCCATAGACAAAATGTTTCCAAATGAAATTCTTTTTACCATAAATTCTCTCTCAATTTGAATCATAAATGGATGATATTGGGGGGGGGTGTGAAAATTCATCATACCTATGTGAAAAAATGTACATTAATATTTAAAATATTTTAAACAATCAAGGAGAATCCTAATATTAATCCCTAGTATAGTGGTTATTGTAGAAACATAATATCATTTCATTCATTTAGACTCTATTGTATGTGAATGAAAATAAGTAAATATAAACGTTTAATTGATATACATTAATGCAACGTGATTTGGATATTAAAAATGAATTTCATGAATAATTTTCTTCAAGAGTATTTTATATGAATGTAAATCAATATGGCTGGAGTGAAATATTTTAATATTCAATTTATAAATTATTTATTTACTTAATCCAGTTTGAAATCATTGTCATTCAATACAAATAAAAATTTATGAAATTATATATTTTCAAAAAATAATTAGTCTCTAAAATTTCATTGAATGATAATATATTTGATTCGTGCTTTTGATCCTTCATATGAAGAGGTGTTGGGTATTTTCATCAACACATATATTTAGATATATAATACTATAATTGTGTAAGAATATGATGTCATAAATAATTTCCTAGTTTTATATATCATCACTCAATCTAGTTGTTGTGGTGATTCGAGTATTTGATATAAGATATGGAAATATGATTTTCCAAAATTATGTTAAAAATATATGGTCAAGATAGACTAATTCATTACTCTACAATATTATGAAATATAAAATAGTTATATTTAGGTTTTTTCACTTATACAATTAAAGGATGGTTTACAATATCATATGAAGAAATATTTTTAGTAGAAATAAATGACTTCTAAATTAGTGATATATGACTCTAAAAACTACATCTATTGTGGATGTTTCTCTTTAGAGATATGTTTTTAAATTCTTTTCTCATTGGTTTACCAGAGAAGGTTTATCAAAACATCATTAAAATTTTGGGAAGTAATATATAAATTATCATTGGTAATAATTATAATTTTATTATTAATGATGGTTATCTGTGTTTATGAATATTTACGGTTACATGATTACACTATAGTAGGATCTTAAATAATCTAATGTAGGACCATATATAGCAAGAGGTAACATAATACTTAAGTCTTATATTTTTTTAAAAATTATTTTTATCATTGATACTAATTAATTTATTATGAAATTTGTAGTTGATTAATTAAGAATCCAGGAACACAGGATTAACCATTCATCTAAACTTATAGTTCTTATGAATATTAAGATATTATATGATTCTTTTTTCATCATCAACAATTATAATATATGTTTCTAAATTAATTCAATGGGATAGTATGATTATAATGTGTTTTATTGATAAATTTAAATAAAATTGAATGGATGAATATATGAAATAATTAAATTGATTGTTGTGATCTATGGGTGATCTTCGTCACTCAAAGTTGATGGATACTTGTATAAAATAGAAAACATAACTTCAGAACTTGTTGTGATGCACCTATGAAGATAGATGTATGAGTATATCATTTCAATTAGTTCAAATAATACATGAGATATTGAATGAAATTGGTATCTATACATATGTTTTTTCATATGATTTTTCAACAATACCACAAGACCATTCTATATAGAATTTGATTGAATTGTTTCATGGTATGATTCCATTATCATTACATTCATACCATAACCAACACAATGAATTAATAGTGTTTAATTTTTAATTAGTGTATATCTAATATAAAGTGTTTCTTAAACTATATAAATAAATATTGGTAGATTCAATACCAATTTTGAAGAAAAAATATGAAAACATTTTATTTATATAATGGTGATTTGATGTGCAATAATTTTTCCATACATAGAAAAATAATCCCTTCATAAAATATAATATTTTTTAAACAAAATAATAAGTCCTTGTTTGTTATAATATTGAATTTATATAAGGATTCAATGTACTCTATTCATTTAAATATGATATACATAAGGATATTTAAAATTTATAGTATTTTTATCATGAGTATTTAGTTATTCAGTTTTTTCTAATTTACAGTCCACCAATTTATATGATATTAATTAGACACATATTCATCAAAATTTAGAATATTGTTTCAATATTATTTTGATAATAAACAAATTTATTAACAATAAAACAATAATCAAAAATTAAATTTTGATGTAGTTTTAATAACATTATAGGATTATTGTACCTATTAATAAGTAACTAAATATACTTTTTGTGACAAAGAACTGAAATTACTTGGGCATGTTGTCTTAGATAAATGTTATCATTTGATTATAAAATGATGGAAATAGTGTTATCATGGAAATCTAGGAAAATATGTTTTAGGTACATAATTTTTTTTGATTATTTTAGTGTTATATGTTACTTGTTTATAATTATTCCACTCTTTACTCCCTTGATGATTCAATTTAGTATTAATGATATTACCTAATATTTTTCATATGAACGATATTATATTACTGGCATGATAAAGATAAATTTTAAATAATCAACCATCCTAATATTTTCGTATTAATTTTATGGGTACATAATTTATTTTCGTTCTTTAAGAGATTATCATTGGGTATTTATATATGTCTGGAAATCAATATGTTATGAATCATGTCAGTTTAGGGAAAAAAAGGAATTATTACATATATAATTTCAATATTGTTATTGTAATTAAGATATTATTGATGTGGAATAAAATGTAATTTGGCGATAAATTTATAGGGTACATATATCAATAGATCATGTAGTGTATCATATCATAATATGACATTAATAATTTTTTTATAGATATATTACCTCCAATATATAGATATTTTGAAATTATATACACATCAATGAGTAAATTTTTAATAAACAATCATTGAGATAAAAATATTTTTTTTGTTGTTTGTGTATATAATGTTGAATTAAATCATATCATCATATTTATATAAAATTTATTTGGAATCACATAGAATGATGGGTAAGTCCTTTTATTATAATAATAATTATTAATCAAACCATGATAGATATGGTATGATAATTATATCTATTGGATTTGAAATTCATTTTAATGAGGGATTTATTAAATTATTGTGAGACACTTGTGGTATATTTATTATTTTTGAATTTGGTGTTCTATATTTAGATGAAAATGGGAACACCATTATCAGGGTGATCTAATGTACTTAAGGTATTTCACGATAATTATTTAGAAATCCAACATAGTGATAAAAACAATTTCAGTAAATAAAAATAAAATATTAGTATTAAGGTATGAAGATACATGTTATGGGGAATATTTAATATTTACATTTTTTATAAAAGATAAATTATTAAAATAAAATCCTATAAGGTATAATAAAAAAATACATATAGTTCACAAAAGGATAGAGACCACCAGGATGGGGGGAATCAATGGTAGACTATAGAGGAAGGCTTGGGGCAGTTGTGGTGCAAGCCCTAGCTTGGACTGGGTTGTGAAAGATTGATATTAGAGATGGTTTTATCCTTGGGATTAAGTTTGGAGTGGTTCCCTTAACATGATTTTGTTTGGATTAGAAAAATAATTTTAATCTGTCAAAAGTGTAGATCTCTTGTAAGGGAATCCATTGATGGTGTAGTTGGTTGACATATCCACTCACTAGTTCCTTAACTAACAACTTTTTGACATGATATATAGATATATTATTTACATGGATTCATGGTACATATATCATATAGGATTTAATATTGGATTATCCTTCTTGAGTCATCTCTCCATTGTTATATATATATATATCTTACATTAGAACATCTTGCTTAAAATTTTATGATTCCTTCATGATAACATCAAACTAGGATACTAATTCTAGATCAGGATGATGATTTGATGAGAGTTGAGGTCCCAGTTTGAGTTAATCTCACGAGAATTTTCCTCATAGTGGGATTTTAGAAGAACATATAACTCTAAAGTAGTAGATTGTTACAAAATATTATACTATAGATGCATTCAGGCATAATATTCTCTCTAAGTTACGTCTCCATAGAGTATAGTTGTTCCATAATTAAGAAGATTATCATGAAGTAGAAAATTGGATTGAGTAGATGGTCTATATCTTAGGGATAATTCAGGAACCTATGGGTCAACTAGTTTTTCTATTAGGCTAGATTTTTTGGGGGATTAACTAGGTGTTAATGGAGTCTGGACACTCAATCGCACAATGGGTCGACACTCACTTGACCCAAAATTCAGAAGCTATTTTGTGAGTATTAATTTCCTTCCCGTGTGTGCTCAATTATGATGTATAAACTTCTCGAGATACATCCTGTAGGGATATTTGTTGTTGTGTATACACCATGGTAATGGAAGTTAACCAATACTCATAAACTTGATCCATAATTGTTAATTTTGAGAACTGATGTTTGAGTAGGGACACCAAAAATAAATTGAATCTTTTGTATTTCCTGTGTTCATCCCCACCTATGTTGGGATGCTATAGTGGGATGTATTGACACATAATTTTATTTCAAAAGTATTCCAAGTATTTTTATCTTAAAATGGGAAAAACAAATCAATGTCATTTGGAAAATCTAGCAGGCACCAGTTGGCAGGATCTTAGCTTTTAGAATCCTTTCATAATCAAACTCATGTGTATGGTCATGTGGTATATGGATATTGAATATCATCAAGGACTCCTTAAGAGGGTATATTATTCTGATTAGAGAGGTCACATTGAACATGAATTCCATACAAGACATGATAAAGACACAACAAATAGCTCATGGACTTCCCTGGTAGAGGTAACACCCTAATCATTGAACTACCAAGACCGAACAGTTCAGTCCCCTTTGTGGTAGATCTAGTGGGGGTGTAGGAAGAGTTATCTAATTTCCAAGGTAATGGTAGAATAAGTATGTATCATATTTATTAATATTTTTAAATTAGATCTTAATTTTACAATAAAATGGATTCTATCTCAAACAGAATACATGAAATGAAATAATGAGTTTCTTTAGAATCTTGTGTTGCATGCAATAATAATTTATTCAAAACAATAATATACTTTTATTATTATTATTTCAATAGGTCTTCATCACCAATAAATTTTATCACTATTTATGAACAAGATAACTATATTATGTTTACATATGTTTATAAAATGTATTTAAATTCATTCCATAAATTTTATATTCCTAAAATAAGAATCTATACATTTTGAAGCATAAATAGATGTATATTTTTAAAAGGTATTTTAACCACCATTTAATGTAATAAAAATTAATATAATTATTTAGATTTTAATAATTTTTATCTAAAAAAATAATCTTAATTTTATAAATATTAACATAGAATCATACTTTTTAGTTTTTTGTTATTTTTCTAAAGGAATTCATATTTTGATGAATTGTGAATAAATTATTGTTTAAAACATCATTTTCTCCCAATTTACTTGTATAGATACATAAATTTTTGAATTGGGATCAATGTAAAATTAATTCATTTTTATATTAGTTAAACTAAATTAGGTCATAATAATCAATTTCACATTTAAATTGTATAAAAAACATCACAACATTTTGAATATTTTTACATTAAAAACCAGTATTAGTGTCCCATCTTGGTCATTAAGTTAAAAATTAATTTATCCACTTTTTAAAAATAATTTTAACAAATTCAATTCATACATCCAGAAAATATAATTTAAAATTTATAATAAAGTTATCATATTTTTTTAACAAAAATATTAGTGAAATTGATTAAAATTTATTGCAACACTTTAGTGAAAAATTTGCATAACATGGACTAAACATTAAAATTAATGGCCCAAATGACCTAGAAACATATACAAAATACAATTAATGTAAAAAATTTGACCCTATGATCCCTTCGATATATTTTACATTTATATTGGATGAAAATGAAATTTTCTAATATTGGGTAGAATTCCCTTTTCAATAATTTACAAGAGTTCCACTCATCCTTAACTGCAAAACAAGACACACACCACCCCAATCCCCAGACCTCACAAGAACCATTAACTCAGAAAAATGTTAGACAAAATATATCCTATGAATCCACCCCCATGGTAATTGTATATCCTTGGGATGAAATCCTTCCAATTATGCCCTACAGATCAAACCAAGAAGAGTTATCTAGATATGTTGTAACACCCCTCCTTATCCCTTTTATTTTATTTTCATTACCCACTCCTTAAAATAAACATATTCAAAAATTAAATAATAAAATCAGTATAATAAATACAATATAATTATTTTTGATATTATTTCAACCTAAAAAAACACACATCCATCTAATGGGTAACAAGCTTATAGTTCTCTTGTACGGGGATCTTTCACCTCATGAAATGGTGTTGTTTGTTTTTCCTTTACCACATTTAATGGTTGGAATGATGATGGTACCACTATTTATATATGATATAAATTATTTTTATTATATAATATTTATTATTTAATTATATTATAGCACATACAAATACACATTAAATTTTCGTAAATATGATATCATCGTTTCTGGATGTGTGGACTACAACATCCCCAATATGGTGTGATATGTTCACTTGATACATGGAACATATTTATGATGGGTTTAATTAAATATATTTGATATATATAATATATATACTATATTACATACTTAATTAAATTTATATAAATATAAAAAATCATTTAATTAAAACATTTCATTTAAGTGAAAATGTGATAACGTCGTTTGTGGATATATGGACTACTGCCTCTGTGAAGTAATGTGATTCCTTTTTCATAAATGGAATTTTTTATATAATTATATATCATCAAATATTATTTTATATATTACATAATCATTAATATTGAAAGATATGTTTTTTACTTACCATCTTTCTATATTGATCATTGAAAATTCATAAAGTTTCTCATGTGTATATATGACCTACCTTCTCTATGATTGTAACATTAGATAACTTTTTATAGCTATCATTAATTAATGGTTTCGAAAGTGTGTTTCATTTATATATATGTTAATTCATCTAGGATTGTAATTATATATGTATTCAAATAATACCACTTTCTACATAGTTGGCCTACCAATGTCATTTTTCCACATAATATGACTATTTTCAGAAGACATGATGTAAAATCAATTGTTTAAGTAAATGTATGTATCATTTTACTATGTGGAATTAATGTAAAATTAAAACTGAAAATATTTCTCAGTAATTTATATAATTAATATATGTTTATTATTAAATAATTTATTGACAAAAAAGACAAGTCAGACCCACGGTATGTGATTTGGTCTCTATATTCTTTTTTGGAGTATTTTCCTGATTATATGGACCACATTATTTATATAGTGTATATAAAGCCCCTTTAACATTCTATACCCATATGTTATCATTTATATTGTAATTTAATTATTTCTTAAATACTAATATTTCATGGGGATTTATTGTTTAATTTTCAAAGTTGTATAAGATAAATTGAATATTTAAATAAATAATTTCATAATATTTTCCCAATGGAAATAATCATAACATTATTTTAAATATTAATTTATATGTTTATAAAAGGCCTATAAGGGGTATTTTATGTCTACATTTAATTTCATTCATATATTTTTTGAAAAGGAATATTTTTACGTGATTTCTACGAAACATTTTTACAAAAAAGGAATCTTATATTCTAAATATACTTGACGATAATGATTTTTCTATGGCCATGGGAAATATTTTAAATTTTCCATCGATTTCAGTGGTTTATGTTATATTAAATTAATATCCATGTTTTGTTTTTCTTGGTATTTTTTTATTATAAATATAGTTTTAGTATGGATAGATTAATCCAATATCGTGAAATATTTTTTTATGAATGAAAATATTATTTTTTAGTGAAATATTGAGAATTTTAATATTTAATGTGTTATGAATATATAAATTGTAAATCAACATTTGATGGGTGGATTCATATTAATCACATAATAGGTGTAACCATGATAAAAAAGAAAATGGGTGGGCCCGTGATATCCCTCTTTGTATGCGGTATGTAATTCATCAGTATGTGTTCCATTTGTATGGGATTAATTTATGAAAGTAGACCGTATTGTTTTTACTTTTATAAGAGTGACATTTATAATTATGTTCCATGTTAACTTTCTGTATTTCCAATGCGTGTTATGTTTTTTTTTTAAATCATATGATTTAAAAAAATTAAATTATATTTTTATCAACATAATATCTATAATAATTATCAATGTGAAAATTATTACATCGTATTATTGTTTTCATTTGTTTTTAATGTTTATAAATGTACTAATAGTTTCATTATTTTTATATCACTTAATGATATTTTTGTGATCATCCCAAATTCCACATGTTTCCAACATAACATCAATATTAGAAATTGATTTTAAAAATTAACTTTGATACTAGTAAATATTAGTAAAAAAGATATTATGAAAATTTTATTGGTTTATATGTTGAAAAAAATTGTTACAAATCGGAATGGTACATTTTTTTTATGATTATTTATATATGATTTGTTGACTAATTCTCTAAAATTATAAACATTCAAATGTCCTCAATGTGTTGTAATGTAATGGTCATAAATTATCTCAATATTATATAATTCTTTAAGGAAAATGATTTATATTAGTTATCATTTGAAATGTTTAGATAACTTTAGTATTTAGGTTTTTATTAGTAGCATGTACTTATATGATGTTAAATTAATTTTAATTCAATATGATATATCATTTGAACATTTCCATTACTATTAATATAATTCATGATTTTTATGAATGGTTTTATATATAATAATTAATTAAGCTATAGTGGTAATGCGAAGAGAGAATAATATCCTTCCGAATTAGCTTCCCAATATGGTTGGAATATTAACTAAGTAGTTTTTTATGGTGATTGATTAGTTGAATAATGATATATATGGTCATGATATCCATGCATGAAATAATCCATATCTATCACATATTAACAAGATGTTAGTAGACAGTTTTATGAAAGATAATACCCCATAATTTAGGGGATCATCTGACCTCTTAAACACTGAATAATGTATTAAATCCAAAGAAATGATAATCAATTTCATGGGTTATTCAGATCAATAAACTGAAACTCTTGAAATTTATCATTTTGATGGTGAAACCGACCAATATTGGTTAATGGTTTTGAATATCAATGATGGTGAATAGATTTATTACTTTGCATTTTATAAATTTTTTTGTTGATAAACATTTTCCTAATATTGATCAACATATGATGGAAAATATATTACAAGGAATTGAGTCAAATGGAGGAATATTTAGTGGCTTCATGATATGAAGTCATCAATCAAATGTAATGTAATACCCAAAATTTTATTCGATATATAGATAGTTAGTTAATTATTTTTACTCGTAATTGAATCCTTGATATCTACATGATTATACTTTTCATGATTTCAAGAATTATGAAAATAATTTTTGATGCACAGAGAAGGTTGAAATTCATTTTTCAAAAGATGAAGTGTCCCATGATGATAAGAAAAAGAATATGTTAAGTTAAAATTAAATTGGAATGCAATCATAAAAAAACCTTTACTAATAAGAAATCCAAATTCCAATATTGTGATACATGTCGTAAATAGAATCTTGTAGAATCTCATTTAACAAATGTGAAGTTATTATAATGTGATTGTATTTGGTATATGGTTCATTAATGAACGGATAATTATAATGAAATAATTGTAATTCTAGTAGTAAGTAGTTTTAGTTTCAAAGAGTTAGACCATTATTCTAATGCTAATCAAAAGATGATTCCTCATGGATGAAACCAATGAGATCCTTTAAAAAATGTTATATAATAATATTTTAATACTAATTCAATTGATGTTGGGATTTAAAATGAAGTGGTGATATGTGTTTTACATTTTTATTTAAATTATTCCAACACATTATATGATTCCTGATCCTCACATTCATTACATTTTTTGAAATTTCCTACAAAATAGGAAATGATACCTAATGACAGAACGATAATAATTTAGTTAAAACATAGAGTAAAAGTATAAATGAAACCATGATTTATAAGAATATTCCTATTTTCATTATTTGTGCAGTTATTGCTACAAATCATAATGAACTACCCATAGTTAAATTTTTTATACTTTTTGGTTTGAATGTGAATTTTAGTTTGACATTATGTAACATATTGAAAAGAAACGAAATTTGAATTCAATAATTTCATACATTTTATAACACAATATTGTGTTGATAAATTGATGAAAGATGGAACATAATGTTATATAGATTATGTTTCGGTACAGAATCTAACATTTTGGATTAGTGACTTCCTATTAGCGAATGAATTCGTATATGTTTTTATGATGATTTGTGTAGTGTTATTATAATTTGGGACATTCAATTTAATATTAATTAATTTCATAATGATAAGGCTATATATAATCCCCCATTTAAAAAGGATCATGTTGATCGTGTGAAATTAAAAACAATCTTTCATGAATTTCTTATTAAAGGATTCATTCATCCAACAACATCATAATTGTGTTGTCCAATATTATTTTTGAAAAAGAAATATTGTTTCATTTAGAGATTTATAAATAATAATTATTTAATAAAGTAAAATTTAAAAGAAAATATATTTTTCCTCAAATTTATGAATTATGTGATCATGTTTAGGGAACTCAATGTCAATATAATATTGATTTTAGTTTTGGGTTCCATCAACTAAATTTGAAGGTGGTATATATTATAAAGACATGGTTCTTGTAAATATATGTTCTATACGAATTTTTATTTATGGACATTGAGTTATTTAATTAAAATTTACATTTTAGAAACTTATTTATAGTTTCCTCCATCAGTTTTTTCATAAGTATGTGGGTGTGTTTGTAGATGATGTTATGGTATATTTAAAAAAAATGAGGAACACAAAAGGAACATAATTATTTTCTCTATATAAAATGTGAAGATCTATAAGGAATGTTTAGTGTGAGGGAATATTGGTTTCAACATATTCCATTTCATGGAATTATTTTTTTTAATGATTGTATAATTGTTGAATCATCTAAAAATAGTGTTTGAAGAGTGTACACACGTAGAAATGATAATTAGATTCACACGTATTATGGATTAGTGTGTTATTACTGAAGTATTGTTGCCAAAATTTCTTTCTTATACATATTATTAAATACATTAACATGAAAGAGAGTTCAATTAATCTAGAGAGAAGAATATAATGTCAATTTTCATGATCTAAAAAAATGAATGGTCAATGCTCCAGTTTTTTCCTTGCCTTCATAAATGGTGAACTAGTCATCTAGAGTAATGTATCATTAAACATGCATGGTTGTGTCCAATTTTATAATGATAAGATAATTTCTTATGCTTCACATTAATTGAAAAATTAGGAGTAAAATTAACCTACACAAGATTTGGAATTACTTGATGTTACTTTTTCATTAAACAAAAACATCATTTTCTTTTATAGTTTACCACACATCTAAAATATGATAATGTCATTCGTGGATGTGTGGACTACTACATTCACAAAGCGATACGATTACTTTTACATCAAAACAATTATATATATATGTGTGTATATTAATAATAAAAATTTAATATTAGATATAATTATAATTCATGAATGATAATTTGTTACTTTGAATCTTATCCTAATTATCAATAATAACTGAAAATGTTACTCATGTGTACGGATGACTTAACATCTCCATTATTATATCATTAATTAATTAATCATAACCAAATATCATGAATTGTTTTATAATGGTAATTTATATATATACATGATAATTATTTCATGCTTAATATTCTATATTTCTTTATTTAATAACACTATAGACCACTTTTTACCCACCATGGTTGTATTGACACATAAAATTAATATGGTCAAAGAATCCCATGTTAATATTATTATATATAGTGTTATATACACCATTTAAGTAAGTTAAATAAAAAGAAAAATAAACTTGAAAAAGTTTATTATGAAATTCAATAACTAATAAAAGTTATTATTCATGATTTTCAAATACACACCACCAATGTCGGTCATAAGCTAAAGGATTTTGTCCCAATATCCTTAACTGAGGACTTTATTGATTATATGAACCTTTATTATTTAATATGTTATATATATATACACTTTTTCATTCTATATCATTATATTATTATTTCTCAGTTTATTTAATGGTTTTTTAAATATTTACTATACATGCAGATTATGATTTAATTGTTTGAAGTGGAATGGGACATTGTGAATGTTTAAAGACATAATTTAACAATATTTTCTCCATGGTAATATTCATGATATTATATTTCATATTTATTTATTTGGATATGAATTGTTTATTTAGGGAATTTTATCTCTATTTTTATTTTCATTCGAATTTTTTTAAATGGAATCATTTTTCATCCACTGTATGGAATGTTTTTACCAAGAAAAAATGATTATTCTATTCTTAACATATACATGGAATATTATTTTCCCACCACTTTGGGAATTATTATATTTTTTGAAAACCTTTGTAATATTTAATTTTTTGTTAAATTTAAAAACTTTTGTTTATTTTTAGGATATTTTTTTTTCAAAATGGGTTGTTAAAATGGATTTATTATTTCAATATCTTGGAATTTTATCTATTTATTGAAAGTAAAGTTTTATGAGTAAAATGTTGAAAATTTAAATAATTGATGGTTTTTGATTATATCAAATTTAATTGGAAATTTTATGGTTGGTTCCATAATAAAATAAAGATGGATGGTTCTGTGACAAACTAATGATGGGTGGGTACATGCTATCCCTCTAACCCATTTAGTATGGAAGTCAGTCATATGGCTATTCCATTTCTAAGATTGGCTTGAATGGAAGTCGGCCGTATAGTTATTCTATTTATAAAATACAGAAGTATAGTTATTTTACCAGTTAAATTTCAGTATATTTTATTCTTATTATAGGTCTTATTGTAATATTGTGATTATTAGAATAAAATTTAATGGGATTATTATCAAATAAATGTATTTACTAATTATCTAGGTGAAAAGTGTTACTTCAGGTAAAAGTTTCATATGTTTTAAATGTTTAAACAAATTACAATTTTATCATTATTTTTATATACATTAATGATTTTTTAGGGAAATCCCATGTTTTTTCATGTTTTTCATATGTAAAAAGAATGAGTAATGGATTGGAAGAATTTATGTTGATAGTCGTGAAGAGTTTTCTAAAATGAGAAGGTGGTTTATTTTATTAAGGTTTTATATGATGAATAAAATAAATACTAATAAAAAATGACTCTTTTTTATTTTATGATTTTGATATGTATGAGTTATGGAATAATTTTCAAAAAATCGAAACCTAAAATGATCCTAAATTAGAGATTATGAAAAACATTTTACTTAACATATGATTATGTAATTATATATTTTTGGGAATTCATAATATATGGGTGGTGAATGACTCTATGAGATCATTCCCACACCAACCCTAGGTAGCCCGTGTGATGCTTGAGGGACTAGTGGTCATGGTCTTAGATAGTAAAGGATGGAGAGTATTATGACCCCATTATGCAAAAGATGATTATAGTAATGAAATATTTTTAATCTAATTTTATTCACTATTAGTATTAAACGGTATCATTGATTCCATCATCTCAATAATCCATCAATGAGAGCTAAGATACAATTTAAATTTTTATCCCAACAACGTATTCTTGAAGATCCTACATGGTATTATTCCTCTTTATATTTTATCTAACCGTAGTGCATGCTACTTCTTGGGGGAGATGGCTTTACGTGTGACCTCTTTGTCATCACGATAGAACTCGATTACATC
This sequence comes from Viscum album, assembly GCA_963277665.1. Lineage (NCBI taxonomy): Eukaryota > Viridiplantae > Streptophyta > Magnoliopsida > Santalales > Viscaceae > Viscum > Viscum album. The sequence goes on from OY728148.1 coordinate 1,147,373,548, forward strand.
ATCATCGGTATAGATTAGATTCCATTGTTTAAGGCCATATTGTCTATCAAAATAAATGATTAGGATGCCTCCAAACTAATGGGATATGATTCTCCATTATGGAAATGAGAGATCCCATCACATGGCATATGGGTTTTGTGAGTAGGAGGCGGTATGCAATCACCCATCATTTGTTCAGTGTATCCCTTGGTGTAGTGGGATCTTCAGAAATTTGGATTTCTTTAGAGTTTAGGATTATATGAAATTATTCCCTAAGGATGTTATGGGAAAACCTTCAATTTAGGAGAAATATTTTTTAATTTAATTACATCATGGAAATGCTACGATATCTTTCATGCTATATCAGATGATCCCAACCTAGAATTGGGAGTTTTGGTTGTAGTTGGAGGATGATTGAGCGAACGGTTTCATCAGACCCTGTCTTTCCCTCTAGAATGCTCTGGTTTTTTTTGAAAAACTAATATTTTAACTTATATACTTTCATGGATTATCATCTCTAGAAGTTGTCCACGATAAAGAACAAGTACACCTTGATGTGGATTGATGACCACTTTGACTAGATTTGAGGTAATAACGGGTTCTCAACGATTGATCATAGGTCCAACTACCAAAATTTGAAGATTATTCTGGATGATATTACTATGATGGAATTATAATATCTCTATAGACATTATAATTTCCAAGTTATATCTCTTTGTGTTTAAATATCCTCTACTAAGATTATGTATATGATGAACAAGATAGTATAAAATTACAATGAGTAGTTTTTCTCATATTCATTTATAATATAACCATCTATTATTCATCAGAGGAGTATCAAGGAGAACACATGATGATAGTTCTATATTTTTCTTGAGATAACTAAAGTTATGGGACACTCTCTATGATCTTGTTCGAGAATTATGAGGGTCATTTTCTGGGGCATGTTATTTATTATCATGATGTGGTTATGGAACCATCGAAGATGAATTTACTTATGTCTTGAGATCCAACAATAAGAGGGTCATATTTTTTTATATTTCATAACTTGGTGGGGTATTACTAAACGTTTTTTGTTGTCTTTTCCATAATAACTCCCCTTTGAGCGTCCTGGATAAGAAAAGTGTAGCCATTAACCTAGACATAGCAGTTTTAGAGGTCCTTCAAATAGATGATACAATGGATATTGAGTGCTCTTAATTTGAGATTACTATATGAGAGAATGGAATAGTTAGTGTATTGAGATGAATTTGGAGCTAGGATGAGTTGTGTGTCGATGTAGTAGAAGGAAATTATTACAAACGGGTCAAGGTAGTTGAAACCACTTGAGAAACAATACATGTTACATGACCTATTGTCACACCCGTCATTTTTAAATTACTTATGTTATTACATTTCTGCGCATCGGGTAGTCTGGGTTAAGGCCCAACTTAATTATTGGGTTATTATTTAATGAAATGTGTGTTTTCGTCTTGACATCGTTCAGCGCACTGCGGTCGAAGCCGCATGACCTTCCCGATATTCAAGGCAAATGAATAAAATGTAATGAATAATAAAATGAGAATAAGATAAAATAAGAAGTGTAATTGGATTCAAGGGTCTATTTTAATGAAGATGATAATAACGTTGTTTGATAATATTTTTTTTTAATTGATAATGTCAAGAGTGTAAATTTTATTAAGTTATTAACATTATAAGAGTTGATATTATAGTTAACACAAAATTAAGTTACTATGGCCTTTTTTTAACTTATTTTGTTTTAATGTGTTTCGTCAAGGTGCGGGCTATGTCTCGATTGAATTTGATGTTTTTTTTTTCGATAAACGAGTTTCTCTTTCGGGGCGCAACAACATGTGACGCGTGGGTGAAGCATATTTGCAATATCGTACGGCCTCGCCAGCACATCCGTGTGGGCTTCCCATTGTTCAATTAATTAAATAAATTGAGTTATTAACAATGAAATAAAATTTAATGTTTTGAAGAATAAAAATGAAAATAAGATGAGAAAAATGTGTTAATAGTTTAATAAGTTGGTTTTTTATAAGTTGTGTGTTAGTGGTAATAATAATATCATTATTATTATGGATTTAGTTTAATAAAATTTTAAATTTATTAATAGTATTATTATTATTATTTATTTTTTTCTTTTAGTTTTTTTTATGGTTTCTTTTATTTTTTTTCTTTTATTATTTTTCTCCCCTCCCCCCACTCTCTCCCATGAGGCCCCTCCCCCATCTATTTTGCATTTTTTTCCTCCCCCTTGAAACCCTATGCGCCATACCCTCCTCTCCCTGTGGCCTCCTTCTTCCGGCAAACCCCGACACCCCCTGCTCCTGCTCCGACTCCCACGTCCGGCCACCCCGGCCTCCTACTACCCGCACAGCGCGCTCGCCTGGACCCCGGCCCTGCTTCCCCTGGCCTCTCCACCCACGCGACGCCTCCCTCTCCTCCTGTCCGGAGGCCTCCCCCTCTCGGATCGCACAACAGCCCCCCCCCCCCCCACTCGCACCCCCTTGCCTCATGCCCTTCCCTCGACGTCCGACCCATTTCCGGTGGTCGGACCTTCTGACCAATTCCCCTTTGCCCAGCAGTATACTCCCCTTCCGGTTCGGCCTCTCCCCTACTCTAATTTTTTATTTTATTTTTATATATTTGATTTTTTGGTTTTACAATGAGTTTTGAGTCTGGTTTTGAGGTTTAATTGTTTGTTTTGGGGTTTTAATTTTATTTTTTTGGGATCGAATTCATGTGGTTGACTTTGCTCTAGTTTTCTTGGGGGAAAACATCGTGCGATTGATGTTTCGTGCTATAATTTGAAGGTTTCACAATCATTTTCAGGGTTCTCTGTCGAGGTAGGTGGTTCCGCTTATAATTATTATCAAATTAATCGATTTGAAAGTTTATTTAATTTAGCATGTTCTTTATTTAATATGTATTGTGAGAAGTTGATCTTTGATGTTTGTTTTTCATTTGAACCCTTGGTAGAATGTTTATATCAGGTGTGTGTTCTCTGCTAAAAACTCATATCTAGTTGTTAATGATTTTTTTAAATTGTGTGGTTGGATTATTATGTTGTGAAAATAGTGTTAGCTTGTCATGATGTGAAATTAGTCTGAACTATGTTTTTGATATAGTTTTGTGTTCATCTTATCATGAAAGAAGGTCTTGAGTGGGATGATGGGTGATGTCTAGTTACTTCATTAAATTTGTTTCATAAGATTTTATTTTTGGATTGCTAATTTGTGTAGTTTGTGCAAAAAAACATCTTACATGTGGTATCATGTTTTTCATCAAACTGTTTGGGTGGTGAAGGTCACACTTTAAATTGTATTTGAGTGCGTGAAATGTTGGAATGTGTTCTATATTTATAAATAGTTATGTTTTTTTGTGTGTGTGTAAAATCATTTGACACTCTTCTTCTCTTGTTTTATAAACTTTTTAAATGGTTTATTAAATTATATCAATAGTGTGAAGCGTGTTTTGAAAACGTTTTTAGCGAGTGTATTATTTCAAATGGTTGTCTTGGAGTGTGTAGTATATTTTTGGGTTTAAGTGTATGATTATAACATGTGGCATGAACATTGAATTACTTGAGCACAAACGGTAATCCTGGGTACTAGGTGGGCGGACTAGACTAGCGTGCTAGTGATACGGGAGTGGCATCGGCCCAGTTTCACATAGCGGGATTGGCGCTTACAACACTAACAAAACCTTGGATGATGACTGGAGACCACTATGGTAGGAGGTGTTTCCTTTCCAGTGGATCATGCACGGGAATGTGTGATATGGTTCACCGAGACGTGAGGTTCTAGGGTCCCACTTCTTGATAGTATCTTTAGGGTCTCCCATGTATTGTGCTCTTCCTCTGCTTGCTACTCACCGTCGGCACACGGTGTGACTTTGGGGTTACCAAGAAAGGTGTGTGTGTGTGTGTACGTGTGTGCGTGCGTATGTGTGTGCGCGTGCGTGTGTGTGGGTGTTTTTGTGCGTGTGTGTAAGTTAATTTAAGTTGTTTTCCTTTTAGAGAAGATTCCCTTTAAAACGTATTCATTAAAAAATTATTTAAACACTTATTTATTTTTATTATGTTAAATTGAAAATGTATTTGTCTTTTAATAATTATGTGTGGAACCTTTTTCTCAGTGGAATCCTGCTGGGATTTTAGCTCACACCCTACATACACCCTTGGGTGTATGTAGATTCTGTTTCTTCTGCTTTTCAGGTTGTGACTTTGTGCTCAGTGATGGTGGTTCGGGTTGCAGTTGGTCTTTTCATGCAGAGTGGTGTCGATGTGGCCTCTCTTATACCGGGTGGTTTGAGTAAAAGTTTTAGTTTCCTCTATCGTCTTTTATTTTTAGTTTCTGGTTCGAGTTGTAGATATTAAAAATGTTCATAGTTTAAAGACGTGTTTGGATTTCTTTTTTTCCAGTTTCAGTTTATTTATCTGGCTTGTTGTTTTTCTATCTTTTATTTCGGGTAAAATAGTTCCCAATTGTTACTTACGATACCCGAGCACTTGTGCCAGCCCGTGGGGATCGGGAACGCCCTTCAGGCCTTGCCGCGGGCCGGGTTGGGCGCCGGGTCGGATTGCGACCCGGCCTGGTTCGTGTCAAAATGGTATCAGAGGGAAAGGTTTTCTCTCTTGGGTCATTTTCTTTTGGGATAGAGTCATAGTAGACTTGAGTTAAAGTTGTCGGGACTCGACGTCCTGGCTACGAGTAAGGTGTCTGGCTAGCACTACACGTGGTGGGACTCAAGTTACCAATGTATGTTGGGGGTTGTTTGATATTCTGGTCCTCACGGTTAATCGTGTCTAAGGGAAATGAAAATGGAGTTAGGTCAGTGGTCTTAGTGAGCTCGCAAGGTCTGGAAAGCCTTGTGGAGCCTGAGACACTGTCCTAAAATGCTCTTCGTGGCAGTGGTGTGACTGGCGTATGGCCTCCAACCATACGTTCTGGTCACCCGCTGACACAAGTTTTCTCTTGCGTCATTTCTCGTCTCCTTGTTTTGGATTCGTGGGAATTTGGTTTTTAATTAAAAATGTTTTGGTCTTGGTAAATGTTTTCAAATGAAACAATTTAAAAAGAAAATGAGGTATGAGGTTTGAAAGGTGTGGGTTGAATGTTTTGGTTTTGAAAAATGGAAAGGTTTGGTTTTGATCCTTGGCACTCTCATGGGAAACCACATGCTTGAGTGTATGCAAAAGGGAAATGGTTAATGGAACAAGTTGATGAGTGTCTGGATGGACATGAGGAGGGTGACGGTGCATCATGAGAACATGCGTGCGCGAGGATCATGGGACGCCATTGGTGTTGGTGCAATCAACCGGGTTTGCTTATTTTTTTCAAAATGTTTTGTTAAAGGAAAAAATGTTTTTTGTGTTTTAGTAAACGGTGTTTGTGTGGCGTGTCCTTGTGTTTTGGAAATGTCGGATGTGAGGCATTTTGAGACGAGGATCCTTTCTGAATGATTTGTGTCCCCAGTTTGAATTCTTATTTGTAAGTTGGTGCACAAGCATGTAACTAGTTAATTATTTTGAAAAGTACATCGGGAAGCCCTTGCAGTGGTTCCCCCCCTGCACGTTTGTTATTTTCTTGTGGTATGTCTTGTCTGTTGGACCAGCATGGTTGGATCCGTGGTTTTCATTCTTGGTTAGTGTATGCCCCCCATAAAGAATTGACATGTGATTGAAGTGTTTCCCCAAGCAATTCACTATTGGTTAACCCTCCAGTTTATTAAAGGAATCTCTTATTGGATTCTCTAATTGAACCCACCTATCATTTTTACATCTGAGCCGATCCTCTCGCAGCGGGATGACAGATGTGTGGGGAGTTGAAGGGAGTTTTGGTCTTTTGAGTGTCTGACTCGTCAGGTATGATGTTGACATTGTCGTGTTTGAAGGTTTCCCCTAGAAACGGCGAAAGGAAATCCAGTGGGGAAAGGTGGAAGGAACCCTAAGTAGTTGGTGAGGTTTATTTTTCTAAATGACCTATGGTCTTTGGTTTGTTTCGTTTATGAAATGGTTCGTGTTAGGCTACTAGTTTGGCAGACCCAGTCGTATGAGGCTACAATGGTCGTTTGCAGGAATCATGTTTTGTTCAAGGTGCAGTTTAAAGTCTTCCTCAGCAAAATGTTTCTCTCGATAACAACGATCATGATCGGTGACGATTTATGGTTTCATGTTCTCATTCAGTGTAACAAGGGGTGATGTGTGTGGACCATATAAGCTCTCGTTTTGGTGAATGTTCAGTGTGAGGGTAGTCGGATGTCGTAATGTGTTGTCTTTTCTGGTGTTGTCTCGATTGCTGTGTGGTTGTGTGTGAAACCAAAAGGGGAATATTCACTAGAGAGTCTTCCATGCCTGACTACAAGGCAGAAGATGCTTAAACATCAGGGCTCCAGCCATAGGCCTCGGAGTAAAGCTAGCGCGTGGTCAGGATCCCAGGGAGCGTATGGGACCCAGGCATTATTTCTGTCATCAGTGTTGAATGCCAATTCAGTTTAAATCATTTCCTATAGTTTTTCTGTTCCAAACAAACCGTTTGGGCATGTAAGGATTCCGTGACTATGCGGAGGTGGGGTCGTCTCATTGCCTTGGAGTCTTGGGGGTCGCGTTCCACTGGATGAAATAGCTTTAGGGGTACTTATGGGATATGTTGGGTATGTCAGTATCAAGTTGGAATAGTGCTCCTCTGGGGATGTGAAGATGTTGGTTTGTCTTGGGTCGTGGTTTTGATTCCCCAGTAGTTGTGCCCCGCCCTCCCCACCCCTTGTGGTGGGGTATTTGGTCACCATCGTGAAATTTCCAATTTTATGTATCTCTTGTTAGTTTTAATGGTGGGGAGACCCATGCTGGGACATGCACGAATGTCTCTGGAATAAAACGTTGTTGGAATTTTCTTTAATGGCGGTGAATCCGCTCGAACCTCCAAGTTTTGGTTTTCCAGTCTCATTTCGAGCATCAATGACTTCCTAATGGTGGGGAGCCCCTTGGACCTCCCCATGTTGATCTTTTGCTTCTATTTTTTTCCTAAATAAGGCTTGGTTTTTATTTAATAGTACTTGAGGTGTTTCGGCTTGTGAATTTGGTTTTCGTGGTTGCGAGAGTTCCCTTCCTCGATCATTCAACTGGAGGCGTTCTAGATCTTTGGTGCGGGCGACACATATCAGAATGTCTTTTGACACATTTCATGAAGTTGTTTTTGAGTCACTTTGTCTGAGCACGATGCTTTTGCCTCTTTTCGCTTGTTGATTTTGGGGATCCTCTTTAAAATTATGTGGGGTAACAACTTTTTCATTGGGTCTCGGCCTTATTTGTGGATTTACGGGGACAGAAAGCTTTATGGTGGGGAGAATTTTCAAATCTATCATTTTTAAGTTACTTATTTTATTACTTTTCTGTGCATCGTGTAGTCTGGGTTAAGGCCCAACATAATTATTGGGTTATTATTTAAATAAATGCATGTTTTGGTCTTGAAATCGTTCAGCACACCCAGGTCGAAGCCGCATGACCTGCCCGATATTCAAGGCAAATGAATAAAATGCAATGAATAATAAAATGAGAATAAGATAAAATAAGAAGTGTAATTGGATTCAAGGGACTATTTTAATGAAGATTATAATAATGTTGTTTGAAAATATTTTTGTTGTAATTGATAATGTCAAGAGTGTACATTTTATTAAGGTATTAATTTTATAATACTTGATATTATCATTAACACAAAATTAAGTTATTATTGGATTTTTTAACTTATTTGGTTTTAAAGAGTTTCGTAAAGGCGTGGGCTAAGTTTCAATTGAATTTGATGTTTTTGTCGATAATCGAGTTTCTCTTTCGAGGCACGACAGCATGTGATGTGTGGGTGAAGCAGAGTTGCAATATCGTACGGCCTCACCAGCGCTGTCGTTTGGGCTCTATGCTGTTCAATTAATTAAATAATTTGATTTAATAATAGTTAAATAAAATTTAATTTTTTGAAGAATAAAAATGAAAATAAGATGAGAAAATGTGTTAATAGTTTAATAAGTTGTTTTTTTATAAGTTGTGTTTTAGTGGTAATAATAATATCATTATTATAATGGTTTTAGTTTAAGAATATTTTAATTTTATTAATAATATTATTAATATTGTTAGTTGTTTTATTTTAGTTTGTTTTTAGGGTTTCTTTTTTTCTTTTTTTTCTTTTTTTCTTTTTCTCTCCCTCCCCTCACTCTCTCCCGTCAGGCCCCGCCCCCATCTCTTTTGCTTTTTTCCCTCCCCCATGAAACCCTATGCACCGCGCCCTCCTCTCCATGTGGCCTCCTTCTTCCGGCGAGCCCCGATGCCCCCTGATCCTGCTCCGACTACCACGTCCGGCCACCCCTGGCGTCTTACTACCCACACTGCGCACTCGCCCAGACCCCAGCCCTGCTTCCCCTAGCCTCTTCAGCCACGCGACACCTCCCTCTCCTCCCGTCTGGTGGCCTCCCCCTCTCGGATCACACCACGGACCCCCCCCCCCCCCCCGCACCCCCTTGCCTCCTGCTCTTCCCTCGCCGGCCGACCCTTTTCCGATGGTCGGACCATCCGGCCAATTCCCCTTAGCCCGACAGTATCATCCCCTTCCGGTTCGGCCTCTTCCCTATATTATAATTTCATTTTATTTTTCTATATTGATTTGTTGGTTTTACAATGAGTTTTGAGTCTGGTTTTGAGGTTTAATTTTTTGTTTTGGGGTTTTAATTTGATGTTTTTGGGTTCGAATTCATGCGGTTGAGTTTGCACTAGGTTTCATGGGGTGAAAACATCCGACAATTGATGTTTCACGCTATAATTTGAAGGTTTCACAATAAATTTTTAGGGTTCTCCGTTGAGGTAGGTGGTTCCACTCATAATAATTATCTGATTAATCAATTTGCATGTTTAATTAATTTAGCATATTATTTAATTAATATTTATTGTGCAATGTTGATCTTTGGTGTTTTTTTTCATTTTAACCCTTGGTAGCATGTTTATATCAGGTGTGTGTTCTCTGCAAAAAAAATCATATCTAGTTGTTAGTGATTTTATTTTTAATTGTCTGGTTGGATTATTATGTTGTGAAAATAGTGTTATCTTGTCATGATGTGCAATTAGTGTGAACTATGTTTTTGATATAGTTTCGTGTGCATCTTATCTTGAAACAAGGTATTGAGTGGTTTTATGGGTGATTCCTAGTTAATTCATTAAAGTTATTTCCTAAGATTTTATTTTTGGATTTCTAAGTTGTGTAGTTTGTGAAAAAAAACATCTTACATGCGGTATCTGGTTTTTCATCATTCTGTTTGGGTGGTGCAGGTCACACATTAAAGTGCATATGAGTGCGTGAAATTTTGGAATGTGTTCTGGATTTATAAATAGTTATCTTTTTTTGTGTGTGTGTGTAAAACCATGTGACACTCTTCTTCTCTTGTTTTATACACTTTTTAAATGGTTTATTAAATTATGTCAATAATGTGAAGCGTGTTTTGAAAACATTTTTAGCGAGTGTATTATTTCAAATGGTTGTCTTGGAATGTGTAGTATATTATTGGGTTTAAGTGTATGATTATGACATGCGGCATAATCATTAAATTACTTGAGCACAAACAGGAAGCCTGGGTACTAGGTGGGCGGACTAGACTAGCATGCTAGTGATACGGGAGTGGCATCGGCCCAGTTTCACTTAGCGGGATTGATGCTTACAACACTAACTAAACATTGGATGATGACTTGAGAACACTATGGTAGGAGGTGTTTCCCAGCCAGTGGATCGTGTATGGGAATGTGTGATACGGTTCACCAAGACGTGAGGTTCGAGGGTCCCACTTCTCGCTAGTATCTTTAGGGTCTCCCATGTATTGTGCTATTCCTCTGCCTGCTGCTCACCGTCGGCACACGGTGTGACGTTGGGGTTACCAAGAAAGGTCTGTGTGCGTGTGTACGTGTGTGCGTGCATCTGTGTGTGCGCGTGCGTGTGTGTGGGTGTGGGTGCGTGTGTGTAAGTTAATTAATGTTGTTTTCCTTTTAGAGAAGTTTCCCTTTAAAACTATTTTCATTAAAAAAAATCATTAAAAACTTATTTATTTTTATTCTGTTAAATTGAAAACGTATTTTTCTTTTAATAATTATGCGTGGAACCTTTTTCTCAGTGTCATTCTGCTGGGCTTTTAGCTCACACCCTACATACACCCTTGGGTGTATGTAGATTCTGTTTCTTCTGCTTTTCAGTTTGTGACTTCGTGCTCAGTGATGGTGGTTCGAGTTGAATTTGGTCTTTTCATGCAGAGTGTTGTCGATGTGGCCTCTCTTATGCTGGGTGGTTTGAGTAAGAGTTTTAGTTTCCGCTGTCGTTCTTTCTTTTTAGTTTTTGGTTAGAGTTGTAGACTTTAAAAATGATCATAGTTTAAAAACGTGTTTGGTTGTCTTTTTTTTCTAGTTTCGGTTTATTTATCTGTCTAGTTGTTTTTCTGTCTTTTATTTCAGGTAAAATCTTTCCCACTTGTTACTTACGATACTCGGGCACTTGTGCCAGCCCATGGGGATCGGGAATGCCCTTTGGGCCTAACCGCGGGCCGGGTCAGGCGCCGGGTCGGATGGCGACCCAGCCTGGTTTGTGACACCTATTGGTGGAATTAGTAATCATTATCATTTAAATTTGAATGCACTATCATCTTGGGGATATGTTATTTTACTCATTGAATCATAGTCTCAGTTATTAGTTCATGTATAGAGAGCTGAACCTAAAACTACGGTACTTGTAAGAGATCTAACAGGAAAATGAATTAAAGATAGTAAATACACTGTAGAAGGGAATGTTAGTATCATATTACCTTTTTAGTATGTCCTATTCTAACATAGTGTATGAGGATTCAAATAAATTGGCATCCTAGCATCATTCCATAGTGGAGTAGGAGGGAAAAACCTTTCTACAGTCGAGTGCGTCAACTCCACTGCATATCGAGCCTGTGAGGGAGTCCCAGCAGGGAGAGATTGATTGTGTGTCCTTACGTGATTAGATATCCATAGGGGACTAAATATCTAGTTATTATGAAGGAATGAATGAAGAATATTTTTTCTAGGGATAGACAGTTGTTCTAGTCACCATTCAGAAGGACGTAATGTGAGAGTTCAGAAATTTACCCCTAGTTGCACATTTCTATGGGGGGATAATGTAAATATAACTTCATCATCAGTTTCATTATTTTGATAGGATATAATGTGTACATGATTTCATCTCATGTTTTTTGACATGATAGTAGGTGATGGTTAAGAACCATGTTCTGTCTTGTTTGATGAAGCCCCAATAGATCATAATGTTGAAGTACGATGGAATATCCATGGAAATTGTTACATGGATTCCTAACATAGTTAAGGGCATGATTCCATCTGGGTGATAGTATATCGACTCATTAAGTTGTCTCACTTCCTTGATATTATAGATTGTTGTCTGTCGATGAGTTTTGTGATGATTTTTGAACGATAGCTTTTTCACATTCATGGGGTTCCCTAAACAACGATCTCAAATCGTGATGCATAGTTTACGTAAATATTGGAGGAAGGCACGTATGAGGCAACTTGGACTAAGCTAAATATGGCTACTCACTTTCACAATTATTTTGCTGGGATGACTGAGCACACAATCTAGGTGTTATAGTATATGTTTTGGTCTTACATTGTATACTTCATCCAATGTTGGGAGGATCACATTCCCAAGGTAGAGTTTGTGTAGATCAAAACCTACCACTACACCACTGGAATAAAATATTTTGAGGCCTTTTATGGGAGACCCGACATGTAAAACTTATACTTGAAATTAGTTGGAGATACATAACTTGTAATAATAGAGATTGTGTATTTGAATATGGTGAAGGTCTAGGTCATAAGTGAAGAGATGAGGATACCCTGGACCGGACATGAATCATAAAAATTTCATTATTGTAGGCCCATGGGTTTCAATTATGGAAACAAAAAAAATTCATGAATGTAAAAACGTGATGATTATTTAAGTGGTTTAGTAGTGGAAAATATACCACTAAGGTTCATCGGTCCATTCAAGATCATTTAATGGGTTATATAGGTTTCTATCTACCCCATCGTATAATTATAATTGTATTAGGTGAATGAAGTCTTCCGTGTATCATAGATGAGGAGATATGTGCAAGACCACATGCACAATATCAATGGGGGAGAGATGGAAAATGACAAGGAGAAACATTTGTGGAGAAACCAATAGAAATTGAGGATTGATATGAGAGGAAAATTCATGGATATACCATCCATGTTGTTCTTGTTTTACTGTATAACATGAATGTTTATCATAGGTCCTGTTAGAGGTGAAAAAATGTGTAGGATGAGTATCCCATATTGATTTCGTAGTTTTTATTTTCAGGGTTAAAAACATTGAATGATGGAATGATGTAGATACCTAGTTCCTTCCTTGTATGATATTAATATATTTAATTATATAATTCCAAACCTAAACAAAAATACGGTATGTTATTATGTCACCCATTATTCCCAAAAATAATTTTTTAAAAAAAATTAATTATATTTAATATTTAGATAGAATATTATCTTAACATAAGTGATATATCACATATTTAGAAGCTGGAATAATAAAAATGTGTTAACCATTGAGTCCTAAAAATGTTTTTTTACCTAGGTAAACCCTAAAATATTTCCACAAGGGGAATTATGACACATCACTCAAGGGAGTTATGTTCAGTGGATTAAAAAATTATTTACATAATTTATTCATTCATTTTAACCTAAAAACATTCTACAAGAATATTTCAATATCAATATTATCTAGGATAGCCTAATAATGGTGGAATATTCTGAGATATTATTCCATAACCTATTTTGGTGATTCGCTACTAATGATGATAAAACAAAGGACTCGGTAATATCTAGATACCAAAAATTCAATTAGATAATTAGATTGTTGGAAGGAATGTTTTTTCATGATGCAAGATAAAATCTCCAGGTTGGATTCAGTAATTTTTATTTTATGACATATTTTGATTTATTTTTTTGATCATATTGTTCCCTTTCATGAAACGTCGCCAATTGTGGAATATTACATGAACAAGTGTACTAAAAAATAATTATTTATCCATTTTCTCCCTCATATTATCCATGATCCTCAATGTTTTCGAATAACGATTGACCAATGATTATTTAGCCTTTTATCAAATTTATAACATCATAAATTCTTTCATGTTATTCGCTGGTAGGATCTACAGTCCCCTTTTGATATTTTCAGAATGTACAAATCATGTTCAAACCCCAAAATCATAACAAAATGGAAACTATGTGAAGAATCAATGAATCATTAAATGATTTAGGATCGTTGCCTCTCATGGATGTTTGTTTTTATTATTAGAGATCAAATCTATGGTGGAAAAGGTTTCAAGGAGACATGGACCTCAGTATGAATCTTTCATGGGTTCATGAGATCATATTTGTGGAGACCAAAGGGTCGAAAATGAAAAACATTGACTCGATACAAAAATCAAATGAAAATTCCATGATAAAATAAAAGGTGATGATCTGATCGTCCACATAGAGATGGAATCTATGTTTTAATGAAAATTATAACTACTAAATATGTATAATGAGGATAACCTAGAGAGTAGACCCTGGATAAGGTTTCTAGGGTTTTGATTGATTATAATTAAGGCACAACATTTATCCCTCCTACATGTCACGGAACTGTTCCCCAGATGGATAATCCATGTGATGTGTCACAAGGGTTGGATCTATTTGGAATAACACATATAGGTACATGTCCATGTACCAATATATATATATATATATATATGGGGAAAAGTACATAGACATGAACATATAGACACATACCCATCTTAGATTTTTTTTTCAATTTTATTATTGTCCACCTACATAGAGAGTACATATATATGGATTGGGTTCCATGTCTTATGCAGAGACACTGTCAGGAAATGGAGTGGGACCACACACTGTGTGGGTCCTCTGGCAAGCCTCTACCTCTTAGTACCATTTTAGGAAACACAAAACATTCATATCTCCTTTATAGGGATTTGGATTTTGGACTCTGAGTATGCAATCATGCGTGACTTCTAATGTATTACATTATAGATCCCTTAGTTGTTGATTTTTAGAAGTTAAGTAAAATTTTAAAGGGATAATAGTAGGTTAGGTGACATGTGATGATCGTAGTGGTCACAAACGATAACTAGAGTCATTCAGAGTGTAACACGCTGGACGTGTTGGGATTGGGTCCTAGATGACTAGAGTAGAACCCTCCTATAAGAACATGTAATTGGTTATAAATGGATTTCCTATGTGTAACTCTACAATTGATCTAGTAAGGAGACCTCAATGATTAGACGAAATCCCTCCTACCAACACATGGAATCGTTCCTCTATTGAATTGCCTAGTGGAACACTCTAGTCAAGATAGGCATGGGTACCTGATGGATTTCGGAGTGGAACCCCACATATGAGTAGGGAATGAGTCCTAAATGACTAGAGTGGAACCCTCCAACCAGCACGTCGAATATTTCCTCAAAATACTTCTTGAGTGGAGAACACTTGTAGAGTTGTGCATGTACCCTTGATGGCCTCTTGATTGGTCAAATAAAAATGAGATGGTCATGCATCCTAGATAACTAGAGTGGAACACTTATGTCAATATTTAGAATGTGTCCTTTATAGATTTCCTTAATGGAACCCTCTAGTCTACCTAGGTATGGGTCCTCATTGAATTACTAAGTGAAACCCTCCTTTCAATGTCATTGTGGGTTATCAATGACTTGATTGGAACCCTATTTTCCTCGTAGTTCATGGGTCCTCCAGATAATTCCTTATGGATCCCTCCAATTGAGCTGGCCATGGGTCCTTGGAGGCTTCCAGAGAGAAACCCAATAATCAATATTGTAATTTTTCCTTGAGAACTATAGTGGAACCATCTTATATTCAATGGGAATAGTTAATCTAAATGCTTCCCATGTTGAACCCTCCATTTGAGTACGATATTGTCCCTTTATCATGAGAGAGGGACCCTCCAACTGGGAGGTGCATGGGTCCTCCATCGATTATGAGAGTGGAAACCTTCTACTGCATAATGAAAGGGTCCACCAAAGACTTTAATAATGGAACAGTCCTATATTCCTATTGAAAGGGTCGTCTACCCCAGTATTATGTCTCCTAGACAATGTGAAATAGTGGTGAGGAATGGTATTACATTTTTTATATCTTTTAGAAATATGCATGAGATAATGGGCATCATTGATGGAAATTTAAAACTATCCATGACTCTTTTTTTTGGAAGAGCTATGAGATTGATATCCTCATACTATTTCCTTTGGGATTATTTTGAAGGATCATATATATACAATTCTATATTCATTCCAGTGGTATTTTTCTCTCTACATCTATGGGTTAAGAAGATGTGTGAGTTATTCCATGTGATTTCATTGTTTATCTTCTCAAAGTTGGATGAGTATAATTTAATACTTCAGTTGGAAATGAGTCAATATTTAGTTCATTTACACACCATGTTGATCCCCTTTTGTCTAGATGAGGTTAATTTCTCAAGGATTTGGTTGATTTGTTTGCTATATTTCTTCTTACATCTTGTTTACTATATACATTCCTTCAATATATAGTGGTATCTCCTTCTGGTCCTACATTAGCATTTGAAGTGTCATATTGTGTATCTATATACTCACCCCAACATTGGATTTTTTCCCACATTTCTTGTATTATAGAGACACAGGATACATCGATGGTGAATTCCTGGGACTTTATGGATTCCTGGTACTTCAGACAAAGTATAGTGGTTGGAGAACTGATATAATGAGCTACACTCTCACAATAGTTGACACTTCAAGTGTCTTTAGGTTGGGCCATATTTAAGGTTGGGTGTCTATTTTTCCCAGTTAAATTTTAGTTTACACTGGCGTACTCTTATGCTATCTAGATGATTTTAAATCATGTTTATTCCCACAACTTTCTAATAATTCTAATTTATTTTCTATGCACTTTTTCATCAAGATGACTATGTGTGTGTAGAAGTGTTCTTAAAAAATGGTCTACCCATGTTATTTGTGACTTTAGTGCTAGTCTCTATTGAACACCAATCAATTTTATAGGATTTTACAAATAATTGTTGATATTTTTTCATTTCACATATTACTAAATATAGATTCTTTCTACATGAAAAAACTACTTTTGAAATTATTTATATGAAACACCATGTAAAACTTTTACTACACAAAAGAAATATATTATATTTTAGTATATTCAACACTAATTTTTCCTTTTTTACACACAATATACTGTCTCTTGGATTGATTGTGTTACACACAGGGCTCTGTTTAAATAAACAACAACATACTATTAATATAATTATAAATATGTTACTATAGATACCACCTTCATTGGGAATGGATGTAACAAATATGAATAACTAAACTCGGAAATATTTTTTATTCAATTATATAAAATAAATCATTTAGTTATCAATTTTTAGAATTGAATGAAAGAACTATTTGAAAATGAATTAATTTCTTTACTAATAAAAATAAATTTCTATGTACAAGGAAAATTTTAAATCATGAAATTAAATAAAAATATTTTTGAATATATTTTTCAAAAAAATAGATATATTATGTACTATATAAATATATTTGATACTCATCCAATAAATTTTAAAAGTGTAACATAATAACACATAAAATTTTATAAATAATAATATATATTTTTATAAAAGGTAATTTAACCACGTTTTAATGGTGAACCCATTTTGAATATGATTTTTAATAGTTTATATTTTTTTTTGAAAAAAAATATTTTTCGGGAATTAGAATATAAAATTTTACATTCTATGTTTTCTGTTATTTTTCTGTCAAGATTCCTTTTTTGATAAAAATAGAAAAACATAAAATTTAATTGAAATTTTATTTTTCATGTAAATCGTTCATATAGTTAAATTAAATTATAATTTGGTTTGAAATTTTTATTAGACCAATTACATGTCAATTGATCCAAATAGGGTATTGGGAAAAATTTTAAAATGAAATTGGATATAAATTTTTTTTACAAACACACATTTTCCTTCTTTCTGTGGGAATTATTATAAATTAATTTCTATCGCTTATACTGATAGTAGTTGGAAACCGGGTTTTTTTTAAATGATTATAAAATTTTATTAAAATTAATAAAATCAATTTTTCGAAAAATTGTCTTAAATATGGACTAGGCCTTAAAACATAAGGCCCAAAATAACCTATAAAAATGTAGAAAATACATTTTCTATTCATATTTCGACCTTATCCTCTATTTAATCATATTTGGACCATTAATGGGTCTACATGAAATGATAAAAATTCTGCTATTCCCATTTTAAAAATATTAAATAATGCTACTCCGACTCCTCTATAAAAAGGTACTCAACATCCCACTTATCAATATAACTCAAGACCATTGAATCATCAAAACTCATCAAAATAACCTCCCAATATACATTAATTCATCCTAGAATTTTTTAATTAGGAATAAATAAGTTCAACAATTCTTTTTATTTGATAAAAATGGACTTACCCAAAGAAGAGGTAACAACATTTCCCAATCTATTTTGTTTTATTTTCATTCCCAACCACCTATAGTATTCTTATTCCATTATTATAACATAAGAATAGTATAATAAATAAACTAAAAATGTTTTTAGTGTAATTTTTTACCCATAATTATACAAACATCCTTTTAATTGGTAATGAACACAATGTTCTAGTGTACGGTGAACTATGGTCCTGCGAAATGAGGTAGTTCATTATTCCATTACCACCTTTCATGTGTGGGTACTACGATGAACTCTTTATTTTTGTTTTCTATATTTTATATTTATGATTTCATTATTCTTCTAGAATTATTATTTACAACATAGCTTCATGCTTTCCATTTTTTCATAAATATGATAACTTCGTTTCAGGAATTATGGACAACCACCTCATCAATGTCATGTGATTCATTCACAATTTACATGGAATATATTAATTATAGGTTTAGTGATGAATTATTATATATGTGAAAAAATAATTCAACAGGAATTATATTATATATATATATGACTTTTACTTAATTTATTTAAGTATTCAACAATATGGAAACATCATTCATGCATACATTAGAAATACCATCTACATAAATGATGTATTCCATCTCATAATTATATATATTAAAGGTTATTATTAATATATATATACTAAATAAATATGATATTTATGTCATTGTTTGATTTTTTTTAAATATTTAAATCATGACTTATGTAAGATGATCAATAATATTGAACTAAATATTATTCCAAAAGAATGAAGATATTATTCAAAACATTAAATTTTCATGAATGTTTTAATAATCCTGAATTATAATGTCATAATCAAAAATATATGGAATTAAATTTAATTATATATTTTATGATATATCTATAATGAACATATATTTATTATCAATATATTTGAACATGCACGATGTTTTTCAATACAGATGGAAATGGTTTTCTTTAATAATTATTTATATATATGATAAATGTGGCCTATTAACAAATCATTTCAATTTTGTGGGGTATATACTTCCCATGAAGGTATTGTTTTATTCTTATAAATTAATTTAAGCTTTTTTACATATATTGTTTTGTCTATATTTCATTTGGTTTATGGTTCGAAATATAGAAAATTAATAATGTTCTTACCAAGATTCCTTATTTTTGATACATGTCATGTTATGAAGATATATTAGTCTATTGGGTGTAACTATTACCCTTTTATAGGATATAATATTGATATAATTAATTCATCGTATTATAATTTTCATGAAATTCTATTATCTCATTTATATTATGAGTCAATGATAAAAATGTGGAAATAGATTATTACTAGATACTCATCATATATCAAATTTTTTAATGATTATGATTTCATTAATGAAATAATATGATCCATATCTCAATAAAAACCTACAATATTCTTTTTCTATTCTTATAGTAGATAAATTTTTTTATTGGTACAATTGTTTCATTCGATTAAAATTAATATACATAAGAAGTATTTTTTATGAAAATATGACATTATCATTACGTTCAATTGAAATTTTACTTATTTCAAAACCATTTCTATTACATATTTCCAATTTTTAGTATTTTTAAATTGTTTATTTAATGTTTTAAAACTGAATTTATATGTTTTTAGTGAAAATGGTTTTACAAATATACTCAAACATCATTTAAACGTATTCCATAAAGAGGATTCAAAAATTATTTATACACTTGATTTTAGGTTTTCAAATCGTTACCATGGATAATGGTTTTCAAAATGGTGACAACATTTATTTATGAGTTTTCATGATATTTTCTATGAAATTGGTTTTCAAAATATTTTCATGGTCTCTTATTTAATCATTCAAATAAATTTTATATGAAAAATGTTTTCATAATACATTATGATTTATAAACAATTTTTCAATTGTAGAATTTAGTTTTTCATTAATATATTTATAATTGAAAATATAAAAATGTATTTATTATAAATTAATTTTTTGAAATAATTTTATGAAAAATTATTTTCATATAAATCCTATTTTAATTGAAAAATTTCCCATGTGATATTTCATAATCATTATCCATAAATTATTACATAATTTTTTATAGTTTTTTTCATTACAGGGGATACAATCAAATAATAAAATTCATATTCTTTCTTAAATGGTTTATGTTTTGATTGAATGAAGTTTATGAGACTCATTTTACTTCCACGGGATATATTCTTTTAAACCCCACTTCTATTCGTATATTTTTCTTCGATGAAATGATTGTAAGGACTAACTATTTTCCAAAGGTAATGATGTGATTACATGATTATGATGCCCTTTTCAATTCATATCTTTATTTGATGTTTATAAAACCCATATATTTTTTTGGGTCATGATATTGTGAATGAGTTCTTATTTTCTCTGTCATATATATATATATATATATTATTTAATTAGGTGTTGGTTGGTACTTCTAAAAACCTCTAATTCATTGAGAAATTATTTCTATATCATGAGATAATTATAGGAATCAAGTCAATGGGTTTGAAAAAAAATGTAAAATAGGAGTGTCAAGAAATAAAATTTGAAATAGGTTGGTCCCAATCCAATATGAGAAAAAGAACTTCCTGATCAGAAATGGGAAATTGTAGTGTCATGTTATAAAATGGGAAATGGGTGTGTCTTTATCCACTAAAAGAAATAGGTTTTTCATGATCTAAAAAGGTGAAATAGGTGTGTCCTAATCCACTATCTTGATGGACTTGGTAGTTAACTTTGTCACATAAATTTTATTTATATAGTTATAATGCTTCCACTCTTACATGAAATTTGGTCATGGTTCATGATTGATTTATGTTGATTTATCAAGAATATGATTCATGGTTTATGAATTGATAATCCTAATTCCATGAATCTCAATTAAGATCTTTTTATGAATGGTATGTTTTTTTAGTGTTAAGATAATGATATTATACACATATTCTCTTTTTTATCATAAAAATATCTCATGTTTACCATTTTTGAGCATCTCTGAACCCATTTTTATTATTTTTCCATTCCTTGGGTTATAAAGAATGGTTTAATGTAGATATACTAAAGGGGGAGATGTAACATCCCAGTTCTGAGTTCCGACTAGTGGTGCCACGTACCCGGTTGGTAACATGGAATCAAGTGCATTTCCCCAAATTCTAGAAGCTTCCAACTAAAATCAAGGCCTTTGTGTGTAATAGTGGGAAAACTATGCCCTCATTGAGAGAGTAACATAGTGGCAATAAACAGATATGAGTAGAGAAAGTAGTAATACCAATCAATAAGTAAACCTCGGAAGACTGAAAGTATAAAAACATTTGGAGCACATATATATAAATGATGCATCTAAGATATGTCTATTAAAGCACCCAAACAAGTCATAATGCTAAAATATAATACTAAAAAAATGAACAATGAAAACAAATAAACTCCAGCAACATCACAAGCCAAAGTTGTTCATATGCTCTCCAGCTCCACAACAGTCATGTACCAGATATAGAAGGGTGCTTTCTCTTATCAATACCTAGATCAATATAATATGTTTGGACCCAAAAGAAAGACCCAAACAGGGTGTGAGACGAAACCCAGTAGGCATCCACCCAATGAGCTTTACATTACATTCAGTGAATATATATGGTAGGAAATATGCGAAATAAAGTAATAAACAAGGAAGTACATAAAAGTAAGCAATCACAGAGTTCAACAATATTCATTTACATTAGTAAAATTAATCAACCAAACAAACAAAAATAACCCTCTTAGAAGTTCTCAAAGTATAACCCATCTTTTTTTGCCTTATCATAGACTATTTGAGGAAGCACTCATCTTGAATTCCCCATGTGGTCTAGTAACAGTAAACTATAGACACTATAAGGATGCACTAAATGTCTAATTCTCTCATATGGTCTCGGAACCAGAAACAACTGACAGTCTAAGGAAGCACTCACTTTCATCCCTACTATGTTATCAAAATGAAAAATTTATAACAGACACTCTAAAGAAGCCCTCAACGACCATTCCCTCAAGGTTCTAACTACACTAGGTTCCCACATCCCTTTTTAAGTCAATTGTGAAAAAATGATATCCAATAGCCAATGTAAATCACAATATAATACATAGATAAATACCTAAAAATTATATCACAACTTATCAGAAAATATCACTCCATCCTAATAACTCTAGTCATGGAAAAAAAAGAATCCTAATAGGCATTTCTGGACCCAATAGACAAAATAATCATACATGGGAAAAACATACATATGATGGGAAATAAAATATATTCACAATCCAATATCATTTTTCTAGAAAAAAATCATAGATTTCGTTAAAAGGGTTGAATTCCCTAAACACCCAATATTCCGAACTAGGATATTGGGAAAATTTTGAAAAATAATTCAATGAAAAACTACAAAAATGTATGAACCACCTTCCTCCACGTTGCATGAAGAACACTATCAAATGTCGGCCATTGATTTGTCCTGTAAAGTCATAGATGTACAAAAGGTCAAAAAATTTAATCAATTAATATCTCAAATAAGAAGATAAATCAAGATTAGAGGGTCTAGGGGAATGAAGAAATCACTTATGTGATTAAAATGAAATTGACGAAGTTAGATTCTGAGCACAAATGATCAATCGGGGGCGCAGAGAAGAATCATGATCTTATGTCGCTCCTGGATGAGGTGCATTAGAAGAAGGGTATTCTGTAAACGAGATGTTATCATGTTCTGATTTAACAAATAAAAATGAAAAGATAATGGAGGATTATTTTAATATAAATGGCATGTATATGCCTTTACTGGGATCCACATATGGCATTCTCCAGGTCACCCAACAATTCCATGTACTCACTCATTATACAACCAGTAGATAGCTACCTGTGGAAACCAGGTACACGGTGCATACTCCTATGTACATGGTGTGTACCCCTTCTATTTCCAGAAACTCCTGTTTTTCTCAAATACACTATAAATCCTGATTTATACCTAAAAATAGATAAGTGTTCTTAAAAACTACCCACATAAAGAAATTCACCACGACATTTTTTTAAAAATATGGAGAAGAATATTCCTTGAAAGACACCTACCATTGTGATCGCACATCGGTATCCCTCAATCTCCTTATACTCACCCATGCTATCATTGCTCCCATAATAATGGAATAGACTGGTTATAAAGAACCTTCAATTTGTGATCAACAATACAGATATAATGATCCTCAAATGATGCATCCAACTCCAGATCGACCTCCTAAGGTTGAAAAGCATGAGGTGGGTATGAGAATTATTTCTGCAACTAAAAAACATGGATGACGTCGTACATGGCCTGATACCTCTGAGTTAATTGAATCTGATAGGAAAGTGACATGAATCACTCCAAAACCTCAAATATCCTTACATATCTCTGTGAAATCTTATCATGTCTCATAATCCTCTTATGTTCCAAGCTCAGTGTGACCTATAGGAAAACATTCCCTTCGACCTCCAACTCCAAAGGTCATCTCTATTGAACATTATATGGATTCTGTCATGACTGTGTAGTAGCCAACCACTTTTGAATCAACTCCACATGTTCTGAAGTCTCCTGGACCAGTTGATGTCCCATAATATCTGTCACTTCATCCTCCATCCAACATAAGAGTTATCAGCATAGCCTACCATACAATGCATCACAAGGTCTCATCTAAATCGTTCCCTAAAAACTATTATAATAGGAAATATACACGAGAGGGATTTTCTTCTCCAAATAACCTCAAAAATCTAGGATGCATGCTCAAACCTTGTCATCTAGTGCTTGTATCATACACTCGGACATGCGATCTACATGGGAATGGAAAGCAGTACTCAGATGTACATGTGTACCATAATCCCTCTACATCCCCTGATGGACCTGAGATGAAAAACAGTCGTACATATCTAAAATGATGGAGTGTGCAAACCCATGTAAACGTACAATTTCCCAAACATACAACCGTCCCAGGTCATCAACACTAAAGGATTCCTTGATCGATATAATATTAGAAACCTTCGTGAGTTTGTAAATGAAACCCCAAAACGCATCATTCACACTATGTGATCTTGGAAATCCCACCATGATGCTCAAAGAGACATCATTCAACTTCCACTCGAGTATGGGTAACTACGACAAAATACCTACTAGATTTTGATGCTCCACCTTCACATGTTGATAGGTGGAACACAACATCACCAAACCTGAAACATCTATTTTCATACCTGGCCACCAATACTGACGGTGTAGATATTAGAATAGCAAGGGATCACCATGATGAGCTGCCCATAATGAAGAATGGAAATCCCTCAAAAGCTTCTCGGGAATTTCTTTTAACAGCCACACACGTCCATGAAAATGTAAGATCTCATCCCATCCTACGGTCCATCTAGCATTAGGGTCCTCTCCTGAAACACTCCCCCTGAGGACTAGGCCTTCAACATATTTTAGTTTCCTCAGTCTCACTACATCAAGTATGGTATAAGTAATATCTATAGAATAATGTATTTCCCGCTCTATTTATCATGATCCTCCAAATGATTCTCAAAAAACATAGCCAAAATCTTCCTATCACTGTTGGCCTTCTAAACATCCTATTTTTGAGCCCTCTTTCCTAATGCATCAGCCACTCTGTTGCCCTTCCCAGTCATATAAATGAGATCATAGTCAATGTAATGAAATTACTCAACCCACATTTGTTGTCACAAATTCACACCGCAGTGAGTGAATATGCACTTCATACTTTGGTGGCTAGTGAAACAAACAAAATGATTTCCCAAAATATAATTCCTTTCATAGCATAACCGATGAACAACTGCAGCCAACTCAAGATTCTGCATCGGATAATTCCTCTCATCTAGCCCCAACTGCTGAGACCCATACACAATGACTCCTTGACCCTACATAAGCACTGATACCATCCCAATATCTAATTCATCATATCAATGTCTATAACTCTTTCCAATCTCTAAAAAATGGGTATAGGTTCTAAATTCAACATCATGATAATCTATTGAAAGGCTGAATCACAAGAATTTGAAAACTGGTACTTCACACCCTTCTTAGTCAGGCTCATCAGTGGCGATGCTAAGCGCGAAAAGACTTAAATGAAATGCATGTAGTAACCAGCTAGTCCTATAAAACATCATAAATTAAATACTAATTTTGGATACTCCAAGTAAACCACTTCTCTACCTTTATATGGGTCCCATGATACTCTTGTCTCTGAGACAACATGACCTAAGAATTGCATATGGGCCATCCAAAAGAATCATTTTCAGAACATAGGATATAATAGATGCTCACTCAGTGTACGGAAATTGATATAAAGAGGTGTTAAGTGGCCATGTTGTGTGTGATAGTAAACTAATAAATCATCCATGGAAACCACCATGAAGGAATCCAAGTATGGATTGAAAACTCGGTTCATCAATTCAATATAAACTGCAGGCGTGTTCGTGAGACATAACAGAATAATCAAATACTCTTATAGTTAATACCTACTATGAAAGAAAGTAATAGGTATATCATATGGTCTAATGTGAAAATTATGATTATAATATCTCACGTAGATCATAGATAAAACCCTAGGTCCTCGAAGATGATGCAAGAGATCATCAATCCTCAGTAAAATCATTATACATGATACTTTTAAATTAGAATTTCATTACCATCGGTTTCAATTTATTCCAATCTTATAAATGTAATAGACATATAACTGACTTCCATACCCAATGGGTTGGAGGAATATCAAGGACCCAAACATCATTAGTTTTTCATAGACCATGAATCATTGGTTTATTATGGAATAACCCATAAAATTTACATGTGTCATTATATAAGCATATATCATACTAGATTGAGAATCTCAACATTTAACTAAGTAAAATTCATTTATAAACATATGAAAACATTTCCAGAAATTAAAATAATCTATCCATTGTAAAAAACTATTTTAAATAAAGGATTTCTCAAAGGGAAATAGGTGTTTCATTTCATTTTAAAAACATTGAGGATAGTAAATGACGGAAAATATAAAATTAGACATAAACATTCAATTATAGTCTTTTTTTATACACATAAATAAGAAAAATGATATCAAATATTTTTACAATATGGGTGTATTAAATATTTATTAATTAAAAAAATCCATTAGCACTTACAAAATTTAAATCATAATGTATATTAAATAATAATAAAGTAATAAAAAATTAAATAAAAAGAGAAATGGTAAAATATTTATATTGAATTCCAAAAAGAATAGATATACTATTTATAAAAGAATAAAGGTTCTTATTATCAGGTAATACCCCAACCAATGGATATTAAGAAAAAACCCTATATGTTGGGTATAACTTTTGTCATGTGTCATTACCTTTAAAATAATAAAATTATATAAATTATGTAATTTATTTTGAAAAATGTTTAAGTTTATTTTTATTTTATTACAATTATTACATTTCTTAACCATCTATATAAAAAAATTATGGTTATATTGGGTGTTTTGAGCATATTTTATTTATGTGTCCAAGTGAAATTGGTAGTTCTGATATGGTCAATGAATTTATTATATTAAAATAAACTGATAATAAATCCTGGAAAAAAATATTATATATATACTTCAATTGAACTTTTATAACCAATAATGAATTATTATTATGAAAAATTTTGAAATGTTATTGTCATTGAGACATTAGGCCGTACATACACATGATCATCATTCTCAATTTTCAATGATTGTTATAAAATAAATGTAAATACCAATTCAAAATTCTATAATTATAATTATATAATATATAAAAAATTATTCAATCATTTATTGTTATATATATAATTCTAGTGATGTTAATAGAATCACATTACTTTAAAGATGTTGTTTTCTACATGTCCACGAACGAAGTTATCACATGTTCAGTGTGTGAAAAAGTGTAATAGAAAATGATTTTTTATATTAAAAAAGGTAATTATGTATTTTATATCATATATTTGTAATTTATTTTACCTTAATTTCCATTTTAATAATCTTTAATATGTTCCATGTTTTTTTGAACGTATGGCATTGCATTGAGGAGATGTCAGACAACCCTTCTAGAAATGATGTAATCAGATTTACACAAAATGGAATGTATAAATGATTGTGATATAAAATAATTACCTATGAATAATGAAATAACATATTTCATATATATTATATATAAATAGTGTGTCCATCATAATTCAAAACCATTAAAGGTGGTAAATGAAAAATGAACATCATCGTTTCGTGAGGTGATAGTTTGTTGTGCACAAGAATAATTATTTTTTACCCATTTGATTGATGTTTGTTTGTATGTTTTGGTGAAATAGTTATCAAAACAATATTAGTATAATTATTATACTTATGGTTTTATTTATTAATATAAAAAAATATTTTAGGTGGTGGAGAATGAAAATAAAACAAAAGATCCTAAGGAAGGGTGTTACCTCTTATTCAAGTAACTACATGGGTTTACATCAAAAGAATTTTGTAGATGGATTTCACCACAAGTTGTGTCTTCTTGTATAATGAAAGGAATATTTATGATATATTTAAAATGATTTAGGTTGATAAAAATAGGCATGGGTGGTGAGAGTAAGTGGGTGGGAGATGAGGCCTTTTTTAATGGAATAGAGGATGCACTCTTAGAAATTTTTAAAAAAGAATTAAACCCATGTTTTCCCCTAATAATGTGGATCCAATAATGGTTCAAATTCGTTTAAAGTGTTTATAGGGTTGATATATGTCAATCCAATAGATCTTATAGAAGTATTTATGGCATTTGGGTGCTTAAGATTACGGTTTTTTCTATTATTAAGCTACTGTTTCACTTAATCATTGTAAGTAATTTTATTCACCTTCACTGATATTTGGAGTCAAAAACTAATAAAAAGTTGGTAGAAATAATAAATTTTTTTTCAAATATTGTATATATTTCTAAAAATTAAAATCACATAATTGGGAGAAATGAATTAATGTTTAACCCCATTGAAGGGATGTGATCGCGTGTTTCTAATGTAAAAACATTAGAAAGTTAAGATGATTACATATTTAATTTCAAAGTGAAATTTATTATTGTAAAATAAATTTGTTTAATTGATAAAAAATAATATAATTAATATTTATAAAAAATAAAAAAATATAACTTCTCCCTATAAATAATTTATATGAAAATATATATTTGAATTAAAATTCATAATTTTTCAATATTCAATAAAAATGAAACCACATAGAACAAATCCAAAATATTCAAAGAAACCAAACGTTTTCGATTCATTTTATAAAATTAATTTTATTTTCACATATAAAACCAATAACTGTTCCAAAAATTATATTTAAAATGGGTTCTACATTAAATAGCATTAAAGCATCCTTAAAAAATATAAAACCTTTTATGCATAAAAATGGACCAATTATAATTTTTATCCAATAAAATCAATTAGATGAATGTAAAATAATTGTATAAAATCGTTCAATAATTTTTTCCCTACCATTTATTCATGCCAACAAAATTTCTAGGTGAAAAATAGTACTTTAAATGATAATATTATAATCATTTTATTTTTCGATATAACTCAGTCTTGAATGCAACACAAGATTTAGAAGTAAATCATTGTTTTGTTTTAGGTACACAATCCCACATATCTTCCATTTTATGGTAATATTACATTCTAATTGAAATATATAAAAATGATAAAAATAAATATTTTATAATTACCTGGAATGTTACAAACATGATTAATTATGAATAATGGTTTAATAATAAAGTAGGATGAATAATGTATTTATGATTTTTAATTCTATCAGTATGTTATATGATTTAAAAAATATGTATGTATTTTTAGTATAATTTTCTCATGAAGTAATTGAATATATATGTTAGACGGTGACAAAATAATATAAATGTGAATTAATTGAAATTAGATATTTTTATTATTTTATGGAATCCCTTAATGTGTAAATGATATTTGTATAGTTGTGTTTATCTTAGATAAATAGTAGAATGATTTTTTTTAAAACAATTCAATTGTATCAATGACCATAGAACGATTTAAGGATTTTATAAAAATGTGGTGTCTTTTATCATGGATGAATTTTAATACATCATGTTTTTTTGGAATGTATCAATTCAATTTTTTGGAATAAGGATGAATATAGGTTTCGAAAAATGAGTTAATGCAATTTTGGATATTACAAAAATTTAACAGAATCTATGATGAAGTTATTCAAATATTTAGTATGAAAAAATAATAATATACTTTATGATATATGGGGGATAAATGATAAGAAATTATGTATAAATTTATTGACCTTATTTTTAATGTTTTAGACAATCATCTTTGTGAATAGATATAAGGATTACCATTTATTGAATTGATTATGAAAAAAATTAGATGAGGCTTTAGAAATTATTGTATTATCTCTCCTTATAAGTATCAATGAATATTTGATAAATTTTGATAACATTGTAGGGGTGATTAAGATATATGTAATGACATATCATTCTCTTTATGTATCTCATGATCTAGTAATGCTTCATGAATGAAAAATTCATGTTAATTCCATTGAATAATAGATGAAGTGTGAGTTGATCAAGGAATAATAAATAGTGAATATTCCTCAAAATCAGGTAATTCTTTCTTCTCATGAAAATTCATTAGCCTTGGGAAAAAGGTTCTTATGGTATAATTTCGTATTATTAACATCATTTTTATTATACCAATGAATTTTTTTAAACATCATTGGGTTTGGATTTGTGATTATTAACATTCTCCCAAATATGTTATTGATCACTCTCCAACAAACATTTACAGTTATATTTCTCTTCCTTGTCAATGTTTTCACATCACACCTATGTTTTCATTTGTGGAGACATATTTATGAGTTAAATCGGGGAACCATTTTGATTCAAACAATAATTTTTTAAATAATGTTTTATTATTCATTTGTTGACGTCTGTTTTTAGGAAGGGACTTTCATGTATTAAAAATATTAATAACCTAGATGAATTATGATGTATAAATTCATTTTAGGGGGTTTAGAATGTTAAGATCAATGATTTTTTCCTATTTTTCTAGGTATTTATGGTTTTTGGTGATTTTTTCATTTCACACAACATTATGTTTTAATTTTTTATAAGAAATTGATAAAAATAACTTGTGTTACATGAAACAATAATTTTTTT
Source organism: Viscum album (assembly GCA_963277665.1). Lineage (NCBI taxonomy): Eukaryota > Viridiplantae > Streptophyta > Magnoliopsida > Santalales > Viscaceae > Viscum > Viscum album. The sequence continues at coordinate 1,147,403,334 of OY728148.1, forward strand.
ATTCACTAGATGCAATACATATTTTTGGTTCTGGTATATAGATCATTATATATGGATTTTATTACACATAATACCACATCCCTTTAATATCTTTTTCCACACACATGACCGATTTTAATTGATCCAAAATATAATATTAATAGTATAATGGAAATATATTTAGAGATACCACCTAGACATTGGAACGGAGTTTATGAATAAGAGAAAATTAATTACTAAAATAAGTTATACTCATGTCTTTACAATTAATAAATTTGATAATAATTAGTTTTATTAAATAAAATAACTATTTGAAAAATATATAAATTATATTTCTAATAATTTTTATATTTTCAAACACATATTTATCTAAATTATCTAAAAAATAAACTTTATATTAATGTTTTATAAAAAAATTATATATTATAAATTCAATAAATATTTTTGATAGTCATCAAATATATTTGAAAGATATAAGATAAGAATAAATCCAATTTTATGAAAATAATGTATTTTTATAAAATTTAATTTGACTAAATTTTAATAGATATGACACTCCAAATTGACTTTTGAAAAAATTTTAGATTTTATATGAAAAAAAATTAATAAAGAATATATATATTTATATTGATTTATTTTTTTGGATTTTTCGAAAAAGTAATATTTTTTGACAAATAATGAGAAACACTAAAATTTAATTTAATATAGTTAATATAATATATTTATATAGTTAAATTATGATTTAATTTGGATTTAAATTTTAATTAGATAAAATATACATAACTTGATAAACATAAGGTCCTTCGAATAAATATAAAATTGAAGTTGGATATAAAAAAATTTCAATATTTTCATACCTTTTTCATCAATAACCCATATTGTCATCCTATCTTTGGGTTTAATTTCTAAATATTTTATTCCACCTACATTATTGGAATTTGTATATAATGATTTTATTTTTGAAATGAAAATAAATTATAATTTATAAAAATTTCTAAATTGTTTTTGACAAAAAATATTTGTCAATGTCATTAAATATAAATATTGTTATTAAGGAAAAAAATAACTCCATAAAGGACTAAGCCCTTAAATCATGGCCCAAAATGTCCTAGAAAATTTATAAAAATAAAATTTCAAATCTTATTTATACCATATCATATATCGTGTCAAATTTTGACCATTATTGGAGCGACTTTATATGCGAAAAATTTGGTTGGGATTCTTTTTTAAAAAATTTATAAGAATGAAACTCCTCCTCTACTATAAATAGGTAGTCCACCTCACATTTCTTCACAAATATAAATCCATTTTTTAGAATACCTTTATCCATGATCCATCAGATTTTACACACATTCCTCCTAGAATCCTCCTTTTCTGAAAAAAATACATCAAAGGAATCCCTTTGGTGTAGATAAAAAATAGTTACCCAACGAATTGGTAACATCCTTACTCGAGCTGATTAGTATTATTTACATTCTCCAAAAGCCAAAATATTATTATTCAATTATTATATAATAGCCCTAGTATTCTAAATAAACTAATATTTTTTTAATTCTATGGGTTTTATTTACAATTACACACACATCCATCTAATAGGTAACATACCTACTGTTCTTATGTATGGAAAACTACCCCTTGTAAATTGATGTTTTTTTCCTATACCACATCTCATGGGTGAAAATTATTATGGAACAAATTTTTAATATGATATATATATATATGATATTTATGATTTATTAATGATTTATAGATTTTTATTAAAAAATATACCATCAAGACATCCATTATATGTAAATAAGATAACATTATTTTTGGATGGTGGACTTCCGCCTCCTCAATGAAATGTGATTCATTCACACATTAAATGGAATGTATTATAGATTGGTTTCGTTGAATGAAATGATATATATCATATAATAAATATAATAGAATTATTATATATGTGAACATATATGCCTTTTATGTTCTTTCATTAAATACAAAAATAAAATGGAAATACTTTTCTTGGATATGTATCGCCTACCATCTCCATGAACATTGTATTCCATTTTCTATTTATATTATTTATATATTATAATAAAAAAAATATTGAAAATATATTATATTTTTATCATTTTTTAAAATATATAAATAATAAAAAATTTATATGTAATACGTTATACCATAAGAAGATAAATAATATACTAAAAAGAATACTGAAATTACCCTAAATTTAACACTATCATAGAATTATCAATAAAATGGTAATATATAGTAATAAAAAATAATATATTTTATTAGATATAATAATATTGTTTTTGGTAGTTTTTTAATAATATTATAATTTTTATAAATTAGGTTTTAACTTGAACGTATAAATTCAAGACTTAATGTATGGGTTTTCTCATCTAACATTTTTTATTAATGAGATTCATGCCTTATTCACAACCCATTTCTTTTGTGTGGTGTATATACTGACCACAAATGGATTCTATGATTATTATACATAACGTTATTTTTATTTACATTTCCATTTGATTATCTAAATTTCATGGTGTTGATATTTTAAAAGATACAAAATAAATAAAGTGATTTTTGTCTCTTGTGTCATTCTTTTAGATACATTCCATTTTAGGCATCTATTTTTTATGGGGTTTATATACCTCCATGTGACATGTTATATCATGAATATCATTCTTTAATGATATTTTTATCTTCATTTAAAGTTATTATCTTATGTATGTTTTTAGTCATGTTACTAAAGATGAAATAATTTATATCTACAACATCGTAATTTATTAGTATTATTTTCAATTATAATTCAATTTATGAAATATTACGATACATATCTCAAATACACTTATGAAAATTATTCACCATTGGTTATTAATTATATACTCATCTACTTGTAAACTTTTCTACTAAGTTTTACTTAATATAAATAGATATGTATTTTTAAAAAAATATAACATTATCCATTATTTCAGTTATAAATTTTTGTTCTTTTAAAACTATGATTTCTAAAAAAATATTTTAAAAAATGTCTTTTAAAATTTATTAAATGTTTTTCAAAACGATGATATATTTTTTCATGGGAAAATTATTTTAAAATATTTTCAAGATTCTATTATAATTTCCCTAAAATAGGATTTCTTAAATGATATGAAGCCTTCTCTTTTTCTATTCCAACTCTTTTAGTAGAACAAGGTTTTAAAAATATGCTCAATAGTTATTTATGAGTTGTCAAAGTTTTTTCCAAGAAAATTGACTTCAAAATAATTTTTGGATTCCATTATATGTTTTCAAAAGTATTTTACAAGAAATATTTATTCAAAAAGACAAATGTTTTAAAAATAAATTTTCAAATTAAAAAATAAATTCTCCTCAAGAAATGATTTAACTAAAATAACAAAGCCATCATTATCATACAATTATCATTTTGAACTTCATTTAGGAAGAAGGATTTTCAACGAAATGTAATTCTTCTTAAGAAATAATTAATGTTATATTAAAAACTACTTATCCACATATGATGAAATACATTGTTATAGTCTATTTTTTACTAGGGATATGATCCAATAATACCATTCATATTATTTATTAAAAGGTTTATGATTAAATGGAAGGATGTTTTTGACACTTGTTTCTCTTCCACATAATATACTATTTTGAAACCCACTTATCTTCATTGGATATTATTTGTGGAAATGATTGTAAGAATAATAAAAATTCCATAGGTGATGATATGATGAAATGTTTATGATTCCAATTTCAATTCAAAGGTTATGATATTATGTTTATAAATCTCAGATCCTTTTATTGGTCATGATATAATTACTGATTTAATATCTTGTGGAAAATGTATGCGGGATTTTATTATGAGATCCATGAGACCTATATCTCCATCTAATTCAATATGTATGGATTTATATTTTCTTACATAATTATATTAATTCAGTTTAAGAGCTTGATCCAAAAATGGAAAACCTGTGTGTCCTAATCCAACATGGGAAATATGTCTGTCCTAATCCAATCTAGGAAACAGGTACATCCTAATCCAAAAAGAGGAAACATTTGTGAACTAATACACTATGGGAAACATGTTGTCATGAACCATCCCCTGGGGTCCATGTTGTGACATACCCCAAGCCTTTCTCTTGAAGTCCAGGGTGTGGAGACTAGTGTTGAATCCATCATACAACATATGGGAGGCATTTTTCTGAGTACCTGTATGCACTAACACACATAACCTCATCCCAAAGCTGGAAAAGTAAACAAGCATGCTACTAAACAATCACAGAGTAAAAGTACAAGTTTTAGGACAAATTGGGCAGAATACGAACCCAACCAAAAGATAAAATAAATGAAAGAAAGTATAATTCAAAACAGTAAAAGATGTCTACTGGAAACCCCACTTGATGGGTATTTTTAGAGTATCTATTGGAAGCTGTAGAAGTATGACTCACTTGCCTGGTTTCGCTATGCACCACCAATTCTTAGGCCACCATGTCCTCCATCAAGGAAGCGGTCGTCTACACAAGACACAACAAGTGTGGGCCCAACCCATGCAGGGGTGAGTAACAAAAATCATAGTAGGGACAACAAAAAAGAAAGAAAGACCAAAAATATATCCAAAAACAATCTACAATTCATTATCACTAATCTTGATCAAGAACGAAGATAGCTCACACAATGTATATTCTAGAGTAGAAATATAGGACCACTTCTCATATAATCAAACAGCATGGGCTACTCCAGAACTCCACCTAATGAGTACAGTGGGCCTATCGGGTCACAAAAGAGTCGTATCCCACTAAAATTGATACAGTAGTGTCACTCATCCCTGATGAGTACCACATGCATGTTGGGGCACACATGAGCCTCTCGCCACCATGGGAATGTCGGGTCACACAAAAGCCGCTTCCCAACATATACATACAGAGTTACACCTCCTATCGAGTATTGTAGGTCTCCTAGGTCACATAGAGGCACCTACCCACCATGGGCATGCTTGGTCACCTAGAAGCTTCTTACCATTCTTCCATAGTAATCAATAAACAGAGGGTCTCTTGTCAAGAGTTGTTAGGGCTCATCCAACCGAATGGTTTTTGTACATAGCACTCTTGATCTCGAGAGAACCACTCCCCAAGTGATTTTTTGAATTTCAACATCCATGAATTCCTACATAGAGTATTTAAAGAAGGGGTGGTTGGGTCGGGTTCATGTCTAACCTAGTCAGACTGACACAACCTAACCCATCCTGGGGTATGACGACCCAACTCAGGACTGATGACATGACCCGGACCCAACCTGACATGTGTCATGCATGGTCTAGTCCATTTGACCTAGTGCTCATTTGGACACGGTTGGGACCCACTATGGCGGGTTCCTCCCTCTGGCCTTCCTGGTCCACCAGAGGCGAAATGGTTCTCCAGATGCCCAGGATGTGGTAGACGGCCATGTATAGATCCTCTATACCCTTAGGCCATCCATGGGGGCGACTTGTTCACTGTATTCGAGTGACCTCCACTTGAAAATATGTGTTCGACCAACCTTGCCGGGCAGATTTCTCATACATGGTCAGTGACAACATACCGCCGAGATTAGTGGCCCGCTACTGCAGGCTGCTACACTGATGAAGCGGAGGGGTCATGTCCGTGCTTCCAACCACTGTCCTAGCCAGTGTCTCTTCCTACAATACTACCACTTATGTCGGTTGCGACAACTGACTCTAGCACGCCGCCACCAGCATGTGTCCATCACTACGGTCCACCGCCCTGCCGAAGGGCCTTTCCATCAGACACTGGGTCTGCACTGGTTGTTTATTCATCATACCAATTGCGCGTTCAGCCTCTGGGGGGTTTCACCATTCCAATGAAGGCATTGAATCATCCTGTACATAAATTTTAAATTCTAGGCCACGATGAATGATCACGTGGAGGGGCACAAGACTTGTTTTTATAAGTCTGTGCCTTCCACTTTAGAGTCTTAAAACAAGGGGAGGTTTGGGTATTTTTTTCAATGAAATAGAAATTATTAAATCCCAATATAAAAATCCCCATGAAAAGGGAACTCTCCTACATCAATGAATGATTCGTGGGTCAAACTATTTGAGGGTTGACCCAAAATCTTCACATTAGAAAAAATGGAATCCTGGAAATTAATTCACTCAAAAAACCTCTACCTCAATTGATGTTATTCATTGAAGCACTTTTCCTTGAGGATTAAAGCTCCATTCATGTTCTTTCCTTTTGGATCCTATTCTTCATAAAGTTTCAATGTTTCTAGCGACCATTCTTGTGTTCATCATTTTCCATTGGAGGAAATCCTTTTCATATGTTTGTTTGATAATTTCGACCGTTTAATTATATTTTCTCCAATGTGTTATTTTGTTAAAAATAAAACATGAAACAACATTTTTATTAAACTTAAATTAATGTGTCATTACACTGCACAAAAATGAGCCATTATAGATCTTCATTTAATGTGCCACATCGTCGCACCATAGTGTCTCTATCCGCCCCTCAACATTGAGGGAAGAAAAATAAAATATATTTTTATGTTATTTTATTATTTTATGAAAATTACAAAAATTAACTTTTACGTTCGACCCTTGTCAGTTGATGTTAAGTCCATTCATTGAAGATGTTTTCATTTTGTGTTCAATAGGGAACTCATATTTTTTATCTGAGTATCAATTTAAAAGCTAGAAAAACCTGATTACATGTTTATTAAACAAACCCAATAAAATTTTAAAAATTCAGTTTCAGATTCACCGGGACTCAGAATCATGTTCCAAAAAATCCTGTGGTATTGAAATAATTCTATATATTTAAAAAAATTATATGGAACCTCTAGGATGTTAACATTCTGTCCACCAAAGTGATTTACAATCCTGAAATCACAACTAAGGCTAATAAAAAAATTGGGGTACATAGCACGAATTTGAACCTCCCACTCCCATCCACTCTCCTATATATTCATGTATAACTACAAAATTTACACCATAGGAATTGACCATCCACAAAGGACCCATTCCAATATATCCTCTATCTCTACTGCAAACTCTACAAACATTTCTCCATCATAAAATCCCAGCTCGCCCAACTCGATAATGTGAGATGGATCATTTACATACCTCCTCAACTACGACACAAGGAAAACATCATGCACTCGGTTCATCTTTTTTGTGTAAGATATAGGAGGCATGCCACCTTTCTACCTCTCCTGATGGACATTAATGGTATTATGAACCATTTATGTTACTTTCCACCTCATCTGAATCACATCAATCTATGTCGAGGTGAGACCCTATGGAAAACATGGTGTCCCTCATTGAACTCGAAATGTCTCTATCTCTTATCACGGTATGATTTATTCCTACTCAGTTATGTCCTAATTTTCTCCTGGTTGATATTCACCTTCTCAGTTATGCCCATGAGTTATATCACCCTTGGGTTAATCCAGCATATTGGTGATGTTCATGGCTAACCGTAGAAGACCTCAAATGGTGCCATGGCAATGGTGGAATGATATCTATTTTTGTATGAAAACTACAACAGTGGTAGGTGGTCCTCCCAAATCATATAAAAATCAAGGATTTAATCATGTTGAATGTCCTTAATGGTTTGTATGGGATGATCTGTCTTACCATCTCTTTGGGGGTGAAAAGTTGTTCTCAAGGGAAGATTAGTCCTGAACTCCACCAAAAATCCTTTCCACAACTAGGATGTAAAGGGTGCATCACTGTCTGAGACAATCATCAAATTAACATCATCAAATCTCACTATATCATTAACGTAGTGGGGGCTCAATTCCACTACCAAACCATGCTCCTAGATGGGTAGAATGCGAGCTAACTTGGTGAGTCAGTCAATGATCACCTAGATAGAATTGTGGCTCATCGATGTGTGTGGTAATCCCATCAAAAATTCCATGGGGTTAACAGCCCAAATCCATTTTGGTACCTCAGTTGATTGTGCGAAGCCTGGGGGGACCAGATGCACATCCTTCACATGCTTACAATTGATGCATCCCGGAATGAACTCTTTTGTCGTTGTATTCATTTTTATCCACTACTACTACAGTTAGAGGTCCCAGTACATCTTCGCCAAAGCACAATGTACTGTCATGGGGGGTGTATGGAACTCCCTCAACAACTCATACTACAACATCATTGGTACTATTGTGTATCCTCGAAAAACTATAACAAGATCCCCACCTATTAAAAATACATCCGGAGCATGTTTTGAGGATAACTGAGCACGTCAAGCCTCATAGTATACAACCACAAGTTCTTTCTCCCAAACTCGATGTAATAGTTTATGATTTACATTCATTGGATGAATATAAAAAGATCCCTCTCCATACACGAAATACATTTTCATCACGACAAGCTTCTTTGTCCCCACACTCAGCAGCTGTAAAGAAAACATGCTATTGAGCGTGTCTGCCACCACATTAATCTTAACAGTAGTACATACTACCTAATAATCATAGTCTTGGAGGAACAGCATACATCACTATTGTCTCGTGTTTAGGTCCTTCTGTGAGATGAAATACCTAAAACTCTTATGGTTAGAGGAGATAGTAACCCGTTCAAACATCTAGTAGTGCTGCCACATCATCAAGTAAAATACCACTGATGTTATCTTCTGGTCATGGGTTTCCTAGGTCTACCTATCTATCCTTAATTTATGTAAGTTGCATGAGATCACTTCTTGTTCCTTCATTAGTACACAACCCAGTTCAGCCCCTAATGACTCATAGAAGACTACATACCCAAAACCCTCTTCTTGTAGTCTCATGATGGCGGCACTGGTCAGTCTCCGCCATAGCTCGTAGAAAATCTGTTTTCTATTCTCCATCCACATGATGTACTTACCTTTTCATGTCAAGGCTGAGAAAGGTTCTCCTACTCTAGAAATTCTGGGTAGGAACACCTGGTAGTATCCTGCTAGCCCCAAGAAACTATGCACCTTAGTCACCGCCCTGGGTGGCTCCCATGCAAGAAATGCCTCTATCTACGCTAGATCCATTGAAACTAAATCCTCTGAGATGCCATGTCCTAAAAAAGTAATTATCGTATCCAAAACCATAACTTCATGATAATATTGTAATACTGGTGCTCTCGGAGTGTATAAAAAATATCTGTAGGTGTGTAGAGTGCTCCTCCCCTGACCCGTGTACACCATGATGTCACCAATGAAGAGCACAATGAAATGATCATGGTAAGGCTTGAAGATTCTATTAATGATTCTAATAACACTGGTAGGGAATTGTTTACAATGAATGGAATCACCAAGAACATGTAGTGTGCATACCATCATCTAAAGACTTTCTTCAGTACATCATCATCTAGTACCCGAAGTTGATGATAGCATGTTCTGGTGACTATCTTATAGAACCAGCTTGAACTCTATAGATGGTTGAAGAGGACATCAATCCTAGTTAGTGGATACTTGTACTTCATAGTCACCTGGTTCTAGTGCCATATGTCCAAAAATATCCTCAAACTCTCATCTAACTTCATGGAAAACAACACTGGGGATGCCTAGGTGAAACTATGGGTCTCCCGAATCGCTTCTACTACAAGCCCACCAGCTGTACCGTCAATTCATGAAGATTATTGGGAGACATCTGATATTCCAATTTGGATATTTGTTTCGTCCAAGGGTACGGATTAATGAATAAGTATACCTCCAAATGCGGATGTTTTCCGGAAACATCCATAGGAAAGACATCCTCATACACATCCACCCCTACAGGAATGCTCGCACTCATATTATCCACTGAACTAAGGGTGATTCATGCTTACTGGAGAGTAATTGGATGCACCCCCCTCTGATAAAGTACATATTGTGATGCAAAAGTTTCCCTCTCACCGGTGAACGAAAACCTAGTCCCATCATCGCAGGCACACCACACTTTTCACCTAATACAGTCGATCTGAGCATGGAATGTTATTAACCAGTCCATCACAAGATGATGTCTTAAGGTCTCAAATCAGATACTATGAGATCCCAGTTGAATCTATATTCTCCCAAAGTTATCTCACACTCCCAGAACTAGTGATTAATTTTCAAATCCCTTCCCATAGAACTTTCTAATCATGGTGATAAAGCCATTGGAACCATTGGAATATCCATGCCTCGAACGAAGTCAATGGAAAAGCAACCATGACTAGAAATTTTTTCTATAGGTATTGTAGATATGGTTTGTAAGACATAGATCTAAACTATAATAATATCTGGATTTATATGGTTATAGCCCTCCATCACCTAAAGCTAGCCTCTCTACATAATTCTATCTCCATGATCATGTTGTGGACAACCAGTGTGTTATAGTGGTAGAACCTCAAATCATTGTCCACCACCTTCCACTCGGCCTTCCCCCTACCACATCTACTACACTATATGAATCCTTACACAAACCCCTACCTATTACTTTGTGGTCCCTCACCTATCTGATGTTCGTCTGTACGGTGGTTTGAGCAGTCGTGAGCCATGTGTCCCTTCCCACCACACATAAAGCACAGCCTAGTTCCCTGTTTACTCCCTCTATTCTGGGATCCCCTAACTATCAACGTTAGGTATTGGGGTTCTCCTCGGAATGATATGACCCTCTTGGTTCCCCTATTCTAATTCCTACTACTATTAAATAAAGACTCTACCACCTGGGGTCTATTGGTGGATCCATATGTCGGTGCCAGCTCTGTTAGGAAGATCTCTACATGATGGGATCCCTCAAGCACTGCATCTTTAGAGTGATTATTGATAGACACCATGGATTAAAGGATATCTCATATAATTCCATTCTCAATTGAAAGGGCCCTGAAGAAAGGGTCTCATACCATGTTTTTGGAGTAATGAGAGAGGTATTAAAACTGTGAAGAGTACTCATCAACCGACATGCTACCATGATGTAGGTGAAGAATATATTGTATGTGCACCGAGTGGAAGTTCTCTTAAAATAAATACTCCTCAAAAATCTCCTCGATGTAAATCCATGAGAGGGTCACCTCTTCTTGCATCTGGATGTTTATGTTCCACTATATCCCTTTCGAGCCCTATAAAAGGATTAAATCCAAATCATTATCTGGTTAGGTGGTGTCCTCACTATGCGAAACAAACATGTCACTACCTCCATCCATTCCTTAGAAACATGAGGATCTGTCTCTCCCATGATCATGGGAGGTCTCTACCTTTGAAACTCGTGCAATCCACTGAGTCTACTTATGTCCTCTATCATTAAAAATGAATGTAACTGCAGGTTAACAGGTGGTGGAAACACAGGTGCACCACCAAGTAGGTTCATCTCTAACACTGGTCCCGAAACCAATGCCTCATCGCTTGGTAGGTTTTTCACCCAGTGACATATCAGAAGCCTAGTAGGATGTATATGTAGAGAAATCCTAAAATATATTAATATGTACCACATTTAAAATATTATACCATTATATCTTACTTTTATTAAATAAAATCATAAGGTGACACTTTTCCAACTAGTTTATTTATGTATAGAGCCACTAATTATAATTCAGGGTCCTACTGTATGGATACATCGGATGCCACACCAACACTGGACTCACCGAATCTAAAATTTCAACTCGAAACATTCCACACTATTTCCCCAAAACAAAAAATAGACTCTTGGTCTTTGTGGAATAACTGACCACCTTTGATACCATTTTTTTACTATTACCCAAGGGCCCGTATCGTGACATACCCCAAGTCCGCCTCCCAATGTCCAAGGGTTGGAGACTAGTGCATAAGGCATCAAACTACATGTGGGAGACATTTTCTTGAGTATTTGTGGGTACACACACACAACCACATCCAAATGATAGAAAATCAAACATTCATGCCACTAAACAACCACTGAGTAAATGTACAAGATGTACGACAAATGGGCTACAACACAAACCCAACCAAATGATAAACTGAAAGTTGGAATATACAAGGAAAACACTGAATGAAGTCTTATGAAAATTCTTTCTGTTGACTAAGTGTATATTAGATGATTGAATACGTATACGTGCACCCTGCCTACATGGTCTCACAAGGCACCAACGAGTCCTTGTCCACTAAAGGCTCCGTCATAGTAGTGTTTATCTACACCAGACACAACACATGCAGGAAAATCCCCTGTAGCGGTGAGTGAGAAAATACATACTAGGGAATCCCAAAAATCAATTAAAGTCCACAAACAAACCACAATGCATGATCGGTTATCATTATCCAGAATAAAGATAGATCACATCAGGTATATTCTAGATTTGTAAAGTAGGAAAATTACTCACATCATTGCACACCATAGGAAGCTGGAGAACTCCTCCTCAATGAGTATAGAGGGCCTACTAAGTCATAGAGAATCAGTATCCCACTAACCCTTACACTTCTTTGGAAATCATCCCTGATGAGTACTACTGGTATGATGGTTCACATATCAGTCGCTACCCACCGTGGGCATGCCAGGTCACATAGATTTAGCTTCCCACCATGGGTATACTCAGGTACTCATGTTGTCGTGTATCGTGGGTCTGTCGGGTCACAAAGAAGTAGCTCCCCACCATGGGCCTATAGGGTCACACATAAGCCTCTTTCCATTGGGCCATAGAAGTTGATCCACACAGGGTCTCTTGTCAGAATTCTTTAAGTCTCATCCTACCGTAGGTTTTTTGAATGTTGCATGCTAGATCTCATGATAACCGCAACCAAATTTACTCATTGAATTTAAACATTATTTAAATCCTCTATAGTGTATGCCAATTTAACCTCTTAATCGCTAGGGTCTGAATACTACAAACGACTCATGAATTGGATGCATGGTTTGTATGATTTTGACATTTTTTAAAAATTTGTCCAGTTGTGTCCATGTTTGGGCCGACCCCATTAGAACGACTGGAACTGACCCGACATAAGGTCCATTAAACAGTCATGGGTGTGTTGACCTATCCTGGACTCGACCCAACCTAGTTCATGCCTAGTCTAGTTTATTAGGCCGCATGTACATCCCACTGGCCCGCTCGGTCCGCCAGAGGGGGACTGGTCCCCCGCCTAGACGGGACATGGCAGGCGGTGACATCCGACTCCCCAGGCCACAAGGGTCATCAGTAGGTAGGACATCCCCACTTCGGTCAAGAAACTGTGGTTGGAAATTATATATCCGATTTGATTTACTGCATGGGGTCAGTGAACATGTGCCCCTGAGATTCGCAGCCCATGTCCTGGCCACCTACTAACAGCCCAGACAAGTTATCTTCAAGCTACGTTGTGGCTTGAGAAGGAGGGCCACTAGGTCCACACCTATGGTCTGTTATTCGTAATGATTACGCCTCCAACCGATGTGGGGTGTTTTTTCCCTAAGAAGGCCTTGAATCCACCTTTCCACCCCTTTCAAGTGCTCATCCATACAGAATGAACAAGTAGAGGGAATCAGGCCTTGTTAAGGTCGGCATGCGCCCAGCGCGTTAGAGTTTTAAAAGAAGGGGAGATTTGGTGATGATGTTCTATAAAAGCAAATTTATTAAATCACTATAAGAAAAATCACCATTAAGAATGGAAACATACCACTTTGATGAATGATTCGTGGGTGATACTATTGGTTGTTTGACCAACATTCATCACTTTAGAAAACAATTCAGGGAAAATTATTCACTCTAATAACCCCTACCTCGAACGATGTTCATCATTGAAGCGCTCCTCCCTCAATGATTCATGCTTCACTGGCATTAATCGCTTCCTAGTCCTATTCATCATACAGGGTCGACGTTGATAATGATCCTACTGGAGTACATCATTCATCATTGGAGGTAATCATTGTTGTAGGTTCGTCATATAATTTCCATAGTTCAATTCACGTTTCTCCAATGCATTGGTTTTTGAAAACAAAACATGTCTCATAGTATCTATTATGTTGTGACATCGCGCCATTACTCTATTTCATTTATGAATTATTGTATCTATTACACTTTAATTAATGTGTCAATACACTGAAAAAAAACGAGGCATTAAGGAGATTACTTTATTGATCGTTGTCACTAAACTGTTGAGCCATTGTCCTTCCCTAAATGGCTATGGAAGAAAATTAAAATAAAATTTTTAAGATATTTTTTTATTTTCCAAAGATTCATAAAATTATCTTTTCTAATCGACCCTTGCAGGTAAATGTTATGTTCTTTCTATGAGAATCTAGGAATTTCATTTTCAATGGTTCTCTCAGAGTTTTGATCCTAGAAGTAGTTTAAATGTTAGAAAAACACATTTTCATATTTACATAAATGAACATAAAAAAATTTAATAAGTTATTTATGGGCTCACTGGGACTCGGAATCATTATCCACCAAAGTGTGTTGTCTTGAAATAATTCCAAATGATTTTTAATTAAATTACATGGAATTTCATTGACATTGAACTGTGGAATCCTGAATCAATATGTTATATAGGTGTTTCCTGATCCAAAATGGTAGATATATGTTTTTTTAATTAATATGTTGATGTTCATATTATTAAACCAGAGAAATTAAAATGTGTTTCAATAGTTTTATTTTTTTCAATACCTATATTTCATTGGGTCATGGTTCCTGAATGTTTTATGATGTTTTTTTACCCATATGACTCATTTATTATGAAATGACACTATTTAATCGATGAATCTTGATTATGATAATTGATATTAAAGGTAATATTTCTAATGATATTATCAATTTATCATTCCCTTATTATCATGTTGTTAAAACATATCTTCCATGTTTACCGTTACTGGGAATCTGATCACATACTTTTTATATGTTAACTTTCCCTATGATATGATGAATGTTTTAAGTAGAAACACTGAAGGGGAATATCATTAAGTGATATGTTGAAGATATTTCACCGTGTTAGAAGATTATGTTTCCATGATTTAAAATAAACTAAATTATTATTTTAGAAATGCATAAATTTTAGTAATTTGGGAATATTCGTCTATAAGGGTGTATTATCCATGTATTCGAATCCTAGTTCAGTATATGTAAGCCCTTATACAATAGTGGAAGGATTGGGATAGTTGCTGAATGAGATCTTGCTAAGGTCATGTCATGATAAATTGATCTCTATTGATCTACATAATTATCCTTGATTAATACATGGTTTCCTTATATCGACATGTTGTACTAGAATTATAATTCCTTATGATTAAAATTTCCATGAGATAAAAAATGGACATTGAATTATTAGGATTTAGATCGATTGTAAAAATTCCCAATAGATTTTTTTTGTTGATTCCCCAAAATTCATGGTCAATATTTATTAGGTAGACCATTTCATGATGGAATTATTTATTTCATAACATATTAATTTTTAAAAACATATGTACAAAAAAATTATTTAGTAAAATAAAAATCATGATTCATGGACCAATTCATGTCCACATATTTAAATCATTTACACATTGCCTAATCTAAAATATAGAATTCTTCTCTCTCCATTCATAAATCACTTTGTGTCTTTTGAAAAATTGATCATTTTTTATCAGCTCTTGTTCCCTTTCAAACTAACTATCCTTAATAACATTTGAAATATATCAAAATCATCGATCTTCAACTTCGTATGTTTACTCTCTTCAACAACTGTATTTTTGAAAATGATAAAATTCAAATCATTAGTTTAATTTTCTTAAAAGAATTTAGTTTTATTTCAAGTTAAAAAACCATATTATTTTTCTAAAATAAATTTGACTATATTTTTCTATTCTAATATCCAATCATCATTCTAAAAATTTATATTGTGGAAATATATCTTCAACTTACTTTTTTATTTCTTGAGTTAGATAATCTACTCAATTTTTTATCCAATATTTTTAAGGCTCCCCTGATGTTATGTTGTATATTCGTAGACATCATCACTACATGATTAAATACTTGCATCTAAAACAATATAAATGATGCATACATCACTACTAGATGAGTTATCATTGTTCATTTTTTGAAAGAAAAATTATATTTTATTGATGATAATTTTTTTTCTTATGTTTCATCATCAATTGTTCCAATTATTTCTTCTCATATTCTTCATACTCATACTCTTCAAATTTATTACATGGTATTTTTTTCAACAATATATTTTTTATGTTCACAATACAATATTCTGAGATATTTTTTAAATTTTAATAATTTCTTTATAGATATTTTTTCAAAGAATTGCATTTTGTTTTTTTAAATGTTTTATTTATTCATATACATCAAAATTATGTCATTATTTTTTATAAATCATTATCATTATAATTTAATTTTAAAAAATCATTGAATTAGATTTCCATATTAGTTCCACTAATGAAAATAAGATATTTTTATCAATTTATATGCCAGAATAATATTCTGATGTTCATCCCAAGATAAATCATCAAGATAATATAAATATAAAACAATATAATCAAATATTTCTAGATTTTTGGTCATTAGTTATTTTAACAATTATTGAATCTTTCATCTTTGGAAAAATTTCTGAAATGATTATCACAGAATCATTAACTCTTATAATGTAATCATAAATACATTATTCATCAACCATTTTTAAATCATCAAATATATTTATCTAGATTTGTAAATATGATTACATAACATTATCATTTTATTAATTGATTCTTTTCAACTTATTACCCATTTTCTTAGTTTTTGGGAATCTCATTATAATTATATAAACATTTTTCAGTAGAATCCATAAAAAATAATTTTAATCTTTTCCATCGGATACTAAAAATATATAATGAACAACTATAAAAGAAACATCATTGAAGGGGGTAAATGCCAAAATTGTTCCATATATATTATATAGTCCATGCGTAACACCCTAAGGTTCTACAGTACACTTCTCTTTGAATAATACAGTAGCATGTGTTGTACGCAACTTCGAGTTCTAACAAACACCACAACCTATCAAACTAGTAGTTATGAATAGTAATACCCACTTTTTAAAATTTTATGAATATTATCTTTCAAAATGGAATTCATTTTTCTATTATGAGTATCAAAATTATCTTAGAGTGGATTTTAGGTATTTTTCTAAAAAAATTAAGTTTGTTATGAATTGTTAAAAATACTAAATTTAAATTAAAAACAACTTTATTATTCCAAATAACTTGTAGTGATATGTTATATAATTTACTGGTTTTAAAGTTTAATTAGAATAAATTTTTACCTTTTAATCCAATACTGTACATTAGACGTAATTTGACATTTAAACAAGACATAAACAAGTTTCAATCTTTTGATAGTTTTTATTTCCAAATAACACACTTTTTGTATTGACAACGGGAATTAATAGTACACTAATTTCTTCCACTTCTATGTTTTGAACATAGAAAAATGGATTCCACATCTAGAATCAGGATGTCCAAATTGTGTAAAAAGTTAATTTTTTTAGACATTTTAAATAATTACTTCGGTAAATATTTTATTTACCATGGTTAAAGGGTAAATCAAGTATGTAAGGGTAAACAAATAATATTATAATAATTTTAAACTAGCCTAACACGTGTCCTAACCCTATTGTATGATACATGTCCAACCATTGGAATCTTTGGGACGATTTTTCAAACCCATGGAGCCACTTGTTAGTGATAATGACACATTATATAAATTAAGTTAAGGTAATGTCAAAAATAACATAAGCATATATCTTTTAGTAAAAAATTTTTTACAAAGAGTTATACAAGTTATATTTTCAGCTAAAAATATTCATTAGAAAGATAAAAAAATTACCTATATCATGGTGTTTGTTTTATATTTTTTAGACATCCAATAAACTAAATTATTTATGACACAATAATGATGTAGTGTTTACCTCATTAATAAATGGTTTAATGAAATAAGATTATAAAGACTAAAATAATATCCCAAACCTATCCAATTCTTATTACATGATTTAATTTCTATCATGTGTCATATTATCTTCAACTATAATGATTTTAGGACCTTTAGAAATTGAATATCATTATATAATAAAATAATATTTTTCAATCATTACTAAAGAGCACCTCCTCCCCCTTATAAATAGCCTTCAACTATAACCAATTCCACACACATATGAAGCCCCTTGGATTATCTAAACTCTACGAAATTAATCTTAATACATCCCTATTCTCCTATTAGAAGCATTACCTTAGGATGAATTCACTTCAAGAGGTCCTTTTTTTCAAACCAATGGGAGTTACCCGATTTAAAGGTAACATATTGTCTTAAGTTATTTTCTTTTATTTTGCATCTCCAACCCCCCTAAAATCTCTTTTTTAATTTCTTTTATAACAACACCATTATCTTAAACATACTAGGTTTTTGTTATGTTATTAATTAGTACTTCACTTACACACACCTCTATCTAATCGGTATAGAACATAATGTTTCTTGTGGATGGAGAACTACGGCCTCACGAAAAGATGATTAATCAATCTGCTACTACCACCTCTTATTGTGGCCATTATAATGGAACTATAATTAAATATGATATTTATTATATTTATTTTTTATATACACTTTTGTAATTTCATTTTATATCATACCATTATTTATTTCATGTTGTATATATATACGATAATTTCATTTGAGGAAGTGCGGACTACCACCCCCTCAATGTGATATGACTCGTTCATACCATATATGGAACGTATAAAGGATGGTGTAAATGAACTTAGGTAACATATATAAGATATTATATTATAATGGAATAATAATATACCAATGTATCATTTGTTTTTTATTCTTTTTAAAATCAAAAATGAAATGGAAGTAGCGTGCGTGCGTAAGTACGAATTTCCAGCTCCACGAATGTGATGAGATTCATTCCCCATCGTAACCATTGAAGAATATTTTTCATTTGATTATTAAAAATATTTATTGAGAAAATTATATCATTTTGGATATTAATCAAATACATCTTGTCCAAAACAAACACAACTTATGTAACAAAACATATAAAGGGAAACGAATCAGTTAACACCGAAGCGACGATAATACTAAAAGGCAGTATTAGAAAATCATATATGATATCATATTTATGTATATGGTTCTTGTATAATTTAATAACAATGATTTAACTATTATAAAATAGGTTAATGTAACCTCTACCAAGGAAAAGTACAAGGTAAGGGTTAATTTCACGATCTTTTCATTATTTGAGGTTGTTTATACGTAACTATCTACTGGGACCTCTTTATCTTCCACATCCATGTTTCATAAAAATTTATTTCAAAAAATTCTAACTATATTATAGAATATGGGTTAACGAAATTTATAACCTTGTTTACTGTTTTATAATATGTTCATAAAGAATCTTTCAATCGTTCTCCAAACAAGTTCCTTTTTAACCTTTTCGACAAAAATAAGGTAAGAATGTCTTATTTTTAACTTATATGGCGAGTGAGACTATTTTCCACCATTATAAAAATTTTGAAGCTTCCTTTACAAGATAATAATAATATTTTCAAAGTAGATGTTTTCTTTTATAATTCTGTTACTTTGAAATGATTTCCAAAAAAGGAATATTTCTATCAAATAGTTTTGATTTCATCTATGTCAACAACCAATGATGGATTTTAAGTGTATTTGAAGTTGATTTATTATGATACAAAATATCCATATTATATTGATGGTTTTATGATATGTTTGACTATGGATGTGTTCTTTTAATACCATTCATGGTTTATGGATAAAGTATTGACATTTAGTATGCTAGTTTTAATATGAATGATTATGTTATGTTTAAACCTGTTCATATGAGGATTACATTAGACTTAGTAAGTGACAGGAGGAGCACGCTATAGCACCTCGATGCATCCATAGGTCTCATGATACAAACTAGTGACTTGGCACAAGGACTTGAAAAACTCTTTTTTGTAGTCTTGGAACAAGGCCGTGACAATGTGGTTATGATAGTCTGTCATTATGCATTCCATCATTTTGAAAGTGGATATTGATATTACATGTGACTATTTGACTAGTAGAATATCCATGTGAATAAGTAAATAGAATTTTTTAATATTATTTTTTCTATGTTATGCTGATGTTTGAGTTTAAAAGGCTTTTGTTTTAGTAATACATTGATTTAAATGTTTATAATTACGTATGAATGTTTCTTCTATATTGTTATCCTTACTGAGCATTGGAGATCACCCCTTTATATGTTTTATTTTTACTAGGATGTGAATAAGTATTTTAAGACTGACCTGTAGGGATAGTCTGAAGGGATATGAGTGTGATCTATGGAGACTATGTTGTTGTAGTTTCCCATTTTATCATGTAATGTAAGCCTTATGAATGTATCTAGTGTTTCCAAGGCTACTAAACTAATCGGTCATTCAAGACCTTACCATTTGTGATCATGCAAATTTTATGTAATAATGCCCCAACTCTGGGTAACTAGGGTTGGGGCGTTACAGTTGATATCAGAGGAAGTTTAGTTCAAAACTTAGAAGCTAGATTATATAAACTATGATTAAAGCACATATACCTAAGATGGAAATTGAGGATTAGTATGGAAGAGCATCCAAGAATTTTCGTATTGTAGAGATTTTGTGAGTTTACCTAGAAATACATCCCAATCTAGATACGGGCAGGTAGAGGTGGCTCTGGCATAGATGTACCTAGGGGTAAAACCTGAAAACACCACTTTGAGCTAGACTCGAATAGGAACTGGTGTATGACACCGGGCCTTGCTGCACTCTTGGTTACGACACTCCAGGGAGATATGCTTAGGATAATTATCACTTTGATTATGAACAATTATGAAGGGATTATGAGTATATACTTCCTCAACTAAAACATTTTTATGATTAAGAATTATGTCCATAAATTGTTCAATTTATGTTACGTGTTTTAGAAGTATGGAATTATGTATTTCGATTCATAATCTTATCTAGTGCATGACATTGTTTATAAATGGCACCTAGTGGAAGGAATGGAAACTATATCAATATACGCACTCAATATAGAGATTTTCCTACAACTCAAGAAAATTATAGTGGAGCTGGTGATACAACTGGTACTGATCAGTATATCACTATACTGGGACAACTCACTGAGGTTATGAATAATAACCTTACTCGCATGGATCACCCTGAACCACAGCATGGAGGATCAATGTTAGATCACTTCATGAGTAAACAGCCACCAACATTCAATGGGATTACAAATCCATTAGTATCTGAGAAATGGATAAATTCCATAGACAAAATATTCCTTGCCTTGGGGAGTAGTGAAAGGGAAAAAGTAATCATTGCAGTTTATAGCCTCACGAGAGATGTTGATCAATGGTGGTCATTGATTCAAAACAAAAAGTAAGATGATGAAGTATCAAATATGTAATGGAGGGAGTTTAAAGATATTTTCGTAAAAAATACTTTCCTCATGACCATCTAGCAGATATGGAAATGCAATTTCTAAGTCTAAGGCAAAAGGAGGGTGATAATGTCGCAACGTATAAGTCTAACTTTACAAGGATAGAAAGGCATGCTATATATTATATACGTAACCCATGAAGTAAGATTGATAATTTATTTTATGGGTTAAAACCATTTCTCTCTTGATTATTAGTCTCACAATCCTTCTCTTCTTATAAAGATATGGTCTCATGTGATCTCAAGACAGAAAATTAATTCTCTAAGTCTTACAACATTAAATAAAAGCAAGAGAAGAAGAGATCTGCTGATCACTTTTGAAATGGAAATAAGGGGAAGGAGGGAGATGTTTTATATCCATCCTGTAGTAAATTTGGGAAGAAACACCCTGGTACTTTCTAGAAGCGAATGGTAGTCTGTTACATGTGTAGTGAAAAAGGCCCCCAAGCTCGTGATTGCAATGGGAAGAAAGAGGCTACCAATGTTAAATGCTAAAACTGTAGGGAGATGGGACATTATGAAAATTAATGTCTTAAGCGTCAGAAGAACTTACCTCAGAAAATGCCAAGGGATCAAGTCCATGCTTATGTTATCACTACTACTGATGTAGAAGCTCCAAAAGACATGGTGGTAGGTAATTTAATGGTTTCTTAAAGTTTATCAAATGATTTATTTGATTCTAAATCATCACATTGTTTCATATCCTCCCAATTTTCTAAAAAAATAGATATCTTCAATTTGATTTAACAAGGGAGTTGTCTGTAAAAAATCCTAAGAGAAGTATCATCACAACAATGTTTTGTGAATCAGTTCCCATTAGAGTATATAAATGTTCTTTATTTGATAATATCATCATCATAACCATGATGGAATTTTATATAATACTCAGTATGGATTGGATTTCTGACCATGTGTCAAGGATTTATTGTATGAAAAATGAGTTTACAATTTTTGAGGATGATGATAATGAACCCCTTGTCTTTTGAGTGGAATCATCACCACCTAATTCTTATCTAGATCCACCCCCAGTAGCTCAACTATATTAAATTATTGGGGAGGAAGAGAATAAAATAACTGTGGGTGAGGAATAAAATGTTGAAATAGCTGATGTATTTATTTTAAATGAATATGTTAATGTGTTTCTTGATGATTTACCTGGACATCGTCCAGAATGAGAAATTGAGTTTTCCATTGATTTAGTTCCTGGTTCAAAGCCTATATCAAAGACCCCTTATAGAATGGCCACTTTGGAATTAGTGGAACTAAATAAACAAGAAGAGTAATTGAATAATAAGGGATTTATTCTCCCTAGTGTTTCTCCATGGGGATCCCTAGTCCTTTTTGTTAAAAAGAAATATGGATCTATGAGGTTATGTATCAACTATAGGGAGATCAATTCTATAAAAATAAAGAAAAATTATCCCGTACCACGCATTGATGATTTATTTGACCAACTACATAGAGGTCAATAATTTTTAGAGATTGACATTCAATCTGGATACCATCAATTGTGTGTGAAGAAGGAATACATTCTGAAGAAAACATTTCGAACTAGGTACAGGCATTACGAGTTTACAGTAATGCCTTTTGGATTGACTATTTAACCCTTTTTCTTCATGGATCTAATGAACAGTGTTTTCATCGAATATATCCATGATTTTGTAATGGTATTTATTGATGATATCTTGGTATAATCCAAATGCTATTAAGATCATGATAATCACTTTCTTATTATCCTGAAGACTTTTAGAATACATGAATTATATGGGAAGTTTAGCAAGTGTGAATTTTAGCTTCAGGAGATTTCTTTTCTTGGCCATATTGTCTCTAAGGATAGAATCTATGTTGATCCTTCTATGAAAAGAGAATTCCATGAATGGCCAACACCGATGAGTATAACCATGGTTTGTAGTTTTATTGTTTTACCAGGTTATTGTCAACATTTCGTCCAGAATTTTCCCCAATTGGATAACCCATTAACGAAGCTCACACGTAAGGGGGTAATTTTTTTGGACAAATCAGTGTGAAATTTTTTTCCTATAATTGAATACAATATTAGTCAATTCTCCTATCTTGACTCTACCATCAGGGAATGACGGGTTTGTAATTTAAAGTGATGCTTCAAAGAAAGGACATGGTTGTGTCCTTATGCAGAATGATAGGATTATTGCCTATGCAACATGACAGCTAAAAATTCATGAGTAAAACTATCCTACTCATGATCTTTAGTTAGCTGATGTACTATTTTCTGTGAAGATATGTAGACATTATCTCTATGGTGAAAAATGTTAGATATATACCGATCACAAGATTTTGAAGTATATTTTCTCACAGAAAGAACTCATCAGGAGGGAAAGGTGATGGCTTGAACTACTCTAGGATTATGATTACACGATAAAGTACCACTTGGGGAAGGAAAATAAGGTGGCAGATGCTTTGATCAAAAAGGATTATGGAGTTTTTAACTAGATGAGAGTTTAAAGGGGTCCTATTTTCATGGATCTAGTAAAGATGGATATGGGAATAACCATAGAATGTGAAACATCAATGATTTTTCAAATGGTTTCCAAACCATCTTTACTAGAATGGTTAGAAAGTTCTCAGGCTGATGATGAAGAGTTTCAACAGAAGTTTAAATCTTTGAATGATGGGAGATTGAGTGACTATGTGTATAACGATGGAATTTTTAAATTTGGGAATAGAATATGTGTTCCCGATATAATTTATCTGAAGAGGTAATTGTTGGACGATGCTCATGGTTCCAATTTCTCTATACACCGTGGGATCACCAAGATGTATATGGATTTTAAGGAACATTTTTTGTTGGGACAACATGAAGAAGAAGATTGCTGATTTTGTGACAAAATGTATGGTTTGTCAACATGTGAAAGCTGGAAGGAAACATTCTGGACGATGCATGCAACCTATTCACATACATGAGTTGAAATAGGATAATATTACGATGGAATTTTTCATGGGACTACCAAAGACTCCTATAAGGAACGATTATATATCGGTCATTGTTGATCATATTACCAATTCAGCACATTTTCATGCTATAAGAGAAGATTTACCAATTGAACGATTAGAAAGACTATATATTAATTATTTTGTAAGACTTAATGTAGTATCATTATCGATTTTTTTTTATCGTGATCCGCATTTTACATCAAGATTCTGGAAAAGTAATCATAAATACCTAGATACTGAACTTCATTTGAGCACTGCTTACCACCCCCAAACTAATCGACAATCAGAACAAACTATTAAAACCTTAGAATTCATGTTGAGATCATTCTCACTTGACTTTCAATGTATGTGGGATCAGTATTTACCTCTGGTGGAGTTTTCCTATAACAATAGCTTCCATTCAAGTATTCAGATGGAATCATATGAAGCTTCATGCATTAAGAGATGTCATAAACCAACCTGTTTGAAAGACATTAGTGAAAAAAACATAGCCCATAACTGGTGGAGAAAACTATGGAAAAGGTGAAGGTAATCTAGAACCACATCAAAGTAGCTCAATGTAGGCAGAAGAGCTATGCCGATAACCGAAGGAAGGATTTGGAATTTCAGGATGAAGATTAAGTTTTCTTGAATGTATCTACATGGAAGGGAGTTATACATTTTGGTAAGAAATTTAAATTGAGTCCCAGGTACATCGGACCTTTTGAAATTCCAGAACAAATTGTGCTTGTAGCATACCGTTTGGAAATGCCGCCAAATCTCTTCAAAGTCCACGATGTGTTCGATGTATCACTGCTGAGAAAATACATGCCTGGTTAACCCATGTACTCACCTATAATGAATTAGAACTGGAACCCGATCTGTCTTATTGTGAAGATCCTATCAAGATTCGTGATACCAGAGAGCAACTGTTGAGAAACCGGATGACTTGTCTGATAAAAGTTATATAGAGAAACCATAAGATAGAAGAGGTAACATGGGAACCTGAGGAACATATGATGAAGAACCACCAGAGACTTTTCATGTAGTAATATTCTAAAAATTTCAAGGAAAACATTATTTGAAGTAGGGGAGAATGTAACACCCCATGCTTTCATGGTACGCTTCTCTTTGAACAATAAATTAGCGTGTGTTGTATGCACCTTCGAGTTCTAACACCCACCACAACCAATCCAACTAGCCATTATGAATAGGAATACCCAATTTTAAAAATTTTAAGAATTTTATCTTTCAAAATGGACTTCATTTTTAGATTTATAGTATCGAAATTTTCTTAGGGTGATGTATTTGTATTTTTCTGAAAACATACAGTTTTTGATGAATAGTGAAAGTTACTAAAATTTAATTAAAACAACTTTTTAATCCAAATATTTTATAGTGATAAATTATACTATTGAGTGGTTTCAATGTATAATTAGAATATTTTTTTACCATTTAATCCAATATTTCTAATTAGACATAATTTTACATTTAAACTAGACATAAACAAGTGTCAATCTTTTGATAGTTATTATTTCTAAAAAATATGTTTTTTGTTTTAACAATGAGAATTAATTTTAAATTAATTTTTTCCACTTATCTATTTTGAATTTTGAAAAATGGATTCCATATTTTGAATCAGGAGGTCCAATTTGTGTAAATAGGTATCTTTTATTTTTAGAGATTTTGAATAATTAATTCGGTAATATTTTATTTATCATGGTTAAAAGGTAAATCTGGCACGTAAGGGTAAAAAAAATAATATTATAATAATACTGAATTACCCTAACATGTGTCCTAACCCTATTGGTGATACATGGCCGACCATGGTAATCTTTGTGTCGATTTTGGGACCCCATGGAGCCACTTGTAAGTGAAAATGAAACTTTATATTAATTAAGTTAAAGTAAAGACAAAAATGACACAAGCATATATCTTTTAGTAAAAAATAGTTTACATAGAGTTATGATTGTTATTTTTTTGACTAAAATAATTAATTATAAATATAAAAATATTTTCTATATCATGGTGTTTTTTTATAATTTTTTTCCATATAATAAACTAAATTATTTATGACACAATAATGATGTAGTGTTTACCTCATTAATAAATGATTTAAATAAATATGATTATAAAGACTAAATTAATATCCAAAACTTGTACAATTCTTATTGGATGATTTCATTTCGATCATGATTCATCTTATCTTCAACTTTAATGAGTTTTTGACCTTTACAAACTGAATATCATTATATAATAAAATAATATTTTCAATCATTCCTAAAGAGCCCCTCCTCCCAATTATAAAAAGCCCTCACCTATAACCAATTCCACACACCTCTAAAATCCCTTGGCTCATACAGACTCTTCCCAATTAATCTCCCTACATCCCTATCCTCCCCCTAGAATCCTTACCTTAAGCGTAAGGCAATTCAAGAGGTTTTTTTGGTTCAAACCAAAGGGAGTTACCCGATTCAAAGGTAACATCTTATCTTAAATTCATTTCTATTATTTTTCTTCTCCAACCCCAAAAATCTCATTTTTCCATTATTTTATAACCAAAACAGTATCCTAAATATAATAGGTTGTTGTTATGTTATGTATTTTAGCTACATTTACGCACACCTCCATCTAATGGGTATAGAACATAATGTTTCTGTGGATGGAAAACTACTGCCTCATGAAACGATGATTGTTCAATCCTCTACTACCACCTCTTATGGTGGATATTATGATGGAACTATAATTGAATATGATATTTATTTTATATATAAGCATCTGTAATATGATTTTATATCATACAATTATATGTTTCATGTTGTATATATATACGATAATTTCATTTGAGGAAGTGCGGACTACCGCCCCCTCAAAGTGATATGACTCGTTCATACCATACATGGAACATATAAATGATGGTGTTAATGAACTTAAGTAACATATATAAGATATTATATTATACTGGATTAATAATATAACTATATATCATTTGGTTTTATTCCTTTTAAAATTAAAAATGAAATGGAAGTGGCGTACGTGCATACATACAGATTATCGTCTCCACTAACGCGATGGGATTCATTCCACATCGTAACCAGCCAATAATATTTTCATTTTATTATTAAAAAAATATTTAAAAACATAATACAATTATGGATATTAATCAAATACATCATATCCATAAGAAACACGACTTATTTAACAAATGATATAAAGGGAAACGAATCAGTTAACACCGAAACGCCGATAATACTAAAAGGAAATATTAGAAAATCATATATTATATCATATTTATGTATATGGTTCTTGTATAATTTAATAAAAATGATTTAACTATTATAAATAAGGTTGTTTATACATAATTATCTATTGAGACCCCTTTATCATCTACATCCATGTTTCTTAAAAAGGTATTTCAAAACATTCTTACTATTTTATAGAATATGAGTTAAAGTCACTTATACCCTTTTTTTAATTTTTATAAGTTTTTTATAATGTAATCTTTCCGCCGTTTTCCAAACAAGGTCCTTTTTAACCTTTTCGACAAAATTAAGGTGAGAATGTCTTTTTTTAACTTATACGACGGATGCGGCTATTTTCCACCATTATAAAATTGTTGAAGCTTCCCTTACAAGCATATAAAAATATTTTAAAACTAAATGTTTTCTTTTATAATTATTTTAATTTTAAATTATTTCAAAAAAGATATATTTATCTCAAATAGTTTTGATTTTATCTATGTCAAAATCCTTTGATAGATTTTAATCTTATTTGAAGTTGATTTGTTATGATACAAAACTTCCAAATTTTATTGAAGAGTTAATGATATGTTTGACTATGGATGTGTTATTTTTATACCATTCATGGTTTATAGATAAATTTTTGACATTTCTTATGCTAGTTTTAATACTAATGTTTATGTTATGTTTAAACATGTTCATATGATGAATGCATTGGAATTAGTATGTGAGAGGTGGATCCCAATATAGATCCTCGATTAATCGTTAGGTCTCTTGAGACAAACTTGTGTCTTGGCACAAATATTTGAAAAAATATTATTTGTAGTCTTGGCACAAGGCCTTGACTATGTGGTAATGATTGTCTTGCAATATGAATTCCATAATTATGAATGTGGTTATTGATATTTCATGAGATTATTCGACTAGTACAATAACAATGTAAATTAGTAAATGGCATTATTTAATTTTATTTTTTCCATGTTATGATGAAGTTAAAGTTTAAAAGTCTTTTTTAGTTATACATTGCTTTAAATGTTTATTATTAATTTTAAATTTTTTCGCTATTTTTTTATCCGTACTGATCATCGGAGATCACCCCTTTCTATGTTTTATTTTTTCCCCGGATGTGAAGAAGTATTTTAAGACTGACCTACATGGATAATCTGAGGGGATATGAGTGTTGTATATGGAGACTATGTTGTTTTAGTTTTCCATTTTACCATGTAATTTAAGACATAAAAATGTATCTAAGGTTTCCATGGCTACTAAACTAATAGGTCTTTCGAGACTTGATCATTTGTGAGCATGCCAATGTAATGTAATAATGCACCGACTCTGAGTAGCTGGGGTCAGGGGCGTTACACCATGAGATAGAAGATAAGTTATTATCCTTTTCTTGCCACTCTAAAAGTTTCTTCTATAAATAACTAAATCATCTAAATTATTAATTGAATTGAAATTCTAGACTATCATTTTCTAATCTACTAGATTATCACCAAAACCTCTGTTGTTTCTCACAGTCTCAATTACTCATGTAAGGTAATCATAAATAATTTCATCATTATACATTTTTATATCTTTAAATATACTTCACCATATACTCAGCATGTATTTCATTAATTTCTCATTTCAATGAGATATTCTACTCAAATTATCACACACATTCTATGATATTGGGAATTACATTATATTTTCATAGAAATTTTCCTTACATTCCATCAACATAACATTTTTATCTTTTCCAGGATCTTATAATCCACTCTTTTCATCCGTTTTAACATCCACTTCATTTTTAGAAGGTCATAGAAGTATGTATAATTCTCTAACATCATGTCCCAGAGATAAAATAACGGGTAGTATCATATTCATCCAACAATTATGATTTTTAATCCACAACACTAAAGACCATATTTCTCAATGAATTGAAATTATCCATTCTTATTGATGGATAATTCATATGTAACCTTCCATTGATATAAATTGTAGTTACCAAATAGGATAGAGAAAAATGAGTTGAGGTCTAATTAGTGGTACCTTTTCTTTTTTGTTAATTTTTCTTACCTACCTTTAGATTGAACATTCGTAACCTATGAAAATATGTTACATAAAAAATCCACTCAATAATAATTATCATGGTCAAAATTATTATGAAATTTTTTTAGTGAAGGTGAATAACATGATCTTTAAATGGTTTGGTGAAAATACCTAATCCTTTCCATGTTGTTCATTCCCCCATCATGGATTAATTTCACTGACATAATTCTAGATTAAAAATGAAGAAGAAGAAATTATCTTTGTAACATAGTATAAATTAGTTTTATTATTATTATTTTTACCCCCACAACAATTGTCTGGTATCCCCCTTCTATATTGATAGAGATATATCACACGAAAAAACCAGCATTGAGATATGGTTATAACCCACTGTAGCTACAATCTTATTTCTTATTTTTTGACCCACTTTATAACAATCTTCAATACCATCACATGTATGTTGTATCAAAATCATATATGTTAAATCATGAACAACATGAATAAATACCATTAGAAAATTTTCATTTGGAAAAATCTACCATATTATTTTAAAATATTTATATTCTAAACATAAACAACAATAATATCAATTAAGAAATATTACCCAGTAATAGTCAGTCTAATTGACCTCAACATAGAAACCATTTTCACTTGGTCTCTATCTAATTATCTCTTTATGGTTCTTCATATTCACATTATTCTTTATGTAACATAAAATCAATCATAAACTCAAAAATAATATTTCTAATAGAGCTGTATCTGATGTATATTTATATGATGGATCTCTATATGATGAAACATGATACAATCTAATTCCATTAGATGGAACACAATATGATTGATATAATTATGATGGTACTCACATTGATGGATCTTTGTAAAATAGAAATTCCTCTGACTGATCTATATTGTAGGGATATTGCTATAATGGACCTCTATATCAACCAGAAAAATATTGGTTGGCATCTCAAATCCTATAAAAATTATGAGAATTATATTTATACATAAGGTAATTGTTTCTATATATTTATATATTGTTCCATATATTTATAGGTATCCTAGAATTTGTATGTTGGAAAAAAATCAATTTCATGATTAACGAAATTTATATGTTTGAATTTCAATGATATTAGAATTATAATTAAAATAATTTGAACTCCTCTAAATATTTATGGATACCTCTGAAAAATTATTGAATTATTTCAAAACATATATATTCATATAATTTTAAAACTATTATTCAATATGATTCTTATGCATGATGTTTCTTTTTATGGTGAATGTGAATTTTTAGTTTTCCTTGGTTTTAGTATGATTATTTGATTAATATAAAACCCATTTGATGGCCTTTCTCATACTAAACCCATCGGATGGACTAGTACATCATTAATTTACAATATATTTATCTAATCCATTTTATTTTTACACAATTTAAAGCAATTCATTAATTTTATTTTTGACTCATTAATGGAAAAATTTAAATGATTTATAATTTTGAAGCTTTGAGCCAATTAAAAATGGTTTAATACATTTTTTATTCTCCTATGGACATTATTACCCTTTTCATAATATTTCAATTATTTTCTCAAAAAAACCTTAGGCAGATGAAACTGTTCATTTGGATAAACATATCATATGAGGACTTATTAGTGTTAAGAGAATCATTTGATTAATTGTATCGACTTCTCTCCAGATGAATCATCCTCTAAAACAATTAATATTATAAATTAAAAAATCTACTCTATTATACAAAAAATGAGTAGTATAGTGTTATACATAAGATGAAACTCTATATTTTAGGCCTAATCCATCCAAAAACATGTATGATGGTTCAATGTCTTCAATTTTTTAATGAAATAATGTCTTCACTCGTTTGATGGATCAATGTTTCCACTCGTATATTTGATTAATGTCAAACCAAATCCCATTTTAATTTACTTTTACAACCTCAATCGTGTTTAATTATTATTCATAATGATTTATTGAAATTGAACGATCAATAAACCATCATTATGTTTTTTTTAAATAATGTTCTGATCTTCTGCATCTCTATATCTGTATCAAGAACAATGTTTCACATTGTTTTTTCATCTGATCATATATGTGTGATAGAACTTACTGGTTAGTTTGATTGGGATTATCTATACACCAAATCAGAACTTATTTTCATCTTTAAATATATTTTTTATCATGAAAATAATTACATTAGAATCACATTATTAGTGTAAAAATAACTATTGTTAGATGGATGAGGGACTATATTTCTATTTATATCGCTGAGGATTTTCGACATCAATGTTGAATCAAGGTGATATTTTAACATTATTAGGTAGACATAAAATTTCAAATATATTTTAAATGATTACAAAAATATTTATGTGTACGAATTTATCATGATTCATGGTGTAGTGACATTGGTTGTTCTAGATAAAGACCATAAGACAAAATTCATTTTTATGATGGCTAATATCTTGGGGGTTTTTTATAATTCAAAAACAATTTATTCCCTGGAATTAGAATATGGACAATATATCCTAGTTTAAGATCCAAATATTAAAAGAATTTCATTTATCATGTGTCATATATTTTTTATCTATTGGAAGATAATATCCTTTAGTGTATTTTCATATAAGAAAACCTATAATAAACTAGTGATATAATTCTTGTGTTAGGATGTCTATGTTTTTAAAATTTCAATATCCATTGTGTTGTTTAAATATTTGAGAAGTATCATTATAGTGACACGTAATGTTTCATGGGATTAATAAATTAGACTATCACCATTGAAAACACCTATAGGTAAATATATGTGATATATTTTCCAATAATTTTATTTTCATGATAAGAAAATAATAGGATATGTAATTGGTGAAATGTATAATAAATATGTTGGACCATATTAGATTTATGAGTACATTATTTTGGTGGAAAAAACACAAGGTATTAAATTCCAATTATACTATAAAACATAATGTAGACAAAATTTAAAAACAATAAAATACATTCCATACAATTACCACATTTTTAGTTGAGATAAAAATGTAATAGCCACAGATGTGTAAATGTAAATTAAATTATTAATAAATTATGAAATAAATGTTTTATGGTTGAGTAAATATCTGGGAAATAATAAATTTTAAATAGCATAACATGTATAAGGGGTCCTCATATTATGAATCATTGATCTTTATGTAATGAACTTAGAGTTACACCACCAATAATTCAATGAAACATCCCAAGGATTTGTATTTCAATATATTGGTAATTGTAAAACCATGTTTTAGGAATATAACATTTATTTATAAAAGAAATTTATTTATGGGAGTTATAAGGGGATATAATTGGAATTTTGTATGGTTTTCATGAGGGTTTAAGAGTAGGTGTATGGTATTAGTACCATCAATTATTACTAGGATTTTATTCAAGTCTATTTTGAAAATATACTACAAAATTCATGGTTTATTACATAATAAAAAAACTATTCATTTAGAAAAAAGTATTTTTTAAAAGTTAAAATATTATTGAAATCATGAACACTGTAATGGTCATAGGGAGAAAGAATATAGTATTTTCACTCACGTGAACCCCATAATATTGAAATATCTATTTTCCTATAGATTGTTGATCTTAATCAATCTATCCCATGTATATCTAATCTATCATTTATAGGGTTGATGGGATTTGAATTATGATGATTATATCCTCTAGATCATTATTATTATAGTGGCTAGTAATAGATAGATGTTATGTGAACTTTCTATCTCTTGCCTTATGTTATTTTTTATTATCTATGATAAACACATAAATACTGTGTGTTTTGATAAATTTTTTGCATTAATATTGTATAAATATAATTCATTTACCTCAACTGGACTCTAAATTCTATATGGAAAGAGGATTATTAGATTTTTGAATGGAAACATTATAATCATCGTCTTAATGTTGTAATAATATCTATCCTATGATCTTGTATATGTGCACATTATCTAGTATATTGGATATTCATTTTTTTAATTATAAATATTTTAACTATGTGGATAGAATAATTGTTCCAAATGTGATTTTTGGGGATAATTTTTTAGTTATAATAATAATGGAATTTTTTTTTGTGTTAATGAGACTTTTGAAACATTATGATAAAATTTCAATTAATATTTAAAAGATTTTTTGATATTGATAATGATGTGTTACATGTACATTCATATATTGTATTTTAAAAAATGTTTTTTAGGTAAGGGATAATAAATTAGTAAGACTTATTAACGAAGTGTAAATTATTTTTTAGGTTGATAGTGAACATATTCCATAATTATGTTTAGGGTTCATATTGGGTTTGGTGAGGAAGTTAAATAATTGTTGTGTTATAATTCTACTCAATGTACAGAGGTTCACATCATGGTTATTGGATGATACACATGGTTATTTTATTATATTGGTCAATTATAGAGGATTGTGCATATAGGTGAATTATTTTGAACAATATTATATGTTTAAATATGTCAAGACCCATCCCCTAGGGCCCATGTCGTAACTACCCCAAGCCAGCCTTCAATAGGCCAGGGGCAGGCAACTAGCATCAAAGGTGTAACTTCCTAAAAATGGGAAGACATTGCCTTTATGAAACGTATACACACCCAACCAGAGTACAAATAGAAGAAAACACTAAGTAAAAACACTCTATCAAGTGTACTTAAATTAAAAGGGGTCCAAGATACATGCCCAACTGTAAAGTAAAAGTACAACTGAAAGGGGAAAATAGCTGAAAGGTAGAAGAAACTCCAGGATCATCATCCAGGGATCCTACCTGAAGGGTAGGTACAAATGTCCTTCTCAGAACTCCAAGTATACTGGTCCGCTCCGTTTACTGTCACGCCGAGTGGTCCACCTCCGGGTACCGTCCATTCCTGGCTCACTCTCGGCCTCCGCCAACATAGTCTGTCGTCTGCATCCAACACAACGAGGATCAGGCATAGCCTGTGCAGGGGTGAGTATAACGATACTCATTAGGGTCCCCGAGACCCTAAAGGTCTCACAAAATCCAACAAGGATAAACCAAAAAGTATCAATTCAATGTATAACCATTAATTAGGTATATGCCCATATATATACCTAAGTTATCAAGTAACCCATCTCAATAATAAGAAAAACAAAAGGGTTATTGAATAATCTCAAGATAGGATTTTCATTAACGACACTAAAGCTACTGGAGAACTCCTCCTCTGTCGAGTACGGTGGCCTTTTTGTGACTCTGAGGTGCTACTCAATAACCTTAGACTACCGAGGTACTCCACCTGTCGAGTACCGTGGGTCTGCTACCAAACTGGGAGCTCCGTCCACTGTGGGTCTGACCCCAAACCGGGCGCTCCCCCTAATAGCCATCTAAGGTACTCCTCCTGTCGATTACCACATGTCTACTGCCAAACCAGGTGCTCCGTCTGCTGTTGGTCTGCCTCCAAACCTGGCGCTCTTTCCACTGGGCTAATCGAATCACTCTGAGTCAAATCGGTCAAGAATTCATCAGGTCTATAGCTACTAGGTATTGACACATTGTATGCTCATCTATGGTAGTATCCGCTCCACAAGGTAATGTTAGATACTCCATGTCTCACGAAGCCTAACATGTAAGTATCTAAAAAGAACCGCCATGTCATAGAGGTCTCAACGCAATAGACGGCGCGTCAATCAGACGCCCGGTCTCTGAGTTATCAGCCTTTTAGTCTCGGGGGCCTAGTTGGTTTCATGTACGAACCAACCATACCGTATCTCAACTATACTGAGAACTCCAGTGTGGTATTCTCAAAGGTATGGATATGCTCCGAGAAAACCGGCGTCGTAGACGGTCTGTTAAATGGATGTCTGGTGCCAAGGATTTGGCCCAACAAGTTAATGGGTCACTAATGGGCTCGGGTCCGATCCGACCCGACCGGATCGACTCACCCCAACCCAGTCCGGGACGACCCGGTCTGGGTCGACCCGGTCAGACATGCTTAGTCTAACCTATCCCATTGGGTGGGTCAGCCCACTATGTTTTAACATGAAATGTTGGGCCTGACCCAACGGACCGCGAGGGGGGTTCGGCCTGGGAGTCGCCACATAGGAGGCTCGGTAACTCGGCCCCAGAGAACAGGTGGGTTCAGCCATCGACACCGCGGGGGAATCCGAGGGTCGACTCGAGAGGCCAGAGGCTTGGAGGCTAGTAGGAAGGTCGCGTGGTGCACGGCAGGCCGGCTGGTCACCGGTAGGCCGCGGCTGCACCGGGCATGTAACACCCCGAGAATTTATGAAAAATATTCTTTTTAATTTCATTAATGTCTTGTGTTGTATGCTACACCAAAAGGAGCTTGCAAAACACACATCCTTGACTTGCCTTTCATTACACGCAATCGCGACCTTCCACGACAGCGTGTGTAGTACGCCATAACGAGTTTCACTAAACAACAATATGCTATTAAAATATTATTAAAACTAGCCATTATGAATAGTAATAACTGCTTTTTTAAAAAAAATTAATTTTATTTTTAAAAATGGACATCATTTTTGGATTCGAAATATCGAAATTATCTTAGGGTGAAATTTTGGTACTTTTCGGATAACTTTCATTTTCTGATGAATAGTGAAAATTACTAAATTTTAATTAAAAACAACCTTTTTAATCGAAATGATTAATAGGGATAAATTATTAATTTTAGTGGTTTTAAATTATATTTAGAATATATTTTTAAAATTTAATACAATGTTGGTCATTGGATGTAATTTCACATTTAAACTAGACATAAACAAGTGTCAATCTTTTGATAGTTATTATCTTTTAAGAACACGCTATTTGTTTTGACGACGGGAATTCATTTTTAAATTAATTAATGCAACTGATATGTTTTGAATTTGGTAAAATAGACATCATTTTTGAGTTCATAATATCAAATACAGCTTAGGCCTAATTTTTGGTATTTTTCTGAAAACATTCAATTTTTGATGAATAGTGAAACCACTAAGTGGTAGTTAAAAAAAGGAATTTTCATAAAACGTAATTTTACTACTTCTGTGGGTGGAATTTCAAAAATCCGAGAGACACGGTTGATGTCAGTAAGTAAAATGTGGTACAATGAGATGAAAATAATTTTTGGTGAATAGTAACTTTTTACTTTTTTTACCACGGTTAAAAGTAAATAGGGGAATTAAGGGTAAAAATTATATTATTATTACCCTAAAACATGACCTAATTCTATTGGATAAGTGTAATGCGGCCAAAAACAACCTTAGGAATAAAATATGACCATTTAGGCCCACTTGGATTAGATTAGGACATTTATTATTAATTTATTTAAAGAATGGTTAAAATAGTTAAAATCAATGTTTAATAAGTAAATCATTTTTAATATAGAGTTATACATAAGATAAATTCAAATATAAATATTCATTAGAAAGATAAAAAGATTTCTTAGATAATGGTATCTTATTTGTAATTTTTAGACATTAAATAATTTAATTTATTTATGACACAAAGATGATGCAGTAATTATCTTATTAATGAAATATTGACATAATTGATGTTATAAATACCCAAATAAATGTAATTTGAGACTTTTTTGTGAATTCAACTAGTTTTATAGGATAATATTACATGTTATTATTGATTTAATTAACTTTGTATGAACTAATAATTCTGTTATGATATTCAAAAAAATTAATTACAAAATAGTGTCAAAATTGACATGAAATAGTTTTTAAAACAAATATTATATTATTAATTGTTATTTTATTCCTAAAAATCTATGGTTCGGCCAAATTACTTAGATAAGGTTATAAATATTAATAGTAAACTACTTGGGGTTCTTTTTTCTTATAATCGTATGTTTATTAACCTTATTGTGTAAGAACACAAAAAGACACGGTAAAAGTAAAATTATCTAAATTAAAGTTAAAAATAAATGATAAGGTTTAAATAGTAAACTAAACATGTCCAAATTCTATTGGATGAGAGTATTTCGACCCATCCCCACCTTATCTTCGAAATTACTCAATTTTGAGCTAATTAAAACCGAATTTGGCTTAATAATAAAATAATATTTTTAGATTTTCCAAAGGAGCCCCTCCCCTCCCTTATAAAAGGAAACCTCCTACCTCTCTTCCTCACACCACTTTGAACCTTCATGCTTGTCAAACCCCTGAAAAATTATCTTCTCCACTTCCCTAGAAACATCCTAGAGGTTCTGGTCTTCCTCAATGTCCAATTTTAGTGCCCTAAAAGGAGATCTCAAAGAGGCGCTTCAAAGAAGATGTAATGTCCGTTACCGATTATTTCAACATTATTTCTTCTTCCACTTCTTCTTCTTAAGTTGTTTCATTATGAAGTAATAAAATCAGTATCACTCATATACTGATATGTTATTATAAGTATTAAACAACCCTATTTCAGCATCTATCCATCCTACGGAAAACGAAATCACCACGCGTGCGTACGTACGGAATACCGTCTCCACGCCGTGGTGTAATCTATTTTCCACCACCACCTTACTTAGATGGGTATAATGGTGTAAATAATAACTATATATGATTATTGTAAAGTGATATTGATTCTGAAATATTATACATACACTCCCATACAATTCCACGATCATGAGAATGATATCATCGCTCGTGCGTACGTACGGACTACCGTCTCCACGACGCGATGAGATTCATTCTCCACATTAACCATTCATGAATGATTATAAAGTATATATAATAAGTAATCATGAAATATATGACATAATAATGATTTTGTATTTATGTGTATATATATGTATGTCATCTACATAATTTCATTCAACTCAATAAGGAAATGAAGACAACGTTCATGCGTACGTACGGCCTACCGTCTCCATGAACGGTGTATTTCATTCCATTTACTGATCTGTTATATATATGTATATTCAAAATATATATTATATATAAATCATGTTTTATTTTCTGGAATTAAGTAATCATGATCTAAGTAATCATATGAATAATTACAAGTCAAAACACGGATGACAAATGTAACGATTTTACCCAAAACGCTCTTTAACATGGAATTTACAAAAAACGGGTAAAATAAAGTCATAAGTGAACCATATATGATATCATAAAAATAATTATGATTCTGTAATAATCCAATAACATTATTTAAATCATTATACAGGAGTTTCGGACACTTACGAAGCAAATCAGACCTAAGGTAAGAGATAATTGTGCAAATCTCATTTTTATCCGAGATTGCTTATTCGTATGTATTTACTGGGGATATTGCTATCATCCATTTCCATGTTTTATAAAACTGTATTCATGTATTTTTAATGTCCTTTTACCGTTTTTGACTTTTAACCCATGGTATGGAAGGAATCTTTCTTTTATTTACCCTACAAGGTACTTTTTGACTTTTCCGACAAAAGTACGAGAAGAATGTTTTTTAACTTATACGGCAGGAATGGATTTTTACGGTTTTATAAAGCCTTATTTTCATGAATCTTCCTCCAAAATATTTCATGAATATTTTCAAAAAAATCCTTTTCATTTAAAATTAAAGGGCATTTTGTGAACAGAAAATTATTTTCAAGATGAAAGGATATTTTCCTCAAGAATTCATTTCGAGTGATTTATCAAAACCATATTCCATCTAAGATGACACTATTTCATATGTTTATGTTTCAAGTATCATGTCTCAATGATTTACATTGTTTCACTTTTCTTATTACGAAATGATATCCATTTCTTTTATATGGATTATGTGATGATGGGATGATGTTTATGAAACCCATTTTATTTATTGGGTTATTATGAATGATGTATGTTTATTTTGTGGCACAAGTAAGAATGATTTCATTATGAGATGGGTGGGACCTATATCTCCCTCCAATTCATTGGGTAAAGATTCATATCTCATGAGATAGACATGGCTGGAACAGTAAGTTAATCTGGTTCAGTGTTACAGGACTAAAACGAGGAGTGAACTCGATTCAGAAAGGGACTTTGTCCACCAAGATGGTCTTGGCAGCAATGCCTTGGCTACTATGGAAATCATGACATGTGATGAATGGTTTCCACAATTACATGTTTTATTCCCATGCTATTTTATCATT
Organism: Viscum album; assembly: GCA_963277665.1. Classification (NCBI taxonomy): domain Eukaryota; kingdom Viridiplantae; phylum Streptophyta; class Magnoliopsida; order Santalales; family Viscaceae; genus Viscum; species Viscum album. The sequence goes on from OY728148.1 coordinate 1,147,442,980, forward strand.
CTTAATGTTTCTTTATGATCTATACCTTACGTACTTCCATGTTTTATGTCGTTGCTCAAGCTTTTGATATTGAAACATTATGTTCATGTTTTTAAGTTCAAATGTATATGGTATGTTTTATTTTATCCATGATTACCCTTACTGAGCATTTAAGGTCACCCTTTTTATGTTTTCTTTTCCCCAGGATATAAAGAAAGGTTTTAGGTATGAAAAAAGGGAAGATCTTTATGAGAGATGTTGAAGATCTTTCACCACGATTAGAAGATTACGTTCCATGTTTCCAAAGACACTAAACTATTACGGTCCTTGTGTGTGTGTTTTTTTTATGTACTAAGTATTCTGAAAAAGTAATGTAATGTCCATGTACGTCAAGCTTCGGGCCTCTATAGTTGGTATCAGAGTAAAGGTTTAGTCATCCTTTGGAAAGTAGGATGAGAGAACTTTAGTGAGATCCCTATAGATATTTCTACGGTATGTATAGGGATGTCCCTAAGGTTAAGTATAAGTATAGGTTATAGTTCTAGAATTACGGTAACCTAAGACGTTAGATATTGAAGGTACTCCCCCTTTATTATTTTGTTTTCCCTAGCATGATTTTTCCCTCTCACGCTATTCTTTTTCGGTTTTAGGCGATGGCTGGAACCCGAAGAACTGTGTTGATCAATGTAATAGACAATGCAATGATTGTCCTCCTGAACAAACAAATGTTATGGGAGATGGAGTGAAAAATCTTATTTCTATACTTACACAAGCTATGAATCATTCTGGACTTCCAAATGAGTAGAGAAGAGAACAAAATTCTATTGAGTCCTTCATGAGGCAATGTCCACCTTCTTGCTGAACAATGGATCAGTACTACTGAAAAGATATTTTCAGTTCATCAATGTTACGAACATGATAAAGTCATCTTAGCATTATATCGTCTGGAAGGTGAAGCTGATCAATGGTGGAATCTTATCAAGAATACGAGTCCAATAGATGAAATTGAGTCCATAGAATGGGACGAGTTCCAGAACTTATTTTTCAATAAGTACTTCCCTCATATTTTTCGAACAAATATGGAGAAGGAGTTTCATGAACTAAAGCAAAAGGATGATGAATCTGTTGGTATATACGAAGCGAATTTTACAAGGATAGCAAGGTATGAATCTGGCTTTATCATCCAACCTGAAAGTAAAGTTGATCAATTCTTCAGTGGATTAAAACCAAATCATCGAAGGGCATTAGCTATAAGAGACTATAGTATCTATGAAGAAATTTTGTGTTGTTCTATCAAGGTAGAATTGGAAGTTGGTGTTTCTTATCCATCTCATGGTTTTGACAAGAAATGAAAGATGGAGTTCAAGGAGAAATCTCAGAATATTGGTGAAAAGAAGATGAATTTTTCCTTATTCTCAAAGTGTGGAAAGAAGCATGGTAGAGATTGTCTTAAAGGGACTAGAAAATGTTTTAAGTGTGGAAAAGAATGTAATCGATCAGCTGAGTGTCGAAGTAATGGAAAAAGGGTTTCTAATGATGTGAATAAAGAAAAGATTTCAGAGAATGCACCACCAACACATCAATGTTTCAAGTGCAAGGAAATGGGGATTTATGCTAATAAATGCCCTAATCCAAGGGTTAGTGATGATCGACATGAGAAACCACTTAAGGCAAAGTACAATGGGAAGTCACATGTGATCCATATTGGCGATGTTGAATATGACAACAATGTGGTGGAATTATTATGTTTTCATGTAATGGGATTCCAAAATAATGTTGTATATAGTATCTTAGAATATTGGAATATTTATGTACTGGACTATTATGGTTTTCAATGTTACCGGTAACCATGAAAAGTGATTGAAATTTTTTTTGTAAACAGATGATATGCGCATAATGAAGGGATAAGATGATAATGAGATGTTTGATTATATTCATGAGCTCATGATTGATATAAGGACTAAGTGATATCATGGTTTGAGTATAAATAATTTTGAGGATTTTGGTTTGAGGAAAGTGTTAACTTTTAACTGCATTCATGTTTTCACTAAGGTTCAATGGGTATTCATTCTTCAAAAGAATACATGATTAAGGTATTCACATGTTTTTAATTTGACCAACAAGATATATCTTATGATATATTGGGGATAAATGATGGCATTCATGTGATTGTTATGTGACATTTCAAGTAATCATTTTTTTTATACTATGAGCTTGGAACAAAGTATTTTAGATAAGCCTAAATATTGGAATGGATTATGTTGGACATAAGTTAGGATAAAACTTTTTTCGATATTATTGATGGGATGTTATAGTAATATAGTTTTAGAAAAAGAAAAACATGGAGGACGGGCGATAGCCCATCGCGTCGGACAAGGCTGTGGGAATCGAACCCACAACCGAAGTGCGACTGGCCTTTAGCGCCTACCACTGGCCTACAAGAAGTCCCTGTTTAGTAGAAACTAGTTTTATTATATTATGCAGTATGATATATGAAGTATAAGTCCATTTTAGGAACCATATATGATTAATCTCACTATAGATGGACTTATGTAAGTTTTGATAACTTTTCTAAGCTTTTTTTTGAGACAGATGGAATGACCCATCATTCTATCACATGATCTGATAACACATCATGAATGACAAATTCAACTTCATTTCTTTATGAGATGAAGTGGAAATTGTCCATAGAACAACCAATGGTGAGACAATACCAAAATCACTAAAGTATTTCTTCTAATTCCAATTTCATCAACTTTAGGGAAATGATATTGACAACCAAAAATGGTGTCCTAGACTTCTTATATCTGATGAATCAGATGGTACCTTATATCATCACAAATTTAGGGCTTTGTGATTGATGGCTTTTCCATCGTCATGTTCTCTACCACTCTCCATCAAAACATGATGGTTAGATTTCTCTTCCATATCCATATTTTCACCTATGTGGAAACCCAGTGATTATGTAAAGACCTAGAAATTTCAACAAAATTTATTTCTTAATTTTCTTTGGAATTTTACAAGAATGCAGTTTCTGACAGCGCCTGATTCCGAGGCCCGGTGTGCCCGGAATCATTTTCCAAAGTTTGGCTCGAGTATGTTCAGTGAACGAACGAATCGGTTTTTCAAACTTTTGAACCAGTGCTCAGAATCAAATTCTGAGGGCACCGATGTAACCGCAACGCCGATATTTGCTTATGAATGCCTATTCCGGAGTTCCGTTTACTCGAGAGAAGTTGATAAAAATTGTGGAAGTTAAAAATAAAAATTTAACAACAATTTTTATTTTTCTCTAAGTGTTTTTATCCTTTTGGAGGATGTTGGGTAACTACCCAACATCCCTTTGTAGGTTATGAAGGAGGTGGGGACCACAAGAACCCCACCCCTTCATATCCTCTAACCTCCTCAAATCCCATTAATTTTATTTACTTATGATTATTATGTTATGGAATTAATTAGGTGAGATAATGTGGAATTCAAACTCTTGAATTTCAAAAGGTTTGTTGTGTTAATAAAATAAGAAAGGAGCTTATTTTATTTTGTTGTTAGAGTTTTGTCATTGAGAGGTTTTGGGAAGAACATCTTCTTCATTGACGAAGAACTCGAAGAACATCGGTCTCCGACGAAGAACACTGAGTTCTCGGAAACCGACTACCGCGACGTCGCCGACGTTTTCTTCCGCGACGTCTTCTTCCGTGACATATCTTCCCGCGACATTTTTCCGCGAAAAATTTCTCCACGAAGAAAACCCCATACAAGCTGCGCTCGAGGTAGGGGATTTATTTTATTTAGTTATTTTCATTAGTGATTTCTAGTTTGTCAGTCTTCGTGGATATACGATTAAATGTTATCGACTAACGATAGGGGGATAGACAGCACAAACACGGCCGAACCTCCTCCTTTATCCTTGTTTGATTCATGGTGGTTGGGACAGAAAGGCGTGGTGCCGTCGCACCACGCGGGATCGTACGATAAGTAATGTGTGGCGCCGTCGTGCCACGCCGTGAAGTTGAAAAAGGACCTCCGATCGACGCACCGTCAACTGCGTAGCGATCCTTGGAATGAGAAGGTCGTATAGGAATATCGTACTAAAGGTTTCAGAATACTTTGGGTTCGGACGGGTTGGTTCGGATACGAAACCAATCGGGCCCTCGGAGCGGAAACACTTATATTTTGAGCTCCGGACGTCCGATTGACGTGACGTCGACTTTGATGGATTCCTATATGTGAGACAGACCTTTTGGCCTACACCGCTCGAGGTTTGGATGCCGTCGGAGTGCGGTGGGGTTGGTTCGCTCACGAAACCAACCGGGCCCCTGGAACGAAAAAGCCAATAACTCACAGACAGGGCGTCCGATTGACGCACCGTCTATCTCGTTGAATTCCTCTTGACAATACGGAACTCTTGGCATTCTCGCCCGAGTTTTGGTTGCTGTTGGATAGGGGCCGGGTTGGATTGAACCCGAAATCCAACCAAGCCCTTGGAATGGAAAAGCTGTTATCTTTCAGAATGGACGTTCGTTTGACGAACCATCTGTAGCGTTGGTGATCACATTGAGAAATAGTCCCTATGAGTATACCCTATGAGAAATCGGGGTACAGTTGAGATACAGCTGGGTTGGCTCACTCACAAAACCAACCGGGCCCCTGGGACGGAAATGCTAATAAATCCCAGACCGGGCGTCCGATTGACGCACCGTCTGTTGCGTTGAGACCCCTATGACGAGGCGGTCCTTTGAGAAACTTCTTCGTGGGACTTTGAGATACTTGAATTATCAACCAGTAGCTCGTGGAGCGGACCCTCCCGGAGATGATTGTGCGGAGTATGGAGACCGTGTAGCAAACTGAGACCTGGCGACTGCTTGACCGACTCGACTTGGAGTGAGTCGACTAGCCCAGTGAACGGAGCACTACTTTGTTTGGGTGTAGACCCATGGAGGACGGATCACTACCTGTGTGACAGTGCAGACCCACGGTACTCGTCCGGAGAGTACCCCAGCAGGATACTAGGGGGTGTTCACTACTGTGTTTGGGTGATATACCTCGGCGGGAAGCACTACTGTGTCTGGGTGGCTGACCCACGGTACTCGACAGGAGGAGTACCTCAGCAGTCATAGGATAGTGAGAAGTACCTCGGAGTCGTGACAGGACCACTGTACACTCCAGAGACGGAGCTCTTCAGCCGGTACAGTTTCGATAATGTAAATCCTGGTTTGAGCTGAGACTTTTGATCTTTGTGTTTCCTCATGATTGAGATGGGTTACTTGATAACTTAGGTATATGTATGAGCATATACCTGGGTAGTGGTTATCCATTGATTTCATAACCCTTGTGTCTCCTCATGATTGAGATGGGTTACATGATAACTTAGGTATATGTATGGCCATATACCTAAGTAGAGGTTATCTGTTGAGATCTTCATTGTGGTTATCCTCGTTGGTTTTAGTGAGAACTTGAGGGTCTCAGGGTCCCTACTGAGTATCGTTATACTCACCCATGCACGGTCTATGCCCACACCTCATTGTGTTGGTTGCAGACGACGGGCAGTGCGGACGGAGGCCGAGTGTTCGAGGACTGGACGGTACCCAGAGGTGGACTACACGACGAGTCAGTATTCAGAGGTGGACTTCACGGCAAGACGACACTCGGAGGAAGTTGACGGGCGAGAGCATTGTGGAGGCTATCTGTACCTACCCTTCAGCTAGGATCTGTGGTGGATGATCCAGAAGCTGCGCCATTTGTACCTACCCTTCATGTAGGATTCGAGGAGGACGACCCAGGAGCCGCTTCTGTTCTTCCAGCTGTTGTCTTTTTCTGTTGTAGTTGTATTTTCAGTTGGATTTGTATTCTGGCCTATTTACTTTTCAGCACATTCTTTAGTACTTAGTGTTTTACATCTGCTTGTACCATGAGGTGTTTTGTTTACTTTTATAATGGAAATGCCTTCCCAGTTATCGGGATTTACGCATTCGGTGCTAGTCGCCAACCCATGGACTATGGAAGGCGGGCTTGGGGTAGTCACAGCACGGGCCCCGAGGATGGGTCATGACAAATTGTTATCAGAGGATTCGGTTCTACCGCAGAACTTATAAATCTGATATTTTCTGTCTGTGAAGAAATAGTGTTAAGGGTACTGAGTGAGGTCTTCAGTTCAGGGAGTCCAGTGTTGGTGCGGGCGGCCGGTGTATCCATACACCAGGACCCTGACAACCGAATTCCGACCTTGTGCACGAAAACACGGATTGCATGTGTGTTTCCAGAAATTTTATTTAAATATCAGCTAAAACCAGGTCAGCTCACTAGGTATAATCATTTGACCGTGTCACGTAGTTTCTTTCAGGATGCCTTTTCTCGGACGACCAGCTAGAGCCCAGAGGGATGTGTGTACTGAAAGCCTGCCAAGTGACGAGGCTTCAGTACATGGCCCTCTTGCAGTTAAGGAACCATCGGTACTACCATACGTTGGGCCACCGATGCCACCAGCCCCAGCAGTAGGCGATGCACGCCACTTGAGCGTGCTGCATGAGTTCCAGCGCCAGAGGCCACCCAGGTTCCGGGGAGAGACGGACCCGCAGGTGGCTGAGGTTTGGCTGGAGGCTGTGGTGAGAGTCTTCAGGCTATTGGGGACACCGGCAGACTTCATGGTGATCTTTGATGCCGGCCTTCTTCAGGAAGCAGCAGGTAGGTGGTGGAGCCACTTGTTCCAGTTTTGTGACGGGATGGCCTTCACATAGGAAGACTTCGAGACCTTCTTCAGGGTGGAGTTGTGCCAGTAGCTCTACACCCCGAGTGTGTACAAGAGCTTCTGCCTTTGACGTAGGGTTTTCAATCAGTAGCCGAGTCATCTGTGGGCAGTAGACAGATGATTCAGAGGTCCAGGAGGACCAGAACAGTAGTTGGGCGATCTCGGGTTTTAGGATCGGTGGTGCTGGGCACCTAGGGTGGGGTCAAAGCTAGGCGTGCCAGAAACGGATAGTGTTACTCCTACGGCAGGAAGGGTCACCTGGCATGTGACTGTCCGACTCCTCGTACAATTGATCTGCAGGATTTGGAGGAGCCACCGAGGCAGAAGCAGAGGCGGGTGCTTGAGCAACAACCGAGTAGTGGACAAGGCAGTAGAGCTCCGGGAGTAGGTGGATAGGAGCGGAACAAGTGGATATGTCCGTTGTAATTCTAGTTCCATGTTGCTGTTGTATTTGTGTCTTTGTACTATGAGCTTCAATAATAAAAAGACACTTATCTTTGAGATGTTTTCTTTCCAGTCCTTTGTTTGGTCTATACTGAGTGGTACCGGTTGAAACTGTTTACTTGACCCTCACTTTCGATATTTCTACTGTAGGAGTCCTAGTGACCTCACATGGATGCCGACAGTGTGACTCGACCCTTGGATGTGAGAGAGACAGTTGGATCTCTTGGTAGTTACGTCGAGGCATTATGACGTCATCCATGGCATGAATACATCATTCATGTCAGGATTGTCTGTATTAGGAAATGGGCGTGGTTCATCCAGGGGATGAGACCGAGTTTCTCTTTTCGGTAAAGGAGAAATTTTAGCAGCTCTTTCAGATCGTAGGAAAAGAAGGTGCAGATCATCCAGGAGAGGATGAAGACTGCACAGTGCAGTAAGAAACAGGAAACTGGCACCGGTCATGGAGACTCGGGCATGTTAAATGTTTCCATAAGATGAAGATTAAAGGAGAGAGAGAGTTTGCGAAGCAGCAGACGTGGAGGCAGAGATAGAAGAGCAGCATGAGGTGGTGTACATCTTAACATGCTACTACCACCCGCCTTAGTTATCCCCGCCAGGCTCAGGGAGATGGAGGGAGGAGTAAGAGTGCGGTTGCATGCAGTCAAGGAGTGTGACCCAATGGCTCTAAAAATGATTCAAGGGACAGTCTGTGTCCACTACTAGATGCTGTAGTAACATATGTCGATATGAATCATTCCTCGCTTTCACAAATCTTGTCCCAGACCTAGAGTTTCCGGTAAGCCGTGGACTTGACCCTCACGTCTGGAGAAACCTTGGGAGGAGACTCGATAATCACACTTACACCGACGGTGTGGTCAGACCCTCGAGGTGAGAGTTTCGGTTGGAATCTCTTGGTGGCATCATCGAGACCTTACGACGTTGGTTTGAGTATGGACTGGGCAATCACAGTTTTATACACAAATTGACGGTATTATGCAAAAATGTTGTGGTTTAACTACGAAGTCGGGATGGGTTTTCCTTGGTCGGCGAAAAGGAAACCCCAGGCCGCACAGGGTAACTCTTTCACAGGAGGGTGTAGCCGATCATTCGTTGGTCGGCCAACCTTACCCTCGTGGCAGCAGGAGTTGGAGACCTCTGAGTTCGAGAATGACGATCACGTCCTTATACGGGTCTCACCTCGATGTGGTTTACAGAGATGTAGCCGAGACGGCGAGATATCTCCGAGGTTCAATGGACCTTTCTAGGTCCCAGCAGGGTATCCGATGTGGTTTACCGCATCACCCATCCACTCAGTTGCACCAGGTGCACGACGACTTCCACGTATCTCAACTGAGGGGATACGTGCTCGACCCTTCGCAAATCTTTGACCATGGAGAGCTGGTCTTTGATGATGGGGTGACTTTTGTGGTGGTTCCAGTGGAGTTTGAGGTTCTACAGGAGTAGGTCCTACGAGGATGGTTGATTACTCTTGTCCGTTTTCGTAGGCATCTCGGAATCTCCAGGTAAGCACATGGGAGCGGAAGGCTCAGATGCGTGCTCAATACCGCTTTTGTGACCCTAGTTTGTGTTGAAGCTTTACAGGGATGTAAATCCCTGAGGTGGGAGTAATGTAAAGACCCGGAAATTTCAACGAAAATTTTTTCTTATTTTTTTTTGAATTTTACAAGAACGCAGTTTCTGACGGCGCCTGATTCCGAGGCCCGGTGTGCCCGAAATCATTTTCCGAAGTTTGGCTCGGATATATTCAGTGAACAAACGAGCGGGTTTTTCTAACTTTTGAACCGGTGCTCAGAATCAAATTCCGAGGGTACCGATGGAACCGCATCACCTGTATTTGTTTATGAACGCCTATTCCGAAGTTTCGTTTTCTCGAGAGAAGTTGATAAAAATTGTGGATGTTAAAAATAAAAAAGGAACAACATTTTTTATTTTTCTCTAAGTGTTTTTATCATTTGGGAGGAAGTTGGGTAACTACCCAACTTCCCTTTCTAGGTTAAGAGGGAGGTGGGGCCCACACAAACCCCACCCCTTTATATCCTCTAACCTTCTCAACTCCCATTAATTTTATTAACTTAAGATTATTATGTTATGGAATTAATGAGGTGAGTTAATGTGGAATTCAGACTCTTGAATTTCAAAAGGCTTGTTTTGTTAATAAAATAAGAAAGGAGCTTATTTTATTTTGTTGTTACAGTTTTGTTGTTGAGAGGTTTTGGGAAGAACATCTTCTTCTTTGACGAAGAACTAAAAGAACATCAGTCTCCGACGAAGAACACCGATTTCTCAGAAACCGATTACCGCGACGCCGCCAACATTTTCATCTGCGATGTCTTCTTCCGCGACATCTCTTCCCGCGACGTTTTTCCGCGACAAATTTCTCCGCGACGAAAACCTCAAACAATCCTCACTCGAGGTAGGGGATTTATTTTATTTAATTATTTTCGTTCGTGATTTCTAGTTTGTCTTTATTCGTGGATATACGACTAAATGTTATCGACTAACGAGAGGGGTCCAGACCACACAAACACGGCCGATCCTCCACCTTTATCCTTGTTTGATTCATTTTGGTTGGGACGGAAAGGCGTGGTGCCATCGCACCACGTGGGATCATACAACAAGTAATGCGCGGTGCCGTCGTACCACGACGTGAAGTTGAACAAGGAAACGTCGCTGTCGCGCCTCGTTGAATAAAATCGAAGACATCGCGGCCGGAGCGGGGTCGCGGCAGAACGACGTGGTGTCATTGCACCGCGTCGGACGAACCAAGCCGCGACCGGTTCCGGGCCGCGGCGGAGCAGCGTGAGTGGCGGCCGGTTCCGGGCCGCCGGTGTCAGTGAAGGAGAAGGACCGGTCGTCGCCGGTCCTTGTTGGCAGAATCGGCCGGCCGGTGCGGGCCGGCAAGACAAAGGGAAGCCGGGGAAATTAATTCCCCCAGCCGGCCTACAAAAACGGCCCCCATAAATGGGGTGGGCACGGTTACACCAGAGGGTATCCCCCCCCCCCCTTTGCCAATGGCTCGGCCGCTATGCCCAGGCCGGGCCGGGACGGCTCGGACCCGGGGCGGGTCGACCCGGTTCGGGCCGGCCGGGGGGTCTCGGGCCGGGCCCGAAACCCCCATTTTCGGACCCTCTTCGGTCTTTTGCACTTAATTTGGGCTACGAACCTCCAATCGATGCAATGTTAGTTGTGTAGTATTCCTTGAAATGAGACGGTCGTTTCGGTATATCGCACTCAAGGTTTCGAAATACTTTGGGTTCGGCCGGGTTGGTTCGGATAGGAAACCAACTAGGCCCTTGGAGTGGAAACACTTATATCTTGAGCTCCAGACGTCCGATTGACATGCCTTCGACTTTGATGGATTCCTCTAAGTGAGACGGATATTTTGGATTACTCCGCTCGAGGTTTGGATGCCGTCGGAGTGTGGTCGGGTTGGTTTGCTCACGAAACCAACATGGCCCCTGGAACGAAAAAAGCCAATAACTCACAGGCCGGGCTTCCGATTGACGCACCGTCTGTCTCGTTGAATTCCTCTTGATGAGACGGAACTATTGGAATTCTTCGCCCGAGTTTTGGTTGCTGTTGGATAGTGGCCAAGTTGGATTGTACCCGAAATCCAACCGGGCCCTTGGAACGGAAAAGCTGATATCTTTCAGAATGGACGTCAGTTTGACGAACCGTCAGCGGCGTTGGTGATCACGTTGAGAAATGGTCCCTATGAGTATACCCTATGAGAGTTCTTGGTACAGTTGAGATATGGCCGGGTTGGTTCGCTCATGAAACCAACCAGGCCCCTGGGACGGAAAGGCTAATAAATCCCAGACCGGGCGTCCGATTGACGCACCGTCTGTTGCGTTGAGACCCCTATGACGAGGCGGTCCATTGAGATACTTCTTCGTGGGACTTTGAGATACATGGAGTATCGACCTGTAGCTCGTGGAGCGGACCCTCCCAGGGATGAGCGTGCGGAGTAAATAGACCGTGTAGCCGACTGATACCTGACGACTACTTGATCGACTCGACTTGAAGTGAGTCATCTAGCCCGGTGGACGGAGAACTACTTTGTTTTGGTGTAGACCCATTGTGGATGGAGCACTACCTGTGTGACAGTGCAGACCCGCGGTTCTCATTCAGAGAGTACCTCATCAGGCTACTAGGGGGTGTGCACTACTATGTTTGGGTAACATACCTCAGCGGGAAGCACTACTGTGTCTTGGTGGATGACCCGCGGTACTCGACAGAAGAAGTACCTCAGCAGTCTTAGGTTAGTGAGCAGTACCTCGGAGTCGTGACAGGACCACTGTACACTCTAGGGACGGAGCTCTTCAGTAGTTACGGTTTCGCTAATGAAAATTCTAGTTTGAGCTGTGACTTTTGACCTTTGTGTTTCCTCATGATTGAGATGGGTTACTTGATAACTTAGGTATATGTATGAGCATATACCTGGATAGTGGTTATCTGTTGATTTCATAACGCTTGTGTTTACTCATGATTGAGATGGGTTACTTGATTACTTAGGTATATGTATGGGAATATACCTAAGTAGAGGTTATCTGTTGAGATATTCTTTGTGGTTATCCTTGTTAGTTTTAGTGAGACCTTGAGGGTCTCGGGGTCCCATTGAGTATCATTATACTCACCCCTGCAAGGGCTATTCTAGCACCTCGTTGTGTTGGTTGCAGACGGCGGGAAGTGCTGACGGAGGCCGAGTGTTCGAGGACTGGACGGTACCCAGAGGTGGACTACATGAAAAGTCAGTATCCGGAGGTGGACTTCATGGCGAGACGACACTCGGAGGAGTTTGAAGGGCGAGAGCGTTGTGTAGGTTATCTGTACCTACAATTCAGGTAGGATCTGTGGTGGACGATCCAGGAGCTGCGCCATATGTACCTACCCTTCAGGTAGGATTCGAGGAGGATGACCCAAGATCCTCTTCCGTTCTTCCAGCTGTTGTCTTTTTCTGTTGTACATTGTTCAGTTGTAGTTGTACATTCAGTTGGGTTTGTATTCTGGCCCATTTACTTTTCATCACTTTCTTTGGTACTTAGTGTTTTACTTCCGCTTGTACTCTGAGGTGTTTTGTTTACTTTTATAAAGGCAATGCCTTCCCAGTTATCGGGATTTACGCCTCTGGTGCTAGTCGCCAGCCCCTGCCCTATGGAAGGCGGGATTGGGGTAGTCACGGCACGGGCCCCGAGGACGGGCCGTGACAGATTATTTTATTTGGGTAACTATTACGTTTCATATTTTTGTTTTTAATGATTGGTTTTTGTATTCCTTTTTACGATGTGGGTTTCTATTAAAGAAACTTTTGAGTAGTAAACCATTTATAACCCCGACGAATTTCGAGGGAAAAATTCATTTTAAGGGGGGAAGAATGTAACACCCAGAGATTTTATGAAAAATATTTTTTTTAATTTCATTAATGTCTTCTGTTTTATGCTACAAAAAAAGGATTTTTCACAACACGCATCCTTGACTTGCCTTTAATTACACGCAATCGCGACCTTCCGCGATAGCATGTGTAGTACGCAATAACGAGTTTCACGAAAAAACAATATGCTATTAAAATATTATTAAAACTAGCCGTTATGAATATTAATAACCGATTTTTGAAATTTAGTAAATTTTATTTTTAAAAATGGACATCATTTTTGGATTCGGAATATTGAAATTAGCTTAGGGTGATATTTTGGTACTTTTCGGATAACTTTCATTTTTTGATGAATAGTGAAAATTACTAAATTTTAATTAAAAACAACCTTTTTAATCGAAATCATTAATAGGGATAAATTATTAATTTTCGTGGTTTTAAAGTATATTTAGAATATATTTTTACAATTTAATACAATGTTGGTCATTGAATGTAATTTCACATTTAAACCAGACATAAACAAGTGTCAATCTTTTGATAATTATTATCTCTTAAGAACACACTATTTATTTTGACGACGAGAATTAATATTTAAATTAATTAATGCAACTGATATGTTTTGAATTTGGTAAAATAGACATCATTTTGAGTTCATAATATCAAATATATCTTAGGAATAATTTTTGGTATTTTTCTGAAAACATTCAATTTTTGATGAATAGTGAAACCACTAAGTGGTAGTTAAAAAATTGAATTTTTCATAAAACATAATTTTACCGCTTCTGTGAGTGGAATTTCAAAAATCCGAGCGACAGGGTTGATGTCAGTAAGTAAAGTGTGGTTCAATGAGCTGAAAATAATTTTTGGTGTATAGTAACTTTTTAATTTTTTTATCACAGTTAAAAGTAAATAGGGTAATTAATGGTAAAAATGATATTATTATTATCCTAACACATATCCTAATTCTATTGGATAAATGTAATTCTACCAAAAACAACCTTAGGAATAAAATAAGACCATTTAGGCCCACTTGGATTAGATTAGGACATTTATTATTAATTTATTTAAAGAAGGGTTAAAATAGTTAAAATCAAAGTTTAATAAGTAAATTATTTTTAATATAGGGTTATACATAAGACAAATTATAGTATAAATATTAATTAGAAAGGAAAAAAGATTTCTTACATAATGGTATTTTATTTGTAATTTTTAGACATTATATAATTTAATATATTTATGACACAATGATGATTCAGTAATTATCTTATTAATGAAATATTGACATAATTGATGTTATAGATACCCAAATAAATGTAATTTGAGACTTTTTATGAATTAAAAAAGTTTTATAGGTTAATATGACATGTTATTATTGATTTAATTAACTATTATTGAAGTAATAATTTTGTTATGATATTCACAAAAATCAATTACAAAATAGTGTCAAAGTTGACATAAAATAGTTTTTAAAACAAATATTATATTATTAATTGTTATTTTATTCCTAAAAATATAAGGTTCGGCCAAATGACTTAGATAATGTTATATATATTAATAATAAACAACTTGGGGTTCGTTTTTCCTATTATAGTATGTTTATTAACCTTATTGTGTAAAAACAGAAAAAGACACGGTAAAAGTAAAATTATCTCACTTAAAGTTAAAACTAAATGATAAGGTTAAAATAGTAAAATAAACATGTCCAAATTCTATTTGATGAGAGGATTGAGACCCATCCCCACCTTATCTTCTAAATAACTCAATTTGGAGCTAAATGAAACCGAATTTAGATTTATAATAAAATAATATTTTTAGTTTTTCTAAAGGAGCCCCTCTCCTCCCTTATAAAAGGGCACCTCCTCCCACTCTTCCTCACACCACATTGAGCCTTCAAGCTCAGCCAACCCTTTCCAAATTCTCTTCTCCACTTCCCTAGAAACATCCATGAGGTTTTAGTCTTCCTCGAAGACTAATTTTAGTGCCCTAAAAGGATATCTCAAAGAGGCGCTTCAAAGAAGAGGTAATGTTCGTTACCGATTCTTTCAACTTTATTTCTTCCTCCACTTCTTCTTCTTAGATTGTTTCATCATGAAGTAATAACATCAGTATCACTCATATATTGATATGTTATTATAAGTTTTAAACAACCCTATTTCACCATCTATCCATCCTACGGAAAACGAAATCACCGCGCATGCGTACGTACGGAATACCGTCTCCACGTCGTGGTGTAATCTATTTTCCACCACCACCTTACTTGGATGGGTATAATCATGTACATAATAACAATATATGATTATTGTAAATTGAAATTGATTCTGAAATAGTATACATACACTCCCATACAATTCCACGATCATGAGAACGATATCATCGCTCGTGCATACGTACGGACTACCGTCTCCACGACGCGATGAGATTAATTCTCCACGATAACCATTCATGAATGATTATAAAGTATATATAATAAGTAATCATGAAATATATGACATAATAATGATACTGTATTTATGTGTATATATATTTATGTCATCTACTTAATTCCATTCTACTCAATAAGGAAATGAAAACAGTGTTGGCCTACCATCTCCATGAACAGTGTATTTCCTTCCTTTTACTGATCTATTATATATATGTATATTCTAAATATATATTATATATAAATAATGTTTTATATTCTGGAATTATGTAATCATGATCTATGTAATCATATGAATAATTACAAGTCAAAACACGAATGAAAAATGAAACGATTTTACCCAAAACTCTCTTTAACATGGAATTTACAAAAGAATAGGTAAAATAAAGACATAAGTGAACCATATATGATAACATAAAAATAAGTATGATTCTGGAATAAGTCAATAACATTATTTAAATCATTATATAGGAGGTTCGGTCACTTACGAAGAAAATCGGACCTAAGGTAAGCTATAATTTTTCAAATCTCATTTTTATCTGAGATTTCTTATTTGTAAGTATTTACTAGGGATATTGCTATCATCCATGTCAATGTTTTATAAAATTGTATTCATGTATGTTAACTTCCCTTTTTACCATTTTTTGACTTTTACCCCATGGTATGGAAGGAATCTTTCTTTTATTTACCCTACAAGGTAATTTTTGACTTTTCCCACAAAAGTACGAGAAGAATGTTTTTTTAACATATACGGCATGAAAGGATTTTTACGGTTTTATAAAGCCTTATTTTCATGAAGCTTCCTACAAAATATTTAATGAATATTTTCAAAAAAACCCCTTTTATTTTAAAATTAAATGGCATTTTCTGAAAATAAAATGATTTTCAAGATGAAAGGATATTTTCCTCAAGAATTCATTTCAAGTGCTTTATCAAAACCATTTTCCATCTAAGATGACATTATTTTATATGTGTATGCTTCAAGTATCATGTCTCTATGATTTACATGGTTTCACTTTTCTTATTATGAAATGATATCCATTTCTTTTATATGGATTATGTGATGATGTGATGATGTTTATGAAACCCATTTTATTTATTGGGTTATTATGAATGATGTATGTTTATTTTGTGGCACAAGTGAGAATGATTTCATTATGAGATTGGTGGGACCTATATCTCCCTCCAATTCATTGGGTAATGATTTATATCTCATGAGATAGAAATGGCTGGAACGGTAAGTTAATCCGGTTCAGTGTTAACGGACTGAAATGTGGAGTGAACTTGATTTAGAAAGGGACTTTGTCCACCAAGATGGTATTGGGAGAAATGCCTTGGATACTATGGAAATCATGACATGTGCTGAATGGTTTCCACAATTACATTTTTTATTCCCTGCTATTTTATAATTCATAATGTTTCTTTATGATCTATGTCTTACGTAATTCCATGTTTTATGTCGTTGCTCAAGCTTTTGATGTTTAAACATTATGTTGATGTTTTTAAGTTCAAATTTATATGGTATGTTTAATTTTATCCAAGATTACCCTTACTGAGAATTTGAGCTCACCCATTTTATGTTTTCATTTCCCCAGGATATTATGAAAGGTTTTAGGTAAGAAAAAAAGGACGATCATTATGGGAGATGTTGAAGATCTTTCACCATGATTAGAAGATTATGTTCCAGGTTTCCAAAGACGCTAAACTATTACGGTCCATGTGTGTGTGTTTTTTATATACTAAGTATTCTGAAAAAGTAATGTAATGTCCATGTACGTCAAGCTTCAAGCCTCTATAGGGCAGGGTGCCAGGGGACCTAGGAGGGCACTGGGGTGTCGGGCGGGCTGCCGGTAGGGGCTGGGCAGGTGGGCAGCGTGCGTGTAGGGGGCGCGGGGCACTGGGAGCGCGCCGGTAGGGGCACGGGGGGCCGTGCAGCGCGCTGACAGGGGTACGGGGCATTGGGCAGCGCACTGGAAGTGGTGCTGGGAGTGCATCGGCAGGGGCGCATGGTGTCGGGAGGGCGCTGGCAGGGGTCGTGGGGCGCCCGGTGCACACCGGCAGGGGCGGGGGGTTCCAGGAGCGTGCCGGCAGGGTTGCGGGGCGCCGGGCAGTGCACCAGTTGGGGCGCTGGGCACCGGGCAGTGCGCCGGCAGGGGTGCGGGGTGCCGTCATCACATCGACAGGGGCGTGGAGGTGCGGGTATCGCACCGGGGTGTCGCGGGGGTGGCTCAGTTCACGGAGGCCGCTGGTAGCATGGCCTTTGTTCGCCGCCCTCATCGTCGTCACCTCGTTTGCCGCCTTCGTCGTCACCAAAAAGGAAAAACCTAGGGGAGGGTCGGACCGTGTTCGTGCGGGCTAAACCCTCCTCGTTACGGAGACAGAAATCGGTGATTTGCATACCATAACTTGATTGACAAAGCACGAGGGTTTCTTCTCATAATTAATATAACACAAAATTCGTTTAGCTTTGATTTTTCTATAGTCGTTCGTTGACGTCGTGGATGGATGGTTGTCAATCCATGGTAGATGATCACGTCCCATGTTTAAGGGGGTCCGAGGAAGAAGGTCATAGAAGAAGGGAATCGTCAACAGTTTTCACATTCTTCGTGTTCTTCACGTTGTTCATTGTAGAGCATAATCCTCCTAGTGTTAGGCATCACGACACTTTACCAGCGCTTCGTTGCTTGGTGAATCCCTCCCAAATCCTCCTCCCAAGTTCCATATATATAATAGAGGGGTGATGTTAGGAAACAATCGTTTGAATTTATGATAGTTCATTTATTAGGAACCTTCCTAAATTTCCGCGATACTATTACTTAATTTAAAAAGGAGCAATGCAATAAATTTACGCAGGCTCAACGATGCGGTGTGTTGGATAAATTAATTGTCTGTACGTTGGCACAATTATGGTAGTGGAGGTTAAGAGGATATCCCTAATTTATGAGGGAGTTGAGAGGTTTCATCTTCCACCATCAATTGGAGTTGGGTGATCCCCACACCTATCATTAATTTGGAGGTTTTTGCGACTCGGGTGGTCCCCACCTCAAATAACCTCACATGGGAGGTTGCGTTCGGGTATGCCCAACCACCATAAACTATCATGGGAGGTTAGGGCATGGTGGTCCTACCACCAACTCCCAAGTGGAGGTTCCAACTACCCGCACTCACATGGCAACTGTAATAAGATAATGTGTGGATACAATTTATGTTATTATTTTTTATAAAAAATCCACAAACTAACTTTTATTCCCGACCATCCGATGTCGAGCTAAAAGTCTTATTAAGTTAAAACAGGTGCTGTGAGATCAACTGTTCCCTCAGATTTCTATTCTGAGCACATGTTCAGAATAAATGAAACGCTACTCGCAGGTTTACTAAATTTACCTGAAAAAATGTTAAGAAAATTATTATCAGTCACCATCAACAACTGCGGTCATGGTTAGGCTCTACCTAGGTGAAAAATTACAAAACAAACCCAATGGTACTCTCGGATCTTCAATCCGAGTTACCATTTAGATGTTATGAATATTACAATAATATAATTGTCATTTAATTATTTTATTTGCGGCCAAAAACTAACTTTTTCTGGTGGCCTCTGCCGGCCAAAGTTAGTTTTTTCATAAATAAATAAATCCCTCACGAGTGCATCCGTGCTCTCATATTTTTAATCTGAGCTACCATTTTTGAGTTATAAAAATTGAGAAATAAAATAACTTTATTTAATTATTTTATTTATGGTTATTCCATTTTTAGGATTTCTCAAAGGAGGCACACCCCGACTAAACATAAGTCAATCCTAGGTTAATCCCTCCATCCTTAGCGCAATGGTGGAATCAGATATCTGATCTGAGAAACCATTTAAGAGTTATTTATCTTTTTCAAGAAAACTGCTTATGCATGTTAATTTAAGATTAAAAAACCTTCAACGGATCATTCCAGGTACTCCAGGCCTCCGAATTGCACATCGTCAGAAACTACGGACTCGCAAAATTCCCATTTATTTAAAAAAATAACATGGAAATTTTGGGTCTTTACATTCTCCCCACCTCTGGTCTTTACGTTCTCATAATCTACAACTCTAACTAAGGAAACAATTGGGGGAACTGAACACGCATCTGAGCCTCCCGCTCCCATTTGCTCACCTGAAGGTTCCCATACTACCTGCGAATGTGCACCATAGGTATCGGCGGTCCATGTGGGAACCACTCCAGTCAATCCTCAATCTCCACTAGAACCTCCATTAAAGACACCTCGTTATCAATGTCCAGCTCCTCGTGGTCAATTATGTGGGAAGGGTCATGCACATATCTCCTCCGCTGAGATATGTGGAAGACATTGTGCACCCAGTGCAACTGAGGTGGAAGAGCTAACCGATAATCCACCTATCCTACCATTATGAGTACCTGGATGGTCTAATTAATCTTATACATAACTTTCTGCCTCAGCATACGACTTCTGTCTACTCTATGCATTCTTCATCCGTTTCTGGATGACCGACACCTTCTGATTGGTATCTCGTACCATCTCTGGTTAGTAGGAAGTGAGCCGACATGGTCAGTCGGTCGATGATCACCAAAATAGAGTCATGTCCCCTGGATGTACGTGGAAGACCAGTCACAAAGTACATGGATATCTCATTCCTCTGCCACTTTGGGTCCTCTAAAAGCTGAAACAAGCCTACTGGTACCTAATTCTCCACCTTCACTTGCTGACAAGTGAGGTATCAAGAGACAAACTCTGCTACCGCCTTCTCATACCTGGCCACCAGTGCTGTCATCGAAGGTCCTGGTACATCTTCCCCACACCTGGATATACCGCTAGAGGGGATGTGTGGAACTCCCTCAACACTTCCTCCTAAAGTGAAACTTGTACCATTGTACGTCCTATGAAGAGGATGACATGCTCCCCACCTTCAAAAAATCTTTCAGGTGCCTGCCATGTTGGTATTTGAGCACGTCGTGTCTTGCAGTAAGTGTCTCCACGTTGTGCCTCCCTCACTCGCTGATGAAGTGGGGGAGTGACTATAAGAGACTGTAGAAAGGCTTCTACATCCCTATCCATGAAGGATATCTGTAAGGCATCCAGATGCTATATCGCCTCACCTAGATGTTGTATACCCATCTCCAACTGAGCACAACCGCAACAACATTCCCCTTCCCTGGAATATAGACTATCTCGAAGTCATAGTCCTGGAGGAACATAAAACTCAAAACTCCTGCTGCCACGAGGGTATGGCTGGTCAACTCAAGAGTGATCAGTTGTACCCTTCTATGCATGAGTTTATCCTATGCTGCATGGGATTCCTTTTTCACCGACTAAGGAAAACCTCATCTTAACATTGTAGATAAACCACAACCTTTTTGCCTAATCCAGTCAATCTGTGTATGGACTATGGGTTCCCAGTCCATACCCAAACTAACGTCATAAGGCCTCGACCCTGCCACCAAGAGGTTACGATAGAAAATCTCGCATCAAGGGCCATATCACACCATCGACGTTTCTGATATTATCGAGTCTCCTCCCAATGGTATCCCCAGACATGAGGGTCAGGTCAATGGTTTAACCGGAAACTCTAGGTATGGCACCATATTTGTGGAAGGAAGGAATGATTGGTACTTATGTCTATTGATACATCAACTAGTAATAGTCACAGATCGTACCTCGAATCATTCCTAGAGCCCATGGGTCACACTCCTTGAATGTATGTAGATACTTTCTTCCCATTACCTCCAGCTCCCTAATCCTAGAGGGGACTAAAAAGGTTGGTGGTTGTAACATGTGTAAATGCACACAGCCTCATGTTGTTCTACCAACTCTACTTCCATGTCTACTGCCCTGCAGAATCATCTGTCCCTATTACATCATCTTTCTGAAACAGTTTACATGCCCAAGTCTCTGAGACTACCACTAGTTTCCTTCTTTCTCATTACAAACATTTACTATATGTATCTTCCTGCGTGCATGTACCCAAGTGTTATAGGATCCTGCTTTGCATCCAAAAGTCCCAGGTTAAAATCCGTGCAGGGATGAATTTCTGGGTTACTGTAGAAGGGTACCATAGCAGGGCACTGTAGAGTGGCACAGTAGAGGGGCAATGTAGAAGCGGTGGAATTGTAGCAGCGACATCACTATAGCGGTGGAGGAACTGTTGCAGGAAACTGTAGTGGTGGTGGATAATGTAGAAAATACCGTAGCTCCGCAGGGTACTATAACATTACTATTCATCGAGGGTCCATTGGGCCAAAAAATGGGTTTTAAAGCCCTGTATTCATGCAACATGGCCGTGGGCCTTCGATATATGTATTGGGTCTCCCTCTGCCCTCTAAAGTGGTCTTTTCTTTAATAATAAATTGAGGCTTCGGCCCCAACCTTTTAAAAAAATTCAATTACTGTATCTTCTCCGCCAAAGAACATTCAACTGCAAAGGTTCTCTCTTACATCCTAACATAGGTTGGAATGCATAGAGGGAAAAAATTGATGGCTCAGATGTCCCTAAACACATCCCACCCAGAGTTCCAATTTGTGAAGCACTGATCATATCGTATTCATCGAGTACGAGGAACGATCGATACACCTTGATGAATACGCAGCTACCGACATGTCATCCTGACAAATATGTAGCTATTCTAGAGAACTCTTAGCTACCTCCTTAGGCTAGTCCTCAGATGCCTGTAAGTCGGGCTCACCTCAGAACCTGAGGGGTGTCTGATACAGAAACATGTTTAAGGCACTAAGCCTTCATGTGTCATCAACCAGTACTGCCGGTTGAAACTCCTAACCAACATGCATTGATATAGCCGACACACTATCTGAAGGTACAATCTTAGAAAATAGTCTAAGTATCGAAACCTCATTACTATACAGAACAACTTCATGGTCACTCACTAGGAAACACTAGTAGCTAAGATCACAATCTTCTCTTCTAGTGTCTAAACTAGGTGGAGAACTCTAACAATCACCACCAGCCATTCCTCTCCTACATGGGAATCCATCTCGCCTCGTAACCTCGAAGGACTCTGCCGCAGGAACTCGTGCAATGCGCTTAGTCGACGCGCACTATCCTCTAGTGTGTCTGGTGGAATCTTCTGCCCAATGGGTGGTGGTGCTGTTGGTACACCACCTGAAGGTGCTATCATAGAAAGATGGCCTTACACCGGAGCCTCATCGCTCGGTGGGCCATCATCATGTACTCTCTCGAAACTCCAACTGGTTGTCTGGATGGAGGCATCCTGAAAAGATGCAACAAGGTCAAAATATTATACCTGCTGAGCTGACCTGGTTTGAGATAAATTAAAGAAAAACTTTTGAAAACACACACACAATCAGTGCTTTCATGTACAAAGTTGGAAATCATTAGTCGGGGTCCTGGTGTATGGATACGTCGGCCGCAACACCAACACTGGACTTCCTGAACTGAAAACCACACTTAGTACCCTTTACAGTGTTGCTTCACAGAAATAAAATATCAAAGTCATATGTTCTATTGTAGAAATGACTCCTCTGATACCAATTTGTCATAACCCGTCCCCCGGGTCCCATGTCGTAACTACCCCAAGCCCGCCTTGAATTGGCCAGGGGCTGGTGACTGGCACTAAAGGTGTAAATTCCTAAACTTGGGAAGGCATTTATTTTATGAAACAGTACACACACAAAAATAGTACAAGAAGAAGAAAACACTAAGTAAAAACTGTATAACAGGTGTACTGAATGTAAAATAGGGCTAGGATAGAAGACAAACTATAAAGTACAAGTACAACTGAAAAGGGGAAAACAGCTGAATGGTAGAAGCATCTCTCAGATCGTCGTCTGGGGTTCCTACCTGAAGGTTAGGTATAGATGTCCTCCTCAACAATCCATGTCTATCGGTCTGCTCTGTGTACCGTCACACTGAGTGGTCCACCTCTGGGTACCTTCTAGTCCTGGCTCGCTCTTGGTATCTGTCAGCACTGCCCGTCATCAGCATCCAACACAATGTAGTTTGGGCATATCCCGTGCAGGGGTGAGTATACGATACTCAGTAGTTACCCCGAGAAGCCTGAAGGTCTCCCAGAATCCACGATGGATAAAACACAGAAGAATGATATGATCACAAAGTATAAACTATCTATAATTTGGTATATGACCATATATATACCTATGTTATCAATCACAGTTTGACTCCATCTACCGACCCCTAACATAACCCAGTCCACATAAGAAATAAGTAAATCACATCGATGATAATGATTGAAAGTCAAGAATCATCTCACACTTGTATACATCTTTCCTATAGCGATAGATGTGGTCATATGTAGCTAATGAAACATATAAGCTGTCGGACCCACATAGGATACTAGACCAGCTAATTTTTCAGACCCACATAGGATACAAGACCAGCTAATCTGTCGAACCCACTCAGGATATAGGAACAGTATTCAAAACTATCGAACCCACAAAGGATACAAGAATAGCAGTCATCACTGTCAAACCCACTAAGGATTCCAGTACAGTAGTCGTCGTTGTCGAACCCACAATATATTCCAGTTGTGTCGTTATCAACGTCAAACCCATGGAGGATTCCAGTACAATAGTCATCACAGTCCCAACCATCTCTAGTGTTCCCGCACACCGCAAACTCGATTCCAGGAGGGTCCGCTCCTCGAGCCAAGGGGTCGATAAATAAACTATAACGAAGTCCTGAGTTGATGTATCCTGATGTTCTGTCTCATCAATAGAAATCCAATGTGACAGATGGCGCATCAATCGAATACTTGGTTTAAGAGTGATTGGCTTTTTCATTCCAAGGGCCTGGATGGAATTATGCTCATTCTAACCCGGCCGTTTTCCAAAGACGTACAAATCACACTTAAAGTATCGAAAAAGAACAGCCTCGTCACGATAATCCTTGTTCCGCAGACAGTGCATCGATCAGACACGCGGTCTTTAAGTTATTCACATTTAAGTGAAACGAGCCCAGCCCGTCAACCCTAGTGGGCTGGCATGTCAACCCGACCCGGTTCGGCGGGTCCTACCCGGCTAGAGGTGAGCCTGGCCCGAAGGAGCGCGACCCACCCAGGGACCCGACCAGGTGGGTCAGATCCAGTTAGGGGGTCGGGAACACATGGTGGGGCGCGGCCCACACGCGGTCCCGGCCCGCGGTTGCGGGCCGGTTCGGTTTGCCCGGTGGTGTCGAAAAACTGAAGCCGGCCGGTTTTTCTAGCGCGAGTGGCCTGTGGATTATGGGCGGTGGTTCCTCCGCACGTGGCACCAGTGGGTGTCGCGGCTCGCGTCTGCCGGGCCGACAGGTGGCTGGCCTGTTCACCGCCGAAGCGGCCGGCCCAACGTAGGCCGCAGTTCCTCCATAGCACGGTGCCAAGGGCGCCACGGTCTTCTGTCCGACCGGCCATAGCTGGCTGGTTCGTCCAGCAGGTGGCCCACAAGCGGGTCGCGATATTCTCTGCCGCACGACACCAAAGGGGCACCACAGTCTTCTAACTCGTCCGGCTACGACCAGACGTTTCGGCTCGGAAAGCGGCCCACAGTTGCGGGTCGTAGTTCCTTCCATCCTCCGGAGCGGTGCGAAGACACCGCGCCCTACCGGTTCTGCCACCATCATCAAATCAAGAGAAACAATGGAGGGTCATTGGGTCGTGTTTGTTCGACTCGTGCCCTCCATGTATGGAGGTAACAAAAAGGCCAACATCGAACCATATAAAAAAATGAGGAACATGGATTTAATTTAAAAAAGACTAACCCCTGCCTCGATTTCAAGAACATTTCACATCGACGAGCCATGGAAGATGAGAGTCATGGAGGTTGGGCGTCGTGGAAGATGACGTCGCGTAAGACAGATATCGTTCCGTCAACGTCGGAGGAAAAATGTCCATAGTTGTTAGAGATATTATTCGTTGGAGATGTTCTTCGTCGAGAGAATACATCCTCGATTTTTTGGTTGGGGAAGGTGAATTCTCCCAATCCTTTTCCACAAAATATTTTCCAAGGACAAAATAAATATTAGGCTCTCCAAAGTTATAATGATGCCATGAAATTCATATTAAATCAAATAATAGATAATCTAATTAATAAATTGTTCATTAATTGAGAGTGTGTTGGCACATTCATGAGAGGAGGGTGGAATGTGGGGGGTTTAACCACATCAATGGTGGTATCAAGAGTGTTTAAAGAGAGAGTTGAGGGGTTAGGCTCGTTTGGGTCCCACAAATATTATTCTCATATGGGAAGTTATGTGGGATATTGGCCCCACCTCCAACTCCTCCTTGGAGTAAATAACCACCCCTTAATAATAAAATTGTGTACTGAAAAATTTTATTTAATTTATTATAAATCCCCAAAATATGACATACATCCTGCATAAAACGCAACTATGATAAAGGTCCCCTTAAGCGAATATCAGCGCAGCGAGTTCATCGGTGTCCTCAGATTTCAATTCCAAGCACCAATTTAAAAGATAGGAAAACTCACATGTACGTTTACTAAACGTACCCGAACAAAACTTTAGAAACTGATCTGGGAACACCGGGCCTTGGAATCAAGCTCCGTCAAAAACTGCAGAATCGTAAAATTCCAAAAAAATTAAGAAAAAATTATCCTTGAAATTTATTGTTTTTACATTACCCACAACTCAAGGATTTATGTCACTGTAAAGCTACAACACACATTAGAGAAACAAATGGGGGTACTGAGCATGCATCTGAGACTCCATCTCCCATGTTCTCTCCTGGAGGTTCCCGTGCTGCCAGCGAATGTGTACTAGAGGAATCGACAATCCACATAGGGCCCACACTGGTCGATCCTCAATCTCCACCGGGACCTCCGTGAATGTCTCCCCATCATTGATATCCAGCTCCCAATGGTCTATGATGTGGGACAGGTCATGCACGAATCTCCTCAAATGAGATACGTGGAAGACATTGTGCACTCTGTGCAACTGAGGTGGAAGGGCTAGGCGGTATGCCACCTCACCTAATCTGCAGAGGACCTGGAAAGGTCCGATGAATCGTGGAGATAACCTGTCGCCCCAACCAAGTCTACACAGACCTCGTCGAGGTGAGACCTGTAGGAAAAGGTGGTCGATATCCTCGAACTACAGTGGTCTCCGTCTCCTATCAGGATAGGACTTGTGTCTGCTCTATGAAGTCTTCATCTGCTCCAGGATGATCTTTACCTTTTCCATCATACCCTGCACCATATCTGTTCCAGCTATTGCTGACTCCCCTGGGTCTGTCTAGAACAGAGTTGATCTACAAGGTCAGCTGTACAGTGCCTCGTAAGGTGACATCCCAATGGTGGAGTGGTAGTTTTTGTTGTACACAAACTCCACCAAGGGTACCTGATCCTCAAAACAGTGACTAAAGTCATGGAAACATTCATAGATCATGTCCTAGAGAGTCTGAATGGTCCTCTCAATCTTGCCATCCATTTGATGATGGAAGTCAGTGCTCATGTGAAGCTACATCCCAAAAGCCTCCTGTAATCCCTTCCATAGCTGGGTAGTTATATGCGCATCTCGATCAAAGACGATAGTCGATGGAACACCATGAAATCGTATGATCTCCTGAATATAATGGCATACCAAGCTTTCTACTGAGCCCTATCCTCTAATCTGTAAGAAGTGGACCGAATTTGTGAGTCGGTCTACAATCACCCAGATAGAGTTGTGTCCTCTAGATGTATGTGGAAGACCCGTCACAAAATCCATGGATATCCCATCCCACTTCCACTATGGGACCTCTATGATCTCAACCAATATTTCTAGAACTTGGTGCTCTACATTCAATTACTAACAAGTGAGGCATCGTGAGACACACTCTAATACAACCTTCTTCATACCTGGCCACCAGTGTTTGTCGTCTGAGGTCATGATACATCTTCACCACTATTGGATGTACCGCTAGAGGAGAAGGATGGAACTCCCTAAAAACCTCCTCCTGTAATGAAACAACTACCATGGTACGTCCTCTTAAGAGGATAACGTGCTACTCACCTTCATTAAATCAATAACTTGCCTATCCTATGGATATCTGAGAACGTCACGCCTCGTAGTCAAAGTACCCACGCTATGCCTCTCCGACCCACTATAGAAGTGGAGGAGTGACTGTGAGAGACTGTAGAATGGATACTCCATATATATACTCAAAGGATATCTAAAACACGGCCAGCTGCACTGTCACCTCTCCTAGAATTTGAATGCCTGATCTTCTACTGATAGAACCTTATACAACATTCTCCTTCCTAGGAGTATAGAATATTTCAATGTCATAGTCCTGGAGGAACATGAACCATCACCTCTTTATCAGGTTCAGGTCCTTCTATGATAATATATACCTGAGACTCTGGTGGTCAGTGTAGGCTGTAAAATTCTCGCCCATCAGGTAGTGTTGCCACATCTTCAAGGTGAAGACCACTGCTGCTAACTCCAGGTCATGGGTTGCATAGTTCTTCTCAGGCTGTCTCAACTTCCATGAAAAATATGTGATCACTGCCCACCTCTGCATCAGGACACACTCGAGTCTGGTCCATGATGCGTCGCAGTAAACTAAAAACCCAACGCCGTCCTCCGGTAGCCTCAAGATGGGTGCACTGGCCAACATTTTCCTTAGCTCCTGAAAGCTCTGATGGCATCTCTCTATCAACACGAAGGATTTACCCTTCTTCATCAATGCTGAAAGTGGTGCTGTAACTTTGGAGAAGTCTAGTACAAACATCTAATATTACCCAGCCAATCCTAGGAAACTTTTCACCCTTCTTCACGCACCTGGGTGGCTCCCAAGAAAGTACTACCTCGATATTCAATGGATCCTCTAAAAATCTAGCCTTCGAGATGGAGTTTGCCAGAAAGTGAACCTCTCGTATCCAGAACTGGCTCTTCGAGAGGATACCATAAACTGGTGCTCTCAGTGTGTATCTAGTACTACCCACAAATGGTAGGCGATATTCTCCTCATTAGTCGAGTAAATCAGTATGTCTTTGATGAAGACTGCGACAAAACGATCGAGGTAAGGCTGGAAGACCCTTTTCATGAGACTCATGAAAAATACTGGTGTGTTGGTTATGCGGAAAGGTATTCCTATGAACTAATAGTGGCCATACCGACACCTGAAGGCCGTATTCTACACTTCCTAGTATGGAACTATGAGCTGGTGATAGCTTGACCTGAGGTCTATCTTTGAGAGCCATCGTGCTCCCTAGAGCTGATCAAAGAGGTCGTCAATCCTCGAGAGTGGGTGATTTTTCTTCATGGTAACCTGATTCAGGAGACGGTAGTCGACACACAGTCGCAAGATCCCATCCGCCATCATGGCGGTCAAAATCAACGACGCCCAGGGTGAAACACTGGGTCAGATAAATATCTTCTCCTACACATCCTACAACCATACACGCAGCTCACGAAGCTTGGTGGGAGCCATCCGATATGCTGGAGTAGATATTGGTGTTGTCCCGGGTTACAGATCAATATAGAACTCTACCTCTCTACGAGGAGGTAGTCCTAGAAAGTCATGAGGGAAAACATATGCGTACTGATCCACCACAACTGGAAAAATTAGACTCCACAAATCAACCGCTCCTAGGATGAGACTGTCCAACTGGTTTGTGATCAGCTGCCCCCTCCTCTGAGTAAGTCCACCCTGCGCTGCAAAGGCTCCCTTCGGAGTAGAAACACTTATAACTTATGTACCAGATGTCCGATTGACGTGTCGTCAACTATGTTGGATTCCTTTTGATGAGGCTATTATTTTGGAATTCTCCACACAGGATTCAGATGAGGTAGGAGTATGGCCAGGTTGGATTGCACCTGAAATCCAACCGGCATCATAGAGGAAAACGCTTATAACTCTCAGACTAGGCGTCTGATTGATGCACTGTCTGTGGCGTTGGTTTAATTATGATGAGGCTGAACTAATGGATACATCAACTCGAGAATTCATGATAGTTGATGTATCGAAACTTAATTCGAGGAGCGGACCCTCCAGGAATCGAGCATGTTGTGTGCATGAACCCTAGAGCTGGCTGTAACGATACTGTACTAGACTCCTACGTGAGTTTGAAAGTGATGACTTCTATACCGGGATCCTATGAGGGTTCGACAACGATAACTATTGTACCAGAATACTATGTGGGTTTGACTGTGATGACATCTGTACCAGGATCCTACGTGGGTTCAACATCGATGACTACTATACCAGAATCTTACGTGGGTTTGACAATGACGACTTCTATACAAGGATCCTACGTGGGTTCGACAGTGATGACTACTGTACCATAATCCTACATGGTTCGACAGTGACGACTTCTATACCAGGATCCTACGTGGGTTCAACCACTTTGACTACTTTACAATAATCCTACGTGGGTTCGACAGTGACGACTTCTGTTCCAGGATCCTACATGGGTTCAAAATAGATAACTAAGGTACCAGAATCCTACGTACATTCGACAGTGAAGACTTCAGTACTAGGATCCTACGTGGGTTCGACAGCGATGACTACTGTACCGGAATCCTACTTGTGTTAGACAATGAGGACATCTGTACCAGGATCCTACGTGGGTTTGACAGCGATGACTACTATACTGGAATCCTATGTGGGTTTGATAGTGATGCCTTTTGTACCTATATCCTAAGTGGGTTCGAAATCACTGATATTGTTCCAAGATCCTATTTGGGTTCGATAGGGGATATGATTCAAGGGCTACATCTAATCATCTCTACCGCTTTTCATGAGTTGTATACCTGTTTGAGATGAGTCATGTCTTTTAATCATTGTCCATGTGTTGATTGACATTACTTCCTTTGTGGAATTCTTTGTGCATGGACTCGAGAATTGGAGTCGGACTGTGATTGATAACCTATGTATATGTATGGGCATATATTTATGTAGGGTTGGTTGATACTTCCTGATAGTATCTTTCTACTGTGGTTTATCCTTTATAGATTTTGTGAGACCGTGAGGGTCTCAGGGTCCCTAATGAGTATCGTTATACTCACCCCTGCATGGGATATTCCTGCATCTCATTGTGTTGGAAGCAGACTATAGACAGCGCTGACCAAGGAAGAGTGTACGAGGACTGGACGGTACCCAGAGGAGGACCTCACGACAATTCAGTTCCCAGAGGTGACAGATGGACGTGGAGCACTGAGGAGGCTATCTGTACCTACACTTCAGGGGTGCGAGGCACTGGGTGCGTGCCGGCAGGGGCGCGGGGTGCTGGGCAGTGTGCCAGCAGGGGCGCGGGGTGCCGGGCAGCGCACTGGCAGGGGAACGTGATGCCTACAGCACGCTGGCAGGGGAGCGAGGGTTTGGGTAGCGCACCGGGGCGCTGCGGAGTGGCAGAGTTTACGGAGTCCGCGGGTAGTGTGACCTTTGTTCGCAGCCTTCGTCGTCGTCACCGCGTGTACCGCCTTCATCATCACTAAACAAGAACAACCTAGGGGATTGTCGGGCCATGTTTTTCCAGGCCATACCCTCCGCAGAAAGGCGACAGAAATCAGTGATTCTCATACCATAACTTGATTGACGAATAATGAGGGTTTATTCTCATAATTTGAATAACACAAAATTCCCCTACCTATGATTTTCCAGTAGTAATTCGTTGACGTCACAGAAGGATGGTCGTCAATCCGTGGTAGATGATCACATCCCACATCGAAGGGGGTCTGAGGATGAAGTGTGTCGTCTGCGTTATTCATGTTCTTCGCGTTCTTCGTGGGAGAGCGTAATCCTCCATGTGTTGGGCGTCGTGTCACTTTACCAGCACTTCGTCGCTTGGTGATGCCGTCCCAAATCCTCCTCCCAAACTCTGTATATATAGGAGAGGGTAAAAGGTAGGTAAAGATCATTGGAATTTATAATGGTTCATTTATTATGAACCTTCCTAAATTCCAATGATACTGTTACTTAATTTAAAAAGGGGCAAGCCAATTAATTTACACTGGCGCAATGATGTGGTGCGTTGGAAAAATTAATTGTGTGTGCGTTGGCACAATTATAGTGGAGGAGGTAAAGAGTATATCTCTCATTTATGAGAGAGTTGAGAGGTTTAATCCTCCACCATCAATAGGGGTTGGGTGGTCCCCACCCCTATAATTAATAGGGAGGTTTTTGGGACTCGGGTTGTCCCCACCACAATTAACCTAACATGGGCGGTTGGGTTTGGGTAGGCCGCACCACCATAACCTCTAATGGGAGGTTATGGTGTGGTGGTCCCACCACCAACTCCCATGTGGATGTTCCAACTACCCACACTCACTTGGCGGCTGGAATAAGATAATGTGTGGCTACACTTTATTTTATTATTTATTTTAAAAATACAAAAACTAACTTATATTCTGGACCATCTTCCGTCGAGGCAAATGTCTTCTCAAGTGAAAACCGGCGATGCGAGTTCAATAGTTTCCTCAGATTTCAATTCCCATCACCGGTTCAAAAGATATGAAATGACGCTCTCCCTTTTACTGAATGTACCCGAAAAAAAGTTCAGAAAATTATTATCAATCACCCTCGACACACTGTGGTCATGTTTAGGCTCTACTTAGGTGAAATATGCCCCAACAAACCCAACAATACTCTCGGGGTTTCAATCCGAGTTACCATTTAGTTGTTATGAATTTCACAATAAAATAATTTTTACTTAATTATTTTATTTGCGGCCAAAAACTAACTTTTTCTTGTGGCCTGCGTCGGCCAATGTTGGTATTTTCTTATATAAATCAAGCCCTCATAAGTTAAGCAGTGGTGTAATATTTTTAATCTGAGCTACCGTATGTGAGTTATAAGTATTTGATAAATAAAATAACTTTATTTAATTATTATATTTACGGTTATTCCATATTCATGTTTTCTCCCATGAGGCCCGTGATGACTAATATTATGTCATGCCTATTGTAAACCTGCTATTTTGAGCGCAACGATGCCCTCAGATTTCTGATCTAAGTAACCATTTAAGAGTTATTCCACTCTTTCAGAAAAACATCTTACGCGTTAATTTAAGCTTATCAAAACTTCTACGAATCATTTCGGGCCCTCCGGTCCTCAGAATCCTACAACATCAGAAACTACGGACACGTAAAATTCCCATTTATTTTAATTAAATTACATGGAAATTTATAGTCTTTACAAAATCATATAAAAATTGTTGGTTTTGAGAGTAATTATCTCGTTAAATGTTATTTTTCAAATATTTAATCCTTTTGATTGGATTTTGGCATGTTTCATAAAATAAAATAAAAAAATATGTTTTTATAATAAAAGGGTTGGTGATATTTATTGGGGATATATTACTATGTCATTCACTCAACCTCTGAATTTACAGCTTGGGGAAATGATACACTATAGATCATTTGTAACATGTAAGGGAAATATTTCACGTTAACTAGTTATTCACCTTTTTCATGGTGGTATATATATATATATATATATAATTCAGGTATCTAACGATATGTTGTATTATGGTGTTTTGGAAAAGTTATATGGAGTTTCATGGATGATAATTTTATGTTTAGTATTATTTTTATATTTTTTCCTTAACTTTTTTAAGAACATATTCAATTTTTGTTTGTTACAAATATTATAGATTTTATAAAAAATTAAATCATAACATTTTGAATATTATAATATTATTTTTTGGCCAAAAATGTTTTTACCAAATAAGTTTGTCTGATATCATTATTTCTTAAAGGGATGATTTTTGATTGATAGATAAGTAATGTATATATGGTTTATTAATTTTTGATTTTTGATTGTTATAATAATATAATTATCTTATTAAAATAATTATCAAAAAATTAATCATATTAAATAATTATGAATAAAGAGGCTTCATATGTGGTGTAAACTATCTAAATATTTGAATTTCAATATAATTTCATTTGGGTTTATGTTTGGTGATTGATAGTTGTTGACATAATAAATATCAAATATAAATAAAAATAAATATCATTTCATGATTTGGATCCAATATGTGATTATTTTTATGTTTTTATTCATTAAACATGAATTTTGAAACAATTTCTATATAATGGTAATTATTAATCATGTTTTATACTATGGAAAATATACCATTTGTTAATGAGTATAATAGCATCTTAAAAATAATTTTCAAGCAAAATTTCTTGATTTATTGATTATTTTAGTCTGTAATAAATGTAACGTGAATCATTATTTTATTATGTGTGGTAATATTCCACCATGAACACTAATTGCATATCACAATGTTCAATTCCATGATTAATTAGTGTCTGTTTATTTATACATGACTTCATAGTACATACCACAATATATATGGTTGCATCAAAATTTCGCTAGAGGTTGACTAATTATCTAAATCTGCTTTTTTATTTTACTAGCCACGATATAGTCTACATTATCAGGATTTGATTTTTTTTATGATAATTAAATAAAAATGGGGTTGTTAGGACTACAAATTTTATCTTTATTTAGGGTATTTAATATCATAGCGTTGTATGAGAAATAGATAGTATTTAAAATATTTTTTCTATATCTTTTAATCATTTTAATAAAAACCATGATTGCTATATTTAATTGATAACACAAACTATAGTGGAATATGTGTAGAGAGAGGGATATAAATAGTGTTCCATGGATATTTTTGAGAATTCTGGTAGATTATATAAAATTAAAAATCTAAATGAACGAATTTGTGAAATTATATATTATTTTCTTTGAAGACCTAATTATATTCATATTGATTAACCTTCACATATTTTCTATTTCTTAAATACAATTCTATAATATTGTTGAAAAAGGGTTCAGATGAAAAATAATATTTTAAACCATATTTTGGTAATAATATAATTCTGAAAAAAATGTAATGGTAGTTGGTAGTCAATTGATATATTATGGAGTCTCTTTTTTAGATAATATATATTTCTTATTAAATCATTAATGATATTTTTTAAAATTCTTGGAGAATATCAAATTAGTTTAGTGAGTTATTTATTTAATAAAATTTCTAGTAAAATACCTTATCATATATATACTGATTATGATTATGGGGCACTGTAAAAATAGGTTTTCATTGGAAAATATAATATGAATAGATTCAATAAATCATTTTAACCCTCTAAATTAGATGATCCCACTCTGTTGTTTGTTGTTATTAATGTAATGTGAAAACAATAATTATGTAAATCACTTAATCTTGTTAAAAATGGATAGATTTTTGTGAAATTTGAAAGAAAATAATTAAAAAAATCACCACCCTATATATGAATTTGTTACAATACTATTTCTCATTGGAATCTAGGTATCCTTAAATTAATATTAGAGAACATTGTATGTTTTCAATTTAATTCATAATATTACTCAAATATTATATGTTAAAAAGGTTCTTAATTTTTTATGTAGATACTGTTTTTAATGTTTCTTATGACAGTATATTAAAAAATTTATTTTATGAACATGGTGATTATTATGTATGATAGGATAAAAATGGATTTTATTGATGAAAATATGGTATCATAAATATTATATATATAAATTTATGAATTTAATGCTAAAAAGTTCGTATTAATTATATGAAATGTTATTGGATGATATCAGTTTATAGATTTTTAATTAACGACTATCATCGAGGATTTGATGATATTAATTCATTAGTGTTATGGAATTAATTAATAAAATTAATGAGTTTTATATTAGATAAATGCAATTATAATAACATTATTAAATCTTTATGTATGACTGCATTGAAATGCATCATGTTTAATCTATTGATGAAAACATTATGGGAGACAATGATATAATGTGATATATTATATTCTTTGAGGAGCATACTGAACTATAAATATTTTTTTAAAAGATACATAGTGTACTTCATTGAAAAATTAAAATATATGTATCACGACATTATAACATAGTTCAAACACACATCCATTAGATAATAGGTATAATAAAATTATGTCCAATATAATAAAAAATTATGAACAATTAATAAGATGTGGAATGATGGAAATGAAATATCTTTTAAATATATTAATCTTGACAAGAATTTAAAATAATGAAGTGGATGATGAGAATTTAGATGCTGATGATATATTGAGAGAAATTTTAATAAGTTGACGTTATTAATCATAATAATGGATTTGAATATAAAATGGAATTACGAAACAAATCATCCAATAAAAAGTTTTAAATGAAAATATATTGTATATTCTTAATTTTTATTTCTATATCTAAATGAATAAAAAATTTAAGTGTTCCCGTTAATGAGGAAAAAACAAAATTCAACTAGAATCATTTTCACACTATGGAAAAATTTATAAATATATTAAAATTAAAAAAAATTATTTCCTTTATTATAATTTGATTAAAATAGTGAGGAAAATGATAATTTTTATACTTACACAGTAGAGGGAAAATATATTTTCTCTAATAATGTTATTTATGTTGAGTTCACTGGTGTTATGAAATATATAGCTTTAAAAAATGAAAAATCTAATATGGATATTATTTTGAAGTATGTTTTAATGGATCTTCTTTTGAAAAAATAAATCATGGGTAATGAAAACAATAGTTTGATGAATGTTTTAAAAAATAATGTCATAATTGAACCACCTTATCATGAAAAAAGGTCACTGTTTTTTATGGAACATGATGGATTAAAGGTGTTTTTTAACTAATAAGATGACGATAAAAAAAGAAATAAAAAATATTTTCCTGTATATTATAATGAAAATAATAAACATTTCATCAAAACATATTTTAAAATGAAACAAGATTCAATTAGATCACAAATATCATTGATAAATTTATTAATGATGTGGAATAATTTTAAATCAGTATATTCAAGGATGATAAACCCTCAATGGGGTGTGATTATTTTGTAAATAAAAAATTAAATTACTACTATTTTATGTATAGTTTTGGATTTATTGAAGAAATTTATTATATTATATTAATAATAATGTTTTAATTAATTTAGAGAATGAAAATAAATGCTACCAATATAAAATAATATTAAAGAAAAAAATGTAATCATTTATCCAAATTGTACGCAAATAATTTAATTTATGAAATAAAATGAGTATTTATATTTTTTATTGGTATCAAATCATTTCTTTTTAAAAATAGATACAACATAAAAGGAAATTATTTTAAAAAATATTATTTTATATATTCAATATTGATATTTGTACATAACTAAATATGTTTTTGATTAAATTATGGGTATATAAATGATCATTGATGTTATAATAGAAATATTTTAGTTGGATTCATATAACTCAATTAGTACAATTTTATTTAAATATCGAAATGTATTGTATAAAAATATGTAATAAATTTGAAATGAAATATTTAAATTGGAGATTTATAGACATATTTTTTCTTGATGTTGAACACTTAATATGATATTCCTAAATTATTATTGAATAAAATATTATTCCTAAAAATATTATATGTAATGGGATAATGAAAGAGTAATTTCGATTAAATATGATGTTGTAGTTATATTTATTTAAATTTATAATTCATAAACTTTAATTAATGGATTTATAATATAAATGATTTATACTATAAATACTATAAATTATTTTTAATCATGTATAGAGGGTTTAGATTTAGTTGATAATATTTTTCCACACAAAATAATTGTATTTTGATTGATATAATTATAAAATGGATAATTAAATAATGGAATATTATATATGTTAAATAGTAAATGAAAAAGTACCTTATTATTTATTAACACTACTATTAATTAGTTGGTCTTATTTTTTACAAGGTAATAAATGTATCTCAAGAAGTAAATCGATAAACATGTATAGACGAGATCAAATTGAATGAGGTGTAATTTTTTTCCTTTAGAAA
Organism: Viscum album; assembly: GCA_963277665.1. Lineage (NCBI taxonomy): Eukaryota > Viridiplantae > Streptophyta > Magnoliopsida > Santalales > Viscaceae > Viscum > Viscum album. The sequence continues at coordinate 1,147,479,783 of OY728148.1, forward strand.
ATTGAAAAAATTATTTATTTTTGAGGAAACAATTGACGAATTATTTATGTGTACGAAAACATAAAAATAATGGAGAAAGGTACATGAAACGAATTATAAATAAAAAATTCCTTAAATTCAAATATTAAATAGAGATTGTGATTTTATTTTTTTAACACCTGAATTGGTGATGATTTTGAATTTTCCATAATTAATGATTAATATTAAAGGTTATAATTCATTGAAGCATGTATATTATAATTATTGCTGGGATATAAGGTTTAAATTTAATAATAATACTATTTATATGAACTCTTTTATATAATTAATTCTTCATATTACTTGTATATTGTTCATGAAGCACAAATTAAAGGCCATGAATATGTTAAAATGGATAATGTGAATTGAAAATATATAGTTCAGTTTCACTTTTATTAAAATTACAGTGGATCATATATCTACATATAAATGTAATAAATTTATTTATTATTTATAAAATCATCATTTCCTATATTGTGATAATACCCAAATAGTCACACAAAAATATGTTTTTAAAAAAAAATTAAATACATTTTATGCCAATATAGATCCAATGAAATTTTTAGACCATCACAAATGATGTTTTATTCGGTTCATTTTATTATAATATAAGTGAATATATTAAAATATTTAATAAATTTTTTAATTAAAAAATTTAACCATTTTATGTGTACTATATGAAAATAATATCTCAAATTATATAGTTTTATTTATCATCATATTTATTATAAGTGATAAAGATGAAAATGATTAGTTGTTTTAGTTATATGTGTTGATGGTATATTCATTTCCACCATGTAGATGAGAATATGCATAATATTGAAATAAAATATATCTTATTTTTTGATTGGGGTGTTTTAAAGCTTATAGAATTTATTTCAAATGAATTTTGATTGTGAATAAGTTTTTTAATGGATAGAGTGAAATCAATTTTTTTTAAAACAATCTAAAAAATTATAAATAAAATTAATTTATTTGGTTTTTATGTGGTATGTGAAGAATGAACATATAAATTGATTAGTATTAACAAATATTAGTATAGAAAATATTGATAAATAAATATAAAATTTAGAATCTAATTTTTATTATGAAAAAAAATTCAATCCTGGAAAACAATTAGGGGATATATGAATTCGTCAGTTGCTTTATAGTCATACATAAATATCCTTATCAATTATAAATTCTTTTTTAATATTTAGAGTTTATAAATAAATAATTGAACCATACTCATTATAAGGACACATTAGATTTGGTAACTTTTCTGATAAAAAATGTTAATGGTAATATGTGGGTGTTTTTTAAAGAGAATATTTTAAAAAATGAATATATATTGAATAATATAGAACTTATAAGAAAAGTTATTCTCATGTTGATTGTATCGATTTTAGATATTCAATAAGAATATATTAATGTATCGAAATAATAAAATATTTTTTATATAAACTCAAATAAAATATGTGATCCTTTAAATAGATGATATTCCATACATATGAAATAATGAAATTCATGAGCATGATTCTTGATGGAAACCTAAAATATTTGTAATTAGATATGACGAAGGAATAGTTTTTATGTTCATGAATTAATTTTATAAGATAAAATAACTTTATTAAAATATTTATTAAATATTATATCATGATAATGGATTGATAATTTTATTAATGTAAGAGTGAATAAAATTATAAATAATTGAATATTAATATAATTTTCTCAATATTATTTTATGTATTGATGTATAATTTTTACAAGGAGAAATATCTTTTTATGCATTTTCATTTTATATTTTATTGTTTTGTTTAATTAAAATACATGATGGGAGTTTAAAAGTTTTCATTGAAACTATAATATATTCTATTATCATGATAATTATACACATGAAATGATGATGAAGTTCAAAATGGAGCATGTAATGGATATATATAGTCCTCTAAATGAGGAAACATTATTCACAATAGTGATGAATGTAATTGTGATAATAAAATAGATTTTATTAATATAATTATATTTTCAAAATATTTTATTTCATCATGTCTAGAAATAAATGTTTTATTACATTGTTTATAGGGTATAAATATCTAGAAAATGAATACCAATTTTTTGAAGAATTATTGATTTAGATGTAACACCCCAATCTTCCATAGTATTCTTCTCTCTGAATAATACATTAGTGTGTGTTGTACGCAACATCGAGTTCTAACACACCACAACCAATCAAAAGTAGCCGTTATGAATAGTAATACGCACCTTTTGAAATTTAATAAATTTTAGCATTCACAATGGTCTTCATTTTTGGATTCTGAATATCAAAACTATCCTAGGGTGATTTTTTGGGATTTTCAGAAAACATTCAATTTTGGAGGATTAGTGAAAAAACACTTAGTTATAGTTTAAAACCAAATTTTTATTTAAACAATTATCTATTTTATTTAAATTTAATTTAGGTCAAAATAGATACATTATAACTATATAAGTTCAATGTAATTCATTGGAGTCAGTTTATAATAATTTGAGATATATAAAAAGTTTATTGATCTTTTCACCGTCTTTTACCCACCTCCAAGGAGAATTTGAAAATTTACATAAAACATATATTTTCCTCTTCTGCGAGTGAAATTTAGAAAATTAGTGATACACGGTTGATATCAGTAAGTAAAATGTGTTTCAATAAGATGAAAATAATTTTTGGTGAATAATAACTTTTTACTTTTATTTACAATGGTTAAAAGTAAATAGGGTAATTAAGGGTAAAAATGATATTAAAATTACCCTAACACATTTCCTAATTCTATTGGATAAGTATATTTCGACCAAAAAAACCATAGGAATAAAATATGAACCTCTTTGGTCCACATGGATTAGATTAGGTCATTTATTATTATTTAATTCAAATAAGTGTTAAAAGAGTTAAAATCAATGTTTAATAACAAAATCATATTGAATATTGGGTTATACATAAGATAAATTCGACTATAAATATTCATTAGAAATATAAAACTATATCCTACATAATTATATTTTATTTATATTTTTTAGACATTAAATAATGTAATTTATTTATGACACAATGACGATGCAATAATTACCTAATTAATGAACTAATAAAATAATTAATATTATAAATATCCATATTAATGTAATTTTAGACTTTCTATGAATTAAAAAAATTGATAAATTAATATGACATATTAGGGTTGGTTTGAAATTTCTTTTTTGAAGTAATAATGCTGTTATAAATTTAGAAAAAATGCAATACATAAGGGTGTCAAAATTGATATAAAAGTGTTTTTTAAAACAAATATTATGTTATTAATTGATATTATATTACTAAAAATATAAGGTTCGTCGAAAATAAATATATAATGATAGGTGTATCATTAATAAACCATTTAGGGTTTTGTTAGAAGTATATAGTATGTTTATGAACCAAATAATATAAAAATACAACGAGACATGGTAAATATCAAACTATTTAACTAAGAGTTAAATCTAAAGGATAAAGTTAATATAGTGTCACAAAACTATCTAAAACCTATTGGTTGAGTGGTTTGAGACCCATACCCAAATTTTCATTTAAATAATACATTTTCCAGCCAATATAAAACTATAATGATTTTATTATAAAATAATATTTCTAACTTTTCATAAGGTACCCCTCACCGCTCTTATAAAAGGGCACTCCCCCTTCTCTCAAAATCACACCATCAAAGCCATTTGGCACAGCCAAAATCTACCAAATGCCCTTTAAACTATCCTCCATTCATCCTAGAGGCTTTCCTTTAGTCTTAAATCCAACATAAAGATCCTTTTTGTTCAAATTAAAAGGAAGAACCCGAACAAGAGGTAAATATTTCGTCACCTCTTTAATGTTCCATTCTTTTTCCTCTTACTTTTTCTTTGTTGTTTCCACTATAAAATAATAACTCTAGTATCTTCTACATACTTCAATGTTATTATAAATATGTAACAACCAAATTCCTTATCCTATCCATCCTTTGAATGACATGTTACCATACATGTGTACGTACGGCTTACCGTGTCCACATCGAGGTGTAATTGTTATTCAATACATTATTATTTGGATGGGTATAATAATAATGTGTAATTGATGTAAATAATAAATATAACATGATAAGGATTATGTATTTATGATATAAAATCCAATTATATATTATTTTAATCTTAAAGGAATTATATTTTTGCTTGTGTGTACGTACGGATTACCGTCTTCATGAATGCGATGAGATTCATTCCCCATAGTATCAATTCAAGAATAATTTTCATTTTATGATTAGAAATAATGTCTAAAAATTGATATAATTCTTGATATGAATAAGATAAATCCCATCCATAATAATTATGACTCACATAACAAAAAATATAATGGAAAAAGAATCTGTTAACACCAGAAACGACGATAATATTATGTTTTTAATAACTAATAAATTTTAAAAAAAATGATATATGATATCATATTAATGTATATGATTTTTGTATAATTTAATAACAATTATTTCTCTATTATAAAAGAGGTTAACGTACCTTCGGCCAAGGAAAATTACAAGTTAATGGTTAATTCTACAATTTCATCATTATCCAAGGTTGTTTATACGTAATTATCTACTGGGACCTCTTTATCATCCACATCCATGTTTCATAAAAATGAATTTAAAAACATTTTCACTACTTTATAGACAATGGTTTAAAGTAATTTATACCGTTATTTGACATTTTATAATATTTTTATAAAGGTATCTTTTTGTTATTTTCCAATCAAGGTCCCTTTTAACCTTTTCGACAAAATTAATTTAAATTTTTTTTAACTTATACGGTGGGGGAGGCTATTTTCCTCTATTATAAAATAGTCAAACCATCCCATACAAGATTATAAGAATATTTTCAAATTAAATGTTTTATTTTATAATTATTTGACTTTAAAATTATTTCAATAAAATAGATATTTCTCTCAAATATTTTTGATTTCATCTATGTCAACATCCTTTGAGGGATTTTAAGCTTATTTGAAGTTGATTTTTTATGATACAAAAGATCCATGCAATTTTGATTTTTTTGTGTTATATTTGACTATGGATGTGTTATTTTTATACCATTCATGGGTTATGGATAATTTATTGAAATTTCATATGATATTTTTTATACGAATGTTTATGTTATATTTAAACCTGTTCCTATGAGGAATGCATTGGACTTAGTAAGTGATGGGTGTAGCCCTCTATAGGATCTCGATGCATCATTAGGTCTCATGAGACAAACTATTGTCCTGGAAAAAGGCCTTGACAAAATATTATTTGTAGTCTTGGCACAAGGTCTTGACTATGTGGTTATTATAGTCTGGAATTATGAATTCTATCATTATGAAAGTGGTTATTGATATTGCATTTGATTATTCGACGAGTAGAATATCCATGTGAATAAGTAAATGGAATTATTTCATTTTATTATACTCATGTTCATGTTTAGAAGGCTTTTTTTACTCATACATTGCCTTAAATGTATTTGATCATTACATTCTTCAAAATATGTTCCCAACAATTTAATATATGAAATTACCACCATCATTAAAATTATTACTAAAACTCCCTTCAAAATTATACATTGGAATCATAATGGTTACCCAATGTTACTTATTACTAGGATTCCACATGAGAGATCTTATTTGAAAAGTGAAATCATTGAAATTGAAGATAAATATAACTATTAATTTCTGATTGAGGGTGATAGAGAACATATTTTGGAGAATGTAATGATCAAAAACCCATATCCAATATATTAATGAAAATGGACATTGATATCATATATATTTTTGACAATGACATAACATTTCTTCATTACCTATTTCCTTATATTGATGAATTTTTTTTAGATGGTATACATACTTAATTTCAGCACCAAAGATCAATTTCTTCATCATTTCATATTCCATGAAATGAAGGTGAATTGTTTATTCCTAAATCCTTATAAGATCACGAGATCCATAAATATATCGATATGTTATTTAATATATCATTATCATAACAATATTCCTATCACATGGTATCCAATATGAATAATCCCTCATATGGTGAGAGAATACATTAATATCTATAACCTCATTTAAATATTAACACAAATAATTACATAAATACTTTACATTATAAATATCTGAGTGAAGCAATTGTGAATCATTATAAATAAGTTACTAAATTTCTAAAATTATCTAAAAATTGATCCACCGTATTTATCATAAAGTAGATCTTGTTTGTCACATACCAATCGCATGATTACATATATCATGTACTCTCATGAAACTTTTTAATAACTTTAATTACCATAAATACATATTGAAAACAAAATTGGTTCCTTATTCAAAATATTATTGGATATATTCATACAATCTATAATTTAGTAATCCTCATCAAAGATAGAATAATATGATTTTTCATCATGCGATTAATCAATTCCAATGTAATAATTATTGTTTAATTTATATTATTCAAACAAATATATCATAAAATAAGGAAGTTATTAAGGGTTTTATTACAATTAATAATTATTTTCTGGTGAATTTTTAATTTCCATTAAATCACTTCTCTTTTCCATTAGAACCATTCTTAAAATTCATGTAAATCCATTGTGAACAACATAAATTGGATTATCATATATACTTCACAATTCATATAAAATAATTCATGAGTCAAAATAAATGAAAATTTCAATTACATCTACTCATCCATAATCTATTCACAAGGATACCCCATCAAATTAATTACTAACTATTTCATTTCGAATTTAATCTATAGTATCATCATCATCATAAATAAAACCTATACATGGTCCATCATTCTGATTATCTTCTTGAACTATCAACTAAGGACAATGATTTTCATAATCACCATTCATTCCCCTTTGAAGGATTTCATAAATAGATAGTAGATTAGGGAGACTAATATTCTCATACATAATGATTAATGGACTTCAAATTTTACAATTTCAATTAAATTATTTTTCCCATTACTTTCCACTGTCAAAATATATTCTTGTTCCTCTAATACATCCATTTGATTGTTTCTTTCCACATTAATCACAAAAAGATAACTTAATTTTCATTCCTATATTATATCCATTTCATAATTTCTCAAAAAAATATCATCCTATTCCTCGGTCTATTTAAGGGTTCATTAAAGTAAATGTTGATAATATTGTTAGGTGAAATCTTATTAGGAATGATCAAAACATTTTTTCACTTTAATGATCATTCAATTTTACATCTAAATAAAAAATTGTTTGTCATATTCAATTTTAACATAGTTCGTTATGGATCCTTTAATTGAATAAAACCAGAATGTATATAATTAGAAACAATAATCATATAAGAAAACCACATAACCATTAAAATAAACATATAGGGTTTCTAAATAATTTCACATTCATTAATCTACAACACCCTAAGATTATTATTAGATAAATTCCTAGAAATATACATAGAAATACATCTTGGGGTCTTAATATTGTTTAGTTATCCTAGTTTCCAATAGTAGAGTAAAAATTTTCAATGATACAAACTATAACATCCCAATCCTAACATACATTGAATTTACATCATTCTTGGGAATAATTTCATTCATTACCCAAACACACACTGGAATACCGTATTAACATAGTTCCATTAGAATCATTGAAACATAAAAAATGGTTTATAACATATTCACTTCTTCTCCTGTGTATTTTTTCATAACTAGAACCATTTTTTGGCAAATAAAACCAAAGACAATTCATCATATCATTTGAAGATGAAACATAAGGAAGGGTGAGCGTAGATTCTCTGTAATGGTAAATAATGGTGATATCAATCACAAAAAAATAATAACCCATTAATTCAGAAAAAATGAATATAAATGTTCAATATATCATGTAATGAAATACATCATAAAGAGTCTAAAAGAAAATAAAATATTCCATGAGAGAATAACATAAGGAATGAAATTGTGTCATAAACATAAGAATAGATATTCATTTATATATAATTCAAGGATTATTTACAAGACCATCACATCAGATAGAGCCCTTTATTGAATCGGTTTCACTCTCTATTCCAGCTATGTATTACTTAACTATTTTTACTCAAATTCTAGTCCATTGTTACAGAACTCAGTTCACATCCAATTATAGATCTACATATCTCATGTGATATAAATCATTACACAAATTATTGGATCGATACATAGGTCCCACCAATCACCTTATGAAAACCATACGTAAGTGTTTCATTATTAAATATATCATTCATCATATCATAACCCATTGAATGAAATGAGATTAATTATCATCATTCAAAAATTACATAACCAATATAAATGAAATGTGATTCATAAATATTATTCTATAAAAAAGATAACAACCATATGAATAATAGAGATACTATCATTAAAAATAATGGCCCCATTAAAAAATAAGAAACAAACAATAATTTTATCATATATGGAAAATAATTTTTGAGAGATCACATGAAAGAAATTATTTTGGAAAATATGCATTCTTCCATAAGAATGTTTTATTTTCACAAATTTATAAAAAATTAAAGGAAAGAAATTATTTGAAAATAACATAGTAATCATGTAATGTATGCTTCAAATAATTAATTCGTGATTATGATGAAAATATTTGTCCTTACATTATAGGTGAAAAAAATTACTCCCATAATTTTACTTAAATAGACACACAGGATATCATTTGGAAAATGAAAAAAAAAATCATTCAACCCCTTTATTAAAAAATAACACATAGTAAAAAAAGAAATTAAACCATTATATAAAAATAACGTAAATATTCTTGAAAAATATTATTGAAAATATGAAAATGGAAGCATAAAATTTCCTAGTTAATACATATGTATAAAACAACATAAATTGCAATGGCATTGTGAAATTATCATTCATCAAATTATAATTTGTAGAACTATATGTATAGTGACCCAACATTAAAAATATAAAATCCTATGTATTGTAACATTAAATTGGAATGAGTATAAGGAATGAAAACTCAAAATAACCGATTAGTTTACTTTTATAGGTAAACTAGATACATACACGAGTCTTGAATTATGAATCAATACACTATATAAAAATATAATTTTTTTTCTTTTGAGGATATCTTTATTCTGTGTAGATTATCCTTTCGTGTATTTTTCAGAATACTTCATAGAATCATGGTGAAAGGAAACAAAATAAGGGTGATCTAAAATGATTAGTAAAGGCAAACTATAGTGGAAGCAATAATAAAATCAAGGTTAATGAAAATTATTCCATGGTAAGAAACAGAACATGCATACCATATAATAAAAAAACTACTAAGGAACATAATAATAAATATGGAAATGTAATTACATGAAACAAATTCCATTCAAAAAACTAGATAAGGAAAAAATCAATATATAATGCGACGTAGTTGAAACAAATTACATTTAATGAATAAACTAAAATTGAAATGTATCCATATATATTTTGATACATGATACCATGTTTGAATAATAACTGAAACTAAATGAGTGAAATTAATGATTAATGGATTCGGTGTTTCTTAGGTATTTGAGCCATTATTGTCAAGACCATTCAAATGATAGTTCAACATATTGGGTAAAAACCAATATAAAATGGCTAGCCAACTTACTCATCCAATGATACTACTCATGCGTCGATGGGATATGTCAAGTCGTGCCCCACCCATGTTATATATTTCCAAAACATTCCTCATATATTGAATAATCGATTTAAAAATGTTCTCTATCATATATCTTTTTAGAGACAAATATAAAAATTTATCAATATATTCCTAAATAATAAAGTATCATTCAAGGTAAAATACATATGAAAAATGATATATAGTTTATGAAATGATAATATTTATGATAAACGATATGTATAATTAGGGTAAATTCAATGTTCAATGTTCATAGGTAATTTAATATTTAATATGGATTAACAAATTAAGAAAGTATATGAATTAGATTACAATCATAGTTTAAATAATTCATAAACTATATAAATGAATAAAATTAATTTTATCAAATAAAATATCTAAATTGGATTAAAAATATATGGGGTTTTCATTGACTAATAGAAATAAAATTTCTTTTTAAAAAATGTGTGATTAAAATATCCTTTCCATGTTGAAAACTTATATGAATATAATTTTCATTGAAAATCACATTTTAAAACATTTTAATTAAAATTTATCCATATAATTATTCAAAGGAAGATTTAATGAAATTATGGCATGCAAATCCATACAAACCATTCAAGGTAAATAGACATTACTTTTTCAGCATAAATGGTTAGAAAAATTTATAGATTAGAAAGTGACTAGATAATTCCATTTAAAATATTGGTGACTGGACTAAATGAGAAAATTTAACTAATAAATAATTTATTAATGGTTGAAAATATTTTATTGAAACATCTTAATATAATGCGATTTTTAGAATAATATAATTTCTATCACTGAACAGGGAAATGAAGATGGGTTTTCTTAAAAAAATTGACAAATGTTTTAAATAATAATGTGTAAATATTATATCTATTACATTATAAAGGACATGAATAACTAGAGGAGATGAAAATTAATTGTTTTATTACAAAATTATCCTATAATATCCTCTAATTTAAATTCCTGTCTAAAAAATCACAAAAATATGTCATTGTAATATAAACCATTGAAAATTTTATAATGTCTGAGTGGTGATAAATCAATTAGTGTATTATGTGTATCACCTATAAAACTACATATAGAAGTGAAAATAAATAAATAGATACATAAAAAAATTTAAACATAATTAAATGATAATAATGATAATAGTGAATTAAAATAACCCAATGAAAAATGAATTGGGTTACGAAATTTCTTTTCAAATTCAATTAATATAACATGAAACCCATTAGATGATTCAAATTGAGACACAAAATATCATTAAAATGAATGATTCATGATATTATGTTACAAAGTGGATGTATGTACGAAATATATAAGAAATTAGGTGCACCCAAATAAATTTATTAGTTTATGAAAATATTAACAATCAGATGTGGAATTAATATAGCAAATATAATCATTAAAAACATTCTTTAGGAGAATTATCTTTAAACATTTCAGAGTGTGTCATTCCACTTTGAAAAATTTGAATCACAAAATACATGTAGTAATAAAATTAAATAAAAATTACAACATCATGATAATAAATATAATAATGATATATCATGTCAAGGGGAATTATATATACCATATAAAATAAACATGATGCATAACAAAAAAATAAGACTCGATGGAATGTAAATTTTGAAAAAATCCCTTAACTTGATTACATTTTTCGTTGAATGTCCATTAACATACTATGAAGTGATATTAAAAATGTAAGTAAATTAAAATAGAACCATAATAATATTTATATTAACATATACTATATTTTTATAATATATTATATCTTGTTTTTTAATAGTCATATATTATATACACTATTTCGGATGTTTAATTTCAATGTTCGTACCCTCATGTTGCCCGCGCCGTCTTCCCCACTTCGGATGACCTAGGTTATGGCAGAATTGCCTCCCCCATCCTCGGCCCTCTCCGGCCGGGGCGGGGCTCCACTTATACCTCCTGCTCTCCCATCCTCTTTCATTACATTTACATACCCTTCATCCCTCTATATCTTTCCCTCTATTGAGGTTTTCCCTAAAGTCCAAACATGCGTTTATGGGGTTCCTACGGTCCCAATTTCGTCCACAGAGTTCAATAAGGCCTCTGTGTTGATGTATATTTCTCTGATCACTCGCTTTAGCAAGAGATGTCCTTCTATTGATGTCTTTGAAAGGTTCTTAGCCGACAGGTGGAAGCTACATGCATGCATGACTGTAGGGCTGTTGGATTCCAAACATTTCTTGGTTAGTTTTTTGTCGGAAGAATACCTAATTTCATCTTGGTCTAATGCTCCTCACGAAATCTCATGTTTTCATTTTTCCCTCGTTCTATAGTCCTTCAATTTTCATTTTTCGTGAGATCCTCCTCCCAAAGATATTTGGATCTCGCTCCCTGGTCTTCCCCTCCGATTCCAGAACATAGCGATCCTTCGCCTGATTGGTAACCTATTGGGTCATATCCATTGTGTGGACCCGAGAACCCGTGCAGTATGCCACCTGATTTCTCCCTAGTTGTTTGTTGAATTAGATGTTTCCAAGGAACCAAATGACACTATCTGAATTGAGATATAATGTTAAATGAGAAGGTATAAAAAGGTTTTCTACGAATCATGGGTTCATTTTTTTGTGTCCTACAATGGTCTTTGACATGAAGCCCTCAGTTGCGGGCAAGGAATGCACATCTTTTCATAGACAGATCTTCCTTCGAATATCTTGGGTGAAGGACACCCTCTGTAGTCTGGGGAGAAGGGTAGTAAGGTTCTTCTGGATGCTTCCACTAGCGCTGAGATGTCGGATCTTTCATCACCCCATATCCGCAAGGAGGCTAGGGTCAAGATTTCGGAGCCTAAGGTTGCTGAGGTTTTTAAGTGATTGAGTCACGATTTGGTAATTTAATCAGCAATACGGGATGAGACCAAGGATCCCCTACTAATGCTTTCATCTCCCCTTTCATATACAGAGGTTGTGACTTCAAATGTTGGTAAGATTCCAGTCTTTACGCTACACAAGGGAGTTGATTTTTTTTTCAAACATGGTGTTGTACAGCCAAGTGGAATGGAATATGTTAACCTAGATATGATCAAGGATAATTCACAAGCCCTTTTGGTGGTTTAGCACACGTCAGATGATGGTAATTCTATAGATGGTTAGGAGGGGGAGGCGACTATTCTCGGATCAAGCAGGCCGCTATGTTCCAAACAAGTTCCCAAACTGAGGGAGCCCCTTGCCAGTATCAATTTGAACAACCTCTTTGTGGTACTGACCTCTGATGGAGGGGATGAGTGCAACTCCTTCTGTTCCTCGGATTTGGAGTCAGATGTAGAACGATAATCCTGGGGTGATAATGTTATAGGATGGATTAGAAAAGGTCCTCACAACCCAAGGAGGAAGAAGGGAAGTAATAAAAACAAGGACATGGGGTGCTGCATTGTTTCTATAAAGCAGAAACCAAATGGTCGAAAATACTAATCATATATCATTAGGAAAATGGATACTTGGTCATCCAAAAAAGGTGGTAGATTCATGGAACCTGAGGTCCAGAATTTTATAAGCGAAGAGACACATCATGTCGGAGACTCTGGGTCTTTAGAGCATGGCATGGAGAAGTCTATGGACAGGGATATCTTGAACATTTTGGTTAACCCTACGGTGGATGTAGCCGAGATGTTTGAGGTTCTGCATCGGGAAACATGTGATGTTATCATCCATTTTGAGGAAGAGATATTAGGGAAATCGATTCCATTTAACGCCTTAAAAGAGGATTGCGATAAGATGTCTGAGAGGGCACTTCAGGTGGCCACTCGTAAGGTGAAAACAGAGTGGATTGATATGAAAGACCGTATTCTGGAAAGGGGATTTAATGCATGGATGTTTAGCATGGAGGGGTTTATACAGATGTGTGACATGCTTGCTATTAGGTTCGAGGACCATATCAATGATGACCGGGATTTGAAGGTAAACATTATTCTATAGAAACTCCTTAGAAATAATGTGTCTAATAGTATCAAACATGATTTCAATGGTTCTTCAGTATATTTTTCTGTGTGATTCTTGTTCTTATACAGACATGGGTTCTCACTTCCCTTCAAAAGTATTTGAAAATAAAAAATTAATTTTCAGTCTGTAATTTCTATGTTCGTTGAGTACATTTGGACTTATTACCTGTTGTTCCTATTAATTTGATAATTTTATGACTATATCAACAATTTGAACATTATTTAAATTTCATATATATCTATTATATGGGTATTTATAATAATCATTAATATTTGGATATAAGAAATGAAGTGAACCATTCATTGAGACGGTAGGTCTTTTGTACACATTGGCACTAACATCATTTCATTATTGTGTTAAAAGAATGAAAAGTAAATGATATATATTTATATGAATAATATAATCCTATTGTAGTATCTAAGGAATATAGGTTACATATATTTTTTAAAATCAGCCTTGATCATTCCATGTTTTGGGTGAAAAAATCACATCACTTTAAGTGGGTTGTAGTCCTAACTTCCAAAAATGATGTTATTGAATTACCATAAAACGAAGTGCATAAGGTTTGTATTATATATGAATTAATTTTTTTAAAGGAAATTATAAATATCTTATAAAACATATATAAATTTATTTTCCTTCAAGATTCTTTAACATGAGTGTTGGTAAAAAATGAAAAACTTTATTTCGTGAGGCGGTAGTTCCCCATACCAAAATATGTTATTTTTGTTACCAATTAAATATAAATGTAGGTATTTTTAGGTATAACCCATTACATATAAACATATATTTTTTGATAGAATTATTTTTATTGAATAAACATGGAATAGAGATAATTCAATGACTGGGGAATGGAAATAAAACAAAAGAGAATTAAGAATGATGTTACCCTTAATCGGGTAATACCGTTTAGAATGAACCAAAATTATTCCATTAATGGATATATAACCATGTTGATGAATCATGATTTAGGGGAGGTATTTTTATTATTTATTGGATAAGATATTAGTTGATCAATTTTTTTTGATATCAGTGATGAACTGAAATTCTTGACTGCCTTTCTATATTAGAGTATGAGTCGAACTGTAGTAAATTTTGGGATGGGGAAATCCACCACTGATTTCCAAATGAAAGTGGACAAAATAAGCTGAAACATTAAATTCATGGGATTATAGTTTATAAATACATTAATATAATGGATTTGGGAAAATTTTATAGGTCATTTTGGACCGTAATAAAAATGTTCAGTCACTTCTTATGTTAAACATTACCTTAATGATTGTAATTAATATTATTTTAATTTCACTAAATTTTTTTGTAAAAAATTAAATTATATGATATTAGAAATAAATATTTTTAAAAATATGGATTCCATTTTTTCAAATTCCAATCATATATTAGGGATAAATTAATTAAAAATTATCCTTCTAGACATAACGACAATGCAAGGTTTTAAATAGAAAATAAATCAAATGTTTGCTATCTTTTTATATTCAATTTCAAATAAAAATAGATTTCAAATATCTAAACTAGATTAAATTAGGAGGGATATATCTAATAAATCATTCAATAAAATTCAAAATAATCATTATCCTTACAAATATATTATAATAAAAATAAGGTTAAAAATAAAAGTTATTATTTTTTACTATATATAAAAAATGTAATATCATAAAAAAACAATTCTACATAATATATATTTTATGTTTATACTTCAAAAATGATGTTAATTTTTACATAATGTTTTTAATGTTACCATATTTAGATTTAATATATGTTCTCTAATAAAATTTGGTAAAAGTGCCATAATAAAAAAATATGATTGTTATGTGCAACATTCGGTTGGTTTACATCTAATTTATGTTAAATCTAGTTGATAAATGAGAAAAATTATTTTTTTAAATGTATAATATATATTACATTAATATCAGTCAATAATTTTAATTAAAATAATTGATTAGGGAAAAATATTTTTGTTTTCCTTATAATATTTTTCAATAAACACATTCAATTTATATACAATTGGTTCTTATATTTAGTTATAATTAATTAATAACTAATGAATTAATTTCAAATTTTGTTTAAACCCAATATTTTATTAATTTATAAAATAATATTTCTTACCACTAATTTAATTACTAGATTATATCTAACTATATTAATATATTTATATTTTAATAATATATTTTTGTTCGTAAAACCTGGTCTTGCATTTAATGAAAGCCAATGAAGAAACTCATTGTTTCGGGTGATGTATGCTAACGAATAGTGACATGTATTGAATAATAGTAAATATATTTAATTTATTTAGAATAGTAAATATATCATAAATTCATAGGATATTATTTTCAATTATATACATGTTTTTGAGTTTCATACATGATAACAAATACAATATTCACACAATAAATTATTGTGGGGTCGCATTCACCCCAACTAAATTAAATTTCATCCTCACAATTTAGACTCATACTTGGTGATATATTGTTTGATATATCTTATTTTGAAATATCACAACATGAGAATGGTTTTTATGAAATAATGTAGAAATGAGAGAATGGGAAATACAAATATAGAATGGAATAACATATAACTTGGTATCTATTTAGGAGAACATTGGTAGAAAGCAGAGATAATTACATGGATGAAATGTATAAATATTTATATAGGGTGATTGAAATCATCAATATAAAACATATGAATTATCAATTAATAGGATGGGGCCATAGTTCCATGGATCTTTTATGATTTATAATATAACAGGACTAACAAAAATTAACATATTTTGAATTTTTGTTTGATAGTTTTAAAATTGTTTAGGAATTAGTTTATAGCCTATAAATATAATGAAATTTACTTAACTGATACATATCAATTTTATTTGATCAATTACATCATTTTTTTTCTATAATCAATTTATAACTGATCTCTATATTTATGAAATGGTTATTCAAAAATTAAATTTGATCCCTAAATCAGTAATGTATTCTTCTAACAGATCTCATGTCTCATAAAAGAGAGAGTAATCTAACTACTTGTCACTAAATATAATCTAAAGATAATGTGGTTAATAAATTAATTTATAATACAAAAAAGTAACACAAATGATTCAACATCTATATTTATTCATATAATTGTTTATCAAAAGGAAATGACATATTAACCTGTACAATGGTTATGTATGTTGTTGGATTTAAACCCCTAGTGTTCCTTAGTCATGGGATCAATTTTTAAGGCCTTGTCAGATTTTATTGGTTGTCAACTATCATAAAATTTTCTATTTAAAATGTATAATAAATATAATTTGCAAATTAAATATGACGGAAATCATTGAAATATGGTTATTAACTAAATATAATTTCAACTACGGTTTTCAACACAACTAAAATTGATAAATAATTCAAACTTTTTATTTTAGATTATGTTATTTCTTTGCCTAATGATTTTCTTGGGTTACACATTGTCATTATCAACTAAAATAATTCATAATCGATTATAAATAAATTGAAAATTTTCTTTAATATTTTATCATTGGGGTGTTAAATCAGGTGTGTGGTAAGGCCCATTGTCATGTATCAGGTTACGTTGAGTTAGGCTAGAGACACCTTTTCGGAGTTGTGACTCCAAAGTACATTTATTCCTGACCCACATCCACATGTAATTTGTAGTTCGGGTTTTATTTATAAGGATACTAAATAATTATTTATCCAATAGAAACATTATAATGTTATTCTATACTTGTCCACAAATTCTACTCTATGGTGATAGTCTCTAATATATGTTTTAAAAATCTAGATTCCGTTGTCTCTAATGTACATCCTATGATACCAAATATAGACTGCAGTCACCAGAATTCCCAGAGCTAGTGTCTAATAAAATGACATTGGCAATATTACAAAGAATCAATCCATACGGGACAATTAGTTTATTAGTGTTAGTAAACCAGATACATATAAAAGTATTATATTTCCATTTAATTCATTAATTTCAAAAAATATTTTTTAAAAATATATTTCCTTCAATGATATCATTTCATATCATTCTTAGTATACTTATTATATTCTGTGGGAAAAGAAACAAAATAAGGGTGAGCTCAAAGTCTCAATATGGGTAAATTATTGAAGAATAAAAAATGAATCCATGAGAATTATAATTTTGGTATGGAAAATAATGAAACAAATAAACCATGTAATCAATAAAATGGGAAGGATTTGAATAAAAAAATGGAATGGTAATAACTAAAAAAACATTCCATTTAAAAAACTATATAAAGAAAAATAAATATGGAATGGTAAGAAACATAACCAAATTCAATTTAATAAATGAAAAATGTGTAATCTATCTATACTTATTTAGACATAGGATCTCATGGATGAATAATAATCTATACTAAACAAGGTAAATAATTAACTATTGGATTCAATTTTTCTAGGATACATAGAATAATTACCTTCAATAAACATCAAAAGATAATTTAGAATATCCGGTAAAAACCCATATAAAGTGTCTATCTAATAGAATCATCCCAAGATATTGCCGATACATCGAAGGGATATCTATAATCAACCCACCCATGTTGTACCTAACAAATTCATTCCTCATATATTGAATAATTGATTTAACAAGATTCCGTATCAAATTATTATATGGAGTAGAAGATATAGATTTATCAATATTTCACCAAATAGTGAATCAAAATTTTAATATAAACAACATATGAAAAATGGTGTATTGTTATGCAATGTAAGTCTCTATGAAAAAATGAAATAAATAATTAAGTGAAATTTAATGATCAATTTATTTTGAAACTTTCATATTTCAAGGGGATAAACAAGGAAACCAATGTAGTGACTGTGAATATTATCATTGTCCAAAACACTCGTAGACCATCCCTAAGAAATCTAATGATGGTATTAATGAAAAAAAAATCTTATGTGGAGTAAAAATATAGGGTTGTTTTCATTGATGAATTAAAACCAATGAACATTTAAAAACATTGATGAGGGAAATATACATTTCATTTTGGAAGACACTTGAAATCCATTTCATTGAAAATTAGTTTTGAAAAAAAATTTGTTTAATGGTAATGTTTTAAGAATGAAAATGATGATTAATGGAAATTATGGTGGGTAAATCCATACATGGTGTACGAGGTAAAACATTATACATTTTACATGGTAAAATGTAAGAAAATATTCATTTTGATAACTGACAACAATATTCCATTAAAAACACAATGAAAAAAAAGTGTAAAAATATATTTAATAAATCATTTTGGAATGTTTAAAATCATTTTTAAATATTTTAAATAAACCGTAGTTTTTAGAATATAACAGGTTCACTGACTAAAGAGATAAATGAAGACATGATTTCTTTAAAAAATTCCACAACATTATATATACCAATTAGTGGGAAACTGGTACTATTACAAGATAAAGAGCATAAATAACCAGTGTAGAAGTAAATTATATGGGTTTTTATATGAATATCAAATAATTTCATATGGTGGAAATACATGTTTAAACAATTCTGAACAGAAGGATATGGTTAATAATCCTTTGCGAATATTATAATTTTCTAGTGAGAATAATTCAATGTGTAGATTATGTGTATATAATATCAATAAACATATATAAGTATAGATACATAAATATATATTTATTTTAATTATATATATAATAATAAGATAGTATCTACAACAATGAAGTGATATATCCCAATGAAAAAGGAATTAGTTAATGAAATTTATATTTTTCTTGGTAATTTTTAACTCAAATCCCATTATACATTTCATTGAAAACCACAAACCATTATGAATAATAAATGAATCATTATATTACATGATAAAGTGGTAATATGTACATCATATATATGAACATTGTGGCACTAATATAATCTGATTTTTTCCAAAAAAATTAACAATAACATAAGTAAGTGGGATTGCAAATATAATCAGTAAAAAATTATTTAGGAGAATAATAATTACACATTCCAAAGTGTCCGATAAAAAAATAAAACATTTGAATCAAAAAATACATGAATAAATAATATTAAATTAAACCTATAAAATCAATAATATAAATAGATTAATGATATAACATTTAAAATGGAATTATATACTCCATATAAAATAATCATGGGCAATAACAACAAATAAGACCTAGTGGAATGTAAATTGTGAGAAATTAACATACATTATGTTTACATATTGGGTGAATTTTCTTTACAATCATTTATAATGGGTTTAAACATGCCAATAATTAATACTATAACCAGACCATTATTTATAATATCATATATTTTCTTCATAGGGTATCTTATCACCCGTTTATTTATAATATTTTATTATATCCACTATTCCGGGTGTCTAGTTTTCACGTTCACTAAGTATGTTTGAATTGTTAAATGGTGTTACTATTTATTAGATCATGGATTCATCATCTTAAAAATGTAACCTATGATTTATATATCCTATACATATATTATATATGGAATAATAATAATCAAATATATTTGGAGATATGAAATTAAAGACACCATTTTTAGAGATGGAATATCATACATATGGATGAAGGATACGTTATTTTATTTTTCATATTAGAAGAATGAAAAGTAAATTATATATATATATATATATGTATATTATAATTATATTATTGTATCAATGTCAAATATTTTAAATTTTATTATTAGAAACTTCTTGTATATATTCTATGTATAGTGTGATCAAATCACATCGCTATACTGGGACGTAATCCACACATCCACAATCAATGATACCATATTCAAATAGAATGGATTGAATAAATGTGTTAACAAAGAATTATAGATGAATAATTTTTTTTAAATATCATATAATATATATATATATATAATAATTGTTTCTTTCATAATTCCCAACTATGAATGGTGATACAAGAAAAAACAAACAACTTCATTTTGTGTGGCGGTAGTTTATATTACACATATAAGGTATGATTATTACACATTAGATAGACGTTTGTGAAACATTATGTAGAACTATCTACATTAAAATATCTTTAAATATTTAGAATAAAATATTTATTATATAACCATGGAATAAGGAATGTTTAACGTGTGGATAATGGATATAAAAGAAATATTCTTCAGGAATGATGATACTTCATTATCAGGTAACTCTTTTTCGTTTGCAGCAAATGGATTTCATACATTGATTTATGATCAGGTTTAGGATTATATATTGACTGGAGGTATTTTATAGGATATTATTGGGAATATATTGGTTGATCCAACGTTTCTTGAGATGTGTGAGGGAGTGGGAGAAATGAGTGGCTTTTATATTAGATGAGGAAAGTCACTAGTGCAATTTTTATAAAAGAGAATTCAAACCCTGTTTTTTCCTTTAATGTGGAACCAATAATAGAATTTTTTTATAAATTGGATGATATGGTAAAAAAATGTATATCCAATACCTTTTTTGCAAGTGTATAAGTAATATTTCTAATTATGTATTAGGGTTAGTCCATTGTTTTGCATAATTTCACTTTAATCATTATAATAATAGTTAATTGCGTTCTATAATATTTGGGTCAAAAACTATGTTGAAATTAATAGAAATTAAAAATAATGATTTTTACTAATATGGAATTGATTTATGAAAAATCCAATCACAAAATTGGCAGAAATTTATTTAAAATTAATATTGTAGATAGAACAACAAATTATGTTTTTAATGTGAGAAACATTCGAAAGATTGCAATGTTTTTATATTCATTTTCAAAATGAAATCGATTAAAATGACCTAAATTGGATTTAATTATAATTAATATATATAATTATTCTTGAAAAATAATTTAAAATATTATTTTTCCTTATAAATAAATGATTAAAAGAAGTAGTTTTGAATTGAAAATCAATATTTTTAACTATTCATTAAAAACAAAACATTATTGAAATAACCGAAAATTCACCCTAACATAATTTTTATGTATCTAATAGAGAAATAATGTTTAAATTGACATATAAAATTTATAAAAGTGAAAAAATTCATATTCAAAATAGGTTCTCCTTTAAAAGGTTGTAATTGTACATTGAGAAAAATATAAGATTTTATATATAATATTGGGTTTTTTAATATTATTTATATAAAATCTATTTGATGAATATAAATAATATTTTAATTAATATTTAACATATGTATATATCAAATTAATATCCATATTTAATTTAAATTAATTTAATTTATTAGGCTTAAAAATCATTGTGGGCATAAAAATATTTTTTTAAACAATGTATTCACGTTCTATTTGTTCTTTTATTCATGTATAAATAATTAGTGACCAATGAATTAATTTCATATTTTTGTAAGAAATATTTTTTCATATGTTACATTACATTTTTCATAACCAGTAATTTAATAGTTATGTTATATCTTATTATATTAAATAATAATATTTTTATAATATCTTACTATTCGAAGAAACTCGGTCTTTCATGTAGTGAACACCATTGAAAAAATCATTGTTTCGTGCTATATGAGATAAATCTGTTTAACATGAGTTGAAAGCTATAAAATAATATAGATTTACATTAAATAGAAATATATTATTATTTCTGAGGATTTAATATTCCCTTACGTGTTCGGTGTTGCGTTTCATACACAATATCTAATGAAATATTCCACATTTCTTTTTTTAATTATGATACAGCATTCCCCTGAATGAAAAAAATATAAGAATATGAAAATTGCATAATATTCAATTTATGACTCATAGTATATACACTATAGAAAAGAAATAATTATATGTAAGGTATAAGGCCCCAACCATAAACATTACATAATCTGGAAATAAGTTAATAATTAACAATGAGGATCTTTTCAGTTTTAGAGCTTCATAGAATTAGGTCATAACTGAGACATAAAAATTTTAATATTAAATGTATATCATTTTACTAAGTATCCATTTTTTCATAAAATAAAAAAACTATCAATATAAAAGAAACATGTTTAGTTCCATTTTTTAATCATCATGACATTTCCTTGACCTCATCCTTGACCCTGATCCACATTATGTCTTGTGAAAAATAGTCCAAAAACCTGGGACGAGCATAAAAATCTCAGTAATGGATACACAAAGAAGGAAACCGTTAGTTGTTCAAAATAAAAAATAAACCATGAATAAATTATCATAAGTAATACTTTTCAACTTTATTAAGTAAAAAATACTCCTCACTAAATAAAATCTCATTGTTTACCCTTTTTAACCAATACTATACAATAACATATATAGATATCACACTTAACATATAAATTTAACTTAGGACATACAAATAAATAAATGGAATACCATACCATCAACATCCATACAAATCACAAAATGGAATAGCCATATTACTAATATACATAACAAATTCATTGGAGGATATAACATAACCACCCATCCTTGTTCTTCATTACACCCCCCTTAATTTGGTTTATCATGTAACCACCTGTCAAATGTCCATGAACCATTAGAAAATCATAACACATAAAATATTCCAAATATCAACATTTCAATATTGAAATTTCATTTTTAATAACAAGAAATACTTTAAAGATATTGACATAATCATTGCATTTCAAAAAACAATTTTCAATAAGAAAAAACCGAAAAAGGTATTTGCAGATTTATTTTTTTTTTAAAAACCTTAAGGCTTATAGAGGAATCCAAATATCGATTATGTTGATGGAGAATCCATTATCACCAGAAACATTAAAAACATTCCTTTTGTCATTTGGTAAAATGCTTCGTAGTAAAAATAATTACATTGAATGTATGTCAAATTCAATGGACTTTATTATACACCATCTAAAATAGGTAGGGGTATATTATCAAAACATGGCTTAATAAAAGAAGATTGAGAAGATAACCCTAACCTTGTGTCCAACTTGACTCGTTCTTTCTTTAATATCCTGAATAATAAACTAATGAAATTTATACTTTCAAAAGATCCTTTTTTCATGTTTATTATTCCATTAATATAATTTATTACCACATTATAAACATTATATAATCATTTATGTTAATAACTGTCATTTTGTCGACATTGGGTTCTTGTGTCAAAAATGAACTTCTTATAATTACAAGTTGTCCATGTGGTAAAAATTCCATTGTATATAGAATGATATTCATGATTTAGATATCATATATACCATATATATCCATTATATATATGTATTTATAATAGTACATAAAATTTGGAGATAATAAATGAAATGCACCATTCATAGAGATGGTATCCTGTACGTACGCATGAATGATACATTCATTTATATGTTGTATTTAATGGATTGAAAACATAATAATAAATAGGTATATTATAATTCCAGTATAATATCATATGTAATTTCTTTAACTTTATCCTTTCTATGTTCCTCGTATGGCATGAACGAGTCATATCACTTTGAGGGGGAGGTATTCTACAATTCCACAAATGAAATTATCGTATTTACCCATTGTGGAAACCATAAAGTTATGATATAATTAAATAAAAATAAGCATATACATAATATGAAAATAATATATATCACATATAAATATAGTTCCATCGTAATGGCCACCATAAGAAGTGGTAGGAGATGATTGAAAATCTTTGTTTTGTGAGGCAGTACTTCGCCGTCTACATGAACAGTATATTCTAATACCATTAAATGAAGGTGTGTGACTATGTAGTTTTTTTAAATACATTAAAAACAACCTACTATATTTTGGATATTGGTATTGTTTTTTAAAATAATAATAATAAGAGAATAGGGAGTGAAAATTTAGTATAAAATAAGCGAACTTGAGGGAAGATGTTACCTTTAATTCGAGAAACTCTCTTTGGTTTGAATAAAAAGGCATTATTGAAGTGCCTTTAACCTAATTTATTGCTTCTATAATGAAGATAGGGATGTTTTATTTTTATTTGGGCATATTTTTAATGAGAAATGGTAATTGAGAGGTGTGAGTAATGGGTTAGATGTGGTGACCATTAATAATAAGGAAGTGGGGCTATTTATGAAAATGTGAGAGTATTTTTTTATTATAAAATGTTTTCTGGTTTCAATATGCCCAAATATTATTTAATTAGAATATAAAGTGAATATAAGTCAAAATATAATCATCAAATAATAATTGGATATGTATTGGATATTTGTTAATCCCTATCTTTTTTATTTAACCCTTTTTTAACTTATTTAACTTGTACCATGTACTCTTATATATTCATAAAATATGGTTAGTATAGTGACTATAAAATTCCAATCAACCAAAAATGGATCATTAATGACATTGGTAACATTTTATATGTCTTCTGGCTCAATCAGAGATGTTAAGGACAATCATATAATTTTAAGAAATAATCTTTGATTTATAAATTTATTTATGTCAATTTAAATACTATTCATACCATGATTTTTTAAAAAATCCAAAAAATTTTGATGCTTTAGTAAAACATTCATTAATTCCAATATAACAAGTAATAATTATCTATAAAATTAGAGGATGGCATAATTTTTTTTAAAATAAATTCATTTTAAAATTTATAATCTTATTTATTTAAACCATTCATTAATGAGGAAATCATAACATCATCATTGTGCCATATGTAAATTTATTTATTTGATGTCTAAAAATTATAAATCAAATAACATGATGTAGGAAATAGTTTTATATTTTTAAAGACAATTTATTTTCAAATGTGTCAATTTTGTAACCCACATTAAAATTGGTTTTGAAAAACAATACATGTTTATGATATTTTTATTTTTACGTTAAAAAAAATTATTAATGTCATTATCTTACGCAATTGGAATTAAAAGGATGCAATTAACACCCATGTATTTTATTGGTCATCAATGACACATCCAATAAATTTAGGAAATGTTTCAAAGTAATTTTTTATTATTATAATATTATTATTACCTAGATTTACCCTATTTACCTTTAACCACGGTAAATAAAAATCAAAACTTACTATTTAAAAAAATATTTTAATCCTATTGAATAACATATTACATAATTATTTCAAAAATTAATGTTTTATTTTTTAAATTCAATTTACATAAGTAGAAAAATATCATTTAAATGATAATGTTGGTCTTTAGAAACTATGCCTTGTTTTTCACTGTTCATAATGAATTGAACGATTTCAGAAAAAATACCAAAAACTCACCTAAATCTAATATTAATATTCTGAATTAAAAAAATTATGACTATTTTACCCATTTAAAAACATATAAATTTCATTAATTTATATAAAATTAATTTTTGTTGACAAAACTACAAAGCATGTTTTTAAGAAGTAACAACTAATAAAAGTTTGCCATGTGTTTATGTCCAATTTCAAAGTAAATTCACATCCAATGACCAAAATTCGATAAAATGGTTAAAATATAAGCCAATTAATCATTAAAAACATTTAAAAATATAATCTAACAATTTAAATAAATCATATGAAATGAAAATTTTGACTAAAATGCAATATTTTTCACAATTCATTAAAAATGAACTTTATCAGAAAAATACAAAAAATTTACCCAATGTAAATATTTTTATCTTGATTCTAAATATAAAGTTTATATTTTCAAATGAAACATATTTAATTTTCAAAAAAAATATTTAAAATGTGTTCTCTATCAAAACGCGAAAAATCGATATTTTATTGAATACAAGAGTATTTATACTTCAAATTGGATTCATTCAATTTTTAAGTCTCTCAAAATTATTGGATAATGGTAAAGAAATTAGACAGACATGTATAATCATAATATGGTTAGTTCTGTACATTTTTAAAAAAAATATTTCTATGTATTAACTACCATTTAAAATAATAATATTAAATTATTATTTTCAATATGACTCAGCATTGTGTGCAACATAAGACATCAGATTAACCCGTTTTTTCATGTTGAGTACTCAAGCGATCATAGAATCCCCTTAAAATAAAATTCATACCTAATTAAAAAAATTTAATAAATATGAAAATTTGATATTCATTATTTACCGAGTATGTTACATCCTTCAATCGTTTTGGAAATTGTGTCCTCACAATTTGATTCACTTATCTAATAAGTAGGGGTATTTATACCTTATCACATTCTCAGATTTCCATTGTTTCATCTACAACCATATATTTTTTCCACAAAACCATTAAATATTAAATTAACTTATTCTGCAACACTTGCTCTCTTCAGTCAAGAATTAGGACTGGTTTTTCCACATAAAATAGATTCTCTTCCAATTAAATAACCTCTAGACTCAAAAAACTATATGGATCCAGAATATACATTCTCAACAATAAAACATGAAAACCATTGTGAACCTGGAATAAACATGGAGGTAAAGCCACTCTAAAGGAAACTGATTAAACATTCTCTATGATTTCATAGGGTCTAATGATCCTTTGATTCAACATTCCTTTCAAAACAAAATGAATTGCATATGTCCATGGATATATATAGAGAAATACATGATCATGCACCTCAAAAGAAAGATCCTTCCTCTAGTTATCCACATAACTTTTCTTTATTCTCTAAGCTGTTCTAGGGTGATTCTGAATGAAATAAAATTTTCTTGTAATCTCTTTTACCAAAACTGGTCCCATATATGTCTTTTGTAAGAACCCGGATCTTCGTTTCAGGTATGTCTTTCCTTTCTGGAGTTTTTGATAATTTTTGGAGATTCTGAAAATTATTGAAGTACACGTCGTGTACTTTCTAAGTACACACCCTGTACACTTTTCCTGCTCGAAGTCGTGTGATGGCCGTGTCCAGCCCACACACACTGTGTGTAGGGGTGACATGGAGGAATATTTTGGAGGAGTACGAAAAAACCCACTACACGCCTTGTACTTTTTTTTAACTAAACGGACCGTGGTCGCCCCTCATCTCCATATTTGTCTTCTTCTAGGTATGGTTCTTCCGATAGAAACCTATACGGTCGAATCTTCAATGAGATCCCACCTCTCCATCCATTCTCCGATTCGAGAATGGTCAATTGTGTTAGAAGCGCAGCGGTGAGTTCTTTCTTCTGGATGTGCCTTGATTTCCAATTCTTCCTCCTTCTCATGTTATCTAAGGATGAACGTTTTGTGTGTTTTATTTGATCTATGATGTTCTTGGTAGAATTATACATCGTGGATCATGTATATCAATCTCCTATGATCGAGGTATGTGTTTTGTGCCTTACCGTTCAACTTCTCCGACTTTTATGTGCGAATTTCCACCGATACCCATGAACGGGGTATTGTGTGATTAGCTTTCTGTCCTTCTTGTTTTCCTCCCCTTCCTGTATGCTTGTGTAGAAGTAATTTGACCGTGTTATATGATAAATTATTGTTCTTGGATGTTTTTTCCTTGCTTTTTTCTGTTACGACATTTAGGCCTTGATTGCCTTTGGTTGTTACACCTGTTTCATGCCTCATGGTTATAAGTTGAAATGAAACTCATGACATGCTTGTTCCCTTGTAGACTATTTAGCTATGTAGCTCTATAGGTGTGCTTTGGTTAGAGAATTAGATTTATAGGTGTAATTTGGCCTTATTGCATTATTATGCACAGAATGGCACGTGGCTGAGAGAACCTAGTGCTATAGACTATAAGGGATATACCGAGTGAGCTTCCCAGATAGTCTTAGATATTATAGACTACAGAGGGGATGGACCGAGTGATCTCCCAGAGAGTCTTGGATTTTATATACTGCCGGAGGGTAGACCGAGTGAGCTTCCTTAGAGAGTCTTACCTTGTTTGAATCACTTTAAGAACATTCCCAGACTAGAGGAGGAATTGGCTGAGTGAGATTCCTCAGAGAATATATGGTATAACTGAGGCTATAGGAGGAATTGAACGAGATAGCTTCCTCATAGAGTGTCTAGACCTTGGGGATAAGAGGGTTATACAGTGTGATCTTCCTCAAGAGAGTCCATGACTACACTAGACTATAAGTGGAATTGACCAAGTGAGTATCCCCAGAGAGTCTCATAAATTTGTATGACCAAGCCAGAGAGATTAGCTTGAGTTCACTGCCCAGAGGGTTGTGTTACTTCTTGGATATGACCACATGGGATGGCTGCAAGTACTTCCCAAAGGGTTTTCTCATTTTTAGTTGTTGTTTCACTGCTGTTGATTGGTTGTGGATTTATTGCTGCTATGTATCATCCCGGTTTACTACATACTGTTTACTACCTACTCCTTGTTGTTGTTGTTTACTGCTTATTGTACTTTTACCTACCATATACTCACCGACTGTTAGGCACAGATCTTCGGGTGGTTACCTATTGGTATTTTATCTCACACCGTATTTGGGCTATTCTTTTGGGACCAATCAGACTATGTTGTCGCAGGTATAGACAAGGGAAAGCGCCCTTAGACTTCTGGATCTTGATTTCTTGGAGCTGGAGAGCATGGGAGAAATCATTGGCTTGCGATACTGAGGAACTGTTTACTTTTCTTCTGTACATGTTTGGGTACTTTAGTGTTTTCCTGTATTGTGACTTGTTTGGATGCTTTCCTAGTTATGTATCATTCATCATTTCATATATACATATGTGCTCCAGTTGATGATTTAGTCTTCCGCTGTTATATTGTTGGTTATTACTTCTTCTGTTATTGCATGTCTATTTTCTTCTACTGTGTACTCTACCAATGAGGGAATAGTTTCCCCACTATCCCAACCAAGGACCTCACTACTAGACGGCAGCCATTGGCGACTGGGGAAATGCGCTTGAGGCTATGTGACCAACCGGGTGCAGGGTTCCTCTGGGTGGCTTCCGGAACCGGGACGTTAAAAAGTGGTATCAGAGCAATTATTTTCACTTACTTTACTATTTGGAGACTTTATCCCGAGATAGGAAGGATTCAGTACTTGGTAAAAAGCTATTCCTAGGAGTAGCTAACCCATGTATAAGGAAAATCCATACTACCTCATTTATTGTAGTTCTGGTTTTGAGATTTTACAGTTGATATGATTTCACCTAGACTGATTCACATACTTTATACAGTTATTGTGTTGATATTACAGTTCTATTAATTTCACAACCTGATGAGATGAGGGTATACCATCTCATGCATCATATAGGTAATTGTAGAAATCATATGCCATGCATTGTTTCCATTCCATTTAGGGTGAATTAGCGATTTCATGTTGTTGTGATAGATGTTGTGTAGATTATGAATTCTTTTGTGATATATGATTGATAGAATCTCTGCTACTTGTTAGAGAATTTTTTGTATTGTACTTCATTTAAATGAACGCAAAAATATGATTCTTGAGGATTAATGGGCCCTCTTGAATTGGGAATTAGTGGATCATGATCATGTTCCCTCTTGTAAAGGACTGTAGTGGATGCAAATCTTTGATTCGCGTAGAGTATGGGCCCTCACAGATCGAAATTTGGCACCTCTTTACCTTGTTTTCAGTATTTCTTGGTTTCTGTGCAGTTTCTAAGCTACCGCCCAAGAAATCCTAGAATACACGACATGTATTTTCTTGTTACTTGCCATGTAGTTTTTAGGTCGTGTTACTGACTGTGTGTGTAAGAACACGATGATATGAAAATAACGTCAGGAGAACGTCCTGTATGGTATGTACACGACGTGCAGTTTCGGGCCTTGTACCCTCCCTTATCACTAACAACAGGGGTCGGGGAAACTCGAGTAGAAAACGACGTGTGGGTAAAGAACACGACATGTTGTTCTTTCCAGGCACCCGGTCGTGTCACGAATAACACGTGTCGGTGTGAACTTCCCTAATACATGTCGTGTTGCTTTTGAAACACGATGTGTAGTCTTTCACAGGTACCCGACCGTGTCACGAACAACACTGGATGGTGTAACCTACTTCTATACACTCCGTGTTTGTTTGGAACACGCTGTGTAAGGGCCATCCGTGTAGACGGTCGTGTAACTAACAACACGGGTCATCGAATCAGCGTTAAGTACATATCATGTCCCTAGGGAATACGCCATATAGTCTGAGGTTAGTTTGAACCGTGTGAGTTAGCCGTTTAAAGAGACTCGGGTAGGGGAATAGTCTTCATGAACACACCATGTGTTGGGTCAACATTCTGGGTAGTTTGAAGTGTTACACTCCCTGTAGGGTAGGGGTACACGCCCATGTTAGTGGCTTCAGAAGACACGCCATGTAGTTTTTATACACGTCGTGTAGTCGTGTTTTGTAAACTTGTTGGTTTTTCATCCCCTGTTCCAATTTTTTACTCTTGTGTTCTCTGTCCTTGTTTTTCTGATCTATGGTATACTTTTGATCTTTTAGAGCTATCCCCTTGAGACGTCCTCCAGTTGTACGTATGTCATCAGGTAGGGGTCAGACTCCAGATATGGCCGATCGGGGACTTCCTGTCGATCCTCCAGTCGAGCCTGCCTTGGCACATGCTATCATACCCATTGCAGGAACTGAGGCACTGTTCAGGGAGGAATTCCTAAGGATGATGTAGTCTTTCCAGGGAGCACCGCCTCCTGCCCCATCGATGGTTGAGTTGACGCGGTTTTTCCACCAGTAGCATCCTCTGACTTTTTCAGGGGATGGAGGACATCAGGCTGGAGAGTTTTGGATAGAGGCCACACTGACCATCTTTGAGTACCTAGAGATCCCTTCAGAGAAAAGGGTAATGATGGCTACTTATATGCTCTGGGACACCGCCATGAGGTGGTGGTTGGTGATCTCACGGTCAGGACGTCAGCAGAATATGTCTTGGGATGAGTTTCGATGAACGATCTATGACTACTTCTATCTAGAGACCCTGAGGGCCGATCGATCCCGATAGTTTATAAGTCTACAGCAGGGTACTCTCTCTGTTATGGAGTACTCGTCTCGCTTCTCTGAGAAGCAGCACTTCACACCGATCCCGACAGGTGATGAGTTGTTACTTTCTAGGATGTTTGAGGATGGACTCAGGCAGGATATTCATTCCCAGGTGAATATCATCCAGTTGAAATCGATATCCACCATCTTCTACTAGGCGCTGATCACTGAGGGAAATCTGAGGGATTCTAGAGCAGTGAGCCAGGGCAGTTCGATATCCAGAGCTGGTGTTCCTTCTACAGACAGTAGGAAGCATCGTAGAGAGTCTTCTCAAGGAGATAGAGGTTCGTGGGATGCATCTTCTGGTAGCTAGGTTGTATGCTACTTGTGCGGTAGGAGTGGGCATACTAGGCCTCAGTGCCAGAGAGATCCGATGGAGTGTTGGTCATGCAGCATGCCGGGCCATCTTCAGTGTTTCTGTCACATCTTCTCACCTTCAGCCGATGGAAGGGGTTCCTCTATGACCCCATGTTTTGGATATGCTTCACCAGTTTCCCACCAGTCAGGGAACTGGAGTTCTTCCAGCCGTTCAGACCGAGGTGGAGGTCACGGCCATGGTGGTCAGTCACTAGATTATCGGTGACATCAGAGTGGATCAGCTCAGAGCTGTATTCCAGGTGCACAGGGCCGCGGTGCAGGACAGACATTTTCCATGGAGCAGACCTATCAGGAGCAGGATCTCAGCCCATCTGTAGTTCGAGGTACGATCCTAGTAGCCTCGGTTTTATCTTCAGCTCTTTTCTATACTGGTGCTTCCCATATCATTATCTCTATTCCAGTTGTGGAGAGCCTTTGGCTCTGTATATTTTCATCTGCCGACTTGAATACTCTTGACACACTATTGGGAACGAGGACATCTAGCTAATGACAGTGCAGAGAGTTCCCTATCGAGGTTGCATGGTGACATTTATTATGGGACCTCTATTTCCTAGATATGACGGGCAATGACGTCTTTCTTGGTATGGACTGGTTGGTTCCCTTCCAGGTAGTCGTTGATTGCTATCACCGTAGGGTGAGTTTTGTATCACCATAGGGCAGATCTTTCCTTCATAGGGGTGAGTTGGATGTCCAGCTTGGTAGATCAGGACCAGAGCATCAGAGGGTAGGTGAAGTTATAGCATAGATTTCCAGTCATTACCTGGATGACCAGGGGACTTCACAGTTACACTTTCCTCCAATGGTGGATCGTTTCAAGGATGTCTTTCCAGAAGACTTTTCAGGTTTACCTCCAGAGCATGAGTTAGACATCTCGATTGATCTCATTCCAGGAGCGGCACCGGTGTCCATTCCTCCTTATAGGATGGCTACACCTGAGTTGTAGGATCTCAAGAAGCAGTTAGAGGAGTTGCAGGTGAAGGGTTTCATCCGACCCAGTACTTATCCATGGGGTTTGCCTATCCTGTTTGAAAAGAAGGCAGACGATACCCTTCAGCTCTGTGTGGATTATCGGAAGCTGATCTAGTTGACAGTCGAGAACCGATATCCCTTTCTGAGGATAGATGACCACTTTGATCAGATGTGAGGATCCTGGGTGTTCTCGAAGATCGACTTGAGGTCCCGTTATCATCAATTGTGCGTTAGACCATCGGATATACCTATGACAGCTTTCAGGAGCAGGTAAGGTTTTTTCGAGTATACAGTCATGTTGTTCGTCCCCACAAACGCGCCTACAGTCCTCATGGTACTGATGAACTATGTTTTCCATCCGTACTTGGACTCCTTTGGCGTGGTCTTCGTGGACGTTATCTTGGTGTACTCCCTCACTCGACACAACCATGCCACACATAATGAGATCGTTCTGAGTACACTGAGAGAGAATCAGTTGTTTGATAAACTATCGAAGTGCCACTCTTGGATGGATCATATTCACTTCCGGGGTCATGTTATCTCGGAGACTGA
Organism: Viscum album; assembly: GCA_963277665.1. Lineage (NCBI taxonomy): Eukaryota > Viridiplantae > Streptophyta > Magnoliopsida > Santalales > Viscaceae > Viscum > Viscum album. The sequence goes on from OY728148.1 coordinate 1,147,513,201, forward strand.
AGTATCTATGAACCCAGAGAAAGTGAGAGCTTTAGTTTCCTAGGAGCAGCAGAAGAAAGTCTTTGAGGTGAAGAGTTTCCTAGGGCTGGTTGGATACTACAGATGCATCATTCAGGAATTCTCACACCTAGCATCACCGTTAACAGGTCTAACTAAGAAATGGGCGAAGGTTTTATGGTCAGATTCTTGTGAGTCAGCCTTTCAAGAGCTGAAGGGGAGGTTGACGTCAGCACCGATACTAGTCTTGCCAGATCCGGGCAAGGGCTACACTATTTGTTGTGATTCTTCAGGTATCGTGTTGGGAGCTGTGCTCATCCAGGGAGATTTAGTCATTGAGTACGGGTCTCGGTAGTTTAGGCCACACCAGAGGAACTACATGACACACGATCTCGAGTAGGAAGAAGTAGTTCATCCCTTACACTGTTGGAGACACTATCTTCTGTGAGATCACTTTGTGGTTTTCACCGAACACAAGAGTCTCAAGTATATCTTCACTCAGCATGATTTGAATCTAAGACATCGCATGTTGGTTGAGTATCTTCAGTCCTTTGACTTTGACCTTTCCTATACACCAGGAAAGGGTAATGCAGTGGCATATGCGTTGAGCAGACGATATCCAATTAAGGATGTTCAGGAAGCCAGCTAAGAGTGGCAGCTTATGGCTATGGTCTTTGATATGCATCTGAAGGTGCATGCCAGGCAGGGGTAGACTGTACTATCTTCTGTGGCTGTTACCTCTACACTTCTTGATCGGGTACGAATGAGGAAGCTATCAGACTTAGAGCCCTTGGTCTGGCGGGAGAATGTGTCAGGAGGGGACCCTCTTCTTGGATGGACAGTGGGAGAGGATGAGATCTTGCATTTCCAGGGACGTGTATGGGTGCCAGCAGACATATGCGAGTAGCTGATACCGGATTTCCATTCCACAGTTTGGTCAGTTCATCCTGGCGTCACCAAGATGTATCGGGATCATCATCGCCAGTACTGGTGGCCAGGTATGAAGAAGGATGTTGCTGGTTTTGTCATGAAATGTTCTACTTGTCAGCAGGTGAAATTAGAGCACCGACGACTAGTAGGGATTTTATAGAAGGTACCCATTCCATTGTTGAAGTGGAACTATGTTGCAATGGACTTAATGATGGGGTTACCTTGGTCACCTTAGAAAGTGATTCTGTTTGGGTTGTCTTCGATAGGCTTACGAAGGTTTCATACTTTTTTCCAATCAAGGAGTCCTTCATTGTTGATGATCTAGGATGACTATATATCTGAGAGATTGTACCTCTACATGGAGTTATACACTCCATTGTTTCAGACAGGGATACGGGCTTTACCTCTTGGTTCTTGCAGGGGCTTCAGAATGATTTGGGTACCTATGTACTTTTGATTAAAACATACCATCCCGAGACATATGTCCAGTCCAAGTGCACGATCCAGGTGCTTGGGGATATGTATTGAGCTTTCTTCATAGACATTGGATGTTCCTGGGAAAATCATATTCCTCTGGTGGAGTTTTCCTACAACAACAGTTATCAGGTGACCATTCAGATGGAACATACGAGGCTCTATACGGTAGGCCATGCCGATCACCCTTATGCTGGCTGGAGGCAGGAGAGGCAGCCTTGCTGGGACCTTGTCTTGTTCAGGAGACTTCAGAGCCGATAGAGTTGATTCGAAAGAGGATGGCTACAACACAGACACGACAGATGTCTTATGATGATCAGTGGAGACGACCTCTGGAGTTCGAGGTCGGAGATAATGTTTTCCTGCATGTTGCACTGATGATGGGACACAAGTGGATTTAGAGATATGGTAATCTTTCACCATGGTACATCAGGCCGTTTGAGATTTTGGAGAGAGTTGTGTCGGTTGCCTATCGGTTTCAACTAACTTAGAGGTATCAAGCCATGCACTACCTCTTCAATGTTTCTCATCTCCGACGTTACTTTTCAAACACATATCATGTCTTTCAGCACGAGGATTTTGACATCAAATTGGATGCGTCATTTGAAGAGAATCCTATCTGGATTGTCAATCGAAGCAGAGAGGTTCTCTGAGGCCTGTCTGTTCCTCTGGTAAGAGTGCTATGGCAGCACGAGCGAGTACAGGACGAGACTTGGGAGATGGAGGCCAAGGATCGATCACAGTTGATGGATCTGTTCGATGATCCTTCTTCTATGCCCACCTAAGGAAATTCAGGGACAAATTTCGTTAATGCGGGAGTTTTTAAGAACCCCGATCTTCGTTTCAGGTATGACTTTCCTTTCTAGTGTTTTTGATAATTTTTGGAGATTCTGGAAATTTTTTAATTACACCCCATATACTTTCTGAGTAAACTCCTTGTACTCTTTTCCCTCTTGAAGCCGTGTGTTGGCCCTGTTCGGGCCACACACACTGTGTGTATGGGTGACATGGAGGCCGATTTTGGCAGAGTACGGAAAAACCCACTACATGTCGTGTTCTTTAAAAATACACGCCATAGACATTTTTTTTCACTAAACGGACCAGGGTCGTGCCTCATCTCCATATTTGTCTTCTTCAAGGTCTGGTTCATCTGAGAGAGACCCGTACGACCTGATTTTCCCCGAGCTCCCTCCTCTCAGTCCATTCTCTGATTCGAGCACGGTTGATTGCGTTGGAAGCACAACAGTGAGTTCTTCCTTCTGCTTGAGCCTTGTTTTCCAAATCTTCCTCCTCCTCAAGTTATCTAAGGTTCAATGTTTTGTTTGTTTTCTCAGATCTATGATGTTCTAGAGATAATTAGCCATCGTGGTTGAAGTATATTGATCTCCTAGGATCGAGGTAGGTGGTTTGTGCCTTACCGTTCAAATTCACTGAGTTTTATGTGCGAATTTCCACTGACACCCGTGAACGGGGTAATGCGTGATTACCTTTCTGTCCTTGATGTTTTCCTTCCTTGAATGTATGCTTGTGTTGAGTTAATTTGACCATGTTAGAGGATAAATTTTTGTGCTTGGATGTTTTTTCCTTCCTTCGTTCTGTTACGACATTTGGGTCGTGGTTGCCTTTGGCTATTACACTTGTTTCATACCTCACAGTTATAGGTTGAAATGAAACTCATGAAATTCTTGTCACCTTGTATATTGTTTAGATAAGTATCTCTATATGTGTACTTTGGTTATTCAAGTAGCTCTATAGGTGTACTTTGGCCTTGTAGCATTATTATCCACAGAATGGCATGGGGCTGAGAGAACCTGGTGCTACAGAATATAAGGAATAGACCGAGTGAGAATCCCAGAGAGTCTTAGATATTATAGACTACATAGGTGATGGAACGAGTGAGCTCCCAGAGAGTCTTTGATTTTATAGACTACATGAGGGTAGAACGAGTGAGCTTCCTCAGAGAGTCTTACCTTGTTTGAATCTATTTAAGAACCTTCCCAGGCTAGAGGAGGAATTGACCGAGTGAGATTCCTTAGAGAGTTTGTGGTATACCTGAGGCTATAGGAGGAATTGACCGAGATAGCTTCCTCATAGAGTCTCTAGACCTTGGGGATAAGAGGGTTAGACCGCATGATCTTCCTCAAGAGAGTCCCTGACTAACATAAACTATAAAGGGAATTGACCTAGTGAGATTCCCCAGAGAGTCTCATAAATTCGTATGACCAAGCCAGATGGGTTAAGCTGAGTGAACTGCCCAGAGGGTTGTGGTACTTCTTGGATAGGACTAGAGGGGATTGCTGCGAGTACTTCCCAGAGGGTTTCCGTCTTGTTAGCTATTGTTTCACTTCTGTTGATTGGTCGTGGATTGATTACTGCTATGTATCATCCTGGTTTACTACTTACTGTTTACTGCAAACTGCTTGCTATTGTTGTTTACTGCTTATTGCACTTTTACCTGCCATGTACTCACTGACTGTTAGGCATAGATCTTTGGGGGGTTTCCTACTGGGATTTTATCTCACACCCTGTATGGTCCATGCTTTTGGGCCCATGAAGACTATGTTGTCACAGGTATAGACAAGGGAAAGTTCCCTTCGACTTCTAGAACATGATTTCTTGGAGAAGGAGAGCATGGGACCAAGATTTGGATTGCGATGCTGAGGATCAGTTTACTTTTATTTTGTACTTTTTTTTCTACTGTAGTGTTTTCCAGCATTGTTACTTGTTTGAATGCTTTCCTATGATTGTATCATGCATCGTTTCATATATATATATATATTCTCCAGTTGTTGATTCAGTCTTCCGCTATTATACTGTTGGTTATTACTTCTTCCGCTATTGCATGCCTATTTTTTCCCGTTGTATACTCTGCCAATGAGGGCATAGTTTCTCCACTATCATACCCAAGGCCCTCGCTACTAGTCGGCAGCCTCTGGATTTTGGAGAAATTCACTTGTGGCCATGTTACCAACTGGGTACGGGGCGCCTCTAGGTGGCTTCCGGAACCGGGACATTACATCTTTCTCCTACTTGATCCCAAAGATCTAGAGTTCGACACCGCTTTCCATATAATGCATCAAATAGTTCCATTTGATTACTGTATTTAAAATTTTTATTATAATGAAATTCAACAAAATAAATATGTTAGCCCCAACTTCCCAAGTGATCCATTGAATATGCACATACCATATCTTCCAAATTATGAGTTCTTCATTCTGACTGCCCATTTGATTGCAGATAAAAAATGTACTAGAATTTAATTTAGTACCCAATGACTTTTGAAGGACCTTCCAAATGTTATAAGTGAGCCTCATATCACAATTAGATTCAATGGAGAGGGGAACTCCATGAAACATGACTATCTCTTTAATGTACAATCGAGAAAGTTGATCTAGATATATAGTATCTCAAATAGGAAGGAAATGAGAAGATTCAGTTAGTCGATCAACAATAACCAAGATTGCATTGATACCTCAGGAAGACTTCAATAATCCCACAAAGACACCCATGGATATATTTTCCCATTTCCACTCTAGCACCGGTAAAGGATGAAGAATCCATTTTAGTAACTACAGATCTGATTTAACCTATTGAAAAGCCAAACACTTCCGAGTAACATCAGCAATATCTCTTTTCATTCCACCCCACCAGTAATACTCCCAATGATCTCTGTACATCTTAGTACTACCCAGATGGATTAAAAACAGAGAACTATGAACTTCACATAATGACTCTTTCTTCAACAATGATTAAAATTCACACATAATCTCTTCCAAAACCTCTAAACACAATCATTATAAATATTAAATTTTGGTAACATACCATTGTGAACCAACTCTACCTATTTTTGCAACTCGTTGTCTTTTTTGTTTTTGTTCATTATTCCATCTGCTTGGAACGATTGTTCTGAAATCTGAAACAAAATAGAGGTATTTTCTGCACCAACATCATCTATTCCTAATTTCATCAAATCATTAATCAATGTATCTTATTCCAAACCTAACATGGTTAATTTTGAATTACATTTCTGATTGAAAGCATCAACCAATTTATTTTATTTTTCAGGATGGTAATGAATCGTGCAATAATTTTCCATGATTAATTCCCACCATCTCCTCTGTCACATGTTCAATCCATTCTAATTGAATACATACATCAAACATTTGGGGTATGTATATATTTCACATATTACACAACATAGATGATGCCTACTAATTTTTAATAAAAAAAGCAACTAATTGAAAATCATGTGTGGGTAATTTAGCTCATGATTTTTCAATTGACATGATGCATAAGCAATACATAATCATTATAAAAAAGGAAACAACCAATTCCTTTATATTAATAATCCTTGTTGATAAAAATTTCACCACCTCATGAGGGTAATTCAAAAACTATATCTTTCACCAATATTCTATTCAATTTCTGAAAACAATCATCAAATTATTTTTCACAAATAAACTTTACACCATTTCATGTTAACTTAGTCAGTGGGCTACATAACCGTGCAATATTTTCATTAGAACTCTAGTAATATCGTGCTAAACCAAGTAAACTATGGGTGTTGTTTATGTTTGTGGGTCTTTTTCATTCTTCAAAAACTTTTTTTTAGCAAGATCAATAGTTTTTCCATTTTTTTATACAATGTGACCAAGGAACAAATATTTTTGTAACCAACACTCACTCATTAGGAATATCAAAACCAATTTATTTTAATTTAATGTTTTTAATATAACCTTAAAATGAAATTCATGCTCTTATATAATTTTAGAATAATGTAAAAAATCATCAATAAACACAAACACCATTTATCAAATTATTCAAATGAGAAATCCTCGCAACAAACTATTCAATTATGATTTCGACCATCTTAGGTTGCTGATTTGGAATTCCATTCCCTTCTATATGGTTTTCCAGCACATCATCCATGTTTCCTCTATGAAAAAACATTCTGAACATAGACATATCTTAGACTAAGCAACATAGTAATTTGTAAATTATATATAATTTCAATTCTACATAAATTAAATTATGCATACTAATTTAACAGTATCCTAACAACTAAATTTGTATAAGCCGACATATGATGCCAAATATTAGGCCCCTACCATAAACATTACATAATAATGAATTTAGTTATAATTCACATTAAGGATACTTTCTTGTTTAAATCATTGGGGAATTAGGTCGTAACATATAAATAACATTTTAAATATTACAGGTTGACACTTCCACTCAATATCCATTTTTTTCATAAAATAAAAAACTCTTAAAAGAAAATAAATATGTTTAATTAAATGTTGTAATATTCATGACATTCCCAAGATCCCATCCTTGACCCTAATCTAATTTATTCCTGTGAAAAACATTTCCAAAACTTGGGATGAGCAGAAAAATCTCACTAATGGATACAAAAAGAAGGAAAAGTATTAGTTATTACAAATAACAAATAAACATTAAATACATAATAATAAGTAATAATTTTTACCTTTAAGAAGTAGTAAATACTCATTACTGAATAAAATCCCATTGCATACCCATTTATAACCAATATATTACCGTAAAACCCATAGAAAGCACACATAACATATAAAGGTAACTTGTGACGTAAACATACTTAAATGGATTTACCATACGGTTAAATTCCACGGATATCACTAAATGGAACAACAATACGACTAAATTCCATACCCATTGAATTGGAGGATATTAAGTAACCACCCATCCTAGTTTAACATGGCACCACTAGTGGTTTGGTTTATCATGTTTCTACACGTTAAATGTCCAAGTACCATTATAAAATCATAACTCATGAAATATTAAAAATATCAACATTTCAGTAATAACATTTCATTTGAAATCACACGAAATCATTTAAAGATATTAAAATAATCAATCTATCAAAAAACCATTTTCAATATTTAAATACCCAAAAATGGAATAAGGGATTTCATTTCCTTTTAAAAAACATTAAGGCGTATAGAGGAAGGCAAATAATGATTACGATGGCAATGATTCCATTGTTGCCTCAATTGTTAAAACCATTCCTTTTGTCGTTTAATAAAACACTTCGTAGAAAAAAGTTTCCCTTTGAATGAATGTAAATGTAAAAGGGTTTTATTATACAGTGTGTAAAAGGATGAGGTGTATATTATCAAAACTTGCCTCAACAAGATGATATTGAGACGAAGACCCTTACCTAATGTCCTACTTGACTTGTTCGTTCATTAATCTTCTAAATAATAAACTAAAGAAAGATCTAGAACATTTTTCAAGTTTATTATTGCTTTAGTATCACTTATTACCACATTATAAACATTATATAATAATTTAAGTTATTAATGTAATTTTGTCCATATTTGGTACATGAGTCAAAAATAAACATCTTATAATTACAGGTTCTTCATGTAGTAAAAATTATATTATATCCAAAATTATATTCATGATTTAGATATCATATATTTCATATATATCCAGTATATAAATGTATTTATAACAGTACATAACATATGGAGATATGAAATGAAATGCACCGTTCACAGAAATGGTACGTTGTACGTACGCATTAACACTACTTTCATTTTTATTTAATATTTAATGGATTGATAACATAATGATACATTAGTATATTATAACTCCAGTATAATATCATATATAATTTCATCAACTCCATCCATTACACGTTCCCCATATGGCATGAATGAGTCATATCACTATGATTGGAGGTAGTCCGCACTTCCTCAAATGAAATTATCGTATTTACCCATTATGGTTACCATGAAGGAATGATATAAATGAAAAATAAAGAAACGTAGAATCAATAAAAAATATATCACATATAAATAGAGTTCCATCATAATGGACACCATAAGAGGAGGTAAGATAAGAATGACCAATCATCATTTCGTGAGACAGTCCAAAGAAATAGTATGTTCTAAATCCATTAGAATGAGGTGTGGATAATTGTAGTTAGAATCCTTCTCATAATAATAAACTTGTATATTTAGGATACTAGTGTTTTTATTTAAAGAAATAATAAAATTATAAGAGTCTGTGATGATGTAAAACAAAGGAAGAGGACTTGAGGGAAGACATTACCTTTAATTCGGGTAACACCATTTGGTTTGAACCAAATGGATTTATTTAAGTGCCTTCTACCTAATGTATGGATTCAAGGAGGAATAGAGGGATGTAGGTAGATTATTTGGGTAGTGGTGGGATGATACAAGGAGCATTAGAGGTGTTATTAAATGGATATAGGTGGTGGCCTTTTGTTGGAGGGAGGGGAGGCTCTTTAGGAATGTTTGAAAGTATTATATTATTACAAAATTATTATGTATTTCAAAAGTTCCAAAAGTTATTCAATTAGATTATAAGGTACATATAGGTCTAAATAAAATCATCCAATAAAAATTTAATAGGTTTTGGATATTTGTTAATAATTAACTTTTTTATTTAACCCTTTATTACCTTATTTAACTTCTACCATGTCCTCTTATATATTCATTCTATATGGTTAATATAGTTTCCATAAAATTCCAATCAACCAAAAATGGATCATTAATTACATTTTTATCATTATATATATAATTTGGAGAATCTTATAACTTTACGTTTATTATATAATTTAATAAAATAATATTTTAGAAAAACTCATTTGTGTCAATTTAAATATTATACGTATAATGACTTCTTAAAAATTCCAATACAAAACTTTATGATTTGGAATAACCATCATTAAAAAAACAGAACAACTCATCCTTATATCTAAAATTCTTGGATGGCATAAAAAATCTCAAAATAAATTTATTTTGACATCTATAATTTCATTTATTTAAAACATTTATTATTGATGTAATCATTACATCATCATTATGTCATAAATAAATTTAGTTATTTATGTTGAAAAATTAAAAAAAATACCATACTGTATGAAATATGTTTATATTTCTAATTATCTTTTATAGTAAAAAATATAAATTTTATAACCCTACATTAAAATTATTTTATCAAAACAATACATGTTTATGATATTTTTATATTTAAATTAAATAAACAGTTATTAGTGTCATTATCTTACACAAATGGCATTCAAATGAAAAAATTCTCACCCAAGGATTGTATTGGTCGGCCATGACTCATCCAACAAGGATAAGACCAGTGTTAATGTTATGTTATGTTATTATAATATTATTATACCTTGAATTACCCTATCGAACGTTAATCACGGTAAATTAAAATCAAATGTTACAATTCACCAAAATTTATTTTAATACTATTGAACCACATTGAATATATTGATGATAAAATGAGTATTTTCGATTTTTTAAATTCAAATCATAGAATCGGTAAAGTTTCATTTAAGAAAAAATGTCAGTTTTTGACAACTATGTAGTGTTTTTTACTATTCATCAAAAATTAAAAGATTTCAGAAAAATAAAAAAATCCCCCTATATATAATTTCGATATTCCTAATTCAAAATTGATTTCTATTTTACCAAATTCAGATCACATATGTTTCATTAATTAATTAAAAATTAATTTCAGTTTTCATAACTAGAAAACGTTTTTTTAAGAAGTAACAACCACAAAAAGTTTGACATGTGTTTGTTACCAATTTCAAATAAAAAGTACATTCAATTATCAAAATTGGATTAAATGGTAAAAATAATATCCAATTACACTTTAAAACCTTTTGAAAATATAATTATACTGTTTATATAAATCAGATAAAAAACTTTTTTGGACTTAAAATGCAGTATTTTTCACTATTCATTTAAAATGATATTTCTCAGAAATAAAAAAAATTACCCAAAGAAAATTTTGTTATCCCATTTATATATTAGAATTTTATTCTGTAAAATAAAAAATTAAAAAGTGAAAAATACTATGTTTAATAAGGATTCATCATCAAAAGGTGGTAAATCAACCTTTTAAAGAATATTATAGTATTTATGCTTAAATTTTGATTCATTCACATTTTTAGCCTCTAACAATTATTGGATAAAGGTTAAGACATTTAAAAAACATGTATAGTCATAATATTTGTTGGTTATATAAATTCCTACCAATAAAACGGTTAGGCGGTAACTACAATTTTAAAAAATAATATCATATTATATATATATATATGACTCAGTATTGTCTACAACATTAGACATTGGAGAAACCCATTATTGTTTGTCAGGTACTCCATTGAACATAGAATCCCCATTCAAATAAAATTAATATTTAACTCACAAATATTAATAAACATGAAAATGTCATATTGTTTTTTTACCTTGGATGTCATATAAGGTATGTGTTTCAACAAAATAAAAATGAGAAAAACGAAACAATACCATATGTTATTAATTCCACAGTAAATATTGAATCGACCATTATAATAAATAAGACAATATTATAAATATATAAAATAAGCCTACTCATATATATAAAAAAATATACGATTTAATTATGAAATTATATTACTATATTATTCACAATTCCTTAATAATGCTATGTTTCGCTTAATAACCACTTTGCCTTTTTTTCATTAATGGTTTGATTTGTTATCCATAGTCCTCTAACATTGATCATTATTTCATAATATCCTAAATGTTATTTATGATATAAATATTATATGCATATATTCAATATATATGTTCTCATATTTGTTTACAAAAGTTATAGGTAGTAAATAAAATAAACCGTTAATGGATTCGGTTGGCCATACTTATGCATGAATCCTATTTTCAAATTATAATCATAATAAAATAAAAAAAAATTGAAACTATATCATCATTAAATATTAATTTTTATATTAATTATATATTATATATTAATAAAATTTATACTTATTACTATCCATTTGAAATATAGATGAATATGAATCAGATCTCATCATGGAGATGGTAAGACATATGTACACAAGAGAAACATTATAATTTCATAAAATATTATGTGGTAGAATGTTATATAAGATATAATAATTATATAAATATAATTATTTCATAAAAAAATAATCATTTAACCCATCATAATTCAAAATCATAAAATAAGGTGATGTAATATTAATTGTGTCACTATGCGAAGATGGTGAGTTTTACCTATACACGAGAGATACTTTCATTGTATGTCTGATAGAAAAGTGGTTTTTTCATAAAAATAATAATATTTAATAATATTTAGGAATAGTAAAATATTATTTTATGATATATTTCATATATTTATATGAATTATAAAAGATTAAAAAACAGAGTGATAGGTTAGAGTGATTACATCTTCTTTGAAATGACTATTTAGATCTCATATAAAGGAATTTGGAGATTTTCATTCTAGAAGACCAAAAAAGAGTATAATTTTAGTAAATAATTGGTTAAAATAATATAATTTTGTTTTCTCAATCTATAAGTATCAATGTGATTTGAAAAAGTGTGGCATGAGGTGTTATTTTATAAATGAGGCAAGGGGATCTTTTTGAATTTACAAGAAAAATTATAAAAAATTAATATCAATAAAAATACTTCCAAATGTATAAGGATTAAAAGATAAGATGAATTAATATTTTAATATCATCAAGCAATATATTTTCTATTTGTTGAAATATTTTAAACCTAAAAATTGTCCATAAATAATCAATTTATTAAATTTTCTAACTTATCATAATAAACTTGAATTTTTATAGGTTTTTTTTAAGTAATTTAATTAAATATCAATTTTCTGAAATATAATTATTTTATATTTTGACACTATTCTTTACATTGACTTTACTAAAATTCAAAATTAAATATAACTATGTAAAAAAATAATTTAAAACACCCCTAATATGATTTATTCACCAATTATATTCATAGACCGCTTTAATAATTTCCAATTATAATTATTTTAATATTTTTAATATCATTAATTTTATTTTTCCTTTAGTTTACTATTTAATCAATTGTAGTTTTGTAATTATTTAAGGCCATTATTTATTCAGGGGAATTTATAAATAATGTATTACGTTTAATATATGACATTATTGTTTCAAAATAGTATTTATAGTCGAATTTATATTCTGTAAGACCTGTAATAAGAATGATATAGTTATTAAAGACAAGAATGTGACAAAATTTACAATAAATGAAACTGGTTATTATTTCAACCATTGGATGATTATGGATGAGATATACTCATAAAATAATCATTACTTGATTTTTTTCTTTTAATGGTTATTATTATTTTAATTAATTTCATTTATTGGTTTTTCACCATCTTTCAAAGTCACTACATATGTGTCGCATAAGAATTAAAGATAATTATTTCACATATTATTTTTTTAAAAAACATTAAATGTAACAAAAATAAATTAATTTATATTAATAAGATTGTTTATTTGTTCATAACCTAATTTTGTCCATATGTGGGCCCAATATAGATATTAAGGAAAATTATTGAAGAATTTTGTGTCATTAATTGATTTAAATAATATATATGTCATTTTTGAGGTCGGGTGTCCATTAATCAACTTAATTTTGATCCTTATATGTGTTGTTTTGAAGTAACATTATCCAACAAAATTTATTCACGTATTATATTCACTTCCATTGGAAATTTTATGAAAATATTATTCTTCTATATTATTTAGAATATTCTTTTTCTCACATTATCTTGTATTTGCATACATTTATTATCTTATCCTTTTAAATATTTTTATCAATTTCTCATACTGATATTTTGATCTCCCACATTATTTGGTTTAACTCACTAGGTTATAAGGATGGGTATATCTTATCAGAAGTTGAAAAATAAAGTTTTGAATGTTTTAATTAAAGGAAAATGCTCATAGGTTTGGTTTAAACATGTTTCTCATGTAATTTTTCCATTAATAAAATATGAAAAAAAATACATTTATAAATTTGTGATATTATTTTATTTCCCATAATTCTTCTGTTATAAAAATATTGTCAAATAAAGATGGGCTTATATTGGGATGTTTTAATAAATAACTAGTCAATCAGTTTAACGTTAAGGTGGGATACATGGCTATATTGAAACATTGGTGAAATTATATTCTATATCGAAGATAATAAATTGAGTTAAAATTATTTATTATTATATATCAAAGAGTGATAATGTATGTTATTTGATGATACTTCCTTGGGTATGCAACTGTGAGTTCAAGGTAGTTCAATTCTATAATAACATGTAGAATTTATTAATGTAATGTTTTCATGAATAATTAATATTTTATATATTTTGGGTTTACTTTTTATATAATCAAATCATACCATTAATCCAAACAATTATAAGTCCTTAAATGTTTATAGATGATTCGTGGAGTTCAGGGTATTCCATGGGTGTTTGATGGAGAATTAGTGTAATGACCATGGTATTTATAGAATAATACAAATTTATATATATTAATATTTATGAATAAGATATTAATTTTATGATATAATGGAAAATTTGTTGGATATTGTACTCTTCATGCTACTGTGGCTTTGTTTTATGTTGCACACAAATTTTACTTATACAGAAAAATAATATAATAATATTATTATTTAAAATTGTAGTTAATACCTACCCATTGTATTGGTGGAAATAAATATAACAAACTATAATATGATTATTCATTTTATTCAATATCTTCTATTCTATCCAATAAATTCTAGAGGCTTAAAATAGAAATTAATCTGATTGTAATCATGAAGTACATTAATATTCATTAAAAGGTCGATTTACAACCTTTTGATGGTGATGCATTTTTAAATACTGTTTTTTCGCTTTTATATGTTTTATTTGACAAAATAAAATATTTCTTTTGAATCTGGACATCAAAATTTACTTTGGGTAAAATTTTGGTATTTTGCTGATAATATTTATTTGTTAATGAATAATGAAAAATACTGTATTTTAATAAAAAATGCATTTTAATCTAATTCATTTATTTGGATACATTAAACTTTTAAATTGTTTTAAATTTTACATGTATTATGTTTTTACAATTTAATCTAATGATGGTAATTGTAAATAAACTCACATTGAAATTGAACATAATCAAGTGTCAATCTTTTGATAGTTATTATTTCTTAAAAACATGTTTTTTGTTTTAACAACGAGAATTATTTTTAAATTAATTTCTGCCACTTATGTGTTTTGAATTTGGAAAAATGGATTCAATATTTTGAATCAGGATGTCCAAATTATTTAAACATGTATCCAATATTTTTAGACATTATGAATATTAACTTTAGTAAATATTTTATTTACCATTGTTAAAGGGTAAATCTGGTAAATATGGGTAACAATATAATATTATAATAACATTAAATTAACCTAACAAATATACTTATCCTATTGGATGATACATTTCCAACCATGGAAATATTTGGGTCGATTTAGGGACCCCATGGATCCACTTGTAAGTTAAAAAGACACTTTATTAAAATTAATCTAAAGTTAAGGAATGTGTAAATAAACAAATATAACTTATTCAAACCATTTTTTGGTTATACAATAGATCATTTGGAATATAAATAGTCATTGGAAATATAAAGATATTTCTTAACTCATGGTTTTTTATTTATAATATTAAGATATGATATATATAAATTTAAATATAACACGGTGATGATACAGTGTTGTCTTCACTAATAAATGATTCAAATAAATGACATTGTAAATGTTAAAATAAAAATACTTTGGTTATTTTAATACCTTAAAATAATTTTATATACCATTATTTATTGTTATATTTTAATTAATTAAGGTTTTTCTAAAGAATAATGTTGTTTGGGATTTTCTTAAATGTCTTGATATGAAAATTATATAAATTGGAAAAAATGAGTTTTCAAAACAAATATTATTTTATTAATTGGACTAATAATCCTAAATGTATAAGATTCATCAAAATGACTTAAATATGGTTTATAATGTCATTAATTAACAAATTTTGGATCTATTAGCTTTTTATGGTAACTATGTTAACCATATAGTATGAATATAGAAGAGGACATTCTATATGTAAAATTAATTAACTAAATATTAAACATAAAATATAATGTTAATTTTATACCAAAAACTAATCTAAAACCCATTGTATGAGATAAATTTTAATAGTATGCACTTTATGTTCTAATAAAATAATTTTTGGACATTTTTAAATCTATATTCAGTTTATAAAAAAATAATATTTTCAAACATTCTTAAAGCGCCCCTCCTCCCTCTTATAAAAGGACGGCAGCTATAAAAAATTACTCACTCCTCTAAATCCCCTAGTCTCAACAAACCATTACTTCAATCAAATCCCTAAATCCCATTATTTTACATATAAGCCTTATATTGGGAAGAATCCAATTCAAGAAATCCTTTTGGTTCAAACCAAATGGAGTTACCCAATTTAAAGGTAATTTCTTCTCTTGAGTTATTTAATTTAATTTTCCTTCTCCAACCACCTAAAATATATTTGTTCCATTATTTTATAAAAACACACTAATATTAAATATACTAGTATCTATTATTAGTATTAGTCAAACTAAATATCTAGACACCTCTATCTAATGGATGTGAAGATAATATTTTTGTGGACGGTGAACTACAGCATCACGAAATCACAATTATTCAATTATATCCCTCCGCCTCTCATGGGGGCCATAATGATTGAAATGAAATTATATATGATATATATGATATTTTTCTATATCTATTCTTCTGTAATTCTCATTTATAAAATACCATTATTCTATACATGTTGTATATATACGATTATTTCATTTGAGGAAATGTGGACTACGGCCCCCTCAAAGTGATTTGACTCATTCATTCCATACGTAGAACGTATAAAGGATGGAGTCAATTAAATTATAAATTTTATTATACTAGAATTATAATATACCTTTGTATCATTATGTTTTCATTCCATTAAATAATAAATAGAAATGTATGTAGGGTTCCTTCGTAAGTACGACTTGTCGTCTCGATGAACGATGCATGTCTTTTATTCTCTTAAAATGTTATGTACTGTTATAAATACTTAATATATATGATATATATTCTATTTAAATAATCAATGTAATTCTGGATATAATATAATTTTTACCCCATGGACAACTTTTTAATATAACTAGTTCATTTTTTGACTCAAGTAACAATATCGACAAATCGATCGTTATTAACTTAAATGATTATGTAATGTTTATAAAATGGTAATAAGTTATATAGAAAGAGTAATAAATTTGAAAAATGTTTTTAAAAAAGTATAAATTAACATTATTTTATTATTCAGGAATTTAAAGAACGAACAATGCAAGACACACACAAGGTAAGGGAATTTCTTAACCCAATTTCTATTCGTTAGGTTAAAATTGTACTTCATGAATTACACCATGCTATAAATATATGTGAATCAACTTTGATTGTTTTAAAAATAATATCCACATATACTTGGTTTAATTATATCAATCACACATAATTATATCATGGATATATTTTTAATCTAATGGTAAAGTATTTGTAAGGGACTCCGTATGAATCACCTTTCATCAAGGAATACCTTGATAGTGTTCACATTTATTATACAATAAGGTGTATATACTACCCATTCACATATTATATAATCAATCTCATTATTATCATAATATTATAGGTTTTGTTTAATTTGATTATTTAATTATTTCTTTTCAAGTATTTTCTCAAGTGGAAGGGGACTCTTTAACTAAAACATTGGCTTATATGTTTTAAAGATTTAATATTTTAAATATTTCTCATTTATGTCCATGTTTACAAAATTGTTTTAAGGATTTATTAATATAGAAATTAAAATTTAATAAAATTTAATTCCTTTAAAAGTTTCAAATTGTTATGGGACACTTGGATTCAAAAAAATTAAAATATTTTAAATGTTTCTTTCAAATTGGATTCATTATGTCAATATATTGATCTAGTATCTGGTGATTTGACTGTGTAAATGTTATCCTTACATTGTTATTATTTTATTTTTTGTGATTATGTTATGGTTCTTGGGAATTGTTTATGGTTATGGGTGGTTCTTTGATAATCCTAGGGTAGGTGAGACCGAGATAGCTCTCCAATGCATTGGGTAACCTGACAGAGTGAAATGTTATTGTCTCTCCTAAGAGATTAAGGGAATATAATGTGATGGGTATTCCAACATAACTCCCTACAGGGATTTGAATGCTACAATGTAAGTATGTTATGAATTCCACAAGTTTAATTTATGATTTATGATTTCTATGTGTTATTCATAAATATTATGATTTCATGAGGTATGTTAAAGATTTATGCTTTGTATCTATTTATGGACTAATGTTTTCTTTCTTTATTTTATATCCCTTATTGAGCTTTTTAATCTCATCCAATTTTTTTGAATTTTTTTAACAAGGTATAAGGAACGTTAAGAGAAAGGAATAATTCATTAAGATTTATATCATGTAAATAATTCTTGTTTTCTTTTAAGAGTTTTTATTTTATGAAAAAATGGATTCTGAGTAGAAGTTCATACATTGTTATATTTTGGATGTAATGTAATATTTACAGACTAATTTTATAAAACTATAAATATTAAAATATATTCAATGAGAATTATTAACTTAATTCAATAATATGTAATGTTTATGGTATATGACTTATAGTTGAAGGTTATGGTTTTATTTAATCATAAGTGGCATAGAAATAATAAATATCATTTTTGAAAGAGTCATAGTTATTTGATATAAATAAAATGATTTTAGGATAACATTAATAAGTATATCTTATTTTTTATTCTCCTCATTTTATTGAAAATGATTATTTTATAGATATAATCACATTGACCTTTATGGTTTTAGTAAATGGATGGATCTAGTAAGCACTAATGTAACAATGTATGTGGAGAAGACTCCAGTGGTTTTCTGAATGAGAAACTAAATGAATTGGGAGCTAAAATGAAAACTCTTATGGTTATTCATAACCAACTATCTAGATTCATGATTGACCACTTCAAACCTGGTCATTTTTCTATGGAATCATAATTTCCAGAAAAGAATCCCAATGGAAGTTCTGGTAATAATCATAATGGTATGTATAATCAAAAACCTATGTTTCTAGGATGTGGAAATAAACTCCTAGTAAAATTATTAAAATGTACAAGAAGATTTTTTAGATGTGGTAATGAGGGTCATAAATAAATAACCTTCCATGGAAAAAGGAATTCTCTAGTTGAATCCACAAAATAGATAAAAGTTCATTCCAAATAATCAATTGAATTTTTTAAATGTGGTGTGTTTGGTCAATATACAAATAGATTTCCAATGAATATGTTTCAGTAATGGGATCTGTAGGATCGTACAAATTAATTTTTACCAATACCTAATTCCATTTAAATTGAGGATGAGGAAACTGGCAATGACCAAAGAAAGGTATGGATTTATTCTCAGTTCATGTTTTAAAATAATTGAAAATTTTGATATGATACATGATTATGTTTTTAGTAAATAAGAATATAATAATATGTTGAGAAAAAAATGGATAAAGGATAATAATATTTTTTATGATAATGATTTCTATGAATTTAAGAGTTATATTGGATCTATGGATGATGATATCCTTAAATGTATTAGTTATAAAATTATTTTTTGATACCTTTTCTAGTATGTGTAACCATAAAGGCTGATATTTGAGAATGTTATTAAGATAAGAGTTATCATTTATCGTGTTTAGATAATTGATAACCTTAAGGGTTCATGTGATCTTTTTTTATGAAATTGTGGATTATTAGTTTTTACGATGCAAAAATGTGAGGTCTGAAAATGCCTTTGAGGTTAAAACATGATATGAATATTTTAAAGGATTCTAACTCTCTTTTTTGATGATATAAAAATTATATGTTTTTTGAATAATTACAACACACAGACCAGGTGACAACCCATTGTGTCAGACAAAATCAGCATGAATCAAACCCATAACCAATGTTCGACTTGATTTATCGCCTACTACAGGCCTACTTGAAGTTCCGAGTCCGTATTACTTATTCGTTTTAGTTAAATGATTATATTGATAAAGAATATGTTGATTTTGGATCTTATGTTTTATCAAATGGATATCAATAGTTTAGGAATATTATTAGGTGATCATGTGATAAAGGTTATTTTGGAGAACATTTTCTCTAAAGGGAACACTATATGCCTAAGGAAAATAAAATACATTGGGATTTCAATTGAAGAGTAATGGTAGAATTTTATTTTAGAAGATTATATGTTTTTATTATGTACAGATAGAGAAATGGGTTATTTATGGAAATTATTTACCTATCATATAGAATATTTGATAATTGTAATTTCTTTTCATTATGATACTTTAAGAGTAGCTGATGTTATTTGGGGAAAAATTTTATGATTATGTCGAAGAATATGTGATAAAATCCTTCTTAATTTTGGATATCAATCCTAGTATGGATTATATTTATTTATTTTATGGAAAATTTTTATAGAATGGTCTTTATTGATTTTTGGGTATTTTTTGTTCAATTTTAGAGATTAAGAGTAGTATTTATTTTTATAATACTTTTTTTTGGATTATCTGATATTGTACTAACCATTTTCGTTTTTTTTAATTTCTAAAGAAATCGTAAATATATTGTTCATTTTTATGGGATTATTTGATTCTCTGTATGTTTATTTTAGAACATCAAATGTGACCAAGTCATCTTGAATAATCATCATTTAGTGAGAATATGAGTTTTTCGTAGAAAATTATTAAAGGAAGAAACTCTAGTTGAAAAGAAAGAATATTTCATTGTGTTCTTAATCAATGTCATAAATAAATAATCCAAAATTTTGAAAGGGAACCTAATATAAAAAACAGTTTCATTTTATTTTTCCTATTAGGGAATCAAATACTTTTTAACCTATCACAAGTTTGTGGCTTTCTAGTGGTTAACATTCTCCCGATCATGTTATCTATCACACACCATCTGAATGTGACACTTAGTTTCTCCACCATATCCATGTTTTCATGGAATCATATTATGTGTTTTCTCAGATCAACTTTGTAAATATCTTTATTTATTTTAATACGATTGTTTTCTTGACTTGTTTTACAATGTGTGACTTTCAATGAAGTTTCCCATCAGATTTTTAAAATTGTAAATAGGCAATTTACAAAAGGCTGGAAGGATGTAACGAACCAGGTATTTATAGAATAAAAAAAATTCTTATCTATTAATATTTATTAATAAAATATTATTTTTATGTCAAAAAGGAAACTTCGTTCGATAGTTTACTCAACATGCAACAACTGGTTTCTTTTAAATCTTCTATTGCACGCAACTTTGAGTTTTACCAAAAAATAATATAATAATTTTAATATTTAAAATGGTAGTTAACACCTAGGCATTGTATCTATAATAATGAACAGAACTAACTAAAATATTATTATACTTGTTTATTAAATTTCATTACAATTATACGATAAATTTTAGTGGCTTAATATAGATACTAATCTGATTTTAAGCATGAAATACCTTAATATTCATTAAAAGGTTGATTTACCACATTTTGATGGAGAACCCTTTTTAAATCTAGATCTTTTAACTCTTATATGTTCTATTTGAAAAAATAAAATTCTTCATTAGAATGGTACATTAAAATTTACCTTGGGTATATGTTTGGTATTTCTCTGATAATGTTCATTTATTAATGAATAGTTAGAATTAATGCATTTAAATTCAAAACTGCCATTCAATATTATTTATTTATAGATTTACATTAAAATTTTAATTGATTTTAATGTGTAATTAGATTATATTTTTACCATTTAATACTATTATGGTCATTGGATGTAATTTCACTATTAAATTAGACATGAAGAAGTGTCAAATTTTTATAGATATTATTTTTTACAAAGACACATTTTTTGATGACTACGCGAATTAATTTGAAATTATTTTTTTCAAATTTTGTGTTTTAAATTTGGAAAAATTTGATTTTATATTTGTAATCAAGAGTTTCAAATTGTGTAAATAGTTTTGTTTTATTTTTAGGCATTATTAATAGTAACTTCAGTTAATATTTTATTTACCATGGTTAAAGTGTATATCTTGTAAATAAGGGTAAAAAACAATATAATAATACTATTAAATTATCTCAAGACGTGTTCTAATACTATTGGTTGATACCTGTCTGACAGTGGGTATCTTTGGGTCGACATGGATGCCCCTAGATGAACTTTCAAGTGAAAAAGACACTTTAAACAAATTAATTTAAAATTAAAAAAAAGTAACCTAAATAAATATTATTTTTTAAAACAATTTTTATATGGGCTTATATAATTTAATATTTCGACTATAAATAGTCATTAGATGTAAAACAACCGTTTTCTAAATCATTGTATTTTACAATTTTTTTTTGAGATTCTATAAATTAATTTAATTCTAACACATTAATGATGAAGTAATTGATTCATTAACAAAGGATTAATGAATATAATATTATAAATATTAAAATAATTATAATTTTTTTATTTTTATGCCATCCACGAATTTTACTGATCATTATGACTTGTTATCTTTGAATTAATGAAGGTAATTTGAAAAAAACATGTTTTCATGGATTTTGTAAAAATTCATTATAAAAATTGTATATAAATTGACATAAATGGGTTTTTAATAAAAATATTATTTTATTAATTTATATAATAATCCTAAAAATATAATATTCTTCAAAATGACTTATATAAGGTTTATAATGTCATTAATGAACCACTTGTGGTTATATTTTCATTTTAGCGTAACTATATTTACCCTATAATATGGACATATAATAGGACATGGTAAAAGTTAAATTAGTTATCTAAAGGCTAAGGCTGAAATATAAGGATTTATTTTTCATCTATACATCTCTAAATCCCATTGGATGATTTTATTTTGAACAATAATCACCTTATCATATAATTAAATGGGTTAGGGTCCTCTTTAAATCGATATTTAGTTTATATTAAAATAATATTTTCAAACATTCTTAAAGGGCCCACCCTCCCTCTTATAAATGGAAACCACCTCTAAACCATTACTCACACCACTCAAGCAATTTGTCTCATCTAAATTCATCTAAAATAATATCCCATCATCCCTCTCTTCTACCTAGAATCCTTACTTTGGGAGGAAAGAAAATCAAGAAAGCCTTTTGTTTCCAACCAAATGGTGTTACCCAATTTAAAGTTAATGTCTTCTCCACGTTTTTTTCTTTTATTTTCCTTATCCAACCCCATAAACTATAATTATTCAAATTTTTTTTAACAAAACTAGTGTCCTAAATATACTAGGATTTTTTTATGAGGAGTATTACAACTACACATCCACACACCTCCCTCTAATGGAAACGAACATAATGTTTCTGTGGATAACGAACTACTACTTCACGAAATGATGATTGTTCAATTATCTCCTACTACCTATAATGGATGACATTATTTTTGAACTAAAATTATATATGATATTTATGATATTTATTTTATCTCTATTATCCTTCAATTATCATTTAGAAAATAACATTATTCTTTTCATGTTATATATATTAGATAATTTCAGTAGACGGAGTGCGGACTACAACCCCCTAAAAGTGACACGACTTGTTCATGCCATACATGGAATGTATAAAAGGTGTTAATGAAATAAAATATGATATTATACGGGAATTATAATATGATAATATAGCCTTATGTTTTTATTCTTTTAAATACAAAATAGAAATGAATGTAGCATTCATGCATTCGTACGCCATCCATCTCCATGACTGGTGCATTTAATTTCTTATCTATAAATGTTTTTTAATGTTATAAATAATAGATATATATGATATATATGATATTTAAATCATTAATATAATTCTGGATAAAATGGAAATTTAACCACATGGACAACTTGTAATTATAAGAATTTTGGTTTTTACACAAAAACCAAATATCGATAAAATGACTGTTGTGAACTCTACTGATTATGTAATGTTTATAACATGGTAGTAAGTGATATAAAAGGAATAATAAACATTAAAAATGTTCTAAATCAATTAGAAATTAACATTATCTTATTATTTAGTAGATTTATTACTAAATGAGTAGAGATAGACACGAGGTAAGCGAACTTCTTAACCTAATTTCTATTCATTAGGTTAAACATCTACTTATTAAATTATAACATGACATATATGTGTTTGAATGACTTCAGGTTGTTTTAAAATAATATCCACTTATATTGGGGGTATTTATATTTGTCACGCAAATTTTTTCATAGATTTATCTTTAATCTAATGGTATAATATTTGTTAGGGACTTCATCTCGAACCCATTTCATTGAAGCATATCTTGATATTGTGCACCTTTATTATCCTATAATGTGTATATACTTCCCTTTGAAGAATTATATCATCAATCTATTCATTCTAATGAAATTATAGGTTTATTTTAATGTAATTATTAATTTATTTTTAGTCATGAATATTCAATATAGGAAAGAGATTCATTAACAAAAACGTTGTTTTAAATGTTTTAATGATTTAATCATTTAAATCATTCTCATCTATGTAAATATATTCAAAATAGTTTTATAGATTTATAGATATGGAAATTAATGTTTTAAAAATGTTAATTCCTTTAAAAGATTCAAATTGTTATGGAATACATTCATTTGAAGAAAATTCTTTTTAAATGATTTAAATGTGTCTTTTATATTGGATAGATTTTTTTCAATATATTATACTAATATGTTGTGATTGTAATAGGGAAATTTTATCTTTATTTAATGATTATTTTTTATTTGTTATTATTATTTTATGGTTCTTGGGAATAGTTTACATATACAGGTGGTTCTGTGATAAACGTAGGGCGCGTTAGCCCAATATATCACTCTAATTCATTGGGTAATGTGATGTAGGTAAATATTAATGTTTATACTAAGAGATTTAGGTAATATACTCTGATGGGTATTCCAACATAACACCCACCATATATGTGAAATCTACAACGTAATAATGTTATGGATTCCACAAGGTACCTTTATGATTTCTGATTTACATGTGTTATTTATAAATCTTATGATTTTATGAGGTATGTTAAAGTGATTATGTTTTTTAGGTAATGACATAATAATGTTTTCTTTCATTAATTTATAACCATTACTATGATTTTTATTCACATACCATGTTTTTAAATTTTTTTCATAGGTTATAAGTATGGGTAAGTTAAAGGAATAATTCATGAAGTTTTATATCAAAAAGGGAATTCTTGTTATCTTATAATAGATTTTATTTTATGAAAAAATGGATACTGAGTAGAAGATTATACATTTCAATATTTGAGATGTAATGTAATAGTTACGACCTAATTCTATAAAAGTCTAAACATGAAAAGACCCTCAATGTGAATTATTAACATAATTAATTATTATGTAATGTTTAAGACAAAGGCCATTCAATTAGTCAGATTAATGAAGTTCTTGTGGGTTAAATTTTTTGAAATAAATTGATTGATGTTTACAAGAATGTTAATAGGTTTTTGGTAAAGGAATGGAGGGTTTTGAGATGATTTGGAAGAAAACTAGTGTGTTTTAGAGGATAACAGCAGAACCTCGATGTAGATCACCAATCACATAACATTCTTTTAGTGGATCACGAATGGTATATCTCTAACAGTAGATAACCAATGATAAATATTTAAGGAGGTAAATCACCAATCAAATAGAAATATATCATTAGATAACCTATGGTAGATCCCTTGAAGTGGATATCTAACAGTAGATCAATGTGGAGGAACAACAAAAAGGTATATCATTAGTTGTAGATGACCATTTGAAGATAATTCTGGTAGTATTTCATAAATGGTAGACCTCTATAATTAGATCGCCAATTATATATCAATTTCACCGTAGATCAACAATGGTAGATCCTGTAGGATGATCAGTAAAAGTAGATAATCATATAGGTAGATCTCTAATTGTAGATCTTGGGTAAGGGATAAAAAATGATATTTCATCCTAGAATTAGATCTATAACTAATGATCTCTCATGTTAGATCACCAATAGAATTTCATCATAGTGGAATATCTCCATATGTCGATTGCTATTGGGAGATCACCAATGGTAGATCAACATGGAGGTTGTTATCTAATGCACGATCTCTTATATTAGATCACCAATGATTGAACATTCAGGAAGTAGGTCACCAAATGTATATTCTAAATGTTTATCATAAATAATAGATCATTATGAGGTTATGTTACCAAAAATATATATTTCTGAAGGTATATTTAAAATATGGATCAATAGAGTTAGATCACCAATGATGGATCATTATTATGATAGATCACCATTGGTATTTAATTAATGAGGTAGGTCAACATTGGTAGGTTATATTTCTATAGGATCACCAATAACATATTTTTGGAATTATATCACTAATTAAATACCATCCAGAGTATAGATCATCAGTGGTGAATATTTGGTGATAAATCTCCTATGGTAGATAATGGAATGTGATCCTATTTATAAATAACATTTGGTTTTCCCTTTTGACTTCCTTTATAAAAAACTTCAATGCCTTATGTAATGAAATTTAAATCATTTTTATGTTTTAATATTCGTATCATCATTTTATAAAACTTTCTACAGATCATTAAATGTTTCAACATTGTGGAATTAATGAATCCCGCCATTATTAGACAAATTAAACCATATCATTTTCAATATTTTGAGAATAGGGTAGGATATCTGTTTGGTTACCTCGGGTTTCCAACCTAATCAATCTACTTTAAAGTGGCAAGAATTCACCATCCCTTCATCAAGGTAGTATTGGAAAATATAAAATAATAAATATTTAACCTGATTAACATTAATGTTGAGCTGGACATATGTGGGTTCGCCCAATCTAACTCAGAGAGCATTTCACTTAAGGAATTTCAAAGAAAATTTTAACCATTGGATCCCCATGATAGATGGAACAGGATTGTGTGGTCCAATAATATTCTCTCCAAATATATTTTCCTTCTGTGTAGGATATGGCACAATGCAGTACCAACTGATGACAACATCAAATAAGTGGGGATTATTCACACCTAATGCTTCCAATGTTGTAAAGGAAATTTGGAAGAAATCATGGATCACATATTCTTAAAAAGAGAATGAGGCCAAAATGTGGGGAGAATCATTGGTACCTCTACTACTCTCTTCTCCACTACCCTTCATGATGCATCATTCATGGAAAAAATGTTCTAGGAGGGAGACTGATTCTGCCCTAGACAGATCAGAATGATCTATTATACAAAGCACAAGATGTTGGTGTCTTTGGAATGTGAGAAACCATGATAGATATGAAGGGTCCATCTATACTGGTAGGTCCATTATTAGTCGAATGAGGATCCTTCTATTGTACATGGTCCAAATTTATTTTAACTAGAGGGAGGTCCCTTCTATATGTTCGATTCTATCCAGATAGTCCCTGGACCTACCTTTTACTCCTAGTAAGCAGGGACATTGGATTCGATGTCTCCCCCCTAAAGAATTGAATGAAAATTAATAGTGATAGATCCTATAATTTTGCTGACATGAGTGGAGTAGGGGTGGTATGTAATACTAGGAGAAGTTTCCTCTTAGCTTTCTCAACTCATTTTGGCAGTGGAACATCACTTCAAGTAAAGGTGAATGTAGTTCTTACCAACCTAAATATTTTTAACAAGAAGAACATGGCACTTACTCAAATAGAAAATTAATATATGATTATACATGATTCCATATGTGGAAGAGTATCCATCCCATGGTTGGTTTCTTATATCGTCATGAAATTTAAGGCCCTTCTCAACAGGATCATCTACATCACCCACACATGGCCGAAGGGGAAAAAGGTCACTAATCATATGGATTCTCTGGTAGATCATGGTTTTTGTGTCACTTGTCACCCAAAAATTATTTTCCTCAAATCAGAATGGGTAAATTTAATACGAGGGGATGTCCATGGTCTCCTCTATTTTTGGCACCCATATGGATGGGCATGCCCTTTTTATTGTTTTCCATTGTTTTCTTTTTTGTAGCATTCCAGATTCCCTTGAATATGATTTAATCATATTGATGATGATTGGTATTTTGATTGTGAATGTTTAATTTCATGATAAGAATCATGGCCATGGATGGATTATTTTATCTATTGCAGCGATTTTATGTAACATATCATATTTTATATTTTATCACTGTAAATGGAAATAGATAACCACTTATATTCTTGTAATGAATTGGTTTCACTAGGATATATGGCTTGTGTGATAATGCATATTTTATAATGTAGTGTACTTGAATGAAAGCCCCTTTTTATATTTGGGACAATTTTATGTGTGTGGAGTGGTATGTATTTTTAAATATTTTCTATGGTGTGGATAGTATTTATTTGTGAAATTCATGGGATATAACTATGTTTTGATTAGTGAGATGTGGTGTAGTAATAGTGGTTGTGGTGAAGGTTTGTATCATGGATGTGAATGTAGATGTGGATGTAATGTGACATGGTTGTGGAAGTTGGGATTTTGTATTATTTTTATTATTGTGTATTTTTTTTAGTTTCTTTTCATTTAATGTATTTGGAATTTACATAAATAAATGTGTAATGGTTATATAATTTTAATGTGATAGGATAAAAAATGAATAACAAAAAATGGAATTACTTTGTAAAGGGAATTTTTAAGATGGATAAATTGGGATTGAAATGTGGAAATTCAATAGAGTATTTTATTTTTCATGTATGGTTTTTTGAGTTTAGATCCCATATTTAATGTGGGGTTTCATTGAGTTAGTTGGTTCTTATTGTAAGCAAATATAATGTTCTTGAATGTGCATTATATATATTTTTTATTATTTTTTATTTCAATATGTACCCCACCCATGTCGAGAACAATGTACTAACAAAAAATATTTTGGGGTAGGTTTTTCCAACATCATGAAGGTAAGTTTGATGTTTTTTAACTTTCTATTCATATAACCCTCATATACATGATGAAAATGACATGTAATATATTTGATAACCAGATTTCTAATGTGCCATTGTAGAGATGTTATATGAAGAGATTTTAAGGACCAAATGTATTCATTTTCAATGTGGTGGGAAGGAATATGGTGGGGGTCGTGCATGGTAGTCGGTGTGGATGAGGTTTATCTCCTTTATTTCATAGAACCCTTCCACAGTAGTTAGGAAATTATATCTGGTGTGACAGGATTGGTTTTTGTGGGTGGGATGTGATGTGTGGTTATGTTATTAAAAATATCTAGAAATTCCGAGTCATTATACAATGGGGTTTAAGAATAGATTATTATTTTTAATGTGGTGTGATGTACCATTTATTGATATGTTTAAAATAATGTTATTACACATTGATTGTAAATATATTAATTGATCCAGGGTTTGTAGGGGGTTTGGTATGTTTCTTTATTTAGGTTATGTTTGTTAGGATATTTTCATATGGATGAATTTGTATTTTCATTCATTTTTCCATTAGACGCATTATGTTAACTATTAAATATAATTTTATTTTCACCCTTTATATATATAATAGTTTTTAGGCATCCAGGTAAACTTCATGGACTGTGTTGGCCATCACTATCTCATACGATTGAATGGTAACTATTTCACTTTATACATTTTATATCAGGTATTTGCACATGGAGACATTGATTTATTTCTATTTTTTATTAATACAATTTGTAATGGTTTTGGTTTATTTTTTTTAAATCAATGTAATTATTTTGGATGATCCTTCTTTCACCATGATCCTATGTTATTATAGAGGTTAATGCATCCCATTTCATGAGATTTTTCTTCTTTTGGTGAATGTCACCAACATGGGGCCTAATTTATGTAAGACATAGGGGTTAATTATATCACTATCCTCATTGAGGAATATATTGAGTGATGGGTTATTGAAAGTATCATACAAGATATGGGAGGTTCTGAAATGGAAGAAGTCTCATAGCATCAAGTTTGTGGCATGATGACTATAAAAATCTCTTGAAATTCATAGGGGTTAGCGGGAGGCTCCACTATGTAGGTGGTACATGTATAGAGAACAATGATCACTATGTAAAACGTGTTTAGGGGTGTTTGGTTTGACCATGAGTAACCCATCCTCTTCTCGAGTTGTGAACTATCTATTTTAATGTGAATCACATCTGAAGGAGAACAACACGGCAAGTGACTCCCCCTCATTTCCTCTCCTTACCCCAAATTTTGAGGGGCTGATTTTGGTTGTGAATTTGTTACATATCATAGGTATGTTGTCAACTATTTTGTTTATTATTCTTCTACTTGATTATCCATTGATATCCACTTGATTTTTACAGTGACTCTCGGATTTTTATATGGGATCATGGAGGAAATTATCTTTATAATCGGAGACATGTTTAGGAATGGATATATGGTATCATGTGATGACATCTATATGTTTACATATTTGATTTCAGTGATGATATTTTTTTAAATGATATTATTTGGTTTCTAAAAAGATTAATTTCAAAATAGACATATCCACTAGAATAATAGTCATAGATATTTCATGGCATAGGTCTATGTTGATATTATAAGTGTACTACACTGTATTGATCACCATTTTAGAAAATACATTATGCCTAATGGTTTTTTGGTTATTAATATTTTATATTATGTTAAATAATTAAATAATATTAAATAATATATTATTATCAGTGTATTTTTTGGGAGACAGGTTCCTAGGACTACGCACAAGGATTAATGTGTAAGGTTGAGGATCAAAAAAGTTTTAGGATTGATTATTTCCATGTTCTATGTAGGCGGACTCTATGATTCATATTCAATGATTTTTTTCATGTAAGAGAATGAATATATGAAGAACTATTGGGGTTAATGAATATTTATTTTGGAATAGGGGATCCTTGGGTAGATGGGATGTGATAACCATGGGTCTCTTATTCTTGGAATATAGGATCATAAGATGTTGTCTTGATTTTGTATCACAAAACTATGTTTTTAGAATGGGGAGGGTGTTCTAATTTTGTTTTCCAAGAAGATCATGGTGGGTTTTTGGCTATAGCAGGAGATTTAGGAGTAACCAAGGTTGTTCCCAAGGGATATTCGGTTGGCATATTGGGATTTAGGCCGATGATGAACAATGAAATTTTCATACATATATATTTTGGTGATGATAACAATATTGATGGTGTAGTGGACACATAGGGTGTACCTTATGTGGGATGATCCAATCTATGATGAGTGTACATGATAGAGGGGAGTATCCTCTATGTGATTGGTATGATGGTATTCGTTAGGATACATGAAATAATATCCATGTGTGGGTTATAGTACATGATATAGACTTTTTATGGTATTATAAGGGGTTTGGAGCATAGTATCTTGTGAAGGATCCTTGGGAGCATGAAAATGTATGATGTGTGGAATAGATTGGAAAATAGAATTTCTAGATGAATCTATGGTTGATAGGATCTTATAAGATGTAATTAAACTTTTATGTTACTAAAATGTGGTGCTGTTGAAGGGTTTACACTCTAATGGGTTTATAGGTTCAGATTTTGTTCTCTGATTAGAGATACATGACGTGCTATGATGTGAGAGGATAAGAGGGGGATACGCATAGGGTATTTATCTAGTGATAAGTATATAGTCACATCATCCATGTTTGTAATTGACTATTTTTACATATAGATTCAGTATTGGGTGATGTTCCCTATGGAGTTTCCCTAGTATGATTAAGATAGTGTTGTCTAGAATACTATGAGGAAAACAATGGAAATATAATGTAAAATTTCACTATTGATAATTTTTATGATGGTTCTTCTTGAGAATATACAATATCTATATGATTAATCTAGAATAGTAAGATACTAAAATATGTATATAGATGCATTTAAAGAACCTTACATGAGATGGTGTGTAACAAATATAGATTATAGTGATATATTTGTCATTAAACGAATATAATTTTTTAGATAGCTTTCATTACACACAACTTCATGTCCATGTGAACGTGATATGGAATACCATTATAACCTAAAGGTTAAATTCATTATATAAATAAGAAAAACCACATTATATAATTATATAAATATATTAAATAATTAGAAATTATTGATTAATTAATAATAATAAGTATACAATTTTATTTCATCTTATTTTACACTTAAAAAATATTATTTTCTTCTCATAAATGTGTTTTAAGGGTTCAGAGAAAAATATTGTAATTAATTATGAGTAGTATAAGAAGTTTTATTATATAGATACTATAGTATTTTTTAAATTATCATACCATATTTAAGAGAGGCTAAAATTATATGATATATCTGAAAATATTAATTGTTCAGTTTTTTGAAAAAATATAATATTATTAAAAAAATAAATAAAATGTAGTATGATGAAAGAACACAACAAAAATCCAAAAAAAAAACAGAGACCCAAAAGAATCGAATAAAAAACATCAATGAAGATAAAAAAAATACATCAAATCAACCACATGGGTGGGATTAGGACCTAATTCCATGAGGATCTATTCCATAGTGATGATGACCCTAATTACATGGTTTCTATATTTTCTAGGTACCATTAACATCATTGGTAGATTTACAATAAATTTTTATAGCAGCAATCATATTGGATCCCAAACTCTACCACGGTTCCAATTTTCTTATTCCAACAACATCTATAAAAAACCCCACGTATCAAAAGAAGAAAATGTGGTAACTTACCTTACAGAATCACTAAAATAAAAACTAGAACTTTTCCCGTTCAATAATGATAAATGTTATTGAAACCAATTTAAAAACAATTATTTTCTTTAATAGCCAATGAAATGGCCATAAATTTTGAATCCTTAATATTGTTGATCTAATTTAAAGAAGTTTCACATGATGCCCCTTCTTTCGCAAGACAAATAGAATCTTGTATAGAATGATCAATCCAAGTAGCATTAACATGATCGATATCTCTATAATGGATGGAATGTTTTAGGGGAGTAGATGATTAAACACCCTTCACAGGTGGGTTATCACCAACTAATTTTCATTATTACTTGTATAATAATAGGACTGCTATCCTCATGTCAGGGATCACTATTACCATCAACCGATGTCTTTAAAATATAATCTTTCTCTAATTTTTCATAACTCGTGGACCGTTTTTTCATACCAAAAGAATCCTACATAGTAATATCTATCCTGATAGTGATCAAAAATTTTTAGGGTTCTCAGTAGACTTCATGTACTGTGTTGGACATTACTATCCGAGACACTTGTATAGTTACTCCATCACTATGTTAATTTTCATTAAGGTCATTAAGCATGGAGGCTAATATATACATATCTATATTATTCATACATTATGTTATGATTTTGGTTTATTTTTGAATATCATTCCATGATTTTTTTTGTATTATCCATCTTATCCCTTGATCATTTATTATTATAGAGGTTAATTCATCACATTTCATGAGATTTTCACTAACTTGGTTAGATTCACCAACATGGGGATGAATTAAGGTATGACTTCAGGGGTTATTATCTCTCTAACCACATTGCAATGTCTTTAGTGGAAGGGTTTATTTAATGTATCCAAAATTGGATCGATATTCAGGAAATGAAAGAATTCTCATTGAATCTCATTTATGGCGAAATAACTATAACAATATCTTGAATTTAATTGGGGTTAATGGGAGGCACCCCAATGAAAGTGGTCAATGGATTCAAATCAATGATCCCTATATGAATGTTTTATAGGGTTTTTTGGTTTGAACAAGAAAAAAACCTCTTTTTCCTGAGTTGTGACCTATCACTTTTAAAGGGAATGGGTTGTCAAGGAGGGATACTTGGCTACTACCTCCACTTCATTTCCTCCCCATATCCCAATTTAGAGTTGTTCATTTTGGTATTGATTAAATTACTTATCATAGTTATGTTGTCCACTCTATTAATTATTATTATTATACATTAGAAGTCATTAATAACCACATGATTTTTGTTAGAGACTCCAAGTGTTTAAATGGGATGATGGAGTAAATCGTCACAATAAATGGAGAAATTTTCAGGAATGAATATAGCGTGTCATGAGATGATATATATATTATCAAATTTTATTACAGTGATGATATGTTGTTGAATCATATTATTTAGTTTCTTCTACATAAAATTTTAAAATATTAATTTCATTATGAATAATAGTTCAGAATATTTCATGTCATAGATCTAAGGTAAAATTAGAAGTGTAAAATAATTCATTGTTCAAGGTTTTATATAATAGATTATGAAAAATGAATTTTCATTGTAGTTATTCATATTTAATATTATGTTACAATATTATATTGTATTCATTTATAATTTATTATGTGTCAATTTTGTGTTTGAAACGATACATGGTGTATTCGCAAGAATCAATGGGTATGGCTGAGGGCACAAAAAGCATTATGATTGAATAACTCAATGTTTTATGCATGTGGAATCGGTGATTCGTATTCAAATACTTTTTTATGTGAGAGAATGAATGCATGCATTGCTATATGGGTTTATGAATAGTTATTTTTTTACTAGGGGGTCCTTTGTTAGATGGGATATAATGGACATGGGTGTCCTATTCTAGGAATACATGATCTTATGATTTTTATGTGGTTTTGGATCACATTATAACGGTTTCAGGATTGGGGGAGGGTTCCTATTTGTTTTTTTATGAGGACAATGTTCGGTCTTTGGCTATAGGAGGACCTATTGTAGTAAGATAGGTTGTTCCTAAGGGCTAATCAGAAGGCATGTGTGGATTTAGGATAATGATGAACAATGAAATTGTCTTCCATCTATGTTTTGGTGACAATAACAATATTTATGGTTTAGTTGTCACACAGTGTCCCTTATTTGGGATGAGCCCATTTGGGACTACTGTACATGATAGAGAGGAGTTCACTCTATGTGATTGGATTTAAGGTATTCATTTGGATACAAGAAATAAAACCCATGTTTGGGTCTCAGTACATGATAAGGGCCTAGTAATGGGATTATAAGGGGTTTGAAGCATGATATATTGTGAAGGTTCCATTGTAGAATGAAAGTGTGTGATCTAGGGTTTCAAGGGGAATATGACATTTCTAGACGAAGATATGGATGAGATGATTTTATAAGTTATACTTTCATTAGTGTATTACTAACATGTGGTGTTTTCATGGATATGACACTCTTATGGGTTTATAACTCGACAGTTTATGCTCTGATTATATATATGTGATGTTCTATTGTGTTAAAGGCTAGGAGAGGGATCTGCCTAGGGTATTTATCTTGTAAAATGTATCGAAGAAGATCATCCATGTTTGTATTTGTCTATTTGTAGATATAGATTCTGTTGTGGAGGATGTGTCCCATAGAGTTTTCTTAAAATGATTATGATAGTGTTTTGTAGAATACTAAGATGAAAATGGTGAAAAAATAATGAAAAACTTCTCTGTTGATAATGTGTAAGTTTTTTCATCTTGAGACAATACTGTATCTCTATGATTTATATACAATATTAAGACCCCACTATATGTAAATAAAAGGTGTTAATCAACCATATGTGAGATGGTGTGTAGCTCACATTGATTATTATCATATATTTATCATTCAATAAATTAAATATTATTAATAGCCTACATTACCTAGAACATCAAGTCCATGTGAACATGATATGGTATACCATTTCATCCTAGTCATTCAATTCACATTATAAAAAATAATAACCACTTTATAAATATATATATATAAATATTTTTAATAATACAAAATTATATATTAATTCACAGTAATTTATATAAACATTCATTTAAACAAATTATACTTTTAAAAAACATGTTTTTCCTCAAAAATCGGTTTAATGGGTTGTGAAAAAATTATTATAATTAATTACCAGTACATTAAAATATTATATTTTATAAATAATTTTTCATTTTTGAAATTATCATTTCATAATTATGAATTTCAAAAATTTCTAGCAATTTCTTAAATAATTAATTTAACATTATTTAATGAAAATTACATTTTACTAAAAATAAATAAGATTCAAAATTTTTAAAGATGATAGAATACCAAACCAATCTGAAAAAAGGAAAAAAGGGAAAAATTAATCCAATAAATAAAATAAATAAATATACTAAAAATACATGAAATCATCCACATGAGTAATATAAGGACCTCTTCTATGCTACCACAACAAGAGTTTCTACATTGATGATAGACATGATTCCATGGTTTCACATATTTCCATGTTCCCTGAACACCATTTGAAGATCTATCATACATTTCTATAGAACCAATAATATTGGATCCCTCGCACCACCTATGTTCCAATTTTCTTATACATATAGAATCTATGAATGTACTCATATATCAAAAGAATAATTATTGGTAACTAACCATACATAATCACTAAACTGAAAACTAGATCCTCCACTTCTTGTATAACGTTTTAAAATGGTAGTGAAACCAGTTTAACATCCAATGTTTCTAGTAGTATCTAATGAGATGGATAAAAATTTTGAATCTTCAATATAGCTGCTCGAATGTCTTGTAGTGGAATAAGAGGACACTTATTCCACGATACCAATAGAATCATGCATAATAATATCAGTATTGGAATAATTAATAGGATCAAAATCTACATAAATGATGAATTTTTTAACAGAGTAGAATATTCATCCCCCTACCCAGGAGAGTTATTCCAACTAATATTAATTATGAACTGCATAGTAATTGGACTAGTATCCTACATCCTGGTATACTATTACCACTATCTTACATTTTATAATAGAATCTATCTCATATTTTTTAGAACCCGAGGACTCTTCGTCCTTACCAAAAGAACCATGTACAAGAAGATCATTTCTCAAAGCATTATATATTTTTTAGATTTCCATGTATACATCATGGATTGTGTTGGAAATTAATGTATTGGTCCACTGTATATTTACTATGTTTCTGTATTAGTTTTCTTTTTTGTATTTACACATGGAGACTTTTATTTATATCTTTTTTTAATTCATGAAATATTATATGATTTTGGTTTTTTTATATTGTTCCATGGAAATTTTCTAGATGATTAATCATATCACATAATATTTTATTATAATAGATGTTAATGGATCTAATTTCATGATATTTTTATTCCCTCAATGATAGTTTCCAACCTGTTTCCTAATTGAGCTATGACTTTAGGGTCATTATCTATATATCCTAATTGCAATTTCATGATATGGTTTCATTATTGATAGCATCAAAGGAGGTATGGGTGGTCCTAAAATAGAATAATTCTCATATCATCACCTTCATGGCATGATTACTATAATAATGTATTGAATTTCATTGTGTTAGATAGAGGCTACCCTATGTCTGTGGTACATGGATTGGGAACAAATATCACTATGGGAAAGATTTATATGGGTGCACAGTTTGAACAAGATAAAAACGTCAGATTCTTGATATGTGACCCATCGATTTTAAATGGAATGGGGTGTCAAGGATGGATACATGTCTAGTTCCTCCCCCTCATTTCCTCTCCATACCCCCAATTTATAGGCTTTTTTTTGGATTTCATTCTATTAATTAGAATAGGTTTGATATCCACTCGTTTCATAATTCTTCTTCTACTTCAGTATTAATTTATATCCACATGATTTTTGTTAGTGACTCTAAATTTTTTTACTTCGGATCATGGTGGAAATCATCTTGGTAAAGGTATACATTATTAGGAATGAATATAGGGTTTCATGAGATGATGTATATATGTTAACATGTTTCATTTCAGTGAGTATATATTATTGAATGATGTTTCTTAGATTCATCCAAATATTTTTTTTAAAAATAAACATTTCCTCATGAATAATAACTATTAATATTTCACGACATTGGACTAAGTTTATTTTAGTAGTGGACCACACTACATTTGTCAAGGTTTTAGAAAACTAATTATTCCTAATGTTTTTTAATTTATTTACATCTGATATTATGTTAAATAATTATATGATATTTTTTATAATTTATTATGTGTTAATTTTGTGTTATAAATGATCTAATGATTATGAACAGGATTCAATTGTTATGTTTATGGCTCGAAAAGTTGGGAGGATTTATCGGGTCCATGTTCATTGTAGGTGGACTCCGTGATTCATATTAAATAAATTATGTAAGAGAAAGAATTCATTCAAAACTAAATGTGTTTATGAATAGTTATTTTTGATTTGGGTATCCTTGGGTAGATGGTATGTGATGGCCATAGGTCTCATATTATTGGAATACATGATCATAAGATGTTATGTGGTTTTTGGATCACCTAACAATTGATTCAGAATGGGGTGAGGGTTCAATGTGAGTTTTGAAAGAGTATCAAGCCGGTTCTTTAGCTATATGAGGTGATGGGGGAGTAACATAGGTTTTTACCAAGGGATATTGAGAAGTCATGTGGGGATATATGTTGATGAAGAACATTGAAATTGTCTTACATTTTTATTTTGGTGATGATAACTATATTGATGTTGTAGTTGACACTTGTAGTGTCCTGTAAGTGGGATGATCCCATCTAGGATGGCTATCAATGATAGAGATGAGTTCTATATATTGGATTGTTTTGATGGTATTCATTGGGATACATTAAATAACACCCATATGTGGGTCGCAATAGTTGATAAAGAATTGGTAATGGGATTATAAGGGGTATGGATCATGGTATCTTATATATGTATCATTGTTCCATGAAATGTGGTTATGTGGGGTTTGGATGTGAATATGACACTTATAAATGAGGCTATTGTTGAGAATATATTATAAGTTGTACATTAATTAGTGTGTAACTAACATGTGGTGGTGTTAGTGATCTGACACTCTAATGGGTTTATAAGTCCATAGTGGATGCTCTGATTAGAGATATGTGATATGCTATGATGTGAGAGGCTATGAGAGTGATATTCCTCAGGTATTTATACCATGATAACTATAGAGTCACATAATCCATGTCTATAGTTTGCCTATTTATACATATATTATCTGGTGTGAGTGATGTGCCCCCTGGGGTTGTCCTAGCTAGATTAAGATTGTTTTTTTCTATAATACTAAGAAGAAAAATGGTGAAATCATAATATATTGTTTTTTTGATGATAATGTGTGAGATGGTTCATCTTGGGACCACACTATATTTATGTGATTACAGAGAATAGTAAGACCCTATAATATGTATATATTTGTAGTTAAATAACCATACAAGGGATTGTGTGTAACACACATTGATTATTATGCATCATTAAATGAATTTAATTTTATTGATAGCATACAACACAAAAACATAAAGTCCTAGTGAACATGATTTGTTTTACCATTATAAATTGGTCGTTAAATTCATTATACAAATATGAATAACCATATTATAAAAATATAAAATGAAATATTGTAAATAATAAAAAATTATTGATTGATTAATAATAATATGTATAAAATTTTATGTAAAATCATATTACACAAACAACTAAATTTCATCCCAATCAAATTTACATTAAGGGTTTGTGAAATAATAATATAATTAATTACCAGTAGATTAAAATGTTATATTTTATAAATAATATATCATTTTGATATTACCATATCATAATTAACCAATGATAAATTAATCACATATTTCATAAAAGATTAATATTTCTATTTTTAATGAAAATTACATTTGGAAACAAAATAAACAAGAAACAAATTATGAGGATTATAGAATAAATAAAAAAGTATAAATAATAAAAAAATCCCAAAACACCAATAATAAACATCAAAGAAGATACTAAAAATCCATCAAATTAACCACATGAGTGAGGCTAGGACCTCTTCTACCCCTACCGTGAGGAGCTCATCAATGTTCATGGTGACCATGATTCCATGGATTCACTCTTTTCCATGGTCCCTGAACACCATCTATACATTTATCATAAATTATATAGCACAATCATATCAGATCCCTCCCTCTACATAGGTTCCAATTTTGAAATACCAGTAACATCATAAAAAAAACATGTATCAGAAGAAGTAGAAGTATTAACATACCTTACCTCATCATTAAACTCAAAAACCAAAACCACTAATTCCAGTATAATTAGGAGAAATTTTATTTAACCCATCTTCACATCCATTGTTTCATGTAATATTCTATGAAATGAACATTATTTTTGAATCATTGATAATGCTACTCTAATGTCTAGCATTAGAACATTGGGACTCTTCCACAATAAGACCTAAAAAATAATATATTGGATGATAAATCCAAGTATCATTAACATGATCAAAGTCTCCATAATTGATGAATTTTATTAATGGACTATATTTTTCGTCCCCCTAACAAGGCGGCTTATCCAAATAAATTTCAGGATGAACTCCATATTAATAGGACCAATAGCCTCGCAGGTGGTTTTAAAATTACCACTAGCTGATGTATTTAAAATATAATCCATCTCTTCATTTTATTAACCTTAGGACCCTTCTTCCATACCAAAAGAATCCTTTATAGGATTATCAATTCTTATATCATTAAATTAGTTTTTAGGATTCTAGGAACACTACATGAACTGTGTACTCCATTACTTTCTGGGTCAATTATATAGTTACTATATCACATTATTAATATTATTTTAGGTATTTAAACATGGAGACTTTTATTTATATCTATTTTTTATTTAAACTTTTGTTTTGATATTTGTTTATTATTTTATATTATTCCATGGAATTATTGTTGATGACTTTTCTTATTCCATGGTCATGTATTATTATAGAGATTAATAAATCACATTTCATATGATTTTTATTCCCCAAGTGATAGTCTCCAACATGGTGCCGGATTGAGGTTTGACTATAAGATTCATTATCATTATAAACTCATTGAGG
The DNA here is from genome assembly GCA_963277665.1 of Viscum album. Taxonomy (NCBI): domain Eukaryota; kingdom Viridiplantae; phylum Streptophyta; class Magnoliopsida; order Santalales; family Viscaceae; genus Viscum; species Viscum album. The sequence continues at coordinate 1,147,553,487 of OY728148.1, forward strand.
TATCTTTGGGTGGGGGAGAAGTATAGATAATATCAAAGAATGGATGGTCGTTCTGGAAATATAATATTTTTCATAGCATCACATTCATGGAATTTCAGCTATAAAAATGTCTTCAACTTCATAGGGGTTAGAGGGAGGATCCCATGTGCAGGTGGTCCATGGATTGAGAATAATAAATACTATGTGAACGGGCTCTAGTGGTGTTTTTTAACTAGGAGATAACACTCGTATTCTTGAGTTATGACCTTTCGATTTTAAAGGAATGGGTTGTCAATGAGGTCTACATGGCTAGTTCCTCCCCCTAATTTCTCTCTTTACCAACCAATATAGAGGGGTAATTTTGTTTTTGATCTTATTACTTACCATAGGTATGGTATCAACTATTTTAATTATTTTTCTTCAATGTCAGTAGTCAATGATATCCACATGATATTTTTTATTGAATCTGTGTGTTTTACATTGAATTATTGTTGAAAGCATCATGATAAATGGATACATTGTTTTGAATGAACATAGTGTTTCATGAGATGATGTATATATGTTAACATAAAACATTTCATTGATTATATATTGTTCAATGATATTGTTTAGTTTCTTCTAAATATAATTTGAATGTAGAAATTTCATCACAAAATATAGTTCTGGATGTTTCATTTATTAGGTTGATGTTCATTTTAGATGCGAGCCACACTATATAGATAAAGTTTTTTTAAAATAGATTTTCCCAATTGTTTTTTTCAACTATTCTTATATTATATTATGTTAAATTATTTGATGATATTTTTTATAATTCATTATTCGTTCATTTTGTGTGAAACATGTTCTTAGGACTATGAACAATGATCAATGGGTAAGGTTGAGGCTCTAAACATATTTTGGTGTGATTAAGTACATGGTCTAGGTAGGTGGAATCTGTGATTAATATTCAAATAGTTATTTATTTAATAGAAAGAAGGTATGCATAACAATATGGGTTTTTGAAAAGTTCTTTTTTCACTAGGGGCTCCTTATGAACATGGTATGTGTTGGAAATGAGCCTCATATGCTTGGAATACATGATATTAAGATGTTCTATTGATTTTGGATCACCTAACAATTGTTTCATAATAGACAAAGGGTTATAAGTGATATTTTCTATTGGATCATGGACGGACATTGACTATAAGAGGAGTGATAAAGTAACCCATGTTGATCTCAAGGGCTATTCAAAATTAATTTGGTGATTTTGGCTGATGATGAATAATGAAAATGTCTTACATCTGTATTTTGGTGATGTGAGAGTTATTTATGGTGTAATTAACACTTAGATGGTCCCTTATGTGTGATTATCCAATCAAGGATGGGGGTATATGATAAAGTAGAGTTGCCACTATGTGATTGGTTTGAAGGTATTCATTCAGATACACAAAGTAATACCCATGTGTGGGTCACAAAACATGATAAGGACTTACTAACGAGATTATATGGGGTTTGGAGCATGGTATCTTGTCATGGAACCTTGGTAGCATGAAAATGTGTGTTGTGGGGTTTAGATGGGAATACGAAATTTATATATGAGGCTATGGTTATGATGATCTTTTAAGTTTTACATTCACCAGTATGTTACTAACATGTGGTGATATTGATGAGTGGAAACTATAATGGGTTAATATTTCCATATTGTATTCTCAGATTATAGATACGTGATGTTTTATGATGTGAGAGGCTAGCATAGTGATATGCCTAGTGTATTTATCCTGTGATAAGTACAGAGGCAGTCCATCCATGTTTTTATTTGACTATTTATACTTATATGTGTTTGGTGTGGGTTATGTGTCCAATGTAGTTGTCCTAGTATGATTAAGAGTGGTTTTTCTAGAATACCAAGAGGAAAATGGTGGTAAAATAAATTAAAATTTTGATATTGATAATGTGTAAGATGGTTCATCTTAAGACTATACTTTATCTATGTGATTTTAATATAATAGTAAATCCCTACAATATGTATAGAGAAGAATTTAATCAAACATACTTAACATTATGTGTAACAGACATACATTATTATGATATATATATATCATTAAATGAATTCTAATTTATTGATAAATTACATTATGAACAACATCAAGTCCGAGTGAATGTGATATGGTATACATTTATAACCTATCCACGAAATTTATTTTATAAATAATAATTACCTAAAAATAAAAAATATATATATATAAATATTTAAAAAACCATAAAAATAATGATTATTTCATAATAATACGTATAAATTTTACATAAACACATTTTACGATTCAAAAATATAATTTTTCTCAAAAAAGGATTTTAAGGGTTTGCGAAAAAGTCATATAATTAATTAATAGTAGATTAAAAAACATATATTTTATAATAATATATCATTTTTGAAATTATATTATCATAATTAACAAAGGATAATAGTTCCAGATATTTTTTAAAATAATATTTTTAAATTTTTAATAAAAATTCAATTTTATTAAAAATGAAATAAGATGAAAATGGATGAGGATGATATAATATAACAGCAATCCATTTAAAGAAACAATGACTTAAAAGACTCCAATAATTAAAATAAACAAATATTCTTAAAATCCATGAAATCAACCACATGAGTTATATTAGGACCTCTTCTACCCCTACCATAAGGAGATCTTCCACAGTGATGAAGACCATGATTCCGTGGTTTCACTCGTTTCTGATGTTTTTGAATAACATATGTAGATTTTTCATAAATTTCTATACCAGCAATCATATTGGATCCCTCCCTATAACTAGGTTAAAAATTTCTTACTCTAGTAACATCTATGAAAAAACCAAGTATCAGAAGAAGTATAAGTGGTAACATACCTTGCCTCGTTATTAAATTTGAAAACCAGAACATCCAATTGCACTATAATTATGTTAAATGTTATTGAAATTAGTTTCAAATCCAATGTTTCCTATAGTATCCCATGAAATTCCGATCATTTTTGAATCTTCAATACTGCTGCTCCAATGTGTAGCAGTATCACATGAGGACACCTTTTCAGGATGTCCAATAGAATCATACCTAATAAAATCAATCCTCGTAGAATTAACATGATCAAATATGTACAATTGAGGAGTTTTATTAATATATAAAAGAATCATTCCCCTTCCCATGTGGTTTCTCCCAACTAATTTTCATTATGGCATGTATAGTAGTTGTAATAGTATTCTCAAAGCATGTTTTACTATTACAACCGATGAACATCATTAAAATAGAATCAAGCAATGATTTTTAGAAAATGAGGACCCTTATTCCATAACATAAGAATCATATATAAACATATCAATTATCATAGCATTAAAATAGTAATTAGGGTTCTAGGTAGTCTTCATGGACTGTGTTGGCCATTACTATCTCAAACCATTGTATTTTTACCGCATCACTCTGTTAATTTTATTATGGGTATATACTCATGGTAAATTTAATTTCTATTGATTTTCTATTCATACATTATGTTTTTGTATTAGAATTTTTGTATATTACTCTATGGAATTTGTGTGGATTATTAATCGTATCCCTTGATCCTTTATTATTATAGTTGTTAATGAATCCCATTTCATATGTTTTTATTCCCTAAGTGATAGTTGAAAACATTTGTGTAATTTTGGTAATACTCTGCGGGAAATAATATTTTTAATCTCATTGCAGTATCCTTGGAGGGAGGGAATACTGATAGTATCAATGAATGGATGTGGGATGGGGGGGGGGGTGATGAGAGGAAATATTTATCCAAGAGCTACATTCATAAAATGACGACTATAAAAAGGTCTTGTATTTTATAGGTGTTTGAGGGAGTCTCCATTTTGTAGGTGGCCCATGGATTGATAATAGTGATCATTTGCGAATTGTGTATATGAGTTTTTGTTTTGACCAAAACAATACCCACATATCCCCATGTTGTATCCTATAAATTTTAAAGGTAATGGGTTTTCATGGATGAATACTTGGCCAGTTCCTCCCCCTCATTTACTCTCATAACCCCCCAATTTATGGGGGTTTCTTTTGGTTGTGATTATATTACTTATTTTAGGTATGTTATACAAGATTTCATTATTGTTATTATAGAATGGAAGGCGCAGATCTTGGCCGAGTGCCTAGTCCCCCAGAAATATATTAATGAAAAAGGGGAAAAAGTAGAGTACATAGGAGAAAAATAAAACAAAACAACATACCTCACAACATCATATATCAGAACACATCCATGATGTCACCACCACCACCTTCTGAGGACTCATCTGGATCCTCCGACTCCCATTCAGAATGCAGAGCGTATTGACTTAACATTTGTATGTATTTCTCCCTCCGATGTAACTACACTGGGGACATGGGTTCAATGGTCTTTCTTCGTCCCCTCATTTGACTCGTGTCTTTCACTTTTCCATTTTTTGTATAAGACTTGGTGGATATTGTCCGCTGCATGTTGGAGTCATCTTTTCTGGGTTTCTTCTTTAGTGGAACGGTGGAAGCTATATTGGTTTTGTTCCTTTCACCCCATTCCTGATAATATCACTATATTATTCCTTCATATGACCCTTTGGATAGAATCCTTGGTTCTCCTTCCCATCATACACCATTTGAGAGGTCTCATGCCCCAAGGAGGTTGTACCCTGGGATGGTTCCTTGTTACCATCAACAGGTGTCAAACATAGAGAATACTCCCCATGTTTCTAATTCGTTCTGCTTGCCTCTAGGAATTCATGCCTATACAAGGATATCTCATCGACATCGCACTGCTCCAAAGTTGCATTCTCATTTAGCACATCCTCAGAAAATTTTCCAGCTTTTGTTTCAGGAACCTCTTTCACCAGATTCATAAGTTCATGTTTCTATGGCCCACCACATCACTCATTTGGTTCCTCCTGTATCAGGACATCCGGGTAACCAGTTGCCTCCCCCATTCCCTTGTTATCACACAGACCAGACTTATCAAATTCAGTTGCGATCATATCCTGAGGTGAGTGTAGTGCTTCATGAGAATTGAAATCCAGATCAGAAAACTCTTCAAGGTGATTACGTAGAGATATTACATTTCCTTCCTTCAGCCCAAAATAATCGTTCCCCTTACCAGACACCCTATTTCCACATTCAAAATCTGAAAGATCCTTTATCCTGACTGACTCAGCAGCAACACTGTAATTGAGATCGTGCTTCAATCTGTCAAAAACCTATCTAACCGATGGATTGACACCTCCATTGGACTCCTTCAGAGAGGGTTCAGCATCACCCGGTGCCTCAAAGATTTTCTCTCTAATAGTTGCATCAATAATATCATCCTTCAATCCACAAGCCTCTGATGTAGTGTAAATCAGAAAAGAATCAGGAGGTTGCATTACGTCATCCTCTCTGTGGAGTGCAATGCGGTGACAGAGGGTAACCAATTGACCAAGGTGACAACAGTTCGCACAGAAGGGTGTCCACGACTGAAAGCATACATGTTGGTGCCATCAGATCTCACCCTCAACCTCAACACACACAGATTCAACTGGTGGTTTCGAAATGTTAGCTTTAACCCAAATTCGCAGGGCAATCGGGGGGCATGCAACATGGGTCCGCATGTCCATACAAAGGAAACGACCGATCAAATTTCCAATTACACGTAGAATTGAAGTGTTTTGGAAATGTAAAGAATGGCTAGGAAGCATTACCCATAACGTCGTGGTCAGAGGATCACGATGGAGATGAAACTCAAAGGACCAGCGAAAAGGTGTGAATTTGAACCCATCAAAAACTCTCGGCACAGAAGACCAGGTAAAAGTTAAATCATATTCTCAAGAGAAAGAGATATGAAAATTCCTCGAATCTAACAGCCCTACAAACACTTGATTTTTAACCTTCCAGGAAGAGGAGACAAACCTGTGAAAGCTGTCAACTGAGGATCGATTCTTTCCAAATCGTACGACGAGGAAAAGATCCAGCCGCGACACCGCATTCTCAAACTCCAGAGAAGAAATTGGGACGGTGATTTCCCCATTCACCCGATTCAGAACCATAGTTCATACCTCAATATTAGGGAAATCATGGAAAGAAGAGGGATCAAATCATTGAGGATGAGGAGAGACATTGTCCCCTCTTGGTCGAGGCTCAGAGGGGGCCTCCCGCAGTGAGCTCATACGCTACGCCATCTGGGGTTCCGCTGAGAGCATTCCACTTAGATCATCCCATTCAATGATATATTGTTACTCTACATTAGTAGTAATTAATAACCACTTGTTTTTAGTGACTCTTGGGGTTCTACATGGGATCATTCTATAAATAATCACTTTAAATGGAGAAATTATTAATAATGAATAGCAGGAGTCCTGATATAATGTCTATCAATAAAAATATTCCACTTCAGTGATGATATATTTTCAAATTATATTGTTTAGTTTCAAACAAATATAATTTGAAAATATTCATTTCCAACAGAATAATAGGGGAAGATATTTAATTTCTTAGGTCATGTTTAATTTTAGATGTGGACCACACTACATTGATCAGGGGTTTAGAATGTAGATTATGCTTAATGGTTCATTTGAAGTTATTCATATTTAATATTATGTTAAATAATTATAAAATGGTATTTATTATTTATTATGGGTTAATTATGTGTGAGGAATGATCAATGGACTATGCAAAAAGAATAATGGATATGGTTGAGGTTCAAAAAAGTATTATTATTGATTAGATCTATCTTATATGATTGTGGAATCTATTATTCGAATTCAAATATTTTTTTTATGTCTGATAAAGGATGAATTCTCAACTACAAGAATTTATGAATAGTTATTTATTAATGGGGCTCCATGGGTAGATGGTATGTGATGGTCATGGGTCTTCTATGATTTTAATACATGATCACAAGATGATATTTAGATTTTGGATCATGTGAAGATGGTTTCAGAATGGGGTGAGGCTTCTTAAAATTTTTTGTAAGAGGGTCAAGGTGGGTCATTGGCTATAAGAGGAGATTTATGAGTAACACAGGTTGTACCATAGGGCTATTCAGAAGGAATGTGGGGATTTAGGCTGATTATGAATAATGAGATTGTCTTACGCCTATATTATAGTGATGATAACAATTTTCATAGGGATGTTGACACTCAGAGTGTCCATTTAGGTTGATGAGCCCATTTGGGATGGGTGACCAGGATAGATAGGAGTTCCCCCAATGTGATGGGATTTAAAGAATTTATTATAATATATGACGTAATACTAATTTGTGGGTTATAATACTTGATATGTACTTGGAAATTGGATTATAAACTATTTGGAGCATGGTATATTGTGATGGTACATTTGTAGCCTTAAAATGTGTGATATGGGGTTTGGATGGGAATATGTAATTTATAGATGATGTTACAGTGAGATGATCTTATAAGTTGTACATTCAACATTTTGTAACCAACATGTCATGATGTTTATGAGTTGAATCTCTAATGGGTGTATATGACCATAGTGTTTTCTATGATATGAGATACGTGGTATGTTATGATGTGAGAGGGTAATAGAGGGATATTCCTAGGGTATTTATCCAATGACAAGTATACTAGCCACTCCTAGAAGGTTTTATCATCATCCACATCAATCACACTCCAATAGATGGTGTGTGAGTCATCAGGAAGATATAAACAGAGCTTTAATACATATAAAACCTCATTTATCTAGCTCGTCTCTTGGGGAACTAATTTCTGATATTCTACGACTCCAAAACGCGCCAAAACCTCGAAAGGACTAAGAATACAGGGAGAAAACATACTCTCTCACCTGAAACATCGATGCCCATGATGAGGGGTAAACATTAAGAACACATGGTCTCCCACCTCGAACTCAAAAGGCCTCCTCCTACGATCGACATATGACTTCTGTCGGTCCTGAGCTATCTTTGTCCTCTAATGCACAATCTGAACTTTCTCTATGGTGCTTTACACCACCTTCGGCGGAAGAAAACCTGCATCACCAACATCTCTCTAGCACAATGGTGAATGATGCAGCCTGTTGTAAAATTCATTGAATGTTACCATTCTAATCATAGTTTGGTAGTTTTTTTGTAGGAAAAATCTACCAGAGGTATGTGTCATACCCATCTTCCCCAATATCAATAACACATTATCGTATCATCTCCACCAATGTCTGTATAGTCTTCTTTGTCTTCCCATATGTCTGGGGGTGGAAGGAAGTGCTAAGGAATATCTGGGTTCCAAAAGCACGTCGAAATCCCCTCAGGACTTGTGAGGTAAATCATGTATCCCTATTTGTTAAAAATGATCTCATAAATTCATGAAATCACACCCCCTTATTTAGGTACCTCTGTGGTAAGGCACTCACTAGGCTTGACTCCTTGATATCCAAGAAGTGATCAGATTCTGTCAGTCGAGTAACCGCTACCTATATAGCATCATAGCCTCCATGAGTCCTCGATAGCCCTGTGATGAAATCCATGGATATTTCATCCCACATACACTCGGAGACATATAATGGGTGGAGAAAACCACCGGGGACACACTGCTCATTCATCACCATTTAGAAGACCAAACATTGACAAAAAAACTCTACAACTGCATTTTTTATCACAAGCCACCAAAACTGACTCCTCAAGGCTTTGGTACATTATTTCCATGCAAGTTTTCACTACTAAAGAATAATTGAAGAACTCTCTAAGAACCTTCTCATACATTTCATATGGAACAAATAGCATTCTTAGATATAACCCTCAGTGTTTTTTCATCCTCAGACCAACCTTCAGGGGCCTCTCCACAAACAACTCATTCTCTCCAGACCCCCACCTCAAGTCCGCCCAAATTGGACTCTTCCACATACTGCACCATATATGACAGCCTCATCGTCTAAGGAATACATCATATTACCACAAAACCATCCATATCTATATGTAATGATGAACGTTCTTCCATAACAATATAGGAATCACAAAATTTATGCAGGACATCACTACATGACTTTCTGCTCAGCACATCAGCTACAAAAATGCCCATTCCATGGGTATACAATATTTCAATGTTCTATTCCTATCGGAACTCCATCCACCGATGTGGTCATATGTTCAAGTCGCGCTATGAGAAAACATACATCATACACTTATGATCGTTGAAAACTACACAGTGCTCTCCAATGAGGTAATATATCCATAACATCAGCGCATACACCCCAAAATCCAACTAAAGATCCTGGGTGGCATAGTAACATTCATGGGGACACAATAGTCAAGACCCATAAGAAAAAACTGATTTCTGATGCATCATAACAAATCCTATTCACAAATGTGATGCATCAAAGAAAACAATAAGATGAAACCCACTTTCTATAATGCAATGAACTAGAACAATTACTAACTTCTATTTTAGATAGTTTAAAGATTGCTGAAACTGATCAGTCCACATGAAGACATGATCCTTCAAGTTCAGTGCTATAAAATGATTCACAACCCAAATGAAATTGACTAAAAACCTTATTTAATAGCCTTCATGTCCAAGGAAACTTCACACCTCTACCACTATCTTTGGGTCTTTCCAAGACCCAAATAATTCTATATTCAATGATTCCATAGCTACTCCATTCCAGGACACATCATGCCCCATGAAACGGACTTCTCGTCCCCAAAACTCACACTTCAACTACTTCCCAAATAGCTAATGTTGATGAAGAACTCCCAAAATGGCGTGTAGACGCCCTGCATGTTCCTCCTTAGATATGGAGTACAAAAGGTTGTCATCGATGAAATACACCACAAACTTATCCCGGAACTCATGGAACACCACATTCATCAATTCGATGGACACTTCTGGAGCATTCGTCAAATCGATCAGCATTACAACTAACTCGTAATGTCCATGAAGACAAAAAAATTTCGTCTTCTAGATATCCTTATCCTTCACATGCATATTTTGATATCCAAACCTCAATTCCATCTTTGAGAACCAACATTAACCCTTTTGTTTATCGAATAATTCCCCATTCCATATAAGAGGATATAGATTCTTCCCTGTCAATTTGTTTAAGAGATGATTATCGATATACAACAGCAAACTTCCATCATCCTTCATCAGGAAAAAAATGGGTTCACCCCACGGTGACAAACTCGGAAAAAAAACCACACTATAATAGACCATCAAGCTTTATACATAGATCTCCCAACTCATAAGGGGTCATCCTACATGGAGACATAGAGATAAAAGTTGCTTCTAGTTATAGATCTATACCAATCTCAATCTCCTGTTGAGGGGGTACTGCTACAACCTCTTATGGAAATAAATCAGGTTAATCTTCAATTGTGATGACCCAGACCCCCCTTGGTCCTTTCCTTTGCCAAAATCTGGATCGGTGAGACCGATCGGTGTGACCGATCGGCGGCACCGGCCGACGTCGCCCGACCTTGCCGAGTTGTTCCAGTAACGCTCCTTTTTCGCAAATAGGGTTTTAAACCCTATTCTGCCTCGTGAAAATGTCTTGGGAACCCGAAACGCGCACAAAAGTTTTAATTAAATGCTTCATTAATTCATGAGTCGGTTTAAACCACCCACCACCTTTAATGATGAGTCAATCCGCGTGGTCAACCCACGACTCCCACGTCTTACGTGGTTTTGCGTTTTCATCTCAACCGTCCCCGGCTCTTATAAATTAAGGGTTAGGCCGTGGCTTCCCCCTTCTTCGATCGTTGCTCTTATGGTGCATCGGGACCGCCGCGTCATTATCCGTAAAGTTCCGCGCCCCCGACCTAAACGTCGATCATCTATCATCAAGTAGGGAATTTCTTTCGTCTCTCACTTCTGTGTATCATGCGGGGTGGGCGTTATCTTTTGTTCTCATGAGAAATGGTTGAGCCTTTAAATGAAGATAATAACTGGTTAAAGAAGGGGAAGGGGTTGTGATCGTTGTTTATGCCTTATCTTGTGATCATCCTTTTTAGTTGTGCTGGTTTTTGTTTTCTGAAAATTGAGGCCGTTGGTGGTCGTTGTATGTGCACTGATAAATCCCCTCGTGATATTTTAAATGGGTTGCTGAATTTGTGAACTCCTGCTGTGAAATTGGTTAATCACGTATATCCGGCTGAATAATTGAAAGCACCAGGATCAACCTTTCTGTGATAACTCCCGGTTAGAACACACGGAATTTGAAATCATGGAGTGTGTTAAGTCGTTTAAATCTGAAAATTCCTGACTTGTGTTGGTAGCGGCGGTTGGTTGTCTTCATTTCGGGCCGATTGCTGGAAATGTGGGAGGGGATGGGATCCCCTGTTCTTTTTATACTCTCGGTGGCTGTGTGAATTTGGGGGATGTGATCTCCTGTTGGTATGGTTTCAGTGTTTGTGAGTTTTTATCACAAATTGGGGAGAGATCCTCTGTTGGCAGAACCGGGTGTGAGTGTTTTGGTTGATCTATGCTTTTGACGCTTTCCTTGGTTATGCTTATGGTAGTTGCCCAGTAGTGCTTAAAATTAAATGAACATTTTGACTGAACGTGAAACAAGAATGGGACAAATGGTTTTGTGGGCAAGGGTTGTGAATTGTGACTCGGACTTAGTGGTGTTGTGTTCTGTAGGTTGTCTAGGAAAACCTAAGTTTTGGGTGAGTGTTTGTTACCCATATCTATACTTGTAGCTTTGTGTTTCTCATTCGCGCCCCACCCAAGTTGAGCACTTAGTGCCGAACACCCCCATTTATGGGGGGAGGGTGATTTTCCCAACACTGTACTTAGTGGCTGGTTATTAGCTCCTTTTCTGCTCCCTTTCCCGGATAGCCTAAGTATCTTTGGGAAGGCTGTGATGGCTTGAAGTCCATTATTATCCCAAGAACCATCGGGCAGGGTGTTGTGGTGGTTGGACAGGTGTGTGCGGCAGGTGGTTTCCTAAGTGTCTTCGGGATGTGGCCCAGGTGTCTTCGGGCGTGGTAGTGGATCCTTTAGCCCAGGTGTCTTCGGGCGTAGCAGTGGTTGTTCTGGCCTAGGTGTTTGCAGGCATGGTTACATGTGATAGTTGTGGCCCAGGTGTGTGCGGGCGGGATACGGCAGTGGGACTGCGTGTGGTTGTGGCCCAGGTGTGTGCGGGCGGGATTCGGCAGTGGGACTGCGTGTGGTTGTGGCCCAGGTGTGTGCGGGTGGGTGTGGCAGTGGGACTGCGGTGAGAATGGCGGGATTGGTCTGATGCGTAGGATGTCTCAATAACCAGTGGGAAAGTGGCGCGGGGTACCCAAACATCGATTTGCTCTTATATATATATTACTTGACTTGCGTTATTTGGGGAGCGAGCCTTGGTGAGGCATGGGATGGATAGTTGCCTTGTTAGTTTCTGGTTCTTTTCTTTTCTCACGAAACTTTAGTACGTTCCCCCACTTGCGCACGAGAGTCTTGGTTTTCCCTACTGAGTTTACTTGTATGCTCACCCTACGTATATAAAACTGCTTTCAGGTTTCCAGGAGGACATCGGGGATCACGCAGGACCTTACTATCTCGGACTTTTGGAGCAGTTGCAGTTGTTTCTATTTTCTTTTGGTACTTACCTCGTAGTCACCTTCTTGCACCTTGTGGCTTTCACTTTTGAAACATGCATGTGGGAATGGTTTACTTTTGGCTTTACTTTTCTTTCTACCTTGGTGTTGTCGGGTTTTCTCCTCCTTATATTTCGATCCTATAAAATAAAAAGGGTAATGCCTTCCATTTGCGAGGATTTCCTATACCCTTGGTGCTAGTCGCCACTTCGGGACCTATTGAAGGCGGGTTTCGGGGGTCATTATCTCTCCTTCAACTTAAAGAAGGAAGGGCCTGGAAATCTGCTGACCCTTCCCTCCTTTTGGTGAAGGCGGGTCGTGACAGAATGGTATCAGAGGAAGGTTGAGAGATAGGACGGAGTCTGGAGTTAGGCACAGTGAGGATTGCATGTGGTGGTAAGGCAACGGTGTTGGGTGACCTTGGAGCGTGAATTAGGCCAGGGAAGACCGGCTAGGACACGGGATTTTAGGGCCCCCCGTGATCCGATGCAAGGACTCTGGACCTACCGAACGACCAAGTGAGGCCACACTGATTGCAGGGTAGAGACCCTAGGAAAGGTACATGCATCATAAATGACTTGTGTTATTATGTTTCTGGGATGTCTTGGGAATTAAGAATAAATTAAATCTTAATAAGTTTTAAGAACGATTTTCTTTGCACTACTTAGGCTTAGGCTTTCCTTGTCTACCTTGCAGTTATGGAACCTGGAAGGCGACCACGTGTGGTACAGGCGATCGAGGCCCCTGAGACTGCCTTGGCCAATCGGCAGAGAGCTGATCGAGAGGAAGAGGACGACCAGTGGCAGAAGACTCTTCGAGCCTTCCAGCAACAGGCCCTCGAGAAGTATGAGGGAAGCACCTCCGATGTGAAGACGGAAGGCTGGCTAGAGGAGCTAGTCATAGCCTTCGGCCTGATTCGGGCCCCGACCGAGTACTGGGTTCCTCTGGCTGTTAGCCAGATGCGAGGAGCGGCACGTCAGTGGTGGATGCTTCACCTGCGGAGTAGGAAAGAGTCTGAGGTTGCTTGGGCGGACTTCGAGAAGGAGTTTCGGGCGGAGTTCCTCTCCTCGACAATGAAGGCGGAGAAGAGGCAAGAGCTACTCTCCCTCCAGCAGGGGAGCATGTCCGTGAGGGAACTTGGAATCATGTTCAAGGACCTCCTGCGTTTTGCTCCGGACCACTTTCCCGATGAGGAGTCTCGGGCAAGACGTTTGGAGGAGGCGCTCCGACCCTCCCTCCAGTATGATGTTACCCCCTTTACCCTTCCGACATACTTAGAGGTTCAGAAGAAGGCCGAAGTGGTGGAAAGGATTCACGCTCTGGGCGGAGTGTCACGAGAAGGGATCCAGCTGGGACCATCGAAGGGGAAGGCCGTCAGCACCAGGCCTCCAGCATCGGGACCCTCCATGTTCCGACCCGCAGGGAGCAGGCCGCAGCAGTTTCAGTTTCGATCCCCTGGCCCACGTTCTTTTCCTTCAGGCTCGAGACCACGGTGCTTCATCTGCGGGAGCCCTGGACATCTCCGGAGTCAGTGCCCCGATCGGGTGCATCACAACAGTGGCAGTCATCCCCAGCATCCGCCGCAGCAACAGTTTCCAACCAGACCCTTCCAGCAGCAGCAGCAGGGACAGCGAGCTCCCGCTCCTCCGCAGGCAGACATAGGAGGGGGAGGCCGACCTTAGGGTGCTCCCCAGGGACCTCGACCAGGGCGTGGTCGGGGAGGTGGCCGACAGCCGAGGGGCAGGGGAGCTGGGCGTGGACAGCTACACGCCGCAGAAGCAACAGTTCCAGCAGGTCCGGAGGTTGTTCGAGGTACGATCAGTGTGTTTAACACTCTTGCTTATGCTTTGTTCGATACCGGAGCTTCGCACTCTGTTGCACCCAGTCTAGCCCATGCCTTGGGTCTAGATGCCGAGATACTTCCAGTTCCCCTGGTGTTGAGCACACCAGTTGGAGTTCAGACCGACTTGTTGTTCGTTTGTCGGGGATGCAGACTGATGTTGGGGCCACATCAGTCGGTTAGGGATCTCCTCCTGCTACAGATTCGGCCGTACGATGTCATCCTAGGCATCGACTGGCTATTTTCTGTGTGCGCCGTCATCGACTGTTTCAAAAGAAGAGTGGTGTTCTCAGGTTTGGACGGCCAGCATGTTACCTTCACCGGCGAGCAGAGCTGTCCGAAGGGAAACAGGAGGGAGGAACCTCTCCTCTCCCTGTTGACCGAACTGACGATAGGATCAGTAGATGCGGAAGTGGTGGAAGTACCAGAGATCGTTCGTGAGTTTATGGACGTCTTTCCTGAGGAGGTGAAGACTCTACCCCCTCGACGTGATATCGAGTTCGGGATATACCTGCAACCCGGCTCTCGACCAATCTCGATGGCTCCTTACCGGATGGCACCTTCGGAGCTACGGGAGTTGCGGATACAAATTGACGATCTGATGAGGAGGGGTTATGTTCGTCCAAGTGCGTCACCGTGGGGTGCTCCAGTCTTGTTCGCAAGGATGGCGGATGGTGGCCTGAGGCTGTGCATCGTCTACAGGAGGCTGAATCAGGTAACGATCAAGAATCGCTACCCTCTTCCGAGGATAGATGATCTTTTCGACCAACTGAAGGGGGCAGGATTGTTCTCGAAGATCGACCTGCGATCCGGGTACCACCAGCTGAGGGTGAAGGATAGCGACGTCCTGAAGACGGCGTTCAGGTGCAGGTATGGGCACTTCGAGTTCGTGGTCATGCCCTTTGGTGTTACGAACGCCCCGGCCGTGTTCATGGGGCTTATGAACTCCATCTTTCGGGAGTACCTGGATCGGTTTGTGGTGGTATTCATCGACAATATCCTGATCTATTCAAGGTCATAAGAGGACCATGCAGAGCACCTGAGGACAGTTTTGGAGGTCCTCCGACAACACCAGATCTATGGGAAGTTGTCAAAGTGCAAGTTCTGGGCAGGAGAAGTGCACTTCCTTGGACACGTAGTGTCTGAGAAGGGAGTAGCGGTCGACCCATCAAAGGATGAGGCATTTGTTTCTTGGGCAGCACCCAAGAATGTTGCGGGAGTTCGGAGTTTCCTCGGACTGGCAGGCTACTACCGGAGATTCGTACCCAACTTCTCCCGGGTAGAAGCCCCTTTGACGGCTTTGACCAAGAAGGACCAGGTTTTCGTGTGGAGCGAGCAATGTGAGTCGTCCTTCAGCTACCTCAAAGAAAAGCTGGTTAGTGCCCGAGTGTTGAGATTACCAGAAGAAGGGATGGCCTATGAGGTATTCTGCGATGCTTCAGGACAGGGCCTGGGGTGCGTATTGATGCAGCAACAAGGGGTGATCTCTTATGGGTCCAGGCAGCTACGCCCCCATGAGCGGAACTATGCCACCCATGACTTGGAGCTTGCAGCGGTAGTGTTCGCATTGAAGCTGTGGCGACATTACCTCTTTGGGGAGCGCTTTGTGGTCTTCACCAATCACAAGAGATTGCACTATATCTTCTCCCAGCGTGACTTGAACTTGCGACAACGGAGGTGGGTCGAGTTTCTCCAGGACTACGATTTTGAGATCTCGTACACTGAAGGTAAGGGAAACGTTGTGGCTGATGCCCTGAGCAGGAAGCCGCATCAGGAAGTGGTTCGAGAATCTGCTGATGCTTGGAAGGCGATGGGGGAGTTGGCTGCCTTGCACTTGGATGCAAGGGTGGAAGGTACTAGAGGCTGCTTGTTTCAGATGACGGTACGGTCCTCTTTGTTGTGGCAAGTGGAAGAGTCTCAGTGGGGAGATCCTGAGGTGGAAGTGTTGCGGGATAGTGTCGATCAGGGGAACGCTCCGGAAGGATGGTCGGAGGACAGCCGACATCGGATGCTCTTTCACGGGAGGTTGTTTGTTCCAGAGGTGATGCGTGATGAAGTCCTTCGTGAGTTCCATAGCTCAGCCTTGGCAGAGCATCCGGGTGTTTCGAAAATGTACCAAGGCCTGAGGGGACAGTTTTGGTGGCCCGGGGTGAAACGGGCAGTGGCAGAGTTTGTGGCTAAATGCCTGGTGTGTCAGCAGGTGAAGGTTGAACACCGTGTTCCTGGTGGTTTGTTGCATCCTTTAGATGTTCCCGAGTGGAAGTGGGACGACGTTTCGATGGACTTCGTCACAGGACTACCCAGAGCTCAGGGCGGGCATGATGCTATCTGGGTAGCGGTGGATCGATTGACAAAATCTGCTCACTTCTTGGCTATCAAGGAGTCAGGACCTGTGAGTACCTTAGCACAGAGGTACGTGGGTGAGGTGGTGCGTTTGCATGGAGTTCCGAAGACTATCATCTCAGATCGGGACACTCGGTTCACCTCACGAGTCTGGAAGGGGTTACAACATGCTTTTGGAACCCAGCTACGCCTTAGCACTGCTTTTCACCCTCGGACTGATGGACAGACAGAGTGGACAATCCAGACATTGGAGGACATGCTGCGAGCATGTGTTCTGGATTTCGGAGGATCATGGATACGACACTTGCCTTTAGTAGAGTTTGCCTACAACAACAGCTTCCACTCTACTATCGGCATGGCTCCTTTCGAGGCTTTGTATGGAAGACCATGTCGTTCACCCTTATGCTGGGCAGAGGTTGGTGAGACTGGTACTCTTGGACCAGAAGTAGTGCAGAGTACCAAGGAGAAATTCCAGCTAGTGCGGGAGAGGATGAAAGCATCTCAGGATCGGCAGAAATCTTATGATGATCGTCGGAGGAGGCCCTTGGAGTTCGAGGTGGGAGATCATGTGTTCTTGAAGGTTTCCCCTCGACGGGGGCAGTGGAGGTTCAGAAAGGGGAGTAATCTCTCCCCTAGGTTCATCGGACCTTTCGAGGTGCTGAGGCGAGTTGGCGAGGTGGCATATCAGCTGGCCCTACCACCTCAGTTGGAAAGGGTCCATGACGTCTTCCATGTCTCCCAGCTTCGTCAGTACTTACATGATGACTCTCATGTCATCAACTGGGGAGAGCTAGATGTGGGAGAAGACGCGACCTTCGAGGAACGTCCAGTCAGGATCGAGGATCGCAAGGAGAAAGTGCTCCGTGGACGAACCATCGGCTTGGTTCGTGTGTTGTGGAGACATGGCGGCCTCGAAGAGAGTACGTGGGAGAGGGAAGCACAGATGCGTGCCCAATACCCCGTGTTGTTTTCAGCTTTGTTCCTTTTGTACCTGTTGTGGTAGAACGTCTGACTTTTGGCTATGAAATGTACTAGTCCCTTTCCTCTGTTATGTGTGAAAAGCCCCGGCTAAAGGGAAGAGGGAACCCGACCCCTAATCAAGACGCATTAAGGTGGATGCGATTAAACCAGTGCGGGCGAGTCAGTGCTGCCCAAAGCGGATAATATCTTGACATGGGGGAGGGGAAATCCCCAAACCCACATGACCGGGCGGTTTGGCATGGTATGTTGCTTAGTTCATGACAGGGGAGTGTTTTTAGTTAGCAGAGGTTCACTCCTAAGAGGTATCTTTCGAAGATGGTTGTTCGGACCCTCTGTTTCCTTCTGGTTTGTTGTGATTCTCGAGGACAAGAATCGATTAAGAGGTATCTGATGTGATGACCCAGACCCCCCTTGGTCCTTTCCTTTGCCAAAATCTGGATCGGTGAGACCGATCGGTGAGACCGATCGGCGGAACCGGCCGACGTCGCCCGACCTTGCCAAGTTGTTCCAGTAACGCTCCTTTTTCGCAAATAGGGTTTTAAACCCTATTCTGCCTCGTGAAAATGTATTGGGAACCCGAAACGCGCACAAAAGTTTTAATTAAATGCTTCATTAATTCATGAGTCGGTTTAAACCACCCAGCACCATTAATGATGAGTCAAGCCGCGTGGTCAACCCACGACTCCCACGTCTTACGCGGTTTTGCGTTTTCACCTCAACCGTCCCCGACTCTTATAAATTAAGGGTTAGGCCGTGGCTTCCCCCTTCTTCGATCGTGGCTCTTCTGGTGCATCGGGACCGCCGCGTCGTTATCCGTAAAGTTCCGCGCCCCCGACCTAAACGTCGATCATCTATCATCAAGTAGGGAATTTATTTCGTCTCTCACTTCTATGTATCACGCGGGGTGGGCGTTATCTTTTGTTCTCATGAGAAATGGTTGAGCCTTTAAATGAAGATAATAACTGGTTAAAGAAGGGGAAGGGGTTGTGATCGTTGTTTATGCCTTATCTTGTGATCATCCTTTTTAGTTGTGCTGGTTTTTGTTTTCTGAAAATTGAGGTCGTTGGTGGTCGTTGTATGTGCACTGATAAATCCCCTCGTGATGTTTTAAATGGGTTGCTGAATTTGTGAACTCCTGCTGTGAAATTGGTTAATCACGTATATCCGGCTGAATAATTGAAAGCACCAGGATCAACCTTTCTATGATAACTCCCGGTTAGAACACACGGAATTTGAAATCATGTAGTGTGTTAAGTCGTTTAAATCTGAAAATTCCTGACTTGTGTTGGTAGCGGTGGTTGGTTGTCTTCCTTTCGGGCCGATTGCTGGAAATGTGGGAGGGGATGGGATCCCCTGTTCTTTTTATACTCTCGGTGGTTGTGTGAATTTGGGGGATGGGATCTCCTGTTGGTATGGTTTCAGTGTTTGTGAGTTTTTATCACAAATTGGGGAGAGATCCTCTGTTGGCAGAATCGGGTGTGAGTGTTTTGGTTGATCTATGCTTTTGACCCTTTCCTTGGTTATGCTTATGGTAGTTTCCCAGTAGTGCTTAAAATTAAATGAACATTTTGACTGAACGTGAAACAAGAATGGGACAAATGGTTTTGTGGGAAAGGGTTGTGAATTGTGACTAGGACTCAGTGGTGTTGTGTTCTGTAGGTTGGCTAGGAAAACCTATGTTTTGGGTGAGTGTTTGTTACCCATATCTATACTTGTAGCTTTGTGTTTCTCATTCGCGCCCCACCCAAGTTGAGCACTTAGTTCCTAACACCCCCATTTATTGGGGGAGGGTGTTTTTCCCAACACTGTACTTAGTGGCTGGTTATTATCTCCTTTTCTGCTCCCTTTCCCGGATAGCCCAAGTATCTTCGTGCAGGCTGTGATGGCCTGAAGTCCATTATTATCCCAAGAACCATCGGGCAGGGTGTTGTGGTGGTTGGACAGGTGTGTGCGGCAGGTGGTTTCCCAAGTGTCTTCGGGATGAGGCCCAGGTGTCTTCGGACGTGGCAGTGGATCCTTTAGCCCAGGTGTCTTCGGGCGTAGCAGTGGTTGTTCTGGCCTAGGTGTTTGCAGGCATGGGTACATGTGATAGTTGTGGCCCAGGTGTGTGCGGGCGGGATACGGCAGTCGGATTGTGTGTGGTTGTGGCCCAGGTGTGTGCGGGTGGGATTCAGCAGTGGGACTGCGTGTGGTTGTGGCCCAGGTGTGTGCGGGCGGGTGTGGAGTGGGACTGCGGTGAGAATGGCGGGATTGGTCCGATGCGTATGATGTCTCAATAACCAGTGGGAAAGTGGCGCGGGGTACCCAAACATCGATGTGCTCTTATATATATATTACTTGACTTGCGTTATTTGGGGAGCGATCCTTGGTGAGGCCTGGGATGGATAGTTGCCTTGTTAGTTTCTGGTTCTTTTCTTTTCTCACGGGACTTTAGTACGTTCCCCCACTTGTGCACGAGAGTCTTGGTTTTCCCTACTGAGTTTACTTGTATGCTCACCCTACGTATATAAAACTGCTTTCAGGTTTCCAGGAGGACTTCGGGGATCACGCAGGACCTTACTAGCTCGGACTTTTGGAGCAGTTGCAGTTGTTTCCCTTTTCTTTTGGTACTTACCTCTTAGTCACCTTCTTTCACCTTGTGGCTTTCACTTTTGAAACATTCATGTGGGAATGGTTTACTTTTGGCTTTACTTTTCTTTCTACCTTGGTGTTGTCGGGTTTTCTCCTCCTTATCTTTCGATTCTATAAAATAAAAAGGGTAATGCCTTCCATTTGCGAGGATTTCCTATACCCTTGGTGCTAGTCGCCACTCCGGGACCTATTGAAGGCGGGTTTCGGGGGTCATTATCTCTCCTTCAACTTAAAGAAGGAAGGGCCTGGCAATCTGCTGACCCTTCCCTCCTTTTGGTGAAGGCGGGTCGTGACATCAATGACCGCAGAAAATGAAAACTAATGAACCTTTTATGAACACAACATTAGCTCATCCATCAAGTATAATAAAGACAGAACACACCTCTAACTCCTCTGGGGGTCTCACTCGCCAAAAACAACCATTGGATCTCCATCCGCATCGATGAACACAATGTTCCACCTAATTCATTTCACAATATAATGAAACTAATTCAACAAATCTATTCCAATGATGACATCATATGGTTGTATCTGTAAAAATAATAAATCTTCCCATGAGTGGTGCTGCCCCAGAATTAGCTCATAGTGTCTACATAATTCAATAAATTCAGCTCAACCTCCAAATGGCATAGTCAAGGCTAAGTGCACTAGAATCCTCTCTTCCTCAATTCCTAGAGCATGGGAAAGGGTAGGTTATATGAAGATGTAATATTAACTCAATTTCTTTTCATTGAGTTAATCATCAAAGTAATTGGTGTTGTTTTTTAATGAATATATGTGAATGTCTTCGAATTGATTTACATTGAATATCCAGTTGCATTTTGTATATTTATATATTTTACACAAAATTATGCCATTGATTTATCATTAACCTATGGATAAAGTTTTATAATGGATTTCATCTCAATTTACATTCCATTAAGTCTTCATTGTTGTTATGCAGAAATTCACTTTTATATTGTATATATACTGTAATTTGATATAGTATATCTTGAATCCCTTTTTTCTCATGATATTATAACGTTTTTATTACCACAATTAATTGTAATCATGTATCTCTCATTTGGGTAAGAACTCTAACTAAAATATCAATTCAAATTTTTTAAAGATCTAATCTTCTATATCATTCTCATTAATGTCCTTGTTTTAAAATGGGTTTAAAAAATTATTTATAAGGACATGAATGTTTTAAAATTAAAATTCTATTTAATATGTTTCAAATTTGTATGGGACACTTTGATTCTAAAATATAATTTTTAACAACTTCTTGAAAAATAGTGAGTCATTTAAATATTTTCTAGGAAAAAGGGGGATATTTCTCTCAAATAATTTTAATAATTATTTTCATCTATGTCAATATACATCATTATTCGTGATTGAATTTTATTTATAAAATCATCCGAATTTTATTGAATAAGTTATGTTTGAATGTGGATGTGCTACATTTATACAATTCAAGTCTTGTGGATAAAAAATTAAAATTTCGTATGCTAGTTTTAATACAAATGTTTAGATTATTTTTCAGCATTTTCATATGAAGAATGCATTGTACATATTATGTGATGGGTGGAGCCCGCTATATCTCCTCGATGTATCGGTAGGTCTCATGTTACAAACTACTGTCTTGGCACAAGGCCTTGACAAAATCATTTTGGCAGTCTTCCCACGAGGCCTTTAATATTATGTTATTATGTTCGGTAATATGCATTCCATCATAATTAAATTTGATATTGATATTACATGTGATTATTTCACGAGTAGAATATCCATGTGAATAAGTAAATGGAACTATTTGATTTATCATTTCCATATTATTCTCAATATGTAGTTTAAAAGGCTTTTGTTTTAGTCTTATACATTTCCTTAAATGTTTATGCTTATTTATGATAGCTTCCGCTATAGAATTATCTTTTCTGAGCATCTGAGATCACCCCATTCTTATGATTTCTTTTTCCCATGATTTGAAGATGTTTATTATGCTTGACCTATATAGATAGGTTACGTGATATGAGTGTGTTCAAAGGAGACACATTTTTTATAGTTTTTATGATTTAATGTAAAACATATGAATATATCTAGTACTTACAAGGCTACTAAACTAATCGGTCTGTTGAGACATAATCTCTTGTGATGATGAAAATGTTATGTAATAATGCACCATCATAGGGTAACTGGGGTATGGGCATTGTAGTTTGTCTCAAAGAAATCTTAGTACAATCTTTGGAAGCTAAATTTAGAAAATATCTTGTTAGAGATCATTACCCTATCTATATTTTGAGGATTTGTATAGAAGAACATCCTCGAATTTTGGTAATTTAGAGATATAGTGTATTTTCAAAGAATTACATCCTTGTATGGATATAAGAATGTAGAGGTGGCTCTATAACATATGTACCTAGGGGTGAAAACTCTAACAAGGAGTTTCTGGCTAGACCCAGGGTATCCTGGTACACAACAACAGGCCTTGCTCCACTATTGGTTACAACACCCCTATGGGATATAGATATGATAATTCATGTTTTCTTTGAAAACGGAATTGGAATATTTTAATATAATGTCATAATATATAAGCATGATTAATTCTATGGTGTTTTAGATTGAAAATAAGGTGTCAGGGTATTCTCTAAATGATTTTATGACTATTTTTACTCACACTCATTTTTTTGGTTTTAGTCAATGGATGTATTCCAAGGAAGTCATAGTATCATTGAACATGATATACAAGGTTAAAATGGTGGTGGAAATTGAGAAATGAAAAGGAATGCTGATAGGCATAAAAGATATCACGTTAATGCCTAGTCAATTTTCAAAAAATATGAAAAAAACGTATGGATTAACCAACTCCCAAACTCAAAAAAAGAAGAGAAAGGAGGAGAATGATAAGAACTCCAGTATTAGAGACCATAGAGAAAAGAATATCCATTTTCTATCATGTAAGAAATGTGGAAGGAGACACCCAAGAATGTTTCTCAATGGAAAAATGAAATGGTTTATGTGTTGAAAACAAGGACATATTGTAAAGAATTGTATAGGGAAAATGACGAGTACTACGGAAGAAAATAAAAATGATCCTAATAATCTATATATAGTAATCTACCATAAATTTCTGGGACCTAGACAATAATCGAGTCAATGTCCTATTCTATAGGATAACCTCTTTGTCAAGGGTGAACTATGTGGAAATAAATGGATTGAGAAATGTTTGAAATTATTAATGATCTTTCTTGATGGGATTGCATTCGAATAATTTTATATTGTATGTGTAATCCTACAGTTTCTTATATGAAAATTCTATTTGAGGAAGAATTATCCTTTCATTTGTGTATATAGTTATAAGGAACAATTTGGGTTTATATGATCCTTGAATCTGAGTCATTTATATGTTAGTACTTTTTGGGAAGAAAATGTAAGGCATGAGATAAAATTTGTGGTTAAAATATGATAAAGTTGTTTTTGAGGAATTTATCTCATTGTTGGGAATGTCATAACATTATATTGTTTTTGAAAATGGACAACACACATATTGTGTGACAACCCATCGCATCGTACAAAGCTGTGGGAATCGAATAAACAACCAAAGTGCGACTAGGATAGATCACCTACCACTGGACTATGGGAAGTCCTTGGTTAGTATGACTAATTCATTTTAGTAAAATAATTTTATTGATCAATAATATTTTGATTCTAGAAACTTATTATTTATCCCCAGTATAGGAAAAATATTTGGTGATTAATAGTCAAATGTTATTATGGAAGACGTTTTCACTTTTGGTAACTTTATATGACTACAGAAAATAGAATACTATGGGATTTACTTTGAGGAGTAATTGTGGTTTTTTATTTTGTAATAATGTATGTTTCGTTTGGACATATAGAGATTTGGGTTATTTATGACAAATGAAAAACCTATCATAGATAATATGAGATTAGGTTAATTAATTTAATGTATGTGACTTTGGAATAGTAGATTTTATATGGATATAAATGTTAGGATTTATCTTGGAAGACTATGTGATCAAATCCTTATAAATATTGGATTTCAAATATAGTTTGGATTATATAGAATAATTTTAATGAAAATTGTTTTTTTAATGATCTTATCTAAACTTTTGGTATTGTTTGTTAAATTTTGGAGATTATGATTAGTATTTCTTTCTATAATGTATTATCCTTCACTACTAGAACTTTGATCTATACCAACTGTTGAAAATTTTTGGTATTGAAGGGAAAATTGTTTGTTAGTCCTGTGTATGGATAAATTTATACAAACCGTTTCAAAATAATTGATGGTATATGATGCAAAAAATCACATCTTTTCAACAGTTACCTAGAAAAATTGGAAAAATATCTATATCAATGGTTTTAAACCGTTGGTTTACAAATAATTCAATGATTTATAAATGGTACAAAAACAGTTGGTATAGTTTTTTGCTAACAGTTTCATTAAATCCTTTGTAAAATTCAGATGTCCATTGATATACCAACGGTTTTTTTACCATTGGTATACCATTAACATTTCTTTCACACCTATACAAATGGTTTATATCATTTGGTACTGTATTAAAATTTTTTCCGCATTATACCAATAGTTATAAACCATTGGTATATCCTTCACCCAGATTTACAACACCCAGACAGTATGCAGAACCCACCCAATACTCTTAATGGGAAGCCAATGCACCTATCCTAATACGCCACATAGAATCCTATATCATTTACACACAGAATCCAATATGTAGAAGCCTCAAATATTTCATACAACAGACTCTAATACCCCTGCAGAAAATCAAATACACATGCAAACACAAGCCAATACACCTACACACAGAATCTAATATTGCATACACCAAACTCTAACATTGTATGCATTGTGCAAACTACATTCCATATTCACCATAAGATAAAACATTTAGAGTAGTACTCCTATTCCTAGTAGTTTTTTTCAAACCCTCAACTTCCACATTACTAAATATTTAATCCAGGTAGTAGCTGAATGTTTTATAAATAATTAATATCATTAAATTTTCCATATAGATTTCCTTAATTTCATCTCCAAAATACTATTTTTTTGGATAGTGCACTATTGATTCTAGAAAAATCATTCAGCGAATTTTCTAGTCCTTTCTATTCATAGTTTTCCATTATATTCACATCTTCACATTAAGATGAATAATGTTTCTACAGAACATACTAACTCTCTATAATAATAATGCTCTATCATTATAGAACAAATTTACTCTAATTTCAAAAAATTATACTATAAAAAGTCATGTTAAATCCTATGTGTTGTAACCCTAACTTCAATGAACATTCATAAGGTAATGAATCTGAAATGGGTAAGTGATTAAGACCGTCTTCCAAGAATTCATCAGAATTTACCAACTAATTTCCAAGTCACACAATAATTATTGGAAACTTCCCCTTGAAAAAAAATAATTAAAAAATAAATTTCAAATCCAAACTCCTTAATAAAACTACAAATTTATGGATAAAATCCTTCCAGAAACATAAAAAACAACTTGACCTAGCGAACCCATTAGTTTTCCAACCAATTTTAACTTCCGAGTGTTTGTAATTTGGTCAGGAGGGAGCTGTATATGGGGTTGGGAGGATGTCCAAGGCGTATGGGATGTCTAGGGGTGGGGAGGTGTCTAGTGGGTGGGGTGTTGTCCAAGGGGTGGCGGTTGTCCAGGGGGTTGTGGGATATACAAGGGGGTAGGGTTTGTTAAGTGGGTTGTGGGGATGTCCTGGGGATTCAGGGGTGTCCAAGGGGTTGGGTTGTCAAGGGGGTGGGTTGGTGTCTAGGGGGATTTCTAGGGGGTTGAGGGGAAAACCAAAGGGTAGGGATTGCATTCCAAGGGGGTAGGGGTGTCTAGGGGGTGGGGGTGTCCAGGTGGTGGGGGCTATTTAGGGGGGTTGGATGGGTTGCCCAAGGGGGTAGGGGTATTCAGGGGTGTGGGGTAATAT
Source organism: Viscum album (assembly GCA_963277665.1). Taxonomy (NCBI): domain Eukaryota; kingdom Viridiplantae; phylum Streptophyta; class Magnoliopsida; order Santalales; family Viscaceae; genus Viscum; species Viscum album. The sequence continues at coordinate 1,147,579,758 of OY728148.1, forward strand.
TGGCAATTATTTTTTAAAAAAAATATAACGTTCTATAAAAATTCTAAGATAAAATAATTTAGTAACTATATTTACACACATAAGAAGATATTATTCATGATCTTGATTACCATCATTCATATATAGACTTTTCCATTATTTCCATCTTTCATTTAATTATAACTTTAAACATGTAAGTGCTGAGAGTGGTTAAGCATAAATATAATAACACATTTTTATATACCTTTTATCAAAAAATCAAAAACCATATTTTGGAATATATACCATAAGAATAAATTCACTTTATGGAATTAAATATTAATATATAAATTCTTCAATAGTTCTATATTCAAAAATAAAACATCCATACATCTACATTATGAATATAATGTTGATAACAGAATTTCTAAATTTTCTATATACATAAATATATGCATTTAAAATATGGATTCCAATAGGGGTGTCTAGTGTCTGGGGTGTCCATGGGGTGGGGGTGTCCAGGGGGGTGGGGGTAGTCCAGTGGGTTAGGGGTGTTGTCCAAGGGGGTAGGGTGTGTCCAGGGGGTTTTTGGATGTCCAAGGGGTAGGGGGTATCTTGGGGGTGGGGGTGGTGTCCAAGGGGTTGAGGAGATGACTAGGATGGGGGTGGGATGTCCAGGTGGGTGGGGATGTATATGGTGGTTGGGGGAAATCCATAGTGTTAGGGGAGATTCCGGGTGGTGTCCAGCTGATGGGGGCTATCCAAGGGGGTAGGGGGTGTCCATGGGGTGGGGTTATGTCCAAGAGTGGGGGGATGTCCAGGGGGTTGGGGATGTCCCTAGGGGGTGGGGTGTCCATGGGGGTTGGGGAGTCAATGGGGTGGGGGAAACCAGAGGATTGGTGAATCAAACACATCAAATCATCAAGTCAGGTTTTATAATTTGTAGGTAAATAAATGAAGATAACATGACCTAGCTAATCACAAATATATTCAAGCACAATGAATCATCAAAAATAAAATGTCAGTAATATAAGTCAAAAATTAATGAATCAATTTGTCCCTCATCAACGTAACTATTATCATCGTCATCCAAAACCATACCCCCGTCTTAATCCCCATCGCCATCATTTTCATCACCCTCCTCAATGGCCTCCTCCATGCCCTCGTACTGCTCCTTGCCCTCCTCCTCACCCTCCTCCTCTTCCTAAGCCTTATCCTCTACATTGTCTCGACCACCACTAGAGCTCCCACCTAGTTCACCATATATATAACTCATAGATAACATATTTTCAAAACAAGTTGTTTTGGCCTTTGGTGGAAATGTTGGAAACAAAAATTCCCTTTGCTTTAAAAATTCAGTGTTTTCCCTAGCAGACTATTCTACCATCTGTTTGGCATAGTTTTCAGCATCTTCTGTCTGTGAATTAACATTCTAGTACACTATAAAACTAAACTCTTACCTGAGAAGGGACAATTTTTTTGGGAATACACTCTTCCTAGGTTGGCAGCGTACTCTGTCAGTGTTCTCATCTCCGAACACCTGATGTAAGTGATCGTTTGGCCCAAAATATTCATGTTCTTGGGCATCAAGGGCCTCTAATTCAACCTATTAGAATTATAAATAGATTATTTTATTTCAAAATATATATTAAAATTTGAAATCAACATAGTAAAATTTACAATCCACTAGTGAGTTGGATCATTAACAACCCTTCTATATTTATTCCTTCGACTTGAGAAAAAACAGTTTTTCTTGAGACACCCATCCTTCAATATTCAATTTTTTCCTCTCAAATGACATTGGATGTTTGAATCCATAATTTTAAATAGGTTAAAAATAATTAATTTCTTAACTAAAATTATATTACTCTAGTAATGAAATATATTTTGGAGTAAATAATAGAATGTGAAAGTCATAAAAAAGATTTATAAACAATTGTCATACCTGCTTTCTCTCAGGATCTAACATCATAGTACGTCCCAATGTGTGGAGGTATTTTTTAGCATTAATGATTTTTTATTTATTCCAGATGATTCATATATAAAATTCAACAATAAAAAAGATAGTATTAATAAAAAAATTGAAATTATTCAATAAAATACCTCTAATGTTATTAATACCATAAATTTAGTATACATCTAATAAGTTATCATACATAGACAATATTCTATCAGACATTTATCAATGACATGGACTGCCTCCAACATTGATCCAACTATAGTAGGAAAAACTAAATACAAATCATGCTTATAGTCTCTCGAATACTCACATATATCATTTTGACCTGTTGGTCATGCACCATCACTGTCATGGAAATTAAAGCAATGTTGAAATCAAAATATACATTCATATTATTACAGAAAAACATATATGGCATTAAATAGAACAATTTTTTTACCCATATCTCTGCCCAAGAATTATCCTTGACTTCATTTGGAAACTGTCTCCATGAAAGTGGGCTCATAGTAATGATGTCAGAGTATTTGGAAAGAGTTTCCAAAAAACACTGACATTATTTCCCTATTTTTTCTATCATCTGACTATCTTCATTGTATCCCACCATCATCTTAATGAATCAGATCCACACCGTACGCATGCGTGTACACCCCTGTCCCTGCCTCCAATATGTAGGTGTATTTTTTATGAAAGAAAATAAAATATTTTATCAATACAAGTTATAATGAAAATAAATAATGTTATAAAATTTTTTTATTCTTAAATAAATATACCTAAAAAAATATGATCAATGGGTACCACTGGATTCACCAAAACTGAAGGAACGTCACGTGTAGGTGGAGTGGGTCCCAATGTATGCTCCATAGGTATAGACTCTGGCGGATCAGGAGTCGAAGAAGATGGAATATAAAATTTCAGAGAGAAGGAAGTAGATGTAAAAGAAGATTTCACATATGACTGGCCGAATTCTAGACGGGGAGTGGGAATCAACATCTGATATTGTATAGACAGGTGAGGAGACTCATATGTAAAGGGTGGGGAAAACATGGGATGCCTAAATAACTCATGTGTACCTAACAACACCCCATGATTAGAATAAGTGATCTATTGTGTGTTAGTAGGAGGTGCAGGGTCTAATTGGATATGCCAACCAGATCGGCTATCTCTCGTACCCCCCCCCCCATACGAACACCCTTAGTACTGGGACCACTACTGTTCTTTTCATCAAATAATTATCACCTAAGAGGTATATGTTGTAAAAAATTTAAAAACAAAATTAATCACAAGAAATTATATATTATTAAAATAAATATATTTGAAATAAAATACTCACTACAAGAACTACTGGTGGAATTACCATCTTGTTCATGCGACGATTGTTGTCCATCATAATTTTCGATGCCCCTCTTCAATTGGTGGAATTTAATGCATTTGAAAACAAATATGGAAGTAATGAGAAACAGATATCTAATCTGTATCCCAAAAAACAAAATATAAGAGGATGGGGATGTATAGGGTCATGGGCGGGGCTGTCCAAGGGTGTATGGGGTGTCTAGGGAGTGGGCGGTATGTTCACAGGGATGGGCATGCCCACAGGGGTGGGGGAGGGGTTGTCTATGGTGTTGGGGGTTGTTCAAGGGTGTCATGAGTGAATAGTGGGTGCAGGTGTTCTGGGGGATGGGCGGTCTCCCGGGGGGTGTCCACGTGGGTGGTGGGGCTGTCCAGTGGGGTAAAGGGAGTCTAGGGGGTGGGCAGGCAGTCTAAGGGGGTGGCGGGACTGTCCAGGGGGTATAGGGTGTCCAGGGGGTGGGTGAGCTGTCCACGGGGGTGGTGGGGCTATCCAGGGGGGTAGGGGTGTCCAGGGGGTGGTTGGGAAGTCAATGTAGTGGTGGATATTTAGGAGGGTTGGGGTGTCATGGGGGTGGGCGGGATGTCCACGACGGGGGGGGGGGGGGGTGTCCAGGGGGTAGGGGTATCTAGGGGGTGGGAAGGTAGTCCACTGTACTGGGGCTTCCCATGGGGGTAGGGGTGTCCAGGGGTGGGTGGGTAGTCCATGTGGTTGGGGGGGTTTACCAGGGGTTCGGGGTGTCTAAGGGGTTTGGCGGTCTATCCATAGGGGTGGTGGGGCTGTCCAGGGTGTAGGGGTGTCCATGGGGGTTTGCTTTCCACGGGGGTGGGGGCTATCCAAGTGGGTAGTGGTGTCCAGGGAGTGGACGACTATCTAAGGGGATGGTGGGGATTTACATGGGGGAGGGGTGTCTAGGGGAGGGGGGTTTCTATAGGGATGGGGGGATTTCCATGGTTATGTGGTGTCGAGGGGTGTGGGTGGGCTGTCCATGGGGGTGGCGGGGCTCATCAGGGGGTACTGGGTGTCCAGGGGGTGTTGGAGGGCTCTCCCTGGGAGTGGAAGAGCTTTGCAGGGGGTACGGGGTGTCCATGGGAGTTGTCGGGTTGTCCATGGCGGTGGAGTAGCTGTCCAGGGGGTGTGGGGGTGTCCAGGGGTGGGCGAGCTATCCAAGAGGATGGCGGGGCGGTCTAGGGGGTACGAGGTGTCTAGGCTGTCCATGGGGGGTGGGGGGTTATCCATGGTGTTGGAGGTGTCTAGGGGGTGGGTGCTTGTCCATAGGGGTTAGGGGTTTTCCACGGGGTGGGGGTGTCCAGGCGGTGGGGGTCCTAATGACCCATGAAATTAATATATATCTCACACTATCAGTAGTTATATGCGAAATAAAAAGGATGTTTATTTTGAAAATAAAATGTGGTTTTATGGTTGCCCCATTGGATGAGCTAGTAGGGCTCCCCTATTTCCTTGTGTATTTGTTGTTAAAGGAACATCTAAAAATGGGTGATATTAATCACTAGAAGTAATGAGATGTAGTTTTTTAGGATAAGCTAGAGTGTATTGACCTTTTCTTTGGAAAAAATGGTTCACATGCTATGAAAGTGTCTTTACATAGGTGTAGCTGAGGATTTTTTTAATACTTATCACTATGGTTAGCCAATATAGTCATCTCGTTCATGTGTACATAAGATTCAACCCATTGAGGTGATGTTGACCACTCTTTTTGGGTGGAGACTGACATAGATTATACGACATAGGAAATGGGGATGACGATGGTTACAAAGAAGGTGTTTTGAATAGAAGGCCATGTCAAGTGGTGTGTGAGACCCCCTCCCACTACACAACCCCCTGACCCCCCTCTCCCAGCTCCTGCCTACATCCCCCACCCCACACACTACAGAACTCGCCTCACCCCCTTCAGCCCCCCTGCTCAACCACCCCCTACATCCCCCACCTCTATGCCAACACCCCTCATACTGAACAACCCCCCAATACCACTGCACACCCCATATATCCCCACACCTCCCACTGCACATCCCCACCACCCAGATCCACCCCTCCCAATGCACCCCCCCCCCCCCCCCACAATGCCCCTCCAGCTGCACAAACCCCCTATCGCCAACACCCTTGCCACCATATCCCCCTACAGTCTCCACCGCCAACCACCAACAGCACACTCACCCCCTATAGCCCCCACCCCTTCATAGTCCCCTCTACTACCCCCACCCCCACTGCACACCCCCCTATAGCCAACACCCTCCCACTACATTCCCCCTCCAACTACACACCCCTACACCCCCTATAGCCACCCATCCCACTGCACACCCCCCACCCCCTTGCTGTCACCCACCCCCACACCCCCTACACCCCCCAAATTTCACATCCCCCTCACCCCTTTTAGCCCCCCTACATAGCCACCCCCTACATCCCCCCCCCACTGCACATCCCATATACAGGCCGACCCCCTCCCACTGTACAACACCCACCAAACCCCACTCCCACTGCACTCCCCGCTACAGCCCCCTCCCACTAGACAACCCTCTACAACCCCTCCCACTGCACATCCCCCAACCTTCGAATGAAGAGCCACATGTCGCCTAGACAACCCCCTCCCACTGTAGAACCACCATCCCACCCTACACCCCCTCCCAACCTATAGCACCATGCCCTCACCTCCCCCCATCCGCCCCACCCCCCACACAACACTACCCCCATGACCCCTTGTTAACCCACCTTACATCGCCACCACATACAGCTCCCCCAACACCCCTACTGCACATCCCCCTACAACTAGACCCCCTCCCACTACACAACCCCCCATTCCCCTTACAACCACCCAGATCCCCCTCCCACTTCACATCACCCCCATAGAGCCAACCCCCTCCCACTGCACAACCCCCCAGCCAACCTCCTACCATTACACATCCCCCACCCTCCCACTACACAACCCCCTTCCATTTCTTTAAAAAAAAAATTGATAAATGGGGACTCATAGTAGGTCTCCCTACGATTAAAAACACACTAACATATTGGATCAATATTTTATGACATCACAAACATTTATCTATAAGACATGAACCATAGTTCTAATAAAAAGGGTCTTAATAGAACACCAAAAAAATTTTACACAGTGGAATAATTCTCAAAGGAACACTATACAATAGAATAACATTCCATAGATAGAAATTTCTGACCTGGAGGAATCATCATTTGAATAGATATTCTACAAGGGGAATCTTGTATTATGTTTGGGGAAATATGCTAAATCATGTTATCATCAATTTGAGGTGGAAGAACTAACACTTACTTGAATCATGTATGGATCGCAAGTTGGGGAGAATGGTTCACTACGAATAGGGGACCTGTCGTTTAGGGATAATCAAAACAAAAAAAACAGATTTTTCAAAGAAATACATATGAAAAAATGGAATAAATAGAGGTATAACATAAAAAAAGCCATAACATACATATTTGATGTGGACAACCAAAAACTCTGTCACTTGGAAGAATGGTTTGAATGATGGAACAATGGGAGTTGTCATTTAGGGCACAATGTGGGTGGATCAGAATCAGGAATGGGAGCTGCATTTGTAGAATTTTATCAAAACGGGTTTTTAAAACCATTGGGAAATATTATGTAACATAATCCTATAGTTTCAATGAAACTATTTTCATAAGAAGTACACCTTCACTATCCCATCATTTTAAAGGAACCGTTGGGAAAACTACGGCATATCCAATGGGTTTTCAAACCGATGGGACAGTACAAACTAAAAAATCATATACCAACGGTTTTAAACAAACTATTGGTATAACAATCCTATACCAATGGGTTTTCTTTACTATTGGGATAGATTCATTGGAATAGGAGGAATTTCCAGTTTTTTTTTTGGGATCATTTGATCATTACTAACCATTTGGGTTTTGGTTAATGTCTATAAGAAATTGAAATATATAGTTTATCTTTTTTTTGGATTACATAACTCTCTAGAAGTTGATTCTAGCACTTCAGGTGGGACCAAGTCATCTGGATTACTTATCTTTTGGTGTGAAAGATGATTTTGGGGTAAAAATTAGTTGAAATATGGAACTCTACATGTCAAGTATTATTTTTTCTTATTCCATGAAAAATATAATTTTTAAACTTTAGGTAAATGATCTTACAACCAAAAATGTGTTATCATAATACCTTATGTTTTGTTGATCTGACTATATTTTAAATAATCATATATTTATGGCTTTGACACCCTCAATTATCAATTCACTTGTTTGTGATTGGTGATCTCAATCGCTCCCTATAAATATTTACATTTTCCCACCAATTATAATTGCCACCAATGATCTTCTATGAAAAATTTTATTTTGGTGGTGATTTTTTCATTCCCATTTCCGTCTTCTTAAGACTAAATTTTATTAACCTTATTTTCGATGTGTTTTTTCCACAATGGTATCTTCTATTTTTAACCTTTTATTTCCGAAGAAAAATTTCAAATTTTGAGGACTGAATTTATTGAAAGTGGGTAGAATGTAACAACCCAAGAATCCATGAAATATTTATCATTGAATAATACAATAGAGTGAAAATTATGGAATGTAACACACCAAGCATCCACTATACAATTCTCTTAGAATAATACTATAGCGTTCGAAGTATGCAATACCGAGTTTTAGCACACCACAACCTATCCATCTAGCCATTTAAAAAGTGGTTATTAATATTAATTACGAAATTTTTTATTTTATATATATAATATATAATTTTAGAATTCATCATTTTTTTCATATACAAAATATAATTACAAATTCTATTTTTCAGATAAAAGAATTATTATAAAAAAATTCATTTTATCCGCATTTTAATGGGGAATCTTTTTTGAATCCAATATTTGATACCTTTATATATTATATTGGATTAAATAAAATTAATATTTATAATAGGTAATTAAAAATTTAGATTGTATAAATTTTTCTTGTTTTTCGAAAAACATTCATATATTGATGAATAGTGAAAAAAATGCTAAATTTTAATTTAAAACAAAATTTTTTATAAAAATTAATTATATTGGAAAAATATAAATTTGAATGGTTTTGAAATATAATAATATTATATTTTAATAATTTAATCCAATGATGGTCATTGGAAATATTTTAACATTTAAATTGGACATAAACATATATCAATCTTTTGATACTTTTTTACTTCTCAAAACCAGTTTTCTGGTTTAGACAATGGGAATTAATTTTAAATTTATTAGTGCTAATTCTATGTTTTGAATTTGGAAAAATAGACATTATTTTCGAATTCAGATTATCAAAATTATCTTTTTCTGAATTTTTGGTATTTTTTTGAAAACATTCAATTTTTGATGAATAATGAAAAATACTGAATAGTACTTAAAAACCAACTTCTTTATTTAAATAATTTTTTTATTTAAAATTATTTTCAAGTTAAAATAGTTACATAATATTTATGTTAGTCTAATTTAATTCATTGGAGTCATTTTATAAAAATATTTTTTATATAAAATTTTATTAAAATATTTAATGTCTTTTACCCACCTTCTTGACAGATTTGCAAATTTGCATAAAACGTAATTTTACCACTTTTGTGAATTGAATTTAAAAAATCCGAGAGACATGGTTGAAATTAGTATGTAATATCGGGTTCAATAAGATAAAAATAAATTTTGTGGAATAGAATCTTTTGAATGTAATTTACCACGGTTAAAAGCAAATAGGGTAATTAGAGGTAAAAATGATATTATAATTACCCTAAAACATGACTTAATTATATTGGATAAGTGTGCTTCGACCAAAATCAACATTAGGAATAAATTATGATTCTTTTTTATCCACTTGTATTACATTATGAAATTTATCATTATTTCATATAAAGAAGAGTTAAATGTGATAAATTCAATGTTTAATAACTATACCATTTTAATATAAATATATACATAAGATAAATTTCACTATAAACATTCATTAGAAATATAAAAATATTTCCAAAATCATGGTATTTTATTTATTATTTTTAGACATTAAATAATTAAATTTATTTACGACACAATGATTATGCAGTAATTAACTTATTAAAGATAGATTAAAATAATTGATATCCTAAATATTAAAATAAATGTAAATTGAGATTTTTGATACATTCCACAAATTTTATAGTTTCAGATGACATGTTAGGGTTTATTAAATATATTTTATAGAAGTAATATTGTTATTATGACTTTCAAGAAAATGAAATACTAAATAGTGTCAAAATTGACATAATTGAGTTTTTAAAACAAATACTATTTTATTAAATTATATAATAGTAATAAAAATCTATGTTTCGAAAAAATGACTTATATAATTATATATATGTCATTATTTAACCACATGAGGTTATAGTGGAATTTTATAGTATGTTTATTAACCATGTTTAATTATAATACAAGAATACATGGTAAAAGATGAACTATTTAACAAAGTGATAAATATAAAAGATAAAGTTAATATGGTGACCTAAACATGCGTAAAACCAATTGTTTGAGAATATTTCTACCCATACCAACCTTATCCTAGATATAAATCAATTGGGATCCATTATAAACCAAAAATTAATTTATAATAAAATAATATTTCATGTTTTTATTAAAATAACCCTCACCTCTCTTATAAAAGGGCACTTCACCATCTCTTAATTTCACACCTTCAATGCCAGTTGTCTCAGAAAAAACCTACTAAAATATCCTCCCTAATACCTTAAAATCTACATAGAGTCCTTCTTTATCATATATCTATCCTAAGGATCCCTTTTGATCAAATCAAAAGGAAGAACCCATAGAAGATATAATGATTTCATCACCTCTATCAAAGTTCATTTCATCTTACACCTTATTTGTCATTGTTGATTCCATACCAAAATAATAAATCCAGTAACTTATACATACTATGATGTTATTATAAATATGTTAAAACCATATTCATTAATCTATCCATCCTATGAAGGACAAAGTCACTATATGTTCGTACGTACGACTTTCTGTTTCCACGTCGTGTTGTTGTCTGTTATTCAACGCGTAATAAAATCGATGGGTATAATAATGCTTATTATTGATGTAAATAACAAAAATAACATTCGAATTAATTTTATATATGTTATAACATCCAATTAAAAATTATTTAACCATCAATGGAATGAAATTGTCGGTCATGCGTACGTATAGATTACCGTCTTCACGAATGTGATGAGATTCATTCCACATCGTAACCATTGAAGAATAATTTTTATTTTATCAGTGAATACAATTTTAAATAATTTAATTGAATTATGTATATTAATCAAATACATCATATCCATAACAAATATGACTTTCATCACAAAACATATAAAGTAAAACAAATTAGTTAACAACCAGAAGAATGATACTACTGAAATATCATTCACTAAGAAATATTAAATGATGATATATAATATCATATTTTGTTACTAGTTCTTATATAATATAAATACTATTATTAAACTATTATACAGGAGGTTAACATAACCTCCAATATGGAAAAATTCAAGGTAAGGGATTTTCATCACATTTCTTATTCGCCTAAGATTCATACTATATTGCCACTATTTCCTTTTGTGTAGTGTATGTACTGCCCCTTATTGTATTCTTTTTGTAATATACATTAATTTATAGGTATTTACATCCATATTTTATTAATCATCATTCATGGGGTTTATTTTTTTAAGTTACCAAATCGATGAATGAATTTATAATTTCAATTTACACTCATTTGGTTTTATGTAAACTTCATTTATTGTTTTACTCCAAGATTATATCTAAAATAACTATTTATTTACTTATGTAGTAATTTCCAGTCCACGTTGTGTGGATATAATTTTGATAAAAATAATCACTCCATTGATAAATTCTCAATTCATCGATATGAACCTGATAAGAGTAATCTTAACTAAATTTCCATTCATTGAGTTAAACATCAAATTCATTGGTGTTGTTTTTACAAGAATATGTGTGAATGTCCTCTAATATAATTACACTTTATCCCCAATCGTATTTAGTGTATTTATATTTTTCACACAAAATTATGTCATTTATTTATCCTTAAACTAAGGATACAGTCATTATAAGAGATTTCTTCTCAATTTAAATTCCGCTGGGACTTCTTCATTGTTATATGCCAATGCAATTTTATATGGTGTATATTCTATTATTTGACAAATTAAATAATGAATCAAATTATTCTCCAGATATTATAATAATTTTATTCCCTCCATTATCTGTATTCAAGTTTCTCCCATTTGGATAGAAACTCTAACTAAATTATCACTTTAAATTTTTTAATAATTTATTCATCTTAATCATTCTCATAAATGTCCATGTTTTAAAAATGGTTTTACGTATTTATTTATATTAAAATGATTGTTTTAAAATTAAAATTCCTTTTTAAAACATTCAAAGTGGTATGAGAATCTTTGATTTAAAAATATAATTAATATCAGCATCTTAAAAAATAGTGATACTTTTAAATATTTTCAAGAAAAAGGGGACATTTCTCCTAAATAGTTTTACTGCTTATTTTCATCAATGTCAATATCCTTCATTATTCTCGATTAAGGTTGATTTCCAAAACCTTCCATATTTTATTGAATGTGTTATGTTTCACTGTGGAAGTTTTATTTTTATACCATTAATAGTTTGTAGTTAAAATATCTTCATTTCGTATGCTACTTTTTATAAGAATGTTTAGATTATGTTTCATCTTCTTCATATGAGGAATTCATTGGACTTAGTATGTGATGGATGGAGCCTTCTATAGATCCTCGATGCATCATTATGTCCCATGAGACACACTAGTTTCTTGGCAAAAGGCCATGAAAAAATCTTTTTTTTAGTCTTTTCACAATGCCTTGACTATGTGGTTATGATGTCCGTCATTATGTATTACATCATACTGAAATAATCTTTTTATATTACATGTGATAATTAGACTTGTTGAATATCCATGTGAATAAGTAAATGGAACTATTTTATTTATCTTATCCATATTATGCAGTAGTTTATGTTTAAAAGGATTGTGTTTTAGTCTTATACATTACCTGAAATATTTAGGCTTATTTATGATAGTTTGTACTATATTGTTATCCTTAGTGAGCTTCGGGGCTCACCCCTTTCTTATTTTTTCTTTTTCCCAGAATGTGGAGAATTATATTATTGTTGAATTTTAGTTATATGTTAAGGGATATGATTGTTTTCAATGGGGACACATTGATGTTGTTGTTTTTGTGATGTATTGTAAAACTTATGTATGTATCATCTACATCCAAGGCTACAAAAATATTTTGTATTTCGAGACTTGATCTTTTGTGATCATGAATTTTTTATGTAATAATCCACCGACTCTCGGTAACTGGGGTCGGGGAATTTCAATTATTTATATTTTTAGATAATGAAATCATTTCTCACGTCCAAGATATCCTAACATCGAATCGAAACATGATTTTAAAATGGACCATTTTCACCTTGGGTGTTCATCCGAATAACTAAATATTTAATAAAATTTTATTTTGAAATTAAAATTTAATTGTATAAACCATATTATAAATAAATATGGTTATGCATTATATTTATTATAATATTAATTTTAATTCTTATGATGAAATATGTGAATTGAGATATGATAAATATGATATAATCTCATTTTATTTTAGGATTATATTTTTTAAAATGAAATAATGAAAAAATTATCTAATCCCAATCCACTAAAAAATCCATTTCCCCTTTGGATTATTTATGATGATTTCATATTTTTCATTATTTTTTTCACTCTTTTTTCTTAACTTAACATGTAATTTTTTCATTGTAATATGATATTATTTTCTATTTTTTCAGCGATGTTTTTCCTTTATTTTCATATTTTGAATTAAATTTCTTCATTAAAATTTTTAATTTTCACAATTTATTGATTAAAAAAATATTTACACAAATTTGATCTTCTTATATATAGGTTCTCAAATAAAATTATTTCATTTTCTAATCATGGAATGTTTTACCAATGATGTGAAAAGAATATTCATTTTAACATATACATGATGAATATATTTTCACATAATGATGACTATTATTGGATTTGAGGCCTCCATCATGTGATTACATGAATATTTGAAATGGAATTTTTTTCAATTTCAATAATTTTTTCATTTTATATAACTGATTAGAAAATTAAAATATTCTATTAATCAAAAAGTGTTTTAATTTTCATTTAATGGGAACTCCAAAAATGAAAAAATCCATTGATGATATTTTTTCTTCATCGAAGTCATTATCCAATGGTAAAATGACAATTCACTATAATGATGTTTATCCATTATGATGTTGAATTATTGAAAAACCCCATTTTTATGGTTTCATCTATGTAGAAATAATAAATGTTCTAACAAAATTGTGGATTTCATGTTATTGTTTTCTAATTATGTGAAGTATGAGTTATTGGTATCCCTAAATTTATTTATTTAATGTGAAATAGATAAATAAAGTGATCATGTAGATAATGATAAAAAACAGTTATGAATAACCATGATCATATTTTAATATTTGTTGTTATTATTTCTACTATTGCTCAAATAATTGTGTGTTGATATGATGGTGAATTTATATGTTCATATATTTATTCATGAAATGGATTTTGTATAACTATTATCATAATATTATGACTACACTTATTTTAAATTGGTTTTATTCTTAATAATATTATTTAATATGCTTATAATTTCAATATTATAATTAATAAAACATGGTAATTCTTATTCATTTACCACCCTTAAGGATTTTCCTCAGGATCTGACTTCATTATAGATTGGAGGATATATATATTTTATGAGGCAATTTTATTCAGATAATGTTCTTTCATTTTTATAAAATATTCTAATGAATATCTTATTCCCTCGTATGAGTGGTATATCCCAGGTCATACATTACTGATAATTTAGGCTCACCCTTTCATTGGGATTTATTTACATTGTTTTTATGGAAGTATTTATATGTAATAACTCTATAAGGGTATTAATATCAATATATTTATGGGATATGACGATGTTATTCCTTGAAATATGTTAATTAAGTAACATGTCATAAAAATGATCTTTTTCTATCCTCGTGTGTACTTTTTTATTAATTTAGTATTTATCTTTATGGTTTAATATTTTTGTATTTCATCATCAGGTCTTTATAGTTAGTAATACATAATATTAAATTTTCCTAGAGATTAGGTTATAAAAAATATGACGATAGAACTTACAAAAACCTCCTATGAAACAAAATTTATATAGGATGATAACATAGTATTATATGATGAATAAAACTATTCATAAATTCGGACAACTACGAAATTATTTCTAAATATTTTATTACTTTTATTTTTGGATCAATACTTATGCTAGTTGTTTTAAAAATATTTCATTGGATGTAACTAGTAATAATCATTAAAAAATAATTCCATAAGCAATGAAAATTTATTCCTCCAGAGAAATAATATTTCATTGGTGGTCGGATGTAATATCATGTGAAATTTATCACTCAACACCAAATATATATGATAAATTAAAATACACATACTCAACTTTTTAATACATAACCTAGTGATGAACGTGAAATTTAGTCTTCTATCGAAACAATAATGACCCACCTACATAGGATTTATAGGTCAAATAACATAGAATAAGTGTATCAATGAAATAAGGAATACTTTTTTAATTATTTATTATTTTGATATTGGAAATTTTTTCAGTAGTATATAACATAGAAGGAAAATATGAAAAATTCTAGACTCTATTCATGAACATGTGTACCAATGAAGAAATAATAACTTTGAAATTAGAGAACCTTATTAGGGTATTTCCTAAAAAATATATTCATTATGATCACCATAAATAGATTGAAATGGAATTTATAATGTAAAAATAAAAGGATGAGGATTCTATTGGTATCAATGAATAAAAAAATCACAAAAAATCATGATATATTTATCATTTTATAATAGAAATTATATTAGAAATGATACATTATTTAGTATCATAAAAATAATATTTGAAAGGTTTCCTTCATATGAGACATTGGTAAAAATGAATAATAATTCAATATAATCCGGATATAGAAATAAACAGTGGGGACAACAATTATTCTTCTACTTGTTGTGAAAAGATGATAAATTGAGATTCTAAAAAATGAAAATTGTAAATAATAGTGAGAAATTAAATTCTGATCACATACACTATAATAATATATGGAAAAGATCTCTGGAAATTATATGAGATGATTTTGGATATTATTTAATTATGGATTGGTTTTCCATCACGCAATTGAGTTTTTATAGTTGAATAAAATATTATAAAATTAAATAAAGGACAAGAAGTATTTAAAAAATAATCATCAATGTTATAGATGAATAATGATTTGGAATAATGAAAAATTTTCCCATAATCAAAGAGAATATTATGATGGTATGCCTCAAATACACCCTAATTAAAATTATAAATGGAGAACCATTACTCTCAAAATTGAAGTTGGGTAGGATGAAGACAGGGAAAAATGTACATATAACATCCACCCTAATGGAAAAAACTCCATATTAAATCTTCTTCTATATTATTATTTACATAATAATAAATTATTATATCACCACCTCACTAGAATAAAAATTAGGCGTTAAATTTTTATTAAAACCCACTAAAGGCACGATATTCATATATCATTTTTATAGATCTTCCATTATAGAAGTTTATGTGAATATGGATGATGAAAATCATGTGAGTCTCTATCTATATTAATTTTTTTTTGTATTAGAAGTGGATTTTAATTCAATTCATATATGCCATATCATTTTTTGTAGAAAAGAAGTCATTTTTTATATTTTTATTCGACCTAAAATTATATGTCGTTCTAATAATGATCATAAAAACACAATGTCAAATAATTTAATTTCGTATTTATTAATATATATTTATATTATTATGTGATATTTATCTCCAATGGATGGAGTGAAAATTATCATATAATATATTGAAATTATTGGGTATTATGAATATATAATTCTATCAGGAATTCCTAATATTTTCCGAAATCATGAATTTTATTTTAAAATATAACCCATACTTGGTACTACAACAATTTAAAAACACAATAGATAATTACCAGGAAATTTCACGGACCTAGGTGCCACTAAACTGGTCTACTGAGCGAGGACACCATATAGAATCAATCATGCCTCCCAATATTTCAATGGTTTCTGGGAAACAGCGAGGGCCAAATAAGTCACGGGGGGATACTATAACGACATTAACATAGTTAGAAGTAGAAGATACCATATGAAATAATTGAAATATTGAATATAAATCAAACGATGGATTACTAATAATTTCTCTTATTTCATATTGTATCTATTGTGGAATACTCTGGTAATGCGAGTATATAATCCATATGTGACATATTGAACCTCGCTAGAAGTTATAATCCACTATTATATGGGGAGGATCACTTCCTGTCATGTGGTGACCTAGAATGGGTCACAAATTTAGCGGTTCTTGGTTTTGGGATGTTATAATGTGGAATAAAATCCAAGTTCTTTTTATGGTCATACTATTTTGGATTTAAAAAGGTTTATTATGATGTATCAGGACATGGAAGTAAACTTGTTCATGGGTGTAGCTAACCCTGGAATGAGGGGAACCCCAATTTTATAGGGCAGGAATTGTTGTTGTTGATGTGTTTTCTTATAGTAGAATGAATTTTGACCATTGGTTCATTCACTTATGGTGTTATGTGATGGTTTAATAATATTTTTGTCATGGCCAAAATGGGATGAGGTTTTTAATTCATTAATCATGATTTTCAACTGGGGATATATAACACAGATATCATGATATGAACACATGGGATGGCTGTCTGAGATGTTAATGGTTGAATAAATTTTACATTATCAATAAATTTAAAGATAATAGTATCTAATAATGATGATTTAAATGAGTAAATATAAATAATATTGATGAATTGTGAAGAGTTGTTCTATATGGAAGGTTGTAAACGAGGTAAAATTTTAGTTGTAATAATGTGTAAAATAGAAGGGGGGAACCTAAAAGTGAAATTTTTATGTTTTAAAAGTCAAGATGGATTAAAAGGGGTTTTAATGGAAGAAATGAAACTATGTAATTTGTTTTCCCACATGATGACTATAAGATGAACTAGTAATGGTTGTGGTATATATTGAACGTGTGATGATATCCTTCAGGATAATGTATTCATAGTGGGTGCTTTATGGAAAATGAAGATCCATGTTTTATTTAGGTGTAAAATCTTTATGTTTTATGTTTTATGAATTTTTTATTTAATTTTTGGGAAATTCCAATTTGATTAAATGTGAATGTTGGGTGGAAAGAATATATCACTGAGGATGATCCTTGAGATGTGTGGGAAGAGATCTTGATGGTTCAAGGTAATATTGGGAGTGATATTCCATGATAACTCTGATGGTTTTATTCAAATGATGGAAAGGGACCTTAAAAGGGTTGCACTATTTATGATGGACCTAAATATATAGTTTCAATTGAATCAATAATAAATTTTTTCTATAGAGTGTTGGGTATAATGGAAACTCTTGTTACTTGAAATGGTTCATTCTAGTTTCGGTAGGTGATGACCTATCCATAGAGATTCATTTCATGGATTAATAACGACCTGATATTGAGTCATAATTAAATATATTTTGTCTAAATATGGTGGATGAAGTAGTGTATAAATCATATTTCTTGAAGGGGTCCTCAAGGAGGAATTTAGTGGTGGGTGTGCTATTCTATTTTGGTGATGCATTGGTGAAACTTCTGCTCAAGTGAAGATCTATTTTTAGAGTTTACATCAATGCAGGGTTGGAATGAGTAGTCATTAGGGGGAACTAGTTTCTGAGCATATCTATCATATTTTATATTATCATTCTGGTAGTCTGCAACACCATCACATTCAGATTCCTCTACCACCAATTGGGTACCAAATTCAAGGATGATAGGGGCATTATTTCTAGATACGTTGGAAATAAGAAAAATAGTCTCATATGGAGGATGGAGTTTGATTCTAAGGTCATGAATTGGTTTGGGAACAATATATCAAGAAGTTATTTGGATCACCACCTGTAGTTTTGGAAATATATTCGGTTTAAATAGGATGGTTGAAGTAGTGGATCAATCTTATTTTCATAGGGGGCTCATGGAGGAAATTTTTTTGGGCGTGTAGTTCAATTTGGCTATTGAAGTTGTGAAAATTATGATCCAATGAAGAACTTATTTTATAGTTTACATCAAGGAAGTCTTGGAAAAAGTATTCAGAAGGGGAACTAGTTTCATTGGGTATCGATCATGTTTTCTATTATCAGTGTGGTATGATGTGACATCGTCACAATGAGTGTCCTCAAACACCAAATGGGTACCGAATTCAAGGGTTTTTTGGGAATGTATAGAGGATATGTAGTGTCCCAAGAATACTAGTATCATATGTAGGATGTTGGTCAATTCTTTGTACATGAATTAGGAGGGTTACCATATAACAGTTGTTATTTGGATAGCCACTATAGTACTAGATTGGTTAATAGATTATGTACTATTGGGTGAGAGCATCCATATAAACAAGGAAGTGCTTATCCTGGAACTGAGACTGGGATCAAATGAAAAGTGGTATGTCACCTTCATGTTGTTCAGTCTAGACATAGTTGTGGTTTGTTCAACCATCAACCATTCGAGGAATGATCCATTTAGATTCTACTAATTCTAGTGATTTGTTTTATATACTTGTATCAAATTATTTTATATATTATTGGTTAGTAAGTGTGTTGGGCCTAATCGTGGAATATATATGTACAATTATTTTGGATGATACTCTGTTATAGGTGTGGGTAAAATATATCATTAAATGTATGGGGTGCGGTCTTTAAGATGGTGGGTGCTTTATTATATGGGACTTATTTGTTCTTTAGATGTCATGATCTTATTTGATTTTCATTTATGGGATGGATTTAGTTGAACGAGCCCCATATTTATTGTTACCACTATAGGGAAATGTTTACATCTCTCTAGGGAGACAAATATGTTTACCGAAGTGAATGTGAAGTCTGAGAATACTACTTAGAGCCAATTTTATGGCATTTTGGTTGAACTCATAGCCCATGCATCTTGTATTATATGTCATGATATAAGAGTATATCATCTTTTCCTTCATATGATAGTGTATTAGTTCAAGTATGTGTTTCTCTATGTCATCATATGGTTCCTCCCAAGATAGATGTAGAGTTTAGGATATAGTTACTACCGATAATATAGCCATTTTCTATTCCTCCTTATAAAATTAAACTGAAAAAATGCAGCATAACATTAAGTTACATGAGAGAGAGAAAAAATGGTTCATTTTTTCATGTACATCATCATGGCGACATCCAATGTTATTTATCAAGACTGTTGATGGATTATTGTGGTTATGTGTTGATTACAGGAAGATAAATCCAATGAAATTTAAGAACTAAAACACTCTTCCTCGCATTGAGGATATTTTTAACTAGATTAAGGGTGAATCAATGTTTTCCAATATTAATTTGAGTTCTCGGTATCCCAATCTGATTGTGATACATTGTAATGTACCACTGACTTCCTACAAGATAGGGTATGGGTAATATGTGTTTTTTTGATCTCGTTCATGTTAAATAATGAGGAAAACATTATTATTAACATAATGAAAAAAATTACCCTTACCCAGATCATTTGCTTCTTTCCTTTTTTATGACATATTAGTGTACTATAAGACTCATAAGGATCACGAAAAATATCTTAACATCATCCATTGTACAATAAGAAGTCATTGTCTTTTTGAAAATCTATTCAAATGACATTTCTGGTTCGATAGGATCTATTTAATGGAAAATATCAACTCTTGGGATAATGTTTTATTGGAAAAAGAGAAATCATAGGAATTTGTATCATCACAACAGCCTATAAATATTATTGAATGGAAGATGTTTTCTTGGTCTATTTAGCTATTATCAATGGTTTATCAAAGATGAGTCACATTAGTAAGTACCACATTTGGTCTTGAGTAATAATGGTATCATGTGTGAATGTTACGAAGCATGTGATCATTCAATCCAATAGCTATGATCATGGTTAACTACAATGGAAATTTTGATTTGACCTGAGATAAGTAAGGGGTATAACTTACTCTATGATCTATATAGTGTTCTCCTTGGTAAGTGTTGATGTATGGTGATCAGTTCATGGAATATCGATCATGATAGTTGAGGGACGTATAATGAAATTACACTATCCATAATATTGAATTTTCCATGGTCATTCATGCCTTAAAATGATGGTATAATTTCTTATTGGAGGAAGGGTTTACGTTGTATATTGATCATAACAGCATGAATTAAATTGTATCATAGTGAAACATGAATATGTGGTAGAGAATATGGTTTTACTAAAATAATTATTTTGAATTTGAGTGTGATTACACATCAAGATAGGGTTACAATATTGCAAATGAGTTGAGTCAAAAAGGATTGAATCACATGGTTCCGGAATCTAGTACCAAGTGGATAATGATGGCCTTGTTTTCTGATATGCATCTGGAGGTACATTATTGGAATGGGAAGATGAACCATTTTTTATATTCAATAATTACCATACATTAAACCATTACTCAAAATTCATAAATTTACTTTCATTATCCCATTTTCAAAATTCTATTCGCAATCATTTACTCAATTATAAATTTCAAGTACAATTAGTAACTCACATAAAAAAATCACATTTGTTTATCCAAAATATTTATATATTTAACAACTCAATCACTTATAACCTCATCAAATTCATGAAAAGAGAATTAATATTCCCTTTTAAACTCAAATAACGTGTTAACATGTTCACTATGCACTCTACATTATTACATGATAATTATATTGTTAACATTATTGTTATCCACATTCAAGATTTTTGACACACCACATGGGTAGCCCTCACCTAGACTAATCTACCATGATTCAACCCTAGAGGATAATGATAGGTATAATTCATCATTTATCCAACCATTCCATGAAATCATACTCTAGGAAATAGTTTCACAGTAATAGGTAAGCAATATCATAATCACACATGCTATAATCAATGAAAAAACTAAGGTATTTACCTTGTAGACCACCCACCTCAAATAGAAAGAGGATTTCAGGCTTAACCATAATGGTAGATCTTGTTTCATGAATCCATTGATTCCACAACCTTTGATCCAATGGAAATAGTGGGTTTTATGACTTCAGAATAATAACACCAACTCCCCATGGCCTACTCTTGAAAAAGGAAGAATGGGGAGTGTTATACATACTCGGAGCATTGATCCATAACCAATAGCGCTGCAAAGAGCATTGAATATAAGGATATTGATACATGGTATGATTTGGAGAGTTTTGATCATCAGTAGGGATATTGGAGAAATAAATTGGGAAAACATTCGATGAGTAACATAAATTCATGAGGGGAAAATTATTAATTAATCAATTTTTAATGGGGTAAATGGTTTGGCTGCACAGTTTTCCAAATTGTGCACCAACCCTACACGAGCCTCATTCTTAGAGGGTTTATGTCACACGATTACCATTGGATTCCCCTTGGTTTAGAAAATCATTCACCAAATGTTTGAAATTACACTATTGATGGTTTCACATTTTGGCTTCCCCAATCGTACAGTTTGCACTAATAGTGTGCTGACTATGAAACATGCATAGAGTGGCCCGATATTCTATTATTTCATGTCCCGAACTCCTGGAAAATCCCCGAGGTTTCTCATGAACCTGATAAATATTTCATTATAGAAATATAATGGATTAAAATAAAAATTTATTCTATTACATACCTATATGATGTTTGAGGTCTTATAACCTCACCACCTTATAATGAATAGTCCTCGAGCAGCTCTTTGCAAGAATTAATAAATTAAAAAAGTAAATATATTCAGCCTATCTGCCCATATATCTATATCTATCTCTCTAATGTGTCTTTTTTATCTTTACCATTCTTCCATAAGACTTGAAAAAAGGCACAATCATTCCCCAAAATATATTCTTACGATGATGCACAATACGAATCAGATTCTCATTAAAGGGTACATCTTCTTCAAGAACAAATTCCATACCATCAATAATGTGATATGGTTCAGGGTAATGATACCAATGTTTTGAAAATGAACCACGTAGTCTATACAACTATACCACTATGGAAGTGAAAATCATGATCCGACATGTCTGATCCTCTCCACATTCTCACATGACCATATGTACCTGAGCGCTAATTTACCATGTTTCCAAATCCAATAATGAACCATTCTTGGAATCCATGAGGAAACACATGATCTCCCAACCTATAATCAATATGAAAATGATTCCAATATGAATATGACATATACGTACTCTAAGAAATGTCAATGAGTTTCAAAATCAACTGTATTTCGTATAACGTCTCCTATATGTGAGATAGTCCTAAAAGCTCTGATTACCCAGACTCTAATGAACAAAAAAGAGATATTCATTGCCTTCAATATAAATCCCCACATAGTTCTATTTGAATCATAGCCTGATAAAATTTTTTTTAGGAAAAATAAAAAATATACAAGTGATTTTAAAAATGATCAATTAAATTCTTGGACAGAGGACTTAAACATGTCCAATAACACTTCAATAGTATTCTATGATTTCACATGAATCATTTTTTGAACGTTCGTACTCAAAAAAATAACTTGTCTACCGAACTATATTTAGAATCAATACAAGAAGTGAAATTTGAATCATAAATCCTAATCCTAACTTGTAGTCTGGGAAACCTCATGCAACCACACTCTCTGCAGAACATATACCTAACCAACATGATCCAAAGTGAAATGCTCTGTAATTTTAATGAAATGATCCTCTTTAGTAAACCGATCCACAACTACCTAGATTCTAATGTGTACTTGGATGACATACCATATAAACCATAATCATTTCATCCCATTTCTAATCCAGAATGGATAACATGTGTAAAAATCAAATTGAGAGTTCATTCTCAACATTTTCACGCTAGTAGGTAAGCCATCATGACATGAAACCTATACCCTCCTTCCAAATCAGTGTCCATGAATACATCCTATGATGATGACGATACATTTCGGATAAAACAAGATGAACTACCAACATTGATGCCTGAGACAAACACATAATCTATTCTCGTATTAGTGATATCACAACCACATGGCCCTGCACATAAATGATCCAATCATAACCAATGGTCTATCCAACAGATAAATTACTAGTGGGGAGTAATCTTCTTTCATTATTGTAGGAGATGATGGGATTTTTTTGTGTGGGTCCATATTGTTGTGGTAAGATGAATGCAATAAGATTACATTTTTTATGACATGCATCATAGTGGGTAGTGAGTCCTTGTATTTCCAAATTTTATGGTGATCTTCGTAGGTAGAATTGGTGTCCAAGGATGAGGATGTTACTAGTTTCATGGTGTGATGGATTACATATCAGAATGTGATGATTGAGAATTAGTATCCTATTGGTTTGTTACACCTTTTTCTTATTCATAAATGGGAATGAAATGATGTAATGATTGATTTTGTTGTAGTTCATACATGAACATATTATAATCTAGGTATTTTTGGTTCTGTTGACCAATGTGGATCATTTCTTTATATTTTGAGAGACATTCCATGTGGATCAACGTGGTGATATATATTTTCCAGAGATAGTGTGGTTTCCTGGGTTAACTCAAACTATAGTTTCACATCATGATTTAAGTCTCACGTTACACTTTTTGTATGTATTATTGGGAGAACATGGTAATAATGTTTTTAAGTATGACCATTCATGCACATACAAACATGAAATTAAGGCAAACTCATGAAGCTCTAGAGGAAATGTTGATAGATTGGGTCCGAGAAATTGTTTGATCATTTTGAAATTCCTAATAACATTCTAGTGTTCATAATAAACGGTTATCAGTATACAATTCAGATTGAAAAATATAAGGTTCTCTATGTTAAACCATGAAGATATCGATTATGTTCAATAGGGGATGGAGAACCATTGAATTTAGAAATGAGTCTCATGCTCAAGACGTTGGAGCACATCCTGTTGATTTATAAAATCATTGATATGGTTAATTTATTGTAGAATTAAAATTAAGTTCAACATCGAATACCTCTTGTTTGGGTGATCATGTGTTTCCATGGTTGGGTCAAAATTATATTCAGAAACATCGTAACATTCCAACCAAGTAATTGCAGTCATGTGAGATTTTTGAGAGGATCAAAAAGGCGGAATATCGATTGGGTCTTACATTGTGTTATAGTTTCATGCACAATGTGCTTCATGTGCCAAAAAGTTAGCAGTATCACCCTGAACCTTCTCAGGTGATTGATTTTGAGGATGTTGTGTTTGAGGCTCATGCGTCGTTTAAGGAGCATCTGATTCATATTTTTTATCATAGCGATAAAGTCTTTTAGGGATATGATGTGCCTTTGGTTCGAGTCTTTTAGTATAATTGCAATGGTAAACAAGAATCATTAGATAGAGAGAGATATGTGGTTCTAGTTGCTCGATATTCATACCTTGGGAGATCAGCGATGCTTGGGAAGTGAAGATCAAGGAAAACATGTTATAAGGTGGATAAATTGTAATATATAAGACATCATGTAGCTATATTATAGATTAAATATTATTTTAAATCCTTTATATGTGTCTAATTAAATGTTTATTGGGTACATGAAAACCCTAGAGAATTTTTAGGGGGTTTGTGACATGAATGAAATGAATATCGATCTATTCTGTGAATGTTTCACAGTTAGCACAAAATTATTGCAAACCGTGCGAGTGGGGAAGCCAAACAGTGCAACCTTGGGAAGAGAAATTTTGCACATTTTATGCAGGATATTTCAAACCATTGGGAATCCCCAATTTTTTGTGTGATATAGATCCTATTAAAAAGAGTCTTGTTCATGGTTTGTGCGCTATTTGTAAAACTGTGTGGCCATACCATGTTCCCCATTAATAAATCGAAAATAAAACTTTTTCCCCCTTGGGATTTTAGGTTACTAACCCATTTTTCACCATTTCTTCCTCATATATCCTTAGTGATGAACTACACAACCACATTCATTCCATTTATTAATCTCCAATGATTCAAGGATGATTGGGGTGTCATTGGTTACAGATCAATGTATTTGGTAAGTCTAACACTCCTATTTCTCCTATTATCAAGAATATGGGTTGTGGAGTAGTTCTTATTCTTCTTCTAATGTCCTGAAACCCTATATATCAACTAGACTAATGATTGAGATGAATTGCGTGATATAATATAGATTTAATACTATGGTTAATTGTGACTTCAACTTTATATTTGAGTTAGGTTGTCTACATGTTATGTCACCTAGTTTTATCATTGATGATTTCTTGTGTGATTATGATATTGCCTCCATCATGATTCAGTTTCATTTCCCTATGATTGATTTGGTTTAATAGTTGGATAAATGATTTATTGAACTAATAATTATTATAATTGGATGCAGCATTCTTTATTAGATTAGATAAGGTCCACCCATGGGGTGTTCCAAGATTCATAAATGTGAAAATTATTATGATAGCCAGAAAATTGAATTTTTATAAATAAGATCATGTATTGAACATGTGGGAACATTATTTGAGTTGATAGGAGAATATTTATTGTTGTTTCATCACTTTGAGAATGTCATAATGGATTGATTGGTTTAATATAGAAATTATTCAAATTAAATAAATTTATTATTCAATGTGAATTTTGAATTGTGCATGAAATGAATATGTGAGTGTATTTTTTTGAATTTAATTGTTTAAATGGAATAAAATGTTGAATTTATGAATTATTAGTAATGGGTTAATGTATTTGAATTTTAGAATGTGCTTAAAGGGTTATGGTATGAAAAGAGAAAAGGGTTAAATATGTAATTCCAATTGAATAGTAAATGACTAAATGTGATTTTATAAATATGATTTATGTCTTAAATAAAATGAGAAATGAGAATCATATGTGTATTGATTATGTATGGTTTTTTTAAATGGTATATGTGGTATACGGATAATAAGAATGTGCACATAGCATGGATGTGTGGGATAAAGGACTAAGGCTCCTCTCACAGGTTTGGTTATCTGGATGTTCTAATCACAACCCTTTAATGCACGAGATATGGATTTGATCAGATGTTATAGTCCTATAATGGTTGTATTAGATGAGACTACCCGGATTGAGGCTCCAAAGTTAATGTGTTATGATTATTTAATAAATATATACACCTACTGAGATACCAAAACTATAAGATTCACATAGGTATTATAATTGTCCAGTTATTCCATTGATTAAACGATGTAAATGTATTACACATGGAACAAGTAATGAAAATGAATTTACTAATAAAGATGGATTAGGTGAAGAAAACATAAAATATGAAGGAAAAGGGTACAATCAATATTTTAAATCAATGGAACCTGATGTTTATTATTCTTTACCTTGTAATTTGTTAAATATGTTCATGAACTGTCTGTTTAGAATGGATATTTTTTATTCACTATTTATGGTTTCCTACTCTATATACTCACATCCTATATAGGATGTTATTGGGTACCTGAGCAGATTTCATGGTTATAGGTTAGGATAAGGGAAAATTCATTATTATAAATATTTTAGTGGGGACAGGGATGTGCCTGGATGTGGGTCCAAACATGGAGTCATTTCCCATATTCAGATTAATCTGGTGGTCTTTTTATAGGGATTCTTCACATTCTACACTATTATCACAACATGAGGAAATAATTGTTTGGTTCCAGTATGTAGCATATTTGCGATGTTTTGGTAGTCATTATAAAATTCACACTTTTATTCTTAATGAGTAATTAATTAAAATAATATGTTCTAAATACGTTGTTAAACTCACTGATAAAGAAGAAATTGAATGTCAAATTTTCCATCATTGAATTCTGGATAACAAATGTTTCATTTGTGGGTCATATTATATAACCTGATGTTATTTTTGTAGATCCATCAATGGTGGATTTTCTAGTTTAATGGTTGAGCGTAACCACTACGACAAAGGTACTTATTCTACATTATGTCTTATTGTTTTATAATTAATTTTATCTTCCATCATGTATCTCTAAAAATTCATGTTTTGTTGTATGTATCACCCATCATGGTGTTGATAGTATATTATTACCCTATAAATAACTCATAGTTCATACATTATAAGTATTATTTCCCTTGTATAGGAAAATCAATTGATATTTGGGATTGAATTGAGAATTAAATGCTAAATAAAGACACTAACTCAGTCAAATTATTGTGGGGAAATGAAAAATTTGAGGATAATACATGAGAACATAATGATGTTATAAGGAAGAAGCGTCCTTAGTTTCATATGTATCAGAGTGATTAAATATCATAGAAAAATATAATATAGTTTTTTTAGAATGTATTGTCATAATGTTTTTATTGATATGGATCGCCTTAAAACATTTAATCTATCTGGTATCATTCTTAAACACACATACATGAATCCAAATGAATAGGGATAGGGTATACCAATATTTCCTAGCCATTAAATTAAATTTAGAATGATGAGTAACTAAATTAATAAAAAAAATTAGTGTTTTTAAATAATGATAAAAATTTTCTATTTTATATTCAATATGGACTCAATATTTAGTAAAGTATTTTTTTGTATAAATTGTTTTTCATAAATGGTGATTTAATAATTTTTTTATATGATTTATAATCATTTCATCAATTTAAAAAAAATTATCTAGATATATAATATGACCTTTTTAATTAGAATATCAATATTAAATTAGGGTTAAATCATTCTATTTTCAATAAACAGATTTTTTTTCAATGAATTGTTAAAAATAATGATTTTATATAAAACTAACCATTCCATAAATGAATTTAAATATTTCAAATTTTATGAAGTGATTTTGAAATTTAATTAGACAATTCTAATTATAAATATTCTAATTAACTTCATTATAATATTTATTAATCCTAATAGATTTATATAAACATATTATAATAAAAATTCATTATTCTAGAAAACTATTTCCACTAACTTTTTCTAGATTATTGTTATAGTAATTTATGCATCTAATATTATTTATGTTTAAAAAATTGGAACCACATTTGTAGTGTAATGAGATGGAAATCCAATGTAATTTTTTTAAATTATATGGGAATTTTACGAGTCCGGGAAAATTGACGGTGCATGATTCTGATGGCCATAGTGCCCAGAATAAATTTCTAAACATTTTTTCGAGTACGTTCAGTAAACCGGTGAGTGATATTTTCTCACTACTGAACCAGGGGTCGAAATTGAAATATGAGGGAACCATAGAACTCACAGCACCTTTAGTCACTTAAGGAGACCTTGACCTCGACCGCAATAGGTCAAGGGTGGAAGTTAGTTGTTAACTTATTCATGAAAGAATAAAATAAAGAAATATTGTGTAACATTTTATTTAACATTGAAACTCCCATGTGGATATTAAAAGGTGGGGACCACCAGAACTAAACCTCTCATTTTCATGTTAAGAGGTAGGGACCAACAGAACAAAAACTCCCATGTCAGTTTATGGTGGCGGGGACCAAAAAACGTAAAACCCCCCAAGTTGAATTTAAGGTGGGGACAACCAGAACCCACCAAATGAGAGAAAACATCTCTAATCCTCCAACATTAATTAAGAAAATTAAATGAAATAATAAATGGTGCCAACACAATACATTAATTATTCCTACATTATTGTGCCACCTTATTTCATTTTGATGCACATAAATTAATACGTTGGATACTTTCACATTTGGGTAGAATTGGGAGATGAGAACCCATGGAGGATTATTCTCTCCAACGAAGAATGTGTTCTCCAACGAAGGACACGCTCCCCAATGAAAAACGCTCTCACCATTGAGGAACGTCTTCAATGGCAATGAAGAACGGTTTCTATAACTTTTTGATCCGCGCTTTTTTCTTTTTCTACCAGTTTTGGAATAACCATTTCCAAGGTTTGTAGAGTTTGATGTTCTTCATTCATGGTTTTTGTTATTTCGCTTGCTACAACTCTCACATGGAGAGTGCTGGAAAAAACAAGGGCAAACCTCTCCCCATTTATTCTGATAAATTGTTGTTTTCATTGCGATGAAGGAGGATGTTAACCAACCTAGGTGGGCATGATAACGGCGGTTGAAACCACCACCATCCATGACAAAGTTGAAAGTGCAATGGCTCCTCCATGCGGCCAGCACCACCCGCATCCCCCGCTGCCATGCGGCCCCCTGCGGCCCCCGAACTCGCCACCCCACGACCCTCTGCAGCCCCGGTGACCCCGCTGCCCCGTGGCCACGCCACCCCATGGCATTCTGTGCCCCCCCGGCCGCGCCGCCCCACGGCCCCCTGGCCTCGCTGCACCGTGACACCCCACCCCCATGGCCTTGCCGCCCTACGGCCCTCCGCGGCCCACATGCAGGATCGCCCCCCCACGGCCATGCTTCCCCGTGGCCCTCCGAGGCCCCTGGGGCCTCACCACCCTGTTCCCCCCTGCGACCGTGCTACCCCGCGATCCTCACGGCCCCCATGATCTCGCCGCCTTGCGGCCCCCCATGGTCTCACTACCCCGAAGCCCTCCGTAGCCCACTACAGCCTCACTGCCTAGTGCGGGATGGGCCAGACCCAGCGGGCCGGACAAGACCTAGCGGGCCCAGACGGGGAAGGTTAGTCTGACCAGGTCTGGCCAAACCTGGACCACCATCGATTCATTCTCACTCTATTGGCCATACCTTTGGACCTGGACATCTATTTGACGGACCATCAGCGGCTCTTGAAACCGTGGATTGAGAAAGCCCCTATGGTATATCCCACTATAGATTTGGATAATGTTGGGGTTCAGTCGGGTTGGATCGATCACGAATCCAACTGGGCCCTTGTGATTAAAAGCCCAATAAATTATGGAATGGGTGTACGATTGACACATAGTGTATTGCGTTGAGACACTTATGACCTGGTGGTCCCTTGGGATACTTCATAGTGGTGATTCATGGCTGTTGGTGTATCGACCAGTGGCTTAAAAAGTAGACACTCAAGAAGACGAGGAAACTCTAGGATACTATGTGTGTCTGATGTTGTACTATGATCCTGCATGGGTCTGACGACGTACTAATAATGTACTAGGATCATGTGTGGGTATGACGATATGCTGACGATGTACTAGGATCATGTGTGTGTGTTTCACAACGTACTGGCGATGCACCTAGTGATCCTGTGTGGGTCATCACCGAGAGATCATGTGTGGGTCAGCACATAGCGATCCTATAAGGGTTAGAAAATAGTGATCCTGTGTGGGCCAGCACCAATCGATCCTGTGTGGGTCAGTAGCAGAGCCTCTTAGTATAGTAAGATGATTCATTAGTTATGTATAATCATCTCTACTAATGTACGTAAGTTATACATTGTGTGAGATGAGTATGTACCTATGTGGTACATTCCTTCGGGGTAATTCCTTGGTGGTATTCATCATTGTGGCATACTTGGGTGGTACTTTCCTCCATGGTAATACCTTTTTGGTGTTCCTTAGTGTTGTGTACCTATGAGGTGCTTACCTTTTTCGTATTCCTTTATCTGTGGAACAGTTGAGCGTTGGGTATAATGAGTTGGTCCTTGTGTTTTCCTCATGACTGATATGGGATTACTTGATAACATAGGTATTTGTATGTGCATATAACTATGTAGGGTTTTCATTTGTTTTCCTGATATGTGGTATATCCTATGTGTATTTTGTGAGACCTTGTGGGTCTCGGTGTACGTACTGAGTATCGTTATACTCACACTTGCATGGGCTACGCCCGCACCTCGTTGTGTTTGGTGAAAACAACGGGAAGCGCGGACTGAGGAAGAGAGTACTCAGACTAGAGGTTACTCAAAGGTGAATGTTAGACGAGGTGAACCACACAAACAGCTGTTCGTGAGTTGTACCTACCCTTCAGGTAGAATATGTGGTGGACAATCTAGGAGCTGCATTTCACCTATCATATGTATTGTACATTCAAGGATTCTTTTTTACATTCTAGTTGGGCTAGTATTCTAGACTCATTTTCTTATTATACTAGAACTTTTTTACTATATAGTTTGCATGAGTTCAAATCTTTTTGTGTACATGTTCGTGTGTGTTTACAGGTTATAAATTGAATGCATTCCCCGTTTTAGGGAATAAGCCTTCGGAGCTAGTTGCCTGACCCTGGCCTATGGAATGCTGACATGGGGTAGTCACGGCACAGGCCCTGGGGGATGGGTTGTGTCATGTAGTTTTAATTTCAATATTTTTTTGAGGGTCCAATCATTTTTATTATTGTCGATAGTGATATTAGTTAAAAATATATTAACTACGGTAATAGTGGAAATTTTAAAAAAATTATAACTAAAATAATATGTTTTTAAATGACTTAAATATTAATATAAATATTTTTTATATCTTATTTCTACCCTATATAATCTCAAACTATATGATGTGTAATTTTGGATGCATTTTTCTATAAAAAATCATTTTTATATCTTACTATTTTGAATGAAAATACATGAGATTCCCATCCATCAGGTATGAATGAGGACACCTCTCCCCACTTCTCCACACATCATGAAACCATTTTTGTCCAATCCAAACCCAACTATATCACTAAAAACTATCCCTATATTTTGTTTTTGGTTTAATCCAAAGAATATAAATTCATGATTTATGTTGTAAGAGAATAATTATTTTACAACAGAGACATATAACTCATAATTAATAAAATTTATTTTTATTCCATCTTCCAACTACTCAAAAATTACGATATCAATGATAAAATAATTAATATTATATGATCAATATAATAATTTTTTATTATTTCAATGATCCAATATTTACTCATCTTCAACCGCATCCAATGGGAATCATAATCATCATGTATACCTATGTGCAGGCTACCACCTCATAGAGTGTTGTGTTATGATTTTCAACACATCAATTCAATGATAGATATTATAAAATATATAATGTATATATATATATATATATTATATTTATAAAAAAAAATTTATATGATAATTATTATATTTTATATACATATAATCATTTTAATCTGTTACAAAAAAATAACTTCAGCCACGCATACTTGTGGACTACGAGCTCCATGAACGATGTCATTTTTTATTCATCACACCATTAGATGAAAAAATATTAAATTATATTTTTCGACTCAATATTGTAATATTAATAATAATATTATATTATAGTTGTTAACATAATTATTGTAATATCATTGACTCCAGTTCCGTAGATCTGGTTCAAATTTTATTACATTTTCATAAATACATTGGTGGTAAATCCTAAAGGATCGATCATTTTAGCAGCTTTGGAGAACAAAATATATAAATGATATCAATTTAACATTATAAAAAACAAAAAAATAATACAAAAAAAACTTTAATTTTCATCATCATTGAAAAATATAACACCTAGATATTTTAAAAAATAACATTTTATTCGATACAGTATGTGATACAAAACACCGGGCATAAAATTCCCACAAAATTTATTTATTGAAATTTTATATCTTTTCTATCTGTTAGAACATGAAACACTGATCCTAAATGAATAATAATATAGCATAATAGTATCAAATAGGTGTTAAATTGTTGGGGATTAATAGTACTAAATAAATTACAAAAATAATGGTTCTCTCTTGACTATTAATAAAATGAAAATCAATTATAATAAAAAAATATTTTCTACAAATCTATATTATTTAAAAAATGATTTATTTATTATTTTGAAATATAATTTAGAAATTATTTTTAATAATTTTAGAAAAATTAATTTATAAAATGATCATAAATTTTGATATCATCATATTATGTTTTATTATTGTTATTTATTTATTTCTCTGAAAACAATTAATGAATTCTGAATAATGATTTTATTTTTTTAAAACAACATTTTCATTTAAATAATTTAAAAGCGTAACATATATTATAAATTGTTTTTAAAGAATAATTTGTCCAAATATAGTAAAATTATTCTAACATAGGTCATTGGAGTTAATTTTTTATGGAATTCTGATCTTAAAACATTTTATACTTATGAGACATTTCCCTTTCAAAACCTACAATTTCCTCACTTATAAAAGTACACATTTAAATTGGTGGTATAAAAATAAATATTTGTATATGAAAAAAGGATTCCTTCTTTTAAATTGTGATTATATCTATTATCTATTATTTTCAACATTTTCATTAATATTATGAATTATAAAATAATGAAAAATAATTATTCTAGGTAAGGAAAAAAATTCATTAGGGGCGAACTAAAAAGATAAGAGTTAAAAATAAATAAACATATATAAGAACATTTTTTGGGAAATATTTAGATCATATAAGCTATATCGTTTCACAACGATCCATTTTGGAGTATTGTTATAATTTTAAGATCTATGTGGATTGGATTATTTTGAAAAAAAATGTGTCTACTCTCCCCCACAAATTAACGGCCTCCCAATATTCTCCACTTTCCCTGTTACTTATCCAATTATATCATACAAAAAGTACCCAAATAAATTCCCTACTTTTCTCCCATAATATTAGTTTTACTTTTACTACTAATAATCAATCATAGGAATAAATTTGGTGAAAAAAATTATATTGTCTGTAAAAGATGTAACATTCCTAAACTATCATTATTATTTTTTTACATATCACAACTATATTAAATATTACTCAATCCTTGTAGTTTAATTTTAAAAAATACCTCTTATATACTGATATTTTATTTTTGTAAATTTAATGGAAATATCTGATTCTTCTTCCTTCAGATGGGAAATTAGGTTTTTCCATCATGTGTAAACGGGCCGACCACCTCATGAGCTAATGTAACCCATTTTCCATCAATGAATATAATCATTCTAAATTATTATGGTTGTACCTCATGTCTATCATATTTATGATATTTTTATTCATATTTAATAATAACATATGATTCACATTTTCACACTCTATTCCATTTAAAAAATAATATTATTGATAGTCTTTATAGGGGACTGCTTCATCACCAAGCAATGTGACTAATTTTTCATATATGATATACATATAATATAGTATGGATAAGTTTATTTAATATATGTGAGATTACGATATTATTTCTATTCTATAAAAAATATAACAACCATGTTGTTACCATTTTTCTTTTTAATGGAATGATATCATCGCTCATTCGTAGATACAAACTACTGTCTCTACAATGTGATAGGGTCAAATTCATGTTCCCAACATACTAAAATTGTTCTATAAATTTGTTTAATGGGATAATAATATATTTACGAAATTAATATTAGTTTGGAATATATATATAATATTCATATTAACTAGAACATTCATAAAAAAATAGGGCATGAACAAACTTGGAATGTAACACCAAAAAAATGAAAACAATGAAATATTATCAACAAACTAGTCATAGTATGTAATAAGATTATCACACATAGTATTAGGTGTGTGAATATAGTTCTTCAACATACTACTAAAATTCTTGAAACCATTATAATAGTGGTTAAACCATGAGTTACAAATAAAATATGGGAGGTATGTGACTTCATCAATATTTCAGTTCATTGAGGAATATATTGATATTATAAAGTACCCACTAAAATGTAATATCATGATTCACTAATATTTTTTATTTAATTATTATTATTTCATCCAAGGTAATTTTTCATGATTATTACCTAGTGTTATGGAATATTATAACTCAATTTCATGTCATTTGGTTTTGCTACTACTTCATTGTCTTTGACATTATATGATTTTGTGTGTATTGAATGTTTATAATAATTTTTGGAAAAAAATTGACTATAGAAAAATGGGGTTTTTTCATGTCAATATATAATAATTTTGATCAATGAGTGTTCAATAAACATTTCTTTATAGTGAAAATTGTTTCAATATTGAAGGTGGAGTTTTTTCTCGGTGTTTTCCAATTATTTGGGACAACAATTTTTACTATGAATAATGTTATTTTAGGAATGGAATATTAACCAAATAGATGAAGTCTAAGTGAAATTTTTTCTACATGTGATGCTTCCCAACAATCACATAAAAAATAAAAAAGGAATGATATGCACTCAAAAGATGAAATTGAACCAAATAAGAATTTGTGATACATAAAGAAACTATGACCCATGAAAGGAGTGAAGACTCTTACATGGAAAATATAAAATAAAAAAATAGATTCATACTTGGTAGATGGATTGCAATGAAAATTCATATATGGCCATCTGTGTCTATAAATAGGTCCTCACCCCTTCATTTGGATTAACCATTCCACTGATGATTTTGTGTCAATGTAGCATGAAAGTTTTCCACGTTGAAGAATTACATGTAGTAAAACATGTTTATAGTGTTTTTTATATGTCTATTATGATAATTTTAGAATCATGGACTAGTTTTACAAAATATTTGAATTATGGTATTGTTATAATTTTGTACAATACCTAATATTGTGGGAAAGGATTGACTTTGTTTATATGTTTTTGAGTTTGAAGACTAATATGTTTTCAATTATATAGTTTGTTTATCAGTCATTGAAATTGAATTTGTTCAAAATAATGGTACAAGTAGATTTTCAAGCTAATCAGTGACAAAGAAAAAAATTCACAAACTATTGAAGAATCCTTTAAGTCATTAAATATAGTAAGACTTTTCCAAAGGAATATTCCAAGTGGGTGATGAAAGATGTTTTCAGAGGAAGTATGTTTTTCCCTAAAATAGTTTTAAGGAAGTGTTCCTGGAATATAGTTACTATGTTTAAAATTTATTATTTCAAAACAACTACTAATTAAATGTGAATTTAGGTATAATGGAAACCTTATTAGAGTATGATCCACATATTATCCATTAGTGTGAAGCACATAATAAATATTTTTTGTCTCTCTGAATGTGAGTATTAAATTACTCTATGATTCCATCAAATTGGTTTTTCAATTTCCTACCAACATCAGATCAAGATTAGATTCTTTGAATTAATGAATTTGATACCCTGATTCACCCATCCACTTTCAAGATGTGTTTGGGTAATATAATTTGTATTAGAGGGTATATCTTATCGTTTTTAATTATGCAATGTATTTTTTCATGGATATTTAACTGAATTATAGTTTATTATAAATCTTGGATGGAAGAAACATATAGACTGGGAACAATAAGTTGAGATATCATATGAGATCCCTTGAGATTGAATTGTTTTTATATAGAATATGGGATTTAGGACACTCATGTGACATGTCTTTCAATTACTAAAGTGGATTATAAAATTCTTTGATACATATGCTAGGAAAAAAATTCAATTATTATTTCATTATCAAATAATATATATTTGAAGGATATGAGTTTCACTACATAAAAGACCATGAGGGAGACTCTATAAAATACATATGAAGGTTATAACAATGTGACATAGTAAAAAAAATTATTATTCACAATAAGATAGATTACCTGAAAATGAATAAGGATGAAAGTGTAGATTATGGTTATATCAAAATTTATAATATTTTTTAATTTCTAGGAATTAGTTAAGAAACAAATATTAATTATATTGTGATGAAAATCCGGATATATCTTCCCCCCATGTACAATCAAAATGTGTTAGAACATCAGGAAAGGGATCTGTCCAAACATTATCATGATGATATATTTAGTATTCTAGAGATTGGAAAATTTATATTCAAAATAGAAGATACAAAATCTGAATTATGAAATTAAATGGAATTCAAATCTATGAAAAACTAGATAGTTTGATATATAATTTTATTTATCATAATTATGAAGAAGAACCAATTTTACTTTTTCCCATGAAATTTTATAGTAGAAAAATGATACTTGAATGAAATATTCTTCTATACTATTTTTAATGTGGTTGAATTGAGATAATTTCATATTTTTTTTGTTGGAGATTGATGATAAAAAATGTGAAGTATGAATTAGGCATAAGAATCAGAAAAGATTCCCCCATTAGGGATACATCCAATTAGGAAATAAATTACAGTGAAATTTATTTATTTGTAATGAAGAAAAATATGATAAAGACATTTTAGAGGATGTAGATCCTTATTATAAATATATAACACAGCAATCCATGTTTGTTATAGATAAAAAGTACTAACATTTCTTAGATAATCTGAATCAATTGATTTGTGTTGTTGATATCAATGTGGAAATTGACGTGGCTCTTGATAATCCGGAAATTAAATGAATTAGAAATAGAATGTTGAGTTCCCTTTTATAAGTTCCATTATATTTTGTTAATTAAATTTTATTATAAATTGATCAACTGGATTAAATGGGATAAGATCATTTAACAACAATTTGATGTTAGAAATAAGTTATAGAACAGAAGCTCATGAATGAAGTACAATAAGAATTAATCAATGACCTTATTTCTACACAGAAGTAGAATGATTAAAAAATTGATGTAAATGAAAAATAAGATGCTACTCTAAGGGTTAAATTGGGAACTAAATCAAAATCATTGAAAACAGTAGAGAAAATAATTTTGGGAATATCCCCAACTACAGTGCTATCAAAAAAAGATAAACTTGAATCTGAAAGAGTATTGTACAACATGAATAATCATAGATTCCCATGTATGGGTGAAAGATTATTTGGCTATGATACAGAAACATATGATGAAGGCTCAATAAAAACATCAAACCAAATAAAGAAGAGTCCATAAAGTAGTCTTAAAGTAACTAAATAATATCAAATGTCAATAATCATTACAAAAATGGTACATATAGAAGAATGGATATGAAACTATTTTTATAATTATAGATTGTCAATTTTATTCCATTCTAGTCCATACCATTTACTATTGTGAAGAGATAATAAGAAATATAAATGGGGAAAAACCTATAAGTAAAGAAAGACGTATGAGACCATATCCTACATCATATAAAAGAAATAGTTTCTGTCAATATTGTGTTCATTTTTATAACTATGTAAATAAAAATATTAATTATAGGTAGAGGAATTTTATAAATAATAACTACATATCAATTAAGAAAATAAATACCTATTAACTAAGAAAAATTTGTATTCAATATAGATGTTATCTTCTGGAAGAATAATATGATCGGGATGACCCCACGCATATTGATATGATATTTTAATGGTTTTATTTTTTACATCACTCAATAATGTATCTCATCGATAGAATATAATAACATATTAAAATTTAATCTTTTATTGATAGAAATCATTATAAAAAAGAATGGTACCACCTATATTTTTTATATAATATTCTCTTCCCACATGAAATGAAATATAGTTTTATTTAATAATATGAAGGAAAAGGTTTATGTAAATGTATGAATTGTAAACAATGGTTTTTTTAATATAAAAGGCAGTGGATGTAAAATATAAAAAGATAATGAACTAATGAAAAATTAAAATATATATGAAAATGGTTTTAATCATCATTTCATGGTTGTGTGTCAACTATGTGACTCAATAATAATAGTGGTATTTAATGAAATGGGTTTTTATCTCAATTTAATGGTAGTTAAATATCTAATGAAAGGATTAAACACAAATAGAAATTAATTCTAGGTTGATATTATAGAGAAAATATTTTACAAAATAGTTGATCTGGAAAAAAACTTGTGGATTTGGAGGTTGGGTCAAATTAATTAATAATGAAGGAAAAAATATATATCCCCAATATAGTTTTTGAAATTCCAATTCGTTGTGAGATCAAGAAAATAAATTTTACGCATGGATGAAAGGAAACATTGTTAAGAGTTCTTATCACCCTAAGAACAAAATGAGGTCAAATATACTTTCTATTATCCCCACACATGTATATCGTTCAATAAATGTTTATGGAACATAATGATATTGCTATATCATTTTTTACTAATGATTATTAAATACATTATAATTTAATGATTATAAATAGGGAACATCGTGTTCCTGATTTAAAAAAATGTTGTCATCAAATAAATTTGATTGTATTTGGCCCTATAAAAAACATTTACAATAAAATAATGGAGGAGAAAACATATCCATTGAATTTAGATATTAATATGATAGTAAAGAATAATTCATGAGGTAGTTATAGTGAGAACTACAAAAATTATATCTTTTGAACCAACAAATTGAAAAGTGAACAATATTTCTACAACTATGCTAATTGATAGTTTGATTTCTCATCATTAATGGAAAGAGGTTGTTCATATAGTCGTGTACACTAAAAATAAAACATTTATTTTTACGGAAGAAGACATTACACCATTTTTTACAGTGTGAATGAAATACCTATATGAAGTATTTTCATGTTTTTTGGATGTAAATGTTTCTTTCTAAATAATGAAGGAATTCACGGAACGTATTGTAATGATACATATGAAATAATATTCCTCTTAAATCAAATGAAGTGTAAATGATAATTTTTTTATTAAAATCAATATTTAACAATTTTGGAAATAATTTATGTCAATTTTATTGATGATTAAACCACAAATACCTCAATGAAATCATATTTTAATAGGAAAGAGGATGAAGAAGAAAGTATAAAATGGATAGATACAAATGTTGAAATATTGGAAGGCTTGAAAAATTTTCAGGGCTCATAAAATAATTCAGATTCCTATGAAGAATAATAAGGGGAAATCATATTTTATGAAACTCCATCAAAACCAAAAAGGAGAAATATATGAGTAAAAATTGATCAATCCATCATCATTGAGGACTGGACTTCACCCACATAAACAATAAAAATGTGGAATTAGGCACATTATTTATTCCAAAATATCATCGAACCAACCTCAATTAAAGAAGAAGTTAATGATATATCACAGTTAAATGTAATGAATTAATAAGTAGACAATATCTATATGCAATTAAAATTGGATATTGTTAAGAGACTAGGAAATGACAATGTGATTGGAACATTGTGCATTTAAAAAATCAATGTGCATAGAAATGTGATAAAAAACAAGGAATTATTAATGTTTAAAGTATAGTGACCCTCAATTTTCATACATAGACATTAGATCACTATTGAAGAAAACTTAATACATTACAAAAAATACAAAATAAATGCTTATATTGTAAAATACCATTGGAAACCCGGAAACATAATCCATGAAATATAAGTGAGGTACATTATCCTATACTAGGTTCTTATTCACTATCGACCTTTTTAGTAACATAAAACATAATAAATATCATCATAACCTAGATGAAAGTAAAACATAAAAGGTGCGATCACAGATACTCAGTATGAGTAAATTAAGGATATATTAAAATATAATCGTGAGCATAATAGATTGTGAACATGATCATGAAATTAGAAGATCATGCCTTCCCTATCATAAATTATAAACACGAATCATAGCATACATATTAGTTGATCCTAAGAAATTAATCATAATGAAATAAAAAAAATGAGACATGCGCAAATAACATAGAAATAAAACAATAAACTATGGGAGAAGCATAATAATATAAAAATTATTTCCAAACTAGTATATGCATCGCATCCAAGTCCATCATGGATGTATATGTTAAATTCCTATACCATCATTGTAGTCATGGTTCCCTCCCATAACAATACTTGTTGTCATGGTTCACTCCCATTATAATATTTGGTAGTAAATGGTAACTACCAAGTCATTCTTAGTAGACAAGGTCCATTATATATATCTCATGAGATATCAATTGTTAACTATTGAATTGGAAGGATATATAGGTCCTACCATCTCATAATGAAATCAAACATACATTTTCCACAAGATCACAAACATTCATATCATAACAAATGTAATAGAAATGGTTTCATAAACATGTAATCAAACCATATCTTTTTTAAATGATATAAGGTTTATAATCATTTCATCAAAATAATAACTTGTGAAAAGAATCATGTTTACTAAACATCATTCAAAAAAACATAATTCATTCAGAGAAATAATATGAATTACATTGTAAAACTATAAAAAGTATGTCATCATAGTTGTGGATGTAAAATAAATGATCACATGGAAAATTAGTAATTTGTATAATCATTTTTTAAAAAAGAAATAAAAATTAATTTTATTTCTTAAACAACATTGAAAAAATATCACTAGTAATATTTTAAAACGATTCCTGTAAAAAATATCCTTTCTTCGTTGATATTTTTTACTTTTCTAAAAATGATGTTCAATTTCTATAAGAAAAATTGTTAACATATAATTTCCATTTTTCAAGGGAATAATCAAGGTTTTAAGGCATCATGGATGTTTAAAAATATGTTCATTCCATATAAGTTAAAAAAACATTCATCTCATACTTCTTCCGAAAATATCCAATGATCCTCAATAAGAAAATGAAAAAATATTTCTTTATAAGTGTTTAATAAAATTAAAATAATGGTGAAAATAACATTAAATATTTATAAGATAGTAGTAAATAATTTTTTAATTTTTTTTATAAATCATGCATATGGATGCTTAATATTCCTTAATTGATTCTGAAATCTAAACAGCCTCTGATAATAATGATATCAGAAAATTAACATTTACCTTTTATCTTGAATCTCTTCAAAATCATTCAAACAATATAGATAATAAATAAAATATTATTATAAATCTATCACAGAAACATATTTATATATGTAATACTATATATTATATTCTTAAGAGGTTATATTAGTAGTTTATTATTATCTTCTAATTAATTTTACTTTTCTAGTGATAAAAACCGTGTTTATCATATATGATATCTCTTGGTATTCATGATTCTCATATGTGGATTATGATTTACTTAATTAGAAAATTTATAACATGAAATAAATATCACAATAATATTATATAAGTATTTATAATAATCATCAATGATATGAGAAAAACACAGTTTATGGAGATGGTACGTCGTACGTACGCATAAACACAATATTAATTTTCTTGTCAATTTGATTATAATGAAACTATATGTTGTATCATTATTCCAAAATAATTTTAATTTCTCATATAGAATCATAAAATT
Source organism: Viscum album (assembly GCA_963277665.1). Lineage (NCBI taxonomy): Eukaryota > Viridiplantae > Streptophyta > Magnoliopsida > Santalales > Viscaceae > Viscum > Viscum album. The sequence continues at coordinate 1,147,622,203 of OY728148.1, forward strand.
CATCCTTATTACCATTTATTTGAATACATGTGAATAATGAGTCAGATTGCATCATGTAGATGGTAATCCATACGTACGCATGATCGACGATATCATTTTCCCCAAATATTAGATGGTAAAAAGGTAAACATGTTTTTATTATTACGGAGGAATAATTATATTTTAAATATAATATATAATAATTAATTTAATCTAAATTCCAAGTCATAAAAGATAGTGATGAAAAACTAATTACTCCATAGCATGGAGATAGTAAGTCATACGTGTACAGACATGATGACTACAAGTGGATCATTGATTACATATTTTTCACTTTTATAGTATGTTGGAAGAATTATAAATTTTTCTGAGCTTATACCATTTAGATTAATATTATTTATTTTAATGTATAATTTATGTAAATTTTGATACAATTCATTATTTTTAATCTATATATCATTTTATTAAAATGATAACTTCAAAAAAACACTTTTAATATACCATTAATATTCCAATGTTATCTATTAAATTCGTCGATGTCATTAATTATATTATTTATTATTTGTTTTATCATTTTTGATTTTTTATATCATTAATTTCATATTTAAAATAATTAAACAATTACAGTATATTTATTATACACTTCCTCAATAAAATAATTTTTTCCCCATAAATAATATATAGAATATAATGATTAAAATTAATTTATTATATTTAAACTAGCTATTTATTTTCCAATGTAGCATATGTATTAGCATTTTTTAATATTTATTAACTTATTAAAATTTTGAGTATGTTATTTTTATCAGATATTTAAATAAAATATATTAAAATTATTATTCTTTCCCAAGTGGCATAAAAAGATCATAATATCGACCTAACATTTACTTCAGTCTAAAAAAACATATCCAATAAAATTGGGATATGTGTTAGGGTAACATTATAATTTTACAATATTATTTGAAACTTTAAATTACATGATTTACCCTTAATTACGATATATATTTTTTAAAATAAATATGATAGTAAAAAAATTATAATTTAAACCCATTAGACTCTAAATATCATTCATATTTTGATAATGTGTGTCTATTATAATAAATTAAATTCAAATATTTAGAAAAATTATATGTAATGCTAATACTTTTGAAATGGAAAGCAGGCAGGTAAAATTAATGTTTAAATGTTTAGTATGTTTTCATATATAATTTTAATATTAAAAAGATTACAATGAAATAAATTGAAATAATATATGTATAATAAACCTAATTTTCAATTTATATAAATTTAAATTATAATAATTATATAAACAAAATACACATTTGTTGAATAAGATGTAATATTTCACACTATTTATCAAAAAATTGACGCTTCATAGAAAATTACTAAAAACAACTATATATTAATTTTGACATTCTGAATTTAAAATAAAGTTATATTTAATAAAATTAAATTTCTATTGAAATATAAAAATAAATATATTTTTCATCACATTAGGACATAACAAGTAGATACTTTAGTAAAATGGTTTCTCTAAACATATTAAGGATTTACCAAAAATTATACACTTTATCGTCAATATGTATTAGTTAATTGATAAAAATTAAAAATTAGATATCAAAATTTATATTACTATGTATATCGTCTAGTTTATTAATAACTAATTTAAACAATTATAATAATAATGTGTTTTTTCACAGAAAACTAATGATGTGTGTAAAAGAAGCCAAGTTGTCTACAAGAAGGATCATTACATCATTTCACAAGGAAATTGCGATTGGGAGATTCTAAAGAAAATAAACATGAACAACAAAAAATAAATGTCAACAACACTTTTGGTAGGGAAAAATAGATATCCTGAGTATGATGCATATGTGGATCAAAACCTGTATATAAGATTCATATCGAGATAATTATAATTGGTTACAGTATAGCAAGATATCATTTTTGAATCTTAAATAGCATTCACATTCAATGTAATCTAGAGGAAGAATATTTTTTAGTTGTTAAAAGAATGATGATTTATATTTAGGTTACTCTCAATTTTGATTATTCATTTTAGGAAGATATATAATGAACCATAAGCATTTTTGGATACAAACTGTGCAAGAGATGTGGTTGATAAAAAGTTTAAATGCGGTGGAGCATTCATTTTTTGAAACAAATGTATTGGCTGGTAGAGTAAGAAATTATATTGAACATTACTTAACATAAATAATGTATAGTAGAACTCTACTATATAATATTCCAATAAACTATTTTAGATAATGGAATAATTGATATATATTGGTTTTCTGTTGAAATAATTGTTTTTGATTCACTTGGACAATAATATGTTGATCGATTGTAAGAAGAATCTATATCAGAACTCTTGTACCGAACATACTATTATCAGATATCACTTCATTAAAGAAAAATTTGTACATGGTGTGATTAAAATGGATTATTTTAGAACCATAAACAACTATATGACATTTTAACTAATCCATTATTATATATTTTTATAATCAAATATTTATCCCCAGTGTTAATTAACCTCCTAGTGCATGAGGAGGTTATGGTTCATCCCATATCACTATTTTTTATTTAATTTTATCTATTTATGAAATTTATGTTTAATAGTAGTGGATTTATGATCTAGGGTGAGTTATTTTTATATTTAAAGGTAAAAATAATTTTTCATTAGACATATTTACAAATTGGTACTATGTGTAAATTTAACATTTTAAATGTTTCTTATTGCAAAATTTTTACAAGTGATACAATAAATTAAAGATATGATATGAATTTGGTTTTGTGTAGAAATAAACATCAGAGCATATCATGGAGATATTTACACATTCATAACACATTAAAACATAATTAATTCATTCCATTTTTTTCTACAATAATAGATTATCACGTAGACATGTACTATTGGATTATTGTTTCTCATCATTCAGATTTTTGTTCAAGGATGATTCCATATAAAATTTATAATATTTATTTACAACATACCCAAAGGGGGATATTCATGGATCCACATTTTCACTAATTAATAATACATTGTGTGTTCTTTCTTTTTGTTCAATGTTAGGTTTGATCAAGGAGTTTTCATGATGGGTTTTTTTAAGTGTAGATGGATTCAGTTTTGAAGGTTTAGGTATTTCACTATTTTTTACAAAATTATTGTTAAAAAATTTAGAGGATAAAGAATGTTGTTTTTAGGAAAATGATGAATCACATAAAGACAAAGGGTAATATAAATGATTCATTTAGGTGAATTTTTTAGATAATAAAATCAAAATATAATAACTTAATTTAATGTTCCCAAAAGCTGAAGTTCCACAAAAGAAAAGTATGTGTGATAAAAGGAATTATTGTACCGTTGAAGGAACATAAGACTCTGACATTACAAATAATACATCATAATAATATATTCATGGATGTTGGATGTCTCTTAAAACATGCATGAAGAATGATAAATGATTATATTTTGGTGGTAACCACTATTCATAGTATATTTTCTAATAAATATATTGTGTCTCTTTCACATGAAAGAGTTGCACACAAGAGAGTTGCATGTAGGAAAACATGATCCATAATTGTTCCTTATATCTATCTACGACAACTAAAACTCATGTTCTGGTTGTGACAAAGATAAGGTTTGGGAGATATTAATTATCTGTCAAAAATCCAATATTTTGGTGACTGTACAAGTGTTGCGAGCAAGTGATTGTGTTGCAAGACAGGATATTTTTTTATTATAAGGTTTGATTGATATTTGATTTTTAGTTAAATAGATCATGATTATTGTGAATGAATTGTATCATTATAATTAGGTTAAAAGTATTAAATAATGGAACAATTTAAGAGAACTTCATATCATTATGGTATTCATGTCCTCTCCCCTTGTAGTGTGCTAAGGGAAGTTAACTGAATTATTCTGAGGGAGGCATTGGGATGTCCCTAAAATATTTTTAATGTAATCTCCAAGTAATAGACAGATTTTAAAAGGACATATGTATTCCAAAATAAGTAGTTAATCATAGTCAATTTAGGTACAATTGGAACACATTCAGAATATTCTCTTTATATTATAACTTATTAAAGAACCATATAAAACTATTTTTTAGTCTCTTCACATTAAAATGAATAATTTTTTTTATGATTCAATCATATAAGATTAATAAGTTCATACCAATTTGGGAACAAGATCTGACCCTTTAAATGAAAAAATTTGATACCCTGATTCACCCCTTCTCCCTCAGGATGTTCTGATGTCCTATAATATTATATTGTATATTCACTTATTTTATGTGTATTTAAATTTTATTGACATAATAAATTTTATCGTTAATTTTACAATTATCATTATGGTAAATGTAATGTTTTCTTTGACAGTATAAATTTAGTTGGGTTTGTTTATTCATGAATTCCCATTAATTGAATTCATTTGATTATTGTCTAACTAACAGCCTAAATTAACATCACTTGTGGATAATCATGATTTTTTTCAAGTAATATAAATATATTAATATATGAAAATTTAAAGGATTGATAACATGTTTTTAATTAAATATGACATCATTTATCTCTTTGGTAGAAAATAATTTTTCTTCCGAAACATTATTTTAATGAAATTGAAAATTCGTTATTTTTTATTTTTAAAATTATTTATCGAGGATACCTTTAATAATTCTTGAAAATATTTAAAATAATTTCAAAGGAATCATCATGTGTTTTTTAAAACATGGTCTATTTTTATTTTACCATTATTGAAAAATTAATCAGTTCATTAATTTTTTTTACAATATAGATAGTCATCCAATTATGAGCACTAAATGTTTTATTCCACCATTATAAATTTCAAATAACGTTATAAAATATATTTTTTTTCAAAATATTTTTTTATAGTTTGGTTATAAAAATATTTTCAATTAAAAAGTGTATTTTTATGATGAATTTTTAGCGACAATTTTATGGTATTATAATTGTCATAAACAATAACCATTAATATGAAATATACTCCAATGAGAATAGGTATGATTGATATCATATTTATTTTATTTATATTTTTTAAAATAATTGACAAATATGTGTTTCTAAAATCACATTATTAATTCATTTTTGTACACTTTTACATTTCATTTAAATAATTCTTTCTTTTAATCATTTCACAACATTATTTTGATAAATATTATTATTATTTATCATAGATATAATTATTTATTTGACAATATAGAATATAAAAAAATGTTTTTTTAAATTAATTTTTTTTGTATCTAGGGAAAAATAAATAAATTATTATTCTTCACATAATATGAATATTCAATGATTAGTCACATTTCCCATTGATAAAATATATTTTTTAATATATTAGGATTTCATCAGATATATAGTGATTGATGTGTCTAGAAATATGTATCCTACTTGTGAATCAATAGACTCATGAATAAAAGTAGTAAACATGAATTAAATGGTGTCTTACCCATATTTTTAAACATTCGTGACAATGTTCATTATAGTAGAGGTATAATGATTCATGAGATCATGGAATTTAATAATAATAAATTTCTATCTGTATGAATTTATTCATTATAATCCTTGATATTTTCACAATGTTATTATATATATATATATGACTTTGATTATCCTTTAGTTATAAAATGGAATGTGTTTTTAGTTTTTAAATTTCTATAGTAATTATTCCATATTGATTAATAATAGTTGAGTTATTAAATTTTAATATGTGATTAGTTATTTACAATTCCATATTGATTATTTCATATCTATTCATGATACTGATGATATTAAAATTACATTTGTGTTTAGTTATGTACATTTACATTTTTATTATTATTAATCCGTTCATGATATCAATCATATTTAATTGAATATGTGTTTTGTTTTCTATGATTATATATTTTGTATCCATTATTTTTCAACGGTATTCAATTTATTTAAATGGAATTACTGTTTAATTTTTTGTTATTCTATACAGAATATTCCTTATCTAATAATAATAGTTAAGTTATTAATTATATGTATGTGTGTTAACATATTTTTAATTCCATATTGATTATTCCATACTAATTAGCCTTAATTTAATAATGATATATTTATTTTTATGTAATTATTTCAGAGTATTTTGAAACACTGTCATTGTTTTCATTCCCACGAATCCACATAGTGTACTATGAATGATATTTAAGGATATGAAACACTGAAAGCTAATATTCTTTTAGAAAATATTTTTTTATATTTATATTCAAATAAAATAATATAATCAATTATGTATCTAGTTTACCATTTTCAATAAAAAAATTATTTACATTAGGATGTCATTCTTTGTATCCTATTGTAATGTAAGGATATAGACACCAGCATTGGGTGTCCAGATTTTGGGTCACTACTACTAGTATTGTAGGATTCTTCATAGAAAACCTGGAAACTATAGTATCAAAATCATATATTCGGGAACCTAATAATATTATATTCCTTAAATATATGTGTAGACGAACATCTGATATTTATCATAATGTATAGATTATTTAGTTTTTCTTTTTGATATATCCCATTCTAGATACTAAAAGTGCATGTAGTTCTACAATAGATTTTAAAATGGGTAAATAAATTTAAAAAGTTACATATTGATAGAATCAATCATTACCTAGTACATGACGATGATCTTTACTACAATCATGTTTTCCCACTCCTACGAGAAATGATTTTTATTATTAAAATTTTCATTACATACCATTATTAATGATTTTAATAAATGATAAGAGTAAATGAAATGTGTTAATCCAAAATTTTCTTATATTGAAAAGATGTTTCCATGATTTTTACATTCTATAAATCATTATATAGATTTCCAAATATCATTATTTTTTATCAAAGTATGTTTTGGGGTTTTTCTAATGTCTAGAACACGAATTGTTCATGAGAATATTAAATATATTATAAAATGTGGTGAAAATGATAATATAAATTGAATGATGAATAGATGGAATAATATCCTGATTATAAATTATTAGTAATCATAAAATTTTTATACCAACCTATTCATTGAGTGACTCTCAGACCCCTGAAAGAAGATAATGATTGAGTTCACTAAGATATCATATGGTAGAGACCATGTTGGAAAAAAAGGATTAATTTAAATCATTTAAAAATATGTAATGATTCACCTAGATTTGTTTCTTAATGGAATGGAAAAAAATTGTTATGCATGTAAAAGAAAGTCATAAACAATGTGTTACAAAGGAAAAATGTATATTATGATGGAATGAAATAAATATCTTCCATTAGATCCATTTATTTTATGTTGTCATAAATTTTGTAATCATTTTCCACATCTGAGTCAATTCCCCCTTTTAAAAGATATCATCATGCCATGGAAGGAATAGTTTTGTTAAAAAATGTTTTAACTATTCATTCAGATTATTAAATTATATTTTAGAATTATTTATAACAAATAGTTTTTCAATGATAAGAAGAATGGAACATCTAACAACTGTCTTATCGTTGGAAGCCTATATTTCTTATATTTTTTATGATTAATTAATATCTATATTCATTTAACATATTTATATTGATCATAAGTTCATGTTCTTAAAACCCATTTTTGGTTATATGTGATTTGATTAAACTATGATTAAGGGTATTTTGTAAAAAATTTAAGGAAATAGATACCATTGAATAATTATAAGTTTTATTTGAAAAGTTATTTAATGAATTACATGATAACTATTTTGGGAATATGATTAAGGTTATCAGTAACATTAAAGGATTATCTTAAATTTGATGTTGTGATAATATTGGCTCATAAAATATTATTAAAATTATTTGAATTATATTGTAATTTTTTGAAAATAGTAAAACTACATGTAGGGTAATAACCAATCACATTTGGAAAGTGTTGGGGATCTAACCCAAAAGTGACGGGTGATAAGGTTTCCACACCAACCATTGGATAATCTGATGTTCTGGTCAATATATAATTGTTCTACTTATAATATCATATGTTAATATATTAACAATAAACATGTGGTGTTACTATTCATGTTTATAAGTTTTTTTATTTATATTTGATAATTGTTTTCACCATATTGGATTTGAAAAACTGTTATTAACTAATAATAATACATTTTACTCTATTATTGTTCTTTTAATCCCTTAAAAATAATTTTTATTCATTCAGGATAAAAATATTATTATTTAAAGTTCCAAACATCTGTAAATCAATTAATTTTATATTGATGAAGGCACAACCAAATGATGTAATTTTTCACATTTATTAAAAATATATCTGTAACATCCCAAGTAAATGATGAATATTACATTATCAAGTTTATCAATATTTGTGAATAAAATATTAATATTAATTTATAGTGAACGCTATCCTCGATGGCGTAACCAATACGCAACAATGAGTTTCATGGAAATCTTACGTTGAACTTTGATAATAAAATAATATTATTTTAAATGTTAGTTAACGCCTAGCCATTGTAATGGCAGGAATGAATAGAACTAACTAAAAAATGATTATATATTTTTGTCAAATATTGTTACTTTTATCTAATAAATTTTAGAGGCTTAAAATGAAAATGAATCCCATTTTAAGCGTAAATATTCTAATATTCTTTAAAAGGTTGATTAACCGCCTTTTTATGGAGAACCCTTTTTAAATCCACTTGTTGAAAATTTAATATGTTATATTGGGCCAAATAAAATCCTTCTTTAGAATCGTGATATCAAAATTTACTTTTTGTATGTTTTTGTTATTTTTTTTATAATGTTCATTTTTAATGAATTAGTGAAAAATGTTGTATTTTAATTCAAAACCACTCCTTAATCTAATTTACTTACATGATTAGATTATATTTTTTATTGTTTTTAATGTGAAATTAGAATATTTATTTACCATTTAATTCAATGGTGGTCATTTAAATTAATTTCACTTTGAAATTGGACTTAAACTATTGTCAATCTTTTAATAGATATTGTTTCGTAAAAACACGCTATTTATTTTGACAGCAGGAATTAACTACTAAATTAATTAATGCATCTTATATGTTGTGAGTTTTTTAAAATATACATAATTATTTATTTTGGAATATCAAATATATCATAGGGTGAATTTTTGGTATATTTCTGAAAAATTTTCATTTTCAATGAATAGTGAAAAATATTGCATTTTAATTCCAAACTGCATTTTCATCCAAATTATTTATATATTTATATTGCCCTTTTAATTAGTTTTAAGGTTTAATTTAATTATTTTTTTATCATTTAATATAATTTTGGTCATTGTATTTAATTTCACTTTTAAATTGGATGTAAAAATGAATCAATTGTTTGATAGATTTTACTTCTTAAAACCCCGAATTTGGTTTTGACGATGGGAATTATTTTAAATTAATTACTAAAATTTAGGTATTTTTAATTTGGAAAAATTTATTACATATTTGGAATCATAATTTCCAAATTATTTAATTAAGACACTTTTGTTTTTGGACATTATGAATAGTAACGACAGTAATTATCTATAATTATCTTGATTAATTAGTAATGGGGTAGTTAAGTGTAATAAAATAATATCATAATAATAACAAATGACCCCAAAATGTGTCTTAATTATACTTTTTGGGTCATTTCCGACCATGGTATGCATTGTGCCAAAATTTGGGACCCCATTGAATCACTTTTGGGGTGATAGTGACACTTTTTAATTTTATGTTTTTAAAAGAAAAGTATAACCAAATTACATATCACCCAAGTAAAACAATTTTAGTTTTGTCTGGGTAAACTATATCTTGGACTATAAATAATCATTGGAAATATAATAATATTCCCTACATCATTGTAGTTTTTTTATAATTTTTATACATTAAATTAATTAACTTATTTATTACACCATGATGATGTAGTGATTACCTCATTAATGGACGATTTAAATAAAATGAAAAGATAATGTAAACAATAAGCCTTAAAATTTTCAAAAACCTATTGGATGGTAATATTTAGAATCCTATCACCTTATCCTAGAAATATATCATTGTGGGACCTTTAAAATCCGAAACTAATTATATAATAAAGTAACATTTCTTGACTTTCCAAGAGTGCCCCACCTCCCTCTTATAAAAGGCCCCCACCTATACCACCATACCCACACCTATAAAGCCTTTAGATCAAACAAAATCTACTCCTATTATCTCTTAACATCCCTATATTCATCCTAGAAGATTTAACTTAGTCATAATGCTCTTCAGAATCACTTTTGGTTCAAAACAAAGGGAGTTGCCCGATTTAAAGGTAACGTCCTGTCTTATGTTCTTTTATTTTATTTTGCTTCTCCAAACCCCTAAACTCTTTTTATTATTTTATTTTCTAAAAAAACCAGTATCTTAAATATAACATCATGGTTTTATGAGAATTATTCTAGCTACACATACACACACATCCGTCTAATGGTTAAAGAACATACAGATTCCGTGGATGGTGAATTACTGCCTCATGAAACGATGATTGTTTTATCTTCTACTACCGCCTCTCATGGTGGCCATTATGATGGAACTATATTTATTTTTGATATATATTATACTTATTTCCTCTCTAGTCTTCTGTATTTTACATTTAAAACATACCTCTATGCTTTTCAGGTTGTACAAATTCGATAATTTCATTGGAGGAAGTGTGGACTACCGCCCCTCTTAAGAGATGTGACTCGTTCACGCAAACATTGAATGTATAAAGAATGAAATTAATGAACTTATTTGACCTATATAACATATATATTATACTGGAATTATAATATATATATATATATATATATATCTCATTTTGTTTTAATACCATTAAATATGAAATTGAAATGAAAGTAGCGTTCAAGTGTACGTACGGATACCGTCTCCATGAACAGTGCATTTCATTTCTTAACTATAAATGTTATTTATTATTATAAATTCAAGTATATAAAGGATATATATGAAAAATATTATATCTACATCATGAATAAATATCTGGATATAATATATATTTTACAACATGAACAATTGGTAATTATAAGAAGTTTATTTTTGACTCAAGTACCAATGATCGACAAAATGACCGTTATTAACTTAAATAATTACATAATGTTCATAACATGGTAATAAGTGATATAAAAGGGATAATAAAAATAAAAAAAGGTTCTTAAGAAATTATAAATTAACTCATGTTTATTCTTCAAGAGATTAAAGAATGATCGAGTGAAGTCCGACACAAGTTAAGGGATCCAACCTCTCTTTCATTTTAAGTACTCTCTTTTATGTAAATTCTTTTAAGCTCATCTTTCTTATGTTTTAGGTTGTTCTTTTATATTAATATTACTGTAAATTTTATTTTAATATGATTATAGACCCTATTTTATTTCATCTATCACTTTTTTTGATGTTTTAAGTGGCGTTGTTAGGCTGCCGAGTTTTCATAAGGGATTTTTCATCTCACCTTTAATCCCATGAGGTTTATGAAACATTTTCCACTATTTCCATTGAGTGGTGCATTTACTTCCCATTATTATACTATTTGTGTAATATACTTTCTTTTATGGGTATTTACATCAGCGTTGTATATTTCTTCTTTCATGGGGTGTACGTTTATAAAGTTACCCAAATTAGTAAGGAACCTTTCACCCTCCTCTTTTTAAAAGACTTCTTTTGTTATGTCTTTAAATTTACATCTTATTATGTTGGGATATGTTTTTATATATCCTTATTTATGTAAAATTTATCACCCAATGAGGAGATACCATTTTTGTCTCATCAACTCATTCTATGAATTTTAAAGTGACGTTGTTAGGCTGTCTAATTTTTACAAGGGAACTTCTTAACCCAATATCGATTTCTTTGGGTTCAACTTGTAGTTTTTGAATATGTCATCCTATGAATATGTGTGAATGACCTGTGATTGTTTTACAATTAATATCCACTTAAATTGGGTGTATTTATATTTGTCACACATAATTATGAGATTGATTTTTCCTTAAGTTAAGGATACATTCTTTATAAGGGATTTCATCTCATTTTACATTTATATTGAGACTTCATTGTTGTTATGAACCAATTCATTCTTATATGGTTTATATACTGTCCTTTGGAACAGTAAATCATGAATACATTTATTCTCATGATATTATAATGTTAGGAATAACTGTTATTCCTCAATTATTTGTATTCAAGTGTCTCTCATTTTGTTAAAATCTTTTTAACTAAAATATCATTTTAAATGTTTTAATGATTTATTCTTATAAATATTTCTAATTAATATCCATGTTTTCAAAATGGTTTTAAGGATTTATTTATATGGATATTAATGGTTTAAAATGTTAAAATCATCAATGTCGTATAGGACACATTGATTCAAAAATCTCTTTTGTAAATGTTTTAAATGGTTTTGAAAAATGTTTTTAGAATGGATGAATTATTTCAATATCTTAAAATGATATATTGTTATTGAAATGCAGGAATGTTATCATTCCTTTATGCTTAAGTTATGTGTTATTATTATGTTATGGTTCTTGGCCATTGTTACGTATACGGGTGGTTCCGTGATAAACCTAGTGCGGGTGAGCCTGAGATATCTCTCCAATGCATTGTGTAACGAGACAGAGGTAAACGTTAATGTTTCTCCTTAAACATTTAGGGAATATACTATAATGGGTATTCCAAATGTGACTCCCTATGTAGCTGTGATATCTACAATGCAATTTTGATATGGATGCCATATGTTACCTATATGATTTATTATTTGTGTGTGTTACTCATACAAATTATGATTTCATAAGTTATGTTATGAAAGAAATGTTTTGGTTTCATTGATTTGTATTTATTGATGGGTTAATGTTTCCTTTCCTAATTTTGTAACACTTACTGAGATTTTTGTGCTCATACCATGTTTTTGAAATGTTTTTCACATGTCATAAATTGGAATTGGGTCAAGGATGGGATCAAGGAAATTTCATGCTATCTAAATCAGGGACCTAGATATGACTCTTTTGTTCAAGAGTTTTCATTTTGTTAAAAAAATGGAAAATGAGTAGATGTGTCTACTTTGTAATCTTTGAGATGTAATAGTTATGTCCTAATTACCTAAAACTCTAAACCTGAAAAGATACCAAATTTGAATTATTCATTTGATTCCATATTCTGTAATGTTTTAGGGCTGGGTCCTTATAGATGGTATCAAAGGTCAGTTTATATAACTTTAGAGGTTAGATTGTTTTTTAAGCATAAGTGACAAGTTGTGTATAACCACACTGAGAAGTATATTTGATAGAGTCATTGTTTTTTTGAAAGTTAGAATGAGTTTGAGATAACGTGGATAACTATATCTTAGTATTTATCTTCCTCATTAGTACATGATTATTTTGTTGATATACTCACACTAAAATTTTTGGTTTTAGTAAATGGATGGATCTAATAGGCACCAAAGTTACAATGGGAAACAGTGGTGATTCTCTAATTATGTGACTGGATGAAATGGCAGATTCATTGAGGAATCTCGTGGTTATGATAAAACCAACCATCAAGGAGTCATAATTAACCACTTGAACCATGTTGATTCACTAATTCCTCATGTATGAGAGAACCAACTAAATTTGGATGTTCATGTGATAATTATAAAGGTAACCATTAGGGTTTATATGATCCTTACATTTGAGGTAATTATGGGTTACTACATGATTTGATAGAATATGAAATGCATGAGATAAAATTGAGGTTAAATTATGTTATGGTTATTTTTGAAGATTTTATCGCTTTTTGGGAATGTTATAAGAATTATGTAGTTTTGGAAAGAGGACAACACGTAGACTATGTGACAACCTTTCGCTTCGGATGATGCTGCGGGAATCGAACCCACAACCAAGTTAAACAAGTATTTATCACCTACTACTGGACTACGTGAAGTCCCTGGTTAGTTTGACTAATTATTTTTAGTTAGATGATTTTATAAATCAATAGTAAGTTTATTTTGGGTTATATATGGGAATGATTTACCTATCATGGAGGATATGTGATTAGGTTAAATACTTTTCAATACGAGACTTTAAGCGAAGAAGATGTTATTTGGAGATAAATATTATGATTTATCTTGGAAGACTATATGATTAAATCCTTTAGAGATTTGGGTTACAATCTTAGTTTTGGTTTCTTTGAATAATTTTATTGATAGATGTTTGTTGAACGGTCTTTGTTGAACATTGGGTATTGTTTGAAAAATTTAGGAGATTAAGAATAGTTTTTTTATAAAGGATTATCCATTTTGGGGATTATATGATCTGGTAATAACCTTTTTGGTTTTGGATGTGGTCAAAAGACACGGGAAATATATAGTTATTTTTTGTGGATTAGGTTATTCTCAAGAAGTTAATTATTTTACTCTTAAGGTGATCAAGTCTTCCAAAATACTCATCTTTTGGAGAAAATATTTGTTTGTCTAAGAAATCTAGTAAAAGTTAAATGTCCACATGTCTAGTAAGTATGTTTCTTTATGTTTTAGTAAAGATCATATATAAATTCCTCAATGAAAAGTAACTTAAACCAAAAATGTTGTCTGTTAATTTTTCCTACTGGGGAATCAAATACCATTTAACCCATCACAAGTTTGTGATTTTCTGGGGGTTAAATTTATCCTAAACATGTTTTCTATCACTCTCCCTCAGAACATGACCGTTTGTTTTTTCTTCCATATCCATGTTTTCCTATATGGAATCCTAGTATGGGTTAACTTGGGTGACCTATGTACTTCTCTTTCTTTCTTTTAAAGTGATAGTTAAATTTAGTCTTTTTCTAATGTGGGGCTTTCAATGATGTTTCCAAGCCCAATTTTAAAATTGCAAGGACTCAACTCCCAAAAGGGGGGAATGATGTAACATCCCAGGTAAACAAGTAATATTACATTCTCATGTTTATCAATATTTTTGAAAAACATGTTAATATTAATTTTAAGAGAATTCTATGCTCAATGAAATACCCAATACACAACAACGAGTTTCTTGGAAATCTTACGTCGCACTCAAATAATAAAATAATATTATTTTAAAATGTGGTTAACACCTAGACATTTTAATGGAGGGAATGAAAAAAACTAACTAAAAAATGAATATATATGTTTCTCAAATATTTTTACTTCTATCCAATAAATGTTAGAGGATTAAAATGTGAATGAATCCTATTTTATGCGTAAATATTCTAATATTCCTTAAAAGGTCGATTAACTTCCTTTTTATGGAGAAACCTTTTTAAATCCACTTTTTGACAATTTTATTTGTTATATTAGACCAAATAAAATCCTTCTTTCAATTCTGGATATCGAAATTTACTTTATGTATGTTATTGTTATTTTTTTGATAAAGTTTATTTTTTATGAATATGTGAAAAACGTTGTATTCTAATTCAAATCCTTTTTTTAATATAATTTATTTATATGATTAGATAATATTTTGAATTGGTTTTGAAGTGAAATTATAATATATTTTTACCATTTAATTCAATTCTGGTCATTATAATTAATTTCACATTGAAATTGGACATAAACTAGTGTCAATCATTAAATAGAATTTGTTTCTTAAAAACATGATATTTGTTTTGACAGTTGGAATTTATTATTAGATTAATTAATGCAACATAAATGTATTTAATTTTTTAAAATAGACATAATTTTATATTTCGTAATATCAAATATAGCTTAGGGTGACTTTTTTTGTATATTTCTGAAAAATGTTCATTTTCAATGCATGGTGAAAAATACTGCATTTTAATTCAAAACTGCCTTTTCATCCAAATTATTTATATAGTTAAATTGTAATTTTAATTGGTTTTAAGGTGTAATATAATTATGTTTTTATCATTTAATATAATTTTGGTCATTGTATTTAATTTCACTTTTAAATTGGACGCAGAAACAAAACAATATTTTGATAGATTTTACTTCTTAAAACCCCATCTTTGGTTTTGACAATGGGAAGTATTATAAATTAATTACTATAATTTATGTATTTTGAATTTGGTAAAATGGAATCCATATTTGGAATCATAAGGTCCAAATTATTTAATTAATACACTTTTGTTTTTTGACATTATGAATAGTAATGACGGTAATTATCGTTAATCATTGTGATTAATTTGTAATCAGGTAGTTAAGGGTAATAAAATAATATCATAATAATAAAAAATGATCCCAACATGTGTCATAATGATACTAGTTGTGTCATTTCCGACCATGGAATGTCCTGTGCCAAACTTTGGGACCCCATGGAATCACTTTTGTGGTGATAGTGACACTTATTAATTTTATGTTTTTAAAAGGAAAGTATAACCAATGTTTGTATCACCCAAAGAAAAAAAAAATTAGTTTTGTCTATGTAAATGATATCTTGGACTATAAATAGTCATTTTAAAGCTAAAAATATTTCCTACATCATAGTAGTTTTTTTATAATTTCTAGACATTAAATAAATTAACTTATTTATGACACCATGATGATGCAACGATTACCTCATTAATGGATGATTTAAATAAAATGAAAAGATAATGTCAAATCTAAGACATAAAATTGTCAAAAACCTATTTGATGGGTGGATTTCAAACACTTATCACCTTTTCCTCGAAATATATCATCGTGGGAACATTAAAATCCGAAACTCATTATATAATAAAGTAACATTTCTTGACTTTCCAAGAGTGCCCCAACTCCCTCTTATAAAAGGCCCCCACCACTACCACCTTACCCAAACCTCTCAAGCATTTGGATTGACCACACTCTTCTCATTTTATCTCTCTATATCACTCTATTCATCCTAGAGGCCTTACCATAGGTAGAGAGCTGATCATGTAACACGTTTTGTTCAAACCAAAGGGAGTTACCCGATTTAAAGGTAACGTCCTCTCTTATGTTCTTTTGTTTTATTTTGCTTCTCCAACCTCCTAAAATAAATTTATTCCTCTATTTTGTAACAACATCAGTATCGTAAATATACTAGGATTTTTTCATAAGAATTATTCTAGCTACACTTACACACACCTCCGTCTAATGGTTAATGAACATACTATTTCTGTAGATAGCGAATTACCGCCTCACGAAACAATGATTGTTCTATATTCTCTTACCACCTATAATTGTGTCCATTATGATGGAACTATATTTATTTATGATATATATTATAATTTTTTCCTCTCTATTCTTCTGTATTTAACATTTAAAACATACCATTATGCTTTTCATGTTGTGAAAATGCGATAATTTCATTTGAGGAAGTGTGGACTACCGCCCCCTCAAGTGATGTGACACATTATTGCAATACATGGAATGTATAAAGAATGAAATTAATGAACTTATGTGAACTATATAACATATATACTATACTGCATTTATAATATATATATATATATCTCATTTATTTTTAATACCATTAAATACAAAATAGAAATGAAAGTAGCGTTCATGCGTACGTACGGCTTACCGTCTCCATGAACGGTGCATTTCAATTCTTAACTTTAAATGTTATGTAATATTATAAATGAAAGTATATAAAGTATATATATGATATATATGATATCTACATCATGAATATAATTATTGATATAATCTATTTTTAACACATGAACAACTTGTAATTATAAGAATTTTATTTTTGACTCAAGTACCAATGATTGACCAAACGACTGTTATTAACTTAAATAATTACATAATGTTCATAACATGGTAATAACATATATAAAATGAATAATGAACATAAAAAAATTTCTTAAAAAATTTTAAATTAACTCTAGTTTATTATTCAGGAGATTAAAGAATGATCGAGTCAAGTCGGACACGAGGTAAGGGGTCCAACCTCTCCATTTCTTTTTAAGTAGTCTCTTTTATATCATTATTTTAATCTCTTCTTTCATACAATTTTGGATGTTCTTCTATTTTCGTATTACTGTAAATTTTATGTTCATATGATGAGAGACCCTATTTTATTTCATTAATCCATTTTTTTGAAGTTTTATGTGGAACCGTTAGGCTTCTGAGTTTTCGTAAGGGATTTTTCATCTCACTTTTATTCCCATGATGTTCATTCTACATTTTACACTATTTACATTTAGTGGTGTATGGAAATTCCATTATTCTACTATTTTTTTAATATAATTTCGTTTATGGGTATTTACATAAACGTTGTATAGTCCTTCTTTCATGGGGTGTACGTTTTGAATGTTACCCAAATCAGTACGGGAACCTTTCACCCTCCTCTTTTTAAAAGACTTCTTTTGGTATGTATTTTAATTTACATCTTATTATGTTGGGATATGTTATCATATATCCTTATTGATTTAAAATATATTAACAAGTGATGATTTACCATTTTTTTCTCATCAACTCATTTTCTAAATTTTAATGTGACGCCCCTAGGCTGTCTAATTCTTACAAGGGAACTTCTTAACACAATTACGATTTCATTGGGTTCAACTTGTAGTTTTTGAATATGTCATTCTATTAATATGTGTGAATGTCCTATGATTGTTTTACACTTTATATCAACTTATATTGGGTGTATTTATATTTTTCACACATAATTATGAGATTGATTTATCCTTATGTTAAGGATACCTTCATTATAAGGGATTTCATCTCATTTTACATTTCTATTGAGACTTCATTGTTGTTATGCACCAATTCACTATTATATAGTGAATATACTGTTCTTTGGAATATTATATCATGACTCCCATTATTATCATGGTATTATAAAGTTCTTATTAAATGTTATTCCTCAGTTATTTGTATTCAAGTGTCTCTCATTTTGTTAAAAACTCTTTAACTAAAATATCATTTTAAATGTTTTAATGATTTATTCTTATAAATATTTCTCATTAATATCAATGTTTTCAAAATGGTTTTAAGGATTTATTTATATGGATATTAATGGTTTAAAAGGCTAAAATCTTCAAAGTGGTATGGGACACTTTGATTCAAAAATCTCTTTTTTAAATGTTTCAAATGGTTTTGAAAATTGTTTTTATAATGGATTCATTATTTAAATATCTTAAAAATGCTATATTGTTATTATAATGTGATAATGTTATCTTTCCATTATGCTTAAGTTATGTGTTATGATTATGTTATGGTTCTTGGCCATTGTTACATATACAGGTGGTTCTGTGACAAACCTTGGGCGGGTGAGTCCGAGATAGCTCTCTAATGCATTGGGTAACGAGACAGAGGTAAACGTTAATGTTTCTACTAATTGATTTATGGAATATTTTATGATGGTTAATCCAAATGTGACTCCATATGTAGTTGTGATATATACAAAGAAATTTTGATATGGATTTCATAAGTTACCTCTATGATTTATGATTTGTCTGTGTTACTCATTAATTATATGATTTCGTAAGGTATGTTATGAATAAAAAGTATTGGTTTCATTGATTTGTATTTATTGATGGGTTAATGTTTCCTTTCCTTATTATGTAACCATTACCGAGCTTTTTGTGCTCATCCCATGTTTTTGAAATGTTTTTCTAAGACATAAAGTGGAATTGGTTCATGTATGGGATAAAGGAATGTCATGCTATCTAAAACAAGGAACTGGACATGAATATTTTATTCAAGAGTTTTTATTTTGTGAAAAAAATAGAAACTGAGTAGATGTGTCTACTTTGTAATCATTGACATGTAATAGTTATGTCCTAATTCTCCAATAATATAAACTTGAAGAGATTCCCAATGTAAATTACGAATTTAATTCAAAATTATGTAATGTTTTAAGGCCGGGTCCTTATAATATCAATGACTAACGTTTCCTTTTATTCTTATAGAGTAAATGAATTTCGTAAATTCAAGAATATGATCTTGAAAGAAAATTTTTTTCCATACACCTTATTATCTGAAATATAAATTTTTATTTTACTCATCATAGATATATGGTTTTTGTGATTTTTGACATTCACTTGATCATTCAAATTATTTTTATAAATGTACCCTAATACCCACAATCATTTTTTTCAGAATTATGCTATTCATATAATTCTATATTTACACATCACAACTATGTTTAACTTCTTGTAATCCTAGTTATCAGTTATTATAGATGTTCTTTAATAATAAATTTCCATATGATTATATGTTTTTTAAACCTTTATACGATGTGGTTTTTTAACAAATTGAATATCAAAATAGAAATTTGTTGATTTCCGAGACCATGTTAAAATTGAGAGGATAAATCATTTTGATATTTGGGAGAATTTAAGAAAAAGAACATTTTAAAATAATATAATTTTATTTTATATTATAAGTTTCATGATAAAATAATCTTAAATAAACCATGAAATATATTTCATTAAATTCAACCTCTTCGATAGTGATTGGAACATGCAATCCCAAGCCTGAATGAATCGTGATATAGTATATTGTTAAAAACTGGCCCTTAAATAGGTGGGTATGAATACTAATAAATAGATTAATAAAACTATTATTATCTAATGATTTCAAATCAAATTAGAAGGATTTAAAATAAATAAAACGTTTTTAAAAAATATTTTTTTTCTATAAAAAATTTTGATCGTGCTCTACAAAAATATTTATAATTAAACATTCAACTATTTCTAGAAAATTTATTTTGAAAAATGAAAATAATTTTTGATATCATGATATCAAAAATATATTTGGAATAATTTTTTATATACTTTGATTATTGTTATTAATGAATATATTAATTTAAAAAAAATTCATTTAAAAAATTTACAACGTAGATTTTTTTTTCAAATTATATTTAAATTAATTTTTTTCAATAAAAATAAAAAAAATCAAATTATGGTAATTATAATCAAATAAATGTATAATTTTGATATTAAAACCATCTATATTTATGAGATTTTTCAAATTTTAAATGAAATAAAATATCTCGTCTGTGGGTTATTTATATATTTGTTTATTCAATATCTATGAATTAAATTTGAAAAAATGGATTCGATATTTTAAATTAGAATATTTGTTATTACCTAATATGTTCAACTTAATTTTTGACAATCATGAATTGTAAAAGCACTAAACAGTATTTACTATGATTTAAGTAACAATTGTTTTGTTGTGAGTTAAACTAAAGTGATAAGGGTTACGATGACATAAATACTTCTCAAATTCACATTTATTGGAAATATTTTCATCATAAATTCTATAAAATTATTGATATACCTGTATTTGATATTTTTTCCATGATAATTTTTTTGGTATAATCTATTCTTTTCCAAAATATCACGTGCTTCTTCGTTCCCATTTATGAAAGACCTCACCCTTCCCTCCACTATTAAATCATCACATGTCCTTTTTTAAACATTCCCTAACCTAGTCACATACATAATCCAATCCCATAATAAATGATTCCTTTGTTTAATCATTAATCCCTCATTGTAGTAATTTTTTTGTAATTCTCTGGAGGTCATATGAAAAGCGATAACATTATTAAATGATCGTTTTTATTCTATTTAATATCCCACATCCTTAATATACTATTAAAACATCATAGATAAGAAAATTGTATCTTACATATACATATATGTTATTATTTTAATGTAATGACAAGTATTCATCTTATCTTCAACTAAATGGCAGTTAAATTGATATTTCTTGTTTACAACAGACAACCGCCTAACATACCATTGTAACTCTGTTTCCATCATTTCATATCTAAAATTTATATAATAATATATTATAAATTATATTTATGATATTATTATTTATCATTATTTTTAATATGTCATGTAACTTTTTAAATTTATTCCATTTAAAATATTATAATGTCAGTCATCTATACATAAGACTAGCACCTAGTGAATATATATGACTTATTTTTCAATTAAACATTTCAATAAATGTAAAATGGAGAAAATTAATGAATATTTTTGATACGTATGAGATGATATTGACTCACTTAAATTATTATATCACCCAATTACATACAATTTCTCGCATTAAGGGAATGATATGGTTACTTGTATATACATATGGAATACAATTTCCATGAAGTGATGCAATAAATTTTCATGTTCAACATTCACAAATGGTTATGAATATATATATAATTACAAAAGATTATATTTTTTTGATTTTATATAATTATTCAGAACATTTATATATATATACTATGCACAATAACTATAACATTAATGATAAGATGTGAATGAGAGAATATTGAAAATTACACATAAAACATTTATAATAAATAAATATTATGAACCAATTAGAGATAAAAAGAAATAATAGGCACATATATAATTTTATATATATCTATATGTTTATGGTATAAATTAATAACATTATTATTTCTATAATAAATTTTAATAAATCGTGATCAACATAAGGAAGGATTGTTGTATGTGAATTCAACTCAATTTCATTTCATATTTTTATTTTATTTCTTCATTATGTTATATATGCTATAATTATGTGTATTTTTAATTTTTTTTTATATTTAATATCTAGTATAATAATTTTGATTTATGATTGATATGAATAAAAAATTCATTGGTTAATTTTCAAATCAAAAATATGATCTTCATTTGGGATTGTTTATAAATCTCAATTTAACCATGAATATTGATTCTTGAATTCCTAATAAATGGAATTATTTGATCAATTTTTAATATGCAACATTAATTTTCATTTACACCAGTTAATCATCATTTTTTAAAGTAGTATTACCATTTTATACTATTTTTTACTTAATATGATAGATAAATTTGTTTTTATAAAATCTAACATAATTTTCCTCTTAAGTCAAAAAATAATTTTTTAAAAAAATATGTTGTTAAGAACTAATTCCAAAATGTGTTCCTAAATTTTTATAAAAAAATTATTAATGTCAATTTTTCTATGATGGAAATTAAACAAAAAAATTAAAATGAATCTTCATGCTATTTTATAAACATGAACAATTTGTATTTTTTGAAAATTTTAAATTTTAAAATATTTTTTACGTGTACAACATGAATAAAATTTAATTTCATCATGAACAATCACTGTTTTAATGAATCCATTATATGATTCAAAGTCTATTTTCATATAAAATTTGATTTAAAATATTTTATATATTTAGGATTTAAATTTATTCCATAAGTAAATAATGGTTTTTTACTAAAAAACTTTTTTAATTTATTTTACTGCTAATTCTATTCATTAATGATAAAAAACCATTGTTATTATTAACATTAACTAAGAATATGTTGTATTTATACAATTATTATTATTTATATAGATTTTTTATGATAACTTCTACATATGTAATTATTAAAATTCAATTTTAGGTATTATTTATTGGTCATTTTATTTCCCAGTAAGTATTTATATTAAAGTCATAATTGGACATTACATGTTCACTATATATCAATAATAATTATCATTAATTTGATTTCAAATAAAACACATATCATTTCTATATACAATTTATTTTATTGAGATATAATTTTTTATTTTGGTATAAGATGATAAATTTTTAAGAATTACTAAATATGGATATTTAATGATATTAAAGAGTGTTCATGAAATAAATAGTTTTTTTTATAAATGATGAGTGCATTTTAGATATCATTACATGTGGGGATTATAATAATATAGCCCTTCAATGAATAACTAGTTTCCTGAAGTATATCATTAATCTATAATTCAACAGGTTTTTTTTGATAGTTTCATACTGCCATTTGAATGATCTTAACATTATATGTATCATGATGTCTATGATCCTAAAATAAAATTATTTTTTCATTTCGATTATTTTGAACATAGTGATTATTATCTATGATATTTTTAAAATCATATTATCTATAGAAAAATTTAAATCATAGTTATTGACTAAATGGAATCAATTTTTAATTATTTAATTTTATATAATGATTCTGAATTATCTATTTAAGATTCTCAACATATTTAAAGATAATGAGAGTTTTTTTATTTAACACTCCATATTGGTTATTAAATATCTACTAATGATAGAATTCTTTTTAAATTGAATCTATATTTGTTATGTATATATCAATATTTATTTTCTCAATATCTACTAATTATAGTATTGTAATTTAAAGGGATTCTGTGTTTAATTATATATCGTTATATATTTAATATTCCATGTTTTTAATTTTATTTATGTTATTTAAACGAATTGTTTTCTATTATTTAACTCTCCATATTAATTATTCGTTATGTAATCATGAGTGTAATGTTATTAATTAAATTTCAACTCTGTTCAAATATTTAACATCCATAGTGATTATTCCGTTTTTATTTTCTTATTTACTCAGGGAGATTCTGCTTTATTATACACATTCATGGAATTTGAGCACCCCTTTTTTCTTTACATTAGAATTCGTGAAGTTATTATGAATGATGGTAATGTAAATTTATGTGGTAATGATAACATTCTTGAATACAATATTATCATGTAATTTTTTATATTACAATCGTAATATAAAAATAAGGTATGAATTAAGTTTACCAATAATACTAAAATATTTTCTAACAGAGGTTGAAATTCCTTAATTGTGATTAGATTATAATATAGTATACACCTAATCTAGGTCACTGGATTATAGGTAGTTATAAAAACTCATTCATATAAATATTTTTCATATAATGGAAATGGAATCAAAATATGGTGGTACTAAATTTCATAATTAGGTATATTTATAGTTGATGGTAACTTGGATCGACAATGAGTAATCAAAATGGAAAGGTAAATAAGTGAAATAAGTTTATATTTACTCAAAAAATTTATATCATAATTAGTTCTGTAATAAAAAAAGTATAAGTTAAGTAAATAAACAAGTATTTGAAATAATAAATTATCCTAAAAGGAATTACATCCAAATATGATATCATTGTGAAAAAATTAATAAGAATAATAATAAATGCATTCTCTATGAAAGATATCATTTATTATTGGATTTTATTTTATCAAAAATATATTTAACTCTACCATCAATACAAATTTCTTGACGAATTAAAACTAAATGAAGAAACCCATTTAATTTTGTAAAAAAAATTTAATAATGAGATATGTCAAGGCAGAAAGCACATATATAATGATGGTCCCCACGCATAACATTGATTTCAATGAATTCCATAAATATGAACAAATAAATTGAATTCCAAAATAATATTCCCTATAAACAAATATCTTAATCGTGTAAGGAATATAGATTTATTAATACATCCCAATGGATGAAAATAAATTACTTGGTAAATATCATCCTATGAATTGTACATTGGTTATGAATTATTCGTATTCATGATTCAAAAATTTTGTAAAATATAATGTAAATAATATTCTTCATTAATAAATTTGTATTCATGTAAAATAAATTAATGGGGGAGTATATACATTATATAAAATGGAATGAGTTCAAATTTACCCATATTTATCACTGAAATGAAAATTGTTTATATTTCAATTAATATTATCATTATTTTGAAGTGAGAATAAATTAATCCATTATCTATACTAGAATTAAATGAAAATAATATTTGTGTAAATAAAAAATAATATAATTAAATTTAATTACATACATACTATTATAATTTCAATTTCTATGAATAGATAATATATACCAACAAAAAGAAATCAGGTTATCAAAATTTTTATCACGTTTTAATTTTAATGCTAAAGTCCCATAGATGAAGTAATTTTTAAACAAAAATAATAACATATAATATAATTTATTTATCATATTACATGTAAAATGGGTTGTATGTACACTATATAATGGAAATTAGGTTCAAAAAATATAATAAAACTCAATGAATGAATATTGAGATGATGTCTCATACCTCACAAATTCCGTTATTGGAACATTATTTAACCACATGTAAACTAGTTTTAGGAATTTTTTCAATTTATAACAGAAACATATTCATAAATATAATATCATATATGATCCTATTATTAAATTTTACTTTCCATGTTCTTACACACTTTCATTATTTTCATTGTTTTAGATGCTGATTTCCCTATTTTCTAATTCACAGTTTGACATTAGTGATATAGTTAATATGAATATTATATAAATATTTTTTAAAATTATACTAATGCTATTAATTTTTTATATGATAATTATATAAATTTTATGAAATATTTATGAATGGTGGACATAAAAAAATAAATCAGATCACATCATTGAAACAGTAATTCATATGTACACACGAGAGATGATATCATTTCCATAATGACTGAAGGCTGTGGATTTTGAGGATATAATAATATTATTGAATTAATAACATCTCATATATATCACATATATTTATAAATATTGTTCTAATTACATTCTTTGTAATCTGTCACAAACCCCTCTGTACAATGTGTACCCCTCCTCGATCGGCAATGGGAGATGATAAATAGTGACACGTGCGTCATGCCTCTAGTAGGCCCTAGGAAGGAAAGTAGATCCGAGGTTATAGTTAACAGATATATGGGAGGAATTACACTCTAAGGAAAATAAATGTGAAAGAGGGAGAGATATGAATGACAACAACCAACACATTCTTAGACTACAATAAGAAATAAAACCCAAGTGCACATATATTATGAAATTGATGAACTACTTCATATAAAATGAAACAATATGTTCCAAAACAAAATAAAGGATGACAGTGACCATGAATCCCAAAATAGTCCAATTAAACCTAATGCTAGTTATAACCAGCCTAAAAACTAAACATATCAAACATACCAGAATATCATTTTATATATATGTTGGGTGAGTGTAATACAATATTCAATAGGATCCTTCTCATAGCCTCTAATACAAATGATAAAAAATAATTCTAAAGCACAATGACCATCATTTGAAACTAACTCTTAACATAAATAAATATAAAATGTTCACAGCCTCTCCACAGATACTCTCACCAAGTTTCTCATGTAAGATTATATAATATAATAAATAATATCAATTGTACCCTAATATAGATTCCACACTACTTTTTCACTCTTCCAAAACATCCCATATCTTGATCATATTTAATTAAAAAGTGTAGCTAGTAGAAACCATTTCAAGGAACTGTAACATACACCTTGTTCTTCACACCACCAAATCCATGTAACCAAATTTATCCAGGTTGTTTCTTTGAGACACCACAACATGTAAAATGTGTATCATACATAGTGCATTATAAAAAAGTCCATCACAACCAATTCAAAGAGTAAACAACCACATGCCATCACATCATATACACAATATCCTTATAGTAGTCCTTATTATAATCTATCCACAATACATGTGTCAAATAATAAACAGATTCCATTACAATCCTCAACAAACATATATATGGAAAAATAACAACCTTGAATTCCATCACAAGTAACTATCTTGAATAGAGAGTGGGGTCATATGGTGTACTCAGGCATCCAACATCCTATTGGGATATTAGGGAAAACCCCAGATGGCTCGAAATCCATGTGATCTAGTTTCCCTACCCGATAGATTGATGTAGTGTATAATGTCACCAAAATTACAAGTCATAACATTGATTACAAACACACTATGGGAATATCCACTTCTTAGAATCAATTATAAATAATGTATCTCAGACTCCATGTTCCCACTACTATGACCGAATATCCAATATGGTGAAAACTATTTAATGAACTACATTAATTTATATTATTCCATTTCATCAGTTTCCCATTACGTAAATTTATTCTTAAACCTTTTCATTTACATATTATCATACACTGGAACCATAACAATGATTAATTCCCTATGTGCATAAGAAACCCATGTCAATTTAATCTTATAATCATAACATCATCATTACATACCATAAATCTCTAGCCCCATATGATAATTCATTATTCAATTATTAAAATTATTAGATTCCATGTTATGAGGTACTCTAGGAAACATATTATAATACCAAATAAAGAATGGAAACATGAACATCCATCCACGTTATGTAGTTTTGAAAATAATGTGTATAATAAAACTGCCAGTACATAAATGAAACAACATATTCAAACCAGAATACAACATTATAATCAATGGGTAATCCTAGATTCAACCCATTACATCATCCCCATTGTTATTTCTGTCACCCACATGAATATCCCTATCCATCTCTCCATCGCAAGATTTAATTGTTGCTACAAAAATTATGCCCCCCACCCTAAAACCACAACATCCCTCAAGGCACATCTATCCCATGCACACATAAAATGTGGGCACTCCCATGCCAGAAGCCCCCACAAACCTCTTGGATCACATCATATCATGAGAATTATGAACCAAACATATAAATTATGCGATAATCCCTAATAAGAGGCATTCATCGTTCACACAAAATAATCCCTCAAGAATCCAAATCAAAAAGAACTCGAACATTATAAGAAAGAATGTGACCCAATCCCAAGAAATGTGTTATCTTTTATAACACAATAGATTTTAAATCCTCCTTGAATTAAATGCTTCATTATTTAAATGTTTCAATTGTGGGAATCCTAAGGAAAAATATATCAAAATTTGTAACAAATTAATTAAACTATTAATTTAACATTACATTAATAATTTTATCCACAAGAATCAAAATTCATCACATATTTATTCAATTAATAATTCATCAATGAAAAAATTTATTAAAATAAAATTAAAAAACCAAACAGGTATATTGAAAACTCCTCTTTTTTAGTTCAGCTAATTAATATTAAATAAATTATAGTTTTACGTTTTAACCAATTTCACATGCCAACTAAGAAAAAAACCACAACATAGATGTCACAACATCAAGAAAAATAAGGGAAAAGTTTTTATCAAGGAACAAAACAAAAACATCACAATAATTATGATACCAATTCATTAATATATTTCAAATAATAATTTGTTTTATTTTATTGTTATCCAATGTTAAAAATAATGACATCTATACAATTTCATGAAAATAATTAGAGATGTATTCAATCCCCTAACTCAAAATGAATTTAATTTTTTTCACATTTTAATAGAAAATGAAATTTAGATCTCAATTTCCTCTCCCAGAAGAAATGAATCCACAAAAGGATATCTCCCCACAATCGTGCCAATAAAAAACAACTACAATCATAGAGATTAAGAACCAGCACATGGTAAACTGTAATGAGAGGAAAAAAATTGATGAAACTACAATAAAAGAGGTAGCATATTCATTTTGGTGAAGATGTGTTGATATAGACAAGGTAGGGATCAAGCCATAGAACGAGACGGAGGGAACTAAAGATATAGGTTTTGAAAAATCGATGTCACTAAAAATGTTATAAAACATTAAACATCTTGGATTTAAATAATGAGAAACCCCCTTTACATTGTTTAATATTTGGGGTTCGGTTAAAAAAAAGTGTGTCACCTGTTTATTTATTTAAAATAAAATAAATACACATCATAAACCTATCATAGAAAATTTTTAATTCTTACACAATATGTAATTATTTATTCTTTGATAAAAATATTTCCGAACTCCCCCACACATAATTCGAACCTCCTCCGAGAACCCTGGTCTTGGGATGCCTGAAATGGGCCGATCCATTCGGATTTTTTCCCTTAGATTATAATCCACTAATAACATTCTCTTCCATGAGAATCCAAAAGAAAAAAATAGTGGATAAAAAATGTGGTTATCTGAATATCCTCCCTACGATATACCTCTCAAGGCTCTCATCACCACAGAAGCCTAACCAGCTTACAAAACCACCTGCTGTATTACATGTTTAGTTGATGAAATAATTTTCCATTCTTCAACGCTTATAGAAGGAGAGTAGAATCATCCAAACATAAAAAGATAAAAACAAAAATCACATAGATTACTCTGCACGTCTTCATCTCCCATGAAAATATTTTAAACCCCAACAAGTGACATAATGAATCCATCTCACACATCATAAAAATTATACAACCACGAAATGAATAGTGTCATAAGAGAAGAGTTAAACAAAAAATAGTTCAATGTACTGAGCATGTATATATGAATCAAATTCTTAGATACCCACCATCACAACACCAAGTCACTGTAAGACACAAACAAACATAATAGAATGCTTTTGTAGCACCGTCAATTGGTGATCATGAATCCCAATGAGATTCTCCATGAAAGTCATGTTATCATCCACATAGATCTCATCCAAATCAATGATGTGATTGTCATCATGAAAATAACTACATAAATATGATCTCCAAAAAACATTGTTCATCTATATCATCTATTTGGGATGCTCTAACTGGTACACCACAGCTCCAATGTGAGCCAACACCTGGAAAAACCTATCTAACCGTGGAGAAATCATAATTTCATGACCAATCCTTCACTTCCCATGAAGTGTAGATAGATTCAAGAACACATGATCGACAACATCAAACTCAATTGGCCTCCTTCAATGATCGACATAGAATTTATGACAATCTCATGCATCCTTCATCGCCTTGTGAGTCACATTAACCTTCTCAATCATATTATATAACAGTTCCTACCAAATAATTGCATACTCTATAACACAGGTATAGAACAAAAACTAATGTAATTTTCATCCATAGAGGGCATTTAAAACTTCTCTATCAATGGTGGAGTGAAAAATATTTTTTTAAGATAACTCCACTAAGGTAAGGTGACTCATCCACGAACATAAAAATTTCAACACCCAATTACACACCATGTCTTCCAGAGTCTGGACGGTCTATATTGACAGATCATCCCACAGTGGAAGAAAATTAGTTCTAGGGAATAACTGTAAACCAAAAGCATACTGGATACCTATCCACCCCCTAGAAGTAAAATGGGGATCTCGATCAAAAATTATAATCTTCATGACCATGTGGAGTCTCCTAACCCCATTCCGATATAGCCTCGACAAAAAATTTACAATGATTTACTCTATGATTTCTATAAAGTTTCTTGATTTCATTAGAAGATCTCTTTCCACCCATATAGCATCATATAATCCCCAATATTACGGAAAACTGGTAAAACCTTCCATAGAGATTTCCTCCCACTTCCACTAAGGAAAATCTAATGGCTGAAAAGAACTACTAGGACTGTGATGCTTGACAAGAACCTTCTGGAATTCTAAAAAACAAGACACATACCTAGAAACACCCCACATCAAACCAAGCCACCAAAACTGACCCATCAAATCCTAGTACAACATTTCTAGGTCCGGATGTACCACATAGAGAAAACTATGAAACTCTATGAGAACTATCTCACACATTACCAATGGAATGTAAATCCTTCCCTGATACAATATTCATTGTGGCTCATCTATATTCCAACCATCTGGGGCCTTACCACAAGAAAAAATTGGTCTATAAAGACGTGCACATCAATATCCACCAAAAGATATTCCCCCACTTGCTGCACAAAATAGCATTGCACTTTCATATTAAAAAGTCACAATTCTCCACCAACTTCTCCCATACCTATATTCAATGCTAAAAGTTCTTTCATCACTCTCTACGAATCAATAATTAACTCACTGCATCCCTTTTCAAATTCTGGATCAGTGCTTCTGCCTCAACCTTACCCTTTCAATGTGTATATTAAATCGTTAAATCAGAATCTTATAAGAATTCTATCCTCACACAATGTCATAAGGATATGTCCCATTTGGAGAAAACATTCATTAGGAACTTATGATCAATGGAGACCACTAAATGATTTCTGACGACATAATGTCTCTAAATAATCTAGAAAAACTACCATTTCCAACTCGAGATCTTAGGTGTTAGAATTATTATCAAGGGAAAGTATCTACAAAGACCCATAAGAAATGGAAAATCCTTTCTACATCATAACAACATCCAACCCAAGATGTGATGTATCATAAAAAACTTCTAACTAAAATTTTTCTTTTAGAATAAAGTCATCTACGAAACTAACCAACATCCCAACTATATACTAAAAAAATTTATGACGCAGATAATTCCACATGAATGATTCATACTATCTATTCACCACCATCAGAGTATTTTCTACCCAAGATAAATCGGCATCGAACCTCTTGTAATATCGTAGAGGAACATCGAATCATTGCACCTCTGCTGCTATGTTGGGGGATTCAATGTAAAAAACATATTATACATTTATGTAATATTCAAAAAATCCCTACTTGTATAAACCATGCCCCGTGAAACGAAATTTTCAATCCCAAAAGACATGCTTCGGAAAACATCAAAAATATAATCATAGGGAGAATAACTCCAAAAATGACACATATCTGATTAATGATCCTCCTCGGATGTAGAGTACTCAAGGATTTCAACGATGAAAACCACCAACAAAATATACAGGAACTCATGGGACATAAAATTCACTAACCCCAAGAATAAACCAAGAGAATCTATCACACCAAATGCAATAACAACCATGTCGTAATTCACATGATGACAACAGGTTGTAGTATTTATGATATACTCATCCATATATTTCATAGGATGATATCTTAATTCAATACTAATTTTAAAGTACCAAATTGCATCCTTCACATAATCAAATAAATCATAAATCCATCGAATATGATGGTAATTCATTATTTTAACTTGGTTTAAGAGACGATAATTAAAACACAACCACAAAATGCCATTAACCGTCTTTATGAACAAAATCGGGGCACAATATGGTGAAAAACTCATATGAACAAAAACATAATGTAACAGACCATGCATATTTATACAAAACTCTCAAAACTTGGAAGGTTTTATCTTACCCTGCATTCTACCTCTAATACAACAATTTCACGACCCCCTCCCCACAATGTGTAACCCTCATGGGAAGATAATTGGATTATAAATATGGTGACATAGGAATCACATGACTAGTAATCCCCATGATGGTGACTAGCATCGAGGTCATATTAAAAAAATATGAGAAACATTTCCCTCTATTTGAACACATGAAATAGAGAGAGATATATGAAAAGAAAACAAACTCGGGATCAGATATCAATACAAAGGAAAACCCAACTGAACATATGTAATGGTGTGAAATTACTACTACAACATAAAGGAAACTATACTACCAAAATAAAAGGATGACAATATCCATCAATCCCAAACTGCTCATTCTAAACCCCTAGATAATAGAAACTAGTATGATCTCCATCCTTCTCCGACGTACAGAAAAATAGTTTATATTTATGTGAGGTGAGTGTAACAGTATACATACTATGATCATCCGCAAACCCTCTCGTTAAAATGATAATGAAAGCATGATAATGTACAGTAAGAAACAACAGAAAGTAACTTATCCCTTTAAAATGTATACTATATTTGAATCCTCACCATGGCTACTCTCACCAAGTATCTCATAAAATAGCATATAATATAATAAATAATATACAGGGTTAACCTATACTGCTTCCCCACTTGTTTACTGCTCTACCCCAACATTGCACGTCCTGATGATCTCTATCCAAAAACGTCTATCCCGAAAAAACTAGGAGAAGTACCACAATATGAACCTCATTCATCAAACCACCATTAAAACATAACAAAAAGTAACCATGATTTTTTTTGGATCTACTAAAAACTTTATCACATGTATCATATGTGAGGTATTATTCCTCAAGCATTCAAAGCCCATACTCGGAGTAAATAACCTAAAGACATCAAAGCCTATAAAAAATAATCCTACAATAGTCTATAGGAAAATACCTCTAGAATAAATGTGTGTGAAAATAATAACATTCTATTAAAGATCATAACACACATATTTGGGAAAATAACAATTTCTCATATTAGAACAAGTCACTAACATGATATGACAGTTGGGTCATAGGGGTAATCAACGATCCCTCCTCCCAACGGAATTTTCATACCCCCCCCCACTCGAGGGCTCAGAATCCCATGGGTGTTAGTTCCTTATCCGACCTACTAGGGTAGTGTATAAATATAATAATAATACATGATATAATGTTGCTCTAAACAAAAATAAGGTTATAACATAGTCTTAGACTCAACTGAAGATAACCTCTAAGGGACTCAATGTTTCCACAAATAAGACTAGATATCCTATATTCCCACAACCATTTAAAGAGGTACATTTAGTTATTTTATAATTTTTCATCATTTTTACATTATGTTAATTTATTCAAAACAATTAATTAAACATTAAAATTTTCACATTATTTGACATTAGTATCACAACAATGTTCTATTCCCTTTGGGGCATAAGCAACACAAGTGATGTACTACTAAGAATTAAAAACTTATAATTTCATCCCAGAAATCTCCAACACCATGGGTAAAATGTTTATTCATTTACAAATATTATTTCCATCCATATTACCAAGTGCTCTAAAAAAATATCATAATCTAAAAACATTTTATGTATCAAAGCAAATATATCTAACTAATCCATTGGGGAAAAGAAAAGATGACAAATAAAGCTGGTCATCGGCCTAAGAAAAGATTCAAACAGGAATACACTTTTTATATCAACAGGTAATACTATCTTCTAAAAGTACTATCTTCCCTGTTGTCCTTCCCGACACTCACAAACATATATGGATGCTTCATTTCATCAAAAGCATCAACATCCCCAACAAAACAGGTCCTCTCCACGCCAAATAACACAATAACCATCCAATCTCATCGATCATAAGATCAGATCACATCCAGGTCTTCCTATCCATCAATCCAAAACATCCCTACATGCGCACATCATATCACAAGATATAGGAATAAAACATAGAAACAATTATATTTTCCTTAAATGAATAAATTGATCTTTCACCGACAATGACCCCTAACATCTCCAAATCATAAGGAACTCGACCTTCAAAACAAAGACAGTGACACAAGTATGACAAAGGCATGTTATTTTATCAAAAAACTGATTATTAATCCTTATAAAATTAATCGATTAGTTATTATATATGTTCCAACTATGGGTCACCTAATTATCATGCTATCAAAAGCCATCAAAATAATAAAACAATGATTTTATCAGTCCTTTAATTCTATTATAAATAATAATCAATATGATTTACATATTTATTCATTAAATATTCATACATGAATAAAATGATTATTATCAAATTTGAACAACAAACTAATACGTTAAACATGACGATTTAATCCTTTTGATAAATAATTAACAATTAATCCTGGCATTATGTTATTTACCAAAATCACATTCCAATCCAGGCATAACAATAACAATATATATATCAAACTATCTATCAAAACAATAGGAAAACAATTATCATGGCACAAAAAACACAACAATGTGAACGATATCAATTCATTAATTCAATTCAAATAATTATAAGGTAAAATTCATTGTGATCCAATGTGTTAAATCCTTATTATTATATGATTTCACCTATATAATTATATAAGGAATGAGTCCCATACCTCATAAGGTCATCAATGTACATAGAATGATAATGTACCAATGATATAGATCCAAATTTTCTCTCCCATAATATGTCTATCCACCCAATGATGTAGTGAAACAACCACGACAATAACCAATCAATACCACTCAATTATTAAAATAGAGATCATATACTATCACATGGAAAAGAGGAATGTGATGAAAGAGATTTTTGGAACCACAAATGATAATTTTATCATTACTTGTATCATATAAGAATCGAGGGAGGGAAGTTGGGGATCAATCCATGGCAATGTAATCCCCAAAATATAAAAGAGTGGTTCGTTCGGTTTCTTGGAATGGGAGGGATGTGTCGAAACTGCAGTGTTTGACATACCTGATAGGATGAAAATGAAATAAAACATACATAATTGTTGATATACATTACATGTAATCTCCTTAAACATTGTTTAATCCTCATGGTTCAGTTCGACCAAAAAAACGTGACATCTTGTATAATATTTAAACCCGAAAACTAACACATTGTGGACATCACTTACATGGTGTGTAATAATTACATGGAATGTAATCCATCATACTTCCAATAAGTCATAGAAAATATCCACCATAATTATTTAGAGCCTCTTCAAAGAACCGTAGTCTTTAGAAACATGCAAAGGTAATATCCACACTTATCTAAACTCTTATATAAAGTGTTATTGAAAAACAAATCACATCGGTTCAATAGGTAGTTTTCTATCATATACAAATTCCACATTATAATATTTTAAATAAAATGGGAATTAATGAATTTATATATGTTGTAAAAAATAAATTATTATACAAATATCATAAATATAATATTCATGTGTTAAATCCATAATTGTTTCCATCCTTTTAGTGTTATGATGAAAAATAAATTAACTCAATTCATGAGGTGGTTCTCCATTATACAGTTGATCGATAGTTTCATTTCCCATTTGATGGAATATGATATGTATATATTTCATGACACTAATATAATAATTTATATGTATGTAAATGAAACTATTATTATTATACAAGACATATTGAATTACATCTAATGATATCATAAAATTGATATATTAAAAATCCATTATTAGGATGGTTACATCTTCTTCATAAGTCCACCTTTGGTTTACCTCAAAATCTTTCATAAATGGGATTTGTGATAAAATAAATTCTTCTAGTTTGAGAGTTGATTTTCATGGAATTTAATTAAACTAGTATTTTTAGAAGAAAATTTATTTGTTTTTTGAATTTGGGAGGGGGCCATTTGTCCCTATTTAAGTGGGTACGAAGACACACATAGTATTTTGAATGCAAGCAATTGATGTCACAACTAAATAATGAAAACAGTGTAAAAAATTATTATTATAGCCTCCTATAATTTTTATGCTATAAAATGTACATGTAGTTAGATTGGGAATGTTTTTTCATTTTAACCCATATCTTAATAGTTTAACCACCAGTTATATCATTTTTTAACTCCCACAATAGTAAATATATTTTAAATATTATAGTATTAATAATGGTTAATATATAATGATCTTATTATATAATATATTTTATTTTTATTCAAAATTTGGAATCCATTTTCTAAATTAAATCCACTATAGTGTTGGAATTTAATTTAAATTTATACATTATGCACTATATTTAATAATCATTCCAAAGAGAAAATTCTAATAAGTATATAATGTTTTATTATCAAATTTTAATATTGAATTTTTTAAATATTAAAAAATTAGAATAATTGTAATATTTATTTTCTTATTTTTATTAAAAATATACTGAAATTTTAATTTCATTTTAAAATGATTTACATGAAGATACATTTTTAATAAAAATTGATTTTTTTACCACACAATGGAAAATAATTTTTTTTAACACACATGAAATTAATATTTTAATAATATTTATAATTGTTTTTGTAAATTAATTTTATCTTATAAAATAAATTTTTTAAAAGTGTTGCAAATGAATCCTACAATCAATGTTCCTGGAAGAATGCAACTGTTTCTTTAAAAAACTACAAATTTTTAGAAAAGTATCTCTTTTTTTAAAATAATTGGAATTATTATTTTTAATAAAAATATAACCAATTAAGGTCTATAAAATTTTTATAATTTTTATAGTTTATTTATTATTATTCATACATACATATTTAATTTATCCATTATTATGGTCATGTTTATATAATATTTTTATAGTAAAAAATTTCGTTTATACATTTTGTTTCATGTATTTTTACAAATCAATGTGATATAATTTATTAAATATGTAAAAAATCAAAACGGATTGGTGAGTCAAATCAATCCATCATACAAAAATTTCATCCTCATAATTTCATGGATTTTTCTTCCAAATATACAAGTTTAGTTATTATTCATAATATCCAATGAATAGCACATTTACTCCACTTCTTATTTATTTCTCCAATGGATATTTAAAAATAAAGTCATTTGATTATACAATATATTATCCTCCATTAAAATAATATGGATTTTTTATTTATAATATGATATATTAGGTTCAAAAACTATTTAGTATGAGGTGATCACGTGAGTTGGGTTTGGCTTTACTTATTTACATGTGATATATAGTACACATAATGTACTTATGGGAGACATGGTGGAAATTCCAAATGATATTACTAGCTCCAATACCTTTTAAAATTTAAAAGGGAATGATCCACCCATGACTCATGTTTTTCCTTCTTCCATTAATTATGAAACCCTTCCATAGAAAATATTGTTTGAAAACACGATATCCCACATGAAATTCCAAATCATTTATCTAATTGACTTCCTAACCCTTTTTCCTATATTGAAATGTTTTAATGTGAGACTGACTATGAGTTTCCTTCATTTTTATCTCTTCAATATGTTCTCGGTATACGTGTTTCTATTCACCAACATCATCCCATCAAGTTTTCATATGACGTCACATGTCTTTTAATGATTTATATGGTTCCCGTTGCAATCATATAAGGAATTCATTTTTTAAAGGAAAATTATACCATTGTTAAAAATTTAACCCATAGACCTTGATTTTCACATGATAACGAAATCATTTGGTAATTTATAACACACCAGGAATTTAATAGAAATAATTTTTATTCGATATCATATGTGACAAGCAACATAGATCTAAAACAACCCCTGAAATATATTTCATTAAATTTAATCTCTTTGACAGCCTCATTAACATTCATCTCCAATCATGAATGAACTATATTATAGTAAAAAGTTATAAAATATATTTTAAATTTATGGGTATTTATATTTGAACCTAAATTATGAATGTTATCATTATCTACTAATTATAAATATCATTAGAATCATTTAAATGAAATTCAAATATTATCCAAAAAATAATTTTTTGTTAATACATTTTAATCATTAATTATGTTCATTATTTATTATATTTTTAAACATTACAATAATAATAAAATAATTTTATTAATAATTATATCAATATTTTACATTGTTATTTTTTTTATTTTCCATAAATTTTTATTATTTGGGGAATAATGAAAAATAATGATTTTTATTGAGCATTTACATTACATTTCAATAATATAGAAGGTTAAATTATTATTATTTTAAGTAATATAAAATAAATATTAATAATTTTTATCTAACATACTTCATTAAAACAATTTTTATATTTAATTTTTATATTAGTCCATTTATAATTGTCATTATTTTCTCATGAAAAACTACTTTTTCCCTTTTTCTGTGGGTATAATTTTAAATAGTATTGTAAAAAGTAAATGAATGTATTTGTAAAATATGATTAACTATTTTGATTTAGATACTTTATATTAACAAAAAATTCATCATAATTTTTTAATGTTATGAATAGTAAATGTAGTAAATAATAATTATCCTAATTAAGGTAGAAACCTATTTATAACATGGATTAACTCAATAGAAAAAACTGAAAACGACCTAAAATATTTTTAAAAACAAATTTTATAGACATATTAAGAACTAATAAGATGCAGGGATTGAAAATTTGATTTTTCGGTCGGTTTTTCCCGGAACAAAACAATGATGTAATTGATTCTTCATTAGAGTCCATTTGTGTCCTCCCCACACATAGAAAAAGCCGACATGTAACTTACCTTATTATCAATTAAATGTCCATTTTTTTAATAGAATACCCACCAAACTAACATCCTCACTTTAATAAAAATATCATGTATCCCTTGGTATATTAAAAATCAATCATATGAATTCTTTTTCAAACCATAATATGTTGTCCAAAGAAGTGGTAACATAATTAAACATGCCTTTTTTACAATATTATTCCTCCTATATAATGTGTTATAGTCCATGGTAATATAATATATTCAGTATCATTCAAATATTTTGATGTTTTTATTTTATGGTAATGACCAATATCAATATCCTCTTCTATAAAATTGAAAACAAAACCACTGATTGTGTGTATTTATGACTACACCCTCACGAATCGATGTAATTTTTTTTTTCAACACCACCTTTTAAAAATGAATATAAAGCTGAGTTTTAGAAATATATATAATATTTTTGATATTATTATATAGATTTAATTTTAATTTCACATACAACTTCTTTTGTTCCATTCTTTATAAAATCTGTTAACCTTGTTTGTGTACGGTGAAGTACTACCTTGTGAAGAATGTGAATTTTTTTTATAAGCATTAAGATAAATTTAGTGAGGTTAATTTTAGAGAATATATGTTATATATATTAAATTAA
This sequence comes from Viscum album, assembly GCA_963277665.1. Classification (NCBI taxonomy): domain Eukaryota; kingdom Viridiplantae; phylum Streptophyta; class Magnoliopsida; order Santalales; family Viscaceae; genus Viscum; species Viscum album. The sequence goes on from OY728148.1 coordinate 1,147,662,282, forward strand.
ATTTTTCATTTATAATTCATTTATGAATATTCTTTACTATATTACTAATTATTGAAATAATAACATTTATTGTGCATACATAAGACCGACCCTATCCACAAAGAAATGTGATATATTCTACATGTTCACATTTAAATGATGATTATTGAAATATCTAACGTGAAAAAAGTAATATTTATAACATTAATATCTTTCATAATATGTTCAAAATATAAATTATTTTCAATAAATAGAACATTTTTGAAAAATACATGAGAAATTAAGGAAATTAACACCTGAAACAATGGAAATAATGAAATAATATAAAAATATGGCTAGTAAATGATATAAACCAATCATATATGATTTTTGAAATATGTAATAAATTATATAATAAATTAATAATATTATTTAAACCAATTTACTGGAGTTTAATACATATTCAACCAATACTAAGCATGATGTAATGGTCTTCATATCAAATTCAATTGACTTAGGCATATTGTGATGTTGTACACCAGAAATATTTAATATAGAGCATATATTGCACAATTGAGAAGTAAAAAATTGATTCATTGGTAATTTAGTATATTTAATTTTTAATGTTGATTTATTTTATCCATGTTTAATTTATTTGAATATTAACATGGGTTATTGAATTTCATAACTCAAATTATTTTCCTTGGTTTATATTACATATTCATTGTCTTTGATATTATATGATTAATTTTTGTTAGAATTTGAATATATAATGTTTTATATATAGTTATTTAATTTTGATTTAAATTTTATGAAAAAAATATATTCATTAGAGAATTTTCACTTCAATATTACAATATTTATAAGATTTTATTACACAAAATCATTTTAATTATGATTTATTGTGAATGTATTTACATAAATAAAAATTATTTTACAATCGTAAAATAATATTACATAATTTTATTTTAATATGGTCATTAATGATTTCTTCAATAAATATTATCATTTTCCCACTCGATGGAACCTAAAATGAATGGACAATATTTTTTAATAAAATAATATTTAATTCATCTCATCATTTGAAAATTAATATTATTCCAAACCAATTATTTTAGAAGCTAATTTCTTTAAATATTATTATATAATTATCAATAAAATTATGAAATTCATTTTCTCACATTCTTGAATGTAATAATTTATCATTTGAATGGAATCATCTTGTGGTTTTCCAATAAAAATCGTATTTTTATTTTTTTTAAAAAGTGGAATGATAATTTTTTAAACCTGAATGCCATGTGGGTAATTTCAAATCATAATGACATGTCACTATTTTAATGATTCATTCATAATGTAATAATGGTTTATTATACAATGTTATTTTAAAATATTTTTAGAACTATTATTTTAAAAAATAAATTCAATATGATAATTTTATATTCCTCATGAATGTTTTCAAAATAATTTAATTATATTTTTATTCATCAATGAAAATAACCATTGATTTTATATAAACTACACCGGGGATATGTTTTATTAATTAAAAATTTATTCAGCATTTTTCAATGGTTTTTTAAAATTTTTATTAAGGAAATTATTTACATGAAAATTCATTATTCATTTTAATACGATTATATTTCAATTAAAATATTCACATTTCTCTAATAAATAGATTTTAAATTACCATAAAATATGTATATTGGTTATCATGGATATTTTCATTTCATAAACCACATATCAATTTTACATATGACATTTTAAATTGAATGTTATTTTTTATATAGTGAAATATCGATAATTAATAATTATTTACTCAATACATATATTCGATGAAAAGGAAAATTATTCATGAATGAAATTACACTTTCGACATATGAGAAATTATTTGGAAATGTCATGAACGGTGGGACTAAAATTATATATGCCCTTTATAGATCTATAATCTCAATTATAAAATAAATAATATAGCCTTCAATCTGAATTTACTATACATTTTTCATCTTTTGTGAAAGGTCTTGATAGTATATGTATTGTACTAAGAGATATCATTATGTCCAATAAATAATAATTTCATTCATTAATAATTCAGTTATTATTATCCATGATATTTATATAATTATATTATATCTGGATACAATTCATTCCTAGTAATTGAATAAATATTATTTCACTCTAATTTTTAACATGTAAAAGTAAGTATGCCTTCTCTATTAATGATAATAATGTTATATAAAAGGTATTTTTGCTCAGTTATTTAATACACAATATTTATTATTCTTTATTTATTATTTATAGTAATTTTATTTAAATGGAATTTGTGTTATGTTATTTATATATAATTTTTTAATATTCCTTATAAATTCATGATAGTAATGTTATTAATTAAATGTAATAATTTTTCAAAGATATTACATACCATATATATTATAACATATTTATCATTGTTCATTAACACAAAACATCCTCAATATTATGTTACTCTTAGTTATAACTTGACACAAAACTTATTTTTTTTCCTTCCCAAGAATCACTGAATTTTATTATGAATTATTTATAATGATATACTAGAGGTAATTATGTTTTTTGTAAAAAAATATTTTGTTGTTTTCTTGATCAAATTTAATATAAGAATCATGTATTCTTATAGTTTAAGAATCGTATTAAAATATACAGTCCAACTAGATTTTATTCATTGTATCTTATTCCAATTTTATAAATCATGTAATATCTTCTTTCCATAATGGTCTGGGTCATTATAGTTGGTATGAAATAATTTATATTAGATACCTTTGAATCATGTTTTTAGATGACATTGATTTTGGGTCATAAAAATATGATATAATTTGAGGAAAATTATATAATAACATTCTAATGTATTGTTATGGTATAAATTATCAACATTTCCCTATAACTACAAGTTATTATGGATAGGAAAATAGGAATTTTTTCTTGAAAAATTGATCCTAGGTGTAATTTCTAAAAAATTGGTATGTTGGATTTGAGTCATGCATAACCTATTATATGAGAATATCTCTTAAAACATAATTGGTTTGACACACCAAGGGGGTATTATTATTATAATTCACACCATGATGACTAAATATTATGAATGTTTTTATTAAAGATGGAAATAAATTAGCCTAGGTAATCATGAATTTTATTATCTTGAATAAAAGGTGTCTAAAAGGAGTGGTAAAATGGTTTATATGTGGAAAATAAGTTCATAATGTTGATTTTTTTTATAAAAAATATAAAGAGTATGATAGAATAAAATAGACAACACCAGGGGATCAAATTATTGTTTACTGTATTTAATATGGGGAAATTTAAAATTATCCAAGAGAATTCTATCTCATGAATGTTAAAAACATGACAATGCAAGGACCAATATTAATGTAAGATGATTTATGTGTTTCTCATTCTATAATTATATTAAATAATTAAATTAGGGTAATTACAATCATGAAATATCTAACAATTTTTTTAAAATAATAAAATCATATATATCTTCATTAACATAATAATTATGTATATGAATTTATGATTTCAGTGTTGATCATATGTCTAAAGTCCTGAAAAACTGTTTTTTGGGATTTATGTTATTGTATTCTTCTAAGAGAACATATATTTTATCGTTCATTTTTTTGATGGATAACATATTTGTTTTATATAAGTTTTTTGGAAATTTTAATTATCGATGGAATCCGGAAAGGAGTCATGGAGAACATTACATCCCGTATAAACCCACAATCGTCTAAAACCCAATGGTTTAATATATGTTTTGTGGGAGTAAAATTTCTTTTGTATTATTACAACCCTCTTATTGGTGAAAACAGGTTGCATCTAGCAGGGCATCAAGGCTTAAACAAACATTCTATGGGTGATAAGTGTGATGGGCCTACTGATGCTTAAATTATGTTCTGGTTAATAAACCATTGACTATACATAATTATTTTAATGATAAATATTAATTTTAAACTAGATGTGTTACTTTTTAGGTAAACAGATTATTGTATTATATTGATTAACATGTGATAACCATTTTGGTATATGAATACATTTAGAGACATATTGAGTTTTTTTACCCCATTCATGGATCGTGTGTTCCATTAAAAGATAAATATAGTTATTTAGGAATTAAAATTGCATTTTTTGATATTAACTTTATGGAGTATGATATGATTTCGAAATTGATCAAAGCACAACCAATGGAAGAAATTGATATTATGAAACATAAATATATCATGTAAGTATATTTCTATATATTAACTGATATTAATAGAATTTGTGAAAATTAAGAAATTTATTTTGAAAATAGTATTTACATATTTATATCATATATAATAAATCAAATACACCTTTAAAATAAAATATTATTATTTTTTGGATGACCTTGGCTTTATTTTTATCATTAACATTTTTATGATGGATGATCTCTATCACTTTTAAAAAATATTTTATCTTTTATTCAATGTCTATATCAAAAATTTTCAACAATATTCTCCAAATATGAAACCAAGTAATGTTTTATTCTAGATGATGATCATATTTCTTTTTCTACAAATTAAAAAGAAAGTATTATTTTTTCATTTACTATTTCAGTTTTCAATAATGTTATTTCAAATTGTTAATCATTTGATTTTCAAGATAATTGTTAAATTGATAGGAGTAAATGTATTTAATGTGGGGGTAATTTGAACCAATGATACATTATATGAATAAAATTTCATTCGATAGAGTATTTTACACACATTAACTAGAATAAACATGAATGGAAATATATTTATTTAAATTTATCTATCGACAAATTATAAAACCAATTAACCAAAGACTAAATGAATGGTAATATTATATAATGATATATAATAGATGTAAAATTTATGATTATTAATTATAATATGAAAATTATGAAAATTATGGTATCAATTAATTTAATATAAAAAATGAATCATTTTAAATAATCTGAATTATTTTTTAAAAATAGTATTTTTATGTAAATGTGTTTTTAATGCTTTACAGGCATAATTTAAAAACAAATATTATTACTTTTATAAAATGTTATTTAAAAAAATTAAAATTTATTATTAAATAAGAATATAAATATTATTATCTGGGTAATTGCTTTGATTTTATGGAGAAGTTTGATTTTTCGATGAATAGAGAAACCATTAGTTTTAACTGAAGACAATATCTATGTTAAAATAATTCACAAATTATATTTAATATTTTATGTTCTGAAAAAATAATAAAATAATATTACATATAAAATAATTTTTTATTGGTTTAAATTTGATAATGAATTCTAGTATCAAAAATATCTATAATTATGTGAATTTTCTCTTTCAGAACCCTCTAATTCATCACGAGTTCACTTAAAATTTCAAATTATATTCGTCCAATAATATGAATAGAATTTGAAAAAAAAAATTAATATTTCAAATAAAAATAATATATAATATATAATTAATTAATCATATTTTTTAACAATATTAAGAATAAAATAATTTAAAAGTAATTACCACAAACATGAAAAAGAATTGATTTAGGTGGGTGTTAATGTAAAATGATATGGGTTCAAATTTCATACAAACTAGTCTATATCACGTTTTTTATTAATATAATGTAATTATATTAGCTAATGTTATATAATAGAAATATTTTTATGTTTTTGAATGATAAAATGTTGTTTTAATTGATTTTTTTCTCTTAAATTCCATTTGTATCTTCTCCCCCACTTATAAACGGCCACCCCATATCCTATAATATTTACACATTCATATGAAATTTAGTTAAATAATCCATTATTTAATCACCTCATTTCTCCTTTCACAACATCATAGATTTATTTTTTAATCATAATGTCAACATTGGAAGGATCCTAGTGTAAACCTAACGAATGTTTCCAAAGAGGATATGACATTCATTAATGAGATTTTTTATCCATTTCTTCTTACACCTCATTCAAACAATTTAATCCATTATAATTTAAGATAATAAGAATCATATATATAATTAAATGTAATTAATTTTATTTATTACTAAGATAACTCCCCGAAATCGTCAAATTTGAAACAAAACTCCCATTCTTGTGTTTAGAGGACTACAACCACGCGAGCCGTCATATTTGGTTTTCTATCAACCACTATCTTAGGATGGATATAACGAATTACTTAGAACATTAATATTATATTTTTTATATTTTTTATAATGTGTTAATTTCAATATCATTTATTCCTTAATCTGTTTCATTCCTTTTAACGTATGAGATTGTCACTTGTGATTATGGTGGACTACTGCATCGTGAGGTGATGTGAACCATTTATTAAATGCTCATGAAATGTATGGTAATAAAGATATATATAGAGGATATATATGACATATATGAAATTATATTGATTTTTTAATTCATATTTCACACACTTTGTAACAACCTTAAATTTTATGAAAGAAATTCTATGTTCTATAACAAACAAAATATGCCACATCCAGCTTAAACGAACAATTAAAACGTATTATTGAAAATGGTAGTTATTTCATAGATATTATATTGGATTTCATGATTAAGACTTACTATAATATAAATACAAATATTTATAAATTTGTTTCATTAATTCAATATTTATTATTGTCATAAAAAATAACAAATACAATTTTACCCATAAAGAGTATATTATTCAAAATGTTGTTTTTCTTAATTTTAATGAAAGAGAATTTTTAAAATTAATATTTTAAACTTTTTAAATTCTTAATTGAAAAAATAAAAGTCATTTTTGAAATACAAATATCAAAATTTACTTTAACATTTTTGGGTAATTTTTTTTCTATGTCTCATTTTATGATGAATGGTGAAAAATTCTGCATTTTAAATGAAAACTGAATTTCATCTAAATAATTAATAGTGTTTAATTATATTGTCAATTATTTATAAAGTAAAATTATAAAATAATACATATATAAATCAAATTGAAGTCATTTTACTTATTTTTATTATATATATAGTTGTAAAAACTTTTATAACTTTTGAACATTTTCCCATTAAAAATCATATTTCACTCCACATCTTTGGGATTAATTTTTAAATTAATTACATCCACAAATTTATTTTCAATGTGAGAAAATGGATTCTATATTTGGAAAAATATATTAATAATTTATTAAATATGTATCATTAACTTTATTTTACTATATAAATTGTAAACAAGTTAAACATATAACCATGTTTAAAGGAAAATCAAGTAGTTAGAGGTAAAAATAATAATAAAAATATTTTCCCATTACCTTTACACATGTACCAATATTATTAAATGAGTATGTTTCTACCAGATAAAACCATTTTTTATTTTTATAACAACTTTTTCCCACTAGGATGATCGTTATCTCCTTCTGGTATATTATTTTTATGAAAAGTCAATGAGTTCATACCCATGTTATTACTAAATATAAAATTTCTAATATATGTTTATGAAGAAGCTTTCATCAAATATAAATAATAATTTTTATGATAAAATAAATATATGCATTATGGAAACTTATTTTAATTATTTGTTGAATGAATTATTAAATTATATAATCATTCAACTATGATGAATCAATTATTCAATTACTTTAAATAATCAAATAAATGATATTAAAACAATGTAAATAAATTAAATTTTATATAACTAATATCTAACAAGAATTTTACAAATGATTTCATCATATTGGGGATGAATTTAATGAGGCTTCCTAATGATATATTTTTTAATTTTTAAAATTCAAATTAATAAATTATGTCAAAATTGAAATTATTGATATTTTATATGAAATAATATTTTATTAATTGATATAAAATTCATAAAAAAACATAATTTATACCAACTGATTTGGATAATGTTAAACATGTCATCCATTATCCATTTATGATCATTTGAAATTTTATATTAACTATATTAACCCTCAAATTGTAAAAAACCATATTGTCCTTGTAATTGTAAATGGGGTTTCATAAGTGTTAGAATAAAAGATTAAAAACATATTAAAAACATATTTAATTTTTATTGGATGATGGGATTTTGAACAATAATATTCTTATATAAAAAATAAATCATTTTAGAGATATATGTAATATTAAATTAATTTTAATTATTTTAAAATTTAAAAAAATTCAAGTGGTCTCGTCCCCTCTATTGTAAATGGATACCTATTCTTCTCATTTCTTATAAATTTAAAACCATTATTATTTGGTAGATATGTAGTGTCACTAACTCAATTCGTCATCAGAATAATGTTATCTGGTCGGGTTCCACTAGCCTTAGCCAAGTCTCCCCGTACACCGAATGTTGTTCACTAATAGTGAGGGTGTAGATGAAGTACAATGGGGAGACATTAACCTATTTGGAATGATATAATACTACATCGTGTAATAATATACAACATTTTTTAGAAATAATTACTCATGATACTCAAACCATTACCACCGATGGTGTAATCACAATCCTTAATAATAAATATAATACATAATAAATAAATAAATTAGTGGAATGTAAATAAACATCCCAGCAAAAAACATATAGTAACCAAAACAATATAGATAATTCATATCATAATAGGTAATATATACAATATACAGAAAGAGGGTCACCCATGTATTAACATTGTATATATATACATAAAATCATATTGATACTAAAATGTATTAGTAATACAAAAATATAACTCATACTGAGGAAATACCATTATGTCCCATTCTCATCTCCATGTCAATCAGTTACTAAGACCCATCTCTTGAATCTTATCCATTAACGTAATGTAAGAATATTAAATCTACACCCATCATGGAGGGCACATGTATGGTGTCAGAATGTGTCCCAGTAAGATTTCACCTGAGCATGCATACCATACATTGTTGTTTAAGAATTCGTGTAAAATTTATAAATAAATAGAAAAACAAATAATATAAAATTAAACAAAAAATCACTTAATAGAAACCAAGAAGTTTTCACCGTCTTTGGAAAATTCAAAAATAAATGATATGAATGATACTTGGCCCACAGACCAAGGTATCCCTTGGTGTAATATGTCCAGCTGAACCCTTAGGTTCCACATTAAAATAATCAACACAACACCTCATGAAACATGACACATCATGTCTAAACATAATCACTAAAATCCTAAAGAAACACCCAAAAAATGAAACTAGTCCCTCCAACCCCAATTGAAAATCACATTTTAGATCATAGTCCAGCATACGAAGACACATCGATATCTGTGCTCATGTAATTGTCACCATATTATCATTTCACGATGTCCCTTGGAATGGATAACACCATCCCTATAATGTAATATTGGACCAATAGCCTTGATATTGTGAGGATGAGCCCCCATCTAATATTCATAATGCTATCAACAAAATGATCCTCACTTTCAATGTATCTTTCTAAGGAAATCACCAAAAACACATTTCCAACATCTCACTACCAGGGTCCTCTAACAATATGAGTGGTAAAAACCACTTCATAAACGATTATATATGTGTGCACATGACTCTATCAGTGTTTTGAACATCACAATTTAGTGGTGATACCAAAATTAATTAATACAAAACATAAAAATTGGCTATGTTTTACCCTACATCTGTTTTAATCATGTTTGATGGACCTTACATTCAATAACATGAGCCATGACTTCATCCGGACATCCTCACAACCTCATATGAAGTCTGTGACTAACAACAGATTGTGAAACTCCAATTATATCAAAAAACCCAGTTGTCCTAGTTTCTCATCATGTTCAATAGCCTCTGACCAAATATATAATATTTGTAAAGGGTTAAATACTATATAGATCCCCCCCAACATGGTCATATTCTCAATTAAATACCATGAAACATACCCTCACATGAATCCAAAATGGAAAACTAAAAACCACTAACCCAAACTGATTGTGAAAAAACATAAAAAGGTGTTAACAACTTACATAGGACTCATACAAGTTGGAACATCCTTTATTAGCCTCTGATTGAAAATAATTAAGTAGAAATCAATGATACCCTAAAAAGATGTGAAACAAGGGTTAAATTGTTCATAAGGATTTATTATTCTTTGAAGCGAAAAAAGGTTGATAGAGAATCTAGGATATGCTAAGTCTCACTAAGAAGGTTTTAATGCACATGGAAGATATGATAATGGAGGTTGAAATAATATTTTTCATCAAAACATATTGGAGGAGGAAAAGAGGAGCTCTCATTGGTTGTTTCACATGACCTAAGGAAAGAGAAAGAATAAAATAAAGAGGAAAATAAAAAAAATTAAAGTGGTTTAAAATTTTCATTTTATAACTATAAAAGGTTGAATGTTTTATCTTGCAAGGTTTTCCAAACCATTAAAAAAATGTATGTGCACTCGTGCATTTGTACTGCCTCAGTGGCATTACCAATGCCGATTACCTCATGGTCTTGTCCTACATTGTAAGAACTGTGTTTTATCCCTATATCAAATATATGTAGAATGATAAATTATTTTGAGCAACAATAAATGGATTACCTAGAACTATGAGGCTATTCAAAATCAACGTGTATGGTTACCTAGAAGAGGTCTCACAGTTTTCCCTAAACTGTGCGCCTTAACTTGTTACTCATAAATCTAGGTTCCTAGTTTCAAATGATTCCAAAATCAATAAAAATATCAAAGGAACTATCCAATATAATAAAAAATATCATAATATATACGTTAGATTGTGGAAACACTCATAATTGAGTTCTGATAAATGAAAAATAAAAGGGCAGCATCACTATTTAAAAAAATTCAAAAAAAATGCTGGTTTTTAAACTGATTCCAAATACCGGGATGTTTCAATCTCTCCATCTTGACATAGAAAATCCCTCAAAAATAAAATGAAACAATAATATGGTATCAAACATAACTATTATTTTCATACTATATCATACTACATCGGTCTCTGAGGGATATGTCAACTACCTCAATGGGGGCCTCCCCACTATGAGAGTGACATACCCCGATCTCTATAGACCAAAAAACTAAAATAAAGAAACAATTCTAATGACCATTCACAAACTCATACGTCCTACCATGAAACATCATCACTATTAAAACTAATTATGTTCCACCATGTCAAAGAGGACACCCTTCAAATTTTTACACCAAATTGTTGTTATATTCCATCCCATGGAACAAATTGGGCCTATGAGGATATACATATGAAAAGATGCTCCCATAAATCCTGGCGTCTCACACTTCTAACATGTTTCATATCCAATGATTCCTAGTTTCATACATAACTCAAGTAAAAACATCTCCCTGAATCCCAAATTCAAATTCACATCAACAATTCATACACCCAATGTTTCTCTCATACAAACACTAGTGCCACATATTACACAAACATATATATAGAATGCACTAGGTACACTACCAACATACTAACCAAAACATTCTAGGCCTATTTACATATCGTTTATTCCTCATTCACCCGAAAAGTCATTCCTCAATAGGAGATGGAAAACAATAGTAAAATGCCAGTCACGAATTTGACATATATCTCACTATTAACATCTCACAATTATTCTCATTCCCTAGTATATCTATTACAATCACATGACATGAATCATAACTTCTTGAAGACTTCCTGAATATGGGGTTGGACTAGCCACTTTCCACTTACCCCACTAATATGTCGTAAATCCTTTTCCATGAACTCTGAGTGTTGATAATTCTCAGCGACCCTAACATAGTACATATCCCAAAGTGATCTCAGAACCTTTCATATGACATAGTTCCAAAATTTCTCCTATCTATGTAGGAGTCCTACAAAAACTCATAAGAATCCCAACAAATACAAATGACGATAGATCCTTTGGATGATTCTAACATATAGTTTTGACATGTCTTAAATTCCCATACTAGATTAAAACAATATAAGAGACACTAAAAAGTGGCTTACATGATTCCTTTTATGGACATACATACTAGAACTAATCTCAACCACGATTTTGGATTTCAAAGGTGCCTCCAAAAATATCACCTAAATATACTTATTAGATCAATTAATGCATGGATTTTAGGTCTCCCAAAGCTATGTGCGCCTAGTTCACTACCTCTTAGAATTATGATACCCTCAAGATGTTTACCTTCACCTAAATGTTGTCACGTAAACCATCTTCATAGTGACTCACCATCAATGTGTCTTCCCTCACCATGTAGTGTGCAATGTGAGAAAACATAGTGAATGTCTCATCATAGTCCTTGTGGGAGATGTCACCATGCAAATTTCTACAAACTACAAATCTCTTTCTTCCCTCAGCATCACTAGGAAGAAATTATTGAAGAACATTCCCTCATATTCATTCCAAGACAGTCCCTCAAGTCTACCTGCAGGGACATTCTCATCACACCAGTGCTTATCTGGTTCTCTGAGAATATATGTTTCAAAAATGACCCTACACCAAGGAGAAATATAAGTAATAAAAGACAATATTATTACTCTCAGCCTAGTTCTCATCCGCATATGGTCTATCCTCACCCAATAATTATTACAGCTACTACAAATGGAACTATCCAAGAAGGTAATCCAGGGGGTTTTTTCCCATTTAGAACTTATTTTGGTCTTATTATGAACATATTCTACTCACTCAAATATGATCTTCATGCCATAACCCAAATATAGTCATGTTAGTCATCATCCTAACCTGTCGAGGGACCTAAACCTAAATGAGAACCTATGGTTGTACTTGTGGAACATTCTCAATATGACCTACAGGGGACTAAACCTAATTTTCCTCTTGGTGTCACTGATCCATGACCAACAAGATGAAAAAATAAATCCATATATGAGGAATCCAATGAATTCCATCATCATGGTAAGACACCAAATACAAATAAATATATATAGGGAATAATGTAAATAGAAGTGCATCCTCACTACCCTTAACCTTTCCAATTTCAACCAAGAATCATAGTTGCCTGACCAAATTGAATACTTGGCCTCCCTAAACAGATATAAGTATCAATATACCCCAATCCTCACCCATCATGACAAAAAATAATACCTCAAACTGACAACATCATTATCCAACCTATTGATCAAAATCTCAAAAATCCATACCTTCATACTCCTATAATTTCCATGAAACATTCAAACATTATATGAAATTTACACATACATGACATGGAATAATCAATTTCAAAATTCATATCACATTTCAAAGAATTTAATATATTTGTAACATGCATATTAAAATTTCAACATCCTAAAGCTTTTCTAACCAGATCAAAAAACTATAATTGAAATCGCACAACTTGCCTCACTGAGCCATGTGTGCCCCCCATAGATTCAAGTAAGTAACCAATCATTTATGTATCATAAATATTTAAAGTGTTTGTGTTATTTTTTTGGGACATTTTGGATTTTTTTTGGGTTTCCTCATGGTTCACAGTTTGATAATGATTTTAGATAACTGTGAAACTCTTGAAAAAAGTAAGTACCTATATATAAATTCTAAGGGGAAGGATCATGTGATGGGAATAGGTTTTCAAAACCCATCAGAATACTAGAAGAAACTCTGGAACAAAATAAAATGGTGTTTTTCAATGATGGTTCATTTTTTGTATATTGTTTAAGCCAACTATATGAGGTCGACCCATGAGGCAGAAGCTAGCACATGGTATGCACCCTAGTTTCCTAACCTTGTGACTAATAATGCTTGTCTTAAAAACTATATCCAAAAAATCTAATATAGGATGGAATAATGTTTTAATGTGTCTTTATTTCTTGAAAATTATACTAAATCTATATTTTTCCCCTCAATGGTTGGAGAAAAAATTGACATGGTTTCAGATGTGGTCTAGAGTCATTACTTTGTGTTTTGATGCATGATTCTCATGGTAAGTCATCGTTCTTGGTTGTTATTTTTGGGATTTCCTTATATCATCTTATAAATATATTTAAGAACACAGTTTATGGTCTATTATGGATAGATCTATGATAATTCATTAAATTTAGGAAAATATTTTTCTTTATTGTTGATTAGGGAAGATGCAAAAGATACGTTTTAGAGATTCAACCTATTTTCATGGGAACATTCATATAGTTTGTTTTACTCATAAAAATCATTTTAGTTTTCTTCACTCTTGAATCCTCTATTTCTTACATGATATCTTAATTTCATATTTTTTATTTTTAAATATATTTAGGGAAATTTAATTGAATTTCTTGTTGGAAACCATATTTAGTGAAATTTTAGAGAATTATTTAAACTGTAAAAAAAATTAAGATGATATTGGTAGGTCTATTTTAAAATTATTATTTTAAAATTATATTTTGGTTGTTTAGAATATTAAATTTTTTCAATAAAAAGGGTTTTTTTTATTGAAATGGTTCATTTCAAATGATTTTAATAAAAGTGTAGTTGTATTGAAATGGTTTAAATGGTTGTTTTGTATTAGTGTTGGCATAAATATTTTGAGTATCCATGTATATTTGGGAAGGGTAAGTGTAATAAGTATCCCCTATAATTGTTGGATGTATAAGGTTCTAGGGTCTCCACTATCAAATGGTCTGTTAAGTGATATATTAGTGAAAGGATGACTCACGAATATTGAGCATAGGGAGTTCCAGGTTTCATGCATGGTTAGTTGGGTGGATATATGGAATGGAATTGATTATGAAAAATATATTGTGTGAAATATTTTTAGAATTTTTTATATTACATCCATGATAAAAAAAATATTTGGTTGGAGAACTGATTGATATGAATAAAATATTTTGATATAATCTATATTACAAATTTTATTTTATAAACTATTTTCTATAAATGTTTTAACATGTCATATCCTAGTGGAACCAGTAGGGAAGTCATTGGGGAAAATATAAAATGATTCATTACTGACCAATTCTTTGAAAATATGTTGTTTGTGATTATATTGATTATTGGATCATGGGAAAAGGTATTATATAAAACTTATCTAGGGGTGCTTCATGATACATGGACTCGAGTTGGAGATGAGGCTTATAGTTTGTCTCTTCAATGTCTTCAGATTTGGTAATTTTATATTCCACCTTGTACATTGATATTTTAGTATTATTTTATGGTATTTTTTATAGTTTTTTTATAAATGCAATGTTAATTTCTTTATCAATTTTTTCATGAAAAATATATACTTTTCTTGTTTATGTCTTTTTAGGATAGTTGTTTTATTTATATATGAAAATAGTCACCCTTGTGTATTGAAACACTTTAGAATTTATTTCCAACCATTAGAATCTTGGGGGTGTCTCTTAATTCCATGCAATTGACTGCCACCTTCGAAATAAAATGATGATGGGTGGGTTGTTACAAATGTTATTAGATTGGTCGTTCGGAATATCTTTGTGGAACAAGTGGTGGTTGTCTTGGTTTGTCTCTGACGTGGTATTGGTTGTCAGTTTTGGAATTCAGGTCATAATGGTTTATTCCTAATATAGGGATAATTGAAAAGAGAAGTATTTCCCTGACATAAAATGTAGAGAATAAAAATATGTAGATAAAATTTTTATATTGAACTTCATGTTTCGGAGGAGTTGGGTAGATAAATGTTCTGGAGAAACTTATAGGTTTTGGAATATCTTTTTCATGGGATTAGCTAGAGAGATTATAATGAAACTAATTAGAGGAATGATATCCCACATGAATATCATATTTCATTTTGTGTAATAATTTATGAATTTGGTGTTGTCATTTTGTTTTTTGGAAAACATTGATTTTTTAGAGATATATTTTGAAATAGAGAATTGTTGTTGTATTTTGAAAATGGATTTATTACCTATGAAAAAAATTTAAAAAATTGTTTAACCAAAAATATTTTGATTCCGGAATGAAATTTTCTGATAGTATGATATGGTTGAATATAAATGTTTCTAAGGATTCAGGTGCTTGAGATTGATAATTACTTCTTTTTTGTGTCTATTGAAAATTGAACCACGTAAGAATCATTGAAAATAAACCATAATAAGATATTGAGAATGTGGTTCAACTTTAAAAAATGAAGAACCCAGAGTTGGTTCAGAGTGTTTTCCATGCCAATCAGCCTATGGATAGAGGTAGTAGGATGGATGGACCAATGCATGTCGATTATTCCTTCCAATTAAAGAAGAATTATTGACCCATTTTTTGGATCGATTTGGAATCATTGAAGGATATGATGTGGCTAGATAAGATTACTCGTATCTTCAATTTCATCAGCACACTGTAGAACTGAAACACAACCTGGTGGTGAAGATGTTGTAAGATCATGTATGTTAGTGGTGGAATTAAGAGGTTCTAGATAAATTAGAACATGTCATGGAATGATATGATTTTGAGTAATTTATTAACAAACAATTATATCCTGATATTTTCATAATTAAAAGAAGAATTTACTTCTTCTACATGAAGTATGAAATTATTTCTATCACCGATTATGTGGATAAATTCTTTATTTTAATACACTTTTCTCCTTAGGTTACTTATAGTGAATTTTTGAAGGCACTCACTATTGAATCTGGGATAAGGTTGGTGATTCATTAATTGATTTTTATTCATTGAATTATGGATTAAATGGTATTTTAATCAAGGATATTGTGGTATAAAGGGACATTTCATGAGCTATGAGAGGAGTAGTTATGTTGACACCCATGGGAATTTCTGGGAACTATAATGCTTGGATCAAGTAGATGTTTGACACCTATTTCAAAAGTATAATTATATCTCAAAATCAATAAACTGGATTGGTGAATCTTCCTCCCAAACCAAAGAGCCAACCTGGATGTTTTAAATGTGTATTTTTCGACCACATGAAGCATCAATGTATGGAACCGCCTAAATCATGATAGAATTTAAATATGATGGAGCCAATTCAGTTGTATTTTCACAATGCTCCATGTTTAGGATTTTTGAAAACTTATTAGGGGTCATATTTGTCATATGCTTCTATGAGATGATGTCTAAAGAGAAAGTTTAATTAGAAAACTAGACCTATCCATGGTGATTCTAGGAATACCTTGACTCCTTTATGATGGAATTATCAATAAGGAAATAAATGAAAAAAATGTAGTGGTAAAGAAATTATATAAAGTTTATCATTCTATGGTATATGATTATTTTGGACCATCTACCATGGGATGTATGATTATTTTTAATTATACCCTTATACATTTTTTGTTTGATTTAGGTTCTTCCCATTTCTTTATTGCAACTCACATTGTTGATTCATTGAGTTTTAAAGTTGAGATGAGGAATTCTGAGATAGAACATACAACTCCTCTTAGTCAAAGAGTGTGTTGATCATTGATTTGTGAAGAATGTTCTATATCAAATGATGGAGAATAGATGAAGTGGGATTTATCTATGCTCAAGGTGGATTTTTTTTAAAATTGATTTGAATTGATAGTTTGATGACGCTCAATTCACACTTTAAATGTTATACCCAAAGGGTTAGTTTCATGATGGAATATTTATTCAAAAATCTAATCCAAGGTGATTGGAATATAATAGTAGGTGAAATTTTAATATTCATACAAGTAGTTGGAATGGTATTTTTCATGTTGGTTTCATTGTATTTGGGATCAATTGAAGAGATCGAGAATATAAGATTTATAGCTGTTGTGGATCAGTTTACATATTTGTTCCGTAAATATTTGTCAGGGTTTACACTTTAGAGGGAAGTGTATTTTATGACTTATCCCCTTCCAAGGAATAATACTATTTAACATCCAACATATAGAATTGATCCAACAGAATTTGGGGAACTGAAAGTGTAGTAGGAAGATCATGAAAGAATAGGTTACATTCAGCCGAGTACTTATCTATAGGTAGATCAAGGAATTTTTTTTCAAAAAGGAATTCATAACTCCTTGATCTTGTGTGGATTACCGTAAGCTTAACCAATGTAATATAGTGAATTGATATCCACTTCCACTCATTGGTGATATTTTTTGTCAATTGTGGGGATCTTAGTGGTTCTCTTATATTGACATCTAATAAATGTATCACCAAATGTGTGTTCAAAATGTTTATATTTTGAAAAAAAACATTAAATGAAGATATAACCATTAAAAATATGTTGTAATTAATTTTGTTTTTATGAATTATCTACTGGTATATTTTTATGTAATGATTCAAATATTTTAAATATATCACAATTCTGATTTGGTACTCATTTTGGGTGACATACGGGTGTCCTCAACGACAATGTATGAAAATCACTAACACATGGAAACAACATTGGGAATTTTTAGGAATCTTCAATTTTATTCCAAATTATCTATGTGTCATTTTTGGAAACATGAGCACATTTCCATGAACAGATAATTTCTAAAAGATGGTTTTTTATGTACCTATTAATGATAGAGGAAGTTATCTCTTAGAAAAATCCTAAAACTCACTTCAAGCTATAATTTTTTCTTTGTCTAGATGGTTATTACTAATTATTTATTGTGAAATTCGATGAATATATTCTACTATGAGATCATTCAAAAAGAATAATATTCTATTGCAATGGGAAAAAGAATTTCATGAGTCCTTTCAAGAGATTATGTTTCTCCTTATATATATACTGATCATGATTCATATGGAATTAGGAAAAAGGTAGGTGGTCTATTTTGATTCGTTGGGATCAGGATTAGGATGTTTTCTCATGGTGTTTGATCATGTTGATTCATATATCTCAATGAAATTATGAGTTTCTAAGAATATTTTTCCAAAAAAAAGATTTAGAGTTATCTATCATAGTCCATGCATTGAATACATTGTGTCATTCTCTCTTCTGTGATATGATTACTGTGTTTACAAATGGTAAAAGTTTGAATAATATTTTATCAACATATATTTACAATAAGAGGAAATGAAAATGGAGGGAGTATCTCCAAATGATTTACATTGATATGATACATACAACAAGAACGGGAAATTCAGTAGCATTTTCTATAAATAATCATTTATACTCTTAGTTGGAAAAATAGTGTTTATAACAGTTATAGTAGATGTTATTTATATCAGACATTAATATATAATGTGAATACTGATGTGACATAATAGTTTTCTCCACAGTTTCTTTGTTTAACCAATTGGTTGATGATGGTTATAGGGGAACAAAAAATCTGATTCAAATTGTGTAGTGATTATTTAAAAACTCAATTGTTGGGATAACATTGACAGATCCATGATGAAAAATATTTTAGTGTTTTGGAACAGAAATCAGATGGTTGGACCCATATGTCACAAGGAAAACTTATTCATGTTGACCACCATTCATGATCATCTATTTTTCCTTGAATACAATAGATTTATATGGCACTGAAAAGAAAAATTCTTGTATAAATTAATTAAAATGATGTGGCTACGTTTATTTCAAGATTCATTACATGAAATTTATTTATGGAAGATCATCAGAAACTATTATATATTTTTTAGTCCTTAGTAATTATTTTTTTGAAAAATTTAATAGATAGTGATGGATTTTGTAACGGGCCTCGCATGAATGGTTTATAATCATGATGATATATGGTTGGTTATGGATTAGCTAAAAAATATGGACGATTTCATCCATATTCCTGAATATAATGCATTGGATTACTTATCATACATAAATTTTAGAGATGTGGTAAAGTGGAATTATGTACAAGTTTCCAGCATGTCGGATAGAGATCTGAGGATTTCATTTCATTTCATGAAATACATTTAGAAATCCCTTGGGACTCATTTTACAATGACTATAGTGTATCATCCCCCAACGGACATACAATCTGATAGGATAATACAAAAATTGTAAGAGAAATTGCATTCTTATATAATTGGATGATGGGAAGATCACATTCTGATAGTTAACAATTCATATCAAATAAATCAGGCCTCGGCACAAATGGATCTATTTGAATCATTGTGTTGGAAACCATTTTTTTCATCAATTTTTCAGGTGAAAAAATGTGAGACTTCACTTGTTGAGCCCAACATTGTCCATGATATTTCATTGATGATTTAGTTGATTAGGAAATCGATGGAGATGCCTCGAAGTCATCGATAATCATATTTGGATTGTCATAGCTAGTCATTTTTGTTTATAGTGCATGATCATGTGTTCTTGAGGATCATTCTATGGATTGTAAATCATCATTTTGCAATGATGTGAAAATTATACATAGGATATACAACCTTTTTCAGATACTAGAAGGGAGTTGTGATGTGGCATATCAGTTATCATTACCACCATGGTTCAGTGTAGTGAATAATGTGTTTCTTGTATCACATATTAATAATTATCATAAGTATCCTGACCAAATTATTTGATGGGATAATGTTTAAATACAGTCTGATGCTTCATTGGTGCACTTGACAGTGCTGGTTGTGGATAAGCATGGCAAATTCTTGCATGAAAAACACATTGGTCTAGTATGTGTTTTGTGGAATTTTGGTCATATTCAGGAAGAGAAATATAAACATGATAGTGAAATGAAATATATATGGAAATAATTCATTGATATAAATATTGTTTGTATACTTTTTAGGGGTGAAAATTATTATTATGTATATAAAATTTCAGCTACTATATTTGGAATATTTAGATACATTATGGATGTTTTTGGAGGATTTTATCTATGTACACGTTTTTTACAAAGATTGGGAAAACCATGAAATTCTTATCAATAGTATTGAATAGTGAGACAAATATTGAGGGGAATGATCATGTATGGCACATGGGTTGTCAAAACTGTGTGGATGCTTATGAGATTTTGTGAAATATGATATAGTGGGAATTTTAATAGATGTGTAAATTTTTGGAATCTATGTGAGAAAATCGTGCAAGGTTCTACCCAATATTTAGTAGCCAGCGCATTGTTAATGCCTGGTTTGTCTAACCAAGTAACTAGCTATACACTATGTAAAAATTAGATCCAAAAAATTCTGTTTCTATGTCATCTAAATGTTTTAATGCCATGTTTTTGTTCGAATATGGTCGTAACTCATTATTTGTTTCTTTCAAAGTTGTTATAACCTCTCTCCATCATATTGGAATTGATCCGGATACATTCCTTAGTGTTTTGAATAAATATTCTCACAGTAATTATTTGTTCTGGTTAGTTCTTGTTGAGTTTCTATAGATCATATTTTTTATCAATCATGGATCATAGATCTACATATGTTTTTATAAATTTAATCTATTTGAATCCATATATGATTATATTTGGCTTCATTTTTGATAGGGTATGCGATATAAGATGGATTTTTGGTGATTCACACTACTTCATGGGTGCTTTCACGACATTCTATATTTTCATCATAAAACTCATGGTAGGTGGCTTCAATATTGAATCCTATATTTAGATGATAATGGATTGATTTATAATTTATTGTTTTGAATTAAATTGGTTGTATAATTGATGTGAATTTCATATTATAAACCCCCCTTAATGACAGTTTATGGAATTGTGGAAATTGGGTATTTTTCATGAAAAACAATTGGGAACTCGACTTTAAAATTCTGATTTTAAAATGATTGTTTGTTTATTTCATGGTAATTGTTTTTAATAAAAAGGGTTTGTTTTTAGTCAAATTTTCAATTTGAAGTGTTTTAAAGAAACAAGTACTTTTATTAAAATGGTTCAAATGGTGGTTTCACATTTGTTTTGGAGTACCTGTTATTTTTTTTCATTTGCATTCTGGATGGATAATGGTAAGGAGTCTCCCCAATAATTGTGGGAAGAATAAGGTTTTGGGGTTTCCCACTTCAAATATTTTATTAGGTAACAACTTAGTGAAAGGATGAGTCACCAATCACATGTATAGTGTGGTACATGTTTAATTCATGGATGGTTTTGTGGAAATGTGGAATGAAATAGATAGTGAAAAATATATCATCTAGAATGGGTTGAAGG
This sequence comes from Viscum album, assembly GCA_963277665.1. Classification (NCBI taxonomy): domain Eukaryota; kingdom Viridiplantae; phylum Streptophyta; class Magnoliopsida; order Santalales; family Viscaceae; genus Viscum; species Viscum album. Next base: position 1,147,684,119 of record OY728148.1, read on the forward strand.
AAATAATTGATTGATTTCCTATATTTTTTTTTGAAACTATTTTATATTTAAATTGTATATATATTGATATGAACTACTTCAGATTTTTTATTATATAAATTTATTTATGTAAATGTAACTGAATGTATTATCCTTGTGGATTTAGTTGGGATGTCCATAGGGAATGTATAATGCATTTCATTTCTCAACAATACATTGTAAATTTTGTTTCGTTATATATGTTTTTTTATCAAGAAATGGGAAATAACAATCTACTACACTTCTGCTTTGGTGATTCATGATACATGGCATGGAGTTGAAGTCAGATCATGGAGTTGGTGTCTTTGGATTCATTAGTTTTGTTAGTTTTATCTTCTACTATGTACATTGATATTACAGTCACCCACTCTTGTACGTGATTTTAGTTTTATTTTGATAAATGAAATGTTTAGTTTTATTTTATTTTATTTCATGCATCATATAGAGTTTTTCTTATTTATATAATTTTTTTGTTAGATGTTTTCATCATAACTATAAAATCATTCCCCGCATTTATTTATGGAATTTAGAATTTATTTTCTATCCAAGGGAATATTTGGGATGTTAGTTATGGTTATGTAATATTTAACAACATAGGTAATCATATGAGGAGGTGCGGGATGTTACACATAGTGTCCAAATTATCCCATACCATATCAGGTTCAGGAAAACATATCACCTTACATATCTTACAAAACCAAGGAAAACAATTCATAACCCTAACTATCTCATTTCATAATAAAACTCTATGTCAAAAACAAACAATTTTCAAAATGGGGAAAATAGAACTACAATTCCCACCCATGATATCCTAGCCGATTCCTCGTACTTGTGACTACAAACACCGATGCCCGAGATATAAAACATGTTCTATCAACAAACTAATCACCAGGCTAATATAACCAAAATAGTACAACCATTAAAAAAGAAAAAAAATCATTCTCGATCTCATTAGTAGACAACCATACACAGATAATAATTCCTAGTTAATGATTTTTCTAAGAAATTGTATCATCCATAACCCGATTAGCCACGTGACTAGTGCTATCAAGATGGGTTATAGTGTTATTCGACACACATTCCAATACACAAAAGGATTTATACTAGTTGTGAGGTTGTTGATGAATAACAGGAGGGACTCTATACCCATAGGGTAATGATATAATACTATTCTATGTAAAAATATATAAAATGAAGTGTAAATAAAGACACAGAAGAATAAACCAAGATCCCCAATGTTGAAATAACGATCAATATCAATTATTAATGAAAGGAATATATAAATAATGTTTAATAATGTAAATATACATTACAATATACCTCATTAAGAAACAAAAACAATTAGATCATTTATATTAAAAAAACATATTTACAATATAAAAAGATTTGGTTTTACATTGTAGACCATCATATCAATATACATATAATAATTCTAAAACTAAAACAAAAAAGTAAAGTATAAACTAAACTCATACTGAGGAAATTCTTAATGTTCTCACAAAAATCTATATGCCAAACAACTACTATTACTCATCTCCTAATACTGGCCCTTTTCAATAATGTAACAACATAACATCTACAAACATCCTAATGGGACTATGTAGGGTATGAGAACATGTCTTAATTAGATAAAACACGAGTATGTATACCCAAGTTGTGTGTTTGAAATTAATTTTAAAATAAATGAATAAACAAATCCTCTCATACTATCAAATTAATAAAGTATATATCTCTGGTTCTTAACATCTATTAAGAAGTTGTCACAAGCTTCGACCAAAACTGGAATCACTGGAATGAATGATCCTTGGATGCTAGACTAATGTATCCCATGGATAAATATATAATACCCAATGAATTTTATAAATGGAAATTACATTAATTTTTCGTTATACATTATAAATTACACAATAAATATCTTTAATAACTTATTAGATTACTGATTATGGAAACATAGATATCATTATTTTAATCTGGTGAATGACCTTAAACATCTCCCATAATGATCTTCCAATTACGTAACACAAACTAAAACAAATCATTATATGATGCGGAATATAAAACATAATTAAAATGGTGAGTTTGTATTCTATGTAAGGGAATAAAAGGGATACCTATAAACATAATCATGATCATAAGTGTTTGAGAACATGATCATAAAAATATAAGATCATACCATGTATATCAATTATCATAAACATGAATCCTGGCATAAATATTGGAGGTTCATAAAACATGAATCATTTGGTCTTAATGAAAATATGAATTAGAATAATAATAAAGGAATAAAACATGTAACTATGGAAACCACATAAGAATAAAATATATTTTTTATATTAATAACATAATTATTGTAAGGTAGTCTTGGTAGTATGGTTTCACATTCGATTCCATCTTAGTAGTCATGTTTTTCATCCATAAACATTTTAGTATTCATGGATCACTTACAAAACCATCTTTCTAGTCAAGGTTCACTTTTGTAACCATCATGGTAGTCATGGCCCACTCCCATGACCAAATTAATAGTCAAGGATCACCCCCAAGACAGTCTTAGTCCATCTCATGCGATAAAAATCTTTACACAATGCATCATAGAAAGATATAGGTCACACCAACCTCATAATGAAATCATACATATATGATCCCTCATATCATACAAAATAATATCATATCCAATGTAATAGAATGGATTTCATAAACATGTAATCATATCATATCATTTTCAAAATATATAGGTTTCACAATAATTTCATTAAATGAATAACCTGTGAATAAAATCATGATTATAAAACATCATTAAATTAATACATAAGCCATTTTGAGAGGGAATATGAATGGTATTCGTGAAAAATAACAATATATGTCATCAAAGATTGGGATTTGTTTTAAAATATCATTTAGAACCTTTAATTGAAATAATATTCTGTTAATAGAAAAATTTTCGAAACCCATTTATTTGAAACCACATTAAAAACATATAAATTAATGATGAAAAAATTATATAAATTAGTTTTTGAGTACAATATATGTTTTTCAATGAATTAATTTTTATAAAATACAGTGCCATTTTAAAAGATAATTTTTTTTGAAAATTACATTGTATTCTTGTAATGGAAGATTCAATTAAATAAGGATTAAAAAAATTCTATAAATCCATTCATTCTTTATTTGTTAAAAAACACTTTTCTCATATTTTTTCTAGAATAAGTCAAATATTACATCATTATTAAAAAATTGAAATTTCTCAAACCATTTAAAAAAAATCATACCAGCATAAAAACAACATTAAAAAGTAGTAAAAAATTTAAAACATTTCTCTGAATATTAGATGTGGAAGATAAATATTTCTCACTTGATAATAATGTATAAAAAATCTTGATAATAATGATATTGTCAAATTAACCATTATAAATTTATAATCTGTAGAATAATATGTATAATGAATGAAAATAAATTATGTCGATATTAATATACAATAATATTATGTTTAGTTCTCCTAAATTAGATTCATATGTAATATATATTTATCACATATAGGATTCAAGTAGTGTAAAAGGCATGTCTCAAAAAATTAAAGGCGAGACAAAATTACATTACCTCAAGTTTTATTCCTTCCATACTTTCCTGAAACAGAAGTAGATTTATTTTAAGCAAATTATTAACTTATTAAGACATAATTATAAAATTTATAATATCAAATATTATTAATTTATGAATTTATATTACAAGTTTTTTTACAATTCCATGTTAATGCAACGCTTCGGTTAATAACAACCTTGATTTTCATTAATGTTTTAACTTGTTATTCATGAGACTATTACTTATATCATGAGTTACCTAAATAAAAAATGTAAATCATGATTTTTATAACAAAAATATTTATTATATAAAAATATATAGTCATATTTGGTTGATATATGAAATTTAAGGCACCATTCATGGATATGGAAAGTCATACGTATGCATGGCCAATATTTATGTTTTCAAATCGAGCTGAATGAAAGCATATTAATTATATATATATATATATAATAAATTAGAATCAAAACTCTAAATATCACACATTTATTCATTATATACATTTTTATAATCATTCGTGAAATGGTTAGCATAGATGATGAATCTCATCGCGTCGTGGAGATAGTATGCCATACATACATTTGAGTGATTATATAATTTTTGTAATGGTTAAATTAAGGAATTTTATTGTATATATTTTACAATAAAATAAATATAATTTTATAATTATCAAATTTAATTACTATTTTTATCATTCTACTAATCTAATAAATTTTATGATAAAAAACATATTACACCATGCTGTGAAAATATTAAGTCATATGTATGTATGCATTGTATGTTAAATTTTAGTTGGATTAATAATTGATGGAATATGGTTATTACATAATAATAATAATATAAAATTATATATTTTATAATGGATTTATTATATTATATTCTTTTCCATGGATAATGAGGATGTAAAAGAAGAAACAACTTTAAAGAGTTTGGTATAGAGATTACCTCTTCTTCAACCATCTCACTCTGTATCTCCTGTTTGGGACACTATGGTAGATAATTTGTAAATAAATTCACCTATTTAATGTTATTATGAATGTTAAAAAGGTAACTTGTTAGGTAATCAATGATCATTATGTGGTAATGTGATGTGAATAGGTGACGAAGAAGGTTCGCTTTTATAATTACTACGAGGGGCACTATATGAGTCTCTTATAATATTAACTTAATAAAAACTTGTTTTATATAGAAAATACCTATAAATAAAGTTATTTAGAATATCAAATGTGGAATTTTATAAATTATATCTACCAATAATCTTTATATATGTTTATGTCACGATGTTAACCTTATGTTTTGACATTATCCCTTAGTTAAACCATATAACATATAATATGAAAATTTGTAATTTTAATCATTAGGGTTAATATATGAACTATAAAATTAAAAAAATAAACCCAAATAGATCATTTATGACTTGGTTACCCTTATTATTTTATGTTGGTGTAATTATATATTTTTTAGTTTTTTATATCATTTAATGGTATTTTATTTATTATAATGTAGAATTTATGTAATTTATGATACTATCCATTATATTGATTTAAAATGTACAAACTATAATGATATATAGTGAATCGGGCTTATCACACATGGATATTACATCATTTTAGATGAATTTTTAGAAAATTATTATATTACATGCCCACAAATCATAATATTTTAGTGTCCTTTGAAACACTGAAATAATATCTTATAACCCATTGTACGATCTTCAATATATCGAATTACTATATATAAATTTAGTACTTCTCCCAAAAATGATTCTTCGTAACCTTGGGAAAGTAAACATGAATAAATGGGTGAGTTCAAATTCTTTGTAAGTGTAAACAAGGAAGATATGTAAGCATAATCCTTATCATAAGGGTATGAGAATGTGATCATGAACCAAGATGATAATACCCAATATATCAAATATCATATACATGAATCATGGAATAAATATTGGATGTTAAGAAGACAAGAGTCATAATAAAAAAATGTTCATTTTCCAATAATTCATAAAAAATGAATAAATATGTAATTGTAAAACACACATAGGCATATAATATGATTTCATCAATAGGCAAGGAATCACGGTCAATACGACGATGGTAGTATGAGTTTAATCCCCATACCATAATGGTAGTCATGGTTCACTCCCATGTCCATCCTAGTAGAATGAGTTCACTCCTCATACCCTCTTTATAGAACAGTTTTACTTCTTTTTCCATCTATGTATTCAAGGTTCATCCCAAGACCATCTTAGTATATATCAGGAGATATAAATATCTACCCAATTGATCCGAGGGAGATATAGGTCCCACCCAAATGAAAATGAAATCATACATAAAGGATTCAAAATATTATAAAGAAACTTATCATAACCCCTGAAATGAATTGGGTATTATAAACATAAAAACATATCATAACACATAGAAAATGTACACATTTAATAATCATTTCATTAATCAAATAACCCAAGAAAATTAGATCATTTCACAAACATCATGCTAGTGAAAAATAAATCATTCAGAAAAATCATTTGAATGGTATTCCAAAACAATAATAATGTATAACATCATAGGTAGGAAAGCATATTTAAAGATGACATTGAACTTTATGTTTCCATAACAATATCTTTTTAAAACACAAAATAATTTAAAAACTCATTTTTTGTGAAGCCATATTGAAAAATGGTAAAAGAATGGGAAATTCACTTAAAAGAGATCCAGAGGAAAATATCCATTCAATGTTAAATTAGTTCACTTTTTTAAAATACTATGAAATTTTAAAAGAATGTAATTTTATTTTAAAAAAAAATTGTAAAAATAAATGTGAATCATCAAGGTAATATGGAATAATTTAAGAGTACAAATATGTTATTTATTTATAATTAAAAAAATTATTCTCTTACTTTTTCTTAAAAATTCAATAAGTATATATTTTGAAAAAGGAAGAATGATTCATTTTAAATTATGTAGTAAAAAGTGAAAAATAGGTAAAAATGACATTAATTATCCATAAGAGAATATTAAATAAATTATGTAAATATATTTACCAAAAATTGACATGAATAATAAATATTACCCAGTAGATACATAATATAATACAATCTAAAATATGGAAGAGATTATGAAATCAACACTCATCACTTTATAATCAATAAAATCATATTCCCTATGAAAAAAGAAAATTATAAGAATATGGAAATATCATAATATTATTGAAATGGATAATAAAGTAAATTCATGGATATTCTATTCACTGTGTTGAAAAAACATGAATTGAATGAGGCATGTGACTCGCAAAAATAATGGTGAGAAAAAAATCCCCTTACCATGCGTATTGACGCTCTTCATACTCAAACATGTTTATATTCTAATAAATATATGTTTATTATACTTGATTTACATAATAATATTATTATATATATTACCAAAAATGTTTTTATTATGACATTATATTACCTTATAGTTAATGATCATATGTTATTATTTTAATTTAGGTAATATTCTCTTTTTTCATCGCATGTGTATGAAATTGTTATATCCTTGGTCCGTATACTTATATAATGATTACACAGTTTAAATAAATATATATGTATAATTTATATCCATTATATCTATATTAAACTAATCTATAACATCAATAATTATTAAATTTAACATATCGTTCATGGAGATGGTATGTTAAATGTACGCATGGACACCATTTCTGGTTTAATTTTCGTATTGAACGAAATAATATAAAATAAATATGTATATAAATATATTTTTATGTGTGTGTGTGGGTGTGTGTATATATATATATATATATCATTTCTATAGTATAATTATTATATCATATATATTAGATATTTTCACTAAACCCATCCTCAAAACATTATATGTGGTGTTTGAATGGATCACATCGCTTTGAGGGGGCGGTATTTAACAGTTCCTCAAACGAGATTCCCTTATTGACACAAAATAGAAAGAAAAACGTTTTTTGTTGTGAAAGTAAATGAAAAAGAATAAAAGAATATTAAATATTATATAAAACATTTATAGATCATCTTTGCTTCGTAATGGTCACCAATATTGGTGGTAAAAGAAAAATGATCTATCCTCATTTCTTGAGGATATAGTCCTCCACACATTGAAATAGAATGTTTGATATCCATTTTATGAAGGTGTGTGTAAGTGTCGGTAGAACCCATTGAATGAAAATATAGTATAATATTGAGGATGTATGTCATTTTTTAATATAATTCAAGAATGATATTTTAGGGGCAGAGACAGAAAAATAAACGAAATGACCTTGAGAGAAGACATTTCCTTTTATCGAGTAACTGTTTTTTATTGTAGAAAAAGGAATACTTGATTTTCATTATTATCAATTGAAGGATTGTAAGAGTATTTTATGGATATTGGGAGGATAAATTTGAAAGTTATTGTAGAGTAATAAGGCATTGGAGGAGATAATGAAAGAGAAGGAGGTGTGCCCTTTCATTAGAGGGAGGAGGGGGTACTTTTGGAAACACTCGAACTATTAATCTATTGTATTTTTTTTATTTAAAATAGAAACACAATGGTATATTTTAATGTTGATATTATGATGGGTCAAATATCCTCCAAAAATTAATTTTGGACATGTTTAGTTTACAAAATGAACTTTATATTGTCTTTTTAACCCCTAGTTAAATAATTTATCTCTTACTGTGACAACTTGTCCTTTTTACACTATAGCGTTAATATAGTTACTATAAAATGAAAAACGAACCCCAATTGAATAATTATTTAACTTTACCCTATTAATTATGTAATACTCATTATTTTTATGAATTTTGTAACATTTAATAAATTATTAATTATTTTATATTTTAATTTATGTCAATTTTGATACTATTCAATGTTCTCCTTTTTAATAGTATAAAAACAACATGATAAAAACCAAAGAATACTTCCAATATATAAATTAAAATTATATTTTATCTTTGAAATTTTTGGATTTAATTAAATAATTAAAATTATATTTATTTTAATATTTTTATTATGATTTATTTGATATCTCAATTATTTAAAAATTTTCTCCATCATTATTATACAAGACATTGATTGAATTATTTATTCTCAAAAAATTAAAAACAAATTATCATGATTAATATAGAATTATTATATTTTTAATTTATATATTTATATATATATTAATTTTTCTTATGTATAACCCTATATTAAATATTATGTATTTGTTAAAATTTGAATATGAAATTGTTTACTATTCTTTAAATGAAATACAATATATTTGCAACAAAATTGCATAAAAAGGATCATATTTTTATTATAAGGTTGATTTGGGTTGAAAAAGAATTATCCACAAAAATTATGACAAGTGTTAGGGTAATTTAATATTATTATAATATTATGATTACCTTTAAATAACCTATTTAAATTTAACAATGGTAAAAAAAATTCAAAAGATACTATTTAAAAAAAATATTCTGATCCTATTTATTAACATTATTTATTCTGGTTACAATAATTTATATCTGCTTTTCAAAACTCAATTCACAAAAGAGGTACAAAAATGATTAATGAAAATCCAGCAAAAGTGGCTACATGCGGGTAAAAGAGACGTTCAGATGTTCAATAATTTTTTATATCTAATTATGTCATAAAAATGATTCCACTAACCTAAATTAGATTAATATATGTTTTATTTATCTATTGTGACTTTAAAATCAATTTTAAGTAAATAATTATTTAAATGAAAAGTGTACTTTTAACTATATTAAAGAAATTTTCAGTATTTATCAAAAATATAAAATTTTCAAAAAAAAGAATGTCACGACCCGTCCTCGGGGCCCGTGTCGTGACTACCCCAAGCCCGTCTTCCATAGGCCAGGGGATAACGACTAGCACCAAGGCGTAATTCCTAGTAAAAAGGGAAGGCATTAACTTTGTAAAGTAAACAAACACCACAAAGCGAGCAAGCAGAAGTAAACACAATGTAAAAACTGGGTACAACAGTAAGTGCGGAAAGGTAAGTGGGCCAGAATACAATCCCAAACTGAAAGTAAAGTTCAACTGGAAAGGGAAAACAACAACTGAAAGTAAAGCCGCATCCTTGAGCCGTCCACAGGATGAACCAATTGAAGGGTGGGTACAGATAGCCTCCACAGCTCCTCGGGTCCCACCGTCCGATCCGAGTACGCCCCGCCCATTGATCCACCTCTGGTTACCGACCTTCCCATCGTGCCTCAACCACGGTCAGCGCAGTTCATCGCCTGCAACCAACATAACATAGTGCGGGCATAACCCGTGCATGGGTGAGTATAAGCTACTGAGTAGTGACCCCGAGTCCCCCAATGGTATCCCAGAATCCACAAAGGATAATCCAAAAAGGAATGATACAAACACGATGTAACATCCGGTACTTCTTAGGTATATGCCTATACATATATCTAAGTCATCAATTCTTGTTCGTCTCCACATCCGATCCCAAGTACAACCCAGTCCACACAGGAAAACACAATCCATTCCACACAAGAAAGCATAACGTAATCCACACAGGATATCAAGTTAATCTTATCGAAGATATGGATTGAAAGTCAAGATTCAGCTCACATAGGTATACTTCTTCGTAAGACAATAGAGATGATCAGATATTTCCACTAATTCACCTAAGCCGTCAGACCCACACAGGATCGGTAGATAACTAACCCCCGCAATGACCCACAATGTATCGATAGGTAACTAACCCCCACAATGACTCACACAGGATCAGACCCAGACAGGATCTGTAGGCGCTGGCCCACACAGGACTGTTGAGCGCTGACCCATATAGGATCGGACCCACACAAGATCGGACCCACACAGGATCGGACCCACACAGGATCGGTAGCACTGATCTATGTAGGATCGCTGAGTGCTATAGTCATCTTCGTCGATTCCACGGAGGATTTCTATACAGTCGTCATCGTCGTCGCAGTTGCAACCATCTCTAGGCTTCCCGCACACAGCAAGCTCATTCGGTAGGGTCCGCTCCAGGAGCTGAAGGGCTGATACGTCAACTGACACATAGTCCGATGTTGATGTATCAAAAAGTTCCGTATCGTCAACAGGAACTCTACGTCACAGACGGCGCGTCAATCGGACGCCCGGTCTGAGTGTTATTGGATTTTTCGTCCTAGGGGCCTGGTTGGTTTTTAAGTCAAAACCAACCTGACCATACTCCAACTGTGTCCAAACCTCGATTAGGGTAATCCAAAAAGTCCTTCTCACTTAGAGGAATCCAAAAAAGTCAATGGCACGTCAATCGGACGTCTGGAACTCAAGTTATAAGCGTTTCCGCTCCGAGGGCCCGGTTGGTTTCGTGTACGAACCAACCTGGAAAAACCCAAAGTTCTTCGAAACCTTGAGTGTATTATACCGAAATGAGCGCCTCGATCCAATGATCGCATCGCATCTGACTGTGCATCAATCGGAAGTCTGCATTTCATGTTATGGGAAACAGACCCAAAGAGGTTCAGTATTAGGGGGTTCAGGCCTGGTCCGACCAGGCCCGATACCCCTAGGGTCAGCCCAAACCGGGTCGACCCGAACTGGGTCCGGGTTCGGCACATTTGGGCACGGCCCGACCCGTTTGGGCGCGGCCCGACCCGGACCAACTGGCGCGGCGCGGCCCGACTCAGCGGCCCGGCGCGCTGGCGTTCCGGCGCGTTGGCCAGGCGGCTCGGCCGAACGGCCCAGCCGTTCAGAATGTGGGGGGGGGGGGCCGCTTGTACTAACTGCGGCCCCATAATGGGGCTGCTCACATCCGGCCAGCCGGGGGTTTTGAACCCCCGGCTCCTCCTTGCCCGGCCGGCCCGCTCCGGCCGGCCGGCTTCTGCCACCGCGGGACAGACAAGGCCGGTCCCCCCTGCCCCGACACTGGCGGCCCGATTCCACCCGCCGGTTCCCCTGCACCGTCGCGGCTTAAGTCGCGGCCTCGTTCAGTCCGGCGCGACGTGACGGCGTCACGCCCCTCCGCAACGGCCCCGCTCTGACCGCATTTTCTTCGCATTTTTCCGGCGTGGCGTGACGGCACCGCGGCTTGGTTCAAATTTCAAATGTGTTGCACGACGGCACCGCGTCACGTTCCTATGAACCGCAACAACAAATAATAATAAGGGAGGAGGATTGGCCGTGTTTGTGCGGTCATCCCCCTCCCGTTAAACGATATCAAGCGGTCCAAATGAACGAGGATATATGACAGAAGATTTCACAAATAAAAACACATAAACCCCAACCTCAACGTTGTCGTCGAACGAGACTTCGTCGCGGAATTAACCATCACAGAAAAAAGGGATCATCGCGGAAGAAAGAGTCACGGAAGGAATGTTGCTGGCATTAGGTGATCTCCGAGGAAGGCGTCTCTCGTCGTCGTCCGCCGTCGGTGGTCGGCGTTCTTCATCGGCAGCGATGCGTTCTTCGCGTTCTTCTTCGTAGAACGAAGAATCTTCAAGACCTCTCTTTTTCTCCCAAAGGCTCCCACAACCATAATTTCAACAAAATAAAATAAGTTCAACACATATTTTATTAACACAACCTAATCATTTGAATTTCAAACATTCACATTTAACTCACTTAATTAATTAACAAAAGATGTCAAAAATTAATGGTGAGTTGAGGGGGGCTAGAGAATATGAAGGGGTGGGGTTCGTGTGGGTCCCAACGGCCTCATAACCTCTCATGGGAATTTTGGTGGTTACCCAACTTCCACCCAATGGTTAAACACTTAGGGAGATTAATAAAATTTGTCGTTAAAATTTTATTTTAACTTCCACAATTTTTAACAACTTCACCCTTGAAAAAGAAACTCTGAAAAAGGTGTTCCTAAGAAAAATCTGGAACTGCAGTTCTATCAGTGCCTTCGGAATTCGATTCCGAGCACCTGTTCAAAATTTAGGAATTCCCGCTCGTTCGTTCACAGAACGTAACCAAGCTAAAATTTGGATAGAAATTCCAGGCACACCGGGCCTCGGAATCAAGTGTCGTCAGAAACAACGTTCTTGTAAAATCCCAATGAAAATTAAGAAAAAATTTCCTTTAATTTTACGGGTCTTTACATTACTCCCACATCAGGGCTTTACATCCCTGTAAAGATACATCAAATATAGGGGAACAAATGTGTGTACGGAGCACGCATCTGAGCCTCCTACTCCCAAGTGCTCTCCCCGAGGTTCCTGTGTTGCCATCTGATGCACTCAAGAGGAATCGACCGACCACGTAGGACCTACTCCTGTAAATCCTAGATCTCTACTAGGACCTACTCAAAAGTCTACCCATCATCAATGCCTTGCTCCCCATGGTCAATGATATGCGTTGGGTCGTGCACGTATCTCCTCAGCTGAAATACGTGGAAGACATCGCGCACTCGGTGCAACTGAGGTGGTAGAGCCATGCGATAAGCCACCTCTCCAATCCTATTGAGGACCTGGAATGGTACGATGACGCGTGGAGACAACTTGTTGCCTCTTCCAAATCTCCGTATACCATGTCAAGGTGAGACCCACAAGAACACGTGGTTGCCATCCTCGAACTCTAGTGGCCACTGCCTCCTGTCATCAAAAGACTTCTGTCGGCTCTGAGCTGTCCTCATCTGCTCCTAGATGACCTGGAACTTCTCCGTCATGGCCTGGACCATATCTGGTCCCACAAGAGCTGACTCCCCAGGGACTGTCCAACACATAGGTGACCTTCAAGGTCGACTGTACAATGCCTCGTATGGTGCCATCCTAATGGTGGAGTGTTAGCTGTTGTTTTACGCGAACTACACCATGGGTAGTTGGTTCTCCCAACTACGTCCAAAGTCGATGAAACATGCAAGGAACATGTCCGTGAGATTCGGAATGGTCCTCCCCATCTGACCTTCGGTCTTAGGGTGAAAGGAGGTACTCAGACGTAGCTGCGTCCCGAATGCCTCCTGCAACCCCTTCCAAAGTCAGGAAGTAAAGCGAGCATCTCGATCAGAGACGATAGATGATGGCACACCATGAAGTCGTACAATCTCCTGAATGTAGAGACGTCCGAAGCTCTCCAATGAGCCCTGTTATCTGATGGGTAAGAAGTGTGCTGACTTGGTGAGTCAGTAGACAATCACCCAAATGGAGTCGTGACCTCTGGAAGTGCGTGGAATTCCAGTCACGAAGTCCATAGTTATCTCGTCCCACATCCACTCCGGGACCTCCAAGGGTTGTACCAAGCTTGATGGTATCTGGTGCTCTTCCTTCACCTGCTGGCAGGTGAGGCATCGAGAAACGAACTATTCCACAAACTTCTTCATGCCTGGCCACCAGTGCGATCATCTGAGATCTTGGTACACCTTCTCCACTCCAGGATATACCGCCAAATGAGACGTTTGAAACTCTCTTAGAACCTCCTCCCATAAAACAACTGGTACCAAGGTACGTCCTATGAAAAGGATGTCTTGCTCTCCCCCCACAGAGAATTCATCAGGTGCCTGTCCTGAGGATATCTGTGCACGCCGCGTCTCCCAGTCAGCGTCCCCATGTTGTGCCTCCCTAACCCGCTGCAGTAGTGGAGGAGTGACTATGACTGACTGGAGGAAGGCTGCTCCATCTCTATCCACGAAGGATATCTGCAAAACGGCTAGTTGCTCTGTCACCTCCCCATGTATCTAAATGCCCGTCCTCCTACAGAGAGCATCGGCTACTACGTTTCCCTTCCCAAGAGTATACACTATCAAAAAGTCATAGTCCTTGTGGAACTCGAGCCATCATCGTTGTCTCAGGTTCAGGTCCTTCTGCGAGAATATGTACCTGAGACTCTGGTGATCAGAATAGACTGTTAAATACTCGCCCATCAGATAGTGTCTCCACATCTTCAGAGCGAAAACCACTACTGCTAACTCCAGGTCACGGGTAGCATAGTTCTTCTCATGCTACCTCAATTGACGTGATCCATAGGCGATCACAGCCCATTCCTACATCAGGACACATCCGAGTCCGGTCCCTGATGCATTGCAGTAAACTACGTACCCAACTCCCTCCTCTGGAAGCCTCAAGATAGGCGTGCTGTTCAATCTCTTTCTCCGCTCCTGGAAGCTCTACTAACATCTGTCTGACCTAAAAAAGTGTTTCCCTTTCTTCGTCAAAGCTGAGAGTGGTGCCGAAACTCTAGATAAGTCTGGAACAAATCTTCGATAGTATCCAGTTAGTCCCAAGACACTCTGCACCTCAGTCACGCTCCTTGGTGGCTCCCAAGCTAGCACTGCCTCGATCATTACAGGATCCACCGCAACTCCCGCCTCCGAGATGACATGTCCCAAGAATTGGACCTCACGTATCCAGAACTAACAATTCGAGATATTTCAATAAAGATGGTTCTCTCGGAGTGTGTCTAGTACAACCCGCAAGTGGTAGGCGTGCTCCACCTCAGTCGTCGAGTATATCAAAATGTCGTTGATGAAGACCACGACAAATCGATCGAGGTATGGATGAAAGATCATGTTCATGAGGGCCATGAACAATGCTGGAGCGTTGGTTACACCGAATGGCATAACCAAGAACTCATATTGTCCATACCGACATCTGAAGGTCGTATTCTGCATGTCCTCGTCCCGAACTCTGAGCTGATGATAGCCTGACCTGAGGTCTATCGTCGAGAACCACTGTGATCCATTGAGCTGATCAAAGAGGTCATCAATCCTAGGTAGTGGATACTTGTTCTTCACTGTCACCTGGTTCAGGCGATGATAGTCGACACAAAGTCGCAATCTCCCGTCTGCCATCGTGGCGAACAATATCGGGGAAGCCCATTGTGAAACACTGGGTCAGACGAATCTCTTGCCCTGTAAGTCCTCCAAATGTACCCGTAGCTCTCGAAGCTCAGAAGGGGCCATCTGATATGCTGGAGTGGATATCAGGGCTGTCTCGGGGTACAAGTCAATATAAAAGTCTACCTCTATGCGAGGAGGTAGTCCTGGAACGTCATTGGGGAAAACGTCTGCATACTGATCCACCACTGCAGGAAAACCAGGACTCTGCACATCAACTGCTCCTAGGATGAAGCTAGCCAACTGATTAGTGATGGGCTATCCTCTCCTCTATAGAAGTCCATCCTGTGCTTCGAAAGGCTCCCTTCTCGCCAGTGAAGGTGAAGATGCTCCCATTGGTGCCTACACATCGCACATTGCACCTAATAAAGTCGATCTGAGCATGGACTGTAGATAACCAATCCATTCCCAAGATGACGTCGTAAGGCCTCGACGCCACTACAAGAAGATCCCAGCCGAAGCTCTCGCCTCCTAGAGTAAGATCACACTACCGGCACCCGTGTGTAATCATCGAGTCTGCTCCCGTAGGAGTCTCTAGCCGTAAGGATCGAGCCAACGGCTCCGTCGGAATCTCCGAGCTCCGAACAAGGGCAGCAGCTATGAAAGAGTTACTCGCTCCTGTGTCTATAAGAACTGCAACAAGGGTGGAATAGACACAGATAGTACCTCGAATCATCATGGGCGCTCCGTGGTCATAGGCCTCCGATACCTGAAGTTGTGCCTGTCTCTGCCCACCAGCTCCCTGTAGTCATGGTGGACCTCCTGGTGGTGGTGGTGGTGGTAGAGCCTCAAAGCATCGCCCACCGCCTACTGCTCGGCCAACTCCTCTGCCTCGTCCACCTGCTCCCTGCGGACTGCCACGTTCGACCCTATGCCTCTGCCAGGGTGGCCCCTCAACCATCTGCTACTCCTCGGCATGGCGGGCCAGGCAGTCACTTTCCATGTGGCCCTGCTCGCCGCATGGGTAGCATTGTCTGCCTCTCGAAAGACTAGTTCTGCACTGTGTGCCCCGAACTGCTGACCCAGTGTCCTGAGGTTGTCTTCCTAAGGGACTGGTCTGCCTGGACCCATGATTCATTCGTCGACTGCCTTCTTCATAAGACTCTGCTACGTGCCGCCCTGCGGTAGATCTCGCTGCTGATGCAGGATCAGCAAGGAAGCTCTCGATCAGAAGGGCTCGCTCCAGTACCCATGTCTGTGTCCGAATGCTGAGGGAGATCAGCGATGCCCTGATCTCATGCCTCAATCCCAACTCAAAGGTCTGGGCCCGGAAGAATGGGTCTCGTACCATGTCTGTCGAGTAGCGCGGGAGATCAGTAAATCTCGCCGAGTTTGTCGCAGCTGTTGAAGCTCCTGGATGTGCACCGCATGGAGGGTGGCTGGGACGAACTCTGAGAGGAAGAGGCTCTCAAAGACCATCCAGAGGAGAGATGCCTCATCATGCACTTGGAGAATCAAGCTCCACCATCTACCTGCTGCCGCGTGTAGTAGGCTCGCTGCGAGGATCACCATGAGGTCCGCTGGTGTCCTCACTAACCTGAAAACCCATACAACTCCCTCCAGCCAATCCTCATCTTCCTGAGGGTCCGTCTCCCTGCAGAACCTAGGCAGTCGCTGA
Source organism: Viscum album (assembly GCA_963277665.1). Lineage (NCBI taxonomy): Eukaryota > Viridiplantae > Streptophyta > Magnoliopsida > Santalales > Viscaceae > Viscum > Viscum album. The sequence continues at coordinate 1,147,701,130 of OY728148.1, forward strand.
TGCTGAAACTCGTGCAGTGCACTAAGGCGACGTGCATCGTCAGCGGCTGGGGCTGGTAGCATTGGTGGCTCGGCGGGTAACGGTACCGCTGGTGCCTCTGCTGTCAAAGGACCCTGTACCGAGGCCTCATCGCTCAGTGGAATGTCATCACACACAACTCTCGGAACCCTAGATGGCTGCCGTTGTTGGGCCATCCTGAAATGAAACAGGTGCGCCATGGTCAAATAGTATACCTGGTGAGAAGTCATAAAGTAATCACAAATAAAACTTGAAACACACATGCAATTAATTTTATCGTGTATTAAGTCGGAAATCAGAAGTCAGGATCCTGGTGTACGGATAGGTCGGCCGCCGCACCAACACTGGACTTCCTGGACTGATAACCACACCCAATACGGTTAACACTATATCTTCACATAGAAGAAATTTCAGAGTCTAAGGATCTGTGGTAGAAACAAACTCCTCTGATATCAATTTGTCACGACCCGTCCTCGGGGCCTGTACCATGACTACCCAAAACCCGCCTTCCATAGGCCAGGGGCTGCAGACTAGCACCAAGGCGTAATTCCCGGTAAAAAGGGAAGGCATTACATTTTTAAAGTAAAAAAACACCACTGAGCAAGAAAGAAGAAGTAAATACTAAGTAAAAATTGGGTACAACAATAAGTGCGGAAAAGTAAGTTGGCCAGAATACAAACCCAAACTGAAAGTAAAGTACAACTGGAAAGGGAAAACAACAACTGAAAGTAAAGTCGGAGCCTCGATCCTTCCAATGGAAGTCCCACTTGAAGGGTGGGTACAGATAGCCTCCACAGCTCCTCGGGTCCCTCCGTCCGCTCCGAGTACGCCCCACCCAGTGATCCACCTCCGGGAACCGAACTGCCCCTCGTGCCTCAACCACAGTCAGCACTGTCTGTCGTCTGCAACCAATACAATGTAGTGCGGGCATAGCCCGTGCAGGGGTGAGTATAAGCTACTCAGTAGGGACCCCGAGACTCCCGAAGGTTTCCCAGAATCCAAAAAGGATAATCCACAAAGGAAAGATACAAAAACGAAGTAACATCCGACACTTCTTAGGTATATGCCTTACATATACTTAAGTCATCAATTCTCGTTAGGATCCAACATCCGAGCCCAAGTACAACCCAGTCCACAAATGACAACACAACTCATTCCACATAAGAATGCATAACGTAATCCGCAAAGGATATCAAGTCAATCTTATCGATGATAAGGATTGATAGTCAAGATTCAGCTCACATTGGTATACTTCTTCGTAAGACGACAAAGATGATCAGATATTTCCACTGATTCATCTAAGCCGTCGGACCCACACAGGATCGATCGGTAACTAACCCCTGCAATTACACACAAAGGATCGATAGGTAACAAACCCCCGCAATGACCGAAACAGGATCAGATCCACATAGGATCTGTAGGTGCTGGCCGACACAGGACCGTTGAGCGCGGACCCACATAGGATCGGACCAACACAGGATCGGTAGCACTGATCCACGTAGGATCACTGAGTGGTGTAGTCGTCAAAATCGAATCCACGGAGGATTTCTGTACATTCTTCATCGTCATCGCAGTCGCAGCCAACTATAGGGTTCCCGCACACAACAAACTCATTCGGAAGGGTCCGCTCCATGAACTGAAGGGCTGATACGTCAACTGACACATAGTCCGGATTTGGTGTACCCAAAAGTTTTGTATCTTCAATAGGAACTCTACTTCACAGACGGCGCGTCAATCGGACGCCCGGTCTGAGAGTTATTGGCTTTTTCGTCCCAGGGGCCTGGTTGGTTTTTAAGTCAAAATCAACCCGACCATACTCCAACTGCATCCAAACTTCGAGCGGAGTAATCCAAAAGGTCTGTCTCACTTAGAGGAATCCAACAAAGTCGACGACACGTAAATCAGACTTCTGAACTCAAGTTATAAGAGTTTCCGCTCCGAGGGCCCGGTTGGTTTCGTGTACGATCCAACCCGGCCGAACCCAAAGTTATCTGAAACTTTGAGTGTAATATACTGAAATGACCATATCAATCCAAGGATCACATCGCAGCTAACGGTGCGTCGATCGGAGGTATGTAGCTCAAGTTATGGGAAACAGACCGAAAGTGGTACGATATTAGGGGGTTCGGGCCTGGTCCGACCCGGCCTAGCCTGGGCACGGCCCATCCCGACCTGGGCGCGGCTCGGCTCAGCGGCCCGGCGTGCTGGCCAGGTGGCTCCACTGAACAACTGAGCCATTCAGAATGCGGGGGGGGGGGGGGGGCTGCCCCCCGCTTGTGGTAATCGCGTCCCCATAATGGGGCCACTCACGTCTGGCCGGCTTCTTCCGCCACGGGACCGGCAAGGCCGGTCCCACCCTGCTCTGATGCCGCCCTCCTGATTCCGGCCGCCGGTTCCCCTGCTCCGCCGCGGCTTCAGCCGCGGCCTCGGTCCGTCCGGTGCTGCGTGACGACGCCGCACCCCTCTGTCACAGCCCCGCTCTGGCCGTGGTGTCTTCGGGTTTTTCCGACGCAGCATGACGGCGCCACAGCTTGGTTCAAATTTCAAATGCTTGGCGCGATGGCCCTGCACATCCTTGCCACTCGTTCCAACGCAGTGCGACGGCAACGCATCACTTTCCTTTGAACCGAAACAACAGATAATAATAAGGGAGGAGGGTCGGCCGTGTTTTTGCGGTCCGGACCCCTCCCGTTAAATGATATCAAGCGGTCCAAATGAACAAGGATAGAAGAAAGAAGATTTCACACATAAAAACACATACACCCCTACCTCAATGTTGTCGTCGAACGGGAGTTCATCACAGAATTAACCATCGCGGAAAAAGGGGATCGTCGAGGATAAACGTGTCACGGAAGGAACGTCGCTGGCATTAGGTGATCTCCAAGGAAGGCGTCTCTCGCTGTTGTCCACCGTCGGAGGTCATCATTCTTCGTCGGCGGCGGTGTGTTCTTTGCATTCTTCATCGAAGAACAATGAATCCTCAAGACCTCTCTTTTTCTCCCAAAGGCTCCCACAACCAGAATTCCAACAAAATAAAATAAGTTCAGCACTTATTTTATTAACATAACCTAAGCATTTTAATTTCAAACATCCACATTTAACTCACATAATTAATTAACTTATGTTGACAAAAATTAATGGTGAGTTGAGGGGGGTTAGTGAATATGAAGGGGTGGGGTTCGTGTGGGCCCCATCGACCTTATAACCTCTCATGGGAAGTTGGGTGGTTACCCAACTTCCCCCCAAAGGTTATACAAGTCGGAAGATAAATAAAATTTGTCATTTATATTTTATTTTAACTTCCACAAATTTTAACAACTTCAACCGTGAAAACGCAACTCCGAAAAAGGTGTTCCTAAGCAAAATCTGGCGCTGAGGTTCCATCGGTGCCTTCGGAATTCGATTCCGAGCACCGTTTGAAATGTTAGGAATTCCCACTCGTTCCTTCACTGATCGTACCCGAGCTAAACTTCGGATAGAAATTCCGAGCACACCGGGCCTCAGAATCAAGTGCCGTCAGAAACCGTGTTCTTGTAAAATCCCAAATAAAATTATGAAAAAATTTCTCTTGAATTTTACGGGTCTTTACATAGAAAAAAACATCCTTATATTATTTTATATTTAAAATTAGAAAATGAATTATATTTTATCAATTAAATTTTATAAATGTTTAAAAAAATTTGATTTTTAAATCAGTAAATTCCACAAAACAATATTTTTAACATAAATGAACATTACCAAAAATTATATCTTTCATGCTCAATATTATTTATTTATAAAAAACCATTAAAAAATATATTTTAAATTTATTTATTACTATTATTATATCAATGTTTAATTTATAGGTTGTAATTATCTCATTTAAATATTTATATAAAAAATATTTCCTTGAAGCTCTGTGTTGTATGCATCTTTTTCCATGTTAGTGTTGCATGTAAAACATGTCGATGCACCTGTTGCGTGTAAAGAACTATTAACATGGTGGTGTGTATAATACAATGAAAACATAGTTATTTAATAAATTTAATAATCCTTGGAATTCAACGCAATTAAAATTATAAAAAAGGATAAATTAATTCGAAAAAAAATAATAATTATTCAAAAAATGTAAAGGTGTTACATTCTACCCCATTAAAAAGAATTTTTACCTAAAATTTTTTCTAAGTTATCAATGTTTTAATATTAGAAATGTTCATTCATTTGAGAAAAAATCGTACAAATTAATATTAACTATTCCTTTAAAAATGGAATGTTAAAACAAAAAGGGTTACCCAATATAACATATAAAGAGGTTTACACATAGAAAAACATAGGTCTGGAGTAAAAATTGGACATGGAGGAAATGAATAAATATTAATAGGGATTGAGTGAATTCATCTATCAAAAACTAGTTAATGACCAAGAAAAGATGAGGGCCCCAACACCATTAATATGTGATTATTTAAATGGCCTTCAGTTCAACAGAATATATGTTATTAGGAAAACACAATTTTCTTTTTGATGATTATCCCATCAATGCATAATTTTATTATTGACCATGAATACAACATAATTTTCATTCATTCTTTGTGATTTTATCTATTTCCAATTAATCCATTGCATCGAGAAATGGAATAAAAAAATAAACTTTGAAGCCCCAAGGACTAAAGTAAACATTTAATAGATATTAAGGCCCATGAAAGAAAGTAATGGTATAAATATTTATCTATAACTATTTTTAAGAATAATTAGGGCTAATACATTAATCTATAATCATAAAATGTATCACTGCTGGATCATCATAAATAATTATTCATGAAATATAATTACACATAAACTAGGACATCATAATGGTCATTAGTAGGGGTGAAATCCTTATCGTCCTCTATTTATGGTTTCCATACCAACAACCTTCACAAATTTGATTGGTTCTCACCCAACATACATGATGTCCTAATACAAATTTAATTTCCAAAATAAATTTTACGGGATTACTTGAAATAATTTTAATACCAAAATAACTTTTTATTAGTGGGATTTTATTAAAACTCAATACATAAATACCTTTTATAAAGTTTATCTTAAACATTTAATGAATGTATAAACTTATATCTAATTTGAATGATGAAAATATAAAATATATAGAAATAAAGCCACAAAACAATCTAAACATTGACACCCTATATTTAAGAAATAATATATTGGTTGTAACAATCGAAATTTGTGAATACCCTTGTAGTACATTCTCTGTGAACAAGGAAATGAAAAGAATTAACTTGAATAATTTTATTAATCATGAATCATACATATTACAAGGTATATTGCATCTATTCATCTTATCATGAAATGATATAAACTTCATCCTTGATTACATGGAACAATTTTTCAATAATCAGCCCAATGGTAAATCATTACTATGAAATTTATTTATTTATAACCAACATATATTTATTTGAACATCATTATATTATCATAAAGAATATATTAAGGGTTACCATCTGTTAATAAATGTATCCACATATCATTAAATCACATCCCTAGTCATTCGAGAACATTCAAAATATATATATAAATACTCAGTGAAAATCATTTGTAGAACAACCATTGTATATTTCATTATTTATTAATTTTTTGAAACCAAATACATAAAAACACCAATTACATCATCTTTAAACCATTAAAAATTATACCTCATCAGATAACATAACACTTCTTTGATTTCAAAATTCATTTTTTTCAACTTTATCATCATTAATGTAAACATTTTTTGCACCACCTTGAGGATTTTCCTCTATAGATTTCCACTTGGGACATTGAGATGCGAAATGACCATTTATTCGAAACATAAAACACATAATTTTTTAAGATGAATTAGGGAGTCCAATATTCTCATACTTTCTGTTAACAAAACATATTATTTTCTCTTAGAGTCACATGATTTGTGTCATTCTTTTCATGAGTCAAACATCATCCTTTTCCCCTTAGAAATTCTATTAGGTTATGTTTTTCGCACTCTTGATGAAAATTAAATAAAATATTATATCCTCCTTGGTCTCCAATACTAGAACACTTACTGAACTACTTATTTCTCATCTATAGTGAGTCTGAGGTTATGTTAAGGGGAAAAGTGTTAATTATATTTCATGACAAATGTTTTTGAATGGTAGAACATATTTAACTCATGTGATCATCCCACTTGACCTTTAATTAACACTTCATCCATCGCATTCATAATTAATATAGTTCTGTCCATTTCCTAAAATTAACTAAAACTAAAATCATAAATTGAGCATTACATATCACAGTAGAAAACCACATATTCCGCAGAAGATTTACTTTTGGGATTCATAAATTATGACACCATCTTTAATAAACAACACCATAGGCTCGTCATATCTTATTCATATGAAACATATATCTATATCATTCATAATGGTTCATGAAGTGTTTGATAATTTCCAAATAATATTTCTTGGGAGTGTCAAACTAGTTGTGAAGTAATACAAGTTGTCATGTACCAGATTACCCCAAGTTAGGCTTGAAAAATCTTACCGATGTTTTTACATTGAGGTACATGTGTTCCAGAGAAACATCCACTTGTAGTATATTGAAAGGGATGTATTTCTATAAAACCTCTCAATCTACCCATTATCATATTTCCAATACATTTTTTTTAAACATTGAATAATCCTTATAGATATACTAAGAGAAATCCTTATACATATAAATAGAAATATACCTTGGGATATCACAATATTTTCCTTATCCTAGTTTCCAATGGTTGAATAATAGTTTCCACTAATACCTACTATAAAGACACATGCTTAACATAAATTTATATTACATCATTTTAGAAGAATATTTGGTATATTTCCATAATACATGCCTGATGACCATACCAGTTTAGTGTATTACGATACATGGAAACAAAATATTTTATCCGAGTTAAAGATCTTGAACGTGTACCATTAAGATATCTACATCTGGTACTTCTACCTAAAACCATTCTTCATAACATGGTGAAAGAAAACATAAAAAATAGATGATAAAAAATTCTCAGTAATGTTGTACAAGGGAGATATGTAAACATACTCATTAGTATATAGTTATAAGGAAATTATAAATAAAGTATAAGATCATACCCCATATATCAAAGATTATATTCATGAATCTTGACATAAATAATGGATTTTCAAAAGATATAAATCATAATGAAATAAATAAACAATTCCAATAAAGGAAAAAATTAGAATAAAAAATGGAATTTTGGATGACACAAAAGAATATAAAATGATATCAATAGTATTCAAGGAATCACTTCCATGGCCATATTAGTAGTATGGGTTTACTTCTCATACCATCATGTTTTACATGGTTCACACCCAAGGCCATCTTAGTGGCTTGAGTTCACTCCTCATACAATCATGACTGTCATGGTTCACTTCCATGTAATTATTAGTAGTGAAGGTTCATTCCCCGTACCATGTTAGTCAATATATTGAGATATAAATCATTACCCAATGCACCAGAATGAGATATAGTTCTCATCCATATCACAATGAAATCATACATACTTGTTCCTCAAAATCATAAATATACATATCATAACACATTAAATGAAATGGGTATTGTAAACATGAAATCATATAATAACCTATGGAAAATATATGTTTCATAATCATTCCATAAAAATAATTTCCTTTTATAATAATTGTGTTTCTCTGACATAATTCCAAAAAAACATACACCATTTAATAAATGATTATGAATGGAATGATTTAACAATAACAAATTTTTTCATTATAGATGGGGATAGATTTTGAATGATCACATGGAACATCAATTTTTCCTTAAAACAAATTTTTAAAACATTAAAAAATATCAAAATAATCATAAATAATTTGGAAACATATAATTGAATCATGAATATCATTTAAAATTGTTCTTGAAGAAAAATGGTTTCTTTATTTAAATAGTTTTGTATTCATAAAATACAGCACAATTTTAAAAGTAGAAATTTTTTTAATATAATTTTTTTAAAAATTATATGGGATGCCTAAATGTTATAAGGATTCATAAATGTGTAAAAACTAATTCATGCCATATCTGTTAAAAAACATTCTTCTCGTACTTTTTCCGGTCAAGTCAATAAGTACATCATTTGAAAATTGATGAAATATTACTTTTAAACAATGTATTAAATAGTCAAAATGGGTAAATTTTTTATTAAAAATACATAGTATAATAATTAAATATTTTATGGATACATTTTCATAAAATAATAAAAATTAAACCTATATATTATCTATCTATGTCTTAAAATGAATCAATCAGAAATATAGAAGAGATTGTGAAATCACCATTCATCAATTTATAATCTATAAAATCATATGATCCATGTAAAAAAGAAAATCATTGTAATTTGTAAATATCATAATATTATTGATAATATCTATAAATTAAATTCATGTGATTTATGTACCCCACATAGAATAACCATGTAGTGCATGAAGATTGGGTCTCACAGAAAAAAATTGACAGAAAATTCCCTTCTCCTTGTATCCTCACATTCTTCATAGTCAAACAAGAATGATGTATAATAAATATAATTTATTTGTACATATTTTATAGTTTAATATTTTTATATATAATACCAGATTTGGTTTGATTATGATTTTATATTACCCTATTGTTAAAGATCATATGAAAAGGTTTCATTTAGGGTAATATTAACTTTGTTCTTCACATCTGTCTTTACGTATTATATTGTTGGTCCTTATATATATATAATGATTACATATTGTAAATAATTATATAAATATAAATTATATCCATTATATTTATATTACAATAATCTATTGCATCACAAATTATGAAATGGAATACACCGTTAATGGAGACAGTAATCCATACATATGCATGAACATTGTTTCCATCATAATTGTCATATTGAATGAAATATGTAAATGAAAATTTTCAAGATATGTATATATATATATGATTATTATATTATAAGTATTATATAATATATATTTTATTGGTTCACCAAACCCATCTTTAATAAATTCCATGTGATGTGTGAACGAAGAACGTCACTTTGTGGGGGAAGTAGTCTACATATCTATAAACGAGATTATCACGGTAACGCCAAATAGAAAGTAAAAAAGTTATATTCTGTAAAAATGAATACAAAAGAATAAATCCATAATAAATATTATATATATCATATATAGAAATAGTGTTGATCAATATGGCCACCATTATTTTTTGTAAAGGAAAGATGAGAAATCATCTCTCGTGAGGCAGTATTTCACAGAACATAGAACAATATGATTGACATCCATTAGACAGATGTGCTTTTAACTGTACATTAAATTATTATCATGAAAATATAATATTATATTTAGGATATTGGTTTTTTCATAAAACGATTTAAAATGAGTGTAGGGGTGGAAGTGGAAAATAAAGGAAATGAGCTTGAGAGAAGATGTTACGTCTTAATCGAGTAAATCCTTTTGTATTGTACCAAAATGCTTCATTGAGTTTCCTTATTCCCAAGTATAGGCTTTCCAGAAAAAGGTATAGAATTTGAGTGGAGAAATGGGAAGGGTTTATAGAAGGAATAAATGCATTATGTGTCTGAATAAAAGATAATAACGGGAGGCCAATTATTTTATGTGGGGTGAAAAGTTTAAGAATCTCCAAAACAATTAATTTATTAAAAATTTATTTTCTATTTCATATACCTAAAAAGTGAGTTATTTAGAATTTTAAATGATAATGTGTCTATATACCATCATACAATGAATTTGTACATGTTTAGGTCACAAAAAAAACCTTATATTTTGGCTTTTACCATTAGTTAATCAATATAACTGTTACCGTGACAACATGACTTTAGTCACTATATGGTTAATATAGATTCTATAAAATACCACACTAACCCCAGTTAAATAATTTAGGAAAACGTTATCATTATAGTAGTTATTATAAAGAATTATTGAGTTTTAGGAATTTTATAACATTCAATAAAATATTATTTATTGTAAAGTAACATTTATGTCAATTTTGATACTATTAAATATTTTCATTCTTAAAAATATCAATCCAATATGATAACATCGAACCAATACTTCCAATATGTCAATAAAAAGTATATTATTTCTATAAAATTCATGGATTTAATTATTTAAGTAAAATTATATTTATTTTAATATTTATAATATCAATTATTTGATATATCAATTAATTAAACCACTGATGACGAATTGTTATACAAGGATTTAATAAAATAATATATTATCTAAACATTATATATAAATTATAATGATGATGAGTTATTTCTTAGAGTCTTAACGAATTTTTATTCTCAGATTTTACTTGTCTATAACCCTATATTAAATATTATTTATTTATTAAAATTTGAATATGACATTTTTAACTCATCTTTAAATAATATATAATAAATGTAATTATTTAACAAATGTGACATTAAAAGATTCATATTTTAAATATAAGGTTTATTTAGATATAAAAAATTATAAAATGAAATTTGAACATGTTTTAGTGTAATTTTATATTATTATTATATTATTTTTACCATAAACTGTGTTAAATAAAATTGAAAAGTTATTATTCACCAAATATTTTAATGATCCAATTATGCTACATTTTTTAAACTGATTACAACCATGTATTCCTTATTTTGAAATTAAATTCACATAACTGGTAAAATTATGTTTAATGCTAGTCCCGAAAATGTGTCAAGAAGGCTGGTAAAAGAGGTGTTCAAAAGTACAATAATTTTTTAAATCTAATTATATTATAAAAAATATTTAAATGTCTTATATTGGACTAATATATATAATATTTATTACTTTTCATTTTAAATAAATTTATAGTTAAAAAATTATTTAATTGAAAAGATAATTTTAACTTTGACGTAATATTATTTACTTTTCAACACAAATTGAATCATTTCAGAAAAAATTTCACCCTAAGCTAATTTAGATATTCTGAATTCAAAAAAAATATAATTAATTAATATTTATAAAATTTTCTAAATATAATTTTATTTTTAAAAGCTGGTCATTCCTAAAATTTGTGTCTTTATGAAAAATGGACTTTCCAAAAAATCATATCTTTCATTATCAATATCCTTTATTTATGTAAACAAATTATCAAAAATATTTTAAATGTATTTATTACTATTTATATAAAAATTTCTATGGTTACGATAAAATTACCTCATTTAAATTATTATATATAAAAATTCTTATAATCTTAGGGATCTAGGCATCATATACCAAGTCAGTGTTGCATGTAGAGAAAGCCAAAGTTTACGTTTCATATAAATCACCATTAAATTAGTGTTATGCAAGATAAAATAAAAACATATTTAATTAATAATATAAAAAATCTTTAATATTTCATGAAATGATATATATAAAAAAGGATAAATAAATTCAAAAATAAAAAAAATTATTCACAAAATCTCATGGTGATACATGATAACATTGTAAAAACATATAATATCTCACTAATATGTTGAATTTATGTATAAAACTAATTTATTTCTTTAATTATGTAAAACTATATTTATTTTAATATTTCTAATATCATTTATTTGATATTCTAATTAATCTATAAATTATTTCATTATTATTATTCAGACATTTAAATAAATTATTTATTCTATAAAAATTAAAAATTAAATATCATGATGAAAATAAATTTATTATATTTGGAATGAGTATTTATATTTCAATTTATATTATTTATAACCCCATATTAAATATTATTTACTTTTTAAAATTAAGAGTATGATATTTTTAACTTATCATTAAATAATATATAATAAATATATTATTCTTATTCATGTAGAATAAAAATATTATAATTTCTTCCTATATTTTAATTATTATTAAATACGACTTATCCAATGTAATTAGTAAAACTATTAGGGTAATTTTATAATATTGAAAATTTGTTTTTTCCTTTTATAACACAATTTCCCCTAAACCATAGAAAAAAACTATAAAAAATAGAATTCACCATAAATTATATAGATCCTATTAGGAAAAATATTCTTACTAATTGCAACCATGTATTTCCATTTTTTAATTTGATTAAAAAATGTGGCTAAATTAGGTTTAACAGTAATCCTGCAGTTCTGGTGACAAGATGAGTAAAAGAGATGTTCAAAAAGCCAGCCTACTATTATATCTATTTTCAATATTAAAATGATTAAAATGGACAAAATTGGAATAATATATTTATTATTCTTATATTTCTACATAACAAGTTAATTTAAATTAGATTAGTTATTTAAATAAAAAGGTGTTTTTTTACCACAGTGCAATACATTTCATTATTAATCAAAAATGATTATTCTTAAAAAATACTAAAAATTGACCCTATGATAATTAATAAATTGAAAATTAAAAAATGATATTTATTTTATCAAATTAAATTTCTAGTATTTTTTAGATTAAATTATAGTTTTTTGTCATATAAGGACATAAAAAGTAGTTCATTTGAGAAAATATTAGTTTTAAATAGATAAATAATTTACGAGAAAATATATTTTCCATTAACAGTTTGTTAAATTTAAATAACAAAATTATAACTAATATTTGAAATGTATGTTTTACTATTTTCATTACAAGATTAATTATTGGGTTAAAAATGTCACATTTAAATAATTATAATAATAAAATGATGTTTTGTAGAGACTTAATGTTGGGGGTAATTCAAACCAAGTCGGTGTTTCCTTTATTATATGCTTAACATTGTGTTTTATATAACCTTAAAAGAGTTTTTTTATTATAAAAATATATATTCAGTATTGTATCATGTTAAAAATATAAAAAATATAATGTTAATAAAAATATATATATATTCACGAAATCACATGGTGTTACATTCTACAAACATTTAAATGAATTTATCCCATGAAATTAATTCAGGTTATCAAAGGTTTAATGCATGAAATTTACATTCCTAAAATCCCACATCATATAACTGAATTCCAAAGCATCATCTTAAAAAAGAAAACATAGAAAATAATGGTTACTAATAGTGAATAATAAGATAGTATCTACACAAGTGAAGATGGGTGAATATTTGTACATAATGATAATGTTTAAATACACATAAATCTTGATAATGATCCCTGATCATAACAAAATAGGTTATCCATAGAATCTTAACAATCAATAATCCATAAAAACAATCATGAAAGAGAACATTTTTGTCATCAATTATGATGATAAGATGACAAACGTTTACATCATGATTCTTATCCTATTGTTGAATATTATTTAAGATAATGAATACTTAATTGATTTTAGCATAACATCGCACATTTTTTTGTTGATCAATTTAAAATTCATTATTATTACATGAAATGGAGTTGAATTTTACAATCTTGAAGCATTAACATATGATGAGACAAAATACAGGTCATTCAATATAACTTCCAAAAAAATTATATCACAAGATATTAAACATGAATAAATCCACTTATGATGAGATTATATTTCAATATAACAAACATACCCATATTTTATCAAAATTTTCCAAAAATACATAATCCAAAAATATTTTCAGAATATTAAAATCCTTAACATTAGAAAGAAGGTCACTATACCAGCTTTAAATTTATTTATCTTATACCATAAGTTTGTTATTCTTTTTAAAATTCCAAACATGTGATTACCTTGAAACTGTATTCTTCTAAATCATAGTAATGAAATGAATTACCATATATACATACTGATAACATGTATGTTTTCTTATACCAAATTTTATTGTATATATTCCTTATGTCCCCAAATGTTGTAAACATCATCCAATATATCCTAAATAACTTTTCCAGAAATCCTTAATTAGTTCCAAGGAAATCATTACCATCATATTTACATATTCATATACAAAATATCCTTTAAGATATAATTATATTACAATAAAGAACTTATTAAGGGTAATATTTTCATTTATTAAAATAGATCATTTCCTTTGAATCAAATTTTCAGTCTATATGAAACATTCTATATAAACATATAAAACCCAAGTTAAAGACATAATATGAAGAGTAATTGTATATTTAAAAATTCGTTTAACATAATTCTAATAATGAAATACATAAAAAATCTATTATTTCACTTCATCAATAATCCACAAGAAGGATACCTCCATTTTAATTCACTTCATGTGATTTCCACATAGGGAAATGATATGAATAATGACCATTAATTACACCCATAAATCATTTATCTATAAATGATGTTTCAGTAGTTCCAATATTCCCATTAATTCCATTAATTGAACCCATCAATTTACCTTTACAGTTACTTTTTATATGTCATTCCCTTTACAGTAAAAATAGCTTTTTCTTCCTCTAGGACATACACTTAGGTGATTTTTATAACATTATTAACAAAAATTAATCCAAATATTCTTTCATCCGCATTTTCTTTTACCAGAAATCTTAATAATCTCATTCATTCTATCCATTTGTGACTATTATAGTTTGTAAAGGAACATGTTTGTAATCATGTTCCATGAAAATGAAAGAGGCATGATCACAAAATTCATCACAAAAGTGACTATCCCATTTGACATATCTTCAAAAAAAAATTCTTTCACATCCAATATCATCTCAATTTCTTATGGTTCCCATCATTCAGAAAAACTAGTATTCCTAGAGTAAGAAACAATTATCATAATGAGGAATCGCATAATCATAAGAAGTAACATATTGTATGTTTCCTAAATGATACATTTATTAATCTACAAACCGTAGTTCTATCATTGGTTATTCAATTCTATAGTATATTAAAATCATTAATAATGGTTTATTATTAGATTGTGAATTGCAAAATAATATCCATATCGAGGGTCAAACTATGTGTGCAGCTAGGCCCATTTTCGTGTACCATGTTACGATCGAGTTTGAAAAAATTCACCATGATAGAGTTATTACACCTATGTAAATATATTTCAGGACCACATCCACTAGTAATATCAAGATATGAATGTATTTCTAGGAAACCACTCTATGATTTACCATGATTCAATTAAAATTTTCTATAATGATATTTTTCCTCAAACATGTCATTATGATTCTCAATAAGGTTTTACTATTCTAGTTTCTAAGGTTAACTAAAATATTTATCTGATACTAAATAAAGAAATCCATGATTTTCAAAGATAGAAATGTCATTAATCTAGGAATAATTAATACATTATATAAATAAATTCCCAAAGTTTGAATATGTTCAATGAAAATGGAAACATGGAATAAATTCTTATAATTTGGTGAAATATCATAAAAATTTCAATTAATGATATTCCCCTTTAGATACCCTAACTAAAAACAATCATTGTAACATGGGGAAAAGAAAACATAAGATAAAGGGTGAGCACATATGCTCGGTAAAGATATAAAATATAGATATGTAAACATAATCATGATACTTAATATATATGAACATGATCCTGAAAATCGAAGATCATACTATGTATAACAAATATCATAAACAAGAATCTTGGAATAATGATTGGATGTTCATAAAACATTAATCATAAGGAAATAAAGATCATGTGTCACAAAACCTTAACATATTAATTAATCATTGAACTATGGATAACACATAAGTATATAATAATTATTTCTAATGTATTCAAGGATTTATTATAAAGACTATATTTTGGTATGGGTTCACTTCCCATACCAACTTGGAACACATGGATTACATCCATAACCATTTTGGTAGTCATGGTTCAGTTCAATAACCATATTGGCATTCATGGTTCACTTCCATAACCATCCGTGTTGTCATATTTCACTTCCATAGACAATATAGTAGTCAAGTATCACTCCCAATACCATAATAGTCCATATCATTAGATATAAATATTTACCCAATGCATCAGAGGAGGATATAGGTCCCACCCATCTCATATTGAAATCATACATACATGTTCCATAGTATCATAAACAATCATATTATAACCAATGTAATGGAATGGATATCATAAACATGTAACCATATCACAAACTATGTAATATAATCAAGATTCATTATCATTTAATAAAAATCATTACCCATGAAATGAAGTAGGTTTCATAAAACAATTCCTTCAGAATATAATCAATTTAGAGAAATCATCTGAATAGTATTCCTGGATTATATCAACATATGTCATCATTGATAGGGAAGTATTTTTAAATGTCCCATGGAATATGAATTTTTATTTAAAATAATTTCATTAAAATAGAAAAAATTGTCAAAATAATTTTCATTGAAACCACTTTGAAAAAATATAATTTCATCATGAAAAAATCATTTAAAGATGTTCTTGAGTAATATAACGTTTCTTCATTGAAATCACTTTCATAAAATACTTTGGATTTTTAATAAAAAACATTATTTTAAATAAATGTTCATGTATAAAAGGGATAATTCAAGGAAATAAGTTTTCAAGGAAGCGTAAAAATATGTTCATGTCGTATAATTTAAAAATCATTCTTATTATTCATTTGCATGAAATGTAAAAAAAGAACCTCATTAGAAAAACAAAAAAAAATATTTCATTCAAAATCATATAATAAAAAGTAATACATGGTTTAAAATGTGATTAAAAGTAGTAAAAAAATTAAATGATTTTCTATGAAACATGGACATGTATGATAAATATTTCCTTGTAGATACATACATGCAAACAGTTTCGATAATATTGATATTGTGGAATTAAACCATAAAAAATTATAATAAGTATAATAGTATTTCCCATGAATGATAATAAATTATATGGAAATAAAAATACCATAATAATATTCTAATGGCTCATAAAATACATTCATTGAAAGTATATACCGCATATGAGAAATATGTAGTATGTGAGGAATGAGTCTCAGGGATGTAAATGTGTGACAAAAGTCCCTTACCTTAGGTTTTATTTCATCCGTACATTTTTGAAACTATTGTATCATTGTTCTATAAATATTATTAATTTATAAAAGAATAATAATAACATTTATTATATCTTATATGATTAATTTATTACATTATATTAACTATCTATTAACAATCCCAATTTAAAGAAATGGTTTGGGTAATAATTGCTTTTTTTATCGAACATGTTTTTATTTTTATTACTGATCCTATTAAGAAGATCATGATTTATTTACTTCTATAATGTAAAACATGATTTATATATAATATATATATTATATATATATAAATATATAATGTTGATATATAAATGGGAGACACTATTCCTCGATACGGTAAGCCCTACGTACACAGGAACATTGTTTCCATTTTCTAATCATGATGAATGGAAGAATGAAAACTACATATATAAATAAATATATATATATATATATATATATGTATAATAAAATATTAATTATTATATCATCTATTTCATATGTATTCATTATTTAAATTTTATAACAATTCATGAAATGGTTAGCATGGAAGATGAATCTCTTCAAATCGTTGAGACGGTAGGACATACGTATGCATGAGGAATGATATCATTCAGAAAATGTTAAAATTAATAATGTTGATTCAATATATTTTACTTCTAAAACATTATAATGTTATAATAATAATTTAATATTATGAATTCCATCATTATAATAATCCATGTAAAGCGATGATGAAAAATATATTACGCAACGACGTGGAGTCCGTAACTCTTATGTTTGCTTGTGGTGTACTTTATAATTTTTTGGATGAATAAAAGAAAGAATATGGTTTTTCATAATAATTATATAATATCACAATGTATTTGATTATGTAGTTATTATATTAGAATATAATCACCATATAAAGAAGGATTATAATAAAAAACAATATTGAAATAGTCGATAGCGAGATTACCACTTCTTCGATGATCTCCCTCATTAACTCTAATTAGGGACACTAGACTTTGTACATTTAGAAACCATCACCTCTATAATGTTAATAGGGAAGTTGAAAATGTAACTATGTACGAAATAGCCATGATTTAAGGATTAATGTGATGTGAATAAGTGATGATGGATGTTCTATTTATTATTAGCATGAGGGGTACTAGAGGTATCTCATAAAATATTAAATTATTATTTATTTATTTTGGATTTCAAATAGCTCCAAAGTAATGTATTTAAAATCCTTGATGACGATGGGTCGAAATCCCCTAAACCAATTCTTTTTAGAAAATCTTAGTTCTAAATATTATCCTTATATTTTCTCTTTAACCACTAGTAAACCCTTTATTTTCAAAACAAAAATATGGATTTTTACACTTTAGGGGTATATAGTTACAATAAAAGGAAAATCTAACCCCCAAAAGATAATTTATAAAATTATTAACTTATTATATTTATTTGGATGAATTCTATATTTTTATGAATTTTATATCATTTAATAAATTATTATTTATTTTAAATTTTCATTTATATCAATAATGATAAAATTCTTTATTTGTATTTTATAAAATATCGTATTAACAATATAACACATAAAGAACTCCTCTAATATTTCAACAAAATTTTAATTTATTCTATAATTATTTTGTGTGTCATTGGTTACATAAGATTATTATAAATATAATATTTTTAATATCATTTATTTTATATTCCCTTTAATCAAATAGTTAATACAACATTGTTATTCAATTAATTAATAAAATTACTTTTTATCATTAAATTATAAATAATTTCTCATTATGAATATAAATTTAGTATTTTTAAGATTAATATTAATATTATAATTGATATTCTGTATATCCATATATTAAAAATGATTTACTTATTAAAATTATGAGTGTGATATTTTTTTCTTATCCATAAACAAAATATAACAAATTTCATATTCTAACCCATGTGGCTTATAAAGTTTTTAATTTTGGAATAAGGTTTATTGTAGTCTTATACCACTTATCCAATGAAATTATGATATGTATTAGTTTATTATTTTAATGTTATAACATTATTTATTACTTTAATTACCTGATTTACCTGTAACTGTTGTGAATAAAATTATTAAACTTACAATTAATAAAAAATTAAACAGATACTAGTAGAAAAATAAATTCAAACTTATTACAAACATGTTTTCCATTTTTTTTCAAATTCAATTCAAAGATGTAGCTAAATTTTAGTTTAACGTAAACCCACAGATTTGGAGAGAGGGTGCGTAAAATAGATATTCATGTTTTTAATGAGATTATATTTATAATTTCTATATAAAAATGGTTAAGATAAACAAAATTAGATTAATATATGTGATATTGATCTATTTTACATTAAAAATCCATTATATGGAAAATAATTATTTAAACATAATAGTTAGTTATTATTTAGAAAGTAGTAATTTTCACTACTCATAAAAAAATAAATCTTCTTATAGAAATACTAAAAACTCAACCGAATATAATTTTGACATTCCAAACTGAAAAATGATGTTTATTTTATATAATTTATTTTCTAATAGCGTTTTAATGTATTTTTTAATTTTTTCGTAGAAAGACATGAAATGCAGATCATTTATATAAATAGTAGTTTTAAACATATATATACTTTACAAAAATATATATTTTATATTATAAATGTGATCTATTCATATAAGACCCATATAACTTAAATTTGAAAAATAGTTATTACTATTAATATTTCAATTTTAACATCTAGTTTATAACTATCTCAAATAAATAATTATAACAATAATGTGATGATACATAAAAACATTGTGCTACTTGTAACCTAGGACAATTCAGTGTTGTTTGTAGTGAACCATTAAAATGTTGTTGCACATAACATAATAAGAAATGTTTTGTTTCTCTAAATATCTATTTTCAGTTTTGTTGGAAATGATAAATATTTAAAGTATAAAATTATTGTAAAAGAAATATGTTTCACAAAATCTCTGGGTGCTACATAATAAATCTATGTGAGCCCTTGGGTTTCACATTCATGTAATCAATCAGGATCCACGTACCTCATAGAACCTCACCTCTAAATGTAATCACTTAAATATTGAAGGAATGCCAAAAAAAATAACTATTCCCTCAGTTCCCTTCTCAATAGAACATTTCGACTCAATGCTTGACATCTAGAGGCCCCATGATATCTTTACTAAAGCAATAATCACCATTTTCTCATGGCACGATGTCCTGAGGAATAGAGATACATATCATGCCAACGTAATCTAAGCCCAATTGCCTCAATACATTGATCAACATCTCCCAAAAAATATCCTCAATGCTATCAACTAAAGGCTACTAACCTTATAAATGGAATTCTACCTAAATATCACACAACTCATTTCTTAATATTCACTGTCAGGGGCCTACACCCACACGAGTTGTCAAAAAACGTCATCATATAGTCAAATGTTTTCACATGACTCAAAGAAGCACTTTTTCCATCATGGGAGAGTAAAAATAACCAATTATATACCTGAGCCACATCAATATTATAACATGGTGTCCCTGTGGCCATGTCGCTCAAGTTCGATGTCCTTATCATCCAATAAAAAAGGTCATTCCCTCAATGTGATGGAATATACTCCCTAACTAACATCTATGACTCCTGACCAATTGTCAAAATCATCATTTCATTTAAAGGAAAATCTCAACTAATGATCTGACCGTCCATGAAACATGGGCCATACCCATCTCCTCAATAACATTACCCCAAATCAGAATGAACAACAACATATTAACCTTGTTCCAAGCCCACCACGACACCATGGGTCTCCTCAGAATAAATTCTTATATATGTGTTTTAAATAAAATATTAAATTCAAATTCATATAATTGAATAGAAATAATTTATTAAACGTAAAAAATAAATTATATTTAAATGAATTAATCAAAATGAAATGATTAACTAAATTTATATAAACAATTCAATATATCTATGTTGAAAAAAATCAAATAAATAAAAAAACCAATTTAATAAAATCAATTAAAATTATATCAAACGCACCCTATCATAGCTACCAAAGGTGGTAAATGACATCTAACCTAGAATTTCACATATATAATGAGTTAGTACATGCCTATAGTAATCCCACATGATGATACAATCAATTTCAAAACATGATATATAGTCACACTTGTATAACAAATTCCACACAAAAAGAAACACCCAAAAAAACATGGAATGAAAAATAATGGTATGAACCACCTACAATGGCCTCGTAGTCATTGGCTCATCTGATATTAGACTCTAATTCAAATTAGTTTATGATAAATCAAGAATTCTGTAGATATCCTAGAAGAAATGGTAAAATTTTTTAGGGGAATATAGAGGTATATGCATCGAAATGGAAATAATAGAATCTCTGGCGTGGTATGAAATATTGAGGTGGTTCCAACGCACCCAAAAGATCTGAAAATGTTGGTTGAAATAAGGTTTTGGATAAAAATAAATTGGATGATAAAATTAGGAGCTCTCTTTGGCTGTTATGCATTATCTTCGGGAGAAGATGATATAGAATGAAAATAAAAATTAGAATTTGTGAAAAAATGTAATTTTACACCATTATTGGGATACACAGTTTAGCTCACACATTTTTCTATATCATGTTCAAACTGTGGCTTCAAGAGTGAATAAGGACCATCTATGTGCCAATACCCATGTGAATTCAGGAATGGATTTCTCTAAACATGAACAAACAATGTGATACCCTCTATCAAAACTACATATAAGGCCACACATCCATGATATATACTTCATGGTTTACCAAAACCATCTTGATGATCTAAATCAGGTCACATTGTTTCATGGAAGAGGCAACATGGTTTTCCCTAAAAAAAATTCCTGGACCTGGAACTCATATGATTCTCCCAAATTCCTTAAAAACTCTTGAGGCACATTCCGAGTCTCTAAAATAGCCCAGAATATTTATTTTGAATTGGGTAAACCATTGGAATTGAGTTATGTTCAACAGAAATGAAAAACCCACCTCTACAAATTATGAAATATTAATAGGTAGTGGTTTTTAACATAATTCCAAAAGTCGAGTAATTAAACTATCTTAATCCATTTCTTTTACTATAATACCTTCCCATATTATAGAGGAATTATTTTTCAATCAACTCTCAGCTTATTTTATTTTAATGTGTTAATCAAAGGATATCTTCTAATTAATAAAAATATAAAAATTTCAGTGGGATGACACCATATAATTGTATGTTAATTCTTAATTAATTTTTTATTTTTGATTTAAACGCCTATATAATTGATTATGTTATGATAATATTATGTTTTAAATGAATTTTTTTCACAAATATTGTTTTTCAACTATTTTTAAGGGAATTTTCATCAAATACACATATTCAATTAATTTTTATAAATATTATTTTTATAAAGAAATTCATCCCAATCTTATTTCATATAGGCATATTCTATTGTAATACATGGAAATTCATTTATTCGGTGTCCAAAAATCCTCTTTGACATATGATATAATGAAATTATTTATTATCATTGTATTTAATAGGGTTTTCTATTATTGTGATTAAATGTGGTATGTGACTTATTATTATTTAACAATATCTTTTTAAATGATTATAATTGTTTTTGAAAATGGATTGATTAGTGAAATAAGTTTACATGTTTTATTATGAGTGAAAATATAATTTTAATACTAAAACATTTAATATTTCACGAATTTATTAATTGTGAATACATATTGTTGCATGGATATTTGATTGTTGGTTATTTAATAATCCAGTGATAGGTGGTACCAAGATAAAATAATTATGAGTGGGTTAATTATAACACTATAACGCATTGGGTATGTAAGTCAGCTGTATAGTTATTACATTTTTAATAGTGAAATTTATGTAATTTAATCTCATAGTTATTACACTAATATGAATGAGGTTTATAATTATATCCCAAGTTACATTTATATGTTATCAATGATTAATATGGGTATTATAGTATTCTTCATATTACAAAAATTTTATGTAATATGATTTTTTCAAAGAAAAGTATTTATTACTTAGTATGTATAATGATAATTACATTATGATAATATTTTCATGGTTTTCAGGTTTTCACCTATATAGAAGTTTTCTTTATTTTATGTCCCTTACCATGATTTTTTGTTGATCCCAAATTTTATAATGTTTGTAATAAGATTTAAGGATATTTATGGGAAAGGATGAGATTATTTATATAACTATGATTATTTATTAGTTTTAAAAAATAATGTTTTATTATAATGAATTTTCTGTAAGAATTAATTCTTTATATGCTTACAAAAATTTAATGTATGGAATTAATATATTAGAGGTTTTTCTAATATTATTAAAATATAATAAAATATCATATGTATGAAATGTGATTTATAGTTCTAAAAAAACTATAATGTGTATTATATATGGTCGGGTTCATAAAGTTGGCATTATAGTAATGTTTAAGTTGAAATTTGAGATTAGGATATATTCTTATGGGTTATGGATATCATCATGGGTATATAATTTCCATGTTGATCATTTGTTCAGTGTGTTATAATCCTATTTTTATACTTTTAGTTAGGATATTTTAAGGTGACTAATATTATTTTTGGAGACATTTTATTATGAGGAAATTGTGTGTTATTTCATTTTGGGTTGAAAAAGATAATGTTATATCATAACTATTGAGGTCAAAAATAAATTAAGTTTATTTTTGACTATTTTATCATATTTTTATAATGTTATATGAATTATATAGTTATATAAAAAGTGAATATAATGGGCCACATTATTAATAGTCTTGTCTAACATAGGAACATTTATAGAAACCACATCCGATGGGTGACAAGAGTGAATCACCTACAACATACCTTAGTGATGTTCTTGTTAGTATAATTTTTATTTATTATATCTAATAGATAAAGTTTATTTTCATTTTTGAAATACATTTTTTATCAAATATATAACCATTTTAGTAGAAAATGATTAGTGTATTATATGATTATTGTTATTCCAATTGAAATCCACTATTTTGGGAACCCAATATGATTATAGTAAATAAAATAATATGTGATTTTTTCTAGGAATAAATGTTATACTATATTTTGTAATAACATATAATATTATTTTTTTGATTTATAGAGATTAATATTAAATGAATAGGATACATGGAGAATATATGATTAAGGAAAATTAATTTTGGTATGAGGCATCAATACTCATTAATATTATTTTGTGAAAAATGACATTACTATTTTTAAAGAGGATGTGATCGAAACCATATGATTTTTTTACTTTAATATTATTCTAGATATTTTGATAATTATAAGGACAATTATGTGTCGAATGATCTATGTAACGCTTTTGGTATTAGTGTTCAATTTTAGAGATTAAAGTAGTTTTTCATCGTAAAAATGATTATTCTTCTTGGGGAATTAACTTATGCTATCCTAAACATCATGGTTTTGGTTATTTTCAAAAAAAGTGGAATATATAGTTTTAGTTTTGTTTATTTTATATCATCATTTGATTATTCTAATGCCTTGAGCATGGAAATTCATCTTTAATAATCACGGCTTATAGAAAAGGAGCGATTGTGGTGATTATGGAATAATTGATGAAATTATAATAGTAAAGTAATTAATTTACGTGTTTTATTAGATAATAAATTAAAATAATTCCACCTCTTTATGAAATGTATCTTGAAAAAAAATTATCCATTAACATTTCATACTATGATATTAATGAAATTTTAAACTATCATAGATTTATGGTCTTCAGATGTTTGCATTATAATAACCATGTTCTTCCTACCCCTTTATCAAAACAGTATATATATATTTTTTAATCTATTTACATTATTTATTAATGAATCCATTTAATGTTTAATCTCATGTGACCATTATTTTTTCCAATCTCTCTTTACAAATAGATGTTTTATGGACCCTTTTCCAATATGGGATTTCAATAATGGTATTTTAAATAGATGAACCCTAGTTACCAAGATAGATTTTATATAATTGTGAATCAAATTGTAATGGAGGTATAATTCAACATCCATATATTTTATTAAGGAATCATTTTGTTTTATAATTTAAATCATATGTAGCACTGAGCTTAAATGATGAACTAAAAATTATTAATCAATATGGTAGTGAGTGCTAAGCATTTATATTAGTGGGGATTAATAAGAATAACTAAATAATGTTTAAAAAATTTTATGTAATTTTACAAAATTCATTCATTATATTTTATAATAATAAGATAAGAATAAATTCATGTTCACTTATAAAAGATCAGTTATTTATAAAGGGAGACTTATTGTCTATTAATGGAATAATTATTTTAAAAATAAAATTTAATCATTTATAAATTTTATATAAAAAAATAAACATAATTTTTTAAATAATAATATCAATATTTACTTTCCTTAAGTTATTGGTATTTTTTGATAAGATTTAATTTATGATGAATAGTGGAAAATAATGAAATTTAATTGAAAACCGACTTTTCATCAAAAAATTACAATGTATATTTATATACTAAAAAATTTTAAAGTTGAATTAAATTTATAATAAATATATTAATCTATTTTTGGTCATTGTAATCATTTTCATATTAAATCTAGGAAAAAAATTATTTTAATATTATGATCATTTTCATTTTAAGAAAATCGTTTTATTGCCCCATCTAATAAAAAAAATTAATTATTTTTAACCAATTTTATGTTTTAATTTTGAAAAATAGAGTCCAAAATTTGGAATCATAAATTAAAAATTTATTAAATTTCACTCCATTTATTTTTGGAATATATGAATTATAAATATAGTAAATTTATTAACACTATTAATGAAAAATAATGTAACTAATGTTAAAAATAATAATATAAATATTTTCTAATTACTTTTACAATTGTCAAAATTTTATATGATGAATTATTGTCAACCAAAAACAACAATATCCAAAAAAAATTACTACATAGATATATATGTATGAATTTAACCCATTATAGTATATTTTAATTAAAATAAAAAACATCATACTCTTCTTTTAATAACATACCATTTCTAATCTAGGGTTATTCTGAAGACATATATAAATATGAATAGTAATTTTAATTATAATTGATCTATATTAACAATGTATATTATTTTCTAGTGATAATTAATTACTTTAAATAATTATAAAATGATGATGAAGAAATTATTCATTAAATAGAAAAATAAAGTAAATCTTAACCAGATAATTAATATAATTATAATTTTAGATAAATAATTTCATACACGAATTTTATATATTATCTTTTAATATTTTGGATAAATTAAATGATTTATTATTGATGTTATATCATTTTTTTTAAAATTCCCAGCATCGAATAGTGCCAAAATTAAAATTAATTATACTTTTTAAATAAATAATATTCGATTAATTGATAGAATGTTCTATAAAATAATAATGTATTAAAAATTACATGGATATGTTTTAAAATATTATCCATTATTAATTTATGCCCATTTAAATCATTATTATTTCTATATTAACCATCTAAATGTAAAAATCCATGAAGTTATTTTCAGTGATAAACTAGTTAAATAAGTGCTAAAAAGGAAAGGTTAAAAAATAGACAAAAGAAATATAATTTTTATTGGATAATGGGATATTGACCATAATAATATTATATTATAAATAAATCAGTTTGGATTAATTTATAATATAGAATTAATATATAATAAAGTCAGATTTTTAGAAAAAGAAAGAGTGTCATCCCCTCTCTTATAAACAGTAAAATTTAATCTCTTTTCTTCGCACTAAAAAACATTTTATGTTGTAAAAAAATTCCTAAATATATTAATAGAATCCATATTCATAATCCATGTGGATTAATTTAGACATAACACTCATTTTAGAGGCATTTAGGTGTTAATAAAATGATATGGTATGAAGAAGATAAATATAAAAATTATACAAGACGAGGCAGACTAAATTTATGAATACTATTAAATTAATTTCCTTTATATTAGACAAACATATACATCATTTATTGTGTCATTATGAGATTATTTTTGAAACTGATTTTTATTGTATTACATTTTATTTCCCCAAGTTTTATG
Organism: Viscum album; assembly: GCA_963277665.1. Taxonomy (NCBI): domain Eukaryota; kingdom Viridiplantae; phylum Streptophyta; class Magnoliopsida; order Santalales; family Viscaceae; genus Viscum; species Viscum album. The sequence goes on from OY728148.1 coordinate 1,147,728,210, forward strand.
TGGATTTACAAATAATACACATAATATATGTTTTTTTAAATGATACACTATTTTTATAGGATATAAACTCTAGCTCATTTTAATGAGGAATATTTTATAGTAATACAAATACCTTATTTTATAAGGTTTATAAAAATCCCAGTTGAAAAATAATATCATGAATTTATTTAATCTCAAGTAATTTAATGGGGATGAAGATTCATAGTATTTAATGTAGTGTGGCTTACTTTGATTTGAAGATCTATTATTAAATGATTTAAATGTTTTTTAAAAGGGATTGATTAGTTTAATAGAATGAAATATTAAAATATACATGTTTAGAATTTAATTTTGTTATGTTTTATGATTATGTAATTGTACATGCAAATTTCCTGGTTAGTTACATGATAAGCCAATCACTAGTGATTTTTGAGATAAATTATGGATGGGTGGGTTCGGGATACCATATAATTTGCATATATAAATATTAACCATATTTATATTCCATTTCAAATATTTATATATATGGAAGAATATTTCATTTTTGTTCCATTTATATTTATGAAAAATATAATTATGTCCCATGATTCTTTTTTATGGTATCTATGATTTTTGTGGGTTTTCGAATTACCAGGTGATTTTAAAAAGGGTATGTAATGAGGTTATATTCAATTTAATGTATTTAGTAATTATAATGGGAAAATAAATTACATTATGATTATGATTCATGGGTTTTGATGTTTTCTTAGATAAAAATATTTCCTTATTTTGTGTCCCATAATATGATTTTATACTCATACCATGTTTTAAAATGTTTTTCATTGGTTTTAAGGGATATTAGGGAGAAGGATGAGATTAAGGGGAAAATTGACAATATTTATCATGTTATTAAGTCATGTTGTATTTTAATGATTTTTTTGGATAAATGGATTCTTAATAGAAGTTCCCACTTGTAATGAATGAGATTACTATGTATGTCTTTGTCCAAATTATCTAAAACTATAAACCATAACAATAATTTAAAATATAATGTGATTTATAGTTTTAAATTAACTATAATTTGTTCTATTTATGCTTGGTTCCTTACATACATCCTTACCCTTTCACCCATCATGGAAAAGATAGTGTTTCTTGTGGGAATATAATACCTACTATCTTTATGAAGTGATGTGATCTGGTAAACCTATTCAAATTGAAATAATTATTTTAAAAATTTATTTAATTATATGATATTAAATTTATTATATTAATAAAATTAAGTATAATATTTATTTATAAAATGATATCATATTAAAAATATTCATACCATTTTTGATGGAACACATGATAAAATAATTTAATAAACTCCCAAAACAATAAAAATAATATAATATTATTATCAAACATTTGTTTGAACATTATAAAGGGAGCATATATAATAATATTGACATTTATATTCTTCCACAATAAGTTAATTTAAATTTTAATTCCATTGGACATGATAGTATTTTATGGTCAACAAAAAGTAAGCGTGAGGTAAGGGACATTGTTTCAATTTCCCATCCTTGAGGAATATGGTAACATTATGAATATAATATACTTTTTATTGTGTTTTTACATCCAATTTAAAAATTAATATCATAAATTTTTAATAATTCTGGCTTTTTATGTTTCATATTAAATTATTTCATCTGGTGGAATTTAACATTAAAATAACTAAGCTGAAAAAAATTCATTACTTAATTGGTTATATTATTTATTAAATGTATTTGTTATAATATAATTTTTTTTATTTAAAATTGAATATTTTATATTTTATTACCACTAATATTATGTAGATTTAAATTTTATACACATAATGAATCATTTTTTATGTTTGACATCAATGTTATGATCATTGTAAGGGTTTGATTCATAATCTCATATTAATATTTTTTATTATTGTATCATTAAAATTGATGGAAATTATTTGATCATTCTATAATATAACTCAATATGTTTCTTCTCATATGTTTTTTAATATTTATTTCACTTAAAATATTATTTTTTCACACAATGTTGCGTTAAATTATTGAGAATAAACATTTAATAAAATATGACATCATTTTTAGAATTTTATACTTTTTTACTAAAATTTGTTAATACCAATATTATAGTTCCACCATTGAAAATGATAGATCTATCTGATTGTGATAAAATAATTCATTAGTGAGAGGAATGAGATAGGTTTTCAATATCATAATATAATTGATATACATATAACAAATGCACAACCCTATAAACATCTCCTTCCACTTTATGAATATAAAATGTGCCCCTATGGTTCAACACTTAGATGTATTAAACATTTATCTCACATGTTCTGGGTTTTTTATCAATCAAAAATCATTTTACTGTCTATAATATAAGATTTCTTTGTTATTGGTATAAAATTATTGACTAAATTGATGGAAGACTATAATTCATTATCTGGTGGATGTATAGGTAACTTCTACCGAACTATATCAATGTGATTTTATATAATTGGAATATCCTCAAATTGAATATTACATTCTCTAAATATGGTTTGATTTTCTCTTCTTCCCCATGAATATCATTTTAATATCTATTTTTAGTGGAACTAACCATGAATCAGTTTATTATGTCTCTCCTATATATATAACGAATTCTATATTTTCATCATCATTCATAAATTTGATCTACATCAAATACCTTGTTTCTTACTTATTTAAATTTCATGCAATAAAATGGATAATATCATTGTAAAACATTGGTATAATAATAATTTATTCAAATAGATAGTGTTTTCTTCCATAAATGGCACATCTTGAGATATCCTTGTTATATAGAGACTTCTATTAAGACTGTGGACTTTCAGATCCCCTATTAAATTGTAATGGTAATGTTTTATTTTCATGGAAAACCGATTAGATATAAAAGAGTGATAGGATCTAGAATAAAATAAATAAATAAATATATATATATATATTATAAAATGATTAAATTACATAGCTTCACATAATTATGAACTTCTACCACCACTATAATGATTTTATCAGCTAAGACTTATCCCGATGGACACTTCTATGAGAGTTTTCATTGATTCTTAGGATATTTGTGAGAAACATTACCCATTTCTGTGAAATTGAATCATTATAAATCATTTATATAATAATTATACATGAATTTAGGAGACAGAGGAACCTTATACTATTACATATACTAAAATCCCACACCCTCTTGTTATTTCCCATGATTATTCATTCCATAGTTTTCAGAAGGTGTAACATTATTTTTTATCATCTTCTTCATGGACATATTCCATTTTTCTTGATTTTTAGATGAACTCTTATTTTCATGATTTCTCGTGAATATGTATCATCTATATAATTACATCTCTATTTTGATGGTTCATGAAACTATTTCATCATTGATTAAATATTTTAAGAGACTAGTTCCCATCCGAGACATAGTTTAATCTATTCAGATAAATGGCCATTTATGTACTCCATGTTACATATATAATCTATAAACTATGTATATAACTATTTAATAGTAGCCTCATAATCTGAAATACATTCATCATCCTTTATATTCATTATTTTTAATATTCTATTTATTTTATTTTGTTTCCTAAAAGGTGAATATTTGTCTAATAATTTCTCCATAAAATATTTATATTCCATATGTTTTGTTTCCTCTTCCAACATTGTATCATATATGTATAACAACAAATAATAATTATCCCATTTGATTCAATACATGTCAAGTGTATATATTTCCTTTTAATTACATCCCAATTCTAATAATTCCATTTTATGAGACATAATCCCTTTCCCAGCTACCATTGGGATTGTCGTCCCAAAAAGATGGGTAATTATATCACATGAAGTGATCCAACATATTAGAATCACACTATGAAACTAGTTGATCTATCCTAGTAATGTGTTTATTTCATAAATTGATTATGATTCCATAATATAGAATCATTTTTATCATTTCTAATAATAAATGTACTGGCTAATATAGTGGGAAACTCACTATATTCTCCACAAGAATAAATATCCTTCATCCATACATGAACATTATTAAAAAATTTGAATATTCTAGACTTGATTATAAATTTAGGAATATTAAATAATAATGTACAATTTCAAATATGGTGAAACACATAACGAAAAGATAAAATTGATCCATTATTAATTTAATATTCATAACCGTGCTTCGAGGGGGATATATTTATTTTTAAATCATTCATAATTTTTTTTTAAAAAAATATGTATTATCCAATGTATATACCCTAAGTGTGTAAAAATACGAGAATATTATAGCCTATTTTGTTGAACCATGTGATGATTGGTTTAATCAAATTTCTATTCTCTTATATTTATTAAAACTGGGTAAATCAGTTCCAGATCCATGAATAATAATATTATCTAGATAGGGATGTATTTGGATGAAAAACTACATAACCACATATTTATCAAATCTTTGTGATGTCCATATATACTTGTTATCAATGTTTATCACATGTGATTTTTCCATAATCTGTTTTTTCTGTAATATAGTTCCCATGTTTCATCAACACTTCCCCTCATCCAAAAAAACGACTAGCTCTAGTTACTCATAGGGGTTGTGTATTTTATTTCATTCGAATATATTCAAGGGGTTAAAACGAAATATATCATTCAATTTAGTATTTTGGGGGAACCCAAAACATATGTTCTTCCAATAATACATTTGGAATATAAAATAGAACATAAACCTATATAAAATGAAATCAACTTCTTCCTTGAAAACAAAATCAAACATTTCTTTTTCACATCTTGTGGAAACAAAAAAATTATAGTTTGAGATCAAATTCTCATTAAACTTTCTGTAAAAAAAATATTTCATGTGAAAAAAATAAAAAATTTATAAATGTAAAATACATAACAAATAATACATTTAGTCGATAACATTGATATAATAGCAACATAAGGAATAATAAATATATAAAGGTAAATAACTAAATAAAATTTAAACCAATAACCTAAATTATTTATTGTATATAATATAATTTTTTATTTTTTATTTTTTAAAAATTTTATTATTTTATTTTTCTTTTTATAGATGTTAAAAAATGAAGTTTTTAAAAATTATCAATATTTTTCACAATTCATCAAATAATTCAAATTTAGAGAGAAATCCCAAAACCTAAATGTAAGGTAATTTTAATATTATTTTTTCAAAATTAATTTTTATTTAATAAAATAAATTTTCTATATTTTTAATTAAATATATGTATTATATGTGTGTATGAAATAAAGAAAATATTTTCATTGAAAAATATGTTTTGAGAAAAAATTTCTTATAAATTCAAATTTTTTATATTTTATATTTTATTAAATATATAAGAAAGTAATATTTATTCAAATAATAATATTTTTCATAATTTTATAATTATTATTCATACCCTCCATTTTGAAGACTTTATTATAGTGGTCATGTTTAAATAATGTTTTAATACTGTATTGAGTTTCGTTTAAACCTGGTGTTTCGTGCATCACATGATATCAGAGGGGTAAAATTTATTTAAAAGGAAATAAATCATTATGTATTGGAGTTTTATAGATCATATTGTGTATGAACCAAAATCATCACTGAGAAACATGAATAAATAATATATCATATTTCTCCAAATTGATTATTTTAATAATGAAATTTTAAATAAAATAATGATTTGAAATTTTAAATGAATGTGACAATGAAATCTATGTTTAAATATGGTCATAGAATATATATAGAGTAAATATATATTAATTTTATAGAATATTTTACTTCTTATAAATCGTGATAATATTTAAGGTAAATGAATTATGATATAGTCTCATTTCCTTCCTACATTGTTTTTCTTAACATTCAATTGAGGGAAATTACATGATAATTTCTCATTAAACCAAATAAATTTTAAAATATCATGGTTATTAGATTTTTTTTATTTTATATTTTCATTTCCATCTCCATTTAACATAAAATGATCGTGAAAATATTTTTATAGATGATTCTTTTTTTTCCTTTTTACCCTGTTATCTTTTACTTCAATGATCATATTTTAATTAATTTTTCTTCATTAATGATTTTAGTATTATAAAATGATTTAATAACTTCATTTTTTACCAATATTAAATATTTTTAATTTTAAAAAAATAAATAAAATAATATTCTTATTATTTCAAAACAAGTTAATTTTACTCAATGTTGTGAATATATATTGTGTTTTAATTCATTCCTCATAAACAGATTGTACTACTGTAATGACTATTCTTTGATTTGAAGCATCCTTTATAAGATTTATTGTTATTATTTGGAAAATTTTATTTCCCCAATCTTAAAAAAGTATAATTATTTGAAATAGTTGATTTTGACATGAATATAGAATTTTCTCATGTATTATTCAAATTATCATGGAAATGATTTTTCTTCAGTGAAGACATTATTTAATTTTACATATTCTTCCATAAGGAAAAGGTACAATTATATCATCTTTATTATTTAAACAAAATTTTATTTATTATGATGATGATTTTTTACATCATATTTATAATTTTATGGTTTCAATTATGTAAAAACAAAACAAATGATCATGACATTGTGAAATATATATTATTATATTACAATCATGTGAATTCTTGATTTGATATAGCCATTCAGTGTTTTAACAAATTTGTTTTTTATAACACATCATATGATTATTAAAATCATATACATGATTTAGAATATATTTTTTCACATTTTCATGCATTATTATGAGTGATTTTTTCTATAAAAAATATTTTTCATAGATAATATTCCCAATGTATATGTCTATATTTTGATGCATTTTTATTCTTTATTATATATTTTCTAAAGTGAATAATAATAATTATTATTTCGAATAAGTATTTTCTCAATATTTTTATTTTTTATTTCTATGATTTTAATTTCATATTTTATGATTCTAGATTAAATATTGATGCATTAGAAACCTTATTGATTATGATTCTAGATATGACAGAAATTTTTATTTTTTAATGTAAACATTTATTGATATGGAACATTTATCTTCATGTTATGAACATTTTACTGTTATTACACCCTTATAAACATCTAATTTTTTCTTATGAAGATATTTAAAATGAATATTCTTAATAATATTATATTATTTTCCATTATTATGTTCTCCTAAATTATTTTTAAAAAATTATTTAGGTTTGATATGTCATGTGGTTACTAATATAATTTCTTTTATATATGGTGAAGATATATTATGGAATATACTTATTATGTATTTATCCTCTAAATACATTATTCATTTATTTCCCTTAAGGGTGTATAAGTGTGATATTTATTTAATATTCATCAATAATGATGCAATACAGCTTTTTTAATCTGTTGTTGATTTACATTTTCATACATGTGATGTGACATAATTGGAGGATAGACTTCCAAGAGTGTGGTATCACCCCATTCTTCCACGATACACTTCTCTTTGAATAATATAGTAGCATGTGTTGTACGCAACATTGAGTTCTAACACACCACACCCAATCAAACTAGCCGTTATGAATAGTTATACCCACTTTTTGAAATTTTATAAATTTTATCTTTTAAGATGGACTTTATTTTTGGATTTAGAATATCAAAATTAGATTACGGTGAATTTTTGGAATTTTTCTGAAAACATTCAATTTTTGATGAATAGTAAAAAACAATGAGTTATAGTTTAAAACCGAATTTTTATTTAAATAATTATTTATTTTATATAAATTTATTTTAAGTCAAAATATATAAATAATACCTATATAAGTTCAATTTAATTCATTAGAGTTAGTTTATAATAATTTTAGATATATAAAAAAATTATTGAACTTTTCACCGTATTTTACCCACCTCTTAAGAGAATTTTCAAATTTACACAAAACATATTTTTACCGCTACTGTGAGATAAATTTAAAAAATCTGAGATACACGGTTGATATCATTAAGTAAAATTTGGTTCAATATGATGAAAATAATTTATGTTGAATAGTAACTTTTTACTTTTATTTACCGCGATTAAAAGTAAATAGGGTAATTAAGGGTAAAATGATATTATTATTACCCTAACACATGTGATAATTCTATTGGATAACTATAATTCGACCATAAACGACCTTAGGAATAAAATATGAACCTCTTTGGTCCACTTGGATTAGATTAGGACAGTTATTATTATTTTATTTAAAGTTGAGTTAAAAGAGTTAAAATCAATGTTTAATAACTAAAACATTTTTAATATAGGGTTACACATAAGATAAATTAGACAATAAATTTTCATTACAAAGATAATCAGATTTCTTACATTATGGTATTTTATTAATATTGTTTACACATTAAATAATTTTATTCCTTTATGACACAATGATGATGTAGTAATTATCGTATTAATGAAATATTAAAATAATTGATATTATAAATATCCAAATAAATGTCATTTGAGACATTTTATGAATTAAAATAATTTTATAGATTAATATTACATATTAGAGTTGGTTAGATGATTTGTTTTGGAAATAATAATGTTGTTATGAATTTAGAAAAAACAACATACCAAATAGTGTCAAAATAGACATAATAGAGTTTTTAAAACAAATATAATATTATTAATTAATATTCTATTCCTAAAAAAACTGATGGTTCGGCCAAAAGACTAATATAATGATAGGTGTATCATTAAATAAATAATTTGGGTTATCTTGGAAGTATTAGTAAGTTTATTAACAATATAATATAAAAATACAAAGCGAAATGGCAATGTCAAACTATTTATCAAAGAGTTAAATCTAAATGATAATGTTAATATAGTGACCCAAACCTATCTAAAATCTATTGGTTGAGTGGTTTTTGAACCATCCCCACCTTACCCTTTAAATAATCTATTTGGGAACCATTATAACATAAAATGGATTTAATATAAATTATTATTTCTATATATTCCTATGTTCCCCTCACCCCTCATATAAAAGGGAACTCACCCTTCCCTTTAATTAACACCATCAATGCCATTTTTCACAGCCAAACCCTGACCAAATACCCTCTCAACTGTAATCCCTTCATCCTAGAGGCCTTACTTTATCCTGAAATCCATCCTATGGAGTCATTTTGATCAAATCATAATGAAGAACCCGAAGAAGATGTAAATATATCAGCACCACTTTCGAGGTCCTTTCTTCTTCCAATTCCTTTTTCAATGTTTTTTCAATTATAAAATAATAACTACAGTATCATATATATACTATGATTTTATTATAAATATGTTACAACCAAATTCATTATTCTATCCATCCTTTGAATGACATGTCACCATACGTGCGTACGTACGGCTTACCGTATCCACGTCATGGTGTAATAGTTATTCCATAAATTGTTATTTGGATGGTTATAATAATGATGTATAATTGATGTAAATAATAAGTATAAATGATAATTATTATGTATATATGATATAACATCCAATTATATATTATTTTAAAATAAAAAAATGATATTGTTGCTCGTGCGTATGTACGGACTACCGTCTCCAAGAACGCGATTAGATTCATTCCCCGTCATATCCATTTAAGAATAATTTTCATTAGATGATTAAAACTAATGTTTAATAAATTTATATAATTCTGGATATGAAAAGATACATTCCATCCATAACAAATATGACTCACATACCAAATAATATAAAGGAAAACAAATTCGTTAACACACGAAACTACTATAATTCTAAGATATTATTAACAAAGCAATGGAAAAAGATATGATATGATATCATATTAATTTATATGATTCTTGTATAATTTAATAACAATTATATCACCCTTATATAGGAGGTTAACCTAGACTCGAACAAGGAAAATTACAAGTTAAGGGATAATTTCACAATCTCTTCATTATCCGAGGTTGTTTATATGTAATTATCCACTAGGTCCTCTTTATCTGCCACATCCATGTTTATTAAAAATTTATTTCAAAACATTATTTCTATTTTATATACTATGGGTTAATGTCATTTATACCCTTGTTTGACTTTTTATAAGATGATTATAAAGGAATATTTCTGTCGTTTACCAAACAATGTCCTTTTTATCATTTTCTACAAAATTATGGTAAGAAATACTTTTTTATCATATAAGGTGGGTGCGACTATTTTCTTGCCATTATAAATTCATCTAATATTCCCTTAAAATCTTATATGAATATTTTCAAATTAATTTTTTTATTTTACAATTAGGTGACTTTTAAATGATTTCAAAAAAGGGATATTTCTCTCAAGTTGTTTTGATTTCATCTATGTCAACATCCTTTGATGGATTTTACGATTATTTGAAGTTGATTTATTATTATACAAAACATCCATATTTTATTTAATTTTACGAGGTATGTTTTACTATAGATGTGTTATTTTTATACCATTCATGGTTTATGGAAAATGTATTGACATTTCGTAAGATATTTTTAATACAAATTTTTCTGTTATGTTTAATCCTGCTCATATGAGGAATTCATTAGACATAGTGAGTGATATGTGGAGCCCACTATATCTCTTCGACGCATCAGTAGGTCTCATGAGACAAACTAGTGTCTTGGCACACGTACTTGAAAAACTATTTTTTGTTGTCTTGGCACAAGGCTTTGAATATGTGGTTATGAAAGTCTAGAATTATGCATTCCATCATCGTGAAAGTGGTTGTTGAAATTGCATGTGATTATTCGACTATTAGAATATCCATGTAAATAAGTAAATGAAGTTAATTAATTTTATTTTTACCATATAATGCTGATGTTCATGTTTAAAAGGAATTGGTTTTTTATACATTCCCTTGAATGTTTATTCTTATTTATGAAAGGTTCTGCTATATTGTTATCCTTACTGAGAATATGAGATCTCCCCTTTCTATGTTTTATTTTTCCCAAAGTGTGAAGAAGTATTTTATTACAGACCTGTAGGGATAGTCTGAGGGGATATGATTGAGGACTATAGATACTATGTTGTTGTAGTTTTTCACATTATCATGTAATGCAAGACTTATGAATATATCTAGTGATTACAAGACTACTAAATTAATCGGTCTTTCAAGACATGATCTTTTGTGATCATGCCAATGTTATGTAATAATGCACTGTCTCTGGGTATATGGGCTAGGGGTGTCAATGTTTATATCATTAGATGTTTAGAACAAACCTTGGAAGCTTGATTTAGATAAACCTTAATTAGAGAACATTACCCTGAGATAGATTTTGAGGATTAGTATAGAATAACTTCTTAGAATTTTTGTATTGTAGATATTTTGTGAGTTTTCCATGAAGTAAATCTTTGTTTGGATACATGCGGGTAGAGGATGCTCTATAAAAGATGTACGTAGGTGTAAAACCCGAAAACACTGCTTTGATCTAGACTCGAACAGGAACTGGTTCATGACAACAGGCCTTATTGCACTCTTGGTTACGAAACTCCTAGGGGATATGCTTTGGATAATTCTCATTTTCTTTACCAACCATTATAACGGGTTTATGAGTATATACTTCCTAAAATAATTTTTTCATGATTATGGATTATATCCATAAACATTTAAATTTACGTTAAGTGTTTTACAAGTTTGAAATTATGTATTTCATTTCATAAACTAATCTAGTTAATGCCATTGTTTATACATGGATACTAGTGGAAGGAATGGAAATCGTATCAATGCACACAAACCATGTAGGGATTCCCCTCCTGCTCATGATATTTATAGTGGATCTGGTGATACAACTGGTGCGGATCAGCTAATCACCATACGAGGACAACTCACTCAGGTAATGAATAATAATCTTACACATATGGAGCACCCTCATCCACAGCGTGTAAGGTCAATGTTAGATCGCTTCATGAGGAAACAGCCACTAATATTCAATGTGATTAAAAATCATTTAGTAGCTGAATAATGGATAAATTCCATTGAGAAAATATTCTTTTCCTTGGACAGTAGTGAAAGGGAATAAGTTATAATGGAAGTTTACCGCCTCATTAGAGATGATGAACAATGGTGTCCATTGATTCAAAACACAACGGAAGATGATGAAGTTTCAAATATATAATGAAGGTAGTTTAAAGATATTTTATTAGAAAAATAAATTCCCCGTGACTATCAAGCAGATATGGAAAGGAATTTTCTGAGTCTGAGGAAAAAGGATGATGAGAATGTCTCAAAGTATGAGGCTAACTTTACAAGGATAGCGATGCATGCTACAGATTATATACATAACCCAAGGAGTAAGATTTATCATTTCTTTGTTGGGTTAAAACCATTTCTCTGTCAAGAATTATTCTCATAGCCCTTCTCGTCATACGAAGATATTGTCTCATGTGTTATCAAGAATGAAAAAGAACTCTCTATGTCTTTTGACTTTAAAGAAAAATAATAGAATAAGAGATCTTCTGATCAATCTGGAAATGGAAATAAGGGGAAGAAAGTAAATGTTGAATATCCATCTAGTAGTAAATGTGGGAAGAAACACCCTGGTACTTGATTGAAGAGAATTAGAGTTTGTTACAAGTGTGGTGACAAATGCCACTAAGCTCGTCATTGCAAGGGAAAGAAAGAAGATATTGATGTTCAATGATACAATTATAGGGTGATGGGACATTATGCAAATGAATTTCATAAGCATCAGGGGAAAATTCATCAGAAAAGTCCAAGGGATCAAGGCCAAGCTTATGATATCTCTACTACTGAGGTAGATGCTCCGAATGACGTGGTGGTTGGTAATTTAATGGTTTCCTCAAGTTTAGAAAATGCATTATTTGATTCTGGATCATTGCATTCTATCATATCCTCCCAGTTTTCTAAGAAAATTAGACATTTCAAATTTTATTTAACAATGGAGTTGTAAGTTAAAACTCATAAGGGAAGTATCATCGCAAAACAAAATTGTGAATACATTCCCATTAGAGCATATAAATGTTCTTTATTTGCTGATATCATCGTCATACCCATGACTAAATTTGATATAATCCTCATTATGGATTTTCTTTCAGACCATGATGTGATGTTTTATTGTAAGAAGTACGAGTTTACGATTTTGGATGAAGATGATAAATAACACCTTATCTTTAGAGTAGAATCGTCACTGCATGATTCTTATCTAGATCCACCCCTAATATCTCAAATAATTTCAATTATTGGGGAGGAAGAGAATGAAATAACTGGGGGTGAGGAAAAGAATGTTCAAATAGAGTATTTAATTATTTTTAAAGAATATGTTGATGTGTTTCCATATGATTTACCTGGACACCCTCGAGAATGAGAAATTGAGTTTTCCATTGATTTAATTCCTCGATCATGGCCCATATTGAAGAACCCTTATAGAATGGAAACTATGGAATTAGTGGAACTAATGAAACAATTATAGGAATTGAGTAATAAGGGATTTATTAACCCTAGTATTTCTCCATGGGGATCCCTTATCCTTTTTGTTATGAGGAAAGATGGATCTATGAGGTAATGTATCGAGTACAAGGAGATAACTGCTATAACAATAAAAAAACAAGTATCCCCTACCTCTCATTGATAATTTATTTGACCAACTGCATGGAGATCAATACTTATAAATGATTAAACATCTATCTGAACACCATCATTGGTGTGTGAAGAAGGAAGACATTCTTAAGACAACATTTCGAATGTTGTAAAAGCATTACGAGTTTACAGTAATGCTTTTGATTCACCTTCTGTCTTCGTGGATTTAATAAATATAGTTTTCAAGGAATATCATGATGTCATTGTAGTGGTATTTATTGAAGATATCTATGTATACTCCAAAATATATGAAGATCATGAAAATCACTTACCCATTATCCTGAAGAGTCTTAGAAGACATGAATTAAATGGGAAGTTTAACAAGTGTGAATTCTAGCTTTAAAAGATTTCTTTTCAAGGCCATATTGTCTCTAAGGATGTAATATCCATTGAACCTTCTAAGACAAGATCAATCCATGAATGTATAGCACCGATGAGTATAATTGAGGTACACAAATATATTGGTTTAGTAGGTTATTAACGACGTTTCGTCAAAAATTTGGCCTTGTTGGCTAACCTATTAACAATAATCATAGGAAAATGGGTTAAATTTGTTTGGAAAAAAGAGTGTGAAGAATGTTTTGAAGAAATGAATATAATATTAGTCAATGATCTTATATTGACTCTACCATCAGGGTAAGATGGGTTAGTTATTTATAGTGATGCATCAAAGAAATGACTTGGTTGGGTCTTAATGCAGAATGATAGGGTTATTGCAATGCATCACGACAACTACAAATTCATGATAAAAACTATCCTACTCATGATCTTGAGTTATCAACTGTAATATTTTCATTGAATATTTGGAGGAACTATCTCAATGGTGGAAAATATGATATATATATAGATCACAAGTGTTTGAAGAATATATTCTCACAAAAATAACTCAACGTTATGCAAAGGTGATTGCTTGAACCACTCAAGGATTATGATTGCACTATACACTACCACTCAGGGAAGGAAAATAAGGTGGCAGATGATTTTATTAGAAATGATCATGGAGTTTTGAATAATATGAGAGTTGTAAAGGATCCTATATACATGGATCTAGTAAATATGGAAATGGAATCATAAAGGAAGGGGAAACATCAATACTTTTTCAAATGATTTCCAAACCAACTTTACTAGAAAGTATAAAGAGTACTCAGAACTATGATAAAGTTTTAAAAAAAATATTAAAGATGTGAATAATGGGAGATTGAGTGACTTTGTGTATGAAGATGGAATTTTGGAATTTGGGAAGATACTTCATGTTCCCGATATAACTGATCTAAAAAGAGAATTGTTGGATGATTATCATAGTTCCAATTTCTCTATAATACCGGGGAGCACCAAAATGTATAAAGATTTGAAGGAATATATTTGGTGGGAAAACATGAAGAGGGAGATTGCTAATTTTTTGTCAAGATGCATGGTTTTTCAATAAGTGAAAGCTAGAAGGCAACAGCCTGGAGGAGTCATGCAACCTCTTCCAATACCTGAGTAGAAATGGGATAATATTAAGATGGAATTTTTCAAGGGACTATCAAAGACTCCTTGAAGGAACAATGAAATATCGGCCATTGTTGATCATTTTACCATGTCAACACATTTTCTATCTATAATATAAGATTTAATAATAGAATGGTTCGAAAAAAAATATATATTAATGAAGTTGTAAGAATTTATGGAGTACCCCTATCGATTGTTTCCGATCGTGATAAACGTTTTACATCATGATTCTGGAAAAATCTTCAAAATTCCCTAGATACTGAAATACGTTTGAGCACAGCCAACCACCCCCAAACATATGGACAATCAGAACGACTATTAAAACCTTAGAAGACATGTTGAGATCATTCTCACATGACTTTCTAGGTATGTGGGATCAATATTTTTCTCTGGTAGAATTTTTCTATAACAATTTCTTCCATTCATATATTCAGATGGCACCATATGAAGAATTATATGGAATGAGATTTCTCACACCAACATGTTGGGATGATGTTGGTGAAAGAAAACATGTAGGCCCAGAACTGGTGGAGGAAATGATGGAAAGGGTGAAGGTAATCCAAAACCATATCAAAGCATCTCAAAGTAGGCAGAAGAGCTATGCTGACAACTAAATGAAGGATTTGGAATTTCAGTTAGGAGATCATGTTTTCGTAAAGGTATCTCCATGGAAGGTTTGTGTACATTTTGGTAAGAAGAAAAAATTGATTCCTAGGTACATCGGACCTTTGGAAATTCTAGAATGAATTGAGGTTATAGATTACCGGTTGGAAATGTCGCCTAGTATCTCCAATGTTCGCTATGTGTTCCACGTATCACTATTGAAAAAATACATGCCTGACGCAACGCATGTACTCACCTATGAGGTTGTATAACTGGAACCCGATATGTCTTATTACGAAAATACCATCAGGATTCTTGATACCAGATAACAGGTGTTGAGAAACCAGATGACTCGTCTGGTAAATGTACTATGGAGAAACCATAACATGGAAGAGGCTACATGGGAACCCAATGAACATATGATGATGAACCACCCGAGACTTATTATGCATTAATATTCTAGAAATTTTTTATGACGAATTTATTTGAATGAGGGGATAATGTAACACCCCAAGCTTCTATGGTACTCTTCTCTTTGAATTATACAGTAGCGTGTGTCATACGCAACATCGAATTCTAACACACCACAACCAATCCAACTAGCCATTATGTATAGTAATAACCACTTTTTGAAATTTTATAAATTTTATCTCTCAAAATGGAATTCATTTTTGAATTTGGAATATCGAAATTAGCTTAGGGTAAATTTTTGGTATTTTTATGAAAACATTCAATTTGTGATGAATAGAGAAAACACTGAGTTATAGTTTAAAATAGGTTTTTTATTTAAATAATTATTTATTTTATTTAAATTTATTTCAGGTAAAAATAGATAAATAATACATATATACGTTTAGTGAAATTCATTGGAGTTAGATTATAATAATTTATGATTTATAAAAAAAATTATTGAACTTTTCACCGTCTTTTACCCACCTCATAGGAGTATTTGCAAATTTACATAAATTTATTTTACCACATTAGTGAGATTAATTTCAAAAAACTATGAGACACAATTGATATTAGTAAGTAAAATGTGTTTCAAGAAGGTGAAAATAACTTTTTGGTGAATAATAATTTTTTACTTTTATTTACCACAGTTAAAAATAATTCGGGTAATTAAGGGTAAAAATGATATTATTATTACCCTAACAGATGTCTTCATTCTATTGGATAACTATAAATTGACCAAAACAAACCATATGATTAAAATATTATCTTCTTTGGTCAAATTGGATTAGATTAGAATAGTTATTATTATATTATTTAAAGAAGAGTTAAAAGAGTTAAAATCAAAGTTTAATAACTAAAAAAATTTTATATAGGTTTACACATAAGTTAAATTAGTGTATAAATACTCATCACAAATAAAAAATGTTTTCCTACATGGTGGTATTTTATTTATAATTTTTAGAAATTAAATAATTAAATTTATTTATGACACAATGATGATGCAGTAATTAATGTATTAATGAAATATTAAAATAATTGATATTATAATATCAAAATAAATTTAATATGAGAAATTTTATGAATTAAAATAATTTTATAAATTAATATTACATATTAGGGTTGGTTAGATGAATTTTTTTCGAAGTAATAATGCAGATACGAATTTAGAAAAAAAAACAAAATACCAAATAGTGTCAAAATTGACATAAAAGAGTTTTTAAAAAAAATATTATATTAATAATTGATATTCTATTCTTAAAAATATAATTTTTGGTGAAATTACTTATATAATGATATGTGTATCATTAATAAACCACTTTGGGTTCTCTAGAAAGTATATAGTATGTTTATTAACCATATAATATAAAAATACAAAGAGACATGGTAAATTTAAAACTATTTAAATAAGAGTTATATCTAAAAGATAAAGTTTATATAGTGAGACAAACTGGTCTAAATCCTTTTGGTTGAGTGGTTTTCAACCCATCCCCACCGCAACATTTAAATAATCCAATTTGGTGACATTAGAAACTGAAAATGATGTTATTATAAAATAATATTTCTAGCTTTTCCTAAGGTGCCCTTCACCCATCTTATAAAAGGGAATTCCCCCTTCTCTATAATTTTCACCTTCAAAGCCATTTTTCTTGGCCAAACCCTTCCAAAATACCCAATCAACTATCCTACCTTCATCCTATAGGCCTTGCGTTCAGTCAAGAATCCACCCTATGGATCCCTTCTGATTAAATCAAAAGGAAAAACTTGAAGAAGAGGTAAATATCTCCCCACCTCATTCAAGTTCCTTTGTTCATCCATATCCTTTTTCATTGTTGTTTCCATTATAAAATAATAAATCCATTATATTCTATATACTATGATGTTATTATAAATATGGTACAACCAAATTAATTATTCTATCCATCCTTTGAATGATTGTCACCATACGTGTGTATGTACCGTTTACCATCTCCATGTCGTGGTGTAATTTTTATTCAATACAATATTATTTGGATGGGTATAATAATGAAGTGTAATTGATGTAAATAATAAATATAACATGATAATGATTCTGTATATATGTTATACCATCTAACTATATATTATTGAAATATCAAAAGAATGATATTGTCGCTCGTTCGTACATACAGATTACCATCTACACGATCGCGATGAGATTCACTCCCCATTGTATCCATTTAAGACTAATATTCATTAGATGATTAAAAATAATGATTAAAGACTTGATATTATTCTGGATATGAATAAGATTCATCCCATCCATAATAAATATGACTCAATAGTAAATAATATAAAGGAAAACTAATCTGTTAACACCAGAAACAAGGATAATACTACAATATTATTAACAAAGTATTGTTAAAAGATCATATATTATATCATATTAATGTATGTGATTCGTGTATAATTTAATATAAATTATTTCACCATTATAAAGTAGTTTATCTTACCCTCTAAAATGGAAAAGTACAAGGTATGGTTAGTTTCACAATCTCTTCATTATCTGAGATGTTTATATTTAATTATCTACTGGGACCTCTTTATCATTCACATCACTGTTTCTTAAAAATGTATTTCAAAACATTC
Organism: Viscum album; assembly: GCA_963277665.1. Lineage (NCBI taxonomy): Eukaryota > Viridiplantae > Streptophyta > Magnoliopsida > Santalales > Viscaceae > Viscum > Viscum album. Next base: position 1,147,746,929 of record OY728148.1, read on the forward strand.
TTAATATGTTATAGACTATGGGTTAAAGTCGTTTATAGCATTTTTTGACTTTTTATAAGATGTTTAAAACGGAATCATTCCATCGTTTTCCAAACAATGTCCTTTTCAACCTTTTCGAAAAAAAGGTAAGAATGTATTTTTTAAATTATACGGCGGGTGTGGCTATTTTACGCTGTTATAAAATCATTGAAGCTTCCCTTACAAGATTATTAGAATCTTTTCAATGTAAATGTTTTATTTCATAATAATGTGTCTTCTAAATGATTTCAGAAAATAGATATTTCTTCAAATAGTTTTGATTTCATCTTTGTCAATATCCATTTATGGATTTTAAGCTTATTTGAAGTTGATCTATTATGATACAAAACTTCCATACTGTATTGAAGTTTTTGTGATATTTTTGACTGTGGATATGTTATTTTTATACCATTCATGGTTTATGGATAACCTATTGAAATTTGGTGTGCTAGTTTTAATACAAATGTTTATTTTATGTTTAATCATGTTTGTATGAGGAATTCATTAGACTTAGTAAGTGAAAGGTGGAGCCTGGTATAGCTTCTAGATGCATCAGTAGGTCTCATGAGACAAACTAATGCCTTGGAACAAGGCCTTTACAAAATATTATTTGTTGTCTTGGCACAAGGAAATTAATATGTGGTTACTAAAGGCTTGTATTATGCATTCCATCATCAAGAAAGTGGTTATTGATACTTCATGTGATTATTCGACTAGTAGAATATCCATGTAAATAATTAAATATTATTATTTCTTTTTATTTTTTCCATATTATACTGAAGATCAAGTTTAAAAGGCATTTTTATTTAAACATTTCCATGAATTTTTATTCTTATTTATGAAAATTTCTGCAATATTTTTATCCTTATTGAGCATCTGAGCTCATCCCATTCTATGTTTTATTTTTCCCAAGATGTGAAGAATCATTTTATGACTGACCTGTGAGGATACTCTTAGGGGATATGAGTGTGGAATACAGATACTATGTTGTTGTAGTTTTTCACATTATCATGTAAGTTTAGATATATGAATGGATCTAGTGTTTCCAAGGCTACTAAACTAATCGTTCTTTTGAGACATGATCTGCGATGATCATGCCAATTTTATGTAATAATGCACTAACTCTAGTTAACTGGGGTCGAGGAGTTACAGCTGTGATGGAGTAAGATATGTGAAGATGTATGGGATTATATGATGAGACTTCCATGTGTGTGAAATGGTCCATATGTGATTCTTGGTCATATGATTAGAACATTCAAGGAGTTAGATGATATATAAATGGATTTTGGTATAGGACAAAGTGAGTGAGTTGGTCATTCTAGAGTTTTGACATAGATCCCTACCCATACCATTTTTGTAGAGACTAATACATTGATGTTGACCTATGATAATATTTATATATTTTAATTATAAAGTTATAAAATTTTATGATTTCATTTTTTAAGATTTCCAATAGAATTATAATTGGGAACCATGGTGGTATAGTCTATAAAAAATGGCTTCACAGGCATGTGTACCATTTCAAATATTCTGGTTTCCCAGTGAGAACATAATGATATGGAAAATCAGTTTATTTATATTTTTATTTCTCTTAGGAATATAATATAATATTATTGATTATAGGAGGGTGATTATTAATACCCTTAAAATTTTATGATTTACAAAATTAATTTCAATATTTGTGTAGATAATGTCTACATATCATGTCATTGTCTAAGATATATAATTTATTAAGATAAAATAGATCAATGGGTATTAATTTTTGTAATTTGGATCATGGTTAGTCCTATAATTGTTTTCTGATTTTTTTAATTTTTGATATCATGTATATTGGATAGAACCAATAGGAGAGAAATTATTTTCTGGAAATCAAAATATATGATATCAAATGTATTGTTATATTTAGTGTACTCTACTATTTAAAGATGGCTATTAGTCTATGTTACTTATTTTATGGGTATTAATCTTTGATTCATGTTTTAACATTCCATATTTCATGGGATAGGGACTAACTACAATTTTGTAGAATATATCATATGAGAAGTTATGATTATTTCCAAGGGAACCACATAGTCATATGGGTTTACATGGTGAGGTGTAAAAAAGTATAATTTGTAATTTTTTGTATTTATTATTTATGAAGATATTAAAAAATATTATTTGTTTATTCTATATTTTTTTCGTATTGAATCGATTCATTGAAAAGAAATTACCCAATAGTGTGACATAATTACCCAAGTGATGTGATAATTTTAAGTGTTTTGTTGTTGTTATAGATAAATGATTTCACATGGGATAACACACATGTGATTTGGATGTTTGATTTATGGTTTTTGGATCCTAGATCACTGGAATGGGTTTGGTTTTGTGAATCCTAATTGGCAATGTTGGATTAACATGAAATACATTTATTTTTATTTATTTTTTTATCGATTCACAAATTTAGATGATTAATAGTGTCTGAAATAGAATTTCCTCATATAAAATGATTTTCAAAATATACTCTAGTGTATTGTAATGTAATTATATTAAATTAATGTCCATAAGAATAAAAAGTTGGGAGAGTCATCGTTTATGGTAACAAAGTTCATTCCTCAAATTATGTAAAGATACCCATATTGGGACTATGTGTGCATTTATTACATTGAATGGAAAGAATGGGGAAATGGAATGAATGAGGTTTGTTGTAATTATTGGAAAAATATAACTTAAGTATGTGATTTTCATTTTATAGTTTCATGAGCAACTAATATTGATATTTTCCATTTAGAAACCCATTTTTATTCAACATAACAAGATCAATATGTTCTATAAAATCCCGGCATGTATTCATATGATGGTATGTGATATATATTGGGGTTTGGAATGAAAAGTGATAGAGTTTTTCCATTATTAGGGTTTTATTTAATTGGGAGAAAATGTTGATTTCGTCTCCCAATAGTTTCATGATGCACTCTGAATTGAATGGTGATGGAATGGTTAGGCACATAATGTTTTTGAATGAAAAATGAGTGAATTTCGGTCATGTTTTTATTTAATGTATTTATGTCCTCTAGGGATGTTTGTTTCAACTAACATGGTAATGGGAATAAGTTTGTGGGTTAAGCTCATAATCCCGCGTTAGATGAGAAGAACACATAAAATAATTTTAATTTGTTAAGTTATATTTTACAGGAGAAAATAGCCATTAGGTTCATGTGAGACCAAATAGGGCCATAAGATAAGAACAATGATAATTTCAATAAGAATCGTCATCAATGAGTAGATGATGGTCGATTGGTGTGTAATTTTTGAAAAATACATTATGTGTTATATAACGAGATCACTAGTTATTTGTTGTTCCGGTTTGGTTCGTGGATGAATGAGTGGTTCGTGTGTGGGCCATTAAGAATGATGGACGTTCAAAAGGGACCCAAGAGATGAAATGGTTATTATCTTACAGTTTTTTATGTTTTGGGTACCCCTCAGGTTAGGTGGGAAAAGTGATTTGTTAGGTTATGATGGGAATCGCTTCATAGAGACAAGTTGATTGTGATATGTGATTTTATTATTGTGGAATATATTGTAATTGTTTAATAAAATTCTATGGAGTGGTTAATTAAAGATGATCATCGAATTGAGGGTTGGAGATTATTTGATACATGACATGTCTATAGAAAATATTAATGGTTCTCAAGGATCAGTGTATGATAATCAATATAAGTGGAGACCTCAAGTGACCATTGAATTACAATATTCTGAATATAAATCAAAATTTTCATTGTATTGATGATTCAATGATGATACATGAGTGATTATCAGTTGATGATTACTGTCATAACATGGGTATGAGATATTCATAAATACCCTATAATATTGTGTTTTAATTGATATATAAATTACAATTAATATTGGGTTTTAGTTAAAATAGTTGATGATAATTATACTTTTATAGTGATGAGATTCCTATTTGAATAGGGTGAATGGCACTATTGTTAGACGATCCTCGATGTTGTTTGCATATAAATCGATAGTGGAAGTGACACATGGGTGGTGTTGTGAGGTATGATTTTCTAATATCCAATTCATTGGATAACATATTAATTGAAACTTGGATGTTACATTTGGAGAATCTAGTGAATTATTATTGAACATGGAGAGGTTTCAGTGTGATTCAAGAGAGGGGGGATAAGTTGTTCACCAGTTCTCGAGGTGGGGGGACTATGAATGGACTAAGTGTCTTTTATCATACCTGGGGAATAAATAGGTAGTCATTTACTGAATTCTTTGGGTCTAATGGATAATTTTATTATTATTATAGATCTTTAATCATCATAATTTGTTAGATGTGACTATTATTTCATGAGTCAAACTCGTCAGTTTTCCACAATGTCATACAGATCGGCCATGATCAGTATTTTTTCACATGTTTGGATGTTGATAGTTGTATCCAGATTTGGGCGATTGTTTTCAAATTGTAGTTAACAAGAAATAGGGAATGATAAAGTTTTATTTTAGTAGTAAATTATAATTCTGGGGAGAACCATGGATTTGAATTTACCATCATGAGAATTGCCTTGTAGGGGCACCAAATGTTGTTAGTTGAATTATGTGAAGATATCTAATATTGTTGATAGATTGGGTGTGGGATAAAATTATCATTTAATTTGAATTGGGGTACACTATGGGGATTTGTATCTATTAATTACTAATAATGTTTTTATATTTCATTAGTGGATTTTTTTTATTTTCAACGATGAACATGAATATATTTCAATGAATTGGTAATCATGTTAGGTATCTAATTTTTGGAGGAGGACTAAAAAACCTCTTGGGGATGTGAATAATTTTATTGGGTAATTTAAATTCTTCTTATATTTTCATATAATTATGATTTCCTGAAGTATTGAATTTTTATCTAATGATCAGTTAATTTTGATAATTTCTACTCAGATTAGGAATTTAATTATTCAAACATGCTTTAATGGTGATTGTGGATGTGGTTTGGGGCTTGATGTAACTATAGATATTCAGGTGGGTGTAATATACAATATGAGTGGACGATCTATTGTAAATTTTCATTAGAATCTCATTTATGTCATGACCATAGTGGTCACACAGTGATAGTCTTGAGGATATTGGGACAGTGCCGTTACATTGGTGGTTCATGGCATGACCACCATGTTCTCATGAGTGCGTGTGCATATCGCTAAATGTTTTAATCTATCATATAAACTATTCTTCCTTTTTAATTTCCCTTTTTTTATATTTATAATTTTTTAATACCAAAATTGGTTTCGATAACTCTCTATACCCTTTCATGTTCATCATGATAAAGATTTCATTATAATAAATCCCTGAGAAAAAATTAGATCCATTTCATAAAAAAAATTTATTCCCCGAAAAAATAACATTTATCATAGAAATTACACCTTAACTCAATCATTCATGTTCCATCAAAACACCCTACACTGGGTTCCACATTTCAAAAAATAATTATATCATCATCATGATCCATCAATAAAAGTGATGTGGTTTCTTTAATGTTGAAATGAAAATGAAAATCCCCAAACCCTTAATAAAAACTTATTCTTTTATGATATTCACCATGTTGAATTTTTAATAACATGGTGAATACATTAAATAGTAGATATATTTAACCAAATTACATACACTAATTCTCTTTAAGGAAACTATGATTCTATCACACACTTCCATCACTACGGAAAAATGACCATTTAGCAACGGTTTATTTTTCCATTTCGCGGCGGTTTAAACCGTTGCAAAATCGATTGGCGGAGGTTTTGAAAAACCGCCGCAAAATTGTGCATCGGGAAACTATTCGCAACGGCTTTCAAAACCATCGTAGAACGTTTCACGGCGGGTTTTTTTGAATTTTTTTAATTTTTTTAATTTTTTTTTTAATTTTTTTTGTTATTTTTAGATTTTTTATTTTTTTATTTTTTTAATTTATTATTAAATTATTATTTATTATTTATTATTTATTACTTTTGATTTATTATTTATGAGTTATTATTTATTATTTATTACTTTTTATTTTTTTTTTGTTATTTTTTTTTAGTAATTTTAATTTATTACTTATTTTTTTTAATTATTATTTTTTAATAATTTTTAATTATTTATTTATTATTTATTATTTTTTAAATTTTAATTTATAATTTTTGATTTTTAAATTTATTTATTTATTTATTTATTTAATTTTTAATTATTTATTATTTCTTTCTTTATTTATATCTTTATTTATATCATTATTTTATTTATTTCATTTCGTATATATTTATTTTATTCCGTATATATTCATTTTATTTCGTATTTTTTTCATATTCATTTCATTTATTTTATTTATTTTATTTATTTTATTTATTTTATTTACTTTATCCATGCATGCACACGCACATGCACATGCCCATGCAATATAAAGAAATGCTGCGTTTGGTGAGATTTGAACCCCTAACCTCTTGCATATTTTCCAGAGACTTTACCACTCCAAAAAGCTCTCCTTGTGGTTAATAAACAGAATTTAACATACTTATATATATTAATTGAAAAACCAAATAATACATAACTAATATATATAAACTCAATAGTAATTAAACAATAAAAAAATAAACAATAGTTAATAAACAAAAATCAATCATTAATAATTAATGATTTATTAATGATTTATTGAGTTATTTATTTATTTATTATTATTTACTGTTTATTATAATCAATAACAAATAAAAAATAACAAATAAATTTAAATAATATTTACGTATGTTATAAAATAATCAAAATAATATAATAATATAATATAATTACGAAATTAAAATAATAATACAACAAAATAACAATACAATAACTAATAAATATTAAATATTAAATATTAAATAATAAACAACAAACAATGAACAATAAATAATAATAAATAATAATCAATAATAATGAATAATAATGAATAAAAATAAATAAAAATAAAGAATAATAAATAATAATAAATAATAACAAATAATAACAAATAATAATAAATAATAATAAATAATAAACAAATAATAATAAACATATAATAAATATTAAATTATAAATAATAAATAATAATAAATAATAAATAATAAATAATAAACAATAAATATCAAAAAATAAATAATAATAAACAAATAATAAATATTAAATCAAAAATAATAAATAATAAATAATTGAAAATAAATAATAATAAATAATAAATAATAAAAAATAAATTAAAAAATAATAATAATAAAATCATAATAAATAACAAATAAATAATGAATAAACAACAAATAAAAAAATAAATATTAATAATAAATAAATACTAAAAAATAATAAAAATAAATTAATAATTAAAATTTATCTATAATAATATATAATAAATAAAAAATAATAATACATTATAAACAATAAATAATAATAAATAAAAAAGAAAAAATAATAATAAATAAAAAAATAAAAAATAATAATAATAATTACTAAATAAAAAAGAATTAAATAATAAATAATTTATAATTTATAATTTATAATTTATAATTTATAATATAAAATATATAATATATAATAAATAATAAATAATAAATAATAATAAACAATTAATAATAGATAAAAATAACTATATAATAAATAACAATAGTAAATAATAAATAATAAAAATAAAGAATAAAGAATAAAAAAGACTAAATAAATAATAATACATAATATAGAATATATAATATATAATATATAATATATAATATATAATATAATATATAATATATAATATATAATATATAATAACAAAAAGTAATAAATAATAAATAATACTAAATAAATAATAATATATAATATATATTATATAATATATAATATATAATATTATAATATATTAACAATAATAATAATAAATAATAAATTATAAATATAAATAAATAATAAATAAATATAAATAATAAATAATAAATAATAAATCATAAATCATTATCAATAATCAATAAACAATAAATAATAATATATAATATATAATAAATAATAAATAATATATAATATATAGTATATAATATATAATATATAATATATAATATATAGTATATAATATATAATATATAATATATTATATATTATATATTATATATTATATATTATATATTATTTATTATTATTAATAAAAAAAAATAATCAATAATAAATAAAAATCAATAATAAATAAATATAAATAATAAATAAGAAATAACCAGTAAAAAATAATAGATAATAAATAAATTAACGTATATTATAAATAATAAATAATAAATAATAAATAATAAATAATAAATAATAAATAAATTAAAGTAAATTATAAATAATAAATAATAAATAAAACACATTAAAAAGTACGAAAAGGCGTGATAAGGGATGAAAATTTATAAAACACATGAAAACAGATGGAGAAGCATGAAGAATAAAGCATTAGAAAGCATGAGAACGCATGGAAACTAATGAAAACTCGGGAAAACCCCTTAAGAATGCAACATAATAATCAAAAAAACCCACAAAAAACCATTGATAAAGATTTCAAGTCATGGAAACACTTATAAATATTAATAAATGGAGAAACTGTTAAAACTCATCAAAACGGTCAAAAAGTGACAAAAACATTGGACTCGCATTAATGGAGATAACTTATGATCCGAGAGTTCATTCCAGATCTGCGCCCAGTCAAATCAAATATCCTGAAACGATTTTTGAGCTAATAGGTGAAAGAGACCTAATGGACCGGCGGATCGGAAGTTACGACCATTTAAAAAAACTGATGGGGAATGGGTGCTAGAAATGAGGCATCGAAAAAGATAACAAACCCAATACCCACTAAAAAGGTCATAACCTATGATCCCAGAGTACATGTGGTTGTCGCGACTAGTCTAACTGAATCTCATGGAAAGAACAACGATCTGGAAGGTGGTGGAGTCCAAACTAACACGCACATCAAAAGTTAGGTCCGTTTGAAGAGAAATTCTATGGGACCCTAGTGAAGGAAACAGGGTTTTCGAGGCATTCGGAGGAGGGGGATTTGGGGTCGAAATAAATAACAAAATATTTCTTCTGTTAAATTGGTGTGTAGCTCTCTTCACTGGCTTCGATTTTATATGTGATAGAGCCCAAACAGACACCCGGAGTGAATGTTATGGTCGTTTGAAGTTGGAAAACATTTTTCAACATTATTGTAACTCTCATATCATTCGCACCTTAGTCCGTCTCACGATTTTGATTATATGTACCTTTAGATCTACTTATTTGATTCGATTTGACTAGTCGTAGTGCTCCAACGGACGCCAGGATCAAAAGTTATGGTCGTTTTAATGATCTTGAGATTTCTCATGTTTTTTTTATTTTTTCCCTTTCATTTCGCGGCGGTTTCACGGAGGTTTTTTAAAAAACTGCCGCTAATCCTACAAAAGATTCCAAAAAACAATTAATTCATTTCTCCATGGTTTTTAAACCACCGTGAAACGACCATTTTCTTGTAGTGCATGTGTAATTTGACATCAATACTACAAATCACGAATGATGATCAAATATCCATTTTAAATATCCAAATAAATCTCTAAACATTTATAAAATTAACAATAAAATGTATTATTTATTCACTTAATGGAAATTATTTTACTAATGGTAACCCAATAAACGTGTGTGAATCACATACATATAAGTCTGGTTTTGAATTAATTCATGATAACACCTTCATCAAGATTATTTTTTTAAAAAAAATTGATAAAATAAAATTCATATCACTAGATAGAGTAATATATTATCATGAATCATTCAATTGAACATTCATTATTTTTCAATTTATGGTATGTATTCATTTATGTTGAAAATGGATTCTTAAATTATCAATGTTTAAAACTTTTTTCTAAATATTTGAATAGAATGTTTTAATTCTCTTTTATCTTGAAAAAATCGGGGTTTTCATCCACATTAATTGATCTAAGTCTAAAAATTATTTCATATTGATTCGTTATACTAAATAGATTCGTTTATACATCAGAGTTTTTAAAAAATAAATTATATCAATCATTTATATGATTTTCATGATTTTATATATTTTGTTAGATAGGTTCATAAAGGGAAAACATTCCGGCATCATCCAGAATTGTTGCTGTCTGGGTTCATTCCTCAATTTCAGTATCATTCCCATTATCAAAACTAAATAATATATCATGTTTTTTTGGAAAAATGATAATTTTCCATTTATAGTGTAACTAATAAAATATCCATCTTCATCGTCATCATCACAAATTCACAAACATATATAATATTTTAATAATCTAGTATTATATTTTAGACACCATTGAATGGCTTAGTATTGGCATAAATTATCAAAAAATCTATTTGGCTATCATTTATAAGTTTGGTCTTCAGTTTCATCTATTATGAATTATTCTAATTTTATTGATTCATTATAACATGTAACATCTATAGTATCCATGTTAAAAAAAATAAAAATTATATCCATTTGAAATAATCAAATATATTCTATTTTAACCATTCTAATACTTTATGTAGTATAAGTATCATTAGATTCGCGTCTAATGCCATGTTTTTTATCTTATTATTTCAGTTATCTATTGGCATAATCTATCACATTATTTAGCCTCAAAATCATTATGTAAAATACCAAAACTTATATACAAATATTCATTATATAGATATTCTATTAATATCTAATTCTACTAAAACACAATATAAATTTTAAAAAATGGGATATTGAAATAAAATATTACATTTATTATTTTATGGTAAATAATAAATTATAATGGAATTAAACATATTATGATGACTACAAACAAAAGAAATCATAATAGGTAGTGTATTTTCCAAATATGGATATCAGTTATTAAATACTATAAAATCAGTTATTTTAATAAGGAGGTTTATATACTAATCCCAAGCCAAAGTATAATAATTAAATTATTAATGAAACTATATGTGAGATAAATTAGAGCCCATGGAAATTTTCTCAAAATCTATGCTAGAGGAATGAACAAACTCAACACAAAAATGATTTTATATTATACGTATAACATGAATATAAATAATATTGTTCTACATGACTAGAATATAGGATTATATCATCTAGTAATTATTAATTTAATATGTTGGTTATCAACTGAATTTTCACCGATTTTTCATTCAAAATTTTAATGAATGTTTATAATTATATATATAATTTTTCCTTTTATATTTCATATTAATAAATCATAGAATTAAAATAAGTAAGAAACATTGAATTTCCCTTTAATGAGGATTACATAATGAGAGAGATTTGGAACGGAACATTTTAAAATATGTATTTTCTCATCAATGAGTGAAAACATTAACGAGTTATATAATTTTGTGACATATATTTAGAATATAGGAGAATTTTATAAGAGTTAATAAGTAATAATTTGAAGTAATGGGATATAATGAATTACCAAAATGAAATATGGTTGTTCAAAGACATCCCTTCCCATATTCCGAAATGTGTTCAAAACTATAATATAATTTGAAGTATAATAAAATTTAAATTCATTATTTACATATGCCATATCCTTTTTCAAAACAATTTTTTATTAAGATTTTATTAATTTCATTTATGGCCATTCTAATGAGTTATAATGTTTAATATCGTCTTTTAAGGAGTGTTTGTTTCAATATTTCAACGTCTGTTAATAGTTTTATATTAATGGATGTTCATATAACATGGTAATATTCTCAAAAGGTGATATTATATGGTATTAGATAGTTTACATAATTTTAAATTGTATAATATATCATTTTTCCTTATGGTATGATGATGAGTTTTTATGAAACATTAATGATAAATATTTAGTTTATTTTTGGTGGTTTTTTCTTACATTCACAATTTGTGTCTGTTTTATTTTTTTCTATCTATATATATTATCTCAATAACATGATATATGTTATAATATATATATATATTAAAAATATATTTAACCAGAATAATACTTTTAATGAAAATAAATTATGTTGTTAATGGAAAATTATAATTCATTATCCATGGACACTATTAACATCCAAATTATGGAAAATGGTTTCATTTCATTGAATATTCATAAATAAGTAAATGGGTGTACAAAATAAAAATCATTATTAATATGGAATTACAAAAAATACATGATACTGTTGTTGTAATGGATTGATGGATGAATGAGGTGATAATAATGTAGAAGAAGGAATGAAATTAAGAGAGGTGGTATTTGAATGATTTTCCTAAAGATCACCTAATTAACTGGCACATTATGGACATTTGATTTATCCTTTCGGTGATACCATAAGTACATGGATGTAGGAACAAAATCTAATATAGTATTTTTGTGATATTTTCAAATCTTCAAGCTTTTGATGGTGAGAATAGAAGGGGTTGTGATGGGTATTATTTATAAGTTGAGGATATTAATGTTTTTATTATTATATAAATAAATTAATTATTCTAACAAATGAATATAAATAGTGATAAATCTTGAAACATTATAATGTAACAGTTTCATGTGATATTGAAATTGTAACGACCCGAGTCTGGAGCCCCTCCACTGGTGCCCCGTACCCGGTTCGCCACACAACCTCAAGCGTGTTTCCCCGAATGTCAGAGACTTCTGACTAGCAGTGAGGGCCTTGGTGAGTTGGTGAGGAAACTATGCCCTCATTCAGTAAGGTATACGGTAGAAAAACAACAGTCAACAGTGGAAACAGTAACAACATGCACAACAACAGAAACCAAACAGCGGTAGAAATATATATATATATATATATATAGTGATGATGCCAATGATGCATCAGGTACAAGTATCTATGGATATTAGAAAACACAACAACATGCTGGAATATAACTGAAACAAGTGCCAAAGAAAAACAAAATAAACTCCTCAGCATCACAAGCCTCGGCTCAGTCCAACGCTCTCCAGCTCCAGCCCAATCAAGATCTTGAAGTGGAAGGGCGCCTGCCCTTATCTATACCTACAGCAACCTAGTCTGTTTGGGCCCAAAAGCATGGCCCAAACAGGGTGTGAGATACAACCCCATTAAGCAATCACCCAAAGATTTGTTCCTAACATTCAATGAATACATGGTAGTAAATAAACAAGAATCTATAAACATGAAATCACAAGCAGCTACAATCCATAGTCCTAACAAGTAATGTACACAAGTAAGCAAACATCAACTAGAAGAAAATAGGTAACCCTCTGGTTAGCTCTCACAGCCTAAACCCTATGGTTAAACCTATAGTACTAGCAACCCTCTGGGAGGCACACACAGTCTCACCCCTCTAGTTCAGCTACATAATTAAGCAGACTCTTTGGGGAAGCATTCACCGTCAATCACCCTTATAGCCTCGTATTGTGCTAAAGGCTCCCTAGGGAAGAACACAACGTCAATTTCCCATGTGGCCCGCATCGTGGATCTACTGACTCTCTGGGGAAGCACTCAACGTCAATTCCCTCTATAGTCTCGCATTGTAATTAAAAGTCACTCTAGAGAAGCCCTTCCGCCAATTCTCCCTTTGGTCTACTACTCTAGGTTCTCACAGTCCTGAGTGGAAATAAACATGCATAGCATGCGTGTATCGTCCAAGTAAACCTAATGAACTACTTGGCTATCATTCTCTGGCTCAATAGCATAATAAAGCAACAGTTCCACTATCCTATAACTAGGCATGACAACTGGAAAAACGCCTAATAAGAAAAACATACAAAGAAAATCACAAGAACACAATATAAATTATACAAATTTACATGCAATGATCTCTACTCAATAAATCATGCATGCATAAAAATAACAGGGTAAAAACAAGAAACCCACAATTCCCCGCCCAATGGAATTGGTGGAGTTTTCACAAAATATTCATATACTTCCTACGAAAAGGCAAAAAACACCTACCACAATTCTAGTAGATCGATATATGTGAAACTCAATGACAAATTCCTCCTAGAACAACGAAGATCTGAGAAAACACAAAAAAAATGTTCATCCCACGATAACATGGAAATGAGGAGCAATCAAGAAACAATGATAAAGCAGAAGGAAGAACTCACCGCTATGATTCCAACACAATCGACCGTGCTCAAATCAGACAACGGACGGCGAGGAAGGAGCTCGTTGAAGATCTGGTCATACGATCACTCTCGGACAGACGAAATCTGTAGAAGAAGATGAAACTAGGGGATAGGTGCGACCCCGGTCCGTTTAATGAAATAAAAAAGAAAGTACACGACATGTACTTGTTGTGTAGACGACATGTACTTCAATTTTTTGTACTCCGAATTAACTGGCCTCCACCTCAGCCTTACACACTGTGTGTGTGGCCCGGACACGGCCAACACACGGCTTTGAGCCGGAAAAGAGTACACAGCGTGTACTCAGAAAGTACACGACGTGTACATTAAAAATTTCTAGAAGATTAACTTTTTTTAAAAACTCCATAAAAGGGGAAAGCGTACCAGAAAAGAAGATTCAGGTTCTTACAAACTTCCCCCCTTAAAGAAATTTGTCCCCAAACTTCCCTAATGATACGGAGAAGAAGAAACCCCCAACAGCTCTGGCCATTACGATCGTACATCGACCTCCCTCTCCCAGGTCTCATCCTATACTCGCCCGTGCTGCCATGGAACCCGTACCAGAGGAACAAACCACCCGCCTAGAACCTTCGTACTGCGATCGAAAATCCGGATAGGAAGCTCCTCGAATGATGAATCTGCTTCAAGATCGACTTCCTCAGGCTGAAAGACGTGAGACAGGTCTGAAAAGTAACATCGGAGCTGAGAGATGTGGAAGACGTCGTGCATGGCCCAATACCATTGAGGTAGCTGCAACTGAGAGGAAACCGGCCCCACTCTCTCCAAGACCTCAAACTGCCCGATGTACCGCGGTGAAATCTTTCCCTGTCTCCAAATCCTTTTGTGTCCCAACCTCGTTGCGACACATAAGAAAACATGTTCTCTGACCTCGAACTCCAGAGGTCATCTCCGCTAATCAGCGTAAGACTTCTGTCGAGATTTCACCGTAGACATCCTCTTCTGAATCATCTCTATCTGCTCTGAAGTCTCCTGAACAGGACGAGGTACCAGCAAAGCCGCCTCTCCTACCTTCAGCCAGCATAAGGGTGATCGACATGGCCATCATTACAAAGAATCATATGGTTCCATTTTAATGTTCTCTTAGAAACTTTTATTGTAGGAAAACCCTAACAGAGGAATATTCTTCTCACAAGAACCACCAAAGTCTATAATGCAATCTCGGAGCATATCTTCAAGCACCTGGATCGTGCACTCAGACTGGCCATCAGTGTGGGGATGGAATGTTGTACTCAAAAGTACATGTGTACCCAAGGCCTTCTAAAGTACCTAACAGAACCAAGAGGTAAAGCGCAAATCTATGTCTGAAACAATAGAGCGTGAAACTCCATTCCGACGAATGATCTATCTAATGTAAAGTCGTCCCAGATCATTGACGCTGAAGGTCCCCATGATCGGAAAGAAGTGGGAAACCTTCGTGATCATGTCGATGACAACCCAAACAACATCATTCCCCTGGGTAGATCTCGACAACCCGGTCACGAAGTCCATCGCAACATCATTCCACTTCCACTCCGGAATGGGTAACTGCTGCAAAAAGTCCCGCTGGTCACTGATGCTCTGCTTTCACCTACTGACAAATAGAAAATCTCATGACAAAACCAGCAACATCCTTTTTCATACCTGGCCACCAGTACTGGCGATGAAGGTCCCGATACATCTTGATGTTTCCAGGATCAACTGCCGAAACAGAGGAATGGAAATACCACATCATCTCATTGCGTGTGTCTGATGCCACCCATACGTGTCCCTAGAATCGCATGATCTCATCCTCACCCACTATCCATCCTGGAAGAGGCACCTCTCCTGACACACTCTCCCTCATGACTAAGACTTCCGAGTTTGATAGTTGCCTCATCTGTACTTGATCAAGTAGCATGGAGGTAACATCTACAGAAGATAGAATAGTTTCTCCCCGTCTATCATGCACCTCTAGATGCATCTCAGAGAACAGAGCCGTCAGCTTCCACTCAGTACTGGTCTCCTGAACTGCCTGAATATGAGTTATCATGCTCAACGCATCTGCCACGGCATTGCCCTTTCCCGGCGTACAGGAAATCTCGAAATCAAAAGACTGTTGATACTCAACCCACCTGTGATGCCTCATATTCAGATCATGCTGAGTGAAAATATACATGAGACTATTGTGGTCAGTGAAGACCCGAATGTGCTATCCTAGAAGATAGTGTATCCAATAGCGTAAGGCATGAACAACAGATTCCAACTCCAGATCGTGCATAGGGTAGTTACTCTCATGTGGCCTCAACTGCTGAGACCCGTACGCAGCGACTCCATCTCCCTCCATAAGCACAAATCCTAGCCCGATATTTGAAGCATCACAATAAACAGTGAAGTTCTTTCCTAGCTCTGGAAAGACTAGTGTCGATGCTGACGTCAACCTCCCTTTCTACTCCTGAAAGGCTGACTCACAAGAATCTTACCATAAGAACTTCGACCCCTTCATGGTCAGACCAGTCAAGGGTGCTCCATGACGAGAAAAGTCCTGAATGAAGCATCTATAGTATCCAGCAAGCCCTAGGAATTTTCGTACCTCAAAGAAATTCTTCGGCTGTTCCCAATAAACTACAGCTCTCACTTTCTATGGGTACATAGATACTCTTGCCTCTGAGATGACGTGACCCAAGAAGTGAATCTGATCCATCTAGAAGTGGCACTTCGATAGTTTAGCATAAATCCAATTCTCTCTCAGTGTACTCAGAACGTTCTCAAGATGGGTGGCATGGTCGTGTCGAGTGTGAGAGTACACCAAGATATCATCCACGATGAGCACGAAGAAGGAATCCAAGTAAAGATGGAACACTTGGTTCATCAGTTCCATGAAAACCGTAGGTGCATTCGTGAGTCCGAAAGGCATGACTGTATACTCGTAAAGACCATACCTGCTCCTGATGGCTGTCAAGGATTATCTGATGGTCTAACGCGCAACTGATGATAACCGGACCTCAAGTAGATCTTATAGAACTTCCGGGATCCTAAAAGAAGATCAAAGAGTTCATCAATCCGCAGCAAGGGATATCGGTTCTTGATCATTAACTGGTTTAGCATCCGATAATCCACACAAAGCCGAAGGGTACCGTCTGCCTTCTTCGCAAACAGAATAGGTGAACCCCAAGGAGAAGTACTGGGTCAGATGAAACCCTTAGCATGTAGCTCCTCCAACTGTTTCTTGATCTCCTGCAACTCAGGTGTGGTCATCCTATAGGGAGGAATGGACATCGGTGCCACTCCTGGCATAAGCTCAAAAGAAAAGTATACCTCACGCTCCGGAGGAAAACCTAAAAAGTCCTCTGGAAATACATCCCTGAAGCGATCCACCACTGGAGGAAAGTCCAACTGTGGAGTCCCCTGATCATCCAGCTAAAGGCTAGCAATCATGGTTGTCACCCCTCCAAGCCCAAGAAGCTCGAGTCCCGCCCAACTTGCCCGAACGTCCCATTCGCCTCTATGAAGATAAGATTCACGCTCTGGTGAGATGAAAGTGACTCTGCGGCTATAACAGTCAACGACTGTATGGAAGGAAATCAACCATTCCATGCTGAGGATGACATCATACCCTGTCATCTCTAGGACATAGAGATCACATAAGAAGTGATACCCTGCAACCTCGAGTGGGAACTCTCTACACTGGTGTACACTAGATGTCCTCGTTCCCAAAGGTGTGTCTAGTGTCAGCGAGTCGGAAGAAGAAAATATGTAGAGTCCAAGGCTCTCCACAACAACAATAGAGATAAAGATATGTGTAACACTAGTATAGAAAAGGGATGAAGATAAAACTAAGGCTACTACAATCGTACCTCGAACAGTAGCAGTGCCAGGATCTTGTTCCTGATAAGTCTGCTCCATGGTGAAAGACTGGCCCGTGTTGTGGCCTTGCACCCCTGACTAACCACTCTGAGCTGAACCTCCCCACTGGTGCTGAGGGACTGGTGGCTGAACACCACGGCCTCGACCACCACCTCGGCCCGAACGGCCGGAATAACTCGAGTCCACTGACTGGTGAGAGACTAGTGGGGCTTCTCCTGAATGAGGAGTCATGGAAGAACCCCGGTCACCAGCTGCTGGTGAGAAATCCTGACAGAAACGTTGAAGGTGACCCATCTTGCCGCGTGACTGGAACTCCATGGAGTCTATCTGGCACTGCGGCCTCGTGTGCCCTGTCTGGCCACACTGGTAGCACGTCACCTGGCTGCCTGATGATGTGTCCCACTTCCTCGAATCACCGCGTGTAGGCTCCCTATGGAACTTCTTGCTGTCATCTGGAGGAAAGGTAGCTCTGGAAGCAGAACCTCCCGGACTCGCATCTCCAGAGTCTCTCAGATTGCACTCCACAATCAGTGCCTGGTTGACGATGGACGTAATGGAAGTTAGCTGGAAGAAGTTCACCTGTGAGCGGATCTCCTTCCTGAGTCCATCCTCAATGTTCCTCACCATGAACATCCCAATCCCATCCCAAAGTGGTGTAATACGCTGCAGCTCAGTGAAACAACCGGAATACTCCATGATAAATAGATTACCCTGCTCTAAGCTTATGAAATCCTAAGCTCGATTGGCCCTCAGGGTCTCTATGTAGATGTAGTCGTAGAACACGCGCTGGAACTCATCCCAAGTCATAGCCTACTGCTAACCTACATATTAGATCATGTCCCACCACCGTTTGGCAGAGTCTCGGAGCATGTAGGTGGAGAGCTTGACCCGCCTATCTGGAGGCGTCTCCAGATGCTCAATGATACTCAGCATGGCTCCCATCCCTGACTCTGCATCCCGAGGTCCTCCCTCCCCCAAGAACGTGGGAGGATGCTGCTACTAGAAGACCCACGTAAAGTCCTCCATAGACGTGGCAGGAGGTGGCTCTCCCGGGAAGGCCTGCATCATCCACATGAAACCTTCCCTGAACTGCGAATCAGCACCCGCAACTGGTACAACAACTGGTGCCAAGGCTGGCTTGGCTGGGGGATCGACAGGAAGTCCCTGATCAGCCCGGTCTGGCATCTGATAACTGCCTGACGACAGACGTATGACTGGATGACGTCTCAGAGGCATTGCTCTGAAAGATCAAAAGCACACCTTAAAGCAGGAAAAAAAGCATAGAGATCAAAAGGGTACAAAATGGTAATTGGGGAAGAAAAACATAAAAGATTGCAAAACATGACTACACGGATTGTATAAAAACTACACGGTGTGTCTTTTTACGCCACTGACATGGACGTGTACTCCTGCCCTACAGGTCGTGTACTCATCAAACTACACGGCATGTTGCACCCACAAACAACATGTACTCAAAAACTGTTCCCTTTACCGAATCTCCTTAAATGCCTAACTGACACGGTTCTACTTAACCCGAGACTACACGGCGTGTTCTAAACAAACACGGTGTGTACGAGACAAGGCTTCGACGGCCCGTGTTGTTGAGTACATGGTCATCAACATGGATGGACCATACACGGCATTCTCTGAACAAGCACGATGTCTATAGGCGAAGGCGACACCGTCTCGTGTTGTCTGTGACACGGCCGGGTACCTGGAAAGACTACATGGTGTGTTCAGAGCAAACACGGCGTATGGAAAGTAAGGTAACGCCGGCCCGTGTTGTTCGTGACACGGACGGGTACCTGGACAGGAAAACACGACATGTTCCCTATAGACAAGGCGTGTTCTACCCGAGCATCCTCAGCCCGTGTTGTTAGTGACACGACCGGGTACACGGCTCCGAACATAGACGGCGTGTACCAATGGTACACGGCATGTTCCCGAAGTTACTCCCACGACACCGTGTTCGGATCACACAGTCAGTGACACAGACTGAAAACTACACGACATGTATCCAAATAGTACACGCCGTGTATTCTGGGTTTTTTGGGCTTATCTTAGAAACTACACAGAATTCCAGAAACACTAAATACAAGGGAAAAGATGCAAAATTCATATCTGTGAGGGACCATAACACCTCAAGAACCAGAATTTGGTGTTCATTTTATGCAAGGAACAAAAATACAGTTTTCTAACATAACAGTAGAGAATCTATAAATCATTTATCACAACAGTTTTCATAATCTACACAGATCTTATCACAACAGTATGAAATCACTAATGCACCTGAGATGGAATGGAAAGAATGCAAGAAATGTGATTTCTACAAGTTCCCATATGATTCATTAGATGAAATGCCCTCATGTCATCGGGTTGTGATAGAAATAGAACTGAAATATCTAAATTATAACCACACAAGTCTTATAAATCACTCTAGGTGAAAACATACCAACCATAAAATCTCAAAACCAGAAAACTGCAATTAACGAGGTAGTATGGATTTACCCGGTACACAGGTTAGCTACTCTCGGTCATAGCTTAATTCCACATACCGAATCCATCATATCCCTGACTAAAGTCTCCAAACAGTAAGGAATGTGAAAAGAACTCCTTTGATACCAGTTTTTAACGACCCGAGTCCGGAGCCCCTCCACTGGTACCCCTTACCTGGTTCACCACATGACCTCAAGCGTGTTTCCCCGAATGCCAGAGGCTGTCGACTAGCCGCAAGGGCCTTGGTGAGTCGGTGGGGAAACTTTTCCCTCATTCGGTAAGGTATACAGTGGAAAAACAACAGTCAACATCGGAAACAGTAACAACATGCACAACAACAGAAACCAAATAGCAGTAGTAATAAATATGTATAGTAATTATGACAATGATGCAACATGTTCAAGTATCTATGGATAGTAGAAAACACAACAACGTGCTTGAATACAATTGAAACAAGTGCAGAATAAAAAAAAATCCTCAGCATCGCGAGCCCCACCTCAGTCCCATGCTCTCCAGCTCCTGCGCAATCATGATCCTGAAGTAGAAGGGTGCTTTCCCTTATCTATACCTGCAACAACATAGTCTACTTGGGCCCAAAAGAATGGACCAAACAGGGTGTGAGATACAATCCCATTAGGCTATCACCCAAAGATTTGTGCCTAATAGTCAATGAATAATTGAAGTAAATAAACAAGAAGTAGTAAAAAAGAAAGCACAAGCAACTACAATCCACAGTTCTAACAAGTAAAGTACACAAGTAAGCAAACAGCAACAAGAAGAAAACAGGTAACCCTCTGGGTAGCTCTCACACCTTAACCACTATGGTTCATCCTATAGTACTAGAAACCCTCTAGTAGGCACAGACACTCTCACACCTCTGGTCAGCTATGTAATTAAGCATACTCTCTGGGGAATCACTCACCTTCAATTCCCTCTATATTCTCGTATCGTGCTAAAGGCTCTCTGGGGAAGCACTCAACGTCAATTCCCCCTATATTCTCGCATCTTAATTAAAACACACTCTGGAGAAGCTCTTCGGTCAATTCTCCCTTTGGTCTACTACTCTAGGTTCTCATAGTCCTGAGTGGAAATAAACAGGCATAGTGTGCGTGTATCGTCCAAGTAAACCTCAATAACTACTTGGCAATCATTCTAAGGCTCAACAGCATAATAAAGCAATAATTCCACTATCCTACAACTAGGCATGGAAACTGGAAAAACGCCTAATAAGAAAAATGTGCAAGGAAAAGCACAAGAACACAATATAAATTATCCAAATTTACAAGAAATGATCTCTACTCAAGCAATCAAGAAAGCAGATATATAACTGGGGAAAAACAGGAAACCCACAATTCCCCGCCCAAGGGAATTGGTGGAATTTGAAAAAAATATTCACAGACTTCCTATGGAAAGGTACAAACCACCTACCTCAATCCTAGGAGATCGATATATGTGAACCTCGATGACAGATTCCTCCAAGAACGATGAAGATCTAAGAAAATGTAGAAAACGTTCATCCCATGATAACTTGTAAACGAGTAGGAATCAAGAAACAAGGCTAAAGGAGAAGGAATAACTAACCGCTGTGATTCCAACGCAATCGACCGTGCTCGAAACAGACAACATACGGCTAGGCGGGAACCCTTCGAAGATCCGGTCGTACGATCGCTCTCGAATAGACGAAATCTGAAGAAGATGAAACTGGTGGTTTGGCGTGACCCGGGTCCGTTTAATGAAAATAAGAAAGTACACGGCATGTACTTCTTGTGTACATGGCATGTACTTCAATTTTCCGTACTCCGACTTAACCGACCTCCACCTCATCCATACAAAACATGTGTATGGCCCGGACACGGCCAACACACAGCTTCGAGCTGGAAAATAGTACCCGGCATGTAGTCAGAAAGTACACGGCATGTACATTGAAAAATTCCAGAAAATTCACTTTTCGTAAAAACTCCAGAAAAAGGGAAAGCGTACCTGAAAAGAAGATCTGGGTTCTTACATAAATAATGGGTTCTAACATCATGCACAAATAAATAATTAATGTGTATGGATTATTATGATAAATATAATAAATTATTATATTTCAACATTCATAAAAATTTAACTATTATAGGAAAACCTGATAATTTCACCACAAACTTATTTCAATATGTACATTAATAAAATGAAATCCATTTATTATAATAATTTCCAATATATGAGAAAATTAATATTAAATGAAAATCATCATTTATTATTGTAATACATATTTTAATATTATTAGCTATTTAATTTCCATTTGAAAAAATTTCATATAGTCTCGTAACATTATCATATAATTATTATACAATAAAATATTGATTTTTGAATCCATTTTATGTTAAATAATTATATTCATAAAAAAATATTTATAAAATTGAAAATAAAATTGTTTCCTTTTCAAAAAATACTAAAAATTAGTTAATCATTTTCGAAAAGTTTAATAAATTTCTTAATTAATTAAATATATCAAATTTAATTTTATAGAAGATATAAATATCATTTTAAATATCCATATGTGAGGATAATATTCAAATAGACATATTAATATTATTAATGATCATATTACTATTCCAATGGGAATATTATTATTTCAATAATCAGATTACAATTATAATGTTAATATTATAATCCCAATGTTAAGGTTACAAATCTAATATACAGATCACCATACCAGCAATATGATTTATAATGTTCATATGGGTTCTCATGTTATTATAATTACAAATAAGAAAAGTAATTATTCATTCAAATCTATATTATCTTGATGGATACATATATATTCTTCTTCAACATGAATATAGATCTATTCTTATTATATTTTTCCCTATATATTTTTTCATGACGATGGACATTCTGGTGGATCTAGATGATTCTAATTATCCAAATCTTACTCAATTCATTTATCATTATTTCTCCAATTTAATATTTTTCATTCTCATTGCTTTAACTGTTGAACAATGTATAATTCTTAAATATTAATGTTTTTTCATTATTTTTTTTTATCTGTAATCTTATTCAAAATGAAATAATTATATGAAGATAATTTCCATTGATAAAATTTTTTGTTGTCACATTCTTCCAACCATATAAAATTTTAACATAAATATTTCATTTTACAAACAATGGTAAAAATAGATAACTGTATTTACCCTTTATTTCATCCTTTGTATCCCATGTTTCATCATCAAACTTATGTGATTTACATTGTATATTGACTAAAATAGTTTCTATTTTCAAAGAAATTTATCATAGATATCCAAGATTATCGTCGTCTGTTCCTCATTAGAGATTTCATTTTCCTGTTATTCCACCACTTGATATAGTATATGTGAGGGATATGTTTTTTACTTGATCAAGGGGGCACATTAAATACATTATACACAAGATACATAGTTTTTTATGTTCTTTTCTATATTCCATAGCATTGGCATGATTAAAAATCAGGAAGGGGTCATTGTACCTATGAAAAAACATTTCATTATTCCCAAATCTCCTGAATCTATCCCATGAATATATGTAAAAGAATACCGTATCTCTATCCTCAAACTTTGGGTCTTATTGTTGATTTTCCTCCTAGAATTTTCGTTGAAATTACACATCTCTATTGTTCACCAAAATGATATTCACCTTTTATACCATTGTAGTGACCATTTCAGGTCCCATATGGTAGCATTCACCATCTTCATGTCTCCATGATATCATGTTGAATCATTTTTGGTATAAGGCTTTATATGGATGCATTTGGATACTTGAGCAGAATAAATTGATGCAATATAACTCAGCCATATGTAGATGTGGGTTCCATCCTAGTTTTATTCTAATCCAATATGCTCTCAAAAATATATTACAATTTATAAATAGTTAACATAGACTGGACATCAGTTGGAATATGATAAGTCATACCGAAGTCCAACACAGTGTTTAGAGGACACATTAGACGCTTCCAAAACATGTAGGTGAATCTAGGATCTCAATCAAATATAATATATAATGGTAACCCATACATCCTCACCACTTCTCTAACATATATCCATGAAAACATATCATGTGATAATTCAAATTTAATCGCAATGATGTGAGAAGTAATTGTGTGATGATACAAGCACTACCACAAAACAGGGTTTCCATAGTACCACCAATTATCAGTACTAAAAAAAGTGTGGATAAAAGGGGGGCCTTTATCCATGCTAAAAAAGGGTTGTTAAAAGCTCCCCTTTCTCAATGCTTTTTTTAGCACTCATAAGCCCCCCGCCCCCTTTTCTGCGCTTTTTTAGCACTGTTAAAGTGACCCCCTTTATCAGCAGTTTTTAGTAGCACTAGTAATGGTGGGGCTTTATTAGTGGTTTTTCTGAAGCACGGATAAAGTGTATATTTCAAAACAAATATATTGATATATATATATATATATATTTAAACTTTTTAAATATAATAAATCATTATTAAATATGTTTATATTGATTTTATATTTGGTAGACGCAAAACGAACACCCGTAGTAGAAATTATGGTCATTTGGAGGGATTATGGACCTTTTCATGCCTTAAAAAATTTTAGAAGGTGTTCTAGTGGTCACTGTTGTTTATTTCTAGTCATAATCATCCATTTTATATTTTTTTTTGGTAAAACGGTCACCGAGAGTAGATGTTATGGAAAAACCGACACTCGAAGCCAAACTTATGACCGTCCGTAGGGATTTTGGCACTCTTTGGGCCCTGAAGTATCTAAGAAGGGGTTCCATTAGACCCAAGAGTGTGAAAAATTTAACAATATATTTATTTCAGATGGTGTAGAGTCAAAACAGCGACTCAGATCAAAATCTATTGTCGTTTTAAATTTTGAAACCCTCGCGGTGCCTAAAAACATAAGAAACTCGCAACTCACTAAAATGGGAATAACGTCTGCTCTAGGTGTCCATTTAAGCACTGAAACCAGTCAAATCAAAGATCATAAAACAATTGATGATGAAATCCAATTGAAACTGGTATAAGATCAAAGGAAGAAAATATAACTACGTAGAATTATGACTCAAATGTAGTTACAATGTTGTCTAGCACTCAAAATCCCAAAAACCCACCAGAAGGCATCCAAAACTCTGTTTTAGTGTTTGGACCCCTGTCAAAGTTTTCTTAAGACGGTCATAACTCATGATTTTTGTGTCTGTATGGCCTCTGAAACTTGTTATATCATAGTTTGTTCCATGAGCTTCAATTTTACTATTCACATTGATGAAACAGACACTCGGACAAGAAGTTATGCATGTTTTAGTGACTCAGCTGGTTTTTTGGTTTGTCAAGCCCCCATTTCTAGCAATTTTATGTTGTCTGATATTTTCTAAAACAACTATTACTTATGATCTACCTGTCTGTTTGGACTCCACCAACTATCACAACAAATATAGTTTGATGATCTTTGATTTGACTGGTCACAGAGCTGAACAGACACTCAGATCAGAAGTTTTTGTCGTTACCCTGTGTTTACGGTATATTTTACATTTTGACATTATTTACTAGTTTTGAGGGTTTCTATAGTTTTTACACATATAATGTTTACATATATATATATATATATATATATTGGGGTGCATCTGTATTGAAAAACTGATATATATTATCTATATATTCTAAACATATATATATACATATTAAAATATAATTTTTGTACATATATATAAATATGTATAATAATACATACAGATATACATAATATATATATATATAAGTGTGTATGTGTGTGTGTGCTGAATATATGTATTTAGTTACTTATAAACACTCATAAAAAGCATATATTATAAATGCATTCAAAATTGATCTTATAAATAAATATTAATATATGTTTAAATGTATAATTATATAAATATAACTATATATATTAATATAAATATATATATATATATATTAATATATATATATATATATATATACGGATATATATAGTACTATAACTAAATATATATATATTAATATAACTATATATATATATATATTATAACTATATATATATATATTAATATATATATATATACATATATTAATATACAGGTAAATATAACAATATATATATATATATAAATAGATATATTAATAAATGAACAGAAAAACAATATGGTTGACTGGTAAAGGCTCAGGGTGCAAAAACAACATGTCCAAGGTTCGAATGGACTGGGAGGCAAGTCACGCACTTGGGTGGAATAACATCTAGAACGGTTAATGGGGGGTAGGGAATGGTTAAAGGGTGCATACGAGGGTTATGGATGGGGGGCATGTCGTGTGGTGGTCAAGGCAGTATTAAAGGGTGTGGGGTGCTGTTGAAGCCACCCCAAATTGCAAAAAAAAAATATTTTTTAATGATTTTTAAACTTTTATCAGTGGTTTTTATAGCGCTGGTAAAAGAAACAATTATTAGCACTTTTTAAGGAGCTGATAAATCCCCCCCAGATATTCTCTCGACTAAAAGTACTCTTTTAGCATTATAAATGCCATTTTGTAGTGCTGATAAAGGTTGTAATTCCAGTAGTGCGGAAAACCATATTGAAATATTTCCTATTGATATATTTGGATGTTAGGTAACAATTAATATGGGGATGTTTTACCACATCCATTTAGGTATAGTGAATTTTTACATAACCGCCTTAGAATTTTTCCTTTTAGATTCCACATAAAGACATTCTAGGATCATTGATGTTTATTTGGTGGTCTCCTTCTTCATGTGGTCCCACCAATAGTGTTATTGTATATCTTGATACATATTCATGCTCCATGGGTGGTTGGAGAAGGTTAAACATTGTAAATCATTCAATATACCATTATTTATCTAGGTATTTTATGTAACATATAGTCATGAACCAAATCTTATGACTCCTTCCCCACTACTTTTGGTCTTTTATTATTTCCCATTGCATATTGATTTCACATTATTTATAATTTCCACACCATCTCTTTGAGAATCCATTGAATTCACTGAAATGGATGGTTGAGAAATTATTTGAGAAATGAATGGTGATGTTCATTCCTTTATGATTCCCATTATCACCCTTTTCATGTCTATGAATATAGTATCTTTTTCAGTTCTCGTTATTCTTAATATTGAATGATCATTTCTACATAGAGAATCTAGCACTTTATTATTTTTACAATGATGATAATTGGATAGAAGTCGGAGTCCATAATTATCTATAACTATCATCACTAGTGAATATTTATCCCTTTCTATGTAAATAAATTGTTTAGGCTCTTATGACTAATATATATCTCACAATTCTCCCCAAAGATATAATTCCTCTAGATTATCAGCCCGAAGAACATAACATCCATATCAATATCAAATATATGATAATTTATCTCCTGAACAATAAGCATATATGGGGAACCTACATTGAATTTAAAAATTCCCATATATAACTAACCAATGAACTTATTTAAATCATCCCTATATTCATGTAATAATTCCCCACTACTGCATATTGTTTATACTAGTGTACTGATAAGACTCTATTTCAAACTATTGAAGCATTGTACACATTCACTACTCTAGATTGACTAAAATACCATATGTGTCAGATTTTTTAGTGAGGTTTACTATCATAACTGTTTCCTAACAAATAAATGATAATACCTTTCTAGCACATGTAATCTTTGGACCACTATTATAGATGTTGCCTTGAACCACTCCATTATTTATTTTTTTATAAATGGGGTCACAATAATTCATTTTCTTGTGATTACATTCCAATTAATGTCAGATCCCCAGTCAATAAATCAAATTTACTATACAATTTAACTAATTTGTTTCATCACAAAATCTTTAGGACACTTTTATTATTCAAATCATGATGCACATATCTCTTAGAGAATTTTAGAATATCATAAATAATGACTACCAAAAATTTATTATGGTATTCTATAATGTATTTGTTGACAAATTACATTGATATTGGGGGAGGATTAGTGATACTTAAAGTCATTACAATGAACATATTGATTATTTACCTCATTCGAAATTCATTATTGGGAATATGATTCTTCTTCACAAATAATTAGTGATATCCTAAATTAAGGTACATGGTAGAGAAATACATGGACCCACATTATTGATCGAAAAGGCCATATAGTTTTCCATGGGAATCATGTTAATTAACAAAATTTTCTGAGCTAAGGATATAATTTGATGAATTACATTTATATATACTTCTTTTTGACAATGTGGATTGGTACACCCAATAGTGGGCCACACAAGCACATAAATACGATGTCCAAATTCTATTGTAACTTCTATATTGGATCTTCCAACTCAATGGTGTCCATCCTGTAAGTATTATTTTATAATATATGAGATATATTTTTAAATTCATCTATGAACTAAACTTATCGGTCAATAAGAGTACATGAATATTATTCTAGAAACACATATTTTTAGTCCCTTTCTAAGAGTATGTCTTTATCAATTATCACATTCATTATATTAATGATTTCAAAAAATCAGGATTACTAATAAAATAAGAATATACAATATTGAGAAGAATATTGTGATTGATATTTATCCTCCTCTTTATATTTATATATAATCATAGGATGCCTCGAGATGTGAAAATAGTTCTCACATTCTAAAAAAAAGTTTTCTTTATATGAAGATATCCAATCCTTTCCCAATGAAGAATAAAACTACACTATATGATGTATTATGATATTTTATGTGATGTTAATTCCATAGAAACATAAAGGAGATGAGTTATATACATTAGATGGAATAATTTAACCATTCAGGATTCTCATGCATAACTCAACTACTATATTTTGTGGTGGTGTTTGGATTGTTATAATAAACACGAAATATGTGAATGAATTATTAAAATAAGAATCAAAATGTATATATACTATACATTAAATATTAATAAGAGTAAATTCGAACACATTATTGTTGGGATCCATCTCAGTAGCATTGGGATAATATTACCATACTATACATCTTGGATATTTTTAGCATTTATTATCTCTAACAACCCTTATCATAGGGAATTGGATCACATAATTCATGTGTTCCTTGTTGTGGAAACATTATAGTGTAGGTTGTGTGTGGATATAGACTATAATTTATTATTAAAATTTACTAGTATTAATCATATGCCTTCTTCAATTATTATCAGGATGCCTCTCTTTTAACATTTGGAGCTTCTCCAGATTCATGTTATATAGTTCCGAGGGTGCATCTTCTCCCAATTTTGACTCATAGAAAGATAAATTTTATTTTTTGAAGTGGGGTTTATCTATTGATCCAAATATATATAAATCATTTTTTTTATATCCATGACCATTTGAGAGGTAAAATATTCCAATATCCACCTCAATCATAAGAAAATAACAGATGAT
Organism: Viscum album; assembly: GCA_963277665.1. NCBI lineage: Eukaryota > Viridiplantae > Streptophyta > Magnoliopsida > Santalales > Viscaceae > Viscum > Viscum album. The sequence goes on from OY728148.1 coordinate 1,147,776,733, forward strand.
ATCCCCAATTTTTTCAAAGGCTTGAATGGAAAAAACATTTCAAAACATAGGATATAATCCTCTTAGTTATGGTTCAAACATAATTTTAGTGATCAGGAATAAACTAGAGGCATATCATGAAATCCTTGTATCATTTTCATTATATGCCCAATATAATCGTCTTCCTTTTTCTTCAGTCTACGGAACACCCTACCCATATTAATGTGTAGAGCATTGTAAAAAATTTATGAAAAAATATTTTCATGATTCATTTTCATTATATAGACTAAATATGTAATGTCATGACCCTAGTTACCCAGAGTCGGTGAATTATTACATAAAATTGGCATGATGTAATAAGATCAAGTCTCGAATGACCGATCAATTTAGTAGCCTTGGAAACACTAGATAGATTCATAAGTCTTACATTACATCTTAAAGTGAAAGAAACTACAAAAACATATTTTCTTCATATCCCCTCATACAATCCCTACAGGTCATTCATAAAATACTTCTTCACATCCTGGGAAAATAATACATTGAAAGAGGTGAGCCCAGATACTCAGTCAGGATAATAATATATCTGAAACATTCATAAATAAACATATAAATTTAAGGCAATGTATAACTAGAAAAAAATCCGTTTAAACATTAACATCATCATAATATAGAAAAGATAAAATGAAATAATGCCATTTACATATTCACTTTGATATTCTACTAGTATAATAATCACATGCAACATCAATAACCACTTTCATAATGATGGAATGCATATTTCCATACTATCATAACCACATAGTCAAGGCCTTGTGCCAAGAAAACAAATAATATTTTTTCAAGTCCTTGTGCCAAGACACTATTTTTCCTCAAGAGACCTACCAATGAATTGAGTAGCTATATAGGGATCCACCAGTCACTTATTAAGTCCAACACATTCCTCATATGAACAGGTTTAAACATAACATAAGCACACTTATTAAAACTATAATACGAAATGTCAATAATTTCTCCACAAAACATGAATGGTATAAAATTAAAACATCCATAGTCAAACATATCATAAAACCTTCAATACAATATTGATGTTTTGTATCATAATAAATCAACTTAAAATAAGCATAAAATCCATAAAATGATGTTGACATAGATGAAATCAATACGATTTGATAGAAATATCTCTTTTTTTGAAATAATTTAAAAGCCACCTAATTATAAAACAAATAATTTATTTTGATAATATTCTTATAATATGGTAAGGGAAGCTTCGACGAGTTTATAATGGCGGTAAACAGCTGCACCCGCCGTATAAGTTAAAAAAATTCATTCTTACTTTAAATTTTTCGAAAAGGTTAAAAAGGACCTTGGTTGGAAATATACTGAAAGATTCCATTATAAACATCTTATAAATATCAAACAAGGGTATAAATGACATTAAACCATATTATATAAAATAGTAATAATGTTTTGAAATACAATTTTATGAAACATGGATGTGGATGATAAAGAGGTCCCAGTAGATAATTATGTATAAACAACCTCAGATAATGAATAGATTGTGAAATAAAACCTTACATTGTAATTTACCTTGGTCGAGGGTGGGTTAACCTCCTGTATAATAGTTAAATAATTTTGTTAAATTATAAAATAATCATATACATAAATATGATATCATATATGATCTTTTAATATTTCTTTGTTAATAATATTTTAGTATTATCGTCGTTTCAGGTGTTCACTTATTCGTTTTCTTTTATATGTTTTGTTACAGAAGCCATGCTTTTAATCCATAGGTTTCATCTTATTCATATCCAGAATGATATCAAGTCCTCAAACATTATTTTTAATCATCAAATAAAAATTTGTCTTGATTGGATACGATGGTGAATGAATCTCATCGCATTCGTGGGGACGATAGTCTGTTCGTACGCACGAGCGACAATAACATTCTTTTGATATTAAAATAATATATAATTGGTTGGTGTATCATGTATACATAATAATTATCATGTTATATTTATTATTGATATTAATTACACATCATTATTTTACCCATCCAAATAATAATGTATTGAATAACAATTACACCACGACGTGGAGACGGTAAGCCGTACGTACGCACGTATGGTGACATCTCATTCAAAGGATGGATAGATTTTTGAATATGGTTGTGCCATATTTATAATAACATTACAGTATATATATGATACTGGAGATATTGTTTTATAATAGATATAACGAAAAAAGAAAAAGACGAATACGAAAGGAACTTGAAAGAGGGTGGTGAAAACATTACCTTTTCTTCAGGTTCATCCTTTTGATTTGATCAAAATGACTCCTTAGGAAGGCTTTTTGATAAAACTAATGCCTCTAGGTCGATGTAAGGGAAGATGATAGAATATTTGGGAAGGGGTTGGCCGAACCAATGGGCTTTGTGGGTATGAATATGTGAGAAGGGGGAGTACCCTTTTATAAAAGGGGTGAGGGGCACCTTAGGAAAAGATAAAAATATTATTTTGTAATAAATTAATATTCGGTTACAAATAGCTTCAATGTGGATTATTTAATGGTTAAGGTGGGTATGAGTCAAAATACTTTAAACAAATAGTTTTTAGACATGTTTGAGTAACTGTATTAACCTTATATTTTAGTTTTATCTCTTAGATAATTAGTTTGACATTTACCATGTCACTTTGAATTTGTTATTGTATAGTTAATAAACATACTATTACATCCAATAGAACCCCATGAAGACTATTAATGATACACCAATCATGATTTAAGTCCTTTGGCCGATCCTTAGATTTTTAGGAATAGAATATTAATTAATAATATAATATTTGTTTTAAAAACTCATTTATGTCAATTTCGACAATATTTAAAAATATATCTTTATTAAAGTCGTAACCAAATTATTAATTCAAAAAAAAATTCATTTAAGAAATCCTAACATGTCATATTAACCAATAAAATTCGTGGATGGCATCAAAACATTCTAATTATATTTATTTTGACATTTATAGTACTAATTATTTGATTCATTCATTCATAAAGAAAATACTGCATAATTATTGTTTCATAAATATGTTTAATTATTAAATGTCTAAAAATTATAAATAAAATAAAATTATGTAGGAAATATTATTATATAACATATATAACCATATGTAAAAATTGTTTTTTAAAAAGATATATTCTTATCTCATTTTTGTATTTATTTTAACTTAATATAAAGTGTTCTTATCACATACAAGCGGCACCATGGGGTCCCAAAATCAACCCAAAGATGACCAGGGTCATACAGGTATCATCCAATAGGACTAGGACACGTTTTAGAGTAAATTAATATTATTATAATATTATTTTTTTACCCTTATTTACTGGATTTACCCTTTAACCATGGTAAATAAAATATTTATCGAAACAATTATTCAAAATGTATAAAAATAAGAGTTACATATTTACAAAATTTGGACATCCTGATTCCATATATGGAATCCATTTTTCCAAATTCATAACACAAAAGTGGCAGAAATTAATTTTAAATTATTTACTGTTGTCAAAACAAAAAGCGTGTTTTTAAAAAATAATAACTATCAAAAGATAGACACATGTTTATGTTCAGTTTAAATGTGAAAGTATGTCCAATGACCAAAATTGTGTTAAATGGTAAAAATATATTCTGAATATAGTTTAAAACCACTCAAATTCATAATTTATCAATATTAATTATTTCAATTAAAAATTTTGTTTTTAATTTAGTAATTTTCACTATTGATCAAAATATAAAATTTATCCGAAAAGTACAAAAATTTCACCCTATGATAATTTCGATATTCAGAAATCGAAAATGTAGTCAATTTTGAAAGATAAAATTTATAAAATTTCAAAAATTGGTTATTACTATTCATAACAGTTACTTTTATTGGTCGTGTTGGGTTAGAATCTCAAAGTTGCATATAATGCAAGTTATTGCATTATTCAAAGGGAAACGTACCGTGGAAGCTTGGGGTGTTACATTCTCTCATCCTTCAAATAATTTGTTCCACAAAATATCTATAAAATTACTGTATAAAAAGAATCTGGTCATTCTTCATCATAAGATCCTCAGGTTCCCACGTTGCCTCTTCCATCTTATGGTTCCTCCATAGAACTTTTTATAGACAAGTCGTCCAGTTTCTCAGCACTTGTTCTCTCGTATCAAGAATCCTGACGGGATCTTCGCAATAAAATAGATCAGGTCCCAGTTCTACTTTCTCATAGGTGAGTACAAGTGTTGGGTTAGGCTTGTATTTTCTCAACAGTGATACATGGAAGACAACGTGAACTTTGGAGAGACTTGGCGGCATTTCCAACCGGTAAGCTACAGCCCCAATTCGTTCTTGAATTTCACAAGGTCCTATGTACCTGGGACTCAATTTACATTTCTTTCTGAAATGTATAACTCCCTTACATAGAGATACCTTCAAGAAATCATGATCTTCTACCTGAAATTCAAAATCATTCCTTTGGTTATCGGCATAGGTCTTCTGCCTACTTTGAGCTTCTTTTGTGTGGTTTTGGATTACCTAAACCTTTTCCATTGTTTCCTCTACCAGTTATGGGCCTACGAGTTTTCTTTCACCAACATCATCCCAACAGGTTGGTGTGCGACATCTCTTTCTGTATAATGATTCATATGGTGCCATCTGAATACTTGAATGGAAGCTATTGTTATTGGAAAATTATACCAGAGGTAAATATTGATCCCCCATACCATTAAAGTCAAGTGAGAATGACCTAAACATGTCTTCTAAAGTTTGAATACTCCGTTCTAATTGTCCATCTGTTTGAGGGTGGTAAGCAGTGCTCAAAAAAATTTTAGTATCCAGTGCTTTTTGAATACTTTTCTAGAATTTTTATGTAAACCGTGGATCAAGATCTGAAATAATTGGCAGGGGTACTCCATGAAGTCTCAAAACTTCATTAATATATAGTCTTTCTAGATGTTCAAGTGTTGAATATTCCGTTATAGTAAGAAAATGTGCTGAATTTGTAAAACGATCAACAATTACCCATATTGCATTATTCCTTCTAGGAGTCTTTGGTAGACACATGAAAAAGTCCATAATGATATTATCCCATATCCACTGAGTTATGGGAAGAGGGTGCATGACTCATTCGGGTTGTTTCCTTCCAGATTTTACTTGTTAAAGAAAAATACATCTTGACACCAAATCATCAATCTCCCTATTCATGTTGTCCCACAAAAAATGTTCCTTAAAATATCTATACATTTTGGTGCTCCCAGGGTGTATAATGAAATTGGAACTATGAGCATCGTCCAACAATTCCTATTTTAGATCAGTTATATTGGGAACACAAAGTCTCTTCCCAAATTTCAAAATACCATCTTCGTACACAAAGTCACTCAATCTCCCATCATTCACAGCATTAACCTTCTTTTGAAACTCTGTATCATCGGTCTGAGAACTCTTAATCTTTTCTAGTAATGATTTTTTTGAAACCATTTGAAAAAGAATTGATGTTTCACCATCCATGGTTATTCCCATGTCCATCTTCACTAGATCCATGAAAATATGATCCCATTCAATTCTCATATTGTTAAAAACTCTCTGATCTTTCCTGCTCAAAGCATCTTCCACCTTATTTACCTTCCCTGGGTGGTAGTGTATTATGCAATCATAATCCTTGATAAGTTCAAGCTATCTCCTTTGCCTCATGTTGAGTTCTTTTTGTGAGAAAATATACTTCAAACTCTTGTGATCAGTATAAATCTCACATTTTTCACTATAGAGATTGTGTCTCCAAATCATCAAAGCAAAGATTACGGCTGCTAACTAAATATCATGAGTAGGATAGTTTCGATAATTAATTTTCAGCTGTCGTGATGCATATGCAATAACTCTATCATTCTTCATAAGGACAAAACCAAGTCATTTATTTGATGCATCACTATAAAAAACAAATCCATCATTCCCAAATGGTATTGTCAATATAGGATCATTGAATAATATTCTCTACAGTTATTCAAAACATTCTTTACACTCTTTTGTCCAAATCAATTTAACCCCTTTACCTGTGTGATTTGTTAATGGGTTAGCCAACTGGGAAAAATTCTGGACAAAACATCGATAATAACCTACTAAACCAAAAAAATGGCATACCTCTGTTATACTCATCAGTGCTGGACATTCTTGGATTTCTCTTTTCATAGAATGATCAACAAAAATTCTATCCATAGAGACAATATGGCCAATAAAAGAAAACTCTTGAAGCCAGAATTCTTACTTGCTAAACTTCCCATATAATTCATGTCTTTTCAGATTCTTCTGGATAAAGCCCAAGTGATTTTCTTGATCTTCGTAGCTTTTGGAATATACCAAGATATCATCAACAAATACTACCACAAAATCATCGAGATATTCTTTGAAAACTCTATTAATTATATCCAGGAATACAGAGGGTTCATTAGTCAATCCAAAAGGCATTATTGTAAACTCGTAATTTCTGTACATGGTACGAAATGATGTCTTCGGAATGTCTTCCTTATTCACACACAACTGTTGGTATCCAGATCAATGTTAAATCATTGAAAAGTATTGAGATCCATGCAGTTGGTCAAATAAATCATCAATCGGAGGTGGGGATACTTTTTCTTTATTGTTATATAATTAATTTCACCGTAGTCGATACATAACCTCATTGATCCATATTTCTTTTTAACAAAAATGACAAGGGATCCCCATGGAGAAACAATAGGGAGAATAAATAATTTATTACTTAATCACTCTAGTTGTATCTTTAGTTCAACTAATTCCACAGTGGCCATTCTATAAGGGGTCTTCGATATGGGCCTTGACCAGAGAATTAAATTAATGGAAAACTCAATTTCTCGTTTTGGAGGATGTCTAGGTAAATCTTCCAGAAACACATCTACATATTCTTTAACAATAGGTACATCCTCTATTTGAACATTACTTTCCTCACCCACAGTTATTTCATTCTCCTTCTCTCTGATAATTTAATTTTGATGAGACACTGGGGGTGGATCAAAATAAGAATCAAGTGGTGATGATTCTACTCTAAAGATAAGTTGTACCTTATCATCACCATCAAAAATCACAACCTCCATCTTCTTATATTAAATTTGCGCATCATAGTCCAAAATCCAATCCATACTGAGGATTATATCTAACTCAATCATAGGTATGACAATGAGATCAATAGATAAAAAACATTTATATGCTCTAAGTTGAACAGAATCGAAAAAAATTGTTGTGATAATACTTCCCTTAGGAGTTTTAATTGACAACTCACTTGTTATATCAAATTGGAAATATCTAATTTTCATAGCAGACTGGGACGATATGAAACAATGCGATGATCCAGAATCAAATTATTCATTTTCTAAACTTGAGGAAACCATTAAATTACCTGCCACCACATCTTTCAGAGCTTCTACCGTAATATTAGTGATAGTATAATCCTGGCCATGATACTGTGGTCATTTCTAAGGTAAGTTTCCCTGACGCTTAGTACATTCATTTTCATAATGTACCATCTCTCTGCAATTGTAGCATTGGACATCGGTAGCTTCCTTCTTCCCCTTGCAATCACAAATTTGGTGGCCTTTTTCACTACACTTGTAACATACTCCCATTCCTTTTAAGAAATTACCGGGGTGTTTCTTCCCTCATTTACTTCAGGATGGATATTCATCTTTTCCCTTCTTCCTCTTATTTCCATCTCCAGGGTGATCAATGGATCTAATCTTCTCTTGCTTTTCTTTAAAGTCATAAGACGTAGAGAATTCCTTTTTGGCCATGATAGCATATGAGACAATATCTTAGTACGATGAAAAGGATTATGAGACTAATTCTCGACGGGGAAATGGTTTTAACCCATCAAAGAAATGATCAATATTACTCCTTGGGTTATGTATATAATCTGCTACATGCCTCGCTAACCATGTAATGTTAGTCTCATATTTTTCGACATTCTAATCCTCCTTTTGTCTCAGACTCTAAAATTGCATTTCCATATCTGTTCGATGGTCACGAGGAATGTATTTTTCTATGAAAATCTCTTTTAACTCCCTCCATTCCATATTTTCATAAATAAACATAAACATTTAAGCCAATGTATAACTGAAATAAATGCCATTAAAACATGAACTTTAGCATAATATGATGAAGATAAAATGAAATAATTCCATTTACATATTCACATGTATATTTTAATAGTCGAATAATCACATGAAATATCAATAACCACTTTCATAATGATGGAATTCATAATGCCAGACAATCATAACCACATAGTCAAGGTCTTGTGCCAAGACTACAAATAAGATTTTGTCAAGGACTTGTGCCAAGACACTAGTTTCACTCATGAGACCTACTGATGCATCGAGGAGCTATAGTGGGCTCCACCTGTCACTTATTATGTCCAATGCATTCATCATATGAAAAGGTTTTAACATAACATAAACATTCGTATTAAAACTAGCATACAAAATGTCAGTACTTTCTCCAGAAACCATGAATGGTATAAAAATAACACATCCATAGTCAAACATATCACAAAACCTTCATTACAATATGGTTGTTTTGTATCATATTAAATCCACTTCAAATATGCTTAAAATCTATCAAAGGATGTTGACATAGATGAAATCAAAACTATTTGAGAGAAATATCACTTTTTTTTAAATCATTTAAAAGTCACATTATTATAAAAGAAAATATTTCCTTTGAAAATATTATTATAAGCTTGTAAGGGAAGCTTCGATGATTTTATAATGGGGGAAAATAGCCACACCCGCCGTATAAGTTAAAAAAAGACATTCTTACCTTAATTTTTTTGAAAAGGTTAAAAAGAACCTTGTTTGGAAAATGACGGAAAGATTCTTTTATAAAAATCTAATAAAAATAAAACAAGGGTATAAATGAATTGAAAACATATTCTGTAAAATAGTAAGAATTTTTTGAAATACATTCTTAAGAAACATGGATGTGGATGATAAAGAGGTCCTAGTAGATAATTATGTATAAACAACCACATATAACGAAGAGATTGTGAAATCAACCCTTACCTTGTACTTTTCCTTGGTCTAGGGTGGGTTAAACTCCTGTATAATTTTTAAATCAATGTTATTAAATTATACAATAATAATATACATAACTATGATATCTTATATGATCTTTTAATATTTCTTTGTTAATAATATTTTAGTATTATCGTCGTTTCAGGTGTTCACTTACTCGTTTTGATTTATATTTTTTGTTACATAAGTCGTGTTTTTTATCAATTGGTTTATATTATTTATATATATAATTATATCAAGTCCTTAAAAATTATTTTTTATCATCAAATTAAAATTAATCTTGAATGGATACGATGGGGAATTAATCTCATCGCGTTCGTGGAGATGGTAGTCCGTACGTACGCACAAGCGACAATATCATTCTTTTGATATTAAAATAACATATAATTGGATGGTGTATCATATATACAGAATAATTATCAAGTTGTATTTATTATTTATTTTAATTACACATCATTATTATATCCATCGAAATAATAATGTATTGAATAACAATTACACCACGACGTGGAGACGGTAAGCCGTATGTACGCACGTATGGTGACATGTCAGTCAGATGATGGATATAATATTGAATATGATTGAACAATATTTATAATTACATCAAATTATATATAAGATACAGGACTTATTGTTTTAGAATAGAAATAACAATGAAAGAAGAATTTGAATAAGAAAGGAACTTGAAAGAGGGTGGTGAAAACATTACCTCTTCTTCGGGTTCTTCCTTTTTATTTGATCAAAAGTGCACCATAGGTTGGATTTATGATCAAAATGAGTTTTATAGGTCTATTTGAGGGAATTTGAGAGAATTATTGGGCTGGATTTGTCCAAACCAAAAATCATTGAGGTTAAGAATTTGAGAGAAAGGGGTGTGACCTTTTACAAGAGGGGTGAAGGGAACCTTAGGAAAAGATAGAAATATTATTTTATAATAAATTCATATTCAGTTTTGAATGGATTAAAAGTGTATTATTTAAAGGTTAAAGTGGGGATGGTTGGAAATCCTTTCATCCAATATATTATAGACTGGTTTGGGTCACTATTTTAACCTTATCGTTTACTTTTAACTCTTAGTTAATTAGTTTGACATTTACCATGTCACCTTGTATTTTTATATTATATATTTAATAAACATACTATATACATCCAAGATACCCCCAAAGGGTCTATTAATGTTACACCTATCATGATATAAGTCTTTTGTCTGAACCATAGATTTTTAGGAATAGAATATCAATTAATAATATAATATTTGTTTTGAAAACCCATTTATGTCAATTTGGACAATATTTAATAATTTATTTTTGTTAAAGTCTTGACCACATTATTAATTAGAAAAAATTATATATAAGCAATAATAACATGTCATATTAACCAATAAAATTCGTGTATGTCATCAAACCATTCAATATATCTTTATTTTAACATTTATAATACATAGTATTTGATTCTTTCATTAATAAGGAAAATATTGTATCATTATTGTGTCATAAATAAGTTTAATTATTCAATTTATAAAAATTATAAATAAAATATAATTATGTAGGAAACATCATTATCTTTCTAATGAATATTTATAGTTGAAAATATTAAATATTTAACTGTATGTAAAAATTGTTTTTCTAAAAGATATTTGGATATGTCATTTATGTATTTACTTTAACTTAGTTAATATAAAGTGTCCTTATCCCGTACAAGTGGCCCCATGGGTTTCCAAAATCCACATAAAGATACCCATGGATGGAAATGTATAAATCAATAGGGTTAGTACACGTTTTAGGATAAATTAATATTATTAAAATATTATTTGTTTACCCTTATTTACTGGATTTACCCTTTAACCATGGTAAATAAAAAATTTAATGAATTAATTATTCAAAATGTCTAAAAATAAGAGTTACCTATTTACACAATTTAGACATCCTGATTCCAAATATGGAATCCATTTCTCTAAATTCAAAACACAGAAGTGGCAAAAATATATTTAAAATTAATTCTTGCTATCAAAACAAAACGTGTCTTTTTATGAAATAATAACTATCAAAAGATTGACACTTGTTTATGTTCGGTGTAAATGTGAAATTACATATGATGACCAAAATTTTATTAAATGGTAAAAATATATTATAAATATACATTAAAACCACTCAAATTAATAATTTATCACTATTAATTCATTTGATTAAAAAAGTAGTTTTTAATTTAGTAATTTTCACTATTCAACAAAATATAAAAGTTATCCAAAAAGTACCAAAATTTGACCCTATGCTAATTTTGATATTTCAAAACTGAAAATGAAGTCAATTTTGAATGATAAAATTTATAAAATTTCAAAAAGTGGGTATTACTATTCATAACGGCTAATTTGATTGGTCCCGGTGTTTTAGAATCTCGAAGTTGCGTACAATGCAGGTTATTGCATTATTCAATGGGAAACGTACCATGGAAGCTTGAGGTGTTACAAAATATCCCATTGATGAATTATTTTTTTATCAGTTTCTAACACTCATCAGCCTCTCCATGAGAATGATAGACCACTAGCATGAAACTCTCATCGTCTGATCACCATAGTATAGTGAATATATTTTCAATGGGGTGAATCCATTATTCTATTACCAGGGTATTAGAATATACACTAAAGGTACACAATTTTATTTAATGAAGGATTCAATGAAAATTTTAAAATTCTTAAGAGAAGAGAGTAATCGATATGATTCATGTAATTATTCATTACTTGATACCGTTGAGTTAGTACTAACATAATGTTCTGAACTACCATTTCAATCAATTTTGGCATCTATTTATGGAATTTATCACATTCTATATAACATTTGATGTTGGAAGGGGTTCTCTTTATGAAAACCATTAACTTGACAAGAAAAATAACGTAAGGGTAATTGGATAATTATCTAAAAAATATTTTAATGTAAATTATCATTTTAATAGTAATAGCTTATAATTATAATTAATTCTAATATTATGATTCGCCAAATTTTAATATTTTTTAACAATGAAAATTAATCCTGTACATAGACATATCCCCATGGTTCTCATAGAGGTTTTATTTTCCTAAACCACAAAAATAACAAAACCATCCTTTGGTACTAACTATACCATCCTAAGGATTTTAAAATATTAAGAAAAAATATCATAATTTTCCATTTAATACAAACAAATGATTGAAATTTCTATTATAATTGTGAGACAATAATAATAATCATAAAAAATTATTTATTGATCAGTTATGAGCACCATAATCCCTATGATATTCGAAAAAAACATAAGATGACCTATATAATACTTTTACATAAGCAGTATTATAAAAATAAAATTATAGTAGAAAATATAGAAATGATGAATGAGACATGAGTTTCAAATAATAAAATGATAATATAATATCCATTTATAATTATATAGAATATGAAGGCCTTATATATAAAAGAAAGAATAATATGACCATGGAAATTTTCAACTTTCACATGAACATATTCCATTCCATAAACATGAATCAATTCTTATAGCAATGACTATATGACATGGTTGAATGCGGTCCATAATATATTAGGTTCACTCCCTAATTCCATACATAATATCTCATGAGATTAGAAAATTACCCAATTGATTTGAGAGATATAAAGGAACAACTATTATAACATGAACATTTATAAGTATTCTACTCAAATAAATCAAACAGAAAATATAAATATAAGGAATATAAATGGAAGGAAACATGTTGCATAATCATGTTATAGGGCATAGACAAAGGGTGTACGATACAAGAATACATGAAACATGGGAATGAATAATTCTTTAACAATTATAAAATTAAAAAATAAAATATCATGGTTAATTATTTCCCACTATATCCCACACAACAAAAATCATGGAAATGTAAAAATGAGAATGTTCTATTTAAACATGGTTTTTCTAAAAAAAAGTCATTAAAATGACAGGGAGAAATTTTTTTCCACATAAATAGAAATTGAATAAAAAGGTATTAAAATATAATATGACTGATTTTTAATATATTTTGGTATTAATGAAATTAATCAGGTTTACTGAGAATGTGTAAGAAATAGAGATGTCCCCTTTAACATGGTTTTCTTTTCGAGAGGTACTGAGAAGTGAGATTTTTAAAATATGTATTTACTCATAAAATAAAATGAATTCAGATAGATATATATTTTTGGAAGAAATTTGAATAATATAAAATAATAATTTAATATTAATAAATTGTAAACATGAGAAAAAGAGATATATGGAATCACTCAAAAAAAAATATAGAGGTTCAGAGGGATCCATTTTTGTATTTTTGAATGGGTAATTCACTTGAAATTATTGTCTTGATACTAAAATTAGAAGTATTATTTATATTATAAATATTATTTTTCACTTATATATAAATAATTTTATTTATCTTAATAAAATTATTTTGGAATTTTGGTGATTTTTATAATTTTATTTTTTCATTCTGGAAGCATTTGTTTCACAGTTTCATGGATAATTAACTATTATATAATTATATTTTTATTTTAAAATTGGAATTATATTCCAAAATTGTAATTATATGGTTTTATGCACTTAATAATGTATACGTTTTTTAATATATAATTTTTATCTCTAATTTTATGTTGATTATTCTGATAAAATGATAATGATAAATTCTTTTGTTATTTTGGGTGTTTTTCCTACAGTCATAAAACAGTTTTTCTTAATTTAATTTTATGTCAACATATTACTCCCATAACATGAAAGAAGTTATAATACACATATTAAAATATTATTTAAACTGAATAATATTTTGATTATTATCCATGAATTTGTTAATGAAAAAAATAATTTTCCATGGAGACATATATCCTGCATAATTTTGAAAATGTTTTATTTCTTTGAATTATATAAGATTAGAAAAGGGGTCGATATAAGATATTTTATTATTAATATAAAATTATTTTACCTACATGATACTATATTTTTTAATTTTTTATGGATGAATGAGGTTATTATATGGTTAAAGATGACAATAAATTATGAGAGGTGTTTTGAGAAAGTTACCACTTGAATATCACCTCCTTGATGGACCTCTTATGGAATGTGTAGTTGGACTTTTAGAGAGACCATATCAACATTTTCATGGGGAGAGTGGGGAGTATATTGATAGGTAAAAATTTATAAATAATTATTTATTTGTGGGGGTGTGGATAATGAGTGTTGAGGGGTTATATTTTTACAGGGAGGATAGAGGAGCTTTATAATATTATATTCGTTACTTTATTGTTTTGGAGAAAACCAACAAATAGCGTTGATTTATGTGAAAATATAAATTAAATAGATCATCTTAGTTCCATATAATGGTTAATTATATAATAAATTTATTTATTATTCATATAATGTCTAATACCATAAATTATCATATTTCACTATTCAACAAAAATTCAAATATTTTAGTAAAAATAGAAAAATTTACAATAAAAGTTTTCCAACATTTATACTTAATAAAAGAATCCAGTTTTTCCATATAATATTATATATATGATAAAAATTAATATTTCAATGAAATCAACATTTTTTGAAAAATAATATTCATATCAACCATAATATTGATTATATAATTTTAAATTAAACTGTTATGTTTTTCAAAAATATAATCAACTAATTTATATGTCAAAAAAATAATTTACTCATACCATGATATAAATATGTAATATTTCATTTTATAAAAAAAATTAATATCCTTTTTTGATTACATGGTCATGGCTATAATTCTAATGGTCAAATTGATATTCTTATTGGTTCACTTTCTATCTCAATAATCAAATTACTATTACAATGATCAAATTACTATTTAAAGTTATAAATTACAATTCCAATGGAAATTTTATTATTCCAATTGTAAAATTAAAATTAGAATGTTAAGATTTATAAAAAATATTTGAGTTCTATAATTACTATTTATATTATTATATCATTCATTATTCATTCACTTCTTTCTTATCATGAAATTTTCCCACATATTCATTTTTATAATGAATAAGGTTTTATTGAAATTATATTTTATTTCCATATCATTGTTAGTAAGTAAGTCCATTATGGTGGATGGATTAGATCGAAATTATATTATTCTTGTACATTTATTTTGTATTTATTTTCCTATTATAATATTTTGAAATCTTATTGTTGCTGACTAATGTATTATTCATAATTTATAATTTTTTATTGGTTTTTATGTGATGTGTGTAATTGTTATACGTAACATTTTTATTAGTAGTTAATTTTCATTGATCAAATTATAGTTATTAAAAATTATTAATCCAAAAATATGATTTTCTATGTTACATAAAAAAATGAGAAATTAATCATTTATTACAATCAAAATTTTTATGTAATAATGTAATATTCATATAAGGAATATTTGGATCAAAATTAACTAAATTTGATTATTATATATGTATGAATCAAAATTATAATATAATGATTAATGTTAATTTTAATTATAATTGTGAAAATATTATTATTAATGATTTATTTATTAATACTGTGTAATTATTAACAAACAAAAAAATCTCATAACTTTAAATAAATTATACAATATATTTTAATCAATATATATATTTATAATAACACACATTTAATTTTTAAAAAATGATGAATATAATTACGATCACATAATTATTGAAACATAATTGTTCTAAAAACAATAGTTATTATTATTAAGAGTAAAATATAATTAAACACTCACATTCACAAACAAAAGGGATAAATATGAACAGTCATACCCCCCTCATAATGAATAACCCACAAACCCTATATGAATAATGTTCATAACCAAAGAATACCATGAGCATTTGAAGCACAAGAATTAATGAATGAAATCCCTCTCATCATTCTGTATACCTGAAAATGCAGACATGACAATATAAATTCATACTATGATGCTTTGTCACCCATGGTACATTAACAAAATGAATGACCATTGACATAACCTTGAAATCATGGAAGTCATAGCCCGAAAAATAACATAAAATGAGGACCTCCCCTTAGAATAATTTATTTATCCAAACCAACCACCATATAAATGAGACCACTGTGCTATAATTATATAATATGACACTATAAAACACCGTACACCAAGGATTCATTGTCACCCAACTCAACATTAACCCATCCAACAACTTTCAACAGGAATCAACTATGAGTCAATGTGTACATCCAATACATATTTGTGCCTACGGATCCTCAATCTGCACATTTGAAAGAGTGAAATAATGAATTATTACATTGGATGAAATTTAAAACACCATAAATATTGCGGTTCCTCTAGGATTCGATTTGTTGAATTGATATAAGATCATGAGGTTCCTTTACCATATTGAACAACCCCAACTACAACTATAAAAAAACTAGATATATATATGTGTGTGTGTGAGGGTGTAAATTTCAAATTCAAATAAACATTATATATGAATTTAAATAGATTACTAAAATTATAATTATACTTTCAAAAAATGAAATTTTGTATGAGAGGATAAAATATATTTTTAATAAAATATAAATACCATGGTAAAAATTGTTTTTTTAATGTTAAAAAAGTTAAAAAATAAAATCAAAATTGTGAATAAAATAGATATTATTTTAAAAATGCCTATAAATTAATGGATTAGTAAATATAAACCATATCCCTCCTAAAAAATACATTATTTTCCCTATTTGGAACAATTTAAGCTTAAATAGTGACATTCCACTGTAGAAAATTAGTTTTTGTTAAAAAGTGTAAATTTTTTCCTCACTTGTAATAGTGATATATTTTTATCAATTCATATTAAACAATGACTACAAAATTTCTCTTGATACTCTACAATTTGCCTTCCAATATATCATTATCAATATCTTTTTAGCCGGTGTATTCATATGATTTTCAATTTCATTAAAATACATATATTGATTTCTAAATGTTATTAATTTATTCTTTCTTATTATTTCCATATTTGTTTATAAATAATATTATCCTCAATTCACAACAACTAATCAATTTTAATATATCTAATTTAGTTTTGATAATATTCTTATGAGTTATTATATTAATATAAAATCCCTTATTTATTTATTTCCATCCACTAATAAAAAGTAATGATCTTCGATGGTGCATTGTGTGGACAAATACCTCTACAAAGTGACATCCTGAATTTTTCACCACATCTATATTATAACATTATTAGAATAAAATTAATGTTTATTTATGATATATATAATATAATTTTGGGTAAAAGGATAAAAAATATATCCCCTCTTATTAAAATCCAATTTATTGTGATGATAAAAATAGTAATTATATGTTTTGCGAACTACAACACCAAGAAGTTAAATGTGTTATTTGGAGTCTATTTTAAATATTATTAGTTTGAATACCATAAAATAGGATTAACCAACATAAAAATATGTTTATATTAATATATTTATTCTTATATAATAATTAAATTTTGACATAAAATGTCACTTTTATAAACATATTCATCAGTTAATTATTGTATTATAATGTCTGGGTCAGTCTAAAAACCTATAAGAACAATGATATTACACTATCATAGAAGACTATGCAAACCTATATAAAAATATTTTAAAAATTATTTCTAACATAATGGTTAGAATATGGTTCTCAGCTGTTTATATTAAATATTTACTTATTATAAATATATGATATTTTGTCACAAAAAAATACCAAAAGAAGTCATCATTAATTTCATTTTCATGTAACATAATAGATACATTAATTATATTAGATACTATATTTATAAATTATTATATTTTGTAAATATAGGTAGGGAAATTAATCTTGGAATGATGAAATTTTATATATTAATCAATAAAAATATGTCTTTTAAGATACTACTCTAAAATATTCATAACAAATCATAACCAAAATACATATGTGATATTAATTAACAACAAAATAGGGGGAAAATTATAAATGATATTTATAAAAGGATATATATATATATATGAATATGGATCCAAATTTAGTTAAATTTTTTTTATGTTTATTACGAATGATTTTACAAAACATCAAGTCAGATGGAACACAGTGTAAGTGTTTCTTCATCGAATCATAAAATTAATGATAAATATTTCATATTGTGTACCAATGTTTATTTTATGATGATTAATTTCATCATTACTGATGTGTTTTACCATATTATTTAAATTAATGTGTTTTTATTCCTGTATAATGGTCTTTAGTAATATGTATTTTCATTTAAATGATACGAAAGTTAAAATGATAATTGGTTACTCCAATACCATCATTGAGTTACCATGCTCATTCTTGAACTTATTTAATTTTTGATATGTTTTAATTTTTTATTTTATAATAAATTATATTCATATTCAGTGAAAATGAATCTTTTTATTATATATTTCGACGTTAATTAAATTTATCCTGAGAAATTTTATGTAACTTTAATGGATAATTCATATTCTCATTAATAATGAATTTCTGACATTATCAATATATTAATTCCTGAAAAATTTGTATATTATATTTTGAAACAAAATCTTGTTTTAAATAATATGAATGTAATATTTTCATTCTTCTTATTTCACGGTCAGGTTTTATATTTTTTTAAATATTTTTTTTAAAATTATATTTTTTTCATAATATTAAAATTTATTTTCTATATCTTCCTAACCAAATGATATATCTTAAATCACAGATATCAATTTTATTAACAATAAATCTTTTTACGGATGTATAATTTTTGTTTCTTGTTAAATTTAAATGTTTTTTAATTCTTCCATTACACTTTACAAAAATTACATTGAATTTGATCAATTCCAACTCATTTTTTTGGAAATGATAAAAAATATTTCTATTCAATCTTGTATGGATTCACTATTTTTTTATTTACAAGGTTATATTTTTTTTATTTCATCTCAAATTTTTATTATAATATAATATTTTTATAGTTCTTGAGTTTTGGGTATTAATCATTTGTAATATTCTAAATAATTGTGGGTGATACAAAATTGAAATGACATGTAACATATTTTCCATTCCATGTTGTATTTATGAGGAGAAAAATGTAAACTAATTTTTTCCAAAGGGAGATCTTAATATATTTAATGATTTTTGTATTATATAACTCATATATATGTATAATTATCAGAACAGTCCTATATCAACAAATAATTTACTTTTTAATGTTTAATTTCTTATGATATAATTTATTGTGATCCTTATTTCATATGGTTGTAAAATATATCATAATATTTCATTGATATTCCCACAAAAATACCTTTTTTTCTATAATCACCATACCAAATATAATACTTCATTGACATTCTTGTAATATGATTTTTCAAAATATTAATGTATGTTACAATTTTTTTTGCATGTTCCTACGAATATGTTATTCTCTTATTGAACCATATTATTGACAAAAAATTTCACATTCATTAGAATCATTGATTATGTTATTCCATTCTATATTCCTTTTCTCCTGATTTAGAAAAAAATATTTTTTTCTATGATTTTCTTATATTACTAGATTATACCCTTATTCTCATATAATTATCATTTTTGATCTATGATTATCATTGGTTATATATACCCTTATAGATAATATAATCTCACCATATTTAAATATCTATGTTTCCCTAGGTTATAAAAAAAATAATGTATGATTTTAATAGAAGATTATCTTGAGTCGATAATGTGAGGTGTATATTAAATACTTGTTATAAATTATGAAGTTTCAAATATAGGTAAAAAATGATTTTTCATTGAAAAAAACTTACGATTCACTAATTCTAAAAAATAAATAGACCTAAAAGATCAAGGGATGGTATTGGAAGGAAACATTTCCTATTGGAAATGTTTTTGGGAGAATCATGTATGTGGTCCATAAAATGTTTTATAGAACATTGTCTATTCTACTATAAAATTTTTAACACCATTTATTTATTTAGTAATGCAAATTATTTATATAGAATAATAATATGCATTAAATAAATCTGAAATAAACTCATAATTTGGAAAAATATTTTTCTCTATTTATTGACATCATACTCGGATTACCATATGCATTTTATTAAATCATTTCAAGATGCTTCAATTGTTTGAATTTAAATTATCATATATATCGTTGTCACTATTTTACCCTAAGTGATTTTTATTTAATGAGTGATAATATCATTTTTTAGTTAGGTAAATTTCACATAACATCTTCTTGAATTCGATTAGGACTAGCCTTATGTTCTATGATGAATTTTAAGCTTATTTTATTGTGTAATACAATTCACTGGATTCCAAAAAATGTAACACATTTCTATGGGTTCTAATAACAAATTTAATCCCAAAACCATAATTTATTAAACTAACTATACTACACTTATTTTTATGATTCCCTCAAATCTTATATAATAATTTTTTAATACTCTCATCATGTTAATTTTTATTCAATCAATAAAAACACTCTATCAAGATTGATTTTATTTTTACTAATGTCTATAACCAAAATATCAATAATGATTCATCAGATAAATATTCATAAAATCATATCACCTCTTTCTTGTTTATTAATACTTCTAAGGTTTCTCAATATAATATCATATGCTATAAACACCCACAATCCATGATCCATGGTATTTAAAATTAGCAATATTGAGATAAAAAAGAATAGCCATTTGATGTTTCCTAGTTACAATTTGATTTTTATCATTTAGAAACCTCTAATAGATACATCACTAGCCATGCATAAATTAAACAAAGAAACATCTATAGTTTTTTGTATATTATCACATATTCCACACAATAATTTCAGAAATTATATTCTATTTATATCATCATCGATCAATTCAAACTATTGATTTCTTGATTGAGTTAGTACATATGATTATAGTCTCCCTCAATACTCGTGATCTCATATAAATATAGTAAGACATTTATTAGACAATAATCTGTTATAAATTTGGATAAAATTTCCAGAACACCTACATGTCCCATAAAATAATTTTCGTTGATAGTAATTATGTATTTGTAAGAATTATTATTTTATTCTATTTTCTACCAAAAAATATATATGAAATTCATGTTAATTTTTTGGAGTTCTTATGTGACTATTTTTAAATGATGAACACCATTAAATAGATATACTTATTTTTATATTTTATTCAATATATAATTTCATTTTGATATTCAGTTGATTCAATTCACAATCTATCATTTTTATGAGAAGCAATATCCCTTTTCACTATAAATAATTTATTCCTTCAATTTTTATATATTGAATTTATAATGGGATATCTACTTAAATTAGGTTTCATAGTTAATTTTCAATGCTTTCATAACATCCTTGTTATTTTTTCATTTATCTTTTCATAAATTTTTTCAGTTTTACATTTTCCTTGACTCAAAATATAATAGTTGAAGTCATCTGATCAATAATTTTTTACTTTTTTGTAATATCAATTATTAAAAACTAAATTTATTTTATTAAATTTTATGTATGATCATCATTATTTTCTAATAAGTATGATCCACTTTCCCATTGATTATTATCCTTACTCATCCCTTAAATTTAATTATTATACATCATGATATTCAACTTTAAGGATTATTCATTATAAATATCTCATGGATCAAGGTAATAATAATAATTTATTAAATCATCATTCTCTATCTAGATTTCATATTTTTCATCATGTTCCATGATTATTCGTTCAGATATATCTCTATGACATCATAATCATAACTTTCTTCAATATTATATATACCTTATTCAATAAAGTGAGACATCCATCTTAAATAACATTGGTAAAATGTATTATCTCAATTTGATATATTAATTAAATGTTATCATGTGTTTTTTTTCTTCAAATATTATTCTATATCAATTTATCATACAATATCATATGGTATATTGAATAAAATATAATTCCCTTCCATATATGAAACATTTAAAAATGGTTTTTAACTCAATACATGCCTCTCCAACCTCGGCTAAACATACTGACTTCGGAGAATTATTTTAATCAAAATATTGTATTTCATCATCGGTATAAATGAATTCATTCATTTCATCAATTCTTAATCCTGTAAAATTGTTAAAATAAATATCATTATCCTACATACCTTTTCAATTAATACAGAGGAATCATATAATTTCATAATTTATAGGGGTATTGTAATATTCTTAAATTGTAATGTCATCATGATCCTTATAAATAACCGAAATGACCACTGTAATAGATTTATCACGCACTATTATCAATAAATGTTTTAAAATAATAGAGTCTTTAAGAGAATATCTAAACCCACAAATTGTAATTGTCATCGTATTTACCATGGTAATGAAATTTTTAATCATTTTGACCACCAACATTTTAACATTCCCTTACTATATTCAACTAATATATATATTTTCTTATTTAAATTTTATTGATTTATAATTGTAAATAATGAATTTTTTTAATTAAAATCATTTTAAATATTTATTTTTCCACTCAATGACCATAATGATTTTTTTATCTTGAGAATAAAATATAAATTGAAAAAATTAAATATCATCACATCCTAGAAAAATAATTTAAGGTACCATTAACTTTTTCATAGTGTGAAACAACTTTCTTGAAATGCTGGAATGATTTTCCTGTTAACATAGTTTTATTGATCTGTATCAGGAAGAATGGATATAAGTGTGTTGAAATTTCTCTAATTCAAATTATTTAATTACAAATTATGTGATATAAAATTGAATATTGGGTTATTTTATAAAAAAAATAAATTACATCATTGTCACACCATTTGAGCACATTACCCTAAAGTTACTCACTGGTGTATAAATAATAGAGACAATAATTTTTGTAGGATTTCCTCGATAAAATTAGTATATCATAAATCAAAAGGTGTTACTATCCATTATGAACATACCCCTTCTTATTATCAAAAGATTATCAAGCCATGGTATACTCATGAACTCTTATAATCTATTGGAACATGATTTTTACCAAATTGATACATCAAAGACAAAAACATTATAATTATTTATCATTAATGAGTATATTATCCTCCACATAGAAACTAGATGATGAAATGTTTTCTATTTTGTAAAAAAACATGTTTTAGATTTTCATATTTTATCCTCATTATTTAATATGATAAAATATCGACTAACATTTTCCAAAATATCTTCCCTAATATAATACTGTATTTATTGATTTCTATATTTAGTAGATTTTACACATATAAAATAATAATATTAATATTTGGAAATATCCTTGATTTTTTTGGCTTCACAAGATATAATTTTACTTGAACATAATTGAGTCAATGATTTATTCAATGACATCCCAAGAAGTAATGAGGAACAAATATAACAATCAATTGAGTTTTATTTAAATTATATTCATCTTTTTTCAATAAAATATTCTTAAATATATTCAATATTAAATTTACAGGAAATTTAACCATAGGAATTGTGATGTGAATCTTATATAATGTGATATGGAACTCACTTAACAGTAGTCTGATCTTAAAAAAGATAGTTAAGTCCTCAAATCAGATTTAATCATGATAATGTGAGTTATCATTACATATATTACATAAAGGAAATTGATATTTAATATTAGGTTTTAGTGGAAACTTTATTTCATCAAAATATTAAATATAAAATGTAAAAAGTATCACACCCAATGAACCTAAAAAAGTATCTATGTGTAAAACCCTTTCAATTAGTGAAAATTTCATTATACAGAACATAATTGAAATATATTATCCATGATAAAAAAATATATTATTTAGGATATAAGGATTATGATCCACTTAAGGAATATAAAGAAGTCATATGTTTACCATAAAAAATTATATGATCTTTTAGTAAAATTTTTTCATCCCTTATCTCACCAAATTATGACAAATCAAAACCTTACAATGAATATTTTCATTATGGTTAAAATACATATATAAATTTATAAAATATATATACAATAAATAATTATAATTTGAGAATCCTCAGTAAATCTTATAGATTGGCCAACACTAGAAACCCATCACAAAACATTCTAAAAAAATGAATATCGTACAAAAAATTATCATGTCACATGTAGATTTTTTAAATTTTGGAAAATATATACCTTTTACAACGTAATGTATATTTTAGAAACACAACATTTTTATTTAAAATAAGGATGATTTACTATCCATAAATCATCATGATTCATATTTAATAATAATTAAAAAAACATAATGCTCAACATATTTTATGAAATAACAATAGAGAAATAGATTCAACTTGATTTTGATGTTATGTGTTCGTGGGATGGAATAAAATATTTGAAATTATAAATAAAAAATGATTTTTTAGGATCTAAAAAATTAATTGTGTAGATCCATGGTTCATGATATGATATTTGTGATAAATATTCTAGTAGAAACATAAACCAACCCAATTCTAGAGGAATCAACCTATTTTGATGATAAACCAGGGATATCCTATAATAATGAAGGTTTAATATTTTAGATCAAGATGGGAATATTGATGAAAATTATTTTGATAACCATTTTTTCATAGAATCAATTTTGGGGAACATCAATGCTTCCTCTAAAAACAAACATGTCTTAACAAAATTATGACACTATAAAATAAACATGGGAGAGTATGAAGTCATCCAAAGTTAATCTAAGATATTTTTAGGGTATTTTATATACATTTTCTAATTTAAAATGATTTAATTATTGTTAGTATCAAAACTTATTTATAATTCACCATAATGTCACATATTTGTGATAAACAATTATAAATACAACATAGAATGAATACTACTATGATAAAATATATATTAATTTTTTTTTTGGTAAATTTATATAATGGATGAATTTACTTTTTAATGAATGGATTTTAATTTCTAATCATTTTAGTTCAATATTAATTTATTAAATCGAAAACACATATATTTTGGATTATATACTATTCGTTTATATCCCTTTGTAAACCCCATGTTCCTCCAAATAAATTTTCACTTTCTATAATTGAATATGTAATATTCCTTACGTCCATTAGAATATGACAAAATCACCGAAACACTATATTTATAGGCTAAATAAAATTTTAGTTTTATTAAAAGATGAAACTCTAATTTTATTAATCCTAACTATGTTATATAATTTATATAAATTAGAAAGAAAATCCTCTCTATATTATAAATTTCATTTGTATTCAATACATATATATTTTCCATTTACTCATAGTGATATGATATTGATATATTTTTAGGTTGAACATGACTTCTTATTAATGAATTGGTGAATTTATTTCTTTAATGGATCATCTTTATAATAAAAGATATTCCTTGTATTTCAAATCTATAAAACACGTTGAATTTAATATATTCAATAAAAATAGGAGAAAAATTATTTTATGTAACTGTATCAACTAATAGATTTTTATATAATCTAGATATAGAAGAATATGAACAAAACCAACATATTAGAAATTTTTACAATAATTTTATTGTCCTACACATAAAATCCGAAAAATTGTTATTAGTTATTAAGAAATAGAATATATTATTTATATATTTATTCAATATTCACATTTCATTGTGCTAATAAAAAAAGAATGTGATCCCTTTAGATTATTTTTAAAATATATTCCTAAAATTTAAAATTCATTTTATGTTCCTTGATAGAAAAAATATCTGGTATATGCTATTGTGTGTCAAAATGTCTATCCACATTATGATTCACATTTATATTGTAATATTATTTATCATTTCATCCATTATAATTTACTACAAATAAATATATATATACCATTCTACAAAGAGTGCATCTAACAAATATTTATTGTTGAATCAATTTTTACATTATGTTTTATTGAACAAAATATAAAATAACTAATTTTATTAGGTTTTCAGTCAGAATGTTTTTTCCAAAAAAATGTAGATATTAAAACATGGAATTATATATTATAATTGTTAAAATTCCAGTGTCTTTTCGTGATCTATAATACATAATGTACACACATGGTTTTCCATAAAATTATTAATTAATATATTATCTATTATATTTTCATGATATTCCAAAATTAAAACAATCTATATTACATCCATTGGTATAGATTTAATATTATATTTTGGATATATAAGTAGTCAGTAAATGATTAGATAATCACTTTATTTTGAAGAATATATTCATTAATTTTTTAATTAAAATTTTTTTGAAAATTATTATTCAGTTGAAGTGTAGTATGGAAAATAATTATATATATTCTTTTAAAAAAATCCTATTAATGTTTTCTTCCTAACTACATTCTATGATTATAATCCTCCCACTACAATATTTTTTAAATGATATAATAACTTAATAGGATTTTTATAACATGTTGATTGAAATATAGTATATGTTTATAGAATATTATTGTTATAGTTGTGGAATTAGATATATATTTATTAAAAAATAATGTTCCTCCACTGAATGGATTTTTAAAAAATAATCACATATTTCTATAGAATTTGAATGGGAATAATATAGGGAGGATCAATTAAATAAAGAATTGTTTAAAAAACCTATAATGATGTTTTCAATAAAATTAGAATATATAATCTCTGTATATATTTTAATGGAACACGGGAAATTAAATTTTTAATGAGAAAATATATAACAAAATGTTTTTGGAAAAATTACAATAATGACTACACAGTCATAATATTTTGTTAAAATAAATCTTTATTTATAATTCAAAATATTCATTGAAGAAATATATATACATAGTTTCTTAAATAAATATTAATTGGTGAATAAATAAAATGAAAAACATACTTTTATGATCAATTAATTAAATTTCAATATTCAATAAACCCCTTCTAAAAATCTAATATTATGAATTGAAAAACCACAATATGCTACGATTCTAATATTTATAATACAAATATCATTGGATATATCTATATGGTTTGGTAATAGTAGAATTTTTAAATTGGGTATACTAATCATATGTCATCTTGATCATAACATACATAAATATTACATAATTTTATATGAATATTCAATAAATATCATAATAATAATTTCCAAAAAGAATTTCTTGTTTAGTGTATTTGGATAACAGAAACATAATTTTTATATTTCATGAGATTTCATAAATTCTCCCACGATGTATTTCCCACACAACCTGATTCTTATATATACCATATTTGAAAAATTTCATCAGAAACTGAGGGAAATAAAAGATAATAAAGGGTGTATAATATAATTAGTTAGGGTCTCCATAAGATATATAAATAAATAAAAATAATTAATCCTGTAATTAGAATTATCGTTTGAGAACATTATTATAACAATCCAAATTCATTCCCAATCATTTAATGATAATAAATTTTTAGTCATATCATATATATTTTTATGAAACTAAGTGAGTCAAAAGAGTATGAAATAATTATTTATCAGTCATGATACATAAGAATATATCATAACTATAAGTCATATTTTTTCATTTTGATTGATATATAAAACAATTTTTCTAGTCAAGGATCCATACCATGAATTGAATAATAATGAAATATCGAAAGTGGAT
Organism: Viscum album; assembly: GCA_963277665.1. Lineage (NCBI taxonomy): Eukaryota > Viridiplantae > Streptophyta > Magnoliopsida > Santalales > Viscaceae > Viscum > Viscum album. The sequence goes on from OY728148.1 coordinate 1,147,804,390, forward strand.
TTGGTTGCCTCATAATCAAATAATTTCAATAGTCAAGGCTCACTTCTGAGACTATCATTGAATATAGAGTCCCATGCTAGATTAGATTAGATCACTACAATATATATTATATATTCTTGAAATTAACCAAAGGATATGATTTTAGAAATATTACCTTATTGGACTACGTTCAATTTCCATTCCACATTATTTTATGTGTTCAGATATCAATATTTTCCTAATTCATTTGATGTAATTAATAGAAATTCCCACCACATAATGAAAAAATATATATTAAACATGTTATAATAAAATAATTAATAATTAATTGTATCTTAACCTAATGAAATGAAATGTTTTTAATCAAGATTATATCACCACATAATCAATAGATATTTAATCATACAATAGTAAACTAGTAGAACAAAAATGGGTTTCACATAAATTTCCATAGAAAAACATTACAATCCATCCAAAAAATAATATATATTTTATAAAGAAATCATATATATAGTGAATATTAAATGACATAAAAATATTTTTACATTATTGATATATACCATTAAAAAAATTCTCTTTCATTGTAAATATATGTAACATAACCATTTCATTTGATAAAATTTTATTAAAAGTTCCCAAATTTGGAGAATTGTTTTGTCATGGATAATAACTATACAAACATATAAATTAATATATATATATATATAATTATTATTCATTGTGTGAGGAAATATAGTTCATTTGATAAGAAATAATGTAGTAACTCTAATCACATTTTTATAATTGAAGTCAAACATTACTCATAAAAAATGCATTAAATGGATACATTAAAAAAAATTGTAATAAAATTTCGATATTGTTGAAAAATTATATTATATATCATTCTATTATTAATAAAAAAATCATAAAATATTTTAAAAATCCATGAAAGATAAATATTCCAAATCAGACGGATAAGTATGGGTGGTTTTTCTAAAAAAATATTATTTGTCCCTTTATGACCCAAAGAGAGAAAAATACATGAAAAAAATTAACACCATTGATGAAATAGAAGACATTGAGTTAAATGTGAATAAAAATATATTTAACCTATTTTTTACCTAAATGAAAATTTTTTATAATCATTGATGAAAAAATTAGATTCTAACACAAACCCCTAAGGATTTGTTTACTTTTGAATCATCAAAACACATATAATGAAATAATTTCAAAAAATAAATAAATTCATCGAATAAGTATATATTATAGATATATTATATTAGAGAGAAAATATATGAAATATATAATCCAAAAAATGTTTATATCATGAAAAATGTCTCAATAATACAATATTTTGTTGAATGATCCGAAACTCATGTCCTCACAATTGTGATAATATATCATATTATACTTCATAATAAATATATATTTAATATGAATCCATATAGGAATAATAATCACGTTAACCTTACTATATATAATTCAATTATAATTTTAAATTATAAATTCCGAACAAAATTTTCATTCGATCAGCTTTGTGTGAATATTAATCATCATTACATGAATGTTTTTTAACGATGACTTTAGTCATTAAATAGGGTTTATGGTTACATCAAATCTTATATCACTATAAATTCATAAATAAAATATTTAATCAAGACATAAAATTTAATTTTTCTTTCATATTTGGTGGTGATGAAAAATGTATTAAATCACTTCATTGTGATGGTATTCCTTTTGTATACATGTTTAATGATTCCATTTATCAATGATTACAGTAAAAGAAAGGTCAGAAATATATTAATTTTATATTATAATAACTAAATCATGATTATAAAATCTTTTTATTAAATAATTTTTCATTATTAGTAATTTTAAGGAGAAATATAAAAAAAATGAATCATATCATTTTATGGTTGTTTTGTTCTACAAATATGCATGAGGGAAATTATAATTTTCAAGCGGATAGAAGTGTAATAAAAAAAATAATTTATACTTAAATAATATTAAATATTTTATAATATATATATATATATTTTTTAAATTCATATATATATAACCATGAATAAAATATTGTAATAGAATTAATAATACAACTCTTCTGAGAAAAGTTGTCGGTACAGACACGTGAATGGTAATTTTTTTCCAATTATATATAAAATAGTGAGAAATGTATATACACTTATATTTGATACATTTTAATATATTATATATATACTACCTCATTTAATTATTGTTGTTTAATATTTTGAGGATTTATAATAATAAATAAACATTAAAGGATTCTATGAAGACAACTCCCTCTACTTTTTGGTACCTCCTTATCATATCTTCTAAATGACTATTGGGTTAAAATTTTAAGAGGAGAATAAACTTATGAGAAGTTATACAGATGTATTTAAATTTACATTAACTAATATATGGAGGTAAATATTCTATGAATAATAAAGGGGACAAGTTACCATTTTAAAAGTTAGTGGATTGGAACAATTGTATGTATTATAACCATTATAATTATATATTAAATAATTCATGTTCATGTTTCAGAATATTATATTATATTATAATATTTAATCTTTTAGGGAAGATATAGATTCATATAATTGTATTTATATTTGTTATTATGTATACCTTATATATTTAATGTGACCCCTCATTTACCCTTTATCCTTGAATGTAGTATCAAAATTTTACATTAGCCAAAAATCACTTTGGAAAAAATAATGTCGAACCACATACCAATTTTTGACACAATATGATAAAAAAGATAATGATTTCTTCAAAATAAATTCATATTGGTGGAAAAAATAAAATTTAAAATAATATAAAATTAAACAATTTTTTTAAAATTCATTTTTCATGCATTTAATAAACAAACATTAATTAATTTCTTATTAATAACCATTAGATGAATATCAACAGATTTATTTGAATATATAATCTAATAATTAAAATAATTCATCAATTTGTGTTATTTTATTTAATCTAAAAAATAAAACATTAATAACATAAGATTATTTTTTTATAAAATGATCATTTTGAATTCATATTATTTTTTCATTATTCATACAAAATTTTAAAAAGGTATGAATAAATTTAAAGTATTTTTTCATTATTTAGATTAAATATATATCAAATTTAAAAATTATATTTCATTAATTATGAATATATTTCCACATAATCTATGTAAAATAGTCATCATCATATATAATTTATGAAGAAATAAAATATCGTGAAAATTTGATACTTATAAATAAAATCACTTTTTTATTAAAAATAATTGTTACTCATATTCATTGTTTTTTTACAATACATATTCATTAGTGAAATATTTTATTGACATATTTTATAATTTATTTATCCACATTCAATACCTTTAATCCATTGTCTAGTTTATATATAATATAACAATGCAATCTTGACATTTTTAGATATGATCTTCATGTATTGAAGAATATTAGATAATCTGAAAAAATAATGATATATTCTATAATATGAAGTTGTTATGTTATAAAATCATTATAAAAAAATTCATACAATATAAAATTAAAATTTATAAAAAAAATTACAATACCAATACCACTTCACATCCTTGGGTTCCAACATATCTTCATTCAAATTTATAGGTTTTCAACTAATCATTATCTATGTTAGTAGTCTTGTGTTGCGAAACATTTTATCATCAATCTAGGTTCATCCTTATTTATTAAACATAATAAATATAATTCATTCATGGTAAAATAGTTTCATTAAAATTATTCATTGTATAAGGTTTCTACTTCCTAAAAAGTGATATATAGAACACGTCATTTTCATAAGACATAAACAATGGATGCTCAAAAAGATTATGAATTATCCTAATATGACTGAGAAAACTGAATGGAATTCCATATATATGGATCACATTTCCCTCCATTCCAAAAATATTAACCTTATTCCATTTGTATATTCATTGGAATAACTCTTCCCTTTCATTGAGTAATATTTCTTACTAATTAATGTTTGTATTACTTCATGGATAACTTACACGTTTTCATAATGTACTACTATGTTGATCTAACACTCTATACCAATTCCCCAGTATGCTAAGGACATAATTTATGTTTTCTTCTCCACAATAATGCCATAATTTTGCTGTTTCAATCTTCCTACCACATTGATATTAGAAAATATACAATAGAATTCTCTTGTGAAATTTACTATTGTTATAAATTTTGACTGGGGGATGATGTTGATAAAAATGAAATTCAAAAAAAAAGAGAATCATAAATATGTTGAATGGTCTACATAGACCTACAATATATTTGATGATGGTGTGAGTTTATAAAAATCCTGGTATTAAAATAATGATAAATATGTATTCTTTTCATAGAGGAAAATTATATATCATGAGATGAAACAGTAAAACAATTCACTCCATGAGACCCTCAATAAAATGAAGACAACTTATAATTTCATCTTTTCAAAAATTTTTATTTTTTAAAGTCATGGATATCTATGATAATTTCATTTGAACATCAATTTTTAGATGAAAAAACCATAAAAGCAACTTTTCACTTTGGTTATTATATAAAAGTAATGAAAAAGGCATGTTCGACACATTTTCATGTCTTTTATGTCATATAAATGTTGTGTAAAACATAATTTTTACATTAGTTATATTATAACAGACATGAAAGAACATTTTCAAAGATAATAATATATATTTGTAATATTTTATTACTTGTTAGAAGATTCATTTCTTGGTCACCTGTTATAATGTTGCATGTCTCAATACTCTCTCACTCATTCCCTAAATAATTAATTTACATAATATGATGGCCCAATCTCAAAAACTGATCGTAATACACTGTCATGTTTCTTCGGACTCATTCATATGATTTAGATATATATATTATAGTCTCTTATAAAAGCCTCAAAAAATTTTATTTCCTTATTTTTATTCATTCATTGGTTTGGAATTCATAATAGTCGTTTGTTCGATCTAGTGGATTGAATTCACGTATTATTATATTTATGAAAACTGAAATTTTTTGAGACTCAATTTTTTGAGTTATATTAAAGATCATATTATCTAAAATTACCCCACCTATTGGTTTGAATATATTTTTGAAAAAATAAATTTTTTTTCTTGATTTTATTTCTATTATGAATTAGTTGTTCCCATTCAATATATTTTTACTTTATTCGATTACATTAAATTTTATTTATATAATAGTTTATGATAATATGTTGATTAAATTTTCATTTATATATGTATTGGTTTTTCTAATATTCAAATAATGTGGAAGGGAAATAATATTCATTTGGACCATTTTTAGTTTGATTTTTTAGAAAGTGACTGTCCAATGAATATTCCAACGATTAATGATACATATAAATACACATCTCCCTAGTTATATATTTTATTATTTATTTTATTCACATTTAAATAATAATTATCATTAATTATTTTCCCAATTATCCCTTTTTGGTATTCTTCACTATACACAATGTTTTTATGGTAGATTGGAAGGGGACAATTGGTGACCATTTACAATGTATGTTGTAGTCACACACTCTTTTTTTCGTGAATTTTGAACCTTTTTAATATCTATATTTCAAATGATTATTATTTTACCTCATTTATTTATTCAATATACTGATTTATGGTTATCATATTAAATATTTTAATAATTTCACAAGGTTATATTCATTTTACGCTTTATAAGATATTCAAAGGAATAAGGTTTTTAATACCTTCCACACGTAATACTGTTATCCTCAAATTTTTTATTTTTTATTATAATGTATATTTTATTGGATTCATGTATTTTTTAATGTCATTATTAGTGTAATTATTTAATAAATTATCTCATTGCTAATAATGGTAAATAATAAATTTAAATATAAATTATAATCATTTTTCAATATGATTTTTAATTATATTATTATCTATGTTTCATCAACATCAACACCTTATAATTATTTCTATTCTCTAAATGATTTATACTCTATTTAAACCACCCTAATTATTTTCTAGTATGGATTATAATAAAATTTCTTGAAATCATTTTTATTTAAATTTATTTATCTTCTGATCAATATGATATGTTAGGATTACGCTTACTTTTATATTTATATTCTATAAATATGTAACAATAATCATTATTCTATGGGTCTATTAATTATATAACTCATAATTAATGCATATTTACGAGGGTATTTAATAAATAACTAAAAATACATTGGTAAAAAATTAACTTCTATTACTTTACAAACAATATTATCATTGAAATAATCTTTTATTTCCCCTATAAATCAGTTTATCGCCACTATATTCATAATAGAACATCTATTTTTTTATTTATTTTATCTATTTTTGTAAATAATAACTAATTGATTTTGGATTAATTGTCTTTCAATAAGTAATAAATATAAAGAAGGTTCCAAATTTTTAATTGAAATAATCCAAAAAATGATATGTTTTTCATTCATTGAATTAAAATTTTAAATCTGAAGATGATTAAAAGCAGAGATATCAATGATCATTAAAATATTCATGATTTCATTTAGAGTTAAAACCCTCAGATTTTTCATGGTGAAACAAGCAAGAATTTCATATCTATTTATGATGGTTCATTTAATGATGAGAAATATCAACAATATGATGAAATGATTCAAGAAATTGAAGTTGAGGCAATTGAAAAAGATCCAAAAATTGAAGGTTTATATGTGGATGCCAAGATACCATTGTATTAGGATTGTTCATAATTATGGATTTATAAATATTTTTATGAATGATTAACTTAAATTTGAATCTTGGATAGAGTGACAAGAGTTTCATAGAGGTATTAAAATTGTTTAAATAATTTGTTTCTAATGAAAATGTTCTTACATATTCACATTATAATGAGAGGAACATATTATTCATAGTGGGATTGGGGTAGAAAAATATATATATATCAGCCCTAATAACTATGTGATATATAGGATTTAACGTGAATTTATGTTGGAGTGTCCTAAATAGGTACATCATGGTATTAGTTGAAAGAAAAATCACAGGCTGATTACGAAGATACAGATTCCCCTTTCCATGACATTTTTGTACCATCATATAGTTACTTGTTTCAAATGATTACTTGAAAACTCAAATGATGAAAAAGATAAATTCTAGAATGATGATGGCAGTATACTTCATGTAAAATTATGGTATCCATCTCATTTTCAATAGTGGAAAAAATTGATCACTAGATTCAAATATTTGGAAATGATGTTCAAAATCTCATACATTGTCTGTGTTAGAATTGAATGAATCCATATAAATAAATTATTATTACACAATGTTTTAAATGACCCAACCCCAGTCACCCATAGTTAGTTCATTATTAAATACAATTGGCATGAACATAAGTTATCATATCCCGAAAGATCGATCGGTTTTGTATCCTTGGAAGTACTAGATATATTCATAAGTATTAATTACATTATAAAATGAAAAACAACAACAAAATTGTCTCCAATGACCACATTCATATCCCTTTGACTATCCTGGTAGTTTTGTCATAATATAATTCTTATAATCTTAGGAAAATGAAAAATAAGAAAGGGATGAGATCAAACACTCGGTAAGAGTAAGGAATATAGTGAAAGAATACCTAATCCTTAGACATGGTGAATAATTGAAAACACATGCCTTTACATTTAATAAACAAAAACACTTAATGTAAGGAACATTAGATGAGTAAATAATGCCATAATGAAACATAGTCATTGGTATTCTAAAAGTTGAATTACCACATGACCCATAGATATTATTTTCATAATGAGGGAATTTATAATAGAAAACATTCTGAAACATTAGTCAAGGCCTTGGCCAAGACGCCTAAAAATGCTAAAGTCCTCAGCCAAAAACATATATCAAAATTGGAAAGGTCTCAGCCAATCCATGTCTAATGGTCTCATGAGATCTACTGATGCATCGAGGAGCAATAGTGGGCTCCACCCGTCACTTACTAAGTACAATATGTTCCTCATATGAAAAGGATGAAACATAACATAATAATTTGTATTAAAACTATCATACAAAAAGTCAGTAAATAAACCGTAAATCAGGAATGGTATAAAAATAACACATCCACAATAAAACATATCACAAAACCTTAAATACAATATGGAATATTTGTATCTGAATAAATCAACTTCAAACAAGTGTAAATTTTATCAAAAGATATTGACATATATGAAATCAAAATGATTTGAGGGAAATATATCTTTCAATTTTGAAATAATTTAAGAGTCATATAATTATAAAAGATATCATTTATTTTGAAAATATTCTTAAAATGTTTTACAATAAGCTTCGATGATATAATATCGGTGTAAAATAGCAGCACCCTCTGTATATGTAAAAAAATACATCCTTACCTTAATTTTGTTGAAAAGTTCATAATGTATCTTGTTTGGAAAATGACAAAAAGATTTATTCAAAACATATAAGGCCAGATAAGGTTATAAATGTCTTCAACCCATTGTATCGTAAATAGAAAAAATGTTTTGTAATACATTTTTAATAAAATACTGATGTGGATAATAAAGGGGTCCTAGTAGATACTTATTTAAAAACAACCAGGGATAATAAATAGATTTTGAAATTAACCCTAACCATGTACTTTTCCTTGGTCGATGGTATGTTAACCTACTGTATAATATTTAAATAATTTTTAATAATTTATACAAGATCTATATACATAAATATAAAATCATATATGATACCTTAATATTGTTTTGTTAATAATATTTCAGAAGTATCATCATTTTAGGTTTTAACGGATTAAGTTTCCTTTATAATCTTGGTTACGTAATCCATGATTTTTTGTATAGGAAGTATTTGATTCATATCTATAAATATATTAAGTTCTTAATCATTATTTTTAATCATAAAATGAATATTATTCATGAATTATTACGATGGGGAATGAATCTCGTCACGTTCATGGAGGTGGTAATCTGTACGTACGCACGAGCGACAATATCAATATATTGATGGTGATATCATATGTAATTGGGTGGTATAACTTATATAATGAATAATTTACATGTTATATTTATTATTGAAATCAATTATACTCATTATTATACCCATCCATATAATGAAGTGTTTGAATAAAAGACTACACTAGGACGTGTAGACGGTAAGTCGTATGTAGGCCCGTATGGTGACATAATAATTAATAGAATGCACAGAATAATGAATATGGTTGTACAATATTTATAATAACATCACAGTATGTAGGAGGTACTTGAGTTATTATTTTGGTATGGAAACAATAAAGAAATAGGAAGTTGAAGAATAAAATAACATGAAAGATGGTGATGAAATTATTATCTCTTCTTCGGGAGTTTCCTTTGGAGTTGATCTAAAGGACTGCCTAAAATGAATTTATGATCAATTTAAGGCCTCTAGGTTGATGTGGGGGATGTTGGGAAGATATTTAGGTAGTTTTTTGGCTGATCCAAATGGCTATGGAGGTGTAAAATTAGGAGAAGAGGAAATACCCTTTTATAAGATAGGTGAGGGTCACTTTAGGGAAAGATAGAAATATTATTTGATAATAAAATCATATTCAGTAACTATGTCACAAACCGTCCTTTGGGGCCCCTTCCATGACTACCCAAAGCCTGCCTTCCCTAGGCTAGGGGCTGGCGACTAGAACCAAAGGCGTAATTCCTTAACTGGGAAGGCATTGCCTTTATAACCTGAATACAAACACAAAAGAGTACAAGGTGGAAGAAAAACATTAATTAAAACTATATAACATAGTTTACTGAAAATAAAAGGAGGCCGAAAATACAAGCCCAACTATTAATTACAAGGAAACAGAATGTACAATTGAAGAAATGAAAAGCTTCCACAGGGTCGTACTCTGATGTTCCTACCTGAAGGGTAGGTACAGATCGCCTCCAAAGCACACTAGGTCTGTCTGTCTCCTCCATGTATCTTCATGTCCTATGGTACATGTCATGGTACCGTCTGGTCCTATTGATCAGATCCTCATTCAGCGTTGTCCTTCGTTTGCATCCAACACCTCGAGGTGCAGGCCTAGCCCATGTAGGTGCGAGTATAAAGATGTTTAGTAGGGACCCCTAGACCCTCAATGTCTCACAAAATCAAACAACGATAAACCACAAAGTATTAAAATAAATAGATAACCCCACATAAGTATATTCCCTTACATATACCTTGGTTATCATGTAATCCATCTCAATAATTAGGAAAGAAAAAAATAAACTAACTCAACTCAACTAGGATTTTATTCACATAATCAAAACCTCGGCTGCTAGAGAACTCCTTCTCGATCGAGTATAGTGGGCTTGCCACGACACCAAGGTGCTTCCCACTAACCTTGAACTTCTGAGGTACTCCTCCTATCGAGTACTATGGGTCTTCTGTATCACACATAGGCACTCCCCACCGTGGGTCTGTCGCGTCACCATGGAACTCCCCCTAATAGCCTGCATAGGTACTCCTCCTATCGAGTACCGTGGGTCTTTCGCCACAACAAGGCTCTCCTCCGCCGTGGGTTTTCCACGAAACCAAGATGCTCCCCACGGGGCTACTCGAGTCACTCTGAGTCGAATTGGACAGCAGTAGTCAGATCTCAGCCAGATGTTAGGTCTCCACACTATGCTCACTCGTCACCAGAAGGATCTCCTCCACAAACTACTAGTCTATACTCCAAAAATCATGATGTCCCATGAAGAAGTATCTCAAAGGTACACCACATCCTATAGGTCTTGATGCAACAGATGGTACATTAATCTGACACTCGGTCTGTGAGTTATTAGCATTTTAGTCCCGGAGGATCGGTTGGATTCGTGCACGATCCAACATGAATGTATCTCAACTATACCCAAACTCTAGTGGGGTATTCTCAAAGGGACCGTCATGATACAATATTACCAGTGTCTCTAACAGTTTGTCAAATGGAAGTCTGGTACCAAAGATATGGCCAAAAAAAGTAAAGAGTCGTAGTGGGCCTGGGTCCTATCCGACATGGTCTGACCGACCTGGCCCGACCCCATCTGGGCTGACACATTCTGGGTTGACCTGGTCGGACCTATTGGGTCTGGCCCGGCCCATTGGGTGGGCTAGCCTATTAGGTTTGTCCCGGCCTACATCGCCCATCCCAGCGGGTCGCGTGGGCGGTTTAGACTGGGCTTGGGGTCGGTTCGGCCCGTAGCGCATGGGGTGCGGCTAGGAGTCTCAGCACGGATGTCTGAGACTGGTTCGACCAACATCGTGAGGGGAGTGGCTCGGGTGGCACGTGGAAAGCGGGCCAGCGTGGTTGGCCTGGTGCACAGGAGGCGGCTGGGTTGGCATGTGGGCAGCTCGTCAGGGTGCAGCAAGGACGGCAGGTGGCCAGGCAGACTAGTAGGTGGGGTGTCGGGAGGCCAGGCAGGGCATGACAAGGCCGACCGGTAGCTGGTAAGGTTGCCATGCGTGCGGCCTGGCAGGGTTCCAGGTGGGCCGGCGGGTGGCCGGGAAGGCCGGGAGGTTGCCGAGTAGGACGGCAGGCGGCCAGTAGGCGGCCGGGCTGGCCGGCCAGCAGCCGAGAGGCTGTGTGGAATGCCGTGGGGGCGGCGCGAATCATGGAGGAATCGGGTAGTGTCTCCTTTGTCTTCACCGCCTTCATCGGCTCATTACCTCATCGCCATGAAGAAGATCATTATAAACAAGAACAGAGGAGGGGTCGGTTCATGTTGGTTTGGCCCGCACCCTCTGCGATTAGAGTTGTAACATTTGGCTCATCAAGAAGTAATAAAGATGAACATCAATTGTTTCACAACCTTAGCAACGATTCCTTTCCAACTGAAGAAGAGAAAAAGAATGATAATATTATTCAAATTAACCACAAACCTTGATCATTGGTCATCGATAGAGTCGTGGGGAAGAAGATAGAGGAGATCGTTGTTCCTCACATCCGCTGCACACATCCAATCCCAATATCGCACGTCAGTTGTGAAAGACGCTCCACGTAGGTACGATCCGAGGTAGGAAGTCGAAGTTTCCCTTCAGCATCTTTTTCATTGGGTGCTTTCTCCCAATAATCCTCATATCAAATCTGCCACAAAAACGAAACAATGCTAACCAAAATATTAATAGATTGTGTTAATTTATTATTTAAATTGTTGGCAAAAAATTGAAAATGGTGAATTAATTAACATGGCTACCCCTTAATTAATGAGGAGGATTTGGAACCATTAAAATTAGAGGAGTTGTCACCAATAAAGGAGGGTGTGTGGAGAGACTCTCCGTCATTAATGAGGGAAGTTGAGATGTTTTTCTTCTCCCACCATAAATAGGGGGTTTAATCCTGTGTGGTCCCCACATCATAACCTCTAATGAGAGGTCATGTTCGGTTGGGCCCCACCACCATAACCTCTAATGGGATGTTAAGGTGTGATGGTCTCACCTCCAACTTCCATTGGGAGGTTTTAACCAAAGAATAAAAATTAAGCGACACACATTATTTTTATTTAATTCATTCTCTTAAAACCCAAAAACTGTATTTTAATATCAACCCACTTTCGTCAATGTGATAGTCTTCTTAAGAGAATACTAGCGCTGTGAGTTCAACGGTGTCCTCATATTTCAATTTTGAGAACCGGTTCAAAATTTATAATTACTTGCTCCTACATTTACTTGAAGTACTCAAACAAAACATCAGAAATTGATTCTGGGCACACCAGGCCTCGGAATCATGTGCTGTTATTTTTCGCGGACTCATAAAATTACCATGTATTTAAAAAAATTCCCTAGAAATTTCGGGACTTTAAATTCACCAAACATAGGGATTTAGGTCCACATAAGTTAAAACTCGATCTAAGGAAACAAATGAGGGTACTGAGTATGCATCTGAGCATCCCGCTCCTATGTGCTCTCCTGGAGGATCCTGTGCTGCCAGCGAACGTGCACTAGAGGTATTGACCATCCACGTAGGACCCGCTTTGGTCGATCCCCAATCTCCACTGGATCCTCCATGCAAGTCTCCCCATCGTCAACGTCCAGCTCTCCATGGTCGATGATGAGAGAAGGTTCGTCCACATATCTCCTCTATTGAGATACGTGGAAGACGTCGTGCACCCGATACAACTGAGGTGGATGAGCTATATAGTATGCCACCTCTCCAACTCTTCTGAGGACCTGGAAAGGTCTGATGAACCTCGAAGATAGCTGGCCACCTTTTCCAAATTGTCGCAAAACTCATCGAGGTGAGACTCGTAGAAAGATGTGGTCCCCATCCTCAAACTGTAGAGGTCTCTATCTCCTCCCGACATATGACTTCTGCCTGCTTTGTGAAGTATTCATCAGCTCCATGATGATCTGAATCTTCTCTGTGGTAGCCCGTACCATCTCTGGTCCCATGAGTGATGACTCCTCTAGGACAGTCCTGCACATAGATGATCTACATGGTTGCCCATATAACACCTCAAAAGGTGTCATCCTAATGGTGAAGTGATAGCTGTGGTTGTATGAAAACTCCACCAAAGGTATGTGATCCTCCAAGATGTTATTGAGTTTAAAGACACAATCACGTAGCATGTCCTCAAGGGTCTGAATTGTCCGCTCGGTTTGGCCATCTGTCTAAGGATGGAAGGTGGTGCTCAAACAAAGCTATGTCCAAAAAGCTTCCTACAAGCCCTTCCACAACTGAGAAGCAAAATGCACATCACGATTGGATACAATCGTCGAAGTTACTACATGTAACCACACAATATCCTGCACATAGAGGCGTAACCAACACTCAAGAAATGTTCATGGGACACATGAACAATATTTTCTATCCTCACCTTGAACTCTTTGTCATAGTCTAAATCGAAGACATTCTGATCTGCTTGACTACCGAGGATGAGCATGCCTACTAGAAAAAAGTTTCCACGAAATTCCAGGTCCTCAAATTCTAATGGCTCCAAAATGATTTATTTTGAGGCTAAGGTGGAGATGGGTCTAAAAATATTCAACCAATATGTTTTATACATGTTTAGTTCACCATATTATCCTTATCTTTTAGATTTAACTCTTAGTTAAATAGATTCACATTGACCATGTCTCTTTGAGTTTTTTATATTATATGATTAATAAACATACTATAACAACACGATGGAACCCAGAGTGGTTAATTATTAATATATATAACCTTATCTAAGTCCTTTGTCTGATCCGAATATTATTAGTAATATTATATCAATTAATAATATAGTAATTGTTTTAAAAACACAATTTTGTCATTTTTTACATAATTTAGTATTTTATTTTTTTGAAAGAAATAAAAACTTTATCAATTCGAATAAATTTTTTTTATTCAACCCTACCATGTCATATGAACCTATAAAATCAGTTAAATTAATTAAAAGTATCCAATAACATTTATATGGATATTTATAATATCAATTATTTTTATTTTTCAATAATAAGGTAATTACTGCATCAGCATTGTTTCATAAATCCAGTTAATTATTTAATGTCTAAAAATTAAAACTAAAATAGTATTATGTATGAAATATTTTTATATTTCTAATGAATATTTATTATTTAATTTATCTTATGTGTAACCCTATAGTAAAAATGGTTTAGTTATTAAACATTGAATTTATGATTTTTAACTCATCTATAAATAAAATAAAAATAAAAGACATAATATTTTAAAAGATCACCTAAAGTGTCATATTTTATTCCTGAGGTTGATTTTTTGTTGAAGTATGCTTTTCCAATAGAATTAGGAAATGTGTTAGGGTAATTACAATATCATTTTTACCTTTAATCACCAAATTTACTTTTAACCGTGGTTAATAAAAGTCAAAAGTTACTAATAAAAAAAACATTCATCTTAATGAACCATATTTATTTAATGATTTCAATCATGTATCTCATAATTTTAATATTCAAATCAATGAATTGGTAAAATTATGTTTTATGCAAATTTCCAAATACTTCTAGTAGGAGGGTAAAAGTCTTTAAAAAGATAAATAAAAATTTATACATCTAACTTTATTTTAAAATTACTCCAATGAATTAAATTGAACTTGTATAGGTATTATATATCCATTTTGACTTAAAATATATTTAAATAAAATGAATAATTATTTAAATAAAAAGTTGGTTTTGACCAATAACATAGTGTTTTTCATTATTCTTTAAAAATTGAATGATTTCAAAAAAATACAAAATATTCACTCTAAGATAATTTTGATATTCAGAATTAGAAAATGGATTCTATTTTACCAAATTTAAAACATAGTAGTTTCATTAATTAATTTAAAATTAATTCCTGTTGTCAAAACCAAAAAGTGAGTTTTTAAAAAGTAAAAACTATCAAAAGGTTGAAATGTGTTTATAACAAATTTAAATGTGAAATTACTTATAATGGACTACATTGTATCAAATGATAATAATATATTATAATTATATTTCCAAACAATTAAAATGCATAATTTAACACTAGAAATTATTTCTATTAAAAAAGTTGTTTTCAATTAATACAAAGTTTTTTTAACTATTCATCAAAATATGAATGTTATTAGGAAAGTAACAAAAAATTTTCAAAATAAATATTTATATCAATATTTAAAAGTAGAATTTAATTTTACTCAATTGAATATATAATGTTTTCAAATATTATATTTAAAAAGGGTTCTCCAATAAAATGCTATAAAATTGCATATTTATTAAAATACTTCTTTTATCAGAAAAATTGACTTTGTTCACATATTATGTCTAGGAAACACATATTATGAATTCTAAAATTATAAGGTGTATATTAAATTAAAAATTTAGGTAATACTATTCATAACCACTTTTGAAAATATATTTTGTTATGTCATGGTGCGATCAAACTCGGAATTGCGTGTAGTGCAAGTGATTGAATTACATTGAAGATATCAACTAGTATGAATTCATTTAGTGTCACATTCTCCCCTCCATAAATAAATTTCATCCTCACAATTTGATATTTTTCTTCAAAAATAAAATGTTTAAAATAGAAAAATACATGTGTGGAAAACCCACATCAGAAATTGGGTATCTGAAATTTAGCCTTAATAAGAGGGAAATGGAAATGAAAAGGTCACCACCAAACTATGATCTCGATTAAGAGAACATTGGAGTAAATTAAAGGCATATAATTTGGTGAAAAATGTAAATATTTATTGGTAGTTTTGTGGTTATCAATCACAAACAAGTGTAAAATTGAGGGCCTCAAATCCATCAATCTATGATGATTTAAAATATCACTCCTTCAACAAAACATAAGGTATTATGATAAAATATTTTTGGTTTTAAGAACCCTTCCCTAAAGCTTAATAATTAATTTATTCATAAAATAATAAGAAAAAAATATATGATAAGTATAGTTTCTTTCGTCAACTAATTCCATCCACAAACTCATATTTCACTCCCGAAGATAATATAATTCAAAAATATTATATTTATTATAATCCTATATTGTTGCAAATATAATTAAATTTTAATTAATTTTTAAAAATACTTAAAAAAACTACATTATGATAACTAGGACATCACGCATGTCAGTGATAGGTGATTACCCATGTCGCCCTTCGGTAGAGGGTTCAAGTCTCACGACCATGCAAGGTGCGACAGGTCGTCGCCCGACCTCTGCTTTGTCTTTTTTATGACAATCTATAAATAATCTCAAGAAATGATTTAACCTTAACAAAAGTATCCAATATAAATCTTAATCTATTTGAACATTTATAATTATCCACAATACTTCTATCCAAACTCATAGTACAAAATTTATAAGGAAGGTCACATAATATAAAGGTGAATTCCTTCATCGTGTATTCTCTTAAAATGTGTTAATAAAAGAATTGCCAGAAAACCATATTTGAATAGGTATGTACTTTCATATTCTTTATAGAATACTGGATATACTCTTTATATCCAAAAATGTTGTAAAATCCAACAATTATGGAATATACAAATCATTAACCAGTTTCAAGGGATTGAATAATAACCAATATAATTTATCCAAATCAATGATATCTTTTTCTGAAATCAGTACCTTAGTATCAGAATCAAATTATGGTTTAGTATCTCTAAACCATATATTTTCCAAAAACATTAACCTGATATTGATTCACTTTTATTGGATCCACAGAATCTCAAGTCCTTAATGAAATAGTACTGCAGTACAGTACTTAAATAATTTATAATTCTTATAACATGTATATCATTAATACAATACTCAAATGACACAATACATTAATATAAACAGAAGAACTATAATCATTCCTCTTCATCTTCGGTAGTATCATAACTTGATTATTATCCAAATTCAGAATTTTTGGTATACTCTAATGGTTTGAAAATTCATTCGCGCAGTGTCCCAACTCCTTGCAGATGAAGCATTTTACATTTGAAACCTTTTTCTTACCAATGAAATCATATACTCGGTGTCCTTTTTCTTCATACTTATAAAAAACTCCCACTACCATCAAGCATTTACGAAGGTGATTATTTCCCCAATTATCACATATGGGAATATACTTCTTTCCTTATTCCCTTTAATTCACTTATCTCTCTACTGTCATTTTCATCTCAAGCTTCCCTTAAAATCCATATGACTCAAAAAATTCATTACATATCTTATTAACACATGATACTATTTCCTCATATGATGATAATATGTAGGAAACTATTTACTTTTTAAATTTTGGAATAATACCATTAATGATTTGATCTTTCTTTCTCTTTGGATCATGCATATTTCAGCAGTTCATATTCCATCAACTAGGCTCCATTTATAAACAAAGGCATACACTAGGATAGATTTATGAATCAAAATTAACAATTACAAACTTGTAAAATACATAATGTAAATTGAAAATATTATGCATATAATCTATAATCATAAATGTTTTCCTTGAGGAAGTATTTAATCCTAAATCATTCATAATGGATTCTAATGAAAATATGAATTATCCTAAGCATATCCTCGTGAGTGTCGTAACCAAGAGTGTAGCAAGGCCCGCTATCCTGTACCAGGATACCTCGTGTTAAGCCTAAAACACCCTGTTGGAGTTTTCACTCCTATGTACATCTTTTCCAGAGCTGCAACTACCTTAACTTATACAAATAGAGATGTATTTTTTGGGAAATACAAAAAATATCAACATTAAAAAAATTCTCGGAAGTTCTTCTATTATAATCCTCAAAGATTATCTTAGGGTAATGCACTCTAATCAGAGTCTTTCTAAATATAGTTTCCATGGTTTGTACTAAACTTACTCTGATACCAACTGTAATGCAATGACCCTAGTTACCCAGGGTTGGTGCATGATTACATAACATTATCATGATCAAAATATATCATATCCTAAAATACCGATATGTATAGTAGCCTTGGAAGTACTAGATACATTTATATGTTTTAAATTATATTATAAAATGAAAAACAAAAACTACATTGTCACCATTTACCACATTCATATCCCTTAGACTATCTATGCAGGTTAGTCATAATATACTTTTTCATATCCTAGGAAAATTAAACATAAGAAAGGGGTGATATCAAATTCTCAGTAAGAGTAAGCTATATAGCTGAAGATAAAATTAACATTAGGCATTGTGAATAATTTAAAGCACATTCGTTTACAAATGATAAACATGAACATTTTATGGAAGGAATTTGAGATGTGTAAATTATTTCATAATAAATCATAGTCATGGGTATTCTACTAGTCGAATAACCAAATCAACCATTAATCTTATTTTCATAATGATGGAATGTATAATGTAGGTCATTCTAAAAAAAAAATCATGGCCTAGACTGAGACATCTAAAAATGATTAAGGACTCAGACAAAACCATATATCAAATTTGGAAAGGCCTCAGCCAATTCCACATCTAATTGTCTCATGAGACCTACTCATGCATCAAACATCTATATTGGGATCCACGCATCACTTACTATGTCCAATAAATTCCTCATATGAATAGGTTGAAACATAACATAAACATTCGTATCAACACAAGCATACAAAATGTTAATACATTAACCACAAACTAGGAATGGTATAAAAATAATGCATCCATAGTCAAAAATATGAGACAACCATAAATATAGTACAATATATTTATATCATAATAAATCAACTTCAAACAAGTGTAATATTTAACAAAGGATGCTGGTATAGATGAAATTAAAACTATTTGAGAGAAATATATCATTTTAAATTGAAATAATTTAATAGTAAAAAAATTATAAAAGAAAACATTTATTTTGAAAATATTCATTATAATCATGTAATGTAATATTCAACAATGTTATAATGGCCGAATATATCCGCACCATCCATATATGTTAAAAAATAAATTTCTTACCATAATTTTGTCGAAAAAGTCATAAAGTACCTTTTTTGGAAAATGACGAAAATATTCATTGAAAAACATATAAGTTAAAATAAGGGTATAAATGACTTTAATCCATTTTCTAAAAAATAGTAAAAATGATTTGAAATAAATTTTTAAGAAAACATGGATGTGGATGATAAAGAGGTCCCGGTAGATAATTACGTGAAAACAACCTCAGATAATAAAGAGATCGTAAAAATTAACCCTTACATCAAAATTATCCTTGGAAGATGGTACATTAACCTCCTATATAATAGTTAAATAATTTTTGTTAAATTATTTAGGAAATATATACATAAATATGATATCATATTTGATCATATAATGTTGCTTTGTTAATAATATTTCCGTAGTATCATCATTTCGGGTGTTAACAGATTCATTTTCCATTATATTCTTGGTTTTGTAAGCCATTTTCTTATGGATAGTATGTATTTTATTCATATCTAGAAGTATATAAAGTTCTTAAACGTTATTTTTAATCATAAAATGAACATTATTTTTGAATTATTACGACGGGGAATGAATCTCATCGCGTTGGTGGAGACGGTAATCTGTACGTACGCACGAGCGACAATATCATCATATTGATGGTGAAATAGTTTGTAATTGGATCTTATATCATATATAAAGAATTATTAACATGTTATATTTATTATTTAATCAATTTCACTCATTATAATACCAATCCATATATTGACGTGTTTGAATAACAAACTCCACCAAGACGTGGAGACGGTAAGCTGTACGTTCACACGTATGGTGACATTGTTATTCATAGGATGGATAGAATAAAGAACATTTTTGAACAATATTTATAATAAAATAACATTATGTAGAAGGTACTGGTGTTATTATTTTGGTATGGAAACAACAACGAAATAGGAAGTGGACGAAGAAAAAAAATTGATAGATGGTGGTGAAATTATTATCTCTTCTTTGGGTGTTTTCATTTGGGTTGATCCAAAGGACTAATTAGGCCAGATTTATAATAAATTTAAGGCCTCTAGGTTGATGTAAAAGATATTGGGAAGATATTTTGAAAGGTTTTGTCTGAGCTAAATTCCATTGGAGGAATAAAATTAATAAAAGGTGATGTATCCTTTTATAAGAGTGGTGAAGGTCACTTTAGGGAATGCTTGAAATATTATTTTATAATAAAATCAATATCAGTTTTTAATGGCTCTAAAATGATTTATATCTAGGATAAGGTATTTATGGGTTAGAAACCTCTCAAAAAATATGTTTTAGATAGGTTTCGGTCACCATATTAAGCTTATCTTTTCGTTTTGACTCTTAGTTAAATATTTTGACATTTACCATGTCTCTTTGTATTTTTATATTATATGGTTACTAAAATTACTATAAAAATACCAAGAGAACCCCCAATGGTTAATTATTAATATATATAACATTATATAAGTCCTTTTCCAACCCTAAATTTTTCAAGAATATTATATCAATTAATAACATAGTATTTGTTTTAAAAACTGAATTATGTCAATTTTGACCCTATTTAGTATTTTCAATTTTTTTAAATCCATAAAAACTATATTACCTCAAATAAAATTTATTAAATAAACCCTTACATGTCATATCAACCTAAAAAATTAGTTTAATTCATCAAAAGCCTCAATTTACATTTATTTGGATATTTATAATATTGATTATTTGAATCATTTATTAATACGGTAATTACTACATCATCATTGTGTCATAAATAAATTTAATTATGTAATGTCTAGAAATTTTAAATAAAATACCATTATTTATTAAATCATTATATATTTCTAATGAATATTTAAAGTAGAATTTATTTTATGTCTAACCCTATATTAAAAATGGTTTATTTATTAAACACTGAATTTAAAACTTTTAACTATTCATTAAATAAAATAATAATAGATGTCCTAATCTAATCAAGGTGGACCTAAAGGATCATATTTTATTCTTAAGGTTGTTTTTGGTGGAAATATATTTATCCAATATAATTATGTTATTTGTTATGATAATTATAATATCATTTTTACCTTTAATTACCTATTTACTTTTAATGGTGGTAAATAAAAGTCAAATTTACTATCCAACATTCATTATTTTCCAAATATTGAACCAAATTTTACTTACTGATATCAGCCTTGTCTCTCGCATTTTTTAAATTCAACTCAGAGAAGTGGTAAAATTATGTTTTAGGAAAATTGGCAAATGCTCCTAGAATGAGGGTAAAAGACGGTAAAAAGGTTCAATAAAACTTTATACAACTAAATATATTTTAAAATGACTGAAATGAATTACATTTAACCTATATAGGTATTATATATCAATTTTTACTCAAATTGTTTTTAATAATATAAATAATTATTTAAATAAAAAGTCGGTTTTAAACAATAACCCAGTGTTTTTCACTATTCATAAAAAAGTTAATGTTTTCAGAAAAATACAAAAAATTCACCCTAAGCTAGTTTTGATATTATAAATTAAAAAATGAATTATATTTTACCAAATTAAAAACATATAATCTTGATTAATTAATTTACAATTAATTATTATTGTCAAAACCAAAAAGATAGTTTTTAAAAAGTAAAAACTATTAATTGATTAACATGTGATTAAGTCAAATTTAAATGTGAAATTACTTATAATGACCAAAATTGTATGAAATAATAAAAAAATAATCCAATTATACTTTAAAACCATTCAAATTCATAATTTAACACTATAAATTATTTCGATTAAAAATGTTATTTTCAATAAAAACATAGTATTTTTCACTATTCATCAACATATGAATGTTATAAAAAAAATACCAAAAAAATTTCCAAACTAAATTTTTTATGTCCCTCTTATAAATATGATTTTAATATTTCTAAATTAAAAATTATAAATGTTGCAACTATTGGATTGAGAAAGGTTTTTCCATTAAAAGGCGGTAAAATGGAATTTTTTGAAACATACTTCTTTTATCTGAAAAAAATGATTTTTTTCCTTATATTATGTCTAAGAAACACATAATATTTATTATAAAAATATATGGAGTATAAAAAATTTGGAAGTCAGTTAATACTATTCAGAACTGCTTTTGAACAGCTAGTTTGGTAAGTCGTGGTGTGCTCAAACTCAGTGTTACTTGTAGAACAAGTTATTGAATTACTTTGAAGATATAACCTACTATGAAATCATGGGGTTTTACAAAGTTAGAGGGTTGTTTTATTGGTAATTTATATCTCTATCTTTAATTTAGTATGAAATAAAAATATGTCACCTTTTTCCAAATAATCTATATACAAAAACATCACAAAATTGATATTGATGTTTTCTTGACACCATTAATTGATGAATTGAATCTTTTATGGGGGTGGTATTATCGTGTATAATTCTTATAAAATAGAATATTTTTTACTATATTAAATGATTCTGTTCACTATAAATAATATCCCATCATATTATTTTTTTTGGATACAATGTTAAGGGGTATATTTCTTTTCCAAATTGTGAATAATAGATTTCATATTATTGTTGACGTCATGGAAGAAAAACAGTATACATGTGTCCTAAAATGTTTTTTTATATGAATCTATATTATTCGAGATTAAAAAATGCACAAAATTGATAAAAATAATTTATTAATAATATAAAAATAATATCCACCAATTAGTATTTAGAGAGGGTGGTAATCATTGAATTGAAATTCAAAAAGAAACAAAAATATGGTAATGATAGAAATGTTTTCATGAAATTTTCAATACTTTTTGAAATACTATATTCAAGATATCCTGATGTCAAACATAACACAAATTTCATGAATGTTGATAATAATTTTCATGATAGTTTGATTCGATCATTGTTAAATACTAATGGAAACAAAAAATATGGGTTTAATGTAATATTAGATATACACTCATTAGGAATATTTTTGGAGTTATCTCCCACAAATGATGGAAGTTAAACATTCATGTCCCTGATTTGTTTTACATTATCAATGTTGGGGGGATTAAAATGTTTCAGTTTCATTATGATATCAAGGGGTTATGGGTTTATTCATCAAATGTAAATAAATTTCTGTACTTAAGAAATTTGAAGTTGACACATATGAAATCTCATGATTCTTATGTTGTGATGAAAAACCTTCTACGAGTTTCATTGAGTCAAATATTTCTTATCTATGTCAGAATGAGTATCGTGACAGAATGTTATTTTTTCAAAAACAATTCAATAAAGTTGTTGATCTAAAATTTATTTTACTCCATCATTTTTTGAAATCATGGTCCATTTAATGATTCATTTTGTGATAAAAAGAATGTTTTGAGGAACAATATATCAATGATTGATGTATCCATTTGATATTATTATAACGTTGTTAATGTGGTGTCTTAGGAAACCATATTTACTAAAATCCTCCATTATTGATAAGTATATTTCTGAAGAGGTTTAATATTTCTATACTAGATCATTAACTACAGTGGAGTGCATCAGTTTTCAAACATCTCACCATGAACGGGTAAATAATGGGAAGAAGGGGATCAATGGAGGAATATAAAATCATTTAAATATGAGGAGGTAAAAAGTTAAATTTATAAATCATGATTAAAATAGATTATTTTCACAAATATAATGCTTGTCACATTTTTTTGTTGAATTAATGTTGTAAAAAGAAGGGATATATGTCGATTCTGAATGAGCATACCATAACTTTTTTTACAATGGTTTAAATATATAATTCTTGGTATATCAGATATATTTTAATCATTAATATTATTAGTGGGTGTTAGGAATATAAATATGATAACATATTATTTTAATTATATTAATTTGTATATATTTTAATTGAAACATTAGAAAATAGATGTGCAGTTTAGAATACTAGTGTATTGGTTTCACAGAAGAAATGCTTTTTTTGATTTCCAAAGACTAAAACTGAATATCTGTATCAAGTAAATTTTATAGAGTTATTGAATTAATATTTTAGTACGATGACATTAAATTTCAAGTTCCTATTTTTAAATTAAATTGGTTTATTAGAAACAATAGATTCATACATGATGAATTTGGAATGACACTAGTTAATGTATAAACTTTTATTACACAGCTAATCCATTTATCATGGAGACACACATGCAAAAAAATATATTCTCAATCAATTTGATATTCAGGTGTATATGGAATAAAAATTATTATTATTTTGAAGACACAATTGATAAATATGTTTATTTATTTGATATCCCTACTTCCATAGAAATATTATCACATAATATATATTAGAATGACAAATACATGCTTTGTTCCATATGGAATGATCATTGTAATAAAATTTTTGAAAAAACGATTTATAACATTCTTCATATTACTTGTAAAATTTTATTTGTCCTTCTATAATTTCTTAAATTTCATAAAATTTTATATATATTGTTTTTAATTTTTTTATTAAAACCCTTATTATTCTCAATATGTAAAATTATTTTTATATTTGTTCTATTTTTTTGGTTACCATGTTTACTATTTCATAATTTATCTATTAATTTATTTTGTTAAAAATAAATATTTTAAATCTAATATGGCAGAATATATACGCTATTTGAAAATAATATATTACAAAAAATATTTGGTCTAAAATTTATTTATTGGGACATGCCATTTTTTTCGATTACCAATTTTTTTGGGGATTTTAATTCATTATTTTATGTCATTTAATTTATAATTAAGGTTTGAATTGTTTTATTTGACAATAAAAATATGAAAAAAATATGTATGAATAGTTTTGTTTAAATTTTGTTTGATAGTATTTTATTATTTTACATTTGAATGTAATAATTGAATTTTTATTTTTTACTAATATTTTATTTCATTGATTTTTAGGATAATTAATGATCATTCATCTGATCCATGACATAATCCATGAGGAGATCATGATCATACCTCTATAAGGGAATGCACACAAGATCCAATTGATGAGTCTCATCATCCTTATTTATCAAATACATCAACATCCATAGGGAAACAATAGTTTGACGGTGGGTAAATATGGTATCAGAGATTTACAAAAATTATATGTTTCCTTTTGTAAGGACCATAAGATATTAGAAGAATTTGATAGGACATAAGATTCCAATAGGTCCAAATCAAATTAAATTCATTTGTTTTACATCATCAATGAATTTATGTAATGTTAGTATTTTCATAGATAATTTGTGGTGTGTTGAAAAAATGATCATATATCACATGTGTGAGACTATTTTGGTAAAACATTTTGTTATTATTTTTTATTTATTGAATTTCTTTATAATAATATATTTTCCCCCCATCCTATAATATTAAATCTAATGTACCTAATATTAGAGGATTCCATCTGAAATTACTATCATTGTCTACTATGTGATGGATGGAATTTAAATCAATACTCAAAAAGGATTATTTTTTGCGTATATAAATCATGAAAATTCATTTTATATATACCCATTTATAGATAATGGTACAATGAAAAATTTATTTAATGATGATGTGGAGACAAATTATTGGTAATTGAAATGTTAAATTTTAGAAGGTTTTTTATATTAATTAACATATTAATGTTTCCTTAATTCATAATTTACAACAATCTAGGAGATATCATAAGGATATCCAGTGCCAAAAATAATACCCTCATTCATTATATTGGGGAGCGTATACGTTAGAATAAGATCCATTGAAGGATGAAAAATATCAAAAACTAAAGGATGAGTGTTCAGGGTCAACAAAGCTGGACCCTCCTCCCTACAGTAATACATGAAAAATGGATGAGGGGTCAAATGTGTAAAATGTAAAATATCACATGGATGATTTGAGGTTTGTATTTATGAGTATTATAATTTTTTTATATGTTTATATATTTTTTATGTTAAGGAAATTTTGCATATGTTGGGATTGATTAATTATTTTTTAAATTATTATCTGTAGTAATCTATTTAAGAGTAGTGAATAGATGTGGTCTTTATAGCTGAAGTTAGGAATGATATTTTAGCTACAACATTAGGGATATCAGAAAAACCAATCTGGTATGAGGATACTTGGATGGTGAATCAGCAAAAAAATGTTTCCTTATTCAGAATCTTATTCAAGAGATGATTTCTATAAAAAATTGAATATTTGGAAACAAAAAACAGTAATATTCATGTGGAGATTGAGTATAAAATAAATGCTTCAGTACGTATGATGTTTGCAGTCATGAAACAACAATTACAAGTACTGATCAGAATCATCCACCTCTTAAAACTCCACCTACGGATCCCCCTCTTTATTATCCTAATCAATCAATTGTTCCTGTGTACCGCACTCATTCTATTCCCTCACATACACCTCTTCTTCCATAGATTCCCAATTATTTTAAGTTATATTTTTATGATCACCATAATATTATAGGATATGGGACGATATTTTTTGAGATACCCTTAATCATATATAAATAGTTATAAATCATCATAAGGTAACTACATATGATATTATTGATATATCAAGAACATTACAAGTCATAAAAATGAGTTGAGTATAGTTGGAAAAAAATATAAACCATTTTTTTCTTTCCCATTTATAATTATTTGACATACTACAATAGATGTATGTGTATATTTTATCTTTTATTTCAATATGATATTAAATTTTATTATCAATTTAATGCTTATATTTATCACTATTTTAATGTGAATACATTATATGTGGAGAAATAATTTATATAAAACAAATAATTTAATGTGTTATGAATTTAGATAGAATTTCTACTAGTTTTCATATAATTTCATAATATTCAAAATTGGTATAGGATGTATATGAGATTTTAATTAAATATGGTATTTTTGAGAATGTAAGGAATTTGGGGATTTTGAAAGAGGATATCATGGAAATTTTATCTGTAGATCAATTTTTCATCAACACGATGATAATTTTTTCAATGTTATTCAATTATCAACATTTTTCCATTCATTTAATTTATTAAAATATTATACATGTTTTTTTCTGTTAGGGATCTTTAAAAAATTTGTACACGACATGTTAACTGTGATATATATGTACTTAAGGATCAATTTTTTTATTTCACCTATACCTAGGAAAATGAATGATTCACAATGAACTATTTATATTTATAATAGATTAAAAATTAATGTAATTATTCAGTGATAAATACTTCCATACATTACAAAGTATGAAGAAAATATCTCACAAATTTTTTAATTTCAGTTTACAAACAATCCACTCACATTTTTTTTTCTTATGTGATGTTGGATTTCTTTTCAAGGGAGAAATAAATGTACTAGATATGCCTTTTCTATGGTGATGTGTGAGAGGATTTTATAAATGTATTGAAAATGTATGCTTGTGTACATTAATAAATGAATATATTATAATGATTTTAACTATTTTAATTCATATTAATTTCAAAAAGGTCATGTAATTTATTTATAGTGTTCACATTATGAAGAGAGATAAAATATGATATGTAAATGAAACGATGACTTTTAATATAAAATTATTAAAAAATTTATATATATCATATAACGGTAATCTATAATTGATAAATTATTTTAAAATAAATAATTCAAAAAAAATGAATGAAAAAATATGGATACAATGTTTCATTTTTTATAAATGAAAATAATTGTGATTGGGATGGTTAGGATGGTCAACATATTCCTATTTCATTATAAATTATTACTTAGTATCTCATTTGTTTTGTTCAACACAAATAAAAGTTAAATGAATTATTTATAATTTGTATACATTTGATGTCCCTTATCCTCATAGTGCATGGGATTGGATAGACATAAAAATTTAATGGGTTAATCATTTCAGAAGTATTATTAGATTTTATTTTATTGGTAAAAAATATTTTAAACATGAAACTCTCATATGTATATTTTTTTTATTTTCATCCGATTATGCTATTTAGTATTTTCTACTTTCTTTTTTCATGTTCATACTTGGGATGGGGGTGGAATGTAACACTATTTTAAAGAATATATTTATTTTTCATGATGGTTATTTGAAAACTAAAGCGAGTAATCAATAATGTTTGTTATCACATAACTGATGGGAAACCCCATCTTATACATCTGGTATATTATAAAATAGTTATGGAGGAGGGGTTTACTATTGATATTTCACATTAGTTATTTGATTTAAAACATGAAAAATTGATCTAATTGAACATCAATGATTTTTATTTACAAAACTAATGTGAAAATATATCTTTCTGATCGGTTATTTTAGAGAACTGATTTGGAAGAGTGTTTTTATCATTTATTTTTTATTAATTGATGTTAAAATTATCAAAAAAATGCATAAAACGACTGTTTGTTTTAGCAAACTTTATAAAAATATTTAAAATATTCTACATAATGAAATTTCCAATTAAAAATGTTAAATATAAATAAAAAAAATATGTTATTTAGAATTAGTTTCACTAGTGATTAAAAAATCCATAATGTTTATAATATATTGTTAAACAGAATAGAAATATTCTCATATAAGTACCATTATGGAATGTCATTTAATTACTCAATTTAAACCATTATGTCCTATAGATGTTTTTTGGAGATCTATAATGAAATTCATTGGCTTGTTTTCCCATATTAATTCCAAATTGTGTATTTCATTTAATATTACCTTATACTACTATCATTCATCATTAAATTTACTAAATTTTGAGAACCATGGTAAATTCACTGAAATATATATTTTCATGTTTCCTAAAAAGAAATAATCTTTTATATCTCTATAAGTAATCATATACCAAGAATGAATAGTGAATAGTGGACCATAATATTCATCCGATATGTCCTTCAACTATGGTATTGATGCGAAACATAAATTGTTTCTAAATATTATCATTACTAAAGAAACATTTTTTAACTCTAGAAAACTTCATTACATCTTCTATAGTTTTTGATCCTCCATTAATGACTCATTAATCCCCAAAATTATGGATGGTTGAACACTGATCTATGAGACATCATGATTTTCAACATTTATCAATATTTCATTATACATATTATATAATTTGATAAATACTAGATCTCATTATATCCTTATCATGGAAAAAACGAATGGTATATCTAACATAGTGCATCATCATCCTTGATCACTTGTATTGGTTGGTACTATATTGAGATGCAGAAAACATTAATCAACTATAACCATCTCGTTTTTAACAAATTCAGATATATCTATGTGAATATAATCCTCAATATTTTTTTAATTATGTACATTGAAAGAATTTTATAATAATTAAAATGAATGTATCTTTTCAATATTGGGTATCTCCCAATTAGTTATAAATGAATGCACCATTCATATAGTAAAGAAAACCATAATAATAAATTTAATTTTCATCAAAATCATTCCTTATTTATGAAAATTCAACATTATTACCACCTTAGGATGATATTAATCTCCCTGAATTTAATTAAATAGTCTATTCATTTTTAATTTTTTTATACATTATTACCTACTCATATAGATATAATACAAATTCATATTTAATTGTGAAATTTCCCGTGTGTACTCATCCCTCATTCTCGACAAGTTGGAAGTTGAGTCAAACTTTTACCATAGTCATTATGAATTTAACATTCATGAATTTAAATATTATTCTTATTTTTAATTTCATATAGTATCATTCTTTTAATCATACATTGAAAGTGATGATTAGATATAACCACATTATTGTACATCTTAGCCCCCATTCAATTTATTTTCTTTATAGGATGGTCATTTTAGTGGTTATTATAACCATTATTCACTCAATTAGTCAGATTATAAGAAATTAACCATTAAAATGATTTGTTTCATTTCTATGAAACAATAAATAGTCTGAGAATTCATATAATCATAAAAATCAATCTAATTAGTCTCTAAATTATGATTCATTATTATAAACATAGAGAATATTTTCTTTGACATGTATATCTTTCAGTTCACTATAGTCTATATTAAATACTATAATACCATATTTCATAATGGTACATAAAGAGAAGGTAAATAAACAAAATCATATCCCTGAAAAGTGTGAAACCATTTGTACAATTTATTCACTTTTTCATTCTCCTATTGAATATCATGAAAATACCTAACCATTCATTTCAATGACACTACCATTAGGTGAATCAATTATTGATCCTACATTAACTTATTTTCATCTAGAGAGGAATTACATTTCAAGGAATCTAATCAATATCAATCATACAATAAAAATATGATTTTATCCCACATATATATAAATTTCATAAGGGTTTTCAAAAAAAAAACATTTTAATCCCAATATTTATATATAATTAAACAAATATATAATACAAATTGTAGGGACTAATAAAATAATATTCATAAATATTTCATCCTTTAGAAAATTATTTAATATAATAATTATAATATAGGTCCTAGAAAGATAAATTCTTATGGTATTTATGTTCTATGCACATAATAAATATATTCAATTAAATATCATAAACAACCCAAACAAATTTATTCTAACATTTCATATATTTTAGAAATACTTGATTTGTAAGAAATAATAAAAACCCATTTATAAGGAAACAAAAAATGTGTGATCTCATATGAATAGTAAGGATACAGATATTTGTTATCAATTATTTATCATAAGTTTGAATAAATTTTGTATATGGGTATCTTGGAATGGCTGCACATTCTAAAACTCATTTCATTTAGTAACATATCATTTATTGGAAATGTAATATGGGATAATAGAGATGTTGAGGAGGATAAATATGCCAATCGCATGTCAAATGACCCAAATATTCAATAACATTGTATTCCTCATGAAGCTCATTCATGGAGACCAATCCCCACTATGGGTGGGCGACGAAATATGATTTTACTCCCGTGAGTACGATGACACATGCGACCATGCGAATGTCCTTGGAGGACAACTTCATGAGTCCAATGAAGTTATGCAGCTTAATGGAACCCTTTTCTCTTTTCAATGTGCCTATGATCATCATAATACCTGATTGCAAATAAGTATTTGGAAAAACCCACATAAAAAACATGGTTACCCCAACTACTCATTTCTTGAACTCCCATTTTCTGTAGCTATCGAGGACTACAAACCATCATTGAAAATGGATAATCGAAGGTACATGGAATTTGTGATACACCAATTTCCATGTTTTTTAATACCCATTAGTAATATTGGGATTTATTTAGTGAATGCCTATACCCTCTATGAAGGAAGCATATACTTCGTGTTACATTAGTATTGATGGATCATTAAGCCTTCAGGAAACATTTATCCATTGAGCAAGTACTCCATACTAAGGTAGGTTACCCATGATTCACAAAGCCCTTTCCTTCCCAAATGACCAATTAATCACGAATCATCTGTGAATTTTGAGGTAACTATCCCTGAGTCCATAGCATCATGATTCCCACCTTCACGTGGCCCTCCAAGATTGTTCAAGGTCACTTATTTTCCCTCCTAGGGATTCCTCTATTGTGTTTCTATACCTCTTGCTTATTGGAATGTGTATGCTAATAATCCATGATTTTTGGAATTGGTACACTAAGGTGGATAAAGTGATAATAAAATCCAATACACCAATCTTATCGGGAATTTATTATGATTTCCCTACCACATGTGTTGTTCAGTATCAGTTACGTTTGTCCGAGGGGTGGGAAGCGAGTCCTCCCCATTCTAGTTGCATGATGTTAAACTGCCATGCCCCATCATCCTTAACACCTGAAGATAGAATATAGTTTCACCCAATCCAATTAACATGTAGTTACATCACATGATCATTATGTATTCCCACTTGTCCCCATTGGTGTTATGGAATAATATCCTACTCACATGGAATGAGATCTTCCTAGGTAATAATCCAAGCGTAATCCCCAAACCATTGATTGATGACACATATTTCATGACATGGAAGTCTAGTCTACTGAATCCTCTACTTTCTCACACTGAGAATAAATCACATGGTCTTATAGGTCAGTAGTGACATTGAAACCATTACTTTGGGAATCCATCCATGCTCCATCCCCATGGTTGTTCATTCCAGCATATTACTGTTGTGAGTCCTGTCTTCTAAACATAGTACATTTGATTCCTCCCTGAGGTTCAATACGATCCACTAGTAAAATAAAATACTATCTTCTAAGTATGTACCCTCGTGAAGTAAAATAATCCCATTAGGGGACACATCCCCCTAGATCCACATCTCCAGGGTGTTCCAATTCATTATCCCCCACCCATTTAATCTATTATGCATCTTTATTTTACCCATTTCTTCCACGTTGCCATAATTCCATGACATTCAACCACCTTGCCCATTTCCATATGGGGTTCATTCTTTGAAAACCCAACCCCACATTATATACACAAGGGCTGTTAACCATGCATAATCCCTAATATTTCTATGGGTAGAAATCCGTATGTAACACTATTTCTATTCCCCATTTCGGAACTCTTTGATGTTTGATCCATGTGTTCTACACATGGTATATAATAAGAATTACTGAGGATCAATCCCATAAACCACTCCCATAATGGTCTTTCCGTTATGTCACCTCATATTAGGAGGATCATTCCTCTTCCATGAGGTTCCACTTAAATCAGTTCCCACTCCATTCATTCAATTCTCACGTCATCCTATGGTAATGTCTCGGTGTTGATGCCCCATTAACCACATAGCTGCACTAAGAAGGACTCATGATTCTAACAATGCATAATACCTATAGAATCCATATTCATTAGACAAATATATATCCTCTATAGATGGTAATCTATCCATGTATAGTCCAAAATTCCATCACCCATTCCAACAATGTGGGTTCTAATCCATGTCTTCTAAACATGGAATGTCTGAATCCTCCAAAAGGTAAAATCTCATCCAATAGTAATCATTTTTCTCCCCCTTCATTGGGGTAATATTTTTTGATATTCTCTTAGTGGTGTAAAAATCATTCTTTATGGTGTGACACCAAATATTTGTGAGACACACCATCCTTGATCTTCTCTTATTGGGATTTTTGATCCATCGATCTGGTAAACCGTCCCGGTGTTCCCTCCTAGTGTTCATCATCTCCAATCAGTCTGCATTTGAAGTTATTATAAATTTATCCCTATAATCCCAATATTTTGAAATCATCGAATGTACTATGTTTAACAAGGTATTCCTATGTAAAATCTTGTATGACATGTGTCTTGAATAAGATAACATGGGATCGCAATAGGATGAATCAGGTTCCTCACCCTTGCGATTCCATCTTATGAGGACAAATACAGGTGTTCCAATGTTCTAAAACCAATATGAGATGATTATTCTCTATAAGACTACTCTTCTAACTGATTTATGCTACCCTGAATAGACCCCATGGAATTTTTGGACATATATAGCTTAATCAACCATCTCTCAAAAAGAGATGGCACATGGAATGAGTATCATGATCTATGAAAAAAAATCTACAATAGAGACACAGATTAGGATACTAACTATAAAGAGGAATACATTTATGGAAGAAACAAAATTCTAAAAACCCATTTTGATCAAGGAGAAGAAATTTCTAAAGAAGTGATAAATGTCATCCTCTTTTCAGAAGTATAAATTCCATAAAACATCACCGCACCCCAGCGATCGAGCGGGTTCACCCTAGTAGAAAGAGTAAGAAAAAGAAATGTTGAATTCAAAATGAAAATTATCTCCCCAATGTGTGAAAATGTATAATTCAATAGATTATTTCAACAGACTGTCCTGTTACAGTATCAAATATCTAAATAGATTTCCCATTAAGAAAAAAGTGGGCTTGGTGTGGAACTCATCAAATTTTGATGATGTTAATCATTGAGAATCCTATTTGTGTCATGGTAAGTATTGATATTTATCTATAGCTATAGAAGATTGGATGATGGTTGGTAATTGGATATTTATTTCCTTATATACAAAATAATAGTTGAATATTCTAGAATTTCATGATCCAAGAATAATGATTCCACACAACCAGCGCCCACATATGACGGGGGAGTAGAATTATTGTTGTGGTTATCCTATGTGACCAAACCTATACCAAAAAGTCCACGACCACCTCAAATAATATATTACCATACCCATATCATAATCAAATATTATCTAGTGTCTTCTGATGGAAGCCTTCTTATGACAGTATGAGTAAGAGTTAGACATTCCCTCAAGCGGCATGGATTGCCAAGACCAATATGCCTTTCCACTTCACCATCCTTATCTTTCCAAAGGGACTCATATGGATATACTACATCCCACACCAACATCCAACTGATTCAAGAGATTTCCCCCAGAGTGTTCCTTAGACATATCTGTTATGCCCAGGATGTAGGGGATTTCCGAGTCATCTCTGAAATGACTGAAACATGATATCCTCCATGGGGAACTCCCACAAGGCCATGTCAGCACTTGCCACAAATTTTTTTTGAGGCCAAGTACCATGTGGACCCATCCCCTACTCTTCCTTGCCAAGTCTGATTCTCAGGATTCAAGGTCTTATCCTAGTATCATGTTGATTCACATTAGGGGGAATCATCTTCAATATCTTTAGTTGCTCTAGCCACCCCCATTAAAATATTCCATTCAATGCCACTGTAGAGAAATGAGCCCATGAACCCCAGTTAGGTTTGATCCCTCATATTATGTGAGGTCGGTTGACTCCATTTGAGGTTGGTGTCCTCAGCAGCCATTATGGGCCAGTCCATCAGAAAGAGACTCTATTTATGGACCCTCCCTATGAAATCATAAACATGTTTTGTGATCCTCCATGCACCCACACTCAACGTGGAGGTCCTCCCAATGCTCTTAGTGTTTACCATTTTAAAGTTGGTCCTCCACTCATTTATGTTTAGTACAGATATTATCTCCATTCATATGGTTCCATATGTTTTGGTCATTTACATGTCTATGAGCAGTGTAGAAAATGGATTCCCCACATTGTTCCAGGTGCCAGGAACAACTAATATTGAGTTCTTAACTACTCAATCCATGATCAGTATGATGGCCATCCTCATGCTATCACTATTCAATACATTGGTCACCATCATGTTCATTTTGATCAGTGTGATGGTCCTCATCCCACCGTGACCCACCAAAGCATAGGTACTCCCCATTCAACCAAAATAAAATATGGAGGTCATCCTCATTTCATCAACGATTCTAGCTGAGGTTCTCCCTACCACATCAATAGCCAGCTATTCAATGCACCTCCTCAGGACACTAATAGATAGATTGGAGGTCTTGATCAGTATAGATAAAACCTATATAGAGATCCTCTCTATATAACTAAAAAAGGATATTTTCTATGTGTGTACAGTTTCTCGTATAGAGGACCTCCCCATATCACATTTCATAAATTCACTGGTTCCCCTCTCACCCAAAGACACCAAATTTGATGTCATCCCCTCTCCATCATCAACATGCACTATGTAGGTCCTCCTAATTCCATTAATTTTTCCTTCCCTAATGAATCATCATGGTGTTGAATAGATAACCATCACCACTAAAGGAATGAATCCGTGAAGTTCCATGTTCTATTGGAACAAGTGTTCTTCTCGTATTTTGAATCTAAATAAGATTCAATGTGGAATCCTTACCCCAATCATCAGCATTAGAGTCTAGGGAAGGATACATGTGGCAGAGTCTCCTCATCACAAAACATGAGAGTACATAGATCCATGAATATCTTTTCAAATATAAGAATGATGAGAATTTATTTTCTCCCGTCCAGGTCTTGCATTTCAAACAGCACTATCATCACTAGATTCCTTCTCTACCACAACATGATGTCACATAGAGTATTTTCTAGGATATGATTGACCATGAGTACTTTATAGACACTAATATGACTATCTATCCCAAATAACATGAGATAGTGGACAGTACATGATCATATAGGTATGTGATGATGCAGTGGACACCGCTTCAGTGAGATGACCCATCGTGTAGTGATCAGTCAGTTTGTGCAGCATTATCTCCACTAGCGATTCCACTGCTGAAACATTCCATATATGTTTCATTGATATAGTTCGAACTAGTACCAATCAGTAACTAGTGAATCCTATAGATGGATCTATCTTTTGAGATGGATGTTTATGCGACACACTCTCCAGCAAAAAGTTGTCTGAAATATTCTGGCTAAATGTTGATCTCAACATTTCCATTCTAGAGTTCTTCATAGAGGAATAGGTGTTGTGTCTTAACCAAACCATTTGGGAGAATGATTTACCCCTACATAAATATTGGTTGGTCTATCCATAGAGTTTAGATAACATTGAAGACATCAGCCAGCAATGTCACATGGTTGTGTTATTAAGATGCTTGGTGGAACCACATGCTACAAAACCCAATCACCACTAAATCCTTCAATATCGATGCATCCAGAGCTTCATAATGATCTAAAAAATCATCGAAGAAGAATTTAAACACATCAGTTCCATGGTTTGAGGTAGAATGCTACTCTCCACATCAGTCCCATCATGTGGTAGCCATATTTTCAAGGAGACATGGAGAAAACTCCAAGTGTTGTCTTGGTTAAATGAACTAGAATAAGATATACATGGATGGGGAGATTAGTGTAATCTTATATGAATAGGATCAACCTATTGGGTTTTCTTAGAATTTTATTATCCCTCTAGGTATTATTTCTCCCCTTCAAAGGAAATCTCTCATCTGAATAGTTCCCTATGCATATTTTCATGTCGGCCAGAATCCAGAAAATGTTACGGGAGCACTCAAGACCTTGAATCACCTTATTTGAATGTAAAATTAACTATATGATCATGAAATTTATACTATAGGAAATAATATTACATATAAGAACATTATAATTAATGATCTCTTTACTGGACGATGTCCAAATTATGGTGATCCCCTACAGGATCATGTTCCTCCTCTTCAAGATCAATCAGGGTGCCCATAGATTCTATTTATCCACTTTCCATGTTGTTCCTGGTGAGACAAAACAGTAATATAGAGAAAAATCGAGAGCCTATGAAAACTGGCCATGAATTGGGTCCCTAATTTCTCTAGAGTAGCATGATAAACCTACTCATGATCTGGGCTGGGCTATCCCTAAGGCCATCCAACATTCCTCTCTAAAGTTTATATCTAAGACAACTCCAAATTCCGCTCTAAATATTGTTACATGATTTTCATATACTCTATAAAATGGTGAATAACCCTTCAATTCCCTTGTGGATATGAATACTAACCAGGAATATGTGATAGCCCCTCTTGCCACTTGTGTCGAGATACCTTAGACACAACGTTTTGAAATACAACCAAATGAAAATCCATATATATAATGGTTGGATGAAATGAGATCACCCCCAGATTACAAGAATCCTTGCATTTCCCCATTCAGTTGGATGGACGATCTACTACATCATTTATCCCACTTCATCAAAAGGTAAAGGGCCATCTTGGGAACACTTGCGCAGCATAATGCCTGAAAGATCTAATATTTTCTCAATATATTGGATGGTAATGTTTTCATCTAGTATAACCAGCTTCCCATTGAGTCCATTGTCAACATGGAAGATCTAGACATGCTGTTTATTTGTTAATTCAGCTCTACCACCCACAAGATGAGTATTTATACCAAAATCATGTGAATTGAATGACCAGATGAGTTTTTCATATACTTCATTTCCAGGTGTAAATACCTTAGGTAGTTGTATGACATGCCTCTATCTCAATAGGAGTTGTTGCCGATGTGAATTCGTAATGGAAAAATACAATTTGTCCCCACACCCATAAATTAGATTTTCCATGGTGGATTATTTGATTTTTATGAGAATGATCAACTCAAAAGGGAATCCTCATACAAGGATAACTAGGAACATCCTTTACTACTTATATACCCTACAAGAATATCATGTACGATAATTACTACAACCATAGTTAAAGTAGGGGATCTAAAACTCCTTGAGTTTTTATATATGAGCCTCACAAAAACCATTATGTTGAGGATAATAACCACAAGAAGCTCCAACTCATCACCATCAGAATTGGTAGGCATCTCCTTGAATGTAACCACCTCCTAGATGAGGGAATGTGGTTCTATATCCTCATCTTCCATGTCCTCCTCCCCAGAATTAATCACCCATGGTTCCCTCTCCATAATAGTGAAACCAAACATATTCCTTTTGTAAGACCATGGTTCCTTGTAACATCACTATTTCTCTATATCAAGTAGTCTAGAAACTCCCAAAATTAAAAAATCCATATAATACCAAATTCACTAACCATATTGAATAATATCCTTAGCAAATATTCCGTTGAATTACCATCATGATGTGTTAGGTGTTCAAGGACCGACTCCTTGATCAGATAGTAAATGGTGTGATTAAGCTATGGAAAATAACCAAAACATGTAGAACCTATGTTTTTCAATTTAGATAGTGACAGTTATAGTTCCAACAGATGAAAGTAAGTCTCCATCCAAAGGGATCATATGTATGATGTCTGGTTGGATCGAAGGGTAGTTTCTCATACTCATTGGATCATTTTTAGCCGTCTTGTCCAGCTTAAAACTCCAAATGTTGTCACAACATCTCCAGTATATACTTTTTCTTCATTATATAAAAAATAAACATCTCAGAAGAGTGGTAATTGAGAGAACAAGGGAATGTAATGTCCCCCACCAATGCTGAAAAAGCCCATACACTGGAAAACATCAGGTCCTTGGAAATGTGTACCATACACACCATCAATCTCGAACTGTATGACGCCTATGAGGATGATCATGAGTTCCATCGAACTAATAGATCCCTACATTGTCACTGATGAAGATGTCTATTAAGAGATCCCTCAGAATGTCTTGAGATGAGGCCATCGAAGGAGATGCCAGGAATATGAAAGAAAGTAGATTTATTAGTTAACTACTCCATGTTGAGCTGTTTACACCACATATACTAGGATATAGGAATTGGATAGAGGTCAAAAAGTAAATTCCTTTGATGCCACATCATGAAATCCTCCCCTTCCATTGATTGTACTAGTTGACCACCAAGAATCATCATGGTCATGTTAGGATCAACTACATTTAGATGGATATCAATCATCTAGCAGTCAGCCAGTGGTGATTCTTAGAAGCTCATATGATGAGAAAAATATTTCTAGAACCATCCAGAATCTTGTTGTTCCACCCACAGTTCCCATTGTTATTGCTTCCATAGAGAAACTCCTTGTAGTTATAATTGTGCACCTATTATGGATGTATTATGTATTTATGAATCTCACTAGAATGTCAAATTAACATTCGAGCCTCGATACTGCCCATTTATCAAAATATATGCATGAA
This sequence comes from Viscum album, assembly GCA_963277665.1. Taxonomy (NCBI): domain Eukaryota; kingdom Viridiplantae; phylum Streptophyta; class Magnoliopsida; order Santalales; family Viscaceae; genus Viscum; species Viscum album. The sequence continues at coordinate 1,147,844,066 of OY728148.1, forward strand.
TCCCTTGTTGAATCCCTGCAGACGAACCTCGAGATTGAAATAGAGGATGTAAAAACTGATACCTTAGACATATATTATATCAAGATTATATAATTTCATGGCCTTATATCATTCTTTAGAGAATATTATTTTTCAATCATGTGGGGGAACAACCTCTTATTCTACATCACTGGCCAATTCAGTTGAATGGTGGTCCATCAATTTCTCTTTAATCTAGGTCTCGAGATCAAATATCAACATGACCCCAATGATAATTAGGTTATAACCATCTAATGCAGATTTGAGCCACTCTAACCAAAATAAACAAGGTTTTTATTGGGCGAAAAATAGTCTGGGTGGTCGGATCCCTTTGAAGACCTCGTTCGATATTCTGTTAGCAGACATTGAGTTCAGGGGTTTCATATTGGACACTGCTTGTAACATGTAGATGGGTTGATATTGGGTCCATTGAATGAATCAATCCCATCCTCCTATCACAAGTTTATCAAATACTCCATAAATGGTAATTAATGAATTATCCAAGGTGAAACCTCTCCAATTGGCTCTTATGATGCTCGATATATGGATGTGGATTCCTACCGTACCAAGGATAGTCATGATCAAAACAACAATTTTGAGAAATATGTATTCATAATGAACACATGTAAGGACATGGATTATTCATGTTTCATCCCAATTCACCATTTTGAATCCATGACGCCAGACATGTGTAATTATTTTGTTGTTTCCGAGATGAAGGGGAACGATGCCCCCCGGTTCAAAAAAATTGAATGTTACCTCATATTGTAAATTGATTCATGCTATTCTCTTACACAAAGCCCTTTCTATTGTTATGTATCAATATTTTCACCCCATGACTACAAATTCCTATTGGGCTTTCATATTCGGCCGATCCATGTTTAAACATCACAAACCAACCCATCACCATAACATTAACATCAGGTACGAGCCCATTATTCAAGGGGCTGATGGAATCAATTCGACAACTATTTTAATGATGGATTGTACATTGAAGGGTTTTTATTATGAAGATTTTATCACCACTCGTGTTGACAAAAGTGTTCCCCCATATTTAGTCAACTTGTGTGAATCATCTACTCCAATTTATTTCTCTTCCTTAGATGTATAAGAGGATTTGAAAGATACTCCCCCCACATTCAATGAACGAGTCTCCATAATTTCCTTTGAGTTAGTATAGGTGATTCTTCATAATAAGATAGATCTATGGACAATACTAATAAATGCATCCATGATAGTAAAGGAACAAAATTACTTCTTGGAATTCTTAAACCATCATTAGGATGTGTTTTCTTGGAGTTATGACATAATTTTTCATTTATAACCTAATATCGTTTTCCATCATCATGGACTCCAAATGAGTCATCAGTGGATTGTGTAGCCTCTCATAAAGATGCATATTTCGTCCAGTGTAGTAGTGGAGGCTAATGTGTAAATGCTCATAAAATTCACCTTTTTCAATGAAGTTATGAAACCCAAGTGTATATCTAACATCATTCATGGCATGAATGAAATCAAACAGATCATGTCTATAAAAACATCCATTATTTCTACCCTCACTATCTAAAGGTTTATTTCCCCTTCCATATATGGATTGGATGATCAATGCCATTGTACGGTTACAGGGTCTCTCCTTCATGGATTGGTGTTCCATGTACAACCTGATCTAGATGGCATCTAAATACAATGAATATACTAACTTAAAGAGGTCGTAAGTGACCTTATCCTATCATGTAATGCCTTTATGTCAGAATAATGAATGATACACCTGTCAACATCCCACGTACCGCATATTTAATATGATCCTTTGGATCCGTGTGGAATTCTATGTGGATGATTTGGTGGTAAAATACACCCAGTTTCTTGACCATCTAAGCGATCTTGAGAATTTAATAGTTTTCTTCAATCTCGGAAATTGAATATGAACAACATGATATGTTATTTACTAGTGACCTCCAGAATGGTCCTTAGTTTCATTTTCAGATAAAGTAGAATCGATATTGACCTAGGGAAAATTTGGGCTATCAACTAGATGTCACCTCCATGAAAAATTCATGAGATCTATGGTCTTCATGTCAACTTTGAATATATATTACTGTTAATCAATAATCATTTCATAATGTGTAATCCCTTATATAAGATCATGATGAATGGTGTTGTCTATTAATGGGTTGAGGAGTTATAAGAAACATTTGAGGGGATTAAGCAGTAATTGAAACAACTTCTGGTTCCAATACCACCCATTTTTAGAAGCTATTAGTACTGTATGTTTCCACCCTAGAACTACCCTTTAGAACTATGATCACCAAGAAAACAATAAATGGATGGATAATTGTTTTCAATATCTCATTATCATGTAATTTGATGGAAAATATTCATATTGTCCCGTTGAAAACAACCCCCTCACAATACTTTTCACAGTAAAGAAGATGCGACAGAACCTGTAGCACTAGGATAAAAAAATGGTTTCCATAATTAATCCCCTAATGTACATAATAAACATAAAGGTTTTATTAGGGTATCAGTCTCATTAGGATGTGATCCTTTAGTTGTTCTACATTGAATTTTTTTTCGTAGAAGGTCATCAAGGGTCAAGCCCTAATAGACTTTTTGGATGATCATTCATCCCCTGGGAAAATTTAATTATATGTTGAATTCCTATGTGAGGATATACTCTTGGTGGTAAAATCCACTTCATGTCGGTATATTTATTTCAATGGTTCCTCCCAGAGCCCACCCAACATATGTCTCAGTGACCCCAATATCCATAGACTAGGCTTGGGAATTGTTACCATTGTTACTACAAAATATGTTCTATCATATTAGTTCCCGAAATCATATGGATACCACAATAATGGGGTAGAGTATCATTCTATCATTACTAGTCTCAAGATGGATCTCTAGAGTTATTTTACACATATAAATGTGAAAGGTGACTCCTAGTTAGTCATCGAGATGATCAATGGTGGCTACATCATTAAAAAGCCAGAAATAGTGCCATTTCTCTGACATTCTCACCATCTGATCCACCATTTACCTTCTTATCAAGAGCAGAATTTGGTTCCCTAACCCCAAAATGTTCAAATGGATTCCATGTTCACTTTAAGAAATTTTATCCTAAAACCAAACATAGATGATTTGTGAATTCATGTGGCCCATTAAAGATTAAACACCCTTTTCATATCTGATGTTGATAAAATACTTCAAAAAAATCACCAAAACCATGAGTTCTTCTATAGAACATCCTTTGGATCCCCCTACATATGAGGAAATATTAGAATTCCCTACTCCATTTGTCGATTATATCCATACCAAAACTATTTTCCCATAAAAAGACGAATAAGAGTGAATTCACTATTATGCAACTCAGTTAACCGACTATAGTAGACTGAATATAAAGAATGATGTCTAAATTTATCGGGATGATGGAATTTTCCTCCAAAATATTAAAGCAGATGACATTCCTCACCTTAGAAATGATGTCCATGTTGGGTCATGCGGTTCTCATCAGGCTAGGTTGATTCTCTTCAACCATATTAGAAGGTTGGGATAATTATGGCAGACCATTGTCGATGATAGTATCGACTTCTACAGAAGGTTTCATGTTAGTCAGATCTATACCAATTTCATTGATCTTACAATTAATACCATAAATATAATAATTACTATAGGACCATTGTGGTCTGGGGACTCAATGTCATGGGAACATATCCATGAGAAGTAGATCTCCAATGTAAATCAATTCTGACCGCAACAACAATATATTCCATGTATGAATATGACATTCACCCCAAGGTAGTTATGGATCATTCAACTATTGAATTTTTGGGATCCAACATCATATATATATATATATATATTCATAATTCCTCATACTATTCTATTCAAAAATGGTTCCATCATTTGAGATACGGAGCTGAGGAAATTTTTTTCCATGTTTGATATTCGGTCCAACCAAACTTATTTCTATAATGGGAATGAAATTTGAGAGATACAGGCTTTTAAAAAACCCTCTTCAATTTTTTCAAAGGACAGTGTGGAGTAAAAAAGAATATTTTTGTTGACAATCGCCACAATTTTCTATGGGAATATCGAGAGACAACACAAAATTCCACTCATGTGACACCATATTTTCTAGGGTATTGAACAGAGGCAGTCTTACCCATCATGATTTTGTTTCCATTTATCCAGATATTTTTTGATGATTATTTTATATCATAAATGATATTTGGTGTTCATCTAGATGAATTGGAATCCCTCAACAATAATAGGATTAGATCCTTGCAAAATATAGAGAGACACTAGATCATGATGTCCAGACCGTTCGATAAGAATGTTCTCCTTCTGACATTCCATCAGAGTTAAAACATAATGTCTCTAAGGAAGGAAATGAATATTGGTATGAAGCCCCAAAAGTTGTATCCTAACTGGGAATGACCTTACATCATCCAGAATTTCCATACAAAAGAGAATAATCTCTGGTCACCATGGATCTGGAGTATACTAATCCTCCCAGAAAATCAAGGTTCCTCAAGAATTACATCATGTATGACATTTTTTCATGGAATAATGACATTAAAATATATCTCATACATTCCTTATAACATGAATTTAAATTGAAATTGATCATTCTTGAACCATGAAATTAAACTATGATGCATCATCATAGTGTCATGATGTAAAATAACATAAAATTTCATACCCCATGAAAATGTTGATAAACATTGTTCGAGATACACTATAGAATTTGTGGTGTGGTTTTGGGGACTATTGTACCTTATAAATATCATATTTCTTCATTGCACCACACACTATATCTCTACCTTAAAATCCACATCCCCCGGTACATGCTCTATAATTATAAACTAAGATCTTTATAATTCTAGTTGCAATTTTTTTAACTACGTAAAAATAATTGTCTTGACCATAGGACAATAATCAAAAAATCACTATGATGTCCTCACTAAGGATAACATTTCTTCTATCATCGTTCGTCTACCATTCCATCTTCATGATGTATCTATGTCTTGATTACCATCCTCATGGGATATGTAGGAATGCCTAGAAAATTAACCTTTGTACCTTGAAATAAATTTAACCATTCATTATCTTGTCATGTGATTCCAATGGGAGTATTATATGTGGTGTGGGATGAAGTTCTTATCATTCACATCAATGGTCCTTTCTACACAACATTAGATGTAATTTGATCCATGTCCCTATAACATGACATTAAACTATAGAGTAATTTCATTGTTGCATGACAATAAACTGTGTAACATCATTCCCCATAACATATGATGTTAAAATACGTGGACAAGATACATGAACATATTGTTAAACTAGGCTCCAACGATTCAAACTATATTTCATCAAACTATGATACCTTGGTCAAATCAATAAGAATATAAAATATTTTCAATACTGGTGTCTTTTATCCTGATTCCATTTGTTTTCTACCACTGAATTTCTTTGATACTGTTGATCACGCAGAAAACAATATATAATTCTATAAATAAATTTCCTTGAACCGTATCCATATTTATAAATTTTATAGGATTATATTTCTAGTATATTTCGCATCCATATGGAACTCCTAATGGGTTGGATCACCACTCATCCTGGCCCAACATCGTAATGTGACGTTGGAAACAAATAGTAGATAATGTGTTTTGAATTTGTTCAGTAATAGACCCTTCATTTTTAAACCCATCCATAATTGGTGAAGTTTTATAAACTGTGTTCTGAATATGTTCAACAGTTGTCCATCTCATCCACCATCCCTTCCATTATTTGGACCTATGATCATTCGATTGACATCTTTCCCACCACCCTTTGTTCTAGTGGTACTCTAACAACATTGTTTTATCTCTTATTTTCAGTTTTCCAAGATGAGTGAGAATGTCGGTATCAACATTATATTATCAACATGATGTTTCCTCATCATTTTTGTGGGATTAAACATTTTATTGGAAAATCCTAACACCAATCCTTGTGTCCCACAATGAGAATGGGTTATATGGGCTTAAGATTTTTTGATAGGGTTTGTTCCCACATATAGGAGCTTCCAGTCTATGGTCCAAAATATATGACATTTTCCCATGATCCCTTATAGTAAAAAATCTATATACATAAACTAAGAGTCTCCCTATAGTTCTTTTAATATCATGATGTGTGGTGTGGGCATCTATTTTCCACATTCACATTAGGTTAATTTTACAAACAATACATGTCCCCTTTTGGGGTACCTCTTCCCCAACTGGTGTCCCTAACATACGACCATAAAAAATCATTAATCAATCTTCTCATGTGGCCCAAAACTATAAAATTATCATCCTGGACGCACTATGAAAAAAAGACTATGTTTTCGTGCTCTCTCCCTGGAGGAAATCACTGTTGGCACGATTTATTACTATTCCACTTGTTACAAACTACATATGGCTAGATTCCTATAGTTACATGTGATCATTCATTCATAGTCTAGCTCTAAAAAAATAAAAAAAATGTATGACCTCTATCCCTATGTATGGGATAGGCCAACAAAGGTATGTTCCTCTTCAAGAACAATGTATGTGTTTATTCCTATCTTCATTTGAAAAGAAATACATAGTTATTCCTAGATCATCAATATTAGGTCTAGCTAAAATATTACTTCTCATGCTAATGTCTGTTCATATCTGTCCTCACTTCTTGACTTTTAATAACATGTATTTTATTAATTACATGTGTTTTTATTCCCATCCTTATGGTATACGTATTTATGACTAAGCATTATGCATATATTCCTAGAAAATAAATTTCTTTTCTTTCACATTGGGACACCGATGATCCAATATTTATGTCCTTAAACTATATGTTAATGTCTAGGAACCTTAAAATTAAACTATATGTATGACACATCCTGAATATGTTGTGTTACGTGAGTCTCTTTAGTTCTCATTCATGTCAGATCAATCAATATTCCACACAATGTATAACCAACTAATACTCCTCCATGGTCTGAAATCTATTTCTCTAATTTAAGAATCTACATCTTTGATTCTTGATGCTAATCTAAAACCCCACCCCGAAAAAGATTACTATGAGCAATGATAATATTGTTATGATTCATCTTTCTCATTAGAAATGACTTCCCCCACTAGTGTCGATCTTCAAACACACTGTGTTTAAGAACTATGTGCGGCTTGATTTCCTTCCTTATTTGATACATAGTAATTCCCATACATTTTTTAACTAGGTCCTTCAATAGTTTCATTACTCTTTTGGGTATTTTTTCCCCATTTGTTGTCCAAACTCTTACAACTTAAACTAAGAGCCTCACATAAGCCTTCTTTCCCATATTTTCACTAAAACATGTGTGTTTCCCATGAATCCATAGTATTATTAACATCATTTATATTTATTGTGTTTCATAAAAATATTTTTGGAATAGACATTCCTATAGTCTATGGAACACAAATCCAAACTACTTCCAAAGGTCTGGGTAGTATGACCTTAAACTATCTGCAAAGTCTCCATCACATGGTGTTAAACTAGGGGAAACATCCAAATCACATTATTCTAAATATTTCTATGAATCATAATTTTCATTTGACCATATACTACATTTTTATCATCCATTTTTTCATGATGTAAAACTACAAGGGATCCTAGCCCTTTCCAAATATGTAACCCTTAAAGGATAATTTTAATATTCTATCAGACCAATGCAACTCCACCAATGTGCTATATGTCACAGAGGAATCATTTCAATAGTGTTAGAGTCATTTCAACCTTTATATCACATCTTGCTCACTTAATGTGACAATAATCTTGATTCTTAGCCTCTTTTATTTACAAATGAACCCCCTAATGTCCTAGATATACCGCTTTATCTCACCTACCATTATTGGCCAACATTCCATAAGGCATCAAACAAAATTACATGATAAGTATAATGTTTTTAATGCGGTCAATAATTGATCCTAGATTTTTTATCCCCATTTTAAAATAGAAATATGGATAATGTGATTCAGATATGGTAAAAAATTATCCTATATTGGTATTCCAAACTCCATGGATTTTGGATTTTGGGCATTATGATTCACAAATTTTCATTTCCCATGGTCTGGATCAGTAATGATGCTCCTTGTATTATCCCGTTCGTGCACTAAGAAATGTTATGAGAGGAGAATTGGTTGTTTCAAGAGCCTTATTCCAAATTCACATCCCCACTCATCTTGAACCCCTGGATGGCTATCCAACAATGTTAGTCTCTGATAATTCTATAATTAAATGACTTTTCAAAAAAAAGTTAACGATTATTCGATCGTCAATTGTTTCTCACACCGAGAAAGACCCATGTGATCCTAGGGACCATTCGTTAGTTTTTTCACAAATTTGAATTGGGTGAATGTAGGAAAAAATTGTTCCCTCCATATAGTAAAAATAATATTAGAAAAACCATAAGTATGTTTAATAGGATTGAAATACAAAAATCATATTTTTCCCCGATTCAATAGAATGCCTCAGCTCCGCCACATTTTTGAAATGGCATCAAGGATCAATGGTCACCGCCTGATCTCACATTCCTTTAAATTTTATTCTATATGGAGATCATCATTTCTGACCAAAACATAGTCCCACTTCAACTGATGATCATCGACTTATTGTGATGTCTGTCTCATTCACTATTGGGATTCCATCAGATGGACCCTCAATCATGTGAATATTTCTGATTGGGTGCTAAAAAAGGTTGTACAATTATGCATCATCCGTACTAGGTGCTAGATATTCTATTCATCCACTTGATGCGTCGAAGATAAAAAAGATTTATCAGGACGTCATGAGACATCTAGATGATGACTTCATTGCCATATTTTATTAGAGAGGTAGTCCTTAATGAGCATATGGAGACCTCTCACATCATCCCCTCTAGTGAATAGATTGAATAACCATTGGTGATATCATCTAATAGGGCTTTTCCAATGAAATTATAGAGTTTTGATTAAGATTATCTTCATCAGATTCCACGTTTAGCGTTGGATTTCCATACTATATTCAACCACATCAGAATCAAACACATCCAGATCCTCCATAATAGTAGGTTCATTCTATGGATATGCAGAATGAATTTTAGTACCATGATCCTACTAAGGAATCATCTTTATTGGGATGATATCTATATCACGAGTTTGGTGTCTGTCAAATGACACCACCAAAAAAATTTCATCTATGTCATCGTAGAGTACCACCCTACCAGTTGTGTCACTTTCAACCACAATAGTTTGTTAACTAGTGGTCAAGGCATGATAATCCAGTGAAATTGGATCCATATTGAATGACACCCCCATCTAGAATAGACCCTGAGGTTATCCAACCAATCTCATCATAAGATTACCACATACACCATTGTCTTTTCATATGGGGGTCATATCACTCAATCTAGTCGAATAAACAACAAGCATGAATTTATGAGGTAGGAAACATACCGAGATCATGAAATGTTTACTCATGATGTCAGGATTTCATTATCAAGATGTCGAGACAGAATCCCCCCATATATTACAAGAAGATATAGAGATTCCAGGGTGGCCACCCTACCCACCATGATGTTATTTACCCCACTAGATTATTCTACATTAGGTGTAATCTCTAGGGATTGATCCTTTTTACCCATTAATATTACATCACCATGATCAGTAGGTGTCCCTTATACAAGATCCTCAAACAAATACATATGTTAGTCAAGGAATATAGATAATCATAAGGGAGGTTATATCACATGGGAATGAGTCAAATATTACAATCATGGGATTCAAAAAATCCTCACAAGGATGTTGCCTCTGAGGATGTGACCTATCCTTCCTCTAGTGGTCTCCCTTAATTGGAATCTTCAACACATGACCCATATGATTATCTAATAGGGTAAAACATTCTAGAAGCTCTGTCGAGAATTTTATTGGGATAGAGTTTTGGTCTAGTAGTACCTTTACATGATTCTTCATTAGCCAGGTAGTGCCTCGATAGTGAAATAGATCCTCCAACACGATCATGTACCATTGTACTTCTTCCTGGGAGAGAATAAATAATGATTTGGAATGAACAATTACCATATCTTTCGTATTTTACTAGTTTAGGAGGTCTCATATCTCATGATTATTGAGGAATTTCATACCCACTTCCCATGATTATCATTCCCTTGGGTATAAATATGTCCATGAGTATATTTAAACAATGCAACAGCTTCTTGGGAGAAAGACAAGGTATTCTATGATACCCCCTAGATGGTTAACCTTACTCCATTTTATGCCCGATTTGGATCACTGGTCCGGGTGTTTATTCTATTCTATAACATTGGCTAATGTATTCATTGTTACTTTTTTCTATAATGATATAGATCCATTACCCAGATGTGTATCAAGTCTACTACAATAATATATTCTAATCATAAATTGGATTTAACATCAATTTGGAGGGACCTATCCCTCAATTGAATAGATGGTCTACTACATTAGAATTCCTATTAGGTAGGTATCCTCTCATATCATTTCATACGCCTTGGCTATCACATATGTAGGGTTTAATAGAGGCAGATCATTCCTCACTTTCCATCTTCATGTGCGAACATGAGCCAGAGTTTCATCATCTTGCATCGGTGGCATCATGACATTCCCCTAGGTATAACTTCAAGGTCATCATTTTTAGCAACCTAATTTTACTTCTAAACTAATGTGGTGTATAAGGTTCATAGATAAGTTCATAGTTCATGTGCCCCACCAGTACACCTACTTGAAAGGGAAGGAGATATGGTTTCTACAATTCAGTTCATGTGCAATCAAGAGTGATTACTCACTTAAGTAATGAAAATATATAGAGGGTGTAGTGGACTTATTTTCCAGATCACAATCAATACCACAATCAATTGTAACATGATCATTAAACCCCACCATGTTCAAAATAATATTTCGAATTTTTTAATCAAGAGGGGAGGTGGGATTTGAGTATTCAAATCCTACCATGTTTTCTTCCAGCCATCCATATAGGAAGTGGAGCGACTTAGAAACACATAGTAGTCTCATCCACATTATGACATGAAATAGAACCTTATACAAATTTTCTAGAACTGGGAACCCAAGGTCACTGTGCTGCCCATTTTTAGCATCACCATGAAGATAAATTTACATGACCACACTCCTATATGTATTTCTCTCATAAGTAACGTTCAATCATAGATTAGTGCATCAATAAATCCTATAGACCTGATGATAGTTTTGGGATTTGTTTCAACTCTATACACCCATAGTTTCCACTAGTTATCTTTCAGGTCTTCTAATAATACCCATCAAAGCCACATTGGACCCCACTCAGACATGTTTGTGGCATTCTCTAATGTTTCATTAGCTCTTCCCTCTCCCCTTCAAAATACAATCCATAATATTTTTTAGGAAATGACAAAACCACTATTTGAATTAGTAGTCCATAGTCATTTGTTTAACTTTATCTATGCCTAGTACCAGATCCCGCAGTGTCTCTAGGAAATGTAGGTGCTCTTGATCCGCCCCTAGATTCTGCACAAGAAGAATGTCATCACACATGGATCCCTGGATAGGGAATCGAAAAACATTTTACATATCCCAAAGGAGGATATTGACTGCTATATGATGCACGTGGATAATGTCGATAACCTTTTACAATCTATTCATAATTTTAGGGATGATATCTCATGGCTAATAAACGTTGGATTGGGAGGCCCATTATGATTTTTAAAGGAATAATCTCCATAGATATAAACTAAAATCTACACAAGATACATATACCTAGTATGCACATGACCATTCCTCTAAGATGTAACCACCCAAGCGCTATTACCAATCACTATTCCATCCTTCGTCAGTGATTCCAAACCTCACCTTGAGGATTTTCTACTGTTATGGTGGGGATACCTATGGCTCAAATTTTATCTCATCAATGCTGCTAATAGGTTTTTAGAAAAATTATATTGTGATGGCCACATGATCCTTCTAAGTGTGACTATTAGCTACCCTATTCTACTTCTAATATCTGGCTGTTCCATTGAACCATTATGTTGGTTCGTCCCTACATTCCTCTAGAATGATGAAGCCACACCTTAGTCTAATGTTTTAAAATGGAAACCAATTACACATGAGATGGCCCTCATTCACATATAACAATATATCAATTAGTGTTTCGTTATCTTAATGGATTTGGACATACTCTGTGACCATGATATTTTTCATCATATATTACATCCAAGAAGCATCTCCAAGAACCTCACAAGAATTTTCTTGATCATCCATCGATCCCATAAAGAGGAGATTTTCTAAACCTGTACATGATGCACATTCCTGGAGAACATTCAAGGAGAACCTTTTTTTTTGAATAATCCATAAAGTCGACACGTTTTATAACGGATTAGTAGATCATGATACCCTGGTTCTCTAAGAAAGTGTTTCTTCCGTAAACTTCCAGGAAAACATTTATGCAAAATTGTAATAACATGGGAAAAATAAGCTTCATGAATGGAGAGATCATAAGAAGATGTTCACAGAGGTTCAGTATGGATAATGGGCCCCATTAACAACATTTATAGGCTTGGGGAAGACTAACTTTCATAGCGTCCTACATGGCCATGACCTTCATAGTGCCCCACCTCCTACGTGCATTGGGAGAGCATTCCACTGTCATCCAATGTTTGTCGAGTTACCCTCATTATCTAACCCTCCATATACTGTCAACTCCAATTTTTAAGGGGTGGATTATTTAGGGGAAAAATGTGGGCTACTATAGAATTCAAGGATTACACAGTTGGTTTCACGCCAATTCGGTCACAAACATTGCCCGAAATCATAAAAGGAGTATTCTTGATTATGTTAATTCTTGAAGACCACATCCATACATAATTGCTTGATGGAATACAATGGTACTCCCACTAGTCAAACGACCTCCACAACTGCATGACCATATTTTCCAATCATCTATCTGAGTATAACAAAGCCACCACCCTTAACGATGGAATTTATTTTCATGGCGACATGTTAGCATCGTAAGACTTTATTACCTATAAATTTTTAGAAAACTACACCTCTAAAACAGAGTTAACCCAAACATTCACCATCTGAGATCCCATATCTTAAATCACTTGAGCACTGTGAACCATTCTAAAAATGGAGAATTTATGGTACTTGACCATCATGATTCACTCATTTGTTTATTCCTATTTACTTTATATTATCGTATGTATTTTTTTTGTGAAGGACAATTCCTTTCTTGGAGTAAGGAGACCCTTTGGGGTACTCGAGGCTTCATTTATCATTAATCCTTAAGGATGTATTATTTCATTGAGAATGTACACCATGCTATGGTGGGTTCCCCATTGACCTCAAATCCCCATAATTTGGGAATCCTAGATTCATAATGAAAAATCCGAACTTCATGTGGAAACTCTCAGTGAGATCTCTTTCTTCAAGAGCAAAACCAAAATACTACACCTAGGAATGTACAAAATGGATTATTGGTCTTTCATGTGGGGGTCACTATTATTTTTCCCATCTTCTTTATTATTTTCATAGGTATGAAAATAACCCATTATTTTTTTTCATAGTGAGGCTAAGGTGGATCCCAAAATCAACCCCTCCAACACAACATTCATGTAGGGCATTGTTGATTCCTTCCCTTCCCAATGTGTGGGTGGGTATCAGTTATGAATGTCCAATGGGTGAGTAGTGAGTCCTAACCATCTAAGCTACATGATTTTAAACTACCAAGACCCATCATCATCAGCACATGACATTAAATAATTATCTCAACTTGTGCAATTCACATGGGGTTCCAACCCATAGGAATTATGTAAGAAAACAAATCTCAAGGGAGTGATACAATTGGACCCTCCTCACATGGAATGAGATCTGCCTCAGGAAGCTTCCATGTGTAATTCCCAAATCATCGCTTAATGATGCATATTTCATGACCTGACAGTCTTTTCTACTACATTATCTTGTTTCTAAAACTATGAATTTCTCACAAGGTCTTAGAGTTTAGTAGTGAAATTGAAAACATTATTAGTAGAAACCATAAGAGTGTAAGACCCATAACCATTAATTCGGAACTATGTTGGTTTTTATCCGTGTCTTTAGAGAGGGTACATAGGAAGCCTCCTCGACATTCAATCCAAACCACTAGTAAATATATGTGCTCACTCATATGGACGTTCCCTTATGATTGGAAATCTGTCCTTTATGGGACACATCCCATGAATCTTCCTTTATAGGTTATTCTGATCTATATTCCATAAAAAAATTTATATATCAGGGACTGTGATTGTACATTGTCCTGCCCCATCCCAATAAGTTCTTGATATTGAACCATATTCATTGTTTATATCCATGTCTCATTCATTGGATCCCCAACCCCACATTCTATCCACTTGTGAAACTAACTATGCGTACAACAACACATGTATCTGGAAAGCTAGGAATGTGAAATCCCCAATTCAATGCCCCATTCTGATACAACGGAAAATTAATTTATTTAATCTAAACTTTGTATATAATAATCATCCATGAAGATCAAGGTCATCATCCACTCACATCCTAGTCTTTCCCTTATGTTTCCACATCATATAAAGATCATTCCCCATCCCAGAGGTTCCACTTTCATTGGGTCCCCATCCATGAATTCAATTATCATGGGAATCCTTCATAGGTATCCCATCACTCTCTCTCAACTACATAAACATCAATAAATATTTTCTAAACATTGTTTGTAGGAATCTTCTTAGAAGTTAAATGCATTCATCACTCCACTCCATCAATTCCATCCCACCACCTTTTACACTTCAGACATATACATCATGATTCTTATCTGCTCCACCATATCTCACTATGATCACTCAATAGATTGGGTTCAGCTCATTTTTTAATCACCATTCACCCCAATTCTTTTATCATCATTACTCAGGTAGCTAGACTTCCATAAGCCCTACGAAATAAATATTCATCCAACCATGATTTTTCCTTTTTAAAGTGGAGGATATCCATGCGTAAACCCCACATATGTCAACATTTTGAACTAAATGTTGTTTAATCCATATATTATACACAATGTATGTAGGAAGCCTCATTGATAGTCAATTCCATCCAATGAAAGACCTTGGTGTCCCCGTGTCCGGGGTCAACTTTTTGGATCTTCCCTCAGCGATGTACAGATCATCATTCATGGTATAACACCTCCTCTTTATGAGATGCACAATCCTAGGTATGCTATTATTGGAATTTTTGATCTATCTATTTGGTAATCCTTACATTTGTTCCCATCTATGGGTCAACTTCTCTGATCTTTCTCCATGAGACATTCCTATCGATATCACAGAGTCTTTGCAAGATGTTAAACTGATGGCCTAACTTATGTTACACATGGGATTCCTATGTATAACCTTATAATAAATCCCTCTAAAATAAGATACCATGAGATCTATATAGAATTCATCTAGTTATGTACCCATTAGATTCTTTTTGATGGGGAATAATATAGGTGTTTCAATGTTATAGTACCATGACATGCTACTGATTCTCAAGATGAAAACTCTCCTAATAGAAGGAAACATCCCTAACTAAGCCCCTTTGAATGTCCTGAATGAAGCAGAATAATTAATCAGTATCCACAATGAGATGGAACTAAAAATGAGTTTCATGGTATATGACTCAAATATACAAGGGATACCTATATTACCAGATATATTCCATGAGGTATCGATTGAAGGAGGAACCAACATCCAATCACTCCTTTTTGATCAATGATCATACATATATAAAGAAGAAGATGAATGCCTCATACCTTTAGAAAGTGGGAAAATGTGACAAAAACACAACCTGCCAATGAATGAATAGGTTTTACCCTAGATAATGCGTCAGAAAAAATAATTATTCATGATTCCGGGAATAAGGATTCATCATAATAAAATACAGAATTCCAAATGTATGGAATCAAATATAATGAATCATTTTATATGTAAAAATATTATTATAATATTTTTATGTTATATGAATATCAATATGCATTAAAAATGTATTATATATCACTGGATCACTACCAAGACTATTAGTGTGGAAAATATACCACATAGGGTTCGATTTACAACTCATTTCATCATTACCTTCGTTAAAGTTCACTAATGAGACTATTATTATAAAAAAATCCCATAGTTTATTATATTGTATACTTATTCCATAATTTACTTAATCAATTATCACATACAATTCTTTTATAGAGTAAAAGTAACTTACTAAATTGGGTTCACTATCAATTCAAGTTCATATCATCTATTGATATATAAATCATTTTAAAATCAAATACAGTGATTGGACGAACCCTTAAAAAAATAATGTTAACCATATATATTTATTATATAAGATAATATACCATTAGACATATCATTGTAGAATAAATATTCCAAATTAACTGGTATTTTTCAATATTTCAGCATAAAATAATAACTATAAGTTTCACCAATTGTCAATTGACACAAAGAATAAAATATTATTTCAATTGAATTTAATGATTCTATAAACATATAAAATCCATATTATGACTATGGATGATATTGTTATATCATGACATGAATTAGTCATAATAATGATTATAATATTTCGATATTAATAAAAGGAATTTAAAATAACATATGTACATCTCTTAATTTCACCTGAAAAATATCATCTTCCTATAATATGATTTTAATATTTATTAATTCAATATTAGAAAAAAATGAAGATAATCATATAAATAAGTAATTAATGATTAAATTAATATAAATTTCACCACCATCAAAATTAATATTTATTCAAAAAAAATTTAATCAATGATTCTTTTAACACAATTGTAATGAATGTCCAAAATGAGTTGTATAGAAAATATTTGAGATATTGCAATGTAATCATGTTTAATGACAGTCATATATTACATCAAAAAATATCAAAATCAGTAAATTTTAAATATGAACTATTATAAAATATTTTACAAGAATGAATATGGAAGGAAAACATTCCTGGAAAAAGATAAATAAGGCCATATTATCATAAAACAATTATTGACCAATTTAGGTATCAAAGTTGATATTTTAAATAAAAATATAGAATGACATAAGCCATAATTTTTTGAGAAATTATATTGGGATTAAATAATAATTTTCATATATTTTTCCTTAATGGATCATTATTATAGACAATCCATGAAAATTGATAATGTATCATAAACCCTTATTCTTTTGGTAACATTTGAATCACAACCTCCTTCATTTAAATAACATAAAATAGAATATTTAATACAATTATTATGACTATATACATTATATAATATATGTAATAATATGTATATAAATATTATGATCAATATTTTTTTAATAATGTGACACATGTTTGGAAGAAAAAATATTGAGATGAAGAACCATTTTCTTCAAGTCCATAAATTAATCATATCAATTATTTCCATACATTATCATATATATAAATTTATAAAAAATATTTACATAAAAATGTTTTCAAAATACCTTATTATATTTAGTCCTATTATATTTTCCAATTATAAATCAATTAACTACTCATCATTAAAATCATTATTCGTGTGAAAACATTTCACTTTTCCATGTTTTCTTTTTTTCAATTGGTCATGTCCCTGAACAATGGTCATTATTTCATCATCTAATGATTATAAATCATTTCATAAACAACATATAAATTTATATTATACAATTTTATATCCACCCACTTATAATGGTATTGACAAATTAATCACATCACTTCTTTGAGATGGTTGTCCTTATGCAATCTTGTTTAATGTTTTATGATTTCAATGTTTGGAAGGTTAGAGAGGTAAATAATAATCCACCATTCAAGAAAAATAATTTTATAATATATATAATATATATTAATTAAATAAATACTTATTACCTTATATTTTAATGGTAAGTGGAATAAAAAAATCTTGTATATGATTTAGTTCACACATATTTATGATCGACATTAAATTTTTTAAAAAATAAAAGTGTGAGAATATAATTAAAATTATATTTTAAAAAAATAGGTTTTTCTATAAATATGATATATTTCCAAAAAATTCATAAATATTAAAATAAAATATATAAAATGATGAAAAATAGAATGTGTCACTTAATAGATGTGGTATTTTTTATGTACATGTGATAGATGATATAATTTTATTATAGATATAATAGATATTAAATGGTTGTAACCATATTATTATAATTTTGTGTAATGTAATAATACTCATTTTATCATTTGAAAATGGTTATAGGAAAAAAATTATGGTAGAAGAATAAAATAGTGTATAAGTATTTGGTAAATATAAATAACTTCATTAGTTTGAATCCACTTTTGGTTCAATTTTTACGAACCCTAGAGATGTACAATTTTCATTAACTAGCCTGAATACCATGGTATCATTATACCCATTCATGGCCTGAAAAAGCCTGAAGAGTGTTCCCAATCCCCATGGGTGGATGACTAGAACCTAAAATCACACATGATCAATGTGTGAATGGGTTTCCATAATAAATGATGATAAATGATACAGATCAATATGATTAAAGCTCTATAATGATAATATACTAAAGAACAATAATTAAAACAAACCGAATTTAGTACATCATCAATGTACATGGGATATAAAAAGCTGAAAGATCATACATCCCATGCAACATGTTGATAACATCTCCCCTACCCGCCACCATTATCACTCTATTGTACACAGGATTATGAAAATCAACCACCTCTGTGCATCATATTCTATTTTCACAGACATGGTCAAATATTGTCAACAAACACTCTAAGGTAAAGTTTGGGTGTGATAAATAAATCCATGTAGGTCAAACCAAGTGTTCTATTATTTATAACATAATAATCTACTATTTATGATATTAGTTTAGTTAAAATAATGAATTTAATTCAATTTAGAATTATTAAACCAAAAAACATCATTTTTTTAAATTAAATGGAAGATATAGAAAAAAAACTTGAATAGGATCAAATATATATTTTTATAAAAAAATATATGAATAAATATTTATGAATGAAACAATTAAATAAATACTAGAATATATATCATATTAAAAAACTCACAGAAAATTACCTATTACAACAGGGCAATGGTATATTAATTTATCATGTAATATGATTCTAACACATAACATAATTATCAGAACTCTATGAAGTTGTTATCACACCAATTCACCACAATAAGGGAACCCATCATGGGAATTCTATTTCATAATAGGGGAACCCATTACATTCTGTCACACAACAAAAATTTTATTTATAGTTTTCATGTCTAGATCATTTTTAGGGAGTTAAGGCTTTAGAGATCTATTATTAGCTACAAATTACGGCATATACTAAAATTTCATTCAAACAATAAATGAAAAAAATTGTCAATCAATAATTTTTAATAAATAGTATAAAACTTTAAAAAATTAGTGTTTAATATAAAATTGTCATTTCAAAATTAAATCATAGGTATTCATAATATGATCGCATTTAAAAAAACATTTCCAATTATTTTATTTTATCATGATCAATAATAAAATAATTTCATCTATAATATTTCCAAATTTAACCATAATTCTTTTTAAATTCACCACAAAATAATAATTTCAGTGAAATTGAGTTTTTCCTAAATTTCCAAACCCATTAGGAATAAATGAATGAATCATTTCAACTCCTTGTTATTTAATAATGTAAAAACTACATAATTTAAATAAATCAATTAAGTGGTTCAATCATAGGAAAATGAATTATTTACCCACATACATTTTTATTAATTATCATAAGTAAAACTCAAAACCATACTCGTCAATGAAGAACAAAAATGTGGAAGGTGTAATAACTTAATGTAGAATAATGAGCCAAAATAGAGATTAGATCCATAAATTACATGATGATTCCTAATACTATAAGTTGGAGTTAAGGATACCAAAATTGAAACTATATAGGAATGAATTCACTTACAAGTAAGAGATTGACAGATATCAATGACACATTGGTCATCTATGGAAAAGGTTTGGAGTAGCAAATGAAACCTCTTGTGAAGTAATTCATGTAAATAAATGTTAATAAATTTAAATTTTATTACTAATTATCAATTAGGTAGTGATATTACATTCTGAGTGATTCAATGTCTTATAGTGACCCGACAAGAAACAATGAGTTTCTATGAAATTATATGTAGCACACAAGACTATATTATACCAGAAAATAATACATCATTAATATTATAATTTAATATGGTAGTTAAAACATATCAATTTCATTGGTGGTAATGAACATAAATAAATTTATTATTTTTAAACATTTATATATTATTAATTTTTTGGTTTAAAATAAATTATAAATGAATTTAAATGCCTTTTCAAAAATAAAGGGAATGTTTTTTGAAAAACTATTTTAATGTGCATAAGTGGGTTTTATGACAATCAATGATCAAATAACTCTTTTAGAATTATAATATTTATATATATAATATTTAAATTAATTATTTAAATCCATATTATATATCTTATAGATATTATTAAACAACAAATTCAATTTTATGGACAAAATGAGTATTTTTCTAAAAATGCAGTTTTACCACTTTTTAATGGAAAACCCTTTTTAAATATAGATTTTGTAGCTAATATTTTTTATTGAAAATAAATATTATTATTTTTATTATTGAAGTAAAATTTTATTTTGGATGAATTTTTAGTATTTTTCTAATAAAATTCATTTTATAACGATTAATTAAATTTGCTACATTTTAAATCAAAATTTCATTTTATCGTAATTTATTTATATTTTTGTATTATCATTTTATATGCATTTAATTTATCATCTGATGATTGTTTTTATTTTAATGCAATGTAGTTCATTTTATGAATTTTAAAATTAAAATTAAATAGAAAAACTATGTGAACTTTCAATCGTTTTATTTAAAAACTAGTATTCTTATTCCATCAATGAAAATAATATTTTTTTTAAAAAAATTTAGTGTTATTAATATAAATAATGTATTTCATATTTGTAATTACAAGATTCAAATTATGTTAGTATGTTTTTTATTTCTGGACATTATGAATAGTATATTTAGTGCTGAATTTTATTACAATGATTAATGGTAAATCAGATAACTAAAGGTAAAATTAATATTATAAAAATATTAAAATGACATAAAATTTTTCCTAATTTAACTTGATTTTTGAATTATTACCATTATTATCCTTGTGTCGATTTTAGGACCCATTGTAGCCACATGGATGACATTTATTTATTAATAATATAATATTCAACGAATCGTCATTTTTGTTACACTATAAACATGGAATAATACATGTGATATATTTGACTATAAAAAGAATTTATAATGATAAAAAATTTACCTATATTATGGTACCATATTTATAATTCTTAAGAATTAAATAATTAAATTTAATAGTGACACAAAGATTATACAGTAATAGGTTTATTAAACAAAGAATCAAATAATGGATATAAATAATATTTATATAAATATTATTTCATATCATTGATTCCATAGATGAATTTAATAGATTACTTTAACATGGTAGGATTGAGGTAACATAGTTGTTTCACAGTAAAATAGTTGTTAATATTTATTTAAAAACGTAATGTAATGAATAGTGTTAAAATTGACAAAATTCATAACATAAAATATAAAATATCTAATAAAATGACATAAATTTTCTAAAATTCCATGATTCTACCAAAATTTTACTTTTTTCCAAAAAAATTATTAATGACTCATTTATATCTCATTAGGTAGGATTTGGAAAATATTGTAACTCTAAAAGTCTAAATTACTTGTCAAAACGGTAAGAGTTAAACAGGTTAAAAAATGATAAGGATTAAAAAAATATTCAAAAATTGTAAAATGTTAAATGGATGATATTTTTTAGAGCCAAATGCATCCAATTTTATAATTAAATCACTTTGGTACAATTTATAATAAAAATTAATATTAAATTAATTTAATTCTTTTAACAATTTCAAGGGTGCCTCTCCTATCTTCTATAAAAACGCCCATTTCTCTCTATTACTCACACTAAGAAATCATTTTTGTTCATAAAATAATTTCCAAAACCCATTATTATAATCCCTACCCATATTATTGATACCTTATGTTAGTAAGAATACCCTCCTTATATGTGTTAAGGTGTTATGAAATGTGATTTTATGAAGGGTAGGTAATGTTTTTATTTATGCGATTCTATTTTATTTGTTCATCCACAACCTTTATATATGATACATAAATGAGTGTATAATAATAATAATATCATAAATATACTGAATTTTTATTATTTTAATATCATCACAAAAATACACCTCTAATTTCATCAAACGGGTGATAAATATTCCATTCCTGTGTATGGCGGTCTAAGGCATCATGTAATGATATAGTTCATTTAACATTATCATTTCTTAAGACTATTCATAATTATTGAAATAAATTTTTATATTATTTTTATGAAAGATTAATAATTATAATATATGAATATATCAATTACATTCTTACTTTCAAAGTGCATAAAAATGATGACATTGTTCGTGCATACATGTGAACTATCACCTCGATAAAGTTATGTGACTTGTTTTTATTTATTAATCACATATATGATATATGATATATATATATATATATATGTTTATTAAGACTGTTAATATGATATTAATGATTTTATTATTATTCTAGAAAGGTAAGATAATACTAACCATTTTTCTATAATGATCAATTAAAAATCGATAATGTTATTCATGCGTATGTATGAGCTACCATCTCCATTATTATAATGTTTTTCTTTTTTCATACCATAATTTAATTGTTCTATTTTATAAAAATAATTTATTTATAAAATATATTATTAATTAATAAATGTTATTCTAGATATGATGTGCTTATGAACACATAGCGTATTGACATCAAGCCATGTTCATTTTCAACTCAATTACAGAATATTGATTGATATTATAAAATTAACATAAATAATTATGTTATATTTATAAAATGGATATAAGTGATATAAACAAATAATCATTAAAGTTGTTATCAATCATGTCTAAATTTACCTATGTAAATTATTCTGGAATATATTGATTATATGTGATGAGTCTGACTCACCGTAATGGACATCACATAAAACACCATTCATTGAGACATATTTTTATAATATACCTCATGTTATCTTATTCACTATATAATTAATCCTTTTTAATTTTAATTTCATACAATATTTTTTTAAATGAATCATTTTCTATGAATCGTTTTAAAAAATGAATAAAATGATTTTTTACCTATGTGGGAAAAATGACCTTTCTCCCACAGTGACCATTATTGGATATTTGCATTCATATATAAGTTTTAATTCTTTTATAATTTAAATAAATACCATATTACCTTTTATGATATTTTTGTTATGAAAATTATTTTGAGGATGGATTGATTATGTCAACATCTTGAAATTATATCTTATGATTGAAAATGGAAATGTATGTTTTATTTTATGCTTGTTAATGTGTTAGGATTTTGTTATAGATCTTAGGTATTTCTTATGAATACGGTTGGTTCCATATTAAACTAAGGGATGGTGAGCATGTGATATCTCTCCAATTCATTGGGTAATGATATGTAGTTAAACAATAATGTTTCTTCTAAGAGAGTTAGTGAATATACTTTGATGGGATTCCAAATGTAAGCACATAGGTTACTCCATATATATTTATGAATGATTAAATATAAGTATGATAAGGATTCCAAAAGATACCATTATGATTTATAATTGTTAGGAAATATTTTAGGAATCATATTATTTTAGGTGGTACGTTAAAGAACTTATGTTTTATGGGTGGAAAGTATTATTTTGTTAAAATGTTTTCATGAGTTTAAATATTTCTAGACTAACTGTTTCACTATTTTCTTATTTCCCATACTATTATTCTAGTAATCATCCCATATTTTTTTTAATATTTTCCCTAGGGTATAAGAATGTGTAATATAAAGGACGAAGTCAAGATGAATATTATGAACAGTTATATCAAAAAAATAAATTCATATTTTAAAGAGTTTTATCTCGTTATAAAATGCATGGTTAGTATAAATGCCTAATTTTAATATTTTTATTGTAATTTAATATTTATAGGCTAATTATATTGAAATATAAATGTAATAATTTTATCAATATGAATTATTGACATAACTAATGATTATGTAATGTTTAATGGTTGATCCTTATAGTTGGTATGAGGGGAAAATTTAGAAAACACTAGAGATTAGAATGTTTTCTAAATATTAAAGGATATCATCATGAGTTTATAATATTTAGGATGATTATAAGATTATATTCTTACAATACCCTATTAGGTTCTATGTTATATACTTTTTAGGTGACTAATATTGTTTATGGATACATTAAACTTTCACATAACTATGGGTTATTTATTTTTGTAATGAAAAATGAGATGTAAGAAATAACCATATTGAAAAAAGAATGTTACTATTTTTTGAGTATTTTATATCATATTTAGAGAATTTTATAAGAAATATATTGTTTTATAAAATGGATGACCTACACGATGGGTGAAAACGAGTCGCATCTGGAAAGGCCATGAGGATCAAACACACCACTGAAGGGTGAAAATGGTGCATCACCTACCACTGGACAACCTAAAGTCCATGCTTATTATGACTTCATAATTTTATGTAAAATTATTTTATATATTGATTTCCAGATCTTATTTTTTATAAAATGGATATCATTTGTACTAGAAAATGTATTTTGGATTAAGTGATAATTGTTATTATGGAATACAATCACTATTCTGGGAACCCTATATGCATAAGGTAAATAGAATACAACAATATTTTATTTGAGGAGTAATGCTTGAATTTTATTTTTGAGTAATCTATAATTTTATTGTAAAGTTAGGGTTAGTCACATTATTTATTGAAAAGATTAACCTTACATGGTTAAATATGTGATTAGTGAAATTACCTTTTAGTATGATAACTCAAGAGTATTTGTTTTTATTTGGATATAAATGTTAAAATCTATTTTGGAATACAATGTCATCAACATTTTTGAGTGTTGGATTTGAAATATTTTTTGGAATTTTTTTTGGGATATTAAAGGACATTATCTTTTGAATGCTATATATTGATATTTTGGCATTATAATTGAATTTTGTATATTCAAATGTAGGTTTTCAACATCAAATTTTTTAATATTTTTTTAGAATTGTTTTCTCTTATGTTAATCGGAGTTTTTTAGTTAATGCTTCATGATTAGATAAATAGATAGTTAATCTTTTGTGGGTGTTGTTATTGTATCGAAGTTGATTTACATTAAATTATCATTGTTTGGAGAAAAACATGACTCTATGGTGGAAATAAAATAATTGATGAAACTCCACTTTTAAGGTAATTATATTTCCTTATGTTCTTAGTATAAGTAGTAAAATAATTCATCAGCTCTATTAAAAATTCATAAAAAAAAAGTTTTCCATTTACTTTTCATACTAAAAACTCTAACACTCACCAATAACAAATTTGTGGTTTTGTGATGGTTAAAT
This sequence comes from Viscum album, assembly GCA_963277665.1. Classification (NCBI taxonomy): domain Eukaryota; kingdom Viridiplantae; phylum Streptophyta; class Magnoliopsida; order Santalales; family Viscaceae; genus Viscum; species Viscum album. The sequence continues at coordinate 1,147,869,709 of OY728148.1, forward strand.
TTTTCTTAAGCATTTTTCTTTCACTCTGCATCAGAACTTCATGGTTATTTTTCTCTTCAATATCCTTGTTTACTTACATAGAACACTAGTATTGGTTATCTATGATGTCCTCTATTCGTCACTTTATTCATATTAGAATGATGGTTTTATTTATTCTTTTACATATGTGTTAATTCAACATACTAATCATGAAAAGTGGAACCTTAGTTAATAATCCCATATTTAAAACTATGAGAACATAAGTTCCAAAACGGGGATGGATGTAACATCCCAGGTAATTATAGAAAAATATATTATATTTATATATATATTGAAAATTATGAATATGATTATTATTTTACATAAAAAATGATGCTATGTGTGAATGGGTACCTAAGACACAACAATATGATTCTCTAAAATCATACATTTCCTATAATATTGAGTTATATCGAAAATAATTCATTATTAATATGATTGATTTAAATTTTACATAACACCTAGCTATTGTGTTAGAGGGATTGAGCAGAATTTACTATATCATGTTTTCACATGTATATATAAATAATTATTTTGTGAAAATTAAATTATAAATTAATCTAAAACCATTTTTAAAATGAAATGGAATGTTTTTACTGAAAAAACTATTTAAATGTGAAGAACTGTGTTTCATAGCAATAAATGATCAAATCACACAATTTAAATTATATTAATATATATATATATATATATAATATTAAACATAATGTTTAAAATTCCACGTATGTTTTATATAAATTATATAAGAACAAAATCATGTCTATTGATTAAAGGAGTATTTTTTGAAATATGCTTTTTTACTACATTTTGATGGAAATCCATTTATAAATATATATTTTTGTTTAATTTATATGTTATATTTGAAATAATCCATTTTTTTGAAGTGGGATGTAAAAATTTGATTTTTGTTGATTTTTTGGTATTTTTTCTGATAAAATTCATATTTTAATTAATGATGAAAAATACAGCATTTTAATTCAAAATAACATTTTCATCTAATTTATTTATATAAATAGACTATAATTGTACATGATTTTAAGGTATCATTAGTTTATTTTTTATCAATTAATCCAATGTATGTCATTTAATTACTTTTCAAATCAAAATTAAATAGAAAATCTATGTGAAATTTTGAACGTTTTAATTAATGAAACTATTTTTTGATTCTGTCAATGGGAATATTTTTATAATAAATATTATTACCATAGTTAAAGATAAATATGGTAATTGAAGGTAACAAAAATGTTATAATAATATAAAACTTTCATAACACTTATCCTAATTAAATTATAGGATTATATAAAAAATTAGAATCATTGGGTAGATTTTAGGACCACGTGAATATAGTTGGAAGACTTTAATTCATTTATATTATTTTATTCAATGAATAGTGTTTTTTTACATTTTTTTTCATTAAATGTAACATATTTTAATATAGAGTTATACATGGTATATCATAGATTATAAATAGAATTTATAAATCTAACATTATTACATATATAATAGTAATTTATTTATTAATTTTTGTAATTAAATAATTAAATTTAATTGTGACACGACGATGTTGTAGTAATAGATTTTTTAAATAAAGAATCAAATAAATGAAATTAATTATATTAAAAAATATCTAATATAATATATTTAATTCCATGCAAGAATTTTATGGATTAATATGAAATGTTAGGATTTATTTAATATATATTTTTTAATGTAATATAGTTGTTATGATTTTTAAAAAAAAATCAAGTAATGAATACTGTAAAAATTGAAACAATTCATAACATAAAATAAAAAATATCTTATTAAATGACATAAAATTTTAAAAAACATATTATTGAAAAACCAATACAGATATTTCAAAAAAAATCATTAATGAATAATTCATTTTTTTAATCACTTGGTAATTAATTTGTCTCTTGAATTTTAAATTACTAGATAAAACGATAAAAGTTAAAAATTTTAAACTAAAAATATTTATTAAATTTTTCTTAAAACATTTATAATTTTAATTTTACGACTCATAATCAACCAAAACATATCCTATATTGATAATAAATATTTTTGAGAGAATATGGAATCTAAATTGAATTTATATTATTTTAACACTTTTAATAATTCCTATAGTGCACGTCCACTCTCCTATTAAAAGTCACTCATGTCTATCAATTACTAACACTTCAAAAATCCTTTGTATTTGACATGTTATTTTATAAAACCTTCCTAGAATCCATCACCACAATATTTAAGCATCATTTTAAGCATAACATCCACCTTTCAGGAGTTAATGTGTTATGATGTTTGATCATTCGAAGGAAATGAAATGTTTTTATTTAAGAGTTTCTATTTTATTTCTTCTTACAGTTTCTTTTTATCTCCTTAATAAATGAGGAAATAATAAATATAATATACTAATAAAAATGAGATTTTATTATGTTAATATAATCACCCAAATCCATCTCCAATTTCATCAAATGTGAAATTAACTCTTCATTATTGTATACAACAGAATACTACCTCGTAGATCAATATAGTCAGTTTTTTATTACAAACTCTGAAGTCTGGTCATAATGATGGAAATAATGTTTTTAAATTATTTTCATTAAATTTTAATTAGCTTAAAATTGTTATATATCATTTAAATCTTTACTTTCCATGCACATAAAATTGATAATGTCGTTAGTGGGTATGTGTGGACTATTACCTCCATGAAGCGATATGACACAATATAATTCAATAAATTACCTCTATGATATATATAAGTATATTTAAATTATTAATATGATTTTAATTATTTTTTATAAATCTATAATGTTAAAATAATGTTTACATTCTTTCAATAATTGTAAATGAAATGTGGAGAATTTTACTTAGGTTTATGTACGGCCTATCATCTCAATTATAATAACATTGTTTATTTTTCCTACAATAAATGAATAGTTTTACTTGGAAATAATAATTAATGTATAAAAGTTATTATTATTTCATCTGTTTTATTCTATATATGGTGGACTTATGACCAAATAGACTATTAACCAAAATCTAAGGTCATTTTCAAATCATGTACTGAATATCGACTGAACATCCTATATGAACCTAAATACTTATGTTATTTTTATAACACGATAATAAGGGAAATAAAGTGAATAGTAAATATGAACAATTTTTTAATGATATTGGAAATTTACCAATTTTTATCATTCAATAATACAAATATTGGATGTGGTGAGTCTGACTTATGGTAAGGTACTTCGTCCCAATCTCCTTCCGTGAGGTATATCAGGATGAAATACACCACCTTCTTTCATAGGAATTATAATTAGACATTTTTTGTTTTAATTTATGTCAATTTTTTTGAAAGTAATGTTTTAATATGAAGTGGATTACAAAATAACATGTGTAATTTTTTATGAACACGGTAAAAATAAATTTTCTTCTACCACGATCATTATACAATATATGGATTCCACTCTAACACTTACAATTTTTAAAAAGAGATTAAATAAAATATTCCATTTAATGTATTTTTTTATTGAAAATTATTTTGAGCATGGAATGAATATATAAATATCGTTACATGATATCTTATGATTGAAATGCGATTTTTTATCTTTTATGCTTGTTGAGGTGTTAAGATTCTATTACAGATCATTGAAATATCTCTAGTATATGGTTTTTTATGTGATAAACCAAGGGAGAGTGTGCTTTTGATAGCTCTCCAAATCATAGGGTAATGATATGGAGTTAAATTATATGGTTTCTCCTAATATATTTAGGCAATATACTATAATGGGTATTCTCAATATAATCATAAAAATTACTCCTTATATAGATGTGAAATCTACAATTCTTAGTACGATATAGATGACACAAGCTATGTTTATGATTTATAATCTTTAATATTTATTTCATGAATGTAATTTCTTTATAATGTATGTTAATTAACATATCAATTATGGGTGAAAATTCTGATTTTTTTAAAAAAAAATCAGGTTTCTAATTATTCAATGACTAAAAATGTCATTCTATATTTATATTTGTTACTGATCTTTTTTTTACATCCCATGTTTTTGAGATTTTTTCCACAGTGTATATGGATGATTAAGAGAAAGGAATATGTAAACACTAATGTTATAAAGATTTATATGATGAAAAAAAGAAAACATGTTTTATAGAGTTTTATCTTTGGAAAAAACTGATAGTGAGTAGAAGTGTACACATTGTAGTATTAGTGTTTTTATGTTATAGTTAGGGCCTAATTATAAAAAAAACTATTCCTAAAAGGATGATCAATGTGAATTCATGACTTACCTCAATGTTATGAAAATTTTATGTATGGGGATTTATTTCATAGTCACCGCCATGTATGGATAAATCATGTTTGGTATGAATCGGGGTTTTGATAATAAAATTAGGGATTTTGGAATTTTAAAACAATTTAGGAATATTAAAATCTCACACACATGATTAGAATGATGGTGGAACATGATTTGGTGAATTCCTGCACAATCCATGTGACCATACATTTTTGGTCGAATGTTTTACCATGGGTGGGTGAATAGTCTGGGAAAAATATGAGATTCCCATGAATTACACATTGTTGCGGGGAACAAAATTTTTATTTGGGGGAAGGGTTTGGTCAAACCATGTGAATAATCAGATAAAACTAATAATCCTATTCAAATTAACATGTTATCATGGAACAACCCCATAACTAAACCCTACTCAAATGGATATAAAAAATGATTGAGGAATACTAGAAAACATGTAATTCCATGTTATAGCCTCACCACAATAAAAACATTATATCATTAGAAAATGAAAATAATAATTTTTATTATCAATGTGATGAAGACACTTATTTCTCATCACTACCTCATTCTCCCACAACTCATTATAATAAAAACAATGATTCCATACAAAAAATACCATAGGTATAATCCTCCCGCAGTTTAGTGTTGTCTAAAAATAAGAAAACATGTATGTACATTCATTAATAGATAAATCAGTCTCATAATCATGATCATCCCTTCCTAGAACATAAGATGGGTCAAAAATATACTTCTAAAGCTATGTGATATTGAACATTTTATGTATCTATGTAAAATGTGGTGGATGTTATAAATGTTAATCAATATTATCCACCTCCTCAAGAAACTCAAAAGTTCCAAAAAACCAAGGATCAAGATTACCTCTTAATTGAACATGCCAGAAACACAAACTAGATAAACCTATCATAAAATATTAGTCACAAATAGAAAACTCTAGTTGTCTATAATGATGACTAAAATGAAATTTTTAATGGCTATGAGAAAAAAATAATCTATAAAAAATAAAATAAATCATCTATGTTATAGTATTGAATAAACATTGTCCCAAGAAAGTATCCTAACCAATCTCTATCCAACAAAATAGATATTTACATGACCTCATATCAAGGCCCCATTAAAAGCTATTCTGATATTGGACATGTAACTATTTTTATATGAAAACTCAAAATTCCCCAGTTGTTCATTAAAGGATCCATCATTATCATGGAATGTATCATTCATACTATTCTTTATAATCTATATAGATCTATTAATCCATCCATATTTTTTTATGATATAATATACTCGAACAAACTAGATATACCATCAAAACCGAAAGGCAATTAGATAGATGAGAGGTAAAATGATGATTTCGATCTAATTATATAACATATAAAATTTTATTAAATCTAAATGAGAATAACATATAATATTCTAAATGGGTATAAATTGGGATGATTTTGTGATGTGATCAAAAAAACCTATAACACATTCAAAACCATTGGTTTACCCTTAAACAAAACCCCAAATTACATATAAATCATTTTCTTCATTCATGTGGGCACTAGAAGGGACTAGGGAAATAAAAAAGGAAAATGGTAGTCTTCCAATCCATTTGGAAATTATAACAATTAAAACTAAATTTAGTAATTCCCTCTATCATTCATAGAATCTAGAATCACCAATGCATATTATATAACATCTTTATTGGAACAAGTGCACTTCCTACAGGGAATTTTAGAAACCTCCCATAAGAGATTTTCTCACAAGGAAATGTTAAACATACAAGTTTTTAGAAACATTTGACAATCATATAAGAGAAAAAACATTCATCAATGTTATTTATTAAAAAAAATATTTTCCTTTATTAAAGAGGATTCATCATTAAGAAGTTTTTTCTAAAGAATCATCTTGAGAAGAGTCGAGTTCAACTAAACACTACCCAAACAACACTGACCTCATCCTATTAGAAACTCAAATGAAAAACAAAAAAAAATTCCATAATGTTCCACTTAGTGGATGATTCATTCATGTATTGGGTCCAATATTTCTTCTGAAATCACCATAAAAAATATTCCACATCCCTGAGGTATTTGAAATGTACTATTCAGAATATTGTTGGTATGATATCCAATGAAACTGTAATAGATTAAATTCCTCTTGAGAAGAGATATATCTAAAACTCTAATGGTTTGAAAATTGATTAAATCATTTAAAAAAATGTAATAATGAAAAATCATATGTGATGCATCATGAATATGATCTCGTGGTCACGGGTCAGATAATTTTTCATGTTCATTATATGATATAGAAACCCCATGCCATAATGGGATCTTCTGGCACAAGAATTCATACCAAACCAAAAATTGATGCATAATAAATACCACATATATATATATATATGGAAAACTCATTGAGATTTACCAATACCTTTAAATTAAACAAAATTCATTCCATATCTACATATGAAATCTAGAAATTTTCATTTTTAAATTACTTCACTAAATTGTATTTGATGGCGGTCATTGGACAATCCAACCTAGAAAAATCCTTTACAAAATAGAATTAATACCCAACTAAACATATGAGGCTCCAAAGTTAAAAAATATTACATGGTTTCTCCTATTTAATAATAGATACCACCTTATAAAGATAAATAAAAACACCATGTCGAGATACTTATTTTTTAATTAATATCACATCATTGTTCTACAAATAATATCTATACATATAGGTATAAATTTATTGAGTCCTCAACATTTTTAAAATTCCCTTAGATGAAACAAATGATCCTTCAAAGAATGAGAGTAAACCATAATTTCTTACACAATGACCCCCAAAAACATAACAAGATACTCATGGAATATCATGTTCATCAATTCCATAAAGGTTGCATGAGCATTGGTTTTTCCAAATGGAATGAAAAGATACTAACAATGATAATAAATGCTCTAGAATGTGGTCGTATAGATTATAGATTCTTTTATTCCCATCACGTGATAACTAAATTGAAGACATATCTTCGATATCTACTTTACACCTTTCCATCTTCTCAAATAGATATTTAATCAATAGTAAAAGATAATTGTTCTTTACCATAACTCGATTGAGTTTTGATTAGTCAATATTAAGGAAGTGTTTTCAGTTTTCTTTCATCACAAATATCACATGAACCAACCCTACTTTCAATCATGGTATAATAAATAAATTATAAAATAGATAATAAATCTATGTTTTTCAATCATTATTCATAGCTAATTCCATGAGGTATAAGTTTTTTTACACAAGGATAATACTAGGTAAAAACTGAATAGATAGATATATCTATATTATCAAAGAATATGATTACACAATATTAATTTTAGAGGTTTATGATCATGTTCCACCTAATTTAGTAGAAAATAAAAGATATATGTTCTATAGGTGTCTTGAGTGACCCCCATAACTATAGATCTATGGGGTCATAGATTAAATAAGTCTCAAATTACTAAAATTTTGAAAATGAAATCATGTAATGTATATCAACCAATAAATTTTATTATGTATTATGGAATACTTCTATATATAACCACCATGGGACTCTTCTGAATTGATATTTTAATTAATGTAACCCCATATATTCCCTCAAGGGAAAAAAGAGCACCATTCAACACTGACATATAAGCCATGTCAAGCTCATCCATCAGTGACCTAGTTAGTAAATTAGTATATCAAGTGAGATTCATTGAAAAAATATTTTATCGAATATCAATTCAAATACCCATATCGAACCATCAATCCATAATCTTTTCATTTAATATAATACTAGTTGAAATTGTACAATCTTAACAAAGTGGATCATATACTGTGTCATTATATTATCAACATAATGGAGGTTTAAAAACTGTATATCCATGGGTTGCAACATATAAATTGGATAGAACTACTTTGTAAAACTATCACTAACTCCAATCCACTCAAAAAACTAATGATTATTCACCATTATCATCATATCTCATGATCTATTTCTAGGAACTTTATGATTGAATACAAAATACTACAACTTAATAGCATTGGGAATTTCCCTAAATTAAAAAGAATACCTATATTGTTAATCTAAACCACATTATCATGAGGATATTCACTTCAATAGGATATAGGTGGATTATAAGAAATAAAATCATCCTCATTTTTTCAAGATTAATTATTTTTAAGATTCATAGCTAGAGAATGAATGGGAATATGTTGAGGCGCCTATCTGAAATCATTGATTTCCCACACAATAATCAAATCCATATTCATATCCATAAGGGGATTCTATTATTTAGTCTCAGGATGATATTACTCATTTTTCATATTCCAATGTCTTATTGGAGGCATTATACTATCCAAAATCATCAAAAAATATTAAATTCAAAATAGGATTACATAGATAATCATTTGAATCCACTATAATGGGAATATCAACTATTTTTGATAGGGTATCATTAATTTGATTTCAACATAAAAAAATGATAATAGTAGAAAAAAATAAATTTAATACTAATGAAGCACTTCCACATTCACCAATGATGACATGAGACTCATTACGATGAGTGTTGGCTATGAATTCAGGCATAAATACCTCTTAGGTAGAGAATATCATACATAGTTTTATCTAGAAATCCAAAATATATTATATCATCCATGAAAGATTCTTAATCTACACTTCTGATGAAACTTTTTCACACACAATTATTGATACCTAGGTATCTTGATACTTAAGTTGATTTTGATATATCATAAAGAGAATTAATGATCACCACAGGTTTATAACTAGAACCAAGAATCACACGTGGTAAATGAGGGAAAAATTTCCACAAATATTCATATGATATAAGATACAATTTATCATTCTTAACACTCCAATAGGATAATGTATGTAAATCAAGAGGAAAAAAATCCAACGATATTACATCTTCTATTTCATTGGAATCTTAATAGAGGTAAACTCATACGTCCCATACCATATGTTGATTTAATCTCCACAGTCATCACATTAATCCTTATATGTTCCAAAGGATCAAGAACATGCACCACCTACATGATGAATTTCCATTTTCTATGATCATGTATAAAAATTTGAAAAAACACTCAAAGGGAAGGGTTCTATGTGAGATATACATCCCAGTAGGGTCTTTCCATGGGGCCCATAATCAATACCAAGACAATTTAAAATTAATTATATGAATTTTAATAAAACAATAAATAATATTGGATTTTTCGTATTTATAAATAAAACACAATCTCTTTACAATATATGGTAGATATATAAAAAACATTTAAACGAGATGAATGATTATTTACAAAAAAAAATTACATAACAAATATGGCAGAACAGAATAGTTCAATAATCAATGACTTGTATATCATATCTCACAAATGCTTTCAATAGTACATGTACATAATTCCAATGGTAATTTATTTTATTGGGTAATAATATAGTCTCATATCTCATTATGATTATGACTATAGAAAATAACCAAAAAAATACACCCTATTGGGGAACCCTATCAGGGGTAGTCTACACCCCAATAGGGGAACCCATTATAGGTATTTAGGATACGATCATTTTAGTAAAAATTTCATCTCAATGAATTTATTTGAAGTTATAGGCTTGGAATCCATGTCATAGATACCAATAGATATTGATTCTAATATGTGATTTAATGACATATCAATAAAATTGTAAATCATTTATTTTATACTATTTTAAATTACAATTTCACAATTTTAGTCATTTAACATTTTTTATTAATTTTCATAAAATCTATGATTTTCATCATTAATCTCTATTTCCAATTACTATTAAATTGAATCCATTTTCACTATATGACTCATTAAAACATTTCCTCAAAATAATTTAAAAATTATGTGATATTATTTCATAAACACAACCAACACATTCTATTGTGTTGAAATTGGTATTTTAAAAAAATTCCATAAACAATTAAAATCATCAATCGAGTCATAAAAAATGATTTTTTTCAATAATTTAAAATTTTATCTAATTTTAATAAAGAAATTCATGTTTTCGATTGAATGTATATGGGTTATGGAACCTATTAATTTTTATCAATGATCCAGAAATGAAACCAAAAATATGGCTTTCCGTCTAAAAAATGTTGGAATTGATGATCAATAAACACATGCTTGTATCATGATACAAACAACTAGAGATTATATCCACAAATAACATGATTATAAATAAAAATATTTATAGGAGATAATTATATTTTTTAATATACTACATGTGAAGGTATTAACATATCCATATGGGATCGATCAAGATTAATGCCATATTGATCTGCTAAGGAAAGGGTTTAGAGGAGCAGAAAACCCCACATGGGGGCCTAAAAATAAGTGTAAAGTGTGTTATATATGAATGGGATGAATATAAACACGAACATTAGTGGGGGTCAAATATTTTAAAATAATTTTCAAGAACTTTAAAATCATCTAATAATAATAAGCTAGAGGGGTTATTATTAGGGAAGTCGTGTAGAAATGATGCATTACCTTCTATGTAGGGTTACAAAATTTGTACATGGGGTTCATGATTTATAAAAACAATGTGCTAACCATGTATATCCCAAATATTATCAAAACAATACCAACGATATCCCAAAATATCCTCAAAATAAGACCCCTCTCAAAAGGTGATCAAAATAATGGTTAACGAATACCTGAAAACATGTAATGAGATGTTACATATATTAAATGACTAGAACATATAGAGAGTGGATGTACATATTGATGATATATTATTGATATTTTTTTATCTATGTTGTTGAAGAAGGTATGAATTGGATATGAGATGTAGTTCCATTGTACATTTGAGGGGAGAGGCATATTTTTCATTATTCTAAAAATTAAAATAGTAATATATCACTACCATGGTCATGTGGCACTAAATTAGATAAATAGAAAATACGGGATGTTATTGGGATGAAATTCATTAACCCAACACAATTTAAAAATATATTTGGTTTTTTTACACATTTATATCTAGTTTAACGGCTTATTAACCCCTTTAACAATTACTATATTTTTGAATTATTTCCTATGTTTCATTTAAATATGAAAAAATTATATTGTTTAATGTTCATTTATAATTTTTTTAAAATTTTATCCAAATAAATTCCTATAATTGGTATAATTAAAATTAAATAATTTCCCAGAATAAAATTGCCAGAAATGTTTATAAAAAAATATTTTTCACCAAATAAAATAAGAATATTATATGTTTTCCCTTGTAATCAACATTAAATTAATTTACGTTAATTAATTGAATAATAAGTATTAAAATTAAAATGAATCCATAATATATATTATTATAATCATTAATATATACCTATATTGTGCAACTCAAATTAGGTTTCTAAATAATTTACCTTTATAAATTATTGGATTTTATATTCATTTTGTTTACATTGATATCCAATGTATGATTTATTGTACAATAATTACTAGTAAATTTCACCAAAACACATTTCATTATTTAACTTGATACATATTTTATATAAAAAATATAAAACGTGAATACTATACATTATAACATTAAATGATTTTATTATAATAATTTACAATTGAGTACTTATTTTCCATAGGATTGTTAAGCATATCCGTAATAATGAAACATTTTATTCATGTAATTATTTTTTTATTAGAAATTAATATACTCTAATATAATGGGTTTGTTATATAAGATATAATTATTTAATTATATTTCATTAATTTTATTTTTTTTTCTGTAAATAATGATATCAATGTAATAAAAATGGAAAAATATATTCTTAAATATCCGAGATGTAAAATTATTACGACATGAAACATATCAATATATTTTGAAATAACTTATTTAATATTATTTAATTTTGATTCATTTATATTTCATTTCAATTAATTTAATTCCTTCTATTATCTTGAAAAATTCCATACATTAACATTATAGTGTTTTGTCTGGGGACATCTCTTAGACTATATCCTATAAATATCACATTATATATTATATGATTTATGAAAAAAATATTAGAACAAAAAAAATATCATAAATAATCAAATATAGTATTTAATCTACAATTAAATAAATATATTTTTAATGATGTGTTAAATTGATTGGTAAAAATAAAATAAGATATTGCAGAATCTTGTGTTCATATATAAGTATAAAATTTATCAATAAAATATAGGTTTCATATACAAGTTTTATTTTTAAATAGAAAAAATATATGCTAAAATACATTTATTATAGAATCATTTTTCATATGTTCAACCCTTCCATACATTATTGATTTTACTAAAGATTCTATATCAATTTTGTTAATTCAAAAAGATTTTAAATACAATATTAATTTCTAAAATAAATGATTTTTATAATAATGTAATTATCATACATTAAATTAAAAAATAATATTCATGTCCTTTAAATCAATTTATTTTATTAAAATATACACCACATACGTTATAGAATACTAAAATTCATTAAAGCCTCTAGAATTTCCATTATATCATCACATAACTGAATGGAAATTATGGTCATATAATTTTTATAAATTCTATGACTATTTCAATTATGAAATGGGGAATATAGGTTTAATTTTATATGTTTAGATTGATAATTTGATAAGAATCTGTATATAGTTTAGAATTAGAAATATGACTTATAACAGCCCCATGGAATTGTACTTCATCGGTAACCAAGTAGCGTTACTACCTTTGTATTCATAAATATTATTTTTTTAATGTAAAATTTTATAAAATGAGGAAGAATATAAACTAAGACTCAAATATCACACAAATAATAAGTAATTAAATAATGTATATTTTATAAATAATTATCATCACTCACAGATCATAAAATTTTATTTGATTTTTTTTCAAAAATCATAGTTGGTGCATTTATCCAAATACAATTTATCCCATCCTCTTGGATAATTAATTCAATGGTACATTATTTAATACAAAAAATTTTATAAAAATGAATCAATTTGAAATATGTTAATAGTGGGATGTTAATTTCAATTTCTTAAATGTGTCTGTTATATCCATTATAATTTGATCATTATAGATTTTTATTGAATGGGAAATACTAGAAGGGAATAATAATATAATATGTATCCTAAAATATATCATTATATTTCCCTTTATATTACCTAAATACTTATCAACATATATTAATACATTTTGAATACATCATTTATTATAATAATTTATTTTCAATCGTGGATTATTTTTTTATGGATATATATCATATGATAAATTTTAATAGTTGGATATATTTTCGACAAATTGTTGTAATAAAATGTATATTTCAATTTATTTTTGGGATATAGTGAGTAGGTTACATTACTTTATTTTGGATAAATAATATTCCCATTGTTGAAATCTATAGGTCCATTTCATATTAATTACTTTCCCATATTTGAATAAACCAAAATTTATTAATATTTATTTTTCCCGTTCATTATTTTTTTTGGAAACATTTTGGAGGTAGTTCATTAAACCCCTATTGATATTAAAGAAGGAAGTGATATTTTTTTGAAATATTTTCTTCTAACGATTCAGAAAGGGTAAATTTTATTGTGATTTACTAAAAAATAATAAATTTACATTAAATAATTTCTATAGAACATAGTATTTCATTTATTTCTGATATTTCATTCTAGAATAAACAATAACTCCACTCTAAGTGACTTATTCATTAGAAATATTTCATGGAAAGTGTTTTTATACAAGTAAACACTATAAATATTTTGAGTTTTGAATCGTTTTTAATTTTCATTAAAAATTACATAATCATTATTCTATTTTATTTTCTTATTTTATGAAATAAATAGTCAATTAAAATATTATTATATGAAATCCATTTATTAATATAAATATTCATCCAAATAGTTCATAATTGTATGGTATATTTTTTAAGGAATAATGTTTCTTATAAAATTGTCTTCTTTGTCATATCAATATAAAATAATGCATTAAGAAATGTGGGACAATTTCCAAAAACCTTGAATGAAAAAGCTATGAATCTAATTTTTAATAATATGATGATATTTCTAGGACACTTAATGCTTCGTGAACCATTCCATGTATCCATATAGTTTTCCCTTATTCATCAACCATACTCTCTATATCTTCATTAAAATTGTATTAATTTTTATCGTATGAAAGAATTTCTATTAGGTGATTAACAGAAGTCCCTTATAATAATTTTTTTCTCATATGATATAAATAAAATATTAATTATTTTCATACTGTTACAAAAAATGATAAAAAACCACAATTCCTTTATCACCTACAATAATAATTATAGATTCTCAAGCTATTGTAAAATATTTGGGTCACTAATTAGTATAATCAAAAAATTAACCATGTGAAATTGGAATGAATTTTATTAGATCAGTTTTAATATGATATTTAGATTGTAAGATGTGTTTTTTACTCTTTAAATTGGGAAAATATAAAATCCGTTAAAAATTAATTTTTTAATTGATCGATGATCTCAATATTCAACATAATATTTTCAAAATAAAACTATCAATAAAAAGTGTTTTTTGTTTCATATGATTATAATAGGTAATTATATTTATAAAAACATATATGTCATCAATTTCTCATAGGTATTATTTTATTTATAATTATTTTGAATTATTTTATTATTTTATGATCTAATACCCTATCATAAAAAAATCTCAGAATTTTTATTAAAATATATTTTAATGAAATTTAATTGATGATAGAATGTGATTAATCATCCTAAAAATGATTCTATAATTTTAACAATAAATATAATATGGGATTTTAAAAATAAAAATACAACAATGAAAAATATTGTAACAAAAAATTCATATTATCTCTAATTGTACATAAAATTATAAAAATAAATTTTTGGTTTCACTTTTCTTATTTCATATAAGAATATGATATTTCATATATTAATTTTTAATTAATATAGTCCATTGACTTCATAATTTATAAGAAAAATTCATTTAATAAACTAGTGAATAGTTAGATAACAAAATAATTTTTCATTACCAATGTGTATTCTATAAATTTACATTGATATTATATTCCCATATTACTACACATAATAAAGGAGTAAATCAATTCCCAAGTGTGGGTTGGTATCAGTTATGTATGTCCCAGGGGTGATGAGTGAATCCTCTTCGTCTGTGTTATAAAACATTGAACTGCCAAGACCCATAGTCCATAGCACGTGATGTTAATAAATTGTCTATACTCATGAATTTAAAGTGGTACGCCATACCATGGTAATTATCTATGCCCACTCGTCTCCATATGAGTGATACAATCTGATCCTCCTCACATGGAATTTGGTCTACCTGAGGTAGCTTCCATGCGTAATCCCCATAACATCCCTCTCTAACATATATTTAGTGACACAACAATCTATATTACAAAAACCTCTCATTTATCACACTGAGAATGAATCACAAGGGCTTAGAGGATAGAAGTGATAGTTCCACCCTTCTTTCAGGAATCCCTCATAAAGTAATCCTCCTACCCCTTCATTCCAAGCCCGACATGTTTTTATCCTAGTATTATAAATTGGTTACATAGGGTTCCTCCTCATGGTTCAATCCATACCACTAGTAAACTCAAGTGCTCCCTTCCATGACCCGTCCTCGGGGCCCGTGCCGTGACTACCCCAAGCCCGCCTTCCATAACCTAGGGGCCAGTAACTAGAACAAAACGTATAAATCCTGATAAAAAAGGAAGGGATTGCCTTTATAAAAGTAAACAAACACAACAGAGTATGAAACAGATGAAAGAACTTTGTAATACTAATACAAAAGTAAGTGCTGAAAGGAACGGGGCTAGAAATACAAGCCCCACAGTAGGTATAGTAAAACTGAAATGCTATTTCAACTGTTGTAAATTAAAACAACAACCACTAAGTCATCCTCTGGTAATCCCACCCGAACGGTGGGTACAGATGGCCTCCTCAGAACCTCGGGTCTGGCAATGCACTCCATGTACGTCTCGCCAAGTGTTCTGCCTCCGGGTACCGTCCCAGTCCACAAGCCTCCACCTTAATCAGTGTTTTCTTTCGTCTGCATCCAACACAATGTAGTGCGGGCATATCTCATTCAGGGGTAAGTATACGATACTCAATAGAGACATCAGGACCCCCGAAGGTCTCCTAGAATCCAAAAATGATAAACCACATAAGAATGATACAATCAAGAAGTATCAACCAACTCTTACATGGGTATATGATCATACACATACCTAATTTATCAATCAAAGTTCAGATCCAACTCTCGAGCCCAAGCACAACCCCATCCTCACAGGAAATCAAGTCAATTGCATCAGTGATAATGATTGAAAGTAAAGACTGAGCTCACACAGGTATACATCTTTCATATAGCGATAGAGATGATCAAATGTAGTCACATATTCATCATAGCTGTCAGACCCACGTAGGATACTAGACCTGGTAAGCTATCGAAACCACGTAGGATACTAGACCAGCTACTATGTCGGACCCACGTAGGATACTAGATCAAAAGTTAAACTTTCAGACCCCCTTATAATACAAGTACATTTGACATCACTGTCGAACCCACGGAGGATTCTAATATAGTTGTCGCCACCGTCGAACCCATGGAATATTCCACCATGGTAGTCGTTGTAGTCACAACCATCAATAGGGTTCTCGCACACTGCATGCTTGTTTTTGGGAGGGTCCGGTCCTCAAGCAAACAGGGTCGTTACATCAACTATCACGAAGTCCAGATTTGATGTACCGCAATGTTCCGTCTCATCAAAAGAAACCCAACGCGATAGACGGCACGTCAATCGGACGCCCAGTCTGAGAGATATCTTCTTTTCCGTTATAGGGGCCTGGTTAGAAATACGCTCGTTCCAAACCCGACCATTTTTTCAAAACTGACCAAAACTCACTTAGAGTATTGTAAAAGCACCGATTCGTTGTGAGGTTTTCAGTGCTGCAAACGGAGCGTCAATCGGATGCACGGTCAGGATGTTATTCACATATAAGCGAAAAGGGCTCGACCTGTCAAGTCCGGTGGGCTGGCAGGTCAGCCCGTTCTGGCTCGGCGGGTCCGACCTGGCTAAGGGGTCGGCCCCGCCTGATAATGCGCGGCCCGGCCCGGTGGGGAATGACCCGGCCCGTGGCAGGTGGCCTGACCCACGTAAGGTCGCGACCCGGTCCGCGGCACATCCAGCTGGCCGAGCTGGTGCGGGGGGGGGGGGGGGGGGGGCGCAGCCCCCCAACATTGCGAACCGGTGGCGCCGCCCTCCTATTCGGCCGGCCAAAGCTGGCCGGTCTTTCCATGGTGGGCGACCTACATGGGCGGTCGGCGACCGACCACCGCCTTCGCTCGCCACCACCTTCGTTCGCCCCCTCCAAAATATTCAATAATCGTCGGAGGGTCGTCGGGCCGTTTGAGTTCGGCATGCACCCTCCGTGTTAGTCGATATCAATTGGCCGAAGATAATACAAGAATTAACCAAGGACGAAATATAATTTCATTTACTTAAAATTATATAAAACCCCCTACCTCGATTTCAAGAGCAGAGCACGTCAACGAGCCACGGAAGACGAGTGTCGCGGAGGTTTGGCTTTGCGGAATACAGACGTCGATTCTGTTGACGTCGGGGTGCGTCCGAAGGAAAGAATCATTGGAGAAGTCCATCACATTCTTTATTGAATAATTATGTTCTTCGTCGAGAGAGGAACACCTTCTTCTAATTCTCCAAGGGTTTCCCCAGTGAAATATTTTCCAAGGAAAACATTAAAATAAGGCTTCTCATTATATTAAAATTTCCATGCAATTCAAAACGATTCAAAAATAATTGTTCACCACCAACTTAATTAAAGTAGGCGTTAATTATTTGGGTTGGTACAATTTATGGGAAAGTATGTGGCCTCATTAATTCATGGGAATTCCAATAGTTTCAAAAAGGGGGGCTGAAGAGTTCAATATTCAAAAGAGAGGAGGTGGAGAGTTCATAGTAAATGAAAGCCAGTTAATGGATTGTTTAAGGGATGTTGAAAGGTTAGGGGCTCATGTGGGCCCCACCTCACATTATCGTCTCATGGGAGGTTATGTGGGAGTGGGACCCACCTCTAACTTCTCCTTGTAGGAAATAACCACCAATTATAAATAAAATTTTGTACAATAATTTTATTTAATTTATTATAATCCCCAAAAATTAACATTCAACCCACATAAAATGAAACTGCGGTAAAGGTCCCCTTAAGAGAATATTGATGTTGTGATTTCATCGGTACCCTTAGATTTCAATTCTGATCACTGGTTCAAAAGATAGAAAAAACCACACGTTTGTTTTCTGAACGTACCCAAACAAAACATTAGAAATTGATTTCGGGCACACCGGGCCTCAGAATCAGGTGCCGTCAAAAACAGGAGACTCGTAAAATTCCAAAGTATTTAAGAAAAAAATTTCATTGAAATTTCCAAGTCATTATATTTCTCCCACCTCTGGTCTTTACGTACTCGGCCATGCACATAGGACCCGCTGTCGTCGATCCTCGTTCTCTACTGGGACCTCTATTAATTTTTCCATGTCCTTGATGTCTAGATCCTCGTGGCCGATGATGCGGCTTGGGTCATGCAAGTATCTTCTCAGATAAGATACATGGAAGACATCATGCACCATGTGCAACTGCGGTGGAAGGGCTAGGCGGGAAGCCACCTCGCCTACTCTGTTGAGGACTTGGAAAGGTCTGATGAATCAAGGAGATAACTTGTTGCCCCGGCCAAATCTCTGTATATCTCGTCGAGGTGAGCCCCGTAAGAAAACATGGTCTCCATACTAGAACTCTAGTGGTCTTCGTCTCCTATCAGCATATGACTTCTATATACTCTGTACAGTCTTCATCCACTCTTGGATGATCTGAACCTTCTCTGTCACCTCTCCGAGCGGTAGAGTGCCCAATCTCCAACTGAGAGTATCTGCTACAACGTTCCCCTTCCCAGGAGTATACACTATCTCGAAGTCATAGTTCTGGATGAACTAGAGCCATCGTTGCTATCTCAGGTTCAGGTCCTTCTACGAGAAGATGTACCTGAGACTCTTGTGGTCAGAGTAGACTAAAAATGACTCTCCCATCAGATAGTGCTACCACATCATCAAGGCGAAACCAATGCTACTAACTCTAGGTCATGTGAAGCGTAATTCTACTCGTGCTCTCTCAACTTTCGTGAACCGTACCTGATCACTTCTCGCTCTTGCATCAGAACACACCCAAGTCCGGTCCCTAATGAGTTGCAGTAAACTACGTACCCTACGAACTCCTCTGGTTGCCTCAAGTTGGGCACACTGGTCAGCCTCTGCCTCATCTCATGAATGCTCTGCTAGCATCTCTCTGACCACACGAAGGTTTTCCCATTCATCGTCAAAGCTGAATGAGTGGCAACAACTCTGGAGAAGTCTAGAAAAAATCAAAGTCTGGCTGACTCATTATTGATCGACAACACCCACTTATGCATGATTCCATCATGTGGTTCATGGGGTTTCCTTTTCACTAACCAAGGAAAACCCGTCCAATCGTTATAGGTAAACCACAACGTTTTTTTCCAAATACAGTGAATCTGTGAATGAACTGTGGTTGCCCAGTCCATATCCAAACTATCGTCGTAAGGCCTCGATGCTGCCACCAAGTGGTTCCAACCAAAACTCTCACCTCAAGGGTTAAATCACACCATTGGCATTAGCGTGATTATCGAGTCTCCTCCCAATAGTATCTCCAGACGTGAGAGTCAAGTCAACGACTTAAACAGAGACACTAGGTCTGTGACATAATTCGTTGAAGGAAGGAATGATTCGTATCAATCTCTGTTGATACAGAAGCAAGTAGTAGACACAGACCGTACCTCGAATCATTCCTAGAGCCCTTGGGTTACACTCCTAGACAGCATGTATCTATTCCCTTTCCCTTCCCTCCAACTCCCAGAGCCTAGAGGGGAATACAATGGAGGGTGGTTGTAACTTGTCAAAATTTTCACAACCTCATGCTACTCTCTTAGCTCTACTTCCATGTCTGCTGCCCTGCAGATTCATCTTTCCTTAACACTTCCTCTTCTCAAATGATTCTACACGCTCTAGTCTCTGAGACTAGTTCCAGTTTCATGATTCTCACTAATAACATTCACTGGCTGTATCCGCCCAGCCCAAGATTGTTCAACCACAAATGTTCTCTCTATCACCCTAACATAAGTAGGATTGCTTTAGAGGAAAAATTGTTGGCTTAAATATCCTTAGACACACCTTGGGCAGAGATCGGAGCTCTAAATCTCTGATTGTATCATATACATAGAGTTCCAGTAAAGATTGGTATGCCTTGATGAATACTCACCTACTGTCACATTGTCATGTCGAAGCTGTATATGCTCTAGAAAACTCACAACCACCTTCTCAAGATATTCCTCAACCCCCTGTGGGTCAGTATTTCCTCGAATCTTGAGGTATATCTTGTGTTGAAATACATGTAAGGCACTAAGCCTACATGTGTCCTCTACCGGTACCACCCGTAGTGTCTGCTGACCAATGGGAAGTGATATAGTTGGCCCACTGCAAGAACGAACCATCTCCAAAAATGGTCCAAGTACTGAAACCTCATCATTATACAGAACATCCTCATGGTCACTCTCTGAAAATGATTTTTTAGCTACGATCAAAATAAACTATACTAGTTCCTCAACTAGGAAGAAAACTCCAGTAATCGCCTCAATCCAGTCCTCTACTTCCTGGGAATCTTTCTCACCTCGAAACCTCGGAGGCCTCTGACACTGTAACTTGTGCGACACGCTCAGTCAGCGTGCACCATATTCCAATGCGGCTGGTGGCATCTTTTTCCCAATGGTTGGTGGTGCTGCTGGTATACCACCCAAAGGTGCCATCAAAGTAAGAGGGTCCTGCATCAGAGCCTCATCGCTCAGTGGGCCATCATCAGGTACTCTCCCAGAAACCCTAGCTGGCATTCTTCGCAGCAGCATCCTGATAAGGAACAGGTGCACCACAGTCAAGAAGTTATACCTAGTGAGCTGACTCAAAGAGACCACAAAGGAATCTCTTGAAACACAAATGCAATCAGTGTTTTCGTTCACTGAGTCGGAAATCAGAGGTCAGGGTCCTGGTGTATGGATACGTCGACCACCACAGCAACACTGGACTCCCTGGAATGAAACCACACTCAATACTATTAACATGATTTCTTCATAGTAAGACAATATCAATGTCCTAAATATGGTAGTAGAACTGATTCCTCTGATACCAATTTGTCACGACTCATCCTCAGGGCCCCTGCCATGACTAAACCAAGCCCTCCTTCCATAGGCCAGGGTATGGAGACTAGTACCAAAGATGTAAATCAGGATAAAAAGTGAAGGCATTTCCTTCATAAATGTAAAATAACACAATAGAGTACACAACAGAAGAAAGACCTATGTAATACTAATACACAAGTATGTGCTGAAAGGAAAGAGGCCAGAAATAAAATCCCAATAGTAGGTATGGTACAACTGAAAATCTAGTTCAACTGAAGTAAAGTAAAATAGAAACCAATGATTCATCCACTGGGAATCCCACCTAAAGTGTTGGTACATATGGCCTCCTTAGCACCTCAGTTCCAGTCATCCTTTTCATGTATGTCTCGCCATGTAGTCTATCTCCGGGTACCATCCAGCCCCACAATTCGCCACCTCGATCAGTGTTGTCCGTCATTTGCATCCAACACAATGTAGTGTGGTCATAGCTCTTCTATCATCTTTGGGATGCCTTGATATGATGCTAAATGATTTTCACCTTCTCCACCAATTACTCGACCATTACTGGTCCAAACAACATACGTTCATCGAACTCATCCCAACATGCCAGTGTTCTGCACCTTTTCCCATACAGGGCTTCATATGGTGCCATTTGGATGCTCGATTGGAAACAGTTATTATAAGAGAACTCAACCAGAAGAAGATGTTGATCCCATCCACCTTTAAAGTCCATTGAGCACGCTCTCAACATATCCTCAAGTGTTTGGATAGTCTGCTCGGATTGGCCATCATTTTGAGGATGATAGGCTGTACAGAAGTTCAGTTCAGTTTTCAGAGCATGATTAAGACTCTTCCAAAACATAGAGGTGAATCTTGGATCTCGGTCAGACACAATAGATATTGGTACTCCATGCAACCTCACCACTTCCCTGATATATATTCGTGCCAGTTGATCCAATGAGAAATCCTACCGAATAGAAATGAAGGGTGAAGTCATTGTTAGATGATCCATAACAACCCAAATTGCATTGTTGTCTTTGGATGTCCTTGGAAGTCTAGTGACAATGTAAATGGTGATGTTATCCCATTTCCATTCTGGTATGGGCAATGGTTGCATCATCCCATTGGACTTCTTCCTCTTTGCCTTCACTTACTGACACACCAGGCACATTGATGTATATTCAATGATCTCCTTCTTCATATTATCCCACCAAACGTTTTCTCGAAGATCTCGATACATCTTTGTGCTCCCTGGGTGAATAGAAAAATTTGACCTATGTTCATCATCCAAAAGATCCTTCTTTATCTCCAATCTTAATGGAACACATAGTCTTTTCCCAAACCGCACAATTCCATCTTCATTAACATTAAATTCCTAGGATTTCCCTTTTTTGATAGCGTCCACCTTTTCCAGAATTCCCACATCATCCTTTTGAGCATCCTTTAACCTTTCCAAAAGAGATGGTTGAGCAATAATTTGTGAAAGGGTTGATTTTTTCCCTTATTTATGATTCCCACGTCCTTCTTAATCATGTCTATGAAGATTGGATCCTTCTCAATTCTCATCATTGATAGAATTACTAGGCCCTTTCTACTTAGGAAATCTGCCACCTTGTTCATTTTCCCAGGGTTGTAATGTATTGAACAGTCATAATCCTTGATGAGATCTATCCATCTTCTCTAGCGCATATTAAGCTCTTTCTGTTTGAATATATATTTAAGACTCTTGTGGTCAGTATATATCTCACATTTCTCTCCATAGAGATAATGCTTTTTGATTTTCAAGGCAAAGATCACAGCCGCCAACTCCAGATCATGCGTTCGATAGTTTCTCTCATGGATTTTCAACTACCTTGAGGCATAGGATATCACTTTTTTATTCTGCATCAGCACACATCTTATTCCCTTCTTCGAAGCATTACTGAATACCACAAAAAGCTCCCCACTTGTGGGTAATGTGAGCACGGGTTCAGTGATAAGCCTCCTTTTCAACTCCATGAAGCTTTCTTCGCATTCATTACTCCAAGCAAAATTTACTCCCTTTTGAGTTATCTTGGTAAGAGGGTTGGACAATCGTGAGAAGCATCTCACAAATTGTCTATAATATCCAGCTAACCCCCAGAAGCTACGGATATCCATTACCGATGTTGGAATCGGTCATCCCTCAATTGCATCTGTTTTGGAGGGGTCCACAGATATTCCATTGCTTATGATGATATGGCCCAAGAATGAGACCTACATCAACCAGAACTCAAACTTTCTATACTTTTCATAGAGATTCTCCTTGTGCAATGTCTCTAGTACAGTTTTTAAATTCTCCTCATTATCCTCCTTGGTTTTGGAGTATATTAGAATATCATCTATAAAGACTACCACAAATTTCTCAAGGTAATATCTAAATACTCTATTCATCAAGTCCATGAATATTTCTGGAGCATTGGTTGGTCCGAAAGGCATTAATATGAATTCATAGTGCCTATACCTTGTACGAAAAGTAGTCTTGGGGACATCTTCCTTCTTCACCCTTACTTGATAATATTCCGACCACAAATCCACCTTGGAGAAGTATTGTGCTCCTCGCAGCTGATCAAACAAGTCATCGATTCTTGGGAGAGGATACTTGTTATTTATCGTGATTTTTTTAAGTTCACGATAATCGATAAAAGCCGCATTGACCTATCCTTCTTCTTGACGAAGAGGACTGGTGCACCCCATGGTGAAGCACTTGAGCGTATAAACCCTTTATCCAAATTCTCCTGTAGTTGTTTCTTTCACTCATCAAGCTCAACAATAGCCATTCTATATAGAGTCTTGGATATTGGTATCTCTCCAGGTATAAGTTCAATTGAGAACTCAACATCTCTTCTTGGAGGAAGACCATGTAGTTCCTTGGGAAACACTTCAGCGAATTCCCACACAATAGGCATTTCTTCAAGGATGGTTTTTTCCTTGGACTCAATCATCTGAGCCAGATATGCATGCTCATAAGGCAGTAATATCTATGCTTGAGATGATGGAGCTAAAGGAGATTCATCTTCTTCCTGACACTTGTAAAGAATCAGGGGTCAATTCCCTATATGGAGTGTGATTTTCCTCTCCTGACAATTTATGTTGTCTCTATATAAGGAAAGCCAATCCATGCCAATAATTGCATCAAATCCCACCAGAGGGAGTATGATGAGGTTTTCCGTGAAATTCAATCCACAGATTATAATAGGGGAGGACTTATACTCATGGGATACATTGATTTCCCCGTTTTCCGTACTCACCGACATCTTTACTTCCATGATTTTTGGTGGTGATGGGATTTTTCTACTAAACTATTGAGATATAAAAGAATGCGTAGAACCTGAATCAAAAAGTGTGTTAACTATTTCTGATTGAATGACTAGCGTACCTGTCACCACTTCGTTGTTGGGGTTCACTTCGGCAGAAGTGATGGAAAAATATCTTCCTTGCTGTCTTGGATGTTGTGGGTTGCCTCTGATAACCCTTGGATTAGGGAACTAATTTTCATAATGACCCGGTTCTTTGCATTTGTAGCATTGAACAACGCGTTGATATTCGAATGGAGCATTCCTCTCCTCTGTCGCATCTGCGGGTCCTTCTTGCCGACAGTTAACAGCTAGGTGCCCTTCTCTTCCACACCTAAAGCATTTTCTCGTCCCCTTAAGTCAATTTCCAGGGTTCTTCTTTCCACACATTTGGCAAGTGGGGGCTGGATCTTCTTAGTATCGTTGGATTTATCCATCGGACCACCAGCATTGAAGTCCACCTTCTGCTTCTTGTCCCCATGATACCCCTGTGATTCCCCAACCTCCATTTTGAACTTGAGGGAACATCGGACAATTTCTTCATAGCTATCGAAGTCACTGATCTCTAATTCTTTCAGCAAGCTAGGTTTCAGCCCCCCAAAGAAGCAGTCGACCTTGCATTCAAGGGAAATTACAAAGCCGGAAGCGTAGCGTGAAAGCCTTGCGATGTTTGCGTCATACGCTCCAACATATTCTTCATCGTTTTTCTTGAGGGAAAGGAAGTCCCTATCCATCTTAAGCTAGAGGGTGTGCAGAAAATATTTATCAAAAAACATCTTCCGGAAATCATTCCATTCCAACGCCTCGATCTCCTCCTCAGGCTTCGTATTTTTGATCAACGTCCACCATTGATCAGCTTCAACCTCCATACGATAAGCCTCCATGAGAACCTTCTATTGTTCAAAACATTGGAGGACGGAGAATATCTTTTCAATAGGGTTGATCCATTTTTCAGTGATCATGGGTTCGGATGATCCACTAAAAGTATGATGCCTTTTTCTCATGAAGCTCTCGATAGAGACTTGTTCTTTGTTGGGGGGGGGGTGAACGTTCTTCTTGACCCGTGATTCTTTTCAAAACATGTGTTATATGAGAGAGAAGTGTGACAAAGTTCGTGATTCCTACTCACATTGGATTTGGCATCTCCTTAGTACAGTCATCACACTGATCTTCACATCAGTTGTTAGCCCGAGTCCTCCTATTACCGGCCATTGGCTGGAATAAAAGGAAATTTAGGGGTAACACATAAAGGGTAATCCAAAGAAAAATGCTGATGACTCAAAAAATGAAATTTTATTTCCTTAACTCAGGAGTCTATAGACTTCAATCTAGGATTTTCATGATCTACTTTCTAATATATATTCTTAGGGGCATTTTTCCCTTAATAAGGATATATACTAAGATTGTGAATTTATCAAAATATATCCCTCGGGAGTGTCATAACCAAGAGTGAAGCAAGGCCCATTGTCATGCAACAGTTCCCATTCGATTCTAGCTCAAAGAGGGGATTTCGGGTTTACCCCTAGGATACATTTGTGCTAGAGCCGCCTCTACCTGCTCGTATCCAGACAGGGATGTATTTGTTTGATAAACCACTTACTTAGTATTTACCAAAACTTATGGATGTTTTTATTATACATAGTTTTGTATATAAGGATTTACTAGGTTTTCCTAATCCAAAAAATAACTAAAACTATCCTCTGATACCAACTATGACAACCCTATTTGTTTATTACAACTTAATGAAAATTTGACAAAAATGAGAAAGGAAAAAAAACCCTTACTTGGAAGTGTTCTTCCAACGGATAGAGAGAGGCTTGTGAGAGGCTTCTTGGGAGATTGGGGAACCTTGGAGGATTATAGAGAGAGTAGGAAAGAGGATGGACGAACTCCACGGGATTTTAGTGAGGAGGATGTGGGAGCATGGGTGGGTTTATATAGGAAAGGTGAGGGAATTATTTATTATTTAGGTTTGGGTCCCCTTACATTAAATTAATCCAAACCACAAACCATACCATGGTTTTTTCCCATGGTTTTTGGCAAAGGGATGAGGAATAAAATATTTTATAAGGTCCAAGTCCGAACTTCTTAAAATAATAAGGTTGCTTATGTGGAGGTGAGTCACACTCCCATGGAAATTAATTTAAAAAGGAAAAGTGTTGAATATGTCATGAGGGGTCCATTAATGCTTTGAAAAGTAAGTAAAACAAACCCAAAATCACATTATTTTAATGATACAACATATATTGGCCGATCATAAAGATTATGGTATTTTATTATATCACTATTGGGTCATTATGATGTCATAAAACACATTATATATTTAAACGTTATTTAATTTTTACACAAAAATTTGACTGTCTCAGAAAATTATGAAAAATTCACCATTGGATAATTTTGACGTCTTGATTCCAGAAATGACATTTATTTTATCTAAAAAAGTTTCTAAATATGTTAATTTTCACTTTTAAAATAAAAACCAACCTTTATCGAAAATTCACATGTTTTGACAGAAATGGATTTCAACCCTTAATATAAAATTTTAATTGCATTCATAAAATTATAAGATCATTTATATTTAATAAAAATTAATTTAATAATATTATTATTGTTTTATTAAAATATTATTTAATTCAAAAATCCCTTAATTTAATAAAATATATTTCTTAATTAAATAATATCTAAAAACACCATTTGTACTTTAAAAACTATTTATAATGTATCAAAAATGACTAGAAATTATATTCATTATTATATAAAAAAAATAATGTACATGAAAATAGTAATACTTATTTGTTACATAACCCCTTAAAACAGCCGCATAAGACCTAAGGGTAAGGTGTGTGATGGTAACATACTCTTGGGGTGGTTCGGATTACATCGCTCGAGAGGTAATCTCCATAAACTTCTACTTTTCCCGTAGACGGTCCTGTTCGAGCTTGACATGGTAAAGCTCAACTTGGGCTTGTTCAAGGGCAAAGCCCAAGGATTCCACCTCATTTCTGAGCTCCAAAAAATGGGCTTCATATGGGGCAATTATACTAAATGAGGCCATCGATTATTGTTTCTGAGTAAATTGGATTTGTTAAGGTCCTATATTTATACTAATCATGTGATCACTGTTCAATGGCTATATTAACAATTGTCACAATTCTTAACATAAAACCAAAGAAGTTGACATCTTATAAAAACATTTTTCATAAATATTACAAGACATGTTCATATGATATATATAAAAACAACATTAAAAATTATTATAAGGTATTTCAACCTTAATAACTATAATTTTATTATGAAATCATATCAAAGAATTTTTTTTCTGAAGTACTATATCATGTCACCAGCCTAAGAGAATCAAGAAAGACTTCCATGCATTATTACTGGATGAAAAAAAATAACATTGACTATTTTCTTATGACCATTTATAAAAAAATATATTATTTAACCATATATTTATTTTGGGTATATATTTTTATTTTAGATGATAGTGTGTTAGAACTCGTGAGGTATATGTGTGAAGATTCTGGTAAGCTATTTATCTTATATAGTGTCATATTTACATTGGAGATTGAGATTTTATTTGTGAATTTTTAAATAAATCATATAACATTTTATATATTTTGATATGTTAATGTGATATTTAAATCAAAAAATAGTTACACAGGTGATTATGGTGGACAATTTAATTTTAATTAGTCAAATTTGATGAAGAACAATGGCCATATTTTCATCATTCATAGTCTATCCAATTATGTGGATCTTGTATAGATGGTTATTAGAAATCCAAAGACTTTGTGGCAGTGTTGGAACATATATTAATTAACCATGTGGTCTTAACTAGGAATTTCATTATTAATCTTGTAATTAATTTTCAATTATTCATGAATTTTAACCACGATTGAATTTGATAATTCATTTTGTTGATAAACTAATGAGGGGTTTTTGAATTATTAATTTCTTAGTTGCTATGTTTTATACATATGTAGTTATATATTTATATTTTTTAGAGAAATTAAATGTTTTTCTGGTAAAAGTAGAAATTTTATATGTTTTTTAATATCACGAATATTTTATTAGGTTGTTGATATATATATATAATTATATAAATGGGGATATTTTATAAAATAGTTGATTTAATTATGAAATATATCCCCTTAATTTATGGATGGCCTCTTGTATTACAAATATTGTGAAATTATTTATTTTATATTATAAAATTGATGGGGATTATTTTTGACAGGGATATTATTTTATAATGGGATGATTAGTTTTTTGTGTCCCTTTATTAGAAAGATTGGTTAAAAATTCATTTTATGTTGTCAATAATTTTATGTAAATGTAGTTTTATAACATCTAATATATTTTTTTTAATTGAAAGGTTTTTTTATTTATTTAACTTAATTGGAGATCATATCTAGACGTTTCAAAAATGAATTTATTTTTTTTCATTATTAATTAGAAAAATCTTCCCAAATGGTAAAGAAATATAGTTGAAGGATTATCTATATGAATATCCCTCTTAAATAATCATATCATAATTTTATAGTGATAACATTACTGACAAACAGTTCCTTGAAACTGAATAGATTGGTGGAATGATAACCTCGTTATCACTGAAGAATTATTTTCCACGTTTTCATTCTAACATCCCAGGTAAATAAAGAATATTAAAATTTCATATTTACTAAAATTTTTGAATTAAATATTAATTTTTCTTTAAATTAGATTTTATGTTTGATGGGATACCCGATACCTAACAATGAGTTTCATTGAAATTATATATTTCACACAACGTTGAGTTATACTGAAAAATAATATAATAATATTTTTATTTTAAATGGAATTTAACATATAGAAGTCGTATTTGAGGGAATGAATAGAAATAATTATAATAAGAATATATATTGTTGTTAATTTTTTTTATATTTATCCAATAAATTTTAGAAGCTTAAAATTTGAAAGAATATGAATTTAAGAAATATTATTTTAATAATCATTAAATGGTCGATTTACCACCTTTTGGTGGAAACCCCTCCTTAAATCTAGTTTTTGTAACTTTTATATGTTCTATTTTACAATATAAATTCTTAATTTAGAATCGGGACATCATAATTTATTTTGGGTTATTTTTTGGTATTATTCTGATAAAATTCATTTTTTAATGAATAGTAAAATATATTGTTTTTTAATTCAAAACTACATTTTAATAAAATATATATAATAGGTTAAAGTATTATTTTTAATCGGTTTTATAGTGTAATTATATTATTATTTTACTATTTAATCCAATTTTTGGTCAATGGAAGTAATTTAACTTTAAAATTGTACATAAATATGTGTCAATATTTTGATAGTTATTATTTCATAAAAACACGCTTTTTGTATTAACATCAGAAGCTAATTTAAATTAATTTCTGCCACTTATATGTTTTGATTTTTGAAAAATGGAGTCCATATTTAGAATTAGTAGATCTAAATTGTGTAATTAGGTAAATTTCTTTTTTATCCATTCTGAATAATTACTTCAGTAAAAATATTATTTACAATGGTTAAAGGGTAAATCAGGTAAATGAGGGTAAGAAATACTATTAAAAAATATTAAATTACACTAAAAATTGTCCTAATCCTATTTTTTTATACATTTATGACCATGGAATCATTGGTTCGATTTTCGGACCCCATGGAGCCACTTGGGAGTATCAATGACACTTCATATTAATTAATTTAAAGTAAAGACAAAAATGACTTAAACATATATATTTTAGTAAATCAGTTTTTACATGGGGTTATATAAGTTATCTATTTAACTATAAATATTCCAATGAAATATAAAATGATTTAATACATCATGGTAGTTTTTTACATTTTTTATATTTCAAATTAATAAAATTATTCCTGACATAATATTGGTGCAGTGTTTACATCAGTAATGAATGATTTAAATAAATATGTTTTTAAATATTTAAAAAATATCCAAAACATTTCCAATTATTATTGGTTTATTTTATTTAGAAGACGAGTAATCTTATCTTATAATTTAATAAATTTTGGACCTTTAGAAACTGAAAATAATTCTATAAAAATAATATTTCTAATCATTCCAAAAGAACCCCTCCACCCACTTATAAAAATCCCTCACTTATATCCCATTCTCCACACTTCTCAAGCCCATTGGATCGTCCAAATGCTTCCCAAATAAGTTCCATACTTCCCTCTCCTCTTCCTAGAAGCCTTCCCCAAGGCAGAAGGAAATTCAATTAATACTTTTTGTTCAATGCTAAATGAGATACCTGATTTGAGGATAACGTCTTCGCTTATGTTCTTTTGTATTATTTTACTTCTCCAACCCCCTAAACTCTTATTATTCCTTTATTTTATAACAACACTAGTATCCTCAATATAATAGGTTTTTGGTTTGAGATTTATTTGAACTAACCTTACACACTCCTTCATGTAATGGGTAATGAAGATATTGTTTCTGTGTATGGCAAACTACTTTCTCACAAAATGATGATTTTTAAATATTCTACTATAACCTATTATGGTGGAATTTATTATAGCCCAATATTTATATATGATATATATTATGTTTATGTTTTATTTATTATTCTATAATGTTTATTTACAAATATACCTTTATGCTTTCTAATATGTGTATACATGATAATTTCATTTGAGGAAGTGAGGACTAGATCCCCCAAAAAGTGATATTACTCATTCATTTCATATGTGGGACGTATAAATGATGGAGTTAATGAAATTATATATGATATTATAATGATATTACAATATAAATATATATAATTATGTTTTTATTCCATTAATATACAAAATAGAAATGAATGTAGTGTTCATGCATACGAATGGCTTACCGTCTCCATGAACGGTGCATTTCATTTTTTATCTACAAATGTTATGTACTCTTATCTCTATGAATGGTGCATTTCATTTCAACATCCACTTTTTAAAAGACTTATTCTTGTTCTATATTTAAATTTACATCTTCTTATGTTGGGATATGTTCTTATATATCCTTATTGCTGTAAATTTTATTTCTATGTGATTAGAGACCCTTTCCTCTCTCATCAACCCTTTTTCTGAACATTAACGTGACGTTGTTACGCTGTCGAATTTTTTTTAAGAGAACATTTAAACAAAATTTCAATTAATTTTTTAAATATATAAATCTTGATAATTTCTTGCTATAAATATTTATTAATGAAATATGATTGTTTAAAACATTATATTCACTTAAAATTGGTGCCTTGATATTTTTCACACATAATTATGTCATCAATTTATCCTTAATCTAAGGATACTGTCTTTATAATGGATTTCGTCTGAATTTACATTCCATTGAGACTTCATTTTTGTTATGTGCCAATTCACCTTTATATGGGTTATATACTATCCGTTGACAAATTATATAATTAATCTCCTAATTCTCATGATATTAAAGTATTTTATTATTGTTATTCCTCAATTATTTGTATTCAAGTGCCTCTTATTTTGTTAAAAACTCTTTAACTGGAATATGGTTCTCAATGTTTTAATGATTTCTTATTCTAAATATTTCTCATTAATGTCCAAGTATTCATAATAGTTTTTAAGATTGATTTATATGGATATTAATGTTTTCAAAATGATGATTCATTTCAAAGTTTTGAGGTGGTATGAGACACATTGATTAAAAAATGTCTTTATTAAATGTTTTAAATGGATTTTTGAAAATGGTTTGATAGAGCGTTGATTATGTCAATGTCTTAAAATGATATATTGTGATTTCAATGTGAAAATGTAATATTTCTTTTATTTCTGTCTTATGTTATGAATATGTTATTATTATTGGGAATTTTTTACTTATATGGGTGGTTCAGTGATAAACCTAGGCTGGGTGAGCCCGAGATAGCTCTCCAGTACATTGGGTACCGTGTCCGAGGTAAACGTGGATGTTTCTCCTAAGACATTTAAGTAATATATTGTGATGGTTATTCCAACATAACTCCCTATGTATCTGTGATAGCTACAATGTAAGTATGTTATGTATTCCACAATATAACTTTATAATTTATGATTTCGATTTGTTATTCCGAAATCATATGATTTCACGAGGTATGTTATGATTATAAAAGTATGGTTTCATTGATTTGTATTTATATATGTTTTAATGTTTTCGTTCTTTATTTTATAACCCTTACTGATTTTTTTATGCTCATCCTATGTTTTAAAATTTTTCCAATAAACTTAAAGTTGAATTTGGTCAAGGATGGGATCAAGGAAACGACATGATATCTAAAAGACGGTACTATAGATGTTATGTTTTAAAGAGTTTTTGTTTTTTTAAATGGATATTAAGTAGAAGTTTCTAATTTTTAATTTATAAAATTTAATGTAATAGTTATGGATTAATTCTATAAAACTCTAAACCAAGAAATATAATAAATGTGAATTATTCATTTAATTAATGATTATGTATTGTTTTAAGGTCATGTCCTTATAATTGGTATCAACGGTTGGATTAGAAAACATTAGGGATTAAGAGTTTTCATTAAACACATGGTTAATCCCGACATCTATTATTTCAGTTAAATCCTTGTTTTATAAATTTTTCTGATCTAGGACGGTTGGTTAAAAATTGAAGGAGGGGATCTCAAACAACATTCCTATCTCTTCCTGATGACATGCTTGCAATAATTTTTGCAATGTCATGTTTAGATGATTGTGCAACTTTTTCTAGCATACAACTAACATGAATCCATTTTTTGAGATATCAAACACCTCCACTATACCTCAATATCATCATGTATCATGGGTGTTTTTTAATCAAATCCAATTTTCTCAATATTATCATATTTTCAAGAAAGGTAAATATTGTGATGGCATTTTCAAATATTTTACCGTTTCTCATGATTTTGATGAATATTATTATTTTGAAAAAGGTGTTGAAGAAGGAGGCCCTTGGACAGACTATATATATTTTCATTTAGAATATATTATTTCAGAACATACATATGGTATTTTAAAAGTACGATTTATTTATATTTTCAACTTCAATTTGGTCCGACTATTTTATAAAAATATTGTTTTCAAATTATATGTCATACATTATTATTTTCGAAAACTGTTTTTCTACATACACCCATACGAACCATGTTTTACAAGGTGTATTTGGATATAGGAAGAAAATGATTTTGAAGGATCTCTATATCATTGTTTCAATGTATGGACCTTCTACCTATGTGACAAGATGATGATGAAACCATATTGACACCATGATAATGATATGATGTTCTTTATATTGGGAATAGTTTTATTTTATCACATGGAGGTGTAAAAATGAAAATACATAACATGTTAAGGTCTTTATGTATTAGGATGAAAATAAGAAGAATAATAAAACCTTTTATGTTAAAAAATGTTTGGGTTATTTTATAGTTTTATAAAAAGTACAACCCGTATGATTGATAACATCCTATTGCGTCCGGAAAGGCCGCATGAATCAATCGCACAACCGAAGGCTGATTAGGGTGAATCACCTACAACTATCCTACTTGAATTTCATGGTTAGTTTGACATATTATTTTGAGATTAATGGTTTATTGGATCAAGAATATGTTTATTTTGGAAACATATGTTTTATCAAATAGATATCCTTAATATAGGAAAATTATTTGGTGATTAATTAATAATGGTTGTTTAGGAAGACATTCTCTACTATGGGAACACTATATGTTTAAGGAAAATAAAATAATGTGTGATTTAATTTGTGGAGTAATGGTTGAAATATTACTTTGAAAGAATATATATTTTTTATTCTGGACATAAGTCGATTTGGGTAACATATGGAAATAAATTATTCTATTAAAGGGAAATATGTGTTTAGGATAATTACAGTTCAGTATGAGACTTTAAGAGTAGTCGATATTTTTGGAGATAAATTTTATGATTTATAGTTGAAAAGTATGTGATTAAATCCTTTTGAGTTTTGGGTTTCTACCATAGTTTAGATTATTTTGATAAATTTTAAGGACAATTGTATATTTAATGGTCTTTCTTGTAATTTGTGTTCTTTTTGTTGATTTTTAGAGATTAAGAGTAGTATTTATATTTGTAAAGGATTATCCTTTTAGGGATTTTCAGATCTTATAATAACCAATTTTTGTTTTAGTTGCTGACTAATGATAGGGGAAATATATAGTTCATCTTTTATAGATTATATGATACTCTATATGTTTATTCTACAATATCAGGTGTGACCAAGTCAACTTGAATACTTACCGTTTGGAGAAAAAATGATTTAGTTGTATAATTTTATTAAAGGATGACATTGTACATGAAAAGTAATATATTTTCTTATGATATTAGTCTAGTTATTAATAAAATTCATCAAATGTATGAAAATTAAATTGAAGAAAAAATGTTATAAACTCTCTTTTATCATTAGACTTTTACCCAACCAAAAATTTATGGTATTGTGGTGTTTAACATTCTGTGATCAAGTTCTCTATCACTCACTATTAATCAATGAGAGTTAGTTTCTCTTCTATATCCTTGTTTGCATGGAATCCTAGTATCTGTTGTCTCGGGTTACCATTGTACATATCATCCTTTATTTTAAAGTTGTATTTTTATTGAATCTTTTTCTGATGTGGGACATTCTATGATGTTTCCATGCCCAATTTTAAAATTATGAGGACGCAATTCCCAAAAGAGGGATGGATTTAATTTCTCAGTTAAATAAAGAATATAACATTTTCATATTTATTAAAATTTGAGAATTAAATATTGATTTTTCAATAAAGGGGATTCTATGTTCGATTTCATACAGATATGTAACCAAATGTTTCAATGAAATCATATGTCGAACACAACGTTGAGTTATACTGAAAATTAATATTATAATATTATTATTTTAAATTGTAGGTAACACATAGTTGTTGTTTTTGTAGGAATGAATAAAACTAACTAAAATAAGATTAAATATGTTTGTTAAATGTTTTTAAATTTATCCAATAAAAGTTAGAGGCTTAAATTGTGAAAGAATCTTATTTTAAGCATAAATAATATAATATTCATTATAAATGATTTTATGATGTAGTTGGGGTTTGGCTTAGTGGTAAGCACCCCGTAAGGCTACATGGAAAATGGGGGTTCAAAACCCATGGGGCGCAGGTTACTGCAGCAGTACTGTAGCAGTACTGTAGCTGCGGCGACACTGTTC
Source organism: Viscum album (assembly GCA_963277665.1). NCBI lineage: Eukaryota > Viridiplantae > Streptophyta > Magnoliopsida > Santalales > Viscaceae > Viscum > Viscum album. Next base: position 1,147,905,869 of record OY728148.1, read on the forward strand.
ATCAGCGGGTACTGTAGCGGCGGCAGGGCACTATAGCGGCGGCAGGGCACTATAGCGGCGGCGATACTGTGCGGTACTGTAGCAGCAGGTTACTATTCACAGAATGTGAATAGGCCTTTGAATTTGGGACTACGGGCTATGTAATGGGCTACAAGCCCACTGGGCCTTCGGGCTATGTAATGGGTTTCCCTCTACCTAGTTAAACGATGAATTTTTTTTGATTTAATAAAAAAAATGAGGCTTCGACCCCAACCTTTAAAAAAATTAAAAACGATTTTACGCCTTTTGATGGAAAACATCATTAAATATTGTTTTGGTCACTTTTATATGTTCGATTTGAAAAAATAAAGTTCTTCTTTAGAATTTGGCCATAAAAATTTACTTTTGATAAATTTTTGGTTTTTTTCTACTAATATTCATTTTGTAATGAATAGTGACAAATACGATATTTTAATTAAAAACTACCATTAAATATAATTAATTTATAAGTTTATATTATACTTTTAAATTCTATTCAAATGTAATTATATTATGTTTTTAAAATTTAATCCATTATTGATCATTGGAAGTAATTTCACTTTTAAATTGGACATAAATAAGTGTCAATGTTTTGATAGTTATTATTTCTTAAAAACACGCCATTTGTTTTGACATCGGATATTATGTTTAAATAAATTTCTTCCACTTATGTGTTATGAATTAGTTAATATTTGTTCCATATTTAGAAATAGGAGTTCTGATTATGTAAATAGGGAACTTTTATTTTTAGAAATTATGAATATTTACTTGAGTAAAAATTGTATTTACCATTGTTAAAAGGTAAATCTGATAAATAAGTGTACAAAATAATATTATAAAAATATTAAATTTCACTAACATGTATTATAATCCTATTTATTGATACATTTCCGACCATGGGCATCCTTGATTCGATTTTGGGACCCCTTGGAGCCACATGAGAGTGAAAATGACACTTTATATAAATTAATTTATTTTAATGCAAAGACAAAAATAACTAAAACTAATATCTTTTAGTAAATCAATTATTAATGGGGTTATATAAGTTATCACTTCAACTATAAATATTTATTTTAAATATAAAAATATTTTACATTTCATGTTATTTGTTTTTTTATTTTTATAGATCAAATAATTAAATTTATTCCTTACATAGTAATGATGCAGTGTTTACATAATTAATGAATGACTTAACTAAATGAGATTATAAAGATAAAAAATATCAAAATACAGTCCAATTAGAATATAATAATTTTATTTCTAACACGATTCATCTCATCTTCGACCTTAATATGTTTTGGGCCTTTAAAAACTGAAAATAAATATATAATAAAATAATATTTTAAAATTTTCCTAAAGATCACTTCTTCCCCTTATAAAAAGCTATCATTTCTAACCCATTCCTCACACTTCTCATGCATATTGTCTCATACATAATCTACCCAATTAAGCTACCAACATACATATCCTCCTCTTTGATGCCATCCACTAGGTAGAAGGTAATTCAATTAAACCTTTTGGTTTAAACAAAAAAAAAGATATACCTGATTTAAAGGTAACGTCTCCTCTTAGGGTCTTTTGTTTTATTTTACATATCCAACCCCATAAACTCTTTTTATTAAATTATTTTATAACAAAACTAGTATCTTAAATATACAATTTTGTTTTTTTTATAATTATTTGAACTACACATACACACACCTCCATCTAATGGGTAAAAACACACTGTTTCTGTGGACGATGAACTATTACCTCATGAAACAATGATTGTTCAATATTCTCCTACCACCTATTATGGAAACCATTATGATTGAAAATTATTTATATATGATATATATTTTGGTTATTCTTTCTATATGCATCTGTAATTTTTATTTATAATATACATTTATGCTTTCCAATATGTGTAAACAAGATAATTTTATTTGAGGAAAGGCAGAGTACTGGCCCTTAAAAGAGATATGACTCATTCATTCCACACATGGGATGTATAAAGGATGGTGTTAATGAAATTATATAAGATATTAAACTGTAATTATAATATATTTATTTATAATTATGAGTTCATTCGATTAAAATATGAAATAGAAATGAAAGTAGCATTCATGCTTATGTACGGATTACCATCTCCATGAACGGTGCATTTCTTTTATTATCTCGAAATGTTATGCAATCTTATAAAACATATATATAATGGTTATATATAATATATATTATATTTAAATATCGAAGTTAATTCTGTAGATAATTTAATTTTGACCACATGGACAATTTCTAATTATAAAAAGTTCATTTTTAACTCAAGTTCCGAACATCGACAAAATGTCTGATACGAACTCGAATAATTAACTAATTGTTATAGAAAAATAATAATTGATATCAAATTAATAATAAAATTGAAAAATTTCCTTTCATAAAGTATAAATTAGGTTTATTTTTTTACTGAGAAGATTAAATAACGATCGAGTCAATTCAGACACGAGGTAAGGGGTTTCTAATCTCACTTTTAAATCCTTGAGATTTCCATTATTCACCACGTATTTATTTTTTGTGGGGTATTGTGTACATAAATTATATATATATAATAATGGTTATATTTTTATTCATGTTACTCTATGATTAATTTGGTTGTTATTATCTCTTGGTCATATGACATGATTAATTATAACGTGGTAAGGTGTTTTTATATCACTTTTTATTCCCATGAGATTCATGCTCTATTTTCCACTATTTCCTTTTGTGTGGTGTAGGTACTACCCATTATTGAATTAATTGTGTAAATAAACTAATTTATGGGTAGATAAATATTCATTTTATGATCCTTATTTCATAGGATGTATGTTTCTTATGTTACCAAATCGGTAACAGAACCTTTCAACCGCCTCTTTTTAAAAGACTTATTTTTGTTATGTATTTCAATTTACATCTTCTTTTGATGGGACATGTTATTATATATCCTTATTGCTATAAATTTTATTTCCTTGTGATGAGAGACCCTTTCCTCTCTCATCAATTATTTTTCTAAATTTTAACGTGACGTTATTAGGCTGTTGAATTTCTGTAAGACAACTTCTTAACCCAATTTCAATTCTTTGGTTAAACATATACTTCTTGATTATGTCATGCTATAAATATGTGTTAATAAAATATGATTGTTTTAAAATTAATATCAAATTATATTGGGTGTATTTATATTTTTTACACATAATTATGTCTTTGATTTATCCTCAATCTAAGGATACCTTCTTTTTAAGGGATTTCGTCTCATTTTAGATTCCATTGAGACTTCAATGTTTTTATGCGCCAATTAACTTTTATATGGTGTATATACTATCCCATGACCTATTATATCAGGAATATCCTTATTCAAATGATATTATAAGCTTTGATTAATTTCATTCTTTAGTTATTTGTATTCAAGGGTCTCTCATATTCTTAAAAACTCTTTTACTGAAATATCCTTTTAAATATTTTAAAGATTTATTCATCTAAATATTTATCAATAATTTACATTTTTTAAAAATTATTTTAAGGATTTATTTATAAGGACATTAATGTTTTCATATGATGATTCATTTAAATGTTTCATGGTGGTATGCGACACTTTGATTCAAAAATATCTTTATTAAATGTTTTAAATGGATTTTGAAAATGGTTTGATAAAGCATTGGTTATGTCAATATCTTGAAATGATATATTGTGATTGAAATGTAGAAATTTTATATTTCTTTTATTATTACTTTATGTGTTATGGATATGTTATAATTATTGGGTGTTATTTACGTATATATGTGGTTCTGTGATAAACCCAGGGATGGTGATCCGGAGATAGATCTTCAATGCATTGGGGAATGTGAGAGAAGTAAAAGTGAATGTTTCTCCAATGAGATTTAGGGAATATACAATGATGTGTATTCCAACGTAACACTCTATTTAGATGTGATCTCTACAATGTAAATATGTTATGTATTCCACAAGTAACCATTATGATTTAGAATTTATGTGTGTTACTCATAAATCTTATGATTTCATGAGGTATATTATGATTGAAAAAGTATTGTTTTATTAATTTTTTATTATCGATGGGATAATGTTTTCATTCCTTATTTTATAACCATTACTGAGATTTTTATGCTCATCCCATATTTTGAAATGTTTTCTATGTGACTTAAAGATGAACATGGTCATGTATGGGATCATTGAAAATTCATGTTGTCTAAAACATTAAACTAGAGATGTTACATTTTAATTGTTTTAATTGTTTTAAAAAATGGATACTGAGTAGAAGTGTCTAATTTGTAATTTTTTAATGTAATGTAATATTTATGGCCTAATTCTTTAAAAATATAAACCTGAAAAGATCCTTAACGTGAATTATTAATTTAATTCAAAATTATTTAATTTTTTAATATCGGGTTCCTATAATCATTATAGATCCACCTTCAATATGCGATGATTAGTGTATTAAAGATGTGGAGGAGTGGCATGAAATTATTTAGGGGAGCCTCAATTATCTCAATATTCATGATTATTAAATGGTGAAAGGAAATAAATATTTTTTATGGACCAATATTATTTGACGTTAGTCTAAATTCCCTCCTACTTGCTAGAAGATATGTCATGTAAGATATTCATGAAATTTTTTATTCAGTTTTTATACCATGGGGGTGTGAAGGTGGATACAAGTTTTCATTCTATTAGACATTATAAATTTCATTGAATAGTGACAAAAAAAGTAAATATTTTTCATAGTTTATGTCCATCCATATGGTTTTATAAATCATTGATTTACTGAACATTCATTTCTCTTGATGAGTCCTTCAACCGTATCATGGATGATCATTTCATGGATAAATCAACACATTACATATTTATGTGGTTCAGAGGGCCATTTTTGTGGATTAATGTAATTCTAAGAAATATATAATTGTGGTTCACATAATAATATCCATCATTTATTGAGTTAACCTATAATTTATAACACATTATATTCATGAGATCATGTTAAGTGTGAATATTGAAAATCGTCATTCTTCATGTGACCTAAGCATTCATCTAAGGAATAAGACACAACTCATTTTCTTCAATTATGATCACTTTATTCCATATAATCCCGATAAGATTAACTATCCAAGTATCTACCTGATGTATAATTCATTATGTCATCTTAATGTTTTTTGTTGTATTTTCAGAAGAAAAATATCAATTTTCAAATTAATTTAAATGACTGCATATTCTTCTTTTCATTTAGATATATTTGAAATTTACTAAAAAAAATGATGTAAATCCAATTTGATCGTTTTATGTGTTATTAATTGAAAAACATTGTGGGTTATTATCCCATTTCTGGTCACTAACGTTACTGGGATATTATTTTTCAATGTTTATTTTTTCTGATGAACATACAATTTTAATTTGTTTTCTATGGTCATACATGGGGATGAATTTGGTGTATTAACATGGAACTAGAAAAAGTGATAAAATATTGTAGTTTATGAAATAATTAGTGATTTGGTTTTAATGGTTTCATTATGATCATATTTATAAGGGTTGTGATCCCACATTACACATCATATACATCTTCTAAAAAATAATTACAACCATGTCCCTCCGGGTTGTGTTTATTTAGAATATGATGGTGAGTTGTTTTGTAGTATGTTCATTTTGATGAAATTTATGTATTTAATTAGATCATATTTAACATGGTGTTAAATATGATGGTGAGTTTTTTATTTAGTGGATGATTTAATTTTATGGATAATTTGAAAAAGGATTTGATTTCATAGGATACACTTCAATTTTAGAAATCATTCACATTGTATCACAATTTTAGACAAATAAATCTTGTGGGTGAGTAATTATATGTCTCCATTCAATTTATATATTTGTTTTTTATGTTATCATTGTTGTGGTTATATGAGATCAGTTGGATTTTCATGAATATTTGTATAGTTTATTTGGTGTATCTATCTTAGAGGACCATTTTCCCCCATCCCACCCACTCATGCATTGTATGGGAATATTTTCATTCGTCTTCACATTATTTTAATAGACAAACAATATTCATATTGAATAATGTTTTGTTTTATAGATGAGTGTAACACCCAAAGTTACTTTATTTCATAATAATATATAATTCTGGACAATATTAGTGTTCTATAGTTTTTCGGTGGTTTTTATAAATTTTAAAAGGTCTCCATCTGTTTCACAGTTACCAAATGTTTAGGGGAAACAACATATATTTTATAGTATTTTTTGTATATTTTCAAAGTCCCATTGAATTGGTTCATTTCCTGGTTGGAACATAGTATGACGAACCCTGATGTGTTTCCAAAAACACTAAATATTTTTTATTGTCAAGGGGTTACCTATAAATTTGGGGAATTTTTTTATGAACCCTTATTTCCAAACCCTTTAACATGTATCAGGAACAATTAGCATATTACACATGGTTGGTCACAAAATCCCCTTGATTTTATATTCCTATCCACCTGCCCCCATCAGATTTTAATGGTCTTCTTATATATGTTATCATGTATATATGTGTTGCCTTACTCATATATTTAATTCCTTATCATCATGTTTACAAGTTTTTCTTTCAAGAGATTCCATAATTATCTATAGTATATCCTTCGCATCCCTTCACTATTTCTCACATGGGTTTTTTATTATTTCCAAAAAAACATATCTACTATGAATGTATGGTATAGGGTTTATGATTGTTCTTACATTGGTTATCTATTGTTTTGGGATTTGATTAGGTCATATGATTCTTGTATTATTCAACTCCAACAATGTAAATTTATTTCTATATAAATTATGGTAGGCTATAAAATGTGCTTCTAGTATTTAGGATTTTAGTAAAGGATTATCTTCTAAAAACATATTTCTTATAAAGTTATACTTATACATGAAATATTTTATAAGTATTAAATTGTTTCTTTTATGTTTTCATATTTTCATAATGATTTTACGCAACATATTCTTAATTTTATTTTTATATTTGATGGTTTTTATTAAATGTGATTGTGAATATGTCTAAGAGTCTTATAGTAAATCATTATGACTGAAAATAATGGATTTTAGACACATTTATAGTTTTAATAAATAGTAAATATTTTTAATAAAAATTATTATTTTACCATTGTCTGCTGTTTTTTTAAATATTTTAAATGAATAATTTTTCTGAAAATGGACATATAGGATTAAAATAATATTAATATTTTATTTTAATGGCCATTTTTAATAATATGATTAATGCTTTGAAGCTAAAGGGGTCACCCACTGATCCACCTATATTTTTTTCAGCCATTATTGGTGATCCTTTATTGTATTGTAGAAGTATGAAGATGAGGTTATAATTTATGTTGTAGTCTTATATGTATGTTGAGACTAATTACTTAATAATATTTTCGATATTCAACAATAATTACATTCTTGGTAAATCACATCCACTATAGACAATTCATGATAAACTAGGTAACTATGTGAGGGATATTGATGAATGATACACTTATTAATATATAGGTTATTATCCATTCAGTAATGTGAAACAGATAAGTGAATCATTCATCAATGATCATAGTAATGGAAATTTGGTTTTCTAGGTATTTTTGATGAAATATTGGTTTAAAATTCATCCCATGTTTATAGTAATTTTTGGATTGTCTCACATTATAACCAAGTCTATAACACATGAAAATTATTCCTTCTTTGGTCATACAGTTTAGGATATTTCTAATTCATTAATTGTTTTTATCCCATATTACATATCTTACACGTGACCCTTTTCATGTATAATACTTTTATGTAACACATAGTTAATGTTTACCAGTTATACATTATTTATATACTCTTCTCTATGTGTTATATTGTTAAATTTATTTAACCATAGTATTATAAAACTACTTAAAGTAATGGATATTAATTTATAATGTATGTGTTTTTTGAAAATCCATTTGATGTATTTTGAAAAGGGGTATGGTTTGTTTTATTGAAATTCAATGTTTATGTTTCGGGTTTCGAAGTGCGTTAAATCAATTTTCAAATAAAAAATATTTTTATTCTTTTCAAATATCATTTTTGTTTTATTTTTATGGTTCCTTTTCTAAAATATATAACCCCAATTTTTCAATAGTATTTCAAATAATCATTTATTAACAGCTATTTGAATAGAACATTAAAGATTCCATTGTGATATCATACTAGAAATGTTTCATCACTTTCAGAATATACACATTTATTTAGTATATGTAGTTATATTATTTTATATTGGTTCTAGTGTTATCATTAGGATAATATTTAATTTTTTAACACTACTCATAGAGTTTTAGTATGTGGTTAATAACCATGGGTTATATACTTGTAATATGAAGATATTTTTTTGGTTTTTTTTTATTTTGGGATAATTCTTATATTATATCACTCATTATATGATAAAAATAATTTTTGATATATTTCAAACATTATTATAAATATAAATTTGTTATTTGTATATTTATTTTATTAGATATCACTTGTTTGGTTTATTTGTTTTTTGATTCATGTCAATCAAGTTAGTAAACTACATACAATGAATTGTCACAATATTGGTGATTCCCAAAATTATCTTCACCCTTCGTAAATTTGATTATAGGATGAAGTCATTTTAATTTACTATTATTTAATAATTCATTTTTGCAAAAAAATATTAAACCTAATAAATTTAATATTACAGGATAATTATGAAAATAATTTATAAATCATTACATAATTTCACTAATTCCAATGATTTATAAAAATCCATTTTTTAATTAATATAGGTGAATAAAGTTATATAATATAATAAAAAATATAATTAAATTTTAATAAATATTTTATACATTTTCTAAATTAATTATATTTTATACTGAATACAATTATTTTCCAAATAAAATAAGTGAAGCATAATCTAGAAATTCATTGGTATAGTTATCGCTATAAAAGAATAAAATTAGATAATAATTATATGAAATGATTTTATTGATATTATAATGGCATAACTAAATATGATCGTATTATTGTTGATTGTATTTATAGTGGAGTTAATATATTATTGATATGATAGTGAAATTAAATTTTATATGTTAGTTCCCAACATAATTTCTACATGGGAAATTGGTACCATAGGCTATTTGGTGATATGTCAATGAATTAGATTTTTAGATTCAAATCTTATCCTAATTAAATATAGAGTTCATGAGATTTAGTGGTGGAAAATTTTTTTCGACAGGAAATACTGTAAATATTCTCATGTTAGAGAGGATTCATATTTTTATGATTACATTCGGGTTCATATGACTAAAAAACCATATCCACCAATATATATTATGTAATATCTAATTCATCTAAACTAGTATTACTACCTGATTGGATGTTAATTACGTTTTCACAATATTTTAGTAATTTTGAATAATATATATATTCTATATTAAATTATCTATAATATATTAAAATAAAATGATATCAGATGGACATGATAAAAAATGTAAATAATATATTTCAACAGAATTAACATTTATACAGGGTTTGATTATATTATATTTTGGTGCCATAATAGGACATTAATGTTTGTGTGAAAATATTTTTTTTAATCATGTGGATGATATTTTCCTTTTTTGAAGATGTTGATCATGAAAATATGATCACTATAACTAGTAATTATATAAAAAATTATTATTTCTTGAGAATTAAATGATTTAATTTTTATTTTATTGATTTAATATTCTATAAAATTTATTAAATAATTTTAATATTTTATTGTTTTGAAATCAATCTGTGTTTCTCTAGGATAGAACATTATTTTTATTTTTATTAATCGAAGAATGAAAACTATTATTTTTTATATAATGATGTATAATCTATGGAATGAGAAGGATATTATATAAGTTAGTAAGGTAGTGATTATGTTTTTAAACTAAATAATCGAAATTATTTCATTAATATGTTTAATAAAATTTTGATATCTTTTATATCCAATAAATAGATATATGTTGTTATTATATATAAATTTATAAAATGTCACATGAAAACTGATTCATTGAATATTTTGTTCACTTATAATATTTTCCTATACCTTCCTGGAATTAAAATTTTTAGTGAATACTCTAGAAATTTATATAGGTATTAAATAATACTTTATGGTATGAGTATATGATATTGAATCTTTGTAGATTTCAATCTATGTTCATTATATGGAAATATTATGATGTTTAATGTTAATTGGATCTTAAAATTGTGTTATAACCCAATGAAATTCCAATATATGAGAGGCTGGATTTTGTTCCTAATCTGTAGAGAATATTGGTTGTTTATTGAGGTGTAATGGTTAATGATAAATATATCAATAAGTAAATTTTATATTTTTGAGACCAAATATTATTCATAGAAAATTATTTTGTAATATTTTTTTATTTATTTTATTGTCAATAATGGTTAATTATATTCTAATGTTGAAATTATAGGATTTTGATTATCAATGAAATAAAATTATTTGATTAAATGTATTTTTTATTTATTTATACTGATAGATAAAACTGATAATAATTTTTAACTATGTTGGAATAATGATTTCATATTTATTTATGATTAATGTTGTTAAATTAACAATGAATTTACTTATTGGTATTTTTAGGAATAGAATTACCAAATGATGTTATGAATTATAATATATGGTAAATATTTTCCATTTTTATATATATTATTAATTAAAATCATCATTTAAATAAAACTAAATTAATAATTATGAAATATATGATAAAATAATAAAAATATTATTAATGTAAGACAACATAAAATTATTTTAGGATAAAAAAAATTGATGTGTTTATTTATTAATATGACTTGTATATATATGAAATATGTTTACATATAATGAAATTTTTATTTATTCATAATATAATATATAGAATTCCGATGGAAAATATTAATAATTTTAATATATTATGAAAAATATGGATTCACTATTGATAACATTATATAATGACACACGACATAGTTGATGTTGAAAGCTTATTGAAAATATATGTGAAAAAATAACTAACATTATATAAATATGTGTATTGAGATAATTTTTAATAAGCATATATTCTGGAGATGAAATGATATTCCATAATTAGTGTTATTAACAAATAACAAATAATGTGTAATTTATTAATTAAAATAATTAATGATTCCATGAATCCAAAAATTTGAGGAGGAGGAGTTATTAGATTGAAAATTCATATAAAATATAAAATTTATACAAAAGTATTAATATAATTATATTTATGACATGCGTTGATGTGTATATTATATTGTAATTTTTATATTTGTATTATTTCTAAAGTAAATCACTGAACTAGAATAATCTTTGTAATGAAAATGAATTAAAATTGATTTTTAATGTGATATGTTAATAGAATATATTAGAAGAAAATATTATATCAAAAGGAGTATTCTTTGGAATCTTTTTTGTGTCTTATAATATGATAATTTATGTGGCGGTATTATTTATTTTCCATATCACATGAAATTGATTAGTGACTTAGTTCTGTTTTTTGGGGATATCTACCAAAATCAAATATTTGATATTCGTGACCCAAGAAAATTTTCCAGTATATGTAATGGTTTGATGTGAATTTATTATCTCCATACGAATGAACATAGTAAATTGATATGATATACATAACCTGTGAACTATTTTACCAATAAATTAAAATATATATTTATGATACATCAATAGAAACCATAACATACTTATATATTTTAAAAACCTAAACAATGGACAATGGAGTTAATATCGATTTGTAGAAAGAATATGATATGGATCGAATAGAATATATAAATCAATGTTAAGGTACTACTATGTAATACAATATAAAATATATAGACACCAATATCCATGTTACATGAGGTTCTATCACACACCATACAACCTCAATCACCAATGATCCAGTAACACTAGGGTATATCACATCCACAACATTCATTTATTTTATGTGTCTCTGAAAAAACTATTCATGTATAAACCCTATTTTATATGTGGGTGTTAAAATTAATTTTCCCAACAGGTTTCTATATTGAATTCCATGCATATAGAAATTTATAAAAACAATAATATTGCTATATTGAAATTATTTTGAAAAGAACATGAATTTAAATTTTATCAAAATAAGTAAGGCCAAAAAAATATTCAAATATGGAACCATGGGAATGTCCAACATAAAAATGATAATTCTTCATCCTAGGATCCGCATACTCTCAGTTCTTTTACTATTCAATTTCATTCATGTAAACTAGATACAAGGGTGGATATGGAAATTTAAAAACAAAAATCATATAAAAATCATCATATTTATAGTTTGTTATGTATTGGGATCTAATTGATTTATAAGGAAACTATCTAATCCGAATGTTTCCATGTATTATCATCAATGAAATTCATTTTTATATTTTGTAAAAAAATTTATTTAATTCCAATTCGACATAAAATTCATTCCATAGACAACAAATGAAATGTAAATCCATTCCCTGTAAAACTAAAAAGGGAAATTTTTTAATCTTACGTACACACAATCAATTCCCAATATAAACCATTTATTTTAAAAATTATTACACACTATAAAAATATTGGAATTCATGTATACTTCATTAATTGATATCATATCATGAAACTGAAAATCGTATTCACTTAAAATCAATAAAACATTTGACTACACAATATCATATGATATGAGACCAAATATATGTAAGAATAAACTATGATGAAATAATACTCACATATTTAGGGTAGGATTTAGAAAACCATTTTCCACAATGGATAAGGGGATTATAGAAAAAAATTAATTTTATAAAAGATAAAACATTTTATAGGATGAAATACCTAATGAAATCTTGAAGAACATAATGGTAATTCCATAAAAAATCCATCTATGGGGTAAAGGAGAAGGGGGTATCATACATGAGAGGTTGAAAAATGATTGGGGAGAAATTTGGGATAAATAATTTTATATTAAATTTAGTAAATGTTGGAAATTAATATTTAAGAAAATATGGCTAGACGTCATGGTTTGGTCACATTGTTTACTAAATTCAGTACCTATATAGTTGGACATCCATGTTGAGTAATCGTAGTCAAAAATATGGAAAAAATTATAAAAATACCTATATGTATTTTTGGATATTGAAATATAACTTATAATATTTAAAAAATAGTGAAATATATCATTTCACCAATTTTTTCTGAAAAATTCATTGTCATCCCTATGCATGATCATTTAACAGTTCGGACCAAAACTCCTTCACAAAATATTCTGGATACCATCTTTTATTTGTTTCAATACAATTATTTTATAGTTATTGAACTAATGGAATAAAATTCTGACAAAACACATTCTCATATGATATGAAAATTCTAATGTTTTACTTATTCATTGATGTGACATGATCTAATTAAACACTTTCCAAATACAAAAAATGATTTCTGTCTAGATTATACATATTCAATTATGAACCGCAGAAGGAGCATTAAACTAATGTTTTTTTATGAGCTAATTTCAATAAATATAATACCTCACTAAATCAATATAAAATTTACGTGTCCTTAGTGTATCTAATCGAAAAAATACCATTTTTCGTCATCTAATGACAAAGATGCAGAATAAAACTCAACTGAAAAACTCAGTCACCAACCAAGAATTATAAGTGCCAGTGTTGATAAACGGTATAATGTTAATAATGAATACAAGAGGGTTTAAATATTTTAGAAATTGTAATAATAAAATAGTCTATCTCTTTTAAGACACTTCATATAGAAATTGATGTCTTTCATTCCATGGTCTAGAAAGGATGAAACCATAATGTTCAACTACACAACGTTAAATTGGGATCCATCTAAGTTAAAAACTTATGGCTATTATTATAGGGAAATTCAAGAATAATAACATGGGTTTTCCTTGACCATTATAACCCTAATAATACATTGGGATCAAATCAATCATGATTTGTATCCCTCATAACATATACCCATCAATTTTTGGATAATAACATGTACATATCATTAAATAGGAACCCGTCGCATTAAAGATACATTTCTATAATATATAGTTAATCTCGATATCTTTATAGAAAAAAAAAGAAGAATCCCCATGTAAGATAATTACCTCCTTCACATAATGCATACAAATATCATTCCCATTGGTGTTGTAGTTGATATGAATTTGGGAACTGGTATTCATTAGCTAATTGATAATTACTCAAATAATGTTCCTTCCCTATGTTATGTTAGTAATTTTAATGATGAAGTCGTTATATACGTCAAACCACTTACTAGTAGATATAGTAAGAGGTTGAAGTAGATCGATATGTTCTTGATCTTAATGATTAGTATATTGACATTTATAAATTGAAGACACAAAATCATTAATGTTGGACCTCATGCTAGACAGCTAATACCAATATTTGATAACATTTTATATCATGGTAGTTAAAGGATTAATATCCCTCTATAATTGAAGGATATATTCTATTATGGGTTCCCTGATTATTTCAAAAATTACACATCTATTTTTAAATGAAATAATGTTTTTTGGAGGTAGACACATGTCATTAGTGGAAACCCCCACCATATATATATTCATAGATATGTTAATATTCATCAATGAAATGTTTTATTATTGAACATACACTAGAAGGTTGGGGAAAACATACTATTAAAATTGAATACTCTCTCTGTATACTAATTCACATTCAGGTCTATCTATCCAATGTGTCCCATATAATTAAAATCAATAATGGAAATAATAAGGGCTTGAAATGAAGTATTGAGATTGTGCGCATTAGAAAACACATTTTTTTCATAGAATATAAACAAATTTTAATTAAAATACTAAATTATATTCCACGTATCTCAATCACTAATTAATGTTTTAAATATACAAAATTTAGTATTTATTAATCACCATGTTGGGGTTCGATATTGGATAGATTGTACATAAAAAGTTCTCTAAATCCACAGGTATATGAAAAAAGTTCTATTGTTGTCCACTAAGATAGACAAGTTAAATGAATCTATTAGATTCCATGTTTTATCGCTGAATATTTATTTATATTAGAATTATATGTAACATATGATATGAAGGGAGAAATATTAAATGATTCCCTTGAAAAATGTCAATTTGAATATCAACATCCTACTCTCTCGTTATTCATGAAAAATTATTCATTAATAGTTTAGATAATTCCCTTATACATCTAGTAAATTAACTCTCTAAATTTCATCATCACTGATAAACATTATTTTTCATAACATAATAAATTAAATTTCTAAATTAATGAAGGATAAGTCCTACCAAACTATATTATCTCCCAAACTCTCCATGAAATTCACGGGGGATCCAATTTGTCATAGAGAGTGTCACCCTCTAAAAAATTAATTTATAGTATATTAATTAGACTTAATCAAATCTAAAATGGGGATTTTGATGAATGATAAATTTATATAATGGGAATTTCCTATACTATAATCACTTCTAATATAGATATTGAACATACTAGGTGTAGGACCTCGGGACACCCTGAGAGAGGAGGGGTGAATCAGGGTGTCAACTTTTTCTTCTTAAAGTTGTGGATCATGTTCCCACGTTGGTAGGAACTACTTAAACCTGTATGAAGGATATGATCATCAATGATACATTCACATGCAGAGAGATGACACGACTATTTTTACTTGGTTCACCACTAAGGGCTACGTCCAAGGAGCATACGCTGACAAGTTGTCAGTCGTACATAAATCCACTATGCTTCACTAGCTGTAGATTACAATTCTCTCGGCACAGTCACTCTATCCCAGGCTCACTGCCTTTACAAAGGTTCAGGGATAGCTCACTCCTTCCCTTGGGTCACTCCCGTTGACTCCCCCTGGCTCACTGCCATTGGTGAAGTCTCACTCAGTTTATAGACTTGGAGGTCTCATCAATAGATTTGCATTGAAGTCTTTGTCTGCTGTTCAGCATGAGACTTTGCTTGCATCAGAGTCCTGAGTTGAATCTATTTTGTATTAGACCTTTTACTTTAGTGAAATGACGGAATGCACTAGATCCCCTTGTCTTCATTTGCCTAAATTACAATCACTTGTGTGATTTATCAATAAATGATTCTATGTTGAAGTCCAAATTTAATCCACTGATGAATACCCCTTTTTCCCCTGTCCAATGGGAGAACAACTTTTTGAAAGGTCCTTCACAAAGTACCCTAATTCGCAAAGCTCCCAATTTTGCAAAGCTCAAACAAGCCTTCGCGGAGTCCCTGCCTTTTCACGAAGCTCAATCGCAATGAACCCTCACGATGATCCAGCCTTCGCAATGCTTGGCTGTCGGGGAGCTCCTGCACCTTTGCAAAGCTCACTGAGCCAACGCAGAGCGCATGACTTTCGCGAAGCTAGAATAGCCGCTGCGAATATCCTCTTTCGCGAAGCACACTACCTTCACGAGTGACCTTTGCAAACCGAGAGCAAAGGATTTTCGTAGAGAGCACTCTCTGCTTCTCTTGATGGTTTAGGCCTCTATTTATAGGCAATTCCACCGACCCTAGACCCTTCCGCGTGAAGTCAGCGCCACGTCAGCTCAAATCGTGAAGCTCCGATGTTCTCTCCTGAATTCTCTCAAAATCGCGAAGCACAACAGAAATTTTCTATTCGCGGAGCTCATCGTAATCACAGAGAATCCCGTCAATTACATCGCACCTTCACCTCAAATCTCCCTCTCAAATCCCTTCATCGTCGCGAAGCTCTCTTGCAAAGCCCTTCATCGCTGCGAAGCTCTCCAGCCTCTGTCGTACGCGAAGCTTGACGTAATCGCGAAAAATCACCGCCTCTATTCTTATGGTCTTCGCGAAATCCAATCCATGCATCCCATCTTCACGAGATTCAAGCATTTGCCATATTTAATTATTATCTTCAAGGAAATCCACTTTTCACGATGCTCACCAACCTCCAAATTTTGGACCCCAAAAATTTGGCAGACACTGGAAAACGGCGCCACATTGTATCTGCTCTTTTTCTTCGCCTCCAGATCATCCATTCCTTTGTCGATTTTCCTTGAATAAAACATGGATCATTATCCACAGTCCTCGAACTCAACATGCCACCATGGAATCTCATTTGTCAACAAATTTGTATGTCTTCTGTTCGCTTTTTCAACAAGCACGATCACCTCAACAACACTTCTTCTTGGTGATAGGTATCCTTCAGAAACTCTTCTGCTTTTATCACAAACTCCACTATTGTAATATGTATTCATTGAAGGCAAAGCTTTAGCATAAGAATCTTCTATGACAATGTGATGTTCATGGCTATCACAGAAGTCCAATGTTCATGGCCGTCACAAAATGCCAATCCCTTGCACATTGTCTTCTTCTTCAACCATCTTCCTCTACTTCATGCAAAACATAAGATTCTCATCTCCAATAAGTATCTTGCATGGTTCTGATGAAAACATGAAGAGTTTCATGGTCTTCATCAAATCCCATTTTTCATTAATCATCCTCATATGGATTACACCTCGCATTCTTCATTGTTGTAAACAATTTATCACCTTTGACACATGTTCTTTGAACTTACGATCAGTACAACAATCGTCTGAATCACCAGTCCTCTACATCAGTGGAGTAATTAATGATCTCCTTTATTTTGATCTTCCAATCCTCCATTTAATTGGAGTACTTCTTGATCTCCTTAATTTTGATCTTCATTGACAACTATTGAAAAAAATACAAACTTATACATAAAGTGGTTCCTACAATCTCCCCCTTTGTATTTTGTTATCAATACCTTATACATCTTCTGAAATGAATTTGTCAATGTCAAAATGAGAATCTTATATTCAATCAAATTTTCTTTTCAAACTATCATTTCAGTTAATCTCCCCCCTTTTTGACAAGAAATAAAAATCGCATGATAGGGAGGGTATCAATCCATACTTAAGCAATGTTTCATTAATCATTTCACTCTAACTCTACTTGAGCAATGCTCGATGTAGAAAACAAGAGGATTTGATTAACTCAACAAGGTTTTCCATTATTCATAGATCATGATACCAACATGAGATGAGTACTCATGTATTTTGTCTTCAAGGGTTTACCACTTTTATTTCAGGAATAAGAAATAAAATGTGATAGGGAGAGATCAGCCTGAAATTCTTGCACATACATCAGCAAACTAATAAAAAAACATTCAAGTGCTATCTGCAGGATAAGTGACCTTGGGGCAAATCCATTCTTCTTATTCCACTGATCAATTCAGTTACCCCCCCTTTGTAGAATAATATTTGATCTGAGTAACCAAGGGATAGAGATTGAGAAATGGAATACCTTCTCCATTGACAGGTTCTTCAAGAAATTCACAGAGTAACTTCATTTTAGTCCATCTGGAGTTGATATTGACTGAAACAATGATTTTGGAAGCTTCTTCATTTTTCTCTCCCTCAGGGGAAACACTCCTAGTCATCTTCATCAAGAGTGATCCTTCATCATCTTAATCCTTGAATATACATAGAAGAATCTACTAAGGATGGAAACTTCTTTAGCTTGGCTATCAAGAGTTGACAGCATTCACTACTTCTCAGGTTCTCCCCCTGAGGGCATGCTTCACCTTCAATTCCATGAATTATTATCACAAATACAATACAAAAATGAATATGGTTATATGGTGGTTCCTCCTTGATTTATCAACAAGACCTGCATGGTAGAGGTTCTTTTATCAACCAAGTTCCTCTATTCACTCCAGTCTTCATGCCTGCACATTTGAACATATGTTCTGACATCTGTTGGTGTGGCATGGATTTCTTCACATTCTCTTTTACATTGTGTGAAGAATTGTTCTGCTTAACATCCATCATGAATAATACATTCTTAATCCTCTTAAGGACTGCTTCTTGCTCTGGTATTAAGGTTAGGAAACCTTTTGTAGTGTGACCAGATTTCTTGCATATCTCAAACAGAACTTCTTTGAAATGTGTGTTTCCCTTTGTTTTCAATCTCTCATGCACTTTGTCTTCATCATGTGAATGTTTTCCTTTTCCTTTGTCACCTGCATTGGTCTTTTCATCTTCAAGTTTCCCCATAATTTTCAAATCTTATGGCCAGATGACCAATATGTCATTTAGAACTTCTGTGGCAGGTTTGGATCTTCCACATGGGTTCATCTAAGTATAATCCTACTTTGTTTTTCTTTTGGATGATTTTCCCATCAATTTCATGGATCTAAAATCATGGGTCTTCTCAGCTTCCCTACTTGATATCTTATTGGAGAAATGTGTGCTCACACCATTCTTCTAGTTTCTACCCAAGGTACTTGCTTCATTCTTAGACGGCGTCAGAGGTCTTATTTTCTTATTAATAGTGAAATCATGTTGATATGGACATCTGCCTACCTTGTGAAAGCTGCCGTTGCATACATCACAGATGTTATCAAGAGTTCCAAATTTTTTTGCAGTAAAAAGATGATTCTGAACCTGCAGACGTTGCTTCTTCTTCTCTGGTTTCCTTCCCTTTGATATAGGCTTTCTCTGTGCTTTTCCATGTAAGGGATTAAAAAAATCCAGTGCACAGTGACCAAATCTTTTGCAGCACCAACATTGTCCCACAAATCTTTTCTTCTTTGTTTCTTCTGTATGAGGTTGCTGGGCTATCTTCTTCATATTTTATGCTCTATTTGGGGAACCAACTTCCTCTTCCTTCTTCTTATCCACCCTAGCCATGGTGGTAGGTTTCTTCTTATCACCTTTCCTCATCCATACTTGTTTAGAACTTTTCTTCAAACCAGCACTGATTGTAGGAACATATTTAGATACATGATTACAAGATGATTTGGATGGTACC
The DNA here is from genome assembly GCA_963277665.1 of Viscum album. Classification (NCBI taxonomy): domain Eukaryota; kingdom Viridiplantae; phylum Streptophyta; class Magnoliopsida; order Santalales; family Viscaceae; genus Viscum; species Viscum album. The sequence goes on from OY728148.1 coordinate 1,147,925,759, forward strand.
TTCATTTTCTCAGTTTCCTGTGATAGATCAATGATTGAAGTCATGATCTTCTTATCACATGTTGGAGGACTTTTGACAACAGAATCCTCCAGTGAGCATTGAGTACCAGCAGCAACTGATTCTTTATGTGGATAATCAAGAGTTGTCATAATATTCTTGTTACTTGTTGGAAGTATTTCATATTTAAATTCCTTGAACGGACATTGAGTATAAGCATCACTCATTTCATTCTTTTGTGAAGTCTCAATATGTGTATTCTCAATCTTGGTCAACTGGGCTTACAATTTTTGACCCTCAATATTGAGGATGATCTTCTGATCTTCAATCATGATCATCTTCTCTTCACATGTCTTCTTCAGTCTTTCAACCTCATCTTCGTGCATCTTAACTTTGTTTTTTATCACCAAGTCAAGTTCCCTGAATTTCATGGAAGTTTCTTCTAAAAAAAAACTCTTGACTTCATTTCTCTTCTTCAGCTCAGCTTCAAGTGCATGGATCCATTCTTTTAGAGTCTTATTGACTTCCTCTTTTTCTTCAAAGACTTTCACCTGTTTGTTGAGATTCATACTTTCCAGAACTTTTATTTCCTGCCCCTTTTCTATATTGTCAGCTTCCCTTTATAATCGAGTTATCTGAGCCTGTATAGAGAGGAATAGGCTACAAATTATCGCAACCCTTTTTTCAGGAATATCATGCAGATATGTTTTGAGTTTGTCCTGAAAGCTTGAATTAGGGGTGTCATCCTTTCCTCTGTAAGAATCCTGAGCCACCTGCTTGATACTTTCCTATCCTGATGTTTCTTCATTATTGGAATGGCATGGAGAACAAGACATTGGATCTTGTTTGGATATGACTGTCTTCTTCAGCTGCTTATTCTCATTCGTTTTCCTGTTTTTCATGGTTTTGTAAGATGTAGACTTCTACTCAGAAATGATTGTCTCATTATCAAGACTGCTCTTCATTGTTGACTTTTTGAAATAAACTCATATCCTATTCTCTATAGAATTACTGGAGAATGTCCAACATACGTTAACCATTCCCTCTGATACCACTTGTAGGACCCCAGGACACCCTGAGAGGGGAGGTTGAATCAGGGTGTCAACTTTTTCTTCTTAATGTTGTGGATCTTATTCCCACGTTGGTAGGAACTACTTAAACCTGTATGAAGGATATGATTAGCAATGATACATTCACATGCAGAGAGATGACATAACTATTTTTACTTGTTCACCACTAAGGGCTACGTCCAAGGAGCATACGCCGACAGGTTTTCGGTCGTACCTGAATCCACTATGCTCCAGTAGCTATAGATTGCAATTGTTTGGGCACAGTCACTCTATCCCATGCTCACTGCCATTACAAAGTTTCAGGGATAGCTCACTACTTCCCTCGGGTCACTCCCGTTGAGCCCCCTGGCTCACTGCCATTGGTGAAGTCTCACTCAATTTATAGATGTGAAGGTCTCTTCAATAGATTTGCATTGAATTCTTTGTCTCCTGTTTAGCGTGAGACTTTTCTTGCATCAGAGTCCTGAGTTGATGCTCTTTTGTATTCAACCTTTTACTTTAGTGCAATGACTGAATGCACTAGATCCCCTTGTCTTTGTTTTCCTGAATTACAATCACTTGTGTGATTTCTCAATAAATGATTCTCTGTTGAAGTCCAAATTTCATCCACTGATGAATACCCCTTTTTCCCCTATCCACTGGGCGAACAACCTTTGTAAAGGGCCTTCACAAAGTACCCTACATCGCAAGGCTCCCAATTTGGCAAAGCTCAAACAAGCCTTCGCGAAGTCCCTGCCTTTTCGCGAAGCTCAATCACGAAGCACTCTCGTGATGCTCTAGCCTTCCCAATGATTAGATATCGCAGAGCTCCTGCCTCTTCGCGAAGCTCTCTGAGCCAATGCAGGGCGCACGACTTTCGCAGTGATAGAATAGCTGCCGCTAAGCTCTTCTTTCACGAAGCACACTGCCTTCGCGAGTGACCTTTGCGAACCGTGAGCAAAGGATTTTCGTTGAGAGCTCTCTCTGCTTCTCTTGAGGGGTTGGCCTCTATTTATAGGCGATTCCACCGACCCTCGACCCTTCTGCGTGATGTCAGTGCCACGTCAGCTCAAATCGCAAAGCACCGAAGTTCCCATAGGAATTCTCTGAAAATCGCGAAGCACAATGGAAATTTTCCATTCACGGAGCTCGTCGTAATCGCGGAGCATCCCGTCAATTACTTATCACCTTAACCTCTAAGCACCCTCGCAATTACCTTCATTGCCGTGACGCTCCCTTGCAAAGACCTTAATCACTGCGAAGCTCTTTAGCCTCTGCCGTTCGCGATGCTTGACGTAATCGAGAAGAATCACTGCCTCCATTCTTCTGGTATTCGCGAAATACAATCCATGCATCCCATCATCGCGAGATTCATGCCTTTTCCATATTTAATTATTATCTTCATGGAAATCCACTTTTCGTGATGCTCACCAACCTCCAAATGTTGGACCCCAAAAATTTGGCAAACACTAGAAAACGCCACCACCTTATACCTGTGCTTTTTGGCCGCCTCCAGATCATCCATTCCTTTGTCGATGTTCCATTAATAAAACATGTATAATTATCTACAGTCCTCGAACTCGAAATGCCACTATGGAATCTCCTTTGTCAAAAAATTTGTATGTCGTCTTTTTGCTTTGTCAACAAGCATGATCACCTCAACAACCCTTCTTCTTGGTGATATGTATCCTTCAGCAACTCTTCTACTTTTATCACAAACTTCACTATTGTGATTTGTATTCTTTGAAGGCATATATTCAACATCGGCATCTTATATGACACTGTGATGTGCATGGATATCACAGAAGTCCAATGTTCATGGCCGTCAAAAAATGCCAATCCCTTGCACAATGTCTTCTTCTTCAATCATCTTCCTCTAATTCATGCAAAACATACGATTCTAATCTTCAAGAAGTCTCTTGGACGGTTCTCATGCAATCATGAAGATTTGCATGGTCTTCATCAAATACCATTCTTATTTAATCATCCTCATATGGATTACACCTCACATTCTTCATTGTTGTAAACAATTTATCAACTTTGACACATGTTCTTTGAAGTTACGATCAGTACAACAATCGTCTTAATCCCCATTCCTCTACATCAACGGAGTAATTCATGATCTCCTTTATTTTTATCTTCCAATCCTCCATTTCATTGGAGTACTTCTTGATCTCCTTAATTCTGATCTTCATTGACAACTATTGACAAAAAATAAAAACTTATTCACAAAGTGGTTCCAACACTAGGGTCCCTAAAAATTTCAAATTCTTAATTTTCAGTGGCATGGTAGTCTCCTCGATGAAGACCATGTGATCATTAGGTAATTTAAATAATTTTACAATATGGTTCAATTTTAAAAAATTTGAGGAATCAATTTAAAATTAATATATCTTAATATATGTTTGATTAAAAATTATACCTATCATAATTATAGTCCCTATATCAGATTCAGCTTCTGTATAAACCACCAAGTGAAACTATATTAACTCTGAAAATGTATGGAATCTTTTTCTATCTTGAGGATTATCATTGAGTTGACACTTCCAATTATTGAAATTATTATAACACATGTGAACATATGTATAGTGTCTCACTACCCGAGAGGAATTTGAAAACATCATCGAGTACATTGATATTGATGAGCCTTCACTACTCTAGGTAAGAATATTGGATTTGAATCAAATAAATAGAGAAGGAACAATCATCCACATGAATAATATAACATTGGTGATACAATGAACAAGGACTACATATAACTATCATTCGAAAAAATATTGTATAATTTAAATTGATATTATGTATTTTATGATGATGAATATAATGATGGATAATTATAAATACATCAACCTCATTTCCCCTACACATCCCAAAGTATATTGTTCACCCAGGAACCCGCTCCACCTTCCATATACATATAAGAAACTATATTAAGCATAAAAATCTCATAAATTTCTATTATTGTTAAATAATTGATCAATAAACTCATCATTCCACTTGGGGTCAACATGAATATGTGATTAAAAATATTGGTTCCATACCCATCTCTAATCATCGATATTTCACCGCTGTGTTATAAAAACATCATGTAATAATGTTTTCCCATTATGTAACATAGTTCTCATATAAAAGGACATATTATTTTTCATTATAGTGGGGCACACACTCTATAGAGGATTCCAAATCCCTAGTTTTTAGAAATAAACATGGAACAAAAATTTCCTACAAAACATTAAAATAAAGAATATCATGCTTATGTTCTTAAATTACCAACTCAAACCATCATTTAATGAGTCCTTATCACATTAAGTTATGAAGAATTACCATAATAGAGTTCATATTATGAAGGAATTCAAATATCAACTCATTAATCAATAATTAATCATTATAAATTTTTGTATTTTTCTTCCCTAAGGGTATTGTTTTATTAAGGATTTCTTATAATTGATGCTTCTTGATAGATGATTTATATTCATTAGTAGTAGTAATAGAAGAACCCACCACAAAGAATATAAGTCCATTGTACTGAATCACAATCTCAATAAAGTAAAGAATTCTGAATTTTCCCATTGAATTTTAGGTTTTCTCACTCTAGTAGGTTCCTTATTGTTTATTTTGGACATTTGAAACTACCAATATAAAATAAATATGTAAATTAAACAAAAAAATTATCCTAAAGACTAATAAAAAGTGTAATATATATATATATATAATTTTAAAAAAAATAACGAAACCATTATCCCAATAATCACATTATTCCTGGAAAAATGGATCTCTAGAATAGTGTAGATTTTATTAACCATACCCAATAGAGTAGTCAATCCAATTCCAAAAGAATAAAATGAAAACAAATTAGGAACCCCTTGTATACATAAGGAAATATATGATGTTTTCTTTTCATACCATCACTCACAAAAACCCCCTTATGCCTAACCATTTTATCTTCTATATATCCGAACATCCCAAATATCATAACAATAAAGTATGGATTTGATATCATTTTTAGGAAACAGACCACTGTACCCCTTACCCAATTTTCCAAGAAAGTTTATAGATGAGACTCATGGTAAATATTTAACCATGCGAATATTGAACATGTACCTTTGAATCATGAACCTTCATTGGGAATGGTTTTGCTAATAAATTCCTCAAAATTGTATTAATTATACCGCAAACGAATCCATAAAAGCCATATTTAATGTCATAATCAGAGCATAGAAAATGAAACAGAATAAACATATACAAAAAAATTGGGATATGGAGACACGAGTAAATATAATATATGGTTATGTTATTACCACAATGAAATTATGTTTTAAAAATCATCCATGTGAGACTTGATGTTAATCCTCTCATAATGTCACCTTTTTATCCAATGAACAACTCATATTAGTTACCCCATCTTCTCAAATGATATTTTTTTAACTATATTTATCAAATATATATATATATATACACACATTGTGTGGATATAGTGTATGAGAATATATAACATAGAAGGTTCCCGTCAATAATTCCTATAATATCAACTTTTAGAAAAAATTAAACAAACCAGTCTGAATAAATAAATTGTAGAATTTTACATTTTCATTAAAAATATAAGGAATATAAAATATATATGGATTGAAATATAGGATATATAAAGGTTAATATTTAGTGGAATATTACTTGTATCTTTATAATTATGATCATTATAAAATTTATTATTGTACTCGTGTAAAATATAGTACATAATATTATTCCAATGGCCAAATGATAATAATATCCATTTCATCAATTGTTTAGTTTATGGAATTTAGTAATAAAATGGATATTTATGGTTGAAAATTCCAATATGTAATTTTGATAGTATTTTTACCTAAGAACATTGTGTTACCATGATGTATCCCCATCGAATTAAATTACAATTCCACATTAAATTCATTCCATTAACATTACATGCCATCAAATTCCATTTCCAATAAAAAGGTAAAAAAACTATAATGTACCGTACATAAAAAATTAATTATACTATCTTATTTTCCATTAATATAATTAAAAAATTTATAAATTTATACATGCATGATTAATTCATTAAGACATTGTATATCATGAAACCACCCAACTTATTCCCCTTAAATCGACCCAAAATGGTTGGAACCCACATTCTTGGAATAGTAGAGAACCTATGAATGAATGTTGATCCTATAAACATCAAACATCACAATATTATATTCCTATAAATCAAACCCTAAGATACAATGGCCTTACAGATAATTGGAAATAATAAACTTATGGAAGGAAGGGTCATCATACGGAAAAGGTGTTCATTTCATTAATAATATTTTAATACCATAAAAGAATCAAAACATTAAATCCTTAGATGGAGAGGTGGATATGACGGGATCATGTGTGAGTTCCTAAAAAATAGATAGTGATGAAATTAATGATAGAAAGGGTTTCTTTTAGTTATGAAAAAGTGTGAAATTCTTATTTATTAAAAATTTCGTTAAAATTATACAGATTTTCCTCAATGTTTTCCATACCCTATTCCAATAGTGTGGACCACCACTACCTCGCTACGGAATAGTCACTATTATGGATCATGTTTTTTTAAATAATGCACTAATCATGGAAATAATCATTATCATAAATTTAATTCCAATTTTATTGTTTCCACATAGCAACTCCTAAACATTATCTAACAACAAATCTACTTATTTATTCTAGTTTATAAAAATTTCATAAGATAATAACCCATGATTGGTTAAACAAAAATTAAATCTTATAAATAAATTATCCAAAAAAAATATAATATAATCATCAGGTTTAATATGATGACAATTTTATAAATTGACTTATCATTTTCTCAAATAAAGAACTGGGTCAGAGATAGAAGTATATTTATAATTATTTATTCACATTTCACCAACATATTTATGTTTTTCACCCAAAATGTCAAATTTGAGTATTTATATTTAATTTCTAACATTTACTGTAAGAACCAGGGTTTTGAGCCTAAAAGATATTGATTTTTTTTGTTTAATGTTATTCTAGAGCAGGCTGATAAGACGGCTTGTGATTCTGATTCCCGGTGTGACAAGAATTAAAATTTGTGTGTGTTCACATTAGAAAACCCAGATGAGAAGAATAAGTCCTAAACGGTTTCTCAAATGGGAAACCCGAGGGAAACGTTGATTCTGGAGTGTTCTGTTATCCCTAGGAAGGTTGTAACTTTCGCAGGCGCATCCCTACTATGGAAAATGCCACCAGTGGCATGTTTTTAATCTAGAGGCCTCAAGCGTGAACATTCAAACTTTTGAATGGAGGTTCGTTTTAAAATTTTCAGTCTGCCTTTGCACCCAGAACATGGATTTTACTATATAGGTGTCTTAACCCGGACCCCATCGAATGTTCGGGTATGGGGCCTACTGGTAGGTGTATAAAAAACTCATTAAATTTTAATTAATTCCCTTCTTAAACACCACCACCCCCCTTCTTCCCCTTCATTTCTCCCTGGCGGAATGTCTCTCAACTAAGTAGCTACCTCCCCCAAGCTCATCCCCCTCTCTGTCATGGCCGTGGCGGATCTAACATCCCGTTCATGAAGCTACAGGCTGCACCCTTAGAGGTAGGAGTTTGCGTTTGCATTTTTAATTTCCTCATATTCCTGGAATTAAATTCATAGCGTCGAAATGTTGTTTCATGTTGATCAAATCCCATAGTTGTGTAGGATTCGATCCGAGCTTTCTAATGCTCTCATCAGATAAATAATGAGAGTCTCGGGGCGCCTGAGGTGGCCCCAGGATGTTTTCCGGCCAAACTTGGTTTTCAGGTGGGCTCCCAGGAGGCGTTGGCGTGGTCCCAGGTAGCAGCGACGTGCTCCCTGGTCACCTGCGCGGGGCACGATGAGGGCCATGGTGCACGACCCCGAGCATGAGACCGAGACCCACCGAAGTCGGGTCTCCACGAGGGACAGCGAACGTCCACGAGGGCCGATCAGATGGGTGGATAGCGGGTCAGCGGCCAGGCCACGCGGAAGGGTCCTGGGCCGGCGCTGCAGGCCGGGAGGCTGGTGCGGGCCGGCCCAGGCTTGGTGGACCAACTGGACCAGGCCGGTCCAGCCCTAATAGGGGTTTACCCCTTTGTCTTCGAACAATCGTAACTTTCACTAACGGTGCAAGTTTTGGGTGTTTTTTATGGAAGCGCGATCCTCAGATCAAGCCATAGTCTTTGGGATGGTTTCTGGAATTTCAATTCATGAGACGGGGGCTCGGTGCCATGACACAACATTAATTATTGTTCAGCGCCTCACTAGGATTCTACTTTTAGATGGAGCGCAGAAATCCAGAGTACGTTGTAGGCGCCATCAGCAGCATTGTGACCCTCGTGTCGAGACAAAGTTGCCCAGGGTGGTTTCATGAATTGATGCCAGAGTTGAGATGTGGCCCCCACAGGCCTTCTTTCATGCTGTGAGTAGCATTTTGAGACTTTTTCATTAGACGTCTATTTGGGGTGAATGAGTAGTTTTTTGGGCATGTTTCTCCAAGTGCATCGTGATGGCGCAGTTTGACCGAGCTCTTTCAGAACTGAGATGTGGGCCCCACGAGACACCGTATGGGTATAAAGCGGTGTTAAATAACAATTTTGTTGGGAGTCCATTTCCAGTAAGTAAATAGTCTATCTCTCGTGTTTTTTTGTGATGTTTACAAAGGTGTAATATTTTAATGCATTCATAACCTCTTTATAGATCTCAATAAATGTGGAAACATGAAAGGGCATTGGAAGAAGGTTCTTTTGATGCACTCCGACCCAACACATGGTTGAGATGTTAGCGACAACTAGTGATGGATCAGGCAGTGCGGTGTTATCGGACCAGTTCAGGGATTACCCTCCAGTGGGGCTGGGTAGTGGGTTACCCACCATCGTATCATGTTTTACCCTCTATCGAGGTTGGGCAGTGGGTTAGTCATTGACCTTAGGTTTTACCTTCCAGCGGGGCTGGGTAGTGGGTTACCCATTGACATTAGGGTTTACCCTCCACCAGGGTTGGGCACTGGGTTACCTGATGACATTTTTGGGTTTACCCTCTAGTTGGGCTGGGCAGTGGGTCACCCGATGACCTTTTGGGGCTTACCTTCTAGTTGGTCTGGGCAGTGGGTTACCCGACGACTTCTTTCAGACTCAGCCCTTTCGATGAGGCTAGTCAGTGGCTTTTCACCAGGATTACCACAATGGTACTTTTTATGGTACGGTTTAGCGATTAGGCAGCTTTGACATGCGGGATGGTTGGGCACTAGTGATGGCTACCCTTAGAATTGTTGTCAAATTATCATGGGCTGAGAATGGAGATGGAGATCCTCTTACACAGTCGTTTGGGTTTCTTTTTGATCATATATATATATATACAACCTATTTTCATTCCCACTCCTTGGTTTCAGTTAATCTCCTTCTAGGAGGGGCGAATACATGTGGGGTATGCCATGTTCTTTCTATTTCTAGCTCCTCTTAGTCGCATGAGCCTACATCCTTTCTCTTATTGGGTTGAGCTGCACTCTATTTGTTGTGCTCTTTCTCTGATACCAGTTATGTCTACTTCTCAGTGTTTTTATTACATCCTTTGTTTTCCCTTGATCTTATGAGGAATCCTACTAAGTATCTTTATACTCAACCCTTCTAGGGCTATTCCCGAACATGGTGTGCCCTTGTAGATAACGTACAGGTCGATCGAGACTACATAGGAGCATAGAGGACACATGAGATTGGACTACATTCAGTGATCAAAGTAGGACTTTTTGGTGTGAGACTCATCAGTTGTTTACTTTTGGTTACCTATTACCGGGTTGTGGCACCTTTTGGGTTTGGCGCATGTTTTTCCTTTTTTCTGTTCGGTATCTTATCAGTACTTTTCAGCACACTACTCTTCCATATTTAGAAGTTGATTCATGAATTTGGTTGGGTTATAGTTGTTTGTCCTTCGTTCTTCTTTGACTCTACACTTTTTCATCAGTTGGGTTGTTTGTGTTATTACAGGAACTTACGCAAAGGTACCCCCATAGATTGTTATGCCTCCGGTGCTTATCTCTAGCCCCTGGCCTTTGAAGGCGGGCTTGGGGTAGTTGCGGCTCGAGACCGGTAGGTTGGGGTCGTGAAAAAGTGGTATCAGAGCTGGTTCGTTTTTTGGGGAATTGTTCGGACGACACTAAAAAGGAATTTGTTGGGATTTTGGGAAATAGTGTCATTATTTCCCAAGAGTGGCTCTTAGGATGGGGTGTCCCATGATTGTACAAGAGGTCGACATATCCATTCACCAGGACCCTGATAACCATCTTTTTGACTCGGCACGCTAAGACATTTGTTGCAGGGAACTTTGGAACATGAATCCGGCAGGATTCAGTCTTTGACTGTCCTTGTTGAGTAAGCTCCACTTTTTGATTACTGTTATATATATATATATTCTCATCAGATCACGATAATCCTTGATAATTTTCAGGATTCCCCCATGACAGCAGCCATCCAGGTTACCCTCTCCAGCTCATGATGATGATCGGGTGAGTGATGAGGCGTCAGTTCAGGGACCCTCATGTGATGCCCTTACACATAGTGCTTCAGCGGTAGCCCCTCCACCTAGAGAGTGGTAGTTAGTAATATATGTATGTGCCGAGGTTTACTTCAATATGAGTGCACTCTGAGACTTCCAGCGTCTGCGGATGCAAAAGTTCCACGGGGACCCAGATCCCCAGGCAGTGGAAGATTAGCTAGAGTCAGTGGACCTACATTTCAGGCTAGTACAGACACCAGCAAACCAGATGGTTTCCCTAGCTGCAAGACTTTTCTTCGGGACAATCGGTCGTTGGTGGGGGTTGGTTACTTATACCCATGAGGAGTCATGTCTCGCATGGGATAGCATCCAACAACTATTGTATATTTTAACTATACCCATGGTTTTGGGAAAACCATTGGTATATTTCAACTATATGGACCTATACCAACTGTTTTGGATTAACCACTGGTATAGGGGGGACCTATACCAACAGTTTTTCCAAACCGTTGGTATAGATTCACTAATATGGACCTATATAAATGGTTTGGCCAAAAAAGTTGGTATAGGTCCATTATAGAGACCCCATACCAATGGTTTGGCCAAACCGTTGGTATAAGTCCCACTATACCAATGTTTTGTCCAAAACTGTGGGTATAAGTCCCAAAATCAAATAACCTATACCAATGGTTCTCAAAACCGTTGGCATAGGTCTATACCAACAGTTTTGAGAACCGTTGGTATTGGTACATGTATTTATAATAGAATCTTCTTACAACGAACATTAAATAAATCAAAATTTAAAATACATATGATTATACATATATATATTTCCGAAATTATGTTCCCAAAAGTTTGTTAGGATAGTGGTTAGGTCATTCAATTAGAGATGGGAGGTTCTGGGATCAAATCAAACCAGATGATTATTTTTTTAATTATATATACAAATGGTTTATGGAACTGTTCGTATAGATTTTCATAGTAATTATTCCAACTGTTTTCAAAACCGTTGGTATAAACCTATCCGAACTTCTTACTTGGCAATGGTTCTCAACACTATTGGTATAGCCTATACCAACGGTTTTGATGCCTATAACAATTGTTCCAAACCATTGGTATAATGTATTTTTCTATTACTGAATTGCTCTTATGGGAGGAGTACTCCCCCTCTTGTTTACAATCTTTTCGGATTCAAGAGATTCTGGAGCTGAAGAAGGGGGAAACCGTGGCACAGTACATGGCCCGGTTTACCGATCTGACACGCTATTCGCAGGATATGGTCCGTGATAGATACTTTCAGGCGAGGAAGTTTGGGCATGGTCTTCGTAGGGAGTTATGTCCTAGTTTAGTTCCCCTGTGCATCCATACATATGTCGGGGTTCTAGAGAGGGCGCTTGTGAGTGAGGACTTCATGGGTGAGAGGCTCCACCTGACCGGGCCTAGCAGTGGCTGTTTCAGAGGAGAGGCATCTGTAGCAGAAAGGCGGCAGAGGGCAGAGCCTTAGTCAAGGAGACCCTTCTGTGATCCAACTTAGGGGCAGGGTCATACATCGAAAATGGTGTTGTAGAGAAACAGGGAAGTCATGAGAGAGTTCGTGATATGATTGTGATAGATAGGGTCACATAGCACGAGACTTCCCGACAAGTTGTACTGAGAAGTCGTGTCAGGTAGTGGGCGCACCGCAACGGCAGAGGCAGAGCCATGACCAAGGATCCCCCAGGTGAGGACAAGGTAGACCTCATGGAGGTGGCGCAGGTAGAGTGGCAGGACCTGGAGGTGGGGGATAGCGTTTCAAGGTCCTTCCACCGCCACGAACTGGCGGCACACGCCAGGCTCATGGAGCTAGCGGTAGGGGTCGTGGACAGCTTCAGGCTATGGGTATTCGTGACCCCCCAGCACACGAGATGGTCCATAGTACGTTTTTTGTTAACTCTACGCTTGTTTCTGTACTAGTAGACACATGCACCAGCCACTCTTTTCTATTGCTGTTTCTGGTATGAGAGTTGGAGCATCCGGTAGAGGCGCTGACACCTGCACATAGCCACATGGTTCCTATGGGAAGTGCCTCATTAGTGACCTATATCTGCAGAAATTTCGGACTGTTGATCGGAAGAGAGTGTTCCACATGGGACCTACTCGTCATCACGATGGGTCCTTATGACACGATCTTGGCCATGTATTGGTTTTACATGGTTCTCACAAAGATTGATAGTCGGCGCATAATATTTAGATGTGTCCACTCTGATGGGACAAGGCTCACCATCCTTGGTGAACGAGCCTCGTGGTGTAGTAGACTATACTCTGAGCAGGATACCACAACATTTTTCTCATCAGTTGGAGAACATGGATCTAGGAGCAGTAGACACTACAGGAACCACGATCCCTACCGTTTTTGATGAATACGTGGACGTCTTTCCTGAGGATGTCCCAGGACTTCCTCTGAGGCACGAGATGAAGTTATGCATTGATTTGAAGCCAGGGAATTCCCTTATATCATTGAATCATATTAGATGACACCCACTGAGCTTCAGAAGCTACGAAATAAGTTGGAGGACCTTCATTAGGAGGGATTCATTAGGCCTAGTGTGGCCCCCAGGGTACCTCCAATTTTGTTTTTGAAAAAGGCAGATGGGAGTCTGCGGCTTTGTGTGGATTATCATCGCCGGAATCAAGGCACGATAAAGAATAAGTTCCCTTTTTGAGGATAAATGACCTCTTAGAACAAATGAGAGGTATGAAGTGGTTCTCAAATATTGATCTTAGATCCTGCTACCACCAGTTGCAGTTTCATGAGGCTTACGTCCTAAAGTTGGCTTTCCATTGTCGTTATGGGAATTATGAGTATCTGGTGATGCCCTTGTTGGAGTTAGTGGTCAAAAACCAACTAGTTTGTACATTATTCATTAAATAAAAGCCTTATCTCATATTGATTGTTCTTCTGCATGACATTCCATGTGATAATGTCATAAAGACAGCTGTTGCATTAAAGGGTCATAGCGGATCCCTGCTATGATGAGAACCCGGAAGTGCCATAACACTGTTCTTGAATGTATGTTCTATGTCCGGATGATATTATTTGAGGGACACAAATAATACAGGCCATTAGGGGTGAGGACTCATAAAACATTGAGGCACATTCTCATGGTGTGCGCCCTTGGTAATATCTAGGAGGATATTATGGGAACGAGACCCGCCAGTAGGAAATCCACATTTCATAGTGTCATTGGATGTTCCTATCTGCGGACATATGTATTGGTCCTTAGACTTTAAGATTATTATTAATGGGTATTACAACTCACGCACTTAGATGTATTGATGAAAACTGTGACGACACACTGTTCGCAGCGAGGTAGGATACGTTGGGTGCATCACGAGTAATATCCCATTAATATATAATGTGATAAAGGATTTGTCCATTCCGTTCCATAACGGAAGTAGATATCTTAGGCCCTTTGATGGAATTGATACAACCTAAATAAATCCATGGCCATGGTAAGGTGGGGGAAAGTTCAATACCGGGAAGTCAAAGAATGAATAATCAAGAACATGGGTTGATGACACTAGAATGTAACCCACTTGGTTGGAGATATCGAGACAAAGGGATTATATTAAACGATAAGAATTCATAGGAGGTGACACGTCATTGCGGCGTTAACTTCTTTCTCTATGGGTGCCTTGGCGTGTTGCTAGACGCTAACCTTGGACTTTAGGCAGCCTCAGCCAAATGCCACTGAGAAAGAGGCCTAGAGGGTCACACACTAAGTATGTCCATGTATCTCAGTTAAATATTAATTTAACAAGTTAAATAAATATTATTCCCGACTGTGGTATAAAAATTATTTAAGGATGTCTGATCGAATATATTTTGACACTAGTTATTCGAGAGAATATATTGTGGACGAAATAATAAATTTATTAGCGAGTTGTGCAGTTAAATTTATTTAAGAAATAAATAGTCATTACTCAAGGTCTAATAAATGTGGTGGAGAAAATTGGAAAATAAAAGTACACACCGTGTATATTAAATTTACACGCTGTGTAGTTTTATGGAAAACAAGTACACGCCGTGTATTAATTATTACACACCGTTTAGTTCTTCCAGTTGGGATTTTGATGATTTAATATTGTTTTATTAAATGGTATTTATTATAATCAGTGTGGGTCCATGTCAAGGAATTAATAATTTGACATGGGGGTTTTCAATAAGAGTTAATGAAATAAATAAAACGTGTAACACGTTTATTTATTGTCATAACTCTATTAACCTCAAACCCGATTATAAATATCCTCGCAACCCCAACATTTTGAAGGGCCATTGTTGTGCACAACGGATTTGGAAATACTCTCAAGCCAAAGAGAGAATTCCATTTCCGCCAAGAACACCCTCATGTTACGAGAACAAGATCCTCCACCGGATCAAGGAGGTCGAAGGCGGAAATCGCAAGCGAAGTTCTTCCGTGCTAGGAACAGGAGATCTCTTCGGCGATGTCCGTAGATACGTGACACACGTGTGGATCACCTCTAGAGGAATCCTACACTTGGATTCTACGACGCAGCGACGTATCACTCAATCATGACTGGACACGTCAATGAAGAAATAATTCCAACGAGGTAATTATTATGCATTAATTAAACTAATTATAATCAATATATGATGATCCTCATCAAGGGTTACTGGACTCTTCTTTTCTTTTCATTATTCGTTCTATTCCGAAGATTCGATGTTTTATATCGTGACGGATCATGGATTAAATGTTGTTTAACGTTAAACTTAAAGTTGGGAAAACCCACCAACGCGCTTCCGCTGTGCCCGGAACCCTCAAGTGGTATCAGAGTGGGTCATATCATTGATTATAATTATTTAGTTTTTCGTTGGTAATTTAAGAATTTATTAATTTAGTTATTTCAATTTAAGTTTAATCATTCTGGAAATCTGAATATTGAGATCTATTCCTCCTCCCTCGTTTCTCGTTCACCTCACAAAAACAAATTTTTCTTTTAATTTTGATTAAAATAAAATAGAGGTACTCATCCGGAGGAGCCAAACGTTTCTGGACGTATAACAACAGAATACACGGTGTGTATTCAGAAGTACGCACCGTGTAGTCTAGGATTAATTCATTGACTGATCCGCCAAATCAGGTTGTGTATTGGATTTTTTTCTAAGAATTTAAGACACCGTGGGTTGACCAGAAACAGGTGGCACACAGTTTCCGGAATACACTCTGTGTGGTCCAATGAACATGGCGTGTAGTCCCTTCAGTTTAGGGTTGGGCCGTGTACTCCGTACATGGCCTGCCTGGCTAGAAACCATGTAACACGGAAACTACACGGTGTGTGTCCCACTGTACACGCCGTGTACTCCGAAAATTTCCAAAGTACGTTAACACGCCTTGTCCCCGGGTGTGTACTTCAGATGAATGGTGAAGAAAAGTACACGCCGTGTAGTCGGAACTACATTCCGTGTACTCACCCAAATTACGAAGGATTATTAAAATTTATTATTATATTATACAAACCCTTGAGATGTGTACCATGGTTCATGCGTAAAGCTGAGGCACAACACGTGATAGGTGTTTTATATATATGTGTTTAGTATAACATCTACGTAATATATGGGAATTCACCGGGTTGCCTCCAAGTTACAAGTTATGTACAAGGATAATTTTAACTGAATTCATTTGTTTAAAATTACGATGGATGAGAATCTAAAGGAAATTTAGAAGATGGATTTAACATAAAATGATTGATTAATTAAAGATAATTAATTGATTCGAGCATGATTTATCTTAAACAAGAACGATTAATGACTTGAATTCTAGTTATTTATTTATGCATAAATATCGTTACATGCGTGGATGATCATGAGCTAGATAGAGACCATTGTATGTGACTGGTTTCATTTAATTTATTTATTTAATTTAAATTTGTTGGAATGCGAGCCATCTCCTCATTAATATGTAGGGCATGCACGTCCAGGGATTATTTTATGTAAAAACCACTTTAACCCCTCACATGCGTGTGAGATAAATTCATATGTAATGTATGGAGCTCCCATGTTAGTGGAGGCCGCTCAAGTAAAGAGCCATGGTGAAACCAATCCAAGGAGATACAAAGGTGGACAGGTGGAAAGCTGTAAACACGAACCCGAAAGGTTCAAGGTGTTTCTCTCCTCAGTCTTGGGTTGGTTTATCAACCGCTAGATAAACTAACCAATAGAAAATCTCATGATCATACCATTTATTTTATTTCGGTCAGTTTCATGGTTTATTTATTGTGGGTGTGTTGTCACGATCACACAATTAATGAATTAAACGAGCATGCAAGATGGAACTAAAATAAAACCGGATTATACGTAAATATTATCTTAGACATGGTTAATCACTTAAGTATATCCCAATTAATATTAACAATCATGTAATCAAAGATAATAAAATGTAAATTTACGTATAAGGATAAAATCCCTCTAAATAAATATTAAGTCGGCATAGCCTTCCATAATCTTGATAGAATCGAACCATAGTTCAAAGTTCTTGACCAACCCTAGTTGGGGTGCTTTCAGTTATCGAGGAATTCTAATTCAAGGTTTTGGGTTGACTTGACATGTTCACATCAAGGGTTGACTGCCACAGTAGGACTTGGTGTGACCAAGAGGCAAAGGTTGAAGTAATCCAAAAAGGATTTCAGGATTGGGGAGTCCACTCAGCGGATCAAGGAGTTGCGAGTTAATGCAGTTGGCATTTGGAATTCATACCTAGAACCCTTCATGTTTCTCGACCAACCCTAGTTGGGGTAATGTGGAGGGAAATATGGATCCTTTCCACTAGAATATTCACAAAACAGAATATTCCGAAGTAAATGGGGAGCGCTTTTGGATTTCGATAAAATAGTGGGAGACTAATAAGTATTAATTTTTTTATTTGTCTCAATTTTTGTAATAAAGTACTAAGCCTTTGCTAATCATAATTTGAAGAAATGACAAGAAAATTAATTCAATAATATCATTGTGCACCATACTCGAAAAAAAACCTTCTCACCGACACCAATTTCCAAGAGTGGCAGACGCATTTACGCGTCGTCCTTCGCTACGAAAGGAAATTATATGTGCTGGAAGAGCCTATTCCAGTTGTGCCTGGGAAAGAGGCTTGTGATGAAGAATTATCTCTCTACTTGAAACACATGGATGATGCCATAGATTTCCAGTGTTTCATACTATCGGCCATATCTAATGAGCTCTTGAAACAACATGAAAACATGGACGTGTATAGCATGATGTTTCACCTTAAAGATATCTACCAGGAGAAGGCGAGACATGAAAGGTATGAGATCTCCAATGCTTTGTTTACCACGAAGCTTGGAGAGTCTGCGCCAACTGGGCCTCATGTAGTCAAGCATATTGGCTACATTGAATGCCTGGACATCTTAGGGATTAAATTCACAGATGAGTTGCGTACAGATCTCATTCTATCATCACTGCCCAAGACCTTCTCTAGCTTCATTGTCGACTATAACATGAGCGGCAATGAGAAGAGTCTATCGGAGCATCTGACCTTGATTCTCTAGGAAGATAAGGACATGGGGCGTGACAAACGCATGGTCCTTATGGTGAACAAGAAAACGAAGGACAAGGAAAATGGTCCAAAGACTTATAAACGGTCTGAAGCCCCCGAGCACCGTCCCTCCAAGAAGGGGATGATCCAGAGGTAGGGAAAGGAACGGGAGGCAGTGTGTTTTGTATGTGGAAAGCAGGGCCACTGAAAGGTGGAACCGCACCTTGTTGGATATGGTGATGACGATTATGAGTCATGATGATCATCCATTATCCTTTTGGGGATATGCATTACAAACTGCAGCATACACATTAAACCGAGTACCAACTAAGTCGGAAAATTGAATTCCATCCGAGTAATGGAATGGAAGGAAACCCACTTTTTCACACACACGTTTATGGGGATGCGAGGCGTTTGTTAAGGCCTTCTCAGGAAACAAACTAGCACCCCAGGGCACGAAGTGTATCTTTATAGGATATCCGAAGGAAACGAAAGGATATTACCTATATAACCCTAATAAAAAGAAAGTGACTCTCTCCAGACAAGATGTCTTTCTTGAGAGGGAACACATATTCAAGAAGGATAGTTGGAGAAATATTGAATTTGATGAAGTTGATCCTCAAGATACACAGGAGTTGGTACTGGAACAAGTTCCACATGTCCCAGTGGAAGAGGTTCAAGAAAGACAAGTATTGTGTAGGAGCTCAAGAGAGGTAAGGGAACCAGAGAGATTTGTTTTCCTAGTCACTGAGGATGGTGAATCATTATTGTTGGACAATGATGAACCTCTATCCTACAAAAAAGTATTGGAAAGCGTAGAAGCTGCAAGATGGCTAGAAGCTATGAATTCTGAGATGGATTCCATGTATCAGAACCAAGTTTGGGTTCTGGTCGATGAGCCAGTTGATGTAAAGCCTGTTGGATGCAAATTGGTATTCAAAAGAAATCTAGACATGGAAGGTCAATTTATCACCTATAAAGTAAGGCTAGTGGCTAAAGGAATCAGACAACGTCAAGGAATTGACTATGATGAAACCTTCTCGCCAGTTTCCATGTTTAAATCCATAGGAATCATACTTTCCATAGAAGCTTACCATGACTACGAGATTTGGCAAATGGATGTCAAAACAGCATTCCTTAACTGGAACCTTCAGGAATATGTCTATATGAATCAACCAGAATGGTTTGTGACACCAGGTGAAGCCAAACGGGTTTTCAAGTTTCAGAAATTCATTTATGGATTGAAGCAAGCATCCAGGTCATGGAACATTCGATTTGATGAAGCCATAATGGAATTTGGTTTCATTAATAACGAATGTGAGCCATGTGTTTATAAGCGGTTTAATGGGAATGCTTTCATCATCCTAGTGGTATATGTTGATGACATATTGCTTATTCGAAATGACATACCAGCCTTATAGTCAGTTAAGGACTGGTTGAACAAGTGTTTCTACATGAAGGACTTAGGAGAAGTAGCCTACATTCTAGGGATCAAGATCATTCATGACAGATCCAAGAGGCTTCTTGGACTAAGTCAGGGTACATACATTGACCAGATACTAAAGAGATTTATTATGGAAAAATCTAAGAGGCGATTGGTTCCAGTTCCACATGGCATACATCTTTCTATGAAAATGTGTCCCCAAACACAACAGGAGAAAGATATGATGAGCAAGATCACATACTCTTCGGCTATAGGATCCATCATGTATGCCATGTTATGTACCATGCTTGATGTTGCCTATGCACTGAGCATGGTAGGCAGATATCAAGCAGATCCAGGAGAACAACATTGGACTGCTTTTAAGACTATCCTTAAGTATCTGAGAAGAAATAAGGATATGTTCCTGGTGTATGGAGGAGACGAGGAGCTTGTCATCAGAGGGTATGCTGATGATGGTCTTCAAACAGATCAATATGATCTGATGTCGCAATCTAGATATGTTTTCTATCTCAATGGAGGAGATGTGAGCTGGAAGAGTTGAAAGAAGCCAGTTGTCACCGATTCTACAGCTGAGTCCGAGTATATAGTGGCTTCTGATACAGGCAAGGAAGCCGTCTGGATTCGGAACGTTTTCCAGGATCTTGATGTGGAGCCTAGAAGTAAATATACCATGACATTGTATTGTGATAATACTGCAGCGGTGGCTCTTGCAAAAGAACCAAGGTCCCATCAACGGACAAAGAACATACTCTAGAAGTATCACCTCTTGGGGTATTTCTATCAAAGGGGTGAAGATGCAGTGAGAATAGTGTCCATGGAGGAGAACGTGGCGGACCCCATGACTAAAGGCCTACCTCAGCAGAAACATGAATATCGTGTGAGAGCTAGCGGGTTAAAGGTTGTTAGCAGTTTTCTCTAGTCCAAGTGGGAGTCTGTTAGAGTTAGTGGTCTTGAACCAACTACTTTTTACTTTATTCATTAAATAAAAGCCTTATCACATCTTGATTGTTCTTCTACGTGACATGTCATGTGATAATGTCCTAAGGACATCTATTTCATTAAAGGGTCGTAGTAGATCCTTGCTATGATGAGAACCCGATAGTTCCATAACACTGTTTTTGAATGTATGTTCTGTGACAGGATGATATTATTTGAGGGACACAAATAATATAGGTCATTAGGGGTGGGGACTCATAAAACTTATAGGCACCTACTCATGGTGTGCACCCTTGGTAATATCCAGGAGGATATTATTAGAACAAGACCCGCCAGTAGGAAATCCACATTTCATAGTGTCATTGGATATTTCTATTTACAGACGTGTGTATTGGTCCATAGACTTTAAAATTATTATTAATGGGTATTACAACTCGCACACTTATATGTATTGACGAAAACTGTGACGACACACTATTCACAGTGAGGTAGGATACGTTGGGTGCGTCACGAGTAATATCACATTAATAGATAATGCGAGAAGGATTTATCCCTTCCGTTCCATAACGGAAGTAGATATCTAAGGCCCTTTGATGGAATTGATATAGCCTAAATAAATCCATGGCCATGGTATGGTATGGGAAAGTTCAATTCCGGGAAGTCAAAGAAAAAATAATCAAGCACATGGGTTGATGGCACTAGCATGCAACCCGCTTGATTGGAGATATCGAGACAAAGGGATTATATTACACAGTAAGCATTCGTAGGAGGTGACACGTCATTGCGGCGTTAAAGTCTTTCTCTATGGGTGCCTTGGAGTGTTTCTAGACTCTAACCTTGGACATTAGGCCGGCTTAGCCAAATTCCACTGAGAAAGAGGCCTAGAGGGTCACACACTAAGTGTGTCCATGTATCTCAGTTAAATATTAATTTAACCAGTTAAATAAATATTATTCTCGACTGTGGTCTAATAATTATTTAAGGATGTCTGATCACATTTATTTTGACACTAGTTATTCGAGAGACTATATTGTGGACGAAATAATATATTTATTAGCAAGTAATACAGTGACATTTATTTATGAAATAAATAGTCATTACTCATGGTCTAATAAATTTGGTGGAGAAAAATGGAAAATAAAAGTTCCCACCATGTATATTAAATATACACGCCGTGTATTTTTATGGAAAACAAGTACAGACCGTGTATTAATTATTACATGCCATGTAGTTCTTCCAGTTGGGATTTTGAGGATTTAATATTGTTTTATTAATTGATATTTATTATAATCAGCGTGGGTGCATGTCAAGGAATTAATAATTTGACATGGGGGTTTTCAATAAGAGTTAATGAAATAAATAAAATGTGTAACATGTTTATTTATAGTCATAACTCTATTAAACTCAAACCCGATTATAAATATCCTCGCAACCCCGACATTTCGGAGAGCCATTGTTGTGCACAACGGATTTGGAAATACTCTCAAGACAAAGAGAGAATTCCCTTTCTACCAAGAACACCCTCAAGTTACGAGAGCAAGATCCTCCACCGGATCAAGGCGGTCGAAGGCGGACATCGCAAGTGAATGTTCTTCCGTGATAGCACCCGAAGATCCCTTCAACGATGTCCGGAGATACATGACACACGTGTGGATCACTACTAGAGGAATCCTACACATGGATTATACGACGCAACGACGGATCACCGAATCGTGACCGGACACATCAACGAAGAAATAATTCACACGAGGTAATTCTTATGCATTAATTAAATTAATTATAATCAATATATGATGATCCTCATCAAGGGTTCCGAGACTCTTCTTTTCTTTTCGTTCTTCGTTCTATTCTGAAGATTAGACGTTTTATATCGTGACGGATCTCAGATTGAACATTGTTTAACGTTAAAATTAAAGTTGGGCAAACCCACCAACGCACTTCCTCTATGCCCGGAACCTTCATCCCTTTCACGTAACGAATTCCCCCGCCATTTTCATTGCTTTTATGAACCAAATATTGTTCCCATACCTTGACCGTTTTTTTGTCTTTATTGATGACATACTCATCTACTCTACGACGGAAGAGGATCACATAGAGCATTTGAGGGTGGTCTTAGACTTACTCCAAGAGCACAAGGTGTATGAGAAGCTCTCGAAGTGTCAGTTCTATATTCACGAGGTTCACCTTCTGGGGCATGTCTGTACAGAGCAAGGATTGACCATAGATCCAGCAAATATTGAGGTAGATCTTTATTGGGATCCACCCAATAATGAGTTAGAGCTGTGGAGAATCCTTGGTCTGGCAGGGTACTGTAGGAGGTTTGTTAGAGATTTATCTAGGATTGCTGCCCCATTGTCTATATTGACACGGAATGGATGACCATTCACCTGGACTGATCAGTGCCAGAAGTCCTTCGAGAGGTTGAGACATAGTCTAATTAGTGCTCTAGTGTTGAGGCTTCTAGAGGAGGGAGTTGAGTTCGTAGTATACTACAATTATCCAAGAATGGGCCCGGGTGCGTGCTGATGCAGCAGCATGTAGTGATTGCATATGGGTCGAGGAAGTTGAGCCCCCATGAGCAGAATAATGCGACCCACGATTTGGAGCTGGTAGACGTGGTGTTATCCTTGAAGTTATGGAGACACTACCTTCTGGGTGAGCATTTTGTGGTCTACTCAGAACACCATAGCCTCATGTACGTCTTCACTCAAGTGGATCTGAATCTATGGTAGAGGCACTGGCCGGGGTTTCTGCAGGACTATGATTTAGAGATAGTCTACACTCTAGGTAAGAGAAATGTAGTAGCATATTCCCTTAGCAGGATGTCCCAGGCTCGTTTAGTGTGGGATGCTTCATAGTAGTTGGATTACCTTCTGCTGACCTTGGTGGAGCAGGCGGGTTTTGCTTTTCTTCAATTGACAGTGTGGACTCCTTCACTACATGAGCATGTGAGAGAGTTATAGCTGGGGGATATCGACTGATAGGTGCTGCGTGATCAGATTTCCATGGGCAACACACTCAATGGGTATTTTGAAGGAGGGGATCATGAGATCCTACACCAGAGGCGAGCTATAGTACCAGTGGAGATGCGTGAGGAGGTGATGTGGGAATTCAACACTTCTCCATTGGCTATAAATACCGATGTATTGAAAATTGTACAAAGTCCTTCAGCGGCAGTTTTGGTGGTCTGGAATGAAGTGGAGAATAGCTGAGTATATTTCTCAATGTCTTACCTGTCAGTAGGTGAAGGCAGATCATCATGTTCTGGAATGGTTGTTGCAGCCCCATTATATCTCGTAGTGGAAGTGGGATGGTATATATATAGATATTTTCATAGCGCTTCCATGCACTTTGAAGGTCCATGACTCCATTTGGGTGATAGTGGACGGACTCACAAAGTCGTAGAACTTCCAGTCCATCAGGGAGCATAGCTCGGTGGAATGTCTAGGGAAGTTGTATGTTTGGGAGATCGTCCGCCTTCATGTAGTACCCTCGATGATTGTTTATGACTGCGACAGATGCTTTACGTCGCATTTGTGGCAATGCTTTCTGGAGTCATTCGGGACTCAGCTACGGATTTGTACGGCTTTTCACCTCTATACATACAAGAAGACCAAGCGCACTATCCAGGTGTTGGAGGATATGCTCAGGGCGAGCGTGTTAGACTTTGTCCTGAGTTGGGAGGATCACCTTCCTGTGGTGGATTTCACGTAAAACAACAATTACCACTCCACTATCATCATGGAACCTTTTGAGGCCTTTACGGGAGACCCTGCAAGTCAAATTTTTTCTGGAAGGATGTCAAGGAGACCTCCCTCGTGGGCCCTTAGTTGGTACGGCCGACTACAGAGAAGGTGCAAGTAATTCATGAGCGGATGAGGATGGATCAGAGCAGAGTGAATTCATATGTAGATCATCATCATAGGCCTTTAGAGTTAGACCAGGGGGCCTTGTCTTTATGAGGGTATCCCCATGGCGTGGAAGACAGATGTTCAGCCTGGGAGGCAAGCTATCCTTGAGGTTCATTGGGAGCTTTGAGATCGTGCATAGGGTCGGTGTGGTTGCCTACCATCTTTCTCTACCCCCACAGCTGGAGGGGGTGCATGACGTCATTCACGTGTCACAAGTGATGAAATACGTGAATGATCCCACACACATTATCGACTAGGGAGAGGTGGACATCGAGGATGGAGCAACCCTTGCGAAGCACCTAGTGGCGATTGAGGACCAGCAGTAGCGGACACTACGTGGACGAACCATTCCTTTTAGATGTGTGATGTGGCAACACGAGAAGGTGCATGAGAGCACCTGGGAACAAGAGAGCGAGATGCGGACTTTTTATCCCATGTTTTTTTTGTAGTTTTCTTTTTTGGGGATGAAAAACATGAAGGAGGGAATTATGTAACAGTCTCTGGTTTTGAGCCTGTAGGACGTTGATTTTTTTATTCGTGATGTTATTCCAGAGTAAGGCGTTTAGACGGCGTGTGATTCCGAGCCCCGGTGTGGCCGGAATTAAAATTTAAGCGTGTTCATAGTAGACACACAAAATAAACAGAATAACTCCATAAAGGTTTCTCATATGGGATAAATGAGGGCACCATTGTGTCTGGAGTCTGTCGTTTACCCTAGGAGGGGTGTAACTTTCACGGGTGCGGCCCTTATGTGGAATACGCCACCAAGGGCATTTTTGTAATTTA
The DNA here is from genome assembly GCA_963277665.1 of Viscum album. NCBI lineage: Eukaryota > Viridiplantae > Streptophyta > Magnoliopsida > Santalales > Viscaceae > Viscum > Viscum album. Next base: position 1,147,950,952 of record OY728148.1, read on the forward strand.
GTGGCCTCAGATGTGAATATTACAACTTTTGAACAGAGGCTTGGAATAAAATTTTGAGACCATCGTTGCGCTCAAGACGTGGATTTTACCCTAGAGGCGGCTTAACCCCAACCCTATCGTAAGTTCGGGTACGGGGCCTACTGGCAGCTATATAAAAAAATTAATTAAATTCTAATTAATTCCCTACATAAACACCTTCACCCCTACCCCTTATTCCCCTTCATTTACCATGGGCATGATCTCTCTAAACTAAGGAGAAACCTCCCTCAAACTCCTCCCCCTCTCCAGAAATGTGGTGGCGGCTCCGGTAGACCGTTCGTGAAGCTGCGGGCTACGCCAAATGAGGTAGGAGTTTGTGATTGTTTTTAATTTCAACATATTACTTGAATTAAATTATTTGCATTGAAATTATTTTTTCATATTGAGAAAATCCCATATTGTGTAGGATTTTATCCGAGCATTCTAACGCTCCCCTCGGATTGAAAGGCCGAGTCCCGGGGTGCCTGAGGTGGCCCCGTGAAGTTTTTCGGCCAAACTCGGTTTTCCAGCATGCTCCCACGCGGTGGCGGTACTGTCCAAGGTGGTGTGCATGGTCCCATGCAGCGGCGGTGGTCCCAGGTGGCGGCAGTGGACTCTGAGGCGGCGGAGGCGGGCTCCCACGGCGGTGGTGTGGGGCGCGACGAGGGTCGCGACGCGTGACCCCAAGCGAGAGACTGAGATCCGGAAAAGGCGGTTCTCCGCACTGGACATCGACCGGCCACGAAGGCTGGTCGGCCAGGTGGACCGCGGGTCAGTAGCCAGGCCGCGCGGAAGGGTCGTGGGCCAGCACTGCATGTAGGTCCGGCCGGCGCGGGCCGACCCAGGCCGGTGGACAGGGTCAGGCCCGCCCTAAGGGAGTTAGATCCTTGTCTTCGGACACCTGTAACATTCACTAAGTATAAGGCCCCAGCCTTAAACCTTACTTAATCTTGAGTTATTACAAGATTACACATTGAGGATCTTTTCAGGTTTAGAGTTTTAGAGAATTAGATCATGAAACTTGCATTATATTCCAAATTTAAACAAAGTGGTCACATAAAAGACAGTATTTATTCTTCCCACCAACGGAAACATATTTAAAATAAAACATGTATTCTTTCTTGACACATCCTTGACACTATCATCACATCATGTACCCTTCCCTTGACCTGTGAAAAACATTTCAAAAACTTGGGATGAGCATAAAAAGCTCAGTAAGGGATATATAGATATGGAAAGGAAACATGAGTACATGTATACATAAGAATGAAATCATACTTTACCCATAAAACATAGGCATATCAAATCATCAATAAATCATAGAAATCATAAGACATAAAGGTAACTTGAGGCATTCATAAAATTCTTACATAGGGAGTAACCCTCTTGGTTACGTTTGGAATACCCATCACAGTATATTCCCTAAATCTCTTCCGAGAAACCTTAACATTTCACTCCTTCGTGTTACCCAATGCATTGGAGAGATATAACGGGCTCACCCGCCCTAAGTTTATCACGGAACCACCCGTCTTCATAATAATGTCCACGAACCATAACATAATCATATCACATAAAACATGCATAAAGGAAACATAAAATTTCCACATTTCAATCACGAGATATCAATACAACACATTGATATAAAAACATTATGAAAACCATTTTCAATACCAATGTAAAACATGGTATTTATTTTTCTTTTAAAAAAAGAAGGTATGGCTTGTAGAGGAAGCCGAAACTAAAATAACGGTTACGATGGCGGAGAAGTCATTGTCGCTGAATACGTACGACAAATACATTCCCTTTTGTCGTTTAGTAAACGCTTCATATAAAAAATATTCCTTTTGAATAAACGTAAAAGTCAAAGGGGCTTATACACCGTATAAAAGAAAGTTGTGTATAAAATAAAATATTCCCTAGTGAAAGGAGATTGAGACGAAGTCCCATACCAACTTGAATCTTTTAACATTTTAAACCATTAATATCCATATAAATAAATCCTTAAAACCATTTTGAAAACATGGATATTAATAAGAACAAATAATTAAAACATTTAAAACGATATTTTGGTTAAAGGGGTTTTACCAAAATTAGAGACACTTGAATACAATAATCGAGGAATAACATTTAGTCGGAACTTTATAATATCATGAGAATAAAAGGATTCATGATATAATACTCCAAAGGACAGTATATACACCATATAAGAGTGAATTGGTGCATAACAACAATTAACCCTCAATAGAAATGTCTAATGTGATGAAATCCCTTATAAAGAAGGAATCCTTAAATTAAGGACAAATAAATCTCAAAAATATGTGTGAAAAATATATATACACCCAATATAAGTGGATATTAAGTTTAAAACAATAAAAGTTCATTCACACATATTCAATGGATGACATATTCAATGACTACAAGTTGAACCCAAAGAAATCGAAATTGGGTTAAAAAGTTCCCATGACAGCCTAACGGCATCATATCAAAATGAGTTGATGAGAGATAAAAAGTGTATCTCATCACTTGGACATAAAATTTACATCAATAAGGATGTATGAGAACATATCCCAACATAAAAATATGTAAATTAAAATACCCAATAAAATAAGTCTTTTAAAAAAGAGGAGGGTGAAAGGTTCCCTTACCGACTTGGGTATCTTTCAAAACATACACCCCATGAAAGAAAGGCAATAGGTCATTGATGTAAATACTCATAAACAAAATTATATTACACAAAGAGTAGAATGATGGGCAGTACATACACCACTCAATGGAATTTGTGGCGAATGTATCATAAATCTCACGGGAATAAAAGTGAGATGAAAAATCCCTTACGAAAACTCGGCAGCCTAACGGCGCCACATAAAACTTCTGAATATGGATTGATGAGATCAAATAGAGTATCCCATAATATTACAATAGAATTTACAGAAAGTGTATTATAAAAGAAAATCCCCCAACATTGCACAGAGGAGCTTAAAATAAGTGACATAAAGGAGAGTACTTAAAAAGAAAGAGAGAGGTTAGATCTCTTACGAAAGTTCGACAGCCTAACGGCACCACTCAAAACTTCCAAAATGGATTGATGAGAGAGAATAGGGTCTCTCATCACATGAACATAAAAATTACAGTAAGATTAATATAAAAGAACATCCCAATCATAAGAAAGATGAGCTTAAATGAAATGACATAAAAGAGTGTACTTAAAAAGAAAGAGAGTTGTAGGATCCCTTACCTCGGTTCCGACTTGACTCGATCGTTCTTTAATCTCCTGAATAATAAACTTTAGTTAATTTATACTTACTTAAGAACATTTTTCAAGTTCATTATTCATTTTATATCACTTATTACCATGTCATAAACATTATGTAATCATTTAAGTTAATAATATTTGTTTTGCCGATGTTTGGTTCCTAAGTCGAAAGTGGACTTCTTACAATTACATGTTGTTCGTGTGGCCAAATGTTTATTATATCCAGAATTGTATTCATGATGTAGATATCATATATTTCATATATATCCAGTACAGTCATTAACTTATAACGTTACATAATCATTTAGAGGTAAGAAATGAAATGTACCATTCATGGAGACGGTAAGCCGTACGTACGCATGAACGCTACTTTCATTTCTGTTTCGTATTTTATAGAATGTAATCATAATTATATAAAGGTATATTATAATTCCAGTATAATATCATATATAATATCATAGTTCCATCCTTTATACGTCCCACATATGGTATTTAACGAATCAAATCACTTTGAGGGGGCGGTAGTCCGCACTTCCTAAAATGAAGATATCGCGTATACCCATAATGGAAGCCATAAAGGTAAGACAAAAATGAAAAATAAAGAAGAATAAGTAAAAAATAAACATATTATATATCATATATAAAAATAGTGACATCATAATGGCCACCTTTGAAGGTGTTAAATGAATGTTGAACAATCATCGTTTCGGGAGGCAGAAATTCGCCATCCACGGAAACCGTATGTTCTTTAACCATTTGATGTAGTTGTGTGAGAGTGTAGTTCGAATAAATCTTATAAGAACATCCTAGTATATTTAAGATACTGGTGTTGTTACAAAAGAAATAAATAAAAAGAGTTTAGGTGGTTGGAGAAGCAAAATAAAACAAATGAACATGAGAGAATGAATTACCTTTAAAAGTGTAACTCCTTTTGATTTGAGCCTAAAGGCTTTCTTTTGAAAGGATTATGCCCAAAGGGAATCCACTAAGATGAGTATAGGGATGTGGAGAGAGTAAATGGGCAGGGGTTGGCCGAGCCAAAGGCTTGAGGGGTGTGTGAAATGAGGTAGAGGTGGGGGCCTTTTATAAGAGGAGAGGAGGGGCACTTTTGGAAAGTAAAGAAATATTACTTTATTTGAAAATGTTTTTCGGTTTTAAAAGGTCCCACATTGATAAAATTCGTGGATAAGGTAATAAGTCTTCGGAATACACTCATCCAATAAGTTTTGGACATGTGTAGTTCATAGATTTTACATTATCATTCCATTTTATTTAAATCGTCAAATAATGATGTCATCGCTGCATCATTATTATGTCATAAATAATTTAATTTATTTAATGTCTAAAAATTAAAAAAAAATACTATGATGTAGGAAATCTTTTTATCTTTCCAATGAATATTTATAATCAAAATTTGGACTTGTGTAACCCCACTTAAAAATTGTTTTAGTAGAACATATCATGTTTGTGTCATTTTTACTTTTACATTAAATAAAAAGTTATTTATGTCATTTCCCAACCAAAGTGGATCCATGGGGTCCCCAAGTTGGCCCATGGATTGTCTTGGTCGTCCATGACTCACCCAATAGGTGTAGGATAAGTGTCATGGTGTTTTTACATTCTTATAATATCATTTTTACCTTAAATTACACTAATTACCACTAATCGCGATTAAAAACATAATAAGTTGCTATTCACCAAAAAATTATTTTCATCCCATTGAACCACATTTTTCATACTAATTACAACCATGTATGTCGGATTTTCAAAATTCAATACACATTAGTGGTAAACTTTCATTTAACTGAAATATCAGTTTTCTTGATTACCACTTAGTGGTTTCACTATTCATCAAAAATTGAAGTTTTTCAGAAAAATACCAAAACTTCCCCCTAAGATATATTTGATATTCTGAATTCAAAAATGAAGTCCGTTTTACAAAATTCAAAACATATTAGTCACATTAATTAATTTAATAATTAATTCCCGCTGTCAGAGCAAATAGCGTGTTTTTATAAAACAATAAGTATCAAAAGATTGACACTAGTTTAAGTCTGATTTCAAAGTGAAATCAATTCCAACGACCACTATTGGATTTAATGGTAAAAATATTTTCTAATTTCACTTTAAAACCAATTCAAAATATAATCTAATTATATAAATAAATTAGATTAAAAAGAGGTTTTGAATTAAAATACAACATTTTACACTATTCATTAAAAAAAATGAACATTATCGGAAAGATACCAAAAATTTACATAAAGTAAATTTTGATGTCCCGATTCATAAGAAGAGTTTTATTTGGTCCAATAGAATTTATAAGAGTGAAAAAAACTATATTTAATGATGGTTCTCCATTAAAAGGCGATAAGTGAACCTTTAGTGAAAACTAGGGCATATACGCCTAAAATTGAATTCTTTCCGTATTTTAAGCCTTTAGATTTTATTGGATAAATGTAAAAACATTTAAAAACATATATAATAATATTTTATTTATTTATATCCATTCCTACCATTACAACGGCTACATGTTAACTACCATTTAAAATAATATTAGTTTATTATTAGAGTGCAACGTAAGATTCCCAAGAAACTCGTTTTTGCGTGTTGGGTACGCCATCGAGCATAGCGTCCCCTTTAAAGTCATTTAAATATTTTATTCACAAATATGGATAAATATGAAATGTTATATTCTTTATTTACCTGGGGTGTTACATCCTTCCCCCCTTTTGGGAATTGCGTCCTCGCAATTTTAAAATTGCGCTTGGAAACATCCTTGAAATTCCCACATCGGAACAAAAGTCGTTAAAACAAACACTTTAAAATAAAGAATGATAAGTACAAAGGTCACCCGAGATAACCCATACTAGGATTCCAAGTATGAAAATATGGACAAGGAGGAAAAAACAAAGGGTCATGTTCTGATGGAGAGTGATAGAAAACATGTTTAGGAGAAAGTTAACCATGAGAAAATCACAAACTTGTGATGGGTTAAACGGTATTCGATTCCCCAGTAGGAAACGTTAATAGAAAAAATTTTTGTTTTAAGTTACTTTTTATTGATGAATTTATTCATAAGGAAACATAATCACTTATCATGTTGACTCTCAACTTTTATTAGATTCCTTACACAAACTCATATTTTCTCCAAAAGGAGAGTATTTAGGAAGACTTGTTCAAATTAAGAGTACTATAATCAACTTCTAGAGAATCACCTAATACACAAAAGAGAACTATATACTTCCCATGTCCTTAGGCTTTAACCAGAACCAAAACCAAAAAGGTTAGTACAAGGTCAGATAATCCAGAAAAGGATAACCCTTTAAAAAGAAAATCTATGCTTAATCTCCAAAATTTGTCCAACAAAACCCAAAGTTCAACGAGGACCATCCGATAAACAATTTGTCCATAAAATTATTCAAATTAAACCAATATAAGATTGAAACCCAAATATTTGAAGGATTTAGTCACATAGTCTTCCACGTTAAATCGTAACATTTATCTCCAAACAACATCAGTTGCCCCTAAAGTCTCGTATTGAAAAGTAATTAACCTAATCACATATCCTCCAAGATAGGTTAATAATTTTCATAAATAACCCAAAATCAACTTACTCTTAATTCATAAAATCATATAACTAGAAAGAATCAGCCAAACTAACCAGGGACTTCACGTAGTCCCGTGGTAGGTGATAAATACCAGTCGCACTTTGGTTGTGGGTTCGATTCCCGCAGCTTTGTCCGACGCGACGGGATGTCACACGGTCTACGTGTTGTCCTTTTTCCAAAACTATATAATTCTTAAAACATTCCTCAAAATGAGAAAAAATCTTCAAGAATAATCATAACATATTTTACCCACAAGTTTATCTCATTCCTTTCATTTTCCATCATATCATAGAGTAACCCATAATTACCTAAAAATTAAGTATCATATAAACCCTAATGGTTACCTTAATAATTATTACCTGAATTTCCACATCGAGTTGGCCATCTCGTACATGACGCATTAGAGAACTCACCATGGTTGAAGTGGTTGATCATGACTCCTTGATATTTGGTTTAGAACAACCACGAGTTTCCTCATTGAATCCTCCATTTTATCTAGTATCTTAATCAGAGAACCACCACAGTTTCCTTCAAACCTGTTATCTCTTTGGTGCCTGCTAGATCCATCCACTCACTAAAAATAGAAATGTCAGTGTGAGTATATCAACAAAACCATCATGTACTAATGAGGAAGGTAAACACTAAGATACACTTACTCATTCACTTTATCTAAAACTAGGACTCTTTCTGAAATCCTAACCATTATGGTAATGTCACTTATGCTTAAAGAATACCCTAACCTCTAAATTTATCTAAACCGACATTTGATACCAACTATAAGGCCCCAGCCTTAAACCTTACTTAATCTTGAGTTACTACAAGATTACACATTGAGGATCTTTTCAGGTTTAGAGTTTTAGAGAATTAGATCATGAAACTTGCATTACATTCCACATTTAAACAAAGTGGTTACATAAAAGACAGTATTCATTCTTCCCATCAACGGAAACATATTTAAAATAAAACATGTATTCTTTCTTGACACATCCTTGACACTATCATCACATCATGTACCCTTCCATTGACCTGTGAAAAACATTTCAAAAACTTGGGATGAGCATAAAAAGCTCAGTAAGGGATATATAGATATGGAAAGGAAACATGAGTACATGTATACATAAGAATGAAATCATACTTTACCCATAAAACATAGACATATCAAATCATGAATAAATCATAGAAATCATAAGACATAAAGGTAACTTGAGGCATTCATAACATTCTTACGTAGGGAGTAACCCTCTTGGTTACGTTTGGAATACCCATCACAGTATATTCCCTAAATCTCTTCGGAGAAACCTTAACGTTTCACTCCTTCGCGTTACCCAATGCATTGGAGAGCTGTAACGGGCTCACCCGCCCTTAGTTTATCACGGAACCACCCGTCTTCATAATAATGCCCAAGAACCATAACATAATCATATCACATAAAACATGCATAAAGGAAACATAAAATTTCCACATTTCAATCACGAGATATCAATACAACACATTGATATAAAAACATTATGAAAACCATTTTCAATACCAAAGTAAAACATGGTATTTATTTTTCTTTTAAAAAAAGAAGGTATGGCTTGTAGAGGAAGCCGAAACTCAAATAACGGTTACGACGGCGGAGAAGTCGTTGTCGCCACATACGTACGACAAAAACATTCCCTTTTGTCGTTTAGTAAACGCTTCATATAAAAAAGATTCCTTTTGAATAAACGTAAAAGTCAAATGGGCTTATACACCGTATAAAAGAAAGTTGTGTATAAAATAAAATATGCCTCAATGAAAGGAGATTGAGACGAAGTCCCATACCAACTTGAAGCTTTTAACATTTTAAACCATTAATATCCATATAAATAAATCCTTAAACCCATTTTGAAAACATGGATATTAATAAGAACAAATAATTAAAACATTTAAAATGATATTTTGGTTAAAGGGGTTTTACCAAAATTAGAGACACTTGAATACAATAATCGAGGAATAACATTTAGTCAGAACTTTATAATATCATGAGAAAAAAAGGATTCACGATATAATACTCCGAAGGACAGTATATACACCATATAAGAGTGAATTGGTGCATAACAACAATTAACCCTCAATAGAAATGTCAAATGTGATGAAATCCCTTATAAAGTAGGTATCCTTAAATTAAGGACAAATAAATCTCAAAAATATGTGTGAAAAATATATATACACCCAATATAAGTGGATATTAAGTGTAAAACAATAAAAGGTCATTCACACATATTCAATGGATGACATATTCAATGACTACAAGTTGAACCCAAAGAAATCGAAATTGGGTTAAAAAGTTCCCTTGACAGCCTAACGGCATCACATCAAAATGAGTTGATGAGAGATAAAAAGTGTATCTCATCACTTGGACATAAAATTTACATCAATAAGGATGTATGAGAACATATCCCAACATAAAAATATGTAAATTAAAAGACCCAATAAAATAAGTCTTTTAAAAAAGAGGAGGGTGAAAGGTTCCCTTACCGACTTGGGTATCTTTCAAAACATACACCCCATGAAAGAAAGACATTAGGTCATTGATGTAAATACTCATAAACGAAGTTATATTACACAAAGAGTAGAATGATGGGCAGTACATACACCACTCAATGGAATTTGTGGTGAATGTATCATAAATCTCACGGGAATAAAAGTGAGATGAAAAATCCCTTACGAAAACTCGGCAGCCTAATGACGCCACATAAAACTTCCGAATATGGATTGATGAGATCAAATAGAGTATCCCATCATATTACAATAGAATTTACAGCAAGTGGAATATAAAAGAAAATCCCCCAACATTGCAAAGAGGAGCTTAAAAGATGTGACATAAGGGAGAGTACTTAAAAAGAAAGAGAGAGGTTAGATCTCTTACGAAAGTTCGGCAGCTTAACAGCACCACTCAAAACTTACAAAATGGATTGATGAGAGAGAATAGGGTCTCTCATCACATGAAAATAAAAATTACAGTAAGATTAATATAAAAGAACATCCCAATCATAAAAAATATGAGCTTAAAAGAAATGACATAAAAGAGTGTACTTAAAAAGAAAGAGAGTTGTAGGATCCCTTACCTCGGGTCCGACTTGACTCGATCGTTCTTTAATCTCCTGAATAATAAACTTGAGTTAATTTATACTTCCTTAAGAACATTTTTCAAGTTCATTATTCCTTTTATATCACTTATTACCATGTTATAAACATTATGTAATCATTTAAGTTAATAATATTTGTTTTGCCGATGTTTGGTTCCTAAGTCGAAAATGGACTTCTTACAATTACATGTTGTTCGTGTGGCCAAATGTTTATTATATCCAGAATTGTATTCATGATGTAGATATAATATATTATATATATATCCAGTAAATTCATTAATTTATAACGTTACATAATCATTTAGAGGTAAGAAATGAAATGCACCGTTCATGGAGACGGTAAGCCGTACGTACGCATGAACGCTATTTTCATTTCTGTTTCGTATTTTATAGAATGGAATCATAATGATATAAAGTTATATTATAATTCCAGTATAATATCATATATAATATCATAGTTCCATCCTTTATATGTCCCACATATGGTATTTAACGAATCAAATCACTTTGAGGGGGCGGTAGTCCGCACTTCCTAAAATGAAGATATCGCGTATACCCATAATGGAAGCCATAAAGGTAAGACACAAATGAAAAATAAAGAAGCATAAGTAAAACATAAACATATTATATATCATATATAAAAATAGTGACATCATAATGGCCACCTTTGAAGGTGTTAAAAGAATGTTGAACAATCATCGTTTCGGGAGGTAGAAATTCGCCATCCACGGAAACCGTATGTTCTTTAACCATTTGATGTAGTTGTGTGAGAGTGTAGCTCGAATAAATCTTATAACAACATCCTAGTATATTGAAGATACTGGTGTTGTTACAGAAGAAATAAATAAAAAGAGTTTAGGGGGTTGGAGAAGCAAAATAAAACAAATGAACATGAGAGAATGAATTACCTTTAAAAGTGTAACTCCTTTTGATTTGAGCCTAAAGGCTTCCTTTGAAAGGATTCTTCCCAAAGGGAATCCTCTAGGATGAGGATAGGGATGTGGAGAGAGTAAATGGGCAGGGGTTGGCCGAGCCAAAGGATTTAGGGGTGTGTGAAATGAGGTAGAGGTGGGGTCCTTTTATAAGAGGAGAGGAGGGGCACTTTTGGAAAGTAAAGAAATATTACTTTATTTGAAAATGTGTTTCGGTTTTAAAAGGTCCCACATTGATATAATTCGTGGATAAGGTGATAAGGCTTCGAAATCCACTCATCCAATAAGTTTTGGACATGTGTAGTTCATAGATTTTACATTATCTTTCCATTTTATTTAAATCGTCAAATAATGATGTCATCGCTGCATCATTATTATGTCATAAATAATTTAATTTATTTAATGTCTAAAAATTAAAAAAAATACTACGATGTAGGAAATCTTTTTATATTTCCAATGACTATTTATAATAAAAATTTGGACTTGTGTAACCCCACTTAAAAATTGTTTTAGTAGAACATATCATGTTTGTGTCATTTTTACTTTTACATTAAATAAAAAGTTATTTATGTCATTTCCCAACCAAAGTGGATCCATGGGGTCCCCAAGTTGGCCCATGGATTGTATTGGTCGGCCATGACTCACCCAATAGGTGTAGGACAAGTGTCATGGTGTTTTCACATTCTTACAATATCATTTTTACCTTAAATTACACTAATTACCACTAATCGCGATTAAAAACTTAATAAGTTACTATTCACCAAAAAATTATTTTCATCCCATTGAACCACATTTTTCATACTAATGAAAACCATGTATGTTGGATTTTCAAAATTCAATACACATTAGTGGTAAAATTTCATTTAACCGAAAAATCAGTTTGCTTGATTACCACTTAGTGGTTTCACTATTCATCAAAAATTGGAGTTTTTTAGAAAAATACCAAAACATCACCCTAAGATATATTTGATATTCCGAATTCAAAAATGAAGTCTGTTTTACAAAATTCAAAACATATTAGTCACATTAATTAATTTAATAATTAATTCCCGTTGTCAGAGCAAATAGTGTGTTTTTATAAAACAATAAGTATCAAAAGATTGACACAAGTTTAAGTCTGATTTCAAAGTGAAATCAATTCCAACGACCACTATTGGATTTAATGGTAAAAATATTTTCTAATTTCACTTTAAAACCAATTCTAAATATAATCTATTCATATAAATAAATTAGATTAAAAAGTGGTTTTGAATTAAAATACAACATTTTACACTATTCATTAAAAAAATGAACATTATCGGAAAGATACCAAAAATTTTCACAAAGTAAATTTTGATGTCCCGATTCTTAAGAAGAGTTTTATTTGGTCCAATTGAATTTATAAGAGTGAACAAAACTATATTTAATGATGGTTCTCCATTAAAAGGCGATAAGTGATCCTTTAGTGAAAACTAGGGCATATACGCCTAAAATTGAATTCTTTCCGTATTTTAAGCCTTTAGATTTTATTGGATAAATGTAAAAACATTTAAAAACATATATAATCATATTTTAGTTATTTATATCCATTCCCACCATTACAACGGCTACATGTTAACTACCATTTAAAATAATATTATTTTATTATTAGAGTGCAACGTAAGATTCCCAAGAAACTCGTTGTTGCGTGTTGGGTACGCCATCGAGCATAGCGTCCCCTTTAAAGTCATTTAAATATTTTATTCACAAATATGGATAAATATGAAATGTCATATTCTTTATTTACCTGGTGTGTTACACTGAGGGTGTCAGTTAATCATGCTGCCTGCAGAAGTATGATCCTCAGATCGAGCCAGTGTTTTTGAGATGGTCTCGGGGATTTTTAAAGACAAAAATATTGTTCAGTACTTTCATTCTAGATTTAAAGTCTCCTTTCATGAAAAACCTTTTCTGATGCTTCTCAATGTTTTGAGCATCACTATCATCATCATCAATCTTTCTTAAGCACTGAGAAGCAATGTGCCTGACTTTTCTACAATGAAAGAAAGCTAGAGGTAACTTCCCTTTGGGTTTACCTTTTCCCTTCTAGAACTTCATGGAAATTTGAGAAAACATTTCAATTTCCTCATCGTCTTCACCAATAATTTCTTTTTAAATATTCAGTTTCTCCATGGATTTGAACTCCATTTCCTTGCATACTCGTGTAGTAGAATCTACTGGTTTGACAATCATTTCATATTCATCTAGGCTGCACAACAGATCATCCAAAGAATGTTTGGAAAGATCTCTTTCCTCCAGGTCTGAAACCATTGCATTTTAAAGTGATGGAAGTATTATTAATATTTTCTTCACAATGTCTACGTATTTGATTTCATCACCTATACCCCAAATTGCTCAAAACACATCAGTAATTTGATTTAAAAAAAGAGTCGACATTCTCATATGGATGCATCTTCAGATCATCAAACCTATTGTGACGAACTTGTAGTTTCTCCTCATTCACTTTTCTATCTCCATAATAAATATTTTGAATTTTATCCCACATGGACTATGCTGAGGTGCAACTTATCACTTTTAGATAGATATGATCAGAAAGTGTTGTGGTGAGAGCATTCTGTGCTTTAGCATCTGCATCAAGAATTTTTATATATGCATCAGTCATAGTCAGCCCTATTGGATCAGTAACCTTTATACCTTGCATAGTGGAAAGAAGAACATCCATTCCAAGAGATCTTAGATGAGATCTCTTTTTGTTCTTCCAAATCTAAAAGTTACTTCCTTCAAATAGGGGAACTACCCTAACACTGGCTGAGTTTTCTATGATGGTACAAAACAGATCAAACAACAGTAACCTCCCTATGATACCACTTGTATGCCCCCGAGAAACCCAGATAAGGGAGGGATGAATTAGCATGACAACTTTTTTCTTTTAAACTAACGGATCTTGTTCCCATGTTGGTGGAAACTAGTTTAACATGTATGATGGATATGATACTAAATAAAACCTTCACATGCAATTAGATTACACAACACTTTTTACTTGGTTCACCACTAAGGGCCAGGCCCAATGAGCATACGCCGATAGGCTATCAGTCATACCAAATCCCACTACTTTTCATTTGTTGTGGATCACAAAGGATTGGGAACAGTAACTCTGTCCCAGGCTTAATGCCTTTACAAAAGTTCAAGGATAGCTCACTGTGTCCCTCGGGTCACTCCCGTTGACTCACCATGGCTCACTGCCTTTGGTGATGTCCCACTCAGTTTATAGACGTGAATGTATCCTCATCATCTCTAGTAAATACATCATCTATTGTATGTAGATGCTCTGTTGAAGTCCAACTCTCACATGTAGACTAATCTCACTTTTCACCGAAGGTATCGGGCAATCTTCCATCTTTCGTGCAGCTCCAAAAAAGCCCAGAATGCTTAAACTACACCTGGAGGGCTTCTCCAAGCCTTCGCGCAAGTTTCAAAGCCGGCATACAAGTCCACCTCAACCAATTCCGCGACTCTCACCTCTTCAACACCAAACTTGTGCAACTCACATTCATTTCCACGCAACCCATTTTTGGTGCGCAAAGGTCAATTGTCACACTTCTTCAAAATCCTGGTGTGCAAGTGTCACCAAACCACATGTGTGATACTTCTTTCCCCAACTCCAGACTTGGGCGACCAACACCCTTTCTCACCCAAACCACATCGGACGCACAATAAACAACTGTCACGCAACTTATACTTGCACGACCACACAACCACTTGCGCGACCACTAAAACTGCGTGACATAATCACTGAATTTCTCTAATCCTCGAACATCGTCACGAATGAGGAGGGGTCGACCTATATTTATTCGCATTTGGATACCCTGGAATATGGCACACAAGTATTCCCTCATCACGCATGTTTAGGCATGCAAGACACTTGCGCAACCAGTAATAAATCTTAGGCGCTCTTCTCCCTTTGCCATTTTATCTTGTTCTAACCTTGAAAAGAAAAAGGTGCCAAAGTTTCCTCTCCTTTAATTCAACGACGCACAAGTATCTTTTCCAAAAACAACTATTTTCATTTTTCAATTTTCAGGCCCAAAAATTTGGCAAACATTGGATAACAGTGCAACATTCAATACTGTTATCTACTTGTTCTTTATGATCACTTTGCTGGCACACATTCTGAACATCCACTGAGGATTGACAACAAACACCAACCATACTCCAATTCATGCATATAACGACCATGGTTCCAACAAATAAAACAAGAATTAATTTCACTATTAACATTCATCATTTCATAAATGAATATATCAAAAAACACATTGATTAATTTATTTAATAATAAATCAATCTAAAAATTTCTATATTCACATTATTCCATTACAAATTTAAAATTTTGTTCATCGCAAAAATCACCTAAACTAAATCAGCAATTAATATATCTAAAAATTTAAATTAACTAATTCAAAAATTAATTAGTAACATAAATTTCAATACTAATTTTACAATTATATTATCAAATAATTCCCTATAATTATTTACAAAATTAATTAATCAAATAAATCCCATTAATTGTTTAAACGATTAACGAATCACTTAGATTTCATTACTAGTTAAACAATTATTTTTTCATATCAACCCATAAATTAATCCTAAATTAATTCTCCAATTAATTGAGGACATAAATCATATTAATTGATTCCTTAATTTAGAAATAAAAACCCACAATCACAAATATTCTATAATTAATTAAATAATTAACTATCCAAATCATACAACTCAATATCTCTATAATAAATTTTAATATTAATTATCTATATTAAATCAATCTCAGTTAATCCTAAAAATGCACAATTCAATATTCTTAAAATAATTTCAACAATTAATTATTCTTGATTCAAAAACCTATAATTATTTAATTCCCCAAATAAATTAATTCAATCAATGAATGTATATTTATAATCATTTATAGAAGTTAAACTATTACATAACCATAATAGAAATAATGACTATAAGAATTTAATTATAGCCCGACTACCTATTTTTTTATGAGTTATCATTGACCGGAAATATGAATTTTCATAGCATAACGACATAGATCTAGATATAGATATTAAAACCTAATTTAAGTGTGAATAATCAAGATCCCATAATCCTAGATCATTATCTAAAAATCATAGATCTCGATAAAATATGGATGAGGATAAATTTCCTCCAATAGATTATGGATATATAATATACAATAAGGAAACCATGTGGGATTAGATCTTCATATCCAAAGTGGTGTATATCAATAATCCTGGATTTGGATCGGAAATAACGGAGGTTTGAATGGGGTAAAATCTGTATATGAGGCTCCAAAATTTTGAAAAGACATCAGTGATCATGTTAGGGATGAATAGGGGTTTCATCGGTGGATTAAAAAAGTTTTATACTATTTTTAGAGGGATTCATGTCCGGTATACCCAGTGATCTACTTGGGGCACACAATTTCTCAAAAGTGTGTTCATTAATAGTGATCCACATCAATGTGGAGGGGGGGGGAATAGTTTCAACTAACAGAGGGAACCATTTTAAAATAATTTTCTAACCCGGTGAATCCACTCTATATAAGTTTTCACGATTTTCTAGGCCATGAAGAATATTTGGAATATTGTGTGTCAACCATTTACTTTTACACTTCTTTTCAAATTTTTCATCTTTCATCAAAACGCACCCAGGGGAAAACCATATCATTGTATGATAAAATGAATAAAAAATAATACATTGAAAAAAAATTTAATACATCCCCAAAAAATTATAGATATTACAATCCCCACACATTCTAAAACTCGTCCTCAATAGGTACTCCCAAGAAACTCAAATATTACTGTTCAAAAAATTCAGATCATTGTACACACATTTCCACTTATCTCTTAGAAGTTTCTTACTACACAAGACCATGTTTCAAAAATAAAAGATCTATCAGTGTTTTATTTCGCCAAAAGACTTTCTCACAGATATCTACCCCACGTATCCAATTCTCATCGATGGATGCACATATCTCAAGCTCAAAAACATCCACATCGATCATATGATAAGGGCCTTGGTGATAACTTTGAAATTGTGACACATGGAAATAATTATGAAAATACAATTATCTATAATGAATATCTAATTAGTATGCCACCTTTCAAATTATTTCTACAAAATAAAATGGTCAACAAAACCTAGCTACCAACATCAGTTGTCACAATATCCTATGGTGACCCAGCCTAGGTGACACTAAAATGAAAAACATGATCCCCCTATATAAATGTAGAGACCCGAAGCTTATCGTACATGGACATTACATTACTTTTGAGGAATACTTAGTACATAACAAAAACACACACACAAGGATCGTAATAGTATAGTGTCTTTGGAAACTCGGAACGTAATCTTCTAATCGTGGTGAAAGATCTTCAATATCTCCCATAAAGATCTTCCCTTTTTTTACCTAAGAACCTTTCTTTATATCTTGGGGAAAAGAAAACATAAAAGGGTGAGCTCAAATGCTCAGTAAGGGTAAACAAAAGAAATATCAATCACATCATATACATAAGAACATAGCTTTTGGAAATCTTAACCTGCAAAAGAGCTCATAATATCATAACATGGGATAAATCATAGAAGTGAAAATGAGATCCCCATAATCATAACATGAAACTTGAAACTTTGTGGCATTCACACATAATCATAGAGAATCATTTCTTGTTAGTCTAGACTCATTGCCAAGACTATCTTAGTGGACAAAGTCCCTTTCTGAATCGAGTAACCCTCGTTTCAGTCCTGTTTCACTGAACCGGTATAACCTACCATTCCAGCCATGTCTATCTCATGAGATATAAAATCTTTACCCAATGCATTGGAGGGAGATATAGGTCCCACCCATCTCATAATGATACCATTCTTATTGTGCCACAAAATCATAAATCATACATCATTGCATAACCCGTGTAATACAAATGGGAATCTTAAACATCATGACATCATAAAACAATTCATACAAGATAAAGGAATTCATAAAAATAATTCAATCACAACATGATCAAATCAATGTAATAATAGGGATAAAAACAGAACCCTTTTATTATCTTAGATGGAAAATAATTTTGATAAAACACTTGAACTCCATTCTTGAGGAAAATATCCTTTCTTCTTCAAAAACATTTTTCCTTTCATAACATGTCATACGACTTTAAAATAAAATAAGTTGATTAAAAATAAACTTGAAAACTTGTAAAGTAAGATTCTTGGAAATAATGTTTTAAAAATCCATTCATGCCGTATACGTTAAAAAAAACATTCTTCGTACTTTTGTCGGAAAAGTCAAAAAATCACCTCGTACGAAAAAGCGACAAAAGATTCCTTTCATATTCTTTACTAAAAACTCACCGAAGGGTAAAAATGGATTTAAACAATTGTAGGTGGATGGAAATAATATTACATATTGATGAAACATGGATGTGGATGATAAAATACACCCCAGTAAATACTTACGAATAAACAATCTCGGATAAAAATGAGATTGTGATATTTCCCTTACCTTAGGTCCGATTTGCTTTGTATGTGTCCGAACCTCCTGTATAATGATTTAAATAATGTCATTGACTTATTATAGAATCATATTCATTGTTATGATATCATATATGGTTCACTTATGACATTATATTACCCTTTCTTTTGTAAATTCCATGTTAAAGAAGCGTTTTGGGTAAAATCGTTTCATTTATCGTAGGTGTTTTGACTTGTTGTTCTTGACATTATTATTACTTATATCATGATTTACTTACTTCCAGAATATAAAATTTGATTTATATATCATATATATTCAGTATATATATATATATAATAGATAGATAAATAAAATGAAAAACACCGTTCATGGAGACGGTAGTCCGTACGTACGCATGAACGCTGTTTTCCATTCCTTATTGTCTTGAAATGGAAGTAAGTAGATGACATACATATATATATATATATACATAATCCAGTAGCTTTATAATGTCATATATTTCATTATTATTTCTTATATATACTTTATAATCATTCTTAAATGGTTAACATGGAGAATGAATCTCATCGCGTCGTGGAGACGGTAGTCCATACGTACGCACGAGCGATGATATCATTTTCATAAATATTGAATTGAATCAGAGTGGATTATACAATATATCAGAATCAATATGATGTTGTAATAACTATGTATAGTTATTCTTTACACCATTATACCCATCCATGTAAGGTGGTGGTGGAAAATAGATTACACCACGGCGTGGAGACGGTATTCCGTACGTACGCACGCGCAGTGATTTCTTTTTCCGTAGGATGGATAGATGGTGAAATAGGGTTGTTTCATACTTATAATAACATATCAGTATATGAGTGATACTGATGTTATTACTTCATAATGAAACAACCTAAGAAGAAGAAGTGGAAGAAGAAATAAAGATGAAAGAATTGGTAACGGTAATTACCTCTTCTTTGAAGCACCTCTTTGAGACCTCCTCTTAGGGCACTAAAATTGGTCTTTGAGGAAGACCAGAACCTCTAGGATGTTTCTAGGGAAGTGGAGAAGAGATTTTGTCAGTGGTTGGCCGAGCTTGAGTGCTCAAATTGGTGTGAGGAGGAGGGGGAGGAGGTGTCCTTTTATAAGGGAGGAGAGGGGCACCTTAGGAATATCTCAAAATATTATTTTATATTAAAGTCAAAATCGGTTTATAATGGTTCCAAAGGGTCTTATTTCGAAGATAAAGTGGGGATGGGTCGAACTCCTATCAACCAATAGGATTTAGACAAGTTTAGGTTATTATTTTAACCTTATCAATTAGATTTAACTCTAAGTTAAATAATTTAACTTTTACCGTGTCTTTTTGTTTTCTTTCACTATATGGTTAATAAACTTACTATAACATGCCAAACGAACCCCAAATTGTATATTATTAATAAATATATCCGTATCTAAGTCATTTGGCCGATCCTTAGATTTTTAGGAATAAAATAACAATTAATAATATAATATTTGATTTAAAAACTATTTTGTGTCAATTTTGACACTATTTGATATATGATTTTTTTGAAAGTCATAACAGAATTATATGTTCGAACCAAGTTGATTAAATCAACACTAATATATCATAGTAACCTATAAAATTAGTTTAAGTCATAAAAAGTCTCAAATTACATTCATTTGAGCATTTATAACATCAATTATGTTAATATTTCCTTAAAAGGGTAATTACTGCATCATCGTTGTGTCATAAATAAATTAATTTATTTAAAGTCTAAAAATTATAAATAAAATATAATTATGTAGGAAATATTATTAGCTTTCTAATGAATATTTATAGTCGAATTTATCTTATGTATAACCCCATATTAAAAATGTTTTAGTTATTAAACTTTGATTTTAACTATTTTAACTATTCATTAAATAATATAATATTAAATTTCATAATCTAATCCAAGTGGACCTAAATGGTCATATTATATTCATAAGGTTGTTTTTGGTCGAATTACACTTATCCAATAGAATTAGGACATGTTTTAGGGTAATAGTAATATCATATTTACCCTTAGTTACCCTATTTACTATTAACCGTGGTAAAAAAAAGTTAAAAGTTACTATTCACCAAAAATTATTTTCATCTCATTGAACCACATTTTACTTACTGACATCAACCGTGTCTCTCGGATTTTTGAAATTCCATTCACAGAAGCGGTAAAATTAAGATTTATGAAGAAATTAATTTTTTTAACTACCACTTAGTAGTTTCACTATTCATCAAAAATTGATGTTTTTCAGAACAATGCCAAAATTTCATCCTAAGCTATATTCTATATTCCGAATTCAAAAATGAAGTCTATTTTACCAAATTCATGTCATATAATTTTCATTAATTAACTTTATAATTAAATCCCGCTGTTAAAACAAATAGCGTGTTTTTAAGAAACAATATCTATCAAAAGATTGACACTTGATTATGTCTGGTTTAAATGTGAAATTACATCCAATGACCAACATTGTATTAAATTGTAAAAATATATTCTAAATATACTTTAAAACCACTCAAATTAATAATTTATCACTATTAATTATTTCGATTAAAAAAGTTGTTTTTAATTATAATTTAGTAATTTTCACTATTCATCAGAATATGAAAGTTATCCGAAAAGTACCAAAATTTCACCTTAGGCTAAATTCGATACTCCGAATCCAAAAATGAAGTTCATTTTGAAAAATAAGATTTACAGAGTTTTAAAAAGTGGTTATTAATATTCATAACGGCTAGTTTTAATAATATTTTAATAGCATATCGTTGTTTAGTGAAACTCGGTATTGCGTATTACACACGCTATCGAGGAAGGTCGTGATTGTGTGTAATGCAAGGCAAGTCATGGATGCGTGTTGTGCAAGCTCCTTTTGGTGTAGCGTACAACACAAGACATTAGTGAAATAAAAAAGAATATTTTTCATAAAATCTCGGGCTGTTACATTCTACCCCCCTTAAAATGAATTTCGCCCTCGAAATTCGTCGGGGTTATAAATGGTTTACTATTCGAAAGTTTCTTTAATAGAAACCCACATCGTAAAAAAGGAATACCAAAACTTGGCTTTAAAAACTAAAGTATGAAATGTAAAGATTACCCAAATAAACTAATCACTGGGTTTCCACATAGGTGAAAATATGGATATGGAAGAGAAATCTAACCATCATGTTCTGATGGAGAGTGGTAGAGAACATGGCTATGGAAAAGCCAGTAATCACAAATCCATAAATTTTTGACGATCTAAGGTACCATCTGATTCATCAGGTATAAGAGAACTAGGACAACATTTTTGGTTTTCAAGATCATTTCCCTAAAGTTAAAGAATTTGAATTAGAATAAATACTTACTTTATTTTGGTACAATCTCACTATTGTTCGTGCCTTTAACAATTTCCACTTCATCTCTTAAATAAATAAAGTTGAATTTGTTATTCGTGAAGTGTTAGCAGATCATGTGATAGAATGACGGGTCATTCCATCTGTCTCAAAAGGTTTGCAAAATTTATATACATAAGTTGATCTATAGTGGGATTAATCATATATGGTTCCTAAAATGGGCTTATACTTCATATATCATACTGCTTAATATAATAACATTAGTTTCTACTAAACAGGGACTTCCTGTAGGTCAGTGGTAGGCGATAAAGGCCAGTCGCACTTCGGTTGTGGGTTCGATTCCTACAGCCTTGTCCGAAGCGATGGGCTGTCGCCCGTCCTGCAGGTTGTCCTTTTTCCACAACTATATAACATCCCATCAATAATATCGAAAAATCTTCTATCCTTAAACAATACTAACTTATGTCCAACATAATCCATTCCAATCTTTAGTCCTATCCATAATACTGCAGTCCATTCTCATAACATAGTGAAAACGATTACCAGAGATTTAATACCATCGTTGATCCCCATATATCATAAGATATATCTTGTTGGACACATTCCAAACATTCAAAGGCCTTAATCTTGTACTCTATTGAATACCCATTGAACCTTAGTGAAAACTTGAATGCAGTTACTTTCCACATACCAAAATCCTCAAAATTCTATATACTCAAACCATGATATCACTTAGTCCTTATATCAATCATGAGCTCATGAATACTGTTAAACATTTCATTTTCTCGTTTTCCCTTCATTATGCGCATAATATCTCAATCACTTTGAATACCACATTAGACCAATACATAAATATTCCAATATTCCATGATACAACATTATTTTGGAATCCCATTACATAAAAACTTAATCATTCCACCACATCGTTGTCATATTCAACATTGCCAATAGTGATCACATGTGACTTCCCTTTGTCCTTTTCCTTAAGAGGTTGCTCATGTCGATCATCACTAACCCTTGGATTAGGGCATTTATTGGCATAATGTCCCATCTCCTTGCACTTGAAGCATTGAAGTGTTGGTTGTGCGTTCTCTGCAGTGTTTGCTTTATTCACTTCATTAGAATCCCTTTTTCCATTACTTTGACACTCAGCTGCTCGATGACCTTCTTTTCCACACTTAAAACATTTTCTAGTCCCTTTAAGACAATCTCCACCATGCTTCTTTCCACACTTTGTGCATAAGGAAACATTCATCTTCTTTTCACCATTATTCTGAGATTTCTCCTTAAACTCCATCTTTCGTTTCTTGTCAAACCCATGAGATGGATATGTAACACCAACTTCCATTTCTACCTTGATTGCACAACGCACAATTTCTTCATAGCTACTGAAGTCTCTTATAGCTAATTCCCTTCGAAGACTTGTTTTTAAGCCACTGAAAAATCGATCAACTTTACTTTCAGGTTGGATGATAATGCCAGATGCATACCTTGCAAGTCTTGTAAAATTCGCTTCGTATATACCAACAGATTCATCATCCTTTTGCTTTAGTTCAAGAAACTCCTTCTCCATCTTCGTTCGAAGAATACGAGGGAAGTACTTACTGAAAAACAAGTTCTTGAACTCATCCCATTCCATGGAATCAATTTCATCTCTTTGCCTCGTATTCTTGATAAGATTCCACCATTGATCAGCTTCACCTTCCAAACGATATACTGCTAAGATGACTTTATCATGTTCAGAACATTGAAGAACTGAAAATATCTTTTCAGTAGTACTAATCCATTGTTCAGCAACTAATGGATCAGTAGACCCACTGAAAGAAGGCGGACGCTGCCTCATGAAGGATTCAACAGAATGTTGCTCCTTCCTTTGCTTGTTTGGAAGTCCTGCATGATTCATAGCTTGAGAAAGTTATGTGAGCATGGCTACAAGATTTTGCATTCCAGCTCCCATATCGTTTGGTTGCTCAGGGGGACAATCATTGCATTGTCCATTGCATTGATCAACACGGTTCCTTCGGGTTCCAGCCATCGTCTAAAACCCCAAAAGAATAGTGTGAGAGGCAAAAATCATGCTAGGGAAAACAACATAATAAAGGGGTAGTACCCTCAATATCTAACATCTTAGGTTAAATTTGAAGATCGTTAGCGCAATTCTAGGACTATAACCTATACGTATACTTAACTTTAGAGACATCCCTAGACATACCTTAGAAATATCTCTAGGGATCTCACTAACGTTTTTGCATCCTAGTTTCCAAAGGTTGACTAAACATTTCCTCTGATACCAACTGTAGAGACCCGAAGCTTATCGTACATGGACATTACATTACTTTTGCGGAATACTTAGTACATAACAAAATCACACACACAAGGATCGTAATAGTTTAGTGTCTTTGGAAACTCGGAACTTAATCTTCTAATCGTGGTGAAAGATCTTCAATATCTCCCATAAAGATCTTCCCTTTTTTTTACCTAAAAACCTTTCTTTATATCCTGGGGAAAAGAAAACATAAAAGGGTGAGCTCAAATGCTCAGTAAGGGTAAACAAAAGAAATATCAATCACATCATATACATAAGAACATAGCTTTTGGAAATCTTAACCTGCAAAAGAGCTCATAATATCATAACATGGGATAAATCATAGAAGTGAAAATGAGATCCCCATAATCATAACATGAAACTTGAAACTTTGTGGCATTCACACATAATCATAGAGAATCATTTCTTGTTAGTCAAGACTCATTTCCAAGACTATCTTAGTGGACAAAGTCCCTTTCTGAATCGAGTAACCCTCGTTTCAGTCCTGTTTCACTGAACCGGTATAACCTACCATTCCAGCCATGTCTATCTCATGAGATATAAAATCATTACCCAATGCATTGGAGGGAGATATAGGTCCCACCCATCTCATAATGATACCATTCTTATGTGTGCCACAAAATCATAAATCATACATCATTGCATAACCCATGTAATACAAATGGGAATCTTAAACATCATGACATCATAAAACAATTCATACAAGATAAAGGAATTCATAAAAATAATTCAATCACAACATGATCAAATCAATGTAATAATAGGGATAAAAACAGAACCCTTTTATTATCTTAGATGGAAAATAATTTTGATAAAACACTTGAACTCCATTCTTGAGGAAAATATCCTTTCTTCTTCAAAAACATTTTTCCTTTCATAACATGTCATACGACTTTAAAATAAAAGAAGTTGATTAAAAATAAACTTGAAAACTTGTAAAGTAAGATTCTTGGAAATAATTTTTTAAAAATCCATTCATGTCGTATACGTTAAAAAAACATTCTTCGTACTTTTGTCGGAAAAGTCAAAAAATCACCTCGTACGAAAAAGCGACAAAAGATTCCTTTCATATTCTTTACTAAAAACTCACCGAAGGGTAAAAATGGATTTAAACAATTGTAGTTGGATGGAAATAATATTACATATTGATGAAACATGGATGTGGATGATAAAATACACCCCAGTAAATACTTACGAATAAACAATCTCGGATAAAAATGAGATTGTGATATTTCCCTTACCTTAGGTCCGATTTGCTTCGTATGTGTCCGAACCTCCTGTATAATGATTTAAATAATGTCATTGACTTATTATAGAATCATATTCATTGTTATGATATCATATATGGTTCACTTATGACATTATATTACCCGTTCTTTTGTAAATTCCATGTTAAAGAAGCGTTTTGGGTAAAATCGTTTCATTTATCGTAGGTGTTTTGACTTGTTGTTCTTGACATTATTATTACTTATATCATGATTTACTTACTTCCAGAATATAAAATTTGATTTATATATCATATATATTCAGTATATATATATATATAATATATAGATAAATAAAATGAAAAACACCGTTCATGGAGACGGTAGTCCGTACGTACGCATGGACGCTGTTTTCCATTCCTTATTGTCTTGAAATGGAAGTAAGTAGATGACATACATATATATATATATACATAATACAGTATCTTTATAATTTCATATATTTCATTATTATTTCTTATATATACTTTATAATCATTCTTAAATGGTTAACATGGAGAATGAATCTCATCGCGTCGTGGAGACGGTAGTCCGTACGTACGCACGAGCGATGATATCATTTTCATAAATATTGAATTGAATCAGAGTGGATTATACAATATATCAGAATCAATATGATGTTGTAATAACTATGTATAGTTATTCTTTACACCATTATACCCATCCATGTAAGGTGGTGGTGGAAAATAGATTACACCACGGCGTGGAGACGGTATTCCGTACGTACGCACGCGCAGTGATTTCTTTTTCCGTAGGATGGATAGATGGTGAAATAGGGTTGTTTCATACTTATAATAAAATATCAGTATATGAGTGATACTGATGTTATTACTTCATAATGAAACAACCTAAGAAGAAGAAGTGGAAGAAGAAATAAAGATGAAAGAATTGGTAACGGTAATTACCTCTTCTTTGAAGCGCCTCTTTGAGACCTCCTCTTAGGGCACTAAAATTGGTCTTTGAGGAAGACCAGAACCTCTAGGATGTTTCTAGGGAAGTGGAGAATAGATTTTGGCAGGGGTTGGCCGAGCTTGAGTGCTCAAATTGGTGTGAGGAGGAGGGGGAGGAGGTGTCCTTTTATAAGGGAGGAGAGGGGCACCTTAGGAATATCTCAAAATATTATTTTATATTAAAGTCAAAATCGGTTTATAATAGTTCCAAAGGGTCTTATTTCGAAGATAAAGTGGGGATGGGTCGCAATCCTATCAACCAATAGGATTTAGACAAGTTTAGGTTATTATTTTAACCTTATCAATTAGATTTAACTCTAAGTTAAATAATTTAATTTTTACCGTGTCTTTTTGTTTTCTTTCACTATATGGTTAATACACTTACTATAACATGCCAAAAGAACCCCAAATTGTATATTATTAATAAATATATCCTTATCTAAGTCATTTGGCCGAACCCTAGATTTTTAGGAATAAAATAACAATTAATAATATAATATATGATTTAAAAACTATTTTGTGTCAATTTTGACACTATTTGATATATGATTTTTGTGAAAGTCATAACAGAATTATATGTTCGAACCAAGTTGATTAAATCAACACTAATATATCATAGTAACCTAGAAAATTAGTTTAAGTCATAAAAAGTCTCAAATTACATTCATTTGAGCATTTATAACATCAATTATGTTAATATTTCCTTAAACGGGTAATTACTGCATCATCGTTGTGTCATAAATAAATTAATTTATATAAAGTCTAAAAATTATAAATAAAATATCATTATGTATTAAATCTTTTTAGCTTTCTAATGAATATTTATAGTCGAATTTATCTTATGTATAACCCCATATTAAAAATGTTTTAGTTATTAAACTTTGATTTTAACTATTTTAACTATTAATTAAATAATATAATATTAAATGTCATAATCTAATCCAAGTGGACCTAAATGGTCATATTATATTCATAAGGTTGTTTTTGGTCGAATTACACTTATCCAATAGAATTAGGACATGTGTTAGGGTAATAGTAATATCATATTTACCCTTAGTTACCCTATTTACTATTAACCGTGGTAAAAAAAGTAAGAAGTTACTATTCACCAAAAATTATTTTCATCTCATTGAACCACATTTTACTTACTGACATCAACCGTGTCTCTCGGATTTTTGAAATTCCATTCACAAAAGCGGTAAAATTAAGATTTATGAAGAAATTAATTTTTTTTAACTACCACTTAGTAGTTTCACTATTCATCAAAAATTGATGTTTTTCAGAACAATGCCAAAATTTCATCCTAAGCTATATTTCATATTCCGAATTCAAAAATGAAGTCTATTTTACCAAATTCATATCATATAATTTGCATTAATTAACTTTATAATTAAATCCCACTGTTAAAACAAATAGCGTGTTTTTAAGAAACAATATCTATCAAAAGATTGACACTTGATTATGTCTGGTTTAAATGTGAAATTACATCCAATGACCAACATTGTATTAAATTGTAAAAATATATTCTAAATATACTTTAAAACCAATCAAATTAATAATTTATCACTATTAATTATTTCGATTAAAAAAGTTGTTTTTAATTATAATTTAGTAATTTTCACTATTCATCAGAATATGAAAGTTATCCGAAAAGTACCAAAATTTCACCTTAGGCTAAATTCGATACTCCGAACCCAAAAATGAAGTTCATTTTGAAAAATAAGATTTACAGAGTTTTAAAAAGTGGTTATTAATATTCATAACGGCTAGTTTTAATAATATTTTAATAGCATATCGTTGTTTAGTGAAACTCGGTATTGCGTATTACACACGCTATCGAGGAAGGTCGTGATTGTGTGTAATGCAAGGAAAGTCATGGATGCGTGTTGTGCAAGCTCCTTTTGGTGTAGCGTACAACACAAGACATTAGTGAAATAAAAAATAATATTTTTCATAAAATCTCGGGCTGTTACAATAAACTCTAGGGAATGTTATTTTCTATCACCATAAAACATTTTTTTACACTGATCCATAGTCATACACTTTTGAATCTTTTTATCTTTCCTCTACATCTTATGCATGAAACTCTATCCACATAATACTGATTCTCTTTCCCCTATCTAGAATAGTATAGATTTGAATGTCCTACCATTAAATTGACAAATATGGTTCATCTATAAACTATCTTGATAACTATTATTATATGAGGATTCCATCAAATCTATGTAATTTACTATTCCCTATAAATTTCATTGGAACATACTCATATCCTGTCCTTAAACACGTAAATAGTTTGCCTCGACTTCTAATCTATCTATAGATGTGACGTTGTAATAAAAAAGGGTAACTATAACCTTCTGTAAGCCTTGACATATGAATGATGTAAAACATGAATCATGGTAGAAAATTATTTTCTTTGGAACACCAAGAAGATATTCTATTTCTCGAAGATACATATCTCTCAACTAATACACTAAAAACCTTTACCTAAAAATCAAGAAATATTATACCTTTGTCAAGCAGTACATCATAACCCAAATAGAATCATTATTATGAGTTATTATCTAATGACCCAACACAAAGCCCATAGTCTCAACAAATAGATTTCTTTCTAGAATGGGTTACAGATTTTGTAAACCACCGGGTCATTGATAATCATCCTACAACTTATGATAGGTGTATCATCATTTGATGAACCTTTCTGTCTCCTACATCATGCTTGGACACAAAATTTGTTTTCTTAGGTCATCATAGATTTTGGACATTCCTATATGTACCAAAAAATTCATAGAATTAAAATTGAAATTCATCTCCTCCCACATTCTCATAGGGATGAAAGAATGATTTATAAATAATGAATCTTATTCCCATTTATTCATCAATCTGATGGTGACTCACCACCTTAAGGGAATTCCCTCATGTTTATGTACTCTGAATCTTCTTAGTTCTGGTCTCTAATCTGAATCAAAAGTAAATAATCCACTAAAACTGATATGAGAGTGTTCGGCTCCTAATCCTCATGAACAACCACATGGATATCAGATAAAAAATTCACAATCTTCCACTCAACAATAGATTAATTAACTCTAGGAATCTGTGTATTCATTCTCAATGGGTCACCCACACTAATCCACATTCTAAGCATATATGTTATATC
Source organism: Viscum album (assembly GCA_963277665.1). Taxonomy (NCBI): domain Eukaryota; kingdom Viridiplantae; phylum Streptophyta; class Magnoliopsida; order Santalales; family Viscaceae; genus Viscum; species Viscum album. The sequence continues at coordinate 1,147,980,451 of OY728148.1, forward strand.
AAAATCGAAAGATTTCATAATCAAAATACCTCTAAATCCATAGATTAAAATATAATTGTTTAAATATATAAATCATTTATTTTTTAACTATTCACATAGTAAACGTCTCTCCAAAAATATTACTTTGGAAACACATCAAATAATAAATAATTTCTTTTAATTGAGGACATGTGTATGGTAGTTTCATTCTTGTTCCCTCGACTAGTGATACCCATAAACAGCAACTTGATATCTCTGAATTGACCCTACTCCATGTAAGATCCCAAAATAATCTCAACACAATGTATACACACCACCTGGATCAATGTAGGATCACGATCATCAACAATTTCAAATGATATGTCATGTCTTGGAAGGAATTATTTTATTCTTCTTCCTTTTAAAAAATAATCCCCTTCTCTCCCAACACTATATATAGAACTTCTATCCAAGAAATAACTAAGTTTAAAATGTTATAATATCCTACTAATCCCAAAACTCAAATGATATCGAAAAAATTACAAGGTTGATCCCAAGAATCAATTACCTGAACATTCATTAGGTCAACAGACACACCTGACTCCATGTTTATGTGACTCAGTAACTGTACCTAATAAATCCAAAAATTATACTTAGGTCTGTTAGTGTATATCCTATTCTCTCACTATTTAATAAAAATTATTTAAACATGTTGGGAATGATTTTCATGGGCTTCAGAGTACACCAAGAAGTAGTGCAAAAACACTAACACAAACTGATGCATGTATAGATGGAATACTCAGTTAATCATGTACATAGGCACTAAAAGTGTATTAATCAACCTAAATACAATCAAAATTAACTCATATATGCTATAATATCTATTCAATGCATTCCTTTTCATATTAGATGGTATAATTCTCATCATATGATACACTGTTCTCAAGTCGATCGTGGTGAAATAATAATCTCTTGTCTATTGGTTAAAGAGATCATCGATACATGGAAGAGTATATCGATTCCTTATTATCATCCCATTTGAATAATGGTAATTCACACCCATGTATAAAAACCCATAAACCATAATTGAATGTAACTCTAGGGAAATAGAAGGCATCTTAATCCTATGGATAATGATCTTATCCGCATACTCTCCCACCTGAGTCATGATTTCTTAAAGATTTTTCGATTCCATTTTATATAGAATAATTGAAAATAGCTTATCCCCCATCATGATTTCATTTTAAACTCCTCGATTTTATCAGGTGGGAGCGCAAATATGTATTCCAAAAACACATCCAGAACACTATCCACTACGAGTGGAAACAAACCTTGCATTAATGGTCATTCATATAGAAATATAATAGTAACTTCTATTGTGAGCCCTCCCTGTTTTAGAGTAAATTTACGAGAATGGAAAACCCAGATATCACTCATTACATGGACAATATAGTTTTCACCCTTAGGAAATATAAAAATCACTCTCACATGGTAACAATCAATGTTGTGTATATATGATACTGTCTAGTCTGCACCCATAATAAATTCAAAGCCTTACTTGTCGTGGATTTAAATATAGAATAGAAATTTCTTGTCTATAAACATGAGAGAATACTACTTACATAAATAGATATCTGTAGATAATACTCCCAATTGTGCATCTTCTTTAAATACCCTACACACAAACATCACTATTAGGCTAATGCCCTTTTCCATTTTGTTAGAAATAGAAGAATTAGATCCATTAGTATCAAAGAAGGAACTAGATAATACAGAGGAAACCTGAATAGTACCTCTCAATTACTATGGTCGATCCACCCTACCAAAAAGTGTAGGATGAACCGAATAATAATGCCATGAACCTATTCCCTATGATGTAGTCTAAGATCCCATGTTTTCAACACCCTACTAATATAGGTTCTCTTTCCCAGAAGCACAATGTCCACTACCTCTACCACCACAACCATTAGAATTCCAACTGGAAGACTAGTATGGTGAATAAAATGCCTTCACCATAATATTATTATATCATTATCCTCTATATATACATGTATAACATGGGTTTATGCAGAGCCTATGTGGATGTCACAACATTCTTCAAGATCGACACTTCCCTAACAGATGGGTAAAATATATACCATATTGGCCATGCAAAACACACTGGTTGAAAAAATCAGGATATGATACATTGTAACATATCCTTCCCCATGGTCCGTTTTCATGTTAATCCCAAATATATCACCTTCATAGTGACTCTTACATTTTACAGAAGTCAAACCTCATGATCATCTAGTAGAAACAAAATATCCCGCATTGGAATCCCCCTTCAGGTTACCCTCAACCATGAGATCATGATCCACCACCTCTTCAAACATCTTTAACTTAATGACTATATATTTTAACATAACCACAAATTTAGGTTTGTCCTGTAAATTCCCCAATGTATCTTTCTCATTCCCATAAAAATATTGAGAAATTTGCTTCAAGTATGTTAATCATCCAAATTAGTCCATAAAAATTATAATTCTCTAATCCAACCACATGAACTAAATTTCTCTCTCCTTCCTCAGTGTTTCTGGATATAATTTCTGCATGAAAATCTTTAAAATTTCATTCTATATAATACTATCCACATTTCCAATTTAAGAATGATCATCACAACAACGCTTCACTAATCCTCATAACATATAAGTATCTTACATGACCATATTCTCAACTGGAGTCTCTAAATGATCAGGTACGGTATATATTGAATCAATAAAGAACTCATCTTCCTCTAGTCTACCCTCTATTGTAATAGTTAGATGATACATTCACTAAAAGTCCCATGAATGTTTATATGTACAGAATTCCACTCACTATATGTCTCTATAAATAAATTGGGATAGGAAAGCGATGTTATCATGATACTTCTCTCCAATATCCGTAGCCTACACTATCGGTGACTCATTATCTAGTACTGATAGATCATCACTTGTCATATCCTCCTTCCATCCTCTCCACAAGTTTCATCGTGGATGAATCTCTCTACAATTACAATCACAATCATCCAGACACATAACATCATGTTATCATGTTTCTCTTTCGAAACACATTTATAGTGATCTTGCACAATTTCAATATTCTCAATTTCATATTACATATATTTTCATTTAAATTTTACAAACGTGGAAAAAATAGTTCCAGGTCAAAAACTTATCCAAAACCTATTTTCCCATGAATGCCTAAAAATGACTAATGTAACAAAATAAACATTAGTGCCTTGTTCATTCTTACTCAACTCCTGTGACTTATCGATCCATGGGTCAGACCTCAATAATGCTTTGAAACATTAGACACACCATGAGAAATGTGAATCATGAAAACATAAATAATATTCATCTATAATTAAAATTATTAATAAAAAAATTCCCAAAATGGGTACTTCGGTTATCCACTATAAAATGGTTATCTACTCACATGAACGAGCTAATAACCAAGGTCATACTCTTCCATGTCTCTTATATACATATCAAGAAATAGTAAGGAAAAAGAAATTGTAATTAAAACTCTTCTAATACCCGTTTTAATGTCTTAGATTAGGTTCCACATTCATTTTCCCTATGTCATTCGGTCTGATGACGTCGATCATGCATCCCAATATGATAGAGGCTACTAACTAGTAGTGAGGGTGTAATATAAATAATGGGGATACTATACCCTATTAGATAAGAGTATTAAATTGGATGAAAAGAATAAAAATATCATCATAGAATACAACCAAACCAAATTCACTAGACCAATTTGGAAACTCATCAAAAAAATGGAATAAAAGATATGTAGTTTGAATGTTCTTATTGTGTATGAAAATGAAAAATGGAAGATAAAGACACTGATAACTCCGATTTGGTTTCCAAACCATGCTTTGTTACCTTATCCATAGTGCATCGTGACTCAATAATCGAACATGGGTCCATTCACATAAACATAACATGAAATAATGAAATGTATTGAGGTACTGATCAAGAAGCCTGTGTAGGGTGGGAGTACACCTCAGGGGCCCACCACCAACAACGTCTAAAACAATATCAAATAAAAAAGTTTTTTAAAACATATAAACAACAAATACACGAATATAATGTAAATAATTTTCATTTATACAATTACTTAGTATTTAACCACAGAAAGATCAAGTTTTTCAAGGGCACATAAAACCTATCATACATCTTAATTCCATAGTTACATTTCATAAATCACAACTACTTTTCATTTTACCACTCATATTTAGAGTGAATGATTGAATTATACTATTAAAATTCAACATTTCATAATATAATACCATAATTAACATTCATATTTCATAATACAAGACTATATTCCACTGTTGACATTCAACTTTTCATAATTGGTTCCCTTTATTGTCATTAATCTTTTTTAATTCAGGTCTAAATGACATTGTTACTATTTATCAGTTTATAATTCAATTTCATTTTACCGTTCATATTTCTTAATATATGGTATAATTCTGTTGTTATCATTAATCATTTCATAATCTAATATATCACAGAATTAAATTGTTTAATATTCTAATTAATTAATAAATATAAAAAAATACAGATTCACATCATTCCGTTAAAAATTGAATAATTATTTCATCACACAAATCCAAAAAACAAAATCCCCAATTAATTAAGGATATAATTCAAATATTTAATTGTAAAATAATTAATTACATAAATTTCATTACTATATGAACAATTAGTTTTTTCACATCATTCAACATAAATAATTACATATAAATTATGCAATGAAATCACATTAATTTATTTTCTAATTAATTAATAATAATAATTCTGTAAATAATTGAACAATTCGTTTATCACATTACTAAACTTACCTAATTCCCCAATTAATTAATTTCATCAATACTATTAATAAATTTTCCAATCAATTAACCAAATTCGACAATCAAAATAATCCCATAATAAATTCAACAAATAACTATCCCAAAAAACTCAATATCTATATAATTAATTCGAAAACTAATTATCTCAATTCAATAATGTTCAATTGTTCCTAAAATGTTATAATTCAATATTCTAATAATTCATTAATCACAAAATTATTCCCAACTATAAATTCGTTAATTAAATAATTCCCCAAATTTATTAATTCAATTTTATAATCTCAATTGGTAATCATATAATAGCAATTATACAATTAGAAACCAAAAATTAAATTCATCACAATGAGACTTGAATAATAGTCCACATAATACATTTTTTTAAAGAGTCATTGTCCCTTAATAATCCCCAATTTTCAAGACACAATGACATAGAACAAAATATTGATCATTAACACTAATTTAAGAATGATCAATTATGATCCCAAAATTCAAGATCTTGATATAAAAATCAGTGATCCAGATCCAATAAGTCAAAAGATAAAATCCCTCTAAAATATGGGGATGTTATGAAGGATTATAAAGAAAAAACATATTATTAGATCCTCATTCTATGAGAGGGTATATCTTTAATCTAGGCATTAGATCGTGTTGAAGAGAAGTGAAAATAACATAGAATTTATATGGGAGGCTATAAAATGGTGAAAATTAATTAATGTAAGAGTTATGTCTAAATATGTGTTAAAATGGGGGCTTTGGTAATTTTAAAACTATTTTTTTTTTGATTCAGATCTTGTACAAATTGTTTCCTTCTCAGGGCACACGAGTTCCCCAAAAAGCGCACCTTGAAAATGTCCCTCATCATGGGGGTGTATGGTTTTTTCTTATATAGAACAATATTTCAGAAACTATGTACCACACATATGAATTCCATATTTTTGGGTTTTCATGATTTTTTGGGATAGGGTTTATTGCTGGGGAAATTCCAAAGCCAACCATGTTCAATACCCTTCATTCCATAATTTCTAATTTTCATCCAAATTCACCGAAAAAATAACAAATCCAGTTATTTTCAAAAAACAAAATAAATTAATACCTAAAACAAGCCAGATACATTTCTCGAAATGGTTGGTATATTAAAAAAACCATAGGGGAAATGAAATATTAGAATACTGAGCTCAAATGATTACTACGGATAAACCGAGCATTAACAATTAGATTTCATCAAGGATAATATTTATTTCATAAGGTAGTGAAAAAATATTAAAAGTGGTATGTAAAATCATAAAATAACTCATACCATTCAATACATAAATCCTATATCATGAAACATTTAATAAGACTTTAACAAATGAATGATTCTTGAGTATTATTAACAATTATAAATGTGATATCATTCATGGTCAAATGAAACATTATAAACCATTACAATGAATAAATAAAACATATTGGTATATTTGAAAATTATCTTCATATCACTCTTATAAAACCCCTAAAATTAGAATTACCATAAAACAAAATTATAATATAATTATATATATAAATTTACATATTCTCTCCTGGGATATGTGCTCCCTTACTTCTATGGATTCTTGGATTCATTTAGGAAGTGGCGGCGGTGATATATTTGGATCCACATTATGTGACCCAAAAGATGATCCTTTGACTCCTGTTCATGTGACGTTGCAGATGAGGTGTGTGGTCAGTCGAATCTGACTCCCAACATTCATCCAGATTTATTTGGATCCTCCTGCATTTCTGTCTGTGGTACCATCCATCCCTCAAAAATACCACCACCATGAGGCCTTTGTCGTCTCTTCGACTCTCCCAGTCCATATCATATGTCTTTGGGATATCAGGCGGCAGCGTAACCTAATACATTGTAAGGATTTCTGTCATCGAAAGAACCCCTTCATAATGTGGTACTTTATATATTTAGACAATGAATCCTCCAACGTTTATTTTGATGGTATGTTGTATTTATTCAGGTATCGTCTTAGCTCGATAGCAGTTTATAGATTTGCGTGGGGGCTTGATTCATTGTGGTTTTTCCGAATCTTCCACTTATTTTGTGATTGTGCATCTTCCCCTTCAAGTGTGGGTCACTTGTGTCTTTAAGGTGGGGGAAATGTTTTCATCTAGAGATTGTATGCATATGCAGATGTTAGACGTAAGAATTCTATTTACTGATGAACTATTCTCCTCATCAATTAGTTTCTATTTTTATTCAAGGTTAGAATATGTAGGGTCTGCGTTTTCTCCCATTTCAATACACATTCACAATGGGAGACATCAGGGATGCTCAGTGCTTGAGAAATTTCCTCACATACTCTCCCAAGATTTTACATTTTTCACATTTGGGGTTCTATTTTTTTGTTCCAGGGTGGGATAATATAATTTTATGATTATCCTCTTAACTTTTTTCATTGAATATCATGCAACCCCCCCCCCCCCCCCCGTCACTTTGGGCTGGATTGAGGGTTTCAATAGAAAATTGGGATGGTGTTGGCGCATCTAATTATGAAGTTTCTAATTTTGGTGGATTTTGAGTTTGGTTCTCACTTACCCACAATTTGATGGTTTCTCATGTTTTTGTGGTGTCTTTTTAGGGTGGGTGGCATGGTTGGTCCCACTTATCCTCAAAATTATTTTTATGGTGGGTTCACACATAACCAAAAACTGTTCTAAAAATTTTAAAAATGAAATTTTAGTCATTATATATAGAAGATATTTACTACCCAATGTTTGGCTCTCTAATCGTGGTGAAACCATCATCCATTCTATAATGAGTTCACCTGATGCAAACTAGGGACACCCAACAATTAATATATAATGGTATTGTCTGATTATATTTAGGTGCACCCCTCATATATAATATCTAAAAAGCACAAATACTGTATATTGGGATTGGAAAATATTAAAAAAAATCATAAAGTTAACCATTATTCCTTTAATAACTCTAATACAAACTAAAAAAATGGGTTCCTTATTATTATATTTAAAACATGATTAACCCATGGAAGAATATGGTCTCCCCAAATATCTCATTGAAACATTATTTACTCATGAAAATTAAAAGGGATCATTTTTGATATGTTCATAACATTCATAACTCATCTAAGGAATGAATGAGGATGTTATAAATATAAAATATCCCACTCGATCATAAGTATCAATAAGGTATGTTACATTTATGAATGGAAATTCCCTTGAAAGTTAATTAATGAAATGTTGTGTAAAATAACCATTTTATTTTTACTAAATCATTATTTTAAAAAAATATTCACAAAATATTGATAAAATCATTTTCTTTGAAATTTTTTTGGAAACATTGAAATGATTACATACAGTTTAATTGAAATATTTCTTAAATAAATAAATAATATCCGTTGTAAAAATATAAATAATTTTCACAATATTTTTAATTTAACATAACCATGATAAAATTAAAGTAATTGTCTAATTAAATAATCATCATATTACAAGATATTCTAATTAATGCTATAAAATTTGAAATAAATATTCATTTATCATAATTATTAAAATAAAATAAGATGTTTATGGAAAATGATATGAATATATTTTTTAAAACATTTAATAAACTGTGAAACACGGGTAAAAATTTATTTTATAATTTATTTTCAGAATATTACAAACGTTTTTTAAAATATTTTTTAGTAAACATGTTTTTTGAGTAATGTAGTCTACCAAAAAATAAGGAAATAATTTCATTTCATAATTAAAAAATTTTGGCCTCTTATATACATAATGAAGGGAAAATGAATGGAATACATGTATTATCGAGACAAAAATAGTTGGGAATAATTTTATTGTGTGTTTTTATTGGTATATCATAATAATTCAACAAAAGAGACATAATAAAAAACAATCTCAATGAAGGATAATATTTTATCAAAAAATTATCACCACGTTATAAATATGAATCGCAACCCTCTTGGATTAGGTATCAAAAGATGGATATGTAAATTAAAATAATTTTTATTTGAATGATCACAATATACATTCAGAGGTATTATATAAACTATGTTAATGAAATAGATGGTGAATATGGAATGTGTCTCACATTAGACAAAAAAGTGAGACAGAAATGCCATACCTCATGCATCTTTTAGGATGAACATGCTTTGTTCTCATATATAATTTTTTTAATATAGCTATTAACTTATTAATGAAACTTATTAATATTTATAATATCATACATAGTTCTTTTATAATATATTTTCACCCATATGTTAGTATTTATTCATTATTTTAATTATTTTGGGTGTCAATCTCCTTATTTTCTCATTTGTGCATTAATATGAAATTACAGGTTCATGTTAATATAATGTAGTCCATTAATATATATAATATTAACAACAAAAAAACTATTCTTATTTATACATCAATTATACATCCAATACCAGTCATACTATATTGTTAATAAAAATAAATTATTTTATGATCTTGGAGATGGTAGGCCATGTGTACGCTTATACAAGCCATCAATTTTTCAATATCCATTATGGAAAATAAGTAAGATATATTTTATCTTTAAAAAATTATAATAATATAATACATATCATATTAATTGTTTATTTATACAAGAATATTTATCCTATGTGGTGTGGTGATGAAGAGATAGACACATCACTTCGTTAAGGTGACAGTCAACACACACCTGAACTGTTTTATCATCTTCTTGTGTAAGAAAAATATTATATTTTAAAAAAGATAAATTTATCATTTATATGACATATAATCCTATAATAAATCCTTTACACCATCTATATTAATCATTACTGATAAAATGAATTATATCGCTTCGTGATGCGGTAGTCCGTCGTACACATGAATGATTGAATCGTAACACCTACAAAATGGGATGTAATATGATTTAGAAAATATAATGAATCAATAAGATTAAATATGTATTATATTTCATATATATATATATATATATATATATATTATATCATCAAAACAGACCATGAATTATATTAATGGATGAATAAATGAGATTAGTTTGGGAGGTGGTAGTTCACCATAATAACAATTGATGATTTTGTATCCCATTTGGTAGAAGTGGGGATAATTATAGTTTAGTACCACAATATAAGAAATTACAATTATAGATAACATAATGAGGTTATTTTTTCATCCAATTATAATAAAAATTTATGTTTGTGGAGAAATAAATAAAATAAAGATGCTCATTGAAGAACATTACCTCATCTCTGGGTATGCACTTTAGGTTTACAATAAAAATTTTCTTTTTATGAAATCAATCCATAAATAAGTATTCTAAGATGATGGGAGAGAAAATTTAATGTGATTTTTACTGGTATTGGCTGACCCCATGTGGTGTGAAGTTGTTAATAAGGAAGTGAATGGGTATCCTTTGATATGTGTTGTATATGACAGACTTAATATTTTTTATATGAAATGTGATATCCAATAATTTTTCTATGTAAAATGAGGTAAATGGGAAATTATATAACCATATAGGTTTAAGGGTCAAAATATGGATATAAATTTTTCTTTATACAAGTGTACAAGTAATTTTAAAATGTAACTATTTAGTTTCTCCCCTAATAAATCCATTTTTACCATATCCATGGTAATTAATTTTCACAGCATTCATGATTGATTTTTTTCGAACATTTATTTAAAATTAATAAAATTAAAAATTAGTATAGTTACATATGTTAAATACATTTCTCCAAATTAATTTCAGATATATGATATTTTTTTATTTAAAAATAACCACATAGATGTGAAGAGATATAAGGGTTTTAATGAGAAATATTTCATAAGATTTCAAAATTAAAATATCTAAATTCAATATAAAATAGATTCTAATGACTTATTTTAAAATAAAATATTTATTATTGAACTAATATACATTGTAAATAATTCAATATAAAATTTAACATTATAATAAAATGAAACGAATATTATTTTTTCTATTTAAATACAATAATTTTCAATATTCATAAATATTGAATTTTTTTAAAAAAAATTATCATAAATTAACAATAATATAATATTTATATAATTATTTAAAAATTACTCTTATTTTTTAAAATAAAAATTATTAACAAGAAAAAAAATTAAATATAAAATAGAACTCATAGCCATTATAACAAATAATGTTTTCAAGACATTTACTTTTAAGCTAAATATAATTTTATATTATCTCTATTTCTAATAATATTAATTTTATGAATATAAACTAAAATATATTGATACATAATATATGAATTTAATTCAAATAATGCCACATTAGGTATAATATTAATTTACTAAAATGGAGAAACACTATACATATTGATTTTTTGGGAAAACCCCCTTAATAAACAAAAAAAAAACTTATACTAAAAACAAATATAATAATGATGAAAAATAAATTATGTGGGTCGAATATAACATGACAATAAATATGTTACTTAAAATCATATTATGAACACATTGGAAATTCATAATTACATAATTTAATGAAAATAAATATAATTTTTTTAAAAAAATTGAATATGTTCACTAATCACTGAATATTAATATATTATTTAATATCCTAAATGTTCACCAAAAATAAATTTTGATATTAAAATTCTATAAATGAAATTAATTTTCTAAAATTAATTTTCTAAATGCGAGGGAAATTATTTATAATACTTTTTCATAAAAAAATAATGAAAAATTCTTTATTGAGAAAAACATTAAAAAGAAGAATAAAATTACGTTTCTAAGAATTGATTGATTATTTAAAATATATTAATCAATGGATTATATTGAGTGTGATATATATATATATATCCTAAATTTTGTAATATTATTCTTACCCACAAATTTAACGGTTATGGTTTAACAAGAATATATATCATGGGTTGTTTAATCTCGGTGTTGATTATGATGTCAAACATAAAAATGTAATGGTTATGTCTATTGAATGATTATTAAGTGAATAAATTTATTTAAAAGTATTTATATTATTATTATTATGTCACAATCACATCTATATTCAGGGGATTCTGTCATCTATGCTGTCAAGAATTATATTCTTCTTTTAGAATCTCTTTGTATTAAATCCTCAACAAATTAATAAATCTAATCATTTAAATTTAAACATTATCTCAGTAATAAACTACTAATTATTTTAAAAAACATTTTTTGGAACCCCAAATCATACAAAAGGTTTAATAAAATATCATCTTGATAAGAGATAAATTGGTGTACAAATGTAACATAGAACATCAAATAAATAGGATTTCATTTAGGAGAACATAGATGGGATGACAATATATGTTTATGGATAAAAAGGACAAATATTTATATAGATGTATATTGGTCATTTATCATAATAAATCGAGTGCTAAATTTCCTTTTAAGGTCTTAAAACCCATAAATTCTTGACTGTCGAAAAGGTCAATAGTTTATTTAATGTGATGTTACTAGGAGAAAATATTTTCTCAACATCCTTTTTCTTGAGTTGTGGGATTCCCTAACAATATATTCTACGATAATATTGAAATATGCTTACATAATATGTATTATTTCATCATTTTTTCAATTTTATATACAATATCAATTTTCTATACAAATTATCTATTTTTGAGATGATTTTTTACACCTAAATCACTAAAATAAACATATAATGAACTGTATAATACTCTAATTAATATATAATGAAATATTTTTTACATTTATATCAAAATTTCATTAGTAATACACAATAATCAAAGAAAATCATTAGATAAATAATTATCCTTAATTGTCATCAAATATTTTTTGACAATTTTTGAAACCTAATTACTAGAAGTATTTTATCATATAATATTCCAATATAAATAAACTATTATTCATCAATCAAAATCTAAAATGTTTCCAATAAAATGTAAATATTGACCTATAAAATTTTCATACTTACCAGGACATCTAGAAGTTTATTGTTAGGGGCTACAGACTTTTCGCCTTTTGGTTGTGGGTTCAAGACTCGCAGTCTTTTCAGATGGGATAGGTTCTCCCTTAGTCCTCATGTTATCCATTGTTCCATTAAAAATTACAAAATAACATTCATAAAAATAAAACATCTTGTGGATATGAGGGGTTAAAAATAACTCATACAAATAAAACATCTACTGTAAATTAAGTAATAACAACCCAATTATTTCCACATAAAACACTCTAATGGTGTTTTAAAGAGATTTAACATATAATAAAACATAATATTATAGAAAAATTGTGGTATATATATCACTTATGTATACCTGACAAGAAAAAATAAAAATCTCTATTTGTATCTAATGTTTTTATTTTATATCAACAATTACAACTTGGAACTGACACTCATTCCCATCAATAAAATAATAAACTATCATTAAACATGGTATATGTCAAAAAAATAAAATTCTTCATACAGATCATTATTCATGACCATTTTATATCAATCATGACCAAACTAAGCATTATATCCCCTTAATAAACATTGATATAACATGTTTCTATAATGGGACAATATCATCAAATCACCCTTACAAACCCCTTAAAATTGGAATTACTATATGGCTGACATCTAATATTATTAGCCCATAAAAATTACCCAATTCATTGGATACCAATCTAGGTTTACCAGTCATAAAATATATATCATCCTCACCTGACATTATCTAGAAGAATTTATAATATATGTTATTAATGAAAAAACTGGCACTATCTAGGTACACCCATCATATATATTGTTCAATAACATTGAATAAATTATATATAGCATATAAATCATCATACAACTAATAAAAATAACCATTATAAATTTAAAAAATTAAATTAACAATGGAATTTAAATGGTTTCCGTAACAATCTCATTGAAAAACTATTAATTTTTAGAAGAGAAATAAGTTGCATAAAAATCAATATGAAACATTATTAAAAGGTTGAAATTAAAGGTGTTACATAATTATGTCTTTTAAATAATCATAATCAATACAAAGAAATAATGGGAATTGTATTAATTCAAATTATTCCCATTATATCATAAATAATAATAATGTTTATTCTTATTCTTGAATGGAAATACCATTAAAAATAATTAATGAAATATTGATGAAAACAATGCTTTTTTTCAAATTAATTTTTAAAAAACTACTGATAGAAATGATGGAGAAAAAATCATTTTCCATGAAAACATTCTTGGAAACACATAAATGAATCATTAGAATCATTAAAAATATTTCTGGAGGAAAATATCACTTTCATTTGGCAGAAAATTTAACAAAAAAATTAAAATCATTATCTTTTAAAATAACTATGAGATATAATAATTTAAGAATCAATGATATCACTTCTCATTGTGGAATAATATTTTTTCATTTTGAAATGACAAACCCAATATTCCATTTAAATTTATGATAATATCCAAAAGAGATTTTTTTGTAAAATACATGATGATCCCATTTAATGTTTTTGTAAAAATCTAATCATGGGTAAAATAATTTTATTAATAATTTTATTAATATTTAATATATTTTTTAAATATATTATTTGAAAAACATGATTTAAAAAAAATATTGTTTTTTAATATAAGAGTAAAATAATGATGCATTTTTATAAAAATATTAATTTCTATTGAGTACATAAAAAGATAAAAGTAAATACAAAAAAATTATTCTCATCACATAACAATAGAATAATAAATTTCATTATAATTATATAGAGGTATATAATAATATATCAATAGAAGAGAATATATCATCTAAAGGCCAATAAATGAAGATATTGTAACATAAAACTCTTACGACATTGTTAACTTTTAATTGTGAGCCTCATAAAAGAGAGATCCTAAAATATATATGTAAATCCAAATATTTTTCAGAAGAATTATCAAAAAATATATTCATAGGTATTACATATAGTACATAAAATAAATTGTTGGTGGGCATGGCATGCATCTCACAAAATTAGAAAATTAATATGGAAATCTATTACCTCACGCTTATTATTGTTGAATATGATTCATCCTTATATATAGTGGTTTTAAAATTTTATTTAGCTTATTATAGAACTTCAGTTGAATTTATATTATCATCTATTTCCCCCTATAAAAGATCACCATATCTTTTATATTAAGTCATTTTTTTAAAATTTTAGCTGTGAATTGCATTTTTATCATTCATGTTTTGTTATGAATTTCATAGTTCTATTCTATATAATATAATTATAAATTCACCTAAATAACAATAATGAATTCATTATTTAATAAATTAAACAATTATAATTTTAAAACAATCATAAAACATGATTATGAAAAATTATGAGTGTTTTGATCATATAGATGAAAAACAGTATATATTCTAGAGTAACGTTTCAATATTTCAACAATCATCTTAGAAATGATGAAATTAATATATTATATTTATATAATTATAATTATATAATATATAATATATTATTGTGTTAAATATAATTATTTCTTTCATCTATGTGGTGTGGGGATGAAAATTGTTTCACATCGATTTAAAAAGATGGAATTCCACACAGACACGAACAATGATATAATGTTTTTTTGTGTAAAAAACTAAAAAATATATTATGAATTATAAATGATATATATTTCATTTATATGATGATAATTTAATGAATTTCACATAAAATAAATTACATTTATCCAATAACAATCAATGTAATACTTCAGTGAGAAAATTAATCACTTCGATTCATGTGGCTGTAGACCACCACACACAAGAACGATGATATTGTATCCCCTGTGGAATAGAAATTTATAAGATATGTATGATAATATTAAATAAAATATATAACTATGTTATCAATATAATATATATATTTTAGATCAATTTTCATACCCTGTTGTGAAATGTTGTGATGGAATAATGAATTACATTTGTTTTCAAGGCGGTAGTCCGTTGTACAGACGAACTATGATTTAATATCCCAATTGATTGAATAGAAAATTGATGTATTTAATTACCTTATTAAAAAAATATCCATGAATTGGGAATATCTCGAGTTTAATATATAATAATTTTTTCATAAATATTGAGGGAGATGGATATGTAAATAAAAAAATATGCTCATTGATGAAAATTTCATCTTCTTCTAATATATGACATAGGTTTGTAATAAATCATCCTTGAATAGTTAATGTTAAAAATATGTATTTTTCGATGGGGGAAGGGATTATGTTGTGTCATTTGCGATTTAAATTTATAAAATCAAGAGGTTTTAATGTGAGAATAAGAGATGGAACACGTTGCCTTTTATAATTGGAGGTGAGAAAAACCATTTTACGGTTGAAAAACAAAATGATGTCAAAAAAATTGTTCAAATATAAAGACGGAAAAATTATTCCATTATCAATTTATAGATATAAAATAGAATAAAATTTTCAGAAAATTTAAGATATGTTCATAGGTAATTTTTACCCTTGACACTTTAGTTTAATCCACAGAAAAACAATTTTACCTTAACCTTGGAAATTATTTTTGATTGCATTCGCTATAAATTATTTTCAAATATTATGTTTACAAAATATAAAATATAAAATAATATTAATTCCAAATAATCAATACATTTTTATAAATCCAATTAATGGAAAAGGAATATTAATATTTAAAAATAATCCCACCGAGGATATTAGAATGTGGATTTTCAATGAGAGAAATATGGAAGGTATATGATGTATTTACATTAAAATTAAAAAATACTTTGATCCAATCAACTAAATTGGATTAATGAATTTATATTAAAAATAATATAACATTATAAATAATTTAAAATATAATTTAACATCATAAAAAAATTAAATTAAATGGTTGATTTCAATTAAAATACAATATTTTTCTCTATTCATCAAAAAATGAACGTGATTGTAAAATAATGAAAAATACGACATTATATAATAATGAATTTGTGAAATAAAAAATGGATAATATTATATCAAATAATATTTATTATTTTTTAAATAAATTTAATTTCAAATAAAATCTACATAAATAATGCAAAATATGATTTTCCTTTATATCCATTTTTTTATTATTTTCAAAAGTGCACATTATGGTGAAGTTATATCATCAAATTAATCTAGATTCACATCATATAAAAAACTAATTCAATATTTTGAGATTAAAAATTAATTGATCCCAAATTTTAAATTCTAAATGTCCAATCACCCTCAAATTTCCCCGAGTCCTGAAACCCCGAAGGAAGGACTAAAGCCTACTAAAGTCACGGCTCCCGATATACCATTGAAAGATGAACCAGTACATCCAAAAACATCATAGTAAAATACCACACCTCAATCGCTATGGGGAGATGTAGAATGTGAGGTGGGTATAATGTGAGGCAAGAGATTAGATTTCAGTAGGATATGGTATCAATGTCGACCCATTACCTTCACTAGGACCCCAAATCATTCCATCTAATTGGCCAACAAGATAAACTATAACCACACGTAACATCTCCATGAATGAAGAAAAATATGATAAAAACGTATAAACATGAAAAACGACCACTTCATGTTCCACAATTTACCCTATTTAGAAGCATGATCATGCTAATAGCAACCTTTTGTAACATCTCCGCCTCAAATAAAAAAACTGAAATCGCAACAAAACTACCATGAAAACCAATGCATCAACGCAAAAGTTTTCTTTCCTGGTAGACACAAAAAATGAATTGGGAGAAGAACTCAATAGTTCTAAATAGAATCCATGACCACATACCAATAAATTTTGAATCAAGAATAGAGCATCATTAAAAAAACGAGAAACATCAAAACAATAGAAATGAATGAGATCTCATATTTATATTTTGAGAACAATATATGAAATAAAGTATGTTTTTAGGATCCTAATTCAACAAAAAGATAGGAAAAAAAACCCAGATGACCCAAGGAATCCATAGGTTTTAGTTTTAGGAACAAATAGATTTTAGTTCTGCACGCACTCGGTGATATTCCATTCATGAATGACTATGTAATTCAAAAATCAGTGCCTAAGGAACATGAAATCTTATCAAGAAGGAGAGTCATAAACCCTACAAGAGATCCCATGATAAAATAATATCTGATCTGCGAGGCAACATTGGCTAAACCCTTCGTGGGAGAGATACTTTTTTGATCATTAGGGTAACAACAGAAGCCATTTTTCAATATGTTAATTTTTTAATGACAACATAATATTATATTTAGACTATGTATAATAATAATCATTGTATGAATAAGAATAATATTTTTATTTATATTATATATAAATTATATACTAAAAAATCCCCAATAAAGATTAATTTAATGAAATAAAATATAGAAACATCAGGAATTTTAACAAAACTATTAAAATAATGTTGTTTTTAATCCAAAAAAACATATACTAAAAACAATAATAATGTTGAATAAAATGTAATAATGTTGATAATATATAAATAAAAAATAATTATATTTATTTAAATTATATTGAAATTATTGTAGTACTTTTAAATTACTTAATTTATTGAAAACAATTGACATATTTTCAATAATTAGTATTTCATCACTATTAAATAAAAATAATTTTATTTAAACATCTAAAAATTTCTCCGAATAGATAATTTTATAATATGAATTTAAAATTTTCTCTCTTATTAAATAATAAAATGTCAATATTTTCAACAAAATAATTATAATAATATTTTCATGTAATGAATCAAAAATCATTTTAAAAAAAATATTATTGAAGAATAAATATACATCATTAAATAATGATTGGTTATTTACCAAAAAAATATAATATATTATATTGAGGAATATATATATATATCAAAATGTAGTTAATATGATCCAAACCCTATAATTTAATGGCTTGGTTTAAAAAGATATATATATCATCACTCGTTTATTCGCAGTGTTCCATGTTGAATGCACTATTAAACATACAAATCATAAGGATAAGTATACCAAATTATTTTAAAGGCATTAAATTTATTTAAAAATATGTATTTTTTAATGTCTTAGTGAGATACATTCTCATATATTTTTAGTGATTTGTGTCATTTACCATATCAATCATAATTATCTGTTTTTGAAATCACATGGAATTGCATATACCATTATGCGGGTCACTATCCCATGAATTTTTAGAGCTAGACTGAGGGTTTATATTACTCATAAGAACATACATATAAGAGTTGTATATTTTTCTATACCATCCACACATATTTAAATTTTTTGTTTTTTGGGATAGTTTTATATTTTTTTATGAAACTACAATTAATTTTGTTATTGATGATGGAATTGGGAATTTTGTATTTGATTTATGTATTCATGTATAATTCAATAATTGATAACTGAATATTTATAAATAACAATATAATAGAAATTGTACATAATTGAGTAAATCTTGTATCACAAATATTCATGTCATGAATCTATTGAAGTGATTAATTAGAATAAATTTAACGTCAGTTTAATAGGAACAAACTGATGATGGATATCTTAGTATCCACATCATATGACATGATCATGGGAACTAAACATTCAATAAGTTACTATTTATTATTAGAAATAATTTTTTTATATGTATATTGTCTCGTACTTTCATATATTAGAATGATACATTATATCATAATGGTTGTGATGCAATGTGTTCTTTTAAGATGATTTCATTGATGAATATTTTGTATGTAATTTGATAGTGTCTTAGAAAATTGTATTTTAAACTGTTCAATTATTATTTTTAGATTCATAAAGAAATTATTAAAAGAAATTTAAATGTATAACCTTTTTATAGATATTAAATTTTATAGTGTTTTATTTTATCGATTTAAAAATTTATATAAATTTCAATGAAATTTACATCAATATGATAATTTATACTACTATTTTTGTGGTAATTAGAATGTCATCAATGAATAATCTTGAAAGGATGAGAATATTCTTAACAGAGGGATTGTGACCTTCAGTGAAAATATTATAAACAATACTCTAATTAGAGAGGATGTGGCAGTTTATTTTTGATGAGATATTGAAATATAAATTTCTTCAATGATAAGTGTACATGCTTCATAATAGGTACTATAAATATTAAACTTTATAACTGTCACGACCCCCTCCCACCAAAGAGGCCCCTTCCGAGCTGGTAATGGTGAAAGGGAGATAATGACCCCTGAGTCCCACCTCTAGTAGGCCCCAGAGTGGCGACTAACACCAAGGGTATGAGTTTTCACAAATATGGGTGGCATTACACTTTTCCTTATTTAAGATCGGAAAACAGGATGATTCAAACACCAAAAGAAAAAGGAACATGTAAATGAAAATAAACCAAAACCAATCCCACATGCATGTTTAAACAATTCTGAAACAAAGTACAAGTAAAATAAAACTAAAAAGTATAATACCAAAAGAAAACAAGAGTACAAAAAACTTCAAAAACTCCAACATTCCCGACTAGTAGGGTCCCGCACGGCCCTGGTAGTCCTCATGGAAACCTGAAAGTAAACATAGGGTGAGAATACAAGTATACTCAGTAGGGAAACTTGAAGCTCTCGTGCACAAGTGGGGAGACATATTAATGTCCCGTGAGAACAACAGAAGAAACAAAAACCTAGCTAGGAATTCTATCCACCCAACCTCACCAGCCATTCTCACCAAAAACACAAAACAACAGGTAGTAGTATATAAGAACAAGAGTATTGGGTACCCCACACCATTTCCCCTCTCTAGTTAGCTGCTCTTCCTAACAGCGAATGTCCTGATGCTACCACACTCTTCCTGCTCGCACACACCTGGTCCTCAAAATCCACACATCCTCCCCGCACACACCAGGGCCTCACAAACCACATATCCCACCCACACACACCTAGGCCTCAAAAACCACAATCACATCCATGGCATAACACAACTTGGCCTCATCCCAAAGATTAATGGGATCAGTAAACCTGCCCAAAGAGTATTGGGCTAAAAACACACCAATCGAAAGCTACTCGAAGAGTCTTACGTGTAAGGTCACCTCAAGAAATCATGACCTATGGAAGAAGGAGCAGGTAAAGCTAGTAACTAAGGGGAAAACACCCTCTCCCATGAAATTGGTGTGTTTAGAACTAGGTGCTCAACATCGGTGTGGTGCAAAAAAAACCCAAATATACAGATACATATATGTATACCAAACACACATCCCAAACAATGTCCTCTAAACAGATAAACTGAGCACGTGCCTCGGCTCTGCAACTATGAAGCGTGCATACAAGAAACAATCACATCCCCATTTAGGTTTTCATGTTTCAACAGTATTAGATTATTACTTAGTTAACTACTGGGCAATTGTCATACCAGATCAATAATTTCGTTGAAAAACCCTACCAACCACAAATCATGTTAGATAGAACAGAAGCAACACAAAACCAACCTTTTTATCATCAATCAATCCCCATTGATTGTTCTCGTGTTTAATTCATTATCGTTCCCAACAGTTCATTTATCAACTTTCCAATTTCTTTTGATATCACAAGACATTACTACAGCCCTACTACTAGTAAACAACATCTCCACAACCATATCACAAAACCAGGCTCGTGCCACATCATTTCCCCTTTAATATCATTTATCGCAGCCCGGCTTCCCATCCTATTTGTAAGAACCCAGGATTCATCCTCCCCCTTCTCACACACCACATAACCAAAGCAACACCCACATGTTCATTATTCCATTTTGTTCAAACGGGGTGATCACACAAGGGTTCTAGATATTCATTTAATCAGCCAAATTTACGTGATTAACCAATTTTCATATTCCACAAAGTTTCCACCAAAAATAAGGTCTAGAAAGATTGGGAAACATTTAATGGCACAAGAAAAGGCCCCCAATGACCATTATTTATAGTAGGAATCAGCCTATTCAATTCACAACATAAAAAAGGACAAACATTGATTGAAATAAAACAAAAATATCAACAAAAATTCCACAACCTGGTTCTTTAACTAGTTATTATCTTTATTAAACCGGTTCAGCTATGTCTCCTGAAAGCAAGAAGGCACCCATCCCGCATGATGCAAAAATTAGAGAGACGAAGGTAAGATCCCTACCTCAACAGGTTCTGATCACAATGATCCCCCAGATCAACTTTACAAGACGTCTGTCGGTGTCCGTCACATCTACCAAAACCCAGCAAAAACCTCCTCTGGTGGACGCTGGGAAAGAAAGGCCAAAGGGAAAACAACATATCCAAGCTCATAAAATTTTCCTCATCGTTACAATCTTGTGGCTGCTGACGGATCGTAAATCGGGGCTCGAACGAAGAAGTTATGGATGAAAAAATCTTTGGAGTCTCTCGGGAGGGCTCTGCTTGAAGGAATGAAGAAGTGAGGAATTAACTAAAAAAGAGGAGTGGTCCCCTCCTTTTATAGGAGAGAAAAACTAAAGTACAGGTCGTGTACATCCTAGTACATGGCGTGTACTCGGCCATTCCACATGGTATCCAGGTGGATTCCAACACGACATTCAACGCATCACACGACCGTTGACTGGCCAACACACGGTTTAAGGGTAACGTGTACGTGGGGAGAATCTACACGGCGTGTAGATTGGGCTACACGCCATGTACTTATTTTTTCACATGGAAAGGACACGACTTCAACACGACACATGGCCGTTGATTGGTCAACACACGGTTTGAGGGTAAAGGGTACGTGGGGGGAAACTACACGGCGTGTAAGATGGGCTACATGGCGTGTACTTATCTATTTTATGTGGCAAAGACATGGCTTTAAAACGGGGTATACTAGGCATGGTGGTACATGGCGTGTACTAACACTACACGGCGTGTAGTTACAAAATTTTGAAAAGTGTGGGAAATGTCCATTCTACCCTCCAGAACACTTCATGACCACTTTTTTAAAAAGTAATGGGCCGGAGGGGTCCGAGCCATTACACCAGATACCTCGTAAAACATTATCGTCCCCGAGAATTCAATAACCAACCCAGAGAAACCCAACATGATACCTCTTAGGGCTCTCGTTATAACAAGAACCCAACCAACAACAGTAATAATATGTGTTAGGAATTCCTTCTCTTATGTTGAGATATTATCCACTTTAGGCGGCACTGACTCGCCTGTACCGGTTTAATTACAAACGCATTAATGCATCTCGATTAAGAATTGGGTCTTCCCACTTCCATATATTAGGATTTTCCAACTTACACTGCTCGAACACATGGCTTGGGGAATTCATTCTCCCATGTCGAGATATTATCCACTTTAGGCGGAACTGACTCACCCGCATGGGTTCAATCGCATCCTCATTAATGTGTCTCAATTAATGATTATGTTTTTCAAATTCCCCACACATCCAGACATGTAATACACCTCCAGAGAACAGGGAAACCAAACGTCTCACAACCGACAAGCCAAACATTCTATATATCAAAGGTACATAGTATACAATCAAAAAAAAGTTTAGTAAAACAATGAAAATCACAAGTCAAAACAACTCTTGGTACTGAGCGTGCATCTGAGCCTCCTACTCCCAAGTGCTCTCCGTGATGCCGACATGCCTCCACAACACACGAACCGAGGCGATGGTTCATCCATGAAGCACCTTCTCTTCTTGATCATCGATTCTGATTGGTTTTTCCTTGAAGGTTGCGTCTTCCCCTATTGGGAAACAATCCCTCAAGGCATCATTGAAGCATTTTTGAGGAGATTTTGTTTGTTGACAAAGTGGACGTCTGAGTGGTGATTGTTGACAAAGAAAAACAAGACATACAAATTTTTTGAAAAAGAGGATATCATGATGGAATGTGAAGTTCAAGAGCTGAGGTCAATGATCCATGATTGAGTCAAGAACTCCGGCAAAAGGAATGGATGATCTGGAGGCGGTACAAAAGAACAGATACAAGGTGGCATCGTTTTCCAGTGTTTACCAAATTTTTCGGCCCGAAAATCGACAAATGAAGCAAAGTGTTTTTGGAAAATGGCCTTGCGTGCTGAGGACATGGTGTATAGGAAACTTCTGAGCCATATTTTTGTCAAGATCAGACGATCAAAATATGGAAAAGGAATCAGGTTCGAGCACGTTTGGGATTTGGTCGCAAAAGTGTCTAAAAGAACAGAAGAATTGTGCGCCGAGACTGGGTCGCATAGGTGACTTGCGTGCCGTCGCGTAGGGTGGTCAATTTTTCTATAAATACTGGACCACCCCTCTTCATTCTTCACCAGAGTTCAACACTTTGATAACTCAGAGCTCTCGTCGTGCAGGTGTGGTGGTCGCGCAAGTGGTGTGTGTGGTCGCGCAGGTGGGACTTGCGCGCCAGGGGTGATTGTTGCACACCAGTGTTCGAAGCTGCGCGCCAGTGTGGAGTTGCACGCCAACATTGGTTTGGGCGTAAAAGGAATTGAGTCGTGTAGGTTTTGGGTTGAAGAAGGTTGTGTCGTGCAAGTGTCTAAGGTAGACTTGCGCGCCAATTTTAACTTGCGCGCCGATACTTGCACGCCGAGATTGACTTGCACACCAAGTAAGGTTTATTTCCAACAGTGATTTTTGGGCTGCGTGGAAGCAGGAAGTTTTCCCGATTCCTTCAGTGCAAAGAGTGATTCATCTACGGGTTAAAATTGGGCTTCAACAAGGCATCTACATACAGAGGAAGATGCATTACATCATGAAAATGAAGAGACCTACAGGTCTATAAACTGTGAGTGGATTCCATCCAAGAGTAGTGAGCAAAGGAAGAGAAAGAAGGCGATCCTCTCCACCGGCAGTGAGACAGAGAGAGAGAAACAGGGAGTGACCCTTGGGGAAGCAGTGAGCTGACCCTAAACATTGTAAAGGCAGAGAGCCTGGGTATAGAAGTGATATAGCCTGAACATTGTAATCCATAGCTAGTGAAGTTTAGTGGAATTGGTACGACCTACAACTTGTTGGCCTATGCTCATTGGACGTAGCCCTTTGCAGTGAACCAAGTAAAATTGATGTGTCATGTGCATGCTTTACTTTCTGTTTACTTTGTGCAATAGGAAATAGAGAGAAGAGTGTTTTTCTTAACAGTGAAACAAGATCAGAACATGCGTTAATTTTAAATTAGTCATACCTTGATTCAACCCCCCTCTCAGGGTATTCAGACTTGTGGACCTAACAATTGGCATCAGAGGGAAATGTTGATATTAAGACTTCTCTCAATAGAGGTCACTAATCATAGAGGGATTCCGATCTTCGACGGATGTAATTTTCAGATATGGAAGAATCGAATGCAACCCGATTTTCGATCTTTGGGAATGGATGTGTTTTCAGCAGCTATGCATTGTATCACAGCTGATATTACTAGTGGTGCATTATCAGAAGCTGAGCACAAAGAGT
Organism: Viscum album; assembly: GCA_963277665.1. Taxonomy (NCBI): domain Eukaryota; kingdom Viridiplantae; phylum Streptophyta; class Magnoliopsida; order Santalales; family Viscaceae; genus Viscum; species Viscum album. The sequence continues at coordinate 1,148,005,622 of OY728148.1, forward strand.
TGGATGTTGATTCCAAAGCAATCAATGCCTTATGGGAGCCTTCTCTAATCCCATATATACAAAGGCGATGTCATGAAAAACGTCACATGCCATGTGTGAAAAGATTTTGAATACATATTAAGGGGATACAAATGTGAGAGAGGCAAAGCTGCAAGTGTTGTGGAACAAGTATGAAGATCTGAGAATGAACCCAAATGAGTCTGTTGATGCATTAGTTGACAGGGTAAATGCTGTGGTAGAAGACATGCAGGGTCATGGAGATATTATCAAAGATATAAAAATTGTTAAACACATATTGAGAAAACATACACCTCGGTTCAATCCAAAAGTTTCTGTTTTGGAAGATAAGGACCCAAAAGAACTGACATTTGATAACCTGCACAACACTCTTGTTGCATATGAAATGAGAAATGATGATAACGAGACTGTGTAAAAGGGGAAATCCGAATATGTGGCATTCAAGGCCATGAAGAAACTCACCATTGACAATTTTAATGAAGAATAAGAGACAGATGAGGTGATGTCATTCCTTTCTTCAAATCTGCAAAGTGGAAGATGAAAGTTTAAAGGTAAACTTCCACTTGCATGCTTTCGATGTGGAATGATTGGTCATCTTGTGGCAAGATTCCTCGAGAAATTTCAAGATAACGATGATGATAATGATGATGATGATGATGAAATTCCCAAGAATAAGACTTCAGCGTTTGTGAATGGGAAGAAAAAACTCAAGAGAAATTTCTTCAAGAAAAACAATCTCCTTTCCCAAGAATTTGAAAGTTCAGAAGAGTCTGAGGATGGAGAGGATGAGGAAATAGAAAATTGCAGAGATGGTGGGGTAAATTCCTTGGTGGCAATTGTTGGTAGTTCTCAAAGAAAGGAAGAAGATGACGCTGAAGAAGAAGAATAAATTGAAGGGAGAGTTGATATGGAAGCTGAATTGTAAGCATCTCTTGAGGAGATAGATGTTTGGAGAGAAAAAACGGAGAAAGCCAATAAAGTGGTTCATGATACCAAACTCTATATGCAACAATAGGATGAAGAAAATTCTGATCTATTAGAAGAAATCAAAAGACTAAAATCTTCAACACCAGAGAGCTCCGAAAATATTGTTGAGTATAAGATTAAAATTGAGGAACAAAAGAAGGAAATTGATTGTTTGACTAACACAGGAAAGGAGCAGGCCAGATATATTAAAGAGCTTGAAAAAGAAGTGGTCAGTCTATGAAAAAAAATTAAGGATCAAGAAGAACACTTGACCCCCAATGTGATATCAGAAAAGAAGGACATTCAGAAGACAGAGAAGATGAAAGATGAGTCTAGTAGTTTAGCAGGGAAGAAGCAACAATTGAGCCTAGATGATAAGGTCGTTTCAGGGCTTAATTAAGAACAAAAATTTGTGACAATTGCAGTCAGAGCACAAGAAACCATCCTGAAATTGAAGGTTGATTTGGGCACAAAACAAAATCAGAATATTCAGAGATCTTAAAGGGAAAATCGTAGTGTTGAAGTATCATGAAGGAATGTATCCGATATCAGGTGTTATTGCTGTGGGAAAATGGGACATTCACAGTATATGTGTTCCATATCCAAGAGATATAGAAGGGAACTGGAACAGAGATGACAGCCAAACAGAGAACGGTTTTCCAGAACATATTTTGAAGGACACTATTTTTGGTGCAGATGATTTGGGAACATTGATAGGTACTGTACTTAGACCATTCCGAGAAATGTGCCAACACATAATCAAAACATTCACAAGCATCATGTTAATAAACCGACATGTGAGTTAAAAATGCAGAATAGATTTGCTGCTTTGCAAGATGAGGCTGGTCCATCATACTCTGAGAAAGAACAGAAGTCTCAATCCATGCCGAGTGTGAAAGAAAAAGTATGGACCAAGAAGAAGAAAAATAAGAAGGTCGTGGTGGCGGAGATTTCCCTTAAAGCATCAGATTGATCTGCTATGTTGATCCTTGACAGTGGTTGCACATCCCACATGACGGGTAATAAGGATCATGGTACAGGCATCAAATATGACAAAGAAGGAGTTGTAAAATTTGGAAATGATGAAGGCCTGAAGATTGTTGGCTCAGGGAAAGCCATGTTCGGGAGTAAAGGGATGAGGCATCCTGATGTCTTGGTAGTAGAGGGTCTTAGTCACAACAAACTCAGTGTCAGTCAACTACGTGACTCTGGGCACTCTATCCGATTTACCAAGAAGATGTGTGTTTTGAAAGGAAAAGATGGAGCAGTTGTTCTACAGGGAAAAAGGTCAAAGGGAAATCTCTTCCTTGTAGGTGGGGAAGAAGATACATGTCTTTTATCCAGATAGGAAGAAAACCAGCTGTGGAAAAAGCGACATGGTCATCTATGCCAACCATCTATGGAGGATCTCGTAAAGTGTGATGCTGCTAGAGACCTTCCCAAACTATCACGTGATCGCACTCCTACGTGTGATGCTTGGAAAAAAGGGAAGATAATCAGAAAGACATATAGGCCAAAGGAACAGAAATCAACTAGAGTGCTCGAACTGGTTCATCCTGATGTATGTGGACCTATCTCACCACGAGCAATAAATGGGAAATGGTACTATGTTCTTTTCAATGATGATTATAGCAGAATGGCCTGGGTGTTTGTCATTACACATAAGACAGAGGTGTTTAGTTGCATAAAACAGTATAGGAGGGAATAAGAAAGGATTCTTGGGCAGAAAATTTTGAAGATCCGTATAGATAACTGTACAGAATTCACAAATAGTCAGGTGGAATAATATCTCGAGAAACACGGGAGGAGGCATCAAGTTTCATCAGTGAAAACTACCCAACAAAATGGTGTGATGTAAAGGAGAAATCAGATCATAAACAACATGTCTGGAACAGTTCTTATTGACAAAGACCTACCAAAGAAATTTTGGAAGGAAGTCGTTTTGACATCGGTCTATGTTTCAAACAGGTCTCGGTTGCGTCCGAAGAAAGGGAAGACTTCGTATGAACTGTGGTACGGAAAGAATCCAACATTGAAATAGTTTCGAATCTTTGGACGTAAGTGTTTCATTCTCAACAAATAAAATAATAGGATGTTTGAGACATGTGGAGATGAGGGTATATTCCTTGGCTACTCAGGGAAAATTAAAGCATATAAATTCTTCAACAAAAGGGTGGGAAAAATTGTTGAGAGCAATGATGTCACTATAGTTGAAAATGAACAGAACAATCAACGACCTAGTGAACAATTCCTGGATGAAAGTGATGATGAGGTAAGCAACATAGGGGGAGCAGAAGTGGCAGAGGCTGACTCAGAAGAAGATACTGATGATGAACATGAAAGTGTCATGTCTTTGTCTGCAAGGAAGCCAAAGAGTCGAGATGAAATTGATAGGCAGAATATCATTGGTGATCAGACAGCTCCAGTTCAGACTCGAAGAATGAAGTCATTACATCAAACATCATTTTTATCTCAGGTGGAGCCAATATGTTTTTCCAATGCAGCTGAAGATGCAAACTGGGTTCAAGCTATGAATGAAGAGCTTGATGAAAGTGAGAAGAACCAAACATGGGAGATTGTTTCGAGGCCAGCTGACAAGAATGACTTCGGGACTAGATGGGTCTATCACAATAAGATGAATGAAGATGGCACTGTGATTAGGAACAAAGCACGACTAGTGTGAAAGGGGTACTCCCAGATCGAGGGAATAGATGTAGATGAGACATTTGCACCGGTTGCAAGGATGGAGACAATCAAATTATTTTTGGCCATAACAATGCAAAGAAAGTTCAAAGTGTTCCAGATGGATGTCAAATCCGCATTCATGAATGGGGTTCTGGAAGAAGAGGTGTACATTGAGGAGCCAGATGGTTTTCTCATTCATGAGGATGAGAAAAATGTTTGCAGGCTGAAGAAGGCATTGTATGGGCAGAAACAAGCACCAAGATCATGGTACTCAAGGCTTGATCAGTACTTGAAGAAGCATGGTTTTTAGCGTGGAGGAGTTGATTACAATCTGTATTTCAGTAATAATAATAATCAAAGGATGATGGTGTTGGTTTATGTCGATAAAATAATATTTAGAGGATCAGATGAAGCTCAGTGCAGACAGTTTTCTAAATTAATGAAAAATGAGTTTTAAATGTCAATGATTGGAGAGCTAATGTTTTTCCTTGGTCTACAGGTGACACAAGGAAGGAATGGAACATTCATTTATCAATCTAAATATGACAATGTGGTCCTGAGAAGGTTTGGAATGGAAAATTCCTAGGAGATGAAGGCTCAGTTTGCTACTCGGAAAAAATTATCAAAAGACGAGGATGGCAAGGAAGTTAATATTACAAAATACAGGCAAATCATTGGAAGTCTGTTGTACATAACCGCAACAAGTCCTGATATTGTTTTTTCCACATGCCAAGAAGGAATATATCAAAGTAATCCCAAAGAAAGCCACATGCTTGAAGTGAAAATAATACTTCGGTATATCCAGGGCAATGTGGATTTCGTCTTGACATATACTAACAAATCACAGACAATGTTATTGGGATATACTGATGCAGACTGGACCGGTTCAGCAGATGATAGAAAATCAACATCAGGTGGTTCATTCTATCTTGGTGGATTGTGCATTCTATCTGTACCAATTAAGCAAGAAGCAAGATTTCATTTCATTGAGCACCGCAGAAGCTTAGTATATTGCGGCCACTCAAGCATGCACATAGTTATTGTGGATGCTACAGCAGTTTGATGATATGGGAGTTGAAGTGAAGTCTCCGATCGGAATATAGTGCGACAACTAAAGTGCTATAAATCTTAGCAAAAATCTCGCCCATAAATCAAGGAAAAAGCACATTGAGATTAAGTATAATTTTATCAAGGAGACGGTTGAGCAGGGAATCGTGAAGTTGGAGTATGTGCCTACAGAGCTACAGGTTATAGACATTCTGACAAAGGCCTTACCCAAGGAAGCTTTCGAGAGGCATCTAAAGGCTCTAGGAGTTCATTTGATTCCCCGCACTTGAAATAGTGTGGATGTGGAACCCCCCCCCCCCCCTCTCCCCGAGGTATGATCTGTTTTTCCCTAATGTGCTGATATGTGTTCTTTACTCTGTTACAGACTGCAAAGGAGTGACCTTTGGGTTCATTGACAAAGGGGGAGAAAATAATGATTGTTCAAGGGGAAGACAATGTGGAGATTTGATAAATCATGAATGATATGGTGAGAAGCTGACACGTGGAGCAGCCAGATAGGGGGAGTTGAAGCTAGTTGAACATGCTTAGCTAGAGCTTAGCTTGGACAACACAGGAAATAGGGCTAAAGAGGTTTTGAAACAGAAAAGGGTTGAAGCTATGAACAGAAAGGGGGAGCGTATAATATCTGACGATGCTAGAAGTGATCGATCAAAGAATAGATATCATGACAGCTGTAGATCGTGATAAAAGTAGAAGAGTAGTGTTGGAATGTGGTAAAAATATTTCCAAACAAAAATTTGTCTTCTAACAATTCCTTCAATAATTGGTATCAATTTAGTACAAATAGGTATCAGTTCGGTGCCAATAGTGGATGTCAGAGATGAAGTGATTCATTAATGATCTTTTCATTTACTCTTGTTTCTCACGCCGAGCATTGCTCATGTGGGATTAGAGTATGTGTTGAGTAAATCCTTGATCGCTATTAGAATCGCAAAAGGGGAATGGTGGCTAAAGAAGTAACAATGTATCTTTCCATAAATTGGGTTTCAAAAAACCCAAAGGGGGAGATTGTTGGGAAAAATCCTTCAAGGAATCATTGAAGCATTTTGAGGTGATTGTGTCTGTTGACAAAGTGGACATCTAAGTGGTGATTGTCGACAAAGCAAAACAAGACATACAAATTTGTTGACAAAGAGGACATCATGATAGAATGTCAAGTTCAAGATCTGAGGTCAACGATCCATGATTGATTCAAGAACGTCAACAAAAAGGAATGGATGATCTGGAGGCGGTACAAAAGAACAGATACAAGGTGGCGCCGTTTTCCATTGTTTGCCAAATTTTTGGGCCGGAAAATCGACAAATGAAGAAAAGTGTTTTTGGAAAAGGGACTTGCGTTCCGAGGACTTGGAGTATAGGGAACTTGTGCGCCATCTGGTTTTCAAGATCAGAAGATCAAAATATGGAAAAGGAAACAGGTTCGCGCATGTTTGGGAGTTGGTCATGCAAGTGTCTAAAAGGACAGAAGACTTGCGCGCCGAGGCTGGGTCGCGCAGGTGACTTGTGCGCCGTCACGCAGGGTGGTCAATTTGCCTATAAATATTGGACCACCTCTCTTCATTATTCACTGGAGTTCAACAATTTGAGAAATCAGAGCTCCCGTCACGCAGGTGTGGTGGTCGCGCAAGTGGTGTGTGTGGTCGCACAGGTGGGACCTGCACAGCAGGGGTGATTGTTGCGTGCCAGTGTTTGAAGATGTGTGCCAGTGTGGAGTTGCGTGCCAACATTGGTTTGGGCGTAAAAGGAAGTGAGTCGCGTAGGTTTTGGGTTGAAGAAGGTTGTGTCGCACGAGTGTCTGAGGTAGACTTGTGCGCCAATTGTGACTTGCGCGCCGGTACTTGCACGCCGAGATTGAATTGTGCGCCAAATAAGGTTTATTTCCAACAGTGATTTTCAGGCTGCGTGGAAGCTGGAAGTTTTCTCGATACCTTCGGTTCAAAGAGAGATTCATCTACGGGTGAAAATTGGGCTTCAACAGAGCATCTACATATAGAGGAATCTGCATTCCTTCATGAAAATGAAAAGACCTACAGGTCTATAAACTGTGAGTGGATTGCTTCAAATAGCAGTGAGAAAAGGAAGAGAAAGAAGGTGATCCTCTCCACCGGTAGTGAGCCAGAGAGAGAGGAAGAAGTTGTGACCCTTGGGGAAGCAGTGAGCTGACCATAATCATTGTAAAGGCAGTGAGCCTGGGCATAGAAGTGATCTAGCCCGAATTTTGTAATCCACAGCTAGTGAAGTTTAGTGGAATTGGTACGACTGGCAACTTGTCGGCGTGTGGTCCTTGGACGTAGCCCTTTGCGGTGAACCAAGTAAAATTTTTGTGTCATGTGCATGCTTTACTTTCTGTTTACTTTGTGAAATAGGAAAGAGAGAGAAGAGTGTTTTTCTTAACAGAAAACCAAGATCAGAACGGGCGTTAATTTTAAATTAGTTAAACCCGGATTCACCCCCTCTTAGGGTATTCAGCCTTGTAGACCTAACATCCACAATATCTAAATCTCCCCAGTCGATAATGTGATAGTCGTCGTGTAAGTACTAACGAAGCTTGTAGACGTGAAAGATGTCATGAACCTTCTCCAACTAATGTGGCAGGGCCAGCTGATATGCCACCTCGCTGACTCGTCTCAGCGCCTCTAAAGGTTCGATGAACCTAGGAGAGAGCTTACTCCCCTTCCCAAACCTCTGCTGCCCCCGTCGAGGGGAAAACTTCAAGAACACATGACCTCCCACGTCGAACTCCACGGCCCTCCTATGACGATCAGTAGAAGACTTTCGTCGGTCCTAAGCCACTTTCATCCTCTAACGCACAAGCTAATATTTCTCTGTGGTGCTCTGTACTACCTCTGGCCCAAGAGCACCTGTCTCACCAACCTCTTCCCAGCAAATTGGTGAACCATATGGTCTTCCATACAAATCCTCAAACGGTTCCATGCCAATAGTAGAGTGGAAGCTGTTGTTGTAGGAAAACTATACTAAAGGCAAGGGTCACACCCATGATCCAACAAAATTTAGAAATCATGCTCACAACATGTCCTCCAACGACTGGATAGTCTGCTCTGTCTGCCCATTGGTCTGGGGGTGGAAGGTAGTGCTAAGGTGTAGATGGGTTCCAAAAGCATGTTGTAACCCCCTCCAGACTCGTGAGGTAAACTGAGTGTCCTGATCTGAGATGATAGTCTTGAGAACTCAAGGAAACCCCACCACCTCGTCTTCGTACATCTGTGCTAAGGTACTCACTAGGCCAGACTCCTTAATTTCTAAGAAGTGAGATGATTTTGTCAGTCGATCCACCACTACCCAAATAGCATCATATCCACCATGAGCTCTGGGTAGTCCTGTGACGAAGTCCATTGACATGTCATCCCATTTCCACTTGGGGACATCTAAAGGATGAAAAAAACCACTGGGAACATGGTGTTCATCCTTTACTTGCTGACACACTAGGCACTTAGCCCAAAACACCGCCACTGCCCATTTCACCCCGAGCCACCAAAACTGTTCCCTCAGGCCATGGTACATTTTTGAAAATCCGGGATGTACCTCCAAGGCTGAGCTATGGAAGTCACTGAGAACTCCCTCACGCATAACCTGTGGAACAAACAACCTTCCTTGAAAAAGTATCTGATGTCGTATTTCCTCTGACCAAACTTCTTGAGAATTTCATTGATCGATACGATCCCGTATTACTTCCGCCTCGGAGTCTCCCCACCAAGACTCTTCCACCTACTACAACAAGGGGGATTCCACCTTCATCTGAAACAAAAATCCTCTAACTCCCCCTACCCTTGAATCAAAGTGCAAGTAAAACAACTCTCCCATCGCTTCCCAAGCATCAACGGATTCCCAAACCACTTCCTTATACGACTTCCTACTCAGGGCATCAACCACAACATTTCTCTTACCTTTAGTGTAAGAGATCTCTAGGTCATTGTCTTGGATAATCTTGACCAATCTCCGCTGTTGTAAGTTCAGGTAACAATGGGAGAAGATATAACTTAAGCTCTTGTGACCTGATAAGACCACAAAGTGCTCCCGAAATAGTTAATGTCTCCACAACTTCAATGCGAACACTACTACTGCAAGCTCTAGTTCTTGGGTGGCATAGTTACACTGGTGAGGGCGCAAGTACCTAGACCCATAACAGATCATACCCTTATTCTGGATCAGTACACATCCCAAACCAATGCCAGAAGCATCACAAATCACCTCATACAACAACCCTTCCTCTGGAAACCTGGGTACTGGAGCACTCACCAACTTTTCCTTCAGGTAGTCGAAATATTTCTAGCACTAATCCCTCTATAGGAAGACATGGTCCTTCCTAGTCAATGTTTTCAATGGAGCAACAACTCAAGAGACATCTGAAACGAACCTCCGATAATAACCTTCCCACCCCAGGAAACTACAAACTTCTACCACGCTCTTGGGTGCCACCCAAGAAACAACTGCCTCCACCTTCGACGGGTCCACTGATACTCCATTCGTAGACACCACATGCCCAAGTAAGTGAAATTCTTGCATCAAGAACATGCACTTTGACAATTTCCCATAAAGATGGTGGTGTCAAAGGACATCCAAGACTTCCTTGAGATGCTCAACGCGCTCCTCCCCTGATCTTGAGTAGATCAGGATGTCATTGATAAACACAATGACGAACCGGTCCAGAAACTCTCGAAAGACAAAGTTTATAAGTCCCATGAAAATAGCCAGTGCATTAATAACTCTAAACGGCATCACTAAAAACTCGATGTTCCCATAACTGTACCTGAAATCCATCTTCGAGATTTCAATGTCCTTTATACTCAGCTGATGATATCCAGATCTTAGATCAATCTTATAAAACAAACATGTTCCCATCAGCTGGTCGAAGAGATCATCTATCCTTGGAAGGGGGTAACGGTTCTTGAGCATTACCTGATTCAACCGTCGGTTATCTATTCATATCATGAGACCACCATCTTCCTTCTCCACGGAAAAAACCGGAGCACCCCATTGCGACACATTGGGTCGAACAAACCCCTTCTCCATTATATCGTCAATCTAAATCCGCAACTCCCGCAACTCTGAAGGTGCCATCCGATATGGGGCCATTGAAATTGGACGGGCACTAGGCTGAAAGTCTGTCTCGAACTCCACGTCACGTATGAGGTGGTAGAGTCACAAACTCCTGAGGAAAAACATCAAGGAACTCCCCAACATCCTCTGGAACATCCATCATATCTGTATCAGCTGAAACCACTGATAACCCACCTAACAAGGAAGGGAGAGGCTTCACATTCTAGCTTCCCACCTGATAGCTCCTCTCGCCAACAAAAGCTACATGATGCACATACAGGCCAGAGAAGATGACTCTTCTTAGGAAGCAGTCGATAAAGGAACTAATAGAAAACATCTAGTCGATGCCTAAGATGTCATCGTATGGCTAGATCTATTGAAAAAAAAGATCCCCACTTCATCGATGTGGTCCCAACGTTAGCCCACAACACGGGAAAACACAAGATATGCTGGTCTGACCTCCAACTGGTGTAAACAGCATGAAGGGTACAGAAAGTCTCTCTACATCTAAAGACAAAGAATGGGCTAGACCGTGTGCAAAAAAGGAGTGTGAAGCTCCTGAATCAAACAAAGTTGAAATGATAGTGCTGAACAAACAAATCGTACCTCGCACCACCTCTGGTCCTGTCGGAGCTTCCAATACTGCTACATGAAACTATCCATGCCCAGCTCCACTACCTCTTTGATGTCGACCACCTCCCCAACCACTCCCTCATTGAGGTCCCTGAGGAGCACCCTGAGGTCAGCCTCCTCCTACCAAGTCTGCCCTCGGAGGAGCAGGGTCCTGCTGCTGCTGGAAGGGCCTCGCTGGCAACTGGTGCTACTAAGGCGTGCGCTGAACCTGCCCACCTCCACCGTACCGAGCTCGGGTCTGGCGTCGACTCTTAATGAGACCGAGAACTCAGAAAGAGAAACACTACTATCCTGGGCTCATGAAAAAGGGACAAAGACCTGAATATCTGAACAGGAACTGCTGGGGCATGCTCCCTACTATCCGGAATCTAGAAGGTCCTGTCATAGGAGACCTGCTGCTGACTTCCTTCCCCTTTGACGAACCCGCCTAGATCCCCTCTCAAGGTGCACCTCCTTACGAGTGCATCCTCTCTACAACCTTTGCCTTCTTTTGAAATTCCATGTACATCATAAGGGTGAAGGGGGTGACAACATACTAGAGTGAAGAATGAAGTGCCTCCTCCAAACGTCTCGCCCAAGACTCCTCATCTAGAAAGCGATCCGGAGTAAAGCATAGGAGACCCTTGAACCTGATCACCAATTTTCATATTGACATTATCCCCAATAGGAGGGAGATTAACTCCTACCGCTTCTATTCCTTGATCATGGAAGAAAGGAATTCCTCTCGGAACTCCTTCTCATAGTCAGACCATGGAACCTCTACCTCTAACCTCTCCCCGAGGTAGAGCGTCCACCATTAACGCACCGCACCTCTCAGATGACTGACTACTAGGGGAACCCAGTACTACCTCGGAGGACGGATCAAAGTAAAAGCGATCCCTAACCCCTCAATCCACCCCTCCGTCTCCGTATTCGATGTAATACCCTTGTACATCATGAGGGTTTGTCGATGGAAGGAACAAAGAGTCTTCTACCACTAATCATCTTCCTCCTCTCGGTCAATCCTCAACTGATCGACCCCCTGAATATACTGAGCCTCAACTATCGGAGTCACCTGGGGATGATGTCCAGGTGCCATTGCTGTACGGTAAACAAAGATCACCTAAGCCCAAGTGGCATGGAAATTTATCAAGTATTCATTTTATCACTTTATTTCAATTTCTTTCCCAGAACACCCAAATCAAGTATAACACAAACATGATGATGCATGTACCTTCCCTAGGGTCTCTAACCTGCAATCAATGTCGTATCACGTAGTATTTTAGTAGGCTCAGCGTCCTTGCATTGGATCATAGGGGGCCCTAAAATCCCATTTCCTAACCAGTCTTCCCTGGCCTATGTCACGCACCAAGATCACCTAAAAATGTTTCCCTACAATCCCATCCTATCCTTACTATGTCTAACTCCAAACTCCATCCTATCTCTCAACCTGACATTGATACCATTCTGTCACGAACCCCTCCCACCAATGATGACCCTTCTAAGATGGAAATGGTGAAAGGTAGATAATGACCCCCTAAGTCCCGCCTCCAATAGGCCCTGAAGTGGTGACTAGCACCAAGGGTTTGAGTTTTCAGAAATATGGGAAGAATTAACATTTTTATTATTTAAGATCGTGAAACAGGATGAGTCAAACATGAAAATAAAAAGGAACATGTAAATGAAAATAAACCCAATCCAATCCCACATCCAGGATTAAAAAATTCTGAAACAAAGTACAATTAGAAGAAAAATCAAAAGTAAAATACCAAAAGAAAACAGGAGTACTGCAAACTGCAACAACTCCAACTGTCCCGACTAGTAGGTTCCCGCACGACCCTGGTAGTCCTCCAGGAAACCTGAAAGTAAACTTAGGGTGAGCATACATGTATACTATGTAGGGAAACCTATAGCTCTCATGCAGAGGTGGGGAGACATCCTAATGTACCATGAGAACAATAGAAGAATCCAAAACCTAGAAAGGAATTCTATCCACCCAACCTCACCAGACACGCTCACAAAAAACACAAAACAATATGTAGTAGTATATAAGAACAACAATATTGGGTACCCCGCACCATTTTTGCCCACTAGTTAGCTGATCTTTTAAACGATAAATGTCATGAAGCTGTCACACTCTTCCTTCCAGCACACACCTGGGCCTCAAAAGCCACACATCCAGCCTGCACACACCTGGGCCTCACAAACCACATATCCCGCTCGCACACACCTGGGCCTCACAAACCCCATTCACATCCTTGCCCGAACACACCTGGGCATCATCCCGAAGATTCTTGGGAACAGTAAACCTGCCTGAAGAGTCTTGGGCTAAAAACACACCAATCGAAACCTACCCGAAGAGTCTTAGGTGTAAGGTCGTGTCAAGCCATCACAGCCTATGAATGAAGGAGAAGGAAGGAGCTACTAACTAAGGGGAAAACACCCTCTCCCATGAAGTGGGAGTGTTCGGCACATGGTGCTCAACATGGGTGGGGTGCGACAAAACAAAAAGATACAAATACATATATGTATACCAAACACACATCCCAAACCTATGGCCTCTAAACAGAGAAACTGAGCACTGCCTCCGCCCTGCTACTACTAAGCGCGCATACAACAAACAATACCAACCCCATTTAGGATTTCATGTTTCAACAGTATTAGTTTATTAGTTCCTTAACTACTAGGCAATTATCAAACCATATCAAGAGTTTTGTAGAAAAACCATGCCATCCACAAATCAAGTTAGATAGAACACAAGAAACACAAAACCAACTTTTTATCATCAATCAATCCCCATTGACTATTCTCGTGTTTAATTCCTTATCATTCCCCACAGATCATTTGTAAAATTTACACATTAATTTAATATCACAACCCATTATTGTATCCCTGCTTCCACTAAACCACCTATCCACAACCATATCACAAAACAAGGCACATGCCAAATCATTTCCCCTTTAATATCATTTACTGCAGTCCCACTGCCCATCCTATTCGTAATAAACTAGGATTCACCCCCCCACCCATTATCATACACCACATAACCAAACCAACACACACATGTTCATTATTCCATTTTTTTCACTTGGGGTGATCACACAAGGGTTCTGGATATTCATTTAATCATCCAACATTACGTGATTAACCAATTTCCATATTCCACAATGTTTCCACCCACAAAACGGTCTAGAAAGATAGGGAAACATTTAATTGCCCAACCAAATTCCCCCAAAGTCTGTGATTTTCAGTAGTCATAAGACTATTCAATTCAAAACATAACAATGGATAAATATTGATGGAAATAAAACAACAATATCAAAAAAAATTCCCCAAACCCGTTCTTTAACCAGATATTATCATCATTAAACCGGTTCCACTATGTCTCGTGAAAGAAAGATAACACCCATCCCGCATGATGCACCGATTAGAGAGATGAAGGTAAGATCCCTGCCTCAATAGGTTCTGATCACAATGCTCCCCGATATCAACATTAGAAGACGTCCATCGGCATCCGTCACTTCTGTCAAATCCCTGAAAAAAACTACTCGGGTAGAAGCTCTGAAGGAAAGGCCGAAGGGAAAACAACATATCCAAACTCAGAAGTTCTTCCTTGTCGTTACGATCTCTTGGCTACTAACGGATCGTAAATCAGAGCTCGAACGAAGAAGTAATGGAAGAAAAGAGCTTTAGAGTCTCCCGGGAGGGCTCTACTTGAAGGAATGGGGAGGCGAGGAATGATCTGAAAAGGATGAGAGGCCCCCTCCTTATATTGGCGAGAAAAAATAAATTACAAAAAGTGTACTTCCTAGTACATGGCATGTACTTGGCCATTCCACACGGTCGCCACGCGGCTTCCAACACGAAATTCAACGCGGAACACGACCGTTGACGGGTCGACACATAGTTTTAGGGTAACGCGTACGCGGGGAGAAACTACACGGCGTGTTGATTGGGCTACATGGTGTGTACTTATTTATTTCACATGGAAAGGAGATGGCTTCAACATGGAAGACGACCATTGACTGGTCAACACATGGTTTGAGGGTAATGTGTACGCGGGGAGAAACTATATGGCGTGTAGTATGGGCTACACGGTGTGTACTTATTTATTTCACATGGAAAGGAAACTGATTCAGCATGGGGTATACTCAGCAAGGTGGTATGCGGCGTGTACTCACCCCTCACGTCGTGTAGTCAAAAAATTCTGACAAGTGTGGGAAAAGTCCATTCTACCCTCCAGAACACTTCATAACCATCTTTTCGACAAAGGAATGGGCCGGAGAGGTCCTGTCCATTACAATAACGTATCTAATGATCTTGTTCTCATAATTTTGGATGAGTACACATCACATGTGGTTTTTTAAGATAGTTTTAATTTATCAAATTTTGATTTAATGTAATTTTATTGTGAAAATAAAGAGAATTTTCAGTTATGGGTAATGTTATTTTTACATGAGGATAATTGATGAACACTATAATGAATAATATGTAGAGATATTATTTCACATGAATGGAAATAATTTTTTTCATCATTATTATTCATTTATTTATGCTAGTGAGTAACCAAACTAAGATTGTATAATTGTGTTTTGGATTGTCAGTGGAGTGGTGTTATTTTAATTATTTTTAGTTGATATATTTTTTAAATGGATTGTTAGACATGATTTGTACCATGTAATCTATGAATGGGGATTCATAATGTGTCATTGTAGAGAGATTGTTTATTGGCCATATATATATTTTTTATTCGCCATCTTGTCCATAAAGTATATTTATCGCTGATTTTATGAGGTTATGGTATATGATTCATTTAAAAAGGTAAATTATATAATGGATTTGTTAATATTTATTCAATGTTATGGAACAATATAACCATTATAAACAAAAATAATATAATAATTTTTACGTACATAGATGGGTAGCAAAATATGATGGTCGAAGAAATTAAAATTTTTCCGCATCACCTGAGCAACGTTGGGATGTCGACTCATAGTCTGATCACCACGTGTGAATTTGAAAGAGTACAAAATATAAAATGAATAAGTACCTTTTCGGATCTGACATGCGCAAGTGTGTCCCAGGTTTTCATTGACCATCTCTCGAATAATCTGACGTCTAATTCCTCTAGACCGCCCATACACTCCATTCGAATCTACATGCATGTCGTTCATTGAAATCTGAGTGCTAGCGTGGCACACCAACGATCTCCTCGATGCAGCAGTGATCACCACAACACAAGGAACTTCGATCCACATTGGAAGATCTTGATATTCTTCCTTGCATGATAGGATCACTCTCTATAATACAGGTGGAGAGAGGGCTCTTAAATTTGACACATGAATAGTTATAATGGTAGAGCCTCTCTCATACATATATAAGGGATATTTAAAATACCCAGTATGGGATCCCGACCCCTGTGTAATAAAAATCACCTATATAAGATTTATAAATATTTATTTATGTCAAAAAAAATTATTCCATAAATAATATTTATTATTTGATCACTATCTCCAATATATATCAAATACATATTGCGTGATAAACATGTGTCTACTACTCGACTCAGTTATCCTGAAAATAATAAATGAACCCTGGAATCTTAAATCTGTTAGAATAGGATTTTATCTTTGAATTTTATTAATCACTAGTAAATAAATGTTATAAATAAATTCAACATATTTATCCAAGATTGAATAATAAAAGAATTTATTTATATCTTGGTGATCCATAAAAAATGGATAGTACTCGGAAATTTTGGTAGGGCCCACTATGTTATATATTTTAACTCATAGAATAGGGCTGATTTTCAAAGCACTATATTTTTTGACCCTCAAGGATATTATCTCAATAGCAATGAATAATATCCCCCGGGAAGGATCAGAATATAGCCAACCCTAAAGGCCGCTATAGAGATAAGATAATGTCAATGAAATAACTACCTTCCAATGTACATGGACTGTTTAATATAATCTCATCGTCATCTATATCTCAATAAAGAAGAATTAACACTAGTGTCATCATCCTTTATGTTGCATTGTTTTATTTTTTTGATTTGTTCAGATTGTCTTACCTTCCACTAACATGGCCATGGATTTAAAAAAGGTGAAAGCATCCTAATCAACCTGACCCGTGATATCTCTTCCTATACTCGGAAGAAACTAATCATGTATTGTCCATTCAATTAATGTCACATCACCAATGATGTACCCAACACAAACAACATTCCATGACTTTATCACCATGGATTTCACCTTTCATCAAAGTACGCAATTATATGACATCCATTGATAATGATCTCATGTCGGAAGACCATTAAATGTGTCCATAGATAAGGACGGAGAATGACACTGGTGTCATTTGGTGTAATATTTTGTGGGTTTATCCTTAGGATCTCAACTACTAGAGACCATCAGGTGCGAAATTCATGAGATAAAGTCTCAATGCATATAATCCCCCAGCACCTGATGGTCACAAATCATATGTTTCCTTTCAGAATGATGTCACCGGACCATATGAAATTACTTTAAGATTATTGTCACGACATCTTGGGGTTCTCATTATAGCCTAGGATCTGCTATAACTCTTCGATATGACATGTAATCTAAGGAAATTTCCATAAACAAAGTTGATGCATAAGTATCAACACTATTATGGAAAGATAGACACATGTATTATAATACACTGCATAGATGTAGTTGTAATAAAATTAGAAAAAATGTTGGGTCTAGTGAATGCACATTCAACACTCCCAATTTCACTAGAGCCATATTCTATCATATTTCAATCCAATATCTCTCACATGAGAATAATTCATATGTTCAGATATGGCTTTTGACAGGTATTCTGCCACGTTATGCTCTATGGCTACTCTACTAACATTGTATTCACCTATTTGAGTAAAATCCATCAAGAGATTAATCATATGAATAATATGATTTTTCCTCTAGTGAAACTTGGGCTCCTTAATAACCACCAGTACAGCCGTATTATAGCAATATACTAGAACATGGTCTTCACTTCTAGTTACAAAAATAATGTCTGATATAATGATGCGTATCTTGATTTCTTCCGTTTCTACAGTAGAAGATGCTATATATTCAGACTGTGCTATAGAATCGGAAACCACATCTTTCTTCGATCTTCTCCTGCTGACTGCGCCACCATTCAGGAAAAAAATGTTTCCTGACTACGATTTGAAATCTGCAAGATTTGTTTGGAATCTAGAATCATTTTATCCCCTCTCTACTAGTTCCTCATCTGATCCATACACCAGAAACCTATTTTTATTATGCCTCAAGTACATTAGTATATTTTTAATAGTATCCCAATGTAGCTCTCCTAGATTGGATTGAAATCTACCAACCATGCTTAAATAAAAGGCGACATCAAAAAAAGTACATAGCATGACATAGATGATAGAACCCACTCCTGAGGCATAAGGTCTTCTACTCATTCTTTCAATATCCTCCTATTTTTTGTCAACACATTTTATTGGAGATATTTATACCATGTGTCATAGGTAAAAATCCTCTCTTGGATTGTTCCATATTATACCATTTGAGTACCTTGTTAATATATGTACTTTGACTTAGACAAAGAATCCTTTGAGATCTATCTCGATAGATCCTGATCCCTATAATGTAGGCTGCTTCTCCTATGTCTTTCATGGAGAAGCATTCATTTAACCGAGTCTTAATTGATTGTAAGACTTCTACCTCATCTCCCATAATTAATATGTAATCAATATATAATACTATAAAACGATGGTATTCCATTAAATCTTTTTATAAACACAAGGATCAGTTTCATTTTTAAACAATCCAAAATATCTAATGGCCTCATCAAACCATACATTCCATGATCGTGATGCCTACTTCAACCCATATATGGATCTCTAAATCTTTCATACATTATTGGCATTCATTGACTTGAAAACCCCTTTGTGATGAGTAATATAGATTTCTTCAACCAATATCCCATTTAGAAAATTATATTTCACATCCATTTTCCAAATCACATAAACATGAAATTCTACCATTTCATGAAATATCCGGATTGATTTTATCATTTCTACTGGTGAGAAGGTTTCATCATAGTTAATGCCTTGACACTTCCTAAAACCCTTGGAAACCAGGATTTCATTAAAGGAATTAACCTCACCATCCATGTCTAGATTTTTTTTAACAACATTTTGCTTCCAATAGGTTTTACATCAACAGGAGGGTCTACGAAAATCCAAACACAATTCTCATACATGGACTCCATCTCCGAATTCATGGCTTTGTTCCATTTAGAATCTTCTTTTCCATCTAATTCTTCATTGTTGGTTAGAGGTTCATCATCCTCAAGGGCTAATGTGTCACCTGACTCGATGATTATAAAACCATAACTCTCTAGATATCTAACCACTTGCATAGACCGATGCATTATTTGTGTCTCATGAACAACATCTTCATCCACATAATCTTGTTGAGATTGTTCCTCTACCAACTCTTGTGCATCTAGAGAATTTACTTCCACAATGTCAATATTTCTCATACTATTTCATATAGAAATGAGTTCCCCTTCTCTAAATATGGTGTATATTTCCACAATAACATTTCTATCTAATAGGTTATATAGTAATATCCTCTAGTTTCCTAATGATAACCTATAAAGTTTCACTTGGTGATTCTTTATGGTAAGTTTTCAATTGGTAATTTCTTGAAAAATGCCTTACACCCCTATACAAGTAGGTTTGTCAGACTAGGTTTCATTCCATCGAATAATTCATATGGAATCCCATTTGTAGCTTTATTTGGTACTCGGTTAAGGGTATACATTGTTGTCTGCAAAGCGTATAATCAAAAGAATAATAGAAGAGTTTCATGACTCATTATTGATCTGACCATGTCAAGAAAGGTCGTATTCCTCCTTTTAGTAACATTATTCCATTTTGGTGTATAGGGAGGAGTGATTTGAGATAAAATCCCACACTCCATCAGGTGATCAATGAAATATTTGTTAAGATATTATTCACCTCGATCTGATTGGTTTTATTTAACCTGCATACCATGTTGGATTTCTACTTTATTTTGGTATTCGTTAAAAACTGAATGGAATCAGACTTACACCGTATTTTGTAGATATATCCATACCTACTATAGTAATCAGTAAAATATATGAAGTATGAAAAACACACCTTTCCTCTACTGGAAATGGAACACATACATCAGTATGTATTAATTACAGTACTGCTTTGGATCATTCTTCCTTTCTTGAGAAAGGTTCTTTTGACATATTTCCTTGTAAACAATATTGAAATACATCCAAGGGTTCTAACTATAAGAAGTCTAAATACCCTTATTGATATATTCATCGTAATAACTTCTCCTTTACATGACCAAGACTGAAGTGCCATTGGTGGGTGATATATGAATCTTGTTGGATATTTTTTTCATTGATTTCCATTACAGGGTTCTCTAGTTCTAGAATATGTAAACCATCGTTAAGATGTTCTATACCATAACATTTTTTACCCCTATAAAAGAGACAACATTTATTTAAAAACATGAAACAAAAAACCATAGTGAATAAAATAGGCACAAATATAATGTTTCTGGTAATAGAAGGTACATAATAGAAATTGTTTATAACTAGAACCAAAACATTCGGGAGGTTATGTGAAAGTCTCCCACTACAAAAGGCTGCAAGACTTGCACCATTTACCGCTCGTAGATCCACTTGAACTTTTGCAATATTCTTGAAACTACTTGTATCATGTATATGAATACAAATGTGTGACCCCCCATACTGTATCCAATACAAAACTTGTATGTAATGATATATTTCATTTAATAACAATAATACCTGAAGTATAAGCATTAGTTTTCTTATTCTTACTAGCTCATCAATTCTTCTTCCAGTGTCCATTCATGACACATTGAATACAAAGAGAATCATGACAATTACATTTTCTCTGAATCCTTTCCTTCTTTGCATGATGACCCATGGGTGTCTTTGGATTTGACTTGGACATAGCCCCCTTTGTCATTCCCTTGATTTTCTTTTTCACCATTAGGACAAATGAATTGTTATTTTTCATATCCATATCAACGTTTTGAAATAAATCCAAAAGGTACAAGAGTGAAATTGTCATATCATTCATGTTAACATAGACAATTAAAGTTGAGAAGCATGACGGTATATATGCAAGAATGAGATCCACGTCTAGTTCTTGTTTCAATTTGAACCCAAGGGCTTCAAACATCTCAATATAGCCAATCATCATGAGTACATGAGGACCAGCTTGGTTCCATTCTACTAGCTTGCACATATAAATGGAACTTGAGATCTCATACCTTTCCGGAGTATCCCCTTCCTGATATAATTATTTGAGATGTGAATGCTTTTTAGACATCCTCACCCTCATGAATTTTTTTCAATTGGATGGTCATCTATGACAACATGATGCATTGTACATCAAGAACAATTTCATTATTCATTATCCATTTATCTTTTTCTTCATTGATTTCTCCCATTGGAGGCTCAGCAAGAAATAGGGATTCCATCACATATTTATTCCTTTATTAGTGTATAACTATGCGTAAGTGCATGTACCACTCATGGAAGTCATTGCCGGTGAATATATTTTCTTTATCCAAAATTGATCGTAGTGATAAATTACTAGTGGTGTTGGTGATTTCCATCATAAATCTACATCTGATGAACATTTTGTAGTTAGTAGTTTGTCTTGATTACATTTTGAAAATTATGATTAATAAAATTTTATATCATTTTAATGTCTCCCAATATTTTAGTAAACCTAAATACCCATCATTATTAGATTCATAATACTCTGCCACTTGAGTATTATAGTAGAAAGGGTCCTCGAAACCTCTATCATATTTTACAATCTATGACTACGCCACTACTTGGAGGGTTTTAAAGGTATGATCTAGGTTTTCCAACCACTTGACTTGTGGTTCCTTGTGTTGTTGAGTATTGTCCTGCTTTTGGAATCCTAACATTATTCCCTTATAATCGTTTCTCTAAAGTGATAGAAATATAGCTATGTCTAATCCTTGACTACTCACTTTCGGTAAGTCAACCCAATTCTCTCATGAAAACACACCAATAGTAAAAGGCTCTCTAAACTATGGCAGACAAGCACCCCAAACAGACAGTTTTGTTTCGATTTCATAAATAGATGGTGTTATGACTAAATATCTCTTTGAGGGATTTTAATATTTATTGATGAATAATAATTTCCTAAATTTATGTTCGAACTATATTGTCAAAATTGTAATTGAACGTGAAATAGAAATATAAATTCCTCACTTCTTTATGAATTTTTTATCTAGTATACTATTCTATGTGATCAAGAAATAATCATGCACTTGCAAAAAATAATAAACCACACATAATGGAAAAACATGCAATCTGACTGGTCTTGAGAATTCTATAAAGATCGATCCATAATGAATCAATCTTGACCTAGGGGAATCCGTACCTGAGTCGACACCGAACTCACTTTGTAACCAACCCATGTGAAATGTTCTCGACTCCCATATGGTTTATCGCCTTGACTTGGTGGCGATTGCATCTCATAT
This sequence comes from Viscum album, assembly GCA_963277665.1. Lineage (NCBI taxonomy): Eukaryota > Viridiplantae > Streptophyta > Magnoliopsida > Santalales > Viscaceae > Viscum > Viscum album. The sequence continues at coordinate 1,148,027,623 of OY728148.1, forward strand.
TATCGTCGATTAATTTGAAATATACTCTAACACAGGCAGGGGTGTCTAGTGGTACAAAATACAATGTGTGAATAGGACACAGAAGAACTTATACATATTTGAATGAAAAGGAGATTCGTAGAAGGTAATTTATCTAATTAATTATTACATTCATTAAATGCATTTAATAAATAAATAATTAATTAAATAAACCAGACATGCATGGTTCAGTTGATTGGTCAATACCATTCGGTATAAATAAACCACGATCAAAATTAAACTGCAATGAAATTTATATAGTATGGGGTGCTCTTATAAATTAAATGAATTTAAATAAATTCAATAAATATAATTTTATCAATTCCAAATATTTAATTTAATTTTAATTCAAAATTTAAATTAAACCATCAATTTAATTTTAACTATAAATTTAAATTAAACTATTAATATAATTTTAAGTCTAATTAAATTAATGTTTTAGATTAAATTAAATGTAAAAATAAATCTAATGATAATTAATTTAATTTAAAAAACAATATTAATTAAAATTAATTAAATGAGGTTACCTCTAGCCAGGTAGGGACTTAGGCTAGACCACAAACTGTCGCGAGGGACTGTCACTGGAGTAGAGCCAATTTATGGTATAACGGCGGTGTGACTATAGTGTGATCGCTCGACCCAGAAACTCATGCGATGGAAGTGACTTCCGGTGAGGTGGAAAGGTGGCAGTAGGTGGCGCGGAACCACTCTGGCCAGCCACAAGGGTGGCACCTCCACTGCTTCGGCCAGCCGTAGGGGCGGCAGCCCGGTCCCGCACATCTTGGTACGGTGGCAGCGAGGTTCAGTGCAGCTTGGACTGGTGGCGGACTGGTCTGGCACAGCTCGATCTGGCACCGCCTGGTATAGTGGTAGCTTGGTCTGGCAGTAGCCTAGTCTAGCGTGGCCAACCGAAGGTAAGGTGAGAGGGTCGGGGTGCTTCGATACTAGGGAGTGGTTCCAGTGAGTGAAGGGGTGTGTGTTCCGGATCCAGGGAGGAGGTCGTGCATCTCGACCTAGCAGCGACGTCGGTTGGAGTGCGAGCTTGAGGCGGACTAGTGGCCGAAATGACATGGTTCAAGGTGGTTCGACTAGGTAGAAGGTAGGGGAGTGCGGATACGGTTTCCTAGGGGTGTTGTGGACTACGTGTGGAAAAATACCCCCTTTGGTCTCCTCTCATTTTCTTTAATTTTTAATAAAAAAAATTATATCTCGTTTCACACCTTTTTTAATATAATATAAGAAGACCCACATTAGGGTCTTGGTCCTCAAAAGGTTTTGTTTTTATTTTTAATTCAAAAGGAAACAATAGACCCCAATTATTCATTGACCCATTTAATTAATATTTTTATTTTTTTTATTTGAGAGAAATCAAATAACATTATAATATAATATATTTTATTTATATTCTAAAAATAAACATACCAGATTCATTTCGTTGAGTGAATTCTGGCCAAAACATGGCCACATTTCGGTACTTTGAAGTACAAATAAAATTAAAAACAAGTTCTTCATCAAAATTTTATCTGATGAAGTGTATGAGAACATGATAATAATAATTGAAAACTAATCCCTTATTATCATTGATCAGAAACACGAATTGTGTCCTAAATCCTCAGATTTTATATGACAAGAATTATAATTCCATCAATACCCATGAAAAATGAGAACACAAAATTTTAATAAGATAGGTATTTTTGGAATACAAATAAGAATAGTAAATCATTTCATTAGTACATAATGTTTTATTTCCAAGGTAATAGTTATGAACAATTTTATTTCCCAACACAAAATAGTAGTCATGATTTACTCCCCAAGATATCATTGTGAACAATTTCACATACTAAACTAGGTTGACTTCACATAAAAATCCCGTTTAACTCAATAGATATATATATTTAAAAATTGAATTGGAGGGAGATATAGGTCCCACCTATAACATCATGTAAACCATTAATCATTGTGAAAGAATCTCATAAGTGTTTTATAATATAAAAACCCAAAATCTGAAATTTTAATAAAAATACATTCATCATATCAGACCCCTTGAGAAAATCTATTTCATAACCACTACATTATGGAATTAATTGTGTAAAAGAAATATGTAGAATAATATTTTTTGAAAATCATCATAGCACAACATATGGAAGTAGAAGAAATTTTGACACACAATTAATCATGGTATAACCCATGGATAATTATTATTTGTAAAAACAACTTCATCATATATATAAGACTGTTAAAGAATGAATAATGATTTTTTCATTGGATTATATCCCTATAAAATCAAAGCATAAATAGAAGGATTAAATATTAATGAAAAATTATTTTGATTGATTTCAGTTAATATTTCGCAGTGATAATTAAGTTTCTACATTTATGAATCATTCTAAAAAATTAAAAACATTCAAAATCACATAATTTAAAAATTTATTTCCAAATATATTAGTTAATATTTAAAAATTTTTAAATATTTATTTTACAAAAATATCTATTCAAATTTTAATATCTTTTCAAATATAACTATTTTTCCTTATTTTTATCATGGAAATTAGTTTTTAAACATATAAATGATCCATAACAAAACATATAAACCATTTATTTTAGAAAATTTCGTTTTCACAGTGAATAAATATTTCAAACATAAATCACATTCAAAATCAATTTCATAGAAAATAAATATTCAAACACTTACAGAAATAATAGAACATTATATTAAAAAACAATAATATGGATACTATCATTACAAATTTGAAATAAATTTTTGTGATAAATCATTTTCAAAATCCATTTATTTAAAATCAATATTTTAAATCATATAAAATACTTTTAAATAATCCATTTATAAAATTTCATGAGGAAAATATAAATTACACTTTGAAAAACAATTTTTGAAAAATAAAAATCATTTTAAAAATAATAATTCTTATAAAATAACCCTTTAATATTATAAAGGATGATTTAAAACATTTTGTGTTCTTAAAATAGGAATATGATGTTTCATGTAAAACAATTATTTCATTCACATTTTCCGTTAAACGAAAATGGTCCCTCCTTCAAAAAATGAATAAAAATGAATTCAAAACTCTTTGAAAAAAATATAAATAATTCTAAAATGTTTAATTAATATATTATTTTTTTAATATTAAAAGAATTTAAAAAAAAATAGAAAACCTATTAAAACGGTTCTTGACTGAATAGTGATATAATGTCATTTTTCTAAAATATTGTTATAGAATATTTTGGAGATAAGGAGATTAAAATAAAAGGAAAAGTTATTAAATCATGAAAACCCATATGATATGAAATTTTATGAGTTTCTTGAGATATGGGTCACAAGATTTTATCATCATAAGCATAAACATAAATTATCCAGATAAAAATGATATTATATAATATAAAAATTACCACTTTGGAAACATCAAATTGTAATCCCCATGAATGAATAATATTAAATAAACCTACTATATAATTAATAGTAGTGTAATCATGATATTAGAAGTCATTTTGTAATTATTTATTCTATATAATGGATGATAGTTCATAAAAAAATAAATTCATCAAATAAGGAAAAATAGGACAACAATCCCATAACCTTTTTATGACATCTGAACCATAACCCCATTATAAAGACATTAAAAAATGGATATGAAAATCAATATAATATTCAAAATAACATTCATAAAAAAATTTCAAGGGTATTATATACTCCTCATAAATTAAATACATAGTGAATAATGAATTGGTCTCATAGAAAAAAAACATAAGGTTGAAATAACCTACCTTAAGTATTGAATTCCATCACACATGTTACAAAATTTATATAATAAATATATAATTTCTTTAAATATATTAATTAACCATAAATATATATATAATATCACAGATTATTACATATGTATTTTTATTATATGTTTGTCAACATTTCCCTTGAAAAGTCATGTTTTAGGGAATAACAACTTTATTTTTTTGTATGTTTTGTTTTTTTTAAATTTCTTTGTCCCATTATATATATCATGTTTCCACACTATCTATTATTTTAATGAATATATAAACTTGAAAGATATTATTATATAATTTTTTTTTATTCTATAATAGTATGAGACATAAAATGAAATACACAATCCATGGGGATGGTTGGACATACAAATGCATGAATCTTGTTTCCATTTTCTCAAAAGAATTGAATAAATAACTAATAAAAATATATTACAAATACAATTATTATTTATATCATATATATAAATTATTTTAATTACACCATCCTTATTATCATCCATGTAATGTGTTGAAAAATCACATCCATTCGTTAGACAATTATACATTATACACACGAGTGTCATTGTTGTATTTTCATATAAGAGAATTCAAGAAGTTATATATGATATATTATGAAATAAGAATAATAATGTAATAAAAAAACATATATTAACATATAATCCATCATTATATGAACATATTTGTGGTGATGATTGGAAAATGAATATCATTGATTAGTGAGATGGTAGTCTGCTATACACATAAAGGATGAATTTTTTATCCATTTACCAAAATAGAAGATTAATGTAGGATATTGCATAAAAATAATAAAAAATCATTTTTATTATATAATTTTGATATTATATTTCAATTTTTACGATGTATGGGAATTTCATAAATTAATAATAATAAAATGATTAGTGATGGCAATTAGCTTCACATAAAATCACCCAATTGGGATATCTTAGTGTAGAACCTACGATTAGTATTTAAGGATGAATAACATATAGAAATAAAGGATGATTATTTTTTGGGGGATATTTTAGTGTTTTCTGAGCCACCAGTTTTTTGATATGGATATAAGTGTGGGGAATATGTGGTGTTTCATAATAGGGATGAGTGATTGTTATTTAAATAGACAAAAAAATCAATAATGGGAAGTTACTCTCCCCCCGTGTTCATCAAAAAAATAAAAGTAATAGAGGGGATAAGTTATATTATATATACACACCTATACCCCCCAGATCGTTTTTTCAGGCATTTTATTTCATATCCGTTCTATTTACTAAATTTCATCATTTATGTTTTCAATAAAATAATGTGTATCTTCTTTTAACCAAGGTAGTTTATCTATTAATAATAATATTATAATTATAAATATTGTAAAATTATTAACCAATTTATATAAATAAAAATACCTATTAAATGAATATTAGGCATGTGGGGAATACTAATTTTAAAAAAAGCACATGCACTACGCAACAACCAGTTTTATTTCATTGTAGATTCTGATTTTTCATTATAGAATGTCAAATAGGTTGTTACGCTTGACATAAAATGAATTTAATTAAAATTCAAATGATGTATAAATAGTTATATATGATTTTGTTTTAAACATATACATTAAGAAAAAAATATTACTCAATTATATTAGGATATATAATTGTTTCACATTATATGGGAATCGATATACATTCTGAAACTATTAATTTTAATTATATGGAAAATGGCATAATATTATTTAAAATAAATAATATTCGATCACCAACATAGTCATCTATTGAGGTAAGACTATGTGATATTATAAACAATACACATAGTAATTTGTTGTTACTTTTTTTCATCATGGTAAATTAATTTAGAGATTATATTGAAATCTATATTATGTTGCATTTAGATTACAATGATAGTAGAATATGTTAATTTCAAAATCACCAAATAACATTAAATTCCTACTATATTTCATTTATTTATATGTAATGAAATTAAAGATATTTTAATTTAAAAAAGAATGATTAACAGGGAAATTATGTTTAATTATATTAAAATTTCTATATTGTTTACTTCTCAAATGTTAATATTTTTAATGGATGGAATATCATTTTATTTATCATCCATTAAAATAAAAATCAGACATTAACTTGAAATAAATCACCACATTCAATTATATATGATTCATTAATTTAATTTTTTACTAAAATAATTCATCATTTTTGTTTAAGGATACCTAAAATTTAATTTATAAATATTTTATTTTTATTTGAATAAATAGAGTAAAATAATAATAAAACAGTTAATAGAGTATTAGAATATAATATAGAAATTTTCAAATAAATCAAAATTGATTGTATTTTTTTTACTTGATAGTTTCATATATTTCTATTAAAATTATGATTTTTAGCATCATCAAGGAGATTAAAATATATAATACATTTAATTGAATATGATATTTTGATATGAAAAAACATTGAATATATGAATATTTTCGTCTGTTGAGGCATATGAAATCCATTACCGATGAACTGTCATTATGTTCAAATCCATTATATAATGGATAATTCACCTTCTTACCATGAACACACTATCTAGGAATTTCTTGGAAAACGGTAATATGAGCATGATATCCCCATGTCTCCATAAAATAAGCTTGGGATAGGTAATAAGATTATTGAATGAAATTTTATATAAAAGAAGAACAAACATATTCACCTATATGAACACATACGAAAATACATATTTACGAATAAACGAAAATACATAATATAAATGATAAATATCTAGAGTTTGAACATACATGCAATAACCTATAGGAAAACATTATAATACTAAAATGTAGTACAATAGTATAAAAGTAAAAAAATTAATTACTATGTAGAAAATGATTTCCCAACTAGAAATAAAAAATAGTTTAAGGAGACTGAATCATGGCTATCTTAAAATCTCAAAGGAAGATCACCATCTAGTACCATATCTTATAGTATATAAGCTCCAAAGGGACTAAGACCATCAATATAACCACTATAATTTTTATAACCTTCAAAAGAAAGAAAATGTGGGGGTAAATGTAGAGAAGGGGTTAGTATATTCATACCAAATTGGAACATCAAAAACCAAAATTGAGAAATTGGAAAACAATAGTAAGAACTAACCATAAAATAAAGAGGGTAATGTTAAACAATATATATAATATCATAATTATACCAATATAAGGGAGAATTGGTATCTCTATCTTCATCGAACCTCACAGATTGTTGGTTATCATACCGCTCTGATGGTGTATCTCTAGTACACAACAACAAATAAAACATCACCGAAGTCGTACTAAAGGTTCTCTCTCCCCACTAAAACACAATACAAATTTTGGAGGACTATATACCAATAAGGAATCACACTTCATCATTTATTAAAAACTGGGGAGGACCACTTAATATACATTGTCTCCTCACTATTGTTTGTATGGGGGAGTCAAGAATTTATAAATGTACATAGTTTTAGGGAACTGCACCCAGAGTGAATTTGTGAGTACCACACCTGATATCTCTCTATTTATCGAACATGTTCACTACAATTATACAATAGTTAGTAAAGGAAGCTTCATGAATTAAACATCATGTTCATCTTCTATAATTCCTAAGTAGGGCTAGAATCATGCCCAATGAAAACAAAAACGTACTATTTCTAATCTATATCCCAAATAAGTGTTTTTTGGAAGGAGATATATATGGTTGAATTTTATTAAAAAAATTTCATGGTGTATCACCATTCCTTAATTCCTATTAATTTCCACTCATATAAATGGATTCACTTTTCCTTGTGTAAGTATTCAAAAATTACATGATTTACACTTAATGACATATCTTACCTAGCACATGACCATGTTGTTATGCCACACCTATAAACATTTCTGTGTTCGTGCCTATATAATAGGTATATTTCCTCATAATGATTCACATTTCCATGTTATACTACATTGCATTTAAATTGAGTACAAAATGTACAATCCTAAAAAAATCAGTATTCCTTATTGGTAAGAACACACAATGTGTTTTCCTAAACTATACTCCTTTCTATTGATATAATCGAAAGAGAAATCCTTATAAACCACCAAAAATAAATATTTTCCAACAATTAAAAAAATTATAAAACCATAAGAGCTCCTAAATAATAATAATACTAATTTTAAACATTGGAAAAATTAATAAATTTGTATCATATCACAATACTATAAATACTTATAAAACTTGGTGAAAAAATATTATTTGGTTAAATAAATATGCTTGTATGATACATCATGCAAATCAAATTCCAAAATCTATAATGGTTGAAGTACATCAACACCACTTCCCCTTGTCGCTTCCATCATCTATAGCATTAAACTCTCTCCAACCATATATGTGAATGAACAAAAATTTGATATGGTAGATAAATTTACTCATGATAATAATTATTTTATCAACAATTTCATTAAATATTAATACAATTCATTTACCTTCCAACAAAATTCAAAAGATATGACCTTTAGGCCCACCTTTTTTAAATCCTTTATACAAAAAAAAGTGGTCTCATATTTTCCATTTTTTCCAAATAACGGGAAAATAATTTTTTTAAAAATTTGAACTCAAGAGATTAATAATAAACGATTATATTAAATATATAAAGTATGGTGTCCTACAACCCCCAAAAAATAAAACTGGCTTACTAGACAGAAATTTATACTAATATATGTATTATTTCAATGTATAGATTTGATAAAATAGAATGATTAAATTCTTCTAAATTATTTTGGTTTCATATTATAATGTAGAAAATACACAAAAAAGTGAGGTTAATGAGCATGTATATTACTCTAACACTTCTAGGAGTTTCCCTACATGCACCTATATTGTAAAAAAATTGAACAAAATGGGTTTCCTATCTGTCTTGGTTAATTATTGTGGGTCCTAATATGAAACTATGTAATCCAAATAATATATCCCCATTCTACACAATTAACTTTCCCAAATCGTTAATAAGTGATTTATTTGGAACATAAATCCTTATTTGTGACATAAGGAAGAAATTTTGCACTAGGTCCATTTTCGAGTTTAAGGATAAGTGTTAAGAAAACTCACTAACAATCAATTTAATATGGACCAACTTAAAGAAATATTCGTATTACTTTCTTCATTGTCTAAGACTTGATATTTATTAGTGTGGAGGGACTTATAGAAGATGATTCCACTTAGTCAAACTCAAAATGTATATAACGAAAATCTACACAATATATAAATTGGAGATAATTTTTTACATAAATTAATGGATCAACTAAAACATCTATATCATCCCTCGCATCATCTTTGGCTTAATAAGACATGTCTAACTAGTCATTATCCAGTATAATGGAAAGCATCGTGGTCACCCTAATAGCGATTCAATGGTACCATATCGATAGAACAATGATATATATTTTTTTATGAAAAATCTACAAATGGAAATTGATCTCCCATCTTCCAACTAAAGTCAAACACATATACAGTCATCATATCTTCCATCATAATGATAGTCTTCTCGGTATGCCCACCCATCTGGGGTTGAAATTTATGTTCATTTGTAACTGATTCCGAAAAACATCAACTAATCCCATCAACAAATGTGGTGTAAAATACGAATCACTATCGAAGATGATAATCCTATAAAATCCATCATGAAAAATGATTTCATCCACATAAAACATCCCAAAACACTCAACAAAACTCTACTATGTGGTGGATTAAAGTGTTCTGGTTTATTGAGTAATAAAAAAACCACCATATTATTTCATATAATCTATCTATACATATAATCACTATCATAGAATACATTCATATTCCATACAATATTTACCATAAGATCTCATGATTATATCTAAAACCTAATAGAACCTAATATTTTGCTCTTACCTGCCCAATGAGAGACACCAAGAAATGATCACGACAATTACTTTACTCATGATATCCCCCCAAAACTACAACTGAATGACCATAAACATATTTTACGAACCACATTTTACTTACATATGAAATTTTGAAAATACCTCCTATACTATTCATAAAACATGTTTGAGAAAACACTTTTTTCTTAGAAAAATATGTCATTATCTCATCCTTTAAAAATCTATCCAGTGCCTCTCTTTAATATATCTAGTCATATATGACCAAAATGTTGTTGTATCCCAATTGATACACTCTCATATATGAATGAAGATGTTGAATCATCACCATCCACTTGAGAGAACCCTCAACCCTCCCTTCAACCATTGTCAGTTGTAATGATGCCATCTACTTAGATAGGTCATCTACCAAGAGGGGGTTGGATTTGGTGTCCTAGAACCAACTACTTTTTACTTTATTCATTAATAAATACCTTATCACATCTTGACTATTCTTCTTTGTGACAATGCATGTGATAATTTCATAAGGACAACAGTTGCATTAAAGGATCATAGTGGATCTCTGCTATTATGAGAACCAAGAAGTGCCATAACATTGTTCTTGATTATATGTTCTATGGGAAAATGATGTTATTTGAGGGAAACAAATAATACAGGCCATTAGGGGAATAGACTCATAAAATTTTGAGGTTCCTTCTCATGTTTTGAGCCCTCAGTAATATCCAGGAGTATATTATGAGAACGAGACCTGCCAGTTGGAAATCCACATTTCATAGTGTCATTGGATGTTCCTATCTACGGATGTGTGTATTGGCCCTTTGACATTAAGATTATTATTAATGGGTACTACAACTCGTGCACATAGATGTATGGATGAAAACTGTGACGACACACTATTCGCAGTGAGGTAGGATACGTTGGGTGCATCAAGAGTAATACTACATTAATAGATAATGCGAGAAAGGATTTGTCCCTTTTGTTCCATAACGGATGTATATATCTTAGGCCCTTTGATGGAATTGACATATCCTAAATAAATCCATGGCTATGGTATGGTATGGGCGAGATCAATTCCATAAAATCAAAGAAAGAATAATCGATCACATGGGTTGATGGAACTGGAATGCAACCCGCTTTATTTGAGATATCATGATAAATGTATTATATTGCACAGTAAACGTTTGTAGGAGGTGACATGTCATTACGTCGATAACTTCTTTCTCTATGGGTGCATTGGCGTGTTTCTAGAGGCTATGGTTGTACTTTATACAGTCTCCTACTAATGCCACTATGAAATAGGCCTAGAGGGTCACACACGAAGTGTGTCCTTGTATATTAGTTAAATATTAATTTAACAAGTTAAATAAATAGTATTCCTTACTATGGTTTAATAATTATTTAAGGAAGCCTGATTTCATTTATTTGGACACTAGTAATTCAAGAGAATATATTGTGGGCGAAATAATATATATTTATTAGCAAGTAATGTAGTTACATTTGTTTAACAAATAAATAGCCATTAATCAAGGACTAATAAATATGGGGGGAAATAAAGGAAAATGGAAAATAAAAGTACACACTGTGTATATTAAATATTTATGCTCTGTAGTTTTATGGAAAATTAGTACACACAATGTATTAATGGTTTCACGCTATGTAGTTTTTCCATCCATGATTTTGAGGATTTAATATTGTTTTATTAAATGATATTTATTATAATCAGTGTGGTTTCATGTCAAGGAAATAATAATTCGATGTGGGGGTTTTCAATAAGTTAATGAAATAAATAAAATGTGTAATGCATTTATTTATTGTCATAAATCTATAACGAAAAACCCGATTATAAATATCCACACAACCCCAACATTCTTCCCTAATCGTAGTGCTCAACAATTCTGGAGATTTATCTCAAGGATGAAAGAACTCCTTCCTCCAAGAACACTCTCAAGATCGAGAGAGATCCACCACCACTAGATAAAGGCGATCGAAGGAGGACATCTCATGTGAATTTTCTTCCACTCTAGCACCCGATGATCCCTTCGGTGTCATTCAGAGATACATGGAGCACGTGTGGACCACCTCTAGAGGAATCCAACACATGGATTCTACGACGCAATGACAGATCACACCGGATCCTGACTGGAGACATCAACGAAGAATGAATTCCATCAAGGTAATTCTTGTGTATTAATTAAATTAATTATAACCAACATATGATGATCATATCTATATGGTTCAAGCACTCCCTATTTTGTTCTTCCTTATTCATTCTATTCAGATGATCCGGCAATTTATATCATGACAGATCTCAGTTTTAACGTTGTTTAATGCGAAAATTAATGTTGGTCACTCCCACCAATGCGCTTCCGCTGCACCCAGAACCAACAAGTGGTATCAGAGGGGTCATATCGTTGATTGCAATTATTTACTTTTTCTTTGGGGATTTACGCATTTAATAATTTAGTTGTTTCTATTAAATTTAAAAGTTCTTTAAATCAGAATCTCGAGATTCATTCCTCCTCTATAGTTTCTCGTTCACCATACAGAAACAAACATTTATATTAATTTTTTACTAAAATAAAATATAGGATATCATACGGAGGAGCCAAATGTTCCTGGCCTTGAAACATGACAATACACAGCGCGTATTTGGAAGTACACGCCGTGTAGTCTAGGTTCATGCACCCTACCAGTCTGCCAAATCAGGCCGTGTATTGATCGTATCTAAGTCATTTATTACAATGTGTGTTGACAAGGAACAGGTGGCACATAGTTTCTAGATTAAACGCCGTGTAGTCCAACAGAACACGGCGTGTAGTACTTTATGGTTAGGGTTGGACCGTGTACCCAGTACACGGCTTTCCCGGATGGAAATCGTGTAATGCGGAAACTATACGGCATGTGTCCCATTGAACACACAATGTACTTTGAAAATTTCTGAAGTACATAATCATGCCATCTCCCCATGCATGTACTTCGGATGGACGGTGAATAAAATTACACGTCATGTAGTCGGAACTACACACCGTTCAGTCACCCAAATTACGTAGATTTATTAAAATTTAGTGTTATATTATACAAAACCTTAAGACGTGTACAATGGTGCATGCGTAAATCTAAGGCAAAGCACGTGATATGTGTTTTATATATATGTATTTAATTTGACATCTAAGTAATGAACGGGAATTCACCGAGTTTCCTCCAAGGTACAAGTTACGTACAAATATAAATTTAAATGAATTAATTTGTTTAAAATTATGATGGATGAAAATCTCAAGGAAATTCAGAAAAGGGTTTATGATAAATGTATAGATTAATTAAAGATAATTAATTTATTCATGTATGATTTATATTAATGAAGAACGATTAAAGAATTAAATACTAGTTTAATTTATATGTAAATATCGTTGCATGTATAGATGATCAAGATCTAGACAATGACCTTTGTATGTAAATGGTTTTATTTTATTTATTTATTTAAATTAATTTTTGTGGCCTGCGAGCATACTCCTCATTAATATGTTGGGCCTGCCCGCCCAAGAATTAATTTATGTAAAAACCATGTTTTAATCCTAACCTGTATGTGAGATAAATTCATATGTACTGGATGGATCTTCCAAGCTAGTGGAGGCGGCTCAAGTGAGGATCCAAGTCGAAACCAATCCAAGGAGATACAAAGGTGGATATGTGGAAAGCTGTAAACAAGAACTTGAGAGGTTCAAGGTTTTTCTCCCCTAGGTCTTGGGTTAGTTTATCAACCGCAAGATAAACTAACCAATAGAACAAAGATCATGATAATTCCATTTATTTTATTTCTATCAGTTTCATGGTTTATTTATTGTGGGTGTGTTGTCATGATGACACTATTAATGAATTGAACAAGCATGCAAGATGGAACTAAAATAAAACCGGCTTATACGTAAATAGTATCATAGACACGGTTAATCACTTATGTATATCCCAAATAATAATAAAATTAATGTAATGAAAGATAATAAATTAGAAATTTACGTATAAGGAAAAAATCACTCAAAGAAATATTAAGGCGGTATAGCCTTCCATAATCTTGGTTAGAACCGAACCATACTTCAAAGTGCTTGACCAAACCTAGTTGGGGTGATTTCAATTATCGAGTAATTATAATTCAAGGTTTTGGGATGACTTGACTTGTTTTTCATCAAGGGTTTCCTACCACTGCAGGACTTGGTTGGACCAAGAGGAAAAGGTTGAGGAAATCCAAAATAAAAGGATTCCAGGATTGGAGAGTCCACTCCATGGATCAAAGAGCTGCGAGTTAATGCAGTTGGAATTTGGAATGCCAACCTAAACCCCTTCAAGTTTCTTAACCAACCCCAATTGGGGTAATGCGGAGGGCAATATAAATCATTTCCACTAGAATATTCAGGAAATATAATATTCCGAAGTCAATGATGAGGGATATTAGATTTCGATAAAATAATGGGAGACTAATGAGTATTAATTTTTTTATATGTATCATTTTTTAATAAAGTACTAAACATTTTCTCATCCTAATATGTATAAATTGAAAGAAAAATGGCTTCAAACATATCATTGTGAACCATACTCGAGATGGAAAACCTTCTCACTGGCACCAATTTCCATGGGTGGTAGAGGCGTTTACGCGTCATCCTTCGCCATGAAAGAAAATTGTATGTGCTGGAAGAGCCTATTGCAGTTGCACCTGGAAAGGAGGCCAATGATGAGAGAATATATCTCTACATGAAACACATGGATGATGCCACAGATTTCTAGAGTTTCATGCTAACGTCCATGTCTAATGAGATTTTGAAGCAACATGTAAACATGGATGCATATAGAATGATGTCTCGCCTTAAGGATCTCTACCAAGAGAAGGTGAGACATGAGAGATATTTCATCTCACACAATTTGTTTACAACTATTCTTTGAGAGTATTCACTAGCTGGGCCTCATGTAGTAAAACTCATGGCCTACATTGAATTCCTGGACATCTTAGGGATTAAGTTCTCGGATGAGTTGCGTACAGATCTCATCCTATCATCACTGCCCAAGGCCTTCTCAAGCTTTATTGTCAACTACAACATGAGAAATAATGAGAAGAGTCAATCCAAACATCTGAACTTAATTCTCCAGGTAGATAAGGGTTTGTTGAGTGACAAACCCACAGTCCTTATGGTGAATAAGAAAAGGAAGGAAAAGGAAAAGGGGCCAATGACTTATAAACAGTCTGAATCCCCTGAGCGTTGTCCTTCCAAGAGGGGGAAGATCTAGTAGTAGGGAAAGAAAGGGAGGAAGAATGTTTTACATGTGTAAATCAAGGCCACTAAAAGAGTAACTGCACCCAGAAGTGTGGGGACGCTAAAGGTGCATTCGTTATCAAGTGTAATCATTCTATTTCTACACATTGGTTATTAGATACAGATTTTGGGGCTCACATATGGATTCAAATGCAGGAACCAAGTAGATTTAGGATGATTACTAGAGGATAGGTGGATCTTCAAGCTGCCAATGGCTGAATGCTGGCTGTGTTGGCTATTGGCGATTACCACCTCTCATTGGAAACTGTGATGATTTTGGTTTTTCATAACTGTTATTATGTGCCTTGTGTTACCATGAACATAATTTATATATCTTGTTTGGATATGGATTGATTTATTTTAAATATTGGAATTAAGGTTTTTCTATTTTATAAGAACAATGTATGTTATGGTATGAAACATTTCAATAATGGTTGGTATGTATTAAATTACGAAAACCAATTGTTGGAAATCGATAATGAAACAAACTCACATGAATCATACATTAGCCAGTTATTTCATCACCGTCTCGGTCATGTAAATGAGAATCACTTAATAAATCTCTGCCAAGTTGTCTATTTAGACTCTACTGAGCTAAAACCACTTGAAGATGCCACACTTCATTACCAAGAAAAATGACCAAGTTGCCTTTTGTTGGACAAGGTTAAAGGTCCATGAAGCTTCTAGGATTGGTGCACACCGATTTATGTGGACCATTTCCAGTTGAAGCTAATGGTGGATATTCTTATATCAATACTATTACTGATGATTTAAGTAGATATGGATATGTCTACATAACGAGGTATAAGTAAGATTCCTTAGAGAAATTTAAGGAATTCAAGAATGAAGTGGAGAATCAGCTTGGTAAGAACATAATGAAACTTCGATCACATCGAGGTGGAGAATATCTGAACCAAGAGTTCATCAATCTTCTATGGGAGTCTGAGATTCTATCTCATCTCAATCTTCCTTATACACCACATTATAATGGTGTTATTGAAATGAGGAACTGCACCTTGTTGGACATGGTGAGGTCGATGATGAGTCATGGAGATCTTCCATTATCCTTTTGCGGATATGCATTACAAACTGCAACATACACATTATAACGACTACCAACTAAGGTGGAAAATGGAATTTCATCTGAGTAATGGGATGGAAAGAAACCCATTTTGTCACACACACCTGTATGGGGATGTGAGGAATTTGTTAAGGCTTTATCGTGAAACAAACTAGCACCAAGGGGCACAAAGTGTATCTTTATAGGATATCCCAAGGATTCTAAAGGATATTACCTATATAACCCTTTAGATAAGAAAGTGATTGTCGCAAGACAAGCCTTCATTCTTGAGAGGGATAAAATCCTCAAAAAGGATAGTGGGAGAAAGATTGACTTCAACGAAGTTGATGCTCCAGATACACAGGAGTTGGTACAAAAACAAGATCCACAGGTCCCCGTGGAAGAGGTTCTAGAAACACAAGTACTGCGTAGGACCTCAAGAGAGTTAAGGGAACCAGGGAGATTTTGTTTCCTAGTCACCGAGAAAGGTGAATCATTAGTGTTGGAAAACGATGAATCTCTATCCTACAAGGAATCAGTAGAAATCTCAAAAGATGCAATATGGATAGAAGCTATGAATTTTGAGATGGATTACATGTATCAGAAAAATGTCTGGGTTCTGGTCGATGATCCAGTTGATGTAAAACCTATTGGATAGAAATGGGTATTCAAGAGAAAACTGGACATGGATGGTCAGGATAGCAGCTATAAGGTAAGTCAAGTGGATAAAGGATTAAGACAGTGTGAAGGAATTGACTATGATGAAACCCTCTCAGTAGTTTCCATGTTTAAATCCATAAGAATCCCATTGCCATAGCAGCTTACCATGACTATGAGATTTGGATAATGGATGTTAAAACATCCGTCGTTAATGGGAACCTTCAGGAAGATGTCTATATGACGCAACCAGAAGGATCTGTGACACCAGGAGAAGCCAAATGGGTTTTCAAGTTGCTGAAATCCATTTATGGATTAAAGCAAGAATCCAGGTCATGGAACCTTCGATTGGATGAAGACATAAATGAATCTGGGTTCATTAAGAATGAACGCAGACCTTGTGTTAATATGCGGTTTAATTGGATTATGATCATTATCCCAGTAGTATATGTTGATGACATATTTCTTATTGGAAATGATGTACCAGTCATACAGTTAGTGAATAACTGGTTGAATAAGTGTTTCTCCATGAAGGACATGGGTGAAGCACCCTACGTTCTAGGGATCAAGATCATTCATGATAGATCCAAGAGGCTTCTTGGACTAAGTCAGGGTACATACATTGACCAGATACTAATTAGATTTAGTATGGAATAATCCAAGATGGGATTAGTTATAGTGTCATATGGTATCATATTTTTATTAAAATGTGTCCACGGACACAACAAGAGAAATATAGAATGAGAAATATCCCATACGCTTCGGATATAGTATCCATCATGTATTCCATGTAATGTACTAGGCATGATGTAGCCTATACACTGAGCATGATAGGTAAATATCAAGCAGATCCATGAGAACATCATTGGACAATTGTTAAGACTATACTTAAGTATCTGGGAAGAACTAAGGATATGTTCCAGGTGTATGGAGGAGATGAGGAGCTTGTCATCAAAGGGTATGCTGATGCTGGTTTTCAGATAGATCACAATGGTCTGAAGTCACAATCTGGATATGTTTTCTGTCTCAATGGAGGAGCTGTGAGCTGGAAGATTTCAAAGCTGCCAGTTGTCACCGATTCTCTAGCGGAGTCTTAATAAATAGGCACTTCTGATGTTTCCAAGGAATCCATCTGGACTCGTAATATTACCTAGGAGCTTGATGTGGTGCCTATAATTAAAGACCCTATCACATTGTGTTGTGATAATACTACAGTGGTGGCTCTTGAAAACGAAGCAAGGTGACATCAATGGACAAAGAACCTACTCTGGAAGTATCACCTCTTGAGGGATTTCTATCTGAGGGGTGAATTTTCAGTGTGCAGAGTGTCCACAGAAGAGAATGTGATAGACCCCATGACTAAAGGTCTATCTCAGCAGAAGCATGAATATCATGTGAGAGCTATCGGGTTAAAGGTTCTTAACAGTTGGCTCTATTCAAAGTGGGAGTTTGCTAGAGTTGGTGGCCGATAACCAACTACTTTGTACATTATTCATTAATAAATAACTTATCACATATTGATTGTTCTTCTACATGACAGTGCATGTTATAAAGTCCTAAGGACAACTGTTGCATTAATGGTTCATAGCAGATCCCTTTCATAATGAGAACCCGGATGTTCCATAACACTATTATTGAATATATGTTCTGGGGACGGATAATGTTATTTGAGGGACACAAATAGTACGGGACATTAGGGGAGAGGACTCAAAAAACATTGAGACACCTTTTCATGGTGTGCACCCATGGTAATCCTAGAGGATATTATGGGAACGAGACCCGCTAGTAGGAAATTCACATTTCATAGTGTCATTGGATGTTCCTATTTACGTATTTGTGTATTGGTCCTTAGACATTAAGATTATTATTTGGAATTACATCTCGCACACTTAGATGTATTGATGAAAACTGTAACGACACACTGTTTGCAGTGAGGTAGGATACGTTGGGGGCGTCACGAGAAATATTGCATTAATAGATAATGCAAGAAAGGATTTGTCCCTTTTGTTCCATAAAGGAAGTAGATATCTTAGGCCCTTTGATGAAATTGATAAAGCCTAAATAAATCCATGTCCATGGTAAGGTATGGGTGGTTCAATTCCAGAAAATCAATGAACGAATAATCGATCACATGGGTTAATGGCACTAGTTTGCAACCTGCTTGATTCAAGATATCGTGACAAAGGGATTATATTACACGGTAAAAGATTGTAGGAGGTGACACATCATTGGGGCATTAACTTATATCTCTATGGGTTGTTTAGCATGTTGTTAGACACTAACCTTTTACATTAGGCAAGCTCTGCCTAATGCCACTGTGAAAGAGGCCTAGAGGGTCCCACACTAAGTGTGTCCTTGTATCTCAGTTAAATATTAATTTAACAAGTTTTATAAATATTATTCCCGACTTTGGTTTAATAATTATTTATGGATGCCCGAGTGCATTTATTTCGACACTAGTTATTTGAGAGAATATATTCTGGGCGAAATAAAATATATTTTTTAGTGAGTAATGCAGTTACATTTATTTAAAAAATAAATAGCCATTACTCAAGTAATAATAAATTTGGTGGAGGAAATACAGGAAAATGGAAAAGAAAAGTACACACGGTTTGTATTAAATATACATGCTGATTAGCTTTATGGAAAACGAGTACACGTTATGTATTAATGAGTACACGCCGTGTAGTATTCCCAGTTAGGATTTTGAGGACGTAATATTGTTTTATTATATGATATTTATTATAATCAGCAAGGGTTCATGTCAAGGAATTAATAATTTGGTATGGGTGTTTTTAACAAGTTAATGAAATAAATAAAACACGTAACACGTTTATTTATTTTCATAACTCTATAACCTAAAAACTGATTATAAATATCCTCACAACCCCAACACTTTTCCCCAATCGTTGTGCACAACAATTCTTGGGAGTTCTCTCTAGGCCAAAAGAACTCCATTCTCCAAGAATGCTCTCAAGACCGAGAGAGATCCACCACCACCAGATCAAGGTGATCGAAGGTGGACATCGCAAGCGAAGGTTATTCCGCGCTAGCACCATGAGATCCCTTCGGTGATGTCCAGAGATATGTGTAAAAAGAATGGATCACTACTAGAGGAATCCTACACATGGATTTTATGACGCAATGACTGATCACACCAGATCATGATTGGAGACATCAACGAAGAAAGAATTCCATCAAGGTAATTATTGTTAATTAATTAAATTAATTATAACCAAAATAAGATGATAATATCTTTATGGTTTAAGGAATCCCTATTTTGGTTTTATTTCATCATTCTATTCTTAAGATCAGGTGTTTTATATCGTGACAGATCTCTGTTTGAACGTTGTTTAGTGCTAAAATTAAAGTTGAGCAATCCCACTAACGCGCTTCCGCTGCGCCCGGAACCTACAAATGGAATATGAATTCATTCTTACGGAATCTTCCATGAAATTTCCCATTTCATAATTATATAGTATTTAAAATATATTGGGTTATATGATTTCCAAAAAAACATTGTATTGTGTTTTGATATAATTGAGTAAATATTTACCTAAGACTCCTGTTATCTTTGTGAACAACCAAAACATCAACTAGACGATAGTTCAACTATATATTTATAGAAATGAATACCACATCCAAAATTACATTGTAATTTTTTAGTGATACTTATGGTTTCTAATAATCCCTGATTCATTATCAAAAACTAAAAACATCTATATCAATACAAACCTTATCCCATCTTCATAGGAATTACAAAAAACCATGAACTCGATACTCTTATCCAGTTACCTCAACAATATATACCTTACCAACATCAAATTAATATCCTTGAAGGCACTCTAACAACGATCATTATAGATAAACATCTTACATTTTCAAAACAAGGAGGTTTAGGGGGATGCTACCTTGGATTTTTAATCCAAAAAACTCCTATAGGACGTTACCCGACTAAAAACATTTTGCACCACTATTACAATCATGGGTGGTTCCAATTGAAGAAGTAAATGAAACATCAATAGTTCATTACCAAAATAGTGCCAATATATAATGTTCCCCCAAAAATAACCTTCATGAATTAATGACTGACACTTTGAGAGATTACCCCAAATCTGGTTATATTGGAGTATGTCTGAAAGAAACCACAAATTCAATTCATTCTCATAATCATAAATTTAGTGGATGATAATTTCATGAAGGAATAAAAAAATCATTAATATATGGTTGTATGATTTATTTGATAAGAAACCTTATCATAGTGGCGACATTGGAAGCACTAAACAACATCACGAAGATCTCATATTTTAGGTAACATTATCAAATTGTCATTTTTTTAAAATTACCATTAAAAGACCTCGACATGTGGTAGCAGGACTAGAGACCAATAATTTATATCTATATTATACATCTCAACTGGTTGTGATGTTTATAATTCCACAAAAAAGGGAACATTTTTATCATACTTTCATGATTCAAATTTTGTATATCAAATAAAATCCACAAGAACCCAGCCACAGTTTTCATAAATCCTATAGGAGTATCCTAGGGGGGACACACTATGTTTAATAATTAATTTCTATCAAAGGTCTAAGAATAGCACCCTCATCTAATGAGTCATTGTAGGGTCAACCTAATGTTATTCATAAGAGATTGGTGAGGTCATAGGGTGAGAATCAATATTGATGTCCATCTACCCCCATGGTATAAGTGGAAAATATTCATTTGGGAAGATTATTGTATAACCCTTGACCAACACTATGTGTCATTTTCCTAAATAATGTTCTTCACCAAGGGATAAAATCTCCAACTAGTGGGTGATTGGTTGTAGTTTCCTACTCAAAATCTCCACTGGTACTTCCATGAGATCAAATAAAAAGGATAATCTTATCCCATATTATTGATGGAATAATAATTGATATAATACTAGTATATTTAAAATGAACATAAAATAATAAGTCTATAACCATGCTGATGTTATAAGGTTTAATTATGAAAATATTTAGTCCAATGAGAAACAATCCCTACTAAATCCAAACACAAAAAGTTAGAAGATGTGTGACAACATATAATCACTCCTAGTAAGAGCATGTATCCACTGATAGTAGGATAAAGACTCAATAGGAAGCTATATATCTATTTTGAGGAATATAGTGGAATATTAATGACTAATAAATATGTCTATAAATACTTATAAAAAATAATAAAAGAGACACATAATATGGAAATTAATATTGCGGGCAGCCTGGTTATATCAATCCATAGCCTATATCTTCAGACCACCTAGACAACATGATTTCATATCTTAGTATGGGCCACACAATGGTGGGTGTGGATGTTACTCGTATAATCAGTATCCACCAGAAAATCCATTCATTGTAGCCATACTACTACTATGTGAGAACCATCTCATGGGTGCTTCCCTCGTCATGCCTAGAATATCCTTGTTTGTGATAATACATATTCTAAGGTGTTCCATCATATAAAATAGTATCTAACTCTATATATCAGCTCAAAAATATGAGATCCATGAGTCCTTTACCATTTCATTAATATAATATCCCATATATAGATTGAATAAATCTTTTTTGTGAAATCTACAATATAGAATATACATATGAGTCTTTTCATGATAATTCTGGTTATGTTGACACATTGATGATTGATTACTACTAGATTTTTTAGAGAAATCAAACACTTTATGTTCATTGGATGCTCAACTTTAATAAAACTCTTATTTTAGAGTCCCTTTCCAAAAAAAAAGTCTCTATCACTATTGATTACATTGGTAGGGAAAAGGAAAATATATTTGAGATTTTTTTTCAAAATTCCAACCTCAAACATTATTGATCATAATATCCAACCTCACACAATATCAAGTGGGAAATGCATGAGTTAATTGAACCCTAAGGCGTAACTATTAAGATATATATTACCCTTCCAATAAATGAAATGATCTTGATTACTCACATTTTTCATGGTTTATAGGTATTACTCCTCATTAATTTTTTTTATAATTATATATATACACGAGATTGTAATCTCATCATCAATCTACATGGTCAGAATCAACTAGAACACTATAACTCCATGCAATTGATTTTTCGCAACAACACCATCTGGTCTATTGGGATCCATAAAAACATGAAGACTTGGATAAATGAATAGAGATAATAATATACTTGATAAGGGTATATATATATATATATCTATTTAACATTCATGGTTTATGAAACTAGAACTCACATAGTGCTCTATGCTGACATGTATCAGTATCATATCCTTTTGGGACTATCATTAGACAAACAAGAATTCCACAAACCTCACAAATATAATTCGTAAAATACATATATTGATCAATAGATGGTGTCAATTATATGTTCCTTCATGAATGAAACACCTCTTAATTGATGCACTAAATTAAGGACACATCACACGATATATCTTCATCATGATCTGATAAAGATATCATAGCTAGTTGGTATTGTAGAAGAATTCAATATGATTCACAATGTACCACATTTAGATTATAATATCCATGGATTAATATAACTATATGAATTATTAATTATCTAATGACACATGTTTCATGTACCATTAGTCCCCTTCCAATGATTATTTCTTATAATGAGTCATCAAGTTTGTAGTCAAAGACTTAGTGAATAGATGTATGGGGTGTATCAAGAAAATTGGGTTCCCTAGCCTAAATTCCACTTGTAAGGAACTCTTATATAATTTATCTAAACCGTACTGTATAACAAGTCATACATCCAAACACCATCTCTAGAAAGACTATTATAATACCACATGATCATGATCTAACCCATAGGGGATTTTCTGGTTAGCAGTATTCAAACCATTGAAAACCACATCCCGCCTCTTATATGATTGTGGTGTATTAAAAATCATGAGTAGTATATAATACATATTATTTTAGTACTC
Organism: Viscum album; assembly: GCA_963277665.1. Classification (NCBI taxonomy): domain Eukaryota; kingdom Viridiplantae; phylum Streptophyta; class Magnoliopsida; order Santalales; family Viscaceae; genus Viscum; species Viscum album. Next base: position 1,148,051,261 of record OY728148.1, read on the forward strand.
CGGGTATATGTATATTCATAGACACATCCATCTCCATTGAACAGTGTAGTGAAATATTATCAAGAAAGAAAATCAAGATCAAATCTGTGAATGAAATAACCACTTATAAACTATTATAGTACATCAGTGTATTAAATATAATAAAATAGGAAAAATATATTCCCACACATTAAATGAAGTACCAACTTGAAAATAGAAGGAGTAAAGAAATAGAAGATAAGCCTACATATAATATCTTTTTCCAAACACTGAAAACTCTATTCTCAAATATCCATATGCTTTTAAGAATCAAGGGCCTATGATATCACAATCGATATAAATTTTTTCCCAATTCATGGACCATTTCTAGTACACAACATAGTCAAGGGAGTAAAATATATCTTTGAGGAAACAATCTTCAACAGAGCATAGTAATTGTGGAGATATACTCCATAGAAAGATATCCCCCATCGTCCATTTTATAGTTGATTACTAACATAATTTTAGTAATCATTATGGTTGAAATGTTCCCTAGTCTGTTGGGGGTGTATCAACCTTGGAATATCTATGGTCATCTACCTAAATCACTACAATTGGGAAACCATTTCTCAAGGAATCACCATAGTAATAACACACCATGTTGTATCACTAATGAAAAAATGAAGACTACAAAAATATCCTATATAGAAAACCACAAATTATATTATATTATAAAGCCAAAATTAAGTTTATATGAGGGAGATATTAATTATGGATGTATCCTATAAAAAGTACAAGGAATTTATGTAGGTCAGATGACATGTAGCCATCCCTATACTGCTTAGTGTTTCCTCTCCTGGAAATTCCTTGGGGGGACATGTGAAAGTAAATAAAATATATATTTAGTACAAAATTTTTTAATCTAGAAACTCCATATCGTTGTGAAGCTTGTTTGGGCCTATGTACGTGGTTGTTTTTATTCCCATGTACCAAGATTGTGCTTGCATAACACAACACATGGAAATGATCAAATACATTCTCTATACCTTGAATACATTTCAGGTAGACCTCAAATAAATTTCTTCAACAATAATAATAATAAGATCCATTTTCTAATGATCTAAAAACTGTGTGATCAGTATTTTCAAATGGGAAATCCCTACAAAGAACCCAAACCCCATTTATCCCCAATTAAACATAGATTGACCCCTATGGGTCTATATATTTTATTAAATTATTTAAAAACAAAAACTAATTGATAAATGTGAATCATGGATGAAAAATAAAAATAATCCACATTTTTTGTAAAGGATTGAATATTTTATTCTAATTCATTAGATGAATGCATTTTTAAACTATATCAAGTCTCAAATTCCTTCAATGGTAATGGTCGGTGGAACATTTTCTCTTCTGTTTTTCCACTGTGTATAAGAAAAAACATTCCCCCAATCTATGTAGTGGAAACCAAATGGCAGGGCGGATTTTTTTTCTAATACTAATTAATATAGTAATTTCATATTTTATTAATTAAATACGGTGTCTACAAAGCATCCATTGAAGCCTATATGTATACCATCATTATTCCAATTCATTTGTTAATACCACATCCACAAATAATCATGGTCTTGCATTTACATTCAGAAGTACCAAACATTGGAAATACCATTTTATTTGAAAATAAGTGTGTGTGTGCATCCTAATAAATTAAAACAGTTAAAAAATTATTTTGTGGTGTTGGGACAATAAAACATTGCATTGTCTCTGAGAAAATGAATCTAGTGATATTTATAAAATATTCAATGGGCTAAATCATGATATTTTTTTATAAAATCCTATATATCCATAGTTATTTTTTAATAATATATAAAATCCAATTAAATTCTTTCAATAAATATAATGAGATGGAAATATTCTTTGGAAACATTGATATCGTATAGAAGTGATAAGACAAATCATTTATATAAATTGTTGTTGAGTTATATATGGAATTATTCTTTATGAATGGTGGTGGCTCATGTGATTCATATATTGAGAATGAATAGTGGATGAATAAGGGGGAACATATTGTGTCATATTGGGAAAATAATTATTTCAGGACTTTTATGAATAATTTATATAATAAAAATTATTATAGGATATCATTGGTTACCTTTAGATGTCTACTTTTATATATTTCCCTCAAATAAAACTCATAAGATTATGTTTGAATTCCCTTGTAATTATCTTAGAATAATTACTGGAATTTTGTAACATGGATTGTATTTTATTTGGATCTGATTCCTCATCATGATATCCTAGCCTATTTAGGATATAAGGACTAATTATCAATATTAATTTATAGAAATTTCAATTAATTAATACGGATTTCATATGTAATATGATGAATTGAGTTATCTCCTGAAATTTTGAAATATTATAGTAAAATAAAAAATTCATATGTTAAAGTGGATAATACATTGATGAAATTATTTTATTTCAATGAGGATGAAAAAAATTAAAAACTTTGTGTCAAATAAAATGTAAGAAAAATTGATACTCAAGAAATTGATATAGACATTAAATGAATGTAATGTGTATATCTGGTAATGTGGAATGAACAAATATGATATATATCATGATAATATGATAATTATTTTCTCACTACGTAGATATTAAATACATTCAATAGACGATGTAAATAATTTGAATCCCCGTACAATAATAGATTTTTATTTCTGACGATATAGGATATGTATATTAACTAATGATTGTGTTTACATATAATTTGGATTATGAGGAATGACATTATAAAACTTATTTGAAGATGTGGATAGTGAACATGAATGATAAAGTTAAATTATAACAATGAAATTTTTTTCCATTAGTTATAATATAGATATGTGGTGGATTATGAATGATATCTATGTTGAAAAAAAGTAGTGATAACATGAACATCTTAATTTTATGGGGTGGGATTATTATGATCATGAAATTCACAATACATGATAGTATTCTTTAAATCCCATTATACTCATGAAAATTTATTATGATGAATTTCATAAAATAATCTGATGCACATATTTTTATAATTAGTATTATAGAAATGTTCAATTAGGAATAATATAATAAATGATACAAATCATTTAAGGAATTTTAATATAATGATGATATAAAAAATTCATGAATATATTACTATATAACTTGTGATTTATAAAGTGAAAATTGATCAGGTATATATAACTCTTTTCATAAATAACTAAATTATATGTGGGATAAATTATAGTGGTTTATAATTTTGATTTCAATATTAAATAAAAAACAATCATACACTTACAAATAACTAAATTGGAGAGATAAATTGTCGTCTTAGTATTTATTCTATTATTACCAACCGATTAGTGTTACAGAGTGACAAAGTCATAGATATGTAATTATTCACAATATTATATTTATCATTGGTAAATATATTTATTATGATGCAACATAGTGGTTTAATATATTCTGTTATATTTTTGTTTGTTTTAGGTAAACAACATATTACATCCTAGCACGAGTTCCACTATACTGGTATCCCATGACAAATCGTAGTAGTTCCTCATGAACACACACCACCCTTATTCAAATAGGTAAAGATTAGTTTCAAGGCTCTTTTAAGGTACATGGGTAGACTATACCCGTATTTTCATAGTAAAATAATATTGGAAATTAAAATAAACAATGACCATCAATAATCTTTTATCTTATAACTGGATTAAAAAAATTGAAGATTCCCACAATTCAATACCACAAATTTTCCATCTCATAGTGGTGTAATGTCTCAATGTAAGAAAAAAATATTGACAGCCATACAATTACCAAATTAGGTCATGTCATCAATACTAATCACCTCAATATTTTGGTCACAACCTATCCGTCCATCCCCACTCACAACCCCAACATATCATCCTTTTACATTGTCCAATGCCTTCTTAGTACCTATCCAACATGTGACAATGCTATCCCTCTCCTGTATCCCCCCTCTAACAAATGACCCCATGAACCTCCCTTTAACTGATAAGTGAATCCAATCAACTCTGATTTTCCAGGTCGATCATCAATTCCCCATTTAATTTCTCAACTACAGTACATCTACCTCCCCATTCCCAACTACCAGCAGACCTTCCATTATCATCTTTCAAATGCATTTCATAACCAATTTCCATCATACTCACCCTCCCGTCAACTCCCACATCCCTTCCATTTTTCCCATAAACCCTCCCCCTCTACATCCTTAGTAATTGTCCATGGTTCCACATTAGTTTCCATGTTGGATTAATCCAAAAATATCTTTAATTACATTATATTAAAAATATAATTTAAATGACAGGTTAATATATTATAATATTTATATATGGGGTTAATTATATATATAATTATAATATAATTATAATATATTATTAATATCTACATTTATTAATATTGATTAATAAAATTTTATTATGATAATATATAGACTATATATAATATTAATATATTGTACTGCTCTGGTAAAACATATATTCATTTAATATTTATAATATATATTATTAATAATACTATATAAAAAATATTATTCACATACGATTAACTGAACTATATAAAAATATTGATATTGTTACTATATAAAACACATATTGTAAATTCTATCAATATATATCATATATTTATATAAGATATTATAAACATATAATATATATATATATACAGTTATAAACATATATATAATATGTTATTCCTTATATATACAACATAAAATATGCATATATTAAGAATATATATATATATATTATAGTTATTGTTAAAAATATATAATATTTATTTTATAAAATATTGAAAATATAAAATATATTTGAAATATATATGTACAATATGTATTGTATACAATTTTTACATACAATATATATTCTACACAATATAAAAAATAAACGAAACACACAATGTAATATTTATATATATATATACAACATATAAATAAAATATACAATATAAAATATACAAAATATGAAATATATACAATATTATGTTTTATGTAAACTCAAATAAAAAAATAATATATATTTTATACTATTTATAATAAAATAAAATATTTTTAATAAATATTTTAATTTTTATTAATGTATTTGTATATAATATATTACTGTATATATGTATTAAATTATTTTTTCATTTATAATTCAAACTGTATATATTTATAATAAGAAAACTAATGAATTTATTAATATGTTATAAATTGATATATATATATATATATATATATTTGTGGACACATAAATATTATTATTTCAATATTCAATAAAATTGGCTAAATTAAAAATCCTTCGAATTATTTCTTTTCGAAATGCTTTGAATTTAGCAACATTTTTTATAAATCATTTCTAAATGGGCCATATTTTCATGAAAATATTAATAATATAAATTTTTCCAAATTGTTAAAGAATTTACAAAAAAAAATCCATCTTTAAAATTCAACAGTTCTATGGTCAAAATGATCAACATTTTGAAAAAACATCAGTAAACACAACAATAAAACTATATTTGTAACATCCCCAAATGATACAAGGTTAAATGACTAAATGATATAGCTCATGTCAACAAGGTGAACCTTCCTTTTCTGGAGCCTACCTGGTTAGAGCTCCACAGTTAAGCGTGCTTGCCCTATAGTAGTGATCAGGATGGGTGGCCATCTGGGAAGTTTCCCAGGGTGTGTGTGAGTGAGGACAAAGAACACTGAAAAGGACAAGTGTTGGCCTGTGGGGGCTGTCATTAGTCATATGACCCGTTCAGGCATGTGGGGTGGACCCTGGTGGGCCCCACGTGTCTGCGGGGCAACTAAGGGTACCTAGTAGGCCAGGACCCAACAGCCATGTTAATGCGGGGTGGATGTGCTGTCACCGGGACCCGGTTGTCACATTTGGTATCAGAGGAGGAACCCAGCCTTAAGTATAGTGCACTGTCGGGGTTGAGATGTAGGGCCCACAACGAGGGCGTTGTGCTCTAATGGGGGGGGGGGGTGATTGTAACATCCCCAAGTGATACACGGTTAAATGACTAAATGATATGACTCATGTGAACAATGTGCATCTTCCTTTTTGGGAGACTACCTTGTTTCTACTCCACAATTAAGCGTGCTTGTCCTGGAGTAGTGATCAAGATGGGTGACCTTCTGGGAAGTTTCACAGGGTGTGTGTGAGTGAGGACAAAGCACACTATAAAAGACAAGTGTTAGCCTGTGGGGACTATCATTAGTCTGATGACCCGTTCAGGCATGTCTGTGGACCCTGGGGGTAAGCCCCACGTGTCTGCGGGGCAACTGGGGGTACCTGGTAGGCCGGGACCCAACAGCCATGTTAATGCGGGGTGGCTGTGCTGTCACCGGGACCCGGTTGTCATAATATTGTTTCTTAACAATGATACATACTAATTTCTCGACTCATCTATCTATGATAACGTGTTTTGAATTTACGTAACATGAAACCATGAATTTTACGTAGGTACCTAGGGCAGTAGAAGCATGTTGTCAATTCTATAAATCAATTAACAATTTGTTTCTAATATTTGTAAATAAATGAGAAAAAATTATTAAATAAACAAGGTAAAAAATAAATTCTACATCATAATAAAGAGTTATGAATTATCCTCATGGGATCTTGGATTCCATCAAGAGAACTACCTATATAAACATTCTAAAGAACAACTCGATTTCTGAACAATGTAACCAAATCCTAGTGGTTATGCAGTCTAAATAAAAATATTGTATTTATTTTCTCATTTAAATTATAGGTAACGAAGGGAATTTGCCCAATTAATCATACCATGTCCATCACTATTAGTTCATGGATCATAAACACCCTATCAAATAATAATGAGCATCATGTCTAGCCATCCTAAATCAATGATAAGGAATTCCATGTTCACCATTCCATCCAATGGGAAGGGAGATTCATATCGAGTATTATAAACCATATAATAAAAACCAATTTATAGTTTTTAACTTGAATTAAAATTTTCCAAACTATAAATCAATGGTGTACATATCTCAATAAACATTATTTCCCATGGTCGGTCATATTGAACACCCTTAACCTGACAAATCATACATAAACCATCTGACCATTTATTCATATGAAAGCAAAAGTAATTTTACATTAAAAATATTTAATTTTATAAATATTCTCCTTCTTCTATCACCGATAAATGTCATTATCAAACAACTATAAATTTAATTTACATGGCATAACCGAATGTCCCTTATGATATTTTAACCTGCAAAACAACAAGCATAATAGTTTTATCCTCCCAAACAATCTATGTTACAACTTATAATTCCATAACCATATTTAAGGGAATGTAACAAAACATTTTTAGAATTAGTCATAGTCTAATCATCAAAAATAGACCCAATGGAATCTGTGATAGGTCAAGGAAATCATTTATTTGGAAAAATTATAATTCATAAAAATTATATATTATGTATCAGAACTTAACCTTACAAAAAGACATATAGAGATGAAAAAAATATAAAGACCATAAGATATAGTTTCTAAACCACATTTATTATTCTGGTAGAAAATTCATCATCAAAATAAATCCCTTAATTTATAATATAATATCCAGGATGTTACCCACTATTGATATCTATATAATTCCATATCATTGGATTCATAAGAAAGGAAACATTAATGAAAATAATAATCCACAAGAAATAAAGAACAAATGTGACTGGATTATCTACGACATCAAATCGTATTAGAAGGCACAAAAACCCAATAATCAAAGGATAACTTCCATTGGATCAGTATCATGAATTTATATCACACTCTTAGATTTTGGAGAAAAAATGGGGGTTAAAATTATTTTAGATCATAAAAATATTTGGAGGGAAAAAATGTAAAAGGTCCACATTTAATGATTTACATGGTTTGGGGAACATTTTTTGTAATGTCCCGAACCTAGAAACCCAGAGTCGGTGCATTATTATATAACATTGGCATGATCAAAAGAAAGATCAAGTCTCGAAGACCGATTAGTTTAGTTGACTTCGAATAACTAGATACATTAATAATGTTTACATTACATCATAAAATGAAAAAAACAACATTATAGTCTCTATAGTCCAAACTCTTATCCACTCATAGTATCCCTGCAGGTCATTCATAAATTACTTCATCACATTCTGGGAAAAATAAAACATAGAATGGGGTGAGCTCAAATGCCCAGTAAGGATAACAATATAGCATAAACTTTCATAAATAGGAATAAACATTTAAGGAAATGTATAACTAAAACAAAAGCATTTTAAACTTGAAATTCAACATAATATGGCAGAAATAAAATGAAATAATTCCATTTACTTATTCACATGGATATTCTACTAATCGAACAATCACATGAAATATCAATAACCACTTTCATAATGATGGAATGCATAATTCCATACTATCATAACCACATATCCAAGGCCTCGTGCCAAGAATACAAATAAGATTTTGTCAAGGCCTTGTACCAAGACACTTGTTTGTCTCATGAGACCTACCGATGCATCGAGGAGCTATAACGGGCTCCACCCGTCACATAATAAGTCCAATGCATTCCTCATAAGAATAGGTTTAAACATAACATAAACATTCGTATTAAAACTAGCATATTAAATGTCAATACTTTCTCCAAAAACCATGAATGGTATAAAAATAACACATCCACAGTCAAAAAATCACAATATCTTCAATACAATATGGAAGTTTGTATCATAATAAATCAACTTCAAATAAGCTTAAAATCCATCAAAGGATGCTGACATAGATGAAATCAAAACTATTTGAGAGAAATATCCCATTTTTTTAAATCATTTAAAAGTCACATAATTATAAAATAAACCATTTACATTGAAAATGTTCTTATAAGCTTTTATGGGAAGCTTTAAAGATTTTATAACGGAGGAAAATAGCCGCACCCGCCGTATAAGTTAAAAAAGCATTCTTACCTTAATTCTGTCGAAAAGGTTAAAAAGGACCTTCTTTGGAAAAGGATGAAAATATTCCTTTATAAACCACTTATAGAAGTAAACAAGGGTACAAATGACTTTAAACCATATTCTGGTAAACAGTAAAAAATGTTTTGAAATACATTTTTAAGAAACATGGATGTGGATGATAAAGAAATCCCAGTAGATTATTACGTATAAACAACCTCGGATAATATAGAGATTGCGAAATAAACCCTTAACTTGTACATTTCGTTGGTTGGGGGTAGGTTAAACTATTTTATAATTGTAAAATAATTGTTATTAAAATATAAAATAATCATATACTTTAATATGATATCATATATGATCTTTTAACATTGCTTTGATAATAATATCATAATATTATTGTCGTTTCAGGTGTTAACTTACTCATTTTCTTTTATATGTTTTGTTATGTAAGACATGATTGTTATGGATAGGTTGTATATTATTCATATCCAGAATGATATTAAGTCCTCAAACATTATTATTAATATTCAAATGATAATTATACTTGAATGGATACGATGGAGAATGAATCTCATCACGTTCTTGGAGACAGTAGTCTGTACGTACGCACGAGCGACAATATCAGTCATTTGATATTAAAATAATATTTAATTGGATGTTATATCACATATACAGAATCATTATCATGTTATATTTATTATGTAAATTAATTACACATAATTATTATACCCATTCAAATAATAATGTTTTGAATAACAATTACACCACGACGTGGAGACGGTAAGCTCTACATACGCATGTATGGTGACATGTCATTCAAAGAATGGATAGAATACTGAAAATGGTTGTACCATGTTTATAATAACATAAAAGTATATATAATATACAGGAGTTATTATTTTAGAATGTTAATAACAAAGAATAAATAAGTGGAAGAAGAATGGAACCAAAAAAAGGGTGGTGAAATCATTACCTCTTCTTCAGGTTCTTCGTTTTGATTTGATCAAAAGGGATTCTTAGGTTGACTTTATGACTAAGGGAAGGAATATAGGATGAAGTGAGTGAGGTTGACAGAGTATTTGGACAGGTTTCGGCCGAGAAAAAAGGCATTTAATGTGTGAATTAGTGAGAAGGGAGAGTTCCCATTTATAAGAGGGGTGGGGGGCACCTTTGGAAAAGCTATAAATATTATTTTATAATAAATTCAAATTCGGTTTCTAATGGCTTAAAAGTAAATTATTTAAAGGTTAAAGTGGTTATGGGTCTAAAACCACTCATCCTATATAATTTAGATAGGTTTGGGTTATTATATTAACCTTATCTTTTTTAGTTTTAACTCGTAGTTAATTAGTTTGACACTTACTATGTCACTTTGTATTTTTATAATATATAGTTAATAAACATACTATATACATATAAAAGACCCCCCAAGTGGTCCATTAATGATAAAAATAACATGATATAAGTCTCTTGGACTAACCTTATATTTTTAGGAATTGAATATCAATTAATAATATAATATTTGTTTTAAAAACTCTTTTATGTCAATTTTGACAGTATTTGGAAAATTGATTTTTGTAAAAATCATAAAAGAATGATTAATTAAAAAAAGTTAATTAAATCAATACTAACAAGTAATATTAACCTATAAAATTAGTTTAATTCATAAAAAGTCTCATATTATATTTATTTTGGTATTTATAATATCAATTATTTTAATTTTTCACTATTATGATAATTAATGCATCATCATTGTGTCATAAATAAATTAAATTATTTAATATCTAAAAATTATAAATAAAATACCACTATGTAGGAAATCCATTGATATTTCTAATTCATATTTACATTAGAATTTTTCTTATGTATAACTCTATAATAATAATGTTTTAGTAAATAAACTTTGATTTTAACTCTTTTAACTTTTCTTTGAATTAAACAATAATAACTGTCCTAATATAATCCAAGTGGTCCTAAATGGTAATATTTTGTTCGTAAGGTTGTTTATGGTCTAGATACAATTTTCAAATAGAATTAGGACATGTGTTAGGGTAATATAAATATCCTTTTTACCCTTAATTACCCTATTTACTTTTTACCGTGGTAATAAAAGTAAAAAGTTACTATTCACCAAAAATTATTTTCATATCATTGAACCACATTTTACTCCTTGATATTAACCTTGTCTCTCAGATTTTCGAAATTCCACTCACAGATGTGGTAAAATTAAGTATTATGAAAAAATCAGTTTTTTAACTACCACTTAGTGGTTTCACTATTCATCAAAAAATGATGTTTTTCCAAAAAATACCAAAAATTCACCCTAGGATAATTTCGATATTCTGAATCCAAAAATGAAGTCCATTTTGAAAAATAAAATTTATATAATTTAAAAAATAGGGTATTACTATTCATAACGGCTAGTTTGATTGGTTGTGGTGTGTTAGAATTCGATGTTGCGTACAACACACGCTACTGCATTATTCAAAGAGAAGCGTACCATAGAAGCTTGGGGTGTTACATTCTCCCCTCTTTCAAATAACTTAGTCCTCAAAATTTCTAGAATATTGCTGCATGAAATGACTCGGGTGGTTCTTCATCATATGTTCCTCAGGTTCCCACGTTGCCTCTTCCATCTTATGGTTTCTCCACAAGATTTTTACGAGACGACTCATCCGGTTTCTCAGTACTTGTTCTCTCGTATCAAGAATCATGACGTGCTCTTCGCAATAAGATCGATCGGGTTTCAGTTCTAATTCCTCATAGGTGAGTACATGTGTTGGGTCAGGCATGTATTTCCTCAACAGAGATATGTGGAACACATCATGAACTTTGGAGATACTTGGCGGCATTGCCAATTGGTAAGCTACAGCCCCAATTCATTCTATAATTTCAAAAGGTCTGATGTAACTGGGACTCAATTTACCTTTTTACCAAAACGTATGACTACCTTCCATGGAGATACCTTCATGAAAACATGATAACATACTTGAAATTCCAAATCCTTCCTTCGATTATCAGTCTAGATCTTCTGCCTACTTTGAGCTGCTTTGATATGGTTTTGGATTACCTTCACCTTTTCCATCGTTTCCTCCACCAGTTCTGGGCCTACAAGTTTTCATTCACCAATGTCATCCCAACATGTTGGTGTGTGACATCTCTTTACATATAACACCTCATATGGTGCCATATGAATACTCGAATGGAAGCTATTGATATAGGAACATTCTACCAAAGGTAAATATTGATCCCACATACCCGGAAAATCAAGTGAGATGGATCTCAACATGTCTTCTAAGGTTTGAATAGTTTGTTCTGATTGTCCATCTGTTTGAGGGTGGTAGACAGTGCTCAAATTAAGTTTAGTATCCAAGGCTTTCTGAAGACTTTTCCAGAATCTTGAATTAAAACGGGGATCACGATCAGAAACAATCGATAGGGGAACTCCATAAAGTCTCACAACTTCATCAATATATAGTCTTGCTAGACGTTCCAGTGGTAGATCTTCTCTTATAGAAATAAAATGTGCTGACATGGTAAGATGATCAACAATGACCCATACTGCATCATTCCTTCTAGGAGTCTTTGGTAGTCCCATGACAAATTCCATCATGATATTATCCCATTTCCACTCAGGTATGGGAAGAGGTTGCAATACTCCACCAGGCTGTTACCTTCCAGCTTTCACTTATTGACAAACCATGCATCTTGAAACAAAATCAGAAATCTCCCTCTTCATGTTGTCCCACCAAAAATGTTCCTTCAAATCTATATACATTTTGGTTCTCCCAGGGTGTATAGAGAAATTGGAACTATGAGCATCATCCAACAATTCCCTTTTTAGATCAGGTATATTGGGAAGACAAAGTCTCTTCCCGAATTTTAAAATTCCTCCTTCATACACAAAGTCTCTCAATATCCCATCATTCACAGCTTTAATCTTCTTTCGAAATTCTTCATCATCGGTCTGAGAACTCTTAATACTTTCTAGTAAAGATGGTTTGGCAACCATTTGAAAAATCATTGGTGTTTCACCTTCCCTGGTTATTCCCATATCCATCTTCACTAGATCCATGAAAATTGGATCCCTTTCAATTATCATATTGTTCAAAAATCCCTCATCTTTTCTGCTCAAAGCATCTTCCACCTTGTTTTCTTTCCCCTGGTGGTAGTGTATCGTACAATCATAGACTTTGAGTAATTCAAGCCATCTATTTTGCCTCATGTTGTGTTCTTTTTGTGAGAAAATATACTTCAAACTCTTGTGATCAGTTTAAATCTCACATTTTCACCATAGAGGTAGTGCCTCAATATCTTCAAAGCAAAGATCATAGATAATGACTCGAGATCATGAGTATGATTGTTTTGTTCATGAATTTTTAACTGTCGTGATGCATAGGTAATAACCCTATGATTCTGCTTAAGGACACAACCAAGTTCTTTCTTCGATGCATCACTATAAATAACAAACCCATCATTACCTGATGGTAGTGTCAATATAAGATCATTAACTAATATTCTCTTCAGTTCATCGAAAAATTATTCACACTATTTTGTCCAAAAAAATTTCACCCCTATACAGATGATCTTTGTTAATGGGTTAGCCAACTGCGCAAAATTATGGGCGAAAAATCGATAATAACCTGCTAAACCAATAAAACTATGTACCTCAGTTATACTCGTCGGTTCAGGACATTCCTGGATTGCCTTGGTCTTATAAGGATCAATAGAAATTCCATCCTTAGAGGCAATATGGACAAGAATAGAAATCTCTTGAAGCCATAATTCACACTTTCTAAACTTCCCATATAATTCATGTCTTCTAAGAGTCTTAAATATTATGCGAAAGTGATTTTCATGATCTGTGTAAATTTTCTAGTATACCAAGATATCACCAATAAATACCACCATAAATTCATTGAGATATTCCTTGAAAACTCTATTCATCAGATCCAAGAATACAGAGGGTGAATTAATCAATCCAAAAGGCATTACTGTAAACTCGTAATGCCCGTACCTGGTTCGAAATGCTGTCTTCGGAATGTCTTCCTTCTTCATACACAACTGATGGTATCTAGATTGAAGGTTAATCTTTGAAAATTATTGAGCTCCATGTAGTTGGTAAAATAAATCAACAATGCGAGTTAGGGGAAACTTGTTCTTTATTGTTACAACATTGATCTCCCTGTAGTCAATACATAACCTCTGAGATCCATCTTTTTTTTAACTAAAATTACAGGGGATCCCCATGGAGAAACAGTAGGGAGAATAAATCCCTTATTACTCAATTCCTCTAGTTTTTTCATTAGTTCAACTAATTCTACAGTGTCCATTCTTTAAGGGGTCTTCGATATAGTCCTTGATCCAGGAATTTAGTCAATGGAAAACTCAACATCTCGTTCTGAAGGATGTCCAGGTAAATATTCTGGAAACACATCTACATAATCTTTCAAAACAGGTACATCCTATATTTGAACATTCCTTTCCTCACCCATAGTAATTGCATTCTCTTCCTCCCCAATAATTGAATTTAGTTGAGCTAATGGGGGTGGATCTATATAAGAATTAGGTGGCGATGATTCTTCTCTAAAGATAAGGTGTTCCTTATCATCATCATCAAGAATAGTATTCTCTTTCTTCTTATAATAAATCTTAGCATCATGGTCAGAAAGCCAATCCATACCTAGGATTATATCAAATTCAATCATAAATATGACAATGAGATCAGCAGATAAAGAACATTTATGTGCCTTTATGGGGACTGATTCATAAAACATTGTTGCAATGATACTTCCCTTAGGAGTTTTAACTGACAACTCCCTTGTTAAATCAAATTGGAAATATCTAATTTTCATAGCAAACTGGGCAGATAAGAAACAATGTGATGATCCAAAATCAAATAATGCATTTTCTAAACTTGAGGAAACCATTAAATTACCCGCCACCACGTCTTTTGGAGCTTCTACCTTAGCAGTAGTGATAGCATAAGCTTGGCCTTTATCCCTTGGAATTTTCTTAGGTAAGTTCCCCTGATTCTTAGGAAATTCATTTTCATAATGTCCCATATCCTTGAAATTATAGCATTGTACATCAGTAGCTTCTTTCTTCCCCTTGTACTCACGAGCTTGGTGGCCTTTTTCACCACACATATAACAGACTCCTGTTCCATTTAAGCAAGTACCGAGGTGTTTATTCCCACATTTACTTTAGGATGGATATTCAAATTTTCCATTCCTCCCTTTGTTTACATTCCCAGATTGATCAGCACATATCTTCTTCTCTTGCTTTGCTTTAATGTCATATGACTTAGAGAATTATTTCTCTGTCTTGATATCACATGAGACAATGTCTTCGTACGACGAGAAGGATTGTGAGACTAATGCTCGATAGAGAAATGGTTTTAACAAATCAAAGAAACGATAAATCTTACTTCGTGTGTTACATATGTAATATCTATCATACCTTGCTAACATTGTAAAGTTTTCCTCATACTTTGCGACATTCTCATCTTCCTTTTGTCTCAGACTCAGAAATAGTCTTTCCATATCTACTAAATGGTCAAGAGGAAAGTATTTTTCTAAAAATATATCTTTGAACTCCCTCCATTCCATATTTTATACTTCCTCATCTTCCTTCGTGTATTGAATCAATGACCACTATTGATCAGCATCTCTAGTGAGGCGATAAACTGCCATGATAACTTTTTCCCTTTCACTACTCCCCAAAGCTTGAAATATTTTCTCTAGGGAATGTATCCATTTCTCAGAAACTAAGGGATTTGTAATACCCTTGAACATAAGTGGTTCTTTCCTCATGAAGAGATCTTACATTGATCCTCCACACTGTAGATCAGGGTGCTCCATACGGTTAAGTTTATTATTTATAACCTAAGTGAGTTGTCCCAGTATGGTGATTAGATAATCGGAACCAGTTGCATCACCAGCTCCACTATAATTATCATGAGCTATAGGGAAATCCCTACATAGAGTGTGTGCATTGATATGGTTTCCATTTCATCCACTAGGCGCCATTTCTAAACAATGGCATTAACTAGATCATTTTATGAATCAAAATACTTAATTTCATACTTATAAACACTTAACATAAATTGAACTATTTATGGATATAATCGATAATCATAAAAAAATTTGGTTTAGGAAGTATATACTCATAAACCCTTCATATGATTTGTAATGAAAATTAGAGTTATCCTAAGAATATCGCACTTTAGTGTCGTAACCAAGAGTGCAGCAAGGCCCGTTGTTGTGCACCAGTTCCTGTTCGAGTCCATATCAAAGTGGTGTTTTTGGGTTTTACCCCTAGGAATATCTGTGCCAGAGCCGCCTCTACCTGCTCATATCCAGACATGGATGTATTTCTCAGAAAACCCATAAAATCTCCACAATACCAAAATTTTAGGAAGTTCTTCTATAATAATCCTCAAAATCCATCTTAGGTCTATGTGCTCTAATTAGAGTTTATCTAAATCTATCTTCCATGTTTTGTACTAATCTTTGTATGATACCAACTGTAATGCCCCGACCTTAGATACCCAGAGTCGGTGCATTATTACATAACATTGTCATGATCACAAGAAAGATCAAGTCTCGAAGGACCGATTATTTTAGTAGCCTTGGAATAACTAGATACATTAATAAAGTTTACATTACATCATAAAATGAAAACTACAACAATATAGTCTCCATATTCCACACTCTTATCCCCTCATAGTATCCCTGCAGGTCATTCATAAATTACTTCTTCACATCCTGGGAAAATTAAACATTGAAAGAGGTGAGATCAAATGCCCAGTAAGGATAACAATATAGCAGAAACTTTCATAAATAGGAATAAACATTTAAGGTAATGTATAACTACAACAAAAGCCTTTTAATCATTAAATTCAACATAATATGGTAGAAATAAAATGAAGTAATTACATTTACTTATTCACATAGATATTCTACTAATCGAATAATCACATGCAATATCAATAACCACTTTCATAATGATGGAATGCATAATGCCAGACTATCATAACCACATAGCCAAGGCCTCGTCCCAAGACTACAAATAAGATTTTGTGAAGGCCTTGTTCCAAGACACAAGTTTGTATAATGAGACCTACCGATGCATCGAGGAGCTATAGCGGGCTCCACTCGTTACATATTATGTCCAATGCATTCCTCATATGAACTGGTTTAAACATAACATAAATATTCGTATTAAAACGAGCATATGAAATGTCAATACTTTCTCCATAAACCATGAATGGTATAAAGATAACACATCCTCATTCAAACAAATCACAAAATCTTCAATAAAATATGGAAGTTTGTATCATAATAAATCAACATCAAATAATCTTAAAATCTATGAAAGGATGTTGACATAGATGAAATCAAAACTATTTGACAGAAATATCCCTTTTTTGAAATCATCTAAAAGTCACATAATTATAAAATAAAACATTTACTTTGAAAATTTTCTTATAAGCTTGTAAGGGAAGCTTAAAATATTTTATAATGGCGGAAAATAGACGCACCCTCTGTATAAGTTAAAAAACATTCTTACATTAATTCTGCCAAAAAGGTTAAAAAGGACCTTGTTTGGAAAACTATGGAAAGATTCCTTTATAAACCACTTATAAATGTAAAAAAGGGTTTAAATGACTTTAACCCATATTCTACGAAATAATAAAAAATGTTTTGAAATACATTTTTAAGAAACATGGATTTGGATGATAAAGAGATCCCAGTAGATTATTACGTATAAACAATCTCAGATAATGAAGAGATTGCGAAATAAACCCTTACCTTGTACTTTTCCATGGTTGGGGGTAGGTTAAACTCCTTTATAATTGTGAAATAATTGTTATTAATTCATACAAGAATCATATATATTAATATGATATCATATATGATCTTTTAACATTGATTTGTTAATAATATCTTAATATTATTGTCGTTTCGGGTGTTAACTTACTCATTTTATTTTATAAGTTTTGTTATGTAAGACTTGTTTGTTATGTCACGACCCGCCCTCGGGGTCCGTGCCATGACTACCCCAAGCCCACCTTCCATAGGCCAGGGGCTGGCGACTAGCACCAAGGCGTAAATCACCGTAAAAAGGGAAGGCATTGCCTTTGTAAAGTAAACAAACACCACAGAGTATGCAAGCGGAAAGTAAACACTAAGAAAAAGTAGAGTACAACTGAAAGTGCGGAAAAGTAAATGAGACAGTATACAAACCCAAACTGAAAGTAAAGTACAACTCGAAAGGGAAAACAGCAACTGAAAAGTAAAAGCCGCTACGCCGAGCTGTCCACCGGTAATCCCACCTGAAGGGTGGGTACAGATAGCTCCACTGCTCCACGGGTCCCGCCGTCCGCTCCGAGCACGTCCCGACCAGTGGTCCACCTCCGGGTACCGTCCCGCTCTGCAAGCCTCAGCCAAGGTCAACGCTGTCCGTCGTCTGCAACCAACACAACGTAGTGCGGGCAAAGCCCGTGCAGGGGTGAGTATAAGCTACTCAGTAGGGACCCCGAGACCCCTGAAGGTCTCTCAAATCCACAAAGGATAAACCACGAAGAAAGGTACAATCACGAAGTAACAACCGTCACTGCTTAGGTATATGCCCATACATATACCTAAGTCATCAAATTTAAATACGCTCCAACCTCCGAGCCCAAGTACAACTCAGTCCACACAGGAAAGTAAACGTATTCCACACAGGAAAGCGAAACGTAATCCACACAGGAAAGCAACAAGATTCAGCTCACACATGTATACATCTTCAAGGACGATAAAGATGATCTCTGATCCATCTAAGTCGTCGGACCCACGAAGGATCGATAGGTAACTAACCCCCACAAAAGACCCACACAGGATCGGGCCCACATAGGACCTGTAGGCGCTGGTTCACACAGGACCGCTGAGCGCAAAGACCCACACAGGATCGGACCCACACAGGATCGGGCCCACACAGGACCTGTAGCACTGATCCACGTAGGATCGCTGAGCACTGTAGTCGTCGTCGTCGAATCCACACAGGATCGGGCCCACACAGGACCTGTAGCACTGATCCACGTAGGATCACTGAGTGATGTAGTCGTCGTCGTCGAATCCACACAGGATCTCTGTACTGTCGTTGTCGCAGTCACAGTAGCAGTAGTAGTCACAGTAACAATCGCAGCCAGCACTAGGGTTCCCGCACACATCAAACTCGTTCGGAGGGTCCGCTCCACGAGCCGAGAGGCTGATACATCAACTGTCACAAAGCCCAGAGTTGATGTATCCAAAAGTTCCGTATCGTCAACAGGAACTCAACGCAACAGATGGCGCGTCGATCGGACGCCCGGTCTGAGAGTTATTGGCATTTTCGTCCCCGGGGCCCGGTTGGTTTTTTAAGGCAAAACCAACCCGACCGTACTCCACCTGCGTCCAAACCTCGGGCGGAGTATGCCAAAAGATCCGTCTCACTAAGAGGAACACAACAAAGCTGACGGCACGTCGATCGGACGTCCGTAGCTCAAGATATGAGCGTTTCCGCTCCGAAGGCCCGGTTGGTTTCGTGAACGAACCAACCCGGCCGAACTCAAAGTAATCCGAAACCTTGAGTGCGATAAACCGAAACGACCGTCTCGATCCAAGGATCGCATCGCCGCTGACGGTTCGTCAATCGGATGTCCAGTCTGAAAGATATCAGCCTTTCCGTCTGACACCCACCCTGGGAAACTTCCCAGGAGGTCACCCATCCTAATCACTACTCTAAGCCAAGCACGCTTAACTACGGAGTTTCAACCACGTAGGCTCCCGAAAAAAAGGTGCGCCTTGATTATAGTATACCGAAACGACCGTCTTGATCCAAGGATCGCGTTGCCGCAGACGGTTCATCGATCGGAGGTCCGTGGCTCATGTTATGGCCAAAAGACCGAAGTCGTCTCGAAAACGGGGGGTCCGGGTCCGGGCCGACCCGGCCCGACCCCCCTGGTCTGACCCGAACCGGGTCGACCCGACCCGGTCCGCTGGACCCGGCCCGGCCGGTGGCGGCGCGGCGGCGCGGTCCGGCCAGCAGCGGCCCGGCCTGGGGGCCGCGCATGTGCCGCACACAGGGGGGGGGGGGTAAACCCCCCCTTTTTTCGGATCTCGGCCGGCCTAAGGCCGGCCGTTTCTTTCTCACGCGGGACCCGCGGGTCCCGCCTCCTAACCAAACCGGCGGTCGGCGCGGCCGGCCGCCTTCTTCTTCTCCGCCGTGGCCGTAGCTGCGGCTCTTCCTCGATCTCCGGCGGCTGGTGAGGCCGGCCTCCTTCTGGCTGCTCCGCCGCGGCCGTAGGGCCGCGGCCTTCCTGTTCTCCGGCGCCGGCGAGGCCGGCGCCCCTGGCTGCTCCGTCGCGGCCGTAGGGCCGCGGCCCTTCATGATCTCCGGCGCCAGCGGCCCGACTGGCCGCCGGTCACCTCCTTGTTCCGCCGCGGCCCGTCTCCGGCTGCGGTCTCTTCCGTAAACAACGACGCGGTGCGTCGGCACCGCGTTTCTTCATCGCAGCTCGCTCCGGCCATTAATTCTTTTGTTCCTGCGCGGTTGCGACGACACCGCGCTGTCTCCGCTAAATTAACACGAAAGAATAGAAGGGGGAGGAGAATCGGCCGTGTTCGTGCGGTCCGGTCTCCTCCCGTTATAACGATATCAGTTGGCCAATCGTATAAACACAACAATGAATGTTTCACAATTTTTAATAAAATTTGGAACTACGCCCAATGGATTATTCTTTCATGTTCGCGGGAATGAAAACACGTAATTTAAAAAGGACAAACCCCCTACCTTGAAAATTGACGTCACACGTCGGTTATCGCGGAGGAAGGCGTTGCGGCGTCGGACGTAGATTCTGTGGACGTCGGGGTGCGTCCGAGGAGGGAACGACTTCTCTTCACTTGTCGCTTAAGACAAAGAAGAGAGGTACGTTGTTGTTGGCGATGATTACCACGGTCGGCGACTTCTCCCTTGTCGAGGAGGAAGACGGAAGAATCTGGGACGCCGAGTCTCGATTGTCGTGGGATCGATGTTCTTTGTCGGAGAAGAACCGTTCTTCACGTTCTTCGTCGAAGACGAAGAAGATCTTCAAGTTTCTCAACGATTCTCCCAATCCTCTCAAGTAACAAAGGAACTAACCCAAAAATAAATCAAGCTTACACTTAATTTATTAACACAACCCAGCCTTTGGAATTCAAGAGTTTAAATTTCAAAAACTCAAAATTAAACTCACTTATTAATTATACATGAGTTGTATAATTAATTAAAAGTTAAGTTGTCAAGCCTTTAAGAGGGAGAGAGGGGAGTTAGGGAATTTGAGGGGTTTGGCACATTAAGTGCAAGGGAGTTTAAGGGGGTAGAAGAGAGTTAAGGGGAAGGTGAAGGGTTGGGGCTCGTGTGGGCCCCACCTCACCTTAATCCTCACTTGGTTAGTTAGGAACTTGTGATTCCACCCCAACTTCCACACTTAGGATATAACCACTTAAGAAGATAAATAAAATAAATATTGTATAACAAATTTATTTTACTCTTCATTTCATCCAGAAAAATAAACATCTCCTCCTAGGCAAACGCAACTTCGGGAAAGGTCTCCTTAAGCGAATATCGGCGTTACGAGTTCATCGGTGTCCTTGGATTTCAATTCCGAGCACCGGATCAAAAGTTAGGAAATCCCGCTCGTTCGTTCACTGAACGTACCCGAGCCAAACTTTGGAAATTAATTTCGGGCACTCCAGGCCTCGGAATCAGGTGCCATCAGAAACCGCGCTCTTGTAAAATTCCAAAGAAAATTAAGAAAAAATTTCCCTTGAATTTTACGGGTCTTTACATTACTCCCACCTCAGGGCTTTACGTCCCCGTAAAGATACATCAAAAACTAGGGAAACAAAAGAGGGTACTGAGCACGCATCTGAGCCTCCCGCTCCCATGTGCTCTCCTGGAGATTCCCGTGCTGCCATCTGATGCGCACAAGAGGAATCGATCGCCCACGCAGGACCCGCTCCTGTCGATCCTCTATCTCCACCGGGACCTCCGTAAAAGTCGCCCCATCGTCAACGTCAAGCTCCCCATGGTCAATGATGTGTGTCGGGTCGTGCACGTATCTCCTCAGCTGGGATACGTGGAAGACGTCGTGCACCCGGTGAAACTGAGGTGGTAGAGCCAGGCGATAAGCCACCTCGCCAATCCTGCTGAGGACCTGGAAGGGTCCGATGAAGCGCGGAGATAACTTTCCGCCTTGGCCAAATCTCTGAATACCACGTCGAGGTGAGACCCGCAAGAAGACGTGGTCACCACCCTCGAACTCCAGTGGCCTCTACCTCCTGTCAGCATAAGGATTCTGCCGGCTCTGAGCTGTACTCATCCGCCCCTGGATGACCTGGACCATCTCAGGTCCCACAAGAGCTGCAAGATTTCTTCTTTGCCGATAAGAGAAATCTGGTCTCATCCCCTGGATGAACCACATTCTTCGCCTAATACAGTCAATCCTAACATGGATGATACTAATCCATACCAAGGATGACGTCGTAAGGCCTCGGCGCTACTACTAATAGATCCAACCGTTACTCTCGCCTCCAAGGGTTGAGTCACACTGTCGGCATTAGTGTGTGGTAACTGGGTCTCCTCCAGTAGATGTCTCACAAGTGATGGTCAAGTCAACAGCCAAAACTGGAACCTCTTAGTAACATCACGAAAGAGGACAGGAATGAAAATATCACAAATGTATGCGTCTTTTATTATTGCAGCTCATAATACAAGACGCTACACAAATGCAACAAGGAACCAGAAGTACAAAGGATGTATCCACTAGTTCTGCTCCTGTCCATAGGCTCCCAGAGCTCCATGATCGATGGCCTCGGCTACCTGAATTTGAGCTCTCGCATGTTCACCTACTCCCTGTGGTCGGGGTGGACCTCCTGGTGGTGGTGGTGGTAGAGCCTCAAAACGTCGCCCACCACCTGCTGCTCGGCCAGCTCCTCTGCCTCGTCCGCCTCCTCCCTGCGGACAACCACGGTCGAACCTCTGCCTCTGCCTAGGTGGTTCCTCAACCGTCTGCTTCTCCTCTGCATGGCGGGTCGGGCAGTCACGAGCCATGTGGCCTTGCCCGCCGCATGCATAGCACTGTCTTCCACTCGAAAGACTGGCTCCACGCTGTGTGCCCTGCACTGCTGAGCCAGTGCCCTGAGGTTGTCTGCCTGATGATCTGGTCTTCTTGGACCCCTGAGTCATCCGTTGACTGCCTGCTGCAGATGACTCTGCCACGTGCCGCCCTGCGGTGGGTCGCTGTGCTAGTGTAGACTCAACAAGGAAGCTCTCGATCAGAAGGGCCCGCTCCAGCACTCCTTCCTGGGTCGGGATGCTGAGGGAGATCAGTGATGCCCTGATCTCGTGTCTCAATCACTGCTCGAAGGTCCGGGCCCGGAAGAAGGGGTCCCGTACCATGTCTGTCGAGTAGCGCGAGAGATCGGTAAATCTCGCTGAGTACTGAGCGACTGTCATGCTGCCCTGCCGCAGCTGAAGAAGCTCCTGGATACGCACCGCACGAAGGGTGGCTGGGACGAACTCCGAGCGAAAAAGGCTCTCAAAGTCCGTCCAAAGTAGAGATGCCTCATCGTGCACCTGGAGTATCAAGCTCCACCATCGTCCTGCTGCTGCGTGTAGTAGGCTCGCAGCGAGGATCACCATGAGGTCTGCTGGTGTCCTCACTAGCCTAAACACTCGTACTACTGCCTGCAGCCAGTCCTCTGCTGCCTGGGGATCCGTCTCCCCGCGAAACCTGGGCGGTCGCTGGCGCTGAAACTCATGCAGTGCACTGAGGCTGACAAAGGGCCATGCACCGAAGCCTCGTCGCTCGGTGGGCTGTCGTCACACTCGACTCTCGGAACCCTAGCTGGCTGCCGTCGTGGGGCCATCCTGAATTGGAAACAGGTGCGCCACGGTCAAACAGTATACCTGGTGAGCTGATATAAGTAATCACAAAGAAAACTTTGAAACACACACGCAATCAATGTTTTCGTGCATTAAGTCGGAAATCAGAAGTCAGGGTCCTAGTGTACGGATACGTCGGCCGCCGCACCAACACTGGACTCCCTGGACTGATAACCACACTCAATATGCTAAAAATTATTGCTTCATAGAGAAAAGATCAGAGTTCGCGGTAGAACCGAACTCCTCTGATACCAATTTGTCACGACCCTCCCTCGGGGTCCGTGCCGTGACTACCCCAATCCCGCCTTCCATAGGCCAGGGGCTGGCGACTAACACCAAGGCGTAAATCCCCGTAAAAAGGGAAGGCATTGCCTTTGTAAAGTAAACAAACACCACAGAGTATGCAAGCGGAAAGTAAACACTAAGCAAAAGTAGAGTACAACTGAAAGTGCGGAAAAGTAAATGGGCCAGTATACAAACCCAAACTGAAAGTAAAGTACAACTCGAAAGGGAAAACAGCAACTGAAAAGTAAAAGCCGCTACGCCGAGCTGTCCACCGGTAATCCCAACTGAAGGGTGGGTACAGATAGCTCCACTGCTCCACGGGTCCCGCCGTCCGCTCCGAGCACGTCCCGACCAGTGGTCCACCTCCGGGTACCGTCCCGCTCTGCAAGCCTCAGCCAAGGTCAACGCTGTTCGTCGTCTGCAACCAACACAACGTAGTGCGGGCAAAGCCCGTGCAGGGATGAGTATAAGCTACTCAGTAGGGACTCCAAGGCCCCTGAAGGTCTCTCAAATCCACAAAGGATAAACCACGAAGAAAGGTACAATCACGAAGTAACAACCGTCACTGCTTAGGTATATGCCCATACATATACCTAAGTCATCAAATTTAAATACGCTCCAACCTCCGAGCCCAAGTACAACTCAGTCCACACAGGAAAGTAAACGTATTCCACATAGGAAAGCGAAACGTAATCCACACAGGAAAGCAACAGGATTCAGCTCACACAGGTATACATCTTCAAGGATGATAAAGATGATCTCTGATCCATCTAAGTCGTCGGACCCACAAAGGATCGATAGGTAACTAACCCCCGCAAAAAACCCACACAGGATCGGGCCCACACAGGACCTGTAGGCGCTGGTTCACACAGGACCGCTGAGCGCAAAGACCCACACAGGATTGGACCCACACAGGATCGGGCCCACACAGGACCTGTAGCACTGATCCACGTAGGATCGCTGAGCACTGTAGTCGTCGACATCGAATCCACACAGGATCGGGCCCACACAGGACCTGTAGCACTGATCCACGTAGGATCGCTGAGTGCTGTAGTCGTCGTCGTCGAATCCACACAGGATCTCTGTACTGTCGTTGTCGCAGTCACAGTAGCAGTAGTAGCAGTAGTACTCACAGTAACAATCGCAGCCAGCACTAGGGTTCCCGCACACAGCAAGCTCGTTCGAAGGGTCCGCTCCACGAGCCGAGAGGCTGATACATCAACTGTCACAAAGTCCAGAGTTGATGTATCCAAAAGTTCCGTATCGTCAACAGGAACTCAACGCAACAGACGGCGCGTCGATCGGATGCACGGTCTGAGAGTTATTGGCATTTTCGTCCCCGGGGCCCGGTTGGTTTTTTAAGGCAAAACCAACCCGACCGTACTCCACCTGCGTCCAAACCTCGGGTGGAGTATGCCAAAAGATCCGTCTCACTAAGAGGAACACAACAAAGCTGACGGCACGTCGATCGGACGTCCGTAGCTCAAGATATGAGCGTTTCCGCTCCGAAGGCCCGGTTGGTTTCGTGAACGAACCAACCCGGCCAAACTCAAAGTAATCCGAAACCTTGAGTGCGATAAACCGAAACGACCGTCTCGATCCAAGTATCGCATCGCCGCTGACGGTTCGTCAATCGGACGTCCAGTCTGAAAGATATCAGCCTTTCCGTCTGACACCCACCCTGGGAAACTTCCCAGGAGGTCACCCATCCTGATCACTACTCTAAGCCAAGCACGCTTAACTACGGAGTTTCAACCACGTAGGCTCCCGAAAAAGAAGGTGCGCCTTGAGTATAGTATACCGAAACGACCGTCTCGATCCAAGGATCGCGTTGCCGCAGACGGTTCATCGATCGGAGGTCCGTGGCTCAAGTTATGGCCAAAAGACTGAAGTCGTCTCGAAAACGGGGGGTCCGGGTCCGGGCCGACCCGGCCCGACCCCCCCTGGTCTGACCCGAACCGGGTCGACCCGACCCGGATCCGACCCGGTCCGATGGACCCGGCCCGGCCGGTGGCGGCGCAGCCCGGCCAGCGGCGGCGCGGCCTGGGGGCCGCGCATGTGCCGCACGCGGGGGGGGGGGGGGGTAAACCCCCCCTTTTTTCGGATCTCGTCCGGCCTAAGTCCGGCCGTTTCTTTCTCACGCGGGACCCGCGGGTCCCGCCTCCTAACCAAACCGGCGGCCGGCGCGGCCGGCCGCCTTCTTCTTCTCCGCCGTGGCCGGCCGCCTTCTTCTTCTCCGCCGTGGCCGTAGCCGCGGCTCTTCCTCGATCTTCGGCGGCCGGCGAGGCCGGCCGCCTTCTGGCTGCTCCGCCGCGGCCTTAGGGCCGCGGCCTTCCTGTTCTCCGGCGCCGGCGAGGCCGGCGCCCCTGGCTGCTCCGCCGCGGCCGTAGGGCCGCGGCCCTTCATGATCTCCGGCGCCGGCGGCCCGACTGGCCGCCGGTCGCCTCCTTGTTCCGCCGCGGCCCGTCTCTGGCCGCGGTCTCTTTCGTAAAAAACGACGCGGTGCGTCGGCACCGCGTTTCTTCGTCGCAGCTCGCTCCGGCCATTAATTCTTTTGTTCCTGCGCGGTTGCGACGACACCGCGCTGTCTCCGCTAAATTAACACGAAAGAATAGAAGGGGGAGGAGAATCGGCCGTGTTCGTGCGGTCCGGTCTCCTCCCGTTATAACGATATCAGTTGGCCAATCGTATAAACACAACAATGAATGTTTCACAATTTTTAATAAAATTTGGAACTACGCCCAACGGATTATTCTTTCATGTTCGAGGGAATGAAAACACGTAATTTAAAAAGGACAAACCCCCTACCTTGAAAATTGACGCCACACGTCGGTTATCGCGGAGGAAGGCGTTGCGACGTCGGACGTAGATTCTGTGGACGTCGGGGTGCGTCCAAGGAGGGAACGACGTCTCTTCACTTGTCGCTTAAGACGAAGAAGAGAGGTACGTTGTCGTTGGCGATGATTACCACGGTCGGCGACTTCTCCCTTGTCGAGGAGGAAGACGGAAGAATCTGGGACGCCGAGTCTCGATGGTCGTGGGATCGATGTTCTTTGTCGGAGAAGAACCGTTCTTCACGTTCTTCGTCGAAGACGAAGAAGATCTTCAAGTTTCTCAACGATTCTCCCAATCCTCTCAAGTAACAAAGGAACTAACCCAAAAATAAATCAATCTTACACATAATTTATTAACACAACCCAACCTTTGGAATTCAAGAGTTTGAATTTCAAAAACTCAAAATTAAACTCACTTATTAATTATACATGAGTTGTATAATTAATTAAAAGTTAAGTTGTCAAGCCTTTAAGAGGGAGAGAGGGGAGTTAGGGAATTTGAGGGGTTTGGCACATTAAGTGCAAGGGAGTTTAAGGGGGTAGAAGAGAGTTAAGGGGAAGGTGAAGGGTTGGGGCTCGTGTGGGCCCCACCTCACCTTAATCCTCACTTGGTTAGTTAGGAACTTGTGATTCCACCCCAACTTCCACACTTAGGATATAACCACTTAAGAAGATAAATAAAATAAATATTGTATAACAAATTTATTTTACTCTTCATTTCATCCAGAAAAATAAACATCTCCTCCTAGGCAAACGCAACTTCGGGAAAGGTCTCCTTAAGAGAATATCGGCGCTACGAGTTCATCGGTGTCCTCGGATTTCAATTCCGAGCACCGGATCAAAAGTTAGGAAATCCCGCTCATTCGTTCACTGAACGTACCCGAGCCAATCTTCGGAAATTAATTCCGGGCACTCCGGGCCTCGGAATCAGGTGCCGTTAGAAACCGCGCTCTTGTAAAATTCCAAAGAAAATTAAGAAAAAATTTCCCTTGAATTTTACGGGTCTTTACATGTTATGGATAGGTTGTATCTTATTCATATCCAGAATGATATTAAGTCCTTAAACATTATTACTAATCTTCAAATGAGAGTTAGACTTGAATGGATACGATGGAGAATGAATCTCATCGTGTTCGTGGAGACGGTAGTCCGTACGTACACACGAGCAACAATATAATTCTTTTGATATTAAAATAATATTTAATGGGATGATATATCATATATACAGAATCATTATCATTTTATATTTGTTATCTACATGAATTACACATCATTATTATACCCAACCAAATAATAATGTTTTGAATAAAAATTACACCACGATGTGGAGACGGTAAGCCATACGTACGCACGTATGGTGACATGTCATTCAAAGGATGGATAGAATACTGAAATATAGTTGGACCATTTTTATAATAACATAAAAGTATATATAATATACTGGAGTTATTATTTTATAATGGTAATAACAAAGAAAGATGAACTGGAATAAGAAAGGAACTTGAAAAGGGGTGGTGAAATCATTACCTTTTCTTCGGGTTCTTCCTTTTGATTTGATTAAAAGGGCTCCGTAGGGTGGATTTATGAATAAAGGAAGGCCTCAAGGATGAAGTGAGGGAAGTTGAGAGAGTATTTGGGAAGGGTGAGGATGGGCCAAAAGGCTTTGAATGTGTGAATTAGTGAGAAGATGCAGTTCCCTTTTATAAGAGTGGTGAGGGGCAGCTTTGGAAAAGCTAGAAATATTATTTTATAATAAATTCATATTTGGATTATAATGGCTCCAAAGTGGATTATTTAAAGGTTTAGGTGGGTATGGGTCGAAAACCACACAACCAATAGAATTTAGGAAGGTTTGGGTCATTATATTACCCTTATCGTTTAGTTTTAACTCTTAGTTAATTAGTTTGACACTTACCATGTCACTTTGTATTTTTTATAATATATAGTTAATAAACATACTATATACATCCAAGTGACCCCCAAGTGGTCCATTAATGATAAAACTATCGTGATATAAGTATCTTTGCCATTCCTTAGATTTCTAGGAATTGAATATCAATTAATAATATAATATTTGTTTTAAAAACTCTTTTATGTAAATCTTGACACTATTTGGAAAATTGATTTCTTTGTAAAAATCATAACAGAATGATTACTTAGAAAAAATTTAATTAAATCAATCCTAACATGTCATATTAACATATAAAATTAGTGTAATTCATAAAATGTCTCAAATTATATTTGTTTGGGTATTTATAATATCAATTATTTTAATTTTTTCACTATTATGGTCATTACTGCATCATCATTGTGTCATAAATAAATTAAATAATTCTATATCTAAAAATTATAAATATAATACCACTATGTAGTAAAAATTTTTATCTTTCTAATGAATATTTAATATCGAATCTTTCTTATGTATAACCCTATCATAAAAATGTTTTAGTAAATAAACTTTGATTTTAACTCTTTTAACTCTTCTTTGAATTAAATAATAATAAATGTCATAATCTAATCCCAGTAGACCTAAATGATAATATTTTATTCCTAAGGATATTTTTGGCCGAGATACACTTGTACAATAGAATTATGACATGTGTTAGAGTAATATTAATATCAATTTTACCCTTAATTACCCTATTTACTTTTAACCGTGGTAAATAAAAGTAAAAAGTTACTATTCGCCAAAAAGTATTTTCATCTCCTTGAGCCACATTTTTCTCCTTGATATTAACTGTGTCTCTCAGATTTTTGAAAATCCACTCATAGAAGCGGTAAAATTATGTTTTATGAATAATTCAGTTTTTTAACTACAACTTAGTGGTTTAACTATTTATCAAAAAATGATGTTTTTCTGAAAAATACCAAAAATTCACCCTAGGCTAATTTCGTTATTCCGAATCAAAAAATGAAGTCCATTTTAAAAAATAAAATTTATAAATTTAAAAAGTGGGTGTTAATATTCATAACGGGTAGTTTGATTGGTTGCGGTGTGTTAGAACTTGATGTTGCGTACAACACACGCTACTGCATTATTCAAAGAGAAGCATACCGTAAAAGCTTGGGGTGTTGCGTTTTTTCAATCCTTGTTCCAACCGTGTATCCTCTCTATCAAAAGGAATAATAGGCTCTGTGGATTTATAGGTAACCCATATGTTATGTAAACCCAAATGGAATCTGTGTGAATAGAACTATCTAGCCTTTCATGGTTTTCAACCCCCATTAATGATTTTCAAACATTGAATCACACATCTATAAATAACAATGTAAAGGTGCATTGTAACTACTAACAATGCACTAACCATTTTCCATGCACTGTATAAACCCATCTCCTCTCTATTTCGTGTCTATGTTTATAAGGAAACTCCCAAGTCCATACCTTCTTCTGGGAGGAATTAAATTTACAATATAAAATTCATTTAAATATAAATTATATAGTATCATTCCTCACCTATAATTTAATGATTAACATTACCAATGACTCAAAAATGTATTTATAATTATTAAAAAAAACACTAGGTTCTCTGTATTATATTTTCAAGGATACTAATCAATCTAGAGAATATCCATATATTAGATTCCCTATCATTAGATGGTCGTTCATACTTTTTATTTCATTAGGTATTGAATATATATCTCTGTGTGAGATAAAACACCAATAATAGTTTTTATGTTTTTCATTTATATTAATTCCATTTAAATATATTTTGGATTATTTAAAATTACCATTGAAGGAGGAATATGATGATTCTAAAAATGATGATCATATTAAAATATTACGAGTCCCTAATTGAACGAAATATATTATCAAATGGTATAATAGAATAAGCTCATGGATTATTCTTTTATGGTGTTGTTTTTGTGGGATATTTTTATTGTAACTATTTTTTTTGTTGGTGATATATATGTTTTTTAATAATTTTATAATTTTGATGCATGTCGACATTATTATGTTCTCGGAGTCACCTTCCTCAAGGGATGATTATATAATGTTTTATAACTCACCACTATATAAGAAAAACTTTTTATTCATTTCATGTGATCATATATATTTTTAGGTTTAGTTGGTGGATGATCATCAAACTCAAATATTTAATGTGGATATAAAATCTGATTCATGGATTCATCATTATGGATGAACATTTTTTTAATATTCCATTCAATGATTCATTAAATTTTTCATATATGTGTTATTTTTATAGAATGTATTATATAGTTTCGTTATATAATATAATGGAGATAATATATATATATGTATGTATATAAATTCTTGAGTTATATTTAATGGACGATTATATATTTAGATAATTATGGATGTTGTTTCATATTTATAGATTAAATCCTCCATTTATAGGTTATTGTTAAAATAATTATTTGTTGATAACTAAGGTAAAGTTGATAGAATGTGACCTATTATAAAAGTTCATGGGGGATTTAAATTATTGGAAATAATGGGAATGAAATTATTTCTTATGTAGAATATCATATTTTCATAACGATGTGAATATATATTTTGGGGAATGTCTGATGTATAATAAAATAAATATTTTTATATTGAATATTTTCAAATTATGACTCCACATATTTAATTTGTGTTTATCACATCATAACATAAAAAATGGTGGATTTTAACTTTCCATTGGAATTTATTATCTTTATAATTTCATCATTTTGAGGTCAATTAAACAATAAATTTTTTTGATCAGTTTCCATCATTAAGGAAATGGTATAATTTATATCATTTCATCAAATCATAATTGAATTTTTTAAAAATATTTTTAAATTTCACATATCAATTAGGATTAAAATATTATATAATATCATAATTTTTTGTTTTATGAAATTCAAATGAATTCCCATGATGATTAGGAATTATTTTATATAAAATAATAATACTCAGTGATATTATTTTTAAATATTAATTTTTATAACAAGTAATAACTCATATAAATCATCATATATGATTTTATACATGCATTAGAGAACAATGGAAAACATATGTGACCTATTCTAGGGTTGCTTCAATTATTGTATTATTCCAATGATTTATTATATACAATTGATTTTAAAGTGTCTTCACATCAAATTAAAATTAATCAACAACATTTTTTGAAATGATTTTTTAAATAATAATATTTTTATTATTTTATAGTCCTAAAACTAATAAAAACATATTTTTAATAAATTTTTTATTTTAGTTTATTTATTAAAACATATAATATTGTAATTAATATATTTTATTTATTTTTTAATAAATAAGTTAGTAATAATAATTTTATTTAAATCATGTAAATTATAAATAAAATAATATTTTTATCGTGACAGGTACGTTTAAATTTGGCCAGTCTAGTAGACAGGTCATGATTTTATTTTATTAATTATCATTTTGGAGGATAATATGTACATTATAATAATAAATTTGAATAAATATTTTAACATTTAAAATATAGGTAAAATTGTGTAAATTTTTTATAATTATTAATTTAATTATTTTTACAGATTTTTTATCTGATATGTTTGATTAATTATTCATTAATTATTGTAGTAAAGAATATATTCCCATTCATGATAAAATGAGGTATGGAAGCCATATAATATACATTTGATATTTGGTATGGTCTATTGTTAAGAAAATTATACATCTTATAAAAATAAGAATATTAGGGAATTTCATTAACCATATTGTAGAGGTAACATCCTGATACCCCTTTTATAATTGTTTATTTCATTATTTTGATCAACATTTATTGATCCAATTAAAGTTGGTTCATGCATTTTTTGGTAAATTTTACTTTTTTCTATGATGGTTCCTTGTTGAGACATGAAATATATAATTAATGAATTATTCCTAGGAAACCATATGAATTTTGTAAGTTTTGAATAGTGATGTTTCACATGGTTGGTTCCAAGTTAGAGAAACCATGTGAACAAAACATATTGTTTTTATAGCGGAATGAAATAGGCACACATTTTCCAAAACATGAAACCAAACCCTAGGAACAAGATTAGTAAATATATAATTTTATTTTAACATTGAAAATTCAATCAATTGATCTAAAAAAACTTCACGAATCATTAATGTTAAAACCTATGAATTTAAAATTGAAATATGTAGATTCCAACCCTTATGAAGATCATTTCCAAAGGATATATAAGAAATAGATCCAAGAAAATAATGTCTTTTTTCTTCCTCAATAAATGTTTTTTTCAATATCTATATAGTTTTTCTTTCAAGGGTAATTATATAACAAACATTATGATCGTATCAATTGGCTGTGTCTTTATAGAAGTGCTTTTCCTATTGTTCATTGATGAAATTTGAAGGAGGAAATTGATTCTACCTAAATCATTTTTTTTATTTTTGAATTATATTTTCATGTCTGGCATCTCGGGCCCAGATTCCACATAAACAGTGCCCTAATCCTAGTAGGACACATGGCCTCTAGCGCATCTCCCCAAATACTAGAGGATGTAGACTAGTAGTGATGACCAAGGGTGTGTCCATGGGGATACTATTCCTTCATTATAAAAGTGTAGAATAGCGGATGGATGTAAATATCGATAAATAATGGATGAAATATATGTAAATAGAAGGAAAATGGTAAAACAAATAGACAATAGTAATAATAACTAATTTAACTATAATAACATCCATGTATACATTAACTGATGATGATATTTCAAGTCCCTAGAAAATTGGAAAACATGGATACAAGACAATAATAACATATTGCACAAATTTATAAAAAGATAAAAATATAGACCCAAGAATATAAATATCTAACTCATTCATCTACTATCAAGATTCATATTAAACAACAATCAATCAAGTATTTTAAGCTTTATGCTTCCCAAATTCAACACATGAAACCATGTATTCTAAATTGGGTCACATACGATGCCCAGAGAGGGTTTGAGATAAATCATAGTGGGCCAACACAAATGATATCTATAACATTTGGAAAATGTAATGAAAATGTATCAATGTGTAGGAATTCATATATAAAGAAAATTAGTAAAATGTAACTAATTTCCAAAGTACCTTCTTCTACCCATAACTATTGTTTGAATGTTACCAGTCGGTTTATTTATTATTACCAGTTTATAAATGAGTCACATGTTAACCATGGTGAAGGTTTTAAGAACCCATATCGTCCATTGATGTGTGTTTTTCCTTTTTCAAGTGTTTTTGAGAAAAGAGGAGTTTCTGGAAATTTATGAAGTACACGTCGTGTACTTTATGAGTGCACATCATGTACATACTTATTGTAGGAGGTTGTGTTCTGGCCGTGTAGTATCCACACACATGGTTGTTTGAGAGTGTTTGGAGGCCGCATAAATAGGAGTACATTAAATGAGAGTACACACCATGCAATTCAAAAGTACAAGCCGTTTATTTTGTTTTTTTGTCATTAAACTCTCCGTAGTAGCATCTAACGAATAAAACACTCATCATTTAGGTCTCTTTCTTCCAAGAGAACCCGTATGGGTGTGGATATTGGATGAACCCCCAAGCCTCCATACGTCCTCCAAATCAAACACCATCGGTTTCGTTGGATTCGCATCGGTGAGTTCTTTCTTCACCTAGAGCATTGTTTTCCAATTCCTAATCTTTTCCATGTTATAGTGGGTTGAATTTTTTATATGTTTTCACTGATCTATAGTATTATAATGTGATTCAAGACTCAAGGATCACTTATAGAGATCTAATAACACCAAGGAAAGTGGTTTGTGCCTTTTTATTTGATGTCTTTGAGTATTATGTGCAAATTCCACCAATAACCTTGAACGGGGTATTGCTTGATTACCATTTTGCCTATGTTGATGCCTGATATTCTTATGTGCCCAAGTAGATGATAATTGTAAATGAATATGGTTTAATTTCTATGCTTGTGATGTTTTCCCCATGCTTGTTTTGTTTACGACCGTTGGTCCTGTTAAACCAGTTTGGTCTCCTTTCCTATTTTCCATGCCTGTTGTTGTAGGATGGAGAGTTTGTTTTCCTGACATGGTTGATATTCTATAGAATGATTAGCCAAGTATTTATGTAGTTTTACTATGGAAATATTTCTTTTATATGCTCGTTGACCTACATAGGGCCGTGAGAACCTGGTGTAGTATACTATAATGGGGATTGATCGAGTGAGCTTCCTCATAGAGTCTTTGAGCACGTTAGGATAGAAAGGGGATAGATTGAGTGAGATTTCTCAGAGATCCTAGTACCACTTGGGGATATAGGGTGAATTGAACGAGTGAGCTTCCTCAGTGAGTCCTTGTCTGCTTTAGTCTATAAGGGGAATTGACTGAGTGAGCTTCCTCAGAGAGTCTTTGTTTTCATTCCTCAACTATTTAGACTATAAAGGGAATTAACTAAGAGTTATTTCTTAGAGATTCTATGAATGGCTAGAGATAAAGGGGGAATTGACCTAGTGAGATTCCTCATAGGTTCCTTGACCTTGGCGCTATAAGGGGAATTTACTGCGTGAGCTTCCTCAGAGAGTTCCTGACTACCTTTGACTATACGGGGAATTGACTGTGAGTGCTTCTTCAGAGAGTAGTCATATACAGAACCAGAGGGGTTAGGCTGACTGTACTGCCTAGAGGGTTTCTTGTAATTGCTAGGTAAGACCATAATGGATGGATACAAGGCCTTCTAGAGGGTCACCTATTTTTCTTTAGCTGTTTCTTGACATTGAACTGTGGATTTCTTACTACTAAGTACATTTCTTTTTACTACATTCTGTAATTTTATCTTCCATATAATCACTAACTATTAGACACATAACATTGGTTTGTTTCCTACTAGGATATAGTATTACACCCTATTTTGGTCGTTCTTTTGGGCCCAAACAGATTGTATTGTTGCATGTATAGATAAGGGCAAGCACCCTTCTACATCAGGTACTTGACTTTCTATGGAGCTAGAGAGAATGGGACCAAGCTATGTATTGTGATGCTGAGGAGTTTATCTAAATTATTTTCCACTTTGGATTAGAATTGTTGTATTCTAGAATTGTGACATTTTCTGCTATTTTCCTAGACATATATGTATCATGCATCACTTTATATATATGTGCTCCATTTGTTTATCATTTCAGTCTTCCATTGATTATTGTTGTTGGATATTTACTACTTATACTATTTTATATATTTTATCTTCTATTGTGTTACTCTTCCAAGGAGGGAATAGTTTCCCCATTATCACACCCAAGGCCCTCGCTGCTAGATGGTAACCTCTAGTGTTCGTGGAAATGCGCTTGAGGCCATGTGACTCTCCGGGTACATGACACCTCTGGTGGATTCCAGAACTGGGACGTTACAATGTGGAATTAGTAGAATTGTTTTCTCTTGACTTACAATTTGGAGCCTTTATCTAGGGATAAGACGTAATAGGTACATGGTAATAATATGTGCCCGAGTGTAGCTAACCCATGTACAAGGAAAAGCCAATCTACCTTGTTTATTGTAGTCTTTATGGTTTTCAATTTTACAGTAGATTTGATTTTACCGTTGGGTGATTCACATGTTTTCTGTTGTTACCATTGATGTTATTTGGGTTCAGTTACATTCGCAACCCAATGAGATGAGGGTATTACATCTCATGCATCATATTTTCACTTTCTATGAATCACATGACATTCATTCATGGCAAGACATCTAGGATGCATTAGCGATTGAATGTTGTTGTGATGGATGTTTTGTAAAATATGCATGATGTTGTGATAGATTCCTTGATAAAAATATATTCTTCATGTTAGAGCATTGATTGTGTAAGTCTTTTCCTGAATGAATGCCAAACATTGGTTCTTGTGGTGTTATGGGTCCTCATGGACCGGAATTTGGTGGGTCATTGACTTTATTACCTTGTTTGTAACATGTATTGGATTCCAAAAATTGATTCGCAGGGATTATGGGCTCTCACGGATCAGAATTTGGAACTTTCAGTGTGTGTTTTAGTGTTTTCTAGGCTCTGGAGAAGTTTCTGGGGCTTACTATCCAGAAAACCCAAAATACACACTGTATAGTTTTGAATACACGCCATGTGTTATTCTCTTCGAGAAGAAATAGTTTTTCATAAGTATGCATCGTGTACATTATGTACATACCGTCTAGTCTCTAACCGTGTCATAGGCCATGTGGGAGGAGACATGGGATGGGTAAAAGATTGTGACAACACACCATGTACCGGTTGTACATGCCATGTGGTGTTGACCCTGTGTCCGCCCGTGTAACCAAAAACTCAGAAAGATAAACCTTAAGATATACAGGTCATGTTGGGATTGAACACACCGTGTAGGCTAACCCAGGTACCCGGTTGTGTCTCTAACAACATGGGTCGATTTTATCCTTCTTAGTACTCGTTGTGTCCATCTAGAACATGTCGTGTAGTGTCAGCCATGTAGCCAACAGTGTAACTAACCACATGGTTGGATGGGACTTCTTAATACCCACCATGTCCTTCTAGAAAATTCCATGTAGTCTGACTTGGGTACATAGGTCATGTCACTAACAACACAGGACATGTGAATCTTATTGGGTACAATCCGTGTCTAACTTAAACACGCAATGTAGTTTTCTCTTAGGAGAGCCGTGTGGCTTAACCGTGTAGAAGGACTCGGGTAGGGGAAGAGGATTCAGGTACATGTCGTGTGTTAGGAGAACACGCTATGTGTTTGGGGTGTTACACGACCAGTTTAAGCAAGAGTACACGCTCATGTGAATGACATCAGGGGACAAGCCGTTTAAGAATTATACATGCCATGTAGTCATGTTTTTCAAAACATAAGTGATTTTTTTCTCTTAATCCTTTCTAGAACTTCTATTTTTTTAGTCCTTGATTATCTTGATCTAAGGTGTGCACTTGACCTTTCAGAGTCATGGCCCTGATACATAATCCAGTAGTCCGCCAGATACCAAATGGTAATCAGACGTTGGATATGGCTGATCAGGGATTTCCAGCAGATCCTCCTGTCATTCTAGTCTTGGCACTAGCCATTATACCCGACACATGAGATGATTCTCAGTTCAGAGAGGGCTTTATGAGGCTGATTCATACTTTTCAGGGAGCACCATCTACAGGCCCGTCAATGGAAGAATTGACGTGGGACTTTCAGCAACATCATCCTTCAACTTTTTCAGAGGTTAGAGGACCCCTGGTTGCAGAGTCATGGATTGAATCCACACTAACAATTTTTGAGCATCTGGAGATACCTCCAGAGAAGAGGGTGAAGCTTGCTACCTACATGCTTCGGGACTCCATCAAGAGGTGGTGGGAGGTGATATCACATGCAGTTCTCCTGGATAGTATGGCTTGGAATGAGTTTCAGAATATCTTATAAGATTACTTCTACCCGGAGACATTGAGGGCCGATCGGTCCCTAGAGTTCATGATTTTTTATCAGGGTACTCTTACTGTTATAGAGTATTACTCTCGCCTCACATAGCTATAACATTTGACATGTATTATAGGAGGTGATGAGTTGTTACTTGAACGGATGTTTCAGGATGGTCTGAGGCACGACATTCTATCGCAGGTGGACATCATTAGGTTGACATCGATATCCTCTATCCTCAACTAGAAACTAGTCACAGAGCGCAATATGAGGAATTCTAGAGCAGTGAGCCAGGGCGGTTCGACATCCAGAGTTAGTATTACACCTAATGATAGCATGATGTGCCGTAGAGAGTCTGCACGAAGAGATCATAGAAGGTGAGATGCATCTTATGGTATTCATGTGGTGTGCTACCAGTGTGGTAGAAGCGGGCATACGAGTCCATGTTTCCCGAGAGACCCAATGGAGTGCCGATCATGCAAAAAGTTGGGACACCTTTCACATTTTTGTCAGTTCTTTTCTCCATCAGCTGGTGATAGGGGTTCTTTTATGACACCTCGTTCAGGAGAAGTGCCACCGGTTTCTCACCAGTTTGGGAACTGGAGTTCATCTGGACACTC
The DNA here is from genome assembly GCA_963277665.1 of Viscum album. Lineage (NCBI taxonomy): Eukaryota > Viridiplantae > Streptophyta > Magnoliopsida > Santalales > Viscaceae > Viscum > Viscum album. Next base: position 1,148,090,217 of record OY728148.1, read on the forward strand.
TGACTGAGGTGGTGGTCACATTTGCGGTATTCAGTCACCAGTAGACCAGTGAAAGCATGGTTTATTAGCTCAGAGTGGTCAGGTAGGGCCATAGGGCCACTATAAAGCTAGGACTTTGCAGTGGAGAAGACCCAGCAAGAGAAGGATCCCAAAACCTCTATAGTTCGAGGTACGATCTTAGTTGCCTACGTTTTATTATCAAATCTTTAAAACAAAAGGGCTTCACACAGTTTTATCTCTGTTTCTATTGTGGAAAGCCATGGGCTCTAAAACTTTTCTTCTACCGATATCTTGACGCTAGACACTCCGTTGAGGACGAGAACGTCAAGCGTGTGTCAGTGCAAGGAGTTCCCTCTTGATGTTGGTGGGGGTAACATCTTATTTGATCATTGTGTCGTAGAGATGACATGTAATGATGTATTTCTTGGAATGGACTAGTTAGTCCCCTTCATGGAAATTGTCGATTTCTATCGTCTTAGGGTTAGTTTCATGTCACCATATGGTAGGTCATTTCTTCTCAAGGGTGAGTGGGATGTCTAGGAGAGCATAGTAGGTCCATAGCATCTTGGGTTGGGAGGAGTTATAGCCCAGATTGCTAGTATATATCTGGATGACCATGGGACTTCACAGATGGTATTTTTTCAAGGGGAGGATCGTTTCAGAGAAGTCTTCATAGATTAATTTTCATGTCTTCCTCTAGAGCGTGAGGTATACTTTTCTATTGATCTTGTGATTAGAGCGGAACCAGTGTCAATTCCTCCCTATAGGATGGATACACCTGAGTTGCATGAGCTCAAGAAGTAGTTTTTGGAGTTGTAGGCAAGGGGTTTCACCTGAACTAGTACTTCTCCTTGGGGTTTGTATGCCCTTTTTGCGAAGAAGGAAAATGGTACCCTTAGGATTTGTGTGGAGAATCTGAAGCTGAACCAGTTGCTGGTCAAGAATTGATATCCCTTACCTAGGATTGATGATCTCTTTGATCAGCTTTGAGGAGATCGGGTGTTCTCAAAGATTAACATGAGGTCCTTTTATCATCAGTTGTGTGTTAGACCATCAGATATACCTCTTAGAGCCTTTCATAGTTGGTATGGTCTATACAAATATATGGTTATGTCGTTCGGTCTCACGAACACACCTACAGTTTTCATGGAGCTAATGAACCATGTGTTCCATCAATGCTTGGATTACTTTGTGGTTCTGTTCATGGACGATATATTTGTGTACTCTCACACTCAACACTACCATTCTACACATATTGAGATTGTTCTAAGAACACTGAGAGAGAATCAGTTATATTCTAACCTCTCAAAATGAAACCTTTAGAAAGACCAAATTCACTTTTTTGGTCATGCTATCTCAGATACATGAGTATTCGTAGTCCCAGAGAAAGTGAGAGCAGTAGTTTCTTGGGAGCAGCCGAAGAACGTAATTGAGGAATGGAGTTTTCTAGGGCTGGCTGGATACTACAAACACTTCATTCTAGACTTTTCACGCTTAGTAGAACCACTGACATGTCTGAATTAGAAGGGTGTGATGTTCTTATGGTCATATTCTTGTGAGTCATCATTTTTGGAGAAAAAATAGAGGTTGACTTCAGTATATATACTTGTATTTATAGAGTGGGAAAAAGGTATACTGTTTATTTTTTTTCATCAGGTATCGGGCTGGGAGTTGTGCTTATGCAGGGAGATTAAGTCGTTTCGTACGGGTCTCGGTAGTTGAGGCCACATGGGATAAATTAACCGACGCACGATCAGGATTTGGAATATATTGTTCATTACTTATGATGTTGGAGACATTATCATTTGGGAGAGCATTTTGTGGTTTTCACATACCAAAAAAGTATCAATTACATCTTCACTCAGTGTGATCTAAATTTGAGACAACGAAGGTGGGTTGAGTACCTTCAGTCTTTTGACATTGATCATGAATATATGCCCATGAAAGGAAACGATGTGACTAATTTGTTGAATAGGAGGACTCATATACAGGAAGATCCAGAGGCCAACATTGAGTGTCTGCTTATGGCTTTGTTCTCTAAGATGCATCTGTAGGTGCATGATAGACAAGGGAAGACATATCTACCTTCTGTAGATGTTAACTATATGCTTCTTGATCGATTTCGAATGAGGAAGCTACCAGATTATGAAGGAATAGTCCTAAGGGAGAGTGTGTAAGGAGAGGACCTTAATCCTTGATGGACCACAATCGAGGATGAGATCTTGAGTTTCCAGGGGCGCATATGGGTGCCAAAAGATATACGCGGTATGTTGATGCATGACATTGATTTCTCAGTTTGGGAAGTTCATCCTGTCATCACCAAGATGTATCTTGATCTAGACCATCAGTATTGGTATCCATCTATGAATATGGATGTTTTTGGTTTCATCATGTGGTGTTCCACTTGTCAGCAGGTGATGGCGGAGCATCAAAGAACATTAGTGATTTTGCAGCAGTTACCCATTCCTGAGTGGAAGTGGAATGTTGTCATGATGGATTTCGTGACAAGGTTGTCGAGGTGGCCTCGAGGGAATGATACAGTGTGGGATGTCATTGAAAGGGTTACAAAGGTTTCTCACTTCATGCCGATTAAGGAGGCCTTCAGTGTTGAGGAGCTGGTACGGTTGTACATTAGTGAGATCGTACATATTCATGGAGTTCTACACTCCATTGTTTCAGACAGGGATGCACGTTTTACCTCTCGAGTTTGGTAGGGGCTTCTGAAGGCTTGGGGTACACAGGTAATTTTGAGTACATCATACCATCCCCGGACAGATAGCCAGTTTGAGCGTATGATTCTAGTGCTTTAGGATATGCTCTGATCATGCATTCTGGATATTGGAGGTTCGTGGGAGAAGCATTTACCTCTTGTGGAGCTTTCTTGCTATAATAGTTTTCAAGAAACTATTCAGATGGGACCATATATGGATTTGTACGGTATGCCATGCCGATCACCACTAATTTGGCTGGAGGTAGAAGTGGCAGATTTTTTGGGACATCGCCTTGTTTTGGAGACCACAGAGCAAATAGAGTTAATTCAGAAGAAGATGGCTACTGCACAGTCTCATCAGAAGACTTATGCTGATCATCAGATACAACCTCTGAAGTTTGAGTTCGTGGATCATGTTTTCCTACATGTCACACTGAGGTTGGGGAAGAAGAGGATTAGGATAATGCGTAAGCTTCTGCTGAGGTACGTCAGGCCATTTGAGGTGTTGGAGGGAGTTGGGACAATTGCCTGTCGGTTGTAGTTAACTCATAGGTACCGGGATATGCATGACATTTTCAAAGTTTCTCAGCACCGATGTTACTTTTCAGACCCGTCTCTTGCTTTCCAACCTGAGGAAGTCGAGTTGGAGGTGTATTCATATTCTGAGGAGCATCCTATCTAGAATCTCGATCGTAGTACAAAGGTTCTCCATGGCCGGTCTGTTTCTCTATGTACGGGTGCTATGGCAGCACGAGCAAGAAGAAGACAAGACTTGGGAGGGGTAGGCCGACATATGAGAACAATGTACAGAGTTGTTCAAGGTTTCTCCTTATTGTCCACTCTAGGGAAATTCATGGAGATATTTCATTAAGGGGGGAAGTTTGTAAGAACCTGGATCTTCTTTTTTGGTATGTTATTCCTTTCTCTAGAGTTTTAGAGAAAAGTGGTGTTTTGGGAAATTTCTGAATTACACGTCATTTACATTATGAGGACACACCGTTTATATCCTTTCTACATGAGGCAGTGTGCAGGCCATGTAGTAGCCACACACACGGTAGCGTGGGATTGTTTGGAGGTTGTATAAATAGGAGTATGGAAAAGGATAGTACACACCATGTACTACAAAATCACATGCTGTGTTTTTTTTTCATTAAATGCACTGGGGTCGCGTCTGATGGATAGAACACTCTACTTTTAGGTCTCGTTCATCCGATAAAACCTGTATGGCCGCTGATCTTTGAAAAACCCCCAAGCCTCCATCCGTCCTCCGAATCAAACACCATTAGTTTCATTGGATTCTCATCGGTGGGTTCTTCCTTCTCCTAGAGAATAGTTTTCCAATTCCTCTGATTTTCCATGTTATCCTTGGTTGAACGTTTTATAAATTTTCATAGATATATGACATTATAATGTGATTAAAACCTCTAGGATCACTTATACTGATCAAATAACACCTAGGTAGGTGGTTTGTGCCTTTCTGTTCGAAGTACATGAGTATTATGAAAAAATTCCACCAATACACTTGAACGGGGAATTGTGTGTTTACCATTTTTCCCCTGTTGATGCCTTCCATGATTGTGTGCCAGTGTAGAGGATAATTGGACATGAAGAGGGCTGAATTTTTATGCTTTGGATGTTTTCCCCATGCATGTTCTTTTTATGATAGTTGGTATTCTTTAGCTAGTTTGGCCACCTTGCCTGTTTTCCATGCCTGTTGTTCTAGGATAGAGAGTTTGTATTTATGACATGCTTGATATCTTGTAGAAGGATTATCCAAGTAACTCTGTAGGTTTTATTTGGACATATTTCTTATCTATACTCGTTTACCTACATAGGTACGTAAGAAGCTGGTGTAGTATACTATAAGGGGGATTGAACGCGTGAGCTTCCTCAGAGAGTCTTTGATCACTTTAGGCTATAATCGGGATAGACTGTGTGATATTCCTCAGAGACCTAGGACCACTTGGGTCTATAGGGGTAATTGATCGAGTGATCTTTTTAAGAGAGTCTTTGTCTTCATTACACTATAAGGGGAATTGACTGAGTGAGCTTCCTCAGAGAGTCATTGTTTTTATTCATAAACTTTTTAGACTATAAGGGAAATTGACGATGTGTGCTTCCTCAAGGAGTATATGGACGACCTAGTATATAAGTGGAATTGACCGAGTGAGCTTCCTTATAGATTCTTTGACCATGCGGCTATATGGGGAATTGACAACGTGAATTTCCTCAAAGAGTTCCTGACTACATTAGACTATACGGAGAATTGACTGTGAGTGCGTCCTCAGAGAGTCTTGATATACAGAACTAGAGGGGTTAAGCTGAGTGTACTACCTAAGGGATTGCATGTAGTTGTTAGATAGGGCCTGAGCGGATGGCTTTGAGTACTTCCATAGGGTCACCTGTTTGTCTTTAGATATTGCTTGACATTGAACTGTGGATTGTTTACTGCTGAGTACTATCCTATTTACTGATTTATGTACTTTTACCTGCCATATATTCACTGACTGTTATTCCTAGGCCTTTTGGTGGTTTCCTACTAGGATTTAGTGTCACACCCTGTTTGGCTCATTCTTTTGGTCCCAACCAGATTATATTGATGCAGGTATAGAAAAGGGAATGGTCCCTCCTACTTCATGTACTTGATTTTCTGTGGAGCTAGAGAGCATGGGACCAAGCTATGTTTTGTGATGCTGATGAGTTTATCTGCTTTCTTTTTCACATTTTTTTACTACTCTTTTATTCTAGTATTGTGACATGTTTGGATAGTTTCCTAAAAAATAAGTGTTATGCATCACATTATATATATGTGCTCCAGTTTATCATTCCAGTGTTCTGTTGATTACTGTTGATGGATATTTACTGCTTCAACTATTGTATATTGTTTATCTTCTTCTATGTTACTCTTCAAATGAGGGAATAGTTTCCCCACTATCACCCTAAGTCCCTCGCAGGTAGTCGGCAGCCTCTGGCATTGGGGGAAATGCGCTTGAGGCCATTTGACCAACTGGGTAGGGGGCACCTCTGGGTGGCTTCTGGAACCAGGACGTTACAAAGGTTCCATGTTATGATAAAGAAACCTATAATGATATTACATAATGAAGATAAATGGTAATAAACCAGACAATGTAGAACATAAGGGTTTCCAACACAGTAGTAACTATAGCCTGTCTAAGGATAAGAGTGTAATACAACAAGCATATTCAAAGGAATTCCACAAAAATGTGCCTACTAAATCGAAGGATATCATCCATGGTATGATTGGGATAAGAGGAGATTGGGCCTTATTTGTAGTAACCAAGAAACTTACTTGTCAATGTTGTATCTAAGGAGTGTATCTAAGGCACCATATAATAATATGTGGAGATCCTCCATTGTCATATTGGACATCCAATAACAAAAGGGAAGGGGATCTAGGTGGGACTCAAACTCTGAATGATGTATCCTTGAATCAGAATGGGGTTCTCGAGTCTCATGGAATTCCCTAATAGGAATCCATGCTGATCTCAATTCATGCCATTTTTATTTGATTATGAAGTCATATAATATTTCATTTGGTTCAATCCATTCCATCCATTAGAGTTATAAGGTCAAGTAGAATGAAACCACCGGTTCAATACATTCCTTTCATTACTGTGGTAAGGTCTTGTAGCATATATCCTTCTAGTCAAGTCATAATTATTCAATAATTCAATTTAGTTATTTCCTTGGATTTAATTAGTGTAACTATGTGAAGTAGAATGAAACCATTCATTAAATCCATTTAATGAATATTCCATATTAACGGGTTATTCTACTACCTTCCATCAATATGGTAAGGGGTTATAAGAATATGAAACTGACCATTCATTTACAATTAATCTAGATAACTCATATCCTTAGTATACTTCTGAATTAAAATTTCACATTTCATTATCAAATTGAAGCACATACCATATGAAAATCATCTGGTGATAATACATGGTACATTCTATTATTCAATTCTCTTTAAAAAATCATTTAATTTAAAATAGAATATCACACCCTTGTAATTGTCATAACAAGGCACACCCGAGCGGTGGTTAAACATGTCAAAACACTAAAATGACAATTATGGCTAACATCCTACATGGGATGCATATATTTGGGGGAGTAATGAAAAAATAATAATAACATATATAGAAATAAATTATCCATAAGGTTATAATTATTATAATCATGCAATTTAATTTCTATTAATGACACGTGGTGAAATCAGTGGGTCCCACAAAACAAATCAAAAATCAATGATCTTGAGGGATGAGTTATGGACCCACAACCATAGGTTTGCATGATCCACCACCTCCAGTATTTTTCATTAATTTTACTTAGATAGGAGTATGTATCTTAAAAATAGAAAAACACTCAAACCCCAATAACTCATTCGAGATCTGCATAGATGGAGAACGACTAAACGGTACTCAAGTACTCCCCGTTTCGCCTCCAACGTGATGAAGAAAAGCTCGATAGGGTTCCGAATTATGGAGATCTCTTAATTAAAACCATACAAGTTTAATGGTCTCCCAAATGAGAACCACAAAGGTATATCCTATATAATCTCGGATTTGGGAAGTATAAGGGAAGATAATGTGATCATTATGGGTAAAAATGACAATTTACCCCTCAAATAGAATGTGGACATTTTTATCACATGGTTTCTACAACAATGCTCAAACCATGAACAGGTACCTGGGAGAAGGGGTTCTCACATGGTAAGGTCGCACGACAATGCAAAAACCATGTTATATGTTTTCGTCCAGAAATTTCATTCTAAACGGGTTGGATAATCATGAACCAATGAAGAGATTACCATGCGACCTGGCATGTTTCCCGATAATGTTCTCTTCCGGTTTCGGAACATTTCCAGCACACCCCTAAGACCATTTCTAAATCATTATGAATTCAGATTAGATCCAAATTAATGATTTATCCATAAATTTTAAAACATTTTTCCCGAGTCAAAATCCAGCTTCATACAATCATTCACCCTTAAATAAACTCATCCTCGAGTTCACCTTTCATGTGGGTCGACACATTGTCTACGAAAAATTATGGCTACTCAGTAGGTACATCTCCTCCCTCTCCCAAATCTCATGTTGTACTTACCCATGCTGCCATATCAACCATACTAGAGGGACATACAATCCTAGGCGAGCCTTCATAGTTTGGTCAAGAATGTGTATTGCATACTCTTTAAAGGTAGTATCATTATCTATCTCAACATATGTGGGTTCAAAGGAATGAGATAGTTCGGCATGATACTGGTGAAGCTATGAAACATGAAATACATCGTGCATGGAATATAACCTCTATGGTAGTACGAACAGAATGGCTACCATCCTAACTCTCTATAAAATCAGAAACAACACAATATAATGAGGTGATAAATTTTCCTTCCTTTGTAACCATCTATTACCTATCTTGGGATATACTGAAGAAAAACATGATCCATGACCTTTATCTTTAGAGGTCTCCATTCGTGATAGGTATAATATTTTTGTTGAGAATTAGTAGTAGTCATACACTTTTTTATCAGTTGAACATGCTATGAAGTCTTCTAAATGAGACGAGACCTAGTAAGGAAACCTCACCAGCATCTAGCTAGAATATGGGTGAGCAGCAAGGGATAACATATAATACCTTAAAATGATCTATCTGAATTTTTTTCTGAATACTATTATAATAGGAGAACTCTAAGAGTGGGATATGCCTCTCCCACGAAGCACCATAATCCAATAAAAATTCTTGGATAATATCTAATATAACCTAGATTGTATGATATAATTGTCAATATATCTTAGAGTGGAATGAACTGCTTAGAAGAACATGTGTTTCTACATCCTTTTCCAATCCCTGCCAGAATAGTGATGTGAAATGAGAATCCCAATCTAAAATGATAGTACGAGGAACACTGGGTACTCATATGATCTCAAGGAAATATAGTCTTTATATCTCATCAAATGAGAATGTATTTAATTTAATAATCTAGTAGTATGATTTCATTAGTTAGTTACTGGCATAGAGATAACTACTTTACCCCTCAGTGACCTTGGTAAGCTAACAATGAAATCCCTCAAAATTTATTCCCATTTTCATTATGGGACTGGAAGTAGATGTAGTAATATTTTAGGCCTTTGCTTCCACTCCTTCACCAGATGATAGGTGGAACACCTAGTGATAATTCATTGTATCTGAAATTTCATACGAGGCCACAAAAATTGGAATCTAATATATCAATACATCGTTGATATTCATAGATGATCTGACCACTAATAAGCATGGGAACCTTTCATTTACTCTTTTCTCATATCTTTATGAACCATGATATGTCCATGTAGAGGCAGGACACTTCTCTATCCATAAACCAATCTAAATGAAAATTATATTCTATTAAACTCTCATGTATTACCAAGGCTTCATGATATGAAAATTTTATAGTTCTCACCTTATCAGAGGTGGAATAGGTAACTGTTATGAATGAGAGGTAAGACTACTCATGATTATAATGATTCACCAGATGTAGATCAGAAAACAAGGCTATTAATTTTCATTCATCCCTGGTTTCCAGTATGACCACTGTTTTAGTTTTCCAACTCAACACATCTACAACTACATTTCCCTTTCTATCCTTATATGCATGCTCAAAATCAATGAATTGTAGATATTCAACTCATGTCCATTGTATGAGTTAAAATTCATGTTGGGAAATGATATATTTGAAGTTTTTTGGCCTTTTTACACTACACAAATCTCACCGAAAAGGTAATGTCGCTAACAAATTAAGGCATGGAAAACTACTACCAGATCAAGGTCATGTGTCATGTAATATCTCTCATGAGGCCTCAACTATCAAGATTCATATGAAATGACATTTTCTTCTAGTATTATCACTTCTCTAAGGCCGATGTTTTAGGAATCATGAATGATGATGTAGCCTATGCATGGATCTAGAAGAGTTAGAATAGGTGTCTTTACAAGACTCTATTTCAGCTAAAAAATTATTTCTCACATGCTTCTAACCATAAAAACTATAAACCATTTATTTTAAGACCAGTAATAGGCACTGAAAGACGTGAAAATTCTTTTATAAAAATTACATCAATATATAGACATCCTAAGAAACATGTTATATCAAACACATAGCAGGTATTATCCCTGTAAACTTCAAAACTAACCATTTATTTAACAACAGATACACCTGGTTTTTTATAATATGACCCATGCAATGACTATTTTGATCCAGAAGTGGAACATAGAAATATTAGCATAAATATGATGCTCTCTCAGTTTAATAATAATGATCTAATTATGTTTTTAATAGTCTTTATGACTGTGATAATACATATAGACGTCTTCCACAAAGACTGCGACCAAATAATACAAATTGGGGTGGAACTCCTTATTCATCTGATCCATGAAAATAGTAGGAATGTTCATAGAACCAAACTGAATAACAAGGTAATCATAGGGACTATACCATATATTGAATAATATATTAGGTATTTGTGATAGTATAACTTTTACCTAATGATATCCCAATCTTAGGTCAATATTGGAGAAGAAATTTTCTCCTCTGAGCTGGTCAAAGAGATGAATTCCTTGAAGTAGTGGATATCAATTCATGAATCTCTGTTGGTTCAGCTTCAAATAATTAAAACATATACATAAATTTCAGTCATCCTTCGTAGATGAAATCATGGGATAACACCAATAAGATGTCGTGGGACCTTTAAAACATGTGGCCTCTAGATCCTCTAACTGTTGTTTGGTCACTAAGAGATCTATTGGTTCCATCCTATATAGAGGAATGGAAAATGGAGCGTCTCATAAAATATGTTTGATAGTAAACACTAACTCTACATATATAGGTGTACTATGTATATCATCTGAAAATACATCCTTCAACCGATCCACAACTGGAGGGAAATTTTCTTCTCATAAACTCGGATCCTCCATGATGACATTTTTAATCTGGGCGTTCACACATTATAGCCCATGATTCTCTGGTCTAGATCTACATGCCTATATAACCCACTCACCCTTATGTAGCTAAATTCTACCCTTAGTGATGTAAAATATACCCTCAGGTGATCACATTCTACAAAAGAGTGATAGTGTACCAACCTATTAGTGCCAGTGGTTTGTAGTGTTTGCTTTAGAAATCCTCTACCACTAAGGGTTTCTTCTCCCTGTTTTTCCTCAAATTCTCTATCACGTCAGCATGTCTTCTTCTGGGGCTCTCTCTCATGGTCTGGCCTACTTCTACTTTGATTTCTCTCTGGTGAAGGTTCAATTGTTTCATCCATGGAAATATCAACCTCGTTCTGACCTTATATTCCAGCACTCCTTACCAGGCCGGATTTGTAGCGATGGATACTCAGTGGTTTTGGGCTAAATGGTTAGGTGTTCGTGGCCATCTCAGTTTCTCCTTTCATTTAATTTTAATGTTTCAGCCCCTGGTTTCCTCATTATTTTTCTTTTAGGGTTTCATCACCAATTCCATTTTTTCCTAGTTTTTTCTTTGGAATTCACATCAGGGATTGCAGTGTCTCTTTGGTTATGGTTTGGTTTTTCGGATATTTTTCATCGGTGATAGTTTTATGCTTATTCATGATGGATCCAATTTTGGGATAGTTCTTTTTTGATTGTGAATTTTTTGTCCTTTGATAGCCTCAGTCGATATCCAACATGTGGTGTTTGGAAGGCATCATTATAGTCTTGATGATGACGACAATAGAAATTTTTGATGGTCTTATGTATTTTGATACAGTGATTATGCTTTACAATTGCCTCTTCAGACATGGTCTAATTCGATGGAGTTGAAGGTGATTTTTCGGTTTCGATTATTTGAGTGGTTGTTTGCGGCCGTTGGTGTGATTTGGATGGGGATGTGATGATGTTTTTACGAGACCTATTAATGGGCACTATGATCTGATGGTCAATGGTATTGATGATTCTGAAGGTGACATCTCATGCCTCAGAATTCTTGGCCCAAGGTGATATGTGTTGGAGGTTCAATTTTCAATCACAGGTTTCATTTTAAATTTGTTTTGGTGCTGGGTGTTTTTAATTTTAAAATTTGAGGTGTTTTTTTTTTGGATTTCTAGAATGGGTGGATCCCACATACATAAAAAGTATTTAACGAAAATAAAAAAAAAGAAATGCAGCTGCAGTATTCCTCTAATGGAATACCTAGGGTCATTAAAACATAGTGATATTGTATCTCTAGTTCAAGACTTTCAAGATTTATAGAGAGATAAAAGAGTTCAAATTACCTATATCAAATAAAGCAGATAATAGTGTAGATTCTAATAAAATAGTTAATTGTACTATAGATAGTCATACATCCTGGTTCACGAGTTTGAAATGCAGTCCACACAAATGAACTAATCCACAACTATGTGCAATAGATAGAATTCCATGATCAGAACGGCCATGCTGGCACTTCTAGTGATCAAGGGTCTGGCTACCACGACCCTGACTTCTTCCTCATCCAGGCCAACCAGTTCTATTCCAACTTTCCACCTGACATGACATGAAATAACATTCTCCAGAAAGAGGAGTTAGGGTTGATAATTTTCCACTCAATGATGGTGGTGAGGTCCTAAAAAAGCACCAAAGATTGCATATACATCCACAAATAAGGTACTATAGTGGGACTACATCACACTAAGGGTTTGAATTCCACCCTTTTCCAAACTAATGACACACTTTAGAGCTATCAAAACAGACACTCTGGTTGTCACTACCCTTACGAGATTCCTTTATGGAACACTTCCTTCCCTAGAAATAACTTTTGGATAGACATGACACCGGTCCTCTGTTCTCAATTATATTGTCATAAATTAGGATACACTCAATTTTATGTGCATGATTTACTATTTAGGAAATGTTAATCATGATAAATATCATCACCTACGTAAAAATGGCATACTGGAACCCATCCTCGAATTGTCTAGCATGTGAAAGAGAATAACCAGCTAGAAGCAGTGAAAAGTGTCATGACTCTGTGAAATGCACTGAATATTCTATAACAGAAATGGAACCCTAATTGAGATGCTTGAACTCTCTGGGCCTATCAGCACTCAGTGTATTGAGAACAAATAGATCAAGGAAGGTAGTCAAGAAATCATGACATTATAGGCCATGATGATGACCGTCTTTGGTAATCACTTCCCACAAACACATGGATGGATATTGAATCAAGTATATTTAATGATTGAATATAAAATATGGAGGAATTTAAAAATTCTAAAATATATATATGGTGGCCTCGAGCTAAGAATAGGTAGCCTGCAGACTTCCATTTCATGAGAATGTCGGAGGATGCTACTGCTAAAACTCATGAATCAGTTCAACCATCACAGGTGAATGTCGTGGAGCACCATGCATGGACTACATTAGACGTAGGAAACTATCATGATCATGGGAATAAATTTCTATACCAGTTACAATAGGAGGCTCCCAGAGTTTCACTCATAGAGGTATGACTTATGGCTCAGGGCCCACCAGACTATGAGCATGGTCTCACCACCCTCCTTGTTTATGATACGAGGACATCATTGTAGCATTGGTCTACAATATAGAACAACACGCCTTAGAAAAAGTATAATTAAAAGCATAGTACCACTATCATAAGCTCTGATGTAAGAAAACTCTAAAACCAAGGAATATTTTCCCAACTACATTTTAGATGGCTAGGTATCTGAATTTTATCAAGTAATTGTTTTATTTCATTTTAAATTTTATTACCAGGTTCACTCCTTTACATTTCATAAACATGAAATAGTGGGATAAGTATGTGAAAACCTTTCATATTAGATTTAATGATACACATTATAATGGGTTTCCAGTTCTGATTAATCAGTTCCCATATACCTATCACTAGAAATGAAAACCATTTATTTATTTCATAACGGCTAGACTCTATAAATTACTCATACCAACCCATGAGGGCCTATACAGTTCATGAAATGTTAAATGAAACCACTCAATCACCACAAAGATTAATACAAGCATAATCTATCTATCACAACATAACTCATGAATAAAAGTCATATCAAGCAATGCAATTCAGTTAACTACCCCTATATGGCATGTAAATATGAAGGAAATGTGATATCTAGGTTCCTAAGATGATTCCTTTATTACTGTTCCTTTCCATTATATCATCGAGATAAGGATGATAGATAATCGTCAATAAGGTTAATAATAAAAAACTCCATGAAACATTTTTATCTACCAATGTTTAAATAATATCAAATATAATAGGAAAAAGAAGATAAAAATTATAATTTAGGAAAATTGGTGTTAACCCTAAACATGGGTTCGCAATGCCAAAGAACTTCTTATGACTGGGTCCCATGCGTTCTTAATATCCAATCTATTATCTCTAAGTAACAAATCATGATAATAAAACCCTATCTGATACAACGTTATGAAGTCATGGAATTGGATTCCACTTAAACGGTTCCATAAGCCTCGTAGCCCACATGGCCTCAAGAACATCTCCATGAACAACTAATGATTCGGACTAGCAGTGAGGACCTATGGTGTGATAGTGGGGAGACTATTCCCTCATTAACAAAGTGTAGCTCAATGGTTGGATTTTAATATCAGTAAATAGTGTATGTAATTTATGTAAACAAAATGAACAATGAGAAATAGATACAAATGTAACTATAACAGAAATAGGTTTAATAACATCAAAGAATACAAAAATTGATGATGATATGTCATGTCACTAGAAAAATGAAAGCATGAATACATGATAGTAGGAATAACAGGTGCCAAAAAAGTATAATGAGATCAAAACACTATCCTAAGAATCCCAGCTCAGAATCAATCATCTTCTTCCAAGATCCATATTAAAACTTAAGAAATCAAGTGTTTGAAGTCTTATTCTTCCCTTTTTTAACTCTTTAAACCATGTAATATACTACATGTACCATATTACGCCCATAGAAGGTGTGAGATAAATCATAGTGCGCTATCACCAATGGTGTCTATAACATCTGGCCCATGTAATGAAAATGTAATAGTTTGTTTACATTAATATATAATGTTATGGAGCACATTGTGACTAAATTTCCAAGTATCTTCTTCGGCCCTCAACTGGCGACTGAACAAAACCAGTCCAATTATTTATTAGCATCATTTTATAAATGAGTCACATATTAACCATAGTGATGTTTCTTTGTTATGTCATGGAACCCTATAATTATATTTCATAATTATGTTAAAAGGTAATAAGAATGGAAACATAGACCTCAAGGGTCACAAATATTGTAGTTACTATAGTTGGGATAAGGATAAGAGAGTAATTAAAATAGCATATTCCAGGGAATTCCACAACAAGGTGCCTACATAATCCACGGTGTCCTTCCAAGGTACAACGAGGCTATGCAGAGACATGGACATAGTGGTTGTAACCATGTAACCTACTTGTCAATTCTAGATCCAAGGTGTGTATCTAAGGAATCCTGTAATAATATGGGGGGATCCTATGGTGTCATACTGGGCTTCCATGAATAAAAAAGAATCAAGATCTTGGTGGGTCTCTACCTAAGAATGTTGTATCCATGATTCAGAATGGGGTTCCCAATTGATCATTGATTTCATCGATTAGAATATAAGGTGAGCTCGAGTCAGGCCATTCCTATTTTATTATAATATCATGGAATATTTTATTTGGTTCAGGCCATGCCTTTCATTAATGTAATATGGTCATGGAGAATATAACTGTTTTTTCAAGCCTTGGATTTCATTACTGTGATAAGGTCAAGTAGTATGTAACCTTTTAATCAAATCATAAAAAACCAATTATCCCATTTCTGTCAAGACATTCCTTTCATTACTGTGACTATGAAAAGTATCATGATACCATTAATTTAATCCCTTTAATGAGTATTCTATATTCAAGGTTCATTCGTCTACCTTCCATTAGTGTGGTAAGATGTTATATAGATATTCTAACTAACATTCATTTACATTTAATCTGTTAAAGTCATATTGTTAGTATACAATCCAATTCACATTTGACATTTCATTGTCAAATCGAAGCACTTTACTTAGGCAGGTGAAGTGGTGGGTTTACATGTTACTTTACATTATGTAATCATCTTCATAAATCAATCTAATTAATACAGAAAAGTATTCCATTATAATTTTATAGCAATGGAACACCCTATTGGTGGCTTAAAGGTGTCAAAACACTAAAATGAAAATTATGGAACAATATCCAACATGGGATGAATAGTGTTATTTGGTTTACTAAAAACAATTAAGCACGTATATGGAATGAGAATATCTATATAGTTATAATGATTATATTCATGGAATATAATTTGTATTAACAACACTTGATGAAATTATTAGGGTCCACATGATAAATCCATAATCAGCAAATTTGAGGGAATAGTTCTAGAACACCAACCATAGGTTTCTGTGATATTCCTTGTCTATTATTGGACCTTGATATGACTCAGATATGAGAAAATCTATGGAAAATAGTAAAACACTCATACTGCAATAACTCGTTGAAGAGAAAGAGGGAAGGAAAAAGATAATGATGACCCAAGAACTTACCGTTCAACATCCAACATGATAAACGAAAGCCCCATAAAATCTGGGATGAAAAAGTTATCTTGATTACTACCAAGTATCTTCAAAGTGCCTAAATGATAGACATAGAGGTAAATTCAGTATAATCACGGATTAAGGAAGAGGGTTGGAGATTATATAGTTGACTAGTGGGAAAAAGAAAAATTTACCCTTAAAATAGCATGTGCATAGTTTGCCCACATGGTTTGAAAACCATTCACAAATTGTACCTCATTACTATGAAAAAATTGGAATTCTCATGGTTAGGATGCATAAAAATGAATAAATAGTGTGAAGTGGTTCTATATGAAAATTTTAATCTACATGGTTTGGCTAATAATGATCTAATTATGTGTATACCTTGTGATATTGAATGTTTCCACAAAAAGATGGTTTCTGAGTTTCAATACTTCCCCAGATACCCCTCATACATTTTCAAACTAATTACAAATTCATATTAGGTCCGCTGTAATGATTTTGTCTGAAAATTTTAATGATCCAAACCAGAGTGAAAAATTTAGGTTCTTATAGCATGAGGCCTCTCTTATCTCAATTCAAATAGAGGTTATTGAATAACATTATTATGATGTGGGTTTTGGGGTTAAGGGTTGTCATTTATTATTATGATACTATTGTCCAATTATAATTTGGATATATTTTTTATTGTAATATTATATTTTAGGTAGTTTGTGTCCTGAAATGGATTTTTATTTAAATATTTCATGCATTATCA
Organism: Viscum album; assembly: GCA_963277665.1. Taxonomy (NCBI): domain Eukaryota; kingdom Viridiplantae; phylum Streptophyta; class Magnoliopsida; order Santalales; family Viscaceae; genus Viscum; species Viscum album. Next base: position 1,148,107,280 of record OY728148.1, read on the forward strand.
TTTTTAATTTGATTTCTAAATTGGTTAATATCTTGATTTATGATTACTTAAATATAATTATTTATACTTTTTTTATAAACTACATGCAGCCTTTGGTTAATATGATAGAAAATGTTTCCAAATCATTTAATATTTTTAGGGTAAATTTTGAATATTGATGAGTGTTATGTTGATGAAATGATTTCAAATGTGAATTTAAGGACCCAATGTGTTGGAGAATTCTTATAACGACCTGATGTTTTAATTAAATTTCCCTCATGATTAAATTAAATATATTATTATGTAATATGGTTATATAAAACTCATGATGTACTTTTTTTATTGTATCATATCAGATTTAAATTACCATTCTGAATAATTACCATGGAAAATATAGTTATTGGAAAATGATTTTATGATTGGTGTAAATAATGGGTTTAAACAAAACAAATTGAGACAAATAAGAGAAACAATGGCCTCAAATAGTAGGATTTACCAAATGAAGCCTATTTATGTGGGCTTCAAAGGTAGACAACATCTCATGGATTTTCCCTTCACCAATCCCATGTTTATATCCAATAACATAATAACTAGTGAATCCATTTATGGGATAATTTCAAGCTCATCGTGATGACAACCCAAACCATATTCGTTGAACCACCACTTGAAAGTCTCCATACTATGCTCCATACCCTTATGACGTTTTATATGGTATAAAAAAAGGAATTATCTAGACCCTATTTGTATGAGTATGTATTGAATTTCTTATAGAATAATGAATATATTTCCATCCTACTATTTTTATGTTATAAATTGCAATTTTTTAATACAATAAAAAAATGTTATTTTGGGTAAAATTAAAATTCATTAATGGAATATGTTATGATGAATTATTTGAATACTAAAATGATATATATTTTAAAAAAAATATTATAAATAAATAATATGTATTAAATATAATTTATCACATAATTTTTAAGAAGAAAAGTATAATTATTAAAATTGTATAAGAATTATTATTCTTATAGAATACAACATTTCTTTATAAATAACGAATCTTCATTTTAAATTGAAAATTCACATACTTAAATATCATTTTGAATAAAATTAATATTAGTTTAATAATTAAAATTTTAAAATTTTCTAACACAGATGAATTTAAAGGTAAAAATAAAATATCGTTTAAATATAAAATGTTTATTATTAAATAATAATGACCCAAAAGTGATGTAATAATTAAAATACATTTCTTATTAAAACAAATATAAATTTTCCATGAAAAATAATCACAATTTATGTTTATTTTATTGATTTTATAAATCCATTATGTTCCCTCCAAAACAATTATTATATTGTATGTTTTAAAAATAATTTCTTTAAGAGTATGACTCACTTTCACATCAGTAAGGGTGTTATTTTATTATTTTCTTCCCAAAGGCATATAAAATAATTAATAACAATAACTTTTGGTAGAATCCATTAAAAAAACAATTGGATGGATTGTGGATTTTGATATTTTTTATATAAAGTCAAAAACCAATGTCTGATAAATATAAATGAAATTCCCACTCATTTCTTATATAATCCCACCAATCACCCATTTTACTCCACTAAAACTCCATTGATCATGACTTTACTAAAATCACCTATCTCTAATATCCCCCTATGGTTCCCTCAATCTTTAATGAATCTCCACTCAAGAATTTGGATTCACACTATCAAGTAAGGGATCCTCTTAATGAACTATTTAATAAATCATATTTGATATCATATAACATCTATTTTCCAATTCATAATGTTGAAACAAGTTTTTTCATGTAACTATTACATCCCATTTGATGTTGAAATGATTATATTCCCATTTCACTCTCATCATCCAATTTTATGGATTTTATTGTCATGTTGTTATGTATTCAAAATCATGCAGGTATTTTCCATGCCAAAATAATTATGTTGGAAATAACATAGCGATTATATATAAATGGTTTTAACCATTATTAACATATATATATTTTATTGGGAAATAAATAAATGTATTCCTCATTAATTTTTCATAGAATAAAATATGGTGATGAATGAATCCATGAATTATTATCTATTGTTACACTATATCATGGGAATGGAAGGAATTTGATGGGTGCACTAAAAGTTTTATAGAACTCCAATGCATTACGTAATGTTTAGTCTAATGAGATATCATATTTGGATGAAAAGTGAACCTAATTCTTTTTTTGGACTTTGTCCAACTTGAATTATTGATAGTTATCCTAGAAATATGTATATCATATAGTGTTTTATGTTTTTCTCACGTTTCCCATGTTTACTTTTAGGATTATCATTATATATCATTCTTCATTGTTCATGTTTATGATTATTACCTTTTTTATGTCTCATTGATATTACTATTTTCTACCATGTATTATATTCTTCATATTATTACTTGTTTATTATCTTAATAGTATTTCTTCCCCCCCTTTCTTTTGTGTTTCCCCGGGTTATCCTATATAGTTATATGAATAATCTTGTCATGAAATATTTCAATAAAGATGATGTGTTTATTTTTGAGTATTTATGTAATATAAATAATACCCAATGAAACTATACTTGTCAATCATATAAGATTTATTATGAGTTATATTTTATAAGCCATTTATTAATTTCAAATTAAGAGAATGGTTTTTATATTTTTAATCAATCTAAAATATTAGTCATTTTTTAGTTTACGATTACAAATCATAATTGAAAACCTTAGGGAGAATAATTAGTGTAAGAAAACAACCCAAATTTTTTTTAAGTAATGAATACGTTATTTTTCATGAAAACAATACATGTATGGATATTACAAGTGGATGTGGATCTGGAATATATGTATATAGTGGTAATACCCAAAAAAAAAAGTTGAGAAATACTCCACTCGGAACTGCTTCATGAAAATTTACCTTGATTACACTTGGTTTGACACTAACCAAGTATATGAATATTTAAATTCATAATCTCATTAAAACCTATTATTAATGGAATAAAATATATTATAATAATAATGTATGTTATAAAGTAGATCATAGATAACATTGATCGAATGCTAGATAATCATATGTAATGAAATAAATTTAATTTTTATATTATAACATTAATTTCATTAGATTTCCCATTTATGTGTTTAATAGATATATATACACATATCCTATTTTCCTTTTATTATATACAATGGTTAGGAATAGGATTAATCATTAAAAACGATTTTGAATGGAATTGTGATGACATCGCCAATAATATGCCTAACACGATGAGAGGGGGAATTGAAAACATTATGAACAAATGTTGTCAGATGAATCTAGTTAAAAAAACATGTCAGAAGAGGAGTGTGTAAATACCCCTATGAGAAAACAATTTATGTCTGACACCTTTATACTAAAACGTTCAACAACATTCAATTTTTCAACCAATCCCTTAATTACATAACAATAGATCAACTGCATAGAGAATATCTTCCCCATTCTTCATTCATCTAAAAAAATAAGGTTATAATAGCTTCATATCATGTGGAGGGATAAGTTGACTAGTGGTTCACATTAATAAAAAAATATGATCCATGAGGAATTGATTGATGTAATGAGGGTCATGGAAATCCACAAAATTTTTTATGATAAATATTTTCCATGCACCCTCCGACATAAAATTTAAATGTATTTCTGTTAACTAAAGAAACAAATATTACAAATCAATCAGGGTGTATGAGAAAAACTTCATAGTACATAAAAATATACCTCATCTTTTATTGTTACCTTTGAATGCATGGTGTAATACATTTTTTTGGTCTATGGCACGACCTTCACAAATACAAGGTGATATGAGATTCTCATTTATATGATGAAATCATATGATGTTCCCTCAAAGTTGAAATGGATTTAAGTGAATATCAAGGGAAACATGGAGATAAGATGAAGATAGATGAGTTTAATTATGTTGGTATAATGAAAAAATATAATGTTTTATTGAAATTTCAACATCCCACTTCAAAATGGTACAGAATGATGAACCCTTGTAAATTAGCTAAGGGGAATTAGGAAATGATTTATGTGTTGGAAGGAAGGATACCCAGCAAGAAATTTCTAATAGAAAAATCCCACTACATCATTATAAGAGGAAAATTCGATGTTAAACCCACAATGCATTGTTCGTTGATTCAACTGAATCGATATATAAAACATTTCAAGCCATATATCTAATAAATGGGTTTTTACAGACAACTGACAACTTATAAGGTAGAAAATGGCGAGCATTGTCCATCACAACTACTGAGGAGGATCCCAAAAATTAAATGGTGAAAAGTACACTAGTTATTTATTTAAAAAAAGAAAATTTATGTTTTTTATTTTTATTCAAAATATTCATTAATTTCCTAAAACAGTATATTAACTATTAAATCACCACTACAAATCATTGTAGAATAGATATCAATGAAAAGAAAATGGAGAAAATATTGTATCCCAAATATATTACTCATACAATGTGAAATTATTCTTTTTTAACTTCCAAAAAAAATTCATAATACCATTGGTGAAATTTTATTCAACTACATTCATCAATTATTTTTTCCAATATATAACAATTCTAGATTTCTTCCAGAAGGAAATCTATATTTGTATTTTGAATCAACCCTTGATTTTTTAAAATTTCATGGAGGTGGATGAATCTTCGTTACCACCGACATATAATGAATGGATATTGTTTCAATAAGAGAAAACATATTCATATCAAATTATTTTATCTACTAAAATAATAACAGTTTAAGACATTTACATTTTATGGAATATGAAAATTTGATTTTGGTTGAATTTTATAGTCTTCATCATAACCTAGAGGTTATGTTTTAAATATATATTATACATGGGGTTTTAGGACTATCTAATAATCTATAAAAAATTTATATTGTAGAACATGGGGACATAATGGAAAAATAATATGAGAAGATGGATTAAGGGTTCACACACCCATTTTCTTTAACATGATGTGCACATGTTGTATTCTTCTGGAAGCATTATAGGTCAATGAACATTTTCATTGATTATTGTGTGCTCAAAAAGATCATAATAAATAATGTGTATCCTTTTACATATATTTATGTAATGTTTGACCAACTAAGTTGAAAAAATACTTCTCCAAGGTAGACCATTGGTTGTGATATTATCAATTAAGGGTGATGAAGGAAGATATCATGATGAATGATTTTCATGCAAGGTATGAGAACAATTAGTTCATGGTGAGGCCATTTATAATCATTAATTCTCCAAACACTCTAAACATGGTTTATGATTAAAGATATTTGATATTTCATTGGAAAATTTCTTGAAGGATTTATAGATTATAATCTAATATACTATGAAGGTAAGGGGGTGCATGTTATATATCTGAGGACTATGATAAGGACTATATCAAAGAAGTGTAATTATGAAATGTATAGAAAATGTGTATTTTGGTTTAAGAAATAATAATTATTGTGGAATATCATCACATGTAATGGGATATATGTGGACAATTGAAAGAAAGGTGAAATTAAATTATGGTTAAGCCCTATATATGTGATAAATATATGTATTTTCATTATATTACATATTTAATATCCTAGATTAGATAGAAATTTCACATGATGGGTAGTCCATATTACAAAGATAGTGGGGAAGAGATTCATGTTTTCATTGAATTAATAATATTATTAGGGGAACAAATAGTTGAAAATGAGTATTACCACTGCACGTGTACTCACACTACCAACAAGTGGAGAAATTTTGTTCTGTTCAATATTATTTCAATAAAGGGAACTAGAAATGTGATAGTAGAAAATGAAAATGTCTTATCCTATGGTTTAATGTAGTCTAATGATCATGAATAGAACTACTGAACACATGATATGGAGTTGGAAAAAATGATCTTATCTTTGGAAATATAGAAGTATTATCTATTTTGGGAGAAGTTTGACATATAAACAAATCAAAAAAGCTCAAGTATATATTCCCACAAAAATAGATGAATATGATCCATTGAAGAATGTTATATATGTCCAAGGACTTTTAATGATCAAGACACTACTATTTTGGGAAATAAAATATAGTGGTGGACAATTTATGTATAAGGTTCTAGGAATTATATTGTTGATGAGAATTTGAGAATATCATATCTTCTTAGTCTTAAAAATTATTGACATAGGAATCATAATGGATGGGACATCATGAATCCTTTCAAAAATTATTTATCAACCTTACCTTCATGATTTGATAATGTATTCCAAAATAAATTATTTGGTAATTAAGAAGAATATTGAATCATTATGAAAACATAAATCCCAAATGTTCAATGTCAATTAAAAAAGAGTTTTATAATTTGGTTCATGGGTATGTGTATCATCAATTATGGATCTAAAGTGCTATTTGTTATTTGATTCACATAGTTTGACTTTATCCATCCATCAATGAAGTAAAAATATATTTCAAGTTCTCTGATAGAAATATTTGTGATATAATCTGAATAAAAATAATGTGAAATATAAATCATGATGTATTATATGTCAGCAAGTGAAAGAAGTTTGGAAAAAAAATTCAAGGGGATAGAGATACCATTACCCATAAAAACATGGAAATGGGAAAAAATAATTGTAGGCATTTCCCCTATAATTTTGAAGAGATCAAGAGGAATTATTTCAATAGGTTTAATGTTGGATTCTATTATAATGTATTCACACTTCGTTTTGATTTGATATGAATCCTCACTCGATCAACATGTAATGGTATACATTAGATAATTTGGGAGGATTCATGGAAGTCCTCAATCAATTGTGTCTGAAAAATACCCCCAACATACCTCTATTTTGTTGAAGATCCTCCACCACGGTATAAATATTGAGTTGATCATATTCATTGATGATCACCCCCAAACAAATGGCCAATCTAAGTAGACAATCCTGAAACATAAGGACATCATCAAATCATGCTCCACTAAAATCAATGGAAGATGAGACCATCATCTTACTAAGGTCAATTTCTTTTAAAATAATAAATTCTAACCATGAATCAAAATGCATCCCTAAAATCCCATTTTAGAGAATAGTAGTCAAAAACCTATAATAAATTCTAACCATGAATCAAAATGCATCCCTAAAATCCCATTTTAGATAATAGTAGTCAAACACCTACATGTTTGGAGGATTTTGGTGAATAAAAACGGCCAGTTTATGAAATGGTCAATTAAATGGTTGAATAGGCTAAGACCATTCAACAACACATCAAGGATTCATTGAGTCTATGGAAGATGCATGATAAAAACAAATAATGATAACAATATATTGATGTTGGAAACATGGTATATTAATTCACTTCTCCATGGATTAATGTGATGATATTTTGAGAGGAAGGTAAATATTAGTCCAAGATACATTGTACCCTTTGACATCCTGGATTACATCCAAGCGATGGGATAATGAGTAACACTCCAACCCATCATATCTCAAGATCAATATGTATTCCATTTATCACCACCGAGGATGTACACACATGACCCCTCACATGTAATAAATCATAAAACATTACTATTGAACAAATATTTTTTATATAAAGGGAAGCCCATGAAAATATTGAATCATAGAGATAATGTTCTATGAAAAATGAAATCCGCCTTGTCCTTGTGTGCTGGGGAAAAAATTGTTCAATGAAGTGATATGGGATATAGAGGTGAATAAAAATAGATACCCTCATCTGTATTAGTGTGGAAAATTAAAATATCAAGGGTGAAATTTTTGAGGGGGGAAGATTGTAACGACTCGAATTATTATAAATAAAATTGCCTATTTCATTAAATTAATTATCTTATTATGTAATATTTTTATATGAAACACATTTAATTCGTGGCCAAATTGTATTATATTATATATCAATTATCGTAAGCAATTATTACCATTGATAATATTACTATTTAATAGTGATCATGTGATTAGTAAAAATATAAAGTTTTAACAAATCCAATTGGCATAGAAAAATGATGTGATGGCCTCAAACAATAGTATCATACCCTATGGAGCCGATTTATCATAGATTCCAAGGGATATATAATCTTTGGTATTATTCCTTGACCAAACCCAACAATAGATCGATCAACTAAATCATGAGTAAATCTGTTTAGAGGAGATGCTCTAGCTCATCGAGATCATGATGGAAACGTTGATCATTAAACCACCCCTGGAAGCCTCATTGTCAAGAACCTTAAGAATAGGTTTTTTACGGTTTATTAAATGGATATATATCAGTTCCCTAGAAATATGTGTATATATATTTTATTCATAGAACAATTGATATATATTAATTGAATTATTTTTTCGTTATTAATTATTTCTAATTCTTTTACAATAAAATAGAAATTGTACTTTTGTATAATTTCCATATTCAATTAATTATTTTTATTGATGAATTAAAAGAGTTTTGATATTAATAAAATTTTAATAAAATTTTATTAATAAATAATATTTTAAATATAAAAATGATTAAATTTTTTTTATCAAGAAAAATTTAATTTTTATGTGTTCAAAACTATTATTTTCCAATAATCAATCATTTCCCTAAAAATGTCAATTAATATTTTAAAAGTGAAAATTAAGATATTTACAAATTGTTTTATTAAATGAAATAATTTGTGGGAGTGATTATGATAAAAATATCAAATGTTATATTTTTCATAATTTTATGGGAGAGATAAATTTTTGGGTAAAAATGAAATACTATATAAATATACAATGTGTAATATGACATCAAAATTGATGCAAATATGATGAAGTAAATTATAAAAATTTTCTTTATGACCAAATATATTGAATCCCTTAAAATAAAGTTTTTTTTATTATTTTTTTATTTTATTAATCTATTATGAATCCTCTAAATCCATTATTCTATTTAATGATTAATTATAATTCCTTCAACATGTTTATTCACATTCATATTAAAAGAGGTATTATATTACTATTTAAGCACCATGAAATGTGAATTAATGAAGACAACTCTCATTTGGATGTATATATTAGAAAAAAAATTGGAATGATTGTGGATTTGGTTATTTAATTATATATATTCCCAAACATATGTTTATGAAATATTAAATAAATGTGTCCCTATTTCATATATAAACAAAAAAACTCACATTTATCATCACTAAATATCTCTACTGCACATCCATTCTAATCCCACCCCCTCTCTAGATTTCTCACATCGTGCCCCAATCCCATTAGAATATCCTACCAAGAATTTGTAGTCACACAATCTTGTGAAGGATCCACTCATTCTCTACTTTATTAATGTTTTTTTATTATATTATTCATTCTATTTTCCAATTAATAATTTTTTGAAATTTCAATCCATTTTACTTTTGCAAACCTTTTGATTTCTAAATAATGAGATTCCCCTTTTTTCTCATCAACAAATTTTATGATATTAAATGTGATTTTGTTATGATGATAATTATCATACTTATTTTCAATTCCAGAGCAGTAGTGCATTTAATACCATACCCATTTATTATCATGGGTGTTCATTATTATAATCATATAATAATATGATTTTTGACTTAAATTTATATATTTCACAATCCTTAATCATGGAATAATATATGATGATGAATGATTCATTATTTCAGGATCTATGTGGACCACCTAACTTTGATAATGAAATGAATGTGAAGGGGCCACTCAAAATTATATTGCACTCAAATGGAATGGATAATTTTTATTCTAAGGAGATGTCATGTGTGGATAGGGAGTGAACCAAATAATTTTATGGTATTTCTTTTCATGACATCATTGATGTTATAATTTACATGTGTTTATGATACAATATTATAGGTTGTTTCAACATATACCATGTTTGCTTTATGATTATCATTATATATCTTGTTACATTGTTCATTCAAATGATTCCCTCCAATTTATGTATCACTAATATTCTTATTTTCTGAAATGTATTATTTTCTAAAAGTTATGATATATCATTTCCCTTGTTGATCATTATAGATAACCCCTTTTTTATGTATGTTCCCAGGTTATCCCATGAATTTCATTTTTGGATAATGTTAATTGTGTCATCAATGAAGATGATGTATTTACTATTTAATTTGTTATGTAATTTTCCAAATAAAAAACAAACTATAATTATCAATATTTTGGGCATTATAATTTTTAATCTTATTTATTAATTTTGGTATTAATGTGAAATAAATATAATAGTTGTTATAGTTTTAAAAATTAAACCACACATGGTTGTGATATATTGTTTAATTATATCGCCCATCTATGGAATACGGTATATATGGACTTATGGTACATAGGTTGGGGGTATAACAGGAAAATAAATTTCAGGGGGTTTGTGGATACATATAACATATTTAAGATATAACATTAATTGAACACTATTATCAAAAGGGGATCACCTATTGAGGGTTTTCCCTCTTACCACGCCCCATGTCTACGGATATTTGTGCACATTGTCATTTTAAAAATATTGTATAAGGGTATAATTAGACCATAACCATATATTCCGTTGGATTATTTTTCCCTTGTTTCCCCATTATTAAATAATTAATTCATAATTCATTAGTAAATGTTTATATAAAATCTGATCTAAAAAATGTTATTTATTTATCCATGGATTATAAAGGACTATGAAATGGATAATTTCCATTTCTTATACATTTTTAATGTATATATCATTCCATTATATTAAATATATTATAGAACTGATATTATTTATTAAATGATAAATATTATCTTCATGGTGTGTCCTACTTTGATTATTGTTCTCACAAACTAGACATACAAATTATTTTATGTAGATAATTTTTTATTTTGATTCAGGTGAAGATATTTCACCTTATCGTGGAATTTTTTACCCTTATTCATTTTTATTGGAAGTGGGGTGGTGAACTAGATAATATTGATCATTATATAACATTTAGATGGATTTTTTGGTGTTTAAGATACATATGTTTTCCAATTTTTGATTGAAACATGCATTTCTCTTATACTATTAATCTTCATATATCTTAATTTTTATTGGGAAATTCACTATCATGTATATATTCCACTATTAAATATTTGGTATATTACCAGAAAAAAAATTCCCTAGGTCAATTTTTTATTCCTATTTATTAATCCGTAATAATTCGTGATCATGAATTCCCTTTTGTCATTTCATTTGTATGTTCTTTTTTCGATTTATAGTTGACTAGTATGGGTCATGGAAAATTTGTATAAATGGAAGGTTTTATTTTAATGTTTTTTCTTATAATTATTTTTTTTAGAAATTAGATACAATTGAAAAAACATTAGGGTTAGGTAATGGGAGATTATATAGACATCTCTCATCATACTGATTATTAATTTACAATGAGATATTAAGAACATGTATTGCATTTAGATTTTCCATCTATTCACGGTTCCTCGATTTTTTTCTCTTAATTAAAAATAAGATTTATAATATTTCATGGTATTTATTCTTAATTTTATATAGTACCATGATACCTGTAGGATTTTTGATATTTCGACATATTTATGTTGTAGATGATGATCTATGTGGAAATTCACTAGTTGATCAATATCATATTTATGAAATAGTTGGATTCATCCATTACATGGAATGGGGTTTCTTACCTACCAATGATTTATATAGAAACACATATCTATTTTATTGTGTACATAATGATTGACCACTAATACTACACCCCATAAAACATGGTGATGTCTTGACGGAGATCATCGAATAAATAAATGACTTTGAAAATTGAGATTAATTTAATAAATATTGCCTAACTTTTCCACATAATAACCCTAAAAGGAGAGAGTGGGGAATATTTATTTAATGTAAAACAAAAATAATTTTTAATAGGATGAAATTATATACAGATTACTTCATTTATCCTAAATTAATGATGGCTATAAAATATAAGGAGCTCCGCACACATTAACAAGGTGATCATACATTAACTTACTATACAAATTTTTTTCCCATTATTATTAAATAGTTATATTTATTGTAATTTATATGTATTAGAGGCTTCATATGGGTATAAAATATAATTCATTTCTCGTTATTTCATGCTAAATATTAAAACTAATACTAATTATAATGACATTATTCTAATTGTAGTTATTGAATAAGAAAGATATTCAATGTTGGATGTAAATAATGCATCCATAATGACATAGATAAATTGGATCCAATTGAATTTATAGGATATGGGGTTATGTAATACACCATAATGGGTCACAAAAAAATACTACATCTACGTCATGAATCCTATGACAACCCTTCTTTCTATTACAACTTAAACATGCTTTATTACATATAACTTCACTTGATACAACAAAGAAGATTGAGAGGTTTAGTTTTTTTGGGGAGTAGGATCATTACATAAAAACATTAAACTTGAAATACAACATCTTTATTGAAAACTTCATTTACATGACCACTATATTCCTTCGTACTTAGCATTGCATGGGATAACCTGAGGACATGCATAAGAAAAGGGTGAGCTATAAAGCCCGGTAAGGGAGTACACAATGAATAACATGAGGAGTTGAATACATGTTAGGAAATAGGAATATCAATAGATCATAATAGTAACATGAACATAAAGTCATGATAAAGCATGATAATCATAACATGGAAATGTGGCAACAACACTTAACATTGAATTAGCATGAGCCAAGGCTCATTGCAGATGGAGCATGAGTAAACCATCATTGCACTTGAAGAATGAGTAAACCCTCATTGAACTTCAATTAGCATGATTCAACACTCATTGAACATGACGTATCATGATACTATACTTTACCCAATGCATTGTAGCGCTATAAGGGTGCACCCTTCTTAAACATTTCATTTCATGCATAAGTGTGCCACATGGATCATAAAACATGGATTCATAAAACATAATCATTTATTCCACAATAAAGAAATGTAGAATTAATACATGAAACTTTACAATAAATAAGTAAATGTGCATAAAGGTGAATACCCTTGATGGAGAAATGGGCATGGTATTCACTACACAATGACATTGGCTTAGAAAATCGGTGTGATTTCGGCAGCGTAACGGCGTGACATAAGAATACATAAAAAAGTTTGATTAGAGAGAAAGAGGTTCCTCGTCATATTTACATGTAATGGACAGTAATTAGTTCATATAGATATATGTCCCAACAATTGAAATGGAATTTAGATTCATGACACCAATGTATTGCTTGAAAATAAAAGAGGAAAAAAAAGTTCCTTTCAGAATTTCGGCATAGTAACGAGTGTACATGGGAGGCATTTAATGAGAGATAAAGGGTTCTCCCATCATTCAAACAATAAGAGGGCAGTATGGGGGAGGTGCGAAACCATTCCCAAACATTCATAATTTAAATTAAAAGGGAAATACAACCTAAATAAAGTTGACAAAAAATGAGAAAGTAAGAAAAAACCCTTACTTGGAAGTGTGCTTCCAAAGGCCAGAGAGAGGCTTGTGAGAGGCTTCGTGGGAGTTTGGGGCACCATGATAGGATTCTTGAGAGATTATAGAAGAGGTTGGACGAACTCCAAGGGGTTTGAGTGAGGAGGAAGTGGGAGCTTGGGTGGGTTTATATAGGAAATGTGAGGGAATTCTTTATTATTTAGGTTTGGGACCCCTTATATTAAAATAATCCAAACCAGAAACCATCCCATGGTATTTTCCCATGGATTCTGGAAAAAAAGAGGAAAAAAATATGTTACAAAGCCGAGGTCTGAACTTATTAAAAAATTAGGGTTGCTTATGTGGAGGTGAGTCACACTCCCATGGAAATTAATTTAAAAAGGCAAAGTGTTGAATAAGTCTTGGGGGCTCCATTAATGCTTTGAAAATAAGTCAAACAAACCTAAAACCTCATTATTTTAATGATAAAACACATATTGGCCGAATATAAGGATTTTGGTATTTTATTACATCACCATTGGGTCATTATGATGTCATAAAACACATTATATATTTAAATGGTGTTTAATTTTTACCCAAAAATTTGATTGTCTCAGAAAATTATGAAAAATTCACCGTTGGATAATTTCGACGTCCTGATTCCAAAAATAATATTTATTTTATGTAAATAATTTTCTAAATATGTGAAATTTCACTTTTAAAAAAAACCCGACATTTATAAAAAATTCACGGGTTTTGACAGAAATGGCTTTCAAACCTTAATAAAAATTTTAATTGCATTCATAAAATTATAAGATCATTTATTTTTAATAAAAATTAATTTAATATTAATAATAATATTTTATTAAAATATTATTTAATTAAAAAATCCTTTAAGTTAATAAAATATAATTCTTAATTAAATAATAACTAAAAAAACCATTTGTACTTTAAAAACTGATAGAATGTATCAAAAATGACTAGAAATTATATTCATTATTATATAAAAAATTAATGTACATGATCATGGTGCTACTTATTTGTTACATAACCCCTTAAAATAGCCGCATAAGACCTAAGGGTATGGTGTGCGATGGTGACAGACTCTTGGGGCGGCTCGGATAACATCACTCGAGTGGTAATCTCTATCAACATCCACTTTTCCCATAGACGGTCCCGTTCAAGTTTGAAATAATGAAGCTCAGCTTGGGCTTGGTCAAGGGAGACGCCCAAAGACGCCACCTCTTTTCCGAGCTCCGACAAATGGGCTTCGTAAGGGGAAATTCTACTAGATGAGGCCATCGCTTCCTTTGTCTGAGTAGAAATGGGTTCGTTAAAGCCTTATATTTATACTACTCAGATGATCACTGTTCAAGGGCTATAAAAGTAACGGTCACAAATCATAACGTAAAACTAAAGAAGTTTACAACTTATAAAAAAAATTCATAAAGAAAAATTTAACTGGATCAAGAGGGATTTTCCATTAATGAAACTTTGGGTCGTTACAATATTCCCCCCTTAAGATATTTCTCCCTAGAAATTTTCCTTTTCCCACACTAAAACAAATGTGGGTAACTCAGCTTCATCATATCCTCCGACTCCTAAGTTGATTCTTCAAACTTGTGGTTTCTCCACAACACCTTGACGAGGGGCATTGTCTTATTTCGTATAACATTTTCTCTACGATCTAAGATCTTCACTGGTTGCACCTCATAAGAAAGACAATCTTCCAATTGTACCACCTCGGAAGAGAGTACGTGTGAAGGGTCCAGTATGTACTTCCTTAAGAGGGATACATGAAATACATCATGAACCTTGGCCATAGTAGGTGGAAGTGCTAGTCTATAGGCCACAGCACCAACACGATCAAGAATCTCGAAGGGGCCGATGTACCTTGGACTTAACTTCCATTTCTTTCCATACCTCATGACCTTATTCCACGGAGATATGCGTAAAAACACCATGTCTCCGACTCTAAACTCAAGGTCTTGTCGACGATTATCTGCATAACTCTTCTGTCGACTTTGGGCTGCCTTGATATGCTGCTGAATGGTTTTCACCTTCTCCACCATTTCTTCGACCATTTCTGGTCCAAGCAGCTTACGTTCACCGACCTCATCCCAACATGCCGGTGTTCTACACCTTTTCCCATACAGGGCTTCATATGGTGCCATTTGTATGCTCGAGTGGAAACTATTATTATAAGAGAACTCAACCAGAGGAAGATGATGATCCCATCCTCCTTTAAAGTCCATTGAGAACGCTCTAAACATATCCTCAAGTGTTTGGATAGTCCGCTTGGATTGGCCATCAGTTTGGGGATGATAGGCTGTAGTGAAGTTCAGTTCAGTATTCAGAGCTTGTTGAAGACTCTTCCAAAACATAGAGGTAAATCTTGGATTTCGGTCAGAAACAATAGATAGTGGTACTCCATGCAACCATACGACATCCCTGATATATAACCATGCCAGTTGATCCAAAGAGAAATCCTCTCGAATAGCAATGAAGTGTGCAGTCTTTGTAAGACGATCCACAACAACCCAGATTGCATTGTTGCATTTGGATGTCCTTGGAAGTACAGTGACAAAGTCCATGGTGATGTTCTCCCGTTTCCATTCTGGTATGGGCAATGGTTTCATCATCCCCTTAGACCTCTGCCTCTATGCCTTCACTTGCTGACACAGGAGGCACTTTGATGTATATTCAGCGATCTCCTTCTTCATATTATCCCACCAAAAGTTTTTTCAGAGATCTTGATACATCATTGTGCTCCCTGGGTGAATAGTGAAATTTGAACTATGTGCATCATCCAAAAGTTCCTTCTTCATCTCCGAACTTGATGGAACACATAGTATTTTCCCAAACCGCACAATTCCTTATTCATTAACATTAAACTCTGAGGATTTTCCCTTTTTGATAGCTTCCACTTTTTCTTGGATTCATGCATCATCCTTTTGAGCATCCTTTAACCATTCCAAAAGGATGGTTGAGCAATAATTTGTGAAAGGATTGATGATGTTCCCTTCTTTATGATTCCCACATCCATCTTCATTAAGTCTATGAAGATTGGATCCTTATCAATTCTCATCATTGATAGAATCGCTGGATCCTTTCTACTTAGGGCATCTGCCACCTTGTTCGCTTTCCCAGGGTGGTAATGTATTGAACAGTCATAATCCTTGATGAGCTCTATCCATCTTCTTTGGCGCATATTAATCTCTTTCTGTGTGAATATATATTTAAGACTCTTGTGGACAGTATATATCTCATATTTCGCTCCATAGAGATAATGCCGCCAAATTTTCAAGGCAAAGATCACCGCCGCCAACTCCAGATCATGTGTTGGATAGTTTCACCCATGGATTTTTAACTTCCTTGAGGCATAGGATATCACTTTATCATTCTGCATCAGCACACATCCTAATCCCTTCTTCGAAGCATCACTGAATACCACAAAAAGCTCCCCACTTGTGGGTAAAGTGAGCACGGGTGTAGTGATAAGCCTCCTTTTCAACTCCTTGAAGCTTTCTTCTCATTCATCACTCCAAGAAAACAATACTCCCTTTCGAGTTAGCTTGGTAAGAGGGTTGGACAATCATGAGAAATTTCTCACAAATCATCGATAATATCCAGCTAACCCCATGAAGCTATGGATATCAGTTACCGATGTTGGCCTCGGCCATCCCTCAATTACATCTGTTTTGGAGGGGTCCACCGATATCCCATTACTTGTGATGATATGGCCCATGAATGAGACCTCCTTCAACCAGAACTCACACTTCATGTACTTGGCATAGAGCTTCTCCTTGCGCAAAGTCTCCAGTACATTTCTTAAATGCTCCTCATGGTCCTCCTTGGTTTTGGAGTATATTAGAATATCATCTATAAATACTACCAAAAATTTTTCTAGGTAATCTCTAAAGACTCTATTCATCAAGTCCATGAATATTGTTGGATCATTGGTGAGTCCGAAAGGAATTACTATGAATTCATAGTGCCCGTACCTTGTACGAAAAGCAGTCTTGGGGATATCTTCCTTCTTCACCCTTACTTGATAATATCCCGACCGCAAGTCCACCTTGGAGAATTATAGTGCTCCACGCAGCTGATCAAACAATTCATCGATTCTTGGGAGAGGATACTTGTTCTTTATCGTGATTTTGTTAAGTTCACGATAATTGATGCAAAGCCACATTGACTCATCCTTCTTCATGACGAAGAGGACTGGTGCACCCCATGGTGATGCACTTGGGTGTATAAACCCTTTGTCTGGATTCTCCTGTAGTTGTTTTTTTCATCTCTTCAAGCTCAACAACAACCATTCTATATGGAGTCTTGGATATTGGTAGCGCCCCAGGTATAATTTCAACTGAGAACTCAACATCTCTTCTTGGAGGAAGACCAGGAAGTTCCTCGGGAAATACTTCAGCTAATTCCCTCACAATAGAAATTTCTTCAAGGATGGTTTCTCCCTCAGACTCAATCATCTGAGCCAGATATGCATGCTCATAAGGCAGTAATATCCATGCTTGAGATGATGGAGCTAAAGGATATTCATCTTTCTCCCGACACTTGTAAAGAATCGGGGGTTGATTCTCCATATGGAGTGTGATTTCCCTCTCCCGACAATTTATGTTGGCTCAATATAAGGAAATATAAATCCATGCCCATAATTGCATCAAATTCCACCAATGGGAGTATGATGAGGTTCACCGAGAAATTCAATCCACAGATTATAACAGGGGAGGACTTATACTCATGG
The DNA here is from genome assembly GCA_963277665.1 of Viscum album. Lineage (NCBI taxonomy): Eukaryota > Viridiplantae > Streptophyta > Magnoliopsida > Santalales > Viscaceae > Viscum > Viscum album. The sequence continues at coordinate 1,148,125,485 of OY728148.1, forward strand.
GATGCAATGATTTCCCCGTTTTCCGTACTCACCGAAATCTTTACTTCCATGATTTGTGGTGGTGCATGGATTGTTCTACTAAAAATTTGAGATAAAAAAGAATGCGTAGAACATGAATCAAAAAGTATGTTCACTATTCTTGAATGAATAAATAGCGTACCTTTCACCACTTCATTGTTGGGGTTCACTTCGGTAGAAGTGATGCAAAAAGTTCCTCCTTGCTGTCTTGGAGGTTGCTGGTTGCCTCCGATAACCCTTGGATTATGGAACTGATTTGCAAAATGACCCGGTTCTTTGCATTTTTATCATTGAACAACCCGTTGAGGTTCGAACAGAGCGTTCCACTCCTTTGTCGCAGCCGCGGGTCCTTCTTGCTGACAGTTAATAGCTAGGTGCCCTTCTCTTCCACACCTAAAGCATTTTCTTGTCCCCCTAAGGCAATTTCCAGGGTGCTTCTTTCCACACTTTTGGCAAGTGGGGTACTGTAACTTCTTAGCGCCGTTAGATTTATCCACCGGACCACTAGCATTGAAGTCCACCTTACGCTTCTTGTCCCCATGATACCCCTGTGATTCTCCGATCTCCATTTCAACCTTGAGGGCACATCAGACATTTTCCTCATAGCTTTCGAAGTCACGGATCGCTAATGCATTCCACAAGCTAGGCTTCAGCCCACCAAAGAAGCGGGCAACCTTATATTCAGGGGTAACGACAAAGCCGGAAGCGTATCGTGCAAGCCTTGTAAATTTTGCCTCGTATGCTCCCATAGATTCTTCATCTTTCTTCTTGAGGGAAAGGAAGTCCCTTTCCATCTTAAGACGATGGGTGTGCGGAAAATATTTATCGAAAAACATCTTCCGGAATTCCTTCCATTTCAAAGCCTCGATCTCCTCCTTAGGCTTCGTATTTTTGATCAACATCCACCATTGATCAGCTTCACCCTTCATACGATAAGCTGCCAGGAGAACCTTCTCTTATTCAGAACATTGAAGGATAGAGATGATCTTTTCAATGGATTTGATCCATTGCTCAGCGATCGTGGGATCAGATGATCCACTAAAAGTATGATGCCTTTGTCTCATGAAGCTCTCTATAGCGACTTGTTCTTTCTTAGGGGGGGTTGAACGTTCCTCTTGACCCATGTTTCTTTTTAAAACATGAGTTAGCTGAGAGAGAAGCGTGACAAAGTTCGCGATTCCCGCTCCCATTGGATTGGGCATCTCATTAGTACAATCATCACACTGATCTTCACAACGGTTGTTACCCCGAGTTCTCTTATTACCGGCCATTGGCTGGAATAAAAGGAAATTTAGGGGTAACACATAAAGGGTAATCCAAAGACAAACGTTGATGACTTATAAATAAACTTTAATCTCATTAACTCATGAGTCTATAGGATTCAATCCAGGCTTTTCATGATCTTCCTTCTAACATATATTATTAGGGGAATTTTTCCCTTAATAAGGGTTCATACTAAGATTGTGAATTTATCAAAACATATCCCCTGGGAGTGTCATATCCAAGAGTGCAGCAAGGCCCATTGTCGTGCACCAGTTCCTGTTCGAGTCTAGCTCAAAGCGGTGTTTTCGGGTTTTACCCCTAGGATACATCTGTGCCAGAGCCGCCTCTACCTGCTTGTATCCAGACAAGGATGTATTTGTTTGATAATCCACTTACTTAGTATTTACCAAAACATAGGGATGTTTTTATTATACTTATTCTTGTATCTAAGGCTTTACTAGGGTTTCCTAATCCCAAAAATAACTAAACCTATCCTCTTATACCAACTATGACAACCCTGCTTTCTATTATAACTTAAACATGCTTTATTGCATATAACTTCACTTGATACAACAAAGAAGATAAAGAGGTTTAGTGTATTTGGGGCTTAGGATCATTACATAAAAACTTTAAACTTGAAATACAACATCTTTATTGAAAACTTCCTTTACATGACCACTACATTCCTTCGTACTTAGCATTGCATGGGACAACCTGAGGACATGCATAAGAAAAGGGTGAGCTATAAAGCCCAGTAAGGGAGTACACAATGAATAACATGAGGAGTTAAATACATGTTAGGCAATAGGAATATCAATAGAGCATAAGAGTAACATGAACATAAAGGCATGATAAAGCATGATAATCATAACATGGAAATGTTTCAACAACACTTAACATTGAATTAGCATGAGCCGAGGCTCATTGCACATGGAGCATGAGTAAACCCTCATTGCACTTGAAGTACGAGTAAGCCCTCGTTGCACTTGAATTAGCATGAGTCAACACTCATTTCACATGACGTATCATGATACTATAATTTACCCAATGAATTAGAGCGCTATAAGGGCGCACCCTTCTTAAACATTTCATTTGATGCATAAGTGTGCCACCTGGATCATAAAACATGGATTCATAAAACATAATCATTTATTCCAAGATAAAGGAATGTGGAATTAATACATGAAACTTTACAATCAACAAGTAAATGTGCATAATGGTGAATACCCTTGATGGAGAAATGGGCATGGTATTCACTACACAATGACATTGGCTTAGAAAATCGGTGTGATTTCGGCAGCGTAACAACGTGCCATAAGAATTCATAAAAAAGGTTGATGAGAGAGAAATGGGTTCCTCATCATATTTACATGTAATGGACAGTAACGAGGTCATATAGATACATTTCCCAACAATTGAAATGGAATTTAGATTCATGACACCAAAGTATTGCTTGAATATAAAAGAGGAGAAAAAAAGTTCCTTTCAGAATTTCGGCATAGTAACGGGTGTACATGGGAGGCATTTAATGAGAGAGAAAGGGGTATCCCATCATTAAAACAATAAGAGGGAAGTATGGGGGAGGTGTGAAACCATACCCAAACATTCATAATTGAATTTAAAAGGGTAATACAACTTAAAGAAAATTGACAAAAATGAGAAAGGAAGAAAAAACCCTTACTTGGAAGTGTGCGTCCAAAGGCTGGAGAGAGGCTTGTGAGAGGCTTCTTGGGAGCTTGGGGCACCTTGAGAGGATTATAGAGAGAGTAGGGCAGAGGATGGACGAACTCAAAGGGCTTTGAGTGAGGAGGAAGTGGGATCATGGGTGGGTTTATATAGGAAAGGTGAGGGAATTCTTTATTATTTAGGTTTGGGACCCCTTATATTAAAATAATACAAACCACAAACCATCCCATGGTATTTTCCCATAGTTTCTAGAAAAGGAAAGAGGAAAATAATATTTTACAAGGCCAAGGTCCGAACTTATTAAAAAATTAGGGTTGCTCATGTGGAGGTGAGTCACACTCCCATGGAAATTAATTTAAAAAGGAAAAGTGTTGAATAAGTCTTGAGGGCTCCATTAATGCTTTGAAAAGTAAGTCAAACATACCCAAAACCTCATTATTTTAATTATAAAACACATATTGGCCGAACAAAAGGATTATGGTATTTTATTACATCACCATTGGGTCATTATGATGTCATAAAACACATTATATATTTAAATGGTATTTAATTTTTACCCAAAAATTTGACTGTCTCAGAAAATTAAGAAAAATTAACCGTTGGATAATTTCGACATCCTGATTCCAAAAAATAATATTTATTTTATCTAAATAATTTTATAAATATGTGAATTTTCACTTTTAAAATAAAAACCGACATTTATAAAAAATTCACGGATTTTGACAGAAATGGCTTTCAAACCATAAAAAAAAATTTAATTTCATTCATAAAATTATAAGCTCATTTATATTTAATAAAAATTAATTTAATATTAATAATAATATTTTATTAAAATATTATTTAATTCAAAAATCCTTTTATTTAATAAACTATAAGTCTTAATTAAATAATAACTAAAAACACCATTTGTACTTTAAAAACTAATTACAATGTATCAAAAATGACTAGAAATTATATTCATTATTATATACAAAAATAATGTACATGAACATGGTGCTACTTATTTGTTACATAACCCCTTAAAATATCCGCATAAGACCTAAGGGTAAGGTGTGCGACGGTGACAGAATCTTGGGGCGGCTCGGATAACATCGCTCGAGTGGTAATCTCTATCAACTTCCACTTTTCCTGTAGACGGTCCCGTTCAAGTTTGACATAATGAATCTCAGCTTGGTATTGGTCAAGGGTGAAGCCCAAAGACGCCACCTCTTTTCCGAGCTCCGAAAAATGGGCTTCATAAGGGGAAATTCTACTGGATGAGGCCATCGCTTCCTTTCTCTGAGTAGAAATGGGTTCGTTAAAGCCTTATATTTATACTACTCAGATGATCACTGTTCAACAACTATAAAAGTAACGGTCACAAATCTTAACGTAAAACTATAGAAGTTGACATCTTATAAAAACATTTTTCATAAAGAAACATTTAACTGGATCAAGGGGGATTTTCCATTAATGAAACTTTGGGTCGTTACAAATCCAATGTGATTTTAAGCTATAATAGAGAACATGTCTTCATGAAAATGAAAAAGGGCATTAAAATAGAGTACAATATGGAAGAAAAAGAAACAACCAGATACATATAATCAATGAAAAATATATTAAAACAGAAAATATAAAAAAATCAAGACCAAAAAGTTTCAATGTGATCAGAAATCACCACCATCCCACCTGAAAATGAATTCAAAGACAAAGAGAAGATGGAATGATACAATATTCCCATTCATTTACATATATCCTAAAAATAAAACATCTAAAACATCTTAATGGAAAAATAAATGTTTATGAAATAACACCAATAAGATACCACCACATTCTTTATATAAGGTCTAGTATGTATATTGAATTGTTATATCTTTTAAAACACAACTTTTTTACAAATAATTTCCATAAAACCAATTCAATTTATAAAAAATTATACATTTTTTTATAAAATGCATTCTAGTGAAAAAACATATAATTATAAAAAATATAATTTATTAAACCAGAAATAATATCCATTTATTATGAGTAAATAATTCTAAAAAACATCAATGAAATACCATCTTGTGATGCAAGGAAATACAATCTCATAAATAAATGTGAGAAAAAATATAAAATAATGAACCATAATGTGATAAAAATATAAAAATAAACATGAACATAATTATATAGGTTTTATAATATTTTAAAAATTAATAATATAGAAAAAACGACACCTCAAATAGGTCAAACATTGGATCCAACTGATATCAAGTCGCTCCACAATGTTATGATCTTAACAAAACAACAAATAGGGATGCCTGACACACTAAGGTTTCTTTTGTCTATTTCATGATTCACCATGGGTTATAAATGTTCTATTCATGTTATATAAATTAGAAAAACAAACAATAATGTTTATAATACATATTTCAATTCAATGCAATAACACCATAGTGTTTGAAATCACATTTCCAAATCAAGACAATAGTTTTTCAAAAAAATATCTGATTTTTTTTTCATTTCCTAAAAATACATTAAAATCATAAATAATTAAAAATTAATTAAAAAATATTAATTAATCAATAAAAAATAAAGTAATAAAATTAACCTAATATATATAATCACCTTCCATAAAATGGATTAACCATGAAACCTTCAAAAATTGTGATTGGAAATCAATATACCACCCTTCAAAAGATGGGGAATGAAAAGAAACTAAAAAGCATCGATAAAATGAACTATTTGATCATAAATCCAAATAAAGAAATACATCCAATAATGATTATATATCCAATGAAATGATGGTCCAGAAGTATCTCTTTTATAGAGTGCTTCACCTTAACTACCACGATGAATGATCCCCGAACCAATTGTTCTAGATCGGTTAGAACCAAAACAAAATTCCTAGGGTGATATCTAGGTTAGGATATGGTGATTTTATTGTTTAATGAAATAAAAAAAACATTAATGGGGCCATAAAAAGCACATACCATAATATTTACAATGATTTAAATCCATTTTCACGTCATGTATTCTAAGAATGATTGAATCACTCAGAATCATGTCTCCTTTTTTTAGAAACCAGTTTTTTTCATTACAATATATGAACCATGTATATGGTATGTAAAAAATTCAATCCCACAAAATGATTCAAGGAATCTTCATATGAATCATTATTGGTATTTTAATCTGATTAAATGGGTTGTAATCTAAAATAGATTGAAATCAACCCAGTATCCTGTAAAAATACAATAAATTACATGGGACGTTCTACGAACTTTGGGAAAACCCCTCAATGACATTAACCCAATTATTCCCAAACTCCATTAATTCAAATAAACATACCTCCTTAAATAGTATTTAATTTAACCCAAAAATGGATTTACATCCCTTGTAATTAAAATCATTACCCAAAAAATGATGATAAATAAATAATAAACAATTGTATACATGTAATGTATAAAAATGTCTTAAATGTTTCTGACCATAAACACATTATTCTCCCAAAAAGAACCCAGATTTCTAGACACAAAAAGTTAAGGACACTGGAACCTCAAAAAAATTCACTCTCCCATTTCTTATGGTTTTCCCATCAATAATCCCATAGTAACAACACATGATGAATCAGTTTACTATGCAGTAACTTCCCTCAGATATCCGTAATCTGAAATCCCTTCTCAAACATTATGGGGTCAGTTTTTAGGTAAATAACCTCTCATACAATCACATGGTAAGGATCTGGAATGTACCTCCATAGATTAAAAAATTGAAACACTTCATTTGTAAAACTCAAAACATTTAGATAGTCTAACTAATTGTAAACCGTTCCTTGTCATCCAACAATATGAATGGGTACCACAATCATTGTTTCCAACTAATCCAACTTACCTCACTGATGATGTCACAAAAATGGTGAAACTATATGAACAAAAAATTTAGTAATGTCAAACATTAATGAATGAGTTCAAATATCCCCATTATATTTTTAAAGAACCATTTCCCTGGAAATTTTCTTAGAGATCAACTAAAACTTATATAACATATATTAATCAAAATAAAAACCAATAAATAAATACTCTCAGAACTCTTTCCAGTAGAAGGAAGATATAAAAGGATTCCCAAAAAATTCTTTGACGGGTTATATCTCAATGGAGGGATAGATACACATTTTTTATGTAAAATAGATCAGAGAAGAATTCTATTATAATTTTATTTCTAAATTGTGCACATAATATCTGATCATATCCTCTATAACCTAGATATTTTCCCCTATCTTTCTATCCTTCTAAAAATGATAATACATTCTCAGATATAATATGAGAACACATCCACTATTATAATCATATTAAGAAACTTGATTTCATCTTAATTTCCCCGTTATAATACAACTTATATTGAACCTCATAAAGTATCACAGTCTCGTAAATATATATTTCCCCAATTCGTCCCTCCATCATCATGTCTATGATTGAGAGGTAATGTGATTATTTCAGGAGTTGAACAATGTTCACAAAAATTAAATTCTACCCACAATATTTCCATTGTAAAGAAGACTAAATCCAAAGAAATCACATATCACTTCCATATATTAATGGGAAAGGGTTTCAACAAACCTACATGTATATGGTGTTTCATATTAATTATTCGACTGGTATGAAACCACAATAAAAAAATCCATAATATACATTCTAATACCTAGATACAATTGTTGATATCTAAAATCATGATACATCATGGTAGCCCCATGGTGAAAATACAAAAAATACGGGTGTACACTCTCCTTAAACTTCTTCTCTGGTGAAAATATAACAACCATCCTAAAGAAGATGAAAAAAAGAAAAAAATGGAGATTGAAAAAAACTCATATATTGAATACCCAACATAATAGATATTACCCAATAGTCGTAAAATTGTTTCTGTATCAATATTGTCCCAAAATTACTAATTAAAATATCATTTAGATTTCATTTATTCCATGAACACTAGTTCACAATAATATTTTTCTCCCATGTAACTCTCAGGACAAAAACTCACCAGAGACTACACGTCAACCATTTCCATCATGTATTTGTTTCAGTTCTCTTATTCTTAGTTCATCATAAACCAATTTTCTAATCCCATGGGTCAACAAAAGATCAAAATAAATAAATTTATGGTATTTAACCCATCAAATATGTATCATGTTCAAATATATAAGAGTAAAAATATATATCAGGCTATTATGATAAAAATAAATATTAAACTACTACCCTAATAGGTAGATTCACCACATTCTGAGATCATTCATAACCAGATACAACTAGAGATCTGTGGTGTAATTATACTTCAAATTATGGAATAACTAGAGTGGAAAATAGTTCATTATATGTTTCCTCTACATGAAAAAACATCCAAAACCCATAACAGAAGGACCAACGAGAATATCATAACCTGATCCCAGTTTAAGAATAATAAACACTACTTATGAAGTAAACCTGATCTTCATTACTTCAATATAACTATAAAATTTATCACTTCACAAAAAATAATTAAACCTTTATGACATAAGGTATTCATATAAGATGATATCATTGAGAAATCATGAAAAAAAATTATTTAGTAAATAGCCAACCCATGAAACATTGAATCTCAAAAATATTTTCTAGGATTCTCTCAGGACAACATATAATTTACCTTTCCACGATATAGTTAAAGACACCCCTCATATATCGTATTTCAAAAAAATTACATTCCCATATCTATAACGTAGATTTGAAAATCACACAATACATATGGTGATATTAAGGGTTCAATGAACTATAAAATATGGTCCTTATGATTCACCTCTTTGATGGAGTACACCGAAATACCATACATGAAGAAAGAATAATAGAGTCCATGAACTGATGAATGATATTAATCAACAAAACCATCAAAATCACATGAAGATTAGATAAAATGATTTGAATAACCAAAAACATGAAATGACCACACCATCTCGAAAACATTTTCTTAGGTATATATATATCATGAACATAGAACTGGTGTACCCTAATTTATGGTCATTCATATAAAACAAACATTCCCCTCAATACTATTCCAATTGAACATCAATACTAGGAAATGGTATTTATTCTTAATAGTAACACGATTCCACATTTGATAGTAAATATAATATTTAATTCTCCCCTATTACTTATTATAAAAGAGTAATGGTAAATCCTATAGTGACATGCTATGCATAATAAATCTTTTATACCCTAGGTGATCATGTTGGACCATAAGTTACACAATCATAGAAAGTTCAATTAGGTAAGATGGAATTGAAATTGACATCATACATTGGAGAAATTCATTAGTATACTCAACCAATGTGCCCAATGGTAAACCTGTAAAAAGAATCTATAAATACCTTGGGGTACTCACACACCACTGTATGATGTTGACTATCCATGAATAGTTCAAGTGTATAATAAAACATATCTATGTTATGTGGCCTAATAAGTATATTAGTGTAGAAGCTAATTGTTATAATATTCTATCAATACCCAAACATTTGACATCAAATCCATGTATATCATGCTTATGTTGATTTTGATTTCAGTAACTAAAATGTCCCATACGATCTCAATGTCAGTTATCACCATAAGATACGCCTGAAATTTGAAACCTCATTTGGACCTTTGTCCCAAAGTATCTTATGTTTCTAACAAATTTGACATAAGATCAGAATTAAATACAGACATTTATAATAAATATGATGATATAGAATATTATTAGGACCAATATCAAAAAAATAGAGCACCTTGTAAGATGAAATATTTACCAAACCCTTTACTATAGTAGACCATGCATCATATTCCATTAGTACATTCTCAAATGCATAAAAGCATTCGGTTTCATCTCCACCTAGAGAATTCTTATCAATGCGAACAACCCCATTATTTTTATTATTGGTCCCTTAACATAGAATCTTCTTCAAAAAATTTAAAAACAGTGTTAAATAAGGTTCCTACCTTACTACTTTTGGATATCATTTCCAAAAATAATTCATAGATGCACATATATTCTAAAATGATTATGTTTATTGGAAACTGATACCCAATTAAATTTTTTATGAAAAAAGTAGAAAAATTAATTGAAAATAATCATTTTCAATACAAATAGATCCATTGAAAATAAATCCTTATATAAACATGATGCCCTTATGAATTCCTTTCTACCACAATGATTAACCCTATATAACAACAAATCCAACTAAAGCTTCAATGAAACCTTTCTTCCTAGTTATGTTTTCCTTTGATACATTGGTGTTTTAAACTACCGTAAAATTGTCATAAGGAAAATAAGAATCATCACCTACCTATTATCAACCGTCACTCCCAACTCAAACATCCATGAATTTAGGAATTCATTACTAACAAGAATAATTACAAAATGCACAAACTTAGTAAAACATGTATAATAATATTTAACAATATATACCCATCCTCCATGTTCAAAAAATTCATTTTTATTTCTGTACATATTGAATGAGGGTAAAAAATGGTGAATAAATATTTTCTTTTATGAATCTTATTCATGGACTCTTTAAAACCTAGATTTCACAAAATAGTCCCACCATATACTTCTTAGTCACATGAAAATGTATAAGGAATACCCCACCATAAATCCCTCGAGAGTCTTTAGGATGTTGGCGATCCCCTCATTATGATCAATCCAATCCATCAGACTCATATAGTCCTTTGTCACCCCAAATGATGTGTGGAATTTTTTAGTATAACCAGTTCCATCATCCACCTCACATCCTTGTATTCCTACTCCCACTTGACCTTCACTCTGCAATGTGTGGATTATAGATTCTTTAAAAGATGGTTCCGGTGGAGGATTCAAATGAGAATCCAACCTCAAAACATCCTCTCCTTAATTGGGATGATAAAAACATGGATATATTGCCTGATAATAACAAGGAAAATTACAATTAGATCATGGTCTCATTCAATAATCTTAGTTCCAGATTAAAAATTCAAACCAATTCATTAAAAAAAATTAATAATTACATCAACCAAAGTCATTTCAAATGGGAATATGTTTATTGAAATAAAAATAATATATAGTTTATTAAAAAGACACCATAACCTATGTCTCAAACCATTTAACAGTCGACTACCCCCTTTGTTAACTTGGATTCTAAGAGGGATGTGAGAAGGCCATGCCCATTTTTGTCAATTAATATATAAATTCCAACATCCCAATATCATATCTACCAAATACACAGAACCAACAATAGGTAGTGATAAACAAATAAGTCTTATCATTACCTATAATTTAAAATTTAAAATCACCAACATTGGATAACCATTATATACACCCAATCGATCCATAAGAGGGTGAGGCGAAATATAAAAATCAAACAAGACTTCAATATAATCTAAAATGACATGCCAATTCAGAAAATGTGGATGTTGAACATACATAAAAATCTATATATTCAAATAAAAACCATATAAACACAACATTATAAACAAATCATGAAGAAAATGTAACCTTGTTAACATCAATAATCTCCAAACCACCCTTCTATGAAAACACAACAAAGAGAAGTAAACACGAAATAAGATAATCATGAATTTAATTGTATCATGCACTTAAAAATACACATGCTCCCTACAAAATAAGTTTTGTGTGATTTAAATTCTTATTATAATACCACAATTGATTCTATAGAATATACAATATCAAAAATGAAACATGCCTTTCAATTAAAACAAAACATTTTTACAATGTCTTTTTATAAATATAAATAAATTTATTAATAATTTTCTTTATGGTTTTCATTAATTCAAATCATATATGAAAATATAGATACATGTAAAATGATGTAAAAAATTAGGATATCATAATCATTAATCAAACTTAATCATGTATTCAAATTTCCCTGAAATTACATAACATGATGCTATTTTATACAACCACATAAAAAACCTACGAGCAATAATCCCTCACAAAAAGCATCATGTGATAAATATTTATAAATGGAAAATTACTCTATAATTTTTATTTTAGACTATGGTAAAAATATGTAATATATATAAAATGATATATAATACATGTTAATTATTGGATATAACCAATATCATTCCCTACCCCAATATTTTGAAATAATCAAATAGACCATTCATGGTGCCATAAAAATGATGGTTTCCTATGAATATTTCCTGATGAACCCAAAGTACCCAAAGATAAAAATGTCTCAAATACATTTAAAAAACCATGTTCATAATTTATAAAGAAATCATGGCCTAGGAAAAATTCTTCGGGGTTTGAAAACTTATTCCAAATAATTAAAATACATTTACAAAGAAAAACAACATTAAAAAATTTCTATTTACAATAAATCATATAAACCAAAAAATCAATTCAAATATTTATATATATCAATAGATCATATAATTTAAAATAATAAATCAGAAAAATTACTCAATTTTATAGAAGCATATACCTAAAAATTGTATATTATAATCTATCATTGCTAAATGAGCTTGGAACCCAATAGATCGTCCTATGAAATATAACTCTCAAAAAAGGATTTAATAAATCAATGGAAAATACTATTCAATCAAAAATAAAATATAAATATAGAAAACAAAAAAACCAAAAACTATGGAAACTAGAACATGAAGGAACATATACCTAAAGAGTTTCACTATAACAACCAATATGAATGATAACCGAACAAAGCATTCTGAAATAAATATAATCACCCAAAATATCCGATATTGAGCACTAGGTTAATAGAGGGAGGATTTAGAGATTAATTAAATGATAATTACTCTTTGGATTCCCATAAAAACACATGATGGGATATTTGAAAACAGTAAAATCCATTTACATTCCATATATTCCATGAAATTTTTATTCAATGAAAAATTTTACACTATTGAATTAAAAACCCAAATTTTTTATGACGTGTTGCAATCCTAGTAAATGAAATGTAATCCCATCACAAAATATACCCATTTCATAGCATCATCAGGGTGACCGTTACAATAAATTTAATCCATTTATATAATAGGTAATCACCCAATGACAAACAATGACCTAGATTCCCTCATAAAAACACTAAATCTCTGAGACATACTCTAAACATGGGTAGAACCCACCAAGGAATTAGCCTATCTATACAAAGACTCCATTAATTTATGTATAGTTTCCTCAGTGAAAATTTGGTGATTTTTCTATAAAAGGGTCTTTATCCTTGAGAATCCCGTAAATTCACCCCAAACAAAGATGAAAAAAATGATAAACCATGGTGATACATGAAATCATAATAGGGTGTTATAGTTGAGGCTCAAAATAGTGGTTGTAGTAGCTCTAAATAGTTTAAATTTACCAAACCATCATCATGATATAGAAGTGGACCCTCAGCATGCTAATAGCATGTAAATATAGGAAACATGGAATATATATTCAACACACGTCCTAAAATTCATAACTCATGTAGTTTATATTGTAATATGTAGAATATTTTTTCCATAATATCAACTATCCATGTTAGTTCAGGTGTTTTGTTGAACATATGTGGATTATGATGATGTATAATGATTCAAATACAATAAGGTTCCAACCATATAAACAATTAAGAATACAATTTCATACATTGGAAACAAATAATGATTTTGTTTTTACATGTCCATAATCATTTGAAGTATTTTATTTACTACTTCATCTCTATTGAACTAATTCTTTGAGACCACTCCATATCATTATCTACTCTTATCCCATATCATTAATCTTACTAAACATTTAATTAAACTCATATCAATTTTGAGATGTTATATTCCACAAAATGGATCCCAATGATTTAATTATATATAAATATTGAATGGTATCCCATAAATACAATTTTTATTTATAATATTAGTGGTCAATATTAAACTACCTCTAATCGAAGTCCTAGAATGTTTTTTTGGATAATAGTATCTAGGATATTATCGAAAAGGACCTCCTTTATACAAACATTATTTATTAAATTCATTTAGGTAGGTTAACATTGATATTAATCCTTAAATGGTTTGTTTCCACTATTTGTTGGATAGTTTTTTAGGGTGTTCCAAGATTATTTCTTCAATTTCCCTATGGATATAAATATTAATTTCTTAATTCTGTCTACATAAAGAACACAACTGATATATATTTCTTCATAGTGAATGGATATAATGGAATTGGTGGAAGTGAAATGTGTCATAGATTATTCCAAATAGAATATTGTCATGATTCTTATTTTATCACATTGGTAAGAACCTATACGTTTTAACATTTAGTGTAATGAGGTTCTCCATTTTTTGTATTGATCACCATAATCATAATAATGTGACTTTTAATAATATATATAAAAACCCATGTATAAATTATTTTTTAATTAATTACATTGAGAATCTAATTTATAAAAAATATATTTTGAGAAGTATATAATTATATTAAATAAAAAGATTCAAATATTCCATATAAAACCTATAAGTATTATTTTATACACTTTTATTGTTTTTATGTAATCTTTTAATACATAAAACTCCCAAAATTTTAATTCACATGATAAAGAAGGTAATACACCCATACCAAGATTCTTGTTTCGTAGATATTTTACACTATGTTCTAGTTTGATAATGAATGCTAATGAGTATAAAAGTCACCTAAAAATAATAATATATATATTATGGTGTCATGAAAATTATTTTATGATAAAAAAATTTCATTTCATGATTGAAGAAGTAATGTTTCCAATATGTGTTTTCTAAGAACATGACATATTAGTTCAATATTTCATGTTGATGTGTTTTCTTATTGGATTATATACAAAATGAATTTTTGATAGGATAATAATTTATTATGTCATGATAAAATTAGATTTTTTAATAATTCAAAAGTCATTTATCCCAATTTACATTTCTCACCAAAAAGTGTATAAATTTTTTTAACCATATTTTTAAAACATCCATAAATTACTTAAAGTGACATTTGACTTCATAAACAATTTTTAGTTTTCAAGAAATGTTATTGGGAAATATGGTTTATTTTAATTCTTAAGGATCTATTTTTATTGTATGATGTTTTTTGAAAATATATTTTAGTGGAATATTACCCTCCTAATATTTTCCGACATGAGAATAATTACTCCAAGAATTATTTTGAATGTCAAGTAGTTATTGTTTTTTGAAAATAATTTTTGAGTTGTATATTTCTTGAAAGGATGGCTCTATATTTTAACCATAATAGTTTGATATAATTCATATATCAAAAAGAAAAATCCATAAGATGACGTGATTGGTGGATTATCTTAATTCATTCAACATTGATATAACATATACAATGAGGAAGGGAAATTTTGATGAATACATATTAAGTATGATGTTTACATATAAATATATAATTGAGTGAAAATAATAATATAATCTCATGGGATTAGTTTTCAGATGTAGTTTTATGTGATGAAGGAAGAGTCTGGTATTGTTCTTACAAGGGATCAATAGACATCATCTCGTCATGAGTTTATTTATATTCAGAAAAAATAATTCCATGAGTTCCAACGTATCATGGACTATTTTTATCGTGGGGTAAAAATTGTTGAATGGATATTCTACATTGAGGGATTCATTAGTTCCCAAAAATAATTTTTGTAACTTATTATATGAGAAAGGATTTGATTGAAAGTTATCATTGTTCGTGGTGTTTTATATGTTCTAGTATAATGATTAAAAACAATGATGTGAATAGTCAAGATTTGTTTTGATGTTTGAAATGTGATATAGAATATTTTGTGCCTATTTTTCAAACATATAAATAGATTGAGTCCACACAAAAAATGATTTTTGAATTTCCTCATCCTCTCCTGATTAATATTAGGAAATATAAGGATGAATATATAAATTTAATCACAATGTTTTCCAAGACTCATAGATAGATGAAAGATATAAGGATATTGATTAATCGACTTCCATAGAAAACTAATTTCATTCTAATTTGAGACACCACCATGGTTGGGGTTTTCAAAAGATGAATATTTGGGAGATCATGTTGTTATAAATATTTTCATATTGTTTTATTTAATATATAATAAATAGTTATAAGTGTAATACTTTGTTATCCTATTTATAGGAAATGGGTTCAAAATTCATCATTATGATAGAATTCTATCCACATTTGTATGAAAAGATGATAAAACTAGTTTATAATGTTGAACATATTTTTTATTCCTTCATTGTTGACTTTACTGGATTAGTGTGTTTCAATTTATGTTCATTGAGTCATATTATATAAATAATTACAACCCATCCGATGAAATGGATCCCGTTTAGGCTCTATATAGATAACTATGTAAGTCACTTATTTACTATTTTTTGTTTTGGGGAAACATCACATTGGGGATAGAGCCTTGTTCTAGTGTCAGTAGTCAAAATTCATAATAATAATTATTGACACGTAATTAATGAATGTAATCATAAATCACATTTGAATAATTTATTTTTTACTCTTCACTTTCAATAGGATAATATGTTTTATTGAATTTCATTCCTCGTATGTGTCACTGTTTTCTAGGATTGTATTTTAAATTAGTAGTAATATACATGTTATATTTTAGTATCATTGATTATATTTTAAAATAGGAATACCATTTATCTTTTGCATTTATATTGACTTTTACCAATGAAGTTTTTTTGCGCATCAACATAACATTTATCTTACTAATCCCTATGATGTTTTGATATGGGAAAGGCCTATTTTAAAAATGGATATGTCTATAATTGAATATCCAGATTAGTTTGATTTTTCATAGAAAGGTATTTTCGGGAAAAATATATTCTATTGTTTGTAGATTAATGGATTCAATAAAGTGATACTCAAGAGATCTGGGAATGGGAATCATTTTTTAGTTAAAAACAACCTTATTTATTCTTTGACCAAAATTGTTTAGATTTACTTTCATTGAAAATATATTTATATGGTTGTTAGAATTTTCACATCCTAATGTCACATTCATTTTTCATTATTTTTTTGAATAATATTTTTTCAAAAAATTATAAGGTTTTTTTCTATAGATATGTATGACTTTTTTGGTTTTCCTACATATTTTCATGTTTTGGGAATAGTTAGGAGAATCCATATCATATTCATATGAAGCATTGTGACTATTTTTTTGTTTCTATAAATGTTATTTCACATGGTTTGAACATAGCTATCTAAATGTTGAGACTATATCACATGGTTCCACCGGTGGATAGAATCATACATATGGGTTTTAAATCCAGGTATCTGAACCATATGATGTTAATTAATTTATATTTTTTTTAAATACCCAAAAATAATCCCATTTATCTGAATACTCCAATATTTTATTGGATATTGACCATATGTATTCAACCGTGAGATTAATGAGATCCCAATACTTTTACATATTGTTGTTGAGTGATCTTGATCCTGTAGATATATGAAACTCGGGATGTGGATATGTTATTATTCACTATTCATTAACTTTCTGTATATCCGCATTAATTATTAAATTTATAATTACATCATTAATTTTATAACTAGATCTATAATTTGGGTCATTATCTGATTGTTTTTTTGAATGTGTTGTTAAAAAGTATGGTGGAGACTACATCTTAATACATTTTTCTTGATTCTCCAAGATTTTTATTTTTATATTGTTTCTATTATATCAATTTCAATTAAGGTAATTTAATACATATTTAAATATATATTTTTTAGTTTTGTGATATCTTTACAGAGACCCGGTCTTCCATATATTATGATATGAGTTTTAACATAATTATTCAATAAATATAACCAATTGCTAGAGTGGAATACTATATATCAAGGACTATGAACATAATACATCAATGTGAGACTAAAACCTGATTTCATTATGTTAATCTTCATAATGATATCCCAAACACCCTTGATATCTTAAGATAAAATGGGATAACTTGTGGAACCCATAGACAAAAATAGTGATATTAATATCCTATTTATTGTATAAACATGATAATAAATCATAACATCTAAATTAAATTTATTAAAATAATATAATGAAATATAATTCTTTTGAATTATTATATCGTCGAATAATATGATTTATACAGTATCACATGATCATGTAATCTTAGAACTGTGGCTGCATTATAAATTTTTACATATAAATATTTTTTTGGAAACTAACCATACAAACTCCCATAGTTGACATATTTTTAAGGAATCATCGTTAAAAATTAAATAATCTTTAATTAAGTCATTAGTTCACATTCAGAATATTTTCATGTTTAATGATTTATAGAATTAAGCCATAACTATTACACAATAAAAACATATAAATACAATGTCGACACTTCCAACAGTATCTATTTCTTCCAAAACAATTTTTTTAAAAAAAGAAACATGGTTTCATTTAATGTTCTTTCATCATAAAATTTACTTTATTACATCCTTGAATCTATTCACAATTAAATAATGTGAATATAATTAAAAAATGGGGATGTGAACAATAAGCTCAGTATAAGACAAAAAAATAATAAAAAGATGTTAGTCTTGTTAAAACCTGATATCCCAGTCAATGTTTGTTGAGAATATGAATCAAAATAGTATATCATGAATAACACCCATAATTTTTATCTCAATGAAATATACTACAAAAATAGTAATTAAAAATACTTTAGATGACTTAGAGAATCATATTCATAAAACCCTTTTAAGCATCATCCAATTGGAATAAAAAAATTGTTGACATCCAAATTCGAGATCTATAATGGGGATCTCTCATCTTATAAACTATATATGGCACACCACTAAGCTATAATGGGAACATAAAATCAAATAAGTTCTTTCATTCTCACCCATGATCTATAATGGGGCTCAACCCATCATATAAGCTATATCGGGATCACCTATTTCATATAATAGTCACGTACACTTTCATGAAGGATACATGTTCATCACAAAACCCATTTTTGAAAGCTTCTTCTAATATCATATGAAAAAAAATTCCGAATAAAAATAAACATTTTATTTCCCAAATAAAGGGATATGATATTTACTTTCATTTTAAATAAAATTAAGGCGTATAGAGTAATACAAATATCAAATAACGGTTACTGCTACAGAGAAGGCATTGTAGCCATATATGTTATAAAAATTGATTTTCTCATTTTGTAATGAAAGTAAATTCATTGTGTAAAAAGATTCCTTTAGACATTATTGAATTATATTCAAGATTAAAATAAAATATCTTTTATATTACTTTTATACCCATATATATAAATATATTATTTAATATCAGGGAGAAAAATATTTTATAATTAAATATTTAAATGATCCAAGTGTTCCATAACACATTGAAAATTTAAATATTTGTCTCAATAATATCGTTTATAAAGTTAGAATAGAAAAAATATGGTTATGAAATGTAATAGGGTTTATATATACATATTATTAAAGAATAAATTTTCATATTACCATGAAATCCCTCAATGAAAGGATATCGAGATGAGGTCCCATACCTTGAGTCCAACTAGTCTTGTTATTTCATTAATTTCTTAAATAATTAACATATGTTAATTTAGAAATTATTTAGATTTTTTTTTAATATTAAAATTAATTTTATATCACTTATTATCATGTTATTGACATTATTTCATATTAGATGTTTTCTAGATGTTCGATATTTTAGTCAAAATTGACTTTGTATTGATTCAAATTATCCATGTGGTCATAAGGAAATTATCTCCAGAATATTATTCATGGATTAAATATCATATATATCCATTGTATATTTATTTATTGCAGTCCATAACATTTTGAGTTAATAAATGAAATTCATCCGTCATGGAGATGGTAGTTCATACGTATGCATTATTGTTTCTTTCATTTCATGTCATATTAATGAAATAAAAAAATAAAAGATACATAAGTATATTATATTTCCAGTATAACATATATGTTATTTGTGTTACATATCTTCATTAACTCCATCCATTTTTACATTCCATTTATGCAATGAATGAGTCATACCACTTTGGATGGGGTGGTAGTCCACACTTCCTGAAAAAAAATTATCATATTTATGCACTATGGATAGAATAAAATTATGTTTTAAATAAAAATAATAAAAGAATAGAGAAAATATAAATATAATATATATCATATATAAATATAGTTTCATCATAATGGACACTATGATAGGTGGTATGAGAAAATTTCACAATCATCGTTTCGTGATATAGTTGTTCTCTATACATAGAAATAGTTTGTTTTATATCCATTAGATCGAGGTTTGTTTATGTGAAGGTAGAACCATTATCATAAAAATATCATTGTATATTTTGGAAACTGTTTCTATTATTAAATAATTGATTAATGATATTTTTGGGCGATTGATGAGGAAAATAAAAGAAATGAGCTTCAGAGAAGACAATACCTATGAATCAGGTAATTGCTTTTGATTTAAGCCAAAAGGATTTACGGAATTCTCTTTTGTAGAAGGTAAGGCTTCCAGGATGATGGTAGTTTTTTTGGAAGTTATTTGAGCACAATTTGTATGATCCAATTGGCTTGAGATGTGTGATTATGTTGGTTGAGGTAGAGGCCTTTTATAATAAGGAGGATGAGCACTTTAGAAATGCCTTCAAATATTATTTATTGTAAATTATTTTTGATTTATAATAGTTAAAATGTGATAAATTTATAGGATAAGATGACAATGCATCGAAATAATCTCAACCAAAAGGTTTTATAATAGTATAGGTCAAAAAGTATCCTTATATTTTGGCATTATTCTTCGGTTAAAAACATTAACTCTTATTGTGTCTTCTTGTATTTTCATAATATATTGTTATTATAGTTACAATAAACTTCCAAAAAGAAAAAAAAGTAGATAATTAATGACATTTTATAAAATTATATAAGTCAGTTTTCTAAATAATATATTTTTAGGACTATTATATTGTTGAATGAAATAGTATTTTTTAAACACTCATTTATCTAAATTTTGACACTATTTATAAATTGATATTTATTTAAGTCATAAGAACTTTATTCCATAAAAAATTCCTTAAAACATCTCTCACATGTCAATTTCATTGAAACAATTCTTTCATTGAATCAAAATGTTCAAATTACAGTTATTTAAATAATTAGAAAATCACTTATTTTAAATTTTAATTAATATTGTAATCGTTGAATCTTCATTGTGTCCTATAAATATTTATTTATATAATGTGTAAAAATTATAATGAAAATTTAATTATGTATAAAATGTTTATATCTTTCAAATTAATACTTATTTTTGATTTTATCTTTTATATAAACTAAAATAATATTTGTTTAGTTAGGATATACATGTTTATGTTATATTTCCCATTTCGTTAAAATAAATATTATAAATGTCATTGTCACACCCATGTCGATCCATGGGGTGTTAAATTAATCCTAAGGATTCCTATGCTCGGAAATATCTAATCCAATAGTATCAATAAATGTGTTAGTGTAGTTTTATATTGTCATAATATCAAATTATTACCCTTATTTACCCGATGTACTCTTTAAGAATCGTAATTTTAAATAATTACTGAATTTATTATTCATATACTACAAAATTAAAAGGTCGATATTAATAAAATTTGGACTTTATAATTCCAAATATGGAATCTTATTTTCAAAATTCATAACACAGTATTGATAAGCATGAATTTTAAAATTAATTCCCATCATCAAAACCAGAAAATATGGTTTTTAAGATTTAATAAATATCCAAAATTGATATGTGTTTATGTCCAATTTAAATGAAATTTTACTTTTAATAATCATAATTATATTAAATTATAAAAACATAATCTAATTATACTTTAAACCCTATTAAAAAACAAACTAACAATATAAATATATTATATGAAAAGGTAGTTTTGAATTAAAACTCATTATTTTAAACTATTGCAAAAAATATAGGTTTTATCAGATTAATACCAAAATTTGAAGCAAATGGATTTTTTTTTCCTCTTCTAAAGAATAAATTTATTTTATCAAATAACAAAATTTGATTTTTTTTCAAAACGGATTACCAATAAAAGGAGGAAAAAACCTTTTAAAAATATTAGAGGGTTTTATGCTTAAAATTGGTTTCATTATCATTTTATTCATCTATAATTCATTGGATAAATTTAAAATACAATTAAAAAATATGTAAAATAATAATAAATCTAATTCCATAGTTTCTAGCTAATATAACAGATTAGTGTTAACCTATTTTTAAAATAATAATATTATTGTTGGATTAGTTTTCGGTATAACTCGGTGTTGTGTGCAACATATGTTTTTAGAGAAACCCATTGTTATGTGTCAGGTACTCTATCATACATAGTTTCTCCTTTAAACTAAAATTAATATTAAATTAATTTTTTTTAGGAAATATGAAAATGAATTATTATATAAATACATGGTATGTTACATTATTATACCTTTTGGAAACTGTGTCCTCACAATTTTAAAATTGGGCTTATAAACATCATGGAAAATCCCACACCCGAAAAAGAGTCAATAGTACTATCAACATAAAAAATAAATGATAATTAAAGAGTCGCATGATATATCATATTTTAGGGTTCCCTTCAAGAAAACATTTTCATTCATGATAAAAATAAATCTCAAATACTAATAAAGAGTGATATAGAACATTTTCATTTTATGGTTATCCATATCAAACCCATCTTTATGTGATTGGTTGAAAAGATCATTGAATGATATAAAACAAAAATGTATTTGTTTTAGTATACTTCCTGATATATTTGAGAATGAATTCACATGCTAGAATATGAAAATAAAGAAACATAATAACTTGATATATTTATATTTTATATGCACAATTTTATCCTAATAATATTACTAGGATATTATGTACATCCCAATGAATAACCATAAGTAGAATAGTTAAAACAAAACATAAAGCATTTCAATATCTTAAAATTGATGTAAAAAATTAAATGAATACATCCACATTAAAAAATATATACATAAACATAACCCCAAAAAACATCTCCATGAAAGGCCCTTAATAACTTATTATTACATCACATCAAACATCTGAAGGTGTATCTAAAACCATGAACATATTTTTATCCTTCGAAAAATACCAAGTTCTCATGAGCTTAATTAACTTCACTAGATGTCTCAACATCAAATGTAGTAACAACAAATGATTTTCCAAAACCATTTTTTCTAATCATAATAATTTATGCCTCGTTAAATTATTTTCAGAAACATACTTTCATAATGTTCCAACTCATTGAAAATAAGGCATCTTACTATAGGCTTTCTATTTGTTATCTAATTATTAGACTGTTCGAGACCCTTTTCTTTTTAGTCAAGAACCTTGTGACCAAATATGCCACACTAGTATAAAATTCTAGTTCCTGATATAGATTCCCCAAAATGTATTTTTCCGAAATTGGAACATGTTTTGGGTTACCTACAAAATTATTAGTTGGTTGATTCTCCATTTCCCAGCACTGTGACCATTTCATACTCTTACCATCTCGTGGAACAGAAGAATTGATAAATTTTATTTCAACTTTGTCCTCACAATGAACCAATTTTTCATGCATTTTAAATTAACTAGAGGCCAATTCTTTTCATACCCATGGATTCAATCCTAATAAAATCTACTAATTTTACTATCAATGTATCAATTAAAATATGGAATATTCAAGACCAATCATGTAATGTTCGCTTCATATGAGGCTACTGAATCATCATACTTTTTAATTAATTACAATAGTTGTTTTTCTATCCTTATGTAAAATATTTTAAGGAAATATTTTTTAAGGAAAATAAAATTAAAATTTTCCCATTAGATGGAATAAAGATCATCTTTCTCTCTAGTATTCTTACATAATGACCACAATTAATCAGCTTCATCATCAAATCAATAGATGGAAAGAGTTACCTTTTTACGTTTCGAACATTCCATGACTTTAGATATATTATAAAGGTTATTGATCCACCCTTATCTACCATTGAGTTAGATGATCCATTGGATTATGGGGGATGTTGGCTGATAAAAGTTTCCACTACTGACATATTCTTCTATAATTGATCTATATGATCTCGATCATAGATTCTTGTACCATTTAGAGCCCAATTAAAGTACTATATTACTATAACAAACTATTGAAATCAATTCTCACCACCTTAGGTTGTTTAATTGAAATGTTGTTATCCTCTTGATTACATCACATTACATATTTCTTATTACTTATATGGAAAACCATTCTGAATAGACATTGTATAGATGAAGTAATAGGGTAATCGTAAAATGATAAATCATTTCAAAATAACAATAAATTAAAATCCTCTAATTGAATGAAATTAACACCATCCTAACCTATAAATTTATCTAAATTGACCAATGATACTAACAATAAGTCCCCATCCTAAAATATCACACAATCTTGAGTTAAGTCAGGAATTCAAATTGAGGATATTTTCAGGTTTAGAGCATTAGAGAATTATGCTATAACAATTACACAACAACCGTATAGAAATACAAAGTGGACACTTATGATAGTATCTATTTCATTCATTAGATAAAAATGCTTAAAAAGAAACATGAGTTATTTATTTGTTTAATAATCATATCTTTTCATGGATTTCATCGGCGACTCTATAATCACTTATATCCTATGGAAAAATGAAAAATATTGGATGAGAAAAAATATCACAATAAAGGACATAAAAAATAAAATAAAATCCATTAGACTCGACAAAACCTAATAATCTGTTAAATATTCATTGAGTGGATGAAACAAAACAAGTTCACATGAATAACACTCATACTTTTTTCTCAATAAAAACACTCTAAACAATATAATTCAATTAAAATATTTTAGGTGACTTAGATAATCATATACATAAACCCTTTAAAATATCATCCAATTGAAATGAACACATGGTTGAATTCCAAATTAGATATATATAATTGGGATAACCCATCGTATAAGCTACATGAGGCTCACCTGTATGATATAATGGGGATCCATACTTCATATAATATGTTTCTGGCTCACCCGTGAGCTATAACGGGGCTCAACTGATCATATATTATATATCAAGCTCACCCATTTCATATAATTCTCAGGTTATATTTCATTAATAAAACATGTTCATCACAATCCACATATTTTAAAGCTTATTCTAATCCCAAATGAAAAAAATTTCCATATAAAAATACAATTTTAATTTAAGAACCCATTTTAAAAACCAATATACCCAAATAATGGAATAATTGATTTATTTTCATTTTATAATACATTATTACTTATAGTGTAAACCATGTATCAAATAACGGTTACGGCATTAGAGAACTCAATGTAACCGTATAAGTTAAAAAAAATCCTTTTGTCTTTTATTAATGAAATTAAAACAATTCATATAAAAATATTCAATTTCAAAACTATCAATTAAATTCCATAGTGACATAGAATTTCCTATATATTCCTTTTATACCCATATATATAAAAAGGTAACTTATTATCTAGAAGGAAATTATTTGATATGGAAATCCTTAAATGTTAAAGGTGTCCCACACTAATTTGAACATTTATATATTAATTTCCATGATTTAGTAAATATCATTAGAATAGATAAGATATAGTTATTAAATTTCATAGTGGTTGTATATGAACCCTATAAAATATATAGGTGAATATTTTAATGAAAAGCCTCAATGAAATGAGATTTAGATGAAGCCACATACCTTGAATCTTAGTTGTCTCTATCATTATTTAATTTCTCGAATAATAATATTTTCTTAATCTATTGTTTATTTATAACCTATTGAAATATAATTATTCATTTTATATCACTTATAACCAGGTTATAAAAATTAGTTCATATTTGATGTTTTTTTGATGTTCAATATGTTAGTCAAAAAATGAACATATTTTGATTAAAATTATCCATGTGGTCATAATTCCATTATCTCCAAAATATTATTCAGAATTTAAATATCATATTTATCCAATATATATGTATTTTGAATAGTCCATAACATTTTGTGATATGAAATTAAATGCACCGTTCATTGATATAATAGGTCGTATGTATGCAGGAATACTACATTCATTTCTTATCATATTAAATGAATAAAAATGAAAAATATGTGTATTATAATTCCTGTATAATATCATTGTTATATATTTTATAACATATTATAATATACTTCTTTTATATGTTCTTCATATGGAATGAATGAGTCATATCACTTTTGAGGGGGATGTTGTTCAGAATTCCTCAACTTAAATTCTCTTATTTACATACTATGGAAAGAATAATGTTATGGGGTAAATAAAAATTACATAAGTATAGGTAAAATATAAATATTATATATGTAATATAAAGATATTGTTCCATCATAATGGCCACCATGAGAGGTGGTAAATAAAATTAAAAATCATCATTTCTTGAGGAAGTAGTTTGTCGTACAAAGAAACAATATGTTCTGTATCCATTAGATGGAAGTGTGTGTATGTGTAGGTATAAACCTTATGATGAAATCAAACAATTATATATAAGATATAGGTTTAATTATATAGTAATGTAATAATGATATCATTAGGGTGGAATGGGGAAATAAATAAAAGGAGCTTTAGAGAAGACTTTTCCACTAAATTAGTTATCTCTTATTTATTTTAGACAAATGTTTTTATATAACATCCTTATACTCAAGGTATGGATTATAGGAGGAAAGGTGGGATGTTCGGAGCTTATTTGAGAATATTTTTGATCAGGCAATGGTATTTAGAGGTTATAGTGAGTGGATAGAGGTGGTGACCATTCATAAGTAGGAGGACGGGAACACTAGGAATGTCTTCATGTATTGTTTTATTATAAATTTATATTAGAATTATAATAGTTAAAAAGTGATACATTTATAGGATAAGATGAGGATGGGTCAAAATTCTCTCATACAATATGTTTTATAAAATTTTAGGTCACAAAATCAACATTGTCTGTTGGCTTTAACCCTTAGTTAAAAACAGTAACTCTTACCATGTCTTCTCATATTATAATTATATATGGTTACTACAGTTACTCTAAAATTCCATGAGAAACAAAAGAAGATCATTACAAAAGTTATAAAAAATTTATAAATAATTTCTGATAATCTCTTTTTTGTGGGACTATTATATCATTTAATAAAATAGTTTCTTTAAAACTCATCTTTGTCAATTTAGACACTATTTAGATATTAATTTTGTTTAAAGTCATACCAACATGATTCCTCCTATTTGAAGGAATTAACACTTCTATAACATGAAAATTTCATCCAAAAAATTATTGGATTGAATTAAAATGTTTAAATTTCATTTATTTTAATATTTAAAATATCTATTATTTAAATATTTCATTAATACGGTAATCTATGTATAATCATTGTGTCATAAATATATTTATTTATATAATGACTAAAAATTATAAAAAAAATACGATGATGTATTAAGTATATTTATATTTATAATTAAAAATTACAGTTGAAGATATCATTTATACAAACAAAATTAATATTTTTTTGATAAGAGATACATGTTTATGTAATATTTCAATTTTCATTAAACTAACTATTATAAAAGGTCATTATCACTCTCGTGTGGCTACATGGGGTCATAAATTCAAACCACGTATGATCACTGGTGGACATATCTCATCCAATATGAATAAAAACATTTTAGGGTAGTTTTATATTATTATAATATTAATTTTTTTACACATATTTACCTGATATTCCCTTTAAACATGGTGAAAAAATAATTACTAAAATTACTGTTCATAAAGACCAAATTTAAAAGGTACCTATTTACATAATTTGGACCCTTGGATCCCAACTATAGAATACACTTTTTCACGTTCAATACATATAATTTTCAATATTAATTTTCATTGTCAAAACAACAAAACATGTTTTTAAGAAGTAAAAACTATCAAATATTTTTTTTACAGATAGCACCCAGGTGTACCCAGACCGAAAATAGATTAAAATTGTAAATCAATAGAAGAAAAAAGACAAAAATTACCATTATATATTTATGAATGTCCTGAAAAAATAGATCCTTTAAGAGAAAATAGGTCAAAAAAGCACCAACCATGACTAGGAAACAGCCAGCGCCCCGCTCAATTCAGAACTCAAATCCTTCCTTCAAACCAAACCCAGCATAGCAGGACAATCCACATGCATGTCCATGTGTAGTAATGAAAATAGGAAGAAAACCCATGCCAGAAAAAACCTGCAACATGCCTCTATCCCTGTAAAAAAACAGTTTACACAAGTTTAAAATTAGAAGATTTCTCATGATCCTTTTTAAATAAAGGATAAAGATCCCTAGGAGCCTAATCAAACCATGGAAAGTCAAATCCATTGATTCCCTTATTTTAAAGACCAATAGAAACCAAATTGGATTCCCTGTAAATGTGAGTGATGATATGATTCAGGGAGAAAACAGTATCCATGAATTCACACCAACGATTAGTTAGCTTCCAAACCAAACGAGGGAGACCCATCCTGATGGAAGAGACAACCATGATTGATTCACTTTGAAACCATAAATTATTCCAACCACAATCCTTGGATTTACCCAATGTAACAATAATTCCAAGCATTTCGGCCATATGATAATTAGAAAGACCACAAGAACTATGAAAAAATCCATGGACACCCCCTTTATGATTCTGGAGAACATCACCTTATTCAAAAGGCTCTGGATTACCTCTAGATACTCCATTAGATATGACTTTTATCCATATGAAAAATGTGTCCTTCCATAATACTTCAAAGGTTCCATGTGGAGGCCAAAATTTCTCCATGACACCAATTTGTTTCAAAAGGGACCAGTCATACACCAAGTTGTAGAAATAATACTTCATTACAGTTCATGCCTCACCAACTTCAGGAAGAATTGAAGAAATGGAACCACTGATGGTAAAGGGAAAATTTCATGAATTGACTTATTCGGAGAGGACCAAATAATATGAAGAAACAAAAGAGAGGCCACCTGAAAAAGATCTAGTAGTTGTGGAGAAAGAACTATTGAATGCCATCCTTTTAAAAAATCCTTGATTGAAGACACACAAGGCAGATATATTTCAATGATATCAAAAATACCCTTCCACATGGATGAAGTAGTAACTCATCAATGAAAAAAATGATCAATGTCTTCCCTATGCTGATGGAAAAACACACATGAAGAACAAAGGGAGATACCACAATGTTGAAGGAAATAATCCGTAGGAATCTTAGTATGGGCCAGTCTATAGGCCAAAACCAACAGAGAAGGCCTTATAATGTTCACGTGAAACTTAATCATACACTTAAATTTTTGGTTTCATGATAAGTAATGTCAGTTGAAATTTTGAGATGATAAACATACATTAAAAGTAAGTTTCCAGACCCAGAAATACTCTTTATTAGAAAATAAATATTCAGAAAAAGTATTAAAAAAATAAATTCCAAGACTCCCTATACTGTTTAGTTGATCCGTAATCATGGAATCCAAATCCACATTAAGACCATCACTCATCAGCTCCTCTACAATGGGACAAATAATATATTTTTCCTTCCAAATGTATAAATATTAAATCTTTGAAATAAGCCACCTGGCATGAACATCAATAAAAGATCAAATATATTTAAAAGTAGGAAAAACAGATGAATAATTGTGATTAAAAGTAACCATTATGAGTCTATCCATGAATTTATTTATGAGGAATCCATGAGACTCGGAATTACTATTGAACAGCCTCCAAATAAAAGAACCCTGCAAAGAATCATGGAAAATAACAAGGTTTTTGATACCGATACCCCTTGCATCAAAAGGATTCCAACAATTGTACCATGAAACTATGGATAATTTCCACTCCAGAAGGATATCACTCCAATTGAAATTTTTTATTGAAACAATAGTTATATTGGCGAGAGAGACCGGCTAGTTATATACCATGAATGATTAAACAATCATAGAAATAATCATAGCCTTGATCGAGAAAACACGACCCGCCAAGGAGAGATATTTTTTCTTCCATGTTGCAAGATTCCTTATGATTTTACTTAGAATATCAGAAAAATAACATGGATTTGGACTCACAAAAAACATAGGAATACCCCAATATGTAAAGGGAAGTGCTCCCTCTGGAATTCCGAATTCCCTAACAATTCCCATATTCCTATAGTTGGAGAAATTCCTACCAATGTACACCAAATATTTATACCAAATCATTTCATTTCCTAAAACATATTTATAATGTAATAGGGAAATTTTGATGTTCTTAATATTTCTACTATCCACATGAGTGAAGAGAATAATATCATCTGTATATAAAAAATGAGTAAGAGTGACCAAACCTCAACCATCACAGATAAACTTTAGTTTCCCATTTCCATCCATAATAGAATGCAATCTGCTATGTTAATTCTCCGCAATCGAGAAATTGACAGTAGAACGAGGGTCCTCTAGCCTGAACCCTTTAGAAGTAGAAAAAACCCTAAGGAGAACAATTAATAAGAAGAAAAATGTGAGCTAACTCAAAAATTAATTTGACCCTATTAATGAAACAACATTAAAACCAAATGAATTAACAACCATAAAAATTAAATTCCATTTTATAGTATCAAAAGTTTTCTGGATATCAGGTTTGAGAGAAATATTTCCGCCCCCTGTGGATTTCGTAAGAAGATTGACACACTCCGAAGTAGTAATAAGGAAATCCTGAACAGACATCCCTTTTATGGAGCCAAACAGAATACGAGAAAAAATCATACTAGCAATAGAAGATAACATCAACGCCATGATTTTTCATGTATTTTTAAATATTGTACTAACCATGGAAACTGGAATAAAAAATTGATTCTCATTGGAAGTTTAC
Source organism: Viscum album (assembly GCA_963277665.1). NCBI lineage: Eukaryota > Viridiplantae > Streptophyta > Magnoliopsida > Santalales > Viscaceae > Viscum > Viscum album. The sequence continues at coordinate 1,148,156,346 of OY728148.1, forward strand.
ACCTTTGGAATAAGATTGTGGAACTAAGCATTCTAACCGTGAGGAAGAGAGCCTCCTTTAAAAATCTGAGAATCCAACCTACAAACATCAACATGAATAATATCCTTGTAATTTTTTAACAAAAAAAAACTGAAACCATGAAGACTATGATAGCCATCAGGCATTAGACTAAATACCACATCCTTGATTTCAAAGTTCATGAGAATAGATTTAAGCATTAAATTATACTTTTGGTTCACAAGATTCATAATAATACACCCCACTGGTTCAACATGAGGGACTTGAACATTGAATATGTCCTTAAATTAATTAACATCATGTTCAAAAAGATCCTTCTTGTAATCAAAAAAATACTCCCATTCTTGATTAAATATAGAGGCCTTGAAACCTTTTTAATTCTCTAGAATGAGTTAAAGAATTTTGTATTTATATCAACATCTCTTATCCAATACACCCGAAAAATACCTCGTTGCAATGAATCTATGAAAATCAACATGTTATTGAGCTTGGAAACAAGATGAGTCTCCCAAGGACATCATAAGAGAAATCATTTGAAGAGTTTCTCTCCAAAATGTGAAAAATAGATTAATCAATAGAATAAATTTCTGAGTCAAGAGAACTAAAATGAATATTAATCCACAAAATCAAATCTCGTTTATGAATTTTGAGCTTGATAACATTCCCCATGTAATTCTCCCTACCATTCCATGAATTCTAGCTTTGTTCAAAGATTATCCTGCATTCCTGATGATCGAAACAATCATTATTAAATATAAAAGGCAGTGGGGGATTGGGATCCTTGCCCACAAGATCAACCAAAATGGGATGATGATTAGAATTAATTGTAGAGGGCGTCATATAAGAATGTATCCCTAGAAATCAATTCAATATTAATTATCAAAATCCCTATAAATTCTTATTGCATCAACTATATCCAAAACATTCCTGTACTATGTCTACCTAGCCCCAACAAGGATAAATTTCATCAACCAATTATCAATAATGCAAGATATGAAGTCTCTGGAAGAGATGAGGTTATTAATTGGTCCATTTTTTTCATCAGATCACATGATAACATTAAAGTCATAATGAATAGTCCAGAATCCAAAGATGATATATTTAAGAGATCCAATGTCCATCCATAAATTCCTTCAATCCTAATATCGATTATAGGAATAAATAAAAGTGAAGAAATGCAGCAAACCAAGAAAATTGAAACAAAAAGTGGCATGCTATTCACTATTTTGAAAAAGAAAAATATCAGTTAAGGAAAAATGAGCCAAAACCTATAATCTCTTATCCTCCAGTTGACCAATGTTAAAATCCAGAAGATGAAATACCATCTTTAAAAATTAGAAATACTAGGATAAAACACCCTTTTAGGCTCATACTGACCAATTAGAAGAGGTCTATGTTTTTGAATGAATAGCCTAAGGGACCTCATAGTTTCATGATTTTACTTTCCTAGGAAGTTCTAGAATAGAAGAGTCATTGGAATCTAAGACTGGGACAAAGTCTAGTTTTTTTGGCCCCATCATTTTTCTGTGTTCCTGATAATGGAGGCCTTCCAACCTTTCTCTTAGGAGCGGAAACCCATGGTAAGAGAGGTTAATATATGAAGATCTAATGTTTACGTTTCCAATTGGATTCAAGGATCCAACATAATGAATTTCAATTGGACAGCATGATGAATCAGGTGCCCCCAAAATCTGTAAATCAACATCACCCCAAGATGAAATAAGAGCTACAATAACAACATCTTGTATTTCGACAATATAAACAGTTGAAACATGATCTACGGTCCTCACTTTTAGTGTTGCAGAAACTCATTTTGGTGAAGCAAGAACATCAAACCCCAATTTATGTAACACAAATCATGCATTTGAAAAATCAAGATCCTTGATTTTATCATGTTGTACTTGAATAGTATCAATAGTTGAAACATGGGCCTCAATCATCAATTCCTGTATTTCAAGAACTATATTATATGATGTAGGAACACCAATCCCCACTTCTTGTAATAAAGAAAGTTAATTGTATGAAAAATGTACCTCAATTAAGGTCTCCTAAAATACAGTAATGCCATTAGATGAATACCCAACAACATGATCTATAACATTGATTGATGCAATGTTAATCCTAACCTAATCTATAAAGATTAGAGTATTGTCAGCTGGGAGATGTTGTTCGTTTGACAGTATTGAAACCACAAGCTCATAAATACTATACTCCATGACATGTCTCAAAAAATTTTCATCCAACTCATTTTCCAATGATTCATGAACAATCTGAGCATGAGGACTAGAGAGATCAGGAATCTTATCTTGTTCAACATTTTTAGCGATATCTTCCCCGGATTTCATATTATGAACTGTAACTTTGGAAGGGACCGATATATCCTTTGAAGAATCCTCCTTTTCCACGAAGACCTTCTTGTTATTTTTATACAGTTTACCCTCCTTCCAATCCTTTTCCTTAGGTGCCTCATTCACTTTCTTCCAAAGCATCTGACAATTAACTACATAGTGGCCAGAAATATTTCAGACATCACAAAAATAGAGAACCTGTTTATACTCCAATTTTTCATCAATTGTATTATCATTATCAATAAAGGTGATACTATCGGGTCTATTGATTTCCAAATTAACATCAACAGGGATTCTTGCAAAATATCCTCCTCCAATGTTTTCTGATCCATTCTAATAGGAGTACCAATGCATGAGGCAAGGTCATTAAGGATCATAAGATGGTAATACATCCAATTTAATCTATGCAGTTTAATCCATATCTGAGCATTGGTTTTCTTATTATAGAAGGGATTGAAATTGACATCCCATTTTGATAGTCTCAAATATACTGGTTTAAGACGAAGATTACCAAAGTCCCCATCAAATTATTGACAAGTGTTTATTTTCCGATTTAAATGTTTAATTAATTAGTATTACCATCATTTGAATAAACGGTAAAAAATTAATCAAAATTATATTTATAAATAATTAAAAGGAAAATATGACTATATAAATAAATTAGATGAAAATTTTGTTTTTAAATAAAATGCATTATTTATCACTACACATAAAAATATGGATTTTCATAGAAAAAATATCAAACTTACAACCAAAGTAATTTTGATGCCCCACTTCTAAATAATATATTTATTTTATCAATACAAACATATAAAAGTGAAAAAAACTAATTCTAAAAAGGGTTCAACAAAAAAGGATGTAAAATGACCTACTGAAAATTTCAGAGTATTTTATGCTTAAAATTGGATTCATTATCATTTTAATCCTCTACAATTAATTGGATAAATGTAAAAGTATTTTGAAAATATTTAATGTCATAATATTACTATTTCTATTAATTCTTTCTAATATAATATCAAGGAGTTAAAAACCTTTTATAATAATTATATTGTTGTTTTATTATTTATCGGTATTACTCAATATTGGGTGCATCATAGGATTTTAGATAATCGCATTGTGGCATTTTAGGTATTATATCATACATAATGTACATTTTAAAATAATATTAATATTAAATTTATAAATATTAATAGATATGAAAATGTATTATTCTATAAATACATGGGATGTTACGATAGTCTAATTTGTGATTAGATTTAAACGCGAATACCCTACATAACATCTCATAAGACAAAAAAAACTAATGCATTGGAAAAAAAATTGGTTTCATCTATCATAATACGAACATGATTATGTGTTTGAAAAGTGAAAATAAATCATATGTAATTAATAAAAAAATTACCTAGGAATGAAACATGCTACCTATTATTTCCCCATATCATAATCCTGAATGATTTCAAAATGATGAAATTTGAAAAATGAAAATAATTCTTGTAATAACCCATCAAAGGAAATGATAATAATATATAAATATAATTATTATACATATTAACATTATATAGAAGTTTTATATAATAATTAAAAGAAATAAAATTGTATTTATATTGATAAAAATTATAACAAGTAGAAAAACAGTATTTTGGAGAGAACCCTTATCGTATGTCTAGATCCATTCACCACTAACATAGTACAACATTTACAATAAAATTATATACATTAATAACATAAATAATATCATTTTTCAAATATATTAAAAAAAATTATAATTTTATGAGGTTCATTAATAATTATTTCATTGTGATATAAGATTCAATTTCTCTTTTCATAGAATGTTCATTTTAGGGATCCATGGTTTGATGAGTTATGAGAAATTATTATTGTTATTATAAATTTGAAATGCACCACCATAATTTAAATGAATTTCTAATAATGTAATACTATTAGTTGTATTTTCATAAATACCAATATTTTTTCATAAATAGGGATGATTCTATTACTAATGATTTTAGCATTATACTATTAGTTCATTAATGTGGTTTTACAGACCATCATGATCTAGATCAGATTTATTTATTTTTAGGACCATAAATTCATTAAAAAATGTGGTAAAATATATAATATAAGTTTTTAGTAAAATTTAACCCATTACAATTTAATATAAACTAGAAATTAATACACCAACTCACCATCAATGAATTCAGTGAAATGATATAATATTGGGAATTTATTTACTTTTTAGATTAAGAATACATTAGTAAGGGATGGTTTTATAAATATAACATTATAGTATATAGATGATAATGGATTTATTATTCCATGTTGTTAGATGGATTTTATGGGAATTTAAAAGAGAAAATTACTTTGGATGAGTTAAATTTAGAACATTACATCTTAAATGTCTTCTCATTAAAATACTAGTAAAGGCATTGTAATTGGTCTTCTAGAGACACCAGAATCACCAAGTCACATATTATAGACATGGGTAGATATTTTGAAGGCTCCATGTGTATGATGATTTGAGGAAAAGTTTTTTATGTAGGATATTCATAAGTGTAGGGGAGGAGTGTATTTTTAATGTTATAATCATTTTATTATTATTTTGGACAATTAATTTCAATTGTATTGAATCTTGGGAATATATAAAGAAACTAGTGCTTGGGATTTTCAACTAATGTTTAATTACAAAATCCAGAGATGGTAAATTAATATATTTAGAAAAAATAATCATACAGTTTTCTACTGTATTTCCTAATACAAAAAAAGTACAAATTTTTTAAGCTAATAATTAATAATCGATCTAAAAATTATTTTATTAAGTGATTTAAAAAATGCATTCGTTTTTAAGAATATAATTATATTATCATGTGAAATTTATTTTTTAATTAAAATTCTCAATTATTTGATGAACATCAATTTAAATATTATGATAAATTTTGGAAGAATTAAAAAAACTATTACGATATCATATTATTATTTTATTATTATATGTTAATTAAAATAAAAATATAAACAATTTTATGAAATTAATATCGATTTGAAATTAAATTATATTTATAATAATATTAAAAAGACATATTTGTTTTCTAAAAACACATAAACATATTTTTTTCAAATTGAAAACAAATATTTCTTTATAATATGATATGAATATATCAAATTGACATTTTATAAGATGAATAAATATTATGATACACATGCATAGGTGAGGAAACTATTCTAATAATTTTTTCAATATTAATAATGGTTACATTACTGTGCCAACTCATAAGTATTCCAACAGTCCCTTTACTATTGAAATGACCATATTCACTATAGCCATAGAGGTTCCCAACATTCTATAAGTAACTAATATTTTTTAAATTCATCATTTAATAGTTTTTTAAATCAATGGAATATATATCTTCATTTACATGCTTTTTATTGGATTACAAATATTTTACACCATAATAGTAGTGTAATGTGTGAGTTCTAGGATTAATGTGTATTGAGTAGATCTAAATTTATACATTCTTACAATCAAATTTTTTATTTCATATCCTATTATAATATTATCCATTATAATTAACACTTTCATTCATTAAAATTAATCTTTTTTTCTGATGATCCACATTTTATTTTAATACATATGGGGAATATATAATGTAATTTTTCTAGAAGAATATGTTCAATATGTTATTTAATTAAGATAGGGTTGGTGGGAGTGGGAGTCGATATGCAACAGAACTATTGTTAATGATAGTCTCAAAGGGGATAAAGTACCTATGACGTAACATTATGTTCACCCCAAATCTTGTCACACTTTTACATGGTATTATGTAGAGTAAAAATTTATCTCAATCCTAAATCCATATAGCTTATTTACAATTTTTAACTTTAATCATCTAAGGACATTGAGTATCCCTAATTTTTTTCAAAATTATCTTCACCTATTTTACCATCCCTTTAATATTTAAACTACCATAATCATCAATTCACTATCAATGCCTATATAACAAGTTGTTATTTATATATTCCCATAATGGTATTCATGTAGATACACTATTTAAAATTAAATAAATATAATATTGTATCATAATTTCCCTATAAGATGATATTTATAACATCACCCATTTTATTTCATCATGAATTTTCTCAAAATGTTTTCATGTTTTTAGTTGGTCTATTATGACTCTCCACTAGATTTTTAGTGATAATACATACTACACATAAATATTTTGTTTGTATCATATTGAAAAATTTCCTAGGGAATGAACATAAATAGTATATCTCGATCAGAAACAAACAACAATTATTTTTGAATTATATTACCACATATCAAAATTATATCCTTTACAGTTAATAACGTGAGATATACTCCTAAATTTCACTAATTTATGATTAATTCTTAAATGAATCCACCAATACCTATATATTATTATTTACGCATTAGGTCTTCATAATATATTTTAAAAAAATTCAAGGATGATATTTCCCATTTAGATATATCTTTGAGTTGTGTTTTCATTATTCAATTAATCATTTTCCTTTTAGGCATCATCTGTTGAATAAAAAAAATACTTATATATACCTATGATCTATTTCATCATAGTTTTGATGAAATATTGCTTCTAGAGACAAGATAAGTATTTTTACTCACTATGTGGATAGATAATTTCAATCTATGTTCATCATTTAAGAACAACTTTTTGTATTTTGATTTGATAATACACAATATCAAGAAACAAATAGAACAACAAAATATTCCTTAGTTATAAACTATAATGATTTCACTTTTCTTATAGCTTCCACCTTCATCAATCTTTCTTCATTATATATATTATAATATTTTATCTCTTCTAGATGTTTTTTTGATAATTCATTTAAAAATGTAATGATTAGGTTCTATCCTACATAATCTCATGTTCATAATTTGAATTCTGAATATCATCAGACCCTTCATAGTTTTCATTATTGATAATGTTGTAGGGTAGTTTCCACCATAATCAATCTTCCAAATTATTTACATTACCATTATGATTGTTTTTTTTTGTAATTGTTGTACATTATTAAATCCATTTCATTTATTTCACATATTAATTCATTTAATATGAATATATACTACATATCTTAAGATATGTATATATTTTATACATTTCAAAATTAAGATAATTCTATTTCATATTCAATAAAGAGATCTATGGTGTTAACTAAAAAAACTATTTTTGAAAATAATACACATGAACCATCAACTTCAATAATATATACACTATCACAGTATCCTTCTATATTAGTACAAACCAATAAATTCATTAGTTAATGGTTATATAACAAAAAAAATGTCAACATATGGTTGGGTATTATAAGGAATGGTTTGGTGAGATGAACCTCTTTATTTCCTTGATTTCTTCATTTAATTCATCAGTACATATATATGTTACATCGTTATAAGAATTATTGGATATATAATTTGACAGTAACAATATTTTTCTCACTAATCCTCAATAATAACAGTAATGTCCTAGTAAAATTGGGATATCAGTGATGAATGTTTTTCCCATCGATCCATCAAACAATATCGTCTTATGTCCATGGATATAACTTTTCAGGTGATATCATGCCGTAATAATGGTTCATCCTCCAATTAAATATCATAAATTAATAATTTTCACATTGTTTTTTACTTTACGTTTTCTATAAAATAGTATGGAAATTCACCCATACACCTAATTGGTTTTGGAGTATAAATGATTGTTATTTGTAAATATTACCGAATATTGTTAAATGTAATCTCTAATGTCATGGTCCATTATGTTAAAAAATATTTCTAGAGAATTATTGAGTCTAAATGGAATCACTCAATATTCATATTGTCAATAAATTTCTTAAACCTAATTCCATGTAAAATCCTAGTTTTTTTTTACTTTTATTGGTTGTATCCAAACTGAAGGTCCAATATGGAGAAATAATAGGCCCTACCTAGTTTATTAAACTTTTCATTTATACATTTAAGGGTATAAATTTAAATTATATTTAATTTTTTTATCATAATATTGTCTTTATAGATGAAAATATGCATATCCATATTCTTCAAAATGAGGACTGTTACACCACATGTTTAAGGACTTAAGCACATATAAACCTTTTCATGATTATATTTTACTACATAATTAATTATGAAAACAATATTATTTAAACTCTATAATAAATCAGGGATATGTGAATTGATCCATGTATTTGTTCAATTAATAACTCATTCTATTTCATTGGAGGAATACTAGTAAACTAATCACGGAATAATTTAGTATACTCCTTCACAAAGCACTCGTCTTCAAGAATGATTTTCCATTTTTCCTCAATAAGTTTATCTATAAATATTCTATCATAGTAAAATATTATCAATGATTTCGAAGAATTATAAAAATTATGTTTATCCTCTTCATTATACATTTATATATTTGCAAAATGAATCGAGATGTGAAGAGTCGTATACCTATCATGGGAGTTGATGATTGATTTATATAAGGGGGTATAATCCTTGTCCAATATTGTATAAAAATATATCAATAGACCTAAAAAATTTATTTAATGTGAGTGTATTCCCACAATGACTAATTTGGGATGATTTATATAGATGGGATGAAATGATTCATCTATTTTGTTGTCATAGATAACTCAACTCCCATGTTTTTGGGTGGATTTTAATAGCTATAATCAACATTCAAGATACTAAATATTTCATAGTAGCAGAATACAAAATTATTTTCATTATTAATGAATAAATTAAATGAATTTCTATAACCACATTATTGTTAGGATCCTGCTTAGAATAAATGATAACATATTCCATTCTTTTTTTAATAGTCCTTGATGATTGTTTTCAATGGTAGTATTTTAAAACCCTTGGCTCTATGTATCGAAATTAAAAATGAAATTATTCCTTTCTGATGAAAAAATTACCATATGGGATTAATTATATGATTCATATTTTCATTATTCACTTTAGAAGATTTTTTCATATTCCTTCAACATTGATTGGTTTAGGGAATCTATTTCCCATAAATGAAGAATATACCACATCAAATTATAAAGTTTTCGGGGAGAATTATAAAACACATCTAACATGCGAGATATATGGTTTTATTCAACCATGAAATAGAAATTTTTATTCTTATTATGGAAAACACATCATATTATTTCAACATATATTCCAACAATACCCCAAAGTGTAATTAATATACATATCACACTTAAGGGAATAATTTATAATGTCTTCATATATTTGAATGGCTATAAATGATAAATAGTATTATGGACTTATCTATGAAAAAATAATTAAATGGACCACCATAAATAAAAAATCAATGAGAAATACATTGGTATATCATCAAATACTTTTTATTTTTTAAATTTATAAACTGATATACTCACCATTCCATTCCTCCTGTCCACATAACTCTATCTACATTTTATCTATCATATTTCAGGGGAAGTATTTATTGAAAAATATTTTTTTGGAGACCATCCCATTCCATAGAATCTATTTCCTCTTTCAAATTAGTGTTTGTGATCAGTTTTCACTATAGACTATCTTCCCCCTCCATGAGAGAAATAATATTTATAATATTATTTAATTTCAATCATTAATGGAATGATAATTTCTCCATAATGGAGTTTTTCGACATTCCAATGATATGGGTATCAAATGATCTACAAAACATATGATACATTTGAAACATAATGGATTACATATGAACCTTTCATTTCTTAAGAGAGTTTTGGAATTCCATATAAATCATGAAATAGTTCATAGAAAGTGTTTTTTAGCATGTACGTCAATGAATATTTTTCACCCCCATAAAATAAGGATATTTATATCATTAGGGTAATCCTAAAAATTTGTATAGTGTTGTTTGGTGGTAAATTTCTTCATATTTCCCACCATTAACTAAGATAATGGAAAAATATAATGAAAATCCGATTAATATAAAACATATAATACTTAAAATATGATCATATAGTCAATTACATATAAATTACATTTACATGTTAAATTTTGTGCCTCAAGGTTTCAATATATTATTTCCATGGTCATTTTACTATTAATTTTTGTGACATGCCATTATATTTATTTCATTACTAATGGTTCATAAAGTGTTTGTTAATTATCAAAATAATATCCCCAAAGAGTGTCAAACTAGGTGTTCTATAAGTTATCATTACCTATTTTCTAGTAATATGGTTTCTATATACCTCAACGATACATTTTAGTCTTATTACCCTTATATGCATCTCATCCAAATCAATGTCCATGATTAATATAGAAAAAATGGTTGTATTTTCATTAATACCATATACTCTAATCTTTAATAATATTTGAATATTTTTTCCAAAAGATATACTTATCCAGCAAGTGGTAAATATTGTATTCTAGTCATAATGCTTATAATTAACTAGATCTCCTGTTTTCTAATTACTATATTGACACAATCAATTTTGAGAATTATAAAAAAAATATATTATAAATATTCAAAACAAATAACTAAATGATAAGGCATATTAATTTAATTGTAGGTACATAACTAATCAAAAATATTCTAAATAGAAAATTATTTGTCATAATCTATAGAATGGGATCATAAATAATTTTTAGATACTAAACCAAAATAGTATTAACTTGTGATTACATTAAAAAATGGTGAGATAAAAATCTTTTTAATTGAATAAAAATTATAACATAGTAAAACATTTGAGTCAAAGTCATGACATGGTAGAATAAAAGAAAAGGGATATTAATTAAAATAATTTATATTCCCCTGATGTACATTGTGCCATAATATAATGAAGGAAAATGAATTTATAAACATAATAAAATAGGAAATATCGATATGTAACATATAACTATAATGACAACATCATATGGTTGATAGAGTCTCATCATAGATTACTCTAACACCCATATCCCAAACATAAAGTCTCATTAGAGAAAAACCTTTCTCAAATAATTTGAGATCTATCCCGAAACACAGATCATATCAAGAATTTTTTTTATAAATTCCAATAATAGAAATCAATGATTTAGATGTCACATAATAATTACACATGGAAAAATTTATTGTGTACTAATTCCTCATATCATAATCAATGTAGATTTCATAAAAGTGAATTTGATAAATTATCATAATGAATGTATTAACACATTCCAGGAAGGGAGGATAATAATGGTATATATGTAGGTGACTTTTAAATGGATATTAGAAGTCTTACATAACATTAAATAGCTAACTAATATGAGTCAGAGTGTGAATGGTTGAATCCTAAAGAAAGAGGCGGTTTAGATAGTTTCCTTACCTTTTGTATAGATCTATTCTACCCATTCACATAACATCTTGGGTGATGAAATTTTGAAATTTAATTAATTATTTTAGAACCTTTTATATTTTTATATGATTTATTATAAATCAATTATGTTCTTTTATATCATTTTTCATGAGTTATAAGGTTTAAATTACCTTTTCTGAGAGCATGCAGTTCATGGTTCTATGATCAGATTAGTAACAAATAGTTAATGATGTTAATTCTAAATGGGACATATAATCCAGGAGAAAAATTAAAAAATATTTATTTACATTATAAAACTATAATTTTTCTCAATTACCCATATGTGTCTTGACATAGGAATGATTCATTATGTAAATAATATAATACCATATTGGTTGTTTGATTTGGTTGTTTTACCCACAATCATTAACTATCTTCATTTTCATTAATATTTCAAAATAATATTCATTCCATAATTAGTCATAATATATTATATACATAATTAATTCATTTTAAAACATTATTAATGAATATAAATCTTAAATGAAGGTAGTAGTGAAAAACTCAATATAATTGTCCATGATAGCAGTGAGTTGATATAATTTTGAAAGAAAATAAAATAACATGAGATGATAAAGGGGTGGTTGGTTAATGTTACATTAGAAATTTAATATTCAATTATATATATTATATAGGATTTATTAATACCAAATGGTTCGAAGAGGTGAAGAGATGGTGTAAGATGAAATTAATTTATAAGAGTTTAATTAAGAATATTACATCTTAAATGTTTTCTCCTCAAAATAATCTATATGGTAATTTATATTGATATTTTGGAGTGTAAATTTTCATAATGAAATTTTAATAGCATTTTATATGATATTTAAGATAAATCATGCATGTTACATGTCTTATATGATATGAGGACAAAGGAAAGTGGTGGATGGTATTTAAATGGGTATGAGATTGTTATTTTTTGAATATTATAATAATTATTTCGTTATTTCATTCATTATAATATTAATAATCATGACTATTATTGATATATATTTTAAATGGTTCGTGGGATTTTGAACTGATGGGTTCATAATTTGTCCTTTGTTAAAGAAGTCATGTATTTAGCTTATAATATTAATTACATAATTTTACAATATTTTACTAATCACTGAAAATTCATAAATTATAGATAAATATTAAAAAACATCATAAATATTCATGATCATAAATATATAAAAATTAAAAAAAAATCATAAAAATTGTCATAAATATGTGAAATTAATTTGTTTTTAAAATCCTCGATTAATATTAATATTAAATTTTTAAAATTATGAAAAATTTTATGACCCATTATAAAGTTACATATATACTCATAAAATTTCATCATAACTATAATAAAACATAATATTACTTTATAATCACATTTTTTGAATTAAGAATTCTTTTAAATCATTATAATTTTTATGAAATTTCAACTAAATCATAATTGGTTTTAAAAAATAAAAAAATTATTCTACAAATGTTAAAAAATTATTTACTTGTATTTTGATATAAATATTTCAATATATCATTTTAATTGATAAAAACACGTTATTTTAAAAATAAATTTGTGAAGATACAATTATAATGACAGTTTTATATTCTTAATGGTGATTAAAATATTATAATAGTCATGTTACTATTCAGTTTTGTATATTTCTATTCCAAAGGACATTTTTGATAATGTTGTATGAATTACCCATATTCTGTAAATTCCTTTTATTTAATTCATTCATAACTCGCTTCTATTTTCTCAAATGTGTTTAAATATTTTATGTTTTTTGATTTTTATTTGAATCCAAATATTTTTCTTCATTTATACAGACTAGTAATGAGTTCGGTTATTATGTTTGATTGATCAATTATAAATTTTCATATTTTAATTTTACTATATTATTTTTTTCTTATGTTGATATTTTAAAAAATGGTCAATTTTTTTTCTAAATTTAATTTTTAAATGAAAAGTAAAAAATGGTTTTGTTTTCTTCAAATGGTTCGAATTTATTATGCTCGATTACAAAATATGCAAAAAATTTAAGAATGAATTTTGACGTTGAAAATTCATGGAGGTTTTATTCAACTCTATATTTGTAATATTTATTGAACTGTTTATGTGGATTATATTCATTTTTTGAATACCATAAGTTTTTGGTAGGTGGTTTTATTAAATTCATTTGATTTAATAAAAATTATTTTGTTTTTATTTTTAATCATTTTTATACCTTAGTTATCAGAATGATTTGTGATTTTTTAAATGTTACATTTTTGTATTGAAATATAAAATTAATATACACATATTATTGATTAATAATTTTGTTTTGATATAATTATTTAATTTTAATGAGGATTTTTATGTTGATGTTGGATATTACATTGAATTGGTTTTTAATATAAATACAAAATCATTACATGTGGAACATTTTTATAATAGAAATCCATTTAATATTTGATATTGTGTGATATTAAATCATCCATTTGTAGGCTATGTAACATGGTAGCCATGTGTATATATGAGGGAGACAAAATAATGAAATCATACACAAATGTTGAACAAAAATCAAGAATGGATTTACAAAAGAACACTTACTAAATTTTTTTCTTATTTCGGGATCATATATTGGTGATCTAACCTCATACCTAGTCCTATGATAAAAGGATATGTGAAACAAAATTCATTTGATCTCTATGTTTTGAGTATCCCAATTTGCATAGACCTAATATACGAAATAGATAATTTTCAATGTTTACCCTTTTAAAAATGACCATTTATGAATGAATTTATAAACATTTTCAGTATTCGAGTTTTGATAATAATTTTCTTAAATATCTATTTTTTATAAATAGTAATTAAATGTAGAATTTCTATGTATTATTAAAAAATGAATAATTCCATATATCATATATTTAATTTCATTAAATTAGATTAATTTGTTTTTTATATTTATGGTCAATCATGAAATAGTCGGTGGGATCAAATGGTGTGATTTTTACTGAAACTTTATTTAAACTCTAGTGGGTGTGTAGATCATGTTTTCATAGATGTAGGTAATAGAAATCCACTACATAGTGGTGATGGTTATCAATTTTATTTATAATTATTAATTTTTTGGTTTCATGAGGGGATGTTTCCCCTAATATCACATAGAGATGGGTAGATTTTATTCATAGCTCAATTGTTTTTTTATTTTTTATATGTAGTAACATATTCATTATATTCTTTGTATTCAACTCTCTTAATTTATTTCTTCATGTTTTACCTATTTTTATATTCTTGTTTTTGATCATTTGTATTAAAATGTAGATATTATTTTCTAATGGATGTTCGTGACGATTAAATGATTTTATCGAGCCTCTGGGATTGTGAATAACATTTTGGCCTTTCGATGGATCCAATCTACTATCCTTTTTATAGATTAATTGGGTCAGATATTGATAGTGTCACTGATATAATGATCACCTAATTTCATTGATAACATTAAATATTGAATTATTTTTATTTAAATCTAAATATGCATTTTTAATAAATATATTTTTAGTGGACCAATTTTGATGAAATAACAATTACTTTCGGTGGTTGGATTAGACATTATAAATATGTTAGAACTAAAATATTTATGGTTCTTATTAGGATACTGTTTATTCTGAATATATCATATCCACGTCCTATTTCCATTAGGCTTATAATGAATGCGGATTATGAATTTCGTGTTAGATTTATTATCTCCTTATATTATTTTTTGACTTAAATATTTTGTTTCCATTGGTAAATAATGATTATTTTTCTACAATTTCAACTATAATTGATAGTAATATAATCTCCTATAATATATAAATTTTTTATATAGTCCCATCATATCTGCAGTAATCTAAAAATCCCTCTAGGCTATAGTACTAATCCACTAATTCTAAATGAAATAATCATTATTCAATAATAATCATTCTCATTTTTTATTTATATCATAATTTCTATCTTTTAAGCTATTTTTATTTATGGATCATAATAATTTTGTCTCATGATTAACGTGTATTCATTATTTACCACATTTTAAAAAAAATTAGTTTACCAAAAATCATTGGTCGATCATTTGAGAATAATTTATTTTTTCATTATAATATGTGATCCCTAGCCTATAAAATCAGTTAACGTAGAGTTGATATATAGTTTTGTGTTTGAGTAATTGTTACATAGTATTTGATGCACAACGGTGAAGATATGAAGCACAACATAAAATAATAATTTAAATGTTAGTTCATTAATATTAATTAAAAGTTCCATATGAGTTAGAATAATTTTACATGAAACAATATAATTTACTTATTTGTGTATTAAATTTCATAAAAGAAAATATTTTACTCTACATTATATTTTTGTTTAAGAAATGGGAGGATTTTTATTATTATTAGCAATAGTGGTACTTATAACATAAAAAACTATAATTGATAAAAATTATGTAGATGCATTGACAGATAAAATTAATATAATTTCATGTCATGATATGAATAAATATCATGAATATTGATTTTTCTGATATATTTCTATCTGAGTCAATTTATTATAATTATTTATCTTATTAACCAATTCACATTTTTCTATGATACATGTGTTTTTATTATATCTGGTTGGATACATGGGATAAAAATAATTAAATTTTTCTGATATATGATGATAATTATGCCACTCCATGATTATGGGAATGTAAAGGATACATCTATTATATTAAAAATTGGTTATGATGATCATTTATAACCACATTGTCTTTGGGAAATAGGTGGGTTACCCATCGATTTGTAAAGGAACATGACACACATTTCTTCTCACAAAATTTATTAACAAAAATTTTTGGGAACTATATTTTTCATGGACTATTGGAATATTTTTTTCATTTTGGCATCATATAGTGGAGGATATTACATATACTTGATTTTCCCAAAATCATTACCTGAATTTATAATCTATTATATTTGGTCCATGATAATGTTAGTGATGTAATTAATTATGCTTCAGATTATGATATATGGTATATCCTAAGAAATATTGGATTATGCTATGTGGTTTTTCAATATATACATAAGAAACTATAATTGGTAAATTAATATAATGAAAAATTATTATTGAAATGTATATGACTTTAATCTGATTGTTTAAAATTTATAATAATTATACCATAGTAGTTGTTAATAGAATATTATTTTAAATACACATAGTAAATATTACTAACACTATATATGATAATTTTTTTATGAATACTATATATATCATGGCATGGGTAATTGTAATGGATAAATGATAGATTGATTTACCTTAATATAATATAATGGGATATCAGCATATTTTTCAAATTTAGAACATATTATTTTAATTATTATTAATTAATATGTGATGTATTTCATTTTTCATTAATTTATGGTTATTATAATAATGATGATTTTCCCCATTTTTTATGTTTCTATAAATATTAGTGGATTCACTCTATAAATTGGGTTTCATGCATATGTTCTTAATATAATTATATTATTTTGAATATAATTTTTATTGAAAAAAATAACAAAATAATTGAATCTTTTTAAAGTATTGAAATTTATGGATCTCAAAATATAATCTGAATAAATATTTAAAGGAAAAAATAATATAATTATTTAAATATATTAATGGCCTTCATTATTTACTTAAGAGTGTATTAATTAATAACCATTTACACTAGTTTCAAAATTAAATCTCTAGCCTCTATCATTTTTTAGTGATATTTCATAATTTATTAAAAATGGGTTGTAAAGGTATTTCCATGGATATTTGGAGTTATATCATCTAGTGAATTATTGACATAGAACACATGGATATAAATAATAAATTAGTTTTCAAAAATAAATTGTAAATTTATTTTGGGTATTTTATTTATTTATTGTAATTAGTACTCAAAAATTTGATATAACTGTTTTTTATGTATTTGTGGTCTAAATGTAGCCATTTTCATGTGGTGACATATTAATTAAATATTTAATTAACATTAATCTAATTATTTTATTTTACATGGATTATGGTATATTCATTGAGGTATGTTTTATGGTAAATATTTATGAGAATTTTATCAGTTTCATGTTATGATTACTAGAAGTCATTAGATCTAAATTAGATATATGTAGATTTTAGGATACTATTAGACACTATAGTTGTGATGTATTTCACTAATTTTACACTCATGATATTGTGAATGATCTTTTTTTCCACCTAATCGAAATAATATTTGACACTAACATGTTCATTGACCAATTGATGTGATATATTGTAAATAGTGATGATTTTTTAGTCTATTTCTATAACGATTACCAATGTTTTTGGATATTTTATTCCATTGATATATTATTGATGATAATACGATAGATTTATAAGTATTTTGGATTATATCAATTTAACAACCCATGTTTTTGTAAATATTTTCATTCATTAAAACAAATTTGTTTATTTCTGAAAATTGATTTTGTATACAACAAATGAATGAAACATTAGTATAAAATTATATAAAATTGATATTATTAAATCTATTTCATGTTTAATCAATCATATTAAAATGATATATAAACAAATAAAGGAAAATAATTATAAGATACCATTTATTGTTTTAAATAACGGATGATTAACACTACTATATGTGCAAAAATTTTAATTTGACAATATCTATAAATAAATATTGTATTTAATACTCATAGATCCCCAATATCAACATCACCATTGAGTTTACCCATTAAAAAAACCAAACATAAAATTATAAGTATCAATAAATTAGAATATAATATTGTCAAATTTTTATAGAAAATTAAGTGAATTAAAATTTTCATTTAAAATGAAACGATTGAATTAATTTATATTGACTAATGGATGAAAAGTTTCAATTGTAAATGAGGATATAGTGGTTGAAATTTTGTCCATTAAAATTAAAATTAGTGGAAACACAATCATTAGAAATATGGTTTTTGAGTATATAAGTATCCAAAAAGTATAATATATTTTTTGTATATTTAAAAATAAATATAAAATAATAAAATTCAAAATAGTAAATAATGAAAAAAATTACAATATTTAATTACAATATTTTTTTATTAAAATATTTCATTTTGTTACATATTATTAATATTAATGATTGATGAGATGATTTTATAAAATTAGAAAAATGATTAAAATTAAAATTATTGATATAATTATATTAAATTAATATAAATAAAATCTTTTAAATCTTTTTTGTGATGACTATTTTAAATAAAAGTGAAATTTTTAAAGGACTATTTTTTGAAGAGAAGTATATCTATTTAAATATTCTCAAATAATGAATGATATGAATGATATTATTTCATAATATATAATAGAAAATAAATTTACATATATCTAGTAATGATTTATTGTCATATATTAAGAGTTAATATATTTTATTCGAAGATATATTTAAATGAAATTTTTTTTCTGTTATATGGTGTTATATTAATTATAATTTTTATCATCTAATGAATTTGAGTATAATAAAATATATTTTTATATTTAATTATAATATTTATATTTTCAAATAAGATCATCTTCATTCCTATTATAAAATTATGTTGACAACGTAAATATTTATTTCCATGGGAATACAGTTATTATAAATGGAATTTTGTTTTAAAAGATTATGTTTTTAGAAAACAATAAATGTAATTGATATATTATAAATTCTGTAAATAATAAAATATTTCAATAAAAAAAGAAATTTATTATGACTATTTTAAAAATTATATGTTATTCAAAAATATTAATGAAATTGGACAAATTATTTATATAAACATAGTTTTCTTTAATTTTTTTTATATTTTATGATTTAATATTAATGTTAAAATTATATTACTTATAAATTGAGTTAGATTTAAAGGAGTAAAATTCTAAATTATGTTCAATGAAATATTGAAATATAGGTCATATTATATTAAAGGTAAATAAATAGTTAAAATACGGAAAATTTTATAATGGATGGTAATGTAAAATGTGTAAAATTAATGTGGGTCATATTTTGGTTATTTATCATTAAATATAGATCATATTTAAGATCAATATTATGATATTGAATCGAATTAAAATTCATCCCCAACCAATCATTAAATATCACACATAATTCACAAGTAGATCACTTCCCCCCCCCCAACATTTTTTAACAATAAAAATTTTACAAAATAAAAAATCTCATATATAATCATTTAAAAAAAACATTTATCACCATAAATTTCCTTAAAAAAGATAACATTTTTTCTCCCCTATATACTACTTCCACATTTTGAAACATATGGTCCTAAGAATTATTTCTAGATCAAATAGTTCTATGATATATATAATTATAGATCAATGTTATCAATATGATTATTATCCAATATAAAATCTCATTTTATATATAATTATCACTAAATATAATTCAAAAAATATTAATATATTTTGATCATATTTATTGTTATACTTATATGATATTATTATTTAAGATGAAAAATATATTTTCTCACTATCTTCATTTCAAAATGATAACATCGCTCGTCTTATGTGAACACTCCAATATCAATGAGAGATTTATTTTATTTTTCATCATAGCCTTACAAGTATTGTTACAATATTATATTATAATAAGAAAAATGATATTAATAAAATGATTAATATTTTTTAAAAGCAATATTAATTATTAGACTCACTATTTATATAACATCTTCTAGTTGTTAAACATTTCTGAAATAGTCATTGAATTTATCAAATTCACGAATCATAAATAAAAATAACACGGAACGAAATTATAAAATAATAAATCATTAGTGATCGTTTATTCTAGTATCATAACAATTAATGATTGTTGAACTTGTTCTTGATATATGATGATCGAGTTCAATATTAAAAATTTTCTATGAAACAATTAAAATCACTAATATATGATGATGATAAAAAAACATCTTTCTAATAAATAATTAGTGACGTATTATATATAATTTTAAGAAAAATTATTAGTTATTAATAAGGATTTGAAATATTAAAGTATATGGTAATAATTATTATAGATGATCATAGAGTGCATCCATCCTATGTGGAAATCAATGGTAAGGGATTTTTAACACAACCATTGTTTAATTTAGTTGTATATTTCTCCGTTGGCTACATTACAAAATGATACATAAATTCAGATATTTTATTACTTAATATTTTACATCTCATTTTTCTTATTTAAGGGTACCTTTTTCTAATTTCAATTATATTATTATATATATTTAATTCATTAATCAAAATATTATGTGGAAGTACCATTCTTATCAACTAAAAAATCTATACATACAGAATGTCCAAATTAATTCATTCTGAAAATAATTTCAATCATTATTCTTAAATCGAAATATTTATAATCTAATTCTATTTTATATTTCCAATTATCTCTTCATAATTTTTTTTATCGACCTTTCATGATGTGGGTTTCAAAAATATTACTTTATAATATATGAAATTTTCTTACATTCGAGTTCATGTAATTTATATTCCAGTAATTTTTTTATTTAAATTTTTTTTTCCATCAATAATCTATTATATGGAAATAGTTAAAAAAATTATATATAATTATTCCAATAAATATTTTTAAAATTATATTTTAATGGGACTCATAACTAAATTATTATTTATTGGTGAGAAAATGTATTATGATATATATATTTTATTTTTTCTTCAATTATAATCCTTAAATCCATGGAATAAATATCTTATACTATAATATTTCATGAATCATCGTCTATACTATCTTATAAAACACACTTTTTTGGGATTGAATTTTTGGAATCTATAATTTTATTTCTAGATGTCATTTTAGGTGATATTGTTTTCAAATGTTATGAAATAAATTCTCATTACGTTGATCCATTATTTCATGATTAATGACTACTTTGTTGTGTCACACAAATTTATTTATGATTATTATTTGATTAGTGGGATCTACAATATCATTTTAATGCTTATATTAACGTGACCTATATCATTGGAGAATAGTGTATGGACAATTTTGGTAATATTACATCTTATATAGTTGTAATGATTTGTTTTTCTAAAAATATAAATGGTGGAAAATATTCGGTTTTTTATCTGTGTTAAATTTTACTATTATTATGATTTTTTCCACATATCATTATTATATGACATTTCGATTAAATTACTCATGTTAGTGAATTTTTCATTCTCCATGGATTGTCTTTACTATGTCACATTCCCACAATGATTTTCCTATTTTTTATTAATTTTTTAGATTACATTAATGTCTATATTGACTATTGGGAAAATTCGAAATATCCATGTTATATTTAATGAATTATATATCTACCATATTCGTGTGTTCTCATATTTTTATTCTGAATCCCACTATGAATTATTCTTATGTTTATCCCTTAAAATTTGTTTCAGTTCACCCCTTATTATGTTTCTCAATTTCCCAAGAAATTATATACATGATTATATATAAAAATAAACCATGAAATGTGATGTTGTGAAATATGTTAAATATATTTTATTAAATAAATTATGATGTAACTAATATCCAATGATACTATGACTTCATGTATTGGGGGTGTGGAGGTTTTTTTGAGTTCTGATTGTCATATTTTTAAAATAGTATATAATATAATAATCCTTAATATGGGTCATCTATGTTGTTATAATATAGTTTTTAGTTAATTTTTGGGATTAATATAAGATAATATTGGAGAAAACAGTCAATATAAGGTTAAATTATCGAGAAAAATTTAATATATAGGTAATGTATAGATTGTGTGGTTTGTTTGAATCTATATCCATTTTTGGAATCAAATAATTGGATTGGTGATATTAAATAGATATACCAAGATGTAATAACCCCTATAAAATGATGGATGGGTATTAACATAATAATTAATCTATGAATAATATTTTAGAAAAGTGACACATCTTTTTTAACACTACCAAGGTATATATTCTTGTTGATTTGCATGTTCCAAAGAAACTATTCAGATAGATATAAATTTATTTTGATGATTTGATATTATACTTGTGAGGTTTGAGAACCTAATAAGAAGACAAAATTTTATAAAAATTATTTAAACATAAAATGGTATATGTGAGGTTATTCAGATCCTTTATGTATTACTGTTTTATATTTTATAGCTTCAGTTTATACAGTAATAAATTCTCATTTTGTAGAAACTAAAAATTAGGATATTAAATGAAATAGTTGGATCCCAAACAAAACAATTTAATATTGACATCAATAGAGACTCTATGGATAAACTTAATGAAAAATCAAATAGTATATGAATTTGAGTTAACAATATTATGGATATTTTCTAAACTATATATATTGATTATGTATGTACATTTTAATGAAGTTTTATTTCGAAAAAATTAATAATTGAAAAACATAATTTCATGAATATTTATGTGATAATGAAACTCAATTAATGATTGTTAAATATCATACATATCAAAAAAATTGGTATAAGAACATTAGGGAATAAATCAATGGTATAAGATAATAATTCAATTGTAGAAGGCCAAGAGATTGAGAACATGATTGTTAAAGAGTGATAAATAGGATGGCTAGTATAATTGGGGGTATAAAAAACCAAATAAACAACCAATAACATTGTAATACATAAAATGGAAATAATACTACCATTATGTTAATCAATGTGATAATAAATGATATGATAAGGATTATAGACCTCACTAACCAACATAACCAAGGGAATCAATAATATCTTATTAAATAACAACCATTGATGTGGATCTTAATGATTATGGTACACCTCCCCTATAATATATATATTTATATGCTTAATTTGATTTTATTTATAACCACTAAAGTATATATTGGGTGTTTTCTAAGAGAATCAAATCCCTCCAACTAGTTATTTGACTTTAGATTGTCAAATAAAATAAGAAATTGTAATATTATTTTATAGAATGTTCATTTTTTTTAATTTTTATACATGAAAAAATTAATATACTTCCATAAGTTGAATTTCAAGTTATTTTTAAATGGATTGGCTATGTTCATATAAAACTCTAAATAGTTTCCAAAGTAATGAAATCATGTTTCCTATTTCAAATCGACTTATAGAAATATATTTGTGTAAGGTTGATTATAAACACACTTGTAATATGAAATATTTTATATGTGTTTTGATACTAACTAATTATGGTCAATTTAATTCAATGATTTGATTGAAACTAAATATTTTGGATATTTCTATTTTTAGGGGGATTATTTCTTCCATGTATTACGAAAGATAGTAAGATTGATATTTCATTAAATAAAATATATTGAGTTATTTATATCTTTCACGTACAATATTTTTTATTTTTAAAATGATTTATATAAAAATACGAGGATTTCATTTATATATGGGGGATAAAGTTACACACCTCTTTTTGGACAAAAATTCATTTCCTTTAAGTACACAACATAAATTCGTAAAAATATTTTCCAGTTATTAAACATTAATTTTTATTGAGATAAAAATATAATTTATATGATATGATTCAAAATAAAAAAACTATATTCTACAATAATATCACATATATTCAAATTATGTGAAAATATATATAAAATACAATGGATAGTTATATAACATTGGTGATAACATCTTTTAAAAGGATATAATTAATTATGGGATGTTAAATTTGAATGGATTTCATTAAAACTAAGAGTTCTTGTGGAACTTATTCACCCATATGGAACACCATTTTATTGACTAATCATCCTATGATAAATAAGAAAAATAATGTGGATGATATCATATAAAATCTAGAATGTACATTTTGGGTAAGG
Source organism: Viscum album (assembly GCA_963277665.1). Classification (NCBI taxonomy): domain Eukaryota; kingdom Viridiplantae; phylum Streptophyta; class Magnoliopsida; order Santalales; family Viscaceae; genus Viscum; species Viscum album. Next base: position 1,148,180,875 of record OY728148.1, read on the forward strand.
GATGTGTACATTATGATATTATTATGGAATAAATTTATAGAGTAAATAACTGTAATATTTTAGTTATTAATGGAAAAATGGACCCTAGAAGTATTGTCATTGGATAAACTTGTTTCTTATATGTATAAATCAGTTCTGAATGATTAATATCACATTTATAATTATATAATTAAATAATTTGAAATAATAAAAACAAATAATTAGTAAAAAATTTTATTTATAATTATATTTTCATGTATCTAATTTTTATTATTATGACATATTAATGTAATGAATATATAAATATCAAATAAATTTTTAAGATTAAAAAATTTATAAAATTAAATTAATGTCATAAAATAAAATTATTTTAATTTAATTGTTGAATATTATTTTACATATAAGTGATTTTGTATGAAAAAAAATTAATGTGTCATATATTACATATATAAATATACAGTAGATAATGAATTAAATAAAACTATTCATAATATATAAAAGAAACTAAATTAATTTTCATCAAATATTTAATAATATTAAGGTAATAAGATTAAATTATACTTCACAAATCAAAACGGAAACTATAATTGAATGAAAATAGAAATTTTTCAAACATTATATAACATATATTATGTTACCATAAGTAATATACGTATCACAGATACTGTATTAGTATATGGATATCAACATTACAATTACTACATAAAATAAAGAAAATAAAAACATTAAATGGATTAATGTTTAAATACCTAATTAATATATAATTCATGGTTTTAGTTAATGTCATGACAATTCATAAGATATAAATTTGGGTTTGAGTTAACTGATGAAAAAGAAACCTAAATAAAAATAGATTATATGGGATGATGGGTTAATATAAACTATCAAAAAAGGTATGATTTTAGATTTTCTAGGTTAACCAGAACAGTCTTTTGTGAATTCTTCTTGATTACATGAGTTGATACAATGTTGTTTCTGGGTTTTGATTAGTTTAATTACTTCATATGTACTAAATGTATAAATATTGAATGATTTTATTTCAATGAAATTTGAAAATCCCAAATCACTCAATGATTTTTTTCACAATTTTCATAATAATTATATATACAATTTATGGATCATATTAATGGGAACATCATTCAAGATTTTTTTAAATAATATGGAATGTGTATCCTTAAAATTATTTATATTAAAGGATAAGGTGCATCACTAAATAAAAATATAAAATTTAACAATTGATTGTGAATTATAACATTGAGAACATCAATCCAATAGACCCCATTAACACATCCATATATCCAAATTTATAAATGTTATCCCTCCATTGATGAAAATCTATCAATAGATTATACACATAGACTAATAGTGGTCGTTTTTAAGAGGTTAAAAAAATTAAAAAACAATAACTAAAATATTGGTTATTGACTTTTACAATTTAGTTTTTAAATGAATTCATACCATGATACAATTTTTAAATATGATAATTTATAGAATATATTTATATATTAAAAAATAATTTCACAAAAATTTATTTTGGTTAAATAAATATACTTGTGAAAAACATTTATTATGAAATAACAGTGTAGCATTATATTTGAAATAATAAAACATGAACACCTTATTTTTTTCTCCACCTACTGCAAAAATTGTTATTTTATGATATTTGGTTTCGATATCAAATCAATTAATGTCACCCCAATTAATTAGTATATTAATTGTTGTTCTGAAAAATTTGAACGTAGTTTTTTCAACATTTATTTAAAAAATCTGAATAGATTCATCCCAAAAAATGATTCACACAATAAAAAATGAATAAAAATAATTTTTAAATGGATATAAAATTTTAATAGGGTAAATATTATTTCTTAAAATAGAATTATAATATTCATCCTAGATTAGTGAACCATTTTTATTATATAATCAAAATTGTTGGATGAGTTTCTGTGTGTCGAATTCTAGCCCACAATTTTAACATCAAAATGGGTTATCATTATCCACTTTTAAACATCGAAATTAGATTTTTAAAAAGAATAAATATGGGTGTCCAATAACATCCACTATCAATATATAAAATATAATATTCATTAAAAATGAATTTAAGGTTCTGTATCTATTTTATTGGCATATGTCCCAAGTTACTTATTCTAATTATTTCTTCATCTACGAAAAGAACATCTATATAACCTTATGATTCATAAATTAATCTTATAAGGCAATAATAAAAATGTGATTAAAAAAATCATGTAATATAAATTTCATATAATTATAATAATTTATCATAGAAGATAATGATTAAGTGGCCCTATTTTGTAAACGTTTAACAAGGAATTTCACTTGTGATGATAAATGGATGAAAATCATAATATTCAATAAAACTTGTGTTTTAGATTAATGAATCTGATAAATATTAATATATAAAATTTTATTATTATCTTCATTTAGTGTCTCACCATATATCAAAATATCCGTTTTTATAGTCTTGATAAACAATTTCCTTAATAATATGAAAATTGAATTCCCTTTTCCAAAATGATTTCAACATATAATTATCACCAAAATATATAATGATATAGAATAATAGACCCAATAAAATATGTTTATCAAAATATAGGTTCATAATAATTCAATAATATTATTCCACTTCCTTTTTATAAGTTTTTCTCCACATTTCATCCAATTTAATTAATGTGTGAGAGAGTGATGGATATAGTTGGTGGAAAAGTATTTTCTATCATCTTCCTCCGAGATTATGTTATCATTGTTGTCTACATGGTCACTCGGAGGCATTCTTCAAGTGAATGAGATCATAGGAGGGTCATTCGAGATCTAGTTCACTAGATAGAAAGGCTGAGGGGCCACCTCATACAACAAATAATATGATATACGTTGTTAATGTTGAGAGGGAGTTATCAAATTAAAAACCTTCTGACGGTCTTCACACACCTGAAGAGACTAGAGTTCCTTCATTGTGGGCCCTTCTTACATGGATGTCTTCTTGTTTTCACGTGCTTTTGATCCCACAGACCGGATCATTTTGTCACCAGGTCCCTATTATGATGACTGGGGGATATTACATGCCCCCTCTCCATTGGTAAGTTCTATGGATTCTCAAGAACAAAGTGGTCTTCTTAGATTACCTCTTGTGATCCCATACAATCCTTTCTCAACTCCATCTAATTAATTTTGTATTTCATCTATTCTATCTCTGGATCTATTGCAATGATACTTTGTTAGTATCCCACAATATTCTATCAAGGGGTTGTCGATGCTGTATCGTATGACTAAAGTCATTAAGATGGAGAATCAGATTGCCCGACATTCTCCCCAATGTCTCATGATAGTCTCTTTGATGTAAATAGAAATGGTGTTGAGTCCCCCTCATCCTTCACCATCCAAAATTTAGTATCTTTTAGAAGATATAGATGCATTGTTTAAGAATATAGTTAGATCTCCAAAATGTGGTCTTTATGTAGCTGGGGCAGTAGGTCTAGTAACTTTCTCATAATTAAAGGAGTATGATTTTTCTCAATCCCTTCCAGACTCCCATATTTCTGGTCAAAAATAATAGAAGGTCGTGCTTTAATGATTTCTCTTATGATATGAAAGGCACGAGGCTTGGGGACCAAAGGGAACATTCTTTAATTTTCACTGAAACCAGTATACATTATTCTTCCCTTATGGCTATTATTGAAACCAAACAAAACCTGTGAAAACTCCTATGGCTAACTACAAAATTGGGTTTCTCATAGTCTTTTCATGGTGACCCATAAATTTCTAATATATGGATCTACTGGAAGAAAACTATTTTTGTTGAGGTAGTGAGCTTCATTTGGTAGTGTATCAATGTTATGATCTCCTATAATAGGATGTTTGTTCTATTCTTAATCATTTATGAATATACAGAAATGAATGGGATGAAAAACATATTACACCATTTGAATTATTTTCATCTGTGATCTATTCCATTGTTTTTCGGTGGTGATTTCAACTCGATCATAGATGCATCATCGTAAATAGGTGGTTCGGATATGAACCATGGTCACATATAATTTTTTTATTGTTTTATGTTGACTATATGTCTTACGGATTTGTGGATCACTGGCTCCATATATACAAGGTGAAACAATCGTAAGGGTACTAACCTAATCTTCAACCGTTTAGACAGATATCTTGAAAATATCAAGGGGTTGGACTCATTCTATTGAATGTTGGATACCCACCATAATTCCAAGCCCACAGATCATTCTCTACTCCTTATGGAGCTCATCCAAAAAGTATCATAAAGTAAAAAAAAATTATTATGGCACTTGTTAAGGAAATTCCTCTTTCATGTATTTTCTTAATGATTCTTAGGAATTGGTGGATGTGAGATGGTCTTAGGGTAGCTTGTAAAATCACCTCAAATGTCTCAAAAATGAAATTTTGAGATAGTTGTTTAATAGGCCTAATGATGTTTCTGGGGAGGACGGTTTCAAAACTAATGTTGATAGGAAAGACGAGGATATGTTGAATGACTCGAATGAGAACACATTCATCAACCTTTTTCATAAGTCTGCAACTCATTCCAAGAAACTTCTATAGTTTGATATGATCTACGGAAAACATTCTTGGGTTAGATGGTTAACAAAAGGAGATCATAACAACTATCTATTTCATGAATATATGAAAAGTGAAGCATGAAAATCAATATGATCTTTGGAGAAAATGTCTACAAGTCAGACTTGGTTTTCGAAGGAAATTTGGTTATGAATTAGTTTTAATGTCTATTTTTGGGGGAGGATTCCTTTAACTATGAGTATTTGATGGATGATGCGGTTGTTGATGACTTCCTGGGATGTCTACCTAACCCGTAGGTGGTGTGTGGGAATTCCATCCTTGCATACATACCTTAAGGAGAGGATATTCAAGACATGGTTATTAGAATTCCACAAAACAATTCACCCATTCTAGATAAATTTCTAGTATCTTTTAATGTTCAAGTATGGAATGTGGTTGGTCCACATGTTACGGAAGACATTCAAGACTCCTTTTGTGGAAGAGTCCTGAATAAAAGAATATATTATTTGAGTGTTTTTCTTATTCCAAAGTTCATGTATCCCCTTAATATTTCACATTACTGGCCTATCTGTCCTTTCAAAACATCTTATAACATCATAGAATCAGTTATTTGATGGAGGCTTAGTGGGGTCATTCCAACGTTGGTTTTGAGGGAGAAACACGTTTATTCAGGGGCTAAACATCCAAGGGGTGGTAGGCATTGCTATTGAAATTTTGAATTATATACATAAATGTTCAGGGGCCTCAAATTTCATTTTCATCGTTGATATGGAAAAGGTGTATGATAAGAATTAATGCAGTTTCATTATTCATGTGATGGTGATGTTTAGCTTTCATGAGAGGTTATGTGATCTCTATTTCAGGTGTTATTCTTCATCTGGGTTTTTTATCTCTTTTATGGAGGGAATATTTATTTTTTTAAATTTGGTTCAGTTTGTCTGTACAGGAGTTCCATTGTCCCCATGTTTCATTATCTTTTCATTAGATGCCTTGTCCATAAACATGAATAGAGGTTTGGAGGAAATAAGGATGTGGATGTATCACAGTCACTGGGTTATGGAGTTCATTTGAAATTTATTGTTGGTAGATGATGTTTTGATTTTTATTAATGGAAGGAGCATGAAATTTATCAAACATGTTGAGATCATGTAATTTTATTGTATCTTGAGTGGTCAATGTATCAACTCCATGAAAACACATTTTTTTATTTAATATAATCTCTCAGGTAGGTGATGTAGAGACATCCAATATATCCTCGGTTATCATCAAAAACTACTTTCGCTGCTTTACCAAGGTGCTCCAATCCCATGTGGCCAGATCAAGAAGAAATACATTAATGATATCATCAATAGTCTATTGAGAAGGATATTCAATTGGAATATCACGTTAGTATCATTTGTAAGGCGGTTTACACTGATCAATAGTGTTCTCACATATATCCCGATGCATGTATTCTCAATTGTAAAACTCTAAAAATATTTAGGGTTAATATGAAAACAATTCATATCAAATTCTAGTGGTATGCCGATTAGGTTAGGCGTATTCATTAAGCCTATTGGGCCCACATCACATAACATGATGCTGATGGTGGTGTGGGACTTCTAGATATCAATTAATACATCCATGGCATGCAAGGTTGGTTGTCTTGGGACATTATTGATGGGGAGTCTTTGTGGTAGAAGTTCATCATAGCATGGTTCAGTGTTAATTGGTAGGTGTTTGAATATTGAGGTACAACCCCTTCTGTCGCAATGCGATGTAAGTTTTCTCACCTCATGATTCATAGTGGTTATTCGTGGTAGATCATTTGGACTTGTTATGTCAAATTCTAGGAATCCAACTGGTATGGTGGAAGAATTCAATATCCAAGTAGCCTATATCTGGACATCTCTTTTAGTGAGGAAATAGGGAAACATGATCACATTCAAGTGACCCATAACCAAATTCAGATGATGTTATTTGAAAATATTATTATGAATAGTGAACTAGATAGATGATTCTCCATCAGTTCGAGTTCGAATGCATTTAACAATGTGGAAAATAAGTAGCTACGCCCTGAAAGGAATGTATCAGATGAGTGGTCACCAAAGGTGTGGTTTAATGAGATTCATAAAAAAATTACCTTTCTGGTTTGGCCTATTAGAAAATAGGAAATTACAACTGGTGAAAACATCCAAGGAAGGGTAATACCTTGGCATCCCACTGTTTCGGCTATGTCCTCCCGAAGGCAGAATTTTATGCTCCACTTGTTCCATTAGAGTATTTAGGCAACTTATCTCTAGTCTTTCTTCAGAATCCATTCCCACATAAATATTGATCTAATTCTTTTTAATTAATTCATGGATTCTTGGTTTAGAAGGTATGAGAACCATCCCCTGGAATGTAAAGTGAAAGTTGTAATCCTCTCTTCCATGTACTGAACTATCTTGGAGGCTCGCAATCAGGTCCAATTAGGATCCAATTGTTTTCTTTTGTTCATTAATATGAGGTTAATATCTATTATTGTTCAGTAGGATTCATTGTTGAAGGGGACATGATTCTTTTACGATATATAATCTCCTAATCAAACCCCTCATATATGGCATCAGGAATAGTCGTTGGGTTATATGGGATCCCACTCGTTGTGTTTTGAAGATGATCATTGATGGTTATTTTAGGGATGGGGTCATGAGAGGTGGTGGGGCTGTCCAAGAAAATTGGGGTTAAGTTTTTGTGGGACTCATTACCATTTTTGGTCCAGGAAGTTCGTTGGGTATAGAAGTGAGGGATCTACTTTCAGGTGTGGTAGCTTGTATGAGGCTATGATTTTAAGTGGCTACGATCAAATTTCACTTAGAAACCCTTGTTAGGGTTATACAGGGAAGTCCTAAGGTGCCATGGGAGCTGATCTATTTGATACACAGATTCATGGTAGAGACTAATCATGTTAAAATTCTATATAATATATGTAGGGAGTCTAATTATACGGCAGACACGTAGGAATGTATGGGTAGACAAGAAGTGTAACTGATTATTTATGAGAGTTTGGACACTCTTCCTATTGAGTGTAAGGGTGTATATCATGGGGATTCTCTTCGGTATCTTGATTTTCTCCCTCCATGAAAATTTATTGGTGTTATTTTTGTCATTCCAAACCAATTGAAATTTTAATTAATAGTTAGTGTAATTATGTATTATGCATTATAATACATATGGGGATTATTTTAATTCTACGGGGAATGATGGTAGTGTAATTGGGATTCAAATTTTAATCCTAAAATGAGTATTCATCAATGTTTTGTTGCTTATTTAAATTATTCAATGATAATTGAAATTTTAATCATTCTTGTTAACCAATTCATTGAGAATATACAAAATACTCTCATGAATAAATAACATATGTAACAAACATAATCCCATATACATTTACATGATTTAATGTTAACAAAAAAAATTAAAAATAACAATATAGAATTAAAAATAAAAACTTTTGGCCAGAGAAATATAGATTCCCCATATTAAGGTACTAGAATCCACACATTATTACAATCCATTGATACAAGTGAAATTTTTTTATTTAAATTTTTATAAATATTAATTTTAAAATTAAAATTATCAGAAAACATATACTTTTTTATGGGGCACACAAATAACTCAAAAATTTATACCACTATCTAAAGAGTTTCCTCTAGAAATTTTTGATTAAATAGAGACAATGTACATAGTGAATATCACATTACAAAGGAATAATTCCAAAAAAAATATACTAATAACTTCATTAAATTATAGATATTTGAGAGATAAATTATTTAATATTTATTTTGTTTTTTTTGTAATTTATTTTACCATTTTGAAGGTTAAAGATAAATAATTCTCATTTAGGAAAAAAAATGTGCATTATTTCACTATGTATGCACAAAATACATTTTCATTGGCCGGCAAAAAAGTAGATGTTTTTATTTCCTTTCATTAAACAATATATAATAGTACAATATCAAGTGGTTAAATGAAAAAAATTTAAATGGGAAGAATTGGAGGTTATGATTCAGAAAAATATAAATTTAGAAAAAAAATATAGGTCATTTTGACCGTGTATCATTAATAATAAATTCGGATTCAAAAAAAATTCTCTTTTTTCCTCAATGTAAAATGTAGTTTCCTCATTAAGAAAATATTATACTGATTTTACATTGTGATGAAATCTGTATTTATTAAAAATAATATAATACATGGTTTAATATTTCTCACATGCAATACATATAAGAGATCATTGGAAACAATAGGGGTCCCTTATTAATAAAAATTAACTATATAAAATTAGTGTAGAAACTAGGTTGCTACCCAAAAGAAAATTTTTATAATCATTAACTTGACAAAGATCAATTTTACATTACCAAATCCTAATTTCCAAATACTATGGATTTTATTTTATAACAATTCTGTTATATTGGGATTGAAATTTGTTACATTTAATTAAATCTATAATAGAATTTTGAATAAGGGTTGTGCAAATAAATAAAATCTGAAAAATTTATTTTCTAAATGAGTTTTTAATTTTTAATAATACATAAATGATATTTTTAAATTATTCAACTTCATGAAATGATGAAATGAGATATAATATATTTTATATCCCATATAAAGGAACACATGACGGGGGATTTATAGATGATGAGTATGAGCATGCATTTGAAGTTATTTCTAAAGGAAATTTTTAAATTTTAATAAAATGCATTATGTTTTCCAAAAAAAATTATTAAAAATATAATCCTTATAAAAATAACTATCAAACATAAAATTACCCATAATAGTTTTAGGGTTTTCAGCTGACTCGTAGTTCAATACTTTTCAAAAAAAGTTAATGATTTTAGGTTATATAATATAGAAAATTGAGAATATTTTATGACATTCAATTAAGGATTTAAAATTCCACTCTTCTAAATATAAATATCGTATGTCCTAATTCTTTTAACATATTTGATGAAAATAATATTCCTATATTTTTGATATTAAACATTACTTAATGAATTCACTTGATTATCATACTATGATTTCATAGAATATTATGTATGTTCTCAAAAGAATCCCTCTAATTTGGATGGCCTTTATAGTTTAGTAGTCATGAATATATATTTTCTTGTTTTTCCCACTCATGGAAATTATCCTAACTATGATTTGATCATGAGAGGATTACATGTAATATAATTATTCTATAAATAATGAATAATGGATTACCTATGTGGGAATGAGTTCTATTACATTTCTAATTATTTCATGTTCAAATCTCAATGATGAGAAATCAAATAAATTTTATCCATTTATTCACACATTTTTTATTGTAATGTGTATTGATCATAGTTCTTTTATTTTTCGTCTTTTTGTGATTAAATATAGTCTTTGGTAATAATTGTTTAAGGATTTTATTGATTGAAAACATATAGTTGATAGGGAAAAGGATTATAAATTGAATATAATGTAGGATGTTAATATTGCATAAAATTTGATAAGGGTTAGTCAATGTATGTAGAGATACACCATGATTGGATTTGATAAAAAAAGATTATCCATAGGTGATAAATTCGATTATGATTTTGGGCTCTCTAACAAGTTTAGATGAAAATTGAGATTACTACTATATATAGACTATTCCCTGAGACAATTACTCTCAACCATAAATTTTTTATTTTAATGGACTAATTTTTAAATTGAAATGAATGAAAATTAATGGACTCTTTCAGATGAATAGAAAATGTATATTGATAAATAGGCTGAGAATATGTTGTGAGTGCTTAATATAACTTACTCAGGTCCTCATCATAACCACCATAATGTAGCCTCACTCAAATATACCTGTGATTAGGTTTTCATTGGTAACTTATATTATAACATCGGTTTATTAATCCTATGTGACCTAAGAAAAACCCATGGACACACAATTTATATGGGAAGTGATTTGGAAAGACTTTGGAGAAATATTTTCAAAATTTAGATATTTTAAATAACCCATTAGAAGAATATAAAAATGAAAATTGTGATAATAACTTAATCATATGATATTGTGAGTTATTTACTAAAAAAACATTCAAAGATGGATCTATTATCTTGAATTTGAGAGTGTTTCATTCAAAAAAATGGGATATTCCGAATTCACTCAATAATTTTATGTTTAACTACCACATTTTTATTAAAATATAACCATAGAGGATAATTTTTATCAGAACACCATGGTAGAAAATAATTCATTCTGGAATAAAGTGTATCGTTAAAATATTGAGGTAAAATGAAATAGTAAATTGTTGAATCAAGATATCAACATGATGAATTAATTAAGAAATATTTTAATGATTAATAAAATCTAGGAAATCTATTTGAAACATTAATGTATCACCCCATTTGAGGGTTGTCCCTATAATGATGTAAATATATCAATGGAAGATGTAATATGACCTATAATAGTGGAATAAGTGATGAAAAAACATTTAAACAAGTATAAATCATCCATTTTTTGTGGAATTTTAGAATCATTTGGTAATATAAACTCCCCCGATTATTTTTCCTAATAAATGTGATATTGATGTAGTAAATGTGTTCAATTTTTTTAACGGTTGTTTTTTGTTGAAAATTATTTGGGATTTAATTTTACATCATTTGGATGGTGTGTATTCAAAGACGAAGTGTATGATCTGATGTTCTAACAATAAGGATGGATATATAATTGTCATCTAGTAACACCATAAATGGTAATCCAAATATTGTCTAAATGGATGTGTGTATAATAATTGGAATTTCTTTGTGAGCAAGGAATAGTATATCAAAAACATCAATGGGTGGATGTAATCTTTATTATGGTTTTCTCTCTTTTATTTAAATAATGAATTTATATAAACTATGATACTATTTAAATATTTTCTATATAAATTTTTTTTGATGGTTTTTGTACCAGTGGTCTATTTTATGGTGTATGTTTTGATTTCCTACTAATATTATTATGTCCCGCTAATTAAAAACTTTGGTTCCCTTATAAATTTCACTTAGAACGATATAGGGAAGTGAATATGAAATTTTTTTAATAAATGAATCATGATACTATGGTTTTTATGGGCAGTGGTAGGGAATCAAACTTGGGTGGGTGTTTTTTTGGATCAAGTCACCTTACATGTTATTGATTAATGTGGTCTTAAGGATGGATTATTGTTTGTTCATGTTCCATTATCTATATGATATTTTCATTATGTTGGTACTTGTTTTGGGATGTAGTTTCTATACTCGTGCATCATTTTTTTGTTTAGGTGTTCTTACATTTTATCATGTAGTAATTTTATCTTTAAATGTATAATAATATTATAATGATATTCCAAAAAATTGGAATGTATATTTGACCACTAAAGGATTCTATACAAAAAATGCAGAGGTGTGGTTAAATTTATTTTACTGAATCATTTAATTCACAGGCATAACATCGAAAGTGAATATCATGTTGGAATAATATATGCGGGTTGATTTTTATTTCCAATAGTTGGATGTAGATTATCATTATATACTAGTGAATGTAATTTAATGAAAGGATGTTTAATAATTATTTTACAAATGATTCTCTACAAACATGTTTATAATTCCAAAAACTATAAATTTTGTCAGTATGATATAGGATAATCTATCTTTCACATATTATATTGATTAGTTGTTTAATATATCCCAATTTTCCTCTAATGTTGATTCTAGTATATAATTTAAAGAATTAATTATTCAATTGGGTCTTTGTTAGAATATTCCATTATGATAGATATTATGTGTTTTTTGTAAAATATAGAAATGATTAATATATTTGTGTGGAAGGAAAGAGATATTTTAGGAAATCTCACTGCGTGGACTATTTTTAATACCATGGTAACATGTGGGAACTCAAATTTCGGGAATAAGTGGAATAGAGACACCTATGTCCTAGGTTTTTTAGGGACTCATTAAATGACCATAGAATCTGTTAACATTCCTCTTAATCCAAATATGGAACCATATTGTTCCTAATTGGTGATTAATTCCAATAATAAATTAGATTGTATTGAACAGTGTATAATATATCATAGTTGTAGTAAGTATTGGAAATCATCAATGTTATTATCAAATTACTCCTATTCTTATTGTGGTAAATTCATTACATTTTTCTAAATAATCATATTTAAAGAGTATGAAATCCAGAAAATTAATTCTCATCCTCAATATAGATAAAATCATGTATATTCATGGAATAAAATGTCGTCTATGGTAGTGAAATATCAGTAAGTGTGTAAGGATCACAGAGGTTTCGGATTGAAGCTTTTTGGTTATGAGAAAAATATAAAATATAATCATTATAATATATCGATAATGCTAGGTATAATTGTTTTAAATTATAACCTTGTGAAGGAAATTTTTTATATGTGTTCAAACCACATTTTTATTGTTTTTCATGTAGTGTATCACAATGGATAACATGTTAAGATAATACCTTTTTCCTTTATACGTCAAACACCTCTTATGAAATGAAAGTGTCCTCCCAATCAGTTTTTAGTGTGTGTGACATGAAGTTAACTTCAAATGTAATTTCTTATTTTGTGACATTTTTATTATTTACATTGATTTGGGAGTATATTGTTTGAAATCAATTTTTTACCACATTGATTTTTATGTCGGATAATTGAGTTTCACATGTATTCTTGTAGTTGAGAATATTTTTATTTCATATTGGGATATGAATTCACATAGAGGACGATATTCGGTAACAGTTTTTTGGACTATCTATTATCAGTTTGTAAAAATTATATTGGAATCCATTAATGATATCATATATAGATATTGTTCAACTATCATTGAAAATTTTCCTAATTCTTTTGAATTGTTTTTTGTTTTCCAAAAAAATATAAGTGGATTATTTGATTGAAATTCTACCATAGTCCAGATTAATTACGAATCCATATTGTAGAATAATAAATTGGTATTTGGTAAATTGAATTTATAAATGGAGGATTTGGAAAAAAATTGTCTTCTATTGAGGGATCAAATCAACATGGGTGGCTAAAATTATGTTTTTAATGAATGTGGATGGAAGTCATAGGCATTGATTGGATTATACAAAGAATAAGAATGTTATCATATTGATTCTACATCAACATCCTTGGTTTTAGAATTTGTTGTATAAATTAATTGTAACCAAGTGCTTAACTAAAAATAAATTCTTATCAGGCTATCACAAACTCTATTTCGAAAACCCTGATATTTTATATATTGAATTTTTTATTTTTATAGCCATTAAAATTATAGTTTACTCTATTTTGGACTTAAATATTATCCAATGATGTTCATGGTTTTAAATATATTAATGGTTCAATGTTATCATGTTTCATTATTATTGGATTTCATTGATGATATTCTAGTGTACGGTAGGTCTAAATAAAATCATGATGATCACTCAGATTTTTATAAAAAACCTATTGGAACATCACATTCGGGGTATGATATCAAATTGCAATTTTAAGAACAATATGTATGGTTCCATAGTAATCTCATTATATAAAAATGATATTTTTCAGATCATAAAAATATATACGAAATTATCTCTTTGTAACCACAGATGAGTGTCTTTTTTATTTTTAAATTCCTATCATACAGGGATACTACCCAGAGATCATTCATGATTTATACTAAATTTCTTCACAAAGGATAACATTGGTTTGGAAATGAAAACAATTAGATTTGATTAATGAGTTACATAAATCATTCTAATAGATCGAGGTTAATATAATATTTCCACATATCCTTGTATTTATAAAATGAGGACATGTGTATTTCAATTCTTGCGATGCATCAGAATCTTGGTTGGAATGTGTTTCCATACAGTTAGATTGTGTTGTTGCTCATGGATCACGATAGTTAGAAATGAATGAGAAGTAATACACAAATATTTTTATAATAATCATGTGTTGTTAATTCATTAAATAAATATTCTCAATGTCTTTTTTTGAGAAATTTTAGGTCATCATAGATCAGAAGATATTGAAAACAAATATCACAGTGGAACTGTATTTAAAGAAACTTCTAGGGATGAAATATTTTTATATGTTTGACATAAATAAGATGTATATCCTAGAGAATAAAAATTCTATGGAAGATTAAATTAGTAAGTAGTCACAAAATTTGTTGGATAAATAATCTTTGGATCAATGAAATCTAATATCATTCATAGATAATATGCATATTGATTTTATGTTGTTGGGTAATGTTGTGGTTATCATTACAAATTCTATTATTCCTAATTCTATTTATCAGTATAGAGATTATAAAAAATAAAATCTTAAACCTTCAACCATGACATAAATACTAAACAATAGTGATACTAGTAACAGTTGTGTTCTATATGGGTGATTAATGAAAATGTTTTGAGATCTTATTGTGGTACCTCCAACTTTTTAATAATAATTTCATTTTTTCAACCACCATTTGATATGCGATATCGAATTGGTATTAGAGAATATAGATAAAACGTTGTGAACAGATGTTGGTTGGATGGAATGATGTGGAATGTGAATGCATTTGTTTCTAGATTCTACACATGGTAGTAGGTCGTAAAACTATATAAAAAACATATCATATTTTTTACCCTTTAAATTTTTTTTAAGTGGAAAGGGAGGATATATCGGTTGATTTGGTGACTTTTCATCCAAGAAAATTTATGAAACATGTTTCAAAATGGATGATTGTTGATTGTATCATGAACTTAGATCACATAATCTATATTTTGGAATCCAACGTGGAATTTGTTTTTATAAAATATATATTTTAGGAATTTCTCATGATAATTGAAATCCTAATTTTAATTTTTTTTAATAGGGACCCTAGGTACCCATCTCTAATTTAGAACCTGTAGGAAGAAAACCTCGAAACCCAAATGACCATGATTACAAAATTCCATTAAAAAATAGTTGAACAATCTCAAATTATTTTTCAAATCTTAGAATAAATGATCTGTGCTTCTGTAATGGGTTTTTAAAGCTAATGGGAGAGTCACATGACATTAGACGTTTTCTCATAAAATAAAATTTATCAAAAATTTATTTTTAGGACAGTTTTGAAACATTGTATGGAATACCATCCCTTTATCAAATTCATTCAATGGAATCATTTTATAGATAACATATCAGACATAACCGAGTGAATAATAAAATAGAAAACATTTCAATGGTCAAAAATAGTTTTGTGATGGCTCATATTCGATCAAAATAAAATGATCCAAAATATTTATAACTATTATCAATTTAGGTGGTTAGTCATGTTTTATTGAGGGACTATCCATTTTTGAGGAATTATCATTTGAGTATGTAATTTTTTCTACTATGATGATTTGAAATTATGGGCCACTATAATTAGTTGGTTATGTGGATAATCATATGTATTTTCCATTAAATTATATTTTCATTCATATTTTTATATGTATCTCAATTAAATAATTAACATAATAATCGTATCCAAGCGATTTGATGGGACTATCATGAACATAAACATTCTGAAATGTTCATTCATATGACAAAGTGGATTTTTTATAAGGAGGTTAAGATATTATATGGGGAAATAATTATTTTGTTATGGTTTTTATAGATATATCATTAAAATTATGAAGATACATGGGATAATGAAAAGGAAATTCTATATTAATGACCCGAAATCATCAAAAATATAGAATTTTATCCAAATTATAAAGAAGGAAATAAAAATGGTGGACCGAATAAAAATAGTAGTTTTTTGAAAATTACAATTATTTATGTACTAGGATCATGAATAATTTTTTGGTTATGTTTTGGATGTTTTTGATAGGGTTTTGATGGGGTTATGAAGGTGTTGGGGAAAGGATATGCTTGGAATTTGTGTAGAGTTATTCCCTATTGCTTAGGGTTCTATAATGAAGTGTCTAGCAGTATGTTTAGGAAATATAAGATGATTTTGTATCAAACGTGGTCTTATAGTAGGAATTTGGAGCTACTAATAAATTTTCATATCTATATATGTAATGAAAAAGTTGCACCATGGAGTCATGTGGGGTGGTTTTGGGTTCAATGTACTTCATTTAGACATCTTTCATTGTAAATTTTTGATATGGCGTATCTTCTCATTCCACATGATTGTGTCATATGGTAAAGTATTCATATCATTTCTCTGTTCCTTCGGGTTTTTTTGAATCTATGGAGTATATATTTCAATTGAACATAGATGACTTTGACGTGTACCATAACAATGTGGAGGATTAATGTCACGACCCACCCCAGGGGACCGTGTTGTGACTACCCCAAGCCCATCTTCCATAGGCTAGGGACTGGCGACTTGCACCAAAGGCGTATTCCCTAAAACTGGGAAGGCATTGTCATAATAACCTACAAACTCATGTATCCAAGCTCACAACATGATATGAAAACAAAGAAACCTGTATAGTAAACAAGCGATTACAATAAGTAAAAGGGGCCAGAATACAATCCCAACTGAAAAGTAAATATACAACTGAAATTCAATACATCTGAGGAAAGAGAATGATATCCACTGGGTCGTCGTCCGGGTTCTTACCAGAAGGGTAGGTACAGATCACCTACTCAGCACTCCACATCCGTCCATCTCCGATGTTTATGTACACGCCATATAGTCCACCTCTGAGCATTGTCCAGTCATGGTACTCTCAGCCTCAGTCAGTGTTGTCCGTCATCTACAACCAACACAACATGGTGCAGGAATAGCCTGTGCAGGGGTGAGTATAATGATACATAGTAGGGACCCCGACCGCTCAAGGTGTCACAAAATCCACCAATGATAATCCACAATGTATGAAGTCAAATGATTACCCTACTTAGGTATATACCCATACATATATATACGTTATCATTTAATCCATCTCAATAATGAGGAAAACACAGAAAAACAGACTCTACTCAAACATGGATTTTATTCTAGGGGTAGTATCAAATAACATCCCCCGTCACATTTTCAAAACCTCGGCTACGGTAGAACTCCTCCTCTATCGAGTATAGTGGGCCTGTCGTGACACCAACCATGCTTCCCACAAACCATGGACTATAGAGGTACTCCTCCTGTTGTGTATCATGGGTGTGCTGCATCACCAAGGCGCTCCCCACCGTGGGTCTTCCACGTCACCAAGAGAGCTCCCCTGTGTAGCTTGGTGAGGTAATCCTATTATCGAGTACCATGGGTCTTCTGCGACACCAAGGAACTCTCCATAGTGGGTCTTCTATGACACCAAGGCGCTCCCCACAAGGCTAGTAGAGTCACTCCAAGTCAAAATGGCCAGCAGTCGTCAAGTCTCATCATCCTACTAGGTTTACGTACTATGCTCTCTCATCTCAGGGAGGATCCATTCCACGAGCTACTGGTCGATACTCCAACTGTGTCTAAGTCCCACGAAGAAGTATTACCAAGGACTAACATGTCAAGGGGGTCTCAATGCAATAGACTGCAGGACAATCAGATTCACGGTCTGTGTGTTATTAGCCTTTTAGTCCCGGGGGCTTGGTTGGACTCGTGCTCGATCCAACCTGAACACACCTCAACTATACCCAAATCACTAGTATAATATACTCAAAGGGTCCATCCAGCTCCCATATTATCATCATCACTAACGGTTTGTCAAACTGATGTCTGGTGCCAATGATATGGCTGATGGAGCGTAAAGGGTCCTAGTGGTCCCAGGTCTGGTCTTACCCGGTCGGACCAACCCGACTCGAAATAGCATGGGTCGACCCTGTTCAGGCGGACCCAGCCTAACCCACTGGAATAGGGATAACCCATGATGTGGAACTATCTTCTAGGGGTCCGGCAAGCCGTGAGTGCCATGAGGGGCTGCTGAGGCCATAGGGAGGCAAAGGCAGCAGGTCGACTTGGCTACGGATATCAGCTCGGATGTGTGGTGTCGCGAGAGCATGGGGCAGCGTGGACCGGTCAGCAGTGGCTTGGCCGAGAGCATCCCGCAAGGCCATTTTGGCAAAGAGGGCACTGCTAGGGGCATGGGCCAGTTCGGACGGGGCGTCGCGAGGGGCGTGGACCAGCTCGGACGTGCACCTTCAGGGGGCGGGCCGATTCAGATGGGGCGATGCAGGGGGGCGGTTCTGTTCGGTCGGGGTAAAAGGCTTGGCACAGGCCGGTATGGCCAGGTGTTGTGAGGGGCGCATGCCAGTTCTACCAGGGTACCGCGAGGTTGGAGGGGGGGGGGCAAGGCAGCTCGGCACGATAGATGTTCGGTGGCGGCATGGAGAGGCGGAGGCTGCGGGTGGCGGAGCGCTGTTGCCTTTGTCGTCTTCCTCCATTTCAAAGAACACACTCAATTCAACTCAAGGATTACAGAGAGGAAAGTCCATGTTCTTTTTCCCACACTATCCACATTAGGGAGGTTGTAAGTGATTTATCATAAACAAGAGTGAAGAACGTAGAACCCTCTCACAATGATTTTTCACCTCCCGCAAAAGAAAACATCATCATTCATCGTTTTAAATAAAGGATTATCATGGGGAAATAATCATACACAAATTAAACTCTTACCTCATTAGAATGATGTCTTTGGAGAAATAAGGTAGTACAATCATTTATTCAATTTAGATGAGGATGTCCCACATTGGAATAAGTCCCAAGGAAGAAGGTCAAAGTAGGGCAACGTTCATCATTGGTGGAGCATTTTTTGTTGAGGAGCAAATTTGACGTTGTAGAACACATTCATCATTGGAGAAAGCAATCCCCCAAGTTTCGGGCATCGCCTCACTTTACCAGTGATTTGTCACTTGGTGAAGATATCCCAAATCCTCCTATGAATCTCTATATATATTAGAGAGTGGGGAGGTAGGTAACGATCATTGAATTTATGAGGGTTCATTTATTAAGAACCTTCCTAAATTGTAATGATGTTGTTACATAATTTATAAAGTGGGAAATCCAATTAACTAATTTGGAACAATTAAATGTATTTTTTTGGAATAATTAATGTGGAGGAAGCTCACGATTCTCCTCTACAATAATGAGGCAATTGAGAGGTTTCTTCCTCATTAAGAGGGGATTTGAGGGTTTTATGACTCTTGTGGTCCCCACCACTATAACCTCTTGTGGAAGGTAAATTGTTGGTGGTTCCCACTACCATTACCTATCATGGGAGGTTTAGTTCTGGTGGTCCACACATCCCATCCTCCATAAGGAGGTCTAGTTCTGATGGAACCCACCTATTAACACCCCCATGGGTGTTACAAATAAAAATAAAGTGTCACACACATTTATTTTAATTTTTATTCTTTCTCAAAAAACCCAAAAACTAACTTTCTCCCCCGACCAACTACCCTCGAGGTGAAAGTCTATTTAATTGAATACTGGAAATGTGAGTTCAACGATGACCTCAAATGTATATTCTATGCACCGGTCAAATGTTAGAAAAAACCACTTGCAGGTTTACTAAATGTACTTGAGAAAAGTTCAGAAATTCATTCTGGGAACTCCGGGCCTCCGAATCACGCACCATGAATTTTTGCCGACTTGTAAAATTATCATATATTTAACAACATTACATGGAAATTATGGGTCTTTACATTCTCTCCACCTTAGGATTTACGTCCCCATAAGCCACAACTCAAACTAATAGAACAAGTGGGGGTACTAATAATGCATTTGAGCCTCCCGCTCCCATGTTCTCTCCTAGAGGTTCCCATGTTGCCAACGAAGGTGCACCAGAGGTATCGACCATCCATGAAGGACCCGCTCCTGTCGATCCTAAATCTCTTCTGAAACCACCGTAAAAGTCACCACATCGTCGACATCTGGCTCTCCATGGTTGATGATGTGAGAAGGGTCATGCACGTATCTCATCTGTTGGGATATGTGGAATATGTCATTCACCCTATGAAACTGAGGTGGAAGAGCTATGTATTAAGCCACCTCACCAACTCTATTGAGGACCTGAAAAGGTCCGATAAATATTGGAGATAACTTGCAACCTCGGCCAAATCTCTATAGACCTTGTCGAGGTGAGATCCATTGAAATATGTGGTCACCATACTCAAACTCCAAAGGTATCCATCTCTTGTTGGAATATAACTTTTGTCTACTCTGTGCAGTCTTCATCCGCTCTTGGAAGATCTACACCTTCTCTGTGGTAGCCCAAACCATCTCTGGTCCCAATAGTGCAAACTCCCCTGGGCCAGTCCAGTAAAAAGGTTATCTGCATGTTTGCACGTATAACTCCTCGAAAGTTGTCATCCTAATGGTGGAGTGATAACTAATATTGTATGAAAACCCCACCAAAGGAAAGTGATCCTCCATGTTGTGACCAAAGTCGAGGAGACAAGCACGTAGCATGTCCTCGAGGGTCTGAATGGTCCGTTCGGTCTGACCATCCATATAAGGATGGAAGGAGGTGCTCAAACGAAGCTGCGTCCCGAAAGTATCCTGCAAACCCTTCCATATCCGTGATGTAAAACATGCATCAAGACCTGAGATAATAGTAAAAGTTATACCATTTAGACGCATAATATCATACACATAGAGGCATCCCATGCTCCCTACTGAACCCAGATCTCTGATCGGTAGCAAGTGGGATGACCTGGTGAGTCAGTCGATGATCACCCAAATCGAGTCATGACCTATAGAAGTACATGGATGTCCTGTCATAAAGTCCATGGATATCCCATCCCACTTCCATGATGGGACCTCTAAAGGGTGAACCAAGCCTGCTGGTACATTATGTTCCGCCTTCACATGCTGATTAGTGAGGCAACGAGAGACAAAAACTGCAATTGTTTCTTCATTCCTCACCACCAGTGCTGTCGTCGGAGGTCATGATACATCGTTTCCTCTACTGGATGTACCTCTATAGCAGATGTGTGTATTTACCACAACACTTCCTCCTGATGTGACACTGGTACCATGGTATGGCCTCAGAAAAGGATTATATGCTCTCCACCTTCAGAAAATCCTTCAGGTGCCTGCCCTGTGGATATCAAGGCACGTCAAGCTTCGCATTCAACTTCCCCACATTGTGCCTCCCTAAATCACTGAAGGAGTGGAGGATTTATTGAATGATACTATAGAAATTCTTCTTTGTCTCTATCCACAGAGGATATCTGCAAGGTGGCCAGCTAATCTGTCACCTCACTTAGTAGCTGTATACAAGACCTACGAATGAGTGCATCAGCTACAACGTTCCCCTTCCTAGGAGTATAAGATATCTCCAATTCATAGTGCTCAATGAACTTAGGCCAATGTCATTGTCTATTGTTCAGGTCCTTCTGAGAGAATATATACCTGATACTCCTTTGATCAGTGTACACTATAAAACATTCACCCATCAGATATTGTCGACAAATATTCAAGGAGGATACAACTGCTACTAACTCCAGGTCATGGGTATTGTAGTTATGTTCATGTGGTCTCAAATGCCAAGAACCATATGTGATCACTTCTTGCTCCTACATTAGGACACATCCAAGCCCATTTCATGATGCGTCATAGTAAACTAAGTACTCTACGCCCTCCTCTGGTAGCTTCTAGATGGGGATACTAGTCAGCCTCTACCTCATCTCTTGAATGCTCTACGGGAACCTCTCAAACCACACGAAGGTTTTCCCATTCTTTTTCATTGCTATGAGTGGTGATGAATCTTTGGAGAAGTCTACCACAAACCACTTGTAATATCCATCCAAACCCAGGATACTCTGCACCTCTGTCACACTCCTAGGTGGCTTTAAAGAATGTACTTCCATAATCGTTTTTGGATCTACTACAACTCGAGCCTCCTAAATGACAAGTCATAGGAAGTGAACCTCTCAGATCAAAAACTAGAACATTGAAATCTTACCATAAAGCTGGTGCTCTAGGAGTGTGTCTTGTACTACCTGCAAATGATAGGCATGCTCCTCCTCAGTAGTCAAGTAGATCATAATGTCATTGATGAAGACCATAACAAATTGAGTGAGGTTTGCCTGAAAGATCATGTTCATGAGTCCCATGAACACTACTAGAGTGTTGGTTACACTGAATGGCATAACCTAGAACTCATAATGGCCATATCAACATCTGAATGCTGTTTTTTTCACATCCTCATATTGAACTCTAGGCTGGTGATAGCTTGATCTGAGGATTATCTTTGAGAACCACCATCCTCCCTTCAGCTGATCAAAGAGGCCATCAATCATTGGGAGTGTTTACTTGTTCCTCACAGTCACCTGGTTCAAGTGTCAATAATCAAGAAAAATCCTCAAGCTCCCATATGCCTTCATGGAAAATAGAATCGGGGCTGCCCATGGAGAAACACTGGGCTGGATTAATCGCTTCACCTGCAATTCCTATAGTTGTAACCATAGCTCACGATGCTCTGTGGGAGCCATCTGATATGCTGGTGTAGATATCGGTGATGTCCCGAGGTACAAGTCAATGTAAAAGTCCACCTCTCTGTGAGGATGTTGACCCGAAACATCATCATGGAAGACATCAGTATAATAGTCCACCTCTACAAGATAGCTCGGACTATCTACATCAACATTTCCATGGGTATGGAAAGCCAACCGATGAGTGATCAGTAGAAACATCCTCCTGGTTAGTCAGTAATGTGCTTAAAATTCTCCCTCCCCTCCGTTGAACTTATACCTGGTCCCATCCATGTGGATACACATCACATTGTGCCAAATACAATCTATCTGCACATGGACAGTCGATAACAAGTCCATACCCATGATGACGTCGTAAGGCCTTGACACTACTACTAGGAGATACCAGTTGATGCTCTCACCTACTAGAGTAAGATCACACTGCTGGCACTAGTGCGTAATCCTCAAATATGCTCCCATAAGAATATCTAGCTGTATGGATTTTTCCAACAACACCGACAGAATCTCCATGCTCCGAATGAGGGAAGTGGCAATGAAAAAATTACTAGAACCTGTGTCTATAAGTATTGTAGATAATGTGGAACAGACACAGATGGTACCGTGAATCATTTATCGTGTACTGTGATCGTAGGCCTCAGCTGCTGGGAGATGAGATCTACCCTTTCAACATGCTCCCTGGAGTCGAGGTGGACCTCCTAGTGGTGTGGAGGTGATATATAAAATCACTTCCCACCACCATCTGTATAGCCTGCTTCTATTCCAGGTCCCTCTGATCCCTATGGACCTCCTCGGTCGAACCTTGGTTTCTTCCTGGGTAGTTTTTGGACCATCTGTTGATCATCCATATGGAAGGTTGGACAGTCACGAGCCACGTGACCCTGCCCACCGCATGTGAAACACTGGCCCACTCACAGCATGTCTGGCTCCGCTTCGGGTTACCCACACAACTAATCGTGAGTCATGCAGTCATCCACATATAGGTCTAGTCCTCTTGGACCTCTGTGACGACTACCTACTGCCACCTGTAGAAGACTCTGATATGTGATGACTGGTAGTGGGTATCGCTGCTAGTGACTGGTCATAAAGGAAACTCTCCACCAGGAGGGCTCTCTATAACACCCCCTATAGTGCTGGAATGCTAAACGAGATGATTGAAGCCCTGATCTCCTACCTGAGACCCTAATCGAAGGTACATTCCCTGAGAATGGGTCTCGTACCATATAAGTGGAGTAGCATGATAGGTCTGTGAATCTCGCTGAGGAATGAGCCACAGTCATTCCACCCCAGCTGCAGATGAAGTAGCTCCTGTTTTCACATTGTGCGAAGAGTCACTAGGACAAAAACTTCCCGAAACAGGCTCTCAAAGTCTACCCAGAGAAGCGTCACCTTATCCTGGACCTAGAGCACCAAGCTCTACCATATTCTTGTTTATGCCTGTAGGATGCTCGCAGAAAGGATCATCAATAGATTGGTTGTTGTCCCTACCAAATGGAAAACTCTCACCATGTCCTCTAGCCAATACTCAGCCGCCTGTGGGTCCAACTCTCCCCTGAACCTGGGTGGCCTCTAGAGCTGGAACTCATGCAACCTACTCAATCGGCATGCAATGTCTACTGCGGGGACTTGTGGCATCGATGGCCCAACGGGGATTGGTACCGTTGTTGCCTCTGTTAGGTAAGGTCCCTGAAACGAGGCCTTGTCACTCGGTGGGATATCTGTGTGAACAACTCTCGGAACTCTAGCTGGCTGTCTGCTTGGAGGCATCTTAAATAGAAACAGGTGTGCTACAGTAAAATATGTTATACCTGCTGTGCTGACCTGGTGGGATGACATAAAGAAAACTCTTTAAAGACACACACAATAAGTGTTTTCGTGCACTGAGTCAGAAATCAGAAGTCATGGACCATGTTTATTGATACATCCACCACAACACCAACACTACACTCCATGAACATAAAACCACACTCAATACCCTTAAAAATATTGTATCATTGAAAAGAATTATCAGAGTCCAATCTTTTGTGGTAGAATAGACTCCTCTGATACCAATTTGTCACGAACCGTCCTCCGGGGCCTATGTCGTGACTACCCCAGGCCCACCTTCCATAAGCTAGGGGATGGAAACTTGCACCAAAGGTCTATTCCCTAGAACTAAGAAAGAATTACCTTTATAACCTAAAAACTCACATAACCAAGAACACATGAAGATATGAACACATGTAAACATTATAGTAAACAAGTGGGTACATTAAATAAAATGGGACAGAATACAATCTCAATAGGAACGTACAAGTATAACTAAAATGAAGTACAACTGAAGAAAGACTAATACAACCACTAGGTCGTCCTCCAGGTTCCTACCTGAAGTGTAGGTATAGATCACATCCTTATCACTCCATGTCCATCAGTCTCCTATGTAGAACGACCCACCATATGGTCCACCTCTAAGCACCGTCTAGTCCGGGTACTCTCAGCCTCAGTCAATGTTTTCTTCCGTCTGCAACCAACCCAACAAGGTGCAGGCATAGCTCGTGCAGGAGTGAGTATAAAAATATCTAGTAGGGACCCCAAGAACCTCAAGGTCTCACAAATTGCACCAAGGATAATCCTAAAAGTATGAAGTTAACAGATAAGCCTACAAAGGTATGTTCTCATATATATACCTAAGTTTTAATGTAATCCATATGAATCATAACAAAAACACATAAAAACTGACTCAGCTCAAAAAAATATTTTATTCAAGGGGTAGTATCATGTAACATCCCCAGTCACATTGTTGAAACCTAGGTTGCTGGAGAAATCCTCCTCTATCGAGTACAGTGGGCCTACCGTGACACCAAGCATGCTTCACACTAACCTTTGACTACTGAGGTACTCCTCCTGTCGAGTATCATGGGTCCTTTGTGTCACCAACGTGCTCCCCACCATGGTTCTGGAACATCACCAAGGGTGCTCCCCCTCGTAGACTGCTGAGGTACTCCTCAAGTAGAGTACTGTGGGTCTACCGCGACACCATGGCGCTCCCCAATGGGCTATTATTGTCACTCCATGTCAAAAAATGCATTAGTCGTCAGGTCTAAACCAATTACTAGGTCTCTGTACTAAGCTCGCTCGTCTCAGGGAGGATCTGCTCCATGAGGTTCTGTTCAATACTCTGACTATCAAGAAGTCCCATTAAGAAGTGTCTTAAAGGACCATCATGTCAATGGGTTCTTAATGCAATAGACGATGTGTCAATCAGACGCCCGGTCTGTGAGTTATTTGCCTTTTAGTCCCGGGGGCACGGTTGGATTCATGCTCGATGAAACCTGGCCATACCTCAACTATACCAAAAACACCAACAGGTTATACTCAAAGGGGCCATCTCGATATAATATTTCTAGAGCCACTGACGGTTCGTCAAAGGGAAGTCCAGCACCAATGATATGGCTGAATGAGCGTAAAGGGTCGTAGTGGGCCAGGACCGGTTCGACCTAGCCCGACCTTGCATCGGTCGACCTGGTTCAGGTTGACCCGGTCCGAGCCGCAAGGTCAGGCCCGACCCGTGATTTGGCCCGGTCCGCTGGGGGTCCGGAATGCCACGATGGCCCTGAGGGGCCATAGAGGATGCGTGGAGGCGAATGTCGAAGGTCGACTCGGTCGCAGATATCACCTCAGCTACGGGGTGTCGCGAGGGAGCAGGGGGGCTCGGCTCGGCCCAGGGCGGCACGACTGAGAGGGAACCGTGAGTCCGGTTCGGCAGTGAGGGCGCTGCGAGGGGCGCATGCTGGTTTGACCGAGGTGCTGTGGGGTGCGTGTCGCTTCCGCAGGTGCAATGTGAGAGGTGGGGGGGCCAGTTCCTCCGGGCACCTCGAGGGTCACGATCCGGTACGGTCGGGGCACAGTGGGGGCATGGGTAGGTTCGGTTAGGGCACTGCAAGGGTCACAGTCTGGTTCGACCGGGAGCCGCGAGGGGCGCGGTCCGGTTCAGTCGTGGTGTCACGGGGGGAGGGGGGAGAAGGAGGCTCATCTTGGATGCTCTGCATTGCGGCAGTTCTGCAGCAGCGTAGAATGGTGGATGCCATGGGTGGAAGATCATCATTGCCTTTTTCATCCTCCTCCAATTTGAAGAACACACCCAATTCAACATAAGGATTACAGAGAGGATGTCCCATGTTTATTTGGACCGCACTCTCCATAATTGGGCGGTAGAAAGGGCTCATGATAAATAAGAGTGAGGAATTTCAAACCCTCTCGTGATTATTGTTTCCTTTCTCTAAAAGAAAACATCCACGTTCTTCATATTAAAGAAAGGATGAACTTGTCAAAATAATAATACCCAAATTAAACCGCAACCTTGTTCGCATGATGGCGTTGGAGCAAGAAGGTAGTACGGTTGTAGATTTGTTGTAGATGAGGACGTCTCACGTCGGATGAAGTCCCGAGGAAGAAGGTCGAAGTAGGTTGTAATTATTAGTTGGCTGAGCATTCTTCGTTGGGGAGAACATTCTTCATTAGAGAACACTTTCTTCGTTGGAGAGCGTAATCCTCCAAATGTTTGGCATCACATCACTTTACCAGTGCTTCATCTCTTGGTGAAGCCGTCCCAAATCATCCTCCCAAGATCCGTATATATATGAGAGGGGGAGGTAGGTAATGATCGTGTAATTTATGATGGTTCATTTATTAGGAACCTTCCTAAATTCAAACGACATTTCTACCTAATTTAAAATTGGGGCAATCCAGTTAACTAAGTTTGAACAATTAAAGGTATGTGTGATGACACAATAAATGTGGAGGAATCTTAAGAGGCTCTTCCACATTCACGAGGGAGTGGAGAGGTTTCTCCCTCATTAAGAGGGGAGTTGATAGGTTTAGTCCTCGGGTGGTCCCCACCACCATAACCTCTAATGGGAGGTTAGGGTCTTGTGGTCCCCACCACCATAACATCTCATGGGAGGTTAAGGTATGGTTGTCCCCACATCACATCTTTATCAAGGAGGTTTAGTCCCAGTGGACCCCACCTCCCAACACCCACATTGGTGATGCAATAAAAATCATGTGTCACACACTTTTATTTTTATTTTTATTAATTCACGAAAAAACCCAAAAACTAACATTCACCCTCAACCAACAACCGTCGAGATAAATGTCTCTTCAAGCGAATACAGGCGCTACAAGTTCAACAGTGCTATCATATTTCTATTAAGAGCTTCGGTTCAAAAGTTAGAAAAACTTGCTCACACATTTACTAAACATACCCAAAAAAAATTCATAAATAAATTTCGGTCACTCCATGCCTTGGAATCATGCGCCGTCAATTTTCAATGAATTGTAAATTTCCAATGTATTTAAAAAATTACATGGAAATTATGTGTCATTAAAATTCAGCTACACCGTGGCATAGTGTGGAATTCAAAATTTTCATACCATGGTTTATTAGGTGTTATATGGTTTAGTTGTAATTGTCCTAGAGAGAATTTTATTTTCTTTAGAAATAAAAACTCGAACACATTATTTCTCTAATATTATTTAATTTTATCTTACATCTCTTCCTCCATAGCCTTTAGTCATCTTTACCAATGATCTGTAAGCATATTTCAGATAAAATAATGTTATTTAGATATCTAGAATCATATCTAATATGTTTTGAAACCATATATAATGGATTTAGTGATGTTATTTATTTTTATATTTAGTTTCTATGTATTTATATTCATAGTGAACTCCACTATATATCATTGGGATCATTGAATATAAGTTTTTAAAACTACACCAAATAGAGGAGAAACCTTCCCATCCACACTGCATTGGTGCTGGTCAGAATCCACTGAGATCCGCAGTGAGTTTTACATGAATATTTTCGAAAAAAGGGACAATTAAATTACCATGGAATCTAAATAAAATGTTAGCATGGCTTGTAAGGGTTAGATTCACTACATCCCCCCTACATAGTGTATACACTACAAAAATGTTCGTTTGGAACAAAAAAATCCCCATAGGAATCCATGAAATTTCCATGAATCCATGCCCAACGAATAATAAAAATATTAATAACACTAAATTACACCATTGAGCCTCCTATGATATATCCACCACCTCCATAGAGTATACATGATTCCAAATGCTTCTACTGAAAAACATACACCGAATCAGATTGGTACACAACACTTCCAATAATATCCTTTATCGAACACCATAAATAAAATCTAAAACCATAAAATAATATCCGTAAAATTGACCTGAGTGTTATATAATCTCTGTCTACATTATAAAAATGTAATGTATCAAAAATCAGGATTCATTCCAAGGAAATAAATTTAAGGGATTTTTCAGCCGATCCTCATTTTCATGGAGAAACTATTTTTTATACATGAATAAGATCATTTAATATAATATTAAATTTAAAAACATCATATTTTATATAGATTGTTATAATGTGGTTTATTTTACTAGTGATAACATAATCTCTGTGGTGGTTTTCAGTACTGGTAGTCTCATGTGTGTGTCATTTTTTCGAATATTATTTTTAAATAACTATAGAGATTTCAATAGCAGTGGGTACTATAGTAGTATAAGAAATGTATCAAATCAATTCCTAGTTGGTTCCCTTGGGACAAATGTTGGGGATATAGGATAAAAAAATTATTTAATTCATATGAATGTAGAACCATCAAATTTTAGTGGTCTTAATAGATTGATTTATGTTTTATTTAAGTGTAATAAGACAAGACCCAACTGTGTAACATTGTTGTGTAATTTCGGGTTTTCATTAGTCCCCTAAAACATCAATAAAATCAAAGGATATTTTTATTCATCTAAAGGGAATATTCCTTTTTTAATCAATTCATTTTTATTCTATGTATTTAATTTTTTCAAAATAAAATTTCCTTAAGAATAATAAACAATATCTTTATAAGCTCGGTTTCATTCATATAAATATTTTATCATTCCCAAATAATGATTAAATAGTAATTTTGAAACTTAAATATCTATTTCATTGGTAAAAATTATTTTTACCATTACATACTCATAAATATATTATATTTTTATTTTTTTTAAATTGTATCTCATTCAATGAATTTTTAAATATTTTATGTTTTTCATTCACATACAAATATTTCATCAAACAATCGACATTATTTAAAAAATGAATTATTTTTCCTAAAGGTTTCCTTTTTTTTATTTTATTCAATATATTGCTTAAAAAATATATCTGATAAGCTTTTATAAAATTATTTTTAAAAGAGATTGAATAATTTATAATTTTATAATAATTATAAAATGTATTATAAAATCTCATGTTTAGGTTCTCTTTAATTTTTCTTTTTTATGTCTTACATACTAATCTCCTACGGAATTACAATACAAAAATAACCCCTAAATAACCATATGAAGTAAAATGTTATGGTGAATTTTTTTATTAATCAACATAAAATTTAATGTCATTCCATGTGATACTGTTTGGAAATTATAAAAAATCCATATTTTTACCAAGGGTTCATTATGACATAATAAATGATTTTTATTATGTTTTAAATATATGTATGGATAGATCTTACATGATTTTAGGGATCATATATCATGTTCCATGTCATTGGTTAATGATTAATTTTATTAGAGCTAAAAATTCATGTACGGGATATGTTATTTCACATCATAAATTGTTTTAATGATTTTTTTCTCAAAAAATAAATTATATGAATGATTTTATTTTCACACAATGTGATATTTTTCATGATATATTATTATTACATAGATCATTATCATTACATATTTAATTTAATTTGATAAAATTTTTTCCTATATTTTTCAAATCACTATATAATAGTCTTTAGCTACAACACTTTTTCTCAATGGTATATGTTGGAAAAAATTAAATTAAATTTTCTTCTACAATGACTAAAATGGTAATTTTTTTATTCATTATAATTTTTATTATATTTTCCCACACTCATGTGTTCTTATATATCTGTTTTCTAAACCACCTTTTCACATGGTTATCTTTTTACCTTACTGAGAATTTGAGCTCACCCATTCTGAAGTTACACATTTCAATATAATAAAAATACATGAAAACAGTAGGAAAACATATTGTATTGAGATGTTCTAATATATTCCCATTAAATTATACTCACTAATAATTTAATGTAAAAAATCTATAAAGAAACTAAACATGTCGGTTTGGTTGATATCTTAGTCTTTAGTGATACGTAATGATCCAATTATGGAATTTTATAAAAATATATTAATGTTTATCATGGTCTATCTCATGATAGGTGATCAATGTGATTATTTAAATTAACTATGCTTATTTTTATACATATATTATTATAAGATTTGTTTATCCCATTCATTTTAATGATCGTGTTTGACCCAACATCCACTTCATGTAAAATAATTTATAGGTGTGCTATTTGGTTCAGGTAATTAATATTAATTTAATATATTAAAAGAAAAAAAATTAAATAATAAATTACAAACTAATTGAATTAGTAAAACAAAACATAAAAATAATATATTTAGAATTTACAAATTGAGCTTCCAAAACTGTTTTTGATAAACAATACAATAACTACGAAAATATATCTTCCCTCTATGGTAATCCCTTATCTATGATACTAAATATGAAACCTTTATTTGGATGTCGAAAATATCAAAATTATTTAATGGAAACAAATATATTTTTCTCCAATATACATATTATTTTGGTTACCTAAAAAATAATATTTAAATTATTTATGGTTGTTATAGATTTAGTGAATAAATAAACCAATAAATTAATTAAATTATATCTACTAAAAATTATTCTTACATAAAATTAAAACACATCCAATTTACTTATAGATGAAACCAAAAAAATCCACTAATTATAAAAAAACCATGTGATCATAATATGAATATAGTGGATTAATTTTAATGATAAATACTCTTTTATATAGACATATATTACAAATGAGGGAAATATGAAATTTTTGAAATAGTAGAAGAACATATCCATAACCATAATGAATGTGTGATATAAATTTACACATCTGTTTATATTATTCCATAATGTTTTTTGGTAGAATATAGTTGTAACAATATTTTCTCTATAATATCAATTATATTTACAAGACCTTAATTATATTGGTCACATATTAGAAATATTATTTATTATTTATTCTCAAAATATAAGAAATGAAATATTTATATGTCCCATTTCATTTGGGAAATACATCTTGGTCAATAAAATTTAAATCATTTTCAATGACTGATAATTTCATAAGTCATACACAATAGAGAAATCTTGTTCTATATCAATCAATTAGGTTACAAAAACATCATTATTGTGTAAGGGGAAGTAATGCCTCATATACTGATGTCAAATTTCATCTATTAGCACCTATCAAGGTATGGTTGATGATGAATGAAAATTATATATGTGATATTTGTTACATAATAACACCTATTGAGTCATTATATCATATATACCTTTTTTCATTGTATTCAGTATAGGATATTATACTACACATCTAGTATTTAAATGATGTATATTAAATACTTTTGTAAAATAATTAGGAGAATAACAAAAAACCACACACCATGTCTAAAAATTAATTTTTCAAAATTAATTTAGACACATTTTCCAAATATACAAGTCATTTACTCTATCATTGAATATATTGTAGGGGAATCAAAGTATATTACTTAATGTTGTCATATGTCATTAGACTAACATGTTACAACTATTGAGAAATCTAGAATATCATCCCTATCATCCCTGTTGAATAATATAAATATTGGTTAGTTAATGATACTCATGTTATATTATATAGAATATTTTTATACTATTAGTTATTCCATGATAGATAAATATAGGTATTTTATTCTTTTCGATGGATTAGTGATTGGATCTTTCACACACCTACTAAAAAAATAGTTGAAATCAAATAGTGTCTCCTAAAAAATATAATTATGTAATATATATAGATATATATTGAGGTTTTTATTATTTATGTGTGGAATGTATTTTCATTTTTATTTTATATTTGATATTGTTATTATTAACCAATATTATATAAAACCAATATGACCACACCAAAATATCTCATCTGAATTTGCATTGATTGTCACCCAATATCACATGATCATGAATCATTTTTCATTGAATAAATGTTGAATAAATTAATGTTAATAATATGTTGTTCTTCTAAGTTTCCTTTTTAGAAATACTATGAAATTTTACAGAAAATTTCATTAATAAAATTTTAATTTCAAAAAATGTTTTTAATGTAGATGTGCAATGTTTAGTTATTTTGGTTATGTAGTTGGTGTTTGAATTGATCCCTGAATATATGGTTAGTATTTATAATAATGTAATTAGGAACATAATGATTAAATTGTGTTTCAAATGGGAATATCAATTTCATTAGTCCAAAAATTAGCTTTTATAAATGAATTCATATTATTTGAATGAATAGTTATCTCAATATAATGTTCAAGAGAGAAATGATTGTCATTATTAGATGTAGTAATAAAATTTTACTATCTGTATTTAGGGCATCACCATCCTAAAAATAGTTCCATTTATTAACATAACTCTAATGGTTGTGTCATATGTCATGAAAAAAATGTTTCTATAAATTTTGTATAATTGATATCTTGGGATGTCTCTAGAGATTTGTGAAAAAAATATTTACTATATGTTAGAATGTGGATGATTTCAAATTAAATATATATTGGGAGTATTTGAATGAAAACATAATAATTATCTTAAAATAAAAAATAAATTATGTAGTGGGTTTGGTGTTAAAAATGCAGTTACTATTCTATAGTATAATTTAATAACAATTTAGTACTGTTATTATAAATTTATAAGTGTAAGACTCTACATTTTCTCATTTGTTACATTAGGTAGAGGGATATAGTGTGTAATAATTATATAGTTATAATTGGATGATATTTTCCTTCATTAAATAATTATTAGAAGGTATTACTTACAAAAAAAATAAATAACAATAAAAAATAAAACATTGGAATTACCAAATCACGTTTGGTGTTAGTATGAAATTAAAATTTAATAAGCTAAAATTAATAATATTTCTATTATTTTCAATCACTAAATAATCATCCTGACCTATTCAATTGAACAAAATATATTCTAATTTAAGGTATATATGTGGTTCAAATACTGTGGAATAAAATATTAATAATGATAAATAATTCAAAAAAATTACACAATGAAATAATTTTGTAGTGAATACTATAATTTATCAACAAATAAGAATTTTTATTTATTAAGGTAAAAAATAGTGCATTACAATTTTATCTATGATTATAGAAATCACTATAGTTTGTTACGCATCATTATAAGGGGAACAATAAATTGAAGAAGTTATTAAAAATAAATTAATTATAAAATAAAAATAAAAAGTTAAATTTAATGAACATAAATACCATCAACAATAAATTGATCTTAACTCCTTATCATCTTGGCCTTCAACGCATTTCATATATTAAAAATTTTATTTATTTATGATTGATAAAATATCATGATATTTTCCCCATTTAATATTTGAATATTTTAGTTTCATTCATGATCACCCATAAACCCAAAACATTTTCCCCTCTAGATTAAATTTGTTTTACTAGATGAAATATCTTGAAACACCCTAGGATTTCATAATACGTTGTCTCTTTAATGTAATTCAGTAGATTGTGTCACATACTACTCGATATTCGAGTGCACCACAACTTACAAAACTAATCGTTAAAAAATCAATTATGAATAGTATTTACTTAATTTTGAATTTTATATACTCCATATAATTTATTCATCTATATTTTGTGTTTCTTAGACATAATAGAAGAACAAAATCAATTTTTCAAATAACGGAAGTATTTTTCAAAAAAGTAACTTTTACAGCCTTTTACTGAAAAACCCTTTTTAATTCCAGTATTTGAACCCTTTTATTGGTGAAATTTGAGAAAAATAAATTTCTTCTTTAGAAGAGGGGCATAAAAATTTACTTTGGATAAATTTTTGGATTTTTGTTTTCTGATATATTTTATATTTCGATGAATATTGTAAAATACTAAATTTTAATTGAAAACAACTTTTTTAATCAAAATAATTTATAGTTTTAAATAATAAATTTGAATGTTTTTTACTTATAATTATATTATATTTTTATCATTTATTCCAATGTTTTTCATTTTAAGTAATTTTAAATATAAATTATATATAAACACATATCAATCTTTTGATAGTTTTTAATTCTCAAAAACCTACTTTCTGGTTTTGACAACGAGAATTAATATTAAATTAATTAATGAAACTTATATGTTATTAATTTGGTAAAATAAATATCATTTTTTAATTTTGAATACCAAAATTAATCTAGTGTGAATTTTTGGTATTTTTCTGAATACATTCAATTTCTGATGAATACTGAAAAATACCGCATAGTACAAAAAACATATTTTTTCATTTAAATATTTAATTTTAATTACAAATTTCTCATAAAATAGATACATAATACATATATTAGTACATTTTAAGTCATTTAATCCATTTTATAAAAATATTAGAAATATAATATTTTATTGAACCATTTTAACAATTTTTTACCCACCTTCTAGGCACATTTACAAATTTGCAGAAACCATAATTTTTCCACCTCAGTGAATTGAATTTCATAAATCTAAGAGACAATGTTGACATCATTAAGTAAAACGTGGTTCAATATAATGATGATAATTTTTTTTGAATAGTAACTTATGAATTTTAATTTCCACGATTAAATATAAATAGGGTAATTAATGGTAAAAATGATATTATAATTTACCTAAAGCATTTCCTATTTCTATTGGATAATTTTTTTAGTCAAAATTAAACCTTAGTATAAAAATATGATCCCTTTTGATTCACATGGATTAGATTAGGACATTTATTATATTTTATTTAAAGAACTGTTAATAGTGTTAAATTCTAATTTTAATAAATAAACCATTTTTAATATCGAATAATAAATAAAATAAATTTGACTATAAATATTCATTAATAATATAAAATTATTTCTTACATTATGATACATTATTTATTATTTTTAGACATTAAATAATCTATTTTATTTATGAAACAATGATGATGCAGTAATTTCTTTATTTATGAATGATTAATATAATTTATATTATAAATATCCAAATAAATCTTAATTGATAATTTTGATGAATTCAAATAATTATCATGGTTTAAAATATATTTAAGTATTTATTTAATATATTTTTTCTAATTAATGATGTCTTTTTGGCTTTCACAAAAACAAAAACTAAAGATTGTCAAATTTGACGTAAATGAGTTTTTAAAAAAATTATATATTATTAAATGATTCAATATTAATAAAAATATATGGATCGGCCAAAAAAATATATAATGAAAAATATTTCATTTATAAACCACTTGGGGTTTGCTTGAAATTTTATAGTACGTTTATTAACCATGTAATATAAAAATACATGGAGACATTGTAAAAGTTAAACTATTTATGTAACAGTTAAATATAAAATATAACATTAATATTGTGGCATAAACTTTTCTAAAACAGAAATCCAACTTATGGAGCCTTTTTCTTCAAATCAAAACGAAGCACCTAAAGAGAGGTTATTATTTCATCACTTTTTCAATGTTCTTTTCTTCTTCTTCAACATCATATTTCTTTTTTTTTACAATAAAAAAATAATAACCTGAGTAATTTATATATAATTAGAGGTTATAATAAATATGGTAAAACCATATTCAATATTCTAAACATCTTATGAATGGAAAAGTCACCATACGTGCATACGTACGACTTACCGTCTTTACGTCAGGGTGTAGTTTTTATTCAACACTACATTATTTGGATATGTATAATAATGAGTAAAATTAATATAAGTAATTAATTAAACATGGAAATTATTTTTATATATAATATACAATCCAATTTAACAACATGTTACTATCAATAGAATGATATTGTCCCTCGTGCGTACGTAGGACTTACCGTCTCTACGACGCGATGAGATTCATATTCAACAATCTCCATTCAAGATTTTTTATAAATATATATATATATATATATATTGATTAATTATCTGATATATGAAATAACATTTTTCTAGAATAGTAGATATTTATGTAGAGAAATATATTTCATTTTCTAACTTCTATACTATACGATTAGAAAACAAAACCAACGTTCATACGTATGTAATGACTACCATCTCCATGAATGATGTTTCCATTTAATATTTCACTGTATAATAATTAGTTATATTCTGAATATATATGATATATAAATAATTTTTTATAATCTGTAAGTATTTAAATCATGATCTAGGAGATACAGTCAAGAATAAGAAGTTAAAACGCGTACAATAAAGAAATTGATTATTACCTGAATTGTTATTTTAAAATTGAAATTATTATTAAATGGGTAGTATCAAGTAATAAATGAATCATATATGATATCATAAATATTAATATTGTAATATTATAATTTAATAACATACTATGGTTATTATATAGGAGGTTGAACATACCCTTAACTAAAGGAAAGTACAATATAAGGGTTAATTCCACAATCTCATTATTATCCGAGTTTGTTTATTTGGAAATTTTTCTCATCCATGTACTTATTTCATTAAAATGTTTTCAATATGAATATTTTATTGTTTGTTGGAATGATATATTTAGCAAGATCATCATTTTAAATGTTTTAATGATTTATTTTTCTAAATATTTTTAATTAATGTCCATGTTTTTTAAAACAATTACGGATATATTTTTATGGAAATTATTGTTTAAAAATGATAATCCTTTTTAAATGTTTCAATGTGGTATTAGAAAAATTAATTCAAAAATATCTTTTAAATGATTACCTTTATAAATGAGTGAATTTTAAATGATTTCATAAAAATATATTTCTTTCAAAGAGTTTTACTAATCATTTTCAACTAGGTTAACATTATTTACTGGATATTATTCTTTATTGAGGACGATTTATTATTATAAAATCTTCCATATTTTATTTAATTATTTATGATATGTTTGATTGTGGATGTGATATTATTATACAATTCATGTTTTTTTGATAATTTATTGACATTTCATATGATAGTTTTAATTCGTATGTTAATTTTATGATTCAACATTTTTATATGAGGAATGCATTGGAATCAGTAAGCGATGGGATGAGCACACAATTAATCCTCGATGCATCAGCTGGGATCATGAGACAAATTAGTGTCTTAGTACTGGGCCTTAACAAAATTATTATTTTTATTCTGGGCACGAGGCCTTCTCTATGTAGTTATGATGGCCGAAATTATGCATTTCCACATTATGAAATTATATATTACATGTGATTATCCTACTAGTGAAATTTCCATGTGAATGTTTGTATGGTAATGTTTGACTTATTTCTATCATATTATCTTCATGTTTTATATTGAATTTTTTTTTTGTTATAAATCTTTCCTTAAATGTTTATAGCTTCCGCTGAATTATTTACCCTTAATATGCATCTGATCTCACCCCTTTCTTCTGTTTTATTTTCCTAGGATTCCAAGAAGTTTTTTATGATTAATATACAGGGTTATGCTAAGGGAATAATGGAATTCATAAATGATTATTTATGTTTTGGTGTACATAAGAAAGTGTAATATAGTTTTTATATATGTAATATATTTTCCAAAACTTCTAAAAGGGTCGGTCCTTCGAGACATGGTTCCTTGTAATCATTCCAATGTATTTAAATAATGCACCATCTTTGGGATTTTGGGGTCAGAGTTTTATAATTGGTATAATAGGAAGTTTATAATCCTTGGAAACTAGAATTAGAAAAACATTGATTAGATAACATTAACCTAAGATAAACGTTGAGGATTAGAATAGAATAACTTTCTTGAATTTTGGTAATGTTGTGATTTTTTTAATTTCCCATGAAATACATCCCATTTTGGATACAAACAGGTAGAGGTGGCTCTAGAAGAGAAGTATCTATGGGTAAAACCCAAAAAAAAACTGCTTCGAGCTAGACTCGAATAGGAACTGGTACCCAACAACGGGCCTTGTTGCACTCTTGGTTACAACACTCCCAGGGGATATGATTTGGATAATTCATATTCTCTTTAAAAATTATTATGAATTATTTATGAGTAAATATGTCAAAAAAGTAACCATTTTTAGGATTATAAGTCTAGATGTATGAAAATAGTCAATTATTGTTTTTATTTTTACTAGTATTTGGATTATAAATTATTATATGATCTAAGCTAGTGTATTTCATTATTTAGAAATATCCCCCAATTGAATGAATGGGAACTCCAATAATACACATGATCCAAATAGTAATAAGAATCATATATTTCATGTTCTTATTCCAACATTTAGAAGGGAAATATTCTCCCATATATTGACATCATATGAAGAAATAATATCATGTGTTAATAAGAAAACATATGAATTATCTGAGTCATATGGCTTTGATGGGAAGCCCGAGAAGAAGATGATGGTAGATATAATGATGGATAAATGGATTAAGGGAAAGGATGATTTTTCGATATGTGATAACTGTGGAAATAATCATCATGGGAAGTACATGAAAGGAATTTGAGTATTCTATATTTGTACAGATAAAGGATACCATGTTCATGGTTTCAAGGTCAAGAAAGAGCTTCAAATGTACATTTAATCATCATTAAGGATTTGGGACCCTACCCAAATCAATCTCACCATCATCAGAGTATACCTGAAATGATTCTATTGTATAATAATCATGTTATGATACTACCATAGATGATGAGGAATTATTAGTGTTATTTGGTTGTTATTAAATAATTGGGTCATTTGGGTATTATATTAATGATGTACAAGTCATAAGGATTATAATGTATATACGGATTGTACTGCAGTACGTTTTCATTAATGAGTTGAGATTTTATGGTACTAAGAAATGAGATTAAATTTCAATTTAATCATTTTGGAAAATATATGGTTGTGGAAAATATAACCCTTAATATGTTCATGATACCAAGATAATTATTTCTGAATAAGATACGTTTTATTTTGACAAATTATATTGGATATTATTGACTATATCGAATTTAATTAATTGTTTTTTTCCATCATTATTATAGTTTACAAAATTTTTGGATATAAAGAGTATATTCTATATTAGATAATAAATAAGGGTACATTAAAGTAATTAATAAGGTATTAAGGCAATTAATGGTGTTAACATGTTTTATGAGAATGTAAAATTAATGTATTCACATTTATGTTATGTTACCTTTCTTATAAATTTTGGACGGTGAGTCTGGAAAGATGAATTTTGGATACGTTTAAAGGTTTGAATGATTTATGTTGGACAATGGAGAATATTGTTTAAGGTTAAGAAAATTTAAGATTATTTTTTTATTTTTATAAAAAGGAAACCATGGATGGAGAGTGGCAACACATCACGTCCGACAAGGCTACGAGACATGAACCTGCATCTGAAGGGCGATAAGGGTGAATAACATACCATTGTACTAAGAGATTTCCTAGTTTTTATAATCAATTTTATTTAAAATTGTCATATATATAAATTATAAATTCATTTTATTAGAACCCTAAATGATTTTTACAAATATAATATTTTTGATTTCTATTATCCTTTGGAGTGAAAGATGAGTTTTGTGGTATAAATTAGTTAAATAATCGAACTCTAATTAGCATGTTTGTTTCTTATTCTATGAATAAATTCATTATTAAACATTAGATAAAGGATATTAAACAAAAAACTATGATAAAATGATACCTAATATTTTGTTTAATCGATGATATTTTAAACCATAATAAATTTATGGCTTTGAGGCTCTCAATGTTCCATTTATTGTTCACAAGTTTATGATTGATGACCCCAATCACTACCTATAAATATTTACGGTTTCACTCAAATAATATGTCTCTAATTTCCTAAAATTTTCTACTATTTCAGATCATAATTTGGCGGTGATTTTTTCATTTCCATTTCCCTCTTATTAAGACTAAATTTTATTAACCCAATTTCTGATGTGGGATTTCCACAAAAGTAATTTCTATTTTCAACCTTTTATTTTTTATGAAAAATTTAAAATTGTTAGGATAAATTTATTGAATGAGTAGATAATTTAACAACCAATTATTTCATAATATGATATTTATTTAAAGTAATTCAACAGTTGTCATCACACACAACAATGTTTCTGAGTGCACTATGACATTCCAAACTAGCCCTTCAAAAAAATGAATAATATTAACTAAATTTCAAATTTTATATACTCTATAGAATTTTAACGTCTATA
The DNA here is from genome assembly GCA_963277665.1 of Viscum album. Taxonomy (NCBI): domain Eukaryota; kingdom Viridiplantae; phylum Streptophyta; class Magnoliopsida; order Santalales; family Viscaceae; genus Viscum; species Viscum album. The sequence continues at coordinate 1,148,222,106 of OY728148.1, forward strand.
TTATGTGTTTCTTAGACATAATAAAATAAAAAATTCAATTTTTCACATAAAAGAATTATTTTTTAGAAAATGAATTTTTACAGCCTTTTAATGGAGATCCCTATTAAAATCTAGTATTTTACACTTTCATATGATCAATTAGAGAGAATAAACATATTCTTTAGAAGAGGAAATAATAATTTATTTTGGATAAATTCATTCTATTTTTCTGATAACTTTAATATTTTAATGAATAGTGAAAAATACTAAATCATTATTGAAAAAAAACTTATTTAATCAAAATAATTATTTAGTGTTAAATTATAAAAATAACAGGTTTTGAAATATAATTTATTTATATTTTTATCATTTAATCCAATGTTGGTCTTTGGAAGTAATTTTACATTTAAATTGGATATAAACACAGATCAATCGTTGGATAGTTTTTAATTCTCAAAAATTGGCTTTCTTGTTTTGACAATATAAAAAAAATGAAATTAATTAATGAAACTTCAATGTTTTTAATTTTATAAAATAGAAATAATTTTTTCATTTGGATAATAAAAATTATTTTAGGGTGAATTTTTTGTATTTTTCTAAAAACATTCAATTTCTGATGAATTGTGAAAAATACTGCATAGTACATAAAAACTAACTTTTTCATTTTAAAAGTTGCTTTAAATTAAATATTTATCTTAAAATTTATAAATAATACATTTATTATTACAATTTAATTTATTGAAGTTATTTTATAATATTATTAGATATATAAAATTTTATTGAACCATTTTAACATCTTTTTACCCACCTTCTAAGCACAATTACCCACCTTCTAGGCACATTTGCAAATTTTCATAAAACGCAATTTTACCACATCTATTAATTGAATTTCAAAAATCTTAGAGTCACAGTTGAAATCAGTAAGTAAAATGTGGTTCAATATGATGAAAATTAATTTTTGGTCAATAGTAACTTTTGATTTTTATTTACCACTCTTAAATGTAAATAGGGTAATTAGAGGTAAAAATGATATTATAATTACCCTAAAACATGTCCTAATTCTATTGAATATGTTTTTTGTCCAAAATAATCCTTTGTAAAAAAATATGATCCTTTTGTATCCACTTGTATTAGATTAGGACATATATTATATTTTATTCAAAGAAGGGTTTAAAGTGTTAAATTATAAATTTAATAACAATTACCTTTTTAATATATGGTAATAAATAAGTTAAATTATACTATAAATATTATTTAGAAATATAAAAATAATTCCTACATCATATTATTTTATTTATAATTTTTAGACATTAAATAATTAAATTTATTTATGACATAATGATGATACAATAATCAATTTATTAATGAATGATTAAATTAATTGATATTATAATTATCCAAGTAAATTTAAATTAGGACTTTTGATGAATTACACTAATTTTATAGGTTAATATGACATGTTAGGATTTATGTAATGTATTGTTTCGAAGGAATAAATTTATTTTCACTTTCACAAGAACCAAAGACTAAATAGTTCCAAAATTGACTTAAATGGGGTTTTAAAAGAAATACTATATTATTAAATGAAATAATATACCTCAAAATATATGGTTAGGAAAAAGTAAATATATAATGATATATATTTTATCAATTATTGAAATGGGGTTCACATAGAATTTTATAGTATGTTTATTAAACATGTAAATTAAAAATACCAGAAGACATTGTAAAATTTAAACTATTTAACTATGAGTTAAATCTAAAAGATAAGGTTAATTTGGTGACATAATTTTTATAAAACCTATTGATTGAAAGGTTTTCAATAAATACCCACAATATCCATAAAATAAATCCATTTTCAGCCATTAGAAACTGATAATGATTTTAGAATAAATTAATATTTCAATATTTTCCTAAAGTGCCTCTAACCTCTCTTATAAAATGTTATTTACCATTATCTTAATTTGACTCCTCCAACACTATTTGGCACTTCCAAAACCTGATATAATATCCTCCCAACTACCCTCATATAATCCTATAAGTTTTACTTTGATCATAAAGACAACCTATAAATATTTTTTGTTGAAATCAAAAAGAAGCACCCGAAAAAGAGTTAATTATTTCCTCACCTCTTTCAATGATCTTTTCTTATTCTCCAACTTCCACTTTATTTTTTAACCATACATAAATAATAACTCCAGTAACTTATAAATAATTAGATATTATTATAAATATGGTAAAACTATATTTTTTATCCTATCTATATTAATAATGAAAAAGTCACCATATGTGCGTACGTAAAGCATAACATCTCCACGACGTGGTGTAGTTTGCTATTCAACACTAAATTATATGGATGGGTATAATAATGTGTATAATTATTTTAAATAATGAATATAACAAGGTAATGATTCTATATATATAATATAAAACCCAATTAAACACTTTTTTACAATCGATAGAGTGATATTATCCCTCATGCGTACGTACGACTTACCGTCTCCCTGAGGCAATGATATTCTTCTTCAACGATCAGCATTCAAGAATTTTTTAAAACAAATATATATTGTTTTTGTATGATATATATGAAAAAGTATTTCTTCTAGAATATATTTATTTAGATAAATATATGTAATTTACTTACTTCCATACAATACGATATGAAAACATAAACAACGTTCTTGCGTACGTATGGACTACCGTTTCCATAAATGGTTTTTCCATTTCATATATTTATGTTTTATAAATATTTATATTTGGAATATATATGATATATAATTCATGTTTTATATATTGGAATTATTTAAATCTTGATCTACGTGATATGATCAACAATAAATGTTAAAACACATACGATAAAGAAAGAGATTATTACACAAAATGTTACTTTGACATGGAAATTAATATTAAATGGTTTGTATAATGTAGAAAATGAATCATATATGATATCATAAATTTTAATACGGTCTCATTATAATTTATTAACATTCTATGGTTATTATATAAGAGGGAAAATGTACCCTCAACTAAAGGAATGTACAAGTAAGGTTTAATTCCACAATCTCATTATAATCTGAGATTTTTTATTCGTACATTTTTATCATACAATACCATGTATCAAAAAATGTATTAAAATGATTATTTTAACATTTTTGAAGGAAAATTTAGCTAGATAATCCTTTTAAAAGTTTTAGTGATTTATTTTTCTAAATATTTTTAATTAATGTCCATGTTTTTAAAATGTTATTAATGTTTTTTTTATATGGACATGATTGATTAAATATTTTAATTATTTTCCAAACATTCAAAGTGGTATGGGACACTATGAATCACAAATTTCTCTTAAATGACTTCATTTATAAATTTGTGACTTTTAAATAATTTCATAAAAAAAAATATTTCTAAAAAATACTTTTACTAATCATTTTCAACTATGTCAACATCCTTTATTGGATATTATTATTGACTGACGTTTATTTTTTATAATAAAATATTCCATATTGCATTGAATAGGTAATGATATGTCTGACTGTAGATGTTATATTTTTATATCCTTCATGGTTTATGGTTAAAGTATTGAAATTTTGTATGCTATTTTTAAAATGAATGATAATTTTATGTTTCAATATTTTCATATGAGGAATGCATTGGACTCAGTATGTTACATGTGCAGCCTACTATAGCTCCTCTATGAATCGACAGGTCGCATGAGACAAATTAGTGTCTTGGTACAAGGCCTTGAAAAAATTATTATTTGAAGTCTTGGCACGATGCCATGACTATGTTGTTAGGATGTCTGACATTATGTATTTCCTCATTATGAAATTAGCTATTACATTTGATTATTTTACTTGTATAATATCCATGTGAATGTTTATATGGTAATTTTTGACTTATTTATAGCATATTATGTTCATGTTATATATGTAAAAGTATTTTTTAGTATACATCATTCCATAAAATTTTATAGGTTCTGCAGAATTATTTACCCTTAATGAGAATATGAGCTCACCCATTTCTCATGTTTTATTTCCCCAAGATTCCAAGATGTGTTTATGATTTATATACAGGGATATGCTAATGGAATAATGTAATTATTAATGGATTATTTATGTTGTTTTTTATGTTAGAATGTGTAATGTAATGTTTATATTAGTTATCTATTTTCCAAGACTACTAAATTGATCGGTCCATGGGGACATGATTCCTTGTAATCATGAAAATGTATTTAAATAATGCCCTATCCCTGGGCTTCTAGGGTCGGGGTGTTAAATATCTACTAATAAGGAACTAAGACTGATCACTTTCTATGAATTCCATGAGGCCAACTACAATTGGGTTCAAAGAATATTGATGTGATAAGATCAATATTAAGGTTATTTAATTGATAATTCTTATAATGTACCAATTATTAATAATCTATACATAAATTTTTTAAATCCATAAACATTAAAAAAATATTTTTCACTAAAAAAGATTAAAATATAACCCTATATAGTGCTTTATCCTTAAATATTATCAGGCTATACTATACAAATTTCTAAGAGAATCATTTTATTAATTTTTCTTTACCAAAAAAAGAATAAAACATGTACATTGAATGGTCAAACAATATATAGAAACCATTAACCATGGTTGAATTTTTTGAAATGGAATTATCTTCTATTCTTCTCATTAAAAAGAATCAATGGTCAAAAAAATAATATTTTTAAATTTTTGTTATTCATGTTATAAAAATATTTTTTTTATATTTAAATCCACAATAAAATGGATCATCAATAAATATCAATAGAATAAATCAATATTTTATATAAATGAATGAAATTCAAATTTTTTTATTGTATAACATTCATCAATAAATCTAAAACAGTTTCCAATAAATTCAATATAATTTAACTACATTAATAAATAAATATGATGGAATATAATAATTTGTTAGTAAAAAAATATTATACCCTGGTTTTTCAAAAAAGAAAATAATAAAAAATCATTGATTGTTTATTTCATTTATTAAAATGGTATTTTTTGGCAATAAATGATAGAGAAGTCCCATGTGGAGAACATTAATAATCTAATGCCAAATATTTCAAAATATTGTATTCCATAACATATATATGGGATCATATAATGATTTTTATTGGTGTTTTATAGGACCATGTATGATTATCCAAATAATAAATCTTCTTTATCTATATTATATCTCTATTAGGTATGTTTTTCTAAAAAGAATAGAAGGTTTTTTCAATAAAAACATTAATCCCAAAAATTTGTATTCATAAATAATGATTTTATGTATTTAATTTATATTGAAGATTCCAACTTAATATATTGATTTAATCGGTTCTAAATAATTAATTCCCCATTCCAATAAATAAATTACTATAAATAACGTAGATATATATATATTTTTTAAATCTATTATTTATATAATCATTTATAATATTATCTTTCACACCCCATTAGATTAGATGTCCATCATTAGTTGTTCGAATCAACATAATGATATTTTGAAAATAAATTAGTGATCATTACAAGGGATTGTATGGTATGTAATAATTATTCCTAAATAAAATGAGATATAACATTGAGTATATAATATGTTGTACATGATATATCTTGTTCTGAAAAAATTATCAATAATCTTCATTTTCCTTATTTCTTTATTTTTTGGATTCTTGAGAGGTAAAAATATAATTTTCAATTAATATTGGAAATGTTTTATGCTTTTAACCATTAATAGTGAACATTTTTTTTTCATTTTTATATAAATTTAATATAAATAAAGTCATTAACAAGTAGCTTATATTTTTATCAATGTATTAAAAAATAATTGATATAAATTATTGAGAATATTACAACATGGATTCCATTATCATATGATTTTTTAATTAGTGTATAGAATGATAATCCATACACTACTTGAGAACATAATTAACTCCTTAATTTACCAAAAACCATAAGTAAAAAATTTATTAATTTTCATCTGAAATGGATAAAAATATACAATAATGCATTCTATGAAGATCTTATTTTTTTGTGAAATATTAAAAAACATTAAAACCTTAATTATAACTAAAATGGGATTTAGTATTCTTGTGGTGACTATGAAAGCTATCAATCTATATTGTACATAAATAATAACGTACTGTGATATAGTTTTAAAAAATATGAGTTGGTTTATGGAAAAATTATTAGCTTCTCTATGAGGTATCATGTTTCTCTAGTAATGACGAAATCATGAATATTTTAGTACAATTACATATACAACATACCCTAAAAATATATTTTTTAACTAAATAATCTTCAATCCATAAATAAAATTATTTAGTAATTTTAATAAATTTGGCTAGATCCTTTCACTAAAATGAAAATTTAAACCATTTAAACCTTCAATCTAATAAATATTTTAAATCTTCATTATTCATGTTATCATTAAATTTTAATTCCATTATTACCATTTTTAGACGATATAAAATTCATCAATAATTTATTAAAATAAATATACTGACTATGATTAAAAAAATACATGTTTTTATATAAATAGACAATGCATCACATGTCTGATGGATGATACATTATACCTCTATAATAACGAATATTGAGTCCATCAATCATCTAAAACATTAGATCATAAAGATTAAATAATCAACATTAGATTAACATGTCCTCATTATAATATCAACATGTCTAAAAAAATTTATATTGATATAATGTTTACCAGATAATTTATTTTTTGAAATATACTCCTTTATTGGATAATTTTTTATAACAAACTTCTAAAAATAATTTATATCCATGTCTATAATATTTATTTCTGAATGTATATCCTTATTTATATTACACTTTCATAGGTTTAATAACATATCCCCATTCGGAAAAAAATCTTATAATTCATTATTTTTATTTTATTTTATTTTAATAGATAATATTATACATTACAGTAAGGTATTTATCATATCTCCCTTTGTGAAGGACAAAGTCAATTTAATTTTTTACAAAAATAATGCGGAACTATAATTTTTGTTAGAAATAATGTCACGAACTGTCCTCGGAGCTCGTGCCGTGACTACCCCAAATGTGATAACTCGGCCCCACCCACCAGTTGCCCCACAGACACGTAGTCCCCACCGTAGGTCCCACCCACGTGCCCGAATGGGTTATCTGACTAATGACAGTACCCATAGGCCAACACATGTAATTTCCAGTGTGCTTTGTCCTCACTCACACACATCCTGGGAAACTTTCCAGAAGGTCACCCATCCTGATCACTACTCCAGGACAAGCACGCTTAACTATGGAGTTCTAATCAGGTAGGCTCCTGAAAATAAAGGTGCACCTTGTTGACATGAGTAATATCATTTAGTCATTTAACCCTTTATCATTTGGGGGTGTTACAATCACCCCCCCCCCCCCCCCCCTTTAGAGCACAACGCCCTCGTTGTTGGCCCTACATCTCAACCCAGGTAGTGCACCACATTTATGGTTGGGTTCCTCCTCTGATACCAAATGTGATAACTGGGCCCCGCCCACCTGTTGCCCCACATACACGTGGGCCCCGCCCTAGGTCCCACCCATGTGCCCGAATGGGTTATCTGACTAATGATAGTCCCCACAGACCAAAACATGTCCTTTACAGTGTGTTTTGTCCTCAATCACACACATCTTTGGAAACTTCTCAGAAGGTCACCCATCCTGATCACTACTTCAGGCCAATCACGCGTAACTGTGGAGTTTTAATCAGGTAGGCTCCTGAAAAGGAAGGTGCACCTTGTTGACATGGGTCATATCATTTAGTCATTTAACCCTTTATCATTTGGGGGTGTTACAAGTAAAACCATAGAAATATAATCCAAGGATCAATGTTCCTCATTTTTGATACATCATCGTTGCCAAACTTGTTTTTAACCATAGATTTTATCCATGAATTCTTCATGTTGACCTCCCTTTTCTTACAACACGTAAATAGATAATACTTAATATAAAATAATGGTTTCACTCTATCTACTATATTAATATAATCCTAATGATCATCTTTTATCTATATATATGAGGTAATTTTTGTTATTGGAAATGTATCATGTGATGTTTTTGATTTGATACCGTTTGATAATAATCATTAGATTTATCAATATTATTCCAATAATGTCTTAGCAGTTTTAGATGGTTATAATTCCATAACCTATCTGAAATTTTGAGTTTATATGTTGGGATAACCCATTTTAGGATTCTCAAAACCTTATTCTTAGATTTTCATTATGAAAAAGTCTTTTTAAATGGGTTTGATCTCTCAAAAAAAATTTCATGGTATAAAATAATTTGCAGGTATATTGTGCCCTTGAAAATCAGTTTTATAAAACAACCGATAGACTACTTAATAAGTGAAATATATTTTTCACAATTTTAATTTTTTATAAAATGTTGATTTATATTGATTCGGAACTTGTTAGTTGCTGATATTAGATGACTGAGTACCAAAAAGAATAATGTAGTATATTGGTAGCATTACCATTAATTTTATATGTTTTTTGGGGGAAAATTATAAAGACACCCATGTAGCTAGGCTATGAGAATACAATAATGATTAAAATTATTATTATAAATTAAAGAAATTATTCCATGGGTTGTTATTTAGTATTCCCTAGTTCGAAAATGCAGGATATGTTTGGAATGGGATTTTGACCGTATGGGCATGAATAGTGGAGTGTCAGTTTTGACCATGGGGAACAGAATGTTTGACTAAGATGGTGTTAGACATCAAGATGTATCATTGTGTTCATAGATATATGAGGTTCTGGATGATGTGTCCAAGTTAACTGTTTGTGATACCACTAACAAGTGTTGGTCGATGACCCATAAGAGTCATGTGAAAAAATATAGAGTCATTTGAAGTTGTGTGGACCGCTATTATTAGGTCGATGCCATTATAAAACATTCATCATTGACGATGGTATTAACCACCTAAAATGTTGATGGGGAAGACTATTGAAATCCATGTGGATGACGATGCGACATCCAGTTATGGTTTTGAGACCATCGATTGGGGGATGAGGCTCAATATTATGCTTGAACCTCATGGGTCAGTATTATGGGAGGGTGGATATCGAAAATCCCCCTGATTGTCATATATTGATATGACAATGAGTATATATTAGAGGTAATATATAATTGTTCCTTTGGACATCATGCAGATAAACAATATGGAATTCTGAGTAGAGATCCATGGGACCTGTAATTTATTTGTTGGGAGTGTCTCTTGAATTACATATACTTTATTGAAAAAATGAGGTGTTGCTTGATGTGTTCATTGGTGGAACTGGAGGATCCTCCTTGAATGTTATTCCTCCAGGGAGGCATTGGGACTTACGAAATGGGTCCTTTCAATATATATATATATATATATATATATATATATATTATATTCTATAGATATATTTTCGAAGAGGTGATCAATTATATTATTGCATTGGTCGAAGCATGTAGAATTACCACTTAAGGATATTGATCACAAGTGGGGAAAGTAACATATTAAATGTCATTGATTCAATGTTTTATTTTTACTCTACATATATTGTTACTATTAATTATGTAAAAAAGTAAAACATTGGTTATTCCCTAATGATTTCATAATCACACCCTACACAGGCCCCATGTAAAAAGTATATAATTTTTTTCTGTTGATATTATTTATGGGATTAGTATCATAATTTAGACCATAGTGATCATAGATTCCCCATTATATGGGGTTGATAGAAGTGGATAGGTGGGTCCATAAAAATTGAATGGAATTTCATATTTATTTATTTCAAGTAATAAATTTGTGTACTTGTATGGTCATCCATGATTGGCTATGTCCATTAAATACTTTTATGAACATTCACATCTTGATTATATGAAAATGGTATTAACCCTTTGTGATATTTTACTATAATTACAAATATTATTTTAATTTTGTTGTTTTTATGTTTATATGTTATTTCCATTGATGTGGTCCATCTTCAAATTTCTTATATATGTAGACCATTAATATTATCACCATCATAGCATATAGTCCCACAAATATCAATTCATTAGAAAATTATTTCTAGTAGGTAGCCTTAGAATTGTAAGGAGGCATGGAAAAGGCCCAAGGGACAACTGCCCCAAAGCATTGTTCTGGTGGGAAATCTGGTAATGATGATAGAAATGGCATTAGATTCATTCCATTGATTAAAATCATAATATTTGGTTTACAGTATACCGATTACTAAAATCTATTACTATCAGGAATAAGATGTCATCATTGGAGATCTATATCATAATGCACTAGACCTAGACCATGTTTCAGGGGTGGGAAAACTTGGTTGTTCTATATTCTTTATAGTGTATTGATTTAAACCTTGAGTGGAATAAGTGTTTTTGATGTTTATATATTATATGGTTATAAAACATTTCCTGATAATGAACACGAGGATTCATCAGGAATCATGATATGATCATCAGCTCATATGATGTGGTATTATTCATGTGATCGACACTGGGAACGTAGAATCCTTATTCAAGGGTTGGTATTTATATTGTGTCAATAATGAACCTAAAAAGTGTTTTCCTCCAGATCTATTTTGTATTATTATACTCAGAGATCCCATGTATGTGGTTCTAGATGAGATCAATATTTTATTATATCTATTGAATGAATAATCTGGAAACTGATAAGGGTATAATGGTATGGTAAATGTGGGTGACATGTACAAAATTTCAAAGAGAATCTAAACAATGATATACTATGTAACATTGTTGATGATTTATACTCAGCTACCCTAGATTGGGATACATGATATGTGATCTTTAACTCTATTATGCATGTGAAAGGTTCCATGAGTCTGGATTATATCTAATTCATGACACATTTATGGGTACGAAAGGGGACACGGGGATGGAAGATACATGATACATGACTCAGTTATGTGGTTTTATGTGGCCATGTGGAAGAATATCATTTGATAGAGTGGGGTAGGTATTGTTTGGGTGGTTATATTCAAACCCCATTATATAAATCCATATCCTCAATTGAAATATACTATTATGGATAATTGAGAAAGATTTTATAAAAACCCAACCATTTCAGTAAGGTATATTTTCTTTTTAGTTATTCTTAATCATGAGACAATGACATTGTGGTGGGTTAGTTTCTTTTTAGGATAATTCTTAGAGAAAGTCTGAAACATGGATGTTGATAAAAAAAATTCAGTTATTTAAATATGAGGAATGTATATAAAACATGATGTTCTTATTCTAGTATAGATGATGTTAATGTAGTGTCAGTAATTTTTCCTTAGGGGAGACGTCGATAATTATATGATGTGTAATGAATTTAACCATCGTGTAAATACTTGAGAATGTTTTTTAAATAAGATGAGCCTCATATTCTTAAAATAATTATATTGTTTCATCCCACTTGAAGAGAGACATGAATGAGGGAGCTAACTAAATTCATCAAACAAGGTTCTTCGATATTTACCCTAACCACGTTTCTGCCTTATCTATCATGTTAGATCCCTCCTATCCAGAGAATTAATCTTCTTTAATATTATCATTTTTTATCCTCAAATATTTGTATTTATATTTTACAATTCAAATATTCCTTATTTTTATGATTCCATATATTCGTAATATTTTTTATATTCGTTATCAAATCAAAGGTAGAGGATGGATTAGTTTTTGTTCACTGACCTATGGTAGGTGGTCTACTTTTTTCAATAAAAAATTATGTGATTATTTATATTTCCCTAATATATGACATTATGGTAATTTTTGTACATTTAATTAAACATGTTCTTCCTTTTTTACATTAATATACACATGTTTCTATACTCCTGTTATCAAACATTAGTTGGATAGAAGATATCTACATCATTGATTACTCACCTTTCTGTTTGCCGACATAAATTGAACACTTTTCTACAAAGGTTAATGAATATGTCCAGTACATATTTTATCATAACAACACTAAAATAGATATTACTATCATAGTTAAATCAAATTTCTTATTTACATGTTTTGGTTGAGGGTATCAATGGCACCCAACATGATACACATCTTTAAATGGAAATTTTATCAATTGTTATGTCATGATTGAATTGTCCTAATAAAATGGTATTATTTTTATATAATATTGTTCTATTATTGACTATGTGAAATAGATATTGTTTATTGAACAATTGATAAGCACTTGTTCATCTTGATGTTTCACAGTTGCGTACGTAAGGTTATGAGAAAAATTTCCCACACCCTATTACTTTATTTGGGTGATTATAATGAAGTTCCAATTTCCCCTATTTTAGGTGTTGGGCATGATGAATCAAACCACATTCACATTTTATGGGAATTTTGTCTCATATAAATCTGTAGATCAGGCCGTGTTCCCTTGCATGATCTTATAGATCATTGTTCATATTATGGATGACTGAGTTAGGCACTATGTCCTACTAAAACATAGTATCCATGTTTAATCCTAATGATGCCCACTCATATATATAGAATATTCAATTATAATATGTATATATATATACATGATATTTGGATCAATCATATTCCAGTATATGGTAATGTATTTTGAGTTGGCTAGCTATCATAATGAAGCATACACCGACTGGTGTTTATTTATTCATATTTGATTATTATTCTTTATACATTCATAGTTATTTTTTATATTCACTTGATTGGGTTATATCTAGAAAACATTGGTCGTGTAGAAGTTAGTTTATCTCAAAACATATATATTCTTCCTTTAGTACCTAAATAGTCTGAAGCACTACATGTATGGATAAGGGAAACATCCATACTAAAAATGATTCATCTATTTTACTTATATCTTGGTGAATGGGAGTAGGGGACCAAGTATATGCTCAAGATACAAGAAAAAAAATTACATCTTTGTTATACTATTGTATATGATTTTGTGCATTCCAATCCCATTTATCCCATGTTTTCATTTTTTTGATATCGTTATTCCAAGACATTATCAGGTTTATGTATAATCCAACGAGCTTTTTATTACTTTAATTATTTAAGGGTTATTTTTGATTAAATGGTCAATTATCAATTTGTTTTCACTCTTCCATATTTTATATTTTTCATCCACTATTTATGTTTATTTATTATATCCATTTTTCAACTATGATATAATGGTTCAATTTTCAAACTATAAAACCATAGACCCTCGATTCAAGTCGGTTGCCTGTATATTATGGGGATGTGAGATTGAGTCAATTTTAACCGTTGGATTAGGGAACCATTTATGTCTCTATTGCGTCCGGATGTTACAAAGGGGTGACATATGGTTTATATTTTTATATTTCTATTTATATTTTAGATAGGAGACTTATATTAAATTTAATTTTGTAACGATCAATTTGTATGAAGTAGGTATCCAACATAATAGGAAAACCCAAATTATGAGGGATGGTATATTATCGTAGTTATTTTTCTCCAATTATAGTTGATTTGATATTATTGTTGTCCAGTGCATAGGTTTTGTGAAATAAATAATATTGATATTGTTATTACTATATACATGATATCAATTACATTAAATTTAAATGTATTTGAAGCTCATGCACCATTATTGGTTCCTTAGGACTAATATTCCATGGAAATTTCTGAGCCTTGACTACTTTCTATATGAACATACCAATTTTATATAGTTTTGTTCCTTAAATCTTATATATTAAATTATGGTAACTATTTTTGTAGGTATAATATAATAGGATTAATTAATTTTCCAAAAAATTATTAATGGTTCCCCCCTTTGACTGGTGATGACACTTTAATTGACCAATTACCCCATTTGTGGTTTATAGACTTGTGGGTTCCATCATCATGAATAATGTTAGTTTATGTGATTACATTAATTGAAATGGAAATTCTCGTAGAAAGTACTTATATAAACACTAATGGTCATTCATGTAATCTAATCATCACCTTAAAGCAGTTATATTCTGAAATAAGTTTTAATGGTCATGTTTTTGTTTGAGGATGAGCTAATTTCAATTCATGAGGAACGAAAAATTATAAATTGGGAAAGGGATTCATGTAACTGGACCTAGATAAAAATATCTATATTATATAAAAGAGTACAAGAGTAATAAAAATTTAATAATTAAATGAAATGATTAATAAATTAGATTCCAATTGCATGTGAAGGGTGTTTTCCTCTATATAATTCAATTAACATTCCATATATTGAAATATCTATCATTAGATTTGAGATCTAGACCATATAAAAAACATCATAGTGGGTAGTTTAGAGTGTCTATTATAGTTCTTAAGGACTTATATAAACGTTCATTATCATATAAACATAGATTTTGGAGCTTGTAGATCGGTGTGTAATATTATATAGGAAGGTCGTGTACATATCCCACAATCTATATATAGTTATTTGATTTAAACAAATTCACTACTATGTCATCTATTATTCATTGTAAAATCATGCCACCACACCGGCCTTGAGTTTCATTCCAATAAGGCACTAACAGTCATGCTATTGAGGTGTTGGGCCCTGAGTAGATAGTTATACCTCTAATTGTTCTAGATATGGAACCATCGACTATTCATTTTATTTGAAATGAGTAGAAGTTTCCAGAGAGATTATTCCATGTGATTTTATTTATGAAATGTGTTGGTTGACCTTCCATGGCAATGGTATTAATAACATGAGAGTTTTAGTAGTAGTAATCTGAAAACTTCTCAGGGGATGGAGTACCTCATGAGGAAAATTAATGATAGTAGGATAAGATTTATATATTCAATCATAAGGAAATTCCTCTAGAAAGAAGGTTCAAAATCACTACCTAGATGCTTCGTAATTTATCCATGATAGTGGTGGGATATAAATACAAATGTATTTAAACCTAGAAATACAATATTTGAATACTTATAGATGATCTATTATGATTAATTATTTCATAGAAATATATATATTTTTGGGCTAGATAGTTCATCAACCTGTAGTGGTGGAAATGTGTTTCATGGAATACTCTTCCAACTTTAAGAAGAAACATAAATTATTCATGAATTTAGAAGGTGATTATGTTGTGATTCTAAGTTCATTCGTGGATGAGATGGTATATGAAATCTAATCATAGGAAAATTTATTTTAGCTGAAAAGTATTTCTGAGATCATCAACTATGGAATCATTACTGAGTGATATTTGAGGTAGCTGATTGTGGGAACTTCAGTGGTATAGTACCTAAGCATTTTAATGTTTCATCTAGTGGATCGAAGTGTAGTTTTGTGGTTTCCCATGGGGGTAGTAATATCCATAAGGCTTGTACTAGAATATATATTATATTTCACTACTATGGAATTTCAAGACATATAAAACCAAATTTTCCATAGTATCATCTGGAGTAAAAAGAATGTGGAAGGACGTGGAATATCGCTATCATCTTTGTGAAATTTCCACCAGTTTTTGGATGGAGGGGATCTACGTCTTCCCCCAAATTATAAATAGGGGTTAGTTTTATTTCACCCAGAAATTATATTGAATAGCACAATCTGTTCATGAAGTGGTGGTGGTCTAGGAATATAGAATCAGTCTTAGGTATTTTTGTTGTAGTAGAGTGTGCTTAATCAGGACAGTTATGATAATACTCACAGAAGTTCTAAATGAAAATTACATGTACTGAAACATATATTGGGGGAACATATCTCCAAATATTTTACTACTTGATGTAATATTATTATAACCTTTAAATTATTATCTTCATTATTTGAAATAGTATGATCACACTCTATTATATATGATGAAATTATGGAGATTTTGGGCCTCGAAAGATACTAATTTTATATCTTCATGAATCTCGACACCCCTTTATGTATCTCATCAAATAGTTATTTCCAATGTAAGAAAATTCTCCTATAGATAGGAGAAATCCTATGGAGTGTAATTTATTATTTCTCTACATTACATGGTTTGATGTAATTATCTTAATAGACAATATTGTAACCTATTGACCCCATATTCAATATTATCACTAAAGGGTAGCATTTACATCATCATAATGTGGAAGACATATACACAATGGATAAAGGGTTGTCTATGTATATCAATATGTACATGACTGTTAGCAGATAGGTATGCTAAAATCCCTTATCACTAGTAATATATTGGATTTTCAAGGGTTATGAAATTTTGTTTTACCAGCAATGGTGGATTGTATGAAGTTATTCATCCCTAACTACATTTTTTATGATACCTCCAGCGGGGAAGGATAATTAAAAATTAGTCTTGGGAAAGTTTCTTCTCCAGTCTACAACCCTTAATACAAGATGGAACCTATAGAGCATAAGGAGCTCATGAAATATTAAAAAGATTTTGAGACTATAGGATTTGTATGACTTAGAACATCTCCAAGGGATTCTACAATTAGTTTTCCAAAAAGGTTTATTATAAACTCATTCCATCCATGGAATAAACAATATTAAACTATATCATTATAAAGAACTGGTATCTGAATCCTAGAATAGATGAACTATTTTATTATTATAGAGAATATATAGTGTTTCCAAATATTTATTTTAGGATTGGATATCTTAATTTGTGTGTTAGTTTATTATAAATACTCTGATCTAAATTTTGAATTGAATATAGCCTTCAAAAGTACCTTATAATGACATTTGGTCTCACAAACATGCCACATGTTTTATGGACATGATGAATATGTTTTTCCACATTTATCTAGATTCATCTATGGTAGTATTTATGGACTAAATCTTAATGTTTTCCCATTATCAACACGACCATTAAAATCAAAATGAAATCATGGTGAATACTCTGGGAGAGAATCATCTATATTATAATATCACAAAATGAAACATTTCATTGAAATTGATCATATAATAGGTCATATCATCTCTAATTCAGGACTATCATTCAACCTAGGAAACGTGAGAGATGTAGTTTCTTACGAGCTACACAGTCACTTATATGATATATAGTGTTTTTTGTGGATATATGGGTATTATATAGGTTTCATCTAGGTTTCCTAAATCCTTACAGGTCCATATATGGTATTGAAAAAGAAGTGTGTCAAATTAGTATGTTAATAATATTGTGAATGTTTCATTAAAGAGTTGAATGTCCAACTTAAATCAGTGTTGATCCCGAATCATATAGTGATGGGTAAGAGAAATAATTTTTCTATGATGCATTGTGCATCAGGGTAGGAGCTATTCTGATGCAGCATTAGTGATTCATACCATATGGGTATCGATAGTTGAGGCCTCGTGAGAGAAATTACTAAACGGACATCCGAGTTATTTATAATGAAGACCATGGTTTATGATATTAGAGACATTGTTTTTTATGGGATTTTTTATATTCCATAATAAAAAAATCGTCATGTATAACTTTATATAGTGTGAAATAAAACTCAAAAAGTACATATGGGTTGAGTATTTAAAACCATTTGATTTCATGAATTCATATATACATTGGAAAATAAATTTTGAGGTTGATTCTTAGAGCTATAATACATAGAACCAAGAACTCATGGAGGTTATTGGTGAGTGGAATATCATGGAATAATTTTATTAGATTCACCTTGATGATAAATATAATCATGAATACACTCTCATTTCCGACTTATTAGTGACATATACCTTTATGGAATGGGTTAGAATTAGTAAAGTCTCATATCCCAAAGTCTATTTCAATAGATAATGTATCACCAATGAAGATTCATCTTCTACTTAGACAGTGGTAATTACTAGACCATTACCTTTCATGGGTGTTTCGGGGTAGCGATATACTTCCTAGAGGAACGAATGCACGATTTAATGTCTTATATTGGGAAATACATTTTGGTGTCACCAAGATGTGATGAGATGTTCATCATAAGTATTGATGACCTGGTATGCAAAGGGAGATACAACACATTAATACCTAGTCATACTCTAATTACTTAGAGAAGGTAGACCATCAGTTACCTGTGTTCCATTTTCATCCATTTTCTATTCTAGAGTGAAATGAGAAGATGTCTATATAGACATCAGGACAGATTTTCTAAGAATAGATGGTGGAAAATACACAGTATGGGTAGTTGTTAATTTCTTGATGATGGTCACACACTTCATACAAATTTGGGAGACCTTTTCAGTAGACAATACGGGGAGGATACACATCTGATTGGTCATGAATATTCAAAGGGATCACCAATCTATCAAACATGTCATGGATGATCGCTTCACTTATCAATTCACGAAAGTGTTGTAGCAGACCTTGGGTACACATGTGATTCCAATAATGACCTATCAAACATAGATGAAAAGACATACCCAGTGAACTCTTTAGGTGTTATAGTACATGATCCTTGGATGTTACTATGAATTTGAGGGATTTTTTAGAAATGAGTACCCTTATTTGCGTTCCATTTCAATGAATTAGTTCTATATAGAATAATGATTTATCCATATTAATCCCTCTATGTTAGTCCTTTATGATCACCTCTGTGTGTGTTAGAGGAATGAGAGCCAACACTACATGGAAAACCTCTTACGTAGAAGAAATCATTGTTGGTTTCGATGACTATGAAGATTATGTTTGCAGGTTATTAAAGACATATTTCTTATTCCAGTTGAAGATAATGATCTCTTTAGTTTGAGTTTAATGATCTTGGATTCTTGTGAGCTTCACCTAGGTTGGCCATCGATGGATTTAAGGGAATCATAATTTTTTGAAGGATTTGTTAGTCCCATTCATAATTTTCATTGAATCAGACCAGAAACATACCATATAAAATGTCCTCCAAGATACCCATACATGAATGATGTATATCACATACCTTAAATTCACAAATATTATTGATTAATGTCAAAAAAATATTTATCTAGATGTGGTTGAGTATGATTTGGATTTTTTTTAGGGGGAGTCTGCATTACATATTGTGGATCAGAGTTTGAAGATTCTTTGAGGATGCTCAGTTCCTTTAAAATGGGTACAATGGAAGAATAGATAATACAGTACAAGTTATAGGATTTGGAGGCCGACATACATGAAAAATGGATGGATATTTGGAAAACATTTCCCTCATTATTTATAGAAACCCTACAAGGAGATGATTTACTTTAAGGAGGGGTGGTTGAATTGAAAATTATTTTGGGGTTTTACATTTTCATTCGTGTTTTTTGTTAAATGAATATAGTTCCCAAAGGATGGTCAAATTCTCTTTTGAATAGGGTTAAAGAGAGTTTTAAACCTAGCTACTAGACAAATACACATCATGTTATAAATACGCAATGTGTATTTGGATGGCCAAACAATATTCACATCATGTAATATGATTTTACCAAGGGTAATTCACTACGATTAACACAACATGTAACTAATTTACACATCATGTAAATGAGACAGTATTTTTATACATAAACATCGAAGAAACTCATATTTTCTGAAAGAGGGCCTCATTTCCTCCAACACATGGTTGTCGCTGAATGGGTGGTTTCCTTCATTCTTTATCCTAGGTTCTTCTTTCTTTCCTCTATTCAAGATACACTTTCCCTACCATTTATAATATTGGATTCCTCTTTGATTGTTTTTTTATCTTTTGAAATATTTCATTCATTTATTATCAAGTATTTTTTTCATTTTTAATTTAATATGATATTCCATATATAATGGGTTTTACCTATTCATTTAATTTCATCGTTTTTCTTCAGATAAATGGTTAAGGTCAAATTTATGGTCATCTATAGACCTAAATTTTGTTTAATATTTTTATTCCCTAATGTTTTTAGATTATTATATTTCATTTCACATTAGTTGTGATGATGAATATCTCCATATATCACCTTAAAATTTGTCTTCCTTTTCAATGTTAATATAGAAATTTTATTATCTCGTTAACCCATGTTAGATTCTAAGAGAATACACACCTCATTGATCACCATCCATTTGGTTTTTTAGCTTTAATTTCACTCCTTAATATAAATTTTAATGAATCAAACCACCTTTTTAGTGGTTCAGATTGACAATAAAATATATCTCACATCCTTATTTTAAAAATTTTTATTTTTAATGTATTGGATGCAGGGGGTAAAGACACAACATATGATATAAAAATATAAATGAGAATTGTATAAATTTTTATTCCATGATTTATTGGTCTTGATGAATTGTCACGATTTATCTATAATCAAATGATATTATTATTTTTGTTCCATTAATATTGGATGTTGAACGATGGATAATGGACATCTTAAGAATGAAATTTGATTCTCTCTTTCATTGGGTGTTGGGAATGTTGTCGCACACTATAATATATTTATTTTCAGGATAGAAATGTTGTTTCTCATTCATCCATTCTAGTAGTTGGTAATGAAAACACACCCCACCATATCAAATGATGGGAATGACGTATCAAATTCATAATGATGTCAGTGAATGTACCCATGAATGATTCAATATTTTTTTACAATTATTATAGATTCATCTGTTATTCCCAAGGACTATCTATCACCTAGTATCCACATATATTTCTAATTATCATCCCAGAATTATTAGATATACATGTATAAAATTTATAACTATATATATTCATACATATATATTTTTTGTACTAATATCATACATATTCCCACCAATGAAAAATTAGGTTGGTTCACCATGGGGTATTAAATGAATATATGTTGTCTAGTGTTTATTTATTTAACTTATCTTATTACTCCTTATTTATAAACAGTATTTTTTTATATACACTTGTGGTTCTATATTTAGACATCAATGTTGGTGGCCTATCAAGTTTGTCTTACATCCTACTCAGGCTTCCATTGGTTCCCATGAATGACTGTGTGTATGGATATGGGAATCATCTGTGCTATATATGGTTAATCTATTTTGATTATAGATCAGATCATTGAATAAAAGGAAAAAGTGTATGCTCTTGACAGTAGAGGAGTTTAATTTTGGTCTTTTTTTGAATATAATGTTGTATATACATTTACATTGTATCCATGATTCTATTTTTTATACCATTATTCCATGAAATCAATATATATATATGAATCTTACTATTTTATCTTGTTTACTATTATGTTATCATGGCAATTTATGTTTCTGGTGTTAATTATCATTCTGATTCCACTATGAAATATGTTATAGTATTGTTCAATTATTGATTGATTATTATTATATCCTATATGCCTATATGATATGAGTGTATATCCTCCCAATTTTACCTCATTAGACATCACTACTAGTCGATGGACTCTACTCTATGTAGAGGGATACATGAGGCAATGTGTCCCAACATATCTAGGGAGCATTTATGCTGATTCTATGTTTGGATGTTACAATATTAGTATTCAGTTTGATTCCACCTAGATGTATTTTATTGGAGTGTGAGTTGGGATGTGATATAGTGCCACGTGATCAAACATGGGATGATTCCCCTGAGTTTCAGGATGTGTCCTGAGATGGCCAAAATATTAATTAGTATTAGTTTTAATCTCTATAAGAAATGTTATATTTAAGACATATGGTATACATTGAGCCATGGATAAAACAAGAAGGTCATTTGTAATTTTGTTTCATTTCATATAAGGAATCGAGAAGGGATCTCAGGTAGATGATATATATATTGAATATCTAAATCACGAGATCTAGTCTCATAAAAAAGAGTATGTCAAGGTTTTGGGTATATCATTGGAAGTTGTTATCTTGATGGAATCAGTGAAGCATATATTTTTTACCTTCTGAAGCCCCATGTCAGATGGTGAAGCCGGTGATGTATATCTCATAATAGTTTACAATGAAATCATGATATTTACAGGTTCATTAAGGTAGAAATTATTTATTGTTCTGAAGGTATTTCAAGGATACGTTGTGGGACAACATATTTATATATATTTTTGGGTGGATAGATCCAATGGTTTCATGAACCTAGATTATGTTGACACTTCGTTAATGTATTATGAATTAATTTTGGCATACATATCCCATTCTCACCTATGAGTGGTGGGAGATGATATCTCTAGTGTTATTAATTTTATGTTTGGATGATTGCATGACATTAAAGTTTATATGAATATATTTGGGATTACTTATTTTTCTATGGTGGTGAATTAGGAAATAGAAGCCAAGGTGAAATTAATGGACAATTCATATTTGTTCTAGGTGATGGATTTGGGTGAGTTGAGCAATAAGGACCCAACTTTTAAACATTAAATAATCACTAATTAAATGGATAATTCAAAATGTGGATATTTTTCGGTTTATTTTTTTAGAGAATTTCTCCATAACTAGTACGTTGCATCTCAAAAATTACAAAGTAGATAGTTCCACTTAGTTTACATTATTTCCAAAAAATTAAAACACTTGAAAAAAAAGAGTCATGTATTGTTCCATGCTATAGACAGCATGACTTTTCCTTGATCCCATCCTTCACCGAATTCATCTTTCTGTCCTATGAAAAACTTTTCAAAACATTGGATGAGCATAAAAAAGCATAGTAAGGGATATAAAATAATGAATGAAATAATTATCCCATCAAATCATAAGCTTTATAACATACCTCATAAAATAATATGATTTATGAATAACACATAGATAACATAAATTAGAAATTTAACTGGGGAATCCATAAAATAATTATTTTTGTAGCTTTCACAACTATGTAGGGAGTTTCATTTGGAATACAAATCACTGTATATTCTCTAAATATCATTGGAGAAACATTCATGTTTACCTTCGTCATATTACCGAATGATTTGGAGAGTTATCTCAGCCTCACCAGCCCTAGGTTTATCACCGAACCACCAGTATACTTAATCAATTCTCAAAAACATTAACACATTAATTACACATAAAACAAACATAATGGAAAGATGAAATTTCCACATCATGTAGAGATATTTACATAAAAAATCCATTATCCAAAACATTTTCAATACAAAAATATGTAAAAGAGTATATTGTATTTATTTTCCATTTAAAAACATTATGGATTGTTAAGGAAGGCATAGTTCAAATAATACTTGCGGCGACGGAAAAGGTCATTTCTGCCGGTTATGTTAAATAAAACATTAATCATGTCATTTATTAAAATGATTCCTAGGGTAAAGGTTCATTTTGAAAAAAAAATTATAAATCAATGGGTTTTATACACCATATATAAGAATGTTGTGTATAAATAAAAACATGCCTCTATGAAAAGAGATTGATACGAAGTCCCTTACCTCGTGTCCGACTTGGCGTGTTCATTCTTTAATATATTGAATAATAAAATAATATTAATTTCTACTTTCTTATGAACATTTTTCATTTTTATTATTACTTTTATATAACTTATTTCCATGTTATAAACATTATGTAATCATTTAAGTTAATAATGGTCGTTTTGTCGATATTTGGTACTTGAGTCAAAAATATACTTCTTATAATTACAAGTTGTACATGTCATCAAAAGTACACTATGTCCCAAATAATAATCAGGAATTAGATATAATATATTTCATATATATCTAGTATATATATGTATTTATAATATTACATTACATTTGGAGATAAGAAATGAAATGCACCGTTCATGGAGGCACTAAACCTTACCTACACATGAATGCTACTTTCATTTCTATTTCTTATTAAATGGAATGAGAACATAATGATAAATAGATATATTATAATTCAATTATAATATGATATATAATTTTATTAAATACATCTTTTATATGTTCCACGTATGGAATGAACGAGTCGTATCCATTTGAGGGGTCGATCGTCCCCATTTCCATAAAATGAAATTATTGTGTTTACCCGTTATGGAATCCATAAAGGCATGATTTAAATGAAAAATAAAGAATTAAATAGACAATAAAAATATAAAATATATCACATATAAATACATTTCCATCATAATGGGCACCATAGGAGGTGGTAAGAGAAGATTTAACAATCATTGTTTTATGAAGCAGTAGTTCATCGTCCACATAAACAATATGTTCATTTCCGGTTAGAAGGATATATGTGTACATGTAGTTAAAATAATTCTCATAAAACCAACCTATTATATTAAGGATAATGGTGTATTTATAATTTAATGGAATTAAAAGAGTTTAGGGGGTTGGATAAAAAAATAAAAGAAATGAACATGATTGAAGAAATTACCTTTAAATCAGGTAAATATCTTTAGTTTGAACTAAAAGTTATTCTAAACGTGCTTTATGCCTAATGTAAGGCTCCTAGGTGGAAGAGAGGGATATTGAGAGCTTATTTGTATAGAGTATGTATGACCCAAAGGTTTTCAGAGGTGTGAGTAATTGGTTTGAGGTGATGGAATTTTATAAGGGGGAGGATGTGCACTTTAGGAAGGTTTGAAAATATTATTTTATTATATAATGATTTTAGGTTTCTAAATGTCCAAATGTTATTAAAGAAGAAGATAAGGTGACTCTTGTTCGAAATAAAATAATACAATAAGAATTGGATAGGTGTTTTATATGTTTTTAATATTTATAATTTATTTATTTAAATCATTCATTAATGAGGTAAATAGTTCACCATTACTATGTCATAAATAATTTTATTTATATGATGTATGAAAATTATAAATAAAATACCATGATGTAGGAAATATTTTTATATCTATAATTAATATTTATAGTCAAATATATCAATTATATAATCCCACATTAATATTGTTTTAGTAAAACAATACATGTTTATGATATTTTTTATTTTAACGTCAAATAAAAAATTATTAATGTCATTATCATACCCAAATGGATTTAAAAGGAAAAAATATCTCACCCAAGGATATTATTTTTCAGAAAAATATCATTCAATAATGTTAATACAACTATTAAGGTAATTTTATATTATTATACTATTATTTTTACCTTAAATTACCCTATTTACCTTTAACTGCGATAAATAAAATTCAAAAGTTTCTATTCACTAAAAAAATACATTCATCTTATTGAACCACATTTTACTTAATAATAACAACCATGTATTTTGGATTTTCGAAATTCAATTCATAGAAGTTGTAAAATTTCATTTCAATGATGAAGTCGGTTTTTTAATTACTACTCAGTGTTTTCACTATTCATCTATAATTGAACATTTTCAGAAAATTTCTAAAAAATCAGCCTAAGATATATTTGATATTTCGAATTCAAAAATTATTTCTATTTTACCAAATTCAAACATATAAGTTGAATTAATTAATTTAAAATTAATTCCAGTTTTCAAAACAAAATATGTGTTTTTATGAATTTATAATTATCAAACAATTGACACTTGTTTATGACCAATATCAATGTAAAATTACTTATAATAACCTAAATTTGAATAAATAGTAAAAAATAATCTAATTATAATTTTATAAAAATTAAAAAGATAATGTAACCATATAAATTTATTAGATTAAAATTCAATTTTGTATTTAAATACAGTATTTTTCACTATTCATCAAAAATAAATTTTATCATAAAAATACCAAAAATTTACCCAAAGTTAATTTTGATGTCTCAATTCTAAAGAAGTATTTTATTTTGTCAAATAGAACATATAGAAGTGACCAATGCTATATTTAATGTGGTTTAACTATCAAAAGGAGATAAATCAACCTTTTGAAGAAAATTAGAGTATTTATGCTTAAAATTTGATTCATCCACATTTTAAGCCTCTAAATGTTAATAGATAAATTTTAAAACATTTAAAAAACATGTATAATCATTAAATAGTTAATTATGTTCAGTCCCGCCATTATAATGACTATTTGTTAACTACATTTTAAAATAATATTATATTATTATTTTTCTGTGTTAATCAGCATTGTGTGCAACATTAGACATTGGAGAAACACATGATTGTGTATTGGGTATGACATCGAACATGACATCTCCTTTAATGTAAATTAATATTTATTTCAAAAATATCAATAAATATGAAAATGTATTATTCCTTATTTACATGGGATTTTACATCCTTCCTCCCTTTTAGAAATTGTGTCATCATTATTTTTATTCACTTATCAAATAAATAGGGGTATTTGTCCCTCATAGCATTTTCAGATTTCCACGTCGCCACATCAACCCTATGGGTTTTCCAAAAAACCATTACCTGATTAATAACCTTATTCCGTAACAGTTTCCCTCTTCGGTAAAGAATCTGGTCTACTTGTTCTTCATAAGAGGGATTCATTTCCAACTAAACTACCAATGGACTCAAAACATGAGAATGATCCAGCATATACATTATCAGCATTGAAACATGAAAAACATTGTGTACTTAGGATAAAAATGGAGGTAAATCCACTCTGTAGGTAATTGATCCAACTTTCTCCAAGATTTTATAAGGTCCAATGAACCTCAGACTCAGATTTCCCTTCATACCAAAATGCATCACACTTTTCCATGGAGAAACTTTGAGAAAGACCCGATCACCTACCTCAAAAAATAGATCCTTCATCTGGTTACCTGCATAACATTTCATCCTACTCTCAGCTGTTCTCATTTG
Source organism: Viscum album (assembly GCA_963277665.1). Taxonomy (NCBI): domain Eukaryota; kingdom Viridiplantae; phylum Streptophyta; class Magnoliopsida; order Santalales; family Viscaceae; genus Viscum; species Viscum album. The sequence continues at coordinate 1,148,248,583 of OY728148.1, forward strand.
CATCTGAATCAACAGAACGTTTTCTGCGATCTCTTATACCAATTCTGGTCCCATCAACATCCTTTAACCTACTTCATCCAAAAAAGCTATAGTTAGACACTGATTCACATATAATACCTCAAATAGAGAATTCTGTATACTGTATTGAAAACTGTTACTATAAGAAAATTCTAGCCAAAAAAGATGTCAGTCCCAACTTCCCTAATAATCCATTGAGAAAGTACATAGCATATATTCCAAGGTATGAAGTGTTCATTCTGACTGCCCATCTGATTGAGGATGAAAAGTTGTACTAAATTTTATTTCTGTACCAAATGACTTCTAAAAGTCTTTTATGAATATAGAAGTAAATATGGAATCACAATACGATACAATGGAGATTGGAAATCCATGCAACCATATTATCTATTTAACATACAACTGAGAAAGTTGATCTAGAGATAACGTATCTCGAATTGGAAGGAAATGAGCAGATTTAGTCAATACATAAACAACAACCCAGATTGCATCATTACCTATAGATGTCTTTGGTAATCCTACAACAATGTCCATTGTTATATTTTCTAATTACCACTCTAGCACCAATAAATACTGAAGAATCCATTTTGGCAACTTCCTCTCTCCTTTAACATGTTGAAAAGTCAAACACATCACAGTAAAATCTTCAATATCTCATTTCATTCAATCCCACATTTAATACACCTAAGAATCTTAGTAAATCAATGTAATTAAAGGATGAACTAAAAATGGGATCTATGAGCTTCACATAATGACTCATTCTTAAAATGTTAATTATAAGACACACATAATATCTTTCTATATCTCATAACACAATCATTGTCAACGTTAAAATCAGGAATCTTATACTTTTAAACCAAATCTTCCTTTTTATGCAACTCACTATCTTTCTTCTGCGCTTGCTTAATTTTTCTACTATAGATCATTTCACTGACACCTAAAATGAAACAATGGAATTTTAAGCACCAAAAACTTATATGCCAATGTTTATCAAATCAAAAACCAAAGGATCTCGTTCCAAATGTAGCATGGTTAATGAAGTATTACTTTTTCTACTCAAATAATCATCCACTTTATTTTCTTTTTCTGGATGGTAATAAATTTTGCAATCATAATACTTGATTAATTCCAGCCATGTCCTCTATCTAATGTTCAATTCATTCTGAGTGAATATATATGTCAATCTTTTTTGATTAGTATATATTTAACACTTTATTTCATACAAATGATGCCTCAAAATATTTAAATTAAAAAACAATAGCAGCTAATTCCAAATCATGTGTAGGGTATTTTAAATCATGAGGATTTAACTGCCGTGAAGCCTAAGAAATTACCTGAACATTCTTCCTAAGGACACATCCAATACATTCAACTAAGAAACAATATAAATAACAAACACACAATTTCTGGAAGGTAGTTCCCAAACTGTAGCATTCACCAATATTCATTTAAAGTCATGGAAAAAATATTCACATACTTTTGTCTAGATTAACAACATACCATTTAAAGTTAATTTATTCTGTGAGATAGATAACCATTCAAAATTATCATCAAACCTCCTGTAATAACCTTGTAAACCATGAAAACTACATTTATCGATTATATTTGTGCATGTTTTCAATTCTTTAACAACTTTTGATTTAGCAGGATCAACTCTTATTTAAATTGTTTAAATAATTTTTCCAAGGAAAGAATTTTATTATAACCAAAACTCACACTTTTTGAATTTCACATATAGTTTCTTTTCATTTATGGTATTCAAGAAAACCCTTAAATTACATTCATGTTCCTATTATGTTTTATAATAAACAAAAATATTATTAATGAACTCATCCCAAAACCTATCCATGAACTCATATACAATACTATTCATAAGATCAATGGACACAGAATATGCATTGGTTAACCCAAAAGGGTTAACTATAAATTCATAATAGCCATATTTAGTATGAAACACGGTATTCGGATTGTTTGATTCATATTCATTAAACTGATGTTACCTTGAACTCTAGTATATCTTCCAAAAACACCTATCTCCCTAGAGCTGATCAAAAAAATCAGCGATATGAGGAAAATGATTCTTATTCATAATAGTGATGTTAGTCAATGCTCTATAATCAATCCAAATTATCATTGAACCATATTTCTTTTTAATAAAAAAAGACATGATCACCCCAAGGTATTGTGCTATGTCGAATGAAATCTTTATCTAATAACTCATGCAATTGCTTTTCTAACTCTAAAGGTTCAATTTAATCCATTCGATAAAGGGGTATTTAAATTGGCGTAGCATCAATAACTATGTCAACAGAAAATTCGACTTCCGGACTGAGTATAATATTAAGAAACTACTTTGGAAAAACATTGAGATACTTATTTACCACTAGAACATCAATAATCTGAATAGTTCCACTGTTTTCAACAATATTTGCATGGTAACATTCATTTCCATCTTTTACTAGTTTCTTAGATTCCTAATATGTTATCAGAACTAAGGGTTCATTCTTATACACAAACTGAACTTCCTTTTAAAAAAGAAACCTCTTAAGCTCTGTAGTCAATCATAGCATGATAAACCAGAAGCAAATCCTCACCCAAAATAACATCAAACTCTACTAGAGGAAAAACGATTATGTTTGAAGGTAGATTCTTTCCGCACACAAGGACAGTAAGGTTCTTATAATTTCTTTCTGTCTCAATATTTCCTCTAGGTATTTTTTATATATGTTCAAGATTCAAATCTTAAGATGGAATTCCAAATTTAATTGAAAACATCAAAGAAATGAACAAATGAGTAGACACTAAATCAAACTACACATTTTCATAATCTCAACAAACAAACAATGTAATAGATACTACTTTATTAGATTGACTGATATCTTTAAGAGTAGTTGAAAAGTATTTCACAATGCCTTTATTCTTGTAGTCTTGCGGCTTTCCATCAGTTGAGTTCTCTGTTGGACACTCATTTACATAATGACCCATTTAATTACACTTATAACATTTTACTAACAGTAAATCAAATTTTCTATTACCATTAACCTGATAGTTTTAATTGAAATTATGAGCATTAGGTCCCATTTTACAACATTAGTAGAACTTACCTGAATTAGAAAGTCATTCCCCATCATGAATTTGACAATAATTTTCACTAACTGTAAACTTAATATTCCGACCATCATGTTTTTTAAAGAATTATTTCATTGTCTCTTCCACCTCAACCTTTTATTATAATGTTTTTCAAAGAACACATGACCATCAAAAAAATTCTATTTCCACCTAATTCACACATCAAAGAAGATTTTAAAAACATTTTAAATCATGATAAGATAATGACCTTCAATACTTTGGCTTTATTCCAGAGAAGAAAACTGTTGATTTTAATATCAATATATCATATTAAATAGGAGTATACCTTCTTAGTCGAATGAATGTTTCTTCATAAGCAGCCAATGAGTCATCCGACTGCATCCATTCCAGGAATTGCATTTCCATCATTAGATGAATAACCATAGGAAAATATTTCTCATGAATCATACCTTTTAATTCATCTGAATCAAGAGCATCAATCTCCTCACTATCCCTATTATTTTTCAACATTAACCACCACTAATAGGATCAACTTCAAAAAGTTAAATAGAAAGAATAAAAATGTGATGTTATGAACACCCCCTAACATCAAAAAACATTTCTAGTGATTTAATCCACCCTTCTGCTGGCATAAGGTTAGATGATCCTCTAAAAGATGAGGGATGTTTCCTTATGAAATTATACAATATTGACATGTTATTTTTGGTTTATCTAGATGATTTTTTGCATGCATACCACCACCAATTATATCTTGATAAAACTATGCCATCCCTGAAATAAAATGATCAGTTCTGATTCTTACCATCTCAGGTTGCTGATTGGGATGTTTGTCTTCCTCCTAAAGTCATCCCGTCATAGCTACCATGATCCCTCTACAGAAAATAATTCTGAAAACCGAAATATCGTAGGCGAAGAAACATGGTATTCTTTAATGGTGTATCATTTCAATTGTACCATATATTAAATTACGAAAATTAATTTAACAATATTCTAAAACATAATGTTGTCTAGACCATGCTCTAATACCAACTATAAGGACCCATGCTTTAAAAATTTCATAATCTTGAATTTAATGGATAATTTAAATTGATGATTTTTTAGGTTTCGTGTTTTAGATAATTATGCCATAATTATTAAATAACTTCTCTAAAATTACAAAGTATACAGTTCTACATAGTTACCATTTCTTTCATAAAATAAAAACTCACAAAAAAAAGAGTCATGTGAAGTTCTATGTTTTAGATAGTATTTCCTTCCCATGATCCCATCCTTGACCCTATTCATCTTTAAGTCATGTGAAATACATTTCAAAACATTGAATGAGCATAAAAAGTCCAGGAAGGAATATAAAATAATGAAATAAAACAATATTCCATCAATACATATTCTTTTTAACATACCTCATGAAATCATAAGATATATGAATAACACAAAAAAAAATGATAAAGGTAAGGTGTGGAATCAATTAGATACTTGCGTTGTAGCTTTCAAAAGTACATAGGGAGTTACATTTGGAATACCAATAATTGTATATTACCTAAATCTATTAGGAGAAACATTCATGTTTACCTCTATCACGTTACCAAATGAATTAGAGAGCTATCTCAGTCTCCCACACCCTAGGATTATCACTTATCCACCTATATACGTAAACAATACCAGAGGACCATAACATATTCATAACATAGAATACAAACATAATGGAAATATGATATTTCCAAATCATTTACATATATTTACATAAAAAATCTATTATCAAAACCATTTTCAATACCAAAATACGTAAAAGAGTATATTGTATTTGTTCTTCTTTTAAAAACATTATGGATTGTTATGTAAGTCATAGATCAAATAATACTCATGGCAGCGGAAAAGGTCAGTGAAGCTGCTTACGTAAAATGAAAAATTAATTCAGTCATTTAGTAAAATCCTTATTATAGAAATGATTCCTTTTAAATAAAAGAAAAATTAAATTGGGTGTATACACCCTATAAATGAAATTTGTGTATAAATCAAAATATTCCTCAATGAAAGGATACTGAGACGAAGTCCCTTACCTCATGTTCGACATGACCTCTTCGTTCTTTAATCCTTAGAATAATATTCTATAGTTAATTTCTACATTATTAATATGATTTTTCATTTTTATTATTCCTTTTATATCACTTATTACATAGTTATAAACAATATATATTCATTTATGTTAATAATGGTCATTTTGTTGATATAAGGTACATGAGTCAAAATTGACCTTTTTATAATCACAAGTTGTTCATGTGGTCAAAATTCTATTATCTCCATAATGATATTCATGATTAATATATCATAGAAATAATATTTATCCCATATATATATATATATATGTATTTATTTATAATATTACATAACATTTACAGATAAGAAATTAAATGCACCGTTCATGGGGACGATAAACCGTATGTACGCATGAACACTGCATTCATTTATATTTCATATTTAATGGAATGAAAACATAATGATAAATAGTTATATTATAATTCCATTATAATATCATATATAATTTCATTAACTCTATCATTTATATGTTCCATGTATGGCATGAACGAGTCATATCACTTTGACTGGGTGGTTGTCCGCAAGTTCTGAAATGAAATTATCATGTTTACCCATTATGGAAACCATAAAGATATTATATAAATTAAAAGTATAGAAGTATATAGAAAATAGATATATAATATATATCACATATAAATACCAATCCATCATAATGGACACTATAAGAGGTGGTAAAGGAGATTGAACAATCATCGTTTTGTAATGCAGTAGTTCCCCATCCATAGAAATAGTATGTTCTTTACCCATTAGACGGACGTGTGTGTAAGTTTTGTTGAAATACATCTCATAAAAACAACCTAGTATAATGAAGATACTTGTGTTGTTATAAAATAAAAGAATAAAAATAGTTTAGTGGGATGGAGATGTAAAATAAAAGAAATTAATTTATGAGAAGGCGTTAACTTTAAATCGGATAACTCCCTTTGGTTTGAACCAAAAATATTTCATGATGTTATTATGCATAAGTTAATCCATATAGGTTGAATATAGGGATATTTATAGCTTATATGTGTAGATTTTGGACGTGAAAAGGGGCTTGAGAGGTGTGAGTAATGGGTTAGATGTGAGGGATTTTTATAAGGGGGAGGAGGGGCTCTTCAAGAATGTTTGAAAATATTATTTTATTATATAAATATATTAGGTTTATAAAGGTCCAAAACATATTAATTTCGATGATATGAAGACTTGTTTTCAAAATAAAATCATCCAATATGAATTGGACATGTTTTGGATATTGTTTTAATCTTTATAATCTTATTTACTTAAATCATTCATTAATGAGGTAAAATATCCTTCATTATTTTGTCATAAATAATATTAATTATGTGATGTCCAAAATAAAAAAATAAAATTCAATGATGTAGAAAATATTTGTTTCTGTATATTGAAAATTTATTTTCAAATATATAATGTATATAACCCCATAATAAAATTTATTTTAGCAGAACAATTCATGTTTATGATATTTTTATTTTTCCTTTAAATAAAATGATATTAATGTCATTATCATACCCAAATGGCATTCAGAGGCCAAAACATCTCACCCATGGATTTTATTGGTTGCACATGAATCATTCAATAAGGGTAAGACAAGTGTTAAGGTAATTATATATTTTTATAATATTTTTTTACCGTGAATTAAACTATTTAATTTTATCCGAGGTAAATAAAAGTCAAAAGTTACAATTTACAAAAAAATATTTTCATCTTATTAAACCACATTTATCTTACTAATAACAAACATTTATGTTAAATTTTCAAAATTCAATTCCCAGAAGTGGTATAATATCATTTAAATGAAGAAGTCGGGTTTTAACTAGTACTTAGTGTTTTCTCTAATTATCAAAAATTGAAGGTTTTCATAAAAATACATATATTAAGCCCAAGAAATATTTAATATTCCGAATTAAAAAATATTTTATATTCTAAAAAATTCAAAAAAATATAAGTTTCCTTAACGAATTTAATATTAATTCACATTTTCAAAACAAAAATCGTGTTTTTAAGATATAATTACTATCAAAAGATCGACACTTGTTTATGTCCAATTTTAAAATAAAATTACTTCCAATGACCAACATTAAATTAAATGGTAAAAATATAATATAATTATAATTTAAAACCATTTAAAAAGACAATCTAACATTATAAATAAATTATATTATAATGGTGTTTTAAATAAAAATACTGTATTTTTCATTATTGATTAAAAACGAATATTTTCATAAAAATATCAAAAAAATTCCTAAAGTAAATATTGATGTCCCAATTCTAAAGAATAATTTTATTTTCTCAAATAGATAATATTAATGTGACCAAAACTAGATTAAAATATAGTTCTCCATCAAAAGGTGATAAATTGTCCTTTTTAAGAATATTAGAGTATCTATAATTAAAATTAAATTCATTAACATTTTAAGCCTCTATCATTTTTTGGAAATATATAAAAAATTTAACAAACATGTATAATCATTTTTATGTTAGTTATGTTCATTCATAAAATAAAAATGGATGGGAATTAACTACCATTTAAAATAATATTATATTTTTATTTATCTATATGACTCAGCATTGTGCGCAAAATTTGATTTTGGATGAACCCATTGTTGTGTATCAGGTACGCCATCGTGCATAGAATCCCCATTAATGTAAAATCAATATTTAATTCAAAAATATTAATAAATATTAAAATTTATTATTCTTTATTTACTTGTGATTTTACATGAGAGGTGATGAATCAGAAATCTAGATTCGATATTGTCTGGATTCATTGTTAGATAGTCAGGACAGAGGCTCAGGAATGCCAAAAAATTGTGGATAATAAGATGTGTCCTTGTTTTTATGGAATATGGTGCATGTCAAGCCATAGTAAGAGTGATCTACAATGGTGGGTCAGCAAGTGTTCTGAGTTATAGTTTGATAGTCAGGACAGAGGCTCAGGAATGCCAAAAAATTGTGGATCATAAGATCTGTTCTTGTTTTTATGGAATATGGTGCATGTCAAACCATAGTACGAGTGATCTATAATAACGGGTGAGAAAGTGGTTTGATGTGACATCCTGAAAGATTCTATATGGATCATTCTCGTGATTCCAAGATTCATCCAGTAGTTTATTTTCAAGGATAAATTTTTACACTGATATAATTTGAATGATATTGTATTAGAGATTCATCTACATACTGATTTCATGGAGATACATATATAAAAATATTTTTGGTCAGTAGACTGTATCTAGTTTAGATATATATGGTGGTATGGCCTTGTATAGTTTGGCATCAGGCTAGGTGCATTTTATTGAGACTGTATCTAGTTCATGGGAAATTTTTTCTTAATTTTATTTGGGATTTCACAAAAACGCAGTTTCTGACAGCACCTGATTCTGAGGCCCGGTGTGCCCGGAATCCATTTCTGAGTTTTATCTCGGGTAAGTTCAGGGAACGAATGAGCGGGTTTTCCTATCTTCTGAACCAGTGCTCGGAATCGAAATCCGAGGGCACCGATGAAACCGCAGCGCCAGTAATTGCTTGGGAACACCTTTTCTGAAGGTGAGTTTGCTCGGGTGTTGATGTTAAAAAAAAGCATGGAATAAAAATATAATTGTTGTATTTATATTATATTACTAAGCGGTTTAAGTGAAATTAAGTTGTGTCACAACTTAATTTCTCTCTAGTTTGTGGTTTATCCCATGTGAGGGAGTTGAGGTGATACCCACTGATATTCTAAATCCCCTTGAGAGGATTTAAGATGAGGTAGGGCCCACATGAGTCCCAACCTTTTCAATTCTCTAACTCCCCACTAATCACCCTCACTTTTAATTTGTAACTCACCCTCATTAATTGCATGCCAATTCACTTAATTAAATTAAGTGAATAAGAGTTTGAATTTTGTATTTTTAAATTCATGGCATGAGTTAATAAAATAAGGACAAACCTTATTTTATTTGGGTAGGTTGTTGTGTGTGGAATTGAGGATAGAATTCTTGGGTGCATCCCTTAAGAACTTCATCTTCTTCGCAAAGAAAGTCAATAATTCGACGAAGAACGACACCATCGCAAGGGAATCATCGTGATGTCTCCTCTCCTATCTGTAGCCGGTGAGAGATGCCTTCTTCGGAGAACGACGACACGCTGTATCTTTCTTCGGGCGAATGAAGACGACGATTACAGAGCATCGATCTGTGACGTCATCTTTCGCGACACCATCTTCCACAACGTCATCTTCCACGATATCCTTTTCCCACGACAAACCTCGTTCGACGACTTAATCTAGGATGGGGTTAACATTATGTTCGTGGATATTTCTTTGCCGATTATGGTCTTTACCTTTGGGAGTTCAACGTTAATGACCTGACCACATGCTATCAAGATAACCGGAGGAGTTCGGGCCGCATGAACACCTCCAACCCTCCTTCCCCTTTGATGTTGTTCGTTGCGGCTCGAAAGAAGGCGGCGCAGTGCAACAGCACCGCGCGGAAACATAGGGGAATGCGGAGAAGAAGCACAACAACGTCGCGCTGCTCTGTTGAGACCAAAAGAATCCACGGCCGGAGTCGGGCCGCATAAAAGGGGCACGACGCCGTCGAGCCGCACCGGAGAACCACGAAGGGCCTCAGCCGAGGCGGGCCATGGCAGATCGGCGTGATGCCGTCGCGCCGCGCTGGTCGGACAATGCCGTGGTGGTGCAAGGTGGGGCGGCTAGAACAGCCGACCTCCGGCACCTCAGAGGGGCGGGCGGGTCCCGCGTCGGCGGCACCAGCTGGCCAGATCGGGCCGGCCGTTTCGGAAGGGACACCGGGGGTCGTAACCCCCGGCTGGCAAGGGAGCAGCCCACACGTGGGGGACACAGTTTCAATCAGGGGGCAGCACGCCCCCAACCCCCTTCCGCTTGGCTCAGCAAGTGCTGAGCGGGCAACACAGGGTCGCGCCCACTCCGGGCATACCGGCCGCACCGGGAGGGGCCGCCCGGGCCAGGCCGGGCCGGGCCATGCCGGTTGGGTAGGGCCATGACCACCAGGCCAGGCAGCACCCTATAGGGCAAAACCCGGACCTGGGTCGGGCCGACCCAGTGGGTTTTGTACCGGGTCGGTCCGGGACCAAAACCCCCTATTTTCGGCCATTTCCGATCAAACGCCTATATCATGGGCTACGGACCTCCGATCGACACATCATTAGTTACGATGCGATCCTTGGATCAAGAAAGTTGTTTATGTATATTAAACTTAAGGTTCCGGAGAACTTTGGGTATGACCGAGTTGGTTCAAACAAATATCAATCGGGCCTTCGGAGCGGAAATGCTTATAACTTGAGCTCCGGACATCTGATTGACGTGCCATCAACTTTGTTGGATTCCTCTTAGTGAGACGGACATTTTGGTTTACTCTGCTCGAGGTTTGGATGCATTTTGTGTATGATCGTGTTGGTTTTGACCTAAAAACCAACCAGGCCCCTAGAACGAAAAAGCCAATAACTCTCAGACCTGGCGTCCGATTGATGCGACGTCTGTCGCGTTGAGTTCCTTTTGTTGAGACAGAAATTTGGGACACATCAAATACAGACTACATGTCAGTTGATGTATCGAGCCCCTTGGCTCGTGGAGCGGACCCTCTCGGAATCGAGCATGCTGTGTGTAGGATCCCTAGAGCAGGCTCCGACTACGACGACGATGATGACTACACTGAAATCCTTCGTGGGTTCGGCAGTAATGACGACTGCACTGAAATCCTCCATGGGTTTGATAGCGATGAAGACTACACTGAAATCTTCCGTGGGTTTGGCAGCGCTAAAGACCGTATTAAAATCATCCATGGGTTCGACGACGATGAAGACTGTACTGAAATCCTCCGTGGGTTCGGCAGCGATGAAGACCGTACTGAAATTCTCTGTGGGTTCGACGATGATGAAGACTGCATTGAAATCCTCCGTGTGTTCGGCAGCGATGAAGACCATACTGAAATCCACCATGGGTTCGACGGCGATGACTACTGTTATTGTATCCTACGTGGGTTTGGCAGTGTCTGACTCTGTTCTTGTTATCCTACGTGGGTCTGGCAGAGTAGCTGGTATGTATCCTATGTTGGTCCGACAACTTAGTTGGTTTAGTATCCTACGTAGGTCCCAGCATAGATGAATCAGTGGCTATATCTGATCATCTCTATCACCTTATGAAGAAGTATACTTGTGTGAGCTGAGTCTTGACTTTCAATCAATATCTTAGATATGATTGACATGCTTTCTTATATGGATTTAGTTGTGTTGTCCTATGTGGATTGGGTTGTACTATCCTATGTGGACGTGGTCGAACTTGGGCTCGGATGTTGGAGCCGAATGGGAATTGATGACTTTGGTATATGTATGAGCATACACCTAAGTAGTGTTGTTTGTTACTACGTGATTGTATCTTTCCTTTGTGGATTATCCTTTTTGGATTCTGGGAGACCTTCGGAGGTCTCGAGGTCTTACTGAGTAGCCTTTACTCACCCCTGCATGGGCTATGCCCACACTACATTGTGTTGGATGCAGACGTCGCACAGTGCTGATCGTGGATGAGGTTTGTGGAGCAAGTCGTTACCTAGAGGTGGACCACGGGGCGGGACATACATGGATCGGACGGCTGGACCGGAGGAGCTGAGGAGGCTATCTGTACCCACCATTCAGGTGGGACTTCTAGTGGATATCTCGACATTGCTTCTTTACTTTTAGTTTCTTTACTTCTTTCCAGTTGTACCTTACATTCAGTTTTCATTTGTATTCTGGCCCATTTACATTCTGCACTTACTATTGTACCAAGTTTTTCTTAGTGTTTACTTCTTTATGCTTACTCTATGGTGTTTATTTACCTTATAAAGGAAATGCCTTCCCCCTTTTGTTGGGATTTACACCTTGGTGCTAGTTTCCAGCCCCTGGCCTATGGGAGACGGGCTTGCAGTAGTCATGGAAAGGGTCCCGAGGATGGGTCATGACAAATTGGCATCAAAGGAGTTTGGATCTACCGCAGAACTCAGGACTCTGATCCTACTTCTATGTGAAGCAATAGTGTTAAGGGTATTGGGTGTGGTTATTAGTCCAGGGATTCCAGTGTTGGTGTGGTGGCCGACGTATCCGTACACCAGGACCCTGACTTCTGATTTCGGACTCAATGCACGGAAACATTGATTGCATGTTTGTTTCAAAAAGTTTTCCTTGTGATTACTTTGTGTCAGCTCACCAGGTATACCATTTGACCGTGGAACACCTGTTTCTTTTCAGGATGGCCCCACGATGGCAGCCAACTAGGGTTCCGAGCATTGTGCGAGACGACAGCCCACTGAGCGACGAGGCCTCGGTGCAGGGCCCTGTTACAGCAGAGGCACCGACGGTACCTCTACCCGCCGAGCCACCGATGCCACTAGCCCCAGCCGCTGAGATTGCACGTCTCCTTAGTGCACTACATGAGTTTTAGTGTGAGAGACTGCCCATGATCCATGGGGAGACGGACCCTCATGCAGCTGAGGATTGGCTGGAAGCTGTTGTTCGATTATTCAGGTTAGTGGGGACACCATCTGACCTCATGGTGATCCTTGCAGCGAGCCTCCTGCACGAGGCAGCATGTAGATGGTGGAGCTTGATGCTCCAGGTGCACGACGGGGCATCACTCCTCTGGACGGACTTTGAGAGCCTCTTCCACTCAGAGTTCTTCCCAACCACCCTCTGTGTGGTGCGCATCCAAGAGCTACTACAGCTGCGGCATGGTAGCATGACGGTCGCCCAGTACTTGGCGAGATTCACCGACCTCTCGCGCTATTCGACAGATATGGTACGATACCCATTCTTCAGGGCCCAGACCTTTGAGTATGGACTGAGGCATGAGATCAGAGCATCGATGATCTCCCTTAGCATTACGACAAAGGAAGGAGTACTTGAGCGAGCTCTTCTCATAGAGAGCATTCTTGCTGAGCCTACAACAGCAGCGAGACCTACCGTAGGGTGGCACGCAGCGGAGTCTTCTGCAGCCGGAAGTAAACAGATGTCACAGAAGTCCAAGAGAACAAGGACATCAGGGGGACGACCACAGGATACTGGATCAGAGGTGTGGGGAACACGTAGCAGAACCAGTCTTACGAGTGGCAGACAGTTCTATGCATGCGGCGGGAAGGGCCACATTGCTAGTGACTGCCCGACCCGCCATGCAGAGGGGCAACAAATGGTTAAGGGACCACCCAGGCAGAGGCAGAGGTTTGAAAGTGGTGGTCTGCATGGAGCAGGCGGACGAGGCCGAGGAGCTGGTCAAGCGGCAGGTGGTGGACGACGTTTTGAGGCTTTACCACCACCACCACCACCACCAGGAGCTCCACCCTGACCACAGGGGAGAGCACAACATCAGGCAGCTGAAGCATAAGATCATGGAGCTCCGAAAGTGGGTGGACAAGTGCAGGACTAGCTCCTGGCATGGAGGCCTTTACCCATAATGCATCTAGCTTCATTGTTTGTGTTGCTTTGTGTACTTGTACATTGAGTTGAATTAATTAATGACACTTGTAATAGTGACGTTTTCTTTCTTGTCTTTTGAATGTTAATACTAAGAGGTTCCAGTTAAAAACTGTTGACTTGACCCTCATATACGAGATTCCTACTGGAGGAGACCCAGTGACCACACACTGATGCCGATAGTGTGACTCAACCCTTGGAGGTGAGAGTAATAGTTGGATCTACTGGTAGCAGCGTCAAGGACTTACGACATCATCCATGGCATGAATTAACTGATCATGACGGGATTGACTGTATTAGGCAAGGAACGTGGTTCATTCAGGGGATGAGACCAGATCTCTCTTTTCGGTTTAAGGAGAAATCATTGCATCTTTGCAAAACATTAAGGAAGAAGGGGAAAAACTTCGTGTGGTCAGACAGATGTCAGTAGAGCTTCCAGGAGCTGAGATAGTGATTGACCAGCGCACCTATCTTGAGGCTACCAGAGGAGGGTGTAGGGTACGTAGTCTACTACGATGCATCAGGGACAAGACTCGGATATGTCTTGATGTAGGTGCAGGCAGCGATCGCCTATGGATCACATCAGTTGAGGCAGCATGAGCAGAAATACGTTACCCATGACCTGGAGTTAGCAGCAGTGGTCTTCGCTATGAAGATGTGGTGACACTATCTGATTGGTGAGCACATTATAGTCTACTCTGACCACCAGAGTCTCAGGTACATCTTCTCTTAGACGGACCTGAATCTGAGATGGCAGTGATGGCTCAAGTTACCCCAGGACTATGAATTTGAGATAGTCTATACTCCTAGATAGGGGAACAGAGTAGCCGATGCCCTCAGCTGGAGGACGGGCATTCAGCTACACGAGGAGGTGACGGAGCAGCTAGCTGCTTTGCAGATATCCTTCGTGGATAGAGATGGAGAATCCTTTCTTCAGTCACTCATTGTCAATCCTCCACTACTGCAGCGGGTTAGAGAGGCACAGCATGGGGACGCTGACTATGAGATGCGACGTGCAAAGATATTGTCAGGACAGGCACCTGATGGATTCTATGTAAGAGGAGTGAATGTCATCCTTTTCTGAGGATTTACCATGGTACCATTTTCTTTACAGGAGGAGGTGATGAGGGAGTTTCACACTTCCCCTTTAGCGGTACATCCAGGAGTGGCAAAGATGTACCAGGATCTCAGATGATAGCACTGGTGATCGGGTATGAAGAAGGCTGTAGCCGAGATCTTTTCTCGATGCCTCACCTATCAGCAGGTGAAGGTGGAGCACCAGGTAACTGCATGCTTGGTAAAACCCTTGGAGGTCCTGGAGTGTAAGTGGGAAAAATATCTATGGATTTCGTGACTGGACTTCCATGTACTTACCAATGTCACGACTCCATTTGGGTGATTTTCGACTGACTCACCAGGTCATCCCAATTCTTACCCATCAGAGAGAAGGGCTCGGTGGAGATCTTGGGACGCCTCTACGTTCATGAGATCGTACGGCTTCATGGTGTACCATTATCTATCGTCTCTCATTGAGATGATCGCTTTACTTCCAGGCTTTGGAAGGGGTTGCTGGAGGCATTCAGAACGTAGCTACATATGAGCACCGCCTTTCACCCTCAGACGGATGGTCAGACGGAGAGGACCATTCAGACTCTTGAGGACATGCTCCGTGCATGTGTCCTCGACTTTGGTTGCAGCTGGGAGGACCAGAGATGGACCAGGCCATGACAGAGAAGGTCCAGGTCATACAGTAGTGGATGAGGACAGCTCAAAGCTGGCATAAGTCTTATGCTGACAGGAGACGAAGGCCACTGGAGTTTGAGGACGGCGATCACTTTTTCTTACGGGTCTCACCCCGACGTGGATTACGAAGATTTGGTCGGGGCGGCAAGTTATCTCCGCGCTTCATCAGACCATTCCAGGTTCTCTGCAGGATAGGCGAGGTGGCTTATCGCCTGGCTCTACAACCTCAGTTGCACCAGTTGCACGACGTCTTCCACGTATCTCAACTGAGGAGATAGGTTCATGACCTGATGCATATCATCGACCATGGGGAGTTGGACATTGACGATGGGTGAGTTTTGCGGAGGTCCTGATGGAGATCGAGGATCGACAGGAGAAGGTCCTATGTGGGTGGTCGATTCTTCTAGTGCGAATTAGATGGCAGGACGGGAACCTATAGGAGGGTACTTGGGAGCGGGAGGCTCAGATGCATGATCAGTAGCCACATTTGTTCCCCTAGTTTATGATGTATATTTACGAGGACGTAAATCCCTGAGGTGGGAGTAATGTAAAGACTCGTAAAATTCAAATAAAATTTTTTATTAATTTTCTTTGGGATTTTACAAGAATGTAGTTTTTGACGGAACCTGATACCGAGGCCCAGTGTGCCCGGAATCAATTTCTAAAGATTAGCTCAGGTACGTTCAGTGAACGAACGATCAGGATTTCTTAACTATTGAACCAGGGATCTGAATCGAATTCTGAGAGAACCAATGAAACTGCATCGCCAGTAATTGCTTAGGAACACCTTTTCTGAAGGTGCATTTGCTCGGGTGTTGATGTTAAAAAAAAGTGGGGAATAAAAATATAATTGTTTTATTTTTATTCCTTTACTAAGCGGTATAAGTGAAATTAAGTTGTGTCACAACTTAATTTCTCTCTACATTGTAGTTTAGCCCATGTGAGGGAGTTGAGGTGAGACCCACTTATATTCTAACTCCCCTTTAGTGGATTTAAGATGAGGTGGGGCCCACACGAGTCCCTACCTTTTCAATTCTCTAACTCCCCATTAAAAACCCTCACTTTTAATTTGTAACTCACCCTCATTAATTGATTGCCAATTCACTTAATTAAATGATGTGAATAAGAGTTTGAATTTTGTATTTTTAAATTCATGGCCTGAGTTAAAAAAATAAGGATAAACCTTATTTTATTTGGGATGGTTGTTGTGGGTGTAATTGAGGAGAGAATTCTTGGGTTCATCCTTGGAGAACTTCATCTTCTTCATGAAGAACGTCAATACGTTGACGAAGAACAAAATCACCGCAAGGGAATCGTCGTGTCTTCTCCTCTCCTCTCAGCAGCTGGTGAGAGAAGCCTTCTTCGGAGAACGACAACACGCCGTATCATTCTTTGGGTGAACGCCGATGACGCTTACGAAGCATCGATCTGCGGCGCCGTATTTCGCGACGCCATCTTCCGCAACGTCATCTTCCGCGACGTCCTTTTCCTGCGACGAACCTCGTTCGACGACTTCATCGAGGTAGGGGGTTAACTTTATGTTCATGGATATTTCTTTGCTGATTATCGTCTTTACCTTTGGGCATTCAACGTTAATGATCTAGCCACCAGTTATCAAGATAACGGGAGGAGGTCGGGTCGCATGAACACGGCCGACCCTCCTTACCCTTTGATGTTGTTCGTTGTGGCTCGAAAGAAGGCGGTGCAGTGCAATGGCACCGTGTGGAAACATAGGGGAATGCGGCGAAGAAGCGCGGCGCCGTAGCGCCACGCCGTTGAGACTGAAAGAATCTGCGACCGAAGACGGGCTGCGGCAAAGGGGCGCGGTGCCGTCACGCTGCCCCAGAGAACCAAGAAGGGCCGTGGCAGGGGTGGGCTAGGGCAGAGGGGCACACCGGATGGGCATGGTGCCATTCAGACAAGGTCGCGACTCAAATCGGCGGCACTCCACGGCGGGGCGGCAGGAACCGCCGGCCACCGGCACCTCAGAGGGGCGGAACCGAAGGGTCCCGCGGCGGCAGCACCGGCCGGCCGGACAGGGCTGACAGTTTTGGAAGGGAGACTGGGGGTCGTAACCCTCAGCTGGAAAGGGAGCGGCCCCCACGTGGGGGCCACAGTTTCAATTAGGGTGGCAGCGCCCCTCCCCCCCCCCCCCCCATTTTTGCTCGGCTCGGCCAGCACCGTGTTGGCCACACCGGGCCGCACCCGCGCATGGCCAACCGGCCACCCAGGTCAGGCCGGGCCACATCAGTGGGGTCGGGCCATTCGCCAATGGGCCAGAACCGGACCCGGTTCGGGACGACCCGGTTCGGGCCAACCCATGGGGTCTTGGGCCGGGTCGGTCCGAGCCCAAAACCCCCTATTTTTGGACAATTACGTTCAAATGTCCGTATCATGGGCTACAGACTTCCGATTTACGCACCATCAGTTGCGATGCGATCCTTGGATCGAGGCGGTCGTTTCGGTATATTACACTCAAGGTTCCAGAGAACATTGGGTATGACTAGGATGGTTCGAACACGAAACCAACTGGGCCCTCGGAGCTGAAACGCTTATAACTTGAGCTCCGGACGTCAGATTGACATGCTGTTGACTTTGTGGGATTCCTCTTAGTGAGACGTAACATTTTTCTTACCCCAGTTGAGGTTTGGACGCATTTGGAGTGTGCTCGGGTTTGTTTTGACTTAAAACCCAATCGGGACCCTAGAATGAAAAAGCCAATAACTCTCAGACCGGGCGTCCGATTGAGGCGCCGTCTGTCGCGTGGAGTTCCTTTTGTTGGGACGGAACTTTGGGACACATCAACTTTGGACTACGTGTCATTTGATGTGTCGACCCCTTTGGCTCATGGAGCAGACCCTCCCGGAATCGAGCATGCTGTGTGCGGGAACCCTAGAGTTGGTTGCGACTGCGATGACAATGATGACTGCACTGAAATCCTCTGTGGGTTCGGCAGTGACAACGACTGCACTGAAATCCTCCGTGGGTTCAGCAGCGATGAAGACTGCCCTAAAATCCTCCGTGGGTTCGGCAGCGAAAAAGACCATACTGAAATCCTTCGTGGGTTCGCCGGCGATGAAGACTGCACTGAAATCCTCCATGGGTTCGGCATCGATGAAGACCATAATGAAATCATCTTTGGGTTCGACGATGATGAAGTTTGAAATGAAATCCTCCGTGGGTTCCGCAACGATGATGACCATACTGAAATCCTCTGTGGGTTCCACGACGATGACTACTGTTCTTGTATCCTTCGTGGGTCTAGCAGTGTTTGACTCTGTTCTTGCTATCCTACGTGGTTCTGGCATAGTAGATGGTCTGTATCCTATGTCGGTCTGACAGCTTAGATGGTTTAGTATTCTATGTGGGTCCCATATTAGATAAATCAGTGTCTATATCTGATCATCTCTATCACCTTACGAAGAAGTATACCTGTCTGAGCTGAGTCTTGACTTTTAATCAATATCTTTGATATGATTGACTTGCTTTCCTATGTAGATTGGGTTGTGTTATCCTGTGTGGATGGGGTTGTACTATCCTATGTGGACGTGATCGAACTTGGGATCAGATGTGGGAGACGAATAAGAATCGATGACTTAGGAATATGTATGGGCATATACCTAAGTAGTGTTGTTTGTTACTTCATGATTGTATCTTTCCTTTGTGGATTATCCTTTGTGGATTTTGGGAGACCTTCGAGGGTCTCGGGGTCCCTACAGAGTAGCGTTTACTCACCCATGCATGGGCTATGCCCGCACTACATTGTGTTGGATGTAGATGATGGACAGCGCTGATCGTGGTTCAGTCTTGTGGAGCAAGTCGGTACCTGGAGGTGGACCACTGGGCATGACGTACACGGAGCGGACGACTGGACCCGAGGGGCTGTAGAGGCTATCTGTACCCACCCTTCAGGTGGGACTTCCAGTGGACGACTCGACGTTATATCTTTACTTTTAGTTGATTTACTTCATTCGAGTTGTACCTTACTTTCAGTTTTGGTTTGTATTCTAGCGCATTTACTTTCCGCACGTACTATTGTACACAGTTTTACTTAGTGTTTACTTATGCTTTCTTACTCTGTGGTGTTTGTTTACTTTATAATGGAAATTCCTTCCCCTTTTATTGGGATTTACGACTTGGTTCTAGTCGCCAGCCACTGGACTATGGGCGGCTGACTTGGGGTAGTCACGACACAGGTCCTGAGGACGGGTCGTGAAAAGTATGATCATGTTTTTTTTATTTTGGGAATTGTCCTAATTTTTTAATGTGATTTATAGATTGTTTTTGGACTAACCATTCCTAGGATCGTATGTTGTAATATATTATGATTTGTTATATATGTGTGTGTGTGTGTGTGAGGTCTGTGGGAACTGGGATTTATTTTGGACATCGATGTAATGCATGATTTATGTGAGTGTCAAAATAATCAAAAATATTATGGGAATGAATATATATATATATAATGAAAGATTAATGAGAATATGATGATATGTGAGACATGATGGTTGGAAGGTATGATACATGATTTAATTTTTCCCTTCATGATGTGTATGATTGATGATGCCTCATGAGAGGTCTTTCCGATACAGGGATGGTTGGTGAGACCATCTGAAAAACTATGTTTTTGGCTGAGAGTTTACCTATTATATAACAACTAAGGCGGAGAGCTCCTCAAGAGGAGATAACCTATTTTTAATAACTCGGGATCACTACGATGATATATTTATGAGATTGTTATGTTCAGTAAATGATCATGGCAAATCATGTAATCTGAAGGATGATCTGAGTTATGGTTGTGAGTATTTGAATTGCTAAAATTTTTAGCACGTCTAGATTCCTCAACCATTTTAATTATTGTGTTTTTTGGTTGGGATAAAGCATTTATTAATTATAAAAATATTATTCCCAGAGTTTGATCGAAGGGATTGTTTTTAGATGGGTATTGGGGATCAAAAAGAATCTCTAGGTCTATAATTTTTTTAGAGTTCATTGGGCCCCATAAACACATTTTTATGATCATGGATACTGAGGAACACGTTTATATTTATCTTTGTGGCCTCCAAAGAGTAATATTTCATACCACCTTCAAAACGTGAATGGTTTAAAAAACCATATACATATGAGAACATTGAAGTGGGTGTCCTCTTCATTTTCTAAATGTTATTTATCGCATGATGTTGAAACTATTTTGAAAACCATGTTCCTTTACATGTTCAATGTGGTGCATGGATAGTGAGCTCTATGGATTGGTGAAAATTTTGGAAAACTATGAAATGAAAACATTAGGAAATTAAAATGTGGTCAATTACTTTTATAACCCTCTTTATTTTATCTCTCCTTCATTATTCTTCACCTACACACACAACAGATGGAGAGCCCTCCTCTTTCCCATATAGAACAAGTTGAGCGAACTCCATCAATATAGATATGATTTGATCATGCCAAAGTGTAATTAAATTAATATAATTATGCATTTTAATACAATTAATAATAAATTTTAAACTCTTCACAGGGGCTTATAAATTAGTGTGAGCTATTTTCATCTATTTTTTTTTAATTTTTCAAAAATATTTATTATTTTTTTTCTTGGGTTATTGGTGGCATACAGAAAAGAGCAATCCTAGCAGTATAAGGAATTTTCTAGCAAGAATATATCATAAATTTTGAATGTGTATTGGAGCTATGTTATGAATACAACCTTGAGTTTAGTTGAGTAGAAAACTTAAATAATTATTTTGATACATTTAAATTATTCAAATGATTACATGTGATGATATTATTTATTCTCTAGTTCAGTTACATATGATAAGAGGAGTAGTGGATTACCACCACTAGGGTGAATAATTCTGGTGATTTTTCAAATTAATTGAATATTATATATATATTGATTGGTAAAATGGGAATGTGATGGTCTAGGCATTATGATTAATGTGATGTTTAGTACCTTTACTAAGGAGACACAGTTTGTCTAGATGGGAATGGACCAAGACATATGGGGTGATGAAGATCAATAGGATGATGCGACATTGTCTCTATTTTGAGATGATGTGGTAATCAAGATGAGGGAAAGGACCGTGTGAATGAGATGGTGTTTTCCATCAGGATTTTTCATCATGTTTATAGGGGAATGAGGTACTATATGATCAGTATTATTTTATTCCTTGATATTCCCCTCCCAATTGTTGGTTGACTAAAAATAAGAGGCATGTGAAACACAAATAGAATGAAACCAAGGTGGTTTTTTGACACATTTTGGGTCGAGTCCTCAATAGATATTTCATATTATGTGATGGTCATGAACAGAAGATATGTTGGAGGTTCTCTCTATAGAAATATAAGTGGATGGTGATGGACCGTAGGGTGACAATTTTGAGACCATCAATTTGGAGGTGAGGATCACTATTATGATTTTGGATGATGGGACGACATTATTAGTGGATTTTTATCACTGTGTGTTGGGACTTCATTTGTTGAGCCAATGGTGAATATCTATAGTAGGATAGATTTTGATGTGCCTCTATCTATTGAGATGAGAGATTACATGGAAATTTTTGTGGACGTCTCATGGACCTAAGATTAATTGGTTGGGTGTGCCTATTGTATGTTAGCTACATGATTGATGTCACAATGTGATGGGTGATTTTCTGATATGTGGAAGCTGAGGGTTCACCTGTCTTTATATTCTATGGGAGATGCCATGGGAATTAAGGCATGGGTCCATTCTAGTATAAAAATATATACTAAAATGTGTTTTAATCCATATATTATTTTTTTCACATGGTCATATATATTATATAATTGGATGAATATGGTAGAATGGTCACATTTAGTTGTTGGGAAATTGTAGTGCGCCTGAAATATTAACAATGCATGCATAACTATTTTATTTTTAATATTTATAGACCTGGTAAATTATGGATGTAATAATAGAAAACATTAGTGTTTTCCAATTTATTTCATACTCACACCTTACATAAGAACCCAAGAATTCATGTAAACTTCATGTTACTAATATCAAGTAAGTGGAAAGTCTCACCCAGTGGACCTTAGTTATCATATATATTTCCTTTTTAGAAATATCGGTAGTAATGGACCAGATAGTTCCTCTACATCATCTTGGATTTTCCTTCTATGATATTAATGTTATATATATGTTTACCTTTATGATATTCTATTCGAGACGTTTTTTATATATTTACTATATGATCCATTATGTCACTTTTATTATAAAATTTTTTAAGCCTTTGGGTTGTTTATTATTATTACCAATACTATTTATATTATGCTTCCACTAAGTTTATTTTTTTCATCCAATGATTTTTCTATCCTACTATATGTTTTATATATAAAAAGAATTATTATTATAAACTCTAGATGGTATAATATCCCTACAATAGCATTATCAGACACTCACTACTGGTCATAATCCTTTGACATACAGGGAGGCATGCCTAAGGCCTATTGGCCAACCTGCCTGGAACACTATTTGGGTATAAAATGAAATTAGAATAATACAATATCATTGGATTATTTCAAGAAACAAACATCAATTTTAAAAATAGCACATGATATTTTTTGTACTATTTATATTCCTATATAACACATCCAACCCAAAAAAATAAATACTATTTCTAATAGATTTATTAATGGAAGATAAAACATTTGATAGGGACATCAATAAATATTCTAAGAAAACCAAATACATAATTTGGTAAAAAAATTAATTACACAATAATATAAGTGTTTCCCATTTTATTTATTTTTTCCATTTTCAATATACCACATTTTAATTTTCCCTTACATGATATTTTTAGTATGGAATAAACCAACACTTCTTTGTATATACAATCATTCCTTCCCACATTACATTATACCATTACATATAATGTTTATTTTTGGCTAATGTGTTGTTAATCATTGTATTTTTTTCATACTCTTCGAAACATAATCATTTTTCTTTCTATTTGATAGTTTTTAAACAATGCAACAAAAATATATTTAAATATTTATAGGGATAGTATAAGTTAATTATCTATTGATATATCATAGGTATTGTACAACTCCCATGTATGAATGTTTTTGAATGAATCATATAAAATTATCATATTTCTATCCTCAAAACACAAATCCATATTATATTCACTTAATCAATGATAGTATACCATATTATCATCTCTCCATTTATTATTTTTTCATCGATTTAGTATTAACTCAAAAACTATTCATTCATTATAAATTATTTCCCATGTAATCCCCTCTTTCTTAAAACATTATATGAGGAATCTCTATACTAATGTAAAGTTATATAAATACAATTTCCATACTTAATATATATGTATTTTGAATTTATTTTTTAATAAAAATTATAATATACAGGACCCTCATAACAAAAAGGAATATTCTTTTATTATATAATATATAAAATTACAAACTAATGTTTAATACACACAATAAAATTGAAATTATTTAAATTATATTAAACATAAATGAAATTATAAATTTTAAAATATGAAATCCTATACCATCACATTCACCATGAATTAACACACTCATAAACTACATTGTAAAAAAGTTATAAAAATAGAAGAAATGTTGTGAAAATGTTATAAAATAAATAAATAGATATTTTAGAA
Source organism: Viscum album (assembly GCA_963277665.1). Taxonomy (NCBI): domain Eukaryota; kingdom Viridiplantae; phylum Streptophyta; class Magnoliopsida; order Santalales; family Viscaceae; genus Viscum; species Viscum album. The sequence goes on from OY728148.1 coordinate 1,148,272,624, forward strand.
TAATTTTAGTTAATGTTGAATTAGTGGAATCAGTGGTATTTATAGTAATTATAAAAGAAATATATTTTTTTTAAATATGTTATATGATTACATCAAAAATGGTACCTAATCCTTCTAATCATTTACTCAAGTAGCACTCATGATCCACATGGAATAATGAAAATATCTATGGAATTAGATATGGGGTTTTTGAACTACGTTTCCCCGGAAATCATTGTTATAACAGAAAAAAATATCTTTCAAATCCTATAAGACAAACTAATATTTATAAAATTATAACTAAATTTGTGTATTCAATCAATGATAAAAAATCATGAATATATTATAATTTTACATAAATTTAATCCCATTTATCTACAAATAAATATCCACATTATTGTAAAAATCCTCCTCTTGTAACACATGTCTCTGATTTTAATTTTACAATCTACTAATAAAAAGAACTAAACTCAATAAAGCATTATATGGTCCATTAAAAGAATTAAAATAAATCTAAAAAGACGACTTTATATATATCTCTACATGTCACACACCAACCATTATGTCAGGAAGACACCCCCAAGAAAATATGCGGTAAATAAAATGATTGATAATATTATTTGATAATACAGGTTTGAGAAAAAAATTAACAAGACATATGCCAACAAAAATTTCAAATTCCTTATATTTAATTATAATCAATTTTTCAAAATACTTTTATATTGAATAATGAAATTGGATTCTTCTGAAATTATTAATGAAAAATTAATATAATATGCACATAAATTTTAAAAATATTTATTATAATTTAATTAATTTAAAAAATTACATTAAATATGTTAACATGGAATAATTCATGTTAGCCTCCAAAACATCCAATTTCAAATTCACATTGATTAACATGTTTACCAATGTTATCATTAAAAAATTAATGATGTCATATTCTATTCAGTATTTTAATTAAAATTAAAAAACCATAATAGATATAATGTAATATTAAATGTGAACCAAAATCCCATAAAGAAAATAAAATATATAACAAGTTAATGTCAAAATAATAAAAAAAATCATGTGGAAAAGTAATCACAAAAAGAAAAATCCCATTCATTAACCAGCAATCAAAGATTGATTTTCATGAGTTAATAAATGAGGAAATAATAAAATAAAAATAAAGTTTGGTGACAATAAAATTAGGTCAACCATAAAAAACCAATCTATTCTTATATATCCATCACACAATATGATACCTATGACCCTCAACCTGAGAGAACAAATGTACCATGGGTAACCATAGGAGATTGTATGCAACATAGTCACTATGTAGATATAATATATTGATAGAGTTTCCACTCATCTACGAATATTCCTTGTGATATAAAAATCCATAATGAACAACCATGCAATGATTTTGATGGTAATATAGTATAAACAAATGGCTAAATACAAATAAACATTATTCAACAAATCTGTATACATGAAATTTTATTACAAATGTGGAAATATGCATGGGAAAAAATAAGGTCCACACATACACATACCTATTGAAATAAATTAAATATTATAACCAGACATTTCCAGTTATATTCCATAATTTTTCAGTCTCTTTATCAAAATATGAAATCATTTATCAAAATTTAATAATACATTTCACTAAAACTCCCCTAAAAATATTGTTTGGATATCAACTAACTTCTATTAAACATCTTATAATCTATTAATTTTTCAAATTCATAACATATCATTTATGAGCTCAAATTATTTTTAAAACCATTTAATTTATTTAAAAAAATCCTAGAAATAATTGAGTAAGACATGAAATGTTTTTACACTTTAAATTCCATGTAAAACCCTGGAAAAGATTATTTAAATATCAATTTTACTGAGTTTTATTAAAACATTAATGTTCTATTAGGGCTATTGAAAAATAAAAAATTGGGTCCAATTAAGTAAAAAAGATATTAAATGTTTTACAATATTTAAAAAGGCTATCTTTAGTTGAAATAAATTATAACATGATATTTATTTCATAAAATATTTGAAACAGACTAAAAAGATTAAATTAAAAATTAACCAATAAATTAAATGTCCCTGAATTAAATAAATATATAAATTATAATTATTACTTGGGGGAATGATTCCTCATTTAAATGAATGCATGTTCTAGTCTATGATTTAACGATGAAGGAGACCTGAAAATTGGATTATAAATTATGTCCCCAAAAAACATGACAATCTGTCAACCTTGCAACATAGGGTTCATCCAAACCACATTCAACAAGATGATTGGAATAAACCATGTGTTAAATAATAATGGGGGTACTTAGATACCATAATATCGGTGATTGATAATGAATAATGAAAATTCAAAATTAATATAAAGGGATGTGAGAGATTATGTGACGAGGATGCACACACATTGTTGGTTTAGAGAGGGAAGGTGTGTGATGAGTTGTTATAAAAAAGGATTGATGGTTATTAAAATAACTATTATAAATAAATAAATTTAAAATGTATATAACTTTTGACCTATAGAGGTTTTTATCCTAGTTCTCCAAGCAATGTGGTAACTATTTCAAACTCCAATAAAAATCATACACCCACCACATAGTTTCCCATAGTCCCATAAATGATTGTCATAGTTATTTGATGAAAAGATAAAATAGATGTATATAAAAATATAGATAAATTTATATTTTCTGCACAGATTACTAACTATTTAGAACAACCATAGAATTCATAATTAGTTATAAAATTTAAAATTTGATGATTAAATATTTTTTAATCCTAAAAACTCAGATTAATATAATTTTATTTTTAATAAATCTAAAAATTACTTGATGGGTGACAAAATTATCCTCAAAATGACACTTCATACCATATATGGTGTTATTATTAATGTAGAAAAAGTGTAACTAGAACTTCATACCATATTATAGTATATGATAGTTCAAGGATGGATTAATAAAAGATGAAATGAAGGAGAATATACCAATGAAAGCCATCATTTAAATGAACACCATAAATCAAAAATAGGATTTCATAAATCACCCATATATTCCAAAATTCTGTATGATTATCCATAAAAAAGATTAAAAACATCCTACTAATGGGGGATACATATCATAGTTTCCCAAATTTGTAAAATTTAACTACATGGTCACAAAGAAGACTTAGAACAAAATATGGGAATAAAGTACAACATATACCCCCTCTATATATACCACTATAGAAAACTATTGACAGGAAATCGATCGATATCTACAATAGGAACAAGGAAATTTATCACCCATGAGTCCACAAGTAAATGGAAAAATGAAAAATAATATCATTACTAATCATAATTAATGATAAGGACTTTTACTTCCAATCACATTATTCAATTGGTAAACAATGAACTCAAAACTAGAATATCATTTCTCAATGAATAAATTAATAGATAATTGAAACCATCAAGATCCGAATAAACTGATTTCAACTCTCATCCTAGTTGCCCAATCACGAATCCAAAGAATTAATATATTCAATCTCCCCCAAAAACCTTCATTTATCCAACCAAAACATCCAGATAACCTATGAATATCATAATAAAAATAAAATCATAATTCATCTACTACCACCATATATAAAATTAAAAACGTCAATATAGTGATTTCATGAAAATAATTATCCCTCAAAAACCCACCCACAAAAACACATCAAATAGATGTACCAATAATGGTAATATATAATCCAACTCGCCATTGGGAATTACTAACAATTTTTAATCATTTTATAACCACATCATCATTATGATATCCATATAGGGAATGATAATGGTCATTCAATAAATACCATATTGCAATGATTCATTCATTACACCACCCTACATAGAGTTTGATATGTATTTTGAATTGTATAAATAATCTAAAAATAAAAAATAAATAACTTATGGGATAATCCTTAGACACAATCAATTAATTTTGATTTTGACTAATCAAAAAAAAATTGTTAACTAACAAATAACATAAACCCCAACCTATACATGTTTCCAAAATGTAATCAATATATTTTATATAAACCCAAACAATTTAAAAACCATTGAAAATAAACAAAACACATAACTCACACAAAAAATAACATTTCCCATCTCGAAAATATAACCCAACAATTAAGACTCAAATTTTAAATTCATTCAAAAATAATTTTTAAAATCTCATCATGATATTTCAAAAACCTTAAAATGAATATTTTGAATCATCCCATTTAAAAACATCATTCCTCAAAAATTATTTTAGCAGTGGTTTCAAAACATTGTCCCTCTTATATATTTATCCCTATATTATAATCATTTTATGTGAAATCCATTGGATCTAATTTTAAATCCACCCATTGCATTTTTATAGAAACAAACAATTTTATAGAATATATGAAACCTCATTTTCTACCCAAATTTTTTTATAAAAACATTAACCAAAAAACAAACTTCACACATTACACCATAGCCAACACATCCCAAAATTTCAGAACATCAAAAAAAATTAATTTTAATCTATCTCAAATAATAATTGTTTCACATTATGGGAGACCTGGAATCATTACTGATTTTAGATGAAAAACCCATTGGAAAAAACACAATTTTTTAGTGTTATCATTAGATTGATCTAATGTTCCCCAGTTGGTTTTCCTGGCATGAAGATCTAGCTAGTATGTCTTATTACATCCTCCACCTTCACCTTACCCCAAATGCGATCCAAAAATTTTCTGACATGTCTAATTGGGATCCCAAAAACCGTATTAATTAAAACACATCTAATTAATCAATATAAAAATTTTAAAAAAATATCTTGGAATATCCATAGAATATCATGACTCTAAATAGATAGAATATAACTACACTACCCACTCTCTACATATCTCCAAAATATGGTATGGAAAAATAAAATAATCAATAGGGATGATATAATAATTATAAAATTTCAGTTTTGTTCAATATCTTATATGAATATCCAAACATTCCCACTTCTAGAAAAATCCACCTCAATTATCCAACATTTCCCAAATACATAGTACAAAATACATTCAACTACTGATGATATTTTTAAGAGACTAAATATATTTTAGAATAAATATAAATAAAGAAAATAAATCTAATAACACCAGATCTGGACAGGTAACCAATCATACATTAAAGAATACACACTCTAAATTTATAATATGTGATAAATCGATGGATATCATGTAACAGCCCGATATTTTATGAAAAATATTCGTTTAATTTAATTAATGTCCTATGTTTTATGCTACACCAAGATTACCTTGCGCTATATGCAACACCGTATTAGCTTGCAGTATACGCAACACAATTCCTCGATCGTGTTACACACAATTTTGATAATAGTTATTCTATGCAACATTGAGTATATATATATATATCTATCTATTCAATGTATAAATGAAATATGGTTGGATTCTGTTATACTAAACAACAAAGGATTCTTGCACAATACGCAACCCTGACTTGGCTTGCATTACACGCAATCGCGACCTTCCTCGATAGCGTGTGTTGTACACAATACCGGGTTTTACTAAACAACGATATATTATTATAATATGATTATGGATTAGCCGTTATGAATAGTATTAACTAAATTTTGAATTTTAAAACATTATTATTCATCTTACAAATTTTCTATAACATGGTATAAGAACAAAATAATTTTTTTGGGGAAAATAAGTATTTTTTAAAAAATGCAGTTTTGCAGCCTTTTGATGGCGCACCCACTTTAAATCTAGTTTTTGACATGTTTATAAGTAAAATTTGACAAAATAAAATTCTTCTTTGGAATCAAGAAATAAAAATTTACTTTGGATAAATTTTTCATATTATTCTGGTAACTTTCAAATTAGGATGAATAGTAAAAACACGCTATATTTTAATTGAAAACAACTTTTTTCATCGCAATAATTTATATGGATAAAATATAATATTGAATGGTTTTAAAGTATAAATAGATTATATTTTTACCATTTAATATAATGTATGTCATTAGCATTGATTTTACATTAAATTCGTAGGTTAAATCAATTCAATCTTTTGCAATGTTTTAAAGAAATACCCGTTTTCTTTCGACAACAGGATTAATTTTAATTTAATTTCTGCAACTTTTGTGTATTGAATTTGGAAAAATAGATTCCATATTTGGAATCAGTGGGTCCAAATTATTTTAATAAGCTACTTTTTATGTTTGGGAATTATGAATAGTAACTACGTTAAATTTTATTTACCATAGTTAAAGGTAAATCAGGTAATTAAGGGTAAATATAATATTATAAAATTATCCTAACACATGAAAAAATTATATTGGATGTGTAAAGGTAGACCCATATAACCTAAGGGTTGTATTAGATTCATTTTATGGACTTTTGACTATGAAAATAATTTAATTATTATTAAAACCAAAGAAAGTGACAACATGTTACTCTCCTAAATCTTATAAGTATAATAATTATAATTTAGTGATAAACATCATAAAACTTCAAACATGAAGGGTCTCCAGAAATATAGTAAAATTATCTACATCATGATAATTTATTTAAAATTTTTAGGGATTAAATAATTGTCATTAATGGTGATACATTATTGATACAGAAATTATTTATTAAGTGGAAAATAAGTAATATTGTTTTTATTGAAATAATAATACTCATTAAAAGGACCACAAACCTGAAAAAAAACTTATTTTTAGTGTATATATACCCCTCAATCATCCAATGTCATAATATATAACCGTTTTGAGCCTTATAAAAGTGATTATGACACTTATATTATTTTATTTTAAATGATGCCAAAGTTTTCACCTTCATAATTTAATAAATATAACAATTTAAATATTGTGATTTTATGATGATAAATTCAAGTAAAATTATTACTGAGAATGTTAATAGATTTATCTTCATCATAAGATTTTATTTTTAATTTTTCAGTATATTAAATAATTATACAAAAATGTTGTAGTAATTACTTTTTTAAGAGATAAACCAAATAAATGGTTTTAAAAATAATAAAATAAATATTATATGAACTATTGAATGTGATCCGCTAATTTTATAGATACATATGACCTTTTATGAATATATTAAAGCTTTTAGTTTGAACATATCTTCTGTATATATTTTATTTAAATTCAAATAAATGAATAGTGTTAAAATTGACACTATTGTTATTTTATAAAAATAACATACTATAAAATTGTTTAAAAATCACAAATATATTTAAAAATTATAAATTTAAATTTATATGGTCTATAATGTTATAAAGTAAAAAATTATGGAAAATTCACAACAAATAAGTAATTATTTGTTATTATTTAAAATTTAGAATTTTATTACCACAAATAAATTAAATAGAATAAATAGGGATAAAACAAAATGATAATGTTTAAAATAAGATCCATAAATGTCTAAATTTTATTGGTTTATGAGATTACAACCCTATATCATCTAAGCTTAGAATATGAGTAATTTTTGGAGGTTTTTAAGTGGGGTTAGATTTATTATAAATTAATATTGTTTAGAATTCCAAAGGTGCCCCTCTCCTCCCTTATAAAAGGGAACCTCCTCCCTCTCTTCCACACACCACATTGAGCCTTCATGCTCGGCCAAACCCTGAAAAAATCTCTTCTCCACTTCCCTAGAAACATCCTAGAGGTCCTGGTCTTCTTGAAAGACCAATTTTAGTGCCCTAACAGGAGGTCTTAAAGAGGCGCTTCAAAGAAGAGGTAATTTCCCTTACCGATTCTTTCACCTTTATTTCTTCTTCCACTTCTTCTTCTTAGGTTGTTTCATTATGAAGTAATAACATCAATATCAATCATATAATGATATGTTATTATATGTATGAAACAACCTTATTTCACCATCTATCTATCCTATAGAAAATCAAATCACCGCGAGTGCGTAAGTACGGAATACCGTCTCCACGCCGTGGTGTAATCTGTTTTCCACCACCACCATACATTGATGGGTATAATGGTGTAAATAATAACTATATATTATTATTGTAAATTGATATTTGTTCTGTAATAGTATACATACACTCCAATAAAATTCCACGATCATGAGAACGATATCATCGCTCGTGCATACGCATGGAATACCGTCTCCACGACGCGATGAGATTCATTCTCAATGATTAACCATTCATAAATGATTATAAAGTATATATAATAATTAATCATGAAATATATGACATAATAATGATTCTGGATTTATGTATATATATATATATATATATATGTATGTCATCAAATTAATTCCATTCATTTCAATGAGGAAACGAAAACAACGTTCATGTGTACGTACGGCCTACTGTCTCCATGAACGGTGTATTTCTTTCCATTTATCGATATATTATATATATTTATATTCTGAATATTTATTATATATAAATCATGTTTTACATTCTGTATGTAAGTAATCATGATCTAAGTAATCATATGAATAATTACATGTCAAAACACGGATGACAAATGAAAAGATTTTACCCAAAACGCTCTTTAACATGGAATTTACAAAAGAACAGGTAATATAAAGTAATAAGAGAACCATATATGATAACATAACAATTAATATGATTCTGTAATAAGTCAATAACATTATTTAAATCATTATACAGGAGGTTCGGATACATAGGAATCATATCAGACCTAAGGTAAGGGATAATTTTGCAAATCTCATTTTTATCCGAGCTTGCTTATGCGTAAGTATTTACTGGGGTTATTTCTATCATCCATGTCCATGTTTTATAAAAGTGTTTTCATGTATGTTTAAATTCTTTTTTACCCATTTTGACTTTTACTACATGGTATGTAAAAAATCATTCTTTGGTTTACGTTACGAGGTACTTTTTGACTTTTCTGGCAAAAGTACGAAAGGAATGTTTTTTTAACTTATACGACACGAACAGATTTTTACGGTTTTATAAAGCCATATTTTCATGAAGCTTACTCCAAAATATTTCATGACTATTTTCAAAAAAATCTCTTTCTATTAAAATTGTATGACGTTTTTTGAAAAGAAATTTATTTTGAAGAAGAAAGGATATTTTCCTCAAGAATTCATTTCAAGAGTTTTATCAAAACCATTTTCCATCTAAGTTGAAATTTTTTCATATGTGTATGTTTCAAGTGTAATTTCTATATGATTTACATGGTTTCACTTTTCTTATTATTAAATGATATCAATTTCTTTTATATGGATTATGTGATGATGGGATGATGTTTATGAAACCCATTTTATTCGTTGGGTTATTGTGAATGATTTATGTTTATTTTTGTGGAACAAGTAAGAATGATTTCATTATGAGATATGTGGGACCTATATCACCCTCCAATGGATTGGATAAAGATTTTATATCTCATGATATAGACATGGCTGGAACAGAAAGTTAAACCGGTTCAGTAATACAAGACTGAAACGAGGAGTTAACTCGATTCAGAAAGGGACTTTGTCCAGTACGATGGTCTTGGAAGCAATGTCGTGGCTAATATGGAAATCATATCATGTGATTAACGGTTGCCACAATTTCATGTTTTATTCCCATGCTATTTTATCATTCTTAATGTTTCTTTATTATCTATGCCTTACGTACTTCCATGTTTTTTGTCATTTCTCAAGCTTTTGATGTTTAAACATTATGTTCATGTTTTTAAGTTCAAATGTATATGGTATGTTTTATTTTATCCATGCTTACCCTTACTGAGCATTTGGGATCACCCTTTTGTATGTTTTATTTCCCCTGGATATAAAGAATAGTTTTAGTTAATAAAAAAATGGGAAGATATTTATGGGAGATGTTGAAGATCTTTCACCACGATTAGAAGATTACGTTCCATGTTAATAAGCTACTTTTTAATTTTAATTTAATTTCTGAAACTTTTGTGTATTAAATATGGAAAAATGGATTCCATATTTGGAATCAGTGGGTACAAATTATGTTAATAAGCTACTTTTTATTTTTGGGAATTATGAATAGTAACTACGTTAAATTTTATTTACCATAGTTAAAGGTAAATCGGGTAATTAAGGGTAAATATAATGTTATAAAATTACCCTAACACATGCCAAAATTCTATTAGATGGCTAAAAGTAGACCCATATAACCTAAGGGTCGGATTAGATTCATTTTATGGACTTTTGACTATGAAAATAATTTAATTATTATTAAAACCAAAGAAAGTGAAAACATGTCACTCTCCTAAATCTTATAAGTCTAATAATTTTTATTTAGTGATAAACATCATAAAACATCGAACATGAATAGTCTCCAAAAATATAATAAAATTATATACATCATGATAATTATTTAGAATTTTTAGGGATTACGTAATTGTCATTAATGGTGATACATTAATGATACAAAAATTATTTATTAAGTGGAAAATAAGTAATAAAGTTTTTATTGAAATAATAATACTCCTTAAAAGTCCCAAAAAACTGAGCAAAACGTATTGGTAGTGTATATATACACCTTAATCATCCAATGACCTAATATATAACCGTTTTGAGCCTTATAAAAGTGATTATGACACTTATATTATTTTATTTTAAATGATGCCAAAGTTGTCACCTTCATAATTTAATAAATATAACAATTTAAATATTGTGATTTTTAGATGATAAATTCGAGTAAAAGTTTTATTGATAAAGTTAATAGATTTATATTAATCATAAGATTTTATTTTTAATTTTTCAGTGTATTAAATAATTATAAAAAAATGTTGTAGTAATTATTTTATTAAGAGATAAACCAAATAAATGGTTTTAAAAATAATAAAATAAATATTATATGAACTATTTAATGTGATCCACTAATTTTATAGATACATATGACATTTTTTGAATATATTAAATCTTTTAGTTCGAATATATCTTCTGTTTATATTTTATTTAAATTCAAATAAATGAATAGTGTCAAAATTGACACTATTGTTATTTTATAAAAATAACATATTATAAAATTGTTTAAAATTCACAAAAATATTTAAAAATTATAAATTTAACTTTATATGGTCTATAATGTCATAAAGTGAACAATTATCGAAAATTAACATCAAATAAGTAATTATTTTTTTATAATTAAAATTTTGAATTTTATTACCACAAATAAACTAAAATAGATTAAATAAGGATAAATCAAAATGATAAGGTTTAAAATAAGATCCAAACATGACTAAATTTGATTTTTTATGATTTTACAACCCTATATCATCTAATTTTCGAATATGAGTCATTTTTGGAGGTTTTTAAGTGGGTTTAGATTTATTATAAATTAATATTTTTAAGAATTCCAAAGGTGCCCCTCTCCTCCCTTATAAAAGGGCACCTCCTCCCTCTCTTCCACACACCACTTTAAGCCTTCAAGATCGGCCAAACCCTGCCCAATTCTCTTCTCCACTTCCCTAGAAACATCTTAGAGGTAATTTTATTCTTCAAATACCAATTTTAGTGCCCTAAGAGGAGTTCTCAAAGAGGCGCTTCAAAGAAGAGGTAATTTTCGTTACCGATTCTTTCACCTTTATTTCTTCTTCCACTTATTATTATTAGGTTGTTTCATTATGAAGTAATAACATCTGTATCAATCATATACTGATATGTTATTATAAGTATGAAACAACCTTATTTCACCATCTATCCATCCTATGGAAAATGAAATCACCGTGCGTGCATACGTACGGAATACCGTCTCCACGCCGTGGTGTAATCTATTTCCCACCACCACCATACTTGGCTGGGTATAATGGTGTAAATAATAACTATATATGATTATTTTAAAGTGATATTGATTCTGTAATAGTATACATACACTCCAATAAAATTCCACGATCATGGGAACGATATCATCGCTCGTGCGTACGTACTGAATACCGTCTCCACGACGCGATGAGATTCATTTCAATGATTAACCATTCATAAATGATTATAAAGTATATATAATAAGTAATAATGAAATATATGACATAATAATGACACTGGATTTATGTATATATATATATATATATATGTATGTCATCCAATTAATTCCATTCAATTCAATAAGGAAACGAAAACAACGTTCATGTGTACGTACGGCCTACCGTCTCCATGAACAATGTATTTCTTTCCATTTATCGATCTATTATATATATGTATATTCTGAATATATATTATATATAAATCCTCTTTTACATTCTGGATGTAAGTAATCATGATCTAAGTTATCATATGAATAATTACATGTCAAAACACGGACGACAAATAAAACGATTTTACCCAAAACGCTCTTTAACATTGAATTTACAAAAGAACATGTAATATAAAGTAATAAGAGAACCATATATGATAACATAACAATTAATATGATTCTGTAATAAGTCAATAACATTATTTAAATCATTATACAGGAGTTTCGGATACATAGGAATCATATCAGACCTAAGGTAAGGGATAATTTTGAAAATCTCATTTTTATCCGAGCTTGCTTATTCGTAAGTATTTACTGGGGTTATATCCGTCATCCATGTCCATGTTTTATAAAAGTGTTTTCATGTATGTTTAAATTCCTTTTTACCCATTTTGACTTTTACTACATGGTATGTAAAAAATCATTCTTTTGTTTACGTTACGAGGTACTTTTTGACTTTTCCGGCAAAAGTACGAAAAGAATGTTTTTTTAACTTATACGGAACGAATGGATTTTTACGGTTTTATAAATCCTAATTTTCATGAAGCTTCCTCTAAAATATTTCATGACTATTTTCAACAAAATCTCTTTCTTTTAAAATTGTATGACGTTTTGTGAAAAGAAATTGATTTTGAACAAGAAAGGATATTTTCCTCAAGAATTCATTTCAAGTGTTTTATCAAAACCATTTTCCATCTAAGTTGAAATTATTTCATATGTGTATGTTTCAAGTGTAATGTCTCTATGATTTACATGGTTTCACTTTTCTTATTATGAAATGATATCAATTTATTTTATATGGATTATGTGATGATGGGATGATGTCTATGAAACCCATTTTATTCGTTGGGTTATTATGAATGATTTATGTTTATTTTTGTGGCAGAAGTAAGAAAGATTTAATTATGAGATGGTTGGGATCTATATCTCCCTCCAATGAATTGGGTAATGATTTTATATCTCATTAGATAGACATGGCTGGACGAAAAGTTAAACTGGTTCAGTAATACAGGACTGAAACGAGGAGTGAACTCGATTCAGAAAGGGACCTTGTCCACTAAGATGGTCTTGGCAGCAATGTCGTGGCTACTATGGAAATCATATCATGTGTTTAATGGTTTCCACAATTACATGTTTTATTCCCATGATATTTTATCATTCTTAATGTTTCTTTATGATATATTCCTTATGTACTTCCATGTTTTATGTAATTTCTCAATCTTTTTATGTTTAAACATTATGTTCATGTTTTTAATTTCAAATGTATATGGTATGTTTTATTTTATCCATACTTACCCTTACTGAGATTCTGAGCCCACCCTTTTGTATGTTTTATTTCCCCAGGATATAAATAAAGGTTTTAGGTACAAAAAAGGCGGAAGATCATTATGGGAGATGTTGAAGATCTTTCACCACGATTAGAAGATTACGTTCCAAGTTTCCAAAGACACTAAACTATTACGGTCATTGTGTGTCTATTTTTTTGTTATGTATTAAGTATTCCGCTAAATTAATGTAATGTTCATGTACATCAAGCTTTGGGTCTGTACATATAAAAATATTTTATAATATTGGGATGGGCATAGAAATACATAGTAGCACACCCCCCAATGATCCACATTCAAAAATTATAATTAAAAATTAGATATCATGATATTTTGACAGACAAAAATGTACTTTTTTAAAAAAATATTTATAATGAACCGATATCAAGAATAGTATAATATTAAAAACATTCCCACTTATTTTTATTGAATAAAAAAATAAAATCAAATATTTATCACAACCAAAACCATATTGGAATCCAAAATAAATATTTCAAATTCATATAAAAAATTGTGATGAAATACATTAACGTAAAAAAATATTAAAAGGATTAATAAAAATACTTTTTTTGAAATTGAATAAAAAAATGATTGAGCATGATATTAAATGGGAACGCATTTCATGTAGAAAATAAATAAAATTTTCAATATAATAGAACCATAATCAAAATAATAATTATGAAATAAATTATTATCAAGATAGAAATACCATACATCAACTAAAAATCTATGTGTAAGTGTCCAAGTATAAAAAAATAGTCACTAATGTAATGCATTTCTAAACTAGTGATAATAACATTATTTTGAAATTAATTTTGATATTTGTCCTAATAGTAACTTTAAACTAGTTATGAACTAAAACCATTGACCAATTAGCACAAATATACAATGATGAAACATTTTAATGTATCTTCATCCAGGTCCCACTCTATAAATAAAAACAAGCTTACTTGATACTGCACTCTTCGATGAATATACATATTGACATACTATTCGCATAAAAACACCTGAATGGGATAAGAGAAGAGAAGTACAAAAATAAAATTGAAAAAATTATTTTATGAAAAATCCAACATCTAAAAATAAATTAAACACAATTCATTAAAGGAAAAAACTCAAGGGGTGTATTGAGGGAAACAAAATCCCATGCCTTTAAAAAATAATTTATGTTTTTAACTAGGATTCACCAAAATTAAATCTGGGAGGTTGTGTCTCATTATCACAATTTTATATCCCTTATAAATGTTTCATAAAATATAAATATCAAATACATGATGGAAATCAATTTTTGAAATCAAAAAACTATAATAAAGTCTCTTAATAAGATTTAATCAATTATGTTAATATCCCACATGACCCCATTTATGTCTATATATTACTAAACAACATTATTTTTTTTAAATAGACTTTAAATAATTGTTTAATAATTTTAATTATATATGAATCTTAAAATTTCTTGTCACACCCAAGGAAAAAATTGTTATTTTTTTAAAATGAATATATATGTTTCAATAACATTTTAATGATCCATTTAGGCCATTATATCACTAATTTGTGTGAAAAAACTAACTAAGTCCTTTTTTAAACATGTTATTAAGTCACAAACCCATCTTTATAGAAGTGAAAATCATGTGTAGTATTATTATCTATTAAGATAATAATCTATCTTCGGAATATAATATGAAAAATTAAAAATCCAAAGAAAAAATCGTTCTATAAGTCAACGTCATTTCATGGGGAAAACCTACATCAAATCAATACAGGTAGGTCAATTAAATTTATTATATAATTAAATATACTCTAAAAAGGGTCAATAACCATATCCATTAGATGAAAATGATAATCACTAAAACTGTAGACCCAATGTTTCGACCAATCCACAGATAGTAAGGATATAAGAATAAACAATGATGAAAATGAAATGGTTTGGATGAAAAACACACATTTTAGGATCAAATATAGATCGTTAATAATTCACCATGGGTTTCTATGAGATGATGGAAATTTGGAGAATGTAAAAAAATGTACTTAGTGAGGTTTAGCTGGTGTAGGATCATAATGTGGGGTATGGGAAAACTATTTTTTCAGTTTTTTAAAAACAATCTAAAAAGAAAAATTCAATCATTTTGAAATCCATATTGTTTTCAAATCTCGATAAATCTATTTAACAGTCACACGATAACTAAAAAAACACTACATAGTTTCCCCTTGTCTCATTATTGGTTTCCTGTAACACGGTCTAGCCATGAAAAATGATCATTTTTAAAAATAAACCTATATACGTGGTTTTAAAATGGCTTACTAATACTCCTATCTAAAAATTATAGCATATAAATTTATTATATATAAAATTTCAAAATAAAAAATTAATTGAAAAAATTAAATATATAAATTGATATTCAATAATCTATATTGCAATATAGATGGTGTCACACAATTTGTAATATAATGAAACCATTATAATTTTAATGATTCTGATAAAAAACATAACATGAATAATATATATATATATATATAAATACTCGTATACCATAGAATGAATTTTGTTATTATTTTAAAAGTATATTGATATATGGAACTTTTTTAACAATTCAACCAAATTTAAAAATTTATTAAATAATTGTTGATTAAATATAAAATTAATTATAAATATTACCAATATATAATATTTACAATAAAATTGGATATAATTTTTAGTTTCAGTGAGTCAAAAGATCCATAGAACATTTTGTTCAATTTTTTTAGAAGACATATTTATTATTAGTTGAAAATATAATATTTTTCATAATAATTATGTTATATAACATCATAAAAATTTCTTAATGAATCTATAATTTAAGATAGTTTATTTTTAAAAAAATATATTTAAATGGTTATAATAATTAATATAATATAATATTTATTATTTATAAATTAAGAATCTTAATTTTAACTGCAATATTAAAATTTTTATTTTTCAAATCCATTTTTTTTATTTATATTAAATAATGTATTCCAATGATAAAAATATTTTTTTTGAATTTTTTATCCTTTCAAAAGATTTATAATTACATTATAGTTGAAGTAATAAGAATTATATTTACTCAATTTGTTGTGATAAAATAATTAAATAATATCCATTTTATTCAAAAAAACACCCCTCTCTTTCACATATAAATACACTATAACACCACCCATGAAACTTCACTTAAAATCAATCACCCAAAAAATACCTATCAAAATAACCCTTACAATGTTCTAAATTATTATTTTATCCAATAGACCATCCACTAGAACCTTATAGGTATTGAATAAGGAAGCATCTCTATGGGTGAGGTAAGCCTTAAAAATGAAAATCTTTTCCATTATATATTAACATATCACATCACTATACCTAATTATAATTAATATAATATGTATAAAATAATATAATTTTATTATAATGTAAATAAGAATGAAATATATTTTATTAAATTTTCATTCAACATAAACACTCTCAAAAACATCACTCACCCCGATTTATGTTTAGACCACCTTTGTGAGAGATGATGTTTTGGTCAAATATAGTTATCTTCAAGGTATAGAAGTGATATTATGGAACAATGATAATATTTGTATTAAAATATAGTACTTTTCAATGTTTTAGAATTATTTAATAAAGATGATATTGAGAATATAATTGATAAAAAATTAGTGTTAGTATCATTTTATAAAAAGAGATGAATTTTATGAAATATTATCCAACTTGAACCAATATAGATTATACAATAAACTATTCATAAATTATATTAATATTATAAGATTGAGATCAAATTTTATACTCCTTAAAATCAAGATCCAAATAACAAGAACTAATTAACAATATCATCATATTGATGAAGGTAAAAAAACATGGAATCAGACTTCTCAATGATCGACATTTAAACATCCTTTTGAATAATAAATAAAAATAATTACATAAAATGAATTAAAATTTACGTGGATTTTAAATTAGTAAAAAATACCTTAATTAATACACATTATATTTTTATGACATATCATTTACGAAGTATTCGATGTGTGTTTGGATCATAGTATGGGGTTCATTCAATGTTCTAATTTATTTTTTCCCTTCATTGAATTTCTATATCCTAGTATTCTTATATACTCTATTTTTACCCCTATCCAATTATTTTATAATAATTATTCAGGTGATTTGAATTTTATTATTATTATCACAATTATGTTGATTAAAGAACACATTAATGTTTTAAATTGAATGAAATAAACAAAATTAACTCTCAACTGAATTTATTCTACTGTATTTAGTATATTTTTTATTATATAACTATGTTCATTAATTGTTGTGTCCACAGTGATTATGTCATTTAAATTAAAACAAGAAAGGATACTTCTTACTACAAATAAAACTAGGATTTATCTACTAATTAAGCTATATGATGACACTATATTAAACATTATCATTATATGATTTTATTATATGGTTATTCATTATGATATAATTTTTTCCCATGTGGAACATATAGTAATGGGAAATTTAAAAGTGATGTGTGTTCGAAATAGTAGATAAACCAATATTTTTTTTATTCAGGGCATCATATCACAAACCATAATGTGTGATTCATATCCATTTTCCTTATAATATTATAAAATGATTTCATATTAGTAAAACCCAACTCATTCTTATTAATATTTTTAATTTTTTCATATTTTCCTAAATTTCGTGATGATAATTATTTTGTAATACAATTATTTCATTCTATGATTCAATTTTACTATATAAGATATATTTTTATTTTTATTTGATTATTGATGTCATCTCAGCCTCATCATTACATTGATTTACTTTATTTGGGATTTTTTAATATCTAATTATTTATTTATTCCCAATGGGTAACACATTCCGTGATTGAATAAAAATTACCTTATTGATCCAAATGAAGGTAAATACCCTGAGAGGGGTGAATCATGATATTTCATAATTTTCTCTTAGCCCCCACTAATTATATTCCTTTATATCATCAATGGATAGTTCTCTCCAACATTTTAGATAGAATATATAATTCAACAGTAGAGGGATTAAATTAATTTTCACTATGTTTACCCTTGATAGGATAATATATGGACAATTAATTATTTATTTTCAAATAACCTAAATCATTAGGTTCGCAAATTTCTTATTACTGTTTAAATTTTTTTCTAACCCTATAAGAATAAATATATTACAAGATAGAAATATCAATACTCTAAATAACATGGGTAACTCATAACTAATCCACAATCACTATTTGTACATTCCACACACAAAAACATATGTTATTCCATGGGTACTATATCAATCATTTACCATTTCATCTACTTCATGAACATCAAAACCCATAAAAAATATCATATCCTTGAATTCCATATTCTTTTTGACTTTAAATTAATTTTTATATTCTTAAAATATCCTAATAGTTAATAAAATAGTTTAGTAATACAAACACTAAAATAATGGTTTGGAATAATTTTTATCAGACATTCCACTTTTGACCATGTCGTGTGGTAGTCATATTTTAATATTTTTATAATGGTTTATTAAATCAGAGATTACCCCTGGAATTTTTATTCATTTAAAAATATTTAAAATTGGGTTACATATTATTTTTATAAACAACATATAAAATATGTTGATTCCTTCACTTTTTTATAGCCCTCACAATAATATCCATATTTTAATAAATTTTAGATTTAAAAAAATTTAGCATGTACCATCAAAACTGAATCCATTGAGTGGATACCTTTTCTGTTGTTATATCAAGAAAAAGATTGATATAATACATTATATATCACATATATAAATGGTTAATTATCATTAAGAGATTATATATTGATTGTTTAGAATGTTTAAGGCATATTGTGTAATGTTGTTCCATAACATTGAGGTTTCAAAACATCCAAATCAATTAACGCATCACTGATACTCTTCTGTGGTGTAACAAATGTCTCGTTTAGTGGTTTATCCCAATCATACTATATGATTTTAAAAAATATGTGAATATCCAAACTACATATATTAATTAAAAAACATTTATTTCTGCCATTATATTATTTTTTGTTTGGAATCTTATTTTAGGAAATGAAATCCTAGAAATCCAATTTCTGAAAAGTAATATATAATAAAAATTACATAATATTTTCATTACAAGTAAGTGGTATTATATCTATATACACATAAAAAACTCATCATCTTAAAATCTAATAATGACTATGATCTCACATATAAGAGGACTTCAACATTTTCTGAACCTTGACCCCGGTCACATCATGGTACATTCCCACAATACAAGATTTATTCCCCACATATAACATAATTATACAATATTAAAAACTATTATAAAATATCATATGTCTTTCAATGTTACATATGAAATCATTTAAATAGATTGAACCCAAAAACCACATAATGGTATTTTTAAAATAAAATAACACTTTAGATTTGTTAAAAAATTATAAATCATTTCAAACAGAATCATAAAAAATATGCCTAATTCCATTGATAAAAAGTTGGTAATGATATTTTAATTTTAATTAATACATATAATATATAAATTATTAAATAAAAAAATATTATTATAACATGTGTTAGTCTCATTACGGAAAATAACAGTTATATAAAAATATCATCAATATAAATCTTCTTAATTTTACATGATCATTTACACAAACATCTAAATAAGTCACAATTTAAATTCAATCCACCTATCTCCCATTTCTTGAACCCCTATTTAATATAACCTCGTTTTTCTCAAAATAAAGGGCATTTATAACCATTTCCATCACATAGAATGAACACATTCTTTTAAGTGAATTATTTTCTACTCCCATATCGTCAATGAAATCAATGATCACTTCATGGAGTGTTAAAAAATTATTATAAAAGGAAAAACATGTATTCATGAGATTTATTATATTATCAAAACAATTGAAAATGACATGGAGGAGAGGGAGCCATCATCTAAAATATATATTTGTATGGAGTTATTTAGACTACAAGAGATAATTGATTCCTTTAAAAATATAAATAGGGTATTCCATTAATATAAATATATGGAACTCTGTTTTTTATTTATAGATACATAATCTTTTCTTTTTATATCATAACCTTATCCTTCTAGAAATGATAATTTCTGTCAATGTTGTTTATCCATGATTGATAAATATGTTTTTTTCTAGGATTAATAGATTTTCAGTTTACACACATGAAAAAGTAGAATATAACACATTGAATACATTATCTTAATCCCATTAGTGAATGAAAATTTTCTATATACATTGTTTTCCTATTAGTATGTATTAAATATATATTTCATTCATTGTAGTGTTATACAGCCTATTAATTATCCTATAAATATTAAAATATACACGAAATAATTAACAACATGAGGTTTTATTCATATCATTTACTGAACTGTCCCAGTCATACTTCATTTACCCTTATAAATAATATCTTAGTAATAAGTTATATAACATCCAATTTTCTACACTTTGGATGTCCTATAAATTCATTACGTAAACTAATACCATCTTTATTTTTGTGGGAAATCATTTTTATAGTGTGATGGGGACTGTGAATAATATAATATCAGATATGGATAACAACATTTATAATAACCTTCTAAAAATAATTACATAACATATAATAATTATTGATATTCCTCTAATATCCATTTAAAATATCATTTGGGTTTTTATCTGATATCATATAACCCTATAATCCCCAATTCTATCCATTTATATATCTTCATTATTATAACTTTTTAGAGAAATGGGTGGTCATTGTTCATCGGTTCCTTATTGTGATAGTCACAAATAATATTTATGTTATTTCAAATAATTATTTTAATGGTGTTAATTTCATTTTTTTAATATTTTGATTATTTCAGTAAATCTGGATTCAACCACATGGTACATGCAATCAAATCTACAATATATGAGATCCACTTTATTTCCCCTTGATTAACAATTGGGAAATTATGGTAGCATAAGAAAGAGATTGTAAGATATAAATAATAAACCATATAAATAACTAAGATAATTTATGTCATATATAATGGGATCCTAAAGATAATTTTTTTTCAATGTTATGAATCAACCATCTAACTAAAAGATCATCTATATCTAGTTTTTTCAAATCCATAGGTCCAGGCACATGATTTTTTTATAAACCGAAAATATATATGTAATAATCCATGGTCCTACCAAGAAAATATAAATGCAATATCACATCCATATATTGATTCCTTAGTGATCAAAATTCCAAATAAATTGACAATGGTAAGTAGTATAAAGATTGAAAATGTATTAGATGCACCATAAGAAAATATATTCTACCACATGTACAAGGTGATCGACCATAGTAGAAAATAAATGACCATATTTCCTAGTGATCACCCATAAACTATATCAATCTGTATCAAGATTATGGAAGTGGCCGTTGATGTTAATGTGGAAACTATTAAAATAAATGTATCTATGGTATTTATTTAATTATTATATTTTTAATTATATAAATCTGACCACTATTCTGTATATAATTAAATACTAGTCAGGTTCATTTTTTATATATTATTTCCTACCAATATATTATCCTATTATATGATGATTTTTCAAAAGACAATTATAGAGAAACTATATATTTTTAAAAGATTAAAATAGACACATGGCATAAAAAGTATTAACATTTAGATATTATATTTTTTCTGAATCAAATTGATGAATGTATACTCATTTATAAATGTTTTTGCATGATGTTTTCACCATACCATTGAAATATAATCATGGATAATCAATATGTCTTCAAGAATCATTTATAACTGAATGTTTAAAATGATAAGAGAATAATAAGTTTCATAAAAATAAACAAAATACTATAATTTAATAAATTATATGCATCCTATTACTTTTTTTTGTTTACATTTTGACTTTTAAATGAACTTTAAAATGTATGACATTTATAAAATAGAAACTACAAATAACCTAAGATTGTAAGAAACACTCCTTCACATTTCCATGTCCATTATCATAGTAAGAAATGTGGAAGAGGTTTTTTACTGTAGACTAAATGTTTTCAATTATTTATTATTTATTTCTTACATACATGACAATGTTTGATGGTCTATATATCCTATAATAGTATCATGTTGTAGTGTAAATCCAAATATAGTTTTTTGACCATTTTATTTTGTTAATAAAATACATGGTTTCGAGTGATTTTGAAGAGTATGGGACTACTTCTTGATAAGAGACCTAACCCCTTGTTTATTTCCATATTGTTTCAGTATGCATCGTTCAAAAAAATTTCAAACATAAATGAATTTATTTTTTTTGGTGTTTACCAAAAAAATACATTCATGGTTATTTTTATTTTATATTTTATGTAAAAATATTTATTCAAGTGAAACTATTTTAGAAGATTGTAGATTATTATAATATGATATAATTGAGTTTTGATTGATCTTCATGGAATATTTTCAAAAATATAAAATTATATAACCATATTATTTATTTTTCGAAGATGTATTTTATAAATAATAAAATTTATTATTTAATTAACATTTGATGGATATTTTTATTGGAAAAAAATTCATCCCACTCTTGAGTTATCAATAATGACAAGAATTGGGATATTTATCATTTTGAAAATACATTTTACTATAATCACGATTTATTAGAAGATATCAAAAATTATTATAATTATATATTTATTCCTTAAAAAATATTAAATATGGGAAATAGTTTAATTTACCTCCTTTTTAAAGGAACTAATTATGATTAATGGAATATTTATATGAAAATCCATATAGATATCATTGTTATTGAAATTTTAACCATTCTTGATGAAAAATATGAAAAAACTAAAGCCGCTTGAGTGGAATGGAGAGATGAACCTAATTTTTCATATGAATTTAATTTTAATGATATGATTTATTTATATATTAATTAATACAATACCATTTTAAATTAATATTTTCTTAATGTAATACTTTTTATTTTTTTGTTAGAATGGGTTTGTTTCTAAGAACGAAAATCCAATGTTAATGCTAGTTGATTAGATATATATGAAACGTTAAATATGAAATATTTATGAAGAATATATTAGATATTATTTCTTGTATATATCTAATATTTAATGATACTGTTAACATGATATGAAAACCTGGGATGAAGATAACTGGTAATGATCATGTTATGCAAATTCTGAGATGTCAACATCATAGGTGAAGAGGAACCTTTATATCTATTGGAGAATCATATGACAATAGAAAATTTCAGAAAAATGGAATATAAGAAAGAATTTGATATATATGGATAAAATAAAAGTGAATAAAGAATAATAATTTAATTGAGTATGAAAATGGCTTCCTTTAATACCTCACACTAAAAAATGAAAGAGAAGATGAAATACGAATGTTCTATTGATGATGAATAACTTGAGAATAGTGATGAGAAAACAGATCACCTATCATGAGGATTCAAAAAAATTATAAAAAGAATTCATCAAAAAATCTAATTACTAGGTTAACCGTGGGAACAATGTAAATTGGTTGTATCTATGAAAAATGGATGATTCATGTAATGAAATAATTATTTATGAGTGAAAAGGAAAAATTCCACCTCAAGGTAGAATATCTAAATTTACTGTATAGGAAAAAATTATTTGGAAAAAATAAACTAGTATTTAAATTATTTGATATCCACATTGAGTTCCTCTAAGGAATTTTAATGTGAATCTAACTCTATCATACCAGACATAAATGACAAAGTTAACAAATTCTTTTATAAAAAAACATAACTGGTCATAAACTAGAATTTACGAATATATAATTGAAATTTAACATATTTATGATATAAAACAATGATAAAAACATTTTTCGTGATAATATATTTGATAATTTTAAAAAAATGGAAAAATTCTAGGAGATGGTGGATAAATATAAATTTATAAAGGATAAAAATGATTTATATACATACAGTAAGTATGAACTTTCTATATAAAAATAAAGGAATCATTAATTATTACATGAAGATAATGTATTAAAATTCCCATATAGAAACTAAATATGGATATCAAAATATCCATTAATAATATAGTACAAGATCCCTACATTTCTAAATGAACCACTATGATCTATGATATATAAGATATATCACTTGAAAATTAAACGAACAACTAAATTCCATTATTTATATTTGACCATTACATCCTTGTTATGAAATTAGAGGGAACGAAAAGGAATGAATTATTTATTAATGAAATATGAATTTCCTAATAAATATGAATGTTTTAGTAATTGCTTTTCAAATAATCACATAATTACTTGAAAAAGTCATATGATTCTTTAACAAAAAAAATTCCTTCAAAAATAAAATTTCTTAATTTTTATGTATAAAAAATATAACTGATTTATAGAGATTTTAGAATACGGTTTGGATAAAATGGACTTATTTTTTATATAATCATACCAAAATCATTATATGGTAATATTTTGAGAATTTTTGAAACAATTTACTTTTATTAAATATTACAAAATACTATTTTTTAGATACAATTTGTCTATGACATCATCAAGATTAAATAATGATGACAAATTTTTTAAAAATTTCTCATGACTAAATTATGGAATTATAATATAAATATATTAGAATAAATAATTTTTAAAATGTAATTGAAATTTATTTCATTATGAATATAAAAATATATTCCAGTGGCGACAAAGTGCATGTGCATCATTGTCAATGACGAATTTGGTACCTTATAGAGAATAATTGTCTGATTAAAATTAATTCCATGAATATTTTGTAACAAATTATTTATAATTGATGTGTGTGGATAGTATTTTCTATTTATAGTGTCACATCTCATTATTCATTTCCAAAATTATATGCAATGCTTGCACAAGGCGAGAATAGTCAAAACAACAAATCATAGAAATTGTCTTATTGTGGATATAATTAAATAATCCCAATGAAAGAATAAAAAATATTATATTCATCCTAACTAGTTTATTAATATTATATAAATATATTTTTTATTTTTATATAAGATATAATTATCTTTAATGATTGTGCAATACAGATGTAGTGTTTTGGAAGGAAGAAGAAAAATATAAAACAATTGTTTTTATTAAAATTATAAGAATTATTAAACAACCTAATTATGATAAATAATCCTTTTATGATAATATCATGACCAAATTATTTCGTGGGTATAATTAATGACCATTTGGATCCACATGAATATGATTAAGACCCTTATAATATTTTATTTAAAGGAATGTTTTGTTGTTCACACTATATTTTCTAATTAGTATAATATTTTAATTTATGGATTTCCTACAACAAAATTAAATAATTATTATTAATTTGAAATCTAATAAATTTATCTTCTTCCTTGAAATTTATTTTAAATTTTTAGGGAATTAATAATTAATTTAATTGTTTTCCTAATAATGAAGGAGTAATTATCTAATTAAATAAAAATAAAATAAATGGAAATTAAATTATGAAAGTAAATATATTTTTATATTTTTAGGGTAAAAAATATATTAAATTTATAACACTGAAATGTATATGAGATAATAAAAATTATAATTTCATCCTTTGATTTGATGTTTTTAACGGCATTGTTATAAACATTCGTTATTTTCACAAAAATTATTTCTCCATAATAAAAAATTTTATAGAATTGTTTCAAAATAAAAAAATTGAATATTGAAAAATATGTTAATATTATATTTAAAATTTAAACCCCTTTATATTTTTATTCCCTTTGGATGTCTTTATTAATATTTTTTGTTTACTAAATTTTTATTATTTTAATAATTCCATATTTTTCCCTAACCTCAATTATAAAAGGGGGATCGTTCCATCACTTAATATAATTACCATAATCCACATTGCATGAATTGTTCTACCACATTATTTCATATTCATCCCTTTACACATTTTACTCTTCCTGATCTCACAAAAAGGCCAATTTGAAAAGCCTTATGGAGGATCACACGGAGAAAATATTCAAGAGGTAAATTCATTTTTCTTCTCTTTTAAAATCATTCTCACTTCTACCATATCCTCAACAGTATGTAAAATTACATGACCACTCCAGTATAATATATATAATGGATAGTTGTTATGGTAATTGAATATCCTTTACCAAATATATTTTTTTATTATTAATATTTTAAATAATGAAATAGTCGTCCATGATCTCTCAACTCACTACCATCATGGAAGATGTGTTTTAATTTACAAATTCTGCATTCATGGAATATTTAATTTCACTTATAATTTCTTATATATATTTATATATATTCGTTTGATAAGAAAATACATTCTTAACAGACCATAAAACCATGAAAGAAATTCCCCAAAAACAATAAAAATATCTATATATTATTAATAAATAGTTGGAAATATGTAATAATAATACCATATATAGTATTATAAATATTAATACGGTTTTGGAATAAACCAATAAAAAAATTTAAACCATTATACAAGATGTTATAACATGTTTTAAAGATGTCTAACTAGAGTTTAAGGTATAATTAACTGAAACATAATTTTAAACGTTTTAAATATTTATTTTTTTCTAAATATTTATATATTATGTGCATGTTTTGAAAAATGAAAAAATGAATATATGTATTTGTAAATATATTTTTTAAAAGAAACGTACCTTCTAATATCTCTCATGTTTTTTTAAAAAATTTGTATTTTTATGTATTATTTTATGTACATTTCATTCCAAATCCACATTAAATTTTTATGTTTACAAAAAATCAAAGGGATTCTTTTTACCACGTACAGCATAAGAGGCCTTTCATAAATTCATGAAATGATAATTTTTATGTTATTTATTTGAAATAATTATTTTAATTATCATAAACAATTATTTCTTTTGTATGTGTGTCGTATTCCTTTAATATGTTAATTTTCTCTATGATTCATTTTACGATGATGTATTATAATTTAATGATTATGTTATTGTTGTTTGGAATTATTTATGACGAAGGGTTATACCTTTATCAAAAATGAATTTTTGGTCCATGATAACCCTACAATTCATTGTGTATGTTGAATTATGACATTAATGGTTATTCCAATTATAAGTGTGATAATTACAACAAAATGAATTCACTAGGGTCACATTGTAATGTAGGTTTGAGGCATACAAATCATATGGTAGCAACCATCGTTACACTCATAAATAAGTATGTTAAAATATTATGCCCCATGTTTCATAAATGGTTTATTTAAGTTTTCATTATATTATAAAAATATAATGTTTTCATAACGTATGAATATGATTATTTAAAGGTGAGTACTCTACATTTTTTAAAATGATCTCATATGTTCATAAGTAAATATGGATCAATGGTTTCATTAAATATTTCTATGTCCCTTATGGATATTATTGTGCTAATATCATGTTATAAATTTTTTTATTAATATGATTAATGAAGGTTTAGATAATAGTGTATGTGAAGCTAAATATTTTGTTGATTTTTCATAAATAGAATTCATGATTTCTAGACATTTATATTATGGATTAACTGTATAATATTTTAAGTATAACCCAATTTTTATTCATCTAGGTTATCATGAATGAATTATGTCTGAATTATCTGCAACGCCAAACATAAAATATCATTGGTAATTTATAAAAGATAATTATTTTTGAATAAACTAGATTATGTAATTTTAATGGATAGGTCAATATGGTTTGTATCAGAGGAGTTTTTATGTAACAGTAGAGGTTAATATTTAATTTGAATGTGAGATAAAGATACTTTATATCAACAATGTTTATTAACATATATCATAATTTGGATGTTTAATTTAATTTATGTCAATTGGATAAAAAAATTTGATAAACATATAATGGGGGTTCACAAATTATAGTATTATAATAATTTATTGCATTATCTTAATAATAATTAGTATTTTTATTTTGAAAATTAATTTAAGGTTTTAGTGTTTTTTTTCAACCTATTAAGGTTACTTATTAAAAATGGATGGTAAGAGTCCTTTTATAACCTTCTTATCCCAACCTCATGATATTATCATCTCTATTATTGAAAATACTTATTCAAATGAATTTTTTAACTTCTTGAGTATACATGTCAAAAGAAAGAAATTGTTTGAGTTATCTAAGACATACTATTTTATAAAAAAATATCATTTACTATATTTTTTTCAAATGATTTCTCAATCACAACTCTTCTAACACTACAGTATAGAGATGTTCCAGATGTGGATTGAATTATTACTTTTCAAAAATATAAAAATATACCCACAGTGAAATGGGACATGGAAATATCCAGAAATTTGGATTCAATGTAAGAATTATTTTCTTTCCAAAAATTTATAAAACATGATTGGATTGTTATTTTTGAGTCATGATGATATGAATCATATAATTTATTATTTGGTATAATTTATTAAGAAATAAAGTGGAAATCCATAATTAATGTATTATAAATAATGATTAATGACTAAAATTTTCACATATTAATGATTAAATATTTATTGTATATTTAATGATTATGAAATGTTTAATAGTTATAGTACCCTTTTGATGATGGGAGTAAATTGGGAGACTTGTTATTTATTTTGAGTTATATTTATTCATATGTTAGTCATATGAAAAAATTTATTAGATGAAAAAAATTGATTTTCTTTTTATGGAAAAAACATTAAAGGTGTGGATAACATTATGGTTTATATGATCATTCTGTATGTGTTAATTATTGGCTGCCATAGTTTTTAAAAATATGTTTTTTCAAAATTAGATTTAGTGATAAATTATGTCTTGGATGAATATAAATACAATATTGGGAACAATAAAAATAATATGGTAAATATAATTCGATGATATTGTATTTAAGTATTGAATGATAAATTGTTTTTTGGCGACAAATATGATTTTATTTTGACATTTTTGTGATTTATAGAATTTAATAACAAATATTGAAGATTATATGATTAGTTAATACACATTTTGAGGTTATACATTAAGATTCATTGATTCTATTTGAAGATAAATGTTAATAATATCTTTGATTTATATGATTCAAATTGCTTCAAATTTTTTCATTTTTGTAATAGATTTTAATATTTTTTTGTATTTTTAATTATATTTATTTTATGATGTATCTTTGATGAACATTGGGAGTTACTATATAATTTTTATATATTTATTATTTTTTGGAATAAGCGTATCATATCTTCACTATTTTTGTTTTGGTTAATTCCCAAATACATGAGTAATGGACTTTTTTCTTCTTATTTGTTTAGAGATCCTTTAAAATTGATAAAAGTGATTCAATATTGATTGATTTATAATAATTATTTAGAGAAAAATTGTGTTTGAGGTGGAAAATATATTTATGGAAGAAACTGTATTTTTAATGTTATTATGTATCCTTATGTTCATAGTATATATGTCAATTGAATTCAACAACTCTATTAAATAATTATTTTAAAATAAAAAATTATTCAGTTAATTTTATTTTAGAGAAATTAATATAATTTATCCCATTATATATTTACTCTTTTAGAGGGTTAACATCCTAATGATTATGTTCACTAAACTCTTCATTAGTGCATTTTAATTAGTTGTCTCTTCCCAGACGATGTTTCCAAAATAGAATCCTAGTACAAGTTATCTAAAAAGTTGATATGATTTTTTTGAATATGAATTTTTTGTCAATAACAATATAATATGGAAACTTCAATGTATGTTTTTATATGTGGATATTTTATAGCTATTTTGTAGTTCTAAATTACATGTGTCATTGTTTGAATTGAGTTTTAATGAGTTTTTTCATAAATTTTTAGAAGAATGAAAATTTTAATTCAATATGATTTTTGTATTTCTTGAATTAGCAATGAATTATAAATTAAATTAATTGGATGAAATAAAAGAGAATAAAAATAGTTTTTATATAATTTAATGAGGGATTGAGTAGGTTGGATCATGGAATTTGATGAAGATCATAAATTAAGTGTATAAATTAAAATTATTAGAAAGACTACAATTAGCATGTTACTATATAATTAAAAAAATTATAGTCATCCACTTGTTATAATCACTCTATCATAACATCTGTATGTCAATTTCTTATAGAATTATTTGAAACTGTTCGATTCATCATGAATACCATATCTGCTATTCATTTTATTTATTATTTTTTCATCTTTATTGATATTGTTTGTGAAGTTTCTGAGTATGGGGATCTCTACCAGTGTTGACTGAAGCTCAATATGAGGCTCTTCTTAATTGATTAATGGATATGATTATTTTACTATTATTTAATTGAGATGTAACTTCATTTCAAACATGTTATAAATATATAACCAATGTTCTATAGGGACTTAATTATTTGGTGTTTTATGAACACATTGTTATCTTGTGGACATGGAAATTCATCTGTGATTTTTTATGGTTCATAGGTGATTTTTGTTTTATAGAAATACCCAGGACTACACATTTTTCAGTTTATGAGTTTTTTAGAGGATTTTAGTTTTGGTGAAACAAATCCACCATGAGAATGTAGTTCCACGAAGAAGAAATATTCCACACATATCCTTCTCTTTGCGACGTTGAAGTTATAACATTGGCCTTCCACAAGTATATATCATTGTAGAAGTATAAGTACATGGACATAATCGTTAAATAATCTTGAATTATGTCAATAATTCAAATTGAGGATCTTTTCAAGATTATATTTTATTAGAATTAGGCCATAACTATTACATACCAACTTTAATATTACATATAGGAACTACTACCCAGTATCCATTTTTCATAAAAAAACTCTTAAAAAGAATCATGTCTAGTACCATGATTTAGGCAACATGACTTTTCCATGATCCCATCCTTGAACCTATTCATCTTTATGTCATGTGAAAAACATTTCAAAAACATGTTATGTGCATAAATATCACACTAAGTGTTACAAAATTACGAAAGGAAACATTAACCCATCAATAAATATAAATAAATGAAACGATACATTTTGATCATAACCTACCTCATGAAATCATAAGATTTATGAATAAAAAATAAAAATAAAAATTCATAAAGGAAACTTGTCGAATTCATAAAAAACATACATTATAGCCATAACTACTATATATGGAGTCACATTTGTAATACCGATCACAATATATTCCTTAAATCTCTTAGGAGAAACATTAAAATTTACGTTTGTCATGATACCCAATGCATTGGAGAGCTATCTCAGGTTCACCCACCCTCGGTTAATCACGGATCCTCCCGTATAAATATAAAATTCCCAATAATCATAAAAAATAAAACAAGAATAATTTAAGGATAACATTTCTACATTACAATAAAAATATATCAATTCCAGATATTGAAATAGACAATGCTTTATCAAAACAATTTTCCAAACCATTTAAGACATTTAATAATTATATTTTTGGAATCAATGTTTCATGTAACACATTAAATACATTAAAGGAATTACCATTTTAAAAACATTAACGTCCATATAAATAAATCCTAATTTTTTTTAAACATAGACATTAATGAGAAATATTTAGATGAATAAATAATTTAAACATTTCCAATGATATTTTTGTTAAAGTGTTTTTAACAAAATGATATATGCTTGAATAAAAAACATTTAGGAACAACATTTAATCATTACATTAATATATCATGAGAATAAAGGGATTCATGATATAATATTCCAAATGACAGTATAGACACCATATAATAGTGAATTGGAGCATAACAACAATGAAGCTTCATTGGAATTTAAATTGAGACGAAATCCCTTATAAAGGCGGTATCCTGAGATTAATGACAAATCAATGACATAAATATGAGTGAAAAATATAAATACGCCCAATATAGGTGAATATTTATTTTAAAAAAATCATATTTTATTCACACATATTCATAGCATGACATAATCAAGAAGTATAAGTTTAATCCAAAGAATTGAAATTGTGTAGAGAAGTTCCCTTACAGAAATTCGACAGCCTAACAACATCACTTTAAAATTCAGAAAATGAATAAATTAAATATAAAGGTGTAAATAATCACATGGACATAAAATTTATAGAAACTATTATTAGAGGAACATATCCCAACATTAGAAGATGTAAATTAAAACACATAACAAAAAGTAGTGTTTTAAAAAGGAAAGGGTGAAAGGTTCCCGTACTGATTTGGTAACACACGAAACATACACCCCATGAAAGTAGGATAATACAATGAAGACTTATATACAAATAAATTAATGTATATTACATTGAGAATACAATCTTGTGTAGTACAAACACAACACAAAATTAAATAGTGGAAATTTTAGCATGAATCTCACGAGAATAAAAAGTGAGATGAAAATTCCTTACCACATTGTAATCAATCAAGTCGTATAAAAAAAAGTTAATAAACAGAAAATTATTCTCATAATAACATTAATATAATGATAATAATGAAAATATATATTAAATGGAAGTACACAATACACCACATGCAATAAATTAGTGGTGAACAATGGAAATCTCAATGAATTAAAAGTGAGATAAGAAACCCCATACCTTGTGTCCAACATGACTTGTTTGTAACTTGTTCTTCCTGAATAATATAATTATTTTGATTTATACATGATTCAGAACAATTTATAAAGTTTTTTATTCCTTTTATATCACTTATTACAATGTTATAAACATTATGTAATCATATATGTTAACAATGGTCATTCTGTTGATATTAGGTACGTGAGTCAAAAATGGACAACTTATAATTAAATGTTGTCCATGTGGTTATGATTCCATTATCTATAGAATTAAATTAATGATTTAGATATCATATATATCTATTATATTTATTTATTCGTAATAGTACATATCATTTGGAGAAAAGAAATTTATTGCATTGTTCATGGAGATGGTAATCTGTATGTACGCATAAATGATACTTTGATTACTATTTAGTATTTTAATTGAATAAAAACATAATTATACATAGTTATACTATAATTACAGTATAATATCATATATAATTTAATTATATCCATCTTTTATATGTCCCACATATGGAATTAACATGTTATATCACATTGAGAGGGCGGTAGTCCACACTTGCTCAAATGAAATTATCACATTACCCACAATGGAAACCATAATGTTATGCTATAAAAATATAATAAAGAAGCATAAATAAAAATATCCAGAATATATATCATATATAAATATTGTTCTATCATAAGGTCCACCATGAGAGGCAGTACGAGATAATTGAACAATAATCGTTTCGTGAGGTGTTAGTTTGCTATCCACAAAAATAATATTTTCATCAACCATTAGATAGAAATGTGTGAATGTGTAGTTCAAATACTTCTCATAAAAACATCGTAGTGTATTGGGAATGAATGTTTTGTTATAATGGAAAATAATAAAAAGAATTTAGGGGGTTGGATAAGTAAAATAAAAAAAGGACCTAGGAGAAGACATTACCTTTGAATTGGTTATCTCTATTTGGTTTGAACCAAGAGGTTTAATTGATGTGTTTTCTGTAACATCCCTGGAAAATTTAGATATTACTTATTGATATTTATCCATTGTTGTGAATAAAAATGTTAACATTAATTTAAAGGGAATGCTATGCTCGATGGCGTACCCAATACACAACAACGAGTTTATTTGAAATCTTACGTTGCACTCTAATAATAAAATAATATTATTTTAAATGGTAGTTAACGCCTGGTCGTTGTAATGGTGGGAATGAACAGAACTAACTAAAAAATGATTAAATATGTTTGTCAAATATTTTTTCTTTTATCCAATAATTTTTGGAGGATTAAAATGAGAATGAATCCAATTATAAGAATAAATCTCTTAATATTCTTTAAAAGGTCGATTAAACGCCTTTTGATGAAAAACACTTTTTAAATATAAATTTAAAGATTTTATATCTTATATTTGAAAAAATAAAATCTTTCTTTAGAATCTGGACATCAAAATTTACTTTGTGTAAATTTTTTTTATTTTTCCGATAAAGAACAGTTTTAGTGAAAATGATATATTTTAATTTAAAACCACTTTTTAATATAAATTATTTACATGATTAGATTATATTTTGAATTGGTTTTAAAGTTAAATTAGAATATATTTTTTACCATTTAATCCAATACTGGTCATTGAATTAATTTCACTTTGAAATTGGACATAAACTAGAGTCAATCTTTTAATAGATATTATTTCATAAAAACACGCTATTTGTTTGGACAACGGGAATTACTTATTAAATTAATTAATGAAACATATATGTTTTGAATTTTGTAAAATAGACATCATTTTTGATTTCATAATATCAAATATATCTTAGGGTGAATTTTTGGTAGTTTTTCTGAAAAACATCATTTTTTTATGAATAGTGAAACCAGTAAGTGGTCGTTTAAAAACTGATTTTTCTTTTAAATGAAACATTACCACTTCTGTGATTTGAATTTAAAAAATCTGACATACATGGCTTTAATTAGTTTGTAAAATGTGGATCAATGGGATTAAAATAATTTTTTGGTGAATAGTAACTTTTATGTTTTTAATCGCGATTAGAGGTAATTAGTGTAATTTAAGGTAAAAATAATGTTATACTAATATGAAATGACCTTGACACATGTCCTACCCTTATTTTATGAGTCATGGACGACCATTAAAATCCATGGGTCAACATGAGGACCCCATGGAGCCACTTTGGTAGGAAAATGACATTAATACCTTTTTATTTAAAGTTAAAATTAAAATGTCTCAAACATGTTTTGTTTTACTAAAACAATTGTTACATGAGGTAATACTAGTCATATTTTTGACTATAATTATCATTATAAAGATAAAAATTTTCCTACATCCTGATATATTATTATAATTATTATAATTTAAATAAATTTAATTATTTATGACACCATGATGATGTGGTTACCTCATTAATGAACGAATTAAATAAAATGAAAAGATTATGTAAACTATAAGACTTTCACTTGTCAAAAAACAATTGGATGAGTATATTGAGAAACCTTATCACCTTAGCCTCAAAATATATCTTTTGGGGACCTTTAAAATCCGAAAATAATTATATAATAAAGTAACATTTTATAACATTCCAAGAGTGCCCCTCATCCCCTCTTATAAAAGGCCCCCATCTCTACCTCTTTACCCACACCTATCAAGCCTTTTTCTCGGACAATACCTGCCCATTTCACCACTCCACATCCCTGTATTAATCATTGTATCCCCACCTTGGGCAGAATGCTCTTCACAAAACCCTTTTGGTTCAAAAAAATGGAGTTACCCGATTTGAAGGCAAAGTATGCTTTAATGTTTTTTGTTTTATTTTGCTTCTCCAACCCCATAAAATCTTTTTATTATTTTCATTTGTAACAAAAACAGTATCATAAATATATTAGGATATTGTTATAAGAATTATTAGAGCTACACTTACACACACCTCCATCTAATGGTTGACAAACATACTGTTTCTCTGGATGGCGAATTTCTGTCTCACGAAACAATGATTGTTCAATATTATTTGAACACATTCAAAGGTTGACATTAAGATGTCACTGTATTTATATATGATATACAATATGTTTATGTTTTACTTAAGATTATATATTTTTCATTTATGTCATACATTTATGGTTTCCCTTATGGGTAAACACGATATCTTCATTTTAGGAAGTGCGGACTACCGCCCCCTCAAAGTGATTTGATTTGTTAATTCCATATATGGGACGTATAAAGGATATAGTTAATGATATTGTATATGAAACTATACTGGAGTTATAATATACCTTTAAATCCTTATTTTTTCATTCCATTAAAGTATGAAATAGAAATGAAAGTAGCGTTAATGCGTACGTACAGCTTACCGTCTCCATGAACGGTGCATTTAATTTTTTTATCCCCAAATGTAATGTACTATTATAAGTACATATATATAATGGATATATATGATTAATGTTAAATATAAATGATGAATATCATAAATAAATTAATATATATATATATATATCTCTTTCATTTAGTTTTAATTCCATTAATATGACATGGAAACGAAAGTATCGTTCATGCGTACGTACGGCTTACAGTCTTCATGAACGGTGCATTTCATTTCTTACCTCTAAATGATTATGTAATATTATAAATGAATGTATATAATAGATATATATGATATATATGATATATATGATATCTACATCATTAATTTCATTCTTGAAATAATGGATATTTTGATAAATGAACAACTAGTTAATATAAGATGTTCACTTTTGACACAAGTACCAAGTATCGACAAAACAACAGTTATAAACTTAAATAATTACATTATGTTCATAACATGGTAATAATTGATATAAGAGGAATAATGAAATTGAAAAGGTTATTAAGTATGTATAAATTCACTCAAGTTTATTATTTAGGATATTAAATAACGTTCGAGTCAAGTCGGACACGAGGTAAGGGATCCTACCCCTCTCTTTCTTTTTTAAGTACACTCTTTTAAGTCATTCCTTTTAAGCTCATATTCCTTATGATTGGGATGTTATTTTATATTACTCTTACTATAATTTTTATGTTCATATTATTATAGACCCTATTTTCTCTCATCAAACCATTTTGGACGTTTTGAGTGGCGCCATTAGGCTGCCGAATTTTTGTAAGAGATCCAACCTCGCTCTTTCTTTTTATGTACTTTCCTTTATTTAACATATTTTAATCTCCTCTTTTTTATGTTGGGGGATGTTTTTTTATATTACTATTGCTTTAATGTTTATGTTAATGTGATGAGATACCCAATTTGAACTCTTCAATCCATTTTTGGAAGTTTTAAGTGGCGCTGTTAGGCTACCGAGTTTTCGTAAGGGATTTTTCATCTCACTTTTATTCCCATGATATTTATGCTACATTTTCCACCATTTCCTTTGAGTGGTATATGTAATTCACATTATTCTACTATTTTTTTAATATACTTTAGTTTATTAGTATTTACATCAATTATCTATTGTCCTTCTTTCATGGGGTGTATGTTTTGAAAGATACCCAAGTCGGTAAGTGAACCTTCCACCCTCCTCTTTTTAAAAGACTTCTTTTGTTGGGTCTTTTAATTTACATATTTTAATGTTGGGATATTTTATTCTATATCCTTATTGATATAAATTTTACGTCCAAGTGATGAGATACCCTTTTTATCTCTCATCAACTCATTTTCTGAATTTTGAAGTGACGTCGTTAGGCTGTTGAATTTTTGCAAGGGAACTTCTTAACCCAATTTTGATTCTATGGGATAAACATTTACTCCATGAATATATTGTTCTATGAATATGTGTGAATAAACTCTGATTGTTTTACACTTAATATCCACTTATATTTGGTTTATTCGTTTGTCATACATAATTATGTAATTGATTTATCCTTAATCCAAGGATATCGTCTTTGTAAGGGACTTCATCTCAATCTCCTTTCATTGAGGAATATTTTGTTCTAATACAAGGCTTTCTTTTATACGGTGTATAAACCCCTTTGACATTTTAATTTTATACAAAAGGAATCTTTTTCTAAGAATCATTTTACAAAATGACAAAAAAAGAAGGTTTCTTTTAATGTACGCGGTGAAACTGACCTTTTCCGCCGCTGCGAGTATTATTTGGTCTTTGGCTTCCTCAACTGGCACTAATGTTTTTAAAATTAAATAAATACCATATACTCTTTTATGTATTTTGGTATTGAAAATGTTTTTTATAATGGATTTGTTATGTCAATATATTTAAGTGATATATTTTGATCCAAGTGTGGAAATGTTTTCTTTCCATTATATTTGTTTTATATCTTATGATTTTATAATGGCACTTGGAAATTTGACGGAAGGTTACGTGATAAAC
The DNA here is from genome assembly GCA_963277665.1 of Viscum album. Classification (NCBI taxonomy): domain Eukaryota; kingdom Viridiplantae; phylum Streptophyta; class Magnoliopsida; order Santalales; family Viscaceae; genus Viscum; species Viscum album. The sequence continues at coordinate 1,148,311,068 of OY728148.1, forward strand.
CATATGATGGGTGGTTCCGTGAATACTAGGATTGGTGGTTACGTTATAACCTCCAATTCATTGGGTATGGAAGTCGGTCTTATGGCTATTCCATTAAGTGATATGTGTTGAAGTCGATCGTATAGTTATTCCATTTAAGTATTTTTATGTCCCAAGTTACCTTTATATGTTATGTATATGGGTTTTATGGTAATCTATTGGTTTAAAAAGGGTATGTAAAGATATTTTATTCATTGAAGAATTTATACTACTTCATAAAGGTCAAAAGTATTACTTTGATAAAGAATTCATGGTTTACATGTTGTTTTGAAAAACTAATAGTTTTCCTCTTTGTGTATTCCTTACTGAGATTTTTATGCTCATCCCCTGTTTTTTTTTGAATTGTTTTCAAGAATACATAAAGTTGAATAGGGTCAAGTAGGGGATCAATGAAATGTCAAGCTGTCTAAAACATGGAACTAGATATGTTTCTTTTTAAGAGTTTTTATTTTATGGAAACATAGTAGATGTGTCTACTTTGTAATCTTTTCATATGTAATAGTTAGGTCTTAATTCTCTATAACTCTAATCCTAAAAATATTCTCAATGTGAATTATTCATTTAATTCAATATTAAGTAAGGTTTAAGGCAAGGGCCTTATAGTTGGTATCATAGGTCTGTTTAGATAACTTTAGAGGTTAGGGTATTCATTAAGCCTAAGTGACAAGTTGTGTTTAACAACAATGGCTATTATATTAGATGAAGTCATTGTTATTTTTGAATGTTGGAATGAGTTTGAGATAACTTGGGTAATTATATCTTAGTGTTTATCTTCCCCTTTAGTACATGATGATTTTATTGATATACTCACACTGAAATTTTTGGGTTTTAGTAAATATATGGATCTAGAAAGCACCAAAGTGACAATGGGTATGAAGGAAACTATGGTGGTTCTCTGATTAAGAGACTAGATGAAATGGGGGATTCAATGAGGAATCTCATTGTTATTCTAAACTATCTATCAAGGGTTCATGATTAAAAACTTGTACCTTGGTGAGATCTCTAAGGCATCATGTACAAGAGAACCAACTAGATGTGGAAGTTCAGGTAATAATTATAAAGGTAACCATTAGGGTTTATATGATCCTTACTTTTGATGTAATTCTGGGTTACTATATGTTATGATGGAAAATTAAAGACATAAGATAAACTTGAGGTTAAAATATGATATGGTTATTTTGATGAATTTATCTCTTTTCGTGGAATGTTATAAAAATATATAGTTTTTGAAAAGGGACAACACACAGACCGTGTTAAAACCCGTCGAGTTGGACGAAGCCACGGGAATCGAACCCCCAACCAAAGTGCAACTTGTATTTATCTCCTACAACTGGACTACGTGATGTCCCTGGTTAGTTTTACTAATTCTTTTTAGTTAGACGATTTTATGAATCAATAGTAAGTGGATTTTGGGTTATCTATGGAAATTATTAACCTATCATAGAGGATATGTGATTAGGTTAATTACTTTTCAATATGTGACTTCAAGAGAAACTGATGTTTTTGGAGATAAATTTTAATTTATACCTTAGGAGACTATGTGATTAAATCCATCAAATATTTGGGTATCAATCTTAGTTTGGATTACATTGAAAAATTTTATGGATAGCTGTTTATTGAATGGTATTTGTTTAACTTTGGGTATTCTTGGAAAATTTTTTGAGATTAAGAGTATCTTTTCTTTTTATAAAGGACTATCCTTTTTGAGGATTATCTGATCTTGTACTAACATTTTTGGTTTTGGTTAAGGTCTGAAGACATGGAAAATGTATAGTTCTCTTTTGTGGATTAGGTGGTTATCTAGAAGTTGATTATAGTGATTTTAATGTGAACAAGCCATCCTAAATACTCATCATTTGGAGAGAGTATGAGTTTGTGTTAGAAATATGGTAAAAGATGAAAGTCTACAAGACAAGTAAATATGTTTCCTTTTGATTTAGTTATGCTCAAAAAATAAGTTCCTAAATTAAAAGAAACTTAAAACAAAAATGTTGTCTGTTAACTTTTCCTACTGGGGAATCCAATACCGTTTAACCCATCACATGTTTGTGATTTTCTTGATGTTAACTTTCTCCTAAACATGTTTTATATCACTCTACCTCAGAGCATGACCCTTTGATTTTTATTCCATGTCCATGTTTTCCTACATGGAATCCTAATATGGGTTAACTCGGGTGACCTTTTTACTTCTCTTTCTTTATTTTAAAGTTATAGTTTTACAGACTCTTGTTTCGATGTGGGACTTTCAATGAAGTTTCCGAGGCCATTTTTAAAATTGTGAGGTTGCATTTCCCAAAAGGGGGGAAGGATGTAACATCCCTGGTAAATATAGAATATTACTTTTTCATATTTATCCATTTTAGCAAATAAAAATGTTAATATTAATTTAAAGGGAATGCTATGCTCGATGACGTACCCAATACGCAACAACGAGTTTCTTTGAAATCTTATGTTGCACTCTAATAAAAATATAATATTATTTTAAATGGTAGTTAACGCCTAGCCGTTGTAATTGAGGGAGTGGACAGAACATACTACAAAATTATTATATATGTTGTTCAAATATTTTTACTTTTTCCAATAAATGTTAGAGGCTTAAAATGCGAATGAATCAAATTTAAAGCATAAATCGTCTAATATTGTTTAAAAGGTCGATTAAACACCTTTTGATGAAAAACCCTTTTTAAATATACTTTTGAATATTTTATATCTTATATTTGACAAAATAAAATCCTTCTTTAGAATCTGGACATCAAAATTTACTTTGTGTAATTTTTTGTTATTTTTCCGATAAAGAGCGGTTTTAGTGAAAATGTTGTATTTCAATTCAAAACCTATTTTTAATATAATTTATTTATATGATTAGATTATATTTTGAATTGGTTTTAAAGTAAAATTAGAATATATGTTTTCCATTTAATCCAATAGTGGTCATTGGAATTAATTTCACTTTGAAATTTGACTTCAACTAGTGTCAATCTTTTAATAGATATTGTTTCTTCAAAACACGCTATTTGTTTTGACAGCGGGAAATAATTTTTAAATTAATTAATGGAAATTAAATTTTTTTAATTTTTTAAAATAGACATTATTTTTTATTTCAGTATATCAAATATAGTTTAGGCTGAATTTTTGGTATTTTTCTGAAAAACATCAATTTTTGATGAATAGTGAAACCACTAAGTGGTAGTTTAAAAACTAATTTTTCGTTTAAATAAAACATTACCACATATGTGATTTGAATTTCAAAAATCAGACATACATGGTTGTCATTTGGATGTAAAATGCGGTTCAATGGGATTAAAATAATTTTTTGCTGAATAGTAACTTTTATGTTTTTTATCACGATTATAGGTAATTAGTGTAATTTAAGGTAAAAATAATGTTTTAATAATATGAAAGTTCCATGACACATGTCTTACCCTTATTGTATGAGTCATGGACGACCAATACAATCCATGGGTCATCTTGGGGACCCCATAGAGAAACTTTGGTAGTAAAATGACATTATTACCTTTTTATTTAATGTTAAAATTAAAATGTCACAAACATGTGTTGTTTTACTAAACCAATTTTTACATGGGGTTATACAAGTTATATTTTTCAATATAAATATTAATTAGAAATATAATAATATTTCCTACATCATGATATTTTTTTTAATTTTTAGACATTAAATATATTTAATTTTTTATGACACAATGATGATGCAGCGATTACCTCATTAATGGTCGAAATAAATAAAATGAAATGATAATGTAAAATATAAGACATAAACTTGTCAAAAAAACTATTGGATGAGAATATTTCGAAACCATAACATGTTATGCACTATAGTTTTCATTTGGGGACCTTTAAAATCAGAAAAGCATTATATAATAATTTAACATTTTATAACATTCCAAGAGTGCCCCTCCTCCCGTCTTATAAAAGGCCCCCACCTCTACCTCCTTACCCACACCTCTCAAGCCTTTGGCTCGGCCAAAACCTGCCCATTTCACCTCTCCACATCCCTCTCTTCATCATTGAAGCCTAAAATTGGGCAGAAAGCTCTTCAAGAAACTCTTTTGGTTCAAACCAAAGAGAGTTACCCGATTTAAAGGTAATGTCTTCTTTACTGTTCTTTTCTTTTATTTTTCTTCTCCAACCCCCTAAAATCTTTTTATTATTTTATTTTGTAACATAACCAGTATCTTCAATATACTAGGATGTTTTTATAAGAATTATTCTAGCTACACTTCAACACACCTCCATCTAATGGTTGAAGAACATACTGTTTCTGTGGATGGTGATTTTCTGTCTCACGAAACGATGATTATTCAATATTCATTTAACACCTTCAAAGGTGGACATTAATATGTCACTCTATTTATATATTATATATAATATGTTTATTTTTTCCTTAAGATTATGTATTTTTCATTTATGGCATACCTTTATGGTTTCCATTATGGGTAAACGTGATATCTTCATTTTAGGAAGTGCTGACTAACGCCCCTCAAAGTGATTTGATTCATTAATGCCATATATGGGACGTATAAAAGACAAAGATAATTATATTATATATGATACTATACTGGAGTTATAATATACCTTTATATCATTATTATTTTATTCCATTAAACTATGAAATAGAAATTAATGTAGCGTTCATGCGTACGTACGACTTACCGTCTCTATGAACGGTGCATTTCATTTCATATCCCCAAATGTAATGTACTATTATAAGTACATATATATAATGTATATATATGATGTATGTTACATATAAATGATGAATATCATTCTGGAATTAAAATATATATATCTCCCTCATTTATTTTTAATTCCATTAATAAGACATAGAAATGAAAGTAGCGTTCATGCGTACGTACGGATTACCATCTCCATGAACGGTGCATTCCATTTCTTACCTATAAATGATTATGTAATTTTATAAATTCATGTATATAACGTATATATATGTAATATATGATATCTACATCATGAATATAGTTCTTGACAAAATGGATATTTTACTACATGAACAACTAGTAAATATAAGAAGTTCACTTTTGACTTAAGTACCAAGTATCGACAAAACAACCGTTATTAAATTAAATGATTTCATAATGGTCATAACAAAATAATAAGAGATATAAAAGGAATAATGAACGTGAAAAAGGTTCTTAAGCAAGTAGAAATTAACTCAAGTTTATTATTCATGTGATTAAACAATGATCAAGTCACGTCGGACATGAGGTAAGGGATCATACCCCTCTCTTTCTTTTTAAGTACACTATTTAATGTCATTCCATTTAAGCTTATCTTCCTTATGATTGGGATGGTATTTTATATTACTCATACTGTAATTTTTATGTTCATATGATGAGAGACCCTATTTTCTCTCATCAATCCTTTTTGGAAGTTTTGAGTGGCATCGTAAGGATGCCAAATTTTTGTAAGAGATCCAACCTCTCTCTTTCTTTTTAAGTACACTCCTTTATGTCACATCATTTAAGATCCTATTTGTTATGTTGGGGAATGTTATTTTATATTAATAATTCTGTAAATTTTATGTTAATTTGATGAGATACCCTATTTGATCTCATCAATCCATTTTTGGAAGTTTTAAGTGGGGCTTTTAGGCTGGTGAGTTTTCGTACGAGATTTATCATCTCACTTTTATTCCTATGAGATTTATGCTACATTTTCCACCATTACCTTTGAGTGGTATATTTACATAAAATTATTTTACTCTTTTTGTAATATAGTTTTTTATGATTATTTGCATCAATGTTGTATTATACTTCTTTTATGGGGTGTATGTTTTGAAAGATACCCAAGTCGGTAAGGGAACATTTCACCCTCCTCTTTTTAAAAGACTTATATTGTTGGGTCTTTTAATATACATATTATAATGTTGGGATATGTTCTTCTATATCATTATTGATGTAAATTTTATTTCCAAGTGATGAGATACCCTTTTTATCTCTAATCAACTCATTTTCCGAATTTTGAAGTGACGCCTTTAGGCTGTCGAATTTTTGCAAGGGAACTTCCTAACCCAATTTTGATTCTTTGGGATAAGCATTTACTCCATGAATATGTCGGTCTATGAATATGTGTGAATAACCTCTGATTGTTTTACACATAATATCCACTTATATTTTGTGTATTCCTTTTCCACACATAATTATGTAATTGATTTATTCATTATCCAAGGATACCGTCTTTGTAAAGGACTTCGTCTCAATCTCCTTTCATTGAGGCATATTTTGTTCTAATACAAGGCTTTCTTTTATAAGGTGTATAAACCCCTGTGAATTTTAATTTTATAAAAAAAGAATATTTTTCTACGAAGCGTTTTAAAAACAATAAAAAAGAACATTTCTTTTAATGTACACGGTGACAACGACCTTTTACGCCGCCGCAAGTATTATTTGGTCTTTGGCTTCCTCAACAAGATGTAATGTTTAAAAAATTAAATAAATAACATATAATATTTTATGTATTTCGGTATTGAAAATTTTTTTTGTAAGGGATTTAGTATGTCAATATATTTAAGTGATATATTGTGATCAAATTGTGAAAATTTTATCTTTCCATTATATTTGTTTTTTGTCTTATGATTTTATAATGGACTTGGACATTTGACGAGTGGTTACATGATAAACCATATGACGGGTGGTGCCGTGAATACACGGATGGTTTGTTACGTTATAACCTCCAATGCATTGGGTATGGAAGTCGGTCGTATCGCTATTCCATTAAGTGATATGTGTGAAATTCAACCATATGGTTATTCCATTTAAGTATGTTTATGTCCCAAGTTACCTTTATATGTTATGTATATGGGTTTTATGGTAATATTTTCATTAAAAAGGGTATGTAATGATCTTTTATTCATTGAGGAGTTTATAATACTTCATAAAGGTGAAATGTATTAATTTGATAAAGAATTCATGGTTTACTTGTTGTTTTGAAAAACTTACAGTTTTCCTCTTTGTGTATCCCTTACTGAGATTTTTATGCTCATCGCAAGTTTTTTTAAATGTTTATCACAGGACATAAAGTTGAATAGGGTCAAAGAGGGGATTAAGGAAATGTCAGGATGTCTAAAACATGGAACTAGACATGTTTATTTTTAAGAGTTTTTATTTTATGGAAACTTAGTAGAAGTGTCTACTTTGTAATCTTTTGACATGTAATAGTTATGTCCTAATTATCTAAAACTCTAAACCTGAAAAGATCCTCAATGTGAATTATTCATTTAATTCAATATTAATTAAGGTTTATGGCCGAGTTCTTATACCTTCTACCTAAGGTAAGGCTTCTAAGAGGAATATAGATATCTTGAGATATTATTTTGGTAGGGTTTGGATGAAACAAGGGGCTTGAGAGGTGTGAGGAATGGGATATAGGTGATTTCCCTCTATAAGGGGGAGGACATGCTCTTTAGGAATATGTGAAAAGATATTTTTTATAAAATTATTTTCGGTTTATAACGGTCCAAAACTAAATAAATTCAAATATACGATGACTCATGGCCGAAATAAAATCATCCAATAGTAATTGGACATGTTTTGGATATTATTTTAATCATTATAATTATATTTATTTAAATTATTTAGTAATGAGGTAAATATTGCATCATTATTGTTTCATTACAAATTTTTTTATATGATTTATAAAAATATTAAAAATATAAAATGAATTAGGAAATATTTTTAGATTTTAAAATAATATTTATAGTAGAAAATATAACTTGTATAACCCTAGTTAAAAATAAATTTACTAAAAGATAGTTGTTAATGATATTTTTCTCTTTAGTGAAATTTAATTAAAATAACGTGTCATTATCACTCCCATGTGGCCCCATGGGTTTTCCAAATCGATCAAAGGATTCCCATGGTCGGATATGTATCAATCAATAGGATTATGACACATGTTACTCTAATTTTATATTATAATAATACTATTTGTTTACCCTTATTTACCAGATTTACCCTTTAACCATGGTAAATAAAATATTTACTGAAGTAAGCATTCAAAATATCTAAAAATAAAAGTTATGTATTTACACAATTTTGTCCTATTGATACCAAATATGGAATCCATTTTTCCAAATTTGAAACACATAAGTAGATGATATTAATTTAAAATTAATTCTCACACTCATTAGAAAAAGCATGTTTTTAAGAAATAATAACTATCAAAAGATTGCCACTTGTTTATGTCCAATTTTAATCTGAAATTACATTTAATGACCAAAATTGGATTAAAAATAAAAAATATAATCTAATTACACTTTAAAACCAATTAAAAATATTTTCTATACATATAAATAAATAATATTTAAAGGTAGTTTTGAATTAAAATACAATATTTTTCACTATTCATTAAAAAATGGACTTTATAAGAAAAATATCAAAAATTTATCCAATGTGAATATTGATGTCCCCATTCAAAATAAGAATTTTATTTTTTAAAATAAAACATATAATAATGAAAAAAAAACTATATTTAAAAAGGGTTCGCAATCAAAAGGCTGTAAAATGACCTTTTAAAGAATATTAGAGTATTTAATGCTTAAGAAAGGATTCAATATTATTTTAATCGTCTAAATTTTATTATATAAATGTAAAGTCATTTATCAAACATCTATAATAAAATATTAGTTAGTGCTATTAATTCTTTCTAATACAACTATTATGTGTTAACTAACATTTAAAATAATAATTATTTTGTTTTGTTTTTCGGTATAACTCAACATTGTATGCAACATCAGATTTCAAAGAATCTCACTGTTGCATATCGGGTACACAATCAAACACATCACCCCATTAATGTAAAATTAATATTTATTTCATAAATTTTAATAAATATTACAATTTCATATTCAATATTTACCTGGGATGTTACATCCTTCCCCTTTTTTGGGAATTGTGTCATCATAATTTTAAATTTGGGATTGGAAAAATCATTGAAATTCCCACATTAGAAGAATTGTAAATAAAACTATTACATTAACCAAAAAGGACACCCTAGCCAACAGATAAAAGGATTCTATTACAACATTGATATGTATGAGAAACTAACTCTCATAGATTAATAGAGAGTGATATTGAACATGATCACAGAATGTTAACCACCAAATTAAAATAAATTTGTGGTTGGGTAAAATTATGATGATAAATGGGAGCTTTGAAAATATTTGCTTCAATATTATTTTCATAGAGTTGAGGAATTTTATTAATAATTAGACAAATATCATATGGAAATATACTTAATTCTCATATAGAGTGTCATCCTTTAATAAAATTCGATGACAAGCTCATCATTTCTCAAAATGGTAAGTATTCAAGATGACTTGGTCTCATTGAAAGCACTATAATCAAATTATAGAGAATCACATAATCCACAAATGATGAACTATATATTTTCCATGTGTTTAGACATTAACCAAAACCAAAATGGTTAGTACAAATCAAATAATCCTAAAAAAGGATAATCTTTTTCCAAAATGAAAAACTATTACTAATCCTAAAATTATGTCAAACAATATCCAAGGTTCAACAAAGACCATTCAATAAAAAACTACCCATAAAATTACTCAAAGTCATCTAAACAAATCCGGAAACCCAAATCTCAGAATGATTTGAGCACAAAGTCTTCCAATATAAATCATAACATTTATCTCCAAATAAAATTGACTACTCTTAATGTCTCAACCTAAAGTTTAATTAATAAAATAACATATTCTCTATGATAGTTTAATCATTTCCAAAAATAACCCAAATCATCATACATCCATAAATATAAACATATATTCTCACAAAATAACATTCCCCCAGTACTCATAAAAAATTTAATTCCCTGAATAACATTTTCAAATATCAATCTTTAGGGTTACACATATATTAAAAATTCTTCCAAATTAATCCCATCCTCAAACGAGCCTTAATACGATTAAGCATTTAATCATAATAAAATCTATTATTTCTCTGGAATCCTATATAAGTTTACTTCAAACTCATTTTACATTCTTCATGATCTGTTAATCAATCATTACCAACTTATCCTAAAATAATTATTTCCTAAATACAAAATCATGAGTCATGTCCTAATATTAAATAATATCAAATAATATGTTAGGAAATAATCCATACCATTCATTTTTAATTGACAGTTTCTTCATCATCAATTGGAATAGAATTAGGTATTTGTAAACATATATTTGTACGATCCTGGTGATCCCATTCTTGAAACTTCTTCGTAGTACATCTGTTTGTATAATGACCATGCACACCAAATTTAAAAAATTCAATTGATCCCTCATAAAAAACATTGTTCCCTTTTCTAGAGTCAACTGGATTCTTCCTTTGTCTATGTAAAGTTCTTAATTTATGACCTTCATTTCTACATCTATTGAAAATCACTGTCCATTTGAACATTTTTTCTATTTGTTTCTTTCCACATCCTTGACACATAGGTTTTTGAACATACTTACCTTTATGATTATTACCTAAACTTCCGTAGAGATTTTCTATTCGAAAATATGAATCCTTATAAAAATCACATTGGATCAGGTGTTAAATCATGACTCCAGATAGTTGGTTGAGAATAACCACAAAAGTTCTCATTGTAGCTCCAATTTCATTCAATTTCTAATTCATAAAACCGTCACAGTTTCCTTCACATCCTCTGTTAATTGGGTGCCTACTAGATCAAATATTTTACTAAAACCAAATAGTTTAGTGTGAGTATATCAGTAAAATCATCATATAATATTTTATGAGGAGGGTAAATACTATGATATAGTTATACATTTTATCATAAAATCATGCAAATTATCCAAAATAAATTTGACACTATGTGAAATCCAAATAATTTTCGTAATTTCACTTATGCTTAAAGAACACCCCAACCACTAAACTTATCTAAACTTTCCTCTAATTCCAACTATAAGTACTCGGCATTAAACATGACATAACCTTGAATTATGTTAACAATTCGCATTGAGGATCTTTTCAGGTTTATAGTTTTAGGTAATTAGGCCATAACTATTACATAGAAATTTGAATATTATATGTAGAAACTACTAATGAATTTATATTATTTCATAAAATAAAAACATTTAAAAAGAAAACATGTCTCATTCCATGTTTTAGACAACATGACATTTCCTTGATCCCATCATTGACACTATTCATCTTTAAGTCATGATCAAAACATTTCAGAAACATTGGATTTCCACCAAAAGATTATTAAGGGTTACAAAATAAGGAAAGGAATCATTAACCCATTAATAAATATAAGTAAATGAAACCATACTTTTCGATCATAACTTACCTAATGAAATCATATGATTTATGAATAACACATAGAAATAATAAATCATAAAGGTAACATATGGCATTCATAAAATACTTATATTTTAGCCATCAGATCTACATATGGAGTCACATTTGGAATACCCATAATAGTATATTCCCTCAATCTCATAGGAGAAACATTAACATTTACCTATTTCATGTAACCCAATGCACTAGAGAGCTTTCTCGGGCTCACCAGCCCTAGGATTATCACAGATCCACCAACATATGTAAACAATTCCCAATAATCATAACACATAACATAAGAATAAAGTAATGATTACATTTTAACATTACAATCACTATATATCAATTCAACATATTTAAATAGACAATTATTAATCAAAACCTTTTTCAAAACCATTAATATCACTTAATAAAAAGATTTTTAGAATCAAAGTATCCCATAACACTTTGAAACATTTTATGGAATTAACATTTTAAATCATTAACTTCCATATAAAAATAGTCATGAAAACCATATTTATAACATGGAATTTAATGAGAATGATTTATAAGAATAATGCTTTAAATCATAAAAATGTTATTTTAGTTAATGAGTTTTTAACACAATGAACGACACCTGAATAAAATTAATTTAGGAAAACAATTTAATCAAAAAATTATATCATCTTGAGAATAAAGATATTAATGATATAATATTCCAATGGACAGTACATACGCCAAATAAGAGTGAGTTGGTGCATAATGACAATGAAGTATCAATGGAATGTAAATTTAAATGAAATCATTTATAAAGACGGTATCCTTAGATTAAGGCTAAATTAATGACATAATTATGTGTGAAGAATATTAATACACCCAATATAAGTTGATATTAATAGTAAAACGATCTGATTTTATTCACATATATTCATAGCATTACATATTCAAGAAGTATAAATTTAACCCAAAGAATTGAAATTGGGTGAAGATGTTCCCTTACAGAAATTCGACAGCCTAACAACATCACTTTAAAATTAAGAAAATGAATTTAATTGATATAATATGGTATCCCATCGCATGGACTTAAAATTTACATAAATAAGGATATTTTTTAACATATACAAACTTCATAAGATGTAAATTAAACACATAACAAAAAGAAGTCTTTTAAAAAGAAGAGGGTGAAAGGTTCCCTTACCGATTTGGTAACATACGAAACATACACCCCATGAAAAAAGGATAATACAATTAAGATATAAATACCCATAAATTTAAGGATATTACACAATGGATAAAATCATGTTCATTTCATACACAACACAAAATTAAATAGTGGCAAGTATACCATGTATCTCACGAGAATAAAAAGTTAGATGAAAATTCCTTACCACATCGTAATCAATTGAGTTGTATGACCAAAACATAATAACCAACAAATGATTGTTATAATGAAATGAATTTTAAGAGAATAATGATAATATATATCAAATTTCAGTACACAATACACCACATGCAATATATTAGTGTTGAATAATGGAAATCTCACGGAATTAAAAGTGAGATAAGAAACCCCTTTCCTCATGTCTGACTTGACTTGTTTGTTCCTTGTTATTCCGGAATAATAAACTAAAGTTAATTTATACTTGATTAAGAACTATATTTCATGTTTATTATTCCTCTTATATCACTTATTACAATGTTATAAACATTTGGTCATCATTTATGTTAATAATGATCGTTTTCTAGATATTTGGTTCTTGAGTCAAAAATGAACACCTTATAATTACAAGTTGTCCATGTGGTCAAGAGTCCATTATCTCCAGAATCATATTCATGATTTAGATATCATATATATATGTAGTATATATATGTTTTTATAACATTACATAACATATGGAGATATAAAATGAAATGTGTCGTTCATTGATATGTTAAGTCGTGTGTACGCATGAACACAACATTCATTTATATTTTGTATTTTAATTGAATGAAAACATAATGATACATAGTTATATTATGATTGAAGTATAATATAATAAATAATATCATTAATTCTATCTTTTATACGTTACACATGGCATTAACGTGTCATATCACTGTGACGGGGCGGTAGTCCGCACTTCCTCAAATTAACATATCACATTTTCCCATAATGGAAACAATAATTATATGATATAAAATGAAAATACCTAAACATAACGAAGACATTAAAATAATATATATCATATATAAATATTTTTCCATCATAATGGCCACTGTGAGAGGCAGTCGAATATTATTGAACAATCATCGTTTCATGAGGCGTTAGTTTTCCATCCACAGAAACAATGTGTTCATTACCCAATAGATGGAGGTGTGTGATTTTTTTGTTAGAATTATTCTCATATCAACATCCTATTATATTGGGAATACTGGTGTTGTTATAAAATAATAATAATAAATGTTTAGGTGTTGGTGATGTAAAATAAATCAAAAATACTTAAGAGAAGATGTTACCTTTAAATTGGATATCTCCCTTTGGTTTTAAACAAAAGGTTTACTTGAAGTTACTTATGCATAAAGTAGTGATTCAAGAAAGAAGATAGAGATATTGAGTGATTATTTTGATATGGGAAGGATGGGTCAACAGACTTGAGAGGTGTGAGTAATGGGTCAGTGGTGAGGGCCTTTTATAAGGGGTAGGAGGGGCTCTTTAAGAATGTGTGAAAATATTATTTTATTATATTTTGATTTTCAATTTATAATGTTCCGAAACTATTTAAAGTTGAATATATGATGAATCATGGTAGAAATAAAATTATCCAATATGAATTGGATAGATTTTGGATATTATTTTAATCATTATAATCTTATTTATTTAATTTATTTATTAATGAGGCAAACACAACATCATTATTGTGTCATACATAATTTTATTTATTGGATGTCTACAAATTATAAAAATAATACCATGATGTGATAAATATTTTTATATTTCCAATTAATATTTATAGTCTGAAATATAACTTATATATCCCTATAAAAATATTATGTTACTAAATGATATTTGTTTATGTCATTTTTGTCATTAATTTAAGTTAATTAAAATAAAGTGTCATTATAACTCCCATGTGGCCCCATAGGGTCCCAAAATAAAACCAAGGATGACCAGTATCAGATATGTATCAAAACATAGGATTATGAGACATTTTATCTTAATTTTATATTATTATAATAATATTTGATTACCCTTATTTACCTGATTTACCCTTTAACAAAGGTAAATAAAATATTTACTAAAGTAAATATTCGAAATGACTAAAAATAAAATAAACCTATTTACCCAATTTGGAACTCTGAATTCCTAATATGGAATCAATTTTTTCAAATTCAAAACACAGAAGTGGTAGAAATTGATTTAAAATTAATTCCCATTGTCAAAACAAAAAAGCGTGATTTTAAGAAGTAAAAACTATCAAAAGATTGACATTTGTTTATATCCAATTTCAATGTGAAATTACATCCAATGACCAAAATTGTATTAAATAGTGAAAATATAATATAATTTAAAATTAAAACGAATTTAAAATATAATCTAACCATATAAATAAATTATATTTAAATGCAGTTTTGAATTAAAATACATTATTTTCACTATTCATTTAAAAATGCACTTTATCAGAAAAATACCAAAAATTTACCCAAAGTAAATTTTGATCTCTCGATAGAAAAGAATACTTTTATTTTGTAAAATAGATCATAATATAGTGAAAAAAACTATATTTAAATAGGGGTCTCCGTAAAAAGGAATTAAAACAATTTTTAAATAATATTAGAGTATTTCATGCTTAATATTGGAATCATTATTATTTTAGACTCTAAAATTTATTGGATAAATTTAAAGTCAATTATCAAACATGTATAATAATATTTTAGTTATTTCTGTTCATTCCCTATAATACAACGGCTCTGTGTTCACTACCATTTAAAATAATAATTATACAATATTACTTTTACGTATAACTCACCATTGTGTGCAACATAAGATTTCAAATAAATGTATTTTTGTGTATTGGGTATGCCATAGAATAAACCATCCCATTTAATGTATAATTAATATTTAATTCAAAAGTTTTAATAAATATATATATTTTATATTCATTATTTACCTGGGATGTTACACGAAGTGTTTCTCATAGAAAATGGCTACTACAAAGCACTTGGAATTGCACATATTGAGTCGTTTATATTTCATGATGAATATTTAAAATTTATAAATTTTTGTAGAAAACATATAATGTTATCTGAGAGTATCAATTTTAAAATCATTTTCTTTTATTGTGATATTTTTTAAACATAGAATGAAGAACCTTATATAGCTCTAATTTGTTAAGAAGAATGTTATATCACAGACTAGATTTATGTGATGCTTGAGTAGTATCCCAGTACTAATTTATTTATGGAGTTTATATCTCATGTAATTTTCCGAAAATTATGTATTTATATATTATTGCACGAATGAATTTTGTTCATGAAGAAGAATAATGGTACAATACATATGCATATATTTTATATCCTTTCGTTATGAGAATTAGTGGAGCATGAGAATTGAACAGTTTGTGTGATTATTAGTTGTGCAAGGGTTGTGTTCATTAGACATAATTAATATATAATTTTCATTCATATTTATTATAAACATGTATTGAATAAATACAGTGCAATGATTCTTCATGTATTCAGTGTTTACACGTTGAGTGAAAAAAGGGATAAAGAGTTTGTGTGAATTGAGTGTGAAAATATTTGATAGTGTGTGTGATTAAGGATCCATATAAAAAACATACAGACATAAAATCATAGTCACATGCACACATGAGAAATAAAATTAGAATGTCATACGAGGTATTATATACATCCATGATTTTTGAAAATATTATTGTGAAATATATGTTTCTTAATTTTTTTTGAAATGTTTTGACACAGAAGTTGGAGAAATATTTTTATTAGTGTTTCATCAAATTTAATTATTTTAGTTTTCAGTGTTTAGTGATTATTGGTCTTTAACTAGATAAATAAATATTCCATGAGAAGTTTTCATTGAGGAAATTGATTTAATATGGTCATTAGTTATTATTTGAACAAGTCCAGCCCCAGTGAAATTGTACAAGAAATTATACATGAGAAGGATTGGTCCAGAAAAATCGTGAAGGATGATGAACTGATGATCCAATCTTTGCATTATATATTCTTAACATGAAGTTGGAATATGTGACTTGGGGTCTAACTAGTTACTAATGATGCTCAAGAGACTTTGGGGTTTAACCAGTCGAATGTGTTGGGTGTCTAGCCAGTCAAGGGATAGTAGATGAATTGATGGGGGTAAAAACATAATCAAATGGAGGATCAATTTCTAGGGGGGGTATAACCATTCACATCCTGAAACATTCTAATTAATAAAAATATTATAGTTTACAGTCCAAATTAGTGGGTCTAATGATCATGTAAAGGATATTGGTCTCCTTAGAAAATATTTTATACATATTGTGTTCAATGTTTCATATAAATTTTTCATTGAATTCATGATCCACTTATACTAATAGGTGTTGAATTATTAAATTAAAATGTGAAAAATAATGTAGTAAAAAATGGTTAGACTTGAGGATATGCCACATCGGATGGGATCTACTATAATGGTGAATTTCATTTTATCAAAATAAAATGATATAAATATTAGAGTATGTAGAAAATTAATAAATATTTAAAATGGGAAATCCAATATCTTATCATGATGTTTTAAATGATTATATTTCATTTTAGAATATAAAAAGTATGATTAAAAGAGTTGAAAATAATATGAATAATATTCTACAGAAAAATGAAGTTCAAATGCTATCTTAAGGATCATTCAGTAAAAATTGTTCAGTAAAATATTTTTTTTATAATTATGAGGACTCGTGTTTAATATGTGATAATTATTTGATCAATTTTGAAATCATAATTAATGTAAAAAATCTTCCTAATGATTTTGTCACATATATGATCAAATTTTTCAAGCTACATTGGGACGAAAAGTACATCAAGAATATGATGCTAATTCCGTGGAAGGATTAGTATCAAAAAAATGTTGGAATATCCAACACTCTAAAATAAATGAAAAATAAAATGATTAAATATTTACTATTTTCAAAAAATAATATACCAAAACTATTGAATAATTGGATATAATGTTTTGTGAGAAATAATTTGTTCAATGTCTTTTAGAATTTAGCAGTGAACTAGAAAAAATACATAATATTGATATTAATGTAAAAAAATTTCACATGGTTAATAAATAAGAAGGAATCATTGAGTATCAAAAATTGTCACTCAATGAATATCATATGCATAATTATGATAATAAAAAGATGATGATCCAGTGGTAATAAATTTGGAAATATGATGAAGACGAAGAGATTTATATCATGGAAATTTGGCTTGAACTATAAATTGTACTAAGAAATCTGGAAGAGACATATTTTAATACATCCCATGTTGCTAATTATATAAGTATTTCTAAGGATTAATCTTATAATATTCATATTTCTAAAAAATCAAATCTAGTGCTAGTAAGTGTTTGATTTATCTATGGATAAATCATCCATAGTCTCTTCAAACAAGATAAACCAATGTCATGATAAATATTTGTGTACTAATTTGGATTTGATGACTACTGCAGATTGAAATTTAAAATATCAACAAAATGGGTAACAAAAAATTCTACTTCCATAAATAATGAACAAATGAAGAAATGTGATAAAAAATACTATAGAATTTTCAAAGAAAGTCAGAATTTGTCATAGAATAATAAATTGGGTTTTTTTAGAAAATTTTGTTGTCAGTGGATGTTTAGGAATATGTTAATTAATTTTTGTAAAAATATATCATTGTGTAACAATAATAAAATTCTATATTTTAGGGGGATAATAGATGAATAGAAATTCAATCCTACCCAACAAATGTAGAAATCATAGTAATTGAATCATATTATCAAGATCATATATGATTACTTTGGATATTTTTATGATAGTTACAACTGATGTGGTCTATATTATGATTCATGATGGTATGTACCAATCATCTACAAATCATATTTTGATTAGAATAGCATAACACAATATATATTGATGCATGTATGTGATGAATATAATATGTCATCCATAGATTGTGATTAAAAGAACATGGTTGTTAAGAAAACAGATTTCATGTTTTTTATGATGATGGTGTGAATAGTGTCTCGCCAATGAAAAGATGTTTCTATTTTGGTAATAATGGTCACATAAAGGTCATTTTTCAATTGTACATTATTATTTATGGTAATGGATGTAAGCTAGAATCAATGAAAGAGTCTGTTCAGAAGAGAAATAAAAATATTGTTTTAGTGAAAGACATATCTGATGAATAACATATAATGAAAACTAAAAGATGTAACATGTTGGATTCTAATGGTTTTTGTGATTATTGAAACATATCTATATATTCAGGTTAATGTTAATTCATATGTAATTCTAGTTAATAAGATTTATTAAAAATACAGGAAAAAAATTGTGACTTCTAATGATGTGAAAACAAAGTCTATACACAAACTGATGATTGAGAAATTTCATAAAAAATGTTTGATCCAATGTCCATATATGTTATAAGAGTAGAAAAAGTTTGAGCAATACAATAAATATGAAATATCATTTTTATAAACTAATGATTATCCATTTTCATCTATGAATATTATTGGATTGATAAAAATGTATCATTCATATTTCTCTAAATAAGGAACAACAATGAACCACTATATTCCCATATATATTATGATTGTTTTTCATGTAGGTAATTGAAGGTGATGAATATATTTAGTAGTATACCTGAATTTATAAAATATAGGAATATATTATAGCTATAAATATGTCCATCGTGGAAGATTAATGGCATAATGTTGTCAATTTTCAAAATCTCATATAATCTCTGAAGTCATTTGTAATTTATTCTTGAATAAAGAGAATCGTGATCAAGATATATTGTCCCCATATCTGGAGGGGATCATATAAAATATGTGATTATATATTTATATCTTAGTTAGAATCATATTAATAATAGATGATCTAGATAGGTATGAATTTTATAATTTTAAAAAAATCTGGAAATTTAATATTGTTATCATTGCGGTGTGATTGATTACATACCCTATTTTCGTTATAAAAATTTATCAAATTCAATAAGGAAGAGATTTAAAATTTGATAATAAAAGTGGAAATACATCCAAGAACTTTAATTTTTCTAATCTGTTTATTGTGTTGTATGTATGATATTAATTTGAAATATTTTAAAAATTCATGAGAAGAATTTTCATTTATTGGTATAAAATGATGTATGTTAATAGAAAACATTGATGTTAAACTGAATCACTCTAATATTCTACAGAGAAAATTTCCCTGGTAGAATTTGTGTTTATTGATTTTATCTCTTTTCTAATCTAGTATTGATACCATCTTTCTCATAATTAAATTATAAAATATGATTTAAAAGAGAAGAGTATGTTCCTATAATTTGAATTTTTTAAATGAGATATCATTCCCATCATTATATAATTGGAATTTTTTCCAATAAGAGGTAGAATATATCATTGTATTTTTTAAAAATGGATATTATCAAAAACTACATTGGTGGTATTGAATATTTCAACTGATTTGGGGAAGTTCATATTGTTTTAAATAACATGATTAATTGAAATGGCCGATGAACGTTTTTAAATGTGAAAATTTTAGAAAATATTTGTATATTTAAAAGAAATGTAAAATTGATTGAATTGAGTTTAACACATTGTTTATATAATTTATTAGATTATTTATTAATGTCAAGAAATAAAAATAATTTATTATGTAGCACCTCAAGCTTCTACGGTACGCTTCTCTTTGAATAATGCAATAGTGTGTGTTGTACGCAACATCGAGTTCTAACACACACCACAACCAATCAAACTAGTCGTTATGAATAGTAATAGCTATTTTTTAAAATTATAGAAATTTTATCTCTCAAAATGGACTTCATTTTTGGATTCAAAGTATCGAATTTAGCCTATGGTGAAATTCTGGTACTTTTTGGATAACTTTAATATTTTGATGAATAGAGAAAATTACTAAATTTTAATTAAAAAGAACTTTTTTAATCAAAAAAATTAATAGTGATAGATTATGAATTTGAGTGGTTTTAAAGTATATTTAGAATATATTTTTACCATTTAATACAATGTTTGTCATTTGACATAATTTCACAATTAAACCGGACATAAACAAGTATCAATATTTTGATACTTATTATATCTTAAAAACACGCTTTTTGTTTTGACAGTGGGAATTAATTTTAAATTAATTTCTTCCACTTTTGTGTTTTGAATTTGAAAAAATGGATTACATATTTGGAATCAGGATTTCCTAATTTTTTAAATAGGTATCTTTTATTTAGAAATTTTAAATAATTACTTCGGTAAATATTTTATTATATTTTATTTACCATGGATAAAGGGTAAATCTGGTAAATAAGGGTTAAAAAATAATATTATAATAATACTAAATTACCATAAAACGTGTCCTAGCCTTATTGGTGGATACATTTCCAACCATTGGCATCTTTGGGTCGATTTTGGGACCCCATGGAGCCACTTGTATGTGATAGGGACACTTTATTTTAATTGTGATAAAATAAATACAAAAATGACATAAGCTTATATCATTAAGAAAAACAATTTTTAAATAAGGTTATGTATGTTGGATTTTCGACTATAAATATTCATTAGAAATATAAGATGATTTACTACATAATGGTATTTTATTAATAATATTCAGACATTGTATAATTTAATTTATTTATGACACAATGGTGATGCAGTAATTACCTAATTAATGAAAAATTAAAAAATTGGCATTATAAATACCCAAATAAATTTAATTTGAGATTTTTTATAAATAACAATAATTTTCTAGGATAATATGTCATGTTAGGATTGATTTAATTAACTTTTTGTTGAATTAATCATTCTGTTATGCTTTTTACAAAAATCAATTATCGAATAGTGTCAAAATTGACATAAAAGAGTTTTTAAAACAAATATTATATTATTAATTGATATTAAATTCTTAAAAATATAAGGTTCAGCCAAGAGACTTATATCATGATAGGTGTATTATTAATGGAAAACTTGGGGGGTCTCATCGATGAATATAGTAATTTTATTAACCATAAAATATAAAAATACAAAGATACATTGTAAAAGTGAAACTAATTAACAAAGAGTTTATACTTAAAGATAAGGTAAATATAGTAACCCAAACCTGTATAAATCCTATTGGTTGAGTGGTTTTCAACCTATCCGCACCTTAACCTTTAAATAATCCACTTTGGAGCCATTATAAACCGAATATGAATTTATTATAAAACAATATTTCTAGCTTTTCGAAAGGTGCCCATCACCCCTCTTATAAAAGAGAACTCCCCCTTCTCATTAATTCACACCTTCAAAGCCTTTTGGTTCTGCCACCCCAGCCCAAATACTCTCTAAACATCCCTAACTTCATCTTAGAGGCCTTCATTTAGTCAAAACGAAAACTTAAGGAGCCCTTTTGATCAAATCAAATGGAAGAACCCGAAGAAGAGGTAATGATTTCACCACCCTTTTTCAAGTGCCTTTATTCTTCCACTTCTTATTTCTTTGTTATTACCATTCTAAAATAATATCTCTCGTATATTATATATACTCTTATGTTATTATAAACATGTTACAACCATATTTCAGTATTCTATCCATCCTTTTAATGACAAGTCAATATACGTGTGTACGTACGGCTTACCGTATCCACGTCGTGGTGTAATTGTTATTCAATACATAATTATTTGGATGGGTATAATAATGATTTCTAATTCATGTAGATAATAAATAAAACATGATAATTATTCTGTATATATGATACACCATCCAATTAAATATTATTTTAATATCAAATGAATGATATTATCGCTCGTGCGTACGTACGGACTACCGTCTCCACGAACGCGATGAGATTCATTCTCCATCGTATCCATTCAAGTCTAATTCTAATTTGAAGATTAATATTAATGTTTAAGGACATAATTACATTCTGGATTTGAATAAGATACATCATATCTATAACAAACATGTCTTACATAACAAAACATATAAAATAAAATGAGTAAGTTAACACCCGAAACGACAATAATATAAAGATATTATTAACAATGCAATGTTAAAAGATCATATATGATATCATATTAATGTATGTTATTCTTGTATAATATAATAACAATTATTTCACCATTATATAGGAGTTTAACCTAACCCCAACCAAGGAAAAGTACAAGGAAAGGGTTTATTTCGCAATCTCATCATTATCTGAGGTTGTTTATATGTAATAATCTTCTGGGATCTCTTTATCATCCACATCTATGTTTCTTAAAAATGTATTTAAAAACAGTTTATTAATATTTATTAGAATATGGATTAAAGTCATTTATACCCTTGTTTACTTTTATAAGTGGTTTATAGAGGAATATTTCCATCGTTTTCCAAACATGGTCCTTTTTAACCTTTTCGACAGAATTAAGGTAAGAATGTTTTTTTAACTTATACATCGGGTGCGGCTATTTTCCGCCATTATAAAATCTTCGATGCTTCCCTTAAAATATTATAAGAAAATTTTCAAATTAAATGTTTTATTTTATAATTATGTTCCTTTTAAATGATTTTAAAAAAGGGATATTTCTCTCAAATAGTTTTGATTTCATCTATGTCAACATCCATTGATGGATTTTAAGATTATTTGAATTTGATTTATTATGATACAAACTTCCATATTGTATTGATGATTTTTTGATTTGTATGAATGTGGATGTGTTATTTTTATACCATTCATGGTTTATGGAGAAAGTATTGAAATATCGTATACTAGTTTTAATACGAATGTTTATGTTATGTTCAAACCTGTTCATATGAGGAATGAATTGGACTAAATATGTGATGGGTGGAGCCCGCTATAGCTCCTCGATGCATTGGTAGGTCTCATGAGACAATCTAGTGTCTTGGAACATGGCCCTGACGAAATCTTATTTGTAGTCTTGGCACAAGGCCGTGGCTATGTGTCTATGATAGTCTAGCATTATGCATTCCATCATTATAAAAGTAGTTATTGATATTGCATGTGATTATTCAATTAGTTGAATATACATGTGAATATGTAAATGGAATTATTTCATTTTATTTCTTCCATATTATGTTGAAGTTCAAGTTTAAAAGGCCTTTTTAGCTTTACATTGACTCAAATGTTTATTCATATTTATGAAAGTTTCCGCTATATTGTTATCCTTACTGGGCATTTGAGCTCACCCATTTCTATGTTTTATTTTTCCTAGGATGTGAAGAAGTATTTTATGAATGACCTGTATGGATAGTATGAGGGGATAAGAGTGTGTACTATGGAGACTATATTGTTGTATTTTTCATTTTATTATGTAATGTAAACTTTATGAATGTATCTAGTTATTCCAAGGCTACAAAACTAATTGGTCTTTCGAGAATTGATCTTTTTTGTGATCATTCCAATGTTACGTAATAATGCACCAACTCTGGGTAACTGTGTTTGGGGTATTACAGTTGATATCAGAGAGAGGTTAGTACAGACCATGGAAGATAGATTTAGATAAACTCTGATTAGAGCACATAGACCTAAGATGGACATTGAGGATTTGTATAGAATAACATCCTAGAATTTTGGTATTGTAGATATTTTGTGAGTTTTCTGAGCAATACATCTCTGTATAGATACGAGCAGGTAGAGGCGGCTTTGGCACATATGTACCTAGGGGTAAAACCCGGAAACACCTCTTTGAGCTGGACTCGAACAGGAACTGGTGCACGACAACAGGCCTTGTTTCACTCTTGGTTACGGCACTCCCAGGGGATATGCTTAGGATAACTCTCACTTTCTTTACAAATCATTATGAATGGTTTATGAGTATATAATTTCTCAAAGAAAACATTTTTATGATTATGTATTATATCCATAAATAGTTCAATTAATGTTAAGTGTTTTATAATTATGAAACTATGTATTTTGATTCATAAACTAATCTAGTTTATGACATTGTTTAGAAATGGCGCCTAGTGGAAGAAATGGAAACAGTATCAATGCACGTACTCCATGTAGGGATTTCCATCCCGCAAAAGAAAATTATAGTGGAGCTGGTGATGAAATTAGTGCCAATCAGCTAATCACCATACTGGGACAACTCACTCAGGTTATAAATAATAACCTTACCCGTATAGAGCACCCTGATCCGCAGCATGGAGGATCAATGTTAGATCGCTTCATGAGGCAAAAACCACCAACGTTCAATGGGAGTACAAATACCTTAGTAGCTAAGAAATGGATAAATTCCCTAGAGAAAATATTTTAGGATTTGGGGAGTAGTGAAAGGGAAAAGGTTTTCATGGAAGTTTACCGCCTCACTAGAGATGCTGATCAATCGTGGTCATTGATTCAAAACACGAAGGAAGATGATGAATTATCAAATATGGAATGGAGGGAGTTCAAGGATCTATTTTTAGAAAAATACTTTCCTCATGACCATTGAGCAGATATGGAATGACAATTTCTGAGTCTGAGACAAAAGGAGGATGATAATGTCACAAAGTATGAGGCTAACTTTACAGGGTTAGAAAGGTATGCTGGAGATTATATACGTAACCCAAGAAGTACTATTGATCATTTAATTTATGGGTTAAACCCATTTCTCCATCGAGCATTGGTCTCACAATCCTTCTCATCATACAAGGACATTCTCTCATCTGCTATCAAGACAGAGAAAGAATTCTCTAAGTCATATGACTTTAAATCAAAGAAAGAGAAGGAGAGATCTTATGATCAATCTGGGAATGGAAATAAAGGGAATAAGGGAAAAGATGAATATCCATCCTTCAGTAAATCTGGGAAGAAACACCCTGGTACTTTCTTAAAAGGAACTGGAGTCTGTTACTAGTGTGGTGAAAAAAGGCCACCAAGTTCCTGATTGCAAGGGGAAGAAGAAAGCTACTGATGTCCAATGCTACAATTGCAGGGAGATGGGACATTATGAAAATGAATGTACTAAGTGTTAGGGGAACTTACCTTATAAAAGGCCAAGGGATCAAGGCCAAGCATATGATATCACTACCGCTGAGGTAGAAACTCCAAAAGACATGGTGGAAGGTAATTTAATAGTTTCCTCATGTTTAGAAAATGAATTATTTGATTCTTGATCATATCATTGTTTCATATATTCCCATTTTTCAAAAATTAGATATTTACAATTTGATTTAACAAGGGAGTTGTCAGTTAAAACTCCTAAGGGAAGTATCATTGCAACAAAGTTTTGTGAATCAGTTCCCATTAAGGCACATAAATGATCTTTATCCTCTAATATCATCGTCATACCTATGATTTTATCTGATATAATCCTCTATATGGATTATCTTTTAGACCATGATGCGATGAATTATTGTAAGAAGAAATAGGATACGATTCTTGATGATGATGATAAGGAACACCTTATATTTAGAGTTGAATCGTCGCCACATAATTCTTATATAGATCCACCCCAGTAGCTCAAATAAATTCAATTATTGGGGAGGAAGAGAATGATATGACTATGGGTGAGGAATGGAATATTCAAATAGAGTATGTACCTATTGTGAAATAATATGTAGATGTGTTTTTAGAAGATTTACCTGGACATCCTCCAGAATGAGATGTTTAGTTTTCCATTGATTTAATTCCTGGATCTAGGCCTATATCGAAGACCCCTAATAGAATGGCCACTGTAGAATTAGTTTAACTAAAGAAACAAGTAGAGGAATTGAGTAATAAGGGATTTATTCACCCTAGTGTTTCTCCATCGGGATCCCCTGTTCTTTTTGATAAAAAGAAATATGGATTTATGAGGTTATGTATCGACTATAGAGAGATCAATTATATAAAAATAAAGAACAAGTATACCCTACCTCACATTGATGATTTATTTGACCAACTGCATGGAGATCAATTCATTTCAAAGATTTAACTTCGATCTGGATACTATCATTTGTTTGTGATGAAGGAAGACATTCCAATGACAGCATTTCAAACCAGGTACAGGAATTACGAGTTTATAGTAATGCCTTTTGGATTGATAAATTCACCCTTGGTATTCATGGATCTGATGAATAGAGTTTTCAAGGAATATCTCAATGAATTTGTGGTTGTATTTATTGATGATATCATGGGATACTCCAAAAGTTAAAAAGATCATTAAAATCACTTGCGCATTATATTGAAGACTCTTAGAAGACATGAATTATATGGGAAGTTTAGCAAGTGTGAATTCTGGCTTCAGGAGATTTCTTTTCTTGTCCATATTATCTCTAAGGATGGAATTTCAATTGATCCTTCTAAGACCAAGGCAATCCAAGAATGGCCTACACCGATGAGTATAACTGAGGTATGTAGTTTTGTTGGTTTAGCGGGTTATTATCGACGTTTCGTCCAGAATGTTGCGCGGTTGGCTAACCCATTAACAACGCTCACATGTAAAGGGGTTAAATTTGTTTGAAAAAAAAATTGTGAAGAATGTTTCGAAAAACTGAAGAGAATATTAGTTAATGCTCTTATATTGACACTACCATCGGGGAATGATTAGTTCATTATTTATAGTGATGCATCGAAGAAAGGACTTTGTTTTTTTGTTATGCAGAATGATAGGGTTATTTACTATGCATCACAACAGTTGAAAATTCATGAACAAAACTATCATACTCAGGATCTCGAGTTAGCAGCCGTGATCTTTGCTTTGAAGATATGAAGGCACTACCTCTATGGTCAAAATGTGAGATTTATACTGATCACAAGAGTTTTATGTATATTTTCTCACAAAAATAACTCAACATGAGGTAAAGGAGATGAATTGAATTAGTCAAAGACTATGATTGTATGATACGCCAACACTCGGGGAAAGAAAACAAGGTGGAAGATGCTTTGAGAAAAAAAGATCATGGAGTTTTGAACAATATGATAATTGAAAGGGATCCAATTTTCATGGATCTAGTGAAGATGGAAATGGGAATAACCAGGGAAGGTGAAACATCAATGCATTTTCAAATGGTTGCCACACCATCATTACTAGGAAGGATGATGAGTTCTAAGACTGATGATGAAGAATTTAGAAATAAGATTAAAGTTGTGAATGATGGGATATTGAGAGACTTTGTGTATGAAGAAGGAATTTTGAAATTTGGGAAGAGACTTTGTGTTCCTGATATATCTGATCTAAAAAGGGAATTTCTAGATGATGCTCATAGTTCCAATTTCTCTATATACCCGGGGAGCACCAAAATGTATAGAGATTTTGAAGGAACATTTTTTGTGGGACAACATGAAGAGGGAGATTTCCGATTTTGTGTCAAGATTTATGGTTTGTAAAAAACTGAAAGCTGGAAGGCAATAGCCTGGTGGAGTATTGAAACCTCTTCCCATACCTGATTGAAAATGGGATAATATCATGATGGACTTTGTCAGGGGACTACCAAAGACTCCTAGAAGGAACGATGCAATATGGGTTATTGTTGATCGTCTTACCAAGTCAGCACATTTTCATTATATAAGAGAAAATATACCACTGGAACGTCTAGAATGACTATATATTGATGAAGTTGTGAGACTTCATGGAGTACCCCTATTGATTGTTTCTGATCGTGATCCTCGTTTTACTTCAAAATTCTAGAAAAGTATTTAGAAAGACTTGGATACTGAACATCATTTGAGCACTACCTACCACCCTTAAACTGATGGAAAATCAGAACGAACTATTCAAACCTTATAAGACATGTTGAGATCCTGCTCAATTGACTTTCAGGGTATGTGGGATCAGTATTTACCTCTGGTATAATTTTCCTATAACAATAGCTTCCATTCGAGTATTCAGATGGCACCATATGAAGTGTTATATGGAAAGAGATGTCGTACAAAAACCTGTTGGGATGTGGTTGGAGAAAGAAAACTTTTAGTCCTAGAACTGTTGGAGGAAACGATGGAAAAGGTGAAGGTAATCTAAAACCACATCAAAGAAGCTCAAAGTAGGCAGAAGAGCTATTCCGATAATCGAAGGAAGGATTTGGAATTTCAAGTCAGTGATTATGTTTTCCTGAAGGTATCGCCATGGAAAGGAGTCATACATTTTGTTAATAAAGGGATATTGAGTTCCAGGTACATCGGACCTTTCGAAATTCTAGAACGAAATGGGGTTATAGCTTACCGATTGATAATTCCGCCAAGTCTCTCCAAAGTTCACGATGTGTTCCACGTATCTCTGTTGAGGAAATAAATGCCTGACCCAATGCATGTACTCTCCAATGAGGAATTAGAAGTAGAACCTGATCTATCTTATTGTCAAGAGCCCATCAAGATTATTGATACGAGAGAACAAGTACTAAGAAACCAGACGACTCGTCTGGTAAAATTCTTGTGGAGAAACCATAAGATTTAAGAGGAAACGTTGGAACACGGGGAACTTATGATGAAGAACCCCCCGAGTCTATTCATGCGGTAGTATTCTATAAATTTTGCGGACAAAATTATTTGAAGGAGGGGAGAAGGTAGAACCGCAATCTTCTACGGTACGCTTCTCTTTGAATAATCCAATAGCGTGTGTTGTACACAACATCGAGTTCTATCACACACCACAACCAATCAAACTAGCCGTTATGAATAGTAATACCTACTTTTTAAAATTATAGAAATTTTAACTCACAAAATGGACTTCATTTTTGTATTTGGAGTATCGAATTTAGCCTAAGGTGAAATTTTGGTACTTTTCGGATAACTTTAATATTTTGATGAATAGTGAAAATTACTAAATTTTAATTAAAAACAACTTTTTTAATCAAAATAATTAATAGTGTTAAATTATGAATTTGATTGGTTTTAAAGTATATTTAGAAAATATTTTTACCATTTAATACAATTTTGGTCGTTGGACATAATTTCACAATTAAACTGGACATAAACAAGTATCAATCATTTGATAGTTATTATATCCTAA
This sequence comes from Viscum album, assembly GCA_963277665.1. Taxonomy (NCBI): domain Eukaryota; kingdom Viridiplantae; phylum Streptophyta; class Magnoliopsida; order Santalales; family Viscaceae; genus Viscum; species Viscum album. The sequence continues at coordinate 1,148,340,533 of OY728148.1, forward strand.
AAACAAGCTTTTTGTTTTGACAGAAAAAATTAATTTTAAATTAATTTCTTACACTTCTGTGTTTTGAATTTTGAAAAATGGATTCCATATTTGGAATCAGGATGTCCAAATTGTGTAAATAGGTAACTTTTATTTTTAGGCATTTGGAATAATTATAATAATAAGGGTTAAAAAATAATATTATAATAATACTAAATTACCCTAAAACGTGTTCTAACCTTATTTTTGGATACATTTCCGACTATTTCCATCTTTGGTTCGATTTTGGGACCCCATGGATCCACTTGTAGGTGATAGGGACACTTTATTTTAATTAAGTTAAAATAATTAAATAAATGACATAAGCATATATCTTTTAGAAAAACAATTTTTACAAAGGGTTTTATATGTTGGATTTTCGAATATAAATATAAATTAGAAATATAATACGATTTACTACATAATGGTATTTTATTTATAATTTTTAGACATTATATAATTTAATTTATTTATGACACAATGGTGATGCAGTAATTACCTAATTAATGAAAAATTAGAATAATTGATATTATAAATACCCAATAAATGTAATTTGATACTTTTTATACATAAAAATAATTATATAAGATAAAATGTCATGTTAGGATTGATTTAATTAACTTTTTCTGATGTAATCATTCTGTTATGATTTTTACAAAAATCAATTATTGAATAGTGTAAAAATTGACATAAAAGAGTTTTTAAAACAAATATTATATTATTATTTGATATTAAATTCCAAAAAATCTATGGTTCGGCCAAGAGACTTATATCCTGATTGGTATATCATTAATGGACAACTTGGGGGTCTTTTAGATGTTTATAGTATGTTTATTAACCATATAATATAAAAATAAAAAGAGACATTGTAAAAGTGAAACTAATTTACTAAGAGTTAATACTTAAAGATAAGGTTAATATAGTAACCCAAACCTGTATAAATCCTATTGGTTGAGTTGTTTTCGACCTATCCCCACCCTAACCTTTAAATAATCCACTTTTAAGCCATTAGAAACCGAATATTAATTTATTATAAAATAATATTTCTAACTTTTCCAAAGGTGACGCTCACCCCTCTTATAAAAGGGCACTCCGCCTGCTCATTAATTCACACCTTCAAAGCCTTTTGGATCATCAAAACCCTGAAAAAATACTCTCTCAACTTCTCTGACGTCATCCTAGAGGCCTCTATTTATTCATAAATCCAACCTAAGGAGCCCGTTTTATCAAATCGAAATGAAGAACCCGAAGAAGAGGTAATGATTTCACCACCCCTTTTCATGTTCCTTTCTTCTTCCACTTCTTCTTTCTTTGTTATTACCTTTCTAAAATAATATATCCAGTATATTATATATACTGTGATGTTATTATAAACATGTGAAAACCATATTTCAGTATTCTATCTATCCTCTGAATGACATGTCACCATACGTACATACGTACGGCTTACCGCCTCCACATCGCGGTGTAATTGTTATTCAAAACATTATTATTTGGATGGGTATAATAATGATGTGTAATTCTTGTATATAATAAATATAACATGATAATTATTCTGTATATATTATATACAATCCAATTAAATATTATTTTAATATCAAATGAATGTTATTGTTGCTCGTGCTTACGTACGGACTACCATCTCCACGAACGCGATGAGATTCATTCTCCATCATATCTATTCAAGTCTAATTCTCATTTGAAGATTAATAATAATGTTTAAGGACTTAATATCATCTAGATAAGAATAATATACAACCTATTCATAACAAACATGTCTTACATAAGAAAAAAAATAAAATAAAATGAGTAAGTTAACACCCGAAACAACAATAATATTAAGATGTTATTAACAAAACAATGTCAAAAGATCATATATGATATCAAATTAATGTATATTATTATTGTATAATTTAATAACAATTATTTCACCATTATACAAGAGGTTAACATACCCCCAACCAAGGAAAAGACCAAGTAAAGGGTTCATTTCGCAATCTCTTCATTATCCGAGATTGTTTATACATAATAATCTACTGGGATCTCTTTATCATCCACAACCATGTTTCTTAAAAATGTATTTCAAAACATTTTTTAATATTTACTAGAATATGGTTTAAAGTCATTTATAGCCTTGTTGACCATTTAAAGTGGTTTATAAAGGAATCTTTCCGTCGTTTTCCAAACAAGGTCCTTTTTAACCTTTTTCGACAGAATTAAGGCAAGAATGTTTTTTTAACTTCTATGGCGGGTGAAGCTATTTTCCACCGTTATAAAATCATCGAAGATTACCTTATAATATTATATGAAAATTGTCAAATTAATTGTTTTATTTTATAATTATGTGACTTTAAAATGATTTCAAAAAAGGGATATTTCTCTCAAATAGTTTTGATTTCATCTATGTCAACATTTTTTGGTGGATTTTAAGCTTATATGAAGTTGATTTATTATGATACAAATTTCTATATTGTATTGTAGATTTTGTGATTTTCTTGACTATGGATGTGTTATTTTTATACCATTCATGGTTTATAGAGAAATTATTGACATTTCGTATGCTTGTTTTAATACGAATGTTTATGTTATGTTTAAACCTGTTCATATGAGGAATGCATTGGACTTAATATGTGACCGGTGGAGCCCGATATAGCTCCTCGATGCATCTGTAGGTCTCATGAGACAAACTAGTGTCTTGGAACAAGGCCTTGAAAAAATATTATTTGTAGTCTTGGCACGAGGCCTTGGCTATGTGGTTATGATAGTCTGGCATTATGGATTCCATCATTATGAAAGTGGTTTTTGATATTGGATTTGATTATTCTATTAGTATAATATCCATGTGAATAAGTAAATGGCATTATTTAATTTTATTTCTGACGTATTATGTTGAAGTTCAAGTTTAAAAGTCATTTGTTTTAGTTATACATTGCCTTAAATGTTTATTCCTATTTATGAAAGTTTCCGCTATATCGTTATCCTTACTGGGCATTTGAGCTCACACCATTCTACATTTTATTTTTCCCAGGATGTGAAGAAGTATTTTATGAATGACCTAAAGGGATAGTATGAGGGGATAATAGTCTGTACTATAGAGACTATATTTTTGTAGTTTTCAATTTATGATGTAATGTAAACTTTATGAATATATCTAGTTATTCAAGGTCTACTAAACTAATCGGTCAATCGAGACGTGATCTTTCTTGTGATCATTCCAATGTTATGTAATAATGCACCGACTCTGGGTAAATGGGGTCGGGGTGTTACAGTTCGTATGAGAGGATGTTTAGTAAAAAACTTGGAAGCTAGATTTAGATAAACTCTGATTAGAGCACATAGTCCTAAGATAGACATTGAGGATTAGTATAGAAGAACTCCCTAGAATTTCGGTATTGTAGTGATTTTTTGAGTTTTCCGAGAAATACATCCATGTCTGGATACGAGCAGGTAGTGGTGGATCTGGCACAGATATACCTAGGGGTAAAACCCGAAACCACCACTTTGAGCTGTACTCGTATGTAAACTGGTACACGACAATGAGCCTTGTTTCACTCTTGGTTACGACACTCCCGGGGGATATTCTTAGGATAACTCTAAATTTATTTACAAATCATTATGAAGGGTTTATGAGTATATACTTCCTCAAAGAATACATTTTTATGATTATCGATTATATCCTTAAATAGTTCAATTTATGTTATGTGTTTTATAAGTATGAAATTGTGTATTTTGATTCATAAACTAATCTAGTTTATGCCATTGTTTAGAAATGGTGCATAGTGATAGAAATGGAAATTGTATCAATGCACGTACTCCGTGTAGGGATTTCCCTCCTGCTCAAGATAATTACAGTGGAGCTGGTGATGCAACTGGTTCTGATAAGCTAATCACCATACTCAGAAAACTCACTCAGGTTATTAATAATAACCTTACCCGTATGGAGCACCGTGATCCATAGCATGGAGGATCAATGTTAGATCGCTTCATGAGGAAAAAACCTCCAACGTTCAATGGGATTACAAATCCCTTAGTAGCTGAGCAATGGATAAATTCCCTAGAGAAACTATTTCCGGCTTTGGGGAGTAGTGAAAGGGAAAAAGTTTTCATGGCAGTTTACCACCTCACTGGAGATGCTGATCAATGGTGGTCATTGATTCAAAACATGAATGAAGATAATGAAGTATCAAATATGGAATGGAGGGAGTTCAAATATCTGTTTTTAGAAAAATATGTTCCTCGTGACCATTGCGTAGATATGGAAAGACAATTTCTAAGTCTGAGAAAAGGGAGGATAAGAATGTCGCAAAGTATGAGGATAACGTTACAAGGTTAGCAAGGTATACTGGAGATTATATATGTAACCCAATAAGTAATATTGATCGTTTCTTTGATGGGTTAAATCCATTTCTCCGTCGAGCATTAGTCTCACAATCCTTCTCGTCGTACGAAGACATTGTCTCATGTGCTATCAAGATAGAGAAAGAATTCATTAAGTCATATGATTTAAAATCAATGAAAGAAAAGAAGAGATCATCTGATCACTATGGGAATGGAAATAAAGGGAAGAATGGAAAATTTGAATATCCATCCTATAGTAAATGTGGGAAGAAACACCCTAGTACTTGCTTAAATGGAACGCGAGTCTGTTACAAGTGTGGTGAAAGAGGCCACCAAGCTCATGATAGCATGGGGAAGAAGGAAGATATCGTTGTCCAATACTAAAATTACAGGGAGATGGTACATTATTCAAATGAATGTCCTAAGCGTCAGGGTAAATTACCTCAGAAAAGGCCAAGGGATCAAGTCAAATCTTTTTTTATCACTACTGCTGAGGTAGAATCTATAAAAGACGTGGTGGCAGGTAATTTAATGGTTTCCTCATGTTTAGAAAATGCATTATTTGATTCTAGATAATCGCATTCTTTCATATCTTCCCAGTTTTCTAAGAAAATTAGATATTTCCAATTTGATTTAACAAGGGATTTGTCAGTTAAAACTTTTAATGGATGTATCATTGCAACAATGTTTTGTGAATCAGTCCCCATTAAGGCACATAAATGTTCTTTATCTGCTGAACTCATCGTCATGCCTATGATTTAATTCGATATAATCTTCGGTATGGATTGGCTTTCGGACCATGATGCGAAGATTTATTGTAAGAAGAAAAAGTTTACGATTCTTGATGATGATGATAAGGAACACCTTATCTTTTGAGCAGAATCGTCACCACATGATTCTTATATAGATCCACCCCCAGCAGCTCAACTAAATTCAATTATTGAGGAGGAAGAGAATTAAATGACTATGGGTGAGGAAAGGAATGCTCAAATAGAGGATGTACCTTTTGTGAAGGAATATGTAGATGTGTTTCTGGAAGATTTACCTGGACATCCTCCAGAACGATAAGTTGAGTTTTCCATTGATTTAATTCATCACGGCCTATATCGAAGACCCTTTATAGAATGGCCACTATAGAATTAGTTGAACTAATGAAAAAACTAGAGTAATTGAGTAATAAGGTATTTATTCACCCCAGTATTTCTCCATGGGGAGCCCATGTTCTTTTTGTTAAAAAGAAAGATGGATCTATGAGGTTAAGTATCGACTACTGGGAGATCAATGCTGTAACAATAAAGAAAAAATATCCCCTACATCGCATTGATGATTTTTTTGACCAACTGCATGAAGATCAATACTTTTCAAAGATTGAACTTCGATCTGGATACCATCAGTTGTGTGTGAAGAAGGAAGACAATCCAAAGACAGCATTTCGAACCAGGTACGTGCATTACGAGTTTACAGTAATGCCTTTTGGACTGACTAATGCACCCTCTATATTCATGGATTTGATGAATAGAGTTTTCAAGGAATATCTCGATGAATTTGGGGTGGTATTTATTGATGATATCTTGGTATACTCCAACAGTTACAAAGATCATGAAAATCACTTACGCATTATATTAATAACTCTTAGAAAACATGAATTATATGGGAAGTTTAGCAAGTGTGAATTCTGGTTTCATGAGATTTCATTTCATGGCCATATTGTATCTAAGGATGGAATTTCCATTGATCCATCTAAGACCAAGGCAATCCATGAATGGCCTGCACCGACGAGTATAACAGAGGTACGTAGTTTTATTGGTTTATCAGGTTATTATCGACGTTTCGTCCAGAATTTTGCGCGGTTGGATAACCCATTAACAAAGAACACACATAAAGGGGTTAAATTTGTTTTCAAAAATGAGTGTGAGGAATGTTTCCAAGAACTGAACAGAAGATTAGTCATTGCTCTTATATTGACACTACCATCGGGGAATTATGGGTTCGTTATTTATAGTGATGCATCGAAGAAAGGACTTGGTTGTGCCTTATGCAGAATGATAGGGTTATTTCCTATGCATCATGATAGTTGAAAATTCATGAACAAAACTATCCTACTCATGATATCAAGTTAGCAGTTGTGATCTTTTCTTTGATGATATGGAGGAACTACCTCTATGGTGAAAAATGGGAGATTTATACTGATCACAAGAGTTTGAAGTATATTTTTTAACAAAAATAACTCAACATGAGGAAAAGGATATGGCTTGAATTACTCAAATACTATGATTGTATGATACTCTACCACCCGGGGAAAGCAAAAAAGGTTGCATATGATTTCAGTAGAAAAGATCATGGATTTTTGAACAATATGAGAATTGAAAGGGATCCAATTTTCATGGATCTAGTGAAGTTGGACATGGGAATAACCAGGGAAGGTGAAACATCAATTCTTTTTCATATGGTTGCCAAACCATCTTTACTAGAAAGGATTATGAGTTCTCAGACCGATGATGAAGAATTTTGAAAGAAGAATAAAGATGTGAATGATGGGAGATTGAGAGACTTTGTGTATGAAGAAGGAATTTTGAAATTCGGGAAGAGACTTGGTGTTCCTGATATACCTGATCTAAAAAAAGAATTTTTGGATGATGCTCATAGTTACAATTTCTCTATACACCCTGGGAGCACCAAAATGTATAGAGATTTGAAGGAACAATTTTATTAGGACAACATGAAATGGAGATTTCCGATTTTGTATCAAGATGTATGGTTTGGCAACAAGTGAAAGCTGGAAGGCAATATCCTGGTTGAGTATTGCAACCTCTTCCCATACCTAAGTGGAAATGGGATAATATCACGATGGACTTTGTCATGGGACTACCAGACTTCTAGAAGGAACACTGCAATATTGGTTATTGTTGATCGTGTTACCAAGTCAGCACATTTTCTTGCTATAAGATAAGATATACCACTGGAACTTCTAGCAATGTTATATATTGATGAAGTTGGGAGACTTCATGGAGTACCCCTATCGAATGTTTCTGATCGTGATCCCCGTTTTACTTCAAGATTCTGGAAAATTCTTGAGAAATCCTTCGATACTGAACTTCATTTTAACACTTCCTACCACCCTCAAACAGATGGACAATCAGAACGAACATTTCAAACCATAGAAGACATATTGAGATCCTGCTCACTTGACGTTATGGGTATGTGGGATCAATATTTTCCTCTGGTAGAATTATCCTATAACAACAGCTTTCATTCGAGTATTCAGATGGCACCATATGAAGCGTTATACGGAAAGAGATGTTTCACACCAACCTGTTGGGATGAGGTTAGTGATAGAAAACTTGCACACCCAGAAATGGTGGAGGAATCGATGGAAAAGGTGAAGGTAATCCAAAACCACATCAAAGCAGCTCAATGTAGGTAGAAGTGCTATGTCGATAATCGTAGGAAGGATTTGTAATTTCATGTCGGTAATCATTTTTCCTGAAGGTATCTCCATGGAAGGGAGTCATATGTTTTGGTAAGAAAGGTAAATTGAGTCCCAGGTACATCGGACCTTTCAAACTTCTAGAACAAATTGGTGTTGTAGCTTACCGATTGGCAATGCCGCAAAGTCTCTCCAAAGTTCACGATGTGTTCCACGTATCTCTGTTGAGGAAATACATGCCTGGCCGAACACATGTACTCACCTATGTGGAATTAGAACTGGAACCCGATCTGTCTTATTGCGAAGAGCACGTCAAGATTCTTGATACGAGAGAACAAGTACTGAGAAAACGGACGACTCTTCTGGTAAAAGTCTTGTGGAGAATCCATAAGATGGAAGAGGCAATGTGGGAACCCGGGGAACATATGATGAAGAACCACCCGAGTCTTTTCATGCGGTAGTATTCTAGAAATTTTGAGGAAGAAATTATTTGAAGGATTGGAGAATGTACCACCCAAAGATTCTATGGTATGCTTCTATTTGAATAATTCAATAGTATATTTAGAATATATATTTTACCATTTAATACAATTTTGGTCATTGGACATAATTTCACAATTAAACCAGACATAAACAAGTATCAATTTTTTGATAGTTATTATATCGTAAAAACACGCTTTTTGTTTTGACAGCGGGAATTAATATTAAATTAATTTCTGCCACTTCTGTGTTATGAAATTTGTAAAAATGGATTCCGTATTTGGAATCAGGATGTCCAAATCGTATAAATAGGAAACCTTTATTTTTAGACATTTTGAATAATTACTTCGGGAAATATTTTATTTACCATGGTTAAAAGGTAAATCTGGTATATAAGGGTTAACAAATAATATTATAATAATACTAAATTACCCTGAAACGTGTCCGAACCTTATTGGTGGATACATGTTCGACCATTGGCATCTTTGGGTCGATTTTGGGACCCCATGGAGCCAGTTGTAGGTGATAGGGACACTTTATTTTAATTAAGTTAAAATAAATACAAATATGACATAAGCATATATCTTTTAGGAATATAATTTTTACACAGGGTTATATATGTTGGATTTTCAACTATAAATATTCATTATAAATATAAAAATATTTCCTAGATAATGGTATTTTATTTATAATTTTTATAAATTATATAATTTAATTTATTTATGACACAATGGTGATGCAGTAATTAATTACTTAATGAACAATTAGAAGAATTGATATTATAAAAACCCAAATAAATGTAATTTGACACTTTTTATAAATACCAAAAATTTTCTACGATAATATGACATGTTATTATTGATTTAATTAACTTTTTTCTAAGTAATCATTCCGTTATGATTTTTAAAAATATCAATTATTGAATAGTGTAAAAATTGACATAAAAGAGTTTTTAAAAACAATATTATATTATTAATTGATATTAAATTCCTAAAAATATAAGGTTCGGCCAAGAGACTTATATCATGATAGGTGAATCATAAATGGACCACTTGGAGGTCGATTGGATGTATATAGTATGTTTATTAACCATATAATTTAAAAATACAAAAAGACATTGTAAAAGTGAAACTAATTAACTAAGAGTTAATACTTAAAGATAAGGTTAATATAGTAACCCAAACCAGTATAAATACTATTTAATGAGTGGTTTTCGACCTATAACCACCTCAACCTTTAAATAATCCAATTTTAATCCATTAGAAACCGAATATGAATTTATTATAAAAAATATTTCTAGCTTTTTCAAAGGTGCCTCTCTCCCCTCTTATAAAAGGGCACTCCCCCTTCTAATTAATTCACACCGTCAAAGCCTTTTGGTTCGGCCAACCCCTGCCCAAATAATCACTCAACTTCCCTCAATTCATACTAGAGGCCTTCCTGTAGTCAGAAAGCCAATCTAAGGATCCCTTTTGATCAAATCAAAAGGAAGAACCTCAAGAGGAGGTAATGATTTCACCACCCCTTTTCAAGTTCCTTTCTTCTTCCACTTCTTATTTCTTTGTTATTGCCATTCTAAAATAATAAATCCAGTATATTATATAGACTTTGATGTTATTATACACATTTTACAACAATATTTCAGTATTATATCCATCCATTGAATGACATGTCACCATACGTGTGTACATACTGCTTACCATCTCCACGTCGTGGTGTAACTGTTATTCAAAACATTGTTATTTGGATGGGTATAATAATGATGTGTAATTCATGTAAAATACTAAATATAACATGATAATTATTCTGTATATATGATATAACATCCAAATAAATATTATTTCAATATCAAATGAATGATATTGTCGCTCGTGCGTACGTACGGACTACCGTCTCCACGAACGCGATGAGATTCATTCTCCATCATATACATTCATGTATAATTCTCATTTGAAGATTAATAATAATGATTAAGGACTAAATATCATTCTGGATATGAATATGATAAAACCTATCCATAACAAACATGTCTTTCAAAACAAAACATATAACAGAAAATGAGTAAGGTAACACCCGAAACGACAATAATATTAAGATATTATTAACAAAGCAATGTTAAAAGATCATATATGATATCATATTAATGTATATGATTTTTTTATAATTTAATAACAATTATTTCACCATTATATAGGAGGTTAACCTACCCCCAACCAAGGAAAAGTACTAGGTAAGGGTTTATTTCGCAATCTCTTCATTATCTTAGGTTGTTTATACATAATAATCTACTGGGATCTCTTTATCATCAACATCCATGTTTCTTAAAAATGTATTTAAAAACATTTTTTACTATTTACTAGAATATGGTTCAAAGTCATTTATACCCTTGTTGACTTTTATAAGTGGTTTATAAAGGAATATTTCCATAGTTTTCCAAACAAGGTCCTTTTTATCCTTTTCGACGGAATTAAGGTAAGAATTTTTTTTAGAATATACGGAGGGTGGGGCTATTTTCCGCCATTATAAAATCTTTGAAGCTTCCCTTACAAGCTTATAAAAAAAATTTCAAAGTAAATGTTTTATTTTATAATTTTGTGACTTTTAAATGATTTCAAGAAAGGGATATTTCTCTCAAATAGTTTTGATTTCATCTATGTCAACATCCTATGATGGATTTTAACCTTATTTGAAGTTGATTTATTATGATACAAACATCCATATTGTATTGAAGATTTTGTGATTTTTTTGACTGTGGATGTGTTATTTTTATACCATTCATTGTTTATGGAGAATGTATTAACATGGTTTATGCTAGTTTTAATAAGAATGTTAATGTTATGTTTAAACCTATTCATATAAGGAATGCATTGGACTTAATATGTGAAAAGTTGAGCCCTCTATAGCTCCTCGATGCATCAGTAGGTCTCATGAGACAAAATAGTGTCTTGGCACAAGGACATGACAAAATATTATTTGTAGTCTTTGCACGAGGCCTTGGCTATGTGGTTATGATAGTCTGGCATTATACATTCAATAATTATGAATGTGGTTATTGATATTTCATGTGATTATTCGATTAGTAGAATATCAATGTGAATAAGTAATTGGAATTATTTCATTTTATTTCTGCCGTATTATGCTGAATTTCAAGTTTAAAAGGCTTTTGATTTAGTTATACATTTCCTTAAATTTTTATTCCTAATTATGAAAGTTTCTACTATATTGTTATCCTTACTGGGCATTTGAGCTCACCCCTTTCTTTGTTTTATTTTTCCCAGTATGTGAAGAGGTATTTAATGAATGACCAATAGGGATAGTATGAGGGGATAAGAGTGTGGACTATGGAGACTATATTGTTGTAGTTTTCATTTTATGATGTAATGTAAACTTTATGAATGTATCTAGTTATTTCAAAGTTACTAAACTTATCGGTCTTTCGAGACTTGATCTTTCTTTTGATCATGCCAAAGTTATGTAATAATGCACCGAATCTGGGTAACTGGGGTCGGGGCGTTTCATTTTATAATAAGAATTCATGAGTTTTTATTGGGATTATCAAGATGAAATAAGAAGAGATAAAAAATATAGTTTCTCATTTTTTATGAGGGATTGAGTAGTTTGTATTGTGAAATTTGATGAATATTCTATATGAAGTGTACAGTTAAAACATTTATGCAAGAAAAATAATATTGTGTTACTATAGTGATAAAAAATTTACATTGTTTTATTTATCCAATCCCCCGATCAAAAAATATTCTTATCAATTTTTTTAGAAATATCTTAAACCATTCTCTTCATTGAGGATGCCAAATGGGCCATCAGTTTTATTTGGTGGTTCTTCTTCTTCACTAATATGGTTTGAGAGGCTTAAAATTATCGGGATCTTTGGAAATATATACCAAAGCACAATCCAAGGCTCATTAAAAACCATTTCATTGATCTTATGATCTGAATAAGATCAATTTGAGATGAAACGTCATTTGAATCATGTTATAGAGATCATATTATTGTTTTTTAGTTAGTTATTGATACAATGTTTTCTGAATTTTTTGTTCTATTACAGAAAAGGAAGTTTATTTATGATTCTCAATTGTTATGATATTATCTTTTTTCCTATAATTATTGAGGCCTATAATTATTTATGTTACTTGGTTTTTGAGAGGATTTTATTTAATTGAAATAAAATCACTGTGAGCATCATGTTCATGGAAGAATATTGATTGCACACAAATACAAATCTATAAAAATTTGAAGTAATTCTTAATGACATATAAATATTTATACTTCTCTCTATTTGATTCATGATGAAACTATTTCCCACGAAGAAACTCGAGTGGAACATAATGCGCCTTATTTCTTGAACAATGAATCATCAACGTACATGTATTTGTGTTTTGAAAATATACAATTTTTTACAGACATAAAATTTAGAATTCATTCATGATTTATTGAACTGTTTTTGAATTAGACAGAGTATCTACATACTGTTCGGATTTGAGAAGATTAATGTTACAACACATACTGGTTTAATGTGAAGCATGAGTAGTTACCATGTTCAAATTTTTGTGAAGGAGTGTATATGACCATAACATTCCAAAACGTACAGTTTTCATATACTATTTTGGGAAAGAGTTTTGTGCATAATGAAGAATCCATGTATAGTATATATGATTATATTTATTATCCTTGCATTGATTTAAGTATTTGAGATTGATAATTGAACTATTTTTGTGCATATTAGTTGTTCAATGGTCAGTTTTCTTGATATATAATTAATTCATAATACACATTTATATACATTATACACATGCATTGAATAATTGTAGTGCAATGATTGTGTAGTTATTCAATGTGCAAAATTTGAGTGAATAAGAAGATATATTGTGTATGTGACTTGTGCATGAACAAAATAGAAAGTTTTTGTAATTTAAAATCCATTTGAAAAAACATATATCCATTTAATCATACTCAAACAAATTCATGAGAAATAAAATTAGACGGTCATGATCTATATTATATAGAATCATGAATTTAGAAAAAGAAAATTTTAAATATATGTTCCATGAATTTTGTGCAGTATTTTGAGACTAAATCTGGGGAAATATTTTTTTCAATGTTTTTGAAAATTAATGTGTTTGAGCATTCAGTATTTAGCCAGGTTGGGTCTTTAACAGAAGAAATACATCATTTTCATGAAGTTTATTTACAATGGTATATAATTTAATAAAGTGATCAGATATTTTTTTAGAATGTATAGTATTATGGAAAATGTACATGATATTTTACATGTGAAGGTTTGATTTGAAATGTTCATGGATGAGGATCATTTGATCCCACTATTTAGGTATTAGATCATTGGAAGATGAAGTTTTAGATTATGATTGGGTGTTCTAACCAGTTACTAATGTAGTTCTAGATACCGGGGGGTTGAACCCTTCAAACAGTTGGTGTGTTTAAGAAACTGAGGTAAAATAGATGGATTTTAGGGCATAGTAAATAAAATAAATATAAGGATTTACTATTGGAGTGTATCACCATTTACTACACAAACCATTTTAATTTATAAAAATATTATATTGGAATGTCCTTGTTGAGGGTCTAACAAACATATTATGGATGTATTTCTTATTAAAAAACCCCATATAAATATCATGCATTGTGTTTAATTTAATTCCAAAATTTAATTCATGATTCTCTCATTGTAATAGGTGATAATTGATTTAATTAAGAGATGAAAATGAATTCAGTAAAATAGGTCACACCAAATACAACCCCTCTTAGTGAGGCTAAAAGGTCATCTCGACACTTTATTATCTCAAGTGACCATCATAGTTTGCATTTTTTATTTTTATGTGGATGTTTTATTAATACATATTATGATGTGGTTTTCTAATAGAGGAATTTTGAATAGTCGGCCCCTGGATACCAATCAGATTTTAATACTATAAGGACTCAATTTCCAATATGGGGTATAATTTAACAACCCCGGATTTTAAATAGAAACACTATGATCAATTTCATATGAGATATGAAACATCATGCTTAAACAAACATATATATTCTATTATTTAAATGTGACTATTATTACTTAGTTATTAAAATTGAACGAATGAAATTGAATACCTTTTTTTTAATCAAATATAATGTTCCAAATCAATATGATTGTTTTGTTAATTTCTTATAAAACAACAAATTTATTATAAGAATGTCATTTTATTCTACAAAAAAATATGTTTTATTTAAAAAATATATTTATTAATTTTTTATGGACAAAAAATATAATAATATTTTGATGATTATTCAATATTTATTTGGTAAAATGGACTTCATAATAAAATTAAATATTACCAAAATTAGTCCATGGTTAAATTTCTATATTTCTTTCAAAAAATTACATTTCAGTGAATTAAAAAAATATATTGATTTTTGAATAAAATATTTTTGTAACATCTTCAAGACATAATTATGATGTAAAACTTATTTAAATTATTTAATGTCTAAATTAGGATAACATAATGATAATATTATACAATAAATATTTCACAACGAGTAAAATATTCTTTATTTCATGATAAGTATAATCATAATTATCATTGTTCATGGAGGAAATGTGCATCATTGGAAAAGTCAAATGCGGTTCCTTATAGATAATAGCTGAGTGGAAAAAAATATTTTCATCATCTATTTATAAAAATAAATTATCAAATTTTTGGTGGGATAGTTTTGAATGTTATAGTTACATAATATGAATATTTTATAAATTCATATGCAAATCTTGCACAATAAAAGAAAAGTAAAAATAACAAATTAAAGAAGTTTCCTTTAAATTTATATTACAAAATCCACTTATTCAGTTAATATAAAATATTATATTGAACCAAATTAGTTTTTTATTCCCAATGTTACCTTACATTTTTACTAATATTTTTAATTATTTTAAGGAAATATCATTTTTTCAAAATGTATTTATATTATTTTTTGGGAGTGATAAGTATATATATTCAAAAATGATTTAATATAACTATATGTAATTATGAATTAAAATTTCTTTCAATTATTTTTTCCTTACTAATATGTTTCTTCCCATCCTAGATTTTAAAATGTTGTTCCCATGGATTTAGGATGCCTAAGGGAAAATAAGAATCCAAGATGAATTTTTTCAATGTCTTTTTTAAGTTGATTTCATATTTTCTAAAAATGTTATTATAGAATAAAATAGATATTTTTATATGTATTATCTACATAATATTCAACTGGATTGAATTTTATAAATAAAAACATAATTTTTTAAAACACTTTACCTATGATATCATAGGTTATGTATGAATTTCCCTATAATTGAATTTACTAGATTATGTAATGTTTGAGGTCATGTCCTTACATAGAGAACCCCATATAAAAATATTTTAAACTAAAACAAAACCCATTAACACTAATCATATTGGTTACCATCTTATATAGTGGAATATTTATAATATTTTTTCTCATAGTTCATGTTCACATTTTTCTTAAAATAAATGTTATTTATATATACCTATATTTTTTTATATTTATAAAATTCTAAAAAAAGTTATTGTAAACCTATTAATATCATTTGGTATCTTAGAAAACCAATTAATAACATTTCTTTATTGAAATATATGTGGGTACAAAAATAATTCCCTGTATAACACTGATTTAGAAAACCTATATGTTGAGTACATGCAATCACATATTTTATTTAGATAGTGGATGTTCAAGAGACATGATTTCATTCCATTGGAGATTTCACATCCATATTAATGTTAGTAAAACATGTAATATTTTAATTTATAAATTCTAATTTATGGACGGGGTAACAAATAATATTCATAGAATCATGGTGTATATGATGATGTATATCAAGTTAAATTTGAAAAAAAAATCATTGAGAATGTTTTATTCAAATAGTTATGAAGGTTTTACTACCGTGAATAATAAAAGGGTTTAATTCAATGATTTGAATTTATTATTTTTTTAAAATATTTATTTTTTTTCTTTCGAAAAAAGTCATATATATTAAATATATGACTATTAAAATTTATCATTTATTTTCCTTGAAATCACACCAATACAAGAATTTTCAATAATATAATTAATCTAGAATTAATAAAATTAAAAGTTTAAAAATATAAAATGGTAAGTGTTGTGATACCACCTTCAAACAAAGTGAAATAATTTTTAGCATATCAACCCCAATAGCTGGTATACTTGGAATTTATTAAAAACTCTAGTTTTTTAGATGAACTATTAATAAATATTCTTATCTTTTAGTTGACTACATTTCTAGATACATATCTATATTATTTTTATAATATAATTATAAATAAAATATCAAATTTTAAAAATATATAAATTTGAGGAAATCAATTATATGTTTTCAATTATATAATAATGAATTTATTGTTGATGTGATATTAAAAATCAGGTCCTCAAATATTTATTCTCACAACATGTCTACAATGAAAAATTTTCTACCCTGAATAACACAAAAATGAATTGTCTAATATTATGTGGAAACATAACACTTCAAGGAATATACTAGAGAATTTTAAATGTGTTTGATTAAACATTAACATATTGTTATAGGAAGTGAATAAATCATCATATATTATTAATTGAGTTATAATATCACTAACTTTATGGATTACAATATATAATATATGGAATGTATGAAAATGTTAATTACATTTGAGATTTTTGTTTTATTCCTTTATACTCAATGTCATGGAGAAACTCTTCAATTTTTCACCAAAAAGTGATGAAAGAATATTCCACAATTATTCAACATCTAGTAAGCCAAAAAAGATATTAAATAAAAAGGACAATATTGTGGAAGTGTCAATATATGAAATATTTTATGAAATTTATCAACATAAAACTAATTCCAATTTAGAGGAAAATGAGGATTGACTTTATAATAAAAATATCAATTAAAAACCTGGTGATAATTATATGAAATATTCTATAGAAAACTCACCCTGTTCAGATTAACTATATGAACCAAATCCTGTAGAAGAAAATTATGTATCAAATAATGATATCAATATATTTTTTACTATAATGACCAAGCATATATTAAATAAATTCCCATATCTAATGACTGAAATTATTAATGTGAAATAGAATCATGAGAAAATATTTTGGTATTTTGAATCATTATATATTATATAATTTTTTATTTACTATACTATTAATCCTTATAATGTTTTATAATACCAATATTATACAGTTCTCGTATTATTAATGTACATGTAGTGTCATATTAAATACTATTTGAACCTAAAAAGTATATGATCTTCTTGACCAATAATATATCTACATATGAATTTCAATTATCACATATTTCATGGGAGATATCATTATTGTGATATTACCATGTCCATATAAAATATGAGATTCTATAATTAACTCATTTCAAAACCCATTTATGGGATAAATATAAGCCAATATAGATCATGGAGAAAACTATTTTCACCAAACTACCCATGAAAATAACATCATCTCACACCGTGACCATAATGACATGTACATTGTCATAATGGGTAATGAATCCTGACACTAAAAATGATTTTTAATATATTTTCATACATAAATTGGTTATTATTTTTGAATTTTACTAATATTTTTAATGAATAAATAATAACTCAGATTAAAATTTTATTTTCATATTATGAAACACATAACAATTTTTTTAGATATAAATAATTTCAATCATGTCACTCACTTTAATGAATTGAATAATATTTCAATTAAATAATATTTTAAATAAACTATATTATTAAATATTTTAAATTAAATATAATTTAGAAAATTAGTCTATATTATCAAATATAGTTTATTTAGTGGTCATAAAAACTATTATTTTAAAGTCTAATTATATTTGAATAAATAGTTATTTTCTATTTAAATGGTATATTTATCATTATTAGAGAATGATTATGATAATGTTGATATTATTTCTAAAATAAGCACATCTAATTTATCCAAAATTGACTTTTTCATAATTTTTACATGTTGCCTAATTTTTGTGATTAAATTATATACTGTGTATTTATACGTTATGTATTATGATGTATTAAAATCCAAAAAAAATTAATAAATGCTATCATGATTATTCAAAACCAAATTTAGGTTTCCACTTTATGATAAATTTTTTAATGATATTTCATTAATTATTTAAAATAGTAATGAATCCTGAAAAACCTATAATATAATCTAATATTTTAAGACAAATAAACTATACAAAATAAGATCTCCACATCAACAATATTATTCTATTAATGATCTATTTTTCTATATGTGTAAAATAATATTTCACTCTTCTTTGTCTAAAACCATTGGAATGCCATATTGGATAGTTTCTATATTTCATTACATTAACATATATAGTCTCAAACCCATGTGTGAAAAATAATAGTGAATCCCACTATTTTTTATATAAATTCCAACCAAGCTACAATTAATCTTCACAAAAATACAATCCTATTACTCCCTATATCTATCCCAATGTCTCATCTTGTACATAAGATGATCCTCTCAATATTTATGAAATCCCCTCTAACTGTATGTTATATTCTCCCATTCCTATTAATTCATGAAACATTTTATATTATATCATTTGATTACAATCATTTCGTATTGGATATAGTTTTTTAAATATCCCAATTAAAATAAATATTATGTCCAATTAATTAAATATCCCTTTAACTATAATTATAAAATTCAATGAAACATTATATTCTCCATTATGTTTCAAAATATTTCTAAATATTTGTCCACACAAATTGTTTTCATGAGGAATATTGATCCCCTTTTCATTTAAATGGTATTCTCCAAGATGTATATATCCATAATTTATTTTGTAATTAAATATTTCTAAACCAAAATCATTAATCATGGGATAAAAAATGATGAAATATAATTATATGATGAATTATATATGTGGAACATGTAAGCATGTACAAATTATATATGTAACAAGTGGGCCCAAAATATATATCCCTCTATCCGATTTCATGTATTTTTTATTTCATGAGGATTAATGTGTTATTTAGGGGACATTATACATGGTACAATATATTATTATTCCTCTATGGTTATCCGTGTATTTTGTTTATGATTTCATGTTTTATATTGATTCCACATTCCCATGTTTCCCTACTATTTTTAACAATTATAAAATTATAATGATCAATTTTCGTAATCATGCACCACTTATGTTATCATGATATTCTAATTTGAGCACATTAACTACTTCATATTATTCCATGCTTTGTTTATTACCATATCAGGCTTTATATCTCACACGTTTCCTATATATGTCCTTGGTAATCCAATTTAGATTAAGAAATTAAATTTAATTTTTAAGGGAATATTAGGGAGTTTTGTTATATCTATTTTATAGTTTTTGTTAAATTTTTTTGATATGTACTTTATCATACAAATAAACTAGTCCTTATGATACTCCAAGGTTTTATTAGTTGAAATATGCATTAAATCATTATTTTTTTAAAAAAAATATGATTTCTCATAGTATTTATCATAAAAAATTGTAGTTATAATTTCAGATTGGTAATATAAAACAAAAGGGGTATACATAGAGATAAAAATAAATGATGTAAAACATATATTCATTTTGGTAAAATATATTTTATGGTTTATAAATGAAAATACAACACTATATATATACCACATGTATATGTGCCCATGGATCTGTTTTACCCAAGCCTAATAACCCCAAAAGGAATGTTGAGTGTGACTCGATCATTTGATTTTATATGAAAACATTACTTTCATTTCAACTTGATTAACACTCCCAAGTTATATTTTTTTGGTTAATTTACATTAACATTTATAACCATTATGGTGTGGAAAAAAATGAATATAGTATTTTATGTTATGAAATTGATCGCAGATAACATAGATTAGAAGCTAAAAATTGATCTATTATCCAATATATGTCATTGACGAGTTATTGATTTAATTTTAGTGGTATCCTATTTATGTGATTAATAGTTTAAAAATACATATAACTAATTTTACTTTTATTTTTATTCAATTTATATAAATAGGAAAACCCATGTCAGTAACCAATGTGAGGGGAAATTTGATGACTTCCAAAATGAGATTTACAACCAGATTAGAGAAGTTCTTAGGAACGTAATGATAATACATTCGTATTTGATTCATGTTTTGAACTGAATCATGAATTAGGAGTAACACCAGAACCCCTCACCCCTAATAAAGAGAAACATCCAATTTAATACCATATAAGACATATAACATCATCTTTTATTGGATAGTTTTATACGTTAATCATGGAACATTGGATCAATTACCTTTTAATAAAATTCACCACCCATAAAATCTCATGGAATAATATGGTTATAATATATTTTAATCCTTTAGAAACTAAATTTTATAATTTTTGGATGTTGGTTAAAAATATGAGGCATATAAAAGATATTTACATGATAGATTAAATATAACATATGAAAATTAATTTCTAATATACATTCCTTTCACACATAAATATAAAATGATAATATATTTCCATAAACAATTGGTAAAGGAAAATTAATCCTATGGGGTGTAAAAAATGAACATAACATGAATTACAATATAGTCATTAATATTTGTAATATCAACCAAAATTAATTTCATCCAATTCCATGGAGGGAAACTGTATTGTATATGAAAATATTTGGAAATTAGAGTCTTTTAAATTGATTAGAACCATTTCCAATGAACCTAAAATTCTACAATTTGGAAATTTTAATCTCCAATGTTTCATGTAATAGTATATTCGATGTGGAAAATTAATATTAATCATAAACATAAAATTGAGAAATATAATGGGGGAAAAATTCACATATCTGACATGCCAATGGTGTGGGGTGATGTATCATGGAAATCACTTGAATGGGAAATGGTAATGTTTTATTTTTTGGATGGAATGGAACCTACAATGAAATTACTAACATGAAAACACCACTAATTATATATAAGAATTTAATTATCATGTCAATCCTCGTCCAATTTTCCAATGATTATATTAAAAAGAACATGGTAACTATGTGAACCAAATCACTAAGAAATAGTATGTTGATGAAACTAGCAGACAAAATCCTCAAGCACATAAATATCATGCGGGAGATTAGAAAATCACAACTATTTAAGTGGATCTCAACAAATAAGGTGGTGAAAGTTTTTCTAATTATTCATCCAAGGAAAGTAAACATATGATTTAATTTTAGTTTGGTAAATTCATTCTTATAATTCCAGAATAGTAGAATTCAAATATGAATTGAAAATAGAGAAGTGGAATTATCAGTGAATATTGAAATAGTTGAAATTTATGCATAGTAATTAAATTACTCATCCCTCTTCAATGTTTCATTTCTCAATTTCCCATGAAACCATGTGATACTCCCTTTAGGGTAATTTTATGTCCTTATGGGAATGGATTGGATTTACTAATATACAGACAACATAAATATTAAAAAGAATAAAATATCCCTCTATATAAGTAATCATACATTCATTATACTAATGTTAAAGTAGGGGGATGAATTTTTTTAGTATCATCATCTCATCCATGGATGTTAATATCTTGTGAAAAATCATATCTAGGTCCAATGATTATGGATAAATATAAAGTCTTCATTTTTGAAATGCACACTATAGTTGAATTCCAATATGAATTTAGTAAAAATTTAAATAGTCTTCCTTTGGGAAATATGGTTGAATTTTATATTGAACACATACCATGAAATTTTACAGAAACCAAAACCCCACATACAATTTCCATATTAGAAAATTTATGAGCCTATAATGAAACTACAAGAAAATATGAATAAATTAGTATATAGAAAAGTGATTTCCGTGACATTCACTGGCCCTAATTATCAAGAAGAATGATGATTAATTGTGTGTATACATTGATTAATGTGGGTAAAAAATTATCATTATAGATAATATGTATGTTATTCTATATATTGATGAGATATTTGACTTGTTTTGTGACCCCCTTAACTTCATTATGTTGCGTCATTTGTTGGGATATTACCATTTGATGGTGGAGAAGGTGGATATCAAAAATAAATCATTCAAAAATATGTTTGGGAACCAATGGTTATTCTTAATTTTATATCTTCTAAATAATTCACCAAAAATCATTATGTGAATACATAAATATATTGTATGGATTACGTAAAGAAATTTTTTATATACATACTAGAAGATATTATAATCTTCCTCAAACTGAAAAGAGGAAAGTGAATATAATTGAATTTTATACATATGAACATGTGTAACGAAATTATAAATTAAAATTATAGTAAATACGTACATTTTAGGGGGAAATTAACATTAGAAGGAATATTATCATCAGAAATGGATATTTATAAATCCTTTAGAAAAAATGGAAATTGACCGATTCTTATATCCATCTTAGTTATGAAAATATAAATATTGCTTTGATTATATCTGTAATATCATCAATTTATGTAGAAATTATCATTTTTTTCAATCCCAATAACCTAGATAACACATAAGGTCGTGATTTTTTTGTTAAATAAATAATATGAAAAAATCATTAAAGATATATATAAGAGGAAGATTATCACACCTCTACTCACATTCCCAACATGGGGGAAAGAATTGTGATCTACAATAATAATCCTGAAAAGGTATTTGGGTGTGTACAGATGCAATATGAAAAATTTATGGCTTATACCTACTACCAATTGATGATTCATGAGAAGAACTACAGAAAAAATGCTCTATAGTTATATGAAATTATCATTGAATGGATGATTTTTAAAAAATATCTATATAGGGGAAGTGTGAAAAATATGTGGATCATTTAATTCTCATTCACATATTGACACAAAAGAATTGAAAATATTAATATTAAATATATTATTTCGTATTAGGGGGTATTATTGTCAATTAATAACCATCCTAGGAAGGTGACCAATGTTTTTTATGCTCTGAATAAAAATAATCCTAGAACACTATTCAATATTAGTATTTTAAGCAATCCATTCATCATGGACATGAAAAAGAAAAGCATGTGATGAATTTAAATATCCTCATATAAGAATTCAAAAATAACTACTCCATCATTAATGCATTTTAGGGTCATAGAGGCCTATAGAGATTATGAGGCATTATACAAAAATAATGCAAATACTATTATGTTAAATATAGATAAAATTTGAGATATAAGTTTAGAGATTGAATATACATCACATCGAAACCAAAACTCAAGAGGGTACTTATGACTGGGAAGAATTGCTCATCCTTTATAATTATTCTATGATTCACGTTGTTTTAGAGACATATTTTGAATAAAAATATTGGGAAACATGAACAGGTAGATTAAAAAATTTGTATCTCGAAGCATGAAATGGAAAAAATTCGGGCCCCAATGAAAGAATTATACATGTGTGATGAATACATTACCCATATGTGTATAGATATGGGATAACCTTGTCACATATTTCATCTTAGGTATCCCAATGACATGAAAATAATATAATATAATATGCGGGGTTTTCAATCTCTTTACTATGCTAGTTTATATCTTCACTGTCATGGATGATATTATTCATGAAAAACTCTCTATTATATAAATAATAAATTTGATAATACATCATCGAGTTTCAATATCTATAATATATAAATGATACAATTAGTTCACCTTAGAGTTCTAAAGAAGTACTCAATACGCGTAAGATTTTGAACTGAGCTCCATCACAATATATCACCCTAAAAAAGGTCATAATGATTGGGTAAATCAAAAATGAATATGTTATACTGAGGTATTATTCAATGGATATCAAATGTTATTGGAATAAACCCCTTCACCGAATGGAGTTCTTATATAATAAAAATTTCCATTAAAAAATATAATGGAACCATATGAGGCGTTAGATCAGAATATGAGATGGACTCCAACATGATGGAATGATGTGAGATGGTGGAATATTATGATACTTTTTCTTTTTGAGATAATGATGTATAATGGTCATCCCATTCATTGTAACATGAAATATCTTAAAAATTGATATGAATGCTATGTACACCATCAATTGAGATACCTGGAGTTTTAGTTCAGAGATAATGTATTCTTTCATAAATAATCATAGAATAAAATATTGAATTTCGGGATGAATGGAATGTTTTTTTTCAAAATAAATTGCCCTCTTCTAGGTCCTTGATTTCATTGGTGTGGTGGCCAATGGACTTTCACTCCAACCATACATGTCTCATTTAAATGATTTTTTCCATATATCCCACTTAAGAAAATAAATTCCAAACCCATCATGTGTATTAAATGTATAGGTGGTACTACTGGATTATTATCACTTTGGTGTAGATCACATAATGAATATTTTCAAATTTAATGACATGATTCGATGAAACAAGATAACTCACCAGTTGAAACTTATTTGGTGGAACAAGAAGACTATTGAAGTGACTTGGTAACTATAATGGGTGATGATATAGATGAATATATCATAGTATTAGATTAAGAATGAAATTTTAAGGGTGAAATTACAAAAATTGTGGAATAATATAATTAATACAACATTTATACTGGTAATTACGAATTTAAATGCGTAAATTTATTTCTTTGAAAAAAACATGCACTACATTAGATACTGAGTAATGTAAATAGTTATATAATTTTGAATTTAAATGACCATTGAGAATACTAATTTTTGATATCATAGACGTTAAATGGCTATTTAATTATTTATAAATTTTAATATACATATATAGATAGTTTTATGATTAATCCAATTGACACATACAATGGAAAATAATTCCATGAAAAGTATGACAATACCATATAAGGCCAGTTTATTATATCTTATATGAGAGATAACATCTCTAAGATTTTACCTTGAATAATAAAAATCACTGATTCAATATATTAATAATGAGGGAATCATTTTCTAGGAGAATTTTAATCATAGCATGTTCAAAACACTAAACCTATTCACTGAACCAACCCTTATAAATATCATCATCCCCCACCTTACCAAAAAATAATTTCCTAAATCAATAAAAACTAATGTTTATAGATCCTAAAAGTTTAAAATTTTATGTAGTCTTATATAAATTTGTTATCAAATTTATCTTTTATTAAAAAATTATAAGGAATAAATAATAATATTCATAAATATTGGAAATTGATATAGTGATACCAAAAAATGTATTTTTGGGATATATATTTTTTCAATCATGACACTAATTCAGATAAATTCATGAAATTTTAAAATAAATACTATTTTAATAAAATATTATTATAAAATATTATTTATTAAATTATAATAATAATATAATATTATGAACTCAAATATAACTATTATAAGGGTTGCAAAACTATTATTATAAAAAAATCAGTACATTACAATAAGTGATAATTGTTTAACTAAAATAATTATATATCATGTTTAGTGATTCATTTATATATATATATTAAATTTGAAATCAAAATGTCACAATTATACAAGAAAATATTTTATCGTTTTTTATACAAGATATTTTTTAATAAATAAATTAGGATTGCTTATAAAATATGCATTATGAAATCATAAAAGGAAAAATTTGATAAATTAAATACAATGATGAGTATTAAAACCCAAAATTATTGTTACCCTTTAATATAAGGGTTTTTATGTTAATATTAAATTTTATAAACAATTAACAAATCCTCTATAGACAATATTATATTTTAAAGGGTTAATATAAAATCAATGTAAACATTTCTCACCTCCACATCACCAATTGTGTAATATTTATTATAATGGTTCATAGTATTTTAAAAATAATGAATACCATTCCAAATTGGCAGAAATTATGAGAAAAACAATTTTAAGGTTTGTTTATTTGTCACATTTTCATTTAGATTATAGAAACTATATTAGGAAATTAATAATTAGTTATCATATCTTTTTATATAAAACCTAACCGTACTCCAATTACACTCCAAAAAAACATGTATCATGATACTATTGTTCCCATTACCCCTTGATACATATCACGGTATATTTATTCCCTTATGAATCAAATCCCATTATATATGAAGAACCTATTCATTATAAGGTATCCTCCCCATCAGAAAATTATTCAAAAAACTTCTTTAGATTATTTATTTGAATTTCCAATTTTTTAGTTGGGATATTTTTCACACACCCATATTTTTATTCATATTATCTCCAAGTGAAATAATATTAATGTCACTCTCATTAAACCCTTCTATGGAATCATTATATACCCCTTTTATGTTACAAAAATTATTCAATGATATTTCCTTGAAAAATATTTATTATTAAATACCAACCCCCGTGTTCACTATAGAGTATTCCCCATTATGTATCGAAAAATATTTCCATGTGTACTTTCATACATGTATCCAAAACTGATTAATCATGTAATCAAATGTGATGAAATATAATCCTGTGGTGAATTCTAATTTTGGAACTCATAAGAATGTACATAATATGAATTTGATGGTTGGGTATAAAAGTATATATCCCTATAATGCATTTTGTAATTTATTTATCATATGATAGTACATGTATGGTGAATGAGGGTATATCATAATATTACTATTCTATGATGTATCTGTATTTATCCTTGACATATGATTATGTTGTAATTTTTCATGTTGATTCAACATTTCCATGATACCTTATGTTACAATCTTATATCTAGCATAAAGGATCATGTTTATAGTTCTAATACAACTTATGTTACCTTAATATTCATTTTGTATGACATGTAGTTATATACCTCATTCCATGAATTGAATATTCCATCACTAGTTTTTATAGCCACCCTTTCTATGTTTTTTCATAGGTTATCCAATATAGATTTAGAATAGAAATAGAATTTATAAGGGAATATTATGGAGTTTTATTTTATGAATATATTTAAAAATAAAAATATGTTATGATATATAACTAATTAACCAAATACACTAGGATATACAGAAATTTTTAATTGTATTATGTGTATATATTGGTATGGAATAAGGATTTACGGTGTATTAATATCTGTGTTTTCATAATTAGGACATATAAAAAAATACATTAGATTATGTAGATAGAGAATTAAATAGAGAAACACAAAATAGATATTAAATTAAAATTATGTGGATAATTTTCCCTTCCTATCACTGAATGAAACTAATAACATCATAGAAGAAATAGATGTTGAATTATTTGTAATGAAAATACCATAGGAATTGAATCAATTTGAGAAAAATAATGTCTAATAATTTTCATAAAAACATATGCACTTCTTGACCAGTGTAAAAAAGTGGGTATTTAAGAATAATGATGATGAGTATAAAACTATAATTAAAATCACACCAATATTCATTTTAAAGTATATAGTAAATAAGAATTTTATGAAAGTGAGGAAATATTTTCATCATCATGATGACATGTAACTATTAAAATGTTTGTTTCCATCTTATAAAAAATACCTGGAAAAGAACATCTTATGGTTATCAATAGTGAATTTGTAAATATTTATATAATTAAAATTTATTTTACCCAACACCCTCCTAGATTACTAAACCATCATTTATCAAATTATATATTTCAATTAACAATGTCAATGTATAGTTTAAAACATGCCTTTATTTTTCTTCACGATCATCACATCACAATAATTATATATAAAGTCTTTATAAATGATGTTTATATATAATAATAATTTAAAATAAATAAAATCAAGTTTTATTTTTATTAATATATATTTTTGGTATTATTTTTGGATCGTCCAAAAAATATTTCTCTATTGAATTTTCTAACATAATGAAAGCTGAATATGAAATTAGTTTCACAGATGATTAAAAATAGTTTCTTCAATAGTAAATTTTCCCAAGAAACTAATGAGTTTTTTTTCAAATCAATGATAATACACAATGGATATCATAAAATGGGTTTAACTTGATTGAACTGAAATTAGTGATACTAAAATTAGTAAATGATGCAAGATTTGTCATGAGGAAACTATGAAATAAGACTATATAACCACTAATAGGGGTTTGTTTGGATGATTGTTATACATGACATATAGTCAACGTGATATTTTTTTAGAATGTTATGGTGTACACATTTTAGATAAAAAATAAACAATCCCATTAAAATTTTATTACAATGTTTTTAACAAACCACACAAATAAAACCAAATTAGGATTTATCTTATTATAATTTATATTTATTAAAATTAGTTAGTTATCCATATCATTATTTTTGAGGGTCTAAAATATAAATAATCAATACATATAGAATATATATTATTTTTTTAGTCTATTCAGTTTTTTTGTTGTATGAAAAGAAATTATATTGCATTATCTTCAACAGATGCTGAGTACATAGCTTCTCGTAGTTATTGTGCTTATATTATATGGATGTAAAAGCTATAATTGGACTATGGGAATTAATTTATACTTGTTACTATAAATTACTTCAATAATAGAGTGATTAAAATTTCTGAAAAATAACATATCACATTCATGGGAAAACATATTCATATAAATCATACATTTTTTGAAGACTATTCTATAGAATGAGTTAACACTCTTGTATTTATTAGCGGATAAAATTATCATTCTGATATTTTTTTAAAGACATTAAATTTTTATAGAATAAATTATATAAAACGTGTATTATGCATGATTAATATTTGTTTTAAATGTTATAAAAAATCATATAATAATATTTTGAATCTTCCTCGTAATATTTTTTTAATATATATGTTATGATTTTATCGAAATTTTATTTTAGTTGTTTTGTTTAAATATATCTAATGTAAAAAATATATAAAGTAATTATTATATACTCACATTCATTTTTTAGTGATAATACCGTAAATAATATTTTATCCAAATTAGATTTAAATCATTGAATGTCTTCTTACATTAACCAAATACTATTTTCAAAAATTATTTCTCAATATAATCTTTGATTACCAACCATTTCAAATCATGACACACAAAATGCTCCGTTATTACTTAATATTCCTATAGATATTATTTTCCACAACTATCCAATGGATTGAAATATAGTACAAGTAATTATATATATCATTCAGAGACACATCTTGTGGAAAAAATGTACACTCTAACATAGAAGTCTGATTTTAGTGGTTTAGAACCATTCCTTCATATCTATGGGGATCTATTTTGCATTAGAACTGGACCTATTTATTGTAAGATAAAAATAGAACAATCTATGAGATCTTAGAAACTAATTATAATCTGAATGTGGTTTTTTTTACCTGGATATTAAGATGATTTTATTATAACCTTTATTTTTGATAAAGAGTTTGAGATAACTTCGACACTTTGGTATGATTATCTAAGTGTTCCGCATATTTGAGAATATGAGGACTAACAGATCTAGTGAACCTTGTAACATAAATATTTTGTGATTGTGAATCATGTAGAGGAACTATTAGATTACAAAACCTTTCAATGGTGAATAACAAATTAAGAGTGTGAAAATTGCAAGCAGTTTTTGTAATTTATTCAATTTTCAATATTCCTGAGGATTTTATATTCATACACTATTTGAATTCATGATACATATTTCCACTAACTATTGGTTAATGTTATTCCAAAATGTCTGCCTCATTTATTGGTGATACATATGGAGGATTTCTCCAAAAAATTTACCCGAGTCAACAATCTTCTATACCAAATTTTCATTTTTGTTTCATAAGAACAAGCAAATATTGGTTCAAAATGGAGTTGATAGGTTGAGTAATTGTGTTGAGTTGGTATTAATTATTCCACCTATATGGGGATAAATAAAATCAAGAATCCTTGTATGGGATTTGGATTGGAAAATATGAGTGACTCTATGAAAAATTCAATCCATTCATACATCCCTCTAGACCAAGAGATTTAATTTATACTAGAGTAGATCTTGATGACATTATTAAAACACATTACTCCTCTTATGATTATTATTCACAATATATTTATTTAAATGAGAAACCAATAAGATTATTAGAAGATTGTTTTTTGAATGTAATCATTTTAATTTAGTTATTATAAATGGAGAACCATTGATAGAATTGGTATATATTGCTTCATATATTCAACAACAGTATTCATTTATAGAGTAAGCTAAAATGATGTAAGATATTTAATTTTTTGATGGTTTATTGAGTGAAGACATTCCTCTTCAAGGAGAGATTTCTTAATGACATGTTTTATCAAACATATAATAAATATAAATTTTTTTAATGATATAGATATAATATTATATATTCCAACAATGTTTGAAATATGGATATAACCCATTTTGGTTCCCCTCCATCGAAAAAATATTTCCCTCATGATAATGACTTGTTTTATATGGTTTTATATTATTCTAGAGACTTTATTGGTTAGAAGGATTAGGAGGATGATAAATGAACTAATAATATTTACTTATATGACAATTGTATTGATAATAAAATGCATGATAGTGATTATGATCCTCTAAATCATGATGAACCTATTATTGATAATGCATTTGGGGAAGAGTAATTATTTCTGCAAAATATTTATACACTTGTATAAAAATGACCTATCAAAAATACTCTTTTGAATAATTGTTACTGATTTTGGATACCCTACCATATCTCAATTATTCTACTGAAAATATTTATTATTAAGATCCAATTTATGTCTCTACAACTCGAACATGAATTATGGCCATGGATGATTCTAAAAAGGAATCTAAATCCACTCCGAGACATATTATCTGAACTAATTCACTTATAATGAATATTATTAGACAATTATTCATTTTTTGAGTGATCATTATTCAATTTAGATTGATGATTTACTTATAGAAGACAATATTTCTCAACCTTAATCTACTCTATCTCGGGAACACAGAACCTATCTTACTAAACCATCGATAAAAGCATCAGAATATATAATTTAAATTATGAAATGTTCTATTTATGTCCAGATGGATATAGTTTATGTATAAATTATTTAAATACACATGGAATAGATGAGGAAATTCCATGAACTATTTAATTTGATGTCGTATATATCCATAACAAACTATATCTGAATATAGACTATATTAACCAAGGATTAACTATATGAATAATAAAATATACCATTCCTATAAGGTATGTTTGATATATCTCAATGATTAATATTCTATACATATCATTAACATATGATCAATAACATTCTTCTTATTAAGTATTTATTAAAGAGGATTTAATTCTGATGATATTTCAAGAGGTGATTTAGAGTATCATGGACAATGTGACAGAATTTTTAAACTATTTAAAAGGGATTTTACTACTCATAGAGAAATGTAATATTATTTGATTACAAAAAAATACATTATGTTAACCTAGGATAATTATGTATTAAAAATCCCCATAACATATTATCATAAAATCATTTACAACAAAGAACATCTAAAAACTCAGTTCCTTTAGTTTTTTAGATATTTGAGGATTCCACCTTCATCGTTTATATTAAATAAAATTTTATACAATTAATTCCCACAAATAATCCACAAAATCATTAATTTTTTTGGGGAATTCATGTAAATTAATAATTTTATAAATTGTTAATTGAATGGATGATGAAATAAAAAGGATTTGAGGGCCCTATGTGTAGGCGTATAATGCCTCTATGTGTGAACATACTTCCATTCTATTACATCATAATTCTACCTATCCTAAACATTCTATATCCTCTATTACTATTTATTTAACACCAATTACACCTTCTTTAACATCAATTATATGTCATATTTTAACTTCTCAATTCAATCTTTCTTATGTCACCGGCCTCATAATTAATTCTTCATTGGTAATAAAAATTCATGTGGCTATAAAAATTCCACATATTACTCATACTTTAACTACTAATGTTTAAAAAGGGATGGATCACCATTCCATTTCATCCAGTCTAGTATGTGATGATTCTGATTCTAATTATATTCAAATAGGGCGTAGGTTATATTTTAATAATTTAATTAATTATCAGTTCATTTTTATTTGTTTTTTAATTTTATTCTTTAATTGCATCCCTAAAATTTTAACACATTGTCAATTCCTTTTTTAATCCCTAAGGTGAAGTAAAATCCATAACCAAATATTGATTATATTATTGCATGTGTAAAACGTGTGGATTTATCACTGAAAATGATTAATTATTATTGCTAATTTTTGTCTACAACATATTCTAAAATACCATTATTTATAATTTATTCATTGAACAATCATTTTAAAGATGATAAATGATTCTCAATTAAGGGATATGGTTCACAACGTTCATTAATTCAAAATTTTAACAATCATAAATTAATTTAACCCATACTTTTTATTTTTATTTTGTTTTATTATTGTAAGTGAAATTTTCTGGAGAAACTGTTAATATTACACTATGTATGTATTCGATTGAGAATTATATACAATTGGTTGCATGATGTATATCATCGACTACATAACCACATGACCACATGTAATGATATTATTGAAATGCAATATAGAAACCATATGATAGACCCACGAGACATCACGACAGAAAAGATAAACCATATATTATATTTTAAGTGAATGAATAGTTCATTGATTTTAATAATACATGATTCAATATCACAACTATTATATAGTCCTTACGTTATTTCTCCGAAACAGTTTAATTAAATAGTTTAAAATTTTATCAATCAAATATATATTTGGAATTAAAATTGTGTCAATCAAGAATCTTTCCATGTAATTTTATATCAATACATTGATTCAATTGTGAGTGGCAGAAAAATGAAGGAATCATAATCAGTATTCTCATGATTGAAAATTTATTGGGTAAATTTTATGAGAAAATGATCATCAATATGTAGATAGTGATCGACAGATAGGGGAAAATATTGACCATAATTATAAGTGATCTACCTCACATAAAATAATTGAATATTATATCTATGTAAGTGATCATGTATGAAGACATGGAAACTTTTATAATGACTATATCTAATGTTAATTACAATATTATTATATTATGAAATATTTTATTCAAATCTCATTTTTATAATGAATTATTTACTAGCACAAATGATATATTTATCCCAGATCTACTCAAAATGTATGAGGATCAATAAAAATCATTTTTAGAGGGTATTTTGTAAATATAGTCTACATTTAATATAACTAATATAAACAAGGATTAAAAATGGTGATTATAGGCACATAAAGAATTTATCAATTAATATGAAGATCATATACTCTATTTTGAATGATTGTGATGAGATAATATTAGTAGAATGAAGATTATGAATCGGATAAAAAAACATAACCACATCTCGATTAAAAATATAAATATGGTAATTATAATATAATATTCCCCTATTCAACAAAAATAATATATTTTTTTAATAAATTTTTTTCCTTCTCGGAAAATGTTTTTATTTTATTTTGATATATGAATGTCAATTTCACTATATGTATAACTTTTATTAAGTAGATATTATGTTAAACATGATAGTTCAAGGCACTCTATTATCGTTTATTTATTTATTATCCCATGAATAACTTATGAGGAGGTAGTGTGGCCTAGACTATCAGTGTCTGGTTGTTATTTATTTAATTGAACCAAAACCAGTTGATGATTTTTTATATTTCAATAATTTTCATCATTTTTTTAAATATGATAAATATTGGGGATCATTTTATTTTAATAATTAATTATTTGGTAGTGGGAGATTTCCACTAGTATGATATTATCTATCAATTTTTTGACGGAACACATTTCTTATTTCAATTTTTTTTATTTCAATTTTCTATATTTTCAAAAAAATCATATAAATAATTAGTAGGACATTAGTTTTATATTTAAAATTAATTGGTGTTCTATGTACATTTTTTGAATCAAAATTATTTCAAATGTTACGATAGTATTGAAATAATGTTTAACTCATCCGTTATCAACATTATAAAAATATTTTTTAAAACGTAAAATTATATAATTATTATTTTCTCCTTAACTAGTACATATTTTATCAAGATGGGTATTTTTTTAAATAATTTTATCATGTTTTTTAATTAGAATCTAAATTCACCACACACTTTTTTTCCATAGAAAAAACAATGTGAATGTTCAATTGTATTAAAAATAAATATTCAATAGAAGAAAAAATATTTACTCTCTTCTCATAGAAATTTCAAAAAATTATCTCATATATTCTAAAAATAGAAATACATCATATGAACTTCTAAAATTTATTTCATCCACCTAAATTATCACCAAAATCTTTTGACAACATTCTTTCAAAACATATATGTTCTAATCATGGAATGCATGAATTCTCAGGTATTGATCAATCCTAGAATTGTGAGATAATAATTTTTTGAATTTTATATTAAACTAATTCATTAACCATTCTTCCATATAATTTTGGAAAAATACCTTTATGAACATCTAAAAATTATTCACATGGACATTTTTATATTTATTATAGTTATTTTAGAATACACACATAGTTTTAGTGATGTGCTAGTTTTTTTGTCATTATAAAAACCTCCCAAAATTTATTATTTTTAATTTTTTCAATCTCAACAAGTATTTATTTAAAAATAAAAATATTTGGAATCCCAAATAAACCCATATATTTCCTTAGGTAACAAATGGGTTTATAATAGATTTTTTATTTTCATTTTTTGAAACATTATTGGAAAATTACCCATTATTGTTTTCTTATTGATATCATCACTTTTGTGTAATTTTATTTCATAATGGTATGTCTTATAATATTCTACTCATCATAATTGAATGAATATATCTATAAATTAACACCATGTTTTCCCCATTGATATATTATCTTCACTTGCATTCATATATTGAATAATTATTATTTAACTAAAAAATGTTAACTATTAATTTTTTCTACTCATTCACGACAACTTTTATTCCATGATATATAAACATATTATTAATTTATTTTTTATGAAACCTATATGATTTACTTTTGGTATACTATTATAGAAAAATTCCTCAAACCGCTTATAATCAATATTTTAGCTCTCATTCATGTTGATAATTAATTTATTTTATAAAAAAAATTGAATACACTTACATATCATCTATTTCTTGTACATCATATCACAGTTGTTCAACCATTCATTCAGAAAAGTAATGATTCAGTTAATATGTATAATGAAGTATGAGTTTTTTCCTTCCAATAATTTTTTAGTATACATTTTACAGTTAAAAGTTTCTCAGTTATTTTATTAAAAACCTTTTTCAACATATCTATGAATCCGTTTTTGATGAGTTCTTACAGTTGATACCGGTTTTGTAACACATTTTATAAATTCTAAACCACACAATTTTAAGTGAAATTAATACTGTTATATTCCTGTAATTTTTAAAATTTCATCATGAACATATTTTCATCTAATATCTATTATTATTGTGTATTTAAATTGAATATGTCTTATTTTTTATAGATGTCAATATAAATTACATCTTAATATAATTATAGACTATATCTGAATAATATGTCTTATCATCCATATCTATGGGTGTTATTGGTCTATAATCATCCAAATGAATAATCTATGTAATATTTTAGGTCTTCTAATCCCATGTATAATAGATCATTCAATTAATATTTTCCGTTTTTTAAAATATCACATGTTTGAGTGGGATCATTTGAATGTATCTACTTTCAATGAACTCCCTTGTTATTCACTATGTGTTGTAAGGTATTTTTCCTCATATTTCCCAGACTTGTAATCCATATTATATTTTATTACTTCACTAAAATGGATCATATATTTACCAATAACAATGTTTTATAGATTCCAATTCATATTCTTGTAATCTATAATAATTATGTTACCCCTAAAATTTTGGTGGAATCCTTCTTGTTGAAGATTTTCAAATTACAATATTAGCATAATTAATATAAAATAGATGATATTGACTGTGGACATTAACAAAAAACACATCTATTTAAATAAAACTTTTCTTCCTATTTCTCAAATTTCGTATCTAATAACCCTCAACACTTAAAAATTTACAAAATATAGGATATAATCAATCCCATACACGGTTTCAATGATATTATTAAAATTTCACATCACATGTGATATTTTAATTCTCTCCAATATCAATACTCTAGTATAATCAATAAACATAAAGAAAAAAATAGTTCTATTTTCATACCTTATATTTCTTTATCCATAAATATATGTTGGTTTCCTACAAAGTGTGGTAGATTATATTTTTCTACATCTAAATCTTTTAATTCACAGTCTACATGCAAGGAGTCAAATTCATAATTATGTTTAATTCTACATATTGAATATTTTTGAAAAAAGAGTTCCTTTTCATTGTCATTTTAAGAACACAACATGGGACCCTTGTATATAAATGAATGGATTTATATGTACAATCATCCAAAAAAATACCTATTAAAAAAATATCTTGTAATAAATTTTCTGATATATTTATCTTGTTAATATTAAGTATTGAAATGTAATTTTTATATGGAACAAACATTATTAATTACCCTTCTATAGAAAATTTAATTTAGTTTACTTTTGTGTATGTATGTTACTACATTGTATATCCTATTATTTTTAGGTTGTTTTCAGGTTGAAAAAAACACTATTATTCAATGGTTTCGTTATTTTATTATCAAAATAAACCACTAATAATAGTTTACTTTCAATGAAAACGCTCAATATATATACCCATATTTTTGAAATATTTCAAAAGTGATATTCTTTTATGACTCTATACATATCCCCCATAAACAAATTAACACGAACTTATAGCATACACACAATAACTCCATGATGAAATGTTTTATGTTAGAAAATACTCTTCATTAATGACCATTCAACATGTGATAATGAAATAACAATCTATATCATTGATCATTTTAATATGATTATACACATAATTGGTCAAGCCATTATTTATTAATCCTGGTCAACAAATATGTTGCAAATTTCATCTTCATTTTTTGAGTTACATGAAATTACAGATCTTATTCCATCAATTACAATTATTTGCTCTGTTTTTTCTTCCAATTGAATTTTCGTATAAAAGTTATATTCTCTTATCATTCCATACAAATTTTTTTCTTTATACTTATAATTATATTGAAAATATAGTATCTTCTAAATTGACCATAATGAACAAAAAATCCCATTACATTATCATGGTCATCACCATTTTCATCCATAGTATTCAATGATTTCTAAAATAAATATATTGTTGATGTTTCTTAATTGAAATAGTATCCCACATCAATTCCATCTATGATGAATTAATCATTTGAATTTAGTTTCATTATTTTTAATACTTAATATTGTAATGAAATCTATTATATCAATGAATGTCATTTTTTTATAATTTCAAGATATATATTACTTTATAATAATTTATATAATATCATTAATGTGATATGTATAAATTTTACACATTGAATCACTAAAATCGGAATCATTAAATTCCCTTTTTTTATTTTTCATTTCAATTTTTGAGGATATGAATAAAATCAAATCATTATGTTTCCTTTAATGTAATACCCCACAATTTTATAGTAGGTTATCCGTTTAAAGTAATTCAATAACTTATATTGCAAGAAACACAGACTTCTCTTGCGTTATACATAGGATGGTGTTTCGGCGAAACAACACATTAGTATTATAATTATTTAAATGATATATTTATTTATCAATTAAATATTATAATATTAATATTTAAAAAAAATTAAATGTTATTTATAATGTCTTTAAATTAATAAATAATATTTATAATGGAATTTATATGTTTTTTTCAAATAGTTATATATTTAGAAAAAAACTCTGAAAAGAAATACATTTTATGTCCTTTTGAAAACAATAATAAAATTATTTTAGAAACAACTAAAATTTTAATTTTGTAAAATAGACTTCATTTTTAAATTTGTAATATCAAAATTAGTTTAGGGTTAATATTTTTTTTCTGTAGAAATTCTATTTTTGATGAATAGGGAAAAATAAT
This sequence comes from Viscum album, assembly GCA_963277665.1. Taxonomy (NCBI): domain Eukaryota; kingdom Viridiplantae; phylum Streptophyta; class Magnoliopsida; order Santalales; family Viscaceae; genus Viscum; species Viscum album. Next base: position 1,148,378,869 of record OY728148.1, read on the forward strand.
TCATATTACAAAAAACCAACTTTTTCATTTAAAGAATTATTTTTCATTAGAATTTATCATTATTTTAAAAAATAAAAATAATACACATATTTGTCAAATTTATGTAATTTGAGTAATTTTATACTATGATTATATATATACTTTTATTGAACCTTTTTAACATATTTTTCGCCACCTTCTAAGGACATTTACCAACCTTCTAGGCACATTTGAAAACAGGCATAATACATTATTTTACTGCTTATATGAATTTAATATCAAAAATAAAATATACACAGTTTTCATTAGTAAGTAAAATGTTGTTCAATAGGATTAAAATAATTTGTTGTGAATAGTAATATTAGAATTTTATTTACTATGGTTATAGGTAAATAGAGTAATTAAAGTTATAAATAATATTATAATAACATATAATTACCCTAATAAATGTCCTAATTTTATTTGATAAGTGTGTTTCTACCAAAATCAACCTTAGGATAAAAAATATGATCCTTTTTTATTCATTTGAGTTAAAATAGGACATCTATTATATTTTCTTTTAAAAAGTGTTAAATGTGATAAATTCACATTTTATTAAAAAAATCATTTTTAATATAGAGTTATAAATAAGAAAAATTCCACTATTAATATCCATTAGAAAGATAAAAATATTTCCTACATATTGGTGATTTATTTTAAAATTTTATACATTATATAATTAGATTTATTGACGACAAAATGATGATGCAGTAATTACATTATTAATGAAATATTAAAATAATTGATGTAATAAATATTAAAATAAAATTAAATAGAATATTTTTATGTAATTCACGAATTTTCTAGGTGAATATTAAATTTTAGGGTTTATTTAATTTAATTTTTTATGTAATCATGTTTTTATGACATTCAAAAAAACAAAATACTAAATTGTATCAAAATTTACATAAATGATTTTAAAACAACTAATATATTATTAAATGATATTATATTCCTAATAATATAATATTAATCAAAATGACTTATATAATCATATATATGACATTAAAGAATAACCTTTGGTTTTCCTGGCATTTTATAGTTTCTAAATTAACTATGTGGTATAAAAATACAAGAAGAAAATGTTAAAAGTCAAATTATTTAACTAAGAGTTAAATATAAATGATAAGGAAATTATGTTGATGTAAATTTGTAAAAAACCTATTGGTTTATAGTATTTAGACCAATCCCCACCGTATACTTGAAATAAATACATTCATAGATACTAGAAACCAAACATGATTTTATAATAAAATAATAATTCAAGCTCTTCCTAAAGTGACCCTCACCTATCTTATAATAGGGTAATTCCCCTTCTCTTAAATTCACACCTCAAAATCCTTTTGTCTCGCCCAAACCATGCCCAAATATCCTACCAACTACCCTCACTTCATCCTAGAGGTCTGACATTGATATTGAAGCCAATCTATGTAACCCTTTTGATAAATTAAAAGGAAACACCCGAAGAAGAGGTAATTATTTTATCACCTCTTTCAAAATTCTTTTCTACTTCCACTTCCACTTTCATTTTTATTTCCATAAAAAAATTACTCCAATACCTTATACATACTAATATTATATTACAAACATGGTACAATTATATTTTTTATTCTATCCACCCAATGAATGATAATGTCAATATGTGTGTCTACGTATGACTTATCGTCTCCACTTCGTGGTATATTTTGTTATTCAACACTAAATTATTTGTATGGGTATAATAATTTTTATACATAATGTAAATAATGAACATAAAATATTAATTACTCTGGATATTTAATATACCATCCTTTTAAACATCGTTTTCACCATCAATAGAATGATATTTTCGCTCATGCGTACGTACAGATTACCATCTCCATGATGAGATGATAATCATCTTCATTGATCACCATTGAATAATTCATCACAGAAATTATATATTAATTAATTATGATATATATGAAATTAAATTTCTACTGGAATAATATATATGTATATGTATATTTCATTTAATAACTTCTATACTATATGATAAGAAAACTGGAACATCGTTCTTGTTTAAGTAAGGACAACTGTCTCCATGAATGGTGATTCCATTTCACATATCGATCTATTATACATTTTTTTTTGGAGAATATATTATATATAAATAATTTTTTATATTATGGAAGTATATAAATTCGTATCTAAGTGATATGATCAATAATAACAAATTAAAACATGTACGATAAAGAAAGAGATTATTAACCAAAATGTTACTTTAACATATGAATTTTTATTAAATGGGTAGTATAAAGTCATAAATGAATCATATATGATACAATAAATTTGAATATAGTTCTAGTATAGTTTAATAACATACTATTTCCATTATACTGGAGGTTAAACATAACCTCAACTAATGTAATGTACAAGGTAAGGGTTAATTTCTCAATCTCATTATTATTCAAGATTTTTTATGTGTCAGTTTTTACTCGGATATATTTATCATCCATGCCCTTGTATCATAAATATGTTTTCAAAAGTAACTATATATGGTTTAATGGAAGATATTATTTAACTAGATCATCATTTTGAATGTTGTAAATATTGATTTTTATAAATATAAATAATTAATTTCAATGTTTTCAAAATGATTTTTTTTGATTTATTTATATGGATATTAATGTTTTAAAATGATAATTCCTTTAAAAGTTTCAATGTGGTGTGGGATACATTGATTCGAAAATAAAATTTAAATGACTTCCTTTACAAATTGTGATAATTTTAAATGATTTCAGGAAAAAGCATTATTTCTCTCAAATGGGTTTTACTGATCATTTTAAACTATGCCAACATACATACTGGATATTATTCCTGATTGAGGTTGATTTATTAAAATAAAATGTTATATATTTTAATGAATAAGTTATGATATGTTTGAATATGTATGTGTTATTTTTATACAATTTTTGGTTTATGATTAAAGTATTGACATATCATATACTAGTTTCAATATGAATGATTAAGTTATTTTTCACTCTTTTCGTAAGAGGAATGAATTGGACTTAGTAGGTGATGAGCGGGGCCCGCTATAGCCCCTCAATTCATCGGTAGGTCTCATAAGAGAAACTACTGTCTTGGCATAAGGCATTCACAAATTATTTGTGAAAGGTCTCAGAACAATTCCTTGAGCTAGTAGTTATTATGTCTGGTGTTATCCATTCCCTTATTACGAAATTAGTTTTTACATGTGACTATTCGATTAGTAGAATATTCATTTTCATGTTTCTATGTTAATGTTTGATTTATTTTTCCACATTATATTCATGATTATTTTTAAAATCCTGCTATTATTATTATACATATTCAAAAGTTTATAACTTCAACTAAATTATTTACCATTACTGTGAATTTGAGCTCACCCATGTCTTATGCATTATTTTTTCATGATGAAATGAAGTGTATTATGAATGATATTCAGGGTTAAAATAAGTAAATAATAGTGTTCTCAAGGGATAATTTATGTTTTTTATTATGATTTAAAGTGTAATGTAACATTAATTTATGTAATCTATTTTCCAGGACAGCTAAATTGATTGGTCCTTCAGGACATGATTACTTTTAATAATGACAATGTATTAAAATAATTTACTAGATCTGGTCTTCTAGGGTTGGGGTGTTATAGATGGTATCATAGGAAGTTTAGAAACATCCTTGGAAATTTATATATAAAACATTGATTACAGATCATAACCATACGAATGATGTTTGGGATATGTATAGAAGAACCTCCTAGAATTTTGTTAATGATCATGGATAACCAAGGATTAATCCAAAGAAGTTATAGATTGAAAATACCTTCCCTTGATTATGTGGTTTTATTCAATGAGATATGTCTCTCACCCTATTTTTTATGGTCTTAGTTAATGGAGGAAACCAAAAGGAATTATAATAACAAAGAACACGAAGTAAAATATGGTGATTTTGAGAAATAAAATTAGATAATGACGTGGGAGAAATAAATTGTTATTAGATTGAATCAATTACAATGATATATGATTAAAATTGTGATATTTTAGGACATTCCTAAAGCATTGTGTAAGAGGAATATGAATGTTTATAAATGTTCAGATTTTAATAAACATATAGTAAAGAAAATTTAGTTTCTTACATGTAGACAGGATGTAATGAAGAACCTTGAGGAGTAACTAAAATGGAGGGGAATATTATATATCTTTGGGAAAATGTGATAATAGAGTCACCAATTGTTATGAAGTTCAACTTATCATATGTGGGAAACATGGGAATTATAAAAATCAACGCCTAGATAGAAGAATCTACCTCAAAACTAAGAATGTGCATGTTCAATTGAAACCATTAAATTTGAAGGATTTAATTATTTTTGTATTTGGGTCTTAGAATTATGAATATGTGTATTATATTAGGAGTGTTCAGTTTATGTTTTTTTCAATGGTTTTTCATGAATTTATTGAATTGTTATAATTGAAAAGAAATTTTTTTTAAGGGTACGATTATATTTTTAGAACATATGATTTAGGTAAACATAACTCTTAATATGTTTCTTATGTCAAGATAATAATGTTATGTTTGAATAAGTAAATTGGATGATGCATGTTTCTTGAGAACTGATTTTGGATTTTTTTTTTAAAAGATGGTTATCCTATTATGGATGAAGTGTACAACTTTTTGGGACATTTGGGATAATCCATTATGTTTTGGAATTAGGAAACATGAATGTTTTCAATAAGGTTATATGATAATTATTATTATTATCGTGACTCAATAAAATAGATAATGAAGGTGTTCACATGTTTGTAATGTGACAACCAAGAACTATCCAATAACATATTGGAGATAAATGCTAAGTCAGGGTGTTTTCCCTTTTCTTAATGATATATTTATTTAGTTATTTTAGGGATTGTATAGTTATCAATTATTTGATAGTATAAGTTATACTCTTTTTAATGTTTGATATATTAATGTATAATCTCGATATATGTGGACTTATATATATTTTATAACATGTTCTAATACTATTGGTGTGAAAATGGAATGACCTATCATTCTAGTTATGGATCACATGATATTTCAATATTTCTGGAATAAATAATTCATCATCATTTCCTAGTGTAGAGGATGATGTAAAAATAGATCGAAGCACACACAAATGATTAGATTATGATTATTATGGGTAATTAAATCTACTATGTTTTCGTGAGTTCTTATCTTTATAAAAAATAACCAATCCTCTTCCAAAAAAAATGTATCTAAAAAATGTGTTATCCTAATGCCTTATATTTTATTGAACCAGTGATATTTTAAATCATCATAGATTTATGGATTTGAGGACCTCAATTTCCCAGTTATTGTTCACGTGTTTGTGATTGATGTCCTCTATAAGTCCCTATAAATATTTAAGTTTTTTCATCAATTATTTGTCACTATTTTCCAACAATGATATATTATTCAAAATCATAATTTGTTGTTCAAATTTTCATTTCCCTTTCAATCTTATTAAGAATAAATTTTTATTAACCATATTTCTGATGTTGGTTTTCAACAAAAATATTATCTATTTTCAACAATTTACTTTCGAAGAAAATTTTCAAATTTAAAGGATTCAATATATTATAGTAGGGTAGAATGTATCCAACTAATATTTCATAGTACATTATCTCTTTAATATAATTTAATAACATATTCCATGAAACACTGACTTTTCTTGGGTTATATGAAAGATGGAGTTTCTACAAAACAACACATTGGTATTATAATTATTTAAATTATATAATTATTTATCAATTAAATATAGTAATATGAAAAGTACAAAATAAATTAAAGATGTTATTTATAATGTATTCACCTAATTAAAACATATTTATAATGAAAATCATATGTTTTGTTAAAATAGTTATATATTTAGAAATTATATTTTTTTTTAAAGAACTAATTTATATGTCCTTTTGTGAGCACTAAAAAAATATATTTTAGACAGTACTAAAAATTTAATTTTGTAAAATTGCAATAATTTTTGAATTCTTAATATCAAAACTATATGAAGGAGAATTTTTGGTATTTTTCAAAATTTATTCAAATTTTTTATGAACAATTAATAATTTTGCATTGTACATAAAAACTAACTTTATCATTTAAATAATTATAACTAATTAAAATTTCTCTTAATGTAAAAATAAATTCCTAATAAATGTATTAGTCCAATTTAAGTCATTTGATTAATTTTATATTCAGATCACCTATGTAAAATTTTATTTACCTTTTTACCATCTTTTTACTGTCCTTCTAGACACATTTACCCACCTTCTAGGAACATTTGAAAATTTTCATAAAACATAATTTTACCACTTATGTGAAGTGAGTTTCAAAAATACAACATACATGGTTTTCAATAGTATTTAATATTTGGTTCAACAATATTAAAAAAAATTGGTGAATGGAAACTATAGAATTTTATTTACCGTGTTTATAGGTAAATAAGGTAATTAAATGTAAAAATAATAACACAATAATATAAAATTACCCCAATAGATGTCCTAATTATATTGGATAGTTTTTTAGACCAAATTAAATTTTATGACAAAAATAAGATCCTTTTTTATCCATTTGGGTATGATTAATACATTTATTATATTTTATTTAAAGAAGTGTTAAAAGTGTTAAATTCAAATTTTATTATCTAATAAATTTTAATATAGAGTAATACATAATATAAATTAGACAAAAAATATTTCATAGAAAGATAAAAATATTTCCCACATCATTATATTTTTTTTATAATTTTTTTGTAACTAAATAATAAAATTTATTTATGATACAATTATGATGCATCAGTTACCTTATTAATGAATGATTTAAATAATTGATGTTATAAATAATAAAATAAATGTAAATTTAAACTTTTTATTTGATAAACGAAGTTTCTAGGAGAACATGGCAAGTTATGGTTGATTCAATTTATTTTTTTCGAAGTATTCAAGTTTTTATGACTTTCAAATAAAGAAAATATTAAATTTTGTAAAATTTGACATAAATGAGTTTTTAAAACAAATACTATATTATTAAATTATATAATATTCCTAAAAATCAATGATTCGGCCAAAAGAAATAAATAATGATATATATTTCATTAATTAACCACATGAGGTTATTTTACCATTTTATAGTAACTATAATAACCATGTAGTATATGAATATAAGAAGACTTGTAAAAGTTAAACTATTCAACTAAGAGTTAAATCTAAATGATATGATTAATATGGTGACCTAAACATTTCTAAAAAAGTTTTTTTGGTAGGATTTATAACCATCCCCCCATATCCTCGAAATAAATCCATTCGGAACTATTAGACACTGAAAGTACTTTTATAATAAATTAATATTACATTCACTTCATAAAGTGCCCCTCGCATCTCTTGTAATAGGGTACTTCCCCTTCTCTTATATTCACACCTCCAATGCTTTTTGGCTCGACCAAAGCCTACCCAAATATCGTAAAAACTACCCTCACTTAATCCTAGAGTCATTATATTGATCAAAAATCCAACCTAAGGATCTCTTTTGATCAAATCTAAAAAAGCTCCCGAAGAAGAGGTAATTATTTCATCACCTCTTTCAATGTTCTTTTCTTTTTCCACATCCTCTTTCCGTGTTTTATCCATAATAAAATATTAAATCTATTACCATCTACACAATGAGATGTTCTTATAAACATGGTATAACCATATTAATTATTCTATTCATCCTATGAATGACAATGTCACCATATGTGCATACGTATGGCATACCGTCTACACTTCATGGTGTAGTTTTTTATTCACCACTTCGTTATTTGGATTGGTATAATAATGATTATAATTAGTTTTAATAATTAATATAACAGGTTAATGATTATTTATATATAATATACCATCCAATTAAACATTTTTTCACCATCAATAGAATGATATTATCGCTCGTAAGTACATACGGATTACCGTCTCCACGAAGTGATGAGAATAATTTTCAACGATCATCTTTCAAGAATTTTTTAAATATATATAAATATAAATATATATATTGATTAAGTATGATATATATGTAATAATATTTCTGATTTAATAATATATATTTATTTATATTAATATAAGCTATTTACCTACATTCATTCTATACGATAAGAAAACGGAAACAACGTTCTTGCATATGTAAGGACTAATATTTCCATGAACAATGTTTCCATTTCATATATAAATCTATTATAAATATTTATATTCTGAATATATATGATATATAAATCATGTTTTATATTTTAGAAGTATGAAAATATATATCTATGTGATACGATCAAGAATAACATGTTAAAACACATGTGATAATGAAAGTGATTATTAGCCGAAATGATACATTAACATGAAAATTATTATTAAATTGGAACTATAATGTCATAAATGAATCATATATGATATCATACATATTAATATGGTTCCGTTTATGGTATATTTTAATAACATACTATGAATATTATAAAAGAGGTTAAATATACTCTCGACTAATGTAATGTATAAGGTAAGGGATAATTACTCATTCTCATTATAATTCGAGATTGTTTATGTGTAATTATTTAATAGGATATATTTATCATACATGCCCATGTTTCATAAAAATGTTATTAAAATGAATCATTTAAGGTTATATGGACTGTACACTTTAACTATATCAACATTTTAAATGGTTTAATGATTTATTTTTATAAATATATATAATTAATTCTTATGTTTTTAAAATTATATTAAGGATTTATTTATTTGGATATGATTGTTATAAAATTTTTATTCCATTGAAAAATTTTAATTTGTTATTGGACACTCTGATTCAAAAATAAATTATAAATGACATTCATTATAAATTGTGTAACATTTAATTGATTTCTCGAAAAAATAAGTTTTTTCACAAAGGGGGTTTACTGATAATTTTCAACAATATCATCATACGTACTAGATATAATTCTTGATTGCAGTGATTTATTTTAATATAATATTATATATGGTTTTGAATGAGTTATGATATGTTTGACTGTGGATGTTCTATTTTAATTGCATTGAAGGTTTATGGTTAATGTATTGAAATTTCATATGCTAGTTTTAATATGAATGATTATTTTATGTTTTACCCTATTCATATAAGGAATGTGTTAGACATAGTATGTGATGGGTGGGACCCGCTATAGCCCCTCATTTCATATGTAGGTATCATGAGACAAAATAGGGTCTTAGCACAAGGTCGTGACAAAATGTTTTTGAATAGTCTTGGAAAAAGGGCTTCATGTAGTAGTTATTATGTCCGTCATTATGCATTCCCTAGTTACGAAATTAGTTAGTACATGTGATTATCCTAATATTTGAATAACCGGGTGAATCTTTATATTTTTTTGTTTGATTTATTTTTTCCATATTATGTTCATGTTATTGATTAAAAGGATGTTCTTTTTTATTATAAGCCTTTAAAAGTTTATACATACCGCTAAATTATTTACCCGTACTGATCATATGATCTCACACCTCTCTTATGGTTTATTTTCCTAGCATTTCATTAAGTGTATTATTAATGATCTAAAGGGTTAATATTAGAGAATAATTTCATTTTCAAATGATTATTTATGATGTGTTTTATGTTAGAATGATTGATGTATCATTCATGTATGTAATCAATTTTCCATGATTGAAAAACTGATCGGTCCATTGAGACTTGATTCCATTTAGTCATGCCAAGGTATTAAATTAATGCATTGGCTCCGGGATTCTAGGGTCGGGAATTTCATTTAATCAGTATGTTAATTATATTAAAATATTAATCACTTCAATTAATGAAACTTTTCTATAATTCTTCATTTTTTAAAACTCAATATCATCGGTCAAAATATGACATATATTATAAACTAATAAAGGCTCTTCAATATCACCCAATTTGGATCATTTTTACTACAATACTGATACCTTTATATTGAATCATGATGGTTTTATTCATATAAATATCATCATTATTTTTATATCATTAACACTTTTCCTTTTTCATGAATGTCATCTACATGAATATATATATATATATATAAGTTCAAATAATTTACCAAGCGTATTGTTAGGCTGTATCTGCATTTCCACAAATATATTTCCAAAGACACCATTTAGCATCACATACCATATAATATCACTTTTTATTATGGAGATTATTTTCCAACATGGTGTTCAATTATTTTCATTAAAACACATTCTTATATTTATCGTTTAAAAATTATATATAAAATATATTAAATCCATTGTAATATTTATCAGGTTCTAATATATATTTTTTATTATTATTCAATGCACCATACATTATAATAAATCCCTTGAATTACAGACATTTATACATCCATTCCCAATGATTAATATTTTTGCATCTAATTTTTACATATTTTAAAATTTTTATCATTAAATAATATTATTTTTTATGTTAAATAACCTATATAATGATTCCAAATTCATATAACTACCACTAGGACCTTAACCTTTTATTCTAAAATAAACATCCACGAATGGGAAATACACATAGTGTTGGTGAGTTATGGTATATGAGAATTTTATTTTTTCATATTCCAAGGATCAACCTCAATCTTAGTTATGTAAACTTATCTGACTAATTATTATTATAATGAAATCATAATGTATGAGAGAGAAAAAAATATATTTTACCTTGATAACACAAACTAGTCTAATCCAAGGGTTATGATATTGTGATGTACTTATTATCTGAAATACAATGTATACTTTTTGATAGTTAAAATTTTAAACAGACTACCTTACCCTCTATATTTACTTCTCAAAAATGATAGAGATCTCACAACTCATAAAACCCCATGGAACAGACTAATCCTATAATTTATATAAGTTTATATTTAATGAGAAAAAATAGACATTACACAAAATATTTTAATCAACCTATATCCATGTAAACCACATGATGAACATGAGAAACTATCATGTTTAAGAACTCTCTATATAAACATATAATTTTTTTATAGTACTATATTATAAACAACATGTTATAATAGTTTATATAATCATCTATCAGTACATCCCATAATCCAATGGCTGAGATTAATTATTCACTAATAATCTATAGGTGATCATATTAAGTGTTCAAAATTTTATAAGGTGGTTAAAATTTGATAAATCAAATTAATACACCCATAATGTCTCACATAGTTTTATAATGGATAAATTTAATGATAATATTTTATATATATATAGAAACTATCACCTTAGGGAAGGTAATATCTCATCATAAATTGATCTTATGAATATAAATCATATATTAAATATTGATACCTTTAATATGACACAACACACCCTAAAAAAATCCAATGTGTGACTAACTTCAGTGTGGTATAGTGTTATTTCATGGCCTATATTCATTAAATCATAAAAAATTATATTAAAATGTGTAACGATACAAGTGAGAATATATAATCTACAATTAATATCAAATTGGTTACAGTGAACAAATTTTCTAAAATGTTGATGTCTCAATCCATTGAGAATCACTAAATATATTATGAACCTCCTTCATAGTGAATCCTTCTTCTTGTGAAATGGCTGTTTTCAAAAATATTTTAGGATATTAATTATTATGATGTTTAACATAATTCATATAAAATGTAAATCCAACCCATAAAATAATCATAATATTTCATTTCGTCATTGTGTTATGGTATCATTTTTTATATTATGTACTATAAGAAAATTATAATTATAAAAAATATTACTAAACAATACATTATTTTTTCAATCGTAGCATTTTGTGTCAATGCCATAAGCCCCGTATTAAAAATTTCTTTTAAAATTATATAAGAAAAAGGTTACGATATTATACATGATGTGGAATAATGATTTTTTATTGATATAATAATATCATGGGAGAATTCATTATCTTTCATCCTTATTCTACTTCTGCTAATAACTCCTTTAAAATTATTCCCAAACACATATAACCTTTCTTATGTTCTTATAGTTTTATTTTTAATCCTTATTTTATATCCTAAAAAAAATAACGTAGAAATTTAATATGAAAATTAATAGTGTAAAATAATGATTATTAATATGATATCTTACATAGTTTCTAATATTATATATATTCTTCAAAAGACACTAGATCAGTAAATTTCCTAGTACATTTTGTGGAATTTAGGAACAATATAAACTATAATTTATATATGGTGTATTATCCATTATATTAGGTATCAATTAATAGAGTTTTAATTTTATGGAAATTTTTTCTAGAACCGAATAGGAAATACACAATATGTAATCCATATTGAATCAGATAATGATATAGTTCCTGGAATTCATGTGTCTGGTGATTTATTTTTTCATTATTCATACTATTTATTTTATAAATAATTAAAAATAAATATTCATAAACATGATATTATGTGGTCTTTTAAAATGATTAAAAATAAAATAACATGGAAAGAATTATTTTATTTTTACATTATGTAAATTAAAATTCCATATTTGACTATAGTTCTATGAATAATTTCTATCCATTCAAATTAATTAATAATACGGAATCACTACCTCTTTATATTCTTGTTGATTTATCAATGAAATTAGAATGTTGTTAAATCATAAAATTATATGTATATCTGTCATACTGATTATAATTTTGGGGAAAATTATTCCATCAAATCCAATTCTTCTCACTTTTCGAAATATGATTTCATGTTTAGAATATACATTTTCTGTAGAATTATTGTAAATATCAACCGTTGGGTGTGTGAAATAAATTTCATTTCCACAAATAAGTCTCAATTCATTTAATTTTTATTAATAATAACTATTCTAATAAAAATAATGATTTATATATATGGATATACTTTCCTTATTAGAAGGGATATAATGTAAAATGATAAAAAAAAGAAAACATCATCATTAATGAATTTTTCAATTTGTGTAATTTTATTGATATATTCCCTAGTGATATTCCCAGTCCCCATATTTATTGAGAATTTTATTTATCTATTTAACATATATGTGGATCCCTACCCATATCAATAAGTTAAAGTAGAATTCACATCAATAAATAATAATATTTGATGAAGAAATAATAGGATATCATGAAAAAAGGAATTATAAAACTACATAATTCTATAAGAGGTGACCTAATTGAAAAGACCTTGATTTTCCATGTAATTTTATTTCTAATTTTATAGAATTATTATGAGTCTGAAAATATTTACAGAGCGGGATTCTGAAGCCTAATGTTCCCGGAATGAATTTCTAAACATTTTTTAAGGTAAGTTCAGTAAATGTGAGAGCTTCATTTTCTAACTTTTAAATAGGTGATTGGATTAAAAATCATGGGGAACTATTGAGTCTACAACGATGACATTATCTTAAGGGATTCTTCACTTCAACCACAGTTGGATAACATAAAATGATAGATTTAGGGACATTTTAATGAAAAATAAAATAACATAGCTATTTTATTTTCTTTCTATCCTTTCCTCCAATTGAAAATCGGTAGTGTGGGACAAGCGATGAGTCATGCCATTAAATGTATTGAAACTGAAAATCCTATGTAACCGTGATGTTGGGATTTAGGAAGGTTCCTAATTAATTAATCCTCATAAATCTCAAGAACTTTTGTCACCCTCCCACTACCCTATATAAATGGAGTTGGGGAGAGGTTTCAGTACTGCTTGACCATGTAACGAAGAGCTGACAATGTGCCGCAACGCCAAACACATGAAGGACGGAGCCAGTTCTAGAGGGTGGTGATGGGTGACATCGAATCTCAAAAAAAATAACGACGATTGAGCGGCAACGTTGGTGGATTTTTGTGGGGACAAAAATCACTCACCCACTTCCTCAAATCACAGGTCCTCTCAATCGATCTAAGGTAGGTATTTTATTTTTGATTAAATTCATTTGGTAATTGAATCCTTTAGTCCTACCTCATGATTACATGCTAATGAGGTGGCCACGAGCCAAATGAACCTACCCCATAACCTTGGAAATCTGAATACCATTATGTTCTCTATAGAAGACCATCGACGTGGTGGTGCTGAGCAGCATTGATAGAGGTGGTGCGCCGACGTGTTCCCCAAGAGGAGGTCGCGTCACTAAGAAGTGACAGTTAGCGGAGCGGTAGGCACCGGCCGGCCATGGAGATTGTGCGGTGCACGCCTCCGGAGAGCAAGGTGCTATGACCGAATCCACGAAGGATGAATGCAGCGACCAACACATTGTTCAGCCATGAGGAATGTGGGGGTGCACCCGCAACGCCTGAGGAACCAGTCGCGGCTCATCAGTCGTGGTGGACGAAATAGGTGGTCGGCACTCCTGTCAGTCACATAAGGGAAGGGAAGCATGACCAGCATTCCACTAGAGGAGCCGCGGCTCCGACGCCTTAATGGTGGGACCCGCGGTGACCTAGCAATGCCATTAGGTGTTTCCACTTGTAGTTCCGAATTGGGGGGGGGGTGCTCCCCTCCCATGTCAGCTCGAGAGAACCCCGCCCAGCGGGCCAAATATGTCAGTGGGCTGCACTCCGCTACGAGCCAGGTCGTGCTCCGCTGCGAGGTAGTTCGTGCAGTCAAGTAGGTCGTTCCTCCTTTGGGGATGGGCTGTGCCTCCCTATGGCTCGGGTCGCATGCGCCCAGCAGGCTGTGCCCCCATGTGGGCCTGGTCGCGCCCCACCGTGGGCTGGGACGCACGAGCCCAGCGGGTCACGCCTCCGCGGGCTAGGATACGCGATCCATGTGGGTCTGGCCCTGGTGGTTCTGGCCGACCAAGGCCACGTGGGCCGAGCCTTCCACAGCCCCGCCCATCCATGTCGGACCCGGACTCGGTCGGTCCGACTGGTTCGGCCCCGACCCCGGCCCAACCGGACCCAAAAACACATAAAGGGCCATATCTTGAGATCCAAACATCCTTTTGATGAACCATCTACAGAGTTGGAATCATTGGATTGATGCGGTCCTTTTTATGTACACAAATTGAGTTTTGGAGATATTTGTAGTATGGCGGGGTTGGATCAAGCACAAATCAAACTAGGCCCTCATAACTAAAACTCTTATAACTCATAGACCGGACATTCGATTGACGCATCGTATTTCAGGTTGAAATCCTTAGGTAATAGTATTCTTTTGGGTTAATATTTGGTTGAGAATAGTGTCAGTTATGTATGAACGATTCCATGAGGGGAAAATTCTATGTAATTCAGTTTCACTTGGTGCGAGTAATCCTGTGTCATATTGTAACATGATGAAAGAACATTGATCATGTGTGGTTCAACATCTATCGATCCTGTGTGGGTCAACTTCTATCAGATCCTTTGTGGGATAGTGCTCAAAAATCTTATGTGGGTCATCACATACCTGTACTATGTGGGTCAGTGGGGTTTAATACATATCGATCATGTGTGGGTCAACATGAATAATTCATAACAAAATTAAATGATCTAGATTTGTGACCAATAAACTATACTTATGTATTTAATTTATTCCTTATTGTGAGTTTATTATTTTCATTTATGGTGAAATATTCATACTGTTACCTGTGGGGTATAGCTGCCTTTTTTTTATAACTTGTGTGGTATTTCGATCGTCATGGTTTTACCTGTGTGGTACCTCTACCTTCGTGGTGTTGTCTTCGTGGTGTTACTATTGTGGTAATTCTACCTTCGTGGTGTTATCTTCATGGTCTTACCCATTTGTTACTTCAATCATTATGGTGTTACTTTAATGCTACCTTTACCTTGGTGGTGTTATCTTCATGGTGTTATCTATGTGGTATTTTTACCTTTGTGGTGTTATCTTTGTGGTGTTGTGTGTATTGTACTTCTATCTTCGTGGTGTTACATGTGTTCTACTACTATATTCGCGGGGTTACCTATGTGGTTCTTATACCTTAGTGGGGTTATCTTCTTGATGTTACCTGTGTAGTATTTATATATTCTTGGTGTTACCTGTGTTGTACTTCTATCTTTGTGTTGTTACCTGTGGGGTACTACTATATTTGTGGTGTTACTGGCATGGTACATCAACCTTCATGGTGTTACCTGTGTAGTACTAATACCATAGTGGTGTTGACTTTGTGGTATTCATCCCTCATGTGTGAGACGAGTATATCTTGATAACATAAGTATTTTTATGGGAATTTACTTAAGTAGAGTTGATTTCTATCGCTTCGTGCTTTGACATTGAAGTCTTGGATTATGGATTTTCTTTTGTGGAACTATAGGATACCCACAGGGGTCTTAGGGTCCCTATTGAGTGTTTTTATACTCTCCCCTGCACGGGCATCTCCCGCACCTTATTGTGTCTTGTGAAGATGACAGATAGCACTGATCGAGGTCGAGGGAGCCAGGACAAGATGGTGCATGGAGGTGAACCATTTGGCGTGACGTGTCATAGGGACTACTGCTCATGAGTTGTACCTACACTTTAGGTAGGATCCTTAGTTGATGATCCAAAAGTTGTTTTGTAATTTTCATTTTTATCTATACTTTTTTGTTGTACTTGTACTTTTCAGTTGAGCTTGTATTCTGGACTCTTTACTTTTAACACACTTTTACTATAGTAGTTTACTTCGTGGTTGCTCCTTGTTGTGTTCTTGTACATTGTGTCTATATAGGTTAAAAGGAAATTACTTCCCATTTTAGGGATATTCCATTCCAGTTCTAGTCTCTATCCCCTATCCTATGGAAGGTGGGCCTGGGGTAATCACGACATGGGCCCTAAGGGACGGGTCATGAAACTAATTCTATTTTTTTAAAATAAGGATGGTTAAATGGATATAT
This sequence comes from Viscum album, assembly GCA_963277665.1. Classification (NCBI taxonomy): domain Eukaryota; kingdom Viridiplantae; phylum Streptophyta; class Magnoliopsida; order Santalales; family Viscaceae; genus Viscum; species Viscum album. Next base: position 1,148,395,708 of record OY728148.1, read on the forward strand.
TCAATACTTTTCAGGAAAAAAATAACTTGTTAAAGAAAAAGAATCATATGACTTAGATTAATTTAGTGTTCAAAAAACTACATGATGTTCAATTCATCTACATGTATTAATATCATTCAAGATGTAATTAATTAATGGTTATGAAGGTGGATATTACATATAAAACAACTCAAATAATATATGAACACTATTGTTTAATAGTGATACCTTTTAGTTTCACTAATAGTCAAATAATCAACACTGACATAATGATGTTTCATTTATATTATGATGATATTATTTTTGTAGTAATTTTTTATTGTTAATATCAAATACTCCCAAATAAATGAATAACATTAGTTGAACATATGAAATGTAATAAATATATGTTAAAAACATTTTTTATTTGAAATGTAATGTAAAATTTAAATCAATATAGAGAATTTTATAATCATGGGGTCATTTACCAGAAGTTATATGCAATGTAGAGATCCATTAATGAGAAATGGGTTATATGAGTGGAATGATATATTATATATAATTTACAATTGCTGCTTTTATAGATTAGATGGATTTTGTTGATTTTTTTTCTAAAAATGCTCTAGAATTTAAAATAGTCTTACAATTATTAATCAAAATTTTCTAAAATTTTTATATATAGTTGAAAGTTACAATGTACAAAGTAAATTGGGAATAGAATTTTCAATAAAAATGTACTCACACAACCATATTTAAGGAAGGATTTACGATAGAATGTTTTTGATCAATGCATGGAATATTTTTTCTTCTATTGAATAATGATAATGTTATAGAGTGGGTTTCAGGAATGTTATAGATGAAATGGAAAAATTATGAAATATAAAATCATGAATAGGTAGTTGTAATGATCACATTGAAGACATAAAGACATTAACCCTACAGATATATGAGTGACTTATATATTTATTATAACATTATTAAATATATAATAAGAAAAACGTTTTTAAAACTACTAATAAATATTTTTAGGTCAAATTAAGAATTGAAAAATATTACACCACAACAATTCCAGTATGATGATAAAGTATAAGATGATATAAATATAAAATACCTGAAAACTGTATCATTGATGATGATTCATAAAGATCTAATACTCTTTGAAATGAAATTGATAGACATGGGAAGCACAATGGGTGGAAAACATCCCAGAATATAAAACTTAATTTTCAACCTCTAATCCTATATAGTATTATATTAACTCAAATGGGAATATATATGGATAAAAGATAATGTTTATGAAATAAGGAAACAAAAAATATATTGGTTCAAAGTGGATATATATTGAAGTGTATGATTTCCAAAAATTTATATATACAAACAAAAATTGATTATGATAAAGATTTAATGTATTATTATCATATTTAAAAAATCTATATCCACCCATGGATCAAAATTATGTATAGATAACTATCATAGAATATCTTTTTTGGGAATTATGTTGAAGGAAGATACAACATATACATCTATGTTTCTGGTATACCGTCACATCAATGAAATTTTTTCTAAATTATATGTTTATGATAAGGAAATTACATATAATAATAATGAAATTTGAGAAAAACATAATAAATGTTTTCAAGGGACTTCAAAAATATATTAATTGATAAAAAACACAAATGTGTTATGCAATATCATCCTAGAAATACTAATCACTTTGTCTATATTTTGGATAATTTCACACTCAATCAACATTCAATGGAATATATTAATGAGGTGGTGTATCTTCAAGGAAAACCATTGATGAATACATCTGATCATTATTTTAGTTATGCAGAATTGATATATAGGATTATATAATATAATATAATGAATGTGCATAAATTTTATATGACTTACCATCCCCAATATGATAACCAATCTAAAAGGATGATCCATATATTTTAATATGTACATGTATCTTATTCTAAGAACATCAATGTATGTTGATATTAATTTCTTTTTCTAGTTGAGTTCTCATATAATAACAATATCGACCCCTGAAATATGAAAGGATGTTATTAATTATTTTGGTAGATGAAGTGAATAATTATAACATGGTGGTATTATATTTTTAATGTATGTTATTTTGAAATTTAATTATTCTATTATTTTTAATATAATTTTCAAATAATTTAGAAACAAATAATGAAAGTAGATAATAAATTAAAGAAACTATGTTAAAAGTTATCCACGAGACCAAGATTTTGAGGATTGGAATAGTGGGTTTCTTCGTATATATCATTAGAAGAGAGTGATGATATTAGGGAGAATGGAATTTTATATCAAAGAAACATGATCCATTTTGAGATCAATCATAATATATGAAATTTATTTTTCACTATAATAATAAATGAACAATATTCATGTACAAGATCTATTCTATGTATCTTTTTTCAAGAATTAGATTCTAAATAATTATACATTATTGAATTAATATATGGTAGATTTTGATAATGAAATATAATTTGTGGGGTGTTCTGATATTATATTAGATCATATAGACAAGGATCATTTAATAATGAAAATTCACCTTGTAGTAGTTGTATAGAGAAACAAATAATATGAAGTGTAAACAAAGGAAGCATAATATTTATTGAATCATAAGTACCCTCATTGATATTCATAAAATATATCTAGTAAAAGTTTCCTGGATGAATTTTACAATTAATTTGAATAATTTTGTATCTCATACATTTTTATAAGAAATTTTTAACATTAATATATGTGCATGTCATGTTTATTAATAATATATTATATAAAATAAAATAAACCATAAATATTTTTTTAACTATTAAAAATTAATATTATTATAGATACACTCAATAAAAAATAAAATAATAAAATATTATAATACAATAAACTAAATAATAAACTATAATTATAAAATTTTTACGTGTCATGGCCTTTGTAGAATTTTGAACCCCACACACAAAACTGTAAAAATTAATCCAACAATAATAAATACAGTTAACATCATTTAAATGAATATTAGATAACCATAAGTTGAATAGTATTATATTGTTAAATAATATAATTTTAAGAACTTATTGGAATTATAACCCTATTATTAAAAGAGGGAATTGAAATTGATCAGTGAGGATTAAAAAATACCATTGTGGAAAATAATTGATCATTTTGATTAGTCTTTTAATATTAAAAATAGTATTACATCTTAGAAAAACGTATTCACATGAAAACATATTATAAAAAATATATTATGATAATATATATTTATTTCTTAAATTATATATATTTGAATATTTTTTAATAATTTAATATAATGAATATAGTTAAAATATTAGACTTCTAATAAAATATATAAAGTAAAATTTCATACTAAATTCCATTATTTTTATTTAAAATTATGAAATATTAGTATTAATATGTAAAAAATATCATAGAGATAATTCTTGTTTTTTTGTGAAAATGTTATATCATTGTATTTTCAAAATTATAATATTTTCTCCTATAAAATATTTTTATAAATAATAATAAATAAAAAAAATCTAAAATAATAATAATATTTTTTGTTTATAAAATTTCTATAGATAAAAAATACTTTTAACCAACTTAATCAATACTTTGAAAACTATATAAGAAATTTAAAATAGAAATTTTTATTTTTTCTGAATAAAATATAAATTAATTAATTTAAATAATACATTCAAGATAATACATTTTATCTTTAAAATTATATAAATAAAAAAGTAATATTATAATAAAAAAACTAGTACTAGTTAAAATAAACATGATTATTAATTTTATTATGTTAAAATAGTTAAATAGTGAATATTTTAATTAAATATACACTACTCTCCTTCCCCTATATATACACCCCTCCAGGATCCACTTATCCTCAACTACAATCTGTCTCTCAAATAATTTATTATCAAAAATCCTCCCTAGAAATGTCTTCACATGTTACAATGGTGTGCTTCAATAATAATTTCACATATACAAGAATTGTGGTTAATACTAAAGGGGGCATCTCAATGATCTTGTTTCTTCATCATTATTATAAAAATTATGCTTCTTTAAAAATATAATTTATAAAAAAATTTATGTCATTAAATAAAATATAAAAAATAGTATAATTAACATAAAATGTAACTATGATAATACTTTTTTATTATCTTCAGTTTGTACTTATAAACACGATAAAAGAACCACTAATACCATTATGAAATTATAAAAAAAATTAGAAATGGTGTTTTCATCACAAATTTTATAGTTAAGTTTTAAAAATTTATAGAATGAAAAAAGATGATACTATTAATCAAATTAATACATTTTTATTGTTCATTAACAAAAATAATTATGATATTAACAATTTTAGTAATAAAACAGTAATGTCACTTTAGTTTTCTAATCCAAAATGTTCACAGAAAACCACAATACCTTTTGAACATATCATGCATATCAACATTTATAATAATGAATGATACAATTATCATGAAATAATGATTAAAATTATCCATCATTGAATTCTTGGATCAAATGAATTAGAAGTAATGATTTATATCATCAGACTGATGCAAACATGGGACCATTATATAGTAATCACAAAACTAAATGAAAAATAATAACTGATTAATTTTTAAAAAAAATATTAAATGAAAATATATTATTTTATATTTTATTAATTTATAATAATTTATATTATTCATTAGGTTGGAGTAAGTATTTATATATAATGAAACATGGGGAAAAGGGTTCATTTCATGTCAAATATTATAATTATGTTTTATTTCCCATATTGACTTCGATAAACCTATTCTAATTTTATTCTCTATTTTTATTTTCTTATTAATTATTTGTCTCATTATATAGGGGATGTGAATTTACCTCTTTTTATTTATCATAAATTTCATAAAACAAATCCATATTATCATATCTGTAAAGAACCTAAAATTTATTAAATCAACTACCCATTAAATATATATATTTTATTCTATAAATACTATTATATTAATTATCTATCACCCATTCTATATATTGAATATGACCCTTACTGTACATAATGAAATGTTATATATTATTTCATGTAAAAATGTGTTTCGATACCTGATAGGAATTACAAAAATACTACATAACACATTTTATTCCTACGGGATAATGAAATGTTTATTCATGATAATTTATTTATGTGTACAAGTGCCAAAAAAAATTAATATATATTGTGATTCAATAGTATGGTAAAAATTTATATATACACCTAACTGATTTTTCTATTCTTACATATCATATGATACCATGTATAGTGAATGGTAATTTATTTTAACAAATTTTGTGTGGATATTGTGAGAGTAATCCTTGATTGATTAAATTGAATTTTCTTATATTATTACACTATTTCATTATTGTAACGATTTCAATTTGGTTATGACACTATTAATTTTATGTTCTTCTTTAATGTGAAAACATATGGAAATTTTATTTTATAGTTTTTATTTTGATGACATCTAATCCTTATTTATACAACAATTACCACTTATTGGATTTTTATGCTCACCCATTTCATATATATGTCACTAGAATATCTCATTATGTGATTTTATAATGATGATATATAATGGAAAATAATTATTATTTAAATGAAATATTATATAGTTTTATTTAAAATGTAGTATATAATCACCCAAAGAAATGATCTTCCACATTTGTAGGTGTATTTTATAAAATATTCAATAAAAACAACACTATTTTATTCTTATGAGATATGGGTAATTATAACCTATAACATATTTTTAACAATTTGTGATTTTAGATTCCAATGATAATATAAAATTTGAAAATCCATTTACATTAATTTCAAGATCATGTTTCATCACATGAGAATCCATATACAACATTTTGAAAAATTCATATTTATTAAAACTTGTTATTTGGTCATGAAGTGACTTAGTTGAAGTCATCTTTGAATTTATTTTATTCAACATTTCCATTTTATCCTATATTTCAATCTAAAATTTTTATTTATTGGTTTGTTTTCTAAAATTTTTATTCACTCGATATTTTAGTACATGATATCAATTAAATATCTATATGTATAAATATTATATTATATATTAACAGGATTATTATGAATACAAAATAAATAAAAGTAATGGTATTTATAATATTAACCATATATTACGATTCATCGATATACTCATTATTTTTTCAGAAAATTATTTGAAAATATATATTAATTTCACTAAATATTATAGATTTTAATCCCCATCACCTTCCATCAATAAGGTGTATAACAAAATATATACTTAAAATGAAACATCCAATTCTTTCTTAGTTTCAAATATATAAATTAAATTTATTTCATTATCTAATATAAGGTCATCCTTCCTATCTATTTCGTTATTTTTTATTCGTATAAATTACCATCAATGTAATCCAATTATCTCAATACTTTCCCATCAAAAACATATCATTACCATATTTTATTGAGTCATAATTGAGAATGTCATAAAATATTTTTAATTCATGTTTTATATGAACATATCCTTTATAGTCTCCCATATATATAAATGTGTATCACAATGAATGATTTTGTTAATCACCTTATCCGTTACAACACCAAATAAACAACATTATAAAATTACATAATGAACATATTTATTGTGTTCCATTACATTTTTCATGATATATTTAATCTATAAAATCATAGCAATAATCCAAAAAAATACAAAGCATATCTGTTATCCAAACGGAAAATATATATCAAAAAATAGGAATAATTCATATGAAATCTATAAGATACCTGACCAGAAAATAATATTTCTTAGATTGGAATCCACGTCCGATCCATTAATATATAATACCAATTTTGTACCTTCGTCTTAGGAAGTGCATCATATAGACCCCTAAGATGCGGCCTATATATTATTGTGAATGATATATGAAGTTTATTTATTCCACATAAGTAATTATATAATATTTTTATATATGTTTGTTTTATTTCATTATTTATGAATAATTATTTTCATTATGTGTTATTTGAATTCTCAATCATATTCATTAATATTATAATTATTTCGATGGATTGACCCAAAAATTTATTTATTTATTTATATATAATGTTAAATTTGTTCTATAAGGTATCAATAATATAATATATTATTTGTAATGTTATGAATTATAAAACTAGTATTAAAAGGTGATAATTACATGGTTTCATTCAGATGGGTATGAAGTGATGGAGCCAAAGAGAATCCCCATGAATAATATTATTAAATTTTGTGGTATGAAACCTATTCCCGAGAATAAATGTAGATAATTATCATGATTACCCAGGGATTTAAAGTTGTCAGATAAATTATTCCACATGAACCAGTTTTGAATAATCTCAATATTAAAATCAATAAAATATTTATCTTAACTGAGTAAATTAATAATTGACCAAATAATGGGAGAGACCCAAAATAATATTTTCATGCAGTATTGAATTAAATTTGATAAAAGTGAAGGTGATGATGACAAGTCTCAATATAAAAATTACACATAGAATTGAAGAGATTTATTAATGAGTGAGTTCCCTTAAATATGGATTGAATTTTTTACTTCTAGCACTAAACATAAATCAAACTAAATTAGAATGAAAAAATATATGATATCATTGAATAATATGAATTAGATCTTTGGTGAGGCTCTCACAAGGAACCTTAATTTATTCCAAATTATTCTATAATATTCTAGTATCACCTATATAATATTAATATAGATAGTGGTTGAATTTAATTATTTTAAAGGATAGGATAAAACTTGTAAACAATAAACTCAACATTTTTATTAGAAGAAAAAAAAATTATATAGATAGTGGAGGAATTTAATTATTTTACATGGTGGAGATCATGATTAGTAAAATAAGTATAAAATACTAAAAATAAATAAATTATCGATGAGACACACCAATTTACCTTATAGAAAAATATTATATGGAATTTATATATTTGAAATAGAACAACATGTAAATTTCATTAATGGATAGAAAACATTTTGATGGATCATATTTTCTGTTGAAATAGATAATATCTAAATTATCCATAATAAAACATTGTAATTTTCATAGAAAGTATTTAATCCAAAACGAATTATCTTATTAATATATTTCATCTATAAAAATTTTAAATTCATTTTTTGGTGATCCTATAATGAAGAAAAATTTTAGATAATATATTTCCATTACTAAAAACTATGTCAGTACCATGTCTTTCTCACAACAAAAAACTAACATGTAAACAAACATACAATAATAAATTTATAAAATAATATAACTATATTATTTTGGTAAGGAATTATATTTTAAGATTTATTCTAAAGAATATATATATATTTCTATATTTTACATTAGATTCAGAGTTGATTATGGTTTTCATAGAACCTATGATATAATATTTTGACAATATTAATATATATTTAACCATTCATGTATATTGTTTATAGAAACATTCTTTTCTAATTTTTATAGTTCTCTAATGGGAAATCGGATCCACCAATTGATTCATGAATGTGATGATTACAGTATGTGTGACATTAGGTTTTTTAGTGATGGACATTGCATGGAAGGAAGGTGTTAGAGGCATTTTAAATAAAATAAAATAATAAATAATTAATTTATATATATTTAAAAAACTTAAACTATCATTCATATAATTCTTTTATAATGTTATCTTCTCATCCCAGAGATAATTAGTGGAGGAGTGAGAAATCCCCATTCTATATTAGTACATTGAGATTAACGAATGTTGATTAATTGATAATTGAACCATTAAAAGTATTAAATACATAGCGTATAATATTTATCATCATTAGAAAACTAGTTCTTCCCAAAGTACCAATCTATGATCGATATAGGGATCATTATTTAGGTATATTCACATTGGTTATCTATTAATATTGTAATTAAAAATTAACTTTTATTTTTTATCACTTTTCATTCTTTTCATGATAATACATTTGAATTATATTATTGGAAATAATATTATGTTTTTATTCCAAGATTATACTCATTGTACTGAATATTAAGATCGTTTTCGGATCTGTAGTCCTTCAATTTGTATCATTGTTGTTCTTATTCATTTCTGCCAAAATTATTTATGTTACATATCATTTGAAACATTGTAAGTGATTCATTATTTCCATTCTAGAAAGATACACTATCAATCCCTTAGATTAATTGAGGATACTTGTTCGATGAAAGTATTTTTAATTTACTAGAAGATCATAAAGTATTCCAAGATTTTGTGTCATATCTAGAGGTTATTGAAACACTAAATAGAGATAGATTTACACTATAATCTCTTGTGGATAAATTGATTTCTCATAAAATCTACCAAATTATGGTAATCAAATGATAGGGTAATTTCCCTAAAAAAATTTATATTGACGTTATGAAATAGTTATGAAAGTATGTGGAGATAGAAGATCTATAATAACCTTTAAGAAAATATATTTTATTAAAAAAATAAAATGGAACATAATGTATTCGTGGTAATACAAGATTTGTAGACACATAAAAGAATTGTTTTGGGATAAAACTAATGTAAAATGTCACTTGAAATTTACCATGTGTACATTCCATGTTATCAAATGTTAGTGGAACAATGTGTACTCCTAGAGTGAACATGCACAAATATGGTAATACGTATGGGAATGGCTAGGAATAGAGTCATATAACTGAAAGGGAATGGGAATACATTAGCTGACTATGAAATGTTGTGGAGCATTAATACATGACATGTGGGCCAACAGGGACATCCATGCTATGTGTAGGTGAAGAAATGACCATGTTCTAAAGTGACATAGCACACTGTGTGTTAATATGAAGACAATGTGTACCTTCCATAAAGATATACTCATTATTTATATCATTATTCCAGGATTGTATTTTATTTTCATGGGTATCATAACCTAATAATATTTCTATATTTTCATTCATTTTTTTAATCAAGTTGGAATCATTTATATTAAATGAGATGATATGTTTTTTATGAATCTTTTAGGGATACTAGATTAGTGGTAGTGGTTGGTCAAAATTATTAGAGAAACATTGGGGATAGAAACCTCCATGTTTCTCTATAGAACACTTAAACCATACTATTTTACAAATTAGAGTTATATACACCCCTTTATACTTACTGAACTGGTAATTTATCTATGAGTTGTACCCCCCAAATTCATGCTCCGGCTGTGAGTGGGTCCTCAAATATAAATTATGTCCCCTTAAATATAATGTTCTCTAGTGAGGTGCATCCATTTCCAAGGTTTATGATGTAGTTGTTCAGGACTATGTGAATAATTTATTAACAATTTGATCGTCCTTCATACTCAAAATTCGTATATGGGTTGTGTAATTAGATATCATCATTCTCTATCATATGAGATTCATTATGAGAATATATCATAGTTTTTTCCTCCTAGAATTGGGTATTCCAAAATTGATTTATATATTATCTATTTATCGCATTATGGTTTTCATGATGTCATACTGGGATTGTATATACTCATCCCTTTATCGTATTTTACAACATGTTTTGAGTCTTATAAATAGGACATCTAGATCAGTGGAGACACAGATGAATCATATTGATACTTGGTTTCATTGAACAAGATCATTGGTTATACATGGAAATCAATATTTGAGTATTCTATAGTTTTATATATTCCAATTTTTCTTTGTTATGTACATAATTCCTAGTAGGGAATTTATTTTTCCACATTATAATTTGGTTTTATATTTTATAGTATAATTTATATCCAAAAATTAATTGTTTGAATTATTGTACTCTATCTATTTTTTAATTTTATTACTAACATATGATTTTTCATGGTGATTAGTGTTTTTATGAATGTAGGTATAATATGATAAGGTTATTGAGTTCAGTTTATGATTTTTCATTTCTAGTTATCTAAACCTATCCTATTAGTGGATGATGCAGGGTGTCAAACTCATAATCACCATCCATGAAAGCCATACTTGGTTATTTTTTAATAATTTGGTATTAGTTACTATATTCCTCAAATCAGTGGATGGATTTTGAGCCATGGGGAGGAATTTTATTTAAACATAGGGAACACTGTTAGAATTGTTTGAGTCTGAATTTCTTTCTAGGTAACTCGGTACTACTAATTAAGTAGGTGTATCCATTTACTACGACTCTAATAACATACATGTTGGATCAACATACCAAGCCACTAGTTTTAGTGAAAAATTATACATTATTCAAATAATATTGATTTATTTTACTATCATTGAAAATATATCCTTGTATATATTCACATATACCCCATTTATGTATTGAAATCTTCTTCTATTCCACCAAGAACATAGGTAGGTAGGATTCTTATCTGATATCATGATGATGATGAGTTGATAGATAAGGGCTCAGTTATCATGCATTCTCTTGAGGTATTCTCTATGGTATAGAGGAGAAAACCTATATATTTTATCGTGAAGTGGACAGTTCATGTAGTTCATACTGATGATGATAGTTGGATAACCACATTGTTTCAATTCTAATATTAGAGATTTTAGTAGTTTCTCAGTGATCTTCAACCTCAATTAGTAGATGATTGAATCAGTAACATTCTATAGGTATTTAGTATTGTTTTAACCCTTATTTGTTAGTTGGATGTTATTAGTTATAGTCATATTCACTGAGAAGCCTGGTACTAGTAGATACTATATAAGAAGACCCATAATGAGATAATTCTCTCATGGTCAGAATTACATTAGTTGTTTCACAAAAACCACTACACATAATTATCATTATCTATAAAAATTTCATAGCTTTCCAATTTTTAATATGATGATATGACTATTTCAAAGTACATAGAGTGATTCACCGACCTCATAAATTACTCCATTAATATAGTTCAATTTGTTTTCATTCATTCATGGGTATTTGAGAAGAGAAACCATAGATATATCCATAACTAAATAGTATTCTTATTAAATACTTATTATAATCGGGTTCTAAATAAATATGGTTATCCGGTGATTCCATGAATGTAGACACTTTGTAGCTATATAAGGTATTCGAAATCATGGGTTGATTCATCTACAACAGATAACATGCATTGATCGGTACGGTCTCAATACATGAGACCCCCCCATGGCCAAATAAAGTGACATGGACCATTGATGAATGGTTTATTTAGAGGATATAGTAAGATATGAGATGGGTGGTGGTATTGTTATGATAGTGGAGATAACATGTCTCTTTATTTCTATACTAGTGATGATATTTTATATTGGTTGATGGTGTATGGATATATATAGTAGAGGTAGAGTTGGGATGATGGATCTCCCACGTGGTGTTAGGATTGCCCCTAGGGGGCGGGGATGATAGAGGAGAATGTGGATCTAAGAATATAGAGATCATTTTTGGAGGGAGATGATATGATCTACTTCCAAAACAACCATAAAGATTCCCACACTAGTCCCATATTGTATTCTGTTGAGGATGATAGGAGCTTCAGGATATGGTTCGTCGTGACCACACTTCATACATGATGATTTGAGGATTGAGCTATTTATTTTATGATTTTTACCTATTAATAATAACCATATTATTTAGAAATTACATTTACAATAAATTTCTATTATATTATATAGAGATTATAGTTGAGACCACAAACCATGTACTATTGTTAGAGGATCATACTGTGAGAAGTTCATTAATATCTCACATCAGTAGGTTGTTAGACTTAGTATTTGTTGGGGATAGTTTTTTTGTTAGTGAAATTTTTCTCAATGGCATGAAGCCATATTCTATAATGTTAGGGAAGTAATTTTTTTCCATCATTAATTTCCTTACATAATTTCATCACATGAATGTTAAATTCTTCTATACTAACAGAATCCTATGACCAATTAATTAGGAATAATTCCCCCAGATTTAGTCGGATCTTCATAAATCACACTTTCAGTTGTTTTATAATATTATATTCATGTATTACCAAAAGATTGATGGTGTTCATCATTATGAGATTTTTTAGAGCATGGGGGAGTTATAGAGTTTTCTTAGATCTGATGGGTACTATAGAATTTTCATGGATATATTCTCAATATAAGCATATCCTTTTAAAACCATAAAATATAAGGTGAAGCCATTTACCTGGACAACTAATTTTTTGGAACTAATCAAGGAGTTGTGATATAATATGTGTAATTCCACATTTTGTATAATACATGAGGGTTGTGTTGAGTAAATAATGTATTCTAATTTTTATGGAGATAATGTTGATTTCTTAATCCTAAAGTTGAAATTAATGATATATTCTTGGTGATGGTAGTTGATACCCCAAGATAAAAACTACATGTCTCAAAACATGGTGTTAACATCAGTTGTATTTTCTCTAATGTTAATGTTGAACTGTCGTCAAATATATTTTTTCATCTACTCAAAAAAATTCATTATATGGTATATATTTATTAAAATTGTTACATACCAAACGCTGATGTGTTTTACGGAGTTCTATATGTTCAATATGATTGAGGCAATCTATTTTTTGATTAAGGGAAATGTTTTAGAAGATTCCAAAGTTATGAAATCCAATTATTTCATTTTAGAGAATATTTCTATGTAGTTGACTTCATTATAGATTTCCCACGTGGATGAGTGGATAGTTATTTTTTAGCTATCAGTGGTGGTGAATCCTCAACATCATCATTGTATAAGATGGTTATATTTTTTATATATTAACATTGAGGATTTATTAAAAAAATATCCGCAAGATATATAGTATATTAATTTTAGGAGTGAGGGGTACAAATCAACCATTTTCTTGTAATGAAATTATTTTTTGGTCACACTCAAATATAAATTATAAATAAGTTTCACAAGTTCCATTTGTATCTTCATATACATATTGTAATGATGTACATCGATCATCTATAGGACTTTTTCTAGTATAGAAAGTTTATTAGTGTTTTAATGTTCATCTCTGGGTGTCTCACATGTTTGTCAAAAATGTTGACCATTAGGATCACAAAGGAATGAAAAAATCACTTCAGATCTAGAACAGTATGAGGAATAGATAATCTATTTCCATTGTTATATGCATTGTATGGATAGTTAAAGTCTATGATTCTATTTGGATTATTGTTTAAAAACATACCAATTCATCACAAATTCAATCCATCATGAACCAAGGTACAAATTAGATATTAGAGACGTTTTATATACAAAATATCCTATGGCTTCAAGGGGTCCCCATATAAATTATATCTGATTGTGATTCTTGTTTGAAATCATTGATATGGATAGTGTTAACGAAGGACATCAAGAAATATTTTATGATGAATATTGTGTTTAAACCCCAAATGGACAAGTAGGAAGAATATACCAAATTGGTGATGGATGATCTACTAAAATCCTATATATTAGACTTCATATGAAGCATGGAGTATCACATACCCTCAGTAGATTTCTGTTTTAATAAAATCTATCATTACATTATCCACATAGTCTTTTTAGTGACACAATGTTGGTCATCCTTTTCAAATAATGATATTTGTCATGAATGATCAATTGGGATTGAGATGTTAAAGATATGAAAGTGGTGGTTATTGTTATCCTTATGTATTACAGCAATGTTTAGAGAAAACATAAATACTTTTTAGTTCGAAATTACAGTCCTTGGGAGATCAAGTAGTGTGACCATTCTTCATTATTCTCTCACCATGATAAGGGTTATTGATGTTTGGCCAATGAATAATTATACCCCAAAGGAAGATCAGGCCATTCGAGAACGTATAGAATATTATATAGATTTTTTTTCATCTTGGATTTTCCATGACTTCTGGAACTTATGCATGAGGTCTTCAATGTGTCGTAGCTAAGGGGATATGTGTGCAACCTAGTGAAAATTATTGTATTGGGTGAGATGGACATCAAGAATTGGTACAACATCATGAAGTACTTGGTGGAAATATAGATCGACTATGGAGGACCCTATGTGGTTGGACAATCCATTTGGTTCATGTATATTGGCATTATTGGATTGTGTAATAGATTTCCATGATGAATGAGAATCAAATACGGGCTCAGTACACCCTTCTTTTTACTTATATTAATCTCTTTAGTGTGGAATTAAATAATAGAGGGGATAATGTTACAACATTAGTTTTTTGGATTATTTCCATTGAATATTTCATTATATGTACCTATTTATTTTTCAATTGATCCATATTTGTCTTTGGCTATCACATGAACATGGATTTAATAGGATTTTTGTATGTATATATAAAATAATAAGCATTTTTCTATTATAGAAAAATTATTTTCCCATTGTTAGATACCACACAATATATGTTTTCCATAATTATTGATTTCCAGACATTGAGTTCATGTTATACATGAAATAAGGTTGGTTAACAATATATATTTTTGAAAGGTGGTCATTGGGGGTGCATTGAATAAAATATATATTTTTTTCATAGAATAAAATAAAAGGACATATATCTATTTTTCATCAATAAATACAACATTATGATGGTGTTACATGGTTAGCCACATAATCCTGAGAGAATTAGAGATAGAGGGACTGTTCATAACTCTTAGTTGTTGGATCTGGATCAAATAATCAAGACTAATAGGTCATGTTGAAACATGAGATGGATAAAGAACATAAAAGATTTTCTACCCTATTTCTAGAAGAAATTTTCATCCTAAATGAATTATCAATAATCAAATAAAGATCATTATTTTTTGTTTCAATTGGAATTTTATATTAACGTCATTGTTCTTTTATTTTCCTGAGTCATTCATCAAATTATAAAATATTGTTTAATGGGGTGGTGATTTCAGTTTTAAGTTTATTATTCGATCCCTATTGAACCCATGTATTATTTATGGACACATGTGTTATTGACGTTATTGTTTTATAAGATATAAAATAGATTAATTGAATTTTTGTGTGATTGTTTTGGAAATTTTAGACCCAAAATAGTAGTGGATGTGTGAAATAATCCCTTGTGTGTAATGGGTTTTCAAATTCCTGATCACCAGATTCAATTATTAATTTCCAATGATATTTACCTTCAATTTAGGGAGATTTTAGAATTTATATATGTTGGAATGGTGTTTGATCTGTAAGCTCTAGAATCCAAAATAATAATCATATCTTTCTAAAAAATTACTCACTACACATCATGTATACCATATAAATTATTTTCATGTAGTCCCATAGTTGTGGAAGATAGGTTTGTTACTGAAGAAAAATGTTAGACAACTTTAATAACTCAAAAATGTCATAACAAAATGTGCTTATTTCATGGAGTATATTTAATGAGTACACAGGAATAGACACATGCACGATCAAGGTCATGGGACAGAAGAACCATGGTGGGCCCTGGGTGATGAGTAATCAATTTTTACAAAATATACTATTATTTCATCCGGAATATTTACCAATTCCATGGTAATAAGAGGGAAATATTCAGTATTTAGGTGAGGTTAATGATAGTTCCCAGAATGGATCAATTTAACACTGATAGGGAGGGGTGAATAAGTGATACACTTTTATTTAAATTTTCCTTTATTATATAATAAAATTTTATTTCTGCTAAATAATTATATCTTTTCTAGAAAATAATCATTCACACTTCCACATGAACACATGCATATACTATGTTCACCACTCAACAAGATTATCATTTTCCATGGTATTTTTTTGAAAAAATCAAATTCCACAAAATATACTAGAAATAAATCCTTCATTGTCAATAAAATAAGTTGGATAAAACATTAAACATTTGCAACTCTATGATCAATGAAACTGTGCATGCGCTTCTTCTATCACATATGATAAAATATAATTTTCTATACCATGTTTATAAAAATTCAATTTGATCAATAAATTCAATGTGATGCCTTTTTATAATTTATAAATTTATATATGATAATAAAAACAATTATCCACTTTCCTACCAAGAAATATGTATACTTAAATATATACCCAATAATGATACTAATTATGATTTCCATGTCTGATTCATTGGACTGATTGGTCACCTTTGAAATAAAACATTGGTCATTTTCAACTAAACTAATTATTAACTGCATTTGTCTCCTTATAGTAACCTTATTTTAATTTTCTTATACTATGGCCCAATTTTAAATGAGAATCATAGAATATTATCTTCCTCCTCCTCCTTCTTCTTCTACGAAATCATCTTAATGAAATATAATATTGAATATCATTCACTCTAAATTCTTATAGAGCTCCATCCTATGTCTTCATCCATAAATTCTATATGTGTTAGGAAGTTAAATTTATGTACATCAATGGATTCTTGATCCAAATTGGGTTTAGGTGAGATTCAAAAAAAATCAACTTAACCAAATTTCACATATATTAAAATATCCATTATAATTCATCCCATTATTTTACTTATTAAATGCCTCTATAATCTTACCATTTCATCTATAACCATCTTAAATCTTCCTATAAGATCATTTCAATTTGTATTTTATATCTCTTATTCTTCGTGATACTAATTTTCGTTATGAATACGGTGAAGACATATGGACACTCCAATTTTGTTGAACCTCTTATTAATACTTCATAACTAAAAACCTCTCATTATGAAGTTATGTACAAAGTTGAAATAAATAATACGTTTAATCCAATGTTCAATATATAATTTTTCGATACAATTAAATTTGAGTTACCAATAATTTTCCATAAACATAGAGGAATCATTAAAATATTGCTTAATTTCCTCAAAAAAACATATACACCTCCATTAATCCTCATTGAAAAATTGTTTTCCAACTACATCAAACATTATTTGTTTCTTCTATTCCTCGGATTGATGATCATTCATCTATTGATTTTTTCATTGGTAGCCTGTGGCTGATGGATTAGTATTTACATCACTTAGATAATAGGTCTCAACATTATTCTGAAGACTCTTGAACCTATTGATAAAAACATGAGGCATTTTTATCTCTTGACCTAATTAAAAACTTATTATAGTTAGTTATTATATTTTAAACCAATTTATAAATAATTCAACCTAATTAAATTGGTTGAATATATTTTTGATTGATATTTGAACCCATTTTCCATCAGTCCTACCAATTTCACTTCATTTACATTTCACTGGTCCCAACAGATCCCTATAAACAAATTATATCACTTATTCCCTTTTACAATAATAATTTAGTTTTATGATTGGTGTTATGATTAACTCTAATGATCATTGGGATACCGCATCTAATGGACATGTATCTATAGATTGAACTTTAGAATCCTCATTAATTTTCTAATTATGGTACAAAATGACCACTTTATCTAAATATTTTTATCTTGTGGATTATTTGTCTAACTAAAAACCAATATCATCATCATCCCATATTATACACAAAACATCCATGCATTAACACAATTCTATGTCTAGTGATCTGACACTAATTAAATAAAAAATGAAATCAAAAACATTGAAAAAAATTATTCCATATAAAACCTCTTCTTTTATCATGTATTCCATGTTTGGGGGAATGCATAACATTGGAATAACATTGTCTGACTTTAGATGGGATGTGTTGTATCCCTTATTCCATACATCACTTATTTATATCTATGAAAACGTCAATATAATTAGTAGCACTTGTCACCTACATTCCATAAATATGAATTTTATTATATTTGTTCAAAAAAATATGATTTATGTTAACTACCACATTAGAAATTCATCAACATGTTTTCATCATTATTATACAGACTATGAAACACCTTCTCATTATGATAATATATTTTCATCATGGATTGATGGGGATTCCTATAACCCTATTCTTCTAATCACTTTCTTGATGATTTGATTGTTTTTCTCAAGAATTAAATGTAATATTTTCTTAATATGATTGTGAGTTTGATCTTAATGTTGATTGTTCTCAATCTGATTGAACACATTTTCCTTGTTCCCTTCTTCGATCCATATTTTCATTATATTCTCAACATTCTTACATTAATCAAAACAATTCACATATTGATCAGTTTATAAAACTAAAAACAAAAAATAGTGTCTTAACCAATAAACCCTTTGTGTTTGATGCCAATAATGACTTCATAATAAAAAACAATACCACATCATTTCACATATTTTTCTTATCCCTATATATTACTTTTAAATGTATTGTAAACTCATAATATAATTTCATATATTCTATCCATTCATTCCTTCCTCCATCTATGAACATGTGTCCCCCCTCATTGATAATCAAATTCATAGGGGCCACTCATGATAAATATTCTTTATCTCAAAATCTAAAAACTCTTAGTCAATAAATTATGAGTTTCACATGAATATCATAACAATTATCCTTTAACTGAACAAACCAAATTCTATGTGGGAAACCTCATTATATAAGGAAGTACTATATAATCAAGGTTTTTGGTTTCTTCAATAACACAACTTTCATGTAATACCTTAAGATGATCTATTTAAAATTATCATTTTGGTGAAAAATATGAAAATATTTGATTAAGATAAATGTATTCTAAACCCATAACCACTAAAAATATGAATGTACCATTGTATTTACATAGATTTTGAAAAACCCATTACTATTCCTCATTAATTTCATTTAAACGAGTAGTAAAATACACAACAATAGTAGCTTCCTTATTTTAACTCCTAAAATTCATTGTATTTTAGTACTTGATGAAATAATTTAATAAGGGGGAATAATAGTTTTTCCTTAGAAACAAAACATGGACTAAGTTTCTTCTCTCGGTTTGTAATTTTTCATATTTTATATAGATTCTCATGATATGTGTTTTCTTCCTTCAGTTCAACCTTCTCATATTTTTAACATATTTATTTTCATATATAGAATCTATTGTTGAGGATTTATCTTATTGTTTTTTAGTAACATAATTCTTATAATGATTTTATAAAAACATTTCTATTCTGTCATTATTTTAATGAAAAATATTCATATATATTTTGGTAGTACCGTCTTCTTACTCCGATCTCTAACATATTTTTAGAATAATAAAAACACACTCTATTAATATATTTTTATATAAATTTTCTCACTTATTTAGAAATATTTTTCTACACCTTTTCTTCCACTAATTGTTGTTTTTATTTTATTTTTATAACCATTTCAACTAGTACATACAAGATAAATCAGAACTATTTTTTTTTAAAATAATAATATTTACATTTCCCATATTTCAAAACACTATCATCAGGATTATCCAAATGATATGATTGAATCCACTTCAAATATTTAATTCTTTAATTTGTGGAATAATTTGAATATTTCTGATTAATCCAATAAATATTTTTCATGTAACAAAATGCACCATCATACAACCATTATATGTTAATGGAAAATATTCTTCTGTAACATTAATACTATCTAGAATTGTGTACATGTTTTTGGCCAACATTCATTTTTTATCTTCAGATAAATTTTTATCACTAAACTTGTTTATATCACTACAAAACTACCTTTTGAATTTTATTTCATTATTGTATTATTATAACAAAAAGTAGTGGGAACATTTCTTGTCACTGCATTATTTTGAGACCATATACTTTTCAACATCTTTTGTTTTGACCAAAAATACAATATTACCCAATTTCTTCTTCACAAATACAATTTTTTTACTTTCTATTAAATCGTTGAAGTTTATTTATATTCCTTATTACCTTTTCTCTATCCATAAAATTCACCAATAGTAGATGTAATTTTCATTAATCTATAATCTTTATTACCTTTTCTCTAGGTATTTATTTTGATTCATTTATTTGTCAATAAATTTCGTCAAATCACAAATTTATTAAATGATATTATATTTCCCATTAGGGAAAAATTATTGATATTTTTTTGTATAATTTAAATTTTCAATATATTGATTTCATTCAAAAGGATTACATTATTTATTAGATAATATTTCAATTCTCTATTTGGATGAAAATATTATAGAGTTTTTTTATCTTCATAACTACTTAATATGAATTCTAAATTTTTAATTATTACAATGAACATATTTTCATCTTATTTTTTTGTTGAATTTGTGTATTTTGAATCATTCTATTTTTCTTCATGATAATGTAATTCACTTTTAGAGAAACAATCCTCATTATCACTTTCAATAACCATAATTTATTCATTTACATTTGTAAACACTATACAATAATTATCATAATACAAAATTATTATCCTCTTAGATTTGTAGACAATCTTATCATTCCCATCCAATAATATTTTTAACACTGTTACATCATCAATATTATTGGCCTTATATATTATTTATCACATTTTTCTTCATAAATTCATTCTAACTAATTCAATAAGGTAATTTGGAAAAAATCCTATTTCACAACTTCTACGGCAATTTAGGGGATTATACCCTTAATGTGTTCATATAAAACATTTCACATTTTCATAAAATAAGTGTAAAAATTCACCAGTCTTGTTAGATTAGTCATTTTAAAAATCAAAATCTCTAGTCTATTATGTTTCAAAAATATTAGAAGACATTTCTTTTTATATAGTCCATGAGTGAGATATCCATATTATGAATTTTTAAATTTCATAAATTTATTCCTTCTAATTTGCAATGTAATGAGATTACTATGAAAATAATCCAATGAAAATGGTTCTTGAAATCTATCATATAATGAGGATAAATGGGAATCATACCTCTTAAGAAGTTTTCTCAAGATCATTTCAACAATATTTGAATCATAAAACCTTTCACCAAGGCATATAAAAGTGCTAACAATGTCATTAACAATTTTAATGATGTCAAAAAAATATTTCTTGTCACCCTTCTTGAGATCTTCAAACTTCAATATCTTGATGTCTATCATTTCATTCAATACATTTTTATGTCCAATGGAAATATTCTTCATAATATACCAGATACGATGGGTTGCGGAAAATCCATGAAATCTTTGAAAATCAATTTATATAATGATGAAATAAAAAAAATTATCTTTTCCTTCATTCTCTTGATTAACTTTTTTTAGTTATAAATGGATAATTCTAAACATTGGGGAAAACAATATTTAGATTATTTTCAAACATCATTCCCAAGAGACATTAGATACTAAAACATTTTATCATTCTAGAAATTATAATTAATATAAATTAAGAGCATAATCCTCTTACTATTCAAAAAATCAGATGATCTATAAAAACAAATTCTGGAGACACTTATGTAATGAGAAAAACAATTGTAACCTCATTCTGATATTTATCAATAGTTCCAAGATGATATCATTGTATCACTACGAGGAGAGGGGGTTAATTCATGGAAATACTATCAATTAAATGATCCATTATTATGAAACAACTTTTTCCTCCTATTAATTAATTATTAGTTTTCTAAAAAATACGACATTCCAACATCTATAGGAACAGAAGTATTTAAAAGGTTCAATACTATAAATAGTATATATTTAAAAATTATGGGTTGAAAATAATACAATAAGACACAATCCACTATAAAAAATCTTTTTCTTAATCACCACTTAGGATATAACCATTTATATGTGTAGTAATTAGTCCAATACAACATTGAATTTTCTTCATATTGAACATATGATTTATTAAAATTCATTGAACATTTTAATAAAATATCACTACTTCTTTAAATTAAGTTATTCTTCAATCTAGTAATATTTCACAAATATAATCATTAGAAAAAAAAATCATCACTTTTGTACTTATTTGCAGGGAAGAACATATTTGGACTTCATAACTAAACTCACTCTATTATCGCAATCAAATTTGGATGACTGATTTCTCAATAGGAAAATATAACTCTACCAAAATACCACCGAAATAATTTTGAAATACTAATATTTAAGTATGGAATCCTCATTCTGATTTTAATATCTGGTGGCCTAGTCTAATTTGAGAAACTCACAATACAATCTTCCTTTATTCTTTATATTATTCCTATAAAACTTACTCATAAATGATCAATATGGAAACACCTTCTTTCCAAAAACATTAAGTTCCCCAACTTCTATATTAACCAATGAAAATACAATTTAATAGAATTTATAATGTAAATCCAATATTTATTGGGTTTCTAAGTGTGAATTTAGCGAAATTATGAAATGTTTTAACGCTTAACAAAATTTTCCTAAAGCCTCAAATTTCCATTTTTGTTCCCATTATTTTTCTTCATCAACACTTCTAAACTCTTCTCGTTTATAGTAGCATCTTCTCAAGTCTTATCACAAAATAACCTCACATTAGTCGTTATAACAATTCTATACTATGATTATAAAGATTTTATATGGACACTCTGATTTTGTAGACACTCTTCTTAATTTTTCATAACTGTTGAGTTCTCATTAAGATGGTCTTTCCCAACTGTATTGAAATAATACCTCGAACCATTCTCCTATAAACATTATTTTTAATCCATTATAATTCAATTATTTTTCCTTTTCTATATACCTGGTGGAATATTATGATGATTCAATCACCACCTCGATAACAAATTATTACTAGCTTCAACCCTCATTGATATAATCATTTGAATATTCATTAAAAATTTATTATTTTCTTCTTTTAGTCTTTTCTTCTTTTCATCAGGTTGATGATCTTGCATCTTAGAAATTGATTTTTTTAGAATGAATCTAATATATCAGTATATTATTCACTTTAATTATCAAATTTAGTGTCATTATATTTATTAATGAAAAAATTGATTAAAATATGAGCCAATTTTACTTTATCACAACAACTTCACTTATTTTCTATTTTATTGGAAACAAATTCACAATTAAAAAAATTCACCATCCGATACCTTTTTTTACCATCATTACGTCTGATGATCAGTGTTAGGATTAACATTTATTATTAGTGACACATCCCATCCAATAGACTAGAATCAATAGATTTGACATTAGAAACACCATTCAATTTCAGATTATAATGAATTATAACAACATACTTTATATATTTGTTTCAGATGGATTATTATTTAGATCGTAACCGACCATATTCTTCTTCTCCCATTTTACATAAAAACATTCATCCATCAAGCTATTCTAAATATGGTGATATTACTCTGATGAACTAAGACCACAATGAATTGAAAATCACAATTATTTTTCCTTCCCCAGACTTCTACTTGTATCCTGATATCAATGTTTTTGAGAATGTTTTATATTGGAATTTTTTCATATGAATTTCATTATGAAGTATTGAATACTCATATCTATACAGTACTTATTGCTTTCAAAACAAACCACAAGAGGATCAGTAGAAATCCTTATCCTGCATTCCTTTATAAGTCATTAATCACATGTTTCTAGAGAACATAGGATTTATGAGAACAAAATATTACAAATACATAATCTTATATTCTTAATAGTAATGCTGACAAAGATAAATAATATAATTTTAATAATAAATTTTCAATTCGGACTCAATGTGAGATTGATGAACCTTTTATTCAAGAAAACAACTTCATAATGTGATTTTCATGTATTATTTTTTTGTATGATATTAGGATTTCAATAATTGTCCGATCTTCATGCCGATGAATCTATATCTGATTGAAAACGTTTTACACACACTTATATTCTTTTTGTAATTCAATTACCTTCTCTATATTCATACAATATTAAAAAAATTATAATTTAGTTCTATTTTAAAAAATTACATTTGATACACAACATGGTCCTAAAAGTTACTCACATATTCACCCTATGGAAAATTTTTGTTCCTTCTCAAGGACTTCTTCGATGCATGTTTCTTTATTATGGACTCATATTTTCACTTTTAAGAAACATATCTTGATCCGGATTCCATGAATGTTTTGATGGTGAAATTTTATGGCATCCGTAATACTCTCGAAGATGATACAATAATGAGACATATTTTAGAAATTTTTTGTAAATAGTAATGATTAGTCTGAATTATCAGATAGATAAATCAAATTTTCAATCCACCTCTATCACCATGACTCATGATGTACATATTATTTACTAAGTTAGTGGTAAATATGACTTTTCTGTATCGGGTGTGGTTCATCTGTAATTGGGATGACCCCCCCCCCCCCCAATCAAGCTCCAATGGGGAGTAGAACCTCATCATGAGATATTTCCCCTTGACTACATTTTTTATTGAAGATGTAGAAGTTATATACATGTATTCTTATACAATTTTGTGTGATGTATGGAATTGTAAATTGAACATTTCAGTTATAAGTAGACTTACTTTTCATAGATGTCTTTGGGGATACAAATCCCTATTCCAATCTCATGTATGTTTCCTTATGAGAATATATATTTGGTTTTATCCATCATAATTTGGATGGTTGTATCATCAATTGAATCATAATGTTTCTTCCTTTATGGTATTTATGATTTTTTCTGGGTACATGTATTCTTTGAACTGAAAAAATTGCCCCCATAAAACTTGTCTTATGATAGATAAATGAGGATAAGTGGTGACATTGATAGAGCATATTATTACATGGGAGTCGTGACAACATTCAGTGCATAAACATGGAAATCAATGGTTGGGCTCCCATTAGTTTTATTTTTCCCATTTTTTTTTGATATAACAAAATTTCTACATTGGAATGTATTTATCCCCATTATAACATGGTTTTATATATTTTTTTAGTGATATACAACATTATTTATCCTCTCATTCCTCACCATTATAAATACTAATTCATTTAATGGATTCCAAATATGAAATTTACAGCCCAAAATAAAACAAAATTACATTTATGAACATAAATATTATTACGATGAATAAAGATAATTACCGTGATAAAATTGAAACAATTATTTTCAGAAAAAAAGGATTCATTTAGATTGTCTAATTTTTATCTATAAAATTTAATTTCCATTCCATTATAATTTATATAATATGATTTTTAAATTCATATATAATTATTTTCATATAGATTTAGTAGTTTACTAATGCTAAATGGTATTACGAAAACATAACAGTTAGAACAAGATTTTCCTATAAGACAATGTTATCATTATATATAGTGTTTTCCTATAAATGTTATTTTTATATGATTATTAAAATTAATTAGATTAACTGGATACTAAATTTAGGTTCATCACAACCACAATTGGTAATATGGGTCATTTTATATTCTTGGGGATGAAACTTTTATTTATTCAGAAATTAGTTTCCATCCAAAATATTAATAAAATAAAAATTTCAAAAACTAATGTTAAATTAATTAAAAAATGTATATATAATTTATAATGAGGAATAAAAACTATAATCCCACAAGAACTCTAGTATCTATAATAGTTATTACAATGAAATAATTACTAGATTCATTAAATTAGTCTAAAATAATTGGTAGTTACAAGAATTCCATACTCTTGAGTTATAAAATGTTATCAATTCCATCCATTCAACGATAAACCCACCAATATAAAATTATTTAAAAATATATAATAATTTTATCTAAAAAAATACATTTAAAATCTTATATACAATTGTCACCAAAAGTATCCTATTACATTCGTTTCAATTTGGAATATCATGGATGTATCAACGGTCCCGTAGTGAATATTACATAATCCATGTATTTTTCTTTTTATTTTATCTCTAAAAAACTACTATAGACATACCATTTAAATAATAATAGTATCAAAAGTATTATTCAGTGTTAATATATTATGTTATTGATCTATATTTAATTATATCTATCTTCTAATAAAAATAAAATATTGATGTTCATGAATATGTTGAGACTACAACCTCCACGAAGTGACCCTATAATTTTTCAACAACAAACTATAATTACTAGTTATATTGATTTAATTGGAGAATAAATTATACATATATATATGATTTAATTAATCATAGAATGATAACAATTATAAACCACCTTGACTCACTATTTTTCTTTTGGGAATGAAAATGTTAACTACCGGATGTGTGGACTACAACATCTCAAAGTAACATCTCCCACATATCATCCAGAATCATTATTATATGATAAAATATTTACAAAATGATTCAATGTCGTAAAAATATCAATAATATCATTATACTAATGTAATAATTATATTATTTCATGAGAATCCACTTTGGTAAGAATAATCATCTAATAATTATGTGAACATATAAAAAAATAATGAGAAATGATATTAACCAAAAAATGGTTTTATTCTGGTTTTTTAAACTCTAAATTAATCATTTACCTAATTATTTAAATAATATATTATATTCCAAACATTATCAAAATATAGCAGAAACTCATTCCATTTTCATGAAACATATACATATCACATATGGAATTGGATAATTAAATTTTAAATAAGAAACCAAGATATAGTCTTGTACATGAAATTATATATTAATAATAGTCTTAATTAAAATTAACATGTGTTATTTTGAAAATTTTAAAATTACACAAAATAATAAAAAATTGAAACACTCAAAGGAAAAAAATTCTATAATCAACTATTTTATTTTCTCTATGTGGTTATATGTGATATATATAAAAGTATATATATATATATATATATTTATTCTTACATAGGTAATTGTGATATTTTTTATACATGATTTAAAATAATGATCAACAAATTGGAAATCAAATGTGTCGATTTAATAGGCTCATGTTTTGATTTATTAGGAAATATTAATTTTTACTTGAATATAATTTTAATTATTACATTAATTCATTCATTTTACTATTTCATATGGTATATAATATTCATACCTATTGAAATAAATCCTTATCATAAATGATATCTTCATTGTTAAAAATATATCCCAAAAATGTATAACATTTTAAATATAATGTCACATTCATAATAAAGGATTATTTTCATCATGTCTTTATTTTTCAAAAAAAAATAATTCCTCTAAAAAATCAAAATTTATTTTTTCTATTATATAATAATATTATCATTTAAATATTTTATGAATATAATTTCTATCATTGATTATCCAGTGTGATATTTTCCTCAAAATGAACTAATGATCTTATTAGGGGAATTTAATTATATTACTTATCACTCCATATTTGTTAGCATGATTTTTGTTTCTTTTAAATAATCATGTATAACAATCTAATTATATTACAGTTTTCATAGTTATTCTCTTATTTGTCCAAATGTTTATAATTTAATTTGAACATCCGCATTTATATAAATATTTCAATAGATTTCTAACAACATTGTATTTTTCCATCAATTCCCCCCGAGGGTTTATCTCTCGTAAAGTGATGTTATGAACAGAGTCTATATATTATTATAATATAATTACTTTTTAAAAAATAATCATTTTCATGTTTTATTATTTATTATTTTCATATTATGAGATGATTCATGAAAATGATAATAAAACTATTATTTTTTCATCGGATCATTAATATACGATGATGAATGATTTTATGTGTCCAACATATATCAGGATGATGATGGTTGGGGTAGAAAATTTCCATCTATTTTTTTACATAAATTTTATAACTTATTTGATACTCATGGGTGGAAATAATATTATTATTTGAAGAGGTGTGGGCATAATGTGTTTTCTTAATTAATCAAGATTACATATATTGAGTTTGTTCTTATAGATATAGTCATAATAATTTAACCCATTATTTTTTTCTTATAATTATGAATTTTCCATATTCACGTGATATTTTTAATGATAAGGATCATTTTTATCATTCATTTAATTTTTATGATATTAATGTTTCTCATGTTATTCCTTATTATTTTTATATTCTATTCTCCTATGTAATCCTAATATGTTTTATGATAAATTAGAAGTAATTTATGAAAAGTTAAAACGGTTATGCTTCAATAATGAATTATTTTGGATCGTCGGTTGCTCTGAAATGATTTATTATTATCATTATTGTTATCATGATATTTCAATAATATATTAAACATCTTTTATTTTTAATCTTAATGATTATGATCATTTACATTATAATAAAATTTTCCCTTATCAGGCATTTGACATCACTTCAATTTAATTGTATTAAATTTCCATGGTTATAAGAATGATTATTGAATTTGATATAAATATAAATTGGACATATAGGGTAATAATAATGGGAAATGATTTGAGGTATTTAAAAATATAATTCCTATATAGATAAACTCTCATAAACTAAACCAATAAGTACTCATCTTGTATAATTATATACTAGATGTATTATTCCATGTTATAAATTACTTTATTATTATTTTGTATGTTTTGGATGGTAAAAATTAGTTGGTATAATATTGGGGTTAACTATCATTACATATTAGTTTATTAATTAATCAAATTCGATTATTAAATATTATGGAAGAATGAATGGATAATTCTAAATATTTTAAAATAAAATTATATTTTCCAAGAGTATAATGAATGTGGTTTCATATAAATTACACCTATATCTAGATAATGGCATGTTGATTTAGTTGTTTTATTGATTCACCTTTGTGTAATTTTCAAAAAAATTATGATTGAGCATTTGATCAATAATCACTCAAGTGAATTATGATTGTTTATAAGAATTTACAACTATCATTACAATCTTACCTGATTCTCACATTTAATTTTCATTCTCTTAATGACTCATAGGGATATATTTTAATATATATCTAATTTGGATAAAAAAATCTATGGATTATAAAGATTGATACAAAGAAATTCATAGTTATAAATATCGACAACAATTTTGCAAATCAATTTTTTAGATTCATTATTTGTATATTAATTCACATAAGTAGACTCTATCCAAATTTTCCTTTTTCAAGATTATAATAGGAATCCAAATGACATAATTGAACAAATTTTATGATGTAAGATGTATATAATTTTCAAATGTGAAACCCAATAACATTATGGAATGGATAAAAATTAAAATGAAAATTCACCTCCAATAGACTCATGTTATTAGTAAAAATTAAAATTATTTATATATCTCTAAGGATAATAACTATGGTAGAGATTACTATCATCTAATTTGTGAATAAACATATGCCCTATTTTAGAAAGCTTTATAATCATATTTTTGTTAATCAGTGGGTCAATGTGATGAAAAATGAATGTATTCTTATCTATTAATTAAAACATGAGATTGTTATTTTTTCGATTTATCATTTAAATTTTTTTCTAAACAAACAATGGAATATAATTTGGAATTAAATGGAAATTGAGGAAATAGACTATATGGACTACGAAGAGTCGATGAATATATTTTTCATTCTTTATTTACATGAAAATCATAGAAATAGTATTGGTTGGGTATTTATTGAATTAAAAAATATAAGGATTATAATATTGGAATATATGAATAATATTTTCAAAGAATAATGTGCTATTCCTCCGGAATAATATCATATAATGAAATTTAAATTGATGAATTCATTACAATATATAACTCTAGTATATGAAGGGTGTTATCCCAAATATGACATGGTAGCTTTGAAGAAACTATTTTTTTTCATTAACTATATATGGAAATGAAATTCTCTCCTTTGTTTATGGAAAATATAATGAAATTGAAGTATCATGGAATCTCATATTATAACAAATATGATGGGATGAAACAAAAAATTTATATATTTAATAAATTATGGGTGAATCACAATATGAATTCCATTAGGGGGTCCTGGATTTTTTATCTATTGTAATGAAAATCATAATGATCATAAATTGAATATTGTTTCTATAATGATGATTAATAAGTTAAAGGAAATAAATTCCCCTAATAGTGTTCCGCCGACACTAAAATGATTCAAATGTGCGTAGTTTAATAATAAATTTAATTAATTCCATGTTTATAGATTATATAATGTGAATATACACTATTATCTTAAAAAACATGGGATCATGGGAGAGAATATGTGGTCTCTACTACAATGGTCGATCAAAATAATGATGCGGTGATTTTTTTTGATATCCATCAATCTAAAAATATGAATACATTATTTGATTTTGTTTCACCAAATTAGATTATATTATATATGTTTACTATTAATATTCACTTAACACCTTAAATAATATATATTAAACTATCTTTTAAAAACATAGTTGAATTATAAGTTCATCCATGGTATATAATTCATCTACAATCATGAATTGTGGAGTTATATTATAAGATATTAAACATATACTACAAATTGTAGAAATAAATAATATATTAGAAATGTAATATATATATCTCTATAGATCACATAACATATACCATGATATATAAATCCCATTTCATAACACAAATAATATTTTTACATGGTATCAATTCATTGATGATAGTTATGTACTACTCGTGGAATAGAATTATGTAGTATCTATTTTGATGCCTAACAATAATGTATTAATTTAACATATTATATTGGATACAATCAACATTAATGAAATACTTATTTTATAAAAATATAATAGTGTTTTTTTTGAATTTATTGGCCTTCCCTAAGAAAATGAGGTCTAATATTCAATTAAGCTCAAAAATTGAGTCATACTCAACCAAAACCATTTGTATTTAATGGGTCCATAAAATTCGATGAATTAATGATCAAAATATGATTACATCATTATAGGGGTTTTAGACACCCTAGTAATTCACAATTTAGTGAGAAATCCTTATTGTAAAAATGACATATGGATGGATGAATTTTTAATTATTATCTAGACACCATTAAAATAAAAACATATAATTTAATCAATAAATATGATCCCACTTATTCATAAAAATTAACAATTGATATGAATTTCATCTACTAATTCTATAATTTCAGGAATTTATATAACATCATTCCTTACAAGGAGTATACACTACTAAATAATTATGATGAACATCAGACTTACGAATAACATTTGTACCTTCAAGGATCAAGTGAATAAGATCTATAGATACTAACCCTATCAATTTATAGTCTTATTTTTAAACAATATTTAATTATATAGAAATTAATTATAAGGGCATAAATAAATTTTATTATCGTGTTATAGTCTTTTAGAAAATAAAACCTTATTCCAAATTTAGAAAAAATTTATTTCCCTTATAGAACATATCATTTTCTGGACATAAAATAACAAGAAATATCATATCGGTATATCCATAAATGAAGAATGTTGTTGATAAATGGCACAAATTGTCTATTGCTAATGAGATCTGTAGTTTTTATTGGTTAGTATGAGAATTAAAATTCTTTTTTGAAATTTTACCTTTCTATCAAATATATAATCCATGTTAACATAGAAGGTACATAAGTAACATTTCATACATGAATGTGAATAATGATTCATGAAAACAAAAAAATATCTTGGTCACTAATCCACCAGTTAAAAACCCTACAAAGGGGATGGTTTTTTGATAAATAGTGATATATAAAATAATGGTTTATGACACAAATAACGAATAGTTATAAGATAATTAATTATGCCTCATTCCATTTTAAATAATAAAAAAATATTACATTTCCCTTGATATATATTATGTATTAATGATCTAAGTATTAATAATTTTTAAGAATTATTTCATGTGAGAAATTTGATATATATATATATATATATATATATGGAAACGACAAGAAATATATACTCTTATAGAATGAATTAAAAATTCACCAAATTAGATTGACGGAATTTGGATAACAATATTATTTATCAATATATTGAATCATTTTTATGAAAAAATAAGGTTTTTTCATATTTATATATGAATTATTGTGCTACACTATCTTGGATGATTATTTAAAAAGACCTAATACTCATGTATTAATTGAGGAAAAATCTAAATTCAAAATCTGGATCATTATTATTATATCATTCCTAACTGAAATCCCAACCATCCATCCATAAAAGAATCATGGAATCCTACAAAAAATATGTTCAGATAGTGTAAAATTAACATAAAACAACATATTTTGTCACTGATAAATATAGATTACTAATTTATCAAACATTTATATGTGTCAAATAAAGATTAAAATTAAAGAAGTGACTTTGGGATGTTGGAAATGTATCATATTTCTATATTCATGTATGAATTGTGAATATTTATAGATATCTCAAACATAAATTATAATTTGATAGAAGGAGAAGAGAAGTTATATAATACGTATCTTAATTCTTGATATTTTATTATGTTAAGAGTAAATGATGAATATAAGGGTATGCTTCAAAATATTTCAAATATTGATATGTGAAATAAAAAAATCACTAATAATTTTTTCACAAGACTGTGATATACATCTAATGACAAAATTTTCATTTGGGTTATCATCGATCACCTTATAGTTTCATTGAATTTAAATTCAAAAAAAATTCATTCTATTAAAATCCCCAGATATATGTAAGGAAACTATTAATGATTTATGATACACCACTCTCCATTATAAATTATCAGTATCAAATGTTAACCTTTAGCTTATGAAGAGGTGGATAGAAATAATTTTAGATAGAGATGAGTTTTAACACGTTTAATAATCCTAAAAAAGGCAGTCTGTCTATGAGGACAGTCCAAAAACCAAAGGATAAGTGGATTATTTATTATATGAACTATCATTGATTTTTTGATCAATAAAACCTGGTAGAATCATTATATGAAAAAATATCCTCTCTAGAGTTCAGTTGGATTCATGTGAGGTTCTTTATGGGAATTGATGTAGTAGAAAAACATGTTTTATTAATATTATAGTGAATAAACTTATATGTCAATATATTATTCATGAAATTTCAGAGAAGAATCATACCATTCTAATAAATGTTAATTCTACACAATGTAGAAATAAGTGTTCTTCTAATAAAAATTAATGGGATATACGATTTCATGATAGTGACATGTAGTTTCATTTTATCACTCCACACACAAATCTTCAATATGCATGAGATGTAACACACATCACTTTTGAGGTAATATATTCTAGATCAATCTTGTGTACTATGTAGAAATGTAAAAACCCCACCCTCTGTTTCCCACCTATAATGAAATAGTCCAACTATGACACCCCATTTCCACCTCTAATAGGATAAGTGCTAAGGACAATTAGAAAATAGGAATAACAATGAAATGTGATGACATAAACAAAGTACATTTACACATCACATAGTAAATGACTTACTAAAATTTAAAAATATAATAAAAGGCTTGAAATTTAGTGTGTCAACCATGACTATAGAAAACAATAGGAATGTTTCAACATAAAGAAGTTTTATTAAAATTAATAAAGAGAAAATGCATACCCAACTAGAAAATAAGTCACAACCTAACAATAAACTAAAAGAGGTGAATATTAAAGAGTTCCCAACTCATAATATCTTTCAGTAACATCAATATATGTTGAGTTCCAAGATCATCTATTCCCCAGTAACTTAGGACCAACCCATGTCAGATCTAATTCTTGTAATACCCTAAAATTTTAAGAAATATATTTTTGTTATTTTTCATTTCATGAAACACTAAATATAGTTTTTAAATATATTAACGCACGATGTTTATCTTGAATTTATTATACAAAATACCAAGATAAGATTTTAGTACATGGAACACAATGTTTTTCTTCTTTTACAAACAATTTAATGTTCATTGTCTGTCTTGCGTGACACACCAAGCTGAGTTTTAACTAAACTATATTATATTATTAATATTATTAATAAATGTACCACCTAGATGTTTGAATGTAATTTATGAAAATTATTTATAATAATTTTATAATATTATTTACCAGTGTAAGAAAAATTATTTCTTTGTTCTTTAATTTTGTTTCAGAAAATGTAATAAATTTATGAAAATAATTAAAATACATTTCTAATAATACTAGTTTTCTATGTAGAAGAATAATATTATATTCATAAATTAAAAAAAATACATTTTTGAGTATTTTATTGAAAAAAATTTACATAATAAATTTAATCAATATTTTTGGTAATTATCCACTAACATTTATGGTTATAATATAATAATAAATCCAATTTTATAAATAAAAATAAATATTCTTCAAAAAAAGTAATGTTTCAGATTAATAAGGGAGAACATAATTTAAATAAAGTTTTTAAATAATTTTCTGATTTTTTAGGTAAAAATAAACATCATATTTTCAGGATAAAAAATGTTATTTTACGGTGTATTTTTGATATTTTTCTATGAAGATTTATTTTTTATGAATAGTCATTAATAATAAATATTTTTTTAAAAATGTTTTTTCATCAAAATTATTTTTACAGATAAATTATATTTTTATTGGTTTTGAAGATATATTATACTAATATACATCAATAATACAAATTTTCATCATTTTAATCTATTTCACATTAAAATGATATATAAAAACATATTAAACAATTTTACATTTTTAAATTAAAAACTGATTTGACATAACATCAATGGGATAAAATTAAAATTAATTTATGAGATATTGTTGATGAGAATTTTTAAAAATGGATTACATATTAAGATTCATAAAAATTAATAAATTATAATATGGTAAAATTAGTAATTTATTAAAAATATTATTTAAGGTAATTAAAATTAGTTACAACTATTAAGAGGAAAATTAGATTAATACAGTAAAATACCTTAATCTTAAGGCCGAAAAAAACATAGAAACATGTCAAAATCCATTATAAGTCCATATTTCGTCCATATCTCCCCTTATATCTATAATTTTTCATTAATGGAGTGAATTTTCAAAGGAATAACATTGTTGGAATTACTTTTTCCAAAATTCACAAGAATGCAACTCCTCCTCCATTATAAAAGGTAACTCTCATGTTCAAATTATTCTCAACTATAAGGAAAATTTCAATAGAAAAAATCACCAAAAATACGCTCCCAAAATAAATAAAAAAATCATAGAAATTTTCCTTTTTGAATAAATCCATCCTTGGAATTCCATTGGTGCAAACAAACCAGAGTTTCCAAAATAAGTTGTAACAACTTTCCTGGTTATCCCTTTATTTTACATTCATTTTCCTTCACCAAATATATTCTTATTACATGATTATATAATAACATGAATACACTAAATTTAAAAAAATTAATGTTCTTATAATTTTCGTACCTTAACATTCACACAATTTAATCTATTAAGTAATGCGAATTCCATTATTTTGTACGATGATCTTACGGATTACCAAACATTTGTTATAGTTTTTCCATTACCACATATCATGGTTGGGAATAATGATTTAAAATCTATTTTAATATTGTATATTTTTTGTAAATGAAATTTTTATTCTTTTGAAGTAATTATTTAACATTTTCGATCTTGTTTTCTATTTTTTAGTACACTAATTTCATTTGGGGATGCATGGACGACCGTAGCCTCGATGTGATGTGATTAAATCACACCTCACACAAAAGGTATTAATGTTGAGTATAGTGAAATTATAGGAAATATATAAAATAATAATACTTCTTCAGTTATAATATATATATATATAAATATATTCCATTTACATACTTTCTTTCAATACAATAATAATACAGAAACATAATTCAAGCGTTTTATAACCCATTGTCTTAATGACTGATATATTCCATTTCAAAATACAATAATATATAGATTATTATAAATAAATATATTATGAAAATATATTATAATTATACCATTTTTTCATTATGGAAATAATTTAATCATTTTTATATGTTTGAGGATCAAGAATAAAAAAATAAAATCATAATGAATAACAAAGTGGATATTACTTGAAACATAACATTATCATAAAGTAGTTAATAATTGGGTAATATAAAGTCATAAAAAACATATTGGTATGAAATATAATAATATGGTTTTTTTGATATATAATAAAATTATATTCAATATATTTTAGTGTTTAACGTGTGTGATGAATCTCAAGACATAAGGTAATGGAATTTCAACTCACACTTTATTTCGGTGAGATACAGTCCTTACTCACACCCAGTTCATTTGTGTGTGGTGTATACTGCCCATAGAAATTATCCATGATTATAATAGTTACAGTTATGTGTATTTTCATTTTCTTAAGTTCATTATTTAATTAGGTTTATTTTTCAAATGAATCCAAATTAGTAATGTAATATTGTCACAATTTTTCCTTCTTTGAGACACATTTCATGTTATGCAAATATATTTTTCTATAAGGTGTATATGCTGCCTCTTAAAATTTTACATCATGAATATTCATCATTTATTTTTTTAATATTTATTTAATGTTAATATTTTGATTTCATTATGATTTAATGTATCCATAGAGGTAATGGTTTATATTTTCAATCACATTGTTTATTTATATTGTTTATGATTATGCTACATTGATGAAATATTATAATCCATCTCTCAATAACTCTAAGGTATTTTCATACACACTACATATGAAAGTTATATACATGTAGTGGTAAAATTCATGTTACTATTTAGTATTTAGGATAAATATGAAAGTATTTTTATCAGAAAATATGACTTTATTTCTTCTTGTGGTCGGAAATATGTATTCCTTGAAAACCATGCTTTATCAAAAAAATTCAAAAAATGAATTAATATTATCCTATGAATTTTAAGGTAAATATTTAACCATGTAAAAACATCTAACAAAACATTTATAATATAAACATTCTTGTCATTTTTTTATCAAGGATGGTTTATAATCTTTTAAGGTACAAAAAGAATGTTTGACATGTACAAACATAACTGTCTCATTACGGTCAATCGATGATGATTATTTTTAATGTTGAAAATGTTATTTTTTAGAAATATTTTTTCCCTCATATTTTATAATTTTTTAAATGTGGTTTTCAATGAAAAATGGTGTTAAAAAACGTTTTTTAGTTTATAAAGTGTTTCAAGTGATTTTCAAAGATTGAAATATATGTTTTAAAACTGTAAATAATTTTTTAATAAGAAAACTATTTTAAAAATGGATATATGAAAATTATTTCCAATGAATTATTATTTTCTATAAAATATTATTCTAGTTAACTTACGAAATCATTCTCTATATAAGATATAGTCAACTATTATATTTTAGGATTTATTTGAGGCATGGTCCAAGAATCCTATTTATATTCATTCTTAAAATGTTTTTTCTAATATAATGATTTATCTGAGAGCTGATTCTCATCTATGTAATATATTCTTTTAAAACCCACATCATTTAATTGGTTATTAATTGATGAAATTATTATGAAACCTATCTATTTTACATAGGTTCTGATGTAATGAATGTTTTATAATACCCATTTCATTTTATTGGATATGATATGAGGTTTAAGAATTCCATAAATTGTAATTGGGCATTATATGATGAAATTTTTATTATATTGGGGAATAGATATGAATTATTTAATTAGGGGTCATGTGGGAACTATATAACCCATTAATGCATTGGATAATTATTAATATCTCATGTGAAAATGATGGGTGTCTTTTTTATGGTCTTGATCCACAATGATAATTTGGGGAATCCTGATCCACTATTGGAAGATGGAGAAATCAGATCCAATATGAGAAGATGGGGAAACCCAATCAAATATGTCATGATATGGAAACCCTAAACAGAATAAGAATATATTGGAGACTCGGCCCACTTTCATTAAATGGGGAATGATGATCCATTTTAAGGAAATGATTTTGACTACGTTCGGTGTTGTGTCCTTCCCAATTTTCAAAATTTTCCAAAAGTGACACCCTGTATTTTATCAATGATCCTTGACTTAGGTGGAAGGATATTTCATTTTTATGTGATTTAGACATATTATAAATATTATGACTAGGACATGATCACACGGTTCTGGTTATTGATTATATTTTCATTAATATCATCGTAAATAACAATACTTATGTTATTTATTGTGTTTTACCTTTAAAATACATGGTATGATATATTAATTTTGTAGACATGTTTCATACCATTTTTTAATGTTATTATTAATTTTGTTTTATTTTTCCTTACTGGGAATTTTAGGATAGATCATCATTATATTTTATTTCCCGATGTTATGAATAACAAATTTTATTTTCAATTAATATGGGGGAATATATTTTCTATCACATATTCCAGCATTGATATACAAGGAAGATAGGTTCCCTGAGAGTTCATTGAGGCCATCTATTTGATTAGTTTATTTCAGTTCACAAGTAGGGACCTTAACGAAATATTTGATTATTCTAATAAGTATGGTGGTTATATAATTGATATTAATTTCATGTAGGAAATTAAATATTAGATTGCTCGTATGTGGATCCAGGAAATTGTTTTCAATGGGTGTAAATTCGGTTGGTTCAGTAACTGAAGGGGTTCTAATTGTATATAGATCTATTTTGATAGATATTTGTCCAACCAAAAAGGTCCATATTCTATTTCAAAGTCCATAGTCTCACAAATGACATGGACCTTGTTATACCATGCCCTAATTCATATAGAGTTAAATAATGAAGATGCTGACAACCAACCCATACATTACTCTTCTAGCTAGCATTAGTGGGAGGGATTCATGCAAATTAAGAGGAATTCATGGGAGCAATCCGAGGGGCAACGGGTTCTATTCGGCCTCTCGAAGCATCTTAAGCATGTGAATAGTGATATTCAATGTTTTATGTTAGTTATGACATTGGTGGAAAACAAAATAGATTCCACCCAAGAAGACATTGGTCATTTGGAAGAGGATCATCAGAATAGTTTTGATGAGGGGAGATTCCTGTTACTGTGTCAAACGTTCACTCTCTTGGCGTAAATTGGTGGAGATAGATTCAACTCTCTTGGAACGATCCAGAACTAAATGGCCCAAAGAGGGAGACAGAATGAATACCTAATTCCATGGATTATTAAAATAGATAATTATCATTAAGTTGAATATCATGATGAATGATGTGTCTTCCATGATATATGTAAATAGGGTCGGTAACAAGGCCATAGAGAACTTGGAATAGGATTGTGTGGGCGTGGCTTCTAGTTGGTGTTATTGGCTGGGGGAACCAAGGATGAGGAGGTCTTCTTCAGTTTTATTCCTATGATATAGGAGAGAACAACTAATGACATGTTGATGGTTTTTCCTCTCAGGGAGGATGTTTTGGAGGCTTTCTGTTTCATGGAGTTAGACAGCGCTACGGGCCCTGATGGGTTTCATTGGTCTTTTTATTGTATCATCATGGGATTTTGTTGGCGCGCTTGGGATTGAGGCTATTGATTACTTTTTTTGGGGTGGACCCCTTAACAAAGGTCTTGGATATTCTCTGGTGGTCCTCATCATGAATCTCAAGGATATTTCTAGCTCAATTCATTATAGGATTAATTTTTTGTGTAATATTTTCTCTAAGATCCTGAACAAACTTATTACGTGAAGGATGAATTGAGTTATCCCAATCATCATTTCTCAAGAGCAACAGGGATTTGTAAAAGGCTGGAACATCCAAGGGTAAATTGGCATCGCTAATGAGTTGGCAGAATACCTCAATAGAATTTCTATTGCTTCTAATGTTGTAATTCAGATGGCCATGGACAAATATTACGAAATACCTGAAGAGAGTTTTGTTATTTGTGAAATGATGGGTCTTTGGTTTAATAAATCGTTATTTCATTTGTGTTTTAGGTGTATTCTTATCGTTATATTTATATATTTCTAATTAGGATGAGATTCTACTTCTTCATGAATGTGCAGGGATAAATGATGGGATCGAACTTGTCCCCTGATATCTTCATTATGGCACAAGATATCCTTTCCAGGAACATCCAATGATGAATTATAGAGGGAATCATTCTTCGATTCAAATAGCATTGGTAGGTCATTATTTCCCACCTCATTTTTTCATATTCCTTGCATATCATTTTGAATGGTATCCAAGGATATCTTAATGATCTTATCATTATTTTGGATATTTATGGTGACTTTAGTGGGAGTCATGTGAACTCAAAGAAGGGAATATTATTCATCTCAAATAAATATTATTACTGAAGAACAAAGATGATCCATGATATTATGGGTATCTAAAGGAAAAATATCCCAATGATGTATCTCAGGATGCATATTTCTAATGGTTTTATCAAGAAATAATTGTTTGAGGTTATTAATTATATGATGATAATCTATCTCCTCAACTTGAAGAGCCATTTCCGGCCTTTTAGAGGGCGGGTCACTTTAATCAAAAAAAATTAGCTATTATTCCAAAACCCAATTTTGAAACCATAATCCCTTCGAAAGGGGTGGTGGATAGGATGGAAATGATCATGAAAAATTATCTCTAGCATTCCAATGGTATATGGTGGTTTCATTTCACATCCTGGAAGTGCAAGGAAAACCCTGTGGTGGAAGGAGGAATTGGTTTGTGGACATCATTGAATCCATATATTCCATGCAGGCCATCCTAGCTAGGGATATTTTATAAGATAAGTATGTTGGGGAAAATTTTTTCAAAGGGAAATATGTAATCATATGGAAATATGGAGGAAGACATAGTCTAAATCCCTCTAACCTACATAACTATTTATTTTGGGAACATATATTCTCTCATAGAGGTGATGTGAAGGGTTGTGGGGTGAAATGATATCAGCTTTTGGAAGGATAATGAGGTATGGGATAAAATTTTCTTCCTGGGATTCCAGGATCACAATATGACCATTAAGAAGGCAAGTTATTTTCCTCCCATGATAGAGTCCATTCTCATTAGTGAGCAGATGCATGTGTTTAAAGTCGTCATGTTGAGTTATGAGGTTGAGAAATGTTTCTTCACTAGTTTAAGCTCATGTCTTATTAGAAGCTTTGATTTCAAGTGGTTGGTTCATGCAGAGGTTACGCATGTAGAATAGGCAGGTAGGTTTTGGTGCAAGGAGATTCCCTCATAAATGAAAATCCATTAATGAAGGGTGACTGACCAGGCCATTTCCATGGAAGATACTTTTCATAAACATGGAATTCATTTGGCTTTAATATGATTTTTTTGCATTCATCCTCAGTGGAAATATATTCCCCCCTACTTCTTCATAGCATCTAAGATGGTAAACTCATGTATACATGAACCTCTAGGAATACACTGGACATGGTAATATGTCCATGAAATCCTTCATCATCCAGTGGTTTCAGATATCATAAGGTAATACGATAACGAAACTGATCCATAGTACTTATATTAATTTTATCTTATGGAATATCTGGGAGGCAATTAATAGCATGAATATGGTGGAGAAACATTCATTATCCTTATTTCAGATGATATTTAAGGCATTGATTTATAACATTGGAGTGCTGATTAAGGGAGCGATGAGGACGAAGATACTCTGTAGAAATCTCAATCATCCAGTGGCTACTACCGTATATGTTGATAAATCGGTTATATAGTTACATCCTCTAAGGAGTATAAACATAGTATTGATAGTTTATTTTTGGTTTGATAGATGAGAGGGGGTGGTATAATCCATGAATCCGTCTGTACTATTCTCATTGCCTTTATTGCCTTCTATTGTCCAAGGAACTCTATGAGTGCAGAGGTGCATGTATTACATTTGGGATTCCTGATATTCGAGGAGTCTGGGGTGAATGTTAATGAAATCAAGACATACATGGAGGGGTTGGTGTGGACTATGAATTGGATGATTTCCCCTCTGTGGGATCTGATTTATCTATTCCGATAGTGTTCATTAGACTTCAGTTGTAGGTAAAATATTCATCATACGTAGAGGTAATCAACCATTACAGTGAAGGGTTTGTCCCAGATTGGAAGTGTGGAGGATCCCCTCATTATCATTAATAGTTTAGGTCCACTTCTTGATGAATGTCAGAATATTATCCAATGATATTTCCTTGTACTTCACCATTTCAGACCTCCTTAGGTCTTTTGATGTTTATTATCAAGCTCTCCCTACCCTTTTATAAAATAAAAAACAAATTTTAGTTCTGTAGATCACCTTTGATCAAATTAAGGATTTAATGACATGGGGTTATAGTAACATTAATAATGTTTTCATTATTTTTTGATTTACGTAATATATCTAATATTCATTGGAAAAAGTAAACATCCATTTTTTTAATAAGAATGTTTGGAATATCAGGTTATTACCATGTTCCTAGGTGATACATGAAAATGGAATTAACTTGATTTTCAATGGGATAAATTTGAGGTTCTTTATGGTGGATGGGGGAATAATGCAATGTTTTTTTTTTTATTTAGTAACCTTATTTCTAGATTATTTTAATTTGATATTCCAGAATTTATATATGTCTAACCATTAATGGAATGGTTTATTTTATGTTTCATACAATGTCTATAATACCATATGATGATTTATGATGATTTGATAACATTTTCTAATATTTTAATGTAAAAAATGATATGTTATCACATGTAATTATAATCATGGATCTCATGATATTTTGAATCTTTATGAAAAAATTCATATTACATTCAAGTAAATTAGGATGAAGTGGGAGTTGATCATATCCTAACAATGTTTTTTGTGATCTTGAAATCATTTATGTAGAAATTTTAATGAAATTCTTCAATATTAAAAATTAATCACGAATTAAAATGTAATATATTAGTAAATGTTTAATAATTGGCCATTTTAATCATAATTTTTTTAGTTTGGGTCCAGCTTATTCCACTTTTCCTTCACCTATTTTTTATTAATGACCTCAATCACAACCTAAAAAATTATTTTTTTTCTTCCAACCCCGTATTTTCACATCCCACCTATGTTCTTTTATGTGGAAACAAAAAACATGTTACATCTGTTAACCATTGTGTTTCCAAGATTATTTTTAAGGGATGTTTTAGTTTTAATTATAACAATATTTGTGTCTCTAAATAGAACATTCAATTATTAAAACATTTTTAAACCAGATTAATTTTGAGGGAGAAATTCATTTTAAAGGGGGATAATGTAACACCCAGATATGTTGTGATATTTTTCGAAGTAACTTTATCTATTTGATGTTTTTCATTTCACGCAAAACTGAATATAATATTCATTATATTGAGGCACTATGTTTGTGCTGTTTGAACTACTCTCATAGCATAAATTATATTGTGTTACAAGAAATTCTTGGCATGTCTTCTGTTATATAAAATTCCATGTTCTATTTCTATCTCTTAGAACACACAATGATCAGTTATTACCAATATCTAATATAATATTAATATCATTATTTTAATTTTATCATTACCACCACCTAGTCATTGGAATGGATGTTATGAATATAAGGGATTAAACTATGAAAA
Source organism: Viscum album (assembly GCA_963277665.1). Lineage (NCBI taxonomy): Eukaryota > Viridiplantae > Streptophyta > Magnoliopsida > Santalales > Viscaceae > Viscum > Viscum album. The sequence continues at coordinate 1,148,439,821 of OY728148.1, forward strand.
TATGATTTATAGATGCATATAAAATAGAAACATTTGATATCAGTGAGTAAAAGTAAATAAAATTACTATTTTAAAATAATGAAATTTCTTTTCTATGAAAAATATTTTTTAATGTTCAGACATGATTTTAGAAAAATAAATTACAATAATTGTTTAATTAATGTGTTTAATAGTATTTATAAAATATTAAATTACTATTTATTATACTTATCCAATATTTTTGATAGGAATAATATAAGAATAAATCAAATTTTATAAATAAAAATATATATTCTCTTATCAAGTAACTTAACCCCCATATAATGGTGAATTAATTTTATATAATGATTTTTAAACATTTATTTTTTATTTGGAAATGCTATATTAATCTTTGAAATAGGAATGTTAATTTTTTCTCATAGTGAATTTGTTGTATTTTTCATTGAAGTTTCATTTTTTGATGAATATTGAAAATTAATAAATTTTAGTTCAAGGATTCATTTTCATGTAATTTATTTATAACGATAATTTATGTTTGTTTCATTGATTTTTGTAACATCTTATTACCATTTTATCATGTACTCTGTTTAACTAATCATGGTATTCCCTCCCATGCGATTAGGACGATACATGTAATGGGGAAGGTAGAATTTTGTTGGACTTTTTCTAATAATTGTCCATTTCTAATGGCTGCAAAGTAGTCACATGTTGTGAATATATATTACACTCAATCTAATGGTTTTTTTATATCTTTCATGAAATATTTCTTCATGATATGAATGGATACACTCTATTCCACTGACATACACGACACGACTTATAAAAATGCATGTTTTTAAACTAAGGCAACGAGTTTATCGGCGTATGTGTATCGTGGGGGTTACACATCATCTACATGTGTAACACACAAGGTAACATCCTACATAATGTTTTTAAAAATAGTTTACAGCTATTTTGTTTCATTTCATTCACTGGTTCAGCAAGGTTCTTGGCCTAAGGAAAACCATGGCATTTTTTAGAGACTCACCCCCTTCTAGATCGAATAGTTCGACACCCAATCTTCATTGAAGTTGTGGAGGATCTCTCTGAGTGACCATATTTGATTACCTTTGATCATAGTATGATCACTAGGTGGTGTATTTGGATCCTTTAGTATACGTTTGGTGATTCTACTTGGTTTTTTCCTAGATCCATTGTGTAATCTTGTTTCGGAGGCATGTTCTTCAATTAGTATTGGTGCGATAGGCATTAATCTTTGAGGTATGTGGGTTTCATATATTCCCCTGACCCATTTTATTCTAATCTAAATAAATTTTGATGTGGATTTGATTCTACAGCCTTCGTTGATTTTGTTGGGATCTCATTGTTGATGGATACCATTGTGGTCTTGTGCGACCAAAGTCTTGAGGACAGTGGTTCCATCTCTAGCCTAAGTTCATGAACATAATTTTTTTGATTTATAATCTGTTTTTTATATTGAAACTTGCATGAATTTTTTTTGTGTGTTGAAAAATATTTTTAATTAAAAATTTTAATTTTCCTGTTATTGATAAACGGATATAAATGGGGGTTTTCAAATCATTTGAATTAAATATGTGAAATTATTCTGAAATTTCTTTCAAATGATCTAAATAAAATATTAAAATGAAAACATGGGTTACCTAGGGTACTTATATGGAAGTTTTATCATGGTTCCATCTTCCATTTTTTTGTGATTATCATGTTGGTTTTTATTGGGGATTCCCTCTATTTCATTGGCACGTTGTTGTAGGGAAATGATATTGACATTTTGGTGGCTTTACTCAGGTAGTATTCCTTTTCATCCTTGTCCTATGTTCTAGTATCATATTTGGGAACTTGATTATTTTGGTACAGGTAGTATGTAGTTGTGTCCTATTGTATTCATTGGTTTTGTGATACCTATTCATTTGTTTTGTATTTCTTGGATTTCTCATTTATCCTGGATATGAATGTTTATGATTGTGAAAAAATATATAGAAAATGTGTTGTGAAGTTTTAATATATGATTTGGTATAAAATAGTTTAGAAGGGAAATTTTTACCTTGTTATCTATAAGACATCTTGTACACTTATCATGCCATTTTTTTACTTGATATGAGAATACATGAATTTTTACACCATGGATTGTTATCAAACAACTAGGTGGATTCTTAAAGGGCATGGCAGCACACAACCTGCACACCTATTCAGTGGTGTGTATACAATTGTTTGTCTCCAATTGTAGGGAATGGCAATGAACAATAATATTGTGGTGAGGTTCATGTCAACTAGTTGGGTAGCTGGTGGTGAGATGGGGGGAGTCTCTACCTACTATCATTTAATGTAACTTTTTGGTTTTAGTCGTCTTCTACTGGACTAGTATTGGTGTTTTTAGCTTCTTTTGCAGTTTTCAATTTCGATTATTTTCATATTTTTATGTAATATTTATCATGTTCATATTCCACCTTTTCTTAATGTTTTATATATATTCCATGTCGTTGTTCAGGTTGAGAGAAATCATTCCCCTTGTTGTGTTTCTCAATGCTCGTGTGCTTTTCGGCAGCCCGTAGAGAGTAGGAATATCCTTCGGGTATGTGATGTATTTGGTCGGGTTCCAGGTTTGAGGGTTTCCTTGACCATTCTCTCACAATTTTCTATCAGAGGAGTTCCATCATCAAGATTCCATGTCTTAGGGAATTTTTTAGACTAAATATAAGAATTTTAGGACATGAGAGGTATGTTGTGATAATTTCCTAGATAGCTCTTATCATAAAAATACACAAGTTTCCATTTCATGATAGGATTTTTGTCTCTATTGTTTGGTTATTGTTTTAAAAAATATCAGTTATTGCTTATGTTTTTTCTTGTTTGTTCTGATATTTGTTCAGTTTTTTGATCATTCTTATGTATCGGTGTGCAGTAGTAAGCTTTGGGATTTCATCAATGAGTTCTACAGTAAAGAACATCTGATTCTCTACACTGAAACCTCACTATAGATCAAAATCTCATCGATATAATCATATAATAAGACCTTTCTATTAATCAGGATATACCACGAGATCAAAATGTTGTCGTTGACGTAAAACGAAGAGCAAGAGGAGAGAGAAATTGATCATAATAGATTCTTTGTGAGAAACCACCATTCGTTAAAGTAATAACTGAACCTCAAGAGGAGGAAGACATGATGGAAACGATAGATCAGATATTCAACTTTCTAGAGATATCTGAGTACATCAAGGTAATTTTTGAAACATTCAGACATGAGGGGTCCAACATGGGATATTCGGATTCTATGGTCCAATAAGATAGTTATGTAGACATGGATTATAAGGGATTCCAAACCTAGTTCATTCTACAGTTTTTTTCAGATTCACAGATGCTAGAGAATTCTCTAGAGTTCATGTATTTACAACAAGGAGATCATTTAGTCTCAGTATACACCAATAATTTTTCGGAGCCTTGACCAATTTTTCCTAGACATTATGGAGAATAAATGGTTACTGGAATTGAAATATCTATAGGGTTTGTGACCGTATATAATATTTTAGGTGTTTATGCTATATTGTAGTACTAATTAAATGATGGTAGACCACACTATGATAGAGGAAATGAAATTGGTGGTCAAGGATGGATTTCCCACCTATTCTATTCCATTGGGTGGGAGATTAAGTAGCACATGTCGGGAAAATAGGAAGTGTCATTATCGACCAAGCTGTAGTGGAGGTGGGTTTTATCAGCGATCCACCTTTGACCCATCTGTTACAACGTGTATAGTGACCTTGAATTTCTATTAGTGTTGTAAGGGAGTACACTAAATATGTACTTTTCCTATTCCCACAAAGAAGTTCAATATCCATGGGAACATTGGTCATTTATTGTGATTTTGTCAGGATATCACTATGACTATTTATGATCATGGGTTGTTGGATCCAAAGGTTAATGTGGTGTATTTAGAAGCATCATAGACTATAGGTCTCTATCCCCGTGTCTTAAGACTAATAATTTTCATGTAGTAGATATATTTCTATTAGAATTTGATGTAGGTACAAAAATAGTGAGAGGAACAACACATATTTCATCTTCAGTAGTAATTTATTTATCTGATATAGGTTCCCAAAACTCTTTCGTATCTACATGGTTTTTATGTACATAAACTTCTAAATGAACTAATTTCCTTTAAAATAGAGGTAGAAAGGCATCTTTTATGAGCTAAAAGAAATGTTCTAGGTGTCCTTATTTGTTATTGATTGATGATATAGAGTTAGTCTAGGATTTTATCAATCTTGATCTAGATGTGTTTGACATCATCATCGACATGGATTTTCTTGTCTCTCATCGAGTCGAGGAAGATTGATATCATCAGTTTGTTTTCTTTCTCACTGTCAATGGGAGCTCTTGTGTGTTTCAAGGGGAGTGGCACCCGATCTTAGGTAGTGTATCAATGTCCGACCTAGAGCTCGAGAGTTTGTTTGTTTCTATTGCAGTTACCTTGATGAAGTATCTTATGTTGATGATATTTCAATTGTTTTTTAGACTTTCATGATATTTTCCATGAGGATATCTCTGGTCATCCTCTAGAGAGAGACATGTTGACTTTACAATTATTCTAGTGAGAAGTTCACTACAAATATCTATACCTTATTATCATGTGTCACCAGCAGAGCTAAAGGAGATCTATATTCCGTTGAGAGACATGTTAGAAAATGTTTTCATTCACAGTAGTTTTCCTTCTTTTGAATCCACTATTCATTTTTCTAATAAAGAAGGTCATTCAGTTTGGTTATGTGTGGATTATAAAAAGTTGATCCATTTGATGATTCAAAAAAATCTCATTTTTCTCCTTTGGAAGATCTATTTGATTAGTTAAATGTGGAAAAGTGGTTTTCAAAGATCAATCATCAGTCGGGTTATAATCTGCAAAATGTTCAGGAGTTTTATATAGCGAAAATAATTTTATTGAGAATGTATGTTCATTATGATTATCTAGAAATTCCTTTTTCTCAAACTAATTATCTTGCAGTTTTTATGGTTTCAATGAAACAGATCATCCAATAATATCTTGATACAATTTTAGTGGTGTTCATAGATGATATTTTGGTTTATTCAAAATTCAAGCTTCAGCACAATCACTATCTGAGTTTGGTTCTCAAAATTTCAAAAATTAACCATTTGTGTGGAATTATTTTGAAATTTGGTTTTCCAGATTTATGATGTGATGTTCATAGGGACCGTAATTTCTGAGCATGTCTTATTAGTTATTCCAGATAAGGTAATGGTTTTTTTTCATGGAAGGATCCACATAATTTGTTTGAGATGTGAAATTTCTATTCTATTTCTAGATACTACCAACATATTTTCCAGTATTCCTCTATGCTTGCATTACCTTTGTATTATCTTACCAGTAATTTCGTGAAATTAAATTTGGAAGAAATGTTTCAGACTTCTTTTGATGAACTAATGAGGCTTCTGAAATCGAATCTTATTTTGACCTTCTGTGAGCATAGTATGGGTTACGTAATGCTTTCCGATGATTCAGGAGGTATTTTCTTGATGGATTATTATATACGATGATCATGTTTCAGCTTAAAACTCTATACAACTTTGAATACCAATTTTTTTTACCAAACTCATCATTTAGAGCATGGAAGAGTCATGAATGTGCTCAAAAGTTGGAAGAACTATCTTATTAGTGAGAGCTTCATTGTTGATCCCCAAGATTGACATACATGGAAATAACATTTCTTTTACGAAATACTTAATACAAGACACAATCAGATGCCCAAATACCGTATTAGATTAGTTTCAATAGAGACTTGAAAAACTAATTTATAACAAGGTGAAATAACATCAAAATCTCCCATAAATCTCTTCCCCTTTTTTCCCTACCAATAACCTTTATTTATATCTTGGGGAAAATAAAACATAAAAATGGCGAGTTCAAATTCTCATTAAGGGTAAACATGGAGAACATAAATAAAAGAACAAAATTTTGAATGTTAAAATATGAACATAAACATTAATCATCAAAATAGTGAGTCATGAAATAAATCATTGAATTATATAAGGCCTAGATCATAAAGGAACATTATCCATGATACAAATAGTATTGGAATAAAACATGGAATCGTGGAAAACAATTAAGCACATTATATGATTTCTATAGTATACATGGAAATGTTGAGAAGACCATTATAGTGTACATAGTCCATTACTAAAATGGGATTACATGTCGTTCCAGCCATGTATTACTGAAATGAATTTACCTGTTGTTCCAGCCCTACATTAATAAAACGACATTACATGCCATTTCAGTCATGTCTATCTCATTAGATATAAATCATTACCTAATTAATTGGTGGAAGAAATAGGTCCCACCAATCTCATAATGAAATCATTTTTACATGTTGCACAAAAACATAAATGTTTCATCATAGCATAACCCATGAAATAAAATGGGATTCTAAAACAACATATCATCATAACATAATCCATATTAGATAAATGGAATTCACAAAAATAAATCAATAATAAAAATATTCAAATTTTCTAATAATAGGGATATAAAGATAACCTTATTTCATCATAGATGGAAAATAATTTTGATAAAACACTAGAACATAGATCTTGAGGAAAATATCCTTTATTCTTCAAAAACATTTTCTTTTATAAAAATGTCATGCAATTTTATAAGAAAAAAATTTAGTTGAAAATAAAATTGAAATAGTGTTGTTATATCTTCATGGAAATAATGTATTATGAATATTTAAAAACTTATTCATTCCATATATGTTGAAAAACATTCTCCGAGTGCTTTTTCTGGAAATGTCAAAAAAGTACCTCTTATGGTAAACAAAAGAAAGATTTCTTCCATACCATGTAGTAAAAGGAAAAAATGTGTGAAAATGTTGCTTAAAATACATATTAGAATATTAAACATTTAATGAAAATATTTTTTTAATACATGGACATAGATTTCAAATATACCCCAGTAAATATTTACGTATAAATAATCATAGATAAAAATGAGATTGCAAAATTATCCCTTACATTACGTCCAATTTCTTCCAAATGTGTCCAAAACTCATATATAGTGGCTTTAAAAATATTATTAACTTGTAATAGAACAATAATAATATTTATGATATCATATATGATTCAATTATGGCTTTATATTACCTGTACATTTGTCAATTCCATGTTAAAGAAACATTTTGGGTAATAATCGTTTTATTTGTTAAACATGTTTGGACTAGTTATTCTTCATATTATTACTTAGATAATGATTTACATACTTGAAGAATATAAATAATTATTTATAAATCATATATATTTAGTATATAAATATATATATTAGATCGATAAATCAAATGGAATACAATGTTCAAGGATACGGTAGGCCCGACTTACACATGAACGATGTTTTCGTTTCCTTGTTAAATTGAATTGAAGTAAATAGACGACATATATATATATATAAATGTAGAAGAATAATTATTTCATATATTTCATTATTATTTATTATATTTACATTATAATAATTCTTGAATGGTTAACATTGATATTGAATCTCATAGTGTCTTGGAGACAGTAAGCCGTATGTACGTAGGAGTGATGATATTGTTCCCATAGTGGATGAATGGTATTAAAGTGCATGGTGAATAATATAATAGAATTAATATAATGTTATGATAATCATATATGGTAATTATTTCCACCATTACATCTATCCACGTATGGTGGTGGTGAATAACAGATTACACCACGGCGTGGAGACGGTATGTCATACGTACGCACACGCAGTGATTTTATTTTTCATAGAATGGATAAAAGATGAAATAGAGATTTTTAAAATTTAAATTAACATATAAGTATATTAGTGATACGTATGTCATTACATTATAATGGAACAACTAAAGAATAAGATGTAGAAGAAGAAATAAATTAGAATGAATCGGTAGAAAAGATTACATCTTCCTTAGTGTTCCGCGTTTAAATTTCCTCGTAGGGTCCTATAGTTGTTCTTTTGGGAAAAACATAACATCTAGAATATAAATAGGAAAGCTGATAAGAGAAATTGGTAGGTTTTGGCCTGATATTAATGTTCAAAATTGAGGGAAGAGGATAGGGATGAGGTGCCCTTTTATAAGAGAGTAGAGGGGAACTTTAGGAAAGGTCCAAATATTAAATTATATAAAATTCCATTTCGATTTAAAATGGTCCAAAACATATTTAAATCTATTATGAGATGATTTTTTTCCAATACACATCATCCTATAATTTTTTGACACGTTTTGAAAATTTCTTATCCCTATCTTTTTGGTTATACATTTATTTTACCATTTTTAATATTACCATGATATCATGTTATTTACAAATTATGGGATAATGTAATTACCATATCACGAAAAACGACCCAAAAAAGTCATTTATGACATATTTGGACTTATATTAACTATTTGGATGAATTCTAGATTTTTAGGAATATAATATAACATAATAAACTATTTTATGTTTTAATTTATGAATTGGGTTAATTTTCCATTCAATTCATACTTGACTTTTTAAAAAATTCATAAGAACCATATTACATCAAACCAAAGGAATTAAAGTATCCCGAATATGTTAATTTAATCCATAAAATTTTTTTATGTCATCAAAATGATCATATTAAATTTATTTTAATTTTTATAAATTCATTTATTTGAATCATTCATTAATGATATAATCACTACATCTTAATTATGTCGTAAATAAATATATTTATCTAAATTATAAATACTATAAATAAAATACCATGATGTTGTTAATATTTTTAGATTTAAAATTAATATTTTTATAAATAGATATCTATTATATAACCCTGTATTAAAATTGATTTAGTAAAATATATATGTTTAGGTTATAATTATATCTACATTAAATTAATTCATACAAAGTGCCATTTTCACATCCAAGTGATTCCATGGGGTCCCAAAATAGACCTAAGGATTTCTATAGTCTCTCATATTTCATATAATAGGATTAGGGCATGTGTTAGGGTAGTTTAATAATATCATAATATTATATGGTTATCCTTATTTACTAAATTTACCCTATAACCATAGTAATTAAAATAATTACTGAACTAACTATTCATAATGTCAAAAAAATACATATTTAAAAAAAATTAAACCTTTTGATTCAAAATATGTAATCCATTTTTCCAAATTCAAAACACCAAAGTTATAGTAATAAATTTTAAAATAAATCCGTTGTCGAGAAAATGGGATTTTTTTAAACATTGCAAATGATTGTAATGTTTTTACAAAAGAATTCAATGTATAATTTATGAAAATTACATACATTTTATTAAAATATAAAAATATATTCTATTTAAATTTTAAAATGATTTAATAATATATTTTTACAATATAAAATATTTCGATGAAAAAATGTTGTTTTCAATTAAAATATAGCATAATTTCACTATAAATCAAAATATGAATGTTATCATAAAAATATAAAAGATTTATCCGATGTTTGTTTTTAGGTCCTGATATCAAATAAGAAGTTTATATTTTCAAATATAACTTCTAAAAGTGTCATAAACTTTATTTAAAATGGGTGCACCATCAAAAGGTGGTAAAACTGTATTTTTTTTGATAAATACTTCTTTTATCCGAAAAAAATGATTTTTTATCATAACTTCTATAAGATGAATGATAATGTTATATAAAATTCAAAATTTGGTTAATATTATTCATAACGACACATTATTATAAAAATTTAAGAATATATCGTTGTTTAGTCAAACTCGTTATTGTGTACCAGGCAAACTATCGAGGTAGGTTGCTCTTGCGTGTAAGAAAAGCCATGTTAGTGTTTCATGTAGCGAAAGCACACTTTGGTGTTTTTTAGAACATAATCCAAACATCGTTCATTTATACATTGAAAAAACTCTATACTCAGTGTTTTGTGAAATTAATTTTATCAGAAGAATGTAAAAATAGTTTGAAATAGAAGTCAAGAATAGTTTTGTGTATACTGCAAGCTAATATTGTGTTGCATACAGCGCAAGATAATCATAGTGTACTGTAAATAACTATACATCAAATAATATATCACATGAAATCATGGGTTGTATAATTATACAACCATTTAAATTCATTGGGGTTATAAATGGTTTTCTATATGATTTTTACATTCAATGAAACCCACATCGTAAAAACTAATACTAAAACATAATATTAAAAAATAATGTTACAAATATAATGGTTACTCAAAGTAACTAATCATTCGGTTTACATATAGGAGAACATATTTGGGATATCAAAACATGGACATGGAAGATAAATTTATCCATCAAGTTATGATTGTTAGTGAGAGAGAATAAGGTTTGGAGAAAGTTAACAACCAGAAATCCATAAATCTATGATTATTTAAGGGCCCATCTGATTCATCGAATAAGAAAGTACTAGAATAACTTTTTTGGTTTTAAAGATCGTTTCCCTAAAGTTGAATAATTTTTTCATAAGGAGAAATACATACTTGATTTCAGTGTAATATAACTATTGTTCATTCCCTGAAAATTTCCACTTCATATCTTATTTAAAGAAATGATGTTGTATTTTTCATTCATGATGTGTTATTAGATCATGCGATAGAATGATAGGTCATTGAATATTTCTATATATAAGTGTTCAAACAGGTAACCAAATTAGCATAAGTCCACCTAAAGTTAGATAATACATTAATCTAACAAAATTAAAATAAAAAATAACCTATATTATCTATAAATGTATAACATTATAATCCTTTAAAAATATAAAACATAAAAATAGATGAACTAAATCAACATGCAATTTATCTCCCATATCTCATAAGGTAGTACTTGTTTGTCACATTCCAAACATGTGAATACCTCAATCATGTATTTTATTGAAACATGAATTACCATAGATCCTTAGTGAAAACATAAATGCTGTCAAAAGATACCTTTTTCCACATACCAAATACCCAAAAATTCTATATATTCAAACTATGATATCACTTTGTTCGTATATCAGTCGTTAGCTCATTAATACTATCAATAATCTCATTATCTTCTTATCCCTTCATTACATGCCTACCATGTGCTTTCCAAAAATATTTCAATCACTTTTAATGGGTAATGGTACCATATACATATACTTTAAAATATTTATTGGAAAAAAGTTTGTAACAATCTTTCTATGGTTCTTTATTCAAAAGGACCATTAAATTAGATATACAACATTACTCTTGATAAACATAAAATCATTCCAATATATTCTTAAACCATTGACTGAGCTTCATCCTTTTATTCCTAAATACCTATTTCATATCATATATCATTTCTAGTCTCTTCATTATAATCAACATAAATATTACCCAATCTAAAATGTTAATTCTCTTTATGATATTTTCCCTTTAGGAATCTATTTTCATAATGCCCATACATTTAACATTTAAATCAATAATTATTGTTGAAATCTTAGTAATACAGTTATCCTTGTCCATTTTGTCAATATAACCTTTTACTTTGAAATTACTAACTTTGTTTCCTTCTTTTCCACAACCGAAGTATCTTTTAGTTCCTTTGAAACATTATCCATGAGGTCTCTTCCCATATTATTTATATGAGGAAAATTTAGCTTTCATGCCTCTATGATCACCATGAAACTACATCATTCTTTTATTATCTTATTAAAGAAACTCAACAAATTTTAGATTTTTGATCATATTATGAGATTGATGATTAGGCATGATGATAATGTTTTTCCTTCCAACTCCCATTTATTTGGTTTCTCATGATAAATATCATTCAATTTTCTATCATATTATCCATTAAGAGGAATATTTTTGTTTCAATCCATTTTCTAAAACCAAAAAAGAATAGTGTGAGAGGAAAAACTCATACTAGAAAAACAACATAATCAAGGGGAAGTACATTTAATCTCTGACATCTTGGGTTTAATCCTAGCTTATTTATGATTGTTTTAATAATTTTGAGACTATATACTATAGTTATACTTAGCATTTTTTCACCCCTAGACATATATTAGAAATATCTATAGGGATCTCACTAATGTTTTCACATATTAGTTTACAAATATTGACTAAACCTTTTCCCTGATACCAATTGTGCAGACCCAGGTTTGATGTACATAGAAATTACATTACTTTTTCAGAATACTTAATAATGAAAAAACAGATGCCCAAAGACCGTATTAATTTAGTGTATTTGGAAACTCGGAACACAAAATACTAACTTGGTGAAAGATCTTAAATATCTCCCATAATGATCTTCCCCTTTTTCCTTCTTAAAACCATTATTTATATCTTGGAGAAAAGATAACATAAAAAGTCTGAGCTTAAAGGATCATTAAGGGTAAACATGGTGAAAATAAAACAAACCATAAACATTTGAACAAAAAAACATGAACATAATGTTTAAACATCAAATTCACGAGTAATGAAATAAATATTGGATGTTCGAAAGGAAAAGATCATCATGGAAAATTAGTAATGGTAAAAACAATATTTGGCATAAAACATGGAATTGTGGAAAATATATAAGCACATGATATGATTTACATAGTATTCAATTCATTGATTCCAAGACCATCATATTGGACATAGTCCAATAATGAACTGGGTCTACTTGACATATCATCCATGTATTACGGAACTGGATTTACTTGATGTTCCAGCCCTGTGTTACTGAACTACATTTAGTTTCCATTATAGTCAAGTCTATCTCATGTGATATAAATCATTAACTAAAGAATTTAAGGGAGATATAGGTCACACCAATATCATAATAAAATAAATATTACATTTTCTAAATAAGTATTCATTCATCATAGTATAACCCAAGAATGAAAATGGGATTCTTAAACATCATTCCATCCTGACATAATCCATATAAGATAAATAGACTATTTAAAAATAATTCCATCATTAATATAATAAATTCATGTAATAATATGGATTGAAACATAACCCTATTTCATCTTATATGGAAAATAATTTTGATAAAACACATGAACTTAGATCTTGGTGAATATATCCTTTTTTCTTCAATTTTTTATTCTTTTCTCAAAATTTAATTCAATTTTTATATAAATAAATTTAGCTAAAAATAACCATGAAATATTGTAGAGTAAGATTCATGGAAATTGGTCATTATAAATATTTAAAAACACATTCGGGCCGTATACGTTAAATAATCATTTTCCTCATAATTTTCCAAAATAATCAAAAAAGTACATCATATGGAAAAAAAGAAATATTTCTTCCATTCTATGTAGTAAAAGTCAATAATGGGTAAAAATGTCTTTAAAAAAACATAGAATAATAGTAAACATTTACTGAGAACATTTTAACAAAACATGGACATGGATACTAAATATAACCCTAGTAGATACTTATGTATAAACAATCTCAAATAAAAATGAGATTGTAAAATTATCCCTTACCTTAGATCCTATTTCTTCTATTTGTGTCAAACACTCTTGTATAGTGGGTTTAAAAATACAATTAACTTGTAACATAACAATAATAATATATATGATATCATGTATTATTCATTTAAGCCTTTATATTACCCATTCATTTTTTAATTCAATGTTAACGAAACATTTTAGGTAATAATCATTTTATTTATTGTACATGATTGGAAGCGTTATTCATGATATTATTACATAGATAACGATTTTATTACATACTGAATTTAAAAAATATTTTATATATCATATATATTGCATATATAAATATATATAATAAATCGTTAAAATAAATGGAATACACCATTCATGGAGACGATAGGTCGTACGTACTCATGAACGTTGTTTTATTTTCCATATTTAATTGAATGTAAGTAAGTAAATGACACATATATATATATAAATCCAGTAGAATTATTATGTCATATATTTCATGATTATTTATTATATATAATTTGTAATCATTCTTTAATGGTTAATATGGAGAATGAATATCGTCGCGTCGTGGATATGGTAAGCCGTACGTACGCAAGAGCGACGATATCATTACCATAGTTGTGGAATGATATTGAAGTTGATGATGTATATTATAATATAATTGGTATCACTTTATAATAAACATATATTGTTATTATTTCTACCATTATACACATCCCTGTTAGGTGGTGGTGAAAAACAAATTACACCACAGCGTGGAGAATGTAAGTCATACGTACGCATGCCTGAAGATTTCGTTTTTCGTATAAATGATAGAAGATGAAATGGGTTGGTTTCATATTTATAATAGTATATTCATATATTAGTGATACTTATTTCATTAAATTATAACATACAAAATAAATAAAAGGGTGTAGAGGAAGAAATAAATTTGAATGAATCTGTAAAAAATATTACCTCTTCCTCGATGTGCCTCCATTAAATTTCCTCTCAGGGCACTAGAGTTGGTATTTTGAGAAAACCATAACCCCTAGAATATTAATAGGAAAGTATAGAAGATATATTTTTAGAGATTTTTTTGATCATGAAGGATAAATATTGAGTAAAGATGATAGAGAGGACGTGCCCTTTTGTAAGAGAAGACATAGGAACTTTAGGAAACATCCAAAATAATAATTTATTACATATTAAATTTTGTTTTAAAATGGTCTAAAAATTATTCAATTATAAGATAATATGATTTTTCTTCGAACAAACATCATCCAATAATTTTTGTCATGTTTTTAATTTTTTGGTATCCTTATCTTTTTTGTTTTACCCTTATTTTACCCATTTTAATCTAACCATGATATCATGTTATTTACACATTTTGAGTTAATTTAATTACCATATCATTGAAAAAGGTCCCAAAAGATGTTATTTATGATATATTTGGGCCTATATAATCTATTATAATGAATATTAGGTTTTTATTAATTTGATATAATTTAATAAACTATTTTATGTTTAAATAACGAATTAGGTCAATTTTGGATTCTATTCATACTTGCTTTTTTTAATAACACAAAAAAAAATTATTACTTAAAAAATGATTTATTATATCTCTAATATGTCAATTTTATCCATAATAATCTTGTATGAAATAAAAGTTTTCAAATTGAATTTATTTTAATGTTTATAAATTCATTTATTTGAAACTTCCATTAATGAGTTAATCACTACAACATACATGATTCAAAAATAAATATATTTATTTAATGTCTAAAAATTATTAATAAAATTCCATGATATTTATAATCTTTTTAGATATATAATTATTATATTTAGACATATATATATTTTATATAAGTTAATATTTAAATCAATTTATAAAAAGATATAGGTTTAGGATATAATTTTAATTACTTCAAATTAATTCTTATAAAGGGTAATTTTCACATCGAAGTTAATACATGGGGTCACAAAATCTACCCATGGAATCCAATGGTCGTAAATATATAATACAATAGGATAAGAACTTCTGTTTGGGTTTTTTTAATGTTATTATAATATTATTTGTTTACCCTTATTTACCAGATATACCATTTAACCATGGTAAACAAAATACATACTAAAGTAACTATTCATAATATCCATGAATTAAAAATTACATATTTAAACAATTTCAAGAATTGGATTCCAAATATAGAAATAATTTTTCCACATTCAAAACACATAATTTTCAGGAATTAATTTAAATTTTACCTTGTTTTCGAAAAAAAAATGTTTTTTGTTTAAAACATTGCAAAAGATAAAAATGATTTTACATATAAATTAAATATAAAATTAATGACAATGGATTATATTTCATTAAACAAAAAAAATATATTCTATTATATACATCAAAACCATTGAATAATATAGTTTAACCAGATAAATTATATCGATAAAAATAGTTTTATTCAATTAAAATTTATTGTATTTTCACTAATCATCATAATATGAATGTTATAAGAAAAAAATTAAAAAATATATTAAATGTAAATTTTTATGTCTTGATTCCAATTAAGAAGTTAATAATGTCAAATATAACTTTAAAAAGGGAAAAAAATATATTTAAAATGGGAGTTCAATAGAATGGTCGTAACCTGTATTTTTTTGGAAAATTAATTAATTTATCTGAAAAATATTATTATTTTTATAATATCATGTGTAAGATGAATAATAATGTCACATAAAATTCAAAATGTGTTTGATATTATTCATCACAAATATTTTATATAATATTTTAATAATATATTGTTGTTTAATGACACTAGTTATTGCTTACCACGCATGATATTGAAGAAGGTCTCCCTTGCAATTAATGCAAGCCATAAATGATTTATTTGTAGTTAAATAAACTTTTGGTGTATAATATATCATAATCCAAACATAGTTCTTTTATGAATTGAAAAAAATATTAACTCAGTGTTGTGTGAAATGAATTATATGAAAAGAACATGAAATTTTTTACAACAGAATCCAAGAATAGTGTTGCGTATACTCCATGATGATATGGTTTTGCATATAGCACAAGCTAATATTAATGTACTGTACAACATAATACATCAAATAATCTTTGTCATAAAATCATAGGGTGTGACATCCATAATATTCTATGATTATAACTGTTTGAGTTATAACTTTTCAAAGAAGTAATTAAATCTCAGACATACACAATGTGTAGATTGCTTCAGATATTGGACATAAATATCACCTACACCCAAGGGAAGGGAAACATTGTCATAGATGATCCTAAAATTAATGTACCATTACATGCACTTATGTAATTAATGGAAGAGTGGAACCTTATTAGGATTTTTTCTGAGTCTCATCTAGATGCTCATGAGGTTGTTTCATGTATGGTTATGACCATAGTTCAGTTGTCATAATCTGTCTTAGAGTCTATTTACCAAAGTTAGAAGGATGATGATAATTATCAAAAGAATAAAGAAGGACTTTATGGTGGTGAGACCATTTTGAGTTTGTATCTCTCTTTATATGGTACACATCACTTTAGGAAATTGGTTGTATCCCAGTCTCTGTGATGATTTTAGTAATGTTTCATTATCACAACTCGTAATGGGTCATTCACCCAGGTACTATGAAGATTTATTATGACATGAGGGGGTGATTATGGTGACTATGTATGAATCATGAAATTACGGATTTTGTGTCTCATTGTTACACCAACCAATGGATAAAGGCAGATCACTTGGAACGTTCTTGGTTACTTCCGCATCTTCCAGTGTCTGTTTGGAAATGAGAAGAGATTTTTTTGGACTTTTTTGTTGGGATAAAATAGAATCCCCAAGGGAGGAATGATATCTGTTTTGTTATGGATTGGTTAACAAAGACTAATCATTTCGTTCTAATAAAATATAACATTAGATTTGATGATCAGGGTAATAATTATGTGAAGGATATTGTGAGGTTACATTGGAGTCCTTATATCATTAATTTGGATAGGGATCGTAGGTTTACCTTGAGGTTATAGAATAGTATTCATGAGGTAATGGGTCCTCTAGTCATGTTGTGAACAACATACCATCCATAGAAAGAAGGTAAAACGTAACTAGTAATCTAGATTCAAGACAATCATCTCTATGGCTATGTCATGGATTTTAGAGGATCATGCAATATTCATCTGGGACTAGTTGAGTTTGTTTATAAATATAGTTATTAGCTATTAATCCAAATGGATCCCTTCGAGGAATTTTATGGTAACCAATGTAGATCATCTATTTGTTGGGATGAGGTGGTAGAAGTATCTATAATAGAACCATATTTGGTTCAATAAATGTATGTGGAGATTCATGATGTATATCGACGTCTGTTAACACTCTAGAGTTGAAAAAAACCATATAAGTATCAGTAACATCGAACATTAGATTATTCTATAGCTGACTTGGTTGTCATGAATGATTCTCCTCAGTTGTGGAACAATCAACAGTGAAAACATGGAAAGATGGATTTGAGATATGTTGGACTATTTCAGATCACTGAGTATCTTGGGATATTTTTTATAAGTTATCATGTCCAGTTCATATGATAGGTAATCATGATTTTTTCTATGTATCTAATCTACAGAAATATCAGCTTTATCCCACTCACATTCTATGTGTAATTGAAATTTAGATAGAGCCAGATCAGTCTATTCTAGAGAAACCAGTTGAGATTGTTGACTCTTAAGTGAATGTCTTGGATGGATGTTGATACTATTTTTCTGAGTTCTATGGAACGAAGGATCATATTCTCATGATACATGGGAACAAGAATTATTGATGGGGGACTAGTGGCCTAATATCTCTCTTGGGATTACATATTCTACATGAATTCTTGGAGACAAAATGTCATTATGGTGGGGTTTTTGTAACATCATGTTACCTTTTTATCATGAAAACCCTTAACTTCATTATGTTATTCCCCTCCCTTGATATTGGGAGGATACATATTATGGTGAAGTTATAATTATGTTGTACATTAACTATTAATTGTTTATTTATATAGTCTGAAAATATGTTACACACCATGTAAGGGTTGAAGGATATATGTCACGAAATACGACTTCATGAAGTGAAAGGTTACATTTCGTGACCATGACAGACAAGACATGACTTATAAAAATTGAGTTTTTAATCTAAGTCAATTCGTTTGTTTGATATATGTGTATCATGGGGGTTACATGTCATGTAACTTGGTTACATGCCATGTAATGGCCCACATAATGTTTTTAAAAACAATTTTTGTCTATTTTGTTTCTGTTTTATCATTTTTTATAATTTATCTCAACCAAAGGAAATTACAGGGAATTTTAGAGAGTCTAAACCCATTCTAGATCAATCTGTTCGACACTCATTCCATATTTAGGATACGGTGCTTCTCTCTTGGTGAGTAACCATTCTGTTCATTCATTTCCTTTTATCACAGTATAGTCATTGGGTGGAATCTTCGAATCTATGGCTCTATGGTTAGTGGTTCATTTAGGTTTCTTAATATACCCATAGAGTGATATTCTTCCAAGTGACTTTTAATCCATTCATTATTGTATAGTGGGAATTTCTATGAGGTATGTGGGTTTGTTCTCTTATACTGAACCTTTATCTTCAAAATTTAATCAATCATGACGTGTATTTTATTCTAGGGCCTTTGTTGAAAATGTTATGTTCTCGTTCATAGAGGATTCCATTGTTGGGGTATAAGTAGTGTTTTTGGTTATGTGGTTTCATCTCTTTCCTAAATTATTAAACCTAATTTTTTTCATTATAAATTGTTTTGTATATTGAAATTCGCCATATTTTTTATGTGTGTTGAAAACTATTTTTTAATGAAAAGTTTATTTTCCTTCGTTAATGATGAATGGAAAGAAATGTGGATTTTCAAAGAATTGGAATGTAATTAGTGAAATTATTTTGAAATGGTTTTCAATGCCTTAGAATAAATTCTGAAAAAGAGAAGAAATTTTCCCTGTTTCATTAGGTTAAATATTCACCTTAAGGACATAGTCTATTTTATATTGATTATCAAGGAGGTTTTACCTAGGGATTCCCACTATTTCATATGCTCGTTGTTCTATGGGACTGATAATGTCATTCGGTGTCCCAAATGGGGCATCCAACTTCATCTCGGGATTATGATCTAGGATCATATTTGTGAAGATGATTATTATAGAATGAGTAATTTATGGGTGAGACATATAGTATTCATTCAGGTTGTGATATATTTTCTTATGTTTTTTATTTCTTGGCATTATGATTTATCCATGATATTAATATTTATTATTTTGAAAAATGATATTAAAATGTGCTTTGAAATTGATATACCTTATTTTGTTCATACCTGTGGATGAAAGGAATTGTTTTACATGTTTTCTATAAAATTTCTTTACTTTATTGTAGTACATGTTTTTACATTAAATTTTCAAACATGAATTGTTACACAGAGGCATGTTATGAAACACCCGGGTGGGATCCAATTGAACCTATTAACTAACACCCTGCACACCACTTGAGTAGTGTGTTGACCAATGTTTTCTATCATGTGAAGGAAATTTCAAGGTGAGATAGTGTGGAAGCGAGGTTAATGACAATGGGTTGGGCAGATAATTCTTAAATAGTGTCAGTCCATTCATACATATGTTTGGAGGTGCTTTTTGGTTTTTATCCCACTTATTTTTGGATTTTATTGACGTTTTAAGCTGATTTTGCAATTTTCTATTTCAGATGTTATCATATGGTTATGGAATATGTATCGTGTTCGCCTATAGTTATTTCATATTGTTTTATATATACAACTTGTTATTGTTATGTTTGGGTGAAATTGCTACCTCTTTTTTTGGTTTTTTTCGGGTGGTTGTCGCTAGACCATGTGGTTCGAGAACACCCTTCGGGTATCTGACAGATCTGGTTGGGTGATAGTTTAGAAGGTAAACCAGGTTACATCATCATATATTTAATGTTGGATTATATTAAATAAAAAATAATTTAATAAAAAGAGTACAATTGAATAAATTACAATTTGAAACTGGATATAAAATCATACCAAATTTTGGAACTATTTTACTTTGAAATCCTCTTTGAGGTCTCACCAACGGGATTAAAAATAAATAATTTTCATCCACATTAATTATATTAATTTTTAAAAATTGATTACTTATTTTAAATAATAATTATTCATAATATATAATAAGGGTAACATTGTTTTTCACCAAAAATTATTAGTGAAGGTAATTAAAATAAATTACAATGATTAAGGGTTAAATTTTCATAAAAATGCAATAAAACATAGGCTTAAGTCCCAAAACGATCTAGAAACATGACCAAAATTGTTTTTATATCTATATTTAAACCATATCCTCCACTTTCTAGAATTGTTTTTCATTATTTGAGCCTTGTGTTATATGAAAAACGTGGGTGTAATTCCCTTTTAAAAAATTTACAGGAATTCCACTCCACATCCTTTATAAAAAGGAACTCACCGCTCCAACTAAATCACAACTATAAATCCTTTTTTTCATACATAAAATGCCTTGATAAGATCAAAAATCCATAAATAAAATTATGAAGCATCCCTATGTGAAAAAACTATCCAAGAATTATCTTTAGTGATAACAATGACGAGTTACCTAATGAAGAGGTATCATCCTCAAGCTCTATTTTGTATTTTCATTCTCCATCAACTGAACTGTTAATATTGCATAATTATATAATAAAATAATTATCCTTAAAATAAATAAATATATTTTTATATGGTTTATACCTACACTTACACAAAATAGAACTAATTGGTAACAAATATACCATTCATGTATTCAGAGAACTGCCACCAAAAGAAATGACGTTGTTCGTTATTCCATTACAACCTCTATTCTTTGGAAATTATGATGAAAAATGTATTTTTTATGTTATATATAATATTTATGATGTATTTATGATTTTTTAAACTTTTATATAACAAATTATTTCATTATTATAATTTTCTATATGTACGGTATTTTCAGATTGGGAAATGTGGACAACTACTTCCTCAAAGTGATATGATTCATTCAAACCATACATAGAATAAATTAAGGTTGTATATAGTGAAAATATATGATATATATTTATAGTAGTATTGATATATTAATCATAATATATATATACATATAAGTCATTAATTTTCCCTATTTCAGGAAATTAATAAAACAGAAACAACATTCATTCATAAGTACGACCTACCATATCCATGAAGGTTGTATTTCATATCATACTTCTGAATTATATATTTTATTATTAATAAATATATTATTAATATATATTATATTTATACCATATTATATATTTAGTAAATAAATAAATCATTATCTATATAATATTATCAAGAATAACATGTCTAAACATATATGAAAAATAAAAAGAATATTACCTGAAATGTAACATTAACATGGAGTTGCAACTAAATAGTTAATATAATGTTATAAAAAATAATATAAGGTATTACATATAAAACTATATATATATAAAGTATTTCTTTAGTCAACTTATATTTTTTATATATGAGGTTAGAATATGTGCAAATAAATCCAAGACAGAAGGTAACATAATTTCATCACATGTTTTTGTGTGTGCGATACCTGAATTAATAACCACTCATTTCTTTTGTGTTGTGTATATATTATCTATATATGTATAATATGATTATTAAACATATATTTATAGATATTTAAAAATCCATTTTATAATATTTATATCATGGTTGTTATGTCTTTAAAGTTACCAAATTCAAAATGTAATTTTATCTAAATTTTCATTTGTTGAGACACATTCCATGTTCTGTACTAATATTTTTCTATGATGTGTATATACTACCATTTCTTATGTTATATCATGAATATCATTATTTCAATTGAATATTGTGATTAATTTAATGTTTCCGTATTTATTTTATTATGATTTAATGTTACCGTTGTTGTAGTGATTTATAGCTTCAATCTCTTAATTTATTGAGATTATTATGGATTCTGATAACATTGATAGAAGCATATTAACTATCTCTCAAAAAATTACAAGAATTTTCTTATAAAAAATATACTCAGGTAATATGTATGTAATACTACAGATTTTAAACTCTTTAGTTCTTATTATAATTATGAAATTTGTTTTTTATGAAAATATGTCTTTATTTATCTTTTTGATAATGAAAAATTTGTTATATTAAAATATTTTTTTTTCAAAAAAATCTTTAAACATTATTTTACTATTATGAAATATAGATTTATGGAAATTTTGATCAATGTATTACCTTTTCAAATAACCTTTTAAAAATTAATCTTCATATTGTTTTCATATCCAGGAATTTTTCATTTATATTATGGAACAAAAAGAATGTCCCACATGTACAAAGATACCCGCCATCATGACCATCATTTCATTGATGTTTAATTTATAAGTTCACATGTTTAATATTTTTAAATAAAATTGTTTCCTATTATAATGGAGATTTTTTAATTTTAAAATTATGAAAAAGGATTTCGATAAAAAATTGATTAAATTATATTTAAAATGATTTTTAACTGTTCGAAATTAAATTTTAAAGAGTAATTTATAAAAAAATGGTATTTGAAATAGTTTGATGAACATGATTTTCAATGAAATGATATTTTCCTTAACAAATGTTTCAATTTATATTTTTAAATCTTTATCCATCTATGATATAATGCATTATTATATATTAATATTTATTGGGTATAAGATCAATATATACCATTGAAATTTTTTCTTGAATTATTTGTTATTTTATTGAATGATATTTATAAGACTCGTTTCTATTTTTTATATGATTTAGAAAACCAATTCTTTTCATGGGATATGATTTGATAAAATTATTAATAAATTCATATCTGTTACATAGGTTTTTATGTAATGAAAATTCTATGAAACCCTTTTCATTTCAGAGTTTATGATATCATTATTATGAAACTCATCTCTTTTTATAGGACATTATATGATAATTGATTTATTATCTTTTAGCATATGTATGAATGATTTTATTATATTATGGTTGCAACACATATCTACCTCCAATGCATTTGGTAAATATTTAAATCTCAGTCAGTATGAAGGGAATAAAGTTGACGGGATTAATCCACTATGGGAAGATGCGGAAACCAAATACAGGTTTGAAATTTGAGGAAACCTAATATACTACGGGGTATTGGGGAATCTTGATCCACTCTGGGGATATGGGGAACCATATTACACAATAATAATATAGTTAAATCTAATCCTTTATAAGGAATGTCTTATTACTGGGATGGTGGTATGTCTATCCCTAGAGGTGTTGTCCCCATGAGGTGCCAAGATATGTTTATGAGAATGATCTTTTACATATTGGGAATGATATTACATGATTATGTGTTCTCCAGAAATGTTTTTGTCTTATGATTATGATATTCATACATAGATAATGTTGATAATTATATTATTATTAACGTCTGATGAAATACCAGTACTTATTCCATATGCCATGTTTTTTATCATTGATATGTAAGGTGTTGTATTCAAAGGTTATCTTAATGTTCTCACATCCGTAATTTCAGGTGATGCATATTTGTTTCATTTATTTATCAATAATGATAATTCAATCCTAATCATTTATTATGTTTCCTTCTCCTAGGTTATAAAAAAGGTTTTCATGTAGAGTTACTAAGTGTGTATATATTTTTTGGAAAAATTAAATATCTTTTACTATGTTAGATGATTTTTTACCTTGTTTCAAAATGCACTAAACTAAAATGGTATTTCAGAATCTATTTTATGAATGTATAAAATAGTGAAAATATGATATAATTTTTATAAGTGTTATGATTGGGTTTTCATAATCATCATATCATACACTTATGAAAAAGCACATGACTGAAAATACAATGGATGGAAGAGTATATATATACACAAGAGCTTCAGTAAGAAAAAAATGAAGAAATAGAGAAAGAGGTGGTCAATTCAACACAAATGGGGGAATTAATAGAAAAACAAACATGACACGAGATAAATAGATATCCATATGGTAGAGAAAGAAAACCATTTTATCTATTCCTATATTAGAATAATGAGTTTTCCTAAAGCTACTATGGGTTTATCTATGAAAACCATAACCATTAAGAATATCATAATAATCATTGGGCTGGGGATTACAAATATCTAATTTTCTCCAACTACAATTAGTCACTAAAACCTATAGGGGACCTTCCATTTACCAAATCTTGAATATGGTTGAGTATCAATTAGATGATAGAGGAAATAATCCATACTATAGTATTTGTAGTATCAATCCTACCTATATAAAGATTTAGGGGGGCCTACACCCATAAATTTTTATGGAGTACTCAACCTAGTATTCAATGAGTAACATGATCTATTACATCATCCAACATGGTTAGAATAATAATTATTATTGTATTACCTTGTTCTAGATCTCCAATATAAAAATTTAGTATTCCATCTAATCATACACAAAAAAGAACATCCTAGATAAGAAACTCACATTCCCACACCCATATCTTGATGGAGAAGATACACATGGTAGATGTCATCTGGAAAAGCACACATCAAGTACAGGGGGGTCATATTTTGCATGTCCTCCCTTTGATTCATGGTTTATTCTGGATTGAACTTATTCAGACTAGATAGTGGTTGCAAAACAGAATTTACGTAGGGTAATTAGTTTTTCTCATATCCTGACTACTACCCATTACATCAGGCCTATATATGTGTACTTGACTATGTCCTTTAGCCCATGACTATGTACCTAAAAATGAATAAGTCGATGTACACCTAGGGTCTTTCTGTGCACTACTACATAGCCATGTCCCCCTAATATTGTGTGTCTCCCCGTGTATTTATCCATATGTTCATACCCCCTATAGAGAATGTATATCTAGTACTTTCCATATAAAAACCACTTCCCAACTACGCAGCGATATGACTTTTTATCATTATATGATAGAGTTTACTTATCTACGGATGATTAGGAATTGGAGTTGGAAATTGAGTATGAAAGTTCTCCAAAATATTTCCTGGATTGCAAGGTTATAGGCCAGGATTCTGCTAACTCTAGGAGGCAAATAGGTAAGATTTTCTCCCTTCGGGGGCATGATTCTAAATCATGCTCCAAATCAAAAAATTGAGAAACATGATATAAATAAGCTAGACCAACAGAATAAGATCCAGTTGTAGCTTCAATCTGAGAATATGAATACTTTTAAGGAACAAATTGTTTCCACAAATCCAATGGAGGACAGTGCACAGACCAGTTTGACTCCTAACCAAAAAAAGATATTGGGTTGACATTGTGGAAGAGGTACATTTAGAGCCCTCAGCATTGCTTTGTCCTAATCTAGATCAATCTGGATCAGGTCCTGTTATAGCTGCTAATTCTAACAAAACTCATGCAGCTAACTTTGAGTCTGATCCTACTAAACATCTTGTCACTCATGTCCCGCAAGATAAAGATATTATAGGTACATCCTCTGTTGGTTATGAAAAGCACAGGTCCAGAGCCCTCCTGACTCGGTGTCAGCACAAACAGAGCCTCAATTTGAGGCTGGAATTGTTCTGAAGCAGGATACTGCTCTGGAAACACCAACTTCAATTTTAGACACACATGCCCAGGAATATGAAGCTGGTCCTGCTTCACCTGGATCTTCTGGGAATGTTGTTTCCTCTTTTTTAGTTGATACAGTTAGGGAGGCTGAATTTGATATTGCTTCACCGGTGATTTCACAAACAGAGACACTATCAGTGGCTAGAAAAGCAGGGAAATATGTTATTGCCTCGACCACTCCAACTAAGGAGGATAAAAATAGCCCAGGGAATGAAAATCATCATAAGGATAAAGAGGATGACACATGGAAACAATTAAGTACTAGAAACAAAAAGTGAGAGATGAAGAAGAAGAAAGTGGTGCCGGCTAACTGCTCAGATGAAGATGTGGACACACTGTTATAGCAAGCTAAGGATATTCAGGACCGTTAGTGTAGAGGAAGAGGTCGGGGGTGTATCAATGTCAAGATATGGAACGAGTGGAGAGACAAAGAATGAATAATTGCAGAAAAACTGGGGAAAAAGATTGGTTCCTTGGGAAGGGGAGCTTGATGAATCTGTTTTGTTATACTGTATTTTGATCATCCTCCTTTGACACTCATTTTTATATAATTTTTTGGGGCTTTCACCCCATCATTCTCATTAAAAAAAAGTATATGTAAACATAATGTCGTAAAAAATCTTATTATTTTCATAATGAGAGGAAAAAATGACATGTTCTAAAAAACACAAATTGTTTGAATGGGATTAAAGAATGTTAATTCCCACTATATCTATTGATTCCTCACATTTTATTGCTATATGTAATCTATCGACACATGTTTTGTTTATATGAGGAATTTAAGGCCCAAAAATCACTACAATAACACATCACTGGGCATCCAGAATTATAAATCAAAAATACCAGCAGTCTCATTGTGAAAACAACAAATGTTTGTTTCTAAATTTTTTATTGTAATCAAATGAACCTTAATCCTATCTTATATAAAATATAGGAAATTCCCATATAACCTCTATCACACATTCTCTCATTTCATCCATCTCATTAAAATGATACCCTCTCTATTCCTACTATTTGTAATAAGCACAAAGTCGGAGGGATTGGTGTTTTTTGAAATTTAATTATTGAAATGTCCTAAATTATTTAATTACATATATCATCATGAAATGGTATTCTTCCATATAATTACCAAAAATATCCAACTATACATAATGTATATGGTAATCACCACATTAATAAATCAACTGTTGTTTGTTATTTCCCAACCAGTGTCCTAAACAGTGGGAAAACCATTATTCTAAATTGATTCTACTATGTGGATTAATATATATTCACACATATATAATATTTAATTTTGGGTACTAAAATAGTCCAATACATTACTAGATTTGAGGAACAATCCATGGATCTATTTATATATAATTATTTTAGGAACCAAACCACCAAAACTAAATTCATTAAATCCACTAATCCTTCAAAGTTTTTCACATTTAAAATCATATTCTATAAAAAAAATGTAGTGTTTTCTGGGCCCATATATAGATCCCATTATTCTAGGATATATTAATTACACTATATTGGTTCCAAAGAACTCAATTCGATGGGATGTTCAATCTATGATTGATTCTCACATTTTGATCGTCAATATCCACCAGCTACTCTGAGAAGGTGTGTCCTTCTTCAATGTTCATCTCGCCCATGTTGATGATGTGAGATAACAATTGTGCATAAAACTGCAACATAAACACTAGGATTGTGACATTCAATCAGTCTAAATGTGTGGGTTGGTAAAACATGAATATAAAAATTTGAGCCCTCCAATGTATCTAAAATGGCTCGAAAATCCTTAGAGATATTCTTTGTTCCTAGAAAAATCTTTACAATCATTTTTTTGGATAATACATATGAAAAAATTAAATCCCTTATCAAACACTAATTCCTATGATTTTTTGCTTCAAAATATTTATATCGCCTCTATGATATTCTAATTATCTTAAGGATTACCTAAAGATTCAATATGATTTTTTACATGAGTTTAAGCTCAAAAAGAATATATACTAATCCCAATAAAAAATAAGGTTTACTAGTACAGTCACATGTACATGTCCTCAAAACATTTCATTCTAATATTATATTGATTTTTTCATTATATTAAATCTATAAAAATTTGATGTGAACCTATTAACATTTGCTAAAATTAAACACATAAACACTGATCATATCATTTATAACAAGAATAGTTAGCATTGGTTGGCTATCAATATGGGGTGAAACATTGTCACCATCTATAATTAGGTCTCATAATACACTAGGAAACCTCCCCCAAAACAGTGATATAAATTGTTTATCAGGGTTTGAGATGAAAATTTTGTGTACCCCAATATTTTGGATGATCTCGCACACATACAACTACCCCAATCATTCACCCATAATATAATCTCAAATGATAAGAATGTGTACCGACATGGTATGTTGGTCCAAAATCAACCATGATGCATCATGGCCTCTCTCTTCCCCTATATCATCTTCCCACAAAAATCCATCAATATTCTACCCAACATCCATTGAAGAAACTCAATTTTTGGGGTGTTACCTACTCAATCATGATGTTAAACCTTTACATTGTAACACATTTTATAATTATAAATAAATAATGAAAACAGTCTATATCATTACGGAACACTGAAACTCCCAATAAGGGTCCCTATAAATCAGTACCACTACATGATGTACAGATAAGGGAGTTGTATATAACTTCAATAACACATCCAAAAAAATTGATTGGATCGGCCATCTGTAGTTGTAAAAGGTTTCATACACTTGATAAAATCAATCTATTTTATCTCTTGTGTATAAAAAATAAAAATACAAAAATAAATATCTCAAAATTGGGTCTATCTCATAAACCAAGGAAGAATTTTGGTCACATCAAATGAATACAGAGACGTTTTATCCATCTCCTTCACTAGGTTATTCTGCAATGATACCGACTAGAATGATACTTCATCTACATATGGATAATGGAATTTAAGAATAATGGATTTTATACCACATTTTATTCTATAGAGTAATTACTATTTTAATTTTATATTCCTTGAATAACCCCAACCAACATCCCTATTTATGGTTCAGATATCTAATATTGATGATGTACCTAAGGCTCTATTTTTCTAAGTAAATGAATAAATAATAACATAATAGATAATGCATCAGCATCATTAGGGTGGTCATTAGCCTCTTCAATTATTTATCATGGGTATTTTAATTTTCATAATGGTTTACCAACTACCACATTCTATAATTGATCATAGATTTTCTCTATATCAACAGGAAACAAAGATTCAATCTAGATGGGTAAAAAAATATAAAATCTTTAATTACATCCACTAGTAGACTCAATATTGTTGCATGAATCATATTAAAGAGAAAATACTTGATGGAATCCAAAATATGAATGGTGTAGTTAATGTTTTTTACCATTTCACAATAATATAATCATAAGGCCTACTATCAATGAATTGTATGACACAAATTTGTGATAGAACCTTCCAAAATGAGAATTAGTTCCACCCCTGATACTGTCTTGGGATATTCCAAACAAAAAAAAATTCAATAGATCAACATAAAAACCTTTCTCAAAGATGAAATTCAATAGAAATTGAACATAGGGAATTTTAAACTGATAGTTTAAGATTTTACTATATAGGTGATGTTGGTCGAGTACGTCTTATACCTTCATAAAATGCTCTAAATTCTCCTCATCCATCATGTAATATTTATAATGTCTTTTAAGAAATAAACTAATAATCCTTTAATATATTAATAGATTATCTGATTCATAAGATCCATGACAACAATAGGATAATTACTCACACCAAAATATAACTCCAATAACTCATATTATCTATAACATCATTTGAGTTACTTGTTCATGATATCATCTTTTCCAAACATCAAATAATTGAAGTTGGGAATGACTTCAGTCATGGTGAACCAACTAACAACATTCAACAGTTCAAATAATCTTAAATCATCTATAAGGGATCCATTCAACTGATAATTATCTAAATTTAGCAATGAGTGTCAACACAAAGCCACAAATAACCCCCACAAATACATTTTTAACTTATAAAATTTTTGTCACATATGGGGACACGTATTTCAAATGAAAAAATATATATGTATTATCTATATACCACACCCCATCTCTCTATTTATGGTATGGGGAATTAGATATTTTTTGCAATATATTAGTAGGTTCCCATAGTGAATTTCGATACATAATTTAATCACCCACACCATATATAGTCATATGATATCATTGGGAATGGAGACCACATAATCATTCACTTCCACAAAATTCTACAATCCTAAGGATCCAACAAAAATCATGATAAAACTAACCATATGATGGGTGATAGGCTCTATCATCTTTCTCACAAGCCCCATTGGCTCATCCATCAAATATATCAAACATAATACGTAAGTACTATGATAATATTTTCAAGTAATTATAATTCTCTTATTATTACTATTAATCAAGGATCTCACTATAGACAATCAATGTATGCATAGGATAATTTCATAAGGATTTATCCAAATGAAATTGAAGTCCCATGTGAAACCGTCTCCAATGTTCCCCACCACACACTTCTACAAAATACGTGATATAGAGATATCACTCTCTATAGGATACAATAGACATATCGAATGTGATAGAAACTCATCATGAAGGTCTATGCTCAAAAGAATGAATATATAGATAAAATAATTAATTTCTCTTATGTATAATAGTACATTAGTGATAGTACAATATAAAAATATCATGCCTTGAATTGTATCATTGTTACCCCAACAATACCCCAAAATTTACTTCAACTACCAACACCCATGAATTCAAGGCCTCTATACAGGTTATGGGACACCATGTCCTGGTGGTCGAAGTAGGTCATAGTTGTGGCCTACACCTACATCACCTCCCATTAGAGCACCACCTAAAACAATATTATCACCATATCCCTGGGTCCCACCCTGAACACTCCTTAGATATCACGGTTCATAATTCTATCTCTACAGTTGGGTTTCATCATCTCACATATTAACATCTATAGCACATCGAATCATGTTTTCATGGGCCATCTGACCTCACTCATCAAAGACATAACAACATTAATCTCCAGACTAAGTTATTACTATTTTTTACCACTGTTTTTTTGATTCATGTGTCATTGTCTAAGAATGGGTATTCCTTGAACACTGATACCATTATGAGTGATTCCCATAGGATGCTTCGTATGAATAAGACTATTGTATTTTTCTTCCTGTTCCTTCTTCATAAATAACATCCCCTCGTAATCTCTCAATAATAAAAGTCTACTTCACCACTCATTAATAAGTGTGAATTAAAAGGGATACCAATATATCATTGATGTATCTACAAAGTCTCTAAAAAGACATACACACAATAATGTATCCATATCACACCACATTGAGATATCAATGTGTCATGTTAGAAAACCTCACAGAGTTGGCAGAAACCAATGTTTCATAATTCTGTATCCTAAGAAGCTCATAAATAAAGATAGTTTATAGTATAAAATAATATAACTCAATGTGTAATAGCTACATGATGTATTTCTAGTACTCTGTCACACATATTGAGTCTATGTAATCTGAATAAACAATCTTCACACTATCCCATGGAGAAGATGGGTTGTAATACCAACCATATGAGTGACTAGTATCCAAACAACACTTAGAACTAGACCATTTTATTAAGACAATCCTCTATTACTTGAGTATTTGGATGGATATAAAACTTAGTTATTTTTATCTCTATAACTCATGTATTATTTTAATCCCTCTACAACATCATCCTGGACTCCTAGTGAAATCAACTACACAGTAGATAGTAAATTGTCATTCGCAACTACTAGAGGATGATCTAAGAACTACACACTAGGTTGTGGATAAACATTATGACTTCCTAAAGTAAATAAATTATCATGGAGTCCATAAAAAGAAGAATTATTGATAAAATAGTCGTAATCATGATCCTATATTAATATCATATATGGATTTCATTATGGAGGAATCACAAACATTATGACGATAAGCATAGTAAAATAATTATATATGGGGAATCTTCTCAATAAGGGAATGAGTATAAATATGTTTTATCTTATATGATGCATATATCATTGGATATATATATATATTAGATTTTTATATCCATTTAATATAATTAGGATTTAAGATTCCTATTGAATGAATATATCGTCCATTGACCCAATATATGTTCCCAAGCTCGATAACTGATCAAGAGACACTATGAAATCATTTACCTACTTTACAAAACCAATCCTCAAAACAGGGATCATATTCATGCAGTGACCCTAGAGAAATACCACCCATTACAACACTCTTCCATGATAAAAACCACTAGGTCCCTCCGTGGTAGTGATTAAACACGTTTGATTCCCTAACCCAATATCATATAGTTTGGGGGCTGGTGAAAGTCACAAAGTATACACAAAACTAAAATAGGTGTTCTTAGATTATGTACATAATGAATTTACACAACAATCTTTATGTAATAGTATATATATTTTACAAAATAATTAATATCTGGAATGTAAAAATGGAATGAAAGATCATATAGGAAATCATCATAGTACAATAGCATACAAAAGATATATAAAGGGAAATGTATACTGTCTACTAAAAATGAGACCCAAAACTATCAACAACTATGTAGAGGGTAAGACCAGTAAAAGATCATATTAAAAAATATCCATGGATGACCGCTGAAATGTATCCACACAAAGAGAATCATTGTTACACTAAAACAAGGTCTACTTATTGAACCATTGATCTACGTACCATTTTCTTAAGAAATAGTACCTTATAGGAAGTCATACATAATATTGAGTATATACAAACCAGGTAAGAACCAAGAGAATAGAAAAACAATAAATAGATAAATACAGATTTATCACATCCCAAAGAATAGGGTACCAATAACCCCACATTAGACATTCCCAAAAAAATCACAAGCCATAGTGAATTAAAATCTCTATCCCAAAAATAAGATAAAAATGTTGATTCATAGTTAAAAATCATTATGGTGTATGTTTATTGCCCAATAAAATTCACATAATCATAATAATTTCTTCTGAGGGGCTTAATTCATGATACATCACTCTATAAGAGAGGGTGTAGTTACACTTGTTAAGGAATCACTTCTAAATCGAAATCAATGACGTGGGAGTTAAACTATGAATAATAAGTACCCACTCCCTTATACAGTATGGGGAGCAGAATCTATATGTGTAATGTTATTTGGGGTCCCAGATGCTATTTTGATAGTGGAATACTGATCCTAGCATCTCACCTATATATAATCTGATACCTCTATTCATCTAAGAATCATTGTAAAATGTCTCAAGAACAATGTATCATCCCACATCTCAACATTAGTAATGAATTAAGAAATCACATTCTATATGAAAACATTATCTTGATAGGCTACATGTGGTATAAAATATGAGTCATGATGGTGGATATACAATATTTGTATGTTTCATAGAAATGGAAATTTCAAGAACATGGCAGAACATGGACATTGACAACGGTTTGAAACCTGGGTCTCTCATAGACATTATAAGAAATGACTATGTATGTGGTCCTTAATGGAATGTATATGGGGTACACGGGATTTCAATTCAATCCTAGTTAGTGCTTATGTCCTCTGACTTGGCCCTGTATACCCTGTAATTTCCTTCATCATATGACATTAATCCTATTAATCTCTGAGAACATGTACACCTAGGGGATGTCCATGTACTAATATAAAATCATATACCCCATACATGAATTATCATACCATATCCAAATACAGAGGATCTTGTACCAATAAAGGGTCTGTAATTATAGTACAAGCCTGATAAAACCATCTTCCCAAATACCACACCTAATAGATATCTATTAATACAAAAAAATTCATTCATATACCTGGTTTTTAATATATAAAAAAATTTATTCCCACAATGGAAATAAACATGTCATGTTATAGAAACCACAATGCAGGTGGAGGTGATTTTTTAGTAGGAATACCTATAAACATCTTGAAACCCCAATATTACATTGATTTGAAGTATATAGACCCATGGTGGATCCTTAAATTTAATAATGGTTCATTATGAACATAAAAATACAGAATATTTTGTTTCGACTATTAGGACTCATAACCCCACTTAAGTCATTGTAAAAAAACAAATATATTGTTCCAAATCTATTTTCGAAAGCCAGTACAACATTATATTTCCTATGTCACTATCAATGATTATGTCAGGAGGCACCCCTTTTCCCCTTACTCTCAGTTTGGAAATCATCTGAGAGAGAAACTCTTACCCTTCATACAATATTTTGGAAGACCAAAATTTTAGGGAGAGGTGTTTTGTGTTACATAATTAATTTAATAACATATATTATTTAATTTTTTATTGTGTAATCCATTAGTCTTCTTCCACTAAATTTTCGAATAAAACCAATTTAATGTCCTGTAAAGGTTAAACATTACATTATAGAAAAAACTATGCTCCATAATTTACTATACCATTTTTAAATGTTTATAAAGACCAATATTTCGAATGGATATTTGTGAATGCTATAATATATAATAATAATGATAATAAAATCATTTTGGGGCCATGTGATACGCAATGGTGACACTAAATCTACAGAACAATACCTAGATTTTTGTTTAAATATTTAAAGGGATAAAATAATATTATCGAACATAATGCATAAAATACTATATAGTAGGTACATTACCATTCATATATTGAATAACCTATTGATATCTTAGGTCTATGTGACCGGATTCCAATAGACAACATCACACATCATCTTAATGTTCTATAGAGGAATAATATGTTTGATGAAATAACATTAGAATTTGACTATTTGATGAGAGAAATTTACCATCAATATTTTTATCATCATATAAAATTTTTTGAGGAATAGATTATTTTGATCAGGGTATAATGTAATGATTAATGATTTTAGGAAATATGCTTCCATAATTTTGTACAATGTGTTTTTCTTTTCTTACACAAAAAATTAAAATTAAATCAAAATCATGTCACCATAATAAAATAAATAAATTTTACAATAATATTTTAACAATTCAATTGGAATGTGTCAATAGAAGTAACCAGTTTATATAAAATATATTATATGTTATAAATAAACAAAAATCAATTTATTATTGGAGATACTCTTTTAATATACATGAAAATTACACCATTAATGTGCTAATATAAATACTTAATTTTTTTCCACATTTATTACATTCATCAATTAAAATGGATTAAGATTATGAATAGTTTTTTCATAATTATGTGAATGGATTATTTTATTTTTGATCAAAACAATAATATTACTCAGAAATATATATTATTATTCTAATAAAAGAGAAATTTTGATTTTCAAATGTTTCATACCTTATCATTTTTGAATTTTTATGTAATATATAAAATTATAATATTTTAAATAAATAATACTATATTATATTTAGAAATATATATAATTATATTTAAAGTCCATTTATTGGAAAAAAATTATAAATCAAATTAAAAATTTATAACATAAAAAATTACAATTTCCTATTAACATATATTTTCACTATATATAATGTATATTGTCTGAAAAGATATTTTATCATATTCAGATATTTAGTAAGATTAAATAAATTAGAAATTTTGTTTTATCACACTATAATTATATTAATTGTTTATTTTATATTTTTATAGAAACAAATATTTATTAGTTAAAAACTAGTTACCTAGGTAAAAAATGAAAATGGAAAATTATAAAACCCTAATAGTGAATCACTTGAAAATATTTTAAATATATGTGGAATTCATGGATGATTATTTACACTCATTATATAACCCTGATATACCTTATTTATTACTTTGGATCTATTAAACCTAAAATAATATCATGACACTACTGAAAAATAATGGGTGTTAATGAGAGTTACTTTTCATAAATTATTATGGGGGATAACATCAATCCCCTATATGATACCCATAGATATAAAAATTTCTTTGAACACCAAAAACAATTTACATTCATAAAATAAAATTTCAATACATAATTCCCCTACCCTCAAATATTTAACCCCATATATTCATTTAGAATGAAACATTCATGGGAATGATAATGTTCCTATAATGAGTATTACCTAATATGTATCCTTTTCGTCTTAATATTTATCATCAATAAACTAACATAAATATAATAATATACCAACTTATTTAAAATTTGTTGACTAATTTTTTAACTATTAATGTTAAAAAATTAATTTTTTCCATTCCATCAACATTTAAAAGGAATTTAATTTTATAAATTCAATTTTTAACTACATATCCTCTCTGAAATGTCATCTTCTATTTTTCAGCATTGCATAGCATCTATATTTAAATATTGGAATTATAGAATTAATTTAATGTACATATAATTAAGTTTTACTGATTAATAGAAAAATAAAAATACAAATTCAATCACCCTCAATCATTGGAAGGTGAAAACATCAATGATCTATTCTAGGGGATAATGCATCCGGTAAGAATATCTCCTCACTTTTCATCTAGTATTAATAATTATTGATTAAATTATTAAATATTTTTTTAAATCAAAATATATAAATTATTTCATTATGATTATTTTATAATGGTATTACATGTAATTAAACGACATTAATACCCATATTCATCAGTTAAATATTATATTTTTCATGATTGCATTAGTTTAGCTAAATACATGAAATAATTCTGGAAAACACTATCTTGGATGTTAATGTGTACATAAATACTAATACTTTTAAAATGTAATCAATAAAAAATCATTTTTTTGGCAATATGATGGTTATATTAATTCTTTCATGTATTATTTAAAATTGAACTTCAATTGATAAAAAATCTTAATTTTTTTAACTACCTCCATTTTCTAGTAACATAGAAAAACATTTTCGGAATAAGATAAGTACATTATAAATCAAATAAAATTATATATTTAATTAAAATAAAATATATTATAATTTATTTATTTATATCAAATAAATATTATTTTTATAACCATTATAAACATTCAGTTTTTAACAATAAAAGTATCTTGTAATGATAAGTAAAATTATATTATATAATTTCCCAGAATTTATAATATTTATGGTTTGTAAGAATAAAAAACATTCTTGAAAATATGAAATTTCATAAAATTCAAGCTTTTCCATGTCGATTATACCTTCATTGATAAAATAAAAATATTTTATTTCTCTAATATTCGGTATATTTTTCCATATATATTTTATGATAATAAACCAATAAACGATTAAAAAATTTCAGTTTTTATTGAAGACAACCCATATAAATTCATTTGAAATATTTAAATAAAACAATTTAATTTTTGGATGAATTAATTACAATTAAATTATTTTATATTTATCACTCTTTTTAATAATTATTTTCCAATAATTCTCTTCCCATTATCTAAATATTTTTTCAATGTGATTTGAACCTCAGGTTCTATAACATTGTTTAAAAGGTAATATAAAACATTTAAATTTTCACATATAGTTTTCCTATAAGTAATATCACTTATGATGTTATGTTTTGTTCAGAATATTTATTTTACTATTAGATGATTACTTTGAGAAAAAAAAATATTTTATATCTTATAGTTTATTATTTTATTGAATTTGATGTTATTGTTAAATTTTATGAAACTGGTTATGTTCCCATGGGTTATTTATGATATGAAGATAATTGATTTTATTTGAAAAAGATATGTAATAATTATTATAGGTGGAACCTTATATCACCCTCCAATGAATAGGTTATCATTTATATCCCATGTTTTAGAAAAAATGTATATAATGTGTTTTTTACATAGTCATGGGAATAATGCATTATCTAAATTTTTATTTTTGGATATGATGAATTTATTCATATAGATGGGGAAATAATGTGTTTTCACATGATGGAATTCCTTTAATTTTGACTTTTCCACATTTATAATTTATTTATAATATAATTATGCATACCCATTAGTCTGTTTTTCATGATATTCAATTTCTATTGTTATGAATTATTTTTTATTATTCCACATTGTAATGTAATTGTAAAATGTTTTGATGAATATTATGATCTATTTTGGGCCATTTATATTCTTTTTTCTTATTTAATGATTATTTAATGTTAATATGTTCTAAACCATATTTTATGATTGTTTATTTAGTCTCATAGACACCTAATATGATATTTATCCTCTCTTCGTATTATCCATAATTGTTTAGATTTGATTCTTTATTATATGTTTTTTCCCTTAATGCATGTATTATCTCATTAATTTCATATGTTTTAATTTTATAGGTTCTAATAATTATGAATTCATGATTGTTTTATAGAAATTTTAATTATAAGAGCAGTATTATTGGAAAATATTTTCATTTTTTATAAAATAATATTTTTCTATGGAAACCCTTCCTAGGACTTTCCTTTCTTTTCATTATGTTGTGTGACTATAAGTGAGTTAATTTAATCAAATTATATTCTTTATATATTGTTTATGTTATTTAAATATTTAATCACAATATATCTCAATGTATATGGTATCTCTATTGATTAATAATTGTTCCCCAAAATGAATTCTGTTTAGTTAAAGTTCATTGGGATAAATAGTGGTTCATATATATTGAAACTGTCATTCTTCCTTTGGAATCTACATTTAAATAATTCAAAATACATATGGATTTTTCTAGAAAAATCGAATTGATCTAAAAATAATATTATAACTGATGATTTATACGTACAATATAAATATCTATATTTATAAGAATTTGTTTATCGTTAATCAAAAATTCATTTTTATAATTCATCTAAATAAAAAAATCACTAACATAATTATATTTATTTTAAAATATAATTTTTATTATATTTTCATGATATAATGGGGATAAATTTTAAATTTCATCTAAAACTAATATATTTGTACATATTGTAAAAAATATCAAATTTACTAAAGTATATGAATGATATATTTTATATTTTAGATATGTAATATTTTTCTCATTATTTTTATACACAAGATAAAAAATTAATTTATTAATGAAATGTTATAGCATTTGTTGTTTTAAAAACACCATTTAATGTAATTTTTTCCTATTTTTTTCTTTAATAAATCTATTAACATTATGTTATTAATATACCATTTTCGTATATAAATTATTTAAAATTTGGAACTGTTAGTTTAAAATATTACTCAATTGTGTGTTTCTTTTAATGTTGTTGTAATATAAACAATTAATGATGAATATTCAATAATTAAATAAATTAAATTTAATTATATATTTGTGGAATAAATATTATATTCAAAATTATAATATATTATTGATACAAAATAAGAAATATTTTAACTAGATATTATCATGAATACTAATATAATGAAATAGTGATGATATCTCCTTGTTATCAATGAGAATGAAATAGAAAATGATAGAGAGAATACCATATAATAAATTTGATTCACATAAGGGAAATATATTTTTTATAAATTAGTAGAGGAAATTTAGGGAACTCTATATCAAATTTCGTAATGAATATTAGATCATAGACAACATTTTGTTTAATTCTCTATATTGATAATTAATACAAATGAAATTATGGAGAGTGTATTATATGATGTAAAGATATCAGATATAATTAAATTTTTTCACTATATAATAATATTTTGTGGAATTATATAATGAGATATCACCATAGATGATTATAGAATAGAAAATATTCATAAAAGATTTCTACATGGATTTAATATGGATGAAAACATAATAAGGTAAAATCATAGTTTGTTAATGTTATTTTTTACATTCCATGATTAATTATTCATTAATATTTTTTATTAAATGATAAACATTTGAATATCTAAATGTAAGTATTTAGATATTATTATTACTATTTTTTGAATTTAACTATGTGATCAACCATTTTATGTTTTATTAAATTGAATATACTCAAACATTATAGAATTTAAAATTTGATGAAAATTATGTTGTGTGGGGAGTCAGATATATAAGGTCGTATATCTATGTAGTTCAACTCATTATGTGTTTCTA
The DNA here is from genome assembly GCA_963277665.1 of Viscum album. Taxonomy (NCBI): domain Eukaryota; kingdom Viridiplantae; phylum Streptophyta; class Magnoliopsida; order Santalales; family Viscaceae; genus Viscum; species Viscum album. The sequence continues at coordinate 1,148,480,018 of OY728148.1, forward strand.
AACCTCATGATTCTTAAGGGAGGCCTAGAGTGGGTTTTTATATGTTCATCTACAAAAAAAGGAGTTAGGAGATTTCAAACTGTCTACATATTTCACGTCGTAAATTTTTAGTAAACACAATGGGTTAGAGCCCACAAATGGCATGTAATTAATTCATGTTTTGTGTAAGGTAGTGTCATGGGGAGCTGCATGATGTGTAAAAATTTAATCTTAATTTCATTGATGTGATAATGTTTAAGTAGAATTTAAACCTCTACTTTTACTTAATATGAAATTCATTCAAATCGTATAATTGTATTTGTAATGGAATATTTATAAATTGGAGGGCCATACGTTTTAACATACAATATAATTTAAAAAATAATTAATTTAAATTATATTTTATATATTTTATGAATAAGAGATATAATATTCTATTGTTCTTTTATTCAAGTCTCTATGTTTAAATTATCATTAGGTTTTCATTTAAGATGTTAAAAAGGATGTGTCCATTGATCACCGTATATTGGAGTTCAACGACAATAACACATGGTTGAGGAAACACTAAAAGTTATAATGCTAGAGTATACATATTTATGAGTTCATAATTACATATTCAGTCATAGTATATTAGTTTTGGAATCATGATATATCTTTTAGTTCGATTGGATCGTGGTGGGATAACCTGGTTTCATTGGATATGATAATGATATGTGGGGTAGTGTGGTAGTAGTGGTTTTTTTTCCTAATATATCATGAGGTGACACCTGACTAGTGGAATAAGTTCCAAGAACAATTCTAAAAAGAGTATCATTCTTGGACAGTGAATGTTTATAATATCCATGAGATTCATACATTTTGTAGGATATTCCTAGAATGTGAGAATTTGGGATCCATTTTACTAAACATATACAATATATTTCATACATGTTTCTAGATGAAGAGGTCATGGTAGGGAAATTTTTGGAATATTTGCATCTATATATCTCTCCCAATGAGAACCCATTTTTTTAATTTGTATATTTACTTACTAGATAGGGAATTGGTTTTTAGAAGATGATATAATTTACCATATGTTAATGAGAGTGGATTTTTCATGATTCCATATGAACCATATTTAGGTATGAAGATCCCAGTTACATGGACGTAAGTTCTTTTTTAAGACTTGGCATTGTTTTATCACTCTTCATATCATTTTGTAAGAGACTGATGATCTCCAAATTATACCAATGGATCATCTTCAAGTTTTTTATTTGGAGGCTGAGGTCATTAGTGGATAGATATACTAACCTTCTTCAGATGTTAGAATACACCATGTGTTCAACATTAGTTTTTCTATTGAGTGGGCTTTAGTGGCAAGAACATCATCACAATATTCCATTCTAGGATCATCTTTGAGGATAAGTGGAAGGAAACCATGAGATGATCATTTTCCATAATAATAAGAGTTTGGAAAATCTTTTAGTCATTATCAGGGTCATAGCGGATGGGGATCATTAATGGTTAGCATCATGCTTTAGCATTTCAATTGCCAAGAGAAACATAAATCATTTCAGGAACCCTTTTTTGTATTTTATATGAGTTCATCATTTGATTGATTTAATAGAGAAATGGTACTTTAAATCACCTACACTCATCCATTATTCAGGTAGTGAGATAAAGAGGTTTCTATTTCCCCAGGCATTGACGACACCCTTTGTAGGTTTAGCTGACATTAATGAAGAATATACGGAATTTATGATCATGATAGGGATTCATTAACCTTTGTGATAATTCCTATGATTATAGATATAAAAATATAAAAACATAATCATTATTTAGTAATTATATTTTGTGAATTATACCATTTAATTAATAAGGATATAGATTTTTTTTATGATGCTCCGAGGAGACCCATCTACGATTATTTTTTACAGGGACATATATATTATTCCAACATGTGTTACAACATGGTCTTATTTGATGATAGACATGATTCTATGTTCATCATAGTTCAGTAGTCAGTGTTTCCTAGGGTCATATAAGACTACACCTATGATTTACATTATAGGTTTTATCATTACCCAATAGACAGTAGATAAATTTTGGTATTGAGTTATAGAAATAAAATGTCTCCTATATCTTGGTATTCATATTGGATGTATCATTCTAAGATGTGACTGTTATGTATATTTCTCGATGATATGTTACAGTGAGGTCTTATTTAGTTGAGTGGGTCACCATTGGGTACACCAGTCTTGTTCTTTTAGAAGGATAATATCAATTTTTGGATTTTTATTGATTATCATCTATTGAACCTTGTGATTATGAAGAACCACTAATCATCCATGGATTGAGGTTTTTTTTAATCAACTAAATGATGAATAATGGTTCCCAAAAATTAATTTTTGTCCGGATATCATTAGATTATTATAATGTATGGGGATATGCAAAAGACATATTTTCATTTTCATCATGGTAATTAAGTCATCATTGTGATTCCATTCGGTGAGATGAGTACCCTACTCAGGAATATGGTGTTGGTGAACACAATGTTCACATACTTCTTGGATTAGTTCATGGTGTCTTTAATCAATGAAATTCATGTGTACTAAGTGTTTGATGAGGGGGATTTAGATCATTTAAATGTAGTTTTGGGAGTTCTTAATCATGATAAGATCTCTGGTAAATAGTCAAAATGATAATTATGGGATCACGATGCCCATTTATTTGTGAATTTTACTTCCATGTTGGTAGTAGTTTTGGATGATTCAAATATTGAAATATTTGTTTCATGGGAACCCCCATGATTATGAAATATCTATGGAGTTCACATGGAATTGATATCTATTACAAGATTTTTGTTGCTGAAATATCCTGACTTGTGACTCCTCAATAAATTCATGATCATGAAGAATCTTCTATTATTTTGTTACTACCTTTGTCAGCATTATTTTGAGTACCCAAATTAGAAGTCGATCAATGCACATGTTCATTATTTTCTAGCAGATGGAGTTAATTGATTTTGTGATTTATCACATCATAGCATGGGATGTTATATAATGTTGTATAGATAGGTTGTTTCATATGGTACACAATAGTGTGGTCGCCTTGAGTACAATTTTTCCACACATGATATTAATTTTATGAAATATCTGTATTCTTTGAATATGTCGATACGTTACATCATTTTGGAGTATTTTATTATGCTTAACAATCATAAGAGGCTATGGTATGTTTAATCAAATTGTGTAGAAAAATTATTTTAGTATTGTTGAATTGAATTAATTTATGATTAAAGAATTGATATTTCGTATTCACATGGAAAACAAATTTTTTTTTCTGATTCATTGAGTATGATGTCTAGAAGTGGTGTCCATCATTAATCATGGAATTAATGGAGAGTGATGGAGGAACCAATCAGTAATGAATATAGACATTATATACGTTGTAGGTTGACAGTGACATTTCCATATGAAGGTGATTCTAATGTAGTGTTCTGGGAGCCCATGTTGTTTATTGGAAATTCGGCATATTGTTTAACTGATGGCAGATAACATCCAATGTTATTCTTGAGAATTATTTTTTTTCCATTTATGATGAATGAGATGGTTCTACATGATATATATATCTCACCATTATTGGTACATGTTGTCTTCAAAATTATATACCAATACATTATTGTACAATATTGGTTTCCTAGGTTCAATCATATACATATATTGTTTCTTTCTTGGTCCATGGCCTTGAAAAATTTAAAGGTCAAGAACCATGTTCCATGTTGTTTTTTCATGCCATTAGATGTTACTCAGTGGATGTGGAAGGACGTCTCGTCGGACATGATCACATGTTTACAGCAAGATTACGGAGTTTGTGATGTTGTAGGGGTTATGGTGGATTTTTTTGATGATATTATCTCTTTTTATAGTGATCAAGTAGTCAATTTATGTTTTGGGGTTTTTCAAGGTAGTATAGAGATGAGGTGGATCTTCTAAGATGATTCATGAGGAAAGTCATATCTAATTGAGATACTTTCTTTACAAATAGGGTGCGGAGAGGTACCGATAATTCATGATTCTATAATTTGTGCTTTATAAATATTTTTCATCTACAGATGGATGGTCACACATAGAGAAAAATTTAAAATCATGAAGAAATGTCAAAATCGTATTTCCAAGACATTTGAGGGTTATGGATGAGGCAACATTCCTTGGTCATGTTATTGTAAAAAAAATAGTTTCCAATTCACCATTGGAATGGAATCATTCTAATTCTCAATGAAAATACATTCAATTCTCTATTGGGATGGACTTTGGTCAAGGAGGCAGTAATTCTCAGGAAAAACTAAGTATAGAATTAAAATATATGGTACAAATAAATGTTGAATGTATGAAGGTTGTGCATGATGATCCAAAATTCTATTCTTACCATATGTTACCATCAGAGTTTGAGGATTGATATATTATGTTTCTGAAGGTGATAGCTTAGCCCTGTCTGTAAATTCTTAGTCATGGATTAAGCCATCTCCAATGGTTTGTTGGGTCTTCCAATTTGTTGGATCATATTGGAGTAGTTGAATATTATATATAATCTCCCACATAGAAGATATAGATACATAATGACATTAACATGTATCATCATCATTGATATCTTCATGATGACTATAATGTCATATATTTGAGAGGGATGATGTTATAAATGATAAAACATTTGAGGAGAATCTTGTGGTGATCCAAGAATGTCTGGAGAAGTAATTTCGCGGGAATTATCATCTCGTGGTTTTTTTATATTGGAGGTATAGATCTGTGAATAATGGTTCATGAGAAAGTAAGTCAAATATTCTCACTTAGTAAACTTAGATATTTTATTTTTAGGTCATAAATTGTAATGTTAATTTTATTTTATTTGACTTTGTCCTTTCACATTTTTGATATGGAATATTATTTTTTCCTATTGTGGATTTACAATATTTTGAGAGGTATCTATACTTGAATATTTATTTAGGAGTTTATTAAAATTTTCAGGGTTTCTTGATTTCCATTGATGTAGTAGATAGCACCTATGATGGTGTGATCCATGAGAGGTATCATGTGTGGTTGATATTCGGATGAAACCATTTCGTTTTATCAATGGTCATGGTTTTGGATGCAATAATATGAGAAAATATTAATAGTTATATATTATAAAGACCTAGATCCATGAAGATTGACATTTTTTATGTGTCTAGATATTTTATTTGTCTATGGAGGCATGGAGTTGGTCTATATGTTTTTTTATTATAAAAACCAGGAGAAGGGATATTTTAATGAATCATAATGTGTCATAACATGAATTTTTTGTACATATAATGGGAAAGATTCCATTCAGGGTTTGGAACCTATTCATAACTTGTGTAAGGATAGTTCATGGGGAGCCTCATGTCATTTCAGAACATATGGTTATGTACATTAAAGAGATGTGTTTTATTGTAAAAACTAAAATCTAGACAATTACATGATCTAAATGTATTTCATGCCATATAAATGTTATACGATGTGTAGAATTATAAATAGTAGGCATTTCAGTATTCTTGAACCCTATGACATTTCACCCGACTTCCCAATGATCAGTAGAGTTCCCCTCTTGAATCATGGAGTCCCTTTAACAACAATTCATTATTATCTTCACAACATTGATCATTAGTGATATTTTTTTATGTAAAATACCTTTTAAATTATTTTATTGATTAGGATCATACTATCACTTGATGAAATATGATGGAACTTTATCTATATCATTATAATGAATTTTTTGTGGTTTTTTTGGTTTAGTTGTTGAATGGATTCCTTGGTAGGTTGATGCTTCTTTTGTGATATGTTAGCAGAATATATATCGTTGGACCATTTCCCGTGTGAATCATGATGATGCCTTTACGATAGTATGCTTATTTCATCACCTATTTATTTATGTGAATTCAGGGAGTAAGAATAGATTATACATTTGGATTTAAATGGAATTAACCTATCAATTAATGAACTTTATTAACAAATTAAATTTATATACCAATGATATATTGTGTAATTATATATTTATGACTTTTTGCCTCCTAATTATATATTCAATGTGCTGTATATTTTATTGTTGATAGAATTTATTATCATATCATGTATTTTCATGTTATTCTCATCGGAAATTGGAAAATAATGTAATTCGAAAATTAATTAATTGGATTAATAATTAAAGAACGTTCATGTTTAAATGAATATTATGTTTCATTTAATTTGATGAAAATTAAAATTGATGAAAATGTGCATGCTTAATAATATATGTTCCTAAAAAATAATTGAATTTATAATGAATTTAAAGAAATATAATGTTTTAATGTGATTGTTGAAACAAAAAAGGGAATTTTAATTGAAACTAGTTCATTCTATATTTTTATGGTACTTTTTTTAATGACTAGATCATGTTTAACATTTGATATCTTGTAATATATTGATTCCTTAGGTGTCCTAAGTTGGAAACATTGATAAATGAATTAGTTAATTTAATATTTAATACTAACTAGTTATTTTAAGAAGATAATTTCTGGGTACTAAGAATCCCATCTTCTTGAGAATATTGACTTCCTTGAGATTAGAAATTTGAGAGATCAAATGTATTTGAAAGATGGATTCCTTGTATTGTAGCACAAATTTAATTTCTGGATATTAATTTTTGTTTCATACTAATTTTCCATTGTTATAAACATGTGATCAACACTATAATATGTTATATGGGGTGTAGAGACATGGATGACGTAGGATTATAGTATGTATAATGATCGAATGATTAATTTAATTTGGTTGGGGTGGCAGGGATGATGTGGTAGTAGTTGATATCATTGATGGTGAGATCCATATGGATATTTATGTGGGTTTCAGGGATGGAATCATTTATGATATAATATTTTTATGCTAGCATAACCCATAGATGTGATGCTAAGAGAAGGGTTTCTTCTTATAAATGTGTTTAACGGTTGATGGTTAGGTTTCTTAAATTATTTAGATTAAATTCGTCACTACATGAGGCAAATTTATGTGATTAGTTTTATATTTAATCATAGTGGTATATTATTATGGTTTTACTATAGTATTGAGATTATAGATTGATTATAATGATGAATATATATTTCGTAACCCATGATATGTGGTTTGATGGAAAGAGAATTCATAAAAGATGTTAATATTGATAAAACATGGACTTTGTTGGGATTAGGGATTGATGGAATGGACAATACTCTAACAATTAATGTTGTGTAATGTATAATAATCATAGCGGTTAATTTAAATTATAATAAATTTATTAAATATTTGATATTATAAAAAATAATATTCATTTATTGTACCTCTTTGAATGCTTATATTATTATTGGATATCTCGTAACTGAATGTGACATCCAGGTGTGAAAATAGTGATAGAAATAGTTATGATTTGTAATGGTTTATTCCCATATTGTTTCTATGATATATATTATCACTAAAAATTAACGGGTCTTAGGAATGGTTTATTATGTGTGGTTTTTTTAACATAGTAAAAAGTAATCATATTTCAAAAAATAAAATGTAGTTGTATTATTTTGAAAACACCCATGTGTTTTTATTGTGACATTTAGATATATTTTATTGATATATCCAATTATGTGTTTTAACAAACACCTATTTGAACAGCTTCTCCCTGAGCACCTCATCCCACTTTCTCCTCACGAATGTTCCACCTCCTCACTGGTAACCACCCCTCACCGCCCATTGCTACATTTCCCCTCCCCCTTCCCAATTACACTTTGATTGTATGCCAATCCTACCCCTCACTACCCCCTACTACTCATCGAACCTCAAATCTGGTCGCATGCTACCCCTTTCCACTCTCCGCTCCCTCACTGAGCCACCAGGGCTTCGTCCCCCCCCCCCCAAGCCGCCTCCCCCATCAACTCCAATTTTCACAGCGCCCCCACTTCTTCATGGAAGTTCAACATCTTCCCATCTCACTTACTTTCTTTCCCTCACTACATGTCCATGTCCCCACATATATCCAATAGCCTATTCCACCCCTTCTTCAATACATCGTCGCTCACAATTTGTCACCACCTCTCACCACTCAATCATGCAGGTGGTAGAATATATAGGATGGGGTTTCAAAATCAAGATTTATTTCATTAGTTTAATTATGATTTTATTGAATTTTTTTTTATTTTGGATTAAATTGTGTCATTAATTCGATGAATTTCGTTTGGATTTAATGAGGAAAATAACTGTTTTCTTATAAATTCCATAATCCAACCTTAGATTTATTTTATGCCTATGGTTCTTGATCAAATTTTATTTTATTATGAATTAATTTATTTTGATAATATAAATAGTTTATGGGGTGTTATAAATATTTAGTTTCATTCTTTTGAATGTTTTTCCCAAATATATTTCTTTTCATTAATGTCAATGTTGTGATTATTTGTTAAAAGAAATAATTTTAATTGGTTGTCTATTAATGTTTTTTGTTATAAAGTTGTCTCAAGAATATATCGGATTAATTTCATTTTTATGAGGAGTTTTTAAATAACATGAGTTTTTTAATGGGAGTTAAAAACATGGAATGGTTTTTATATAAATAGGTTATTTGAATAATACCAACAAATGTTTTATATGGTGTTAATTAATTTTATTTAAAAAGTCAAAGGGGTATTTTTTTAATTTCATACAGAGGACCTATATTTTTTTAATATAGACATAATAGTTATGGGAATATTCTCAATCTAAAGTTTATTCTTGAAAAAATCATTCCGTACAACTTGAATCATTCTCAAACATTTATTTGGAGTTATTTTAAATATAAACCCATCTATGGTCAATGATAAAGTTGGTTGTGGTTGAATTATCATTGTACATATTATATTAATAATAATATATATATATTTTTTCATAATAGTGAAAATAAAATACCAATGGATAAATTTGGTTTTAATTTAATTCGAAAAACACCTCGAATGTTGAATAGGTTTGAATTTCGATATATTTTTAAATTAATAACCAGTATTTAGATGGTAGAATAAAATGTATGTTTCTTAATTGGAAATTAATAATATTGTTTAATAGAAAAGATGTATATAATAATTTAATATTGAAACATCATTCTTCTTGATATGTATGTTCACTTTTTAAAAGTGAATCAATAGATATGAAATGTCAAAAAACAGACAATATATTCAATGAAACACAATTTGACCTAGAAGACGAGAATGTTGTTAAAAATTAGTTAAATTATAAATTTGGTAATTTTGAATACAATGTCCATGATTTTAATAAATCAGAAGAACCATCAAATTATTTAATGATGGCTAATGTTTCTCTGATAATCTAAGATGAAAAACATAAGTTGTATGAATTAGTTGAAAAGAAAAAAACCATGTTTATAAAGGGTCACCAAACTATTAAATTTTTTCATTTATAAGTAAGTTATATTAGTTCAAGTGTTTTTGATAATTTATTGAAAAATATATGTATATATTTTTTGACAATATTCAAAATGTATTTAGAGAAGCTAAATTACATGGATCATTCTTTAATGTGAGTAATGTCATTAAAACATGGGCTTGGCAATAAAAATATACATGAACAACCAAATGATTATATGCATTACTGGTAATAAGATACAGATAAATATGAATTCATAAAATTTCATACTAGAAGACTTAATTTATTTTAAAAAAATAATAGTACATAATAATTCAACCCTAAGAAAAAATAATAGAAGAAAACTCGTGGGAAGGTTTTTCACATGTTCCTAAGATACTATGCTTTTAACAGTTATTTATGTCATCCAATACTACATACATCATGAAGATTCATGATCATGATCGTAATGATTTCTTGATGAGATATTCAAAAGACTAAATATCATAGAAGATGTTTGATTTTTATATAAAAGTTTTTTTTATATCTTACAAAAGTATGATTGTTATTGGATTCTAATAGTTTTAACATTTTTTATACATAATGTTCTACTTATAGTCTTTCCAAAATTTATTTTATCTCATATATTCTATTTCCAAGGATGTTTAAGAAGCATATTTCATTCATTATTTCGATGAATACTCTAAGAAATATTTTTCCAAGAAATGACATTGATGTATACCTCTGTCATCTAATCAAATGAACTGCATGAATTATGGGATTACTGAATAAAAACATATTTTCCTTAAATAAGAAAAATATTGAAAATAAATTATTCTTTAATTTAGATAATATGTTACATTCAAGGACTATGAAATTTATCCATTAGGAATAATCATACTATTTTGGATCTCCTAGTTGTAATTTTCAATTTCAACCATACAAATTACTGGAATAAAGAAAATGGTGGTTTATGTTTCATCGCCAATTTCATGATGCTTCTAAAAAATTATTTCATAACAAGACATGATTCTATATAAATATTGAAATCGTAATGTCCTCAATAGTGTTACCTAGTTCAAAAATCATAATAAAATTAAGAAATGATAATGATGAATTTTGAAAAATGACATCAGTATATAGAAGGGGCTAAAAGGCATGACGTATAGTATGTAAAGTAGCTATAACAAAAAAATGGAAGAAAATAGTATATTTTTCAAACATCCTTATTGGGAGTTTAATTTTATACATCATATTCTTTATGTAATTCATATTTAGAAGAAATTTTGTTACAATGAAATTTTTACATTTCAAAAAGAGCAGGTTATGTCGAATGACCACATTAATGTGTTTAAAGATTTAGAGTCAATGATTACAATAAATGGTTTTGGGAAAATAATAATGGAAATTGTATTTCAGAACTTTTTATAATGAAATTTCACACGAAAAATTTAAGACTTCTAAAATTAGGGAATATAAATGTGACAGATTGATATTAATGTAACATGTCAGCTTTACTGAGATAAAAAACGAATGTTTCATGGATTGAAAAGTCATGTATCACATATTTTTATAGAGACATTATTATAGATGGAATTTCACAATATGTTACATGAAAAATTTATTACGGTTATAGTTGAGATTTGTACCATTTTTTGAGTGGTTTTTGGGAAAACACTAAATCCAACCGAGCTTGATAAACATTAAGAAATATTTTAATTGAACTGTCATTTTGAGTTGTTGTTTCTCCTTAATTATTCAAACACATAATCCATTTGATTGATCATTGGACCTATCAAACTAATCATGGAGGACTGGTACACTATCATTGGATACTTCTAATTGAGTGGTATGTGGATATTATTTTTATATTCAGAGTTGAGATGGATTTTATCTAATCATTAAATAAATTTATGTTCCTTGTTTTTTTCATCATATTCTGAGGTCATTTGATGTCATTATAGAGAAATAATTCTCAGTTATAATTTTCTATTGTTGAAGTTTTCATTTTCAAATACAATATGACCATATTTTATAGGTATTATGAAGGTATTGAGACTAGGATCAATCATCATGGGTGTGCTGATGAAATCTCTACAAATTCTCATATTTTAAACCAGTTATCAGTATGTCCAACTATTGGACGACTAATTGTAATGCAGTCATATTTGACACTATTTGATTTTATGTTTATATAAACACATAGTTATATGATACTCAACAGTGTTATTTAATACTCATTTATTTAATAATTGTGATATAAATAAAATAATAGACATATGGATTGTGACTAAATGTTTTGGAATAAAAAAAAGTAGTCAATTGAGAGATAATTGAATTGTTCACCCATGTTCTTAGTATGTAATCATATTAATTTTTATAATATTTTGTTAATTTTTATATGTTATATGTAACACAGTATATATATATTTTTATTGATAAATTATATTGATAATCAGGGTGATGTATTGAATGATTTGATGTTTTGGTCTCTAGTTTCGCTTAGGTAGTCTAGGAAACTTTACGCCTATAATATTCATGGCTTGATGTTACATAAAATATTTCATGAAGAAATTATAAAAACTCAAAATAGTAGTTTATTAATATTTTTAGATGTGGGATCCTATGGGATGTTCCATGACATAATTGAATTGAACCATCATGGATCGTTTTTCGTTGACTTATTCAAATATAAGTGGATCAATACTCATAGGGGTATAATGAAACAATTGTTAAAATTTACATATTCAAATTACTATAACATTATGTATACCATTTATTGTGAGGATAATGATTCATTTATCATGGATTCACATGAGGTTATTTTCTATTATATGGATAATGAAATACATGATTCATTTAGAGTTTAAGTACAAATAAAACAGAGAGGCCTATATGATATAGCCGGGAATATAAATTAGTTATTTTTTATAGTAAACCTCATTAACCACAAAACATTAAATATTTTTTTCAGGAAAATAACAAAAAAAGTGAACATGAATGTGAGGGTGAAAAATAAGGAAATGATTTAGTGAAGGATGATAAAAATGAATATAATTAATATGAAGATAATTGAATGTATAAATTGGTGATGAAAATATATTACAATTTCTCTTTAATAGGTGTTTTTTACATAATTATAAGATTTTAATTTTTTATTAAAATCTTTTAGAGTTCTGTTTTTATAAATTTATTAAACCATGACAATTTTAAATACAACAATATTGAGGAAATGTAGTTTCAATATCCATGATGATCAGTAACTCAGATCACACCAACACAACCATCATCTTTTGTTGATCCTAGTGAATCCATTGTACCTAAGACTTCTAGCATGGAAGTCATTTCTCTATATTTTTTTAGTATCCCACCACATGATTCATCATCAAAAATTGATCAGTTGATCACCCCTCCTTCTTGGGGATATTGTGGAGTTAATGTTTCTTGTACGTAAGTCAATTTTCCGAACTATTGTATATTTATTAAATTTTTATCAAAATTTTCAAACAAATAAATTCACCATAGAATGGGTATGAATATTAACATGGATAATTTATGGGACCTAAAGGGCATGATTATTATCATTTCATCTGATGAGTCCGGGGTGCCTACTGGTGACAAAGCAATAATCTATGGGGAATTTTTTGGATTGTTTTCTTGTAAGACGGTGAGATTTCACATTATTATAAAGATCATAGGCATATTCATATAGCAAGGAAGAATGAATTATTTGATACTCATGTAACAGAAATATCAATTTAATACTCTTTGATAACTTATTTAAAATACATGATTGATATTTTTTAATATACTTATAACATGTTATGTTTTATATTTCCATATTTTTACCCTTTTGATTTCTATGACACCATTTTATGTGCATGGACAATTAAAAAATTATGAAATAAAAAGATATATTTTAAATGGATGTTACTGCATATTATAGATTACAATTCTCTGAACTCATGAAAAAAGTATTAGAAGTTTCCTAAATTCATTTCTTGTGAGAAATGGAATCTCTTTATCTATATCAATGGATATGTATCTCATGTGGTTATTTCATATTTTATATTATCATAAGGGAAAAAATTTTAATTTTAATTTTTATTAATGTTTATACTTTTTAGTAGTTCTCCATAAAAATATTGATAATCAAGAGAAGGATATCATTCCTCACATTTTTTGTAAACATTTTTTTAAGAAAAGAAAATTTTTGGTTAGTATTTTATTCATTATTATATATATAATTTTATTCTAACACAAGATTTTTCTAAAATGTTTATATATTTTTAAGGATAATTGTAACGCTCCTATATTTCATAGTAAGTTGTTTTCATTAACGTAATTCAATAGCTTGTGCTACATACAACACCGAGTTTGAGCGCACCACGACTTACAATCTAGCTGTTCAAAAAGCGGTTATGAATAATATTATTAGAAAATTAAATTTTATATACTCCATATAATTTTAGAATCCAAATTCTATGTTTCATAGACATAATATAAAAACAAATTCATTTTTTCAGATAAAAGAATAATTTTTCAAAAAATCCAATTTAAATCCCTTTTAATGGAAACCAATTTTTAAAACTAATATTTGACAATTTTATATATTAAATTTAATAAAATAAAATTATTCTTTAGAATCAGGGCATAAAAATTTATTTTTTATATTTTTTGATACTTTTTTGATAACATTCATATTTTGATGAATATTGAAAACTACTAAATTTTAATTGAAAACAACATTTTTATTTGAAATAATTTATAGTGTTAAATTATGAATTTTAATGTTTTGGGATTATAATTAGATTATATTTTTATCATTTAATAAAATGTAGGTCATTTTAATTAATTTCACATAAACACATGTAAATCTTTTATAGTTTTTTAAAACCCCACATTTTGGTTTTGACATTGGGAATTAATTATAAATTAATTAATCCAACTTATTTGTTCTAAATTTGGTAAAATATAATTAATTTTTGAATTTGAAATATAAAAACTATTATAGGGTAAATTTGTGTTATTTTTATGAAAACGTTCATTTTTTTATGAATAGTAAAAAAACTACGTTATAGTATAAAACAGAATTTTAAATTAAATAATTATTTATTTTATCATAATTTATTTTAATTCAAATAGATATATAATACCTATATAAGTTCAATGTAATTAATTGGAGTTATTTTATTATGAAATTTGATATAAAAAATTTATTGAACTTTTTAACGCCATTTAGGCATCTTCAAGAAGCATTTTCAAATTTGTAGAAAACATCATTTTACTATTATTGTGAATTGAATTTAAAAAATCTGAGAGAGATGGTAAATATAATTTAGTAAAATATGGTTCAATAAGATGAAAATAAATATTGGTAAATATAATTTAGTAAAATAGGGTAATTAATTGGAAAAATGAATTTATAATTAACCTAACACATGTCCTGGTTCTATTGGATAAGTGTAATTCAACATAAAAAACTTTAGTATTAATATATTATCCTTTATGTCCACATGGATTAGATTAGGACATTTATTGTTATTTTATTTAAGGAATAGTTAAAAGTGTTAAATTCAATGTTTTTTAACTAATTTATTTATAATATAGGGTTATACATAAGATAAAATCGACTATAAATATTCATTACAAAGATAATAAGATTTCAAAAATAATTGTATTTTATTTATAATTTTTAGAGATTAAATAATTCAATTTATTTCAGACACAATGATGATGCAGTAATTAACTTCTTATTGAAATATTTAAATTGTTTTTATTATAAATATTAAAATAAAAAGAATTAAAACTTTTTGATTCCATCTACGAATTTTCTAGGGTAAAATTACATGTTAGGGTTCATAAGAAAAAAAAATTCTATGTAATAAGGTTGTTATGATGTTTACAGAAACAAAATACCAAATAGTGTCAAAATTGACCTAAATTAGTTTTAAAAATGAATAATATATTACTGGTGGATATAATATTTCTAAAAATATATAGATCTGAAAAAGGGTTTAAATATTACTATATATTTCATTAATGTAACACTTCGTGTTCTCTTGAAAGGTTAGAGTATGTTTATTAACCATATAATGTAAAAATACAAGAATACATGGTAAAAGTTAAACTATTTAACTAAGAGTTAAATCTAAAAGATAAGGTTAAAATGGAGACCACAACTTATATAGAACCAATTTATTGTAATTTTTTTGACCCATCCCTTATTTATATTCGATAAAAATCATTTTCTAGCCATGAGAAACAAAAAATTATTTTATTATAAAATAATATTTCATGCTTTTCCAAAAGTGACCCTCACCTCTCTTATAAATGGGTACATCCCCTTCTCATACAATCACACCTCCAAAACCATATGGATCTACCAAAACCTGCCCAAATATATTCCCAAATTCCCTTAAATCAACGTAGAGTCCTTATTTTGATCATAAAACCTTTCCACGGAGCCCTTTTGATCAACACAAAAGGAAACACCCGATGAAGATGTAATAATTTCACCAGCCTCTTTCAAGATCTTTTCTTCTTCCACGTACTCTTTAATTTTTATTCCTTAAAACAATAATATTTCAAGTCCCTTATGGATGCAATGATATTATTATAAATATGGTACAACCATATTTTTTATTCTATCCATCCTATAAATGAGAAAGTCACCAAACCTGAGTACGTACGCCTCACCGTCTCCACGTTGTGGTGTATTTTGTTATTCAAACACATCATTATTTGGATGGGTATAATAATTAGTATAACTGATTTAAATAATATATATTACATGTTAAAGATTTTGTATATATGATATAACATCCAATTACGTACGATTTCACCATCAATATAATGATATTGTCTCTCGTGCGAATGTATGTCTTTCCTTCTTCAAGAACGGGAGTAGATTCATTCCTCATCGTAATTAATCAATAATAATTTACTTTTATGGTTAAAAATAATGTTTAATAACTTAATATAATTTTGGATATGAATAAAATAAATCATATACATAAAAAAAATGACTTACGTAACAAAACTTATAATGGAAAAACAAATTAGTTAACAAACAAAACAATGATACTATTGAAATATCATTAACAAAGAAATATTAGAATATCATATATGATATCATATTTATGAATTTGGTTATTTTATAATTTAATAAAAATTATTTCACCATTATACAGGTGGTTAACCTACCCTATACTAAGGAAAAGTACAAGGTACAGATTTTTCTATCTCACATTTAATTTCGTGATATTTCCATTCTCCACCACATATTTATTACATGTGGTGTACTGTGTACTTCCATTTGATATATAGAATCGTGAATCTCTGTATATTCATTATATTCTGTAATTAATTTAGTGGTTATTAACTTTTGGTCATATGACTCGATTGATTACAATGAGTTATGGGATTTTCATCTCACTTTTATTCCCGTGAGATTATTGATATATTTTTCACTATTACCATTTTGTGGTTTATGAATTGCTGATGATTGTATTTTTTTGCATAATATACTTTAAATTATTGTTATTTACATAATCATTGGATGATCCTTCCTTAATGTGATGCATGTTTCGTATGTTACCAAATCAGTAAGGGAATTTCAAATTTCAATTTCCCCACATTCAATTTTACGCAAAATTCATTGATTACATTACTCCATGATTATGTGTGAAATTACTATTAATTTACTTACGTAGTAATTTCCACTCCCCTTTGTGAGGATATAATTTTTATACACATAATCACTCTACTGATAAATTATCAACTCATTGATATAAACTTTATAAGTGTAATTTTAACACATTTTTTATTCATTGAGTTAAACTTCCAAGTCATTGTTGTTATTTCTAAAAGAATATGTGTGAATGTACAAGGATTTATTTTCACTGAATATCCAATCATATTGAATGTATTTATATTTTTCACACATAATTATGTCATTTATTTAACATTGACCTAATGATAGGTTCTTTATAAGGAACTCATCTCAACTTACATTCCATTGAGACTTCTTTGTGGTTATATGAAAATTCACTTTTATTTGTTGTATATACTATAAGTTGACATAGTATAACATGAACCACATTATTATCATGATAATATAATGTTTTGATTACCTCAATTATTTGTATTCAAGAGTCTATAATTTGATTAATAGCACTAACTAAAATAAAATTTTAATTGATTATACACAACTGGAAAAAAGTCTTATTGCCACGGTTCAAAACCATTGCAATAGGTCACAAAAACATGGCTATAACATACGACCACAGTTTTGGAGAATTGTGGCCTCTATCTCCATGTCAGTAGGTCCCAACCTATTTCCACAATTTTGACTGTGGCATTAACTGTCTATTGTCATGGTTTAGAAAATTGTGGCACTAGGCATCCAAACTGGCCATCATGGCGATTGACATATAGCAACGATTTTAACCATGGAAATAGCCTCAGAAAACCGTGGTAGTAGCTTAAATATAAAATGCAACCAGTGAGTTTTGATCCATATACCTCCCCTTTACAAACAAGAATACTTACTACTACACTGCATGACACTTCGGGTATAAAAATATATATTATGATATGTATATTAATATAAACTGTGGGAATAGCCTCAAAACTGTGGCAGTAGGTCTTCCCGCCAAATTTATGGTAGGAAAATTTTTTCTTGCAGAAGGGCTGGAATTAAATTTCAACGGTTTTGGAAAACTTCGGAAACTAGACATTGAAAAATATTCCCTATAGCTAAGGTTTTAAAATCGTGCCTATAGCCACAACCTATAGCCACGGTTTTGAAAACCATCAAAATAGGCCATGGAAAACAAGCATATATCCACGGTTTTAAAACCACGGCTATAGGCCACAGAACCGTGGCTATAGGCCACAAAACCATCACTATAGCTACCTATAGCCGTGGTTTTAAAACCATGGATATAGGTCTGGGGCAGTAGCCTCATTTTATAATAGTGAAAAGTTTATTCTTCTAAATCATTATAATTAATTTCCATGTTCTATAAACGTTTTTAGGATTTATTTATATATATGGACATTAATATTTTAAAATTGAAATTCATTTTGAAAGATTCAATGTAGTATGAGACACTTTTATAGAAAAATATATTTTAAAAATCTTCTTGACAAGTAGTGAGACTTTAAATGTTTTCATTAAAATGGGATATTTTTTTCAAAGATTTTTACTGATCATTTTCAACTATGTCAACATCCATTAAGTGATATTATTCTTGATCAAGGTTGATATATTATGATACAAATATTCCATACATTTTTGAAGGTTTTGTGACATGTTTGATTGTGGATGTTTTATTTTATACCACTAATTGTTAATGGATAATGTATTGATGTTTTGTATGCTAGTTTTAATATGAATGTATATGTAATGCTTAAACATATTCATTTGATGAATGCATTGTACTTATTAAGTGATGGGTGGAGCCCTCTATTACTCTTCGAAGCATCGGTAGGTCTCATGATACAAACTAGTGTCCTAGAACAAGGCCTTGAAAAAATCTTATTTTTAGTCTTGGCACAAGGCCATGACTACGTGGTGATGAAGTCTGGAATTATGCATTGCATCATTGTGAAATTGGATATTGATATTATATGGGATTATTTAACTAGTATAATATTTATTTCATTAATTAAATGGAAACATTTTATTTATATTTTCCATATTATGCTGATGATTTTGTTTAAAATGCTTGTGTTCTAATATTATACATTTCCTTATTTGTTTTTTCGTATTTATGATAGTTTCTGCTATATTGTTATCCTTATTGAGAATCTGAGATCACCCCATTCATATAATTTATTTTTCCCAGGATGAAAAAGTGTATATTATGATTAACCATTATGAATATGTTAAGGGGTATAAGCGTGCTCAAATGGGACACAATTTTTTTTTCTTTTATTTCATGATTTAATGTAAAACTTGTATATATATATCATGTACTTCCAAGGCCATTGAACATATTGGCCTTTCAGAACATGATTCCTTGTTTCATTCCAATGTTATATAATAATGCATCAATTCTGGGTAACTGGGGTCGGGACATTATAGTTGTTATTAGAGAAATTTTAGTACAAAACATGGATGTTAGATTTAGAAAAAAATCTAATTAAGAAACACTACACTAAGATATATATAGAGGATTATTATAGAAGAAAATACAAAAAATTGGTAATCTAAATATTATGTCTGATTTCTAAGAAATTCATCAATGGCTGTATATGAGAAGGTAGTGGCATTTTTGGAACAAATGTACCTAGGAGTGAAAACACCAACAAGGAGTTTCGGGATTAACCCGGGGTATCCTGGTACACAACAACGGGCCTTGTTGCACTCTTGGTTACGACACTCCCAAGGGATATGCTTAGGATAATTCATATTTTTTTACAGACCTATTTGAAGGATATTTTTATAAGATGAGAATAAAAAACCTTTTTTAATCTTAGGGTGTTTTTTATTGAAAATAATGTGTTATGATACTCTCAAAATGATATTATGACTCACATTATAATTTTTTGTGTTAGTAAATGGATGGATTCCAAGGAAGTCATAGTAACATTGAACATTATGTACATGGTGGGAACGGTGGTGGAAATGAGAAAGAAAATGGAATATTGACCGGTGTAAAATATATTGTGTTCATGCCGAATTTGTTTTCCAAAAATATGATCAACAACATATATATTAACCAACTACTAGACTCAACAACGACGAGAAAGGTGGTGAATGTTAAGTCCTCCTGCAGTGGATAACATAAAGAAAAAGAAAGATCGGTTTCCATCATGTGGGAAATGTGAAATGGGACATCTAGGAAACTGTCTCAATGGAATAAATAAATTATTTATGTGTGGGAAAGAAGGAAATAAAGTAAAAAATTTCCAATGAAAAATAATGAGTACTATGGAAGAAAATAAAAATGATCCCAAGAATCCATTTATATTAATTTTCTCTAAATTTAAGGGACCTGGGCATTACCTGAGTGAATGCACTATTCTATAAGATAACGTCTTGGTCAAGGAGGAACCTATGTGGAAATAAATTGATGGAGAAATTTTTAAAAGCCTTAGTGATCTTTCTTGATGGGATTACATTGGTATACATTTCTCTTGTATGTGTAACCCTGTAGTTTGTTATATGAAAATTATATTTTAGGAAGAATTATATTTTCCATTTTTGATATAGATACACATAACCATTTGGGATTATATGATCCTTGAATTTGAAGCAATTACATGTTATTAAATTTGGGGATGAAAATGCGAGGAATGAGATAACATTAGTGGTAAAATTATATAATGGTTACTTTGAATAATTTATCTAATTTTGGGAATGTTATAAAATATATTTTTTGAAAATGGACAACACGCAGTCTGTGTGACAACCTGTCGTGTCGGACAAAGCTATGGAAATTGAACCCACAACCAAAGTGAGATTGGGATTTTTCACCAACCACTAGACTACATTAATTCCTTGGTTAGTGTAACTAATTCTATATTTTTAAATTATTTTATTGAACAATAATAAGTTGTTTTGGGATCTTATGTCTTATCAAATAGATATATTGAGTGTAAGAAAATGACTTTTCGATTATTTGATAAATGTTATTTTGGAAGATTTTCACTCTGATGGGAACACTATATGCCTAAGGAAAGAAGAATAATATAATATTTCATTTGAGGAGTAATGATGGATTTTTATCTATGATTTTATTATGGATCTATAGTGATTTGGGTTATTTATGTAAATTCTTTACCTATCATAGAAAATATGTGATTAGGTTAATTAATTTTAAGCATGTGACATTAAGAGTAGCTGATGTTATTTGGAGATACAATTTAATGTGTATGTCTACATAATCAAATTAATCTATGTTTTGGGTTTCAATATTATTATGGATTTTTTTGAAGGATAATAAGGAAAATTATTTATTGAATGTTATTTATTGATCTCTGGGTATTGTTTCTTTAATTTTAGAAATTAATATATGTATTTATTTCTCTAAAGGATTTTTCTTTTTTGGGATCATCTGATCTTGTACTAAGCATATTTGTTTTGTATAATCTCTAAAGGAAAGGTAAATATATATTTTATCCTTTTTGGATAATGTGATTCTCTAGAATTTGATTCTTGCGCATCAGGTGTGACCAAATCATCTTGAATACTCATCATTTGAAAAAAAGATGGGTTAGTGTTATCAATTTATTAAAGGTTTAATCATTAATATAAAATTCAGTATATATATTTATGTTCTTAGTCAATCTCATAAATAAATTCCTCAATTTGTTTAAATGGAACACAAATCAAAAAAACAATGTCCGTTTAATTTTCCTACTGGGAAACTAATGACCATTTTTCCCATCACAAGTTTGTGGTTTTCTTGTGGTTATTTTTCTTCTAATCATGTTTTATATCACTCTCCATTAGAACATGACACTTATTTTATCTTCCCTATCCATTTTTTCCTTCATGGAATCCTAGTATGGGTTATCATGGGTGACCTTTGTACTTCTATTTCTTTCTTTAAAAGTGATTCTTTTATTGACTATTTTTCTGTTGTGGGACTATAAATGAAGTTCCCAAGCCCAATTTTAAAAATACAAAGATGTAATTTATAAAATTGGTTAAGAATTTAACACCCCATTATTTCATAGTAAGTTATTTTCTTTAATGAAATTCAATATCATGCACAACACGCAACACCGAGTTTAGCGCGCCACTACATACCAAACTAGCCGTTCAAAAAGCGGTTAAGAATAGTATTAACTGAATTTTGATTTTTATATCATCTATATAATTTTGGAATCCATATTATGTGTTTCATAGACATAATATAAGAACAAATTCATTTTTTCAGATAAAAGAATTATTTTTCAAAAAATGAAATTTAATCCCTATTTAATGGAAACCCCTTTTTAAAACCAATATTTTAAACTTTTATAAATTCAATTTAGTGAAATAAAAATCGTCTTTAGAATTGGAACATAAAATTTTATTTTGGATACATTTTTGGCACTTTTCTGATAAATTTCATATTTTGATGAATACTGAAAAATAATAAATTTTAATAGGAAAAATATATTTTATAGAAATAATTTAGAGGGATAAATTATGAAATTTAATGGTTTTGAACTATAATTGGATTATATTTTTATCATTTAATACAATTTAGGTCATTATAAGAAATTTCACATTTATATTTGATATAGACACATGTCAATCTTTTGAGAGTTTTTTAAAAACCCGCTTTCGGTATAGACAATTGGAAATAATTTTAAATTAATAAAGGAAAATTATATGTTATGAATTTTCTAAAATAGAATTCACTTTTTAATTCTGAATATCAAATTTATATAAGGTTAAATTTTTGGTATTTTTCTGAAAACATTCAATTTTTAATGAATAGTGAAAAACACTGTGTTATAGTTTAAAACTGACTTTTTCTTAAATAATTATTTATTTTATTTAAATTTATTTTTTGTGAAAATAGATATTTAATATCAATTAAAGTTAAAATTTATTCATTGGAGTCATTTTATAATAAAATTATATGTATAAAAATTTATTGAACTTTTTTACGGCTTTTACCCACCTTCTAGGAGCATTTGCAAATTCTAATAAAACATAATTTTACTTCTTCTATGAATTGAAATTCAAAATATACAAGATACATGGTTTATATCAGTATGTAAAATGTGTTTTAATACAATGAAAATAATTTTTGGTGAATAGTAGATTCTATCATTTATTTACCACAGTTATAAATAAATAGGGTAATTAAAGGTAAAATGATATTATAATTATCCTAACATGTGTCCTAATTCTATTGAATAGGTGTAATTAGAACAAAAAACCTTATAAATAAAATATTATCCTTTATATCCACTTGTATTAGATCATGAAATTTATTATTATTTTATTTAAAAAATAGTTAAATGTGATAAATTCAATGTTTATTAACTAACCATTTTTTAATATAGGGTTATACATAATATAAATTCAACTATAAATATTAAATAAAAAGATAAAAATATTTCCAACATAATTTTATTTTATTTATAATTCTTAGATATTAAATAATTAAATTTATTTACTTCACAATGATTATGTAGAAATTTTCTTCTTAATGAAATATTAAAATAGTTTATATTTTAAAAATTAAAATAAATAGAATTTAAAGTCATGATGACATCCTCGAATTTTTGAGGTTAATATGACATGTTATGGTTGATTAGATATTTTTTTTCAAAGTGATAAGGTCTTTATGAATTTTACAAAAAATTACCAAATAGTGTCAATATTAACATAAATTATTTTTTAAAACAAATACTATATTATTGGTTGATATAATATTCCTAAAAATATAAGGATAGTCAAAAGGGCTTATATAAAATTATGTATGTCATTAATGAACCACTTGAGGTTATTTGGAATGTTAGAGTATGTTTATTAACCATATAGTGTAGGAACACTAGAAGACACTGTAAAAGTTAAAATATTTAACTAAGAGTTAAATAAAAATGATAAGGTTATAATGGTAACCCAAACATGTCTAAAACCTATTTGTTGAAAGGTTTTCGATCCAACCTCAACATATCTTCGAAATAAATTATTTTTAAGCCATTACAAACCAAAAATTATTTTATTTTAAAATAATATTAAATGATGTTCCTAAAGTGACCCTCGCCTCTCTTATAAAAGGGCACTCCCCTTTCACTTAATTTCACACCTCCAAATCAATTTGGCTCATAAAAACCCTTCCCAAATAACTTCCCAAATTCTTTTAATGCATCCTAGAGGCATAACATTGATCATAAATCCATCATAGGGAGACCTTTTGATCAACTCAAAAGGAAACACCCAAGGAAGAGGTAATAATTTCACCACCCTCTTTCAAGTTATTTTCTCCTTCCACTTCCTCTTTATTTTTTTGTTTCCATAACCAAATAATATACCAAGTAACATATACATAATGTTGTGTTATTATAAATATGGTATAACCATATTTGTTATTCTATCCATCCTAAAAATGACAAAGTCACCATACATGCGTACGTATGGCTTACGGTCTCCACATCGTGGAGTAGTTTTTTATTCAAACACATCATTATTTTGATTCGTATTATAATGAGTATAACTGAAGTAAATAATAAATATAACATTTTAATGATTCATTATATATGATATATCATCCAATTACATAATATTTCACCGTAAATATAGTGATATTGTCGCTCGGGCGTATGTACAACATACCGTCTCAATGAACACGATTAGATTAATTCTCCATCGTAATCATTAAAGAATAATTTTCATTTTATGATTAAAAATAATGTTTTGGAACATAATATTCTTTTGGATATGAATCAAATACATCCTATACATAACAAACATGATTTACGTAACAAAACTGATAAAGGAAATTGAATCAGTTAACAACCAATTCAATGATTCTACTAAAATATAATTAACAAAGAAATATTAGAAGATCATATATGATAAAATATTTATGCATTTAGTTATTGTATAATTTAATAACAATTATTTAAAAATTATACAGGATTTTAACCTACCCTATAATAAAGAAAATTACAAGTTAAGGGGTTTCCTATCTCACTTTTAATTCCGTGAGATTTCCATAGTTCACGGCTTATTTATTACACGTGTTGTATTGTGTTCTACCAATTGATATATAGTATCATGATTTGCTTTATATAAATTGTATTATGTGATTTATTTTTTGGTTATTAACTTTTGTTCATATGACTCGGTTCATTACAACGAGTTAAGGTTTTTTCATCTCAATTTTGTTCTCGTGAGATTAATGCTATATTTTCCACTATTACCATTTGTGTTGTGTATGTACTACATATTGCTATATTGTTTGTGTAATATACTTTAATTTATGTTTATTTACATCATCATTGTATGATCCTTTTTTCACGGGGTGCATGTTTTGAATGTCACCATGTTAGTAAAAGAAAGTTTTGAATTTCAATGTCACCTCATTCGATTTTACACATACTTCATTGATTAAATTACTACATGATTATCTTATAAATCACTATTTATTTACATACATAGAAATTTACACTCCCATTTGTGTAGATATAATTTTGATACACATAATCACCCATTTGAAAAATTCCCATGTCACCGATATAAACTTCTTAAAAGTAATTTTAACTCAATTCATATTCTTTGAGTTAAACATCCAAGTCATTGGTGTTGTCTTTAGAAGAATATGTGTGAATATCCTCTGATTGATTTACAATGAATATCCAATCATATTGAGTGTATTTATATTTTTCACACATAATTATGTCATTGATTTATCGTTAACCTAAGGATATGGTCTTTGTAAAGGAATTCATCTCAACTTATATTCTATGAAGACTTCTTTTTTGTTATATGCCAATTCACTTTTATTTGTTGTATATAATGTACTTTGACATAGTATATCATGAACCCCTTTTTATCATGATATTATAACGTTTCTATTAACTCAATTATTTTTATTCACGTGTCTCTCATTTGGTTAGGAACTCTAACTAAAATATCATTTTAAATTTTTTGAAATTTTATTCTTCAAAATCATTTTAATTAATGTCTATGTTATAAAAATGATTTTAAGTATTTTTTTATATATATGGAGATTAATTTTTTAAAATTGATATTCTTTTTAAATGTTACAAAGTGGTATGGGACACTTAGATTAAAAAATCTATTTTAAACAGCTTCTTGTTAAATAGTGATACTTTTAAATTTTTTCATGAAAAGGGATATTTTTCTTAAAGATTTATTAAGATCATTTTCAGTTATGTCAACAAAATTTACAGTATATTATTTTTCATCGCAATTTTTTTATTGTGATAAAAATATTTCATAACGTATTTAAGGTTTTTTGATGTGATTGATTGTGGATGTGTAGTTTTTATACCATTTAGGGTTTATTGATAAATTATTGACATTTCATATGCTTGGTTTAATACGAATGATTGTTATTTTTAAACCTTTTTATACGAGGAATTAATTGGACATAGTATGTGATTGGTGGAGCCCTCTATAGAACTTCTATGCATTGGTAGGTCTCATGAGATAAAATAGTGTATTAGAATAAGGTCTAGACAATATCTTATTTGTAGTATTGGAACAAGGCCTTGACTATTTAGTTATGAAGTCTTCCATTATGCATTCCATAATTATGAAATATGATATTGATATTACATGTGATTATTTGACTAGTAGAATATCTTTGTGAATAACTAAATGACATTATTTGACTTTTATTTTGCATATTATGCCGATGTTTATTTTTAAAAAGGTTATGTTTTTGTCTTATAAATTTATTTAAATGTTTGTTCTTATTTATGATTGTTTCTACAATATTTTTATCCTTATTGAGCATATGAGCTCAACCATTTCTTGTGTTTTATTTTTTCCAATATGAAAATAATTATATTACAATTAACCTGTAGGAATATTCTAAGAGAAAAAAGAGAGTTCAAAGGGGACACAATGTTGATTTTTTTATTTCATGATGTAATGTAAAACTTATGTATGTACCTAGTAAATCTAAGGATAATAAATTGATCGGTATTTCTGGACATCATTCATTGTATAATGCCAATGTTATGTAATAATTCACCAATTATGGGTAAATGGGGTCAGTGCATTACAATAATGATTTATGACACTTTGTTGGATGAATAAAGTTATTGTTTAATGTGAAAAGAAAACCCAATGGTGGTTGTGTTAATGTCCTTACCGATGATGTTGGAGAAAGTATTTTTCACTACCATTTCATATTATTACTTTGAAATAAAAACATAATAATGAAATAAATATAATTAAAACTAACAATAAATACAACAAATTAAATGAGGGAAAACTACATAGATCAAATGATTCAAATATGGAGTAATTTCATATATATAACTACCCCTAGTTAATGGGTTTTGTGTCTTTTTTATTGATATAAAATAATTTAGATTATTCTTTTCTATGGGAATAAAAAAATGGAAATTTTATTAATTAGATAATATTATATGTTTTAAATATTTTAAAAATCATTTATAATATTTTTTTCATTAACATATTAAAATTCAAGAGGTCTATGCTGTGAATTGTTGACAATCATTATCGATTTTTATGAATGATGTATATGGAATCTTTTTAGGGAAATAGAATCATGGACGTGTAATGGGGATGGATTATATACTTACTCCCTCAGCTGTATTTAGATGGTTGGAATCATCTTTTATAGCTACACACGATGGTGGTTCGAGTAGGGCTATTGATATAAAATCACAAAGGGAAATGGAAATATTTTATGAAAAATTGTAATAATTGGACTTGAGAATGAAAAAACATTACATGTGGTGGTCACCAAAGGAAAATAATATTGATTTTATAGTTTAGTAGAAGATTAGAATAACCCCTCATGAAATTTTATCCTTATAGCTCATCCTACCGAGGTAAATTTTAAATACCATAGATCATTCACAATTTTTTTTGGAATGAGTACATTACCTGGGTGAGGGTTGTTATAAGAGTGGTAATATGTATTTTATATTAGTATTAGTTTTATATTATTCTACCCTAGTAGATTTCAGGATATTTGTAATTTTTTGGGATAATATGTATAAGAGTGGTGGTTGTGGATAAGAAGAAATCATTTATAATTTATTATAGGTGGCGGATATGACACTTTTACCATACGGTGGTTTTTCCATGGAAATCATGGGAGGTTAATTATTCTGATGAGTTAATGTTCTTTATCTATCCTTATTTCATTTCCTCTAAATCCTTCAATTTAACTGCATACCATTCATGTTTTTTCTTTTATTTTGTTGTTAGTTTCATCCATGTTTTTCAATTTTTCTACTCTTATTCTCACCGTTTAAGAAGTAAACGTTTAACATTTATATATAACACATATTACATTCATTAATAAAACTTATATGGTACTTTTATTTAGAAAACCAAAATTATATGTCCTGCATTCCACATATTGTTCCATATTAATGTTTGGTTGATTTCTATATGTGCAAAATCTATTATAGATCGTTTTCCATAAGTCTAGAAATAATATGAGCTTCTTTTCTTGTTTATTATTAGTAATCAATTTTTAAAGGATAAAAATATTTTAAAAAACATGTGTTGGGGGTCAAAACCAGAAAAATGATGAAAATTTTCTCTTAAATCACTGTAAAAATTTTGAAATGTAGAAACTGAAGGCACACCATTCCGAATTAATGTTTATCCGGATAGCCTGAAATGAATATATAGTGTTTTAAAACAATAAAAAAAATGTAATGGTTAAAATCAAGTAAATTTACCTCATATTGACTTGAAATCCTCTTCCTACCATTCATGAGTTATTATTGACATGTACGAAATTAATACATGTTAATCTGACATGTGTTGTGGTCGGAATGACTTGGTAAACACTTAATAATGTTACCGAAGTATTCAAAAACAAGTGTTGGGGGTAAAAACTAGGAAAACAATTATGTATTTCTATGAAACTGTGTGAAAATTAATACCAATTATAATTTTTAATTTAGGAAATGATGTAATTTAATTCTGAATTAATTTATTCCCAAGATGGTCGTAAAAGTGTTTTTACTAATTTAAAACATTAAAACGTCCATGGAAAGATCGAAACCGTATAAAATTACCTGAAATTGAAATAAAATCATGGGAGAACCATGGATGTGTTATTTTTTACCATTAAATATAGAAAACATTACAATCTAACATGTGTTGTGGTTTTAATGACTTAGTAAACACTTCGTAATGTTACGAAGCCATTAAATACATGTGTTCGGGGGTAAAAACTAGGAAAATTATGTCTTGTTTCCACAAAATAATGAGAAAATAAAAATAAATTTAATTTCTATATGTAGGAACCACTGACATGTCATTCTGAATTAGGATTTTCCCTACATGGTTGTAAATTCATTTTTATTATTTTAAAACAATAAAACATTCATGAAATTGTCAAAACCATAAAAACAACTTCATTTTAGGTATAATTATGTTAAAATCACATTTGAGTTATTTTTTATGTGTACACATAGACAAAAATTCAATCTAAGATGTGGTTTGGACAAAATTACCTGGTAAACACTTCTTAAAGTAATAAAAGCATTTTAAAACAACGATTGTTGGTTAAAACTAGGAAATTGATTTTGGATTTCCGTGAAATTAAGGGAATTTAATTGTATATATAATTGTGAAATAGAAGAAATTAAAAAAATTCAAAATGAAATATGGTTTTCCTGGGATGGACAAAGACTAGTTTTTAGTCTTATAATTCACTAAAACATGCATGGAACAATCAAAAAAATATCAAAAGACCTCAATTGATGTGATATAATTGCATAACCAATAATGTGTTATTTTTTATATGTACACACATACATCACCTTAATATGATGTGGGGTGTGGACTTTGTGACTCATTAAGCACTTCTTAAATGTAAAAAAGTTATTATAAAAACAATTTAGGGTGTCAAAATAAGGAAAATGATGTTTGAT
Source organism: Viscum album (assembly GCA_963277665.1). Taxonomy (NCBI): domain Eukaryota; kingdom Viridiplantae; phylum Streptophyta; class Magnoliopsida; order Santalales; family Viscaceae; genus Viscum; species Viscum album. The sequence continues at coordinate 1,148,509,963 of OY728148.1, forward strand.
ATCGTAGAAATTAAAAGAAAACCCAAATAGATTGAATTTTGAGAATTTGTAACTAACGACAAATCATTGTGAATTACATTTTTTTAGAAATGGACTTAAAATGGTATTTAGTGTTTTATATCACAAAATCATGCATGAAATTGTCAAAATGATATAAAAATTATTGATATTGATGTAAATTTTAATAAAACTATGAATATGTTTTTTTGATGTGTACAGATGGGAAACATGTCAATCTGGCATGTGGTGTGGTTAAAATGACTCATTAATCATTGAATTGTGAAAGGTAAGATCTAATGGCGTGTCATTGCGAATTACGATTTTCACGGGATGGATGTAAACACGATTTTTGTGGTTTAAACATAGAAAATGTTCATAAAACTATTAAAATATAGAAAATGACACTAGATTGATTTGGGATCCTGGAAAATACACCAATGGGTTGTTTTTTATGCTTACATAACAAAAAAACAACAATTCGAATTACAGTGTGGTCATAAATACTTATTAAACACAACATAAACATAGAAAATCATATAAAAACAAGTTTCAAGTGGTAAAATATAGGGACATGATGTTGGATTTCCATTAAATTAAAGAAAAGTATCGTGTATTTTTTTGACATGTAGGAACTGACCAAACATCATTTATAATTACAATTAAATCTTGATAGCTGTAGAAAACATTTTAGTATTTTAAAACACTGATTTCTTTGTGCAATGGTCAAATAAATATAAAATGAACTTATGTCGACATGAAATCATTGTACGACCACTGATGTATTGATTTTGAATTATATGACATGTTGTGATGTTGAATTATTTAAAAAAATTATTCTGTAAATTTTAAGCACACCACACATCTATTTAATAATTAATTCAAATATTTATATATCTCTTTTATATTTTTAGTACTGAATAATATATTAAGTACATATTTTTATGATGTGAATGTTTATTCCTTATATATTTGTTTTTTATATCAAAAGATATTATTTTCCACTAACATTATAACAATTTCAATTTCCAACGTCCTTAATATATTTCTTTTTTGTCTTTTCCCATTCGCATTATATTTTTTAAATGTTATGGTGTTCATTGTGTGTTACATGTGCTTGAAGTAGTCTAGAAATCTGAAAATTATGTTCCATTAAAATCTTCATATGTTATTAGTGTTTGTTCTTAGTATCTGTGGAATACCAAAATATTATCAATTAATATACTGAAATTCTAATTTACTATGTTTATTTTTAATTTATGTTTTATTTGTTTGTTACAATTAATGAGATGAAGTGGTTGGTTTAATTTTATGGGATGATGTAGTGGTAGACATATGTAGTTTCGGTTGTGTTGTGAATTTATATAGAGTATCTATTGTTGTTAGACATGTTTTATATGTATATATTGATGACTAAGGTATTGGTTCAAAGATGTATGGTTTGACTGATACATTGATTATGGTGACTCTGGTTTTTTGTATATATGAATGTAGATCCGTGATGTATGATTTATGGATTTATCATACATTAATGTTTTTGTTTATTAAATGTTATATTTTTTAATTTTTAAAGTGTTTTTAAAAAATTAATAGGATTTTTTATTAAAAATATTTTTTTAGTAAAGACCTCTAATTACATTAAATGAAATATTTTTATCATATTTTATTATTATCATCCACAAAAATAAATTTTCAGAATTATGTTTAATAATGGTTATTTTATTTTTATTTATTTTTCCAACATTTATTTCTTTTATAAAAAAAACTATTTTTAATTTCTCCCAAAATGAATCATAGATAAATGTAAAAAAATTAATGAAAACACTACTAAAATACTAGTGACCATATAATACTCAACTATTTTAACCATGATCTCTATATTATTAGCAGACATTTTAAACAACAACTAGTCCACAAAAAAATACTTCTAATACCCTTTTGTTATTTAGTGTATATCTTGTATATTCGATGATTCCATACATTGGACCAGCCATTTCTATTATGGAAATAGAAATCATGTGGAAAACGGGATTTTTTATCCGCAACATAAATGGTGGGAGGATGGATGGCTAACTAACCCCCTCAGGCCCCGCTCTCTTCTCGTTGAGATTAATTTTGATGGTATGCATGACGGTTAAATTTTCCTTGTATTTGGTTATAGGGATGTGATGTCTTGTTGTTATTTTACACACATAAATGTCAAGATATATTATCCAATATATTATTATAGGTACATTGTGTATAGGTTGTCATAGATTGAGGAATTTACTTGGTGTGGGGTCATGTTGGATTATGAAATAATACATCCTGTTTGATACATGTCTTATAGGCTATGGTGGATCTAAGAAACTAGATGGTTACAATAAAAATATATATGGACATGAAGATATGATTTTGTGATTAATGTGTTTAATATTGTTATTCTTATACCATGTTCACTTGGGCTAGATTATTTTAGATATCGATGTCTCATGATGCGAATCTTTTGGGGGAAGTGAATAATAATAGTATGGAAGTGGGAGTGGGGTACCGTTGATTTTTATTATTATATTATATTCTCATTTATATTATATATAGGGTTAGATTTTTCCATGTTGAGGGTAGAAAAGTAATCTACATATTTAGATGATATGTTTGTTTCACTATTATTCACAATTCATTCACATGATATATTTTCGTTTTCATGAGATGAATCTTGAAGGATCTAGCTATGTAAACTATATTTCATTACATATTTATATATAAATATATTTTTATGTCCTATAGATATGGTTTCTTTTTGTTATTGATATTATGAGCTCATAGTTTTACATAAGAAATTTGTAATTCCTGGTCAATGCCCTCAAGTCCATTTTGGCACATCTTGTTTTCCATTCAGTTGTTATTGTACTATATGGGATTGTATGTTTTCACCTTGGATATATTTATATGTATATATATATATTAATTGGATCTTGATATTTGTATATTCCATGTCAATATCGTCACCATGTTCTCATAGAAGGTATTCCTTCTAATATGTATGTTTATTATACCCTCATTGCATGTCACCAACTCAGAACCTATATGATGCATAACTTATATAGTCATAACCTCACTTCTCTTATTTATAACATAGGATACATACACTTTTGGGGTAGTGTTCAATATAATAATAGATATTGAACATAATTTATTATACACTTTTTATATGTAATAATGGTAGAAAAATATTTTTTTTGGATATATTTTATTGTATGATTGTCAATGTGTATAGTCTATTAAAATCATCCACCAATAACATTATTTTTTCATTGATATTTATTTTTCATAATTTTTTATTTCATTATAGTTACATTGTTATATATAATGTTTATGTTTATAAATTTATATAACTCATTTTATGCATTTTTTTCCTTCCAAATTAGACGAGTTAATTGTATTCTATTAAATACTATCTTAATGATAATGATTGGGACTCTACTATATTAAAAGTATAATTTTGTTTTATAGTTTCCACTTAAAAAATCATAGGGATAATATTGTGAATGAACATTAAAAAAATAGTTGGCATTTTGAGACTATAATTTTAAATAGAAGGATTATAATTGTCACATATATGACTTATTGTAATGTTAAATTTCATTTAATTTCAATTCATGCTTTGTTTTGTGTGTTTCCCAATATTTTATGAAGGAATGGGTGAGTTCTCATGAAATAGGCCAAACCATTAGCCCAATTCCATATTTAAAAATAAATTTTCCTTCATGTATAACTCCTATACTTTTAATCATTTTTCATACATTTTAATTCATAGTTATCATCCTCTAATCTATTAGCATCACCATATTAATTTGGGTAATTTAAGAATCCATAATAATGATGGATATGAGTTTTTATTTAAGTGATTGGGCCTGCCCGACAGCTCATTTATTACATTAAAATTATTTTATAATACTTTAATATCTCGTTCAATAGTTACAGTGTTTTTTTGATTCCACCTCTACCCCAAGCCCAAATACCGAAGGCCTGCCCCCATGCTCTCCTCCTCCACTTTGGATATTGGTTTAATCCCGAATATGGATGAAACTTCTCAGAATTTCTCCAATCACCCATATTTGATGACGTAAATTGATAAATACATAAATCCTTCATTTCTCACTCTTTTCCCCAATTCCAGTTCTTAAATGATCTCTTCAACCTTTTAAAAATCTCCCTTGAGTTTTTGGCGGTTTTCAAATTCAGCTTCTAGTGTATTTGGGGTAGTTTCTTTAATATTTTTCAAGGTAAGTGATTCCTTCTTGGTTTCTTCCATCTTCCTTAGTGTTTCCTCCCTCTTTCATTATGTTATAACATATCTAGAATTTCTGGTTCGAACCAAGGGTTTGGTACAGTGTATTTTGGGTCAAATATTATGGTCTAGGGCTGGATTTATCTTCGTGTGGTGCGGTGGTGGTGCAGTTGATGTTTTGCACCAAGTTTGGAGGGATTCGACACTTTCGGTAGGTGATTACATGGTTAACCATTTTTGATGATTTAGTTTTCTTTTTTTATTATTTTTTCATGTTCCCTATATGATTTGTGTGGTGAGAAAACTATTTTTGAGGGATTTGGTTAAGCAATTAATTTTATAATTACATTTTGGTTGAAGTTGTTACCTTTCCGAATGTAACACATGTGGTATCATTTGTGGTAGTTTTATAAAATATGAAATCGATTTATTAGTTGTTGAAAAGGGTATAAAAATATGTTCTATTATTTTTTTAGTGTCATGCGGGCCTTGTAAGGGGGTTTTTGTATTAGTTTTGTCGTGTAAAACTATGTTATTCTTCTTAAGATCATTTTATGAAAATGGGTGTTTTTATTTGTATGTTTCACGGTATTATCCACGGTGATTTTATAACACTTGAAAGTTGTTTTATAAATGTATCTAGGGATACCAATTCTACTTTGGATGTGTATTGGTGTGGTTTTGTCCTTGAAATATGGTTTTGTAATGGGTTTTATGAAAAAATATTTTGTATACTCTTTGGAATTTATTTTGGAAGAATTATATGATTCAATGATGAGTGTAAGTGGTGAAAACCATATTGGAAAAATGTTTCTGTGTGTGTATATTATGAAATGGTATATTTTATATGTGAGAGGTGTGGTTTTGTGATGTTTTCCATCATGGAAATGTTTAACAAAAATAGTTGATGGATTTACTAAAGTGTGTAAGAGATGTGAAAGTGATGTGGGAGGTTTTGTGTGAGTGGGATGTGAAAAATGGACTTTGGTTATAAAAAAGGTTAATATGTAACATGTGATTGGGATTTTATGTTATTTTTAATATATTGGAATGGTTTTACAAAACAGATTAATGGATTTGTGGATGTGTTAATGAAATGTGAAAAGTGTTGTGGGCTATTTTTGTGTGAGTCAGATTTCAAATCAATTTGAATGAAAAGTGGACTTTTGTGACTTGTGTGGTATACATGATGGCTGTTTAGTAAATTTTTTATGAGAAATTTATATTTTCAGCTGTAAATTATATTTATTGACTTGTTGAACTTGTTTGAGAAAAAAGAGAAAACATGGGTATCTGGGTGGGTGGGCGTGTACTAGTATGTTAGTGAATCCGTGGGGTTTGGCCTCGGTTTCACATACCAATATTGACGCTTAAAACACTAACTAAACTATTATATTGATTATTGGGGACCACTATGTTATGGGTATGTTCCGTGATAGGGGATCGTGCACGAGAATGTATATTTGTGATGGTTATTCTCACCGAGATAAGATGTACCTCAGACCCACAACGAGCTAATGCCAAAGGGTTATTTCCAATTGCTTGTTCTCATTAGATCACTTATACTTACTGTCAGTATACGGTATCTTTGGATTAAAAATTTAGTTGCTTTTTAATTTAATTTAAATGTTTTGAATCTTTAAATTAGCCCACTTGAAAATTGATTTTCTAGTTGAATCTATTAGAAATTGTAACTAAAAATTTCATGTTTTTGAAAAAATGCATGATTTATATCTTTGAATGTTTATCGCATGGATTCTATTATTGGTGTTATTATACATGGAATTTAATCACACAATACTTACACACTTGGGTGTAAGATGACTTAGTTTTTTCTTGTCGTAGGTTGGGTACAGTTTTTTCTTCCAGTGTTTCGGGTTTTTAGCTGGTCCTTGGTGGTTAAGTCTTTTGGAGATGGCTTGAGGGTGGTGACCCTTTCCATGAGAGTTCTTGGGATGTCATTATTTGGTTTTATACCTTTTTAATGGTCTTTAAACATACTTTTAACTTATGTGATTTAGTTCTCAAATTTCATAAAATTCCGTTTAAGTTACGAAATCCATATTTGTTTTATTGATTTTGGTTGTTGTTTAATGTTTATAAACTCCGTTCAATCATTCCAAAATTTTATTTTACGATACCCGGGAACCTGTTCCAGCCTGTAGGGATTGGGAACGCCCTTCAGTACTTGTCTTGGGCCGATTTTCATGCAGTTATTGGTGGTTACCAGATTCATTTTGTGAAAAAATGGTATCACAGGTAGTTCTGGTTAAGTATTTTGGGAACGTTATTTGGAGAACAATATGGATAATATGGAGTTAGTATTGTTGGGACATGGTATTTAAGATATGATTAGTGTGCCTGATCACCACACCTCATGACGGGATTCGATTCTCTAGGGGAATTCAGGATTTATATGAGTCATTTTGATTTCTTCAATTGATGATTATTTGGGGAAATGAAAAGAGAGATGCTTTAATGGTCTTGGTGAGATCGTAGGGCCTGAAAATCCATGTGGATCCAGGTATATTAACAAAAAAATTCATTGTGACGGTGATGTAATTGAAATGTGGCCTCCAACAATATGTCCAAGTCACCCACTAAAACTTGTTTCCTCTCGCATTGTCATGTGTTCTTTATTTTTGAAATCATGGTACATTTGTTTTAAATTGACTTGGTTTTAAGAAGCGTAAGGTTTTTGTGAAATTATTTTCTAATAAAGAGTGAATGGTTAGATTTTTTAAAATGGATAACTGATTTTTCAGAATTTTATTTGAATGGTAAAAGGAATGTTTTCACCACTTTTGATAGCATGAACTACGTCATGGTTGGTTTTGAAAAAGATATTCCAATAGAGTTTGATAAACGATTGAAAGGTTTTTTAATTGAATGAGGTGATTTTTAGTTGATTTGAATAACATTAATATGATTATTAAGTGGAATGATTGTCCCTTTTTGAAAAAAAAAATTCAATGCGGTAACTGGGTTTCGATTTCATGGTTTGCGGTCTTGAGAAAAAGGAAGTATTGGTTGATTGTTTTAGTTTTGAAAAGAGGAATGAGTTTTTGTATTAACCTTTATTATTTTCATGAGTGACCACATGCATGGGGTTTTATGGGATGTTGTAAGGTTAGTGGAATGACTGGATGAGTGGTTTGATGGATATGAGGAGGGTGCCCAGTGTGGCACGAAAACATGCATGTGAGTGGCCCATGGGGTACTATTGAAGGATATTCTAACTGTTGAACCATTTTTTTCAAAGAAATGTGTTTAAAAGGAAAACATGATGTCTTGATGAGTTTTTTTGGATGGATTGTATAATGTTTTTTTTCGAAACGCCCTGACCCCAGTTACCGAGAGTCGGTGCATTATTACATAACATTGGAGTGGTACAAAGAAATCATGTCCTGAAAGACCAATTAGTTTAGTAGCCCTGGAAATACTAGATACATTCATATGTATGAAATTACATTATAAAATAAAAAACTACAAAAACATTGTTCAAATAAACCACACTCATATCACCTCAGACTATCCCCGTAGGTTAGTCATAAAATACTTCTTCGCATCCTAGGAAAAATAAATCATAGAAAGGGGTGAGCTCTGATTCTCTGTAAGGATAACAATATAGTGGATACTTTTATAAATAATCATAAACATTTAATGAAAGTTCTAAGACTAAAACAAATACCATTTAACCACGAACTTCAGTATAATACGAAAAAGGTAAAATCAAATAATTCTACTTACAAATTCATATGGATAATCTACTATTTGAATAATCACAGGCAATATGATTAGCCACTTTCATAATGATGGAATGCATACTTCCAGTCTTCATTACCCCATATTCAAGGCCTTGTTCCAAGAATACAAATAAGGTTTTTTCATGGGCTTGTTCCAAGAAACTAGTTTGTCTCATGAGACCTATCGAGGCATTTTGGAGCTATTTTAGGCTCCACCCATGACTTTCTAAGTCCAATGCATTTCTCATATGAAAATGTTTAAATATGACATAAACATTATTATTAAAACTAGGAAACAAAATGTCAATAATTTATCTATAAACCATGAATGGTATAAAAATAAGACATCCAAAGTCAAACATATCACAAAACCATCAAAACAATATGGATGTATTGTATCATAATAAATAAACATCAAATAAGCACTCAATCCATCAAAGGATGTTGACAAATATGAAATCAAAACATTTTTTTAGAAATATGTATTTCTATTTGGAAATCATTTAAAAGTCATATAATTATAAAAGTGAACATTTATTTTGAAAATATTCATATAAGCTTGTAAGTTAAACATCTATGATGTTATAACGGCAGAAAATATCTGCGCCCGTCGTATAAGATAAAAGAAACATTATTAACTTAATTTTGTCAAAAAGTTTATAAGGTAACTTGTTTGAAAAAAGACGGAAACATTTCTTTCAAAAAAAATTATAAAAAGTAAAAAAATGTATAAATTACAATAACCCATAGTCTAGTAAATAGTAAAATGTTTTGGAATACATTTTTAAGAAACATGGATGTGGATGGTAAAGAGGTCCCAGTAAATACTTACATAAAAATAACTTCAGATAATAAAGAGATTGTGAAATTAACCCTTACCTAGTTCATTTCCATGTTCAAGGGTAGGTTAACTTCCTTTATAATGGTTAAATCATTGTTATTAAATTATAAAGAACCATATACATTAATATTATATCATATATGACATTATTAATATTTATTTGTTAATGATATTTCAGTAGTATCATCGTTTCGGGTGTAAACTGATACATTTTCCAATATATGATTTGTTATGTAAGTAATGTTTATTATGTATATGAAATATATTATTCATATTCAGAATTATATTAAGACTTTAGACATTATTTTTAATCATCAAATGAAAACTAGTCTTGAATGGATATGATGGGGAATGAATCTCATCTCGTTCGTGGAGACGGTATTCTATATGAACGCACGAGCGACAATATCATTATTTTGAAATTAAAATCGTATAAAATTGGATGGTATATCATATATACAGAATAATTATCATGTTATATTTATTAATTACATCATTTATACTCAATATTATACCTATCCAAATGATTGTGTGTTGGAATAACAAACTACACCACGACGTGGAGATGACAAGTCGTACGTACGCACGTATGGTGACATGTCATTCATAGGATGGATAAGCTAATGAATATGGTTGTACCATTTTAATTTTAACATTATCTTATATAAAATATAATGGAGTTATTATTTTAGAATGGAAGCAACAATGAAAGAGAATGTTTAAGAAGAAAAGAACTTGAGCAAGGTGATGAAATATTTACCTCTTCTTCGGGTTCATCTATTTGATTTGATAAAAAGAGATTCTTAGTTTGGATTAATGACTAAAATAATGCCTCTACGTTGAAGGGAGGATTGTTGAGAGGATATTTGGGTAGGGTTTGGCTGAGACAAATGGCTTTGATGGTGTGCATTTGACAGAAGGGTAAGTGACCTTTTATAAGAGGGGTGAGGGGAACCTTAGGAAAAGATAGAAATATTATTTTATAATAAAATCATTCTCAGTTTCTAATGGATAAAAAATGATTTATTATAATAATAAGATGGGGATGGGTTGAAAACCACTAATCCAATCTGTTTTAGACAGGTTTGGGTCACTATATTAACATTATCTTCTAGATTTAACTCTTAGTTAATTAGTTTGACATTTACCATGTCTCTTTGTATTTTTATATATTATGGTTAATAAAAAAACTATAAAGTTACAAAAGAACATCAAGTGGTTCATTAATTAAATATAAAATATTATTTTTGACCATTGTCCTAACCTTATATCTTTAGGAATATAATATCAATTAATAATATAATATTTTTTTTTAAATCATTTATGTCAATTTTGAAAATATTTGATATTTTGTTATTGTTAAATTCATAACCGCATTATTACTTAGACAAAAATTCATTTAATCAATAAAAACATGTCCCTTTAACCTATAAAATTCTTTTATGTCATAAAAACATTAAAATTATATTTATTTTAATATCTATAATAGCATTTGTTTGATTCATTCATTAATAAGGAAAAATTGCATCATCATTGTGTCAAAAATAAATTTATTTATTCAATTTCTAAAAATTATAATTAAAATACTATTATGTAGTAAATAATTTTACATTTCTAATTAATCTTTATAGTAGAAAAGAAGAGATATAAAACCCTGTGTAAAAATTGTTTTACTAAAAGATATATGTTTATATCATTTTTGTATTAAATTAACTTAATTAATATAAATTCTCATTATGACAAAAAAATTTCTACATGGGGTCCCAAAATCGAACCAAGGATGCCCATGGTCGGACATTTATCATAAATTATGGTTATAACATGTTTTAGGGTAATTTAATATTATTAAAATATTATTTTATTACCCTTGTTTACCCGATTTACACTTTAACCATGGTAAATAAAATATTTTCATAATAAATTATTCAAAATATACAAAAATAAAAGTGACCTATTTACACAATTTTTACCTCCTAATTCTAATTAATGAATCCATTTTTATATATTCTAAACATAGAAGTGGCCAAAATTAATTTAAAATTAATTCTCTTTATCAAAACAAAAAGCGTGTTTTTAAGAAATAATAACAATCAAATGATTGACACTTGCTTAGGTCGAGTGTAAATGTAAAATTACACCCAATGACCAAAATTGGATTAAATATTATAAATGTAATGTAGTTAAACTTTAAAACCACTCAATACTTTAAATTACCACTATATATTATTTTTATTAAAAAAGATTCTTGTATTTAAAATTTCGTATTTTTCAATATTCATAAAAAACAGAATGTTTTTAGAAAAATTCCAAAACTTCATCGTACGCTAATTTTGATATTCCAACCCCAAAAATGAACTATGTTTTGAAAGATAATATTAATAATATTTCAAAAGTTGGGTATTTCTATTCATAATGTCTAGTTTGATTGGTCGCGATGTGTTAGAATCTCGAAGTTGCGTACAATGCAAGCTATTGCATTATTCAAAGGAAAACATACCATGGAAGCTTGTGGTGTTACATTCTACCGTCCTTCAAATAACTTCATCCATGAAATTTATATAATATTAAATTATAAAACGATTTATGTGGTTCTTCATCATAATATCCTCGGGATCTCACATTGTGTTGTCTATATTATGGTTTCTCCATAGAACTTTTACCAGAGGAGTCGTCTGTTTTTTCAACACCTTTTCTCTTGTATCCAGAACCAAGACAACCTTTTCACAATAAGACTGATCAGGTTCCAATTCTAATTCCTAGTAGGTATGTACATGTGTTGAAAAATATTACCTGGAACACATCATGAACTTTAGAGAGACTTGGTGGCATTACCAAACTGTAATCTACAACCCCAATTCGTTTTAGGATTTCCAAAGGTATGATGTTACTGTGACTCAATTTACCATTCTTACCGAAACGTAAAATGACCTTCCATAGAGATAACTTCAAAAAAACATGATACCCTACCAGAAATTTCACATCATTCCTTCAGTTATCAGCATATATCTTCTACATACATTGAGCTGCTTCGATGTCGGTTTGGATTACATTAACATTTTCCATCGTTTCCTCAACATATTCTATGCCAACAAGTTTTCTGTCACCAAAATCATCCCAAAAAGTCGGTGTATGACATCTCTTTCTATATAACACTGCATATAGTGTCATCTGAATACATGAATATAAGATATTGTTACAGGAAAAACTATTAGAGGTAAATATTGATCCCACATAACTTGAAAGTCATGTGAGTAGGATCTCAATATGTCTTCTATGGTTTGAATAGTCTGTTCTAATTTTCCATCAGTTTGAGGGTGGTAAGGAGTGCTCAAATGAAGTTCTGTATCTAGGGATTTCTAAAGACTTTTCCAGAATATTGATGTAAAATGGGGATCATGATCAGAAACAATCGATAGTTGTACTCCATGATGTCATACAATTGCATTAATATATATTCTTTCATAGCGTTCAAGTGGTAAATCTTCTCTTATATCATGAAAATGTTCTAGCATTGTAAGATGATCAAAAATGACCCATATTGCATCATTCCTTCAAGGATTCTATGGTAGTTCCATGAAAACATCCATTATAATATTATCCCATTTCCACTCAGGTATGGGAAGAGGTTGCACGAATCCTCAAGGTTATTGCCTATGAGCCGTCACTTATTGACAACCATACACATTGAACCAAAATCAGAAATCCCCCTCTTCATGTTGTCCCACCGAAAATGTTCCCTAAAATCTCTAGAAATTGTAGTTCTCCCATGGTGTATAAAGAAATTGGAGCTATGAGCATCATCAAACAATTCTCTTTTTGGATCAGGTATATCGGGAACCTAAAGTCTCTTCCCAAATTTCAAAATTCTTTTTTCATATATGAAGTCACTCAATCTCCCATTATTCACAGTTTTAATCTTCTTTTAAAACTCCTCATCATCAGCCTAATAACTCTTTAACATTTCTATTAAATATGGTTTGGAAACCATTTGAAAAATCATTGATGTTTCACATTCCATGGTTATCACATATCCATCTTTACTAGATCAATGTATATAGGATTTTTTTCAACTCTTATCTTGTTCAAAACTCCATTATCATTTCTACTCAAAGCATATGCCACCTTATTTCCCATTCCCCGAGTGGTAGTGTATAGTGCAATTGTAATCCTTGAGTAGATCAAGCCATTGCCTTTGCCTCATGTTGAGTTCTTTTTTGGGCGAAAATATACTTCAAACTCTTGTGATCAGTATAAATATCACATTTTTAACCATATAGATAGTGTCTCCATATCATCAAAGAAAAAATTACAGCTGGTAACTCAAGATCATGAGTATTATGGTTTTATTCATGAATTTTTAGTTGTCGTGACACATAAGAAATAACCCTATCATTCTTCATAATGAAACATACAAGTATTTTCTTTGAAGTATTACTATAAATAACAAACGTGTCATTCCGTGATGGTAGAGTCAATATAGGATCATTTACTAATCATCTCTTCAGTTCTTCAAAAATAACATTCACAATCTTTATTCCAAACAAATTTAACCCCTTTACGTGTGATCTTGGTTAATGGGTTTTCCAATCAGGAGAAATTAAAGACAAATTGTCGATAATAACCTGCTAAACCAATAAAGTTGTGTTCCTCAGTTATTCTCATCAGTGATGGACATTATTGGATTGCCTTTCTATTTGAAGGATCAACAGATATTCCATCCTTAGAGATGATATGGACATGAAAAGTAATCTCTTGAAGATAGAATTCACACTTTATAACTTCCCATATAATACATTTCTTCTAAGAGTCTTCATAATAATGTGCAAGTTATATTCATGATCTTATTTTCTCTTGGAGTATACCAAAATATCATCAATAAATACCACTACAAAGACATCATGATATTCCTTGAATACTCTATTCATTAGATCCATGAATATAGATGGTGCATTAGTTAGCCCAAAAGGAGTTACTGTAAACTCATAATACATGTACCTGGTTCAAAATGTTGTCATCAGAATGTCTTCCTTCTTCACACACAAATGATGGTATCCAGATCTAAGGTCAATCTTTGAATAATATTGAGCTCCATGAATTTGGTCAAATAAATCATCAATGTGAGGTAGGGGATACATGTTCATTATTTTTATAGAATTTATCTCCATTTAGTAAATGCACAACCTCATAGATCCATCTATCTTCTTAACAAAAGGGACAAGGTTCTCCCCATGTAGAAAAAGTAGGGATAATAAATCCATTGTTTCGTATTTCCTCTAGTTGTGTATTTATGTCCACTAATCCCACAGGGTCTATTTTATAAGGGGTATTTGATATGGGCCTTGAACTAGGAATTAAATCAATGGAAAACTCAATTTCCCATTCTGGAGGATGTCATGGTAAATCTTATGGAAACACATCAACATATTCTAACACAATAGGTACATATTCTATTTGAACATTCATTTCCTCTACCACAGTTATTTCAATATCTTCCTTCCTAATAATTGAATTTAGTTGAGCAACTAGGGGTTGATCTATATAAGAATTAGGTGGTGTCGATTCTGCACTAAAGATAAGGTGTTCTTTATCATCGTCATCAAAAATAGTAACCACCATCTTCTTACAAAAAAAAAATTCATCATAGTCCAAAATCCAATCCATATTGAGGATTATATCAAATTCAATCCTGGGTATAATGATGAGATCAGCCGATAAAAAACATTTATTTTCCATAATGGGGACTGACTAATTCACATTACTTTGTTGCAATGATACTTCCCTTTGGAGTTTTGTCTGACAACTCCCTTGTAAAATAAAATCATAATTTTCTAATTTTCTTTGAAAACATGGAATATATTAAAAAATGTAATGATTTTGAATCAAATTATGCATTTGATAAACATGAGGAATTCGTTAAATTACCTGTCACTATATCTTTTGGAGCTACAACCTCAAAATTAGTGATATAATAATCTTGGCCTTGATCCATTATCCTTTTCTGATGTAAGTATCCTTGTCGCTGAGGAAATTCATTTTCATAATTCCCCCTTTCTCTTCAATAGTATCATTCAACATTGACATCCTATTTCTTCCTCTTGCAATCACGAGATTATTGGCCTTTTCACTACACTTGTAACAGACTCTCATTCCCTTCGGGCAAGTATCTGGGTGTTTCATCCCACTTTTATTGTAGGATGGATAATCCACTTTTCCCTTTTCCCCCTTATTTCCATTTCCAGGGTGTTCGCCAGATCTCTTCTTCTCTTTCTTTTATTTACAGTCGTACGACTTAGAGAATTACTTTTCTGTCGTGATAACACATGAGACATTGTCTTCATATGATGTGAAATAATGTGAGAATAATTTTCGATGGAGAAAATGTTTTAAAACATGAAAGAAATTATCAATCTTACTTCTTTGGTTATGAATATATTATGCAGCATGCCTCGCGTACCTCGTAATGTTAGCTTCAAACATTAAGACATTCTCATCCTCTTTTTTTCTTCAAACTCTAAAAATTATTTTCCATATCAACTTCATGTGTAACACCCCAAGCTTTCACGATACGCCTCTCTTTCAATAATGCAATAGCTTGCATTGTACACAAGTTCGAGTTCTAACACACGGCAACTAATAAAATTAGCTGTTATGAATAGTAATACCAACTTTTTAAAATTATAGAAATTTTATATTTCAAAATGGACTTCAATTTTTTATTCGTAATATCAAAATTATCCTAAGTTGAATTTTTTGTAATTTTCTGAGAACTTCCATTTTTTATGAATAGTGAAAATACATAAAACAACTTTTCTAATCAAAATAATTTATAGTGATAAATTATACTATTGATTGGTTTTAAAGTAAAATTAGAATATATTTTTACCATTTTATCCAATGGTGCTCATTAGAATTAATTTCACTTTGAAAATCGACATAAACAATTGGCAATATTTTCATATATATTGTTTCTTAAAAACATGCTATTTGTTGTGACAGTGGGAATTAGTTATAAAATTAATTAATGCAACTTATATGTTTGGAATTTTATAAAATAGACATCATTTTTGAATTATGAATATCAATTATAGCTTACGGTGAAATTTTGGGATTGTTCTGAAAAACATCAATTTTGATGAATAATGAAACCACTAAGTGGTAGTTAAAAAAACCGATTTTTCATTTAAATGAAACATTACCACTTCTTTGATTTGATTTTCAAAAATCCGACATACATGGTTTTCATTAGGAAGTAAAATTTGGTTCAATGGGATTAAAATAATTTTTTGGTGAATAGTAACTTTTAAGTTTAATTAATCGCGATTAAAGGTAATTAGTGAAATTTAAGGTGAAAATGATATTATAAAAATATGAAAATACATTTACACATGTCCTACCCATATTGGATGAGTCATGTCCGACCAATACAATCCATGGGTAAAATTGGGGACCCCATGGAGCCACTTTGGTAGGAAAATGTCATTAAAAACCTTTTATTTAATGTTAAAATACAAATGTCACAAACATGAGTTGTTTTACTAAAACAATTTTTAAATGGGGTTATAAAAGTCATAATTTGGACTATAAACATTCATTATAAAGCTAAAAATATTTCCAACATCATGATAATTTTTTTATAATTTTTAGACATTAAATAAATTAAATTATTTATGACACCATGATGATGCAGCGATTACCTCATTAATTAACGATTTAAAAAATGAAAAGATAATGTCAACTCTAAGACATACTCATGTCAAAAACCTATTGTATGATTATATTTAGAACCCTTATCACCCTAGACTCGAAATATATAAATGTGGGACCTTTAAAATCCTAAACTCATTATATAATAAAGTAACATTTCAATCTTTCCAAGAGTGCCCCTTCTCTCCTCTTATAAAAGGCCCCCACCTCTACCACCTTATTCACACTATAAAGCCATTTCGCTCGGCCAAACTCTGCCCAAATACTCTCCCAACTTCCTTCTCTTACTCCTAGAAGCCTCAGATTGGGCATAATTCTTCCCAAGGAAGCCTTTGGCTCAAATCCAAAAGAGTAACCCGATTTTAAGGTAATGTCTTCTCTTATGTTATTTTGTTTATTTTTCTTATCCATCCCCCTAAAATCTTTTTATTCATTTATTTTGTAACAAAAACAGTATCCTCCATATACCAGGATGTTTTTATAAGAAGTATTATAGCTACATTTACACACACCTACATCTAATGGTTAAAGAACATACTGTTTCTGTGGATGGCGAATTTCTGCCTCACGAAATGATGATTGTTCAACACTCATATAACACCTTCAAAGGTGGCCATTAAGATGTCACTATATTTATATATGATATATAATATGTTTATTTTTTAGATAATATTCTTCATTTTTCATTTATGGCATACCTTTATGATTTCCATTATGGGTAAACGCGATGATTTCATTTTAGGAAGTGCGGACTACCGCCCCCTCAAAGTGATTTGAATCGTTAATGCCATATGTGGGATGTATAAAGGATGGAGTAAATGATATTATATATGATATTACACTGGAATTATAATATACCTTTATATCATTATGATTTCATTCCATTAAATACGAAATAGAAATGAAAGTAGCGTGCATGCGTACGTAAGGCTTACCATCTCCATGAATGGTGCATTTCATTTCTTACCTCTAAATGTTACGTAATATTATGAATGAATGTATATACTGGATATATATGATATATATGATATCTAAGTCCTGAATATAATTCTGGATATAATGGATATTTCACCACATGAACAACTTGTAATTATAAGAAGTTTATTTTTCACTCAAGTACCAAAGATCGACAAAATGACCGTTATTAACATAAATAATTACATAATTTTCATAACATGGTAAGGGGATAATAAACTTGAAAAAGGTTCTTAAGAAATTAGATATTAACTCTAGTTTATTCTTCAGGAGTTTAAAGAACGTTCGAGTCAAGTCAGACACAAGGTAAGGGAACTTCTTAACCCAATTTCCGTTCTTTGGGTTAATCTCCTACTTTCAAATTATGTCATGATATTATTATGTCATATCTTGTATTTAAAATTTCTTTATGTGTACTTAAAGTTAATACACATAATAGATCTATTTTATTTAAAAAAAGATCTTTGTAAAGGACCTCGTCTCAATCTCCATTCATTGAGGCATATTTTGTTTTATACACAAATTTCTTTTATACGGTGTATAAACCCCTTTGACTTTTACATTTATTCAAAAGGAATTTATTTATACAAATAAATTTATTAAAAAACAAAAGGGAATGTTTTTTTTTCATACGTATGCGGCGACAACGACTTCTCCGCTGTCGTGACCATTATTTGAATTTCGGCTTCTACTACCAGCCATAAAATATTCTTAAATGAAAAATAAATATAGATATTTAATTTTGTTTTATTTTGGTATTGAAAATGGTTTTTGAAAGTATTTTTATTATGTAAATGTGTTGTATTGATATCTTGTGATTGAAATGTGTAAATTTTAAGTTTTATTTTATGCATGTTTTAGGTGATACGATTATGTTATGGTTTATGATATGTTTAAACCTTTTCATATGAGGAATGCATTGGACTTAATAAGTGATGGGTGGAACCCGATATAGCTCCTCGATGCATCGGTAGGTCTCATGAGACAAACTAGTGTCTTGGAACGAGGCCTTGAAAAAATCTTATTTGTGGTCTTGGCACGAGACCTTGGCTACGTGGTTATGATAGTCTGGCATTATGCATTCCATCATGATGAAAGTGGTTATTGATATTGCATGTGATTATTCGACTAGTAGAATATTCTTGTGAGTATGTAAATGGAATTATTTAATTTTATTTTTTCCATATTATGCTGAAGTTCAAGTATAAAAAGGCTTTTGTTTTAGTTATACATTACCTTAAATGTTAATGTTTATTTATGAAAGCATCCTCAATATTGTGATCCTTACTGAGCATCTGAGCTCACCCCTTTCAATGTTTTAATATTTTCTAGGATTTGAAAAAGTATTTTATGAATGACCTGTAGGGATAATCAGAAGAGGATATGAGTGTGCACTATGGAGACTTTATTATTGTAGTTTTTCACTTTATGATGCAATGTAACATTTATGAATGTATCTAGTGTTTCCAAGGCTACTAAACTAATCGGTCTCTTGAGGCTTGATATTTTTTTATCATGGAAATGTTACGAAATAATGCACCGACTCTGGGTAACTAGGGTCGGGGCGTTACAGTTGGTATCAGAGGTAGTTTAGTACTAACCTTGGAAGCTAGATTTAGATAAACACTGATTACAGCACATAGCCCAAAGATAGACTTTGAGGATTAGTATAGAAGAACTTCCTAGAATTTTGGTATTATATGGATTTTGTGAGTTTTCCAAGCAATACATCCCTGTCTAGATACGAGCAGGTAGAGGCGGCTCTGGCACAGATGTACCTAGTGGTAAAACCCGAAAACACTACTTTGAGCTAGACTCGAACGAGAACTCGTGCACGACAATGGGCCTTGTTGCACTCTTGGTTACGACACTCCTGGGGGATATTCTTAGGATAATTCTCATTTTCTTTATAGACCACTATGAAGGGTTATTAGTATATACTTCCACAAAGAAAACATTTATTATGATTATGGATTATATCCATAAATACCTCAATTTATGATAAGTGTTTTTCAAGTTTGTAATTATGTATTTTGATTCATAAACTTATCTAGTTTATGAAATTGTTTAGAAAGGGTGACTAGTGGAAGGAATGGAAACCGTATAAATGCACGCACTCAGTGTATGGATTTCCCTCCTGCTTAAGATAATTATTGTGGAGCTGGAGATACAACTGGTGCTAATCATCTTATTACCATACTGGGAAAACTCACTAAGGTTATGAATAATAACCTTACTCGTATGGATCACCCTGATCTGCAACATGGAGGATCAATGTTAGACCAATTAATGAGGAAAAAGCCACCAACATTTAATGGGGGTACAAATCCATTAGTAGTTGAGCAATGGATAAACTCCTTAGAGAAAATATTCCACGCCTTGGGGAGTAGCAAAAGGGAGAAAGTTATCATGGATGTTTACCGCCTCATTGGAGATGCCAATCAATGGTGTTCATTGATTCAAAATAAAAAGGAAGATGAAGAAGTATCAAATATGGAATGGAGAGAGTTCAAAGATTTTTTCATAGAAAAATAATTTCCTCATGACCATCAAGCAGATATGGAAAGGCAATTTCTGAGTCTGAGAGAAAAGGAGGATGATAATGTCACAAAGTATGAGACCAACTTTACAAGGTTAGCGAGGTATGTTGCAGATTATATACGTAACCCAAGAAGCAAGATTGATTGTTTCTTTGATGGGTTAAAACTATTTCTCCATCGAGCTTTTGTATCACAATATTTCGCATCGTACAATGATATTGTCTCGTGTGCTATGAAGACAGAAAAGGAATTCTCTAAGTCTTATGACAACAAAGTAAAGCAAGAGAAGAAGAGAACGGTGGAAAAAGAGATAGATAAAGGGAAAAGGGAAATAAGGATTTTCCATTATGTGATAATTGTGGGAAGAATCACCCCAGTACTTTCCTAAAAGGAATGGGAGTTTGTTATAAATGTGGAGAAAAAGGCCACCAAGGCCGTGATTGCAAGGGAAAGAAAGAGGCTATCAATGTTAAATGCTACAATTATAGGGAAATGGGGCATTATGCAAATGAATGTCCTAAGTGTCAGAGAAACTTACCACAGAAAATGCCAAGGGATCAAGGACAATATTATGCTATTACTACAGTTGAAGTGAAATAATTAATGTATTGGTGCTTTTTCACTCAAGGATTATATTCTAGTTATAATAATAATGTGATATATATAAGGATTTTACTCCAGTACTTTTTGATTTCATTAATTTTTTAATATGATGAAGGTAATCGTATTTTTAGTATGTGACAATAAGAGAATATTTACTTTGTTTGGGGAATCTGAGGTTACAATTGATTTTGTAATTTAGAGACCTTTTAGAAAAAGTCTGGACAGAGGTATTTTGGATAACAATAATGTTTGGAATGAATTAAGTTGAACTTTGGATAGTATTATTTAAGGTTAAATCATTTATGAAGATTATTTCTGGAATATTATAATACTATACTTTTAGGAAAAGGACAACCTGCAGGTTGGGGGATAACCCGTCGCGTCGGACAAAGCTGCAAGAATCGAACCCACAACTATAGTGCGACAGGCCTTTATTACCTACCACTAGCCTACAGGAAGTCCCTGGTTATTACAAAATACTTTTCCTAATCTAAATGGTATGTGGTAATATTTGGAACCTTATAAAATTTTGATAAATAGAATATTTTTGAGTTCTGTTACCATTTGGAGTGAAAGATGGGTTCGTGGTAAAAATTTATTAAAAAATGAAATCCTACATGACAAGTAAGTATATTTCCTTACATTCATAGAAAATATCTTAAATAAATTCCTCAACATTATAAATGGTAACTTAAAACAAAAGCGTTGTCGGTTAACTTTTCCAACTGGGGATTCAATGACCGTTTAACCAATCACAAGTTTGTGATTTTCTTATGGTTAAATTTCTCCTAATCTTGTTGTCTACAAATCTCCCTCAGACCTTGATGGTTTGTTTCTCCTCCATATCCATATTTTCATAGAATCCTAGTATGGGCTATCTCGGGTGACCTTTGTACTTCTCTTTCATTCTTTTAATGTTATATTCTTATTAACACTATTTCCGATGTGGGTTTTCCACAAAGGTAATTTCTATTTTTAACCTTTTATTTTCGAAGAACATTTTCAAATTGAAAAGACGCAATTTATTAAAGTAGTGGAGAATGTAACTCCTCATGCTTTCATGATACGCCTCTCTTTCAATAATGCAATAGCTTGCATTGTACAGAAGTTCGAGTTCTAACACACCGCGACTAATCAAAGTAGCCGTTATGAATAGTAATACCCTCTTTTTAAAATTATAGAAATTTTATATTTCAAAATTTACTTCATTTTTGTATTCGTAATATCGAAATTATCCTAGGTTGAATTTTTTGTTATTTTCTGAGAACTTCCATTTTTTATGAATAGTGAAAAATACTTAAAACAACATTTTTAATAAAAATAATTTATAATGATAATTTATACTATTGAGTGGTTTTAAAGTATAATTAGAATATATTTTTACAATTTTATCCAATGGTGTTCATTAAAATTAATTCCACTTTGAAAATAGACATAAACAATTGTCAATCTTTTGATATATAGTGTTTCTTAAAAACACGCTATTTGTTGTGACAACGAAAATTAGTTATAAAATTAATAATCCAACATATATGTTTGGAATTTTTTAAAATAGACATCATTTTTGAATTCGGAATATCAATTATAGCTTAGGGTGAAATTTTGGGATTGTTCTGAAAAACTTCAATTTTTGATGAATAGTGAAACCACTAAGTGGTTGTTAAAAAAACCGATTTTTCCTTTAAATTAAACATTACCACTTCTGTGATTTGATTTTCAAAAATCCGACATACATGGTTTTCATTAGGAAGTAAAATGTGGTTCAATGGGATTAAAATAATTTTTTGGTCAATAGTAACTTTTAAGTTTAATTAATCGTGATTAAAGGTAATTAGTGAAATTTAAGGTGAAAATGATATTATAAAAATATTAAAATACCATTACACTTTTCCTACCCCTATTTTATGAGTCATGTACAACCATGAAAATCCATCGGTCAACTTGGGGACCCCATGGAGCCACTTTGGTAGGAAAATGTCATTAAAAAACCTTTTATTTAATGTTAAAATAAAAATGTCACAAACATGAGTTGTTTTACTAAAACAATTTTTAAATGGGGTTATACAAGTCATATTTTTTACTATAAATATTTATTAGAAATATAAAAATATTTCCTACATCATGATAATTGTTTTATAATTTTTAGACATTAAATAAATTATGTTATTTATGACATCATGATGATGCAGCGATTACCGCATTAATTAACGATTTAAATAAAATGAAAAGATAATATAAAATCTAAGACTTACACATGTCAAAAACCTATTGGATGAGTATATTTCGAACCCTTACCACCTTATCCTATAAATATATAAGTGTGGGACCTTTAAAATCCGAAACGCATTATATAATAAATTAAAATGTCAATCTTTTCAAGAGTGCCCCTTCTCTACTCTTATAAAAGGCCCCCACCTCTACCTACTTATTAACACCATAAGTACATTTGACTCGTCCAACCTATTCCCAAATACTCTCTAAACTTTCTTCTATTACTTATAGAAGCCTCACATTTGGCATAATTCTTCCCAAGGAAGCCTTTGGCTCAAATCAAAAAGAGTTACCCGATTTTAAGGTAATGTCTTCTCTTATGTTATTTTGTTTATTTTGTTTCTCCAACCCCCTAAACTCTTTTTATTCATTTATTTTGTAACAAAACCAGTATCCTAAATATACCAGGATGTTTTTATAATAATTATTTGAGCTACACATACACACACCTACATCTAATGGTTAAAGAACATATTGTTTCTGTGGATGGCGAATTTCTGCCTCATGAAACGATGATTGTTCAACACTCATATAACACATTCAAAGGTGGACATTATGATGTCACTATATTTATATATGATATATAATATGTTTATGTTTTACAAAAGATTCTTTATTTTTCATTTATGGCATACCTTTATGATTTCCATTATGGGTAAACGCGATGATTTCATTTTTGAAAGTGCGAACTACCGTCCCCTCAAAGTGATTTGAATCGTTAATTCCATATGTGGGATGTATAAAAGATGGAGTAAATGATATTATATATGATATTACACTAGAATTATAATATACCTTTTTATCATTATGATTTCATTCCATTAAATATGAAATAGAAATTAAAGTAGCGTTCATGCGTACGTACGGCTTACTGTCTCCATGAACGGTGCATTTCATTTCTTACATCTAAATGTTACGTAATATTTTGAATGAATATATATACTAGATATATATGATATATATGATATCTAAATCATGAATATAATGCTGGATATAATGTATATTTCACCACATGAACAACTTGTAATTATAAGAAGTTTATTTTTGACTCATGTACCAAAGATCGTCAAAATGACCGTTATTAACATAAATAATTACATAATGTTCATAACATGGTAAAGGGATAATGACCTTGAAAAAGGATCTTAATCAAGTAGATATTAATTCTAGTTTATTATTCAGGAGGTTAAAGAACGGTCGATTCACGTCGGACGCAAGGTTAGTGAACTTCTTAACCCAATTTCCGTTCTTTGGGTTAATCTCTTACTTTCAAATTATGTCATGATATTACTATGTAATATCTTGTATTTATACTTTCTTTATGTGTACTTACAGTAAATACTCAAAATAGATCTATTTTATTTTAAAAAATATCTTTGTAAAGGACCTCATCTCAATCTCCATTCATTGAGGCATATTTTGTTTTATACACAAATTTCTTTTATACGGTGTATAAACCCCTTTGACTTTTACATTTATTCAAAAGGAATCTTATTTATACAAAGAATTTTACTAAACGAAAAAAGGGAATGTTGTTTTTGTCGTACGTATGCGGCAACAACGACTTCTCCCCCGCTGTGACCATTATTTGAATTTAGGCTTCCTCTACAAGCCATAACATTTTTTAAATGAAAAATAAATACCGAGCTTTAATTTTGTTTTATTTTGGTATTTTAAATGGTTTTTGAAAGTATTTTTATTATGTAAATGTGTTGTATTCATATGATGTGATTGAAATGTGCAAATTTTATGTTTCCTTTATGCATGTTTTATGTGATACGATTATGTTATGGTTTATGATATGTTTAAACCTGTTAATATGAGGAATGCATTGGACTTAGTAAGTGATGGGTGGAGCCCGCTATATGTTCTCGAGGCATCGGTAGGTCTAATGAGACAAACTAGTTTCTTGGAACGAGGCCTTGACAAAATCTTATTTGTGGTCTTGGCACGAGGCCTTGGCTACGTGGTTATGATAGTCTGTCATTATGCATTCCATCATTATGAAAGTGGTTATTGATATTGCATGTGATTATTCGACTAGTAGAATATCCATGTGAGTAAGTAAATGGAATTATTTAATTTTATTTTTTCCATATTATGCTAAAGTTCAAGTTTAAAAAGGGTTTTGTTTTATTTATACATTTCCTTAAATGTTAATGTTTATTTATGAAAGCTTCCTCAATATTGTTATCCTTACTGAGCATCTGAGCTCACCCCTTTCAATGTTTTAATATTTTCCAGGATGTGAAGAAGTATTTTATTAATGACCTGCAAGAATAGTCAGAAGAGGATATTAGTGTGTACTATGGATACCTTGTTATTGTAGTTTTTCACTTTATGATGTAATGTAACATTTATGAATGTATCTAGTGTTTCCAAGGCTACTAAACAAATCGGTCTTTCGAGACTTGATCTTTTGTGATCATGCCAATATTACGTAATAATGCACCGACTCTGGGTAACTGGGGTCGGGGCGTTACAGTTGGTATCAGAGGTAGTTTAGTACTAACTTTGGAAGCTAGATTTAGATAAACACTGATTAGACCACATATCCAAAAGATAGACTTTGAGGATTAGTATAAAAGAACTTCCTAGAATTTTGGTATTATAGAGATTTTGTGAGTTTTCCAAGAAATACATCCCTGTATGGATACGAGCAGGTAGAGTTGGCTTTGGCACAGATGTACCTAGGGGTAAAACCCGAAAACACTATTTTGAGCTAGACTCGAATGGGAACTAATGCACGACAACAGGCCATGCTGCACTCTTGGTTACGAAACTCCCGGGGGATATGCTTAGGATAATTATCATTTTCTTTACAGACCACTATGAAGGGTAATGAGTATATACTTCCAAAAAGAAAACATTTATTATTATTGTGGATTATATCCATAAGTAGCTCAATTTATGTTAGTTTTTTGCAAGTTTTTAATTATGTATTTTGATTCATAAACTGATCTAGTTTATGCCATTGTTTAGAAATGGCGCCTAGTGGAAGGAATGGAAACCATATAAATGAACACACTCCATGGAGGGATTTCCCTCCTACTCAAAATAATTATTCTGCAGCTGGAGATACAACCGGTGCTGATCAACTTTTTACCATACTGGGACAACTCACTCAGGTTATTAATAATAACCTTACTCGTATGGAGAACCCTGATCCGCAGCGTGGAGGATCAATGTTAGAACAATTAATGAGGAAAAAACACCAACATTTAATGGGGTACAAATCCATTAGTAGCTGAGAAATGGATAAAACTATTAGAGAAAATATTCCACGCCTTGGGGAGTAGCGAAAGGGAGAAAGTTATCATGGAAGTTTTCCGCCTCACTGGAGATGTTGATCAATGGTGGTCATTGATTCAAAATACAAAGGAATATGAAGAAGTATCAAGTATGTAATGGAAAGAGTTTAAAAATATTTTCTTAGAAAAATACTTTCCTCGTGACCATCGACCAGATATGGAAAGGCAATTTCTGTGTTTGAGACAAAAGGAGGATGGGAATGTCGGAAAGTATGAGTCCAACTTTACAAGGTTAGCGAGGTATTCTGAAGATTATATACGTAACCCAAAAAGCAAGATTGATCGTTTATTTGATGGGTTAAAACTATTTCTTCGTCTAGAATTAGTATCATAATCCTTCTCATCGTATGAAGATATTGTCTCGTGTGCTATCAAGACAAAAAAGGAATTATCTAAGTCATATGACAAAAAATTAAAGCAAGAGAAAAAGAGAACGGTGGAACAAGAGACAGATAAAGGGAAAAGGGAAAGAAGGATTTTACATTATGAGATAATTGTGGGAAGAATCACCCCGATACTTGCCTAAAAGGAATGGGAGTTTGTTATAAATGAGGAGAAAAAGGCCACCAAGCTCGTGATTGCAAGGGAAAGAAAGAGGCTATCAATGTTGAATGCTAAAATTGTAGGGAAATAGTGAATTATGCCAATGAATGTCCTAAGTGTCAGGGAAACATACCACAGAAAAGGCCAAGGGATCAAGGACAATCTTATGTCATTACTATAGTTGAAGTGGAATAATTAATGTGTTGGTGCTTTTGGACTCAAGGATTATATTCTAGTTATAAGAATAATGTTATATATATAAGGATTGTACTGTAGTACTTTTTGATTTCATTATGTTTTTAATATGATGAAGGTAATCTTATTTTTAGTGTGTGACAATAAGAGAAACATTACTTTGTTTGGGGAATCTGAAGTTACAATTGATTTTGGAATTTAGAGACCTTTTAGAAAAAGTTTGGACAGAGGTATTTTGGAAAACTATAAAGGTTGGAATGAATTAAGTTGAACATTGGATTTTATTGTTTAAGGATAAAATATTTCTGAAGATTATTTTTGGAATATTATAATACTATACTTTTAGGAAAAGGAAAACCTGCAGGTTGGGGGATAACCCGTCGCGTCGGACAAAGCTGTAGGAATCGATCCCACAACCATAGTGCGACATGCCTTTATTACCTACCACTAGCCTAAAAGTAGTCCCTGGTTATTACAAAATATTTTTCCTAATCTAAATGGTATGTGGTAATATTTGGAAACTTATACAATTAGGATAAATAGAATATTTTTGAGTTCTGTTACCATTTGGAGTGAAAGATGGGTTCGTGGTAAAAATTTATTAAAGAATGAAAGCCAACATGTCAAGTAAGTATATTTCCTTACGTTCTTAGAAAATATCTTAAATAAATTACTCAACTTTATAAAAGGTAACTTAAAACAAAAATGTTGTCTATTAACTTTTCCAACTGGGGATTCAATGACCGTTTAACCAATCACAAGTTTTTGATTTTCTTGTGGTTAACTTTCTCCTAATCCTATTGTCTACAACTCTCCATCAGACCTTGATGGTTTGTTTCTCCTCTATATCCATATTTTCATAGAATCCTAGTATAGGCTATCTCGGGTGACCTTTGGACTTCTCTTTCTTTCTTTTAATGTTATATTCTTTTTAACCCTATTTCCGATGTGGGTATTCCACAAAGGTGTTTTCTATTTTCAACCTTTTATTTTTGAAGAACAATTTCAAATTGCGAGGATGCAATTTATTTAAGGAGGGGAGAATGTAACACCCCAAGCTTTCACGATACGCCTCTCTTTCAATAATGAAATAGCTTGAATTGTACACAAGTTTGAGTTCTAACACACCGCGACTAATCAAAGTAGCCGTTATGAATATTAATACCCACTTTTTAAAATTATAGAAATTTTATATTTCAAAATGAACTTCATTTTTTTATTCGTAATATCGAGATTATCCTAAGTTGAATTTTTTGTAATTTTCTGAGAACTTCCATTTTTTTATGAATAGTGAAAAATACATTAAAAAAAATTTTTAATCAAAATAATTTTTAGTGATAAATTATATTATTTAGTGGTTTTAAAGTATAATTAGAATATATTTTTACCATTTTATCCAATGTTGTTCATTAGAATTAATTTCACTTTGAAAATTGACATAAACAGTTGTCAATCTTTTGATATATATTGTTTCTTGAAAACACGCTATTTGTTGTGACATCGGGAATTAGTTATAAAATTAATTAATGAAACATATATGTATGGAATTTTGTAAAATATACATCATTTTTGAATTCAGAATATCAATTATAGCTTAGGGTGAAATTTTGGGATTGTTCTGATAAACTTCAATTTTTGATAAATAGTGAAACCACTATGTGGTAGTTAAAAAAACCGATTTTTCGTTCAAATGAAACATTACCACATCTGTTATTTTATTTTCAAAAACCCAACATTCATAGTTTTCATTAGGACATAAAATGTGGTTCAATGGGATTAAAATAATTTTTTGGTGAATAGTAACTTTTAAGTTTAATTAATCGCTATTAAAGGTAATTAGTGAAATTTAAGGTGAAAATGATTTTATAAAAATATGAAAATACCTTTACAAATGTCCTAACCCTATTGGATGAGTCATGGCTGACCAATAAAATCCATGGGTCAACTTGGGGACTCCATTGAGCCACTTTTCTAGGAAAATGACATTAAAACCCTTTTATTTAATGTTAAAATAAAAATTTCACAAACATGAGTTGTTTTACTAAAAAATATTTAAATGGGGTTTTACAAGTCATATTTTTTACTATAAATATTAATTAGAAAGCTAAAAAAATTTCTTAAAACATGATACTTTTTTTATAATTTTTAGACATTAAATAAATTAAATTTTTTATGACACCATGATGATGCAACAATTACCTCATTAATTAATGATTTAAATAAAATGAAAAGATAATGTAAAATCTAAGACATACACGAGTCGAAAACCTATTATATGAGTATATTTAAAACCCTTATCACCTTATCCTAGAAATATATAAGTGTGGGACCTTTGAAATACGAAACTCATTATATAATAATGTAAAATTTCAATCTTTCCAAGAGTGCCTCTTCTCTCCTCTTATAAAAGGCCCGCTCCTCTACCACCTTATTCACACCATCAAGCCATTTGGCTCAACCAAACGCTTCCCAAATAAACTCCAAAATCCCCTCTATTACTCCTATAATCATCACTTTGGGCAGAATTATTTCCAAGGAAGCCTTTGGCTCAAATCAAAAAGAGTTTCCCGATTTTAAGGTAATGTCTTCTCTTATGTTATTTTGTTTATTTTTCTTCTCCAACCCCCTAACCTCTGTTTATTCATTTCTTTTGTAACAACACCAGTATCCTCAAAATACTAGGATGTTTTTCTAAGATGGATTCGAGCTAAACTTAAACACACCTACATCTAATGGTTAAAGAACATACTGTTTATGTGGATTGCGAATTTCTGCCTCACGAAACGATGATTGTTAAACACTCATATAACACCTTCAAAGGTGGCCATTAAGATGTCACTATATTTATATATGATATATAATATGTTTAGGTTTTACATAAGATTATTTATTTTTCATTTATGGCATACCTTTATGATTTCCATTATGGGTAAACGCGATGATTTCATTTTAGGAAGTGCGGACTACCACCCCCTCAAAGTGATTTGAATCGTTAATGCCATATGTGGGATGTATAAAGCATGGAGTAAATGATATTATATATGATATTATACTGGAATTATAATATAACTTTATTTCATTATGATTTCATTCCATTAAATACGAAATAGAAATGAAAGTAGCGCTCATGCATACGTACGGCTTACCGTCTCCATGAATGGTGCATTTCATTTCTTACCACTAAATGTTACATAATATTATGAATGAATGTATATAATGGATATGTATAATATATATGATATCTAAATCATGAATATAATTCTGGATATAATTGATATTTCACCACATGAATAACATGTAATTATAAGAAGTTTATTTTAGACTCAAGTACCAAAGATCGACAAAATGACCGTTATTAACTTAAATAATTACATAATTTTCATAACATGGTAAAGGGATAATGAACTTGAAAAAGGTTCTTAAGAAAGTAGATATTAACTCTAGTTTATTTTTCAGGAGGTTAAATAACGGTCGAGTCAAGTCGGACACAAGGTAAGGGAACTTCTTAACCCAATTTCCGTTTTTTGGGTTAATCTCCTACTTTCAAATTATGTCATGATATTATTATGTCATATCTTGTATTTATACATTCATTATGTTTACTTACAGTGAATACACATAATAGATCTATTTTATTTAAAAAATATCTTTTTAAAGGACCTCGTTTCAATCTCCATTCATTGAGGCATATTTTGTTTTATAGACAAATTTCTTTTATACGGTGTATAAACCCCTTTGACTTTTACATTTATTCAAAAGGAATCTTTTTTATATGAAGCATTTTACTAAACGACAAAAGGGAATGTTTTTTCGTACGTATGCGGAGAGAACGACTTCTCCGCCACCATGACCATTATTTGAATTTTGGCTTCCTCTACAAGCCATAACATTTTTTTAAATAAAGAATAAATACTGAGATTTAAATTTGTTTTATTTTGGTATTGAAAATGGTTTTCGAAAGTATTTTTATTATATCAATGTGTTGTATTGATATCTTGTGATTGAAATGTGGAAATGTAATGTTTCCTTTATGCATTTTATATGTGATACAATTATGTTATGTTTTATGATATGTTTAAACATGTTCATATGAGGAATGCATTGGACTTAATAAGTGAAGGGTGGAGACCGCTATAGATCCTCGATGCATCGGTAGGTCTCATGAGACAAACTTGTGTCTTGGAACGAGGCCTTGACAAAATCTTATTTGTGGTCTTGGCATGAGGCCCTGGCTACGTGGTTATGATAGTCTGGCATTATTCATTCCATCATTTTGAAATTAGTTATTGATATTGCATGTGATTATTCTACTAGTAGAATATCCATGTGAGTAAGTAAATAGAATTATTTAATTTTATTTTTTCCATATTATGATGATGTTCAAGTTTAAAAAGGATTTTTTTTAGTTATACACTTCCTTAAATGTTAATGTATATTTATCAAAGCTTCCTCAATATTGTTATCCTTACTGAGCATCTGAGCTCACCCCTTTCAATGTTTTAATATTTTCTAGGATGTGAAGATGTATTTTATGAATGACCTGCAGGGATAGTCAGAAGAGGATATGAGTGTGGAATATGGAGACATTGTTATTGTAGTTTTTCACTTTATGATGTAATGTAACATTTATGAATGTATCTAGTGTTTCCAAGGCTACTAAACTAATAGGTATTTCGAGACATGATCTTTTCTCATCATGCCAATGTTACGCAACAATGCACCAAATCTGGGTAACTGGGGTCGGGGTGTTACATCATGGTCAAGATAAAATTATTTTTCTATGAAAATCTATTTAAACTCCCTCCATTACATGTTTTATTCTTCATCAACATCCATTGTGTTTTGAATCATTAACCACCATTGATCGGCATCTATAATGAGGTGGTAAACAGCAATGAAAAATATTTCCATATCATTACTCCCCATGGCGTGGAATATTTTCTCTAAGTAATTTATCCATTTGTCAGATACATATGTATGTGTACTCCCATTTAATTTTGGTGGTTTTTTCCCCATGAATTGATCTATCACTGATCATCCACACTGTGGATTAGGGTGCTCCATATGGGTAAAGTTATTATTAATTACCTGAGTGAGTTGTCTCGGTATGGTGATAGGTTGATCAGCACCAGTTGTTTCACCAGCTCAACTATAATTATCTTGAGTAGGAGGCCATCCCTACATGGATTACATGCATTGATAAAGTTTCTATTCCTACTATCAGGCGCAATTTCTAAACAATGGCATAATCTAGATTAGTTTGTGAATCGAAATAGAAAATTCAAAACATGTAAAACACTTAACATAAATTGAACAGTTTATGGATATAATTCATAATCATAAAAATGTTTTCCTTGAAGAAGTATGTACTCATAAACCCTTCATAATGGGTTGTAAATAAAATGAGAATTATCCAATTCATATCCCCTAGGAGTGTCGTAACCAAGAGTGTAGCAAGGCCCGTTGTCGTGCACCAGTTCCTCATTCGAGTCTAGCTCAAAGCGGTGTTTTAGGGTTTTACCCCTAGGTACATTTGTGCCAATTACACCTCTACATTCTCGTATCCATTCAAGGATGTATTTCTTGGAAAACTTAAAAAATATCTACAATACCAAAATTCTAGGAAGTTCTTCAGTACTAATCATCAAATTCTATATTAGGGTAATGTGATCTAATCAAAGTTTATCTAAATCTAGATTCCAAGGTTTGTACTATACTTCCTCTGATACCAACTGTAATTCATTAACCCCAATTACCTAGAGTCGATTCATTATTTTAAAACATTTGCATGATAAAAGGAAATCATGTGCCGAAAGACCGATCATTTTAGTAGACACGAAAATACTAGATACATTCATAAGTCTTACATTTCTTTATAAAATGAAAAACTACAACCAAGGTTTTTCCATAGACACACACTCATATCCCCTCAAACTATTCCTGCAGTTCAGTCATAGAATACTTCTTCACATCTGGGGGAAAATAAAATATAGAAAGGCCTGAGCTCAGATGCTCAGTAAAGATAACAATATAGTAGAAACTATCTTAAATAAGCATAAACATTGAATGAAACATATAAGAATAAAAAAAAATACATTTAAACATGAAAATCAGTATAATATGGAAAAAATAAAATAAAATAATTCCATTTATATATTCACATGGATATTCTACAAGTCTAATAATCCCCTGAAATTTTAATAGCCACTTTCATAATAATGGAACGCAAAATGCAGGACTTCATGACCACATAGTCATGGCCTTATGCCAAGAGTATAAATAAGGTTTTTTCATGGCCTTGTACCAAGACACTAGTTTGTCTAATTAGACCTACCGATGTATTGAAGAGCTATATCAGACTCCACCCGTCACATACTAAGTCCAATTCATTCCTCATATTAAAAGGTTTAAACAAAACATAAACATTTGTATTAAAAATAGAATATGAAATATCAATACTTTATCCATAAACCATGAATGATATAAAAATAACACATACCTAGTCAAACATATCAAAAAACCTTCAATACAATATGGATGTATTTTATCATAATAAATCAACTTCAAATGATCTCACAATCTATCAAAATATGATTACATAAATGAAATAAAAATTTTTTTAAAAAAATATTTCTTTATATTTTGAAATCATTTAAATGTCATATAATTATAAAATAGAACATTTATTTTGAATATATTCTTTATAAGAATCTAAGGTAAACTTTGAAGATGTTATAACAGCATAAAATAGCCGCACCCGCCATATATGTTAAAAGAAACATTCTTAGATTAATTTTTCCAAAAATGACATAATGTACCTTGTTTGGAAAATAGTGAAAATATTCCTTTCAATCCATTTTATAAAAAATCAAACAAGGGTATAAATGTCATCAACCCATAGTCTAGTAAATTTTAAAAATGTTTTGGAATACATTTTTAAGAAACATGGATGTGTATGTTAAAGAGGTCCAAGTTAATACTTACGTAAAGACAACATCGAATAATAAAAATATTGGGAAATTAACCCTTAACTTGTTCTTTCCCTTAGTCAAGGGTATGTTAAACTCATATATAATTTTTAAATAATTGTTATTAAATTATAAAATAACCATATAAATTAATATGATATCATATATCATCATCTAATATTGGTTTTTAATGATATTTCAGTAGTGTCATAGTTTCTGGTGTTATCTGATTTGTTTTCCTTTATATGATTTGTTACATAAGTAATGTTTGACGTGGATATGATGTATATTATTCATATTCTGAATTATATAAATTATTTAAAAATTATTTTTAAAACTCAAATGAAAATTTTTCTTGAATGGATACGATGGTGAATAAATCTCATCTTGTTCATGGAGATGGTAATCCGTACGTACGCATGAGCGACAATATCATTCTTTTGATTTTAAAATCATATATAATTGGATTTTATATCATATATACATAATAATTATCATATTATATTTATTATTTACATCGTTTATACTCGTTATTAAACCTATCCAAATGATGAATTGTTTGAATAACAAACTACACCATGACGTGGAGACGACAAGCCGTACGTATGCACATATAGGGATATGTAATTAATAACATGGATAAAATAATGCTTGTGGTTGTAAAATTTTTATAATAAAATAAAAATATATATATAATACTGTACTTATTATTTTATAATGGAAATATCAAAGAAATATGAATTGTAAGAGGAAAAGATCTTGAAAGAGGTAATGCAATATTATACTCTTCTTCGGGTTCTTCCTTTTGATTTGAACAAAATGGATCCTTAAGATTGATTTATAAATAATTGAAGGCCTCTAGGATTAAGGTAGGATAGTAGAAAGGATGTCTTGGAATGTTTTGGCCAATAAAATTGGCATTGAAGGTGTGGATTTGAGATAAGGGGAAGTTCCCTTTTATTAGAGGGGTCAGGGGAACCTTATGAAAATTAGAAATATTATTATATAATAATGTCATTTTTTGTTTCTAATGGCTCCAAAAAAATTTATTTCAATGATAAGGTAGGGATGGGTTGAACAACTCTCAACCAATTGGTTATAGATTTGATTGGGTCACTATATTAACCTTATCATATAAATTTAACTCTTAGTTAATTAGTTTGACATTTACCATGACTCTTTTTATTTTTTTTATTATATGGTTAATATACATACTATAAACATCCAAGTGAACATCAAGTGGGTCATTAATGAAATATTTAATATTATTTAATACCTTTGGCCGAACCTCAAATTTTTCAGAATAGAAGATAAATTAATAATATAATATTTTTTTAAAAAACTTCTTTATGTAAATTTTGACACTATTTGCTATTTTGTTTTTCTTAAATTCATACCAACATTATTAATTCAAATAAAATTTATTTTATCAATCCTAACATGTCTAATTATCCTATAAAATTCATGTATGCCATCAAAACATACAAATTATATTTATTTTGACATATATAATATAATTTATTTGATTATTTTGTTAATAAATAAAATACTGCATCATCATTTTGTCATAAATAAATTTAATTATTTTATGGGGAAAATTATAAATAAAATATTATTATGTAAAAAATATTTTCATCATTATAATGAATATTAATATTTGAAACTATAACATATATGACCATATATAATAATAGTTTTACTAAAAGATACATGCTAATGTCATTTTTTGTA
This sequence comes from Viscum album, assembly GCA_963277665.1. Lineage (NCBI taxonomy): Eukaryota > Viridiplantae > Streptophyta > Magnoliopsida > Santalales > Viscaceae > Viscum > Viscum album. The sequence continues at coordinate 1,148,545,658 of OY728148.1, forward strand.
TTTACTTGAACTTAAATAATATAAAGTGTCATTATCACTTAAAAGTGGCTCCATGGGGTCCCAAAATTGACCCAAGGATGACCATGGTCGTATGTGTATCACAAAATAATGTTAGAACTTGTGTTAGGGTAATTTAATATTACTATAATATTATTGGTTTACCCTTATTTACATGATTTACCTTTTAACCATGGAAAATAATATATTTACCAAAGTAATTAATCAAAATGTCTAAAAATAAAAGAAACCAATTTAAACAATTTGGACCTCTTAATTCAAAATATGGAATTCATTTTTCTAAATTCAAAACACATAATTGGTAGAAAGTAATTTAAATTTAATTCCCTTTGTCAAAACAAAAAGCGTCTTTTTGAGAAATAAAAATTAACCCAAGATTGAAACTTTCTTATGTCTAGTTTAAAGATGAAATTATGACCAATGACAAAAATTGTATTAAATGGTAAAAATATATTATAATTATACTTTAAAACAATTCAATATTATAATTTAGAACTATAAATTATTTTGATAAAAAATGTTGTATTTAATTAAAAGTTAGTATTTTTCACTTTTCATCAAAAACTAAATATTTATAGAAAAATACCAGAAATTCACCCTAAGATAATTTCAATATTCAATACCCAAAAATGAATTCAATTATTAATTATAAAATTTATTAAATTTAAAAAAGTGGTTATTACAATTTATAACTACTAGTTTGATTGGTCGTGATGTGTTAGAATCTTGAAGTTGCGTACAACGCAAGCTATTTAATTATTCAAAGGGAAATGTACCATTGAAGCCTGGGGTGTTAGAAATTTGGAAAATTTGATGTTTTGGATTGCTTTGAGTCCAATAACCCATATTTTTGAACATTGTTTTGGTTTTGTGTTTAGTCGGTAAGCTAGGTTGAAGGGCTGGTTAGTGGTCTCCTCTGAGAATTTATTTTGGGAAGCCTTTATGGTGTATACCATCATCGTTTTGGATCATGTTGAGATATTTCATGACCAATGGACTAGGTTGGTGGTGTCCTTTGGTTCTCTTGTTGGATTAGGTACGCCCCCATTAAGGCTTAGTGCACATCTGAAGTGCATCCTATGATGTTTCGCCAATGGAAAATCCTCAAGTTCATCAATTTAAGGAATATTATTCTTGAGATTTTTAGATTGAGTCTACACCCTCTCCTTTCATGGATTTTTGTATCCTCTAGTAGTGGGATAGAGATCATGTACGGTTGAAATGGACCATAGCTTCATTTGTTTCCAGATTTATCGAAGGCTAAAGTGTTTTGGGGTTGTTAGCATGGATCAGTATTTGGATGGTGTCTAATATGTCCTCACAACCCTTCATAGTCTCTTAGAAGAAGGAGTTATCATTAAACTACCAGTGTGAGAAATCCGATCATGAGAGGATATTGTGGCCTCTCTCTAGAATTGTTTGTTTTTTGGGAGGTAGTATAAGGTCCCTCTCTTTGCATTATTTATATCAGTCGCCATGGTCCTGTTCGGTGATGCCTTGTGACGTCATGTGCTCAGTTGACCGTAAAGGTGAAAGTTGTGCAATCCTTTGAGAGTCACTATTTTGTTGGAAGAATTTATCCATTTTAAAAACATGAAAATCTTCCATTTTAGAGGAAGGTGAGTATAGGTGTTCTTTACTTCTATTGATTCTCACCTGATGAAACAAGGTGTGATGTGTGTGCATCTTCTATGTACTTGTTTCAGTGACAAATCATGTTTGGGTAAAGTGAGTTTAGAATCAGTTATGTCTTGGAAATATTATCATAGATGGTAGTGTAGTTATTAGTGTCACCAAAAGAAGTATTCTCATTTAGGGGGTTTCCAAAGGCTATCTACGAGGCTGAATATGCTTCAATCATTTGATCTCCATCCATAGGTATCAGAGACAAGATGGCTCATAATCATGGGAAAACCCAAGGTCGTTTAAACCCTTTTACAATGTCCTATCATCATTATTAATGAGAGGAAGAGTTTAGACCTCTAGTTTCATCATCTTTCTTCTATTTTTCACGTTCGGTGGATATTGTTGGAGGGAATTATACCCATGTCATCACCTAATGTCATTCCCTCCCCCTTTGATTTGCATCAATTCGTTAGAGAATGGTTGGAAATTTTTATAGAAATTCTAAAGACACAATTTGTGCACTATTAGTAGTAACCGTGTTCTAGGAATCCATGTGAAAATAATGATCTGCACAGTTAGTTCATGGTTTCCCAAACCGTGCGGACTAACCTTGCACCCTTCCAAAATCGTTAATTTTTTTTTTCTTTCAGTTTCAGCCCATTATGGTTGGTTAAGATGGTTGGTTCTTATGGTGGAGAAACCCACTACAATTCTCGTGTACATTCCTTAGTAAAAATTGAATGGAATTGTACACTTTGTACAAGGGAGTCTATTCGTTCCTTCCATGTTAGTGTACTGATTCTGTCACGGAAAAATATAGGATGTCTCTTATAGTGTGGTGCCTAATTGAGTCCCCCCATACCAATAGATCATATTTATCTATGGTCATGGCATGGTGGTTGGTAGTCTCGTTTAGGACTATCTAGCTACTAAAATCTTCCTTCATTAAATGTTAGGATTGGAGAGTGCCCAATGTTTTAGTTAAAGTAAGGTAAGTGTAACCTTGTTCGATGATGTTGTTTGTTTGGTTAAATTGCTTGAGACTTGTTTGGATTGTGTTTGAGGAGTATTCCTTTTGTGATAAAACCTTAATTTTCTAGAATGTTTTAGGAAATTTGTGTATGATTGGTTTTTATAGAGTATTCCCCCTTAATTGATTACTAGAGGTGTTTTGGCCTTTTGGGGGTGAAGCTGGGAAAAGAAGTACATCTTTGTTTAGCAGTTGGATTTGGTTTCTTTATCTAGTCTTGTTGTGGCTTTCCGAGGATGTTAAGTTTTCATGGTAAGGATAATTTTCACATACATGAATTATTTTCTAGTTAAATTTAATTTAGTTTCCATTTATGATTTTTTTGGGGTTCCCAAGATTTTATGGTGGAATGAGCGAGTTTTCATGAATTGATCCAAACCATGAGGCCAATTCCATATTTAAAAATAAATTTTAATTAATTTATAAATGCTTAATTTTTTAACATTTTTCATGAATTATAATTCCTTCTTGTCATACCCTTAACTATCAACATCACCATATTAATTTGGACCATTTAGAAATCAATAATCATAGTGGATATGATTTTTAATTTAAGGGATTGGGCCTCCACTAATTCTAATATCTTACATTAAAAATAGTTATTAGTTCTTTAATATCTCTTACAATATTTTATTTTTTTCTGTGATTTCAACTCTCCCTCAATCCCACATACCCATGGCATGCCTCCATGCTATTTTCCACCTCTTTGGAGCTCGGTTTCATCGTGAATGTGGATGAAACCTCTCGGAATTACTCAAATCGCTTAAATTTGAAGACGTAAATTTATTTTTTCATAACTCTATCATTTCTAACCCTTTTTACCCATTCTAGTTCCTAAATGATCTCTACGTCATTGTTATAATCTCCCTTGAATTTTTGGCAGTTTTAAAATTCAGATACTGGGGTATTTTTGGTGGTTTCTTTAATATTTTTCTAGGTAAGTGATTCCTTCTTGGTTTATTCCTTTTCCCTTAGGGTTTCCTCCTTCTTTCATTATGTTCTAAAATATCCATAAGTTAGGTTTCTATCCTAGGGTTTTTTTCATGTATTTTGGGATGAATATTGTGGTCTAGGGATGGATTTATCTTAATGTTGTGCGTCAGTGGTTCGGTTGATGTTTTGCACCAATTTTTTTGGGATTCGACACTTCCTCTAGGTGATTCCATGGTTAACCATTCCTTGATGAGTCATTTTTCTTGTTTTACTGGTTTTTAATTTTACCAATTTGTTGTGAGTGGTTCGAAAACCACTTATTAGTGATTTGGTTAAGCATTTAATTTTATAATTTCATTTTTGTTGATGTTGTGAACTTTTCTGATGTAATAAATGTTGTATCTTTTTTGGTAGTTTTATAAAATATGAAATTGATTTACTAGTCATTGAAAAGGGAGGACATTTTTTTTAGTTCCTTAGTGTCATGTGATCCTTAGAAGGGGGATTTTGTAATAGGTTTTTTGTGTAATACTTTGTTATACTTCTTCAGAGCATTTTATGAAAATGGGTGTTTTCATTTGTATCTTTCGTGGTATTATCCAAGGTGATTTTTAACACTTGAAAGTGTTTTTATAAATGTCTCTAGGGATACCAATTATACTTTGGTTGTGTTTTGGTGTGTTTTTTCCTTCAAATAATTTTTTTAAATGGGTTTTATGAGAAAATATTGGTTATACTCTTCGGAATTATTTTATGCAAGATTTGAATTATTTAATGATTTATGTAAGTGTTGAAACCATATTGGAAATAATGTTTTGGAGTGTGTATATTCTGAAATGGTACATTTTAAATGTGAGATGGGTTTTTTTGTGAAGTGTTCCATCTTGTAAAAGTTTTACAAAAATATTTGAAATATTTACTAAAGTGTGTAAGAGATGTCAAAGTGATGTGGGATGTTTTCTGTGAGTGTTGTTTGAAAAATTGATTTGGTTATAAAAAATGGTTTTCTATAACATGGGAGTGGTCTATTAGGTGAGTTCTAATATATTGGAATGGTTTTATAAATTTTTTAATTGATTTGTGGAAGTGTTAAAGAAATGTGAAAAGTGTTGTGGGCCATTTTAGTGTGAGTAGGATTTCAAATCAATTTGAATGAAAAGTGGACTTTTGTTACTTTTATGGTATATATGTGGGAAGTTTGGTAAATTTATTATGAGGAAATGATATTTTCATATGTAACTTATATTTCTTGACTTGTATAACATGGTTGAGCATAAAGGGAAAACCATGATATCTAGGTGGGTGGACGTGTAATAGTATGCTAGTGAATCCATGGGGTTTGGCTTTAGTTGCACTTAGCAAGATTGATTCTTACAACTTTAACTAAACTATGATGATGATGATTGGGGACCTCTAGGTTATGGGTATGTTCCCTACTTGAGGCTCGTGCATGAGAACATATATTTGTGACGGTTACTCTCACTGAGTTACGAGTTACCAGGGACCCACAACGAGATAGTTCCTAGGGTTTATTTACTATTGTTTGTGCTCATTAGATACTTTATACAGACCTTCATCATACGTTATATTTGGCTGGAAAATTCTATACCCTTGGAATTTATTTTAAATGTTTTTATTCTTTAAATTAGCCAATTAGAAAACTAATTTTTTCAAGTTGCATATTTTAGAAATTGTAACTAGAAATTACATGTTTTTGGAAAACATTCATTATTTTCATCTTTGAATGTTTATCTCATGGAATCTCTTAGTGGTGGTATCCTATTTGGAATTGTCTCACACCCTACATACACCCTTGGTTGTTTGTAGGCTTGGTTTTTTTGTTTCAGGTTGGGTACATTTTTTAGTTCCAGTGGTTCTGGTTTCTAGCAGGTCCTTGGTGGTGATGTCTTGTAGAGATAGCGTGAGTTCGGTGCCCCTTTACATGAGGGTTATTAGGCTATCATTATTTGGTTTTGTACCTTTTTAATGTCCTTTAAACATAGTTTTACCTAATTTAATTTAGGTAGGAATTTTTTTAAAATATAGTTTAAGTTGAAAAATCCATATTTGTTTTATTAAGTTAGGTTGTTGTTTAGCGTTTATAAACTCAGGTAAGGCATTCCCAAACATCATTTTACGATACCCAGGAACTTGTGCCAGCCCATGGGGATTGGAAACGCCTTCCTGGACATATCGTGGGTCGGGTTTGGTGCCTGTATTGGTGGAGACCAGATTCAGTTCGTGACCATAATAGATATATCACTAATTTGAAAATAATTAAATATACTATAATTCATTAAGCCATTGTGTTTGTGGGGGTGAATTACTGAATAGGGATTTAACAAAAACAAAATAATTTATAGGTTTATTATCTATTCAATATTCGAATTTTATTTCATGGTTATATTACCTTTATTACTTTTATTAATAGCATATTCATATGAATACATGGGTTTTTATTGAAGGATTTACTATGTGATTTAGTGAATTTGGTTTTTTTATCATGTACCAATTTGAACCACTTAACATCTAAAATCAGACGACACTAAATGAGCATGACCTCTTTGCTAATACTTAAACTAAAAAGTTCATAATTGGATGTTTTCTACTTTATTTCACATATATCATAATTAATATAATTTCATTAATGATAAAACATTTCATTAACATCATTTTTTCAAATACAATATAGAAAAAGCTGGCACCATATATATAAAAATTTTCCATGGTTAATTTATACTATGATAATCCCCGTATTATGAAATTGAAATGTGTTGATATAAAAAAGATAAATTAGAAAATTTTTTGATTATGGGATTATTATAGGTTCATCAATTCTATGCCTCCAACCCTGTGCTACTATTTAGAGACGTTAATTTACCAAATTATGGATACTATATGACTCCCTTATTTTTCTACACTACATCCAAAAAAAAGAAATCATTAGAATGAAATCCATGAGAAGAAAGATATCACCATTTTTATACATTAACCAGTTTTATATAGGTTCATGTTGGTCCCTAGATAGTTGATCCACTAAATAATAAATTTATGAATAACATAATGATAGTCCACTTTAATTTAAAATATTTAACAATAAATAACATTATATCTTCTTCTTCTCTCATAGAAATATATTTAACGATAACCAGAAATTTATTATATTCCACTATATTTCTAAAAGATAAATTATATTAGTTATTTCAATATTTATACATCAATTTATTTTTATCATTTAGATATCACATTATATTTATTGAGAAGGCTATATAATTAATTTTATTTTATAAAATTTCATTTCCTCTAATAGAATATATATTCTCCATCATTACATAGAATGGAATGTTTTAGCTATTAAAAATATTATTCTAAAATTCATCAATTCATTGCATCAAAAACTATGTTATACCCATTCCATTAAAATCTAATGATATGTCCGAAATGTTAATATTTCATTATATATAAGTTTTCTTAACATTAAATTCGGTATGCCTACTATTCCACGTAGTTAATAAAATTAGTCATCTATAAATAATGTTTCATAAAATAATCAGAACATTATTCTTGTTACATAATCCCCTTATAAGAATATTTCTTCCTCATTATTTAAAAAAAAATTTCTTTTTTACAAAACATAAATAACTATAATTAAGTTTATATACTATTTCCATAATATTAAATCATATTTTCTATATGGAAAATATTTTTATAATCATCAAGTATAAATAAATTTAATATATTTCTATAGAATATAGTAGTATGTGTCCCTCAAAATCATATATTATTTATCTATATATATCTATGTATATCTAAATTTAGCTTTTTGTAGAAATATTTATTTCATTCTCATTATAAATCATCGATATAAATATATTTTTAAATATATGTTAAATATATTATCACACTAGAATACTTAAAACTATTCTTACATAAGAATTTTTCCTTCATGTTAAAACATATATGAAACCATTCAACTCATAAATCTCATTCGAATCACTATGATCACCCTTACATGGGTATAGATTATTCTAATATAAATTTTGAGGGATTTTATTATTGTGAAGTATATTCTAAATACTATTATGTAATTAAAAATTAATAGAGTGTACTATTATGTGCCACTATTAATGAAATTATAATAATATGTAGCATCAAAAACATAATTTTAATCTTAATCATCATTAGAAAATTGTATGTGAATGTTACATATCCTACAAAAATGTTGAACTACTCAAATATCTCTATGATTGAAACTCGTATAACTTCCACTCCACTGATTTAATAATATTTAACTATTATTATATTTATATATTTTTTTATAAATTTCATTACAAATCATTTCATTAAAAGATACCCTTCTAAAATTTATTTTTTCTTTTTTAAACTGATAAATTTCTCAAATTTATTTATATCATTTAACAATTTCATTACAGATTTGTCTCACCAATTCCAAAAATAATATATTTTTTAATAAAATCCTTAATATTTGGTTATTATTTATTAGATTCTTATAGTTAATAATAATACAAACAATTAAATTCATCTAAAACAATATATTTTTTTAAAATTAATTTCTCAATGTTACCACCACTACTTCATATTGATCATTTTAAATTATATAGACATTATTGATATTCAACATTGTTACTCCAATATTCTTTCATTTCTACATATGGTACCACATCTATACTACCTTCACTATACCATTTTTGGGAATTAACAGTACTCCATGGTGGAATGTAAATTCAATTTATACAAAATTTTTCGTTAAATAATCTCATACACCATGATTAATTTTCAACTAGATGTCGAAAATATACTTGTTTGTATTTTTAATCAATACTCCTCTAGAATTAGAAACTAATATATTTATTTGATTATTTAATATGTCATTAATGTTGAAATTTTTTCCTACTACGTATATTCATGGAGTTTAAAAAACCACTATTATTTCAATAAATCAATATAAATTTCTCTACTAGAATTATATTTATATAATATTTGAAAAAATATAACAAAATATTTTTTTCGGGAAAAATCATTTAAATTTGACATTATTATTATCAATTCTTAATAACCTAAAAAATCACATACCTATGACCTTTTATTGAATTATTTTTATTATATTCAAATCCATTGTCCCTAAAAACCATTGTGAAATCCAAATTATATATTATCCCCCATTGTTAGTACCGTCCATGTATCACATTAGAGAAAATGGGATCCCTCTTTAAAAAAAATCAATATTATTCCAATTTAATTTATATAATTTCGTGGTCATAAGGATACCAAATTTAGATTTCAAGATGAAAAGACCTATAAAAAATGTAACTATATTATCAAAGAATATTTAATGACTAGACATGAAATTTTGACATGAGTCATCAAAAATTCCTTCAATCCCTATCAATTAGAAATTACAAGAGTAAAAAATATTTTTTGTTTCTTATATCATAATTATCAATTGCGTGGATTAGAATATGACTTTCAGAACATTATATAAAAAAATTGTAAATGAAAATTCATCACCATATACTATTAAATTACTTATTTATTCATCCAAATATTTATAACAATGTGTTTGTAATAATGTTAATTTTTTTCCTGATAGAGAGTATGTTTTTGGAATGGATGGAACATAGATAATGTTTTCTTGATGGATGAAATAAAACAAAACATCATTAATAGGAGGATATTTAATCATTACATATAACAAAAATAAATAATATTTTTCAATCTATGGATTATAAATTCCAGTATGGAAAGTAAAAAAAGTCACATTGGATGGATTTCTACAAAATATACCAAACATAGTATTAGTGATGAAAAAATACATGGTTTCTAGATGATATTTTATAAGGTATAAAATACTGAACACATTAAAATATTCCACTAGATGAATAAATTTTATTCGAGTAGGGAAACACACAATCATTATAATTGTTTAATTTCATAAGTGAAAATAGGTTGGAGAAGACACGTGAAACATCCCTTAATAAGATAGAGTTTGTCTGATTCAATTTGAATCATCTCTAAAGAATGGAAAATATCACCATTCGATGAATTTCTATTAATATTTTTTCATTTGGGGAGGGGAATCATTTTAATATTTATTAAAATATAATGATTCTTTGAATCTTCTGTAAAACATAGTTACATGACTATGATCTATTCTAACATTTAGCTGGTATTTTTTAGAAGTCATTCATAGTGAGTTTTAAATTGGTATATTTTAGGAAAAAAATTATATTTATAATTTTTTAATGATCTATTAGAAGAGAGGGTTTCCATTATGAATAAAGATAAAATATATTCTGATTTTTGATGGAATGATCTTAAGACTACGGATTCAATGCCTAAAATAATCAATTTATCATGGTCATTCATTATATTATAATGATAGACCATTAAGAAATTGTAAAAAGAAAGGATAACATGAGTCTGGATAAACACATTCTTATCACTAAAGGATAGTATTCTTATCTTTTTGAAAAATATTTTTATCTTTTCCTTACATATATTATATATGTTTTAATTTATTGTTTTTACATATTAATATTATTTATATGTGTGTTTGATGAATATTTTTTTAGGTTTGTTGTAAAAAAAATTTTAGTATGATTATAATTTTTTTATTACAAAACCTTATGTAAAATATATTCATACAGAGGTTTTGGAAAATTTAATTCTTTATTTTATTTTATAATATTCACCACAACCAACCCCACATCCCTCTTTTGTTATGAAAAGTCTCTTAGATCGTTCATTTCATATAATTGATATTTCTCCTAGTTAGTGTCAAAATAAGAGAATATAACTTTCTAATACAACTCATCATACTAAATTATTTTCATTTCATATTATTGAAGAAAACATATTGTTTGAGGGTATATTAAATATCGAATTTGAGAAATAGATGTAGAAATGGGTAATATTTTTTGTAAACATATATTATAGATAATAATGTTATATCATATAAATGTGTTAATTAATATTCTGAAAATAAGAAATTGAATATATTTACACTAAAAGTGGTTAATTCGGAGAGAGTGAAAATAATATTTCTAATATTGGAATGGGAAATACTATTATATTTGGAAGTAACATTTTCTTTAGAAATATTAGTATAATCTAAAAGGAATAAGTGATATGAAATATTATTTAGAGATGATATTATATGATTCTAAAAAGCCTTTTCATGTTTTACTGGACTATCCTATAATAAAAACGTAGAATAATAAGGACAATAATTCAATAGTTGTTTGTAAGATAAAAAAATTATTAAATCTTTTATGAAATAAATTAAATTCGACTGATATAGTTCCATGGATAATCCTTCTAACAATAGAAGAGTTAGTCAGAGTGCTTTTGGTATTTATAAAAATAAACCAATGTTTAAAAAATTCTTAGAGGATAAATTATCTATTGAATAATTACAAAATACACATTTAATGCAGACTATATAAACGATGCTAATTAATATAATGAATTTTATAATGAATAAAAACATCTTACTTCTAAAGATGAGGATAATATTCCTATTTTTGATTAATATTCAAGATATTCTAATATAAATAAAAAACATTTTATAAAAATCTAAAAATACAATAAAAATTTACATGAGAATGAAAATTAAATAATTTCACAAAATAATAAATAAACATAAAAATTATATTAAATAATATCATAATAAATACGATTACAAATAAACTAATGAAGTTATATTTTTAGTTCTATAATTTTACTCTAAAATTTTTAGTTTGAAAAACATCTATCAAATATTTTTTGAGAATTAAAATATTGATAACATATATAAATATATGATATACCATAAAAATATATATGAAATTTTTTATTCTAATCAAATATAACATTTTAAAATTTATTTTGTTTTTCCTACCATTTCTCTTCAATATATGATGTGTCACAAATATGGACCATTGATGATAAAATATAATTCAAGAAGTATGAATCAATTTGTTTTCGCAAAACCTGAATTTCTAATTAATTAGAAATTTTATAACATAAGTCATTTAGAATGATGTGGAATCTTAAGGATTTATTTGATTTTTAATCTGGGCCTAAGAAGGAATAGGTTATGAATTATTAATTTTTTGATTTTAGGGAAAACTAAATATAAAAACGACAAGAATATATTTCATACTGATAGAATATGCCCCCTTGAACGTGATTTAAAGTAAGAAATTGTTTCCATTAATTAAATATATGAGAGGTAGAAAATTCACATTTTTAGATACTTATCCGGAATGGATAGAAGATATTGTTCAACATGCTAATTCTCTAATTTCCATTTTTTTAGAGATTTTGTAATATACCAATGTTTTAAAAATATTTACGCTATTCAACAACATAAAAATAAAGAACATTGAATTTCAAAAAATCATGAAATGTTATTTTATCTCAATTATAACAAACAAAATTAAATTTAAATATATATATATATATATATATTATTAACTAATTTTTTAAATATATAATTATTGGCTATAATCAAAAATAATTTATTAATTAATAATTAGGAAATAATAACACTTTTTTTTGAAGAAATCATTTTATTCATCAAAGATATGATTCCCTCAAATATTTTATTTTATTTTTTTAGATGAATATTATGTATTATGATATGGAATTTAATAAATTATTTTTTTGAAAATAAATATCATTTTTGATATCATTATACCATTATTATATATGGGTAAATTTTTTGTATTTTTCTAAAAGGCATGAATTTTCATTGAATCGTGAACATAACGATTTTTATTTAAAAAATAATTTATAATGTAAAATGTAACTTTTTATTAACTATAAAATATCATTAATTCCCTTTTATTTAAAATTTTGAAATTATGGATATCAAATAAGCATTACACCATATTTTATTTTTTAAAAATTCAATTTTTAAATGTGAAAAAATTTTGAAATTTTTTTTTCTGTTTCATTTTTTGTTTTGTTTTTAATTTTATAATGAATTTTATATGTTTCAAATTATGAAAAAACGATTTAATAATTGTATTCATTGTTTTTAAATTTATTAATTAGGTCCCTTTATATTTTTTCATTGTAAATAGTTACATTAGTAATTGTTTTCTCACGGTAAAGTTTAATTTTGTTAATTAGTGTTAAAATATTATATGATTAGGATTATAAAATAACCCTAAAACATGATTTAATATAATTGCATTCGTCAGTATAAATAAAAATCATCCAATATTCAATAATTTAATCATATTTCCATTCATATGGGATTATACACATTATATTATTTTATGTAATGAAATGAAAAAAAATCTTACAATTATTTTTAATAAAAATAATATTTTAAAAATTATAATAAAAAATAATATGTTTTCTAAAAAATAATAATTTCAATTATAAAATTATTTTCTTCCTCATTGTATTATATATTTTATAGTAAGTAGAAAATACATATATTCAATGCTTACATAATTGTAGTGCATAAATTATTCAATTAATGAACAAAATAATTAAATTATATTGAGAATATTAAAAGAAGAATAGTTTGAGATATTTAATTTGATCGATGAATTATTTATATATAAAACATGTTGAAATTTTTATGAGAATATTTTTAGAATTTTACCTTTTTTGTGATATTATTAGAGACAATGTAATGAATAGTTTAAGAAATAGACATTAGTAATATTTTCTAAACAAAAATTGTTTATTAAATTATATAAAATACATAAGAATACTATATTTTTTCAAGTTGATTATGATAATGAATATAATATCATATATGGTATATTAAAGTTTCATTTTTCCATTTTTATTATGTAGCATGTCTCTTAATGTGTAAAAACTATGATGACATATTAAACTGAAAATGTATAATGATGGGTTAAAATAAAATCATACCAAAAAAAAACATTGTAAAAAAATATTATTTTTATTAGATGAAGGTAATATGACCATTATCCCTATAGTCTTGAAAATGTGATATTTAAGGGAAACTGTTCAATTAAATATACTTATATACTATTTAATTAAATGTAATTAAAAAATAATCTTATTTTAATAAATACTATGTGTCCAAATTAATACACAATATAGTTATGAATGACTAATAATTTTTTTTATAATAAAACAATTGTTTCCATGATAAAATTTAAATTCTAATATTTGAGTAATTATATAATTTTCTTAATTTGTGATGAAATGCCAATGATTTTTTCCTTTATTTAATTAAAAATATATCATATGATATTCAAAATTAAGTGTTTGTCATATATTTCTATAATTAGTTTGTATTATATATTTCTATGATTGAAAATTCACCCATACATACTTTTTCAATTTACTATTGATCCTAAACACATAGAATCCATCACATCTTATTTAGAGTTATCTATTATCTTAAATATACATTATTTTCCAATTTTTATATCAATTTTTCAATCTAAATATAAATTAGACGATAATAATTCAAATTATTAAAATATAGTTAATCATGTATACATTGTGCTTCCTTTTCAAACACACAGTACATTCTTCTTCAAATTGAATAGTTCTTAACCGGATTCTCATAACTATGGTTGACTAGGTAAATAATTCACAAATTATTATAAAATTTATATTATAAAATGTGAATTTAATACACTTTATTATCATGATTTACATGTATTTTTCATTATACATAATTTATTTCTATGGAATATCTTCTAATTTTTAATCGATTATAAAAAAAATTGATATATTTTTTTTCATGTTCACACCTTATATAAATGGTTTTATAATTATTAAAAAGTGTATTCATCATTAAATATACCCCAACCATGATTTGGGTAAATTTTTATATCTCATTATATTTCTACGTTATATGTGAAAATTATATAGTTGTCTTTTTTACAATGTTAAGCATAGAAATGATGCAATTATACCTCTACATTTTCTCATATATGAGCATTATGATGTTATTTTTGTTAAGAATGTTTTTATGGAGTTGGTAGTGATCCTTGAAATATTTTAAAATTTTACTATAAATATTTTTTATCCAAATTACTCTATCATGATGAAATAGATTCCATCGGGGATAGTGCTAAGAGTACCATGTAAGAGCAATATTGTAGCACCCGGTGATTTTGTAAAATATAGATTTTTCTTACAAATTTATTAATTTTGATATTTTATGCATCATTCAAGAAATAAAATACTTTCATTACATGATACACTAGATTTAGATTACGGTATACAAAACATTGAATTTAGAAGGCGTTATACATTACAACAAGATGAATCAAAATGATAAACAATATTAAAATTTTAATATTTTATAGGATTGTCATAACATTTCCATTGGAAAGACAATTATGTATTCTAATAATTATATAATACAACAATATGTTTGATACACATATAAAAATATATAAACATATTGAATTCATTAGTGGATAATTTATAAAAATTTAAAGTGAAAACAATATGAAAATAAATTAAAACATTTTAAAAAACATAATGTATTCGTCCAAGTATGTTTTGACATAATAAATGATATTCACAAATTTTGCGAATGATTTTATGAAACTTTTTATTTATATATTAAATAAAAATTTGAACATTTCTCCTTTTTTTTCCGGATAAGAGTTATGAAAAAACTCAATTATTCACTTACAATTTTTTTAAAGGATGTAATTTAAAATTTGGTGAACTTATTATAAAAATAAAATTTTCAATTTATATTCAATATATTTTAAATAAGAAAATTATTTTTTTAAATATGTATCTGAAAATAACATAGGGTGAAGTTTTTAAAAAATTTAAATTATGAAAATGGTTTGTTGGATAACTGAAAATATGAGTTCTTTTTAATAATTGAAATTTAATTTAATTAACATAAAAAAAATAAAATTTTGTAATTAGTATTTAAGGGTATAATTAGTTATAATATATATATAAATTAGTCCTATATATATCATTTTAATCAATTTCATATTGAGTTTCTATATAAATCATTTCGAGATCTAGAACATTTTCTCCTTCTAAAAACACTTTGCCTTCATGTCTATAAGATATAATTATATTGTATATATCCACTTATGTGAATGGAATTTTGAAAAATGGATTCCAAATTTTTTATAATAATAATTTTTATTAAATAATTAATTTTTCTTAAATTTTACCCAAAACTAACATAAAAAACAAAAAAAAAGTAATTTATCACGGTTACTGTAGAAATAGGTTCTCTATAGGGTTAAAATAAATATATAATGATTAAAATTTACCCAAAATACATGAAACACCAATTATTAATTTATAGTTCAACCTTATATGAACTATGATAGATAATAACCCAATTTATAGGATTGTCGAATTTGAAAAACGTGTTTACACATTTTTCTTTTTAATAATTACATATGTGCCACTCACCTCATTTAAAAAATGACTCTCTTTTCCTCTCACCAAAAAAAAATTCAAAACAAAAAGATTTATTTATTATATACCGAATTATATTCTTTTTTTCTAGAATATCACTTTATAATGCATATTTTAGTCTTTATAACATCCTATGAATCCTTTTAGTGAAAAAGAAACAAGTTGTCAAAAGAAGATGTAACGTTCTTAATCAAGCCATTTATTTTATTCGATCCTCAACCTCAATATATTAAAAATAAAATATGATGATAAAATAAAATAAATATATTCCATAAAACTATAATTTTCTATGGTAATGATATAACATAAATCATTCTCCTCTTCCATCAAATGTGTGACAAAATCATCATTCGTGTATACAGAAGACTACAGCCTCACAAAACAATGTTACATCCTTTCCTTCACCCACTCAAATAGTTATTTTTAATGATGTATTTATTGGTTATATATTATATTTCTAAAATTATTATTCTTTTTTAATTGTGATGTAAAATCTTATTTTTAACTCTCCATTATGTAGGAAAATGATATCATTATTTCTGTATATGACCGATTATTTCCTCTTGAAGTGATGTCATTCTTTCATGTTTTTCATCAATGATAATAATTATTTTTTTTAATAAATATAATTAATATTTATGAGATATAAATAATAATATATTCTAAATATTTTATTTTAGTCTATTTAATTCCATATTTTATGAAAATGTATGAAATTTTCTTGTATACCTACGATCTACCATCACCAAGAACTGTGTATTTAATTTTGTTCTATATATTTTTGATCAATATAAATACAGATATTTTTAATATATTTTTAATTAAAATAATAATTAATATAATGTAGATTATTCTTCAATAATTAAAATTAATAGTACCCAACAATTAACTAATCAAAACATACATGAATAACGAAATAATTATTTCCAGAAACATGACTTCAATAAAGCCTTATTGATAAATAGTTAATAAAAGTTCAAATGTAAATATTATATGATTTGTAAAATATATATATATGGTTCTAAAATATATGAACAATAATAAATGTTTTATTATAAAGGAAGTTACAAAAACGTTCAAATGAAGTTGAGACATGTTTTAATGGTTTTCCATCACAATCTTATTTTCTTCTGAGAAACATGTCATAATAACCACATGATTATTTTTTGGGGGTATATATTACCCATTAATTTATATATAATTACTAAATGTAAATTTATTATGATTTATATATCCATTTTAGTATCTCTATTTCATTGGGATTTTAGATAAGTAGTTACCAAATTGGTTATGATTTTTTTCTCAAATTTTCTTCTTTTGGACATAAGATATATAATGAACCTTTCTTGTCTATGATGTGTATATAATACACCATTGATATTTTATATCATGAGTGTTTGTTTTAAAAATATTATTAGTTTCCTTTAATTCAATTATTTCATGTGTATTTTGATACAATTTTTACTTACTAGTATGAATATTATGTTACAATCTCATCATTTATCTGTATTGTTTATTCCAAATTATAAAATGTTGAAATAATTTGTTATATCTTTTAATAATGTGATGAATATTTATATCATATGGATAATAATAGAGAATATGTGTTTTCCCATCATTTTATTCTCTTAATGTATACATTTTTTCAAAGGTATGTTTTTATGAAAAAACATATTAATGTCTATATTTGGGTAAAAATAAAAATTCATCTACAACCATGTCTTTTAGAAAATGTAATCAAATATTTTATTTAAATTATTCCAATTTTTTTTATATGAAATTTTCACCATATTGTTTTATAATTTTTGTAAATGAGTCTTTATGTTGATTTCCAAACCAATCTTGTTTGGATTTTTCTGAATATGTGAATATAATTTTTTTTAACATGTATTAATTGAATAATATTTTCCTCTATTATGACCAAATAATCATTTTAATGTTTTTTTAATTTTTTCAGTGAAATTTATTAACAAAAAAATTTAGGATTTTATAGTTTTAAAACGTAATTGTCAAAATAGAATGTATTTTTTCACCAGAAATTTTTTAAACTATTTTTAAATATACAATTATATGTTTACATAGTTTTTATAATGAAATTTTCTTTGAAAAAAATTGTTATTAAATTATTTTCTCATATATGAAATGATATATTACTCATTAAATCTTCCTAGTCATCTTTGAATTTCATTTTTATTATGATTACATCCAGTGTTATTATTTATCATTTAAGGGATATATGATTCAATGATACCATCCTAATTATTTATATGGATTACTGATTTTTAATATGATGAAATTTTTGAGGAGAAAATTTATTTTTCAGGGGTTATTATATAATAAATTTATGATTTTTTGAATTTTTTTCATTAAATGTTTTAATATGTGATGATATGACAATTTATTTTTGATATTCAGGATACCATATGTATGGATTTCATAGGGACATTTGTGGGTGATATATCTCCATATAGGAAATTTGGTCAATAATTTTATCTCCTGATATAAAATTAGGAAACAAATCATTATGATTGAACTACTATGGTATATAGTTGGGTCTTAATTCACTAAAGTGGAGAAGTTCATCTAGATCCATGATATCAAATTTTTTATTATTGTATATCAACAATGTTCATTATCTTGGATGTAAACTATAAAATATTAAATTGGATTATTATATTTATTATGGTGAAAACTTTATATGAAATGAGCTTGTATTTATTTATTGATTTATGAAGATTCCACATTATCATAGTAAATGTTTTATCAAATGATAATGATTTATTCCAAGACTCAAATTAATGGTCTATGATAATATGGGTACAAAAATACTATTTTTTGATCATGATAACATACCTTTATTCTTATAATATGATTTTATATGATCAATGATTTATGACCCAAATGATTACCATTACTAAGAATCTCATATCATCCATTCATATGCTTCCTTACCAAGGTAATATATATTTTTTGGGTCTGTTATGGATAATAGGAGTACTATTAATAATATTATTTTGATATATGAAAAATATATTTCATGAAATAAAAACATTGTGTTTATATTCTGAAAAAACTAATCAACTATGTTCCATGGTTGTGTGTTTAAGAAATATCATGAATATTCATCTAAAAATATATTATAATTTTGTATATATGATTAGGTGACAACTTTTTCTATTAGAGTAATTAGATTTATCAACCATTATATATTAGGATTAGAACTCCATTATTGATATCCTCACGGATATGCCTATGTATATGTAGGTAGATATATATATATATAAATAACTCTATGGTTAAGTCAATGATTAATTATGTATAGAGAAGTATGGTATAATTTTAGAGAAAGATAAAGAAATGGGTTTCCATGAAATTTAATTCATTTTTGGATAATAAAAGTTGATGTTTCTCTAAAATATAGGTAAATTAATGTAATAATTTAAAAAATGTCACATTGAGCAACAGTAGAACATCACCGGGTACATGAGAATAGGTGATATTTCTCACCAGGTATGACACAGCTAAGGTATTTGAATTATAAATTCATAAACACATTATGAACCATCATTATTGACTAAAATAGTGCCTCATAATGACCTCAGATATACATATGTTTTCATATATGTAAAAGAAGGGGTTGTAGTTTATTCATCATATATATTAATTTTCATGACTATAGGGTTTTCTACTATGTATATTATATATAATGCAATGTTTTCTTATTTTAGTCAATGGTTGGAAGCCAAAAAAATTAATCATTATTAGTGCGATATGAAAATGAAAATAATATTCCCATGATAAAATAAACATATGGTTGGTGGATTGATAAATTTTTTATATATACTCACAGAAAATTATCATTATATAAATCATGTTGAACATCCTAAATAGAATAGGATATAATTTTTTTTATTCATTCATGAGGTAATATACTCCTTCCTTTACATTTATTTCTAATCCACTAGTTTCTAAGAAATATATATATGTACTGATGAAATGGTATTTTCTATTTTTTAGTTTTCAGAGAATGAGAATTTCAATTTAGTATTTTATTATTTAAAATAAAAAAATATATGTTTTAATCTTATTTGAATGAAAAGGGAAGATGAATAAATTAAATCTTATGAATGAAATTTGTTTTAGACGATATTTCATCGTACGTATTTCCCTCATATTCTAGAATCAATGATAGGGAAGTAAATTCGTGTTCTGATGAAAAGGATGATGAATATATTTCTACTTAGGATTCTTATTTTACAATACATACATGTTATGATTGTAATTTTAAAATTTCACATGAAATAAAAATTTATAGATTCATAAGTATCCTAAAACCATTTATTCTAAAGGACATTGGTATAATATAATTTTATAGATATTAAGAGGCTAATAAGTGTTCTATAAAGGTTGGCATGGATAATTGATATTATGACATTTCCGTTTTTATATGAAAATGATTGTCAAGTATCATTAAAAATAAAATTGTGGAAATAACTTCTAGTAATTTATATGAAATAAATGCGGTAAGAAGCATTGGGGAAATTGTTTTAATGGAACAAGGAGGTGATCTAATTGTTTCAATGGATTTAATTGATCTTATTAATGTAAAAATTAATTTTATTCGATGGTTATTCCCATGGAGGAGTAGTGGATGCTGAATAATTCAAGACCCTACAATATAGTGTTTCTAGTTCAAGTAGTTTGGAAATTTTTTGACTCCATTCCCCAATTAAATGGATACTATGGATGATACGAAAAAAATACTACTGAAAAAAGGAAAATTTGAGAGAGTAATATATCACATAATATTATTTGAAACATGATAATTGGGGAAAACTATTCATTTCTTCCATAGTTTCTAATTTTATGTTAAATTTTATACGAATAGTCCATATGAAAAAATTATTGTTCACGCATTAGTGATTTATCATGTGACTAAATCCATTTATATGGATTCTAGAATAATGAAATCTAATTTCATTTTCTATTAGTACAATTATGAAACCAATAATCTAATGAAATGTTTTATATATGATAAGAGGATATATACTGAATAAATGGAGAATTATATTTTGAATGTGTATATGTCTCAAAGTAATATTATCTTCTATTTTATATATACCACCATGGGATTATGAGTTTAAGGTATATCATAAGTTCAATGTTAGTGAAACCCCTTTTTTATGTTTTAAATTATATGGGTTTTTCATGAATAAAGATATTTTAAGAGACATTTAGGAAAATAAAAACATTTGGTTTTATATATGTTTTAGTTAACTGTTATTCTGGTGGGAATATAATTACAAAATATTGATATATGATTAAATATACTATACACCATTAGGATTTATCCTATCATAGATTATGAGGTAATTATGGGTTTTAGTTGATCACCTTATGATGCTTTCACACAATGATACTATCAGATAATATTTCTATCTAATTGAATTATATAGAATACAAAAAAAATAAGTTCTTTGGTTTTATGGAGTAATATTTTTACCTGTATCTAAAAAGGATCTTATGTTTACCTATAAATTTTATTGAGGTCATTGAGAATATTTTTATAAATAGTTGAGTTTAGAGAAAATGTATTATCTATAGACATATAGTAAGTTTGGAAGAAAAATACATACCCTAGGGGAATATCTATTTTCCATTACTAATATTTCAAAGCCATTTCGAACCAATGTTGTTCTAAATGTGAGTTTCATGTAAAAATATCGTTCACTCAAGCATTTATACGGCCTTTTACGCATCATTTTAATTGAATGAAATTTGGAACTCCAAACTCTAGAATAAATATAATGAAATAAAACTATTGGGAAATAATATTGATGATGAGATACAAGAGAAGGTTATAACAATTATGGATCATGTAATGATATTCTAATATTGAAAGAAAGATTATTCTTATAATCATATATACAATCTAGAATTTTATGTTATTTAGAAGAACATGTAATGATATTTTTATGGATGAATGAATGGAATTCTATGCCATGTATATATGAGTACATTCAAATACATGATCATATCATTACAATATCTTATCATTTAGAGCATTCACAAGACCTAGAATTGGTTAAATATTTTTTCCATTTACCTCTTTTATAATGGAAATAATGGATCCTTTACATGTACTGAACTCATAGGTCATATAAGAGGATAATGATCATTCTTATAAGGATCATTTTTGTTGGAATATGGATCATATAGAAAAATTTATACAAAATAAGATTGAAGAACATTAAAATTTATTTTAAATAACCCACCAACATTAATATTTTACATGGGAACCAATGGATTTATTGATTAATAATTATAATATGTTTATGATAGCAATGTGATTAATTTTGATGGAGAATATAATATTTTGGGGGAGTTTAATGTAACAAACCATGTATTGTGATTGTTTTTTAATAACATAAATATTTTCGATATTTTTCATTACGTGTAACATTCAGTTTATCTTTCATTACACACGACACACAGTTTAAATTTCATTGCATTAAAAAAATGTGTTTAGAATGTGTTAAACATAACACATAGTTTAAATAACATGTGACTTACTATAAAAAAATTATCATTCAAAATGATAGTTATCACATATCAACAATAATAGAGTGTTTTAATAGGATTAACTAAATTATGAAATTATATGGTTTACACATGTATATATATTTAATTATATGGTTACCAAAAAATGAAAAATCTAAAATAATTATTTTAAAAATATGGGTATCATTCTTTGAAAAATTATCTTTATGCCCAAAATCATGTTTTATCTAAAATAAATAAATTAATAAATATATCAAAATTATTTGAATAAAATTTATGTTTCATGTATTCTATATAGTTATTAAAAAATATATAACATTTTTATAGACTATTGATAAGAATAAACAGATTTTATGCATAAAAATTTATTTATTTAAAAATTATTTTCCCCCATATTGGGTTATTTATTTAAAATTAATTTTTAAAAATTTATAAATATATTTGATAAAATTATATTTTATTTTTTATTTATCATGTAAAAAATATCTTTGAATGGATTCTTCATAATTTTCTAAGAAGATAAATTTGCATCTAAATGAATGAAAATACTAGTTTTTATATAAAAAATTCATTTCATTTAATGAGATTAAAAAAATGAATTATTTTAACAGTGGTATAAAGTTAAATTTAGATAAAATATATATATATCAGTATAATTTATTCCATTTTTATGAATTTCATATTTATTTTTCATATAAAATCTATTATTGGTTTTCATCAATTTTCCTTTTGGAAAACCACTTACTCCCCATGACCATATGATTAAATTTAAATTAAAATATTCATATTATATGAATGGTGTTGGATCTAATATGTAAAAATCAGATGCTCAAATACAATAGGGGGGGTGAATTGTATACTTTAAAAATCCATAAGTAAATTTTTCATTACCAAAATTCCCAACACCTATGATCTCTAATAACATGCTTGATCTCGGAAATGAAACTTAACAAAAGTTCACAATAACTAATATTCTACCTTAAAGCGTATAGATTCCTATATAATTAGATTACAATTCTAATGAATTATAAGAAGATTATGCTTTCCTAAACAACTAAAATTACAAAAAAAATAGATATACTACAAGTAACCAGTAGTAACTTATTCAACCCAAAGAGAAGGGTATCCAAAAACCCTGGATAAAACTTCCTTTAATTTATAATTTCAAGAATGTCTCCTTAACCAAACCTAGCTATGCCCTCAATCTAATGATCAGTATCTATCTTGTTATACCTACAAGCCCTCGATTTTTAAGGAAATCTAAACCTCTGACTTCACAACCCAAAGTCTCTGATTTCAAGGAAATCACACCTCTACACTATGAAAATCTACACGACGCGAAGTTTAAACAAGCCATTCAAACATTCTACATGAATCCTGAGTGTTTATAAGAGCCTCTCTCTATATAAATCACTTCAACAACATGTAAGCATAGTTGTCAAAGTTTAGTCTTCAAAAACATTGTGAAATCATTCAAATGATCTCCAATTTATAGGCACATCTCTAATGGTTGGAGACCTCCTTCAACGGTCATATTTTTCCTGGAATTTCCTAGGGACCTTTAAACATGTAACACAAATAATGTTTAGTGAGTAACTGAAATCATGACATCGTTTTATAACAAAATAAGTGTAAGCATAACTAAAATATGATATTCATAATGTAAGAAAATTAATGTTCAGAGTGTAACCAAAATAAAATTCGGAGTCTATAATACAAGGATATTTAGGTCCTATTTTCTAGGAATTTGGAACATGAACACTATAGAATTCTGGAGTCTAAATTTCAAAGAAATTCATAATATGGATTCACAAGAATTCGAAACTAGAAAATACAATGTTCAGAGTCAGTGTTCATGAGAATTTGGAGTCAGAACTCATAGGAGTTCAGAGTCTGTATTCCAAGAACTCGGAGTCAGAACATAGAAAAGTTATTAACCTCAATTTTTATACAGAATTTGGAGTTAGAACTCATCATGTTCGTAACTAGAATTTGTGTTCAGAATTTGGAGTCTGGAATCAAAAAGTTCGTAACCAGAATTCGTATTCAAAATTCGGGCACATAACGTAGAATGTTCGTAAACTAAATTCGTATTTAGACTTCGAAGTCAGAAATCAGAATGTTCGTAACCAGAATTCGTATTCATAATTCGGAGTCAGAAGCAGAATGATTCATATCTAAGTAATTATTGGATTGCAAGGTTTTGGTTTCAATCTGAATTTTACACTTAGTAAATTTATGATATGAACAATGAAAAAAATGATTAAGATAAATTTCATTGGGAAAGAAAATTTTCCTTGATGAAGTAAAACAAGGGATTAAAAAGGGATTTTCTTTGAGATACAGTGTTTGTGATTTTCAAAACAATAAAGAATGGTAAATTCATAAGTAAACCTTATTGTATTCACAATCTCCCTCAAGTATTATGGAATGGAAAATTCATAACGAAAACCTTATTGACTCAAAAATCTCCCCCTTTTTTGAAAGCACAAACATTCTTTCAAAAAAGAATATAAGGACGTATCAAAAAAAATCTAGCCTATGAAAATAAAAGGTATCTCCCTTTATATATGAACAATGGTTCATAAAACTAACTCCCCCTTAGGATTTGGAACTCTAATGATCGTATTATAGATTTCTGGAGTATCTGACATCTATAGTAAATTCTTGGAATGATCAGAATGGTGTCAAGTAGTTTCTTCAAATATTTAATCACAAAATCTTGTCCTAGAGCTGATGACTCCAAATATAACCCTTTACATGCTGTTAGTTTCTTTTGTTTTTAATATTTTTTGGATTTTAGTTTCCTTAAATCCAAATATTTTCCATTAAAAACCTCAAAATATCAGATCCAACCAAATTTTCCTTGAGGCTATCATTTCAATCGTCAGATCAGATCAGAATAATTCTCAGCCATTGGATTGAAATGGTAAGATGAACCTTCTCTTCAATGCCTATAAAAGGGGATCCCCAATTGTTTTCCCACATCGTCTCTCCGGAATTTGGATGTCTAATCTCATCCCCTCTACAAATTCCCATTCTCAACTTTTTAGATGTACTCAATTCCAAATATCTGGTGAAGTTTCTTCTAAAGAGATTTCTACTATCAAGCTGATTGTGGAATGGAAGATATACAGGGAGAGGTTGGTACATCCAAACATCTTCAAAAAATATGACTCAATTATCTCAAAAAAATATCAATCTTAATGGATGGGATAGCTTATCTATTTCGAAGATGGGTCTCAATATCTTTTGTATCTGGATCTCCTCATTCAGTTTTATGAATCAACCTATATTTTCATACAAGATGGCAGAGAAAAATTTTCTTTCAAGAGTTATGAAAAAACATATGCACTTTCATTCCCCAAGGATGCTAGCTTGGTAGGGTTATCCTATGAAGTAGAGGCAGAATTTTGTTCCCACAAGCTGCCACATGTTCAATGGAGTTTTGTAAAAGTGATGGCTATGAAAAATCTTGGACTTACAGATGTCAAGACTGCAAAGATTGCTCACATGTCTACCAACAATTGGATACTAGAGTTATGGTTTCAGGGTTTTTTCATACAGAGAGAGGGTTACAAGGACACTGTTATGAAAAGTGATATGTATATCATGGATTTTTTTGTAAATCTACAGAAAATCAGTCTGATGAAGCATATTCTCATTATGATATAGAATATCAAGAATGGGAATCTGAGAGCATGGATAATCATGTATCCTTCCCTACTATCCATGTTGATAGTTTGATGTCTTGAATCATTAAAGATTCCTTATAGTTACAAGCTGAGGAATTGAAAAGTGATTTTAGTAAGTGACGACACTTTGAAAATAATGAATTTTGGATTTTCTAAATATTGAAGAGAGTTTTATGATTTTCCATTGGAAGAGGGCGAAGCCATTCCAAAAAATGGTGAAGAGGTTGAACCATCAATGAAATATGGAAATAAAATAAAATTGAAGGATGTACAAGATGAAGGTGAAACCCCTAAAGGTATGGAAGCTCAAACTGCACCTCCAAAGCCCAGGATGCAGAAATCTTATCCAGATGAATATTTTTCCAAATGGAAGGAGGATAAGAAGAATCGAAAAGAAGAGGAGCCACAGTTTATCCTAGACCCTACAGAGGACAAAACATTGAAAGAGAATGTTGCTAAAGAGCATAAGAAGCGAGCCAAAGAGAAGAATCATAAGAAGAAGATGTCAGAGGAAGATATTGTGCAATCAATTTTGAAGGCTACTGTATAATCATCCGAGAACATTTTTGTACCAAAATATTTCTTAGTTGAACCATTACCTGAGACACCGGGGAAAAATTTTCTAACTTGGGGAAAAGTTCCGGAGAAGGTTGATGAAGAAAAGGAAGCTTTGGAGGAATTTCATGAAGCTAAAAGAAGTGATGATACAAATTATATCATAATGAAAGTTAAATACCTTCCTGATAAGGAAGGTGATTCCGAAAAATTGCCAATCTGGACTTATCAAGGTGGATCTTCAAAACTTGCTACCCCTGGAATTGATGAGAAGGCTTAAGAAGAAGAGATCAAAATATATGAGGAAGAGAGTTATAATCAGCACTTCATACATCTTATGGATATTGAGGTAGGAGTCGAGAAAGAAAAAATAATTAAATATAGGATTTTTCAATTTTATATGAGTGAGCAAGAGCCTCTAGATGTAGAAGCTATTCTGAAATCCCATAAGGGAAAACAGGTGGATGTGGAAACACCCAAAAAAATTCTTTTAGGAAGAAACAAGCTGGTGGATCCTCTAAGAGGAAGCTGGTCGAGCTAGAGGAAAAACTACAACCAATAATAGTGTTACATTCAGAGTAATCAGCTCTAAGAAATTATTTTGTCATTAAATATCTGAAGAAACTAGTTGACACGATTCCAATCATTCCACAAATTGACTCCATATGTCATATGTTGCAGCATATCCTGAATCAGAAACCAGACTCTATATCCATGGTAATGGATAGGTGTGTAAAAATTGAGGCCGAACACAATAATTTCTTTATCAACTATGAAGCCCACAAAAAATATTCAAAGAAAATGGCGAGCTGGTCAAATAATATAGTCGAAGATCTGAGAGAGGTTGATGACTTTCAAGATGATGTTAAGGAATCTTTTGATACTCAAGATAGAAAAATCAATGATCTAAAAAATATCATTAAGGAAAATCCAAATCTTGAACAGAATACTCAGATTCAGGATGTCAGTGATCTGAATGAGAAGTTGAATTATGTTGTCCAAAGTTGGAAAACAGAAAGGGATCTCCAGATCGAGATTCAAGAAAAGCTAGTGAAGCAAGGTGACTTTATGAAGACTCAGGCAGAGGCTCTAAAGGATCAAGATGATAGGATAAAATCCTTATAGAAGCAAGCATAGGTGGATCACAAAGTGCTAAAGAAGCCGAAAACCATCGTAAATAACCTGATACCCAAGGAAAAAATAAGAAAAATAGATCCAAATCTGATCTTTTGTTGTATCTATTTTTCTTTTTACATATTCTTCAAATCATATTGAAATTTAGGATGCTTTTTTTGGATGTTTTTACAAATAGTTCAGGTACCATATTTTTTTCATCTCCTCAAACACTTTTTGAAAATCACAAAGGGATAGAAGGAAAAAAATAATTATAAGTAAAAGAAGATATATCCCTAATTAAGGGGGAGTTTATCAAAGGGGGAGTTATTATTACGAATATTTCCACATTAAAATGAAAATTTTAATTCTGAAAATCTATAATACGATCCTTAGAGTTCCAATTCCTATGAAAGAGTTAGTTGTATTCACTATCATTATTATATTAAGGGAGAGAAGTTTTATTTTCAAAGTCTAGAAATTTTTTTGCTATGTCCTTATATTCTTTATCGAAAGGATGTTTTTTCTTTGAAAAAATGGGGATATTTTTTAGTCAATAAGGTTTTCCTTATGAATTTTACATTCCATCATAGATGGGGGAGATTGTTAAAAAAATAAGGCTTTATTATGACTTTACCATTCCTTCTTATTTTGAAAATCATAAACACCTTTTCTCAAGGACAATCAATTTTCCCCCTTTGTTTTTCTTCTTTATGGAAAATTTTCTTCCCCATGGAAATTTAACTTTATCATGTTTTTCATTGTTCATATCATTATTTTCTAAGTGTAACATTCGGATTGAAATCAGAACCTCAGAATCCCATAATTACATAGATATGAACAATTTTGTTTCAGACTCCGAATTCTGAATATGAATTCTGGTTACAAACTTTCTGTGTACTGACTCTGAATTCTGAATACGAATTCAGGTTACATTATTTATGAGTTCTGGCTCCAAATTCTGAATACGGATTCATGTTATGAACTTTATGAGTTCTGACTCCGAATTCTGAATACAATTTTTGTTTACGAACATTCTGAGTTTTGACTCAAAATTCCGAATACGAATTATGGTTACAATCTTTTCTAAGTTATGAGTCCGAGTTATCGGAATAGATACTCCAAAATCCTATGAGTTCTGACTCAGAATTCTCATGATCTCTTACTCTGAACTTCGTACGTTCTGGTTCTAAATTCTTGTGAATCCAGATTCCAAATTTCATTGAAATTAAGACTCTGGAATTCAATAGAGTTCAAGTTCTGAATTCCTAGAAACAGAATCCAAATATCCTTGTATTATTGAATCTGAATAAAATTTTGGTTAGACTCATACCTTTCATTTTCTTGTAATCCTGATATCAGATTTTAGGTATGCTTACACTTGTTTTATTATAAAATGATGTTGTGCTTTTAGTTACTCACTAACCGTTGATTGAGTGACACGTGTACAGGTCCCCCAAAAATTCAAGGAATAATATTACTGTTAAAGAAGGGAGCCGACCGTTGGAGTTGTGCCTATAAATAGGATCTCATTTGAAATATCTCACAATTTTTTAGGAGACTGAACATTGAAAACTTTGCTTACATGTTGTTGAAATTTTTTCTAGAGAGAGAGGCTCTTATAAACTCTCATGCTTCATGCAGAATGTTTGAATGACTTGTTCAACCTTTTATTCATGTATATTTGCTCGGTGAAGAGGTACGATTTCTGTCAAATAAGAGAATTCAGGTTTTGACGTCAGAGGAGATGATTTCGTTACAAATCAAGGGCTTGCAGGGATAGAAATACAGATATTGATCTTCAGATTGAGGGCTTTCCTGGGTTTCAGTAAGATAGACTTTCATGAAAATATAAATCAAGGGACCTTTTATCCTGGGTTGTTGGATACCCTTATCTTTGTGTTAAAAGAGTTACTAGTTGTTACTTGTAGTATTTCTATTTTGTTTTCCGTTGTACTTTTAGTTGTTGAGGAAATTATAAACTTATTACACTTCCTTAGACTTGTACTCTGATCATATTGGATTCTGTATGCTTTAGGGTAGAATCTTAGTTATTGTATAATTTTGTTAAGTTTCATTTCTGGAGTCACTTTTCCGGAATCAAGCAAGTTATTAGAACTTAGAGGTTTTGTGAATTTTGGTTACACAAAAAAAAATTAGGGATTTTTAAAGTATATAATTCACCCCCACCACCTCTTGTATTTTGGCATATCATTTTTACATATTCGATCCAACAAATCGAATTTTAAAAAATGGAATCCATAAATATAATAATAATAATTAATATAGTCTTATAATGTCTGTGAATTTTTTTCCATAATTAATACTGAAAACATTTAAATTATTTACAATAGTTGGGGTTAAAATGTGTTTATCAGGGTTAAATATAAAATGATAAGTGTTTTAAATTTCCTCTATCATGTCCAAACAAAATTTTGTGGATATATATCTACCATAAATCATTTTATATAATAAATTTATCATTTTTTAAATGTGTTTCAATGAAATACATGGGTATACCATTTTAAAAAAAACCAACCATGCTACTCACTTAACATATTCACGGACACCCCATATCATATCCTCTTCAAATATATAAACTATTTTTATAAGACAATACATTCCAATATCACTTCCATAGTTATGTCTTCCCATAAATTTTTCCATTATTTGGTCATAAAGACATCATAATAAGCATTTTTGTTAAAACAAAATGTAGTTTTCTGAATAACATTTAACAGCCATCATCTGATGTTTATTTTATTCATTACTACAAAACATTAATTAATAAGAAAACCATTATCATACAATAACTACAATAACATAAATATACTAATATGTTATTAGGTTTATCAAATAACCTCAATCATTCTAATAATCTATAAATTTTGTTATAAAATCTCATTTTTGTGTATGATGGACTACCATATCACAAACCAATGTATTTTTTCCATCACCACCAATAGTGTATAGATAAAATGATATATTAATTGTTTTTTATATGATATTTATGATATTACTATTTTTATGTAATCATGCTGACAGATTATCCTTCTGTCATTTAAGTCTGTGCGAATTTGATAACACCATCTTTTTGTGCAATCGACTTTCACCTATTGAATCCATCAGATTATTCATGAATTTCAAGGAATGTAAATTGAATAGTTTTAATTTATATGTATGATATATCTGACATATAAATGTTATTATAATGTATCCTTATTATTTATCATTCTTACTTTCTTATTATATAGAAAATGGAAATAATGGTCTTGCGTACATATGACCTTCCATCTCTAAGAACTGTGTAATTAATTTTTATCTATAAATTATATAGATCACCAAAAATAAATGTATACTGACTATAAATTATATTTATATAGTTGTAATCAATATTTAGATTATATTACCATGATAAAATTAAGAGGAAGCAATGAAAATAAATCAAAACATAAACAAAAAACATACCATTTATTGACCAAAACATGTCCTTAACATGTAATTATTAATATACAAGTAATAATAGGTCATATGTAAATTATAAGTTTTATAATACATTTTTTTTTTATCATTATGTGATTTATAATAAAATAAAATTTATTATATTATATTTTATGAGAATATGGTTATTACGAAAGTCATGACTTCTAATAACATATTTTCATCTAACTTTTATTTTTCTTTGACTCACAGCCCATATTCCCAATATTTTCCTTAATACAGTTTATATTCTCCATAATAATGTATTTTCATTTTAATATCATGAAAATTATGGGGATTTAAATATAAATTTTAGTATCTCTTATTTATTTGGTGTATGGTTCAATGTATACCGAACCATTATTGGATTTTTATCTCTAATTTCCATCTTTGATATGCAAGTTATATTATGAACTTGTCTCCTTCTATGAGGTGTATAAACTACCCCATTGACATATTATTCATTAATATACTTATTATTATGTTATTATTATTTTCATATTATATTATTCTTTCATGGGTATTACAATTCGATATTACCAATTTTTTAAGAGTTAGATGTTATAAAGTCATAGTATGTTGAAATTTTTTAATATCCTTCTTTCAAAGATTAAATATTATGATTTTTATCTCAAAAAATTCATGATTTGTCTTATACTATAAATATTTATTGATAACTTATGTTTTAAATTTATTTTAATTTCATTATTCATTCAGTAGTTACAATGAATGTAAGAAAAAGAATCATTATTTATCTCTTCGGTCATCAATCTTCATTTCTGTAAAACCGTATTTTCACAAATTAATATAAATTTTTAACATAATTAAAATGATTTTTTAAATAATATTTTACCCCTTTTTACTTTTTAATGAATATTTCAAATTAATATTTATGTGGGTTTTCAAAAAATTCTCATTTGTATTTTAAATAAAATGTTAAATGAATATAATTTTTTACACGTATGGCATGAACATTATTTTACATTATTATTACAAAATAATTGTTTTAAATATCCTATTATAGGATTCCATGTTTATTTTTAGGGAAATGTATTTCCAAAATATTAAATATATAATTTATTAAAGTTATTTTCAAAATTGAAAGGATATTTTCCTTATGAAATGTTGTAATTTATTTTTAAAACATCATTTATATGTTATAAACATTAATTATGAATAATTTTTTTATGTTTTCATTTCAAAATAGAATGGTTTCATTCCATTGGAAATGTTCAAAGTGATCTTTCAAAATAATTTCCTATGTAAGATATCTTTCATTAATGATACTTATATATTAATAGGGATAATTTTGAATTCTACTATAAATATTATTTATATGGATGTTTAATATTTATGTTTTTGATACTTTTATGCATCAATATTTTCATTGGGTTATGCTTTGGTGAATTGATGTATTGTTTAGGATAGTTTTTCCTGTAGATGGGAAATAATGTTATGATATTATGATTATTTTATTATATTTAGGAACATATATTTATGGTTTATTTATGATATGTGTGGGATATATATCTCCCTCCAATGCATTGGGTATAACAATATATAAAAATATAAAATAATGGGAAACAAATTGATGGTCTTAATCCACTATGTGAAAGAAGAGCGTCTAAATACACTTTGGGAAATATGATTCTACATTTCCACAACGTGAAACTACTGATATGTCTTGGCCCACTATATTGATGGTCTTTCTAGATAACCATGGAATATGAAATTGTTTTTTTATATTTTTTATGATGCAAAATTTTTATTAAATTATTTGATTTATGATTATTTGTCACTCATATATGAAATAATTTCTCAAAAGATGTTGTTTTATTCCATGAATCATTTTTATAATCTATGATATGTCCAGTATGAAAATACTGGGATATTTTTTTTAATAAACCATTATTATTATCTTATTAATTCATATGATAATAGATGGATATCATCTATTATTACACTTACAAGTAATATAATGTCACCCTTTCATATGTATCACTCCCTTTGTTATGATCAATGGTTTATGTAGGTTATCGATACGATGAGTACTATGTGTAAAAATAATTGCGGGAGGTCTTAATGAATATTCATGAAATACGAATGTTGTGCTTTAAGTCTCAATTGACACTAAACTATTATGGATCTTGGGTGTGTGTTAATAAAATATATTGAATATCCATCTAAAAATATGGGACATTTATTTATTAAATTATAGGATTTCATATGTACCAACCAAAATAATAATCCAAAATTAATATTATATATTTCCATTATTATTTTTATCAAAAATTATTAGATGATATTTTATTATTATATATTGATTCATATTCATTTTATATGATTTCATGGTCTTATACTTTTATTTATTCAATTTTTATATGATCTTTTCAAAATCATATATTGGATTTCTGATAATTCCTTTATGTATCATTGATATTAAAATCATTTTATAGGTAATTTTTTAACACTCCTTTCATAGATTCCTAATTATTACCAACTGACATTAGATTTAAAATAGATTTTGATCAGATGATATGTTGTCTAAGATGATAGATTTTATTAATTTTTAAATGTGGATTATTTAAGATGTATAGATTTATAAATAGCATACCCCTAACTCTAGTGACTAATTAATAATTTTTAATTTATTACTTGGTAATCATAATTCATGTTATAATATTCCTATGATGGTGGTTTATCATTATTTATGAGACAAAATAACTAATCATTACATTAAAGAAAAACATATTACATAATTCTATTCTATATCATTTTTCATTAATGTTGTACATGATGAAAATTATATATATTACTCATATTCATTGCTTATATAAGTGGAATAAAAAAATTATAGTAAAATATAATCTGTTATGGATATCAATGAATAGAATTTATCATGGTTTAATAATGGTTGAATTAGTATATATGGAATAGATAAAAAGTGATTTCATGTCAATTATTACCAAAGAGTTACATAATAAAATTCTTTCATGTGAAATATATAGAATTGGGAAAAATATTTAATGATTTAATATGGATATAACTAGTGGGATTTCATAAGTTCATCCGTCGTATGTAATTCATCATTTCTTATATGCAGGACATCATATAAAATGTTTAAGGATTATCTAATAAAAGTATATTTATTATCTAATGAAAATTACAATGAAACTAATCGGATATATAATTATGGTACATAATAATCATATCATGGTCCAATTTATTCTGTTAGATACATACTGAGTATATTGTAAACATCCTATAATGTTCCAGAGTGATCAACATCGATATAAATTAAAATATTTCTCAAGGACAATTATCTTATATGATTTTACAATTTAAAACAATAGATTAAAAAGGATTCAAAAATATTTCTAAGTAGTTAATTAATTAATTATATTATCTATCTGAATTAAATGAAATATTATTAAGGATATTTCTGTATTAACACTATTCAAACAAGTACATTTTTTGGAAGAATATCAAATTATAGTTGTCATATACTAAAAATTATAATGATGATAGATGGTTTTAATAAATTTTTACCAATAATTTAAAGTCGTAGGAGACTATGAAAATTAATGAAAAATAAATAAATTAGTTTTATATTATCCCACATATTGGATAGGAATTTCATGTATAAAATATCATTAATTAAATTCATTAATGTTGCATTCATTGATGGATAAGATTAAATTTCTATAAAATTTATTTCAAATTAACTTGGGAACTAATAGAGGAACCACCAACTTTATAACCACCATAAAACATAATAAAATCCCACCTCGTAAAAATTATAAATCTATAATACCATAAATACATGAATTATATATGTAATTTTTAATTAATGGTTATATCTATTGTATTAGTAAATCGTTGTAGTAGACTTTGAATGCATATAATGTGAGTAAAATATTCACTCACATGTATACTAGTTCATAATTAAGAAAAAAAATTATATAATAAAAATAATAGAATAATAATCATGAAATTTAGATGAAATCATTATTGGATATCCAAATTATAAATATAAATTGATTAGAGATGGATTTCTTACTATCTTTCACTTCATAATAAGACTTTAAACCTTAGAAACAATAACAATCTTCATTATTTAAAAGGTAACTATGAAATAAAATATATTAGAGATTTAATAATATTTATAATAAATTATTTTACATGGGATGATTGTATGGATTTTTAAATATGTGGTTAGTGGAATTTCATCGATAAAATTAATGATTTATTTAGTTTCCCATTAGATAACATCCTCCTATATTGATATATTACCTCGTTTTATCCAATTCTTTTCTATTATAATGGTATATATCAAAATTTGGTACGAACATAATCATTTTCATATATATTCATTCTTATAATATTATGATGTCATATTTACCGTAATTCACCATATTTCTCCATTCATTACCTAATTTTACTATTGTTACCAAATATTACCAAATATAATTCTTTAGATAATTTGGTAATCTTGAATCCAAATAAAAAATATTTTTTTATCTAATTAAAAAAATAATTATGTACTTTTACATTGATATATGAGTGGGAAACAAAATAAATATATAGTATAAAAGTAAATTCCATTTCAATAATACATGAATTTATATATTATTATTACTTAGCCCCTACAAACATTCCCAATTATTTTTTTAGATCAATCAAAATAAATATTATTTGTAATGGTTTAATGTTAATTGGTTGATTTATAGAACATTTATTAGGTAGTGATTTCATATTAACTGAAAATTTCATATAAAAAATTGGCATTAAACCTCAACAATTGATGTTCTACTTGACCTTGGTTAAGGGATATAAAAAGTGATTCGACCTCCTTATATATATAATATAAAATAATCATACATATATTCCTACTATCCCCCCACCCATTTTTTATAATTTATATTATTTTATTCTTCTCCTTACCCCTAACATTAATTAATTAAAATGTTCACATTATAACATCTATAATACCAACATCCACAATAATAGTCATTATTGTAACATAAATGATTAATCTTACATAATAAATATTTATTTAAAAATACCATAAATAATACGTCACATGTTTAGTTATTTCAATATGTAGATTATGTGGCTTTCATTATTATTATTTTTTCATTTCTTATTATAAAAATATTATTTATTGGAGAATATGATTTAGGTTTCATCTAAATTATAGTTTTATTTTTTAATATTATTTATTCTTAGTTATATTAGCATTAATAAATTTATTTCATTGATTATTTTCATGTTGTTTATAATTTAATATGAAAATTCCTTCATAGGACATACAGAGTACTGAATAATAGAGATAATATTTTTGATTTAGGGAGATTATTATAATTCATTTCTAAATGAGGAGTTTGTATGTTTAGTAATGGTTCTAAATTTTTGGATAGGTTGATCATCAACATAAAACATATTGGTCATATCCTTGTTTAGATACATTTGGATCAATTCATTATATTTGAAAAGTATATTCATGGTTTCATTGAGTTTTTATACGATACTAGAATAGTTTGAACAATGATGAAATAAAATTTTTATAAATGAATTTAATATATATTCCATCAATAAGATATCACCCTATATTATTAAAATTCAAATAACATTTATACATGTTCACTACCATCATTGAAACAAAATCAACAAATTAAGAAGGCATCATGGTTTACAAATTTTCAAAATTAGATACCATGTTATTTTATATATAAAAAATTACTAATAATTCTTTTTGAGGTGTAACAACTATGGTTTTAAAATTATTGTCATATAAATATTTCTATTCGAATATCTAGATTTATTCTCCTTGTTGGAATAGTGCTTGTGCGTCTCACGGACCCAAATAAAATATTTCAAAAATATTTAAAAAAATTAATTTATAAATGTTAATCATTTCAAGAGAAAACAATTTTCTATTATTTGGCATATCATATTATAAATTTTGGAGCACAATGTTTTTCAAAAATTATTGTTTACCCTAACCGTGACCTTTGGTTCCATGGTGTTGGATGTTCCCTAGGGGGTGGCTATTTTATGAGGCATTAATTAAATTAAATAATACATTAAAATCATTATACTTAAATAAAATAACTTAATACTCCATCCAAAACTATATATATATGTGGTAAATCAACATTGTCAACCACCCCACCCTGAGAGTATTTGGGATGAGTAGAATTATTCCTTGTTATTAGAAAACATATAGATTTCAATCAATAACTGGATCAATGTGTATGGAGGGGAAATAATTGAAGGAATTTGGTCATTTTCATCATTGGAGAACATGATAACCACCAATAATCAATTCATAATCATGGTAAGACTAAACTTTTTCTGCCTCTTCTGCTATGAATTAATTTTTAAAGAATAGATTTTTATTACTTTTTATGATTTATTTTCATCACATGAGCCTGATTTTAAATTGAAATGTGGAACCATTTAATTTTTTCGATGACATTTTTTAACCACTTCCTTCCCTACCATCATATAATTATAAAAAATTTCATTATCCAATTAATTATATCCTAATTCATATTTTTCCTCATCGTTATCATTTTCATCATCAATCGGACATGACGGCACAATTCTACATTGTTTGGATGTGTTTTAGTGGTATTAAAGCCCATGATTCATAATTATTGTTTGAATGAAATATAGATTAATGGTTCATGGATTTATTATGGTTACATAATATAAAAAGTTCATGAATTTTGGAATTGATATTAGTATTAGAAATGTATGCACGATGGGTTCCCAGACAGGATGTCTAACTACGAATTTGTTTTCTATTGGATGATGTTAATCAATGGCTTGCGATGGTTCATATGATTTCGAATATCTGGGAGGTCATATATGAGTACATGGAAGTAGATATATTGTTTTTGTGTTCCATGTGAAGAATTAGTTTTTGAAAAATATTACAAAACCACACATCGTCACAAAGACCACGTGTCACATGGTTCCCTTGATGGGACATATAAGACATCAGGTGGTGAAAAATAACTCATTCCATATAGGCCCAATCACTCATTGTGTGACCCGACACTAGATGAATAACAAGTACTATAGGATTACATGGTAATACACATGTAAAAGCACTATGGACAAGACATATGACATGGGAAAACCATTTATTCAAACATGGTTAGGACACCATGACATGACCATGTACATAGGTAGATATGACATACACAAACATGGTATTGAAAGGTGTTAATAGGGATTGGTTGTATATGATACCCAGTGTACCACATATAAATGAATTTTGTAATGGAATGCATTCACAATCCATGTCAAGGGGAACAGAAAAAGGTGATTAATGGATATCACACCGCATGTGGACCCATGTACATGCCTTGAATATCTCCTTGAAATTCTCCATTTCTAATTACCTTATTTGGTACTGATATTTTGGTCCATGAAAGGCCTAAATTTAATGGTTTTCCATATATAATTTGATGTTATCATTCATAGTTTTTTGATATATTTTTTGATGAGTTGTTCACTAGACGGTTCATTAAGAAACACTTTGATGGATATAGGTGATCACGAAGGTTCCTCAAATAGGGTTAAGGCGCGGAAATTCCCATCAAACAGGTGAGACGATCCCGTATACTTTATACATATGCTCAGTGGATCCCACCCCCATGAGAGAGTGTGTCCAATATTTACAATGTGGAAACCCCATACCTCACCATGGCATGGGAACTCATTTTATTGAGTGAAATCGTTTCCATCCTCTATCTAGATAGAAGAACCCCTTTTAAATCTAGGGTATTGTTTCTCAATCTACTGATTGATATCACATTTCTCACTAGCACATGGGCCCTCTATTTGATATTATCCCCCCTAAAATTTCTAGTATTGTATTTTGGTTTTGGTTATCCACAATTTTCACACTATTAACACATATCATTATTGAAATTATAGATGATCCTTTTATAGTTATATATAGACTTATCATCCTTGGATGGGCTATAGGTATGAAGATCCCCTTTTTTCTGATGTTTGGGATTCATTATGGGAAGATATCATGGGTTTAGTTTTCCCTATTTCTGTTAGAGGTTCTGACTTCGATTGTATCATTTCATTTACCCTTTAACGGTGTTGGAGAAATATACTATGTAAATACACACACACACACACCTTCATAGGAATTTTCTATACATTTTTTTCTTTTGCAGATGAAAGTTATATTAGTAGTGACATTGTTGATGCTAACTTATATTTAGGTGCATTGACCACACGTGGGGGTCACACCTGGAGATAATGAGTGAGGACCTCTATGGCATTATTTTATCCTTTTTTTAGGTTGTCACATAAATTATAGTTGGGGTAATTTTTATCATTTACACATTTATTTATACTATAATTCTATAATTTATTCTATTGAGGATATATTATTTATGTTTATACTCAAGATGGTACATCCTTTCATTATTCCCATATAACTTTTCATTTAAACGGATGTGTGTCTATATAGGTTATCTGGGTTGAGGCCTCCCATAACATTTTATGCTTTCTCGGATCATGTATCTATCCCAAAACATATTAGTGGTGGGATTGGGGTTTGCATATCCCATATTTCCCCTATATTTGTAGGCATTAGATGTTTGGGCTATGAAATATTTTTGATGGAGTAAATCATCATTATACTATTATTAGAATGGGACCCATAATGTGGATTTGTATTCAAATATAAGGAAATAATTCCATAGTGTCTTGAGTATGTCTCACAGGATAAGGAACCGAGTGTTGGTGTGGATGCTAATTATTCCATTCACAAGGACCTTGAAAAACTACTTACTGACTCATAATACTTTGATATTCGTTTTTAAAAATAGTTTTTTCCTAAAACATATATGATTGAGGCCTTTGGATTTCATTTTTGAGTTATGTGAAATTATATATGTTCTCAAATAATTGTGTTGTGTTTATCATTATCAGGATTCCTATGAAAATACACCCAGTGTGGTTACCCTTATGGTATCATGATAAAGATCCATTGATCGATGAGGCATTAATTTATAGTTCATGTCATGAGGTGTTTACTACATGTGGGAAGGTATCAGTGCTACTACATTTCATGTAGATGTTTCTACTAGAATGGTATAATGATTATTTTTAAAGTCTTATCATAATATGTTGGTTTCATCATAAACCACAACTAATTTTATATGGAAGTCCAATTCCAAATAAGTAGAGGACTAGTTTATGTCACCAATCTATGTTTTCAAGATGATTCAGACTAGTACCGATCCAATGGTTTTCTGGGAAGACATATTTTCCATGTTGAAGAAAAATAATATTGTTTCCTAATAATGAAGACCCATGCAGAGGTGGCTCTATCATAAAAATACATTTATTTCCTATTTATTGATATATAATAAAAATTCTAATTATGCTCTATACAGATTCATGTGCTTATTGATCTACGCTAGTGGGAAGTTGTAGTACTTATGTATGTCATGAATTTTAATGAACTCATGCAAAACTCACTCTATATGTTATTGGTGGATTTATTTTTGTATCAGAATATTGTCTTGTGGCACAAAAAATACATTTTTAATAGTATAGTCTTCCAATTTATGCACTCTTATGATGGAGTTGTTGAGAGTGATCTTTTCTATGATAGATTCATAGTAGCGTGGAACAAGACTATTAAAGATAACTAATGAGATCATGGTGTTGAGTTATCTACATCATCTTATATGAACCATTAGTTAGGGTCTAGATATAGGATACCGCACCTAGACAAGATGTGGCAATGGGGATCTATGGATTATGGTTCACATAGAGGATTTTGTTAACCAATATAGGGGTAGTGATATTCATATGAAGGGTAAGGTCACATGGAATATGATTTCTGAACTATTCATACCAATAAAGAATAAAAGAAGTAGAAGGAGTGCCTTGGAAAAGGTAATTATATGATCATAGATCTTCCAAACATGTGTAGGGTTTCCTAGAGGGTGGAGGTATTGTTAGAGGGTTTGGTGGAGCTATGAAACATATAAATAATTGACAGGTAAATGCTATAAGATACCCCCCTATAAATTGGTTTAGAACATCAGGCTCAAGGTGAGGTCAGTCGGCGAAATGAGCAGCTCTATACTATAGGGGGATATGACTAGGATTAACATGATAATTTTAATTGTATTATCTATTTCATTCCTAAAATTTTCCCAACACTAGTATAAATATGATTTACCCAATATTCCATATCCTAATACATTGCGTCTATGATGGAGAATATATTTGAGACAATATACCAATATATTTTGATATAGGTTCTAAGGTGAGTGATTTTTTGATATCACATACCTTCTGGTAGTGTGAACTATTGCATTGAAGATAGATTTTCATATTGATTTGTTTTCCCAGATTAAAAAATATTTTATAATATAGGGTATAAAAAAAATTTCTACAGAATTATCCCACATTGACTATTATCATAGATGATGTAGTTTATATTATATAGATTTTTCAACATTAACCTTTGAGGGAAAGAGATATCTCATGAATGAGTTGGTGTGTATTGTGAGTTGAAAGCTACAGCACCTCCCAAAAATGATGTAGAGTTTAGCCCTATGTGTAGTATGGTCTTAAATAATTTTTATTCCTTCATCAGTGTAATGTTTTATAGGTGTATTCCCTAAGAATTTTTTAGGACTACCTCTTAGGTGTGACATATAATTATGCATTGACATGCACTGTATGACCACACTGATATATTCTATGGAATATTGTAGGGATACTACACGATCTATGAGCTATGGATATAGTTGTAGGAAATTCATGATAATGGATTCATTATATCCAATTTATTGCCTGATTCATCTCAAATATTGTTCAAGAAAATGGATGAAATACAATTATGAATTTTTAGAGAATAACATTTCAAAAATAAGTACTGATAAAAAACATATACGCATTACTAAGGATTAATTCCCTCTCTAACTAGTTGAAATGACCATGTTTGTACTCAAATATTGATATTAGGTCTAGATATTACCTATAATGGGTTTTTTAGGATGATATTTTGAATACAACATTAAGATGTCACTACAGAAATTATATGTTACTTGTTATTCATTTTAGATTGATCAATTGACCTCCAATGATTGTGGATAATTTGAAACAGATGTTCTAACCATATTTTTATTGATTTTTTTTAATATTAATCAAATATTAATTTCATATATGTAATCATAGGATCATGTATAGAATATGTGTATGGTTCTATATATTCCAAAGGAGCACTGACATTAGTGTACGATCTCTAAGTGTTAGTTTTTGATTTACGAAAATAATATTTCAGAGCATATAATATCTATGAATTGTTTGTTTTCAAACATAGTGATGATTTATGTGTTAATTTCATTGTATCCACCAAAGTTAATTTTATATTCACTGAGTTCTTATGTCATTATGGGTTACTACATGTGTTTTATATATGTATTCTCCTAGATTCCAGCTACTTTGATTATAGTCAAGAGGAAATAGAAGCCCATTAATGCGGTTGAGAAGTGTAAAATAGGATTATACGAATTCACACTCGGGTTAAATAATTCAAATATATTGAAAATACTAGATAAGAATTATGGGAATATAGTGTTTTCAATGCCTCTACTGCTAGGCTACGTTGTGTACTGATGCCAAGGATGGGACTTGTCAAATATGGGTAAACACACTTGAGCCCCCATGAGCATAAATACATAACTCATGACCTATAGTTTGTAATTGTATTCTATTTCTCGAACATGTACAGGAACAATATTTGGTTTGAGAATTTAAATTTTTTTCTCAGACCATTATATTTATTAATACATCATTACATAGAGATATTTAAAGTTTATATAGTAAGATTTGTAGATTCCTATAGTATAAAAAATTCAAATTAGTCCATACAGTGGGAATAAAAATTAGGTGGAATATTCCACTACAATAATGTCCCAAACCAACCCAACATAACAATAATATGAGAATTCATATTCATTTATAGTACTACATATAAAGATATGGTTTGAAATTTTTCATTTTTCATGGTTAGTGACTCATCTAATACATCATTTTTTTTTGCAAGGGAAAAATAGGCATCATCATTTGTTACGTTCTATGTGACATAGTATCCTCACGGTATTCAAAAGATAAATTCTACAAATAAGGGGAGCATGTATTATTTTTTGGGGGATGGAGAATGGTTACAATCATAATAAGTGAATAATTAATAATAGAGTTTCACTCATCCCCCTACATTGTACATACTAACTGTAGGATCGAAAAAAATTTAGATGCTAAATATACAAGAGGGGGAAATTGTATACTTTAAAAATTCCATTGAAACCTTTAAAGTTTGTATAAAAACTTTCATTTTTAACCATAAGAAAAATAATTATTAACAAGGATAAACAAGTTAAATTCAAAATACCTATCAGTTCTACAAACATGATTGATTCTGGAAAATTTATTCCAGAAATGATACTTAAGAAAAGCATAAAAGGATAATGATTCTACCTTAAACCATATAGAATCTTTCAAATCAGAGTACATGTATAAGAAAATATAAGATATTTATAATTTCATCGATAATAAAAATTCAGCAGAAAACGGGAAACAATACAAGTAATAAGTAGTACATCTTTTAACCCATTGTGAAGGGTATCCAACAATCATGGATAAAGGCCCCTTGATTATTACATTCAATAAATTATTTCTAACACACACCAGATTAAGCCCACGATATGAATATCAGAGTTTGTTTTGATATCCCCACAGGCCCTCGACTTCAAGGTAGTCGGCACCTTGGTCTTCCAATCCCCGGAATCCCTCGAACATCAATGTAGTCGGTACCTCTATCTTCATATCCCCAGATTCCCGCGAACATCATGGTAGTAAGTACCTCTAACTTCCTAGCCCAAAAATCCCTCAAATGTTCTCAAAAACATTTATAGTCTAAGGAAACAAGT
Source organism: Viscum album (assembly GCA_963277665.1). Taxonomy (NCBI): domain Eukaryota; kingdom Viridiplantae; phylum Streptophyta; class Magnoliopsida; order Santalales; family Viscaceae; genus Viscum; species Viscum album. The sequence goes on from OY728148.1 coordinate 1,148,590,072, forward strand.
CTAAATAAGAATTTCAGTATGTACAAGGCATGAGAGTGTCTCTCTATAGAAATATTTTTAACAGCATGTGGTCACTAGAGTGATAAATTAGGGTTACAAATTTTGTTTTGTGTTGTGAGATCATTCAAATGAGATCATATTTATAGGCTCATATTCCATGGTTGGCTCCCTCCTCTAGCTGTCATATTTTTCCTTGAATTTTTGAGGGACCTATACACATGTCAGTCAAACAACGGTTGGTTAGAAACAAAAAGCCAGAAATCATTTTTTAACTATAACAAGAGTAAGAAAAAAATATGGTTTCATAACTAAATTCATTTTTCAGAGTGTAAGGATGTGTCAAAGTTTAGATTATAACCAAAAAACATTTTTTGCCTATAATACAAGAATATTCTAATTCTATATTCAAAATAATTCAAAATCTGAATTCTATTGAATTATGGATTCTGAATTTCAAGGAAATTTGGAGTCTGAATTTAGTAGAATATGGAGTCTGAATTCATAATAATTAGTAGTCTCAATTCGTGAGAATTCAGAGTCTAATTTCAATAGAATTCATAGTCTGAATTCAATAGAATTCAGTCTAAATTTGGAATAACATAGAGTCTGAATTTAGAGAACTCGGAGTCTGAATTCAAAATAATTTGGAGTCTGGATTTAGAGATCTCGGAGACCGAATTCATAAGAATTCGGAGTCTAAATTCATGATAATATTGAGTCTGAATTAAGAAGAATTCGGAGTTTGAATTCATAAAGTTTGGAGTCTAAATTCAGATAATTCAGAGATTGAACCTGGATCCTAAAAATAGAATGCTATATATCTATGTATTTATTAGATTTCGAGGTTTTGGATGTGAAACTGAATTTTATATTTAGAAATAAAATGAGATAGGTTTAAAAAGACTAATATATGTACAATGAAAAAGTGGTAAGGATAAATTTTTCTTGAGGAAGGAAAATTTTCCTTATTAAGATATAACATAGGGAAAAAGTAATTTTCCTTAATATAGAGTGTTTCTGATTCTCAAAACTTGAATGAATGGAAAAGTCATTAGGAAACCATACTAACTCAACAATCTCCACATTTTTGGAAAGCACAAACATCCTTACGAAAATGAAAATAAGGACTTTGAATTTTTATAAACATGAAATTAAGTATTTATCTCCCATTACTTATTGATTATAGTGAATACAACTAACTCTACCATAGGATTTGGAACCACTAAGGATCGTATTCTAATTTCCTGAATGAGATTTTTCATTATCTTGAATATGAAAGTCTTTATAATGAAAACTCCCCCTTAGATGAGCTCCCACTGACTTAGGAAAATTTCTTATTTACATAGTGTTCTTTTTTACATTCTTTTATCCCCTTTGGGATTTTAAAAAAGGATTAAATAGAATGAAAAGAAGATATGGTACCTGAAATATTAGTACTAGAAAACAATATATATCAAGAGAAACCAAATAATTCTATTTGGATTGGAAAATTTTGTACAACAATGAAAATACAACAAAACATTGAAATTGAACAAGGTTACCCTTCATTTTCCATTGGCATCGACTTATTCACTATTGTTTTCAGCTTCTTGAGATCCTTATAGTTCTCATCAGCATGTTTGAGTAGAAACTCCTGATCTTCTATTTTCTTTTCATAGGATTTGATTTTATCTTCCTGAGCCTTGAGAGATTCTACCTGACTTGTTTATAAATTCTTCATTTTTAACTAGAATATAATTAATCTGAATCTTGAGATCACTTTCTCTTTTCTAACTCTGAGAAACTCAGTTTAACTTCCAATTCAGATCATTCACTTCTTTCTTCCGAGAAGTCTATTCCCGAGTCATCTTTTCCTAAAAACCATTTTTGAGGTCCTTGATCTTCACATCATCAGTGTCAAAGCATCCTAGTCACTTTTTAGGAATTAATCAAGAATTATCATTTCTTCTTTTTTTTTTTGAACAGCTAGTCATATTCTTGGATGATTTTTTGTGAACTCACTAGCTAATATGAAAAGTCTTGAATTCTGTGTCTAGTTTGACACATATATCCATCACCACAGATATTTAATCTGGTCTTTTGATTTATGGTTTGTTGAAGCTTCTGGAATATATAGTCTCTTCATGGGAATATTAGAATACTCACAACAAGCTTCTTCAAAGACTAGATGTCAAAATCATGTCCAAGATAGGATGATTCTAAATTAGAGATTTTTTTGGTGAGGTTTCTTTTTTAATATCAGCATCTTTCCTCTTTGAAGAACCACCAAAATCTTTATTGTTTACCACAACCTTGGTAGGTTTATCAACTACTAACTGCTTTCCCTTATCAGACTTTAGAATGACATCCTCGTCAGGGGAATCGTGTTCGCTATCAGATACCTGAACAGTTTTGCCTTCATAATATTCTTCCTTTTCAGCACCCGACTTAACATCCTCTGGGTGAATGAAATATTTATTAATGATTTTTTCTTCATATGGATTTTTCACTACTTCTTCACCCTTCTCTTCATCCTTCCTAGGAGTAGCAATCTTTGATGATTTTGCTTGGGAGGTTCGGAATGATAATTTCTCAGAAGGACTTTCCTTATTATTATACTCCTCAAAATTCTTTATCAGATCTTCGGTATCACCACTACTTCTTCTTCTTTTTCATGTACTTATTCATCTTCAACAACTTCTAGTTGTTGTTTTTTTGGAATGACAAACATATTTCCTAGAGTTTTAGGTAATGGTTCTATCATAAAGGATTATCTTACTGGAATATTCTTGGATACTTTATTAGAAGTCATCTGAAGGGATTAAACTATTTAACCCTCATACAACTCTTTCATCTATTTCTCCTTTTTCTCTTTCTTGTCATGCTCTTCAGGTTCCATCTCCCTCAATGATTTTGTATCAGCAGGGTCTAGGATAAACTTAGGCTTCCCTTCATTCTGATTTTTCTTCTATTCTCTCTATCTAGCCACAACCTCCTCAAAATAGGACTTTTTCTTCTTTGACTTCGATGGTGCGGATTGGGTTTCCTTAGATACATGGTTTTTTTCTTTCCCTTCCACATCTTTAAACTTCCTCTTCCTTCCACCCTTGTTAAAGGTCTCAACCACATCCTATTTCTATAGTAAGGCTTCTTCCTCTTCCATAAGAAAGTCCTAAAATTCTTTAGATTCATTAAAAAATCCATCTTTTATCCTTCTCAAGGTATCACCACTCAACAACATAATTTTACAATTCCTCGACATAGATTTGAAAGAAATTCTAAAGGATTCTAAACACCAAACAATAAACTTTAAGATAAATGCGGGATATATAATAATCTGAGCCTTCAGATTTCCATTCTTTTGGTTCCCATTCATAACCAAGATATGCTTAACCAAGTATATCTTCCTTAGATTTACGAAGAAATCTATAATGTACATATCACTTTTATTTAATGTTTCCTTTTCTCCTTTTCTTGGTATGATGAATCCTTGAACCCAAAATTCATGAATCAAAAAATTTGTAAACTATTGAATAATTTTCAGAGTCTTTAATTATAAGAGACCAAGGCAACCTATGGTCTTCTCCTTAACAAAACTTTTTTAACATCAGGTAGCTTATGAGAACAAAAATCAACTTCCCCTTCAAAAGGAATTACTATCAAACCGGTTTCCTTGTTATATGAAAGAGAATATGTCTTCCCATATCACTTGAAAGAAAACTCCTCTCTGCCTTCTTCCTTGAAGAATGTCACTGACTGAATGAATTCAATTATAAATTTCGGATATTCCAAATCCGGAGTTTTTTGTTTTGAGAGGCTAACACATTCCAACCCATTCAAATTTATATTCTTGTAGATAATAGAATCATACAATGTGAAAAACATTGGATCCACTAGCCTTTCTCTGTATATCTTCCATTCAAAAATTGGTTTGACAGTTGACATATCACTCTGAGATCAGACTTCGGCCGACATTCGGAAGTAAGAAATATCTATGATGTTCAGAACATGATTATGTAGGAGGGGAAGAGCTTCATCACACAAAGTCTTGAGTTTTGATGTGGGACAATCATATGGAAGCCTTAAAATATGTAATTGAAGTGACGGTTCAACATCCATACTAAATCCAACAATTTTAAAACTTCTTGAGAGGATCTGATGGTTGAGATGATAGATGCAAGGAAATTTTGGTTGAATTTGATATTTTGAGGTTTTTTATGAAAGAACAATCGGATTTATGGAAAAGAGAAACCAAAATATTTAAATCAAAAGAAAAATACCAAAATGTAAAATATGATTAGAAAATATAAACAAAGAAAAATAACATTCCTATTGCCAAGATGATTATTTTGAATGTGGAAAATTTTTCTTGAAGAATGTTAACTTCCAAAAAAAAACGAAAACATTTACTATGAAAATTTTAAAACTAAGAAAAATTTTAGACTACCAAAAATTTTAAGACTACCAAAAAAATCTTCATTATGAGATTTTTGAGTACAAAAATTTTCATTACGAAAATAATGAGTATGAAAATCATTATTATGATAATTTTGAGTTTGAAAAATTTAGAAATAAATCTAATTACGAAAATTTTCATAATGATAAATTAAGAAAAAATGATTACGAAAATTTTCATTATGAAAATTTTTAGAAAAGCATCATTATGAAAATTTAGAAAATATTCATTAAAAAGGTTTAGAAAATCATATTACAAAAAAAATTTACAAAAAATTTATAAAAACTAACTAAAAAAAACTTTTATTGTGACATATTTATAAAAAATGATTATAAAATTTTTTAATACCAACAATTTTGAAAAAATACAATGCAAATGTACTACCGCTAAGAAAAGAACTTTCATACTATAAGGAGATAGGTCTCAACATAATGTCATCAAGGAATATTATCATACGGTTATCATTCTAAACATCTGTTTAATATATTCAAATCTATCGGAGGTTAATGATTTTGTGGAAATATCATCATGTTGATCTTGCGTTCCGATAAATCAAAGAATGATATCTTCTTTTTTGGTTGATCCCTATAAAAGTGATTCCTAATATCTATGTGTTTTTCACGAGAGTGAAGTGAAGGGTTTTTACTTAGGGAAATGGCACTTGTATTATCACATAGAATTTGTGTTTTGGTAAAACTCATGCCATAATCGATAAGTGTTTGTTGCATCCACAACACCTGAGCACAACAACTTCCTGCAGCTGTATATTCAGCTTTAATAGGGGAAAGTTTTACTGAGTGTTGTTTTTTCAATGACCAAGAAACTAATGAATCTCCTTAGAAATGATATGTTCCAGATGAACTTTTCCTATACATTCTATATCCTCAAAATTTATCATTCAAAAAACTTTTTAAAACAAAATCATTTCAAAAAGTATAAAAGATTCATAAATCCATGGTTCACATTAAGTAGTGAAAAATTATTTTCCATTCCATTAAATGAGATTCCTTATGATTGGAAAGATATTTTGAACATAAGCATGTTGAAAACAATACGTCTAGAAGACTAGATTTTATGTAAAGTAGACTTCTTATCATACCTCTAAAAGATGTTTGATCTACTCATTTTCTAGATTCGTCAAGATCAAGTGAATTTGAGGTAATTATGGGAGTACTAATACTCTTCGAGTTGTAATATCCATAATTTTTAAAAATATATTTAATATACTTATATTGATATATATATATATGTTCCTCTTGGTTTTTTAGAAATATTAAAAACTAGGAAAAATTTTAACTCACCCATCATACTCATTCCAAACTCAGATTTCATTAGATCCACAAAGGAATATGTTAAAGATTGCTTAGATGGTCAAAATATAATCTAATTAACATAAATTTGAACAATCAAAAAAAATTTCTGATCTTTTTTTATAAAAAGGGTTGGATCAAGATTTCCCTTAACATAATTCTTTTGAAGAAAAATCATATTAGAATATCATACCAGGCTCGATGGGATTTTTTTATATCCATAAAATGCTTTGGTAATTTTTTAAACATGTTCAGGATGTTTTGAATCTTCAGAAAGAGGAGGTTGTTCAACAAAAAAATCCTATTTAAACTAACCATTTTGGATAGCACATTTAACATCCATTTGAAATTGTTTGAAATTGAATATTGTTGCAAAGGAAAGTAGAATACGAATAGATTCATGTCGGGGAAATAGAGCATATGTTTCTTTATAGTCTATTCCTTCTTGTTGGTTATAGCCTTTAGCAAAAAATCCAGATTTATTACTTACATTGACTCAATTTTCGTCACACTTATTTTTGAAGACCCATTTTACTCCAATAACAAAAGTTTCCTTAGGAAATTCAACCGAGGTCCATACTTTTTTTCTTTCGAATTCATTTAGCTCCTCCTGTATAGATTTTATCCAATAATCATCATCTAAAGCATCATTAGTGCTTTTTGTTTATAATTGGGAAAGAAATGCTAGATGTTCTACATTATTCCTTGAAGAACATCGTGTCCTTACAGGTTGATTCACATCACCAGTGATACTATCACTCGAATGATTCTAAAGAAAAAATTGATTTGGGTTTTGTAAAACTTGTTCATCAACGTAGGGTATGAAATCATTTAGGGTAAATGTTTCAGAAAAACCTTCTTGAACATTTTTTATCAAAAGTATCTTCTCTCAAGGTTTGATAATCAGTTTTTGAAAACACATCCGAAGATGTAGGTTGAGGTTGTTTAAAAACAAAAGGATCAATTTCATCAAATATGACATGTACTGTTTCTTCAACAGTACACGCGTTTTTATTGAAAACTCTATAAGGCTTAAAAGTTGTAGAGTAGCCAACGAAAATTCCTTCATCATATTTTGGTGCTAATTTGTGCAGATTATCATTAGTATTCAGACTGAACACTTTAAAACCAAATACATTGAAATAGGAAAGACTATTTTTTCTACCATTCCATAACTCATAAGAGGTTTTATTAAGAAAAGGTCTAATAAAAACTCGATTTATAATAAAACAACAAGAACATACAACTTTAGCATAAAAATGTTTGGCTACCAAATACTCACTCAACATGTTTCTTATTATCTCTTGAAAATTTCATTTCTTCATTAAACAATAGAATTTTGTATTGGGGATCTTGGTGATGAGAAGTTATGAGTAATTCTTTTTCTACTAAAAAAAGTTTCAAAATCAGAATTTTGAAATTCTCCTCAATTATCAATATGAATAGATATCAAAGGATGGTTTTTCTCATTATTAATTGGGGCACTAAACATTTTAATTATGTAAAAGCATCAGATTTATTTTCTAGAAAATATACCCACATTAATCTAGTGTAATCATCAACTAAAGAAAATAGATAATATTTTCAACCATTGCATCCTATTTGTGTTTGACCAAAAAGATCCATATACACTAACTGTAATGCATCAGTAGTTGAGACTTCACCAACTGACATAAAATATGATTAATGTTTCTTTCCATATTTACGTGGATTATAAACTTTTGAAGAATCAAAACTAAGCTCTAGTAGATCCTCAGCTAGTCTTTTGTTAGTGTGTTTGAAAAGGTTCTTAAGGTTACAGTGACCTAGCCTTCTATCCCATAACCAATAATGATCTTCCATTGCACTAAGTCAATGTAATTCTTGGCGCCTATGGTCTTCTATGTTTACTTTGTATACATTCTCTTTCCTACGGGCAGAAAGAATAAACACTTCCTTGGAATTTTGTAATAAGGACTTATCATTCCTAAAATTCACAAGGTAACCTTCATCACATAATTGACTTATGCTAATGAGAATGTTCTTAAGACTCTTAAAAAATAAAACATTTCAAATCAAATTTTTTCCATGAAGAACGATGTTACCTATACCAATAATTTATCCCGGAGGATTATCTCCGAAAGTTACTTTCCCACTTTAGTCTTGATAATATTTTCAAAGAAATTTTTGTTATCATTAATATGTCAGGAACATCCACTATCCATGTACTATGTTTTTTGTTGGTACATTCTTTATTTTCTTGAAAATAAGTGATTTATACTTTCTAAATCCAAACGTTCTTGGATACAAAAACATCTGAAAGAAACATTTTAGGAATCCACATTTTCTTTGAAAAATATGCATTATGAAATCATACATGATGAGTTTTGTTTAAGGAACAATTGTTTTCCCAATGCCCACCACACTGACACTTAGTGCATAAAGAATCACTTCGAGGAACAAAATTATTATTACTAAAAATCAATTTTGAACTAGTATAACCAAAATTATAATTATTACTTAGAGGTCGATTTTGAGAATACATCTTATCAAAATTTTCCTTACCTATAGTAAAGTTTGACAATCACTTACTCAAGAAAAATAGTTATGACTATTGTATAATGAATAAGTTCATATCCTCTAAAACATTAGTTTTATAACTACAGCTAGTCTCGAAAACATTTTTCATAGAAGTTAGGATTTCAAAATCCATAAAAAGTTTATCCTCCTCAGAATTTACATCCTCAATATTTTTTGAAATATTTTTAAAATCAATAATTTTCTTATCAAGATCTTTAAAACGATCTGATATTTCCTTCATAATAATAGTATTTCTATAATTTGACTTGTCAAGATTTTTCTTGAGTTTTGAATTCTCATTATCAGGGAGTTTAGAAATTCTAGAAACTTATTTATAGGTATGTAAAGTATTATCTTAATCAGAAGAGGATTCGTCATCAGATGATTCAGAGTATTAAATATAACTACAAAATTCATGTAATGATACATTGGTTATGTATTCAACATTGTGTACCTTAGCCATTAAGCAACGATTATCAATAGGTAGTCTGGCTATATGACCAAGATTCTTCTGTATAGGAAATTCATAATCTGAGGATTCATATGAAGAGTCACCACCACTACAATTCTATGTGTAATTAGCATTCAATAATTTCTTAGCCTTATCCATATGGTACTTCTTTCTATTCCTTTCATAATTCTTTTCATTTGTATCATTTTTCTTAAGCATAGGACAATCTGGCCTTATATGACCTACTCTCTTGCATTCCTAACAAGTGAATTTTGAGCCTTTATTATGTTTCCTTTCTTTCTTTATGAGTCAGGATTGAATGTTATTCTATCCAACAATCATGTTCATTCTTCTAGAAAGATTGGCTAATTAATATTCTGAATATTCACTTTCACTAGAATTGGATTGAATAACGGCCATCATTGATTTGGTTCTTGTAACTCTCACAAGACTCATAGCTTTCATATGATTTGAAGTTATTGTAAAAGAAACAATGCCATTTCCAATCATATTCCTTATATTATCATCATCACACTTCATTTTATTCTCATGTTGAAGAATTGTCCCAAAAAGTTCATCAAGATAAGTCTATGTATCTTTTCTATTCACATCTATAGTTGTCCTATAAGATTCCCATTCATTGGGAATGTTGTCTATGACATTGTCCACAAGAGCTTCATCATCTAGTCCTTTCTCACCTGTAGATTATAAATTATTAACAATAGTCATGAATCTTTGTTGTACCTTATATATGGGTTCTCCATAAAGAAAATAAAAACCATGATATTCAGCTCTGAGCAGGGCTCTTCTAGTTTCAATAACATTGGTAGTTGCATAGTGTGTTACTTCAAGATTCATGAAAATTTAATTTTCTTCTTCATAAGAAGAAATCAGGCTATATATATTTCTAGTCATAGAATAAAGAAATGTATTGAGTACCTTATAATTCAATTGATATTCATGCTTTTCTTGATTGGTGAAGTTACTGACTTCTTTGTCATGGATTTTATATCCTCCAGTAGGCATAAAAAATTGTCTACTCTAGTATTAATAACGAATATCTTAATGAAATATCTCTAATATTCGTAATCATTCCCATAATAAATAGGTGGTCTTGTAGGATTTAGGATTCCTATGGAACAAATATTCATTCCTTTCATCTTAAGTGAAAATATCATTCCACGCACACTTTTTTAATAGTAATAATTAGTGAAAAAGGAAAATATGGACAAGGAAAATTTTTCTAAGAAAGGAAAATATTATGAACATTGAAAAACTGAGCATGAAAACATATTTGAAAATATGATTATTTCAAATACCTACTCTAATACCAATTATAGGATCGAAATAAGAATGCAGATGCTCAATATACAAGAGGGGGTGAATTGTATGCATTAAAAATTCCTTTGGAACCATTAATGTTTGAATAAAAACATTCTTTTTTAACCTTAAGCAAAAAAATGTTTAACAAGGTTATACAAATTAAATTCACAAGACCTCTTAATTCTACAAACATTCTTGATTTCGAAAAAGTGGTTTTAGAAATGAATTATAAGAAAAGTTTACAAGGATAAAAATTTTAACTTAAAGTTTATAGAATCTTGCAAATCAGAGTACAAGTATAAGAAAGGATAAGATTGTAATTATTTCCTCAACAATCGAAATGCAGCAGAAAACTTGGAACAATAAAAGTAACAAGTTTTAAATATTTTAACCCTAAGATAATGGTATCCAACAACCTTGGATAATGGTCCCTTGATTAATACTTTCAAGAAAGTCTATCTTACCCACACCTGGGTAAGCCCTCGATATGATTATCGGAGTCTATCTTGTTATCCCTACTAGTTCTCAACTTCAAGGTAGTCAGTACATATGTCTTCCCATCCCCAGAAGCACTTGAAATTCAAGGTAGTTGGTAACTATATCTTCCTATCCTCGGAATCACTCGAACTACAAGGCAGTCGGTACCCTTGTCTTCCTATCCCCAGAATCCCTTGAATGTACTCAGCAACATTCGGAGTCGCCCGAAGCAAGTCTGAACAAGATGTTCAGCACACACAAGGCATAAGAGTATCTCTATCTTGAAATCACATCAACAACATGTGCTCTCTAGAGTGATGAATCAATGTTACAAAAAATTTTGTGTGTTGTTATCTCCTTCAAATGATCTCTTATTTATAGGAAAATATTCAACTGTCGGCTCTCTCCTCCAACTATCAAATTATTTCTTGAATTTTGAAGGGACTTGTACACGTGCCACTGAAACAAGGGTTGGTTAGAAACAGAAAGCAAAAAATTGTTTAGTAACTATATAAAGAGTAATAAAAAAATATGGTTTCTTAACTAAATCCATTTTTCGGAGTGTACGGAAGAATAAAAGTTCTGAGTCTAACCAAAAACCATCCGGTGTCTATAATACATGAATATTCGAATTCGGATTTAAAAATAATCTAGAACCTGAATTTTATAGAATTCATGTGTTTGAATTTCAAGGAAATTCGTAGTCTGAATTCGGTAGAGTTCGGAGTCGGAATTCAGTAGAGTTCGGAGAGTGAATTCATAAGAATTCAGGGTCTAAATTCGTGAGAATCCAGATTCAGAATTCAGAAGAATTCAGAGCCTGAATTCAGAAGAATTCAGAGCCTCAATTCTGAGGAACTCAAAGTCGGAATTCATAGAAATTCAGAGTCTGAGTTCAGAGAACACAGAATCTGAATTCATAAGAATTCGGAGTCTGAATTCACGAGAAGTTAGATTCTGAATTCAGAAGAATTTGGAGTGGGAATTCAGAAAGATCAGAGCCTGAATTTAAGGAATTTGTAGTCTAAACTTGGATCCTGAATATATAATTTTCTATTTCTATGTATTTATATGATTCCGAGGTTTTGGATATGAAACTAAATTTTATATTTAGAAATAAATTGAGACAGGTTTAAAAAGACTAAAATATTTACAATGAAAACATGGTAAGGATAAATATTCAATGAGGAAGGAAAATATTCCTTATTATGATAAAACATATGGAAAAAGATATTTTCTTTAAGATATAGTGTTTTTGACTTCCAAAACATAATGTAATGGAAAATTTATAAGGAAACCTTATTGACACAACACTAATGAGGAAAATATGTATACTAAACATTATTTGATGTTTTCATTATATTACGTGAGGAAAATATCTAATTCTTTCATTTCTAAATGTCTCACATACAAATATGGGAAGGTTGATCATGAATTTTTATGTTTTTTAAAATAACATTGGACAATTCCACTAAAGAAACACTAAAAGAAAACACTTTTTTAGTGGTGGTTTTTACGTGTTGGATTTAAAAACCGCAACTAAATTTTTTTCACGGTAATTTAGCGGCGCTTTTTAAAACAGCCGTGAAAAAACTGGCACAATTTTTGTTTAAAATATTTTAAATTTATTAAATAAATTTATTCACAAAAATTTATTTTTTAATTTCGTTTATTTAAAGAAAACACCATGATATAGTGGTGGTTTTTTCAAAACCGCTGAATTTTTTGTGAAAATTTTTAAAAATTATTTATTATTTATTTAATCTTATTTAATTATTATTTATTAACTATTTATATCCAAATATAGTTCATTATTTATAATTTTATATATTTATAATGGGTCAATTAATTAATATTTATAATTACTAGTTAATTAATTTTTTTAACTGATAGAAATTATTCTAAAAAGTAGAAGAATATACTTCAGCATCAAATGGCCATAACATCTTATCCGAGAGTCCATTTCAGCTCCAGAACCTGTAAAATCAAATTTTATCAAATAATAAAAAACCAAGTGAGATTTATATCATGTGATAATTCATGGAAAAAATATATATTCAAAATTCATAGGTCGAAAATCGAACTCAAACTTCAAATAACCATAACTTTTAATCTGAGGGTCTGTTTGTGCTCTACCACATATCAAATCGAAGTCTGCGATGAGCTCTACACATCCTAGGTCTAGTACCAACTCTCCATGTATTGTACCTCTTTTTATTCCACCATAAAGGTCCACAAGGGCTCCGAAACTGAGGTTTTAGTTGTAGACACCGATTTCATAAAATTCAAACGGTTATAACATTCGATCCAGGTGTCTATTCAGCATGTACCACATATCATATCGAAGCAAATTTCACAATCTTTGATTTGACTGGTTGTGGCACTAGAAAATGAGTCTTTGATCATTTTTATGGCCATTTCAGTGTGTTTAGGGTTTTTAGAGGTTCTTAATGTTTTTTGAGTTATGTAATTAATTGTTTATTTATTTATTCATTTATTTAATATGAACTAATTAATTAATTATTATTTATTTATTTAACTATTATTTATTTATTTATTTATTTATTATTTATTTTTTTGTATATATTAATTATTAATTAATTAATTAATTAATTATTAATTATTATATGTTTATTTGTCATTAATTAATTAATTAATTATTATATATTTATTCGTTATTCATTACTTTTTAATTATTTATTAATTATTTATTTTTGATTTATTAATTATATATTATAAATTATGACTTATTAGTTATTATTAATTATAATTTATAAATTATAAATTATAAATTATTTATTTATGTATTTATTTATTTCATATTCATTATTCATTATTTATTTTTTATTTTTTAATCTCTAATATTTAATATTTAATATGTAATATTTATTATTTATTTTTAATTTACTAAATATTAATTTATTATTAGTTTATTCTTCTATTATTATTTATTATTCTTTTATTATTTAATGATTATTTAATGATTATTTATGAATTAAATATTAATTAATTAATTATTTATTATTTATTAAATATTGAATATTTCATATTTCATATTAAATATTAAAAATAAAAAATTAATTACTAATTAAGAATTATTAATTTATATTTATCAATTAGCAATTATTAGTTAGTATTAATTATAAATTATTAATTATTAATTAATTAATATTTATTTATCTATTTATTTATGTATTTTTGTATTTTGTATTTATTTATTTATTATTTATTATTTATTCATTCTTATTTATTGTTTATTATTTTTTATTTAATAATTTATTTTTAATTTACTAAAAATTAAGCTATTATTAGTTTAATAGACATTTATTATATATTTATTTATTTATTCCATATTCATTATTTATTAATTGTTATTTAATTATTTATTAATAATTTATTAATTATTTATTAATTATTTATAAAATGTCAAATATAAATTCTTAATTCGTGATTCTTAATTCTTAATGATCAATTATTAATTATTAGTTAATAGAAATTATTAATTATTAATTATTAATTATTAATTATTAATTATTAATTATTAATTATTTCTTATTTCTTATTTCTTATTTTTTATTTTTATTTTTTTATTTGTTATTAATTATTTATTATTTATGATTTATGAATTATTATTTATTACTTATTTATTTATCTATTATTTAATAATTTATTGTTAATTTGTTATTTCATATCATATATTAAATTATTTTTTAATTATTTATTTATTTATAAATTACTTATATATATATATATATATTATATGTTATATATTATACATTATCTATCATCTATTATATATTATATATTATATATTATATATTATATATTATATATTATGTATTATGTATTACATAATATATTATATATTATATATTATGTATTATATATTATATACTATGTATTAGGTCTTATATAAGATATATTATGTATTAAATAATATATAATATATAATATATTTTAGATAATATTTATTATATATATTAAATTATATATTATATATTATTTATTATATATTATATATTATGTCTTCTATATTATATGTTTTATATTGTCTGTTATATATTTTATATTATATGTTATATATTATATATTAATAATTATTAATTAGTAATTATTGATTATTGATAAATCGTTACTGATTAATAATTATTGATTAATAATTGTTTACTTTGTATATATTTTTATGTTTTAATTGTTTTTCTGATTAATATATATATATATATAAGTATATTAAATTCGATTTATTGACCACATGAAGAACCTGTTGGAGTGGTAATGTTTTTGGAGAATAATCAAGAGGTAAGGGGTTCAAATCTCACCCAATGCAGAATTTATATATTTGGCATGGGCTTGTGCATAGGCATGTGTTTGGACATAGACTTTTGCAAGGAAATATGCATGTGTGTGGTAATAATAAATAAATAAATAAATAAAAATATATAAATAAATTACGAAAATAAAAAAATAAATAAATTACGAAAATAGAAAAATAAATAAGTTACAAAAATAAAAAAAAAATATTACAAAACTACATAATAATATATTACGAAAATAAAAAAATAAATATAATACGAATATAAAAAATATATATAAATTTCATAAATTAAAATTTAATAAATTATGAAAATAAAAAAATAATGAAATTACGAAAATAAAAAAAAATTATAAAAATAAAAACATTATAAAAATAATAAAAATATAAAAAAATATATAAAAATAAATAAATATTAAAAACTATTTTGCGATGGTTTAAATCGCCCGAAAAAAAAACTATTTCTAATTATTTCCTGACACATGATTTTTGCAGCAGTTTTCCAAAACTATTGTGGAACGATTTTGGGGCGATTTAAACTGCCGTGAAATGAAAAGAAAAACTGCTGATAAATAAAAAATTTGTCGTAGTGATGTGGGATGTCAATTATATGGGATTTTTACAAGAATTTTCACAATGTTGGAGACCACAATTCTAATTGGTGATTATTGAACAACATACCATGATAGCACAAATCCTCACCATCCATGAGCGGATCTCAATGGCCAATATTGTGAATTTTTTCATGTATCACCCTGCATCACATCGTAAACCTGAAGATTTTGACTTACTATGACTATATATTTACTTCATAGAAGTGTAGGGTCCTATAAAATTATGTAGAACCCATTTATGGATGATAATTACATTTCATCCCTAGATGGATGGGAAGACTGATAATATATTCATAATATGGGAGAATTTTTTAAGATATTCTTAGTGGAATTCGTTCAGATTACGTAATATTACCTTACATTTTTAGTGTTATTATATAATTAAATCTATCAATATACTATCAAAAGGGAAACATTTTATGACCTATATAGTATATCCTATAGGTCACACCTATGTACCACTGATGTTGGAGAAACAACACTCATTTTTCTATAGATGATGAAATTCATGATGTAGAAGGTTCTTGGGATCATTAGAATATGAGGACATCCCAGACTACAAAAAATCACACAAGTAGAAAATTTATTGTAAAATTGGGTTTGGGAAGGTGTAACATGTTTTATTCAAATTCATAGTGTGGCCATAGAGGCAGGCTATTCTAAATGTTCATCAATACATTAGATATCATATGGAGTGATGGTGAGGTAGATTACAACACAACCATTCCTAATCATTTATATCGAGTGAATGAATCCCTCCTTCATTAATAGCTAATGAGGTAATTTTATGAACCTCTAAAAATTATTTAATGGGGTTGTTTGAACTTTGACGATAGATCCACCTTCATAGAGTACCTAATAGAAATTGATTTTCGGTAGGATTGGTGACACATTGAAGGAAAATTCCCATGGTTCTTAATCTATACTAGTATCGAAAAATTCCTATTATCTCAATGGAGAGTGAGATCTAGAACTGGGCTTATTACCCACATAATATTTTATAACATGTTCATTTCTATGTGAAAACGCATTATGGAGGAAAAATTGTGATGAAAATAGCTTTGTGTGTTTATTCATTTTAATATATCTTTATATATTTGTATTTATCATCATATATTAAATAGTAATTGAGTGTCTTGAGGAGTCATAATTAATATATTAAAAATATTATGATATACAAATTCTTCTATGAATAATATTTTTCGTAAAATGTTTTCATTATTTTTTAGGACGTCTGAGAGGATATGTGTGGGCAAGGTTCATTCCATAATGTGGGTTTACCCTTGGATAAACCAAAATATTTTCAGTGTCAAATGTTATGTGGGGGATAATAATTGGTGGGTTTAATTAATAAAATGAATAATTTAATTTTTTTTATTTTATGTAAATTAACTATAATAATCATCCAAGAATTATTATTATACTATAGAATATTTCATGGATTATCCACATAACCCATATAAGATTTGAGATTAGGAGAGTTCTTCCTTGGAGTTGGAAAATATGTGGATGAAAATCGATGATCAGATCATGGTGGGTGGATTAGAATGTAGTAAATGAATTAAATACTCATAATTGTTGGGGAAATCACTCTTTAGTATCTATTAATCCTTAGTTTAGGTATACATCCTTTTTTTGGTTTCCATCCCTTTTACTAAACATTTAAAAATGGATTTTATAATCATTTTTCAATTTATTATCTTTTCATAATCATGATGAAAAATTGAATTGTTGAATCAGTTTATTGTTATTATGAAAATTTCATCCCTGATTTCCCTATATAATTATTATTTTCCATGATCACATCATCTAAAAGAGGATTCAACACATTGAAATTATTTCTCTTGATCACACTTCGTGTCCTTCATTATTTGCATATAGGGTCACGATTTGACTATTTCGATGCATGGTTGAGTCTTACATACCACTGGACTCATATAAGATGTGTGATATTTGTATATATTTATGGTATACTGATTTAATATAGTAATATGTGAGATTCAAAAGATGATCCATTGATTTCTCATCCGGAGCGGTAGCAGATGTGTGATTGGTTCTCCCACAGGCAGTGGAACACCCATTTTCTGACCATCATAATCTACAAATCTAGGGTCGACGATGGTTCCTATGATTTTAGTGTATTTTTATTTAAAAAATACCTAAAAATATGTTTCCACTATTTAATGGGTATCTATATAGATAAATATAGTCTCTGTGAAAAACTCTAATACACTATTTATTGTCTCGAAGAACACATAACATATAGTTCCTTAGATATTGAATCTAGGGATTCTGGTGGATATAAATAACACACATATTACAAACCCCAACAATCATTATTAAACATGATCTTTCTATCACGGTGTTTAATGTAGAAGTACATTAACATGAACATGGAAAGACAAAGAGTGATGACAATATCACATAGTCATGGACATGTACTCCAACACAACCAGGATACATGAACACGACCGGTTTTTGACATTCATGACCACTGATAGGAACGTCCTGACTTGGTCCTTTTTGGAAAAAGACACTCCATAGGGAATATTTTCATTACTTTTAGTATTACATTTTTTACCGTGATATTCCTATGGATAAAATGCCTATGTGAATAGGCTAGGTCACACACTATGGGACCCAATGTACATACTGTGTACTTATACTAGGACATTATCCATCCATATCTCCTTAATTGAGATATTGATTTTTCCTCTATGTAGTTATCTTATGTTTTCTTCCATATATAACTTTATTATAGCCTTCATAGCGTCTTTAATGAATTTACATGTAGTGTTTAGAGAATTAATATACTTTATGTGATTATTGACATATTACAGTTATTAGGAAGGTTTATAAGGTATTTTCATGTACTGGAAACCCTGTATCATACCATGTCATGGGTAACCCATAGTTCCTACATAAGTAGAGAAGAATCCTTATCATGATATTGCATGGTTCCTCTATCAAATGAGTGGAATGACCATGTTTTCATAGTGCATTAATCCTCTATAAACTATATCGCATTCCCATACCACACGTGAGCATGAGACCTCTATCTGCTGATTAAAACACCAATTCAACATCATATAACGATTAATCGATCTACTAAGTGGTAAAACCATATCAGAGTAAGGTGAATATCATCTATTTCATATTTTACCCCACAACTATAGGGAAAAATGGTGATTTGTCTATCCTCCACATGATTGCTTGTATGGATATTTATGAATCATGGCATAAGATAATTACATTTATGGATGTAGGAATACTCATAATCGATTAATGGTAACTGAAGATGTTTAAACCATTTTGATCATATTTGGGTTTCTTTATAAGCATATATCATTGGGATTTTAGTATATTTATTTGGGATGAGTTGACATTTTTATATCATTTTACCTCATTATTATTTATGTTTATCCCATAGGGTATTTATATACTTACCCATAATTTTATTTTCCCAAACGTTTCACTTATTTTCATAATACATTTAAATCATTAGTGACACTAATAGAGAATAATGATATTAGTGTACATTTACCATGTATAGTAGTCCAACCAAGAGATCAAGAGTGGAGACATCCTCAAAATGATTATTTCCCAATTCAAATTAGGTTGGAATAAATTTGCAATTGGGATTTTATTTTTTCCATTATGGATTTGGTTTATAATATAGTACTAT
Organism: Viscum album; assembly: GCA_963277665.1. Taxonomy (NCBI): domain Eukaryota; kingdom Viridiplantae; phylum Streptophyta; class Magnoliopsida; order Santalales; family Viscaceae; genus Viscum; species Viscum album. The sequence continues at coordinate 1,148,609,238 of OY728148.1, forward strand.
GATATATTACCAAAAGGGTATTAAATACATGGTTATACTCTTGATGTCATAGTCATTTATTATTTATCTCCACATCTTCATGGATATAGATGTGTCTATTCATACAATTACATTATAAAATTTTCCCACATATCATTTATTCCTTTTCAAATAATGTATCTAGCCTTTAACCTATGAAAGCGGGTTTGGGATTTTCATAACCAACACACTTCCAGTCAGGAGGATCCCAGTGGGTCAGATCCTGACATGTGGATGATTAAAAACAGCAATATTTTCAATTTCATCATTATTATGATAAGATATTGTTAGAAATGATAGAATTAAATACACAAAATCTTAATAATATTATATTATTGTACCAATATATTGTATTAATTTTAATATCTGTTTTAGAAATAAACGATTATCCATTGAAATATTAAAATATTAACCATAGATTAATACACTAAAATATCTGAATACTATAAGAACATATATATAATAAATATTAAAAAACATGACAACGCCAATATAATCTATATAAACTAAACATGGATGCATAATAAAAAGTAAATAAATAAAATCCTTATATTCCATCTAATGTTTGATTATCATATCATGATACTACAAATTAAAAAAATATTATAATCATAAATATATAGTATCTAAAATACCAAACATATCTCCAATAAGATACCAGTATTTATAAATTTCATTCAAGTATCTTGATGTATATTTGGGAAGTACAATAGATATTTAATGGTGATTGGGATATATTGATTTCAATTAAAGAAGTAATAACCGATGGTTTCAAAAAATTCACTATTGATATCATATAAAGTGACTAAATTTACCATAATTGGATTTAAAAACCTTTTTGATTTCGAGGTGTTTGTGATGAATCCAAACGATGGTCTTGGAGTACTTAATCTAATACAAGCACTAATGAAGATGACCAATGAAAGTACGATTATCCTAATAATGGTGTAAAAAATGTTTTATAGTATTAATATTGGTCTCTAATGTGGTATATATCCCTAGGGAAGATCTAGGTAGTTTAATGGGTTGTAAACAATTATAGGTGTGAAGTAACTAAAATTGTAAATGGTTTTATGGTAGAATGGATGGTCTGGAGAGGGAAATATTCTCTTTTATGCGATCTAATAAATTTTTTAGGATAGAAAAAAAATAAATATATAATAAATAATGTATTCTTTTTTATATTTATTAATAGGGATAGCGATAAAATATGAATAAAAAATCAACCCAAAGTGAAATCCAACCATTTCCAATATATCTCAAATAATTAAATTGGAAAAATATATAAAAATATAATAAACTAAGTGATATTATCATTTTGAGTGTGGTTTAATTCAATGGAATGATTTTAAAAAATTAATAACTGGGTATTATTGAAATCAGAGACATATATAATATATATATGAGAAAATGAACATCCTTGTTTACAAAAATTATGCAATTCAATTATGGTAAGAAGGAATACTATTTCATGATCTCTATCGAGAAATATGATCATTGATATTGAAATTATTTTAAAATATGTATACTATATGATAATTTAATATGTATTTTTGGGTTTCGTTATTTTATTACGTCACTGTTCAAAATATGTAAAGTTATGTCTTTTTATTTCTAATGTTGTGACACTCATCCCACACAGTAACTGTGTCATAAAAAAGAATAAAAGTTTTTTATACATACCTAAAATACATTAGGATCAATTTTATTCATCATATTATTTAAAATAAATTTTATTGTTAATTCAAACCTCCTAAACCAAACCCTGGAAATTGGTTTATTCCCAACATTCAAACAATGGGGCCATTTTAGTTCTTCTAGGTGTGTAAAAGTTATGATTACAATTGGGTTGTGACACAAATTAAATTTAAAATATATAATGTATATCCATAATCCCCAATGTTTTATGGTTTCCAGACTGGAGTATGGATTTGATGAGACTAACAAAAATTATATGTTTCTTGACACATTGGTATTGTACATGTGACTGCACAGTAATACTAGACTATTATACCCACTAAATAATGAAATATTTTATTGAATAAAAATATTTTATTTCCATGATTATATATATATATATATCCTTAATAATGTAAGTATTTCACTTTTTCGATATTGACAATTCACACCCACATATATTTTACAATACCTATTACAAACTATATAGAAGAGTGTGAACACTAATTTTTAACCATCACGTGTTATTAGGAAAACTACTATTATTGAATTCTTCACCAACATGTTGATACATCCATGTAGTATAGAAATTTTTGTAGAGACCGAATAATTCTCTATAAATATATTTTCTTAGTGAATTGAAATGATTTCAAGAAATTAAAATCTATTTTGTGTGTGATGACTCTGATATGGTTGGAATTTTCCTATTAATATTTTCATTAATATACTAATATTTTACTTCATGGTATTTGTGGTTATGGGTGTTTTTGGACACTAGAATTAATATATTAAAAATATTAATATATTATTAATCGTACCCACAGATCATTTTTGTGATTTATGTCTCTCTCATTAATCAAGAAATTGGATGGTAATTCATATACCTTTGATGATTTTGGAATATGGGTTTTACTCTATGCAGAACTTATGGTTAGTGGACATTGAACGTTCAAAGTAATGATGTCGTTGGTGAAGAATTTAATTTAAATATTTAATTTAATTTTTTTATTTTGTATAATATTCCAATGAATGAAATCCTTCTATTTATATATTTTTATATCAAATCACTAGGGTAAATTACAGAACCTTGATAGGATATGACATGATGTCTTGGAAAATTTTCATTGACCGGTCAAGATCATTCGACGATGGGAGATTAGATCATTGTGGATTGAGATTTATCAATGTAACCAGTCTCACTCTTCACTCTAAAACACATCCTTTGGCAAATATTGATAAAAAATAGTTGTATGCATAACAAATTATATTCTATGAACATGATATTAGATGATAGATCATATATATACAATTATATTATTTTTATTTGTGATAATTTTTCTTCACGTGATGCCTAACATCCATTGCTTAAATTTATCTAATGTATATTTTCCCATTTCAATTCATATCACCCTTGATACAATTATTATTTAATCCATGGACATTAATTTATTTCCAATTTTGTATTCAAATTTAGTTTATGATATAGACCCTTTGTTCATTTAAATCATCATTTTTGACCATTTAGTTACTATTTAACATTGTCATGGTGTGTTCAAAGGTGATCAAACTCCCAAATTAATTGACGATTCATTTACGTTAAAATGGATTTGATATTTGAGGATGGATCATAATGACCTGTTAGTTTAGATAAACCATCAATTGATCAAGGATCCTTATTAGTAATGGGATGGTTAAGGTAATGATGGGATGGATTTATTCGAGGTTCATGGTGCAGAATTATGGCCACGTGAAATGGATCGGGCATGGAAAACCACACATAGGGTTCCCCAACATTATTCTTGGTAGAAATGGTTTTTGTGTACATGAGGTGATAATTTTTAATTCATTCTTTTTTTTTATAAAAACCCTTGTAAATGGGATGTAGTCTAAGAAAGCAGTCCATGTTGTTCCCTAGGTATGATAGTTAGAGTTTCGTGTAAGATAATGATCACAATCCATATAGATAGTTCCACACGATTTCTACCATTTCTATAATGTCTATGCCACATGCTTGTTGGAAATTCATATGAACCCTTAGTGGTTGATATTATGTTTACTCCTAGAGTACATGAGCATGACCCAAAACACACATAAATTTTATGCTACTTGGGATGTTTGAGATTCAACTAAAGCAAAAATACCTTGTAAATGTCAATGGATTGATTTACCTTCTAAAATAATGACCACAATGTTAGTCCCGCAATGTTTGAGATGACCCTCATAACACATATACACATAATATATTATTATAACTATTTTTAAGTCCTTTCCATCAGAGAACATGGTTGGGAAATGTGATGAGGTCACACTCTATATGGACCACCATACAAGTCGTATATTCCCTAAAAATGTATTTTCTTCTCATATACATCTTTAGGAATCAGATAGTGTTACCATTATAACACATCATGAAATTCCTAAAAATATAATGAAATGGTTTTCTTCAAAAACCCTTTTGAGAAATTATTCTTGGATTTATGAGTGTGAAACATTTTAGGTGGCACGTTACTATTCGAGTGATTAATGAATAATTATATAAGTGATTTTATGGTTTTCAACAACCCATATAGATTATTCTTTAAGTCATAATGTCCCTCTATATCAATCGAGTGGTACCCTCTGACGCACTGGGAAATTTGTGCACATAACTATATTGTACCCTCTTATAGACCATGGTGTGGTTCTTCTACTTACATAGTGGAAAAAACCATTCATTCAATGGAATTAGACCTCTATTCACTGAGTGGAACCCCAACAACAGACTATGGAGATGGTAATAAATATTCCATCTATTTAGTGGTTGTATATTTTATACTAGCATGTGGGTCCAACTTTCAAAAAGTGGCACCACGTTATCGTAGTTGATCATGGGACATCATTTTCTTAATTGGATGCCCCTAATATTAATAAGGTGAGAGTAAAATGTTGTAGATTATTTCCCCTCAAGAAATGGAGAAGTGGTGAGGTGTGGTTCCTCCACAATGATTTCTCAGAATGAAGAACCCTACATTGGAGATATTCCATTAGAACCGAATATAGACTCGACGTCATTCATTGTCCTATGCTGATGGAAATACCAATTCTCTATTAAATCATTTTTATCGTTTATATTTTTTGAGATTAATTTTTAACATGTTAGGGGTTGATCAAACCATTTTTATATCATTCAATCACTCACTTTTTTGGTTTCATATTGGTCATATTAGGCATATATTAACTCACCCATTTAAGTGATTTCCCAACATGTTTCATGTCTTATAGAGAATATATAAAGTTATAAGGTGACATAACTGGAACTTTATTATACCCAATGCAATGAAAAAAATATGGTGGTTAGTATTTGAAGATCATGACCAAATTTCTCACCATTTTTCATTATTCTAATTGTTGTCAAATTGTGTCATCATATTTTTTTGGGTGTGTATTTCACCTATTACACATTGGTTTTAATCTTTTATACTATATTTAATTCCCTATTGTTAATTTCATTCATGGTTTTACTATTGATGTTAATATAATTCTATTAATTCTCTATAATATTTTTTTTGAGAATGTTGGTTGTTTGCATGAAAGTAAATTAGGAGAAGGTATATCATTTAATTTATTCTTCCCACAAGAATATCATGAGCCCCTTGTCTATCAAAGAAGGCTTAATATATGTACGAATAAGCTCCCTGAAGCCTAGGAAAGTCCTGGTTGGTTTGTTCATTACACTATGTATCACTAAATTGATAAAAATTCTTAGGTGTAACACACTATCCTACATATAAGACATTCTATTACATCATCTCCACACATTACATCAATGGGGATGAAAGTATATTAATATATCATTAGGTTGTGGATGGTGTGATGTTTTTTTGAGACATTGGGATTGTGGCATGGTGGTCGTTGGGTATCCAGATTCATACAGAGTGTGTCTTTAATCATCGGCCCCCAAAACCCACCCTGACATATAGCTCAACCACTTCTCTACATGTTTGACTTGGCGAGATGGGTACACAAGGTTTTGGTTAATATGGTTTTTGGTCATTGAGGATACAATTTTTTTACATCCCCATCCTTCTTTACTGTTATATTCTCTACATTTATTTGGATTTATCCCTGGTTTCATGTTTTTCTTCTTTCTCAGTGGGATTTTTTTATTTTCATTGGTGGTCTCATTTTATTGTGCTCTTTTTTGTAGAGAGATGTCGTGTTTGTTGTTTCTGTAGATGGATTTCATTGTTCTAGTGGGATGTTTGAACAATGAAAATGGTTCATTTGGTTGTTGGATTCAGGGATTTGTTTTACACATATGATTTTTTTGGGATTGTGTATATAATTTATGATGTCATGTTGGTGATGCTTGAGTTTTTATGATGAAAGAGATGGCGTCGCGATGGTGTCGAGGAGCAGAGGTTGACCGTTACAAGGAATAATATTCATTGTTAGTATTTTTATGTCTTGTAAAGTATGGTCATGGTGTTAATATAGAGGCAGTGAGTTTATGGATTTAGTTGACGAGAATAATAAATTTTTTCTTGATTGACTATGTTATGGTTGTTTTAATCTTATATTGTATATGGTCTAGTGTGTTTTCACCAGCAGGCATTGTAGGGGAATAATTGAGGCAACTCGTATCATTAGATCTGACATGATGGTTGATGGATCACAATATTTTATGGTTGTGGTGGTATCATGGTACGAGAGTGAGTTGGCATTGATGATGGAGTTTTTATTTGAATTATGATTTTGTTATTTGATGTATGTCCTAGTTACCGCTCATCCAAAAACCAGATTTCAAAAATCAAATAAAGAGAGAATTTTTAGTCATTCCAAACTATATAAATAATATTGATTATCCTATAATAAGCCAAATATACTCCCTATAATAACTCAGTGCCACATAAAAATCACAAGTACTATTCTCATTTTTTGGAATCCTGTATAAAATCTAGGAAATTTTTTATTCATTTAATATTTAACTAAAATAGTTTCAATAAATATCTTATAAAAAAACAATGACCATGATCGTGGTTTCTATGTTAAGAAATATTTTTTAAAACAATGAACATACTAAACATTATTTTTTAATATATATTATATGCTTCATAAATCATCATTTTTTAAAACCATGATATGGAAAACATCCCCTGACCATGACATGGTTGTTGCAAAAAAAATGTTATCCTTCTAAAAAATATTTTAGAACTCTAAAAAACTGTACACTATATTACTTATGTAATACGATCAACACTAACCATTTAATAAATGTAATAAATGGTTGTTTATGAATTTCAATTATTTAATCCATATTTATCTTCTAAACTCCTTCATTATTCATTTCACAACAATTCATTATTGGATTTACATTTCCATGAGATCTATAGTGACTATAATAATTGATTTTAGGGTATTAATGTATTTTTTATTTTATCATTGATCTTCATCCCACATCTGAGAAGACATTATGATGAGATAATGATTCATGAAATATATTATTGAGTTTAAAATGTTCGGAGGACTTAAAATTAAATTACTAAATTTTATTAAAATATTCAAGACATTTATAGATATTTTAGAAATTTATAGGGAATTTTTCTTGGTAACAATAAATATTAAACTTATTGTGAAGAATTTCAATGCATACCATGAATTCATCTCAATATATAATTCATTATTGGTTAAAAAATCAACATTAATTGATTAAATAATCAACAATTTTGTTCTATAAATCAGGGAACTGTATAATTTAGGTCCTCCTTTGTATATGGTCAGTGTTACAGAGTTGAGATTACACCCTAGATATGGTAAACCAATATAATTATTGTTTATGGAATTAAAACCACATAAACAGGTTTCAATTACTCAGGTACACCATTATATTTAAGATATTGTGACAAGGACGTTCATTGTTCCATTTATGGTCACTCGTCAATGAAATAAGAAGTTATTCTCAAAATCACATATCTTGGGAAAATGAAAAATATTATATGGTAATTAATCTTTGACTAGGATGACTTGAAATTTATTCTTTTATAAATATAATGGGTTATAATTAGTTTAATTTCAAAAGTAATTTACAACCATTGGTTTGCGACTATAAATAGAATTATGTGAGACTTACCTATAAGCACTGTAGTTTTTTTGTATGAAAAATATGTTTGTAGAAGTTAGTTTTTGCATACATATGGTTATAGGCCTAGGAATATCTATAAATCAATTATTTCACAATGGATATTGATTAATGGTATGGTCTAGTCCATATTGGGTATGTTTGTATTTTTGATAAGGAATTCAGGTTTGTTTGGAGGGATGGTGTATTGCAAATTTAACTTCTCCTCAAAAATTGATAATCCATAAATTAGGTGAAATACTCGATTTATTAGATCATGAGGAAAACAATACATTTCCTTTATATTTGTTGGAAATATATTATAGGAATCATGGTTCCAAACAGCAGTAGAATATATGGTTAGGAGAGATCATGTTGGTGTGATCAACGATCCACTTACTAATGATTGGTGGTTTGGGTGGGGAATAAGACTTTCAGTATTCTCATTTAAGAAATTAATTTTCCAAAATAAGGAACCTGGATGAAGAGGATAATATGTATGTATTATGTTTTTAGGGTGTGTTTCCCTTGAATGGGAATAATTTAGATGAATTTATATTGAAATCATTTACATATCAAGGCACCATTCAATAAAAGAGAGTTTCAAATGAAAAATTACAATATCTATTGGTAATGATGTACTATTTTAACATTATATGTCTAAGAACATTATTTTATGTACCTCATGGGTTGTATGATAATGATATTATTTTACTCTTTTAATTGTCACCATTATATAACATTAAATAATTGAGTATAGTTATATGAAGGGTGTGTCATGCTACAAATAAACCACACTCTTATTTCATGGTATCATCTTTGAGAAGGTTTTGTGACCTCTATCTTTATAAGGACTTAGGAGATAATGTATGTTATCTTATTTCAAGAATTCATGGACTCACATTATTCTCAAAACAGTTATATTCCCTATGGTTTATATAAAAAAATAACTTCATATAGTGTTTCAAATGCATTTCCTTATATATGTGGTTCATTATGAGATCAGAAGATTATAAATGTTGTCTATTCATAAAATGGGAATTTTTTACATCCATTTTAAAAGAATGTGGTTCTGGGAACTATATTAACTTTTCTCAACCAAATCAATAGCTTTTTTCAATTGAAAAAATTCACTAGAATGGGAATCCAAGATGACATGTAATGTGATTGTGTGAGATAATCCGGCCACACTAGGTATGGAATCAGTAAATAGAGAATGAGATCGAGCATCAATGAATATGTAATTGTACTTGGTTCATGTGAATGTTAGACAATTATGGGGTTACCAAATATTAATCATTTTATTGAAAAGTCCTTAATTTTAATAAGGTATTACTATATTCATCATTTTATTTTGTTTTTTAAATAATAAATATCTAAAAAATAAATGTATTTGTTCAAAATAAACTTTAAAATTACAAGGAGGCCATCACATGTGTGTGGGTTTAGATGAGGTTGTCACCCATGAGAAATTTGTAGTCATGTGAATTGTTGGATATATAATTAAATTCTATGATTAGGTTTTCTGTTTGAACTGCCATCATAGTGCTAGTCACTATTGTATGTTGTTATTAATTCATGTTAATTTACTATAAATAGAAAGGGGGAAACTCATTAAAGCATAAAATCAATTTCATTAAATTTGTATGGTTGAAATATTTTATGTTTTCCTATATATCAACACGGTGATCATATCTCTTTGTGCTATTTCTGTTAATCACTATTCCTGGGTACATTTAGTGGATTAGGGTGGAAACAAATGTCTTTGTTTTTTAGGGAATGAGTAGATACATGAGAACATATATACATGAGAAACCAAGATCTATGATATTATTCGGAGATCTTGGTCATCACATGGTTGATGTAAATCAATACATAGTGTTATTATTTCACCACATATCATCAAGAAATTATTAGAAATTATTTCCATATTTTATAGATTATATCATGTACTTTTATAATATTTTTATTAACACTATCACTATAGTCTCATAATAAATCATTGGACCTCAAAAAATAATTTTCAAGATGTTATCTTCTGTCATATTAAAAAAGAAATCAAATATATTGATCTTGGAAATTTATTTCAATTAAAATCATATATATATAACCTCATTTATACTTTCAGATAGAAAAATATTAGAATTTATATCAAAAACACTTTTTATTATAATAATTAAATAGATTTATTATTGATTACATAATTCTATGTTTATATCATAGTCAAATTTCATTATACACAAATTTATTGATATTACAGTGAGAACATATATTAGTGAATGGATCCAATATAAGAGAAGCTTATGTAAAACTGAAAAAAAATATTCTTATTCATTATTACCACCCCAAAAAACCATATTAACATGATAAAAAATGATATGAACTACTACACCAATATCTACCATGATCTCAATATTGATCATATTGATAGGAGGAATAATATTTTGGATGTCCACCCCAAATATTGGTTTAACCATGTTTGGTTATGAGAATATTTTTTATAAAAAAAAATTAATTGGTAATATTATTTAATCCATTTCCATATATTATGGTATTTTAATGTCAAGGATGTAAATTTACAAGAACATAGAATTAATTTGGGATCTTGCAATCAAGTGGAGTTTAGGATTTATAAATTTCACTAATAACATAAAAAAGTATGAAAATTTCTATAATAACTAAATAAAATATATAAGGAACTAGTTCATGGAAAATTTTATGATTAATTCAACGTTATTATGTCTATAATGTCTAATTTATATTGAAAATCCCTTATAAAATATCTTCTACTAAATATAATATGAAAATTCACTATAAAAGAATGTCTCATATAACCAAACATAAATATACATACATGGATACCCATAATAATTATTAATCATGATTATTGTTTGACCTTATAGGACCCAAAAGTATTCCATAATATGAAAAATAGAAGAACCCCTATCAAAAATATGATTAAACGAACATTTTTTATTTACAAAATGGTTTAATTAGGCCAAAAATTACATATAAAAACAAGGTTGTCTTGAAAATTTCATGGATATGTGCATTAATAATATATATGGTTTCAATATAATATTATCAAACATTCACGTGGATAGCCATGATTATAATAAACAAAATAATAGTTGGAAGGAAGCCCTTGTGATTTGAGGTTCCATTTCAATGAAATATATAATGTTTTATGCAACACGTGTAAAGACCCATAAATTCCAAGGAATTTTTTTTTCTTAATTTTCTTAGGAATTTTACAAGAACGCAGTTTCTGACGGCGCCTGATTCCGAGGCCCGGTGTGCCCGAAATCAATTTCTGAAGTTTGGCTCGGGTACGTTCAGTGAACGGATGAGCGGGTTTTTCTAACTTTTGAACTGGTGCTTGGAATCGAATTCAGAGGCACCGATGGAATTGCAGTGCCGGTAATTTCTTAGAAACTCCTCTTCTGGAGTTGTGTTTGCTCGAGTGTGGTTTTTAATTTTTGGGCTTAAAGTTGAGAAATAAAATAATTATGCGACAACTTTATTTTATTTCACTTAAGCCACATGGAAGCCACATGAAGCCACTTAAAAGCGGCTTAATCTGAGTTGAATCGGATAGGGTACTATCCAGAAATATCCTACCATCTTGGTAGGATATTTGTGAGGTGGGGCCTGCACAAGCCCCGCCGTTTCTTTCCGCTAAGTAATGCACCTGCGAAAACCCGTCTTTATGAAAGTCAACTGACGTGTTTTCTTAAATTCTTAACAGACCATTTAATTGGGCGGTTTATTTCGTAATTTAAATGAGCTGTTTCTTTCGTTGAATTAATTCTACGAATTAATGGTTCGTTTCTTATCTTTTGAAATTCAAATGTTTAGTTGTGTAAATAAAATAAGGCTTAAGCTTATTTTATTTTGGGTTGGTCTCTTTTGCCACCTTGAGAGATTTTGAGAAGCTCTCTCCATCTTCTTCAACCTTGACGAAGAACACGAAGAACACTTAAGCTCCGACGAAGAACGCCGCTTCTCTTCTTCGTAGCCGGTGTGTTTCCGAAGATCGACGACGCCGCTTCTTCGATCATCTTCCCGTGTCAACGAAAGGAGACACCGTTTCCTCCTCGAACTATCTCCGTTAGCTTACGAAGCTTCTCCAGCGACGTGCCTCTTCGAACGCACCTCGACGTCAACGGAAACGACGTTCGATTTCCGCGACGCCCGACCTCCGCGACGCTAGTCTTCCGCAGCTTGATTGGCGTGCTCCGCACTTGAATCCGAGGTAGGGGATTGTTGATATTTTATTTATTTATTTTCCATTCTTGATTCTAGAATGTCAAACTTCGAGGATAAAGGATTCAATGTTATTGTCTAATGAGAGGGGGGCCCGGACCACACAAACACGGCCAAACCCCATGATTATGTTCATAATTGATTCCTTGCAGATGGAACGGGATGGCGTGGTGTCGTCGCACCACGCGGGAATCGCACGGAAATTATTGTGCGATGCCATCGCGCCGCGCCGTGGGAAGAAATCCAAGAATGCGATGCCGTCGCGTCACGTCGAATAAAGTCAATGGCGCCGCGGCCGGAGCGGGGCCGCGGCGGAGGGAAGCGATGTTGTCGCATCGCGCTAGACGACATAGGTCGCGGCCGGTTCCGGGCCGCGGCGGAGCAAGATGACCGGCGGCCGGCACCGGGCCGCCGGTGTCGGCGAAGGAAGGACCGGCCGTCGCCGGTCCTTGCTGGCGAAACCGGGTGGCCAGTGCGGGCCGGGCGGATAGTGGAGAACGGGGGAATTAATTTCCCCCGACCGGGTCTCAAAAGCGGCCCCAATTAAGGGGTCGCGTTTCTCAAAGGGGGGGGCGGCTTTGCCCCCCCGCGCGCGGACCCGAACGGCGCCCAGGTCGCACCGTCATGCCGGTCCGCGCGGCCGCGCCGGACCGCACCGCCGCGCCACTGGCCGGGCCAGGTTTTCCGAGCCGGGTCGGCTCGGGCCCAGACCCCCCAGTTTTGGACCGCTTTCGGTCAAATGCCCGTATCTTGGGCTACGGGGCTCCAAATCACTCACCGTCAGCGGCAACGCGATCCTTTGATCGAGACGGTCGTTTCGGTATGCTATACTCAAGGGGCACCTTCCTTTTCAGGAGCCTTCGTGGTTAAAACTTCATAGTTAAGCGTGCTTGGCCTAGAGTAGTGATCAGGATGGGTGACCTCCTGGAAAGTTTCCCAGGGTGGGTGTGAGACGAAAAAGCCTATAACTCTTAGACCGGGCGTCCGATTGACGTGTCGTCTGTTGCGTTGAGTTCCTATTGATGATACGGAACATTTGGCATCCTTCGCTAAGATTTGGATTCAGTTGGATAGTGTCCAGGTTGGATCGCACCGAAATCCAACCTGGCCCCTGGAACGGAAAAGTTGATACCTTTCTGACAGAACGTTCGTTTGACGAACCGTCAGCGGCGTTGGTGATCTTGTTGAGAAACGGTCCCTATATGTATACCCTATGAGTGTTCGGGGTATAGTTGAGTTACATCCGGATTGGTTCGCACACGAAACCAACTGGGCCCCTGGGATGAAAAGGCTAATAACTCACAGACTGGGCGTCCGATTGACGCGCCGTCTGTTACGTTGAGACCCCTATGACGAGGTGGTCCTTTGAGATACTTCTTTGCGGGAATTTTTGATACTTGGAGTATCGACCAGTAGCTCGTGGAGCGGACCCTCCCGGAGATGAGCGTGCAGAGTACAGAGACATTGTAGCCGGCTGAGACCTGACGACTGCTTGACCGACTCGACTTGGAGTCAGTAGACTAGCCCATTGGACGGAGCGCCCGGTATTTGGCGATAGAACCACGACGGACGGAGCGCCCGGTATTTTGCCGCAAATCCGCGGTACTCGACAGTAGGAGTACCTTTGTAGGCTATTAGTGGGATCGCCCGGTATTTGGCGACAGACCCTCAGTGGACGGAGCGCCCAATAGTTGGCCGCAAACCCGCAGTACTCGGCAGGAAGAGTACCTCAGCAGTCTTAGGTTAGTGAGCAGTACCTCGGAGTCGTGACAGGACCACTGTACACTTCAGAGACGGAGCTCTTCAGCAGTTACGGTTTCGATAATGAAAATCCTGGTTTGAGCTGAGACTTTTGACCTTTGTGTTTACCTCATGATTGAGATGGGTCACATGATAACTTAGGTATATGTATGGGCATATACCTGGGTAGTGGTTATCCATTGATTTCACAATCCTTGTGTTTCCTCACGATTGAGATGGGTTACTTGATAACTTAGGTATATGTATGGGCATATATCTAAGTAGAGGTTATCTGTTGAGATCTTCTTGTGGTTATCCTTGTTGGTTTAGTGAGACCATGAGGGTATCGGGGTCCCTACTGAGTATCGTTATACTCACCCCTGCATGGGCTATGCCCGCACCTCGTTGTGTTGGTTGCAGACGACGGGCAGTGCTGACGGAGGCCGAGTGTTCAAGGACTGGACGGTACCCGGAGGTGGACTACATGACGAGTCGGTACCCGGAGGTGGACTACACGACGAGTCGGTAACCGGAGGTGGACTACACGATGAGTCAGTACCCGGAGGTGGACTACGTGACGAGACGACTCATAGAGGAGGTTGACGGACGAGAGCGTGGATGAGTCTATATGTACCTACCCTTCAGGTAGGACCCGAGGAGGACGACCCAGGAGCTGCTTCCCTCTTCCAGCTGTTTGTCTTTTTTCTTTTGTACCTTGTTCAGTTGTAGTTGTACTTTCTTTTGGGTTTGTATTCTGGCCCATTTACTTTTCAGATTTTCTTTTGTACTTAGTGTTTTGTTTCCGCTTGTACTATGTGGTGCTTGTTTTCTTTTATAAAGGCAATGCCTTCCCAGTTATCAGGATTTTATGCCTTTGGTGCTAGTCGCCAGCACCTGGCCTATGGAAGGCGGGCTTGGGGTAGTCACGGCACGGGCCCCAAGGACGGGTCGTGACAAATTGGTATCATAGGAGTTCGGTTCTACCGCATAACTTATAACTCTGATGTTTCCTTCGGTGAAGCAATAGTGTTAAGAGTACCGAGTGTGGTTTTCAGTTCAGGGAGTCCAGTGTTGGTGCGTGCGGCCGACGTATCCATACACCAGGACCCTGAAAACTGGTTTCCGACTTTGTGCACGAAAACACTGATTGCGTGTGTGTTTTCCAGAAGTTTTATTTAAATGTCAGCTCAAACTAGGTTATCTCACCAGGTATAATCTTTTGACCGTGTCACGTTGTTTCTTTCAGGATGCCTCCCCGTGGACGACCAGCTAGAGCCCCGAGAGTGGTACGTACTGACAGCGCGCCGAGCGACGAGGCCTCAGTACAGGGCCCTATCCTAGTTGAGGCACCAGCGGTACTACTACCCGTTGGGCCACAGATGCCACCAGCCCCAACAGCAGAGGATGCACGTCGCTTGAGCGCACTGCATGAGTTCCAGCGCCAAAGGCCACCCAGGTTCCAGGGAGGGACGGACCCGTAGGCAGCTGAGGATTGGCTGGAGGCTGTGGTGAGAGTCTTCAGGCTAGTGGGGACGCCGACATATTTCATGGTGATCCTAGCTGCCAGCCTTCTTCAGGAAGCAGCAGGCAGATGGTGGAGCCTGATGCTTCAGAAGCATGACGAGGCGACACTTCTATGGGCAGACTTCGAGAGCCTGTTCCGGGCAGAGTTTGTACCAGCCACCCTTCGAGCGGTGCGTATACAGAAGCTACTTCAGCTGTGGCAGGGTATCATGTCACTGGCATAGTACTCAGCGAGATTCACAGACCTCTCGCGCTACTCCACAGATATGGTACGGGACCCGTTCTTCAGGGCCTGAACCTTCGAGCAGGGGCTCAGGAGAGAGATTAGAGCTTTTTTTGTTTCTCACAGCTTTCCGATGCAGACAGGGGTGTTGGAGAGATCCCTCTTATTGGAGAGTTTCCTTGCTGAGCAATCTCCAGCAGCAAGACCCACCACTAGCCGGCTTGCGGAAGAGTCTTCTGCAGCAGGCAATAGACAGATGACACAGAGGTCCAAGAGGACTAGACCTACCGGTGGCCGACTGCACGACTCAGGTTCAGTTGTGCGGGGAAACTGGGGTAGAGTCAGAGCCAGACGTGCCGAGAGTGGACAGTGTTACTCCTGCGGTGGAATTGGTCACATGGCGCGTGACTGTCCGACACGCCATGCAGATGACCAGCAGTTAAATGAAGAACCTCCGAGGCAAAGGCAGAGGTTCGATCAGGGCGGACCGGAAGGAGCAGGCGGCCATGGCAGAGGAGCTGGTCGTGCAGCTCGAGGTGGAAGACGCTTCGGGATGTTGCCACCACCACCATGAGGCCCACCCCGACCGCAGGGGACAGGAGGACATGGGATAGCTCAGCTTCAGGCAGCTGAGTCCTATGGTCATGGAGCTCCAAGAGCAGGTGGATAGGAGAGGGACTAGTGGATACGTCCTTTGTACTTCTAGATCCATGATGCTTTTGTATTCGTTTCTTTGTACTATGAGCTGCAATAATAAAAAGACACTTATCTTTGTTTGCTTTCCTGTCCTTTTTTTTGGTTGATACTGAGTGGTCCCGGTTAAACTGTTCACTTGACCCTCACTTTTGAGATTCCTACTGGAGGAGACCCAGTGACCTCACACTGATGCCGACAGTGTGACTCGACCCTTGGAGGCGAGAGTTCTGGTTGGAATCTCTTGGTGGCAGCGTTGAGGCCTTACGACATTAGTTTGAGTATGGAATGGGCAATAACTGTTCATACTCAAATTGACGCTTTTAGGCAAACGTGGGGATGGGTTTTCCTTGGTCGGCGGAAAAGGAAACCCCAGGCAGCGTAGGGTAACTCTAGCACAGGAGGGTGCGACTGATCACTCTTGAATCGGTCAACCTTACCCTTGTAGCAGCTGTCGTTTTGAGTTTCAGTTCTAACAGGAATGGAGACCTCTGGAGTTCATGGATGACGACCACGTCTTCTTACGGGTATCACCTCGACGAGGTTTACGGAGATGTGGTCTGGGAGGCAAGTTATCTCTGAGGTTCAACGGAACATTCTAGGTCCTCAGCTGGGTAGTCGAGGTGGTTTACCGCTTGGCCCATCCACTTCAGTTTCACTAGGTGCACGACGTTTTCCACGTATCCCAACTGAGGAGATACGTGATCGACCCCTTCGCATATCATCAACCATGAGGAGATGGACGGTGGCAATGAGTGTCTTCTACGGAGGTTCCTGTGGGGATCGATGATCGACAGGAGCGGATCCTAGGAGGACGGTCGATTCCTCTTGTGCACTTTCTTTGGCAGCGCGGGAACCTCCAGGTGAGAACATGGGAGCGGAAGGCTCAGATGTGTGCTCAGTACCGCTCTGTTTCCCTAAGTTTGTGGTGAAGCTTTACGGGGACGTAAAGCCCTGTGGTGGAAGTAATGTAAATACACGTAAAATCCAAGGAATTTTTTTCTTAATTTTCTTTGGAATTTTAAAAGAACGCAGTTTCTGACGGCGCCTGATTCTGAGGCTCGGTGTGCCCGGAATCAATTTCTGAAGTTTGGCTCGAGTACGTTCAGTGAACGGACGAGCGGGTTTTTCGAACTTTTGAACCGGTGCTCGGAATCGAATTCTGAGGGCACCGATGGAATCACAGCGCCTGTAATTGCTTAGAAACGCCTCTTCTGGATTTGTGTTTGCTCGGGTGTGGTTTTTAATTTTCGGGCTTAAAGTTGAGAAATAAAATAATTTTGCGACAACTTTATTTTATTTCACTTAATCCACTTGGAAGCCACATGAAGCCACTTAAAAGAGGATTAATCTGAGTTGAATCAGATAGGGTACTATCCAGAAATATCCTACCCTCTTGGTAGGATATTTGTGAGGTGGGGCCTGCACGAGCCTCGCCGTTTCTTTCCGCTAAGTAATGCACCCACGAAAACCCGTCTTTATGATAGTCAACTGACGCGTTTTCTTAAATTCTTAACAGACCATTTAATTGGGCAGTTTATTTCGTAAATTAAATGAGCTATTTCTTTCGTTGAATTAATTCTACGAATTAATGGTTCGTTTCTTACCTTTTGAAATTCAAATGATTAGTTGTGTAAATAAAATAAGGCTTAAGCTTATTTTATTTTGGGTTGGTCTCCTTTTCCACCTTGAGAGATTTTGAGAAGCTCTCTCCATCTTCTTCAACCTTGACGAAGAACACGAAGAACACTTAAGCTCCGACGAAGAACGCCGCTTCTCTTCTTCGTAGCCGGTGTGTTTCCGAAGATCGACGATGCCGCTTCTTCGATCCTCTTCCCATGTCAACGAAAGGAGACGTTGTTTCCTCCTCGGACTATCTCTGTCAGCTTACGAAGCTTCTCCAGTGACGTGCCTCTTCGGACGCACCTCGACGTCAACGGAAATGACGTTCGATTTCCGCGACGCCCGACCTCCGCGACGCTAGTCTTCCGCGGCTTGATTGGCGTGCTCCGCACTTGAATCCGAGGTAGGGGATTGTTGATATTTTATTTATTTATTTTCCATTCTTGATTCTAGAATGTCGAACTTCTAGGATAAAGGATTAAATGTTATTGTCTAATGAGAGGGGGCCCGGACCGCACAAACACAGCCGAACCCTCCTCCTATGTTCATAATTGTTTCCTTGCGGATGGAACGGGATGGAGTGGTGTCGTCGCACCACGCGGGAATCGCACGACAATTATTGCGCGGCGCCGTCACGTCGCGCCGTGGGATGAAATCCAAGAACGCGACGCCGTCGCGTCGTGTCGTAGAAATTCAAAGGCGCCGCGGCCGGAGCGGGGCTGCGGCGGAGAGAAGCGATGTCGTCGCATCACGCCGGACGACATAGGTCGCGGCCGGTTTCGGGCCGTGGCGGAGCAAGATGACCGGCGACTGGCACCGGGCCGCCTGTGTCGGCGAAGGAAAGACCGGTGGTCGCCGGTCCTTGCTGGCGAAACTGGGCGGCCAGTGCGGGCCGGCCGGACAGTGGAGACCGGGGGAATTAATTTCCCCCGGCCGGGTCTCAAAAGCGGCCCCAATTAAGGGGCCGCGTTTCTCAAAGGGGGGGGAGGGGCTTTGCCCCCCGCGTGCGGCACCCGAACGGCGGCCAGGCCGCGCCGCCGTGCCGGTCTGCGCCGCCGCGTCGGACCGCGCCGCTGGACGGGCCGGGTTTTCCAAGCCGGGCCGGGTCGTCGGGCCGGGTCGCCGCTCGGGGCGGGTCGACCCGGTTCGGCCGACCCAGGGGGGTCGGGCCGGGTCGGCCCGGGCCCAGACCCCCCAGTTTCGGACCGCTTTCGGTCAAATACCCGTATCTTGGGCTACGGGTCTCCAAACGACTCGCCGTCAGCGGCAACGCGATCCTTGGATCGAGACGGTCGTTTCGGTATACTATACACAAGGTGCTCCTTCCTTTTCGGGAGCCTACGTGGTTAAAACTCCATAGTTAAGTGTGCTTGGCCTATAGTAGTGATCAGGATGGGTGACCTCCTGGGATGTTTCCCTGGGAGGGTGTGAGACGAAAAAGCCAATAAATCTCAGACCGGGCGTCCGATTGACGCGTCGTCTATTGCGTTGAGTTCTTATTGATGATAAGGAACTTTTGGAATCCTTCGCTGAGATTTGGATGCAGTTGGATAGTGGCCGGGTTGGATCGCACCGAAATCCAACCGGGCCCCTGGAAAAGAAAAGCCGATACCTTTCTAACAGAACGTTCGTTTGACGAACCGTCAGCGGCATTGGTGATCTCGTTGAGAAATGGTACCTATGAGTATACCCTATGAGTTTTCGAGGTATAGTTGAGTTACGGACGGATTGGTTCGCACACGAATCCAACCGGGCCCCTAGGACGAAAAGGCTAATAACTCACAGACTGGGCGTCCGATTGATGCGTCGTCTGTTACGTTGAGAACCCTATGACGAGGTGGTCCTTTGATATACTTCTTTGTGGGACTTTGTGATACGTGGAGTATCGACCAGTAGCTCGTGGAGCGGACCCTCCCGGAGATGAGCGTGCGGAGTATGGAGACCGTGTAGCCGGCTAAGACCTGACGACTGCTTGACCGACTCGACTTGGAGTGAGTCGACTAGCCCAGTGGACGGAGCGCCCGGCATTTGGAGACAGACCCAAGACGGACGGAGCGCCCGATAGTTGGCCACAAACCCACGGTACTCGACAGGAGGAGTACCTCTGTAGGCTATTAGTGGGAGCGCCCGGAATTTGGCGACAGACCCTCAGCGGATGGAGCGCCCGGTACTTTGTCGCAAACCCGCAGAACTCCACAGGTTGAGAACCTCAGCAGTATTAGGTTAGTGAGCAGTACCTCGGAGTCGTGACAGGACCACTGTACACTCCAGAGACGGAGCTCTTCAGCAGTTACAGTTTCGATAATGAAAATCCTGGTTTGAGCTGAGACTTTTGACCTTTGTGTTTACCTCATGATTGAGATGGGTCACTTGATAACTTAGGTATATGTATGGGCATATACCTGGGTAGTGGTTATCTATTGATTTCACAATACTTGTGTTTCCTCATGATTGAGATGGGTTACTTGATAACTTAGGTATATGTATGGGCATATATCTAAGTAGAGGTTATCTGATGAGATCTTCTTGTGGTTATCCTTGTTGGTTTAGTGAGACCTTGAGGGTCTCTGGGTCCCTACTGAGTATCGTTATACTCACCCCTGCACGGGATATGCCCGCACCTCGTTGTGTTGGTTGCAGAAGACGGGCAGTGCTGACGGAGGCTGAGTGTTCGAGGACTGGACGGTACCCGGAGGTGGACTACACGACGAGTCGGTACCCGGAGGTGGACTACACGACGAGTCGGTACCCGGAGGTGGACTACACGACGAGTCCGTACCCGGAGGTGGACTACGCGACGAGACGACTCACAGAGGAAGTTGACGGATGAGAGCGTGGAGGAGTCTATCTGTACCTACCCTTCAGATAGGACCCGAGGAGGACGACCCAGGAGCTGCTTCCCTCTTCCAGCTGTTTGTGTTTTTGCTTTTGTGCCTTGTTCGGTTGTAGTTGTACTTTCTTTTGGGTTTGTATTCTGGCCCATTTACTTTTCAGCTTTTCTTTTTTACTTAGTGTTTTGTTTCCGCTTGTACTCTGTGGTGCTTGTTTTATTTTATAAAGGCAATTCCTTCCCAGTTATCTGGATTTTACGCCTTTGGTGCTAGTCGCCAGCCCCTGGCCTATGGAAGGCGGGCTTGGGGTAGTCACGGCACGGGCCCCGAGGATGGGTCGTGACAACACGTTTAGAAAAGGATTTCATTCTTTTGAATTACCATTATATTTCAAGTATTATTGGAATTCATATAAATGAGAATAAGAATAAATGAATTACATTAAATACATAATATATTAATATACAAATATAGGCTGTACATTCATATTTTCTCTGATATTAGGGAACCACTTATAGTTAAATTTGTGATCATTAAAGCTATAGAAACACATGGGGACATAAATTTGAACACATATTGTGAGTACTCATCTGGAATTCTCAAAGATGATCTCTAATAAGTATATAATAAGATATCATATATTATTTATATGATTTATTGAATTAAATCCAGATATTTTGAATTCAATATTTATATAAATTTCTATAATCCAAATTTATTTTCTCCCATATTTAGGATTATATACTGATAATTTTTTATTCCTTTTGAAGATGATAAAATTGAAGCATATACCATAATTACCATAAGAATATGTTTATTAATGATCCATCGGGAATCTTTTTTTGAAATAAATATCCCTTCCCAAGTCACTAGAACTGAGATAACATCTATCACCACCCAATTTAGAATTCATTATTATCCTCATGACATATTATCAAGTGTAGATATAAGGTCAAAAATTAATAAAATATTGAAAACAAATAATGTGAGACTAAGAATATTTTAAAAAATAAAAACACAATTGAATAATTAAATCATCCTAATATGATTCTCACATCGTCCTCTAGACAACTCAAATTTAATGAAGTAATTTTTTAATATAATTAGGTGAAGAAATCTAGCCAAAGGAATCATGATATTGTTCCAACGAAAGATTAGAGGCCAGGTATAAAATTAGTGGAAAAATATCTGGAACCATTTTATAGGACTACATGGGATAATCTAAAAAACTATTAATGTTCCATGACTATTTTGGAATTATAATATTATTATAGTTATCAGACTATACAAGTAGATTAATATATTTAGAAAAATTATTAGGTCGGTGTGGATACCACATATATTGAATATAAACGCTCGCATTATAAGTGACCATCACATTAATCAAAATGTTGTTGGATTTTACGTTGGGGAGTTGGAAATGATTTTTCTCAGTGTTAATTATAGTGTTATATTCATAAATTCATTGAAAGATATTTTTTAGAATGTAAATTTATAAGGGTTTATCAAACTATTAGTGGATTTAGATTGGAACATTGTCCAAAAAATGAATATGTATGTTGAAATATTCATTTTTAGATCCCCCCTAATGAATCTAGTTCTAGTTTATACATGTGAGAATATTCATCTTATAGTAGGTTGATGTCGTATATACATAAAAAGCATCCGATAAATATATCATTCTTATAAACATATATTTATATTAAATTGTGTCTAACGGCTTTGTGAAATATGATCCATCACCTCATCACATGGAATGACATCACATAGTGGGTATGATCCATTCTATACCTTCCCAAATATATAACACTCTATAAAATAGATGAGGGATAATTTTCACTACATTATATTGAATATTAATCAAATTACTGTATATTGTGAATATATTTTTCATCTTAAAAATTTGTTAACTCGTAACAATTTTAATTATATACATATCCATATTTGAAATTAATGACATTTTGTGACTGAATGAACCCATTTTTTATGATAAAAGAACATTATAATCTAATATTTTAAGATGAATAAGAAATGAAATTTATTCCCCTAACCAATAAATCTTTACCATATAAATTGGATCATATTCCCAAATTATATAACTCAATGTATGAATATATTATTTATTGACACTAAAAAATCCTTTTATTATAGTTCCATAAAAATCAATTCTAGTGGATTGGGAATTAGATAATCAATGAGATGTTATAGAAACCCTTGTCCCAACAGTATATCTCTCAATATCCAAACGTTAAATCATAATATATAGATAAAAAATTTATATCACTGTTATTGGGACTTATTCTTTCTCAGGATAAAATCCAAAATATTACTTTGGAAGATATATTGGATGAATATGGATCCGTGAGAGATACATTGTTTTCTTGAAATATAATTTATGAAATTATTGAGACTCTGTTTTGGTTTTAGAACATTATAGAAATTACAATGACATTGTTTTATGTATTAAAATATAGGGAGTAACAAAATTAATTTTTTTAAAATACCTTATTATAGAAATTTGTTCTCCATTATATAATTCCAAAAAAGTTCTCATAAAATTTTAAATAATGGTACAATTAGAGAAATGGTTATAATAATTAGTTTTGGAAACCATTGATTATCACTCATCGTCAGTTCCTAAATTGTTTGGTATTAATGAAGAAATAGTGGAACATAAATATTTCCACTATTTTTCTATTCATCATATTACCAAATAAACTTTTTATGTAGATTTTAGTTTTTAATAGTCAATGTCTATTAAAAGATCATAGATGAATCCTTAAAATATGTTTTGTAGCTCCTATGAACTGAAAACCTAACTAATGAATAACTTACGATTCATTGATGTGAGAATACTGATTGGGTTTCTCTTTAATATTTAATGAATATATTTAATGTGATTTTCCAATAGTGAATTTAGTGACCATTAATGATTATGAAATATCATTAACATGATATATCATCTCAATTATAAGATCCTTTGGAAAAATAGCAATGTATAATTATTTCGGGAAGGTGAACCCATGGGAGATCTGGATTTTTTATTTGTAGGGGAATATGTTGGAAATAATTATTCGGTAGGATAAAATTAATAACATTCACAATTATTCCCCTTATTTTGTTGATTGAAACATATAAATATTTTTTGTGTTAGTTTTACTAATTACACGATAGGTACAATGAAAAAAACCCTACTCACTTATAGTTACTATGTTATTTATAAATTTTCAATCAAAATATAAAATATTTAAATCCCATTATCCTAATTAGTTATACCTTAAGTGACCAAAAACCTAATTATCACATTTAATAATTATTACTTATAACATTTGACTATAAATATTTAGGAGATAGTTTTATCCATATGGTTGATCATATATATTATAATAGTTAATTACATTGGTAAATTGGAAACAATATTACAATGAGAGGTAAATTTTAGAGAATGTCGTACCATTGAATAGAAGTAATTACAAACCACAATTTTAATATTTTATTTCTTTAAAATAACTCAATGTATTCAACAGCTTCCCCCATATAAATCATCAAACATAAAAACTATGATATATGGAGACCCTAAAAAATAGACCATTCAATTGGTTTAATGAGTAATATGTATTTATTAATGAAATATATATAGATTTAAAATAGTTTTAACTTATAGTATGAATTGAATACAATTTATTTACCTAAAAGGATGAGTATAATGATTTTATTATTAGAAATTTATTTTCTAAAACATTTTATTTTAAAGTGATATGCAATTCAGTTTCATGAATAATAACAATATTGATGAAATATATATTTTATATATATATTTTGTTTTTTCAAATTGAATTAATAAATTACTAGAAATACGAATGACATTGATTAATATTCTAAATAATTTGCTTACATATAAAAATATTTTTTCATTATATATCATATTTTTATATAAAACATAAATATATACATTTTATAATTTTAATTTAAAAAAAATGTATTCATCAAAGTAAATTTTTATTATATATTATTCTTTATTAAGGTATTTATTTCTAGGTGAATAATGAAAAATACAATTTTTTAAAATTTACATGATATTAATGAAATTGTTAGTATTTAAATATGAATTGAAATTTAATGAATATATTTTCCATGGAAAAGAGATTAATTTTAATATTAACTTAATACATTTAATATATATTTCATTTCCTACCCCATATTTGAAATTTTAGAAATGTTGTTGTATTTTTAGAAAACTCGTTTTAGTAGGTTACACATTATGATTTTATAAAATTATTTTGACCACATTTATAAATTTTTAAAAATTAAAATATAGTTGGAAATTGGAATCATAAGGCTTATAATATATAATATGACATATATTATTTCTAGTAAATAAGGATAAGGTACCATCGGTAAAACATGTTACAATGTTAAATGAAAAACAAGAAAAGGTAAAAAAAATATACTGATAATGAGTTAAAAATGATTACATGTTGTGTTGGATTAGTTGTATGAAGCCAATATCATACATATATTATCCTCTATCAATTAATTTCCATTTTTTTGTGAAACTCCTTGAGTGATATTTCTCATAATTGAAATTATTTGGATATTAACAGTAAATTCATCCCATTTTACTTATAAATGGGACACTATCTCAACGATTCCCCTCATAACATTACAAATGTTGTTCATCCCCAAATCCTACCAATAATATCCATGAAATTTCTATCCTACATCCATAGGTAAATGTATTCTCCAACTACCATTCCATAAAATAATAACCACTTACCCAAATTATATAATCTGGGAGTGAGGTATAAATATATAAGCACCCCTTTTCATTTCTATTTATCAACATTCACTCTTTCTTCCAATAATATAATTAATTAATATTAAGATCATAAAAATAAGTACCATTATTATACCATTATATTTTTACAATAATGAAACTTTCATTAAATAACTTCCATTTTTCTATAATGAAATCCAAAACCGGCATTCGTTTGTTGTGTGCACTACCACCTCCCAGTCACTACATGTCTTATTTTCCATAAAAGTCATAATATTTCGTTTTAAATGATGAATTTAATAAATAATAATGATATTTTTATGATTTTCATGATTTTTAATTTTTAATTAACATTAATCCTTTTAACCACTCCTCGGAAATCAAATCATCTTCCATTCATATGTGTGAATTACCGCCTATGTGGAATCGAGTATTCCATTTTTCAGGACCTACTATCATGTATGAAACTAAGGATCGAATTAGTGGATAAATATTCTTATTATAATATAATTTTTATTTTTATGTATTAAATTAGGGATTAAATTATATTTACAACCAGAAAATAGTCATTGTTACTTCATTAATTTATAACAATCGTACTAAGGGAAAATTGATCTATTCTTTCTACATAATGAATTTATATACATTGAATCATCATTATAATTAATTATATTATCATATATCATACTAATGATCACCCAATAAAAATATTATACATATATTATATTTATATTATATTGAAACAACAACATAATCATCCACTAATCTTGGTGGGTTCATATTTTGGTCGGTTTTACCACCTACGTGAACATTTCTTTGAATTTATATCATGGATTTATATCATTGTATTTATTTGGTATGATATTATATAAATATATTAGTATTATATTTATTTTTTTGTTAATTCTATAAAAACTATTAACTCATTATTTAATAAATTACCTTTCATTCATTAAGAATCACTGAAACATGCATGTTGCCGATTTATATCTCACACATCATAACCCAAACTACTAAAATATATAATTTTAGGTTTTTAATCTATCTCAAATAATAAATTTCAGTTTCTTAAGAGATATAACTATCATGAATTAACCTATGTAGACCATTATCTAGTTGAACGATTCATCCGGAAACTACGCCTAAAAGGCGTTCTTAATCATACTAGGCTAGATACTAGTGTCAGTGCATCAACATAGAATCACGGGAATGATTTCCCCAAATATGAAGTAAAATAAATTGGGTAAAATAAATATATCATCCCAAAATAAATAAAATTAGAAAGCATAACATAATTTATATAAAATACTAGAAATACAAAAAAAAACTGACCAAAAAATTCATACATAAATATAATGACCACAATTCTTCAATGTGACCCCAAGGGTCACTCTATAATACCAAATCCAACAATCACCCTCGGAGATGAAAACCATTCTTGTATATACACCAACATAAAAACAAAGAAAATACTATTACAGTGAGTATTAAAACTGAGTAGGTTCACCTATGTAATCTAGTCCAATGAAATCCATTTTTTGAAAATAATAATCAATTTCAGGTATAAAATAAAATATAAAAAACTAGTTTTTCTACACATTTCAACATGAAAAGAAAACATGGTTCATATACATTTTCTATTAATTTATACATTCTTCACTAAAAAATATATATCATCATTTTAATGGTGTGAAGTCATTTTATAATTTTAAAAATTGGTAAATATAGTATAAAACATTTTCTCAACGCTTTTCAAAATCCATTGAAAACCAACACATAAAATTTCTTAAAATTATACCATGAAAAAACATAGAATAAATAATCATATTATAAAGATAATTTAATAATATAACACACCAGTAACAAACCAAAAATGCATCACATTCATATACCCCATATAACCAACTTTCAATTTAAATGGGAGAACATAGTAACTTTATGAAATAATTAGAACATACTCCCATATTGTTAATCATAAATGCATGCCTCACCTGATTTCATCAAATCAACCACATGCTTGGTCTCACCCTAGCTTGTTTGAGCAAGGGGAACTATTCTTATGGGAATAAATTTCCATTCTTAGGGACACATTCCAAAAGTAAATCCTTAGGTAGTGAGAAACTAAATCACAAAAAAATACACTAGATATACCAGGTTCCCATTTCAGGACTAATGTGGGGATAATCTATAAATTCCAAACATGTATTCAATCAAATTCACATTCATCATACACAAAAAATTCACACTATATGTAACCCCCCCGAGTCACCCTAAGGAATATTCTATTTCCTTTCAACCATTTAATCACAAGAGATCCTCTCAGAATGGGACTCCCAAAAAAACATCGTAAACATGGTAATATAATTATCAAATTAATGTATTCATGAAAAAAAATTCACTAAAAACCATAACAGGTCTCAAACAACTTATAAAAAATCACCCTTTTCTGAAAGGGAATCAAAAAATCTCTATCACATTGACAACCCAATTTCAAATATGCATAAAAAAACAAATTTGAGTACAAAACCCATTATCATTTAATTTGAAAAATCCAAACCACAATTTTAGATTCAAAAAATACAATTACAAGGAAAATCCATGATTTAAAATATTTATTCCACTTGGAAATGTCAACAGAGATATTTATCAAACACTGGGTGCACATCACATTACAAAAAAATTTCATATACTAGGATAAATTAAAGAAAATTACATCATTCCTCAAAAAATAATTATGTTAAAAATAATAATATACTATTTAATGTCAAAAGGTGTATAGAAAAGAAATAATGTAATTATTTTTAAATATAATGGAAATTTGAAATTGGAATCTTACTACAAACTGCAATCCCTTCAACAACACCCACACAAACCAACTCCATGAGGCCACAATGAGAAACAGAAAATTAAGAAAACCCTAAACCAAACTAAAAACATAATTATATCATAATGAAACATGAAACCTAGATACAAAATTTTATTAAGGAATAATAAATCAAGAAAAAATGGATAAAGGTGGGTGTGAATGTAGAGAATGGAAGATTAAGATGATTATTTAACCTTAATGCTGGAAGAAAACCCCACATCTACCTCATGGGTGAGGAGAGAAATATTAGTGAATTTTGGAGAGGCTCCCTTTGGGATACAAGAACCTAGATGGGATGAAATGGGAAATCTTAGAGCTAAAAATATCAGATGATTTAAAGTAAAATTAAAAATTTTAATTTTTTATTAAAGGGGAACTATTTTCATGCATGGTTTTCAAAACTTTTTGGTAACTATGTGTCCTGCACTATCCAAGATAAGAATATCACATAGTTTTCCTACCATGTTTTCCATACTCAGCAGAAAACATGTGGTCTCCTCTATCCATGAAGAAATTGATTTCACACATACCTGTATAAGAGAACAAGTTTTTCCAAAATGGTGAACCAACCATGTGCCACCTACTGCAAGACAGAAATTGAAACTTTTCACCAAAAACTCACTTGGAGACTTATGAATAAATATGGGTCTTAAAAAAAAGGAATGCCTAAAAAAGAAAAATCACTTATAAAAAAATTCTCCCCACCATTATAGTTTGTTCCCCCAGAAATCCACAACATCTCTAGTTGATCGATCGAAGACAAAGTCACACATACTCGCACAATGTGATTTCGAATACAAAAATGAACCTTGGCTATCTCCATGAAAAAAAATCACATCAACTAAATATAAGAAAATAGAAAAAAATACACCACTGTTTAATTGATGAAAAACATTGGACTCAATTCCATACTCCTTACAACACCTAAAACAACCAGGCCTTCCACAAGACCCCAACCATAACTTACGATGGGTAACATATTAAAAAAATAATTGAAACATATATTCACTAGATTTTCCTTTGAGGCCGGAGTGGACTCAGAACCATTATAAATCAACTATATTCGACTAATCAAATGAACAAAACACACAGACCAAATTTTCATCACAAAGGGTGAATAATGAAAATCCAAAACAACAGAAAAACCTATCCATGATTCATAATCTCTAAAAGACACAACAATTTTCATATTAAAAAAACCCAAAACCAAAACTAAATCACGAGGGATAAACTCCCATGAAAAAACACATAAATATTTACAAACATAAAGGCACCTCCACTGGAATTTAAAGAAAATAAGACAATCAAGCATTCATAAAAACAATGATCTACAATAAAACCACAAGGGACATAGACAAGAAATGATGAATCTATTCCTTTTTAAAAAAATAGGACTTACCTTTATAAAGAAACTGAAACTATGAATCTTCTACTATTGATATTATAATGATAATGAAAAAATCTAGGCCATGTTCCTCCATACCCCTTAGAATCCTAAATGTGCACAAGATTCACTATGTGGATTCTATCTGGATACCAGATATCGTAATGAATCCACCACCTTGTAGTCCAGATCTGATAATCCCCAATCATAATTCCTTCTTTATATACATTGAGCATCTATAAAACACCCTCAGTATAACCAAAAGAATCTGACAAACCATGAAACTCACTTTTCTCCATAATGGATCTTCCACAAGTCAAGGATTAAAATGATACCCAATCATCCACTTCAACCCCAAAAGAGTGATAGAAAAAATACCACAATAGAACACAACATCATCAATGATGTAAAAATATCAGAATATCCAAAATACACACATTCATTAATTTATGAGATAATTAAAATTATCCAACCACCATTACTGTTACATGGATATAAAAATACAAGAAAACACAACAAATAAAATTGAAGAAACAATAAAATGGAATGAGTATTCAAACTGATCACAATATAGACCTTACACATTTGAATGTTCTAGGGTGAATTACAATGGGGTGGATGTGTCTCTATATCACTCATTAGAAACACCTCAACAGAACCATTTCAAGTGAAAAAGGCATCCACTGAAATAGAAGGTTATCAATACACTCAGATAAGAAAATATCTTTTGACATACCATTCTGCAATAATTACACTCCATGACTCTGCATAGACAATGATGATGAAAAATATAGAGCCCATTTAATTCCATGACCAACACCAACATCATCAGGATGGTTTCTGACCACAATTTTGAATTCACCCCAACATTTCCAGAGTCCAGTTGAGGATTAACATGTCAATCACTCATACAACCATAAACATAACCAACATAGCATTCCTGGCCACCTCAACAATGGAGGTTAAACCAAAATCTTATACCATTATCTATATATCAAAATAAATCCCTTTATAAAATTTTAAACCATTTCTGGAATCATTCACTTCCCTATAGGGAATGAAAGGAACAAGATCCCCATAACATAAAAATAACTCCAGCACCAATCCATAACTTGTTAATGATAGCACATATATGTCTCCATTGTCATGTTAACTACCACAAAGAATTACTATCAGATTAATGTATCATTGATGATATCCATGGTATGTCCTTCAAGAGCCTTAGCTCAGGAGATCAAATTAAACCACTTTAACTTAGAGACTTCAACCATAAATTTCGTGAACATCCCCATTCATGAATTAAGGAACTCAATGAAAATAAATTTTATCTTGTTTTTTGGGATTCAATTTTCCTATTTAAGAGGATATACATGACCACAAAAGAGAGGGGGATTCAACGTATGAAATTAAGGAAATAAGAATTTGGGTTGTTTAACTACTGTGACTTCTAATTGTCAACCACTCATAGAAGCACCTCAAATATCCATTAATGATTAACTAGGGTGTACACTAAACAACAAGAAATCCATGAACTCGATAAGAACCAATTCTTCAAAGTGTATCCTCAAACTCATAACCCCACATAAATAAGATTCAAAAATTATAAGAAACACATAACACAACCACTAGCATTGAAAAAATTCCAATAATTCTTTTGACAACAATTTTGAATAGAAAATCCAACCATGGAATTTGAACTCTCACAACTGGTATTCCATGGTTCCCCATAGTCATATATTCCCATACCAATTCAGAAATGTATCCAATCATACCATTAACACTCCACCATTTCAGACCCATCCTAAAATTTCATCAATCACATGAATACCATTGTTTAATAGAAGACTTTAAAAATTCTGAATAATCACATTCAAATTTTTTTCATATTTTGAATTTACATCCAACTTTTTCTTTCAAATTATTTCAATCTATCACTTACTGCTAAATGAGAATCTGTTTTCAAACCATGCACATCAATCCATTTTATTCCCTTTATAATATAAAGGACCAATGAATTCCATTCAATGCCAACTTCCTACCATTAAAAACATTTCTACTAATTAAACTATCATGTTTTATAAAATATATTTTTATTACAACACAATTTACAAACAAATTATTTCTCATTTAAAATAGATTTCTAAATACAATCGTTTATATAAAGTTCTATTTCCCATAAAAGTTTTCTCAAAACCAATGTTTTGATTAAAAAATCTCACAGTTATTAAATACATCTATTTTTACCCAAGGATAATTTTATAGAAATCTAATTTGTTAAAGACGTAATCAAAAGAAATATGAATATTCATTATACATATTAAAAAAATTCAATCCATTAACACATAAAATTATATTTTCATGATTTCAAAACATGATTTTTGAAATTAATTTTACAGTCATGTGGTACACAATACAAATCACAAGGAGAAACTAGTGTCGATGGGTAACTTGGTCACCCATTTTGTAGACATATTCCAATCACGATTCCGCCACAGAGAGTATATAAGAATGATGTCCCTAGATCCACATGCCTTTCCCAGCCGTATGATCTCAATGAGACAATTTCCCCAAAGCTTTATCTATTTCACAATGAAAAAACAACCATCAAGAACCAGTAAAAATTTAAAACCTAAATACCAATGGAAACTTGAGGGTCGGTATATGATGTGTTGGCCAGACACTCCCTTGTACATGAACCCCAAATTTCTGGTATTCTTAATTTATCTACCTCTATATTCCAAATAACAATTAGAGCTTTTTAATTTTGTACATATAAATAAATAACCATATAAGATACCATATTTTCATGAACAAATACATGTTAACCCCGAACCGGTCACCTAAGTCAGCCTGAGAAAAGGCTGCACTAGGGTTATAGATACTCTCAGGATGGATACTAGTGTTATTAAATCAACATATAATTAGGGGAATGATGTATATAACTATAAAATAAATAATATAGTGGAAAAATGAACTGATTCTTAAAAAATAAATATAATTACGAAACTAAACATAAATTATAAAAAAAACTAAAATAAAATAAATAGAGTTAAAATAAAAACAAGAACCTAATGAACACAACATGTCTACTGGACCCCGAGGGACACTATATGATAATAAGAACAACTATATCCCTTGGTGATCCAAACAGACTTGGATACTACATCAAAAGATAAAAACAATAACGAACTCTTTTCCAGGTTATTAAAACCCAGCAAGTGTTCTGTAAAAATATAATCCCAATGAATTTAATTTGATTAAATAAACACAATTTTAATGTTTTTAATACAATATAGAATATTATATTTTCCACATGTTTCCACTACAAAAATACATGTTCTATTTCCCTTATTTTTTAAAAATCCTGATGATTTACTAATGAATATATTTACGTTTTTTAAAGGTGAATAATGGAATATTTATTTTAGAAAGAAGGGATGTGAATATAAAATATTTTATCAAGATATTTCATAATCATTTGAAATTAAACACATCATGTTTCCCAAATGTACACCACAAAAAAAATGAAACAGAAATAAACACATAACAAAGGATATGGTCAAACAGCAAGAACAAGTAACTATCTAACAATGAGTCAAAATCATTCACTGTAGAAAAATAAGTTACAAAGAACATTTTAGAACCTAGGACCTAAAAATTATTATCCCAAAGATACTCCCATATAAATCAACCAAAAGGAATTCCTCTCTCGATGACATCAACTCTCCCACAAGCTCGCTCTCACCCTACCTTGTCCAACCGGGGGGAACTATCCTCATGTGAAAAAATTTAAAGGATATGGGCCACTATCCATTGATAAATACCATGATATAACATATATTGTTCACCAAAAATACAAAATATATTCCATGTTCACCTGTAATGAAAAAATTTAGAGTAATAGGACAATTATGAACAATTATACAATCAAATTCAGAAAAAACATTTGTAAGCAACTCACACAACATGTCACCCCCAAGCCACCCTAAGGAACAATGTATTTTCATTGAACCATTTATTCATAAGGGATACTCTTATCATGTTCCCCCCATATCATTTAACATATACAATGAAAGATAATTATCTAAAGATATTTTTCAATACCACTATTTTCAAACAAAGTACCAAACATGCATCATACAATCTTCAAAAAATCACTAGTTTATTAAAGAAAACCAACACATTTCAACCACATTGACAATATACATTCAATGAACCAAAAACCCACCACATTCTTCTCAAAATAAATTTATAAATCAATATTATAAGTCCAAAACACAATTTTATATATCCAAAATACTTTTACAAAACCAAACATTGAATTAATGGCCATATTACACATAAGATATCCATCTAAAAAATTAAAATAACACATAGCGTGAATTAGAAAATAATGCAACTCTATATACTTCAAAAAATTAAATAAAACTACTTAATTTATTACCAAAAAATTATTCTAAAACTTTATTTCACAATTTAATTTCTGAATGAGGTGAAAATAATAATTTGAACAACTATTCTAAAATATTAATGACACGTTCAAAGGGAAAAGTACCATAAATTATAAGAGAACTAATTATTACCAACTGAAAATGAATCACAAGGGTTACAAGGAGAATGAAAAAAATAGTATCCTTAAAAAACCTATTTAAAACCCACTAAAACATGAATTGTTCCATTAAATGTCTGATAAAGAAGAAGAACTCTGGAGAAAATTGAACAAGGGATTAGAAGAACATAGTAGAAGATTACCTTGAAGATCTCCCCCCCCCCCACAACATGATGAAATATATAGATACACCCATTTGGAGAGGTGAGGAAACATACACTATAAGGGATAAGTTCCCTTTTGTTTGAACGAACTAGTAGGGGAGGAAATTACAAATTTTTGTGTTAAAAACCAGAGAGGGTATATATGACAATATACACTTCTAGTGATATGGACAGTTCACATAGCTCGGTTGCATAGTTTTCCAAACCTTATGTTAACCATGAATCACTCCAAATCCAAGAGGAAATTCCACAAGGTTAACCAAATGGTTTTCCAAATCATGCAATAATCGTTCAGTCTCCTTTGACTACTAACAATCTTATTTGACACTTACATGGAGAATCCAACTAGGTGTTACCTAACCATGCTCCAACCATCCATGACTTGCTGATAAGAAAAAAAGCCCACATTAAACCAAACAATATAATGGAAACTAAATAATAAACAATGGTACTAGATGAAAAATGGATAACCTAAAAAACCCACAGATGTGATCATAAGAGTGAGGTACATTGGGAAATAAATAGTTACCAAATCAGCTTTTACATAATTAGATTAATGTGATAATCAATAATTATACTCAATGTTGAAAACTAGTAAAAAATATATATTAGAAAACTATTATAAATGTGTATTATAAATGTTCATATTTATAAGTATGTTTTAGCTGTATATATTAATTATAGAAAATTTCATTATTCAATTTTATTAGTGAAAGTTCATAATATATCCAGTCCAAGGTAAGAGATGTTATCTCAACACCTTATCATTGATAATTTTTTTGTATTATTTCCCTAAATTAATTTACATGGATTATATAGTTATTTTATGGTTATATAACATAATAATTTATATTTAAATCTTGTAATTTTATTTTTAATTACTATAAAAATATTTTAATGGATGCTCATAAAAACGTTACCCAACATTCGATGGTTCTTTGTCAAAAAAAATGAAATTCATTGATAAATGTTTTTTATGTAACATCTTTTCTATTACATGTTGTATTCACTACCCCTATATATGTCATTATGAACAATTCATGTTTTTAATTACAATAACTGTGTCAAATAACTAAAAACGCATCAAATATCTTATTACATTGTCGGTACCCCAAATGTAATGAATTTTGGAAACATTATTTTCATTTACTATTTCTTTATCCTTTCCCTTCTACATATTCTAAAAATATTTTTCACATTCTAAACTTTTATTTTATTATGTAATTTTTTCATTATTGACATTTCTATAACAAAAACCTTGTTTTTGAAATATTTATTTCTTCACAGATTGTGTTTATGATAGGTTTTAAGGATAACTCTCGTATAATTTCCATGAGTTATATTTTTTTATAATGAACATCATGCTTCCATGGTTGTATTGTAACACCAAAAATCATTATTATATTCAATTTTCAATTCATATTTTGGAAAAATAATATTTTATGAAAACGAACAATATTATATAAAAATTTTCAACCGAGGTCATTATAATTTTTTAGAAAGGATAATTTCATTTCATTATTAAATTTTTTATATTTTGATAACCATTTATTATATAAAATTTTGTTTCATCTTCATGGATATATTTTTGGTTATTATTTCTAAAATGATAATTTTTAAAATTAATTCCCACCCCCTTTTAAATTTTTAATTTTGACGTTTTATTGTAAATTTATATTTTAAAAAAGGTTATAATATTTTTTATAAGAAAATTTCACAATTTTTCTAGTTCACTTGATTTTATCTCATTGATTTATTCTGATGGGGTTTATGTTTCATGACATATCATCTTATAAATATAATTATCATTTGGTTTATTTTACTCATAGTATCAAAAAAAATAGTTTTGGTCTATTCTTTTGTGATGTCGTACATGGGATTATTTTTGTGAGTATTTCCCAGTTATTTCAATACCAGTTTATGATTCAATTAATTCATTGGGCATAATTAGTTATTCAATAATCATCAATCCTTTTTAATGTGTCCTGTTATCATTTTATTCCAACAATGGATTAACCATAACCCCATTTCCCAAGTTGATTTGAATATTTAATTTGAAAAAAAATAGTTTTGAATATTTCCACAATGTAGGAAAATTACATTATTGGTTGTTAGTGTATTGACATTATTGATAAATATTTATAACATATGATGATTACATGTTTACTTTAAAAATATTTATTATTAAAATGATATCCCTGATTTTTTTGGAAGAGGGTAAATATGGAATGAAATGAAATTAATAGTACATTTTTATGGTGAATACATTCGATATCATCAAGATATTGGTTGGACCAAGAAATATATATCTCACTAATGTATCAAAATGTCTCATTATTTAATGAATCTTGTTTTTGGGGTATACCTCTCCTCATATCAGTATAATGTCTTAATCTAATGTCTTCATTCTTTTTATCTTTATAAAATACTTCAGTATGAATTTAGTATTATAAATTAACATATTTTCATTGATTTTTGTGGACATAGATTTCTATAACATTAATTTGAATATATAGTTATTTAAATTATTATTTAACATCATATTATAATTTTCTTTAATTTTTATTTTGAAACATTGAGATGTATGATTCCCTTGTATAGAATTTTTACTCACCCTTCTATTTGGATTCCATTCCATAGTTAATGATGAAAATTATTCTACATGATATGTATACTAGGATATCATTTGTAAAATAATTTATCATATATGTTAAGGACTTAAAATAAATAATTCAGGTTTTTCTACAAATGGATAATGTTATATTTCATATAAATTACACGGTTTTTTCAATATAATGATATATTCCCTGTTTTATAAATATCTAATCCAAAAATTTATTAGAAATATATTTAATAAAATATTTTAATTATGTATTATCAATTCAATGGAATCTATAATTTTTATCAAATAAAATATATAATGTATGTGTTTTAGTAACTATATATAGGAGTGTGGTTCTAGGAAGTCACATTTCCTATCAGAAAAGTGTTTAGATAACATTGGAAATAAGCATTTTTATGGAGGGTAATATAAGGGTTGATAATAAAAGGTTGATAATTATTTTAAAGTTAGAGTTAAACCATTGAGATATAATATTAGTTAACATTATTGTAATAATGAACATTTTATATGAGTATTAGGATAAGATAATATTTCTTAAAATCATTTTTTTATTTCTAATAAAAAAATTATGAATGATGGATAACATATTCCATTTTTATCAATGTAGATTTTATATCATTATTATATTAATTACATACATATCTATATTTGTCATATCGACTCAACAACTCTTATATATTTACCTATGGGTAATAACTAAAAATATAGATTTGGTATCAACTCGATTGTCAAATACTGATAGGAAAAGTTTTATAACTATGTTCTTAGTTTGAATTGTAGGGGAATAATATTTGGTCAATTAAATTTCTCTTTATTATGTATCATGATGTAATTTTTAATGAACCATAGTTTTATCGGTTGAAATTATATTTTGAATATATAACTATGTTTTGTTTAGGAATATGATGTTTTATATTTAGTATTCCCCACAAGATAAAACAAATTGCATTTTTATATAATAAGTCAAACACAAAATTTAATAAGTACAAATTAGCATAATATTTTTAAGTAAATTATAAGTAAATAATATAAAATGATATCCTGATAATAATAAAAAATTTCGATTTGCTTAAAACCCCACATAATATAACTCACGAACAAAACCGAGGAAATGAAGTGGAATATAATTAATGAAATATTAATTTTAAAAAATGAAAAATATATATAACTTTGATAGAATATAGAACTTAATTAATATTGAATATTATATGAGGCACTTATAGGATATTGAGAACCCATATGAACCTTATAAATCTAAACAATATAATCGTAAATTTTTATTTGGAATAATAATATAGAAGTTAGAATAGAATCCCTACATATGGTACTATAAAATATTATTTAGTATTCATTTAAAATGAATGTATGAAATATTTTATCATGTTATAAAATAAATGTTCTTTTTAAAAATTGATAAAATAGGTTTTCAAAATTTTTTAAAAAATATTGGTTTTATTATCAATTTAAAAAAATAATATTACAGTTTAAAATAAATTAAAATTTCATAAAAATGTTCATAATTTAATATTTTCTTTTTTTTATAATGGTAACATAAATTTTTTATGTCTTCTTAAATTTATAAGAATGGGATAAAATTGATCATAATTTTAAATTTTGTATTTTTCATGTTATGAATGTTATAAATAGAAAATAATTATATCACATATAGAAATCAATATTTGTTAACATGGATTTCATTTTCAAATTCAGAAAATTTAATAATCAATAGTGAATAATTTTTAAAGATTTCAAAAATTGTGGATTTTTTGTTGAATAATGAAATACATCAAAGTAAATTATATAATATTATAAGGTAAATTTGTAAATAATTGACTCCTTGATGATATAAGAACCCACTAATATTAACATACATGAACCATTAACTATATATAGTAATAAGAATCCATACTATTGATATCCTTGTAAAAAAACTATTCAATATCAAATTAAAAAAAACCATCTCCTACTCGTTAAAAATCACCCCTACACTTCCCAAATTCTATAGCATTTATATGTTAATATTTTTTCCAGATATCATCATAATCTACTCCCCCGTGAACTATTTCTTCTGGTATAATATAATGGCCATTATAATGATCCTTATGTTGAATCCTAAGAGTATACTAACAATTGAATATGTGTAATCCACAATACAATTAATTCAATTTATTTATACCTCGAAAACCACTTCATAATTACGTCATCCTAGGAATACTAATATTATTTTAGTAAATATACGTATAATTTTTACTTATGTATCATTATACCTCTTCAAACAGCTTATCCGTAGATTAAAAAAATAAATTTTTTTTATATTATGGTTGGTTCACCACCTCCATGAACAACATTAGAAATTTTTCCACACAACCATAATGGATAGTTATAGAATCATTAATGAGGTTAAATATTATAATTATCATCATATTAAAATTTATTTCAATTTCAATAAAATTGAAATTATATTTTAAATAAATAAAATGAATTTAGATAGTGATTGTTTGAAATAAACATCAATTATGATACACCATAATGTTAACATTTTTAATAATTTAATTGGACCTATGATTGAAAAAATATATATTTGGGGCTTTTTGAATATATATTATCTCATTAATACCATTTAATTTTACTATTGGGTTGGAGTCCTATTTAATTTAATCATAAATAATTGTCCACCAGTGATCAAAGCCTGGAACTCAGCCATGATTTTGGTAAGAAAAATAAAATAAAACATCTTATCTCAATTAAATGGTAATACATAAAAGAAATTCAATTATAATAAATATAATATAGA
Source organism: Viscum album (assembly GCA_963277665.1). NCBI lineage: Eukaryota > Viridiplantae > Streptophyta > Magnoliopsida > Santalales > Viscaceae > Viscum > Viscum album. Next base: position 1,148,649,147 of record OY728148.1, read on the forward strand.
ATGTAATGGTTCTTAATTATGTTATTAATGGATCTAAATTTACTATTTGTAATCTTATGTGTATGTGAAGAATGATTATAGAATATATGGAATGATATCCCTCTCACACACACTTTTAATTTTATTGTGACATTTATCTGTCAAACTCACTTTTCTATCTACCAAATAGATGTTTTGGAATTATTATAAATTCATTATATATGTCTATAACATTTATAACTATATTAATAAACATTTTTACTGGGTAATACAATCTATATGTTTGTTCTAAAATACTATCTCTAGAAATCCAACCTGATTAAGTGGAATATTATATAAAATAATTCATTAATGTAACACTAATGTAATTTACTTATTCGAAATACTATTTTTAGTAAATAATATAATATTTTCTCTATAATGATTATTTTTAAAAAAGTTATCATATAAAATACTAGACAAATTATTTATCAAAAAATCATTAAACGAAAACGTAAAACATCATTTTGAATTTTCAATTCCATACATAATTGTCTACCCATTATAATTTCATTATTTAAATATTATAAATATTTCTTTGAAAATTATATATTTAATCAGACATTAACATAACATATATTTAATCCATAATCCTTTTTTGAATGATTATGAAATTTCCTTTTAATGTTATAAAAGACAAGATTATACAAAAAATATTTCAATTAGAAATTCTTATGTTTTTCGATTAATAATGATTTCTATTATATAACTCATAACAATGTAGATGTTTAAGTGTGGGTAGATAGAGAAAACATCAATTAATTGTGTAAAACTATTATATCATTGTATTTTAAGAATTTAATTAGGGAGAAAACATATATATGATGTGACTCAATCCACGATTTGATGGTGTCTTGGTGGTTAGCCTTGACTTATATTTATGTAATTTTATTTTTTTATATATTCTTGTATATATATTATTATAATTCCATGATATTTATGTTATTCCACTATATAATTATTATGTATCCTAGTTTGTATGAAATCGTGTTATGTAATTTAAATCAGATTATTTGTTTCATTACAATTTCTATTCCCTTAATGAGAATTATATATTACACCATTAATTTAGGTTTTCCCTATGTAATACAATGATGTTTTTGGAGACAAAAGGTTTTTAGGAAAGATTATGTATAATAATTTGATAATTTTTTTTCTTTTGTTATCTATTATGAAAACAGTCATCCAGAGTCTCTCGACCCCATGATCTCTAGGTTGTGTTAATTGGATGGTTATTTTAAACATAATATAACAATGTGTGTAGAAGTATTTGGTAAAAATAATTTTAAATATATTTTCTGAAGATATACTAATAATAATGAAAAATTGTATAAAATATCTTAAAATTATGAGATTCAATTATTCCCATACATATTAAATTTTATATTAATAGTGGATATGATAGATTTCAAGAGCATATATTTCAATTATTCTTATGTTTGTAATATTTTAATAATGTTTTTGTAATTTATTATCTATATTTTGAGGAATAGGTTAACAAGTATGTGATAACCCCAATAAATGAAACCTAAGTTTATCAAATAATTATATATTTCCAAATATAAATGATATAGGTTGAATAATGTTTGAAAAAACATGTGTTGTAAGAACTATAAGAAACATGATATTTTTATAAAGTGAGTATTTTATAGTATACATTTCATGTGGTTATTTTTAATATTTCTATTACAATGATTTTCACTAATTTTATCCTTTTATATTTTAATAGTGGATTGTGAATGAAAGAACAATGTATGTAGTTGGTTCCACTAACAATGTGGAAAATATACTAATAAACAAAATAATTGGATAAGGAATGTGTTGAAAAATATTTTTGTAATTTTAACCAACTATTATCAATTATGATTAATAATCTATATATTATTGAAATAAAAATTTCACAAAAGAAAATATTGATTTAATATAAAATAAATTTATTTGAAAAAGAAGATAATGGGAAGAATATCAAATTTCATATATATCTAAATTATGAGAAGGAGTAAGGGGATGTTTTTATAAAAGGTAACCTAAATGATATAAGTTTGGTGATAAAATCCATCAGGCGAGTAATAGAAAAGAAAATATTGAAGATAATAAAATGTGTTGAATAGTTTACAAGAGATTTGGTAATTTCTTATCTCACTATCCCAATAAAAAATCAAAATAGGTATATAGTGACCAACGCTCATGTAATCAAGGAAACTACTATGAAACTACTACTAATATAGAATATAAAGTGTTTTCACTATAGATTTTGTAGAGCCCCTGGTCTAACTAGTTTTCAGAGACTACTAAAACTGATTTATAAATAAAAAACCATAGTGGGATGATTATTATATAAATAATTTACTAGGTTTGTAGTTTATTAGTTCTTATGGATGTAGATATTATTCTCTGAGTATAAGTTTATATAAAATATGGAATTTTTTGTTTCTCCATATAAAATACATATAAAACATTATATAGATTAATATCATTGAATATAAATAATAACATCACTATCATCTAGTGGTGTAATTTTAATTATGAGTTCCTTATATAAATTAATCTGGTCTTATTAGTAAAATATTTATTATGTATTTTATTTCTGGAGGGAATTTTACTCCCTAATATTTTAATAAATGATTTCATATAAAATAAATCAATGTGTTTGATAGATTTACCCACATGAAAATTTGAACTAAAATAAAACCTTAGTATATTTAAACTATAGAATTCGAGTGAATGAATAGAAGTCAGATATTGTTGACATTTTTATATAGAGAAAATGAATCCAACTTTTAATTTGAATGAAATTCAATTGGTATACATAAAAAGATAAATAACACCATGATATTCATAAAGAGGTATTTTCTTAAATATATTATTTTCTCTAATATTAAAATCTAATTCAAAAATTATTTTATTAATGATGATAATATATATTTTAAAATAATATTTTTTTATAATAATTTAAATTTTAAATATCTTGAAATATGATAGAGACTTATTAATATTCAACAAAATTTATTTTCATATAAATATTAATGGTAAGGATATCGACTTTTTATATTTAAAAGTTAACTTTCCAATTTTGAGAATATAAATTAGAAACAATTGTTATTATTTTTTATACATCCATTTAATATATTCTCAATATTAATTTTAAATTTTTCTATATTGATTTATTTTCATGTGAATAGTGAAAAATAACTTTTACAATACCATGAATTATATAAAATTATTATTTCAATTATATTAATTTGAAATTGATGAAATGTGTTTATTAAAATAAATATTTCTTTTTTAGCGAATTTATAATTTAAATTATGTTTGTTTAAAATTAAAAACCAGTCATAGAAATTTTATAACTTTTGATAATTTTTAATCAAACAATTTTTAATTCATCACACTTTTACAAATTTTTAATTTTAATTATAAAACTTTTAATATAAATAAAATAAACTCATTTAAAATATTTTGTCATTATTTAAAAATTATGTAACAATTTTTATTTTACTGTTGGTCTTAAGGTATAAATTTTCTTTGTAAAAACTAGTATGCACGCAAAAAGATAATATGATAAAAGTGAAAAAAAATGGTAATGAGATGAAAAGAATCATAAAGCATATATGGTAATAGATGGATAAATCCATTATAGGAAATACCAATTCAAATAAAAATTAAGTATTAAATTTTGAGCCACATTCCTTGAGGGTAGCATCCCATTATTTAATATTTCCAACTACTAAAAAATAACATCCATTTTCCACATATAAATTAGGTTCTTGTTTCCCTACATTTCCTTACTCAAAAATACATTTATTTTATGAAATATATTATAAAACATATCTAATAAATTCCTTTACACCTTCATGTGGATCTGAAATTTGTAATATACCGTCTTGAAAATTCATTTCCTCCATTAGAAAGGGGATAATTTAAGAAAGGATCTAAAAATTATAATCTAACCATATTCATTTCTCTTTTATATGTTCATTTATTCTTCCCCATATTCCATTACACAGTAAAATAATAATAACATATATAAAATTATTATAATTTATTTTTTCATAATGATTCAAATATCATTGTATATCTTTCATTTTTTCTCTTAATAAAAAAGCAATTGACATATTTGAATTTAGAAAACTACCACAACCAAAATTTAATGTTCATTGTCCACTGTATCCTCCTAAAAAAGTTAGTATAAGTGTTTAATTTGAAAAATAGTTTTTTTAATTACAACAGTTTTTTTATTCTAAAAAAATATATTAATCATTTCTATCATTCATTGAATATTAAATCAACATCCATGTATATGTGCGCACATCAATCTCCACAGAATAGACTATTTTGGGTTTCATTACCCTTATTTAGGTCTGTATCTAGGGATAATATTAAAACATATATATTGTTATTATAATAAAATTCTTTTTTACATATAATATATTTTGTGAATTTTTAATATTTTCATTAATATAAAATCATCATTAATTTGATCATTAAAAATCAATCAACAATGTGGAAATCGATTTATTTTCTAATTCAAAATGGTTTATAAAAAATTTCAACTCCATAAAAATATTTTAAATAATAATATATCACACTAATATTACAAATATAAGATATTTATTCTTCTAATATATTGATATTTCAACTAAATCACCTCATAACCAAATTTTAATCAGGATTGGTTGATCTTCATAAAGGATCATCCAAATATTCAGTCAATACTATGAATTTATATCGTCAATAAAAATAGTAATACATTAAATGGTATTATTTGATATTAATATTTAACAAAAAATTATTTTATGATAATTTAATATCAATATTTGACTTGTGAATTATTAAAACACACATCATTCATTAAGCAGAAATAAAACAATATCATTTTCTATTTAATACCTATAGATCATATTAAATATCATGACGATATGAAATTATGGATTTATTTAATATTACGGATAATATATTTTACTATATTATGGGATATAAAATATAATAAATTTTGAAATCTAACAGATACCGACCCCATTTTTATGGATCCTATTTAAAGTGAAAATGTTTACATATACCATGTGTTGAAAATTTGTAATAAAACAAAAATATATAATGGTACAAAAATATTTTTTTAGATAAGGAATATAAATGGTTATAGTTATCAAAAAAACTTTTAGGTTTGTTTTTAATGAACATAATTTAATTATTTAGGAGATGTAGTGCATTTTTAGATTTTATTTGTTATGAGGTAAGTTTTTTTCTCAAATTCTACTCTTTGTGACATGTTTGGTTTTATGAACTTAAATTTTTTTATGTTTTAAAATATACTACATATTTGATATATAATATCCTGAATTTTTTTATATATTTTATGTTATATCTCAATCCATATATTTTAATGTGTTTCAATTAAAAATACACTCAAGCTATAAGGATTATTTTATCAAAAAAAAATTATTCCACCAACAAGTTTATGTTATACACCATGCTTTAAAATAATTTTTTCTATTCACTACCCATGTTTATATAACTATCATATATTAATTCACTAATGGGAAAAATTAATCCATGTTATTTCCTTTCATTAAATTTCATGTTACTTTTTTTATTCCAGTTGTAATGTTTTTTCTAAGATCAATCTGTATTAATTATATAATAATCCTTTCTTATTACATTAAATCACTAAAATATATGGTTTATATTATTTAATTATATTATGTGGTATTTTATTTATTCAAATTTATACCATATAAATACCCTTTCGGAACATATTATTACACTGAGAAGAATGTTTTCGGAAATTAATATTGATAACTCAAGTCTTTATATATTGAGTTATAGTTTATTATTATGAATTTATTTATTCCATGATTAATTTATACCACCATAATATTTTTTTAATATTTTTGTTTATAATTATATTGTAGAATATAATTTCTAACAAAAATTAATTTTTTACATTTTATTTTTCAACAAATATAATTTCTATTTATTTAAGATGTTCCTATCCTTTAATTATGATATGTTTTTATATCCATATTTACAATATAAAACACTATAATATTCATTTCCAAAATACGTGAGATTTTTTTTAAAATGAAAATTATATAAAATTATTATTCTATATTTTTTAAAAAATACTTTTATATGCAACATATACTTTTTTATTTTACATCCTTTTTAAAAATATGTTATAAAACTCGTATTATATTTTTACATCTGTATCTCATTTCATTATCACAAGGATTTTCCCAAATGGGGTTTATGTTTCATTATTTATCTTTTAATATATATTATTTCATTTGGGGTTTTGAACTCATGGTATAATAAATTTTTTTTAATGAAATATTTTATGATATTATTTGAAGGATTATTTTTTAATGTATTTTTTCATTAATGTTTATACCCTACTATGATTCCAGTGTTGTAATGGTGATTTTTTGTTTTTAAACAATCAAAATTCTTTTTTACATGTATTATGATAATCTTATTCCAGAAATGACATGATCATATAATCCTTATGTAAAATCCTATGTAATAATAATATAATATTATGTTCATTCATTATCAACATTCATGAATAATATTCAGTGTACTAATTTTCACTATAATATTGTTACATAATTATTCAATTACAAATTATATATTTTCATTCATCAAAATTTTTTAAAATTTTTATATGGTTTTATATAAAATATAATGTTATAAATTATAATTTTAACATAATGATATTAAATTCATTTCATATGATAAAGTGTTAACTTTAGTTAAGAATGGGGGATTGTAATTTTATAAAAAATATAACTTTTGATTGAATATTAAAAAAATTAATTTAAAACCACCTATTAATTTCATGTATTTAAAATTATACAATTTTATAGTTCGTATAATATTTCTGTAGTCATATTTTATTGTTTAAAATCCAATTAATTATATTAGAAAAACATTGTTCTTAATATTCATAAAAATTATACATAAAATTTATTTTTTTCTAAAAACCCATTATTCATCACCTTTTATTGATTTATTTCAAACATAATTTCGTCCAATTATTTTTATTTAATTTTTTATAGTCAAATACATAATTGAAATCATAAATTACAAATTACTTACTAATTCTGCCTTATTTTCTGTCATAATGAATAGAAACAGTGGTTGAAAATAGACCATCACCGCAAAAAGATTCCAAACAAATTAATTATTTGAAAACTAAACTTATTAGGGTTAAATGGCCTAAAATGATTTCAATATCAATTTTTTAAAAACAATTATACCATATATCATATAATGTTGTAAAAATAATTTTTTTGATCCTTTTTTATTGAAGAATAAATTAATATATGTTAAAAAATTATAAAATTCTAATTGTGTCATGTCTCTATATCTTATAAAAGGACACCCCCTCCAAAAAATTCTTTGATGATAATGATCCCCTTAGATTAGTAAATTACATACCAATATACCACCATGAAATCTATAAACATTTCATAGAGTTACTCTCCTAATCTTCGTGCCATCATAATAATATCTTTTGTATAAACTTAATGTGGTTTTCTAAATATGAGATAAATTTCACAACCAACTAATTTCTTTTCTATTAGTTACGTTAATTCTTTAAAACATATATAAACCATTTATCTTAAATAAAATAATAATTAAAATTATCCATAAATTTTATTATATTTATGGTATAACCATTTATTGATATACATAACAGTCGAATGGGAAATGATCATCATTAGTGTGTATGTGTGAACCACTGCCTTATTAACTGATTTATTGAAATTGGAATCTACACCTATAACTAAGGTTTATAATGATGTACATGACATATAAATATATATTATATTATTTTAAATATTATAATTATAGAAATATAAAATATATTTTATTTTCAAAATATTTCATTAATTTAAAAAAAAGTTCATTCATTTGTACGTATGGATTATGACCTCCACAAAGTGATTGGATTTATTTTTTAGCACCACATAACATGGAGGCTTTATATTAATGTATTAAATGTAATAATATAATATTAATTATATTAATGACATTATTGAATCGATATATAATAGTTGCATAGCTTTCTCCATGATCAATGATATAAAAATGTTATAAATGTGTACGTTTGGACTACCGTTTTCCTAATGAAACATAATTAATCTTTCATTACCACCTTATATGGTTTGTTCAAAAATTATTAGTAATGTATAAAAGTATTAATTATAATACTATTAAGATTATTTAAATGAAATCATCTTGAACCATTAAACACAATTCAACCTACAGATGTCATTTTTTCATATATGTTGAATATCCTCAAAAAACCCAATGTATATATTCTTCATTATGTAAATGAATATTAAGTTCATTTATTTTTATTAAATTGAATATTAAAATTTTATTTTTTATTAATTATGTAAAACATTAAAATATGTTCATTATTTTGGAATATAATGAGTTCACGGGATGGGTCAGACTTATGGAAGAGATTTCTATTCTAAATTCTCTTTTTTGAGAATAATTCTATTTCCATGACATGTCCAATTCTATTTGGTTTATAAATAGATTATTGATATATTGTCTCTCAAATGATTAAACATGGGTTATTAATATAGTTCTCCGATATTACTTTTAGTATTTCTGTTTTTAATGAAATTTTAGTTGTTTTCTTTGATAATGAAATGTTATTATTTTATGAATATGATATATTTTATATAGTAAAATAATATAATGAAAAATGGTCAAAACATTTTATCACTAAACTAAAATATTTTTCCCATTTATATCACATACTATGGTATTTTTTCTCATCACTCGTTTTCAAATGTCATGCACATGGTTTAAAGATGAGTATGAATAATAGAAAATCATATTTGAAAGAAATGAGAAAAAAATGGGTTTTATATTAAAATATTTATATTTTGGGAAAAATGTATAAAAATTGGAATTATTTTCTTTTTAATTAATGGGTTTCGAAAATTAAATCTATTATCGAAATCATCAAAACTATAGAAACTGTATTATGAATTGAATGAAAATGAATTCGTGAATTAAAATCAGTGATTAGGTAATGTTTTAATGTTGTTTCAATATAGTCATTGTAAATGGTATGGTATATGTATCATTAGATTTTATGATAATTTTAATATACGTCCCTTGATAGATTATAATATTTCTTTATGTTCTCATGATATATATTTTTATTAATACTGTATTTCTTTATATAATTTGTTTCTATTCATAATTTTTTTTGGAGACAAAAAAAAAGTGGAATTATTATCATATAAGAGGAAAATATAATTCCTAATCAGTATCATAAAATTATTATAATTACTATAACGTATTTCTTTTATTTATAACTCAATTGAGGTTGGATATGTATGTTGGTTGAATATATGATATATTGAAACCAGTTTTACCATATATGAAATGATTATTGTCGAGGATTTTATGAACAAAAACCATCTAATTTTGACTGAAACCATAATGCAGAGATAACCAAAGGTTTGATTAATTATTTGAAGGATATATTTGATTTATGGGTTGTTTTAAAAATAAAATGGTAAATCCTTTAATTTATCATTATAAACTTGATGCTTATCAGTGGTGGTCATTGTTTAAGAATAATAGATATAGAGATAAAATCATGATGCAATAGACATAGATACATTTACTAATCTGTTACTTTTGAAATATTTTCATAAGGCTATTTGAAAAAAATAGGTAAACAATTCCTAGACTTGGGGGAAAATATGTAGAAAACATTAGATATGTGTGATGAAAATTTGAAAATATTGGTCTCTTAATCAAAAAAATATATTTGAGAACATGGGAGTATAATTATTATATTTTATGAATTATTGACAATAATTTGATTATGAGAATAGGAGTAATGGGATTTAAATTGTTTTTGATATTTTTTAAACATTCATGAGAAATTTGATATGTCATTTACTCACAGATATATTTCTCATGTTGATATGAGTAAGAATTGGTCAATGTGGCATGAAATGGAGAATCAATAAACTATGAGATCTATAGGATATCCCACATCATGAGTCATGTTTGATAAAATAAAATATACAGATTATTCAAATAGAATCTAGAATCTATTAACTTTGTGGTATTTTTTCATTTGGATGATGACCTAAATGACAAGGAAATCATCAATCAATGAATTGGGTGACAAATAGTCATCCAATGGTGAGTTTTTTATTTAAATTAGATAAGGTATTCTGATAATTAGTTTTTAAATGAAGTTATATAGGGTTGAAATCCTCATTATTTACAAAAAAATATTTGGAAAAATCCATGTATATATATTATTTTTGAAGTTGTGAAATATAATAATATGGTTAATGGTAGATTACGTATTTGATTAAATTATTCCATTTCATTTTCAGATATGGGTCAACAAATTTATTAATTTTTTCCTAAATTTGAATGTACAATGGGGTCATTGACTCATGAAATGATGATAATACATATAGTAGATAATATTATTACAATTATTAATTAAACTAAGATTTATATGAATCCCTATATTCTAATATGTGGGGTATTTCTTCATGAAAATCTAGTAAAACATCCCATAGAATATTTTGTCTTTATTCTATTTATAGATGACATTTTTATTTTTAATGTTATGATATATTATAAAACAATTAAAGTTATATTCAATGATTCTAAACCATTAATAATATATAGAAATGGTGATAAATTATTTAATGGTTTCACTGAAAGTTATTTTTCTTGTATTGGGATTAATCTTAATGCATTTGATTATTTATTTTCTACAATAAAATACATATTTCATAATACATGAATTGAATATTTCATTGAGTAGAAACTCAAGGTTTCCCCCATATATGTTTTGTAGGTTTTTAACATTGTGAGTACCAAAAAAATTTCAGGTCATGTTTCATTTCATCAATGTTAGACATTAATTGTCTAATTTTTATGGTAATATGGAAACGATTAGATGATCAAGGGTTATATGTGTAAATATTATATAGTAAAAAATGACATAAATGTAGAGGATAATTATTATTTAAAAATATTTATAGATTAATATCATTATGTATAAAGATATAGTTCTTGGACAATTTATGGAAAATTTAACATAAAAAGTATAGTGACTTGGATTTAGAAACATTTCTAAACCATTCAGTAGTTTTAAATGTGATGTAAAATAAATGATGTGTTATTTGAAATATGGAATGAGGATGATTTAATTGGTGGTATAAGGAAAATAATTGGAAAGGTCTAATTATATGTCAATCAATATATATTTAAATAAGATTACAATTTATGATTTTTGGACAAATCTAAATAAATATATGAATTAAAATGATGTTTTATGGAACATGGTAGATGAAAAATATTTTTTAAATTATATTTGAAAAAAAGAACTAATGATTAATATTAATTATATATTATCTAATATCATTCAAGATTTTGTTATTTGGAAACTACGTACACAATTCAAGAAGTATATAAATAAAATAAGAACATAAAATTTATCAATTACTATTAAATGAATTATGCGGTATCACATACATGGTTACCACAAAAAATATTATTTTTGTGGTTAAAATTTTCAATAAGTGAATGCTTACCATAATTCCCAATAATGGGATTGTAAATTTTAATGGGATTTTGAAGATTTTCATTGAAAAAAGTAGAGGTATAGAAAAAGATAATGATAACATCTATATCGGGAATAATATAGAATTTTGGAAAAAACAAAATAATGGAACATTTATTAGATTATCAACAATGTAAATCACCTAAATATTATTAAAAACATTAAATTTATATTAATTAAGGTATTATAATATATTAATATGTTTTTCTTCCAAGTTATCGTTAATATATTATCTCAACTGAAAAATACATCACCAAATGTATTTGATCACCACCAGAGACAACTATTGAAATACATACATTTATTTATCCCACCTCGATCATAAATAAAATATTATCCCTTTCATATATAACCCATGGTGAAAAACCAAAATTTTCATATAAAATCATATAGTGCATTAGAGTATCAATAGAACTATTTTCCATCATTTTAACAGGTGTTTTTATAGTAAAAGTATCATTCATGAAAATGAAAAATCAATTAGATATAATTAAATATCATTAAATGCCATATAATGAAATGATTTTTTATTATTAAACATATAAATACTTTTCATACAGAACTAGTAAATTATTTGAATAAAATAGAATGAGTAAAAAATTGATTATTGATTTGATTATTAATAATGAATTGATGATTTTCATTAAGATAAAATAAATTGGATAATATTGGACTGATTTTAGTTAAATGAAATCAATGTATTCAAAAAAATTACACATACTAAAAATAAAATAAATCATTAAATATAAGGGAAGAGGAAGATACCCATTGATTGTTTATGGCTTACAAATTATAGAATTTGATTCTTATAGTGCATAAGGAATTTTCAAATGGGCATAATGAGAGGATAAAAGATATAATGAAATGACATATATAATTTTAGTTAGGAAAATAAGGTTCATAGGTGGCTATTTATATCATAATGAGTGGAATTGTTTTTTTAATAAGGACTTCATAATAACAGGATTTGGAAAAAAAACATCTCCCTGGGACACATATGGTTTTGGACCATATTTTACTATACATAGAAAATATTTCATTATGTGTTAATATTTGAAAATTGAATTACAATTATATAATAAAATTAAATATTATTTGTTAAAAGTTCATTCCAATCATCAAAATTTTCTTCTTAAGAATTTTAATTTCATTACAAATGAAAGAAAATTATTTAATCTATTATAATTTTATTAAATAAATTACATAAAGATGTATATTTTTATGAAAAAAGAATGTACAACATCACATCATTATGAAATATTTATATATTTGTAAAATAATATGAAAACTCAAAAAAAACATTTCCACAATTCATTAGAAATTTAGTATTTAAAAATAAATACTAACAAAACTCTTTATAATAATATATCCATTAATATTCTAGAAATTAAAAAAAGTTTATGAAAATAAATTCCAATATATAAGAAATTAAAAATATAGACAAAAAATAATTTTCTTTGTATAAAATACTATTATTAATGGAAAAATTTATGAATTAAAATTATATTTGTAAATTTTATAAGTTCAAACATATTTATTCTTAAAAACAATATATAAATAATTTAATATTTAAATTATTATTATTATATAAAATACCTATAAAAAAATTTTCAAATCAAAATTTTAAAAATTTTGTTTGGTAATGGTCTTATTATGATCATACACTAATAGTCACATTATACAGTAGTTCCAATATATACTCCGACATTATCATAATTCATCATCCAATGCTTCAAATACAACTTAGAGGACTTCCACTGAAATTGTATAGAATATTACAAATTCTTCTATTTATTTTGAAAATCATTATAAATATAGTGGTCTTCTGGGGTAAATTTGAACGGATTGGGTTTTCATTAATGAGTGAACTATTCCTTAGTTTTTATCTCATTATCACAATGATAGCTATTATGGACAATATTATTTCATGATGTGCAGTAATATTGTGAAACATAATAATTTTTATATTTTCTTCCACTGAAAAAAATTATAACAATCAATATGAAATGTGAGTTATGTTACTAATAATATAATGAAATTCCATAATTTTATATTCTCCCACTATTCTTCTTAATAATATTATCCCAAAAAAACAGTGACATTTCCTAACAATTGTGAGTTTATTTTTTCCATCAACACTTCCTCATTCTCCCTTTTATCTTCACAAATCATATAATTTCTATAAAATTTATTTATAAGATATATTTTATATTTCCCAAACATTAGTTACATTAATAGTAAATATGGATCAATTATTCTTTATATGTTATTTCATGTTTCAATTTCTTGGTATTTATGTCGAGCATATGAGTTGGGTCTGACATTAAAATTATTAATAGAGAAAATAGGTTGATCTAATATACATTTTATTTTAATTATATGTATTGTTAACAAATATGGTGCATCTCTAAAATTATATAGAATATAAAATGTAAAAAATTACCTTATAATAGTTTAAAATTAATTTCCAATACCATTAAAAATTTTATTATATTTTCAAGAAAAAATAACCCCTAACATTAAATGCCATGTTATTCTATCATTTGTTAATAAGAAAAGTACTCGACAAGAAGACTTCATATGTTTTTTATATGTACCTACATCGTTTATTCTTTGAGCATTCAATTTAACAAAAGTTTTCATTCTCAAACTTCATACCATCATGTTGGAATTATAAAAATGTTTCTATGGGGTGATTTATAAGGATCCTTTAGAATACAAGATTTCAAACTAAATTTCTTTTGAAAATAAATAAGTGGAAGTTATATCTCCCAAATTCCATGACAATAAACTGTGATAAATCAATGAATAACATCAATCTTTCGAATATTCCTCCTATAATTCCCATCTATTTTTTGATGAAATGTTTTAATATGGTTTAAATTTCTATTTATATATAGTAGGATGGTTCTCTATAGAATATAATTTAAACTTAGTATATATTTAGAAATAATTGATAGTGGTTCTCCTATATTATTCCCCAATTATCAAATATATTTACATTCATGGAACTCAAGATAGCAATTATCGTATAAAGTAATAAAAATATGTACATTATGTTATGATATCAATAATTAAAAATATGGTATAGTTTTTATATGAAATTTTATGTCTAGTAAAAAAATCCATCGTGATATTCTCCAATATCCATACATGAATGGATAATTGTTTTAGTTATCCATTTGGATATTTTCTATTAGAATATTTCTTTGAAGTAACCCCAAGATCAATAAAGGATTATGTTGTCCCTTCCATTGGGTCTATCCACATTCCTGAATTTTTCATCATACTAATGAATTACCCACAGGATAACACATGTTATTTCTGATGGAATTTTTTATCACAAACAGACACACTAGAAAACATCCTTAAAGGTCACCCATCATAATCACTGCTCTTGGATAAACCGTTATCTCTTTGTATTTCTAATCATATATGATCTAAAAGAGAATGGTGGTTTTTTTAATGGATCAAACATTTTTAATATTTTTACCTATAAACATTATGGGACATTAAATTAAAATCATATTTATAGAAAACAACCTCATTATGGAACCTAGACATCAAAATTGGATGTTTCACCAAAATTCTAGTTGCTTCCACCTTTCATACCAATATAATAATTAGTCACTGACTAGAAGATTTGTAACCATCCTAGGTCCCACCCATCTTCTTAAATGGTTTCTCATAGTAATGAATTTCATCACAAGTAACGCATGTTATTTCATGTGTGAATTATCATCATAAAAACACTTTAAATAAAATGTCCTAGTAGGTTACATATTAAAAAAACTAGTCCCTTGAGAACCTATTCAACTTATAATTTTATACCTCATAGTATCGTGAAATGATAGTTTTCTCTTATTGAGATGGGTACTAATATAAAATCTTTATACACCTAAAATTTATGGGGTGCTAAATTTTCACAATATCATTATAATCATTCATATTAATAACTATTTAGTGTAATTTAAAATCCACCACATCATATATGCCAATAAATAATGTATTTATTGATCTCTATACATTTGGTATCTTTTTATACAAATATAGAATTCATTTCAGAATATTTTTTCCAACATCTATTTCATTAATTCCAGAATATATGGGGTAGAATGAATTTTACCAAAAATCTATACTCACTTATTATTTGTATCAAACTCATTAAAACTCAATGTTTTTAAAAAAATATAACATTTTTCTTCTAGAATATGATCATCAATTTTTTCAATAATTAATTCATCTATTAATGATGGTTGATAATTAATTTTAAAAAGTGTTTATTATTATCAATCCCATAAGAATTCAGTGTCCATATTTTTGAAGACTTTGTCGATGTATATCCTTTAATCATTTTCATTTATAGGAGATCATGCTATTTTTGTCAAAAAAACCTCAGATCCATTTTTCAGTATATTTTAATAATGATTTCAATTGTTGTTTTTCATAAAAATAACTATCTATATACTCTCTCACATATACAGTTAGTTTTAATTGATTTTTTTGTTTATTAAATGATAATATGTATATATAGAACACTCATCCGCATATAAAAATTCCCCAAAATATTTAATTAAAAAATAAACGTATATTACTACAAAAAATGGTTAGGACACTTCTTATCATGAGGCATAAACTTTCTTGATGTATTGGAAATCAAATTGATAGATATTATGAGTAATCAAAAAGATATTTTCCATGATTTATAATTATTGATGAATAATACTTCTCCATGAAATGGTAATTCATAACATGTTCACTACATCATACGATATTCAGTTCATGGAAACATTTTTCATAATTTTTTTCATTGTTAATGGTAAATGCAATTCATGATTTTGTTATTAGTTGAGTATATTTACTAAAACAATTTATGAAAATACATTTATTTTATCATGTATTAAAAGGTACTATATTAATTTTAGTCAATATTTTTGGTTGAGTCAACTCATATGTTCCATCTCTCATTACCAAATCAAACAAGATTCCCACCTAGTTTAAAATTATTCATTAAAGTGAATGTTATTTTTATAGGGACTCATGTTTATTGATTTAAAAAACACTATTCCCATTTGGTTTATTGTATGTCCATTATATGATCCTAATGTTCCTTTAATTTTTTATAATATATTAGAATATAATTTAAAATATTCATCACAAATTTATCAAGGTATCGCCAAATAATTCTATTAATAATTTCTAAAAAAAAATAAGATTATTATTCAATATTAAGGTAAAAATAAAAATTTCATAATTAGTATATTTATTATAGAATTATAACATAGTTATATCCCCTTTCATCACTATTCACTATTGATACATGGTTCGGAGTTCAATGTTAAAGATGAATTGACCCCCATAAGGGCCATGGAATAAATAATCTATCCATGGAATATTGTATTTTATCATCATTATAATATCATGATGTTTTTAAAAATATAGGAATATACACATTGACCCATACCTATTCCACATAAACTAAATAGGTTATCCAGAAGATAAAACATTGGTTGAATAAAACCGCACTCTAAAAGATTCTATTGTTATTTATTCAACTCTTCAAACTCTGATGATTTTATTCTCTATGGAGTCCTTGATACGGGTTTATATCAACATGTCTATTCAATTGATAATTATAAATAAAATTCATAGGGAGTTCTAGATGATAATATTGGGATTAAATTTGTGTATTACAGGAAATTTAGTAAATTTCGTACCATTATACATTTAACATATTTTACTTTTTCACTAATAATTCCGTGGAAAATCATATTGGACATATTTATTGAAACAAAAAGGTTGGATATCTATCATTTGATAATAATTCAAGTATTTACTATTAGGAAAACATATATTTACTTACTTCTATAGTCAATCATGATATTAAACATCGAAAACCACTCTAACCATCATTTAATGTTAATTTTTTATATTTTAATGACCATCATGATTAGGTTGAGATTTTAATCCCCATGTTAAATAAGTTCATCATTATATAATCATTATTCATGAATTTAATAACTATTATTTTTAACTAATAACTATATATCATTAATTTCTTGTTTAAATTCAATGTTCATTGCAAATAAAAATGATTTAAATGAATGTGTCGACTCAGTATGAAAAGTTTGACATACCTATTTTATTTATAAAGGGGTTATAATTTCTACTAAAACTTACATATCCACAAAATTATCAATTATTATTGAAAAATAATTACCATGTGCCCTTATAATCTTCTAGTTTTTATTGTCATTTTCTTATATTTACATATATTTTGGGCATTAGTTATCATATTTCACATAATCTCCCCTGATGTATCATTGAACTGAATGTTTTTACTTCTATATAATTTATTTTTCATTTTCATTTGGATGTTATTGATTTATGTACCTTCTATAATCCAATGATATTCATCTAGTATTTTTATTTTTTTAATAGTTTCCACATACTTGGATATATATTTTGAATGAAATTCTACACATTTTTTACATGTGTTAATATTTTTTCTTCCATTCACTTTCAGGGTAAATATTTTATCAAAAATCATTCTATATATTTCATTTCCTACCATTAATTCCATGAAATGTCTATATATATAAAAACCTTGTATCAAATTTAAGTAAACAACCAATTATCTCCCCAGAACCTGCATACACCCATATCACAATATATTACCAGAGATTGTGTGTTATTCTATAAATGAATAAATAAATATTTCCATGATAATAAATGATAGTGAATTAAGAATATAACATAATCATTTTCATGTACATTTAAAGACAATCCACTTATTCATTCTCCATTTTCCTCATCTTCATGAATTCAATTTCCATCTTATCTCTTTTGTTATGGGAAAAATGACTGCTATAACTCTTCCAACTAATTTTATTTCACATTTCCCATTTTATTGAATTTTATTATTATTGTAGACTACTATTTATCTACTCATTATATATAGTATACTTCAAAAGTAAAATTCAGCATCCAAAAATCAATCATGAGAAATTTATTTTCTATATTTGTATCCATTTTTTTATCAATAGATCGATGAATCCACTAACAGTTATTGGTGGTTGAGCCATGAAGGATATAATGGGTATTTCTTCATTCTTGGGAGATAAATTCCTCAATGCATTCTTATTGATTTATCATCATAATTGAGTATTTAATATAATTTTCAATAATATTTTGAATTCATTAATAAGAATTTTCCATACCATTAGCTATTAAGATAGATATTTTAAATTCAAAACATTTTACTAAAATTAAAAACATAAAAAAAACAAAATTATGTTATTATAACTATAATTACTGTAATGCTAATGTATTTTTTTGCTTAATATATTTTAATAACATTATAATAGGACTATATTCATCAATATTGTCCAAATTTTATAAATTAATTAATTTAAATATGTGTATAATTAAAATAAATCGTATAAAACATGTGATGATGTAATGTATATCCTAAGAGACTGTTTAACCCGACGTGCCATTAGGCTCACTGATTTATATTTATTAAAATATTTGTTAATACCCCTCTGACCATATTATTATAGTTATTTCAGTTATGTTCCCTTAAACAATTCAATTAAAAATTATTAGAATCAATATATGTGATTTTAGTAATCCATATGCATTATACATAACCAATTGATTGATAAGTATTCCAATATCTAAAATAATAGATACGGTTTTCACTTTTTTTCATAATATCCATATATCATATATTTCAATATTTTTAAATCCCATTACATTATTAAACTATTTATACAATAATTCCTTTATAAAATAATTCCCTAATAACTTGTATATGTTATTTTGAGGATTATTGTCATTGAAACATTGTACATATTACATGAAAAACATAAATTCGATAAGAAAAGATATTTTTTAAATAACAATGAAATAAAATGTTATATTTAAATCATAATTCTCCTCAATTGATATTAATTCATATTGAAGTGTATCAAAAATAATTGGTGATAATAAATATATGTAAGGAATTAATCTATGAAAATGGAATGTTACTTAACATCATAAATAACACATGTTGCATTGAAATTGACAATAATCATTGTTATATAATTTATAAGATAAAACATTGGGATACAAATTTTTTTTTGATGAATTTGTAACATCCCAAGTAAGTAATAAATAATATATATTTTTATCTATGTCTATTAATGAATTAGATAGTGTTTTAGAGGCTTAAAATGAGAATAAATCCAATCTTAAGCATGGAATACACTAATATTTTAAAAGCTTGTTTTACTGCCTTTTGATGGAAAACCATCTTTTAAATATATCTATTAACAATTTTATAAGCTCTATTTGTCAAAATAAACTTATTCTTTATGATTGGGACATCAAAATTTACTTTGTGTGAATTCTTGGTATTTTTCCGATAAAGTTCATTTTTTAATGAATAGTGAAAAATGTTGTATTTTAATTCAAAACCTCTTTTTAATATATATTATTTATATGATTAGTTTATATTTTGAATTGGTTTTAAAGTTCAATTATAATATATTTTTACCATTTAATCCAATATTGGATGTTGGAATTAATTTCACTTTGAAATTGGACTTAAACTAGTGTCAATCTTTTGATACTTATTGTTTCATAAAAACATGATTTTTTTTCTGACAGCGGGAATTAATTATTAAATTAATTAATGAAACTTATATGTTTTTAATTTTGTAAATAGACATAATTTTTGAATTTGGAATATCAAATATAGCTTAGGGTGATGTTTTGATTTTTTTCTGGAAATCTTCAATTTTTGATGAACAGTGAAACCACTAAGTGGTACTTATAAAAAATGATTTTTCATTTAAATGAAATTTTACCACCTCTGTGGTTTGAATTTCAAAAATATGGCATACATGGTTGTCATTAAAAATTAAAATGTGGTTAAAAGGGATTAAAATAATTTTTTTGTGAATAGTAACTTTTAAGTTTTTAATCACGATTATAGGTATTTAGTGTAATTTAAGGTAAGAATATTGTTTTAATAATATGAGATGAGCATGACACATGTCCTAACCTTATTTTATATGTCATGGACGACCATGAAAATCCATGGGTCATCTTGGGGACCCCATGGAGCCACTTTGTTAGGAAAATGACATTAATATCTTTTTATTTAATGTTAAAATAAAAATGACACAAACATGAGTTGTTTTACTAAAAAAATTTACATGGGGTTATACAAGTCATATTTTTTACTATAAATAATAATTGGAAAGATAAAAATATTTCCTATATCATAGTATTTTTTTATAATTTTTAGACATTAAATAATTTAAATGATTTATGTCATCATGATGATTTAATGATTACCTCATTAATGAATGATTTAAATAAAATGAAACGATAATGTAAACTCTAAGAATTATACTTTTCAAAGACCTATTGGATGATTATATTTCAAACCCTTATCACCTTATCCTCAAAATACATCAATTTGGGACCATTAAAATCCGAAACTCATTTGAAAATAAAATAACATTTTGTAACTTTCCAAGAGTGCCCCTTCTATCCTCTTATAAAAGGCCCCTGTCTCTACCTCCGTACCCACACTTCCAAAGCCTTTGGCTCTTCCAACCCCTGCCCATTTTGTCTCTCCACATCCCTATATAACTCCTATAAGGCACACATTTGTCAAAAGTCTTCCCAAGGAAGCCTTTGAGCTCAAATCAAAAAGAGTTACCCGATTTAAAGGTAGTGTCTTCTCTTGTGTTCTTTTGTTTTATTTTTCTTCTCCAACCCCCTAACCTATTTTTATTAATTTCTTTTGTAAAAACACTAGTATCTTCCATATACTAGGATGTTGTTATAAGAAGTATTTGAGATACACTTACACACACCTACATATAATGGTTAAAGAACATATTGTTTCCGTGGATGGCGAATTTAGGCCTCACGAAACGATGATTGTTCAACACTCTTATATCACCTTGAAAGGTGGCCATTAAGATGTAACTATATTTATATATTATATATTATATGTTTATTTTTTAATTATGCTTCTGTATTTTTCATTTATGGCATATCATTATGGTTAGCATTATGAGTAAACGCGATATCTTCATTTTAGGAAGTGCGGACTACCGCCCCCTCAAAGTGATTTGATTCGCTAATACCATATGTGGTACGTATAAAGTATATATTTAATGATATTATAAATGATACCATACAATAATTAAAATTCTATTATGTATCATTATGTTTTAATTCCATAAAATACGAAATAGAAATGAAAGTAGTGTTCATGCGTACGTACTGCTTACCGTCTCTATGAACAGTGCATTTCATTTCTTACCTCTAAACGTTGTGTAATATTATAAATGCATGTATATACTGGATATATATGATATATATGATATATAGATCATGAGTATAACTCTGGATATAATGGATAAATGAAAAACTTGTAATTATAAAGAGCATATTTTGACTCAAGTACCAATGATCGTTAAAACGACCGTTATTAACTAAAATAATTACATAGTGTTCATGACATGGTAAGAAGTGATATAAAAGCAATAATTAACATGAAAAAAGTTCTTAATCAAGTTTAAATTAACTCAAGTTTATTATTCAGGAGATTAAAGAACGATCAAGTCAAGTCAGATACGAGGTATGGGGCTTCATCTAAATCTCCTTTCATGGAGGCATATTTTGTTTTATACACAAACTTTTTTTATACGGTGTATAAACCCCTTGGACCATTACGTTTATTCAAAAGGAATATTTTTTATATGAAGCGTTTACTAAACGACTAAATGGAATGTTTTTTTGTCATACGTATGCTGCGACAACGACTTCTCCGCCACCGTGACCATTATTTAAGTTTCGGCTTCCTCTACAAGCCATACTTTTTTTAAAGAAAAATAAATACCATGTTTTACTTTTCATTTATTTAGGTATTTAAAATGGTTTTCATAATGTTTTTATATCAATGTGTTGTATTGATATCTTGTAATTTAAAGGTGGAAATGTTATGTTTCCTTTATGTATGTTTTATGTGATACGATTATGTTGTGGTTCTTGGGCATTATTAGGAAGACGGGTGGTTCCGTGATAAACTAAGGGTGGGTGAGCCTGATATAGCTCTCCAATGCATTGGGTAACGCGAAGGAGTGAAACATTAAGGTTTCTCCAAAGAGATTTAGAGACTATACTGTGATGGGTATTCCAAACGTAACCAAGAGGGTTACTCCCTACGTAAGAATGTTATGAATGCCACAAGTTACCTTTATGTCTTATGATTTCTATGATTTATTCATGATTTGATGAGGTATGTTAAAGTGCCTATGTTTTATGGGTAAAGTATGATTTCATTCTTATGTATATATGAACTCATGTTTCCTTTCCATATTTTTATAACCCTTACTGAGCTTTTTATGCTCATTCCAAGCTTTTGAAATGTTTTTCACAGGTCACGGGAAAGCTACATGATATTATGATAGTGTAAAGGAAGTGTCAAGAATGAATCTATGTTTTATTTTAAATATGTTTCCGTTGATGGGAAAAATTAATACTATCTTTTATGTAACCACTTTGCTTAAATGTGGAATGTAATACATGTTTTATGATCTAATTCTTTATGACTCTAAACCTGAAAAGATCCTCAATGTGAATTATTCATTTAATTCTGTATTAAGTAAGGTTTAAGGTCGGGGAATTATATTTGGTATCAGAGGTCGGTTTATATAACTTTAAGAGTTATAATTCTATTAAATGATTATCCAATTTTTTTTATGGTCATATTAAAATGATGTAGAATTTGAAGATTACCATGTTGCTTCATCTAAGACATGTTTTTTCAGAATGGTTTTCATAAGAGGAAATAGGGAAGTAGTGCTAGGAAGACATACAAAAGGAAATAACATTCCGAATCAGCATCCTGAGATGGTCAGAATTGGAACTGAATAGTTTGTTGTAGTAATGGCACAGTTGACTCAAGCGATAAATGGTGGTGGTATCCATGCACGAGATCAGCCAGATCAACCGCAGAGGAACATGTCAGTGGTGGAACATTTCATGAGGCAACATCCCCCATCATTCAGAGGATCATCTGACCCTATTCTAGCTGAAGGGTGGATTAAAGCACTAGAGAAGACTTTTGATGTCATGGGGTTTTCAGACAATCAAAAGGTTAGTCCTGTTATTTACCGTTTGGAGGGTGAAGCAGATCAGTGGTGGTCGATGGTTAGAAATATCAGGGACGCTAATGAGATTGATACTCTCGACTAGGATGAATTTAAAGGTATGTTTCATGAGAAGTATTTTCCTAAGGTTGTTCGACATAGGATGGAAAATCAATTCTTGGAATTGAGGAAAGATGAAGACTCAGTGGCTACCTATGAAGATAGGTTCACTCGATTGGCAAGGTATGCTCCAAATTTTATATGTGACCTTGATAGTAAAATCAATCATGTTTACTCAGGATTAAATCCAAAATATCTAAGGGAATTGGCTTCTCGTGAGTTCAAAAGTTATGAAAAGATTTTTCGATGTGATGAGAAGGTGGAAATGGAGTTTGCCGATGATCAAGTGTTCTATAACAACCAGCACAAGAAGAGACCGAGGTGGAAGGAGAAAGGAAAGAATTCTTTAAAAATCTCTGATGGTAAGAAAACTAAGTTTCCAGTTTGTGATAAATGTGGTAAAAGGCATGTTGGGGAATGTCTTCGGAATTCTGGAAAGTGCTACCAATGCGGTAAGATGGGGCATAAGGCTCGTGATTTCACTGAAAAAGATCAGGGTTATGGTAAGACTAAATTTGATTTACAGTTAGTGAAATGTTTTAAGTGCAATGAGATGGGTCACTATGCAAACGAGTGTCCGACAAAGAGCTTGAGTGATGGGAAGCAGTTAGACTACAAGAAGAAAGGGGTGGTGAAATGCTTTGTGACTACTTCAGCAGATGTCAGGCCATCAAATGATGTTGTATCAGGTACTTTGTTTGTTTTTTCAGATTATGCAAGTGTGTTGTTTGATTCGGGGTCTACACATTCTTTCAACTCTAAAAACATTTCTAGTAAAATGGGAATACCATCTCAAGAAATGACTCATGAACTTGTGGTAAAAACACATGTGGGAAATGTTGAGGCAAAAAGAATTTATGGGAATCTTCCTATCCTTATCCGTGGAAAGAACCAACTTGTGAACCTTATTGTTTTACCTCTATTAGAGTTTCATGTCATCCTGGGTATAGATTGGCTCTCTATTTACCATGCTAATATTGATTGTAGATATAAAGAAGTTTATTTTCAGACAGACTTTCAGTTTGTGTACATGAATGAACTCTTACTGTTGATAACATATCAAGAGGCTGAGAAACTTGTAAAAGATGGAAATGAATGTTACCTTGCACATATTGTTGAAAACAAGGGAACTGTCCAGATTAATGATGTGCCAGTAGTAAATGAGTATCCTGATTTTTGTCCTGATGAGTTTCCTGGAATAATACCAGATCGGGAAGTTGAGTTTACTGTTGACTTAGTTCCTGATGCTAAGCTAATTTCAAAACCCCCTTATCGAGTGGCTCAAATTGAACTTTTAGATTTGAAGGAGAAATTACAAGATTTATTAGAGAAAGGTTTCATTCGACCTAGCACATCTCCATGGGGTGCTCCTGTTTTATTTGTTAAAAAGATAGATGGTTTGATGAGAATTTTCATTGATTATAGAGCCTTGAATAACATCACTGTTAAGAACAAATATCATTTTCCTCATATCGATGATTTGTTTGATCAGCTCCACGGAGCTCAGTTTTTTTCAAAGATTGACCTGAGATCGGGGTACCGTCAGTTGAAGGTAATGGAAGCAGATGTTCTGAAGACCGCGTTTCATACAATATATGGCCATTATGAATTTTTAGTAATGCCTTTTGGGCTAACCAATGCACCTTCTATATTCATGGACATAATGAATAGAATTTTCCATGAGTTCTTGGATAATTTTGTGGTTGTTTTCATCAATGTTATTTTGGTGTTTTCTAAAATTATATAGAAGCATGAAAGACATTTAAGGGTTATTTTAAAAACATTAAATGAAAAGAAATTGTATGGGAAATTCAGAACGTGTGAGTTTTGGTTGCAATAAATATCTTTCCTTGGTCACATTGTTTCTAAAGATGAGATAACTGTTGATCCTGAAAAACAAAGGTTGTTGAAGAATGACCAAGACCAACAAATGTAACTGAGATTCGTAGCTTCCTTGGTTTGGCAGGCTATTACCGAAGGTTTATTAGAACATTTTCCCAGTTATCTATTCCAATGACTAAGCTAACTCGGAAGGGTGTTAAGTTTATCTGGACAAAAGAATGTGATGATTGTTTTCAGGAACTGAAAAGAAGATTGGTGAATGCTCCAGTTTTGGCACTACCTTCTAGGAATGGTGAGTTTGTTATCTACAATCATGCTTCATTGAAAGGACTTGGTTGCGTCCTAATGCATAATGATCGGGTAATTTCTTATGCTTCACGACAGTAGAAAAATCATGAGGTAAATTACCCTACACATGATTTGGAATTAGCTGCTGGTGTTTTCGCATTAAAAATTTGGAGGCATCATTTGTATGGAGTAAAGTGTGAAATATATACTGATGACAAAAGTTTAAAGTATATTTTCACTTAGAAATAGTTGAACATGAGACAGAGGAGATGGCTGGAATTAATCAAGTATTATGATTTTACAATTCATTACCATCCGGGAATAGAAAATAAAGTGGATGATGCTTTGAGTTGGAAAAGTGATGCTTCATTAACCATGCTACTTTAGGAATGAGATCCTTTGGTTTTTGATTTGATGAACTTTGGAATAGAAGTTGTTGGTGCAGGATGTTCTTCTGTTTTGTTTCAGGTGTCAGTGAGATCATCTCTATCAGACAGAATCAGGCAAGCATAGAATCAAGACAGTGAGTTGAAGAAAAAGGTATAGCTAGTTCAGAAGGGAAAGTTTCCTGAATTCAACATTGATAATGATTGTGTTTTGAGATTTGGGAAGAGATTGTGTGTGCCTTGTGATTCATAATTGAAGAGAGAGTTGTTATGTGAAGTTCATAGTTCTCCGTTTTTTAGTTCATCCTGGCAGTACTAAGATGTATAGAGATCTTTGGGAGTATTACTGTTGGGACGGAATGAAAAGAGATATTGCTGATTTTACTGTGAAGTGGTTGACTTGTCAACAGGTTAAAATAGAGCGGCAGTTACCGAAAGGGATGCTTCATCTTTTACCAGTGCTAGAGTGGAAATGGAAGAATATATCCATGGACATTGTTGTGGGATTACCGAATACATCTCGAGGTAATAATGAAATCTGGGTTATTGTTGATTTCTTGACTAAATCTGCTCATTTCCTTACTATACGAGATACTTTTTTCCTAGATCAACTTTCCCGTTTTTATCTTAAAGAGATAGTCAGGTTACATGGAGTTCCTCTCTCAATTGTATCTGAACGTGATCCCAGGTTCACTTTATCTTTTGGAAAGGCCTTCAGAAGTCGTTGGGTACTGAATTAAATTTTAGTACAGCTTTTCATCCTCAATTAGATGGGCAGTCAGAAAGAACAATTCAGACATTGGAGGATATGTTAAGTGCTTGTTCGATGAATTATCAGGTAAGTTGGGACCAACATCTTTATTTGGTTGAGTTTTCATATAATAACAGTTTTAATTCCATTATACTGATGGCACCGTTTCAGGCATTATATGGGAAGCGGTGCTGAACTCCGGCTTTCTGGGATGAAGTGTGTGAAAGGAAGTTGATGGGACCAGAATTGGAAAAAGAGTTGGCAGAAAAATTTCAGCTGATATAGAAACACATGAGAACAGCTCAGAGAAGGCAGAAGAGTTATGCGGACAATAGGAGGAAGGATCTCTTTTTTGAGGTAGGTGATCATGTTTTTCTCAAAGTATCACCATGGAAAAGTGTGATGCGGTTTGGTAAGAAAGGAAAGCTGAGTCCAAGTCTTATTGGACCATATGAAATTCTGGAGAGAGTTGGATCGGTTGCTAACCGAGTGGATTTACCTCCGAGTTTATCTCAGGTACACAATGTTTTTCATGTTTCGATGTTGAGAAATTATATTCCAGATCCATCTCATGTTTTGAGTCCAGAGGTAGTTCAGCTGGAAGAGAACCTATCTTATGAGGAACAACCGGTCCAGATTCTTGACCACAAGGAGCAAGTGTTACGGAATAAGGTGATTCATCATGTAAAGGTTTTGTGAAAAAACCACATGATTGAAGAGGCAACATGGGAATCTGAAAATGTAATGAGGGATAAATACCCCCACTTATTTGATAAGTAAATGAATTGTGGGGACGTAATTTTATAAAGGGGGGAGTATGTAACATCCCAAGTAAGTAATTAATAATAGATATTTTTATCTATGTCTATTAATAAATCGGATAGTGTTTTAGAGGCTTAAAATGAGAATAAATCTAATCTTAATCATGGAATACACTAATATTTTTAAAAGATTGTTTTACTGCCTTTTGATGGAAAACCATCTTTTAAATCTATTGTTTGAAAATTTTATAAGCTCTATTTGTCAAAATAAACTTATTCTTTATGATTGGGACATCAAAATTTACTTTGTGTGAATTTTTGGTACTATTCCGATAAAGTTCATTTTTTTAATGAATAGTGAAAACTGTTGTGTTTTAATTCAAAACCTCTTTTTAATCTAATTTATTTTTATGATTAGATTATATTTTGAATTTTTTTTTAAGATCAATTAGAATATATTTTTACCATTTAATCCAATAGTGGTCATTGGAATTAATTTCACTTTGAAATTAGACTTAAACTATCGTCAATCTTTGGATACTTATTGTTTCATAAAAACACGCTATTTGCTATGACAGCGGGGATTAATTTTTAAATTAATTAATTCAACTTATATGTTTTGAATTTTTTAAAATACTCATCATTTTTGAATTCGGAATATCAAATATATCTTAGGGTGTTCTTTTGGTTTTTTTCTGGAAAACTTCAATTTTTGATGAATAGTGAAACCACTAAGTGGTACTTATAAATAACAGATTTTTCATTTAAATAAAATATTACCACCTCTGTGGTTTGAATTTAAAAAATCTGACATACATGGTTGTCATTAAGAAGTAAAATTTGGTTCAATGGGATTAAAATAATTTTATGGTGAATAGAAACTTTTATGTTTTTAATCGCGATTAGAGGTAATTAGTGTAATTTAAGGTAAGAATAATGTTTTAATAATATGAGATGATCTTGACAAATGTCCTAACCTTATTGGATGTGTCATTTACGACCAAGATAATCCATGGGTCAACTTGGGGACCCCATGGAGCCACTTTGATAGGAAAATGACATTAATATCTTTTTATTTAATGTTAAAATAAAAATGACACAAACATGAGTTGTTTTACTAAAACAATTTTTACATGGGGTTATACAAGTCATATTTATTACTATAAATATTCATTGGAAAGCTAAAAATATTTCCTATATAATAGTAGTTTTTTTATAATTTTTAGACATTAAATAAATTAAATTATTTATGACATCATGATGATGCAGTGATTACCTCATTAATGAACAATTTAAATAAAATGAAAAGATAATGTAAAATATAAGACTTACACTTGTCAAAGACCTATTGTATGAGTATATTTCCAAACCTTATCACCTTATCCTCTAAATAAATCAATTTTGGACCTTTAAAATCTGAAACTCATTTGAAAATAAAGTAAAATTTTTTAACTTTCCACGAGTGCCCCTCCTCTATTCTTATAAAAGGCCCCCACCTCTACCTCCATACCCACACTTCCAAAGCTTTTTCTTCAGCCAACCCCTGCCCATTTTGTCTCTCCACATCCCTATATAACTCCTAGAAGCCTCAATTTGGGCTAAAGTCTTCCCAATAAAGCCTTTGAGCTCAAATCAAAAAGAGTTACCCGAATTAAAGGTAGTGTCTTCTCTTGTGTTCTTTTGTTTTATTTTGCTTCTCCAACCCCTAAACTCTTTTTATTCATTTCTTTTGTAACAAAACCAGTATCTTCCATATACTAGGATTTTTTTTAAGAAGTATTCGAGCTCCACTTACACACACCTACATCTAATGGTTAAAGAACATACTGTTTCCGTGGATGGAGAATTTCTACATCACGAAACGATGACTGTTCAACACTCATATATCACCTTAAAAGGTGGACATTAAGATGTCACTATATTTATATATTACATATAATATGTTTATGTTTTACTTAAGCTTCTGTATTTTTCATTTATGGCATATCATTATGGTTACCATTATGAGTAAAGGCGATATCTTCATTTTTGGAATTGCGGACTACCGCCCCCTCAAAGTGATTTGATTCGTTAATACCATTTGTGGTTCGTATAAAGGATATATTTAATGATATTATATATGATACCATACTGGAATTAAAATAATATTATGTATCATTATGTTTTAATTCCATAAAATATGAAATAGAAATGAAAGTAGTGTTCATGCGTACGTACGGCTTACCGTCTCCATGAACGGTGCATTTCATTTCTTACCTCTAAACGTTGTGTAATATTATAAATGCATTTATATACTGGATATTTATGATATTTATGATATACAAATCATGAGTATAACTCTGGATATAATGGATACATGAACAACATGTAATTATAAAGAGCATAGTTTGACTCATGTACCAATGATCGTTAAAACAACCGTTACTAACTAAAATAATTACATAGTGTTCATGATATGGTAATAAGTGATATAAAAGGAATAATGAACGTGAGAAAGGTTCTTAAGAAATTATAAATTAACTAAAGTTTATTATTTAGGAGATTAAAGAAAGATCAAGTCATGTCGGATACGAGGTATGGGACTTCGTCTCAATCTCCTTTCATTGAGGCATATTTTGTTTTATACACAACCTTCGTTTATACGGTGTATAAACCCCTTTTACTTTTACGTTTATTAAAAAGGAATATTTTGTATACGAAGAATTTACTAAATGACAAAAGGGAATGTTTTTTTTTGTTGTATGTATGCGGCGACAACGACTTCTCCGCCGTCGTGACCATTTTTTGAGTTTCGGCTTCATCAACAAGCCACACTTTTTTTAAAGAAAAATAAATACCATGTTTTACTTTTCTTTTATTTTCGTATTGAAAATGGTTTTCATAATGTTTTTATATCAATGTTTTGTATTGATATCTTGTGATTGAAAGGTGGAAATGTTATGTTTCCTTTATTCATGTTTTATGTGATACGATTATGTTGTGGTTCTTGGGAATTATTATGAAGACGAGTGGTTTCGTGATAAACTAAGGGTGGGTGAGCCCGATATAGCTCTCCAATGCATTAGGTAACGTGAAGTAGTGAAACGTTAAGGTTTCTCTGAAGATATTTAGGGAATATACTGTGATGGGTATTCCAAACGTAACCAAGTGGGTTACTCCCTACGTAAGAATGTTATGAATGCCTCATGTTACCTTTATGTGTTATGATTTCAATGATTTATTCATGATTTGATGTGGTATGTTAAAGTGCCTATGTTTTATGGGTAAAGTATGATTTCATTCTTATGTATATATGTACTCATGCTTCATTTCCATATTTTTATAACCCTTACTCAGCTTTTTATGCTCATCCCAAGTTTTTGAAATGTTTTTCACAGGTCAAGGGAAAGGTACATGATATGATGATAGTGTCAAGGAAGTGTCAAGAAAGAATCCATGTTTTATTTTAAATATGTTTCCATTGATTGGAAAAATGAATACTATATTTTATGTAACCACTTTGCTTAAATTTGGAATGTAATACATCTTTTATGATCTAATTCTCTAAAACTCTAAACCTGAAAAGATCCTCAATGTGAATTATTCATTTAATTCAGTATTAAGTAAGGTTTAAGGTCGGGGACTTATAGAATTACTATTCATATAACAATGGATTTTCACCATGGGGACAATAAACATATTATCCATGTTTTTTACAAAATATTTATGATAAAATACCATTATGTGTTTCCAAGTTATCATAAACCTTTCATTTCTATTTTTAAATTATTTAACAAAAGAATAATGAGCTATTCATTTATACACATTGAATTACAAAATATTATTCGAGAACATAGATTTCATATCATAAGAAATCATTTCATTTATATCCTATATAAAATAATGAATAGGTTTTTAATGAAATAATTTAAATCATAATTGCTTAATGATAATATCATATCATCATTTTTAACTATTGATTATTGAATGTTGGTTTTATACGTGGATATCCCAAAAAATGATGTATAAGTAATTTTATATGAATATACTAGAATGGAAATAAGGATGAGTATTCGCATCATATAATAAGTTTATTGAAAATCAATGTTAAATTTTGAAAACAAATTGATTATACAAATTAGATCGTGGAATGGGGTAATCTACATATATTGGGGTATGATTTTAATAGAACATCATTCAGAATATAATTTTATTATTAAAAATAATGTCAAAATTAATTATTTTAAAATTATAATATGTACTATAATTTATTTTCATGAATTAAAATACCCAATGTGGAAGAGAACCCATGATTTTATATATATCTTACAATGCTATGATAAATGATCCTTTTAGAACACTTTGTCATCACAAATGGATATAATTAATAATTATGATTGCAATGTATTTTATAACAATCTTTATAGTGATTGTGTATGGTTGGTGAGGGGGTATTTATTTAAAAATTATTATGATTTTGATTTATATTACAAAAATAGAATTTGGAATAATTTTTTTATGTGAATAAATTCTCAATTAGAAGTTGTAATAATCCATAAGAATTCCTCTATTGAAAAAAATATAATTTTTTAGAAACTGATATTTTTTAATTTACTAATATATTTATATAACTCATTTTTAAAATGTAGCGATTGAAAAAAATTAATTTATTTTAGAATATTCAAATAAATATAACAAAACCAATGTTCATCATGTTCTTTTCATGAAATATGTTTAATTAAATAAAATAAATTAAAATTTATTTCAAATAATTATATTAAATAATTAGTTATATATTTTTTATAAAATACTACATTTAAATGGAATCATATTATTTATTAACATTAAATATATCTAACTATTATAATATAATAAATTTTAATTCATAATTATTATACAATCATATTAAAACACATTGAAAATAGAATCATTATATATAATAAATTCTAAATTCCTTTTATCATTTCATTTTAAAATTCTATAGGGTATGTTTACTATTATAATAGTCATCAAACTATAATGTATTAATTGATATTTAAGGGTAAAAAAATAAAAAATCCTAAAATTCACATTATCCTTTGAACAAAATATATACACTATCATTTTGATACTTCATTATTCACTAATTCTTGAACAATGGTTCCAGACTATCATTTATAATATCTACAATTATCATAAGGAACCGATTTATTAAGAAATTCATTAGGGATGGAGTGATCATCATTAGTTAATTTGAGCATATGAAGTTTTAATTGGTGTTTGAAATATCCAGCTATTTTTATCTCAATTTTATATTATAGTAATATATGGTTTATATTATTTCATTTTGGATATTTATTCATTGAAATAAAATATTATATATTTATTATTCTTTCTTGATACATAAAAATGATAATTTTAAAATTTTAGTTGTTATAGTAGTAATAGTGAAATATTTTATGTTGTTACACTTGTAGTTATAGTAACAAATACTCAGGAAAATACATGTCTATGGAAACATAATTTTGTTCTAATTATGATGTCAAAAAATATTTCAAAATAACATAGAGTTTTTTAGGATTAGATTTATTTATTGCTATTATATATGAAAGATCACTAATTAATATGAATTTCAATATACCCAATATGATATTGGGGATTTTAGTGATAGGAAGAATATAAGAATACTCTAACTATGAGACAACTGGAATTTTCTCATCAATGAGTATTCTATGGAATTGAAGTGTTGGAAGAATAATGGCTATTTTTGACAAAATTAGTCCATATAGTGGAACATATCATGATTTTAAAGGAATAAAGATAACACTATTTTTAAAAAATATATATAGTCATTAGATAGAGTAAAATATAAGAATCCCAACTTGAATGTGTAAGTCATGTTGAGGAAGGTAGGTTGAATAGTGATGAAACCTATATGTGAGATTAGGATAGGAATTCTATGATTCAGATTTTCCCTTATAATAAAAAAATAAAACAATAATTTTTCATTGAAATATATCTCTAGATAAATATGGGCCATTACACGAATGAAGGGGTGGAGTCAATTAGTGCTCAGTTGAGAGACAGAATACAAAAACATGTTATGAATTATTAAATTTATTAATAATAAGTTAAATTTTGTAATTTATGGTGATAAAATATTTGAATGGGTGTGTAACTAGATACTTCAGAATCATTGTATATCTTGTGATAATAAGAACCAATCCTCACATAGTTATTAAATATAGTGGGAGAGAGTTTATCCCAATGATGGGATATTTATCGTATATCAATATATATTCTTAACATCGTGTAGTTTATTATCATATAAAAATATAACTATCTTGTAGTGATCATATGATATATGGTATTAAAAATAAATATTTCAATTATTGTTGGAGGTTTACCGTATGTACTACATTTTAGATTCATTCAACAATCACTTTAGTGTCTTTTATATTAAATTCATTTAACTAAAACATAGAACCATTCATATTAACTCCATGTGACATGGATTATATATATTACAAATTATATTCAAGAAGTTTTGAATTTTTCATCCAAACATAATTCTATGTAATTATATTTTTGAGATACTATGCAACGATGGAAAAATATTATGACTTTCGTCTATTGTGACAATAAATTATGATCCATCAGAGTAGGCGTTATATATGATGCAAGGTCATAAAAATTTATATTCAAAAATTGGGTTTTATTTCAATATGTCATTGGACATCAAATAGAAATTATTAAATCCACCATGATGAATGTGTGAGTGTATAATTTTGTTTTGAATGCTTGTGAATCCTATTTTTCATAAACATTAATGCTATTAAATATGCATAAAAATTTCCAATCAAGTCACTCTTATTCACTGACAAAAATTTCAGAACATCCATATTTTATTATAATTTTATGAAATTATATTTGAAGAGAAATAATCTTATAGTAACTGGGAATGAAATTTTTAATACCATATTTGAAAAAATATTGAGTTATATATATATATATATATTGTTAATTGTGATATTGGACCGCATATCAGAAATAGTCCTGTTTTGAGAAATCATATTTTATATTTTTTTACCAAATTATAGAAGGTATAAATGATAGTGATATTTTTTATACTCTAAATTAATCTACATCGTCGTGTAGAAATATATTTTGTGATATTACCCTTTATAACTAGGTGATTCAACCATAATATTTTCAAGAATTTATATTCCACATAATATTCTACATTTTTTGTCCCAACATCATTTACGTGTAAATATTGGGAATTTTTTTATAAAATTTTCATATTAATATGGATGATATTGAACAACATAATAGTTTCTAGAGTTTATGGACTCATCAAATATGTCCACAGAATAGTAAATAACCATGTTTATATAGAATTATAAAAAAATGATGGTTGATTGATGTTTTCATCATTTATTCCTCATGTATGAAATTTCATTGTAATTTACATGAAATATGAATCATTGATTTATATAAATACCAATGTATAATAATTTAGTAGACAATCATTTAGTATGTTTGATGAGAACTTTTAATGCCCAATCATTTTCTTCCTAGATGTTGACGTGTTTCACTTACCATTTAATTATTATGACGTTGACCCCATCAATGCCTCCACTATAGAGGACTATATTAGGAAATGTTTTATAATAACATTTAAATTTTGTGTATGTTTTTATTCACCTTCATATCATTGTCTTACAGAAAATCTCCATTCTGAAGAGAATAATCATTGTGATATACCGAGTTGACTGAAAAATTACATAATGGTGGTGTATCCTCACACTGAACTGATGTAGCATCGACTTCATTAGAATCCTTCTAAAATTTAAAAAATTTATAGAGACAAAATTTTTGGGTTAAATACAAATAATTCCCTCATACTAACATGGGTCTATTATCCAATTTATTATCTCAATCAGTATGTTGCAAAAAATATATGATAAGACAATATCTAATGGTTATTTTGGAGACTAGTCTTATATAAAATAATGTACCAAAAACCATTCATATTTAATGATAGTGAATAAATTTTTTCTTTAATGTATTACGTTCTCTATTTTTTCATTAATGTTATATTGGGATATTCATTTTTCATATTAAATTTTTAAAATAATATTTAGGGACTCGTGTTCAAACTATTTTTTATTAAATAATATAATTGGGGGAAATACAACTAATTAGATCATTGATATAATAAATGAATGATAATACATGATTTTCCAAGATAATTTTTATATCATCCATTATTCTACCTATTAATACATAATATGTTCTATAGAGGTAAATATTAATTCATTATGATTAATCATTGATAGATAAAACATTATAATTGTAGAGATATATATTAAATATTGATTTTTTAGGGGATATAAATTTCAATGAAATTTATTATTTCATTTAGATGGAATATTTTAGATTGATCAAAGTGGGTGTAAAACATCTACAAGATAACAAAACATATGAGAAATCACCAAATTAAAATTGGGAGAAATGGATGTACATGATAATATAAAATGATAAATAAATCAACCCACGTGTTCTTTAAAATAATTGAAATTATTTTTCTCTCAAAAGATCATAATGGATAATTTTTTTATTGTATTTGTATTCAGTCATTATCGTTATTCTATAATGCTTTTATATTTTATTGTCCTTTATATAATCATTATTCTATGTGATGATGGAACTGTGATATTACATTAAAAACTGCACATAGGGGATGAATGGTTTTCCATCCAATATACTAATAAACACTTCAGTTATTTTAGGTTATTTCATGATGCTATCAAAATACCTCTAAAAAAATTAATCTCATTAATATATTGATCATTTAAACATTATTTTTTTGGAATTAGATTAATTTTAAATTTGTATCATCAAATTAAAATAATTTATAAAAAATTATCCCATATCATAAACTATATTTTGATATGTTTTGATGAAATTGAATAGAGTATTAATTTGGATTTCTTGGGATCATCTTAATACTATAAAACTACAAAATTCTAATTACCTAATAATAATTCACAGTGACTGATAACATTTATTTCATATTACATGGAACATATACCCAAAAAATCATAATAATAATACAATATTAATTCATATATGATAATCAATGAGATAGTAAACCATTTATAAATATTTAATTTAAAAGGTATATTATTAAAATTAGTTGATTCTGGAAATATTATTTATATAATATTAATTTTAGTTATATAATTATTTTTAGAAAAACCTAAATTTACAAATTATTGAATATGAATTTGATAATTTATAATTTCATTTTGAATTCCTTAAAACAAAATTATCTTAGGATGTATTTTTTTCTAAAATATGAAATTTTTATTTGAATGGTGATAAATGAATTTTTTTTATAACACATGATCATTAATAGAATGTATTAATATTTTTATAATTATTTTGATATGATATCTATATAATGTCAAAACAATAATTTAAAATTTTTTTTCTAATATAAAAATATGAAGAATACAATTTTTCTAGATCGAGTATTAATTTTTTTTATGTTATTTATCATTAGTTTTTTATTATGATAAATCATGGGGAATATTGGGTATTTTATTTATTCAAAATAAAAATATATTTTATTTTATTAAAATTAAAATCAAAATATCATTATAATCAATTAATTTTTTTTTGGTTTTACATAATCATTTTCTTTAAAAAACATAAATATGGGTTTTTACATGTCAGACAGACTAACGAAAAGACTAAATCCCTAATAAATATAATTTAATTTTTATTGAATATTCATCTTTATTATTTAATAAATTTTTATTTAATATTTCCAAATTATTTTTTGTTATAAATTATAAATTGTTAGGACAAATTCTTATTACTTGTATAAATCTGATATAATGGCTTTATAATTATCATTTTAATAACTCCAAAAAATATATATCAATTTAATTAATTTGAAATTATATAAATATTGTCTGTAATGTAGAGAATAAAAAAAATATTAAATAGTATAACACATAATTAGTTTAAATAAAAAATTAAAAAGATTATGAAATCAAAATAGTCAAAGTAATTTTTCTTACTAAAACTGTATCTCTCAAATATATATATATATATATATATATATATATATATATTAATTTAAAATATAATTTTAGAACATGTAGAAAATTATATGGATTTAATATATATCAATTTTTTCCCTAACATCCAAATTTGGTTATATGTTTTACGTTTTACATTCAATGAATCATGAAATCACTATGTTAAGAAATAAGTTATGTAGTCAAAATCTCACTAAGTAAAATATAAGTACTGATATTAAAAACTCTGTAATATTTTTAATAAATCTATTGAAATAATTTTATAAGTTCTTTTTGACCCAAAAACGTCATTATATAAATTATTACTAATTATTGGATCCATAGACTGTTTCATATTGCCATGATATAATTAAATAAAATTGGGAGTTTTCTAATGTTTTATTTTCATCTACTATAAAAGGGATCACATACACAATATTGAACATATACATACTAATACAAATTTAATTGAAAATTTACCCATATGTTTTCTCATATAATTACATCATTATCTATTAATCCCATAGTATGACTATTTTATATTATTCCCATCAATTCCATGGATTTTTCGAAGGAATGATCATGTATTCAAGATAAATGGTGTCTCATTCTTCTGTTTTTTTTTCTATAATAGTCCCCATTGAAGTACTTTTTTATCATTTTGAATATAATGAATTAATTACCATAGTTATACATATAATTTATGGTATTATTGTAATTACATTTATATATTCCTCTCCATATGTTAACAAAAACAAAACTGTTTTTAGTGCATTGAATGGAAAATAGATTCCATAATATAAAAAAATCATTTTTTAAATTAAAAAATTCCACTAATGGATGATAAAAATCATTTAACCGTTCAGTAATAATTATTTTTACAGGATAACTATTATTATGGAATTTCAATCACCTACATATATTCCCTCTAATTATTTGATAAATATAAATGTTAATCATCCAAATGTGAAAACTATTGGCTCCACGAGTAATGAATTTTATTTTTCATCACCACCAATCGTGGATTGATTGAAAAATTATATTGAATTTAAAAATTGTATCCATAAAACTATTAATATTAATGAAATTATTAATGTATTTTATGATGATTTCTTCCATAGTCAATATAAAACTGTATTTATGAAAAAATAACCTAAAACATCATGTAACCAACCTAGAAAATAAATAATACAATAATTAAATTGAATATAATGATAAATGGTTCATATAAAATATAATATAAAATTAATACGTTCATATAATGGTTTATAATAAACAAAAAATTATTCGTCAAATTGTTATATGTTTGTACAAATAAAATGTGTAATAAGTAAAGTGTTTTAATTTTAATTTCCCTTCATAGAGACAAGTAATATATTTGAGAACCCATATTAATTTCTTAATTATATGTATAATTTGATATATTTTATATATTATAAATCTAATTTCATGTTATACTTATTTAAATTCATGGTTTTAACTCCCAATTGTTTTTGATAAAAAATCTACCGAAGCTTTAAGGGGTTTTTTTCACAATTTCCCTTCATTGAGACACGTATCTTTTTTATGAACCTAGATTCAATTTTATTGCTTAAATTGTAACTATTTAACATAAAATATCATAAAATATCATTTATTTATGGTATTTAATGTTTTTACACAAGATATGTCATCCACGGGGGTTTTTAAATGTGGTATTCATGCCTCTAGAGTATTCTTCATCTCAATTCAGTTTATTTGAAACTTGTTACCTGTTATGGACCATGATTTACATGTACGAAGTATTCACACCCATGTATATGTTTTTATCATAAACATTTTATTTAGAAATATTTCATATCCAAACATGATCTCTTATTTATGTTGATATTGATACTATTGTTTCCCCATTATAAATTATTTTTGAAGAATTATATTTATCTCATTGAGTTATAAGGTTATATATTGAAAGTTGTAAATAGATTATATTGTTATCACACACTAATATTTCATGTTATATTATACTCTTCATTTTAGAATTATTTATATGAATAATTAATAATGAATTTCTTTAGAATTTGATATATGAACCATGAGGTTTTGAAAATATTATAAAGGGGGATTATTATCATATTCATATGTTTATTTCCATAATCCATAAATTTTAACACGGTGAAATTATAAATTTATTAATATACTTATAATTATGATTATTTTGAAATTTTATTTTCCTTTTATGAGTTTCTACTTCATATTTTAAAAATTTATTTTTGATGTGACCTCCAACTTCTTCATTCCCATTAATGATAATAATGTTTTCTCTAATATATTTTAATATATTACATCAATTTCCATTTTAATTGTCAAAATGTTTTTCCCTAATAGTGTTAATGTTATCTATTTGTAGTCTAATAAATCATTAAAATTTGGGGAGAGAATTAATGGTGCAAAACAATCCATTTTTGAAACCATTCATGGTTTGTTTTATAAAAAGTATTATTTGTAATGATTTTTTTCATCTACATTAACATCCATTTATATTTCCTTTGTTACAAAAGGGTTATGTTCTACATGAACCATAAACAATATTTAACGTATTTTGATCACATAATTTTATGATTTTTTTCACTTTATACCCATTGGTGTATATGTTCTAACATCACATTATTCATAAATATGTTATATAATTTCCACCTATAATGTACTTTATTATATTTCAATCGGAAATTGTATGGGTATTCCTTAATATTTTAGTCCAATATAGATGATTATTTCCTTAATGAATATTTAATTCTCAACCATTAGCATTATTCCAATTCATGGGTTATTATATTGTAAAACAATTATATTCTTGGTGAAAATATTTGGAATATTATATATCAGTATTAGTATAGATATTCATTTTAAAAATTTTATTATGTATTTTTTGACGAACAAAAATATTTCACTGGATGGTTTATTATAATTTTATCACTTTTATTTAAATCACTAAAATAATATATTTTATTAATTATTATTAACTATATATTTAAAATTATCATGTGTTGGTATTTAATAATTCTTATTTTATGGATAGATATGATTGATTAATGAATGGGATCATCATAGAATGGTGTAAAATATGTTGATTACATTTATAGTGACTGAATTGGAAATAATCAATTAAATGATTATGCTCAAATTTTATATCCCATATATTTAAAAATAATTCTCATCAATCAACAATGGTTTTTTTGTCTTTTTATTTTAAAATAATTAGTTTTGTGTCTTGGTAGAAGTTCATGATATAATGATATCCTATCTGTAGTCACAATTAAAAGTAATTTGTCTTGGAAAAATAAATTGGAATTATGTTTTGATTTATAAATTAAGATTTTCATATGTATGAAATATACATTAATGTTATATATGTTTTTATATATTTTCATTGATATATCCTTCTTTTAGTTTTATATGGAAAATTGATTCTTGTTTTTCAATTACTATTCCGAGAATATATATTATATGTTGATATTTTTGTGTTATCACATATATGTTTCCCAAATGAATTATTTGAGCTCATCCATCTTATGTTCCAATTTCTACAGTTTATGTAGAAAATCATTACACAGAACAGTTTTTTGGATAGTTTTTTTTTTTAAATTATAATCCAATGAATTTATTTCATGAATTATGTCGGCTCTCATATAATAGTACAATTATTTATTTGGTTTAATAATCATGTGTTTTTTTATTTATGGTTTCTATAATTCTCTAAAGAATTAAACATAAAAATATACATTTACATTAATATATTCAACAATAATTAATTATTTTTTATTATGGATGGTTATAACCATGACTTTATATATGTTATCAAAGTAAGTATGTTTTTAAATAACTGGATCCATGTGTGTTGGTATGAGGCAACCCAATCTGATTTGAAATGAATGGGTTTTATAACATTGTATATTATGGAATATGTTGATAATGATTCAAGTAATTTTCTATTAATATTAATAAATATTTTAAAGG
This sequence comes from Viscum album, assembly GCA_963277665.1. NCBI lineage: Eukaryota > Viridiplantae > Streptophyta > Magnoliopsida > Santalales > Viscaceae > Viscum > Viscum album. The sequence continues at coordinate 1,148,691,154 of OY728148.1, forward strand.
AAAATATAACCTTTTAGAATAATATATTATTTAATGCTAAGGAAGTATTGCACATCCAATTTGGGTACCAGAAAAAAAAATCATTGAAATCCCAAGAAATAAGTCCGAGTATTATAATACATAATTTATGCTTTTATAATGTAGATATTTTCCCTTGAAAAGTTTCCTTTTAGGGGAATTGGAACGTGGTTTTGGTTGTGGTGTGGATGAACCAGTGGGTTATTACCCTAAAAATGATTAGTTATGAATTGGCTCAATCATTACAATGATAATTGTGGATAGTTCTTAGACATCACACATGGAGGGAAACTCTTGAGGGATTTATGATGGTTGATCACAATCTATCTATGTTGATAAATTATTTATTTAATAATTATATTAAAAATTTCTTTTAAAATTAATAGGAAAAACTGAATTTGGATAACCATGGACAGACAGTGGGTGTCATAGGATGATCTTTTATTAGTAATTTTTAATGTAACAGTATAATAAGGGATGATGTATATGGATTGAGATTCCATATTTATATATTTTTTTATCATAACCATTTTTTATTTAGTATTGTGTTAAAAATGGGATCATGTAAATGATGCAGATATAGGTCTGAATATAGAAATGAAAAGGTCCATTAAGAAAATATGGTAGTATATCTTAAAGGTGAAATTTTTTGTATATTCCTATTATGGTTTGAAATTATATTTCCTTGTCTTACCCAATGGGGTGAGATTGTAATTTTCTTATTACTCTTAGATATTTTCATTATCAAGTAATATTAATCAATTTTATTTATATATATTCTATAAAAATATATTTAATATATGAAACTTATGAGTATTTTTCTTCATCATGTTTTCAATAAAGTTTTAGAAACATATATTTTAAGAAATTAATATAAATTAATTTTTTTTTAAAAATGATGATTTTTTGTATAACTATTGGAGATCAAATGACTAGGTGTTTGAAAAATCAAATAGTTAATATAAACATAATGATTACATCACAAATGATAAATTTTTTTAAGTAGTAAGATAGATAGTATTATCCAAACATAATATTAATAATTTATTCATGTTTATTTTGAGAGGTTAATATAATTTTTTGGGATTATGATATATAGTGAAAGTGTGAAACATTAATAACTAGTGCTTAGTAATATTTTAGGGGAAACAATATTATTAATTTTTTGGGGATTATATAATTTTATTATTGATTAATTTCATGGTGATTCAAATAATTTTCAGGGAAGGAATGTTGTATAGAGTATGTGATCAGTGTATATATATGAATCTATATATTTTCATATGAATTAATAATGTTTTAATGGAAGTATATGTTTTATTTTTAGATAATGGATTTTAATGATCATTAGGATTTAAATATTTTATTACTATTCATGTCAATCTGATATTTATATTATCTAAATGTTTTCAATAATGATAGAACCCAACTCAAATAATCTATGATTTAAAATGGAATGATATAAGTGAATAATATATTGATATGTGTTAAAATAAATGAAAAATATTATACCATGATGATAAGGTTAAAGGGTTCTAAGGTGGAATTCCCTTTATGAATATTGATTATAATAATTTTGTAACAAATGGGCCCTATTGACCGCATATACACCCTACCTTTACATATCCATCGGGTCATATCCCACGAGGTACCACCAAGTACCACCATATAATGACTTGATTTTTTATGATTTTTTTTAGAAATCGGTTGTAAAAATTATGATAGCAGGAGTAGAGAAGGCATGTGATTCTAAGGCCCAATGTGATGGGAACAATTCTTTGAAAAATTTGATGTTTTGAATATCACATGCACAAGGATTTCTATAAAATGTGGAATATAATTTTAACGGGTTCTCAGAACAGAAAATAGAGGGAACTATTGAGCTCAGAGTGGTGGCCTAACTAAGGCACAACCTATACTTGGTCATTGTGGTTCATCAAAAAAAATGTCACCATGGACATAATTGAAAATAAAATAATTAAAAAAATTATTTTATATTAAATTATTAATAACACATGATAAGTTACCCGGATTGGAAATCCAAGATTACTATTGATTTTTTAATGTGGTTTTTTCGTTATGTGAGGCCTAACATCGAACGGAACAGGTTATATGTGAAAAGAAATTTTTGGATGGTAAAAGTATAAAATAAATTAAATTTTATTTTTTTTAACGTTACATGATGACATATCAACATTTCATTTTTAACAATCCTTTTTTGGGAAATCATGTATAATTCCATAACCCTTTAAAACCTTTATAGCATGGAGAATCGAAACTATCCAATACAAGTCAAAGGATCATAGATCAGATCGTAGATCATTATGCCAACAAAAAAGGATGATATTTTCAATGATTGAAAATCAACCACTCTATGTCATCTGCATATCCAACTCAATGTAGGGCATTTGTGTTCTTCATGATTTCCCATATTTTCATTCAACGATGAATGAAAACCAACCCACGAACAAGTTGATCAGAAGATCAACTATCCTTGTGGGATAGGCGTGATTGTGGGGTTGTAATGGGTGATAAATCATTGTGATTATTCATTCTTCGTTCCTTATTTTTATGAGGAATAATTGAACCTGAAATGGAAAATGGTTGAGGTTTTCTCCATCGGGAATTCTTGTGATTTTTATCTCCCTAGTTCCTAGTGTTCTCTGTTATTGGACCCTCGTGGTCGCGACTCAAATTACTGGGAGGCTATGAATGAAATCAGACCCCCAGATTAGTTACAAGATAGAAATAAGGTCTGATCAGTGTAGTTGAAGCCCCATAGATCCCAGTGGTGGTCTCCTTTCAGAAATCAAACAATTGGGGGAGGCGTGGTGGCCTGCGGTAGCTGCCACAAATATGCCCATACTAGTGACCGATGTCGGTGGTGGTAGTATGAATGCAAGAGGAATGAACATCAGTGGAGGTGTCTTGGAGATGCAACACACCAATCATGTGGGAGCCCGTGGCAGTGGGTGTGTGCAAGGGTCGTGGGATTTGGTGGTCACCTTGGAGGAGAGCGTACCTGTGGGGGTGCAGACATTGTGTGTAGGCCAACCTGACTAAATGGGATAGGACTTGGAGATATGGGTTGGGCCTCGTCGGCCTGGTTGACCCAGTGAAGCAAGTTGGACCTAGCGGGTTGTGTTAGATCCCGGTTCGGGTTGGACCCGAGTGGCTGAGCTAGGCCACATTTGTTACAAGTAGTCAATCGTCGGGTTATGTGACTAGGAGGTCGATTTCCTTTGTTGGTCCATGGTACAATGGTCGCCTTCTTAATTTTCGATTACATGTAACATTAAAACCAAGTGTCCATTTTATAGACCTTCTACGAAATTAAATCCAATGAAAACAGACATCCATTTTGAGATATCCTTAGTGTGTTTTTGTGGAAGTGTGCATAGGACGTAAGGGGTTGAGGATTAGGTTCCCCCAGAATGATAGGGTTTTTATTAGAATCCTATGGATGTTTATGACATGGACACTATGTTACTCCCAAATATTGTGTTTTTTATTGATACATTGAGTCTCGTGGAGATGGTGTGACTCTCATAGTCTATGTGTCTTATAGAGACTATGTTTCTCATGGAGACTATTCAACTCATGATGACAGTGTGTCTTACCAAGACTATGGTTCTCATAGAAAAACAGTGTCTCATTGGAGAAATTATATTAGGATATTCATAGTATATCGGTAATGAGAATATTTCATTATGGAGCAAACCATACTTTTTCTTCATGGTATTTCCTACGTAGCATTTCCTATATAGTATTTCCTCTGAGGTATGACCTTCATGATATTTCTTCAATAAAATTTCCTTTGAGTTATTTCTTGTGTGATGATTCCTTAGTGATAATTCTTTTATGGTATTTCCTTTTTTTATTCCATTTTGGTTATGGGGTGACATATTGAGTAATTTTTAACTACACATGTGCGGTGCATGCATGAATGTGTTGTATATTTTGGAAATAAGGGAACTTTTGACAGAGGAAAGGGAAGATCAGGACTATCATTTCTTTTTGAGTTCAAGCAGGATGAGGTGTTCTAATGACATCGAGACAGCCTCCAAGGCTATTTTTTTACATGTAAGAATTTCTGGTTTAATGTATTTCCTTTTGGGGGGATTATATTCTGCCCATTTTACATTTGGGAACACTACATTAATATTGTAACTTTTTAGTTTGGATATAGTGCATGGATACATTTGTTTAAGTAGTGTTTTTACATTTATGACTTTGGGTCTTGGAGATGGGTGCATGTATATAGGTAAATTGGAAAATTCCCCCCAATTATGGGATAGACCTTCTCAATGAAATTCACTATCCACTGACCTATTGGATGTGGGATTTGTGTAGTCATGTCATGGGCCCCTCTGGTATGGGTCATGAGTGAGTGGTATCATTGGCAGGTCTTTTCCACCTTAGTACCAAGTTTTATTGAGTTTATTTTGGGGAAAACGTGTCATGGTTTTTGAGTTTGGATTTCAGGATAGGGAATCAAATATTGGTGTGGGATCCAATGTGTCCATACACTAGGACTCTGATTATGGATTTTCAACATAGTATATGAAACAATGGTTGTAAGAATAATATAATGGTACCTGCATCATTTTGAAATGTTTTTTTTCTATGTGCATATTGAGATATCTCAATAGACATACTCTTTTGATAGTGTTACATAATTTTTATTAAATGGTTCTTATAAGAAGACAAAAATCTAGCATTCAATTTCTTTTTCATGATGATAATCTTCTTAGGGATGATGTGCCAGTATAGGGGATGTACCATTGGTATCACATCCATGTGGTTTTCTAGCGATACAACCATTTGTTTATCGGTAGTTACTAATATCATTATTGTATGAGGATGCACATAGACTGACTGTGTTTCACGAATACCAGAGGATGCGACCACTCATGTTTTAGAATTATCTAGACCCCCAGGTATCTGAGGATTGTCTAACATTAGTTCCACATGTGTTCTGCCTTGTGAGGACTCCTTCTGACCAAATGATAGTCATTTTTTCATGTCATTTATAAGGTTCATTAGGTTCATGGTGAAGATTAGTGACCCATACACACAATGAGATGATTCTATCATAGACATATATCGAGCGTCTCTTCAGATAAGTGTTATTTCCGGCTATATTTCCACTAGTTCACATATGGGAACTTCTACATCTATAGAAGGGCAGTCTAACTATGATGGGGTTCTCAGATAGGTTTACCATCATTTTACATTACTCCGCATATATTCTATGAGGCTAGTTATTTAGGGATCAAGACATTGAGTATTCAATATTCAATGATATCAGGGAATCTATGATATACCTCGCCATTGGTATTTATGTTGGGGAACATGAGCGAGATCTACTGGTAGAGTGTTTTCTAGCAAAGCATAAACTGGTAGTGGGAACTACCAGAAGATTCAATGTAGTTGTTACATCTATTGTAGGTAGATGAAGGTAGTCACAGGGACCCTTGTGTGTCAGGCACATAGGGGATGATCCCATAGAATAGGATCAACATTTTAGGGATCCTAGTGTGGATCAAATCATCTAATGGATAGGTTATGTGTGTGGTTTTCATGGGCATGAGGCATGAGATTATCCAACTTGTATTATGAATGATAATTAGATGGCCAAGGGACCATCTTGGAAGAGGTAGATAGTGGAGAAGGGTGGTCCATAGTGCATATGATATGGAATAGAAGAATGAAGGGTAGTAGAAGGTATGCAGAGGTTCTACGTACTACCACATCCATCCCCATGTTGTCCATGGCAATCTCTGGGAGATGGTTGATGGTGATGATGATTGCTTCAGGTGATGGATGATTATAACACCAGGGCCCTAGGGATGATTTGACATAAAATCTTTGTAATTTCCAACATAGATGTAGTTTTTATAGATAGAAGTTCCATTTATTATTTTCCTTCCATGAACCTTTATCAATACTCATAGATTCTGGTTTAACCATTGACTAAAAACTTATTCTTAGAGACACATACATGAGAGGATTTTATGATCGTACACAAGTTCCAATAGGGTGACCATCTTCATGGAGGTGAGAGTTTTGGGTTGGATCTCTTGGTAGTGACGTTGAGGCCTTATGAAGTCATTCTATATATAGTCTTTTTATCCACAACTGGTGTTCAATTTTAGTATTTTAGGCATAGATCATGGTGTATTGGCAGTGATGGGACCATGTATTCCTTTTTTTAAAAATGCAATCCCAAGTAGTGCATGAAGGAATCACACTTAGTAGATGTAATTTGATCTCCCATGACTTTCTTAGCCTAACCTTTGACACAATAGATGATGCAAGTCCTCAATTTCATGTAGTTGTGTAGGATTGTGAGTAAATATTCCCTAAGAATGTTCTAGTACTACCTCCCAATATTGAGTTAGATGTATACATTGATCTATACCCTTGGATGCTACCGATATTGACAGCTGAATATCAGATGGCTCTTGTAGAGATTCGGGATCATAGGGTACAGTTGGAGGACTTACCCAGTAAGGACTTCGTGAGGACCAGTGTTTCAAGCTTGGAATTCCCCTTTTTTTCCAAGAAGGAATATAGGAGCTTGAGGTTCTGTGTGTACATCATGTGCCTGAACCAAGTGATCGGGGAGATTAGATATCCACTAACAAGGATCCAAGACCTCATTGATTAGTTGAAAGGGGTGTGGTGGTTCTTGATGATTGACCTCGGATCTGGAAGTCACCATCATTAAGTACAGAATAAGGACATACTTAAGACAAAATTATGAAAAAGATACGACCACTTTGATTAATTGGTGATGTATTTTTCTATGAAAAACTCTCCAGAAGTGCGAATGGAACTCATGAATAAGATCTTATATGCTCACCTATACTATTTTGTGGTGCTCTTCATTGATGACATCATAGTGTATTCGGCATCCTTGGAGGAGCACATGAGAAAAATGAGGATGGTCTTAGACCCACTCCAAGAGAACCAAATTTATGGGATGTTCCCGAAGTGTCAGTTATACATTCATGAAGTCCATTTTATGGAACATTTCATTTTATAGGTTGTAGTATAATTGGATCCCATGAAGATTGTTGTGGTGCTTTCTTGTTAGCCATCCATGAGTGTTACTGATGTGCGAATATTCCTTGGATTGGTTGGGTACTATTGGAGGTTTGTACTGAAAATTTAAAGAGTACAAGAAACATTGATATCATTTAAATTAAAGTAGAATCATTTTGTGTGGATGAAAAGGTTTAATAAGAGCTTCCATCGGTTCAGATGGTGATTAATGAGCACTCCCATATTTAAATTTTCAAAGAGGGTTGTTGACTATGTATTATTCTTCCATGAATCATAAATAAATCGTGGTTGTTCCTTAATGTAGGGGAATGAGGTGAATGCCTATGTATCACATCAGTTGAGACAACACGAGTATAACTACATGACCTAATATCTTGAATTAGCATAGGTATTTTTCACATTGAAAATGTAGAAACACTACCAGATGGGTGAGTGGTTTATAATCTTCATTGATCATAGAAATATCAAATAAATATTCTAAATGAATAATTTGATAAAAAGGAAGTGGAAAAGGATAGAGTTATTCCAGGACTATGACATTGAGATTGTTTAGATTCATGTTAAGGGGAACATGGTGGTGTATAATCTTAGTAGGAGTTTCTATTCACAGTTTTTAAATGAGGTATCATATTAGTTAGCCTCATTAATGATATAATTTATAGATGTATATCGAGTATCTTATATCCATTAAATGATTATAACCCCTCCACTCTTATAGTGATTTAGGGAGGAATAGGTAGGGGTTACCGACTCTGAGACTCTACATCACCATATATCCACATGACATTCCACTAATGGAAATCTGAAAGGTGGGGAGCACATATTTCTATTCATAGGATTCTCAGTAGTACTGTTGGAGTTATGGTAGTAGGTCTTGAGAGGGTTTCATACATTCCATTTGGTGGTTCATCTAGGTGTTGAAAATATGTATCAGGTCCTCTAAAATTAGTAATGGTGGTTGGGAATGAAGAATGGAGTTGAGGAGTTTCTTTGACGATGACTATCTTTTCAAAAAGTGAGTGATAAGAAAGAGGTTCAAATTGGGTTGACTAAACCCCTAGAGGGCCCATAATTGAAGTTTTTTAGGATAATATTAGACTTCATTATATTTATCTACATATTTCCAAAGGATAATGATACCATCTGAATGATTTTTGATCAACTCACCATGTCATTGAACTTCCTATCTATTTAGGAGTCTACTTTAGTAGAGATCCCATGAATCCTCTATGTGAAAGGCGTAGTTCGACTCTATGGAGTTCCATTAATGAAGGATTTAGATTCTGATTCTCTCTTTACATCCTGATTGTGGATGGGATTGAATTATGTATTTGAGATACAATTATAATTGAGAAGAATGTTTCACCCATAGAAATATGTCAAGATTAAGTGGACCATTTAGTTTATAGAGAACATGTTACGTGCTTGCATAAATTATTTTCTCTATAGATGGGAGGATCACATACCTCTGGTGTTGTTTTCATAAAAAAATTCTATCATTACACCATCAGTTTAGCTCTATTAGATGAATTTTAAGGGAAACCCTACCGGTCACAACTGTGCTTGATAGACTGAGGAAATTCAGCACTCATGGGTCGAGAGCTGGTACATGAGACTACATAGAAGTTAAATATTATACAATAGGAGTTGAAGACTTTACAGAGCCATCAGATTCTTTATGATGATAGATGGAAGAGGAAATTAGAGTTCGATAAAGGAGGAAAAAAGTTCCTTTAGGTATCACATAGATGCAGATTATAGGTATTTGGACGGGGAGGCAAAATATCATCGAGGTTCATTGACCATTCCTAGATTCTATGTAGATTTGTTGATGTGGAATACCACTTGGAACTACCTTCACATTTATAGAGGGTGCATCACATCTTCTATGTGTCATAACAAAGGTGGAATGTGAATGATCAATCACACATCTTTGACAAGTGAGAGATATACATCGATGAAGAGGTGACATTTACTGAGTACACCATGGAGATCAAGGATCAAAAGAGAGGATCCTTCATGGTCATTCAATTCCTCTAGTGCACATTTAGTGGTAGAATAAGAATCTCGAGGAGGGAACATTGGAGTGGGTAGCTCAAATTCATGCTCAGTACCCTCATTTGTTTGAGTTACCCATTGTGTTGGATTTCATGGGCATAACTACCTATGGTTGTGATAATGTAATGACTTTGATTTTCCTAATTTTATTTTTTGAAATTATTTGGTAAAATTATGAGACATGGCACTATTCCATTGTTTTATGTGCCTAGAAAAATAAGTTGAAATATTTTATGTTTTTAACAGAATGAACACTTATATTTAATTAAAAAGTTTTATATATATTAAATAGTTTTCTAAATTAATATTCCAATGTAAACATTGAGCTGAAAAGAGTGTCTTTACCCAAGGTGCAACCTAAAATTGGTCGACGTGGTGTGATCTGAAGAAAAATTCAGCATGGATGTAACTATAAATAAAATTATTAATTAAATTTATTATATTTTAAAATCCTAATAAATCATGAATCGTGACTCGGATTAAAATTTTGAGACCATCATTGGGTTTTAATGTGGTGTTTTTCTTTAGGAGAGTCTTACCATCGACCGGTTCAGGTCAGTTATGAGTTTTTTTTGGAAGTTTATATAAATAAAATATATTATTATTATTTATTTATTTAATTTTTCAAGGTGATGTAGAGACTATTCCAATTAAAAATTCATTTTTAGAGAATTCAGTGTTGTCTCCATAACCCAAGAAATCATTTGAATCATGGATACTGAACCCTCTCATGTGAATGATGATGGACGGGAGATCAGATCGAGGATCGTCACACCAACATATTTGGGGGATATCTTCAATGAAGAAAACCCAATTATACCTCATCACTGATAGATCCCACATGAGGTAGGTAATTTTTTTTATTCAAGATTCTACATTTTTAAATTCAACAATGAACACGGACTAACCAATGAACAGGTTGATCCACGATCAATCATTCTTGTTGTATGTGCTAGATAGTGGGTTTTAATAAGAGATAAATCATTGTGAATATTTATTCTTCATTATTTTTTCTAACAATAATGAATTAAAGATGACTTGAATAAAGGGGGAATCTTGTTACACTGGGTTTTCTTGTAATTCTTATCGGGATTTTTCATCTTATTCTTTACTGATGGACCCTCATTGCCACTGTTTGAATTTTTGGGATTTTATGATCACAATGGGACTCTCGGATTGGTGAAAAGATAGATATAAGGCTATATTAGTGTAGATGAAGAACCAAGTATCATGGATGTAGTCTTGTTTCAGTAAACGGACTACTGAAGTAGGTGTGGTGGTCCACAATATGGGAAACACGTTCACCGACTCTAGCGACAGCAGCTGGTGGTGGAGCCTTGAGGACATAAAGACCTGGCTGCATTAGTGCTCGTGGATGCTGAAAATAGGATATAGTAAACCTCCATGTTCAGTGGCCATGTGCGGTAGTGATGAGACGTGGAAGTCACTCTGTAGGTGAAAACGTTCGCGGGGTTTAGAAACATCGTTTAGGACATCCCAACCATGTTGTCTAGGCCTTAGTTAGATGCGATGGTCCCAATGGTTCGGGTCAGACCATGGTGACCGGATAGGGCCACATTCAACCATGGCGGTTGACCATGAACCAAGTTTGACCGAGCTACGTAATAGCCAAGGGGGCAGTGGGATCGGGCAGTTGACGGCCCGGTCGGACCACAAGCCATTGGACACCCTTCTGAATTTTCAAAAGCCTGTAACATTCAGAGTGTGTGTTCATTTGTGGAACCATCAGTGTTCTTATATCCCTTCTGATGCTATTGACCTTTTGAGTTATCATATGTTGGATTTTGTGGAAGTGTTAACAGAACATAATGTTTTTTGGAGTAGGTTCTCCCCGAACAAGCGTGTTTTGAGAAGAATCATATGGGTGGATGTGACATGGGTACTGTGTGACTACCAATGAATATGTGTATTATAGAGATGGTGTGTCTCATATAGACTGTGTTACTACCAAAGACTATGTGTCTTATAGATATTATGTGTCTCATGGAAACTATGTGACTAGCGTAGACTATGTGTTTTATCAAGACAATGTCTCTCATAGAGATTGTGAGTCACATAGATACTATGTGTCTCATTGAAGAATGTAAATTTGGATATTCATGATATATGGGTCATTTAATTATATATTTAAGTTGCATTATTTACAATTCATTTGTGGTATTTCATTTTTTGTATTTCCTTCATGGTATTTACTATTTGGTATTTTCATTTGTGGTATTTACTTTGTGGTATATCATATATCATATTTCCATTGTGGTATTCAATTGTGGTTTTGGGTTTCCTTAGTAATTATTATTTTACTCGCCCCTAAACAGGCCATTCCCACTTGTGTTAGGTATTTTGCAGATGAGTGGCCTTTTGATAGAGTCCTTGGTGGACCAGGACAAGACAAATCAGTATGAGTTCTCGTAGGCCGAGGTGTTCCTATAACTTCGAGCAGTAGTCCTAATACCAATATCAACAGGTTGGACTTCTTGGTTTACATACATTCTAATTTTTTTGGGATTGTATTCTAGCCTAGTTTATATTAGTGTACTTTACATTCCTTTCATACTCTGTTGGTTGAGATATAGTGTATGCATGGATTTTATTTCTTCATTTTTCTTACATTTAAGAACATGTGGACTATATACATGTCTCTATGTACATGTACATAGTAAAATGCCTCACATTTATGGGATATTCCTTATTAGTGATAGTCACTAGACCCTTGCCTATTGGAGGTGGTCTTGGCATATTCATAGAATGGGATGCTCTAGGATGGGTCGTGACAAATTCCAAAATATTATTAATCTTTAATCACAAATATCAACCATTTTTTCATTATGACTGGAAGTAAAAGGGAACATATTTTTGAGGGGATATGTGGATACTAAAAAAATAAATCTTAATTAGTGATTAATGTAAGTGTCCTTGTGATTATTCAAAATTTTTTATCAAACAATAGTATTAACAGTTAAAAATTTTCTATTTCCAAAAACCCCATCGAATAAAAAAAATATAGCCACATGATTGATCATACTATGAATATCATGATGGTCACCAGACTCAATGGCTTGTGTGAAATAGTGAATCTACAAAACAATCCACTACATAAATTTTAAGAGATTTGGTAATTACCCAAACTAATGTTTGAATCCAAGCTCCAACATTGGAGATAGTCACCTATAACCAATCGAAAAATAAAATTTCGACATAACTTCTATTATTGAATCAACTAGTGAGTATCGAGTATGGATTTTCTATTATTCTATTTTAGGTCTATTTTAACAAATTTTTGGATATTAAGTGGAATGAAAAACATTTAAATTATTTTTATTGTTTTGGGGGGGAATTATTTCATTACTATTATGATATGATTCCACTAGATAAATTCTATATTAAATTCTGAATGGGTCATCTCTCTTTATAAATCCCTTATATTGACATTTTTTGTAGATAAATGTCATTCAAAATTCAAAATTACTTCACCACCATCTAGAGGTGTATGTTTTGTTACAAGATCACTATTTAAATCACTCTGATCATATGAATTGATATAGAGGGATACAATTTATTTATTGGTAATAATGTAACAACCTAGAATTCTAATTATATTAAAATTATGAAATGTTGTTAATAAAATTTTTTTCAAGCTACAAAAAAGGAATCCACAACATAATAAGATAAATATTTTAGTAAATCGATAATAAACATCGATGTGGTAAATAATTAATAGATAGTACCTTTCTAAGGTAAATAATTAATATGTGTTAATATTGAAAATTTTGTTTTCAATAAATATACTTTTCACTATATTATGTATTTTCTTATATAAATAATTATTTACCATATATAGAATTTTAATTTTGTAATTTTAATTTTTTTAAATCCCCAAAATAAAACTATCTTAATTTTTATTAATGTTATTTATCACATAAAAATAATTTATTTCAGAATAGTAAAAAATACAGATTTTAAAATTACCATAAATGTTATATAATATCAAAGTTCATTAAAAACATTTATAAATAAATAAATTTTATGGAAAATAAATCATTTAAGGTTGTTATTTTTAATTTATTGAACCCATGAATATAATTTAAGGGATTCTTATAAATATTTTTACAAAATATTTTTCACTAATATATTTAATAAAGTATGATCATGGGGAAAATTTGCATATAGATTAAATTTACATTCAAATGTATATTATATGATCAAAAATAATTTTTTTTCAAATAATTATAATGTTTAAAAATTGTTAATATATATATTCATTTCCCTTAAAAATTCACGTATCTTAATGGTGGGTTTTTATGTGTGACATGCCTAGGGAAATGCTTATTTTCCTCCAAAAAAAATAATATATTTCTAAAGTTATACCTATGTTTAATAATTATTTCAAATTTTTTTTATATTGTAAATTTAATTTTTGGGGATTAAATTTATATTCTAAGGATAAATATTAATTATCCAGATAATTGTGAATCAATTATTTTAAATTTATTATGGTGCTAATATAATATAATTTATTGTGGGAAAATTAAATTAAATTCACCTAAATAATAAATATTTTATTATTTATAAATATATAAATAATTATATTGACTCGAATTTATTATTTAATAAATACTAAATAAGATTAGTAATCCATAATTGTCCAAGTTTTGTATTTCTATATAAATAATTTTTTTTCATTATATGTGTTAATATAAAATAATATTTATTAATATATAATAATTGAATTGGATTACATAGAAGGATTTTTTGTTTAAAATTTAAATAAGTTCTTGTGAATTATGATATATTTTTAATCAAAAAATCACATTCAGAAATCAATAGTTACAAAGTTAAAAATTACCAGAATAAAATGTAAAACATAATTGTAAAGAAACTATAACATAATTAAAACATTATGGGTATACATGTGGTGAGTAGTTACAGACCATATTACACCCACGAATAAATTATTTTGAAAATTTGGTGTCACTGTCATTGGAATAGTATAATGTAAATGTTAAAATATAGAGGGTGATTCCAATGTTCACTTTTCATCTCCTATATAAGGGGATCACATAAATCTCCCTAAATAAATACATTACATTTTATTTTTCCCTAGAATTATTCTTATAGAGACTATACAATAATAATATATATATATATTTCCCTTACTGACACTAATTTATTTTAATCTCTTAAATTCCATGTTGATTTCCATGGTATGATCAACTCTCTAGCGTAGTATTATATCCATTATAAAATTTTCTTCTTAATCTTTTTCTTCAAAAAATAATATATCCACTTCATTTTAAATATATCAAAATAATAATTGTAATAATATTATATTATAATAATCTAATAATACATATTTATTTCTCTTAATCAGCCAAGAAGAACTATATAACATTTAGTGTGTTGTATGGACTACCAAATCAACAAAGCAACACAGACCATATTTTCATCAACGAATCAATTCATGGAATATTTTTTTATTGGTGGATATATATTTTAAATATAATTTAACTATTATTATAAAATTAAATCGATCATCTACCTTCATTCATTGACATTAATTGAAAAATGTAAGCATTACCCATGTGTATGTAATAACTATTGCATCCACGAGAAATAATATCAATTTTAAACGCCACCAATCATCATAGGATTACTAAATATATATATATATATATTATAAATTATGAAATAATATTAATAATATTAATGAAATTGTTATTCTATTTTAGGATTATTTATATCTATGTCCACACACATGATTAATTATGAAAACAAATTTGATTGAATTACCTCAAGTAACTAACATATGAATGAAAACTATATAATAGATATTAACTTTATTGTAATTAATTGGTCAAACTCAATTAAATAATGATTTATTTTTAAAAAAAGGTATCTAATTGACGTATAATTGTTATTTGAGGTGTTTTCATTGGGTACAAAATTAATAAGAAATGTGGTTTTGGTTTTCTTCACAATTTTTTTTCATTGATACAAGTATTTTATTTATGTGATTTTATTCATATTCAAGGTGTTTATACCACAAATTTTATAAATTATATTTATAATCCATTTTTAAAAAATAGGATATAAATAAAAAATTTATGTTATGACTTTCCATTGTTTTTTTATCAAAAGTTATTAAAGTGGTTAGGGTCTTCATATCAATTTCACCTCATTGGGGATGGTATTGTATTTATAAAAATAATTTTATGTATTTTGTATATATACATTCAATGAAGGATATTATATCATGAATTATCATCTAATAGTGATATAAAGGTACATTTTTATGCCCCATATTCCTATTTTGTTTAGGAATGTGTTACTAAATCCAACCGAATATTATTGCTCCCAAATCTAATTCTTTAAGAAATGTACACATTTATGAGAAATATTTTTATTTTATAGTTTATTAACTAACCATGGATATATTTTTATCATAATAATTTTTATTCAAGGTATTTACATGAAACTTAATAATAACATATTCATGTGGTTATTGATACAATTTTTCACCATTAATATGTATTATTGGTATATCAGATCTATTTCAGTGAGATTTAATTTTTTTATCATGAAATGTTTTATTCCATCATTGGATTATAATAAAATAGTTTTTTATAGAACATTATATTATTATGTCATAGTATTTGGTTTTAATAAAAATATTATTTTATTAATATTTTTAAAATCAAGGTTTTGAACATGATATGTTTGAACATAGGATTTTCCATTTTACTTTCAAGTTTTTTATCTACCATTTCAATTTTTTAAATGATAAAAATTAGGTCATTTAAAATAAAATATAATTAAGAGTACTATTAAAAATGATGGTTTCAAAAGAGATTTCACTACACCATTTGAAAAATACTTTTGAAATAGACACAAATCTAACTATTTTAAATCAATGGTAAAAATTATTTCTAATATTTGTTTTATTTTTTCACATATAATAGATTTTTTATTTTAATAAGGAGTAAACCAAATTTATTACACTAATATATTTATACTATTGTGTATATTTTTTATTTTATGGATTGATATCATGGTTACAAGAATCAAATTTTGAATCCATTCATGGGTTTTATCGTAGAAGAGTAATTTTTATGGGTTATTTTTCATCTATGTCAACATACTTCTATGTATTTTTTATTAAAAATTGGTTCTGTTATTTTGAATCCATCCACCTTATTTATCATGATGTATTATGATCATGTTAATCAATTATCGACTTATTCATATGACTTTTTTTCTGTACCATTTGAACAAAAAAGTTTACATAATTAATTTTTTAATATGTTGTCCAAAAATTATGTTGTTGTATTAATATATGGAAATTAATTGGAATTCTAAGATATGATATTACAAAATGGGTGATTATTTTAATGTTTACTGGATATTATTTAGTCATTCAATTTTTCTCCTTTATGTATTTTTCTCATGTTATAATTTGGATTAGAATGTGGAAAATTATTGGTGTATCATATATTATTATTCCAAAAAATATCATTATTGGAAAGTAGACTAAGTATTGTTTAAACATCCACTTTCAATATCTAGATGGGGTATTATCTTGTTGTCCATCTTATTTATATGGGTATATAAACTGAAAATTTCAATATTATTGAATAATAACATCTTATATTATAGTAGTTGGAATCTATGTTTCTCATTATAGAGATAGTCACATTTTATTGTGTAAGTGGTTGAATAGATAATGGTATGAATTGTTTTTATAACTGTAATGTTGAATATATTGGAAAAATTCAACTATTTGGTGGTAATTAAAAATATATATCCAATTGATTAATAAAAAGGTATCATGAGAAAAATTGGTTTAGTTTTTGTGCATTCCACTAAACATAACATGGTACTATATCTGAAAATTTCATTAACAATTGAATGTATTGATAGTATTCTTGATGAAATGCATATTTTTATTAATCAAGGACAGCAAATAAAGAATTGATGACTATCAATACACATTCAATCAGTATGAGATAGGTACTTTTAAAATCCATGATTTAATTTATTTGAATGGGAATAGAACTCTTTCTAATTAAATTTATTATAGATTCATATATTTAACTATTACAACCATACAATATATTTCATATTAATTTAGTGATTGTTTCAATTAAATGAAACAATTGTCAATGCATTTATATCACCCCTTCATTGCATTATTCTTCCACTACATATGGAGAAATGTAATACATGTGACATGTTTATATGGATAACATGTGTGAAATAATTTTTTTGATCCATTGAATACATATAATGAAATATATCTTTTTCATATAACTAGAAAAAAATCTATTTGATACATAGAAAATATGATCCATTAGAATATGTTTTTTCTTAAAACTCTAATTCAGTAAACTTGAAAATATTCTTTAAATCTAAGGGATTAAATAATATTTATTTATTAAGTATTTATGGATTGTTGTATAAATTCTTTTATATCTATTATCAGAGCATGTATGTTTTTATTGTACTAGATCAAGGAGTGTGAGTATGGCATGTAACAGATACAACAAATGTAGTCAAAATTTCGAGGATAGTTTTCTAATATCACGCATAATCCATATTTTAGAATACTAAATGATGGTTTATACTATCATTTTTTTTAAAATAGTACATCAATATTATAAATTTGAACCTTTTGATCTTATAATTTTACTAAGAAATATTTATTATATTTTCCAAATGGACATGAAAATATAGTGCATGTTACTGTTGATCTAAAATTATAATTAATAAAATCATTATTAATAACTTAATAGAAACATACCGAAGAGATTCTCAAAAATGAAATCCCTTGACAATATTCTAGATCCTTCTAGATCTAATATATTCTTTAGTAAAAATATGAGAATATGATATCCTAATACCTAATCATTATATCCATATTAAATTAAATTATTATAAATTTTAAAATCATCCTTTAAACAATATCAATTGATATCTATAATTTAAATGATAAATATTATTTATCAATATTTATTTTTATGGGATTGTATTTATATGATATATTTTCCATGGAATGATTGGTGTGGAATTTGGTTGGTTGTTTAATTTTGGGGAGTTCAATTTTCATCAATTTGATTCCCATCTATCTTTTTATATTTTAAAATTTTTTAGAAAGAACTAAAGATTCCTACATAAATATATGTATATGGAACTGTTTTCCAAAGGCAGGTGGTCATTTGGGGTTTTAGACACAATGAGGCATAGGAACACACACTGGTTGAGAGGATGTGATGTAGGGATTATCACATGGTTGGGTGGGATTGATTCCGATTTTGAGGATCTCCTGTATTTTTATGAAATGTATTCAAATCACTTCCTATTATCAATATGGTATTGGTTACCCTAAAAAATATAATAGGTTAAATATATTTTCATGCAATTATAGGGGGACTTATGTTGGTGGATCCATCTGTATGTATCTGAGGTTCTTCATCCATTTACATTTTGTGGGTAGCTTATATAAATTGAATATATATATATAATAGACACTCTAGTGTTTTTTATCTAGTGTGGAAATAAATATCTAGTGGATGAGATTAAGCCTCTATGAGATATACTGTGTATACTATCTATAACAAAAATCAAGACCCATATAGTTCATTTGTACTGTGATGTTTATTTTCAAATGGAGAGGAAAAATATGATGGCACATGGGATTCTGGTGTTTGAGCAAAAACATCCTGGATGAATCATATGTATCTAGTTATATCAAAATTTGTATTTATCATAGTACATTCATTCCCTTTAGATGTTCCTTAAGGTATATATTCTTTTCCATTTGATAGTCATATCATTCAACTTATCAGGGATTACACACTATTGTAAAACCAGCTAATGGAGATTCATGATATCAATCATGCGCTAATTGAAATTACATGAGCCCATATTATCTATGTTCACTGTGATATAAAAGGGATAAAAATACATTATCTTGATTCTACACAAATATAGGGATTTTTTTGGTGGATATACCTTTGGATTATTGATGTTGAGGTTGGTACATTAGAATGGGTCTTTCATATTATGGTTATGGAAAAAATCTGTCATCAAAGTTAAATGATTTCTCAAAATATTTTTTTGATGAGAGATGATGATCAGCCTACATGGGTGATTGTGCCCTGATGGATGGGATGTTAATGACATTGTGTGATTGACACCCACGTGGATGCCCATTTCAATTCCAGATTAGGACAGAGGGATAAGTCTTACATATACTAGTTTTGGATCAATCCAGATTCATCATTGTTAAATTTCCTATGTCTTACAAACTAATGATTCCCTTTTTATAAAAGATCCTTCTTGATGTGAATTGTATGATCAATGTAACACCATATGATCATGTGAACAATTATTGGCCCAATACAGGTTTTCCAATTAACATGTTTTTTATCTATATCACTAGACATTTAACATCATTCAATTTGGCCCATTATGTACAAGAGTTTAAGGTAGTAAAACATTGAAAAAGTTGTAGGATGTTCATGTTCGTGATGAATATGGGCCTAATAAGGGGGATGATACATAACAGATTAATTGAAAACCAAAAATTAACTGCACTCCAACATCCTTCTGAGTGGGATATTAAAATATTTGTTTTTAATGGTTCTTGGTTTCAAATTTATGAGATATTATATGGGATAATCATACCAGGGATGGCCTAGAACAATATAACATTTATAGTTCATCCATGGGGATTGAAGACACACAAGGATTAGAAATAAATCCTTTGATATCCATGACTTGTTTGGTTGATAACTCAAAGACCTTATAAATCAATAGAATAGTCAAAGATATATATCCATTATACTTTTAAGGGATATAAAGGCTTGCATCTAAATGAGGTTTTTGGGGGTGTGGTATGATTTATGAATTCAGGTTCTTAAATTATGCCAGAAGAACCATGTTATTTATATGGGAAAGGTGAGGCTCTTTTGGTATTTGTTAAGGGGTGATAATGGATGATGTCTGTACAATTTATCACTATATTTAAGGAAACAACTTACTTCACTATATTTTAACATCAAGTGGCATGGAAATTATAATTCTAGATTAGCTTTATGCAGTAAAGATTTATTTTCTTGTAGTTTCATTTACATTCAACCAGGAGGCTTCCCTTGTAGTTTAATCATCATGCAGTAAGGATGTGGGAATCAATGTGAAACAATATTCAAGATATATAAAACAAAAAAATAAATACAATTGCAGATATGATTCATACATAATAAAAATGGCCTTTTATGGATTACCCCTATGAAATATGGGGTTATTTTTTATCTATTATTGAGGAACAAAAAATTGAAGATCTGGGCATCATTACATATCCTGTGATGATAGGAATCAAGTCACACATTTTCTTAAATGGGATACTCTTTTTGCTGTTCTAACCTATGGATAGTTATGGTCATTGTTTCCATTCATTATTGTTGATGGGTCTAATATTAGAGGATTGAGAATCAAACCATTTCTAGTGATTCTAGGAATCTATCCACAAGTAGTTCTCAAGGAATAATGTAGTTTGACTTAATTCAACAAGGATGTATGCATACCGATCTATGATGGTGTATTTCAGTTGTACCCATGGATGAAAATATCACTCTCAAAATATATCCATCGAAAATAGGAATCAATACACCTATAGTTCTTGATACATGATCTAATGATGCTTGTCTAACCTATACACATAGTGGGGGAATTATTATTTTATATTTTTAATGGAAGTGTGTATCATGCCTTAGGAATCACAATGTATCCTATGTTGTTAAAATGGTGGTCTCATATAACTCAAGAATATATTATTGGTATGAGGATATCTTTAACTGTAGTGGTCCACGTGGTTGAGGTCCATGGGAATGTGGAAATGTAATTTGTGGAAAGGGAAAATTCTTGCAGTTTAATATAATTCATTAAGGCCTCAAGGTATTCATTTTATGTTCATTTATTCAAAACCATTCTGAACCTATAGTGAGTTTTCATACCTTTATTTTGAAGAAAATCCATTTATGATGATTATAATATAGCATGATCTTTTCATAGTGTGAGAATCAAGGAAATAAAATTGGTCCTCTCAACATTGAATAGTATATTAATGATAGGGAATGGGAATTTGTATCATGTGTTTCTTGGGCCAATATATACGATGGAGTTTTCCCTACACATCTCATTGAAATTAGAATAAATCCATATGTAGTTCTTATAAAGAGTTGGTCCTTGTGTGGTGATAACATTCTCACAGGGACACTGTACTTCTTCCCTCTTTTGAACATCTATAGCTTGTAGTCGGTGAGTCATTATTGAGAATTTGTTTCCTATTTTGTTTAATATTATACAGTTTGGATGTATTCCATTTATTTTAATTTTAAATGTTAAGGACCATTTTCATACCATTGAACATCATTTGTTTGGATTTGATATTCTATATAGTTTAATATCATGTTGTTAGGACTCAGGTCTCTGGATATGAATTAAAATTAAACATTGGAGGGTCTATGTAGTTTCATTTCATGTGGTTATAATGTATGTCTGTAAATTTAAAATCTTGTGGTCTGGAATCCCTTTCATATATTAACAACAATTGATTGGGATGAATTTATTCATTTCAATATCGTAAAAATATGAAAATTTTGTATAGTTTAAAATCATATGGCGAGGACTTGTTCTGTACATTTTAATTTCAAATTGTCATGGAAGGAGATGTTATGTAGTTTAATGTCATGTTTCTTGGATTTGATGCTTGATTATTGTTGTCTAATGTATTTCTTGAGATATATCTCATCTGTATGGGGTGTAATACAGTCTCAAACCAATTTTTTCAAAGAGTTGTATCCATTGTGACATGCCCTATTTATGATATAAAGACCCTTCCATTTGGGTTCTAGCTATGGAGACTTCATCCCTAGTATCATTGGGATTATAAGAGCTAGAAACCATTTATTATAGAGGAATTAATGGGGGTCGGAATTTTTATTGAATGGTTGCGCGATATAATTATGATGGAATTCAAGGTTTTTCATTGTAAAAATCCAATTCTCATCGTGTAATCCAATCTCATTTAGATTATTTTACAATTTCTCATAATTAGATAGTTTTATGGAAATATCTATTTGATGTGAGGGAAACAATAATTATATATGAAATAATTCATTAGTCCCTCACACCAATATTTATGGAGTTTCATATATAGAAGTATGTGTGGTGGTATGATATGTACATAAAACATGGTGGTGTTTATTTTTCCTTTGATTCTGGTCTATATCCACCATTTTCTGGAGTTTGTTTGAAAATTTCATATCAAATGATTTATATTATTCCATTGTTTACTAACTGATAATTGGATGGGTGGTTGGATTCAATGTGGACCTAATGTTTCAATTTCTTCCATTCTATTGAACTATAGTTAATGTCATTGTCCATCAAATTTTTGTGAGGGATCACAAACCTGATGGCGATATGAAACTTTTTATGATGGTTATAGTGTTCATTTCGACATCCACAACGTGTATTTACTCATACTATTTAGAGAATAAGTCTGTAGTGGTAATGATGTACTTGGACTTTGTAGTTGTGGCTGAGGGATTTGACACACAACATCAATTCGCTAAATGAAAAAATAGGTAGGAATATTTTGATATATGTGTAATTTGAAGGGTATAATGGATGATGTATCCATGGATGTGGAATGAATGAAATTACCTAGTGAATTCCACACAGTGTCATGTTATCATTTAGTGGAAATAACCCAGCCTCCTAATTCGGTGGATGATCATGGTCCATGACAAATGAGCATTGAAGAAGCCATCATAGATTTCTTCCATGATAGTCTGAATCTATATATCTATAATGCATATGATGACGATTCCATCAAGACCATTATTGTAGGGGGATTATTCCCCTTTGGGTCACCCCACAGGATAATTTTTGATCAAATATTCTGAATCTATTCCTTTAAATATCAGTTTATCAAGAGAGTCTGATTTATGAAATAACCAATAATGGGCTCGAATCATCCATTGGAGGATATCAGTTAATCATTCCCTGGGGTGATTTTGACATGATAGGTTTCTTCTATATCATAGATGATGATCGATGAGATAAGTATTCGGTGTGTGGAATAGAAGATTCCATCATCATGGTCATGGTTAGCCATGATATTGGATATATTATTCAATTCATTGGTCCAAACATTATATGATCAGGAAGAATAATACAATGTGGTCCCAAAGGGGAGTTATTACATTAGTCCCCTAATGTATCTGGTGATGAGGGAAAATTCATCATTTTTTGAAAAAATATTCATCATATATCATCTTTATTAATACATATGAATATCCTTTGATATTAAGGGAGGATATCTACAGCTGTTTGTCTAGTTTAAATCCACTGATGAGTGATTTGTATTCATCATCATTGTTGGTGCAACTTTCAAATAGTGTGTAATATTTTTAGAAATATTCAATTTCTAGTGAAAATTAAATTCCATATTCCAACCTAATTGATCATTTTATTTTACATGCTTTTCATTCTTATAGTAATAGGTGATTCATCAAAGAACGTCTCCCATGTCCAAGGAGAGTCATGGGTGTACAAAAGATTTGGGAGTTTGGTGTCTATTTATTTACATTCAAGGATGGAATGTTTTGTTAGGAAATCAAAAAGGGGTTTCCAATTCATCCCCTTTTTCAACATGAACTGGATGTCATATTATTTTTAAATGACAATGCATCGGTCAAAAAATATTGTTAGCATGGGTCGACGAAGGAAGTACCATATTATAACAATATGAGTGATTAGAAGGGCTTAATGTTGTAGCAAGTAATTCTTAATCTTCTTCCCTACAAATATTAGTGAAATACAGTTATTCTCGATATCCAAGAATCAGTTATCAGAACCTAGCAATTTTTTGCTAAGATTATAGATAATTTCCCCACTCACAACATCATTATTCTATTTGAGGAGGGTGCCAAGTGATCATTCCAGGGTTACCACATATAACATGATAAGATTTATCTCAACTAGTGGCATCAAGACTAGTGGGTATAGTATATACCTATTGATAATTTTAATGTTTTCGTTGTAGTCTGCATCCCATTAGAAGGAGATTCCATTCATCTTAATCATGGTAATGGGATTGTTTTTTTGGACATGTTGACTATATATCCCCAAATGTAAGTGATGTTCCCATGGATTTCTCTATATTCATTGAAATTTCATGGGGATATATTTCTAAATTATTCCTAATCTTCTCCAGCTAGACCACAATGGAATGGTGTCATATCATAAAGCAATGGAACTTAAAAAATGTTACCTTGAAAGAACATTTCATAAGATTCATCTCAGCACTATGTTGTAGTAGCTTATCGAACACTATTTGAGGATCGGTGAAGCGATCACATCCCTATTGAAATATAAAAACTATGACTTCAACAAAACATTCTTCTATAATTCCCATGAATCGCATTAACATATGATTCATTACACATTGAAAGTGGATAGAGTGTTCTTTTATCCAAATTGAATGTTCTGATATAAAATGATACCTATGATCACTCTGAGAGAATTATATTCATTGTTTGTAGTGGCCACATTTATGTGATTGTATCCTAAATACCCATCAATGGATGAAAGAGTTTGGACAAAAGTAGATGCATCGATCAAAATTTATTTGATTGAAAATGGGCATTCATCCTCTGGACAACATTAACTGTGGTGTCTGAAATATATACAGAACTTAATCTACACATTTATTTTACTGATGTGTAAAATATTGGAAATCCATCCTTATTATTTCACATATAGGAAAATGTTTTCATTGATTAATTTTTAATCATCCTTATCTACACTGGTATCATGAGAGGGGAACATCCTCATGGATACCTTCTTGAATAAATAATGGTCATCAGATAAGTTGTGATGGTTGAAAGCCACATATGGATTTAGTCCGATCGTTTTTATATAGGTTCAAGTGAACACATAATGTTGTTTCTTTTTAAATTCATTATATATATCTTCATATTTGAGTTTTATGGAGGAAATAATCATTTTAGGATATGGGACTTCATCTACTACAATATTTACCCACCTTATATTATCAATGGTAGTTGAGACACATTCCTCATATGTAGGATGGGTGTTCTTGAGGTCGTCCTCCTCTCCATACTCCTCCAAGTCTATAGTGGAATTCACAGATGGAGATGGAAATATGGGGGAATCTCGTTCACTGTCAACATGAGACAGGCCATCCGATGATACATTATCACCAACTACTTCTAAAGTCATTGAATAATGTTTTTGGATAATTTATTGTTTTGTAATTTCACATGGGATAATAGGGGAATTGACCTCTAGGGTCATATCTATTACCTCAACTAGATTTTAGGGAAGCACATAGTAATTATTCAGCATTATCCATGTATTTATAGGGTTGGTCTTCAATACATTTGGGGTTTAAACCTGTATTTAATCATTCTCTATAGTTTGTTTTCCTCCCCTTTTATACATACCTGATTCTTTAAATGTTGCTTCACATGTCTCAAATATAGTTCATTCACCAGTTAATATAATGACATTTCCATCAATGGGTGATTTTAGAAATTGATTGAATGTTGAAGGTAATTTCTTGTGGTTGTGTAGAATGTGTCTTTTGAGAAGGATGTTGTAACACCTCAGGATTTCAGAGTAAGTTACCTCTTTAAAGAAATTCAACAGCTTCTACTACATGAAGCACCTCGTTCGAGAGCACCACAACTTACCAAACTTGTCGTTCAAAACGAGATTATGCATAATATTAACGGAATTTTTAATTTTATACACTCTGTATAATTTTAAAATCCATATTACGTTTTTCTTATATATAATATAAGAAAAAATTAAATTTTTTAGATAAAAGAATTATTTTTCAAAAAAATAAATTTTACCAACTTTTAAGGGTGAACCCTTTTTTTAAAGACAATATTTAGCACTTTAATATATTAAATTTGACCTAAATAAACTTCTTCATTAGAATTAGAACATAAAAATTTATTTTGGATAATTTTTTGGTGTTTTTATAATAACATTCAAATTTTAAGGAATAGTTAAAAAATACTACATTTTAATTGGAAACAACTTTTTTAATCAAATAATTCATACTGTTAAATTATACACTTGAATGGTTTTAATGTATAATAAAATTATAATTTTATCATTTAATAAAATTTTTGTCATTTTAATTAATTTTACATTTTGATTTGACATAAACACAAATCTATTTTTGATAGTTATTATTTCGAAAAAACCTATTTTCTTGTTTTCACAACGGTAATTAATTTTAAATAAATTACTGAAAATTATATGTATTGAATATGGTAAAGAAGAAATAATTTTTTAATTTGGAATATTGAAATTATCTTTAGGTTAATTTTTGGTATTTTTCTAAAAACATTCAATATTTGATAAATAGTGAAAAACCCTGTGTTGTTGATAAAAACAGACATTTTTGTATAAATAATTATTTTTAAATTTATCATAAAGTTAAAATTGATACATAATACATATATATTACTACAGTTTAAGTCATTGGAGTAATTTTATAAGAATATTATATATATCGAATTTTATTTAATCTTTTCAAAGTCTTCTTACCCACCTTCCCAGGACATTTACCATCCTTCTAGGGACATTTATAATTTTCGTAAAACATAATTTTACCAATTTTATGAATTGAATTTAATAAATCTGAGAGACATGGTTGACATTTATAAGTAAAATGTTGTTCAATAGGATGAAAATAATTTTTGGTGAATACTAACTTTTGAATTTTATTTACCACGGTTAAAAGTAAATATGTAAATTTAAGGTAAAAATGGCATTATAATTACCCCCAACACATGTACTAATTATATTGGATATGTTTATATCAACAAAAATAAACCTTATGTCATAAATATTATCCTTTTTATCAACATGGATTATATTAGGACATTAATTATATTTTATTTAAAGAAATTTTAATATTGTTAAATTCAAATTTTAATAAATAAACCATTTTTTAATATAGGGTTATTCATAAGATAAATTCAACTATAGATATTAATTATAAATCTAAAAATAATCATACATAATTCTATTTTATTTATAATTTTTATCCAAAATTTAACTAAATTTATTTATGACACAATGATGATGTAGTAATTACCTACTTAATGAAATATATAATTAATTGATATTATAAATATTAAAATAAATGTAATTTGATAATTTTGATTCCATCCTAGAATATTATATATAAATATAACATGTTACTAATGATTCAATATATACTTTTCTAAGTCATCAAGTTGTTATGAATTTCACAAAATCCAAATACTAAATAGTTTCAAAATTGACTTCAATGTGTTTTTAAAACAAATACTATTGAATTAAATGATATAATATTACTAAAATATAATATTAAGAAAAATAAAATATATATGGTTAGATATGTCCTTAATTAACCACTTCAGGTTCTCATGGAATTTTGTAATAAGTTTATTTACCATATAGTGTTGGAATACAAGAAAAAATGGTAAAAGTTAAAATATTTAACTAAGAGTTAAATCTAAAAGATAAAGTTAGCATGGTCACATAAAAAAGCCTAAAACCTATTGGTTTAAAGGTTTTTATCACATCCCTAAATTATCATTGAAAAAATCCATTTTGAGATATTATAAATAAAAATTATATCATAATAAATTAATATTTCAAAAATTTTCTAAAGTTCCCCTAACCTCCATTATAAAATAGTACTTCCACTTCTCTTAAATTCACAACACCAAAAAAATTTGGATCTACCTGTACCTTCTCAAATATCCTCCAAAATACCCTCACATAAAAATAAAGGCCTCCTTTTGATCATAAATCCATCTTTTGGATCTATTTTTTTCAAATAAAAAAGGAAGAACCCAAAGAAGAGGTAATTATTTCATCACCTCTTTCAAAGTAATTTTCTTCTTCCACTTCCTCATTCTTTTTTGTTTACATACCAAAATAATTACCCTATTACCTTCTACATATTGAGATGTTATTAAAAATATTGTACAACCATATTCATTATTCTATCCATCCTTATGAATGATAATGTCACCATACGTGCCTACGTATGACTTACCGTCTAAACATTGTGGAGTAGTTTGTTATCCAAAACATCATTATTTGGATGGGTATAATAATGAGTATAATTTATATAAATAATAAATTTAACATTTTAATGATTCTTTTAATTTAATAGACTAACAAATTACATATTATTTCACCACTATTAGAATGTTATCATCGCTTGTGCGTACGTATGGCTTACCATCTCCACGACGCAATGTTATTCATTTCCACATTCACCTTTCAACGATGACTATAAAAATATATATTATTAATAAGAAGATAACATATGAAATAATAATGATACTAAATATATATATATATACATATATCTCATTCTCTAACTTCTATTCAATATGATATGAAAAATTAAACAGAGTGTATGTGTACGTACGGCATATCATCTCCCTAAACGGTGTTTTCCATTTCATATATCTATCTATTGTATATATTTATATTCTGAAGATATAAGATACATAAATACTTTTTTATATTTTGGAAGCAATTAAATCATGATATAAGCAATACGATCAAGAATTACAAGTGAAATCACTTACTATAAAGAAAGTGATTATTACTAGAAATGTAATTTTAACATAGAAATAATTATTAAATAGGAGGTATATAACAATTAATGAATCTTGTATGATATCATGAATATAAATATGGTTATGGTATAATTTAATAACATATTATCGTCATTATAGGAGAGGTTAAATGTACCTTCTACCAAATTAAAGTACATGGTAAGGGTTAATTCCTCAATCTCAATATTATCCGTGATTGTTTATGTGTATGTTTTTACTAGGACATATTTATTATCCATGTCCAAGATTCATAAAATAGTTTTAAAAAGGATTTTTTAAGGGACTCTATAACTAATAAATTAATTTAAATGGTTTAAATATTAACTCTTATAAATCATTCTCATTAATGTTATTGTTTTTAAAATGGTTTTAAGGATTTATTTATATAAACATTAATGTTTTAAATTTTTGATTCCATTCAAAATATTCAATTTGGTATGGTACACTATGATTAAAAAATACCTTCCTTTCTAAATTTTGTTCCTTTTAAATGATATCATGAATAATGTATATTTCACTCAGAGAGTATTACTGATTATTTTCAACAATGTCAACATACTTTATTGGATATTATTCATCATTGTGGTTGATTTATTATAATACAATGTTCGATATTATATTGACTGAGTTATGATATGTTTGACTATGGATGTTTTGTTCTTATACCATTCATGGACTATAGTTAATGTATTGACATTTCTTATGGTAGTTTTAATATGAATTTTTATGTTATGTTTAACCCTATTATTATGTGGAATGAATTGGACTTTTTAAGTGATGGGTGGGTACCTCTATATCCACTCGATGCATTAGTAGGTCTAATGATACAAACTAGTGTTTTTCTCAAGGCCTTGACATTGTTTTTATTTTTTGTCTCGTCACGAGGCCTGGAATATGTGGTTATGATGTCCGGAATTATTAATTATCCCATTATGAAATTAGTTATTACATGTTATTATTTGACTAGTAGAATATACATGTTCTTGTTTATATGGTAAGGTTTGATTTATTTTTTCCATATTATGTTCAATTTGATGTCTAAAAGGTTGTTGTTTTTTATTACACATTTTTCCTTAAAAGATTAAAGATTCTACTAAATTATTTTCCATTATTGAACATATGATATCACCCCATTCTTATGTTTTGTTTTTTTAGATTCCAAGAGGTGTATAATGATTTATATGCATGTTTAAGGTTGGGGAATTATGGCATTCTCAATGGATTATTTATGTTCTGTCTATGTTTGAATGTGTTGTGTAACATTCATGTATGTAATCTATTTTCCAAGATTGTTAAACTGGTCGTTCCTTTGGGACATTATTTCCTATTGTAATGCTAATGTGTTAAAATAATGAACTGCCTCTGGGATTTTGGGTTAGGTATTTATAGTTGGTATTAGAGGATGTATAGATAAAACATTGTAAATTGATTTAGATAAACTTTGATTAGGAAACAATATCATATGATTGAATTTGAGGATTAGTATATAATAACATCAACAAATTATTGTATTGTAAATATTATTTAGGTTTTCCAAACACTACATCCCTATATGGATACTACATGTGGACGTGGTTCTGGAACATATGTACCTAGGGGTAAAAACTCTGACAATGAGTTTTGGGCTTGACCTGGAGTATCCTCAGAAACATCAATGAACCTTACTATGCACATGGATTGACACTCCCTATTGATATGATTAGGATAATTCCCATTTTCATTAGAAATCATTATGAATGAATAATGATTAAATATGTCAGCAATGAAAAAAACATTTGGATTATGATACTGTTTGTGTGAAAATCTTCTATTAATGTTGGGAATTTTTATAGTTTTTGGATTATACATTTGGATTTGATCTAACCTAGTATATTTCATCATTTTGAAATGGTGTCCAGTTTAAGGAATGAGAACTCAATAAATACACATGATCCAAAGAGTAAGAATGATCATATATTTAATGGGACGAATAGAAAATTTAGTAGGGAATTAGTCTCCCATATATTCTCATCATATGATGAAATAATATCATGTGTTAATAATTATGTAATGAATACTCTTGGCCATATGTATTTGAATGTAAGACAAAGATGAAGAGGATGGTAGAGAGAAATATTGATAAAGGGAAGAAGGGAAACAATGATTTTCCCATATGTTATAAATTTGGAATGAATCGCCCTGTGAAGTGCTTCAATGGAATGAGAGTTTGTTATACGGGTGGAGAAAAACGACACCAAGCTCACGATTTCAAGGGTGAGAAAAAGGTTTCATATGTACAATGATTCATCTGCAAGGTGTTGGGACACTACGTGAATCAATTTCCAAATCATCAGAGTATACCCCAAATGATGCAATTTGATAATAATAATGTAATAATTCTACCATAGATTAAGAAAAATGATTATTGATATTTTTTTGTTATTAAAGAATTTTGTCATTTGACTTTTGTATTAATGACGTAGAAGTTATAATAATTATAGTGTATATAAGGATTTTACTACATTTCTATTTCATTAAGGATTTGGGATTGTATGTTACTGTCAAAAGTGACTCAATAGCAAGTTAATATTTTTGGAAAAAACATGGATGAGGGAAAGATAAACATTAATATGGTCCTGATACCGGTGTAGCGATTTTGGAATAAGAGATGATTGAATTGGATAAATTACATTGGATATTTTTGACTACCTTGAAACTAATTAATTATTTTTTCCCCATAATTGTAGGAGGATACATCATTTATGGATATATAGAGTATATCTAGAATTCTATGTATTATAGAAGGAATAATGAAGTGCATACATATTAAAATATGGTTTTATTTTAATTGAGGGTGTTACCATGATTTAATAGAATATATGATAATGGTATTAAAATGTTATTACGGGGAAAAAGAGAACTTTATTATGTTTACCTTATAAATTTTTGACTATGAGTTTGGACAGAAGTATTTTGGATAAGTCTAATAGTCGGAATGGAATATCTTGGACATTGGATACTATTTTCTAAGGTTAAAGAATTTCATAATATTATAGTTTTATTATTATAAAAAGTACAATCGGGAAGTCAGGAAAAAATCTATCGCATCCATCAAGCCCGCGATACTTGAACCCGCAACTGAAGGACGACAAGGGTGCTTCACCATTCATTAGCCTACGTGATATCCTGGTTTTTATAATGTAGTTTTTTAAATGGTCTGACTTATGAATTATATATTCATTTTTTTAAACATATATTATTAGGATAAATAAAATATTTTTGAGTTATATTATCTTTTATATTAAAAGATGAGTTTGTGGTCAAAATTAGTTAATGGGTAGAACTCTACTTATCATGTATTCTTTTTCTATTATTTGAATAAATTATGTCTTAAACATTTGGGAATTGATATTAAAACTAAAATTGTGTTATCCTATTACCACATTTTTTGTTGAAACAAAGATATTTTAAATCGTCTTAAATTTATGGATTTTAGGCTCTCAGTTTTCCATTTATTGTTCACCAGTTTGTGATTCATGACCTCAAACACTTGCTATAAATATTTATGTTTTTCCTCCAATTATGTGTTTTTAATTTCCACAAACATTCACCTATTCAAAATAATAATTTTGTGGTGACTTTTTCATTTCCATTTACCTATTATTAAGTCTAAATTTTATTAACCCTATTTCTGATGGTGGTTTTCCACTATGGTAGTTTCTATTTTCAAACTTTTATTTATAATGAAAAAATTAAAATTACGAGGTTGAAAATTATTGAAGGAGGGAAGAATTTTACAACCAAGGATTTCATTATATTTTAACTCTTTAATGTAATTCAATATCTTTCCCTACACACAACATGGATTTCAAGTGCATCACAACTTACTAACATAGATGTTCCAATAGCGGTTTGAATAGTATTAAACTGTATTTTGAATTTTATATACTCCATATAATTTTACCATCCATATTATGTTTTTATTAGAAATAATAATATTCTTCTTCTTTATAATAGAGACATAAAATTTTATTTTGGATAATTTTTAGATGTTTTTCTGATAACATTTCTATTTTGATGAATAATAAAAAATTTCATTTTATTTGAAAACAAATTTATTAATCAAAATAATTTATATTGAAAAATTATAAATTATAAAGTTTTTTAAGTATAATTAGATTCTATTTTTATCATTTAATATAATGTTCATCATGGGATATAATTTTACATTTAAATTGTACATAAACACATATCAATCTTTTGATAGTATTTATTTCTCAAAAACCTGCATTATTGTTTTAACAACTAGAATCAATTTAAAATTAATTAATGAAACTTATATTTTATTGAATTTCGTAAAAATTGACATCTATTTTGAAATTTTAATAGAAAAATTAGCTTTAAGAGTATTTTTAATAATTTTCTGGAAACATTCAATTTTTGATGAATAGTGAAAAACAATGTGTTGTTGATGAAGACGGACTTTTTCATTTAAATATTTATTTTTAAATTTAAATTAAATTAAATATAGATACATAATACATTTATTAGTTAAATGTAAGGCATTAGAGTCATTTTAGAATAATATTATATATATATATATAATTTTATTGAATCTTTTTAACGTCTTTTTACCCAACTTCTAGGCACATTTGAAAATTTGCATAAAAAGTAATTTTAACAATTATATTTATTTAATTTCAAAAATCCAACTGAAAATGTTGAAATATGTATTTAAAATGTGGTTCAATAGGATTAAAATAATTTTTGGTGTATAGTAACTTTTTTAATGTAATTTAACACTGTTAAAAGTAAATAGGGTAATTAATCGTAAAACTTATATTATAACTACCCAAACACAAATCCTAATTCTATTGTAAAATTGTATTTCGACCAAAATAAACCATAATAAAATAATATGACCCTTTTTTAAACACATGGATATGATTAAGATATTTATTATATATTATATAAAGAATAGTTAAAAGTGTTAAATTCAAATTTTAATAAATAAAAATTTTTTTAATATAGGGTAATACATTAGATAAATTAAAATATAAATATTCATTAGAAATATAAAAATAGTTCCTAAATCATTGAATTTTATTTATAAATTTTAGACGTAAAATAATTAAATTTAATTATGACAGAATGATTGTGGAGTAATTATCTTTTTAATGAAATATTAAAATAATTGATATTATAAATATTAAAATAAATTAGAATTGAAATTTTTGATTTCATCCATAATTTTTCTAGGTGAAAACGACTTGATATGGATTATTAAATTTATTGTTTCAAATTAATAAAGCTGTAATGACTTTCACAAAAACTAAATACTTAATAGTGTCAAAATTGACATAAATGAGTTTTTAAAAAAAATACTATTTTATTAAATGATATAATATTCCTAGAAATATATGATTCGTCCAAAATATTTTTATAAGGTTATATATGTTTTTAATGAACAAATTTATGTTCTCATGGAATTTTATAGTATGTTTATTAACCATATAGTGTAGGAAAACAAGAAGATATGGTAACAGTTAAACTATTTAACTAACAGTTAAATCTCAAAGATAATGTTAATATGGTGCCCTAAACGTGTTTTAAACCAATTGGTTGAAATTATTGTGACCGATAAACAGCTTATCTTATAAATAAATCGATTTTTTGGTATTATAAACTGAAAATGATTTTATAATAAATTAGTATTTCAAACTTTTCTTAAAGTGCCCCGCACCTCCCTTATAAAAGGGTACTTCCCCTTCTCTTAACATCACACCACCAAATCGATTTGGCTCATCCAATCAATTCTAAAATATCATCCCAACTTCACTCACATTAATTTATATGCCTTAATTTTATTCTAAAACTAACCTATGTATCCCTTTTGTTCAAAACAAAAGGAAGAACCCGAAAGAAGGTTATTATTTCATCACCTGTTTCAACGTGTTTTTCTTCTTCCACATCATCTTGCTATGTTTTTTTCATACCAAGATAATTACTACAGAACATTCTACATACATAGATGTAATTATAATTATAGTAAAACCATATTAATTATCATATCCATCCTATGAATGACAAAGTCACCATACGTGAGTACATACGACTTATCGTCTCTACATTGTGGTGTAGTTTGTTATTGAACCATTCATTATTTGGATGTGTATAATAATGATTATAATTTATGTAATAATAAATATAACATGTTAATGATTCTTTATATTTAATATAACGTTAAATTACATATGAGTTCACCATCAATTGAATTATATCGTCGCTCTGGCGTACGTACATCTTACCGTCTCCACGACGTGATGAGATTCATTTCCACGTTCACCATTCAACGATGATTATGAAAATGTATATTATTAATAAGAATTTAACATATGAAATAATAATTATTCTAGATATATATATATAAATATTTATTTACATATATCTCATTCACTTACTTCTATTCAATATGATATGAAAATAAAAACGACATTTATGCGTACGTACGGTCTACCGTCTCTATAAATGGTGTTTTCCATTTCTTATATATATATATTATACATATTTATATTCTAAATATATATATGATATATAAATATTTTTTTAAATTCTGGATGAAATAAAATCATGATATAAGTGATATGATCCAGAATAACTAGTTAAAACACGAACGATAACGAAAGTGATTATTACCCGAAATGTTATTTTAACATAGAAATTATTATTAAATGGGTAGTATAAAACCATAAATTAATCATGTAAGATATAAAAAATATTTATATGATTCTAGTATAATTAAATAACATACTATACTCATTATACAAGAGGTTAAACATACTCTCGGGGAAAGTAAAGTACAAGGTAAAGGTTAATTCCTCAATCTCATTATTATCCCAG
Source organism: Viscum album (assembly GCA_963277665.1). Classification (NCBI taxonomy): domain Eukaryota; kingdom Viridiplantae; phylum Streptophyta; class Magnoliopsida; order Santalales; family Viscaceae; genus Viscum; species Viscum album. The sequence continues at coordinate 1,148,726,928 of OY728148.1, forward strand.
ATTGTTTATGCGTATGTTTTTACTGGAAAATATTTATTATCCATTTCCATGTTTGATAAAAGAGTTTTAAAAACCATTATTTTTAAGGTACCCTTTAACTAAAACATCAATTTAAATGGTTTAAATATTTATTCTTCTAAATAATTCTCATTAATTTCTTAGTTTTCAAAATGGTTTTAATGATTTATGAATATGGACATGAATGTATTAAAATGCTAATTCAATTAAAAATTTTCTAAGTGGTATGGGACACTATGATTCAAAAATGACTTTTAAAATTATTCCATTTGAAATTGTGTGACTTTTAAATGCTTTCATTAAAAAGGGATATTTCTCTCAAAGAGTTTAACAGATCATTTTCAACAATTTCAACTTCATTACTGGATATTATTCATGATTGAGGTTTATTTATTATAATACAATGTTCTATATATTATTTAATGAGTTATGATATGTTTGACAAAGGATGTGTTGTTTTGATACCATTCGGGGATTATGGTTAATGTAATGACAGTTCGTATTCTAGTTTTAATACGAATGTTTGTGTTATATTTCACCCCTTTCATATACGGAATTCATTGGACATAGTTGGTGATGGGTGGGTCCCACTATAGATTCTCGATGCAATGGTAGGTCTCTGGAGACAAACATGGGTTTGGAATAAGGCCTCGAAAAAAAATTTATCTGCAGTCCTGGCAAGAGGCCTTGACTATGTGGTTATGATGTCCAACATTATGCATTCCCTCGTTATAAAATTTGATATTACATGGGATTATTAGACTAGTATAATACAAATGTGCATGTTTATAAGGTAATTTTATATATATTTTTTCCATATAATGTTCATTTTTATTTGTAAATGGTTTTTTATTACACATTTTCCTTAAATGTTTATAGCTTTAGGTAAATTATTTACCCTTACTGAACATTTGAGCTCACTCCTTTATTATGTTTTTTTCCAAGATTCCATGGGGTGTATTATGATTAACATATAGGTTTAAGTTAGGGGAATAATGGCGTTCTCAAAGGATTATTTATGTTGTGTTTTATTTTTGAATGTGTAATGTAATGTTCATGCATGTTATCTATTTTCCATGACTTCTAAGAAGATAAGTCCTTCAGGACATGATTCCTTGTAATCATGTCAATGTATTAAAATAATTCACCTGTACTAGGATTCTAGGGTAATGGAATTATAGATATTATATGATGTTGATTTCTAGATAATAATATACATAGAGTCAAACATGAGTTCCCAAAACTAATATATGGGTTTCGTATTGCTGATAGTTCTTTTCTTAGTCTTATCAAACACTAGAATGATCAATATTGTAGGAGTCACATCCACTCCACCATATCCCAAACATTAAAGTGTTATAGTTTTCATGAGAACAATATTGAATCCATTATCAATAAGGTCACTATAATTATCGTCATTACTAATTTAATATGAAACATAGAAGGGTCAGATGTGTCCCGTGGTGACTTCCTCCTCATGAATCTCTATGAATGAGATAGTATCATGGAATTATGTTGCATGGTCTCTATTCAACAGACCTCTGCTACAATTATTTCCATGTAAAATTCATGATTTTTTTTGTGATATTTAATGAATTCCTCTATATATTCTTCATAATTATTAATCACTTTGAGTATCCATATCTTGGCTTGGACAACCAGCATGTTGTACTTTTTTTCTAGACGTTCCTACTTCCCAAGAGGCTTCTCTGATTGACATGTAGTTCATATGGAAAGGAAGTTGATGTGAAAGGTTCTATTTCTTATGAGGAGGTTTATGAAGAATATGTTTCCATCATTGTGGGTTGTTTGATCATTCCCCATTACAAAAGTTAACTAGGATATTGAACCCCGGCTATCTAATATTGGAATACATCTGGGTGTGGATGATCATTTTGTGTATTTGGGGCACCTCCATGTCATTTATAGGCTTCGAGAGTGCTTTCCTTTTTGTCTCACCTTAATATATTTTCTTTTTGGGGAAATTAATGTAATTATTTATTTGAGCATTCCTTTATTATCAACTATATCTGTAGATCCAATGCATTTAGCCTCCTCTTCCACAGTTTGTTGTGGGGAAATCTTACTCAAAGGCATATTCAACATCAAAGAAGATGTCTTCCTAGTGTATGATTTTAAAAGTACCAAGGATGAGATTGGTATTTGACAAGATTTAAAATTTTTGGGTACTTCATATGTTTCAGATGTATTGGTATAGAAATATGCAAGGGATAGATCGTAAATTATAGAAGAAAATGAATCTTCTACTTTGGTCTCTTACAACATTTGCTGGTCGCGCCAACAATTGGGAGACATATCTGATGTCAACTTCTTTGGAGTTAGATATTATGGTTATATGTACCTATTCTCACAAGGTGTCATGAACTTTGTAAATTCTTTTTCATGTCATTAAATTTTTTAAATTATGTCCAAACTTGGAAGGATAATTCTAACAGAAACCCTGTTATTTTGAATGGCCAATGGTTATGTTGGAAACCTTCTCTGAGTATTTTTCTGAAACCACCTATCCAGAATCATCCATGACTTTAATAAAATCTATGAAGATTAATAATTTCAAGATATTTTTCCCTACACTTATGTAGAAATGGTAGTAGTCAGGATGATCGGTGACTTTGACATTATTGGTATTCTCGGGATATGGTATCTTGAGGGGATTATTTTTCATTGATACATGGAATGAACTAGTGAATTGTTCATATTATAAAGATTATTATTTATTCAACCATTTCAAAAATAAAATGGTACCCTTATTTCTCAATGATTTTAGATGAATGATATTTTGTTCTTATTGTCATGCGACAATAGTTTCATGGTGGATTGGAAACTCCTTAGGTGGTCTAATGGGAACTAATTTTGGATTGAGGTTAAAAAAAGAACCTTCTTCCTTTCCAATCCTTTTCCACTATACTGAAGGTATGGTAGAGACTTATATGGGGTTCGCTGAAATGAATCCTCCAAAAAGTTGCCTATTATTTCCAAATAACAAAATCCACATGGTTACATATTTGGGATGAGTAGTTGTGTATTTAATATTACAGAAATTCCTTATATTTTAATTTTATTTAATGAAATTATTTTGAGCCGCAAAATTTGGCGGCATGTAATTCCGAGGTCCGGAGTGCCTGAAATGATATGTTGAAAAATGATAAACATTAGATAATGCACAAGAAGAGTTTTCTTGAAAAAGTTTAATAACTCGTAAACATGTTCCCAGATTAGAAATTTTAGGGAACTATTTTATTTAAGATGGCAAGTATACCATAGGGGTGACTTATGTTTAGTTGGCGCAAACCTCCAGTGAGAAAACCAAAAAATGGAATAACCATAAATAAAATAAATAAATAATTTTTTTTATTTTACATAAGATTATAACTCACATTCAGTGACTAATATTATATATCTGAGACCATTGCTGAACTCATGAGGGTATAATTTCCTTAAGAAGACCCTAACATTGGCCAGCGCGGGCCAATAGTTGAAGTTCATTTTTTGCTATAAATAAAATAATTAAGTAACAATTATTTTTATGTTAAATCCTTTAACTTCTAAATGGTAACTCGGATTGAAAATCTAATAGTACCATTAGAATCATGGGGGTTTGGTTCCCTTATGCGGAGAATAACAACGATCGGTGTGGGTCGAGGGAGCCTATTAATAATTTTTGAACTCTTTTTAAGGTACGTTTAGTAAACGTGCCAGCGGAATTTTCTATCTTTTAAAAGATCAATCGAATCAAAAATATGAGGGCACCGTTGAATTCATAAAGACGATATTCTCTTAGAAATGACTTCACTTTTGGTAGCAAGGTCTGAGTGGAAAATTTATTATTCGGACTTTTTGAGAAAAATAATAAAATAATTCAAATGAAATATTTTATTTTCATTCTCACATTTGATTGGTGGATGACAACGTTTCAGGGCAGCGACATTTTAGCGTCGATGCGCATCAATGAGGCACATTAATATCTAGTTAAACTCGCCACATGACGAAGCATTGATGGAGCACAATAATGACATTGTTTCATAAATGAAAAAGTGTAACGATGCGACGTTACACCATAATCGGAACTCTGCAATGTGATCCTAATTATATTTTGACCCGCTGGAGAAATATGGATTATAAATTTATAGTATTCTCTCGAGAAACTCTGACGGACTTCCTCCCTAGAGAAGAATGATGAATGCTGGAAAAACATCTCCATTTTTAACGCCTTTCGAATATCAACAATGAGAAGTTACACCGAAGTCTTAACCCCTAAAGGATGAACATGCGACAATGAAATTCAATAGGTAGGTGTTTTTCTCAATTGTTCATTATTTCCATTTCTAAATGAAGAACACATATTAATCCGCAAATATATTAATTTGTGTATCATGCGATCTAACGGGACGATGACTTTCCATTCAGGATGATTATTCGGGGTTTCAAATTTTGGCATGTACTGATTGAATGAAGACTACCCAAACCTCCCACACTTTAATCCTTCTAACATGTAGGGTAAATGGGAGACATGAACAATGGGCCGAAACCCTATGTTTGTGTGCTCAAGGTGAATTTTTTGTCTAAATCGACGACAAGGCTGGTTAGAAGGATTTTTGGTAAATGAATCCTTGCTCGGAGACCGTTGGCGCAAGCAGTGCAAGGGACAAACCACTGAAGCACGTCTGGTGGCCCGCCAAAGAATCTACCTCCGCACCAGTGCTAGCAGCGATAGAATGTGGTAGCAGCATGTGCCAACCGCGTGCCGGACAGAGTAGTAGGCAACCTGCTGTGATGGAGGCCAGGTGGTGTGGCATGGCCTGGAGGTGCGCTGGTGCGGAGGAAGCCGCAACTGACCAGGAAGCACCACTCGAGACCTACGGTGCCATTATGGTGCCGTGTTGACTAGGGTCAACCAGCAGACAGGGTTCACGGGTGGCGTGGAGGGTGTCTGGTCATCACTGATCAAGAAAAATGAACGAGTAGCACGCTCCTTGCAGTCCGTGCTTGGACATAGGTGGACGCGGCGGTCCACCTCCCCCCCCCCCCCCAATCCCATCCCACCAACCGCTATGTCGTTCAGTATCCAGACCAGCGATCCACACCGCATCATGCCAGGTCGGTCCCACTTCCCAGCGGGCAGGACTCGTGCTGGCGGGCTGGACACTCGGCCAACAGGGTCGTGTTCAATGAATCCTATTTGGGCTGGCGCTCTGTCCAGGCCATACCAGACTGGCCCCGACCCACCCCTGGTCAGGCCGTGTCTATCAAAATGAACCGGGGTACGTGTAACCCTCGAGTCGGGTTGGTCGGGTCGGCCCGACCAGATCAGACTGTTCCCCGTCGTAACTGTCCCCCTAGTTACCAAAACGCTCGTATCTTATAAATTGTTCCTCCGATTGACGGTCCATTTGTGGCGTTGGGACCCTCTCAATGAAGCGGAGCTTTTGGCATGCCTTGTGGTGACATTCCTAGATTCCGAGATACGACGAATGGCTTGATGAGCGGTTTTGTAAGAGCCTGAAATTTTATGAGAAATATTCTTTTTAATTTCATTGATATCTTCTATTGTACGCTAGACCAAGATTAATTGGGGCTATAAGAAACACCGTATTTTCTTTCAGTATATGAAACAATATACTTGGTTTGTGCTACACATAAGTGCGGCCTTCCTTAATATCGCGTGTTATACACAATAGAGAATTTCACTTAACAATGATATATTATTGTAATATTATTATAAACTTGTCGTTAAGAATATTATTAAACACATTTTGAATTTTATAACATTATAATTCATCTTACAAATTTTCTAGAAAATGGTATGAGAACAAAATCATTTTTTCTATGAAAGAAGTATTTTTAAAAAAATACAGTTTTGCCGACTTTTGATGGTGTAACCATTCTAAATATTGTTTTGACATGTTTATAAGTTAAATTTGACAAATTAAACATTTTACATGGAATCAGGATATAAAAATTTACTTTGGATTTATTTTTGATATTTTTCAGAAAACATTCATTTTCTAATGATTAGTAAAAACACGCTATTTTTTAATTAAAAACAAATATTTTTCATCAAGATACATTATATGGTCAAACTATAATACTGAATGGTTTTAAAGTATAAATGTAATATATTTATACCATTTAATATACTTTAGGTCATTAGAATTAATTTTACATTGAATTCATAGGTAAAATAATTTCAATATTTTGCAATGTTATTAACAAAAACCTGCTTTGTTTCGAAAACGGGATTAATTTTAAATTAATTACTTCAAATTATATGTCATGAATTTAGAAAAATAGATTTAATAATTAGAATCATTTTTTCCATGTTATTTTAATAGGCTACTTTTATTTTTGGGCACTATGAATAGTAAATATGGTTATTTTTATTTACCATAGTTAAAGGGAAATCAGGTAATTAAGGGTAGATATATTATTATAAAATTACCCTAACACCTGTCTTAATATAATTAGATGGATATATTTTGTACTAAAATATACTTGGGTTGAAATTATATCTATTGGAACCCACATGGATGAGACTGAGACATTTATTTTATTTTATTTAAAGGAATTTGAAATATGTATCAATCAAACTTTAATAATAAAATTATTTTTAAAATAATATTATACAAAATATAAAATCAATTGTAATTACTCATTTGAAAGATAAAATGTTTTTCTTTATCATGGATATTTTTTTTAATTTTTTAAGAAATATATAATTACCTTAGCAACATATACATTGATGATGTAGAAGTTATTTATTTATAGAAAAATCAATAATATAGTTTTTTTTTAAATAATAATACCCATCAAAAGGACCAAACACTTGACCAAACCTTATTTTTCGTTTTTATATCTACCAAAAGAATCCAAGGGTATACTTTTGGCCTATTTGGAGCCTTATATAAGAAAATATGACATTTATATTCTTTTATTTTATATGATGTCAAAGTTGTTACCTTCATAATTTAATAAAATTAACATTTTAAAAGTTTGGTGTTTTAGAAGATAAATTCGACTAAAATTATTCTTATGAAATCTATTAGATTTATTTTAATCATATTATTTTATTATTAATTTTTATTCATAAAATAAATATATTAAATAATTATACAAAAATGTTTTAGTAATTATTTTATTAAGAGAAATATCCAATTAATGGTTTTAAAAATATTAAAATAAATATTATATAAACTAATTAATGTTCTCAAAGAATCATTTATATTAATATAACATGTTAGGAATCTATAAAATATTTTGGATTGAATATATCTATTTTCTGTATTTTATTTTAATTCAAATAAATGAATAATGTCCAAATTTGACACTCTTGATATTTTATAAAACTAACATATTATTAAATTGTTTAAAAATCACAAAAATATTTAGAATTTATAAATTGAAAATTATATGTTCTAAAATTTCATAATGTATCCAATTATGAACAATTAAAAACCCATAATAAAGTACTTATAATCATTTAAAATTTAGAATAGTATTACCAAAAATAAAATCAAATAGATTAAATAAGGATTAATCAAATTCATATTGTTTAAAATAAACTCAAAAACTATCTAAAATTTATTTTTTATGAGATTAAAACCCTATCTCATATCCAATTAGAAGTTTATTCATTGTGTAGGTTTTTATGTGGGGTTGGTTTTTATTATAAATTAATATTTTTGAGGTTTCCAAAAGTGCCCCTCTCTAATCTTATAAAAGGGAACCTCCTCCCACTTATCATCACTCCATTTTGAGCTTTAGAACACGACCAAACCCTATAAAGTTTCCTTATCAACTTCCCTAGAAACATACTTGAGGTCCTGGTAATCTTCAAAGACCAACTTTAGTGCCCTAAGTGGTGGTTTATAAGAGGCACGTCGAAGTAGAGGTAATATCCTTTACTGATTATTTCAAAATTAGTTCTTCTCATATGTCCTCTATATGAGCTATTTAATTTTTAAATAATAACTCTAGTATCACTTTTACTCTGATATTTTATTATGAAACATATATATTCCATCTTTTATACATCCTAGGAAAAATAAAATCATCATGCGTGCGTACGTACGACTTACCGTCTCCGCACTGTGATGTAATCTGTTTTTCATCACCAACATACCTGGATGTGTATAAAGATGGAAGAAATAACTATATATGATTACTACAAAATTATATTTATTCTGAAATATTATACACCATACACTTTAATACAATTACACAATCATGGGAATGATATCGTCGCTCATGCATATGTACGGCTTACCCTCTCGATGATGTGACATGATCTATTTTATATGATCTTCATTGAATAGTGATTATATAAATGAAATGAATGAATGAATATGATATATATTATACTAATACCATTAATAAAATGATATAAATTTATTCTAAAAAGACTAATGATAATTTATTCGACAAAACATGCATAAGAACATAAAGTTGGTAATACCCAAATAACGAGTAACAATGAAATGTTACTAATAAACAGATAATAATATGACCATATATGATATAATAAATATGAATATGATTCTAGAATAAGTCAATGACATTATTTAAATCATTATATAGCTGTTTTAGATACATACATGCAATAAGAACATAGGTAAGGGATAATTATTCCAATCTGGTTCTTATCTGAGATTATTTATTCATAAGTATTTTATGGGGTTATATTTATCATCCATGTCGATTTTTTCTAAATATTTTTCATAAAGTGTATACACTTCTTCCATGTATGTTTAAATTCAATTTTTCCCTTTGTATACTTTTACGAAATGGTATTGAAGGAATCTTTATTTTGTTTTCCATACAAGGCACTTTTCTACATTTTCAGCAAAAGTACAATGAGAATTTTTTTTAACTTATACAACATGTATATAATTTTTTATGGATTCATAATGCCATATTTTGAGGATTAATAATCTACAATATTTCATGAATATTTTCAACATAATTCTTTTCTTTTAAAATTTCATGGCATTTTGAGAATAAAATGATTTTGAAGAAGAAACGATATTTTCCTCCAGAATTCATTTTAAGGGTTTTATCAAAACTATTTTCCATATAAGATGACATCGTTATGTTTCAAGTATAATTTCCCTATTTTAAATGGTTTGATTTTTTTATGATTAAATGATATCCATTTTTTATATAGATTCTGTAATGATTGGTTGATGTTTATGAAACCCATTTTATTTATTGGGGTATGATTAATGATTTCTGTTTATTTTGTGGAACATGTAAGAATGATTTCATTATCAGATGGGTGGGACCTATATCTCCCTCCAATGCATTGGGTAATGATTTATATCTCAAGATATAAACATGGATTGAACGTCTTGTAAATCAAGGTCAGTAATACAAGGATGGAACGACACGTAAACCCAATTTTGTAATGGACTTCGTCCACTATGATGGTCTTTACAGAAATGCCTTGGCTACTTTGGAAATCATAATATTTTCTTACTCATTTTCCATAATTACATGTTTTATTCAAATTCTATTACTTTATGGTTATGTTCCTTTATGATACATGTCTTACATACTTCCATGATTTCTGTCATTGCTCAAGATTTTGATTTTTAAATTTTATTTTCATGTCATTATTTTCAAATGATTATGGTTTGTTTTATGTTCTTTATGTTTACCTTTTCTAAGAATTTGAGCTCACCATTTTTAGGATTTCATTCCCCCAGGATATAAAGAATTGTTTTATGTAGGAAAAATAGGGGAAGTTCATTAAGGAAGATGTTGAAGATCTTTCACCATGATTAGAATATTGTGTTCTGAACATCTAAAGACACTAAACTAATACGGTCATTGGGAATTTTTTTGTAATGTATTAAGTATTCCGCAAAAGGAATGTAATTTCCTTGTAATTCATACATTGGTCGTTATAGTTGGTATTAGATCGAAGGTTTAGTTACCCTTTAGAAACTAGGATGTGAAAACTTTAGTGAGATCCCTACAAGTATTTCGATGGTATGTAAAGGGATGTCCCAAAGGTCATGTTAAAGTATTGGTTTCAATCCTAGAATTATGATAATGATCATCAATAACCTAGGAATAAAAATAAGATGATAGGTATTGAAAGAAATCCCCCATGATTAATTTGTTTTCCTAGTATGAGTTTTGCCTCTCAAATTATTCTTCTTGGGATTTAGAAAATGGCTGGAAACATGAAGATTCTTTTAATGGAGAATATGATGGGCAATGGAATGATATTTTTCACGACCAACCAATGGAACATGATTTGGAAGGGAAAACATCATTATTATGCCTTATACTTAATCTCATAAAATGATCAATAAACTCAACTTTGGGAAGTTTTATAACCCAACTAATAAGAGAAAGATGGAGTTTCATGATGACCATAGGGGAAAAAATTTCAATTTCCCTCATGTAAAATATTTACATAGAGCCATCATGGATAATGTTTCAAAAGAACTAGAAGTACACAAAGCCAGTAATTGAAAAAGAAAGGGTTCAGTTAACACAATTGATAAGGACAATGGTATTTATAAGACATCAACAACAGTTAAATGTTTTAAATGTGGAATGTACAGGAATTATGCAAACCAATACCCTAAGGGAAAATATCATGAAGAGAATCAACATGGTCGTATGGGTAGTATTTATGTTGATGATGATGATGATACTACAAATGATATATGAGATGAAAGAATTATTGAGGAATAAAATCATGAAGCATGTTCAATGGTTTCAGAAGGTAGTGGAATGATTTCATGTTTATCAAGAATAATGTATTCTATATGGAATAATGAAAATTCTAAGGAATTTTACACTATTTGTTTCCTAGAGTATTTGAAATTATATGTTGAATGGTACAGGAAACCATAAGAAGTGATTGAAATATTTTTGGAATGTAGGTTATATGCTCATAATGAAGGGATAAGGATAAAATAAAATATTTGATAGTATTAATGAGCTCATGATTGATATAAGGACAAAGTGATATCATGGTTTGAGTATATATAATTATTTGGATATTGGTATGTGTAAAGTGTTAACATTTGAAAATATTCATGTTTTCACAATGGTTTTGTGGTAGTACATGTTTCAAGAGAATACATGATTAAGTTATTCACATGTTTGGAATGTGACAATCAAGAACTACTTTACGAGATATGAGAGACAAATGTGATGTTGATTTGGATCACCTCCTTATAAGTTTTTTATATATTTATTTTTTGGATGGATTGTAATGTTATCCATATATGGATAGTATATGTTATTTTACATATTAAGATTAATTTATTATCTTGCTATAGTTGGAATTATGCTAACATGTTTTAACCTTTTTGTTGAGACAGATGGAATGACCTATCATTCTATCACATGATCTGCTTACACTTCACGAATGAAATATTCAACATAATTTCATTAAAGGGTTAAGTAGAAAATTTTCAAGGTATGAACTACATTGAGATTTTACCAAAATCACGTAAGTGCATATTTTAATTCATAAAAATTTATTCAACATTAATTAAATGATCTTGAAAACCAAAAATGTGGTCATAGTACCCTCATATTCGATAAATGAGATGCTACCTTAGATCATCAAAAATTTATGGCTTTGTGATTTTTGTATTTTTCATATCATGTTCTCTACCACTCTCTATAAAAACATCATGGTTATATTTCTCTTCCATATCCATGTTTTCACCTGTGTTATCCTATGTGGTAACCTAATGATAAGTTAATTTGTGTAACCGTTATGCTTCATACATTACTTTTTAAAATAAAGTTTATGTATACCTTTTTACGATGTGGGTTATATGAAATAAAATTTCATGTAAAAAATCATTTATAACCCTGATGAATTTCGATGGAGAAATCCATTTTAAGGGGGGTAGAATGTAACACCCTGAGATTTAATGAGATATATTCATTTTAATTTCATTGATATCTTTTGTTGTACGATACACCATTATTAGCTTACACTATATGAAAAAACGTATTAGCATGCAATATATGCAAAAATATACTTGGATTGTGTTACACACAAGAGTGACCTTCGTTGATAGCTTGTGTTGTACGCAATACTGAGTTTCACTAAACAATGATATATTATAATAATATTATTATGATCTATTGTTATGAGTATTATTATCCAAAATTTGAATTTAATAACATTATAATTCATCTTAAAAATTTTCTAGAACATGGTACGAGAACAAAATCAATTTTTCGTATAAAATAAGTATTTTAAAAAAAATGCAGTTTTTGCGGCCTTTTGATGATAAAACCATTTTAAATAAAGTTTTTTAAATTTTTATAAGTTTAATTTGAAAAATTAAACTGATTTTTTTGAATCGGGATATAAAAATTTACTTTTGATAAATATTTGATATTTTTCTGATAAGTTTCATATTCTAATGAATAGTATAAACATGATAAATTTTAATTAAAGTCAAATTTTTTCATCTAGATAATTTATACAATTTAAATAAAATATATAATGTTTTTAAAGTATAAATAGAATATATTGTTACCATTTACTATAATTTATGTCATTGGCATTAATTTTACATCAAATTCATAGATAAAACATTTCCGTCTTTTGCAATGTTTAATACAAAAACCCATTTTTTCGACAACAAGATTAATTTTAATTTAATTATTTATACATATGTGTCTTGAATTTAGAAAAATAGATTCTATTTTTTGGAATCAGTATGTACAAATTATGTTAATATGTTACTTTTTTTAGAGTTATGAATAGTAACTATGGTTATTTTTATTTACCATAGTTAAAGGTAAATCAGCTAAATAAGGGTAAAAAAATTTATAAAATTTCCCAGAAACATGTCTCAATATAATTAGATTATTATATTTCGTCCTAAAATATACTTGGGTCGAAATGGTATCTATTGGAACCCACTAGGATGAGATTGCGACATTTATTTTATTTTATTTAAAGGATTGTGAAATATGTCTCACTCAAACATTAAGAATGAAAATATTTTTGATATAATGTTATACAGAATATAAATTAGAAAATAAATACTCATTTGAAAGATAAAATGTTTTTATTTATAATATTATTTTATTATTAATTTTTAAGAAATAACTAATTACATTAATAGTTTATACATTAATGATGCAGAGATTATTTATTTAGTGAAAAAACAAAAATATAGTTTTTATTGAAATAATAATACCCATCAAAAGGAACAAAAACTTGACCAAACCTTATAGGATGAGTATATCTATAAAATAATCATCCAAGGGTCCACTTGGGGTATATTTGGAGCCTTAGAAAAGATATAATGACATTTATATTATTTTATTTTAAATTATTTCAAATTTGTCACCTTCATAATTTAATAAAGATAACATTTTAAAAGATTGGTGTTTTAGAAGATAAATTAGACTAAAATTATTCTTATGAAATCTGTCAGATTTATATTCATCATAGTATGTTATTCTTAATTTTTATGGAAAAAAATTAAGTATATTAAATAATTAAACAAAAATGTTGTAGTAATTATTTTATTAAGAGAAATATCAAATAAATGGATTTAAAAATATTAAAATAAATACTATATGAACTAAATAATGTTCTACATGAATTTTATAGATGAATATAGAATGTTAGTTATCTATTAAATATTTTTTTTGAATATATCTTCTGTGAAAATTTTATTAAAATTTAAATTAATGAATAGTGTCAATATTGAGACAATTGATATATTATTAAAATAACATATTATTAATGTGTTTAAAAATCACAAAATTTTTTAAAAATTACAAATTAAAAATTATATGGTCTAGAATATCATAACTTATCCAATTATGAAAAATTCACAATACATAATAAATTATTTATAACAATTTAAAATTTAGAATATTATTACCACAAATAAAAGTAAATAGATTAAATAAAGATAAATCAAAATGATAAGGTTAAAAATAAAATTGAAAAATTTCTAAATTTTATTTTTTGATTATATTAAAACCCTATCACATCTCATCTTTGATTTTGATTCATTTTTAAGGGTTTTATGTGGGGTTGGTTTTTATTATAAATTAATATTTTTGAGGTTTCCAAAAGTGCCTCCCTCCTCTTTATAAAAGGCCACCTCCTCCCACTTCTCTCCACCTAATTTTCTGCTTTCGAACTCGGCCAAAGACAACCTATTTCCCTTATCAACTTCCATGGAATCATACTAGAGGGACTAGTCATCTTCAAAGACCAACTTTAGTGCCCTAAGAAATGGTTTAGAAGGGGAACATCGAAAAAGATGTAATATCTTTTACCGATTCTTTCAAAAATATTTCTTCTTATACATACTTTATATGAGCTATTTCATTATTATTTAATAACTCTAGTATCACTTGTATACTGATATGTTATTATGAAACAACTATATTTCAACTTTCATCCATCGTATGAAAAATAAAATCACAAAGCGTGCATATGTACGGCTTACCGTCTCCACGTCGTGGTGTAATCTGTTTTTCATCACCAACATACTTGGATGCGTATAATTATTGAAGAAATAACTATATGTGATTATTTTAAATTTATATTGATTCTGAAATATTATACACCATACACTTAAATACAATTCCACAATCATGAGAATGATATCGTTGCTCGTGCGTACGTATGACCTACCATCTCGACGATATGATGTGATTTGTTCTACATTATATTCATTGAATAATTATTATTTAAATGAATTTAGTTAATGAATACGACATATATTATAAAAATACCATTATTTAATTTATATAAATATATCTTAAAAAGGAATAAGAATCTATTCGGCAAAACATGTCTAAGAACATGAAGTAGTTAACACCCAAATAACGAGAAACAATGAAATGTTACTAACAAAATGGTAAGAATATGGCCATTTATGATATCATAAATATGAATATGATTCTGTAATTAGTCAATGAAATTATTTAAACCATTATACGAGAGGTTCAGATACGTACAAAGCAATCAGACTTAAGGTAAGGGATAATTATTCCAATCTCGTTCTTATCTGAGATTGTTTATTCCTAAGTATTATTTGGGGTTATATTTATCATCCATGTCCATGTTTTTTAAAACTGTATTCATAAAATGTTTTATATTCTTCAATGTGTGTATCAATTAATTTTTTCACTTTTTTTACTTTTACCACATGGTACTAATGTAATCATTCTTTTTTTTAATATACGAGGTACTTTTTTAATTTTTCAACAAAAGTACAAGGAGAATATTTTTTTTAACTTATACGACATGAACATATATTTTTATGGTTTCATCACACCATATTTATATGAATCATACTCTATAATATTTCACGATTATTTTCAACAAAATTATTTTCTTTTAAAATTTCATGGCATTTTTAAAAAAAAAATGATTTTGAAGAAGAAATGATATTTTTCTCAAGATTTTATTTTAAGGGTTTTATCAAAACAATTTTCCATCTAAATGACATGGTTATTTTTCATTTATATTTCCCGTATTATTTACAAGGTTGGTTTTTTTTTATGAATTGATATCCATTGTTTTATTTGGATTATGTTATGATGGGATGATGTTTATGAAACCCATTTTATTTGTGGGGTTATGATGAGGTATTTATGTTTATTTTGTGGCACATGTAAGAATTATTTCATTATTAGATGGGTGGGACCTATATCTCCTTCCAATGAATTAGGTATAGATTTATATATCATGAGATAAAAATGGCTGGAATGACTAGTAAATATAATACAGTAATACAGGGTTGGAATAACAAGTAAACCTGATTCAGTAATAGAATTCATCCACTATGATTGTCTTGGCAGAAATTCCTTGGCTACTATGGAAATCATAAAATGTGCTTATTAGTTTTCCACAATTACATGTTTTATTCCGGTGCTATTATTTAATGGGTAATGTTCCTTTATCATCCAAGCGTTACACAGTGCCATGATTTATGTCATTGCTCATGATTTTAATGTTTAAATTTTATGGTCATGTCTTTACATTCAAACGTTTATTGTTTGTTTTATATTATCCTTTTTCACCCTTACAGTGAATTTGAGCACACCATTTTTATGTTTTCTTTCCCCAAGGATATATGTAATTGTTTTAGGTAGGAAAACCAAAGGGAAAGTTCTTTATGGGTTTTGTTGATGATTTTTCACCATGATTAGAAGATTGTGTTTCATGTTTCCAGAGACACTAAACTAATACGGTGTTTGGGAGTTTGTTTTTGTTATGTATTAATTATTCCTCAAAAGTAATGTAATGTCCTTGTATGTCATTCTTGGGTCGTTATAGGCTCTCCCAAGTGCGCTACGTACGGAACCCTGTGACAGGATGATACATGAAGATTATTGATTTTCCACTCTGTGTGACTCGATGGCCCAATAAGAAACACCTATGTGTGGATTTGCAGCCCCACGGTGGGGAGCAGCTCTGTGTGACCCGGTAGACATAGGATACTCGACAAGAGGAGTACATGAGTAAGCCATGGTGGTGAGAGGATCTATGTGACCCCGAATACCCACAGTACGCAATGGGGAGTAGTACCTATGCAGTTCAATGTTAGTGAAACTAGCTTAATGTGACTTGGCATGCCCACTGTACTCGATAGTGGAGGATTTCTCCAATAGCCGAGGTGTTTGAGGAACTGTCTGATGATAAAACTATTACTACCCTTGAATATACATTGTGTGAGATATCTTATTTTCATGTTTTCCTTTGAGGAATTTTTGTTTGTTCAATCCAATTTTTTTTTGGGATCCCTACTAAGTATTGTGTTACTCACCCCAGAATGGGCTCTGCCCGCACATGTTGTGTTTGGTGCAGACGACTGATGATTCAACAGGGTTTCCCAGGTAGATGAGATGGACGAATGCTATAAAAGTGGACATGTTTTACTAGGACTAGGAAGGAACCAGTAGGAGTAGGCGGAAAAGATGTAATACATCATCTTCTAGTAGCTTCCCTACTCTTACAATCAGGTGGTTTTTACTGCAGATGTACATCAGATCAATTTTTGTACTTTACAGTTTTCAGTACTTTTCTTGGGTTAGTATTCCGGCCCACTTTCTTTCAGATGTACTTGTACTCAACAATTCAGTGGTATGTTGTTTCCCATTTGTTATTTGTTACTTGGTTGGGCATGTGTGTATGTAAAACTATCCAGGATAATGCCTCCCACTTGCAGTTTGACGCCTTTGGCACTTGTCTCCAGCCCCTGGCCTTCAGGAGGTGAGATTGGGGTTGTCACGGCATGGGCCCTTAGGGATGGGTCATCACAAAGTGGTAACAGAGGTTTGTTGGTTACCACTCAATGACATGGAGTCTTTTTTTTCTTGGAGCAATAATCTTAAATGTTGCGAGTTTGACTTTCAGATTTGGGGAGTCAAGTGTTGGTGCAGTGGCTGACTTTTCCATAAACTATGACCTTGAATTATACTTTCGACTCAATACATGAAAACACTAGTTCCATAAGAGTCTTGTGATTTTAAATTAGAGTCTGATCACCATGTATAATGTTCTAACCATGTTACATCATGATATAACTCAGGATGCCTCTACATAGACGACCTTTCAGGATCCCAATACGAGGTCGTGAGGTCATCCCGTCTAGTGACGAGGCATCCGTTCAGGAACCAGGGCTTGAGATGGTACCAACGGGTGGTGCACTAGTGCTACCACTACCCGATGGTCTGCATCTACTGTCGGATTTTCTATAAGTGGATGTTCGTAGGTTCAGTTATTTAAATTAGTTTCAGAGACAGAGACCTCCCAGGTTCAGCAGAGAGATGGATCTTTAGGTCACTATAGACTGGCTAGAGGTTGTGACATGGATCTTCCGCTTAGTCAGCACCCCACCTGGACATATATCGATATTTGCAGAAAGCATTCTATAGGGCTTGACAGGGAGGTGGTGGAGATTGACCATCCAGAATCACGAGGAAGTAACCCTCACTTTGGATGACATTGAGGGGCTTTTCAGGGAAGACTTATTCCCCGCGACGCTGCACTCTGGGTGCATTTAAGAGATCCATCACCTACAACAGGAAAACATGATGGTGACTGAGTACTTGACAATTTTCAAATAGCTATCTCGATAGTCTACAGATATGGTGAGAGAACCATTCTTCAGGGTTCAATCCATTCAGCAGGGACTCAAGAACGAGATTAGGGCTTCGGTGGTGTCTCTCAGTATCCCTACCTTGTCCAGGGTACTACAGTACGCCCTTCTAATATAGACCATCTTGGAGGAGCTGGAGCCCACTTTTAAATATTCCAACAAACCCTATGAGGAATAGCCATTGGTAGGGAGCATACAACAAATGTGTGTGCCCAGGCAGGCCAGGTCTTTCAAAGGTCTACCTCATGGATCAGGGTTGGTAGTGCGAGGCTCCCAAGCCAGAGGGAGTCAGATGGAGGATAGGCTTTTAATTTCATGTGGCAGGTATAGAAACATGGCATGTGACTACCAGACCCATCATATAGATGACTAGTAGGCGTTTTAGGGGTTGCCGAGATTTCAGTAGCGATTTCATCGAGCAGGTTCGCAGGGCGGAAGACATGGCAGTGGAGCTATCTGAGTAACAGTCATTGGTATATGGTTCAAGGTGTTACCACCACCACCCCGAGGTGGCCCACCCTGACCTCAGGGTGAAGGAGGACATGGTAGAGATTAGCATTAGGAGACATTGGGTAACAACTACAACATTTAGAGATGGATAGAGGTACAATTTGTGTCTATTCCACCCAAGCTGAAGTACATATAGAACCATTTTCTAATAACTCCTTCTTTTACACAAGTCTCTTTTGGATATTAGATATTCGAGTAGAGTCATTAGCTCGATCATTATAGTTATAGACTCCAATGAGATGGGATTTTATGATTACAAACTAGTTATGGAAAAAAGATCTAACTGTAGGAGGTGAGATTTTCAGTTGGGATATTCTGGTAGAATCATTGAGATCTTATGATGTACGGTGTGATGTGTCCACAGAGATGGGACTAGGTTTTCCTTCACTGGTGAAAAATAAACCCTTGCAGAACAGGGCGGACTCTCTCATAGGAGGGTGTATCCGACCACTCATCAGTTGGTTAGCCTCATCCTCAGAGTAGTGGTGGAGATGAGTTCATGTTTTTCTATAGTGGTGGAAGAGTACGTTGATGTTTTTATAATGGGGATCTAGTATAACCTCCTCGTAGAGAGGTAGAATTATACATCAACTGCTAACCCGGGACAACACTGATATCCATATCGGCATATTGAATGACTCCTGTAGAGCTTCACAAGCTGAAGGTATAGTAAGAGCACATGCAAGGGAATTGGTTTTTAAGTCCCAGTGGTTCACCATTGGCTAACCCTATTCTTATTTCCAAGAACATAGATGGTAGTTTGATGTTTTTTCATGGAATATAGGCACTTTAACCAAGTTGTGATGGAGAAAAAGTACCCCATTATTAAATGGTCAATTGGCACATCAATCATTTAAAGGGGTAGCCATTCGTGTGGAAGGAGTGGTGCCTGTAGGATTTTTAGAAGTTGATACAATGAAAATGGTTGGATTTATTCCAGGATTATGACTTTAAGATAGTCTATACTCTTGGGATGTGAGAATGTGGTTCCAGAGGCACTTAGTAGGAGGACCGGGTTGTAGCTGCTGAGTTTGGAAAAAAATTATATAGCTTCTATGTTGTTATACCTCGTGAATGATGGTGAAGTTGTTTACCTCTAGTCACTGGGTGTAACTCCTCTAGTCGTACTATGAGTCAGGGATGCATAGCTGGGGGGCGTTGACTTCAGGGCCCGAATTTCTCAGATATCCTTTGGAAGAGCTCCTGAATGATTTTACTGAAGGTTTGGAGCACTTCATTCTTTTTAGAGGGTGCACATTAGTACCAGTGAAATTGCAGGAGGTGGTGTTGAAGGAGTTCCAAAAATATTCATTGGTGGTACATCTAATTGTGGCGAAGATGTACTAGGACCTTTGGCATCTTAACTGGTGGCTAGGGATGAAGAAATTTGTGGAAGAGCTCGAATAACGATGCCTCACATGTTAGAAAATGAAGGTCGAGCATTATGTACCAGTAGGCTTAGTATAACCACTTGTGTTGTCGAAATAGATGTGGGATGGTGTCCCCATGGACTTCATGACAAGGCTACCACGTATGTTAAGGGGCCAAGATTCCATTAAGGTGATTGTTGATAGACTCACCATGTCATCTCACTTTATACCCATCCTGGTGTTGGGAAAGGTAGAGGTCTTGGGATGCCTCTATGTCTTGGAGATAGCGAGGCATCACAGGATGCCATCGATGATCTTCTCATATCACGATGCACGCTATACATCCCAGTTGTGAAATAGATTATAGGATGCATCCAGGATGTAGTTGCATTTGTGCACAGCTTTTCATCCATAATAGGATGGTCAGACAGAACTGACCATACAGAAAATGGAGTAAAAGCATTGTGCTTGTGTCCAAGACTTTGGTAATAGTTGGGATGACCACTGAACACTTTTAGAATTTTTATACAACAAAATCTATCATTCCACCATCGCCATGGAACCGTTTGAGGCCTTGTACGGGGGCCTTACAGATCACCCATCTGCTGGACAGACCTAGGGGAGTCAACACTCATGGGTCCAGAGTTGGTATGAGCTACCACCGAGAAGGTTAAGATCATCCAGGAGTGGATGAGGACTATACAGTGCAAGAATAAGTCTTATGTCGAATGGATATGGAGACCCTTGGAGTTTTAGGAGGGAGATCATGTGTTCCTTCAGTTATCACCCCGAATAGGACTGAAGAGATTAAGTTGGGGAAGTAAGCAATCTTGATAGTTCATCATACCATTATATACCCTAAGTAAAGTTAGTAAGGTGGCATACCGCCTTTCAGTATCCCAAAAAGTGCATCAAGTACATTAAGTTTTCCATTTTTCACAGTTGAGGAGATACGTGCATGACCCATCGCATGTCATCAACTGGGGTGAGCTTGGCATTGATGATAGTTCATCATTTGTGGAGTTCCCAGCAGATATAGAGGATCGATAGTAGTGGGTCCTATGTGTATGGTTTATTCCTCTTCAATGAATCCAATGGTAGCACAAGAATCTCCAAGAGAGCACATGGGGACGGGATGCTCAGTTCCATGCTCAGTACCCCCATATTTTTGATTAGTTGTTTGTTTGGATTTCAGGGACATAAATCCCTAAGGTGGGGAGAATGTAATATCCTGGAATTTCTATATAATTTTTTATTATATGAAATTATTTTATGATCGCAAAATTTGACATTATTTAATTCTAAGGACTAGAGTGTCCAAAATGATCCATTAAAAAATTTTAATCCTTATATAGCACGCATGAGAAGTTTTCTTGAAAAAGTTGAATAACTCATAAATGGGTTCCAAGATCAGAAATTAAAAGTCGACATTGTGTTCATGATGGAGGGTTTACCCTATTCATGACTTATATATAGTTAGTGAAGGCCTTCAGTGAATAAACCTAAAAATGGAATAACCATAAAAAATTAATTAAATAAAGTTATTTTACTTTTCAAATTCTTATAACACATGAACAGAGAGTCTGATTAAAAATCTGAGATCACCGCTAACTCATGAAGGTATTCATTCCTTAAAAGGACCTTAAAATTTACTAGCGTGGTCTAATATTTGATGTTAGTTTTTGGACGTAAATAAAATAAATAATTAAAAATTATTTTAATGTTAAATCCATTAACATCTAAATTATATATCGTATTGTAAATCAAAGTGTATCGTTGGATTATTTGGGGTTTGTTTCCCTTTGGTGGAGCCTGACCTCATCTAGCGTGGGTTGAGGGTGACTGTTAATAATTTTTGAACATTTCTTGACGTACGTTCTGTAAACGTAGAAGAGGGATATCTTATCTTTTAAATGTTCACTTGAATCAAAAATATTAAGGCACCATTAAATTCAGAACATGAAAATTCACCTAGAAATTATTTAACTTCCACTGACAAGGGCCAAGAAGAAAATTATTTTCTAGACATTTCGTGAAAAATAATAAATTAATTTAAATTAATTATTTTATTTTCCTTATCAATTTTGAGTGGAGGACGACGACACTATGTGGCAATGACATAGAGATGAAAATTCACATCGATGAGGCTCATTAATAGCTCATTATATTTCCATTGTAACTACACATTAATGGTTCATAACAGTGACACTATTTCGTAAATGATATAGCATAATGACGAGGAATCGCACCATAATGGGAACGCTGCTACGTGCTTCTATTTTTAGTCTTTTGCGATTCAAAAATATGGATTATAAATTTGGTGGATTCTCCAGTGAACCTCTGACAGGAATCCACCCTAGTGAAGAATGAATAACACTGATAGAACCCCTCTTTCATTGACTCCTTTTAAATATCGGCATTGAGAAGCGACACCAATGCCTTAACCCCATGAGGAAACCCGTGCAGAAATGAACATAAAAAGGTATGATTTTTTATTTCGTTGTTCTTCTTGTCCATTTCTAAATGAAGAATGTGGATTAACCCACAAACAGGTTAATCCACATATCATGAGTTCTGACAGTTGGGTGACTTTTCTTTCCGGATGATTATTCAGGGGTTCAAATCATGGAATGAATCAAATGAATGTAGACTCCCCAAACCTCCCCCATTTTTAATCCTTCTAAGGTGGACGGTTTGGGCTGACACGAACAATGGCTCGCACCCCTCAGTTTGTGCACTCATGGTGATCATTTTTTCTAAAGCGATGGTATGGAAAATTAGAAGGCCTCATGGTAAAGGCATCTTCACCTGGAGACCGTTGGCGCATGTGGTGCAAGGGACAGACCACCATAGCATGTATAGTGTCCCACTGAATATTCTACCAGTGAAATGGTTCCATCATCGATAGCATATTGCAGTTGTGGAGGCACGTTCCAACCACATGCCTGAAGGAGGAGTAGGTCGCCGGCCATGCCGGTGGCTAGGTGGAGCAGCACACCCCGGAGGTGTGCCGTTGCGGAGGAAGTTGTAACCATCTGTGCCACGGAGTTGGAGACCCACGATGATAGAATGGCACCACGTTGGCCGAGGTGAAACCATGAATTCGGTCTGAGTTGACGTGGAGGGTGGACGGTTGTCACCGTCCGTGGTGTATAAAAGAGCAGACAATTTTTTTCGGGTCGTGCTTGGACAGGGAGGGAAGCCGTAGCCCAATGCGCCCCAATCTCACCCCACCGAGCGCTAATGTGGCCGGTCATCGGTCAAGTGGGCCACACCCCATCGGGTTGGGGCGGACCTGCACACCCTTCGGGTCGGGCCGTACTAGACCGGGTCGCCGGGTGACCCTACAGGTTGGAGGCTCAGGGAACCGGGCCAGGTCCAACGAGGCCTATTGGGCAAGGCCCACTAGCTAGGCAGAACCAGACCAACCCCGACCCACACCAGGTCATGTTAGGTCTATCAAAATGAACCAACAAATGTGGAACCCCCGAGTCGTGTTAGTCAGGTCGGTCCGACCAGATCGGATCGGGCCCCATCACAACTGGCCCCCTGGTTACTAAAATGCTCATATCTTGTAAATCGTGCGTCCGATTTACAGGTCGTTTCCGGATTTTAGACCCTCTCGAGGAGGCGGATCCTTCGGAATGCCTTTTGGTGACTTTATGGATTTGAATAATTGAATAATGGATTATGGAGTGTCTATCCCATGTGCACTACGTACGGAACCCTACGACTGGCTGAGACCTGAAGAATGCTGAATTTCGACACCGTGTGAGTCGACGTCCCAGTTGGAATCACCTTTATGTGAATTTGCAGGCCTAAGGTGGGGAGTGGATCTGTGTGTCCATGCTGACCCATGTTACTCGATAGGAGGAGTACCTCAGTAGGCCACGGTGGGGAGTGACTCTTTGTGATTCAGTAAACCCACGGTACTCAATGGGGAGGAGTACCAAAGAAGATCAAGGTAAGTGGGAAGCAGATCCGTGTGACCCGACTGTCCCATTTTACTCGATAGAGGAGGAGGCCTCCACCTGAAGAGGTGTTCGAAGAATTTTCTAATGATGCTACTGTTGCTACCCTATAATATAGCTTGTGTGAGTGGTCTTTTGTTTCATGTTTTACATTGAGGAATTGATGTGTGTTCATTCATTTTGGTTTTGGGGTTCTTACTATGTATTGTGTTACTCACCCCTGTAGGAGCTCTTCCCACACATGTTGTGTCTACTGCAGGTGACAGACATTTCGACAAGGGTACCCTAGAGGATGGGATGGAAACATGCAACGACAGTGGACTTGGTGGCCTTGGACTAGGTGGAACCCAATAGGACTAGGCAGATAGGACATATTACATCAGCTTCCAGTAGATTCTCTACCCTCATGATAAGGTGGGGTTTAGTACAGATGGCTAGCAGAGCACTTTTTTGTACTTTAAAGTATGTAATACTTTTCATGGGATTGTATTATGGACAACTTTCTTTCATATGTACTTGTAATAAGTTATTCTGTGGTATGATGTTTCCTTTTTGTGAGTTGGGACTCTGTTGTGTGTGTGTGTGTGTGTGTGCATACAGGTATCCATAGTAATGCCTCCCACTTGCAGTTTGATGCATTCAGTTCGAGTCTCCAGCCCTGGGCCTTCTGGAGGCGGGCATGGGGTAGTCATGGCATGGGCCCCGGGGGATGGGTCGTGACATTCTACAACCCATCTCAGATATTTTCATCACATAAAAAAATAGTTCCTATGATAGAGGGATATTGAGAGAAAGGGTTAAAACATTCCATCTAGAAATGATGTGGTACACCTTCTTGTTTTCAGGTTAATTTTAGTTTATTAGGTAGACAATTTTCATTTCCCTTAGTCTGGTACTAAACTAGAAATGTAATCATTGATGAATGTCATCCCATCATGAATAGGATCATGTTGGAAATAAATTGTACCAAACAAAGGTTAACACTATTAGATTCTATTAAAAAAACCTCATCTTTGATTCCTAATACATGTCTTAGGGGGCCATCATCACCCCACATCGGGATATAAAGTGTTTTTCATGGTGTTAAGGGTCTCTCGCTCCATCAAATTTCGAGAAGGTATGATTTCCAATATTGGTGGGAGGGAAGGTGACATCCACCCATTTTTAATATGGATTTATCTCAAGATACATGAGTGTTCATTTCCATCACATGGCTTATATTTGTGTACCCTAGGACTAGATGGCATTTAGGTGTTCCATAGGTATTTTTTTTATGATCATAATCCCATCTATAGGGAGAATGTAAGGCTTATCACAGTGGAATTTTCTTCATATCCAACTGATATTCATCTCGTCCATAGACTGAGTGATTACCCTAGAGAGGAATAGGCCTTCACTATAATAGAGGGATGTCATGATGATTATTAAAATCCTCTTTTATTTAGACTAGATTATACGATGCAGAGCGGATCTAATGCTCATATTCCAATATTACTGGAAGATCACTCGTAGGAGGAATACTATCTTTTCCTTTTCTGAGGACGATACCCAAAATGAATATTACTCGTGGGTAGATCATCATTGAGTTTTATGAGAGTTATTATCTCATTATCATATTATGAAATGTATTCTTCCATGGTAGGGACCTAATTTCTTCTATGTGGTGATTGGGATGTATCCACATCATTCCATTTATCATTTTCGTTGGTCCTTTTGAGGGGTTGAATATCGATAAATTTAAGATCCTTATTTTTTATAATTCATTGGTTTTGGGTGTGTGCATCCTCATTTAGAGAATCCATTTCACCATCCACTGAGGTCATGTTTTTCATGATCTAGGCCTCTATATTTTCTTTTTTTCCTACATATATTTTTTATATTGATGAAATTCATAGAGGCGTATCATTAAATGGTGGTTTCCCCATTACATTCAATATTTCTTGATGATTCTAAACTAACTTTATTAGGGCTATCATTCAAAACCTTGGCCATGTTGGGGAATTTTAGCTAGAAACCCCAGTATTGTATGATATCCTTCATTGTACATTCCTCTTTTCTTGGCCTATGATTAATTTAATTGAATGAGTTTCCATTCATGATTTCCAAATGGTCCTCATATATAAGATGTTTATCTTGATGTCGGATGAATGAATAGGATCCATGTCATTGTTATTTACCTTGTAATCTAGGGATTACTGATTCTATATGTGGTGATGATGATAATAAAAATGACATAATCTCTATGTTCTGGGGTTTATCTAAGCCATATTGGAATTTATTGGACATTTGTTGATGATATAATGATTCCTGTTAAGGATTTTAGTATTCTAGTTATGATCATTGAGATATAAATACCCACATCCAAGAAGGGTGGGGTTGATTTAGATTCATCTTTGATTTGAACAGGACCATATTGGAATATGATGAATCTGGTGATGTATACTGAGATATAAATACCCCATGTAGAGTCGCATGGGGTTTGTTTGAAGCTGTGGATGATATTTCCCTAATTCACATAAGAATTGATGATCTGAGAGGCAGATTCCATTGTAGATCTTCCATCACCCTAGTGAGATGGGTCTGCTCTGGGATAGAAGTTATGGAAACTAATACTATAGACTCATTTATGTGGTGGATTTAGGCTCCTGTAGGATTTTGTTACAATGGAAACCCATGAATAGAGTTATTTTGTACATGATGTCATCAAGGTCATTTCAACCCTGGTAACCATCTTTAAAATGAATTCTTGTTTCATCAAGGGAATTAGTTCAACGATTTATCATCTATCCACTTCTTCAATTTTCAATTTTTTTTTGCATCATTGAAGAAAGAAAATTCAATTTTTGTGGCCAAATATCCAACATGTTACCGAGATCTCATGATTTCACTATAGGCTATGAAATTATAGGATGTACTATCTATGGGGTTCTCCAATTCATGGGGTGTGGTAAAATTTATAACTCTATATGTTCCTCATCTTCAAATGATACTACATGGACGGGCATAGTCTATCAATTTATGATGATTTATTATGCCATTACGGAAGGCATGTTGTAGATTTTCACGGTGCTTTTCATGTTTTAGGACCAGGGCCATGTTGATAGAAACAAGTTCCAACTGACAATATAATATCATTAACCTATGAAAGTACCCATTCATATCCAATATAAGGGATGTGTCTATTCTTCTTTAACTAATGAATATCAAATATATTGTTTTCTTAGATATGGAATTGACTCCTTCTACAGATCATTTTATATCAAATACTCGAAAGTGGAAAGAGGACATAACATGATGGGGAGGTTTTTTTGGATAAATGTCTCTAAATATCAATTTTGGTTGACTCATCATTAAAATTACATGCCTTTATCTGGTTAGAATAAAAAATATTCTTCTTGGGATTACCAATTGACTATAACAGTGTGCTTCTAGATGTTTATGGGGAACTATTTAATGTTGTCCATGTTTTTTAAAGAAACTCTCTATATGTAGGAATATGAGTTTTGAACCCCTGTCTATATGTTGGTGTCTAGTAGAGGGGATGATTTCTTTATCCACGGGAGATATCATTGTGGGGAGGCTAAAAACAACATATATCATGAGTTGAGTCCCTATTATCCATGTCCACTGTCATTCCAAAGTTTAAATTTTCCTTTGTTTATGACTCGGGTTGGTTTTTCGGGTGATCCGTGGATAAAACATTGAGTTTTTAAGAAACAATTGTGTGTGTGTGTGTGTGTGTTTAGTAGTGTCTCCACTCGAGCAAAACACAGTTGAGGGACTGTGCAGCAACACCCTACTCACCGCGCGACCTGCCCGGTTTGCGGGGTGAACTAAGATGTCGAATAAATAGTAAAATCGATGTTAAAAACATTGTTGTGAAAATAATCATAATATTATTGTTATTATTAAAACATTTTTTTTATTATTAATGAAATTCCTATTATTATAGGAATTATTTTATCTTTGTTATATTTTTATTAGTGTTAGTATTAATAAGGATTTATTATTAATATTATTATTATTATCAATGTAATTAAGGTATTATTCTTATTATTATAATTATCATTATTATCATTATTATTTTCTTATTATCTTCCCTTTTTATTTCATTTATTTTTTTAATTTTTTTAATTTTTTTTTTCTTTATTTTTCTTTCTTTCTCACCTAACACTAACTCCCCATCTTTCATTTTTTCCCATAGCCATGCGCAACGCCTCCCCTCTCATTCTCCCCATCACCTCCCTCCTCATTAAATCACACAGTAGTGCCATGTGACCCTGCTCTCTGCTCCTTTGATGCATCGAATAGCAGTCGAAAATCTCCCTCTTCACCAGATCCCTCTTCTAGCAGCACAACGAACCCCCGAACGCAATTGGTCTCCTTCTGCTCGATCCAACAACACCATCCATGTCCCTTCCTCATTTCATTGAAGCTCCACCACTCCTCCCTCCCCACCTTCTCCTTGCATCGGAGGCCCAACTAGGATTACCCACTACCCGGTCACCCTCCTTCAACATATCATCCTAACACGCGCCCTCCTCTGCTCATCTGGCCATATCCATCTCCTCTTGTCATGGTAGCTAAGTGCGCCCCAGCAACCTGCACAGCACCCCCTTCGGGTCCCCTGCACACGGACCCTCTAGTCCACACAACTGGCACGCGAAACCCCCGTCTGAGCATCTCCTCTTTCCTTCTTGGCCCCCTCCTACTCCTCCACCCGTTTGATGTAGCCCGCGCAACAGGTCCCAAAAGAACCACCACCTGACCTCCTACTCGTCCACTGCCCGTCACCTCTGGCAGCCACACTGCACCAGCACCTGACTTTCTCCTCTCCATCCCCCACAACTCAACTGGAAGTTTCCTCCCTCGCAGTAGGTGCCCCCTAATCTGGCATGCCATATCTCTCCTCAGTATAGCCCCGACCAGACCCGCTCAAAAACTGGACCTTTGCTGGAACCTTGGCCGTTGCCCTCCTTCTCGTCGTTGCTCGGTTCCCCACAACCCCTCGGCTTACCCTGCTCTAACTGCAGCCATCCGGCACGCCCCCACCTCACAATCGTCATCCAGCAATGCCTCTCATGCCACTGACCAGCTCGGACTAGCTACGACCATCAGCGGCGTAGCCCTTGGCATCATCCCCTTCAATTCACTAGCCATGCCCCTCCATCCAGCACCACACAGTCAAGCGCTCACCCACCAGCATCAACCTCCCCACCTGGTCATCATGCGCCTGTCGATCCACCTCGTCGCTGCCTCTGTCTCTTGTCAGCGACCTTCTGCCACACACCCCTGTAACGTCCCGGATCTGGGTGCCACTCCACGGGTGCCCCGAAACCGATTTCTCACATGACCTCAAGTGAATTTCCCCAAACAGTAGAGGCTACCGACGAGCAGCAAGGGCCCATGTCTGATAGTGGGGAAACTATGCCCTCATTTGTCAAAGTGTAGCACATCAGAATACATGATAATACATACAACAACATTGGAAGAAATAAAACATACATAACTGAAATGATTGACTGTAGTAAAACAGAACCAACAGTTATATAGATAATGATGAAATATGTCCCTAGTTCTAAAAAACTATCCAGAACATGTTACATAACAATACAGTAAAATGGAAAGTACAGGTATAAAAAACAAAGTACAATAGTGCAACAGGGACTCAGAAGCATCGCAAGCCTATTCTCGGTCTCATGCTCTCTTACTCATGTGCAACAATCAAGTACCTATATAGGGACCATTTCCCTTATCCAAACCTGCAACAATATAGTCAGTTTGGGCCGAAGACATGACCCAAACATGGTGTTAGAAATAAATCCCAGTAGGCACCCACCAAAGGCCTGTGCCCAACTATCAGTGTAAATGTGCAACAGTAGTGTGCGGTAGTAAATGAAATAAATTATGTAGTACTCAAAAGTAACAAACGGTACCAGTTATATTACCATTTTTATTATTAATTTAACCATTCAATAGAAGGAAATCATCACGGGGAATTTTTTTGTAAACAGTCATCGTCTGCAAACACATAAACCCTTACCCTTTGGTAATGAGAATAAAAACCCACAAGAATCTTCCCATAGGCATATAAAATAATTCCCATAGGCATACAAGGTGTCACCCATAGGAACAGAATCTACTACCCATAGGCACGAAAGATGTTGCCCTTAGGCAAAATAGAGCACTACCCACAGGCTAATCACAACACTGCCCTCAGGCTGAACAAGAAACTGGGCCATGCCCAACATATAAACAAGAAATTTATATACAATTCCTCTCAAGGTAATTTTAAGACACTCTAAAATTTACGCTATACCCTCGGGTAACCTGGCCAAACGGATAAACAGGGAACAGACCCTAGAGTAGGTCCTCGATCCATGCATTGATCCCATACAATAGTTTTAAAATTTCATTAAATTACCTATGAAATTATAGGTATTTAAAACAGACAAGGCCTCAGCTGCACGACACCACTACATGGGTTCATTGCACGTTGGTACACAAAAATGCACAGTAGTTGGAATTTAAACACCAGACCACCTACCTCGATCACCCTTGATCAGTATACGTGAACGATGCTCCTAGAATCATCCAAGAACAACGTATACTTGAGGTGAACATAACCTCCTTCAAACTCAAATAACTTCACATAAAGGAATAATTGGAAATAACTACGCATGGAGGAGGAATAACTCAGTTGTGCGGTTCCAAGGAGATCGGCGATAAAGAAAACAAGTTCCTATTGTGCGGTCGTGAGGTCCTCCAAGCTCCGGACGTCTCTCCCAAGCTATCCTCTGGTTCTAAGATTCCTCTATTAATAGAGGAGGCTAATTCACATTTTAAGCGAGAAAAAGAGACTACACGGCATGTACTATTTTTTACATGGTGTGTAATTTTCATTTTTTTATTGTTCCTTCGGCGGCTTCATTCCACCATGTAATTGTTCACATGTCGACATGAGCACACGGCGTGTATTCTTGATTACACGGTGTGTACTATCGCTCAGCTCCCACCGCCTTACTGTTTGCCTACCAATTGACTACACGGCGTGTAAATACCCACTACACGGCGTGTAGGTGGTTTTTACACCCACCATCGTCAACAGGCCTATATGCCCTGTGTACTTATTCCACATAG
The DNA here is from genome assembly GCA_963277665.1 of Viscum album. Classification (NCBI taxonomy): domain Eukaryota; kingdom Viridiplantae; phylum Streptophyta; class Magnoliopsida; order Santalales; family Viscaceae; genus Viscum; species Viscum album. Next base: position 1,148,758,083 of record OY728148.1, read on the forward strand.
CCAAATTACATGGCGTGTGGAAAAGTACATGGCGTGTAGTCACAAAAAATATGATTTCCTTATATTTACCTCATTTTCTCAAAAACACTTAAAGAAAAGAGAAAAGAAGAAAGTCGTACCTCACGAATAAGTACCAGGTTCTTACAAACATCCCCCCTTAAAGCAATTCATCCCCGAATTTCCCTTCCAAGCATGGTGAAGCTAAAGTGGAGAGAAACTCCATCCACTGAGCATGTACGTCGGTCTCCTGCTCCCATGTTTTGTCATACACTCATACATGATGTGATAGCACCCGTACAAGAGGAAATGTCCATCCTCGGAGAACCTATGTGCTCCTATCCATGATTTGAATCAGATTCTCCTCAAAGGATGCATCGAATTGTAGCTCAACTTCCTCAGGATGAAAGATGTGAGACAAGTATGAATGTTAATGGCATAACTGAGATACATGGAAGACGTCGTGAATGGCCCGATACCTCTGTGGTAACTGCAACCGATATGCAACTAGCCCGACTCTCTCCCAAATCTCAAATTGCCCCACATACCTCATTAAAAGTTTACCCTGTCTCCTAATCCGCCTGTGTCCCAACCTCGGTGAAACAGGAAAGAAAACCTGATCCCTGACCACAAACTCCAAGGGTCATCTGTTTCAATCAGCATAAGATTTCTGACAAGACTGTGACGTAGCCATCCGCTTCTGAATCAACTGTACCTGCTCAGAAGTCTCCTGCATGAGACGTGGCCTAGCTAATCCGTCTCACCTACCTCCATCCAACACAAAGGTGATCGGCATGGACTACCATATAACGCCTCGAAAGGTTCCATCTAAATATTTTCCTGAAAACTATTAATATAGGCAAACTTGACTAGCGGTATATACTTCTCCCAGGATCCCCCAAAGTCTAAGACACATGAACGCAGCATGTACTCTAGTACATTTATCATACGCTCTGACTGACCATCAGTCGGAGGGTGGAAAGCTGTGCTTAGAAGCACCTGTGTACCCAGTGCCCTCTAAAAACTCTACCAGAAACGAGATGTAAAATGGGCATCTATATCTGAAATGATAGAACGAGGGACTCTATGAAAAGTATGACCTCTCGGATATACAACTTCCCGATCTCGTCAACTCTGAAGGTCTCTTGATCGGAAAAAAGTGAGATACCTTGGTGAGTCTTTCCACAACAACCGACATGGCCTCATTGCCTCAAGGTGACTTCGTAAACCTAGTCACGAAGTCCATCAAGAGATCATCCCATTTCCACTCTGGAATAGGTATTTGCTGTAACTGTCCAGCTGGCCTCTGATGCTCCACCTTCACCTGCTTACAGGTGGAACATCTCGTAACAAAACCAGCTACTTCTCTCTTCATACCCTCCCAACAGTACTGATGACTCAAGTCACGGTACATCTTGGTAACTCTGGGATGAGCTGCCCTAGCTGAAGCATGAAACTCCCACATCAACTCCTCACGTATATCCCCTGGAACCCACACTCATCCATGGAAGCGCAATACCTCATCATCGCCTATTGTCCATCCAGGAGGAGGGTCCTTACATGCCACCGACTCCCATAGAACTAGGCAGTCTGTATCAGATAGCTATTTCATCCTCACTCTATCCAGGAGGGTTGAAGTCACCGCTAAAGATTAAAGATATGTTTCCCCTTGACTGACGTTCACCTCCAAATGCATCACAGAGAACAAATCCATATGCTTCCATTCACCACTGGCCTCCTGAACTGCCTATATTTGAGTCTTTCTGCTTAGTGCATCAACAACTTCATTACCCTTATTAGATCTATATGCAAGCTCAAAATCGAAGGGGTGAAGGTATTTGACCCACCTTCGCTGCCTCGGATTCAAGTCACGCTGAGTAAAGATATACTTGAGACTTTTGTGGTTGATGAAAACCAAAAAATTATCTCCCAAGAGATAATGTCTCCAACAGCGTAATGCATGAACAACTGCAGACAGCTCTAGTTCATGTGTCGGGTAATTCCTCTCATGTGGCCTCGACTGCTGAGACCCGTACGCAACTGTTCGATCTCCCGGCATCAGCACAGCTCCCCCTAATACCTGATGCGTCATAGTAAACTATATAGCTCTTTCCCTGTTCTGGAAGTATCACGATTGGTGCTGATGTCAACCTTCCATTCAGCTCTTGGAAGGCTGTCTCACATGCTTCTGACCAATCAAACTTCACACCCTTCTTAGTCAAACCAATCAACAACACTGCTATGCGGGAGAAGTCCCCTATAAAATGACTGTAGAAACCAGCCATCCCAAAGAAACTCTATATCTCAAACACATTCTTAGGCTGCTCCAAGGAAACTATTGCCCTCACCTTCTATGGGTCTACTGCAACTCCTGCCTCTGAGATGATATGACCCAGGAAGTGAATCTGGTCAATCCAAAAGTGCCACTTTGAGATCTTAGCATATAGTTGATTCCTTCTCAGTGTACTCAGAATGATCTTAAGATGGGTGGAATGGTCATGTCGAGTTTGAGAGTACACCCAGATATCGTCCACGAATACTACCACAAAATAATCTAGATAAGGATGGAACACATGATTCATTAGAGCCATGAAAAGTACTAGTTCATTTCTCAGTCCGAACAGCATAACCAATTACTCATATAGACCATACAAACTCATGAAGGTTGTGATAGATATATCAGATGGTATAACATGCAACTGATTATATCCAGATCTCAAGTCAATCTTTGAGATCACTTATGCACCTCGAAGTTGATCAAAAATATCGTCAATATTTTCTAAGGGATATCGGTTCATGACCGTCAACTAGTTCAGCTTTTGATAATCCACACAAAGTCTGAGTGTACCGTCCACCTACTTTGCAAAAGGACCAGAGAACCCCATGGAGAAGTATTGGGTTGGATAAAAGACTTTGACTGTAACTCCTTTAACTGTATCTTGAAATCTTGTAACTCAGATGTATCCATCCTATTAGGAGGAATGAATACCTTTTCCACTCTTGGGACAAGGTCAATAGAGAAATCCACCTCACGATCTAGAGGTAGACCTGAAAATTTGTCCGATAAGACATCCCTGAAATGATCAACCACTTGAGGGATGTCCTTCTGACATGTCCCCTGATCATCCAGATATAAACTCACAATCTTGGATGGTAATCCACCTCTCCCATGATGCTCTGTTCCATCTCCTCTCGCATGAACATCCCACTTGCCTTAGTATAGAAACTCTTTGCCCTATGGTGACGTGAATCGCACCCTGTGACGATAGAAGTCTACAATGTCTCAAGAGGTAACCAACCAGTCCATCTCGATAATGAAATCATAGCTCATCATCTCCAAGACATAGAGGTCCCAATGAAAGTCACACCCACCAACCTCAAGGGGGACTCCCTGCACTGACACAGACCATCTGTTCTAGTCCCCAATGAAGTGTCTAGTGTCATAACATCAGAAGAAGAAGAAACACAGATACCAAGGCTCTCCACGGCAGGCATAGATACAATTCTATGTATAAAACTCATATCTAAAAGTATTGAAGATAAGACACAAGATACTAAAATAGTACCTCTGACAATAGAAGGTCTCGGATACTGCTCTTGTTGGGTGTGTTGAACTGCATATGTCTGCCCAGTGCCGTGGCCCTGCGACATATCATGGCTACCCAGAGATTTCCCTCCCTACTGCCTTTGAGATCCAGGTGTATGGATACCACGGCCACGACCACCATCTATACCTGAACGTCCTGACGTATTCCGGTTTCCAGAATAGTAAGAAGCAGTTGGTCCTGCTCCCGCATGCGGACTCTGCACATAACCCCTCGCACTTGCCACTGGTGGAAATGTCCTGCAATATCGCTGACGATGACCCATCCTGCCGCAAGCTCGGCATTCCACTGGGTCACGTAGACACTGTGGTCTCTTGTGCCCCTCTCTACCACAATGGTAGCACATGACCTGGCCACCTGAAACATTCTTCTGTCGGGTACTACCACCATGAGATAATTCCATATATCTCTTCCTCTTACTGGTAGGAATTGTACTAGAAACTGGTGTCGAACCGCCCTGGCCCACAATACTAGATTCCCTCAGATTCCGCTCGGTAATCAATGCCTGGTTCAAAATACCATGTATAGTAGGAAACCTAAAAACATTCACTAGTGCTCAGATATCATATCGAAGACAATCCTCAAAGCGTATGGCCTCAACATCACATCACCCACCATAACGGGTGCAAAACGTTGAAGCTCGGTGAAACGAGCAGAATAATCCATCACCGACATAGTGCCCTACTGCAAATTCCTGAACTCTCTAGCTCTATCTTCTCTGAGCATCTCTAGGAAGAAGAATTCATAGAACGATGTCTAAAAATTTTCCCACGCCATGTCTTTGTGATGCTCTGTATGAGTGGTAACATCCCACCACCTCTGGGTGGAATCACGCAGCATATAAGTCGTGAGCTTTACCCTCTTCCCTGGAGGCATCTCAAGATGCTCAAAAATAGTCTGCAATGAATCAAGCCAAGACTCCACACCCTGTGGTCTTCCATCCCCTAATAACATAGGTGGATGATGCTGCTGGAAAATACGTGTCAGCTCAGCCATAGATGTGGCAGCCAGCAGTGCTCCCTGAAAGGTCTGCATGAACCTCATGAAGCCTTCACGGAACTGCGCATCTGTGCCTGTGTCTGGTATAACAGCTGGTATTGCATCTGGCTATGCTGGAGGATCCACTGGTAGCCCATGGCCTGACATCTCTAGAGTATAATCATTGTCGGTCACTTGGAGAACAACGTGTGGTCGTCTCGGCGACATGACTCTACAAGGTCAAACACACACCTTAGATAAAGATTATCAAAGAGCGAAAACAAGGATATAGAGAAAGAATGTTTTCAAAATTTACAAAACATGACTAAATGACGTGTATAAATACTACACGGCCTGTTCTCACAACTGTTCGTCGGGGTGTGTACTCCAGCTTAAACTGGCCGTGTAACACCGCAAACACACGGTGTGTCTTCAAAATAAACGGTGTGTACTTGATTTATCCTTCCCTTCCTGAGTCCTCTTATATGGATAAGACACACAACTCACTTTGAACAAGACTACACGGCATGTAACTCATCTACACGACATTTATGGTTTAATATCTAATGGCCAGTGTCGTTCGTGACACGACCGACTACTCGGTTGACACCACACGATTGTTACACCCACACACGGTGGGTACACCACCCCGTTTCCCCAGCCACATGGATAAGTCCACACGGTCTCCCACCGGTAAGGACTACACGGCTTATCCCTCAGCTACATTGTGTGTTTAAGAAGAGGTAACACCGACCCGTGTTTTTTAGCTACACATCCAACTACCCAGGTCATATTACACGGCGTGTTCTTAGGTGGACACGGTGTGTATGTCTCATGGTCTCCCCTGTCTGTGTTGTTTTTCACACAGGCGTACTCTGGGTCTACACTACACAGCACGTACATCAGGTACACGACATGTTTTTCCCAAGAATTTCCCTACCTCATGTACCCACCCACATGGTCTATGACACAGGAAGATACTACACAACGTTTAATGAGGGTACACGGTGTGTACTCAAAAAGTTATCATTTCTTCTCGAGCAAAAGAACACACTGCCTGTGTCTGAGGAACATCATAGCGTGTATCTTGGGTTTTTCGGATAGTAAGCCTCTTAAACTACTTCGGAACCCAATAAATATTGAAAAAAAACACCAAAGTTCCAAATTCTAGTCCCTGAGGGCCCATACTCCCCCCCGTGAATCAGATATTGGCATCTTTTACATGTTATACACAAGTTAAAAGTCAATGATCCATCAAATTCCGATATTTTAGGGCCCATAATCTCCAAAAAAACAAAGATTGGCATCCATCATATCAACATGATCACACAAAAATACCCTATCACATAGTAGATATTTATCCAAGCGACTATCACAATAGCATGCTTTTATAGCACAACAACTATCACAACAATATGCAATTTCTAATGAGCCTACATGGCATGAATCTATGCATGGAATGTGATTTCTAGCATGTTCCTAAATGATGAATGATATGGAATAACCACATCTCATCGGGTTTCAACTAAATAGAACCCATGAATAACATATAAACAACACAATCACAAGTGCATCACCCCACGGTGAAAATCAAATCAACAGTAAAATTTAAAAATCAAACTAATTTAAAAAATACGAGGTAAACAGGCTTTTCCTTGTACACTAGTTAGCTAATCCTGGGAACAACTTATTACAAACTACCATTTCTGTCCTATCCCTGACTAAGGCTCCAAATAGTAAGTCAAAGAAAAGAAAAACCTCCTCTGATACAACTTTGTAACGTCCCGGATCCAGCTGCCACTCCACGGGTGCCCTGAACCCGATTGGTCACATGTCCTCAAGCACATTTCCCAAAATTTCAGTGGCTCCCGACTAGCAGCGAGGGCCCATGTCCGGTAGTGGGGAAACTATGCTCTCATTTGTCAAAGTGTAGCGCAGTAGAATAAAATACAATACTTACAACAACAACGGAAGAAATAAAAAATACATAACTGAAATGAACAACTGCAGTAAAAGAGAACCAACTATTATATAGATAATGATGAAACATGTCTCTAGTTATAAGAAAACAGAAAGAACATGTTACATAACAGTACAATACTATTGAAAGTAAAGGTACAACAAACAAAGAAAAACAATGCAACAACGACTCAGTAGCATCATAAGCCTAAGCTCGGTCCCATTCTCTCCTACTCATCTACAATAGTAGATTACCTGTTTAGGAACCCTTTCCCTTATCCACAATTGTAGAAATATAGTCTGTTTGGGCTGAATACATGACCCAAACAGTGTATGATAAATGAATCCCATTATTCACCCACCAATGGTCTGTGCCCAACTGTCAGTGTAAATGTGCAACAACAGTTTGCGGTAGTAAATGAAATAAACTAAGAAATACTCAAATGTAACTAACTGTGCCAGATATATTTCTTTTTTTATTATTCATTTAACCATTCAATATAAGGAAATCACCACAGTGAATTTCAAAGTAAACAGTCATCGTCCTCTGGCACATAAACCCTTACCCTCAGGTAAAGAGAATCAAAACCCACATGAATCTTCCCACATGCTTATCGAATAATGACCATAGGGTTATGAGGTGTCACCCACAGGCACAAAATCTATTGCCCACAGGCATGAAAGAAGTTGCCCACAGGCTAAACAGAGCACTGCCCACAGGCTAGTCACAACACTACCCTCCGGCTAAACAAGTAACCTAGTCATTCCCAACAAATAAACAAGAATTTTATATACAATTCCTATTATGTTAATTTTAATACATGCTAAAATTTACGGTATACCCTCGGGTAACCAGGCCAAACGACTAAACAGAGGAACACACCCCAAGGGTGGTCCTGGATCCAAACAGTGATCCCAAATAGCATTTTTACAATTTCATTAAATTACCTATGTAATTATATGTATTTAATACAACTAAGGAATCAGCCACATGACACCCCAACATGGGTTCGTAGAACGTTGGTACACAAAAACGCACAACAGTTGGAATTTTAACACCAGACCACCTACCTCGATCACCCTTGATACGTATACGTGAACGAAGATCCTCGAATCTTCCAAAAACAACGTAGATATGAGGTGAAAATAACTTTGTTAAAACTCAAATAACTTCCCTTAGATAAATAATTGGAAAGATCTATGCAAGGAGGAGGAAGAACTCTCCAGTTCTCTTCTGAGGAGATCGACGGTGAAGAAAACGGGTTCTCGGTGTACGGTCGGGAGGTCCTTTAAGCTCCGACCATCTCTCCCAAGCTCTCCTCTGGTTCTAAGAGTCCTCTGTGAATAGAGGAGGCTACTACCCATTTTAATCGAAAAAACAGACTACACGGCATGTACTATTGAGTACACGATTTGTACTTTTCTTTTTTTTAACTGTTCCTTCAGCGGCTTCTTTCCACCGAGGCACTGTTCATCTATCGACCTGAGTATACGGTGTGTATTCTTGATTACACGATGAGTATTGTCGCTCAGTTCCCACAACCATACTATTTTCTGATCGACTGACTACACGACGTGTAAATACCCACTACATGGTGTGTTGGCGGTTTTTACACCCACCATCATCGATAGGCTTAGACTCCCTATGTACACATTCCACATGGCCAAAGTACATAGAATGTGGAAAATTACACGGTGTGTAGTCAAAAAAATAGGATTTCCTTCTATTTTCCCAATTTTCTCAAAAACACTTAAGGAAAAGGGAAAAGAAGTAAGTTGTACCTCAAAGAATAAGAACTGGGTTCTTACAATCCCCTAGTCGGCAGACCTTCCACCTCTTGCGTTGGTCGTGCGCCCTCCTTTTCAACAGCTACACGTGTTCCCTTTATTGAGTCGCTGATATTGCTCTCTCTTTTTCTGCTCCGTCCAGCTAGCGATGGTCCCTGCTGGTGAGGGCCGCCCCTTTCTGGCGGTTGTGCAACCCCGCTGGTCGAGCACGTCTCTGTGTCGACGTGAAGTTCATGCTGCTTCTTCATTATATTATTGTGGAATAATGTTTTTTTGTTTTTAGTTATTTTTTTACGGGTGTTGTATCATATTAGCATGGTTTTTGAGTGGTTTTTCAGGCGTTTTATTGCGCATGCTTATGCATCGGTGCGAGGCGCGATGCGCCAGCGTGTTCAAGCTGTGAGTCGAGGTAGGTACCCCACTGTACTCGCCTTTAAATTCAGAATTTATTAATTTCTTGATATTTATTTAATTTTAATAAATGTGAAATAATATAAGATTATTTATTTTTAAATGATTATTTGGTGTAAAAAGAGCCGTTTATTTTATACATGACACATGAAATATTTTCTTGAAAATGAACACCCAGTAGTGAAGGAATGCATGTTTGTCCTTTAAACATAATTCACATAATTTCACATATAGTTCTGTTCTATTAGTAAATGATTTATTTTGAAGCATGAACAAGTGTTTTGGTTCTCTTGAGAGATGAGGATTTCATTTAAAATTGGTGAAGGCATGTTTGGAACTTTAGTAAAATAAACTATTTTGTAAACTCTCGTTGGGGTGACTCAGGGGTGATATTTGGTATACAATCATTGCATGATTTGTATGTGATGTTTGTGCTGCTAGATTGACTTTGATGACTCACCCCTTTCCTTTTTATTATATGTGTTGACGTGGGAACATAACATAGTAATTGAATCTTATGAGAATGATTTCTGCATTACATTAGATTACACACTAGCTACTGGCCCTTAGTATGGATTATAATCTTCTACGGGATTGGGACCCTCATTTATGCCATGTAGGGAAACACTGGGAGTTTGTCATTATGAAATCATCTAGAGTAGCCTTTAAGATGATTCACATGTATATTACGTTCTTGATAGTTCATGATCTCCTAAGTTCGACCCATTTTTCCTTTAGTGTTTATTTATAAGTAACGGATGATTGAGAGGTCTAGATCGGTAGCTGGCCCTTGTGTACAACTTTCTCCATTGCCCATAGTGTGTGTTGCAGGTTGTGTGGTTTTCCCTTTTTACTAAAAACTAAAATTTTTATTTCTATATTGTTCAAAAAACGATTTTAAAATGATATTCACATGTTTTTCTCGAACATTAAACTGGTTTTTAAATTAAAAAGGGAAACATACTGTTACTTGTTTTAGAAATGAAAGTATGTGTGGAAACCAATATTTTGTATACATTAGTTCAAACCTGAAATTGTAAAATTCTTTATTTAAGGGTAGAGAATTGGGAATAGTTTTTTGGGCACACCTACAAAGTTTTAATATGCACGCCTATAGTGTTTTCCTATTTTTAGTTTCTGTTTCAGGTTTGAATCGAGCTTGCTCGCCATGGGAGAGAGTTTGTTGGGGTTTGGTGAGTGACTCTCGAGGTCACGAGGAGTTTTGTACATGGCCTGGTTAGTTGGTTGTTATTGATTGATCTCTTTTCGGTGTCATTTATTAATTTTTTGTTCTATTTTCTTACCACTACTTTATTCATTTTTATGGGGAAACATCGATCCCATGTTGTTCTCTATTGATGCCATGGTGCTTGTCGCCAGCCCGAGAGGATCAGGAAAGCCTCTCGGGCCATGTCGTGGACCCGCTTGGGTGACTGGTTCATGGTAAACCGAAGTTGGTTCGTGAAACAATTGTATCAGAGGAGGTCGGCTCTTGAACGGATCTTGTTTTTCAAAGTGGCTATTATTATTTGGGGATATCATGGAAGAAGGAATAGAGTTTTCAGGGCTCGAGGCTTATGGATGAGAAGGATGTCATGAACCCGTGCTTGTAAGGAACCTCAGGTTACCAAGGGACATTCTAGGGAATTTTGTGTCTTTTGGTTCCTTTGAATTGTTTTATCTTGGGAAATGAAATGGAAGCCAGGAAAGTGACCTCTTTGAGCTCACATGGTCTAGCAAGCCATGTGGAGCCGGGTACTTTACCCTAGAATTATCTCAGTGACGATTGTGTGACTGCCATGTGGTCGCAACCATATTTCAGAGTAACCCATCATCACTAGTTTACCCTAGTGAATCGTTTGAGTTTTCCTTCATTCTGAAAATTGTTTTGCAAAGATTTGTTTTGTATATTGTGAAAAGTTGAAATTTAAATGGTAATGACCATGTTTTGATTATGTTCATTATTTCTGTGTTCCTTAGTGTTCACCACCATGATGGTTTGATGGATGCCCAAGGTGCAACATCAAGTGGTACGCCCCTAGAAAATCCTCCAATTTATCATCCCATAGACTATGTTCTGGAGTTCCGGAAGATGAACCCTCCACTCTTTTATGGAAAATAAGAGCCTCTTGAGGCCGAGGAGTGGTTACAGAAGATTGATAGGATGTTCAGTTTCATTGGGCTGCTTGAGTCGTTAAAGGTTATGTTGGCTACATTTATGATTGAAGACCAAAATTGGAAATTGTGGAAGTTTGTTTCTCATAATAATCCTCATGAATATCTAACATAAGAGTTTTTCAAGCCATCGTTCATCCAACACCACTTATCTGAGTTGACAAAGATGAGGAAGATTATAGAGTTGTGTTGCCTTCAGCAGGGCATTGAATCGGTACATGAATTATATCGACGTTTCCTGGACCTAGTTCTGTATTATCAATGGTTTGTTGCGAATGATCCCAGGAAGGCTCAAAAATTTGAGTCTGGACATTGACCTGAGCTGTGATCGAAAGTGGAAGAGCTCAACCTAACCACCTTCTCAGATTTTGTGGGGTAAGCCTTTTTGGATGAAGCTCAGTTAGTAGGAGGACTTGAGGTGGATAATCCTCTTGCTTTAGGAAGCAGTGCTGAGGGTGGTGATAAAAAGAATGAGAAGCAACCTGATGCTGGTGGTGTTGTTAGAGGAAGGAAGAGGCCTTCAGACCTTCAGAAATCTTTTTCATAATGTCATGTCGTGATCTGTCACCAGAGTGGTAGGCAGGGTCACAATAGGATGACGTGCCCGAGTGCTCCAAGACCTTTCCACCCTTGTGGACGTCTAGGTCACTTGCAGAAAATCTACCAAGGTGTTTCCAAGAAGCGCGTTGAATCCAGACCTATCTCTTCAAAGGTTACCTTAGCCCGTCAGCACGAGTAGGGCGATGTTTGTAGATTAGTTTGAGGATATTTTTGTATTGATCCCTAGATGTAGTGGTTATCTCTTTTATCGTTTTATGGTGTTTCTTTTTTTTCTTTTCTCTTTTATTTTTTCTTCGGTTGTTAGAATGGTTATTATAGAACCTCTTTGAAACTTTTTTTATTCTAAGTGAGTTTGGTGAAATTCGAGTTTGTTTTTTATGTTTGGGAATTTTTGAAGCCTGACTGCGAGGCAGGAGAAGCTTCAATCATTGGTGCTCCAACCATAGGACCTGGTGTGAAGTTGGCGCGTAGTCAGGATTACCCTAGTGCTGAAGAAGGGTATTGGATTAATAATGGTCCTTGGTGTGGCATGGTTTGTGTTCTTCTAAGGGTGTGAAATCCTTGAGGTAGTGGTGGTGATAGTTTTGATGTTTGATCTGTTGGGTTCGTCCCTCCCCAACTCTTGTGGTGGGGGTTTCTAGTCTGTGTGGAAAGAATTAATGTTCGGTTAATCTCGTCAGTTTTTATGGTGGGGAGACCCATCGCGGGTCTCGTTGAATTTAGTTTGGCTTGATTTCTATGGTGGGGAGTCCGTTTGGACCTCCCGTGTCAGTATCCCAATTTTGTTTCGGGTTTTGTTTTGGTGGTGGGTGGTCTCGTGTGGAACCACAAAATTCTATATTTTCTTTTTTAGAAAAGATTTGGGGTGTGATATTTCCAGTGTTAGATTGGAGTAAGTGTTTAATAGGTACTCATTGGATGTGGTTTTAAAATGTTTGTTGGATTCAAGAGGGCCGTTGTGTTTTTCTTGGTGTTGTTCTAGATGTTCTGTTTTATGGTTGAATTGAGGACGGAGGAAATGGTTGATTTTCTTTTAATGGTGTTTAAGGTATGTGTATGTTGGGCCTGTATTTACTATTGTGAAGGTTCATTAGCTTTTGAAGAGATCAACTGGACGTGATCACAAGTTTTGGGGGTGGGTAATACTTATCGGGAAGTTCATTTATGTTGCATGAGTTCTTCAGGTTTATCTCTCCATTTTTTAAAAGTATTTGGGGATCTTCATGTCGTCATTATTTAGTGACCTCTTTGAATTGTAAAGCAATGTCAGCTATTGTTTTGGATTTTGATCTTGTTATGGCTTTCCAGGGGCGGAAAACGGAATGGTGGGGAGATTTGCCACGCCCAGATTTAAATATTCCTTTGGTTATGACTCGGGTCGGGTTTTTGTGTGAGCTGTTGTTAAAACATTGAGTTTTTGAGAAAAAATCGTGTATGTGTGTGTTTGGCGGCGTCTGCACTCGAGCAGAACACAGTCGAGGTACTGTGCAGTGACACCCTATTCACCTCTTGACCTGTCCGGTTTATGAGGCGAACTATGGTGTTGAAAGAATATTAAAATTGAAGTTAAAAATATAGTTGTTGAAATAATCAAAATATTATCATTATTATTAAAACAATTTTTTTATTATTAAGGAAATTTGTATTATTGTAGATATCATTTTATCTTTGTTATATTTTTATTAGTGTTATTATTGAGAAGGATTTAATAATAATAATATTACTATTATTATTATCATTGTAATTAAGGTATTATTACTATTATTATTATTATTACCATCAATATTATTATTATTTTCTTATTATCATCACATTTTCTTTCATATTTTAATTCCTTTTTTTGTTTTCATTTCCATATTTTTATTTCTTTCTCACCTAACCCTAACTCCCCCTCTTTCATTTCTTTTCCCCGTAGCCATGCGTGCCACATCCCCTCTCCCTCTCCCTGTCACCTCCCTCGTTCTTGCTTCACGCATCAACACTGTGTGACCCTCCTCCTTTCCCATTTACTGCATCGAACACCAGCCAAAAATCTCCCTCTTCAACGGATCCCTCTTCTAGCAGCAGAGCGCACCCCCGAACGCACCTGTTCTCCTCCTGCTCGAACCCACAACACCCGCCCTAGTGCCTTCCTCCTTCTATTGAAATGTCGCTACTCCCCCCTCCCCTCCTTCTCCTTATGGAAGTGACCCATCTTGACTTTCCCTCTACCTGGTCGCCCTCCCTCTGCGTAGAAGCCTTGCACGCACCCTCTTATGTCTACCTGGCCATATCTGCCTCCTCCTGTTTCGGTAGATCAGTGCGCCACAGCAAGCCGCACAGCTCCGCCTTTGGAAACCTTACATGCGCCCCCTTTGATCTGTGCACCCGGCACACAACCCCCCCCCCCCCCCCCCTACCATCTCCTCTTTGCCGTTGGGCCCCCTCTTTCTCGTACTCTCCATTGATAATACCGGCACAACAGCCCCCAACCGGTCCCCCGCACAACCTCCGGCTCTCCCACTGCCTGTCACCTCTGGCATCCACACTACACCAGCACCCGACGTCCTCCTCTTCAGCCCCAACAACTCCCTAGAAGTTTTCTCCATCACATTAGGTGCCCCCCATCTGGTTAGCCATAGCTCTTTCAGGTATATCCCCGACCAGACCCGCTCACCCTCCGCCCCTTTTTCCGCACCTTGGTCGTTGCAATCCTTCTTGCTGCTGCCCAGTGGAATGCAACCCCTCGGCCTGCCCTACTCTGCCTGCACCCATCTGGCATTCCCTTGCCTCGTAGCTGTCATCTGGAAGCGCCTCCCGTGCACCTTACCAGCTCTGACCAGCTCCGGCCAATAGCTGTGTAGGCCATTGGCACTTTCCCCTTCGATTCACTAGTCATGCCCCTCCTTCATGCACTGCACTGTCCATCGTTCACCCACTGGTGGTAGCCTCCCCACCTGGTCATCGTGCACCTACCGACCCACCTCGTCACTGCCACTGTCTCTTACCGGCAACCCTCTGCCACACACCCCCTAGTCGGCACACCTTCCTCCTCTCACGTTGGTCATTCTCCCTTCTTTCCGGAAGCCGCACGTGTTCCCCTTATTGTGTTGGTGACATTGTTCTCTCCTTTGATGGTGTGTCCAGCCATCGACGGCCCCTGCCGGTGCACGCCGCCCCTCTCTGATGGTCACACAACCCCGCTGGTCAAGGACGTCTTTGTGTCAAGGTGAATTTCCTGATGGTTCCTCGTTGGATTGTTGTGGAATATTTTTTTGTGTTTTTACTTATTTATTGGGTGTTTTAGTGTATCAGCAAAGTTTTTCCGTGGTTCTGCAGGCATTGTATTGTGCATTCTTATGCGGTGGTGTGAGGCACGACGCGCCAGCATGTTCCAGCTGTGAGTCATGTTAGGTCCCCCACTGCACTCACATTTAAATTCAGAATTTATTAATTTCTTGAAATTTTTATAATTTTAATAATTTTGAAATAATATAAGACAATTTATTTTTAAATGATTTTTTGGTGTAAAAAGGGTCTTTTATTATATACATGACACTTGAAATTTTTTCTTGAAGAACGGACACCCAGCAGTGAATGAATTCTCGTTTAGCCTTTAAACATAATTCATGTAATTTCAAATGTAGTTCTGGTCTATTGATAAATGATTTATTTTGAAGTGTGAAAAAGTGTTTTGGTTATCTTGAGAGATGAGAATTTCCATTAAAATTGGTGAAGTCCCGTTTGGCACTTTAATAAAATAAATTATTTTGGAAAACTCTATTTGGGGTGACTCAGGGGTGATATTTGGTGTACGTTGACTACATGATTTGTATGTGATGTTTGTGCTACTAGATTGACTTTTTTGACTCACCCCTTTCCTATTTATTATATGTGTTGACATGGGAACCAACCATAGTAATTGAATCTTCTGAGAATGATTGCTACACTACATTATATTATGCACTGGCTAGTGGCCCTTTTTACGGATTATACTCTGCTACGGGATTGGTCCCCCCAGTTAGGCCATGTAGAGAAACATCAGGCATTTGGGAATTATGACGTCATCGAGAGTAGGCATGTCATCATGATGAGTCACATGTATAGTACATTCTGGATTGTTCACGAGCTCCTACATTCGACCCATGTTTCATTTAGTGTTTATTTGTATGTAGCGGACGATTGAGAGGTCTAGTTCGGTAATTGTCCCTTATATGACACTTTTTCCATTTCCCTTAGTGTGTGTTGCGTGTTGTATGGTTTTCCCTTTTTACTAACAACTAAAATTTGGATTTCCAAATTGTTCGCGAAAATGATTTTAAAATACATTGCACATGTTTCTTTCAAACATGAAACTGGTTTTGAAATTAAAAAGGGCAATGGACTGTTACATGATTAGAAAAGAAAGTATGTGTGGAAACCCATATTTTTTATACATTAGTTCAAAAATGAAATTGGTAAATTTTTTATTTAAAGGTAGAGCATTGGGAATAGTTTTTTGGGAACACCTACTGAGTTTTAATATTCACAACTATAGTGTAATCCTATTTTTAGTTTCTGTTGCAGGATTCACTCTTGCTTTCTCGCTGTGGGTGAGATTTTGTTGGGGTTTGGTGAGAAACTCTCATTGTCACGATGAGTTTTGGACATGTCCAGGTTAGTTGGTTGTTATTGATCATCCTGTTTTTAGTTTAATTTATATACATTGTGTTGTTCTATTTTCTTTCCACTGATCTATTCATTTTTATTGGGAGAAATCGTTCACCTATTATTCTCTGTTGAATCCCTGGCGCTTGTCACCAACCCGAGAGAATTGGGAATGCCTCTCGGTCCTTGTCGCAGACCGGTTTGGGTGACCGGTTCAGGGTCGACCCGGGTTGGTTCGTGACATCGATAATACCATGATTAGGAAAATCGTGACAATAATCATCTTCTACATTGGATGAATAGTTGAAAAAACCCTTGTGGTGTTGAGAATGTGTCTAAAAAAACTCAAGGAAAATAGTATTGAACAAATTAAGGATATTATCCTTTTTCTACGTCATGGAAGGAATATTATGACCTACCTTATAGAGTTCTTAAGGTATATGATCCAACCATATGATAGTCACTGAACCATGTTTATAGTATTCTAGTGTTGTGGTATTATCACCCCTTTGTTGAGAATATTATGGAACATTCCCATCATATTATTAAATATTTATAGGAATATAATCCTATTAAAAGACATGTTACGTTAAAAATTGGTGAGCCTCATTCATAATGGAGTTATGATACTCATGTTGATCATTTGTATTATTTTTATGGACATTCTTTGCATGGAAATTAGCCTCCCCAAGGGCATGCACCACACTCAATTTTTGATCCCTAGTTTGACCATTAATATGATACCAATATAAATTTAAATTCTAGATGGAATATAAAAAAAATATCATAAATGGGTGATGTTATATAATCCTACTCATGTATCGGCTCAGAAGGATGCTAGTTGAGTCATTCATTAGAATAAGTAGGAATATGCTCTTAGTTTCAGTGATCTAATTAGATATGATTGGAAGATTCACTAATTTGAATATGAGCATATCCTATGTTATGTGACATTATCGTATGATGAGAAATGTCTATAATGAGGATATGAGATTAATCATTGACCATTAGGTTATTCCACTAGTATTCTCCAATTGAAATATGATCATTTGTCGAGGCATGTTCACCTCTCACATGATTATCTTCCACTAAAACGTGGATTTTTTTTTCTGATCCTGGGAATTTATAATATGATGCTGGACATTTTATATAATATTTTCCTTATGTCCTCTTGCATGTAAGATCTCACCTTGTGAGATCCTATAGGAAAATGAATATATTCCCTTTCCAATGCCTCATTCATTAATGTATTATACTAATAATCCTCTTGGATAGAAGAATCTGCATGTGCTTTTTCATGAGAGACCACTTATTCATAATGATATGACTATTGAGATTCACTTGATGTAGGAGTAGGAGTATGAGCTAGTATCTCTTTTTGAACTAGTACCAAAATATATCGATAGAGTTCTTTATATGTTTCAATGATTTAATTTCATTTTATAATTGTTTTCTTAGGAATATAATCCGACACGTTTTCTATCCTCATAATGTACTGGAAGATATCATCGATTGAAGTGGGGATATAAGCCCACATATTTCATTCTTATTCCCACATAATATGTTAATGGGATTCTTTAATACATGTATGAATATTTTCCTACCCTATGCCTTCCGTATGAATATTCCAAAAGACTTATTCATAGTGTTTTGGAATGTGAGCCTACTCGCTGGTTACATCCCTAATTTTCCAACAAACATCATCAACAACAATGGGGATATGAACCCACTCGAGATTATCTAGATCCTATTGTGCTATATATGCCTTCCATTTTAACAATGCATGGGTGTATGAGGTGTTAGCGTGTTGGTTGGAACTTTCACTAGGATGCTTATGGGAATCAAATTTAATACACTGGTAGCGGCGGTTGACACGAGAACTCCATGATCGCCTATGAAAATTAAGGCATTCCTAGTTGTCCACTTGATCCACCTCCTATAGATAATGAATGTGGTATTTTTCATGCTCAAGGAATAAACATCTACAACAACTTGTTGTTGAAACAAGGACACTAGAATTATTATAAAATTTATTGGATGGGGTAGAATCACCATTTTCAGTACATGAACAACCTTTTTGGAAGCCTCAATGGTTGGAATTGTTCGATGTCTGTGGTATTCTGGGACCATTACATTACCAACACTATGATGAACATGTCATGTGGTTGATGTCATTCTGATGGATTTATTTGTTTAAATCGTTGTTGATATTCCATAATTTAAATTTGATGATGCAATTATCTCATATGAGTGTATTGCTGATGATTGTTATAACTACAGTCATGCAGACCTCAATGACCCATGTCATTGATCAACGTAACATTTTAGGTATGATATGTGCTCAAAAAAAGTGAATCGGCATCAAAATTATACATTTATTCTAAATTTTTCCATCCAACTCATGTGGATTTATCAAATAATGCAAGAACATATTTTATGAAAACCCCATCTATGAAGGATCACCTGTAAGGAACATGTCATTGTCATCTGATCTTCATTATATTTGAGAGATTCACATCTCATTCAAAAAAAATTGTGTTCATTATGAAAAACCATATGGACCAACTCATGATTAATTGAACATTTGGTTATTTGAGAGATTCATTTCTGGTTCACCGATTTTTTCATCAAAAATGATGTGGGTAGATTTAGACTAGTAGTATAATTACAGATTTTTTAATGTTTTGTGTAATCAATTTTATTGACCTCGCCATTTGTTAATATTTCCAAAAACTCTAAATAGATCCCACATCCCTCCCTAGGTATGGAACTTCTATCCAATAATAGGATTTCATTTGGGTTTTTAGATTTAATGAACCTTGGGAACTCATATAGGTCGATATCATGGGTTGTTGGGATCATCACTCCTTTTTTGGGGGAAATTATTATGGATTTGGGACTCTCTTATAGATTTTAGATTTGTTTGGTAATCTCTTCCTAAAATTGATATGGGGCAAGTTACCTAATCAAAACATTCATTGGTTATGGATCCTTATATTGAAATAGATGTCGGTGTGACATTTATGAATCCATCTTCATGTATCAAATGTTATTCATCTATTTCCCTTTAGTGGGTAGCATCTAATACATTGAATCCATACTACCGGCCATTCTAGAGACTATGGGTATCTTGAGTGGTGATTAATAATTCGAGGATGGGATTGATCCTTTATTATTTATCCAACATAACCTCATTTATAATTCGAATCAAAATCCTTATACTTAAATAAACTAGTTGAGATTGACATCATATGTAAAGGACATTTATGTCAGAACATGGGAACCTAGTATTTTATATTGAACCATGAGGATGTGTCCTACATATCCTAATAATAGAAGGAATTGGAGTTTTTGTATTTTATTTTCCCATAGAAAATTACATAAAGGTAGATACCATTATATGTTGGGTAGTTATATCATGCCAGATATCATGGATTATACAACGAGGTTACCCTAGATGGGTGAGATTCATGATGCCAATGATGTTCTTGATGCATCTCCCTAACCCCACATAAGATATGATCTATGCCAAAATCAATTTATATAGATTACAAAGAATAATTTTATATGCATGTGGGGATTACGTGCTAGGATATACAATTTTATGGTTAATGTGTATCTCCATATATTAGAAGCAATGATACAAATAATTGTTATGGAAGGAATATGTGTCATTTTGATATACTGATTTGTTAATCCATTGTTAGAGGTCGAAACATGATCTTCCCATTAGAGTGATTGGGTCCCAGTTTTTGGAATGCCAGGGACATGGTGGGGAATATATTGAATCATATCCCCATTCAAGTTAGGTCTTCAGCCTTAGGAAGGCATCCTACGTATCCAGGTTATGGAATGAATCATATTTATCATAGTTGAATTGGTTAGGTCATACACACTATTGTTCCCCATTTCATTATAGAATTTTGTTATGAAAATGAAATGATTATTATGACTCCATAATCCCATGTTATCTTTTCTCAGTATGATAAACAAGGGACATCAATAAATAAGACTCATTAGTTGTGCATGCGTGAATTATGTGCAAGGGTTTTCCAACTTTTGTTTTAGTATGGATCATGTCCCTTTATAAGGAATCCTATGTATCATGGTCATAGTTGGAATCATATTCATCAATGTTCAATTGTTGGCTTTTTAAAAACAGACATTTCCCTTTATGTATGCTAGAAAACATGATCATGTCTTAGGATTCCTTATTGACCCAAGATTATTTTCTTCAAATCATGCATTTATTGTCTTCTCAATATGCCCTAATTTTCATCTAGACATGCTAGAGGATCTCTTCCTGGTATGTACAAAGACTGTGAAATGATCTATTTTACTTATACAAGGGACATAACATAATGTGGATGAAATTTATGATGAACATCGTATAAACTAGTCTTAATTGTCTAAAGGACATTGCATGACCCTATTATATTGTCCTATAGTCCATAACATGATCTCAAACGGCATTATGATATGGAGAATCATATTCCCAATGCAATTCCACAGGGTCATGATAATGAATTATTAATCACTTATGAGGTGTTACAATATTCAATGTGATATTTATGGAGGGTATAATATGTTATGGATGTCTTGTTTGGGTTTCATCATGAATGTCGTCTGATCTGTATGTGGGACATCATAAGAGGTAGCTATCCTACTTGGAGGCTGTCACGAAATCCAGATATGTTGTCTAGGGGATTTCATGAAAACCAAAATTCCTTTCATGATACAATCTCAAAACGTAGTAGACATACACAACATCCATGGAATTATTTTTGAGACATCCCTAGAGTTCTTCGTGATTTTTGGATGGTGAGGAAAGAGGGTTTCACAACACTTGTGTGAATTGTTTGTAGTGTGCAATATTTCATTCTCTACAACATCCTGGGGATATTGCATGAACCAAATCGAACACCAATCTATTTTAATGTGATATGGGTGAATTTTACAACTCATATAACCTACCCGTATTTGTTAATGCGAAGGACATGAGGGTCAACATTTATGTTCTCCACATAATTCTCACATATTTTTAGTCTTTGTTTTATCCTTTTATTGATTATGCCTTATATTTGTTTATTTTTAACTTGTTATAATTCAAATATGATCTAGAAGATATGCGGGATGTTCATCATTTGATCCTACATATGTCCTTTAAATAATATATGAGTGGTAAAACAAAGATCTTATGGATGCTTCATGATATCTCTAGGTGTTCTATTGATGTTATCGGCTGTAAAACATTCTTGTTCACAAGATTAGCTACTATGAGAAATATTTACTAATGCATGGGTACGCTGGTACGAGGTTCCAAGGAAAATGTAACTTTTATTATAGTGGGGGGGATATATATATGCCTCTCCCCCTTAGTTATTTTCCAATTTTCATAGGGTGTATTATGAAAATCTAAAATGGATGCGGTGGAGGGATTCGATGCTATCCCATTTCATGATGTCTTTCCATTCGTAATTCTGAGGGGATCACAAGACATTCAAAAACAGTTTGTTCAACCCTTCAATAAACCCCATTTGTTGGATTATGGTCAATTAAAGATTTCTTGAGAAATCATTCAGACATGATAAGGGACATTCATAAGATCATGATGATATATCCAAATTTTTCATATGATATGGGTGCCTCTTAAAATACATTCACAAGATTTTGGGAAAATTATTTGGGACCTTTCCCCTGAAAAAGATGGATTTATATGTGGCCTTCTTTGAATCAGTACATTATGTCAATGTGATTTTTCGAGGTGTTGTGGATTTCACAGGAACCTACATGATTTTTAAAACTACAATAAGATCACGCCTCTTCTCCTCTATTAACATCAATTAATTTTTAATGGCTTGGGGATTTTTTTAACCATATGAGTGTTTTCAATTTCAATAAATTTATAAATTGCGGATTCATCATGATTAAAAAAGGGTCCAATAGTGATGCATGATCATTTCATTAAAGAACCCTACTACTAATGTTTGGTGCTAATGGGGGAATGAGACTTTGAGGAAATGTCCAAATCTTTTCCTATAATAGTGGTGACATGCTAGTGATCTTTTGTGTGACTGGAATGACATGTCACCGGGTCATCCATAGTGTACCACATGAATCATGGTTTCATAATATCAATTTTATAATATCAATAGGATCCTCCCTTTTGAATATTTGTATTTTTATTTTTTATTATTTTTGGAAGATTTTTAGTAACCTTATGCCTAATAATTTTCAGGAAATCAGTCCGCTCATCTGAAAGCTATCGAATGGTAAGTGATTTCATGAGACAACTATGCATGGGTCGAAGGGCTATTTAATGGGGTTCTGGTGGGTCTTCCAAAGTTTATGCACTACTTCTGACTTTTTGACATGCCCTTATGATTGTCTCATGATCAATTTTCTTCCAGGGGTTCAAGTGATCTACATGTCTTGGGATTTTTTTCATATTCATTATAGGGAAAATAATACAAATATTCAATCATTTATTAAAATGTGAATTTTATATTTCTCATTTGGAGGGAACGAACATACACATAGGATATTATACCCCCCAAATTCGGTTCACTATGATGTTTTTTTTTCAGCCCAGAAATCATTATTACAAGTGTGTTTCGTGTAATCCCCCTTTATTACATGTATTTAATAAAGTTTGTTTTCCAAAAAAACATGGTGATAAATTGTTTCCTAGATAACTAAACTAGTCATGTATATTTAATTATTATTTATTTAATTTTGAAATTTCCTAATGAATTCATTTTGTTTCACTTTTTCATTTGGACTCATCGAAGAACTATTCAAAGAGGATCATAGATTTTATCGATGCCTTTATGCTCATTCCAAGATGAATAAATAATGTTCGAAAAAACGTCCTTAATGTAAAATACTTCCTTATACATCTCTTATAATTACTCATTTTAGGTGTTGAATATGTCTTACTGCCACTATATTTTATAGATGTAATATATGTTTCCTCATCCCCATTATTTTAATAGAGATTTAAAGGGTGTGAGTGTTAAATAAGCCTAGTCGATACCATGTAGATGGTGAAAAAATAAATTGATCCACATGAGCCTATATAAAGGTTCAATTCCATAAAATAAAAGGAAAATTGTTTTATTATATGAATATAATTCAAGACTAAATTAA
Organism: Viscum album; assembly: GCA_963277665.1. NCBI lineage: Eukaryota > Viridiplantae > Streptophyta > Magnoliopsida > Santalales > Viscaceae > Viscum > Viscum album. Next base: position 1,148,781,332 of record OY728148.1, read on the forward strand.
ATTAATCATTCCCAGTGGGAAAGATTATATTCATAAAATTTATTACAGTGTCATCTGTTCTTATTAAGGACGACTCAATAGTGACATATTAGTGTTTGTCGTATGAGTTGAATATGATTCTAGGATTACCAATTATAGATATTATGATCCTTTGACTTTTAATATCTCGATATTCCACTTCAATATAGATTGTGAGTAGTAAAAAAATTACATCCAATACATTTTAGGTATTTATAAAGTATTATTTTAAAAAATAAATGGAAGTGATAAATATATTATTATTTTGTTAAAGATGATTCCCCACCAATTTAGATACCTTACATCGATGTATTAATATTAATATTATTTTAAATAGTTGTTTTTATTATAATGTATAAAAAAACATTCCCATAGATAGAGTATGTCAGGAATTGATTGTATAAATAGAGGATAAGTGAATTAATGTAGTCGAATCATAGTCCATGAGAACACTATTTCAGGAAACCAAACTGGACAATGGAATAGAACGATAATAATTATATACCTTGACTAATTTTTGAAATGTACTGATAGAATACGAATATAAATTATGGGAAATTATTTTCCCAATAATCATACATAAAAATGGAAAATTAGTTCTGATTTTTTTCATGACCATTTTAAATATCATTGTTACATTCTCAATAGTAAAAAAATAGAAACATAACTAAAGGATGTATAATAGTTTTATAAAAAACATTTTTAGAAATTTTTTTGATATATTGTAAGAATATGTATCTTTATCAGTCATGGATCTTTTTTTAGGGTTTCTTTTTAGGAAAAAATAATGAATTGGGAATTTTAAAATTACACGTAATGTACTCTTCAGTAAAGGCTGGGTACCTGGTTGCTGCACATAATCGTGCACTGGTCGTGTAATTGATGAGTACATGGCTCGGTGGGTGACTTGGATGACTGCCTAATGCGAGGGTTGATTAAGGCATGTACATTACATGTACATTAAATGAACTCGTCATGTAATTTTATTTATTTTTGATTAGTCAGAGTGGGGTTTCATCCCACATCCAGAAAACATCTCTTCTTCCCATGTATCATATAAGAGAGAAATGTTCCACTGAAGTTCATCAAACTCCTCTCGTTCATTGGTATGATCACCGATTGATATGCCTCCATGTGTATTGGATTCCCACTGGTGACTTCTCTCTTTCCCTAGAGCCAGTGTTCCCACTTTTCCCTCTCTCTTGATTTCTACAAGGTTGAACAGTCTTCGACCATTTGTAGATCTATGATGTTTTAGGACAATTCAAGGGCCTATGTTCATGAGTGTTCTTCGTACGAAATTGTGGTTGGTGGTTTGTGAAATTATTTGATAGTCTTAGGATTTTATATTCTTAAATAGATGAAAATAGATGGGTATGGTATTGTGTGTTTATGAATTAAAACATGTTTAATGCCTTCTGTGGATTTCATGTTTGATAACGGGTTTTTGATTATGAATAATTTTTATTAACTTCTTTATGGATGGGTTAACCATGTTTGTTTGGTTCTGATTGTTTGGTCTAGAAAGTATTTCATGAAGCTTTGTTTCCATGAATAGTATTTTTATGATGGAGTTACTGTTTATATGAGATGCATGTGTTTAGAATTATGAATTTATGGACAAGGGGAATTGAATGTGAGAGATTCCCTAGGTAGGTTCATTTATGTATAAATATTTTTATTATCGACTAGAGGTATTGACTGTGAGATTTTGTGGGGTAATTGAATAGAGGGGTTAAACCGTGAGAGCTTCCTAGAGGGTCATTATTAAATGTATGTTTGACCATAGGGTATTTACTTTGAGAGATTCCAGAGTGTCATTATAATTATTGTCTCTCTTTAGACTATGGTTCTTTGACTGTGAGAGCTACCCATGTGGTCAGTTGTAATTGAATAGAGTTTAGTGGGACCAAAGGGGTGATATTGAGAGAGAATTCCCAAAGTATTATTGTTTCATATATTGAATTGATGATATGTTAAACTAGAGGGGTTATACTATGAGAACATTCCTAGAGGGTTGCTTGTGATTGATTTATTGAATGTGATGCGTCTGCTAAGCCAATGTAGAAGCTTGGACTCTGTCATACTTGATTGTTTTGATGGTCTTTTGAGACACCTATATGTTTATCTTATACAGGGGGATACATGGCTTAGGATTGATCCCAACGTTAAATTATTCAATAGATCAAATTATTTATTTAATTAAAAGAACATAATAGAAAACTGTAGGATTGTTCACTTTTGAGTACTTCCTTGCTTATTACATCATTTCTTCATATTATATTTTATATAAATTCATTGATAGTTAGGAATAGATATTTTGGCGGTTGCCTACTGGGATTTATCCCACACCCTTTTTGGTCATTCTTTTGGACCCAAACAGATTATATGGTTATAGGTATAGAAAAGTGAAATCACCCTTTTTAATTAGGTACATGATTGGTCTTGGAGCTGAAGAGCATGGGAACAAGGTGAGGCTCAAGATGCGGTGGGAGTTTATTATTTTCAGTGCATTGGTTTTAGAGATTTATTTCAAATATTGTTATGTGTTTGTATTTTTTCCTAGTTACTTGTGACATGAATCATTTATTTATATATTTATATGATACAACTATTTTATACTATCACTCTTCTATTGTTTACTTCTCTTGTATGTTATTTCTGTTTCCGTTATTGTTTACTATTTGTTCTGGTGTGTTACTATACCAATAAGGGCATTATTTCCCCATTATCATACCTTGTCCATAACTGTATATCAGAATGATCTAGCATTTTGGGAAATTCGCTTGAGGTCATGTGACCAACTGGGTACAGGGCACCTTTGGGCGACACCCGTAACTAGGACATTAGAATGTTGTATCAAATGCAATTTCATTTCTACTTTTATTTACTATATTGAACCTATATACAGGGATAGTGTAACTACATAAAATTTTGGATCATATTTATTTCCTAAATTTGTGTGTTATTTTATATTATACACAACAAAATTGTATCCATTAATTAATGAAGTGAGTATAATTTAAAGGAGACCATTGAGTTGTAACTGTTATATCACCATTGGTCAATTCAACCACTGGAAAAAATTCTCAAAACGTTATAGTTATTTTAAAAAAATAATCATGGTCGTGGTTATTTAATAGAGATAGAAGAGTCAATGGCCTCATCCCATAGACTAGGGCCATAAAAATCCCATCTATCAAAGATTGGGAAGGAGGCAGAATCACTGGACAGTGCACTAGACCACGCCCAAGATAATCTTCCACATGTTAAGCTTCAACAAAGTCACTTAATGGAGAAGTTCAAGATGATAGAAATAAGCACTCAAGAAATTTTTTCTGAGACTCCCCAAGATTCTATCACCATTTCACACCTTACTCTTAATTCCAATGTAGGTTTCATGAAGGGATATTTAACGAGACCTTAGTTACCTTGTGAAATACTTTTGTATAAATAAAAGTGTTACATTTAATTATGGTAAAATTTATTAATTTCAAATATCAAGACAAGAATAGGGTAAATTTAAAGAAGTTCTATATTATTGATCAATATTTGAAAAAAGTTATTTAAATTTTTTTTATTCATCAAATATTTAATAATGTGATATTAAAAAAAGACTTTTATACTTTTTATTAGTAAGAAATTTGATTCTAATAAGATAAACATAATTTTTAGTGAATAGTAAATTATTAACAGTAATATTTCCTTCATAAATATTAATATGGCCTGTTGAATAGTATCCTCACTAAATAAAGTATAAGTATAATTTAGCCATCTTGAATGATAATTTGATATAATAGCATAAGTAAATAACTGTTTCAGAAATTATTATTTATGTATTAGTATTTTTTATATAAATATTGTGTTTAATTAAATATTAAAAACCCCATAATTAGAAATTATTTTCATAAAATGGAGTTCATTTTTGAATTCATAACATCGATATTACGTTCGTCTAAATTTATGATAATTTAACAGAATGATTTTTTTTTTGCTAATTAGTAAAAATAGAGTTTTGAGTTTCGATGTGTTTAATGACCTCATTAATGATGTAATAATGATGTAATAATTCTGGTCGAATTTTGTAAATTACAATATGTTATTATTTGTCCCAAATGACTAATACGATGGGAAAATAACAAGGGAAATCCCATGTTTTTGAAAATACCAATAATGAGGTGTCCCTTGGAAATTAATAAAATATTCCCTCAATTTATCTATAAATACCAAAAAATTCCATCATTAATTTCATTCCAAATTCATCCTTAATGAAGCTATGTGCTCTTTACTTCCCAATGATTCTTTTCAAGGTTCCATAAATCCCCCCAATGTACCATCCATCGTGTTTTTAAGGTACTCTTCATGGTAAGGGAACCTTTCACCCTCATCATTTAATCATGAATTCCTTTATGTTATGTCTTCTAGTTTATATTTTATTATGTGGGGGTATTTTCTTATATATCCTTATTTCTGTCCATTTTATTTCCAAATGATGATATACCCATTTCACTCTCATCAACTTATGTGTCTGAATGTTTAAGTGACATCGTTAGGATGTCTATGTTTCGTAAAAGAAATTGCCTCTTCTTTTTTATTTCTTGTTTTCTTTTCATGTAGTATGTTTTTAAAACATCCATACCATGATCTTATTTAATATTTATTATTTCTCTATACTATATTATGAGTTATTTATGAGTGGAGACCCTAGTATCCTCTGTTTTAAATGTTGTCTAAAACCATGTTGTATAGTCTTTATGCTACAGAATATTCATCTCAAAATATCCTCTCTCTTTCTCATGAAATTCATTCATTTTATTTATGTAAAAAACCTAACCTATTTCATTTATAGGAGTATTAATCATGAAATAAAAATGATATAATGTATTCTGTAATTTACATACATAATACCCTTATTCCCATTCCATGTGTTATGAATGACAAAATGATCTTGTTCTTAAGATCTTTTTAAAATGTCACAATTTTGATATGAAACCCATTTCTTTTATTCTATTTGGGTTATTTATGAAATGAATGATTATGATCTATTCAGATCACTTGAAAATAAAGAAAAAATAAGGTTTTTCCCCGAGAGTGCCTCAATGCATTGGGTAATAAATTTATTCCTTGGAGATAAAAGGTTTTGCAATACCTTGGTGAATAAACTTGGTATATTTTAATGACACCATGGGGTTAGACCTTGGAGGTATTTTTATGAATATATAAATTAAAAGTTGTTACAACATTTTCATGTTGTGTTTCATGTTATAATTGTTTTGATATTCCACTTTATCTACATCATCTTATCGATATCACTCACGTTCACATGTAAATTGTTACACTTTCTTTCTTTGTTGGGCCTTCTGCTAACCCTTTTCCTTTGATATATGTCTCCAATTTATAATATGAATTAATTATACTTATGAAGAACCAATGATGAAGCATTAAAAGTGGTTCCGAATAATTTTTTATGTTTTCATGTATATTTTACTAATTTCCATGAATCTAGAATTTAAAGTTCTTCTTTTTGTAATATGTATTCAAAAGTAATGTAATAAAAAGGTCAGATGCCATTGTTGGTATCAAAGGTATGTTTAGTTATTTGTTGAAATTAGGAAATGAAAACTTTATGAATAACCCTATATAAGTGTATAAATATAAGAAACATCCTAGTATTTTGGGGAAATATTACGTAAGTGGTTTTCGAACAAATAAATCTCTCTCTGGAATGAACTAGTCGATGTGGCTCTAGTACAGATGTACATAGGACTGAAAACTTCGACAAGGAGTTTCGGGCTTTACTCAGGGTATCCTAGTACACAAAAACTGGATTTGATGAACACATGGTATGACACTCTCAAGGGATAAGTTTGGTTAATCACAAGATTTTTATGAAACATTATGAAGGATTTATAGGGAAATATAATTGTTGTTATAGAATAATATGTTTAAGCATGATGTATTAAGACATAAAAAATAAATTATCGTTAAAAAACTCGTAAATGATATAAACTTATATCGAATGGAATATTCTTTTATAAATTGTGGGAAATAGGAAGAAGCGCACAATTGGTGACTGCAATGGACTATGCACTGACAACCCTATAATGAAATTTGGAATATAAACTTTCATGAGAATGATGAATCAACTGACTCATGTAATGGGAAATAACATGAATCAAGATGAGAAAAAGATTTCACTATGAAGGGAACAACATTCCATTTAGTCTTTTATGAATCAATGACCACAAACCATATGTGGATATACTGACCCATTCATTGTTTAATAGTGGATCATCTCTATCAATATGATATTTTCTCTACTGAAATGTTTAGAACAATAGATGGTCACCCTAGATTTTTACTGGAAAGAGCGTGTAGCTAATCAATGGAGGGAGCTGATTGAAAAAACGAGGCCATGGGTGGAGGATAAATCAATGGAGTGGGAAGAGTACATAGGTATCTTCTTCAATAAGTATTTCCCTCATTCTATGAGAACTGAAATGAAGAAGGAGATTCTCAAGATGAAGTTGATAGAGAATGAATCTTTTATAAGATATGAGATGAACATCACAAGGCATTCCCATTAAAACTCAATATTTTTAATGGATCCTAATGGGAAGGTTTATAGGTTATTTTTTGAATAAAACCTCATCTACAGGAATATCTAGACAACATACATAATGATAGCTATAAGGTGATTGTGCAGAGTGTGATGAAAGTCGAACTAGAGTTCTGTGAGATGAAGTTGTCTCATAAATCCAATGATAAGAAGAGATCAACAGAGCCCAGTTTTATGAGGGACCTTCATCAAGGAATCTGAGGCAGGAAAATTAAACTTCCCACATGAAATAAATGTGGGAAAAAGCATTTGGGGAACTCCCTTATATAGAGTGGGGAGTGCTATATCTTTGGAAGAGATCGAAATATCACATGGAAATTTCATAGTGATGTTAATCATCGACATCCCAACACTAACCCCATTTGGAAGTTGGTTTAAGCCATAAATTAATCCCAATGCTATAAGTGTGGATAACATGGCAACTTTTCCAATCACTATAAAAAATGACGGTAGTAGAGGGGAACAACCTTCAACCACCAAAAAGGTCAAGGGATAAAGATTATGCCTTTGGTATCACAATAGCTAATTTTTAAGCTCGAAATTATGTGGTGGTAGGTATTGTTGTTGTTCTCTCCAAGCTAGCAAGTACATTGTTTGATTCTGGTTCTAAGCATTCATTTATTTCCTCCATGTTTTCTATGAATTTATAATCAACCTCTAAATTTCTAAAATTAGAGTTATCAGTCAAGATTTCTAGTGGGATAATCTATGCATCGTCAGTGTTTAAAAACTCTAGTATATATTTTAGTGAGAAAAATATTATCGTAAATCTAGTAGTCATTCCCATGATGGAATTTGATATTATACTATGGATGGACTGAAACTCAATGTATAATGATTAGATCAAATGTAGAAAAAATGAAATCTTAGTATTCTTGAATGGAAAAAATATAGTAATCTTCTATTGAAAGAAATCTCAACCTAGTCATTGTCTTGAAGAACCTCATATATCTTTCTTTATGGATTTGATCGGTGATGAAGAAGAAGTAAGTGTGATTATAAGGATAAAAAATGTCCAAATTCTCTAGGAATACATTGAAGTATTTCTAATGGAGTTACCCGGACCTCCCCCATAGAGATAGGTTGAGTTCTCCATTGAAATATTACCTATAAATCATTTGATTTCAAAGACCCTTTATAGGATAGAAAATGTGGAGATGGAGGAATTAATGAAAAGAATCTATGATATTTTGGATAAGGGGTTTATCTGATCTAATTTGTCTCTATAGGGATCTCATGTTCTCTTTTTAAAGAAGAATGTTGGATCAATGTGGAAAACCATTAATTATAGAGAACGGAAATGGATCACAATAAAGAACAAATATCCACTTCCAAGAATAGATGACTTAATGGAAGAACTTCATTGGTCAGAATTTTTCTCTAAGAATGATATTCGATTTGGTTATCATTAATTGTGGGTGAATAAATACGATATTCTAAAAACATTATTTCTAAAAAAATATGGGAATACTGATTTTGTTGTTATAAGGACACGACCTTAAATAATTTCATAATATTGACTTAAATAAATAATTCAAATTGATGATCTTTTCATGTTTAGAGTTTTAGATAATTAGTCCATAACTATTACATATAAACTTGAATATTACAAAGTAGACACTTCTACTCTCACCGATTTTTCACAAAAACAAAAATCATTAAATAAAATAAGAGTTATTTTCATGATAAAAATATCCATGAATACATCCATTCTCTTACCCTTCCTTATAACATGTGAAAAACATTTCAAAAATATGGGATGAGCATAAAAGGCTCAGTAAGGGTTGTAACATAAGGAAAGGAATCATTAACCCATCAATAAATATAAATCAATGAAACAATAATTTTCCATCATAACATACCTTCTAACATCATAATATTTATGAATAAAACATAGTAATCCCAAATCATTGTGGAAACTTGTGTAATCCATACCATACATACATTGTAGCTATCACAAATTTGTAGGGAGTTATATTTAGAATACCTATCATAGTATATTCCCTAAATCTATTAGAAAAAATAGTCATTTTTACCTCTGTCACATTACCCAATGCATTGAAGAGTTATCTCAGGCTCACCCACCCAAGGTCTATCAGGGAACCACAAGTATACGTAACAATTCCCAAGAACCATAACATGTTCTTATCACATAAAACAAACATAAGGGAATGATAAAATTTCCACATTTCCATCAAAATATATCATTTAAATATATTGAAATAACAAATCCATTATCAAAACCATTTTCAATACCAAAATTTTAAAATAGTATATGTTATGTATTTTTCATTTTAAAACACTACGACTTGTTTTGAAATCCAATGATCAAATGATACTCGTGGTGGCAGAAAGGTTGTTGTCACTGCCTACATTAAAAGACACATTCTGTTTTTCATTTTGTATATGGTCATGTAGAAAAAGATTCCCTTTGAATGAAATGAAAAGTCAAATGTTTTTATACATCTGATAAAATAAAATTGTTTATTAAAACAAAATATGTCTCAATGAAAGGATATTGAGACCAAGACCCTTACAAAGATGGTATCCTTAGATTAAGGATAAATCAATAACCTAATTATGTGTGAAGAATATAAATACACCCAATAAAAGTGGATATTTAGTGTAAAATAATCATAGGTTATCCAAACATATTCATAGCACGATATAATCAGGAAGTAGAGGTTTATCGGAGAGAAGTAAAATTGGGTAAAGAAGTTCCCTTACAGAAATTCGATATCCTAACAACATCACTTTAAAATTCAGAAAATGAGTTGATGAGCGAACAAAGCGTATATCATCATTTGGACATAATATTTACAGAAATAAGGATATAGAATAACATATACCAATATAAGAAGATGTAAATTTAATGACATAAAAAAAATAAGTTTTTTTTAAAAAGAGGAGGGTGAAAGGTTCCCTTACCAATTTGGGTATCTTTCGAAACGTACACCCCATGAAATAAGGATAACACAAGGAAGATGTAAATACCCATAAATTAATATATATTACACAAATAATACAATCATTTGAGGTAAATAAACCACACATAAGGAAAGAGTGGAAAATGTAGCATGAATCTCACAGGAATAAAAGTGAGATGAAAACACCTTACCTCATTGTAATCAATCGAGTAGTATGACAATAAGATAATAAACATCAAATGAATTACAGAATACCATGAATATAAAGAGAATAATGATAATATATATCAAATTTAAGTACATAATATGCCACATGCAATAAATAAGTGGCGAACAATGGAAATCACATGGAATTAAATGTGAGTTAATAATCCTCTTACCTCGTTGTCCGACTTGACTCACTCGTATGTTCCTTATTATTCCTAAATAATAAAAATAGTTTAAATTATATTTAATTAACAATATATTTCATGTTTATTATTCCTTTTATATTATTTATTACCTTTGTATAAAAATTAGTTAATTATTTGAGCTCATATCAGACATTTTGTCAATGTTTGGAAATTGAGTAAAAAATGAACATGATATAATTATAAATTGTCCATGTGGTCAAAATTCCATTATCTCTAGAATGATATTAATAATTTATATTTCATATATATATAATATATATATATACATTATATATATATTTGTGTATTTATAATAGTAAATAACATTTGGAGATAAGAAATTAAATGCACTGTTCAGGGAGACGGCAAGTCGTACGTACACATGAATGCTAATTTCATTTCTGTTTCAAATTTTAATGAAATTAAAATATATAGATTAATAGGAATATAATAATTTCATTATAATATTAATTTCATATATGTTATATATTTTCATAAATTTTATCCTTTATATGTTCCATGTATGTCCTGAAGGAGTCATATCACTTTGATGGGGCGGTAGTTCGTACTTCCTCTAATGAAATTATATCGTTTACTAATTATGGGAACCATAATGGTATTCTATAAAAAATAAAATAAATAAGACTATAGAAAACATAAATATCATAAATATCATATATAGACACATTTCCATCATAATTTCCACCATGATAGGCGGTAGGAGATTATTGAACAATCATGGTTTCGTGAGGCAGTAGTTCATCGTCAAATGAAAAATTATGTTTTCACCAATTAGATGTAGGTGTGTGTAATTTTAGATAGAATAATTCTCATAAAAAAATCCTTTTTATTGAGGATAATTGTCTATTAATAAAATAAAGGAATAAAAAGAGTTTAGGGGGTTGCAGAAAAAAATAAATCAAAAGAACTTAAGAGAAGTTGTTACCTTTAAGTCAGGTAACTCTCTATGGATTGAAACAAAGGGGTTTCTTGAAGTGATTTATTCCTAAGGTAAGGACTCTATGATGGAGATAGAGATATTGGGATCTTATTGGAGTAGAGGATTGGCGATCCAAGTTATTTAGAATTGTGAGAAATGGGTAAGAAGTGAGGTTTTTTTATAAGGGGGAGGATGGTCTCTTTTGGAATGTTTGAAAATATTATATTATTATATAATGAATTTAGGTTTCTAAATGTCCAAAAAACATTAATTTCAAATATTATGTGGACCATGTTGTAAGTAAAATCATCCAATAATAATTGGATATGTTTTGGATATTTTTTTAATTATTATTTTCTTATTTATTTAAATCCTTCATTAATGACGTAAACACCACATCATTTTTGTGTCATTAATAATATTATTTATGTTATGACTAAAAATTATAAAAAATTACCATGATGTATGAAATAGTTTTATCTTTCCAATTAATATTTATAGTAAAAACAACAACTTATATAACCCCATTTAAAATTGTTTTAGTAAAACAATACATGTTTATGATAATTTTATTTTTGACTTTAAATAAGAAGTTATTAATTTCATTGTCTTACCCAAGTGGCTCCATGGGGTCCCAAAATTGTCCCATGGATTTTCTTGGTCGTCCATGACTCATTAATTGAGGTTAGAAATAGTGTAAATGAAATTTTTTATTACTATAACTTTATTTTTACATTAAACTATCCTAATTGCAATTAATTGCGGTTAATAAAAGAAAAAAATTACTACTCATCAAAAATTATTTTCATCCCATTGAGCCACATTTTACATACTAATGACAACCATGAATGTTTTATTTTCTAAATTTAATTCATCAAAGTGGTAAAATTTCATTTAAATGAAAATTTTAGTTTTTTAACTACTACTTAGTGGTTTCACTATTCATCAAAATCGAAGGTTTTTAGAAAAATTCCAAAAAATAACTCTAAGAAAAATTTGATATTCCAAATTCAACAATGATGTCTATTTTACCAAATTAAAAACATGTACATATAATTAATTAATTTTATAATTAATTCCATTGTAAAAATAGTGTGTTTTTATAAAATAATAAACGTCAAAAGATTGATACTTGTTAATGCCCAGTTTCAAAGTGAAATTACTTCCAATGGAAAAAATTGGGTTAAATGGTAAAAATATAATCTATTTACACATTAAAACAATTAAAATGATAATCTAACAATATAAATAAGTTATATTAAAAAGTAGTTTTTAATTTAAATACAATATTTTTCACTATACATTAAAAATGAACTTTATCAGAAAAATTCCTAACAATTTACAAAAAGTAAATTTTGATGTCTCGATTCTAAAGAACGATTTTATTTGGTGAAATAGAATGTATGAATGCGACCAAAACTAGATTTTAAAAGGGTTCTTCCTAAAAAGGTAGTAAATTGACCTTTTAAAGAATATTGGAGTATTTTAGATTAATATCGAATTCTATTATTATTTTAAGCCTCTAACATTTATTGGATATATGTAAAAACATTTATCAAACATGTATAATAATATTTTAGTTAGTTCTTTCTATTCCCGAAAAATAAATGGCTGGCCATTAACTAACATTTAAAATAATAATATTATATTGTTATTGTTCGAAGTAAGATTTCAATGGAACTCGTTGTTGCGTATTGGGTACGCTATCAAACATAGAAACCCCTTTAAAGTAAAATTAATATTTAATTCACAAATATTAATAAATATAAATATTTCATATTTTTTATTTATCCGAGATGTTACATCCTTCCCCCCTTTTGGGAATTATGTTCTCGCAATTTTAAAATTGGGCTCAGAAACGTCATTAAAATCCCCACATCAGAAAAAGAGTCAATTAGACTATCCCTTTAAAATAAAGGAAGAGAAGTAAAACGGTTACCCGAGTTAACCCATACAAGGATTCCATGAAAAAATACATGTATATGAATGAGAAAATAAATAGTCATGTTCTGATGGAGGGTGATAAAAAACATGATTCGGAGAAAGTTAACCACCAAAAAATCACAAAATTGTGATGGGTTTAACAGTCTTTGATTCCCCAGTAGGAAAAGTTAACAGACAACGTTTTATATTTATGTTACTTTTCATTGAGGAATTAATTTATGAGCTTAACTAAAAACATAAGGAAACATACTTACTTGTCATGTAGACTTTCATATTTTACTAGATTTCTAAACCAAACTCATATTTTCTCCAAACGACTAGTATTCAGGATGACTTTTTCACATTAAGAGCACTATAATCAACTTCGAGAGAATCACAAAATCCACAAAAGATGAACTATATATTTCCCATGTCTTTATATCATAACCAAAACCAAAATGGGTAATAAAATATCAGATAATCCCCAAAAGGATAATCTTTTACAGAACCCAAAGTCTATCAAATACCATTCAATAAATAGTTTCCATAAAATTTTTCAAATTAATCCAAACTAATATTGGAACTCAATATCAGAAGGATTTAATCACATAGTCTACCAAGGTAAATCTTATCATTTATCTCTAAATAACATCGGTTACTCTTAATGTCTCATATTGAATAGTAATTAACCTAATCACATATCCTCCATGATAGGTTAATCATTTCCATAGATAAAACAAAATCAACTTATTCTTGATTCATAATAACATATTACTAAAAATAATTAGTCATATTAACTATGGACTTCACATAATCCATTTGTAGGTGATAAATACTAGTCTGGGTTCGATTCCCATAGTTTTTTCTGACGCGATGGGTTGTCACACGGTCGGCGTCTTGTAATTTTTCAAAAACTATATAATTTTAAAACATTACAAAAAAGAGATAAATTCATCAAAAATAACCATTACATATTTTAACAAGGAATTTTATCTAATAACTTACATTTTTCATCCCAAGAAAATTTAACCTATAATGGCCTAAAATTCAAGGATCATATAACCCCAAATGGTTATTTTTATATATATCAACAAAAGAAAATATAATTATTCTTTGAATAAATTTTTCATATATCCATCGTCAGGGTTACACATAACATCCAATGGCCCAAAGGACTTCATTGTTTTATTGATTTTTGATAATCTACCTTTAACGGGCTGAGGTGGAACACTTACAAGGCCCGTAGGCATATATATTACATAGACCATAGGCCTTAGAGAAATTCATTTTACCGTAGGCTTCAAACATTACATACAACCCAGACTAAATAATTGTAACTGATCCTCCCCAGCAACTTCATTGTAAAATCAGCTCTCCACATTCGCATGGTTGTTCAGCTAGGCATTACCATGCATGCACATTCTTGACCTGATGGAAGGTGTGATACCCTATCATTCTTTCAATCCGTTTAGCTTCTGTTGTGGTGAATGCTCTTTTCTCATCATCCTTGTAGAGCTTGTTCCTTGTAGGTCATCTGGTTTGCATCTGCACTTAAGGTGGCCCAAAGGCCTTGTGGTGGCCCTAAGGCCTTACTGACCCGGAAACATGGGTGTCCTGAAGGCCTTAAAGGTCTCAGGGACCAAATCGGTGGCCCGAAGGCCCAAACGGGATCATATTTCCGACTGCTAATGTGCCAAATAGTACTTGCTACAGTTCCCACTACATTACCCGCTATAGTACTGCAAAGTTCCCGCTACAGTACTGCTATAGTACCTGCTACAATACTTCTACAATATCCCGGAAATAATGTCTCCACCTAGATTTGATCCCAGGCCTCCCAGATGCACTTACGGAGTCCTTACCAACTGGGCTAATGTAATGCCATCAACAATAAATCCTTAATACTTTCAAGAATTTCACCATCCTAAAAACTACCATAAGTCTTGAATCCCTTATATGTTGACTTCTTACTCATTCAACATTATTCATGATCCGTTAACCATTCCATTCAACCTTATTCTAAAATACATCATTCATACAATAAAAATCATGAATCATATCCTAAGATTCAATAATATCAAAACATATGTTAAGAAATAATCCATACCTTTCATTTGTCATTGCCAGTTTCTTCATCCTCAATCAAAATGGCATTATGTATTGGTAAAAAATATTTGTACGATCCTAGTGAACCCATTCCTGAAACTTCTTCGTACAACATCTGTTTGTATGATGACCATGCAGCACACATTTAAAACATTAAATTGATTCCACAGATAGAACTTGGCTCCCTTTCCAAGAGTCAACTCGATGATTCCTTTTCCTATAGAAGGTTCTTACTTTAAGACCTTTATTTTAAAATTTATAGAATCTTCTTGTCCCGTTGAAATATTCTCCTATGTGTTTCTTTCCACATCCTTGACACATAGGTTTTTTAACATACTTACCTTTGTGATTATTACGTGGACATCTTAAAGGTTTTTGTTTCTCGCATTTATGTTTCCTTATAAAAATCAACATGTTTCAGGTGGTAAATCATGACTCCAGATAGTTGGTTGAGAATTACCACAATATTTCTCATTGCAGCTCCCATATCATTCAATTTATAATTCTAAACAACGTCACAGTTTTCTTCACATCCTCTATTACTTTGATGCCTGCTCGATCCATCCATTTACTAAAACCAAAAAGGCCACTGTGATTATATTGGTAAAATAACCATTTAATATCTTATTATGAGGGTAAATACTAGGATATAATATTTCATTTTATCTTAAACTCATTCACTTTATCTCTAAAAATATGACTCTTTCAGATATTCTAATCATTATGGTAATGTCACTAATGCTTAAAGAAAACCCTAACCTCTAAAGTTATCTAAACTGAAATTTGATACCAACTATAATTACCTGGCCTTAAAACATTTCATAATATTTAATTAAATGAATAATTCACATTGAGTATATTTTAAAGTATAGAGTTTTAGAGATTTTGGAAATAACTATTACATATCAATTTTAGTATTACAAAGTAGACACATCTACTATAACTAATTTTTTGAAACAATAAAAAATCTTAAATAATACAAGAGATCTTTTCTTGATACAAATCATCTTCAATAATCCCTTTCTCTTACCCTTCCTTATAACCTGTGAAAAACATTTCCAAAACAAGGGATGCACATAAAAATCTCAGTAAGGGTTTTAACATAAGGAAAGGAAACATTAACCCTTCAATAAATACAAATCAATGAAAACATAATTTTCAATCATATCATACCTTTTGAAATCATAATATTTATGTATAACAAATAGTTATCACAAATAATAAAGGTAACTTGTGGCATCCATACCACACTTACATTATAGCTATCAGAGCTATGTAGGGATTTACATTTGGAATACCCATCACAATATATTCCCTAATTCTCTTAAGAGAAAGATTAAAATTTACCTCCGTCACGTTACCCAATTCATTGCAAAGAAATCTCAGGCTCACCCACCATAGGTTTATCATGGAACCTCCCATATACGTAACAATTCCCAAGAACCATAACATGTTCGTAACACATAAAATAATCATAAAAGAAAGATAACATTTCCATATTTCAATCACAATATATCATATAAATATATTGACATAAAAAACCCATTATCAAAACCATTTTCAATACAAAAATGTGCAAAAGTGTATATGGTATTTATTTACCATTTAAAAACATTAGGGATTATTAAGGAAGCCAATGATCAAATAATACTCGCGGCGGTAAAATGGTCATCATCACCGTGTACGTTAAAAGAAACACTATTTTTGTCATTTAGTAAAACACATCGTAGAAAAATATTCCCTTTTAATGAAATGAAAAGTCGATGGTGGTTATAGATCATATAAAAGAAAATTGTGTATTAATACAAAATATGCCTCAATGAAAGGATATTAAGATGAATTCCCTTACAAAGTCAGTATCCTTAGATTAAGGATAAATGAATTATGTAATTATGTGTGAAAAATATAAATACACCCAATATAAGTGGATATTAAGTGTAAAAAAATTAGAGGTCATCCACACATATTCATAACACTACATAATCAAGAAGTAGAGGTTTTACCCAAAGAACTGAAATTGGTTAAAAAAGTTCCCTTATTGAAATTCGACTGCCTAACGACGTCACATTAAAATTCAGAAAATTTTTTGATGAGAGAAAAAAGGGTATCTCATCACTTGGACATAAAATTTACATCAATAATGATATAGAAGAACATATCCCAAAATAAGAAGATGTAAATTTAAATACATAACAAAAAGTAGTCTTTTTAAAAAGATGAGGGTGAAAGGTTCCCTTTCCGATTTGGGTAACTTTTGAAACGTACACCACATGAAAGAGGGATCATATAATGAAGATGTGAATACACATAAATTAAAGTATATTATAAAAAGATTACAATTATGGGTAGTATATAAACCACAAAAAAAGGAAATATAGGAAAATGTAGCATGAATATCATGGGAATAAAAGTGAGATGAAAACCCCTTAGCGTGTTGTAATCAATCAAGTCATAAGAACAAATGATAATAACCACCAAATGAATTACAGAATACCATGAATATAAAGGGAATCATGATAATAAATATCAAATGGAAGAACATAATACACACATGCAATAAATAAGTGGCGAAAAATGGAAATCACATGGAATTAAAAGTGATATACACTTCTAGAAATTTAGGCTATAGACATCGACCTATAGACACCGTTTTATATGTACGTGGATATAGATTCTCTATATCCATAATTGAGTGAACTCGCGTGGCTAAAATGTGCCCTCTCTTTTTTTTCTCTAAAATTCATCAGGGTCCTCCTCCCTCCCCTCTCCGATACATTCTACGTGCGACCCTTGGATATCCTCTGACAACCTCTTACCCGATACTCCTGGACCTTCATGGGGTTTCCCTCCTCCCTGATACCCTCTGCATGCAACCCTCCGAACCCTCGACCTTCACAGTGGTGCCCTCCTCCCCGATACCCTCTGTGTGCGACCCTCCTTCCCTGACGGTGCCCATCACGACATCTCCTCTCCCCGATCCTCCTCCACTGATAGTGCCCCTCGCGACGACGACCCTCGCAATAGTGCCCCTCGCTGCCACCGAATGAGGAAACCCCACCGAGATCTCTCATCTTTGATTCTCCTCCACAAATGCTTCCACCAAATGTGGGACACCTCAACTCTCCCCGCTGACACTTCTCCTAGGTGGCCTTCCCACCTCCTCATACGTCGCCAACCCACTCCCGGTGATCCTCCTCCTCCTTGTTATGAACAATTATTGGCTCATTATTTTGTTATCAGATAATCATATCTATGTTTTATCAAATCTACACAATTTTTTTTAACATTTCATGAAATTCTACATTCAATATCTCTTGATGAACCAGTTATTCTTGGATTAAGGTAGGTATTTTTGTGTATTTACGTTAATTATCATGTCATTTTGTGCCTGGTGTTTTCTAAAACACTCTTTATCAGATTAAATCAATGTTTAATAGATATTGTTTGTTTAAAAAGTGTTATAAATTTTTTTCTATCTTGGAATAATGTTTTTATAATGGTTTTCTAAATTTTAAATAATTTGATTAAATGACAAGCATTTTTGGGAATGCCTATATGGCATGTTTTAAAATAATTTATATTACAAAAGGTATTTGAACCCATTTGGGTATTGGTATGATTTTCAATGATCTTTTGAAATAAAATTGGTTTAATGGATTTAAAATGACTTTAATGAAAAGGTATTTTGTTTTACAAATGATTTTAACTGTAGTTTCACATAGAATAGTTAAAAAGAAGGTGATAAAGTCGGTTTTTAAATGGTTTAAATGACTTGGCATTCCTAGTTGGTTTCTGAAAAGGAATATTTTCAAATTATATAAGATATTTTTATAATGATTATCAGACCATCGATTATTCCCCTTGTTTTGATTATGCCTGATTTGAATTTTGGCTCTCTAGGAAGGATTTTGTATTCTATTTTGGATATTGATGAAGTGAAAGGAGTTATTTCTTGTGATGGAGTTGTTGTTTGAGGTGAGATGTGATTTATTTAAAATAACTTTTTATTGATTCCTGTGATTCTTTGGATTTTATACCTTCACTAGATTGATTTATCAGGGGAACTTAGGTAAATAACGGAAGGTCCAGCGGCATGTGATTCTAGCTAATTGTATGTTAGCTGGATAGTGCCCTGGGAGATTACCACCATACCTGGGGTCTATTTTATATGTGGAGAGACCTAAAAGGGGAAGCTAAATTGGATTATCTTATTTCACATATGGTCTTAATGAGTAATATGATGAACTAGGTCCAGTATCACCCATTCTAGAGCCTAGTGAGTTTCCCATAATCTCTATAATTATTTGAATATTGATTAGAGGATCTCATCCCATGCCTTATTTGTATCCCCACTATTTCTTCAATTATTTATTATTATCAATTTCCCATTGATATCTTGGTTCCCGTTATGTTTCGATATTCCATTTCAGTTATGGTTTTGGGTTATATCAATACTGAATTAAAAAATAGTTTTGAAAGTATATTATTAAAGAAAATAATGTTTGATTTAAAGGTGTGGTTTTGAGATATGGATTTGAAAAAAAGGGAAAAGGATTAATTCTATTTTAATTAATTTGAAACTCCTTTTTTCCGTAGTTTGAAAGAATATCCTTTTAAAATGAAAATGGAAGTTGTTTTATAATATAAATTATGGAATGTTACACTTTTTCTTTACACCATCTTGTGAAAAACCTATTCAATACTTATATTGTAAACTATCATTAAAAAATGTCTTTTCAAAGGAATTGTACAAACTCCTTACTGAAATCCTGTCACGACCCAACCTCGGGGCCCGCGCCATGACTACCCCAAGACCACCTCCCATAGGCCAGGGGCTGGTGACTAGCACCAAGGAATAATTTCCGATAAAATGGGAATGGATTGCCTTTATTAAGTAAACAAACACACAGAGTAAGCAAGAAGAAGTAAACACTAAGTAAAACTGGGTTCAATAGTAAGTGTGGAAAAGTAAGTGGGCCAGAATACAAACCCAAAATGAAAGTAAAGTA
Source organism: Viscum album (assembly GCA_963277665.1). Taxonomy (NCBI): domain Eukaryota; kingdom Viridiplantae; phylum Streptophyta; class Magnoliopsida; order Santalales; family Viscaceae; genus Viscum; species Viscum album. The sequence goes on from OY728148.1 coordinate 1,148,801,266, forward strand.
CAACTGGAAAGAAAGTATAGCAACTGAAAAGTAAAGCCCCAACGTCGAGTCGTCCACTGGAATTCCCACCTGAAGGGTGAGTAAAGATAGTCTCCATAGATCTACGGGTCCAGCAGTCCGCTCCGTGTACATCCCGTCCAGTGGTCCACCTCCAGGTACTGACTCGCTCCACAAGCCTTAGCCATGATCAATGTTGTCCATCATCTGCATCCAACACAACGTTGTGTGAGCATAGCCCGTGCAGGGGTGAGTATACGCTACTTAGTAGGGACCCTGAGACCCCCAAAGGTCTCCCAAATTCCACAAAGGATAATCCACAAAGGAAAGATTAAATCACGAAGTAACATCCAACATTACTTAGGTATATGACCATACATATACCTATGTTATCAATTCCAGTTCAGCTCAAACATCCGAGCCCAAGTACAACCCAGTCCACATAGGAAAACGTAACCCGTTCCACATAGGAAATCACAACCCAATCCACACAGGAAAGCATAACGTAATCCACACAGGATATCAAGTCAATCTTATCGATTATAAAGATTGAATGTCAAGACTCAGCTCACACAGGTATACTTCTTCTTAAGAAGATAGAGACGATCAGATGTAGCCACTGATTCCTCTAATCCATCAGACCCACTAGTATCGATAGGTACTAACCCCCGTAATGACCCAAAAAGGATGTATATGTACTAACCCCCGCAATGACCCACACAGGATCTGACCCACACAGGATCAGTATGCGCTGGCCCACACAGGACCACTGAGCACTGACCCACATAGGAGATGACGCACACAGGATCGGTATCAATGATCCATACAGGATCGCTGAGTGTTGTAGTCGTCACCGTCGAATCCATGGAGGATTTCTGTACAGTCATCATTGTCGTCGCAGTCGCAGCCAGCTCTAGGGTTCCCGCACACAGCATGCTCGTTCAGGGAGGGTCTGCTCCATGATCCAAGGTTCTGATACATCAACTGACACGAATTACAGAGTTTATGTATCCAAAAGTTCCGTATCGTCAAAAGGAACTCAACGTGATAGACGGCGTGTCAGTCGGACGCCCGGTATGAGAGTTATTGGCCTTTTCGTCCTAGGGGCCCGATTGATTTTTAAGTCAAAACCAACCCAGCCATACTCTAAATGCGTCCAAACCTTGAGCTGAGTAAGCCACAAGGTCCGTCTCAATAAGAGAAATCCAACAAAGTCGACAACACGTCAATCGGACTTCCGGAGCTCATGTTATAAACATTTCCGCACCGAGGTCCTGGTTGGTTTCGTGTTCGAGCCAACCCGGCTGAACTCCATGTTCTCTAAAACATTGAGTGTAATATACTGAAACGCCCGTCTCGATCCAAGGATCGCATCTCAACTGATGGTGTGTCAATCAGAGGTCCGTAGACCATGTTATGGGCGTTTGAACAGTTCTGTCCGAAAATAGGGGGTTCGGGCCCGGTCCAACCAGGACCGATACCCCCACGAGTCGATCACCCTACATCTCAAATGATAAAGGGTTAAATGACTAAATTATATGACTCATGTCAACAAGGTTCACCTTCCTTTTCGGGAGCCTACCTGATTAGAACTCTACAGTTAAGCGTGTTTGGCCTGGAGTAGTGACCAGGATTGGTGACCTTCTCGGAAGTTTCCCAGGAAGTGTGCGAGTGAGGACAAAGTACACTGGAAAGGACAAGTGTTGGCCTGTGGGGACTGTCATTAGTCAGATGACCGGTTCAGGAATGTGGGTGGACCCTAGGTTTGTCCCCATGTGTCTGTGGGGGAAACTGGTGGTACCTGGTAGGCCAAGACCCGACGGCCTTGTTAAGCCGGGGTGTATGTGCTGTCACCGCGACCCGGTTGTCACATATCCGACTAGGCATAGTTTGGTTCACATCGTGTATACACCAATGGGTGTATTAAAATTTCATGTTTACATTCAAGATCCCAGATTATGTTCTTTTACCTTGGTTAATGTTCTAGTTGGTCTGGTGATATATGGTTAGGATGGTATGGGGGATTGTGGATCATAAAGAGGTAGTTAGTAGTGATCCAGGTTGGTCATATTTTTGAATGTTTATATATAATCCTTATTGGCCCAGATATTTCTTTTAGTTTATTATATAGTTGGGATTCTTCTCATTACTTTATTATGTGATGATGTGATTTAACTTTCAATATTTCTAAAATATTATACTATGTTTGATTGTTTCATTTATATTCAAACTATTTATTTTTTGCATGAGTGACCGATGTATAGATGAGTGATGTTGGATTTATGGGTGGAGTCCATGATGTGGTTATTCATATTTAGAGGGTGAAACCATTACCAATGGTTATACTTTGATACCTTGACACTTGTCACCATCCAACAACAATCAGAGACATTATTTGGGCCTTGTGGAGATCCGGGTTGGGTGACATGTCAGGTTGATCTGGTCCAGTTCATTACAAAATTGTATTAGAGGATTCTATTATTATTTGTAGTGTGTATTATTATAATGAAGATATGATCATCATCGAGACTCAATAGGTAGGTCATGAGTAGTTTATTGATCACCCCTTTTCATAACAAAACACGAGTTTCCATGGGTAGTTGTTATTTCAATCTTTGATTTGGATTCTAGTTTTAATTATTTTTATAATGATGATTAGATCCCAATAGAGTTATATCAGATACATTGGGGGATTTTTTTAAGATTTGGGATGAAATTATGAAGTAACCAAAGTATCATCATCATCTCACTTGGTCTGAAAAAATATATAGAGCCTATGTGTGTGGTCTCAGAAATTTTTCAGATGCTATTGTATGATTGGTGTATGGTCAGCTAAACCATGTGGCCAAGTCATGCTCATCTTTTCATCAATTTTGGATTTATTGTGTAAACCTATTTTGATTTCTAATGGATCCTAAGGAAGTTTAAACCCCGAGAGATAGATCATAGGAAGTTTTAGTTATCTTTTGGTGTTATTTTAATAGATTTTGTATATTGTTCCACATTATGGTTTACTTTTGTTTGGTGCTTCAATTTTTCTGTACAGAACTTCATTTTTTGAAATTTATTGATTCTAAAACCGGTTTGGGGGGCTTATTTGTAATATATTTTTAATATCATGTATAATGTTTTCAAGAGTAGTAAGGTTTAAAAAGAAATTGGGAAATAATTTAAAATGAAAATACATTTCATGAAGTATTTTAATTTAAAATCATTTCTGTGATTAATTTAAAAATTGGATTGACAGATGTTTTGGATTAAAATGAAATAGGTTTTATGATTTGTTTTGACTATCACACAATGCATTGAAGGTGTTTGATTAAATTATATAATTTGGGAAATGATTTAAAATGAAATTGGATTTTAGGAAATTTCTTTGTCTTATGATGAAATTCATGAGGTGTTTTGAAAAAAGAGGAGAAATTTATGAAGTTTGAGTGAAATTTAATTTTAAAAAACTTCATGATTATCAAATCTGGTGTTAATATTTTTTTAAATTCTATACTTGGGAAGTTGTAATTTTACCCTATGAAATGGATTTTGTATTTTTTTTAAGGAAGTGAGATTCTTTTCAATGTTTTTTATTTTTGAAATGAGATGTCATACTTATTTTTAAAATGTGGGTATTTTTAAGACATATATTTTTAGGCAGGTGGGGGTGAAAGGGGGAGGGGGTGGGGCAGAGGGGGTGCTGGTTCAGGGGCATGGGATGATGGTGTAGGGGGAGGGGGTGCTGGTGCAGGGTGGGTGGAGGGGGCTGGGGATGTGCAGGGGGGCTGGGTATGTGTCGGGGTGGTGGTGCTGGGGAAGGGGGTAGGGTGGTGTGCATGCCTTCTTGATTGTTTGGAGGGAGTTATAGAATTTGGTATTTCTTTCACCGTTAGTTAACTATTTAACTTTATAATATTTCTTTCTTATGGTGTCCATAAAAGTGAGCAAGGAATTGAGATTGACCGTAATGTTTATTTCTTGCGTGGGATTAGTGTGGAGGTCAGAGTTGGTGTTTCTGTTTTGGATATCATCTAGTTCTTTCTCAAGAAGAGTAATTTCATTGTTAACATGTTTGGATTTAGTGTTACACCATGATTCGAGAGTCTGTTTGAGGTGTTTTAGTTTGAGGATGCATGTAAATGCATTATTGGTATGAGATATTGAGGACTACAAGTTCTGGATGACATGATTTCATTCTTCATCAAAGAGCTTCACATTATTGAAGCGAAAGGGTAACCTAGGTTTCATGTATTGGGATGAAATGATTACCAGGATAGGATAATGATCAGAGTTCAGTCTGTGAAGAGTGATGCTAGAGATAGTGTCCTATTTATCTTGATTCGGGACATTCGTAGAGGCTCTGTCCAATTAGGATGCAACCAATTTATTTTAATGTCCTCTATAACAGGTGTATTTTTCAGTAGTGATATTCATTTCAATAAGATTGTTTCCCTCGATCAGGGATTTAAATTCTCTCATGGAGATAGAGGCGTGATATGGGAAAATTACTTCACTATAATTAAGAATAGCATTAAAGTATCCCATAATAAACTAGGGGAATTCGGGTTAGTTCCTCAATAAGAGAGGTCATTCCAATGAATTATTCATTCTTGGTATTTATTCTTAGCATAAACAAAGGAGTAGTATATATGAGTACCATCAATAGTAAAGGTGCATGAGAGAATCTGATCAGAGATAATAAAAACATTAAAATCTTGTATAGACGAATGCGCAAAAATCAATAAAGAATCATCATTTATATTATTATTTATTTCACCATAAAATATATAATTTTGTTGACACAAGTGATAATATTTATAGGAGAAAGAGATTTTTGATTCCGCAATAGAAAAAATAATAGGGTGATGCGTGTTAACCATTCTTTTAAAAACATTGAGGGTGTCAGAGTTGGCGATACCCTAAAAATTCCAAAAAAGGATATTCATTTAAACCATTGATTGGAGTTAGAACTCCCTTTCTTCTTTTATCCAGATCCTTTATTTTTAGTAGACCTTCTAACATCTTGAGTATTAGTTTTCTTCTCTTATTCTTTTTGAGAAATGAAATTGTTCTTATTTGTCGGTTCTTTTATTTGTGTATTCATATCTGAATCGGTGGTATCCATTGCGCCTGGCGACATGTCATTGATACTTTGAGATACCAAGATTTCTGACATTGCAGCACAGTTTGCATTTAATAAAGTAAGGGGATTGGAATTACCTTGAGCCATTGTATCCATTGATGATAGCGGATTGACAAATTTATATAAGATTCTTTGTTTCTATTCCAGGTAGTTCTTATTTTCTTGCATATGGATCAGTTCCAGCACAACAGGTAGACTATCATGTAGAATAGGATCTAATGGCATGTTAACATATGCTGTAAAATCAGTACATAGAGTCTGTGTCTCGGGTTGAAAATCCCTATAGAGAGAGACAATGTGAGTAGAGGGAGTTGAAAAATCATGCATTTTGGTTTCATTTTTTTTGATAGTGGTAGAACTTGGAGTTAAAACTGGGTCCTTGTTTCTATTGTTTTTTTTGAAGCATTAAGGGCTGGGTCAGGGGTGTTCAGATCACATAAGTGTAATGAAGCAGAATAATCAGAGAAAAAATTAGTGCATGAGTCTGTGGAACACTTGGAACTATGCAGTAAATTGCTTACATTTTGACCATAGAGAAGTTTTTCAGACTTCATAGAATAATCTCCACCGGCAATAGTGGGAAGAGTAGGAGTACCCGGTACAGCTGGACACAAAGTAGACTGATGTTTGACAGTGTTCAGATGACTCTTCTTCTTCTCTTGGGGGTCTTTAAAAATCTTAATATGTTTGGGTACTAGAACCAAAGGTGTATTGTTATGTAGGACAGGTTCCATGTTCGTTATCATGTCTACTTTAGTGCAGGTTTTTTCATGCTCAGTGGATAGCCTAATAGTGTCCAGGAAAAGATTTTTATTTTCAATTATGAGGCATTGATCATTAATCAAATTTTCTTGTTCTTGAACATCATCTTCCAAGCTAAGAACAATGTCTAATCCCTATTTATCGCTTTATGTGATGATAGAGGTTTACTTTATTCTCATATTTTGGTGATTTTTTTTGAATAGGCAATTGAAGGTGATGTTTGAAAAATAATGAGCTTTATTAATGATCATGTTATTTATTATTGGGATGTACATATCAATTTGAATATTATTTTTTCATTGTTGGTTATGGATTCATGTATCATTTACCATGTACAGTTGACACAATGATCACATATATATAAGAAGTTGTTATATCTCATTTCTTTTCCCACTATTTTCTTATAGGTGGTTTCTTATGATAAGACCATTTCTATCCACCACCATCGAAGACAATGAGTTCAATATTTGGGTAAGGTTTATTCAGATTTTATTCATTGTCCCAATTTTAATTTGGGATTTTTTGATTTTTGGGTTCTTTATATTTTGGTTGTGTGTTTTGGATTTTGTTGAGGTGGATTCTAGTCGCCGTTGATGAAGACTTACACATGTATTCATAGGTTGGAATATGCATATATAAGTCCCCCCTTTATAAATATTCACTCATGGCAGTATGAATATTGATATTGGGGCTAGGTGTGCTTATATATAGATATGAAAAATTCATACGCATGTAAGTGTAAAAGGGTATATGCAAGTATAAACATATATCTAAGGACCCCCTTGCGGATATTTGTCCATGAAAATATGTACATAGGGGATAGGTGTCCTTATGTATATGTTAAGTTTCATATTCTTGCAAGTGGAAAAAAAGAAGATTCAAGTTGTCATCATCAAAAGCATACGCGACTTGTGGTTGTGGTAGGGTCCCTCTCTTATCCGATTTAATTCAATAATGCATTAAATTGTATTTAGTTGCCTTCTTAATTCTCCATGTTTATATTAAATTTGAATTATTCAATAAGTTTTAGTTAAGATAATTGTTTCTTTTGATAAATATGTCATGGTTTTGTAATAAAACCCCTCTAACGGAGGTGCGCTGTCTGTGAAAACTCACAGTGGTATACCTTCATTAACATTATTGCATTGTTGTTTTTCTTATACTTGATGTTGTTGTAAGTCAAAAAGCACACATCAAACTTGAACCTTTTTATATCTATGTAGGTGGTTTCCCTCTTTTTATTAAAATAGTATTTTGAACCATGACACTCTTTAAGTGTTGTTATACTTTTAAGATGGGTCCCATGTTGTGTGACTATGTCACATGGCATGTGAAATTTAAATCCAACCAAAAGCCCAGTTCCATAGACCAGGGGTCCCACAGTACATGTAATGTCATATTACATGTTATGTAACCTGTGATTTTCCTGATCCCATGGGGTATTCATATAGGTATTCCTACACATTGATAGATCTACAAACCTCACCAAATTAGGTATATCAGGGGTCATCCAATCCTTTAGTCATAATACATTATCATTCATTTCTTTAAATATTTTAAGAAAACATACTCTCATCACATCCATATCATCCTATATGAATATAAGGGTAATAGATACTCCAATTACATTCTAAACCATCTCCAAAATCCATGATAAAATTGACATAGATTTCCCTTATGAAAAACAAGGTCAGGGAAGGCACTGATTACCCAGTGGAAAACCAACAACCGACCAATGGCCACAAACTTTTTTGTTCGAACCATCAACCATCTAGTAGATAGTCTAGATCCAATCCTCCACCATTATCACTATTAATATGTTCATGGTGCTTTATAATAGCTAACTGGTGGCCCTATCTACTGCTTTTTAGGAGCACCACATACTTCTTCCCCCCTTTACTAAATTCATCCACTTGAAACGTAAAATTTCAATTAAAACATAATCATTTTAATTAGAAATCACAAAAATTATATTTCAAGAACCCAGAAAATAAATCCATAGTCATTACAAACTATCCACTATATGACTTCTCATACATGAGAAACATTACTAAGAATCATTGGTGACTTGAGGTTTCAGGGGTTTGGAGCAGCCTTCGTGCCTACTCCTTCCCATCATAGTTTCCCATCCTTCACCTTATCTATTATTCGGTACCTTGAATTCTAATTTACCTTATTCTTTTACGTCTATTTTCTGGGGGTTCAACATGCATCAATTTTGAAATCACTTCTTTCAATATCGATCACTAGTATTCAGGTTAACCAGAATGTTTCAGTATTTTTCAAATGTTTTCCAGCAGTCGAACATTATTCCCTCAAATTTTCTAATTCCTTACTTCCCTAATAGAAGAATTGATCCACCATAGGTGTACTGAACTGGGTTCTCATTGATTCTTTATTGGGATGCATGAAGTGGTGGATCTGGCTTTGTCATTGTCCAAATATTCATGTTCTTTCAACTATTAACCATGTTTCCTATACCAGTGGAACCTAATTGTTCACTCTTGGAGAGACTCTTGGCTTTCATCCCAATGGATTTTTATTATTAGATTGCATCTAACTTTTTAAAATGCTTCTTTTCATACTAATTTCAGCAACATTCGTGGAAATATTTTAGGTCGGTCAGAAGATGCATAAAGGGAAACATCTCATTCATTATTTTTTGTTTGTAGAGCTTGACCTATCTAAGAAAAATATAGACTTTATTTGGTTCCCTGCTGAAAAACAGTTCAAAGTTAAACAACACATTGTCTAGGAAACATAGGCAATTCCATAGTGAACTGCATGAGTCTCGGTCCAAAGGTATATTCAAGGCTTAATCTAGCAATCATCATGATGGGGAACAAGTGTTTTATGCATCTCTAGCTAGTGAGTAATTGGATTCCATGGGTCCTTTGACATATGGATGGGAGGTGAGGAGGATCATCTAGTCATAGTGTCCTTTAAACTCAATAAGGGTATAATTACCTGAATGTTTTGAAGATCATCAGATACAACACCCTTATTCTTTAGATAAAACTAAGCCCAAGGACGGAGGATTGTCTCATACTTATTTTTCTATTTAGAAATCAGGCGCCCTTGTACCTAAGAGGTTTTCAAGGGTTATAATCAAGAATCCTGAAACATCTGAGATAAAATCCATAGAATTTGAGGATTATATGGCCATGAAGACTACAGAACGTATTAAGGAAGAATCCCATGTGTGTTCAAGAGCTCATAGTCTGAAATATGATCATGTTCAGGGGGGTAGGGGGTGGGTGGAGGAGGGTAGAAGGAAGGGGGTGGGTGGAGGGGGGTAGGGGTCAGGGGGTAGGGGGTGTCTACCGGGATGGGGGGAGGGGGGACGGTGGGAATGTTTTGCCGCCTCCTCCAGCTCTCTTTGCTCTTGGCCAGATGATGCTGCCCTGCGGATGTCGCTTGACCAGGCCAACACGCCGTAGTCATGCCGTGTTCACGCCGCGGTCACGCCATGGTCACGCCATGGTCACTCCATAGTAACGTTGCGATTTGGCCCTGCTCTAGGACGACACCTTGCGGCAGATCGCCGTGATATTATTCCATGAGTCTTGTGATCATTGTTGAGACTGACTAATCACAATTTCTGCCACTTGGGCAACGATCGGAATTTTTCCCCACCTCCTATCGCTACCTTCGCTCCTGATCAAAAGATGCTGCTCCGTAGATGTCGATGGATCGGGCCAACACACTGCGGTCAGGCCGCGATCAAGCCGTGGTCACGCTGTTGTCACTCCATGATTTGGCCCTACTCTAGGATGACGCCCCATGACAGTTCTCAATTATAATATTCCATGAGTCTTTTGATCAATGTTTAGACTGACTAATCAAAATTTCTACTGTTGGGTGACGACCGGAATGTTGCCCCGCCTCCTCCCGCTCCCTTCGATCCTAGCAGGAAGATGATGCCCTAAAGATGTCACTGGAATGGTCCAACACTCCGTGGTCACTCTGCGGTCACTCCGCGGTAACGCCACAGTCACGCCGTGATTTGGCCCTGCTCCAGGATGACACCTTGCGGCGGTTCACAGTGATAGTATTCCATGAGTCTTTTGATCAATGTTTAGACTGGTAAATCCCAATTTCTACCGATGGCGCGACGGTCATAATGTTGCCCCGCCACATCTCTCTCCCTTCTCTCTTGGCTTAAATATGCTGCCCTGTGGATTTTGTTGGACCAGGACAACACGTCGCGGTCACATCATGGTCCCACCGCGGTCCCGCCGTGGTCACACCGCAATGACACTGTTATTTGGCCCTTCTCCAAGAGGAAAGCCCACAACAGTTCTCAATGATAATATTTCATGAGTCTTGTGATCAATTTTTAGACTGACTAATCACCATTTCTGTCGGCGGGGCGATAACTGAAATGTTGCACCGCCTCCTCCCACTCCCTTCGCTCCTAGTCAGATGATGCTGCCCCATGGATGTCACTAGATTAGGCCAACATGACGCGGTTACACCGCGGTCACGCCGCGGTCATGCCTCGGTAATGTCGTGATTTGAAAATACCCCAACATTCTGCAAAAAATTCTCACGAATTGGTCACTCTATGAATGAATGTGAGACTCATTCTAATGAACCTCAACCTCCCCTCTCTATAAACCTATTTGGGTGGAAAAGTAAACCCCCATAATTCCCCATGTTTCTCATACAGTTACTACTGACTGCACTAGTAACAAGAATCCCACTGGCCCCTCTTATGATTCTTCCACCCTTCCTTTATGATGTACAGACCTTGCACATCCCGAGGACTCTTAAATAAGGAAATAAAGATACCTTCAATGGTGACTCACCTATTCATGAAGTAAGAAAACCTATACAAAGAGATACATAGGAGGTGAAATCGAATCATGAAGATCCCTTTCATGTGGACCTCAGAACTTCTAAAGAAGGAATGAAAGTCATCAATGTTAACTCTCTTATTATTCAAGCAAGAAAACATATACAAAGAGATAAAGAAGAGGTGCAATAGGATCATGAAGATCCATTGCACATGTAGAGATTAGAAAATCCTGCCAATTGGAAGAAGACTTCTTAAAATCAAGGGCTAGGAAAGGGAGGAAAGAATTGGTTGAATCTGATGGCTTCATCACTCCAAGTGCTAGAAACACCTGTAAATTTTGGGATAATTCCAATTTTAATAGAACAATTATCACATGTTACCTAGTTGCCAACATGAAGTATGAAAACACAATTCCCCCACAGCTATCCCCTACTGAAAAAGTTCCTTCCTTATCAGAGGCTTCAACAAGCTCCTCCAATTATTCTGACTCAGATGATTCATCTAGTGAGGATGATGAAAATGACCCAGCTTATAGGGATTCCTACGTAATTCCAGAAAATATTGATTTTCCAACTGACCAGGACACATGGATGCATGAGAAAGACACTACTGTAATTAGACAGTATAAAAATGGAGAGATGTCAGTGGATTCATATCTTGATATTAGAAAGAGGATGTTCATCAAAGTGGTAGAGGAATTTATAATAATCCAAGCATCAATTTTAATGAAATCCCCTGGAAATGAAGCTGTTGAGATTATTCTGATTCTTAGAAGAAGTTTCTTCGTTGTCGTCCGCTGTTTCTATTTTTCAACTGGTTCTACTCAATGGCACTGTACAATGTATGTTTTCAGACCTGCACTATGGGGGCATTGAAATGTACTCTTGCCAGTTTCAGAAAATGCATGATCATGAAACCTTCTTGAATGAAGCTGTTATGTTGTTTCTTCTGGCTTTTGAGATATTTTGGCTAAAGAGAAGCTTCAATACTCAGCTGCTTGGGTCTACTGTTAACAGAGTATCTGGTTTCCTTTATGTCATCAAGGGATGTTGTTGGGTTTTCAATGCATAAATATGCTTTTTTTGGGTTGGTATCTCAAAGGACTTGAAGGTGGGGTGCAAGGGGTGGGGTGTCCAGGTTCTGGGGGGGTTAGGGGGATCTGTCCAGGTCCTGGGGGTGTCCAGGTTCTGGGGGGTCTGTCCAGGGTCTATATAGGGGGTTTGTCCAGGGGGTCTGGGGGGTGTATAGGTTTTTTGGGGGTGGGGCATGTATGGTAGGGGGAGGGCTAAACTATGAGGGGAAGGGGGGAAAACTAGCAGAGGGGGGGGGGAATGGTATGGGGACTGGCATGGGGAGGGGGTAACTTGGTAGGGGGTGCAAGGGGTGGGGTGTCCAGGTTCTGGGGGGTCCAGGTTCTGGGGGGTCCAGGTTCTGGGGGGTGTCCAAGGTCTAGGGAGGGTCTGTCCTAGTGGGTCTGTCTGTAGTCTATCGGGGCGGGTCTGTCCAAGGGGTTTGGGAGGGTGTCCAGGTTTTTTTTTTTTGGGGGGGGGGGGGCAGGCCTGGCAGTGGGGGAGGGGGGAACTGGAAGGGGGAGGGGGAGGGGAACTAGCAGGGGTAGGGGACTGGTAGGGGGACTGACATGGGGGGAGGGGGGGTAACTGGCAGGGGGTGCAAGTGGTGGGGTGTCCATGTTCTTGGGGTTTGTCCAGTAAAATCTATCTAGGGTCTGGGGGTGATCAGGTTTGGGCATGGGGGGGGGGTTCAGGGTCTGTCCAGGAGTGTTGGAGGGTGGTCTGTCCAGGGGAGTGGGGGTCTGGGGGGGGGGGGTTACAGGGTCTTTCTTGGAGGGTGGGGGTGGCAGTCCAGGAGAGTGAAGGTCTGGGCAGTCCAGGGGGATCTGTCTAGGGTATGGGGTGTCTAGGGTCTTGGGGGGTGTCCTAGGTCTATCAGAGGGGGGTGTCTAGGGTCTGTCTGAGGGGTGTCCAGGGTCTGTCTGGGGGGTGTCCTAGGTCTATCTGCAGGGGTGTCCATGGTCTATCCGGGGGGTGTCCAGGGTGTGTCTGGGGGGGTGTATAGGATCTGTCTGGGGGGTGTCAAGGGTCTTTTTGGGGGGTGTCTAGGGTCTGGGGGGAGGTGTCTAGGGTCTGTCTGGGGGGGGTGTCCATGGTCTGTCCAGGATGGAGACTTTGCAGGGGGTGTCTAGGGGAGGTTTATGTCGGGTGGGGTTGTCTAGTGTCAGGGAGGGAGGGGTCTGCATGGGGTGGGATACTGTAGGGGTGGGGGGTGTACAGGGGGTGGGGGATATTATTTTATTCTTTTCCAGACCCTATAGCCACGGTTTTTAACCGTGGATATAGGTCTATTGCCACGGTTACAAACCGTAGCTAAAAGTATAATGCCATTGTTTCTAACTGTGGAAATAAATTGTATCCCTCCTCTAGTATAGCCACGGTTCTAAAACATGGCTATTGAGATATTACCATAGTTTGAAATGTGACTATATACCTAGATCCACGGTTTGAACCGTGGATGTAGACCTAGAGCCACGGTTCCAAACCGTGGCTATAAGTCTTGGCCTATTTCCATGCCAAACATAGCCACAATTTCTAAAACTCTGGCTCTTACCTATAGCCTTTTTTTGAGGACCCATATCCATGGTTTTAAACCATGTCTATAGCCTGAATTTCCAGTAGTTGTAAGAAACCCCTTACCTCGTTGTGCGACTTAACTCGCTCGTATGTTCCTTGTTCATCCTAAATAATAAACATAAGTTACATTATACTTTATTAAGAATATGATTCAAGTTTTTTATTCCTGTTATATTACTTATTACCTTTTTATTACAATTAGTTTTTTATTTGAGCTCATATCGGACATTTTTTCAATGTTCGGAAGTTGAGTCAAAATGAACTTGTTATAATTAGAAATTGTCCATGTGGTCTAAAGTATATTATCTTCTGAATGATATTCATCATTTAAGTGTCATATATATATCATATATATATCGATTATATATATATATATGTATTTATAATAGTATATAACATTTGGAGATAAGAAATGAAATGCACCGTTCTTAGAGACGGTAAGCCATACATACGCATGAACACTACTTTCATTTCTATTTAATATTTTAATGAAAAGAAACATAGGGATTTATAGGTATTTTATAATTTCAATATAATATTAATGTCATATATGTTAACTAATTTCATAAATTATATCTTTTATACATTTCATTTATGGCATGAACGAGTTATATCACTTTGAGTGGGCTGTAGTCCGCACATCCTCTAATTAAATTATCGCTTTTACCCATTATGGGAACCATAAAGGTATTATATAAAAAAAATACAGGAGCATAAAAAAACATAAATATAATATATATCATGTAAAGATACAGTGCCATTATAAATGCCACCGTGAGAGGCGGTAGAGGACAATTGTACATTCATCGTTTCGTGAGGCAGTAGTTCATCGTCAACTGAAGCAATGTGTTCTATACCCATTAGATGGATTTGTGTGTAAATGTATCTCGAATACTTCTCATAAAAACATCCTTGTATATTTAGGATACTGGTTTTGTTATAAAATAAATTAATAAAGAGATTTTATGGGGTTGGAGAAGTTAAATAAAACAAACGAACTTAAGAGAAGAAATTACCTTTAAATTGGCTAACTCTGTTTTGTTTCTTGAAGTTCTTTCTTCCTAAGGTAAGGCTTATAATAAGAATAGAGAGTTCTTGGTAGATTATTGGAGAAATTTTTGGACCATTTAAGGGCTTGAGAAGTTTGATAAATAGGTAATAATTGAGATCTTTTTATAAGGGAGAGGAGGGGCTCTTTTGGAATATTTGAAAATATTATTTTAATATAAAATGATATTTAGTTTCTAAAGGTAAAAAAACATTAAAGTAGAAGATAATGTGTCCCATATTCGAAATAAAATCCTCCAATAAAAATTTGAAAGGTTTTGGATATTGTTTTTATTCATACCTTCTTATTTATTTAAATAATTCATTATTGACATAAAAATTGCATCATCATTGTGTCATAAATAATTATATTTATATGATGTCTAAAACCTAAAAAAAATGATGTAAGATATAGTTTTAGATTTACAATTAATATTTATAGTTGAAATTATAACTTATATAACTCCATGTAAAAATTGTTTTATTAAAACAATTCTTGTTTATAACATTTTTATTTTTACTTTAAATAAAAAGTAATTAATGTCATTATCTTACCCAAGATGCTCCATGAGGACCCAAAATTGACCCATGGATTGTCTTGGTTATCCATGGCTCATCTAATGAGTTTTGGAAAAGTTTCAAAGAAATTTTATATTGTTACAAAATTATTTTCAAATTAAATTACCCAAAATACCTTTAATCGCGGTTAATAAAAGAAAATCTTTACTAATAACCAAAAATTATTTTCATCAAAATGAACCAAATTTTGCTTAAAAATGAAAACCATGAATGTCATATTTTTGAAATTCAATTCACATAAGTGGTATATTTTCATTTAAATGAAAAATTCAGTTTTTTATCTACTACTTAGTGGTTTCACTATTCATACAAAATTAATGGTTTTCGGAAAAATTCCAAAAAAATAACTCTATGATAAATTTGATATTCAGAATTCACAAATGATTTCTATTTTAACAAATTAAAAACATATAAGTGTCATTAATTAATTTTACAATTAATTCCCATTGTCAAAATAAAAAGCGTGTTTTTAAGAAATAATAACAATCAAAAGATTGTTACTTGTTAATGTCCAATGTCAAAGTGAAATAACATCCAATGGCCAAAATTGGGTTAAATGGTAAAAATATAATTTATTTAAACTTTAAAACCAATTAAAAATATAATCTATCCATATAAATAAATTATACTAAAAAAATATTTGAATTAAATTACTATATTTTTAACTATTCATTTAAAAATGTATTTTATCGGAAAAATTCCAAAATATTTCACAAAGTAAAATTTTATGTCCTGATTATAAATATTCATTTTATGTGGTAAAATAGAATGTATTAAAGTGACCAAAAATATATTTTTTGTGGGTTCATCTTCAAAAGGCGGTTAATCGACATTTTAAAGAATATTATAGTATTTATGCTTAAAATTGAATTCTTTTCTTATTTTAAGCCTCTAACTTTTACTGGATAAATG
Source organism: Viscum album (assembly GCA_963277665.1). Classification (NCBI taxonomy): domain Eukaryota; kingdom Viridiplantae; phylum Streptophyta; class Magnoliopsida; order Santalales; family Viscaceae; genus Viscum; species Viscum album. The sequence continues at coordinate 1,148,817,146 of OY728148.1, forward strand.
TAAAAACATTTAACAAACATGTATAATCCTGTTTTAGTTGGTTATTTCTATTCCCACCAATACAACGGCTAGGAATTAAATATAATTTAAAATAATAATATTATATAACTAGTGTGAAACGTAAGATTTCAAAGAAATCCGTTGTTGTGTATCGGGTACGCTATCGAACATAGAAACCCCTTTAAAGTTAAAATAATATTTAATTCACAAATATTAATAAATATGAAAATATCATATTCTTTATTAATCTGGGATTTTATAGTCGTTATGCCCTTTGGACTGACTAATTCATCTACTATTTTTATGGATTTGATGAATATAGTCTTTAAGGACTACCTTGATAACATTTTGGTAGTTTTTATTGATGATATTTTGATATATTCTCAAAAATTAGAGGATCATGAGGATAATTTAAGGGTTATTTTTACAAATCTATGGATGGAGAGGCTATTGGAATGGTTAGAAAATGTGAATTTTGGTTACAACTAGTTGATTTCTCGATTAAAATTATAAATAATGGAGGAAACACAATTTACCCTACAAAGACAGAAGATGAAGAGAAGTGGCCTCAGACTACAACAATAATAGAGATTCAAAGCTTCCATGGATTAACATGATATTATTGGAGGACTGTGAAAAAACATTCCGGAATTTATATTTTATTAACCACATTAACTCGAGCTGGGGTTATGTTCATCTGGAAGAAGGAGTGTGAGGAATGATTCCAAGAGATAAAGAAGTGATTGGATACCACACCAATTTTAACACTATCCTCATGTAAAGAAGGAATCGTTATATTTAGTGAATCATAACTGAAAGGTAATGGGGGTGTCCTTATGGAAAATGAAAAATTTATTTTTCGCATCTCAAAAGTAGAAGACTCATGAGAAGAACTATCATACGAACGATCTGGAGGTGGATACGGTCTATTTTTCTCTAATGACACGGAGGAACTATCTTCATGGGGTGAAATGTGATATGTAAACAGACCATAAAAATTTGAAGTATAATTTCACAGAAAATGAATTTAACATTAAACAAAGGAGATGGTTGGAACTTTTAATGAATTTGATTTATTAATTCATTATCAACCCGGAACAAAACAAAATTCATTCATGCATTAAGCAAGAATGACCTAGTTGTTCTGTCAATTATGAGGAATAAAAAAGATCCATTGATAAATTATGTAGTAAATTTGAACATGGTAATTATATGGTTAGGGACATCATGAACCCTAACCGAAATGATTTATCAACCGTTGTTACTAGAGATTATAAAAAATTCATAGAAATAAGATCCTTTTCTACAGAATATGTTTGAGGCTATAATGGTTGGATAGCTTCCAGAGTTTAATATTTATTATGAAGGTGTACTACAAATTTCGTACAAGAATATGTGATCTATCTATTCTTGAAATAATGGAGCTGATGGATGAAGCTCATATCTCTACTTCCTCTATAAATCTGGGAATCATGAAAATTTATAGGGACCTTCATGATCATTTTCGGTGGGATTTTATGAAAATGGTGATTGATGAATACACTTAAAGGTTCCTGGTATGTCATCATTTGAAGGAAGAGCGACAACTTTCTAAAGGGTTATTGAATCCACTATCCATACCAGCATGAAAGTGGGACTATATCACTATGGAATTTTTCACTGTTCTCCCAAGAACATCCAAAGGAAACTGTGTGATATGGGTAATGGTGGATCATCTCATCAAGAATGATCATTTTGTCTCTATTCTGGAACATTGTTCCCAAGATCAAATTTCTAGGATTTATGTGAAGGATGTGGTAATGCTGCATGGATTTCCACTTTTTATTGTATCCGATTGTGATACAAGGCTCATATCAAATTTCAGGAGATGCCTTCATCATTCTCTGAGTACCGAGATGAATTTCAGTATAGCCTATCAGCCCCAAACTGATGGCCAATTTGAAAGGACTGTTCAAACACACCAGTACAAGATGAGAACATGCTCAAGGGAATTTATAGTTGGATGGGATTGACATCTAACATTAGTGGACTTCTCTTACAATGACATCTTCCACTCAACCATTCAAATGGAACACTATGATGCTCAATATGGGAAGCGATGTAGAACTCCTACTTGTGGGGATGAATTGGTTGAGATAATGCTTTATTTCCCTGATCTTTTGCAGAGATATGACAGAAAATGGCCATTCCATATAATAACATGTTAACGTTGCTCAGAGTTGGAAAAAGCGCTATGCCAACAATCTATGAGGGACATAAGATTTGACGTTGGTGACAAAGATATTATTTGAATTTCTCCTTGAAGAGATTCATGTGGTTTTGGAAGAAAGGGAAGCACATATCTAGGAACATTGGACTCTATGAAATCCTTGACCACGTAGGAGCTAAGGCCTATCAGTTTTTCCATCCTCCAAATATAGTACATGTTTATGATGTCTTCCATGTATCCCTTTTGATAAAGTACATACCATACCATTCACATATACTAATTCTAATGGTGGTAGAACTGTAACATGATATCTCTTATGAGGAGCAGCTGGTGGAGATATTGGATCTTATAGATAAGGTTTTACTCAACAATACTACCCACCTAGTTATGGTGTTGTGGAGGAACCACAAATGTGATGAAGCCACATGTGAACCAAATGAGTCTGTGAGGACGATGTACCCACACATTTTCTCATCCAGAGGTATGAGTTAAAATTTTAGGGATGAAATTTTTTAAGGGGGGAAGAATGTAACGACACTAACTTTTAAATAATTATTGTTTCCTAAATTAGTGTGTTATTTTATTTTATAGTCAACAAAAGTGTATCCTTTAATTAATGATGTGAATATAATAAAAATTATACCATTGGGGTTCGACTATTATATGGTTGTTGGTCCATATGACAATTTGAAACTATTCTCTTAACATTATGATGATTGTTTATAAATACAAATGGTCATGGATAATTAATACATAAAGAAGATTCGATGGCCTCATCTAGTAGATTCAGGTTATATAAAACCCATCTATCAATGCTTGGGAAGGAGGTATCATCCCTATGCTTTTTTTGACCAATCCCGGGTAAAACTCCAACATGTTATAAATGAATGGAATCACATAAGGGATAAGTTAAAGATGATATAAATCACCACTTGGGAAATGATTTCTAAACTTCCCCAAGATTTTATCACCATTGTAAACCTTACAAATTTGTCATATTCTGGTTTTATAAAGGGATATGTAACAAGGCCGTAGTTACATTGTGTAATAATTTTGTATAAATAAAATTTTTATTTCTTATTATGTTAATTTTTTTGAACTTCCAATATCAAGATAAATATAGGATGAATCTACTAAAGATCAATATTAATGATGAATATTTGAAAATTTTATTTTTAAAATAGTTTTTATATATTTATTATTAAATAATTCAAAATGATTACTAAAAATGTATTCTAAAATTGTGATCATTAGGAAATTTAGATTGTAATTGGTTCTAATTAATTTTTATTGAATAGAATGTTATGAATAATAATATTATCCTTATGAATAGTAACTTGACCAATCGAATAGTAACCACATTTATGAATGAATGAATCTAATTTAGGGATCTTTAAAAGTATTGTGATATAATAGCATAAGAAAATAACTATTTCAGAAATTATTAGTTAAGTGTTTGTATTTTTAGGGAAAATATATTTTTTACATAAAAATTAAATCACATAATTAGAAAACAATTTTCATAAAATGGAGTTAATTGGTGAATTCAGAGCATCAATATTAGTATGGGTTGAATTTATGGGATTTTAATAATTTTTTTTGTTTTTCATTTCATAACAACAATATAGTTATGAGTTTTGGTGTGTTTAATTACATCATTAATGATGTAATAATGATGTAATAATTTTTTTTTACTTATTTACTGTAATAAATATTATGAGGATTCCCACATGGAAAATACCATGGGAAATCCCATGGTTTTAGAATACTAATAATGAGTTTCCCTTGAAAATTAATAAAATACAACATAGCTTTTTCTTTAAATACCAACCCATTCCTTCATTACATTCATTACAAATTACTCCTCAACTAATCTATATACCTTTTACCACTCAAGAAGTCCTTTCAAGGTTATCTCAATCCTCCAAGGTCCCAGCCATCAAGTTTTTGAAGTTACTACTCAAGGTAAGGGAACCTTTAACCCTCCTCTATTAGTCATGAATTACTTTATGTTATGTCTTTTAGTTTCAATTTTATTATTTGGGGGTATGCTTTTCTATATCCATATTAATATAAATTTTATTTCGAAATGATGAAAGACCCTTCCATTCTCATAATCTTATTTTTATGAATTTTTAAGGATTGACGTTAGGCTGCTGATGTTTCGTAAGAGACATCACATCTTCTATTTTCATTCATGTTTCATTTTCATGTGTTATGTCATTTGAAAAATCCATACCATGAACATATTTATAATTTATTATATACTTGTATTTCATTATGTGTTATTTATGAGTGGGTAACCCAATTCCCCTCTCTTTTTAATGTTTTCTAATACCATGTTGTATAGTCGTTATACTGTAGAATTTTCGTCTCAAAATCTCTCTCTCTCTTTCTCAAGGAATTCTATTATTTTATTTATGTAAATTCCTAAACATATTTCATTTCCAGGGGAATTCATATAGTATTAAAAAGTTATATTTTATTATATAATTTATATACATATAACTCTAATTCATTTTCCATGGGTTATAATTATCATAATGATATTGTTTTTAACCACTTTTTAAAACGTCTCAATTTTGATATTAAACCCATTTAATGTATTCCCTTTGGATTATTTATGAAATGTATCATTATTATAAATTTCGATCACATGAAAATAAATACATATTAAGGGTGTTCTGTAATAGTTCTCCAATGCATTGTGTAATGAATTTTATCTCTAGAGATGAAAAGTTTTATGAAACATTGATGAATAACCGTTGTAAAATTTTTATAACACATTGGGGTTGGACCATGGTAATAGGTTCATGAATGTCTATATTATATATTGTAGCACCATTTTTATGATATGTTTCACATTATTATTGTAATGATATGCCCATTTATCTACATGTTCATATTGACATCGCTCAAGTTCACATATACACTATTTCACTAGCTTTCCATACTAGGCCTTATGCTCACACATTTCTTTAATGTAGGTATATAGGTTATGATATGTAGTAATTGTACATAGGATGAATCTATGATGAAGCCATACAAGTGGATTAGAATAATTTTTTATTTTATCATGTATATTTCACTAATTTACAAGACACTAGACTTTAAAGATCCTTTATTTGTAAAATGTAATTAAAAGTTGTGTAATAAAAAGGAGGGACACCATATATAAGAAAACAAATATGTACTTGGTAATAATATACTCTTGGGAGTAGCAATCCAATGTCCAGGGAAAATCCACGTTACCTAGAATATTTCAATTTTTATGGGATTTCAATTGTTATAGATGATTTTATTTCACCGTTGGGTGACAAAATTTTTTTGTGCTGTTATGATTTATATAATTGTTGTTATATTTCTATTACAACCTAATGAGATGAGGGTATTCCATATCATGCATCATATAAGAACTATCTAGTGATCACATTCCATCCACTCTTATCAATCCATTTAGTGTGCATTACTAATTTCAATTTTTGTGATAGATTTTGTGCTAGATATACATGTTGTATTGAGATATGCTATGATAGAATTCAAACTATTTTGATAGGGTAATGTTAATTTTAATTCATCATTTTGATGAATGCCAAAATTTGTCCCATGAGGTGTTATGGGAACTCTTGGATTAGAATTTGGTGGATCATGTTTGAATATTAATTGAATTTTTTCAAGTTATTATTCGAAAAAGGATTCCCAACATTGATTTGTGGGATGTATGGGCTTCCATGGGTCAGATTATTTCATGATGTGAACAAAAATGTAGGTTTTAAAGGGTTTAGGAGGAGTATCAGAGTCATACTATATAGAAACCCAAACAACACGGTGTGCGGGGTTATGTACACAGACCATGTGTTCTTTTGTTCTGGAATAAATAACTTTTCTTATGTACACGATGTGTACCATATTTATATGTCGTGTTTACTTTAACCATGTGACCGAATTTTTGAGTAGATACATGGGGTTGGAAAAAATTTGGTAGAACACGTTGTGTACTGGGAGTACACAACATTCCATAAAGACTGTGTGTCCGATCGTGTGACTAACAACACGTGTGGATAAAATTTAGGTGGTAAACATTGTGCACCATTCTGGAACGTTGTGCATAGTCGACCATGTCTCCGACTATGTGACTAATGACACAGGTGGTTTTAACATAGGTGGTACACATTGTGTGTAAAGTGAACACACATTGTATCATTATGCCGGCAGACCCCATGTGTTGTAGCCATTTAGAAGTACCTAGGAAGGAAAATTCAAGTACATGTCATGTATTGGGAAGAACACACCATGTGTAATGGTGTTACATGAACATGATTGGCTGGGGTACAGATTATATTAAAATCATATGGTAACACTCTGTGTAGGGGTTATAAAGTACGTGTACCCATGTTTTGTAAAACATGATTTTTTTTCTTATACTGTTACTTTCATGAACTTCTATGTTTCAGTCCTTGATAATCAAACTGAGGTGCGTGCTTAACCTTGCTGAGTCATGCCACCGGACATCCTCCTATTGTATGACAGATACAAGAAAACAATTAAACACTAGAATTGGTAGATCATGGACTACCAGTAGAACTTCCCATCATGCCTATATTTCCTGCTGCTGTTATACCAGACACAGGAGCTAATTCACAATTCCATAAGGATTTATGAGGATGATGTAGACTTTTTAAGGAGCACTCCATCCTACCTTGTCTATGGTAGAGCTGATAATGGTGTTCCTACAATAGTATCCTCCCATTTTTTTCAGGGGATGGAGGAATATAGGCTTCAAAATCCTGGTTGGAAGCCATGACTGCTATCTTTGAGCATCTAGAGACGCCTCCAGAGAGGAGGGTAATGCTTGTGACATACATGTTAGGTGATTACGCCCAGAGATGATGGGATGTTATATCACGAGCGGGAAATTATCATGATATGATTTGGGAATAGTTTTAGAGGATATTCTATGACTACATCTATCCTGATATGTTGAGGTCTGATCAAGCCTATGAGTTCATGAATTTGGATTAGGGCACTATTTATGTGATGGACTACTCATCCCATTTTACAAAGCTCTAATGTTTCGCACATTTTCATGGAGGGGATGAGTAATATTTGGCAATTCGTTTTGAGGATGGTCCCAATTAAGACATCCAATCGAAGGTGAATGTCTTAAGTATATCTTTTTTGATGGATATAGTTAACAAGGAACTGATTATCGAGCGTAATATGAGGGAGTTGTGGTCGTTATCTTGGGAGGTTCAGTATCCAGGGATGGCTCCTTCAAAAAATAGTAGGATGCACCGAAAGGAGCTGTCAGATGATGTTTCTTCGAGTATCGAGGTAGTATGCTACTAGTGGGGGAAGAGTTGGAATGTGAGACCACATTGCTCAAAAGAACCAGTAGAGTGATGGTCTAGAGGTGATATAGGTCACATTCTACTTTTTTACTTGGTGTTCTCTCTAGTAACTTGTGATAGTGGTTCTTCTATGACTCCATGTTCAGGTGTAGGACCACCAGTTTTCCATCAGTTAGGGAACTAGATTTTATATGGTCGTTTATTCTAAGGAGGTGGTCATGGTCGTGTCGCAAGACCATGGTACATGTCAAACTTTTATAGTGGAGCATACCTAGTAGGAGTTGGATTCTGCACCCTCTATAGGTAGAAGTACTTTTCTATTTGCCTCAATTTTGGATTTTTCCCTTTTTGATACAGGGGATTCCCAATTTTTTGTATCGGTTGATGTTTTGGAGATCCTTGGGCTTTATATATTCTCTTATAAGTATTTCATCATACTAGAAATTCTTTTGGGGCATTGGATGGCTAATATACGTCAATGCAAGGAGTGTCCTCTTGAGGTTGGTGGGTGTCACTTCTTATGGTACCTCTAGGTATTAGAGATGATAGGTTTCATTTTCATTCTTGGAATGGACATGTTGGTCTCATTACAAGACTTTGTTTACTACTATCACCATAGGGTGAGTTTCACGTCACTATATGGAGGGTCTATTCTATACAATGGATAATTTAATGTTTAGGCGAGCCTAGACGGACTCGAGCATCTTGGGTTGGGAGGAATTACAGACCAGATTTCTAGTTTATATTGGGATGACCAGGGGACTTCACAAATGTTCATTTCTCTAGTGGTGGATCATTTCAAATATGTCTTCCCTGATGAATTTTCTTGTTTACCTCCATATCAAGAGGTAGATTTCTTTATTAATCTTTTTCTAGGAGTGTCACTGGTGTGAATTCGTCCTAATAGGATGGATACACAAGAGTGTGAGGAACTCATGAAATAGTTTGAGGAATAATAAGAAAACAATATCATCTAACCCAGTACATTTCTATGGGGTTCCCCTATTGCTTATACGATGAAGGTAGATGGTACAATCATACATTGTGTGGATTAGGAGAAGCTGAACCAGTTGACGGTCCAGAACCCATATTCCCTTCTGAGGATTGATGATCTCTTTGATCATCTTTGAGGAACCTGAGTGTTCTTGAAGATTGACTTGAGATTTGTTTATCATCAGTTGCACGTTATACCATCATATAAAACTTTCACATCCTTTCGGAGTTGGTATTGTCTATACGAGTATGTAGCTATGTATTTCGGTCTCATGAACGTGGTAATAGTTTTCATGGCACTGATGAACCAAGTGTTACAAAATTATTTGGGTTACATTGTGGTATTCTTCAGGGTTGATATCTTGGTGTAATTTCACACTCCATGCGACCATGAATCCCATCTAGAGATCATTTTTTTTATACTGATGGAGAATCAGATATATTACAAGATCAATGAATTCCACTTTTGGATTGATATGAGTCACTTCATCGGTCATGTCATCTCAGAGACTCGAGTGTCAGTAGTCCCAGAGAATGTGAGGGAAGTAATTTCTTTGGATCATCCGACGACCGTCCTTAAGGTAAATAGTTTACTGGAACATGTTGATTACTATGGGAACTTTATATTAGAAATTTCATGCATTGCAGTGCCACTGATAGGCCTGAATAAGAAGATTGGTAAGTACTTGTGGATAGAATCATATGATTCAGCCATTCATGATGTGAAGGGGAGGTTTACTTCAGCACCAAAACTTATTTTTTCATAGCCTAGAAAGAGTAAAATTGTTTACTATGATGCACTAGGTATCAGGATAGGGAAAGTTCTTATGCAAGGGGAAGGAGTCGTCATGTATGGGTCTCAACAGTTGAGGACACATGAGAGGAACTGCCTGATGCATGATCTCGAGTTACCTTAAGTTGTGTATGCTTTAAGATATTGAAGGAATTATCATTTCAGAGATTATTTTGTTGTATTCAATGACCCCAAAAGTCTCAAGTATATATTTACTCCGTGTGATCTAAATTTGAGATAGTTAAGGTGGGTTGAATACCATTAGTCCTTTGACATTGAATTTCCAAATCGCATAAGAAAGGCAACAAAGTGGCTAATGCGTTGAGCAGGAGGACTCAAATATAAAAAGTTCAAGAGGACATAAGTGAGAGTAAGCTTATGGATATATTCACTAAGACAAATCTGGAGGTTCCCGGTAGACAAGGGTATACATTTCTTTCTTCTCTATCTATTACCTCTACTCATTTAGTCCAAGTGAGAAGGAGGTAGCTATGAGATCCTGAATGCCAGGTCCTATAGGAGAGTGTGCTAGGAGGGAACCATACTCTTGGGTCAACCATATGCAATGATTAGGTAATGAATTTTCATGGATGTGAATAGGTGTTAGTAGAATCATGTGAGGATTTGATGCTGGATTTTCATTCCATAGTTTGGGAAATTCATCCTAGTGTCACCAAGATGTATCAAATTTTACACCATCAGTTTTGGTGTCCATTTATGAAGAGAGATGTAGCTAGTTTTTTATGATATGATCCACATGTGGGCTGCTGAAGGTGGATCATCAGTGACCAACGGGATGTTTATAGTAGTTACCCATTCTCTAGTGAAAATTGAAAGATGTCAAGATGGATTTCGTGATAGGTTTACCGAGGAAACCTGTAGGGAATGATGCAGTTTGTGTTGTCACTGACAAAATCACAAAGGTTGAACACTTTTAACTGATCAAGATAACCTTTAGTGTTGATGATCTTGGATAGTTCTACATCCAAGAGATTATATTCTTTTATGGGGTTCATCGCTCTATAATTTAAAATAGGGATTCATGTTTTACTTCTCGTGACTTGAAGGGACTATTGAGGGATTTGGATAGACAATTACTTCTATGTACAACTTTCCATCCCTAGTCAGATGTCAAGATCGAGTACATGATTCATGTTTTGGAATAGATGCTTTGGTCATGTTCCTTGGACTTAGAGGGGTCATGTGATAGACATGTACCCATAGTGGATTTTTCCTGCAATAATGTTTTCAGGAGACAATTCAGATGGAACCTTACGAGGGTTTGTATGTAAGGACATGCTGATCACCCCTATGTTGTCTAGAGGTATAAGAGGTAGCTATGTTGGTACCTTTGAATGACTAGGAGACATCTTAGCAGGTGTTGTTGATTTGGAATAGGAGGGATACTTCCCAGTCTCTCCAGAAATATTATGTTGGTCAACGGAGACGACATCCCCATTTCAAGGTCCGAGATCTGGTTTTATTACATGTCAGAACAATGTTGGGACATATTAGGATTAAGAGACATGGTAAGATTTCACCAAGATACATTGGGCCATTTTTGGTTTTGTCAAGAGTCATGCTGTTTGCCTATTAGTTTTAGTTAAATCAGAGGTATCGGACTGTGAATGACATGTTCCATGTTTCCTAGCTACGAAGTTACATTTCCTATTTGTCTTATGTTTATCAACCCAAGGAGGTTGAGTTGGAGGTGGATACATCCTATGAAGAGAAACCTATTTGTATTGTGTATCACAACATGAAGGTTCTCCTTGGACGATTTCTTCCTCTAGTATGGGTGATATGGTAGCACGAATGGGTAAAGGACAAGACATAATAGAGGGAGGCTAACGTACGATCATAGTGCCAAGGGTTGTATGATGTTTATTCTTCACCAACATTAGAAGGGGAATTATAGAATGGGAATTTTTAAAGGGTGATTTTTGTATGAATACATAACTACTTTTTTATGTATGGATATTTATTTTTTTGAGGCAAAAAAGAAGAATTGGGAATTTTCTATATACACTTCGTGTACTATTGAGTACATGACATGTACCCGGTTACCGTACAAAACCGTGCAATGGGCATGTAATGGCCAACTACATGGCAGTGTGGGTGACATGGAAGACCACATAAATCAGGGGTAGATGAGGAGTATACCTGAAGTGTGCATTAAATGAATACACAATGTACATTTATTTTTATTTGATGAGTTAGAGTGGGGTCGCATCTCATTTCTCGGGAACATCTCTTCATTCTGTGTCTCATACAAGAGAGCGACATATAGCCAATGATCTGATAGCTCCTCTCGTTCCTCTATCTGAGCTCCGTTTGAGATGCCCCTGGGTGCGTTGGATTCCCACCGGTGATTTCTCTCTTTCCCCAGAGCCTCTCTTCCTGATTCCTCATCTCTCTTGAGATATCCAAGGTCGAATAGTTTTTGAACTTTTGTAGATCTACGAGGTTCTATGATGATTCAAGGGCTGACATTCAAGATTTTTCATCATAAAAAATTGTTGTATGTGGTTTGTTCCTTTATTTGATAGTATTTGGATTATATATTATTAATGTGATGAATATCCATGGGTAGGGTATTTCATATCTTGGAATTTAATTCCATTTAATTCCTAATATCGTCCTTTTGTATGAGAAAGGGTTATTTTTTATGAATATGGTTTATTAAATTGTCTAGGGATGTGTTTCTCATGTTTTTTGGTAATGTAAATTGGGTTTAGAATGCATGTTAGGATGATTTGTTTCCATTCCTACTATTGTTTGGATGGAGTTGTGGTTTATATGAGATGCATGTGTTTTTTCATTATGAATGTATGGACAAAGGGAATTGACTTTGAGATATTCTTGTGGTAGGTTTATTTAGTTATAAATGTTGTTAGTGTTAACTAGAGTTATTGAGTTTGAGATCTGTTGTGGGGTTATTAACTAGAGCGGTTATATCATGAGAGAAACCCATGGTCTTTATAAAAAATCATGTTAGACAATGGAGGATTGAATATGATATCTTCTAGAGGTTCATTATAATTATTTTACCAATGTAGACCAAGGGGTATAAACCATGAGAGATACCCAAGTGGTCGGTTGTAATTGATTAGTGCTATATATGACCAAATGGGTTAGACTTTGAGAGATTTCCCAGAGGTTCACTGTTATATATATTTTTTTGATGACTTATTAAACTAGAGTGGTTAGACGATGAGATGATTCTTATTTGGTTTCTTGTGAATAAATGATTGACTTTGATGAGATTTCCATGCCTAAGCACAAACTTAGACTCGGTCTTACTTGATTTTTTAGATTGTCTTTGGTGGCGTCGGTTTTTTATTGTTATACAGTGGGATATGAGGCTTAGGCTTGATCACAAGGTTACATTATTCAAAAGATTGAATAATTTATAAGTGTAAATGAATATAATTGAAAAAATTATAATTGTTTAATTTTGAGTAGTTCATATTTTATTACATCATTTCTGAATATTACCTATTATATATATTCACTGAGGGATATGCAAAATTATTTTGTTAGTTTCTACTGAGATTCGTATCACACCCTGTTTGGGTCATGATTTTTGACCAAAATAGATTATATGGTTACAGGTATAGAAAATGTAATTTTCCATTCTTAGTCATGTACTTGAATTCTCTTGGAGTTAGAGATCATGGGGCTAAGCTGAGGCTTGCGATGTTTATGGAGTTTACTATTTTCTATAAATTGGTAGTAGTACTATATTTCCAAAATTATGGCTTGATTGGATGATTTCCTAGTTACATGTGACATGCATCATTTATTTATATATATATATATATATGATACAGTGATTTTATACTATCAGGCATTCATTATTTATTTCAATTGTATTTTATTACTACTTCTGCTTTTGTTTACAATTGTTTCCACTATGTTACTATGCCAGTGAAGGCATTGTTTCCCCATTATCATACCTTGTCCCTTGCGACTAGTCTGTATCCTCTATAATTTGGGAAATTGCACTTAAGGTCATGTGACCAACTGCATACTGGGAACCTTTGGGAAGCACCTGGAACTGGGACGTAACATACATGGAAACACTATTTATTATAAATATGGAAGATATGGATAATAAAACTAAAATATATAAAAGTAAAACCAATATCTCAATTGGATACCAATTTGAATCCACTTTTCACTTCATAGACCTAATACTATACATATTCCATGAGAAGCCTCCAAATAGTATGGATCATAATGTATAATAAATATAAGAATATGTACCCAGTAGGTATGTGAAAAAACCAACCCACACCCATAAATTAATAAAAAATAATTATTATAGTTTAAATTTAAATTATAATATTTCATTTATATTCTATATAAAATGAATAACTTTTAATTTTATAGTGCTCTTTAAATAATTAGAAACTAAAGGTGAAGTGAAATATTATTAATAGAAATAGTTCTATAAAATTATTCATTTAAAACAACTATGTACATTGGGAAAGAAATAACTAAAAATAATTTTAAAACATCCATAAAATATATCAATACTATTAGGATAATTTTGAAATTTAATAGGGTAGAAAAAAAATATAACATTATATAATTGAAAATAGCATTAGTAAATGGAAACTATAGACCATATATCCTTTCAATATTTGAAAATAGGTTAATATGGGAAACTAGATCCATAGGGGTAGACATATAAATTTACATAAAAAGGATAATATCATCTGGTATAAATGATGCAATCTAACAACCCTAATACTTTTTCTAACCCTTACCACCCAAATAAAAACGAAAACATTCAATGAATGTGAAAATTCATACTATGGTACACTATCTATAGAATGGTAATATAAAAGTAAAAAATGATACCTATAAAATTCCACAATATACTCCTTTTTAACATGACATGTTAATATATATGTGAGACAATATTTAATGAAGGAAACAATGCCAAAATAATTAAATATATAAATATAGAACATAGAAATCATAAGAAAGACTCACTATAAGATCACCCATAACTGAAGAAAACCCTTAAATATAGGAATAATAATAATAGCAACTATCAAAATTTTAAAACAATATATGTAAGGATAATGTTACATGGATGAGTTTTCAATATAAAAAATTAATTAATGTTTCCAACATTCACTTAAAATAATTCTTTAAAACAAAAAATTTATAAAAACACCTTATGAAATAATTCATATTACATTAAGGAATATCCAAATCATTTTAGTTATTTAAAATTCACATTTTTAAGAACATTTAACGCCTTTTTAAATTTATCTAAACATTAAAAAAACTTTTTGAATACCAAATCACCCCCATAAAATTTAAAAATTATTTCATAATTACCATTTGATAAGTGATTCAAAACAATTTATGTGTGGATGGGTGAAATAGATTTTCCAACTATAAATATAAGGGAGAAACAATTGATTTCCCAAAATATCATTTATAAACCTAATTTACATCATAAAAACATTATTTGATTTACTAACAACATTATATATCAATGATATTAATATAAAAAATAAACTATAAATGTTTTGAAAATTTTAGGCCACTACATGGGGAAGATCTTGAAATGAATCATCTACTCCACAATTTTTGGTGTCCAATGTATCCTAAAAAAATGGACATCCTATGATTAGAAAAAATAAACCCTAAATCCATGATTTTATTGACCGAGTATCATACAAAGGACATAACTAGGTATTTATGACCTATCAAAGAGAAGAAATATAAGAATATGGAATGAAAGGTGGAGGAAATTCTATCTATAGTGGATTTAATTGACAAAGAATCTATCAAACAATGGTAAATTCCATGAAACATAATGCATGGGAGGAAAATCTATGTGAAAGTGGGACATGAGATATGAGAATATAATGGGACTATAAGGGGTTTATAATTGGTTAAATTAAAATGAGGGTGGATATGTAATTTTACAAATTATAATTTTAGGACATGATACATATATTATCATTATTAGTTACTAAATTGTTCTCCAACAATGTTTTTATTACTAGAATAACCTATAAACTATCATGATTTGGTATCATGATTTGAAAAACCATTCTCCAACTTGAAGAAATAATTATTCTATCAAATGCAAGCCTCATACATGGTTTTATCGGGTTTATCCTAACTGCATACCAACATTTATTCCTATTCTGAATATATATAATATTATTATTTAAAATGAATGTATTCCATGAATTTAAAGAGTATTGGAATAAAAAAAATCAAAATCCATTATCATGAAGTGAAAATTCTACCCAAAATAACATTATATACACAATGAATGTCCAAACTGCACAAGTTATTCAATAAATGAAATTGGTTATATTCACTTAATAATATCTCAATTGGAATGAAAACCCAAAAACACCACAATTTTTTTTTGAAAAATCATTTATGATGTAATGATCCAAAATACTATCAATTAAATTTATCTTTTTATTATTATTTAATATATTATAAATAACATAAAATCCATTAGATAACACCAAAAATCATTAAAAATAAATAATTAATGAAATAATAAATATTTATATAAATTAAGGAAGATAAACAAGTTCATTAGTAACATTAAAACTGAAATAAAAATTTGACCATTGAGAATAAAAACCTATACAATTGATCAGTTACCTAACCTATGAATGTATAATTAATATTTAAGCATCTTATAAATGAATATATTAAATATATATATATATATATATATAAGTAAATAAATGTTTTAAAATTGTGAAAATCATTTTTGGTATTTTTGTGAAACAAAAAAGTTTATTTACAATTTTATAAAAAATATTTTGACTAAAAATAGAAATAGATTTTTACAAAATAATTTTAAAAACTAATTTTTTTGTCTTATGATTATAATATTATTTAATTACCACTTAATTATTTTTTCAAAGTGTTATAGAATTTGTTAAAATTTTAAAATTTGTATTATTAGATAGAATGATGATTTCATTTAGATATTAAATTTATCATATTTAGAAAACTATTTTCATAAATTGGATCCCATTTTTAAATTCAAATCATCAAAAAATAGTAAAGGATAAATTTTCATATTTTTCTAAAATAGATAATTTTTTTGGGAATAATGAAACACAGTAATTTAAAGTATAATCTGAATACATTAATTATTCCATCTTGTTTGACATATATATGATGTTAAAACCATTAGTTTGAACTCAGATTCAATACTAACTATACTTTTCCATAATAATACTTACTATACATTTTCTATTCCCTGAATAATAATCACATGGATAAAATAACCAAAAAACACCACTCTACTCCACTATAAATTTCCCCCATAACCACTTCTTCTCCTCACACCTCAAATCCCTGCATCTTTTCAAAATTCAACCGAATAATATTCCCTTGTATATCATATACTTATAAGTGGATTTGGTCCCAAGAAAAATTCCAAAATCAAGTTCCTCAATGAGGTTCTCAGGGGGAATAAATCAAGATGTAAGACCCACGTTCTCTTTCATTTAATTTTTTTTAAATTTATTTTATGTTCTTTTCCTATCCTAACAAACCCTAATACAACTGACATGATGACTCTAATATATTTTATATAATGGAATGTTATTGTGAATATGGAACACTTCATCATCATTTCTATTCACCATCCATTTTGTTCTAAAAATGAAAACATCATTTGTGATTTGTTAATTTATCGCATTCATGGATGATTACTTTTAAATTTAAATTACATACTTAAAGGATTTTCATAATATAATTTTATTGTTAAAAATTACTATAATACTTGAAATAAATATTTATTAATTTTTTTTAAAAAAATTATATGCAAATTACTATTAAAAAAAACTACTTCATGTTGAACAAAAAACACCAAAATAATCTGAATGGTTATCAATAATTTTTTATCTATTTAATCATCCTAAAATATATAAAAAATGATATATAATACCATTAAATAATATCTATTTTCATTAATGACATATTATTTCAGTTCTAGACAACTATTCTGATATAACATGTTCTTTAATACACGTATACATTGAACTAATCATGAAATTCATGGAAACATACACACCCAATCGGTGATAATGTATTCGATAACTCAAAAAAGAAAATTAATGACCATAATAAAATAATTATGAATCAAATAAATGTAAAAATATTTCATGATTAATTTATTAAAACACTTAATTTTATTATGAAGGACACTATGATCATGTAATGAACGATTTCAGACATAAGGTACCAGATTTTTTTCAACCCTCCATTTTTGGGGATGCACTTTCTATCTATTCAACCAATTATAATTATTATTTATTTTTATATAGATCTTAAAAATTATATTTATATATTGAAAACTCATGTATCTTGATCAGTCCATATTTCTCATATGGTGAAATACTTGTTCTAAAAAGGTTACCTTTTCATTTCATCTTAATTAAAACGCCCAATTAAAGAGAACATCTAGATTTCATACCCATTTCCAAGTACTCCACATAATCTATTTGAAGCCTCCATTATTTATATAAAATCATATGTTTTATCATGAAAAACTATTCTGGTTCATTTCTATTTTTATTGAAAATATTTTTCTTTTGTGGTTTTAAATAATCATTAAGATTTTTCCTTGACCGTACTAAATTTGATCATTTTAATGTTTAATGACTATCATTTTACATGTTTTCACATTAGATTGACATAAACTATCATGTTATTAACCTATTATAACATATTAAATTTGATGTATAATTTGAATCCATTCTTTCACAGAAACCATTGTTATATTCTTATTTTATGCATTATGACGTTTTTATGATATCCAATAATTTCCATGGGCTACATTTTTGTATATTCTTTAGTTGTGATTCTTCAAGTGGCAAAAAAAATTTGATCATTTTAAAATGGTAGTTCCTAGATAGTGCTTCAATGAATTGGTAATGGATAGTCTTATGATATGTCATGTTCGAACATGGAATGAACCTGAATCCCTTACTAGAAATTGTCTTCCATGTGAAATGGTCATGGATGTTAACCATGTCTCATACTCCACCATTTTCAATGGTCCTGGAAATTGTACATGGTTGAATCTTATGTAGTGTTTCATTTTGTTTTCACATTCATATGGTGTCGTGATTACATGATCCCATGTTATACAGGTTATACATCATTATGTTCATTAATACCTTTTTATTTCATCATGTTATAACTTTTAACACAGGTCCTATAATTTAATTCTATGTTTATACCCTTACAAGAATTTTTAGTGCATCACCTTATTTATTTACTTCCCAGTTTTTACTATGTAGATGTAAGTGATCAATTAAAGTTAGGATCTTGATATGAATATTACATTAATTTTGTTTTTATTTAGTATCATGTTTTATTATTTAGTACCAAATCATCGAAAGACGCTAGAATATATGATCCTTAGATGAATTTGATGGTTAAGTATGCTCAAAATCATGTAATAATATATTTAAAAGGATAGAGATGTTATTTTTGGAATCATATTATGGTCTATATATTTTTGGATATTAGTAAAAAAATAACATTAGTAATATCCGTATGGATAATTTTATCAGCACAGATTACCATTATTGAAACACAGTCAATCACAAGTTAGTTTATGATTTTATTTTTATGTTAATCCATCAATGTTTAATGATTCTTTTTATATCCTTATTAGATATGTAATCAAGACCCCGAAATTACAAATTTTTTTCTTAGTTAAATTTTGGTAATCGGAGAACCTATTCCAAAATTCAATTGGATAGTAAATGTGATGATTTACCGAATGAAATTCCAAATTTGATGTGAATGGGAAGTCAAAACATCATAAAAGTAATTTTGAAACTAGATCATGTTATATATAATAAAATAGTCCATATATAATTCCCACCTCCTATGAAATATCATGTCGTAGTCGAATCCTTCATTTGTCAAACGCCTCCAAATTTTAGTGGATCATCTGATCTCCTCCTCATATAAAAATGGATTAACACCCTTACGACTATTTTTGATGTCCTCCAATGCTCATAAGAAAATAAATCTTGGATGGTGATATAACATTTTGATGGGGAAGCTGACTAGTGGTGGGAACTAATCAGTAACATGAATTCCAAGGAAGAAATATTTCCCATCGAATGGTATGATTTAATGAAACTATTATTCAATAAATAATTTCCACAAACCCTTCATCTTAATATGGATAGGGAGTTACTTAGGCAGAAGAAAAATAAATTTTATTATATTGATGAGTTTGAGAAAAAAACAATTTCATGATACACCTCTGATTTTGTCATGAACATAGAAAACAAAGAGGATTTCTTATTCAGAAGACTAAATAGGATCCTGTGAATATTAATGGAGATTCGAGACATCGATAGTTGTGGGAAGACTATTTTTATCCCCTTATGGTTGATATAGGTATCAGATACCCTCAGTGGTCTCTTGGTGATAAATATAAAAAAGAGAAAATTGTATTTTAATATGGGAGGATCATGATATAAATATCATGAAGGATGAAAATAAAACCCCCCATGTTTCAAAACTGTGGGAAGAAACATTCAGGGAATAGTCTAATGTGGACTAAAATATTATTGAAATGTTGAAGAATTGGGCCTCTAAATAATTAAATATGAAGGTATTTGAGGAATCCAAATAATTTAGAATATGAAAGGAAACTTTTTATCATAACCCAACCTAAAGTTTATTGATTGAAGTATAAAGAAACAAGGGAATTATGATATTCACTTTCCTATGCTGAGGTTTGATGTAGGAAATCAACAACTATACCCTCCATAACATCCATGGAAGGCATATGGTATCAATAATGATAAAGTGAAACCCAGAAATGATGTGGTGATAGGTATTCTTATTTTTTTTCATGAATAGTGAATATACTATTTTATTTTTGTTATACACATTCTTTTACATATTCAATGTTTAGAACAACTATTCAAAAAACACATCAGAATAAAGAAGTTGAGTTATCTGTGCGAATAGATAATGAGGAAATTATTTCAGCTTGAGTATATAACTAATTCCGAATCATTATTAGTAAATTGAACATCCCACCAAATATTCTTATACATACATATGTACATTCTGATTATATATTAGGCAAGGATTTCATATATTTATCAAAATACAAAATCAACTTTCTATAATGTAATAACTCACTTCACATCCCAAATCATCCTCCAAGTATGTAAAAGTTTAATGTGGACCATGATTGTAATGAAACAAACTATTATAAAATAAATCCCATTAGTTTTTTATTAAACATCTTTTTAACTAATATAGTTTTATATAACACATTCACATCATTTAATTTATCCAATTGAATTTAAAATACCATTATGTAACAATATTTTTTATAAGATATCCATTGAACTATTATCACATGATTAGTATAATTATTGGGTATTTAATAAATCTAATTGACACATAAATAATGTGATATCCTTGACTAGTAGGATAGTGCTCTGGGAAATCTCATTTAATAGATAATATGAGGGAGATAACATTTTTTGGGATTTTCCGTTGACCAAGCACATACTGATATCCAACAACATAAGGTTGAGAGAAACAATTTATGGGGAAGCTAAAGCTCATTTATATCACATCCAAACCATATTCCCTGAACCACCTAATGAATGTCCCTTCATCATGCACCATACTCTAAGTTTATTTTCTAGTGTGTTAATGTTATAGTTAACATGTCCATATTATTATGTGTATGTAAATTTTAATGTATATAATAATTAATATATTTGAATCTTACCATTTTTAGATAATATTTATAGTAATTTTTTTTAATATTGAAATTAAATTAATTAAAGTATTTCACGAATTAATGTATTATTGAAATAAATTGTATTGTAATATAATATTAAGAATAAATAAAAATTAATTAATAGAAAATATCATATAATATTTATGAAGTAAAATGTAATTTCAAAAGTGTTCAAAATTTTTTTTTGTCAAAATAATAGTCAATTTAATTAAATGTATGTTTCTATTTTAAATAAATATATTCAACGATTTATAAAACACATTAGATAAAATTAATAATATTTTTGGATTATGTATTTCAAAATTACCCTATGGTGAATTTTTCAATTTTTTAGATATTCAAATATTGTTGTAAAAATTAACAAGCGTATAAATATACTTTGTGTTTTATGACATCACAATGACCCAAAAGTTATTTGATAAATAATATAACCATAATTTATGGCCAAATATATGTTTTAACTTTAAAATAAAGTGATTTTAAGACTATTTTATATATTTTTTAAATCCATTATGAATCCACTAAGGATTATAATATATTTAAACATCTTAAAATAATTTCTTTAAGAGTGTGACTCACCACTACATCACCAAGGGTAATATTTTAATAAACTCTGACTTTGGACATATAAAATAATAAAAAATACTCTCCTTTGGTAATAACCATTGGAAAAAACTAAGGTTTTATTTGTGGTAATGGATTTTTTATTTTGTAGAATCCAAAACTAAAATAATAGAGAAATCTCCCTCTTTACAAATAAAAATACACCCAAGATCCCATTTCACTAAACTAAAAATCCTTTTAGAACTTCATTATTCTTCTCTAAAATCCCTAAAATCCTCCCCAGGATCCCCAAAAATTCATGAAGAATCTCTGAAGCATTTGGATCCAAAAATTTGTGTAAGGGATCTCAACTTCCTCACATCCAATCAAATTAAAACATCTTCATTGAAATTAGTTCTATTAATTCAATTTGAAATATTTTAATTCATTGATAATACTAAACATAATTTTTAATTGATATTATTTTAAGGATATATCTTATATACTCTCTCTCATTTTTACCTTTACTATAGCCATGACTATTTCGAACATTTATAAGGGATCTTCACTCTCATATTTTATGAAGCACTCCATTAATGTTATTCCTTCTGAATTTAATTTTAGTATGATGTGACATGATATTCCATATTCCCATTAAATTAAATTTTATATTTAAATTACAATATCTTCCTTTTACTCTCATTAAGCCTCACATGATCTATTATGAACACCTATTAATATGAAGAAATATCATAAGGTTTATTTTCTCTATTAAAGATTCTTCATTAACTTATGCCTACTATTTAAAAATTTATAATTTTGGGATATAATTTTCCATTTCCCTATTACATCCCATTATATCTGCAAATAATGAGATACCCCTTTCTCTCTCATTAAATAATTTTATGAATTTTTTTGTAACAATGTTATGCTACAGAAATTTCACTGTGGTATTCTATAAGAAAAGAATTGTATACTAAATAGAATACCCATTATTATTTAATGGATATTCACCATAATGAACATATACATATTAATTATGTAATTAATGTATGTATTCCTCAAGTAATCATTGGGTACTAAATTATTATGATGACTGAATCCATTTCCTATGGTCAATGTGGAACAATTTATCATATGAATGTAATGATTATGATGGATGCAGAAGAATAGCGCTACAATGCATTGGGAAATGTTTAGTATATTGATATGTCATTTTTACATAGGGATTGACTTGGTTCATTTTTGGTACTATATCCACCATGAGGTCTTGGTGGTTTATCCATGACCAATCATCCTGATTCGGTGTGTTATGTTGGTCCCATATTTCCCATTTTAGGATTATCCTGCTATATCATGCCTTATTATTCATTCTCCATTTGTTCCTCATAATAATTCTTATTGTCCAACATTTATCACTTAAAACATGTTTATTACAATACTAGTATTTATATCTCTACCCTTCCCTATGTATTTCACTAGGTTATCCCTAGTATTTTTATGTTCGAATGTGTATTCTAAGCTTGTTAAAGATGTTTTAAATACAGCTTCTATGGAATTTTTTAATAATGTTGTTGTTTCTCATGTTCATGTTGTTATGTAACATACATAGTTTTCAAATACACAAGACATATCGATATGTTGGGTTTTATTAAGTGTAATTTTATGTTATTATTCAACTATTGCCGTGTAATAATGGGAATGGTTTTTATAGTTGTAATTAGAGAATCATTTACTTATTTTTTCGATTATTATTAGAGAACTCAAGAAAAATCCTTAGCGATAAGAATAAATTTTTATATCTATATAATTTTTTGTTTATAAAAAATATATATATACCTATTTGGATACTATAATTGGGTGTGTAACTTGAAAAAAGGTACCTATGAGTAAAAAATTCGATAAGGTGTTCTGAATCTAACTCAGGGAAACCTGGAAGATGACAACATGCCCTTCTACACACATATTTTCACACTCCAGGAGGATATTCATTGGTCAAGTCAAATGCTGACCTTTATCTATTATTAAGGAAACAAAAAAACCCCATAAGAATTTGAATTAATAAATAAATCATTTTTAACATTGATTAAATCTTAGATACTCATAAGATAAGGATATAAATCTAATTTACATGTAATCCCATTAAAGTCATTCAATTACCCATCATGTGTTTAACTATTTCAAAAACTCATCCCCAGTTATCCTTTTATTCTAACCAATGGTCATAAATTATAGAAATATGGTAAACAATAAATGTTGAGGATTATTCAAATTGTTTATCATATAGAGGATGAAGCTTGAATTTGTAGACATCGATTGATAATAAAAATCCTACAGATGATATTGATGCAATGGAGTAGTAGGTGCTCCTTAATTTTTTTGGATAAATATTTTCCAAGCACCTTCTTTCGTAAAACGAAAAAAATTTCCATTGAATCTTTAATAAATATACCTATTCTATTGAGGAATACAAGTTAATCATCACAATACGTTCATGGTATTCTTTCTGATATGTTGTTAACCCCGAAAGCAAGGTTTGCTGATTATTTGGTGGGATAAAACCATTTCTATGAAAATCCCCGATGATCCATGAATTTGATAGCTATTACTAAATACTCCAATGTTCCCTATATATTGAAATGGATATTGGAGAATCCCAAGGGTATGATGGGGATATGAAGTGGAAATTTGATATTAGTTGTGAAGGATTAATAGAGAAGTTGACCAATGCAATGAAATTTCAGTATCCCAATTGTCGAAGGTGTGGAAAGAAGCACCCTATAAACTGACCAGGGGGATAAATAAATGATTTTGGTGTGGGAAGGTAGGAAACCTAGTATATAATTTTTGATATGATAAACCCACTAATATGATGGAGTTTATGAATTTTATTGTCAACCCTCAATGTATTTTTCATTTATACAACTATGATTAACCCAAGAACATTTCAGTACAATTCTCTATGTTAAGGGTTTTTAGATGTATCCAACAACATCAAAAGTAGAAAGGGAAATATTTTTCCGTCACTACCACTAATGTGAATTCCGATGACGAGGTGGTGAAAAATATGATTTTTATTCATTAAAGAATAGTGAGAATGCTTTTTGATTCTAGTTTTACACATTACATCATATATAGAATTATTAGTAGAAATATTCATACACCACCACAAATCAGTAAAGTAGATATTTTAGTGGAAATAGCATAAGATTATTACATCCAATGTATATAACTCCTCCTTTGTCATAATCTTTTTGCTAAAAATACCCAACAACCATGGAATTATCTCTTTGGTAGATTTTTTTTCAATTTTTTTCATCCGTTGGTTTACCATATATAGATCCAACATAAACTAACGTGGGATTAAAGTCACTCTCTATATGGATATTTTTCCCTTGTTTCTGTACAAGTGCAAGGAGTAGTATGAATCTTCTTTTGAGAAAACATGTCAAAAAATATTATTTTCCTAAGAGAAATCATATCTGAACCAAATGATTGAGTCTATTGTAAGATCCATCCTTAAAGACACAGATATTGTGAGGGAATACAATTATTTGTTTACCAATTAATTTATTGGTCTTCCTCATATCGAAGAGGTTAAATATTAAATCGATCTTATTGCTTGGGAATTGAAAATATCCAAGAATTATTATAAGATGGTTGTTGTTGAACAAGAGGAGATGAAGAAAAAACTACAAGGGATTCCACATAAAAGGTTCATATGACAATGTTCTTCAACATTTGGGTCATCGGTCCACCTCATCAAGAAGAAGTATGGTCCAATATGCCTTTTCATTGATTATCTTGAGCTCGACACCATCATGATAAAGAAAGTATCATCTTTCACAGGAGATGACCTTTCTGGGTATATTTGTCGATACAAATACATATATAAGGTGGATCTACAATTGGGACATTTTCATGAAATGGTGAAGAAGAAGGATATCCCTAATAATTCTTTTCATACAATGTAATCATATTATCAGTTCATAGTGATGAAATTCATAATAACTAATGCTCCAGAAATAATCAGGGATATGATGAATATAGTCTTTAGAGATTAACTTAATAATTTTATGGTTGTCATTATAGATGATATCCTAATACACTCCCTTATCATGGATGAGCAAGAAGATTATTTTATTACGATGCTAAAGACTATACGAAAGGATATTCATTATGCCACACAGATAAAATTTGTGATATTGTTGAAGGATATCTCATTCATCAAAAAAATCATAACATGAAATGGGATATTTGTGGATTTATAAAAAAATAATTTAATGGATGATCGTTACCTACATATGTGATATATATCTATAGTTTCCATGGTTGATGTGGGTATTTTATTTAATTTGTGTGAAATTTATCATGATCTTACATCCTTATTACAAGGCTCACTCTAAATGGGGACATGTTTTCTTGGAATGATGAATGTTAAGATAGATTCAATGATTTAAAAAAGAGGCTTATCACTACCCCTATTCTCACACAACCACATGTGGAGAATTGACATGGTGTTCAGCAACACATCAAAGAATGGATTGGTATATTTTTTAATGCATAATGGAGAAGTCATTGCCTAGGCCTCATGTCTATTGAATGCTCATCGAAAACTTGATCCTATGCATGAAGTGGAGTTATTACTTAGGTTATTTTTATATAAAATCATGCTACATCATCTCTATGGGGGATGTGTAAAATAGATATGAATCATAAATCCCTGAAGTGTATATTCAACAATAAAGAGATGAATATACACATACAGAGATGGTTAAATATGATCAAAGACATTGAATTTGAAATTCACTACTATTTTGGTAAAGTGAATAAAATAGCATATTCTATAAGTAGAAATAATCTAGAAATTTAATAGTTGATGATAATTGAGAAGAATGATGTCTTTACAGAATTAAAGATAATGGATTTTGGAGTCATAAATGAAGGAACACCATCAATATGTTCACAAATGATTTCTCAACCATCTGTTCATGAAAGGTTAATTGATGATCAAAATAACGATGTATGAATTCAGAATAATGTTTGAACTATATGAAAAGTTAAGTCATAGAATTTAAATGATAAATAAGAAGGGAATTTGGGGATTCAGTCATGAATATGTGTTCTATAAAATAAATAGGTAATAACTATACTATTAGATATTTTACATCGTTAGACATTCTCTATTCAGTAGGGAAGCCCAATGATGTAACCAGATCTCCCATAGCTCTATTGGTGGGATAACATGAATAAGTAATTCAGTGATTATACATCATAGTTCATGGTAGGTCAGAAAGTGAAGGATTAAAGGATGAAGTCTATAAGTATAATGTAACCATTACCCATACCAGCACAAGAATGGGAAAACATCACTATGGACATTGTCACCCGACTTTTGAAGATATCCAAAGTAAACAATGATATATAGGTTGTTTTGGATCATCCTAAAAAGGATAAACAATTCTTTGTGACTCGATATTATATCTCACTATGTTCAATTGAAAGGATAATGATTAGAAAAGTGGGGAGGCAGCAAGGTTTACCACTATTAATTTTGTTTGATTGATATCTGAGATTCACCAGTATGTTTTGGATAAGTCTACAAAATTATCTAAATATTGAGATGATCTTTAGTTTGGATTATCACCCCCAAACTAATGTCCAATATATGCAGACCATCCATACCCATGAGGATATGTTGAAGGAACTCTAAATTGACTCGAATGATGGATGGGTCGAACATCATCCTCCAGTTGAGTTATCTTACAAGAACAATTTCTACTCAAGCATCCAAATTTCTCCTAATGAATACTTTTATGGGATGAATTGTATAACACAAACATGATGTGATGATGATGAGGAACACAAACTAGAATGTCCTGAAATGGTTTAGGAACTGGTGGATATGATTAAAAAAATTCAGAAAAAAATTAAATATTATAAGAGTTGATAGGCAACATATTCTTACAATCGTGGACATGACCTAGAGTTTGATTTTGGATAAAAGTTATTCCTATTTATATTTCCATGGTAGAAAGTGATGAGATTTTGGATTAAGTGAAAGATTAGTCCAAGGTACAACATAAATTTTGATATCCTTGATCACATTGAAATAATGGCATATAGACTATCACTACAACCAAAATTATCTCAAGTACATGCTGTATTGCAAGAATACTTATTGATAATGTACATTCCAGACCCCTCACATATACTCAATCCAGATGTCGTACCATTGGAAAATGGCATTTCCAATAAAGAGCAGCTAGTGAAGAACATTTATTATAGGGAAAAGGTTATACGAATAAATTCATTTCCCATAGTCAAAGTGTTGTGGAGAAATGACATGCTTTAAGAAGAAATGTTGGTACCAGAGAAAGTGTTGAGGTAGAGTTACCCTCATCTATTTTACTATGGGGAAAAATGTCGAGGGAAAAATTTCATTATGGGTGTGATTGTAATGAATCTAACTATTATAAATAAAATTCAATTTTTTATTAAATGTATTATTATGTAATATAGTTATATAAAAACAAGTACATAATTGGTTTTATCAATTTGATTTCATTGATTGTATTTATCATTTCCATAAATAATATTGTCATTGAATGTTGATTAATAGATTATTATAATTAATGGGTTTCATCAAATCCAATTGACATAGACAAACGAAGTAATGGATTCTACTAGTAGGATAATACCTTCTAAATTCCATTTATTGGAGCTTCCCACGGTGATAAAATTTCTAGAATTTACCCTTAACCAAACACAATATTGTATCAAAAAACCTAATCATGAGTGAATCTGTTTATGGGAGAAGTCAATATCATCAAAATCACGACCCAAACCATGTTCGTCATACTACCCCATGAATGTCCCATCATCACACACCATACTCATAGGGTGTTTTCTGGTATATTAAAGGTATATGGAATAAGAACCAATGAAAATGATTATGTAATTAATATATATATATAATAATTAATATATTCCCATCCTATTATCATTAATTTATATTGATTGTATTTTTGGAATATTCATATTCAATTAAAAAAACATATTTTGATGTATTGTTGGACTTTGGAAAAAAATAATATTTCTTTAAAAAAAATATAAGAAAATATAATTAATTAAAATTATATGTTCATAAAATTTTTATGAAGTTAAATTTAAATTTTATAGGAGTTCAAATAATGTTATTGTCAAAAAACCTTCCATTTTCAATAAATTTTAGTTTTTTATTTTAAAATTCAACATTCTAATATTTAAAATTTTATTTAGAAAAAAATAATATTATTATTTTAATCATGATGTCAAAATTAACCATGAATGAATATTTCATAATTTTTTGAGATAGTCAAATTTTTTAGTAAAAATTAAATATCGTATAAATATAATTTCTGTCAGATGGAATCAATGTGACACTAAAGTGTTGAAATATGTAATATAAATAAGATCAAAGACAAAATATATGGTTTCAAATAAAATAATTTTATTTTATGTTTATTTAATTTAATTTTTAAAGCCATTATGAATCATCCACGACATATAATATATTTTATGATTTTAAAATCATTTCATTAAGAGTGTTCCTAACATCAACATCACCAAGGGTAATATTTTAAGAACATCATCCCACGGAATTATAAAATTTTAATAACCTGTTCTCTTTGGAATAATCAATTTTCAAAATACATGGTATGGTTTGTGGTCTATGATATTTTATATTGTAGCCTCCAAAACCAATATAATCATGAAATCTCCATATTTCCTAATATAAAACCACCAAATCTATCATTTATCATAACATAAACTACATGTATAACGTCATTAATCTACCATAAAATCCATATATTCCTCCCATGTAACCCAATGATTTCATGAATCTCCTTCCATGACTTTTGAGTCACACATTCAAGTAAGGGATCCTCGCCTTCCTTTACTCCATTTAAATAAAAGAACCAACATTGAAAATAGATATTTTAATTTCAATAGTTTATATATTAATCTATTTATAATCATTACCATACTATAAAATTGATAATATTTTAATGATATCATTTATACTCTCTTATTTTGAACCTCACTAAATCCATTACTTTTCCAAAATATCATATGTGACCTTCCACTCTCTGATTTTTTCAAGAACTCTTTTTATGTTATGTATTTTACATTTAATTTCCATATAATTTAATATGATATTTAATATTTCCATTAAATTTAATTTTCTATATAAATTATGATATCTTCTTTTAATTATCAATAATCCTTTTATGATCCTTTATGAACTCTTGTTAAGATGCGGAATTTCCTAAGGATTTTTTCTCTATTCGTGTTTCTTCATTACTACAGGTCCTGTATTTCCAAATTTATAATGTTTGGATGTGATTTTAAATTCCCCAATTAAAAAAATTTGAAATCAAAATAAATATTGACTAATTTATCTCTCATCATCCAGTATTATGAAATTTTTTGTATCATCATTATTCCCCTAGAAAGTCACTGCAATTTTCTATACCAAATCAATGGTCTAGTGAATACAATATCCATTATTCTTTCAAGGGTAATATAATTTATGAACATTTAATTATTTATTTTGGACATGCATATATGTATTTAACATTCAATTATCATGGAATAAATTTTGATGATGAATGAATTCATTCCATCCGAAAAATGTGGCACACTTAAGCATGATAATAAAAATATTATGATTGGAGTTCCTGGACAGTTCTAAAATGAATTGGGTAATGTTTAGTATCATAATACATCATGATGGAACAGGGGTGTACCTTGTTCTTTTATGGGACCTTGTCCACCCTAAATTTTGGTATGGTTATTCTTAACTGATGTTAATAATTTTGGGTTTTATGTTGTTGCCACATTTCTCATGTCTTGATTATAATATTATATCAGGCCTCATTTTACATGTTCTTTTGTGTCATCATTTATATTCCTAATGTGTAACATGTATCAATTATGAAATATTTATTCCCTTACTAGACATTATAGATCAAAATTTTATTCTTTATGTCCCCGTGTTATCCCATGCAGTTTTGTGTTCGATGGAGTGTTTTTAGATTGTTAAATATTATTTCAATAACTCATGGCAAGGATTATTTAATAATATTATGGTATACCATGTTCAAGATGTAAAGTTATTTACCAAATTCCCAATGAAACTATACTTATCTATCTTTTGTATTATATTAAAAATAATTTTATGTAATAAACCAAGTGTTAATGTGTATTATAGAGCATGTGTTTCCTAATGAATATCCTTTAGAATCATCATATCATGTATGGATATCACTACCTTATGATAAAGAATATATAAATTAAATGATTGAGAAAAAGGATAGAATCATGCAAGAAGATATTCCCACTGTGATGGACTACAATGATATATTCCAAGGGGAATTTCCTAGTCTTCCTCCCGATTGACAAGTTCAGTTCTCAATCAAACCTATTACAGGTTCTTTTAATATATCAATTACACCATATAGAATGGAAACAATTTATTTATATAAATTGATGAATCTATTATAGGATTATTTGTTCAACTATTTTATACACCTAAGAGATTCACAATGGGGTGCACCAGTAAACTTTTCCAAAAAGAAGGATGGATCAATTCACACTTGTATTGATTATCAAGAGCTCAATAAAATCACAATGAAGTACAATAATAACATAAGACAAATATATGAAATGATAGACCAACTATTTGGGGATATTTATTTTTATATGATTGACCTTCAGTTCGAATATCCCCAATTAAAGGCGATGAATGAAGATACTCGCAAGACGTCCTTTAGAATAGGTTATGGAAAGTATGTGTTTATAGTGATTCACTTTGAACTCACTAATTCATCATATTTATTAATAGATTTAGTTAATATATTATTTAGAGATTAACTTGAAAATTGTGTGGTAGTCCTCATTAAAGATATCTTAATATGCTCTAGGAGCAAGCAGGAACACAAGGAGCATTTGAACACTTTTCTAAAGACCATGTGAAGGTAGAAACAATATGAAATGTTCACTAAATGTGAGTTCTTTGTGGATTATGATTCATTAATGGGTAATTTTATAAAAATAGAAATAAATATCTATGCACCATTATTAGAGAAACAAAATCTTGGAGTGGCACATGCCAACATATGTAATGGATATCCATAGATTCCATTGTCTAATAGGGTTTTTTTGATGATTTTTGATAAAACATATCAAAATCATCAAACAAAATAACCAATATAACATGGAAGGGAGTGATGTTTTATAGGCCAGTGAATGATAATAAAAATTCATAGAGTTGAGAAAAATGATTTTTACTAAATCAATGATCACACTACCAGTATGTGGTGGAAACTTTGTGGTGTAAAATGATATTTCAAAGAAGGGATTAGGTTGTTTACAGATGATAAATGAAAAAGTGATAGCCAATATATATTAAAGTTGTTGAAAATTCCATAGAAAATATATCCCACTCATTATATTGATTTGGAGGATGTGATCTTTTTGGGGAATATATTCTAGTATTATATATAAGGGGAGAAGTTTGATATATATACTAATCATAAGAGTGCCAAAAACTTTATCACCCAGAGGGAGATTAATATGTTCTAGTGAAGATGGTTAGAGAAATCAAGGATTATGAATCATCAATCAACTACTATCCTGGTAATTAATTAATTTGGAAGATGTTTTAAGTAGAAATGATAATACATCTTTACCAATGATGAGAATTGAGAAGATCCAAACATATTAGATATACATAAGATGGAAAAGGGAATATATAAGTAATGAAAATCATCAATCCTTTTTCAAATGATTTCTCAACCATCCCATGTGGATATAATAATATTTTCTAAAATAAATGATATGGTAATTTGTAAAAATGGTGAATCTATTAGAAATGGGAAATACTAAGAGTAAAAAATTGACAACGAAGAATTAAACATATTTGGGTAACAACTATGTCAACCATACTATCTAATGATAATGAATTAGATTCTGAAGGACGCACATAGTTCAACCATCTCTACTCACCTATGGAGCACAATGATATATTGAGATCTCTAAGAGAACTATTGGTGTGACATTATGAATAAAGATGTCACTGAGTATACATCAAAGTGCATGGTATGTCATAAATTGAAGGATAAAAGGAAAAAAATCTAAGGGGGTTGTAAAACCATAACCAAAACCAACATTGAAATGGTAAAACATCACCGTGGACATTTTCACTGGACGTCCAAATAAATATAGTGAAAATAATTCAATATGGGTTTATATGCATTGTCTTACAAATATAGATCACATTATCTCAATTCAAGATGACTTCTTATAAGATCAACCTGAATGGATATACATTAGAGAAGTAGTAAGGATGAATGGTGCACCACAATAAATTTTATCGAATCATGATATGTGATTTACCTCAAAACTCTAGAAAAGTATTTAATTTGATATAACCACCGAGTTGAACATCAGTACGATCTATTATCGTCAAATAGATGTACAATATGGGCAGACTATTCATATACTGGAAGACATGTTGAGTGAATATTCTATGGACTTCAAAGGAGGATGGGACCAACATCTATGTCTTTTCATGTTATCATACAATAGTAGTTTCTTCTTGAGTATATGAATGGATTTATATGAAACCATTTATGGAAATATATGACGAACAATGATATACGAGAATGAAGTCTATTAACTAAAGTAGCAATGACCTAATATTTTATAAGAAATGATAGAGATGATAATTTCCATTATGAATAATATTTGGACATCCCAATGATTTCTAATGAGATATCTGTACAATCATCGATGAGAACAATATTTTGAGGGTTGAGTCATGGTATTCCTCCACAAATCCCCAATGAAGAGGATCATGAGATTTTATAATAAAGTAATGTTATGTACCATGTACATCATCCCCTTCAAGATTCATGATCAAAACATATCTATACCCTATCGAATGGCTCTTACACCACCAATTTCTCAACCACAAGATGTATTCCATATACCCCTCTAGAGGAAGTACATACTGGGTCCCTCACATGTACTGAATTCAGAGGTTGCATAGTAGGATAATGGTCTCTTTTAAAAGGATCATATGGTAATGATCCCAGACTATAGAGATAATTTTCTATGCAACAACACTACTCACATGGTCATGGCACTATGAAAAAACCATAATTACGATGATGAAAAAAGGGAACATGAGGAATCAATTAAGGGGAAGTACCCTCACCTATTTTTCCCTTGGGATTCAAAAATAAATTTTAAGGTAGAATTTTCATTGGGGGGGGGGATGTTACTACCCATATTTCTATCAATGAAATTTCACTTATTATTTTTATTTGATAAAGTATGAAATCACATTAAATCACTACAGGAATATAATACAATCTTTATAAATAGATATTTAATGAAATAAGAAGTATGTATAGAAATTAGAGACCCTAAACCAATAGAATAGTACATGACCCTTGGAATAGTAATGATTCCATTAAGAATAGTATCCCGACCAATAGAATAGCAACATCACATATGAAATTATAATTAATACTCATTCATATTATATATAAAAATATGATTTATTTTATTCATAAAATACATTCATAAATGTTTTAAAATAATAAATTAATTATTTTTTTTAAACATAAATATTTATTTACAATATCATAATTAATATATGTATTTAAATAAAAATTTATTTTATTAAAATGAAATCCTAATTTATGTTTTTTTATTATTATAAGGTAATTTTATGAGACCTTAATTTAATTTTCAATGTGTTATAAAATCATTTATATTTTTAAAATTTGTATTTTTTGAGTAAAAGATGAGTTTATTCAAAAAATAAATTTCTCATGTCCAGAAAATAATTTTTAATCATCGGACATCATTTTTGAATTATAAATATTCATAAATGATAAAGGAATATTTTTTGTAGTTTTGTTAAATAATAATTATTTTTATTTAAATTAAAGTAAAAATTTTTTATTATAAGCTAAATACATGAATTATTGAGTCATGGTAGATATGTGTCAAATGAAATTACATTTTTTTGAATAAAAAATCAATATATAATATATATAGACAAAATATTCCGCATTATTAATATTCATCACCCTCAATAATAAACAAATGAAAAAAATTACAAAAAACTCATCTCTCTCCTCCGATATAAATACCACATCTCGCCCCCAATTCTAATCACACCCCCAAATCCTTGATGCTTTTCCAAATTGTTCCCAATATTTCCCCATGTTTCTACTCCAAGAACTAGAGACATTGGTATCAATAAAATAAAATACTCATGAGCCTCATGGATTTTTTTAACTAAGAATAATTCAATAGGTACCAACCTAAATCTTTTTATTTTAATTTATTTTTAATTTATCTTATTTTCATATCCTCTCCAATCATAACCTAGTCCATGTGACATGAAAACATGATTATCCAAATTTATATTTCAATATTATTGTGTTAATGGAACAACCCATCCGAATTTCACTTCCGCTTTCCTTTTGTTCAAAAAATTAAAACACTACCTGTGATGTGTTAATTTATTTTATTTAAGGAAGATGAGATTTCAATTTACATTAACTACTTCATTGTTTTTCCTAAAACCATTTTATTGTTAGAGATTATTATAATATATGTATTATGTGATATTTAATGTTATTTAATAAGTATATAAACTTAATATTGGTAAATAATACAAAACTAGTTTGTGATGATTGAAAAAATAAAATAAAATATAAAATATTGTCATTAATATTTTATATAATGAGTAATCCTCAAATATGGCGAAAAATGATATATAAAACCATTTAATAATATAAATTTTCACTAATAAAATATAATTTCAATTCTAGAAATGTATCGTCATTTTACATGATCTTCCAATCACATATACAAGTGAACTATTGAGAAAAACCAACGAATCAAACACTCATGAATAATGAAATTATTTATTTTTACTAATAAAAATAATATTTAAGGAAGATAATGAAATTTTACTAAATAAACTAAATGTATTAATGGTTATTAATTAATTAATTCATTTAATTTTATTATCCAGGATAGTAATATCGAGTGACAAATAGTTTCCGACATAAGGTAAGTTATTCATTCAAAACATCTATTTTTTTGTTTATTATTTCACTCTATTTACACAAATTAAATTATAATTTAATTATATATAGATCATTATAATTGTTTTTATTTGTTACAAAATCATGTATCATGATCATTTCATCCTTATTTTATAAGGAAATATATATATGAAAATGGTTATCTTCTAAATTCTTCCTAATAAAGAAGCCTAATTAAATTTAACATTCTGACTTCATGCCCATTATCATGTTCTATAAATAATATTTTTTAAGCCTCAATTATTTTTTTTAAATCAATAATTTTATCTTGAAAAAATATCTTGTTCATTTTTTGGGGTTATATAAATAATTGTTCCCCTTTTGTTTTAAATAATCATTTAGTGTTTCCCTAAAAGGGAAATAAATAGGTTCATTATATATATTCTAATAAAAATTTATTATATTTTTTCACATTATTTTGACATCAAATACCATTTATTATGACAATTTACCAATTATAAAATTAATTTATGACTTTTGTCCATTATTTCACAAATATATTGTTGATATTCCCATTTTTTATATGTTATGACATGTTTACACTACCCCATTATTTCTATGGGTAACCCTAATGTATATTTCGTATGTATGATAATTAATGTGGAAACAATATTCATAAAAATGTTATGATGTGTGTTCCCTAATATATCTACAATTCATTTGGTAATTTTTAGTCTCATGAATGTCATATTGCAACCTGGAGTGAACCATAATTCTTTGTGGGAATTTTTTCACCATGTGCAATGGTCATGATAATTTTCTTTGAATCATCCTATTCTATATGAAATGGTATTGGAAGATATCCTTGAATAATTAATATTTAATTTTTTATATTTCATTAATGCTCCTATGATTCCATGATTAATTGATCTCATGTTATACATGGTAGTATTCATTATGTTTATTCATGAATTTTTATGTCATCATTATATTCCATCTAATCCATGTTATATTCTTTATTAAATTGTTTATATTTTAACTAGGATTTATAGATCATTCATTTGTTCTTGAATTTCTCTAGGATATCCTATATGGGTGTAAGAGCTAAATAGATGTTAGTATCTTATAATTATGATTAAATCTAATTTCTTTTATATTTCTTTCTTTATTTCTAATTATGTACCTATTATTCCAAAGATACTACACCATACAATACAATGATGTATTAGATTGTTAATTATTCTAAAAATAATTTAACAAAATATAAAATAGATAGATTTTTTATATATTATGTTTACATAAATTACACTACCAACTACATAACTTTTACCACCATGGAATTTGTGAATTTCAATAAAATATATGATAATTCATATTCAAATCAAATATTGAACATTCATTAAGCTACCCTCATTTCCACCTTATAGAAAACTGATTGTTACACCTATTAAAATGAGTGAATATAATAATGTCCTAGGGGTTTAAAACACAACTCAGAGAGGGCGTAACATCCTAAAACCAGCACATTTGGATTTGGTGTTAAAAAAATAATAATTTAATTTTTTTATTGATCATGATTAATGTGATATAATTTTTTATTTAAAAAATATAAAAAATAGAATGTAAATATTAAATCATTTTCATACCAAAGGAACATTTATGTTAAGATTTTTATAGAATATATACAAACTCTTGGAAACATGTGTTCATAAATAACTGGTTCGTAATTTTTATCATCATCCCCACTAGGATAATGAAATATACTATCCATCATCAGTATAGCATACATTATACATTTCATTTTGGGATAGAAAAAAAACATAAGAAAATAGTGATCTAAAATTCATTGTAAGGATAAACATGAGATGTATAATGATCCTATAATCATATCTAGATAAAATGTGTTAGAGAATATGATATTTTCCTTTGAAAACAATTCTATGCATATCATAGATAACAATTTTGTGTCATGTAACAAATATCGGCATTCATATGAGATGAATCATAATGTAATTAATGAATATGATAGATTATCATGATATTTTAACAATAAATGGAATTTTTTTCATGCATTTAATCATTCCAAATCATTTTTATAGAATAAATGGATATTTTCATAGAATACAATAATTGGATGGGTCCACTCCCCAAATATTCATAGTATTTAAGGTTAACTCCCTTGAATATCATCATTCATGATGTACCATACTAATATATATTCATACCACATTCTAGTATAGTTTATCTAATGAAATATCATTCATTTCTAAATGCATTTGTGGAAGATATATATCACACTAATAATTTCTTATAAGAAATCCACCATCCTTTTTTTAACATAACAACCATTATTGGTAATAATGTGACCACGATAACATAGTGAATATCATACTTATGTGTGACCAAATATTAAAAAAATAATTAAATCAGAACACATGAAAGATTTTGGATTCATAAACATTTAATCATAACATAACCTATAGATAATAATTTTTATTGACATCCAAATCATCATTTCATTAAATTACATACCATCAAAAGTAAAAATATATTAATAAAGACCATTCCCTCACAAAAATAATATTTCCAAATAATAATAAGGATGGAATAATTGGATCATAACCCCAATAAATGATATGAGATATAAAATTATGGCATGTTGTATAAAAAATTAGTTTTAATGAAAAAATGAAATAATACTATTGAAAAATAACTTTTCCAATGGAATATAGATTAAATTCTTGAAAAGATTTTGATCATTTAAATAAAATCACTTTCATTGAATATGAACAAGTAAATTTATAATGGAAGAGTCAAATCATTGAGGTATAATTATGGAGGGAAAAGTGTCTCATTTTTGTGATAGTTAAAAAACATTCATTTAATAGTTTTATAAGAAAATATATAATGTACCATATTGAGTAAATAATAGGGATATTCCTTTAAATTTTTTTAAATACAATCAAAGTTATAATGAAAATATACAATTATTGTAGAATATGAAAGAAATTATTGAATTTTTTTATAAAACATATATATTGAAAATAAATATTCCCAAGAATATATTTGAACATAAACAATACTTTATAATGATGTGTTCGTGAAATAAAACCATACTCCATTCTAATAATTTACATAATAATACCCACAGAAGTTAGAAATATAAATGGATCCTTATTAACAATTAATTTTTACAATAGAAATGATAAAAGTAATTCAGGAGATGTATATACACCACAAAAAAGAAATATTTAGTATATATAGAATGTGTCCCTCACAAATAATATTGTGAAAAAATTCCTTTATATTCATTTCGAATCATCAGGTACTTTAATGATCATCATAAATAATAAACATATGTTTGTAAGAACCCAGAACATCTTTTCAGGCATGTTTTTTTTCTGGATATTTTTTAGGAAAAAGAGGAGTTCTTGGAAAATTCCTTACTGCACGCTGTGTGCTTATCACTACACGTTATGTACTTGGTTTTCGTGGTTGACCATATACAAGCCATGTAATGGCCGATTACATGGCCATGTGTGGTGATATGGATACCTCCTAAACAAAAGGCCATAAAAGGAAAGTACACACCATATACTTTTAAAATACACAACGTGTACTTTTTTCATTAAATGGACCAGGGTCGCATATGATTGATAGAACACACTTCTTCTGGACCTATTTCATCTCGGAGAATCTGTATGTCCATGGATTTTCTCGGATCCCCTGAATTGTCATCCGTTGTTTGATTTGAGCTCCGTCAATTGAGTTGGAATCGCATCGGTGTGTTCTTCGTTCTCCTAGAACCTTGGTTCTTGTTTTCATCTCTCCCATGAGTTATCCTCTATTGATCATTTTTTATGTTTTTTTTTGAACTACGGAATCCTAGTGTGATTCAAGGTTTGAGGTTCACGTATATAAATCTCACGAACCATGGTTGTTGGTTTGCGCCTTTCCGTAGTTTTTCATTTTGTTATATGTGGAGAAGTCCTCAATACCCTCGTTCGGGGTATTGTGTTTTTATGGTTATAGACTATTTTTTACAGCTATGACTTATTTAATTGGATATAGGTTAATTTTTGATAATATTTTTATCTTTTCCAAGCTATAATTGTTTTGATAATGTTTTCCTATATTTGACCATTTGGTCTATCCTGGAATGTTTGGATGCTGCTTGATTTCCACACCTAGTATTGTTAGGACGAAGTGGTTTTTATCTGAAAAACTATATTATATTATAGAATGATTAGCCACGTAGTTCATGAGTTTTAATTTGTGTACTGATTATCTTTTGTGCACGATTGCTTACACAGGGCTATGGGAACATGTGGTAGTGAGATTATAAGGGAAATTTACATTGAGGTCTTTCCCATAGTTTATTTTATAATTATCACACTATGAGACCATAGGGGGGATTAATGTTGAGTGCTCCCTTAGAGAGAATATTGTTATGTTATGAGGCTATAAGAGAAATTGGCGTTGAGTGCTTACTCAGAGTGCATATAGTTTACCGTTAAAAGAATAAAGGGGAAATCGACGGTGAGATCTTCCTCAGAGAGTCTTCGTTATATCCTTGTTGTAAATTTATCCAGAGGGTTTAAGCTATGGGAACTACCCAGATGGTTACATAAGATTGTTAGATGAACTAGACGGGATATGTTATGAAAACATCCCAAGAGGTTTTCTTATATTCGTAATTGGTTGGATGAATTGTTAAATGTAAATTTATTGTTTTTTAATTAGTCTGACTATTTAGTTTTTATTACTTCCATGTTTGCTACATCTTTTTCATTTTACCTTACTTATATATTCACTGACTATTAGGCATAGATCTTTTGGTGGTTGCCTACTGGGATTTGTCTCACACCCTATTTGTGTAATTCTTTTGGGCCCAAACAGATTATATTGTTGCAGTTATAGAAAATTACAAGTTCCCTTCTACATCACGTACTTGATTATTGAAGAGCTAGAGAACATGGGACCAAGCTGAGGCTTTTGATGCTGCTGGAGTT
This sequence comes from Viscum album, assembly GCA_963277665.1. Taxonomy (NCBI): domain Eukaryota; kingdom Viridiplantae; phylum Streptophyta; class Magnoliopsida; order Santalales; family Viscaceae; genus Viscum; species Viscum album. Next base: position 1,148,857,973 of record OY728148.1, read on the forward strand.
TATCTGATTCCATTTATACTTTGGTTTAGTATTGTATTCTTGCACTGTTATTTGTTTGGATCCATTCCTAGACATATGTATCATGCATCATATATATATATATGTGCATGTTTAGGGAAATGCACTTGAGGCCATGTGACCAACAGGGTACGGGGCACCTATGGGCAGCACCCAGAAGTGAGACATTACAAAGTGGTATCAGAGTAATTATTTTATTCTTGAATTTCAGTATGGAGCATATATAAAGGGATAGGAAAGAATGGGTGCTTGGTAATAACCTATGCCTGAGCATAGCTAACCCATGTACAGGGAAAATCCATTTTACCTCATTATTGGAATTTGTTTCTGGTTTTGAAATTTTACATTTGACTTGATTTCACCATTGGGTGATTCACATGTTTTCTGTTGTTATTATTGATATTATTGAGGTTTTATTTCTTTTGACACACTATGAGATGAGGTTATGACATCTCATTCAAAAAATACGCAATTTCTAGAGAGCACATGTCTTTCATTCTTACTATTCCATTTAGGGTGCATTAACAATTTCATGTTTTTGTGATAGAGGTTGTGTTAGATATGATTGTTTTTATGAAATATGCCTTGATAAGAACACATAATCATTGATTGGGTCTTGAATTGTATAAAGATTTTTTTTTGAATGAACTCCAAACATTTGTTTGTGTGGTGTTATGGGCCCTCATGGACCCGAATTTGGTGGTTCATTTCTCTTTTATGATTATATATATAATGTATAAGATTTCAAGATTTGATTCGTGTGGAGTATGGGCCTTTACAGATATGAATTTGACCCTTCAATGTTCATTTCAGTGTTTTTCTAGGTTCCTGAGTAGTTTCTAAGGATTACTGTATAGAAAAACCCAGAATACACGGCGTTTAATGATAAATACACACCATGATTCTTTCTATTCGGGAAGGAGGTGTTATTATTATGTACCTGTCATGTACAATATGTACACGCCGCGTAGTCTCTAACCGTTTCACTGGCTGTGTGAGTAAAGACCCGAGGTTGTGAAAATATTCAGGCGGACATGCCGTGTTCCGGTTGTACACGCTGTGTTGTAGAGACATTGTATCCAGCCATGTCATGAACAACATGGGGTGGTGGAAATCCTTATTTTACATGATTTATCTTTCATAAACATGTCGTGTAGATTCAGATGTGTAACTGGACATGTAACACACAACACGGGTCTGTGAAGTCCATGTAGTACACATTGTGTTTGGCACAAACAAGCATTGAATTATTGTTCTAGGAGAACCATGTGGCTTAGCCATGTAAGAGAACTCAGGCATGGGAAGAGTATTCAAGTACACTCCTTGTGTTAGGACAACAAACTATGTGTATGGGGTGTTACACGACCAGTTTTGGACGATGTACACACCCATGTGAAGGCTTAAGGAGAAAATGATGTGTATGCCATATACATGATGTGTATACAATTTTTTAAAAAATTCAATACTTTATTTATACTGTTCCCTTGTTACACTTATAATTTTTAGTACTTGATAATCCTGATCTAAGGTCTGTGCTAGAACTTGTAGAGTCATGCCACCGAGATGTCCGCCATTTGTCCGCAAGTTACAGGGCAGTGATCGGACACCAGACATGGATGATCAGGGACTACTAGCATATCCTCCTGTAGTGATAGTCTTGGAACCACCCCTCCTTCTGGACACAGTTGCTGCCACATAGTTCTAAGAAAAATTTGTGAGGTTTATGCCGAACTTCCAAGAAGTACCGCATCCTGCCCCGTTGATGACATATTTGACGTGGGTCTTTCAGTAGTAGAATCCCCCTACTTTATTTGGGGATGGAGGAACCCGAGATGTAGATTCATGGATAGAATCCATTCTTATGATCTTCAAGCATCTGGAGATGCCTCCAGAAATGAGGGTCAAGCTCCATATATACATGCTTTGAGATTCATCCTAGATATGGTGGAATGTTATATCATATGTGGGATGCCAATAGGTTATGGCGTGGGAAGATTTTTAACATACCTTCTGCGACTACTTCTTCCATGATATTTGAGGGGAGTTTGAGCTAGTGAGTTCATGAGTTTGGAGAAAAGTACTCTTTTAGTTATGGAGTACTATTCTCACTTCATAGAGTTGCAGCGCTTCACACATATTATTGAAGGTAATGAGTAATTATTGCCAAAAAAGTTTGAAGATGGTATGAGGTGCGAAATCTGATTTCAGGTGAACATATTCAGGTTGAAATCCATCACATCCATAGTCAACCATGTTCTGATCGTGGATCAGATCCTAAGGGACTCTAGTGCTGTGGGCCAGGGCGGTTCAGCATCCAGTGTTGGTTTTTCTCCGGCTGATAGTAGGAAGCGCCGTAGGGAGTCTACACATGGAGATCCGAGTAGGAAGGATGCAACTTTAGGGAACCAGGTGGTATTCTACTAGTAAGTGATGGTCGTGTATACGAGGCCACACTACCCGAGATACCTAGTAGAGTTATAATCTTGTGGAAAGATGGGGCACCTTCAGCATTTCTGTCAGTTCTTTTCACCAGCAGCTGGTGATAGGGGTTCTTAAATGACTCCTTATTCCGGAGAAGCACAACCAACATCTCATCAGAGAGGGCATTGGAGTTCTTCTAGCCATTCAGTCCGAGGTGGTGTTCGTTTTAGGGGTATCTAGTTGATAGGATTTTTGTGACAACTGGGTGATCAACTTAATGCGGTCTGGAAGGGTCACCTGGCTACGGTACAGGTCTGAGTTTTACAGGGGAGCATACCAAGCAGGAGCAGGATCCCGAACCATCTATAGTTCAAGGTACAATTCTAGTTTCCTCTATTTTAACTTCTTCTCTTTTTGATATGGGGGATTCCCATAGCATTATATATATTGTGGTTGTGGAGAGCCTTGGACTATGTATCTTTTCTTCTCCTGATATCTTGACGCTAGTCACTCTGTTTGGGACAAGAACGGATACTATTATTTAGTACAAGGAGTGACCTCTTGAGGTTGGTAGGTGTCACTTATTATGGGACCTTTATGTCTTAGAGATGTTGGTCTATGATTTCATTCATGGAATGACGTGGTTAGATTTCTTCTAAGCGGTTGTTGATTGCAATCGTCGTAGGGTAAGTTTCCCATCACTAGAAGGTGGATCGGTTTGTTTAATTGGTGAATGGGATATCCTGGAAAGCAAAGAGGGACCCATATATCATGGGCTTGGAGGAGTTATAGCCCAGATTGCTAGTCTATATCTCGATGTCCATGGTATTTCTCAGATGTACATTCCTCTAGTGGTGGGTCATTTCAGGGACATTTTTCCCGATGACTTTTCATGTTTTCATCTAGAGTGACATGTTGTCTTCTCAATTGAGCATGTGCCAAGAGAACCACTAGTGTCCATTCTTCCTTATAATATGGCTACACTAGCGTTACATGAGCTCAAGAAGTAGTTGGAGAAGTTTCATGGTGCACGCTCGCGCGTCGTTGGGAATGGGCGACAAATTAAAATTTATACCTACTTACTACTTAGGACAGTGGCAAGAAAGGGTCGAACCACATGGAGGCCTGTTGTTGTGTTTTGTGTTCTAAAAAAATAACCCAACAAAAACACACATGCAAAAATCGAGGAGTTATAGCCCAGATTGCTAGTCTATATCTGGATGTCCATGGTATTTCTCAGATGTACATTCCTCTAGTGGTGGGTCATTTCAGGGACATGTTTCCAGAGGACATTTCATGTTTTCATCTAGAGTGACATGTTGTCTTCTCTATTGATCATGTGCCAAGAGCATCATTGTTGTCCATTCTTCCTTATAATATGGCTACACTAGAGTTACATGAGATCAAGAAGTAGTTGGAGGAGTTGCATGGTGCACGCTCGTGCGACATTGGGCATGGGCGACAAATTAAAATTTATACCTACTTACTACTTAGGACAGTGTCAAGACAGGGTCGAACCACAGGGAGGCATGTTGTGGTGTTTTGTGTTCTAAAAAAAATAACCAAACAGAAACACACATGCAAAAATCGAGCAAAGACAAGTGGTGGTGGTGAAGTGGAGTGAAACAGATTTAGTGCGCAAAGAAGAAGGCGTGAAATGGTGTACACAAAGTCAGTAGATAGAAACAGAGCATAAGAATTATGGTGAGAACAACCAAGAGATGAGAAAGAGGGAAAGTCCACTGGCCGATTTGATGTTTCTTGGCCTTATTCATGCACTGAAACTTTAAGAACATGGATCTGACTGAAAATAACCGGCTAGATTTGTCGTCTGGTCAGTTTGTGAGGAAATAGCTCTTAAAGTCCTTCAACGGTAAGTGTCATTCCATCCAATGGTGACAAAAAGTCAAAAGTCACCAAGCTCAACATGTCAGTTGAGTTCGGTCTGTCTCTCTCATTAGAGTATAATTCAATTTTTAGTGAGTTACTTGGATTGAAACAGTTTTTATTAAGGTGAAAACAAGATCAGTTTTCACTCGATCTAGTTGTTTTGAAAATAAGCATTTATAAAAAGTGAGAGAGACAATCTAGAGAAAGGATGCAGTGCATGAATGAGATTAAATAGATCGAATCAACCAGCTTGTTCCCCCCCAAGCGAATTAGCCGGACATCGTGGTTGGTTTTAATGAAATAGTGAAATAAGAATCAATGTAGTTCATGTTAAATTCAATTGCAGAAAAACAGATCACAAGTCAAATAAGAATGTTTGTCTCCCTGCTCGAGCTCTCAGAAACACTAACTCCTGCCGCTTGATGACAGACTCAATGTTGGAACTCCGCTCGATGTCCCGCCTGGGGAATCGAGGTGTGAAATGCTCTGATCTTTTATTTCAATATGCTCTGAGGAAGATGGTTAGGTTCTCCTTCTCTCCTCCTTGTTTTCTACTCTGAATCAAATTCCTGCTGCTTCTGTCTCTCGATGGAAGTCTGTCCCCCTCTACCTCCTATGATTCCCCCCAGTCCTGCACCGCTCCACTCCGCAATGTCCTTAATGCCTACCTGTGATGAATGCTAATCACCCCATAATAGAAGTCTCTGGAATCTCATCTAAAGTGTTCCCCGACCTCCACGTGGCTCATTCACCGTTCCATGTCTCTCGCGCTTGTCACCAGAGAAGTTTCTCTTAACAAATTCAATGGGTTCACACGCGGCGAGCCAATTTCTTCCCTGGACACCGCAGATCCATGTGGCACTTTGCCATCTTTTAGGTGAACTCTAAGTGAGTGTCTACTTCCCCCCCTTCCAAAAAACAATAAAAACAGGTGAGTCAAATAAAAATATAATGAAACTATTATATACTATATATTGATATTATTACTTAAAATAAAAATACTTATATATATATAATACTTAATATTAATACTAAAATATGCAACTATAATTATTATTATTATTATTATAACATTATTATGAAATATTAACACTATATATATAAGTTTTTATACTTTTAACAATAGACCTATTACTATTATTATATGTAATTATATTTATTAATATGATATACTATTATATATAAGCTTATATAATATTATTAATATAACTATAATTATTATAGTGTAGTATTTGATATATATATAATATATATATATTGTATAATGTGTTATATTATATGTTATATATATAATGCATTATATATTTTATGATTATTATATAAATCTAAAAAAAAGAAAAGAAAAAATGAAAAAGCAGATGACGAGGGGGGCGAGGTGCGGCGTGGGAAGGAAAAAAAGGCAAAAAAACAAGGGAGGTCTCGGACGGCGGCTTCGACGCACGGAGGAGGCGAGGAGGGTGAGGGCGGGGTAGGGTGCAGGCTTGTGGCGTAGCTATGGTGAAGCAGGAGGAGGATCAAAGCCAAGGCGCAGGGTGAAGAAGGAGTGCAGCGGATTCGGATGGCGGCGCGGCGTGGATCGGCTAGGAGGAAAGGTGAGGACGGGGGGTTTTAGCACGCATCAGGTGGCTTGGGGTTTTCATTTTGTGGAGAGTTGGACTGCAGGGGAAATGAGGGTGTGAGGCCGGATGGAATGGAGGAGCAGTGAATCGGGGTTCAGGTAGGGTTCTTTGTGCTCAAAGAAGGTAGGCTGATGGCCGGCGTAGGGAATCTCATATTCATAAACACATGGCGTTTGGAAATCCAATTTTCAGCTTTGAGTTTTCACAGTGAATCTTTTTATTTTGGGTTGCTTTTCTGTTTGCTGTTGGATTTGCTGCTAAGATTTTTTGTGGAGAAGGTGTTGTGGGTTTGCTGGAACAGAGGGGGGATATGTATTGGTGATGTTTGGATGGTGAACCGGTAGCTCGAGAGGGAGATATGAAATATCGGTAAGGTAAATGCAGCTACCGATAGTGGGGTGCGGTAACAGTGAGAAAATAGGTATCGGTGAGGAAAGTCGGTAACAGTGTGGATTTGTAGTTACTGGTATGGTAAAGGTGATGAATAGTCTACCGGTGAGGTGAGATGGAACAGTGAGGTGTATCGGTAGCTTTAGTAACATTGAGAATTTGTGGGGCCAACATTGGCTAGAATAGTGTATTGGTAGTTGGAGTAGTGTAACGGTAGGAAAAATATGGAACGGTGAGGTGTAATCTGTAACGGTGAGGATTTGCAAGTTGGGTAATGGTGTGGTCTTGCAAGTTGGGTAACGGTGAGGTGCAGTGTAATGGTGAGGTAGGATACTGATAGGGAGTGTTATCGGTGAGGAATGTCACCGCTACCGGTACACCTGCGAACAAACAAAACAGATAAAATTCAATTAATAAAATAATTAAATAAAACTAATAAATAAATAAATAAATATACTAATAAATTAAATTAAATAGAACCGAATTAAAAACTAAAAATACAAATTAAAATAATAAAATTAATGATACATTATTTAAACAAATGTATTAATTTGGGTTAAAAATTTATAAACATAAATAATTAAAGAACAAATTAAAAATATTTATAATTACTTGCCTAAATTAATTTACCAATTAATTAAAGAACTAATTAAATTAAAGAATAATCATATTAAACGAATAAAATTAAATTGTTGAAACTAATTAAATTATTAAAAGATTAAAAACAAAAAGAGTTATTTATTCAAGATTTACAGAATAAAACATTAATTAATTTAATAAATGAGTTAATAAACTAACTAGAATAAAACTAAAATAATAAATAAATAAAAGCCTAATTCTCACGACTCATTTAAATTTTAGAATTATTTAAAATGACGCTAAAGGACATTAAAACACATGTTTTAAACAAAAATTGATTATTTTAAACAGCCAAGTGAAAAAACACAACAATTATCATTTATTTAATAAAAAAACATTTTAAAATAAAAAAGTCAATAAAATATACACAAAAGATGTGGCAAAGAGTGCAAAAACACTACCACATCAAACTCCCCCACACTTAAAGCTTTTTTTGTCCTCAAACAAGTACATGCCTTTGACTTTAAAACAGAACGGATGATTAGTGAATTTCATCTCAAAAAGTGCATGATTGAACATAAAAATCCAGATGAACTGACCAAACAATGAGTAATGTTTTTCAATGGTATTCAAAAATGATGTCTTGCCTAGCTTCAAATACTCACTGGAAGTCAAAATCCTCGCAAATTAATATACTTTCAAGTATGTCATGCCTCCTATGTGTAATCATTAACCATCCTACATCACCTTCCAATTCATGTACTGATTCAAGTAGTGTAGACAGGTTAGAAGAAGTGGAACTAAAAAAAATAACCAAGGGAACCATCTATTCTCACCTTCCCCCAGGTTCCAAGAATTAAAATCCATTAAATTGATCACTTTATTGATTCAACTCAAATGAAAATTAACCAAGTCAATTGCTCCCTTCTTCATCTGGGTTCAAAGTTCCCCTCACCTTAATGATCTCATTTTTGACAAGGGCACTTTATTTTACATTTTCCCACCTATATTCCATGTTTAGAGCACTGTTCATAGCACTTATTAAGATTGAAATTGGCTTTATTTATTCACAGAAATGCACCCAATGCACCTTGTCTCAGATACTCACTGTGGGATCCCATTTTCCCATTTTACTCCAATTACAAATGAATTAATTAATAATCAATCAAGTTGACTTCCTAAAGTGATTGAATATTATATTATAAAAATGTGAGTCCCCTGGGTTCCAGTAAGAACAACAAGTTACCCTAAGCCATGATCCTTACTCCACAGAACCTATCCTGTCACACTCTCATCCTAAGTTCCTAAATGGACAGATCCATAGAGACAGTGAACAATTTCCCTCACCAATCATTCATACTTAACAATTTCTAACTCATTGCTACTCTCAACATCCAGCAAACCATTATTCACTAAAACAGACATAATTAAAGTACCAATGAACATCCAATGACCATCATGTGATAAAATAATTTTAATTTTTTTTGAATCAATTCTGAACCATTTATTTAAAACCAACACAAAATTGGGTTCAAGAAGGGGGAATTCGACATGACACTAGAATGACCCCTCTCCCCCACACATAAAACCCAAAAATGTTCCCAATGTTGAATGTCAAGGTAGGAGACAGTTATAGTTCAATGTAGATGGACATTTCAACTGAAAAAGGAAATGGAGGTGTATCAATGAAGTTAAAAAAAATTATTTTCCACACAAAAAGTGAAAGAAAATAAAAACAAAAAAGAACAATAACAGAAGAGCTCGACCCCACGTGCCTCACCAGCAACCATGTACAATTTTATTCCTAACATGTTAATGCATTTGAAGCAGTGTGAGCAGACAAATAATTTTAACAATTTACTTCCTATAGTAGCATGTTTAGAAATGATGTGCAACAGCAACATAATGAGAATAATAATAATGGGTGCAAGAATGTTTCATCAAATAAACTCAAGTACATCCTCAACTAAGTAGATATTAGCAGCTAACACCCAAGCAAGAAAATGCAGTCATTACTCAAAGAGTGGGAGTTATTCCCCCACACAAAGTTCACAGTAGAGAGTAAGTAATTAATTGAAAATGAAAAGGGGAGAACAAAACTTCCCTGAATTATTGGAGCTTTAGCAGTGGCTTTCATCTACAGATCCTCATCAGCATCACTGGGTTGTTATTCCTCTTCAGAACCTGCAGGTTCAAATAAGTCGAATAAGATTTCAGAGTTTACAGTTCAAGAAAAGTAACCCAATAGAGTGAGTAGAGAGAAATGTTATCCATATGATGTAGTGTATTGCTCCGTTGGGGTTTATAGCCAAGTTCCTGGCAGCAACAACTCTCTCTAACATAACAACAGATCATGATGCACCATCAGTAGTCAAGCAATTGAAACAGAGAACAAGCAGCAGGGATGAACTTTATTGAAATACATAAAATAAAAGAGAAACTACTAAGAAATGATGGGTTAGTTCCCATGCAACACTGAGTTTATAGTCCTCAGTTAGACTTGAGTCAGCTCATTCTTCCAACTGAGAAATGGAAACCAAGACCTTTGGTTGCCCTTCAAATATGTGCTTTATTATTTGACCATTAACTAAGAAGGGTCTATTCTAATCTCCAACCAACTCAACAGCTCCATTAACCAAGACTCTAACAATGGTAAAGGGTCCTGACCACATGGACTTCAACATCACTAGAAAAAGCTTCAATCTTGAATTGAAAACTAGGACCCTCTCACCAACCTTGAAATTCCTGTTTTGAATGATTGAGTCGTGAAAAGCCTTTGTTATTTCTTCTTAAATTTCAACATTCTCATAAGATTCTCTTCGGATCTCTTCCAACTCACTCAACTCTAGAAGCCTCCTCTCTCTAGTAGACTTAAAATCAATGTTAAGAGCCTTCACTGCCCAATAAGATCTCTGTTGTAACTTAATAGGTAGATGGAATGCTTTCCCAAAAAGGAGCCTATATGGTGAAATCCATATAGTAGTTTTATAAGCAGTTCTGTAAGCCCAAAGGGCCTCATCCAATTTCCATGACCAGTATTTCCTAGAACAAGACACAGTTTTCTCTAAAATCTGTTTGAGCTCCTTGTTTGAAACTTCTTCTTGCCCACTGGAATGTGGGTGGTAGGTAGTGCATGTCATATGTGAGAACCAATACTTCTCCATCAAACCTTTGAACTTATAATTCTTAAAGTGAGTCCCATTATCAGTTATGAAATCTCGAGGCACACCAAATCTGGAAAAAACGTTTTTCTTATTGAATTTCACCACACTAGCAGCTGAATTGTCGGGCAGTGCTACTGCCTCAACCCACTTGGACACGTAGTCCACAACAACCAAAATGTAATCATTCCCATAAGAGGATAAAAATGGTCCCATGAAGTCCAAGCCCCACACATCAAAGATTTCAACTTCTAGAATACCTTTTTGAGGTAATTCGTGCCTTCTTCCAACATTTCCCAACATTTGACGTTTTGCACAGCCAATAACCAGACTTCTAGCATCCTTAAATAGTGTTGGCCAGTAGAAACCAGCATGGAGGACCTTTGGAGTAGTCCTTTCGCCTCCATGGTGGACACCCCAAGGTGATGAATGGCAGATCTCAAGTATGGGTAGAATTTCATCCTCAACCACACATCTTCTCATAATCCCATCAGCACACCTCCTAAAGAGAAGAGGGTCATCCCAAAAATAATATTTCAGATAAAAAATAAACCGCTTCCTCTTGTTGTGTGAATGATCCTTGGGCATGACTCCAGCTGCCAGAAAGTTGGCATAGTCTGCAAACCAAGACGACTGTTGCACAGATGCAGCAAACAGTTGTTCATCAGGGAAAGAAATGTTGATCTCTTTTGGTTCCTTACTTGGGGAATTGGGAAATCTGGACAAGTGATCTGCAACAACATTCTCATACCCTTTATTATCCTTAATCCCTAAATCAAACTCCTGTAACTGCAAGGTCCACCACATGATTCTAGGCTTTGAGTCCTTTTTATCCAGCAGGTACTTAAGGGCTGAATGATCTGTGAAAACTATGATCCTTGATCCTATCAAATACTGCCTAAACATTTCCAAATAAAACATGATAGAAGCCAGCTCATTTTCAATGGTAGAATAATTCTTCTGGGCATCATCTAGAATCTTGCTTGCATAGTAAATAACATGCAGCTTCCTTTCCTTCCTCTGTCCTAACACAGCTCCTAATATGAAATCACTAGCATCACACATAACCTCAATGGGAAGCTTCCAGTCAGGGGCAGTGATTACAGGTGAAGTAGTCAACTTCTCCGTGAGCATATTAAAGTCCTCCAGACATGTCTCATCAAAGACAAAGGGTGTTTCCTTAACCAGAAGGGAGCACATGGGTCTAGTAATCTTATAAAAATCCTTAATGAACCTCTTGTAGAACCCAGGATGACACAAAAAACATCTAATTCCGTTGACATTTTAAGGTGGGGGTAACTTTTGAATGACCTCAATTTTAGCATTATCGACCTCCAGCCCCTTCTTAGAAACCTTATGTCCCAAAACTATGCCTTTAGTGGCCATGAATTGGAACTTTTCACAGTTTAAGACTAAGTTGGTCTCTTGGCACCTTTCTAACACCAGTTCTAGGTTTTTCAGATAGTTCATAAAGTTATCTCCCACAACAGAAAAATCATTCATGAACACTTCAATTATCCTCTCAACCATGTCTGAAAAAATTTCCATCATACATCTCTGAAAAGTGGCAGGAGCACCACATAAGCCAAATGGAATCCACCAGTAGGCAAATGTCCCAAATGGACAGGTGAAAGTGGTTTTCTCTTGGTCCTCAGGTGCAATGGCAATCTGATTGTAACTAGAGTATCCGTCAAGAAAACAGAAAAATTCACTGTCTACCAACCTATCTATCACTTGATCCAAAAATGGCATAGGGAAGTGATCCTTTCTTGTGGAAGCATTCAATTTTATGTAGTCTATACAAACACTCCATTTATTCACTGCTCTTGTCTGGATTTTCTCATTCTTTTCATTAGTGACAACAGTCACTCCACTCTTTTTGGGTACCACCTGGATAGGACTAACCCAGGGGCTATCAGAAATTGGAAAAATTATTCCAGCATCCAGCAACCTAATAACTTCTTTTCTCACTACTTCCTTCATGTTGGGGTTGAGTCTTCTTTAGGATTCTACTCTGGGCTTACACTCAGGTTCCATTGGAATTTTATGCATACAGAAGGCTAGACATATCCCTTTGATGTCATAAATTGACCAACCTATGACAGTCTTGTACTTCCTCAAAACAGAGAGCAGATTTTTCTCTTGACTCACCTCTAGATTTGATGAAATGATCACAGGAAGGGTGGAATTGTATCCTAAAAATGCATATTTGAGATGGGCAGTGAGGGGCTTCAGTTCAAGGGTGGGTGGTGACTGGCTTGAGGGAAGACACTTGGGCCTTGGTGGCCCAAGGTCTCCATACTGCCTCTTAAAGAAGGAAGTTGACAAGACTTTTTCATCAGTATAAAACCCTCGAAGAGATATCTCCTCAAACTCAGATTCCTCTCTCGGGGTAAGAATATGCTCTAAGACAAACTCATCTAGGTTCTCCAAAAATTCTCCCTCATACTCATCAACAAATTCTTTCTCCTTACTTGAGCTGATCCCCATGAAAGAGGCAGTAGGGATTTCAGGTTCACTGTTGATTTCAACTATCATTCTCAGAAACTCTTCTTCTTCCTTATCAACTCTACTCTCAGAATCTAGCATCTCATATCTTAAGAAAATTGGGTGGGTGGGTTCTTGGATTTTATTAAAAAACATTGAATTCTTCTTTGTGTTCACCCAAATTGAAAATCAGTTTCCCCTTAGACATATCTATCACAACTCCCCCTGTGGCCAAGAAGGGCCTACCAAGAATGATAGGAACCTCCTGGTCACACTCCATGTCAAGGATAAGAAAGTCAACAGGCAAAAATAGTTTTCCTACTCCCACTAACAGATCATCAACCCTACCCACTGGATGAGTAATGGACCTATCCGCAAGTTGTAACACAACAGTGGTGGGTTGGGGAAAGTCTAATCTAAGGTGCTGAAAAAGTGAAAGTGGAATTAGATTAATACTAGCACCCAGATCACACAAGCAATTCAACTTACCACCTTTATCCTCAAATGTTCAAGGGATGAAAAATCTTCCAGGGTCCTGAAGCTTAGGAGGTATCATATTTTGTTAGACTGCACTACACTCCTCTGTTAAGCTATAGGTGGAAAATTCTTCCGAAGTATTTTTGTTTGAACAAATTTTCTTGAGTGATTTCAGATATGATGGGCTTTGAATCAGTGCTTCCAAGAATGGGATATCGACGTTCATCTTTTTAACCACTTTAAAAAATTTCAACAGTTCAGAATCATGAATTGGTTTCTTTATTCATTGAGGGAAGGGGATTGTAGGGAAACAATTCCTCACAATTGGAGGCATCCCTACAGCTTCTTCTTAAAAAAATTTCTTCCCCTTAATGTCTTTGTTTTTCAAGCCATTTTCTTTGGGTTTTTGAGTAGGAACAATGGAAACTGGAGGAATTCCAGTGGTGCTGTCCAGTTTTTCAGATTCAGGTTCTTTCAGATTTGAGTTTCCAGTTTCATTCAATTTCTAATTTTCAGCATTTTGCGGTTCTTTCCTTGGCTTTTGGTGGGTTTGGAGACCACTTCTGGTGGTCACAACCATGGCATTTTCCCTAGGATTGGCTTTATTGGTGCTGGGTAACCTACCCTTTTCTCTATTTCTAGCATCCCTAGCCAACTGCCCCATTTGAATTTCCAGGTTCTTAATTATAGCATCAATTTGAACTTTATCAAAATCATTTTTGGTCTTTTTTTCATCAAACCACCCTATCAACTAATGGAACATATCTGACACCTCATCTTTTGAGTTGGATGACGTAGCCTTTGGTTGGGATTGGGGTTGGAACTACTGCCTAGGAGGCTGCTAGAATCCAGGAGGAGCAGAAGGTCGGAGGACTCCCTGCTCCCTCCATGCTAGGTTTGGATGGTTCTTATACCCCTGATTGTAAGTGTTGGAAAAAGGATCATCCCTAGGCTGCATCCGAGGTCCATAGCCAGCAAATCTGGAACTCTTTTGAGGCTGGACATGCATATCAATGTTTGGGAAACAGGTTTGAGAGTGTCCATACATGCCACAGTGGTGACACTGTTTCATTACAGATTTGATGTGGGTACTCATTAAAGAACCCAGCACCTTGGGCTTCAGCTTGAGGAGTAGGGGCGGTTAGTTTTCTAACAATGGTTATCCTCCTAGAACATTTGTGATGGAAATTAGGATCTAATGTGTTAAAGATCTGTTTGACCGATCCACCAAAGTTTGGTTGTAAGGGGTGAAACTATTGTAGAATGTGTCCATGAGGAATTGAGGTGTACATTGGTGGTTCTGACACTGCCTAACAAAACCTCTAAACCTATCCCTAGCTTCATGAAACAGTTCTCCTTCATCCTGAAGGAATCCAGTTATTTTATGCCTAATTTCAGATGTCAACCTCCTAGCATAGAATTTCATTGTGAAGGCATTGTAAACTTGATCCCATGGGACAAAGATCTATTCCTCTAACTGTTGGAACCAAGACCTAGAATTACCCATGTGGTAGAAAGAGAGCACTCTAAATTTAAGCACTTCCTCAGTGAGACCCCTAAGTGGCAGCTTCTAGACACTAAAATAGAAGGCTCTAATGAAGTCAAGAGAGTCTTCACAAGGAATTCCATTGAAGGCAGGCAGCTGACTAAGCATAGATTTCTTGATCTCATAATTCCTTGACCTTGGAGAGAGTCTAATACATGAAGAGTTTCTAGACACTGGCAGTAGTAATAACTCTCTCAGACTATGTCTCTCATCTATCTCATTCCCAGGTTGATTCATCATTCCATGTTGGTTCACATTCTCAGGAATTGGATTGTTCAGATTTTCATTTTTGTTTTCTTCCATTTTGAGCTTGTCTTTGTTCTTTTTCACTATTATGAGGTGCTTATCGATCTCAATATTACCAGATACTAATTGTTTAGACTTAGACCTGGTTTCCAGGCACCAGGTTCAAAAAATGTTTTGAATTTTAATTTTCTTTTCGCAGATTTGTTTAGTGATATTTTTGATTTTTTTATGATTTTTTTACGTGAATTATTGTTTGTTTTTTTGAGTGCACCTAGCCTCCCCGGGAACAACTCCAAAATTTTCACGCTCACGCATCGTTGGGCATGGGTGACAAATTAAAATTTATACCTACTTACTACTTAGGAAAGTGGAAAGACAATTTCGAACCATAGGGAGGCCTGTTGTTGTATTTGGTGTTCTAAAAAAATAACTAAAGAAAAACACACAAGCAAAAATCGAGAAAAGACAAGTGGTGGTGGTGAAGTGGAGTGAAATATATTTAGTGAGTGAAGAAGAAGGGGTGAAATGGTGAACACACAGTGAGTAGATAGAAATAGAGCAGCAGAATTATGGTGCAGACAACCAAGAGATGAGGAAGAGGGGAAGTCCACTGGCCGATTTGATGTTGCTTAGCCTTATTCATGCACTGTGACTTTAAAAACATTGATCTGACTGAAAATAACCAGCCAGATTTGCCCTCTGGTCAGTCTGCGATGAAATATCTCTTACAGTCCTTCGATTGTAAGAGTCATTCCAACCAATGGTGAAGAAAAGTCAGAAGTCACCGAGCTTTACTTGTCAGTTGAGTTCATTGTGTCTCTCTCATTCAAGTATAACTCACTTGTAGTGAGTAACTTGGATTGAAAAAGTTTTTATTAAGGTGAAAACAAGATCGGTTTTCAATCGATCCAGTTGTTTTGAAAATAAGCATCTATAAAAATTGAGAGAGACAATCTAGAGCAAGGATGCAGTACATGAATGAGATTAAACAGATCGAATCAACTAGCTTGTTCCCCCCAAGGGAATTATCCGGACATCGTGGTTGGTTTGAATGAAATAGTGAAATAAGAATCAATGTAGTTCATGTTAAATTCAATTGCAGAAAAACAGAGCACAAGTCAAATAAGAATGTTTTCTCCCTCCTCGAGCTCTCGAAAACGCTAGCTCCTGCTGCTTGATGATGGACGCAATGTTGGAACCCCGCTCGATGTCTTGCCCTGGGAATCGAGGTGTGAAATGTTCTGATCATGTACTTCAATATGCTCCGAGGAAGATGGATAGGTTCTCCTGCTCTCCCCCTTGTGTTCTTCTCTGAATCAAAGTCCTGCTGATTCTGTCTCTCGTTGGAAGTCTGTCCCCCTCTACATCCTATGATTCACCCCAGTCCTGCACCGCTCCACTCCGCAATGTCCTTAATGCCTGCCTGTGATGAATGCTAATCACCCCATAATAGGAGTCTCTGGAATCTCATCTGAAGTGTTCCCCGACCTCCACGTGGCTCCGTCACAGTTCCATGTCTCCCGCGCTTGTCACCAGAGCAGTTTCTCTTAACAAATTCAATGGGTGCACGCGCGGTGAGCCAATTTCTTCCCTGGACACCGCAGATCCATGTGGCGCATCACCCTCTTTTAAGTGAACTCTATGTGAGTGTCTACTTCACCCCTACCATGAAACAATAAAAACAGGTGAGTCAAATAAAAATATTATGAAACTATTATATACTATATATTGATATTATTACTTAAAATAAAAATGGTTATATATATATATATATATATATTATACTTAATATTAATACTAAAATATGAAACTATAATAATTATTATTATTATGATAACATTATTATGAAATATTAAAACTATATATATAAGTTTTTATACTTTTTAAAATAGAACTATTATAATTATTATATGTAATTATATTTATTAATATGATATACTATTATATATAAGCTTATATAATAGTATTAATATAACTATAATTATTACAATGTAGTATTTGATATATATATAATATATATATTGTATGATGTGTTATATTATATGTTATATATATAATGTATTATTTATTTTATGATTATTATATAAATCTAAATAAAAGAAAAGAAAAAAGAAAAAAGAAGATGAAGAGGGGTAGGGTGCGGTGTGGAAACGAAAAAAAAGGAAAAAAAACAGGGGAGGTCTCGGACGGCGGCTTCGACGCACAGAGGAGGCGAGGATGGCGACATCGGGGTAGGGTACAGGCTTGCGGCGTAGCTATGGTGAAGCAGGAGGCCGCTCGAAGCCGAGGCGCAGGGACAAGAAGGAGTGTGGCGGCTTCGGATTGCGGCGCGGCGTGGATCGGCTAGGGGGAAAGGTGAGGACGGGGGGGTTTAGCGCGCAGTGGGTGGTTTGGGGTTTTCATTTTGCGGAGAGCTGCACTGCAGGGGATATGAGGGTGTGAGGCCGGCTGGAATGGAGGAGCAGTGAATCGGGGTTCGGGTAGGGTTCTTCGTGCTCGAAGAAGGCAGGTTGATGGCCGGCGCAGGGATTCTCAGATTCAACAACACATGGCGTTCGGAAATCCAATTTTCAGCTTTGTGTTTTCACAGTGAATCATTTTTTTTGGGTTGCTTTTCTGTTTGATGTTAGATTTTCTGCTGATATTTTTTTGTGGAGAAGCTGTTGTGGGTTTGCTGAAACAGAGGGGGGAGATGTATCGGTGATGTTTGGAAGGTGAATCGGTAGCTCGAGATGGAGATATGAAGTATCGGTGAGGTAAATGCAGCTACCCATAGAGGGGTGTGGTAACGGTGAGAAAATAGGTATCGGTGAGGAAGTAATGGTGAGGAGAAATTTAAACTGTATCGGTGAGGAAAGTCGGTAACGATGAGGATTTGCAGTTACTAGTATGGTAAAGGTGAGGAATAGTCTACAGGTGAGGTGAGATGGAACGGTGAGGTGTATCAGTAGCTTTAGTAACGGTGAGAATTTGTGGGGCCAACATTGGCTGGAATAGTGTATCGTTTGTTGGAGTAGTGTAATGGTAGGGAAAATATGGAACGGTGAGGTGTAAGTTGTAACGGTGAGGATTTTCAAGTTGGGTAACAGTGAGGTCTTGCAAGATGGATAACGGTGAGGTCACCGCTACCGGTGAGGTGCAGTGTAACGTTGAGGTAGGCTGCTGATAGAGAGGGTTATCAGTGAGGAATGTCACCACTACCGGTACACCTGCGAACAAACAAAACAGAGAAAATTCAATTAATAAAAAAATCTATAAAACTAAAAAATAAATAAAAAAATAAACTAATAAATTATATTAAATAGAACCGAATTAAAAACTAAAAATACAAAGTAAAATAATAAAATTAATGATACTTTATTTTAAAAAATGAATTAATTTGGGTTAAAAATTTATAAACATACATATTTAAAGAACAAATTTAAAATATTTATAATTACTTGCTTAAATTAATTAACCAATTAATTAAAGAACTAATTAAATTAAAGAATAACCATATTAAACGAATAAAATTAAATTGTTGAAACTAATTAAATTATTAAAATATTAAAAAAAAAGTTATTTATTCATGATTTAAAGAATAAAGCATTAATTAATTTAAAAAATGAGTTAATAAACTAACTATAATAAAAATAACAGAATAAATAAATAAAATCCTAATTCACACGACTCATTTAAATTTTAGAATTATTTAAAATGACACTAAAGCACATTAAAACACATGTGTTTTAAAAAAATGATTATTTTACACATCCAAGTGAAAAACACAGCAATTATCAATTATTTAATAAAAAAAACGTTTTAATATAACAAAGTCAATAAAATATATACAAATGATATGGAAAAGAGTGCAAAAACACTGCCACATCACATGGAATGGGTTTCATCTGACCTAGTTCTTCTTCTTGGGGTTTCTTGTCCTATTTTTGATGAAGGTGGACGGTACCCTCAGACATTTTTGGATTATTGAAAGATGAACCAGTTGACAGTCAAGAACCGATATCACTTACTGAGGATTGATGATCTCTTTGATTAGTTTCAAGGAGCCCAGTTTTTTTTGAAGATTGACCTGAGATCCGGTTACCATAAGTTTTGTGTTAGACCATCAAATGTACCTCTTACATCCTTTCAAAACAGGTATGGTCTAAACGAGTATGTTGTTATGCCGTTCGGTCACACTAACGTTCATGTAGTCTTCATGGTACTGATGAACCAAGTGTTCCATCCATACTTGGATTATTTCATAGTGGTCTTCATGAACAATATCTTAGTGCACTCTCACACTTGACATAAACATTCCACACATATTGAAATCTTTCTGAGTACATTAAGAGAGCATCAGTTATATTCCATGCTCTCAAAATTCCAATTTTGGATGGATCAAATTCACTTCATGGGTCATGTTATCTCGGAGACAAGAGTATCAGTAGACTCAGAGAATGTGAGGGTAGTATATTCCTAGGAGAATCCGAATAACATCTTTGAAGTATATAGTTTTCTAGGGCTATATTAATTCTATAGATGTTTCATACAAGAATTTTTGAACTTAATAGCACCACTGATGGGTCTGACTAAGAAGGTTGTGAAGTACTTGTGGTCAGATTCTTACAAGTCATCCATTCTAGAGCTGAAAAAGAGGTTGTCTTCTGCACACATACTAGTATTTCCAGAGTCGATCAAGGGCTATACTGTGTAATAAGCTTCATTAAGTATCGGGTTGTGAGTTGTTCTTATGCAGGGGTAACGGTTTGTTGTGTACGGGTCTCAGTATTTCAAGAAATATGAGAGGAACTACGTGATGCACAATGTCGAGTTGGCTGAAGTTATCCATGCTTTACACTTTTGGAGACATTATCATTTGGGAGAGCATTTTTTGGATTTAACTGACTGTGAAGGTATCATGTATATTTTCACACAGCGTGATCAGAATTTGAGACAATGAAGGTGGGTCGACTACCATTAGTCCTTTGAATTTGAGATTGCCTACACCCTTGGGAAAGGAAATGATCAGGATGATACACTGAGAAGAAGTACTCTGATACATGCAGTTAATGAGGCCACCAGTGAGTGGCATCTTATGGTTGTGTCCTCTGAGATACATTTGTTGGTACATGATAGATAGGGGCAGATGGTTCTTTCTTCTTTAGATGTTACCTCTACAAAAATTGATCGAGTCAGAATGAGGAATCTCTCATATTCTGAAGGCCTAGTCCTATGGGAGATGGTGTCAGGAAAGGAACCCATTTTTAGATAGATAGTATCAGAGGATGGGATCTTGCGTTTTCATGGGATCGTGTGGGTTCCAGAAGACTTACACGTGGAGATGATGCAGAACATTCATTCCCCAGTTTTCATAGTTCATCCTGATTTCACCAAGATGTATCGTGATCTACCCCATCAGTATTGGTGGCCAGATATTATGGGTGATGTTTCGGGTTTTTTTATGAGGTGTTCCACCTTTCAGTAGGTGAACATAGAGTATCAATGACTAGCAGGGCTATTGTAGCAGTTACTCATTCTCGAGTGGAAGTTGAATGATGTCACGATGGATTTCATGGCAAGTTTTCTGAGGCTGCCTCGAGAGAATGATGCAGTATGGGTTATCATTTAATGACTCATGAAGGTTTCTCAATTATTTCCGATCAAGGAGACCTTTAGTGTTGATGATTTGGGAAGGTTGTATATCCGAGAGATTGTACGTATTCATGGGGTAACACAATCCCTTGTTTCCGACAGGGAGGCATGTTTTACTTCTCAGGTCTGGAAGAGACTTCAGAGGGATTTGGGTCCAAAAGTACTTCTGAGAACAACATAT
This sequence comes from Viscum album, assembly GCA_963277665.1. NCBI lineage: Eukaryota > Viridiplantae > Streptophyta > Magnoliopsida > Santalales > Viscaceae > Viscum > Viscum album. Next base: position 1,148,878,622 of record OY728148.1, read on the forward strand.
CATCCAAGATAGATGGCCCGTCCTAGAGTATGATTTAGGTGCTTGAGGGCATGCTTTGAGCCTGCATTCTTAATTTTTTAGGTTCTTGGGAGAATAATATACCTCTTGGGAAGTTTTCATATAAAAATATTATTCAAGAAAATATTGATATGGAACCTTATGGGGATTTGTACGGTAGGATTTGCTGATCACCCTTATGCTGTCTGGAGGTAGGAGATGTAGCTATGCTGGGACCTCGTCTTGTCCAGGAGACCACAGAGCACATAGAGTTGATTTGGAAGATGAGGGATACTGCATAGTCATGACAGAAGACTTATGTTTATCGTTGGATACGACATCTAGAGTTCGATTTCATATATAATGTTCTTCTATGTGTCATACCGAGGTTGGGAAACAAGTGGATTTGAATATAAGGTAATCTTTCGCGGAGGTACGTTGGTCCGTTTGAGGTGTTGGATAAATTTGGGATGGTTGCTGGTTGGTTGCAGTTACCTCAGATGTACCGGGCTACGCATGACTCCATATACATTTTTCTACTTCGATGTTGCTTCTCAGACCCATCTCATGTTTTCCCGCCCTGGGATGTTGAGATTGAGGTGGATGCCTTGTTTGAGGAGCATCGTATTCAGATTGTTGATGAAAGTGCGAAGGATCTCCATTGTCAGTATGTTCCTCTGGTACGAGTGATATGGTATCATGGTCAAGTATAGGATGAGACTTAGGAGAGGGAGGCAAATGTATGATCATAGTGGCCTGAGCTGTTCGAGGTTTTTTCTTCTACAATGCCTTGATAAGGAAATCTGGGGACAAATATCTTTATGGGGGGAGTTTTGTAAGAACTCAGATCTTATTTTCAGGTATGTTTTTTTCAGATTATTTTGAGGAAAAATATGAGTATCGGGAAAATTCAAAAGTACACCTTTTGTACTTATAACTACACGACTTGTACAAGGTTTCCATGGGTGGACATGTACTAGCCGGGTAACATCCGAGTACATGGTCGTGTGTGGTGACCTAGAGTCCACCTAAATAGGTGTTCGGAAAAAGAATGTACATGTTTTTTACTTTTAAAATACATGACGTGTACTGTCTTTTTTTCATTAAACAGGCCGGGGTCATGTCTTACGGGCATAACACACTTCTTCATGACCTATTTCGTCTAGGAGAATACATTCGGCCGCAAATATTCTTTGATCCCCCGACTCGTCGTCCATTCTCCGATTCAAACACCATCAATTGCATTGGAATCGCATCGGTGAGTACTTCCTTCTTCTAGAACCTTGTTTCCTGATTTATTCTATCTCACAAGTTATCCTTGGTTGAACGTTTTTAACGTTTTTGTGTATCAATGGCACTCTAGGGAAATTCAAGGCCTTAGTTTCATGTATATCGATCTCACGACACCACGGTTGGTTGTTTTTTCACTTCCATAGATATATTTTCAGTAATACATGCATAACTTTTTAATACCCTCATTTCAGGTATTTTATGTTAATGGTTTTATCCCTTTTATTTAACTTTTCTGCCATTTATGATTGGATAGAGGTTAATTATTGTGAATAAGGTTATCTTTTCTAATCTATGGATGTTTTTATCATGTTATCTTGTTTATGATTGTTTGGTCTAGTCGTGCCTATTAGGTTGCTACTTGCACTCCATGCCTAGTATTGTTAGGATGGTTTGGGTTTTATCTGACATGCTATGTTTGGTCATAGTTTTTTTATCCAAGTAGTTCATGAGGTTTACGTTGGATGATGGTTATCATTTGTGCATGATTTCTTACACGGGGTTACGGGAAGCTGTTGTACTGAGACCATAGGGGAAATTGATGGTGAGGACCTTCCCAGACTCTTTGTTATAATTATCACACTACAAGACCATAGTGGGGATTGAGGTTGACTGCTCCCTCAGAGTGTATATAGTTACGTTACGAGGCCACATGAGGAATTGACATTGAGTTCATCCTCATAGTGTCTGTAGTTTATCGATAAATGACTATAGAGGTAATTGATGGTGAGTGCTTCCATATAGAGTCTTTTGTCACACATGACGATAGGGGGAATTGACAGTGAGTGGTTCCCTAGAGAGGCTTTGTTATATCCTTCTTAAAAATTGAACCAGAGGGGTTAGGCTATGAGAACTACCCAGAGGGATAATTAAGAGTGTTAACTGAACCAGAAGGGATAGGTTGTGAGAAAATTCCTAGAGGGTTTCTTGTATTTGTAATTTGATGGGTAAATTGTTAAATGTAAATTGATTATAATTGAATGTATAGGTTTGTTTACTTTTGATTACTTCCATGTTTGTTAATTATTTTGCATTTTTCCTGCCATATATATTGACTGACTGTTAGGTAGATATCATTGGTTGGTTTCCTACTGGGATTCGTATCACATCCTGTTTGGGTCATGCTTTTGGGCCCATTAGGATTATATTGTTGTAGGTATATATATGGAAAACTTCCCTTCAACATCAGGTAAGTGATTGCTTAGGAGCTTGAGAGCATGATACCTATCTATGGATTGCAATACTATTGGAGTTTATTTTCTTCTTTTTTTACATTGGTTTTGTATTTTATTCCTGCATTGTGACTAGTTTGGCTGCTTTCCAAGACATATTTGTCATGCATAATATATATATGTGTTCTCCGGTTGTTTACTACTTCCATTGTTTACTTATTGCATGTTTAATTGCTTCTATTATTGCTATGTTTTTCACTTCCGTTGTGTTAGTCTGCCAATGAGGGCATAGTTTCCCCAATATCACACCTATGTCCCTTGTAGCTAGTCAGAAGCCTCTGGCATTCAGGGAAATGCGTTTGAGGCCATGTGACCAACCGCGTATGGGGCACCTCTTGGAGGCACTCGGAACCAGGATGTTAAAATTTTAATTATTAATATTATTGATAAATTTCTTAAATATTTATTATTCCTTTTTTCTAAATTATTACAATGATATAATAGTTACATAATAATTTTTTTACAGTGGATGTTTTCACACTTTTTGATTCATAAGTCTAAAATGACTTTGATGGGTTAAAAATATTCATAGAGGTCATTATTCAATCATATCAATAAATTTAATTATGAAATAACTGTGATTAGTATACAAAAATTATACTTTTATATCAAAATATTAAATATTATTATGAAAAATTATCTATATAACAATCATGAAGATGATAGCTCATCAATACGCATGAGTGAAATTTATATTTTTAGCTATGATTATGGAAAAATGTTCATATTATTTTATATTTAGAGAATTATAATATTATCCTATATATAATAATGATTATTTAAATATAATTATCAATTTATCATCCATCTGATTCAATTAAATATAGGCCACATCGCTTCATCAAATTTGGTAGTCTACGCGTATGACATGATCATTTTTCAAGGCATGGAATGGTAAGAGGGAAAATGAAAAATTATTCTTATAAATTGAAAAATATTTATTTAATATCATATATAAACATTAACTCAATAATTATATTCATTCTTGAGAGATGGTTTTTTGAAATCATCTACATTGGTTCGTGAGCCGGTAGTCTAAAATATACAAGAATGATGTATTTTTTTCTTACAATTGGGGGATTTTAGTTATCGATGTAGAATTTTATTTAAAAAAAATAACATATCAGTGTACAGGTTATACGGTTATTATTATTTTTAAATCATTTAGGATTATTTAAATGAGGTGGATAAAGAAACAAATCTTAAACAAGATGATAAAAATTATAAATCTTTTATGGAATTCCTCCATTGATCAACAAATTGATCTTTATGAGTTTGGTGGTATGTCCAAAATAACACCTAATGAATGAGGGTATGGTTTATAAGAATGTATATAATATGGATTGGATAGATAATATGGGTTTAAGTGTTAAGGATTGATATGTAGAGGTTCCCTTTTAATAGAGTGGGGAGGGAAACTCATTAAATTGAATAAAATATTATATATGTATAATTATTTTCCATTAAAAATGCATTAAAAGTGAACTATTTAAATTATAAGATAATTATGGTATAAAATATCTTCATAAAATAATCATTAGAAACATTTTTATAGTATTTTTATTCTTATTCATTGATATTAACCCATATTTAACTCTAACTCTTATCATGACAACAAGTATATTTAATCTTTAATGGTCAATAGAGTATCTATAAATGTAAAATATCTATTTATGTGACCTTATTGATATTATAAACAAAATATTAAACAATTAACATAATTTTACATTTTTGTTAATATTATATCATATAATAAAATATTTTTTACAACAAAATACCAAAATTGTTGATTTTTAAAACTATTCAGTGCATTGAATATAATAATATCAATAAAAATATAAAATTAAAAAAAAATAGTTTATTATATTCATAACATATCTTGGTTTTATGTAAAATTATTTTTTCACATTATTAATATCAAATTATATATATTTTAATATTTCCAATATAATTATTTTGTTTTTTACATTATTTATATAATTGCTACATCAGTGTTGTGATAGTATTTAAAGATTATATTTTTTACTAAAAAGTAATAATAAATTACCATGATTAATACAAATCTGTTGAATAAAAAAACATTTTTTTCATCCAAGATTATGCTCTAGAAAACACCATCTAAAAATATTTTAGTTATTACAAACAATAGTGTGACATCTTTGACTTTTCATCAAATAAAATATTATAATGGTGATAATTTCATCAATGTAGACCTAGAAAAACATAAATTAAAAAAATGGATAATTTTATTCCTGATATACATATCCAATATGAGTTATTTAATTATATGGTCATTCAATTGATATATCATTTTATTTGAAACCTAAATTATTTGATAAATTCATTACCATGGTAATGAAAATTATTATGGTTGTGATTCCTTTTGAAAAAAACTAAAATGTGTACTATTTAATAAATTTTTTCCAATAAATTAAAAATATTGAATATTTTTTTTAAGTTGAATATCATAGAAGTGGTATAAACTAACATAAAATTATATTGGAAACACGAAACGAAAAACATTTTTCATAAAATATAAAATGTTATTTTAAAATGTATTTATACTAAATTTATGTAGAATATTAATTTAATCCTCATAATTTAAATAATTATGGGATAGTTAAACAATAAAACAAATAGGAAAAATATTTTTTATTTGTAAATATATTAATATAAAATACAATTTTCAATAAAAATATTTATTTCTCACTATTCATTGAAATATCATTCTTTTCCGAAAACTACAAAACATTTATCATATAAAAATTTGTACAAATTATTTAAAAAAACAATTTTATTTTAGAAAAAAATTCTAATATATATATATATATATATATTAATTATGCTATTTTCTCACACTAATAAATAAAATTCAGTTTTAAATAAATTGTATTTTTGACTTTACATATAATTGAGTTTTATTTTATACCAATTAATTAATAAATAATAATTTATTAAAAATATATATTTCATATATAAACTATTCATATTCATACCCTCCGATTTAAAATATATGATATAACACTCATATATTAATATTTCATTATTCCATTAACATCATTTTTTTTTGTCTTTGATCATATATACGTTCTTTTTAAAATATCCAAATATAAAATTATTATACCCATTAATAAAATTAATCCTTGAAATTCTAACCACATCTTAGTCACTAGGTTTTTTATTTTAAAAATACATTGTTGAAATACCATGTCATAAAAATTAATAATAATCATTTCTATTGAAAATAGAGAAAGGAATGTATAAGGTTCACCTGAGAAAACACATACATTGTTTCGGAATCGTATAGAATTAATGAGAAGTGAAAATAGGGATATGGATGAAAAAAATAACTCCAAATTTATTATGTGGAGTGATGGAAAACATTTAAATGGGAAATATATCTATCAAAAACCTTTAAATCTATGATTTGTTAAAATATAATTCATTTCTTGTATATAAAAGGAAATAGATAATTTTTTTATTTCAAGATAATATTCCTATAGTTAAGGAATAAATTTACATCTAACTCTAACAATATGATGAAATATAATAAATTGAAATATATAGTTATATCAATTAATCAACTTCTACAAAAATAACACCATTTCCCCAAATGAATTTAATTTTAGGGAAATTTTTTCTTTCATGAAGCACTTAAATAATCATATAGTTGATATCATAATAGATAAAATAATAAAAATGAATTCCTCCAACACTTAGGATTTAAAATAATGGTAATCACATGATTAGATGAATCCAAAAATGAATAAACCATTATATGTTAAAAAACAGAAATATGTAAATATAAATAGTAATAAACAACATTTAATATAGATAATTAATAAACGACTATCATTCCAAAAAATAATCCATACTTTGTTTGAAAAAAAAGGAATTAATCACAATGTAATTGAAGATAAATTAAATATTTATGTCTCAAAATATATAGGAACTGAACATATAATCTCAATGAAAAAACTATGTATTTATATAAATAACCTAAATCACTATAAGTCAATAATAATATAATATATTTCTCAAAACTACAATCAGTCATCCATTTATTCAAAATAAATTTCATAGTACTCCTTTTACCATTATCATATGTGGTTCCAAAATAAAGAACATCTCCTGAAATTACATTAATCTCCTAACCCCAAATTAATTATGAATCCCATGGTAAGCTATAATATAAATGAAATTATAAAAATTAACTAAACATTTATCTGTAATATAGTTAAAATAAAAAAAATCATACAGGCTAGGATTTCATATTGGCATTGAATAAGTGATGCGCCCTTGTCTCCCTTTAGTTGTTGGTTCAAGTCCCATGTCCATACCAGGTCTAATGGGTTTTCTCATGATTTATAGTATTCATTTTTTATAAAACTAAATTAATATAATTTTTTAAAAATCATAAAAATTTTATAAAAATCAAAAATATTTTATAAAAATCAATAAAAACTAACCAAGATATATCCATTATTAATTAATTTTTTTATCATCAATGTATACCATATACTTTTAATTATACATAATATAAATTTATTAAATAAATATTATATCAAAATCAAAGATAATTTTAAACATTATTTTTATAAATAACATTAAAAAAGTGTTCAAATATTGTAAAAACGATATTTCTCATGTAAAACATTATTTTAATAAAAAGGGTTACATATTCTAGTGTAGAAGTAAAATTGGTGTCCTCAAAATTTTATCACATACAAACTGTAATAATTAGTGAATTATTACAAAACATTGGCATGATACAGGGAATCATGTCCCAAAAGACTGACCAATTTAGTTGCCTTGGAAGTAATTGATACATACATACATTTTACATTACATTATGAAATAAAAAAACAACATTGTGTCCTCTTTGAACACTCTGATATCCCTTATCCTATTCCTACAGGTTAAACATAATATACTTCATTATATCCTGGGAAAAATAAAACATAAAAAAGGGGTGATCTCATATGCCCTGTAAGGATAACAATATAGCAGAAATTGTCATAAATAAAAATAAACATTTAAGGCAATGTATAAGACTTTAACACAAGATTTTTAAAACATAAGCTTCAGAATAATATGGAAAAGATAAATAAAATATTTCTATTTACTTATTCACATGGATATTCGACAAGTCCAATAATCACACGTAATATCAATAACCAATTTCATAAGGATGGAATGCATAATGTCGGACATCATAACAACATAGTCAAGGCCTCGTGCCAAGAATACAAATAAAAATTTTTCAAGGCTTTGTGCCAAGATACTAGTTTGTATTAGGAGACCTACCGATGCATCTATGAGATATAGCGGGCTCCAACTATTATTTATTAAGTCCAATTCATTCCAAATATGAAAAGGATGAAACATAATCTAAACATTCGTATTAAAACTAGCATATGAAATGTTAATATTTTAACCACAAACCATGAATGGTATAAAAATAGAACATCTAAAGTCAAACATAACTCATTCAATACAATATGGAATATTTTATTATAATAAATTTACCTCAAACAAAAATAATCAAGGATTTTGACATAGATTAAAAATAATAATTAAAACTATTTGAGAGAAATATCACCCTTTTTCTTCAAAACATTTAAAAGTATCACTATTTATCAAGAATCTGTTTAAAATCAATTTTTTAATCCATGTTTCACATACCACATTGAAAAATTGAAAAGAAATTTTTATTTTAAAACATTAATGTTCATATAAATAAATCATTAAAATCATTTTTTAATACATGGACATTAATGGGAATGATTTGTATAAATAAATTTTTAAAACATTTAAAATTATATTTCTGATAAAGTTCATAACCAAATGAGAGACACTTGAATACAAATAATTAATGTAATAAAAACATTAAATATCATGATAATAAAGGGATTCATGATATACTATGTCAAAGTACTGTATATACCACAAATAAATGTATATTGGTGTATAATAACAAAGAAGTCTCAATGGAATGTAAGTTGAGATGAATTACCTTATAAAGACAGTATCCTTAGGTTAAAGAAAAATCAATGACATGATTATGTGTGAAAAATATACATATAGTCAATATGATTGGATATTCCGTGTAGATCAATCAGAGGACATTCGCACATATTCTTGTAAAAAGAACAACAATTACTTGGATGTTTAACTCAATGAATAGAAATTTAGATAAAATTAATCTTATCATGTTTACATCGATGACATGAGAATTTATCAAGGAGGTGATTATGTGTATAAAAATTATTTCCACACAAATGGGAGTGGAAATTACTTCATAAGTAAATAAATAGTGATTTCACACATAATCATGAAGTAAAATAATCAATGATGTTTGTGTAAAACCGAATGAGTGGAAATTGAAATATGAAATTCCCATACCGATTTGGTATGTTACGAAACATAAACCCCATGAAAGAAAGATCATCCAATTATGATTTAAATACCCATAAATTAATTTACATTATTCAAACAATACAATCATGGGAAATACATACACCACAAAAATGTAACAATGGAAAATATAACATGAATCTCACGGGAATAAAAGTGAGATAAAAACACCTTACCACATTGTAATCAATCGAGTCATAATACCAAAAATTAATAACCACCAAATGAATCATAAAATACAATGAATATAAATAAAATAAAGATAATATAAATCATGTGGCAGTATACAATACACCACTTGCAATAAATAAGTGGAGAACAATGAAAATCTCACGAAATTAAAAGTGAGATAAGAAACCCCTTACCTCGTAATTTTCCTTAGTCAAAGGAACGCTAACTCGTTTATAATATTTACATAATTTTTACTAAAATATAAAAGAACCAAATACATAAATATGATATCATACATGATATTATAATATTTCATTGTTAATAATATTTTAGTAGTATCATTGTTTTGGGTGTTAACTGATTCGTTTTCCTTTCACTGTTTTGTTATATAAGTCATGTTTTTTATGGATAAGATGTATTTGATTCATATCTAGAATGATATCAAGTCTTTAAAAGTAATTTTTTTATCATCAAATTAAATTTATTTTTGAATGGTTACAATGGGGAATGACATCTCATAATGTCGTGGAGACAGTATGCCTTACGTACGCACGAGCGACAATATCATTCTTTTGATGGTTAAATCTTATTTAATTGGACTTTATATCATATATACAGAATCATTAAAATTCTATATTTATTATAGAAATTAGTTATACTCATTATTATACCCATCCAAATGGTGATGTTTTTTAAACAAACTACACCACGGCTTGGAGACGGTAAGCCGTAGGTACACACGTATGGTGAAATTGTCATTTATAGAATGGATAGAATAATGATTATGGTTGAACCATATTTATGATAACATCACAATATGTAGGAGGTCGTAGAGTTATTATTTTGGTATATAAAAAACAAATATAGACGAAGTGGATGAAAAAAATAACTTGAAATAGGGTGGTGAATTTTTTTTCTCTTCTTCAAGTGTTTCCTTTTCATTTGCTTAAAAGGGATACTTATGTTGGATTTTTGATAAAATTAAGGCCTCTAGGTTGAATTTATGTAAGTTTTTAAGATATTTGGGTAGGGTTTGGCTGATCCAAATCTCTTTGGAGATGTGAAATTATAATTTGGGTAAGTACGCTTTTATACGAGAGGTGAGTCACTTTAGTAAAAGATTGAAATATTATTGTATAATAAAATCATTTTCAGTTTCTAATGGATCCATAACGATTTATTTCTATGATAATGTGGGTATGGCTCGAGAACCTCTCTACCTATTGGTTTTAGAGATGTTTATTTTTACCTATTATCCTCATCTTTTAGATTTTTCTTTTATTTAGATAGTTTAACTTTTATCGTGTTTTCTTTTATTCTTACACTATATGGTTAATAGACATACTATAAACCTACAGGAGAACCTCATGTAGTTCATTAATGACATATATAATTTTATTTAAGACCATTGGCCGAAACATAATTTTTTTGGAATATTATATATTTTAATAATATAATATTTATTTTAAAAACTCATGTATGTCAATTTTGACACTATTTAGTATTTTTTTAAAGTAATAATAACATGATTACTTAAAACAAGAAACATTGAATCAATACTAACATGTTTTATTCACCTAGAATTTTTTTTCTGTCCTAAAAATTTTTAAATTATATATATTTTAATATTTATAATATCATTTATTTGATTCATTCATTAATAATGTAATCACTACATCATCGTTGTATCATATATAAATTTAATTATTTAATGAATAAAAATTATAAATAAAATACGATGATGTAGTAAATAGTTTTATATTTCTAATGAAAATATATAATTGAATTTATACTATGTATATACTTATATTAAAAATGGTTTAGTTGTTAAATTTTGAATTTAACACTTTTAACTCTTCATTATATAAAATAATAATAAATGTACTAATCTAATCCAAGTGGACCAAAATGATCATATTTTATACCTAATGATGTTATTGGTCAAATTACACTAATCCAATTGAATTTGGACATATGTTAGGTTAATCAAAACATCATTTTTACCCTTAATTACCTTACTTACTTATAATTGTGGTATATAAAAGTGAAAAGTTACTATTCACCAAAAATTATTTTCATCTTATTAAACCACATTTTACTTACTAATGTCATCCAAGTCTCTCATATTTTTTAAATTCAACTCACAGAAGCGGTAAAATTATGTTTTATGTAAATTTGCAAATACTGCTAGAAGATGGGTAAAAGAAGGTAAATAGTTCAGTTAAATTTTATACATCTAATTTTATTATAAAAATGACTCCAATGAATCACATTGAACTAATATAGGTATTATGTATCTATATTGAGTTAATTTAATAAAATAAATAATTATTTAAATAAAAATTCGGGTTTTAAACACTAACTTGGTGTTTTTCATTATTCATCAAAAATTGAAGGTTTTCCGAAAAATTCCAAATACTAACCCTAAGATAATTTTTATTTTCCATATTTAAAAATGAAATATATTTTACCAAATTAAATACATAGAAGTATAATTATTTAATTCAAAATTAATTCCCATTGTCAAAACCTAAAAGCGGGTTTTTAAGAAATAAAAACTATCTAAAGATTGAGATGTGTTTTTGTCAGATTTAAATGTGAAATTAATTATAATGACTTAAACTGTATTAAATGATAAAAATATAATCTGATTATACTTCCAAAAAATTAAAATGCATAATTTTACAATATAAGTTATTTTGATTAAAAATGATGTTTTAAATTAAAATATAGTATTTTTCACTATTCATCACAATATGAATGTTATCAGAAAAGTATGAAAAATTTATACAAAACAAAATTTTATGTCCTGATTCTAAAGAAGAATTTGATTTCATTAAATTGAATATATGAAAGTTTTAAATATTGTTTTAAAAAGCGGCTCTCCATCAAAAGGTTGTAAAATCACATTTTTTTAAAATGCTTCTATTATCAGAAAAAATGAATTTTTTATTTATTATATATAAGAAACAAATAATATTGATTATGAGATTATATATAGTATATAAAATTAAAAATTAAGTTAATATTATTCATAATCAATTTTTTAATAGCTTGTTTGGTATGTCGTGGTGCGCTCAAACTCAGTGTTACGTGTAGAGCAAGATATTGAATTACACTAAAAAATAACATACTATAAAATCTTTGGGTGATACATTCATACCCCATTTTGGAAATTGCATCCTCAAAATTTTATAATAGGGCTTCGGAACGTCATTGAATTTCCCACATTGGAAATAGAGTCAATAAAACAATCATTTTAAAAGAAAGAAAGAGAAGTACAAAGGTCACTCGATATAACCCATAATAGATTTCCATGTAGGAAAAAAATGGATATGGAAGATAACCTATGTATCAAGTTCTTATAGAGAGTGATATAAAACATTATTAGGAGAAAGCTAACAACATGAAAACCACAAACTTGTGATGTAATAGACAGTCATTTGTTTGACAGTAGAAAAAGTAAACGGACAACATTTTTTTCTTTATGTTCCATTTCATAAAGTTGAGGAATTTATTTATGAGACTCACTGAGAATATAAAGATATATACTTACTTTTTTAGTATAGTTTCATACTTTAAATAAATTTATACCACTATGTTATGTTTTTATTCAAACAATGATTATTCAAGATGTCTTTGTCACACCTTAAGTGCTAGAATCAACTTCTAGTGAATCACATGATCAACAAAGATAAACTATATATTTTCCTTGTCTTTATAGATTAACCAAAACCAAAATGGTTAGTAAAATATCAGACGATCCCCAAAGAGGATAAGTATTTAGAGAATGATATACTAATCTTAATTTCTAAAATTAAACAAAAAATAACCAAATTTCAATAAATACCATTAAATAAAAAATTGTCCATGTAATCCTTCAATATTTTCAAAACTAATATTGAAACCCAAAACATTGATGAAATTGATTACGTAGTCTTCCACGTTAAATTTTATCTCCAAATAACATCGACTACTCTTAAAGTCACATGCCTAAAATAAATTAACCTAATCATATATTATCTATGATAGGTTAATCATTTCCATAAATAACCTAAATTGCTATAAATCTACAATAAAAACATAGATAAAAATCCACCATTACTCCTAAAATGAAATCCCACAGTATTCTATTTTCCTTAGGCTTATAGTGTTCCCAAAAGAGCTAACGTCTTCCAAAATAACATTTATCACTTAATCACCAAATCATTTTCCTTACTAAGGATATTCATTTGATAAGACATAAGATCCCAAATCATCTTATTATTGATCAATGAAATCATATAACTAAAAATAATTTGTCACACTAACCATGGAATTCACGTAGTCCAGTGCTAGGCAATAAATCCCAATTGCACATTGGTTGTGGGTTCAATTCTTGCAGCTTTGTCCGACGTGGCGGATTTTCACATGGTCTTTGTGTGGGTTTTTTTTCAAAAACTATATTTTATATCATTCCCAAAATAAGATAAATTCCTCCAAATAACAATAAAATAATTTAACCAAAAATATTATCTAATACCTTGCATTTTCATCCCTAAAATTAATAACCTATAATTGCATTAAATTCAAGGATCATATAAATCTAAATGATTCATTATAAATATATCTACATAAGAAAAGATAATTCTTTCTCAAATAGAATTTTCACATAACAAACTACATGGTTACACATAGAAGAGAAAAGTCTTCAAATATAATCCCATCATCAAAGATTACTAATACTTTTATACATTTTTCCATATATTTATTTCCACATAGGTTCTTCCTAGACTATGAGGTTATCCTATAGAATAGGGCATTCGCCCGTGTAATTCCCAGGCCCCTACATTTACCAGAAATGACTATAAATGGAATCTTGGGATCATTTTTATTTTCATCCATAGTACACTTCATTATTTCTCTGCAATTCATTACATTATGTACTTCTTTCCCACACATAATGCATTTCATTGTTCTTTTGATACACTATCCTCGGTGTCTCCTTCCACATTTCCTTCATGATGGAAATTGATCTTTCTTTTCTCCATGTTCTCTACGGTTGGAGCTCTTATCATTCACCACTATTCTCTTCTTTGTTTAGTGTGGGAGTTTTTTATTTCATATGTTATTTATTATATTTTTGGAATATGTACTCGGCATGAACACGATATCTTTTACACCATTCAACATTACATTTTGTTACTTAAGTCCACAATCGTGCCCACCTTGTACATCATGTTCAATGTTACTATGACTTCCTTGGAATCCAGCCATTGACTAACATAAGAAATCATTGAATGAGTCATAAAATCATTTAGAGAACATCATGAAAACTTTTGTTCAGTCTAAAACACCTTTGTATTATCCATGGTTATTTATTGTCATCTTATATTAAAATCCATCAAATTGGTTTGTAATGAAAATTTTAATTATCTTAAGCATATCCCATGGGTGTTTCATAATGATGATTGCAGCGAGGCCCATTGTAGTGTACTAGGATACCTCAGGTCATGCCCGAAACTCCATGTCCAAGACTTCAATCTTAGGTACATCTGTGCTATGGCCATCTCTACATGCTCGTATCCATACAAGGATGTATTTCTTAAAAAAACACATAATATTTACATTAAATTTTTTTTAAATGTTCTACTATACTAATCCACAATGTCTATCTTTGGGTAGTGTTTTCTAATGTAAATTTTTCTAAATCAAGATTCCATGGTTTGTACTAATCTTTCTCGGATACCAACTGTAACACCCCAGCCCTAGTTACCCAGAATCGGTAAATTATTACATAACATTGTCATGATGAAAGGAATCATGTCCCAAAAGACCAATCAGTTTAGTAGCCTTGTAAGTAATAGATACATACATATGTTTTACATTATATTATGAAATAAAAAAACAACATTGCGTCCCATTTGAACACGATTATATCCCTTAGCATATTCCTACAGGTTAAACATAATATAATTCTTTTTATCCTGGGAAAAATAAAACATACGAACTCGGTGATCTCATATTCTCAATAAGGATAACAATATAATAGAAACTGTCATAAATATAAATAAAATTTAAGGCAATGTATACGACTAGAACAGAAGCCTTTAAAAACATAAACTACAACATAATGTAGAAAAGATAAATCAGATAATTCCATTTACATATTTACATTGATATTATACTAGTCAAATAAACAATAGTAATATCAATAGAAAATTTCATATGAATATAATCCAAAATTCCGGATGTCATAACCACATAGTCAATGCCTCGTGCCAATACTACAAATAAGATTTTGTCAAGGCAATTTGCAAAGACACTAGTATGTCTAATGAGACCTTCCAATGCATTGAGGAGATACAGAGGGCTCCACCCTTCACTTACTAAGTCCAATACATTCCTTATATGAAAAGGATGAAACATAATCTACAAATACGTATTAAAAATAGCATAAGAAATGTCAATATTTTAACCACAAACCATTAAGGGTATAAAAATATCACATCCACATTAAAACATAACTCATTGAACACAATATCTAATATTCTATTATAATAAAACATCAACAACTGATAATAATGAAGGATAATGACAAAAATGAAAATAATCATCAAAACTATTTGAGAGAAATATTCCCATTTTTCTTGAAAACATTTAAAAGTCTCACTATTTATCAAGAATATTTTAAAAATAGAATTTTGAATCAATGTGTCCCATACTACTTTGAAATTTTTAAAAGGAATATTATTTTTATAACATTAATGTTCATATAAACAAATCCTTAATACCATTTTTTAAAACATGGACATTAATGAGAATGATTTAAAAGAATAAATTTTTAAAACATTTAAAATGATATTTTTGTTATAGTTCCAAAAAAAATGAGAGATGCTTGAATAAATATAAATAAGGTCATAAAAACATTATAATATATTGAGAATAAATTATTTATGATATACTATGTCTATGTACAACATATGCACCAAATAAAAGTTAATTGGTGCATAACATCAAATAAGTCTCAATGGAATGTAAGTTGAGTTGATTTACCATATAATTAATGTATTCTTGGGTTAATGATAAATAAATGACATAATTATGCATGAAAATTATAAATACACTCAATATGATTGGATATTCAGTGTAGATCAATCATAGGACATTCACACATACTGTTGTAAAAACAAAATCAATGACTTGGATATTTAACTCAATGAATAGAAATTGAGTTAAAATTACTCTTATTATGTTCATATCGATGACTTGAGAATTTATAAATGGAGTGATTATGTGTATCAAAAGTATATCCACACCAAGAGGAGTGGAAATTACAACATAAGTAAATAAATATTGTTCTCACAAATAATCTTGGAGTAAAATAATCAATGAAGTTTTTGTAAAACCGAATGAGTGGAAATTGAGATTTGAAATTCCCTTACTAATTTGGTAACTTAAGAAACATACACCCCATGAAAGAAAGTTAATTCAAGTATGATTTAAATACCCATAAATTAAGGTTCATTACGCAATCAATTCAATCATGAGCAAGACATACACCACAAAAAGGTAATAGTGCCGAATATAGGTTGACTATCACGGGAATAAAAGTCAGTTGAAAACCCCTTACCACATTGTAATCAATCGATTCGTAAGACCAGAAGTTAATAACCACCAAATTAATCTCATAATACCATGAGTATAAATAGAATCATGATAATATATATCAAGTGGCAGCACACAATACACCACATGCAATAAATAAGTTGTGAACAACGGAAATCTCACGAAATTAAAATGAGATAAGAATCCTCATACAATGTACTTTTCCTTAGTCGAGGGAACGTTAAACTCATTTACAATAGTTAAATAATAATAATTAAATTATACTAGAACCACATACATAAATATGATACCATATATGATCTTCTTATATTACTTTGTCTATAATATTTTATTTGTATCATTATTTTCGGTGTTAACTTATTTATATTTCTTTATATGTTTGGTAACATAAGTCATGTTTGTTATGGATAGGATTTATTTAATTCATTTACATAATGATATCAAGTATTTAAACAATATTTTTAATTATCAAATGAAAATTAGTCTTGAATGGTTACGATGGGGAATGACATCTTATCGCGTCATGGAGACTGTAAGTCGTACGCAAGCACGATCGACAATATCAGTTTTTGATGGTGAAATAAAATATAATTGGATGGTATATCATATATAAATAATAATTAACATGACATATGTATTATTTAAATTAGTTATACTCATTATTATACCCATCAAAATAATGATGTTTTTGAATAACAAACTACACCATGATGTGGAGACGGTAAGTCTTACGTAGGCACGTATGTTGACATTATCATTTATAGGATGGATAGAATATTGAATATGGTTTTACATATATATAATTAAATCACAGTATGTAGGATATACTGGATTCTTTATTTTGGAATGTAAACTATTAATAAAGAGAATGTGGAAGATGAAAAGAACTTGAAATAGGGTGGTGAAATTATTACCTCTTCTTCAGGTGTTTCCTATTGAGTTGATCAAAAGGGCTCCATTGGTTGGCTTTATGATCAATGTATGGCCTATAGGATGATTTGATGGATGTTGGAAAGATATTATGTCAGGGTATGGTTGATAAAAATGGTGTTGGAGGTGTGAAATTAAGAGAATGGGAAGTACCTTTTTATAAGAGAGGTGAGGGTCACTTTAGGAAAAGCTTGAAATATTATTTTATAAAAAAAATAATTTTCGGTTTCAAATGGATACAAAATAATTTATTTCGAGGATAAGGTGTGTATGGATCTATAACCTCTCTACCAATCAGGTTTAGACAAATTTAGGTTTCCATATTAACCTCCTCATTTATATTTAACTATTACTTTGATAGTTTAACTTTTACCGTGTCTTCTTGTATTCTTACACTATATGGATAATAAACTAACTATAAACTTCCAAATGAACCTCAAGTGGTTTATTAATGACATATATAATATTATATAATCACTTTGGCTTAAACGTAGAGTTCTAAGAATATTATATAATTTAATAATATAATATATTTTTTAAAACCCCATTTAGGTCAATTTTAACACTATTTAGTTTTTTGTTTTTTTGAAAGTCATAAAAACATGATTACTTCGAAAAAGATACATTAAATCAACCCTAACATGTCATATTAACCTATAAATATCGTGTATGTCATAACAAATTTGAAATTATATTTATTTAAATATTTTTAATACTATTTATTTTTTTGTTTCATTAATAAGGTAATTACTGCATCATCAATGCGTTATAAATAATTTTAATTATTTAACGTATAAAAATTATAAATAAAATATCACAATGTATGCAATATTTTTATATTTCTACTGAATATTTATAGTACAATTTATCGTATGTATGACCCTATATTAAAAATGGTTTAGTTATTAAACATTGAATTTAAAACTTTTAACTCTTCATTAAATAAAATAATAATAAATGTCATAATGTAATCCAAGTAATACAAAAGTATAATATCTTATTCCTAAGGATGTTCTTGGTAGAATAAAACTTATCTAATAGACTTAGTTAATGTGTTAGGGTAAGTATAATATCATTTAACCCTTAATTACCCTATTTACTTTTAATCATGGTAAATAAAAATCAAAAGTTACTATTCAAAAAAAAATTATATTCATCATCTTGAACCACATTTTACATACTTATTTAAACTGTTTCTCTCAAATTTTTGAAATTAAACTCATAGAAGCGGTAAAATTATGTTTTATGGAAATTTGTAAATGCTCCTAGGAAGTGGGTAAAAGAGTGTGAAAATTTCAATAAACTTTTATACGTCTAATCTTATTATAAAAATAACACTAATTAATCACATTGAACTAATATAGGTATTATGTATCTATATTGGCTTAAATAAATAAAATAAATAATTATTTAATTAAAAAGTCTGTATTTAATCAATAACGTAGTGTTTTTCACTATTCATCAAAAATTGAATGTTTTCAGAAATATACCAAAAATTAAACCTAAGATAATGTTGATGTTCCAAATTCAAAAATAAATTCTATTTTACCAAATGAAAATAATTGAAGTAGAATTAATTAATTTAAAAATTATTCTCATTTTCAAAACCAAAAAACTAGTTTTTATGAAGTAAAATCTATCAAAAGATTGGTATTTATTTATGTCAAATTTAAATGTTAAATAACATATAATGACCTAAATTGTATTAAATGATAGAAAAATAATATGATTAAAATTCCAAACCATTAAAAATTATAATTTAAGACTATAATTGTTTCGATTATAAGACGTTTTTTTCAATTAAATTTTAATATTTTTCAATATTTTTCAAAATATGAATGTTATCATAAAAGTACAAAAAAATTATCCAAAACATATTTTTATATTATTATTCTAAATAAAATTTAATTTAATTAAATTTAATATTTAAAAGTAATAAATATTGGTTTTAAAATGGGTTCTCTATTAAAAGGTGGTAAAATCACATTTTTTACAAAATACTTCTTTTATATGAAAAAATGAATTTGTTTTTATATTATGTATAAGAATCACATTATATCGATTATAAAATTATATTGAGTATAAAAAATTAAAATTCAGTTAATACAATTTATAACCGCTTTTGAACGGCAAGATTGGTATGTCATGGTGCACTCGAACTCGGTGTTAAGTGTAGCTCAATCGATTGAATTACATTAATGAAAATAACTTACTACGAAATATTGGGGTGTTAAAAAACTCAATGAAATTATTTAAGAGTCAATTTCAAGTTAATCCTCAAGCTCATATACCCATGATGATATCTGTAACAATTAATAATGATTGAAAAAAATTCCTTGTATACTAATTTATATAATCTAAGCCCTGATACCAACTTACAACATCCCAAAACCAACACTTCTGGATAATGTGAATAAAAAAAATATTACATATTTGGATTTGATACAAATATATTTGACCCAATTTTGTACATCCCAAACAAAAAAGCCCAATTGAAAAGTTGGTCAACATACATGCCCAAGGAAATTATAGGTGTAGAGTTTTATAATATTTGGAAAAAACCATTAATAACATGGGTTCTTAATCAAATGGTTCATAATGGTTTAGCATCATATCCTGCAAAAATCTTCACACGTGATAACCCCCCTGTAGATTCCTACGTTTTCAAACCGAGATAAAATAAGAATGTTTTTGATATTTTTCATTTTACAGATGGATTTGTATAAAATCAGGATTCATTGTGATGTTTCAATAGTTGGGAAAGTTTAATGTGCAGAAATTTGTGTTCGTTAAAGGTTTAAAGAGTTTCCCCGGTTAATCAAGGGGTTTTAGGGGTTCCAGAACTGAAAAATCATTTCTAATGAGGTTGCATAGGGTGCATGGTTTCTCTGGAAACTATGCATCCCATATTTGTTACTCTGCACAATACTTATACTGAGGAAGTGGTGTTTTCATGGGATTCACAATGTTACTCAATCTATATGGTCCAGCCATGAGAGTTACTCCAGGTATCAATAATGAGGTGCACATGATGCACATGGTCTGTCAGACCGTGGGGGTCAAACTATGTGGTTTAACCAGATTTAAATTTCGATTTAAATTTAATTAAATTAAATTCAAAATGACATTATGTAAATGGAGATGAAATAGAGAGTTTATTTTAATTAAATTCAAGGATAAATTGAATTTATATAAATGATATGAAATGGAGGATTTATTTATTCAAATTGAATTGAAAAGAATTTTAATTAAATGCTGTGTAAATGGGGAGTTTGGGGTTTATCGATGATTTTTTTAATAAATTATATCAATAACAATATAATTACCATTATTATTATTATATTAATTTTATAATAATATTATATTTATTTTAGGTTTATAAAAAACATTGGGAGGAATTTGGATCTCATGAGGGTCGAAACCTGTCCCTGGTGGGTGAGACGAGCAACCCCCTACTCTCTCATGGTGCATCGTGCAACACCCCTAATACGACTCTAACTTCATGTGGCCATCTCCTCATTGTCTCTTCACAGATCTTGTATTTCTCGTCATGGTAGGACCTTATCCAGTGTATCCTTCTACACATCCTCCATTTAAGATCTTTATCACTTGTTTCCAAATAGGCTGAAACCCCAACTTCAGGAATGATTTGGTTTCATTGATTCTTCGGGTTATAGGTGGTGAGGAAGATGTATTGAGGCCCGTTTGTCTGTATTCTGACAACCCCAAAAAAATGTAAAGTAGTTCGTCTTGATTCTGTTCATCGTTGTTAAATTCAGATACTTCTATATACAAATTATTTTATTTCACACCATTTAATATAAGTTTCCACGGGTTATATGTGTTTCTGGTTATTAATTTGATATATTTTGGTCCTCACCGCATTAATTATTGTTGCCAGATATTGTTGTATGATGTTTTCACCAATTTCAACTGGGAACACACAATTTTGATGAAGTGTGTGCACGTTATTGGAGTGTTTCTTGACATAATAACCATCGTCTTGGTCAATTATTTGAGTTAGGGTCCTCCACCATTCTTTAATTGGATATTTAAAATTTTGTATTTACAAAATTTGATAAATTTGACTGCAATGTTGGAAATAATTTTTTATTTGTTTTAAATGATTTTTTAGATAACTTAACCACTATTTTCAAATAAAATACCCCAAACGGAGGTGTGCATCCATCAAGCTAAAAAATTGGTATTAGATTGACATGTTTTCCAAGCTTTCTCATATGTTTTTTCCTATGAATTCCTAGTTAGAGGAATCTATGTAAATTATAGTAATGTGGTTTTCATAGAAAAGATATGTATTTCCTCATCTACATGTTAACATACTTGGTATAAATGGTTCATATGATCTTGAGTGGAATTAAATGGGGTTTTAAACCAATGTGAAATGAAATAATATGAATGGTAATAAATTGTGGGGTAGGCTATGTGATTGGAATATATTTTAACTACAATAATGAGAGGGTATACCTATTGGATGAATGGGTTTTTAATGGGGGATTTATTGTGAGACCAAGGGTTTGTTTTTTGAGACCTTCAATGAGAAATGGATAAAACTAATATCATGATTTATTATGAGTCATTGAGTGGGATACGTGGAGATAATTAGTTGTGCATTAATTATGTTCTTTGAAATTGTAATTTAAATAATAAATCTGGGAAAATAAAATTGGATAAGTTGAGAAAATTATAAGTGATTGAATTAGGTCCATTTTATAATCTTGTCTAGAATATTAATTGTTGGATTAATTATGGAAAGATGGGAATAGAATGAGATAATTAATTCTGGAAAATTAATTATGGAATATGTATTCTGATATTTATCAATTAATTGATGAATTATTTATTAGATTAATGAACATAGTTAATTGGCAATTTAATGAATGAAATGGATTCGTTTAACTTATTGTTGAATTAGAAATTGTATTGTGGTGGATAATTATTTAGAAAATAAATTATGTGATAAATAATGGGAACATAATCATTCTATATTTTGAAGTACAAATTGTAATGTGTTCATCATACTTTAGAGTAACAAGCATATGAACGTGGTCGTTCTAAATTGAGAAGTATTTATAGTAACATGGTCATTATATATATGAGGAATGAGAATAGGTACATGATTAATCTATTTGGGAGTAAGCAATGTTACATTTTCATCATACTTATGTTTTTTATAATTGTAACATTAGATTTATTGTGTGACATTAGGGAATGAAAATAAAGGTACTCAAAGATATCACCTCACGTTAAATGTTTTTATCTCTTGTATTAGTCAAAACATGTATTGAGATATCATATCACCTTTGAATAATTATGATATTTTCTTCAGTCTAATAAGGAATGAAGATATAATATTATAGTTACATACTTCAGACTCGAGAATGAGCTATAGTCGGTATTTAGATACGATATCACCTACAATATTTTTGATTTTTACTAGAACCGATGTAGGTATGAAGATATCATATTAATTAATGAACCTATCAGGATCCGATATGAGTTGATGTATGTTTTTAGGTATGGGTATCCAAAGGAGACTTGGAGTTATGAAATGAGTAAATAAAGATTACTAAATAATGTGATAACCAGTTCATTATACATTATTTATATATATATAGTCCCCATTCAAATTCTTATTATGTCTAAGAGTTGAAGCAGGTGTCACCATTAGGCACCCATTTAAGACCTGGATGGGTTGTTGGTTATTTTTTCAACTCTTGTATTTATTCAATATACATACAAAATATTTAATTTTACTGTATATTCTAGATTGAGATAGACACCAGTGGTCTAAGCGTACTATGATTTATATCTCACACTTTATACATGATTCCATTTCTCTAGGGTACTTGAGTATACATTTTATTTCTGAGGACCTTGGACTTTTCTTTTATATTTGTTGAACCTAAGAGTTATGAAAAAAGGCCCGAGAGATAGCTCGTGATGCTCATGGAGACCACCCTTGTTTCTTTGAGCCTTTTCATTTTTTTGTACTGATATGTAAATCATGTTGTTTTGATTATTTATTTTTTCGATATGTATCACCAGGAAATTCATACATTGTATAAACTATCATTGGCCATTTCCATTATTATGTTGATATTTCAATTGTATTCTTCTGTTGTGATTACTTATTTATAAATTCTTACACTATTTTCTTATATTTATATGTGTTTATACATCTTTATAAACAATAATATTATTGTATAGTCTACCCACTAACTATCCTTACATCCCCACCGCTAGTCGACATCCTATTTTGTATGGGGAGGTGTGCTATAATTCATGTAGCGATTGGTTTGGATACTGCATCGATAGTAAGCTAGGTCAGAACTTTACAATGTGGTATAAGAGGGAATTTTTTTTCCATTTTCATTTAGTTTTGGGTGGTTAGAAAGGATTCTAGGAATGTGTGTGTGCTTGTTTAATAGTGGTGGTTTGGACTGATCACCCCACGCATGGGAAATGACCAAGTGTCTAGGGTTATGAATTGATGATTATGTTGTTTTTTGTTACAGTTGATGTGATTTCACCTTGGGTGACTGGTGTATTTTCAATTGCTTATTGATTATTTAATTTTTTAAATTTTCTTTGTCCTGATAAGCCTTGAATGTTTCATTAAATGCATCATATAGGAATGTAGAAAATCATGTGTTGTGCATATGATATTTCACGTATTTCCATTAGTAGGATGCATGCTAATTCTAATTGTGTGCCTTGGGTGGAATTCCATGATTTGAACTTATTTAGCATGAATTTTTTTATAACAATTGTAGATGATTATATAACACACTGCCTCTATTATTAGCATGTTATTCAATTTTTCCACACTTCTATTTTACAGAATATTTCATTGTCACTACTTATGAAAACATGCTAGAGTTGTCTAGAATTGTAAATAACTACACAAGAGGAAGTTTTTTTATTGTATATATTAAGGGATCCAGTTTCATTTATATGGTGTATACGTGACATATATCTAGAAGAAATGGTAACTCGGGTATTTGAATAATTGAAAATGTGGCTGCTATAGATATATATTTTTAAAAATAATTGATTTGATTAAATTGGAGCCTAATTCCACCTATATATTATATGGTCACTTTATGGATTGATAGATGGCCACTCATATCACATGGTGGATTATCGTAAGAATATAGATTTTAATAAAGATGACCCTCATAGTTAGACCTCTGATTAAATGTAATTTAGATTTTATTTTGCCTATTTATGATCAACTAACAATAAATGCTAAAAGTGGATGTTTGATATAGCTTGTATATTTTGTTCGTGTGGTGTTGATTGAAAACCAATTGCCTTGTTGTGAAATAGTACTTGTGGGTTTGTTAAAATTCCTTCAAATGATTAATGGTTTAAATGAATTAATTAAATTGGTAAAATGTAGAGGGGCGTTGCGCCTTATAAATTTTGTTCAGTGTGATCAAGAGATAGGGTTGACACATATGATTCCTAATGGACTAGCCCATGGTAGGTTCCACCATTATGTTCTTTATTCCTTGTTGATAATGTGATCTTTTATAGTTGGTGTCATTTCGGTGATGTTGTCTCTAGTATGACTTCTATGTTTTAAATGAATCCTTTGTTCAGATTGGTGGTTATTGTACATTAACTCTTGTTATGTGAATAAGAAATGAGTAATGCATGGTTTAACATGTTAGAAGACTTGGAATGTCTTCATATGAGTTATGGTTGTTTGAGATGATGTGTTATAGGTTTTTATGAACTCAGGGTAGTATGTGTTAAATTATGCCGAACTGTCGAGTGGTCAGTGTTGAAACAAACCATTTGAGTTTAGTGTGATCATGGAAAATTGATATGTCATTTATGTTTTAAGTTTAAATTTATAGTACGGTGACTGGGGCATTGGGGAATGTTTGTCCCACTACTCAAGTTGACTTTTTGGGCCTGGGTGTTCTGACACACCGGTCAGTTTATGATTTCAATATTAATACGAGATATTGATGTGGTGATCATGGTTCGTGGAATGTAAAACATGTGTTAATAGTGTTTCTGAATTATTGAACATGTGAGAATGTTTTATTTTCTTTCCACAACATGGAGCCACTTAAGGTGGGTAGTGTCACATCAGTTCTGGTGTATGTGTCCGTGCTTTCATGGAATCAAGACTTTGATAAGGATGGTGGTATGTGCAAACCATTTGAAACATTTTTAGTTTAACGAAGGATTTTCGTGGTAATCATTGAAATAAACCAGATTACTTGTGTGATATAATCATCAAGGTTTCGTTGATTGTGGGTCAGCAGGTGAAGCTGTGATTTTTTATTGGAGTCGACCGATAATAGTTCGAATAATTTTTTTTGTGACATCGGTTTACTCATACGGTTGTCTTCTGAATGAGATGAGCATGACTGATATCCTGACATCATCCTAGAAAAACTAATAAATAATCACTCTCATGCCTCAAAAATATTTTAAAAATCTTCGGGTGGAATAATTGGTTATTCTCTAGGTTGTACACAGGATTCATGGGTCTCTAGGTTACACATTTATTTGTCTGGGGGTAGGAAAGATTTAAAAAATAGACTGTAAATGGATTCACTCAGGAATGTCACTGGATATCATGTAAGGACATCATTGTACACATGGTTGGTGATGGAATTATTTTAAAGTCATGTCAGTGGTTTAAGGGAGAGTGTGGGTGAATGGGTCGGTGACATATTTCAATGAATGAGTCGTGGTTGGGGAATTTGATGTCAAATGCTAAGATCATTGGTTGAAACCACCCATGACTAGGTAGTTGATGATAAGATCATGCATGTAGTTGTGTGGGCTTAGTTTTTCATTGTTTCAATGTTTTGGCTTCAATTTTGAGAATTGAATCAGTTTTTTATAGTCTTAGGCCATTGGTCTTGGGAAATGGATAAAGGTACAATTGGAGTTATGGAATGCAATGAAATTGTTAACATGAGTCTTGATGACCTTGGTGGGTTGGTTATTGTTGTGGTAGTTCCTAAAGTCTTCTCAGGGACAATATGTTTTAAGGTGGCTAGATTTTAGAGTCTCATGTTTTTGAATCGGGTTAATGTATGAAATATTTTGAACTTTTTTAATTAATGGATGGGTTATTTTAAATAAAATATCCAAGATGATGATCCGTGAGTTGGAAGCATTTAATTTGTTAACATCAGACTTAGGTAAACGCTCAAATAGATTTCTGGGTGGCTCAAAGGGGTTCGGGGGAACAAGACCTAGAAAATCCATTTTTAAAGACACTGTAGAGGGAAAACTATTTATCCAAAAGCAATGTGGCCCATAGCAGTGAACATGAGGTTTAATATTGGTGTGGTAGTGGTTTTCTGACCAGTTGGGTAAGTTTAGTCAAACTGTGTGGGTCTTCCATGTGAGGTACTCTAGGTATCTGGAAGTGGGCATAGAAGCTATGCACGGCCTATCAAACTGCGCAATTTACCCATATTTAAATTTGGTTATCTATTTAACTAAATTAAATTTAAAAAAAATTTAATTAAATGATGATTATATTGTTCATTTAATTTAATTAAATTATAAATTAGAGGAATTTAATTTAATGATGTCAAATATAGAATTTATTTAATAAACTGGTGATGAAATAAATTAATTAAATGATTTTTAAATGGGGAGTTTGGTGTTTACCAATGAATTATTTTATTAAAGCATAATGATAATTAAATAATTTCAATTATTATTATTATTATTATTATTATTTTACTTTTATAATATTATTACATTTTTTTATATTTATATAAACCTAGGGCATAATTTCCTCATCATGAGGCATGACACCCCTCCGTGTTGGGTGAGACACATGACCCCTTACTCTCTCATGGAGCGACGCACAACACACCCACTATGGCTCACTCTTCGCATGCTTGTATCCTATCAGTTTCATCACACTTTTTGTCTGTCTCGGCAATGTATGACCTTATCCAAGGGTCCTATTCTTCGTATTGGACATTTCATATCCCCATTACTCATTTTCCATTAGACTGAAACCCTAGGTTTGGGATTGATTCAGTTTCATAGATTCATTACGTTCTAGGATCTGTAGAAGATGTCTTTATTCCCATTGGACCCAATTCCAATGAACTCCTCAGAATGCGATGTGGTTCTTCTTATTTCAGTTCACTAACATCAAATTCCGGTAAGGCTATATACCCTTTATTCAGTTTCACACCATTTATTAATGGATATCATGGGTTATATGAGACTTTGGTATTTAATTGGTTCATGTTGTTCATCTCCACACTAAATTGGGCTTCTAGATATTGTGGAAGGATGGTGCGATCAAATCCAAGTGAACACATACATTTTTATAAACTACAAGTTTATGAGAAATTTTTTTGAGTTATAAAGTATTTTATTGAAAAATTATTTGATGTTGGGTCCTTAACCTTGCTTTAGTTTAAAAAATGATGTTAGTGTTGATTTAATGCTAATGAGAAAATTGACTTCAATGTTGAAGGAATTTTTTTGGCGTTGAATTATTTCTACATTACAAAATAATTTTTATCCACTAATATCCCTCCAATGGAGGTGCAATACCATGAAAATAAAGTCATAGTGATAATATAGATATGTTTGTTTAGATTTCTGATATGTGTTTTCATATATTTTCCAAGATAAATGAATAAATTTAAATTAATTTAAAATGTTTTCCTTGATTGGATATGTATTGAATCATTTACATTATAATGTAACTGGGTTAATTTATTTCATAGGATTATAGTGGGATTTAATGTGTGGGTAAACCCATGTGAAATGAAATAATGTAAATGGTATTAAATTGGTGGGTAGAACATTTAATAGGAATAGATTTTAACTACAATAATGATTGGGTATACTTATTGGATGCTTGGGTTGTGAATGCGATGATTTCTAATGATACAAAGGGAATTATTTTGAGACCATGGAAGGAAAATTGGGAATATTAATCATAGTATTGAAAATGATTCATTGAGTGGGATAAGTTGATATAATTAATTGTATATTAATTATATACTTTGATATTTAATATAGATAATTAATCATGGGATTAATTATGAGATATTGAATTGGGAAAATTTTGATAATAATTTCTGAATAAATTATGTGCCTTTGATAAAATGATATAGATAATTAATTCTGGGATTAATTTTGAAATGTAGAGATTATAATGAGATAAATAATTCAGGAAAATTAATTTTGGAATATTAATTGTGATATTTATTAATTTGTAGAGGAATTAATTAATTGTTTAATGCACGTAGTGAATTTTTGAGTTAACAAAGTGAAGGGATGTGTTTAACTAGTTTTTGAACTAGTAATGGTGTTGTGGTGTATAATTAATTGGTAAATTAATTATGTGATAAATAATAGAAACATGGTTATTATAAATTGATAATTATACATGGTAATGCTGGAGTCGAGGCTTTTCATTTCTCCAAAAGGATCATGGGTTGTGTTTGTTTTCAATACACTGATGGATGATTAGGGAGATTATAAGTTAATGGGTAATGTAGTTCAGGCAGAAAGAATTTTTGACGGTGACATCATTTCGTAGTGTTTTTCAAATTTTTGAGTTCAAAATTTAGAGAATGGAAAGCATTGAGAAAAGTGGTTCTTCTTCGAGGCCTATTGAGAATGTGGGAATGGTAGGATTTTCATAGAGATGGCCTTCTTGATTTTTTTATTTTCAAAGATTTAAAGAACTGAGGCAGTGTGCTCTGAGATTATGGGAGTCCTATTTTTGAGATTTCCAAGAGGTATTCTTCTAGAATCAACACATCATTTATATGTAAAAGGGATTTTTTTTAAAAGACTATCATAAGGATTATGAAGAAATGATGTCTTGCGATTTCAGATGGTGTTTATTTGCAGTTACGATGAGCTTGATACACCAGAAATATCAGTAGGGCACTGCGGGATAGAGGAAGAACTACAAATTTGTTTTGATTGATCTATATTTCGCATCTAAAGATAAAAAGCTTGGCTATATTACCATGCCAATAAATAAAAGGCAACCTCTCTCCATTTTTACGAACATAAGAGAGAAAATTTGGAACAACTCTAACATTACGAAACAAGGGATGCTCCATGAAGCATGAATTCATTAAAACCTATAGCTTCGAAAACTATTCGAGTCTTGATCGAATTCAATTCATCTATATTTTGTCACATCATGAAGATGGGATGTTCCATGTTGCCTTAGTGAGGTTTTCAAAGTAGGTTTATCTATAAGGAAATGGTCTCCATGAATGCTTCTGCATTACGAGGCAGTAATCTCCTTGAAGTGTTGTGCTTAATGAGGTGGTTTTCTCTGTGAAGGGTTCATCTTTTCAAAGGGGTTTTGTGAATAGATGTTTTGAGAATCACTATTGAATGTTCATGGATTTCATTGTGCATCTACTCATTTCCTTGATGCACGTAGTGTCTCGTGCTGGACAGAGACAAAGAAATCAATATCAATCTATTGAAGAGACTTTGGGGTCAATGATCTATGTTATACTTCTCTCACAGTAGTGATCTTGAAGGAGTTTATAGATGTGTTTCAAGGGATGCAGTAAGCCATCCCTGATGTTTTTACAGGCATTGTGCCTAGCACGGAGTGACTGTCACTAAATTCTTGTACTCCACAACTGGTAATGATTATTTTACTTAGGTACGACCAAAAAACGGTCAGTGTATGCATCTTGGACCTATCCCTTTGCGTTGAACCATCTAAAAGTTTTGTGTCATCTCATTTATTTCATTTGACAGATAGAATTAATAGGTTCCTACCAATGTGGGAACAAGATCAATAACTATATGAAGAAAATTTTGACACCCTAATTCAACCCACCCCTCTCAGGGTGTTCTAGGTCCCTTCATGTTGTATCAAAGGCGATGTTAGTGGTGTTTGATATGTCTTTCCATCATGGAAAATTAATCCAATGTTGGTGGAGCCCCACCCTTCGATGGAAGTAATTTTTAGATTTGAATTAATAGAATAAGATCTCAACTAATATATCTTTGAAAGGATGTTTTATTTTTTACAGTGAAAAAAATACAAGTTACTGATCCAATTGGGCGGGCCATGAATGTTTCAGATAGGAAAATTCATGATGCAGAAGCTAAAGCCCAAAATGCTCTCTATATATCCCTTTCTAATCAAATCTATCTAAAGGTGATAAGATAAACATCAACAATTTCCATGGGGAATAAACATGAAAATATTTATGAAGTAGATAATGAATTGAAGGAGGCGAAAATAAAAGTAATTCAGAATAGGTTTGAGGATATGAAGATTCATCCTGATGAGAATGCATACTCCTTCTACAATCGAATTACTGAAGTAGTTAGAACAATTGTATTTTTAGGCGATGAAATAAAAGTCGTTAATATTGCGAAGAAAATATTGAGAAGATATCCACCCCTGTACAACGCAATGGTGTCATTATATGAGGACGAGATATTTCCAAAAATTCTTTGGATGATCTGTTGAGTAGCCTAGTTTCGTATGAAATGAGAATAAATCCAAAAGATGCCATGACTCGAGTGAGCATGGAAATGGAATTCAATGAAATGGAAAAACTAAGAATTTCAAAAGATAGTGGTTGTGATTATGATGAGGGAGGAGAAATTATTTATCTCATCTCCAAGATGTTCTCTACGGGAAAATGTAAATTTAAAGGGATGTTGTTTATGGATTTCTTTTGATGTGGCATGGTTGGGAACATTTCCTCTTAGTGATCAAGAATGTTCATAGATGAAGAAATTGAAGGTGAACACATTCTGTATCCTTATAAAATGTTTTTCAAAAATGGAGACTTCAAATCTAGTATGAACGTACATAAGAACATTCTTAAATGTGAAGAGGGAGATGATGATAATGAATTCTATGAAGAAGATGAACCCGAATTTAAAACTGGAAACCATGCTTCCATGGTGTACACCATTGAAAAGTCAAAACGATAATTATATAATGATAGAGATAACTAGATTAAAACTATGGAAGATACCATGTTACAACATATGGAATATTTTTGTATACATGAGAATAAGTGTAAGATATGAAATAAGTTGATATAAATGCTGGATGAATCCTAAGAATATGTTGATCATCTTGGAGATGAAATTGAATTGTTGGATGAACTGGTGAATGTGAAGTCTTAAATCCTCAAAAGGACATATGATGTAGTGGAACTAATTTTCAAAATATATTAATATGAAAAGTTTTTCAATTTCCATACCTTGATACTAGAGGAGAAGTCTAAAACAATTCGGGGACTTGAAGAAGAATATGTTAAACATATAAATATACTCAAAAGTGAATCAAATTAAAAAAAAAGCGAAGAAGAAAATAAAATTTTGCATGTTCTGAGATGATGAGCTACTAGAGAGAGTAAAATAAGGGTCTGATGTAGTTAAAATGAATTTTATAGATCAAACACCTGCACACATGGGAAATTTTGGAATTAGTTTTGATAACAAAACATCAAATGATATAAATAATGTGAACAAAAAAAACGGAAAGTTAAAAGTTTATCTTGTTATAAAATCACTAGAAGAACTAAAAAAGAGACCCTTAAATCAAACTAAAATGGGAGTAGAAGACAATCCATGAGCTTCAATGAATTACTAGTAGTGAAATGTTTTTCTCAAGGAAGAAGGTATAATGACAAATAGAATTGAGAAGAAATTTTCTCTCATGAAGTGTCACTTCTATGGATATCTGGGTCATACATTGTCATATTACGATGAGGAAAAGAACAATCTGATTAGGGGATGGCTAGAAGATCAAGAAAGGAAAAAAAATTAACATCCTAATAATTATTGAAGAAACAATTTCTATGGATATTGTTTTCATTATTCTATATTTGGCCATAAACAAATTTATTGAAGGCATATAATGGAGATGGACACCTTATACAAAATTCCAAGACAAGTCAATGCTCATCAAAAAGACATTGTTGTTGTATCATATTGGTTTTATCCTATAGTAAAATATTTTTACTATGAAGAACCCATGTAAACATTTGTGAGAATTTAAAGGCCATTAGTTTTCAACACCCAGTCCATGTTTTAATGGAATGAAAAGATTGAAATTTAGATATCCAACCATGTAGAGGTATCCCTAAAAGCTAAAAAATGAAACAGCACCTTGATTATGGATAGTGGGTTTTTATCCCCTATGAAAGGTAATGGAGACATGTTAATCAATTTCATGAGGATGGTTGGTGAGACAATATAGTTTGGTAATGATGGTGCTCTTATAATCAAACGCAGTGGAAGTCCTACACTAGCTAACAGATTGATAATGAAAAATTAAGTCCTTTAAGTGGATGGAATACATCATAATTTCATTAGCATGAGTAAAATATGTGACTGAGGACTTATAGTTACATTTAATCAGAAAGTTTGCGCTATCAAGGGAAAGACATTATATTCACTTATGAAAGGATGCATTACAGAAGGTAACCTATATTAGGTTTATAGAAAAATAAAACATTTTCTATTGGACTATTGAAAAAGAAAACAACATGTGGCATCAGAGATTGGGTACATCAATCAATAAGACATGGAGAAGATATCAAAACTGAATATTATCATAGATATTCCAAACCAAAATTTTGGGTGTCAAAATTCTTGTGATGCATGATTTCAAGGAATCATGGTCTATATTTCATATCATCCATAGAAAAAAAGGTAATCTCATATTCTTGATCTCATTCATAAATATGTATGTGGCTTGATAAATGTTTTAAAACACATAGAGAAAGGTACATTGTCATTTTCATAGTTGATTATAGTACAATGGCTTGTATAATGGTTATACATAAGAGTTTACATGTTCTTGAATGCCTGAAAACATATCATCGAATCACCGAGAATGATACTGGATGAAAAATCAAAGTGCTACGATCTGGAAATGGATGGTAATACATGTCCATTGAATTTGAAAATTACCTGAGAATCTTGGGATACAACATGAGGTAGCTGTAGTGAAAACACCACATCAAAATGGATTTGTTGAGCACATATATCGATAGGTGTACAATATGGAATGAACTGTGCTGATTGAGACTTGTATTCCTCCCAATATGGAATGAACTATACTGATTGAGACTAGTATTCCTCCAAATTACTGGAAAGATCCCATTCAATATGCAGTGTTTATAAAATGTCGAACATGGATTTATATTGTTGAGACGAAGACAACATCTCTATTGTGGCATGGAAGGAAGCCATCATTGAAATAATTTCGTGTTTTTTTGAACTAAATAATTATTCAGAATAAAATAAAGAAAACAATGTATGTATGGTGACAATGAAGACAATGGAATATTACATTGATACTCAATGAATAGTAAAGCCTACAAATATTTTTACAAGGGAATGGGAAAAATTGTGGAATGAAGCGATGTTAAAATCATTTAAAATAAAACCCAAAATTATTTGAGTAATTCGTAAAGAATATGAAGAATAAGATGAACATGGAGAAAATTCAAATAGAGAAATAGATGAGGGTGTAAAAAAATCTCAGAATGCACATCATGATGTTGAATCTGAAGAAGAATCAGAAGAAGAAACCACAACCAGAGAGAATCTAGTCAAACCCCAAAAGAGAAATCAAACAGTATATATTGACTAGTCCAACATTAACAGGGATAAGAATGCACCAATATAGACATGGATAATGAAGAATAATGCACAATATGATTTTTTATCAGTTGTGGAACCATCCTTATTGGAATAATCTGCAAATGATAAATCATTGGTGAAATCCAAGAATGAATAGTTATATTATACTGACATGAATCAGACATGGGACCTAGTAGAGCTTCCCAAATCTCACAATGTGATTCGTACAAAGAGTATATTCATGAAAAAAAATTACGAGCATGGATATAAGGTCAAAAACATTTCGCGATTGGTTTGTAAAGGATAATCACAAATTGAAGGTTTTGATATCGAAGGGACATTTTCTCCAGTAGCAAAGCTGAAATCAATCATGTTATTTGATGCCACAGAAATCCAGAGAGGTTATAATGTTTATCAAATGGATGTCGATAGAAAATTCTCCAATTGTTTTTTGGAAGAATAAGTCTACATCAAACAATATATGGGCTTCTTGCTATGAAATGATGAACATATGGTTTAAAAATTAATGAAAGCTCTCTATGGCCCGAAATAGGCACCATATTCCTGGTACTATTGGTTTGACTACTATATGATAAATATTTATTTTAATGTTTAAGGAGTGGATCACAATCTCTACCTGAAGGAGTATATAAAGGATCAATTCATTATATTGGTATATGTGGATGATATTATTTTCAGTGGAATCAGGAAGGGATAAAAGGTTGAATTTTCCAATCACAAGAAATCAGAATTGGAAATTTCCATGATTGGTGTAATCATATACATTTTAGGGTTGTGGGTTCTCTAGAAGAAGGATTACACTTTCATTTCTCAGAAAGAATGAGTATGGGACATCTCTGGATCCCACAATGTATAGAAGAATCAAAGGATGCTTACTATTCCTAACAGCAACACGACCATATATTTTCATTGAAACATGCTTTGCATCCCATTTTTAGATTAATACAATGGGGGAAAATATGGAGGGCATGATAAGAATCATGAGGTACATTCACGATACTCATAATTATTAGTTATACTTTCTTCAGGAAGAGACTATTAACTACCAACATTTTTTTGATGCCGATTGGGCTGGAAATGTACTGGATAGAAAGTCCACCAGTGGTAGAGGATTTTATATTGGTAAACTTTAAGTAGGATGGTGGAGAAAGAAATAGAAAATTACATTACTTAGTACTGCTGAAGCAGAATATTTCTTTTCCACCATGGAATGCACTCATTTACTTTGAATTAAGAAACAATTGACTAACATAGGTAATGAGGTTAAACAACTAATGGTTATTCAATGTGTGAACAAGAGCACAATTGATCTTATAAAGAATCATTTTCATCATTCTCATATGAAACATATTGAAACTATATATCACATCATCGTGGAATGAGATGAACAAGGTATGATAAAAATGGACCATGTTAGAACCGATGAGAAAGTGGATGACATTATGACCAATCCACTATCAGTGTATTTTTTTGAGAAACATCATTTGAACCTCAGTGTTCAACCACATCCTAGTTCATAAAGAGGTAACAAAATTCCTCTCCCCCTAATATTTTTAACTATGTTAATCTATTTGTTGACTTTTTGTAGGTTTATGGGGGAGATACGATCTAGGGGGAGTAAATTTTGAGCTCTAAAATTTTCAAATACTATTATTTGGAATTATTGACAATGGGGTAGAAATAGATAAATTTAATTTTGAAATTTAGAGGGTAAAATGTTTTTATAGTTGGAAGCAGGTTGTAGAAGAATAGATATCTTCAAAGGAGAGAATGTGAACGGAGAAAACATTAAATTATTTCATGAAGAAGCATTAAGAGAATTTATCCGAACGAAGGATAACATGATTCATTTATTCCCTCTTGTTTTCTATAATGGAAATTTCTCAGGTAGACTTAGAGTGTTGGATGATTTGATTCTCGCGTAATAGGTATTGATAATGGATGTTTCTCTAATGATTTTTCTAGAGATTTCCAAAAAACCAAGGTGGGTATTATCTTAACATATGTTCATTGTTGCTGAAAAAGTATCATGATCTATATTTTTTTTCAATCCTCTCATGGATGATCAGGAAGATTTCATGGAAAGGGCTCATATAATTCAGTCTGAAAGACTTTTTGAAGGTGATATCATTTCCCATGGCTTTTCCAATTTTTGATTCCAATATTTAGATAATGTAAAGCATTGTTAAAATTGGTTCTTCATAAAGGCCTTATGAAAATATGCAAAAGGAAAGAGTTTTGTAGAGTTTAAATTCTTTATTTGTGTTTCACCAAGATATAATGAACTGAGATGGTATGCACTACGATTACAAGAGTTAAATATTAGAGCTTCACGAAAGGTATTCTTCTAGAACCAATACTTCATTTATATAGAAAAAGAATGGTTTTAGTGAAGACTAGCATGAGGATTATGATGAAATGACTCTTCGTGGTTTGGGATGATGTTTCATTTCAGTTATGATGATCACTGAAAACTGGAAAGTTCAAAAGAGCATTACGAGATAGAGGAAGTGTCATAGAGACATTTTGACTGATCTAGATTTTGCACCTCAAGAAGAGGAGCTCTGCGATTTGACTGTGCCTATAAATAAGAGGCCACCCCTATCCATTTCATATGAACATGAGAGAGAAAAATTTGGAATCTCTCTAACATTGAAATGTATGGGGTGCTCTGCGAAGCAAGGATTCTGGAAAATTTGATCATTGAGAAAAACTATTATATTATTGATCAAAGTCAATGAATATATGTTTTTTCACATCACAATGATGGGATTTTCTGCATTGGCTCAGTGAGCTTTGAAAAGTAGGTTTCTTGGTGAGGTTGATATATTGATGAAGGTTTATACCCTAAAATGGTAGTGATCTCCATGAAGAGTTTAGCTCTGTGAGGTGGTGTGCTCTACGATGTGGTTTTCTCTATGAAGGGGTCATCTTTTTGAAGGGGTTTTGAAAATAGGTGATTTGAGAATCAGTGTTGAGTGGTCAGGGATTTCTGTAAGCATGTACTCAGGTCTTTGATTCAAGTAGTGTGTCATGATGGATAGTGAAAAATACATCAATTCAAATATACTGAAGTGACCTTGAATTTGATAAACTGTGTGTTAGACATCTCTCACAATAGTGACCTAGTGGTAGTTAACGTATGTTTTCTGAGGGAAGCATCGATCCATCCCTGAACTTTTATAAGGGTTGTATACTAGCACAACGTGACTATGACAAAAATCTTGTACTGCACAACTGGGGAAAATAAGTGGATTTATGTACGACCAACAAAATGTCCGCATATGCTCCTTGGATGTAGCCCTTTGCAGCGAACCAAGTAAATGTGATGTGTCATCACATTTATGTTATTTGACAGACAGATTTAATGAGTTCCTACCAATGTGGGAACAATATCCCCATCATTAAGAAGAGAAACATTACACATGAATTCACCCCTCCCCTCTCAGGGTGTTTCAGGTCCCTTTAGATAACATAGTAATTATTCATATGTAAAATAGAATGTGAACATGGTCATTCTATTTAGGATTAATCATCGTACCATGGTCATATTACATACATATGTGATAATGGTAAGCTTTGTTTTAATGTGTGAATCTATAGAATTAAAATAATGTTACTATTAGAAATGACCCAACTTGATAATATTTCAATCTGTGGCATGAGTTGAATCACGTTTTGAGATATGATTTCCCATTTATTTACTTCAGTATATGGTATGAGTGGATGAAGGAATTAAGATATAATATAATATTTATGTACTTTGGAATCAGGCAAGAGCCTATATAAGTCCCCAGCCTTAAACATTACATAATCTTGAATTGAGTTAATAATTCATATTGATGACATTTTTAGGTATAGAGTTTTAGAGAATAAGGATGTTACTATTACATTACATTTCAAAAATTACAATTTAGACACTTCAACTCTACCCAATTTTTTTCACAATAATAAAAATCCTTAAATAAAACAATAGTTTTTTTCTTGATATAAATCTTCTTGAGTTATTCCTTACTATTAGACTTCCTTATACACTGTGAAAAACATTTCAAAATATTGGGATGATCATAAAAAAGCTTAGTATATGTTATAAAACTAGGAAATCAAATATTAGTCCATAAATACATTGAAATCATTCTTTTAAAACATTAATATACCACACAAAACCATTCTTTTTATGATTAACACATTGAAATCATAAATCATAAAGGTAACATGAGGCGTCTATAAAATACATACATTATAAATTCAACTACTAAATAGATAGAAACATTTGGAATACTCATCCCAATATATTCCCTAAATTGGATAAGAGAAACATCAACTTTTTCCTCCGTCACGTTACCCAATGCATTGGAGGGCTATCTCGGGTTCACCCGCCCAAGGTTTATCACGGAACCCCCCATATACGTAACCAATTCCCAAGAAGCATAAAATATTCATAACATATAAAACAATCATAAATTAAGTATAAAATTTCTTCATTTCAATCACAGTATATAATTTCAAGAGATTTAAATATTCAATCCATTTCCAAAACCATTTTAAACATTAAATAATTATATTTTTCAATCAAAGTGTCCCATTCCATTAGAAAATTTTACAGGAATTAATAATTTAAAAAATTAATGTCCCTATAAATAAATGATTAAAAACATTTTGAAAACATGGTAATTAATGAAAAAGATTTAGAACATTAAATCATTAAAACATTCAAAACAATTTTATAGTTAAAGTGTCCCTTTCCACTTTAAAGAATATATGAATAAAAATAAGTAAAGAATAAAACTAAATAAAACCTATAACATCTTGAGAATAAAGAGATTCCTGGAATAAAATGTCAAATTGTATGATATACACCTTATAGGATAATAACGGTGAACAATATCAAGATATGCCTCAATGAAGGGAAATTGAGATAATGTCACTCACAACGTACATATTATTACATGAAGGATAAATTAATGACATAATTATGTGTGAAAAACATTAATACACCATGTATAATTGGATATTACGTGTAAACCAATTAGAGGTCATTCACACATATTCATAGAAACACATATTCAAGAAGTAGAATCTTAACCCAGAGAATGAGAATTGGGTTTAGAATTTCCCTTACAAATATTCGGCAGTCTAACAACATCACATAAAATTTCTGAAAAAGAGTTGATGAGAGAGAAAAATGTATCTCATCACTTGGACATAAAATTTACAGCAATAAGGATTTATAATAACATATCCCAATATAAGATAATGAAATTAAAATACATAACAAAAAAGGTAACGCCCTGACCCTAGTTACCCAGAGTCGGTGAATTATTACATAATATTGTCATGATCGCCAAAGATCATGTCTCGAAAGACCGATTAGTTTAGTAGCCTTGAGAACACTAGATATATTCATAAGTTTTACATTACATCATAAAGTGAAAAAAACAACAACATCATGTTGTCTTCATATCCCCTTATACATTCCCTACAGGTCATTCATAAAATACTTCGTCAAATCCTGGGAAAAATTAACACATTGAAAGGGGTGAGCTCAGATGCACATTAAGGATAACAATATAGCATAAAACTTCATAAAAAACATAAACATTTAAGGCAATGTATAACTAAAGCCAAATACTTTTAAAATTGATCTTCAGCACAATATGGGAAAGATAAAATGAAATAATTCCATTTAATTATTCACATTGATATTCTACTAGTCGAACAATCAAATGCAATATCAATAACCACTTTCATAATGCTGGAATGCATAATTCCAGACTATCATAACCACATATTCAAAGCCTTGTGCCAAGACAACAAATAATATTTTGTCAAGGCCTTGTGCCAAGACACTAGTGTGTCTCATGAGACCTACTGATGCATCGAAGAGATATAGCGGGCTCCACCTGTCACTTATTATGTCGAATGCATTCCTCATATGAATAGGTTTAAACGTAACATAAAAATTCGTATTAAAACTAGCATACAAAATGTCAATACTTTTTCCATAAACCATGAATTGTATAAAAATAACACATCCATAGTCAAACATATCACAAAACCTTAAATACAATATGGATGTTTTGTATCATAATAAATCAACTTCAAATAAGCTTAAAATCCATCACATTATGTTTACATAGATGAAATCAATACTATTTGAGAGAAATATCTCTCTCTTTTTAAATCATTTAAAAGTAACATTACTATAAAAGAATACATTTACGTTGAAAATATTATTATCATCTTCTAAGGAAAGATTCAACAATTTTATAATGGCAGAAAATAGTCGCACACTCTGTATAAGTTAAAAATAAATTCTTACATTAATTCTGTAGAAAAGGTTAAAAAATGCCTTGTTTGGAAAATGACAGAAATATTCCTTTATAAACTTATTATAAAATGTAAAAAAGGGTATATATTACTTTAACCAATAGTCTATAAAATATTAAATATCATTTGAAATACAATTTTAAGAAACATGGATTGTTGATGATAAAGAGGTCCCAGTAGATAATTACGTATAAACAACCTCAGATAATGAAGAGATTGTAAAATTAACCTCCGATATAATAGTTAAATAATTGTTATTAACTTATTCAAGAATCATATATATAAATATGATATCATATATGATCTTTTAATATTGCTTTTCTAATATTATTTTAGTATTATCGTTGTTTCGGGTGTTAACTGATTCGTTTTCCTTTATATGATTTGTTATGTAAGCTATGTTTGTTATGGATAGGTTTTATCTTATTCATATCCAGAATTATATGAAGTCCTTATATATTATTATTAATCATCAAATGATAATTATACTTGCATGGATACTAAGAGGAATAAATCTCATCGCGTTCGTGGAGACGGTAGTCTGTACGTACGCACGAGTGACAATATCATTCATTTAATATAAAAATCGTGTATAATTGGATGTTATATCGTATATAAAGAATCATTTTAATTATATATTTATTATTTACTTAAATTACACATCATTATCATACCCATCCAAATAATAATGTTTTGAATAACAATTACACCACGATGTGGAGACGGTAAACAATGCGTACACACTTATGGTGACATGTCATTCAAAGGATGGATAGAATAATAAATATGGTTGTACCATATTTATAATAACATCACAATATATAAAAGATACTTGATTTATTATTTTATAATGTAAATAACAAAGAATAATGATGTTGAAGAAGAAAGGAACTTGAAAGAGGGTGGTGAAAACATCATCTCTTCTTCGGGTTCCTCCTTTTGATTTGATAAAAAGGGATCCTTAGGTTTGAATTAAAATCAAACTAAGGCCTCTAGGTCAAAATGAGGAAATTTGAGAAAATATATGGGTAGGGGTTGGCCGATCCAAAATGATTTGAGGGAATGAATTTGAGGGAAGGGGGAGTGCCCTTTTATAAGAGGGGTGAGGGGCACCTTAGGAAAAGTACGAAATATTATTTTATAATAAATTCATATTCAGTGTATAATCGCTCCAAATTGTATTATTTAAAGGTTAAGGTGTATATGGGTCTAAATCCTTTCAACCAATAGATTTTAGATAGGTTTGTGTCACTATATTAACCATATATTTTAGTTTTAACTCTTAGTTAAATAGTTTGACATTTACTATGTCACTTTTTAAATTTATAATATATAGGTAATAAACATACTATATACATCCAAGAGACCCCCAATTGGTCCATTAATGATACAACTATCATGATATAAGTCCTTTTTCCTATCCTTATATTTTTAGGAATTGAATATCAATTAATAATATAATATTTGTTTTAAAAACTAATTTATATCAATTTAGACAATATTTAATAATTGATTTTTGTTAAAGTCTTAACCACATTATTAATTAAAAAAAATTATGCAATAGTAACATGTCACATTATCCAATAAAATTATTGGATGGAATCAAAATGTTGAAATTATATTTATTTTAACATTTATAATACTAATTATTCGATTCTTTCATTTATAAGGAAAATACGACATCATTATTGAGTCATAAATAAGACTAATTATTAAATGTCATAAAATTATAAATAAAATATCATTATTTAGGAAATATTTTTATCATTATAATGAATATTTATAGTCAAAAATATAACATACATATCCTTATGTAAAAATTGTTTTGCTAAAAGATATATGCTTATGTAATTTTTGTATTTACTTTAATATAATTAACATAAAGTGTCATTATCACCTACAAGTGGCTCCATTGGGTCCCAAAATCGACACAATGATTCCCATGGTCGGAAATGTATCAAAAAATATGGTTAGGACATGTTTTTGGGTAAATTAATATTATTATAATATTATTTTTTTATCCTTATTTACAGAATTTACCCTTTAACCATGGTAAATAATATATTTACCGAAATAATTATTCAAAATGTCTAAAAATAGGAGTTACCTATTTAAAAAATTAGTATATCCTGATTCCAAATATGGAATCCATTTTTCCAAATTCCAAATATAGAAGTGGAATAAATTAATTTAAAATTAATTCTCGCTATCAAAACAAAAAGCGTTTTTTGAGAAATAATAACTATCAAAAGATTGACACTTGTTTATGTTTGGTTTAAATGTGAAATTATGTCTAATGACCAATATTTAATTAAATGGTGAAAATATATTCTAAATATACTTTAAATCCACTCAAATTCATAATTTATCACTATTAATTATTTCAATTAAAAAATGTGTTTTTAATTTTGTAATTTTTACTATTCATCAAAATATAAAAGTTATCCGAAAAGTACCAAAATTTTACCCTAAGAAAATTTCGATATTCTGAAACCAAAAATGCAGTCAATTTTGATAGATAAAATTTAAAATATTTCAATAAGTGGTTATTACTATTCATAACGGCCTCTTTGATTGGTCGCGGTGTGTTAGAATCTCAAAGTTGCGTACAATGCATGCTATTGCCTTATTCAAAGGGAAAAGTTTCGTGGAATCTTGGGGGGTTACGTTCTACCCTCCAAATAATTTCTTCTTAAAAATTCTAAAAATTACTGTATAAAAAGACTCAGGTGGTTCTTCATCATAAGTTCCCCAGGTTCCCACATTGCATCTTCCATCTTAAGGTTCCTCTATATAAATTTTAGCAGATGAGTCGTCTGGTTTATCAGCACTTGTTCTCTCGTATCAATAATACTTACAGGCTCTTCACAATAAGATAGATCGGGTTCTAGTTCTACTTCTTTATAGGATAGTACATGCATTGGGTAAGGCATGTATTTTCTCAACAGTGATATGTGGAATACATTGTGAACTTTGGAGAGACTTGGCGGTATCACCAACCGGTAAGCTACAACACCATTTAGTTCAAGAATTTTGAAAGGTCCTATGTACCTGGGACTCAATTTACCTTTCTTGCCAAAATGTATAACTCTCTTCCAGGGATACGCCTTCAAGAAAACATGATCTCCTACCTGAAATTCAAAATCCTTCCTTCTGTTATCCTCATAGGTCTTCTGACTACTTTGAGCTACTTTGATGTGGTTTTGGATTACCTTTACCTTTTCCATCATTTCCTCCACCATTTCTAGGCCTATGAGTTTTCTTTCACCAACATCATCCCAA
The DNA here is from genome assembly GCA_963277665.1 of Viscum album. Lineage (NCBI taxonomy): Eukaryota > Viridiplantae > Streptophyta > Magnoliopsida > Santalales > Viscaceae > Viscum > Viscum album. The sequence goes on from OY728148.1 coordinate 1,148,922,538, forward strand.
CAGGTTGGTGTGCAACATCTCTTTTCGTATAATGGTTCATATGGTGCTATCCGAATACTTGAATAGAATCTAATGTTATAGGAAAACTCTACCAGAGGTAAATATTGATTCCACATACCAAGAAAGTCAAGTGATCATGATCTAAACATGTATTCTAAGGTTTGTATTGTCCGTTCTGATTGTCTATCTGTTTGAGGGTGGTAAGCAGTGCTCAAAGGATGTTCAGTATTCAGGGCTTTCTGAAGGATTTTCTATAATCTTGATGTAAAACGGGGATCACGATCTGAAACAATTGATATGGGTACTCCATGAAGTCTCACAACTTCATTAATATATAGTCATTCTAGACGTCAAGTTGTAAATCTTCCCATATAGCATGAAAATGTGGCAACTGGGTAAGACGATCAACAATGTCGCATATTGCTTCGTTCCTTCTAGGAGTCTTTGGTAGTCCCATGAAAAATTTCATCATGATATTATCCAATTTCCACTCAGGTATGGGAAGAGGTTGCATGACAACTCTAGGATGTTGCCTTCCAACTTTTACTTGTTGACAAACAATACATCTTGACACAAATTCAGTAATCTCCCTCTTCATGTTGTCCCACCAAAAAGGTTCCATTAAATATCTATACATTTTGGTGCTCCCAGGGTGTATAGAGAAATTGGAACGATGAGCATTGTCCAAAAATTCCCTTTTTAGATCAGGTATATTTGGTAACACAAAGTCTCTTCCCAAATTTCAGAATTCCATCTTCATACACAAAGTCACTCAATCTCCCATCATTCACAACTTTAATCTTATTTTGAAACTCTTCATCATCGGTCTGAGAACAATGAATCCTTTGTAGTAAAGATGTTTTGGCAACCATTTGAAAAAGCATTGATGTTTCACCTTCCAGTGTTATTCCCATGTCCTTCTTCACAAGATCCATGAAAATTGTATCCCTTTGAATTCTCATATTTTTCAAAAATCAATGATCATTTCTTCACAAAGCATCTGCCACCTTATTTGCCTTCCTCGGGTGGTAGTGTATCGTGCAATCATAATCCTTGAGTAGTTCAACCAATCTTCTCTGACTCATGTTGAGTTATTTCTGTGAGAAATTATACTTCAAACTCTTGTGATCAGTATAAATCTCACATTTTTTTACCATAGATATAGTGTCTCTAAATCATCAACGAAAATATTACAACTACTAACTAGAGATCATGAGTAGGATATTATTGATCATGAATATTCAGCTATCGTGATGCATATGCAATAAATCTATCATTCTGCATAAGGACCCAACCAAGTCCATTATTGGATGCATCAATCTAAATAAAGAACCGATCATTCCCTGATGGTAGAGTCAATATAAAATAATTGAATAATATTCTCTTCAGTTCCTTGAAACATTCATCTCACTCTTTTTTCCAAACAAATTTAACCCCTTTAAATGTTAGATTTGTTAATGGGTTAGGCAACCAGGAAAACTTCTGTAAGAAAAGTTGATAATAACTTGCTAAACCAATAAAACTGCATACCTCAATTATACTCATCGGTGCTGGCCATTTTTCGATTGCCCTTATCTTAGAAGGATCAACAGAAATTCCATCCTTAGAGACAATATGGCTATGAAAATAAATCTCATGAAGCCAAAATTCACACTTGCAAAAATTCCCATATAATTCATTTCTTCTCAGAGTCTTCAGAATAATGCGCAAGTGATTTTCATGATCATTGTAGCTTTTTGAATATACCAAGATGTCATCAATAAATACCACCACAAAATCAACGAGATATTCTTTGAAAACTCTATTCATTATATCCATGAAAACATAGTATGTATTAGTCAGCCCAGAATGCATTACTATAAACTCGTAATGCCCGTAACTAGTTCGAAATGGTGTCTTCAGAATGTCTTCCTTCTTCACACAAAACTAATGGTATCCAGATCGAAGGTCAATCTTTGAAAATTATTGAGCACCATGACGTTGGTCAAATAACTCATCAATGTGATGTAGGGGATAATTTTTCTTTATTTTTACAGCATTGATCTCCCTATATTCGATAAATAACCTCATAGATCCATCTTTCTTCTTAACAAAAAGGAAAGAGGCTCCACTTGGATAAACACTAGGGAGAATAAATCCCTTATTACTCAATTACTCTAGCTGTTTCTTTAATTCCACTAATTCCAATGTGGCCATTCTATAAGGGGTCTTTGATATAGGCCTTGATCCAGAAATTAAATCAACAGAAAACTCAATTTCTCATTCTAGAGGATGTCTAAGTAATTCTTCTGGAAACACATCAACATATTCTCTCAAAATAGGTACATCATCTATTTGAAAATTCATTTTCTCACCCACAATCAATTCATTCTCTTCCTCCCCAATAATTAGAATTTAGTTGAGTTATTGGTGGTGGATCCAGATAAGAATTAGGTGGTGACGATTCTTCTCTAAAGATAAGGTGTTTCTTATCATCATCATCAAAAATCATAACTTCCTTCTTATTATAATAAATAAATGAATCATGATCCGATAGCCAATCCATACCAAGGATTATATCAAATTCAATCATTGGTATGATGATGGGATAAGCAGATAATGAAAATTTATGTACTCTAATGGGGACTAATTCACAAATCATTGATGCAATGATACTTCCCTTATGAGTTTTAACTAACAACTACCATGTTAGATCAAATTAGAAATATATAATTTTATTAAAAAACATGGATGATATGAAACAATGAGATGATCCAGAATGAAATAATTCATTTTCTAAACATGAGGAAAATATTAAATTTCCTGCCACCATGGATTTCAGAGCTTCTACCACAGCAGTAGTGATAGTATAAGCCTGGCCCTGATCCCTTGACCTTTTCTGAGGTATGTTTCTCTGACGCTTAGAAAATTCATTTTCATAATGTCACATCTCCAAGCAATTGTAGCATTAGACATTGGTAGATTCCTTCTTCCCCTTGCAATCATGAGCTTGGTGGCCTTTTTCACCACACTTGTAACAGATTGCCATTCCTTTTAACCAAGTACATGGGTGTTTCTTCCCACATTTACTACAGGATAGATATTCAACTTTTCCCTTCTTCCCCTTATTTCCATTTCCAGAGTGATCAGTGGATCTCTTCTTCTATTTCTTTTCTTTAATGTCATATGACTTAGGGAATTCCTTTTCTGTCTTGATAGCACATGAGAAAATATCGTCATATGACGAGAAGGATTGTGAGACTATTGCTCCATGGAGAAATGGTTTTAACCCATCAAAGAAATTATCAATATTACCCATTGGGTTACGTATATAATCTGATTCATGCCTCGCTAACCTTGTAATGTTAGCCTCATACTTTGCTACATTGTCAACCTCCTATTGTCTCACTCTTAGAAATTTTCCTTCCATATCTGCTCAATGGTCATGAGGAAAGTATTTTTCTATGAAAAACTCATTGAACTTTCTCCATTCCATATTTTATACTTCATCATCTTCCTTTGTGTTTTGAATCAATGACCACCATTGGCCAGCATCTCCAGTGAGGCAGTAAACTGCCATTATAACATTTTTCCTTTCACTACACCCTAAGGCATGGAATATTTTCCCTAAGGAATTTATCCATTTCTTAGCTAATAAAGGATTTTTACTCCCATTGAATGTTGGTGGTTGTTTCCTCATGAAGCGATATAACATTGATCCTCCACGTTGCAGATCAGGGTGCTCTATACGGGTAAGGTTATTATTCATAACCTGAGTGAGTTGTCCCAGTATGGTGATTAGCTGATCCGCACTAGTTGCATCACCAGATCCACTATAATTATCTTGAGCAGGAGTGAAATCCCTACATATAGTGCGTTCATTGGTACGATTTCCATTTCTTCAACTAGGCGCCACTTCTAAACAATGGCATAAAGAAGGTTAGTTTATGAATCAAAATACATAATTCCATACTTGTAAAACACTTTATATAAATTGAACAGGTTATGGATATAATCCATAATCATAAAAAAATGTTTTCATTGAAGAAGTATATACTCATAAACACTTCATAACGATTTTAATGAAAATGAGAATTATCCTTAACATATCTCCCGGGAGTGTCATAACCAAGAGTGTAGCAAGGCCCGTTGTCATGCACCAGTTCCCATTCGAGTCTAGCTCAAAGTGGTGTTTTTGGGTTTTACCACTAGGTACATCTATGCCAGAGCCACCTCTACCTGCTCGTATCCAGATAGGGATGTATTGCTTGGAAATCTCACAAAATCTCTACAATACCGAAATTCTAATATGTTCTTCTATACTACTCCTCAAAGTCCATATTAGGTCTATGTCCTTTAATAAGAGTTTATCTAAATATAGTATCCAAGGATTGTACTAATCTTCCTCTGATACCAACTGTAACGCCCCGACCCCAGTTACCCGGAGTTGGTACATTATTACATAATATTGGCATGATCACAAAATATCAAGACTCGAAAGGCCGATTAGTTTAGTAGCCTTGGAAACACTAGATATATTCATAATGTTTACATTACATCATAAAGTGAAGAAAAAACTACAATAACATCTTGTATTTATATCCCCTCATACATTCCTTGCATGTCATTCATAACATACTTTTCACATCCTAGAAAAAATTAAATCATTGAAAGGGGTGAGATCAGATTCTCAGTAAGGATAACAATATTGCGAAAAGTGTCATAAATAATCATAAACATTTAAGTCAATGTATAACTAAAACAAAAGCCTATTAAACATGAACATAAGCATAATATTGCAATGATAAAATGAAATAATTCCATTTATTTATTCACATGGATATTATACTAGTCGAATAATCACATGCAATATCAATAACCACTTTCACAATGATGTAATGCATAATGCCAGACTATCATAACCACATAGTCAAGGCCTTGTACCAAGACTACAAATAAGATTTTGTCAAAGCCTTGTGCCAAGACACTACTTTGTCTCATTAGATCTACTGATGCATCGAGGAGGAATAGTGGGATCCACCCTTCACTTGTTAAGTCAAATGCACTCTTCATATGAATAGGTTTAAACATAACATAAACATTCGTATTAAAACTACCATATAGAATTTCAATACATTCTCCATAAACCATGAATGGTATAAAAATAAAACATCCACAGTTAAACAAATCAACAAAACTTCAATACAATATGGATGTTTTTTATCATAATAAATCAACTTCTAATAAGCTTAAATTCCATCAAAGGATGTTGACATAGATGAAATCAAAACTATTTGAGAGAAATATCTCTCTTTTTTAAATAATTTAAAAATAAAATAATTATAATTGAAAACATTTACATTTAAAATATTATTATAATCTTGTAATGAAATATTAAATTATTTTATAATGGCATAAAATAGTCACACACACTGTACAAGTCAAAAAGACATTTTCACCTTAATTCTGTCAAAATGGTTAAAAAGGACGTTGTTTGGAAAACAACGGAAGGATTCCAATATAAACATATTATAAAAAGTCATAACATGGTATATATTAATTTAACCCATAGTTTGTTAAATATTAATAATGATTTGAAATACAATTTTAAGAAACATGGATTGTGGATGATAAAGAGGCCCCAATAGATAATTACCTATAAACAACCTCGGATATTGAAGAGATTGAGAAATAAACACTTACCTTGTACTTTTCTTTGGTAGAGGGTAGGTTAACCTCCTATATAATAGATAAATCATTGTTATTAAATTATAAAAGAATCATATACATAAATATGATATCATATATGATCTTTTAATATTGTTTTGTTAATATTATTTTAGTATTATCTTTGTTTCGGGTGTTAACTGAATAGTTTTCATTTATATGATTTGTTATGTAAGATGTGTTTTTTATGGATAGGTTTTATATTATTCATATCAATAATGATATCAAGTCCTAAAATATTATTTTTAATCATCAAATGATAATTATACTTGCATGGATACGATGTGGAATGAATCTCATCGCGTTCGTGGAGACGGTAGTCCGTACGTACGCACAAGCGACAAATATCATTCTTTTAATATTAAAATTTTATATAATTGTATGGTATATCATATATACATAATAATTATAATGTTATATTTATTATTTAATTCAATTACACATCATTATCATACCCATCCAAAAAATAATGTTTTGAATAACAATTACACCACGACGTGGAGACGGTAAGCCATACATACGCACGAATGGTGACATGTCATTCAAAGGATGGATAGAGTAATGAATATAGTTGTACCAAATTTATAATAACATAACATTATATAGAAGATAATGGAGTTTTTATTTTAAAATGTAAATAACAAAGAAAGAAGTAGTTGAACAAGAAAGGAACTTGGAAGAGGGTGGTGAGAACATTACATCTTCTTCGGGTTCTTCCTTTTGTTTTGATCAAAAAGGATATTTATGTCGTAATTATGATAAAAATAAGGACTCTATATCTATGTTATGGAATTTGATAAAATATTTGGGTAGGTTTTGGCTGAACCAAAAGGCTTTGAGGGAATGAATTTGGGATAAGAGGGGTGAGGGGCACCTTAGGAAAAGCTAGAAATATTATTTTATAATAAATTCATATTCTGTTTCTAATGGCTCCAAAGTGGATTTTTTAAAGTTTAAGGTGATTATGGGTCTAAATAATTTCAATAAATATATTTTACACAGGTTTGGGTCACTATATTAAATTTATCTTTTAGATTTAACTCTTAGTTAATTAGTTTGACATTTACCATGTCACATTGTATTTTTATATTATATAGTTAATAATCATACTATATACATCCAAGAGACCCCCAAGTGGTCCATTAATGATACCCCTATCATTATATATGTACATTGGCCGAACCTTAGATTTTTAAAAATATAATATCAATTAATAATATAATATTTGTTTTAAAAACTCATTTATGTCAATTTTGACAATATTTAATAATTGATTTTTTTTAAAGTCTTATAAACTTTATTAATTCGAAAGAAATATATTTAAGACATACTAACATGTAATATTAACCAATAAATTTCATGTATGTCATAGAAACGTTCAAATTATATTTATTTTAACATTTATAATACTAATTATTTGATTCTTTCATTAATAAGGAAAATACAACATCATTAATGTGTCATAAATAAGTTTAATTATTAAATGTCTAAAAATTATAAATAAAATACCATTATGTAGGAAATATTTTTTTATTTTTAATAAATATTTATTGTCTAAAATATACAATATATAACTCTATGTAAAAATTGTTTTGCGAAAAGATATATGCTTAGGTCATTTTTGTATTTACTTTAACTTAATTAGTATAAAGTGTTATTATCACCTACAAGTGGCACCATGGGGACCCCAAATCGACCCAAAGATTCCCATGGAAGAACATGTATCAACAAATAGGGTTAGGACACATTTTTGGGTAAATTAATATTATTATAATATTATTTATTTACCCTTATTAACCAGATTTACCCTTTAACAAAGGTAAATATAATATTTACCGATTTAAATATTCAAAAGGTCTAAAAATAGGAGTTACATATTTAAAAAATTTGGACATCCTTATTAAAAATATAGAAACCATTTTCAAAAATTCAAAACACATAAGTAGCAGAAATTAATTTAAAATTAATTCCCGCTGCCAAAACAAAAAGCATGTTTTAAAGAAATAATAACTATCAAAAGACTGACACTTGTTTATGTTCATTTTTAATGTGAAATTATGTCCAATGACCAAAATTGTATTAAATGGTAAAAATATATTATAAATATAATTTAAAACCACTCAAATTCATACTTTATCACAATTAATTATTTCAATTAAAAATGTTTTATTTAATTAAGTAATTTTCACTATTCATCAAAATATAAACATTATCAAAAAAGTACCAAAATTTCACCCTAAGATAATTTCGATATTCCAAAACAAAAGATAAAGTCATTTTTTAATGATAAAATTTATAAAATTTCAAATAGTGGGTATTACTATTCATAACGTCTACTTTGATTGGTCACGCTGTGTTAAAATCTTGAAGTTGCGAACAATGCAAGCTATTGCATTATTCAAAGGTAAACATATCGTGGAAGCTTGGTGTGTTACAAAAGATGTTTTTGACTAAAATTAGAGGGTGAAAGGTTTCCTTACTGATTTGGTAACTTATGAAACATAAACCCCATGAAATAATGCTCATAAAATGAAGATGTAAATATCAATAATATAAAATAAATTAAAAAAATAATATAACTAGGGGCAGTACATACACCACAGAAAAGGAAATAGAAACAAATATTTAATGATTCTCACAGGAACAAAAAGTGAGATGAAAACCCCTTACCCCATGTCCGACTTGACTCGTTTGTCCTTTAATCTCCTGAATAATAAACTAATGTTTATTTATTCTTAATTAAGAAATGTGTTTCATATTTATTATTCCTTTTATATCACATATTAACATTTTATATAAATTAATTAATCGTTGAATTTAACAATGGTTTTTAGTCTATATTTGGTACTTGAGTCAAAATTATACAGTTAAAATTACAAATTGCCCATGTGGACAAAATTTCATTATGTCAACAATGATATTAATGATTTATATATCATATATATGTATATATAATATACATAGTATATATATATATATATGTATTTATGAAACAAAATAAAATTTGGTGATAAGAAATCAAATGAACCATTCATGGGGATGGTAAGACGAACATATGCATGATCGCTACTTTCATTTCTATTTCATATTTAATTGAATGAAAACATAATTAGACATATGTATATAATAATTACAGTACAATATAATATATAATTTTTGTAAAGGCCCTAGGCATGTCGTACATGGACATTACATTAATTTTGCGGAATACTTAGTACATAACAAAATCACACACACAAGGACCGTAATAGTTTAGTGTCTTTGGAAACTCAGAATATAATCTTCTAATAATGGTGAAAGATCTTCAACATCTCCCATAAAGATCTTCCCTTTTTTTATACCTAAAATCTTTCTTTATATCCTGGGGAAAAGAAAACATAAAAGGGTGAGCTCAAATGCTCAGTAAGGGTAAACAACAGAAATAACAATCACATCATATTCATAAGAACATAACATTTTGGAAATCTTAACCTGCAAAAGAGATCATAATATCATAACATGGGATAAATCATAGTAGTAAAATGTAATCCCAATAATCGTAACATAAAACATGAAACATTGTGGCATACACACATAATCATAGAGAATCATTTCTTATTAGTCAAGACTCATTTCCAAGACTATCTTAGTGGACAAAGTCCATTTCTGAACCGAGTTCACTCCACGTTTCAGTCCTGTTTCACTGAACCGGTTTAACCTGCCGTTCCAGCCATATCTATCTCATGAGATATAAAATATTTACCCAATGCATTGGATGGAGATATAGGTCCCACCCATCTCATAATGATACCATTCTTATGTGTGCCACAAAATCATAAACCATACATCATAGCATAACCCATGTAATAAAAATGGGATTCTTAAACATCGTGACATCATAAAACAATTCATATAAGATAAAGGAATTCATAAAAATAATTCCATCACAACATAATCAAATAAATTTAATAACAGGGATAAAAACATAACCCTCTATTATCTTAGATGGAAAATAATTTTGATAAAACACTTGAACTCCATTCTTGAGGTAAACATCCTTTCTACTTGAAAAACATTTTCCATTCTTAAAATGTCATACAATTTTAAACTAAAAGAAGTTGATTAAAAATAAACTGGAAAATTTGTAATGTAATATTCTTGTAAATAATTTTTAAAAAAATCCATTCATGCCGTATAAGTTAAAAAACATTCTTCCTGTACTTTTGTCGGAAAAGTCAAAAAGTACCACGTACGAAAAATGACAAAAGATTCCTTTTATGTCATTTACTAAAAACTAACCTAAGGGTAAACTTGGATTTAAACATTTTTAAGTGGATGGAAATAATATTACATATTGAGGAAACATGGATGTGGATGATAAATTACACCCTAGTAAATTTCAATGTATAAACAATCTCAGATAAAAATGAGATTGTGATATTTCCCTTACCATAGGTCTGATTTGCTTCGTAAGTGTCCGAACCTCCTGTATAATGTTTTAAATAATGTCATTTAATTATTCCAGAATCATAATCATTGTTATGATATCATATAAGGTTCACTTATGACTTTATTTTACCCGTTCTTTTGTAAATTCCATCATAAAGAGCGTTTTGGGTAAAATCGTTTCATTTGTCATCCGTGTTTTAACTTGTAATTATTAATATGATTACTTAGATCATGATTAATTAATTCCAGAATATAAAACATGATTTATATATAATATATATTCAGAATATACATATATATAATAGATCAGTAAATGGAAAGAAATACACCGTTCATGGAGACGGTAGGCCGTACGTACGCATGAACGATGTTTTCGTTTCTTTATTGAGTTGAATGGAATTAAGTAGATGACATACATATATATACACATAAATCAAGTATCATTATTATGTCATATATTTCATGATTACTTATTATATATACTTTATAATCATTTATGAATGGTTAACGTGGAGAATAAATCTCATTGCGTCGTGGAGACGGTAGTCCGTGCGTACGCACGAGCGATGATATCGTTTTCATGATCGTGGAATTGTATTGGAGTGTATGTATAATATTTCAGAATAAATATAACTTTACAATAATCATATGTAGTTATTATGTACACCATTATACCCATCCAAGTAAGGTGGTGGTGGAAAATAGATTACACCACGGCGTGGAGACGGTATTCCTTACGTACGCAGGCACGGTGATTTCGTTTTCCGTAGGATGGATAGATGGTGAAATATGGATGTTTCATAATTATAATAACATATCAGTATATGAGTGATACTGATGTTATTACTTCATAATTTAACAAATTAATAAGAATAAGTGGAAGAAGAAATAAAGTTGAAAGAATCGGTAACGGACATTACCTCTTCTTTGAAGCGCCTCTTTGAGATCTTCTTTTAGGGCACTAATATTGGCCTTTGAGGAAGACTAGAACCTCTAGGATGTTTCTAGGGAAGTGGAGAGGAGAAATCGGTAGGGGTTGTCCGAGCATGAAGGCTCAAAGTGGAGTGAGGAAGAGAGGGAGGAGGTGCCCTTTTATAAGGGAGGAGAGGGGCACCTTTGGAATAACTAAAAATATTATTTTATTATAAAGCCAAATTCGGTTTTAAATATCTCCAAATTGATTTATTTAGAAGATAAGGTGGGGATGGGTCGAAATACTCCCATACAATAGAATTTAGACAAGTTTAGGTTCCTATTTTAACCTTATCATTTAAATTTAACATTAAGTTAGATAATTTTACTTTTACCGAGTCTTTTTGTGTTCTTACACTATAAGGTTAATAAACATACTATAAGAAGAAAAACGAACCCCAAGTTGTTTATTATTAATATATATAACCTTATCTAAGTCATTTGGCCTAACCTTATATTTTTAGGAATAAAATAACAATTAGAAATATAATATTTCTTTTAAAAACTATTTTATGTCAATTTTGACACTATTTAGTAATTGATTTTTGTGAAAATCATAACAGAATGATTAGTTCGAAAAAAGTTAATTAAATCAATAAAAACATGTCATATTAACCTAGAAAATTATTGGAATTCATAAAAAGTCTCAAATTACATTTATTTGTGGTATTTATAACATCAATTATGTCAATATTTCATTAATAAGATAATTACTGCATCATCTTTGTGTCATAAATAAATTAACTTATTTAATGTCTAAAAATTACAATTAAAATACAATTATGTAGAAAATATTTTTATCTTTCTAATTAATATTTAGAGTCAAATTTATCTTTTGTATAATTGTATATTAAAAATTATTTAGTTATTAAACTTTGATTTTAACTATTTTAACCCTTCTTTAAATAAATTAATAATAAATGTCCTAATCTAATCCAAGTGGGCCTAAATGGTCATATTTTATTCCTACAGTTGTTTGGGTCTAATTAAACTTATCCAATAGAATTAGGACATGTGTTAGGGTAATAATAATAACATTTTTACCTTTAATTACCCTATTTACTTTTAACCGTGGTAAAAAAAGTTAAATAGTTACTATTCACCAAAAATTATTTTCATCTCATTGAACAACATTTCACTTACTAACATCAACTGTGTCTCTTGGATTTTTGAAATTCTACTCACAGAAGCAGTAAAATTAAGTTTTATGAAAAATTCATTTTTTGTAACTAACACTTAGTGGATTCACTATTTATCAAAAAATGAAAGTTTCCAGAAAAATACAAAAAATTAGGCCTAAGCTATATTTGATGTTATGAATTCAAAAATGATGTCTATTTTACCAAATTAAAAACATATCAGTTGCATTAATTAATTCTAAAATTAATTCCCGTCGTCAAAACAAATAGTGCGTTCTTAAGAGATAATAACTATCAATAGATTGACAGTTGATTATGTCTGGTTTAAATGTGAAATTACATCCAATAACAAACATTGTATTAAATTGTAAAAATATATTCTAAATATACTTTAAAACCACTCCAATTAATAATTTATCACTATTAATTATTTCTATTAAAAATGTTTCTTTTAATTAAAATTTAGTAATTTTAACTATTTATCAGAAAATGAAAGTGATCTGAAAAGTACCAAAATTTCACCCTAAGCTAATTTAGATATTCCGAATCCAAAAATGAATCCCATTTTGAAAAATAAAATTTACAAAATTTCAAAAAGTGGTTATTACTATTCATATCAGCTAGTTTTAATAATATTTTAATAGCATATTGTTGTTTAGTGAAACTCGTTATTGCGTACTACACACGCTATCGAGGAAGGTTGTGATTACGTGTAATAAAAGGCAAGTCAAGGATGCGTTTTGTGAAATATCCTTTTGGTGTAGCATACAACACAAGACATTAATGAAATTAAAAAGAATAGTTTTCATAAAATCTCGGGGTGTTACATTCTACCCCCCTTAAAATTAATTTCTCCCTCGAAATTCGTCGGAGTTATAAATGGTTTACTACTCGAAAGTTTATTTAATAGAAACCCACATCGTAAAAAGGAATTCCAAAACCAATCATTAAAAACAAAAGTATGAAACATAACGATTACCCAAATAAATTATCACTAGGATTCCACATAGGTGAAAATATGGATATGGAAGAGAAATCTAACCATCATGTTCTGATGGAGAGTGGTAGAGAACATGGATATGGAAAATCCAACAATCAAAAAGCAATAAATTCATGAATATCTATGGTATCATCTGATTTATCAGATATAAGAGCCCTAGGACAACATTTTTGGTTTTCAAGATCATTTCCCTAATGTTGATGAAATTGGAATTAGAAGAAATACTTTCGTGATTTTGGTATAGTCTCACCTTTGATCGTTCTTTATAAAATTTCCACTTCATCTCTTAAAGAAATTAAGTTGAATTTGCCATTCATGATGTGTTAGCAGATCATGTGATAGAATGATGGGTCATTCCATCTGTCTCAAAAAAAAGGTTAGAAAATTTATCAAAACTTACATAAGTCCGTCTATTGTGAGATTAATCATATATGGTTCCTAAAATGGACTTATACTTCATATATCATACTGCTTAATATAATAAAACTAGTTTCTACTAAATAGGGACTCCCTGTAGGCCAGTGGTAGGCGCTAAAGGCCTGTCGCACTTCGGTTGTGGGTTCGAATCCCACAGCCTTGTCTGACGCGATGGGTTGTCACCCATCCTGTAGGTTGTCCTTTTTCTAATGATATATTACTATAAGATCCCATCAATAATATCAAAAAAAGTTCTATCCTAACTTATGTCCAACATAATCCATTCCAATCTTTAGGCTTATCTAACATACTTCTGTCCATGCTCATAGTATAAAGAAAATGATTACATGAAATGTCACATAACAATCACGTGAATTCCATCATTTATCCCCCATATATCATAAGATATATCTTGTTGGTCAAATTACAAAAATGTGAATACCTTAATCATGTATTCTCTTGAAGAATGAATACCCATTGAACCTTAGTGAAAACATGAATGCAGTTAAAAGTTTACACTTTCCACAAACCAAAATCCTCAAAATTATTTATACTCAAACCATGATATCACTTAGTCCTTATATCAATCATGAGCTCATGAATACTGTCAAACATTTCATTTTTTCCTTATCCCATCATTATGCGCATATCATCTTTTTTCCAAAAATATCTCAATCACTTTCTATGGCTACCGGTACCATAAAATTATTGAAAACCACAATAGACCAATACATAAATATTCCAATATTCCACGATACTATATAAAATATTATTTTGGAATCCCATTACATAAACACTTAATCATTCGACCACATCGTTGTCATATTCAACATCTCCAATGGTGATCGCATGTGACTTCCCTTTGTCCTTTTCCTTAAGTGGTTGCTCATTTCAATCATCACTAACCCTTGGATTAGGGAATTTATTAGCATAATGCCCCATTTCCTTGCACTTTTAGCATTGAAGTGTCGTAGGTTCATTCTGTGTATCCATTCCTTTGTTTGCATCATTAGACATCTTCTTCCCATCATTGCGGCATTCAAATGCCCGGTGACCTTCCTTTCCAAATTTGAAACATTTACTTGTCCCTTTAAGACAATATCCACCATGCTTCTTTCCACACATTGAGAATAAGGAAACATTCATCTTCTATTCACCATTATTTTGAGATTTCTCCTTGAACTCCATCTTTCGTTTCTTTTCAATACTATGAGATGGATAAGTAACACCAACTTCCATTTCTACCTTGATAGCACAACGCACAATTTCTTCATAGCTACTTAAGACTCTTATATCTAATACCCTTCGATGATTTGGTTTTAAGCCACTGAAGAATCGATCAACTTTACATTCAGGTTGGATGATAAATCCAGATGCATACCTTGCAAGCCTTGTAAAATTTGCTTTTTATATACCAACAGATTCATCATACTTTTGCTTTAGTTTAAGAAACTCCTTCTCCATCTTTGTACGAAGAATATTAGGGAAGTACTTATTGAAAAATAATTTCTTGAACTCGTCCCATTCCATGGACTCAATTTCATCTCTTGGCCTCGTATTCTTGATAAGATTCCCCCATTGATCAGCTTCACCTTCCAAATGATATACTGCTAAGATGAATTTATCATGTTCATAACATTGAAGAACTGAAAATATCTTTTCAGTAGTACTGATACATTGTTCAGAAACAAGTGGATCAGAAGAGCCACTGAAATAAGGTGGACGTTGCCTAATGAAGGACTCAATAGAATATTGTTCCCTTCTCTGCTCATTTTGAAGTCTAGAATGATTCATAGCTTGTGTAAGTATATCAATAAGATTTTTCACTCCATATCCCATAACATTTGTTTGTTCAGGAGGACAATCATTGCATTGTCCATTACATTGATCAACACGGTTCTTTCGGGTTCCATCCATCTTCTAAAAACCAAAAAGAATAGTGTGAGAGGCAAAAAAATCATGCTAGGGAAGACAATATAATAAAGGGGGAGTATATTCAATATCTTACATCTTTGGTTACCACAATTCTAGTACTATAACTTATACTTATACTTAACCTTAGGGGAATCCCTAGACATACTTTAGAAATATCTCTATGGATCTCACTAAAGTTCTCGCATCCTAGTTTCCAAAGGTTGACTAAACCTTTACTCTGATACCAACTGTAGAGGCCCTAGGACTAACGTACATGGACATTACATTACTTTTGCGTAATAATTAGTACATAAAAAAAACACAAACACAAGGACCGTAATAGTTTAGTGTCTTTGGAAACTCAGAATATAATCTTCTAATCACGGTGAAAGATATTCAACATCTCCCATAAAGATCTTCCCTTTTTTTATACCTAAAATATTTCTTTATATCCTAGGAAAAAGAAAACATAAAAGGGTGATCTCAAATGCTCAGTAAGGGTAAATAAAAGAAATATCAATCACATCATATTCATAGGAACATAACAATTTGGAAATCTTAACCTCTAAAAGAGATCATAATATTATAACATGGGATAAATCATAGTAGTGAAATGTAATACCAATAATCATAACGTAAAACATGAAACTTTGTGGCATACACACATAATCATAGAGAATCATTTCTTATTAGTCAAGACTCATTGCCAAGACTATCTTAGTGCACAAAGTCTATTTACGAACTGAGTTCACTCCTCGTTTCAGTCCTATTTCACTAAACCGGTTTAACATACCGTTCCAGCCATATCTATCTCATGAGATATAAAATCATTACCCAATGCATTGGAGGGAGATATAGGTCCCACCCATCTCATAATTATACCATTCTTATGTGTGCCACAAAATCATAAACCATACATCATAGCATAACCCATGTAATAAAAATGGTAGTCTTAAACATCGTGGCATCATAAAAGAATTCATATAAGATAAAGGAATTCATAAAAATAATTCCATCAGAACATAATCAAATCAATTTAATAATAGGGATAGAAACAGAACCCTGTATTATCTTATATGGAAAATAATTTTGATAAAACACTTGAACTCCATTCATGAGGAAAATATCCTTTCTACTTCAAATTTTTTTCCTTTATTAAAATGTCATACAATTTTAAACTAAAAGAAGTTGATTAAAAATAAACATGAAAACTTATAAAGTAAGCTTCTTGGAAATAATTTTTTAAAAAATCCATTCATGCCGTATAAGTTAAAAAAAAACATTCTTCCCGTACTTTTTTCAAAAAAGTCAAAAAGTACCTCGTAAGAAAAACGACAAAAGAATCCTTTTAAATATTTTACTAAAAACTCACCAAAGGGTAAACATGGATTTAAAAAAGTGTAGGTGGATGGAAATAATATTACATATTGAGGAAACATGGATGTGGATGATAAAATACACCCCAGTAAATTTCAAAGTATAAACAATCTCGGATAAAAATGATATTGTGATATTTCTGTTACCTTCAGTCCGATTTTCTTCCTAAGTGTCCGATCCTCCTGTATAATGATTTAAATAATGTAATTGACTTATTCCAGAATCATAATCATTGTTATTATATCATATATGGTTCACTTATGACTTTATTTTACCCGTTCTTTTGTAAATTCCATGTTAAAGAGCGTTTTGGGTAAAATCATTTCATTTTCCGTTCATGTTTTAACTTGTAATTATTCATATGATTACTTAGATCATGATTAATTAATTCTAGAATATAAAACTTGATTTATATATAATATATATTCAGAATATACATATATGTAATAGATCAGTAAATGGAATGAAATACACCGTTCATGAAGATGGTAGGTCGTATGTACGCATGAACGCTATTTTCGTTTCCTTATTGAGTTGAATGGAATTAAGTAGATGACATACATATATATACACATAAATCCAGTATCATTATTATGTCATATATTTCATGATTACTTATTATATATACTTTATAATCATTCATGAATGGTTAACGTGGAGAATAAATCTCATCGCGTCGTGGAGACGGTAGTCCGTACGTACGCACAAGCGATGATATCGTTCTCATGATCGTGGAATTGTATTGGAGTGTATGTATACTGTTTAATAATCAATATCACTTTAAAATAATAATATATAGTTATTATTTACACCATTATACCCATCCAAGTAAGATGGTGGTGGAAAATAGATTACACCACGGCGTGGAGACGTTATTCCGTACGTACGCATGCGCGGTGATTTTGTTTTCCGTAGGATGGATAGATGGTGAAATAAGGTTGTTTCATACTTATAATAACATATCAGTATATGAGTGATACTGATGTTATTACTTCATAATGAGACAACCTAAGAAGAAGAAGTAGAAGATGAAATAAAGTTGAAAGAATCGGTAACGGACATTACCTCTTCTTTGAAGCGCCTCTTTGAGATCTCCTTTTAGTGCATAAAATTCGTCTTTGAGGAATACCAGAACCTCTAGAATGTTTATAGGGAAGTGGAGAGGAGAAATTGGAAGGGGTTAGCCGAGATTGAAGACTCAAAGTGGTTTGAGGAAGAGAGGGAGGAGGTGCCCTTTTATAAGGGAGGAGAGGGGCACCTTTGGAATAACTAAAAATATTAATTTATTATAAAGCCAAATTCGGTTTTAAATAGCTCCAAATTGATTTATTTCGAATCTAAGGTGGGGATGGGTCGAAATACTCCCATCCAATATAATTTAGAAATGTTTAGGTTCCTATTTTAACCTTATCATTTAGATTTAACATTAAGTTAGATGATTTTACTTTTACCATGTCTTTTTGTGTTCTTACACTATAAGGTTAATAAACTTACTATAAGAAGCCAAAAGAACCCAAAGTTGTTTATTATTAATATATACAACCTTATCTAAGAAATTTGGCCGAACTTTAGATTTTTAAGAATAAAATAACAATTAATAATTTAATATTTGTTTTAAAAACTATATTATTTCAATTTCGACACTATTTAGAAATTGATTTTTGTGAAAATCATAACAGAATGATTAGTTCAGAAAAGGTTACTTAAATCAGTACTAACAAGTCATATTAACCTAGAAAATTATTTTAATTCATAAAAAGTCTCGAATTACATTTATTTTGGAATTTATAACATCAATTATGTAAATATTTCATTAATAAGATTATTACTGCATCATCTTTGTGTCATAAATAAATTAAATTATTTAATGGTTAAAAATTACAAATAAAATACCATTATGTAGGAAATTTTTTTGGCTTTCTAATCAATTTTTATACTCGAATTTATCTTCTGTATAAACCTATATTAAAAATTATGTAGTTATTAAACTTTGATTTTAACCATTTTAACCCTTCATTAAATAAATTAATAATAAATGTCCTAATCTAATCTAAGTGGGACTAAATGGTCATATTTTATTCCTAAGGTTGTTTATGGTCAAATTACACTTATCCAATAGAATTAGGACATGTGTTAGGTTAATAATAATAATATGTTTACCCTTAATTACCCTATTTACTTCTAACCGTGGTAAAAAAAGTAAAAAGTTACTATTCACCAAAAATTATTTTCATCTCATTGAACCAAATTTAACTTACTGACATGAACCGTGTCTCTTGGATTTTTGAAATTCAAGTCACAGAAGCGGTAAAAGTTTGTTTTTTGAAAAATTCATTTTTTTTAACTACCACTTAGTGGTTTCACTATTTATCAAAAAATGAAAGTTTCTAGAAAAATACCAAAAATTAGGCCTAAGCTATATTTGATATTATGTATTCAAAAATGATGTCTATTTTACCAAATTAAAAACATATCAGTTGCATTAATTAATTTAAAAATTAATTCCCGTCGTCAAAACAAATAACGTGTTCTTAAGAGATAATAACTATCAAAAGATTGACAATTGTTTATGTCTGGTTTAAATGTGAAATTACATCCAATAACCAACATTGTATTAAATTGTAAAAATATATTCTAAATATACTTTAAAACCACTCAAATTAATAATTTATCACTAGTAATTATTTCTATTAAAAAGGTTGTTTTTAATTAAAATTTAGTAATTTTCACTATTTATCAGAAAATGAAAGTTATCTGAAAAGTACCAAAATTTCACCCTAAGCTAATTTTGATATTCCGATTCCATAAATGATGTCCATTTTGAAAAATAAAATTTAAAAAATTTCAAAAAGTGGTTATTACTATTCATAAAGGCTAGTTTTAATAATAATTTAATAGCATATTGTTGTTTACTGAAACTCGTTATTGCGTACTACACACGCTAGCGAGGAAGGTCGTGATTGCGTGTAATACAAAGCATGTCAAGGATGCGTGTTGTGAAAGCTCCTTTTGGTGTAGCGTACAACACAAGACAATAATGAAATTAAAAAGAATACTTTTCATAAAATCTCGGGGTGTTACAATTTCATTCAATCCATCCTTTATACGTTCCATGTATGAGATGAACGAGTCATGTCATTTTGTGGGGGTAGTTTTCCACAATTCCTCAAATTAAATTATCATATTTACCTATTATAGAAACCATAAATGTATGCTAAAAATGAATAATATAGAAGCATAGAGAAAATATATAAATAATATTTATGATATATAAATACATTTTGTAACACCTCAACCCCAGTTACCCAGAGTCATTGCATTATTACATAACATTGACATGATCACAAAGGGTCAAGTTTCAAATGAACGATTTGTTTAGTAGCCTTTGAAACACTAGATATATTCATAAGTCTTTCATTACATCATAAATTGAAAAAAACTAAAACAACATCTTTTCGTCATATCCCCTCATACTATCCATACATTTCATTCATAAAACACCTTTTCACATCCTGGGAAAAATTAAACATTTAAAGGGGTGAGCTCAGATGCTCAGTAAGGATAAAAATATAGCAGAAACTTTCATAAATAAACATAAACAATTAAAGAAATGTATAACTAATACAAAAGATTTTTAAACATGAAATTCATCATAATATAGAAAATATAAAATGAAATAATTTCATTTTATTATTTGCATGGATATTACACCTGTAGAATAATCACATGAAATATCAATAACCACATTCATAATAATGGAATACATAATTACAGACTATAATAACCACATAGTCAAGGCCTTGTGCCAAGACTAAAAATAATTTTTTGTCAAGGCCTTGTTTTAAGACACTAGTTTGTCTCATGAGACCTACCGATTAATCGAGGAGCTATAGAGGGCTCCACCCGTCACATACTAAGTCCAATGCATTCCTCATATGAAAAGGGTTAAACATAACATAATCATTCGTATTGAAACTAGAATAAGAATTGTCAACAATTTATCCATAAACCATGAATGGTATAATAATACCACATCCATAGTCAAACATATCACAAAACCTTCAATAAGATATGGATGTTTGGTATCATAATAAATCAATTTCAAATAAACATAAAATCCATCAAAGGATGTTGACATATATGAAATCAAAACTATTTGAGAGAAGTATATCTTGTTTTTGAATCCATTTAAAATTCATATAATTATAAAAGGAAACATTTACTTTGAAAATATTCTTATAAGCGCGTAAGGGAAGGTTCGATGACTTTATATCGTCGTAAAAAAGCCACAACCAATGTATAAGTTAAAAAAGTCATTCTTAACTTAATTCTGTTGAAAATGATAAAAGAACCTTGTTTGGAAAACGACGGAATGATTCCTTTATAAACATTTTATAATAAGTCAAAATAGGGTATAAATGAATTTATCACATAGTCTATAAAATAGAAAAAATGCTTTTAAATACATTTTTAAGAAACATGGATGTGGATGATAAAGAGGTCCAAGTAGATAATTATGTATAAAAAACCTCAGATAATGAAGAGATTGTGAAATAAACCATTACCTTGACCTTTTCCTTGGTCGAAGGTAGGTTAAACTCCTGTATAATAGAAAAATAATTGTTATTAAATTATAAAATATTCATATACATGAATATGATATCATATATGGTCTTTTAATATTGCTTTGTCAATAATATTTTAGTATAGTCGTCGTTTCGGGTGTTATATGATTTGTTTTCCTTTATATGATTTGTTACGTTAGCAGTGTTTGTTATAGATAGTATGTATATTATTCATATCTAGAATGATATGAAGTCTTTAAACATTATTTTTAACCATAAAATGAAAATTATTCTTGAATGGATAAGATGGGGAATGAATCTCATCGCGTTCGTGGAGACGGTAGTCCGTACATACGCACGAGCGACAATATAATTCCTTTGATATTAAAATAATATATAATTGGATTGTGTATCATATATACAGAAAAATTATCATGTTATATTTATTATTTATAAGAATTACACATCATTATTATACCTATCCAAATAATAATGTATTGAATAACAATTACACCACGACGTGGAGACGGTAAGCCGTACATACGCATGTATGGTGGCATGTCATTCAAAGGATGGATAGAATACTGAATATGGTTGTACCATATATATAATATAATAAAAATTTATATAAGATACTGGAGTTATTATTTTCAAATAGAAATAAAAAAGAAAGAAGAAATGGAAGAAGAAAGGAACTTGAAAGAGGGTGGCCAAAACATTAACTCTTCTTCGGGTTCTTCCTTTTGATTTGATCAAAAGGGATCATTAGGATTGATTTCTGATCAAACTAAGGCCTCTAGGTTGACTTGATGGAAGTTTAGAGGATATCTGTGCAGGTTTTGGCCAATCCAAATGGCTTTGAAGGTTTCAATTTGAGAGAAGGAGAGTGCACTTTTATATGAGGGGTGAGGTGAACCTTAGGAAAATCTAGAAATATTATTTTATAATAAATTCATATTCTGTTTCTAATGGCTAAAAAGTGGATTATTTAAATTTTAAGGTGTAGAGAGGTCGAAAACCACTCAACCAATAGGCTTTAGATATTTTTGGGTCACTATATTAACCTTATCTTTTCGTTTTAACACTTAGTTAATTAGTTTCACATTTACCATGTCTCTTTCTATTTTTATATTATATGTTAATGAACTTAATATAAACTTCCAAGAGAACCCCAAGTGGTTCATTAATGATACACCTATCATTATAAAAGTCTCTTAGATGATCCTTAGATTTTTAGGAATTGAATATCAATTAATTATATAAAATCTGTTTTAAAAACTCTTTTATGTCAATTTTGACACTATTTGGTATTTTGTTTTTTCTAAATTCATAACAGCATTATTACTTCGAAACTAATTCATTTAATAAACCCTAAATTCTCATATTAACCTATATAATTAATGGAATTCATTAAAAGTCTCAAATTATATTTATTTGTGTATTTATAATAACAATTATTTTATTATTTCTCTAATAAGGTAATTACTGCATCATTATTGTGTCATAAATAAATTAAATTAATTAAAACCTAAAATTTAAAAAAAGTACCATTATGTAGAAAAATATTTTTATGTTTCTAATGAATATTTTTAATCGAATTTATATTATGTATAAACCTATGTAAAAATTGTTTTTCTAAAAGATATATTCTTATTTCTTTTTTGTATTTACCTTAACGTAATTAATATAATGTGTCATTATCAGTTACAAGTGGCTTCATGGGGTCCCAAAATCTACCCAAAGATTCCCACGGTCGGAAATGTATCAAAAAATAGGGTTAGGACATAGTTTAGGGTAATTTAATGTTATTATAAAATTATTTTTTTACCCTTATTTATCGGATTTACCCTTTAACCATGGTAAAACAAATATTTACCAATGTAATTATTCAAAATGTATAAAAATAAAAGATACCTATTTACATAATTTGGCATCCTGATTCAAAATATGGAATCCATTTTTCTCTATACAAAACACCGAAGTGGCATAAATTAATTTAATATTAATTTCTGTTGTCAAAACAAAAAATGTGTTTTTATGAAATAATAACTATCAAAAGATTGACATTTGTTTATGTAAAATTTAAATGTGAAATTACTTATAATGACCTAAATTGCATTAAATGATAAAAATATAATCTAATTATATTTTCAAACCATTTAAATGAATAATTTATCACTATTAATTTTTTCGATTAAAAAAGTTGTTTTTAATTTAAATTTATTAATTTTAACTATTCATCAAAAACTGAATGTTTTCCAAAAAATACAAAACTTTCACCCTAATATTAATTCAATACTCCGAATCCAGGAATGAAGTCCATTTTGAAAGGAAAAATTCATAAAATTTTAAAAATTGTATATTACTATTAATAACGGCTACATTGATTGGTCACGGTGTGTTAGAATCTCAAAGTTGTGTACAATGCAAGCTATTGCATTATTTAAAGGGAAACGTACCGTGGAATCTGGGGGTGTTACATTCTCCCCTCCTTCAAATATTTTCATCCTCGAAATCTCTAGAATATTACTGCATAAAAAGACTCGGGTGGTTCTTCAACATAAGTTCCTCGGGCACCCATGTTTCCTCTTCCATCTTGTGGTTTATCCGTAGAACTTTTACCAGACGAGTTGTATGGTTTCTCAGATCTTGTTATCTTGTATCAAGATTACCGACGGGTTCATTGCAATAAGATAGATCAGGTTCCAGTTTTACTTCCTCATAGGTGAGTACATGCGTTGGGTTAGGCATGTATTTTATCAATAGTGATACGTGGAACACATCGTGAAAATTTGAGAGACATGGTAGAATTTCCAAACAGTAATCTACAACCCCATTTTGTTCTATAATTTCGAAAGGTCCTATGTACCTGGGAATCAATTTACCTTTCTTACCAAAATGTATAAGACCCTTCCATGGAGATACCTTCAATAAAACATGATCTCCTACCTAAAATTCCAAATCCTTCTTTCGGTTATCGACATAGCTCTTCTGCCTAATTTGAGCTATTTTGATGTGGTTTTGGATTACCTTCACCTTTTCCATCGTTTCCTCCACCAGTTCTGGGCCTACGAGTTTTCCTTCACCAACATCATCCCAACATGTTGGTGTGTGACATCTCTTTCTGTATAACGATTTGTATGGTGCCATCCAAATACTTTAATGGAAGATATTGTTATAGGAAAATTCTACCAGAGGTAAATATTGATCCCACATACCATGATAGTCATGTGAGAAAGATCTCAACATGTCATCTAAGGTTTGAATAGTCCATTCTGATTGTCCATCTGTTTGAGGTTGGTAGGCAGTACTCAAACGATGTTCAGTATCCAAGGCCTTCTAAAGACACTTCTATAATCTTGAAGTAAAACTGGGATCATGATCAGAAAAAATCAATAGGGGTACTCCATGAATCCTCACAACTTCATTAATATAGAGTCTTTCTAGATGTTCAAGTGGTAAATCTTCCCATATAGCAAAAAAATGTGCTGACTTGGTAAGACGATCAATAATGACCCATATTCCATTGTTCCTTCTATGATTCTTTGGTAGTCCCATGAAAAATTCAATCGTGATATTATCTCATTTCTACTCAGGTATGGGAAGAGGTTTCATGACTGTTCCAGGCTATTTCCTTTTAACATTCACTTGTTGACAAACCATACATCTTGAAAAAACTCAGCAATCTCCCTCTTCATATTGTCCCACCCAAAATGTTCCTTCAAATATTTATACATTTTGGTGCTCCGAGGGTGTATATAGAATTTGGAACTATGAGAATCATCCAAAAATTCCCTTTTTCGATCAGGTATATCGGGAACACAAAGTATCTTAAAAAATTTAAAAATTCATTCTTCATTCAAAAAGTCACTCAATCTACCATAATTCATAGCATTAATATTATTTGAAACTCTTCATCATCGGTTTGAGAACTCTTAATCCTTTCTAGTAAGGATGGTTTCCCAACCATTTGAAAAAATATTAATTTTTCAACTTCCATGGTGATTCCCATATCCATATTTACTTGATCCTTGAAAATAGGATCCCTCTCAACTCTCATTTTGTTCAAAACTCCACGATTATTTCGGATCAAAGCATCTGCCACCTAATTTTCCTTCCCTGGGTGGTAGTGTATCGTGTATTCATAATCCTTGAGTAGTTCAAGCCATATCCTTTGCCTCTTGTTGAGTTCTTTCTGTGAGAAAATATATTTCAAGCTCCTGTGATCGGTATATATCACACATTTTTCCCCATAGAGATAATGTCTCCATATCATCAAAGAAAATATTACCGCAGCTAACTCAAGATCATGAGTGGGATAGTTTTTCTAATTAATTTTCAGCTCTTGTGATCCATAGGCAATAACCCTATAATTCTACAAAAGGACACAACAAAGTCATTTCATTAAAGAATCACTATAAATAACAAACCCACCATTCCACGATGGTTGATTCAATATAAAATCATTGACTAAACTTTTCTTTAGTTCTTAAAAAACATTATTTACACTCTTTTGTTCAAACAAATTTAACCCCTTTGCGTGTGCGCTTCATTAATGGGTTATCCAATAAGACAAAATTCTAGACAAAACATCGATAATAACCTACTAAACTAATAAAATTGAATACCTCAGTTGTACTGGTCAGTGCTGGCCATTCTTGGATTGCCTTTTTCATAGAAGGATCAACGGAAATTACATCCTTAGAGACAATATGGCTCAGAAAATAAATCTCCTGAAGCTAGAATCCACACTTTCTAAACTTCCCATATAAATCATGTCTTTTCATAGTCTTCAATATAATGCTCTAGTGATTTTCATGATATTCGTAGATTTTGGAGTATACCAAGATATCATAATAAAATAACACTAAAATGTCATCATGATATTCCTTGAAAACATTGTTCATTAGATATATGAAAACAGAGGGTGCATTAGTCAGCCCAAAAAAATTACTGTAAACTCATAATGCTCGTACCTGGTTCCAAATGATGTCATCGGAATGTCTTCATCTTCATACACAACTGATGTTATCCATATCTAAGGTCAATCTTTGAAAATTATTGAGCTCCAGGAAGTTGGTCAAATAAATCCTTAATGCGAGGTAGGGGATACATGTTCTTTATTGTTATAGCATTGATATCACTATAGTCGATACATACCTCATAAATCAATCGTTCTTCTTAACAAAAAGGACAGGGGATCCCCATAGAGAAACACTAGGTCAAATTAATCCCTTATTACTCAATTCCTCTAGTTGTTATTTATTTCAACTAGTTCCACAATGTCCATTCTATAAGGGGTCTTCGATATAGGCCTTGAACCTAGAAGTAAATCAATGGAAATCACAATTTCCCGTTCTATAGGATGTCCATGTGAATCTTCTAAAAACACATCTAAATATTCATTCACAATAGTTACATACTCTATTGGAACATTCCTTTCCTCACCCATAGTTATTTCATTCCCTTCCCACTTGATAATTGAATTTAGTTGATCTAAAAGAGCTGGAACTAGATAACAATCAAGTGGTGATGATTCTGCTCTAAAGATAAGGTGTTGTTAATCATTATCCTCAAAAATCATAACCTCCTTCTTATTACAATAAATATTCACATCATCGTTCGAAAACCAATCCATACCAAGGATTATATCAAGCTCAATCATAGGTATGATGATGAGATCAGAAGATAATGAACATTTATATACTCTAATGGGGACTGATTCACAAAACATTATTCCAATGATACTTCCCTTAGGAGTTTTGACTGACAAATCCCTTGTTAAATAAAATTGTAAATTTATAATTTTCCTAGAAAACTTGGAAGATATGGAACAACGTGATGATCCAGAATCAAATAAATCATTTTCTAAACTTCAGGAACCCATTAAATTACCTGCCACAACATCTTTCGGAACTTCTACCTCAACAGTAGTGATAGAATAAGAATGACCTTGTTCCCTTGTCCTATTCTAAGTTAAGGTCCACTGACCCATAGGAAAATCATTTTCATAATGTCCAATCTCCTTGCAATTATAGCATTGATCATTGGTAGCTTCATTCTTCCCCTTGCAATCACAAGATTGGTAGCCTTTTTCACCACACCTATAATAGACTCTCATTCCTTTTAAAAAAATTACCAGGGTGTTTATTCCCACATTTACTGCAGGATGGATATTAAACTTTTCCCTTCTTCCCCTTATTTTCATTCCCATAGTGATCAACACATATCTTCTCCAATTTCGTTGCTTTAAAGTCATATGACTTAGAGAATTCCTTTTCTGTCTTGATAGCACATGTGACAATATCTTCTCACAACGAGAAGGATTTTGAGACTAATTCTCGACGAAGAAATGGTTTTAACCCATCAATGAAAAGATCAATCTTAGTCCTTGGGTTACATATATAATCTGCTGCATTCCTCACTAACCTTGTAAAGTTTGCCTCATACTTTGGGACATTCTCATCCTCCTTTTGTCTCAAACTCCGAAATTTCCTTTCCATATCTGCTCGATGGACATGAGGAAAGTATTGTTCTAAGAAAAAATCTTTGAACTCCCTCCATTTCATACATGATTCTTCATCATCCTCCTTTTTTGTTTTGAATAAATGACCACCATTAGTCAGCATCTCCAGTGAGGCGGTAAACTACCATGATAACTTTTCCCCTTTCACTACTCCCCAAGCCATTGAATATTTTCTCTATGAAATTTACCCATTGCTCAGATACTAATGGATTTTTACTCCCATTGAATGTTGGGGGTTGTTTCCTCATTATGCGATCTAACATTGTTCCCCAACGCTGTGGATCAGGGTTCTCCATACGGGTTAGGTTATTATTCATAACCTGAGTGAGATGTCCCAGTATGATGATAAGCTGATCAAAACCAGTTGTATCACAAACTCAACCATAACTATCTTGAGTAGGAGGAAAATCCCTAAGTATAGTGTGTGAATTGATACAGTTTCCATTCCTTCCACTATGCGCCATTTCTAAACAATGGCATACATTAGATTAGTATATGAATCGCAATACATAAATCCAAACTTGTAAAACACTTAACATAAATTGAATAGTTTATTGATATAATCCATAATCATAAAAATGTTTTCATTGTGGAAGTATATAATCATAAACACTTCATAATGGTTTGTAAAGAAAATGATAATTATCCTACGCATATCCCATGGGAGTGTCGTAACCAATAGTGTAGCAAGGCCCGTTGTCATGCACCAGTTACTTTTCGAGTCTAGCTCAAAGCAGTGTTTTCTGGTTTTAACCCTTGGTACATATGTGCTAGAGCTGCCTCAATCTGCTCGTATCCAGACAGGGATTTATTGCTCAGAAAACTCACAAAATCTCTAAAATACCAAAATTCTATGAAGTTCTTCTATACTAATCATCAATGTCTATCTTAGGGCTATGTGCTCTAATCAGAGATTATCTAAATCTAGATTCCATGGTTTGTACTAAATTTCCTCTAATACCAAATGGAATGCCCCAACACCAGTTACCCAGAGTCGGTGCATTATTACATAATATTGGCATGATCACAAACAATCAAGTCTCGATAGACCGATTAGTTTAGTTGCCTTAGAAACAGTAGATATATTCATAACTCTTACATTACATCATAAAGTGAAAAAAAATACAATAACATATTGTCTTTATATCACTTCATAGTATCCATGTAGGTCATTCATAAAATACTTCTTCACATCCTGAAAACAATAATACATTGAAATGGGTGAGCTCAGATGCTCAGTAAGGATAACAACATAGCGGAATCTTTTATAAATAAACATAAACATTTAAGGAAATGTATAACTAAAACAAAATATTTTAAACTTAAACTTCAGCATAATATGGAAAAGATAAAATGAAATAATTCCATTTACTTATTCACATGGATATTCTACATGTCGAATAATCACATGAAATATCAATAACCACTTTCATAATAATGGAATGCATAATGCCAGACTATCATAACCACATAGTCATGGCCTTGTGCCAAGACTAAAAATATGTTTTTTAAAGGCCTTGTGCCAAGACAATAATTTGTCTCATGAGACCTACCGATGCATCGGGGAGCTATAGTTGGCTCCACCCGTCACTTCTTATGTCCAATGTATTCCTCATATGAAAAGGTTTAAACATAACATAAACATTCTTATTGAAAAAAGTATATGAAATGTCAACAATTTATACATAAACCATTAATGGTATAAAAATAACACATCCAAAATAAAACATATCAAAAAACCATCAATACAATATGGATGTCTGTATCATAATATACCAAGTTCAAATAAAGTTAAAATCCATCATAGTATGTTGACATTGATTAAATCAAACCTATTTGAGAGAAATATGTCATTTTTTTAAATCATTTAAAAGTCACATTTTTTAAAAAGGAAAAATTTACATTGAAAATATTCTTATAATATTGTAAGGGAAGTTTCGACAATTTTATAATGGCGTAAAATAGCTACACCTGCCGTATAAGTTAAAAAATAAATTCTTACCTTAATTCTGTTGAAAAGGTTAAAAGGAACTTATTTGGAAAACGACGGAAAGATTACTTTATAAAAATCATATAAAAAGTCACATGAGGGAATAAATGACTTTAAACCATAGTCTATAAAATAGTAAGAATGATTTGAAATACATTTTTAAGATATATGGATGTGGATGATAAAGAGGTCCCAGAAGATAATTACGTATAAAAAACCTTGCATAATGAAGAGATTGTGAAATAAACCCTTACCATAAAATTTTCCTTTGTCGATGGTAGTTTAACATCTTATATAATAGTTAAATAATTTTTATTAAATTATAAATGAATGATATACAGAAATATGATATCATATATGATGATTTAATATTTCTTTGTTAATAATATTTTAGTATTATCGTCGATTCGTGTGTTAACTGATTTGTTTTCCATTATATGATTTGTTACGTAAGTCATGTTTATTATGGATAGGTAGAATATTATTCATATCCATAATTATATTAAGTCTTTAAAATTTATTTTTAACCATAAAATGATAATTATTCTTTAATGGATATGAGGGGTGATGAATCTCATCACGTTCGTGGAGACGGTAGTCCGTACGTACGCATGAGCGACAATATAATTAATTTGATATTAAAATAATATAAAATTGGATGGTGTATCATATATACAGAATAAATAACATGTTATATTTATAATTTATATGAATTATACATCATTATTATACCCATCCAAATAAAAATATATTGAATAACAATTACACCACAATGTGTAGACGGTAAGTGGTACGTACACACGTATGGTTACATGTCATTCAAAGGATTGATAGAATACTGAATATGGTTTTACCATATTTAAAATCACATCACAATATATATAAGATACTGGAGATATTATTTTATAATAGAAATAACAAATAAAGAAGAAATGGAAGAAGAAAGGAACATGAAAGAGGGTGGTGAAATCATTGCCTCTTCTTCAGGTTCTTCCTATTGATTTGATCAAAAGGGATCTTTATGTTGGCTTTATGATCGAACTAAGTACTCTAGGTTGATGTGGGGTAAGTTGAGAGGATATTTGGGTAGGGGTTGGCTGAGACAAATTTCTTTGAATGCATGAATTTGAGAGAAGGGGGAGTTCCCTTTTATAAGAGGGGTGAGGGAACCTTAGGAAAAGAAAAAAATATTATTTTATAATAAATTAATATTAGGATTATAATGGCTCCAAAGAATATTATTTAAAGGTTAAGGTGATTATAGGTCTAAAAACTCTAAAAAATAGGCTTTATATAGGTTTGGTTCACTATATTAACCTTATATTTTATTTTTAACTCTTAGTTAAATAGTTTCACATTTACCAGGTCTCTTTTTATTTTTATATTATATGGTTAATAAACATAATATAAACTTTCAAGAGAACCCCAAGTTGATCATTAATGATATAAGTATCATTATAAAAGTCTCTTGGATGATCCTTAGATTTTTACGAATTGAATATCAATTAATAATATAATATTTGTTTTAAAAACTCTTTTACATCAATTTTGAAACTATTTGGTATTTTGTTTTTTTAATTCATAAAAGATTTATTACTTCGAACATTATTCACTTAATAAACCCTAACATGTCATATTGACCTATAATGTTGTTTTAATTCATTAAAAGGCTCAAATTATTTTTATTTGGAAATTTATAATATCAATTATTTTAATATTTCACTAATAAGGAAATTAATGCATCATCATTGTGTCAATAATAAATTCAATAATTTAATTCCTAAAATTTATAAATAAAATACCATTTTGTAGGAAATATTTTTATATTTCTATTGAATATTTTTAACCTAATTTATCATATGTATAAGCCTATGTAAAAATTTTTTTTCTAAAAGTTATAAGCTTATGTAATTTTTGTAATTACTTTATCTTAATTAATATAAAGTGTTATTATCAATTACAAGTGGCTCCATGGGGTCCCAAAATCGACCCAATGATGCCCATGGTCGGACATGTATCATCTAACAGGGTTAGGACACGTTTTAGAGTAATTTAATATTGTTATAAAATTATTTATTAACCCATATTTACAGGATTTACCCTTTAACCATGGAAAAAAAATATTTAGCGAAGTAATTATTCAAAATGTATACAGAAATTTACCTATTTACATAATTTGGCCTCCTGATTCCAAATATGGAATCCATTTTTCTAAATTCAAAACACATAATTGGAAGAAATTAATATAAAAATTAATTCCCGTTGTCAAAACAAAAAGCGTGTTTTTTTTAAATAATAACTATCAAATGATTGACACTTGTTTATGTCAAATTTAAATGTGAAATTACTTATAATGACCAACATTGTATTAAATGATAAAAATATATTCTAATTAATTTTTCAAAACATTAACATGCACAATTTATCACTCTTAATTATTTCGATTAAGAAAGTTGTATTTAATTAAAATTTATTAATTTTCATTATTCATCAAAAAATGATTGTTTTCAGAAAATTACAAAAAATTCACTATAAGAT
The DNA here is from genome assembly GCA_963277665.1 of Viscum album. NCBI lineage: Eukaryota > Viridiplantae > Streptophyta > Magnoliopsida > Santalales > Viscaceae > Viscum > Viscum album. Next base: position 1,148,955,110 of record OY728148.1, read on the forward strand.
AACTTCGATACTACGAATCCAAAAATGAAGTCTATTTTGAAAGATAAAATTTATAAAATTTTAAAAATTGGGTATTACTATTCATAATGACTAATTTGATTGGTCGCGGTGTGTTAGAATCTCGAAGTTGCGTACAATGCAAGCTATTGCATTATTCAAAGGGAAACGTATTGTGGAATCTTTGGGTGTTACATCATCCCCTCCTTAAAATAATTTCGTCCTTGAAATTTCTATAATATTACTACATAAAAATACTTGTGTGGTTATTCATCATAAGTTCCTCGGGCTCCCACATTACCTATTCCATCTTATGGTTTTTTCGTAGAACATTTACCAGACGAGTTGTACTGTTTCTCAACACTTGTTCTCACGTATCAAGAATCCTAATGGGAACTTCACAATAAGTATGACTGTGTTCCAGTTCTACTTCTTCATAGGTGAGTACATGCGTTGGGTCTAGCATGTATTTTCTCAACAGTGATACGTGGAACACATCGTGAACTTTAGAGAGACTTGGCTACATTGTCAAACAGTAAGCTACAAACCCAATTCGTTCATGAAATTCCAAAGGTCCTATATACCTAGGACACAATTTACCTTTCATACCAAAACATATAACACCTACCATGGAGATACCTTCCAGAAAACATGATCTTCTACCTGAAATTCCAAATCCGTCCTTCGGTTATCGGCATAGCTCTTCTGCCTAATTTGAGCTGTTTTGATGTGGTTTTGGATTACCATCACCTTTCCATAATTTCCACACCCAGTTTTGGGCCTATGAGTTTTCTTTCACCAACATCATCAAAATAGATTGGTGTGCGACATCTCATTCGGTATAATGCTTTATATGGCTCCATCCGAATATTTGAATGAATGCTATTGTTATAGGAAAATTGTACCAGAGGTAAATATTTATCCAACATACCCTAGAAGTCAAGTGAGAAAGATACCAACATGTCTTCTATGGTTTGAATAGTCTGTTCTGATTTTCCATCTGTTTGAGGGTGGTAGGAAGTGCTCAAATGAAGTTCGGTTTACAAGGCCTTCTGAAGACTCTTCCAGAATAGTGAAGTAAAATGGGGATCACGATCAGAAACAATCGATAGGGGTACACCATGAACACTCACAACTTTAGTAATATTTTGTTTTGCTAGATGTTAAAGTGGTAAATCATCCCTTATAGAAAGAAAATGTGTTGACTTGGTAAGACGATCAATAATGAACCATATTTCATCGTTCCTTAATGGAGTCTTTGGTAGTACCATGACAAAGCCCATTGTGATATTATCCCATTTCCACTCAGGTATAGGAAAAGGTTGCATGAATCCTATAGGATGCAGCCTTCCAGCTTTCACTTGTTGTCAAACCATAAATCTTGACAAAAAATCAGAAATCAACCTCTACATGTTGTCCCACCAAAAATTTTCCTTCAAATCTCTATACATTTTTGTGCTCCTAGGGTGTATAGAGAAATTGGATCTACGAGCATTGTCCGAAAATTCCATTTTTGATCATGTATATCAGGAACACAATGTCTCTTCCTAAATTTCAAAATTCTTTCTTCATACACAATGTCACTCAATCTCCCATCATTCACAGCTTTAATATTCTTTTGAAACTCTTTATCATCAGACTAAGAACTCTTAATCTTTTCTAGTAATGATGGTTTCTCAACCATTCGAAAGAATATTGATGTTTCCTTTTCCATGGTGATTCCCATATCAATATTTACTAAATCCATGAAAATATTATCCCTCTAAACTCTCATTTTTTCCAAAACACCATGATCCTTTCTTCTCAAAGCATATTCCACCCTATTTTCCTTCCCCGGGTGGTAGTGTATCGTGTAATACTAATCCTTGAGTAGTTAAATCCATCTCCTTTGCCTCATTTTGAGTTCTTTCTATGAGAAAATATACTTCAAAATCTTGTGATCGGTATATATCTCAAAATTTTCACCATATAGATAATGTCTCCATATCTTCAAAGTAAACATTACAGTAGCTAACTCAAGATCTTGTGTGGGATAGTTTTGCTCATGAATTTTCAGCTATTGTGATGCAAAGGCAATAAACCAATCATTCTTCATAAGTACACAACCAATTTCTTTCTTTGAAACATCACTATAAATAACAAACCCATAATTCCCCAAGGGCAGAGTCAATAAAATAGCATTGACTAATCTTTTCTTTAGTTATTCGAAACATCCTTCAAAGTCTTTTGTCCAAACAAATTTAACCCCTTTGTGTGTGAGATTTGTTAATGGGTTAGCCAATAGGGAAAAATTCGAGGCAAAACATTGATATTAACCTATTAAACCAATAAAACGGCATACCTTTGTTACAATTGTCGGTGCTGGCCATTCATAGATTGCCTTTGTATTAGAAGTATCAACAGAAATTACATCCTTAGAGACAATATGGACACAAAAACAAATCTCCTGAATCCAAAATTCACATTTGCTAAACTTCCCATATAATTCATGTCTTCTTAGAGTCTTCAATATAATGTGAAAGTGATTTTCCTGATCTTCTTAGATTTTGGAATATACCAAGATATCATCAATAAATACCACTACAACGTCATTAAGAAATTCCTTGAAAACTCTGTTCATTAGATCTATGAAAAGATAGGGTACATTAGTCAGCCCAAAAGGCATTACTATAATCTCGTAATTCCCATACCTAGTTCGAAATGCTGTCTTCAGAATGTCTTCCTTCTTTACACACAACTGATGGTATACAGATCAAAGGTCAATCTTTGAAAAGTATTGAGCTCCATGTAGTTGGTCAAATAAATCATCAATTTGAGGTAGGGTATACTTGTTCTTCATTGTTATAGCATTGATCTCCCTGTAGTGGATACATAACCTCATAGATCCATATTTCTTCTTAACAAAAAGTACAGGGGATCCCCATGGAGAAAAACTAGGTCAAATAAATCTCTTACTACTCAATTCCTCTAGTTTTTTTCTTTAGTTCAACTAATTCCACAGTGGCCATTCTATAAGGGGTCTTCTATATAGGCCTTAAACCAGGAATTAAATCAATGGAAGACTCAATTTCCCATTCTGGAGGATGTGCAGATAAATATTCTAGAAACACATCTACATATTCTTTCACAATAGGTACATCTTCTATTTGAACATTTCGTTCCTCACCCACAGTTATTTCAATATCTTACCCACTGATAATTGAATTTAGTTGAGCTACTAGTGGTGGATCTGGATAAGAATCAAGCAGTGACTATTCTTCTCTAGAGATAAGGTGTTCCATATCATCATCATTAAAAATCGTAACCTCCTTCTTCTTACAATAAATATTCACATCATGGTCTGAAAACTAATACTTACCAATGATTATATCAAACACAATCATAGGTATGATAATGAGATCAGCAGATAAAGAACATTTATATGTTTTAATGGGGACTGATTCACAAAACATTGTTGCAATGATACTTCCCTTAGGAGTTTTGTCTGATAACTCCCTTGTTAAATAAAATTGGAAATATCTAATTTTCATAGAAAACTGGGATGATATGGAACAACGTGATGATCCAGAATCAAATAAAGCATTTTCTAAACATGAGGAAACCATTAAATTACATGCCACCATGTCTTTCGGAGCTTCTACCTCAGCAGTAGTGATAGAATAATTTTGTCCTTGATCTCTTTTCCTTTTCAGAGGTAAGTTCCCTTGATGTTTAGGAAATTCATTTTCATAATTTCCAATCTCCCGGAAATTGTATCATTGAGCATGGGTAGATTCTTTCTTCCCCTTGCAATCACGAGATTGGTGGAATTTTTCACCATATTTGTAACAGACTCTCATTCCCTTCAAGAAAGTACTAGGGTGTTTCTTACCACATTTACTACAGGAGGGATATTCAATTTTTCCCATATTCCCCTTATTTTTATTCCTGGAGTGCTCAGTAGATCTCTTCTTCTCTTTCTTTACTTTAATGTCACAAGACTTAGAGAATTTTTTTCTGTCTTGATAGCACATGAGACAATATATTCGTACGACGAGTAGGATTGTGAGACTAATGCTCAACGATAAAATGGTTTTAAACCATATAAGAAACGATAAATATTAATTCTTGGGTTACGTATATAATCTGATGCAAGCCTCTATAACCGTGTAAAGTTAGTCTCATACTTTGCAACATTATCATCCTCCTTTTCTCTCAAACTCGGAAATTGCCTTTCCATATCTGATCTATGGTAATGAGGAAAGTATTTTTCTAAGAAAATCTCTTTTGACTCCCTCCATTCCATATTTGATACTTCATTATCCTCCTTTGTGTTTTGTATCAATGAACACCATTAGTCAGGAACTCGAGTGAGGCGGTAAACTTCCATGATAAATTTTCCCCTTTCACTACTCCACAAGGCATGGAATATTTTATATATGGAATTTATCCACTGCTCAGTTACTAATTGATTTTTATTCCCATTTAAGGTTGGTGGTTGTAACCTCATGAAGCGATCTACCATTTTTCCTCCACGCTGCGGATTAGGGTGCTCCATACGGGTAAGGTTATTATTCATTACCTGAGTGAGTTGTCCTAGTATGGTGATAAGATGATCAGAACCAGTTTTATCACCAGCTCCACTATAACTATCTTGATCAGGATGGAAATCCCTACATTGAGTGTGTGCATTGATACAGTTTCTGTTCCTTCCACTAGGTGCCATTACTAAACAAATGCATACACTAGATTAGTTTATGAATATCAATACATAAATCCAAACATGTAAAAAACATAATATAAATTGAATAGTTTATAGATATAATCCATAATCATAAAAATGTTTTATTTGAGGAAGTATATAATAATAAACCCTTCATAATGGGTTTTAAAGAAAATTATAATTATCCTAAGCATATCCCATGGGAGTGTCGTAACCAAGAGTGCAGCAAGGCCCGTTGTCATGCAGTAGTTCTTATTCGAGTCTATCTCAAAGTGGTGTTTTCAGGTTTTACCCCTAGGTACATATGTTCTAGAGCAACCTCTACCTTCTCGTATCCAGATAGGGATGCATTTCTCAGAAAACACACAAAATCTCTACAATACCAAAATTATACGATGTTTTTCTATACTAATCCTCAATTTATATCTTAGGGCTATGTTCTCTAATTAGAGCTTATCTAAATCTAACTTCCAAGGTTTGTATTAAATTTCCTCTGATACCAACTGTAACGCCCTAACCCCCGTTTCCCAGATTCAGTGGATTATTACATAATATTAACATGATAAAAAAGGATCAAGTCTCTAAAGACTGATTATTTTAGTATCCTTGGAAACACTAGATATATTCATAAGTCTTACATTACATCATAAAGTGAAAAAAACTACCACAACATCTTGTCTTCGTATCCCCTCATACTATCCATGCAATCCATTCATAAAATACTTCTTTACATCCTGGAAAAAATAAAACATTGAAAGGGGTGAGCTCAAATGCTCAGTAAGGATAACAACATAGCAAAAACTTTCATAAATAAACATAAACAGTTAAGGAATTTTATAACTAAAAAAGGCCTTTTAAATTTGAAATTCAGCATAATATGCAAAATATAAAATGAAATAATTCCATTTACTTATTAACATGGATATTATACTAGTCGAATAATCAAATGAAATATTAATAACCACATTAATAATAATGGAATTCATAATTCCATACTATCATAACCACATTGTCATGGACTTGTGCCAAGACTAAAAATATGTTTTTTTCAAGGGCTTGTTCCAAGACACTAGTTTGTTTCATGAGACCTACTGATGTGTCGAGGATCTATATCGGGGTCCACCCATCACTTACTAAGTGCAATGCATTCCTCATATGAAAAGCTTTAAACATAAGATAAATATTCGTACTGAAACTAACATATGAAATGTTAACAATTTATCCATAAACCATGAATGGTATAAAAATAAAAGATCCATAGTCAAACATATCACAAAACCATCAATAAAATATGGAATTTTTGTATCATAAAAAAATAACTTCAAATAAACTTAAAATCCCTCAAAGGATGTTGACATAAATGAAATCAAAACTATTTGAGTGAAATATATCTTTTTTTAAATTATTTAAAAGTCACATAATTATAAAAGGAAACTTTTACTTTGAAAATATTCTTATAATCTTGTATGGGAATCTTTGATGACTTTATAATGGTGTAAAATAGCTGCACCCGCCGTATAAGTTAAAAAAGATATTCTTACCTCAATTTTGTTGAAAAGGTTAAAAGGACATACTTTGGGAAACAAAATAAATAATACATTATAAAAATATCATAAAAAGTCAACAGAGGGTATAAATGAATTTAACCAATAGTCTTTAAAATAGTAAGAATTATTTGAAATACATTTTTATGAATCATGGATGTGGATGATAAAGAGGTCCATGTAGATAATTATGTATAAACAACCTCGGATAATGAAGAGATTGAGAAATAAATCGTTACCTTATACATTTCCTTGGTCGAGGGTTGGTTAACCTCCTATATAATAGTTAAATAATTGGTATTAAATTATACAATAATCATATTCATAAATATGAAATTATATATGATCTTTTAATATTGCTTTGTTAATAATGTTTTAGTATTATCGTCGTTTAGTGTGTTAACTGATTCGTTTTCCTTTATATGATTTGTTATGTAAGCCGTGTTTTTTATGGATAGGTTGTATATTATTTATATCCATAATGATATTATGTCTTTAAACAATATTTTTAACCATGAAATGAAAATTATTCTTTAATGGATATGATGGGGAATGAATCTCATCGCGTTCGTGGAGATGGTAGTCTGTACGTACGCACGAGCGACAATATCATTCTTTTGATATTAAAATAATATATAATTGGATGGGGTATCATATATACAGAATAATTATCATGATATATTTATTATTTATATGAACTAAAAATCATTATAATACCCATCCAAATAATAATGTATTGAATAACAATTACACCACGACGTGGAGACGGTAAGCCGTACGTACGCACGCATAGTGACATGTCATTAAAAGGATGGATAGAATACTAAATATTGACTTACCATATTTATAATAACATAATAGTATATAGAAAATACTGGTGTTATTATATTAGAATAGAAATAACATAGAAATAAGAAGTAGAAGAAGAAAGGAACCTGAAAGTGGGTGGTGAAAACATTACCTCTTCTTCGGGTTCTTCATTTTGATTTTATCAAATGGGATCATTAAGCTGGCTTTATTGTTGTACTAAGGCCATTAGGGTGAAGTGAGGGATGTTTATAGGATATTTGGGTAGGTTTTGGCCGAGCCCAATGGAATTGATGGTATGAATTTGTGAGAAGGGGAAGTTCCCTTTTATAAGAGGGGTGAGAGGCACCTTAGGAAAAGCTAGAAATATTATTTTATAATAAATTCATGTTTGGTTTCTAATGGATCAAAAGTGGATTATATACATTTTAAGGTGGGGATAGGTCGAAAACAACTCAACCAATAGGCTTTAGATAGGTTTGGGTTACTATATTATCCTTATCATTTAGTTTTAACTCTTAGTTAATTAGTTTCACATTACCATGTCTATTTGTATATTTTTATTATATGGTTAATAAACGTACTATAATCTTCAATATAACCCCAAGTGGTTCATTAATGATACACCTATCATTATAAAAGTATTTTGGAAGATCCATAGATTTTTAGTAATTGAATATCAATTAATAATATAATATTTGTTTTAAAAAATCTTTTATGTCAATTTTGACACTATTTGGTATTTTGTTTTTTTTCTATATTAATAACAGCATTATTACTTCGAACATAATTCATTTAATCATCCCTAACATGTAATATTATCCTATTAAATACGTGGAATTCATTAAATTTCTCAAATTATATTTATTTGGGTATTTATAATATTAATTATTTTAATATTTCACTGATAAGTTAATTACTGCATCATAATTGTTTCATAAATAAGTTAAATTATTTAATGCCTAAAAATTATAAATACAATACCATTATGTAGGAAATCATTTTTCCTTTCTAATGAATATTTATAATTGAATTTATCTTATCTATTAGCCTATGTAAAAATTGTTTTTCTAAAAGATATATACTTATTTCATATTTGTATTTACTTTAAATTAATTAATATAAAGTGTCACTATCACATACATGTGGGTCCATGGAGTTCCCAAATAGACCCAAAGATTCCCATGGTCATAAATGTGTCAACTAATATGGTTAGGACACGTTTTAGGGTAATTTAATATTATTAAAAACTAATTTGTTTATCCTTATTTACCGGATTTACCCTTTAACAATGGTAAAAAAATATTTACCGAAATAATTTTTCAAAATGTTTAAAAATAAAAGTTACCTATTTAAATAATATGGACCTAATGATTCCAAATATGGAATCCATTTTTCTAAATTCAAAACACAGAAGTAGAAGAAATTAATTTACAATTAATTCCCATTGTCAAAACAAAAAGCTTGTTTTTTTGATATAATAACAATCAAAAGATTGACACTTTTTATGTCAAATTTAAATGTGAAATTACATATAATGACCTATATCGTATTAAATGATAACAATATAATATATTTATACTTTCAAACCATTCAAATTCCTAATTTATCACTATTAATTATTTCGATTAAAAAAGTTGTTTTTAATTAAAATTTAATAATTTTCACTATTCATCAAAAACTGAATTTTTTCAGAAAAATACCAAAAATTCACCCTAAGATAATTTCGATATCCCGAAAACAAAAATTAAGTCCATTTTGACAGATAAATTTCATCAAATTTAAAATATTGGGTATTACTATTCATAACGGCTACTTTGATTGGTCGCGGTGTGTTAGAATCTCGAAGATGTGTACAATTCAAGATATTGCATTATTCAAAGGGAAACTACTGTGGAATCTTGGGGTGTTACACATTTCCATATTAATGGCCACCATAAGAGGTGGTCGAAGAAAATTAAGCCATCATCGTTTTGGGAGGCTATAGTTTGTCATCCACAAAAACAATATGTTCGAATCCATTAGATGGAGGAGTGTGGAAGTGTATTATGAATGATTCTCATAAAAAAACCTAGTATATTGATTATACTTGTTTTTTTAAATATTGGAACAAAATAATTTTATAGGGTTATATAAGGAAAAGAAACTAAAAGAAAACAACTTGACAGAAGACATTATCTTTAAATTGGGTAACTCTCTCTGGTTTGAACCAAAAGAATTATTGAATTGACTTATGTCTAATTTAAGGCTTCTAGGTGGAATAGAGGGAAGATGGGAGATTATTTGGGCATAGGTTGAACAAGCCAAGGGGGCTCTACATGTGGGAGTAAGGGTTATAGGTGATGTCTTCTTATAAGGAAAATGAGGAGCTCTTTATGAATGTTTTAAAAATATTAAATTATTGTAAACAGAATTTCAATTGCAAAAGGTCCCCAACTCATTTATCTCTAAGATATGCTGATTACTATTCAAAATCTTCTCATCTAATGGGTTTTGGACATTTTTGTGGCACAAAATTGTCCTTATATTTTAGCTTTAACCTTTAGTTATCTAATTTATCTTTTACCATGCTTTCTTGTATAATCAAACTATACAATTAATATATTTACTATGAAATTACATGTGACAAAAAAATGGATAATTAATGAAATTATTAAATTGATATATTTCAATTGGGATAATATTAGATTCTGAAGACTAATTTATCATTTAAAAAATATTTGTTGATTTAAAAACTCATTTATGTCAATTTTTATTCTATTCATATGAAGACTTTAAAAGAATTCTATAACAACTTAATTAATTTGAAAAAACTAAATTAAATACACTATTACAAGTTATATGAATCCATAAAATTTATTGATGGAAAAAAATGTTTCAAAAAAATTATATTAATTTTTATAATCTCATTTATTTAAAACATTCATTAATGAGGTAATTATTACATCATCACTGTGTTGTAATTAAATTTATTTATATTATATCTAAAAATTTAAAATATAATACCATGATGTAGGAATAGGTTTTATATTTCTAATGAATATTTATAGTCAAATATATAACTTATATTACCCATTATTAAATTTGTTTTACTAAGATATATATGTTTAGGATACATTTTCCTTTACATTATATTAATTTTTATAGTGTCATTTTAACTTAAAAGTTCCTCCATGTACTCCCAAAATCGACAAAAGGATCACCATGGTCATACATGTATCACAAAATATAATAAGAACATGTGTTAGGATAATTTTATATTATTATAAAATTATTTGTTAACCCTTATTTACTAGATTTATCTTTTAACCATGGTAAATAAAATATTTACTGATGTTTCTATTCATAAGGTCTAAAAATAATACATACCAATTTATACAATTTTGGCCTCCTAATTCCAAATATGGAATCCATATTTTCAAATTCAAAACAATGCAATTTTAGAACTTAATTTAAACTTAATTTTTGTTGTGCAAACCAAAATGCGTGTTTCTACGAAATAATAACTATCAAATGAATGGCACTTGTTTATGTACAATTTCAAACTGAAATTATTTCCACTGGATAAAATTTGATTAAATGGTAAAAATAAAATCTAATTAAAATTTAAAACCAACTAAAATATATATTCTAGCCATAAAAAAATTTATCTGAAAAGGTCATTTTGAATTAAAATGCAGTTTTTTACACTATTCATTAAAAAAATGAACGTTATCAGAAAAATATCAAAATATCATCAAAAGTAAATTTTGATGTCCCGATTCTGAAGAAGAATATTATTTTTTTCAAATATATCAAATAAAAGTGAAAAAAAGTATATTTAAAAGGGTTGACCATTAAAATGTTGTAAATCAGCCTTTTAAAGAATATTACAGTATTTATGCTTAAAATTGGATCTATTAACATTTCAAACCTCTAACATTTATTGGATAAATGTAAAAACATTTAATAAACATGTATAATGATATTTTAGTTAGTTCTATTCATTCCCTCCAATATAACGACTAGGCATTAACTACAATTTTAAACAATATTATATTATTATTTTTTGCATTAGTACGACTCAACATTATGTTCCACATGGGATTTAGGAGAAACCCATTGTTGCATGGTGGGTACGCCATCGAACATAGAACCCCCTTTAAACTAAAATAAATATTTGATTCAAAAATATTAATAAATATGAAAATATCATATTCTTTATTTACCAAGGATGTTACATCTTTCCCCACATTAGGGAATTGCGTCCACGCAATTTTAAAATAAGGCTCGAAAACTTTATTTAATGTCCCACATTGGATAAAGAGTCAATCAAAAATCAATTCAAAAGAAAGAAAGATATGTACAAAGGTCACCCGAGATGAACCATACTAGGATTCCATGAAAACATGGATAAGGTGGATAAACTAAGTGTTATGTTCTGATGGAGAGTGATAGAAAAAAATATCACGGGAATTTTAGTTCCCAAAAAAACAAAATTTTTTGATATGGTAAATGGTAATTGGTTTCCCAATAGGAAAAGTAAATGAATATTGTTTTTGTTTATAGTTTCATTTAATAACGTTGGAAAATTTATTAATGAGATTGACTAAGGGAATAAGGAGATATACATACATTGCAAGTAAAGTTTAATTCATTAATAAGTTTATTCTGAAAACTCATCTTTTCTCCAAAAGATGAGTATTAAAGATGATTTGGTCACACATAAAGCGCTAGAATCAACTTCTAGAGAATCCCATAATACCAAAAGATGAACTATTTAATTCCCCTGTCTTTATACATTACCAAAAACCAAAACAGTTAGTACAATATCAGATAATCCCCAAAAAAGGATAATAATTTATAAAATTATATACTACTCTTAATCCCCAAAATTTGACAAACAATACCCAAAGCTCAGCAAAGACCATTTAATAACGAGTTGACCCTAAAATTCATCAATGTAACAGAATCTAAAACTGAAACCCAAAAGTCATAAGGATTTAATCACGTAGTCTTCCAAAGTAAATATTAACATTGATCGTCAAATATAATTGACTACTATTAAAGTCTTATACTAAAGATAAATTAACTTAATCCCATATTATTAATGAATGGCTAATCATTTCCACAAATAACCAAAATTTATATATGTACAAAATGAAAAAAATATTTTTTCAAAGTAAAATATCATACATTACTCCACAAATAAGATCACATATTATTATATATTCCATAATAATATAGTGTTCCTAAAATAGAAAACATCTTCCAAAATAACATGTATCACTTAATCATTAAATCGTTTCCCTATAGAAAAGAAAACCATTTTATAAAATATAAGTTCCCAAAAATAAAATTATTCTTGATCCAAGAAATAATCTATCTAAAAAGAGTTATTCATACTAACTAGGGACTTCACATAGTCCAGTGGTTGAGGATAATTCCCAATTGCACTTTGGTTGTGGGTTCTATTCCCGTATCATTGACTGATGTGAAGGGTTGTCACACTGTCTATGTGTTTTCATTTTTCAACAAACTATATAATTTTATAACATTCCAAAAATGAGATAAATTCCTTAAAAATGACCATAACATATTTTATCCACAAATGTTATCTCATACATAGAATTTTACTTCTAGAAAGAAATAACCTATAATTACCTCAAATTCAAAGATCATATAAACCCAAACAGTTCTTCAAAACTATATCAAAAAATAAAAAGGTAACTTTTCCTTGAATAACCTTTTCACATATCGAACATTTTCTTTACTCATATTATAAAAAAGTCTTCCAATGTAATCCCATCATCAAAATATCCTTAATAATTTTACGAATTTTATCTTCCTATAATCTAACATAACTCTTGAATCCCTTATATGTAGACTTCTTAATCATTAAACGTTCTTCATGATCCATTAACCATTCTTTCACTACTTATTTCGTTATACATATTTCCTAAAAATTAAATAATCTATCACATTCTATGATTAAATCATGTAAAAACATCAGTTAAGAAATAATACATACCTTTCATTGGTCATTGTCAGTTTCCTAATCGTCAATTGGAATGGTATTATGTATTGGTAAACATATATTTATACTGTAACGTTGATCCCAATCCCAAACATTCTTTGTAGGACATATATTTGTATAATCACCATGCACACTACATTTAAAACATTCAATTGATCCCTCGGAAAGAACATCTTTCCCTTTCATGGAGTCAACTGGATGCTTCCTTTTTTCCATGGATGGTACTTTCTTTATGACCTTCATTACAAAATCTATTGAATCTTTTAGTGCCTTTGAAGAATTTTCCAAGGTGGTTCATTCCACATACATGACACATAGGTTTTTGAATATGGTTACCATTATGAATATTACATGAACTTCTGCATGGATTTTTTTCTCACAATATACATAGCCTTATAAAAATCATCATCGATTAAGTGGTTAATCATTACTCTATATAGTTGGTTGGGAGTAGCCAAAAGATTTATTATTGAAGATCACATTTCAGCATGTTATTTTTTCAGAAGACTGTCACATTTTTCTTCACATCCATTGTTTCTTTAGTGCCTTCTAGATCTAGATATTTTCTAAAATCAATAATTTCAGTGTTAGTATATCATTAAAATCATCATATGAAATCTTATGATGAGGGTAAACAATAGGATATACTTATTCATTTTATCTTAAACCCACTCAAATTCTCTAAAATAACTATGACTATTTATAATATGATAACCATTATCAATATGTCACTTATTCTAAAATAACACACTAACTTATAATGTTATCTAAACCAACCTCTGATCCCAACTATAAGTCCCCAGACTTAAACATTAAATAATATTTAATTAATTTAATAATTCATATTGAGGGTCTTTTCAAGATTAGTGTTTTACAAAATTATGTCGTTACTATTACATTACATTTCAAAACATACAATTTAGACAATTCAACTCTATCCAATTTTGTTTCACAATAATAAAACTCCTTAAATATAATAAGATTTCTTTTCTTGATATAAATCATCCAAAATTATTTCTTCTTATTACCCTTCCTTATACCCTACGAAAAACATTTCAAAAAACATTTTATGAGAATTAAAATCATAGTCTGGGTTATAAAACAAGGATAAGAAATAGTAGTCCATCAACACATACAAATCATACTATTCAATCCTTAACGTACCACAAGAAATCATAAGTTTTATGAATAACACATTGAAATCCTAAATAATAAAGGTAACTTGTGTCATCCATAACATAATTACATTTTATATATTATATCTACATAGGGAATTACATTTTTGAATAATCATCACAGTATATTCCATAAATCTCTTAGGAGAGACATCAACGTTTACCTCCATCACATTACCCAATGCATTGGAGAGCTATATCTGGATCACGCACCCAATGATTATCACAGAACCACCCATATACATAAAAAATTCCAAAGAACCATAAACAAATCATAACATAGAAAATAAGAATAAAGGAATGATAACATTTCCACATTTCAATCACAATATATCATTTCAAGAGATTGAAATATTAAATCCATTTCTAAAACCATTTAAAACCATTAATAAGGATATTTTTGAATCAAGGTGTCTCATACCACATTGAAACATTTTTAGTAATTAAAATTATAAATCATTAATGTCCATATAAATAAATCCTTAAAACCATTTATAAAACATGGACATTAATTATAATAATTTATAAAATTAAATCATTACTACATTTAAAACACCTTTTTAGTTAAAGTGTCAATTTTAACTTGAGAAAATACATGAATAAAACAAATTAAAGAATACCATTACAACAATCATATAATATCATGAGAATGAGTATGTTCCTGATATAATATGTCAAAGGGTAGGATATACACCTTATAGGAATATAAAGGTGTACAATGTCAATATATGTCTCATTGAAACGAAATTGAGACGAAGTCCCTAACAACGATCCTATCGTTACATGAAAGATAAATTAAGGACATACAAACATAAATACACAAAATATAAGTGGATTTTATTTTTAAAACAATAATAGGTCATTAAAATATATTCATAGAACCAAATAATTAAGAAGTAGAATTTTAACCCAAAGAATGTAAATCAGTTTAAGAAGTTCCCTTACCAAAATTCGGCAGCCTAACGATATCACAAAAAATTTAAGAAAAAGAGTTGATGAGAGAGAAAAATTTATCACATCACAAGGAAATTAAAATTATAGATATAAAAATATATATTAATATATCCCAAAATTTGATAATTTAAATTAAAATACATAACATAAAATAACTCATTGACTAAAATAGGTGAGTGAAAGGTTTCCTTACCGATTTTGTAACTTATGAAACATACAACACACGAAACAAGGATCATATAATGATGATGTAAATACACATAAATTGAATTATATTACAATAATAATACAATCATGGGAAGTACATACCCAACACAAAAGGATATAGTGGAATATATAGCATGAATCTCACGGGAATAAATTGTGAGATGAAAACCCCTTACCTCATGTCGGACTTGACTCGTTCGCTCTTTAATCTCATGAAAAATAAATTGAAGCTAATTTATACTCACTTAAAAAACTTTTTTTAATGTTTATTATTGATTATATATTACTTATTACCACAATATAGAAATTACATAATCATTTAAGATAATAACGGTCATTTAGTCGATATAGAGTACTTGACTGAAAATGAACTAGTGAAAATAATTTTTTTTTCCATGAGGTCAAATTACTATTATCTGTAGAATGATATTCCGGATTTATATTTCATATATAAAATATATATTGAGTATATATATATATTTATATATAATAGTAAATAACATTTAGGGATAAGAAATGATATGCAATGTTCATGTGTACGGTAAGCCGTACGTACGCATAAACACTACTTTCATTTATATTTCAGATTTAATGGAATGAAAAAATAATTATACATAATTAAATTATAATTAAATTATAATATCATATATAACTTCATTAACACCATCCTTTATACGTTCCATGTATGGAATGAACGAGTCATATCACATTGAGGGGCCATTTGTCCGCACTATCTTAAATGAAAGTATTGTATTTTACCATTATGGAAACCAAAAAAGTATGATATAAATGAAAAATAAAGAAGAATTGAGAGAATATAAATATAATATATATCAAATATTTATATTTTTAGATCTTAATGTACACCATAGGAGTCGGTAGGAGATAATTGAACAATTATCGTTTTATAAGGAAGTAGTACACCGTCCACAGAAACATTATATTCATATCCATTATATGGATGTGTGTAGAAGTGTTGTTAGAATAATTCTTAAAAAACAACCTATAATTTTGAAGATACTAGTTTATTATAACATAATGTAATAAATGGAGTTTTAGGGGGTTAGAGAATGAAAATAAAAGAAAAGAACTTGAGAGATGACATTACCATTAAATTGTGTACTTGCCATTAGTTTGAACCACAAGTATTTCATAAAGTTCCTTCTACCTAATTTAAAGATTGTAGGTGGAATATAGGTATGTTGGGAGATTATTTGGGCATATTTTGGATGATCTAACAGATCTTGAAAAGTGTGATTAAGGGCTTGAGGTGATAGTTTTTATAATGGGAAGGAGGGGCTCTTTATGAATGTTTGATAATATTATTTTATTAGAAACATTATTTCGTTTTTAAAAGGTCCCAAACTCATTTAATTCTAATATTAGGTAATTGTTTTTATAAATACTCTCATGAAATGTATTTTAGACATGTTTAGGGCATAAAATTAAAATTATCGTTTGTATTTATCCTTTAGTTTACTAATTTTAATTTTATCATGTCCTCATTTATATTCAAACTATATGGTAAATATATTTTTTATAAAATGCTGAGAGACCCCAAAATTGATCATTAATGAAATTATTAAAATCATATATTTCAGTTTTCCATATCATATATTTTTAGTACTATTGTATCATTTAATAAAATATTGATTGATTTAAAGACACATTTAGTTCAATTTATGAACTATTCATTTCAAGAATTTAAATAAAATCTAAAAAACATAATTCATTCGAAAAAACACATTAATGAAAATATAACAAGTTATAATAATCCATGAAATTCTTGTATTGTATAAAAAGATTCAAAATAAATTTATTTTAATATATATAATGTCAATTATACAAAACTTTTATTAATGAGGTAATCATTACACCATAATTGTTTCATAAATAAATTTATTTATATGATGTCTGAAAATTATAAATTAATATAATGATATAGGAAATCGTTTTTTCTTTATAATTAATTTTTATTGTCATAAAGATCACTTATATAACCCATTATAAATATTGTTTTACTAAGAGATATATGTTTATGCGATATTTCCATTAACTTTAAATTAATTTTTATAAAGTGTCAATTTCACATAAAAGTGGCTGCATGGGGTCTAAAAATAGACCCATGGATTCCCATGGTCATACATGTATCATCCAATTGGATTGAGACATGTGTTACGATAATTTATTATTATTAAAAAATTATTGTTTACTATTATTTACAAGATTTACCCTTTAACAATGGTAAATAAAATATTTACTGAAGTTACTATACATAATGTGTAAAAATATAAGTTACCTATTTATAAAATTTGGACCTCCTGATTCTAAATATGGAATATTTTTCTCTAAATTCAAAACACATAAGTTGCAGAAATTAATTTAAAATTAATTTCCATTGCCAAAACCAAAAAGCGTGTTTTTATGAAATAATAACTATCAAAACGATTGACACTTGTTTATGTTCAATTTCAATGTAAAATTACTTTCAATGAAAAAAATTGGATTAAAGAGTAAATATATTATCTAATTACACTTTAAAACTAACTTGAAATATAATATAACGAGATAAATACATTAGATTAATATGCTGTTTTGAATTCAAAAGTGGTTTTCACTATTCATTAAAAAAATTTACAGTATCCAAAAAATACAAAAATTTCATCCAAAGTAAATGTTGATGTTCCAATTCTAAATAAAAATGTTATTTAGTCAAATAAAACATATAAAAATGAAAAAAACTATATTTAAAATGCGTTCTCCATCAAAAGGCTGTAAATTGTCCTTTTAAAGAATATTAGAGTATCTATGCTTAAAATTGGATTCATTCAAATTTTAAGCCTCTTAAATTCATTGTATGAATGTATACACATTTAATAAACTTTTTTAATCATATTTTATTTAATTCTATTCATTCTATTCAATAAAAAACATGTTGTTAACTAGCATTTAAAATAATATTATATTATCATATAAATTTTTCAGTATGACTCAACATTGTGTAATAATTGAGATTTCGGAGAAACTCATTGTTGCGTGATAGGTACACCATCAATAATAGAATTCCTTTTAATGTAAAATTATTATTTATAAAAATATTAATAAATATGAAAAAATCATATTCATTATTTACCTGGAATGTTATAACCGAAGTAGGTATTGAGATATGATATCATCATCAATATTTCAGACTCTAGAAAGAGTCGAAGCATAAATTAAGATAACATATTACCCAGGGAATAATTCATGCTATAGTATGAGAATTAGTTATTATTTAGGTTTAGGTATCCACGAGAAACCTTGAGTTAAGAAATGTCCCACTAAATAATATATGATAATGTGATATGTAGTTCATCATACATTATATATATATACAAAGTCCCTCTTCTGAATCTTAATCCCGCTGTGAGCCGAAGAAGGAATCAATATCACATGTCCCTTTTGAACCATTCTGGGTTTTTGGAAATTTACTCAATTTGGATATTCCTTCCATATACCTGCACACTATTTAATTATATTACATTTTCTAGATTAAACTAGATACTGGTTGTCCTGGCCAACTGTGATTTATATTTGGAACCCTACTTGGGCTGTTATTGCATTGATTTACCATAGTAGACATCCTTGTTCTAAGGATATTAGATTTTTTTGTTGCTATTTTCTGAACATGGGTGTTAGGAGAAAAGGATGAAGAGGAATCTCATGATGCTCATGGAGATCTCTCTTAGAGATTTGAGTCCTTTCATTTTTTACTATTTTTGAAGGCATGCATTTTGGTTTAATGCATTCGTATATGTATCAACATGGCATGCATGCTTTTTATAAACAAGTGTTGGAAATTTCTTTTAATCATTGGATATAGAAATTGTATTTAGTATTTCTTATTACTTATTGATATCTATTTTTGATATTG
Organism: Viscum album; assembly: GCA_963277665.1. Classification (NCBI taxonomy): domain Eukaryota; kingdom Viridiplantae; phylum Streptophyta; class Magnoliopsida; order Santalales; family Viscaceae; genus Viscum; species Viscum album. Next base: position 1,148,974,425 of record OY728148.1, read on the forward strand.
TTATCTATATATATATATTATTTACAACTATGAAAACTTTGATATGAGGATATAGGATCTGTACTGACTATCTGAAAACCATTGTTGCTAGTCTGGAGCCTAAGGTGTATGGGGAGGCACTCCTAAGGTCATGTGGTGATGATTCTGGTTAACGGTTTGATGGTAATTTGACTTGGGACGTTACACCCTCTTAGGTTTAACATACTTAAAACTATTACTCACCACTAGAAAAATAAGCATACGTATATGGAAAACTAAACTGCTCAGTAATGACAAACAATGGAGACATTAATGCTTATATAAGGAATTCAGGAAATAAAAATAATGAGAACATGAGTTTTATATTTGAAAACCATACCCCACATATCAATTATCATAATTTTGGAGCCACAGAATAAGTATTATAAATGTATAAGACATGAATCATACAGAAATTACTTAATACAAATGAACAAAGAAATGATTTATTTAGTATTCATGGATCTCTTCTAGGACGATAATAGAGGAATATTTTTATCCTCTAAACAAAAATTATATTCATGGTTAAAACCCTAGACTATCATAGTGAAAAATATACCTTTATAAACTTGGTTCAAAAACAATTGTAGTCCAATTTATCTTATTATATATCAATCATTAATAAATACATTGCGATGTGATATAGACCCCACCTATCATTATTTGTAACATGAACCATGTCCATATATATAACATAATCACCATATTTTGATATTAAATAACTGTTGTCGAATAAATAATAACAAAAATATGTGTTCTGCATGATTAACAATAATCCGTCAAATCAAAACCCATGAAGAGAAACTATTTTATTATACATCTATCATTTTATATCTCATGGAATGGAAACTAGTTTTATAAAAAAGAGATCATCAAATCAAAGTATAACCTATGGAAAAGTATCATGTTTCATAAATTCAATGTTGTTATAAACATGAACCATCTACAAAATCAATACAGATGGTATCATTATATAATGTACCAGGTAAGGGTTATCTAAAATTAAATGATTTCATCATATATGAAAAATTATTTTATAATATCCCTTACAATATTTTATTAGGAAAATATGTTATCCATTTAAAAATAACTTCTCTTCTTAAAAAGGTTTCACAAATATAACGTAAAATATATATATTTAGAAATAAATATCAAATTTTTTTTTGTAACAGGGAAAAAATTGACGTTTTATGGTTGTGGAGAAATCTACTCATGCATTATAGGATAAAAATACCATCTTTTAATACCTATGTAAGAAAATTTAAAATGTAACTTATTCAAAAAAGGATATGATGATTCAGTTTAAAATTTTACATAATAAATAAAAAATGGTAAAATTAATTTAAAAATATATTAAATAGTAGGAAAACATATTGTAATTATTTTATAAAAAATATACATCGAAGTGAAATTTTCCTTAGTGGAGACATAAATATATACAATCTTTAATAATAAGGACATATTCAAATAAACCTTTACCACATTGGTATGATATAAACCATATATCCCATGAAATAATGAAATGTAGATCGATATTTATATAACATAAATTCAGTTATATGAATAATTAGAGAAATTAATGGATTTTATGTACACCACATAGAAGAAACATTTATTTTTTGAGGCATGTGTCCCTAAAAAACAAAAGTGAGATAAAAATTCCTTACATTGAGTGTGAATCAAGGAATATGTTCTTTATATTACAGAATAATAAATGTTGGCAATTTTTTATTTTATTTAAAAAAATTAAATTAAATTATTTATATTACATTACATATTACAATTTTATAAAAATTTCCCAATCATTTAGGTTCATGTTAGGAATTTAAGAGATATTGGGATCAAAACTAAAATATGACTTCTGTAGGTTGACTACAAAAATAATTTTCATTACTAAATCATTTACATAATAATAATAATTACATAATTATAACGTTTATATAATATTTTAACTTTATATCCCATTTCTAAATATAATTATGAAAATTATAAATGATAAAATCTCAGAGATAGTAGGTCATATATACCTAGGAGTAATTTTTCCCTATTCCTACGATCATTATGAAAATAAGTTAAGTGTAATTATATCTTTCAATAATGATAATAATATAATATATATCATATAAAGTTAGTAAATATATTAATATATTTATTTCATCCATGTGATGTGATGAAAAATCAATCGTATCGTTTCATGGAGGTGGTAGTCCACATGTTCACATGAATGGTGATATCAACGTTAAGTGTCTGTAATTTTAAGATGATAAATGATAGATTTTTTAAAAAAACAAATGATAAAAATTTCATGAATATCATATAAAAAGATAAATTCAATTATTAAAACCAATATTAATGGTGGAATATTGAAAATGATTTACATTGGTTTGTGAGGTGGTAATCCACCATTATCACAAATGATGAATTATTTTCCTGTTTTATGGTTGCTGGAGATGGATATAAGTCTCAATTTTAATGTAATAAAATATAATTATATGTATCAAAGTGGGTATTTTATTTACCATGTTTTATTAATATTTGAAATTAGAGGTGGAATAAATAAAACCAAAAATTTCGAAAAAAATTATACCACTTTTTTGGAAAGTGTGCAATAATTAACACATTATGGCTTCTATGGTTGATGTTATTCCAAAAAAATGCCTCTACAAAGAGTGTAAATATTCTAGTATTGGATATAGTTATTTATATTCGTATAAAATGTGGTCTTAAATAGTAAATATTGAGAGGAAGTCGTTCCCTTTGAGTAGATTTGGTAGGGTCAGTCGTGGAATTATAAAAATTATTAAATTAATTTAAATTAGTTTTAAATTAAAAATATTTAAAAAGTTACCCGAATATAATATAACGTAAGTATTTATTTTTTGATTTTTTTCCAATAAAAAAGGGATTTTTGTCACTTTATTTCTATACATTTTTTTGTACTATCCCTTTTAACTGTTAATGTGACAATTAGTATTGTTAAATTTTAATGGAAAATATTGTTACAATATTTGGAAAAAAGAAATAAATGATAGATGCTTGATATAATCCACAATATAATAATAACTTGTGCAATTTAAATATTTAAATTGAATTTATAACACATAATAAAATATTATTTACTATAGATTCCCATAATGTCATTTTTAGAACTAATAAATACATTGAATTTAATAATATTAATAAAGCATCTAAAATTCAAACCAGGAAAATAAATATATAAAAAAATATTTTTGGCCTTCTATATACTTCATTGACCTAATTATTTATCACAAATTATATTCATTTGAATATTTGTATTAATATTTATTCTTTTCCATTGTGTAAATAATTACAACATCGTCATTATGGCAGGATTTAAGATAACTAGTTCATCACTAAAAATATAACATAAATTAAAATGTTGAATAATAATGCATTATATTTAAAAACAATATTTACGGTGTATATTATCCTCTAAATAACCGAATGTTATATATATTTTAGTTATTAATAAAAGAGTGTGACGTGTCTCAGTTTTTGTAAAATAATATATTATAAAGGATACAATCTCATATATATATATATCCCCAACATATCAATATTTTATCGTCTAGATTATTTTGGTTTACATATTCAAATCTAAGACTATTTATTCAAGTGGTTGGGCCATTTAATGTCTCTTATCATAGTAATTGTAACCTAAATTACCTAATTTACATTTTATTGTCAACTAAAAATTATTAATGTTACTATTCATCTAGTAAAAATTTAAATGAAGCATATTTACTAAATATAGACCTCCGAATTCAAAATACGGAATAAATTTTCAAATTGAAAATAATAAAAATATCAAATGTTTTGTTAAAATTATACAAAAAATAGTAATTAATATTTTCTTCAAAAATAATGTCCCTTTGAATATAAACTGTATTAATGCAAAATTAAATTATAAAATAAAATAGAAAAAACTAATTAAAATAATTATGAACTAATTAAATTTTATTTATAACCCACAACATAATTTTAATTTATATATACTTTAAATTATTTTAATATTTTGAATATAAATCATTATTTAAAAATAATCATTGAAAAAACAATCTTCATAAAGATATGGTAATAATTTAATCATATGATAATTTTCATAACCTAATTTAAAAGATAATATATTTTTAATAAATTAAATTTTCTAAGAGTTACATATATTTTTTATTACTTTCTTATAAAAAGAAAAAAATTAATTAAAATTTAATTTTGAGTTAAATAAAAATAACTTTCTTATTTATTAAGAATTTATTAATATATTTTTAAATGAGTATGAAAGGTCCTTATTTATTAACTCAATTATTCGTAATCATATCCTCTAATTTAACGGATATGATATAATTCTCACATAATAATATTTCCTTGTTTTAATGTTTTTGTTTCATATATTATATGCTATATTCATTATTTTTTAAATCTAGTTATCATATAGGGGGTGTGGTCTGGTAAAAGGAACATCACATATTATTAATGAAATAAAGAACGAACAATATAGAAAGGACAATTATGGTTTTTCCTTTATAGTATTAATAATTCATTATAAACAGTAATTCAATTAAATCATGGTTAATTAATAAAAAATGTGTTCATAACATAATGAAAGTGGAACACAATAGAAAAACAAAAATGAACCCAACTTGAAGATATAAGGACTTTAAACACATTGACATCCATATATAAAAAAATCATGAAAATGGATTGTAAGATAGAATATGTAAAATGAGATGCTCAAATATAAGGGGGAGAATTGTATTCTTACAAAATTCCTTTGGAACCTTTAAGGATAACATATAACTTTCTTAAGGAAAGTTAAAAAAACATTCACAAACCCTCTTAAACAAAACCTTTTCTTAAACATACTACCTTAAGATAAAAACATAAGAAATATTTTCATAATGGATAGATTATACCTTCAAACGTATAAATTCTTTAATATAATCAGAGTAACGAAATTACAAAGTATATGAATGTTATACTTTCTAACATTAACAAAGTTACAAATACATCTTAATTAAAACTACATGAAATAGGAAAAAAGTAACAATATGATTCTTTTAACACAAAGAGAAGGGTATACAACAACCCATGATAAATGTTCCTTGATTTATACTTTCAAGAAAGCATGTATTTCCCAAACCCAGGTGATCCCTCAATCCGAAGGACAGTATTTGTCTTGCTAAGCCCACAAACCCTCAATTTAGAAGGAAATTGGAAACTCTGTCTTTCCAAACCTGGAATCCCATGATCAGCATGATCAGAGTCTGCACTAAGCATATCTAAACAAGTTGTTCATGCCTGGACAAGTTGTTCTCGACATCCGCATGAAGCACTAAGATTTGTAAGAGCCTATCTATCTATAAATCACATCACATATTTTTCATTCAAAGTCGGTATAATTTTACTTTTCTAATTCAAATGAGCTTGTATTTATATAAAAATTGTCCCAACGGTCAGCTACTCTCCAACGGTCATATTTTCCTTAAATTGAGGAGGGACCTGGTCAGTTGGAAGACATACAACAGTTAGTTTGTAATAGATTGAACGACATAGTATCAAGTAACAGAAACAATGTTAAGTATAAGAAGTATTATAATCCGATAATATTGGAATGTTACATTAGGAAACTCTATCATTTTCAGGAAAACAAAATATTATGAAATTAAAATTAGATTGTGAAAACGGTATCACATATACACTGGAATCAGAATCATAAAAGAAATATTAATTATACACAAGAATCAGAATCATAGAAGTGGTATAATATATACACCAGAATAGGTTTCATAAAAACAGGATCATATATAAATAGAAATCGGTATGATAAAAACTAAATCATATATACAGCGGAATCGGTATCCGAAAAACTGAATTATATATACATCGGAATCGGTATCATAAAAATTGAATCTTATTTACAACAGAATTGGTATCATAAAAACTGAATCATATATACACTAGAATCTGTATCATAAATATGAAATCATATATACACCGGAATCGGTATCATTAAAAACGAATCATAAATCGTAATGGAATATCTGTAAGTATAACAGAATGAAATATCGTAATGACAGATATGTAAGTATAACAAAATGAAAAGTCATAATGACAGATATGTAAGTATAACATAATGAAAAGTCGTAATGATAGATCTGTAATTATAACAGAATGACAAATATTAATGGCAGATTTGTAAGTATAACTGAATGACAAATCGTAATGACAGATATGGAAGTATAACATAATTATAATTTCAAATCATATGAAAAATATAGAACTTAAGAAAAAAAATTCAGAACATTGGAAAAAGTGTTTGAGATTTTCAAAACATAAAACCTTAAGGAATGGAGATTTCATAAGATAACCTTATTGAATCAACAATATCCCCCTTTTTGGAAAGCACAGACAAATTATCTAAGTAAGAATATACAGAATTAGATAAACATGTAAGAAAAAACTTTTCTCCCCCTTAGAAAGAAAATTGTAATGAATACATCTAACTCCCCTAAGGTTATGTTTCCCAAGGATCGTATTCTTAATCTTTGGAGTCTTGTTTTCTTAGGGGAATATCTCCCCCTTAGATAGAAATTTATTCTTAAATGAAAACTCCCCCTTAAATGGATATTATTCTATATTTCCATACTTCCCCTTAATAGATTTTCCTTCCCAGAGATCTTCATTAAATTCTTCATCTAAATAAATTCTCCCCCTTTTTTATTTTCAAATGGCAGGAATGGAAAGGAGAAGTACAAGATGTTCTTATAGGGTTAAGCAAGCATACATTCCAAAACAGAAGAATTATATGCAAGAAAATTCTAAAGAAAATTTTAGAAATAAGTTTTATATTACAACAAAACATTGGAATGTAATGGAAAAATCATCTATCCTTCTTATTATCAGACAACATCTTATTTATATAGGATTTAAGCTTATTTACTTCCTTAGGATCTTCTTCTAACTTCTTCATTAATATCTATTGATCCTAGTTCTTCTTTTCTAATGCCAAAATCCTTTCTTCTAGTGCAACAAAATTTTTCTCTAATTCAACAACGACTTCCTTTTCACTACTTACAGATTGAGTAATAGAATTGAGCTGACTAGACTTACCAGATATTAATGCTTTGACCTTTTTGAACTCAGTTTCACAATTATTCAAATCTCCATTTTTTGAATCCCTAAAATCACCAAACTATCTTAGTGCTTCATTGATAGTTTTAGTGTGGTTAAAGAATTTATTACAAGTCACCTTCTGACTGTTGTAATCGATCAAAAGATTACTAAATTCTTCATATTGCTTGAAAACCAAGTCCATAAGAATATTTCTCAATTTAGTCTTTTGATTCATGGTTTCTTGAATCATGGGACTCTGTGAATATATGTTTGAAAGAACCAGAATGGTCCTAACCAAATTTCATAAAGCTATCTTGAAAAAATCATTTTCAACAGATGAAGAGGAATCGGATCCTAAAACATATTTTCCTTTCTCAAATCCTCTTGGAGTTAAGTATGTTGGCATGTCTATTCCCTTAGAAGACTTTTTATGTGTTTCCTTATCAGATGAGGCAACCAAAACATCAATCCCCTTAATAGGTTCTCAAACTAGTGATTGTTCTTCTGAAACTTGAATAACTTTTAGATCTCCCCGTTCATCTTCTTCTTTTTAAAACGCATGATGTTGACATCCTCCTTGTCCCTATTATTCTTGATATTAGTCCTCTTCTCCACCTTTTTATTCAACCAATTATTTCTCTACTTCTACTTCTAGTTCAAATTCAACTTCTTCTTCATCTTCAACTTAAACATATTCCTTAACTACTATTTCTTCCTCAAGTTCTTCTTCATCTTGTTCTTCGACTTGTTTTTCTAAAACAAATTTAGAAACTGAACTCAAAGGAGTTCCAACATAATCTTCCAATTCCCTTAAAAAATCATCATCATCATCTTGGATTACCAGATCATCAATTTCTTGAACTGGTTTTGATAAATATAGGACATTCGTAGCTTTCTGAATTTCCATAGTGGCCACCATTTTCTTATGAACAAGTTGAGATTTGGGTACTTCTGAGATTTCTTTTCTATAACTTTTAGAAGAGACTGAAAAACGTTCTCATCCAATGATTTCTTCTCTAACTTCTTCTCCTTCTTTTCTTTCTCACGATTTTCACCTTGATTGATTTTTAAGGCCTTATCCTCTTCCATATTGAGATCAAAAGAAGGATCTCCTTATTTTCATGTATCTTCCATTTCACTCCACTTTTCCACTTTTGCATCTGAATAGGCTTTCGGTTTCATTGCAGGTGGAGGTGATGAAACCAGGATAGCATGAACTGGTACTAGAAAGATTGATTCATCTTGATTCATTTTCCTAGGAACTGACTTTGAAGATTCTGGAACCTCACCCTTGTTCTGGAACACTATTTCTTCAATGTTTTTTGATTCTTGAATAAAATCTACTTTCATCCTCCTTAGAGTGTCCTCGCTAGGCAACATGATTTTGAAAGGTTTTGAAACGGATCAGCATGGAACATTCAGCTCTTGATGACACATAAAAATTATCCTTGAAATTTTTGCAGGATACATAATGATCTGATATATAATGTTTCCACTTTTTATTGATTTTATGGGGAGAAAGATGTACATCACCATGTTAATCGTTCTTAATATAACAAGAATTTCTAAGAGAAAAATATCACAAATCATTAAAGAGTCCTTATATCCCATATTTGGAAGAAGAAATCATTGCATCCCAATAGCTACCATATTGTGATTTGTTGAGAGATTCATGTTCTTCAGGTTCTTAACATACTTGATACCAATAACTTCCAAAGCCTTGACATTCTCAAAAGAACCATCCTTCTCCGGAAGTTTTTGGGTGCATAGAATAGCTTCCCCTTAAAATGGAATGTTTAGATCATTTGATGCATTCTTGTAGGGGACTGTATGTGTCATATCATAAAATTTTAACATGAACATATCATTACCCTCCTTTTGATAGAAAATAACAGATAAATTGAATTGAATAAGGAGGTCAGGATAAAACTGATCCTGATATTTTTCAACTTTTCCACAGAGACACTTTCCCATCCATTTTTTTTATCACCTTAGAAATAAGAGAGTCATATTTTGAAAAGAAGTGTGGGAAAACCAACCTTTCCCTAATGATTGACCATTCTTTTATCACCTTTCTAATCATAATCTGATCTGCTGATGATTCAGGAGTCATTCGCGGTAACAGAAGTAAAGGAATCAGAACGAGAACTTTCATTGCAGCTGAGCTTCTGCATTGAGATCAGAAAGGATGTTGTAATACATGTAAACAAGGTACCCCTTATATAGATGTTTCTATGAACTTTCAACTTACATAAGATAATATAATGGCTGAAAACAAGATAATCTGATCTAACGATTGAGGATTAATGTTGAAAATATGAATTCTGATCTTTTATAGCAAGGCAAACCAGGATTTTACAAAAATATTGAAACACCAACAACTAAAACATAAGGTAATAAAATAAAAAGTAAAATAGTGTACGTTTTAGAATACTTTGAGTAGTTTTTTAGTATTATTATATTTATCTAGCATGTTTTAGATTATGGGATTTTCAATTCCGAAATTTTCAAAACCAAAAAGTTCAATTCAGAAATTTTTTATTCCAAAATTTGTAATTCCAAAAATTTCAAATCCAACTTTTTAATTCCAAAATTTTCAAATAAAAAAATGATTTTTTTTAAAAAATAGATAATGAAACAAAATATTCAGGAAAAACAATGTTTTGAAGGAATATAAAATTTCATAAAGAATGAATAAAAATGTAAAACAGATAATCATATGTACTCCCCCTAGAATAAGGAGTAGATTAATGTCCGGAGTTGATTTATACAAGAGGTATATATGAATGATTACATAACAGAGATCATTCATAGATTCTGTCTAATATATTTGAATCTATAATAAGTTAAATGTTTTTTTAAAATGATAGCATGTTTCTATTGTGTTATGATGAATTGAAGAATAATATATCCCTTAAGTGTGTGATCAATATGAATGTGATGTCTAATATCAATGTGCCTTTCACGAGAGTGATGTTCATGGTTTTTACATAGGGAAATGGAACATGTTTTATCACACATAATTCGAGTCTTAGTAAAAATCATACCATAGTCTATGAGTGTGTGTTTCCTCCACAACACTTGAGCACAACAACATCCAGCTACTACTTATTTTTCTTCAGTAATGGAAAGTGCTACAGAATGTTCTTTCTTGAATGAACATGAAACTAAGGAATCTCTTAAGAAATGAAATTTTTTGAATGTACTCTTTCTATCCATTTTACAACCACCACAGTCAGCATCTCGAGAAACTTTTATGTTCAAAAACACTTCCAGAGTAATAAAATAGACCCAAATCTAATGTTTCCTTTAAATACCGAAAAATTATTAATACTGCTTTTAAATGGGATTCTTTAGTATTTTTTTTTAAATCATGTATATAAGCATACTAAGAATATTAATTCTTGTCGACTAGCTTTCATGTAATGTATGCTTCCTGTCATCCCTCTATAAGATGTTTGATCTACTGGTTTCCCTGCTTCATCAATATCAAGTGTATTAGGGGTTCCAATAAGAGTAATTATACTCTTAGTGTCATCATACCAAAACTCCTTGAGAATATCTTTGATATAATTATGTTGAGATATGTAATTTCCCTCTGGTTTTTGGGAAATTTTAAAACAAAGAAAAATTCATCTCACCCATCATACTCAAGTAAATCTAGTGTAGTCATCAAATATAAAAAACACATAGTATTCGCCTCCAATACATCATGATTTTTTTGGACCAAATAAGTCCATGTGCACCAACTGTAAGGCATTAAATGTTGTAACATCACATATATATTTAATTGTAGAATTATTTTTCTTGTTATATTGACAAGGATCACACATTTTTGAAGAATAAACCTTAATTTCCGGTAGATCCTTAACAATTTATTTCATAGAAATTTTACTAAGATTCCATAGGATACAATGTCTTAGTCTCCTATGGAAAATCCATTATTGATCTTCAAATGCACTAAGGCAAGTTAGATCTTGACTTTTATGGTCTTACATGTTTACGGTGTACACATTGTCATGCCGAAGGGCACATAGAATAAACTCACCATTGGAATTGTGAACTAAACATTTATCTTTTCTAAAACTCACAATCTAAACTTCATTACATAATTTACTTATGCTAATGAGGTTGTGCCTAAGGCCTTTGACAAAAATAACATTTGAAATAAGTGGTTTACCAAGAAGACTAATGTTACCTAAAATGACAATTTCACCTTGAGAGATATCACCAAATTTTACCTTTCCCCCTTTTGATTGTAAATATTTTTTAAATAGTCTTTCTTACCAGTCATGTGCCAGGAACATCCACTATCTGTGTACCATAGGTTGTTGGTACTTCATTTTCCTGAAAAAGAAAGAGTTATTCTTTCGGAATCCAAACATGCTTGGATCTGGAACTATTAGATAATAAAAGATTGGGTAACAATATTTGTTTAGAAAAATAAGATTTATCAAATCCAAGTGATTGAAATTTATTTAAAGAACATTTTTTCATACAATTCCCACCACTTTGACATTTAGAAAAAAAGGGCTCCTGAAGGAAAGAAAAAATTATTTCTAAAAATAGGTTATTCATGAGAATAACCTAAACCCTGATTATTACCATGAGATCAGATTTGAGAATACATCTTGTCAAAATTTTCCATACCAGAAGTAAAATTTTCAAGAAGTTTCTTCATGGAAAATATTTCAGATTTTAGTCTTATGACTATATTCTTATCCTCAAGAATAATATATTTAGAGTTAACCTTATCCTATAAAACATAATTTTTCTAAAAACAGATTTTAAAATATCCTTAGAAAGTTTATCCTTCTCTTATTTAACTTCCTCATGTTTCAAAGAAATATTTTCTAAAAGAACATTTTTCTTATCATAATCTTTAGAAGGATCCAAAATTTCTTTTCTTCAAATAGATTATCTAGAATTTTATTTTTCAACTTTCTTCAAAACTTTACAATTTAACTTTTCAAGAAACATAGAAAATCTAGAAACATCCTCATATGAAGGTAAGTAATTTTAATTATTTGATGAAGATGATTCTTAATATGAAGAAATAACTTTATCAAGAAAATTTTTACTTATAGACATATTGGTTAAGGATTTAGCAGTTCGAACCTTAACCATAAGACAATGATTTTTAAATAGAGCTCTGGATATTAGACTAATATTCTTTTCCAAAGAAGATTCATATAATGAGGTATCATCAGAAAAATCTCCACCACTAGTACTCCAAGTGTCATTGGCTTTCAAGACATTATTATGCTTTGATCTATAGAGCTTCTGCTTGTTCCTTTCAGAATTCCTGTCTTTATTGTCTCTTTTCTTATGTAATGGAAAATCAGGTCTAATGTGACTAGTTCTTATAAATTTATAGCATTTCACTACTCTATATTTCTTATCATTTCCATCTTTATTCTTGTATCTATCTTGATTGTTCTTCTATTCAACAATCTTGTTCATCCTACAAGAAAGAGTTTCTAACTCATTTTCTAAAGCTTCACTTTCACTAGATTCTGATTGAATACTGACCTTATTTGATTTTGATATTGTAATTATCTCAGGAGTCTTGGGTTTCATCTGATTTAAAGTATTTCTAATTGAAGCACCTCCATTTCCATTATTTTTATGGATATTAGCAGCATCTCTCTGGAATCCGGTTTCGTGTTGAAGAAAAGTTCCAAACAGTTCATCAAGAGAAATTTGTCTACAAGAGCTTCATCATATAAACCTTTCTTGCCCAAGGATTGTAAGATGTTGAAAATAGTCATAATCTTATGTGGTACCTTACATATGGGTTCTCCATAAGGAAAGCAGAAATCATGATACTCAGCTCTGTGAATAGTTCTTCTAGTTTCAATGACTTTTGATGTTATGAACTGATTTACTTCAAGATTCTTCCAAATACTATTTGAAAATTCACAAGATGAAATCTAGCAATATATATTTCTAGTTATGGAACAATGAAAAGTATTTCTTTCCTTAATGTTTAGCTGTTATTCCAACTTTTCTAGATTATTAAAGGTTCTAAGTTCCTTGTCAGGAATCATATAGTCTCAAGTTAACATAATGTAGTTGTCTATGCCTGTGTTTATCACAAGGGTCTTCATTCTGTCTTTCCAATACTCATAGTCATTTACATCCATGATTGATTGTTAGTAGGATTGTGATTATATAAAGAACCAACATGAATTCCTTCCATACTAAAAAGAATATTTATATCCACAAAACTTGTTAGAAGTAAAATGTATATATAATAAAATATTAATAACTCAAGAGAAAGAAAATTTGAGCAAGAAAACTTATATGTGGATATAATTATTTTAGAGACCTCCTCTAATACCAATTCTATATTAGAATATACAAAATGAGATGCTCAAATACAAGAATGGTAGAATTGTATTCTTAAAAAATTCATTTGGAACCTTTATAGATAACATAAAACTTTCATAAGGAATGTTAAAAAACATTCACAAAACCACTTAATGAAACCTTTTTATTAAACTTACAACCTTAAGATAAAAACTTAAGAAATATTTTCTTTAGGAAAATATTCTACCTTAAATCATATAGAATCTCTAATACAATAAGAGTAATGGAATTACTATTGCATTTCATTTTTTCCTCATTTATAGAAGCCGGTTTATGGGTTCCTGGTACCGAAACATACAACCAATGACAAGTCAGATAGCAAAAAGAAAAAACATAGAATTACACATCATAATAACCAGATTCATCTCCGCAACCCAAGCTGGAGTCCTCTTCACCGGTAGCTGATTCCCATTCCGGATTCCTCCAAAAACGTACACTTTGAACACGACTGCAATGTTGTTCCAGAAAATATTGATATAGGGTCGCCTTCTTAGTCTTGCTGCCCTTCTTAAAAGCCAAAGTCACCTCATTATTATCCTTTTATGAAGATCTAGTCCGCATTGGACTCAGAAGAAATGAGTAATCCTTCCTAGGTCTTCTTCTTGGAGTAGAAGATAAAGGACAATCTGTTGTGGCTATCATCTAATTCTCACTTTTAACAACATCACTAAAGGACTTGCCAACTGGACCACGCATGTTATCTTCCCCTCCCCCCAAAACCTCCCTTCCTATTTCATCTCACTCCCTTAAAGTAGAAGCAGTAAACATTGCATTGATTCCTGGATTCTGGACTGGAGTATTTCACTCCATCAATGGTGGACACAGTTCTTCAATAGAAGCATTTTCCATAGGAGGTATGGCCATGTCTCCCCGACTCTGGTCCGTGCTCACCACAAAGGGTCCATGCCTTGCCTCATTATAATTGTTATCCACATAGATGACACTTGCTTCCTTTCCATGACATTCAGCCTATTGATCCTCCCTGGCCTCTCAACCAACTGATACAGGATCATGCACACTATGATCATCCTGATGGTCATCAACAATCTTCGAGATAACATCACCTCCCAACATAACATCCTCCTCCGAACCCACATCCAACACATCTTCGGAAATCCCTTGAAACCTGTTACCCAAAGATAAGAAAGGATTGTCCAACGGGTCGAGGCCTTTATAAGCCTTAACACTCGTGGATGCAACCTCCAAAACACTGTCCACTCTTCCTTCCTCACTTTTCAATGTACGCAGATCAACCATGGGAGAAACGGTTACTCCCAAGTCCCTCCTTAACCATTGGAAAACCATAGACACCAGCGGATTACCCTGTGTTGCCTTAGAACCAGAAGCCTCAGACACCCAACGAGGACTCGCCCCCTTCTCACCAGAACAACATGGAACCCAACCTTTGTCAACCTGTTCTGTAGATCTTAAATCCACTCCCTCTTGAATTCCATTACAGTCACCAAACTTAGATCTCACCGAAGCTGAATTCCCATCACCACAGGCCTACATCAACCGAGACAGACGCTCCCTTCGGCAAACCTCAACTGAATGGCCCAATCGCTTTCAATAAAGAAAAAAACTGGTACATTTCTCATAGAAGCCTTTTTGTTTGCACCAATAATCCTCGCTGATAGTTATCCAAATAGAATCAAAAGGGATGCGGGACACATCCATCTCGACACACACTTGGGGATTCACCGGATGGCATACCGCCTCGGTACGACTATCTGAGAAGAGGTATCTACCAAGCATATTTCCCAACATGCATATAATCGACATGTTTCAGAATGGTAAAGGAAGTGATGGAAAACTTACCCAGACCTCAATTGAAGGCACGTCGTGGTTCATATGTATATCAAATGACCAACTCAAAAGGAGGAAATGAGATCCATTGATGCTGCGTGGAGCCCTCGAACAAGCTCGGATGAGGTCCTCCTATGAATCGAACCTAATAATAATTTATTTCCTGTTCAGTATTCCAACCACCGCTCTATCTCGAAGATCCCAAGCTCCGAAGACAAAGCGGTCGAAATCATCCACAGAAGGTCTCCTGCGCTTGAACCGGGCCACCAGGGTGAGATTTAATAGGGCTGGGGCTTCCGAGAACTCAGAAGAGGACATAGAGAGATTCGGCAAGCCATCGATTAAATATGGAACTTTAGGATTTAAAGAAGATTTTAGAAACTGAGGAAGAAACTCAGGGTTTTAGAAGGAACGAAAAGGTCTAGGTTTTCCATGAGACAACAAAACCCCCTCCCCCACTGAGGGGGGAGGAGCCGACTCAGAGGTATTCGTATTCACCGGTAGCGGAGGAACCCTACGCAGAGCCCGAGCCCGAGCGCTCTTTTCAGATCAGTTGAGAAATGGAATTACAATGAATAAGAAAATTATACTTTATAAATTTATCAAAGTTACAAATACAGCAGAATTAAAACAACTTGAAATAGGAAACAAGAAACAATTGGATTCTTTTAACCCAAATAGAAGGGTATCCAACATCCTTGGGTAAAGGTTCCTTTATTTATACTTTCTTGAAATTCTGTCTTACCCAAACCCAGGAAGGCCCTCATTCCGAAGATTAATATCTGTCTTTCTAACCCTGCAACACCTCGGTTAAGAAGGAAATTGGAACCTCTGTCTTCCAAACCTCGATGCCCATGATCATCACGATCAGAGTCTGCACTAGAAAGTTTGAACAAGTTGTTCACGCCTAAACAATTTTTTCATGACATCCGCACAACGAACTGAGAGTTGTAAGATCCTACCTCTCTCGAAATCACTTTACATCTTTTTCCATCGAAGTCGATGTAATTGTACTTTTCTTGTTCAAATGTGCTTGTATTTATAGGAAAAACATCCCAACGGTCGGTTCCTCTCCAATGGTCATATTTTCCATAAATTTCAGTGGGACCTGGACATGTGGAAAACATACAACGATTAGTTTGTAATATATTGTACAACATAGTGTCATGTAATAGAAATGTTGTTATGTATAAGAAGTCTTTGAATCTGATAATATTAGAATTATACATTAGGAAACTCAAACATTATCAAGATAATAGAATCTTAAGAAAAGAAAATCGGATTGTGAAAATGGTGTCACATATACACCAGAATCTGAATCATAAAATCAGTATCACATATACACCAGAATATGAATCATAAAAGTGATATCATATATACAATGGAATTGGGTTCATAAAAACTGAATCATATATACACCAAAATTGGTATCATAAAAACTGATTCATATATACAAAGAAATCTGTATCATAAAAAATGAATAATATATACTCCAGAATCGTTATCATAAAAATTGAATCATATATACACCAGAATCGATATCATAAAAATTGAATCATATATACACAATAATCAGTATCATAAAAACTTAATCATATATACACCGGAATAGTTATCATAAAAAATGAATCATAAATTGTAATGTCATATCTGTAAGTATAACAGAATGATAAATCGTAATGATAGATCTGTAAGTATAATAGAATGAAATGTCTTAATGAAAGTTCTATATGTATAACAGAATGAAAAGTCATACTGAAAGATCTGTAAGTATAACCGAATGAAAAATCGCAATGACCGATCTGTAGGTATAACAGAATAACAAATCATAATGATAAATCTGTAAATATAACGGAATGATGAATTCACATTTGAGGAAAAACAACCAGGTATTCCTAAGGAATGGATGTCAAAAACAATTCACCCTATGCGCCACCCCCAGTTCAAACCTTTTCGACCGTTGTGGCTTCCTCCATCAGATTGCCGCAGCCTCTCTCAGCCCCGCCCCCTGCTGATCCTAGCTCAGGTGACCCCTCTATGCCGGTCCTTTCCCCTGTGGGCCTCGGGGTGACGGCCTCCCTCCCCTCCTTACCCGGCCCTGGCTCTCGAGCCTCTTTTCATGATGTTCTTTGCGGCTTTTCCTTTTCTGCTCCTCTCCCCTACTTCTCGGCGGTAGCATCGGGGACGGTCCTCTCGTCGCGCACATTCTCCTGTGTGTGCCTTGACATCCCTGCCTCTTCTTTTCAGCTAGCTTTGGATTGTATACATCTCACTATAGTCACCCATTTTAAAGCATTTAAACCCTCCCTTCCGGTGTTCCAGCGCGGCGTGGGCTCTTGGGGCCTGAGGTCACCTATGCGGGTTTCCCTTCTCCATCGACAGTCATTCTGCATCGCCCTTGGTTCGCATGAAGACTTTATTCAGGCCTGGTGTAAAGCCCCTCGATCATGGGGTCGATGGAACTTCTATTTATCTTGCTGGTCCATGTAAGATCACCGGGGAAAGGAGTCCCCTCGTGCAGTGGTTTGGCTCTATCTTCCTGGCCTCCTTCTTCCTTTACATAATGGAGGTCTTCTAAAAGTGATCAAAGATTCTCTGGTTGGCTATTTGTGCTCTGATCTCTGAACCAGTTCATGTGCGGAGGTTGACGCGGCTCTCATCTGTGTGTACCTCGACCATTCGCTACCAATTCCAGAAAAGCATGATCTTCGAGTGTAAGAAGACTTTTGCTGGTCCCAAGACATATCTTATCCTGTTTATCCTCTTTTATTCTCTGATTTCCTTCTCCAGGGACACTCTTTGTAGGCATGTCGACATCTACTGCAGGATAATGGGCATCGTCCGGTTCTTGTAAACAGACTGCCACGGGTGTCCAAGGGGCACACCCTTGTAGGACAGTCTCCCAAGCCCTCTCTTTCCCCTGAAGTGGCATTCGGCCTCTCTCTCGAACATGATCCCTCAGTGGTTCCATGAAGTGATAAATTCTTGGACCTAGTGACCTATATTCTACGGAGTGTGTCTACAACAAAGTTTTTCTCCCCTATCCTCCCCCATGTCTTTTTAGAGGGTCTTTTTAACCCCCTATCCCTACCACTCCCCTGGCTCGAAATTCCCCTTTCACAGAGGGGAGGTCGCTAGCGATTGTTCCCTTGGGTCATTCCATTGAATGCTCTCCTCTATCTCTGTTTTCCATTCTCAACCAGATCCCTGGTGGGAGAGCCATGATAAGAAAAAAATGGATCAATGGGAGTGGTTTTGTCATTCTCAGTACTCAGGGGGCGACGTCGGGGATCCTCCCAATGACCTGAGTCTCCTCCAATAGGATATGAGCCATCATGAAGTGGCGTGTGCACAAGATCTTAGTCCAGGAAACTTAAGGTATAATCATTCTCCCTCCTTGAGAAGGCCATGCAGTCTAAGGCCAGTCCCAAACAACTCTTCCCTCAGTGAATCCCCTACTCTTCTGGAACACCCGCGACATCAGAGCCCATGTCAAAACGGACTTCATGGCATCATAAATCTCCAATCACAAAATATCGGTGGTGGTAATCTTGGAGCACAAGCAGCTACCAGGAAAAATCAACAAGGTTTCCAGGAAGCTCAAATTGCATGGTTCCATGCATGCAGCCCCTCAGAACAAACATCTCTGGCTCTTATGGCATCACAGTTTTATTGTTTAAATGTTAGAGGCGGGGGACCAATTCTTAATGACTAAGGTCACTTCCAGTAACTGAACCTTCATCGTTTCCTTTTTCTATAGAAACTGTGACCCCCTTCAGTGTGAATCCCTCTGGGGTTCTCTCAGTGGATTCGATCCCGACAACTTGTCTTGGTTTGTAGGGGGGCCTTCAACGTCGTCGTAGAGCCAGAGGAAAGGAAGGTAAGAGGCCCTTTAAATCATTCGGCCAGTCTTGCCTTCTCCCATTTCATGTTAGGGAAATGGCTCATGGATCTCAGTTTCATGGGAGACCGATTTACATGGTGAAATAACCAATACGGTGCACACATATTGTGGACCCGGTTGGAGAGATTCCTGGGGAACCTGTCCGCTCTCTCGAAGTTCACTGGATCCCGGGTGTCTCACCTCACATGCGGATTCTCAGATCACTCCCTTCTACTGATCACCATAGACTCCGGACAGGAGAACCACCCTCTTTTCTGCTTCTATCAACATTGGGTGAACACCCCTAGCTATCAAGAGCAGGTTATCTCCTCCTGGAACTTACCCATGCAGGGTCACACGTGGTCATCCATCCACAAAAAGATCTGTCGTCTTTGGTAGAGGCTCCAAGGATGGTCGCCGGACCTCTCAAATTCAGTGAGGGATCTAGAAAATGTGAAATATGATGTCAATCACATTGAGAGGCAACTCGAAGAAAACTGGGATGATCGATACTTTAAGGAGCTAGCGAGAAAGAAGGATCTTATGTCTGACATGATTTTGAGTCAATATAGAAAGGCTTGGTGAGGAGGCCAGGATTAAATGGATTAGAGAGGGGGGTAGTAACGCCACCTACTTCCATGCGTGCTTCCAAGAAAGGAATAAAAAGACTCTACAGAACATTGCTATGGTGGATGGTTCCTACTCTGGAAACAGGGAGGTTGTGGGGGATCTTGTCCATCCACACTTGTGCAACCTTCCCACTGGTCCAAATGAGAACTTCCCCAGCGGGAACAACGGTGAAGATAGAGAAATTCTTGACGTAATTCATCTCATCCTATCAGGACACGATAATGATTTGCTAAGTTCCATACCGCAAGAGGAAGAGATGTGAAGAGCAATGCAGAGTTTGAACCTGGAGGGCACTGTAAGTCCTGATGGGTTCCCTTTGGCCTTCTACAGGGCCTCTTTGGACACAGTGAAGGCCAAACTCACTGCGGACATTCAGGATTTTTGCAGGGGTGGTTCCTTGCCTCATGTTGCTTGTGCCACCACGGTGGTACTCAATCCCAAGTCCAGATCCCCTAACACAGTGGAGCACTTTCACCTGATCCGCATTTGTAATGGCCCTTACAAAATCCAAGCATGCATTATTAATTATAGCCTATCGTCTCATCTTCCCAAATGGATATCAATGGAGCATCACAGCTTCGTGAGAGGGCGTTCCCTCCAGCGGGTGATCATCTTGTCCTAGGAAATGATCAGAGATCTCTACTTTAAATCTTGCGGCTCCAAATTGGCGGTCAAGCTCGACATGAGAAAGGCCTATGATCGGGTGGAGTGGGGCTTCATCAACAAGGTCTTTGTAGGTATGGGTCTCTCCCCCTAGAACATTGATCTGATTTTCTGGTGTTTTAGCTCACGATGGATGGTGATCTCACTTATGGGGAAAACCTTCAGCTTCTTCAAAGCCACGCGAGGCCTTCGATAAGGGGACACAATCTCCCTGAGCATTTTTATAATCACAAAAGAATGTCCTTAGTAGAATCATTCATCACTTCATCAACAATGGTGAGATGATCCCCTTTCGCAGGAGGATGAGCCTTCCCTCCATCTCTCACATCATGTTCACGGATGATACAATCCTCTTCACCAACGCGTCAAGAAGTTCAATACGAGGCCTGTGCAGAGTGTTGCAAGTGTACTTCCTCTGGAGCGGAAAACATGCCAACAATAGTAAGAAAACCTTCCTCATCTCAAATCAATGCACTGAAGAGCACATCCTTAGTGTGAGACTCTCAATGGGAATGCAAAAAAGGCAACCTCCCCATGATGTACTTGGGTGCTCTGATTTCCACAAAGCCTCTGTGCATCTGGGTCCTTGACCCCATCGTATCTAGGATCACAGAGAGGGTACTTAACAGGAAGAATCGATATCCGTCCTTCAGTGGAAGGATCTCCCTGATTAGTAGTGTTCTCCTGGAAACACCAATCCATGCCCTCTACGCTATAAAGGATTTCAATGGGGTCATTCAGCGCATAGAACGAATATTTGCAGGGTTCATTTGGGATCCTCCATCCGAGAGAAGGAGGCATTGGGACTCCTGAGGGAAGCTCTCAAGACCTATCAACGATGGGGGTATCAACGTACGAAGCCTCAAAGACATAATGGCATGCATGCATGTGATACTAGCTTGGGAGGTTCTATAAAACCTCTCCCTTTGGGGAAAAACCATGAACACCTGTTAAGACAAGGTTGGGGCTAACAGGGTCCACCTCACCTCCCCATTCTGGCATGAGCTCACTCCACTCACCACACTTCTTAAGAACCACTCCCGCTGGATTGTAGGAATATGAGAGATTTCATTCTGGCCTGACAACTGGTGCGGGGGAATTATCGGATAGCCATGCTGCCCAGCCACGAGCATCTCCTTCAAGGAGGCCACCTGTCATCCTCCCTTCATCAATGCAGTCCTTAATAAAGACCAATTGGAAGTGTTTCATCTCATCGATATGTCTTCTCACCCAGTCCATTGTGTCTTCACCCCGTCCCCCTCTGGATCATTCTCGTCTAAGGATTATCATCGCATCACCATCATGCAGGGGGAGGAGGACGAGTGGAATGATGTTTTGTGGTATTGTTCCATGACATCCAAGCTCAACATCCCCACATGGTGGATACTCCATAGAGCCCTCCCCACAGATGGAAACATTAAGTGTTGTGGCATGTACATGGCCTCTCAATGTGTCTGTTGTAAGGATCACAAGGAGGAAGGGACGAACCATATTTTCATCTAAAGTGACTGGGAAAAAGTCTTCTGGTCTAGATTTGGTGATTTTACTAGTTTCTCAGTTCCTGGTATGGTAGGGGAACCCTTCCTTATTCACTGGTTCCACGGATCGGTTGTCACGACCCGTCCTCGGGGCCCGTGCCGTGACTACCCCAAGCCCGCCTTCCATAGGCCAGGGGCTGGCGACTAGCACCAAAGGCGTAAAATCCCGATAACTGGGAAGGCATTGCCTTTATAAAGAAAACAAGCACCACAGAGTACAAGCGGAAGTAAACACTATGAACAAAAAGAAGAACTGAAAAGTAAAAAGGGGCCGGAAATACAAGCCCAACTGTAAAGTACAACTCGAAAGGGAAAAACAGCGACTGAAAAGTAAAGCTGCTACGCTGAGATGTCCACTGGAAATCCCACCTGAAGGGTGGGTACAGATAGCTCCTCTGCTCCTCGGGTTCCGCCATCCGCTCCGAGTATGTCCCGCCCAGTGGTCCTCCTCCGGGTACCGCCTCGTCGTATAGTCCACCTCCAGGTATCGTCCAGTCCTCGAACCTTCGGCTTCTGTCAGCACTGTCCGTCGTCTGCAACCAACACAACGAGGTGCGGGCATAGCCCGTGCAGGGGTGAGTATAACGATACTCAGTAGGGACCCCGAGACCCTCAAGGTCTCACAAAAACCATCAAGGTTAAACACAAGAAGATCTCAACAGATAAACTCTACTTAGGTATATGCCCATACATATACCTAAGTTATCAAGTAACCCATCTCAATCATGAGGAAACACAAGAATTGTGAAATCGACGGATAACCACTACCCGGGTATATGCCCATACATATACCAAAGTTAGCAAGTGACCCATCTCAATCATAAAGTAACACAGGGTCAAAAGTCTCAGCTCAAACCAGGATTTTCATTATCGAAACCGTAACTACTGAAGAGCTCCGTCTCAAGAGTGTACAGTGGTCCTGTCACGACTCCGAGGCTGCCGCTCACTAACCTAGGACTGCTGAAGTACTCCTCCTGTCGAGTACTGCGGGTTTGCGGCCAACTACCTGGCGCTCCGTCCGCTGAGGGTCTGTCGCCAAATACCGGGCGCCACCCAGATAGCCTGCTGAGGTACTCTCCGGACGAGTACCGCGGGTCTGCACTGTCACACACGTACTCCGTCCGCCATGGGTCTGCACCTCAGAAAGTAGTGCTCCGTCCACTGGGCTAGTCGACTCACTCCAAGTCGAGTCGGTCAAGCAGTCGTCAGGTCTCAGCTAGTTACACGGTCTCCGTACTCTGCACGCTCGTCTTCGGGAGGGTCCGCTCCACGAGCTACTGGCCGATACTCCAAGTATCACAAAAAAAACCCACGAAGAAGTGTCTCAAAGGTCCGTCTCGTCACAGGGGTCTCAACGCAGCAGACGGCGCGTCGATCGGACGCCCGGTCTGTGAGTTATTAGCCTTTTCGTCCCAGGGGCCCGGTTGGTTTCGTGAGCGAACCAAACCCGGCCGTATCTCAACTGTACCCCGAACTCTCATAGGGTATACTCATAGGGACCGTTTCTCATCGTGATCATCAACGCCGCTGACGGTTCGTCAGACGGACGTCCTGTCTGAAAGATAACAGCTTTTCCCGTTCCAGGGGCCCGGTTGGATTTCGGGAACAATCCAACCCGGCCATACTCCGACTGCATCCAAAACTCGGGCGGAGTATGTCAAAAGTTCCGTCTCATCAAGAGGAAGTCAACGAAACAGACGGCGCGTCAATCGGACGCCCGGTCTGTGAGTTATTGGCATTTTCGTCTCCGGGGCCCGGTTGGTTTTTAAGGAAAAACCAACCCGACCGTACTCCACCTGCGTCCAAACCTCGGGCGGAGTATGCCAAAAGATCCGATTCACTAAGAGGAACACAACGCGACTGACGGTGCGTCAATCGGACGTTCGTGGCTCAAGATATGAGTGTTTCCGCTCCGAAGGCCCGGTTGGTTTCGTGAACGAACCAACCCGGCCGAACTCAAAGTAACCCGAAACCTTGAGTGCGATATACCGAAACGACCGTCTCGATCCAAGGATCGCGTTGCCGCAGACGGTTCGTCATTCGGAGTTCCGAGGCTCAAGTTATGAGCCAAAAACCAAAACAGGTTCGAAACGGGGGGGTCCGGGTCCGGGCCGACCCGGCCCGACCCCCCCCCGGGCGGCGCGGTGGCCGGCGGCGGCGGCCGGTGGCGGCGGACGGCGGCGGCGCGGTGGCCGGCGGCGGCGCGCGGCGGCGCGGTGGACGGCGGCGGCGCGCGGCGGCGGCGAGCGGCGGCGCGGCGGCGGCGCGGCGGCGGCGAGCGGCGGCGCGGCGGGCCGCGGTGGCGGCGGCGGCGGGCCGCGCGGGCGGCGGCGGCGGGCCGCGCGGGCGGCGGCGGCGGGCCACGCTGGCGGCGGCAGCGGGTGCCGCACGGGGTGCCGCACGCGGGGGGTTAAACCCCCGCTTCCTCAGGGTGGCGGCGCGGCTATGCCGCGCCGATTTTATTAAACCGCCCCCCCTCACATGAGGGGGGCCTGCTTGAGCCGGTCCGAGGGGGCAGCCGGCCCCCTCCCATTAAATTAAAACCGCCCCCCTCATTAAGAGGGGGGTTTTGCCAGATGGCCGGGGAATTAATTCCCCGGTTCCGGCCGGCCAGCCGGCCGGCCGGTTTTCTCCAACGGGACCGGAAAATCCGGTCCCCTCTTCGGCTTCCGACGCCGGCGGCCCGGCCGCCGGTCTTATCTTCCGCCGCGGCCCGGAACCGGCCGCGGTCTCCTCGTCCCACCGCGGCCCGGAACCGGCCGCGGTCTTCTCGTCCCGCCGCGGCCCGGAACCGGCCGCGGCGTTCGTCATCCGGCACGGTGCGACGGCACCGCGTCCCTTCGCCGTGCTTTGATAATATTCAACGCGGCGCGACGGCGTCGTGTTCTTGTTGTTTCTTCAAAGGTGCGTGCGACGGTATCGCGATGATATTTGCACGTTCATCCGCGTGGTGCGACGGCACCACGCCACTTGCTTCCTCCCGCAAGATAAAAATCAACAAAAACGTTGGAGGGGGGTTCGGCCGTGTTCGTGCGATCCGGCCCCCCTCGCGTTAATAATAATAACGCAACTTAAAGAAAAACATGTCACACGTTAATCTTGATAAAAGCACGATCAAGAATAAATGAGGAATCCAAAAGAAAACAAAAACCCCTACCTCGGTTTTAAGATTCGAAGAATCGTCTACGATCCGCGGAAGACGGCGTCGCGGAGGTCGGGCGTCGCGGTCGTCGTTCGTCAAATCCGTTGACGAAGTGCTATGCCCGAAGAGACACGACGTTGGCGGATCTCGATAATCACACGTTGGCGGAGTCGTGGAATATTGGTGTCGATTCCTTTGACGTCGGAGGAAGAGTTGTTATCGAAGGCGTTCGTCGCGGAAAACCGACGCGGAAGGGATGACGCGGAAGAAGTACGTCGCGTCGCGGATACGGCGTCGCGGATGGATCGTGTTCTTCGGCGGAGAAGTTCTTCGTTGAAGAACGACGTTCTTCGCGTTCTTCGTTCTTCGAAGGTTCTTCGTCAAAGCTTGGAGATGAAGGGAAAGCTCTCCAAAGACAAACAAAGAACTCTTAATAAAATAAGAATACCACTTATTTTATTAACACACAACTCAAAAGGATTTCAAAAGTTTGAAATTCAAAAGAGTTAACTCCCAAAATTAACTCACTTATTTAATATACAAGAGTTGTATAATTAATAAGAAGTTAAGTTATCAAGCCATTAAGAGGGAGAGTGGGGAGTTGAAAAGGTGGGGGGGTTCGTGTGGGCCCCACCACACTTAATCCTCCCAAGGGAGGTTAAGTGGGTGTGGGTCCCACTCCCAACCACCTTAGAGAGGTTTTAAGAAGTTAAAATAAAATTTGTTCTACTCAAATTTTATTTAACTCAACCTAAACCCTCAAAAATTAACTTTCAACCCGCAACAAACGCAACTCTCGAAAAGGTCTCTTTAAGCGAATATCGGCGCTGCGAGTTCATCGGTGCCCTCGGATTTCAATTCCGAGCACCGGATCAAAAGTTAGGAATTCCCGCTCGTTCGTTCACTGAACGTACCCGAGCCAAACTTCGGAAATTAATTCCGGGCACTCCGGGCCTCGGAATCAGGTGCCGTCTGAAACCGCGCTCTTGTAAAATTCTAAAGAAAATTAAGAAAAAATTTTCCTTGAATTTTACGGGTCTTTACATCGGTGCCCTAATGGTCAGAGGGGAAAGCTCGCGCACTGGTCCTCCAACCAGGATGTTGGTGCATTTGGCAGGCAAGGAACAACAGTCATCATGATGGGGCGCCCTCCTCCGGCCGTGCGGTTGTGATCAGAACCAATAACCTTCTCCTCGACATGGTTAGAGCGGTGAACATCAGCAGGGATGCCCCCACCATGAAACAATTCACCCACAAACCTCACAGACATGATTTCAGTAACTCTGCTAGCAAATGGGTTAGGTGGAAACCCCTGTCACAGGGCCTCAAGCTCAACATCGATGGGTCTTGTGTTGCAGGGCTCATGCACGGTAGAGGGCTGATTCGCGACTCCAACGGTTCGGTCATTCTGGCCTTCTCAAAACTCTTGGGAAACGGTTTGTCGCTCATTTTAGAGGAAAACACCATTCTGGTAGGCCTCTTGTTTAGAAAGTGTAAGGGGATCACCCTTGCGGAGGCTGAAATAGACTCTCTCATAGTCCATAATTCCCTCAATGGAATGGGTGACACCCCATGGGCTATAAAGTACACTATCCGAAAATGAAATGATCTCTTTGACAAAAATATCAAAATCTCCCACACCTTATGGGAGGGTAAAAAGGCGGAAAACTTCTTGGCATCCTACGACGTTCATGGAACGTAGAGCCTCTTCATTCACGACCTTCATAGCCTTACTCCAGCAGGTAGGGACATCATCTGAGGGGATTCCCTTGGTCTTCACCATTTTCGACCCTGTATACTTTTTCCCCGACCTCTTGTTGCCTCCTTCTCCAAATAAAAATACAGTTTATGATCAAGTATAACAGAATGAAAATTTCAGATCTTACGAAAAATACAGAATGTATGAAAAAAATAGAACATAAGAAAAAGTGTTTGTGATTTTCAAAACATAAAACCCTATGGAATGGAGAAGTCATAAGATAGCCATATTGACTCAACATGGATGATATTTTTTATTGAATAATTATATATATTGGTGAAAATGGTAGTGAAAACTGATCTTTATACCCTATGTGGATTATGTTATTACAATGATTGTAAAAACTCATTATTGAATTGAAATAACTATAATGTAGAATATCAAATCCAAGTCAAGGATTTCATAAATATAAATTTTGATTGATATTATATCTGTTATCTAATGGAATTGAAATTTAATTTTATAAATATCCATAATGTATATAATCTTCAAATGAAAATAGTTATGAAATCATTAGATAAAAGCATAAATAAATATGTAAATTTGAAATAAGATTGATTAATATAACAAAAAATGATATAGAAGGATATCCCAATGTGAATGAAAAACTCCAAATTTCTCTAGAATGATAGAATTAAAGAGTTATTTATTTAACACAATCACAAAATATATTTTTTATCTTCCACCAATGTTTGAGTGTAATTATAGAATAAAATATAATACTTCCAAATCAAATTCCTTATAAGAACTTGAAGAAACCATAAAAAAGTTCTCACTAGTACTTCTCAGAACACATCTAAGAGGAAAATATTAACTTTCCATGAAAAACGATAATGAGATAAAATGATCATATCAACTTAAACTATCTCTAAATCTTAACATAGATTATTAACAAAATTTATGAAATAAATTTTACTAAAAATAATATGAAATTTATATTTATCATATTCCAAAATCATAATAATCTAAACCTTGAGACCATTTCATTTTTCGTGAAAGTAATATTTAATAATTATAGTTTCATGATTAATAAATTATGTCCACAATATTTCATATTCATTTAACATTCCATATCAAAAGGAGTTCTTAATATTTTATTAAAAATGTATTAATTAACAGTTGTTAAATTTCACCAATCCCCCCTTGAAATGAATGATTAAATTCCAAAACAATAACATTATTTTCATGAGATTTTAGAAATCCTTTATCAATTTAAATAAATCAATAGTTTATAGATCGCTCGAAATATGATTTTCTAATTACATGCAAAAATGAAAATATTTTCTTACAATTCATACCAATTATCATTTTCTGTTAGATATTTTTGGTCATTCATTTTTTTTAAAATAAACCATATTTGGTTCAACTGATTCTAATTTTTCCACAATATAATATATTTATGAATCCATAAATAGTAATAAACATTTTTAATAATTTTCATACATAATAAAATCCTCTTGATATACCACATGATTAGAAAAAATTATCTACCTATCGAAAATGAAACATAAAAGGGTTCAATTCAAATTCTGAGTAACGATAATAATAAGGGATAAAAATAAATGATTATATGTTATAATAATATAAATATATGGGTATGATAATATTTCAATGGAATATGAAAATGTAATATAAAATTCATACAAAATAAAACAAAGAGGGAGATCATCAGAAAAAAAGCATGACATAATGAAATGATAAAATAATATAATCAAATCATAGACTTTTTGGAAACCACATAATATGTGGCATCATAAAAACAAATAAATGGTTAATACTAAAAATATCATCATAATGTGGGTAATTTCCCATCATGGATTAGGGACCCTCTTTGATACCCTACATTACAAATCCTTATATATTTTTATATACAAAATACATTAGATGGTTATATAATTCTGGTCCAAGCCATCACATAATTATTATAATATCTATGAGTTTTTCTTAAGGAAAAGAAGCAGTATAATAATCATAAGATTGATCCAACCCATGATAGGGATATTAGTTCCATAATTGTGATTCAAATAATTACCAAAGTCGACGTCATAATATTTTTCAAGGAGATGAAGGAATTAATTTTTTTACATTAATAATTTATGTATATTGATTGTTATCAAATATGTAGATCTAATTTTTAAGATTTTTGAATAGGATCTAGTAGAATAAAGAATAAAAATGGACCACATGGATTATGTTTTATGGAATAAGGAAGGGATATATTTAGATAAATAATGACAATGTTGTTTTCTATTAAAAAATAAATGATCTAACTAGGTTATTCATTAAATCTGGATTGTTTTTAGAATACATTCAAGGGTCATCAAATTTATGTGTCGTTATTACTTGAATTTGACTAAAAATATGAACACAACTTGAAAATGGTTCTACATAAATCTTGGAATTTAAATGATAACATAAATAATTTATAACAGGGTTAGAAAAGGATAAATAAAGATGAAAATATATATGTAAATTATATAAAAACACATAATAATTACACCAAAGGAATATTTCCTAAATAAAGAGAAAAATAAAGAGAATATATTACATCAACTGACATGGGAGGTAATAAAGATCCAATTTTAGGTTTTGTAATGAAATTTAATGAAATAACACATCTAAAAATGGATAATAATTACTTTAATAGAAATAGATGAAGGGTCATAATATATTGAAATTAGATGAAAATTTTTTAGGTTTCTAATAAAAGAAAACCCTTTATGATAATGGAAATTATTCGAATGGAGGTAAAACCATTGTTAAATAATATTATAATAATTCCCAAAAATTATATATTTCATTAAAAAAAATTCATAATGGTAATAATATGAATACAAAATTTGAATTACCTAGATAGGTTAATTATAGTATAATCATAAAAGAGAAATAATAAATCTTATAGAACTGTAGTGAAAAAATAACCAGTATGATTGAATAAATTAGTTGCTTCAATAAAAACACATATTTATTTTGGAAATATGTAGTCAAAACCCAATGATAGAAAAAAATAATTCGAACATTAAATTCCATGAAATAAAATCTAATCATGAATGAAAAATATTAATGGAATGTATATACCCTATTTCAAAATGAGCATGGTTTTTAATAAGAAATATTTCTTCAGGGATGCTTATTAAGACATGAAACCATTATAATTAATGTAATCAATGTCATTAGAATTATTTGAAACTTCTGTTATATTGAAAAAAATTTAAATCCCAAAAAACATATATGGATATAAAATTAAATATATTCCTTATTTGTAATAAATGACACATTTTATCAATTGATTCCAAAAATAATTTGTTTAAATAGTAGATGATGTTTGTTTAATAAGATACTCATACCATGTTACTGATTCGTTTTAAGAAATATCCACACATTAAAAATAATAAAAATTGCTTTATTTTATACCATAATAGAAAAATTATTATTATATATTTATTTTTATACATTTAATTTATTGTTGTTTTTATTTTATTTTAATGTAATGTATTCTTACAATTATATTTGGGCTTTTTTTCTGTCAATTACTATGTAATTCATTATTTCTATTGAACTATAGTAAAAAGTGTCATAAAATAGATTCATAATAGAAAAAATATTAAATATGTTGATGAAAATATTTTTTAAAATATTAAATATATTTAATATAGTGACACATTTGATGGTGGCGATAAAATAAATTCATCACTTGTTGATGTGGTAGTTCCCACATATGCAACATTAATATTTAAATTAAAAAAACAAATTAAATTAAGGTATATGGTCAATTCAAATTACAAAATCTTAGTTATAATATATATAAAATATTTTTTAACCAATAAAATCCTTAAAACCTTCTATGTATGGTTGTAAGAAAATTAAAAGATGTAAATTCATTGAGGCTGTAGTATATGGACATGTACTAACGATGTATTCATCAATCCCCGTTAATGCATAAGAATAAAAAATGATTATTATAATATTATAATAAAAGTAATAAATATAATAATTATAATTTAATTGTATAGCCATGGTTTTATAGTGTTATAATGAGTAATATTATAAAGATAATATTATGAATTTGATTGTACATATGTATAGAGGTATAGTTTACTCTTAGAAATATCTCTAGAAATGGAGTCCTTGTAATATCAATTGGAAGCCAGAGGATTATAGAAGTTGGATATTTTTATATGATAATAAAAATAGAAGAGAATTATAAATAATTTACAATGAATTTTATAACAAGCATTGGAATATGGTTCCCCATTTATAAGTGAAGTGGAGGGACATTTTGTAATCACCCATTAGATATTACGTAATTTCACTTCTAGAAATCTAGGATATAACCATAGACCTATAGAAACTGTTTTCGAAAACCATGGATAATTGTATTTATATTATGGCTATAAAAACATTTTTATATAAAACCGTGGCTATTAGGAATATTTTATATGTATATATTCATGGTTTAGTGAAACTATGTATATAGGTTTTTTCAAAATCTATATCCATGGTTCTGTAAAATAGTTAATATATAGTGTTTTTGGAGGGTTATATCCACTTTTTGTGTAAACCCATGTCTATAGAGTATTTTCCTTAGGGCCATAACCAATTTTGTTTTGAATCCGTGGATATATAGTTTTTCCCAAGGCTATAGTCATGGTTTCTGTGAAAGAGTAACTATATTGTTTTTTTCCAAGGGCTATAGACATGATTTGTGTAAAACTTTGAATATATAGTGTTTTATTGAGGGTTATATATATGATTTTCTTAAACCCCGACTATAGTGAAATTTTGCCTTTTTCTATAGTCACAACTTATCAAAACTGTGGCTATTGGCTTCCTGACCTTGCACTAGAAAAATATAATCCCCTTAAAAAAGTAGGAACAACTATAAACACGGTTTACGTGCTACAGACACGTTTTTTAAATGTATGTATTACAATAAATATATATATATCGAAAGACATCTATGGTGTAGTCGTTATGAAGCTGGTGTAGATATCAGAGGTAAGGAGATCAAATCCTACAAGGCGGATATTATTTTTGGTCCATAGGCACAGTATTCCACCATGGTAATAAGTATATTTCAATAGTGTACAATGGTGGCGATATGCCAACTTCTATGGTGGACACCTAGGGGAGCTGGTGCAATAGTTTGGAAAACTGTAGCGAATGATCTATGACCACACTGGACAATAATGGAAATAGCTCATAGACCCATGGCTATATCTTTAAGTAATAGCCACACCATTACATTCCCAAACTAGGTGGACCTATGGCTCTAGCTTATAACCACTTTTTTTGACCCCTATAACAATGGTTTTTGTCCATGGATATAGCTAAAGTTTCTACTTGTGTTTAATGTAATTAATCAATGTTAAAAGGATAAAAATGACAAAGAGGATGGTTGATGAGTGTTTTTTATCCAAATGAAACCATAAAATTTGAAACTTATATTTAATAGTATTGTGTTATTTCCTCATTTAAATTTAAATTTTTATTTTCTTTCTCTAGGGTAATTAGATTTATAGCACATTATTTAATTTTAAATTATTTAAATTAAAATTTTCTATTTTCCCAATTTGAAACATCCAATTTTATATTATAAATTCATGTTATGAAATGATATTTTTGATGTAGTGAACTGATAATTTTTAAATAATCACATATAATTCAATAAAACAAATCTTATAAATAGAGTGTTCTTGATATTTAAATTTAAATATAAAAAAACATTCATTAAATATTATTTTAAATATATAATGAGTTTTTTAATAAATAAATAATTGTTATAGGGATATAAAATTTATCCAAACTAAAATTTTAAGAAATAATGTTTTAATTTAATTAAAGGATATAAAATATTATTTATCTGATTTAAAATATTATTTTTGTTTCATATGGATAAAAATAAGAATTATAAATATTATGAAATATATTTATAATGAAAAAAATTATTTTATAATGACCTAATTGATCTATTAGTTATTTTATAAAATTATAATTCTTCATTTTTTGTTGTATTGTTATGAAAATTCACCATTTAGGAAAATCTATATTATTCACCATTCATCTAAAAATCAATTTTTTCCAAAAATTATAAAAAATATTACAAGGATAAATTTTAAATTTTAAATAAAACACTGATGTTAGTTTATCTAATTGAAATATAGTAATTGAAATTTTTATATAATAAATATTAGATATAATGAAAATGATTTTTACAATCAGAATGTATGTTGTTCTATCAGATGAGGGTTTTGACTCCTCTAATGTAGATCACAAGAAATTTTCAACGAGTTTGATTTTATCTTACTTAAAATTTCACTAATATCCTAATTTTTATATTTCATAGTGGACTTGGTCTAGATAAAACCCTATAAAAGTTTCATCCTTTTTTATCATTGAGTAATGAGATATATAAAAAGAAATCCACTACCATATAATATTTTTTCTATAAAATAATTTTTAATAAGGGTCTTCCTATTATACCCATAAAATTAATTATTATATTATAATAGAAAATTTAATTTTATGAAATAACTGGTTCATTTAATTAGGAACTAAATTATTGAAAATATTATTAAGATAATTTTAAATTATGGAAAATAAAATGGAATATTATATTTTCAAATTATCCCCTAATTAAATAAATCTCCCCAATAATTTTAAACCACTTACGATGAGGGTAATTTAAATAAGGAGAACCAAATTAAAGAAGACATCGTTTTTAATCTATATAGTTTCATATTTTTCTTTTGAAAATATTGATAACATATTTCTAATATAATCTTAATAATAAGTTACATCGACAAATAGTAAAGAATAACTATTTACTATGGATATTGTAATTTGACAACCAAATGCATATTATTTATAATTACTTATCTAATATGTTATAATAAAAACTACATTATGTAAACTCAAATCTATAGTAACAAAACACTTATTATACCAATAGAAATAAATCCATTTTCTTTTCCTAATTCTCATCGTCTATGTATTTGGTGGTGTTTATTTTCCCCATACGACCTAGGATTAGGTAATTGATTTTTTTCAAATCAGATTTCATTGAAATTAATAAAAAAATTGGAATTCTCTACCCACTTAATTCACTTTTTAGTTTGATGCAATTAATCCCCAGAATAATAGAATTTTTTCATCTGAGTAATCCAATTTACATAATTATAATTTTAACACTTCTGACATCATTTTCAAAATCACATATATAAAACTGTACCCTTATCTTCCATTTTCTGGGACATTGAAATTATTAAAAATTGTGAATCACATTTAATGATAGCTAAACTATTATAATAACATGATTTCTCACTCCAAATACCATTCAAAATGATTTTTAAGGTAATCTCTACATTATATTGATTTAATTTGAATTTTGTGCTATTTTGAAATCTGTAATGTGACTACTAAACCTAAGATGGATTTAAAAAAATAAAAAAATGATTTGGAGGTGTGACGTTAGGCCTATTTTCAAGAACCATGTGATTGTAATTTTAATACCCAATCCAACATCACTCATTTTTCTACCATTCTGTTCATATATTCTAGATCCTTAATAATCATATAATATCATGATAGGGATGTAATTTCTTAGTAAAACAGCTCACTTAAATGTATAAGAATTCTTTTGATGTTATTATATATATACAATTTGCCCTAAAATTTTTTCTTTGTTCTCGCATCCTTATTCATTAAATATTGAATATATCCAAAAAACAACCTAATGGATTATCTATACCTTGGGAAATATCAGTATTCATATCATGTCTCCCAATATATTT
Organism: Viscum album; assembly: GCA_963277665.1. Lineage (NCBI taxonomy): Eukaryota > Viridiplantae > Streptophyta > Magnoliopsida > Santalales > Viscaceae > Viscum > Viscum album. The sequence continues at coordinate 1,149,009,163 of OY728148.1, forward strand.
TCAGTATGTAATATCCTAACCTTTAATGATATCTCAACCTTTCTCTAATAGAAATTATGATTCTCTAATCATGTTACCATCAAATTAAATGACATAATTAAAATATTTTAAAACAATATATATTTATGGTATTTTATCATTATAGTTTCATTTTCTTTAAAAAAATATCTTATAAAACTAATTAATCCTTTTCCTAATAGATATTTTATCTACTAGACAAGGGACTAGTAAATCTATAATAATTCATAAAAATATTCAACAAATTTTCATCACATGATAGACATCTAGGAATACAACACATAATACTATCCATTTTATATAGCTAAAAGCATCCATAAGAAAGGGTGAAATCAGACACTCAATAAGGGTATGAATAAGTATTTATAATAAATTGTCTGAAGTTATAAAATTATAGAAATATTTGTATGATATTGTATATAAGTACAATTATATAAAATATGGAATATATATGGATTAATATATAAAGGATCATCAAAAGAATGAAAACATGAAATATTTCAATAGTATCAAATGTTAATGGAATCGTTGATTATGTTGAAACAATATATGACAATGAATCATGAATCTAAATCATTGGTCAATTCTATTACAATTATAATAAAGTGGACATAGTACCATGTTGGAATAGGTTAACTCTATAATCCTTTACATAAAACATCATCAGAAATAGGTTGATACCAAATGAATTTATTTTAAATATTATTCTCTTCAGACTTATTATATTATGAAAAACATTTATATAAATTCTCTATGAGGAAAATAAACAATACATAAACCATAATCCTAGTCGGGTAATTGGGGAGGAAGAGGTATTAAAAATCAATATTTTAGGAATAAAAAGGCTAAATCATAAATACTCCCAAAATCTTGAGGAATTGAAGTATATTAAATACTCATAATTAAAATAAGGATACAATTAATTAACATATATTTCCAAATAAAAATTTACAATTATCTATAAAATGAATAACAAACAGGAATTAGTTGTATAATTATTCATGAAATAAGTGTAATATTTTTAAATAATTAAATAGATTATATATTTCCATAAAAATAAAATTTTAGCTAGATTATTCTCTAAATATAATGACCTTTTTAGAAATCTATAAATAATTTAAAACTAATTTATGGGGGAAATTCTTTACATGAGGAAAGAATACTACTATTCCGTTAAATTAATTTTACAAATGACATTGAATTTTTAATTGAATTTAAATAGCGTATAAATGTCGCACCCCATCCACTAAGTCCAAACTTCCTAGAAATAAACTGATCATAACTAACTAAATCACCCCACCAATAGGCTAGTAGATATAGACCACTATAGAGTATGCATAATAGTAACATGAGATGTATTATCCTAATGTACATGTAAATAAACAGACATCTACAATCCCATACAATGAATAAATTTAATATTAAACTAATTCCAAATTCATGCACACATATAAATCTTACAATTCGAGAACATAAAATATAGTAATTTAATAAAGTTTAAATACATTACCACTAAAAATTGTAAAGACGTGAAACCTAATAGTTAGAGGAGAAGATAGTAAAATGTGACGTGTGGTATGAATCATATTTAGTCATGTAGAAATATATTATCTATATAAAAATAGTATAATGAAATCCCCATTGAACTATCAATCATTTTCCCAAGGCATGACATCTGATTTAGGATTCCTTGAATAAGTGATTTTCACAACACCCGATTGGAAACCCTTAAATCACAATGATAAATGAATCAAGAATTTTATTCCTCTCTTCAATGGGATTTTTCAAAAAGACATATAATAGGAAAATTCATTTATACTTATAGTAGACACATAATTTCATAGTATGTAACCATCAATATATCCATACAAGGATTCCTATGCTAAAGTTTCATGTGACACATGTCTTGAAGAAAACACATCACAAGCCAGATAATGATGATAGAATCCATATGATATTTCATTCACATGGAAACTCTCCACAAGGTGTATTCTATAGAAGAATGAAGGTAATCATAAATAGACGGGGATCATACCCATGTATAAAGGGTATCATAAAAATCCAATATAGATTATACCATTATGTAGGTTATTGATGCCCACAATGTGTTGGTCATGACGATTTTGAGAACCCCACCATGAGAAGATAAGGATGATATAGGATCTCAATTTAGGATTTATAAATGGTTTGGAACAATTCTAGTCCATACTGGTGTTGCATATAGGGTATCACTAACTATTATAGAGGACCTGATACCATGAAAAATATCTATAAAAGGATCAAGGGATGAAATCTTAATGAAATATATCTATGATGAAGGGAATAAGGGCTCAATTTCATCTTTGAATATGAAACTGAAATTTAATATAAGTACAATAAGTTTCTCTTTGACATCATGTTTACCCATGTATCATGGTAGACACATATGTCTGAGTCTGTGAACATGTATCCTCATCCATTTACTTGGTCTTATGCTTCTAAAAAAGACATCCCTTGTACTACTGGACTTTTCATGTACCAATCAATGTTCCCAGATGAATTTCTAGTAATTTTTACCCATAGAATACTCCATGTTTCTAGATCATAATATTTTTTTATGGACATGTGTCACACACTATGTGATAACTCCATCCTCAAAGGAAACCCTGATACCATATCCAATGCCCAACATTTTTTGGGAATTTGGATAACATAGTTAATATGATATTTAAGGAAACCTATGGTTCATCCTATTCATATTCATTCCCCACCACCACCTCTGGTTTCAAAACTAATATCACCTAAAGAAAGATGATATATTATGATCTTGCCTCACTACCACTTTCTTATTGGAAGCAGTACCTCGATCTGCTTGAAAATTATTCCTCCACATTAATCCTTATCATATTCCACTAATGTGACCAATTTGTATTACAAAATTTATTCAAATTTATCAATCATCATCATAGGTTGATCCCATCATCATTATATCCCAAGTTATATGGTATCAATATTCTCTTACATGAAATGAATATACAATAATTTATTAGGAATTATCTTTTAATGACCATCCTAAGAGAATGCTAAAAATTAACAAATGAAGAATGGGTGTAGAAATAAAAATAAATGAGGGGCATAACTGAACCACATATCAAGTTTTCTTGAATTACATTCCATTATAATGAATAATGAAGACAAATAAATAATCAATAATAAAAATCCACAATCTCAAATATATGTAACATGTAACCGCAAATGACTTTTTCCATGAAATAACTCATTATTCAATTTATTCACATTTATATTTACAATATAAAACATTATAAATTCATGTAATGAAAATTAATAACTGTATTTGGGAAAATTTAAAATGAGGATTGAATTTATTCATAGACGTTGGTGTGATCGGTGTTTTTTATTTCCTAAACATTCCTCAATCCATAATTTTCATCAATAATTATTCCAAAAATAATTTCTCCCATTTATCAAGGTTATATTGATAAACAAGAAAAATCACCAAAAACTTTTTTAAATAAATAAAGATATTTTCTCTGAAAAACATAAGAAACAACAATAAATATATTATCTCATTAATTTATTAATCATTTTTGTGAAAACATTTTCACAAATTTTTTATGCCATCAAATACTTTATCACACCATGGATAAAACACACTCTATGAACTAAATAAAATCCTCATATTTATGATATGATTCCCTACATATAATTTATTGAAATTAATCAATAATAATGAATACACATATAAATTATTATTTTTAATATATTTCAAACATTATTTCATGTATCCCTAGGCCTCAGAATCGAATTCTTACACTTCATATTTTCATGAAATTGATAGAATATATATTCAATGTATATATAGTAAAAGGATCAGATGTTAAATTCTACAATCATTAATAATTTTTGTTCTAAAAAGAAAAAAATAATATGTAATTTGTTGTGGGTTCCCAACATGCATATGTTTCACCCACTCCAAGGTATAGTTATGATGACTATAGTGACACACAAGACCTGAAATAAATGATCACTCACCAATAGATGAAATTATATTTCTAATCCATAATCACTACTTGGAAATCATAGAAATTAACTCTATCTTTGATTTCTAGCTTTCCTTAGTTGATATCTTGAAATGGGATATACATCTACTTCCTTTTTTGTGACATGTGAAAGACACCATGTACCCATTGTAAATTGGTGGTTAGAGCTAAGTGGTATTCAACCTCATTATATCAATAATACATTTTGGAAATGGGGAATGAATCTCAAAGATATATTTCTACATCATATAGGAATATTCAAACCAATTTTTAGTGAGACCCATATGAACTCATGGCCTACATACTATTAATATGATGGGATTTTTTATTTGTCCACATAAGACATATAAAATCATTTTGATGTCCTCATTCACTCAGGGTAATATGTACCTTCATACCCATGTCCCACTCAACTCTAGATCCATAAGTGTTGACTATCCTAGGTATTTCCATCTCGGTGGTGACGTATATAGTACACCCTACAACAGAAAAACATAGTGCCATGATGACGATGGAATGGTATATTTTATTCTACAAAAATCCACCAATTTTAGGTGATCCTTACTACTATATAAAAATTCTAACATTTTATCCCATGGAATGTCCTGCATGATTATGAGTGTACACTGTGTGTTCCTTTCAAACTGGGGATGACTAGTTTCCCTCAAACGAAATTGATTCCCAATGGCCTCTTCATATATCCTCATGTGTCATGTGTGCTCCTTCTCAGACACCAATGGAACTAGAATATATTTGATGAAGAGTTCCACAATACAGAATAATAAAAGATAAAATATATAGTTCATGATTCCATTTATTATTTCTATGTTTGTTTAATTAAAAATGTAATCACTATGCACTCTTAGATATCATAAAAATATTGGAACGATGTATTCAAAATATGATTTCTTTATATAAGAATTTGGTTATTGCTTGGTCTGAGGCGAATCTTAAAGAACCATTATTCCCCTCTCAACTGGACAAATAAGCCATCAATCCCTATACTTGGATAAATTATATTTAATATATCTATGGAGTGATGATGATAATCCTTAGAAAACCTCAAACTACCTTTCACTTTATTGGTGAAAAACACATTGGTAACCATGTGTATACGTTGGCCTAGACAAGGGTCATCCTCTAAAATTCATCCAATTTTACATTTATCTTGTAATGTTATTTGGGAAACATCAGATATACTAGCATATCTATTAGGGCTATCAAGGTGTGTAGATAAATAATAATATTTATCTATCAGTGGGGAGGTATTCCTTAAACGTCCTCAAAAACTTCATCCTCATACTCCACCACCATTGAATGAAATGGGAAATATGAAATAATCTAATGCACCATGATTCCTGTTATCATTATGGAATGAAATAATCTACACAATCCTATGAATTTGCCTATCCAAATTCTCCTAGGATTTCACTTCATCTATAATTCAAAACACTATTCCATCACTTTAAACAAACCCAACACTCAACCAAAAAAAGTCAATATAGCTTCATAATATAGATAATCATTCAATTCCTAATATGAAATAGTATGACATCATAAATAAATCAATAAGATCACATAACAATTTGTAAAGTCCACGATTCAGGACATACCATCATTAAAAGTATGTGCTCATTGAGTTTCCACCAGTTGGAGTCTCCAAGAACAGGGGTCAGCCAAGGGCTCAAAAAGAATCTTAGGGGATCTAACATGAGTATTGGAGGTAAATCATTAGCTACACCCAAGTATATCAATACTATAATAAATTTAATGAAGGAATATGTAAAATCACATATCTTCCCTAGATCACCGGGTTCTTATGCCTCAACTGACATCATCTTCGCCCACCCGGATCACCAGTCCCTAGACCCTAGTGGGGATAACCTAGGGGCGCTGGTGGTAATGAGAGAATTTTTTTACATATCTATTAGTTATAACTGATCATTTTATACTTCCAATTTCCTAAAAACCTACAAAATCATTCTGTTTCCACTTCCTATCTGTCACATCTATTTCCTCTATATCAGTTTCACATCAATTTTAGCAATCATGTTTGACATGTCACCAACCCCAAAATCAGCAGAACAACAAATCTCTTTGCTGACTTGATCCATCATCTGATAACTCATCTAGAGACACTATATAATATGATTTCCTCCCAATTTTTTCACATGCAAAAAACTTTTCAATCATCAACTCCCACATCTTGAAGCCTCAACTCTCGTATGCCCACTATGGGTAACAAATGGTTTCATATTCTTATCGATGAAAATCATGACCACCAAATCATGCTCCAAAACACCATAAATGGTATGAATTCTATGATGTATCATGATGTAACATATTCATTTACATATTCCAAACATGATGTTCCACTACTAAAATAATTAATCACAAGCCATATCCATCAAGTACCAATAGTTTTTATGGAACCTCGGTGAATACTCAATCATCATCATAATATGTTACTAAACAAATAAAATATCCTGGATGTTCACATCCATGAACATAGATAGAGATAATTCCCTTATGAAAGAGTTCCCATACTATTACATTGATAGAGTCACCACATAGTACAACTACGACACTGAGACCCATCATTATCCTATATAGGTGTGTGGAAGTAACACTACCATGATCACTAACTTGAATATAGGTGTTATGAAAAGATGAAATACTTGAATCACCACCTGATGCTAGTCCCAATCTTCTTGAGGGTATATGCCCCCTCATAACCTGAGGTAACGTTTTTATAAAAACACGTTAGGTGTGCTCACACTATTATACATTTTATTTCTATATTGATGATATAAGTTTCATCTCGATATGATGTGTTAATTTTGGTTCACCATCTAGAGGTAAAACCTCATGAATTCTTCTCAGTTTCAAAGCATCACAATAAAGAGAGTCATCTTTATGATATTGATGAAATGTTTTATCTATAGATAATATAGGTGGAATCATGGAATATAAAATGTATACTATGCTCATGTAAAATATCCAGAGATATGACTAAAAATGGAATTTATAGAAAAACCCAATCAAATACAATGAATGTGAGAATTTTTTACCTCCATCCACTATCTACATGTATAGAGTACAAAGATATTTTATCACATTATTCGGGTATAGATACATAATCCTCTTCACTACCACTAGAGTCCCTATCCTAAATTCCAAACTCTAAAAACATGTCAATGTTGTAATAAAATTGAATCCAATATCACATAATATTGACCTATGATTTAACTTTCTCGTTTGATACCAATGAATAATGAAATGGAATCCCAAGGACATACTAGTATATGATAAGACAAGTGACACTACCTGAGTCCCACCTCTAATTAGACATGGTTTGGTTACCAATGTCATGTATTGATAAAACTCACATTGTTTTCCTTTTACTAAGGTTCATATATGAACACACAAATCTCTATGTGTCTTTAATGTTGATATTAAAAATTTATCTAAAACAAGATGATTTAAATTTTATAAATCTATTATTAATAGATAAAAAAATATGTAATGAAATAATATCTAAATAAAATATCACCCAAAACTATAATGAAGTCTAAACTAATATCAAAAAGGGACCACAATTTAATGTAACTTCTGATTGGAAGCATGGAATGCCATGTCAAAATGAAAATTTCTTCTTCTTCTAGTCCATTGAGAACTGCATTGAACTGTAATTATTCTACATAAGAACAAACATGTATTGTAAGTTTACATGTTGGGGTGTGTATCAGAATACCATGTAGGAATCCCAAAAATCACTAAGCAGAAATCATCATTAATAGAATTATTCTCGTCACATAAATATTTCAGAAGTATATATAAATATAAAATCAAGATATATTTATTATAAACAAAAATTATCATAGTACTGTCATAGTTGTATGTCAATACTATGATTCCTACTCAATGGATCAATATAACTAACATCTAGGAGAACACACTCCACACTTCAAATAGAACGGATGGCATCTGTCTTATATTTCTTAATCATAATGTCTTAAAACTATGAGTACACACTAGAAGTGTGAAGAAAACTATATATATGTGTGGTTAAAATCTAATTACCTGGGGAATAAAAATAACCTAATTTATATTTCCACACTAAATAGGGGATTTACCCATGTGTAGCTTTGGTAATGATGATTTAGAGACTCCACCTAAGTAAAAGGATGAATATATAATATCATACATATGGACTCATGTATGGAATCCACCAATTCAATATGAGACTGAATTACTTCAAAGGGGAAAAACATTCTATAAACATGATGTTATTTAATAATAAGACCTCTAGTAAATAATAATGGAAACACATCATAACAATCCTGAAAGTCACCTAACTTCTTTCCATCATGTTAATCAGCTTCTACCACATGCCTGATGCTATCCTCAAAAATATCATGAATATCACATTTATCTCACTGTCAAAGGATTTAAATGTTGCCTCCTCATTTGGAATCCACAACCATATATCACAATTCAATTACAATCCTCAGATCTCATAAAATCACATGGTAAATCATATTTCAAAATAAACACAAAAATGAATCACATGACCAAAAGATTGGTAAGGTAACTATGATAAAAAATAATCCATTCATCCTTTGCTAGTAAATAGGTTGTAGTAACAAAAAAAATATATTTCATCCAATATAATAATTGTTTCACCTAGCCCTAAACACATATACCTTTATAAAAACTAGTTTTCATTCCATCATTAATTCACTAATTAAATCATCACATATTCAAACTAATGAGAACATAAGGAATCTGTTATAACTTGCTATCAAAATGAATAAAATGACCTTTTATGAATTTTAATAATTCAAAAGACTTAATGCATAATAATAATTATTTAACCTGGATCATTATCTTTTAAACATTAAAATTTATTTTTGTTCCACATTCTTTACCCACTTAATTTTACAAATTGATAACATATTGACTTAAAAATGAATTTTTCGTCAATTTTAATAACACAAAATTAAAATAGACATCACTTTTATTAGTAATTACTTTAAATTAATTTATTATTAATGAAAAAAAATAATTAAAATACTTACATTCGTTATCTAATTTAATATTTCCTACATGTAAAATAGAGCATAACAACATTCTATGTAAACAACACAATATATATCCCAATATCTAGGATATGATGAGAAAAACCATTATCATTATGAAATTATATAACATGAGATCTATAAATTTAATCTAACTTCATTCCTTAACCTATTTTAATCATTAGTTGTTTTATTTTTCCCCTATCCAATGGGTTAAACCATGGAAAATTTATGCTTTGATGTAAATACATGATAATCAATGAATACCATACCTTAATTTTGAATGTTATTGAAAAGGAATTAGTATTGAAATGTGGATATCAGATCAACTATCCCTTCAAAGAACTAAAATATACCAAGTACTTATTCCACAGATTCACTAGAAAAACAAATAAATATCCATTAGAATTATGGAGATCAGATTCCATATACTTTATTAATGAATAAGAAGAAAACAAGATAATTTTTATAGTTTTGTATAAAAAATTAGTGTTTGTTCATTCCTTGGTCCACCACACAATATTAATGAAAATCTAGTGATTAATCATAGTTCAAATTGATTCAATGATCCTTTAAATAGCCCTAGGTCACCTTGGGTTAATGAGGAGGGATTTGAAGAAAAGAATATTCAAATAGGATGATGTATATTAATATGAAACCCTCAAAAATTACGCTATGATGTAACCCCCATGACCTCCCTACATATCCAAAAATTTATGGAATAGTGTGAGCGAATGTCTCACAATTACCCCTGAGAATGTGCATCAAAGGATTATGTCCACAACCATTTCCATAAATCATATTAAACTACTGAGGTGAAATGATGAAACAAAAGAAACTATGCTATACATAACATTCATCAATAACATAGGAGATTATAAATCCATCCTATATGAGTTAACTTCCCCAATTTTTTTTAGAACCACCCAAAAACCCTCTATTGATGATGGCCCCATCTAATACTCTATCGTCAACCGCCAAATAATGTCCACTTTTGTTGCTTGCATCCTTGGAATATCCATTTTAAAATTGGATGGAGCCCTGAATTCTTTCTCACTTAACCCTATACCGCATATATTTATAAAATTCCTTATTTAAAAAAATCCATGGATTAATATAACGGATCAAAATCATAACCTATTCAAAAATTATTTTGGCAAACCACTTTGTCCACAGATTCCATCCAAACACCTTCAATACTCCAATAAGCATATCATGAAAAAAACCAATGAAATATATACTAGGACCATAGGCTATATAAATAATTTTTTTTACTTATTTAGTATAGAATGTAAAAATACATAGTAAATAGTGGTATATTTTATTACACTTTTCTTATGATAATAAAAAGGGCAATATATATACAATAAATTAAAAAAAATAAATATTGAAATGTTTTTCCTCAAATTCCCTTATGATGACCAAATCACTATGAAGAAATATGAATTGAATGAAAAAAATAAATATCTTTGAAATATTTTTATATAAATAAGAAGTATTATTCATTAGTGAAATCTATAATGTAACTTGTTGGAATGGAAAAGTATCATATGAATTCTTTATCATTATTGGATAAATGTGACCACAGTAAATATAAATCAGATTTTCAAATAGATTCATTGGTAATGAATATCTTCACTGTGTATAAGGAATAAATTGGATAAATTATTTATAAATAAATATTTTTATTGATAATTGTATACTAAAATAATATATACAATGTTTTTCTTGTATCATTTTCATCATTATGATGAGTATAAATGAAATATACAAATCATGCAATTTAATAATAAAGTAAGACATTTTGACATCAGTTTGTAAAAAATTTCTATATGGGGATTTTTTTATAGAACTTTGTATTTACATAACATCATTATTGAATCCACATAAATAATATAAAAATTAACATCAACATTTAAATATTGAATGAAAGTTTTTAATATAAAATTTCAATATTAAGGAAATCACATCATGATCAACTATAGTTGAAACTCCACCCAAAAATACCCCCATTTCATAGTTCAACCATTGTAATTATGCTGATTTCTTAAGGGGATTTCTATGAGAATATTTGGTAAAATAATATAAATAAATACTTTTATAAGTAATAATATATTTTAAAAAATATGTATTTAATTATAATTATTAATATTAATATAATTCTTAAAATAACAATAATTAATATTATTCTCTTATTTTAATAATAAATAATTATCTTTAATTTATTTATCCATTATCAATACTGATTTTAAAATGAATCATTCATTATAAATGAGATTATTTTTAACTAAAAACAATATATCAAAAATTTTGGGAATTTTTAATTAATTATTAATATAATTATATCTTTTATTTTAAAATAATAAACATGAATCCATTTTTCAAATTATGATTAAAAATTTAGGAAACATGGTGAATTTTATTTTTTTAAAAATAAAATCAGTTACTATGTTAATTATTGTGTTATGGTGATCAAAGAAAAAAAGATAAATAGTACAAATGATCTATATAGTGATAAAATATCCCCAAAAAAATATCACATTGATCACTAAATAATGAAATTTATTTCCCATCAGAAATATGGTACATTTTTTTGGTCGTTTTACATGAAAATTTTCACTTATTGTACACTTAGTTATGGTTGTTTGAAAATGTCCCACTGAAAAAAATTTATAAAAGGAATCCAACTCTAACCCTTAAAAACCAAATAAATAATTTATATTCATCCCAAATATTTAATCATATTCAACTCATAATATTAATATAACTTATTTATTGGATTCTGGACATACAAATGAATCTAAAAGACTTTATTTTAATGAATGCCCTTAATAGTACATCACCCTCCTTAATAAAAGTTTTTTATTTTCTGTGATAATTTCGAAATACTATTAGAGATAATATTCATAATTATAATATAATTCGTTGATAACATGGAATTGAAATCATTTTTTTGTGAAACAATTATGATAATAATTTAAGAAAATATTCTTACTCTTTCTCTAATTATAATATACACTTTATTATATTTGTTTGACCATTAATATTAATGATAATCTTCTATATTAATTAATGGTGATTATAAAAATATTGTCATTAATAGAATATAATATTAATGATAAATATTCTTCTTAATAATAAATATATATAGTGTGATTATTAATCATATATATAGTAAATTTAACAAAAAATGGGAAAATCATGGATGATTCCATAAAAATCATGATTGTAAAATCAATAAAATAATTACGGGATAGAATCTATACATATAAAAATATCCCCTCTTTGATATTTATGTAGTGGAAATTAATATAGTAGATAATCATGTAATGTGACATCAATAATAAAATAAATGTTTATAAATATTCACATGAAATGGTTTATATACAAATCGAAAAACATTTAATGTATAAAAGGGAATAGAATTAGAAGATACTAATTAAGATAAATATAAATAATGTTCATAAATAGTTAATTAATAAATTGTTCTTGACTATATATGGAATCAGATCACATTCAAAATAAAATTAATATAGTGAAAGAGACTTTTTTATCTCATATATTATCATTATGTTATAGTATTTCCTCATAAAAATTATTATTTATTTTCTGGATATTCAATTCCTTTAAAAATTTAAAAAAAAATTATGTTTTTTAATTTATATTTACATTCCATAATATTACTTTCAATTATTTATTACCTCATGAAATATGACTTTTTAGATGAAAATATTCCCCTCAATAATTTTTTTAATTTCTATTCTATATTCATATTTTTTCTTATCAATACATATTTATTTTGATTATTTACAAAGAAACATAAATTTATTATATAACTATCAAAATATTCATTTATCCTATAAAAAGGAAATTTTAAATTTATTCCATCAATATGGGAAGTATTATCATATTTAAAAATGTTATAAATAAGTATTACATTAAATTTCCATTAACTATCCTCTTATTCTCTCATTTTGTCCACAAATATATCTAATGTAGTTTTCCAAAAAAAATTATACGGTTACATTATTATTGAAATAAATAATTGATTTTATTATTTAGGGATTGGAAAAATATATTTAATGATACCGGTATAATTATACTAAATATGATTTTACCAAAGAAATATGGAAATCAATTTCCATAATTTTTTTATTTTAATAAATTAATATTGGTGATATGTCATTCAGGTTTTTTATTTCCCATACCTAACAATTAATTATCTTATGATTGTTTTATTTTTGGATTTAGGATTTCTGAAATAATCAAATATGTTTTTATTTTTTATTATATGTTATATCATAAAATTTCATATAAACAAATATTTTTCAATTTTATAACCATTAAATAATAATATTGTATGTATGATTCCTTATGTGGAACAAATGTTTTCATGTATCACTATTTTCATGTTGGTTTTGATTCTATATATCCTTCCAATAAATTGAAAAATATAATATCTGATGATATGTTATATTATATGAAATTAGTGATTATCATTATTCACTGTGATATGATGATTTTTTTTCAAATCAACTTTGATTGTTTAATAATATATCCTTTATATTTTTTATGATTTTTTTATAATTAATGTACCACATTGATATTTTATTTCACCGTAGATTATGATTTTTTGGTTTTTGTTTTTTTTCTTATATAATGCAATATGTTACTTTTTTATGATGGTCATTTTTTCATTATATGTTTATACTACATGTAATATGGTTTTTATCATTCCATATGATTAATTCTAATGATTTAAAAATCTTATTCTATTTTGAAGAATATTTATCTATTGATTATAATATATCATAATTTTGTAATTTAATGACACATCCTCTATGACTCAATATTATTATACTCCATACTTTTTTATTGTAATAACCATTCATTTATCAATTTAATTTTAATAGGAAGTCTCATGGAATCCTATCTTCAAGAAGTAATAAATTACAATTAAATTTATATAAAAATATATACAACATATTATGAAATATATTAGATGTGTAGCTATTCAAAACAGATAAAAATAATCATTTTAGAAGTATAATTTATTCACTACGTTTTGTGTTCCATTAAAAAAGGAATTAAAACAATGTGGTATTATAGTTCAGTTAAAATATATTGTATTGGGGTGGGGTTTAATTAATTTTTCATATTAGGATAAGATTAATAGCAAGAAAGACATAAAAACACAATTAATTCATATCTTTCATTGGTTGAAGCAATGGTTTCACAATATGGGATATTTTATGATTATATATTCACATTCGTATTATTAATTTAAATGATTTTATTTTATATTCATTTTATTATTATATTCGAATTTTTTATAGTAAATAAATAGAACCATAATCACTAAAATGTTGTTAGAATAAGTCATCCTTTTGTAAATTCACAAATTTAAAATAAAATATTTGATTAAAGTTCAACAAATTTATTCAAACATTCTAATTTTACTAAGGATATTAATTTACCATGTCAATGACTACATATTGAGTAATTATTGAGAACACCAAATGGTCCAGTGATCATATCCCAAATATATAAATCATCTTTGATGGGTTTATAATGGTAAACAATTACTGTAACTATATATTTTTATTAATTTTTAGAATTTAATAAAATTAATAACATGGATTGTCATGTCTTTATATAGATATGAAATAAATTTTCAAAAAGGGTTTTCTTATTTTATATCACCAATCACACAATAGACATACATTATACCCTGATGATAATGAAAATCCTATATAATCTATTTTATTAATATGAACATTATATATGACTTAAGATGTATATTTTAAGAAAGTAATAGCAGTAAACATAAAAATAATGTCATTATAATTACACGAGTATATGTTTATATATTTCACAATATGTTTTCTCTACCCCTGTTTTACATGAGTTGGATCATTAAGTTGAACTCATGCATAGGGTTATAATAATATCGATGAATCCTTATAGAATAGACCAAATTAAATATGATGAATTTGATAAGAAACTATAATTGAATTTGTACAATGGATTTATATAGCCAATTGATTCACTATATGGTTTACCATTTCTATATGATACGAATAATGAAGGACCAATGAATTATTTTGTTTAATATTATTACCATAATTTGAACAAGGTCAATAAAATGTATCATCTACCTTTTTTTCAAGGGAATTCATGAACAACCACATTGTGTTTAATAATTCGTAGTGGAATATTTTCAATATTCGTATAACCATATATGGGTGAAAAAAGTTGAAATACATAATATTATATTTTGAAAAATATATAGAGTCTATAATCTTTTTTTGATTCCATTTGAACTTATGAATTCTCCTTAAATTTCATAAATATAATGAATATAATATTTAAATAATAAAATGTTGTTTTTTATTTAATGAATTAATTTTAAAAATTATATATATAAAGTAATAAAAATAGTAAGATACAATAAAAATTATATTAATGGACTTGTGAAAGTTCAAATTGAATAGAAATTTCAGCATGTATGAATTTTGGAAGAATAATGTATCATTTATAGTCTATATAATCACATTAGATAATATATATGAGGATATTTAAATGATGTAATTTAATAGTGAATGACATTGATGTTAAACTATTTTGACAAATGAATATTTTTAGGAATTCCTGCTGAAAATTAATAACAATTTTAAATAAGGAATCCCTAAATCTAATAAATCTATAATTTATGTTGGAAATTATATATATATATAATATATTAATTATAATTTTTGTCCAAAAACATATGAAAAATTAATATCTCTTAAATAAATCATAGATTGGTACTTTAATTATATTGGATATGAGTAGATTGGGTGATTTTTACTATTATGGGTAAAAACATTGCATTCGGGATATGATCCATATACATGGAATTAATGGTTATTAATTTTTAATTTTTCTTTAAACAATTTTTTTTATAAATAATTTTTTGAGAATGATTCATGGAAATTTATTCATTGATTATATGGTTTCAATATTATAGGATATTCAACACATTTATCATCACTCAAAGAGTTGTTCCTCAAGGTGAAATTTTAATTTTTTTGAGGAATGAATTTATAAAAGTTTAGATGTTAATGCCTCTAGGTTGTACACTATACCATTCTAGATCCTTTTTAGTTATGTCACTCTCCCTCTCCCTTATAATAACATTTTGCAATTAAATAATGAAATAACATGATGAAGAGTTATTTGATTAACTTATTTTGATATTAAATGCATAAAACATTTATGTTTGGGTTTATAAAACCATTTTCTTATTGACTAATTATTTTTAATCAAATTATCAAATCATTTTTATTGAAACAACTTAAAACATAATAATAATTAGTTATCCTTCATCATTCATGGTAAGAAAAAAAATTTAATTATCAAATGAATGAAATTGGACTAATATTTTTCTTGTGTAAACATTTTATTCCTATGAATTCATGAAATCTAACCATATATTATATAAATGATTAAAAATATATGAGTGTTAACAAAAGAAATTATGCCCCATTAATTATATTCAAGTTATTTCTCCCTCAATAATTGTTTCCCATCACATTTAAAAATGACTGAATGATAGACACTCAGGTTTCCATGATAGAGAGATAGTATAGAACATTTGTTATAGATTATGGTCTACACTGGATTTGATAAGTAGAAAAAATGGGATCTCTTTTAGTAGTTGGGAGTTATATGGATTAAAATATATTTATTATATGTTCATTATTGTAGGGTTTGTATATATGGTAGTGTTGGTAATTTTTATGACATTGCAATTGGAAATGTTCATTGAGAGATCGATGGATGGGAAATTGTGGAAAATATATGTTTTAAATTATTGTTATAGTATGACATAATTTGTTATACGACATGAAGGTTTGGATAGAAAATGTATTTCATTCCAGTCAATGTAATTTTTGGTGTTTTAAATATTATAGGTGGAGTGACATTGGGTCACTTGTCATGTTTTATAGAAAACAAGACACACAAATATACATGAGTGAACACCTATATAATAAATTATATCTAAGATCCGCGTAGACCTATATACATTTTATTTATAACAACAATATGATATGGGTTTCTATAGAATTATATTATTTGATAACATACAAGTTCCATGAAATCTGAACCCAATTAGACATTTGTTTAATGAAAACTATATGTGTCTAGATAGTGTATATCATTACAATCCGAGTGTACATGTCATATGTAGGATTTAAAATTCCATGTGACATTCTCATTTTATTAATTTTATTATATCATCACATAGTTATAAATTAGGGACACATTAACAATCCATTTTAGGTATTTTGTTATGCAGAATGAAAAATGTCAAATATAATCATAAATTAGGGTTTTTCATTAGGAGGTTAAAATGGATGAAATGTATTACCATTATAACAATGATGAATGAGATCTTAATAGATGGTTTGATTATAGATTAGGACCATAAACACATGGTTATATATTGATTCTGGGGTTTGTGTCCACTATATAGCTAATATAGAAGTTTTCTTTATTATGTTATTGGGAATAAATCCTCAACATATATATATGTTAATAACATCAACAATTTGTGATCCTATAAAATGAGGTGTGATTCCTTTATAGTGGTTGTAACATGTCGACTCATGCCACCATGTGTGAGCCAAAACACCACATGAAATTAGGTCTGGATCCATGTACACAAGATGTCATTGACATTTTTTATGGTTCTTGTGTAGAACCATGATGTGACTATACCCTGCATCTGAGTAAAAAATAGTAATAAATAACCAAAGTAATATAATAAACATTATAATAACAAAAGGTGTAATTGAATAAAATTAATAAATAATTTACATATAAAATATCCTGATGTGGAATGCCTATCCTGAAAGTAATAAATAGATACACAAAGTAATAAACCTATATGTGAACATATATGGGTACTCCAAAGTCTATTCCAGAACACTTTTCACTATGACCCACTGCTAATCCATCAACTATAGGGCCTTTCCCTATTCCAGATCATGAGTCATGAAATCTAAAAGATCAAAAATATAATTGAGTATGATATGAGTATAAATAATCAATAGTAAACCACCAATGTATTATTAATAAGTGTATAAATTCATTAAATTCTATAATATAATAAATGATAAATGCAAACCCAATTTTCTTTAATGATGATAATGTGTTTTCTAATTAATCCCCAATAAAACCCATTAATAAATACATCACCTTTGTTCCTTAAAATATAAAAATACAAATGAAAATTTCTCAATGATGTTGTTTCCTCATGTGAATCGATATCTATAGAGGCCCTAGTCATCTTGGTCAAACCGAACTAGGTTATCATTCACCATTACTACCTCTAGTTTTGGTCACATATACCATCATGCCCCACTTTTACAACATTTTTAAGACCACTCATGATAACAACCCTCCATAGTCATCACATGTGTAACATCACATTACGTTTTTATGTAGATTTTATGTTTCTAAGTACCTCTGTTTTGGAGTAGTGATGAATGGGAGAGTTGGAAGAACATTAAATGTTGTTTTGGGGAAAAGAGAATGTCGCACGGGCGGCATACGGTTGTCTAAACCGTGCATCTAAACTGTGCATAATTTGTATTGGAGGTAGTAGCTTCCGCGCGGGAAGCGCACAGTTTGTCTAACTGTGTGGCCAAACCGTGCATGTAGTGTCTGTCGTGGCAGTAGCTAACTCATGGCTAGCGAATGGTTTATCAAACCATGTGAACATACAGTGTGGGAACTTAAATGAGATCCATAAATTGTGGATCTAACTTGTTTCTCCTTTATGTGTCTCTTTTTTTCTCTTAAGCATCCTTAACTCGTGATTTTTCTTCTCCTAGGGTCAGAGAAGGTTCTCCCATCATTTTGGAGGTGATCTGAAGGCCTCTCTTGTCAAATCGAAGCCAGATTCTTGAGGTATGTGATCGTTCCTGTTCGGTTTCTTAGATCTACTTAGATCTGCTTCTCCACTTCTCTCGGTTTCTTATATATACACCCATTATGGGTAGATAGAATTGTGTTGATGCTAAATTTGATGAGATTTGGTATTTCTCTAGCTTGAAAATGAAATCTAAGGTGGGGTTTTAAGGATTTAGATCCATGGCTCGATTGACAACATTGTGCCGATCAGTTTTTGGGGTTTGACGTTGGGCTTACTCCCGTTATTAAATCGAGGTGGGCGGTTCCGTCTCGACATACCGTGTTTATTATCATTGTATTTTCTTTATTTATTTCAATTGTTGATCTAAATTCTATTTCTCAAATTTTCATTCAATTAAATTGATAAAAACTCAATTATAGTGAATCGAGGTTTTTGAAATGGTTTTGGCATGGAAATTTAGAAAACCCCAATTCCATTTAATTGTGTGTGTTTATATAAGTTTAGTGATTTAAATTTGTTAATTTAATTTTTGGATTTGATGGAAATTATTTCAAATAAATTTTTTGATCTTTATTGTGGAAATAAATACTGTGATGATGGAATTGGTTTTGAATGGATTTCAAACTAGTGAAAATTGCTTAAAATGATTTGATAGAAACCCATTGGTTTTATCTCATGAATAAAGAATGTTTTAAATAAAACATGTTATGGTTCTAAATGGAATGAAATTGAAACATTTGAAATAGAAGAATGGGATTGATATTATTTTAATCATTCTTAAAATAGTTCACCCACCATGTAAGAGCGAAGGCAAGCCTTAGGTAGTTAGTGAGTTATTTAAATACACTCTACGCTACAAAAATGTTCTAAAACATACTTGTTGTGGGTCACATCTCCAACGGGTTGGTGACGAGTCACCTTTGGCCAGTGTCATAGGGATGTGCGTATACACATTTTTCTGAGTTCATATAGGGATTTTGGAATCCAATAACTAGTTAATACTATGGTACCTTTTGGTAGATGACCACATTTCTTACTTCTTTATTTATATTTGAGAAATAAATGTATGCCAATACTTTTGAACTGCATTACATGCCTGATTAATTTATATAAAATCTTTTTTTACAAATTTTTTTCTTAATCCATTGTTTTAGAAATATTCAATCATCTTAAAGCCTTTCCTTAGAGTATTTTTCCATCTTTTTAATTGTATAGAATGTTTTTGTTACAATATGCTTTTGTGTTTCCAAACCTGTTTATTTGAATATTGAATGCTTTTCATTGGAAAATCTATATTTGGAATCTGTTATAGAATCATTTGTGGTATCCTACAGGGCTTAGGCTCACACCCTACTTTTGCATTCGGGTGTTTGTAGACATTCTTCTTCCTTGATCGAGCAAAGGGAACGGATCTTTTCGTGGTGGATCCAGTTGTTGATCTTTTTTCTTTTTGAGTTTTGTCATTAGGGACCTTGGGGTTGTATTTTCATTTTTAGTACTTGGGTTGTAGTACTTTGGGATTTCTATGCCTCTTTGTTTTCTGGTACATTACTCCCAGTGGAGTTTCTTTTTGTTATGCATATTGTCTTGTTTATTTTTCTTCAACATTCGTGTGGAAAAAATCGTTCCCACTTGTATGTAGTATGATTCCAGGTGCTAGTCGTCGACCAGTGCAGATCGGAAAGGCCCTCCAGGCTACTTCAGGGCTGGTTTGGTTAACGGGTTTCCAAGGTACCCGGGCTAGTTCGTGACAAAGTGGTATCAAATGACAGTTTAAGCATCTTTCCTTGATGACAGTATGCATTTGAGTATTCATGTCAGGACATAGGAGGTAGTTTTGATTTAGTGTCTATCCATCTCTCACCACAATGAACCTTATGTCACCAGTGTTGGTCAGGGAAAAACGACATGTGGATTAGTTATAGTATTTTCCCTATTTTTATTTGGACAATGTGGAATCAAAATCATCTTGATCATTTCTATTAAGAATGGTTTTCCTTGTTACTCATTTTGAGTGTTAATCTATGTCTTTTTATGTTGCGTAGAATCATGACTTCGAGAAGATGCGGGAATAAAATCCAAAAAGTGGCTGCTACTGAATCTCAGCAGGCGAGTCTTATTGTGGATCCGAGTCTAGATGGGGTGATTGTTCACACTGTCCAAGCTCTAGGACTGGAGCCACCTCCAATTCCTATTTAGACTCTATATATGGATCCTCATAGTGATATTATTTGAATTATTTCTCAAGAGTTCCTATGCCAGAAGCCACCAGTTTTAAAAGTATCCACTGACCCTCAACATGCTGAGGAATGGTTGAGTAAGATTGAACGTCTGTTTGGGTTCTTGGAAACACATAATGTGATCAAGGTGAAGTGTTCCACCTTCGTGTTGGAGGGAACAAGTAGGAGATGGTGGGACACGATTGTGACGGATGAGAAACATTAGGGTTTGGAGTGTAAAGACTTTAGGTTTCTTTTCACTAACCAGTTCTATCCAGAATAAATGGTTTTGTCCAAGGATATGGAGTTTTTCAAACTTGAGCAAGAAAACAAAACTGTGACTGAGTACTCAAATTGCTTTTATGAACTGGTACAGTTTCCTCTAGATAATGTATCTAATGAAAGGATGAAGGCTCGGCGATTCGAGTTGGGACTTCAATTAGATATCCGTTATCAGGTTTTTTTACTGATTCTACCCACTTATGATGATGTTCTAGATAGGTCCATGATGTTTGAGATGGACCTGGAAGGAATGTCAGGGTTGATGGAGGTTCTTTTCCCTTCTTGAGGCAGTGCTGGTTCCATTAAAGGAAAAAATAAGTGTGATGTTTCTTATGGTAGTTCTCGATAACAGATTCATTCCAGACCTCTGGTAGCAACATGATGGGCTTCATTGAATTTCTATCATTGTGGAATGCCAGGACATTCTATGAGGGTTTGGAATGAGGCACCCAAGAACTGTAGCTCCTACAGACATTTATGGAACTTATAGAGATTCTTCCACCAATTCTCTACTCCACGTGGTGGAACAAGATCATCGGCACCTATAGAAACTGTGGGGCAATCAAATGCTTCACGTACAAAAGGGTTCCAGCCACCGGCATCCGAAATGAAGCTTCATAACATAGTGGATGAGTTTCCAGAGGATGATGATACAGGTCCTGCAACTATGAGAGGTACCATTACTATAGCTTCATCTTTAGTGACATCTCTTTTTGATACTCATGCATCACAATCATTTATTTCGACCCATGTTGTTATTTTTATTAATCTACCAGTGGAACTTTTATCTTGTGTGATGGATATTACTACAACCCTTTGTAAAATTAGAGAGAAGGGTCTCTGAAGTCTTACTTGTGTCTTCACTCTACCATATGTTGATCATGCTTGGAGTTTCTTGGTTCTCGACATGAAATCTTTTGATGGCATATTTGGGATAGATTGGATCATTGCCAATAAATCCCGTATCGATTGTTATCTTCGACAGGTGTACCTTACTACACCCAGTGGTGTGCCTCATTTTTTCAAGGAGTATGGGACCCAAGGTCATGCAGTGCTGGACCCTCTTATCCAAAGTTGGGGAACATTATATCAGTGTTTTCTTTTGATCTAGAGAGATATTCAATGTGTGTCACCTTGGGCAGAACCAGTTCTCCTCGCCAAGATGGCTGATAGTTTTCTTCACATATGTGTTGATTATCGAAGGCTCAATCGAGTTACAATAAAGAACAAATATCCATTACCACAAATTGATGTTTTTTTGATCAATTTAATGGATCTAAGTGGTTTTAAAAAATTGATCTTCGATCGGGTTAAAATTAGTTGAGGATAAAAGAATCTAACATTCATAAGACTTCTTTTTGGAGTAGGTATGGCCATTATGAGTACATTGTTATGAACTTCGGCCTAACAAATGCTCCAGCAGTTTTCATGGATTTGATGAAAAATGTTTTCTGTGAGTATATAGATACTTTCATGGAAGTCTTTGTGGACGAAATTCTTGTCAACTCCATGTATGAGGATGATCGTGTGCATCATCTGAGAACAGTTCTGAGACTTCTAATGAATCACTGTATTTATGCCAATCTTTCAAACTGCGATTTCCGTATTCAGGATGTGAAATTCATCGAAAATGTGGTGTAAGACAAGGAATATCAGTTGATCCTAGGAAGGTGAGGGCTCTTATGACTTGGGAACATCCACAAAATGTTTTCGAAATTTGGAGCTTCTTGGGATTAGCAAGATATTATAACTAATTTTTTAAAGAGTTCTCAAAGTTAGATTCTCCAATGACTTCTGTGACTCGAAAGAGAGTGATGTTATACTGGAATGATAGTTATCAGAGTTCTTTTGTTGAGATAGAGCATCTGTTTATTACTTATTCGGTGTTAACTCATCTCGAGGCTGGGATAGGTTATGTGGTCTTCTGGGATGCATCGTGTTCAGGTTTGGGATGTGTCCTCATGCCGGGTAGTAATGTTGTTGCCAATGGGCCTCGTCAGCTTAAGCCTCATGATAAGAACTATCCTACCCATGAACATGAACATGCAGCTATAATGAATTCACTTAAGTGTTGTATCCATTACCATTATAGAGAAAGGTTTACTGTGTATTCAGACCACCAGATTTTGAGTTGTATCTTCAATCAAAAATATTTGAATCTTCGCCAAAGGCGTTGTGTGGCGTACTTGAAATCTTTCGTCTTTGAGATTTCCTATACCCCAGGGAAATGGAATGTAGTTTCAGACGTATGAAGCAGTAAACTTGAATCACATGGTGTGAATGAATCTTTAGAATAGTGGAGTTTGATGGATTTTCTTTTTCAAATTAATATTAGAGTTTAGTGGAAGGGGAATTAAGTTTGTTTAGCCAGTGTTCAGTTGAGTTCTTCTCTCCTAGAGTTAATTCTTAAAGAATAGAAACTGGATGATGAACTTCATAGTATTGGAGACTATATTTATGGTGGGGAGACTGACACTCAGTTGTCATTCTCTAAAGAGTGTGTTCTGTGTTATCGAAACTGTTACATTGTTCTTTTATCGGAAAGTAAGGATATGATAGGGGATTTCTATAACACTCAGTGGGTTGTGAACCCATGAATCAAGAAAATGTCTTATGAAATGTATTGGCAGTTCTGGTGTCCAGGTATGAGATGAGAGATTGCTGAGTTTGTATCTTGCTTCTATACATTCCAGCAGGTGAAACCGAAGCACTAGAAACCTTCAGGTTTGCATCAACCACTTGTAGTATCTACATGGAAGTGGGATGAATTCTGTATGGACGTTGCAGTTGGGTTACATCAAATTTAGAGGAAGAAGAATGTGATATTGGTTGTGACTGACAGGCTGATCAAGTCGGCTCACTTTATACCTATTCAGGATACAACCTATGGTGAAGAGTTGGGAAATATCTATGTGGATTAAATTCTTTGTTTTCACGGAGTTATGTCTACTATAGTCTCTGATAAGGATCCTCAGTTATCTTCTTGATTTTGGAGAGGCCTTCAAGAGGAACTGGGATCTCAGGTCCGTTTATTCACAACCTACCATCCACTGTTAGATGGCCAGACAGAGAGATCTATTCAAATCCTTGAGGATATGCTCCGTGCATGTGTTCTCGACTTTGGGTGGTTTGGGGATGATTATCTGGGGCTAGTTGAGTTTTATTATAACAATAGTTACTAGTCTGTGATCAAAATGTCCCCTCTTTAGGCATTGTATGGCCATCTATGTAAATCTCATTTACGTTGGTTAGAGATTGGTGAAAGTTACTTGGTAGGACCGAGTTTGGTAGAAGAGACAACAGAGAAGATCCAGTTGATTCGTCAGAGAATGTTGACAGCAAATAGTCGGTACAAGTCTTATTCTCTTCATCAGAGTAGACATTTAGAGTTCTCAGTTGGTGAACTGGTGTTCTTGAATGTTTCACCCTGATTAGGTCATCGATAGCTTCGGAGGCAAGGGAAGCTTTCTCCTTGTTTTGTGGGACCTTTAGATGTTGTTGTTCATGTACGGTAGGTTGATTACAGTCTACATCTACCACCATAGCTGACATAGATATATAACGTGTTCCATGTATCGTAGTTGCGAAAGTGTCTCTCTGATCCATCTCATCTTTTGAGCTGGAGTGATCTTGAGATTGAACCAAATTTATTTGTGACTGATTGACGAGTTAGGGTTGTTTATTTTAAGTCCAAGGTACTTCGTGGGAGAACTATACCTCTGGTCCTTGTACTATTGTAGAATGGTTCTAATTCTCATGAGACGCGGGAAAGGGAGGAAATTATGAGAGAGCAGTGGCATCATATTTTTGACTTGGAGGTCTCTTCATAGGATTTCTGGGGACAGAAAGATCTTATGGTGGGCAGGTTCTAACATCACGTTACGTTTTCAGGTACCTTTTATCATTCTAAGTACCCCTATTTTGGAGTAGTGATGAATGAGAGAGTCAAGAGAACTTTAAATATTTATTTTGGGAAAAGGGGAAGTCGCACAAGCGGCGCACAATTGTCTAAACCGTGCGGCCAAACCATGCGCAGTTAATCATGGATTCAGTAGAATTTTCATGGCCAGCGCACGGTTTTTCTAACCGTGCTGCTAAACCATGCAAGGAGTATCTTTAGAGGCAGTAGATAATGCACAACTAGTGCATGGTTTGTCAAACTATGCGAACTAACCGTGTGGGAACCTTAATGAGATCCTTCAATTGTGGACCTCACTCGTTTTGCCACTAAGTTCCCCATTTTTCCTTCTTAAGCAGCCCTAACTCAATAGTTTGCTTCTCCTAGGGTTAGAAAAGGTTCTCCCATCATTCTGGAGGTGATCTGAATGCCTCACTTGGTGAATCTATGCCAGATTCTTGAGGTATGTGATCGTTCTTGTTCGGTTTCTTAGATCAACATAGATCTGCTTCTCCTCTTACTCGGTTTTATAGATCTATTCCCGTTATTGGTAGATCTAAGTGTGTTGATGCCAAATTTGATGTGATCTAGACTTGTTCTTGTGAGAAGAAGAGATAGAAGATGAGTTTTAAGGATTTAGATCCAAAGCTTGATCTAAAACGTTGTGCCACACAGTTATTGGGGTTTCTCATTTGGCTAACTCCCATTATTAAATCGAGGTTGGTGGTTTGGTCCTGACTTACCATGTTCATTATAATTATATTTTATTGATTTATTTCAATTTTTTATTTAAATTCAGTTGCTCAAATTTTATTTCAATTAAATTTCTAAAAAATCGATTCCAGTGAATTGAGATATTTGAAATTGTTTTGGCATGGAAATTTGGAAAACCCCAATGACATTGAATTTGGTGTGTTTATGGATGTTTGTTAATTTAAATTGTTTAATTTAAAATTTGAATTTGATGGAAATTCTTTCAATTAAATTGTTGAATTTAATTGTGTAAATAAGTTGTGTGATGATGAAATTGTTTTTGAATAGATTTCAAACTGGTGAAAATGGCTTAAAATGATTTGATAGAAACCCACTGGTTTCATCTCGTGAAAAATGCATATTTTGAATAAAACCTGTTTTTGTTTTAAATTTAATGAAATTGGAACTTTTGAAATGGAATAATGGGATTGATTGTATTTTACGCATTCTTAAGATAGTTCACCCATCATGTAAGAGCACATGAAATCCTTTAAGTAGTTAGTGAGTTATTTGGATACACTCTACATTACGACAACGTTCAAAAACATACATGTTGCAGGGCACAACCCCAAAGGGTTGGTGACGAGTCTCCTTTGGCCAGTGTTATTGGGACGTGTGTATATAAATTTTCCTAAGTTCACATGGAGAGTTGAGAATGTTATAACTAGTTTATACTATCATACTTTTTTTAATATGATAGTGTTGATCACTTGTTTATTTATATTTGATATATAAATATATGCGAATAATTTTGAACTGTTTTACATGCCTGCTGAATTTATATAAACTATTTTATATAAATGTTTTTCTTAAGCCATTGTTTTAGAAATATCCCATTATCGTAAATCATTTGATTAAAGTAATTTTTCCATCAATTGAAATGTATAGCATGTTTTTGTTAAAATATGTTATTGAATTGCCAAACCTATTTTTTTGAAAATTGAAAGATTTTCATTGGATAATCTATATTTAGAATCTATTACAGAATCATTGGTGGTATCCTACTGGGCTTCGGCTCACACCCTAATTTTTCCTTCGGGAGTTTGTAGACTTTCTTCTTCACGGATTGAGAAAAGGGAAGGGATCTCATTGATGTGGATCCAGTTGTTTATCTTTGGTCTTTGTGAGTTGTTTCCTGGGGGACCACGAGGCTGTTTTCCCATTTTTAGTACGTGGGTTGTAGTACTTTGGGATTTCTATGCCTCTTTGTTTTCTATCACATTACCCCTAGTGGAGTTTCTTTTTGTTAGGCACACTTTCTTGTTTCTTTTGCTTCTGCATTATTGTGGAAAACATCGTTTTCACTTGTATGTTGTATGATGCCAGGTGCTAGTTGCCGACCCATGGGGATCAGGAACACCCTTTGGCCTAGGTCAGAACAAGCTCACTTATTGGGTTACCAGGGTACCCGGGTTGGTTTGTGACAACATGTGGGCCTAATAAACCATTATAATCATTCCCCCATGTCACACTATAAAAGCCCACAAAGACCACATCATCTTTATTAGTCTCGTAATAAAGTCACAAGAAACATATGAACATGATAAATCTCCATGACTAATGATCCATGATGGGACTACATGTCACATTGGTACAATAAATAATCTAAAAACATATCATATACCATGAATAACATAATGAACCACTGGAATCATACATAATATATCATGATCATGATCAAAGAAATATATACACACATGTAAAAAGGACAACATAGTCTAAATAACATCAAAACCCATAATCTTAATATGTTAATCAATAAATCCATGTGGCTATACGTACACCCACATGGAACACATAACAGACATGTATCAGTCTAATGTAAATAACATATCATTATAATATCATATACATAAAATGAAATGGTAAATAACCTCCTTATATAAACTCATTAATGTTAAAAGTAGTTCATTTAATGTTTTCATAGCTAGAAGAGTTTTAATACACCAACCAAAACATATGGTCACGTTACCTGGATTCCTAAAACAAAAAAAACATATTTTATTTATAATTTTAGGTCAACACACATGCTCAAAAAATTATACTCACGAATAATTCTTCACTATGTACTTATTTATTAATAATCATGATAATTATCATTTGATAATACATGTAAATTTCATTTGATAATTATGATGATATTTGAAAATTTCTAATTCCTTTATAATTATCATTTCATAAATTGTATTGTTACCTTTTTATAATACCATTTAATTATCCTCTAATAGATATTTGCAGTTATCACTATATATCTCAAAGAAATTATCACTGATATTTTTTTCTTCACAATTACGTGAGATTTTAAAAATATCAAGATACAAATCATAAAAGGATTACTATTATAGAATTACCTTTTGTCAAATAATATCAGAATGGTTCAAGGATAATTACATGTATTATCAGAGGATAATTATTATGAATATTAAATAATTATTATTTGTTTTATAATTATTATTGATGGGGATTTTGTGAGAACATGTTTTGACATAAGAGGGTAGTTTTGAAATTATCCCAAATAGTTAAATTATTATCATATTTAATATTTTATTTCCATAGGAATTAAAATACTTTTTCGGAATTATAAATCCTTATTGTGAAATAATATTTTCTATTTGGTGTGAATATGTGGTTTAGCTGTAGACACATTTGATGAACCTATAATTGGATTTTTTGACTTTATGTTCAGGTGTTCCTAACCATTTATTAACATGTATATAATGTTTCATCCTATGTCACATTTATGTTTGACTAAACCAATTTTTATGTGAATCTTGTTGGTTTTTTGTGTGTGTGAAGCCATGAGGCATACATGATTCAAATATTAAAATGTTCTGTATTATGTGCTTTAGACCATGTTGATTTTCACATACATTTGTTTTTATGGATTTAATTACACTCATGATATGTTACATATTATTCAACTATTTAGTTTTCATATTTTTGGTGTATTATATGTCATTTTTTTATTAAAATTACCAAAGTGACTGGTGGTCTTTGTTGTACCCCACACTCTTTGATTTTCATGATCACAATCACTTTAATATGTGTTTAACATTGTGTTTAAGTGTTGTGGATGATAGGCACAAGGTTGCCAAGAAGTTGGCCCAAGAATGGACTTCAAGTGGACTGAAATTCAGTCCACCGGTCAGCCGGTGGCTTGACCACCGGCCAGCCGGTGGCTTGACCACCGGCCAGCCGGTGGAACCCTGACTCAAGGCTGAGCCACTGCCTCCCCACCGGTCGACCGGTGGCTCTGCCACCGGTCGACCTGTGGCATCCAGCCCAAATAGTGCAATCTACTGTCCTTCCACCGGCCAGCCGGTGGCTCCTCACCGGTCGACCGGTGGAGCCTGGATCAAGACTCTTCTTCTCTACCAAGGCACCGGCCAGCCGGTGGAGATGTACCGGTCGACCGGTGGCCCCTGGACCAGACTTCTCCTCCACTGCCAAGGCACCGGCCAGCCGGTAGCACTGGTCAAACTAGTCGTTGGCTTTGACCAGTCAACTCCAAAAGCCTCCCAACGGCTCCGAGGCCTTTTCCAACGGCTCCAAAGCCCTCCAACGGATACTTGAAGGTTCCTAGCCTATAAATAAAGGCCTAGGAAGCCCCGGAATGACATACAAGCCACCGGACACATTTTTACATCTTTGGCGAAGCTCCGACGGATTGTTCCAAGGGAACCCAAAGTGCTCCAACAACTTCCACATCCAAGAGCACCTCCATAGAAGCTTGGAAGCGGCCCTCAAACATCATCAATCAATCAAAGGCGCCCAAGGCTTCTCCATTACGGGTTTTATTGTTTATCTCTTTTTGAGCTTTAAAATTGGGTTTGTGCCTACAAACCCCAACTCTTTTCTCATCTCCCCTTCTTTGGGTTCTCACACCACCACTAAGGTGTGAAGAGGTTTTCTCAAGCTTTTCCTTTAAAAGGCTTGTGTCTCGGTGAGCTAGTCTTCACCCGTAAAAAGACTAGTGGGTTCTTGCTAAACCATTAAAAGCAAGTGGGTTCTTGCTAAACCAATAAAAGCAAGCTGTAATAGGTCCTAGTGCTACCTTAAAGCCTAGTGGGTTTCTTTCTAAAACCATTGAAAAGCAAGCGGTAGGAATCTCTCAACGGTTGAGTTGGGAGCGGAGACGTAGGCCGGGTTTTGGCCGAACTCCGTTATCAAGTTCTTGTGTCTTGCCTCTTTACTTTCCGCTGCATTTATACTTTGATTTTTAATTTGTTTTTCTTTTTTTTTTAAAAAGGCAATTCACCCCCCTCTTGCCATCATTCCCTTGTTTTTTCCGACCCAACAATTGGTATCAGAGGGACCTTTGAGTAATTCCTTAACCCGGTTTCAAAGTTAAGATCTTTTTTTTTGATGGCATCAACTTCTTTCGCCCCCGAGGGCTACTCATTGGGTCGGGCTCCATTTTTTGATGGGACCGACTATAATTATTGGAAAACCCGCATGACCACCTTTTTGAGAAGTATAGGATATCCCATTTTTAAAATAGTCATGCAAGGTTACACTCTCTCTTCCCCCGACGAATCCAAATGGACCCCCGCCGATATTAAAAATTTTGAGCTTGATGGCAAAGCCATGAATGCTCTTCATTGCGGGTTAGATAGAAATGAATTTAATCGTGTATCCACTTGCACCTCCGCACATGAAATTTGGAAGCTTTTAGAAGTGACCCATGAAGGCACTAATAAAGTCAAGGATACTAGATTAGATATGTATAGACAGGATTTTGAATCTTTTTCAATGCATCCAAATGAGTCTATTTCTGAAATGTTTACACGATTTACTGACGTGTGCAATGGGAGAAAGTCCCTTGGTGATGATGTTTCAGCTGAAACTATGGTGAAGAAGATCCTATGGATCCTACCAAGCAAATGGGCACCAAAGGTCACGGCGATTCAAGAAGCAAAAGACATCAAAAATATGCCGGTAGAGGAGCTCATCGGATCTCTCATGACTTATGAGATCACGATGAGGAGGCAAGCTCAAAAGGAGGGCACACCAATCAAGACCCCAAAGAACATCGCCCTCAAGGTACAAAAGGAAGTAAGCTCCTCCTCATCTTCTTCCTCATCTCCTTCCTCATCATCAAGCGGCGACTCAGAAATGGAGAATCTCGCCCGCCAAATGCAAAAATTCATAAAGATGCACAAGAAGAAGAAGAAATCCCGCAAGCATCGAAAGCAAGAACCCACCGCAAGACCCGAGCCCAAGGTGAAATGCTACGGGTGCGGCGAAAAGGGCCATTACAAGCCCGATTGCCCACTCAACAAGAAACGGGCCACGCCAAAGGAGAAAGGAAAGAAAAAGGTCCTCAAGGCGACATGGAGTGACACCTCCTCCTCCTCCTCCTCCTCCTCCTCAAGCGACAACGGTACAAAATGCCTAATGGCATTCCATGAGGTAACATCTTCCGACTCCTCCTCTTGCTCTTCAAATTCCAATTCTTTAAATCATATTTCTTATGAAGAACTCTCATTTGCTAGAGATCAATTGGAAAAAGGTTTTCATGAACTCTCTTCTAAATTTGTCGCGTTGAAAAAGAATTTCAAAAAACTCTCCTCCGAAAAAGAACAACTTCTCAAAGAGAAGGAGGAGATGTCCCTTAAAATCCAAAATTTTCCAAATGTTGATTCCATGGAATCAACCATCAAAGACCTTAGGGAGACCCTTGCTAAGTTCACCCAAGGGGAACAAAATTTGAACAATTTGCTTGGTTCCCAACGTATATCTAGAACCACCCAAGGGTTAGGATATACCAACCGAGCTTCCTCCTCCCATGCTCAAACTGTTTTTGTAAGGGGGAGCTCCGATTATAAATTTTGTAATTATTGCAAGAAAACCGGGCACCTAATTTATGAATGTAATTGTAAAAACGCCCGGTATGGTCAACCCAAAAGTATTTTCTTTTCCGATGAGTTTTATAGGAGAAGACCCGCCATGAAACAAATTTGGATTGAAAAATCCCTTTTGGCGAGTCTCACGGGACCAAAATTTGTCACGGTTTCAAAAACCGCTCCCCGGTGATTAGTTGTTTTTATTTAGGGGGAGTTAGGTTCTTTTAAGCCTTTTTGTGAATTAAAAATTTTCTTTCAAAATTAAGCTTTTAAATTTCAAATTTTTTTTTTTCAATCTTTCAATTTCAACACTTGGTATCAAATTTTTCATTTCAAAATATTCAATTCGAATTTTTAATTCAAAAATCTCTTTCAATTGGTTTTTGATTCAAAACTTTCAATTCAAACTGATATTCAAATTTTCATTTCAATTTCAAAAATCTCAATTGATTTTCAAATCTCTTTTTGTTTTTCAAAGTGTTCCCTCAATCAAGTTTTATGCCCCGTGCTATTTTGATAATCACAAAGGGGGAGAAATTTCTTGATTGATTGGGGGAGAATCTTTTTTATCACGCTTAGTATTTATTTTCAATTTATCATTTAGGCATGCATTTCATTTAAGTTTTTACATTGCTTGATAAGTGATTGTGATCATCAAAATAGGGGGAGATTGTTGTACCCCACACTCTTTGATTTTCATGATCACAATCACTTTAATATGTGTTTAACATTGTGTTTAAGTGTTGTGGATGATAGGCACAAGGTTGCCAAGAAGTTGGCCCAAGAATGGACTTCAAGTGGACTGAAATTCAGTCCACCGGTCAGCCGGTGGCTTGACCACCGGCCAGCCGGTGGAACCCTGACTCAAGGCTGAGCCACTGCCTCCCCAC
Organism: Viscum album; assembly: GCA_963277665.1. Classification (NCBI taxonomy): domain Eukaryota; kingdom Viridiplantae; phylum Streptophyta; class Magnoliopsida; order Santalales; family Viscaceae; genus Viscum; species Viscum album. The sequence goes on from OY728148.1 coordinate 1,149,042,112, forward strand.
CGGTCGACCGGTGGCTCTGCCACCGGTCGACCTGTGGCATCCAGCCCAAATAGTGCAATCTACTGTCCTTCCACCGGCCAGCCGGTGGCTCCTCACCGGTCGACCGGTGGAGCCTGGATCAAGACTCTTCTTCTCTACCAAGGCACCGGCCAGCCGGTGGAGATGTACCGGTCGACCGGTGGCCCCTGGACCAGACTTCTCCTCCACTGCCAAGGCACCGGCCAGCCGGTAGCACTGGTCAAACTAGTCGTTGGCTTTGACCAGTCAACTCCAAAAGCCTCCCAACGGCTCCGAGGCCTTTTCCAACGGCTCCAAAGCCCTCCAACGGATACTTGAAGGTTCCTAGCCTATAAATAAAGGCCTAGGAAGCCCCGGAATGACATACAAGCCACCGGACACATTTTTACATCTTTGGCGAAGCTCCGACGGATTGTTCCAAGGGAACCCAAAGTGCTCCAACAACTTCCACATCCAAGAGCACCTCCATAGAAGCTTGGAAGCGGCCCTCAAACATCATCAATCAATCAAAGGCGCCCAAGGCTTCTCCATTACGGGTTTTATTGTTTATCTCTTTTTGAGCTTTAAAATTGGGTTTGTGCCTACAAACCCCAACTCTTTTCTCATCTCCCCTTATTTGGGTTCTCACACCACCACTAAGGTGTGAAGAGGTTTTCTCAAGCTTTTCCTTTAAAAGGCTTGTGTCTCGGTGAGCTAGTCTTCACCCGTAAAAAGACTAGTGGGTTCTTGCTAAACCATTAAAAGCAAGTGGGTTCTTGCTAAACCAATAAAAGCAAGCTGTAATAGGTCCTAGTGCTACCTTAAAGCCTAGTGGGTTTCTTGCTAAAACCATTGAAAAGCAAGCGATAGGAATCTCTCAACGGTTGAGTTGGGAGCGGAGACGTAGGCCGGGTTTTGGCCGAATTCCGTTATCAAGTTCTTGTGTCTTGCCTCTTTACTTTCCGCTGCATTTATACTTTGATTTTTAATTTGTTTTTTTTTTTTTTTTAAAAAGGCAATTCACCCCCCTCTTGCCATCATTCCCTTGTTTTTTCCGACCCAACAGTCTTATCCTTGCATGGTTTCCCATGATATGTGCTTGTTCAGATGTTTCATGTGACATGATGATGAGTCTGATATAGATGATGGGTTATGATGGTATGGTGTGGAATAACCTAGGGGAATGAGGTGAATGAGTGATCATACCCATATTTGAGGAATATATATAAAAAAGAGTTATGAGTGATCAAACTAGCGTGGAAACATTCCTAGAAAATGGACTATGTTACTTGAACTGGAGATTGATTTGGGGAATGATGACATACTGTTGCTAGATATAGTGGCCTAGAAAATCTATGGGAATTTTATTGATTGATACAAACTCTAATTTAGATTCATTTTCATTACTCATCTAATAATATCTAGTATAGATATTATGAATTTATAACTACTATTTTTGTCCACGTGGTTATTGAATGATTGCTTGGAAAGACTGTTTTTAGCATGCAAATTTGTCTATAATTATGTTATAAATTTTTATTTACGTTTACACTTGTCAATGACATAGTGGTTATGTCCTTATTATTATTTATAATCACACCCCAATGTGGAATTTCAGTGTTCATTTTTATTTCATGACATGGGATCAAGTGAAGGAAAAATCCCTATGATTGATTGTTGAGTAGTGGATCAACAATAGAAAGCAGGCTGGGATAGACATCTGAGGACCTAAAAGTATTTATTTATTTATTTATCTATTTCTATATCTACTAAATACTTTCTTGATCGGATATCAGCATTGGTATTACTGTTATTTATTTCATTTATTTAGTTTCATCCATTACACTGGTTTGTTATTGATTGGTTTGTTATTATTCCTTTTTTATTTATTTCTCATGTTGAATCTGACTGATGATATATTTACCCCTTTATTTGTCATGAAAACTTGAGGTATATTCCACAACATTTTTCTTATAGAGACACACACATGAGGTGATGTGTAATTCATTATTAGAACAGGTGGTTCTAGTCTATATGTTATACAATTGAACTACATAAAAAACTATTTGTAACATAATTCTTCAGTTTCCTTTGGTTTGATACAGAGTATATATGATATAAGAAATTTGGGACTGATTCAGTAGAACTATAATAGTTCCTGTATAGTACTACACAATAAAAATGTATGTAACAAAAATGTGGGGAGTTTTTTCTATTACAAGTAGTAAAAATTACATTGGTTCATGAATTTTTATTTATATACAATTTATTGAATTGTGGGTGAATTCAGACATCAGTCCCAGAAACAATGGTTTGCATTCCATATACATATATATAAATATCTATTTTTTTGCATCGTAGTAGTTCATTGTTTAAATTTCAAATTAGTGATATCCACACTGGATTGTTTCTCTATTGTGTGATATAAATTTATTTTGAATTATATTATACAATATCATTAGGGGAACTAATTATTTGATCTGTATATTATGTTATCTTAGTATATATTTTCTTATATTGACCAACTGGAAGGGATGGAAACTTGTCTTAAAGATTATAAGGGTATATTTTTGGTTATGTGTATACTCCTAGGAGAACATTGTGTGATCCCATAGACTAGAAATGACCGGCTTATGTTAGTAATCATCCTCCTATTAAAGACACGTTAGAGTGGTTTTTTTTGTGTGTTTCAAACTCATTGTTCTGAGTTATTAAAAAAAACCTCATAGAGATACTTCATAGGGATGGTAAGTCAATACAAGGGTAGACATATTATATCCTCAACTTTTTATAGATAATTAAAACCTACTTTTAAAAAATTTATTATTATGTTTTTGTAAAAAATTTAAAGATTGAAAAAAGAATATAAAAAATTGTTTAAATGATTTATGTTAGGGGAGAATCTCAGTTAATCATTGGAATATTCTCTAGAATATTTTTGAACTAAGTAGGTAAGTTAAAACAAAATTTTGATTCTCGTAGAACATCAATATTTATTTAAAAAATATATATTATATTATGTATGCATGATATTGTTTCCAAAATAATAAAATATCACCCGAATATGTCACATATGGGACATATAATCCCACAATGTTTTCAATGATGTGGGTTTCATTTTAGGCACGACATAACATTTGTTAATGTAATGATTTTAGAAAAATAACATGTGATAATAATTAATATGATATTTCTATTAAATATTTAATAAAATATTTCAATAAATCAAAAACAGAGTATTGTATAAGATAAATGAGACCACTGTTATATGTAAAATATATGATTTACCATATGTGATATATAATAATTTTTTTGAGTGTTTGGATACATCACATGAAAGGTTATTATTATTATTTTTATTCATGTTGAAGAAAAAAATGGAAATTACATGTGAAATTAAATTTTCATAATTTATGATAGAGGATTATACATGGGTTAATATTAATTTAATTATATGAAATATAATTATGGTTATATTTTTACCTTGTGAAAATTAAATGTTAACTTGTTATTAATATTAATATATTAACTATTATGTGAGTTTAATGGAAGTCATGATTAAATAGTTAATGGTGTAAATGATGGGAGATATTTATTAATAATTATTTATATTATTGACATTATTATTATTGAATTTTATAAAATATTTGGTGTGGAAATTTATGATGGGTATATTTAATGGAAAAATATATAATTATGTACTAGTGTGGGTTTGTATAGTTATGTGTTCATATATTTATGATGTTTGTATTTTTATTATATATATACATGTTTAGGTATTTATATTTGTGTTTTAATATACTTATATTTAGATGAGCTGTATATATAAATAGATAAATGATTTTTAAAATATATATTTAATATTTTGGAGTAAATTGTTTTAATGGGTTTTAAGAAAAAAACCAATATCTCAAAAAATGGGATAGTTCATGTCTTCATTAAAGAGATAATAATAATAATAATAATAAATAATTTAAAAATAAATTGATTCATTTAATGGAATAAATATAATAAAATAATGAATAATAATTGGGGGATGAAAGATGCCTAAGAGAAGTAGATTCTAATAAATCCCACCAACCTCTTGTCTTTCTCTTTCCCTTCCCCCAATATCATATATTGTATTTAATTTATTATATTTTATTATTATTCATGCTAGTATCGTAGATTACATTTCCAAAATGGAACAGATTGATGTGTCATAAGTGGCATTAGGTTCATCACAAAATGTAGTGTTTATATAATTATGTTTTTTTTGAATGTTGTGATACATTTTAAAAATTATTATGTCAAATCATTAGAGGATAATTTTAATATTTTTGAAGTGATTATTATAAAAATTGATAACTGATAATTAATTTGGAATTATCATATGAAATATATTATTCAAACTATCAATTTATAATTACATCTACTATAAAATTATAATTTTAAAAAATAATAAATTATAAATTTAAAAAAATATCAATGTATAATTTATAGAAAATATATAAGAAGCTAATTGAACCATTATTCAAAGGATAATTTCAATGATCCTATCATAATATAAATGTAAGTAGAAAATTTAAACAATTTAAATAATAATAATTATTTAAATAACTAAATAAATATTATTTTCTATGTAAATAATCTTTAGGGAAATTGTGTATTCTCATGCAAAGTCGTAAAATGATAATTTTGAAATTATCTTGCTAAGAAAAAGTATTTTTATCACGAGATATTTTATTTCATTTTAAAATAAAATAGTGTGTATTGATTGTTGGTGTCCATTGTTCATGATTGTATTCTGGTTGTTGTAGAAATGTTGTTTGACTAATGAAACTTACAACTCACATTTGCATTGAAATATTCAATTTTTAGGTTGGTTTTTTGTTACCTCTTAGGTTCTTATTGTCACTTGTTTAAAAATAAGATTTTTAATTTTTGAGTATTTTATATTCTTTTCTGATTATTATATCATGTTTTTCTATTTATGTGGTCTCATTTTCTCAACCCTTTTGTTGTTATTAAGATTTATTTGAATGACAGAAGAGGTTCACCAATTTATGTGAACGATATTTAGTTCATGTTGTGTCATGAAAATTAATTATTCTTAATTAATTAATAAGTCTTGAATATTAATTAATAAAATGAATTCTTCATAATAATTTGAAAGATCCACGGTCCATGTTTGACCTTTTATGTCGGAATTTTGTCTTTATTTTGATGGAAGGTATCATAACATATCAATGTGTTAGAATACAATGTCATCCAAAGATTTATTTTGAGTTATTTTTTCATATTTTCCATGTTTTATTATATGTTATGTAATATATATTCAGTGTTAATGTGATATTGGATAATGGTGTTTTTGTATCGAATGAAATAATATGATTTGATTCCATGATATTTAGGTGATAGATAAATTACAAGATGATTATTCCTACATATATTGATGTATATATTTATTCTATATTTCAAATCATGTGTTCTATGGTTGCTATCATGATATGACATGACATGTTTTCCTTTGGAGGATTGGAATGTGTATAAATGACTGATGGCCATTGAGGTGAAGTTACCCCTTGTGGACCAGCACATTGTGTGGTCTCAATGATGATAATGGTGAATCGTAATCTTTTATTTTTTCCTATACTCGATTCATTATTGATTTTCAAGTAGATTGTGAAACTCGATGCATTGGGGATTCTCGAGTGTCAGCTGATTCTTTGTGGACTCCGGTAGGATACATTTACAAAATGCCCTTTGGATTCTGATGTATTACCTGATGCCTTATGCATTCTAGCTATGTTAGTTTCATGATGACTTGTGGATTTCTAAGTGACACTCGAACATCCGGGTGGCTAGATCCATAGGGATAGTTTTGATTTTTTACTAGCACACAGTACATATTATGAATTGGAGTAAAAATAGTTACAGTAGGGCACTTAGTAGAACCTTGGGTAGAAAAGTAACAATGGATTTTGATTTTTTTATGATTTTGGCATCTATTATTATTATAGAATACACATTTTATACTTTTTCAAACCAGTTAAAGAAGCATTGGTGGTTTCCAAATAATTCATGTACTCACACCCTATATTTGAATTCAAATTCACTTTCAGATTTCATCAGAAAACCAATGATTGGAAACTACTATATTGTCAAGCAATGTGAAAGTGTAAAACATAACTGCATTAGACGAGTACAAAAATCATAAAAACTCAATCTTATTGTACTAATTATTATATTTAATTACTCATGATATCTTACCATAATGTGATCTATTATTTATATAACATGTATGTTACATTTAGTCTCTACATTTAACATTTTGGGTCATGTTATTATATTGATGATTTTTATACATGGTTAATTATTTTTCTATAGTACAAGAGCAGAGGATATAGTTTCCCATGGTTCCATGTGAGACCATTATTTCATTTCGACAACCTCTTATGTGTATGGAGGTGTACATTAGGTGACATGGACCTTAATTTCATACCTGGTGTTTTGGATAAAGATATTGTAGTTATTAATTCCAAATCTATTAAATAGACCTAATTTCTTAGGCAGATGTCCTTTTTTATAGATACAGAGGGTGTATTTTGATGTTTGATAGTTTGGGAAATTTTTTACCATTAACTTATTATGTTATCTCAGTTTCCTTTGGTTAATAATCCATGTGATTCTAAGATAAGATTATCTAAACTCTAATTTTTCATTTATTTATTTTACTCCTATTGAATTTTCGGATTTTTTGGGAATAAAATTTATCATGTACTTATTTTTTTTGTTTTTTATCATTCAAATTTGTATTCATATAATAAATCCTTGATTATCTTCATAGAAAATTATTTTTTTTCATATACATATAATGAAGATATTAGATGAAGCATTTTTTGAAAGTGTGATGATGAGGATGAGACGCCATGGTGCTTAGTGGTATTCATTTATGATAGTTTATGTGTTTTAGTTAGTGAAATATTGATATTATTTTCTCAATTATTCATGGCTATTCATTTCCATAGGATGTTATGCCTATAATTTACCATTATCTACTATTATAGACATTCATATTCTTTTGTGTTGTATAGTGAGTATTTCATGAATTTCATTTACCAGTGGATTTGTACCCAGTTATTTTTATTATAATCCAAAAGGAAAATATTTTTAATTATTTAAGAATATTTTCAAACACCTAAAATATGTGTGAAATTAATTTTTCTAATGAGTTCTAAACCCTTGAATCATTGGATGTGGTATTATAGTGGTACACACATCAAACTATTGTCCTGGATATTGTCACATTGGCTTTAGAAGTGTTTGAATTTTAGTAATGCTATTAAATTCCAAGGTAGAGAGATTAATGATTAAATCACTTCATGAAACCCATGTAGGTCAAACCAAGGGGAGTTACTCAATTTAACGACAACGTCCCTCTTAAGTTCTTGGGTATTATTTTACTTCTTCAAACCCCTAAACTCTTTTTAGTCCATTATTTTGTAACAACACCAGTATATTCAATATAAAAGGATATTTTTATGAATATTATTTGAACTACACTTACACACACCTCAATCTAATGGATTATTAACATACTGTTTCTGTGGAGGGTAAACTAACGCCTCACGAAACAATGATTGTTCGATTATCTTATACCGCCTATCATGGTGGCCATTAAGATAGAACCCTATTTATATATGATATATATTATGTTATTGTTTCCTTTATGATTCTGTATTTTCCATTTCTATCATGCCTTTATGGTTTCCATTAAGGATAAACATGATAATTTCATTTGAGGAAATGCGGACTACCGACCCCTCAAATTTATATGACTCGTTCATACCATATGTGGAACTTATAAAGGATAGAGTTAATGATATTATATATGATACTATAATGGATATATAATATAAATATTTATAATTATGTTTTAATTCCATTTTAAAATGAAATATCAATGAAAGTAGCGTTTATGCGTATGTATGACTTACCGTCTCCATGAACGGTGCATTTCATTTCTTACCTCCAAATGTTTCGTAATATTAAAAATACAAGTATATACCAGATATAAATGATATAAATGATACATAAATTATGAATATCATTCTGGATAAAATGAACATTTGACCACATGAACAACATGTAATTACAAGAAGTCTATTTTTCACTCAAGTGCCAAATATTGACAGAACAACAGTTATTAACATAAATGATCACATAATGTTTATAACATAGTAATAAGTGGTATAAAAGGAATAATTAACTTGAAAAAGGTTCATCAGTAATTAGAATTTAACATTAGTTTATTATTCAGAAATTTAAAGGACAAACATGTCAAGTTGGACACGAGGTAAGGGACTTCGTCTCAATCTCCTTTCATTGATGCATATTTTGTTTTATTCTTAACTTTATTTTATACACTGTATAAATACCTTTGACTTTTCATTTCATTCAAAGGGAATATTTTCCTAAGATGCATTTTACTAAATGAAAAAAATAGAATGTTTCTTTTTAACGTAAGTGATGATACAACATTTTCCACCGCCGTGAGTATTATTTGATCTTTGGCTTCCTTAAAAAGCAGTAATCATTTTAAAAGTAAAATAAATAACATGTACTATGTTTACATATTATGGTATTAAAAATGGTTTTAATAATGGATTTTTATGTCTATATATTTAAATGATATATTGTGATCAAAAGGTTGAAATGTTATCATTCCTTTTTTTCTTTATGTGCTCTGAATATGTTATGGTTCGTGGCTATTGTTTATGAATACAGGTGGTTGTGTGATAAACCTAGTGAGGGTGAGCTTGAGATAGCTCTCTAATTCATTGGGTAACGTGACAGAGGTAAAAGTGAATGTTTATCCTAATATATTTAGGGAATATACTCTGATGAGTATTCCAAATGTAACTCCCTGCGTAGCGGTGATAAAAAAATGTAAGTATGATATGGTTGCCACAAGTTACCTTTATGATTTAGGTTTTCTATGTGTTATTCATAAATCTTTAGATTTCATGAGGTATGTTAAAGAGCGTATGTTATGTATGTAATGATGAACAAATGTTTCCATTCATTATTTTATAACCCTTACTGATTTTTTAAAGCTCATCCCGTGTTTTGAAATGTCTTTCAAAGGACTTAAATATGAATATGGTCAAGGATGGGATCAAGGAAAAGTCATGTTGTCTAAAACAAGGAACTAGATATGACTCTCTTTTTTGAAGAGTTTTTATTTTTTGAAAAAAATAGAAACTGAGTAGGTGTGTCTACATTGTGATCTTTCAAGATGTAATAGTCTTGTCCTAATACTCTACAATTATAATCCTGAAAAGATACACAATGAGAATTATTAATTTAATTCAATATTATGTAAGGTTTTATGGTCGAGTCCTTATACATACCTATCCTAATAAATTACTTACATTCATTATTCCTATTTTTTCACTAATTTAATAGTTAATTATTATAAATTACTATATATTTAATATATTTTTATATTGTGTTCTCGTCAGATAATGTTAATTTTTTTTATTGTTTTGAAAATTCTTCATAATGTAAATGATGATCTATTTATATTGATATCATTTTTTTTTCACTTCAATATTATGGTATTTAAATGATTATATGTAATATAATGATTTATAGTTCCTAAATTTCATTTTATGTGTGTATTATTTATTATTTTAAGATATAATCCGGTTGATGAGATTGTATCAATAATTGTTAAAAATTAAATGTTGTTTCCTAATAATGATTTTGTTATTAATTTAAAAAATATATAATAAAAAAATTTTATATATAAATATAATATTATTCTAGTCATTATTATTTTATAACTATCTATGGTAATATATTATCTTATTAATCATGTTAGTGTTTTAACTGACTGAAAAAAATAACCTCCTATAATAATTAAATGAGTCTCTTTATGAACTGATTATAATTCCATTCATCAAGAATAATAACGATATTATATATATATGTTAAAATTGAAAAATGAAAATTGAGAATATTCTGATGATTTATATATTATAAGTTGGTATTATTTATAAATAATTAATCATTTTTCTTGTTGGAATGCTCATTTTTTGTGATTAAGTTTACAATGGTCATTTATAGTTAATATAATTAATATAATTTATAATTTATCATTAGATAATCATAATAATTTATTAATTTTCATATTTTAACATAATGTATATTTTCTTATGAATTCATGAAATAGATATATGAAAAGTGATATATGTTTACAATGTGGGTATTTTTCTACACATACCCACAACTGATGTTTTATTACTTCTAATAGGTGAGAGGGGAATAAATAGTTGTTATAAAATGAATTTCATTAATCCTAAATGTACTAATGGTAATTATGAAATTATATTATTATGGTTTTGTTAGTTTTGTAGGAGGATGGTTGAGAATGTTAATTAAGAAATGATTAAGGGTGGATAATACTCATGTTGGGTGATTATGTCATATATTAAAAAACATCTTTCAAATAAAATACATGGGGAATAAGCTATAACCAAAGGATAAAATATGTTGCGTTTGAATCATAGAGACTATTAAAGGTATGAGAATTAGGTATATTTTAATATTGTTGTGCGGATTGGATTGGGTTAAATTTTGCTATAATAATAGATAAAAATGAACTTTTTCTTAGAATAAAATGGTCTGTTTGTGGTAGTGATAGAATAAAAAGAATTTTAATTGAGTTATGTGAGGAATGGATAATTATTTATGATTTTAGGGATTTTAAACAAAGAAATTTTCTTTTATATGGTATTTATGTTAATTTAATAAATATGAACAAATTTAATGTTATTCTTTTAATTATTATTATCCATTATAAAAAATTATCCATTTTGAGTATTTTTTTATATGATAATTTTTTTTTCGTTCAGTCAAAATATTTTAGAAAAACTATTTTTATGTTTGAATAAAATAAAATATTTTTTAATATCTACATTTAGAAAATTTATTCTTACTATATAACATATGATACAAAACCAAAATCATTGTGGAAAGTGTTTTTTATCCATTATATATTGTTATTCTTGTTTACTATAATATGTAAATTAAATATGTGGAACTATATTTATGATATGTATAAAAATAAAAAAATAAGAAAAATCTAATTAACTTGAATTTATTTTTTTAAATAAAAATTAACAAAAATAAAATAAAATAGTGTAATGAAAAATACGTGTATTTTCCTGATAACTAATATTGATATTGGAAACTCAAAAAAATTTGATATGGGCTTATTACTAAATATAAAAAGGTGGATTAATATTATGAAAATTATTTCATTATATGTAATTTGAATATTTTTATATTTACTATTCAATATATCCTTTTATAATGAATAGAAAATTTAATTTAGAAACATAGTTATTTTTATGCATTAAAGGAATGTATACATATTACATGATAAGAAAAAATATTTAGAAAAGAATGAGTTTTTCAATTATTTTGTATTATGAATATAAAATATAGTAATCAACTGGTTAAAAATTAACAAATATACACAAAATATACAGTTCATTAATGAAAAACCATTTAATCAGTATGATTTTATTCATATATATATATTTATCCTATGTTAACTCCACCTATTTAGGTATTTCTTACATCTCTATTTTATTCATTATGGTTTTACATAATTTCATTGATGTAATTGGGATTATGTTTTATACATATTTCTAGAAATGTACCACTCATTACATCATTTTCATGATCCTATTACCAACTAAATGCTAAATCCAAAATTCATATGATAATATTCAATTAAATTAGAGTAAAAATAATGTCAATATGAAAACATAATATAGTTATATTTTTTCCTATCAATCCATCATTTAATCCCAAGATAATTTTAATTTAAAATAACATGTAATTAAAAATATATACAACTTTCTCATTTTAACTTATTTTCTCATTGCCATATTTTTATTTGGTTATTTAACTAGAATAGTTAGACATTTGATCTTGAAATTGAAAAATGGAACATAATGGTCATATGATCATTCAATTCATGTCGCTTGGTTGTTTCAAAGAAAGTTTTATGTTTGTAAAATTATTTATGAATTGATAAATGATTTAGAAAATAACCAATAATACTTTTTCATTGTATATACCCCTAGGCGCATCAATGTTACATAATGGACAATCGTGTTTGTGTCCTCTAGGGGATTTCAATTCAATAAAACTCCACAAAGATAACATTGTGATTTTTTGGGATGTTATAATATAGTTATAATAATACAAAGGGTTTTTCATAATTTTCCTTTATCATAATTCCCAAAAATAAAAAAACATACCAAAAAAGTGAACTATTATTTGATACAAACTTGTTTTCTAAAGAAAAACAGTCTCACATATTGTTTTAAAAATAGAATATCTATAATATATGTTTGATTATATATGAGATGGATCAATGCAGATGTTAATATACTTATCTAATTAAATTGATAAAAATCATCAAAATCAAATAATCATGTGATCCATATAACTAGTTTCATTAGATATTATAAAAATAAAACTATTCTCTTAAAAAATAATTAAAAATAATCTATATATAGTAATTGGTATTAATTATAGTCCCCCATATAATTTACTAGGTAAAGGGAAAAAACTAATGGATAAAGAAAGTACTCAGTAATGGAATAACATATAATCATGTCATAAATTGAATGATAATAATATTTTACAAAAATATTCAAGTGAGAAATATTGGAATAAAAAACATGTTCTTATATTAGTTTTCCTTATTATATAAGGATATATGATCTAAAATAATTTTATTCATTCTATGGATAAGAGTGTGTAAAAAATGTTACTATAACCAAAAAATAGAGAATATAATAATAACATATCTTTGAAATGTGATATATGAAAAAAATAAGAAAGCATACCATTATAGGGAATTTATTATTAGCTTATTCATATGACAATGTGGTCCCATTATACCAACCTATATACAATTTTGGACTCCAAATATTGTCTATATTTCATCATGGGCTTGAGTTAAACCCATTAAGTGACTTGGGATTATCCTACCAACTTTTGTTCTCTTATGGGTATAGGATTACATCCTATGAAACCATGGGATTGGTTTTACCACCCATGAAGCCTTGTTCTTGAAATTTCCAACAATTGAAACTTGGGATTTGTATTTCCTCTAATTTACCATTTTGAGAAACTAGGATATAATTTTTACCATTTGTATTTTATGGAATTATAAAATCCAACCCAAATCATTTTGAATATCTATAATTTTGAGTTCCATGAAAAATATAACATATATCTAATAATGATGTACCCCTGGATATAAAATGGGTTTCATATCATTTCTAATTATTATAACATGAAATGACTTCGAGGGTTAGATCAGTTAATACCCAAAATAATAATTAAACAATGTAATCTAAAATGGAATTCATGAAAAAATACATGAAATGAGAAAAAATAATTAAGGATAAAGAGTATATGGGATGTTAAATAATGAAAATATTTTTTATAAAAAATTTAATCCTTCTTGTAAAAATAAGAAATGAAGAGGAACATTAAAATGTTAGTTTTATAAAATGTAATATGAGGCTAATTTTAAAAAATCACATCAAATGAAATCCAAATAAAAAAGTTTTTAAAATCAAAGAAAAAAATTTAAAATTAAATATGGTGTTGAAGATGAAATTAAAAACCTGAAAGGTAAATCAATATTAATATTATGAATCTACCATTAAAAAATTACTACATTGAAAAATAGATAATAAAATTTTATTTTGAAAATAGTAAAAAATAATAATAATTTAACATGAGATTATATTAAAATTTTTGTTACCAAATAATACATGAAATATTATCTACAAATAAAAAATAAATAGATAGAGGAGAAATAAATAATAATAGTGGTTAAAGATTTTTCTTAATAAAATAATTCATTTTATGGAAAAATAAAACTATAAAAGAAGAAAACCCAAGGTGACAACAATTAAAAAATAATTTTATGAGAAGTAAATTTAAATATATAGATACATAATAATGATCGTACTATAATTCAACCATAGGTTTGGTGTCAACCATTATTTATGAATATTGTTTATGAAGAATGATTATAATTCCATAAATCAAAAACATGTTAACCAAAAACATTATATCATGAATCCAAAAAATAAAGAAAATAAAAATTGGGTAGTATTATTTATATCCCCATTATTTAAAATAATCTAACATAAAATTATTTTTTAGATAATTATATACATCAAAAAAGTAAAAAAGTTTTTAAAATTTCATGTTCTCAACGAACAAAAACTGAGACCGAAACACCTTTACCATAACTCTCAAAACCCAAAAATCACAATATCTTTATTATAATAATCAGAAAATACTAATAAACACCTTTATATAGTTATTAAAACATATTTCCATTCATAATACTTATATATAACATTTATTATGAATTTATTAGAGGGTTATTTTTATTTATATCATCAGATCTTTCTAAATTAGGTATCTATGAAAGTGTTTTGTGAAGAAGATGTTGTCCCCCAAACATTGTTAAAAATATTATATGTACTAGATAACATAAAGTACGATAATTAATATTAAATAGTGATTTATATTTTTCAAATTTCATTCCATGGGAGTTTTACATATGATTCGAAGCGATAAAACTACGATAGTCGTATTGTATAAATTTTTTAAAAATGAAAGGTGTTACCATCTTGTAGAGTTAAAAATTAATATGAACATTACATAATAAAATAAATAAATATAAATATCTTATTGTACTTTTTATTTGGATTTTATGACCAAAAATAGTAATGATTTATATAATTATTCATATAGGTGTAAAAAATGACACAAACGAAATTATTTTATAATAATTGGATATGTACGATTACGCAGTGATTATAAAATCATCATTTTTTAATATAATTAAATTAATAATATTTAATTGACTATATAAATCATAATTTGGAAGAATTTTCAATGAAGATTCTATGAAAATCTATTTGTTACAAACAATAAACTGATTCTCCTATTGGAATGAAAATTCAAAGTGGTTTAATATGCAATTATATTTTATTGTTAAAATTATTTATGTAGTTACCCATTTCATTATAGAAAATATTATTCTTCTAATAATTTTAATATTTATAATTTAATCTATTTTAGAAAAATAAATGAAATTAGATGATGAAAATGGAAACATGTCACAAAGGATAAAGTATTCGGTATGTGAACGTGTGAAATGTTGTAATTTTGTAAATGGGTGAAAGAGGAATATATAATAGTTATATAATAAATATAATCATAATTCAACATATCAATTACAATTATTTAACTATATAAATATATTTATAATCGTTTAGGAGGAGGATATTTGAGAATGATAATGATGAAAATACACGGAGGTGGATATTACCTGGGATGATGATTGTAGTCTTCAATTGAAAGGAATCATTGCAATAAATGACATAGTGAGAAATTTTTTAATAAAGAGATAAAATGTATAAGGGGGTTATATGATATGAAATATCGGTATATTTACATTATGTTTTTAAAATGATTTCTTGCGTTGATGTTCCTGGAAGTGATATCATATTTAGGTGAAAATTAGTCAATATTCCTTGAAATTTCATTATAGGTGAATGGTAATGATTGAATTACAATGGAGTTACATGAAATACATGATTATAGGTTTCTGATAAACATACGTATGAATTTCAATTGAAATAGATTTCATCAATTTGGTTTTTTTGAAATTTTTTTTCCATAAAATGTTATCCACTTTGTGATACACATGGTAACCTTCATTACCCTTGAATACAACTTATACAAGGTAATTATATTTTTCACAAAAAATATAATATGAAAGCCTGTACCAATAATTTACATACCTGTACGATTTTTTTATTTTATATAAGTAAATTTCTTAATACGAGAGAAGTAATTTTTAAATTAATGAAAATATATAAAAATTATTTTTTTAGAAAAAATAAATTTTAGACATAAATGGATTTATTTTTATATCGTACAAATTATTAAGGATGTGAGTGGAATTATATTTTTATATATATAAAATTCATTTTAGGATCGTAATTTAAAATATATAAATATAATTTATTTACATAATGTTAACACAAATATTTTTAAAAACAATTAATGGAAAACTAAATTCATTTTCAAGATAAATAATATTTATTTTGGAAAGATGTTTAGTAGGGAAAATAATTTATTAAAAAAATTAAATATATGGATTATAAATAAGAAAATAATTTCATTATGAACAATTTAAATTTTTTTAATTGAAATTTTAAGAAAATTGCACATAAAAATATAAATAATTTTTTTGAAAATTTATTTGGAAATAAAAGGTATTTATTCATATTCCACTCTGAGAGAAAAATTTTACATAAATGTTAACTTATATATATTTATATATTATAAATATATTATGAAATGATCTATTGGATTCAAAATAAACAATATATATATAAAGGATATTTCATCAATAAAAACATTTTTTATCACTAAGTGATTTTATTCCTATATATAACATAGAAGAATTCATTAATTTTTATTTTAATTAAAAAACTATTCTATATTCAATATTTATTGAAATAATTATATTTAAATAATTATTTTATGATAGTTATCTAAACCATGTGGATAATGATATTATATTAGTGGTTTATTTAATTATATTGGGATTTAGGACACTTTAGCTTTTTTTAATTGTGTCCCATATTTCATTTTCACACTGTATTAGTTTTTATCATTCAATGTAACATTAAATATGAATAAAAATTATTATGGTTTCTCTTATTATGGTATTATATATAATTCATTGAATATAAAATACAATTTACTCATATAATAACACTTAGAATCTCGTGGTGTTAATTTGAAATAGAGCTCTGACTTGGAATAAATTTCCATGAATTTCAATGGAATATCTACTAGACATTAAATAAATTTTATTAAAGTCAAAAGGATAAAATTTTTAGATATAGTGATATCCTCATATTGGTTATTTATTTAATTATATAAGGACAATTAAGAAAACACTTGTATATAAATTATTTTATTATGTTGAACGTGTGGGACTCTTTGTATATAGGGAGTATTTAGTGTGGCTCTATGAATACATATGATGATTTCTTATTTCATGTGATATGTGAACATGTGTATTAATAGTGAGATGAAGCGTGTCTGTGAAAAGATCAAATCCATCATAGAGAGAGATTGATTACAGTGGATAATCTATGATTAGTTTTTATAACCAATCATAATACGAAGATAGAAATTGAACAAAACCATTTAAAAATATTACGTTATATTTTATTTCAATACCTCAATTTGATGTGTTTCTTTTTAGAGTAAAATATTAATACGTAAAATCATTTCATAAAATTTAGCATATGTAAAAACACCACGGTTTTGAAATGGAAGAGGATAAATTAGATTTTGAATAAAACTATACAACATCATATTCACACATATAATGTTTATTCACATGATCCACTAAGAAATTGAAAACATTTAAATAATTCTCTATATCCATATAATTTATTTCTTAAATAAATTTAAAAACCATTACTCATTATTTTTCCATTAATATATATTTTATTCAAATATGATACAAAAATAACTTTTTTATAAAAGGGACCTGATAAAATATTCATTTTTTCTAAGTAATCAAATTTAGGGATATAAAATACTGTTTCATACAATGGATGGAAAAATTATTAATTATTTATTTATCCTATATACAAATATATAGTTTCCCTTAATCATTAGTCATGTATTTCTGAGTACGGATATTTTTTTGCAAATATACAATGCATACATGTATAAGAAAAAATAAAGCAAAAATTGATAAATATCTTTCTATAAGATATATAATTATTATATAATTTATATTTCCCATAAATATACCTTTTATTTATTTAAAATAATCATGCATTAAATTTATTAAATTTTTATATTTGTAAAATTATCCAGCCTTTGGAACACACCAATTTAGTTTGAGTAGAGAATTATTTTTAAGAAATTAAATATTGAAACATTAAATATTTCTTTTATATTTAACGATTTTTAATATTTAACTGTTTTATGAATAAAAAAAATAAAATTATTTCAAATAATAATTACTATTATTGAAAAACATGATGATTATTTATTAAAAATGATCATTATATATAAAAATATATTTATGATAAATATCCAAAAATTATTGATGGATGAAATTTGAATTTAACTATTGAAATATTATATATTATAACTACTAAAAAATAAATATGTAACAATTAATATTAATTATTTTCATTTAGATGTATTTTTCCTTTAAAATCATCCATAAAAAGTTAACCCTAAATATTTATCCAATTATTTCGTTATTTTCTAGTAGCTCTCAGTAATATATTGTTAAATAATTTATTATTACAACATTGAACAACCAAAAATCATGTATGTAATAAGTGAAAGATGAAATCTAAATTAATTCATATTTATCTTCCATGTAATAGTATTTATATAATTTAGAATGTTTTGATATATATATGTATTAGGAAATGATATATTTGAATCATACTGATTATAATATTTTTATACCAATTATGAAAAATTTTGATATAGATTTTTTAGAACTAATTTTTATAAAATATTTATATAGGTTGGATTATAACTTCATATATAGTATTTTTTCAAATTAATCAATTATTTTTAATTTATATGAAATAATATGTATAA
This sequence comes from Viscum album, assembly GCA_963277665.1. NCBI lineage: Eukaryota > Viridiplantae > Streptophyta > Magnoliopsida > Santalales > Viscaceae > Viscum > Viscum album. The sequence goes on from OY728148.1 coordinate 1,149,060,868, forward strand.
ATAAAAATAATAAACATCAAAATTATAATTTTTTAATAGGCCATGTTTCATATTTCATTATAATTTTTGTAATTTATCTTTTAAATATCATGAAATAAAAATCATTGAAATATAATTTCTTTAATAAATAAAATAAATCACATAATATTTAATTTTAAAATAACTTTCATAGATTAATTTAATAAATCATCACAAGTTGATAACTCCATATAATGAATACTATTATCTTCATCCAAATATGTGTAACCCATATCATGTAATCAAATATGCATTGTCTTATCTCCCTTATTCTTTATAAACCATTTTAAAAAAACCCCAACTCCAGAAACCTAGATCCATTGTTAGATCTGTAACATTGAAATAAAAACAAGTGTTATAATATAATCTGATTAACTAATATAGTAGTCTTATATAACCATATACATACATAATATCAATTTTTAAATTTGGAATATAATATAAAAAATAAGAAAATTTAATACTCTACATCATTGAAATTCATTTTAATAATTCACCTTTATATCATAAATGAAGGAAAAAATTAAGGTGTGATAAAGTTTTTATGAATAATTACTCATAATAGAAGTTTTCAATGATAAATATGTCATAATCTATATATAAATGAAAATAATTGAAAACACCTTATATTTAATCCACAAATTGTGAAAATTTCATCCATGGATAATATCAATTCAATAATCTCTTGGATAATAAAAATTAATTTCTAAACAATTAAATTAACTAATATTGGACTTCTTGATCCTATATATCCTGATATCATTATTTTCATGATTTTTTGCTAATATAGTTTATAACCAATTGTAGGTATATAACATGAACCAATACAAATTTTCTAATGGATCTTTCTAATGATACTCTTTCATACATCGATGGAATACAAAATAATAGGCCCAACTTATCATTCTATGTCCAAATTTTTCAATAAATATTGAACGATAATTTTAGTTTCGAAATAAAATTCGTTATCATTACATATAGTTTTTTAATAATGAATACAAAATATCTGTATTTCTTTATTCAATTAAATAACATTAAAACTACAATTCCATATGTAGAAATGATATATAGTTTATGAAATAATAATATCAAAGATACATATCATATGGATATTTAATAGAAATTTATTTTCCAAAGAGCACAAGAATGTTAGTGTTTAAAGATATTTTTAATGACCAAAATATTCATAAGATATAAGATGTCACAATTGATTCATGATAGATATAGGTTTTTCAATAAAATAATGTTCTTTATAAGAAAAATGAAAATTGATGTGAAATGTTTATTTAAAATGTTATGTAAGGGTATTCTTTCTAAAATAGTTAAAAATGTGTAAATATAATAAATAGAATAAATTGTAATGGAATTGATGAAATTGTTTGTCTATGAAAATGTTAAAAAATTCTTTTTGAGTTATTATATGGAATGAAAAAATGTCTCTTTTCCAAAATAATTATAATTATTCCTTTCATACCATTATGAAAGTTCATGAATAACTCAAAAATTAATTAATTAATCATTATATTATAAAAAAAGTTGATAAAATAATTTTGAAAAATAATGACATTTGAGGAAAATTAATTATATTAAAAAAGACAAGATTTATTCTTCTCTTTTAAACTATTCATTCCATGATTCATGTACAAAATAGTGAGAAATTCTAAATAACATATTTAGATTCATTATTTATCATTACGTTATGAAACAATACTGATTTTACCGTGGATATTATATAATTATACATCAATGGAAATTAGAGGAATCAGGAAAAATGAGATTGTAAAATAAGTTGTTACATGTTACGAAAGATTTATATTAAAACTAATTTATAGAATTAATGTTAATTAAAAAATTATTCATCCTAAATAAATAGGTAATCATGTTAAATACATCAATGCGGTAGTATATATACAAAATTAATGTGAATATGTTTATAATGAAAATATCTCTACAAGGAGTGTAAACTGAGAGAAAATCCCTTACATCAAATTTCTATATTGTTAAATATGATTTAATATCAAATATAGTGGTTTTATACACGATGTAACATTATAAAAAAACCATTTTCATATTTTAAATCAAATATTTGTTTACTCTTATATCATCGTATCATTTATTAGTTTACAATATTTTCTTATTACTATTGTCTCATTTGAAAACTGTAGCGTTTTAACATGTATGATTTGTTGCGGGTGTTCTTATTATTGTAGATAGGATATAGATTTATTACATATATAATGATATTAAATTTATAAATACAATATATACTTATTAGAATTATTTTTAAAATGATTATTGAATGTTATATTTTGAAAATTGGTCACACCCCCATCATGGAGATGTTAGGTCACACATACGGATCATTGAAAATATAATTTCTTAATAGGTTATATGGTAGGGAAGTGAATGATATATTAATTTTATAGAATATATATAATGTAATTATTATATAAATTAGTTTTTTTGGTCAATGTTACTATAAATATCTATATTTTTTGGAAAACTAATTACGTCGGTTTCTGTGGAATTTGTCTTCAAGACACACTAGCGATGTGTTTATATCCCATTTCAGAGGGAATGATATTGTAAAGTTCTATTCCATAAAAATAATTACCTAAATATATATGGTTATACCAAGGTTATTAAATTTTTTTATAATACATAACTAATGTTAGTAATAAAATATGTAAAAAATAAATAGTTCTTTGAAAACAATTACATTTTCATTGAAAAACCACCACTAGATCATCTGATATAAACCTTACGGATAGACATTTGGGAAGGCTATCATAACCAAAATTTAATATGGATGAATGGGAGAATATTTTTAGGGTCATTAATATAAAAATATAACAAATGTAATTTTTCAATGTTTTTCATGAACAACATGCCAATTTCTAGTATATATGGCTAAAAAATAATATTTTATTGGATAAATTTGTTTCATATCCCCAAATATATTGTCTTATTAGGTTTTTAGTTAATTTTGACAATTTATTTTTAGATTAACCCCCAGTAAACCCATATTAACTAGAGACACTGTAATTAATTTGTTGAGTTTTTACTATTCATTATGAAAAGTAATTAAAATGAAAATTTTAATTAATATTTATTATTATGATTAAAAATGTGGAATACATATTGAAAATCCAATTTATATAATTATAAAAATTAATTTTAAAAATAAACCCAAAAAACATCTGGAAAACAATTATTCATGAAATGTATTTTGCAGTAATAAAATAATATTATATTAACTATACATGAATTAATTATTATTATTATATTTGTTTAACTACATATGTATATATATATATATATAATATAAATATTTCTTTCAAATTAGTCATTTTTCTAATATTATTTTAATTAATTAAAATGGAATGACACTATGCCTTTTAAAATACAGTTTTCTTAAAATAACACCTCTAAATGAGGCTATGTTTATTTATATCAAATTTATTCTCAATAAATTATTCGTATAATTTAATATTACACATTATTATAAAAAAATTTATAATAGTTAAACAATATATTTTTTATTATTCATAAAATCCTATTTTAACATCAAAATTCAAAAATTCACTCAAGTATTAGTTTTACATGTGTCAATATCTGTATTCATACAATTATTATATATTTATTGTGATATAAAATATTAAAATTTTTATTTTATTAATATTTTATTAAAATTAAAATTTCACTTTTAATAATTCAATCTCCTGTGTAATATTATTTTTTCCTACAAAATATTATCCTAAAATTTTTCGTTGATGTGAAATTCGAAAAAAAACATGCTAGTTTCCTAACAAAAAATTCTCAAGTTACCATGTTTCTACCCATGTTTTGTGATTTATTAAATGTAGAATTTCTAGAAGAATCATAAAATTATTCAATACATTCTGACTATTGTAATTATCTTAGATGGTCTATTAATAATATGATTGATTAATAACAAATTTTATTTCTTCACAATGATCACATGAAATGGGTGTGGCATGTACATCATTAAAAATGATATATGGAACATCTCATGTAATTTTCAGGGGATTACTTCAATTTATAATAGATAAATGAAAAATAAAATTATTTATATACTTTTAAAAGGATTGGTATACATGAAGATTAGTTTCCATTTCATTTCAAACCTGATATAAACCTTCTGTGGATAAACTTTTGAGAAAATATGATCACCAACATGATAATTTAAATATTTCCCCTTATAATCAACATAAATTATTTCTCTTATAGCTTATTTCAAATCAGTCAATATATTATGGACCTTTATTCAAGTGTCATAAAATGTATTTAGGGTACATGTTCCCATTAACAAACTTCATCCCAACATTGTGGTGAATTAAATATAATGACATATAATGATTCGTATGACTCCATATGGATAATTGAATAAAAACTATTATTATGGGGAATATCAACAAAAGGTAAATAAATATCCCGAATACCTTGAATTTATTACAATAAATAATATAATAATTTCTTCTAATGATTTAATTATCATTTTGAAATATCCTCCAGCGTGAGGATGGTAGGCTATGCTCAAATGAATCTCAATATCATGTTCAAAATAAAAAAGATTCATGAATACTGATATAAATCTCAAATCATAATATGAAATAGTTGAATGATGTACACCATAATGAATTAATACATCATTAATATAGTGTAATCTGTGGTTTATAATAGATATATCATTCTTTATGGAATGAAAATGTGCATATTCAGTAGGGTGATAAAAAATAACCCATATCACATCATTTCTCATTGTTACTTTTTTCACTGTTAGAAATTTCCATAGTAATGTCATCTCTAGCCAAGATGGATACATAGGAATGTCATTAATTTTCTATGATGTTGTCTCTAATCCATTACCAATTGAATAAAATATCAACTTGTTATATATTTAAAAATTTCTTGATTATTTTTATCATAAAAATTATATTACTATAGATCACTAAACATATTGGCGATACCATAGTGTATTGTGAAATTGGAGCTATGAGTATCTTCTATAAATTCCCTTTAATGTAAAATTATTTATGGGACTTATAATCACATTCCAAATTATAGAACATAAGCTTAATAATAAAAAAATTTCAATTTAAAATCATTCAAGACATTAATTTTCTTATAAATGTTCCCATAATCATATTTGGTTCCATTTATCTTATTAAATACAGATGGTTTGGCAAAATTTGAGAATTTATTGATTCTATATCATCCATAACAATTCACATACAAAATTTATTATGTCCATGTATAAAGTATCTCCATCAATCATCTTTTTATTTAGAACTCCATAACATTTTCAGCTCAAAGCATCTGCAACCTTATTTTATAACCATTGATGATATTTAATTGGGAAATCATAATATATGATTATTTAAATCCTTGAAATTGGACCCATATTGACATATTAATAAGTAAATCTATATTTTTTTTATCTTATTGACTATATATATATCACATCATCCACTATAAGTATAATGTCTCTACAACTTCAAAAGAAATTATTAATACGAAATCAATAACATGTGTCAGATAGTTCTATTGATGATTCCTTAATTTCCTTGAATAATATGAAATAAATTTATCTTTCTATATAATAAAATATCCACATCCCTTCATTGATGCATCCCTATATATCATAAATCCATATTTATGTAATGGTAGATAAAAATTACGTGAATTGACCCATAATCACTTTAATTCATATAAACTTCATTCACATTTTTTATCCATGTTATAACAACCCATTTATCTATAATATTTGTTAATAAGGTAACAAATAAAGAAGAAAATTAAATGAAATCAATGATATTAATATAAAAACCAAATGAAACAATTTATATGAATTATGTTTTTTGGTTTTTGAAATTCATTGAATTAATTTGACATCATAGGTTCAATGGATATTCTATTCTTGTAGATAATATAGTTAAGAAATTAATATTCATAAAGCCATAATTCGATAATTTGAAATTTCTCATATACCTATTTTATAATATGTGTCTCTATAATGATCCATAGGTAATTTCATGGTTCTGATAGATTTTATAATACAACAGTACGTCATTAATGTATAATAAACTAATATTATCATCATATTTATAAATACAATATTCATTAGATAAAAAATGGTTTATTAGTCAATAAAAATAATATTACTATAAAATAATGAACTCCTTACCACATTCAAAATTTTTTCATCAAATATATATTCCATATATATACAAAATTGATGACACCCAAGGAAATGGTAAATCATTGAAAATATTGATCTCTATGAAGATGATCAAATAAGTCAAAAAGGTGTGGTAGAAAATATAGTCTCATTATTGTGAAATCATTAATTTCCCTGTAATCAATAAAATTCCTCATGAATACAAATATATTTTTAAAAATTAATATGGGTTCCCTAAGAAATATCACTATTCTGAATAGATACATTACCAAACTAATCATTTGCTATATTATTTTTCTACTTTAATTGTATAATGTAAATTATATAGGGAGTCATATATATAGGTTATTCATTATTGATTAAATTAATGGGAAATCTGACCTCAGGGTCTAGAAGATGATAAAATTAAATCCATAGGATAGACAACAACTAATTCCTCTACAATAGGTGCTTCCACTATTTTAATATTACAATATCATTTTTTATATTGGGTTTTTTTCATAAGAATCTCATTCTATGTTTATACTATGTCTAGATTAAAAAATGAATCAGATGATAAATTACCTATTCTGTAGGTAAAGAATTTCATATCTTCATTGTGAATCATCCATCCTAATTAACCATGATTTAAAATTTTTATCATAATACAAATAAGGTCATGTTGGTCTAAAATAATGATGTCTTATAGGATTAACATAAATATTATTAGCACACTGAAGTGGCTTGGGTGGAGGGGGGGGGGGTGATCCCATCGTATAAAAAATAATTTTACGATTTTCCTAAATATAATTTGAAGTCATATAGTTCTAACCATATCTTCCATCATAGAACATATGCATCAAGAGTGTTGTAATATCCCGACTCAGATGCCACTAAACCAGTGCTCTGATTTTGTTTGCCACTAGTCCTCACGCACAACTCCACGTATGCCAGATGCAGCTGAATACCACCAAGGGCCTATGGTGTAATATTGGAGAGATTATTCCCTTATACCAGAGTAAGAGAATATTTTATAAATAACTATGTATTGTACATAATGGAAAGTAAACATAGAGTAGAAGAAATAAAAAACTGAAAAAGAACATGTTTCAATAGTAAAATGTTGTAAAATCCTAAATAGTTATGCAGTACAATACAACACTAATCCCCCACTGGGCCAACCATTTAGATACCAAGTATGAAATAAACTAAAAGTAAAAGTACATAGATCATCTACCAATTTCAAGCCGACCCATGTACCTGAGCTCCATACACTGTCAAACATCATCAACCCGATCAGTAGAACCACTCGTGTAGCTATGCTTGATTTTTTAATACTGGGCCTTTCCCCTATCAACCATGAAACATGTGCTCATACTAAAAATAATACATAAGGTCTACACATACACTTTTTTTCACATGAAGGGGTGAGAAATAATCTTAGTAGGGAATCCCGATAAGCATCCTATAACTGTACAGCTAAAAGCGTATACAACAGCAACATGCTCATCCTAGTTGGAACACAACAAAAGGAATTAACCCAATCATTCAACCAAAGTCAAACCCAGGGTCTCTAATCCCTATAAACTAGGAAAGTGCCACTATGAATTTCCATATCTATATTTAGACACATGTATATACACATACCTATACACATATAAAAAATATGAATATTCATGAGTATGTTAGTCAAATTACATGAAACCACATCTGCAGTCGATCCATTGTACCATAATCCTAATCGCCTAGACATTATGTGCAAGGGAATCAAGCTGGATATCATTCCACTCAAGCCGTGTATCATTTAGTCGATCTATGGGTCTACAATCCCATTAACATGTATCTACTTTGGAAAACACTAGAATTATGTATTTGAGCAAGCTACATCACCATAGGGGGTACTCGTCTTACACCTGGGTTCACCATGAACTCACCTATAATCTCTAACTAGGAAACCGTATAACAACATCCAATCCTATAAGGAAAGATACTGTATACCGATTGGAAATCCTATAAAAGGTCACTTGATGAAAAACTCGGAGCATAAGCACAATAGTCCTACAGAGAATCAGAAGACCATTCCCACATGCATATCCGTCAATCAGAGTCGAGCCTGGTATATCAGTATTTCATAATGTCTTAGGATAAAAACTTGTATATAAGAATTTCAGCATGTTTTTGGGCTAGGCCTGGTATATCAACATTTCAGAATGTATCAGAGCCAAGCCTAGTATATCATAATTTCAACATTTATCTGGGCCATGCAAGGTGTATCATCATTTCAGCTTGTATTGGGGCCAAGATCACTATATCAACATTTCTTAATTTATCACAACAAATGTAAATTACAGTATGACATGGTTCGAAATAATAAAATCACATGGGAAAAACATTTTTATAACCAATTTCATCATGTAAGGCTCAACATCCAATTCCCAGGCAATACCTCTATGTATAGTTAATATCATAAGTAACATGGATGAGAAATCAGATCCTATGAGAGCACATCGAAAAAAACCAATAAAATATATAATGTAACCTCGTGTAAGGCTCAATTGGCACCATCCATGAAGAACCTATAGTGAACATCACTACATCAGTTTTAATCATGTGAAACATAACAAAGAGTGAGGGTGGCCGAAACACCAAACCCAACACTACAGCCACATCAGCATGGGATTAATAGTTTGATACACGTCCTATGTGACACCCGAACATAATATATACCCAAAACCTGACATACAATTCAGGGACAGTTAAACTATAGGCACCCTCTAGGTCCTTCAAGTTAAAAAAAGAGGCATCCTACTTGGGATCGTCCAGATAACACGAGTAAAGGAATTTTACAAGGTATCCGTGCAAACCATCCGGTCTCACGAACTCGTAGGCCATTAAGGAACATATAATAAGGGAAATTTCGATAAAATAATATGTCACAAGATATATCTCATATCTTATCTCATATCAAAGGTGTCAACATGGTTGGCCCGAATGCCCAACCTATCATATACGCCCAGTCTCACTCCCAGGTGACAACAAAACTTAATAATTGGAGAAAAAACCTCCCCATATAGATATAATTACAAAACATCATGTATGTGACCTCTAAATGTAAAGAGGATTCTAATATTGTGCACTACATAGAAAAATGCTCAGAATGGACTACTCACACGAAAAAAAATTTCAACCAGTGAAAAAAGGTACTATTCCGCGCAATGATCGCGAGTGGGGTCTAGAAATGATTTTAGTTTTAGCACATGAAATCAGTACCTAAAAATATGACATTAATTTAGGTTCACAACGATATGGATGTTGGGTCAAATAGACCTCAGACACAGAATATATGTATGATTCAATAATCACCAACTAATAATAATAATAATAATAATAATTTTCTTGGATGTTTGGTACCACCGAGAATCATGCCGAACAAAAAAGGTTCTCCAACAAGCCTCAAAAGGATCACATATAAAGGGTCACATGGCCAGATAAAAAATGCCAAACAGAACCCTAGATTGCAACTTACAAGGGTTTAAAGAACCCTCGGAAAAAAATAGGCTAGACAATGTACTTGGAATGTACTCTAGAGTAAATGGGTTCTTCACATGTATAATTAAATGGAATGTAAGTTATTTTACAAGGAATTTTCTATTCAAAAAACACCATCTTGTGTGACTTTTCACCTAGATACATTCCCTTATGCCAACACACGGGGTGTACTCTCAAAACACAAATTTACAGTTCAAAAACCCCCATTTTGTGTTCTTATTTCACATGATGGGACACACCACCAACCACCACACAGAGTGTAGTCATAGTAAATGGAATATACTTAGGAAACAATATACTTCCTCAAATAGGAATAATACACCACATGTTCCCTGAGAACAAACAACGTGTTACTTGGACTTCCTAACAAGAAATCGCTCGGATCGCCTGAAACACACGTTTTCACCCCCGAAACAGCAGATCGGGCCTCAAGAGGCTACAAGAATAAAATATATGGCTATAAAAACATTTAAACACAAATTTATTGGGTATATATGTGGAAAACATAAATGTCCCAACCATTGGACTGAAACCACAAAAGATTCGAATGTTTTCCTCATCGATGGATGTTGTATGCCGACCCAACGCATCAAGGGCTCTGCAATGGCACCTCTCATTTCATACAACTCCCAATAAACCTACCTATCCCATATATCCATAGGTCATGAAGAAAGATTAGTTGCATGTGAACTGTGTATGGATTATAATTAAATAAGAAGAAGGACAAGAAAATAAGAAAAATAAAGAATGAAAAATAAAAAAGAGCCCTGGGAAACACCACTCCCAACATGAGTTTATGACTTTCCAAGGATAAACACCCCTTTCCAAACTCAATAAAAAATATTGAATTTCAATCCGAAAATCTATTTAATTTTTTTTTACTAAATAAACTTGTGTGAATAAGTTAATATATAATTTTATAATATTAAATATTAAATATTCTTCTAAAACTCGAACATCTTAGATTTCCACCAAACTTATAAACTAGGGTAAACACCTTCTCTAGGATCAATAAAGTTGTTAAAAAAACTTTATGATGTCATATGGTTGGGGAAAAAGTTCACATTAACATTCACGATCATCCAACCAAAAAAACCAAATTTCTAATCAATATAATAGTTCAAAAAAAACATGTGTTCTTATAAACACCCCACCAAAAAACTTCTCATCCCCAAGAAGCCTACTGAATGTAAAAGAATCCATGATCACAAAACCAGCATAAGAAAAACCATGCTATATCGACTATCCAAAGACCGCACTTATATAATTAACAACTGCCTTCTACAAGGAAGACATTTAACTTTGACAGATCAGGTACTCCCCACCATAGGAATAAACCTATTGTCGCCTCAAAATAAAACACAAGCACAAAAGCCAACAGAAAACATTGATGTTTAACCGAAATGTAGAAAACCACTGTCAAAGGCCAATAGTTCACTCCCCACCATATGTATTTCTCTAAACCATTCCTAGAGCACAAGAATGACCGGTCCCCACAAAAATAACAAGGGACAAAATTTAGACCAAAAGTAAAAAAATCTGACACAAGGCCAAAGATCTCTCATCATACACAAGAATAATCAAGATAGTGCATTATCATCTATTTCAAGAGTACATAAAATTCTACATAATGTTGCATCTAGCTCCCTCTAAGACATGCTCACAATCCATTAAAATATTGACTAGAATTCATCCACAGGTCAACCATATTATGGTACCCGATTTATTCAACTATGTCAACTATTTTGTAGAGGGACATTTTGAACACAACTTTTGATGTCCAATCCAATTAAAAGTCATGAATCATTGATCCTCATCTCACACCTGAAAAAACACCAATTTAGATTCAAAAGATACCATAAACAACCAGAAAGTATCCTAAACACTCGAAACATACACAAAGAATCATTCCAGTCACGAGAATCTACCCATGACCTAACTACATTATCTAGAGAGGAAGTCATTGTCGACCAATAGAGGATCCTGGATAGTATTTCTCGTCGAAGCTAGACTCAAAATTCAAGCACTTGTGGTGCCTCGATCCAAAGATGAAGACATGAATATGGAAAAAAAAACTCAACCACCTACTATGCTTCGATCACAAAATGAGTACAAAGTAAAGAGCCCCTCCAAAATGCATTGGAAAAAGTAGTCCAAACATTCAAGAATGATGCCGAGAACAAAATAGACAACAACCTACAAGGGTTCTAATCAAACCAAATGTCTCTACGTCTCCCACGTCGCATAAAAAACTGTTCTCACAATTTTTTCCTAAGGTCTAACCACCTAGCCCAGATTTTCCAAACCTCTGAAACGAATGTTTGATTAGTGACCAAGGGATGTCAAACTGAAAACACAACCTTCGAGGTCCTTGATATTATCTGAAAATCCTCATATGTAACTTCTCCTTGATGGTTGTAACAAATGCAGAAGAGAAGATGTGTTGACACTCATCAAGTATCATTATACGGAAGTACGACATGGTAGATCAGATCACAAGTAAGGTCTTGGTATTTATTGGAATCATTCATAGAGATATGACTACATAACCAAAAAAATGAGAAACAACACCCCACAAGGGGTTAAATATAAGGGAATCATATTCTATATTAACCTACTAGTGTCACTGTACCACCTGTTCATGCACACTTAATCATCAACATCACAAAAAAACACATCAAATTAGATCCAAATAACCTTCCATAAAATTAATATTTTGTGTAAGTAGACCAAAAGGTCTTAGTTGACATTAAAAACACTCACTACCAGACATATATTCTGTAATTCCTACGTGCCTTGTATGATTCGTGAGACACATATTCCCTTTGACTTCAAAGAGTGAAAATCCATCTGTAGTGTCTTACCCATGGACAATATCTAGAGATCAGTAGTAAATTGAATCACTCACACAACATGAGGGTCTCGCTGGGTGAAAATCAATAACAACTATAACATCACAAAGTCATAATAGTAATCGAAACCCTGGAATCTAGGACATCTTAGTAGAACATGTGTTCTCGTTTCACCAGTCTGATATCCATAATAGGTTCCAACACATTCCTAATAATCTTGTCTACCATATACCAAATAGTACAGTCCAGGAAAATAAACTCCTATGTTACCACTTTTTAACTTCACAACCCAGATACCACTAAACCAGTGCTCCGAGCCGGTTTTCCATAAAGGCATAAGGGAGCCTCACCATATGCCAAAGGATACTGACTAGCAGTGAGGGCCAAATATGTGATGGTAGGGGGAATATTCCTATATACCAGAGTTATAAAATAGAAAAAATAACTCAGTATCATACACATAAGAATATAAATTGATTCTCAAAGTAATAAAAAACTTAAATAGAACAAGTTCTAATAGAAAAATGATGTACAAGCACGAAAAAATATTCAATAGAATACAACATGTATTAACCACTGGGCCAAACATACAAATACAAGTTCAAAAGAAACTGAAAGTTATTGTACATGGCTTAACAACCAACTTCAATCCAACCCACATACCTGATCCTCATACACTGACGAGTAGCACCAGCCTGATCTATATAACGACTCGAGCATCTCTTCTCGATCATCCAATACTTGGTCTTAACACTATCCACCATGCGACTCGTGATAAACATAAAAAGTAGATATAAGGTCCACACATACACTGAGTATCACACGCAAGGGTGAGAAATAATCTCAGTAGGGAACCCCAACATAAAACCCTTAATTTTTCTTCTAAAAGTATTGGAAAAAGTATCGTGATCACCCAATATGGAACACAATAAAAGGAAGTAAACAACATATGCTACCACAGTTCAACCAAGGATTTGTAATTCTTGTCAACAAACAAAGCACCACTATGGATGTCCTTATCTATATACGTACACATGTATAGTCCCATACCAAGACACATATATATAAATATGAATATTTTTGAGTATGGGAATCAAATAACAAGAAACCACATCGACAGTCATTCCATGTGTCCATAAGCCCGATCTCATGAACATCATGTGCAATGGAATTGAGCTGGACGTCATTCCACTCAAACCGCATATCATTATGTTAATATCTAGGTTCTTAATCCCATTGACATGTTCTTTCTTCGATCAACACTTGAGTTATATCTATAAGTAAGCTACACCACCATAGGGGGATACTCATCCAACACTTGGGTTCAACCAAAATCACCTCAAATCACTAGTTATGATACTGTATACCGACAATAAATCTTGTAAGGAAGGATACCGTATATCTATAGCCAATCCTAAAAAACGTCACTGGTCAGAAAACACATAGAATAATCCCCCAAATCAAACCAAGAATCAAAAAACAATTCCTGCATGGATATCAGTCAAGTAGGGTCGAGTTTGGAATATTTGGACTTCATCATGTCTCAGGGAAATCCCTGGTTTATAATAATTTCAACATTTTTCATGGAAAATCTCGGTATATCATCATTTCTGCATGTATAATGGCCAAACATGGTATATCATCATTTCATCATGTTTCAGGGCCATGCTCGGTGTGTCCGGATATCAGCATACATCAGGTCCAATCCAGGTGTATCATCATTTTAGATATTATCACAACAAATTTAAATTAAACTATTACACGGATAACAATAATCAAATCACATAGAGAAAAACATTATATATCCAATTGAATCATATAAGGTTCAGCATAAATTTCATAGGTAACACCTATGGGTATAGTAAATATCAGAGAAAACATGGCTCTGAAGTCAAATCCTAGGAGGCATGTCTGAAAATATCATAAAAATATATAATGACGCCTCACGTTAGGCTCAACATCCACCAACAATGATTCACCTCTTGTTAACAACACAACATTAGTAATAAAAAAGTGAAACCTAACAATGAGTGAAGGTGGACTGAATGCCCAACCCAACACTACGACCATAGCCCCATGTAATTACTAGTTCGGTGTGGATTCTAGGTGACACCTGAACACCATATCTAACCAAAACTGACAGATGACTATGTGATAGTCTAACTACGGCCACCCCTTAGGTCACTCAAGTTAAACACAATGAATAATACTACATTGTATCATCCAGGTATCATGAGAAAAGGCATCCTACATGGGATCCATAGAAGCATCTTTTCTTCTGGTATCATAGTCCAGAAGTCCACATTTCACAAGGGAAACCTCATCAAAAGCATTGGTCATGGAAAATATCTCATAGATCATCTCATATCAAAGGTATCAACTAGGTTGGTTGGAACACCCAACCTATAATATACACTAACACTCACTTTCATGTGACAACTGAACTCGATAACTGTTGGAAGAACAGCTCTATTTATATGGAACCCCCAAAAAATCATCCAGATGACCTCTAAATTTTAAATTGGACATGCCTAATTTTCATAGAAAATGGGAATCTATAATGAATTAAATGATCCGTATTCAAATAAAGCATTGGATATGTTTTCAGAATCAACTAATGTACCTTCCAACACAACATTAGGGATTTCAACCTCTGCAGTAGTAATCGTATAAGATTTTCCTTGCTTTTGTAGCTTTCTATTTGGCACATTCTCTTGGAAATTATGACACTCATTTTCATAGTGTCCCATATCTGTAAAATGTTTCATTGAATATCATAAAATTGTTTCTTCCCTTTAAATTCATTTGATCGATGACCCTTTTCTCCGCTCTTATTACAGACTCCCATTCATTTCAAGCATTTCCCAAGATGATTCATTCCTCAGTTCTCACATAATGGGAATTTTTTTATTTCCATGCTCTTTATTGATGCATCCCCTTTTACTTGGTTGTCATAGTACAACTTCTTATCTTGGATTCCCCTGAACAGATTTGATCTAGAAGATTACTTCTCTATTTTGATTTCACTTGAAACAATTTCATCATAAGATGAAAATGCTTGAGAAGCCAGTTCCGTTCAATGACATGGATTATGACATTAAAATAATTATTCAATTTTCTCTTTTGAGTCACAATGTAATCAATGTCATACCTCACAAACCTTGTGAAGGTATCCTTATACTATCCAACATTGTCTTCTTCCCTTTTTTTATGCGAAGGAATTTTCTCTTCATTTTGGTTCGTTTCTCAAGGGAGAAATATTTGTCAGAGAATATTTCCTAAAAATTCATCCATTCCGTCTCTTGTATTTCTTCTTATATTTTGGTATTCTGGTCAAGGAAAACTAGTGATCAGCGTCACCCTTCATACAATATACTGCAAGTGCTAACTTTTTATTTTCGTTGCATCTTAGTTCCAGGAATATCATTTCGAGGGACATGATCCACTGCTCAGCTACCACTGAATTAGTAGTCCCACAAAATATAGGGGATTATGACACATGAAACGATCTGGAATAGGTGTATCATGGTTATTAATCACAACCTGAGTAAGGTTTCCAAATATTTCCATCATCTGATCCCCTCCAACATTGAATTTGTTGACTTTCATAGTAGGTAAATCCCTATATTTTCCATGAGTATTGATTCCCCATATTCAATTAGGTGGAATAAATAAATAAAGGAATAATATAGATTATGTTATGAACCTCAAATAGAAAATAGCTTAACATAGATTTATATTCTATACATAAATAATATCACAATCATGGTTTCTCTCAGTAAAATTTTTCATTAATATGCATCATAATTACTTGTAATGAAATTTTGGATTATCCTAAGAATATCCCCCTGGAGTGTTATTACCAAGAGTGATGAAAATAATGCTATCATATACTAGGATACCCCGGGTCATGCCTAAAATTCCTTGTCAGAGTATTCACTCATAGATACATCTGTTCCTGATCCACCTCTACCTATTAGTATCCAGACAAAGATGTATTTTCTAGAAATATTCACATAATATATTCCTTAACAAAATACCATGAATTTTTTTTATTCTTATCCTCAAATGATACCGTAGGTATTTGTTCCCTTCTATACATTTCCTAGTATAGTATCCATGTTTTATACAAAACTTCTTCTAATACCAATTGTGATGCCCCGAACCCTCAAGACCGGAGCTGGAGAATTACTTGTTTTATTGGAATCATTAGAAGGAATGAAATCCTGATGGAATGATCAGTTTAGTTGTCTTGATAAAAATAGATACATACTTTTATCTCAAATTACATTTGAAAAGGTTACAAAAAACAATACATAACAAAAACTAAAATATGCATCCTCAATAACTCAATAAATAGTCCCCACTTCATAACATGGAGAAGAAAAAATGAAAGGGGTGAGCTCAAATTCTTGGTAAGGGTTAAAAATAGGAGAAGCATGAATCAATAATAACTGAATCATAAACAACATAGCATATTCAATATGGAATGGTGAATAAATAAAAAACTCACACCATTAATAAAGTGAGTATTAATATGCATCCATATATTTTGTCATTGTGAGAACATCATGGATAGTAAAAAATGATAATTAATAAAGAGAATTATTATTAGTTAGATTTCATGTATCTGACACATGATTAAATAATATCATTAAAATGGTTTAGTTCTGTGGGTGGGAACCCATCTGATTTTTCGAAACAAACTCTAAGGGTTTGTCGCCAACATATTTGTCTCATGAGAACTGTCGATGTATAGAGTTGATATAAAGGGTCATGCCAACCACATAATTTCAAAAAATTATTTATAAATTAATTTAATACAACAGAAAAATGCCTTTTTAATATCCGTATAGAGTAGAGGATATAGATTTATCAATATTCCACAGTTAAAACAACAGTACTAATAAACACAGTATGTCAAATAGTAAACAATTTAGACAATAAAATATACATGATATGAAAATATAGGTATATAATAGAAATATAATTTCAATTTAAAAGTGATCTAAATGGGATATAGATACACCACATAAGGATTATTAGTTGC
This sequence comes from Viscum album, assembly GCA_963277665.1. NCBI lineage: Eukaryota > Viridiplantae > Streptophyta > Magnoliopsida > Santalales > Viscaceae > Viscum > Viscum album. The sequence continues at coordinate 1,149,078,518 of OY728148.1, forward strand.
ATAATAAAAAGTTAGTCACAACGAAATGGTAGTTGAGACAAAGTCCCTTACGTCAATGTAATCACCCAAATCATATGACTAGAACTTAATAAAGATACAATGAATCATTGAATACTATGAATATAAATAAAATCATGTAATAATATATCAAATTTTGGTACAAATATACCATATAAATTAAATAATCAGCAAACAACGGAAATCTCACGGATTGCATTGTGAGATGAGAAACCCCTAACATTATGCTCGAGTGTGTTCTTAATTTGATTTAATGACCTGAAAATATATAATTTTTCATCATTAATTAATATTTCAAGAACCTCATATACATGTAATTAATTTATTATATCCTTATTAGGTTCATTAATTGCACTTTTAATGGGTTTAAGGGGTTTAATTGTTTTGTTTTTGGAAGCATTTCCTTCCTTGGTTTACATGATCAGTTTACGTGGATTCATGAATGGAAGTTCTTTTTATGAGTAGGTATTCATACATAATTGTTAATATCTCATATTAATGACATTAAGAAGATTAAAATGATCTTATACTGATTTTAGTGTTATATTCAATGATAAAGATTCATTGGTTAAAAGTTAATTACAAATGATTCGATTAACTTGGGAGTTTTGTTCATAATGATATTTGTTTTATAATTATTTTGTAATATCAGTGTGTATCAATTAAATAAAATTTAATAAGGTAAAATGAATATATTATGATCTATTTCAAATTTAAAAATTGGGTTCATTAACTTAATTGAACATGGTAATGAAAATTGACAACCCGTCAAACTAGGTACTTTGTATGGGAAAATCTGCATGTAATAGAATTATGGAAGATATATTCTCAAACCATCTCTTTTTGGTTCTTTAATATATTGATTAATCTATAACAATACTATATTCACATGTAATATCCTGATAAGGATGAAATTAATGGGGGAAAACATTGTTTCGACCAAAATAAATTTAGCAATTTTTCTTTCTATTTAATAAATCATAAAATTCTATAATAAGGTTATGTTTTTTAAAAAATTATTTATAATATAATGTTATTATGGTTTAAATTAAACATTCTATGATGCAAACTGTAACAACCCCAACTCTAGTAACCTAGATATAGTGGAAAAATTATTCTATTTGAACTGATTCAAGGTTCATAATCCCAATGTAATGATTAGTTTATTATTCTTTTAAAACATTATACAAACAACATAAAAATTTAACAATTGAAATATATTTTCAAACATGAAAAAAATTCTAAGCATTCTTGCAACTCCTGAAAAAAATATATCTTCATATCTATGGAAATGAAAAAATGTAAGGGATATCTCAAATACTAAATAATGATTATTTAAAATTGAATCTATAACGATTATATGATGAAATTATAATTTGGAAAGGTAAATTTGTAAAATCAAATTTCTATTAATGAACTAATTTAGAACAAAATTCTTCCAAGGATAATATATGTGAAATAATTTAATTGATATTAATAACTAAATATTCGATGAAGGAAATAATTAGTATTGGATGTAATTATCATAGAAATCATGATATCTAATCCATCAAGTCCATGCATCACAATTGTTTAAAATTATTGGTTGTATTAAACTAAAATACCATTTAATTCAACCAAATTATTTTCCTCATAAGTCTTTCCAATACATAGAGAGTTTCAATCATTTTTCCCACCAGTGTCTTCAGTTCTAATGAATTCGTCATATATTTGATAGTCAATTTAAATATTGAATAATTATCCCTATAAAATAATATCTGAATTGAAGATTGAATATAATAGATCAATATTTCCCTATTTAATTTAATAAAATTCATATAAAAAACAATATGGTGAAATGATATATTGATTGGTAATAATCATAGTCATGACAAAAATAATACGGTTGTTATATAAAAATGTAGTTACTAGTTATTATTTAAATGTGAAGGTTTCCAGAGAACATTAATGACCATATAAATAATATGATATAAAAGGTAAAAATAAATTATTCATAAATATAAATTTTTAATATAAACAAATAATCTGTTTAAATAAATAAAATGAAAGATAAATATTAAATTAATATCTTATGTGAGTTTTTTGAAAACTATTGAAAACATATTGAAGGAGAAAAATATAATAAAATAGATATAAGCCCAAATAGAATAAATAACCTAATATTGGTTGTGAATCAGAGTACGTCAGATTAAAGCTACTACCCCACTACAAAAAATGGATTATTTAAAGAGGTTTATTAGAATCTTTTTACTAAGAAGCTGCTAATAACTTTTAAAAAAATTCTTGGGTGGATCTTTAAAAACGTCCACTAAATAGTTAAATTTATTTACCATCAAATAACCCCCTCCCCTGACATAGCTGACCCCCAAATCCCATGACTCCCCTAAATCAAAACTCCCTATCATCTCTAATCTATGTCGACAATCGTTGTTCGAGCATTGTCACCGCCAATCGTTTCCCCTCATCTTACCTCTTCGTTCCCCACCGACCCCCCCCCCCCACACGCATCACATTATGATGTCAAACTCTTGGTGAAACTGATTTAATTTTATGAAATTGGTATGATGATGGTTTATGATTCACAATGGATCATTGGGTATTCATATGGTAAATGAGAATATGTGATACTATATATTAGATTAATAAATGGATAATTCCCAATGTTTTTTTCATTAATTACAAAGGGGGTTATTCCTCACCATGTTATTGAGGGTATGTTGGGGGTTTACTGTTTCTATATTAAATTATGTCAGGTGTGGTAGATAATTTAGGTTATTTTTTATCCTAATAGAATCTTGTTTGATGTCCCATGGTTGATAATGTTAAACTCTTGATTGATTATTACTTTAGGTTACATTGAAATTATAATATCTTATGATTTGTTATATATTTTTACAAACACCATTCATTTTTTCTTTTCAAATTATTTATGTTTGTTTTAAAATGATAGACATTGTTTGTTTTATTATTCATGTACGAGAAAAATATATTTTATAATTATGTTTCAAATTATTGTTATGTGTTTTTTGGGAAAGTAAGTTTTGTATTTTTAGGTTTTTATCATACATGGTTATTTCCCACATCCTATATACACCCACCAATTATATGCACAATTTATTTTATCTCATGAATGCAAATTTAAATCTGATAATTCCTCAGGTGGTATAAGGTTGGTGTTATCATAATTTTTCATAAATCTATTTTGTTTTTATATTGGGTTTTTATTGTTCTTTAATAAATACTTTCCCTGTGTTTCTCCTAAAATATATAATATCCAAAAATAATTAATGGAATTCAATTCTAATCATGATATGAGACCATTATTTCACGTTCGAGGTTGATTAAATCAACCAAACTACTACATGGGTTAGTGTATCTACATTCCATAATGACCTTTGTTCCCTTTGTGTCTTAATCACCACTTCGTCATTTTAGGATTTTATTTAGCTAATGAACATCAATAATGTGTGTTAATAATATAATGTAGTTGAAAAGATATACACTATGTCTCTTCATATTATTTAGAAACAATATGGATTATATGATTAAATTAATTGTATAATGGATTGAATGTTAAATTTTATCTGTAAATGTAGTTTGGAAGGGATTTGATTACATCATTAATAATATCTACAATGCACATGATATTACTTATTTTTATTATTAATTTATGTTCATGAAATTCATTAATGTTCACATGGAATATATAGTCACAATGTTCATTATTTATAATTTTAATTATGATAAATTAAAAATTATATTATTTAATTGCAGTCTGTATACATGACAGTCAACTATGTTATTCATAATTAATGGTAATTTTGTCCCATATTGTCAAAAGATAATTAATGGACATGATGTTACACATTTTGCTTTTTCAAACCAACATGAATGACATGCTCTTAAAACACAATACTGTCAATATGACATAAATATACCTTAATATATATTTCTAATTAATATCATAGGACCATCCTATATAGTTTTACATCAATCATGAAATATGGAAAATATGGTTTCACTACAACCCCATATATATGGAATTTATTTATTACTTTATTTATTTATTTATTTAGAAAAACCTTATTTAATATATTCATGTTTTTTTAATCTGAATATATTAATCTCCATTCTTATTTAGTAATAGTAATCTTTTTTAAATTTTTATGTAATTATTAGGTACATTGTGATATATATGGATCAATGATGCATCACATTACCATGGAACACACATCAGTATGCTAAGGGTTCGAAGGAGTTTTTATATTTTATAATTTCAGATATATCCATTAATGGGTGAATAAGATGTCCATGTCCTAATGTTAATTTAAGAAGATGGTTGAATAGAGATGATGTTTATGAACACATGATATTGAATCAATTCATAGCTCGATGTTTTTTTTACGATTTTTCTATGAGAATCGAACGTTGTAGAAAGATTGGTCACGAATGTAAATCCACATAATGAGTTACCAACATTATCGAAAATGGAAAATGAAATGTAAAACCTTATAAAAGATCTATTAGGTGTTTCCAGACACCAACAACAACATCAAAACATGTCGGAATAATCAGTTGAGGGTGTTACAAAAAGAAATGTGACATGTGATGTTTTTGAGATTTTAGGCTAACCAGTTCAAGATTGTAACATATCATTGGAAACTATACTAGATTATGTGGAGGCTAATGTAACAAAAAACACTATGAAAAATTATTTTCGTGGTTTATTTTTCAATGGAAATCAGGGGTTGAATAGTGAATTTTTAAAATATTCAAAGTATTATTTTCTAATGAAGTTTTACCATATCAAATGCCTATGTGTAATTAAAAATAAGAAGATTTCCGTGATATTGGAATTGTGTGTGATTCATTTCCAGATAAAAACATCCCAATGTCTATTTATTATATTAAAAAAGTTGTTAGAAGGATTGGCATGAATTATACAAAAAAATTTCCACGTCCCATGGATTATATGATTTATTGGGGAGAGGATTCAAGCAGATGTGATTGAATTTTTTTTCTTCTGGATAGGAATAAATGGTTGATGTTGGAAGTATGAATCAACATTCTACAATGAAAAAGAATAAAAGGACCACACATGAAAATGTTTTATGATACATTCCATTAAATCCGTGATTGTGAATATTTTTCATGTCATCGAAAACCATTGAACACATGAAGTGACATTATATATATAATACCAATTTTGGGTTAATGAGAAATCCAAGAAATTCAATATAGTGGAAGAAATTTGATTCATTAATTCCCGATTTCTCATCGGATCCCAGGAATGTTCGATTGGGTTTGGAAGCTAATGGATTTTACCTATTTGGGTCTTTGAGTACCAGCTGTAGCATTTGGCCAGTTGTTTTGATCCCTTACAATCTGCCTCAATGGATGTTTATGAGAAAACGTCATTTATCATTCTAATGATTATTCATGAAAAAATAATTCCTGGAAATGATATTGATGTATATTTGCAACCTTTAATTGATGAATTATAGGATTTATGGAGCAACAAACTTAATACATATGTTGCTTCTTCTAAAACAATGACCACAATTCACGAAGCTCAAATGTGGACTGTTAGTGACTTACATGGACTCGGGAATTTATTTGGTTGGAACAATTATATAGGTTTATCATTTTCTATTTGTAACATTCATTTTGAGCACAAATGGATTACCCATAGTATAAAATGGTGCTTCTTGTGCCCAAGAAGAGTTCTCAATATATATCATATATTTCAGTTGAACAAGTCAAAATTTAATGGTTTCATTGATCGTAGACCACCTACATAGTAGTTAACTGGTTCTTAAATATTCCAACAAAATGTATATTTTGAAATAAAATTTGGGATGGTGCATCATTTGAACGATAGGGGGAAAAGAGTTTGAAGTGCATCGTCCAGTGAAATCAGAATGCAACAATAGAGGAAAAAATCATATTCCTCAAACTTTTGTATTGGGAATTTAATTTGTTGCTATTTAATATTGGATTGATGCATATTGAGAAGCGTTTTTGTGAAAATATGATCTTCACATTGCTTAATGAGCATGGAATGTTGAAGGATCATCTCAATTATCAGAATGACTTACAAATAATGAACATAAATCGCGATGTATGGACATATGAAAATTAAAAGTATGCTCTAGAATTTTTTTCATTGATAAATAGGGATAAATATACATTCAATCTAATTTTAAAACATTTGAAGGTATCTGATGTGTTTTGAAGTAAAATATCAAAGTTTTTTTTAATTAATTCATCATAGGTTATATGGATTGAAAAGTCATGAATGGAATATTTTGTAACATTAGTTACTACCATTGGCAATGGATACATTATTACCTGAAAAGGTTATTACTATTCTACTAGAATTCTATACATTTTTTAGAAAACTATTTTAGAAATCACTACATCCATTTGATCTTGAAAACCTCTAACAGATATTTTTATTGACACTTTTTTCAATGGAGATAATCTTTATTTCTTCATTTTTTACTAGCAACCTACATTTAAATGTGCATTTGGTTAAGGAAGTTTAATTTGGAGGCCTCATACATAGTTGGTGTATGTATCCATTTGAGATGTAATTTTTTTATATGTTTTCAGTAATGTAAAAAATTCTTGGAACATAATTAAAGACATTTTTATGTTTTTTTAATTTATTTACCAGATTTCATGGATATTTGAAATCATACATGAGATATAATGCTCAACCAAAAGGATCTATTTAATTGGGCTATTTGGAGGAGGAGTGTCCTATCGTTTTGTCTATATACATGGAATATATCGAGATAATATTTAATCAAGTTTTACGTGTTGATGAAACGTCGAATAAATATCACATACATGGGAAATCAAAAATATTTCCTAATATTGGCCGATAAGTTGGAAGGACCTCAAATGTTACACTTACAGAAATTGAATTATTAAAGGAATATTGAAATGTGCTACTGAATAATCAAAATGAATATTATTTTATTGAAGAGATGAGAATACAAAAAAAGAGTCGAATGAGAGGCTAAATAAGAAATGACAACGATATAACAAAATATATTAATAAAAAGCATGTAGAATGGTTTGAACGAAGTGTCAGTTCATAAAATATTGAAATAAAAATGGATATTTTGTTAAAACATATAAATTATAAATATAATAATGTATAATTCTTTTATCATGAATATTGATACTTAAGAAGATTTTTCAGAGGATTTGTTGTTTCTTTCTTGAGGCCCTATAAAACAAGCTTAAAAAATCGATGCTTGCAAGGTGGATGGATTAAAATTTCTTATAGTCGATTGATAAGTGTGTTCAATAACATAGAATAGTGGTATATTAATATTTTATGAAGTGAGATACTAAATAATGTTGAATTTTATTATCAAAATAAACTACACTGGGAATTTTTCTGTTGTTTTATTCAAATACAATTGTGTCGATATTATCAGAGGTCTTAAACTAGATTCTTTTCAATTAACTACTGTGAAAATTTCTCACTTGATGGATTTTGGTGATTATGGAATACATGATCTATATATCTTATAATCTAAAGATAAAATAGTATATTATGTTTAAAATGATGTTGATGAAGGGTGCATTGTATTTTCTCATGTAAATCAAAAATATTTTTATAATATGGTTGATGAAGTGGAATATTTGACATCTAACATGGAATATCATCAACAAGAAGAATTTGACATATTTTTTCATCATGATAATGAAAATATTATTTATGTGATAGAGGATAAATTAAATGATGTAATAGAATTTGAAATCAATAGGAATAAGTGGGAAAATGAATGTATGTACAGTTATCCATTCATTTATCAACCCATAATGTCTTTTGGGCAGATATTCATTATCATTGTTATGTATATTTTTTTTATTACTGTGCATATTTGATCGCTTTTAATTTTTTTCAGTGCATTAAATTTTTTAAATGTATGTTATGAACTTATTTTAAATTCATTAAATGATAGGAATGCCAAAGAAGAAGTGTCACATTGTTTCATCAACCACATTGACAACTGACAATCCATTTGTTTTTCGACCTCAAACATGTGAGAAGCTATCTATTTCCCCCCTTCATCATTCTCTCACACCATTTTTGAGTGTTCATTCAGTTGATCTGGTGACACCATCCCCTTCAAGAGCCTGAGATGTGAGAGAGTCGGGTACCACTTCTAGTTCTTTGCGGGGATACCGGAGGGTGATGGTTACAGGTACACATTTTAATATAAATAAATATATTTCACTTTTTTATAATGATTCTTTCTTTATAAATTATAGAAGCAATGCATGTATGGAGAGAAATATGGAAATTTCATATGTGTGGCATCTGTCTAGAGAGAATATAGTTGTACCATTTTATTCCTATGGGGATCCTATAGATGACGAAGTAGAAATACTTTGTCAGATTTTTGGTCAGGTGGCCACAAATTCAATTTCCCTTCCTATTAGTTATGATGATTGGATTAATATTCCTTAAACAAGGAAAAATGATGTTTTTGGTTAACAGATAAGGGTTATTTTAATACTTTATGTTGTAATTAAATGTTATAATGTTATTAAATTATAATATTTTTAAAATTTAATTTTGTGTATATATATTTTTTGAATTTATGGTTGCTGATGTGGTAGTATGAAAGTTGACAATGAAAAATCTGGGCATGAAATGGAAATACATTAAATGGAGATTGTGGGTTATTTAAATGATGATTTATTGGGCGCCCAACAAATATATGACAAGGTACCGATTGGTATACCCAACGAGCAATGTATTGTTTTTATGACAACCATCATGATGTGAAACAGATGGTATTTAAATATATATTATTACATTAATTTCATTTTACATATATAAATTTATATTAAAATGAGATGAAATTTCATTCATTACTATTATATTACATATTATTTATTTCAAGATCATACATTGAAGAATGCATTGACCCAGTATTAAAAAATCATCCCTTACTCTGTGCGGTCAATGATTTTTTTCTAAAAGCCGATCAAACCTGGAAATTTTTTAACTATTGTAAATATTTATAATATAATATTATTTATTTAATATAAAATAATTGTTGATTTATCTTTGATTAATGCTGTCATAGAGTTTAGGGCACCCCACACCCCGAACAGAACTGTTGTTGGATGTTCATAAAAAATTTGATTGAATATTTGTTTATGATTCTAACAAAGAGTTAGGTTATGAATTCATTTTTCATTATAATAACTTATTTTTATTTGTGACTATGTGAGTATATATTAACTATAATATGGATGATATTTGATTAACAGGTAAATATTAATAAAATTAGGGATGCTAATCATGTGAAGTCATACTCAGTCTCCCACAATGACCTAGTTGTTTTAGTGCTTGGGAAGAAGAATTTTGATCTAGTTCAAAGTATGGTTATGAGACCCATACCATCTAAGGTATTTGGAATACCATCAGATAAGGATGCTACATCAACTCCTGGTTGTAGTCACCCTCTTTCCCAAGATGCTTAGAGATATTTTGTTTTAATGAAAAACATAATTGAGGATCATGGGACTCAGATATCTGCTTTGTAGAAAGCGTTGATTGATTTATATCCAAAGATGATGAGACCTATCCCATGTGATATTTCATTGATGAAAGGTGGAGGTAGGAAGTTAAATCACAAAAAATCAAAATCATTTAGTTTTCAAGAATTTATTGGATTTATATTTAAATAGAAATATAAAACATTATTTAATTTTTTGTGTAATTATCATAGAGGTGTTAGTACCATGATGTAGAGATGGAGGTGGAGAAGGTGAAGAGCTGTATTCCTCATCAGACAATGATAAGTTGTTTTTTTGATATTTGAGAATTTTTTTGAAATAGTTGGTTTGTTTATGTATCATGTATGGCACAGAGAAATCAATAAACATATTTTTATTGTGTATAAAGTTTGGAAGAGTAGTCACCATAAATATTTTTATTTTAGTAATGTTAAGATGTGTATATTTGTATTTTAGAATTTTTTTTATTGAATACAATTAGATGGATTAGATTATTCTGTTATATAAACTCTAAATATGGATTTTTATGGTATTGTATTGAGGATGCAGAACAAGAAGCAGTTTCTTATTTGTAAATATACAGTTTGAGGGTGTTTAAACCACCGATAATATGTGGTATACTATTATTAGTGGTGGTTTAAACTACATTTAAATTATATAGTGCTTGTATTTTAGATACAGTTTTGGGGTTTTAGTAGCAGTTTTTTGGGGGAAGTTGGATTTTTTTGTAGCGGTTACAACCACCGCCAAATGAGATCAATTTTTTCACCTAGATACCACCTCTAAAACATCACAAATCTGCCGCTAAAATTGTTTCTACCAAACATAATGAAAACCACCACCAGATTGAATAAACGTCCATGTAATGGTTGCCGACATCTTGTTTGGAGGTGGTTTTATGAAACCACTATAGAATCATATGACGGTGGTCTAAACTGCCTCTATATAAAAAAACACCGCTAAGTAGTGATTTTCTTATAGTTCCACTTCCTATCTTGTTTCTTCTTTTAAAAAAACTCCTTTGTCCCTCTTTCTTATAGAAATGTATGTGTAAAAATTAAATCATGCTTGAAAAATCAATATTTACTTGATTTACCCTCACTAGGATATGGAAATGAATCATAGAAATGTATTGTGTGGATTGTACCAAGTCCACTAAGGCTCACTGAAAATAATGATTGTTCTATATAGATCTCATTTATGCCCATAAACACATCCTTTATTGGTTTTAGGTTCAACTCACTACTTTACCATGAGTCCATCCTTTTGTATCATTATCTGGATCACAACTAATGGAAATAATCACTGTCTTCTTATTCCATTTCTCACTACACATTGAAGGGATCCCCTCATAGTTTATGAACTGCTTCGTACTTTTATTTTCATGAAAACACATATAATCAACTATAGGTAGATGCTCTGTGGAATTCACATTTTCAACCATATATGAATTCCACATTTCAACATACTGTTAGTTTATGGAAATATTTTTCATAAAGAGTTTTAGTCCCTTAGAGAACCAAATTTTTTCCTGCATTAACTGATCTACACCGTATCGAAAGTGTGCTTTTTCAATTGCATCTTCCATGTACCTCCACTTATCCAAGGACTATCTATGCTTACGTGAATTTCCACCACATTCCACCTCTGCATACATCCTCTGCGTACCACCTTCACATAATTCCTCAGCTTCCATAGACCGTCTCCTCCCATGGACCTGTTGATCTCACATGGACTATCATCATTTAAAGATCATTTTTACTCCTTAGACCACATATTCTTCGGCGGACAACATACTCCCCCATTCATGGACTGTCCCACAAACTGGATCACCCTTTATGGAATCTTACCTCATGAACTCTATTCTATTATGGGATTCTCCACTGTGAATATATATTCTACTTAGCTGAATTAATCCTAGAGAAACGATATTTTCAAATGAATATTTCTCTAATAATGATTGGATTATCGGTCTATATATATGATAATAGATACAAAAATCTCAATAATCAGTTTCACTCAAATATTTTTTTGGTAGGGCCTTCATAATATACTGTGATAATATGAAAACTATTTTTCCCTACACAGACAGTGCTGGTACATTAGTCCTCTGAGGCGGAAGATATCTTCCACGAAAGAAACCCTTAATGTATCCCAAAATCCCTACACCATTTTCATGAATTACTATCTATCTGGTGTATTACGGTAGTTCTATGAAGTTTTTTCATCCCAATAACAACTATACTTCTGGAAAACCATTTTTCTTATACAATCCACATACCGAGCTTCTTGGACTGTATGGCCCTGCTAAGCGTAATCCTTCAGTTGCTGATATTGGTTCACCATTCCTCATACCTCCTATGTGGTCTATGAACTATCCTTCATAGTCAATGAACTATGTACTCTTGTGTGGAAGATATTCCATTTTCAAAAATAGACTCATGATTTTGATGTGCAAAAAAATGAAAAACACTAGGAAAATACTCCATGTTAGAAAATTATATCGGCACATAAAAACCATACTCATTCATGTTCATGTGGATTTTTCATCAAACAAAATCACACCGAAAAAAACTGAGCGTATGGATTGAGGGAATTTTTCCAATAGTTGTTAGGAATTTTTTTAAGTATGTCATCATTTTATATGTTAATAACAATAATTTTGAATTTTTCCAATGAAAAAAAACATAACTATACAAAAAAATTATATGTATTCTATAATACCCATTTTAGAAATTCAATGATACAATAAAATGTATATAATAATTTATTTTCTATATATAAAGTCCATTTTGGAAAAAAAAGGATTTCAAATTATGGACATGGGAGAAAAATTTATAAAATTGAAATAGAAATTAAGTTTGTTTTTAATTTTTAAATTAATTTTCTTGATGTAATTATCAAGGAGTGGAAAGGGCAGAAGAAAATGATGAAACTACATAAATATATTGATTATAAGAAAAAAATAGATTTTATAACATATATGTTATGAGTATCCTATAGTGTAAATTAGATTGATAACAATAATTGATATTATGAAACAAATTATTACATATTTCGAAAAAATTTATTTTGAACCCCATTAAAATGATAAAAAATGAATTAATAAATTAATAATCATTAATTAATAATTATTAATGTTCAATAATTTCATTTGTTAGTTTTTACATCGCATTGATGTGAATCGGTTGATAGAGACCAATTTGTCTTTATATTATGTAAATTTATTGGAAATTCCATATATCACGAATCATGATAGTTGATCATGGTTTAACATAAAATAATATTTTTCATAATATGTTATTAATTTATAAAAATATTAATATTTTTAATGTAATTTTAAATCCTATTATGACATCTTATCACTCTTTTATATAAAATATATCATTTCTTCTTTTGTTTCATGTGTTAACTGCTTCATTTTCCCATATATGATTTATCATGGATATTATGGTTTATCTTTATAAGATATAATTCCATAATCTGATAAAATATATTAATGTCACAAATATCAAATTTACACTTCACATACATTTTTTTAATCATTCTTATATTATTCATATGGAATATGAGTCAAAACACATTGTGGAGATTATAATTTATGCATATGAAAAGTTGAGAATTTCATTTCCTTAATTGAAGATTGTTTAATAAAGTGGATAATATATTAATTAAACTTAATCTATATAAAATACTATATATATTATATAACAACTATTTCCATCATTATGGCTATCAAAGATAAGATGGGATGAGAAAAAAATTACATCTATTTATAATGTTGTAGTCTATCTTTCACTCGAGTGGTTGGTTAGATTAACATTATTCGGATAAGGAAATAGATAGATATTATTCAATATAAATAATATAATTTCATTATATTGTAGGAAAATTTGTTAAATTTTATTAATTTGTTGACACATAATTTATGTTGTAAAAAGAATATGTAAAAAAGAAAGTGATTTTTGAAGACAATAATCTTATCTTTGAAGAAACTACATTGGATATTTCATTATCAATCATAGGTTTGGTCTATATGAATAAAATCACCTCTAGAATTTTAATAATTACATTTTAGAGATTCTTTTAGTTTTTTTTCCGGATAAATGTATTTGGAGATGTGAATATGTGATGAGAGGATGTTCCATTTGATAATTGTGTCGAGTTCTAAAATTTTAATTATTCAATGTTTTTCAAATTATGTGATAGTATTTTTTCTTGAAATTTGAAACACAATGGATATTTTTTAATGGGATCAGGATATTTTCAAATTAAAAATAACCAATAGTTACAAAAAATTTTATGTTTAGTTTTGACCATTATTATTTAGACGAACCTGGTAAAAACCATTTTAACCATAACCCTAGTAACTAAAATTAACATTTTATACTCTTATTTATGACAAAAATGTCATTTGATCCTATTAAATAAAATAAATTACGTTTATTATAAATATCTAATCCATTTTAAGGACTGAAATTAAATGAATTTTTAGAATTTAATTTATAAATAATCTCTGAAAATGTGTTGAAAATCAGTTTTCCATGAAATTCATTTCATAAGAATGATATAATATAATATTAACTATATAGTGGGAAATAATCCATATATTTATTTACATTCATATATCTAGATAAATAATCTATAACATTAATTTTAATAATTCGTTATTAAATATTATTTTAATTAACTAAAAGGGAAAGAAAATATTTATTTAAAAAAACTGTTGTTTGAAAAATATCATATTTACCATAAAATGATCCAATATTAATTAAATAAAATTATTATTAATAAAATTGGTAATTATATATATTATTACACATTTTTTATTTTAATAAGAGTAATATTTAAATAATACAAGTTTTTATTATAAAAAGCATATTTATAAGGGAATATTTAAAAAATACATTCTAGTATTATTTTTTCCATTTATGTTCAAAAACAATATTCAACCAATGATGTTATTACTTTTATTCCATGAAATATTAAAATTTAAATTTTATTATAGTTTTATTAAAATAGAATTTTCATTTACTATATCTTAGGATTTGGTGTTTTGTCCTTTTTTTGAAACATTTTTATGTCTTACCTTTTTGTTTAATCAATGTTTTATAAAAAAAATACACTCTATCATTTTTAAGGAGTTTTGATAACATCAATAATCAATATAATTATTCATCTTATGTGTTAATAAAGTAATTTGGGAAAATTATTATATTTATTCATTTTCCTAGTGATTGAATTTATGTTCTACATGAACATTAAGGAAAATTATTTACTCCCATATATATTAATATATAATTTTATATCCCATATCAGTGTGAGATTTATAGGAGGAGGATAAGGTAAATTAGTGGTTCCATTTATTTTTACAACATGGTAATTGTATAGTTCACATTTTCCCCATTAATGCATTGATCTAGTATTCTGTTTATATTTATCCTCACCATAAATGATATATAAAATAGATTCTATTAACATAATGATTTAAAAGGTTTGATCTCATTTTTAGTATACATCATGTAGTGATGGTGAATCCCACTAACAATGGTTCCACACTATATCATTAAATTATAATAAAAATAGAGATAGAAACTATATTTAATTGTTTTCACACATATATGGATCTTTTAACTTCTTCACACTACGATACATGTGTCTACACATGGCTTCACACTAATGATTCACCTAAGAGGACCACTATACTACATCATACTCTATTACCAGAGTCCTCACTAGAAATTATAAACTTGAGTCACACATGTTATCTTTATGTTAAATGACATTGTATTATACTTTTTTTAGTGAGTTATCCACTCCATAATGTTCTCTTAAGCCTCCTAGTTTCTTATAAACCAATATATGATGACCTTCATCTATGATATTTCTTGATCTAAATTTATCTTAATGTAACATCCCATGTAAATAAGGAATAATACATTTTAATGTTTATTAATGTTTTTTAAATAAATATTAATTTTACTTTAACGGGGATTCTATGTTTGATAGCATACCCAATATGAAATAGAAGGTTTCTTTGAAATATTACGCTGCACACTAATAATATAATTATATTATTTTAAATGAAATTTAACACCTAGAAATTATATTGGTGGTAATGAATAGAATTAAATAAAATATGATTATACATGTTTGTAAAATGTTTTTACATTTATCTAATAAAATTTAGAGGCTTAAAATGTGAATGAATCTAAGCATAAATATTTTAATATTATTTAAATGGTCGATTTACTGCCTATTAATGTAGAACCCACTTTAAATATAGTTTTTTTAATTATTTATGTTCTATTTGAAAAAAAATAAAATTATTCCTTATATTCAGGACATCAAAATTTATATTGGGTAAATGTTTGGTATTCTTCTGATAAAATTCATTTTTAACGATTCGTGGAAGATACCCTATTTTAATTCAAAAGTGCCTTTTAATCTAATTTATTTATATGGATAGATTATCTTTTTAATTGGTTCTAATGTTTAATTAGAATATATTTTTACTATTTAATCCAATTTTGTACATTTAAATTTATTTCACTTTGAAATTGAACATAAACAAGTGTCAATCATTTGATAGTTATTATTTCTTAAAAACACGCTTTTTGTTTTGACTACGAGAATAAATTTAAAATTAATCTCTGTCACTTATGTGTTTTGAATTTAGAAAAATGGATTCCATATTTTGAATCAGTAGTTATAAATTGTGTAAATAGTTAACTTTTATTTCTATACATTTTAAATATTTACTTCAGTATATATTTTATTTACCATCATTGAATGGTAAATATAGTTAATAAAGGTAAAATATAATATTATAATAATATTAAATTACCCTAACATGTGTTTTAATACTATTGGATGATACATATCCGACCATGGGAATCCATCGGTTGAATTTGGGACCCCATGGATCCACATGGGGAGTAATAATGACACTTTATATTATTTAATTTAAAGTAATGACAAAAATGAAATAAACAAATAGCTTTTAGAAAAACAATTTTTTCATGGGTTTATATAAGTTATATTTTTGAATATAAATATTATTTGGAAAGAAAACAAGACTTACTACATCTTTTATTTTTTTAAATTTTTGGACCTCAAATAAATTAAATTATTTATGACACAATAATGATGCAATATTTACCTCATTAATAAATGATTTAAATAAATAAGATTATAAATATTGAAACAATAACAAAAACCTTCCCAATTCATATTTGATGATTTTATTTTTTCCTTGAGTATATCTTAACTTTGATTTTATCGAATAGTTGACCTTTTTAAACCAATGATGACTTTATAATAAAATAATTGTTTCAAACTTTCTTAAAGAGCCCCTCCTCTCCCTTATAAAGAGCCCTCACTTACTACCAATTTCACACACTTCTCAATCCTCTGGCTCGAGAAATGTCTACTAAAATAATCTCACAAAATACCAATATTAATCTTAGAAGCCTTAACTTAGGCATAGAACACTTCAAGAAACCCTTTTGGTTAAAACCAAATAGAGTTAACCGATTTAAAGGTAACGTCTTCTCTTTAGTTCTTTTTATTTATTTTTCTTATCCAACCCCCTAAACTCTTTTTATTCCATAATATTATAAAAATACCAGTATCCTCAATATACATGGATGTTTTTATGAGAATAATTCGAACTAAACTTACACATACCTCCATCTAATGGGTGAAGAACGTACTGTTTCTATGGGTAGAAATCTAACGCCACACGAAACGATGATTGTTCAATTAACTTATACTACCTCACATAGTGTCCATTATAATGAAACAATATTTATATATGATATATATTATTTTTTTTGTTTTTTTATTCCTTTTTATTTTACATTTATAGCATACCATTATAGTTTTCATTATGGGTAAATGCAATAATTTCATTTGAGGAAGTGTTGACTACCGCCCCCTAAAGTGATATGAATCATTAATGCCATATGTGGGATGTATAAGGGATTTATACAAAGATATTATATATAATATTATACTTGAATTATAATATACCAATGTATCATTATTTTTTATTTCCATTAAAATTCTAGATAGAAATGAATGTAGCGTTCATGTGTACGTACGGTTTAACGTCTCCATGAACAGTGCATTTCATTTATTATCTCAAAATGTTATGTACTACTATAAATACATGTATATACTAGGTATATATGATATATATTATATCTAAATAATGAATATAATTCTGGATAAAATGGACTATTGACCACATGGACAACTTGTAAATATATGGTGTTCATTTTGGAGTCAAGTACCAAATATCGACAAAACGACCATTAATAACTTAAATGATTATAGAATGTTTATGAAAAAGTAATAAGTTATATAAAAGGAATAATAATGTTGAAAAGGTTCATAAGAAAGTACAAATTAACATTAGTTTATTATTCAGGAGATTAAAGAATGAACGGATCAAGTCGTATATGAGGTACGGGACTTCATCTCAATATCCTTTAATTGAGGCATATTTTTTTACTATCAAATACATTGTATAAATACCTTTTAATTTTCATTTCATTCAAATGGAATATTTTACTAACATTAATTTTACAAAATGAAAAAAAATAATGTTTCTTTTTATCGTAAGCGGTGACATTGACCTTCTCTACCGTAGTGAGTATTTTTTGATATTAGGCTTCCTTAACAAGCCATAATGTTTTAAAAAGGAAAATAAATACCATATACTCTTTTTACATATTTTTCTATAGAAAATGGTTTTTATAATATATTTTTTATGTCAATATATCTAAATGATATATTGTGATTAAAATGTGGTAATGTTATCATTCCTTTATTTTTGTTTTATGTGATATGAATATGTTATGGTTCTTGGGAATTGTTTATGTATACAGGTTGTTCTGGGATAAACCTAAGGCGGGTGAGCCCGAGATAACTCTCCAATTCAATGGGTAACATGACAGAGGTAAACATGAAAGTTTCTCCTAAGTGATTTATGAAATATACTATGATGGGTATTCCAAATGTAACTCCCTATGTAGCTATGATAACTAAAATGTAAGTATGATATGGATACCACAAGTTACTATTATGATTTATTTTTTCTATGTGTTATTCATAAATCTTATGATTTCATGTGGTATGTTAAAGAGAATATGTTATGTATAAAATTATGAAATAATGATTTTCTCCTTATTTTTATAACCCTTACTGAGATTTTTATGTTCATCCCATGTTTTGATTTGTTTTTTACCGGACATAAAGATGAATAGGGTCAAGGACAGGATCAATGAAAAGTCATGTTTTCTAAAACATGGAGCTAGACATGACTCTTTTTTCAAAGAGTTTTTATTTTTCTAAATAAAATGTAAACTAGGTAGAATTGTATACTTTGTAATATTTTGAGATGTAATACTTATGTCCTAATTCTATAAAACTGTAAACCTGAAAAGATCCTCAATTTGAATTATTCATTTAATTCAATATTATGTAATGTTTTATGGTTTAGTCCTTATAGTTGGTATCAGAGGGCTGTTTAAATAACTTTCGGAGTTAGGGTATTGTTAAATTAATATCCATAAATTAATTTATGTTAATATTGAAATTATATAGCATTTATAGATTACCAATTTTCTTTTCCTAAGAAATTTTTCTGTTCAGAATTGTATTCCTAAGAGGAAACATAGCAGCTAAGATGGGATGACATCAGGTGGAAAACATCCTTCCAAATCAGCAACCTGAGATTGTTGGAATTAGAACTAAACAGTTTGTTACAGTGATGGCATAGTTTACTTGGGCTATAAATGGTGGTAGTATCCATTCACGAGATCATCCATATCAACCATAGAAGAACATGTTAGTAGTAGAGAATTTCATGAGGCCACATCTCCCTTCATTTCGAGGATCATCTGAACTTATGCTCGCATAAGGGTCGATTAATGAAATGGAGAATTTTTTTGATGTCATGGGGTGTTCATAACACCAAAAGGTTAGTCTTGTTGTTTTTTGTTTTAAAGTTAATGTTGTTCAGTGGTGGTCGATGGTGAAAAATTTCATGGATAATGATGAGATTGATGCTATTTATTGGGATGAATTCAATGGTATGTTCCTTGAGAAATATTTTCCTAAGGTAGATCTACTTAAGATGGAAAATAAATTCCTAGAATTGAGGTAGGAGGATGACTTTGTGGCTTCTTAATGAGAAAAATTCACTCGACTCGCAAAGTATGCTCTGAATTTCATTAGATATCTTGATATTAAAATAAAACATTTTTACTCAGGATTAAAGCCAATGTATCAAAGGTGTATAGATTCTCATGAGTTTAGAAGATATGAAAAACTTATTCGTTGTGGGGAGAAGGTGGAAATGGAGTTTTCTGATGATCATGTGTTCATTAAAAAAACATAATAAGAGGTAGAGGTGACAGGTGAAAGGGAAGAACTCTTCAAAAAAGCCTGAGGGTATGAAACTTATGTTTACAGTTTGTGAGAATTGTGGTAAAAAGCATGCGGGGGGAATGGATTTAAAATTCTGGTAAGTGCTATCGATGTGGTAAAATGGGACATAAGGCTCATAATTTCATTGAAAATGATCAAGGTAATGGTAATAAAAATATGATTTACAATCAGTAAAAAGTTTTAAGGAAATTAAAAGGGTCATTATGCAAATGAGTGTCCAATGAAGAACTCAACTAAGGGATATCAGCCAGACTACAAGCAGAAAGGCATGGTGAAATCCTTTTCAACAACATCAACAGATGTTGGTCCATCAAATGAAGTAGTATCAGGTACAATGTTTGTTTGTTCAGATTATGCCAATGTGCTGTTTGATACAATTTCTACACACTCTTTCCTTTATGAGATGTTTTCAAGTAAATTAGGAATTCTATATCATGATATGAATGCAGAACTTATGGTAAAAACACCTGGAGGAAATATTGAGACAAAAATAAAACATAATAACCTTACTATCCTCACGTGCAGATAGAATCAACCTGCAAACCTTATTGTTTTTCCTCTAGTAGAGTTTGATGTTAATTTGTGTTTGGATTGGCTTTATATTTATATTGTTTTGTTTGGCTACAGAGCTAAATATGTTTCTTTTAAAAATTATTTTCAGTTTTTGTACAAGAATGAACCCTTACTTTTGATAACATATCAGGAAGATGAGAAACTAGTAAAAGATGAAAATGAATTTTACCTTGCACAAATTGATGAAAATAAAGGATGTTTTGAGATTAATGATGTGCCAGTAGTAAAGGAGTACATTGATTTTTTTCCTGATGATTTTCCTGGTATTATACCTGATCAAGAAGTTGAATTTACTATTGACTTAGTGCCTTATTCTAAACCAATTTCAAAACCACCATATCAAATGACTCAAATTTAACTTTAAGAGTTATAGATGAAATTGCTGGAGTTATTAGATAAAGGTTTCATTCGAACTAGCATATCATTATGGGGTTCTCCTATATTATTTGTTATGAAAAAATATGGTTTGATGAAATTTTCATTGATTACAGAGCATTGAATAAAATAATTGTTAAGAACAAGTATTAATTGCCTCATATTGATGAATTGTTTGATCAGCTCCAAGGAGCTCAGTATTTTTCCAAGATTGATCTAAGGTTGGGGTACCATTAGTTGAATGTAAAGGAAGAAGAAATTCCAAAGACCCCGTTTCGTACGTGATATGGCCATTATGAATTCTTAGTTATTCCTTTTTGGTTAACCATTGCACATGATATATTCATGGGTCTTATGTATATAATTTTCAGTGAGTTCTTGGATAAGTTTTTGGTTGTGTTCATTAAAGATACTTTGGTTTTTTGTAAAATTAAAGAGGAGTATTATAGTCATTTATGTGTTGTCTTGAATACCTTAAAAGAAACGAAACTGTATGGGAAATTCAGTAAGTGTACGTTTTGGTTACAAAAAATTTCATTCCTGGATCACATTGTTTCAAAAATTGGAATAACTAGTGATACTTCTAAAACAAAATTTGTTGAATAATGGACAAGACCGACAAATATAACCAAGAATCTCAGTTTTTGTGTTTTGGTAGGTTATTACAGAAGGTTTTGTTAAAAAAATTTAAAGGTTATCTAGTCTAATGATCAAGTTAACTCCAAAAATTGTTAAATTCATCTGAACAAAAGAATGTGATGATTTTTTTCAGGAAATGAAAATAATATTGGTGAATTCTCTAGTTTTGTCAATGCCTTCCAGAAATGGTGAGATTGTTATCTACAATGATGATTCACTGAAAGGAAATAGTTGTGTCCTTATACAGAATGATCAGGTAATTGCTTATTCTTCATGTCAGTTGAAACCACTGGAGTTAAAATTACCCTACACATGATTTGGATTTAGCTGTTGTTTTTTTTCTTTAAAAATTTGGAGGCATAATTTGTATGGAGTAAAATGTGAAATATATACTGACCACAAAAAAATTGAAGTATATATTCACTCAAAATTAAATAAACATGAGATAGAGGAGATGGTTTGCATTAATCAATGATTATAATTTCATGATCCATTCCCATCAAGGAAAGCAAATAAAGTGTCTGATGCTTTGAGTAGAAAATGTAATACTTCATTAACCATGATACGTTTGGAACAAGATCATTTGTTTTTTGATTCGATGAACCTTGGTATATAATTTTTTGGTGCAGGAAATTCTTATATTTTGTTTCAAGTGTCATTGGAATCATCTCTGTCACACATAATTAAGCGAGTGGAAAAAGATGATAGTGAGTTATAGAAAAAGGTATAGATGGTTCAGAAGGGTATGTTTCATGAATTTAACATTGATAATTATTGTATTTGGAGAATTTAGAAAAGAATATGTGTGCCTTTGGTTTCACATTTGAAGAATGAGTTGTTATGTGAAGCTTATAGTTCCTCGTTTTTAGTTCATTCTGGAAGTACTAAAATGTAAAGAGATCATGGGGATTATTACTGGTGGGATATAATGAAAAGATATATTGATGACTTTACTATGAAGTTTTTGAATTTTTAGTAGGTTAAATAAGAGAATCATTTACCGAAATGGATGCTTCAGTCTTTACAGGTGCTAGAGTGGAAATGGGAAAATATATCCATGGAATTTGTTGTGGGATTACCAAAGACATCTAGAGGTAAAAATACTATTTTTGTTATTATTGATCAATTGACTAAATCGTATCATTACCATCATATTCGAGATACTTTTTATCTAGATCAAAACTCTCAGTTGTATGTTTAAGATATATTAAGGTTGTATGGTGTTCTTCTCTCCATTGTATCTGATCGTGATTCCAGTTTTAATTCTAACTTTTAGAAAGGCCTTCATAAGTCATTTTGTAGTTAATTAAATTTTATTACAACTTTTCATCCTCAATTAGATAGGTAGTCAGAATGAAAAATTCACACCTCGGAGGATATGCTACGATCTTGTTCACATGTTTACGAGGGAAGTTGGGAAAAACATATTTCTTTGGTTGAATTTTCATATAATAACATTTTTCCTTCCAGTATAAAGATGACTCCATTTGAGGCATTTTATGGAAAGAATTGTCGAACTAAAACTTTTTGAGATGAAGTAGGTGAAAGAAATATGATGGGACCAGAATTGGTAGAATTGATGGTAGAAAAAGTATAGTCGATTCAGAAGAACATGAGAACAACTCAGAGCAGGCAGAAAAGCTATATAGATAACTAGATGAAGGATTTATCTTTCTAGGTAGGTGATTAGGTCTTTCTCAATGTTTCTCTAGGGAAATGGGTGATGTATTTTTTTAAAAAGGGAAAGCTGAGTCTCAGGTTCATTGGAACTTATGAAATCCTTGATAAAGTTGGAGCAGTTGAGTGTAGAGTGCATTTACCCCCATGTTTATCTCAGGTACATAATAATTTTCATGTTTCAATGTTGAGAATGTATATAACAGATCCATCTCATGTTTTGAGCACAGATGCAGTTTAGTTTTAAGAGAATCTATCTTATGAGGAACAACTAGTACAGATTCTTGATCGTAGAGAGAAAGGGTTGCAGAATAAGGTATTTTTTTAGTTAAAGTCATTGTGGAAAACCATATGGTTTAAGAGGAAATGTGGGAATCAGAAAATTTTATAAGGGATAAATACCCCCATCTTATTTGATAAGTAAATAATAATTGCGAGGATGAAATTACCAAAAGGGGGAATGATGTATCATACCATGTAAATAAAGAACAGTATATTTGAATTTTTATTAATATTTTTTAATTAAATATTAGTTTTTCTTTAAACGGGATTCTTTGTTCGATAGCATACCCAAAATGAAACACCGGGTATCTTTGAAATCTTACGTTTCGCACTAATAATATAATAATATTATTTTAAATGGAAGATAACGCCTAGCCATTGTATAGGTGAGAATAAATAGTACTAACTACAATATGATTATATATGTTTTTAAAATGTTATTACACTTATCTAATAAAAGTTAGATGCTTAAAATGTGAATGAATCTAAGCATAAATACTCTAATATTCTTTAAAAGGACGATTTACCGCCTTTTGATGGAGAACCCTCATTAAATCTAGTTTTGGATATTTTTATATGTTTTATTTGACAAAATAAAATTCTTTTTTACATT
Organism: Viscum album; assembly: GCA_963277665.1. Taxonomy (NCBI): domain Eukaryota; kingdom Viridiplantae; phylum Streptophyta; class Magnoliopsida; order Santalales; family Viscaceae; genus Viscum; species Viscum album. The sequence goes on from OY728148.1 coordinate 1,149,102,708, forward strand.
CGGGAAATCAAAATTTACTTTGGATATATTTTTGGTATTCTTCTGATAAAGTTTATTTTTTTAACGAATAGTGAAAAAAACTGTGTTTTAATTCAAAAGTGTTTTTTAATCTAATTTATTTATATGGATATATTATCTTTTTAATTGGTTATAAAGTATAATTAGATTATATTTTAACTAGTTAATATAATTAAGGACATTGGAATTAATTTCACTTAGAAATTGGACATAAACAAGTGTTGATCATTTGATAGTTATTATTTCTTAAAAACCTGTTTTTTGTTTTGACAGCAGGAATTATTTTTAAATTAATATTTTCCACTTTTGTGTTTTGAATATAGAAAAATGGATTCTTTATTTGTAATTAGTAGGTCCAACTTGTGTAAATAGTTATCTTTTATTTTTAGACATTTTAAATATTAACTTCAGTAAATATTTAATTCACCATGATTGAATGGTAAATATAGTAAATAAGGGTAAAATATTATATTATAATAATAATAAATTAACCTATAATTTATCCAAATCATATTATCTGATAAATATAACACCATGTGAATACTTGGGAATAATTTGGGACCCCATGGAGCAACATGAGAGTAATAATGACACTTTATATTAATTAATTTAAAGTAAAGACAAAAATGACATAAACAAATATATTTTAGTAAATCAATTTTACATGGAGTTATATATGTTATCCTTTCAACTATAAATATTATTTGGAAATATAATATTATTTCCTACATCATGATATTTGTTTTATAATTTTTGGACATGAAATGTATTAAATAATTTATGACACAATAATGATGAAATATTACCTCATTAATAAATGATTTAAATAAATTAGATTATAAATATTAAAAAAATCCAGAACATGTCCAATTATAAATGGATGATTTTATTTCGACCATGATTCATCATGAATTTTATTTTAATGAATATCGGACCTTTTGAAACTGAATATGTGTTTATAGTAAAATAATTGTTTCAAACATTCCTAAATAGCACCTCCTCTCCCTTAGAATAAGCCCTCACATCCTACTCATTTCTCACTCTTCTCAAGCCTTTGGCTCACGCAACATTTGTTCTAATAAGCTCCCAAGATCCCTATTTTCATCCTATAAGCCTTACCTTAGATAGAAATCACTTCACTAAACCCTTTTGGTTCAAACCAAAGGGAGTTTCCAGATTTAAAAGTAACGTCTTCTCTTAAGTTCTTATGATTTATTTTACTCTTCCAACCCCCTAAAATATTTTTGTTCCATTATTTTATAACAAAACCAGTATCCTAATTATACTAGTATGTTTTTATGAGAATTATTCTATCTAAACTTACATATAACTTTATCTAATGGGTGAAGAACATACTATTTCGGTGGATGGAAAACTAACGCCTCAAGAAACGTTGACTGTTTGATTATCTCTTACTGCCTATCATGGTGGCCATTATGATGGAAATGTATTTATATATGATATATAGTATGTTTATTTTTTTATTCTTCTTTATTTTCTATTTATAGTACACCTTTATAGTTTCCATTATGGATAATCACGATAATTTCATTTGAGGAAGTGCGGAGTACCGCCCCCTCAAAGTGATATGACTCGTTAATGCCATATGTGGGAAGTATAAAGGATGTATTTAATGATATTATATATAATATTATACTGAAATAATAATATACTCATATATCATTATTTTTTAATTCTATTAAAATACAAAATTGAAATAAAAGTAGCGTTCAAGCGTACGTACGACTTACCGTCTCCATGAACGGTGCATTTCATTTCATATCTCCAAATGTTATGTACAATAATAAATATATGTATACACTGGATATGTATTATATATATTATATCTAAATAATTAATATAATTCTTGAGCTAATGGACTACTGACCACATAGACTACTTGTAAATATATGGGGTTTATTTTTGACTCAAGTACCAAATATTGAAAAAACGACCATTATTAATGTAAATGATTTCATAATGTTTATATCATAGTAATAAGTAATATAATTGGAATAATAAACATGAAATTTTTTTAAGCAAGTAGAAATTAACTTTATTTTATTATTCATGAGATTAAAGAACGAACAGGTCAAGTCGAACATGAGGTAAGGGACTTCGTTTGAATCTCTTTTTATTTAGGCATATTTTGTTTTATTATAAAATACTATGTATAAAATCCTTTGACTTTTAATTTCATTCAAATGGAATCTTATTCTATGAGGTGTTTTACTGAACGAGATAAAAACAATGTTTTATTAATGTAGGCGGCGAAAACGAACTTTTTCGCCGGCATGAGTATTATTTGATATTTGGATTCATTAATAAGCTGTAATGTTTTTAAATGGAAAATAAATACCATATACTCTATTTACGTATTTTGTTATGGAAAATGGTTTGGGTAATGGATTTTTTATTTCAATATATTTAAATGATATATTGTAATTTAAGTGTGGGAATGTTATATTTCCTTTATTTTTCTTTTATGTGTTATTAATATGTTATGGTTCTTGGGAATTATTTATTCATATGGGTGGTTCCATAACAAACCTATGGTGGGTGAGACCGAGATAGCTCTCCAATGCATTGGGTAACGTGAAGGATGTAAACATGAATTCTTCTCGTAAGATATTTAGGTAATATATTTTGAAGGGTATTCCAAATGTTACTCACTACGTAGCAGTGATAGCTACAATGTATGTATGATATAGATTCCACATGTAACCTTTATGATTTATGTTTTCTTTGTGTTATTCATAAATCTTATGATTTAATGAGGTTTGTTAACGATATTATGTTTTGTATTAAATGGTTAACTAATGTTTTCATCGTTTGTTTTATAACCCTTACTAAGGTTTTTATGCTCATGCCATGTTTTGAAATGTTTTTCACAGAACATAACGATGAATAGGGTCAAGGATGGGATAACTGAAAATTCATTTTATCTAAAACATGGAACTAGACAAGACTCTTTTTTCATGATTTTTAATTTTTCTAAAAAAATGGATTCTGATTAGAAGTGTATACATTGTAATCTTTTGAGTTGTAATAGTTATGTCTTAATTCTCTAAATCACTAAACCTGAAAAGATCCACAATCTTAATTATTCATTTAATTCAATATTATATAATTTTTTAAGGCTGGGACCTTATACTTAAACACATGTTATATTACATTTTTATCTTTCCAAACATTCTTAAATACATATGGTTAACTATATATTATTGGATTCTTTAGTACAATAATTATTTAGAATATATATTATTTCTCATATATGTTGAAGACCTATTGTCACATAAATGTGTTCAAGTTATTCAAAAAATCTCATAAAAAATTCTTATGACATATATAACATTAAAAGGTCCAACTCATTATTATTTCTTGAAATCCATAATAGTTTATTTACAATAAAATTCATTGATAAATGAAGTAATGCATCATGTATGTATACAAGACCTCTCACAAAGGGGTTTATTATCCTTATTAATTAATGTTCTACTCAATTATATATCAGATATATTCAAATATTCTTAAACATAAATAATACATGGATGCACAATCATCCTTGTATGGACCTGAATATGTTCATTATTATAAAAATGTGAGTATTATACCTTCTATTTTCTTAATCAACAATTAATTATATAACTACTTTTATTTATTTAAAAAAAAATCTTCAAAAACTCATTGATTTTTCATGTATTATATTATGTGGACTTGTTGAATATGAACATACTACTTCATCCATTCTAGTTGTTCATGATATCTCAATTTCTCACGTAACTCATTAATGGGTTACCATAACAGAGTGTCCATAGAATCTCGTGAAAATGTTTTGAATCATATTGTGAAAATACTATTCAATATATTTGTGATCTTATCCATTCCTCACCTATATCAAGTGTAGTTTTCCTCATCAGGAATCATTATTATATGGGAGATCTGTTTCACTATGGAAAATAAAATTCCTTGTTCATTGCTTATAGAAACTACATGCCCATAAAACCCTTAATAATTAAAGGAAATGATCCCCATATATCATATGATTCTTCATTAACTCAAAATTGTTTATAAATAATACTAGTAAATGTGAATGATCAATGTTCCGAATATTTTGGATTGTCTCAAAATAATTAACTGTATAGATATTAATATTTAAATTTTTTGACAATAGTTTATTATTGATTAACATCACCCAAAAATTATTATTGTGAAATCTCTTCTTATATGAATAAATCCACATTATACTTTGTTATTAAATCGGATGCATCAACTTAGTTAAATTTAGATATTTAAAGCTTAGATGTAAATTTATATTTTTCCTGCTCAAAAAACATTATTCAAACTAATTCATTAATGGATGGTATATATATTAAATAAATGGGGTTTTCTAGCTACAATTTCTATAAATAGTGGTCATTAGATAATAGTTCACAGATAGAATTTATGATTTTATAAGACTCTAGTCAATAGAAAACCATTATGGTCTATGATATTTAAGAAAAAGAACAATTTCATGAAAGATGATTAGATAGTGGTAATAGCATGGACCTTATTATTTTTGTATTAATTAATTATATGTGAAAATTACCCATGATACAAATGTACTATATCATTCTGGTATCATGACTAGTTTTAGTAAAAAATAAAAACTATTTTACAGACTACACTAGTTGATTCCAAGGGTGAAACCATGGTACACATTCACACACATATATTAGGTGGACTTCACCACACTCCCCTTATGTATGACCAATTAGAAATCATGTTGTAACTATGTGATCATAATTCTTCCATGTTTGTGAAAACATTGGACATGTGCTCCTTGTGGTCCCTATGAAGCCTCCTTCATCCATGGGATGGCCTGGTAGAATTGCATCCCAAGTGGGTGACATAATAATCCCACAACAAATTGATATGGGTCCTTGTTTGGATTTTGACAAAACAAATTTATTCTAAAAATCCCACAAGAAAATAAATTGATTATATTATATGTATAAAATTTATTATAAATCAATTTTTTACCATCTTATACTGAACAAAATAATTTTTTTCACGTCTCAACATCAACAAAAAATGTTATTCTTGAAAATTATTTTATGGTATAAAATATTTTTACATTTCCTTGTAATATAGTAATATATTGCATGAACAAACATAAATACATTTTTCTTCATTTTTTAAATAATGTGTCATTATTAATATAAGGTTTTCAAATTTTGACCAAAACAATGATTGTTACAAATGTGGATGCAAAAATATAATGGTAAATTCAAATTTAAAACCTTCTTAAATAAATATGATATTAAAACATATTGAAAATATTTGAAACTAAACTTCAGTTTTTATGACAGTAATCCTTATGTTTTTAGTATTTTCCTTTATTAATCTAAATGAAATTATTTAACAATAATATTAAACATCATTCCTTAATTCATTATATGAAAAAAGTGTACAAAAATCATTTCATGTACTAAAGTAAAATAATTAGGGAAAAATCTAAATACTAAATTTGATTGTACAAATATCCAAACCTATATTTTTTTACATATTATTTCTAATGTCTAATGATAAACACAATTGAAATAATCATTTCCACTAAACTGTATTTACAAGTGATTAATGTATTATTATGATATTTTAAATAAAAATACATATTAATGTACAAAATTACATGAAATTTAAAAAAAATTATTATTACCAATTCAAATTCTATTAAATTAAGTTTTATGTCATAAATATCATAATAAAATTAAATTCATTGTATTTAATTTAATTATGGATAAAAATATTTTATAGTTAATGAAACATTTAATTGATGAAAGATATAAGAAATGTTCATGAGATTCACATTGGTATCATAAATGAAATCAATAGCACGTTAAAATATTATAACAGTTACCAATTTAATTAATATAATCAAATTATAACAATTTATTATCACTATGAAAATATTTGTATTATTTAATATATCACTGTTGATAAACAATATCATTACGAGAATGTGGTAATGAAATTATTTATGATAGGGATGAGAAATGAATACTTAAACATTTCCATAAAAAATATATAAATAATAAATAATTAAATGATAAAAAAATATAAAAATAATAAATAAATTAATACTATTTTTACATTTGAAATATCATGTTGAATAATAGAACATAATTTTTCAAATACCAAAATAATGTGATATGAAACAATACATAAACTCCGTCATGATTATCATGTATAATAGTAAATAAATAAAGTTTATATAGTTATAAAATGAAATAATATGATATAGTTTTTACTCCTAAAATACATATTGAATTATGATATCATATAATAAAAAAATAATTTCCAAAAAAAAGAAGCTAAATTTTTCCATCCCTTTATATAATATATAATTTATAAAACATAATATAATTGAATTGAAATATTTTAAACTAGATTTGATAATTTTAAAAGATCTTTGTATGTTTTAACATGAATATTCAATACGTATACCTATCAATAGTTATTTCATTGAAAATTTAATATGGGTCCATATAATTTAAAAAAGTTAAAATAAAATAATGAAATCAAATTTTTCGAAAAAAAAATTCGTAAAAAATTTTATTGTCCTAAATATGAAATTTTATTTAATTTCATTTTGTTTCATTCATGTTTCCCATAATTAAACAAGTATTTCAATATATGTTCCCTAAAAAATGTATTATGTATTGTATTATGTATATAATGTTTGGATATATATGACGAAACAACCCCATATCAATTACTGCATCTAGATTTAGGTAGGGTTCCCATGTCAATGAAATTTTGGATCACATAGATTTTTCGGATATAGAATTATAAATGATTTTGGTGTTCATTGATTAAATTATTTATTAGGGATAACAATGTGTAGGTTCACATTTAAGTGATTCATAGTGATTTTTTAGTAATTTAAATATTAAATTTTGGCTATAGTAGAATATCAACTTGTACCACGTATGATTACCTTGGGTACTAGGTAAAGGCGATTTTTCTTTAATTTGTCCCATAGGTGGTTTTTTGACTTACACCTAGTAATTTTATTGTCACCCATTTTCTATTATATGTGAATTATGTTCTCGGTTGGCATAATAAATCTTTTTCTAACAATTTATATTTATGAAATTTCATTTTTTTAATTTAAACCACTAACATGGGTTTATTTATTTTATCTTTTGGAAATTCATGTACTGAAACTCCCTTCCTTCTCATGCTATATAAATTTACCTAAAACATTCATATAATTTTAGATTTGTTATTTACTCAATGGAATATATTATATATCACTTTATTAAAACACTTTTCTTCTTCATTTCTTTTAATTTATTAGAATATAACATGGAATATTATGTTGATTTCACTTGATCATTCTGAAATCATTTCAATTTATTGTACATTTATAGTTTGAATAATATATGAGGATAAGGGAGAATAAAAACATGTTTTTTCTTGGTTTCAATAAAATTAAATATTTATAAAAATTTTTTTTGGTTCTACACTATATATTGATGAAATTGGTTGATTGAAATTCAAATTTTTAGATATCGTACAATAATGGTTTATAACATGTCCATGATTGTGTACAACATATTTCATGTGATTAATTTCTTATTATTCCATTTTTTTAGGTACTCACTAATTATAAAATTTAATTTATTATCATTTAATTATGTATTAATTATTTTTTATAAATATTTTTTTTAATTATTTCATTTGAGCACATTAATTTGATTTGGGGCTTGTGAGGGAGATTTATTTGGTGTATAATCCTAGATCAGTATTCAATAATATTTATAGTGACAACATCATTGTATTACATTAGATAAATCCATAAATTTTGATTCTTAATTATAACATCTTTCATTGTGGTACATGAATTATGTGGACATTATGAATGCGTATGTTGGTAAATGTGGATTGATAAAAAATAATATGTGGGTTCCATTACATTTCCCTATGTTTTATATATTCATTATATATTATGGAATGAATATATACCCATTGTGTGATTCCTATTTTGATGTGGAGTTATAACATGAAAATGGTGTTCAACCGAGTTCTTCAGACCTAGTGTATAGGTTAGCGTAATATTTTTTATATGATTCTAACTTATAGTACTGTATAAGGAAGGTAATGTTAGTTTTTGTAAGATATTTATATAATATTTCGTCCTGAAATAATGTAGGGAAAATGGGTCAAAAATAATAATGTTTAAATATGTATGGGATCCGAAGTTATACATTTTGGGGTCATTATAGTGATTTATATTGGATCTATAGTAACCTCAACCCTTATTGGGTGATTCATTTTTTTATAAATTGAGAGTATCTCTGAGAGAGTATCTCATTAACTAATTTTTCAAGAAGTCAATAGAGGTATTATATATATTGAAATAATACACCATTGTTTTTTATTTATTATTAGTGGTACAACAGAAAAATGTATTATTTGTTAAAAATTAGTGTCATATTATTATAAAATATAGAATGGATATGAGGTTTTATTTGTTTGCTAGGGTTCAATATATATGATTAAATAGGAAAAGAAACTCTTATTTCCACGATGGCTAGATTAGTATGATACCAAAAGGGAACATTTATAAATCACCCATTTCTGTGGTATATTATATAGTTTTTGTTACTATGTTATAAAACAATTGGATGATGTTTTGGGAATTTTTTGATGTTTATATTTTTTATAGTTGGAATCCGGGTGCAGGGCCTAGTTAACACCATAAATTATTTTTCGTGATATAAACGTTTTTTTGTTTTTAATGGTGATAGTCCATGAAGTTTAGTGGATGTTTGTACCCAAAATCACATGGTGAAATCCCCATGTCATATTCTATATTATCCCTATCCAAACAAGATTAAATTATTTATTTGTTCTTACATTCCTCAATAACACTCCTTCATTCATCATCTCTTCTAGGCCTACATTGGTCTTCATTCATGATTCAATTTTTTCTGGAGGAGGATTACATCAGTTTCTCAATCATTGAACTATGAAAATATATTATATGGATTCATTTAATTTTTCTCATGGGTTATGTATCATATTCATTTTTTAGACACCATAATTCAATTCACCCATGTCAGGGTCTATTTTATAAGGATCATTTTGATTTAATATCTTCTGGTTTCATTGATTAAATGAAAAGTTGAGATGATATATGTGAATTGTATAATAGTCCTTGTGTATTGAATCATTTTTGGTAGACATATTGTCTCCCACGTTACTCTTTCCAAAATCAAAACACATGGAATTTCTAAAATCCAATGTTTTCTCTAAAAATTATATTAATTTTAATTTTTCCCGTGAAAAAAATATATATCCGGAATTTGAAAATAATGGTTTAGGTTATTATCCCCAAATGTTTGATATCATAATAGAGAAACGTTTTTAAAAATTAACTATTCTAGTAAGGATAACATTCTATGGAAAATGGTGTGTTTGGTTGTGATCTATATAAGAAAGGAATCATTGGTTTTTAATTTTTTCTTGGTCAGTTTTTACTCAATAACGATGGAAATGTGAGTTCATAATTCATAAGGATAGGTCCTTACCATGTTATAAGGGGTTAAGGGGGTAATTTGGTCTCACAGGATTTACGTACACAAGATATATTTAGGTTTGAAGGGATCGGTAGAACTTTGGTGTATGGGATATTTACTAGGCATTTATAGATATTATTATCCATGCCTATAAGAGTATCATGGGTATTCATTCATGAAATGGGAGACCCTCAAGTTTGTGTGATTTATGTAACGCCCCGACCCCAGCTACCCAGAGCCGGTGCATTACTTCGTAACATTGGCATGATCACGAAAGATCAAGTCTCGAAAGACCGATTGGTTTAGTAGCCTTGGAAACACTAGATACATCCGTAAACGTTACATTACATCATAAAGTGAAAAACTACAATAACAAAGTCTCCATAGTCCACACTCATATCCTCTTCTGACAATCCCTGCAGGTCATTCATAAAATACTTCTTCACATTCTGGAAAATATTAAAACATTGAAAGGGGTGAGCTCAGATGCTCAGTAAGGATAACAATATTGCGGAAGCTTTCATAAATAAACCTAAAAATTTAAGGCAATGTATAACTAAAACAAAAGCCTTTTAAACTTGAACATCAACATAATATGGAAAAAGTAAAATGAGATAATGCCATTCACTTATTCACATGGATATTCTACTGGTCGAATAATCACATACAATATCAATAACCACTTTCATAATGAGGGAATGTATAATGCCAGATATTCTGAAACATTTTGTCAAGGCCTCGGCCAAGACGTCTAAAATGATTAAGGCCTCGGCCAAAACCATAAATCAAATTGAGAAAGGGCCTCGGCCAATTCCACGTCTAGTTTTCTCATGAGACCTACCGATGCATCGAGGAGCTATAGCGGGCTCCACCCATCACTTATTAAGTCCAATACATTCCTCATATGAATAGGTTTAAACATATCATAAAACATAACATAATCGTATCACATAAAACATGCATAAAGGAAACATAACATTTCCACATTTCAATCAAAAGATATCAATACAACACATTGATATAATTAAAATGCTTTCAAAACCATTTTCAATACCAAAATAAAAGAGAGTTAAAACTTTTTATTTATTTTTCATTAAAAAATTATGGCTTGTAGAGGAAGCCGAAACTCAAATAATGGTCACTGCGGCGGAGAAGTCATTGTCGCCGCATAGGTACGGAAAGAAAGACATTCCCTTTTTTTGTTCAGAAAAACGCTTCGTATAAAAAGATTCCTTTTGAATAACCGTAAAAGTCAAAGGGGTTTATACACTGTACAAAAGAAATTTCTGTATAAAACAAAATATGCCTCAATGAATGGAGATTGAGACGAAGTCCCTTAAAAAGATAATTTTTAAATAAAATATATCAATTATGTGTATTCACTATATGTACACATTAAGAAAGTATAAATACAATATACTATATAATAATATCATGACATAATTTGAAAGTAGGAGATTAACCCAAAGAATGGAAGTTGGGTTATGAAATTCCCTTACCTTGCGTCTTGTCCTGACTCGACCGTTCTTTAACCTCCTGAATAATAAACTAGAGTTAATTTATATTTACCTAAGAAACTTTGTTTATGTTCATTATTTCTTTTATATCACTTATTACCATGTTATGAACATTATGTAATTATTTAAGTTAATAACGGTCGTTTTGTCGATCTTTGGTACTTGAGTCAACAATAATCTTCTTATAATTACAAGTTGTTTATGTGGTAGAATACCCATTATCTCCAGAATTATATTCATGATTTATATGTCATATATATCATATATATCCAGTATATGCATTTATTCATAATATTACGTAACATTTAGAGGTAAGAAATGAAATGCACCGTTCATGGAGACGGTAAGCCGTACGTACGCATGAACGCTACTTTCATTTCTATTTCGTATTTAATGGAATGAAACCATAATGATATAAAGGTATAATATAGTTCCAGTATAATATCATATATAATATCATTACTCCATCCTTTATACATCCCACATATGGCATTAACGATTTACATCACTTTGAGGGGGCGGTAGTCCGCACTTCCTAAAATGAAATTATCGTGTTTACCCATAATGGAAATCATAAAGTATGCCATAAATGAGAAATACATAAGCATAAGGAAAACATAAACATAATATATATATCATATATGAAAATAGTGTCATCAAAATGGCCACCATTATAGGTGTTAAAAGAATTTGAACAATCATCGTTTCGTGAGGCAGTATTTCGCCACCCATAGAAACAGTATGTTCTTTAACCATTAGACGAATGTGTGTGTAAGTGTAAACCAAATACTTATCATAACAACATCCTAGTGTATTTTAGATACTGGTTTTGTTACAAAAGAAAGGAATGAAAAGTGTTTAAGGAGTTGGAGAAGCAAAATGAAACAAAACAACATTAGAGAAGACATTACCTTAAAAATAGGGTAGCTCTTTTTGATTTGAGCCAAAGGCTTCCTTGGGAAGAATTATTCCCAAAGTGAGGCTTCTAGGAGTAAGGGAGGGATTTTGGGAGAGTATTTGGGAATTGGTTGGCCGAGCCAAAATGGCTTAAATGTGTGAATAAGGTGGGAGTGGTGGGGGCCTTTTATAAGTGGAGAGGAGGGGCACTTTTGGAAAGTAATGAAATGTTATTCTATTATACAATGATTTTAGGATTATAAAGGTCCCACACTTGTATAATTCGAGGCTAAGGTGATAAGGGTTCGAAATCTCATCATCCAATAGGCTTTGGACAAGTGTAAGCCTTGGATTTTACATTATCTTCTCATTTTATTTAAATCGTTAAATAATGAGGTCATCGCTACATCATCATGATGGCATAAATAATTTAATTTATTTAATGTCTAAAAATTATAAAAAAACTATGATGTAGGAAATCTTTTTATCTTTCTAATTAATATTTATAATAAAAATTTGGACTTGTGTAACCCCACTTAAAAACTGTTTTAGTAAAAGAACTCATGTTTGTGTCAATTTAATTTTATCATTAAATAAATATATATTAATGTCATTTTCCAACCAAAGTGGCTCCATGGGGTCCCCAAGTTTACCCATGGGTTGTCTTGGTCAGCCATGACTCATAAAATAGGAGTAGGACAAGTGTCAAGCTCATATCATATTATTAAAACTTTGTTTTTACCTTAAACTACACTAATTACCTCTAATCGCGATTAAGAACTTAAAAGTTACTATTCACCAAAAAATTATTTTAATCTCATTGAAACACATTTTACTTCTTAATGAAAACCATGTATGTCGGATTTTTGAAAATCAAATCACAGAAGTGGTAATATTTCATTTAAACGAAAAATCAGTTATTTAACTACCACTTAGTGGTTTCACTATTCATCAAAAATTGAAGTTTTTCAGAACAATGCCAAAATTTCACCCTAATCTATAATTGATATTCCGAATTCAAAAATGATGTCTATTTTACAAAATTCCAAAAACATAAGTTTCATTAATTAATTTTATAATTAATTCCCGCTGTCACAACAAATAGCATTTTTTTAAGAAACAATTTATATCAAAAGATTGGCAATTGTTTATGTCTAATTTCAATGTTGAATTAATTCTAATGACCACCATTGGATGAAATTGTAAAAATATATTCTAATTATACTTTAAAACCACTAAATAGTATAAATTATCACTATAAATTATTTTGATTAAAAAAGTTGTTTTTAAGTATTTTTCACTATTCATAAAAAATTAGAAGTTCTCAGAAAAATACTAAAAATTCAACATAGGCTAATTTCGATATTCCGAATCCAAAAATGAAGTCCATTTTGAAATATAAAATTTCTATAATTTTAAAAAGTGGTTATTACTATTCATAACGACTACTTTGATTAGTCACAGTGTTTTAGAACTCGAAGTTGCGTACAATGCAAGCTATTACATTATTTAATGAGAAGCGTATCATGGAAGCTCGGGGTGTTACCTTCTCCCCTCCAATAAATTGCGTCCTCGCAATTTGAAATTTTTCTTTGAAAACAAAAGGTTGAAAAGAGAAAATACCTTTGTGGAAAACCCACATCGGAAATGAGGTTAATAAATATATAACATTAAAAGAAAGAAAGATAAGTACAAAGGTCACCCGAGATAGCCCATTATAGGATTCTATGAAAATATGGATATGGAGGAGAAACAAACAATCATGGTCTGATGGAGAGTTATAGAAAACAGGATTAGGAGAAAGTTTAACTACAAGAAAATCACAATCTTGTGATTGGTTAAACGATCATTGATTCCCCAGTAGGAAAAGTTAACCAAAAACATTTTTGTTTTGAGTTAGCTTTTATAATGTTGAGGAATTTATTTAGGAGATTTACTAAGAACGTAAGGGAATATACATACTTGTTATGTATACTTTCATTCGTTAATAAATTTTTACCACAAACCTAACTTTTACTCCAAATGGTAACGGAACTCAAAAATATTCTATTTATCCTAATTGTATAAGGTTCCAAATGTTAACACATACCATTTAGATTAGTAAAATTATTTTGTAATAACCAGGGACTTCCTGTAGGCTAGTGGTAGGAAATAAAGGCCTGTCGCACTATGATTGTGGGTTCGATTCCTGCAGCTTTGTCCGACGCGATGGGTTATGCCCCACCATGCAGGTTTTCCTTTTCCTAAAACTATAGTATCATAATATTCCAAAAATAATCTTCATAAATTTTTTAACCTTAAACAATACTATCCAAAGATCAACTTAATCCACTCCAACTTTTATAGTTATCCAAAATACCTAGGTCCAGACTTTCTCTAAAAGGTCTCTTAATTCCAAAATCAATCAATCAGATTCCCCAAACAAAGTAAAGTTTCTCTTATTGTCACATACTAAAAATATAATTACCTTCATCATATTAAAACCTTACTAAAATCAACAAGTATTGAAGTACAATCCTTATATATATATATATATATCACATTATCCTTATAACCAGAGTATAATGCATGAGTCCAAAAGCACCAACACATTAGTTATTCTCCTTCAACTATAGTAACAGTATAAGATTGTCCTTGATCCCTTGGCCTTTTCTTAGGTAAGTTTCCCTGACTCTTAAGACATTCATTTTCATAATGCCCCATTTCCCTACAATTGTAGCATTCAACATTGATAACCTCTTTCTTTCCCTTGCAATCACGCGCCTGGTGACCTTTTTCTCCACATTTATAACACACCCCCATTCCTTTTAGGCAAGTACCAGGGTGATTATTCCCACAATTATCACATAATGGAAAATCCTTATTTCCCTTTTTCCCTTTATCTGTCTCTTTCTCCACAGTTCTCTTCTTCTCTTACTTTACTTTGTTGTCATAAAACTTAGAGAATTCCTTTTCTGTCTTGATAGCACATGAGACAATATCTTCGTATGTTGAGAAATATTGTGATACTAAAGCTCTACGGAGAAATGGTTTTAACCCATCAATGAAACGATCAATCTTACCTCTTGGGTTACGTATATAATCTGCAGCATACCTCGCCAACCTTGTAAAGATGGCCTCATACTTTGCGACATTCTCATCCTCCTTTTGTCTCAGAATCAGAAATTGCCTTTCCATATCTGCTCGATGGTCATGAGGAAAGTATTTTTCTAAGAAAAGCTCTTTGAACTCCCTCCATTCCATATTCGATACGTCATCATCTTCCTTTGTATTTTGAATCAATGACCACCATTGATCGGCATCTCCAGTGAGGAGGTAAACTGCCATGATAACCTTCTCCCTTTCGCTACTCCCCAAGGCATGGAATATTTTCTCTAAAGAGTTTATCCATTGCTCAGCTACTAACGGAATTGTACCCCCATTAAATGTTGGTGGTTGTTGCCTCATGAAGCGGTCTAACATTGATCCCCCACATTGCGGATCAGGGTGCTCCATACGAGTAAGGTTATTATTCATAACCTGAGTGAGTTGTCCCAGTATGGTAATAAGTTGATCAGCACCAGTTTTATCTCCAGATCCACAATAATTATCTTGAGTAGGAGGGAAATCCCTACACGAAGTGCGTGAATTGATACGGTTTCCATTCCTTCCACTAGGCATCATTTCTAAACAATGGCATAAACTAGATTAGTTTACGAATTAAAATACATAATTCCATATTTGTAAAACATTTTACATAAATTAAACTATTTATGGATATAATCCATAATCATAAAAAGGAATGTTTTCTTTGAGGAAGTATATAATCATAACCCTTCATAGTGGTTTGTAAAGAAAATGAGAATTATCCTAAGCATATCCCCCGGGAGTGTCGTAACCAAGAGTGCAGCAAAGCCCATTTTCGTGCACTAGTTCCCATTCGAGTCTATCTCAAAGCGTTGTTTTCGGGTTTTACCCCTAGGTACATCTGTGCCAGAGCCGCCTCTACCTGCTCGTATCCAGACAGGGATGTATTGCTTGGAAAACTCACAAAATCCCTATAATACCAAAATTCTAGGAAGTTCTTCTATAATAATCCTTAAAGTCTATCTTCGGGCTATGTGATCTAATCAGAGTTTATCTAAATATAGCTTCAAAGGATAGTACTAAACTGCCTCTGATACCAACTGTAACGCCCCAACCCCAGCTACCCAGAGCCGGTGCATTACTTCGTAACATTGGCATGATCACGAAAGATCAAGTCTCGAAAGACCGATTAGTTTAGTAGCCTTGGAAACATTAGATAAATCCGTAAATGTTACATTACATCATAAAGTGAAAAAATACAATAACAAAGTCTCCATAGTCCACACTCATATCCTCTTCTGATAATCCCTGCAGGTCATTCATAAAATACTTTTTCACATCCTGGAAAATATTAAAACATTGAAAGGGGTGAGCTCAGATGCTCAGTAAGGATAACAATATTGCAGATGCATTCATAAATAAACATAAAAATATAAGGCAATGTATAACTAAAACAAAATCCTTTTAAACTTGAACATCAACATAATTTGGCAAAAGTAAAATGAGATAATGCCATTCACTTATTCACATGGATATTCTACTGGTCGAATAATCACATGCAATATCAATAAACACTTTCATAATGAGGGAATGTATAATTCCAGACATTCTGAAACATTTTGTCAAGGCCTCGGCCAAGACGTCTAAAATGATTAAGGCCTCGGCCAAAACCATAAATCAAATTGGGAAAGGGCCTCATCCAATTCCACGTCTAGTTGTCTCATGAGACCTACCGATGCATCGAGGAGCTATAGCGGGCTCCACTCGTCACTTATTAAGTCCAATACATTCCTCATATGAATAGGTTTAAACATATCATAAACCATAACATAATAGTATCACATAAAACATGCATAAAGGAGACATAACATTTCCACATTTCAATCACAAGATATCAATACAACACATTTATATAATAAAAACGCTTTCAAAACCATTTTCAATACCAAAATAAATGAAAGTTAAAACATTGTATTTATTTTTCATTAAAAAACGATGGCTTGTAGAGGAAGCCAAAACTAAAATAATGGTCATGGCGGCAGAGAAGTCATTGTCGCCGCATAAGTACGGAAAGAAAAACATTCCCTTTTTTCATTTAGCAAAACGCTTCATATAAAAATATTCCTTTTGAATAACCATAAAAGTCAAAGGGGTTTATACACTGTACAAAAGAAATTTGTGTATAAAACAAAATATGCCTCAACGAATGGAGATTGAGACGAAGTCACTTAAAAAATCATTTTTAAATAAAATATATCTATTATGTGTATTCACTATATGTACACATTAAGAAAGTATAAATACAATATACTATATAATAATATCATGACATAATTTGAAAGTAGGAGATTAACCCAAAGAATGGAAGTTGGGTTATGAAATTCCCTTACCTTGTGTCTTGTCCTGACTCGACCGTTATTTAATCTCCTGAATAATAAACTAGTGTTAATTTATATTTACTTAAGAAACTTTTTTTATGATCATTATTCCTTTTATATCACTTATTACCATGTTATGAACATTATGTAATTATTTAAGTTAATAACGGTCGTTTTGTCGATCTTTGGTACTTGAGTCAACAATAAACTTCATATAATTACAAGTTGTTTATGTGGTATAATACCCATTATCTCCAGAATTAGATTCATGATTTAGATGTCATATATATCATATATATCCAGTATATACATTTATTCATAATATTACGTAACATTTAGAGGTAAGAAATGAAATGCACCGTTCATGGAGACGGTAAGCCGTACGTACGCATGAACACTACTTTCATTTCTATTTCGTATTTAATGGAATGAAATCATAATGATATAGAGGTATAATATAGTTCCAGTATAATATCATATATAATATTATTTAATCCATCCTTTATACATCCCACATATGGCATTAACGATTTACATCACTTTGAGGGGGCGGTAGTCCGCACTTCCTAAAATGAAATTATCGCGTTTACCCATAATGGAAGTCATAATGTATGCCATAAATGAGAAATAAAGAAGCATAAGGAAAACAAAAAAATAATATATATATATCATATATGAAAATAGTTTCATCAAAATGGCCACCATTATAGGTGTTAAAAGAATTTGAACAATCATCGTTTCGTGAGGCAGTATTTCGCCACCCACAGAAACAGTATGTTCTTTAACCATTAGAAGAATGTGTGTGTAAGTGTAATCCAAATCCTTATCATAACAACATCCTAGTATATTGGAGATACTGGTGTTGTTACCAAAGAAAGGAATGAAAAGATTTTAAGGGGTTGGAGAAACAAAATGAAACAAAACAACATTAGAGAAGACATTACCTTAAAAATAGGGTAGCTCTTTTTGATTTGATCCAAAGGCTTCCTTGGGAAGCATTCTGCCCAAAGTGAGGCTTCTAGGATTAAGGTAGGGATATTGGGAGAGTATTTGGATAGAGGTTGGCCGAGCCAAATGGCTTAAATTTGTGAATAAGGTGGGAGTGGTGGGGGCCTTTTATAAGTGGAGAGGAGGGGCACTTTTGGAAAGTAATGAAATGTTATTCTATTATACAATGCTTTTCGGATTCTAAAGGTCCCAAACATGTATAATTCGAGGCTAAGGTGATAAGGGTTCGAAATACCCTCATCCAATAGGCTTTGGACAAGTGTAAGCCTTGGATTTTACATTATCTTCTCATTTTATTTAAATCGTTAAATAATGAGGTCATTGCCACATTATCATGATGGCATAAATAATTTAATTTATTTAATGTCTAAAAATTATAAAAAAAAACTATGATGTAAGAAATCTTTTTAGATTTCTAATGAATATTTATAATCAAAATTTGGACTTGTGTAACCCCACTTAAAAACTGTTTTAGTAAAACAACTCATGTTTGTGTCAATATAATTTTAACATTAAATAAATATATATTAATGTCATTTTCCAACCAAAGTGGCTCCATGGGGTCCCCAAGTTGACCCATGGGTTGTCTTGGTCGGCCATGACTCATCCAATAGGAGTAGGACAAGTGTCAAGCTCATATCATATTATTAAAACATTGTTTTTACCTTAAACTACACTAATTACCTCTAATCGCGATTAAGAACTTAAAAGTTACTATTCACCAAAAAATTATTTTAATCTCATTGAACCACATTTTACTTCTTAATGAAAACCATGTATGTAGGATTTTTGAAAATCAAATCACAGAAGTGGTAATATTTCATTTAAACGAAAAATCAGTTATTTAACTACCACTTAGTGGTTTCACTATTCATCAAAAATTGATGTTTTTCAGAACAATGCCAAAATTTCACCCTAAGCTATAATTGATATTCCGAATTCAAAAATGATGTCTATTTTAAAAAATTCCAAACACATAAGTTGCATTAATTAATTTTATAATTAATTCCCGCTGTCACAATAAATAGCGTGTTTTTAAGAAACAATTTATATCAATAGATTGGCAATTGTTTATGTCCAATTTCAATGTTAAATTAATTCTAATGACCACCATTGGATAAAATTGTAAAAATATATTCTAATTATACTTTAAAACCACTGAATAGTATAATTTATCACTATAAATTATTTTGATTAAAAAAGTTGTTTTTAAGTATTTTTCACTATTCATAAAAAATTAGAAGTTCTCAGAAAAATACTAAAAATTCAACATAGGCTAATTTCGATATTCCGAATCAAAAAATGAAGTCCAGTTTGAAATATAAAATTTCTATAATTTTAAAAAGTGGTTATTACTATTCATAACGGCTACTTTGATTAGTCGCAGTGTTTTAGAACTCGAAGTTGCGTACAATGCAAGATATTGCATTATTGAATGAGAAGCGTATCATGGAAGCTCGGGGTGTTACATTCTCCCCTCCTTCAATAAATTTCATCCTCGCAATATGAAATTTTTCTTTGGAAACAAAAGGTTGAAAAGAGAAAATACCTTTGTGGAAAACCCACATCAGAAATGAGGTTAATAAATATATAACATTAAAAGAAAGCAAGATAAGTACAAAGGTCACCCGAGATAGCCCATTCTAGGATTATATGAAAATATGGATATGGAGGAGAAACAAACCATCAAGGACTGATGGATAGTTATAGAAAACAGGATTTGGAGAAAGTTTAACTACAAGAAAATCACAAACTTGTGATTGGTTAAACGATCATTGATTCCCCAGTAGGAAAAGATAACTGACAACATTTTTGTTTTGAGTTAACTTTTATAATGTTGAGGAATTTATTTAGGAGATTTACTAAGAACGTAAGGGAATATACATACTTGTTATGTATACTTTCATTCGTTAATAAATTTTTACCACAAACCCAACTTTTACTCTAAATGGTAACGGAACTCAAAAATATTCTATTTATCCTAATTGTATAAGGTTCCAAATGTTAACACATACCATTTACATTAGTAAAATTATTTTGTAATAACCAGGGACTTCCTGTAGGCTAGTGGTAGGAAATAAATGCCTGTCGCACTATGATTGTGGGTTCGATTCCTGCAGCTTTGTCCGACGCGACGGGTTATGCCCCACCCTGCAGGTTGTCCTTTTCCTAAAACTATAGTATCATAATATTCCAAAAATAATCTTCATAAATTTTTTAACCTTAAACAATACTATCCAAAGATCAACTTAATCCACTCCAACCTTTATAGTTATCCAAAATACCTCTGTCCAGACTTTCTCTAAAAGGTCTCTTAATTCCAAAATCAATCTATCAGATTCCCCAAACAAAGTAAAGTTTCTCTTATTGTCACATACTAAAAATATAATTACCTTAATCATATTAAAACCTTACTGAAATCAACAAGTACTATAGTACAATCCCTATATATATTTATATATCACATTATCCTTATAACCAGAGTATAATCCATGAGTCCAAAAGCACCAACACATTAGTTATTCTCCTTCAACTGTAGTAACAACATAAGATTGTCCTTGATCCCTTGGCCTTTTCTGAGGTAAGTTTCCCTGACTCTTAGGACATTCATTTGCATAATGCCCCATTTCCCTACAATTGTAGCATTCAACATTTATAACCTCTTTCTTTCCCTTGCAATCACGCGCCTGGTGACCTTTTTCTCCACATTTATAACAAACTTCCATTCCTTTTAGGCAAGTACCAGGGTTATTCTTCCCACAATTATCACATAATGGAAAATCCTTCTTTCCCTTTTTCCCTTTATCTGTCTCTTGTTCCACAGTTCTCTTCTTCTCTTGCTTTACTTTGTTGTCATAAGACTTAGAGAATTCCTTTTCTGTCTTGATAGCACATGAGACAATATCTTCGTATGTTGAGAAATATTGTGATACTAAAGCTCTACAGAGAAATGGTTTTAACCCATCAAAGAAATGATCAATCATACCTCTTGGGTAACGTATATAATCTGCAGCATACCTCGCCAACCTTGTAAATTTGGCCTCATACTTTGCGACATTCTCATCCTCCTTTTGTCTCTGACTCAGAAATTGCCTTTCCATATCTGCTCGATGGTCATGAGGAAAGTATTTTTCTAAGAAAATCTCTTTGAACTCCCTCCATTCCATATTCGATACGTCATCATCTTCCTTTGTATTTTGAATCAATGACCACCATTGATCGGCATCTCCAGTGAGGCGGTAAACTGCCATGATAACCTTCTCCCTTTCGATACTCCCCAAGGTGTGGAATATTTTCTCTAAGGAGTTTATCCATTGCTCAGCTACTAACGGATTTGTACCCCCATTAAATGTTGGTGGTTGTTGCCTCATGAAGCTGTCTAACATTGATCCTCCACGTTGTGGATCAGGGTGCTCCATACGAGTAATGTTATTATTCATAACCTGAGTGAGTTGTCCCAGTATGGTAATAAGTTGATCAGCACCAATTGTATCTCCAGATCCACAATAATTATCTTGAGCAGGAGGGAAATCCCTACACGGAGTGCATGCATTGATATGGTTTCCATTCCTTCCACTAGGCGCCATTTCTAAACAATGGTATAAATGAGATTAGTTTATGAATTAAAATACATAATTCCATATTTGTAAAACATTTTACATAAATTGAACTATTTATGGATATAATCCATAATCATAAAAAGGAATGTTTTCTTTGAGGAAGTATATAATCATAACCCTTCATAGTGGTTTGTAAAGAAAATGAGAATTATCCTAAGCATATCCCCGGGGAGTGTCATAACCAAGAGTGCAGCAAGGCCTGTTGTCGTGCACCAGTTCCCGTTCAAGTCTATCTCAAAGCGGTGTTTTCGGGTTTTACCCCTAGGTACATTTGTGCCAGAGCTGCCTCTACCTACTCGTATCTAGACAGGGATGTATTTCTCGTAAAACTCACCAAATCTCTATAATACCAACATTCTAGGATGTTCTTCTATAATAATCCTTAAATTCTATCTTCGGGCTATGTGATCTAATCAGAGTTTATCTAAATCTAGCTTCCAAGTTTAATACTAAACTGCCTCTGATACCAACTGTAACGCCCCGACCCCAGCTACCCAGAGCCGGTGCATTACATCGTAACATTGGCATGATCACGAAAGATCATGTCTCGAAAGACCGATTAGTTTAGTAGCCTTGGAAACACTAGATACATCCGTAAAAATTACATTACATCATAAAGTGAAAAATTACAATAACAAAGTCTCCATAGTCCACACTCATATCCTCTTCTGACAATCCCTGCAGGTCATTCATAAAATACTTCTTCACATCCTGGAAAGTATTAAAACATTGAAAGGGGTGAGCTCAGATGCTCAGTAAGGATAACAATATTGCTGAAGCTTTCATAAATAAACATAAAAATTTAAGGCAATGTATAACTAAAACAAAAGACTTTTAAACTTGAACATCAACATAATATGGAAAAAGTAAAATGAGATAATTCCATTCACTTATTCACATGGATATTCTACTGGTCGAATAATCACATGAAATATCAATAACCACTTTCATAATGAGGGAATGTATAATGCCAGACATTCTGAAACATTTTGTCAAGGCCTCGGCCAAGACGTCTAAAATGATTAAGGCCTCGGCCAAAACCATAAATCAAATTGGGAAAGGGCCTCGGCCAATTCCACGTCTAGTTGTCTCATGAGACCTACCGATGCATCGAGGAGCTATAGCGGGCTCCACCCATCACTTATTAAGTCCAATACATTCCTCATATGAATAGGTTTAAACATATCATAAACAATAACATAATCATATGACATAAAACATGCATAAAGGAAACATATCATTTCCACATTTCAATCAAAAGATATAAATACAACACATTGATATAATAAAAACGCTTTCAAAACCATTTTCAATACCAAAATAAAAGAAAGTTAAAACTTTGTATTTATTTTTCATTAAAATAAGATGGCTTGTAGAGGAAGCCGAAACTCAAATATTGGTCACGGCGGCGGAGAAGTCGTTGTCTCCGCATAAGTACGGAAAGAAAAACATTCCCTTTTGTCGTTTAGCAAAACGCTTCGTATAAAAAGATTCCTTTTGAATAACCGTAAAAGTCAAATGGGTTTATACACTGTACAAAAGAAATTTGTGTATAAAACAAAATATGCCTCAATGAATGGAGATTGAGACGAAGTTCCTTAAAAAGATCATTTTTAAATAAAATATATATATTATGTGTATTCACTATATGTAAACATTAAGAAAGTATAAATACAATATACTATATAATAATATCATGACATAATTTGAAAGTAGGAGATTAACCCAAAGAATGGAAGTTGGGTTATGAAATTCTCTTACCTTGTGTCTTGTCCTGACTCAACCGTTCTTTAACCTCATGAATAATAAACTAGAGTTAATTTATATTTACTTAAGAAACTTTTTTTATGTTCATTATTCCTTTTATATCACTTATTACCATGTTAGGAACATTATGTAATTATTTAAGTTAATAACGGTCGTTTTGTCGATCTTTGGTACTTGAGTCAACAATAAACTTCTTATAATTACAAGTTGTTTATGTGGTAGAATACCCATTATCTACAGAATTATATTCATGATTTAGATTTCATATATATCATATATATCCAGTATATACATTTATTCATAATATTACGTAACATTTAGAGGTACGAAATGAAATGCACCGTTCATGGAGACGGTAAGCCGTACGTACGCATGAACGCTACTTTCATTTCTATTTCATATTTAATGGAATGAAATAATAATGATATAAAGGTATAATATAGTTCCAGTATAATATCATATATAATATCATTTACTCCATCCTTTATACATCCCACATATGGCATTAACGATTCACATCACTTTGAGGGGGCGGTAGTCCACACTTCCTAAAATGAAATTATCGCGTTTACCCATAATGGAAACCATAAAGTATGCCATAAATGAGAAATAAAGAAGCATAAGGAAAACACAAACATAATATATATATCATATATGAAAATAGTGTCATCAAAATGGCCACCATTATAGGTTTTAAAAGAATTTGAACAATCATCGTTTCGTGAGGCAGTATTTCGCCACCCACAGAAACAACATGTTCTTTAACCATTAGACGAATGTGTGTGTAAGTGTAAACAAAATCCTTATCATAAAAACATCCTAGTATATTTTATATACTGGTGTTGTTACAAAAGAAAGGAATGAAAAGAGTTTAAGGGGTTGGAGAAGAAAAATGAATCAAAACAACATTAGAGAAGACATTACCTTAAAAATAGGGCAGCTCTTTTTGATTTGAGCCAAAGGCTTCCTTGGGAAGAATTATGCCCAAAGTGAGGCTTCTAGGAGTAAGGGAGGGATGTTTGGAGAGTATTTGGGCAGAGTTTGGCCGATCCAAATGGCTTAATGGTGTGAATAAGGTGGGAGTGGTGGGGGCCTTTTATAAGTGGAGAGGAGGGGCACTTTTGGAAAGTAATGAAATGTTTTTCTATTATACAATCCTTTTCGGATTCTAGAGGTCCCACACTTGAATAATTAGAGGATAAGGTGATAAGGGTTCGAAATATCCTCATCCAATAGGCTTTGGACAAGTGTAAGCCTTGGATGTTACATTATCTTCTCATTTTATTTAAATCGTTAAATAATGAGGTCATCGCTACATCATCATGATGGCATAAATAATTTAATTTATTTAATGTCTAAAAATTATAAAAAAAACTATGATGTAGGAAATATTTTTAGCTTTCTAATGAATATTTATAATCAAAATTTGGACTTGTGTAACCCCACATAAAAACTGTTTTAGTAAAACGACTCATGTTTGTGTCAATTTAATTTTAACATTAAATAAATATATATTAATGTCATTTTCCAACCAATGTGGCTCCATGGGGTCCCAAAGTTGACCCATGGGTTGTCTTGGTCGGCCATGACTCATCCAATAGGAGTAGGATAAGTGTAAAGCTCATATCATATTATTAAAACATTGTTTTTACCTTAAACTACACTAATTACCTCTAATCGCGATTAAGAACTTAAAAGTTACTATTCACCAAAAAATTATTTTAATCTCATTGAACAACATTTTACTTCTTAATGACAACCATGTATGTCGGATTTTTGAAAATAAAATCACAGAAGTGGTAATATTTCATTTAAACGAAAAATCAGTTATTTAACTACCACTTAGTGGTTTCACTATTCATCAAAAATTGAAGTTTTTCAGAACAATGCCAAAATTTCACCCTAAGCTATAATTGATATTCCAAATTCAAAAATGATGTCTATTTTACAAAATTCCAAACACATAAGTTGTATTAATTAATTTTATAATTAATTCCCGCTGTCACAACAAATAGCGTGTTTTTAAGAAACAATTTATATCAAAAGATTGGCAATTGTTTATGTCCAATTTAAATGTTAAATTAATTATAATGACCACCATTGGATAAAATTGTAAAAATATATTCTAATTATACTTTAAAACCACTAAATAGTATAATTTATCACTATAAATTATTTTGATTAAAAAAGTTGTTTTTAAGTATTTTTCACTATTCATAAAAAATTAGAACTTCTCAGAAAAATATTAAAAATTCAACATAGGCTAATTTCGATATTCCGAATCCAAAAATGAAGTCCATTTTGAAATATAAAATTTCTATAATTTTATAAAGTGGTTATTACTATTCATAACGGCTACTTTGATTAGTCGTGGTGTTTTAGAACTCGAAGTTGCGTACAATGCAAGCTATTACATTATTGAATGAGAAGCGTATCATGGAAGCTCGGGGTGTTACAATTTTCACCACATTTATATTAGTATAATTCAACAAATATTCTATACATTTCATTATTTATATTTTGATGTACATATATAGAGATGACATTCATTTATCATCTTGGTCTATTTGGTTTTTTTATTGTTGATTTCCAAAAAATTTAATATATTTACATTCTATTTGAGAATTTTTTTTATATTTTTTTTTCTATCATATTACAGGTTTGGGTAGAAATAATACTAATATAGAAGGATCATATTGTGGGATTATTTATTTTTCATGGGAGTCAGTTCATGGAAATTCCTCTCTATGGTGTTGGTTATGGTTCCACATAGGTGGCTAAGGCACATTAGATTCCTTTTAGAATATTTATCAGATATATATAATTAGTGGTAAATATTTTTTTGTATTATTTATTTTATATAATGGAAAATTTCAACCATATATAAATTCAGTATCTTTGAATTGGTTTCCATAATATGATGTTCATTAAGTTACATATAAATATAGTGGAACACTAGTAATTCCAAATCCAATGTCTTGGTTCATGGTGTTGTAATTATTTTTAATTTTCAATAGTCTATTAATATGATTAATAGTGTAATGATTCGACATGTCTGAACTAAAAAAATATTCTGTAAAATATATATCTGTCCTTTCTATGTTGAACATCACGTTAAAATGGGTTTTCATACATGGAAAGTTCTTTTTGGATATTCTATACTATTTTACCTCATTATATTGGATTCAACTAGTTTTAGTTTTGTATCATTCATATTTAAATAAACTTCAAAAACAGATTTCCTCATTCATGATTCATTCATTTTTTATTCTTTAGTAATTGGGGACCTAATAACTCTTTTTAAATGTGTGATTAATGTTATAGATTAATAAAATAGGTTTTAAGAAATGGATTTCTAAATACTGTAAAATATTATTTTTATGGGTTTTGTTATTAATTACAACATGTAGTAATTTTATAATTCATGATAGCATTAATTTTTTTATTATAATACCCCTTTTTAAGTAAAGTAAACAAATTATGGTAAAAATTTGAAATATAAATTTATAATGACATAAATTAGTTATAATTGGTCGGATGGTAATTAGAGTACACTATATTTTAAGAGAATTTTAACAATAACAAAATTATTACTCAATAATGTGTTTATATATTTACCACCCTTCCTTTATAATGATTATTGATACTCTCATACTATATAAAACTATTGCATTTTTTTGAATACTATTATTTTGAAAATAATTTTCATGAATCTCATGATATGATATGGGATCATTTGAATTTTAGTATTTCAGGTTTTGGTGCATATTAATTTTTATTGCAAAAGGATAACACTACTACATTGAGTTATTACTATGAATCTTGATGTTAGGATATGTTTTAAATAATGGATTCTCAAATATGACATCATTTTTGAAGTTATTAAAGAATTCATAGAATAATGAATATAATAGATGTAATATTAGCGATACATTAAAACGATATTTATATTTTAATTTTTATGGATCCTTGTAATTTTTATAATTATTAGGTTTATAGTCATTAAGTAATGATATTAATCTATAACATTCAGATAATTTTTTTTGTTTTGTTTAAATTAATTTGAAATTATTCATTAGTAAAGAATCATTTCAGTAGGATGATTATATTTTGAACAAAATGTCATAAAATATTTTATTGAATTTGGGTCCTCTTGATATCTAGTTACATTTTTTGTGAAATAATATTCTATAGATTATAATTTTTGGGACATGAAATAATAGTTTATTAGGTTTAACTGTTATATTTACCATGCATTAAAAATAAATTTAGTATCCATTTATATTCCAGAAATTATTGGTGATCATAGATTATGTTTTCTGTCAATATAGTTTCATGATTTGGTTTCAATTTTTTACTTGATATGTATTGATTAAAATTAATATTGATAAAAAATACATCAAATTAAATAATTTTGTTGGATTTTTTTATTATCAATATATTGTATTTATATAAGTCAATTTCACATAATGATTTTAGAAAATATTTTTTTAACATTATAATGTAGTTTGAAGAGGAATATTCATTAGTTATTTTTCTATAAATAAACACCTCTAAAATATAATTCTAGGAATTTAATTGTTTAATATAAATAATTTATATAATTCAAATCAATTTTTTTAAAATTCCTTTCTAAATATGTTGTATTCTTTCATAAAAGTTATTTTAAAAGTAAGTTAATAAAATGATAAATATGTAACTAAAAAATTGATCAAAATCATGAAATTTTTTAAAGACTTTATTTATCTTCATTTTTTTAATGGAAATATTTTTATTATACAAGTGATTATTTTAAATGTGGTTTTTGGGGAATTTATAAAATATTAAAATGGATAATATGATACAATTATTCATATAATAGAATGTGATGTATAAGTTTATGGTTCTAAGACAAGATTATTAATGAAGATCCATATATGTACTAGTGGGTTTAAGTATTTTTTATTTATTATGTGTTTTTCATCTTCTTTTGTTGGTTATGAAACTGAGTTATTTTCTTTTGTGAGCATGTAATTATTATTTAACTGTGATAGACATAATCATGGAAGTGAAATCGATGTTTCTGGAACTTATCTATTATTTGATGAGAAAGATGAAACATTATGTGTGGTTTGATGTTATGTTATGTAGATGGGTAGCCATTATCAATTTCCATTTACATTAACCAACATGGTAAATATATCTACCTTTCAATTTTCTTTATTATAATTCAATGAATTTTTAGTTTCGATAAATTCAATGTTTTATTGATTTTTATTCATGGTGAGTCAATATTTTATCCTTATAAAGAGATGATCATCATTTCTATTTTTGGTTACTATTGTTAAGTGTATTTACATTAGGTTAATCTCTATTATTTTTTAGGGTATAGTTATATTTATGGCCATGTTTGTGTCTTTGGAAACGAATGAAGGATATTAATATATTCCTACAAGACTGCCATCAATCATTATTGGTGTGTTATTTCTCATTCCATGATTTTTTTTTTATTTTCATGTACTATCTCACTAAGGATATATTTGAATATGTCTAGTATTTTCGGGTCGATTAGGTAGTTAAATTCATAACCCACAAGCCTCTGAATTTCAGATTGGTGGAATGTTGGGTAATTCATTACTGATGGGATCAATTGTGGACATGAAAAAGGGTCATATGTATTAAGATTTTATCATTATTTTCTATCAGTTAACTATATTTCATAATATGGATACTCTATTCAAATGATGTTAATTTTTTAATTTTTTAATCTATTATGATTATTTTCAAAATTTAAGGTAGAGAGAATCTAATAAATTTTAAAAGGATGATAATTTTACCTTTATTTTGAGGATCTAATTTTTTCACATACTTATAATGTGACATCATCATATCATTATCATATATATTTTTAATCAATATTTTTCAATGGTACATATGTTAGCGAATGATAAACACAAATCGGTGTGATTTTATGACCATTAAACATAACATTCAACCAGGGGAGTGATTTATCTAGGGATTAGAATTGATTTATTTGATATTATTTAGAATAATACTATCTTGAATTTATATTTTCATAATATCGTCTATTTGACACTTTACATTTAATTTTATGGGGTACTGTCTAAAATTACATGTACTGGGGATTGGTTGGGAAGATTATTTTTACATAACATTTAATACGATGTCATATTTGAATCATACCACATTTACCATATGAGTTCATAGTTAATAAAATTACCTTCAGATCATGGTTATGTATCTTTATTGGAAAAACCCTTTGATAAAGAGGGAATACCATAGAAATAATTAATCTTGGTGTCATGAAAAGTAACTTATATAATTTAGATAGATTTCTTTTAATATTTATAGATATTTCATTTGTATCCAATTATCTATTTATTATTCATATGATCAGATTTGAAACATCGCAAAATTATCAATATTTATTTATGTCCTTCCATACTGGATTTTGTTTCTTTTTTAGTACAAATAGTGAAATGTTATATGATCTTTAAATATTTTGGTTTTTCATGCGCTTTTTAATAGGAATATGATGGAAATTATTTCATTAATGGGTGTGACCATTCTATTTTATTTTTTTTATTCTACTATGGTTTTTTGTTTCGCAATCACTTCATTTCTCAATTATATCCCTATCATTATCTAAGATTATTCAATTTTTAGAGCGAGTTGCATTCAAGTAATATATGTTTTATTATCACACCACTATTGAGATAAGGATCTGAAACATTTCTCATTAATTTTCGTATCTCGAGATGGGAATGCTCGGATAATGCTTGGCCGGAACATACCATTGTAATGATTGATATTGTAAAATCATTCCATCAATTTGGAAATTAATTTATTGAATACTCCCATTTTAGACAATGTGTTATAGATTTAATTGATATACATCATATATCAGGATTTGTGAGGGTAGAAATCCTAGAAAGGGGGAAAACATTTCACCCTATATTAAGTGGTATGTTTCTATTTTATGATGATATTTATGTTATGGAATTTTTGTATGGGAAAAAATGGGAGTGTTGAGATGAGTATATTGTTTTAAATCTAGTTTATAAAATCATGATAATGTTAAAATATTTGGTATTTTTCATTTTATGACGGTGTTTTATTTTTTTAAAGTATATGGGACTTGAATTTTATCCAAATTGGACATATGAATGGTTAAGTGACAGATCCCTATATCAGGCTATGAATTATGTCTCTTCAAAATTAATTTTTTTTTCACACGTTTAATCCTCATTAATAGACATTTTTTCTTTTGGATTTATAGAACTATTTTATGTGATTATTGGAATTCATTCCATTCATGGGGACAATTAAATCAAATAAATAAATCTTCAAAATTAAAAATAAATGGCATGCATGTTGTTTATTCTTCTCCATGTTAATATTAACATTTATTTTCTGAAGGAACCCAGTATTAGTAATTTCATATCTGTATTTTTGTTCTATGGATTGGTTTTATGGAACTACATTGAGTTTTATTGATGTAATGAAATGGAAATTTCATATCTATGAATCATGATAATAATCATCGTTTATTATGATTTTGAGTTTGGTATCTTATCTCACACTCCACATTTTTTATCACGACGAAATAGATTTTAATGTATTACGTTGTTCTTCTGAATATTATATTTCTATGAATAAATTCTATTAGAAAACCGTTTTTAATGTCATTGAAATTAACAGTTGTATTAATCACCCAGCACTTCATTGATAACTCTATATAATGAAATTTTTATTTTAATAAAAAAATTTGGAGTAAAATGTATCACTTACATGGTTTTGTGAGATTAACATTCATATAAACATCACCTCATTGGGATAGAATTGTATTCGTGAAAAAATTGGATTTAAGGTAAAAAGGGTTCTAATTTCATAATTCCCAAGGAAGTAGGCCCTCCACGATATACTGGGTCAAGTAATGAATTTGGAATCAAGGTGTTTCCTTGTATGGGATAGAATAGTTCTAGAGGGATAGGTGCCAAACATGATTATTGGATGTGTAGTCAGATTTTCTAAAAACATATTCAATATTTTTTACATGACATAATTTATTTATTTTCATGAAATGGTTTTAGAATACATTTTATTCATAAAAAAATGTTAACTAATTTTCAACACATACTTTTATGTCTAATTTTTTTTTCAATCAAAAATGAATTTGAAAAATGTTATGTTTAAAAATGATATAAATGATTTTAAATTAATCATTTATATGATTTAAATATTATTTCGGAGGAAATTATGTAGAGATTTTTTTATGTTTAAAATTGATTTTAATTATTTTCAATGATTCCTTTTAAATATTTTTACATTAATTTAAATTAAAATATTTGTTAAAATTATCCATGTTATAAAAAATAGGAATTTATATTTTCCTCTTGAATTGAATCAAATGTTCTTTTTGAAAAATAAATTCTCTGATGAAATTTACAAGTGTTACCTTCACCTTATGAGTCATATTATCCAAGGTAACCATTCTTATTCTATTTAGGAATGATTTATTTTTATGATGATAAGTTTTTTATGAAACCCATTTCTCATCCATGGGTTATACCATGATAAAATTATTATCTAACCCTCTTCTTATAATGTGAAAATTATATTACTAAAAGATTATGAAAACATCATATTTTACAATGGTTAAGATATTTAAAATAATTATTGATCAAATTTCATTTCACCAGTTAGTAAATGATTAATATTTATGATCTTGTTGCACACATAAATATAGTTATGAATATGGGACGTGTGGGACATATATATTCTTTCAATGTATTAAGTTAACATATAAAACTCATCCAATAGACTTGCCTCTTAATGGGACTTTGTATGATTCAGTTAGAAAGGTTTGGAATGGTATGTGAACCTGGATCAATAATATAGTTCTAGAATTGGAAGTAAACCTTGTTCAGTAATAAAAGGTACGAAAAAGGGAGTTGTCCCATTTTAGTATAGGAAATTGTCCCCAATGATGGTTTTGGCAGTGATCCATGACTAGTATTATCATATGGAATATGACTAGTTACCCCAATAACATAATGGAGGGTACATGATTTTTCATCCCAATTATAATGAAATTCCATGGATGGTCATCACAATCATTAAGTGGACTAAAAATTTTGATTATATCCTTGATATATTATTATCTATGATTATGCATATATTAAAATATATATGTATTTTTAAAATTATCTTCTCTCATTAATCATGTTCAGTTTTTTTATTTATATCCTATGAACATCCAATTTTTATTGCATGATTGATATTTATTATAATTTATATATATGATATGGTTTTCAAATTTATTCCTCACATTAATCTAACATTATGCTCATGTAATTATTATGTATCATCCATGATTTACCTTACTTATCATTTTATCCCAAATATTATTTTGTATCCTTTCTCTTGGTTATGAATATAAGTTTTGAATTGGGTATGTTGGTGAATAATACATTATAATAAGATCCTTACATGGGATGTTGAGGTTATTTTGTTGGATTAAAGTATTGTGTTCCATGTTTCCAATGGAAAAAAACTATTATGGTCCTCATTCATGTTATTGTGTAATTTAATTATTATTCATCTAAAAATATGTAATATCTATGTATAACAAGACTTGTTTACTATAATTTATATGTTATATCCCGTTTGAGTTCATTATTTTATTAATATAATTCTATCTATAATTCTAGTACTGATATAAAAATTTTCATGTCACTAAAATGAACCTACTATTAATACAAGAACATAACACACTCTTTTCATTGTGACATAATTATTCTCACTAGTTTCAGTATACAGACAAAATATTTTTACATCCTTCACTATGATTGAATTTTAATTTAAAATTCAAATACACAATCTTCATTAAAAAACTTCGACCACTTTAATATGATAGATTTCATCATGTTGATGTTGATGTTATCATATATTTAACTTAAAATAACCATATATATAATGTTAGATATCAGTTGAGTGCTACATGAATACATATAGTAAAAATAACTTGATGTAGAAGTTATATCATGACATAGAATTAACCACATCTTGCTGTAAGAAACATATTTGTTTGAACTCAAGAACTATGAACATCTTTGGCATGTTACTCCTCCCCTAGATCTTCTATCTAAGAGAATAACCAACCAATCCTATATTTTCATTAATAATAATTGGTCTCCTTTAATTTCAATTTTTTTATCCCAAAACCCACTATCAACCATGGATTTTTCAAACACCACTATAAAACTTTTGTGAGTGATCCTTTTCCAAAGGTATAAAAAAACATTACAACATCATTTGTTATGTCTTCTCAATATATTTTATATCTCATATTGTCAATATTTTGAATATGGATCATAAAAGTAGTAAAATCTTCCTATCATTCCATTCTCGATGTATTATTCTCCCTTGCATGTTTTATATAAAAACAATACTAAAGAAAAAAGGTATTTGGAATGTCTTCATCTTGCCATTTTCCTTCTACTTTTGGAATTATTCTACAAACACACCACCAAAATGACTTCTAAAAAGGGAAAGGAGTTGCATGACTTACACATCAATATAAAGACTTTATCCATCTTCATAACCCATGAAACAAATATGAAGGATATTTTTATATTTATAATATACAATTATCATCATGATATTATATCATATCTAGGGATCTCAAAATAATGAAATCACATTTTCCTTTAATATATCATATACTTAAATGGGATGAACATAATCCTCAACAAATCCAAAAAGTCAATTGTTTTTTGACTAATATTCTAATGTAGGTGCAATCTTTCTTGGGATATTGATCTTTTCTTGAACCATATTATTACATTAATTTATAATATATAGATTAAATAGCTAAGATTTTTCTTCTCATAAATTCCTCAAAAACATTCTCCATCATTTTTAAATCATTTAAATTTCCGTATTCATTAAAAATTTCTTGAAAATAAATAAAAATCATAAAAATTGTGCTATGTAATATCCTCCTTCAGGTTTATTTTAGATTCTCACAATAATGATATGTCAGTATGTTCTATTTAACATTCCATCTCTTTTCTCATACATTTTATTAATTTTATTATCCCCCCAATAATTTAAATAGCATAATTTTAATTTATCCACCCCTTATTAAAAAGGAAGTAAAACTACACATAAAAAATTTATAATTCTTTACCAATGGAATTTTCAACCAATCATTCCACTATTAGCGTTAATGAGCTATTCCCGATGTATAAGGTAACATGGTTTGATTGAGATTATAATGATGTATATAATAAATTGAACATCACACATATTCAAAACAAAACCACTTAGAAACTATTTTCATGATTTTACAAATAATTATACCCTAAATTTTGATGATACCCCTTAATATTGAACTTGTGATTCAAATTTCTAATGAATTTTAACAACATGAATTTTTTTGTACCTACTTCAAGAAACATGTTATAATATTTCATGTGTAAATAGATGGAATCAAAAACCCAGACACATCATGTAATTTATACTTTTGGCCATTGACTAAATATTAATCATGTTTATGTTATAATATGGTTTATAATATTATTGAAAATATAGTATAACATACAATATTTTGGTGACACGACCATCATTGAAAATATAGAAAAATTGTTAAATTTTTTAGATAACATTTTCGGGTAACTTTTTCAGCATTTATCACTTTTCTCACACTCATTGAAAAAGGTGAACAAACATCATAATTATGAATCTCATCCAGAATTTATGTCATAATATAATAACATAGATAATAAAAAAACATTATTCCTCATGTGGTTATCTATATTTTATAATATCCATATCAAAAAGAAGTATGTTATCTATTAATGGATTATTTGGGAAAATATTGACCATAGTAGGATGGAATATTCATCTTCTAATTTCAAACAATTGAAAATAATCAATAATTAGCAAATCATCATGAAACATTACATCACATTTCATTACCAAAATTTTAGGTTCAAATAGAAGGGATAAAATATATAAAGTAATATGTAATATCTTCATAATTCTTTAATGTGAATATAAGAGTCTATATCTGCTCAACAAATACACTCAATTTCCTCTATTATTAATGTTTTCACATCTTAATTTATTTCATTGGAATCTTGGATCTCATAACTTCTTCCATTTAATTTTTTGAGATAATTATTCTATTTTAATCCATAAAATAATGTAAATCTCCTCATATAAACTTTATTTCCTTCATGTATTTTTCATAAACTAAATATTAGGATAATCATACATTATCAATGTGTCTGTCCTTTTCATACCTCATCCATATAATCTCAAACTCGGTGTATTTAATTTTTTTAAACCTCTCCTGAAATTTATATTATTCATGTAAAATAATCTCCTCTCATTTTGAACTAGAGTTTAATTTTTAATCATGAATATTTATTTCTCCCTATCAATCTACTATTCATAACGGAAAACTATTATTATGTGGACTTGTAGAATTCAAGGTATTTTTACATGGAACTAAATTATTCCATACAACCCATCTCTATTTTTTGATTTATCACTCATCATAAAAACATTATTAAACCTATTTTTAATATGAACATTCTTTTTTTAAAGTATTTACTCTTTTAAAAAATTCGAGGGTGTAATATTAATTACATCCTTACATAGATTTGTAACAATAGAAAAATATTCCTTCTTCACCAACTCAAGTTCCCATATCTTGAAATATCCACCCCATACATGATGTGTATAATACACATACATTCTATGACCACAAAATTTATGCTGGTGATAAATATCACCTAGGTTCCCAAATCACTTTTATATTCATTTGTGTTTCATAATATATAGTTATATAATTTTATCATGGTTTATACCCAATTACTTTATATTATTGGATCTTATGAAATTATAAAATTTATAAAAAAATAAAATGTATGATATCTAAATCCGATGAAACAATAATGAATTGAAATTAAATATCTCCCTATCATCAACATTATTTACTATCAAGAAATTTTTTACTTTTGATTATCCTTTTTTTATTTATTCAACATCTTTTGTTATATTAATGGGGATCCTGAAATCATACTCAATTTTTTTTTGAAATGTTTATGTAATGGGGGGAATATCATCACAACTACATATCTATGCTCATATAATTCTACATTTTAACCAAGTACTTTTCATGAAAACAGTTTCAGAAAATTCATGAAATAAAGATATCTATGGTACCTTCTTCCTTCAGATTCAAATAGAAAGGTCATCAAATTAGTTCATGATATTATTACCATATAAGGGATTCATTTTAATACAAGATACTATTTACAATTATCAATGGTATTATATATATACACATTTTATAATGAATCATAAATGTATTTCTTTTCTATATAGGCTTATTCAATATACAATTCTAGAAATATCATATTGGGGGAATTATTTTGATCTTCAATAAATGATATTTTATCCTATAAATCCTTCCATATTTTCCAAATAACATACTCATGCATTTTTATATCCTCTTTTAATAAATATCTATTCTTCTCTATCATTTAGATTTAATATGTTGTATTTTATTCATTAAAATCATTTAAACTTTTAATATTTTTGTACAATGCATGTATATTTTTTGAAAATTCATTAGTGGGATAAAGATATTTTTTTTTATTTTTTTAATAAAATAATTCTAAAATCTGGTGAATTTACTCATAATCTCATCATACAGAACTCTATAGATGTAACCTGTTACAAGTGAATGATGAACATTAAAGATTATTATGGAAAATATTTCTATAAGGTATTTGTTATTCCTTCAAGAAGAGGGTATTATTCCTACTAACATTCATGATTCCGAAATAAAATTTAAAATAATTTTTGGGGAAAAGGTCACACCAAATAATTCAATGCATCAATAAATAAACATATTGAAATTTAATTAAAACCAATTAATTATTCAATTAGAGATGAGGAATCAAAATTAATTAATGCCATATGATTATTTTTATCCATTTATTCCCCTAAAGAAATAATTAGTTCCCTCTATATGGTTATTAAACAAAAAACAATTAATCTCCAAAAATTTCATAATCTAGATTCATCATTTCATTGGAGAACTGATGTATCATCTTCTTTTGACAAGAGAAAAAATATTCTAATCAAAATATTCTATTTATTTTTACCAATAATAAATGTATTGGAACTAACAGATTTATTATTTTACAAGGATTTAATATATCAATAATAGAACATCATAAAAATTATAATATATCAACACGAACACACAAAATAGAATAACCATAATTTGAGAAACCAATCATAGGTAATCATAAATGCTCTAATTATAATTCATATTCCTATTGATGTTAAATTTCCCATTAATAACACATAGGGAGGATTTGTTTGATAATATTTATGAAATTATTGTGTGTTTAATAGTTTATGTCTCCATTTTGACATTTTAAATCCCTTTATAGTTTCACATCTTTCACAAATAGGTGATAATCCTTGTTTCCACCTTCTATTTTTATTTCTCATGGTTTTTTCAAGAAACACCATTGAAAAAACATGCATGAGATGAATGACTTATAAGGATTAATTTCCAGACCAAAATGAAAATCCATTGTATGATCTAGATTCTAGAGTTATTTTTTATTCCTCCAGTATCAACTTATGAATAAAATTTGGTAGAATTTATCCATGTAACCATGTTTTGGGGATTCTATTCCATATTTAGTCTTGATAGAAATTTATACTATAATAAAGATATTTTTAAATCCATAGAGTCTACTATAAATTAGTACTCTTAAAAAATATTACATTGATATTAATGCACATGTTCATATTTTTTTCATTCATGTGTTTCGCTTATACATTAGAGTGTTAGGAGCACTAATTATTTTGTATCAATATTGAAATGCACACAATTTCATTGTTTATTAATCAAAGAAGTTGGATCTATGTTCTTTTTATATTCATTAAATGAAATACATCTGTAATCCTCTTCATAATGTAAACAGTATAAATTAAACAGAAAAATAGATTCATTATCTTCTTCTTATTCCTATGTAAAACATTTGTAATGAACCTAAAATTTTTTTTCCAATCATTGTTTTATTAAACTATAGTGATTACCTAAATTTCACTTGATGTTCTATACTAAAATCGATAAAAAATAATTATTAATGTTTATGTTAATTCTATATCACATTAAATATTTTCATGAACAGAAATAATCTTCCCTATTAAATGTTAGGGAAAACCCCGCTTTTATTAACACTTATATTTATATCCTATATATTATAATGTTGAACTCAATATAATTATTACTAAATCACTCTTCACTTTGATTAATTTATGTAAACTACATTTTTCAGAATCCTTCAATATGATTGAATTAGAATTTTTCGATTAAATGATCAATCTTATTACAACCAATTATATAACTTCTTCCACTTGAATTTGATCTATTGAATCGGCATAATCATCTAGATACTATTGATTTCACCAAATCAAAAAATTAAATAATGTTTGGTAACCTATTATTCATCCTTTTTTCCAATTCATAAAAACTTATAAACCCAAATAGACTTTATTGACATGCTTCACACCATATCTAGGTGCAAAAACACAAAGCTATTTTTCATCAAAAATAGTGAGCACCATGGGTGTGGTACTCTTGCTTTATTATTGGACCTCTATACCACCTTTGTATCACACCGTTTAAGACTATATGTTTGGTAGTTTTTATATACCATTTTTCATTCAACACCACCAATCAATAATTACATATTTGAACAACACTACATAAGTTTTTGGATCTCCTGTTATCTTGGGATTGTGAAAAAATTCACCAGGTATTATGATATGGTTTCTCAATCAGTTTAACATTCCATATTATCTATTTTATACTACATATTTTCATTGAATTTAAATCATCATACCATGTCTTCACGTATAGTAATTATGGGATGCAATATACAAAAAATACCCAAAGACATCATTGAATTATGAATGGCTTCATTAGGAATTTTTTCTTCATAATTAGGCCTTATTTACTATAACACTGTCAAAATACCATATGAAATGGGAACCCCATTCCTAAATTAACTCTTGTTCTCTTTCCTTCTTTAATCTTCATTAAAATTATAATAACTACAAAGGCTCCTTATATCTCTTAAAATGGACTTCAAAATAGAGATATTAGAACGTCTACAGAGAACTCAAAATATAGATATCTCTATTCCAATTATAATATTATGTAAATTCAAGGAAATAACATCATATTTGACCAAACCAATCTTCCAAAGGATTTAAATCCAATATTCTATCACATGTAATGAATTTCTTGAATTGTATTTATTATTATAAATTATTTGATACATGGACTATTAATCAATACATCATTATCACCACAAGTAACCATTAATTAAATTCATAAAAATGTTTCTCGTGCCTATTTAAATATATCATTAAGAATAATTATTTTAAAATATAATTGGATATTAATAAAATTCTTACAAATTATTCTAAAAAATATCATTTTTAAAATTTTCCAACATATTGGACAGATAATTATGTGTTAACCCCCATTTTAAATACCTATTGTAATTGGAACCCAAAAACCATACCTTTGTAACCATAACTATTTCCATAATCACATAAACATTTTTACAAAAAAATAGAACTAAAATAATTAAAACATACATTTTCCATCAAACCATCGAAAATATATATTTAAAATTTATTTATTTGAATTCATTATTTGAAAAGTAATTAATTTTCCATGATTATAATATTTCTACCTGACCCCATAAAGGTCAGTATAACCACATCTTGGTGTGTTCAACCAACATGGTAAAAATTAAATCCGCCAAATAGCCAAATTGGTAATTTCTATTAAGAATTAGTGTCATCTAGAATTGTTTTTCAAACATGGAAATTTTGAATAGGTTTTTATGTTAGATAAATTATAATTTATTGTAGCCCATTGAAAAAATATAAAATTTTGAATGTTCAAACAAAACAAAATTATAATAATATTGAAAATATTATCCTACATTGAGAACATTTACCATAACATTATTCCCCTAGCCTTAATTCACTCAACGTAAAATTCTATAACCTCTTAATTAACATATTTCACTATATACCAACCCATTTCCCTTACATGAATAATGTCTAAGCCCCTTTTTCATGATTTAATTCTCATTTTAGAAATATAAACCAACTTTTAATTTAAAAATTAATCCAAAAGTATAAAATGTGTTATTGCTTGAATAAATTTTAGACTATACACTTTATAAGAATCTCAATGAAGATTAATTTAATTTGACTTAAAAATCTAACCATTAACTGCCAAATATACAAAACCATACTGAGAAACCCCTTTAAAATTTACCCAATGATTCCACACCACCATAAAATGTGTGAAAACCCTTCTATAACTTTCTTATCATCATTAAAAACCAAACCCCCAACAAACCCTTTCACATCTATCTCATTAAATTGTTTTCTGGGAAAGATTAAATTATGATCCATTAATATTACATACAAGTTTAATAGTCACTAGGGAGACTGAAAAAATTGTAAGTTATTAAATTAAAGAATATATCGGGTTCATACATTTAAATAAAAATAAAATTTTATATTGTTTTAGATCCAATATTAATGGATTATTTGAAGAAGATCAATTTAGATTAAAATTTTAAAGTCAATGGTGAAACCTATTTACAAATGATGATTACATTTCTAAAAATTCAAAATATAGAAAAAAATATCGATTCATAAAAAAGGTAATTTTTTTTAAAATCATCAATATTTTTTTGGAAGGTATATATTTATTCAATGGAATTTATTTATTTTTGAGTTATATGAAATATTGAAACTCATATCATTAAGACATGATGATTCATCATATTTAAAAGAGTTTATGAGAGATATAAAAGTACCACATTACATATAAAAATAAATAGTTCTAAATTATATGATATTTATAGGTGAAACTTTTATCTATTCATTATAAAAACATTCATACCCCATGTAGAATACTAGTGGTGGTCAAACAATCAAATTTTTGTATCTGTTGTTCCATATTTTGAATGATCTCAACATAATTTGGTTCTTAAATTGATCATGAAAACTATATTAAATGAGAATAAATTATAATAATTGAATATTTTAATTTATAAATCTATAATATAACCTATATTTTCATATTTAATTGCACAAAAATGTTAATTGGATATTTTGACTCTCAATTTTCAACTTTTTATGTCCAAAAATCCTTGAATTAATTTTCGTGAATTTCCTCTTATATATAAGATTTTATGAAACATACTCAATGAAATACATAAAAAATAATACCTTTATTTATAATTATTTTTTATTTTATGTATAATTAAAAATGTATTAATTTTAAATATGATATAATTGAATACATTATCATTTGAAGGTAAAAAATAAAAAAATTTAAAAAAAATGATTTTGGTCCTTACTGTTTTCCATTTTAATATATGTAAATAATATCTAAAAATGAATTGATTATATAAAATAAAATTAATAAATATAATTATAATTATATTAAATTATTTTAATATAATTTTTATTACTATTCTTAGAAGTAATTTATGATCATCTAATTCAGGAAAAATGAGATTTTATGAAAAATTGTTTTTCATCACCTTTTGTGGCTTTATTTTTTAAATTATTTCATACGATTATATGAATTGAAATAGAATATTTGGTTTAATAATATTGAATAAGATTTTATTCATTTTTTAATTATTTAATTATCATTTTTTGTGGTTATTAATAGTAAAATTGATAAAAATTGGTCGTCTTGATTATGGTTAAAACATGATTACTAGGGCTAATAAAAAATAATGGTGAAAATTATTTTAAACATATCAAAAAATTATTGATGAAAATTATTTATTCTATTTATTATATCACCTTATATATATTTTCCATTTAGATATAATTATCATGGAAAATGACTTCAAGTTATTTTAAAACATTAAAAAGTAAATGTATGCCACCCACCTCACATATAGAAGGGTATATCCTCTCTTTAATTATTCAGACCTCTTGAAAAATGAACCCTCACCAAAACACATATAAATATCCCAAACACATCCCTGTACATATTATTGATGATATTTTATACCCAAAATACCATCTAATGTTTTTAAATATAGATTATAAAAGTGAAAATTTAAAGTCGTCATTATATTTTCAACTGAACAGATTCATTTTTCTTATTCTTTTACAATTTAAATTTTTTCATACCAATTATAATATAATAACACCTATATTTCCCATATAATGATATTTTGATATTTTTATGGAAAATATTTATTCGTATCCTTCTCTTTTGGATGGGAAACAAAACCATCACTCTTTTGTTTCATGGACGACGACTTCACAAACCAATGCAATTTTTTTTCCATCTCCTAGTAATATGGGGGGGAGGTCAAAATGTTGAATACAATTAAATTAACTGATATTTATTAAAAAAATATTATTATACAATTTTTATCTACCATCTAATTTGTTACCCTTCCAACTATTAGAATTTTATATGATCAATCGTGCGTACGAGAGGACTATAACCTTCACAAAGTAATGTGATTCATTATTCATGCATGCCTACCACGTTTTATTATAAATATTTATAAAATGAATATAATATATTTTAATGTCTTGATTAACATTATTGTTATTATACAAAAATTCTAAATATATAATAATTTACAAAAAAAAATGTATGAAAAATTAAGCATTTAACAAAAGAGATAATGATAAAAATGAAAGATTATAAATAAATGGTTTATAATATGTTGTAAAATCTACATATATGTTATTATAGATAATATAAATTATTATTTCATATATGTATAATAATAAAATATTTAAATTATAGATGTTTAATTAATGTTCAAATAATTTGAATCATGATTCAATGGGTTTCAACTCAATTTCAACAATGTTGAAGCATATTTGGAATATTGAACTCATCTACCACCAGAATGCACTATTTATTTATTTTAGAAATTAATGTGGAAGAAAAACCTAAAAACATAATTCTACTAAGGATGTCTAATATAATAAACTAAAATGGAATATGATTGAAAAAAATGGGTACCCTTAGAAGGAAATGACCATAGATCTACGGAAATGAGGAGACTGTCTTCCTGAGAGGCTCTAGAAGAAATATAGTTAGACACCATATTACCCTCACGCCATGTGTGGGGGATGGACATGAGATTGTCCATTAACCTCCAAAAACTTCAAACTGAGTATTGAATGGACCGTGGAGTGGGGACTTTACATGAGATTTTAGTAGAGATGATAAGTGAGTCCGTCTTAATCTCCACGATACATAAATTTATATGGTTAAAATGAATAAGACTTGTGAGAATTGAAAATGAATTAGCTTAAAGGGAATCACCACATCTGAATAAGGATTATAATTCTATGAAAAATGAACATTTGGAGTCCCTGATAATGCCTCCATCAATAATTTCCCCATGGCCGAAGGATCCATCAATATTATCTTTGAATCTGGAAAGGGGGGATTCCAACAGATCTACTGCTATTGGGTAATCATC
Organism: Viscum album; assembly: GCA_963277665.1. Classification (NCBI taxonomy): domain Eukaryota; kingdom Viridiplantae; phylum Streptophyta; class Magnoliopsida; order Santalales; family Viscaceae; genus Viscum; species Viscum album. Next base: position 1,149,147,163 of record OY728148.1, read on the forward strand.
GTGATGGCGTGAAAGCAGTTATAGGTCACAAGAGGATCGAGGGACAGATCCATCACTGAAGAATTACATGGTTTGGAAAAATAAAAAAGTAAATTTATAGTTTTGAAGACGATCCTTATGTTGGGTTTCATTCAGGATTGGTGTCCTGAATCAATATATGGCTTACTTTGATGCCAAAAACTTGATGTGAAGACAATCAACCTGTATTTTCATTCCATAGAATTTCTATCTGTAACATCAGACAATTTGTGGAGTAACAAATCTAAAATTTCCATCATATCGGATCACCCGGTGATCAGATCGAACATAAACCAAACATCTTTAGCCACATCAATTATATAATAGAAGAGGCTCAGTCATGGGCTCAAAGGCCCATGACCCCAAAATTTATTGAAAATGTTAAAAGTTGCATGATATAGGGGGAAATGTTAACATCCAATGGACCACATCAAAAAGCAAACTAAAGAGAAAACAGTCAACCATATCCTTTTTATTGGACGACCTCGGCCCCTAGACCCTCCCCGATTGGCTTGGAGGCGCCCGCACCCCCTTTGCATTCCAACCACTGTCTCCACCGGTAGAACCTCATGCAGCCCGACTTCCATGAAGGCTCTATCATGGTGATCCAAAACAGCATGATCCTCCTCATGCATCTCCTGACAATCCCCCTGTACAGCCTGAGAAACTTGCACAGTAGAGGAAATTACAGCATTATGTATTGGGCATTCCATCACCGTTGAGGTCTCCATTCTATATGATGTACTGAGTAGAAAAAACTACTTGAAGAAAGACATAAACCTATACTATGAATATTCTCCTCTTCGATTTGGGTGTTGTGTCAAATATTCCAAACAATAAAGTCGAATTTCAAAGGAATATCTTTACACAACAATGTCCACCCCAAATGATCATGGTGATTGACTGTATCTTGTGTTAACAAAAATAGTTGTGAAAAGACCCATCCTGTATAATATATAGAAAACACAATTATCTGGGTCATTAGACATCATAATGCTTTCAAAGCAGATCTTCTTATCAGAATCCAAAGTTTTCTAAATGAATGTTTGGTGTTCAATAGCCACTTTATGTTGATGTTAGGAGCACGACAGTTCATGAATCCATGAATATTCCCACTCCAGTTTTGGTTCTAATAGTTAATATTCCCATGATAAATAATCTATCTAGAATTGTAATAGATAGAAGGAATATAGGGTTGCATCATCTCTTCAATTTTAAAGGGTTTATGCATGGATGAAATCCCATCCATTCCATAATTGTTCTGTTTGTATTTACCCCCAAATGGTTTTTCCGTCGAGAATCTCCAAATTGGGATTGTCATGAAATTAATTCTTCAAACTAGATAAACTTTTGAGAATAAGACCTCCCTTATTAATGGGATTGGAATGTTTTCCCCATGAAGATGAGTTAACCATTCCTTAAAATTGGACATCCCATCAGTATGAAATCAAGGTTTGCTCAATGTTGGAAATCACCTTCTTGGGAACCTTCAAGGTGGATAATATATTTTTCAGTTTAGAAGAAAGAACACGGTTGATCATGGAAATTCATCCTCCACAGGAAATAAATCTATTTTTACAATAGAGAATGTGTCCCAGGATTCAATCAACAACCATATCAATGTTTTTGATTAAAATATGGTTAGGGGACATATGGGAAACAATGTTTATCATAGGGAATAATCCATTTTTCATGCACAAATGAGATTAAAAGGATCTAATCCACCACTCCAAACATGTGTCAGAAACAATGTAATTTCTTTTCTCGTAGTTGACCACCTTCCCACTATATGTGAAACAAATCTCTTGTTCTTCATTCACCCCTTCTATGGTTATCCTTAATTCATTCAAATAAAATGGATTCATCAGCAAACATAACATGAGATATGAACCTTATTAATAGAATTTTATTGTATGGATCGATTATTACCATCTCAATCTGATTGTGACCCTAGTGGTTGAACACAAATTGAGAAATAATAAAGAGTGAGGGGAAATTGGGGACCACAATCTCAAACCATTAACTTCATTTATGAACCCAAATTTCATTCCCATAAAAGTTATGTCCATACAAGGGGATCTATATTAGTGGAATAGAATATTTGAAAACGAAACAAAGAACCCCATATACACTAAAACTTTGATCTAAGTTACATGAATCTATATTTATTCTAGATAAATAATATTTAAATTTATCTATACTCATTTATAGAGATAAAATTTAAATGATATAAAAGTTGTAAGAAAATTAAATCCTATTTTGTTTAGAACATGTTAATATTATTTGAATAATTAATATAATATATTGTATATAAAGTCTATCTATTTCCATATCAATTATATATATTTCTTGAGTTTTTATTTTTTGTTCCCCCTTTTTTTATATTTTTCATTTTAATCAGACAATTTTTTCTAAATAAATCCATATTATATTTCTATATTATATTTTAAACACATATCAACCTTGTCGATATTTTTCTAAGAGTATTCCAAAAAGATGTATTTATATATTAATTTTTTTATTAAATTATTTTTATTTTATTCTACAATTATTATATTTTAAAAATATTATTTCTATAAATTTATTAACATGATAATTTATAATTTTTTTATATATTAAAAAGTAATGTTTCTTTCTAACTTCTACGACATTTAATGATTTAAGATTTAAAAAATAGACTTATTTTATTTATCAATATATATATGTTTTATTTGGTTTTGCAACAAAAATTCATTAATGGAATTTTATTTAAATTGTTCGTCGGTTTTCAGATTTCATTCAACAGACATGATTATACTATAAAACATATAATTCTAATGAATTTTTTTTCATCATTTATATCTAATTAATATAGTTTTCATTATGTTTTTAATGAATAATTAAATTTATTGTGATCATATTTCATTGAATTTTTTTTTGTTCACACCCAAATTATTTTTACCGTAAGTTTGATTATTTATTAACGCATATTACACTTTATAAAATGGTGTTTTACTATGAATAGTATCTGATTGATTAAGAAAATAATCATAATTTATATTCATTACATAATACATATATTTCATTTTAATTGATATAGTTTATAAACTAAATTTATCATTCAATATACATGTAAATTTTTTGTTATATATTTTATGGTGAGGCGCCATTATAAATAGCATCTTAATGCATTAAAAGGTCTTATAAGGAAAACCAGGTGGCCAGTCCTATTAAATATATATTCCATTTATAACTATATATATGTCAAATTATATTTTAATGAGGTCTTTATAATGAAATACATAATTATAAATTTCTTAAAATTAGAATATATATATTCATAACCATTATAAAATTGAATTTATATTATTCGTGAATTCATTTTGTCCTCATGTTATTGATAATGTGGTATATGTTTTTAGTTATTTAAATTTTCATACTGACTATTTATTATTTAATATTTTTATACTCCATTGAAAACGAACCATATTGATCATTTTTTATCACACATATTTTTTTATTTCCTCTAGATATGAAGAAAGAAACATAAAATGTGTTTTAAGAATGTATTATATTTTTTTAACATTTAAATTTTTTTCAAATATAAAATAAAAATTCTGTATGGATCTAATTAATTAAGGATACTAAACTAATTAAATACTAGTAATGTGATTTGTCTAATCTTAGGACAATTAAATATGGTACACAAAAGATCTGGGTTACTTCAGATAGGGTTGTTACAGTTGGTATCATAGAAATTTTAGTAGAATAATTGGGGACACGATATAGGAAACCATATATTATGGAACATAAAAAATGATATAATCTGATGATATGCCTATTTATAGTAAAATATAAAAAATAAATATTAATTAAATATTGTGTTGTTCCCTTAAAAAAAATATATCTATCGATATACTAAAAATAGATATTGATATAAAACAAATTAACACATAGGTAAGAACTCAAAATTGGGAGACTCTGTATTAACTCGATCATCACTAATGTACGATGAGTAGGTCTAAGATTGTACAATATGATAGAAACTGCATAGGGATATTCATTGGATGATTTAATTGTTCATCACAAACATTTTTCGATATTTTAATGTAATTTTAAAATATTATGTTATCATAAAAGAATCCAATATTAGAATTTTGACATTATTTATGAATATAAATTTAATTTATTCATGGAATTACAGTAGATATATGACTATATAATGTGATTCAAAATTCACAATTATATGAGAAATTTTTTATATGCCGCATTTTATAAATGGTGCTGAACATAAAAAATGATATAAAAATGAAGGTCACATTTATATATTTTCTTTCTGATAATGACAATATAGTAAAGGCTTGAAATGACGAGATCAAAGAAATAGTAGAAAAACATACCCATGTTATGTATGATAACATAGAAAATATAGAGAAATAGGATTATCCATGACACTATACTCTTATATTGGATCCTTTCATCAGATTTCAATCTCCATATTTTATTGGAACTACTAATCTAATAGATTCTATATAACATATTATCTCCCTATAAATAATATTACTATCATTGAGATACAATAAATTGTAAATGGTTATACAGGATGTTTATTATCTTACATAATAGGATAATAATGGTTGGTCGTTGATCTAAAAAGTTGAGAGGTAGAAGAATAAGAAATTGAATTGAAGACTTTTACTATGTCATTCTTCATCAAATATTTACGCCATCATAAATAAAATAAAGTAAATAGAAGCTACCATAGAATGAATAAAAATTAATAGAAATTTTTATAGAGATTTATTACACCTTTATAAATGGATGTATTTATGATGAAGAGTTCATAAAAATTAAAAATAATACATCGTTTATTTATTTAGAGGTCATAAACAATGGAAATGTACTGAAATGGTTTCTCTACCTCTGTCATCGTATGACCAAATGATATTAAATTTCATCAAATAGATAAATAATTTCATATATATTATATCACCATGGGAAATTAAGCGATAAATTGGTAATTTGAGCACTTATAAATAGGGAAGAAGTCCTTGAAGAAGAAATGTAGTTTGAAATTTCCTGAATCGAAAAATGTATGAATGAAATTTACATGATAAATAATTAACGGACATGGGATTCAATGACATGTGCGTAGATAAAGTTAATCGTGAAAATAAATATGATTAAATATGACATAATCTACTATATAATAAATAAAATGTATATAAATGGGTTATTATTTTATCCATTGTCCCAAACATAATGGGAACCAAGTAGATAGGTTTCTGTGTGGATGAAAATAAGTGTGGTTCTAGATAATAATGATATGGTGTAATTAAATATATTATTAAAATCAAATTTAATGATTTATTTATTTTATTTTGAAACATTTTATTATTGGATTTATTATAAGTTTTCCTTGAAAATTAGATATTTCTCAAGATCCTCCGGAAGGCACTTGTCAGTCAAACTCGCATTACAAATATCACCATATTAAGTTTGTTTTAGTCCATTCTCTTTATCAGACAAATAATTTTAATATTTTTATAGATTAATATATAGATATGGTTGACTTTTATGTAATATTATCATTATGCTATAATTTAAAATATAATTCAAATGCTTATTCCAAAGGGAATGAAATTATAATTCATAATGAACATCTATAATTCCATATCTCTAGATGGTATAATTATTCTTCTAGGTAATATATATATCTACCTCTAGTATATCTTCGAGGTGATATTCTTGGGGAATAAGAGCAGTCCTAATTTATTGAAGGTAAATTTAATGTTTATATTGTTGATAAACAAATTTTATTAGAATATACTGGTATTTTTATAAATAATTTTCTTGACATCCACCATAGTATGATGTTCAGTTTTAAATTATTTTAATCCATGACTTGTGGACTATATCAAATAATACATATAGTGTTTCCAAAATGGGGTTGGTGGAGTTGACGAATCAAATACACATGTTGTGTGCTTTGGGATTTTTATATACCAATATTTCATTATGGGGAGGACATGTTGCATTCATGAAGAATAATTATAGATCTATGTTGTTTTCATTTAATTATAGTTTAATAAATGTTAATACCATAATGATCCAGTATCATATACATTTAAATAACGAATTGTTCAATAAAAGATAATAAAAACAACAGTTTTCAATTATTGATCATCCTTTTGGTTATCAAAAATTTCTTGTAATGATGGAATGTATTCCAAATACAACATTTCAATTGTGGTATGAAAATTTTGAATTTATCATTATTATATTGGGATTCACTCACAAACCCTTTGATTATATAGGTATAATGACTATAATAATAAATAGTATGTTGATAATTTATTTTTCATCATTATTGATGAAATAATGATGCACTATAAAATCTATAAGGACTATGATAATCACCTTTGAATAATTATTATGACTCATTGAGAAATATGTTTATATTTGATGTTTTGAAATTGTAAATTACGACATATGAAATACTAATTTTGTGCTGATATTGCATCCATTGATGGAATATGAGTTAAACCTATGAAAAAATTCCAACAAAAGAATGGGAGACATTGATGAATATAACAATGGTATTTAGATCCCGTGTATTTTTAGGATACTATCATTGATTTGATAAAAAAAATTACTAGTTTAGTTAGCTGTAAAACATGATAACACATATATATGGTTAATGTTTATATGTATTATTTAATGTGAAAAATTGTATGAAGAATTGAATATGATATTTTTTAATGATCAGATATGTACTCTGACATTTGGAATGAATGTATTTCTAAAACATAATTATATATCAATGTAAGGACTCAAGTGTGTACTTATTCATAATACTAATGTTATTGTATATGCATCATGGTGTTTCCAAAATTAGGAATATAAATATCTTACCCATGTTCTTCATTAGGTAGTTGAAATATTTTATTCCAATATATGGTGTAATTATCATAGTGGTGAAATATGTGATATATAAACACATCTAAAGAGTCTATAATAAATATTTTAATTGATACAACTCAACATGAGGAATATTTAATTTCCATATCATCTCAAGGATTATTTTTTTAATATAATAAGGCATAAGGATATTATATAAGGTATCTAATGGACTAATTAAGAATTTTTTTACAGTCCTAACTATCATTTGGATAATGTAGGATCATATTTTTATGAATTTTGTAATCACAGATATAAAAATTATTAGGGATGGGTGAAATCACCTCATTTCCAAGTGATTAGAATACCCTATTTTTGGAAAAAAATGATTCTCATAATTATGATTAGAATTTTTTAAACCTAATTATTTTCATGAATGATTTCAAATTTAATGATTTCATTTATGAAAAATGTATTATCAAATTTTTAAATAAGTTATATTTTCGATTTAAATATTATTTAAATATATTTTAATTATATGATACACATTACTCAATTTTCATTATACATCATGGTAGAACCATGATGTATAAGGATATAAATAAACATTTGTGTTTATATAATATATTTAAAAACCTTTGTGATTATATAAAATGATACTTATTTTTTAAAAAACTAAAATATCATAGAAAAAATATCGTCAGAGTGATGAATCCTCTACCTATTCTTATATTATAATTATATAAATTCACTATGGAAATTTCTATATGATTTTAAAAATAGCATAGAAGTTATGATTACATATGGTTTATAGTTTTAGTTACTACATAGTAGATAAAATAAAGGTAATTAAATATTTTAACTAAATTAAGAAAATATGTTTTACATGTATTTATAAAATTATTAATTGGTTAGCAAATTAATTATAAATGAAAGTAAAAACCAATTGTAGATAAATGATGTGTGTTTCTGAAAATACTTTATAAATTAAAATAAGTGAGTACATAAAATAAAAAAATCACTCCTGATGGATTTTATTATCTAAATATAAATGAAATATATTAAATTTTAGGATTAAAATTCATTTTTCATGTTTAATATAGATGATATAATAAGAAATTAAATTTCACAGATAAAATATGTATTTATAAAAAAACAATTTACCTCCATTTGATGGAGAACCATTTTAAATCTAGTTTTTTCATCTTTATATGTTATATTTGACTAAATAATATTTTTCTTATAAATTAGGATATCAAATTTTACTTTTGTTGACCAATTGGTATTTGTCTAATTAAATACATATTTTAATGAATAGTTAAAAATATGGCATATTTAATTCATACTGCATTTTCATCTAAATTATTTATTTTCATAGATTATATTTCTAATTTGTTTTTATGTATAATTAGAATTGATTATATCATTTTAATCCAATGTTTATAATTGGATGTAATTTTACATTGAAATTGGATATTAATTCATGTCAATCTTTTTATGGTTTTTAATTTTAAAAAACGTGTTTTCTCATTGTGACAATGGGGATTAATATAAAATTAATGACTGCCGCTTCATGGATTTGAATTCAGAAAAATTGATTCCAATTCTGGAATCATAGTTCCACATTATGGAAAATAGGTCCCCTTTATTTTTGTACATTATGAATAGTGTCTTTAGTAATTATTTTTATTACCACCGTTAATGAGAAATCAATTAATTAAAGTTAAAAAATATCTTAATAATCTAAAACCCCCGTTAAACTTGTATTAACTTAATTAGATGAGTTTATTCCTACCATGAGCATCCTTGAGTAGATTTTATGACAACATTGAGCCAATTGGAGGACATTAATGAATTTATAATATTATATTCAATGAAAAGCCGATTTTGGTAAACTTCTGATTTTAAGAAATTAATTTATTTTAATATGGAATTATACATGAGATATCATCCACTATAAATTGTAATTTTAAATCCAAAAATATTACCTACATGATTGTCATTTATTTATAATTTTTAGAAATAAGTAAATTAAATTAAATGATCAAATAAAGATGATGTAATAATTTCTTAATTAATGAATGAATCTATCAAATTACATGTAATTTCTTGTAATTTTCTTTTATTTATTTTAAATTATATGGAATTATTTTGAGATTACACACTCTGAAGGTACGTGATTTAGAGAAATGGTGATCCTGGAATGGAATTTTAATTTTTTTAGGTACATTTATTAAATTTGTGGGTGGGGTTTTCTAATATTTGAACTTTTATTGAATGGAAGATATAAAGGAAGCATTGGGCTTACAATGTTTGGATTCTCTAAGAAAGGACATAACTTTTACCAGAAAAGGTCGGATGTAAATGTTAATTTTAATACCTTTTAGAAAAAATTAAAAATAACTTTAAAAAGATATTTTATTAATTTTCCTCCACCAACAAGCAGTGACACAACAACGCTACGCTGCAACTACGAGGTGAAGACGACATACATTAATGGATCTCAATAATGTCTAATAATCCCAAAAAATAAGGACACAATAAATTGTGTGTAACATCTATGCGATTTCATATATGAAACAACATAACGATGCGGCATCATGGCATATCTAAAACACTATGACATGTTTTCTTTTTTATTTTCATGGCTTGTTGGAGGAAAGATAATAAAACCTTATAAATTTCTCTGAAAAACCACCAGTGTGGTTCCTCTACAATGAAAAATGACAAACACCAATGATGAACGACGATGAATTCTAACAGATCGAGGATTGATGAAGGATCGAAGCATTTCTATTATTAGAAATAGATCATCTATCCATGTAGGGTTAATGTTTAATCTTTTTTTCCCATTTCATAAATTCAACGTCGAATACAGATCAACCCACAAATAAGTTGATCTGTATATTCTTTTTTCTTGTGGTAAGGAGGAATTTGGATATTTCTTTATATGGATTAAATCTATCACTCATTTTATTGAACTAAAATACTCTGATCATCCCTTATTTAAGCATTGTACATAGGGGGTATGGTATGAACTGAAAAAGGCCTGATAACCACTCCTTTTGCATTCATTTTGGCCGCATCTGCAAATCAGTGGCATGATGAATTTGGGGCCAAGGAAGGGTGGCGGTGACCTGAGAGGCCTGAAGGTGCAAACGTATAAAAGATCAGACCACCGGAGTAGACACAGTGTCTCGTGGACGGTGCCGTCATCATTGCACCACTGGTGTGGTTATGCCGACCGGCCTTACCGGTGGCCTGGAGGAAGCAGTGCCACCTTGGGGAACCACATACAGGATAAGGTGGTGCACCCATGAGCACCACAGTAGAGGAGGCCGCGACAGAGGCGGTGCCAGCTTGGCACAATGTAGAGGATGTGGCTCATGCCTAGGATGCCCTGGCAAGCCACTGTTTCTCCACCATGGTAGACAGGTGACCCATAGATGAACTGTAGGCCATAGAGGGGATGCAGTGGCGGGTGCGGCATCCTGGGTGCACACCATTGGTCGACCACTAGAAGACCGGGATACTACTGGTAGGTCATGGACCAAGCTAGTAGGCCGAACCAAAACCCAACGGGCTAGACTCTTGTTGGTTGTCCGGACTCACGCCCTTTGGGTGGGCCCTGATGATATCGTATCACTGAGAGACCCATCTAGCTGGACCCTCTACCAAATTGCGTTGGTTCTGGTGTGGCCCATTGGACCTGGCCCTCTGGAATGGCCCGACCAGACAAACCCTTACCCGAAACATGTCTAGTAGGGTCATTCAAATCAAACCGGGTTATGTGGGACCCCCATACCATGTTGGTCCGGTCAGTCCAACTGGGTCGAACTGGGACAAGATACAACCATCCCATGTTTACTAATATTCAATTGAAATGAAAACTGGGTGTCTGATTTATAATCCATTTGCGGTACTAGGACCTTGTTGATGAGGCAGATGCTTTGATATTTTCTAAGAATAATTTAAATTATAATGTGATGAATCTAATGGATTAAGGAGAGGCACTCCTAATAATGCTATGAACGGAACCCTACGGTTGGATGAGACATGAAATCCGCTAACTATCGACTCAATGTGATTTGAATATGGTCCAGTGGGAATCATTTCAATGTGAGTTTGTAGGCACATGGTGGGAGAGAGATTGTGTGACTCGACAGACCCAAAATATGGGATGAGTGGAGTACATTAGTTGGCCAGGGTGGGAATTACCTCTGTGTGACATTGCAAGCCCTCAGTGGGTGTGAGACTATGTGGAACAGCATACCCATAGTACATGATGAGGAGGTTTACCACAACACTCCATGGTTATTGAGAAGTATCTTCTATTTTTCCGACAAACCCAATGTACTCATAGTGGGGAGGTTCTCTAAGAGATGAGGTGTTCGATAATTTGATTGATGATTCTTCTATCACTACCCTTGATGTATACCAATTGTGAGATGTCATGTTCATCATTCATTTTCTTCTTTAATGTCCTTCGTGCTTGTTCATCATACTATTTATTTGTTTTTATTTTGATTCATTATTTTCTTTGACGATTGAATTGTTGTTATTCCTTTGTGTTTTGGGGTCCCCTACCGAGTATTTGTTACTTAACCCTACTCGGTCGTCACCGACACATGTGGTTTCTAGTGCAGATGATCGATGCTTTGACAGAGGACATGGTTTCCTATGACCAGGAAGGTCCTAGTAGGATCAAGCTTATAAGAAATACTACATTAACTTCCAGTAGCTATATTACACTTACCATCAGGTGGGTTATTGATTGGATGGCTACCCTAGTCCCTTTGTACATTTTTTTCTTCAGTTATTTCTTTTGGTATGTATTCTGGCCCACTTGTTTTCTTTTTTACATGTACTCATCACTTGATTCAATATACTTTTTTTCCCAGGTATATTTTTGTAATGCTCTGACCCTAGTTACCTAGAATCGGTGCATTATTACATAACATTGTCACGATACAAGGAATATTGTACCGAAATACCAATCAGTTTAATATCCTTGGAATTACTAGTAACATAAATAAGTTTTACATTACATAATGAAATAAAAAAACAACATTTTTTCCCCTTTGAACAATATTATATCCCTTAGCCTTTTCCTGCAAGATAATCGTAATATATTTGTTTGCATCCTGGAAAAATTAGATCAAAAAAAGGGGTGAGCTCAGATTCTTAGTAAGGATAACAATATAACTGAAACAATTATAAATAAGAACAAACATTTAAGACAATAAATAAGACTAGAACACAAGCCTTTTAAACTTAAACATCAGCATAATATGTCCAAGATAAATCAAATAATGCCATTTAATTGTTCACATGGATATTCTACTAGTCTAATAATCACATGTAATATAAATAGCCCATTTCATAATGATGTAATTCATAATTAAAAACTTCATAACCACATATTCAAGGACTTTTTCCAAGACTACAAATTAGATTTCGTCAATACCTTGTGCCAGGACACGAGTTTCTCATGAGACCTACCGATGTATCGGGGAGCTATAGCAAGATCCACCTATCACATACTATGTTTAATGAATTCCACATATAAAAAGGATTAAACTTACCATAAACATCCGTATTAAAGCTAGAATACAAAATGTCAATACTTTATCCATAAACCATTAATGTTATAAAAATAACACATCCACAGTCAAACATATCACAAAACCATCAATATAGTATGGAAGATTTGTATCATAGTAAATCAACCTCAATCAATAATAATATACCTTAAAGGATTTTGACAAATATGGAGATGATCAATAAAAATTGTTGACTGAAATATCCCTTTTTCGTAAAAACATTTAAAAGTCTCACTATTTATGAAGAAGTTATTTAAAATTGATTTTCTAATCAAAGTGTCCCATACCACAATGAATATTTTAAAAGGAATTTCAATTTTACAACATTATTGGCCATATATATAAATTAAACCATAAAACCATTTTTAAGACATTGTCATTAATGAGAATTTAATAGAAAAATAATTTTTTGAAACATTTAAAATGATATTTTTGTTACAGTTCCTAACAAAATGAGAGACACTTGAATAAAAATAATTATGGTAATAAAAAAATAATATTTTCATTAGAATGAAGTGTTTCACGATATACTATTTCAATGTATAGTATTTAAACCAAATAAAAGGGAATTGGCATATAACAACAAAGAAGTATCAATGAAATGTAAGTTGAGATGAATTATTTTATATATACTACATCCTTATGTTAGGGATAAATCAATGAAATAATTATGTGTGAAAATTATAAATAAACTCAATATGATATGATATTCAGTGTAAATCAATCATAGTACATTCACACATATTATTTTAAAAACAGCACCAATGACTTTGATGTTTAACCGAATGAATAGAAATTGAGTAAAAATTACTCTGAATAAGTTTATATCGATGACTTGAGAATTTATCAATGGAGTGATTCTATGTATCAAAATTATATCCACACAAAGGGGATTTTAAATTACTACATAACTAAATAAATAGTTATTTCCCACATAATCATGGTGTAATTTAATCAATGATGTTTGTGTAAAACCGAATGAGGGGAAATGGAAATTTGAAATTCTCTTACCGATTTAGCAACATATAGAAAAAGACCCCCTGAAAGAAGGATCATCCAATGATTATGTAAATAACCATAAATTAAATTATATTATGGAAACAATACAGTCATGGGAAGTATATACACCACACAAAAGGTAATAGTGGAAAATATAACATGAATCTCACGGGAATAAATGTGAGATGAAAACCCCTAACGTTGTACTTTTCCTTACTATACGGTCGGTTAAACTCCAGTATAATGGTTAAATCATTGATATTATAGTTTAAAATAACCTAATTCATATATATGATATCATATATGATCTTCTAATATTGATTTGTTAATGATATTTCAGTAGTATCACTGTTTTGGTTGTTAACTGATTCATTTTCCATTATATGTTTTGTTTTCTAAGTCATGTTTTTTATGTATAGGATGTAATTATTTCATATCCAGACTGATATTAAGTTCTTAAACATTTTTTAATCAAAAATGAAAATTATTCTTGAATGATTATGATGGAAAATGAATTTCATCACATTCGTGGAGATGGAAAGCGGTACGTACACACGAGTGACAATATCATTATATTAATGGTTAAATCGTGTGTGATTGGATGGTAAATCATATATAAAGAATCTATAACATGTTATATTTATTATTTACATCAGTTATACTCATTATTATACCCAACCAAATGGCATTGGAGGTTTGAAAGTCAGAGAAGTGGAAATACAATTTTATAAGAGATATGACGGTCACTTTTGGAAATGCTTGAAATATTATTTTATTATAAATTCTTTTTTTGTTTCTAATGGATCAAAATGATTTATATGGAATAATATGTGGGGATGGGACGAAATCCTTTCATCCAATAGTTTTTATACATCCTTTGGTTACCATTTTAACATTATCTTTTAGATTTAACTCTTAGATAAATAGTTCATCTTTTACTGTGTCTTCTTGTATTCTTACACAATATGATTAATAAACACACTCTAAAGATCTAAGAAACTATAATTAGTTCATTAATGACATGTATAATTTTATTTAAGCCCTTTTTACGAACCATATATTTTTAGGAATATTATATAACAAAATAATTTAGAATTTGTTGTAAAAACTAATTTTTTTTCAATTTTGACACTATTTGGTATTTGGTTTCTGTGAAAGACATAACAACCTTATCACATCAAAAAATAATTTTATAATAAACCCTAACATTTCATATTTTCATTGATAATATGTGGATGGAATCAAAACTTTTAAATTTTATCTATTTTATATTTATAATATAAACTATTTTGATATTTCCTTAAGAAGTTAATTATAACATCATCATTGTTTCATTTATAAATTTATTATTTTATATCTTAAAATTATAAAGAAAAAAATCCATTAAATATGAAATCTTTTTATATTTATAATGAATTTTTATAGTCAAATTTATCATATGTATAACCCTATATTAAAAATTATTTTGTTAATAATATTTTAAATTAAAACTTTTAACTCTTCTTCAAATAAAATAATAATAAATTTCCTAATCTAATCCAAGTGGACCTTAAGAATCATATTTTATTCCTAAAGTTCTTTTTGGTCGAATTAAACTTATCCAATAGAATTCGGACATGTGTTAGGGTAATTATAATATCATTTTAAATTTAATTACCATATTTACTTATAACTGTGGTAAATAAAAGTCAACATTTACTATTCACCAAATATTATTTTCATCTTATTTAACCACATTTTACATACTATATAATCTATGTCCCTAGTATATTTTGAAAATCAATTTACAGAAATGGTAAAATTTATTTTATGCAAATTTGGAAATACTCCTAGAAGGTGGGTAGAGACGGTAAAAAGTTAATAAAATTTTAAACATCTAATTTTATTATAAAAGTAATCCAATTAATTAAATTGAAATTATAGATATAATATATATATATATATATTAACTTAAAATAAATTTACAAAAAGATATAATTATTTAATTAAAAAGTCTGTTTTTAACTATCATACAGTGTTTTTCACTATTCAACAAAAATTGAATGTTTTCAAAAAATAAAAAACATTTACACGATATTAATTTATATATCTTGAATTCAAAAATGATTTCTAATTTAAAAAATAGAAAACATAGAAGTTTTATTAATTAATTTAAAATTAATTCCCGTTTTCCAAATCGAAAAAAAATGTTTTTAAAAAGTAAAAACTATCAACATATTGACATGTGTTTATGTGAAATTACATATAATTAACTAAATTTTATTAAATGGTAAAAATATAATATATTTATACTTATAAACTATTTAAATGCATAATTTAACCCTATAAGTTATTTAAATTAAAAATTTTGTTATTAATTAATCTTTAGCATTTTTCAGTATTCATCAAAATATAAATGTTATTAGAAAAGTACCAAAAATTTATTCAAAATAATGTTTTAAGTCATGATTCTAGAGAAGAATATAATTTCATTAAATTTAATATATAAAAGTGTAAAATGTTGGTTTTAAAATTAGCGTTTCCATTAAAAGGGGATAAAATTGTATTTTTTTTAAAATACTTCTTTTATCTGAAAAAATGAATTTGTTGTTTTATTATGTCTAAGAAACAAATAATATGGAATCTAAAATTATATGTATTATATAAAATTAAAAATTCAGTAAATATTATTCATAACCGCTTTTTGAACGGTTAGTTTGGTAAGTCGTGGTGCACTCAAACTCGATTTTGCATGTAGCGCAAGCTATTGATTTACTTTAAATAAAATATCTTACTATAAAATCATGGGGTGTTAAATTTTTCCCCATTTTGTATATTGAGTTCTTGAAATTTTAAAATTGGGCTAGGGAACGTCATTGAAATTCCCACATCGGTAAAAAGTCAATAAAAATATCACGTTAAAATAAAGAATGAGAAGTACAATGGTCCCTCGAGATAACCCATACTAGGATTATCTGTAGGAAAACATGGATATGGAAGATAATCTCAGTGTCATGTTCTTATGAAGAGTGATAGAAAGCATGATCCTGAGAAATTTAACAAAAAGAAAACCACAAAAATGTGATGGGTTAAACGGTTATTAGATTCCCAGTAGGAAAGGAAAAAAGAAATTTTTTTTATGTTCCATTCCATAATGTTGAGGATTTTATTTTTGAGATTTACTAAGAACAGAAAGAGATATACTTAAATTTTAAGTAGAGTTACATCTTTTAAAAAATTTCTACCACTAAATCATCTTTTTTTTTCAAATGATGAGTATTCAAGATGACTTGGTCACGCCTGAAGCGCTCGAATCAACTTCTAGAGAATCAAATAATGCACAAAGGATAAACTATATATTTACCTTCTCTTTAGAGATTAACAACAAAAATGGATATCATAAGATCATATGATCCCAAAAAAGTATTATATTTTAGAGAAAGAAATACTAATCTTAATTTCTAAAACTAAACAAACAATACCAAAAGATTAATAAATACCATTCAATAAAAATTTTTCTTAAAATACTTCAATATAATCCAAACTAATATTGAAACTGAAAACATATAAGAATTTGATTACATAGTCTTCCATGTTAAATTGTCTATCCCAATAAAATCGACCACTCAAAAATTCATATACATAAATGTAAATAACCAAATCACATATTCTCTATGATGGGTTAATCATTTCCATAAAAAACCAAAATCGCTATAAATAATCAATAATAAAATGGATAATAATCAACCATTACTCCTCAAATTATATACCATAGTATTCTTTTTTCCATATGCATATAGAGTTCCCAACAATGCGAACATCTTCCAAAATAACCATTATCACTTAATCACCAAATCATTTTCCTATACTAATGATATCCATTTGATAAGACATTAGATCCCAAATCTACTTATTATTGATCAATAAAATTGTTTAACTATAAATAATTAGTCACACAAACTAGGGACCTCACATAGTCCAGTGGTAGGCAATAAATCTCAATCGCAATCTGGTTGAGGGTTTGATTCTCGTAGCTTTGTCTGATTTGAATGTTTGTCACATGGTATGCATGTTGTCCTTTTTCAAAAACTATATTTTATAACATTCCCAAAGTTAGATAAATTCCTCAAAACAACCATAACACATTCTCACCACAATTGTTATCTCATAACTCGCAATTTCATCCCAAAACTTAATAACATATAATTGCGTCGAATTCAAGGATCATAAAAACCCAAATGGTTATTTAGATGTATATGAACAATAGAAAAGATAATGCTTCCGGTAATAGTATTTTCACATAACAAACTGCACAGTTACACATACAAGATAAATGTCTTCAAATGTAATCTCATCCACAAAGAGCACTGATAATTTTAAACATTTATCCATCCATTTATTTCTACATAGTTTTTTCCTTAACCAAGGGGTTATCCTATAGAATAGGGAATTCACTCGATTAATGCCTAGGTCCCCTATATTTTCTAAAAATTACTATAAATGGATTCATGGGATCATTTCTATTTTCTTCCATAGTACTCATCATTTTTATTCAACAATTATTTACTTTATGTCCTTCAATCCCACACATAAAGCATTTATTTGTTCAATTGAGACACATTCCCAAGTATGTTATTCCACATTTCCTACATGAAGGAAATTGACCTTTATTTTCTCCATGGTCTCCACTAATGGAGCTCTTATAATACACCACCTTTTCCTTTTTTTTGTCTGGGAGTTGGTTGATATATATGTTGTTGATCATATTTTTGGGAAACTATTTCGCCATGAAAATGATATCTTTTACACATATCAATATTCGATTTTGTTTCTCATTTCCACCACTATACCCACCTTGTAATTAATGTACAATGTTACTATGACTTCATTGGATTCCAGCCATTGAATAACCCAAGAAAGCATAGTGTGAGTCATAAAATCATTTATAGAATATCATAACACCTTATTTTCAATCGAAAACACCTTTGGATGAATCATGATTATTTATTATCATCTTATATTAAAAGACATCAAATTAGTTTTTAATGAAAATGTGAATTATCCTAATCATATCCCCCAAGAGTGTCGTAACGAAGAGTGCAACAAGGCTCATTGTCATGTACCAGGATACCCCGAGTCATGATCAAAACTCCTATTCGGAGTTTTCACTCCTAGGTACATATGTGATAGAGCCGCCTCTACCTGCTCATTTGTAGATGTGGATGTATTTCATGGTAAACCAACATAATATTTACATTACAAAATTTTTTAGGTTTTATTATATACTAATCCTCAATGCATATATTAGGTTAGTGTTTTCTAATAATAGTTTTTTATAAATCTATCTTCCAATGGTTGTAATAAACATCATCTGATACCAACTATAACTACCCGACCCCAGTTACCCAGAATTAGTGCATTATTACATTACATTGTCATGATACAATATATCAAGTCCCGAAATACCGATCAGTTTAGTATCCTTCGAAGTATTAGATACATACATAAGTTTTACATTACATCATGAAATAAAAAACTACAAAATTGTGTCTCCTTCGAACACTCTTATATTCCTAAGCCTATTCCTACAGTTTAACCTTAATATACATCTTTTCATTCTGGGAAAAATAAAACATAAGAAAGGAGTGAGCTCGGATTCTCAGTAAGGATGACAATATAGCGGAAACTGTCATAAATAAGAACAAGCATTTATGGCAATATATAAGACTAGAACATAATAATTTTAAACTTAAACATCAGCATAATATGGATATGATAAATAAAACAATGACATTTGATTATTCACATGGATATTCTACTAGTTGAATAATCACATGTAATATCATTATCCTATTTCATAATGATGGAATGCATAATTCCAGGCTTCATAACCACATAGTCAAGACCTTATGCAAAGACTACAAATACAATTTTGTCAAGGCCTTGTGCCAAGACACTAGTTTTCTCCGGAGACCAACTAATGCTCTGAGGAGCTATAGCGTCTCCCCCCGTCACATACTAAGTCAAATTCATTCCTCATATAAAAAGTTTTAAACTTAACATAAACATTTGTATTAAAACTAGCATACGAAATCTCAATAATTTTTCCATAAACCATTAATGGTATAAAAATATCAGACACACAGTAAACATGTCACAAATCCTTCAATAGATTATAGAATATTTGAATCATAATTAATCAACCTCAATCCAGAATAATATCCTTTAAATTATGTTGAAATTACTGAAAATTTTTAGTAAAAATCTTTGAGATAAATATCTATTTTTCATCAAAACATTTAAAAGCCTCACTATTTATCAAAAATCAGTTCAAAATATATTTTTGAATCAATGTGTCTCATACCACTTTGAAGCTTTTAAAATGAATTTCTTTTTTAAGACATTAATTTCCATAAATATATATACATATATAATGTTAAAACCCTTTTTTAAAACATGTACATTAATGAGAAATATTTAGAAGAATAAATTTTTAAAACATTTAAAATAATATTTTAGTTAGTGTTCTTAAAAAATGAGAGATACATTATTACAAATAATTGAGGTAATCAAAATTTTATAATATCTTGTGAATAAAGGGGTTCATGATATACTATTTCAATGTACATTATATACACCAAATAAATGTGAATTGGTGTATAATAACGAATAAGTCTTAATGGAATGTAGGTTGAGATAAATTCATTTATAAAGACAGTATCCTTCGGTTATGGATAAATGAATGACATAATTATGATTGAAAATTATAAATACACTCAATATGATTGGATATTCACTGTAAATCAATATGAATACATTCACACATATTTTTGTAAAAACAACACCAATAATATGGATGTTTAGCTCAAGGAATAGAAATTGAGTTAAATTTACACCTATCAAGTTTATATCTATGAATTAAGAATTTATAAATTGAGTTATTATGTGTATAAAAGATATATAAACACAAAGGCGATTGGAAATTAATACATAAGAAATTAAATAGAGATTACACACATAGTCAGGGAGTAAAGTAATCAACGATGTTTGCATAAAACCGAATCTGGGGAATTTGAATTTTGAAATTCCCTTAACGTTTGGTAAATTACGAAACATACACCCCATGAAAGAAAGATCATCCAATGATAATGTTAATAACCATAATTAAATTGTATTACTCAATAAATACAATCATTTGTAGTAAATACACTCCTCAAAAGGTAATAGTGGAAAATATATCCTGAATCTCATGGAAAGAAAAGTCAGATGAAACCCCCATACCTTGTACTTTTCCTTAGTATAGGATAGGTTAACCTCCATTATAATGTTGAAATAATTTTTATTAAATTATAAAAGAACCAAATTCATAAATATGATATCATATATGATCTTTTAATATTTCTTTTTTTAATAATATTTCAGTAGTATCATTGTTTTTGTTGGTAACTGATTTATTTTTATTTATATGTTCTGTTACGTAAGTCATGTTTATTATGTATAAGATGTATATGATTAATATTCAAAATGAAATTTAGTTATTAAAAATTATTTTTAATCATAAAATGATAATTATTCATGAATGAATATAATGGAGAATAAATCTCATCACGTTCGTGGAGATGGTAAACCGTACGTACGCACGAGCAACAATATCATTATATTGATGGTGAAATAATTTGTAATTGGATGGTATATCATATATACATAATCACTATAATATTATATATTTTATTTATATCAGTTATACTCATTAATATACCAATCGAAATATTGAAGTGTTTGAATAACAAACTTCACCATGACGTGGAGACAGTAAGCCGTACGTACACACTTATGGAGACATTGTAATTATTAAGATGGATAGAATAATTAATATGGTTGTTCCATATTTATAATAACATCATAATATGTAAAAGGTACTAGAGTTTTTATTTTGGTATTGAAACAAAAAAAAATGGATGTGGAAGAAGAAAAGAACATGATAGAGGGTGGAGAAATTATTACCTCTTCTTCGGGTGTTTCCTTTTGAGTTGACCAAAAGGGCTCCATAGTTTGGATTTCTGATGAAAGTAAGGAATCTAGGTTTACGTAAGGGAAGTTTGGAAGATAATTGGGAAGGTTTTGGCTGAGACAAGTGGATTTGGAGGAGTGAAAGTAATTGAATGGGAAGTACCATTTTATAATAGAGTTGACGGTCAAATTAGGAAAAGGTTGAAATATTATTTTATTATAAAATTATTTTTTCTTTCTAATGGCTCCAAAATGATTTATTTATAATTTAATTTGGATTTGGGTAGAAAAAATTTCAACCAATAGGTATTTAGACTGGTTTAGGATACCATTTTAACCTTATCTTATATATTTAACACTTAGAGAAATAGTTTAACTTTTACCGTGTCTTTTTATATTCCTACTTTATATGGTTAATAAAAAAACTCTAAACATCAAAGAGAACCTCAAGTGGTTCCTTAATAACAGATATAATAGTATTTAATCCCTTTGCATGAATATTATAGTTTTAGGAATATTATATCAACCAATAATGTAGTATTTGTTTTAAAATCTCATATATGTCAATTTTGACACAATTTGATATTTTCATTTTGTGAAAGTCATAACTTCCTAATCACTTCGAAAAAAATTTATCTAATCATCCCTAAAAGGACATATTAACATAAATAATTCGTGGATGGATTCAAAACATATAAATTATATTAATTTTAATATTTATAATATTATATATATTAATATTTTATTAAGAAGTTAATTACAGCATCATCATTATGTCATAAATAAATTTATTTATTTAATCTCTAAAAATTAAAAATAAAATATCATTATATATAAAATATTTTTATATTCCTAATGAATATGTGTAGTCGAATTTATCTTTTGTATAACCTTATATTTAAAACGGTTTAATTAATAATCTTTGAATTTATCTCTTTTAACTCTTTTTTAAATAAAATAATAATAAATGTCCTAATCTAAGCCAAGTTGACCTAAAGGATCATATGTTATTCCAATGGTTTTTTTGTGATAATTACGCTTATCTAATAGAATTAGGACATGTTTTAGGGTAATTATAATATCATTTTTACCTTTAATTACACTATTTACTTTTAACCGTGGTAAAAAAAAGTCAAAAGCTACTACTCACCAAAAATTATTTTCATCTCATTGAACAAAATTTTACATAATGATATTAATCATGACTCTCAGATATTTAAAATACAATTCACAAAAATGTTAAAATTATGTTTCATGCAAATTTACAAATGCTCCTAGAAGGTGGGTAAAGGATTGTAAAAAGTTCAAAAAAAATTTATACATATAATATTATTATAAAATGAATCCAATGAATTTAATTGAACTTATATATTTATTATATATACATTTTTACATACAATAAACTTATATAAAATAAATATTTATTTAAACAAAACATCTATTTTAAACTATAACACAACATTTTTCACTATCCATCAAAAATTGAATGTTTTTTTCAAAAATTCCAAATATTTACCCAATAATAATTATGATATTAAGAATTCAGAAATAAATTTTATTTTACCAAATTAAAAACATAGAATTTTCATTAATTAATATAACATTAATTCCAGTTCTCAAAATCGAAAAGCGTGTTTTTAAAAAGAAACAAAATCAAAAGATTGATATGTGTTTATTTAAAATTAAATTGTAAAATTACATATAATGACCTAAATTGTTTTAAATTATAAAAATATAATATAATAATACTTCCAAACCATTAAAATACATAATTTAACCCAATAAATTATTTTTATTTAAAAAGATGTTTTTATTGAAAATTTAGTATTTCTCGGTATTCATAAAAATATGAAAGTTATCAGAAAAGTACAAAAAATTTATCCGATTTATTTTTATGTCTTGATTATAATGAATAATTTTGTTAAATTAATTTGAATATATAAAATTATAAAATATTGGTATTAAAAAGGGTTTTCCATTAAAAGGTGGTAAAATTTATTTTTTAAAAAATACATCTATTATCTTAAAAAATGAATGTGTTCTTATATTATGTCTAAGAAACACATAATATGGACTCTAAAATTATATAGAGTATATAAAATTCAATATTTAGTAAATACTTATCATAACCACTTCTGAATGGCTAGTTTGGTTAGTCGTGGTGCGCTCAAACTCAGTGTTGTGTGTAGCACAATATGTTGAATTACATTAAAGAAAATAACAAACTATGAAAATTTTGGGAGTTACTGTTTTACATACATGGTTGTCCAACTGTATGCATATAGTTACTAAGTAAAAAATACACCCACATGTAGGTTGAGACCTTTGGCTCTAGTCACCTGCCTCTGGACTTCGGGAGGCGGGATGGGGTCTTCAAAGGATGGGCCCTGTGGGAATGTTCGTGAACATGTGGTATCAATGGTGGTCAGTTATACCTTACAGGCTGATATTATATTTTAAATATTTTGATGAAAATTGTTTAATTTTTCGAGTTAGACTTTCAGATTCAAGGAGTACAGTGTTGGTTCGGCGGCCGACATATCCATACACCAGGAACCTGAATTCTGCTTTTTGGCTCTATAAACGAAAACATTGTTTGCACAAGTGTCTCTTTATCTTATTATTTATTAAGAGTCATCTTACCATGTATAACATTTTTACCGTGGAACATCATGATCTATATAATGATTCTTCCATGAGGATGAGCAGCCAGGATAATGATACGTGATCGTCTGGATAGCCCGCCTAGCGATGAGGTGTTGTTTCTGGAATCGATGTGAGAGATGGCCCCACCAGGTGGTGCAATATTTTTTCTACCACCTTTTGATAAGCATTTACTACCGCCATTACCTCAAAAGGACACGTGCAGGAACAATACCTTTCATGATTTCTATATACAGAGACCTCTTTGGTTTAGGGGAGAGGTGGATCGTAAGGTTGCCGATGACTGGCTGGAGGCAGTGAAACATGTCTTATGCATTGTGAGTACAATTTTTGACCATATGATGATATTAAATGTGAGACTTCTTCAAGGCATTGTCGGGAGATAGTGCAGTCTAACGATTCATACTCGTGACGGGTCGACCCTCTCGTTGGATGACTTTGAGAAGTACTTCTGGGGGATGTTTTTCCAATGACCTTGCACTCTGTGTGAATTCAGTAACTGGTTCACCTACAGTATGCAAGCATATTAGCATATGAGTACTCTTCATGTTATACAGACATCTCCACCTACTCCAAAAATAATGTTTTGGACTATTTCTTCATGGCTCAGACCATTGACCAAGGACTCAAAAGTTAGAATAGGGGATCAATGTTGTATCTCAACATCCATACCCAGGTTGGGGTGCTGGAGCGAGCCATTCATATGGAGAAAGTATTAATGGAGCATGTGCTGACAACAAGAGCTACCAGATGTTTCCAGGTGGTTTAGTCTTCAGTAGGAAGTGGACTGCTGACACGAGGGGCCAAGCGGGCTAGGTCTCTCAGGGGAATCCCCAGGACTCATGGTTGGAAGTGTGGGGCTCCTAGACTCAACTAGGGTGAGGTTATGATTCATGTGCATTGGGTATGGACACATGTCACATGACTACTGGATCCATCATATAGATGACCAGAAGACACTCGAGGGACCACCATGACCGAGGTAGAGGTTCGAGCGAGGAGGTCCGTAGGGAAGAAGAAATGGCAGGGGAGTAGGCAGAGTAGTAGGTGGTGGGAGACAGATTGAGTTTCTACAACCACCACTGCCAGGTGGTCTAACCCAACCTCATGGAGTAGGTGGATAGGGGATGGATTAGCTACATACAGTAGAGGATTATGACCACATCACTCAAGATATGATCCGAAGTACGATCTGTGTCATCTCTAACCTAGATGATGTTCATATAGACACATTTTCAAGTCACTCTTTTCTTTCACTGGATATTATTCGGAGCTCATAGATTATGGCAGAGATGTTTGGCCAGATCCTTACGAATAGAGACACCAATAGGAGGGGATTCTAATATTACACACCGGTGCTGGTAGTGTGAGATTACTCTAGGATGCGAGAGTTTTGACTTGGATCTCCAAGAAGCATCTTCGAGGCCTTATGATGTCATCTTCGGCATGGACTGGTTATCCCTAGTCCATCCTCATATCCACTTTTTTAGGCATACATTGCAGTGTGTTCGTAGAGATGGGACAATTTTTTCCTCTACCAGTGAGAAGGAAACCCTTGCTGCATAGGAATGACTTTCTTGGAGGAGTTTTAAGTCGATCACTCACCAGTTGGCTAGACTCACTCTTTGTGTTGTGGATGAGGGGATTCTAGGAATTCTTGTAGTGGTGGATGAGTACAAGGATGTTTTTCCTAAGGATGTTCCGAGACTACGTCCTCTTAGAGAGGTAGACATTTTCATCGACCAATACTTTGGGATGATATCAATATCCAAACTGGAATATCATATGGCTCCTGTGGAGCTTCGCGAGCTGAGGGTATAGCAGGTGGACTTATAGAAGAAGGGGTTCGTAAGGACCAGTGTTTCCCCATGGGCAGCCCCGGTGCTATTTTCCAGGAAGGTAGACTAGAGTTTGAGGTCATTCATGGATATACGACACCTAAACTAGGTGACCATTAAGAACAAGTATCCACCACTATAAATTGATGACCTCTTCAATTAGCTTGATGGAGCGTGTTGGTGCTTCATGATAGACCATAGATCAGGATATTACACCTTTCGGGTACAGGGTGAGGAATTTCCAAATAAAGCCTTCAGGTGAAGGTATGGCCACTATGATTTATTGGTGAATCATTTCGGATTTTCCATCACCCGAAAAACTGCTCATGGGACTCATGAAGAGGATGTTATATCCTTAAATTGACCGGTTTTTCATGGTCTATATTGAAAACATCTTGGCGTACTCGGCATCAGAGGAGGATCACACTGCACAAATGTAGATAGTCCAAGATACACTCTAAGAGAACCAACATTATAGGAATATCTCGATGTGCTAGTCCGGGATACTGGATGTACACTTTCTGGGACATGTCATCTCAGAGGTTGGAGTTGCAGATTATTTGGCGAAGATAGACGTAGTGCTCATATGGGAGCCATCTAGGAGTGTGAATTAGGTGCAGAGCCTCTTGGGGATTGAAGGATTCTATCAGAGGTTCGTGCCTGACATTAATATAGTGGCATCACAGTTATCATCTTTAACAACGAAGGGATAAACCTTCATGTGCATGGAAAAATGATAGGAGTGTTTTATGATGATGAGGCAGAGACCTACTAGTTCTCCCATCATTAGACTTCCAAAGGAGGTTGTTGAATACGTAGTCTTCCATGATGCTTCAGGGACTAAATTAGGTGGTGTCCTGATGTAGGAGTGAGTGGCGATCACCTACAGCTCATGACCATTGAGGAAAATTGTTCAAAACAACCCGAACCATGACGTAATGTTAGCAGAATTAGTATTTTCCCTGAAGATTTGGAGACACTACTTGATGGGTGAGAGGTTTACAGTTTAATACAACCACAAGAGTCTCAGTTGTTTATTCTCCTAAAAGTACCTGAACCTGAGACAATGATTATGGTTAATGTTCATCCTAGAATATGAAATTGAGATAGTTTATATTTAATGGAAGGGGAACATGGTGGGAGACATGATCAGTAGGGGTACTGGTTTGAAGCGGTTGAGTGAGGCGACAATGGAGTAAGCTGTGATGCAGATATCTGTCGTGGATGATGATGGGGAACCCCACCTTCAGTCGATGACTATTACTCCCCCACTATTGTAGTGAGTTTGAGAGAAAAAACTGGTGGATGTTTACTATGAGACTCGACATGCCCAGTTATCCTCAGGTCATGCTCATGAGGGATTTTTGATAGGTGGGGATGTTGTCATATTTTTCATAAGGAGAACCCTTGTACAAGAATCGTTGCAGGAGGTATTGGGGGAGTTCCATACATCCCCTTTAGCGATGCATCATGGATTAATGAATATGTAATAGGACCTCTGGTGTTAGTATTGCTGGTCCAGAATGGAGAAATCAGTGGTCAAGTTCATCTCATGATGCCTCACTTGTCATCAAGTGATGTTCAAGCATCAGGTTCTAGTAGGCTTCGCCCAACAACTAGTGGTACTGGAGTGGAAATGGTATGGTGTCTTGATGGACTTCCAGATAGTGTTACCACATACATCTAATGGACATGATTGTATATTGGTGATAATTCACAAACTCACCATGTTGGATCACTACCTACCCATCTGGGAGAAGGGACCAGTAGACGACTTTGGATGACTCTACATTCGTGATATAATGAGGCTCCACGGAGATCCATCGACTATCGTGTCATACCATAATGCACACATTACATCCATGTTTTGGAAAGGATTATTGGCGAAATTCGGGACACACCTACTCCTGAGCACAACTTTTCATCCCCAGATGGATGGTCTGACAGAGTAGACCATACAAACATTAGAGGAAATCCTTTATGCTTGCATCATGGATTTTGGCCATAGTTGATAGGACCACCTAAAAATGGTGGTGTTCCAATAAAACAAAATTTATCACTCCCCCATTGGAATGAAACTGTTCAAGGCCTTGTAAGAGTAGACTTCTCGATCATCTTTATGTAGGACATGTCCAAGGGAGTTTGCAATCATGCGTAAAGAGTTGGTACGAGCTACCACTGAGAAGGTTCTGATTAACTAGGAGAAGATGAGGACTATGCAGAGAAAAAATAATTATTATGCTGACAGGAGGTGGAGACCCTTGGAGTTTGAGAAGGATGACCATGAGTTCTATCAGGTCTCACCCTGACGAGGATTGCATAGATTTTTCCAGGGTGAAAGTTTTCTCTATGGTTCATCAGACCTTTTAAAATCTTGAGCAGAGTTGGAGAGGTGGATTACCACCTAACATTCCTCCCATATAAGCAATATGTAATCGATGTTTTCCTCTTGTCACAAATGAGGAGATACATGAACAATCCATCTCATATCATCGACTAAGTTGAGATAGAAATTGACGATGGGGGACGTTTTCAGAGTTCCCGGTGGATATAGGGGATCGATATGAGCGGGTCCTGTATGGGATGTTGATTCCCCTAGTGTGCATTTGGTTACAGTACCAGAATATCTAGGAGAGAACATGGGAGCGAGAGGCTTAAATTCGAGCTCAGTACCCCGATTTGTTTGATTAGCCCATGATTTGGATTTTGGGGATGTAAATCCCTATGGTGGGTAGAATGTAATGTCGCAGAATTTGAATGTAAATTTTTATTTAATTATATGGAATTTTATCGAGAATACACGCTCGGACACCAAGTGATATCGAGGGCCGGTGAGCCTGAGACTGAATTTTTATTTTTTAAGGAATGTTCTGTAAATATTCTGGAAGGTTTTTAAAAAAAAACTATAAACTAGTCATCGGATCAAATATTTGAGGGAAACATTGAACTCAAAACATCGGGATTCACCTAGAACAAACAAATATTCGACCAGAATGGGTCGGAAAAAAATATTAATTTTGGGAGCTTTTGGGAAAATATAAAATAACATTAAAATGATATTTTATTTCATTTCCCCCACTTACGAGAAGCTATATGATGATGCTACTATGAAATAATGAGGTGATTATGAGTTCAATTAATAGATATCATTAATGGATCATAAACCTAAAGCATAATGACATATTAAATGATTAGTAACAGGAATGTTGTTTTATAAATGAAACATCGTTTTGAGGGGGAATGGTAGTGTAACAAAAATGCTGCGACCTATTTTCTATTTATTTTTTTGTGTTGGATGAAATATTATTAAACCATAGAAGTTTCTCTAAAGAATGACCATTGGGTTTTGTCTCCAATAGATAATGATGAATACCATCGACGAACATCGATGAACCCTAACAGATGGAGGACCAATGAAGGCTCGTAGCTTCACCCCTCATTAGATGTAGATCCTGATTCTAGTTGGGGATTATGTTTATGTAGATTTTTCCAATTCCTAAATTAAATGAATAATGAATATCCACCCATGAATAGGTTGATCCACAGATCATGCATTGTTATGGGAGGGCCTCTTTTCAGATTTCACTATCATTTTTTAAAATATCATTCGTTTGATTGATCTAAAATCCCCTGAACATCCAGTACTTTAAACCTTAACGCGGAGGGAATGGGCCAACTAAAACAAGGCCCAAGCACCTTCTCCTTGTGAATTATTTTTGGACTCATTTCCAAATAGGTGTAATGATGAATCTGGGACTATGATAGGGTTGTATGTGGCCCGATAGGCCTAAAGGTGTAGACATATAGGAGATCGGACCACTGGAGTGGACCGAGTGGCCCATTGAAGGTATTGCAGTCAAGGCACAACCAGTGCCGGTTGTTTAAGAACCCAGTTCTAATTATACGGTACAAATTTTTCATTATTATTTTCTTTAGTTTTGTTTTTTAGAAAACAATAAAATTTGGATGCATGATAGGTTTCAGTATGAAACATCATGTACTCCTATGTACACGCCATGTAATCTGGCCATGTAAGATGGGAAGACACAGTGTGTGAGGTTTTTGGCCTAAGAGGGAATAAAAATCCAATACACACCATGTAATTCTATGTATATGTCATATAGTCATGTCAGAAAGGTCGGTGCATGACGTGTAATGTAAGCAGGTGAAGTTATGAACAAAAAAATGATATACAAGAAATGCATATGGATTTACATTCTTTGTACTACTAAATTTTATCTTAAAACATTCATTATCTTTGTTATATTGTATTATGGATAGAACAGCCTCTGGGTGATGAAGAAGGACCAGTGAGAATATTTCCTCCTTCCATTTCATCATCTGGAACTAGATTCGAGTGTTTTTTGTCTCGCATGATTCCTCTTATTAAGTGCTTTGTTCTCCAAGATCTATTCATGATGACTTCTGTTCTTGAGAAAGGTATTTTAGTTTCAATGAATTATATTATTTCATTTCTCTACACCATTATATGCTGATTCAAGGGTCGATGTCTGGTTATATCTCTCGTGTGGCATCATGGTAGGTGGTCTCTCACCTCTCATTAATTTTCATGATGTTTATATGTGCCATTGTGTCTCAAACCTATGTCTTCAACATTTCCTTGAAAGGAAATTGATCCTTCTTACTATGAAATGATGTTGTGATAATGAATTCAATGAATTGAATCCTGTTTAGAATTATTGATTGGTTAAGGGAAACCCTATGGGTGTGTTTCCCTCAATTTTGGGTTTGGTCGTTTCAGCATATGATGTCGATGATAATGCTTTCATTTTCCATTTATGGGTTGTTTAAAATGAACATGGTTACTGGCAGAAATTTTAATTATGTTAGAATTGTGAGTATTGGATTATGGATTTGGGTTTGAGTTTTCCCCTTTGTCATGTAGTTTTTTTAATAAGAAGGATGGAATGATATATTAAAATTATAATTCATAAATGGAAAAGAGAATTGGGTGATATATGGGTTCATCTTAGAACTATTTTACCTTATATCTTTTGTGATACATGGGTTCAGCTTAGAATGTCATGGACAGACTCGACAGGTATTTATTTACATGTCAATACTGATAATTGGTCTTCTTAGTAGCACCATCATGGATGGTATAAATTGGTATAATCCTATAAATAAAGTGATTCCTTGGGGATCCCAAGAATGACCACTAAGGAAAGACTCATTTTACATTACACCAACATTGAGAGTGATACTCGTGCTCCATAGTAGGACCACCGTGAATGGTCTTGTAGGATGTCGTTAGAATTAATCCTGTAGATATACTTGAATTCTAACATAGGAATCTCAAAAATGAACTCAGGTTATACTTAAATGTTGAAAGGGAATGAATTGTGACATGTCTTCCAGACCAAAGCACAAGCTTGATTTTAGAAATTACATACTTTCTAGGAGGTCTTTCAGACTTTTTTTGTTCGTTCCTTGCTATGGGGAATGTTTAGATTAGGCTGGGTTCTAAGATTTAAATACATTAAGTAAATGAACTATTAATGAATATAGTAAACTCTATAAATGACTACCAGTATTTATAGGATTGTTTACTTCTGATTGCATACTAGTTTACTATATTTCATTACTATACAAAACTATTGCATATACTCACTAACTGATTGGCATAGACATTTGGTGTTTGCATACTAGGATTCATTTCTCACACACATTTTGGGTAACGTTTATGGGCCGAAAGAAAATATATCTCTACGGGTGTTGATAGGGGAAAGATACATTTCACATGTACTTTATTGTTTCTAAGGTGTAGGAGAGAATGAGTACAAGTCTAGGCTTCCAATGCTATTGAGTCTCATTTTTTGACTGTACTTGGGTATTGTAATGTAATTGATCGTTGTAAATTCTGTATTCACTATTTTAATAGGACATGTGATGTAAATCATAATTTTGATATTAAAAACATTCTGGCTATCTTGATCTTAAATCTTCGGTTGTTTACATCAGTTTCATATTGTTTTCTACTTCTCCTATTGCTGTTATTTATGCCTCTCTATTACACTCTGCCAATGGGGTCATAAATTCCCCACTATCACACCCTAGGCCCTCACTACTAGTCAAAAACCTTTGGCTTTAGGGGAATGGGCTTGAGGGAAGGTGACTGACATGATACGGTGCACCTTTAAGTGGCATATGGATCTGGGATGCTACAAAGTGGTATTAGAGATTTCTATCTTCTTTGACATACAATTTGGAGAAAATGTATTTGATAGGGAGGAATGGGGATTTGGTAATTAGTTGTACTCGGAAGTATCTACCCTATGTAGAGGAAAAACTCAAACTCTGTAGAATTTACATGGGCTTTAAGATTTTTATATATTACAGTTGATTTGATTTCACCGTTGGCTGACACACTTGATTTATTACATTACTATTGATGCAATTATGGGTTTCATTTTAGTTTGCAACCTGATAAGATGAGAGTATGTGATCTCATTCATCATATAAGAAACTATTATAATCGCATTCCATTCATTATACAATTCCATATAGGATCCATTAGTTATTCCTGATGTTTTCATAGAAGATAGGATAGGTATGCATACTGTCGTCATAGGATTATTTTTATGGGCTATGGATTTGATTGAATCGATGCTAAACATTGGTTCCAAAGGTGTATAGGCTCTCTTGGATTGGAAATTGGATGATCTTGTTTCAGTTTCTATCTATGTTAGTACCAAATCATGTTTTTATTGGGTTCCAAACAATGATCTGTGGGGAGTATGGGCCCTCATGTATCAGAATTTGGCATCTTGTTGGTTGGATTAAGGCAGAACATAGGTTTGCTAGAAAATATGGAGTTTCTGTCCTGAAAACCATGTATACACTGTGTGTAGTCTAGCCTAACAAGCCGTGTGATCTTCTGGTTTAGGGAAGCATGTGTTCTGCATTTTATGAAGAAATTTCCTTGGATCATGTGTACACGTCGTTTTGTCCATTACCGTGCAACATCTCATTTGAGGAGGGATCATGTGTTGTCGATCCTTGAGTAGGATACGTTGTTCAGCTAGAGTATAAACCATGTGCAAGTGGACTGTGTATCTGGTCGTGTGGCTAATTTCATGCGCGGATGAAAACATTTGATGTATATTCCGTGTCTAGGGTGAACACGACCTGTGGTCTTACACTAGAAGAACCATTCTATTCAAGCCGTGTTGTAGTACATGGGTAGTAAAGAATATCAATTACACATCATGTCTCATGGGGAGCATGCCATGTACATGGGGTGTTACATGGTCATGCTGGCCAGACAAACACGCCCATGTAGAGTACTAGAAGATCATGCCGTGTACTCCAATTTTGAAAGACATGAATGTTTTTCCATCCCTATACTATTTTACAATTGAGAGTTGTAGTTTACTCTTTATAAAACATGTATTATGGTGTTTGTGTTTTACATTATAGTGAAATGCCACCGAGAAGACCCCGAGAAGTGATCCATGAGAGTGGTAGTGAGTATTCACCGGATGTGGTGGGGATGAGCTACCAATGGATCTTCCAGCTATAGAAGTTGTGGCGTGAGCCGTTATACCGGACGTGGGTGCAGACGCACGGTTTAGAGAACGGTTTTTAATGATCATGCAGAACTTCTAGGGAGAACCTCAGGCTGCCACATCAATGGAAGAGCTAACAAGAATATTCCAACATCAGCATCTATCTACATTTTCATGATATGGAAGATGAAATGTCACAAAATCATTGCTAGATTCAGTGTTGACTATCTACAAGCATTTAGAGAATCCTCTTGAGAGGAGGGTCTAGCGAGCAATGTATATGCAGCATGGTCCTTCCAAGAGAAGGTGGGATGTTATCACTCAGGAAAGACATCATCAAGATATGACATGGGAATAATTTCATGTGTCCTTCAATGATTATTATTTTCCTGAAACACTGAGGGCTGACTGAGCTTGAGAGTTCATGCACCTGAAGAAGGGCATACTGTCACTTATGGATTATTCTACCATATTTATGGTGCTTCAGTAATTCACACCTATTCTAATGGGTGATGATGCATAAAAAGATATAAATTTTGAGGATGGTCATCGGTACGTTATCTGATCACAATTTAATGTCTTCAGGATGCCTTATATTTCTACTATTGGGAATCAGGTGCTAATTACCGAGTGCAACCTACGGGAATCTGGTAGTGCAATCCTGGGTGGTTTAGCACAAAGATCTGATACTATTTCGACCGGATTAAAGAATTTTAAATTGGATTTTTCTCATAGGGATACGAGAAACCAGAACCTCCCTTCCGGTAGAATGGTAAAGTGATACCAGTGCGGTAGGTCAGGACATCTGAGGCCATACTGTCCGAAGGACCCAGTTGAGAGCCGATATTGTGGTAAGATGGGCCATGTCAAACATTTATTTAGGATGTTTTGATTGGTGGCTAGTGAGAGAGGTTCCGTACCGACTCCACATACAGGAACATGGTTAGTAGCTTCTCCCTATTCTGGAAATTGGATTATGTCAGGGCATGCAGGCCTAGGTGGTTGTTGTGGCTGTGGTTTCTGGACCCAAGTATCTCAAGGATAGTAGGCCAAGTGAGCATAGTGTAGTTAGGCTATGTTCGAGGGCTATAGTACTAGTCAAACGTAAGTAGTTAAACATACCCATCATGAGCAGGATCCCAAACCTTCTATTGTAAGAGGTACTATTCTATTCATTTATGATTTTTCTTCTTCACTTTTTGATACTAGTGCAACACATAGTTTTATATCTATTACCTATGTGAAAATCCTTTGGCTCTGTGTTTCTACTAATTATGATGTTATGACTCTAGATACTTCATTATGGATTAGAATAGTAGTTGTGCGTATGTGAAAGGAGTGCCCCCTTGAAATTTGTGGCTATCACTTTCTATGGAACCTATATATGATTGATATGATGGGATTTGATGTCATTCTTAGAATGTACTGGTTGGTTCCTTTTTGTGCATTCATTGAATGATATTTTCAGTGGGTGTGTTTTACGTCACTAGAGGGTGGGTCATTTCTATAAAAGGTCGAGTCAGACATCCAGGCTAGC
This sequence comes from Viscum album, assembly GCA_963277665.1. Classification (NCBI taxonomy): domain Eukaryota; kingdom Viridiplantae; phylum Streptophyta; class Magnoliopsida; order Santalales; family Viscaceae; genus Viscum; species Viscum album. The sequence continues at coordinate 1,149,182,219 of OY728148.1, forward strand.
CAAGATGGACCGGAGCATCGTGGGATGGGTGTAATGTCATCTTAGATCGCGAGTTTATAATAGGATGATCAGGGAACATGTATGGATGATTTTCCTTAGTGATTGATAATTTTAGGGACGTTTTCCTGGATAACTTTCCAGGATTACCTCCAGTTAGAGAGGTGGATTCCACTATTGATCTAGTGCCAGGAGCTTCACATATATCCATTCATCTGTAAAAGATGGCTACGACAGATAAACAAGAGCTCAAGAGGATGTTGGAAGATCAGGAAGCTACGAATTTTCTCTGACCCATCACATCGCCTTGCGGTTCACTAGTCCTTTTTGTGAAGAAGTCAGACCGTACTCTTAGGCTATGCATGGACTATCGAAAAATAAACCAATTGACGATTAAAAACCAATATCCCTTACCGTATATTGATGATCTATTTGATCAGCTTTGAACAAAATGAGTGTTCTCAGATATTATCTAAAGGGCAGGATGTCAGCATGTACATGTTCGACTAGAAGGCATATATCGTATAACATTTCATTGATGGTATAGTCTTTATGAGTACTTATTTATGCTATCTGGTCTCACGAATGCACCAACTGTCTTCAAGGAATTGTTGAACCAAGTGTTTCATCCTTACCTAGATTTCTTTATGGTGGGTTTTGGGGATGATATCTTTGTGCATTCTCATAATCGAAATAACGATGAAAAAAACCATGAGATCATTTAGAATACACCGAGAGAGCATCAATTTTGTTATAAGCTCAAAAAATGCCACTTCTGGATGGCTTAGATCCACTTCCTGGTTCACGTCATCTCAGAGACTTGAGTATTAGTGGACCCAGATATGCTGAGGGTAGTAGTACCTTGGAGCAGCCCATGAACATTTTTGAGGTGCATAGTTTCTAGGGGATAGCTTGTTAATACAGTAATTTAAACATGAAATCTCATGATTAGAAGCACCGATAACGGGTTTTAATAAGAATGTTTATAAGATTGACTGGTCGTATTCTTGTGACGTATCCTTTCAGGAGATGAAGTGACATTTCACATTAGCGCTGATACTGATATTTGCAGATCCAGTCAAGAGATACACGGTGTACTATGATGCATCAGGTATCTAGCTTGGAGTAGTTCTTATGAAGAGAGATCCATTAGTTATGTAAGAGTCTCAGCAATTGAGGCCACAACGGAGTAACTAACTAACACATGATCTGGAGTTGGATGCAGCTTTTCATGCCTTGCGATGTTGGTGACATTCTTTATTGGGAGAGAGTTTCGTGGTATACAGGGAACATAAAATTTCTCAAATAAATTGTCACACTATGTGGTTTGAAACTTAGATATAATCAGTGGTCCAAGTTCCTATAGTCCATCGAATTTGAGTTTTCCTACACTCAATGGAGGTAAATATAGTGGTCGATGGATTGAGTAGGAGGACCTAGATACATGCAGTGCAGGAGGCCAGTAGTGAGTAGAATGTTATGGCTTTATTCTCTAATATGCATTTTGTGGTGTACAATAATCCTAGACAGACTTACATTTCAACATTGGGTGTTACCTCTACCCCAGTGGATAGAGTCAGGATGAGGCAGATATTAGATTTTGAAATCCTAGTTCAAAGGTAGTTTTTGGTAGGTGAGAACCCTCAAATTGGATAGACAATGGGAGAGGATGAATTTCTACGTGTCCAAGGACATGTGTGGGTTACAAGGGATATGGGTGAGGAGATGATGCTGGAGATTCATGCATCAACATGGGTGGTGAATCCCGAAGCCACTAAGATGTATCGTGACTTGCATAGTTAGTACTAGTGGTCGAGGATGAAGAATGAAGTAGCTAGTTTTTTTTGAGGCGTTCCACATTTTTGTAGGGGAAACAGAAACAACAATGGATATCTAGAATTATACAACAGCTGTCCATTCCTGAGTGGAAATTGGATGATGTAGCGATGGATTTCGTGATGGGGTTACTGAGTTCCTTTATAGGCAATGATGTTGTGTGGGTCATAGTTGACCAGCTTACGAAGGTCACTCACTTATTACTGATCAAGGAGAATTTTGGTTTTGATGAACTCATGAAACTATATATTCTAGAGGGGCTACAACATCATCGGGTTCCACATTCTATAATTTCATATAGGGATACCCGCTTTACATCTCGTTTCTAGAATAATTTTTAGAAGGTGTGAGGTACAAAGGTGATTTTGAGCACAACTTACCACCCTCAGACAGATGGTCAGTCAGAGCATATGATTCATGTTCTGGAACACATGTTCCATGCATGTTTCCTTGATTTTGATGGATATTGGGAAGAACATATACCCTGATTGAGTTCTCCTATAATAATAGATTCCAGGATAATATTTAGATGGTGCTGTTTGAGGCATTGTATAGTAGGCTATGCCGATCACCCTTGTGATTGCTGGAGGTAGGAAAGGCAGCTATGCTGGGACCTCTTCATACATAGGAGACTACTGAGCAGGTTCACATGATTCAGATACTGATGGCAACTGCATAGTCTCGTCATAAATATTATGATCATCGACGAAGATGGCCTCTTGAGTTCGAGGTTGGGGATCTGGTATTCCTATGCGTCACCCCGGGAATGGAACACTAGAGGATCTGGAGACAATTTATTATTTCATTGTGATAGGTCGGACCGTTTGAGATTATGGAATGTGTCAGGAAGTTTTTTTATCCGTTATGGTTTCTTCAAAGGAACCAAGACATGCACGACCTCTTCCATGTATCTGACTTATGCCATTATCACTCAAAATCATCTCATGTTTTTTCATCCTATGGAAGTGGACGTTCAAGATGATGCATCCTTTGGAAGCATAAAATTTGTATATTTGACAGGAGAACGAAGGTTCTCTGAGGCCGGTCAGTTCCTCTTGTAAGGGTTCTATTGCACCACAAACGAGTACAAGATGAGACTAGGGAAAGGTAGGTCGACGTACATGCTCAATGGCCGGAGTTATTCTCTGTTATCCCATCACCACCCTTGGAAGGGAAATTTGGGGAAGAATTTCTATAAAGGTGGAATTTTTAATAACCCCGTATTAATTATGAGGTATTGTTTCTTTGATTTTTCTTTTCCTTTGTGTTGTTTTTTAGAAAACTAGGAAATTTTAAAAAAATGAAATCTTTTGGTTGAACATGCCATGTAATCTAATGTACACGCTGTTTAATCTGGCCATATAATATTGGAAGACACTGTGTGTGAGGTTGTTGGTATGAGATAGATGAAAAAGTCACTAAAATCCATGTAAATCTATGTACACGTCGTGTAGTTATGTCGGCAAGGTCGGTGCTAAATGTGTAAAGTAACTCAGAGAAGTTATGAATAGTTAAAAGATATATTTGTTATTTATATGGATTTACAGGATATGTACTAATAAATTTCGGCATATAACAGGTAGCAACATCATTTTCTCTTCTTTTGGACAGAGGAGCTATAAGGTGAAGAAGAATGAACTGCATGAATATTTCCTCTTCCCGTTTCACCATTCGAAACCCGATTAGAGTGTCATCAGTCTCATTGGATTCCTCTCGGTAAGAGATATATTATATATGAGACGTTAATGGTGACTTATTTTCATGACTATGTTATTTTATGTTGAATTATTTATCTTTGTTTTATATCTATGCCATTATAGGATGATTAAAGGGTTGATGTCTTGTTATATCGCTCGTGCGACATCGAGGTAGGTGGTTTCATGCATCTTGTTAAATTTAGATATTTTTATATGTGTTATTGTTCCACACACCCATGTTTAGGGCGTTTCCTTGAAAATATAATTGATCCTTATTTAATAAAATTCAGTTTTGATATCAAATTCAACGAATTGAATCTCGTTTAGCAATTTTTATTGGTTAAAGGACACCCCTTGGGTGCATTTCCCTTAGTTTTCATTTTGGTATTTTTTACCAAGGATGTAGATGGGCATGTGTTCATTTTCCATTTTTTGGTTGTCTAAAATGAACTTTGTTATTGTCTAAAATTGAAATTGTGTTAGAATTATGTGTATTTCATTATTTCTAAAGGTTTGTGTTGGCCCCTTTATCATGCATTTTTTTTTCTTGGTAAGGAGGATGGAATGTTATATTAAAATTTTGATGGATAAATGGTAAATGGAATTGGGTGATATAAGGGTTCACCTTAGAATTCCATGAATGGACTCACTGGATTATTGTACCTAGCTCCTTGGTTGATACACGAGTTCATCTTAGATCCCCATTGGAAAAATTGAGAGGTATTTGTTTGTATGTCATTAGTGACACATTGTTTCCCTAGTAAAACCACCAGGGATCAACTAAATTGTAATAAACTTATACATATAGTGATACCTTGGGGTTCCCAAGTAGGACCACTGAAGAAGGACTTCATTGATCTTATACCAACATCAATATTGATAGTCAGGATCCCTATTAGGACCACTAAGAACGGATACATATGATGATAGTAGAATTACACTTGTACTGATACTTGAATTACAACATAGGAATCTCATGAAAGGTCTCAAGTTATACATAATTGTTGAAATGTAATGAATTGTGACATGTTTGAGAAGAAAACAACAAGATTGGGGCCAGACATTGCAAACTTGTTAGGAGGTATTCTGAGACTTTTTTTGTTTATACTTTTTTACTAGGAATGTCAGACATATCTCAGGATCCAAGATTTAATTAAATTAATTAAATGAACTACTAATGTATATAGTAAACTCTATAAATGAATAAAAATATTTTTATAATTGTTTACTTCTGAGTGCATACTAGTTTACTGCATTTCATTACTATACACGATTGATTCATATTATCACTACCTGATTAGCACAGACCATTGGTGGTTGCCTACTGGGATACATTTATCACACCCTGTTTGGGTCATGTTTTTGGGCCTAAGAAGGCAATACTGATGCATGAGTCGATAAGGTAAATGCTCCTTTTAGAGGTACTCAATTGTTTCTTAGGATTTGGAGAGAATTGGACCAGGCCATGGATTGTGATGTTGTCGAGTCTCATTTTGTTTTACCGTACGTGGGTATTGAATTATACTTGATCATAGTATATCCTTCATTTTCTATTTTCAAAGAACATTTGACATGATGCATATTTTTTATATTACAAAACTTCTGGATATCGTGATCTTAAATATTTAGTTTTTTACTTTAGTTTCATATTGTTTACAGCATCATATATTTTCATTATTAATTCCTCTATGTTACACTCTTCCAATGAGGGAATAGCCTCCCCAGTATCAAACCATAGGACCTTGATGCTAGTCAGAAGCCTTCTATGTATGGGGGAATGTGCTAATGTCCATGTGAAAAAACTGGTATGGGGAACCTATTAGTGGCATCTAGATTCAGGAAAAAACTGGTGGCCAACCTCACCGGCCATTTGGAGGAGGCGAAGCCACCAAGTGCACAACGTGATGGAAGAGGTGATCAGACCTTGCCGCCAGTGTGGAAGAGGAAACATGCCCGTGTACACCATAGTAGAGGATGTCACGGTAGAGGCGTGGCCATCCCGACATTACGTGGAGGCACCGACCCACATATTCATAGTCTTGAAAATCTGTGGTCAGTCAACTGTAGAAGACATAGGCCATGTAGATGAATTGTGAGGCAGGTAGGGGGCTGGCCGGTGGATACTGTGTCACAAGAGAACACAACTAGTCTACACCTGGAGAACCAGGATCCTTCTTATGAGTCGCTCCCCAGCCAATGGGAATGGATGAACCCACACCCAGTGCTCTAGACCCATACTAGCAGGCCAGACCCACACCCTTCGGGCTAGCCCAGATGAGAATAGGATGTTGGGTGACCCAACGGGCTGGACTATCGGCCAAACTAGGCAGGATCCAGCGAGTCCCATTAGGCCTCTCCCACTGGCAAGGCAAGACGAAACCTACTCTGACCCGAACCAGGGGAGGTCGTGTAAGTCGAGTAAAACTGGGGTTTTTGGGACCACCTGGATAGGTGGGTTGGGTTGGTCTGACCGGGTCAGACGGGGCACAAACACAACAAGCCCATGCTTACTAAATCTCTAATATCGTGTAAACCATGTGTTTGATAGATGAGTTGTTTGAAATTTTGTGACCCTATGGACAATGTGTATCTTTAGATATGATCAATGGAGACTTAAAATATATTAGAGACATGAAAAATTTCATGTGGATAGATTATCCCAAGCATGTTATCTAAGGAACCCTATAGTTGGCTGAGACCTAGTGACTTCCCACTATTGATTTTGTGTGACTCGACTATGGCCCAGTAGGAAGCATCACTATGTGACTCTGTAGACACATGGTTGGAGTGAAATTGTGTGACTTGGATGTCCCATGGTACACAATGGGGAGGAGTACCTCAGTTGGCCCTGGGGGGAATCAGATCGATGTAACATTGCAGGCCCACGGTGGGAGTTAGAATGTGTGACTCATTAGACCCAAGGTACATGACGGTGATTCGTTCCTCAGTAGTCCATGGTCAGTTAGAATCATCTTTTATGTGATCCTGGAGGCCCACTATACTCATAGTGGAAGATTTATCCATCATATGAGGTGTTTAATGATATAAGTGATGATTCATCAATCACTACCTGAGATGTATAGCTAGTTTGAGATGTCTTGTTCTTCGTGCATGTTCATTGTGGTTGTGGTTCGTTCTTTTGCTTCATACTCATGATTTTTTCTTATGAATAATTCATGGTTTCACGATTTATTATTTTGACTTTTCGCTGTGTTCTGGGGTCCCCTAGTGAGTATTTATTACTCACCCATGTACGGTATTCACCCGCACATGTTCGGTCTAGTGTAGAGGACCGATGCATCGATAGAGGACATAGTAGCCTAGGACCAGACATGGCCCAGTAGAATCAGGAAGACATGACATACTACTTCATCTTCTAGTAGTTACACTACTCTTAACTTCATGTGGGGTTTACAGCAGATAGATACCAAAGTCACTCTGTAAATTTCTATTATCAGTACTTTTTGTTGGGTTTGTGTTCCGACACACAAGTTTTCAATTGTACTAGTAATCAACATTTGTTTTAGTATACTTATTTTCCCCTGTCGGTTTGTGGGACACCGTTGGGTGTGTGTGTGTGTGTGCATATATGTACTCAGGAAAATGCCTCTCACATGCAGGTTGACTCTTTCAGTGCTAGTCTCTAGCCCCTGGCCTTCGGGAGGCAGGAATTGGGTGGTCATGGCACCATCTCTGGGGGACGGGTCATGACAAGATATTATAAATATTAAAATAAATTTTATTGGATAAAATTTATTCCATACAAGAATTTTTATGATATATTTAACTTATTGTAGATGATAAAATTGAGTTGTTTGAAAATTATATTACTGTCAAGAAATTTTTTAAATGTAAACTTATGAATAGTGTTAGAATTGAAACTATATGTATTTTAAAATATCAAATAGTTTATTAAATTTAATAAAATTCCTAAAAATATAAAACGCCACCAAATGGATATGATAAGTAATAATATATCATAAATGACACATTTTTTTTTACATTTGACATGTTTTTGTAATTATATTAGATAGAAAATCATAAAAAACATGATATCACAGTGAGATTAAAAATGGTTAAATAAGGGTTAAAAAGATAAGGGTAAAAAAATATTCAAATCATGTATAATATTAAATGGAATATTATTTTTATACCGAAAATCATATTATCTTATAAAATAAATTAGTTTATGACAATTATAATTTAAATTTAATTTATATTAACTTTATAATCTAAATAATTCCATGGGTGTCCCTCCCATCTAGTATAAAAATGAACCCATTCCTATCTATTACATGCAATTCTAAATCCATTTGGATCCATCAATCTATACCAAAACATTTTCTTATAATCCCTACCCACATTTTGTCGCCTTATATTAGATAGAACAACATCCTAAGAGGTGTTAATGTGTTCTTCAAATGTGATCAACCCTAACATATTTTTTTTTTATTTAATTGTATCTATTTTATTTCTTCATACACCTCCTTTAAATCCATTAATACATGAGGAACTGACACCTAATTTATCCTAAATTTACTGATTTTTTATTATATTAATACCGTCACCCAAATCCATATCCATGTTCATCAAATGGGAAATGAACATTTCGTTTCTATGTACAGCGAACAACCGCATAAGGAAACGATATAGTTAATTTAAAATTACTATCTTTCAAGGCTAGTCATAGTGATAGAATTAATATTTTTATATGATATTCATGACATTTTTATCTTTATAAGTGAATAATATAGAAATTATGTTCTTACCTTAAAATAACATATAAATGATAATGGTGTTCATGCGTATGTGTGAACTAACACATCCACAAAGGGGTGTGAAACATTTTTATTCAGCAAGTCATTTGAATAATATATACAATTTTATTTAAATTATTATTATGAAGTTACTTCTATTATGATCATTATGGAAATAAAAAATATTATTATCTTTATTTCTATAATGATCAATGAAAAATGGAAATGGTACTCATGCGTACGCACGACCTACTGTCTCCATGATTATAACATTGTTCATTTTTCATACCATAAATGAATGATGGACTTATGACCACATAGAATATTGAAAACATACCAAATTCATATTTGACTCTTGTACCGAATATCGACAAAAGGTCTGATATGTACATTAATAATTATCTTATTGTTATAGCATGATAATAAGTGATATAAAAGGAATAATGAACATGAAAATGGTTCCCAAGATTGTATAATATGATCTATGTTTATTATTGGGGAATAAAAAGAATGTATGAGATGATTCAAACTCGTGGTATGGGATTTCTTCTTATTCTCCTTTTATAGAGGCATTTCTTGATAATAAGAACCTTTATTCATTTATAAGGATTATATGTTACCACTATAGAATTTGATACCATAATTTTATCTATACTGATGTTTTTTATTATTTTAACAAATTTATAAATTCATGGATATTATTATTTAAATTTTCAATGTGGCATGGGGCACCATGAATGTTTAAATATTTAATTACCAAATTTTTTCTTCATGATATAATTTTTTATATTTATTTATATGGACAAAAAATGAATACACATGAAATTTTATTTCTATAATGAATTCCATTCAATGATTCAATTTTTTTTAATAGGAATAATTTTACATCCTTTACCCAATGAAAAAGGAACTGTTTTTCTTGAATATGGAGACAACAAATTCTTTGATAGCAAACCTATTATTTGATACTTAGATTACTTTACACATCTAATGTTCATAAAAGGAAAATAAATCCCTTATTCCTTATTTGGGTATCTTGCTATTGAAAATGGGTTCTAAAATATAAATTAAATGTTTATTTCGATTGTTTTTTCATATGGGATTAGAAGATGTTTTCAAATGGGTTTTGTGATGAACATGTTTAATACATGAAATGGTGCATGAGAATTATATGAAATGTGTTAGCCTAATATAGAATATATGAAGGGTTAATCACAATTATAGCTCCTAGGTGATGCTGTAACAGCCTATATGATTGGTTTATACCCATTATAGCTCAAAGAGGAGCCTGTTATAGCATATATGAAGGGTTGAGCCCCATTATAGCTCATTGGTAACCCCAATATAGATTATACGAATGGTGATCCACATTATAGATCTCTAATTTATTTGTTAATAATAATATTGGAAGTTGGAAATATGTATATTCCAATAAAAAAAGGTTTGAAAGGGTTTTATTTATATTATACTATAAGTCACCTAATGAAGTTATAATTTTATTTTATTGGTTTTAATGTTTTTCATTAAGAAGAAGGTATAGGTTTTATTCATGTGAAAATAATTTGATTCATCCACTCAATGAACACTAAATGGGTTACCATATTTTAACTAAACTAATTTATTATTTATATTTATGTCCCTAACTACGATTTTTGTGCTCATTCCAATTTTTTAAATTGTTTCACATGATTTAAGGGATATTATATTTAAATATGGAATCAAGGAAACGTTATAATGATAAAACATAAAAATAAAATCTGTTTCATTTTATGAAAAAAATTGTCGATGAAACAAATACTATTTGAAGTGTCAACATGTTATATCTATGGTTTTGTTATGTATTATTTATGGAATAGTTCTCTAAATCTGTAAACCTGAAAAGATCCTCAATGTGAATTCTTGACATTAAATTAGATTAAATAATTTTTAATGATGTGGCTTTAATGTTTCTATTAGAGGTTGGTCCATATGGCCTTCAAAAAACATGTTTACCACATATTTTTTTATTAATTTTTAATGATTTGATTAGTTATTCTTGTACTTTTTACTAATTAAGTTCACATTGGTATTTTTTAGTTAAATTTATTATTAAATAAAATTATCTAATTAAAATAGTATTTTTAGCCATTAAATATTTAATTTATATATTACTTTAATTTTATAGTCTATTGTATTTTTATTTAGTTTGATGATTTTTGTCTTCATATTTAATAATTTAACACTTATTAATTTTTTAGTTAATCATGTTATTTGATTATAAATAATGTAATTTATAATTAATAATTCATCTACTAAATATTATTAAATTATTCCTTCTAGATTAATTCTATTAATTATAATATATTTTATCATGCTCAATTATTTTTATTAGTTTTTATTTACATTTTTAGTTTTAGTTTTTGTTTATAGATTTTAGTTTATGTGATTTTTGTCGTCATTTTAATTAATGATTATTTAGGTCCTTAATTTACATTTTATATTTTAGAAAATTAATTTAAAATAGTATTATAGTTTTTCTTAATTTTTTAAATTATTTTAATAAATTTCGGTTTTTAATTAAATATACAGTTGGTGTCTAATTAAGTTTTTACATCACAAATTTTATTACAGATTTTTGGTAAAATAGTTGTGTCAATCTATTGTACCACTAGTTTCCACATCATAGTTATCCATTCACGGTCTCACCAGTAATTTCATTCATAGTTCCACTGTGAATTCGGCTTTACAGTCTCATATAATTTAGGCACTGTTTTCCATTTTTCATTCACAATGTCACTGTAATTTGAGTCACCGCAACACTCATGCATTCCCCATCTATGACACCATTGTTTCTTCCCAACATCTCCACCCCGTATCCAAAAGAATTCCATCAAATAAAATCACACAATTTCATAAAAAAATCAAATCATATCTGCAAAAAATTTCACAACTAAAACTATCGAGATTTACAAACTCTCTCACAGATATGAAAACCCTGAATCTGCCGCTGTATGGGATGGATTTTCGTTCCTCCAGCTGAAGTCGTGTTGTTGTGATGTGCCACTATAAGCCTCCATCATCTCTCACTTTTAGTCTGAGTATGAGTTTCCAAGGGAATGTTGGTCACACAACTTTCAACCAAAATTTACAGTTATGAAATTTTTTAAAAACCTTCCCAAGGAGGAGTCGGGGTTCCTCATCTCGAAGTCATGGATGGAGTGTGAGGGTGAGAAAATCCCACTTCTGGTACCTGGATCTAGAGAAACCAAGAATGCAACATTTTATGAAGAATCTCGAACTATGTCGCTTCGTTGTCGCTGTGAAGTAGGGTCGAGGTCGGGGCTTGTCCACTGCAGAGTTGAGATAGATATTTACTGTGATATGAGACGTCGCACCACCTTGGTGTGGAGTGGTCTATTGATGTGCTTCTCCTTCCTAGAGAAGTAACCAAAATCCTCCCCCCACCCCCATGGTGCGATTGAGAAGAATACATGGGGGAAATTCAAATAATAATAGTCAATAATCAATTAATGAAATAAAAGATGATATATAATAATATTAATAATATAAATAAATTAATAATAATATAATAGATTATAGAACTAATTATTTAATTAAACTCTAATGTTAAATTGAATTATTTAATTAAAATAAATAAATTTAATTAAATAATTTAATGAATGTAATACATATATATTTAGATCTTTATGAATTAAATAATTCTAAAAAAATTACAAATATATACAATGTTATAAATTTTAATAAAAATATTTATTGTAATAAACATAAATAATAATAATAAATACATAAATATTAAAAAATACTAATAATATAATAATTACTAAACATTTAATTTAGTAAAATTAATATTTAATCAGCTTCATAATTAAATAAATATAGATAATAACTTGTAAAAATATTAAATAAAATAACTTAGATGAAAAATAATATATTAACTAATAATTATTAAATTAAATTCAATAACATTTAAGAACTATTTAATGTAATAGTTTATTTAAAAGATTTGTTTATTCATTTTTCTGTTTCAACTATGCAGGATCATGATGGAGACTTCATTTAATCCAGGTTCACAGAAATAACTCACTGGGATTTAGTTACATGGGAAATGATAGAGCGACGTGCATTGAAAAAATGATTTCACATGTGTGTTGCATATGTGAAGGATATTTTATGTATTGGAAAATAATGGGTGACATGCAGAGGGTGATAGTATGTTTAAAATAGAGTAGTGAGAACAAAAGAGGGCGAGTGATTTTAATTTGATACATTCGACATACACTTCAGTCTAGAGGAAGAGGGGCAACATGTGGAAATTCTTAGAGTGCTTCTCGGAGAACCACTTTTTGGAGACCTGAGGTCTAGGAGAAGTAGCAATTCAGGCTTGAAGAGGAAGATCTCTTCATATGTTTTCCTCAAAATTTCTTTCTTGTAAACAAATGATTTAGGATTAAGTAATAGAGATGATGTTTTGTTAATTCTTCTAGTTCGGGGGTTTAATTGATTCTGCTAGTTTTCGTTCTTTTTTTCCTTCTAACTATCATTTTAAATGTGATCATAAATGATCAGAGAGATCAGCTTTGAATGCATTCAATTTCAATGTACCACTAGCATTTAATCTCAGAACTCCCTAATCAATTGTTGAGTCTGATTATGTATTAATCATCATAAACATTTAAATTGAAACAAAAACTAATGAAATTACAACAGGTTTGTTCTGAGGTATTTTTAAAACTATAATTCTCACAATTGATTAATCTTAGAGAATCTTACTCCATGATTTTTCATATTTTATTGTTTATCTCCTTGAGAGTGAAATAAACCACTCCTTTTTAAGGGTACTAGTTGTAGTCACTATAGTGAGTAAGAATATTTTCCGAACCAGTAGAATGGATATCATTTCGTGGATGTATTTCTCTTGATTTTTTTCTTATCGTCATTTTATATATCTGTTACTTATATTTTTTAGCCTATTTGTGTATTCATTATAGTTTTGAATAAAAACTAAAAAATTTTGTGGTGTTTGATTCATGCCTTATGATTAAAAATAAAAAAATAAAAAATAGAAGATCTATGACAATACTGACAACAGTGGGACCTTTTTGAAGGTCTTTAGAAGAATTGTTGTCATAATTGCATTCTATTTGTGTTCGGCCCTACTTTTCACATATTCTATAGTAAGTAAGAATATAAATAATTAAGCATTGACCAACTTCAATGATGGTACATGTCTTATTTTTGGTGTCATAGCCGGGAAAGTCATGAGCCATTACTTTTCTAAAAAACATAAAAAAACATATAAAAACACAAAAAATGTGAAAATTGTAAAACTGTAAAAAAAATAGGGTTCATTTACTACTGAATTTCTACTGTTTTTTGTGTTTTTAAACTGTTGTTATTTTGACTATTGTGTTGTCTGGAAATGTTATTACACTTTGCATGAGTACAAAAGTATTCATTGTTATATTAGATACTTCAAACTCTAAACTATACAAACAATTGGCTGGTTCTTTAAAAAATATTGCAATATATAATCAGGATAATATAGTTGATCAAAAAAAGAATTTTCCAAGACCCATAATTCCATCCCCCCAGTTAACAATACTTATTGAGTTTTTAATTCCCATTGTATCATGTAACCCATATTGTATTAGGTTTTTACATGGGTCTAGGAACTATGAAATTAATTACTCTAATATTTCTCATAATCCCTCATTCAATGGTCTTTCAAGAGAGTATTAACTTGTGTTCATTAGAGTGTTCTATAGAACTATAAATTAATTACCTCTGAGAGATCTTTGTGTGGGGGAGTTGATATTGAGGATGTTTCCCTTTTGTCTGAAGGGGAAGGCTAGGAAATTGTTTTAGAACATAGATGAAGAAATATATCATACATGGGAAGAGGTGTTTACTTTCATTATGTCAAAATTTTATCCTAATAACACCACCAATGAAATTAGGCATAGAATTATTGGGTTTGTACAGGATGAGGGAGAGTTCTTTCATAAGGCATGATATATATTTATAAGTATTCTTAAACAATTTCCCAATCACTAGTTTTCTCCCCATATACTCATGGAAAACATCTATAATTCTCTCAGCCCTTACAATCAAAATTTAGTTAACCAATTCTGTGGGGGTGACTTTTTTGACACCACCGCAGATGAGATGAAACTTTTTTATGACATGATTGCTCAAAAATCCTAGCACAAGTGCTTTAGGAAGAGGGTCATCTATAGAGGTGAAGTATATCCCCAAGATATTGTGGTTAGTGATAGGATCCTAAGGGGGAAACATAATCATTATGGGACGTTTAGTCACACACATACATATTGTTTTAATTTTGATCTCCCTATCCAATTTGAGGAGAGTGCAAACTTTTTGGATTTTAGAGTTGGGACCCAAGGCACGAATGATCAATTCTCCCATCAGTATAGTTCTTTTAATCAGAATCTACAAAACATGTCCTATAATGAAAAAGGTTTGAAAAAACAGTCCACATCCCTTAACTACCTATCACACCATAAAATTTATAACTCAATCCAATATGGGGTTGAATCATATAATTTTCAATGGTAGTTAAAGGGGATGTTATAACATGTTTTGTGATGGATTAGTTCATTTAGGATGTAAATAGATGGTAACAATCAAAATTTAAAAAATCTTATTGTTCAAATGTCTAGGGATCAAGATGATACCGAAATGGGAAAGAACCCCAACACATCAATTCTTAAAACAATAGAGAATATCATGGTCGTAACCACCATATATGGCCTTCACAACCATTAACAAGTAAAGCAACACTCTCGGAAAACTAAAAATGATGAAAAAAATGAATCTGGAATGAAAAATCTAGTTCAAATAGTTTTTCAACATCTTGATAGCTTTTTGCAACATGAACATAATGTTGAATTTACATCTAAAAAAGTTCAGGAACCGAGGAAAAAATTGCGAATTAAATAAATAGGAAAATAAAAATAAATGGAATTATGTAGATGGTGAATAATCAACTTGTTCTAAAAAATTATAACCCTCCCATTCTCATCCCTAAAAGAGTGAAGAAGAATAGTGAACATGAGTATTTGTGGTTTCATAAAATGATTCGAAATATTAGTATCAACATTAAATTTGTATAATACTTAGATATAATCCCTCTATATGTATATTTTACAAAAATATTTCTAAAAAAATAAATAAGATTAGACTATGTTAGACAAAGATAATATCAACAAGGAGTGTAGCAAGATCCCCTTAAAGAAGTTTCATCCTTAATTGAAGGACCCTGTAAGCTTTATTATTGAATGAAAAATAATATAATATGAGAAATTTAATTGTTTGTGATAATTAGAAGCATGCATCAATATTATTCATTACTCTCAATTTATAAGGATGAGTCATGGAAATTACAACCAACTTCTATTTGACTTCAACTTGCTGACATGTCACTCAAACACCCTTCAAGGAAAGTGGATGATCTATTAGTGTGTGTATGAAACCTATCACTACCCACATAATTCCATTTCTTAGATATGGAGTGTGATGAAAAATTATAAATCATCATAGAGAGACCCTTCCTTGTACAGGTGGTGTTGTCATAGATGTGTCCAAGGGGAAACTCACTCTCTAATCTATTGATGATGTGGTGGAGTTTTAGTTTTTTAAAACCTCAATATGTGGTTGGTTGTGGTTTGATAAATTTTTTTGAAGAATCAATTTTATAAAATTAAGGTCTAAGCTTAGTATGGTTCTTTCCCTCTTGATTTCACTGATATTATGATTCCCTATCCCATTGAATCTTTTCATCAGGATTTTACTCATGTATCACTCTTTCTTCTAGATGAGAAAAATCTTTCCCTAGAACCCATTATATTGATTGAGTAACATTCTATTCCTAAACTATCTCAACCAGTTTTTTAATTTTCTTTTCCTTATAAAGACAATTATTTAAGGGTTTATAATGTTTGATAATGTTCTGGGCTGAGTCCTGATGAAAAACTAGATTGTGCCCATTATGAGAAAGTGTATTTTCTAGGAACCTTATTTCATGCTTAGTTTGAGGTTGTTTGTGATTACTTCTAACATGAACATGAAATAATCACATCATTTGAGTCGTCTATAGACACTGGGTACCACCAGTTGGACCTTGAGTATGATTCCTTCTTCCAAGAGTTTTCTAAGATGTCTTTTGGGCATGCTATGATGGGAACATTCGTTGAAAATACTGAAGAGTTTACTAATGGTTGATCTTATGATTCCATGATAGAGATAACCTATACATGTGGGGGAATCCATGTTAGTATTCCTCCTCAATTTGGTTATTTTCTTATGATTATTTTGAACATTTATAGAGATGAGGAAGTGGTATTTAAAGGCCAAAATGGGATGGATAATTATTAGAAACTATTTTGTTGAATGATATTTTGAGAATATTAGTTTCTACTATAGATGAGAATGTATTGGTTGATCCCATTTTTGAATCATTATATAATATTGAAGTTCACACTATTAATAGTTCATTCCCATTAAATGATCATGGATAGAAATATATAGGGAAATAATGTCTGGATGGGGACAATAAATCTAGCGCTTCATGGGAGGAAACCCATGGTTTTTGTTGTGTTAATAAATAAATTCTAATTAAATAAAGTCATCCCAAAGACTTTAAAACTCAGTGCTTCATGGGATTCAATACATTGATTTTATTTTGTGTTTGATTTTTTTTGTTCTTATTTTACTTTGAATTACGTGTTGTGGTGTTGCCTTGTATATGGTCTATCTCTTCTGGTTTTTTGTTCTTGGATTATATTCTCTGTGTTTTTAGGATGTTGCTGCTATAATATAAGGATTGGAATTCCCATGTTGGAGGAGTAATGAAACATCAATGTAGGGAAGTACCTTAATGTTAATTTTTGTTTCATTTTCTCTTCTCCTTAATTCTTATAAAAAGATCAATTTCATGTCTTGCGTACTTAAGAAAAAAAATTCTACTTCTTTTCAGTTTGCTGTAAATGTTTTCTCCACAAGTCACATTGGTGTAAAAAAAATCATCATGTTTTTTGTTGATTAGAATTGAATTTCATTTATTTCTATAACCCATTCATTGCATGAAATTAACCATGGGGGGATACATGTTTGTTGGTTGTTGTGTTTTTCATTGAAACTGTTTAACTAAGGATTGTTAGCATGCATCATTCTGCTATATTGAACATTCAATTGAATAGAAAATTTTAGATAGATACAACATATCCACTTTTCACATACAAGGTTCATGCTAATATTTTTACTTTAATGGAATCTCATTGTCACTGGTTTTAAATGTTAATGCATGTACTTGCTAATGGAAATGTTGTTATGTTATTCATTGTGGAAACAATACTTCTTAAACATCATTGAGACCCTTTATAAAGGTCATCAATATATTAAATTGAAAATATGTTTTGAAACATAATAGTTTAATTTATTTCTCCACTTTGAATGTCATATTTTGGGACAAATATAGGTTTTAAGTGTGTGGGAGGCTATCAATTATTGATTGTTATGAACTATGAATTAGTTGTCAACTCGTCAATTCCCACTAGTACATAAATATTTTTGTTAAAAATGTTGAAATATTTCAATATTCATGATCAATTTTATAATTTACTGTTTTTTTCAAATGGTTCCAGCCTTTTGATAATGATTGATTTGTAATTAAGAGTTTCTTTGATTCTGAAATTAATGTGGGTGGATGATTTCTGAGTGATCTTACATAGAAAATTAATACAAATTCGATTTAGGGAATATTTTTTAAATTGATTTCGGTAATTTGTCTATGGAGTCATGATCATAACCTTTTTAACTAAAAGCTTCAAATTATCATAGGGTCCTAATTTATATTTTAATTATAAAATATAATCATCTTATTGAGAAAATGTAAATGGTTTTCAAAAAAATCTTTTGAAACTGCGGTAATTTGGTCATTTGGGATCCCACAGTGAATCTCTGTGACACTGGATGATGGGTGTATTTCTATTTAAATAAAGCCCTATGTACAAATTAAATAAGTACTTCTTCACAGTGCACAAAACAATAATAAATTGCATGGGAAAAATTAAATAAAGTGTCTAGGGTCAAAAATGAGTTCTTTAAGGTGAGGGGAATGATGAATGCCGAATGAATATGGGGTAAATTGGTTTAAATGAGAGTCATTTTGGTTTTATAATTAAGGTTATTCACAAAAAATTATTTATTTATTTTTGGAACCTAGTTGAAAAGACAATTTATAATGTTCTTTTGGTTAAGTGGTGAATTGTACTAAAATTTTACCTCTTGAGACTCTTGGATTTAGAACCTGAGCTTGGATTGAAATGATTCATTATGTTGTATCACAAATGAGGCAGGACATTTCATTCTTTTATGATTCATAGTTTTCAAGATTACCCTTTTAGTATTTGTTCATGGAAATATTCATATATGTAATTAATTTTCTAAAGCCTATTGACATGTTTCAGTCCTCTGTTTTCCAATTGCGGGACATGTCACATTTTTAGCAGTATCATGAATACCATACATCTATTTTCGATGATAATAAAACAAGGGGTTGTTTGGGGACAATCAATGATTATATGTGGAGGAATTTCATGTGGCCCAAAAAACACATGTTTTTTCACATATTTTTAATTAATTTTTAATGTTTGAATTAGTTATTCTTGTACTTTTTACTAATTATGTGCACTGTTATATTTTTATAGAAAAATTTATTATTTAATAAAATTCTATAATTATAATTGTATTTTTAACCTTTTATTAGATAATTTATATCTTAATTTTATTTTAAGGTCTAATGGATTTTTATTTAGTTTGGTGATTTTTGTTTGCATATTTAATAATTTAACACTTTTTAGTTAATTAGTTAATCATGCTATTTTCACATAAATTATGTAATTTTTAATTATCAAATGATCAGTAAAATATTAATTAATTAATACTTATAGAATAATTTTAGGAATTATAATATATTTTATCATGTTCAATTATTTTAAATAGTTTTTATTTACATTTCTAGTTTTAATTTTCATTTCTTGATTTTAGTTTATAATATTTTTGACTTTTTTTTAATTATATATTCTTTTAAGTACATAATTTAAATTTTATATTTTAACAAATCAATTCAAAATAGTATTTGAGTTTAGTTTATTTTTATTAATTGTTTTAATTAATTTCTATTTTTAATTAAATATTTAGATGTGGTCTAATTAAGTTTTAACATCTTCAATTTTATTGATGATTGTCTGTGAAACAGTTAAGTCAATCTAATATCCCACCAGATTCCACATCACGGTTTCTCTATTTAGGGACTCATCATTTCTTTTATTCATGGTGCCACTGTGAATTCAGCTTTACTGTCTCACCTTATTTTTGGCATTGTTTCCCATTTTTTATTCACGGTGTCACCGTAATTTGAGTCACTATAACTCTCCTAAATTCCCCATACATGACACAGTTTTTTCTTCCCAAAATCTCCACCGTATCTCCACCACAATTCCATCAAACCACATCACACAAATTCAACAACAAGTCAAATCATATGTGTATCCATTTGAAAACTGAAACCATCTAGATTTATGAACTCCGTCACAGATCTAAAACCCCCGAAGCCGCCGCTATAAGGGTTGGATTTTCATGCCTCTAGATAATGTCATGATATTGTGCCACACCCCCATAAGTCTCCATAATCTCTCAATTCCCGACTGAGTGCGAGTTTCCCAGGGAAAGAGGGTCGCGCAACTTTCATCCCAAATTCAGAGATCTGATATATACTTACAACCTAACCAAGGAAGAGTTGGGGTACCTCATCTAACTATCATGGATGGAGGGTGAGGCCGAGTAGATCCCACCACCGGTACCTGAATGTGGAAAATCCAAGCAAGCCACATCTGAAGAAGAATCACGAACTAGGTCATTTCACTCCCAATGTGAAGGAGGGCCGAGGCTAGGGCATGTCAGCTGCAGAGTGGAGCTAGAAATCGACCATGATCTGAGATGACTTGCCACCTTTGGGAGGAGTAGACCACTACAGTACTTCTCCTTCCCAGAAAAGGAATAAAAATCCTTTCCCCCATTTTGTGCAATAGAGAAGAAAATAGGGGGTGGAATTAAAAAATAATTATAGTAAATTATCAACTTAAAATGAAGAGAAAATATAATAAAAATAATAAAAATAATATAAATAAATGAACAATAATAGAATAGAATACACAATTAATTAATTAATTAAACTCTAATGTAAAATATAATAAATAAACTAAAATAAACAAATTTAATTATATACATTAATGAATATAATAACTATAAATTAACTTCTTTATGAATTAAATACTTCTAAAATATAATAACTATATTCAGTGTTATAAATTGTAATAAAACTATTTATTTTAGAAATGTTAAACAATACACTAAAAAAATAACATATTCAAAAAAAGAAATGCTAATAATTTAATAAATATTAAAAATTTAAATTTTTTCAAATTATAAATTAATCACCATCATAATTAAATAAATATAAATAATAATATTTAACAACAATAAATTAAATAATTTAGTTAACAAATAAAGTATTAACTAATAATTATTAATTTATATTTAATAACATTTATGAATTATTTAATGAAAAATTTATTTAAAAGATTCATTTATTCATTTTTATGTTCTAACTGTGCAGGTTCATGTAGGATACATCATCCTGTCTAAGTTCACTCAACTAACTCACCAGGGGTTAGTTACATGCGAAATGATAGCATGACGTGCATTGCAAAAAATATTGCATGTCTGCGGTGCCTAGGTGAAGGAAATTAAATGTAGTGGAAGAAAATGGGTGAAACGCAGCAGGTGACAATAAGTTTATAAAGATAATCAATAAGAAAAGAGTGAAAGAGGTATTCATTTGATCATACACATCAGTCTAGAGGCAGAGGGACATATTTTGGAAATTAATGGATTTCTTCTCAGAGAACCATTTCTTGTAGACCCGAGGACTAGGAGCAGCATCAATGCTAGCTTGAAGAGGATGATCTCTTCCTATGTTTTCATCAAAATTTCTTTCCCTTAATCTAATGATTTCTGATTATGTAATAGAGTTGAAATTAGGATAATTCTTCAAGTTTAGGGTTAAAATTAAGTCTTCTTGTTATCTTTATTTTTTCCTTCTCACAATCATTTTAAATGTGATCGGAATTGATCAACGAGACCAGATCTAATTTCATTAAATTTCAACGTACAACTAGAATTTAATATCGGAACTTCATAATCATTCAGTGAGTCTGATTGTGGATTGATTTTTTTAATAAATTTAAATTATAATTAAAACTATAGAACATACGAACAATTTTTTATGAAGTTCTTTTTCCGACTAGAATTTTCACAGCCGATTATTCTTGGAGTGGCGAATTTAATGATTTATCTTCTTGAGTGATTTTTCTCCTGGAGAGGGAAATAAACCACTACTTTTCAGCGGTACTATTTTTAGTCACTCTCGTGAGATGGGTTGTTTTCAATACCTGAATAATGGATATTTTTTCCCAGACGTATTTCTCTTGATTTTTCACTTATCAGAATTTTTTATCTCTATTCTTACTAATTTAACATGTTTCCTATCTCATTATAGTTTAGAATAAAAACTCAAAAATATTGTGGTCTTTCATTTGTTCCATATACTAAACAAAAAAAATAAATGTTTTTAATAATAGAATATCCATCCCACTACTGACAACACTGGGATCTTTTTTAATTGTTTTAGTAGAATAGTGGTCATATTTGCCTTCTATATGGGTTCAACCCTTCTTGCCACATATATTGTAGGTAGTAGTAATTTAAATAATTAAACATTCACCAACATCAATGATAATATGACCTAGTGGTAGCTTAGTGACGGATCAACTCCCTAGAAAATATATTTGAAGTCATGGGATGTTCCGAACATCACAATTTAACTCTTTCATATATCATTTTGAATGTGATGTTGATAGATAGTGGCCCATTGTTTTTAATACTACAAAGAAAAATGATTTTGATTACACATAATGGGATGAATATAAGGATATTATCCTTAAGAAATATTTCCCTATGTATTTTTTTCATAGGATGGAGAAACCATTTCTGGAATTAAACCAAAAGGATAATGATTCAATTGCCATATATGAAGCAAACTTCAGTAGAATGGCTAGGTATGTTCAAAATTTTATTCGTGAAATTTTATGCAAAATTGATTGATTATAATCATTATTTAAAATATTTATACAAAGATATCTTGCCTATTGATAATTAAAATGTTATGAAAAACATGTTCGTTGTATTGAGAAATTTGAAATGGAGTTTCAGAATACCTTAGATCCATTAGATGTTTTAGTAAGAAACGGTCATGGTGGAAGGAAATGGAAAGGTAAACATATCATAATTATAGAGGTATGCCAAATTCATGTTCCAAGTGTGGTAAAATACATTTTTGGGAATGTTTATCAGGATCTGGATACTTTTACTAGTGTGATAAGTTTGTCTAAAATGACCCTGATGACAAGGAAAAGGGTCTTAAAAATTCCAATAATGAGATAATAGATATGCAGTCTAAAATAAGATTCATTAGCTATAATGAGATGTAACATTATTAAAATATGTTTTAGAAGTTAATTATAGATGGATAGAATCATTATGATTTGAAACCAAATAGTTTAGGGAAATCTTTTTCTACATCTATAGTTGATGTTGATACATCTGTTGATGTGATGGAAGATCTTAAGAGCCTTTTATATTGTTGAAGGATAACAATAATTTAATTGTTTTAGACAAACCATTAGTGGATTTAAGTCATGTGAAAATCAGTTATTAAGAACATTTTTTGGATATGTTTTGTGGGTTAATTTTTAAGTATGGCTTTTCTTTAATGTGGATGCATGCCTTTAATTATAGACCTTATTTTTATAAAAAAAATTATTTATGGTTTGGGTGATCATTTATGCATCAGGTTATTCTTAGGGATATACATCTTAATTTTTGGAATATTATGAGGATGAAATTTTTATTATAAAATAGAAATACATTAAGTATGTATGTTTCCTTTTTCTATTATTCTAGGAAGTAAATGAATTCCCCAATGATATCAAAATATAAATAAGTCAAAATGTTATTTATCTACTTTTCCCAATGGCCTTTAGACCCATCACATATTTATGGTTTTTTATGGATAGGTATCTTATGACTATATTCTCCATCACAATCTATTAGTCATTGAGAGTTAGTTTTATCATACATGCCCATGTTTTCTTATATTGAATGCTAGTATATGATATATCGAGTGTCCATTTTACCTAACATTATTTCTTTTAATATTGAAGAATTATTGACCATATTTTCCAATGTGGGATTTCAATGAAGTTTTCTCGAAACATGAAACCTTAGTTACCATGTCCAAATTTAGGATTATGTGGACAAATTTCCAAAATGGGGAAGGATGTAACATCCGAAGTAATTATAGAATAAGAATTTTTAATATTTATAAATATTTATGGATTATATTTTTTCTTAAATGGACTCTTTGTTTGATTGTGTACCTGAAATGTAACAATGGATTTCTTGGAAATATTACATTGCTCATAAGACTTAGTTATACCAAAAATAATATATAATTAATTTTATTATTTTATGTTTTAGTTATCACATAACCGTTATAATGGTGATAATGAATAATGTTAACTGTATTATGAAAATAATGTTTAAATATGATTATATAATGATAAATTGGTTAATAAATTGATTAAAAGGAAAATATAATCCAACAAAATATAAAGGATGTGTTTTTCTGAAAAAAAACAATTTAAATGAAAATAATTGAGTTCATAAAATAATTAAATCGCTATTTTGGATTTTATTAATGGAATATATTTTTAATATATTAAATTTAATGTTTAAAAATCATCTTATATTTATTCTATACATTATATAAGATAAAATTCATTTTTTGGGAGAAAAGAATTTTTTTTGAAAATAATGCAGTTTTACTTCATTTTAATGGATAACCCGTTTTAAATTCGGTTTTTTTCACATTAATATATTATATTTGATAAAATAAAATTATTATTTGATATAATTATATCAAAATTTACTTTATATGATTTTTTTGTATTTTTATAATTAAATTCATATTCTAATTAATAATAAAAAATACGCAGTTTTTAATTCAATCTATATTTTCTCTAATTTATTTGTATTGATATATTATATTATAAATTGGTTTTAAAGTATAATTATATATATTATTTATCATTTAATAGAATTTTGGTCATTATAAGAAATTTCACACTGAAATTTTATTTAAACTCATATCAATATTTTGATGGTTTTTAATTTTAAAAATATTGTTTTCTTGTTTTGACAAAATAGATTAGTTTTAAATTAATTACAAAATCTTCTGAGTTTTTAATTTCAATTTTTTTTCATATTTAGAATAATAAGGTCCATATTCTGTAAATATTTACCCTTTAGTTTTGATCTTTATGAATAATAACATTATCAATTTTTTTCATTACAATGGTTAAAGGTTAATCAGGCAATTAAAGGTAAAAATGATAATATAATAATGTAAAACATCGCTAAAACATGTCCTAATTTAATTTTATAATTTTATTCTGACCATAAGATTAATTTTGATAATTTTATAACCACTTTTATCCACATGGATGTCTTTAATTCATTTATAATATTATATTTAATGAATATTCATTTTTGTTACACTTATGTTTTCTAAAAAGTGTCGTTTTTATATGGATATATAAAAGGTATCTCAAAGACTATAAAGAGTAATTTTAAATATAAAAAATACTACCTAAATCATGTTAATTTATTTATTCTTATAATAAAGTAATCAATTAATCTTAATTATGACACAATGACATAGTATATATTTTTTAATTAATTAAAGAGTCAAATAAATGATATTAAAAATATTAAAATAAATATTATTTTACATATTTAATTATATCCAATCATATTATGGAAACATTTGACATATTAGTGATAATTTAATGGCTTTTTTTCGATCTTATCTTGCTGTTATTATATTTTTTCAAAGTCAACAAATGAATATTGTCAAAATTTACGGTATTATTATTTTAGATTATAAAATAGTTTATTAAATGTTATAAAAGTTATAAAATTATAATTTTCATACAATTATTTAGGATAAGTACTAATATTTCACGAATGACAAATTATTTAGATATTTTTCAAGTTATGGTAATAAGTATAACTCACAAAATTTAAATATGATGATATCCTCGTAAGATTATAAAGTGTCGAATATGGGTTAAAATATAAATTTAAGGATTATAAAATATTCAAAACAAGTATAATTTTAATAAGATTTTTTGGATTCGACCTAGAATAATCTTATCATATAAATAAATTGTTTTGGGACCATTTTTAATTGCATATAATATATATATAAATACAATAATTTTTATAATTCTAATGGTGCTAATCCCTTCTTTTATAAAAGGGAACCAATTTATATCCATTAAAAAAACTTACAATACCAATTTGCTAACTGAAGGAATTACAAAGAACATTCCTAGAATCCCTCCCCACAGTCCTGAGTCCACATCTTAGTCATACCACCCTTATTAGATATGTTAATGTGTTCTTTAAAGGTGATCAACTGTATAAGATATATTGTTTTTATATAGGTGCTTCTATTTTATTTCATCTTTCCCATCCTATTAAACTCTTTAATAAAATGGGAAATAGTAAATAAATTATCCTATATATAATGAGATTTTATTTTTTTAATACCACACCCAAATTGATCTCAAATTTAATCAAATGGGAAATGAACATTTTGTTCTTGTGTATGGAGGACTACAGTTTCGCAAACTAATATAGTTATTTTTTCATTACCTTCTCTCAAGAATTTTATTAATTATAGATTTAATTTTAATATATAATGTTCAAAAATAATTATCATTCATGGATAATAATATAATATTTTTCTTACTTTACAAGAACATAAAAATTATAACATCATTCGTGCATGCTTGTAAACTATCCCCTCTATGAATCGGTGTGAATCATTTTTATTCTCCACATCACATGTACGTTATATATAAGTATATTTTAATTATTATGATGATGATAACTTTATTATAATAATTATTTAAGGATAAAATAATAATTAACTTATTTTCGTACAGATCAATGAATAATGGAAATGTTACCGATGCGTATGTACAACCTATTATCTCCATGATTATAATGTTATTCAATTTTTATACAACAAAAGAATGGTTTGATTTATATAGTATAATTTATGTATAAAATTTATTATAATTTGATGAATTTCATTCTAGATATTATGTACTTATAACCACATGTAGTATTGACATTTTATCGAGTTCTTTTTTGACTCATGTACCGAATATCGACAAAACGCCCAATATGAACATAAATAGTTCTGTAATTGTTATAACATGATAATAAGTTATATTAAAAGAATAATAAACAAGGATATGGTTCTCAATAAAGTATAAATTATAACAATGTTTTTGTTTTAGAAGATAAAGAACATACGAGATGATTCAGAGTCAAGGTAAGGGATTTTTGTTGAATCTCCATTCATTGAGTTATTTCCTGATAATATGAACCTTTTTTATTTTATATGGTATATATATAGATATTATGGAATTTAATATTCATATTTTATCAATACTAATGTTATTTATGGTTTTTTAAATGTATAAATTCATTGAAATAATGATTTAAATGTTTAATGTGGTATATGTCATATTGGACATCTAAAAATTTAATTATCAAATATTTACATCATGATCATAACATACATATTTATTCATATGGATATAAAAATATTATATAAGGAATTTTATTTATATGATCAATTAAATTCAATTTTTTCAGAAGGAATATTTATATATATATATATAATTTTCATTTTTTACAATATGACAAAAAGAATGTTATTCTTATACATGTCGACAACGACTTCTTCACTGCTGTAACCATTATTTGGTAAAAGGATTCCTATATAAACATTAATGTCATTAAAAGGAAAATAAATTACTTATTACTTTGTTTTCTCAAATATAGTATTGAAAATGGTTTATTAAATGAAAATGGAATTTTTATAATGAAATGATTTTCTTATGGGAATAGAAGTATTTTTCAAAAGGGTTTTGTGATGAATGCGTTTTATTGATGAAGTGGTACTTTCACATTATATGAAATGGGTGAGAACTATATAGTTTATATGAAGGTTTGATCCCATTATAGATCACAAGTGATCCAGACACATCTTATACAAAGGGTTGTGACCCATTATTGATCACGAGTGATCCAATTATAGCTTTTATGATGGGTTAATCCCCATTATAGATCAAGGGTGTGTCTAACATAGATTATAAAATGAGTGATTCCAATTATCTATCTCTAATTTATTAGGTAATAATAATATTTCATGTGGACCATATGTTTATTCTAATTGAAATTGGTTTCAAATAGTTTTATGTAAATGATTCTCTAGGTCACCTAATGGATAATTAATTACTTGGTATGAGTTTTAGTGTTTTTATTTGAGAAAAAAGTATGAGTTTTATTCAGGTTAAAATTATTTATATAATCCATTCCAAGGACATGAAATGGGTTACCATGTTTACACAATACAAATTTTTGTATTTCTCTTTTATGTCCCTTACTAAGCATTTTGTCCTAATCTTGTGTGTTTAAATGTTTTCATAATATTTAATGTAGTATAGTGTCAATGCTGGAATGAATGAAATGTTATGATGATTAAACATGAAAAAAAATGTTTTATATAGAAGAAAACATTCATGGCCATATTCTCTAAAGTGCTAAATCGAAAAAGATACTCAATGTGAATTCATAACATATCTCAAAATTATGTAATTTTTAATCTAGGGTCCTTATAATAATTTTATCATATATTAAAATATATACATTTATATGGTTCAATAAAATATTTATAACAAATAGTTATTGTTTATATTATTTTTTGAAGGATTTTCATCTAATAGATGAATTTGGTAACTAATTTCATCTCTATTATCAATCAATTTAGAGAAATTTAGTGTTATGAAAATACTACTATTTATGTTATATATATTTTATTAATTATATGTAAATATCTTGATGCTCTATTTTTTTATTGGTAACTAGAGTTTCAATTCAGTTTTACTATTTAAAGGGGTTATAATATAATTATTACAATGAGGAAAGAATATATTCTATAGTGTCATTATTCATGGGTTTTCTTATGTTCTCATTGTGGGGATATTATAATATATCCTTAAAAGAATAAATAATTTTTTATCCTATATATATTTAATTTCATCCCATTTTTTATTTTTTTAATTTATTCTTCTAATCATTTAAATCAAACAAAGAAATTTTAAAAGGAAAAATCAATTCTTTTATATTTTCTATTCAGTATATTTTCATCACTGTGGTTATTTAAAAGAATTTATAAATATCCAATTTATTGACTCATGTAATTTATTAAGACATTTTGATGTTATCCTTGATTTATATGTTTGTATGTATTAAGTATAATATTTTAATAAAGGGAAATTTTTAATTTTGGTTAAAAAATATGAAAAAATAGTGATTCTTTTTAATATATATGGAAATAAAAGATGTTGAAATTTTGGAATAATTTACATAAATAATTTATATTCTTCCATAATATTCCCTTCTTTTTTCAAAGAATATTAAATATTGAAAATTTATTTTTATTATATATCGATTTTATTTTATTTTTCAGATGATATGAATTTATTATAAAATATATATTTTTGTTGAATTGATGTAAATTTTTTAACTATTAGTAATTTTATAGTTTTTAAATTTTTCTAGAAATATAAAATTTATAGTGATCATATTTCATAAGAAATATTATTTTCCTTCCATATCCACAATCCTTAAATCATGATTATTCTTATTTCAAAAATAGTACAACATTTTTTCTCTTATATTTTATTATGAAAAGTATTTTATTAATTAGGTAAATATTTATATTGTATATTATTTTAACAATATGGATAATTGTTTGATGGGAATTTTTTATGAATAAAATTGAAAATTGAATATATTTGTTCATAATTGAAAAAGAAAATAAAACTAATTTGTAGTTATAGATATATGGTTAATACATCCATAGTTCTCATGAGAAAAAATGGGTGGATATCTGTGTTGAATTTTTTTTTGGAGTATACCTAACCAAATTTGAATCTTCCATGGAACAAGTCATGATAAATATGTTCAATGTTATTCTGTTCCATTGATGATAATTTAGATATTATAATTTATGTGATTATTACATTTATATTTTCCAAGGATGCATTTAGTGATCATTTTGTTGATAAATTTAAGGTATTTTTAGATATATAACTTTCTTGACAGATTATTCCTTATTTACTCATCACAGATTCCACTGAATGAAACATAAAGAATGGTATTGATGTGACCATTTATTTTTTTTCATTCCCAATGGCATGAAGATGTAATATTTGAATGGTTTTCAATGATTCATAATATTTTATTTTTTTATAATCTATATTTTGGTCCAAATTTGTAGAAAAAAAATTATATATTTAACATGTACTTCATGAGTAATAAATTTATAATCCCTTTAATATGTGATTGCTTTTATCTTATTATAGTGTTATAAAGTAAAACAAATGAAACTCTAGTATATTATTGTTGGTTTTTTTAATATTTATTTTATATGTCATTGGATAAAGGTGATGATGATGAGAGTCCACTTTATATAAATTTTGACTGAATCATTATTATTCATTAAATCCAATCTATCATCAATTAGTGAAATGTTACTTAATTAATTTTCATATAATATGAAAAAATATCACAACCATAATGGTTATAAAAATTAATTTTTTGGAATTTATTACCCACATCCATTTGATAATTGAGAAAAATATTTTTAATCCACAACTCTGCCATATGGACCAAAATTACTCAATTCACTCACTACCATCCAATTCCACACATAGAGAATTATATCATTGGGTCACTAGAAAAAAATTTGGTTATTGAGGAATATATATTAAATATATATAAATACATAGTATAGGCAATAATTTTACTTTTTTGGTATTCTAGATTTGATATATGTTCATGTCCACCCCCATCATAATATATTTCCTCTGTAGGAACCTTCTCAAAACCCTTGACTATTCAACTGATTTGTTTTATGTTTTTAATGGATTCCACATAAAATTTAATCCCAGGGAACCAGAATCATCTAATGTTTCTCCATAATGTCATGTATTTAAAACTAATATAACAGAACTTCAATATCATATTTCAACAGCCACTTCACATGAATTATTATCTCTCTTCAAGTTGGATATTAAACCACATAATTTCAGTACATAAAAAAATTAAGAAATATTTTGGTAAAAATAGAAAGCATGTCAGAGGAATAACCCTTCCTGATGCACCTATAACATACACTATAAATCGTAATGTTAAAAACCAAATCACAAATTATATACTATTTTTAGGAGAATAAAAAATAAAATAAGAATAATGATAAATAAGGGTGAATAAAATAGATGACATAGATAAGAAAATGTCTTTTAATGAAAATAATAATGACATCATAAAAATGGATACCATTTATTAGATATATATTTCTAAACGTTTAAAGAAAATGTAAATCAATAATATAATTATAGGGCCCACTTAAATTTCATATATCATTCTCTCCAAAATCCACCAATGATTGTTTTTCAACACTATTAATTCAAATATTATATAGATATTTACCATCCCCTTTTGAGACCAAACTAATAGTCCATTCCACCTAAAAAATATATTCCATATATTTGGATGTGATATTATCCATTTTCCACAATCCATAGTAGAGTTACATCAATCCTAAAGGAGTAAATCATTTCATTCAACCCTCTACAAGCTAGGTTCCACCAATACACCATATTTTATCTACCTCAATTCCCCTTGATAATTACAAATACCATATCATTTATATCTGATAGAATATTATCAATATCCTATTTTAATAGTTTGTATAAAAAACCTAGAATATTTTAATTCAGATATCATTTTCATATATATAGAATAATTGAAATAACACGCTTCAAATTTATTTTTCATTTATCATGAATTTTTTAGGTAATATTTTACATTATGAAAAAATATGAAATTGTGACTCCATATTTACTGAATCATTTATCATAAAATAGTAATATTTTAGAGAGATATGGTGAGTATCCTAGAATGAGTCCCTTAGTTTACCCAAATATTTTTCATTACAAAATAAATTCAAAATTAATTAAAAAATAATGGGTCAACTCAATACCATGACATTGATTCAACATACACAAAATTTCAAAATGAAAGATTATATGCCCTATTATCACTAGTTTATTAGACCTCATAGAATCTAATATATAGTGAAAGAGCACCACCCTCTGTTGATTGAATGATCCCATAAAATATGAATCCAAAATTACTAGTTGGAGTTGATATCCCACTATATATGGGAAAAAATAATGAATACCCACCCTTAATTGAAACCTAACTCTATCATATTTTATATAACCCAAAAAATGAAAAAAATGATGTACAAGGGTAGGAAAATTTATTATAAAAATGAATTAAATTAAAATGTGAAATCTACAAAAATCACCCATTCACATAGAAATACAATATCAATTTGAACATTAGAATAAATAAAAATATTATATAATAAAATTGAAAATTAGGACTATGGAACAACCCCCTTTTATGAACATTAACGATTATATCTCATTGATGGAATTTTTAACAATAGATTTTTTTGTGATTTATAAATTTATCAATTTAATTATTTTTAAATAATCTATATTAATATTATTATTCTTGAATATTTTCCTTTTAAGGATCATAAAAACATTATTCTCACCAAAATTTCACGTGGGATTAATTGATTCTCCAACTGTAAGAATTTAGAGTATTTAATCATTCTACATTGTTGTATAACATCATGGTATTCATTTAATATATTATACGATTCAATAGATAATGGGATTAAGTGTCATGATACTAGTTATTCAATTCTCATAGATAAAAATTTCATATCATTATGTTTTTTCATTATAACTCGATTTGGATAAGAAAATTATTTTTGGAATAAATGTATAACCCCAACGATATTTATATATAACAAATTAATTTTTGATGATTTTTATAGTTCTAGATTTGAATCATCCTCTAGTTAAATCATCTTTTATCTTTAACTGATTCGATAATCAAACAGTAGAATCCATTGAAAACTTATGTTAATGGATTTTAATATTTTTGTTTGTGTAATTAAAAATAATAAATAATGTTACATATGTAGTCCTAGTTTTTCTATTACACGGTTCTGTAACATCCAAGTAAATAAAGAATATATAATTTTCATATTTATTAATATTTTTGAATTAATTATTAATTTTACTTTAAATAGGATTCTATGTTCAATGGTGTAAATGATTTGAAACAAATGGTTTATTTGAAATATTATGTTGCATACTAATAATATATTATTATTATTTTAAAATGTATTCAATGCATAGTCATTGTATGGGATGAAATTAAATGAACTAACTAAAATGTTATTATACAAGTTTGTTAAATGTTTTTACATTTATCCAATAAATGTTAGATTCTTTAAATGTGAAAGAATCCAATTTAAAGAAAAAAACTACAATATTCTTAAAATGGTCGATTTACCACGTTTTGATAGAGAAACCTCTTTAAATATAGTTTTTTAAATTTAATATGTTTTATTTTACAAAATTAAATTCTTCTTTAAAATCGGGACATAAAATTTTACTTTGGGTAATTTTTTGTTATTTTTATGATAAAATTCATTTTTTAATCAATAGTGAAAATATTGTATTTTAATTAAAAACTACATTTTAATATAATTTATTTATAAGGATATATTATTTTTTTATTTAGTTTTAAAGTGTAATAAAAATATGTTTTTACCATTTAATCCAATGTTGGTCATTTGAATTAATTTCACTCTGAAATTGGACATAAACAAGTGCTAATATTTTGATAGTTATTATTTCTTAAAAACATGATTTTTATTTTGATAGCAATAATTAATTTTAAAATATGTTCTACCACATCTGTGTTTTGAATTTGGAAAAATGGATTCCATATTTGGAATTCATAATTCCAAATTGTTTAAATAGGTAAATTTTATTTTTATACATTATGAATATTTACTCTAATAAATATGTTATTTACCATGGTTAAAAGGAAAATATGGTAATTAAGGGTAAACAAATATTATTATAATAATATTTAATTACCCTAACATGTGTCCTAATCCTATTTGTTGATACATATCTGATAATGGTCATCCTTGGCTGGATTAAGGGATCCCATGGGGCCACTTGGGAGTGATAATGACAATTTATTTTAATTAACATAAAGTAAAGGTAAAAATGAAATAAACAATTATCTTTTAGTAAATCAATTTTTACATGGGGTTATATAAGATATCGCTTTCAACATTAATATTCATTTGAAATATATATAGATTTCATACATCATTTTATTTTTTTATAATTCTTTGACAACAAATAAATAAAATTATTTATGACACAATAATGATGTAGTGTTTACCTCATTAATGAATGATTGAAATAATTTTGACTATAATGATTGAAAAATTATCCAAAACCTATACAATTCTTATTGGATGACATTATTTTCAACTTTAGTCGTCTTATATTCAACTTTATTGAGTTTTGGACCTTTAGAAACCGAAAATCAATATATTATAAAATAATATTTTTAAACATTCTTAAAGAGCCCCTCCTCCCCCTTATAAAAACCCTCATTTATACTGCATTCCTCACACTTATAATTCCATTGACTCTCCCAAACTCATCCCAATTAATATCCCTATATCCCTATCCACCTCCTAGAAGCCTTCCTCAAGGAATAAGGAAATTTAAGTAAACATTTTGGTTCAAACCAATGGGAGATTACCGATTTAAAGGTAAGGTCTTCACTGAAGTTCTTTTATTTTATTTTACATCACTAACCCCATAAAATACTTTTATTCCATTATTTTATAAAAAAAATTATCCTAAATATACTAGGTTGCTGTTATGAGATGGATTCAAATAAAACATACACCCACATACATGTAATGAGTAAAGAACATATTGTTTCTCGGGACGACGAACTACTGCCTCATAGAATGATGATTAATCTATCTTCTCCTACCACCTCTCATGGTGGACATTATGGTAGCACTGTATTTATATAAGATATATATATTATTTATGTTTTATCTATTATTCATTAATTTTTATTTACAATCATACCATTATGCTTTCCAATATGGGTAAATATGATATGTTTATTTGAGGTAGTGTGGACTACCGCCCCCTCAAGGTGATATGATTCGTCAATGACATACAT
Source organism: Viscum album (assembly GCA_963277665.1). NCBI lineage: Eukaryota > Viridiplantae > Streptophyta > Magnoliopsida > Santalales > Viscaceae > Viscum > Viscum album. The sequence continues at coordinate 1,149,217,011 of OY728148.1, forward strand.
GGAACATATAAATGATGGAGTTAATGAAATTATGTAACATATATATCATATGATATTAAAAAGGAATTACAATATACTTATGTATCATTTTGTTTTCATTCTATTAAATATGAAATAGAAATGAATGTAGCATTCAAAAGTACGTACGACTTACCGTCTCCATGAACGGTGCATTTCATTTCTTATCAACAAATATTATGTAATATTATAAATACATACATAAACTAGATATATATTATATATATGATATCTAAATCATTACTATCATTTTGGATATAATGTAATTTCACCCGTATGGATAATTTATAATTATATCAAGTTCACTTTTAACTCATGTTCAGAATATCGACAAAATGTCCGATATGAACTCAAATAATCAACAAATTGTTATATAAATGTAATAAGTGATATAAAAAGAATAATAAAATTTAAAATGGTTCTTAAGAATATAGAAATTAACTTATGTTTATTATTGAGGAAGAACAATGAACAAATGAGTCATGTCGAACACAAGGTAATGTGTTTCTTATCCCACTTTTAATTCTGTGATATTTTCATTGTTCGCAACTTATTTATTAAATTTTGTGTATAATTTAATTCCATTTGATGTATATTATCATTATTAACATTATATTCGTGGTATAATTTTATTCATTTTGTGGTTATTAACTTTTGGTCATATGACTCGATTGATTACAATGTGGTAAGAGCTTTTCATCTCACTTTTTATTCATGTGAGATTCATGCTATATTTGCCACTATTTTCGTTTTTGTGGTGTATTTACAACACGTGATTTTATTAATTGTATAATATAATTTAATTTATTCGTATTTATATATTCATCTTATGATCCTTCTTTCATGTGTTGTATGTTTCGTAAGTTACCAAATCTATGAGGGAATCTTTCACCGCTCTTTTTTAAAAGTCATAATTTATGTTATTTATTTTAATTTCCACTTTTTTATGTTGGGATATGTTATTATATATATTTATTTATATAAATTTTGTGACCATGTTATGATGGAACCTTTTTTCTCTCATCATCTCATTTTCATAATTTTAATGTGACGTCGTTAGGGTGTTGAATTTCTATAAGAGAACTTCTTAACCCAATTTCAACTCATTGGGTTAAACTTATACTTATTCATTATGCCATGATATGAATATGTGTGAATGTCCTATTATTATTTTACACTTAATATCCACTTATATTGGTGGTAATCTTATTTTTCGCACACAATTATGTCATTGATTTTTTCTTAATCGATGGACATGATCATTACAAGGGAATTTGTCTCAATTTACGTTCCATTGAAAATTATTTATTGATATACACAAATTCAACTTTATATGGTGTATATAATCCACTTTTACATATTATACCATTAATCTATTTATTCTTATGATATTATAATCTTTGATTAATTTTATTCCTCAATTATTTGTATTCAAGAGTCTTTTGTTTGGTTAGGAACTCTTTACCTAAAATACCATTTTAAATGTTTTAATGATTTATTATTCTAAACCAATAAAATTAATTTCTATGTTTTAAAAATGGTTTTAAGTATTTATTTATATGGACATTATTGTTTTAAAGTGTAAATAGCTTTCAAATGTTACAATGTGTTATGGGAAATGGTGATTCAAAAGTATATTTATTAAATGTTTTATATGGTTTTGAAAATGGTTTGGTAATACATTATTTACTTCAATATCTTATCTGATATATTATGATAGGAATGTAGGAATGTAATATTTCCTTTATGCTTATGTTATATGTTATGATTATGTTATGGTATTTGGGAATTGTTTACATATAAGCTGGTTTCGTGATAATCCTAGGGCATACAATCCTGAGATATCACTCCAATGCATTGGATAATGTGACAGAGGTAAACTTGAATGTTCCTCCAAAGATATTTAGGAAATATAATTTGATGGGTCTTCCAACATAACTCCCTATGCATATGTGATATCTATAATGTAATTTTGGTATAGACTCCACATGTTACCTATATGATTTATGATTTCTATGTGTTATTCATAAATCTTATGATTTCATGATGTATGTTAAATAGCTTATGTTATGTATGTATTGATCAAATAATGTTTTCTTTATTTTTTTATAACCCTTACAAAGCTTTTAATCCACATCCCATGTTTCAAAATGTTTTTCATAGGACATTAAGAAGAATTGGGTCTAAGATGGGATCAAGGGAAAGTCATTCTGTCTAAAGCATGGAACTGGACAAGACTCTTTTTTAAAGGGTTCTTATTTTATTAAAAAAAGTAAACTAAGTATAAGTGTCTATTATATAATTTTTGATATGTAATGTAATGGTTAAGGATTAACACCCTAAAACACTAAAACTAAAAAGATCCTTATTGTGAATTATTCATTCAATTCAAGATTATGTAATTTTTTAAAGCCAGTTCCTTATAGTTGGTACCATAGGTCAGTTTAAATAACTTTCGAGGTTAGGGTGTTATTTATGTACAAGTGACATAACCATAATGGTTATCTCATTAGAAATATTCATAGTTATTTTAGAGGTGATAAATGGTTATTATATTTTGGGTGGAAAAATGAGAGGTATTAGATAACCTTTGAGGATAAAATATGTTGTGGTTATTTTTGTGGAATTTGTCTCTTTTTTTGGAATGTTATGAAATTGTATTGTTTTTGAAAAAGGAAAACATGCAGACCATGTGACAACCCATCGTGTCGGAAAAGCAGTGGGAATGGAACCCACAACCAGCGGGTGATTGGGATTTATCACCTACCACAAGAGTACATGATGACCCTAATTAGTAGGACTAATTATTTTTAGTTAAATGATTTTATGGATCAATAATATGTTTATTTGGGATCTTATGTTTTATCAAATGGACATCCTTAATATAGAAAAATGATTTGGGGATTATGTAATAAATGTTATTTTGGAATACATTCTCTCTTTTGGGAACACTATATGCTTAACGAAAATAAAATTGTGTGGGATTTACATTGTTGAGTAATGAATGAAATATTATTTTGGAAGACTCTATGTCCTTATTATGGACATAAGGTGATTTGGGTTATTTATGTAAATGATTAATATATCATAAATAATATGTGTTTTGGTTAATTATATATCATTTTGAGACTTTAAGAGTACTAGATCTTTTTGGAGATAAAAGCTAAGATTCACTGTGGAAGACTATGAGATTAAATACCTCTGATTTATGGGTTTCATTCTAATTTTGTATTATTTTGAATTATTTTAAGGACAATTGTACATTGAATGGTTTTTCTTGAACATTGGGTTCTTTTTGTGGAATTTTGGAGATTAAGGGTAATATTTAGTTTTATAAAGAATTATTGTTTTGGGGACTATCAGATATTATACTAACTAGTTTTTGTTTTGGTTGATGTCTAAAGATAGGGAAAATATATTGTTAATATTTTGTAGATTATGTGATAATCTAGAAGTTTATTCAAGCACTTCAGGTGTGACCAAGCCATCTTGAAAACATACCATTTTGAGAAAAGATGCGTTTGTGGTAGAATTTTATGTGAGGATAACAATTGGCATGAAAAGTAAGTATATTTTGTTACGATATTAGTCTATTTATTAATAATATTTTTAATCTACTTGACCTCTCCCATCCATTACTTTTTGAAAATGTGGTGATTGAGGTGTTCTGGGAGGTCATGGTGACTTATCCCCAACACTTTTCCAAATTTCCAATTCTGTGAACAGTTCCATCGGTGAAAAGTTCTATCGGTAACTATAACGGTAGGTGAATAGTATTATATCTGTGAGGTTCAGTGAATAGTGTTCTATCGGTGAAGTTCAGTGAACAATGTTCAATAGGTGAGGTTCAGTGAATAGTGTTCTATTGGTGAGGTTCAGTGAACAGTGTTGTATCAGTGAGGTTCAGTGTACAGTGTTTCCAGAATGGTGAGGTCTATCAGTAACCTCTATCGGTAACCTCTAACGGTAGGTGTACAATAACGGTAGGTGTAGAGTGATTCCAAAACAGTGAGGTCTATCGGTAACCTCTATCGGTAACCTCTAACAGTAGGTGTACAGTAATGGTAGGTGTACAGTGTTTCCATAAGGGCGAGGTATATCGGTAACCTCTATTAGTATCCTCTAACGGGTGGTGTACAGTAACGGTAGGTGTATAGTGATGGTAGGTATACATTGTATCCAGAACGTTCTGGTCTATCAGTATCCTCTTTCGGTAACCTCTAACGGTAGGTGTACAGTAAAGGTAGGTGTACAGTAACGGTAGGTGTACAATAATGGTAGGTGTATAATATTTCCAGAATAGTGAGGTCTATCAGTAACGTCTATCAGTAACCTCTAACAGTAGATGTACAGTAACTGTAGGTGTATAGTGTTTCCAGAATGGTGAGGTTCTAATGGTGAGGTTCATGAACATTGTTTTTCTTTTTCCAAATTTTGAGTATGTGAAAAGTGTTTCCAGCATCCTACAGTTTTCCCCTTTGACGTTTCCTTTGACGTAAAATACATTTAAGTACTTATTTTAAGGAATCTTAAGGACTATTAAAATGCCATAAATGCTATATTAATTATTATTATGGCTAGGGTTGTTTTTAGTTGGTCAAACCGCGTGTGTTAAAGCGATCTTCTTTTAATGAGGAATTAAGCATATCTTAACCCATCTCCTTATTAAATCTTCAAAAGAGACAAGATATCTTCTTCCCTATTTCTTCATCTTTTTTTGCATCTACGAGACACCAGAACCTTTCAATCGTTCCCATAGGAGTTGCACAATCAAATATTCCCTCCTAGGATTGGTTCTGATCTGTTTTGATGCAACCAAGCTGTATCGATCAATCTTCGATATAAGGTTTGTTATATCATCATTCATTTGGGGATCATATTCTCTTATTTCTCGTTTCCATATTATATCATGTAATCTCCATGATTCTAATGGGGTTTTTCTTGGGGTTTGGATGGTGCGTTCATACCATGGAATCTCTAGGTGGATGAAGTTATCACGAGAGGAGGATCATGACCCTTTGTGTGGATAAAGAACATGAGAAAATGTTTAAGGTAGGGGATGCATTGCTTCTCTTTCTTTTAAGTGAAACTGTTTTATTAGCATGTTTAATCCAACTATATGACAATGGAATTGACATAATAAATATTTTAACCAGAAAAATAAATTTATATCGAACATATTTTATTGACTCTTCTTTTTACAAATAATGTGATATCTATGCTTGCTTCATATAGCTGTTCATTCTTGACAGAAATTGGCAATGAATGTAAACCCGCATTAATTGTTAATAGTTTTTCTAAAGATTAAGAGGCATATAAATGAATATGGTTCTTGTTGTAATTTAATGTTAATAAAATTGGCGTCGTATGCATCTTTAATTAACTGTGATATCTTATTGATTAGGTTTCCCGAATTTGGAAGATACGAATAATAAAACTGTTATTTCAAGATATATTAAGGAACTGATTGTTCGATAATTTCTTTGAGGGTTCTGAGTTAGCCTCTTGATTAATAGAGGTCCAAGAGCCCAATTGATGTGATGTTTTTTTCCTACTACTTGTTCTTTGATGTGACCCTGGATGGCTGTTGTGATATGTGGGTGGGTGGAGGTCGTTGGTTGTGGTAGTAAATGATGCCTAGAGTAAAAATATTCATCAGTTTATTCATGTGGGTGTCGGGGATGACACTAGGGATGATGGAATGTGATTGATGTGACTGTTGGATGCTTGTTGTTTTTGATTGGTTGTTAATCTTCTTTAATTTTCCCCACTGCTCAAGGCAGCTGGTTTTACTTACCCTTGTTCTGAAAGAGGTGAAGATATGCTGGGTATTCCATTGCTTTCCATATTTAGCTTCTCACAGAATGATGGGTATATTCTCTTGTTATAAGCGGAAAAGACCCAACAGGTAGTACATCTACTCACCATGTTGATCCCAATTGTTTTTAGTATCATAGATTGTTTTTCTAGAATTTCGGTGAATTTGGGAATGTAATTATATAATGAATAACTGAAAAAATGGTTCTAACCCATGGGGTTGGCATTTTCTAGAACATAATGATGTGGTTGAAATTTTGAAGGAATAATAGACTTGGTGTGTGATGTTAATGAAATTTAATGTTAAATATTTCATTGTTAATTAATGTTCAAATAGTTAATTAATGTAAAGGGGAACCGATAAAAAGGTAATTATGTAGTCTAATTATGATCTATAAATGGTATTGTGCTTATAGGATACCTAGTATTAGATGTAGCAGCAAAGAGTTTAAGTGACATTAGCTGCAGTTGTGTCCATGACTTGGTTATGACCATAGTGTGTTTGGGAGTTATAGTATATTCTATACTTTTTGTGTTTCTATACGACACTCTACCGGGTCAGTATGGGCAACTAACACCCCATGGATTCTGAGCCCTGGGGGGGGGGGGGGTGTTTTCCCCAGTATTTTGGTGGGATGATGGATGACTGACTACTCGATTTGCCCCACTCTCTTCTCTTGGTAGTTACTTGTGCAGGGAAGCACATTGGTTAGTTTTCCCCATATATGTGTGTAGAGGGCTATAATGGCTTCTGGTTATTCACACATATATTCTGGATATAGTTTTTCATGGACTACTATAGGTGTAACGTGTGTAGGTTGTGATGGCTTGAGGATCCTTACTCAGTGAATGGGAAGTAATGGATTGACGAATAATACCTGACGTATGATACACATTATGTGAGATGTGGTGGCTCCCGGAAACTACCTGGTTACTTTGGTGTGTAGTTGTGGTCGTTTTGTCGCACAAGGTGCATATTGTGGTGCTTCAACCAAGTTTCTGCGGGCAAGCCTTTTGGGAGAGTGATGCTTAGGATGTAAGGTATTGGGGAAAAGCAGCAAACCAGTGGGGATATAGTAGTGGGTTACCATTGATATTCTTTATTATATGATATATTCTAGTATGAACTACTTGGTGAGAGTAGCCATGGTGTGGTTGGGAACATAGTATACCTGTTTATGTGACGAGTTATTTTCACTTGTTTTTCACTATGCTTTAGCATGCTTTCATACTTTTGTAAGACATGATTTGGGGAGGATCCTACAAAGTATACTATTTTACTCACCCTATGTATCTATAAACTGTTTTTCAGGTCACTTAGAGTGGGTTAGAGATGAGGCTGGTTACTACTAGCTAATGGTTGCCGGAGATGATCGGGCATGTGGTTGCTGCTGTTTTTTACTTTATTTTCGGTACATGTGGGTTTTCCCTTCCAGTTGTAGTACTTTTTGATGACACTACATATGTGCACTAGGGTTTTCTTTTATATTTCAGTTCTGAGTTGGATTTGGTTGGTGTCTATCTTATCTATCTCTTCCACATGTATTATCTTAGAGGGTAATGCCTCCCATTTGTGTGTTTACTATACCCTCGGTGATAGTATCCAAACTGGGGCCTATTGGAGGCATGAATTTGGGGTCATTATCTCCATTCTCACATTTATAACCCAGGTGGGGTACACTTTATGGGGAGGGGTTCGCGACAGAGTGGTATCAGAGGTCTGGTTAAGGGATAGGATGGAGTTTGGAGTTAGGCATATGTGAGGTTTAATGGCTTGGTAGTGAAATAGTGTCATTCATGTTTAGCATGTGTGGTAAACACTTATGACCGAATGAGACATATGAATTTAGGTCCCCCTATGATCAGATGTATGAGACTTTAAGTTTACAATGGATACAATCCACGGTTGTACTAGTTGCAGGGTATAGTCCTAGGAAGGGATCTTGCATCATTCTACTTTGTTCCTTTGTTTTAATTGGTAGACCTCAGGATATGTTAACCTAAAATGAATAAAATAAAATAATGAATTAATTAGTGTTGAGTCTTCCATATTCTATGTTTATGTTCTCTAGCAGTTTTTTATTTTATAGGTATGGCTCAAGGTCGATGTCCTCATCAGGTAATCATAGAAAATTTCCAGCAGGCTGTTCTAGCAGATCGTCATAGGGTAGAGGGTGACGACGACGAAACATGGAGGAAGACACTCTGAGAGTTTCAGTTCCAGACTCTACAGAAGTACGAGGGCTTCGTTTCAGATGCAGCCACAGAAGACATGTTAGAGGATGCCGAGATCTGCTTTAGTTCAATTTGTGCTTGGAATGAGCACTGGGTGACCATGGTTGTGACGATTATGCATGGAGCAGTGAGGTAGTGGTTGTTCTTGTTCCTTAGGGATGGTGATGAGTCAGCGATCCCATGGGAGGATTTCTCAGACAAGTTCTAAGTCGAGTTTCTATCTTCGACTGCGAAGGCATCCAGTCACTAAGATCTTCTTACCCTTCGACTGGGGTGATCCAGCGATTGAGGGTTTGAAATACATTTCATGAACCTTTTAAAATATGCTTCAGAACTATTTCTAGATGATGAGGTCAGTGAGAGACATTTAGAGGAGGCTTTGCATATAGAGATCTAGCTCCAGGTCACCCCATTTATTCTGAAAAAACTTCTTGAGTTTTTGGAGACGGTATAGGTTATCGAGAGGACTTTGGCCAGGACCAGATCATCATGAGAGGGGAATCATCATGATTCCCCATGAAGCAGATACGTGGTCTGGGGTTCTTGGTCTTTAGGGAAGAATATTTTCCCTTCAGTCAGGGGTAGGTCCCAGTCCTTCATATCTCGTTTCACCAGAGGCAGGAACTCTCAGGCCTATGCCAAGGGATAAGAAAATTTTTATTTTCTAGTGGTGGTCATGGTCATTAGTAGCAGGAGTGGCTGACCTTTTAGTGCAGTCATCATGCACCAGGAACTACGCTCCTGGTTCCTCCGTTGAGGCAGTTCTAGCCGAGGCAGCAGCAGCTGGTCGCACTAGCTTTAGATCAGCAGAGGGTAAGTGTGGAAGGTATAGGACAACCACATGATGCTCCCCATCCTCATAAAGTAGAGTGCGGCCATGGTGGTGGTCGTCAACAGGGTCAGAGAGGTCGTGGAGGTGGTCGTGGTCAGCATAATTCTCTATAGTTGCCATCTCTAGGCAAGCTAGACGTCGTTAGAGGTACCCTTTTCTTATTTTCGACCTTGGTGTATGCCTTGTTTGATTCAGGTGTGACACACACCTTCATATCACCTACCATGGTGCATGCTTTGGGACATGAGATAGAGAGGCTTCCAATGCGCTTGGCGTTGACTATGCCAATTGGAGGTCTAGTTGACTTGTTTGAAGTATGTAGAGACTATGAGCTAGGGTTGGGGAAACACCTCTCTTGGGGAGGCTACCTATGTTTATGAATACAGCCATATGATGTCATCCTTAGCATGGATTGGTTGTATTCGGTGGAGGCTATCGTGGATTGCATCAAAAAGAAGGTCAACTTCATTGGTGCGGATGGAGAGCTAGTGGTGTTAGTTGGTGAGTGAGATCCTCAGATGTGTTATAAGAGAATTCCATCCTTGTCATACATGATGGCTGAGATGATGTTGAGTTCTTCAGAGGTTTATTAGATTGTGTTTTATAGGGTCGTAGAGGAGTACCTTTATGTTTTTTCAGAAGAGAATGGTGTATTACCCCCTCAACGAGAGATCAAGTTTGGGACTGAGCTACAATATGGAGCATATCTTATCTATATGTCTCCATATATGATGGAACCATATGAGTTTCAAGAGAAACATATACAGCTTGATGGTCTGTTATAGGGATGTTTTGTTCAGCCACATGTGTCACCGTGGGGTGCACCAGTTTTGTTCATGAAGAAGGCCGATGGTAGTTTGCGGTTGGGTGTCAATTATCGTCCCTCAAAAAATGTGACAATAATGAATCTCTATCCTATTCCACGGATTGATGATCTATTCTATCAACTGAAGGGTGAAAGATGGTTCTCAAAGATCAAAATGCGGTCAGGATATCATCAAATGCGTGTGGAGGATGAGGATATCCAGAATACTGCTTTCTGTTGTCATCATGGGCATTATGAGTTTGTGGTAATGTTGTTTGGAATGATGAATGATCTAGATATATTCATGGGATGGATGAATTATTTGATCTATGAGTTCCTAGACATGATCATGGTATTTTTAATCGATGAAATCCTTGAGTACTCCACATCTGAAGATGAGCATGTAGAGAATCTACAAGCTGTTTTGGGAGTTCTTCGTCAACATCTTCAGTTGGGAAGTTGTTGAAGTGTGAGTTTTGGTCTTGAGAAGTTTATTTCATGGGGAATGTTGTGTCCCAACAAGGTGTAGCTTTGGATCCATCATAGATAGAAGTATTTGTGCCATGGGAAGCCCCCAAGGTAGTATCATAGGTGAGAAGTTTCCTTGGTCTCATAGGCTACTACAAGAGGTTCGTATCCAATTTCGCTGGAGTTGCGTCACATATAACAGCTTTAACCAGTAAGGATTAGGCATTGATATGGACTGATCAGGGTCAGACACCTTTTGAGTATCTAAATGAGAAGTTAGTAAGTTCTCTCGTTCATTATCATCCGGGTGAGGGAGTTCAGTTTGATATTTTCTACGATGATTTGTATCCGGGGTTAGGCTGTTTTATCATGAAGAAGAGGTCAGTTGTTTCTTATGGGTATCGGTAGTTATATCCCCATGAACATAAATATGACACTCACAATCTTTAGTTGGCATCCGTTTTGTTTTCATTGATGTTGTGGGAACATTACCTCATTGGTGAAAGCTTTGTATTTTTCACCAATCATAGGAGTTTGAGGTATGTTCCCTGAATTACATGAACTTACAACATCATCAGCGGATGGAGTTATTATCGGAATATGAATTTGAGATATCATATACATCTAGAAAGGGTAATGTTGTAGCTGATGTGCTGAGTCGAATGTCACAGAGTGATGTTGTGCATGAATCTGGTGATTACTGGAGAGTAATGGAATAACATTCAGAATTACATCTTGATATGGGAGATGTTTGGGGTATAGGTTGTCTTTTCAGATGATGTTATAGTCATCCCTGATGGAGATCATGGAAGAGTCCCAGTTGGGGGATCTTGTGGTGGAGGTCTGGAGAGACCGAGTTTTTTGTAGCGAGGCCCCTGATGGTTGGACTGAGGATGAAAAACACCGAGTGTTGTATCAAGGAAGGATATGTGTTCCTTTAACGATGCACGAGATGGGTCTTATAGAGTTTCATAGTTTTCCTTTATTAGTACATCCTGGCATGGCAAAGATGTACCAATCATTGATGTGTATGTTTTGGTGGCTTGGGGTAAAGCATGTGGTTGCAAAGTTTATGTCTCGATGTTTAGTCTGCCAGAAGTTGAAGGCCAAAAACCATGTACCTGGTGGCCTTCTCTAGCCATTAGATATTCCTTAGTTGTAGTGGGAGGACATATCAATGGACGTTGATTCTGTTTTACATTGTGCTCCGGGAGGACATGATGCTATTTTGGTGGTAGTGGATCATTCAAAAAAATTGACCCACTTCATAGCGATCATAGAGTTGAGCTCAGTGGATGTTTTGTCGAGGCAGTATCTAAAAGAGGTGGTGAAACATCATGGAGTCCCTTCGATGATCATTTTTTGATCGAGAACCTCGTTTTACCTCCAGGGTGTGGAGAGGTATCCAACATGCTTTCGGTTATCAACTATGCCTTAACACTACTTTGAATCCTCAAACGGATGGTCAGACAGAGCGAACCATCCATACTCTTGATGACATGTTACACTTATCAGTTCTTGATTTTGGAGGTTCATGGATGAGGCAATTAACTTTTGTGGAGTTTGCTTACAATAATAGTTTTCACTCCACCATCATTATGGAGTCGTTTTATGCCTTGTATTTCCAGCCATGTCGTTCTCTGTTGTGCTGAAATGGGGTCGGAGAGTCAACAATTCTCGGACCGGCACTAGTGCAGAATAAAACAGAGATGGTCCATGTGAATTGTGAGAGGATGAAGATAGCTCAAGATGGTAAGACATCATTGTTTGATCAAATATGGAGACCCTTAGAGTTTATTATTGGGGATGATGTGTTTCTGAAGGTGACTCCCCGTCGTGGGCAGCGACGGTTTGGTAATTGATGTACGCTTTCTCCCCGTTTTGTTGGGCCTTTCAATGTGTTACTTCATGTTTGAAATGTGGCGTATCGAGTAGCACATCCCCCACAAATGAGACGAATACATGATGTTTTCCATGTATCACAGCTCTGTTGTTATCTTCATAATGACTCTCACATCATTGATTGGGGAGAGATCGATGTAGATGATGATGCAACCTTCGAGGAGCAACCTGTGGATATCTATGACCGCTAGGAGAAGGCGTTTCGCGAGTGTTCTATTCCCTTAGTTCTTGTCTTGTGGCGACACGGTGGCATGGAGTACAGTACCTGGAAACGTGAGTCAAAGATACATGCTCACTACCAAGAGTTGTTTGATGTTTAACTCTTTTCAGGTAATGATGTTCATGTTGTTGTTATAACATTCATGATTTATTTATGAATTTATTTTGTTTATTTTGTGGCTTTTTATCATTTGAGAGGTTTCTCGATGGGTCATTGTTCAGAACCCGTTTCTTTTTTTCTCTTTAAGAGGGTTTTGAATTCTAGAAGAAGGGAATGTTTTCAGAGGTATCTGATGTAATGTCCCAGACCTATTCGGTCAATTACATTGTGAAAATGTGGTGTTTGAGGTGTTCTGGGAGGTCAAGGTGTCTTATCCCCAAAATTTTGACAAATTTCGAATTCTGTGAATAGTTCCATCAGTGAACAGTTCTATTAGTAACCTATAACAGTAGTTGAACATTATTCTATCATTGATGTTTAGTTAATTTTCTTCTATTGGCGAGGTTCAGTGAACAATATTCTATCAGTGAGGTTCAGTGAACAGTGTTCTATCAGTGAGGTTCAGGGAACAATGTTCTATCGGTGAGGTTCAGTGAACAATGTTCTATCAGTGAGGTTTAGTAAAGAGTATTTTCAGAACGGTGAGGTCTATCAGTAACCTTTATCGGTATCCTATAATGGTAGGTGTAGAGTATCGGTAGGTGTACAATGTTTCAAGAATAGTGAGGTCTATCGGTAACCTCTATAGGTAACCTCTAATGGTAGGTGTATATTAACGGTAGGTGTACTGTGTTTCCAGAACGGTGGGGTCTATCAAAAACCATTAATGGTAAGTGTACAGTAATGGTTTTTGTACAGTAATGGTAGGTGTACAATGTTTCCAGAATGGTGAGGTCTATCGGTAACCTCTAACGGTAGGTGTACAATAACGGTATGAGTATAGTATCGGTAGGTGTACAATGTTTCCAGAATGGTGAGCTCTATTGGTAACCTCTATCAGAATCCTATAATGGTAGGTTTACAGTAATGATATGTGTATAGTGTTTCCATAATGGTGTGGTTCTAATAGTGATGTTCATGAATAGTTTTTTTCATTTGTTAAATTTTGATTATGTGAACAGTGTTTCCAGCTTCCTACAGTTTCCCCCCTTTGACCATTCTGTTGGCATAAAATACATTTAATTCATTATTTTAAGGACTCTTTATGCCGATTCAAAGACCATAAATCCTATATTAATTATTCATATTTCTCGGGAAGTATTTACATGGTCATACCGCATGGGTTAAGGTGATCCAATTTTAATGGGGCATTAAGCGTATCTTAAACTGTCGCCCCATTAAATATAAAAATGGGACAAGATATCATCCTCTATTGTTATTCCTCTTTATTCTCAGCTATGATACCATATAACCTTTCAATCCTTCCCGTAAGAGTTTTAAAATCAATCTTTCCCTCCTAGGATTGGTTCTGCTCTATTTTGATGGAACCAAGATGTATCGATCAATATTCAATATAAGTTATGTTTTATTGTCGGTCCTTTGGGGATAATCTTCTCATGATTCTCCTTTCCATATTATATCATGTAATCTCCATGCTTATAATGGAGTTTTCCTTTCGGTTTGGTTGGTTCGGTCGTACCGTGGAATCCTCGGGCGGATGTAGTTGTTGCGAGAGGAGGATCGTGACCCGTTTTGTGGATAAAGAACATGAGGAACTGTTTGAGGTAAGGGATTCATCGCTTCTCTTTATTTTATGTGCAACTGTATTGTTAGCATGTTTAATCCCACTGGAAGACAATGTAATTGACATAATAAATATTTTAACCAGATAAATAAATTTATATCGATCGTATGTTATTGCCTTTTTTTTTTGCTATTTAGTGTGATATCTATGATTGATTCGTATAGATGTTCATTCTTGAAAGAAATTGGTAAAGAACGCAGACATGGATTAATTGATAATTTTTTTGATAATGATTAAGAAGCATGTAAATGAATCTGGTAGTTGTTGTAATTTAATGTTAATCAAATTGGCGCAATAAGCATGTTTAATTAATTGTGATAGCTTACTAATTAGGTTTCCTGAATTTGGTTCATACGAATAATAAATCTATTAATTCAAGATGTATTAAAGAACTGATTGTTTGATAATTATTTAGAGGGTTCTGAGTTACCCTCTTGATTGTAAAAGAGCCAAGATCCCAATTGATGTGATGTTTGTTTTCCGGCTGCTTGTGTTGTGATGTTACACTGGATGGTCATTGTGATATGTGGGGGCATGGAGGCTTTTGGTAGTGGCATCAGATGACACCTAGAGTGGCGAGATGCACTGGTTTATGCTTTTGGGTGTTGGGGAGGACACCAAGGATGATGTAATGGGATGGATGTGATTATTGGATTCTTTCTGTTTTTGATTGGTTGTTTATCTGCATTAAATTTCCCCACTACTAAAGGCAGCTGGTCTAACTTAACCTTCTTCTAAAAGATGAAAATACACGTAGGGTATGTCCTGTTCATTCTGTGTTTAGCTTCTCAAGTAAGGATAGGTATATTCTCTTTATTTAAGCGGAAAAGACTCAATGGGTTGTACATCTACTCATCGTATTGTTTCCCTTGATTTTAGTAGCATATAATGTTTTTCTAGAATGCCTATGAATGTGGGGATGTTATTCTATAATGAATAATTGAATAAAAGGTTTTAACCCATGGGTTTAGAGGTTGCTTGAACATAATGATGAGGTTGAAATTTTGAAGGAACATTGGACTTTGGGTGTGATTCTAATGAAATTTAATGTGGAGTTGTTCATAGATAATTAATGATTATATAATTAATTAATGTAAAGTGGAATCGATGAAAATGGAATTATGTATACTAATTAATTTCTATAAATGGTTGTGTGCTTATAGGATACCTAGTCATAGAAGTAGCAGCCCAGAGTTTGACAGATGTTAGCTGCAGTTGTGTCTAAGACTAGGTTATTCCCACAATGTGGTTGTGAGTTACCATATATTCTCTACATTTTGTGATTCTATATGCTACTACACCATATCATTATGGGAAACTGATACCTCAAGGATTCTGAGCCCTGGGGGGGGGGGGGGGGGGGTTCCCCAACATTCTGGTTGGAGAATAGATGGTTGACTACCCCCTTTGGCCCCGCTCTCTTCTCTGGGTAGTTACTTGTGTTGGCAGGAACATTGGTTAGTTTTCCTCATATATGTGTTTTGAGGGATGTAATGGATTTTGGTTATTGAAAAACATATTTTTTGGATATAGTTATCTATGGACTAGTATAGGTGTAATGTGTATTGGTTGTGATTGCTTAAGGATCCTTACTCCATGTATGGGTTGTAATGTCTTGAGGAATAATAGTTTACATATAATACATGTTGTGAGAGCTGTGGTGGCTCCCAGAAACTACCTGGATACTTTTATGTGTGGACTTGGTGGTGTTGATGCATGATGTTCATATTGTGGTGCTTAGACTAGGTGTATGCGAGCAATCCTTTTTGGAGAGAGATGCTTAGGACATAAGACACTGGGGAAAAGAGGAAAACCAGTGGGGAAGTAGTAGAGGGGTACCCATGATATTCTTTATTATATGATATATTACTGTATGTGTTACTTAGTGAGAGTATCCATGGTAAGATTAGGAACATTTTATACATGTTTAAGTGATGAGTTATTTTCACTTGTTGTTCACTGTGCATTAGAATGTATTCTTACTTTTTCACGAGAGGTTTCAGGGAGGATCCTACTGAGTGTACTTTTATACTCACCCTATGTATCTATAAACTGTTTTTAGGTCACTGGGAGCAGGTTGGAGATCAGTCTGGTTACAACTAGCTTGTGGTGGTAGGAGGTGTTCGGGCTTCTGGTTGCTGCTGTTTTTAATTTCTTTTGCGTACATGCATTTTTTCCCTTCCAGTTGTAGTACTTTTGCATGAAATTACATATGTGCACTTGGGTTTTCATTTATATTCCAATTCTGAGTTGGTGTTCGTTGGTGTCTATCTTATCTCCTTCTTCCTCATCTGTTCTCTTAGATTGTAATGCCTCCCATTTGTGTGTTTCTTATACCCTCGATTCTAGTCTCCAACCTAGGGCCTACTGGAGGCGGGACTCGGGGGGTCCTTATCTCCCTTCTCACATTACTAACCTTGGAGGGGTACAATTTGTGGGGAGGGGGACGTGACAAAATTATTCAACACTATGAAAAGGATCTTGAAGAAAAAATATTATAAGCTCTCTTTTATCATCATACTTCTACCCAACCACAAATTAATGGTATTGTAGTGGTTAAATTTTCGCGATCATGTTCTCTATCACCCTCTATTAATCTATTAGAGTTATTTTCTATTACATATCCATGTTTTCCAAAAATCCTAGTATCTGTTGTCTCGGGTGACCTTTTCACTTATGTTCCTTTATTTTAAAGTGATATTTTTACTGACCCTTCTTCCGATGTAGAGCATTCAATGAATTTTCCATGTCCAATATTAAAATTGTGAGGATGAAATTCTAAAAAGTGGGGATGGATGTAACATCTCATGTAAATAATGAATATAACATTTTTATATTTATTAATATTAGTGAATTAAATTTATATTTTACTTTAAAGGGGATGCAATTTTTGATGGCATACCTGATACACCACAACGGGTTTCTTTGATATCTTACTTGGAACACTAATAATATAATATTATTATTTTAAATGGTAGTTAACGCCTAGATAATGTATTGGAGGGATTGAATAGAAATCACTACAATATGATTATACATGTTTTTTAAATGTTTTTACACTTATCAAATAAAAATATGAGGCTTAAAATGAGAATGAATAAAATTTTAAGCACAAATACTCTAATATTCTATAAAGGCTGATTTACCACCTTTTGTTTGATAACTATATTTAAATATAGTTGTGATAATTTTATATGTTATATTTTTTTAAATGAAAATTTTGTTTAGAATTGGGACATAAAATTTTACTTTGGAAAATCATTTTTTATTTTTCTGATAAAATTTATTTTTTAATTAATAATGAAAAATACTATATTTTGATTTAAAACTTACTTTTAATCTAATTTATTTATAAGGTTATATTATATATCAAATTTGTTTTAAATATTAATTAGATTATTTTTACCATTTTATTCAATGTTGTTCGTTGGAAGTAATTTCACTTTGAAACTGTACATATACATGTGTAAATATTTTGATAGTTATTATTTTTTTAAAAGCACGCTTTTTGTTTTGACAGATGGAATTAATTTTGAAATAATTTCTACCACTTCTATGTTTTGAATTTGATAAAATGGATTACATATTTGGAATCAGGTGTTCAAAATTGGGTAAATTTGAAACTTATATTTTCAAACATAATAAATAATTACTTTTGTAAATATTTAATTTACCATTGGTTAAAAGGTAATTTGGTAATTAAGGATAAAAAATTAATATTATAATAATAATAAATGACTCTAACATTTGTACTAATCATATTAGTTGGTAGAGTTATGACCATGGGAATCCTTGTGTCTATTTAGGGACCCATGGGGCCACATGGGTGTGATAATGACACTTTATTATTATTAACAAAATGTAAAGGGAAAAACTAAATAAACAAATATCTTTAAGTAAATCAATGTTTACATGGGGTTATATAAGTTATCAATTAGATTATAAATATTAATTTTAATGATAATTTTTTTTTACATCATGGTATTTTTTTTATACATCATATAAATAAATATATTTATGACACAATAATGATGTAGTGTTTACCTCATTAATGTATGATTTAAATAAATATGATTATAATGATTAAAACAATATGTAAAACCAGTCCAATTATTTTTGGATGATTTTATTTCGAACTTGAGTAATTTTATCTTCGATTATAATGAGTTTTTTACATTTATAAACTGAAAATCATTATATAATAAAATAGTATTTTTAAACTTTCCTAAAGAGACCCTCCTCCACCATATAAAAAGCCCTCACTTTTAACCCATTCCTCACACTTCTCAAACCCCTTGTATATTCCAACCTCTACCCAATTATGCTTTGTAAATACATCTCCTCTTATTAGAATCCTTCCCCTAGGAAAAAGGTAATTCAATAAAAATTTTGGTTCAAACCAAATAAGATATATGATTTAAAGGTAACATCTTCTCATAAGATCTTTTTTTATTTTACTTTTATAAGCCCATAATACCTTTTTATTCCTTTATTTTATAACAACAACAGTAACCTAAATATACTAGTTTTTTGTTATAAGAATGATTTGAATTAAATTTACACACACATCCATCTAATGGGTAAAGAAGTTACTGTTTTTGTGGAAGATGAACTGCTGCCTCACAAAATAATGATTGTTCATTCTTCTCCTACCACCTCTCATGGTGAAAATTATGATGGAACTATATTTGTATATGATATATAATAGGTTTATTTTCTATCTATTCTTCTGTACTTTTTATTTACAAACATACCTTTATGCTTTCCAATATTTTTAAATACGATAATTTCATTTGATGATGTGCGGACTACCGCCCCCTCAAGGTGATATGATTCTTTCATGACATGCATGGAACATATAATGGATGACGTTAATTAAATTATGTATCATATATATCATATTATATTATAATGTAATTATTATATACCCATGTATAATTATTTTTTCATTCCATTAAATATTAAATAGAAATGAAAGTAGCGTTCATGCGTACATATGACTTACCATCTCTTTGAATGGTTCATTTCATTTATTATCTCCAAATGTTATGTAATATTATAAAAATGTAAATATAAGAGATGTATATAATATATATAATATATAAATAATTCATATAAATCTGTATATAATAGAATTTAGACAACATGTACAATTTATAATTATAACAAGTCCATTTTAACTCATGTTACGAACATCGAAAAAATGTTCGATATGAACTAAAATATTTAAATAATTGTTATAGAAAAGTAATAGGTGACATAAAAGGAGTAATAAATTTATAAGGGTTTTTAAGAAATTATAAATTAAAATAAATTTATTATACATGAAGAACAAGTATCAAAAGATTCAATTAAAACATGATGTAAGGGGTTTCTTATCTCACATTCAATTCTGTGAGATTCCCATAGTTTGACACTTTTTTCGGGCATGTGGTGTATTTTTTATTTCCATTTGATTTATATTATCATTATTCTATTAATATTAATGGTATTATATTATTCTAATGGTGAGTAATAACTTTTGGTCATATGACTCGATTGATTACAATGTGGTAAGAGGATTTCATCTCAATTTTTATTATAGTGCGATTCATGCTATATTTCCCATTATTCTCATTTATTGTGGTGTATATACAGCCCATGATTGAATTATTTTTGTAATATAATTTAATTATTTTTTATTTAAATCTTAATAGTATGAATATATATTCATCTGGTTTAGGTATCGTATGTTTCTAAATCGGTGAGGGAATCTTTCAACCTCTTCTTTTTAAAAGACTTTATTTTGGTTATGTATTTTAATTTCCACTTTCTTAAGTTGGGATATGTTATTAAATATCCTTATTGATTAAACTATTGTGTCCAAGTGATGATATAACCTTTTCTATCTCAGATACACATATTCATAATTTTGAAGTGACGTCGTTAAGCTGTTGAATTTCTGTAAGAGATCTTTTTAACCCAATTTCAATTCATTGGGATAAAATTATACTTCTTGATTATGTCATGCTATGAATATGTGTGAAAGTCCTATGATTTTTTTACACTTAATATCCCCTTATACTAGATGTATATTTATTTTTCACACATAATAATGTCATTGATTTTTCTTAATCTATGGATATGATATTTTCTAGAGACATTGTCTCTATTTACGTTCCATTGAAACTTATTTATTGTTATACACCAATTCAATTTTATATAGTGTATATAATTCCCTTTGACATATTATATAATGAATCTATTTATTCTCATGATATTATAATCATTTATTAATGTTATTCTTTAATTATTTGTAATCATGTGTCTCTCATTTGGTTATGAACTCATTAACTAAAATATCGTTTTAAATGTTTTAAAGATTTATTCTTCTAAATCTTTCATATTAATGTAACTGTTTTAAAAATGGTAATAAGGATTTATTTATATGGATATGAATGTTTTAAATTTTAAATTTTATTCAAAGGTATTAAAGTGGTATGAGACACTTTGATTCAAAAATATCATTATTAAATGTTAAAAAGGGTTTTGAAAAGGGTTTAATAAAGAATTGTTTACTTCAAAATATTAATGTGATATATTGTGATTGGAATGTGGAAATGTTATCATTCCTTGATTCTTATGTAATATGTTCTAATTATATTATTGACGTTGGGAATTTTTTACGTATATAGGTAGTTTTGTGGTAAACCTAGGGCGGGTGAGCCTGATATATCTCTCCAATACATTGGGTAATGTGACCCAGGTAAACATGAATGTTTCTCCCAAGAGATTTAGGGAATATACATTGATGGTAATTCCAACATAAACTTCTATTTAGTTGTGATAGATACAATGTAAGTATGATATGGATGCCCCAAGTAACCATAATAATTTTTTATTTCTATGTGTTATTACAAAATCTTATGATTTTATGAGGTATGTTAAATATCATATGTTATGTATGTATTGATGAACTAATGATTTCATTCTTTGTTTTATAACCCCTACAGTGCTTTATATGCTCATCCCAAGTTTCAAAATGATTTTCGCATGATATAAAGATGAATAGGGTCAATGATGGGATCAAGGGAAAGTCATGCTGTCTAAAACATGGAAATGAACATGAATTTTTTTTCAAGAGTTATTATTTAATAAAAAAATAGAAACTGAGAAAAAATGACTTCTTTGTAATTTTTGAGATGTAATTAAATAGTCACAACCAAACTTCCTAAAACAATAATCCTAAAAGGACCCTAAATTGTAATCATTAATTTAATTCAAGATTATGTAATGTTTTATGGTCGTGTTCGTATTGGTTCGTTATAGATACCTTGCACATGTTGACATTAAAATATGGTATTAAAACATATCCAGGTAAATCAATTATTTTGTCTAAAAAAGTAGGTTAAAATCAAAGATCACCATAAAATATATAGAAATTGGATTTTCAATCTTATATAAAAAATATTAACTAAATTATAATTATAATTTAAATTAAAATACAGAAATATTAAATGGTACAAAAAGAATAAATAAAAGGGTACAATTAAATAAAAAAATTTCTAAAATAATAATATATTTAAAATAAAGAAAAAATTTATATATTAATAAAATTACATATTTTCTATGATATATAGATATTAATGATTATATAATCACACATTTATAGTATAAAAACATGTATGTTAATTATTATTACTATCCCCTACAATTACCGTATTTCACTCTATCAAAGATACATTATACTGAGTTTGAGTTATATAACTTTGTAAAATTTATTTTCAACTTTTCAGAATGATTAAATTATATATTGTTAAGATTAATTATTTTTTATTGAATTATATGTTCTCAAATCATTAATTTCCAAAAATTTCAAAAATATTTTTATATAATAAATTTTCATTGGCTATACCTTCGTATACAATACTGGATTTCATTCCATTATTTCTAAAAAAATAATATTATTTTATTCATGGTGGAGACATAAATATTTATTATAATTTCTTACATTATTCACATTTCATGAATAAAAAATAGATAATTATTTCAGTAATAATGACTTTAAAGGGTTGTTTTGTGGGTTTGGGGTGGTTAAAGTGTTAAAAAATGAAGAAAATGCAAGGTTGACTCATTAATTTTTTATACAATATTAATAATTACGTCCCCAAAATTTTTTTCCTCCTTCATCCTCATAAGGATTATTCACCGATCACAAGAATAATAATTAATCTTATAATTTAACGATATAAGGATAACATCATGATTACCATCCATTCTCTCTACATGTTTATTTTATATATTATTTCCTTTTAAAATTTTTACTATGTTATTTCTTATATTGTTTCCTATATAAATAGAGAGTAGTTTAAATAATAATACATTTAGTTATAAAATATTATGATAATATTATGGAAGGAAATTATAGATTTTTAGTATGATATCTTTGAACCCAGGAATCATGTGTAATATCCCTCCCCAAATAAATGTTCACTAAAAACAATGAAAAGCTCTCAACTATATAGTGAGTGAGGATAATTAACATCTTTTACATAACCATAATAGATTTATTATGGATTCAATGGGTGATTATATAATGGATATGTGTGTGTGGTTGGGTGTGTTATCTTGTATTGTGATACTTCAAAATTTTTCAAATGTGGTTACACTATCTTTTTGAAAAAATAATACTTTTATATAAATATTTTAAATATAATAAAAAAATTCCAAGATAAAATTTAATCATTAAATTCTTCAAACCTAAGGAAATGTTTTAAAATATAAAAATTCTTAGAAAAATATTATAATTATATAATATGACATCATACAGTTCAAAGTAGTTGGATTCATTATATAATAGAATAAGAAAAATTAATTTAAAATTTAATTAAAATAAAAATCAAATACTAGTAATACACTAATATATTGTTTTTTTCTAGTAAAATTATGTATAAAAATTTACTAAAGAAATAATTTAAAAATAAAAATTTCAGTTAAAAGTTTATTTCCCTATATATAAATATAAAAATATTAAATATAAATAAACAAAAAACTGAATAATTTTTTAATACCCAATTCTAAAATATTATTATTTTATCCCCACTGTTAAGAAAAAACCTAAATACATAAAAAATAGTCCTTATTAATCATACCAATTTTTGGAAATATAAATCTATATTATTTAATAGTTTAAGACTAATTGATGTCAAATCTATTATCTTTTCTAATACTATATGATGAATAAGTTTTTTCTGTAATTTTTCTTAATAAAATGAATCAAAATTAAATAAAATATGAATGATATTTCAGTAATCCTCAAATATATTTTTTTATATTAAAAAAAACCATCAAGTCCTGATTATAATTCCAATCCAATTGAGAAATGGCCTCTATTTGAGGAACAATCCCATATTTTTTTCCTTTGACAAATTATAATCATATCTTTTTAGAGTTCCCCCTTTGTAGTTTATTTTGTGTCCAAATCCATTTATGAAATAAAAGCATTCATAATAGGGTTCGAAGAATGTATGTGACACACTCAACTTCATATTGAAGAGTGGTGGTCCCTCTTGATGGAAACATGATGCCATTATGTGGTTTATATTATACTAATTCTTTATCCATTATCAATTTGTTTAATTTTGGATCTATTCCACTATCCTCTTTTACATTAAATTAAATATAAACAAGATCACCCATTTCTTTAGAACCATTCATATCCTCTATGGGGTTTTAATCACTACCGATTAGGGATTGAAATTGTTTTGATCATTTAATAAGTCCATTAATGTATAATTTAATATATATTTGATATTTTTTAACGACAGAAATTAAATGAATTAAAATTAGATATATGAACTATAATGTTTTCTGTTTTATATTACATAACTAAGTGATTTTCCTTAGATATATTTCTATATTGGTTTGGCATAAAATAAATCCATGTTCATCCTCATCAACTAGGATGTAATTTTCATTAATTAGATTGAAAATGGGATCATTTATTATTTCCTATCACATTTCAAATGTATGTAATCTACATAGATATAATATATAGTTAAATTTAAAAAGTCTGATGTCATTCATTTTCATGATCCTCATTAATGTATTTATTGGGAACTCATAATACCATATCTCTACTAATATATAATAATTTGTTTTCTAGAATGCAATGTACATATATTTTATAATGATACAAAATTATGATGAAAACTTATAATTATCAGGATAGAATAAAATTTATAAAACACATATACAATATTATAATAAAAAATAATGTTTGTATCATGAGATTTTTATAAACTACTCCTCAATACACATTTTTTCACTTTCATGGTTTTTTATATTTTCTATATTATAATAAACTAAAATATGA
This sequence comes from Viscum album, assembly GCA_963277665.1. Taxonomy (NCBI): domain Eukaryota; kingdom Viridiplantae; phylum Streptophyta; class Magnoliopsida; order Santalales; family Viscaceae; genus Viscum; species Viscum album. Next base: position 1,149,241,406 of record OY728148.1, read on the forward strand.
AAAGTGGGAGTAAATTATAATTTTAAAATTTAAAATAAAAATTTATTACTTTATATAAATAGGGACATTTTAATGAGGAGAACCCATTTTAAATCCTCTATTGTTATTTGTAATATGATTTCAAACTTACTCAATACTCAAGGAATGTTCTCTATATAATTACATCAATACATATATCCTAATTCCTATAGTATATGGAATTAGTTAATTACACTCTCATATTAACATCTCCATATGTCTCAATATTTATAGAGGTATAAAAACATCCCTTGATTGAGTGAATTATTCACTTGTATATTTTATTAACTAACATTTATGTAGTCAATGCCCTATAGTACATAGCCAATAATCACAAAACCACTCCCTCTATAGCCACCCAATTCCATCACATTATGGTTAACCCTGTATAGTGGATCATTATGCTATAATTATGGGAATAATAAATATAATAAAATCAAATTAATATTTATTCATAATGACTATGAATTAAAAAAAATACATTGACTAGAAGGATCTTATTGATATGTTAATAAAAATGAAAAATATTAAATCATGGTCAAATGAAAAAAAATGTAATAACCTTCCTCAAATACTCAATTATGTTCATCCATCCAAAATAGGGGTGTTTATATCAGAATAACATGGGGGTAAAAAAAAATGATTATTACATGATTTATATAATTTATATATATTTTGGATAACTAAATTATTCTTCATTGAGGTGAATTTTATTATTTACCCTCTCTAAAATCTACCTCATTTGGCATGATTACTTCATATGGTTGGAAGTCTATTGTATGATCATTCTACCCGAAAGTGTTCCTTATGTGTATTATTTACACTTATTAGATGCATCCATTGAATATGGGATTCAGTACGATGATCATTATCCTTACACCCTATAATATTATTCTTTTATATTGGTAAATATCTTCTATAATACCTAAATTGATCATAAAAATTTTATTTTGAATAATTTTATGCCCCCTAGAGACAAAATGTGTTCTATTTGGAATTTAAATGACTTCCACAGTTATAGTAATGGATTGTTTTCTCTAATTAACACTATTTTTTTGGATATATACTATAATTATACATGGGTATTTCTAAACAAATGTATATAAAATTAGATATATTTTAGTTTACATGGACATTAGAAATGGTTTTTTAATATTTTATATAAATGATCACCATTCCCCGTCATTAAAAAAATAAACAATGTTATAAAATTATATATTTGAATAATCAATTCATACAATTATATGTTATGAACTCTGTTTATATTTGGTAACTATTTTAATTTTTTTTAATTATTGATGGCCTATATAATTCATTAATAACACATATGTAAGAAATTTTTAATCTATATTCACGGAAATATAAAAATAAACAAGAATTCTGTTATATACTTGGAAATTAATAAAAATGCATCTATTATATAATTAAAGATTATAATATGGGGATTTATTTACAATAAATATAAAATTACTCCGGTGTAATGAAAATTTGATATTTACATATCTAGAGAAAAAATATTGGGGATTTATTCATTAATATAATGAATAACAATATAGAATTTATTTATCTATCATAGAATATACTAAGGATCATTTTTATACTATATTGGATAATTATTATCATTATTTTCATTAAAAAATAACAATAACCCCATAATATAAAATAAAAAATTGATCATGATGGTGAATAAAATGAAGAGAAGTCCCAAGTAGTTTTTTTTATAGAAATATAGGATTTTATTTAATAATTTTTTATAATTTTTTCATGTTTTTGTTGATTTTATTATTTCTATAATTAAATTAAACTATAATATATTTCTTTTATAATATAAAAACAAAATATTATTTTATTTTCAATTTTAATTCATTCTTTTTTTTCTCATTGAAAAATCCTTTTGAATTAATATAGAAGTAAATTTTATCCATAGTCTACCATTACTATAAGGAATAAGAAAATATATTCGTTTAGAATCAAATTTTTTGTGAAGGATAAAAATAAAATATTGAAATATATGAAGTGAATACTCCAATTAGAGGGTATCATATTTATTCTATTCGTATACTATGTTGATTTGGGATGTTCAAAGTGTTAGTGATTGGATTGGTGATGGAAAGTCAAAGAGGGGTGGTGTATCATTCAAAATTATTTCTAAGCTCAAATATCATAGTAGGTCATACTATGACACTCTATAATCATTTATATATAATTAATAGATTAGAGGTCCTGGTTTGATTATGTCATTTTTTGTGGGGTTAGAGTGTGATGTGATGCCTTTCACCAAGAGGTTTCAAATTTATTATTTTTTGTGTTACTCTATTTAGTAATGGTGATATTCTTTTTATTATTATTTAGGATATGGTACTGAGTTTTTTGATACATTTTTTTCCTTCACCATGATATTTAAAATTATATTTATTTTTGGTGTCTGATCCATGATTAAAATTATTTTTTTATTATCCCATGAGTAAATTGGGATTTTGGGATACTGTAATTATTTGTGCTTTGATTCTTGATTGTTGGGATGTGGCATTATATTTCATATAAAACCATTAACATATACATTAATATTTATTATAAATATATTTATAACCATATAATCTTGAGATGTATTATAATTATTGAGGGGGATTACTAGTACTCCGAAATGGTTCCATGTTTTACTAAAGGATTACAAATTCATTAAAAAATAAATATAAATTTATTTATCTTCACAATTATTATTTTCCACTTCAACATTTTGTAATCATAAAGCTTCATATAGATTATTTTTCATAATTTATATTAATGTTATATCCCAATACTTATGCAATCTATTAATTATCCAATCATGGTTCGAGGTTCCCCTTTACGTCCCTCTCGGTTATCCCTTCTCACTCCATCTCATTTGCTTCTCTTATACTCAAATTTACCCTAAGGTAATGGTAGAGGTTTTGGATTTGGTTTTCACGGACCACTAATTATGTAATGATGAATATTCGTTTCTTAATTTTTTTAATGGTCTTACTTTGATTATCAGGTTTCTTGATCATTTTTATATTTTTACAAAAAACCATTTATTATCATAAAAGATAAATGACGCGTAGATAATAAAATTGTACATAAAAAGGACGAAAAAATTATAATATATTATTATCCCAATAAAATAAAATTTTAAAATAATGGTATACACCCAAGTGGTTGAATTCTTAGAAATCAATTATTGAATCAATACCTAATGCTAATAAATGTATTGTTGTATTCCCATTACAAAAATATTATTTGATCTTCACTGAATGAGGGGTGATCTACAAAAAACATTATGATGGTATACCTAATTGGGTAATTATTTGATGAGGATTTACTTTAATAACATTGGAAATGGTTATAGTTAAATCAATAAAAAATAAAGGAAAATTTTCTCTATAGTTGAATGTGATAAGAAAATATGTATTTTCAGTAAACCCATAAGGGTTATAGATATAAAAAAACGAATCTAAAATCCATGAAATTTGATCCATATGGTTCAAAGGCCAATCCTCTGTCCATCATATCAAAATTATAATAATAAAAAATGGTATTAAATTTATGTCTAATAACTAGAACCCTTTAGAAAACTTGATATCCTTTCACCGCCTCATGGAAAAAATTGAAAATATAAAAATAATCAAACATATGTTCCTTCACTAATGACCTGGAGACCAATCAATCTAGAAAGGAAAAAAAATCAATCATCATGGAATACATATTGGTATGATGTTTTCAAATTCTCATATCACCATGAATCATATGGTTTTGTTATTTCTATATATCTTAAAAATATATTATGACGTTCATATATTTTATGTGACCAGTATATTAATAAACATTAATTATATATAGAGAATCTATTATAAATACATAAATAGTAATCTATTGTTGAAATAAATCTAGGGTGAGGGACATAATTTAAAAATGTATCTCACCCATTCGTTTTTAAGGAATATTTGTGTTACTGTATTTACCTGGGAAGCTATGAAATATTAAAACTTTGAATGAAGACTAATTCCTCTATATCTTATATAATAATTCAATAGAAGATAATATAACGAAATTTAATTATTTTAAACCCCATAATATTATGTATATAATAATCTATGAACACTGTTACCCCTTGTTTAATCTCAAATTCAACATATCTCATATTTTGTACACAATTATCTAGTAAGCCTCTATATAAGATGAGTGACAATAAGGTAATCATAATATAAAAAATTTATGTTCTCTCACTCTATTACTTTGTTAACAATAAGTACCTTATTGACGAATCATCAACATTGGTTCATGTTTTTTGGTTTAATTTTAATCATCGAGCGTCCATTTAAAAATAGTGGTCTACTTAGCAATTTATCTATTCAAATCATGATTTATCTACTCCAAAAATTCAATTGTGGGAAATTAAGAGTATCATAATATTTCTCGCATATAATTTTTCAATGAGATCATAAATGAGTGTTAAATAACATTATACATCCAATTTCACTTTATATTTATTTTTAGTTAAGAATAAATGAAATGAATCGTTGGAAAAATATTTTCCACCATATCTATACTATGAATTTTTAAGGTTTTATTAAATTATACAATTATTATTTCCTAATTGAAAATGTTGATTTATAGTCTTGAAACATTTTTATATTTGTTGTTGATTCTATATTTGACGTAGTATATTCAATTTATCATATCTCATTATTTATTTCTAAATATATAAGTATCATGCCTATGTTTTCAAAATGTATATAGTTATAATTAAATAATAATAAATAAAGAAATATATTATGAAAAATGAAAACCGTATAGGTTAATTATATAATTTTTTTTACTTTTATTTTACTATTCCTGAATTTTTTTTTGGATTGATTAATATTCAATAGTGATATAATTATAACTCTTTTTTTATGTTCTAGGATTACTATTAATAATTTTTATATTAGTAATATAATTATGATACTCAAGGTATAAATTGAAACCAGATTTTATATTATTTTTTACTTATGAATATATCATAAATAAATGAAATTTTTTTATGTTTTATTTCAATCATGTTATTTCATGTTTTTGTATTCGCTTTAGTATGGTTAGTTTTTGTGGGTTTGTATAGGGTTTTGAGATGTTGTTTTGATGGATGTGAATTTTTTTGATAAATGTGGAATATATTTGATGATATTTTAAAACTTTTGAATTGATGGTTAAATTTTTTGGAATGGGATAGTGTGGTCATTTATGAAATTACATGGAGAGGTTGATGCGAACATGGGTCATAAATTCCCGGAAATATTTTCTTTGGTTGAAATCCAGAAAATGAAAAATGTTAAACAAATATATCAATATAAATGCTATTGAAATAAATAAATATATAAATCAACTAGTTGTTTTTAGTGGAATGGTATTTTTTTGAACAATGTTGTTCTTATAATAGTGAATGGATACAAGATAAATGAACTATTTCAATTAAATTAATAGTGTGTAAATATTAGAGTTTCTATGAAATAGTTGTTGGTAGAAAATAATATTGAAAAAAATATTTAAACTGGATAGTAAATAAATATTTTCAAATATTGAAAAAATATTAATATTTTGATTCATATAAATTTGGATGAAGAATATTTTACAAAACGAAATTGGTTTTTTTTATGTTCTTGTATAGTGAATATGGAGTTTGTTAGTGTTGTTTATATATGTGGTAGTGGAGTTGATGTTTGAGTGAAATATCTATATAGTTCATTTGATTTTTTATATAGTTCACCTTTTGGTTGGAATTATAGTAATATTTTCAAAAATTCCATAGTAATATGATTAAATTTTTACTCTTAAGTATAAAAGTTTTAAATCCCAACTCCTGTATCTTTTTTCTCACCATCATCAGTTTTCGATAACACAAATCCAAATAGTGATAATAATGACTCATTTCAATCCAATCCATAAAATCTTTCATCAAACAAGTTGGTATAATTTCAACTATTATAGATGAAAAACCAATCAATGTATGTAATAATTATTTAAAACATCCTCTTATAAAACATTAAATACATATTTCATTATATTTAAATACAAGAATGAATTTCCATAAAACTCCAACCGTAGAATCTATAGTCCACCATATAATATTCTTTTAAGTTATGAGACATTAAATATAAAATCTACCGTTGATTCATGACCTTTGTAAATAAATAATTGATATCTAAATGTGATAAAACAATACATTCTTCATCCTGTGTATCATCGAGAAAAAAACCATCACATGAAACTTTTCAGTTCTTAGTTGTTATTTGATTCTTGTTATTCATATATAAGGGACATTCTCCTCAATGAATTTATAATTTATTTTTATTTTTAATTTCTATATATCATCAAAAAATTAAATTAATAATGTTATTCAACCCATATCCAATATTGTAAACTCATATATATACGAGAAAATTTATAATAAAATATCATATAGACTTTAAATATCATAGAAGTCCAATTATTCCAACATTTAATGGAATGCACAATTGTATCTAACATGAGATTATATGTATGGTTTATCTTCCCATTAAAACCATTCTTAGAAAAATAATATAATAAAACACATCAAAATACAACATTATAGGCATCGAGATAAACCTCATATGGGTTCCCATGATTTTTAAGAATAACAATAACTATTGTTTTCACCAAATTCATATTGACATAAAACACACCACACAATTAACATAGTAATCAGCCCCCCCCCCAAAATAATCAATGTTATCATAATATAATATAACCCCAAAAAATCATAGTGGAATCCATAATAATAGTCTATAAGACCAATTAATATACGGATCCCAAAGATATTATACGGAATATAATAGAAAAAACAACATCTATCTTCTATGGAAACACAAATAACCATGATTAATAAATAAAATTACCTTAAAACATTATTTATATGATCCAAGATAGACACATTGATATCATTTCATAACATTGATGTGCTCTCCCTGTATCGGATACTAATTTGAAATTCAATATATGCTTCATATAATAATGGAGGAACACAAATTTGTCATTGGTAAATAAAATCACTAGTGAATCTAATTAAGGAGGATATATTCATTTCATTTTTTGTATAAACATAATAGTTTTGTTCTTTATCCAGAACAACACCATTATGATTTCAAAATTTATACACCTTGCATGAAGATTTATCATAGTAATTTCCCCATACATCACCCTAAACTATTGAAAACATTATTAAATACTAGTAATTGATAGCCATTCAGAACCTCTTAGAATTATAAAAAATTATTTATCCATGGAAAAATATAAATATTATTTATAATAACATTATTTCTTCACAAATAATAAAAACAATGAAACAAAACCCATTTAGATTATATAGGAAAAAACATGTCTGTTTGGGGAAGACTAATCATTACATACATAAATATAAAATAATTTTATATCAATAATCAATACATATCATAATAGTGTACACCGAAGAACCATAATGGTTTAATTTCATTTAAGACTAGATATATAATCATCATATTTCATGAATATCTTCAAATACCCCCACCATTTTTTTCTCATATATCCTAATCCTTAGTCGTACCCATTATAAAACTTTTCTTCATTATATAGGAAAACTAAATATATAATAGTGTGAGTTTAGATGATCATTAATGTAATCCTTGTGAGATATTAACGAAGGATCATGTGTACGTATATTATGATCATAAAGGAATGAGAGTAATAACATAATATTTAATAATCCTACTCAATAATTCATAGATCATAATAATGATATTAGTAATTAGAATATTATAAGACATGAAATGTAGACTAATAAGATATCATGATCTATGATATCATATAATCACTATAATAACATGATATATAGAGTGGTGTAAAATGTGTGGCATAATCATAATAATAGAAATCTAAAGTTAAGGATACACATAGATACATTCAAAAGTAAAATTCATAGTATAACCACTATTTTTTTATACATAACTCGTTAGACAATCTCATGCGTACCAACTTTATGTATTGATAAAAACTACCATGTAACTTATTTTCTCATAAAAATTAATAATTATTTAAATCAATATATGTATTTAAGAGAACCACGAGTCATATTTTCATAATTGATTCATATATATTCTTGACTATTATGTAACAATTTATAATTGTTTCTAACCATAACCTTGGGAATATAAAATGGGGTTCACTAATATTTTATCAACATAATATATTGCTAATAAGATAAATATAAATGGTGGTAACATTTAATCATAGAAATAGTAATCAAAACAACACCAAAGGATTATATTATTGATGAAAATACCATTAAATTAATATAAGAACCATTTATCTAGAAAATTACCAATTTTTTTGAATTTAAATATTTAATATATAAGAAAATCAATATTTGTAGGTAAATAATTTTCAATTCCGATTTTTCTAGAATATTTTGAGGAAAAATTAAATGAAAATAGTATTCATATTGATGGTAAAAATATTTTTTTGGTAAATGGAAAAACAAAACAATTAGACCCAACAATGGTTAAAAGTACCTCTTTTATAAAATGAAATAGAATATTAATTTTAAATTTTTTTAAAAAATTGAAACATGTTTAAAAAAATTCATTAAAAAATTGGATAATAGTTCAAGAAATTTATTTAAAGAAATTAAAAAAATATATGGACATTGATGAAAATATTTATGGATGAAGAGATAAATAATTTAATTTTCCGTAAAAAAATTCATTCAAACATAGGTGTGACTAAAAAATGAAAATGAAATTAAATTTTTTTTATAAAAAAACTTATGATAAGATTTTAATTGTGATTTTTTATAGACTTATCATATAATTTCATTTTAGGTTATTTTGACATAAAAATACTAGTAAATAGTGAGATCGTTACTGAAAACTCATACAACTTTAGTATCTTTTGTATGTTGACCCCTTGAATAAAATAACATAAAATGGAAAATTATATATAATTAATATACATAGATTTATGAGATAAAAAATCAAATATATTATACATATGAATAATAAAAAAATATTTTACTAATATAGAATATGTATCACTGAAACAAATGTGAAAGAAGAAACACATACCTTAATTTAGATTAGAGTTTTTAGAACTACAAAACCATGAAAAAAGTAAAATAAATTTGTTATAAATATATCGTATAACTAGATTAATATATATAATAGCATACATGGTTTAATTGTAAAATTTTATTTTGAAATCAATTACAATCATTCATTATCTTTTTCATTTGGAGTGTTAACTATTTCATTCATTATGTATGTTTTGGTGTGGTAGTTATTGTCCTTATTTTTTGGACGTGGTGATATTATCAAAAAAATTATATAAATGATATAAATAGCCTCAAAACTTTTTATATAAATATTTAAAACTATCCACAAAAATTTAGTGATAGAGTAATGAATTATACTACTTAATGACATGATAGTCCACACACAAGCTAGAACGTTTTCTTCCATTTCAAATGAAAAGAATGAAAGATCAATAAATAATAATATATCGTTACAGAATAATAATTATATCATAAAAAACATATGTATTTATAATATAAATTATTATATTAATTAATATGTGGTGGTGGTGAAAAATGATATAAATTACAATATAGAGGTTGATGTCTGCACATATGCACTAGTAGAATATTAAATTTCAATTTGATTTAGAGCAGGAGGAAATTAGTTTTACCAAAATCATAATAAAAGATAATTATATTTATGAGTAAAAATTTATTATATTCTTATTGATACAATAGATTAATTGGATGTAGATAAATAATAAAACATTGAAAGATTCATGTAAGAAAATTATATCTTTTTAACAATATTTTTTCTACTAACATATTTATCCTTCTTTGGAAAGACATATCATAAGAAAACATTCTCATGAACAATGGGAAGATTGTTAGAAATAATTTGGGGTACGTAATTGTAATAATAAAGTGGTAAATAATTTTGAATAGTGTAATAGAATATGATTAATTATATATTTTTTGGGATAGAAACACATGGAAGTACTTAAATGATTTAAATATCATAGAGTCAAATTACTGTGAATGTTGTAGAAAATGGCCAATAATTAGGATACTATAAATATAAGGTTGAAATATAATTATCAAATTAATATAGGAATTTTTAGTGGGAATTTTAAATGTTATATATCATTTTTAAAACCCCCACCTAGATAAACAATTTTTATTCCTCTCAAATGAAACATATTTTTTTAAAATTAATATATTTATTATGAAAATAAATAAAATTCATTCCATTAAAAAATTAAAAAATTATTAATAAAAATATTTAATCCATATTATAAATTTCAATTTCAATTTTTTTGAGAATTTTTATTAAATATAAATGATAAAAATTTAATGAAACCCATTTTTTAAAAATGAATTTTTAATATTTAAAATAATCATTACATTATTTATATTCCAATTGAAATCTAATAAAGTTATTTTACCATTTATATTTAATAAATTTTAAATAAATATCATTTACAATATTAATATAGATTGTATTTTTTTCTTGTTAAGATATAAAATCTATGCGCACATAAAAAATATTTTATTAAAAATAACCCTTTTTAGTTTTAAATTATTTTATCTTCATCCCATTTAATTTGGATAACGATTGTCTGAATGATTATTCATAATAATAAAAAAAATTATTAGAATATTTTCTAAATATAGTGAGGAATATATAAAACTAAATTACAAGTATATTTTTTTGAACAAATAGTTCATTTAATCATGAAATAATTTCCGAACGAATATTAATTCTTATTTCTAAAAAATAAATCAAAACATTTTAATTAATTTAAAATATAAATATAATTCATACAATTTTTAATCCAAATACTACTAAATCATCAAATGAGATATTATAATGGCTATAATATACTATCATTTATTTCGAATAGTTGTCGTATGAAAAGACTAATATCAAATAAATAATATTTAATTCTAATAAATACATATAATATCCTAGTTTGTTATATTACACCACATAAAAAACATTGATCTTAAAATATCATAACTACATTGAATAAAATTTAATGTACATTTGATTAATCACTTCCCTACGTTCTTAATTATCTTACAATAATATCAAATTCCCCCTAAGAACATTAACCAAGTGTCCAGTATTCTTTTAACCACATTATCCATATGATCAAATATTTCTTTTGATATTTCATCCTATTAATGGAAGTTTTAAACTAAAAAAATAACAATGTTTAGAAAATGTGAATGATCAACTATGTACTTCCCAAAAATTGATATATTGTACACATCATGAACAAGTAATTCATCTGGCGGAAACACCAAGCACTAATCTACCAGTAATGCTCGATCAAGAAACATATATAGTATTATGTATCAAGGGATCATTCACCCCTTCTTTAAAAATCTCATTACATAATTGATTCCATTAAATCATAGTAATAAATTCTATGCAGCTTCAAATTTCATATCTCACTGATTATTTTCAATACAACTTTTTTCATATATTTTCTACCTTGGTGATTTATTGGATAGCTATTTATTTCTCAGCCATTTCCACATATTTATCATTTCCAAAAAACTTTATTTATTCAAATACATCCTATCTTTTTGTAGTTCATTACATCCTTTCATAAAGGACTAGATAGTGATCAATATAAATTCATTTGTGAAATTTATTGTTATAATATAATTAAAAATGATGACGGTGAATATCAAAAACTCTATTTAAATATTGGTAAATAAATTTTATCAATTCATCAAGGGTTAAAACAGTACTGTAATGAATAAAATATATTTTAGTCTAATAGGTAGTACTTAAATAGTAATCCAAAAATTCCACATGAAGAATACATCTAAAAAACATTGAGGAAAATCTCTGAACTTGACCAGATACAAGAGAATGGGGTAATCCAAGTAGCCTTACATGTTCATTAAAGGATATAGAAAATTTAAAATCAAGAGAAATATATTCCCTAAATTAAATTAAATTGGATGGATTAACCAGGTAATCAACTACAACTAAAAATCATTATACACATTAGATTTCATAAGAAGTCAATTGTATAAATCCATTGTTATGTTTTAATATTCCAATACAGTTACCTATAATTGTTGTAACACCCCTTAGACATATTATCTTCATCCTTTTTTGTAAAATACAATGCATTGAGAAATATAATCTAAAAAATCTCACTTCATGTTATCCCACTAGAAATGATCAGAAGGTACTGTAAACATACTTATACTTATATGATGAATGGAGTATGATGAGATATGAACACTATCCAATAGATCCTTCATAAATGTTGATATAATCATAAAACCTAATAAATTACTAAAACATACAATTCCATACCTATAATGGACGAAATATAGAAAATTTTCCACATTATTATATAATTTTATGTCTTTAGCATTCCCTATCTAATATTCATGTAGATACATTGTCTAGAAATCATTCTATAATGATAATGTTTCTCCCCTTTATTAAATATTTAAAGTTAAATAATTTTATATTAAACCAAAAAAAATTTTATATTATGATATCCTCATCAAAAATGATATTTCGTGATATTTTTGACTTTCAGATTCTTCCTCTATGTTCATCTTCTACTAGGGTGGTATTGTATGCAGTAGTAATAATATTTAATCCATACTGACCACCAGCTCTGGATAATATTAAACTTTTTTTCTAATGAATTTATAATTTATTCTTCTACTATCAATATAATATATATATATATATATATATCAAACCATTATCTGTAAATAATATTTCTTTTTATTTTTAAGGAAATTATTATCATTTCAAACCCCAGGTTATGGGTTGGGAAATTTTTCTCATAGAACATTAATAAATGAGAGGACAAAGTTACCCATAATTGAATCTAAATAATAACAATCCCAATACAATAATAGATTATTTATTATAGAACACACATTATTTTCTTATGTAAGGTAGTGTGACAACATGTATATTAATGGAATAAGTTTTCAGATCCAAGAAATATTATTCAGATTCATTGTTCCAAAGGAAACTGACTCCCTTTTATGATAAATTAGTGATTAAATAGGGCATATAAGAATTATTTATCATAAAGAATAAATAATATCAATTAAATTAATTAATAATATGTATATCATTCTAATGGTTATTTTATCCCAATATTTAATGTCTTCCATTATAAAAGGATATACAAATATACCCTAACTAGTGATCACCTATCGCAAGAATAAAAATATCAATAATGAAAATTCATATAGGTTTATGTTTTTATATATTTTATAATTCCATATATTCCTTAATACATTTTTCATGTAATGAAAAATCTCTTCCATTGTAATTTATTATATGATAACATCATTTATGAATGAATCCTCAAATTAATCATTTTAATCCTGGAATAATATATCATTAGAAGAATGATTATTTTGGTCAATGTTTAATCCTCCATAGGATAATAATAAATTTATAGAGTCAATTACTCCTAAGGAATGTAATCTATAACATAAATATTATTTTAATCCCCAATTTATAGTATCCAAAATGAATATATATAATTATGATGTTTTGAAGTCCTCAAAATAGCTCAAACAAGTCATAAATATAGGGCATATGATGCTTATTTTTAAAAATGAACTTGTTAATTTACCTATAATTAATTTATAGTCACATTGACACATTTTTATTTGGTAAAAGTGAATATGTGAAACCCATTGTGATACACATGGATGAATTAGTCCCTTATCAATATTCAATCTTTGTTGATTCATTAATTCCAAAAAAATAAAGCAGGTTCATTCTATATGGACTCATCAAAATATTTGTATCAACATGATTAATGAAAATATGAAACCTATCAAAACAATTAAGTGTCTAAATAGAAAAATATTATATAAATTCATAAAAAACCATATAGTTAGTATATCATCATCGTTAAGAATCTCCCTATCTATGATAGATAACTAACCCTCATAAATATTTTCCCAAACCCATAGAATTCCAATTATAAGATTACATTAATATTCATACTAATGGGAAATAATATATCGATAAATGATATCATATGTGAATTACTTTTTCGAGAAATTTAATTAAAATCTATGTAGAGAGATAAAATATATAATTAAAATAATATCAAATTCTCGAAAATATAGAACAATATTATTATCACATGAAATTTTCATATAATATCAATATTAAATTCCCGATTACTTACTTTATGATAATCATGACATAATAATGATGATCCACATTGGAGTATTAAATCAAATATAACCTCTATTGGTTTTACACTAACTCGTTGGATTAAAACATTGACCCAGATAATGATCATGCTCCACAAACAAAATACATTAATCTGTAAATGATACTTTTGGATGTAATTTATTTCCATCTTTAAAAATAGGTATTATCCCTCAAATAATTACATACATTATACACTTATCTTCCACGTATAAAATATCCTCTCATTCATTTGAGAATACTTTTAGGGTTCCTATTCATATATTCCCAACAGGTATGAATGTGAATCTTCCTTCCCCTATTGATATTATCAAATTAGTTATCCTAATATGAAATTATTCTATACCTTTTTGGGATAAAAAAGACACATATTATGATATTTTAATTATATACATGAGATATATAATTATAAATAATCAAAATAATTCTTATTATAACACATAATTCAATTGGATACTTATAATGATATTTGATACACTATTCATCACATTCATTTTTCACATAATTCCTACAAGTTTGATTTACATACTAAAATGAAAACGAATTGTGTGAGTAATAAACACCGTAATTATTAAACATTTAATCCAAAAATTCATTCATGTGATGTATAAATCATACCCCCTTCATTACAATTATTGAAAAAATTATTTTTACCTTGATCTACATGGTAATTATCTATTCAAATCACTTTTAATGGTTGATAATTAACACTTACATTATCAAAATAATATCCCCATAAAATTTCTAGCTATGTATGTTTTCAATTTTCTATTCATCATTTACTGTTGAAGATAATGTGAATTTATAATAAACCCCTTTCCCAATTATTACACTAAGGTACAGATGTTCAATAGCTATATCTATTTTCCTATATAAATACATGGATTTATTATCATGGATATAAGACTCCATTTAGTACCAACTGCTAGTATGTTGTCCTATTCATAGACATATCTCCATGGTTGTAAACTATTATCTCTAAACCAACTCTTTAAAAATAACTATAACATTCAAAGATACCAATTGAGGCAACCCAAAAATTAAATAATATTTATACCATTTTAGATATCTATTCAATAAATCACCAAAAACACACAATCCTTAGAACCAAAAAAGTATTGTAAATTTTAATAGTAGATATAAAATCATTATATTTTTATGATAATTATCATCACCAAAATACATTATCTCACATAGTACAATTCATAGTTATAACCTAATATAAAACATTCCTATTATTCTATTGAATATATAAATAATGATTGGTCAGATTAGATTACCTATAAGGGTATACATTTAATATGTAAATAAATAATCTTATATAAGAATATAATGAAAAAAATTGAATGAGAATAGGGTGTTAACAATTGATTATAATATCATTTAATTCAATGATCAAAATCAATACATAAGGCTTTGGAAGATCATTTTAAATGAGTTATATAAGAATAAAAAATCAAGATTCATTATATCATATCCAATAAGTTTGATGAAATCATAAAGCATATCATAAAATGTGTGTAATAATATTAATAATAAATATCTTATGTTTATGATTCCCACCGTGTAATTCATCAAATATTAGGCTTGGTATAACCACCAATATAAGTACATAAACAATAGGATAACAACCATTATAACTTATTTTGGTTTAAAGATGACCTCCCATGTACACATTATTCACATAAATTATAATCAATACCCATGTAATTGGAGATTTTTTCCATTCCAAGTCATTACATAATAATAATAAATTCATATATATATATATGAGAAAATATTTTAAAAGCCTTTATAATTTCATCAAAGAATAATACAAGTAACAGAATATGGATTTCATCAGGATTCAATAATGATAATCATTATCCACATAGGAAATGAAGATTTATTTTAAAATTTTATTATATCATTATTAAGGGTTATGAAACATCGAATGATGTTTTTATCAATTAAAATACTTTTCAAATGAATCTATAAAATTTATTATGAAAAATAAATATTTTATTTTAAAATTTATTATTTAAAACATTTCAGATTTTAATATATTGAAAAAATTAATTTAAATGTTCCATGTATATGGGTAATGTATGACTCAGTAAAAATAATATTCATTATAGTGAGAAAATTCATTCCTCTGTTAAGTTATAAAACAATGATTCAGTTTACATATTTGATAAAAAGTACCACTATCCTATAATTAAAATAGACCCCTTAAAATATTTTTTTTGATTTTAAGACATTGTTAAAATAAATTTAATAAAACATTTAAAAATAGTACAGTACAAATTAGAAGTTTTTTGAGGACAATATTGAAATTTAAGATGATGGTTCCTTTGTGAAGAGATAAATGAATCCATTTTCATTCAAAACATTAATTTGTTCATATAACTAGTTATGGATAGGTAAATTAGTGAGAATTTTTACTATATAAAAATAACCATTATAGAAGGAATTATATAAGGAATTTGAGGGTTTTATCATACAATTTCATCATAGGAATATTACAAACAACTAATTATAGAATACAATGATTTTTAACAAAAACAGCTTTCCACAATTGAAAAAATTTCAACCACAAACCCCTTGAAACACATAACATAAAATTATAATCTAAAGGAAATAATTAAAAACATAGTCATAATACATTAGTTCCAAGGGGAATTTATTTTTTGAAATGTTGGCGAAAAACCATTAATTGTGTTGAAAAAAAATAAAACCCCCATTGTAGGAAATTGGTAAGGGGAGAAACCCTAAAAACCCACAATCCCGAGGGTTATTATTTACACAATATGGTTGATTAATGTTTTGATAATAGAATCATCTCACAGATAAATAATTGTGACAAGAATCCAATAATAAATGATTTACTTGTTTTGTATGTCTTGGAAGATCGTGTATCAATACTTTTAAACTATGATAATTATATAAAAGAACTATATTCATACATATAATAAAATATATTTTTTACGTGTAATATATCATCACCCATAAATTAATAATCTTTATTATCATCATCATTTCATATAGTTTTGGATTCCTTTTTTATTTTTGTTTCCGTTGTAAATTTATGGTTCCAACATTATATAATAGTAACATAATATAAATATTATTAATAATTGTATTAAAATTATAAATATTCATTATATACATACATAGAAACGTCCATAAAATTATGTGAGAGAATAATGAATTAAATTTTACATGTATTTTGTAGTCCATCCGTACACATGAACAATAATTTAATTTTGTAATTAAAGATGTTAAGAAAGATAAATAATATTTGGTCATTGAATAATCACAATTATATCATATATATATATATATGAAATTAGGAAATATATCTATCAATTATCTATAATCATGGGAATGATTCATATCACTATATGCAGCAGAGAGACCACACATGCACATGAGAAATAGTTTCATTTTACATATGATCGAAATAATATGGATAATGGTTGTATCATAATCATTATAAAATATTTTTATATTGGTGATACTAAATTAATTATGTTTTATGTATATAATTGATAAAGATGATTTCATGGAATAAATAATCATTGAATGGGGAGGTTATGATGACTACCTCTTAATTATGTTACTTATTTTGGATATGACCATAAGACATTTTAGGATGTGCTAAACATAATTGCAGGGGATCAAATATCAAATATAGAACATATAGTATGGTGTTTAGGTAGGTCATTTCCAATCCAGTGTAATTAATGTTTTTATAAACGGAGGAGAAAAGGATACATTTTAAATGTGAGGGGAAGGACACACCAGGAATCTCTTAAAATATTTCTATAAAATAATTTATAATTCTAATAAAAGGGGTATAAAATGGAAAATTAATAAAATTTAAAATATTATACGACATAAATAAATTTATAAAATAATATTTATACATGTTTTTTTATTAATTTTTACCAGTAGCTCATTATATAACCAAATAGCATACCTATTTAATTTTGACTGTGGTAGAAAAGTTTTACATTTATTTAAATTCATTATGAAAAAAATATAATGGTTCATTAGTAAAACATAATAAAAGTATATTCCTTATATTTAAATTTTTTTATAAAAATAATTTTACACATAAATCATAATTTAATATTAAAATAAGTGTGCAAAAGAAAATGAAACCCATTTTTTTAAAAAATAATTTTCTATGGAAAATGTATAATTATATTCATTCCTTTCCAAGTAAAACATATTTGATAAATAGTAACATACATTATTTAATTTATATTCTATACATGTAATTAAATAAAACACTCAAAAGTGATTTAATTAATTTATTAATGTAAAAATAAATTTGTAAAGACTTGGAAATTTCAAGTAAAATTTTTTCTTAATTTTCTTTGGAATTTTACAAGAGCAGAGTTTCTGACGGCGCCTGAATCCGAGGTCCGGTGTACCCGGAATCAATTTCCAAAATTTAGCTCGGGTACGTTCAGTGAACAAACGAGCGGGAATTTCTAACTTTTGAACCGGTGCTCAGAATCAAATTCTGAGGGCACCGATGGAACTATAGCGACGGTAATTGCTTAGGAACTCCTGTTCTAGAGTTACGTTTACACGAGAGAAGTTGATAAAAAATGTGAAAGTTAAAAATAAAAATTTAACTACAATTTTTTTTTAATCTAAGTGTTTTTATCCTTTGGGAGGAAGTTGGGTAACTACCAAACTTCCCTTTGTAGGTTATGAAGGATGTGGGGCCCACACGAACCCCACCCCTTCATATTCTTCAACTCTTCAACTCCCCATTAACTCCCCTTCATTTAATTTGAGAACTTGTGTAATTTAATGAGGTGAGTTAATTCCAACCCTATAATTTCAAAGGTTTGTGGTGTTAATAAATTAAGTGAGGCTTAATTTATTTATGGGTTAGTTTCGTAGTTGCTTGAGAGACTTTGGAGAAGAAAAGCTATGGAAAGCTAGAGTTATTCATCCTCTTCAACGAAGAACACGAGGAATGTGAAGAACGTATCGAACTCCGTCGAAGAACGCCGATTCCTCGAAGACCAACTCCGCGACACCGATCCACGACGCGACGTCTCTTTCCGCAACAGTTCTTCCGCAATGTCTCTCTTTCCGCGATGTCGTTCCCACGATGCGACTTACTCCTTCCAAGTCGCCTCTTTCCGCGATGGTTATACCGCGGCGTTTTCTCTTCGACGAACCTCCGAACAAACTCCGCTCTTGAAAGCAAGGTAGGGTTTTTAATTTTATTTATTTATTTTGATTGTGAATACCAACCTGATGATATTCGTTGTTTAAAACCAATAGTTCTCGAATAACGCTAGGGGGCCGGACCGCACAAACACGGCCGTCCATCCTCCTTTTTTCATGTTGGTTCCTTTGTGGTTTGGTATGAGAAGGCGTGGTGCCGTCGCACCATGCGGAATCATGCGATAATGAAATGCGCAGTGTCGTCGCGCCGCGCCGTGAAAAGAAGAACAAGGACACGACGCCGTCGCGCCGCGTCAGAGAAACCTGAAGACATCCGCGGACGGAGTCGGGCCACGGCGAAGGGGCGCGGAATCAATGCGCCGCGCTGAAGATCCATGAAGATGGCACATTTTGTTAATAGACATGCGGATTTACGGGCGACGACAAAATGGGGCTGCAATGTAATTTTGATGTTTGCTCAGTAAAGTTCGAGACCCGAGATGAACACTTGCTAAGACGGTTTTCAAAACGGACCACCGGAGCAACTCTGGTGGCCCGCGGAAACACCCAGAGGCGCGGGTCGCCGGCGCGGCGCCGCTGAAGACCGGACGCGGTAGACAGAGCCGTTCGGCCGCTAGGAGGCGGCGGCGCCCGAGCACACCACCGGAAGATGGGTGGCGGCAGTTCGCCGCCGACTCCAATTAGCGGCGAGGGCGGCCGTGCACCGCCCCCCGCTCCGCGACTTCGGATCAGCCACGCCGAGCCACGGCTAGCCGGTCGGGTCGGACCGAGCCGGCCGGGCTGGGCCGGACGGGTCCCATCGTGTCGGGTCCACCCGGTTCGGGTCAACCCGGTTCGGGCCGACCCTGTGGGGGTCGGGCTGGGTCGGCCCCGGCCCAGACCCCCCATTTTCAGACCACTTTCGGTCAAAGGCCCATATCATGGGCTACGGACCTCCGATCGACGCACCGTCAGTTGCATAGTGATCCTTGGAACGAGATGGTCGTTTCATTATATTACACTCAAGTTTTCGGAGAACTTTGGGTTCGGCCGGGTTGGTTCATACACGAATCCAACCGGGCCCTCGGAGCGAAAACGCTTATATCTTTATCACCGGACATCCGATTGACGTGCCGTCGACTTTGATGGATTCCTCTTAGTGAGATGGATCTTTTGGCTTACTCCGCTCATGGTTTGGATGCCATCGGAATGCAGTCGGGTTGGTTCGCTCATGAAACCAACCGGGCCCCTGGAAACGAAAAAGCCAATAACTCACAGACCGGGCGTCCGATTGACGCGCCGTCTGTTTCGTTGAATTCTTATTAATGAGACGGAACGTTTGAAATAATTCGCTCGATATTTGGATACAGTTGGATAGTGGTCGGGTTGGATTGCACCCGAAATCCAACCGAGCCCCTAGAACGGAAAAGCTAATAACTTTCAGACAGGACGTCCATTTGACAAACCGTCAGCAGCGTTGATGATCTCGTTGAGAAATGGTCCCTATGAGTATACCCTATGAGAGTTCGGCGTACAGTTGAGATACGGTCGGGGTTGGTTTGCTCATGAAACCAACCGGGCCCCTGGGATGAAAATGCTAGTAACTCAAAGACCGGGCGTCCGATTGATGCGCCGTCTGTTGCGTTGAGACACCTATGACGAGGCGGTCCTTTGAGATACTTCTTTGTGGGACATTGAGATACATGGAGTATCGATCAGTAGCTCATGGAGCGGACCCTCCCAGAGATGAGCGTACGGAGTACGGAGACCGTGTAGCTGGCTGGGACCTGATGACTGCTTGTCCGATTCGAGTCAGAGAGACTTGTATAGCCCAGTGGGGAGCACTACTGTGTTTGGGTGGCAGACCCACATCGAGGAGCACTACTGTGTTTGGGGGGAAGACCCGCGGTACTCGACAGGAGGAGTACCTCTGTAGGCTATAAGGGGGGAGCACTACTGTGTTTGGGTGGCAGACCGCGGCAGGAAGCACTACTATGTGAGATGACTGGCCCACGGTACACGATTGGAGGAGTACCTTAGCAGTCATAGGTTAGTGATATGTACCTCAGAGTCGTGAAAAGACCACTGTACACTCCAGATATGGAGCTCTTCAGCAGTTATGGTTTCGATAATGAAAATCATGGTTTGAGATGAGACTTTTTGTTTACCTCATGATTGAGATGGGTCACTTGATAACTTAGGTATATGTATGTGCATATACAAGGGTAGTGGTTATCCATTGATTTCATGATCTTAGTGTTTTCCTCATGATTGAGTTGGGTTACTTGATAACATTGGTATATGCATGTTCATATACATAAGTAGAGGTTATCTGTTGATATCTTCTTTTTGGTTAACCTTGTTGGTTTTAGTGAGACGTTGAGGGTCTTGGGGTCCCTACTGAGTATCGTTATACTCACCCCTGCACGGGTTATGCCCGCACCTCGTTGTGTGGGATGCAGACGACGGGCAGTGCTGACGAAGGCCGAGTGTTCGAGGACTGGACGGTACCCGGAGGTGGACTACACGACGAGTCAATACCCGGAGGTGGACTTCACGGTGAGACGACACTCGGAGGAGGTTGACGGGCGAGAGCGTTGTCGAAGCTATCTATACCTACCCTTCAGGTAGGATCTGTGGTGGACGATCAAGGAGTTGCGCCATCAGTACCTACCCTTCAGGTATGATCTGAGGAGGACGACCTAGGAGCTTCTTCCTGTCATCCAGCTATTTGTCTTTTTCTGTTGTACTTTCATTCAGTAGTAGTTGTACTTTCAGTTGGGTTTGTATTCTGGCACACATACTTTTCAGCACTTTCTCTTTCTACATAGTGTTTTACTTCTGCTTGTACTCTGTGGTGTTTTGTTCACTTTTATAAAGGAAATGCCTTCCCAGTTATCGGGATTTACGCCTTTGGTGCTAGTCTCCAGCCCCTGGCCTATGGAAGGCGGGCTTCGGGTAGTCAGATCACGGGCCCCGAGGACGGGTCGTGACAAATTGGTATCAGAGGAGTCGGTTCTACCGCAGAACTTATAACTCTGATATTTTCTTTCTGTGAAGCAATAGTGTTAAGAGTACCGAGTGTGGTTTTTAGTTCAGGGAGTCCAGTGTTGGTGCGGGCGACCGACGTATCCATACACCAGGACCCTGACAACTGATTTCCGACTTTGTGCACGAAAACACTGATTGTGTGTGTGTTTCCAGAAGTTTTATTTAAATATCAGCTCAAACCAGGTCAGCTCACCAGGAATAAATCGTTTGACCATGTCACGTTGTTTATTTCAGGATGCCTCCCAGTGGACAACTAACTAGAGCCCCGAGAGTGGTACGTACTGACAGCCCACCGAGTGACGTGGCCTCAGTACAGGGCCCTATCATAGTTGAGGCACCAGCGGAGGCACCAACGGTACTACTACCAGTTGGGCCACCGATGCCACCAGCCCCAGCAGCAGGGGGTGCACGTCACTTGAGTGCACTGCCCGAGTTCCAGTGCTAGAGACCACCCAGGTTCCAGGGAGGGATAGACCCGCAGGCGGTTGAGGATTGGCTGGAGGTTGTGGTGAGAGTTTTTAGGCTAGTGGGGATGCCAGCAAATTTCATGGTGATCCATGCTGTCGGCCTTCTTCAGGAAGCATCCGGAAGATGGTGGAGCCTAATACTCCAGATGCATATCGAGGCGACTCTTCTTTGGGCAGACTTCGAGAGCCTGTTCCGGGCAGAGTTTGTACCATCCACCCTTCGAGCGGTGCGTATACAGGAGCTACTTCAGCTGCGTCAGGGCAGCATGACAGTGGCGCAGTATTCAGCGAGGTTCACAGACCTCTCACGCTACTCCACAGATATGGTACGAGACCCGTTCTTCAGGGCCCGAACCTTCGAACAGGGGCTCAGGAGAGAAATTAGAGCTTCTGTGGTTCCACTCAACATTCCGACACAAATAGGGGTGTTGGAGCGAGCCCTTTTGGTAGAGAGTTTCCTTGCGGAGTAGTCTCCAGCAGAAGGACCCACCACTAGCTGGCATGTGCCAGAATCTTCTACAGCAGGCAGTAGACAGATGACGCAGAGGTCCAAGAGGATCAGACCTACAGGTGGTCGACCGCGTGACTTAGGGTCGGCAGTGCGAGGAACCAAGGGAAGTGACAGAGCCAGACCTGCCATGCCGTGTTACTCCTGTGGCGGAGTTGGTCACATGGCATGTGACTGTTTGACCTGCCATGCAGATGACCAACAGTTAAATGAAGCTCCTATGAGGCATAGGTAGAGGTTTGATCAGGGCGGACCGCTAGGAGCAGGCGGCCATGGCAGAGAAGCTGGCAGTGCAGTTGGAGGTGGACGACGCTTCTCGATGTTTCCACCACCACCACAAGGAGGTCCACCCCGACCGCAGGGGACATGAGGACATGGGAGAGTTCAGCTTCAGGTAGCAGAAGTTTTTGACTACGAAGCTCAAGAAGAGAGTTGACTGGAGCAGAACTAGTGGTGTATATCTAGTTCCATGATGTTATTGTTATATTTGTATCATTGTACCATCAGCTGCAGTATAATAAAGACACTTACCTTTGTGATGTTATCAATCATTTCCTCTCTTGTGTTGTTACTAAGAGGTTCCGGATTAAATTGTTGACTTGACCCTCACGTGTGAGATACCTTCTGGAAGAGACCCAGTTACCACACACTGAAGCCGACAGCGTGACTCAACCCTTGGAGGCAAGAGTAACGTTTGGATCTCTTGGTAGTAGCGTCGAGGCCTTAAGACATCATCCTTGGTATGGATTAGTATCACCCATGTCGGGATTGACTATATTAGGAAAAGAAAGTGGTTCATCCAGGGGATGAGATCAGATTTCTCTTATCGGAAAAGAAGGAATATTTGCAGCTATTGTGGGACCGGAGATGGTCCAAGCCACGACAGAGAAGGTCCATGTCATCCAGGAGGTAGAGACCACTGGAGATCGAGGATGGCGACCACATTTCCCTACGGGTCTCACCTCGATGAGGTTTACGGAGGTGTGGCCTAGGCGGCATGTTTTCTCTGAGGTTCAATAGACATTTTCAGGTCCTCAGCAGGGTAGGCGAGGAGGTTTACCGCTTGACCCATCCACCTCAGTTGCACCAGGTGCACGAAGTTTTTCCAAGTATCTCAACTGAGGAGATACGTGCTTGATCCTTCACACATCACCGACCTCAAGTAGTTGGACGTCGATAATTGGGCGTCATGCATGGAGGTTCTAGTGGGGATCGAGGATTGACAGGAGAGGATTCTATGAGGATGGTCGATTCCTCTTGTGTGTTTTCATAGGCAGCACAGAAACCTCCAGGTAAGCACCTGGGAGCGAAAGGCTCAGATGCGTGCTCTGTACTGCTTTTGTGACCCTATTTTGTGTTGAAGCTTTATGGGGATGTAAATCCCTAAGGTGGGAGTAATGTAAAGACCCGGAAATTTCAAGGAAATTTTTTTCTTAATTTTCTTTGGAATTTTAAAAGAACACAGTTTCTGACGGCGCCTGAATCCGAGGTCCGGTGTACCCGGAATCAATTTCTGAATATTAGCTCGGGTATGTTCAATGAACAAATGAGCGGGAATTTCTAACTTTTGAACCGGTGATCGGAATCAAATTCTGAGGGCACCGATGGAACCGTAGCGCCAGTAATTTCTTAGGAACTCCTGTTCCTGAGTAGCATTTACACGAGAGAAGTTGATAAAAATTGTGGAAGTTAAAAAAAAATTTAACAACATTTTTTATTTTACTCTAAGTGATTTTATCCTTTGGGATGAATTTGGGTAACTACCCAACTTCCCTTTGTAAGTTATGAAGGAGGTGGGGCCCACACGAACCCCACCCCTTCATATTCGTTACAGGACCACTGTACACTCCAAAGACGGAGCTCTTCATCAGTTACAGTTTCGATAATGAAAGCCCTGGTTTGAGCTGAGCCTTTTTGTTTACCTCATGATTGAGATGGGTCTCTTGATAACTTAAGTATATGTATGGGCATATACCTTGGTAGTGGTTATCCGTTGATTTCATGATCTTGGTGTTTTCCTCATGATTGTGTTGGGTTACTTGATAACTTAGGTATATGCATGTGCATATACCTAAGTAGAGGTTATCTGTTGAGATCTTATTTTTTGTTAACCATGTTGGTTTTAGTGAGAGCTTAAGGGTATCAGGGTCCTTACTTAGTATCGTTATACTCACCCCTTCAGGGGATATGCCCACACCTCATTGTGTTGGTTGCAGACGACGGGCAGTGCTGACGGAGGCCGAGTGTTCGAGGACTGGACCGTACCCGGAGGTGGACTACACGACGAGTCAGTACCCGGAGGTGGACTTCACGGCGAGACGACACTCGGAGGAGTTTGATAGGTGAGAGCATTGTGGAAGCTATATGTACCTACCCTTCAGGTAGGATCCATGGTGGACGATCTACGAGTTGTGTCATTTGTACCTACCCGTCAGGTAGGATCCGAGGAGGATGACCCAGGAGCTGCTTCCTTTCTTTTAGCTATTTTTATTTTTCTGTTGTACTTTCATTCAATAGTAGTTGTACTTTCAGATGGGTTTGTATTATGGACCACATACTTTTCAGCACTTTCTCTTTTTTACATAGTGTTTTACTTCCTCTTGTACTATGTGGAATTTTGTTTACTTTTATAAAGGCAATGCCTTCTTAGTTATCAGGATTTATGCCTTCGGTGCTAGTCGCCAGCCCCTGGCCTATGGAAGGAGGGCTTGGGCTAGTCACGACACGGGCCCTGAGGACAGGTCATGACAAAATTGTTCACATAAAAATAGTAATAGGTAAAATAAGTATTGTTTCATTTTAATGATTATATCTATATTATAATCCATTAGATGAAAAATTTAAAAAAATTATATATTTTCAAAAAAATTCTTCAAATTAATTTTTAATATTTTTT
Organism: Viscum album; assembly: GCA_963277665.1. Classification (NCBI taxonomy): domain Eukaryota; kingdom Viridiplantae; phylum Streptophyta; class Magnoliopsida; order Santalales; family Viscaceae; genus Viscum; species Viscum album. Next base: position 1,149,267,812 of record OY728148.1, read on the forward strand.
CAATATATATAAATATTTGACATGTAATTTTTTATATGAAAAATGTATTCTAATCATGAAATGGGTTTTTAATACAATTTATTTATATTTATTATGAGTCCAATAATTCATTTTAATTTAAGAAAAAAATATGTATATATTTCATATTGTTATTAAAATTATTCGTACTATTCAATCCAATGAGTATGTTATCATGTTTATAGAATATCATGGTTCATTTGAATTCTATGTTGCATATAAATAATTCTATGGAGTCTATAAATTTTTTTATAAAGTAATTAATATTAAATATATATGTGCTACATATTAACTTATAATTAACTTCTCTAAAGAATAAAAAAGTTATATAAAATATCATCGAACTTTTTTTTATTTCACAATGATTAGGTTGAGCCATATGATTATGTTGTATAAAAATGAAATTGATAGAATATACAAAGATAGTATCAAAATCCACCATTATCTCTCTTGGAAGACATATAAAAACATTACTAGAAAACCCATTTTCATTTATCCATGTGTGAAAATAAACACTAGAAATACTTTCACTCAATTTGAGGCTAATCAATAAACAGATTTTTAAATTTTGATTTGATATTCAATATGAATTTTTAACTTTCTTTAACACTAATTAAAAAAAATTGACTTATAGATATATTGAATATAATGTTAAATGGAAAAAAGACTATTTTTAATGTTTTAATTAATAATATCAGTTTAAAATTATTTTGAAAAATCATAAAATAATTATTAGGTTTACCACCATTTTAGGTTAATGTTGAAGGTTATCAAAGGGAAGGATGAAATTCATTGACATATAGTTTCTATTTATAGATAAAATATTGATACATAACATATACTTAGAATATAAAATATATAATTAAGTTTTTACAATAATAAATATTCAGAAATAACATATTTTTCCTATATAGAGATCATATGAACGATTTTATCGTAGGATATGTAAGACACCGAAAGTGTGGCTGGATAAAAATTTTATGCCTAATATATTTTTATGAGCATAGATAAATTATAATTTTTTTACCATTCCAATTTGGGTTATATATACGAAATTGATTACATTATTAATTTGGAATAATGTATATGATGTATTTTATTAGATAAAGGAAGGATTCATAAGAAAAATTTGAAGAGATGATTAATAATATATTTTTTGATGGGATGAACATCTATGTAATATAAATTTCCATGGAATTCAATTAGTAACATATTATTTTAAATTGAAGTTAATATTAATGATATTTATGCATATTGAGATATATTAGATGGTAATATGTAAGTTTATTTTTCACATTATAATCTAATATTAAATATTTTTATTTTACACAATTTATATTAGTGTTGAATTATAAATTTAAATTGAATAAATTTAAAAGGTTTCATAGAAAATAAAAACTATATATTATTTTGTTATACCCTAGTTAGGTAATAAGATTACATGGTTACATTTCATAAACATATAATAATATAAAGAGAATAAAGTTGTTAGGATGGAATAACAACGATAGAAGGATTGATAAATTTTCATTTATAGAATTCACAAAAATACATTTATACTTTTCAAATCCATCGAATAAAATGGTATATTTGAAATAAATAAAATAGGTACTCATCATTCCCATAATAATATAATACAGTCAATCATGGTAGAAGAATTTTTTTAAATCCACATTTTTAGATAGTGTATCCTGGCTTATGTGAATAACCCAAATAATTCAACTTCTTCTGTAATAATGATTGAGACTCACAAAGAATGTGGTGGAGCGGACTAATCTAGGATTAACAAATATTTCCTATTGAATTAAAATTTTCTATTTCATTTATATAGTTATTCTCTATTGTTAAAACACTATACCCAATACTTTCTAGCTAAGTCTATATACTCAAACCTCTTATTATATTATATGATACTGTTAATTCTATTATACTTGATTTATTCGAAGGAATATATTTCTTAAACACTACATGGTTTCCATATATTTGATTATAAATTCATATTATCTTCTTATTTTTTTCATGTAAATTCCCAATATTTATTTTAATTTCTCATATTGTGCTGGGGGTTGAGTTTGTGTTATTTAAGGATAAAATGTGTTTTATCCCTATGCTAGGGACGATTGGCGAATATGGTGATTATATAAATTTTTTAAATTAAATATGAAATTTCTCGATGAGGTTCATCTTTTATTATATCAAATAATCAAATTTAATGGATGTTGTTTAAAATTTAATCCTCATTGATCATGTGAAATAGGATATTACCATGATTACATTAATGGAGTCTCTTACTTATTTTTTGGTTTCACAATATTTATTTGGATGTTATAAAATTGAACATAACTTCTACAAACTAAATAGAACACATAGAAAACTAGATGCATCCAACAATAACAATAGTAATTATTAGCTGATACAATTACAAAAATCTATATAATTGTTTACTCTAAAATAGAATAATAATTATAGATACTATGTGTCATGGCATGGGGGGATAAGATACCAACTATTATATGAATAAATTTAAGGGTGTTCATAACAAATTCAAACTTAAATGGTACCAAAGGGCTTAAATAAGTGGAAAAGTATTTCTATTTTCTATATAATATTAAATATAGCGTGGATGTTTATTCATTATCCCATAGAATTCTTAACCTGGATGAAACTACATAATACCATCCTATAGATATTCATTCTTAGATAAATAATAACCCATCATAGGAAAGGGATATATGGAATAATTATATAAAATAAAAATACTCGATATAATTTTTTAGAGAGATCTAAGAGGCTAACCATATCCATCCCACATCATCCATTTATGTTTTTTCATTTCCATGTTTTTTTATTCCATTTATTATTTTAAAATCACTAAAACTAGTAAGAATCATTCTCATAATGTTTATTTATTATAAATATTTCAGTTAAGGATCATTAACCAATATATAGGGTCACATAGATAAATAAATATATCAGTACAACTTTTAATACGTTAGTATTTCATGAGGTACATATATCCAACTCTCCCTTTCATGAAAATATAATTGAATATCTATCTCTATCTATGTTATATTTAACACTAATAATTGTTTATGACAAAATATCAAGTACCCCCACGAAATTTCAAACATTTCAATTTACCAAATAATTTGACATATGCTGTTTCTCGTATACAAGACACAAAAATTGTGGATCTATATACTATAGGTCGTACAAAAAATAACTAGTGAGGAAAAATTATTTCAAGAATATATTAATATTCAACATGTATCTTGAAACCAGTTTCCCACAAGTAAACCCTTTTAACCGACTTCATAATAGTTTTACAATGCCCCATCACTCTTGAGAAGTATTTCTCACCTCTCTATAATCTATTAAAAAAGTACATAACAATAAACCCGCATCAATGACATACTAATATAGCTTTTGGAGTTCCATGGTAACCAATAATACACCATTAAAGTAGATGTGTAAGAATTTTGTGAAATAAAAGGCCAGTGTGTGTATATAATCCTTCTCTCAATAAATTTGTTAAAATAGGTCTATTTAGTATTGTTGTCTAATAAATTTAGTAACTTATGGTAAATTCAAGATACATCGCTTTAATAATTTATAGGTATGTTAATATAAGTGATGAATCACTTATGGAAACCATTTATTAAAGTGGATATCCTATAAATAAATATGAAGAACCTGAACCCATGACATCTAAATAAAATAATTTACACCCTTAAATAGAATCCATGAACTTAGATGGAACAAATGTTGTGGGGAATGATCAGCATCAACACCAACTTCCCTTTCATTTGAGATTTATCACATCTAAAAATGGATAATTGTTCACTAAAATAATAAATTATTGACACGCTCATGAAAGTTGAAGTGAGTAACACAATTTTTATTTAATCCACCAAATACCTTGGAATAAAATTTTCCCAAGGAAAAAGGTAATGATAAATGAAAAAAATGTGGTGAAAAGGAAACTCTATTATTAAATGAAATCATAGAAGAAACAATGATATTACCTTAGAAATATCAGGATTTAGGTAATTTTAATGTCCCCCACAAAATAAGAAATACTAATTTTACTAATACATTAATTTATTTATAAGATTCAATTAATTATATTATTTAATTAATTTTTTACTCTATTGGTCAATGATAATTCACAAAACTTATTTGTTATACACCGACCGAACCAAATTATTTAATACCTAATGTGATTCCTAAATGATATTTTCCAATGAATGAAATGATTTCTATTTCATAATGATTTTTACATTATAAATTAAGAATATGAAAAAGGTATATGTAATCTTGTTATCATCTTAGGTTAATGATTTCTGAAATATTCTACATCGAAAATAACATTACATAAATATATTCATTAATAGTATTTAAAAAAACAATTACTTTTAATATTGTGTATTCAATTAAATATCCTCAGGATAAAAAAATTCCTGCTATCTATTTCTAAAATTTCATTTTTATTAGGATGAAATAGTACTCAAAATTAAAAAATATAACTACTATATTCACTAGACTCGTTAAATGATTTTAGTTATTTTTCTTCAGATAAAAAAATAATTTTGAACAGATATTTTGTAATATATTTATTATTATCATATGTTTTATATATTTAATCTTTTTCATAAATATATTATAAAAATGGGAACCAGTCTATTAAAACCATCACTTGAAAACATTCTAAACTCAATCCCCAACTAATGATATGAATCTTAAATATGAATTCCCAAAATAGAATTATAATTTCATTATGTTAATTTAAAAAATAATTTCCTAAATAATAAAATAAATTTTTAATTATCTTGAAAGATAATATTATGCAATATGAGGGGAAAAAATTCTTTAATGGAATTATACACAAATTTTTCCTTCACTGGATCATTCATGAATTTGTGTAAAAAACCATTAGATACCCCCAAATAAGTCTCATTCATATCGTAATGCATGTTCAAAAAACATTTCAATATTAATAGGATCCTTAATAAAATTTCCTATTTTATACTTTCTTTTAATGATATCCAATAATATATTAACAACAATTGAAGGAAAAATAATTTTCAAAAAATAAAATAATAAACTATTTCTCACTATGTCTGATCTTGACCTTTTCTGGAGTGATCTCGTATGTTATTTCAGGTACATTTTTTAAATGAATTACCATTTATTGGAGTTGTGTCATTGGGTGAATATGGGTGCAGTCTATGAAAACGTTGGTGAAAATGAGTTGTGCATGTTTAGCGCATAGTTTGTATAAACCATGTGTCTATCTAAGAGAAATTGTGTGCTCATTATTTTTTTGATGTAGTAGGTTCAGAATGGTTAAAGCATGGCATGAGAGGTCTTGGGATGAAACTGCGAATGTCCCCCCTCAATGGATTTGCTAATGCACAGTTAGTTCCTGGGAATGTAAGGCTTTTCCATCAAACTTGTTGGATTCTGAAGCCTTACAAACACATATCTTTGTGTTTCAAATCCTGGAAAGAAGATATTCTATTATCTCGATATGTGGATTTTATCTAAATGATTCTCTAGTTCATTCTTATATCATTATCTGATATTAACATGGAATATATCCTATAACTCCTTGGATCTAATCCTTGGTGGTCAAATATACATCTATGATTGTGGATCTATATATAGAATTATGAGATCTTGATGACTTTGATCTTGATTTTTTTGGATTTAGATCCATAACATTTATCAATTTCGTTGTGCTACTATGATTTTTGGCATTTATGTTGTGAAAACATCCCTCAATGAAGCGAGATATGTGACCCAAATCTAATTCCCATATTCATGGAATTTATATGTATATTAATATTTTTGAATTTATAGTGTCATTAAAAAATGATTTTCTTGAATTGGGTTAATTATATTGAACAATTGATTTATCAATGTTATGTTGATATATGTGATTAATCATGAATTAATCATAGGACTAATGGGATTCTCTATTATTTTATTAATTTGTAAAATAGATTTTAAGAGTTAGGGATTTCAATATTGATAATTAATTGCGCGATTAATTAAGAGATATTGAAATGGAAATGTTGAGATAATTTATTATTTATTAATTATGAATCTTTGATAATATGATCTAGATAAATATTTGTGGAATTAATTATTGAAATTTGATATTAAAATGGAATAGTTAATTCTGGAAAATTAATTATGGAATATGAATTGTGAAATCAAATAATTAATTAATTAATCAATTAATTGTATGAATCAATTAACTATTTTTTAGCTAACTAATGGAATGTATGTGATTAACTAATTGATGAATTAGTAATGGGCATTGGATGGATAATTAATTGGTATATTATTTAAGTGATAAAGAATAAGAACAAGGTCATTCTAAATTTAGAAGTAAAAATGGTATCATGGTCAACTTAGTTATGAATAAATAGAATTAGAACATGGTCATTATAAATTGAAAAGTTTCTGTGGAAACATTGTCATTAAACTTATGAGTAATGGGAATGGTAACATGGTAATTCTATGAAGAGTAAGAATAGTAACATGGTGATATTACTTATATATTTGATATTGGTATCTTTTGCAATGTGAATTTTCAATGAGAAATTAATCAATGGAAATAATGGAACTCCTAGTTATGGCATCACATGAGAATATTAAAACACTAACATGAGTCAAATCAGGTTCTAAGATATCATAAAACCATTGAACAATTATACCTTCTATATGAAGAAGGAATTATGATATGATATTACTTAGTTAATAATTCAGTTTCTGATATGAGATGATGTTAGTATTGGGTATGATTCACCATGGAAACCATTGAGTTATTGTAACAAAAAAATAACAACAGATAATGTAATAAATTGTTATTTATGTAGTGTACTTATTTTTTATTGAACTGGATAAATTATCATTTGATTTAAAATGTATTACATATCATCGACAGTGTCCTACTGAGTCGTACTGACACCCTCATTAAGCTACCTAATTAGTACCCGAATAGATTTATATTGTTACAGGACTGTATGAGGAAAAATGACTTAGGGTAGGTGGTTGGTTGGTGATGGATCTTGGAGGATGGAACCAAACATGGTTCAGACCCACTCGGGGAATCATATGGTCTTTAATTTCAATTTCCTTTTTGAACCTTGATAATTATATTAGAATAACATGTTTTCCTATTCAGGTGAGTATAATAATTTCTGTTTGGTTATATTGTGACATGAGTACTATTCTGGTTATATATATTTCTTCATTTGTTTTAATCATTATGCCGGTATTTTGAACTGATAAATGATGGTAGTGTACCCCTATGAGAAACTTACCAGACCCACGCTGCTAGTCAGTAGCCTCTAGTGTAAGGGGAGGTATTCCTAAGGTTATGTGGTGAACTAGCTTGGGGAACTGTCATGTGAAACCGTGGTCCGGACATTACAAAGTGGTATCAGATGTCCAGTTTTATTTATTAATTTTTTTATTATTTTTTTGGTATAGATGAACATGAGTCTATGAATAGTTGTGGCATTTTAATTACCTCATTCATAAGTTTTTCAATCCCTTGTACGGGGGGAAACCCATGTACTCCATGTGGGGCTGTAGTTATTACTGTTTTTTGTTACAGTTGAATATTTTTTTCACCTTGGGTGACAAAATTTTGGTGTAATTTGGTATATTTTTCTAATAATGTTATATTAATGATTTGTGGAACATAATGGTATGAGATTTTAGTCTACATGTGTCCTTCTAGGTAGTTATGTTTATTGTTACATGCATCATTTTAGGGATACCTGGGAAAACAATTCAAGGTATGTGGTAGAACATAATATTTTTTCTATGTTGTGAGATTATAATTTAAAATTATGCCTAAAATGAATTGAGAAAGACTGTAAATTGACGAAAAATGATAATAATTGGATTTCATAATGAGAATCATGATTATGGTAATGTGATAACCATTGTTATCTGGAAGCTAGTTTTAGGATGTTTATTTGAAGTGACAGTTCCTCGGTCTTGGTTATGTGAGGAGTTGGGGGAAATGCATATTATGATTATTTACTATTACATAAATTTTATAAGGATGTGTTATGAGACTTTAGACATGTTTTTTTCATTGTAGAATGTTAGCTTCCATGATTCTTGTTGAGGGGACGACTGAGGGGTGTTCTTAGGAATGAATTTCTTATTATGGAACATGAGGCACTAATCGTGCCATCTATAGATGATGGGGTAATGTTTTGAGACAACATCACCTTCTTTTTAAAATTCCTGGAAAAAGACATAGGGTGAGTTAGGAAAATTATTTCTCACTTGTCTAGGGAGTTTCAGTTGAAACAACCTCTGACTTTTACAAGAGATGGTGGATTTATGGTCGCTGAATTCTAGGATGAGTCCATGTAGACAATACATGAAAATTTGGATACTCCAGATGAGAGGAGGGTCATGTTGGCTACTTAAATTCTATTAGGATTAGTGAAGAACAAGTGAGAATTTCATGCATGAAATAGACAGACTTATGGTTTTTTCTGGAAGGAATTCATTGACAGGTTCATAGAACACTTTTATCTAGATACATTGAGTTACGATAATTCTACTGAGTTCATGAATTTGACATAGGGGTGCATGTCGGTGGTGGAAAATGCTGGACGCTACACCAATCTGCAATAATTTTGTCCATCATTAGTAGGATATGACGTAGCTATGGGAAATTTTTTCAGGATGGTGTTAAGTGTGAGATTTAGTCCCAGGTGCATATCTTCAGGCTGAAGAAGTTTAGGTACATGGTGGATCGGGCTCTCATAGTTGAAGGGAACCTGCGGGAGGCCACAAGTGTTGGGAAGGTAGTTGTTATTGAATTATTAGGAGATACGACATCATAGATCATGTAGCACCATTATGACAACTTCATCCAATGTAGTGGGAAGAAGAGTACTTAAAAATGGGGTCTATTATATAGAAACATACTGGGTTGATATTTATTCAGTGTGGGAGGTCACGAAACAATCATCGACATAGTTCATGACCACCAGCAGAGTGTGGATCTTTTAGTAATATGGGACATCAATAGAAGGTATTCAGGTCACAGGGATAGACATGTGTTCAAGGAGTTGTTGGGCTGAGTCAAAGTATTCGAAAAAAAATCTTCTGTTACAAATCGTACTAAAAATTGGTGTTCTACAAGAAGAGGCGGTAAAGAGGGGTATGAGGTACTCCTGGGTAGGATCACCCTCATCAGCATGGTGGTGCTACTCAGAGGAGTCAGACAACATCATTAGGAAGAGCGAAGCACAGTTACATGCAGTACAACATACACATGTGGATAACGAGGCTGGACCATCGATAGTGAGAGGTACAATTATATTGGATTATATATTATATAATTCTTTGTTTTATATTGGTTCCTCTCATACCATTATATATGAAACACTTATTAATGGGATGAGCATTGCGGTTCAGTTTTTGGGTGGGATTATCACCATGGATACACTGTTGGGAGTACGGTTTAGAGATATATGTCTATTCAAGGTATGTTCACTATAGATCCTGGTATATCATTTACTATGGTATCTCTCTATTCATGATATGAAGAGCTTCTTCGTGATTATGGTTATGGACCAGCTAATCACATTCTGGTCCAACGTCGATTGTTATCGTAGGAGATTGGACTTTTCTTCTCATAAGGGTAACCAAAATATTAATCGTGGAGAGTGAGATATCTATAAATGCTGAGAAAGTCCAATTACTCAGAAAATTGGAGAGACCAAAGCCTAATTTTCTACTCATTTGTTGGATTATGGGGGTGTTAGAAAAAATTTTCTTCCACAAATAGGGGTCTTGTTTCAGGATGCCTTTCCTAAAGTCTTCTAAGAGCAACCACCTGATAGAAATGTGGAATTCATTAATGAGCTCATGTTGGGGGTTGGGCCACTGTCTATTCAACCATATAATATGGCACCCACTATGAATCAGAAGCATAAGTCTCAGTTGGAAGAGTTGGAGGATATGGGATATATCTGTCCCAGTAACTCGCCTTGGGGATCATATTTATTGATTGCAAAGAAGTTTGATGGAAATTTTCATTTGTGTGTAGATTACCGAAAGTTGAAAAAATTATTATGATGAACCAATATCATATTTCGTGTTTTGATGATCTACATGAACAATTGAAAGGTGATTTTGTGTAATCATGTATTGAATTGAGATTAGGGTATCTTAAGTTGAGAGTTGTGACTTATGATATACCAAGGAATTATTTCAGAAGTAGGTATGACCTTTATGAGTTTGTCGTAATGTCACATGGGTTGAAAATGTACCAGTAGTGTTCACAGATTTGATTAATATGATCTGAAACCAATATCTATATCATCTATATGTAGTGTTTGGGGGAGACATCTTAGTATATTATAGGACTCATAAAAATCAAGAACAACATCTTGAAATCATCCAAGGTACACTAAGAGACAATTGGTTATACACGAAGATATACAAGTGTCAGTTTTTCATTCACTAAGTACACTTCTTGGGGAACATCATCTCAGATGTAGGCATGTCACTGGAACCAATGATGGTTTAGGTAATGGTTTCTTGGGAGAATCTGAATACTTTTTTTAATATATTAGGCTTCCTAGGATTATCTTAATATTACATTGGATTCATCCAAGAATATTCCCATTTGGCAGTTCCATATTCGTGCTTGACCCAAAAGGAAGTAATGTTTTCATGGTATGAGGCTTCTGCGAAATTTTTCCTAGAGTTGAAGAACCGCTTAATAGTGGCATCAATTTTTTCCCTACCTGATTCAGGTGAGGAATACATGGATTATTGTGACACTTCCGGGATTGGACTAGGAGTTATGAAGATGTAAGGATATCGTGTTATGGATTATGGGTCTTGGCTATTGAATCCTTAGGATTATAATTTCCTTAAGAATGACTATGAGTTAAAAATAGAGGTTTATCATCATATGTGTTGGTGACATTGTTTTTTTAGAAATGATTAAAATTTATAAAAAATGTTCTTTAATTAGATATTTCAATTGAATGATTTTAATGTTCGGATGTTGAGATGGGTTTAGTATATACAGAATTTTGATTTTGAACTGTCGTATCTGCCCTGGAAGAGAAATAGTGTGGCTGATGGCCCGAGCATGGAAAATCAAACTGAGTTGGTTTAGGGGACGAGTGAATAGTTGAAGTTGATGACCAAGCTGAACGTAATTCTTTTTTTGGTTCAAGATAGTTAGGATTAAATGGATCTGGTATCATTTTTAGTGGAGTCTACACTTTTGAGTTGGATAAGGGATAGACTATATGAGGATCCATAGTGCATAGACTTGAGGGAATTATTTGATACCAACAAGATATATTATTACTCATTGATAGATAATGATGATATCAACTTTGTGAATAATTGAGTTGTCATTTCTATGAGAATGAGATAGGAGCTCATGACATAATTTTTTATCCTGGACATGGTAGTGCATTAAGGTGTAACTAAAACTTACTCTCATCGGCAACGATTGTTTTGGTGTGCTAGAAAAAAAGGAGACACTCGTGTTTTTAATAATATGATTTACCGATAATCAGTTGAAGGTGGAGCATCAACGACATAGAGGTCTACTAAAACCATTGCACATCCTATAATGGAAATGGGATGACATGATCAGGGATTTTGTGGTGGGTCACCCAATTTTTTTTTACGAAGAATGATCTATATGGGTCATTATTGATTGACTAAAAGAAGTAGATCAATTACAACTAATAAAGGAAACAATTACAGAATAAGATTTGGGAGAAATATATGTTCTGGAGGTAGTATATCTGCATGGAGTGATACAGTCTATAGTTTTAGCTCTTAATTCATGCTTTAAATCACACTTCTCATAGGTCTTGTAGGATGCACCTGGAACATAGTTATTATTTAGTATGGATTTCCACACACATATTGATGGAATATTATAACATACTATACAAGTTCATGGGGATATGCTTTGTTGTTGGGACTAAGTCTCATGCAGGAGATAACAGAGTAGGTAGATTTGATTCAAAAATGTATGGCTATGAATCAGACTAGAAAAAATTCATATGTTGATATGAGGAGAAAAAACCTAGATTTCATAGAGGGAAAGCATATATTATACTTGGGTGTTTCCTTGGTTGGGTAACCATAGGATACAAAATCAAGGAAACTTGGAATCCATGATTTTTGGACCATTTGAGATAGTGGACAGAATTAGACATGTGGTGTACTGCTTTGATCTTCTATTAAGATGAAACAACAGGCATGGAGTTTTCCATGAACCAAAAATTGGGTGGTATCACCCTGACCCATTTCATGTTATCGTAGTGGATGTGACTGATCTTCAAGAATATCTATCATTTGAAGAGCATTTGATACGTGTGTTTGATAGTAGTGAGAATGTGTTGTAGGGAAAGAATGTTCTTATAGTTCATGGGTTATGGTAACATGGACGTTTGTAAGTGGAAGCATGGGAAAGGGAAGAAGATATGAGGGATCATTGGCCCAATTAATTTTTCTTGGAATAATATAATGTCTTGGAAGTGAAGCATAGGTATGATTTGTAATAAGGTGGGGAGATTGAAAGATATCAACCTTTAATATAGTTACCTCGTGAGAGAATTAATGTTCTTTTTTTACATATGTACCTTTGATTTGAGTTCTGAGATGGGGTTAATTTGTTTGGTGTCTATAAAAAGTATGGTTAAAAGGTGGTTCTGAGAGGATGGAACACGATTTCTACAAACAATTCCACTATCTAGGTGAAATCAAGGGCTCACTAGTCTGTGGAGGTAGTAGGTTCAGTATGGTTAAAACACAGTTTGTGAGGATATTCACGGAAACCATGTTAGGCCCCCTCGATGTAGAGGAAAACTCACAGTTAGCACACATCTTGCAAAACTATGTGACTAAACAATGTGTGGGCTGACAGTGAGATCCTCAAACTGTGGATCTCACTCATTTTCAAATTTTAAAGACATTTTGCACCTCCAATGGTTCAATAACTCAGGATTTCACTTTATTAATGGTAAAGGAAGATTCTAATATCAAATTAGAGAGATTAAATGGTCATAAAATCACCATTTCTTCATATTCAAATCCATAATTGAAAATATTCTCTCCTTATGGTATGTGGATTTCAACGTAATGTCTATCCAGTTTTTTCTTCTATCCATCCTAGATATTTCCTTTGAACAAATAATTTGTTTCCTTGTAACTAAATATATGATCTGAAATATTGATTTAGGATTGTGTATATAGATATATATTTATTAGATCTTGTTGTCTTTGATCGTGATTTTTATTTAGAGATTTAGATCTGGAACTTTTATCATCGTCGTTGTGCTTTTCAGATTTTGTGGATTTCTGTTGGCCAAAAATCCATAAATGAACCGAGGTAGGTGGTGTAAATATAATTCCTATATGAATGGATTTTATATGTATATGAAATATTGTAGAATTTCTAGTATCTTTTAGAAATTGATTTTCTTGAAATTAGTTAATTAGATTGACCAATTGATTTATTAATTCATTTTTGAAATAGTTGATTAATTGGAGAATTTATCATGATACTATTGGGCTACCCTATTAGCTAATTTAAATGGGTAAATATATTATAAAAGGTAGGTGTTGTAATTTAAATAATTTATCAGTGGAATAATTATGAGATATTGACATGGATATGTTGAGATAATAAATTATTGAATAGTTATGTTCCATTGATAATATGATCAAGATAAATAATTTTGGGAATAATTATTGAATGTTGTTATTATAACAAGATAATTAATTCTTGAAAGATAATTAAATAATATGAATTGTGATATTTATTAATTAATTGATGAATTAATTAATTTTTTGAAGCACTATGATAATTGTTGATTTAAATAATAGAATGGATGTGATTTAATATTTGAGGAATCAGTAATTGGATTGGGGTGCATAAGTAATTGGTAAAATAAAATAGTGATAACGAATTTGAACTGGGTCATTCCAAATTGAGAAGTACAAATGGTAACATGGTAATAATAATTATGTGTAAAGGGAATGGAAATATAGATATTCTAAATTGAGAAGTATTCATTTTAACATAGTGATTATACTTATATGTAAACAGAATGGGAAAATGGTCATTCTATTGATGAGTAAGATAGGTAATATGGTCATATTACATACCTTTTTGTTATTGGTTACTTTGGAAAAGTGGAATTTAAATGAGAAATTAAATAAGGGAAATAATAGAACTATGATTTATTGCCTCACACGAGTATATAAAAACTATGACTTGAGTAGAATCAGTTATTGAGATATCATAGCACCATTGAATACTTCATGATTCACCAGGAATAATGTATTAAGATAATATATTACATAGTGAACACTTTAGGCTCTTGTTCAAGATGATGTTTGTATTGGGGTATGGGTCTCCATGGGAACCCTTTTGTTAAAGTAGTTTGATATGAATACATGATAAAAAAAATAACTGGTTATTTATGAATTGTACTTTATTTTAAAATAAAAACATAAACAATCATTTGACTTGAATTGTTTTAAACACCATTGGTGGTGGCCTACTAATTTGTGATCACATCTGATTTGGGATTCCTGGTTGGTACCTGAATATATTGTAATATTGAAGCACTATATAAGGGAAAAGGCCCTAGGATAAGTGGAAAATTGGGGTTAGAGAATGGAAGAGGGGACAATACAATGTTCAGGACCCTCTGGGGAGTCATTGTGTCTTTACATTCAATTTCATTATAGACATGTGATACTTATATTTTTATAACATGTTTTCCCATTTAGTTGAGTGTTGTATTTCTTATTTGTTTATTTTGTGAAATAAGTATTATTTTTGTTATATATAATTATTTATTTGTTTATTTATATCTTCTAGTGTTCTACTCTGATAAATAAGGGTAAAATCTACACCTGACTAACATAAATGTCCCTCGCTACTAGTCGGTAGCCTATGGCATAGGGGAGGCACATCTAATGTTGTGTGGAGAACCCACTCTGGGCATTGTTGGGTGGAACCCAGGTTAGGACGTTACATAGTAGGATTAAAAATATATATATATTTTTATTTAAAATATAATACTGAAGAATATCATCAAATAAATATGACATCCAATTCTATTTATTCAATAAAATAATTTAGATATTTCAATCATTGGTTTACTACAAATTTTGTGATTGTTTTTCTCATTAATTATAGTCCTTATATCACCCAATGATCATTAGGAAACCACATTCTCCAATCCATTTGGAATGACATCATACCAATGATTTCATTTTAGAGTATAAAAATCACAAAGTAATTAATAAATTTTTTTGGTAAACACCTTATCAGTTAAAATTGATAACTACATATAGGTATTTGATGATGAATTAATATTTTACTGATCATGATTAGATATCTTTCTTTAAAAAATGGAAATTTTTTTAAATAAATGAATTAATAAAATTGTGGCCATAAAATTTGAGAATTTTAAGTTAATTATTGGGAACAAAAATATTATAAGTTTTTTTATTTCGATATAAGGGTTTGATGGGGAAAAGTCCACAAAATAATTTAGTTATATAGTTTCTCATATCACTATAATGAATCATGATTGATAATTTATAAGAAAGTATTTATTTTATATATATTTTATTAGATATTTTATCAAAATGGATTTAACTATAACAAAAAAAATCATGATATATATATATATATTTATATTAATCATGAAGGAATGGATTTGAATAACAAAACTAATCCTTCAACCCAACCACTGTAACTTGATAATCATCCAATAAAGAACCTTTTGATGTAAGATGTTATTCCTCTAAAAAGAAGGTAGGAGAAATTTTAACCCTAAGGTACCATAGATACTACCAAGTTATAAATAATGCTTCATAGAACTATGATATATATAAACATTTTATACAACATAAGATAAGGTGAATTTTTCTATAGTTATTTCATTGGAATGATTTAATTCATATTAGATAGGGATTAATGTATAAATTAGTTTTCATCATACAACAAGCATGTACTTAATCAATTAATATAAAGAAAAATCATTATAAGAAATGGGGATTCCCCTCATAAATGAATTTAATGTGTATATAGAGCACTATAAGGTCTTATTGTACCACGTTCTAGAACACATGATCATATTTTAGCAATATTATGTGGTTGAAATCCCCATGGACAAAGCCTTTGATGATTCCATCCCTTGTGAGTTGAAATATGATATCACTATATATCCACCGTATGATTCCATAGTGAACTATTTTGTTATATCAAAGGTATCACCCTTATTTTATACAAAAAAACTTTTTAATGATGAACTCTAAATCCAAAAACTATTTTTGGGTTAGTCCATACTATGGGAAAATATTTAATGATCTGGTTATCATATGATGTATACCAAAGTAAGATTTAAATTGTGTGTAAAAATGTGTCTATACCCCTGCCTGTGGATTCGACTTTAGACCCACAATGATATCTAATATTGTTTTTGGAAGATATTTGTTTGGAAATTTTTTTTACATATATATGTAGTTTTTTAAAATCATTATGAACATCCAACAAATTAAAGGAATTTATGAAATAAAAACCTAAACAAATAGACATATATTTTATGTGAAGTATTTTATATATGTATAATATAAATCACCGGGTTAATTCGAAATTATATGTCATTTCCCTAAACTTGATAAATTTTACATTATGATGTCAATGATTCTATGTATAATGCAATTATAACTAAGGATTCTTGGGTTTTTTCGAATTTATAATATCATAAATTTTATTTGTGGAATAATTTTAGAAATAAGAAGTTTTAAAAGTTCAAATTTATACAAAAAGTTCATAGAAGGTATAATTAAATGTAAAATAATGAAAAACAAGAAATCAATTATATATAACACATAAATTAGTGAAAGTTACAATTTTTTAAATAAAGAAGAAAAATGGATGATATAAATTTAAATGTAACACAACATGTAGCAATATATTTAAAAAATAATGGTTTTTTTGGAAATATTAAACAACCATTAAAACTCCCTAGTTATATCTTTTGTAAGAATTGTTCAAGGAAATGTTTTTCACCTTATTGTTGGAATGTATCAAAAAATACTACTAAGTTGTGATTTAAATGAATTTAAAATTCAACAATGCTACAGTTAATTCTAAACATCAAATGATTCCTGTATTCAATATGAAAATGGAATATTATTATAACTTCAAACTATATAAGGAACAACCATGTCTATCCCTGAATGATATATTCTTGGAAAATACATCCCTTTTAGTAATGAATTGTATTTTATCCATAAGAATGATAAACAAATATTAAATTATGTATTCATAATATAATAATTCATTTAGAGTGAGTAACATATTTCCAAATGATTAATTTGGGATCATAAAAGACAAATCATATCACCCATTTTATTTTAATTTGAAGAAGCTGAAGAAAAATCATAGGGATATTTTGATGGATGGAGTTAAAAAATTTATCAACCTCCACTCATAATAATAATTAGAACCCCTAGGTTGTATCATTCTATTACACTATAATAGACAATAAAATTAAAATTATTTCATTATCAAAACAATCATGTAATAATCAATTAGAGGATTTGTATATATAATTATTGGATAGATGGGAATATTCAATGGATATAAAGAATTATTGAACTCTTTTTATTTGTGTCCTTACAGTCTAATTACTAAATTTAAATGGAAAATATTATTTTAAATAGAATTAAGTTTCCCATTATTAATATAAAAATAAACAAAATTAATTGGAATAATTGAAAAATTCATTAAATAAGAGGAATTTATTAAAAATCTAATCTATCATGTTTAATAAAAAATTTAACCTAAAGAATCTATAATATTGAACATAATAATATTAAAAATATAAATGGTGAATTATTAGAAAATAAGGGTTCAAAAAAATAAAATTTAAATTTTCAATAAGAACTGGAATAAAGAAAGCATATAAGAATAAATCTTGAATTCCTCCCCATTTAATAATGAATATGTGTGTGTGAGTTATGATTAATTAATAGTTATAGTGACCAATGAATTTGATTCCCAATATTTAATTTTTCCAAGGATATAATAATTTTTCTTATGGGATACCTTATATCTTATAATGGGATAGTTCTTGGTTTAGGTATAGCCAATTAATATGATTTATATATCAATATGGATAATAAAAACACATGATGTTAAAAATAAAAATGGGAGTGAAGGGGGTTTGGTGATTTTAAACATAGGTGAGGAAGGGGTACATGGTATATATTAATACAATATTGAAAGTATGATATTTGTATTAAAATCGAATTTAGGTAATTCAATTCAGGTGATAGTGATTTAAGAAGGCTTCAATTATAAAAATCATAATATGACAAAATTCAATTAATCTTATAATCATGGAACAATGACTCCCTGATATGAATAGGTGGAACCCATATGAACATCCATAAACATACATTTTTTAGTATGTGATAAATAGGTATAATTTTAATTTTTATTTTAGTAATTTTATATGTTATTTGTAATTTTTTTGAAATAAGATATATAAATAAAAAATAATGTTGAATGTATATTTAATAGAAAGTCTACAATGATAATAATATTTTTAAATGATGTTTTCATATTTATATTTATATGAGAAACCAAAAATGTTTTTTTATTTATAATATCTTTCATTATAATTGACTATGTCATCGGAATTAGGGATCAAAACCTGGAATTAAATTTTTCGTGATTGTTTGTTTAAAATTGTTTCCAAAGATTTTGTAACTACTAAAGTCGATACCCGATATATTTGGTGAATAATTACCCATGAATAAAAATTATTTATTTATATACATCATTTAATAGATATCATATTAGGAGAAGGTGGAAAAAATAAATTATTTCGTGATTAAAATGCAAAATATTGTATATTCCTATGCATATAAGGATGTGTATGGTATCATAGAATTTAAATTAAATAGAAACAACTATTTTCATATGATATTTACTAATTATATATCATATATGAAACATTTTTTTAGTCATATTAGGATGAATATTTTTTTTCCACTATCTGATGGATAAAATTTAACTATAAAGGAATAACACACATGAAATACATATTTACCCATGGAAGAATGTAAATAACAAATTATTTTCAACATAAAATCATATTAATGATACTTATACAAAGTAAATTTTTTTATAGTTTTACACATAACATCATTATTCACATTTATACCCATGTCTAACATTATAAAATTTCCCAAATCATGAGATAAATGAAATTAAAACAATAAATTTCCAAAATTTAAAAGGATATACATAAAATAAAATAACATTCCTCCAATCTTCCAAAAACATGTTTGAAGATACCATTATTCCACCTTAAAAACCCTAAAAAATAAAGAAGATAAATATGGTTTGAAATCATTATGACACTATAATATTAGGGACATTTTCCTTCAGGGGATCCACTCACATTGAGTGGCACACATGAAATCTATCTCTGTAAATGTTAGTTGGTTACTCAAATAATGTAGGTTTTCACAATCACCAAGGAAATCTTCCCTCGATCAAGGATGATGATAATCGTTCCAACCATATGAGATGTTTATGGTTTATATCTCACATAAAGACTTATGTCATTATTCTACCACAATAAGATTGTATAAAACTCACCAGGAAAAGAGTATATTGAACATAGACAATGACTATTACTATTTTAGTCATAATTTTATTTTATTTATTGAATTTAATAATTCTTCTATATTGATTCCCTACTAGATCTTCTCTGTTATAGCCAATAATATGTCAATCACATGTGTTAATAAACTATGATATTTATTTTAAATTAATTTATAATAAATCGGATGTAAGTGGCTCATTTATTAACTAAATAAGGGATTACAAGACTCACTGTATATAAAATATTCTTCAACTATCTTTGTTTTAATAGACACTACCAATGAAAGATCTTCAATTACTTTACCTTGGTGGGGAGTGAAGTGGTTCTCAATATGATTTAAAATAGTTTTATCCATAGTTTAGTAATTACTATGGAATGGAGTGAGTATATGATTTCTATGTACTATCTAGAATTTCCATGGGTGGTAGGTTGAGATTATATTGAACTAGAGATATGTCGATAAAGACAATTTATTTTATTTATTCAAGATTTAATAGATATATTTAGGAATATTCGAGGGTAAAAAAATACTCTTTGTACTACATTCATACATCCATTTTATTTCATTCTCAATAATAATTAATTGTAGTTTCCCATATTTAATTAATCACAAAAAATAATAGAATATTACTCTAAAAACACCCCCCATGATAGCTACCATAATAACCTTATGTTGTTTCTTGAGGAGGTTGTAAACATTTGTATTATTATATCATTATTTTTATTTTAATATTTTTTTATAAATGATTTGTAATATTTGAAATAAACTATTTTTAATTAATTCATTTCTTGGGATAACAGTACTAGAAAATGATTTTTATTTTATAATTAATGAAAATATTAATGTGGAATATGAAAACATTCAGTTGAATGAATTTTCAAGTTCATAATCATCATTGTATGTATTTTTTTAGGAAGCCAATATATGGTGGATATCATTTTTAAAATAAGAAGAACACATTTAAACCTATATAATACCATAATTATTGACAATAATATCCAACTAATACAACCATAAAATCAGTTTCATTTTGATCTCAAAATTTGACCAAACCAGCTACTGCTGGTGTTTCAAGGATTTGTAGGAATAGATTCCAATTATCACCTGGAGGTATTCGTGAATGTTTGTAACAAATTCAGTCCTATTAAATCCCGTGAATCTAATATATTTTTTAAATTTATAAAATTTTCTATATAAGGATCATCCATGTTTGGGGAATATAATATTCATACTTGAGAGGAAACAACATATAATAAAATTAAAAAGAAATATGTGACAAATTATTTCATGATTCAAGAACTCCCCAGTTGAGGATTGATACTAATTAAATCACAAATTATATTAGAAATACTCTATATGATATTTGGTATAGATTCATGTGGTTTGAAACATATTGAAAACATTAACCATATGAAAATCATCATTTCATAGTATTTTATACTATTTATTATAATAAATTGAGCAAAACCATTTGGATGCTTCATCATGAGGATATCTAATATAAAGAAATTAGCTCAAGGAAAAAAATTAATTGAGAGGATCACATATAACTCAAAATAAGTTTCAATAAAATCAAATACTAGAGTATTTATGGTAAAATTTACAAAATATATATTCTATCGTACTAATATTGAAAAAATATCTTCACTTTTGTGAATTCTTGTTTGACCTAGTTATTTTATGATATATTTTCTCTCAAATAAATTATAATTGTTTAATAGAAGGATCCAAATGTAATGAAGAGTGTAGAAAGGACTGTGATATGTTATAACAAAACAATTAAATTTTTAGTACCAATATAAACAACTACATTTTGAAAAATAGTGAAAATGGTTTTATATATTTATAATTTATTTAATAATTTATAGCATTCAAATATATATTATTGAAAAAAAATATTATATGACTCAAAATATGTTTTCTTACATAATGTTTTTATTTATCTTTATACTCATATATTACAATAAATTTAATACTTTTTTACAATATATATTTTATGAAATCAATATCATATTTATAATCATCATAAAAAATATTTTCATAGGGTCACTTTTTGTGATTTTTCTAAATTGATTTATTTTTTGTTGAATAATAAAAACTCATTAATTCATATAACATTTACATTAATTGCAAAGTAAAAATAACATTATTATTTCAGTTTTATTGTATTGTAACTTATGTATCCATTATTTATAAATAACATAATTACATTCAATTCAATGATCAATATACATTTCCCTTATATGGTATTTTTTTTATCTTAAATTCATTTTATAAAAACAATTTTTATGTGCAAAATGGGTTCATATATTATTAAATTTAATTAATATATATATTGATTAATTGTTTTAATGAGTTATATATATTACCTATTCAATAATATATTTTTAAATTTATATTATGTTTTTTATAAAATACATAATTCATGTAAATTTTGTTTAATACTTCAAACTGAATTTATTGAAAATGGATTATCATTATGCATTTCATGCTTTGTAAAAATAATATTTTTCCACTTCTAGATACTTAATAAATTAAAAGTATTTGTAAATTTAATTTAGAAAAAAATATATAATTTCTTGTGTTCAAATTAATTTTCATTCATATTGTAATGTAAAAATTGTAAAAATTTCGGTTACCACGTTTATGGATAAATAAAATTTACCTGGGGTTTAAACAGAGATATAATAGTAATATTATCATGCACAATAAAATAATTTTTATTATTTAAACATATTTCTCATATATCTTATTCCATATTCTAGTACATAGACATGTGGTTATACATTGAATTTAAAATTACAATATATCATTGATATATTTTAAGAAATTCTATTTGTATCATTCCCCTCACTTACAAATGGGATTCTATTATGCTATCTTATTTACACACCCTGATCCTTCTATATCAACCAATATTAGATATATAAACATCATATAATATTTCACTTTATCTAATAGTTCATGGTTATATCTAAGGAAAAATCATTCAAATCAAATGGTTTATGCAAAAGGTTCTCCCTCTAATAAGAGTCATAAGTCTAAAAAAAATAATTCAGTATTATTTATGCTTACACCATATATATAATAAAGTTTTATATATATTAAATTATTAATAAAGTATCTCAAATGAAAATATATTTTATAATGATGATAGAAAACCCATTTCAAACCTCTTTTCAATCAAATGGGAAATGAGATTATCACTTATGTGTATGTCTGGACTATAACCTTCACTTAGTTATATGATTAAAATTCCATCATCATCTTTCAGGGATGTATATTCTTATGGATGTATTTTTTTTGATAATATAAATTCTATTATAATTCTTCAATAATTTAAATTTAATATTTACCTTCTTACCATCCCATCCTTTGAAAAATTATAATGCCTGTCTTGAGTACTTGTGGAGTACCACCTCAATGAGGTGTTGTGATTAATTTTTCTTTTATTATTTAAATTGATGGTAATAAAAATATATTTAATAAATATATATCATATATATGTTATAATAATAATTGTTTTAAGCTAAATTTTCATTTACTATTTTTTCATTCCTTCCATTAAAATGGACCACATCACTTGTGTGTATATACATATTATCAAATACATAATGTGATGTAAAAAAATTTCGTCACCAAATTATATTAATTAAAAGTAGATTTTTTTATGATGAATAAATGTTAAAATTAATGAATTATAAATATTGATGATATGGTGTAACCGTAAAAAATGTAAAGGGATTGAAACTGGTAAAAACATACAAGAAAAATGATGTAGTTTACACCTAAAATGTTATATTGCACTATGATTTGTCAAAAAATGGATAGTGAAATTATATAAGTGGTTATAAAATGATATTATGACTAGAAAAGTGAATTTTTTTTATAATTTTAATGACTCAAAATTTATTATACAATGGAGTTACGGAGATTATGAATAAATTCAAATATACGATTGTAAATTATTTTTTTAATTGAATCAATTGACACATGTATATGTTTTACCCATTATTTTATTTTTTATGTTGAAGATAAATCCCCATTACCTTTGTGTATCATGATTATATTATATTACATGATGTAATATGTTTTATTCCATGTTCAATATGTCATATCTTTTTGATTGAATGACTAGAATAGTTATTTGGGTTATTTATCATATTTTTTTTCGTAGAAACCCAATTTTTTACACATCTAATTTTGATTTTTGTGGTTTATATTCTCATCCATTGAAAATTTATATAAAGAAATTTTTTTAACTTTTCGTATCTAGGGATTTAATTATAATTATTTCATCGAAGGGGTTTCAATTATAAGTTTAACAAACTGTTAAGGGTTTTTAATCTCAAATGGTCTACATTGAAATATATGTTATGATATACAACTATATTATTTTACAAGCTGTACCTATATCCCCATTTATATATTGTACCATACGAAAAAAATAATTCAATTAAAAAAAATTAAATTACATAAAAAAATAATAATTAATGAATTTTGAAAAGTGTAATGGTTTTATCACCATAAGAAAAAATGAATTTCATGATAGTTTTCAAATCTGTTATTAAATATTTCATAAAAAATTGTTGTTTTTTATTCAATCATAGTTATTAAAATCACCACAAAATGTGTTTTAATTATTATTTTATTTATTATTTATTTTCAGCGACATTTTTTAAATCCCTCTGGTAAATAAAATATTTTATTTTAATTATATTAAATTTTTTATTTTATTTTAATGGACTTTTATAAAAACCACCCTGAATTAATAACGGTTTTTCAAAAAAGGCCACAAAATAATATATAAAATAAAAAATATTAAATACAAAATTATGATTTTTGTAAACAATTTTTAGTTATTATTTATTATAATTTATTTATTATAATTCAACATTTTACGTAATTATAATATATTAATTATTATGTATATATAATTATTAGACTCAAATTTTCTGAAACATAGATTATTTATTTGATTAGTTTAAAATATGAAATTAGCATCAAATGACCGTAACATTTGATTTGACTGTCTCTTTTAGCTCAAGAAATATAGTCAAAGGGAAACATATGAAACAACCAACCGTAATATTAATTTATAGTTATGTCGTAATTGATATATTAAAATTTATAATATTTTTAATATATTTTGAAAATTAAACATCAGCATAAATTATCCATATCATTATATTAGGGCATCTATTTGAGTTCTACGACATAAAAATGAAAATTTTAATTTCAAAAACTTGATCAATTTTATTCACCTAAAATTATCATATAAGGAATAAAAAACATAATTATATTTTATCCACATCAAAGAGTAATGTAAGGTCAATAATTTTTTTTAATTTGTCTGAATACATTGATTTTAGAAAATTGAATGTCATTTTATCTTTCTTTATGAGTTTCTTCATATTTATCTTAGATTTTCTATGACATTATTTCACAGATTTATATTCCTATAGTTTTAGTGGTTGTGAATTTGTTTTGGGTTTACAAAATTTGGTGTTTATTTATTTAATATATATATATATATATCTACACATTAATTAATTTTAAACAATAATAAACATATATTTATCAATATTTATTTAAAATTAAATATAATTGTATATATGTATGGATATTCATATATATCTAGAAATATATTCATATATTTATATACATTTATAAATATTTATAAATATTTGTTCATGTATATTTTATATATTGTATAGTTATATAGAATTGTATATATATACAATTATTAATAAAATACTATATATATTTTGACTTTTATGTTTATTTATTTAAAATAAATGCGTGTCTATATATATTTTTTATGTATCATTATAAGTATATATATTTATAAATATTTATAATCATTTTTCATTTAGTATTTATTATTTCATATTTATTCGTTTAATCTTTTTTATTTATTATTTTAAATATTATTATATATTTATTACATATTTATTATATGTTGAGATATTTTGTATTAGTTAGTAATTATGAAAAATTAATATAATAATTATCATATTTTACTACTTATTATTTATAACATGTTGTTAATTTATTATTTAGTAATAATATATTTTTTATGTTATTATTAACTATGTTTTATTATTTTACTATTAATTTTTTATTTATTCTAATTTTTTTAATTTTAATTATTACTTTAAAATGAAATATATTATTATGAATTGATTTTTTAGTTGTTATAAATTAATTATTTTTTATATTTTTTTTACTTTTAATTTCATACTTATTTTTTATTTATATATTTTTCAATGTTAATTTATTTTTTATTATTTTTTAAATTATTGTTTATATTTTTTATAAACATAATGCAATTTAAATAATATTTTAATATTAATTTATTATTAAAGTATACTTATTATTCACTTATAATTTATCCATTAAATATTTTTTATATATAATATATATTCATATATATATATTATTTCTTTATTTCTATTATATTAATTTATGATTTATTTCTAATATATTAATTTATTATTGACTTTATATTCATTATTTATTAATTTTTTATTCAGTAACTACTTCCTATTTATTATTTAGTTATTATTTATTTAAACATTACAACTTAATTATTAATAATTTCATTTATTTATTTATTAAAAATGTTAATGTATTATATATTATTTTTTTAATACACACTTCATTTTATTTCTTAATTATTAATTATAAATTATTATGTATTAATTATTTCATTAATATTTATTTGTTTTGTATTATTATATATGTATTTTGTCCTTGATTATAATTATTCAATATCATTATTATTATTATATTGGTATATATATAATTATAATTAATTTTGTTCACTCACCACTTGAAGAGCCTGCCAGATTAGTAATGTCTTTTCAGAATAAGCCAGATGTATGGGGTTCAATTCTCACCCAATACATATATATACAGTATTTGGACAATTCATATATGGCATATGCATTCTTGACATATTCCTATTAATAATATAAAATTTTGTAAGTAAACAAATATTAATAAATATATAAGTAATCAATAAATATGTAATAATTAAATAATTAATTATTCATAAAATAGTAAGTACATTGATAATAAATTTACAATAATT
The DNA here is from genome assembly GCA_963277665.1 of Viscum album. NCBI lineage: Eukaryota > Viridiplantae > Streptophyta > Magnoliopsida > Santalales > Viscaceae > Viscum > Viscum album. Next base: position 1,149,294,663 of record OY728148.1, read on the forward strand.
AATAAGTTGAATATAATGAATAATAAATATTAAAGAATAATTATATAATTCATTTCATGATAGTTTTTTAAAATCATAGTTAAATTATTAACTAAACATAATTTATCATCAGTAACCCAAAAACACCAAGAAATGATTTAGTGGTAGTTTTACCTAATTCTAAATGATTAATTTAGCATAGTGTATTTTTCAATCTCAATTTTCATTAGATTTTTATACTTTTTTCTCTATAATAGAACTATATGAACTATCTCCCAAATATTATCTCATTTCCTACCCTCTACTAATTATTATAGATAAATGTATTTTTAATCCTTCTCCTTTCATTATTAACTCAAAATATTGAAATATAATATTTATGGAAAACTAACAATGTTCTTCATATTTGGTCGGGGTTACTTCTTCTATTCCAATATTTACAAAACATTTTTTAATTTTTTTTACTATTCTTAAAATATATATTTATTTCATACTTACCATTGATTTAATTCATGTAAATTCTTGTAAAGGGGGATTGTTGTTGTTCTATAAACAATATTAATTTATCTTTTTTACATAATATTGGAAGGGTAATATTTTTTTAAATGGACACCACATGAATGGATTTTGTCACCATCATGTATTTTGTTTCCTTAGAAGGTTCACTCATATGTTTTCCAGGTCATTTTCAAAGAATACTTTTTCCATAGTATTTTAGAAATTTTATTATTTTATATTAGTGATTACAAAATGAAGAGTGTATCTTCTATAAAAAAATATTTTAGTTACTTTTGAAGGTATTTCAATAAATATAAACTTAAATTAATGATTCTTATACCATTCTATGGGTATTATAAAAAGTTACCATCCTCATTCATTATATTGATGTTTTATGATTATGTTTATGAAATTGTTTTGAAACATGTTTTCTTTTCTATGGTTTATGATGTTCTATAATGTTTGACATTTTCATGATACTGTGTTAACCATATTAATGTAAAATGATTATTTTATGGTAGTTTCTATTATAAACAATGGATGGATATTTATGTTATAAACAATGTATGGGACATTTTGTTGTAAACTAATGACAATGGTTCCTTTATAACCCCACTATTTTTAAGGTAATGATAATTTATTTAAGAAACTTTTTAGATATGATTGAGTTAGTAAGCTACTGTGTGTTGATAGAGTTAATTGGATTGATGTTAATCTACTGAGAATGTTGTAAATAACTATGTATGAATTTTCTTATGGAAATTATATTTACAATAACACTCTTTAGTGTGAACCTTTACTATGGATGTTATTTTATATTATTATGTTAATTAAACTAACTTTTCTATTATTATTATTATAGGGTTTCATGGGTTAGGATTGATTATTGACTATAAATCACTCTTATTTATTCTATCATATAATGGGAAAAATATTTTTCCATGATTCATGGTTAAATATCATTTACTAATGTTCTATGATTATTGTATGTTTTGGTCTTGTTTCAAAAAATTAGGTTTTTATTATTCTCTCTTATATTCATTGAATGATACCTCTTATGTTTACACATATAGAGAAACTAGACAAAAATCTTATTATGTTTCATTTCCCCATGTTATGAAGTAATTTTTAATGTATTCTATGTCTAAGAAGGGTGATATTTCTAAAGAATATATTGAAAAATGATATGTATCCATAGATTTTAGTTCAAGGTTTCCAAAACAACCTTGAGGATTATAGCTTGGATCATAATAAAATTTATTAAATATTACTATTAAATGCTGTAATATATATGAATTAAAATTTTAGTGTCATTACAGTTGGTATAATATTTGAGTTTTTCCTATTTTGGAAACTATAATGGGAAAAATTTAGCGATAACCCTTTGGATATGTTTATGTATATTAAATAATCACATTTTTTAGTAAATAATTTATTTTTGTTTTTCTTGAAAATAAATCCGAATCAATATATAAAATTGTGGATGTGGTTTTGGTAAAAAAATATATATGGGTGAAAACATTGAATAACAAAAAATGGTTATTAAAATGATCATCACTAGTGAACAAGAAGTGCGCCTATGATTATAGTTTTTACTAAAATCTCTATATGGAAATTCATAGTTTAAATCACATTTTATTCATGAACCATTATTGGGGATTTAAATAGACAATGTCTTTTGGTGTCCTTAGATAAACATAATGTTTCATGTATGGAAATATTAAGTCATGATGTATATGTCCCATGAAAACATTTTCGTGATTAAATATTTATTACAGGTTATTATTGTTTCTAAAAAATTTCTACGTGGTGTTTTAAAATACCTGAAGCCATAGAGAAATTGTTTTAACACAAAATTTGATCGATGATGCAGTGATTATCCCTATTAGAAACCAAGATAAATTTTCTATGAAATTCGAAACCTTTTCATTATACCTAATCATCTGTGTAAATATATTATTTAAAACCTGAACCTTTTTGGGTTCCCGACACAACTAAAAAGTGAATAACTGTGTTTTATGAAGGATAATATGATAAATACCATAGAAGAAAAAGTATTTAATTTTCTCCATTTCTAAAATGTGGAATGAAATTATTAGAGTAATGTCCCAAAAGAATAATAAGTATTCTTATTTAAGCAAAATAAGGGTATAAATTAGTATACCAAAAATGAAAAAAATGGAATATTATGTTTAAGATATGGTTGGATTTTATGGACTCCATAATATATAATATTTTGCATTATTTTTATGTGTATAATTATGGTAATTATTCACACCTATAACCATGTGGGAAATCAAGAGAATATGATTTGGAAGGTGGTACGATTAATGGTTTTACTATTGATGATAAAGAGATATTAAATGAAATATAATTTTTTTAAATTATCTTTACATTATTTATAATGATTAATGTATGAATCAAAATTATATTAATTTTTATTAGTATCTAAACATTGTTTATATTTCACAATGTATTCTTCTAGTGTTATTGAATAAGAAGGCATTTTATCCAAAAGTTTTGTGATTAATGTGGAAGGATTGAATTGATTATGCATTTATATTAGAGAATTTGGATATTAAAGTGTTTGATCAATGATATTATAATTATTATAAACATGAAAAATAAAAGGATTATTTTACATCTGTATTTAGTTATGGATTTTCATGATTACATTGGATGGTACTATTTACATATGAATGTGGTATATCTGTTTGGTGATTTTATTGGATAACAGTTGATTGTAGGATAGATAACCCTAGACATGTTCCTACTGATGTGATAATAATGTGTAGTTAGTATAAGTATTATATTAATATTTCATATGTAAGTTGGATAGTATTGGTATCCTTTAAATTTACTAGTGAAGTAATGATGATATTAATATTTTTTTATTTGATAAATGTTATTGGATTTTTGGATTTATAGAATATATTTTATAGTCCTTTGGATTATTTAGGGAATAAGGATATAGTACATTTTTTATGGAATATATGAATATATTGTTGTTTCTAGGTTATTAATGTAATTTTGAGAACGACTTACCATGTTTTAAGAGAATATAAAATCATTTTAACAATTTTTATTGTATGGAACAATAAAAGAATATTTCAATTTTTTGGACTATAATAAATCTAATTTTATTTACTTAGTTACATTTGTATTAATTTTTTCAATTATTAATTGATTATTCCAACATTTTAGGAGTCTTATGTTTAATTAATCATTGAATGGTTTATGTTGAACTTTGACTGTTATAGTCGAGGTAATAAATATTTATATATTTTTTCATCTTCTGAATAATTTATCATACTTGAAAACATGTGTTAACCATTATGTTTTGTTAAATATCGAGATATACAACGAATTAATTTTATTTCAATTGTGGAAATTATGATCCATTAAAAGTAAATTTTATATTATTATAAAAAAATATCCATCATCAATAATGATTTCATGGAGTAAGACATGATATAAAATTTAAAATTGATCAAACAACTACCCAACAAAAATTCAATAAATATTTCAATAAAATAAATTATGTACATTTAATAATGTTATCTATCGTGATAGAAAAATACTTCCAAATCGTTTCCAAAAAGGGCCCTTCAAAATGTCAATTGTTTCCATTTTACACAAATTTAAGAAGAATTTATAGTGTTTTTAACTCTCAATAATTTATTAATTTATGGTAATTATCATTTTCAAAACCATGATCTTCATAAAACTATATATTTTTGGGAAATTATATTTCTCCTCAATGTCCCTTTTTTCAATTCCCCCTTATTTTCCCCTAATCTAGGAGCATGATTAAGTGTTATTTTGACTACCCTTTATATTTCCCCCTTTCCGTTTTCTATGTAATTTTACAGTCCCCTTATACAATTTTACTATAAAAAATAAGTTATTTTTAAATGTTGAACCATTGATTAAAGAGATAAAAATTACAATGAAACAATTTATTTTAGGGTGGAAAAGTGTCACCAAGTTATTTTAGAATTTATTTTAATTTACATAAATTTTATATGTTTTATTACTTGTCGTACAAGAAACACAAAACATAAAATGAACCAATATATATTATATTCTAACTATTGAGTTGTTGGTATATGTAGGAAGAACCAAAGATGTAAAATATTTCAAAAAATTATATATAATGTAAATATATTTACTAATTCATAACAGATAAGTACTCAATTTTACTTAATCATCTTTTATGAGTCAAAAATATCATTTCATAAAATAGTATTTTAATTGAATTTTATCCACATAAATTATAAATAACTATAATTAATTTTATATTTTTTATTAGAGTAAAAAGTAGAATTTATGATATCATAATTTCAAAATTTTATTTTCGTTCTTTTTAGGATATTTCTTAAAAAAATATTCGTTTTTCTATGAATAAAAAAATATATTGATTTTTTAATTTTTTCATTTAATTTAATGTAAATGAATATTTAAATTTAAGATTTAAATATATAATATAATATTATTTATTTATTTAAAAAATTATAATGGATACATAAATATATTGATTTTGGTATAAATTCATTTTTCTCCTCAAAATTCATTTTCCAATCATCCATTTTTATGCATGCAATGTGTTTTAATATAAATAAATTAAATTAATCTCTTTTTAATAATTAATTTCATGAAATTTATTTATATTAAATTCTATATAATATTTTGAAATTAATTTCAATAATTTTATGAGGCATGTAATGGATGTGAATTATGTTTTATGTATAGAAAGTATTTTATCTAAAACATGTTTTCATTGAAGTTTAGGTTCATATATATAGTAAAATTAAATATTTAAAGAAGATTTATTATTTTTAATAATAATAATTAATAATGTTTCATAAGGTATAATTAATGTTTTCTTAATTAATAGTAAAACCAATAAATTTTAGGGACAACATTTAAGGTGAAAATGGCTTTACTATGGGATTAATCCAAGATATAATGGTATGATTTCCATCCACACGTATATATTAAAAATTATTTGGATATATATTCGCCACATATTAACAAAAATTTTAATCCATATCCATTTTTATATAAATTCCAATGAATGTGACCTTATATTAGTGAAATCTTTTAAGATACTCTATGTTTATCCCTCCCCTCATTTATAAATGGGAAAATCTTACCTTATTCAAAAACGATGATACAACTATATAATTTAATAAATTTTAAATAACTACATAGATTCCTTGCCTTCACCAAAAATATTTTTTATTCTCATTGTATTAATCCTTCAATTAAATGGGAAATGAAAGTATCGCTTATGCATAAATGTTTACTACAACATCAATATATCAATATAATTCATTTCCCATAAGAAAAACTCATTAATGGTTAATATAATGGATGTAATGATTATAAATTATTTTTATGAAAAAATTATGGTTTTTTAATTATAATATACAATCAACCATATTTGTATCCCATTAATTTAGAAATAAAAATGATTCTTTCACGTATTTGTGAAATACCTTCTCCACGAAGTGATGTGATATATTTTTCATCTCCAATTAATACAGACTATAATAAAAATAGATATAATATATAAGAAATATATATATATTTATTGTATGTTAATATAGAGTACATAATTATCATTTACCTATCTTTCATTCCGTTCATTAGAATTGGGAACATCAATTGTGGGTAAATACCGATTACCGCCACTAGAAAGATAAGTAATTCATTTTCACCATCAATTTATAGAATCATTAAAAAAATCATGTAGTCATTAAATATTATAAAAATTATGTTATTATTATTCTATAGATGTTTCATTAATGTTCAATTAACAAGGACTGGATCAACTGAAACCTAACATATATGAGGAATGAAATATTTGACACTATAAAAAAGGACTTTAATAGATAATTTTTAATAAAAGTTTGTTGAAATGTTATAAGTGGATCATAAATGATATTAGACATCTGAATATTATTTTTATGGAATTATGCTAAATTTAGATATATTATATAGTAGGTTACAGACCTTATGAATGAAGTCGGGCATAAGGTAATGGATTCATTATCTCAAATTTGAGTTCCATGAGGCACATTTATATTAAAAAAACATAAATTTAAATATTGCTATTGAAATCAAATTACCAATTTTTAGTTATTTAATTATATTTCACGATGTTAAAAGTTTAATTCCATGTTTTTTATCTTTTATGGTTTTGAATGAATGATTACCAATTTTTAAGGGTTCTTCATCGATTTTTTAAGACATATTGAAAATTACTAACCTATTTATGTTTTTAGTTTTATTTACATATCAAATTACATGGTATATCACATTTCTGTATTAATTCATTATGGATATTTTTATAATTCAATTTCGTAAGGGATTATCATCTCAAATTGTATTTATTGTGATATTTTTCATAAAATACATATATCTTCTGGTATGAGTTTTATATATTTAACCGTTTATATACAGTATAATGGAAATCCATATATTCAATGAATTATAAATTTTATTCCATTTTAAATCACTCTAGTGGTAATAAAAATTTAAAAAACAATATCAATTCTATGTTACAATATCATATTTCACAATGATTGATTATGAAAAATTAATTATGGTGATATTTTTTGATATATCTCCCCCAAATAATTTTTTTTTCATCTCTTAAGGTTGTTTAAGGTGGTTATTTATTTTATATTAAATTTATTTTCATTTATGAACCCAAAAGTACAAATTTAATTTTATTTGGAAAACATACCTTGTTTTATGTCTTTGGTTAGGAATTGTTTCTAATGTTTCAATGTATTTTACTACATATTTCCTATAATTTAATATCTCATCATAAATTGCAAAGACCCGGAAATTTCAAGGAATTTTTTTTGTTAATTTCTTGGGATTTTTTCGAGTATGTGGTTTCTGACGACACCTGATTTCGAGGCCTGGTGTGCCTGGAATCAATTCCCGAAGTTTATCTCGCGTACGTTTAGTGAACAAACGAGCGGGTTTTTCTAAATTTTGAACCAGTGATCGGAATTGAAATCTGAGGGCACCGATGGAATCGCAGCGCCAGTTTTCACTTAAGAGGACTTCCACCTCGACGATAGATGATCGGGTTTGAGAGTTGGTTTTTGGGTCTCACGTGGGTTAATAAAATAAAATAAGTGACAACTTATTTTATATTTGTTGAATCCACGCCATGTGGATGGTGTTGGTTAAGAGCTCCACATGAGAGTTGGTGGTGGGACCGCCACACCCTATCCTCCCATAGGAGGATAATTAGTGTGGGGACCACCCGAGAAGCATAACCACTCACGAGAGGTTATGACATGGGGTCCATACAGGTCTTAACCCCCCATTTAATGTGAGGGGACGAAATCTCTCACTACTCCCCCATTAATGAGGGAGAGCCTCTTGGACTCTAACTCCCCTCGTAATGGAGGAGAATAAAACCTCCTCAAAACCCCCGCATTTAATGGGAGGAAACTCCTTGACCCTCTCCTTGTTAATTAGGTGGGGACCACCCGGGCCCTTAAACCCCCTCAAAACTCCCAAATTAATTATATCATCCACTCGGGCAATTAATTTGGCGGAGCCTCTCCACTTATTGAATTTTGAATTGGGCCAACCATTGTGAACTTAATTAAGTGGGGCCCACTTAATTAATTTCTTCCCCCAAGAATAATAGATTATATTCTATTATTTTGGGCACATTCTTGCGCATTTGGTAGAGAGATTGAGAGAACATCCTTCTCCGACGAAGAACGCAAAGAACGCCAACGACGCTTCTTCCCCGACCTTCATCATCATTCTTTTTTGAAGCACCCCCTTTATGATGTGGTGCTTCTTCGAAGACCCTCCTTCCTCCGTCATCGTTGTCAACGCACTGACTCAAGAACTCAGAAGTGGAAGCGTGCGATTAGAGACGCCATCCTCGGAGATCGATGAAGCAACGCCGTGTACCGCGACGCCAACGATTCTTTTCTCCGGTACGCCATCGACGCTTATGAAGTCTTCTTCCGCGACGTTCTTTTCGGCGACGAACCTTCGTTCAACGAAACCTTGAGGAATGGGTTAATTGTTTTGTGTTTGTGAATACTTTCATCACCATTCCTCGTTTCTTAAATTGGGCCGCCTGTTATCACAATAACTGGAGGAGGTTGGACCACATGAACACGTCTGACTCTCCTCCCCCCTTGATGTTTGAATTTGTTGCGGCACAAGTGGGGCCATGGAAGAGGGGCGCAACACCGTCACACCGTGTTGATCGGACAAGGCCGCGGCCTATGGCTGCTGTGGTGCGGGATGCGGCAGCCGGAACCGCTGGCCGCCAGAGCTAGAGGGCGGGACCATGGCGGTGTCGCGGCGGCAGCAACCGGCTGGCCGGACCGGGCGGGCCGTTTCAGGGGGAGACAGGGGGTTCGTAACCCCCAGCTAGAAGGAGAGTGGCCCCCCACCTGGGGGGTTGTCAAACAGGGGGGCATCGCCCCCCCCCCCCCTTCAGCTCGGATGTTTCGGTTGAGCCGCTTGGTCTCACGCACGCCGCCCTAGCGCCAGGCCAGCCGGGCCACACCGGCAGGGCCGGGCAGCGCCCACTGGTCTGGGCCACGCCCTAATGGGCTGGACCCGAACGCGGTTTGGGTCGCCCGGTTCGGGCCGACCGGATGGGGGGGGGGGGGTATCGGGCCGGGTCGGACCGGGCCCGACCCCCATTTTTTCAGTATGTTTTGTTTAAACACACATAATTTGGTATACGGACCACCAATAGATGCACCGTTAGTTGCGATGTAATCCTTGGATCGAGACGGTCTTTTAGGTATATTACACTCAAGGTTTCAGAAAACTTTGGGTACGTCCGGGTTTGTTCGAACCCGAAACCAACCAGGCCCTCGGAGCGGAAATGCTTATATCTTGAGGTCCGGACGTCCGATAGACGCGTCGTTGACTTTGTTGGATTTATCTTGATGAGAAGGAACTTTTGGAATACTTCTCTTGAGTTTTGGACGCAGTTGGCTAGTGTCCGGTTTGGATTGAACCCGAAATTCAACCAGGCCCTTGGAACGAAAAAGCTGATAACTTTCAGACCAGACGTTCTTTTGACGAATCGTCAGCGGTGTTGGTGATCACATCAAGAAACGGTCCCTATGAGTATACCTTATGTAAGTTCAGGATATAGTTGAGATACGGTTGGGTTGGTTCGTACACGAAACCAACTGGGCCCCTGGGACGAAAACGTTAATAACTCACAGACCGGGAGTCTGATTGACGTGTCGTCTGTTGCGTTGAGACCCCTATGAAGAGGAGGATATTTTAGATACTTGTTCATGGTACTTTGTGATACTTGGACTATCGACCTGTAGCTCGGGGAGAAGACCCTCCTGGAGACAAGCATACAGAGTACGGAGACCGTGTAGCTGGCTGATACCTGATGACTGCTTGTCTGATTCGATTTGGAGTGACATGCGTATCCCAGTGGGGAGTAATACTTTGTGAGGTGGCAAAACCATGGCGGAGGAGCACTACATTGTGAGGTGGAATACCAGTGATACTCGATAGGGGAAGTACCTATGTAGGCTATGAGGGGTAGCACTACTGTGTGAGGTGGCATACCCATGGCAGAGGAGAACTACTTTGTGACGTGGCAGACCCGCGGTACTCGACAGGAGGAGTACCTCAGCAGTCTTAGGTTATTGAGCAGTAACTCGGAGTCGTGACAGGATCCCTGTACTCTCCAGAAATGGAGATCTTCAGCAGTTATAGTCTCGATAAATAAAAATCCTCGTTTGATTTGAGTCTATGACCTTTGTTTTTACCTCATGATTGAGATGGGTCACTTGATAACTTAGGTATATGTATGGGCATACAACTAGGTAGTGGTTATCATTTGATTTCATAACCTTTGTGTTTCCTCATGATTGAGAGGGGTTACTTGATAACTTAGGTATAAGTATGGGCTTATACCTAAGTAAGGGTTATCTGTTGAGATCCTTCAATGTGGTTATCCTTGTTGTATTTAGTGAGACCTTGAGGGTCTCGGGGTACCTACTGAGTATCGTATACTCACCCCTGCACGGGCTATGCCCACACCTCGTTGTGTTGGTTGCAGATGACGGGCAGCGCTAACAGAGGCCGAGTGTTCGAGGATTGGACGATATCTGGAGGTGGACCTCACGACGAGTCAGTATCCGGAGGCGGACACCACGATGAGACGATACTCAGAGGAGGTCAACGGGCCAAAGCATTGTAGAGGCAATCTATACCTACCCTTCAGGTAGGATCTATGGTGGACGAACCAGAAGTTGCACTATCTGTACCTACCCTTCAGGTAGGATCTGAGGTTGACAGCCCAGGAGCTGCTTCTTTTATTCTAGATGTTTTTCTTTTCGGTTGTACTTTCGTTCAATTGTAGCTGTACTTTCAGTTGGGTTTGTATTCTGGCCCACCTACTTTTCATCACTTTCTTTTATACTTAGTGTATTACTTCTGCTTGTACTCTGTGGTGTTTTTTTACTTTTATAAAGGCAATGCCTTCCCAGTTATCAGGATTTATGCCTTTGGTGCTACTCGCCAGCCCCTGGCCTATGGAAGGCGAGCATGGGGTAGTCACGACATAAGCCCCAAGGACGGGTTGTGAAAATTGGTATCAGAGGAGTCGGTTCTACCACAGAACTTATAACATGGAAATTTTCTTTCTATGAAGCAATAGTGTTAAGGGTACCAAGTGTGGACATCAGTTCAGGGAGTCCAGTGTTGGTGCGGGCGGCCGACATATCCATACACCAGGACCCTGACTTCTGATTTCTGACTCAGTGCATGAAAACATTAATTGTGTGTGTGTTTTCAAAGGTTTTTCCTTAAAATAGCTCAAACAAGGTCATATCACCAGGTATAAATTATTTGACCATGTCACATATGTTTCTTTCAAGATGCCTCCCTGCGGGCGACCAGCTAGAGCCCCGAGAGTTGTACGTACTGACAGCCCACCAAGCAACGTCGCCTCAGTATAGGGCCCTATCCCAGTTGAATCACCAGCGGAGGCACCAGTGGTACTAACACCCGTTGGGCCTCCGATGCCGCCAGACCTAGCAGCAGAGAGTGCACGTCGCTTGAGCGCACTACACGAGCTCCAATGCCAGAGGCCACCCAAGTTCAGGGGAGAGACGGACCCACAGGCGGCTGAGGATTGGCTGGAGGCTGTGGTGAAAGTCTTCAGGCTAGTAGGGACGCCATCAGACTTCATGGTTATCCTTTCTTCCAGCCTCCTTCAGGAAACAACAGGCAGATGGTGGAGCTTGATGCTCCAGATGCATGACGAGGCGACACTTCTGTGGGTAGACATCGAGAGCCTGTTCCGGGCAGAGTTTTTACCAGCCACCCTTCGAGTGGTGCGAATACAGGAGATGCTGCATCTACAGAAGGGTAGAATGATGGTGGAACAACACTCAGTGAGGTTCACAGACCTCTCGTGCTACTCCACAGATATGGTACGGGACCCGTTCTTTAGGGCCGAAACCTTCGAGCAGGGGCTCAGGAGAGAGATTAGAGCTTATATTTTTTCTCACAGAATCCCGACAATGACAGGGGTGTTGGAGCGAGCCCTCTTAGTGGAGAGTTCCCTTGCTGAGCAGTCTCTAGCAGAAGGACCCACCACTAGCTGTCATGCGGTAGAGTCTTCTGTGGGGGCAGTAGACAGATGACGCAGAGGTCCAAGAGGAACTGACCTACTGGTGGTTGACCACATGACTCAGGGTCGGTAGTGCGTGGTACCAAGGATAATGAGAGAGCCAGACCTTCCATTAAGTGTTACATGTGCGGCGGAAAGGGTCACATGGCTCGTGACTGTTTGACCCATAACTCAGATGACCAGCAGATAAAAAGAGGACCTCCCAGGCAGAGACAGAGGTTCGATCGAGGGGGACCGCAGGGAATAGGAGACCGAGATAGGGGAGTTGGCCGGGAAGCTGGAGGTGGATGACGCTTCAAGGTGTTGCCACCACCCCCACCAGGAGGTCCACTTCGACCGCAGGGAACAGGTGGAAATGGGAGAGCTCACCTTCAGGTTGTTGAGTCATACGACTACGGAGCTCTGGAAGCAGATGGAAAAGAGCGGGACTAGCTCCAGACATGGAGACTTTTGTTCATGTTGCTTCTAGCATTGTTGATGTTTGTTTGTAGATGCTTTGTGTCTTTGTACTTTGAGCTGCAGTAATAAAAGACACCTTTCTTTGTGGCATTTAATTTCTTGTCCTCTCTTTTTGTTGTTACTAAGAGGTTCTGGATTAAAAAAACATCTTTGAATTGACCCTCACTATTGAGATACCTACTGGACGAGACCCAGTTACCACACACTGATGCCGACAGTGTGACTGAACCCTTGGAGGAGAGAGTAACAGATGGATCTCTTGGTAGTAGCGTCGAGGCCTTACAACATCATCCTTGGTATGGATTAGTATCATCCATGTCGGGATTGACTATATTATGCAAAGAACGTGGTTCATCCAGGGGATGAGACCATATTTCTCTTATCAGCAAAGAAGAAATCTTAGCAGCTCTTGTATGACCAGAAAAGGTCCAAGTCACCAAGGAGTGGATGCGGACAGCTCAGAACCAACAAAAGACTTATGTTGACAGAAGGTGGAGACCACTAGAGATCGAGGATGGCGACCACATTTTAATACGGGTCTCGTCTCGACGTGAGTTGCGGAGATTTGGCCGTGGCGGCAAGTTATCTCCGCACTTCATCGGACATTTCTAGGCCCTCAGCAGGGTAGGCGAGGTGGTTTACCGCTTGACCCATCCACCTCAGTTGCACCATGTTCATGGTGTGATCCACGTATCTCAACTGAGGAGATACGTGCATGATCCTTCACACATCATCGTCCTCAGGAAGTAGGACGTCGATGGCAGGGCGACATTCACGGAGGTTCCAGTGGGGATCAAGGATTGACAGGAGCAGATCCTACGTAGACGGTCAATTCCTCGGTTACGGTTCCACTGGAAGTACGGGAACCTCCAGGTGAGCACAAGGGAGCAGAAGGCTCAGATGCGTGCTTAATACCACTTTTGTTTCTGTAGTTTCAGTTATAGCTTTATGGGGACGTAAATCCATGAGGTGTGAGTAATGTAAAGACCCGGAAATTTTAAGGAATTTTTTTTGTTAATTTCTTTGGAATTTTTTGAGTATACGGTTTCTTACGGCACTGGATTCTGAGGCCCAGTGTTCCCGGAATCAATTCCCGAAGTTTAGCTCAGGTACGTTCAGTGAACGAATTAGCAGGTTTTTCAAACATTTGAACCGGTTCTCGAAATTGAAATTTGAGGGCACCGATGGAATCGCAGCACCGGTTTTCACTTAAGAGGACTTTCACCTCGACGATAGATGATCTGGTTTGAGAGTTGGTTATTGGGTTTCACTTGGGTTAATAAAATAAAATAAGTGACAACTTATTTTAACTTTTGTTGAACCCATACCATGTGGATAGTGATGGTTAAGAGCTCCACATGGGAGTTGGTGGTGGGACTGCCACACCCTATCCTCCCATGGGAGGATAATTAGGGTGGGGACCACCCAAGCATTATAACCTCCCATGAGAGGTTATGACATGGGGTCCATATGAGGCTTGACCCCCCATTTAATGGGAGAGGAGGAAATCTCTCACTACTCCCCCATTAATGAGGGAGAGCCTCATGGACTCTAACTCCCCTAATAATGGAGGAGAATAAAGCCTCCTCAAAACCCCCTACTTTATGGGAGGAAACTCCTTGACCCTATCCTTGTTAATTAGGTGGAAACCACCCGAGCCCCTAAACCCCCTCGAAACTCCCCAAATTAATTATGTCATCCACTCGGGCAATTAATTTGGCAGAGCTTCTCCAATTTTTGAATTTTGAATTGTGCCAACCATCATGAACTAAATTAAGTGGGGCCCACATAATTAATTTCCACCACAAATAATAATAGATTATATTGTATTATTTTGGGCACGTTCTTGCGCATTTGGTTGAGAGATTGAGTGAACTTCCTTCTCCGATGAAGAATGCGAAGAACGTCGGCGACGCTTCTTACCCGACCTTCTTCATCCTTCTTCCTCGAAGCCCCCCCTTTTTGACGTGGTGCTTCTCCGATGACCCTCCTTCCTCCCTCCTCGAAGTCAACGCACTGACGCACGAACTCGGAAGTGGAAGCGTGCGGTGAGAGACGCCATCCTCGAAGATCGATGACGCGACGCCATGTACCATGACGCCGATGATTCGCTTCTTCCGGGACGCCGTTGACGCTTACGGTGGCTTCTTCCGCGACGTTCTTTTCCGCGACCAACCTTTGTTCAATAGCACCTCGAGGTAGGGGTTAATTTTTTTGTGTTCATGAATATTTTCGTTTCCATTCCTCATTTCCTAAATTGGGCCGACTGTTATCACAATAACGGGAGGAGGTCGGACTGCAAGAACACGACCAACTCTGCTCCCCCCTTGATGTTTGAATTTGATGCGGCACGAGCCAAGGCAGTGCGGTGCCGTTGCACCGCGTGGAAATAATGAAGAATGGGCGAAGAAGCGCGGTGCCATCACGCAGCGCCGGAGAACCTCGATGAGGCTGTGGTCGGAGTGGGGCCGCGGTGGAGGGGTGCAGCGCCGTCGCGCCGTGCCGATCAGACAAGGCCACATCCTATGGCCGCAGTGGTGCGGGAAGTGGTGGCCGGAACCGCCGGCCGCCCGAGCAGGAGGGCAGGACCGCGGCGGTCCCGCAGTAGATAAAACCGGCCGGCCGGCCCAGGCTGGACGTTTTAGGGGGAGACAGGGGGTTCGTAACCCCTATCTAGAAGGAGAGCAGCCCCACGTGGGGGGGGGGGGGGGGGGTTCGAATAGGGGGGCAGCGGGCCCCTCCTTCTGCTCGGCCATCTCAGCCGAGCCGCCTGGTCACGTGGGCGCCACTCCAGCGCCAGGCCAGCTGGGCCGCGCCCTAATGGGCTGGACCCGTATAAGGCCTCAGCCTTAAACCTTACTTAATCATGAGTTATTACAAGATTACACATTGAGGATCTTTTCAGGTTTAGAGTTTTAGAGAATTAGATCATGAAACTTTCATTACATTCCACACTTAAACAATGTGGTTACATAAAAGATAGTATTCATTCTTCCCATCAACGGTAACATATTGAAAATAAAACATGGATTATTTCTTGACACATCCTTGACACTATCATCACATCATGTACCTTTCCCTTTACTTGTGAAAAACATTTCAAAAACTTGGGATGAGCATAAAAAGCTCAGTAAGGGTTATAAAAAAAATATGGAAAGGAAACATGAGTTCATATATACATAATAATGAAATCACACTTTACCCATAAAACATAGGCATATCAAATCATGAATAAATCATAGAAAACATAAGACATAAAGGTAACTTGAGGCATTCATAACATTCTTACATAGGGAGTAACCCTCTTGGTTACGTTTGGAATACCCATCACAGTATATTCCCTAAATCTCTTCGGAGAAACCTTAACGTTTCACTCCTTCGCGTTACCCAATGCATTGGAGAGCTATATCGGGCTCACCTGCCCTTACTTTATCACGGAACCACCCATTTTCATAACAATTCCCAAGAACCATATCATAAATGTATCACATAAAACATGCATAAAGTAAACATAACATTTCCACATTTCAATCACAATATAACATTTTAGTATATTGAAATAATGAATCCATTCAAAATGAAACCATTTCCAAAACCATTTAAAACATTTAATAAAGAGATTTTTGAATCAAAGTGTCCCATACCACCTTGAAGCTTTTAACATTTTAAACCATTAATATCCATATAAATAAATCCTTAAAACCATTTTGAAAACATGGATATTAATAAGAACAAATCATTAAAACATTTAAAGCGATATTTTGGTTAAAGGGGTTTTACCAAAATTAGAGACACTTGAATACAATAATTGAGGAATAACATTTAGTCAGAACTTTATAATACCATGAGAATAAATGGATTCATGATATAATACTCCAAAGTACAGTATATACACCATATAAGAGTGAATTGGTGCATAACAACAATGAACCCTCAATAGAAATGTCAAATGTGATAAAATCCCTTATAAAGAAGGTATCCTTAAATTAAGGACAAATCAATCTCAAAAATATGTGTGAAAAATATAAATACACCCAATATAAGTGGATATTAAGTGTAAAATAATAAAAGGTCATTCACACATATTCAATGGATGACATATTAAATGACTACATGTTGAACCCAAAGAAATCGAAATTGGGTTAAAAAGTTCCCTTGACAGCCTAACGACATCACATCAAAATGAGTTGATGAGAGATAAAAAGTGTATCTCATCACTTGGACATAAAATTTACATCAATAAGGATATATTAGAACATATCCCAACATAACAATAAGTAAATTAAAAGACCCAACAAAAGAAGTCTTTTAAAAAAGAGGAGGGTGAATGGTTCCCTTACCGACTTGGGTATCTTTCAAAACATACACCCCATGAAAGAAGTACAATAGATAATTGATGTAAATACTCATAAACGAAATTATATTACACAAAGAGTAGAATAATAGGCAGTACATACACCACTCAATGTAATTTGTGGCAAATGTAGCATAAATCTCATGAGAATAAAAGTGAGATGAAAAATCCCTTACGAAAACTCGGCAGCCTAACGGCGCCACATAAAACATCCGAATATGGATTGATGAGATAAATTAGGGTATCTAATCACATTACAATAAAAAGTACAGAAAGAGGAATATAAAAGAACATCCCCCAAAATTATAAAGTGGAGCGTAAAAGAAGTGTCATAAAGGAGAGTACTTAAAAAGAAAGAGAGAGGTCAGATCTCTTACGAAAGTTCGGCAGCCTAACGGCGCCACTCAAAACATCAAAAATGGATTGATGAGAGAGAATAGGGTCTATCATCACATGAACATAAAAATTACAGTAAGTGTAATATAAAAGATCATCCCAATACCAAGAAAGATGAGCTTTAAAAGGAATGACATAAAAGTGTGTACTTAAAAAGAAAGAGAGGAGTAGGATCCCTTACCTCGGGTCCGACTTGACTCGATCGTTATTTAATCTCCTGAATAATAAACTTGAGTTAATTTATACTTCCTTAAGAACCTTTTTCAAGTTCATTATTACTTTTATACCACTTATTACCATGTCATAAACATTATGTAATCATTTAAGTTAATAATATTTGTTTTGCCGATATTTGGTTCTTAAGTCGAAAGTGGACTTCTTACAATTACATGTTGTTCATGTGGCAAAATGTTTATTATATCCAGAATTGTATTCATTATGTAGATATCATATATTTCATATATATCCAGTACATGCATGCATTTATAACATTACATAATCATTTAGAGGTAAGAAATGAAATGCACCGTTCATGGAGACGGTAAGCCGTACGTACGCATGAACGCTACTTTCATTTCTATTTCCTATTTTATAGAATGGAATAATAATTATATAAAGGTATATTATAATTCCAGTATAATATCATATATAATATCATATTTCCATCCTTTATACGTCCCACATATGGTATTTAACGAATCAAATCACTTTGAGGGGGCGGTAGTCCACACTTCCTTAAATGAAGATATCGCGTATACCCATAATGGAAGCCATAAAGGTAAGACAAAAATGAAAAATACAGAAGCATAAGTAAAACATAAACATATTATATATCATATATAAAAATAGTGACATCATAATGGCCACCTTTGAAGGTGTTAAATGAGTATTGAACAATCATCGTTTCGGGAGGCAGAATTTCACCATCCACGGAAACCGTATGTTCATTAACCATTTGATGTAGTTGTGTGAGAGTGTAGCTCGAATAAATCTTATAACAACATCCTAGTATATTTAAGATACTGGTTTTGTTACAAAATAAGTAAATAAAAAGAGTTTAGGGGGTTGGAGAAGCAAAATAAAACAAATGAACATGAGAGAATGAATTACCTTTAAAAGTGTAACTCCTTTTGATTTGAGCCTAAAGGCTTACTTTGAAAGTATTCTGCCGAAAGGGAATCCTCTAGGATGATGATAGGGATGTGGAGAGAGTAAATGGGCAGGGTTTGGCCGAGCCAAAGGCTTTAGGAGTGTGTTAAATGAGGTAGAGGTGGGGGCCTTTTATAAGAGGAGAGGAGGGGCACTTTTGGAAAGTAAAGAAATATTACTTTATTTGAAAAATGTGTTTCTGTTTTAAAAGGTCCCACATTAATATAATTCGTGGATAAGGTGATAATGCTTCGAAATATAATCATCCAATAAGTTTTGGACATGTGTAGTTCATAGATTTTACATTATCTTTCCATTTTATTTAAATCGTCAAATAATGATGTCATCGCTGCATCATTATTATGTCATAAATAATTTAATTTATTTAATGTCTAAAAATTATAAAAAAACTACTATGATGTAGGAAATATTTTTAGCTTTCTAATTACTATTTATAATCAAAAATATGACTTGTATAACCCCACGTAAAAATTGTTTTAGTAAAACATATCATGTTTGTGTCATTTTTACTTTTACATTAAATAAAAAGTTATTTATGACATTTCCCAACCAAAGTGGATCCATGGGGTCCAAAAGTTGACCCATGGCTTGTCTTGGTCGGCCATGACATAAAAAATGAGGGTAGGACATATTTCAAGCTCATCTAATTTTATTAATGCATTATTTTTACCTTAAACTACACTAATTACCACTAATCGCGATTAAAACATAATAAGTTACTATTCACCAAAAAAATATTTTAATCTCATTGAACCACATTTTACTTCTTAATGACAACCATGTATGTCAGATTTTTGAAATTCAAAACACAAAGATGGCAAAATTTCATTTAAACAGAAAAATCAGTTTTTATAAGTACCACTTAGTGGTTTCACTATTCATCAAAAATTGATGTTTTTCAGAAAAATCCCAAAAATTCACCATAAGCTATATTTGATATTCCGAATTCAAAAATGAAGTCCGTTTTAGAAAATTCAAAACATATTAATCACATTAATTAATTTAATAATTAATTCCCGATGTCAGAGCAACTAGCGTGTTTTTATAAAACAATAAGTATCAAAAGATTGACACTAGTTTAAGTCCGATTTCAAAGTGAAATTAATTCCAAAGACCACTATTGGATTTAATGGTAAAAATATTTTCTAATTTCACTTTAAAACCAATTCAATATATAATCTAATAATATAAATAAATTATATTAAAAAGAGTTTTTGAATTAAAACACAACATTTTACACTATTCATTAAAAATGAACTTTATCGAAAAAATACCAAAAAATTACACAAAGTAAAATTTGATGTCCTGATTCTTAATAAGAGTTTTATTTGGTCCAAAAGAATTTATAAGAGTGATCAAAACTATATTTAATGACAGTTCTCCATTAAAAGGCGATATGTGAACCTTTAGTGAAAACTAGGGCATATACGCATAAAATTGAATTCTTTACATATTTTAAGCATTTAGCTTTTATTGGATAAAAGTAAAAACATTTAAAAACATATATAATCATATTTTAGTTATTTCTATCCATTCCCACCAATACAACGGCTACATGTTATCTACCATTTAAAATAATATTATTTTATTATTAGAGTGCAACGTAAAATTCCCAAGAAACTCGTTGTTGCGTGTTGGGTACGCCATCGAGCATAGCGTCCCCTTTAAAGTCATATTAATATTTTATTCACAAATATGGATAAATATGAAAATGTCATATTCTTTATTTACCTGGGGTGTTACATCCTTCCCCCCTTTTGGGAATTGCGTCCTCGCAATTTTAAAATTGCGCTTGGAAACATCCTTTAACGTCCCACATCGGAACAAGAGTCGGTAAAACAATCACTTTAAAATAAAGAAAGATAAGCACAGAGGTCACCCGAGGTAACCCATACTAGGACTCCAAGTATGAAAATATGGACTTGGAGGAGAAAACATAGGGTCATGTTCTGATGGAGAGTGATAGAAAACATGTTTAAGAGAAAGTTAACAATAAGAAAATCACAAACTTGTGATGGGTTAAACGGTGTTTGTTCCCCAGTAGAAAAAGTTAATAGACAACATTTTTGTTTTAAGTTACTTTTTATTGAGGAATTTATTCATAAGGAAGAATAATTACTTATCATGTTGACTTTCAACTTTTACTAGATTCCTTAGACAAACTCATATTTTTTCCAAAAGACGAGTATTTAGGGAGACTTGTTTGCATTAAGAGTACTATAATAAACTTCTAGAGAATCACCTACTCCCCAAAAGAGAACTATATACATCCCATGTATTTAGGCTTTAACCAAAACCAAAACCAAAAAGGTTAGTACAAGATCAGATAATCCAGAAAAGGATAACCCCTTATAAAAAGAAAATCTATTCTTAATCTCCAAAATTTTTCCAACAAAACCCAAAGTTCAACGAGGACCATCTGATAAAAAATTTGTCCATAAAAGTCTTCAAAGTAAACCAATATAAGATAGAAACCCAAATATTTTAAGGATTTAGTCACATAGTCTTCCAAGTTAAATTGTAACATTTATCTCCAAACAACATTAGTCGCTCCTAATGTCCCGCATTGAAAAGTAATTATCCTAATCACATATCCTCCAAAATCAATTTACTCTTAATTCATAAAATCATATAACTAAAAAGAATCAGCCAAACTAACCAGGGACTTCACGTAGTCCAGTGGTAGGCAATAAATACCAGTCGCACTTTGGTTGTCGGTTCGATTCCCGCAGCTTTGTCCGACACGACGGGTAGTCACACCGTCTACGTGTTGTCCTTTTTCCAAAACTATATAATTCCCAAATCATTCCCCAAAAAGAGATAAAATCATCAAAAATAACCATAACATAATTTAACCTCAATTTTATCTCATGCCTTTCACTTCAATCATAACATATAGTAACCCATAATTACCTCAAAAGTAAGGATCATATAAACCCAAATGGTTCTTTATAACTATGCCCACAAAAGAAAAGATAACTATTACTTGAATAAAATTTGCCTATATTAATCATCAGGGTTACACATAATATAAAAATTCTTCTAATGTAACCCCATCATCAAAAGAGACTTAATACTCTTAAGAATTTCACCATAACTCTTGAAGCCCTTATATGTTGACATCTTACTCATTCAACATTCTTCATGATCCATTATCCATTCCTGTCCAACATATTCAGAAATACCTCTTTCCTACAAACAAAATCATGAATCATATCCTAAGATTCCAAAATAGGAAAACAATAGTCATGAAATAGTACATACCTTTGATTGCTCATTGTCAGTTTCTTCATCCTCAATCGGAATGGCATTAGGTATTGGTAAACGAATATTGGTACGCTCTTGCTGACCCCATTCACGAAACTTATTCATAGGACATGTGTTTTCATAATGACCATGCACACCACATTTAAAACATTCAATTGATCCCTCAGAAAGAACTTCTTTCCCTTTCCTCGAGTCAACATGATACTTCCTTTTCCCATGGCAGGTTCTTACATTATGACCTTCATTTCCACATCTATAGCATATTTCTGTCCCTTTGAAACATTTTCCTAGGTGTTTCTTTCCACATCTTTGACACATAGGTTTTTGAACACACTTACCTTTATGATTATTACCTGTACTTCCGTAGGGATTTGTTTCTTGCATATATGATGCCTTAGAGAAATATCCAAGGTTTAGGTGGTCAATCATGACTACAGATAGTTGGTTGAGGATAATCAAAAGAGTTCTCATTGCAGCTCCCATATAATTTAGTTGTTTGCTCAAAAAACTGTCACAGTTTCCTTCACATCCACTGTTACTTTGGTGCCTGCTAGATCCAGCCATTTACTAAAACCAAAAAGGTCAGTGTGAGTATATCATCCAAACCATCATGTACTAATTAGTAAGATAAACACTAAGATATACTTACTCATTCAATTTATCTAAAACTGGGACTCTTTCTGAAATCCTAACCATTATGGTAATGTCACGTATTCTTAAAGAATACCCTAACCTCTAAATTTATCTAAACCGACCTCTGATACCAACTATAAGGCCTCAGCCTTAAACCTTACTTAATCTTGAGTTATTACAAGATTACACATTGAGGATCTTTTCAGGATTAGTGTTTTAGATAATTAGATCATGAAACTTGCATTACATTCCACACTTAAACAAAGTGGTTACATAAAAGACAGTATTCATTCTTCCCATCAACGGTAACATATTGAAAATAAAACATGGATTCTTTCTTGACACATCCTTGACACTATCATCACATCATGTACCTTTCCCTTGACCTGTGAAAAACATTTCAAAAACTTGGGATGAGCATAAAAAGCTCAGTAAGGGTTATATAAAAAATATGGAAAGGAAACATGAGTTCATATATACATAATAATGAAATCACACTTTACCCATAAAACATAGGCATATCAAATAATGAATAAATCATAGAAAACATAAGACATAAAGGTAACTTGAGGCATTCATAACATTCTTACGTAGGGAGTAACCCTCTTGGTTATGTTTGGAATACCCATCACAGTATATTCCCTAAGTCTCTTCGGAGAAACCTTAACGTTTCACTCCTTCGCGTTACCCAATGCATTGGAGAGCTATATCGGGCTCACCCGCCCTTAGTTTATCACGGAACCACCCGTTTTCATAACAATGCCCAAGAACCATAACATAAATGTATCACATAAAACATGCATAAAGGAAACATAACATTTCCACATTTCAATCACAATATAACATTTTAGTATATTTAAATAATGAATCCATTCAAAAAAAAAACCATTTCCAAAACCATTTAAAACATTTAATAAAGAGATTTTTGAATCAAAGTGTCCCATACCACCTTGAAGATTTTAACATTTTAAACCATTAATATACATATAAATAAATCCTTAAAACCATTTTGAAAACATGGATATTAATAAGAACAAATCATTAAAACATTTAAAGCGATATTTTGGTTAAAGGGGTTTTACCAAAATTAGAGACACTTGAATAAAATAATTGAGGAATAACATTTAGTTAGAACATTATAATATCATGAGAATAAATGGATTCATGATATAATACTCCAAAGGATAGTATATACACCATATAAGAGTGAATTGGTTCATAACAACAATGAACCCTCAATAGAAATGTCAAATGTGATGAAATCCCTTATAAAGAAGGTATCCTTAAATTAAGGACAAATCAATCTCAAAAATATGTGTGACAAATATAAATACACCCAATATAAGTGGATATTAAGAGTAAAACAATAAAAGGTCATTCAAACATATTCAATGGATGACATATTAAATGACTACATGTTGAACCCAAATAAATCGAAATTGGGTTAAAAAGTTCCCTTGACAGCCTAACGACATCACATCAAAATGAGTTGATGAGAGATAAAAAGTGTATCTCATCACTTGGATGTAAAATTTACATCAATAAGGATATATTAGAACATATCCCAACATAGCAATATGTAAATTAAAATACCCAACAAAATAAGTCTTTTAAAAAAAGAGGAGGGTGAAAGGTTCTCTTACCGACTTGGGTATCTTTCAAAACATACACCCCATGAAAGAAGTACAATAGATAATTGATGTAAATACTCATAAACGAAAGTATATTACACAAAGAGTAGAATAATGGGCAGTACATACACCACTCAATGGAATTTGTGGCAAATGTTTCATAAATCTCATGAGAATAAAAGTGAGAAGAAAAATCCCTTACGAAAACTCGGCAGCCTAACAACGCCACATAAAACTTCCGAGTATGGATTGATGAGATCAAATAGGGTATCTCATCACATTACAATAAAATGTACAGAAAGAGGAATATAAAAGAACATCCCCCAAAATTACACAGAGGAGCTTAAAAGAAGTGACATAAAGGAGAGTACTTAAAAAGAAAGAGAGAGGTTAGATCTCTTACGAAAGTTCGGTAGCCTAACGGCGCCACTCAAAACTTCCAAAATGGATTTATGAGAGAGAATAGGGTATCTCATCACATGAACATAAAAATTACAGTAAGTGTAATATAAAAGATCATCCCAATAACAAGTAAGATGAGCTTTAAAAGGAACGACATAAAAGTGTGTACTTAAAAAGAAAGAGAGGAGTAGGATCCCTTACCTCGGGTCCGACTTGACTCGATCGTTCTTTAATCACCTGAATAATAAACTTGAGTTAATTTCTACTTCCTTAAGAACCTTTTTAAAGTTCATTATTACTTTTATACCACTTATTACCATGTCATAAACATTATGTAATCATTTAAGTTAATAATATTTGTTTTCCCGATATTTGGTTCTTAAGTCGAAAGTGGAGTTCTTACAATTACATGTTGTTCGTGTGGCCAAATGTTTATTATATCCAGAATTGTATTCATTATGTAGATATCATATATGTCATATATATATCCAGTACATTCATGCATTTATAACATTACATAATCATTTAGAGGTAAGAAATGAAATGCACCGTTCATGGAGACGGTAAGCCGTACGTACGCATGAACGCTACTTTCATTTCTATTTCGTATTTTATAGAATGGAATAATAATTATATAAAGGTATATTATAATTACAGTATAATATCATATATAATATCATATTTCCATCCTTTATACGTCCCACATATGTTATTTAACGAATCAAATCACTTTGAGGGGGCGGTAGTCTGCACTTCCTTAAATGAAGATATCGCGTATACCCATAATGGAAGCCATAAAGGTAAGACAAAAATGACAAATACAGAAGCATAATTAAAACATAAACACATTATATATCATTTATAAAAATAGTGACATCATAATGGCCACCTTTGAAGGTGTTAAATGAGTATTGAACAATCATCGTTTCGGGAGGCAGAATTTCACCATCCACGGAAACCATATGTTCTTTAACCATTTGATGTAGTTGTGTGAGAGTGTAGCTCGAATAAATCTTATACCAACATCCTAGTATATTGAGGATACTGGTGTTCTTACAAAATAAGTAAATAAAAAGAGTTTAGGGGGTTGGAGAAGCAAAATAAAACAAATGAACATGAGAGAATGAATTACCTTTAAAAGTGTAACTCCTTTTGATTTGAGCCTAAAGGCTTCCTTTGAAAGTATTCTGCCGAAAGGGAATCATCTAGGACGAGGAGAGGGATGTGGAGAGAGTAAATGGGCAGGGGTTGGCCGATCAAAAGGCTTGAGGAGTGTGTTAAATGAGGTAGAGGTGGGGGCCTTTTATAAGAGGAGAGGAGGGGAACTTTTGGAATGTAAAGAAATATTACTTTATTTGAAAAATGTGTTTCGGTTTCAAAAGGTACCATATTGATATAATTCGTGGATAAGGTGATATGGCTTCGAAATCTACTCATCCAATAAGTTTTGGACATGTGTAGTTCATAGATTTTACATTATCTTTCCATTTTATTTAAATCGTCAAATAATGATGTCATCGCTGCATCATTATTATGTCATAAATAATTTAATTTATTTAATGTCTATAAATATTAAAAAAAATACTATGATGTAGGAAATCTTTTTAGATTTCCAATTACTATTTATAATCAAAAATATTACTTGTATAACCCCACGTAAAAATTGTTTTAGTAAAACATATCATGTTTATGTCATTTTTACTTTTACATTAAATAAAAAGTTATTTATGTCATTTCCCAACCAAAGTGGATCCATGGGGTCCACAAGTTGACCCATGGCTTGTCTTGGTCTGCCATGACACAACCAATGAGGGTAGGACATGTGTCAAGCTCATCTAAGTTTATTAAAGCATTATTTTTACCTTAAACTACACTAATTACCACTAATTGCGATTAAAACTTAATAAGTTACTATTCACCAAAAAAAATATTTTAATATCATTGAACCACATTTTACTTCTTAATGACAACCATGTATGTAGGATTTTTGAAATTAAAAACACAAAGATGGAAAAATTTCATTTAAACGGAAAAAACAGTTTTTATAAGTACCACTTAGTGGTTTCACTATTCATCAAAAATTGAAGTTTTTGAGAAAAATCCCAAAAATTCACCATAAGCTATATTTGATATTCCGAATTCAAAAATGAAGTCCGTTTTACAAAATTCAAAACATATTAATCACATTAATTAATTTAATAATTAATTCCCGCTGTCAGAGTGAATAGCGTGTTTTTATAAAATAATAAGTATCAAAAGATTGACACTAGTTTAAGTCCGATTTCAAAGTGAAATTAATTCCAACGACCACTATTGGATTTAATGGTAAAAATATTTTCTAATTTCACTTTAAAAACAATTCAAAATATAATCTAATCATATAAATAAATTATATTAAAAAGAGGTTTTGAATTAAAACACAACATTTTACACTATTCATTAAAAAAAGAACTTTATCGAAAAAATACCAAAAAATTACACAAAGTAAAATTTGATGTCCCGATTCTTAATAAGAGTTTTATTTGGTCCAAAAGAATGTATAAGAGTGATCAAAACTATATTTAATGACAGATCTCCATTAAAAGGCGATAAGTGAACTTTTAGTGAAAATAGGGCATATACGCCTAAAATTGAATTCTTTCCGTATTTTAAGCATTTAGCTTTTATTGGATAAAAGTAAAAACATTTAAAAACATATATAATCATATTTTAGTTATTTCTATCCATTACCGCCAATACAACGGCTACATGTTATCTACCATTTAAAATAATATTATTTTATTATTAGAGTGCAACGTAAGATTCCCAAGAAACTCGTTGTTGCGTGTTGGGTACGCCATCGAGCATAGCGTCCCCTTTAAATTCATATTAATATTTTATTCACAAATATGGATAAATATGAAAATGTCATATTCTTTATTTACCTGGGGTGTTACAACCCGCACCTGGTTCGGGTCGACCCGAGGGGGGTATCGGGCCGGGTCGGACCAGGCCCGAACCCCCTATTTTCGGCAGGTTTCATTCAAACACCCATAACTTCGGCTACAGACCTCCGATCGACGCATCGTCAGTTGCGATGCAATCCTTGGATCGAGATGGTCGTCTAGGAATATTACACTCAAGGTTTTGGAGAACATTGGGTACAACCGGGTTGGTTCGAAGACAAAACCAACCGGGCCCTCGGAGCCGAAATGCTTATATCTTGAGCTCCGGACGTCCGATAGTCGTGCCGTCGACTTTATTGGATTTATATTGATGAGACGGAACTTTTAGCATAATTCAACTATATTTTGGATGCATTTGGATAGTGACCAGGTTAGATTGAACCTGAAATCCAACTGGGTCCCTGGAACAGAAAAGCTGATAACTTTCAGACCATACGTCCGTTTGACGAACCGTCAGCGACATTGGTGATCACATCGAGAAACGTTCCCTATGAGTATACCCTATGTGAGTTCGGGGTACATTTGAGATATGGTCAGGTTGGATTGTACACGAAACCAACCGGGCCCCAGAGACGAAAAAGAAAATAATTCACAGATCGGGCATCCGATTGACACGCCGTCTGTTGCGTTGAGACACCTATGACGAGGCAGTCCTTTGAGATAATTCACCATGGGACTTTGAGATACTCGGAGTATCGACTTGTAGTGCATGGAGCGGACCCTCTCAGAGACGAGCGTATGGAGTACGGAGACCGTGTAGCTGGATGAGACCTGATGACTACTTGTCCGATTCGATTTGGAGTGACTTGTGTATCCCAGTGGGGAGAACTACTTTGTGAGTTGGTGGAACCATGGCGGAGGAGAACTACTTTGGGAGGTAGAAGACCCGTGGTACTCAAAAGGAGGATTACCTCTGTCTACTATGAGGTGGAGCACTACTATGTGAGGTGGCATACCCATGGTGGAGGAGCACTAATTTGTGAGGTGGTAGAACCGCGATACTCGACAGGAGGAGTACCTCAGCATTCTTAGGTTAGTGAGATGTACCTCGGAGTCATGACAGGATCACTGTACTCTCCAGAGATGGAGCTCTTCAGTAGTTATGGTCTCGATAAATGAAAATCTTGGTTTGAGCTGAGTCTATGACCTTTGTGTTTACCTCATGATTGTGATGGGTAACTTGATAACTTATGTATATTTATGGGCATATACCTAAGTTGTTGTTATCCGTTGATTTCATAGCCTTTGTGTTTCCTCGTGATTGAGATGGGTTACTTGCTAACTTAGGTATAAGTATGGGCTTATACCTAAGTAAAGGTTATCTGTTGAGATCCTTATTTGTGGTTATCCTTGTTGGATTTAGTGAGACCATGAGGGTCTCAGGGTCCCTAATGAGTATCGTATACTCACCCCTGCACGAGCTATGCCCGCACCTCGTTGTGTTGTTTGCAGACGACAGGCAGCGCTGACAGAGGTCGAGTGTTCGAGGACTGGACGATATCTGGATGTGGACCTCACGATGGGTCAGTATCCGGTAGTGGAATTCACGGCGAGACGACACTCGGATTAGGTCGACGGGCGAGAGCGTTGTGGAGGATATCTGTACCTACCCTTCAGGTAGGATCCGTGGTGGATGATCTAGAAGCTGTGCTATCTGTACCTACCCTTCAGGTAGGATCCGAGGTGGACGACCCAGGAGCTGCTTCTTTTCTTCCAGCTGTTTGTCTTTTCTTTTGTACTTTCGTTCAGTTGTAGCTGTACTTTCAGTTGGGTTTGTATTCTGGCTCACTTACTTTTCAACAATTTCTTTTCTACTTGGTGTATTACTACTACTTGTACTCTATGGTGTTTTGTTTACTTTTATAAAGGCAATGCCTTCCTAGTTATCGGGATTTATGCCTTTGGTGCTAGTCGCCAGCCCCTGGCCTATGGAAGATGGGCTTGGGGTAGTCACAGCATAGGCCCCGAGGATAGGTCCTAACATAAATTGTTTTGTATTTTCATTTTTACAATGTTTTATTTCTATAAACATTATTGAAAATAATATTTATATTAATTTATGAAATATGTTCGTAATATTAACCAAATTATAAAAAGAATTCTAATTTTTTACACATTAGAAATAAATTTTCACAAAATTATTTCTTCTCTTTGAATTTAAAAATCCATAACTAGTTTACATTTTTTCATAAAATAAAATTTTATTCATTATTATTTTAAATTTTTTATGTTTTAAATAAATTATTTAAAAATAAATGGGTATTTTCCATAAGAAATTATTACTAATTATTAAAGGTATTTTCATATATCACAACATAATTTTATTTATATTATTATTTAATGTTGATATAATATAAAATTATTATATTTATTATATATATTGTTAGCTTAGGGTTATGGTTTTGAAATTTGAAAATGATCTTTCTTATTTTCCATGGGATTATAAATTATATAATTACATATTTTTTCAGGATTCTTTGAAAATAATATGAATAGACTTTGACTATTTTATATATGGTTCCATTATAATATAAGCATCGATGGATGCCTTATTAACTAAGGATTAGTTGTTACATTATATACTAATGATGATTGGGTCTGTTAAAGACCTCTACTATATTCATTAAAATAAAAAAGTTGAGAAATTGCAAATAGACGATTGATTTAATTAAATACTAAGAAAAAATATAGTTATAATCATTGATGTTACTCTTAATGTAGTTTCTCAAATCAATGTGCATGAATTTTATTAATGGGACTCTATCAGCAATGATAGTCTTCAGAGAGAACCATGAGTAAGTAATTTCTCTTATAATCTTATGTTGATGAAAAACATATTTCTTATTATTATAGAATGCTCACATGGATCATGATTATTTATAAATGATTATAAAAGGAGATATATTATGTATTCTGATTAAAAACCCTTAATTCCATGATTTATTATAAATAATAATTTATAGATTTTGTTTGATTATTGTAATTTTTTATTTTTTTATAACAACTTTATTCATATATTATGCTCTGCTATAGTCATTGATTAATATCACCCGTGTTTACCATTAGATTTAATTTAAACACATCGGTTTCTATGTTTCCAATACACATTTTATGAAAAAAAAATTTGTATGTTATAATTAAAAATGGTTCTTTTTCGGATGGTCATTTTGAGTGATTTTGAAGATCTATTTTACTATATTCTAAGGTATTCATGTATTTAATCGAAACACGCTTTTAAATTTCTAGAATATGTTATAATTATACATAAAAAATATTCTTTAAAAAAGATGTAATATTTATATATATAAAAATTTTGGTCTTTAAACTAGTAAAGAGAGAATGGGTTGGTTTTTTTGATACTAATGAGATAAAAAATCTGTAAAACGTCCTCTATTTTGAATATGCATGTGAGAAAATATAATTTTATTTTAGTAAATAGATTTTTATTTTCAAAAAAACATAACCCCAGTTGGATAATAGACTATGGATTTGGATGTCTTTCATATTCATGAGAAGGTAAAAAATAATAGTCTAATGTATTGGGTATTAACTCCACTATCAAAAATGAATAATGACTGGGAATCATACTAAACACTAGATAGAAACTCATTATAGACATTCATTTGTTAAATAACATTTTTTGTATGATCCAAAAATTAGAATTTGAATAGATAATAACAATGTATGGACTAATTTAAATATATTGTTTCATATATTAAATATAATGAATCACTATTTATAATTACTATGAATAATATTAATAAATAATTGATTTATCACTAGGATTATTCATTATCACACAATCCTTTTTAGTTTTACTCAAAATATCGGAAAAGAAGAAATTGTTTTAGTGCTGAATATAAAAGATAAATTAGTGATAGTACTCATGATTAATATAATTAAATTATATATATTGAAAATAAATTTTAATATAAATAACTATATATCATTATGAATGATTAAAAAACTATTCATCAGTGGGTTTATTTAAAAACATAACCTGAGAAAAATGGGTTTTTATGATGTTCTTGTTATAAATTTATATAAAAAGGAAGAATAAATTTACATTATTTCAAAACTATGTAATTTATCACTTAGTAGAATGTACCAATGGAAGAGGAAAATATTTATTATATGGTAATGATGGGAATAATATAAAACATTGATACGGTAAAATGAAAAGTTCGGTTAACAAAATAGATGTGAATAATTGTTTCCAGTATATATCATCGAGAGATGAATATCAGAAATTTGGAATATATTGGAATTATTATAATCAATATATTGGGTTGAAAATTCGAGAATACTATCATAATGGTTGTATTAATAATGGTTATACTATTGATGATGAAGTGACTATGAATCAATCATAAAAAAGTTGAATTATTTTACGGTATTTATTATTCTAGAATTATGAACCATGATTAAATTGAGATTAAAAATCATAAAAAATTATTAATATATAATATTTTCATAAGGGAGATTTATGGACGATGAAGAAAAATCATGGTTAGTTTTTAATTTTATTAGTTGAATGATTGATGTTCTTATGAATTGAGATTCATGAATTTTGGTGTATAAGTGATGGTTAATTTTATTCAGCATTTAAGGGTCCTAAAAATACTAATGATTGTTCTACATTAGTTATGTTTTATGTATATTTATGTATATGGTATATTTTACAGATAACCACTAAAATTAATTTTGTGGTAAGTGGATATTTTTATAAAATATATAATTTATGGATTTATAACCCTTATTTTTTTCTTGATATTGAGATGATAATGATTAGTTAGTTTAATGGGTTAATTGATGTTGAAAATATAAATTAGATAGTACTGGTGACGTTAAAATTTATTTGTGAACTAATGATGAAATTTTTTATGTCATCATTACTGAATGTTATAACATTTTTTCATTTATTAAATTTAGATAATGTTAATTTTTGGAAGCATTTGTGATATCAAAAATCTTTCTAGTTTATTATATTATTTTGGTAATGGATTAGTATGTAATAATATGAGATATAATCATTTTAATCAAATATTTGGAAAAATAAATTACTAACTATATTAAATTTTCTAGTTATTAATGGTCAATTGATTTGGTATCTATAGGGTATATTTGTCTTCTTTATTTATATGGAATTTTTTAGAAAAATTATTCATTATTTTTATTGTTAAATAGTTATGGAATGTTTACATGAAAATATTAATTTGATTATAGATCTTTGATAGTTTAATTCTTTATTTTTACGTATAATGATTTTACAAATTAGAAAATTGTTCCAATCATTTTAGTTATCTTAAATATCAAGAGAATTTATTAATATTAATTTGTTTTATAGATATTTTGATCCATTAAATATTAAATATAGTTATTTAGTGGTAAAAAATCATATTAAATATTCCTTTCTCATTATATTAGATCACATAGAATTATTAATTGATCAGTGGATCATCAAACAATATAATTGATCATATAAAATGTAATGAAATCTTGAGAGTATATTATATTATTTTCACTAATCTTAGTGTAAAATAATCCCTAAAATCATGAATAGTGGTCCTGAAATAAATAATAATATTCGTCTACAATCATTTTTTGTTATTTCATAGTATACTTTATCTCTTTTTGATTTATGATTTTTAGTCATACAAATTATCATGTCTATGTTCTCTATCACTCTCTATTATTACATGAAAATAATGTTTTTCCTACATGTCCATATTTTAACTTCTTTATTTTTTTATTTATACCTCAGAAGATGATATTAAGTTCTTTCAAGTAAAATTTATTTTCATCACTTCATATTGTGAATGGAATATTTAGTATTCCAATATATAATATATGTTTCAATAAATGTATGTTGAAATATTGAGGTCATGAACCTTACCACCACAGACCCTCCTGGGTTGGTAATAAGATCATTCTAACAACAATATCCAACATATTTTATGCTATGGTATAGTGATGATGGTTGAGTAGGCATTTCACTGAAATGGGAGGACTTTTCTTAACGTACTTCATCGCAGAAACAAACAACCAACTCGATGAAAGAGTGAATAGATATAAAATAACTAAAATATTTAGTATGTATTTAATTCAATTGATATCCTCTAGGAAAATATGTCAAAGTGATAAAGGTTAATAAAACAATATGAGTGAAAATTAATTTACCAAATATATGGAAAAATGAGCTCCCATCTTAAAAAAATGGAATTGGGAAATACTAATGAAAGCCTGACTCTGAATATTTATGTTTGAAAATTGAACATTGTTTGTGACTCAATGTATTATTAATCTTCATCTACACCTGGTACACCAAACACTCCACCAATCTATCTTCCATTTTCATAAGACCTGAAATAGTTGGGAAAATTCCATCCAGTTGTGAGAATAAACATACTCAATTTGATTACCTTAAATATTTGAAGGAATAAATGAAATAAAATAGTGATCTCAACACGTATAGGGAAAAGAAACCCAATAACAGATATAACGAAACCATTACTGTAAAATCATATAAGTCTTAATATCCAAACATATCATTGAATGTTGAGTTTTACTAGAGATCTTGAGTACTTGTCACTGATCCAAATAACTATTTTGAACATTTTAAGAATCAGAGTGTAGGTTATACTCCTCGGTACTACTGAGAGATAAATATATCCAATAGAGGAACCACACCACATTCTATTATTAATATTGAATAGTAACACTATATAGGTACAAGAATTAGTCATAATGTGATGTGGGGTAGTATAATGTATTCCAATATAATGAATATCGTGGACTCTTTCAATAATGAGCCATGAAATTAACATACCCACCATCTCACCAATGATCAAAATCATGCACTTTCATCTACTCAGAATCGCTTAAAGAAGCATCCTACTCAATCTTATTGTTTAATATCAGAATTGAATAAATAAAGGCCAATATCATGTCATGCATGGAAAAATACTCTTGTTCCACTAATCAATCCACTAAATTTGAGTGCCAAAGAGTTACATACATTAGAAAAAATGTTCAGGTAAAAGAAAATTCTGTGTATATTTGCGAAAACAGAGTGTAACACCACCTGAGTATATGATCGTGGTCTTCCCTAAATGTTTTTTACCATCAATATACCATACCAATTAATGTGTATTCAATGAGATGACATGTCTGATCTCTGGGGGTCTCAGCCAGGTTCTCCTATAACACATCTTGACAACAAGGTAGTTTCACATGGTTTGTGGGTCCACCCAAATGGAGTGTGATATTTTACCATACCCAAATCCCTAAAAATTATTAGAATATAAGAAAAATGTTGTATGTTCTTTTGGATTATATGCCATACATTCTTGATTTACATAGAAATGTGTAGTCTTCTTGTAGTTTTCCAGATCCCCTGAGTCTAACTAACATACCTTATCATTGACAACTTCAAATCCACTATAATTGAGGGAGAGGACTATGATCATTGATTCAAAACCACTTGGGGGAAGATATTAAAATTTATATCACCAGTACTTGATGATTCCTGCATCCCATTATGAAAATCAGTTTCTGATCCCTGTATATTATAATCTATGATACCATAGTAGAACTTGATCTTTCATCAAAGCATAAATCCTTTTCAATTAACAAAATAAAGATGAGTCAAGAGGTTCAACCATGATTTGATTAGTGAAAGTTTTTTAAATTAATGAAACAAATATTAAATTATGTACAATGAGAGGAAAATTGATTGGGAATGGAAAAATAATGAACACAAATTTTCAGTGGCCAATTAAAACATAGATAATGATCACAGTGAAGGATGATATATGGATGTGATATGTGTGAAACATACAAAAAGTGATCTAAA
Organism: Viscum album; assembly: GCA_963277665.1. Taxonomy (NCBI): domain Eukaryota; kingdom Viridiplantae; phylum Streptophyta; class Magnoliopsida; order Santalales; family Viscaceae; genus Viscum; species Viscum album. The sequence continues at coordinate 1,149,329,929 of OY728148.1, forward strand.
TAGAAAATAATGAAACCAATATCATTAAAATAATTGGATTCAAAATATATTAAGTATATAAATAACAATAACTCAATAATCAAATCCAAAGTGAATAAATTAATACAATAATGATCCATATAATGATAATGGATCGATCATTAGTGAAGAATACATTATTCAACATTTTAATTAAGTTTTATAATTAATTTTTCTCTCACCACATAAATTTCCTAGACCAATAATCATCCATTGAAGTTACAATGTCCATAAATACCAAAGCTGTGTCTGCTCCTCCTATAAATAACCCATGACAATGCAGCCATCAATGTATTATTTTCACCTATGTATATTTAAAGAGTGGTATCATGTTTTTAACATATTAAATATTAAATAAATTATATAAAATATTTATATAATTCACCCACCCATGACAACCTTCAATAAAGTTCCTAATTCTAACCAACCATATGCCATTTACTGGGTTACACATGTGTTCCTGAAACAACCATAGTATTATATGTTCCATATGAGGTCTCGAACAATACAAAAATAGATTAACCCATTTAAATGCGTCCACAAATTAATTTTAATAATATTTTAAATATTTCAATTATTGATTCCTAAAAAACCCAAAACTAATGTTCAAACTCATATGGGAAACCTACACACATATATATATATTCAATTAACTAAACTATGAATATCAGAGTTTCTAAATTCTTCAAAAAAGGATTTCCAAATAAAAAAAGTTAACAATAATAATGGGAGGGAAATAATCTGTCATCCTTCTATCACACTCACTAGATATCATTGGAACATTTCCATTCATTCATAGAACTCAATCTACTGGAATTTTTCACCAATGCTCAAACACATCATCTTAATCCTCAATCAAAATCAGATACACTATGAATATGAATCTTCCCTCAATTTCCAACTCATCCTAGTTGACAATGTGTGAATATTCATGAATGTATCTCCTCATATGAGAATCATTATATATGTCATGCAATCGGTCTAACCCAAATTCTAGATGTTTGGAGTTCACGATCTTCATATGTTATATACCCTCTCGGAGCTATCATAATATTCTATGAATTTATTTTATCCTTTTCTATCACAATGTACACAAATTCTATCCCAACACGAGACGACTCCTAATCATATTCAAGTAATAGGGTGACAAAGAAGTTCACCCATATAGTGACTCAAATTGGGTCCTACTGATAGTGGAATGATTGCTTTGACTATATCAAAATGTAACCAATGTTAACTATCCCTTATAGAAAAATCTGATAACTTTCATGTAGATTCCCATCATATCATTAAAAATGATGAATATTTTTTGGGTCATGCTATTTGAATGTGTAACAACATGAGATTTTATGAATTATTTTTATTTTTTAGAAATTTTTTTTTGATATTTTCCATTTCAGGAAGAACTAAAGATAGTTTATTTTATTAAATAATTTTTATTATCTTGTTTTATATAAATACAAAATGTCAATCATCTTTTATAAGTAACAGAAACACTATCTTGCTCTACATAAAACATTGTCTTAGTGTATAATGTACGCAACACTGAGTTTCGATGAATTTTTTTTATATACTTATTTAAATGAGAAAATTATATCCTAAACATTAACCGTAGTTATATAAATATATATATATATCTACTTTGAAAAATTTATAATATTTTTTATATAAATAAAACACATTGATAATTAATTTTATGATTATTGGTTAAGTCCTTTTCGGTTAAAAATATTGTTTTTATAAATAAACTGATTTTAAAAATAAAATTTATTTTAGAGACAGATAAATTTAATTTCATAAAAAATAAATATAATTTTTTAATTTCTAATTTCAAAATTATATTAGGGTTATTTTTTTGTATTTTTCTATAACATTTCAAGTTTTGATGAATAGTGAAAAATATTGTATTATAGTTAAAACTCAACATTTCATTTAAAAATCTATTTTTCATTAATTTTATCTTAAATTAAAAATAGTTAAATTGTAAATATACTAATCCAATTTAGGTAATTTGAAAAAAAATTAGCATAGAATTAGATATAAATAATTATTTAACTTTTGAACATATCTTTTACCCGCCTTCTAGCCACGTTTCCGGTATTAGTAGTAAACATAATTTTACCGCTTCTATGAATTGACAACTGAAAATGTAAATACATGGTTTTATTAATTTTAAAATATGTGGCCAAATATGATCAAAATAATTTTGGATGGAGAGTAAATTTAGAATTTTTTTACTATAGTTAAACATAAATTGGGAAATTCAAGATAAAAAATTAATATTGCAATATAAAAATACACTAACACCTATCCTAATTTAGTTTGATAAATGATTCTCGACCGTTATCATCCTTTGATCGAAATAATGATACTTTTTATTCTAATTCTTTTATTTTATACCATTTATTAAATAATATTTAATGAAGAGTTAAAATGTGCACATTAAAATTTTAATAACTAAATAATGTATAATATAGAGTTATACCAAAGAATAATTTGTCTATAAATATTCCATAGAGAGATAACAAATATATATTAATCATGATAGTTTATTTTTTATTTTCATATAATATAAAATGTAATTTTCTTTTAAAAAAATGATGTATTTGTTTTTTTATTAATTGATATATCAAATAAATGATAATAAATACTTTAAAATAAATATAAATTATCTCAATTAATTACATACATGAATCTTATAGATAACATAGACATTTTAGTGACATATTGGAAGTTTTTTTTTTCAAATCTATCATGGTGGTTTAATATTTTTAAAAATGAAAATATTCAATAATATCAAAATAGATGTAAATTATACCTTAAAATTAATAATATATTAATATATTTAATAAAATTTATAAAAATATTGAATTCATCTAAAAAATAGGATAATGTAAAAGGTTTCATAAATTATCCAATTGGTTTTAGTTTGGAACTTTATTGTATCTATATTAACCCTATATTGTAAGAAGACATTTTCCCACGGTAAGAGTTTAATTATTTAACATAGGGTTAATGTCAAATGATAAGGTTTATTTGGTGACCTAAACATGTACCAGATTATTTTTTATTTTATTTTGAACCATACTCATATTAAATTATAAATATCATAATTTGGATCTATTTAATATCTATAATAAATATATAATAAGTTTATAGTTCTAGAGTTTCTGTAGTGCCCCTAATCTCTATTATAAAATGAATCCTCTTTTTCTCTTTTGTTCACAATTTTAATGCCTTTTCACTCATCAAAACCCTACCAATTTCTCCTCCCAACATACCTACCATTATTTTATAATCCATCATTTGGGATTAAAGAAATTCAATGGAACCTTTCAAAAGAATCAAAAAGGCATTACTCGATTAAGAGGTGACGTCCTCTATTAATCTCATTTCATTAATTTTCCTTCCCCACCCCCTAAACCCACCTTATTCCATTATTTTATGAAATCATATGTATCCTAAATATACTAGGAATTTTTTAGGACAAGGTTTCTACCTAAACATACACACACCTTCATCTATTAGATTTCAATCATACTGTTTCATTGTATGTTCAACTACTGCCTCACCAAATAATGATTGTTCATTTTTTACTTATCCATCAATCTTGGTGGAAATTATGATGTACAGTCAATATATATGTTATATATATTATTTAATATGTATAAAAGTTTATTTATTCCTTCTTAAAACACATACATTTTTTCTTTCCATTTCATGTTAATATGACATTCTCGTTTGGGAAAGTGAATACTACCGCCCCTCAAAATGATTTGAATCGATCACACACCACATGGAATGTATTAAGAAAGGGTTTATAAAAAATATATGATATATATGATATAATAATTCTACTTTAAATATATATATATATATTCATACTGATATATATATTTATACTTTCTTGATTTGTATACTTTATTTCAATAATACAATTAAAATGGAAACAATGTTCATGCGTACATACCACTTAACGTCTCCACGAACGGCATATTACATTTCATTCATCATTATGATATAGATTATTGTAATATAAATATATTTTATATACATGGTATTTACATTATTATTTACATTATGGGATCATGATATAATTACATGGACCAACGATATAACAAGTTAAGACACATGTGGTGAACAAAGTGAATATTACCCAATGTGAAACATTAACATAGGATCCTTAACAAGAGGGTAATATAAGGAAATAATAAAACCATATGTTCTATTATATATAATAAAATTATTCTATAAAAATTTTATATTAAATTTATTTTTATTATACAAGAATATTTTTCGATTACGAAGAGAGTGAAGACACAATGTAATGGGATTTCTGTCTCTGTGATATAGGTGCTACATAGACTACTTGTTTCTTCTACATGGAGTATATACTAATGTTGAATGTATTTTATGAGTATTATCCATTGTATTATGATGTTTTTATATTATTATGATTTTCATTTTTATAAGGGGTATATGATTCTATTGATTATAATGCGGTGAGTGTTTTTTCACAATGTCTTCTACATTTGAGAATTTTTTATGTCTCTATTTGGTAATATTTATCATTAATGTACATTTTTTATAATAATATTTTCATAGAACTTATTATTATTATTATATGTATTTTTAAATTCATTTTGACCCATTTTTTTACTTTTTATAACTATGTTTAACGCGAATATTTCTTTCATTTTCAAACTATGCACAATTGGACTTTTCTAGAAAAAGATTGAGAAGAATGGTTTTTAAATTTATATGGAATGAACATATTTTTATGATTTTTCAACTCCAAATTATAAATAAGATTCCCCTTAAATATTACAAAATCAATTTAAATGTTTAAATATTTCACTGCTTTTTGTGAAAAGAAAAAAATTCCAGCAAAGAAATGATATTTTCTGAAAGTACTGTTTTAAATGATTTTAAAGATTCATTTTTTATGATTTAAAGGTTCATTTAGAGAAACTGTTTTTCATAATTTTTTATGTTATAAAATGTTATTTTTATCTAAAATTCATGTTTTAAGTGAACATTCAAAATCTATCCCCACATATGATGACAGACATTGTTATTATTAAGGTATACCATTCATATATTTTCTCTGAATGGTTTGTTATGGCTTGATGAGTAAGAAACTCATTTAATTTCATCTGTTATTCTTTTGATGAAATGATTATAAAACCTATATATTTTCCATAAGTTCTTATATGATTTCAGGTTCATAATAATCTTTTCATTTCATGGTATTTGATAGATTTATTTATGATCATGGGTCACATGTATGTATGATTTCATTATGAGATGGGTGAGACATATATATCTTTATGATGCATTTTGTAACGATTTATATCTCATGATAAAGAATAAAATGATCTTTTAACTGATCTTTTAATACTAAGACTGAAATGGAAGTGAACCATGACTACCAATATGGTATGGGGAGTGACCCAAAATACTAATATGGTATTTTCAATGATGACTTGGATACAATTGAAATCATGTTATACGTCTATGTTTCCTCCTTAATAACATGTTTTATTCTGATGATATGCCCTCCAAGCCAATTTTCATTATTTCTTAATGATTTATGTGTTATAAAATTCCATTACTTATTCCATGATTCATACATATGATCTTTGATATGCATGGTATTTTATTTTAATTTCATGATCACGATATCATACCCTTATTCTTCTAATTATACTAACATATCTCCCTTGTTTACTCTTACTATGATTTTCATCTCACCCCTTTATTTATGTATCTTCTTCACAGGTTATAATGAATGGATTTAGGTAGGACAAATAAAGGTGGAAAATCTTACTGGGGCCTATTGATGATATTTTACAAGGATATAAATTTTTGTTCCCATGTTCCAAATGTCCCTAAACTATTATGGTCCAAGGGAATTTATTGTTGTAATATACTAAATATTAATCTGAAATGATGTAATATCCATGTATGTTAATTCTATTTCACTATAGTTGGTATTAGATTAAAGGGTTAGTCAACCATTGGAAACTATGACAAGAAATATTTAGTGATATCCCTTGTTATATTTATAAATATATGTATAGGAATGTCTCTATGTACAATAATAATGATGAGTCAATGTTCCAGACTATGCCCATGAATTTTTGTAAAGGGTAAATTAAGATTTTTCCTAGAAATACATCCATTTTGTATAATACAATTTGATGTGTCTATGTGATAGATGTAACTTGGGGTAAAAAATTATGACATGATGTTCTAGGTCTGACTCTTGGAAATATAGTAAATGTTAATGGGCCTTATAGCACACACCTAGTTGAACACTCTCTCGGGATATTCATTAGAGATTCAAAAACACTTCACGAACAATCATGAAGAATTTAAATATAAGTTTCGATGAATAACTTTGGATGATTCTAGGGTCTAGAATATTAATGATGTTGTCATGAGTTAGAAAACAAAAAAGTAAATATTTTGATGAATATGTGGTTTTCTACTACGAAATGTAAAGATCACACTACGCTTCTATTTTAATTCAATGGAGGTAACCCGAAGTAACATGATTAATTATGAATCTGATTGAAAATTATCTAACATGTGATCAAGTGGGATGATCACTAGAGTAAAAGATGTTGTTACCATGCATAATTAATTTTCAAAAAACGTGATAAACAATTTCTACCTTAACCAATCCTAAGAATCACTAAGGAAGATAATTAATGAACCCACTGCGATTTCTAGTAATGGAGACCATGGAAGAAAGAATATTTTGTTTCCATTGTGTCAATAGTGTTGATAGTATTACATTAGTGAATTTTTTAGAGGAATATTCAGATTTACTTACTCTGAAAAATGGAGACAGAAATCACGTTATTACGAGGGAAAATGATGATTTAGTTTCGAAGAATGAATATGAATATTGGCCACCCTATGTCATCATCAAATTTTATGTGTTTTAAGTTTGGAATAAATTTCCGTTATGTAACTATATGTCTCAAGAGGAAAGCTCCTGATGAAATTAAGAAGATTGTGAGAATAAGGGTTATATAGGTGGTGATAATGAGACTATATCTGAAATGTGAAATTAATAGGGTATTATGGAATACAATGAGGTAGCATTTTTAATGGATTAAGGATTTAGTAATAAATTATTTTATGTATTTGGATTCAAAAAATTATGAATGATGAAATATATTAGTTTTTTCTATATATGTTTTTCACTCTGTATTTACAAGTTTATGTTGAATGATCCCAATGGACAAGGGTAGTGATTTAATGACATGGTGATGATTGATTAAGTGATGTTAAGCCTTATTATATTCTTTATATTAATAAAATGTTGTTCAAAAATTGACATGTTTGTTATGAATACGTAAATGGGATGGTATAGATTACCCTAAGAGAAGATTGTCGAAAAAGTGTTCTACACCATCATGGATAATGTTTACAAAATTTTTGGACTTGAGGAATATGTCTAATATACATTGTAATATGGAATTGTGTATCATTTTGAAAATAATTTATTAAAATTCAGGGTGTTACCATGTTCTAAAATAATTTACAACAAGGGTATTCAGCTGTATAAAGAATTACAACCAGGATCTACTTTGTAAAATAATGGGGATCAATGATAATATGGTATGGTGACATTATTTCTATGATTTTTAATTTTTCATATCATAGATGGGTTATAAGGATAAAAATTCATGAATAATTTAAAAGCCTTGGTTAAAAGGTGTTTCATTGATTAACATTGTTTCAAAGATGTTATGAATATTTATTTTGGATCTTATTTTAGTGTGATGACATCAAATACTTCAGATGATAACCAATCATGTTTGGTAAGGATGTGGGTCTTGAACACATGACCAAAGGGCGACATGAGTTTCACACCTTCCACTGGCGTACATAATGTCTTGATTTATGTATAATAATTTTTAATCAATAATTAATTATAATGAATGATTATTGTTACTTTTTAATTTTATAGATTACTGTATTAACCTTATATATTTTTATGAATAGATATAGATATATAATATTACTTTTCTTTCTTATATGGTTATTAATATCTACTAAAAAGTTTATAATAGTTCTTCAGTCGTGGATGATAATTTATGGACATCAATTTCTTAAAGCAATTGATTAATTGTAAATTGACAAAATCCCATCAATAGAATAGAAATTTTTTGTATTCATTCTCAATAAAATAATTACTGAATGATGGGATAATTATAGAAAGGGAATTTTTTCCGAATACCTTTTTTTAATCGATGGCCTTTGAAAACATCACATATTTATGACTTTTAGGCCCTCAAATTATTTTGATCATTCTCTTTTTTGTGACGGATGACCTTAGTCACTCCATATAAAAAATTACACTTTTCCTCAATGTCTAGTCTTCACTCCCAACCTATGGTTTCCTAGGTGGAAACCGAGTTATACATTACATTGGGTAAGAGTTACAGTTACAACATTCTATTTTTAAAGGAAGAGATAATATTCATTTAATGATGAGGGTTTCTATGAATGAAACATTCAAGTATTAAACCCTTCATAAACCTATAAAATTGTGAGGGAGAAATTCATATTATTGGGCATAGACTGTAACACCCCAAGATTTTTATGAATTATTATTATTTTTTCATTTAATTTATCCTTCTTAAAATGTTGAATTTAATGAAAACTGAAGATAGAGTATTTTATTAACACACTATGTTTGGATTGTGTTATATGAATCACGATGATTATCGTTCTTTACATGAAACATAAACTTTGCCTTTCTCTACATGCAACAAAAACATGACGTACGATAAATGCAACACTAGGCTTCTACAAAATAATTTTTATATAATTATTTAATGAGATAATTGAAACATTATAATCAAACATAGTGATAGGAATATTAATAACTACTTTTATAATATTTTTTACTATAGTTTTATATAAATAAAACATATTGATAATGAATGATATGATTTTTGGGAAATTCCTTATATTTTAAAAATCCTGTTTTTCTAAATGAACACATTTTAAAGACAAAATAAATTTTAGACACATTTAAACAATTAATTTGATAAGACACATTTATTAATTTGGAATATCAAAATTAGGTTAGGGTAAATTTTTTCTTCTTTTTTTAAATGTTTCATTTTTTATGAATAGAGAATAGTTATGACATGTACTTAAAAACTAAATTTTCATATAAATAATTATTTCAACTAAATTTATTTTCTGGTAAAAAACTAGAAAACCAATACATATTTTAATCCAATTTATTTTTTTGTAAAAATTTCATATTATATTTCGATATTGAAAAATTATTGAACTATTGAATTCCTATTTTACCTGACTTTTTGACATAATTGTATGATTATCATTAAACTTAATTTTACCTCTTCAATGAATTAAAATAAAAAAAAATACATTCATGGTTATAATCATTATAAAAAACTGTTCTAATAGAATCAAAATAATTTTTGTTGAATAGTAAGATTTGACTATTATTTACCCTAGTTAATGGTAAATAGAGAATTTTTAGAAATAAATATATTATAATAGTATAAAATTACCCTAACACATGTCCAAATTCTAGCGGATACAATTTTTTATAGAAAAATCATCATTAAATTGAAATTATGATCCTTTCTATGCTAATTGTGTTACATTAGTTCATTAATTATATTTTATTTAAAGAAAAGTTAGAAATTTCAAATTCAAATTTTAATAAATAAATATTTTTTAATTTAAATTTGTACTTAAAAAAATTAAACTATAAATATTAAATATAAAGATAATAAATCAATATTCATCATGGTAATTTATTTTGAATTTATATAGAATAAAAAATTAAATTCAGGGCTTTTATAATAATTATGCAATACTTGTTTAATTAATTGAGATATTAATTAAATGATATTAAAAATATTAAAATAAATATATTTGTAATTAATTAATTAAATCCATGAATTTTGTAGACAGTTTTTACATTTTATTTATGTATTTGAATTATTGGTTTAAAGTTATCATTATTGTTTGATAGTTATAAAAAAGGAAAATATTTAATAGTATCAAATTTGACAAAAATGATACTTTAAAATAAATAATTTTTTATTAAATGATATAAAATTCATAAAAAATCAGATTCATAAAAATAAATAGGATACTATTAATTATATAATTAAATATATAAATGGATTAATTTTTGATTTTTATAATTACTATATTAACCCTATAGTGTAAATGGACATGTTGTCATGGTGAGAGTTAAATTGTTTAACTAAACAATAATGCCAAAAATAAGGTTCATTTTTTGACCAAACAATTTCCCAAATTCATTTATTGATTGGATTTAGACCCATACTCATATCAACATAAAAATAACTAAATTTTTAGATATTTAGAATCAATAATAAATTATTAATAAATTTATAGTTTTGGAGTTTCCAAAAGTTCCCCTCCTCTATCGTATAAAATGGAACCTGACCCTCTATTTTATTTAAATCTATAAAGAGTTTTGGATCAACCAAAACCGGACAATTTCTCCCCCCAACATAACTATATTCTTCCTTTAATCGTTAAATTCAACAGAAGGAATCTCAAGGAAGCCTTTTTGTCAAACCAAAAGGAGTTACCCGATTAATAAATAATGTCTTCTCTAAAACTCATTTCTTTTATGTTCATTATCCAACCCATACACAATCTTTACATCATAATTTTATGAAAAATATATTATCCTTAATATAAATGGATGTTTTGATGATAATTATTTGACCTAAACTTCCACACACCTCCATTAAATGAATATAAAATATATGGTTTTTGTGTAAGACAAACTACTGCCTCATAAAACAATGATTGTTCAATTTTTTCATTACCACCAATCATGGTGGACATTATGATGAAATATATATATATATATATTATATATAAAATATATTATGTATTTAATATTATTTTTTCTTTTTTACAACACGTTCCATTTTAGTTTCTAGTTGGTGTTAAAACGATAACCTCATTTGTGGAAGTGTGGACTACGGCCCCCTCAAAGCGATGTGATTCGTTCACACACCACATGGAATATATTAATGATGGGTTTAGTGATATTATATGATATATATAATATAATAATGATAATTTAGTACATATATATATACATATTTTATTTAGATACTTTATTTCAAATTAAAAATTTAAACGGAAACAATTTTCATGTGTATGTAAAAATTAACATCTCAATGAATAGTGTATTCCATTTCACATTACATTATGATATATATTATTATAATATGAATATACATGATATAAATTATATTTTTATAATTATTTATATTATGGATTCATGATATAACAATAAGACCAACAATATAACAAGTTACGACACATGTGATGAACAAATTGATTATTACCTGAAGTGAAACAGTTACATAATATCTTTAACAAGATGGTAATATAACATCATAATAAAACCATATGTGTTATTGGAAGCAATAATATTCTTCTATAAAATATCTCCAATAAGCATATATTTATTATACAGTAATATATTTCTAGTGCGAAGAGAATCAATTAAGAAGGTAAGGGGATTTTGGTCTCACTATTATTTTTGTGAGACACATGCCTTGTACAGTACTTGTTTCGTCTACATTTTGTATAAAATTACCAAGAATTATTGTTATGAGTATTATCTATATGATTTGGATATTTCCATATTCTTATAATTTTATTTTTACATGGTTCATATGATTCTGTTTATTTAAAAGTGATTAGGTTAGATTTTATAGTCTCTTCCTTATTTGATATTGTTTAGTTTTAATATCCATTGTCTCGTATAATTAATTAAATTCCATTTATAATAAATATTTTTTCATAAAATGTTTTTTATTATCCTATAGATGTTTAAAAAAATCCCCATTTTTTCTTTTTTATACCCTGTTTAAAAGGAATCTTTCATTCATTTATCAAACGATGTACTTTTTCACATTTATGAAAAAGTATATGAAGAATTTTTTTTAACTTATAATCCATTAAATGGTTTTTATTATTCCATTATTACTTATTAACATGAATAATATATTACATGTGTATAAGGATAGTTTATAAGAAATTTTTGTCTATCAAAATTGGTAGTTATTTTTAGAATACCAAACTATTTCAACAAAGAAATGATATTTCCCTCAAGAACATTTTTAATAAATTTTATTAATTTTTTATATATTTCTAAATTTTTTTCAAAGAAATAAAATTTAAATGTTTTATGTCATAAAAATTTATTTTTATTGATATTCATGTTCCATGAGATCATTCAAAATCCATCTCTGCCTATGATGACGTACATTGTTATTGTTTTCGAAACCATTCATATTGATTCTTCTAATTGATTATGTTTTTATGCCATGATATTTAAGGAAATTTATTCTATTCATAGTTTATTATTTTTATGAAATTATTTTGAATAAATAATATTTTCCACAAGTTATGATATGATTTTTTGTTTATAATACCCATTTCATTTCATGGGTTATGAAATGTTTATTTATGATCTTCTAGAACATGTATGTATGATTCCATTATGAGATTGGTGGAACCTATATCTCACAATGATTCATTGTGTAAGGATTTATATCTCATTATATAGACTAATATAGTCTTTATAATTATCATTGACAACTAATATGGCCATGGGAGTGAACCAGGACTACCAATATGGTATGAAGAGTGGTATCATGATACAAATTTGGCCATCAGAGTGAACCATGATATTAATGGGAGTAAACCCTTTCTAAAAAGATTGTATTTTAATTGATTACTTGGATACTATGAAAATAATATTAGATATAAATGTGTCTATAAAAATTACATGTTAAATTCCTATGTTTTGATTTCGAGGAATACATTCATTATTTCATTATCATTTATGTCTAATGAATTTCCATTATTTATGAAATGAATATTGTATATTGTATGTGATATGTATGGTATTAACTTTTATTTTCATGATCATGTTTTTCATTACCAAATTTTAATGGTTCTTCTTACATATCTCTTTGTTTACCCTGACATTGAATTTGAGCACACCTCTTTTTTAATTTTTCATTTCCCGAGGTTACAAAAGAAAGGTTTTAGGTACAAGTAGTAAAGGTGGAAATATTATTGGATAGGTTGAGGATATTTCACTAGAATACAATATTTTATTACAATGTATCTAAAGATACTAAAAAATTATGGTCCTCAGAAAAGTATTATTATACTATCTTGAATATTCATCTAAAATTATGTAATATCAATTTAAGTTAAGCTTGGGTCGCTATTATATGAGGTGAAATATTGTGATCATATGTAACTGGGTCCTGATTGACCTGGGAAAACCTATCTATAATCATTAAATAAACTGAGAGTCATGGTTATAGGGAATCAACATTTTCTAACAATTTATTCATATAATCTCTTGCATATTAAGTCACTCCAAACCCTCAGTTGAACTCTACCCATGGATGAAAATTTAGTGTGCTGATGTTTTGAGTTAGATTATAATCACCTCCTAGAGTTATGTTATAAGAACCTGGCCTTAAACATTATATAATATTGAATTATTTCATGAATTCACATTAAGGATCTCTTTAGGTTAGAATTTTTAGACAATTAAGCCTTAACTATTACATAACAACTTGAATATTACATATAGAAACTACTACTCACTTACCATTTTTTATAAAATCAAAACTCGTAAAAAGAAACATGTCTAGTTCCATGTCTTAGACATCATGACGTATCCATGATCCCATCCTTGACCTATTAATCTTTATATCTTGTGGAAAACATTTCAAAAACATGGAATGATAAAAAAAATCTCAGTAGGGGATACAAAATAATGAAAGGAAACATTAACCCATCAATAAATACAAATAAATGAAACCATACTTTTCGATCAAAACATACCTCATGAAATCATAATATTTATGAATAACATATAGAATTCATAAATCATAAATGTATTATATGGAATTCATAACATACTTACATTGTAGCTATCGTAGATACATAGGGGCCACATTATGAAGACCCATCACAGTATATTCCATAAATCTATTAGTAGAAACATTAACTTTTACCTCCATCACGTTACCCAATGCATTGGAAAGCTATCTCGGGCTCACCTGCCCTACCTTTATCACAGAATCACCCGTATATGTAAAAAATGCCCAATAATCATAGCACATAACACAAGAATAAAATAAATATAATATTTCCACGTCACAATCACAATATATCAATTCAAGATATTGAAATATACATTACTTTATCAAAAACATTTAAAATATTTAATAAAGTGATTTTTGGAATCAATGTGTCCCATACCACTTTGAATCATTTAAAGGAATTATCATTTTAAAAAATTAATTTCCATATAAATAAATCATAAAACCCATTTTTAAAACATGTAAATAAATGAAAAATATTTAGAATAATAAATCTTTAAATTGTTTAAAATGATATTTTAATAAAATGGTTTTTATAAAAATGAGAGATGCTTGAATAAAAATAAATGAAGAATAACATTTAAAAAAAGTTTTATAATATAATGAGAATAAAGGAATTAATTATATAATATTTAAAAGGATATTATATACACCATATAATAGTGAATTGGTGCATAACATTAATGAAGTCTCAATAGAATGTAAATTGAAACGAAATCCCTTATCATGACGGTATCCTTAGATTAAGGATAAATCAATGACATAATAATGTGTAAAAAATATAAATACACCCAATATATGTGGATATTAAATGTAAAAAAATCTATGTTTATTCACATATATTCATTTTAAGACATAATGAAGTAATAGATGTCTAACCCAAAGAATTTCAATTGGGTGAATATGTTCCCTTACAGAAATTCAACACCCAAACGGCGTCACATTAAAATTCAAAAAATGAATTGATGTGATAGAAAAGGGCATCTCATCACTTGGACATAACATTTATAACAATACGGATATAGATGAATATATCCCAACATTAGAAGATGTAAATTATAGACATAACAAAAAGAAGTCTGTTAATAAGAAGTGGGTGAAAGGTACCCTTAGCGATATGGTAACATACGAAACACAGACCCCATGAATGAAGGATTATACAATGAAGATGTAAATACCCATAAATTAAAAGATATTACCCAAAGAATACTATCATGTGCAGTACATACACCACACAAAATATAATAGTGTAAAATATATCATGAATCTCATGTTAATAAAAAGTGAGATGAAAATCCCTTACCACGTTGTAATCGATTGAGTCCTATGACCACAAGTTAATAACAACCAAATAATTCATATAATTAAATTAATATAAAGTGAGTAATTATAATAAATATTAAATGTCAATACACAAATACACCACATGCAATAAATTAGTTGCGAACAATGGAAATCTCACGGAATTAAAAGTGATAAAAGAAATCCCTTACCACATGTCCCACATAACTTGTTTGTTCGTTGTTCATCCTGAATAATAAACATAAGTTAATTTATACTTGATTGAAAACCATTTTAAAATTTTATTATTACTTTTAGATCTCTTATTAAATTGTTATAAATATTATATAAAAATTTAAACTAATAATAGTCGTTTTGTCGATATATTGTACTTGAGTAAAAAATTAACACCTTATAACTAAAAGATTCCCATGTGGTCAAGAGTAAATTAACTAAAAAATGATATTCATGATTTACATATCATATATATATATTATATATCTAGTATATATATGTATTTATGACAATATATAACATTTGGAGATAAGAAATGAAATGCACAGTTAATGGAGACGATATGTCGTACGTACGCATGAACGCTACTTTCATTTCAATTGTCTATTTTAATGGAATTGGAACCTATTGATACATAGGTATACTATAATTCAAGTATAATATCATATATAATTTATTTATCCACATCCTTTATATGTCTCACATATGGCATTAAAAAGTCATATCACTTTGAGGGGGCGATAGTCCGCACTTTATCAAGTGAAATTTTCATGTTTACCAAAAATGGAAACCATAATGGTATTCTATAAAATGAAAATACAGAATCATAATGAAATCATAAAAATAATATATATCATATGAGAGGCGATAGGATATAATTTAACAACCATCATTTCATGAGGCCTTAGTTTTCCATCCATAGATACAGAATGTTATTTACCCATTAGATGGATGTGTGTGAAAGTGTAGTTCGAATACTTCTCATATAAACATCCTAGTATATTTAGGATGCAGTTTTTATTATAATAGAAAATAATAAAAAGAGTTTATGGTTTTGGAGTTGTAAAATAATACAAACAGACTGGATGACATAGCCTTTAAATTGGGTATCTCCCTTTGGTTTGAACCAAAAGGTTTACTTGAAATGCCTTCTGCCTAAGGTTTTGGTTCTAGGAGGAAGAGAGGGGTCTTGAGATATTATTTAGGTAGGGTTTGGATGATCCAAATTCCTTGAGAGGTTTGAGGAAAGGGTTATAGGTGATGGATTTTTATAAAGGGGAGGAGGGGCACTTTAGTTATGTGTGAAAATATTATTTTATTCTATAATGATTTTCGATTTCTAAAGGTCCAAAACTAATTAAATATGAACATAAGAAGACTCATTGGAGAAATAAAATAATCTATTACGAATTGGATTGGTTTTGGATATTATTTTAATCATTATATTCTTATTTATTTAAATCATTTATTAATGAGGTAAACACTACATCATTATTGTGTCATAAATAATTTTATTGATTTTATGTATGAAAATTATAAAAATTTTCAATAATGTAGTAAATACATTTATATTTCCAAATAAAATTTATAGTTTAAATGATAACTTATATAACCCTATGTAAAATTTAATTTAACAAAAGATATTTGTTTATGTCATTTTTGTCTTTAGTTTAAATTATTTAATATAAATTGTCATTATCACTCTCAAGTGGCTCCACGGGGTCACAAAAATGATCCAAGGTTTCCAATGGTCCGATATTTATCAACTAATAAGATTACAACACATGATGGGTTAATTTTATATTATTATAATAATATTATTTCACCCTTATTCACAAGATTTACCCTTTAACCATGGTAAATAAAATATTTACTGAAGTAAATATTCACCTTGTCTAAAAATAAAAGATACCTATTTACAAAATTTGGACATCATGATTCCAAATATGGAATACATTTTTCCAAATTCAAAACAAAAAAGTGGAAGAATTTATTTAAAAATGAAATCCTGTTTTCAAAACAAAAAGTGTGTTTTTAAGAAATAATTACAATAAAAAGATTAACACTTGTTTATGTCTAATTTCAAACTGAAATTACTTCTAATGAAAAAACTGGATTCAATAGTAAAAACATAATATAATTAAACTTTAAAAAAAATTAAAAACATAATCTATCCTTATAAATAAATTAGATAAAAAGTCGGTTTTGAATTAAAATGCAGTATTTTTCACAATTCATTAAAAATGTATTTTGTTCAAAATATACCAAAATTTCATCCAATGTAAATATTGATGTCCTGATTCTAAAGAAGAATTTTATTTGGTCAAATATAAAATATAAAGGTGACCAAAGCTAGATTTAAATATGTTTCTCTCTCAAAAGTTGGTAAATCGACCATTTAATGAATATTAGAGTATTTATGCTTAAAATTGAATTCATTCTTATTTTATGCCTCTATCATTTATTGGATAAATATAAAAACATATAAAAAACATGTATAATCATATTTTAGTTTGTTTTTTTCCTCTATTACAATATCTAGGGATTAACTACAATTTTTAATAATATTATATTAATATTTTTCAGTATGACTCAGGATTGTGTGCAACATAAAATTTCAATGAAACCCATTGTTCCGTATTAGGTATGACATCAAGTATATCATCCCATTTAAAGTAAAATTAATATTTAATTTAATAATTTTATAAATATGAAAAAGTTATATTTTTTATTTACGTGGGATGTTACATCCTTCTCCCTTTTTGAAAATTTCATCCTCTCAATTTTAAAATTGGGATTGGAAACTACATTGAAATTCCAACATCAAAATAAAAGTAAATAAAATTATTAATTTATGAAAAAAGGTCACCCAAGACAACAGATACAAGGATTCTATTAAAACATGGTTATGGAGGAGAAAACAAAACTACATGTTCTAATAGATAGTGATAGATAACATGATTCGGAAAAAGTTAACCACCAGTAAATCACAAACTTGTGATGGGTTAAACGGTCATTGTTTTACCAGCAAGAAATGTTAATGGACAATTTTTTTGTCTTATGTTACATTTCAGAAAGTTGAGGAAATTATTTATGATCTTGAATTAGAACATTAAGAAACATACTTTTCAATTTAACATTTAGCCATTATTAGATTTATACCACAACCTCATATTTTCTCCAAACAATGAGTATTCAGGATGACTTGTTCACATTGAAAGAAATATAATCAACTTCTAGACAATCACATATTACACAAAAGATGAACTATATTTTTCTGATGTCATTAGATATTATCCAAAACCAAAATGGTAAGTACAAGATCAGATAATCCCCCAAAAGGTTAAACTTTTACAAAATGAAAAAGTACTCTTAATCCCAAAAACTTGTCAAACAATATCCAAAGTTCAACAAAGATCATTCAATAAACAATTTTCCATAAAATTCATTATATAAATCCAAACGTTGATTAAAGTCCAAACATCAAAAGGATTTATTCACATTATCTTCTAAGATAAATCATAACATTTATCTCCAAATAAAATTTATTACACATAAAGAGTCATACTAAAGTGTAATTAACCAAATCAAATATTCTCTATGGTAGGTTATCTATTTTCATAAATAAACCAAATCACCATATATCCAAAAATATAAACATAGATTCTTCCAAAATAAAATTTGACCAGTACAAATCAAAAACAAATTATTCATTAAATAACATTTTCATATATCAATTGTCAGGGTTACACATATTATAAAAAGGATTCCAAAGTAATCACATCCTCAAAAGATCATTAATACCATTTATCATTTCATCATCTTAAAATCTACCATAACACATGGATCCCTTAAATGTTGACTATATACTCATTTAACATTAATCATGATACATTAAAAATTCTTTACCAACTTAATCTGAAATACTTCTTTCCTATAAAAAAAATTATGATTCATATCCTAAGATTCAATAATATAAATACATTTGTTGAAAAATATTCCATACCTTTCATTGGTATTTTTCAGTTTCTTCATCCTAAATAAGAAAGGAATTTGGTTTTAGTAAACATATATTTGTACAATCATGGTGTTCCCATTTGTGAATGTTCTTCGTAGGACATCTATTTGTATAATCACCACGCACACCACATTTAAAACATTTAATTGATCCCTCAGAAAGAACATCTTTCCCATTCCTAGAGTCAACTAGATATTTCCCTTTTCTATGGAATATTCTTGATTTATTACATTCATTTCCACATCTATTTCATCTTCCCATCCATTTGAATCCTTTTTCTATGTGTTTCTTTCCAAATCCTTGGCACATAGATTTTTGATAAATCATACATTTATGATTATTACCTAAACATCTGTACGGATTTTTCTCTCTCAAATATGATGCCTTATAAAAATCTCCATTTTTTCATGGATAAGTCTAGGCCCAAATAGTGAAGTCTCACCCATTTTCACCCAACACAGTTTAGAACGATTAGGAAGACCATAAGGGGATAAAAACAGATCCATGTGTATTGAGGCTTCTTAGTTGTTATTGTATAAGAACTCCAAAAATGGTATATTCGCTTCCCATGATCCACCCAAATCCATTATGAAAGCCCACAAAATATCTTCTAATGGCTATATCATCCTTTCATACTGGTCATGTATCTGATGATGATACACCCTTCTCATAGTCAATTGGGTTTCAATGGATTTTTTTTAAGGATTTCATAAAGAGAGATGTGAACCTTGGATCTCTGTATAATATTATTGAAAATGTTATTCCATTCCTCTTTACTAGTTCTCTGATATAGACTTTAGGCAGATCCTCTACTGTATGAGTTTATTGAACTAGAATGAAATGGGCCAAATTGGAAAGATGGCCCACTATCACCCTTATGGATTTGAGTTTCATAATAGTTCTTAGGAGATTGTAGAAAAATCCATTGTTATCTTCTCACATTTCCACAGTGGGATAGGTAATGACTGCAACATAACCGCTGGTCTCTGATGCTCTTCCTTAACTTCAGGACATGTTAAGTGCTTAGAAATGAACTCAGCCACCTTCTATTACATGCCTCTCCACCATAATTGTTCCTTCAGTTCCTTATAAAACTTATGTGGTCCTGGATGTACAGACCATCTTGAATAGTAGTAACAATGAAAGAGTTGTTCTTGACAAGTCATAGGTACAACCATTTGATCATTAAAACACAAAACAGAACTCCCACCATGTTTCCAACCCTCAATGGTATCTCCACTATTGCGTTTTAAACTCATACCCTAATAGTATGCATCAGATGTTTTTTCTTCTTTGACAATATTTTCCAAATCCGAAAGAATCATAAATGAAAATAAAACATCATCATCACCTCAGTATTCACATTCCACATGCATATCAGATAGAACAAACATCCACTCACATTCATATATTGATTCTTTCTCCAACTGAGCATATGAATTTCTACTCAATGCATTCACCACTGAATTCCATTTTCCTGTTGCATACATCAAGTCGATGTCAAACATATGAAGATAATCTATCCATATCCATTATCGCAGTGTCAAATTTATTGTGATAAAATGTGATTCATGAATTTGTGGTCCTTGAACATGGTAAATTTCTCACCAAAGAGATAATTTCACCATGTTTTCAAAGCATGGACAACTGCAGATACCTCTAAATTAATTTTTGGGTAATTATTCTCATGAACCCTCAACTACATTGAACCATGTGAAAATACATGGTCTTATTTCATAAAAATAAATCCCAAACCTACTCCTAAAGAATCATAGTACACCACATACCCATGTCCTGATTCAGGAAAAATCAATATAGGTGATGATATATGAGGATGTTTTAGTTCTTAGAAAGAATTCTGTAATTTCTCTATCAATTGTAATGGAAGATTCATCATTTTTAGAGCTATCATTAGCGGAGCTAGCCATGAGAAATCATGCACAAAGCGTCGGTACTAACTAGATAGACAGTGAAAATACTATATCTTGAATACATTCATTAGTTTTTTCTACAAGATAATATCTTCTATCATTTAGGATCATAAGAAAACCCATTTTAATAAATGAAATATCTATGAAAATGTACACCATATTTGAAAAAATTACATTTTGATAACATGGCATACAAACAATGATCTCTCGGGATTTTTAACATTGTTTTAAGATGTTTCTCATAGTCATCCATTGTATTTGAATACATCAAGATGTCATCCAAAAACTGTTGGAACCACGGATATTCTATGCATGAATTGGAGTATGGTTTGTGTTTTTTTGTCAATCCTCAGTGGAAGTTCAGAATGTGTGGCAGTAAAGTGATCATACAGCATCGTGTGCGAAATAGTGGATCAAAGTTTTTCGTGAAAATAGTTCTTCAAAATTAGAATGTTGAAAAATAGAAAAGTCATGGGCTATACGAAAAATCTGTAGATGTGCATGAAAATGGTACTTGCACAAAATATTAGGTTCCAAATGATAGGTTTTTTGTGCCATAGGGGGTTTTGCACGCGGGGGTCTGAGACACCTATAAATAAGAGGTGACCACCCTTTTTCTGTACGGTTGAAGACTCAGAGAAGATCCATGTTCTGATGCGCGTAAAAGGATCATGTAAAGGGAGTTGTGCAAAAAAGGCCAAGCAGCGCGAAAAATTATGAGCTGTGCGAAAAAGTCCAATTTGTGTGAAATATTCCGAATGGCGCAGAAAATTTTGAGTTGCGTGAAAAAATAAAACATTCACAAAAAACTCTAAGATGCATGGAAAATTCTGGCTTGTGTGGAAAATTCAGAGCTGCGCAAAAAAAGGAGAGGTTGCGCATAAAAAGATGAAACTGCTTGAAATATTTTTCCGCACAAAAATCAGTTATTGTGTGAAAATGGGAGAACTTACGCGCAAAGGGTAGTTGTTGCACGAAATCATCTGTGTATCCTGTTTGAACTTTCGGATTATCTGGTTTAGTGGTTTAGTGCATTCATGTGCATCATTTCCAGACTTCGATGCAAGCAGAGTCTCGGGCTAAGAAGAGGAAAAAACATCAATGAAAATATATTGAAAAACCCTCATGTCTATAAACTGATTAGGACTTCACCGAAGGTAGTGAGCCAGGTGGAGTCAACGGGAGTGACCTGAGGGACACAGTGAGCTATCTCTGAACTTTTGTAAAGGCAGTGTGCATGGGACAGAGTGACTGTACCTGAACATTATAATCCCCAACTAGTAAAGTTTATTGGAATTATTTATGACCGAAAACCTATTGGAATAAGCTTATTGGACGTATCTCTTTGCGGTGAACCAAGAAAAAGTGATGTTTCAACTTCCTACATTCATTTGATTGACAGGTTAAACAAGTTCTTATCAACGTGTTAATAATAACAACAACTTTAAAAAGAAATGGTTATCACCCTGATTCACCCCTCCCCTCTCAAGGTGTTCTAGGGTCCTTCAAGTGGTATTAAAGCCAGGTTCACTAGTTATCGATACATCATTTACCGTTATGGAAAACTAATCCAATGTAAGAAGATTCCCTCTCTTTGATGGAAGTAATTTCTAGATATGGAAGAATAGAATGAAATCTCATATAATATCTCTTGTAATTGAAGTTCTTTTTTCTACTGTTCAAGGAATACAAGTCATTGATCCAACGGGACTGGCTATGACTGACACAGACAGGAAAATTATTGATGGAGATGCTAAAGCACAATATTCTCTCACCGCGGCCCATTCGGATGAGATCTATCTAAAGGTGATGAGTTTCACCTCAGCAAAATCCATGTGGGATAATCTTAAAAATATTTATGAAGGAGAGATCAATGTGATGGAGGAAAAACTAAAATTCCTACAAAATAAGTTTGATGATCATAAGATGCATCTAGATGAGAATGCATACTCATTATTCATTCGAATTACTAAAGTGGTTGGAGATATTTAGTATCTAGTAGAAGAAACCAAAGACATTGATATTTTAAAGAAAATATTAAGAAGACTTCCACCCTTGTACAATGACAATTTGTATTCCCTTGAGGAAATAAATCATTCTAATCTTTTTTTGGATGACCTGTGAGCAGTTTGGTGGCATATAAAATGATAGTCAAACTAGAAGATATTACGACTCGAGTGAGAAAGGAAATGGCATTCAAATCCATTGAGAAACAGAAAATCTAAAATGATTGTAGTAGTGATGATGATGAGGAAAAATAAATCCATTCACTAATTTCAAAGAAGTTCCAGAAGGTAAAAGGGAAATTCAAAGGGAAGTTACCTCTTGCTTGCTTTCATTGTGGAAAAGCCGGTCACATTTCCTCTCAGTGCTTAAGAAATAACGATGATGAGAATATCAATGCTGAAAACATTGAGAAGCCTCAAGAAAAAGATTTTCAAAAAGGGACACATAAAATTCAAAAAGAAAATACCAATGAATAGTTTTGTCTGTGATGAGGAAGAAGATGTTAATAAATTCTGTGTTGAAGAAAACTAGAATTTTAAATTGGGAACTGAGCTTCTATGATGGCCACTGCGGAAAAATCATAAGATACTAGTGGAGAAAATCAATTGACAACTAGTGCCAATCCCGAGTTGTAACTTAATGATTATATTAGTAAGCTTAAGATTAAATGTAATAGTTGCAATACGTGGAAATAAATTGTAGAAGAATCAACTGAATATGTTGATCAACATGAAGCTAAAGTTGAATGACTGGAATAATTGGTGAAAGTACAGTCTAAAATACTAGAAATAAATGATGATGTAGTGGATCTGAAGCTGAGAACTGAAGACCATGAAATTGTCATCAATGACATAACCTCTAGACTAGAGTCGAATTCCAAGACTGTTGAGCATCTTGAGGAGGAAGTTGACACTATTATGAGTGAACTTAAAAAAGATTCAATTATAAAATAATAAAGGCATAAAATATAGTTTGGAAGGTTCTCAGATGCTGAGCTTTTAGAGAGAGAAAAACGTGGCTCAATTGGAGTTGACTAGATTTAAAATGATCAGAGACCTGCCTGTAAGGGAAATAATGGAATTGGTTGTGAGGCAGAGTCGCCATATTCTAGAAATAAAGGTAACCAAAATAAAGGTAAGATGAATGTGGGTGATGTGGAAAATTCATCTGAAGTTCTGAAACCAAAACCCCCAATTCAGTATGGAAGAAGAAAAGAAGATTATATTTGAGCCTCCTTGAAAAAGTGGCCCTCAAGATATTATCCCACTGAAGAAGGAATGAGGATAAACAGAAATTATAATACATTTCCTCTCATGAAGTGTCAGTTCTGTGGATATTTGGGCCATAAAACTTCTTATTATTAAGAGGCAAGAAGCAACCTGAATGGAGAAGATATGGGAGTTTATTGGAGGAGAAAAAATAGATATCCAAATTCTTTTAGAAGAAACAATTTTTATGGATATTGTTTTTGTTGTTCTAACTTTGGTCATAAGGCTATTAATTGCAGGTAGATAAGGAACTGGGACACCACACACCGGAGTTCGAGACAAGTCAAATCTCGTCAACAAGATAGTGTTTCACCTAAAAAAAGGTTGTATCCTCTCGAAGAAGACTTTGACTATGGAGAAACAATGTACACAGATGAGATAATTAAAAGGCAATCAGTGATCTACACTCAATACAATGTCTCATGGAATGAAAGGAAGAAAATTGAGAAATCCAACCTTGCACAGGTGGACCTCAAAGCAAAAAAAAGGATCAGTACCTGGATTCTGGATAGTGGTATTTCATCTCATATGATATGTAATTCTGGTCTATTAACGGATATCAAATGGAAAGTTGATGTTACAATATGATTTGGTAATGACGGTGCTCTGAAATAAAAGGTAGTGGATGTACTAAATTATCCAATTGAGAGATAAGGAAGACTGAAGTCTTATATATAGATGGCCTATGTGATAATCTACTATGTGTGAGTCAACTCCGTCACTCGAGCTTATAGTTACTTTTAATCTGAAAGTCTTCACTATCAAGGGAAATACAGGCGATTCACTTATGAAGGGATGGAAAACAGAAGAAAACATGTATGAGGTTGATAGTAAAGAAAACGTTTTTTACGTTACTGTTGAAGAAGAAAACAATTTGTGGCATCATAGAATGGAACACATCAATCAACACGACATGGGGAAAAAATCGAAATTGAGGATTGTCATGGAAATTCCCAACCTGAAGCGTGAGCGTGAAAATTCTTGTGATTATTTCATTCATGCGAAGCTAATCTACAGTTCATATCTCCCCAAGAAGAAAAGAGAATCTCATCTTCTTGATCTAATTCATACAAATGTATGGGGGGTAATATATGTTGCTGGAACTCATGGAGAAAGGTACATTGTCCTTTTCATGGATGATTGTAGTAGAATGGCAAGTGTAATGATCATTCACCAGAAAGGACAAGTGGTTGACTCTATGAATACATATCGGAGGATTGTCGAGAATGATACTGGACAAACAATCAAAGTGTTTTGATCTCGCAATGGAGGGGAATAAACGTCCATTGAATTTGAAAATTACCTGGAGAAGCATGGGATACAACATGAGGTGGCTACTGTGAGAACTCCATAAGAAAATGGAGTTTTAGAACGTAGGAATCGACAGGTGAACAACATGGAACGAACATAGTTGATTGAGAGTCGTATTCCACGATATTTCTGGAAAGAGGCTGTTCAAGCTGCAGTGTATATTCAAAATCAAACATGACTATATATGGGTGAGACGAGGACACCATATTAATTATGGAATGGAAGGAATCACTCTTTGAAATACTTTCGTGTTTTTGGAATTAAATGCTACATCAGGAACAAAGAATGAAATGAAGGGATGTATGGTGACAATGAAGATGAAGGAATTTTCCTTGGATACTCAATGAAAAACAAATCCTACAAGTGTGTCAACAAGTGATTATTAAGGATCATGGAATGCAGTGATGTGAAGATCATTTAAGAGAAAACTAGAAATGCATCACGAATTTTATATGATGATGTGGTAGAAAGTGAGGAAGAAAATTAACATGAAGTAAATATAAATACAGGAATAGTGGAAGGTGGACAAAACCCTAAGCAATCACATCATGATGTTGACTCAGAAGAAGAATCTGAAGAAAAATTCTTGGCTAGAGAGAATGCAACTGAACCTCACAAGAGAAATCTAAAGATGAGATTGATCAATCTAATATAATTGGGTATAGAAGTGCACCCACACAAACAAGGAAGAAAAGGAATAACATACAATCTACAATTCTGTTTGTCGTGGAACCATCCTCATTTGAAAAAGCAGCCAAAAATGAATCATGGGTGAATGCCATGAATGAAGAGTTAGATCAGATTGACAAGAACTAGACATGGGCTCTTGTCCAGAGACCTGAAGGTCACAATGTGATTGGTACAAAATTGATCTTTAAGAAAAAGTTTTATGAGCATTGAAGTGTAATCAGAAAAAAGACACAGCTGTAATCTATAGGATACTACCAAATTGATGGTGTTGTTGATGAATAAACCTTTTCTCCTGTGGCTAAACTGGAGTCAATCATGTTTTTCCATGCCATGGCACTCCAAAGAGGGTATAAATTATATCACATGGATTTCAAGGCAACATTCTTGAATGGTGTACTCGAATAAGAAGTCTACGTTGAACAAATAGTGGGTTTTCTTCTTGGTAATGATGAAACAACAGTTTGAAAACTAAAGAAGGCTCTATGTGGTTTGAAGAAGGCTCCACGGGATGGTATTCTTGGCTGGACTCATATATCATGAAGTTAGAATTCAGAATGGGAGTAGTAGATCACAATCTATATGTGAAGAATTATCCAAAAGACCAGTTCATGGTTCTAGTCTAAGTTAATGACAATATATTTGTTGGCAGTAGGCAGAAATTAGTGGATGAATTTTCCAACCACGTGAAATCCGAATTTGAAATGTCTAAGATTGGAGAGATCACATATTTCATGGGGCTGCTAGTGATTCAAAAGAAGGATTACACTTTCATTTCCCAGGAAAAGTATGCAATAGAGCTTCTGAATATGTTTTATATTCATGACTCCAAACCGATGTCAACTCCGATTGTGGTTGGAACCAAACTCTGAAAGAATGAGGATGAGACCTTTGTAGATCCAACCATGTACAAAAGGATAATTGGAATCCTACTGTACCTGACAGCGACACGGCCCGATATTGTCTTTTCTACATGTCCAGCGGCCCGCTATCAGAGTAATATGAAGGAACAACATATGGCAGTATTTAAAAGAATCATGAGGTATATTCAAGGTACACACAGTTGTGGATTATAATTTGTTGAAGGAAGGTATAGTTAATTGTCAGTATTTTCTAATGTTGACAGGGCTGGAAATGTAGTGGATAGAAATTCCACCAGTGGTGGAGCTTTCTATATTTGGAATAAATTTGTTGGCTGGTTGAGTAAGAAATAAGAAAGTAGTTCTCTTAGTATTGCTGAAGCTGATTATATCTCCGTCATAAATGCATTCCCTCAACTGCTCTGGATGAAGCAACAAATAACATATATTGGTGACGAGGTTAAGAAACCAATGGTTATTTAATGTGATGACAAGATCACAAATTATCATAGGAAGAATTCGGTTCAGCATTCTCGTACAAAACAAATTGATATCAAGTATCACTTTATCAATGAAAATGATGAGAAAGACGTGATTAGAATGGATCATGTGTGAACTGATGAGCAAGTGGCTGATATCTGGACCAAGCCACTATTAGCGGTTTTGTTATAGAAGCATCGATTGAACCTCGGTGTTCAACCACCTCCCAGTGCATAATAAGGTTACAAAATACCCTTATCCCTAGTTATATTAACTGTTTTTAATATTTTTGTGTATATGATACATGTTTATGGGGGAGATACTATCCAGGGGGTGTGTTGAGATGTTCAAATATTAAATACCAATCTTTGGGTTTATTTCCAATGGGGGAGAAGTAATAAATTCTGGACATTTTTGGTATCATGATGAGAATTCGGTGATAGGATAAGAAGGAATACATTGGATATGTAATGATTTTGGGAGAATTTCAGAGAATTTTATGGGAATCATTGAGAATTCCAAAACACGGTAACCCAATTCAAGCATCCCCTCTTGTTTTCTAAACTGAGCATTGCTCACATAAACATAGAGTGTTGGCTGAGTTGATTCTTACGTTTTTTGTATGCTTGTGGATGGTGATCTATTGAATTTTTTTAGTGATTTCCAATAAACCCAAAGGGGGAGATTGATGAATTATGGATATTCTATGCATGAATTAGAGTATGGTTTGTGTTTGTTTTCAATCCTTAGTAGAAGTTCAAAATGTGTTCCAGTAAAGTGATCATACAGTTCTAGGAGACAACAGTATTGAAGGTGGCACTGTGGTGCGTGAAAATTTAGGGCTATGCACAAAATATTTGACTTGGGAGTGAAAAACATTGTGGTGTTCAAAATATTGTATTGAGGGTTTTTTGTGAAAATAGTTTTTCAGAATCAAAACGTCGAAAAATGTAAAAGGCATGGGCTGCACAAGAAACCTGAAGATGTGCGCGAAAAACGGTACATGCGCGAAATATAATGTGACAAATGAGAGGTTGGTTGGGACACAAGTGGTTTTGCGCATGGGGGTTTGAGATGCCTATAAATAAGAGGTGACCCCCTCATTCTGTACAGTTTAAGACTCAGAGAAGATATGAGGTCTGATGCGCATAAATTGTTCGTGTAAATGGAGTTGCGTGAAAATGGCTGAGCTGCGCGAAAAAGTATAATATGTGTGAAAATTTCCGAGCTATGCGAAAAATTCAAACATGCGCGGAAAACTTGTAGTTGTGCGAAACAATCTAAGCTCCGTGGAAATGTTTGAGCTACGCGGAAACTTTTTTCTTGCATGGAAAATTTGTAGCTGCGCGAAAAATGAGAGGTTACACGTAAAAAGACAAAATTGCATGAAATATTTTTCCCAGCAAAACTCAGGTATTGCACACAAAAGAGAGAACGTGCGCGCAAAGGTTAGTTGCTACACGAAATCATCTGTGTATCATGTTTGATCTTTCTGATTTTCCGGTTCAGTGGTTCAGTGCATTCAAGTGCATCATTTCTGGACATCGTTGTAAGTAGAGTCTCGTTCTAAGTAGAGGAAAAGACTTCAATGAAAATCTATTGAAGAGACCAACACATTTATAAACTGACATGGACTTCAACAAAGGAAGTGAGACAGGGGGAGTCAAAGGTAGTGACTCAAGGGATGCAGTGAGCTGTCTCTAATCTTTCGTAAAGGTAGTGTACCAGGGACAGAGTGACTGTACCTGAACATTGTAATCCGCAACATGTGATGATTAGTGGAATTATATATGACCAACAACCTATCTGTATATGCTCCTTGGATGTAGTCCTTTGTGGTGAACCTACTTTCATTTGTTTGGCAGGTTTAACAAGTTCCTACCAACGTGGGAATAAGATCCACAACTTTAAAAAGAAAAAGTTTACACCCTGGTTCACCCCTCCCCTCTCAGGGTGTTCCAAGGTCCTTCAAAAACACCACCATAAAAAAATCCGGATGTCACTATGATTTTCGATTTATCAATGACATAGAGGTCGCTGGATAATTCCTAATACCAAAATGCTTGACTACTTATTCATAGTGGCCATATCTACTTCTGAAAGATATATTTGGAATATCATTCTTCTGAACTCACAATTGGTGATATCTTGATTGAAATTCATATTTAGAGAACCACTAAGCACCCCTTAAATTTTCAAATAGATCATAAATACATGGAAAAGGATATCTAAAATTTATCGTAACATGGTTTAGCTTACGATAATAAACATACAACCGAAGGGTTCCATTTTATTTCATCATGAACGAAATCGATGCTTCGCAGAAAGACATACTTGGCCAAATGAAACCCATAATTTCGAGCTCTTCCAAATGTACATTGAAATCTAATAACTCTATTGGTGCCATAATATAAGATGGAATGGAAAAAGGATTGGTCCTTGGATGAAGATAAATCGTAAAATCGACTTTTCTTATAGGTGGTAACCCTAAGAAGTTATTGGTAAAGAAAGCTGGGAACTGATCCACAACTTCTGGAAAAATATTTTCCTTGATCTCTTTCATTAAAAACAAAGTCAACTTCTCTAACGGGTAATAGATCATTCCCACCATTGGTACCAAAAAGCTGTTTTCACCTTTCTTTACCATCTTCTCTCTACGGAAGAGATGGTCGATGTTGACCTCAATCATGAAGCTAACTGTTCTCCTACAATAGTCGATGTGAGACTTGAATTTGGTCAACTAATCCATACCTAGTATTACATCATAGACATCCATGGCCAACACTGGGAAGTCCCATATCTTCTTAGACCCGTCAACAGTTATAGCAAATTCTCTAGACATAATGGTTTGACATTTTCAATCCCAAATAAGAATTTGGGGTTTTACAACAAAAGGACTAATTTATATTGTTAAACATTGAAAATCTACACCACGAGAAGCAATGAAAGAATGTGATGCACTAGTATTGAAGTGCACTTTAAGAGGTATAGAATTCAAATGAATCACACCTCTCATTGTTGATAGTCCAGCCTGACCATCTACAATCATATACACACCTCTATATAATTGATTCATCACTAAAATATTATCATTATTTCCTTACTATGATTCCCCTTGTTTTAATTTCATGGTATTTCTATAATCTCCATGGCTAGGACGGCTCTAATTACAAGATTGATTCTTCATTCTTCACCCTGTTAAAGCATACGATCCTTCTGATCCCTGAGATGTGTCTCGAGCACCTAACCTTGGAGAAATTAAAAAATAGAATTGAAGGTGTCCCGTATTTTTTTAGTTTTAACATGCTATATGTTTTTTTGTACACTATCACTTTATGTGGTCAAATGATCCACATTGAAGTAACCATTATTTTCACTTGGGTCGTTGAAGAAGGTTCACTGATCCAGTCGTCTGATTATGATTTCCACTTACACCTTGGAAAAAGGTGTCCCCTATCCACTTTCTCCCAACAGTTGAATTCCCACCATTCCTAATAGGTATCATATTACTTTCTCCCATAGATCAAGAGATATCATGTTTAGTAACTATCACTATATTCACCATATCATTATAATTAGTAAAACAGAGCACCAGAATCGTTGATTGAATCTCCTTCATTAGCCCTGATTCGAAGATGTGTTCCTTCAAAGATGCACTTGCCGCAACATATGGTGTAATGCATACTAAATTCATGAATTTAGCTACATATTTCATGATAGAGAGATAATCTTAATACATTCTATATAGGTTTTTTTTATGTTTTCTATATCTTAAACATATGAGGATAGAATTGTTTATAAAACAAATTCCCAAATTCCTTCCATATAATGCCTTCATCTAATTTTCCTACCCTGATTAATCCCACCACTAGAGTTCATGATACTCGAGCATATAAGTCTCCATATTCACTTTGTTCTTCGATGGTGTGTTGATGAAATAGAAGATATGATTCATCCTTCATAGCCACACCACCACCTTTTCTATTTTAGAATCACCCCTGAAGATAGGTGGATTCTGGTTCATGAATAGGATGGTATGATCCACATTCCCCATCTCAATACTCCATTTTCTCGTATCCACTTATTGATAAGAATGGAAAATAAAATAAACCAGATCTTGTTTCATCCATGGTTCATGTGAATCCACATTATTTTCAGCTTCCACCAGTTGGTTCTGACAAAGAAAACTGGGTTCCATTTTTTTAACCAACAACAAACACTGTCAACCAAACCCTCTAGAAACAAATAGCCTATCATTTAAAATTCTATCACATCACCTATGACAAAATTGTATTCCAAAACAATCCTTTTTCAATTTCCACCATTTTAGAAAAATGTTATTCCTCTTTTTGAAAATCAAACAATTTTCAAAATATTTCAACCATGCTTTTTGAAAGACTTTAATTTTAAAACAGTTTCATAATTTTTAAAATATCAACACATTGTACAGAACATGAATCACTAATTGAAATGATGTATGAACTCCTAGTTGCAATTCATTCCTATACAATGCATGTCATGCTCGTCTCATTAGCTTAACCCAAGAGAAAGACGTTTTAAAATCATAGATGTGTTTCCAAAAACCTATGTACCCAACTCCCAAGTAACATGTTGTTACACAAAAATGGGTTAGCTAATCATTTTATGCTATATGTTTTAATTCAATCCAATACTACTTCTATCATTGATTATAATTCAAATTATAGACAATAATGAATTTAAAATCCAAGACCCAGAACACTGATGAATAATTATTAGGAAAGGACCGAACAAGCTAATACCATTTTTACCACAAATGAAGGAACAGACTATTACCATTTTTAAAACAACAGAGAAGATGGATACCATTTGTAATGACCTACTATGTCTCAATGGCATGAGAGTACAACGAGTTATTACTAGGCCTTAAGAAATTTCCCCATGGCACCAAAGGCTGAAAATAAATGCAGAAGGGTTTCAAATACCAGTGGGAGAAGATTTACCCTTTATGAAATAAACTAATAAACTGAAAAACCATAACCCAAATTTTCACTAAATGATTCATGGTAAAAAGGAATAAAACTAAACAACTTAATATATCACAATACCAAATCAAAGTGTTCAATAGTGGAATACAAAAAAAGTATGAATGTAAATATCAGATAAACAACTCAAGACTCTTAAGAGACCACACGACTCCCTTCTCCTCAATCTCTAAGATCCAAAAACACTGAATAACCCATGTATCATGATGTAGTTCTAAAAATGTGTGAAATGTTACCTTTTCTGCTATAACAGATGATAGCATCTACAAAATCTCCATCATTCCAAAGCAGGGGTGAGTATAAAACTCAGCAGGTTTTCCCTATTGACTTCCATATTCATGAAACTTGGATAGAAGTATTAAAAACATCTAACTAAATAATTCTATCTAAAACAATCTCTTAAGGTAGTCTATAATGAAAAATAAAGAAGTTCCAAAAACCATTTACAACCTAGTGAAAACAAAACTAAATGAAATAAATTTTCAGAAAGTTATTTTATAATAAAATAACTAATCAAGGCATTAAAAAAAACTTTTTTTTATTACTTTGGAATAAGCTTTCTGTAGTCCACAACCCACCCACACATGATGCTCGTTCGACAGCTCCATTATCAAGAGCAGACTGTTGTCCAATTACCATGTGTCCCAATGAAACTTCCACCCAATCATGGGTTACATACATTGTGCCCCAATGGTAGATGTCCCTTATTTATGGCCATGTCAAAAATAAAACAACTCAAAACCTAACGTATTTCAAAGCTATTCCAAATACACATTTCAACCCATTTCTATAAAACTAAAAATTTATTGAAAACCGTGGAAAACCAAATTTCAAAACAACCATTTGTTTCAGTTAAACACATCATTTTATTTAAAAAATCTAATAAAATCAATGTGAAACAATTCAAAAAACTTCATTTTAATATCCATATTTTAAAAGTATGAACAAAAGAACATTATTCGAAACGCCCAATTTTCTAGATTTTCTACAATTTAGTAAAGCGTCACCATAGAAGGTTTCCAAAAATTCATATCCATAAAAATCCTGATCAATTTATCATAAGAAAATCATTTCAATAGTAGGAACATTAGTTCAACTATTTCTAGTTGAGAGAAGCCACCAACCTCAATGGTTTTGACAAAACTAGACAATAAAGGAAGAACGCTTCAAAAAACTAGGTTGATTCTTCATAGAACCTACTTATATCTATTATTCTAGAAATATCAAGGACATATATCTACAAATTTTAAATACAAACTCATATATATACCCATAATGTTTGTAGATATGAGAAAAAAATAAGATAGGAGAGTTAGATCTATCCGTATCTATGAAACTGATCAAGAATGATGAATAACGATCACACACCTCAAGAATCCAGGTTCAATGCACCATGGGTAGACTTTATATTGACTTTAAAATTCTTGTTAGAGGTTCTTATAACTTCAAGGGAGAAAAAATCTGAGTTAGAGACGATTTAGTTCAAAAATGAGCGAGTTATGATAAAAACAAGTGAGGTCCTATTTTTAGGGATCTAGATTTGACTCTACGCACAATTTGGCTACACGGTTTGAGAAACTATGTTCTAACCATGCAGTAGATACTACCTACACAACCTCCCCTTGCTGAGTCCCCCCAATATATGATACAAATATTCTAGATCTACTACCTCATTAAGAATTCTATGTATGGTATCTCCTAGGAATTCGTCACGGTTTGAACAAACTGTGTGCCGCTAGTGTGACATTCAGTTTGCCCAAAAACACACCCAATGTTCTCCAAACTCTCCCAACTTCCACCCTTACACTTTATAAACGTAAAATTATCATTTTAGGGTAACAGAATATAAATTTGGGGGAATACATGAAATATTTAAGGAAATCCTAAAAGATTTCAAAGTTAATAAACTATAAATATATGATTGAGTTTAAGAGATTTATGTAACACCTTAGAGAATATTGTGAATGATTTGTTATGAATATCTA
This sequence comes from Viscum album, assembly GCA_963277665.1. Taxonomy (NCBI): domain Eukaryota; kingdom Viridiplantae; phylum Streptophyta; class Magnoliopsida; order Santalales; family Viscaceae; genus Viscum; species Viscum album. The sequence goes on from OY728148.1 coordinate 1,149,364,790, forward strand.
TAATAGAGCATTATTGATAATGATTATATTTGGAGTGAACATTGAATAAGGACATGATTTTCTACTATTATTTGAATGACACAAAAAAATATTATTTTCTATTAATATTTTATCATTAAACATAATTGATTATTACTGATTCAACACTATTTCTTATGTATTTTGATAAAAAAATTATTCTATGAATCATTATTATGATCTATGAATTATTGGTTATGATATTATAATATTTATATCATGTTCTTAAACTATTTTGTTTACCCTAATATAACTTCTGATAATTTTTTGATACCATCTATGGTTTCTGTTATTTGGAAACTATGCTTGTTTTTCATATGTTTCATTTTTGTATGTTATGAATAATGGTTTTATGTGAATTATGTTTATGAAGAGTAATTTTTGAAGAGATTTTAATGGGATATGTTGATAATAATTTATGTACTTGTTGTTTATGTATCCATGTTTTGAATGACATTTTTCCCTTACTATTACAACATTCATCATAATGAGATATAATGAATATACCACAAATAATATGCACTATTAATGTATATAAGATATTTGGTATTTAATGTAATAGAAACACTAATTTTTCATTAATTTATCGGGATACCGTCATTAACTAGTAAAATATCACTTAGACACGCATGTCACCAATTATATCTACAAGAACCCTGACTAAAACTCTTATATAAATATACTGATTAAAATAATAAAAAAACGAAACATTTAATATATTAAATTTTAAAATTTTGGAATGATGATCTTTCAGATAACGATAAAGAACAACATTATAATGATGAATCATATTTAAAAAGATTTTTATTACTCACAAAAAATAATTAAGATATATAATATATCACTCATATACATGCATATAATAATTATGAATAAGGTTTATAATTTTTTTTATAAAATGTTATTTTTCTAAATTTTGTGATTAAGATATATCTTTTTGTTATAAATAATATTCATACACATTAGTGGAATTCAGGGATAATTTAAGGTGTTTCATTTTATTACATTTATCTTCAAGAGAAATTTTAATTGTTTTTCACCATGACATTATTGATAGGTGTGATTTGTGCTTATTGAATTTATATTTTGAGTATCCATTTAATTAATGGGGTTTGGTGATCCATATTATTTTCAAAAATTAAACAATTTTTGAGTCAAATTTTATCAAGGCTACAAGGTACATTGTTAAAGAAACTCCCATTATTGAATTATAATCCTTAATATTGAACACATTTCCTCAATGATTTGTTACATCCATTGGGTGATTTTTTATGAGGGTCATTTTCATCCACACTATAGAAAATGAATCTTTTTTATGTAATTTTCAACATGGATGAATTTATATCACATAAAATATATTTTATTTTTGAATGTATATTATAGTCTATGTAATGATGAAATTACCTCTTTGTCCATATTTTACATTAAAATAAATGTTTGTAATTATATTTAAATATTAAATTATATGTTATCCCATGTGGAATCTATATTTTCTTTCTCTACATTTCAAAATCATGTTTTTTGGAATTTTTAAAATGCGGGGTTTCAACAATGATATTTAAAAATAATTTTTATAAAATTATATATATTGAGATATACAATTAATTCGATAAAACATTATACATTAAAATAATCTATTAATGATTCATACTTTTTAAAAGTACAAGGTATCTAAATCATTGAATTCACATATTGAATCTGTTAAATAATTCCTTGTGATTTCATTTTTTGATGATTATTTTTATAAAATAAATGTTTTCAAAATGATTTCACTTAAAAATTTTGAAACCATTTTTACATTTTAATGATTCATTATCGATAAAAATTTCAAAATATATAATTTTAAAAGACCTTCATATTAATTTTTCGAAATTGACCATTTTAATTTTTTTTGAATTGAGTATAACATCCTAATTAAATATAAAATAAAATTTTTTCTAAACAAATTTATGATTTCAATACCACTTCACCATTATCCTATAATATTTACATACAGTGAATGAATTTTAGTTTTCACCCTCTATAGGTTTGTAAAAAATAATGTTTAGAGGTGATTGGGTTTTTGGTGAAAAATATTTAGATTTCTGATTTTAATTTTTTTTGATCCTATCTTGAAAGGTTGTGATACACATTTTTTATTTGATAGGATATTTATGATCTGCTTGATGAAACCCATTTTCTCTCATGGGTATTGATAATATGTTGAATGATTGATATCATGATGAATAAACATTTTTATTTAAATAAAAGGTGGTTAAGCCCTGTATATCTCTCCATTTCATTGGGTAATGCTTTATATTCCATGATATAATGTGAAATCAGTTTTTATGACTCATTCTATAAAGTAAAATACGTAATTACATATAGATACCTCAAGGGAGATATGTGAGTAAAGGCTAATCCACCTCATGGAATATGTTGGCGAGCTATGTCCACCGTGGAAAATAGGATAGTGAATCTAGATCCACAAAGTGAAATTGGTTGTGATGCATGACCAACTACGACATTATTCATATCCTCATATATATTCCATGTCGTTATTTTTTCGAATTTGGGTATTTTATTATTTATCATATATTATTCTCCATGTCTTTTCTAGGAATGTTTTTATAAAACTTTTTGGATATATCATAACTCTCCTCTTTTACCAATAAATTCATCATTTTTCATATTTTATATTATTTATTGTCACATATATTTCTATTTCTATGAATCAATCTCCCCCCCAATTATTTTTTCCTTCCCTGGGATAAAAATATGATTACTAAAATTGAGTTTTTTAACTATAGTTTATATTTTATTGGTTAGAATGTAACTTAAAAAGTGTTGTAAAATAATTTATTTAGATAGATAATATCCTAAGAAAAAAATGGATCCTATGTTTTGTGTGACCATTTTAGAGATTGAACATTTTACCAGGAAATAAAATTATATATATTAATTTACATAACATGGGTTAGTATAGTATTTTACATGTTTTGAAATCCTTAATAAAAACCAAAAATAAAAATTATATAAATTTTACGAGAAGAAAATGGTTAGAAACATTGAAAAAGTTCATTACATTATAGATAATTGAAATGGTCTATTGGAAATAAATTATTTAGAATGAATTTAATATGATAATTAAATGATTAATTTAATTTCTATAATAAATAACATGATGAAAAATAGTAAATATTCCCCATTTTAGGAATCACAGGGGAAAGCAATTGATAAAATTAACTAGATCATAACTAAAACATTACTAATTATACCACTGACCTATAAATACAATTTTGAGGTTCTCTTTGACTTTTACACCTAATCAATAGTGGATGTTCTATTAAAATAATTAAATGATAACTCTCATTTGATTAATTTTTAGTTTTAAAACATGAAAACACAGTCAAATAAATTATATTATAATACATAATGGATTTGTGTCTATAATTATTACATTGGAAAAATTTCATTCATATTAATTAATGTGAAATGTAGAAAAAAAAATAGATGAAGAACCAATTAGGTACTTAATCCATAAAAATGATGTTAATATAATTTTTTTAAAGTAGATACTCATCATAATATAATATTTGAATATGATCGAGGGTACTATGTTCTTATAGAACCACATTACATCACACATTAATAGTTTTAACTATACAACTAATGTAGATAAATCCACAGAGAAAACCCTATATGATTTCCTCTAAAGGGAGTAGAAATATAAAAAAAATAAGGTTTCCCTATTTGCAGGAATCATAAAGTAAATTTTCACATTAATTGTACACCCAATATCTTATTTGAATTTTTTTATTAATATATAAATCAAAAAACTAATTTTTAGAGGATGATTTATTTTAGATAATATCTAGTGATCAAGTAATCATAAAATAAATAACTATGGAAGATATAATTTTTTTCCTGAATTCATCTATACCCGTTCATGAGAAGACAACTAATGAAATTTAATAAAAAAATAAATATTATTAATTCTATTTTTTGGAAAAAATATTTTTAGCATAAACATTGTTATATAGAGAATTTAAATACTGAATGTTTATCTGAATAATTTCAAATGGATTTTAAATTTACTAATATAGAATTATATTTGGGAAATATTTATTTTATAGGATTCAGATATCATGGAAAATTAATAGTTTTGAAGATAAATTTTTTTTCAAGAAGAACATGTATGAAATTATTTGATAATATTGATTGAAACCTAAAACTCTTACTTCATATTTCTGATATGATCATAAGAATTTTGATGCATCAAATAATGAAATAAAAATGATTATGAAATTATTGATGAATCTAAAATGGAATAGTTTGTTTAGAAAATAATAGGAGGAACCATATGAATACAAACCACACTTCAAATCAATCTCATGTATATACCTTTACAGAATATTATATGGAATATTTTTTCAGTTTCTTATAAAAGAATAATGTAACACCCCAAGCTTCCATGGTATGCTTCTCTTAGAATAATAGACCAACGTGTGTTGTACGCAACCTTGAGTTCTAAGACACAACGACCAATCAAAGTATCCGTTATGAATATTAATACCCAGTTTTTGAAATTTTATTAATTTTATTATTCAAATTGGACTTCATTTTTGGATTCTAAATATCGAAATTATCCTAAGAATAATTTTTCGTTTTTTCTGAGAACTTCCAATTTTTTATGAATAGTGTAAAATACTAAACTTTAACTAAAAACAACTTTTTTAATCCAAATAATTCATAACGATAAATCATATTATTTAGTGGTTTAAAAGTATAATTAGAATATATTTTTACCATTTTATCCAATGGTGTTCATTAGAATTAATTTCACTTTGAAATTGGACATAAACAATTGTCAATCTTATGATTGATATTCTTTCTTAAAAACATGCTATTTGTTTTGACAACGGGAATTAATTATAAAATTAATTAATGAAACTTATATGTTTTAAATTTGTTAAAATAGACATCATCTTTGAATTCAAAATATCAATTATAGCTTAGGGTGAATTTTTGGTATTGTTCTGAGAAACTTCAATTTTCGATGAATAGTGAAACCACTAAGTGGTAGTTAAAAAACTAATTTTTCATTTAAATGAAACATTACCACTTCTGTGAATTGAATTTAAAAAATCCTATATACAGTGTTGTCATTAGTATGTAAAATTTGGTTCAATGAGATGAAAATAATTTTTGGTGAATAGTAACTTTTCAGTTTTATTAATCACGAATAAAGGTAATTAGTGAATTTTAAGGTAAATATAATGATATAATAATATGAAATTACCTTTACCCTTGTACTACACCTATTTCACGAGTCATGGAAGACCAACACAATCCATGGATCAACTTGGGGGCCCCATGGAGCCAGTTGGGTAAGAAAATTACATTAATAACTTTTTATTTACAGTAAAAAATAAAAGTGTCACAAACATGTATTCTTTTACTAAAACAATTATTACATGGGGTCATACAAGTCATATTTTTTACTATAAATATTCATTATAAATCCAAAATGATTTCCTAAATCATGGTAATTTTTTAATAATTTTGAGGCATTAAATAAATAAATTTATTTATCACACCATGACGATGCAACGATTACCTCATTAATTAACTATTTAAATAAACTGAACAGATAAATTAAAATCTAAGACTTACACGTGTTAAAAACATATTGGTTGAGTGGATATATAACCCTTATCACCTTATCCTAGAAATATATAATTGCGGGACCTTTAAAATCCGAAAAGCATTTCATAATAATGTAATATTTCATGATATTCAAAGAGCACACCTCCTCTCCTCTTATAAAAGGCCCCCACCTCTACCACCTTATTTACACCATCAAAGCCATTTGGCTTGGCCAACCTCAACCAAAATACTCTTTCAACTTGCCTCTATTACTCCTAGAAGACTCACATTGGGTAGAAGTGTTCCCAAAGAAGCATTTGGCTCAAATCAAAAAGAGTTATTAGGTTTTAAGGACGTTAAAGAACGATCGTGTCAAGTCAGACACGAGGTAAGGGAATTCATCTCAATCTCCTTTAATTGAAGAAATATTTTTTTACACAAAACAATATATTATATGGTGTATAAACCCCTTTGACTTTTACTTCAATTCAAAAGGAATCTTTTTTATACGAATCCTTTTTACTAAATGACAAAAGGAATGTTTTTTTTGTCGTACGTATGCGGCGACAACGAATTATCCACCGCTATGACCATTACTTGAGTTTTGGATTCCTCTACAAGACATAACTATTTTTAAATGAAAAATAAATACCTTGTTTTACTTTAATTTTATTTTGGTATTGAAAATGGTTTTTATAATGTTTTTATTATATCAATGTGTTGTATTGATATCTAGTGATTGAAATGTGGAAATGTTATGTTTCCATTATGCATGTTTTATGTGATACGATTATGTTATGGTTTATTATATGTTTAAACCTTTTCATATAAGGAATGCATTGGACTTAATAAGTAACAGGTAGAGCCATCTATAGCTCCTCGATGCATCGGTAAGGCTAATTAGACAAACTAGTGTCTTGGCACGAAGCCTTGACAAAAACATATTTGTAGTCTTGGCACGAGGCCTTGGCTACGAGGTTATGATATTCTGTAATTATACATTCCATCATTATGAAAGTGATTATTGATATTGAATTTAATTATTCTACTAGTAGAATATCCATGTGAATGTGTAAATGGCATTATTTCATTTTATTTTTTCCATATCATGCTGAAGTTCAAGATTAAAAGGCATTTGTTTTAGTTATACATTGCATTATCTTTTTATGTTTATTTATGAAAGTTTCTTCTATATTTTTGTAGCACCCAAAGCTTCTATGGTACGCTTCTCTTTGAATAATGCAATAGCGTGTGTTGTACGCAACATCGAGTTCTAACACACACCACAACCAATCAAAGTAGTCGTTCTGAATAGTAATACATACTTTTTAAAATTATAGAAAATTTATCTCTCAAAATGGAATTTATTTTTTGATTCTGAGTATCGAATTTAGCCTAAGGTGAAATTTTGGTACTTTTCGGATCACTTAAATTTTTTTTGATGAATAGTGAAAATTACTAAATTTTAAATAAAAAAAACTTTTTTAATCAAAATAATTAATAGTGATAAATTATGATTTTGAGTGGTTTAAAGTATATTTAGAATATATTATTACCATTTAATACAATTTCGGTCATTGGACATAATTTCATAATTAAACCGGGCATAAACAAGTATCAATCGTTTGATAGTTATTATATCTTAAAAACACGCTTTTTTTTTTGACAACATCAATTAATTTTAAATTAATTTATGCCACTTCTATGTTTATAATTTTAAAAAATTGATTCCATATTTTGTATCAGGATTCCCAAATTGTGTAAATAGGTAACTTTTATATTCCGACATTTTGAATAATTACTTCGGTAAATATTTTATTTACCATGGTTAAAGGGTAAATCCTGTAAATAAGGTTTAAAAATAATATTATTATAATACTAAATTACCCTAAAACGTGTCCTATCCTTATTGGTGGATACATGTCCGACCGTGGGAATCTTTGGGTCGATTTGGGGCCCCCATTGAGCCTCTTGTAGGTGATAGGGACACTTTATTTTAATTAAGTGAAAATAAAAACAAAAATGACATAGGCATATATCTTTTAGAAAAACAATTTTTACATATGGTTATATATGTTTTCTTTTAGAATATAAATATTAATTAGAAATCTAGAAATATTTTGTAAATAATGGTATTTTATTTATAATTTTTAGACATTATATAATATAATTTATTTATGACACAATGGTGATGCAGTAATTGCCTAATTAATGAAACATTGGACTAATTGATATTATAAATAAGAAAATAAATGTAATTTGAGAATTTTTATAAATACTAATAATATTTTAGGATAATATTCCATTTTAGTATTGATTTAATTAATTTTTTTTGAAGTAATAAGTCTATTATGATTTTAAAAAAAATCAACTATTGAATAGTGTCAAAATTGACACAAAAGACTTTTTAAAACAAATATTATATTATTAATTGATATTAAATTCTTAAAAATATAAGGTTCGGCCAAGAGACTTATATAATGATAGGTGTATCATTAATGGACCACTTTGGGGTCTCTTGGATGTATATAGTATGTTTATTAACCATATAATATAAAAAATAAAAAGAGACATTGTAAAAGTGAAACTAATTAACTAATAGTTAATACTTAATGATATCATTATTATAGTAATCCAAACCTATATAAATCCTATTTAATGAGTGTTTTTCGACCTATCCCCACCTTAAACTTTAAATAATCCACTTCGGAGCCATTAAAAACTGAATATGAATTTGTTATAAAATAATATTTCTAGCTTTTCCAAAGGTACCCCTCACCCCTCTTATAAAAGGGCACTCTCCCTTCTCATTAATCCACATGTTAAAAGCCTTTTGGTTCGGCCAAAACCTGCCCAAGTACTCTCTAAAAATCACTCAATTAATCCTAGAGTACTTCCTTTATTCAGAAAGGCAACATAAAGAGCCCTTTTGATAAAATCAAAAGGAAGAACCCGAAAAGAGGTAATGATTTCACCACCCTTTTTCAAGTTCCTTTCTTCTTCCGCTTCTTCTTTATTTCTTATTACCAATCTAAAATAATAGCTCCAGTATATTATATATAATTTTATGTTATTATAAACATGGTACAACCATATTTCAGTATTCCATCCATCCTTTGAATGACATGTCACCATACGTGCGTACGTACGGCTTACCGTCTCATCGTCGTGGTGTAATTGTTATTCAAAACATTATTATTTGGATGGGTATAATAATGATGTGTAATTCATGTAGATAAGAAAAAGAACATGATAATGATTATGTATATATGATATACCATCCAATTAAATATTATTTTAATATCAAAAGAATGATATTGTCGCTCATGCGTACGTACGGACTACCGTCTCTACGAACGTGATTAGATTCATTCTCCAACGTATCTATTCAAGTATAATTCTCATTTGAAAATTAATAATAATGTTTTTGGACTAAATATCATTCTGGATATGAATAATATACAACCTATCCATAACAAACATGTATTACATAACAAAATATATAAAAGAAAATGAGTAAGTTAACACCCAAAATGACAATAATATTAAGATATTATTAACAAAGAAATTTCAAAAGATCATATATGATATCATATTAAAATATATTATTCTTATATAATTTAATAACAATTATTTCACCATTATAAAGGAGGTTAACCTACCCCCAACCAAGGAAAATTACAATGTAAGGGTTTATTTTGCAATCTCTTCATTGTCCGAGGTTATTTATACGTAATAATCTACTGGGATCTCTTTATCATCCACATCCATGTTTCTTAAAAATGTATTTGAAAACATTTTTTACTATTTACTAGAATATGGGTTAAAGTCATTTATACCCTTGTTGAATTTTATAAGTGGTTTATAAAGGAATATTTCCGTCGTTTTCAAAAAAAGGTCCTTTTTATCCTTTTCGACAGAATTAATGTAAGAATGTTTTTTTATCTTATCGGCGGGTGTGGATATTTTCCGCCGTTATAAAATCTTCTAAGCTTACCTTACATGATTATATGAAAATTTTGAAAGTAAATGTTTTATTTTATAACTATGTGACTTTTAGATGATTTCAAAAAAAGGGATATTTCTCTCAAATCATTTTTATTTCATCTATGTCAACATCCTTTGATGGATTTTATGCTTATTTGAAGTTGATTTGTTATGACACAAACTTCCATATTATATTGAAGATTTTTTGATTTTTTTGACTGTGGATGTGGTATTTTTATACCATTCATGGTTTACGGAGAACGTATTGACATTTCGTATGCTAGTTTTAATACGAATGTCTATATTATGTTTAAACATGTTCATATGAGGAATGCATTGGACTTAATATGTGACGGGTGAAGCCCGCTATAGCTCCTCGATGCATCGGTAGGTCACATGAGACAAACTAGTGTCTTGGAACAAGGCCTTGACAAAATATTATTTGTAATCTTGGCACGAGGCCTTGTCTATGTGGTTATGATAGTCTGGCATTATGCATTCCATCATTATGAAAATGGTTATTGATATTGCATGTGATTATTCAATTAGTAGAATATCCATGTGAATAAGTAAATGGAATTATTTCATTTTATTTCTGTCATATTATGTTGAAGTTCAAGTTTAAAAGTCTTTTGTTTTAGTTATACATTGACTTAAATGTTTATTCCTATTTATGAATGTTTCCACTATATTTTTATCCTTACTGTGCTTTTGAGATCACCCCTTTCTATGTTTTATTTTCCCTGGATGTGAAAAAGTATTTTATGAATGACCTGTTGGGATAGTATGAGGGGATAAGAGTGCGAACTATGGATACAATATTGTTGTTGTTTTCATTTTATGATGTAATGTAAACTTTATGAATGTATCTAGTTATTCTGAGGCTACTAAACTAATAGGTCTTTCGAGACATGATCTTTCTTGTTATCATGCCATTGTTATGTAATAATGCATCGACTCTGGGTAACTGGGGTTGGGGCGTTACAATTTTAATCCTTACTAAGAATCTGAGCTCACCCATTTCTATGTTTTATTTTTCCTAGATGTGAAAAATTATTTTATGATAGACTTACAGGGATAGTCTGAAGGGGATATGAGTGTGGACTATGGAGACCATGTGATTGTAGTTTTTTACTTTATGATATAATGTAACATTCTTGAATGTATCTAGTGTTTCCAAGGCTACTAAACTAATTGGTCTTTCGATATTTGATCTTTTGTGATCATGCCAATGTTACGTAATAATTCACCGACTCTGGGTAACTGGGTTCGGGTTGGTACAGTTGGTATCAGAAGCAGTTCAGTACTAACCTTGGAAGCTAGATTTAGATAAACACTGATTAGAGCACATATCCCTAAGATAGACCATGAGGATTTTTATAGAAGAACTTCCTAGGATTTTGGTATAGTATAGATTTTGTGTATTTTCCGAGAAATACATCCATATCTGGATACGAGCAGGTAGAGGCGGCTCTGGCATATATGTACCTAGGTGTAAAACCCGATAACACCACTTTGAGCTAGACTCGAACGGGAACTGGGGCACGAAAATGGGCCTTACTGCACTGTTGGTTACAACACTACTGGGGGATATGATTAGGATAATTCTCATTTTCTTTTCAAACCATTATAAAGGGTTTATGTGTATATACATCCTCAATGATTTTTTTTATAATTATGGATTATATCCATAAACTGTTCAATTTATGTTAAGTGTTTTACAAGTATGGAATTATGTATTTTGATTAATAAACTGATCTAGTTTATTCAATTTTTTATAAATGGCACCTAGTGGAAGTAATGGATACCGTATCAATACACACACTCTGTGTAGGGATTGTCCTCCTGCTCAAGATAATTATAGTGAATATGGTGATACAACTGGTTCTGATCAACTTATCACCATACTAGGACATCCCAGTCATGTTATGAATAATAACTTTATTCATATGGAGCACCCTGATCCGCAATGTGGAGGATCAATGTTAGACCACTTCATGAGGCAACAACTTCCAACATTCAATGGGAGTACATATCCTTTAGTAGCTGACAAATGGAAAAATTCCTTAAGGAAAATATTCCATGCCTTGGGTAGTAGTGAAAGGGAAAAGGATATCCTCGCAATTTACTACCTCACTGGAGATGCTGATCAATGGTGGTCATTGATTCAAAATAAAAAGGAAGATGAAGAAGTATCAAGTGTGGAATGGAGAGAGTTCAAATAAATTTTCTTAGAAAAATACTTCCCTGGTTACCATCAATTAGATATGGAAATGAAATTTTTTATTCTAAGACAAATAGAGAATGAGAATGTCGCAAATTATGAGGCTTACTTTACAAGGCTAGTGAGGCATGTAGAAAATTATATATGTAACCCAAGAAGTAAAATTGATCGTTTCTTTGATGGGTTAAAACAATTTCTTCGTCGAGCTTTAGTATAGAAATCTTTTTCAACGTACAATGATATAGTCTCATGTGTTATCAAGACAAAAAAGGAATTCTCTAAATCTTATGACCATAAAGTAATGCAAGAGAATAATAGAACGGTGGAACAGGAGACAGATAAAGGTAAACAAGGAAATAAGGATTTCCCATTATGCAATAATTGTAGTAAGAATCACCCCAGTACTTTCCTAAAAGGAATGGGAGTTTGTTATAAATGTGGAGAAAAAGGTCACCAGGATCGTGATTGCAAGGGAAAGAAAGAGGCTATCAATGTTGAATGCTACAATTGTAGGGAAATGAGAATTTATGCAAATGAATGTCATAAGCGTCAGGGAAACATACCGCAGAAAAGGCCACGGGATCAAGGCCAATCTTATGTTGTTACTACAATTGAAGTGGAATAATTAATGTATTGGTGCTTTTGGAATCAAGGATTATATTCTAGTTATAAGAATAATGTGATATATATAAGGATTGTACTGTAGTACTTATTTTTTTCATTAAGGTTTTAATATTATGATGGTAATAATATATTTATTATGTGAAAATAAGAGAAACTTTACTTTGTTTGGGGAATTTGATGTTACAATTGATTTTGGAATTTAGAGACCTTTTTGGAGAATGTCTAGACAGAGGTATTTTGGATAACTATAAAGGTCGGAATCGATTAATTTGAACTTTGGATAGTATTTTTTGAGGTTAAAACATTTTTGAAGATTATTTTTGGAATATTATAATACTATAGTTTTAGGAAAGGGAGAACCTGAAAGTTGGGGGATAACCCATTGCGTCGGACAACGCTGTAGGAATCGAACCCACAACCATAGTACGACAGGCCTTTATTACCTACCACTAGCCTACAAGAAGTCTATGGTTGTTAAAAAGTAGATTTCTTAATCCAAATGGTATGTGTTAATATTTGGAACCTTGTGAGATTAGGATAAATATAATATTTTTGAGTTCTGTTATCTTTTTGACTGAATGATGAGTTTGTGGTAGACATTAGTTGAAGGTTGAAACTCTACTTTTCATGTATATATATATATAACTCTCTATTATTCTATGAATAAATTAATTATTAAAAATTAGGAAAGGTATATTTAAAAAAATGTGTTATCCAAATACCATATGTTATGTTGAACTGATTATATTTACATCATCATAGATTGAAGGCTTTGAGGCCCTCAATTTTACACTTGTTTGTGATTGATGACCACAATGACACCCTACAAATATTTATGTTTTTCCTCCAATTATATGTCTCTAATTTCCACCAATGTTCACCTAATCGAGATCATAATTTGGTGGTGACTTTTTCTTTTCCGTTTCCCTCTTATTAAGGCTAATTTTTATTAACCCTATTTCCGATGTGGGTTTTCCACAAAGGTATTTTCTATTTTCAACCATTAATTTTTTAGGATCATTTTCATATTGCGAGGATGTAATTTATTGAAGGATGGGAGAATATAACACCCCAATCTTCCATGGTACACTTCTCTTTAAATAATAGAGCAGCGTGTGTTGTACGCAACCTTGAGTTCTAACACACCGTGACCAATCAAAGTAGCCGTTATGAATAGTAATAACCACCTTTTGAAATTGTATAAATTTTATTATTAAAATTGGACTTCATTTTTGGATTTTTAATATCGAAATTATCCTATGTTGAATTTTTCGTTTTTTTCTGGGAACTTCACATTATTTATGAATAGTGTAAAATACTAAACTTTAACTAAAAAAATATTTTTTAATAAAAATATTTTATAGTGATAAATAATATTATTTAGTGGTTTAAAAGTATAATTATAATATATTTTTATCATTTTATCCCATGGTGTTCATTGGAATTATTTTCAGTTTGAAATTTGACATAATCAATTTTCAATCTTTTGATTGATATTCTTTTTAAAAACACGCTATTTGTTTTGAAATGGGGAATTAATTATAAAATTAATTAATGAAACATATATGTTTTGAATTTGGTAAAATAGAAATCATCTTTGAATTTGGAATATCAATTATAACTTAGGGTGAATTTTTGGTATTGTTCTGAGAAACTTCAATTTTTGATAAATAATGAAACCACTAAGTGGTAGTTAAAAAACTAATTTTTCATTTAAATGAAACTTTACCACTTCTGTGAATTGAATTTTAAAAATCCGACATACATGGTTGTCATTAGTAAGTATAATGTTGTTAAATGATATGAAAATAAATTTTGGTGAATAGTAACTTTTATGTTTTATTAATTGCGATTAAAGGTAATTAGTGTAATTTAAGGTAAATATAATGATATAATAATATGAAATTACCTTTACACTTGTCCTACACCTATTGGATGAGTCTTGTACGACCACGAAAATCCATGGGTCAACTTGGGTGCCCCATGGAGCCACCTGGGAATGAAAATTAAATTAATAACTTTTTATTCAAAGTAAAAATAAAAGTGTCACAAACATGTATTCTTTTACTAAAACAATTATTACATGGGGTTATACAAGCCATATTTTTGACTATAAATATTCATTAAAATCTAAAAATATTTCCTACATCATGGTAATTTTTTTTATAATTTTTAGGCATTAAATAAATAAATATATTTATCACACCATGATGATGCAACGATTACCTCATTAATTAACGATTTAAATAAAATGATAAGATAATGTAAAATCTAAGACTTAAACCCTTCAAAAACCTAATGGATGAGTGGATTTAGAACCCTTATCACCTTATCCTCAAAATATAAAACCGTGGGTCCTTTAAAATCCAAAAATCATTTCATAATAATGTTACATTTCATTACTTTCCAAGAGTGCCCCTCCTCTCCTCTTATAAGAGGCCTCAGCCTCTACCACCTTATTCACACCTTCAAATCCATTTGGCTCGGCCATCCTCTGCCCAAAAACTCTCTCAACTTCCCTCTCTTACTCTTAGAAGCCTCACATTGGGCAAAAGTCTTCCCAAGGAAGCCTTTGGCTCAAATCATAAAGAGTTATTTAATTTTAGGAGGTTAAAGAACGATCGAGTCAAGTCAGACATGAGGTAAGAGACTTTATCTATATATCCTTTCATTGAGGTGTATTTTTTTTTAAACACAACTTTCATTTATACGGTGTATAAAACACTTTGACCTTTACTTTTATTCAAAAGGAATCTTTTTTTACGAAGCATTTTTACTAAACGACAAAATGAATGTTTTTTTGTTGTACGTATGCAGTGACAATGACTTCCCTACCGCCATGACCCTTATTTGAGATTCGTCTTCCTCTACAAGACATAAGTTTTTTTAAATGAAAAATAAATACAATTTTTTACTTTTATTGTATTTTGGTATTGAAAATGGTTTTGATAATGTATTTATTATATCAATGTGTTGTATTGATATCTTGTGATTGAAATGTGGAAATGTTATGTTTCCTTTATGCATGTTTTATGTGATACGATTATGTTATGATTTATGATATGTTTAAAACTTTTCATATAAGGAATGCATTGGATTTAATAATTGATGGATGGTGCCTGCTATAGCTCCTCGATGTATCGGTAGATCTCATGAGACAAACTAGTGTCTTGGCACGAGGCCTTGACAAAACCTTACTTGTAGTCTTGGGACGAGGCCTTGGCTACATGGTTATGTTAGTCTAATATTATGCATTCCATCATTATTAAAGTTGTTATTGATATTTTATGTGATTATTAAACTAGTAGAATATTCGTTTGAATATTTAAATGGTATTAATTCATTTAATTTTTTCCATATTATGCTAAAGTTCATGTTTAAAAGGCTTTTGTTTTAGTTATACATTGTCTTAAATGCTTATGTTTATTTGTGAAAGTTTTCTCTATATTGTTATCCTTACTAAGCATCTGAGCTCACCCCATTCTATGTATTAATTTTCCCATGATGTGAAGAAATATTTAATGACTGACCTGTAGGGATAGTCTGAAGGGGATATGAGTGTGGACTATGGAGACCATGTTATTGTAGTTTTTCACTATATGATGTATTGTAACATTTAAAAATGTATATAGTGCTTCCAAGGATACTAAACTAATCGTTCTTTTGAGACGTGATCATTTGTGATCATGCCAATGTCACGTAATAATGCACCGACTCTGGGTAACTGGGGTTGGGGCGTTATAAATAAAAAAAAATTTGTTTGGTTATAATGGAAATAAATATAGAACTAAATTGGAATATTATGAGAAGAAAGACTAAAATTATTTTAATAGAGGAACTGATGATTTGATATATTGAGAAATATATTCTATATGTTTAAAAACCATTTTTATTTATGAAATACCAAATCAGTGAAAACATATCGATACTAGTGAAAAATTTCTTCTATTCTCCTCTTTAATGAATCACATTCCAATTGCACTCTATTACCAATGGAATAGTCTATTTGAAATGACCAAAGTAGTTGCATTTAGTGTTTTTAGGATCATATTAATCGAATCATTTAATCTATATCATGTGAATAGTTAGATAATAAAAATTTTCATTATGGATTTTTTGAATGATCCACTAGGGGATTATTTCATCCATCATTTTGATTGTAAATGAGAAATACGAGGTTTTATCATCCGACTAAATTATTCTTAATAGAAGTATTTAAATTATATTATCCACTAAAATCATTATGAAGTAATAAACTAGAAGTATTATCTTTGATAATCGTGGGGTATAGTGAAAAAAAGTTATGATATAAATTGTTTTATTAACATTATATTTATTTCTATCATTATGTCCTAATAAATATTGAGAAAATAAAAAACCATTTTCCAAAATTATTTAACCTCACATTAATTATAGTTTAAGTAACCATTATGAATAGGGAACCATTTAATGAATATAATTTTTATTTTATGAATTTGTTTAAGATAAAATGATTTTGGTGGAATAAAAATTTACACATGAGGAAACAGAAATTTTAAACATAATACTAAGAAAATAATTGTATTGTTTGATTATCACCTCATAGAGCATCCATAAATGAAATTTGGATATCTCAATAGAACTGGAGTAGAAATATAATATTGGAACTAATTCAAAATTTATCATATTTCAGTAAAGAATATGTGTTTTTTTATTTATCCAATATATAAAATTTTCCATGATATAAGAGTCACCTACCTGAGTATTGTTTTTTAATTTTATTATTTTAATAATTACCATTCCATACTAGGTATCTAATGAATTTTTAAACAAAATCTAGAAAAAAATATATCAAATACATTCTCTTTGCAAACATGGATTAGAAAAATATAATAATTGATGGTTAAAAATATGATGGATGGTTTTAGGGAATTATAAACTTGGATTAGGTAGGGGAAGATGATATATGAAAATATCATATTGGATATGTCTAGTAAATTCTTAACCTAAATTTATAATATGAATAACATGGTGGAAGAATTTATAAATATTACTATTATTAAAATATTATTTCATCTATTTTCGAAAATGATCACTATATAATAAATAGAACTCATGTATAAAAAAATTTAAAAAGATGTGAAAATGGGGATATGTATGGGTTAAAATATTGGGGACTGATATATTGATAAATTTTTAATCATTCATTCATGTTTTTAAATCGATTTTTCACCCTCATTTAGAATTATCTCGGAATAACGTGGTTAATTTTTTAGTAATGATGATTCTAGATTTAAATGAAAAAAATATTGATATTTAGCAGTTGAAGATATTTTTTATCAAAATAAATATAATTAATTTACTTGTATAAAAATTTATTGATTTTCATATTTTTATGTTGAATATTTGATGTTATTTGAAGAAAAACTAAAATTTTGGAAGACAATTTTCATGTTTTTTGTCAAAAAGATCATGTGAAACATATTATGAGATTCTAAATTTGATATGTATGGTTTTTTAAGATATAATAACCATGAGTAACATATTTTTTGGTACATAGATCATACATATAATATTCATTGAATAAATAGTTGGTACATGACATTTTCTAGATAAAATATAAGATATGATGTATATATTAAATAGAATAAATGGATGTGTTTGATGTCTAATTCTAATTTTGAGGATACATCTGAAATATAATATATTTTATAATGGTAAAATCATTCATAAAATATATACATTTACTTAGGAAGATGATTAATATTTCATTTTTATGGACCTGATTCATAACATATTTTCTAAAGGGAAACGATTAAGAATTATTAAAATTTTCCCATGAAATAAAATAAGATTGATAATATTTTAAATGGATAATAAAACATATCATAATTATACATATTGAAATTTGGGATATTTTTTAATGGTTGATAATTACCCCAAATTATATCTTTTTATAAAAAAATTACATTTGGAAATTGAAGATCCAAATGTTTTTAATTATAGGAATTGTTGGAATAAAAAATATTCATATAAGATTAAAAAAATCATACTTATATACTTACAAAATAATGTGGAAATATACAACACTTATAAGAATAAACTATCATGAAAACTGATGATGATGGGGATAATGGATTGCAATTACGAATCTAAATGAATCTAGATATGATTTTTTATAGGATTACCTCCCTTCATGTTGTACCCAGGTTTGGAGTTAAAAAATGGGATTTGGGCACGATTAAAAGGAATATGCTAATCTCATTAATGAAATACTAGAATCAATCATGACTGTTTGAAGTTTTATAAATGTTAGGGGTGGTCAATCATCCCAGATCAAGTGAAGTACCCTGATCGGTCATCCACCTATGTAAATTTAGAGGTTCCTCAATGTGAAAGAGGATTATTATACTGAATGATGATTTATTTTTAAAAAATAAAATTTCAATTTATTCATTTATTTAAATAATTCACATCCAATAATATCTCATAGAATTCATAGTGGTTAAAAAGGGTATTTACCACACATTTGTTGATTATTTTGTTCAATTTGTCTTTAATTATATTATTCTTTATGTTTTTAGAATTCTTTTATTTCATATGAAATAGGTATATAAAATCACCATTTTTAGGTTATTTTTTATTCTCTTATTCTAGTTTTCATTTTTATTACCACATGACAAACTTCATTTTCCGAGAAATGTAGGGAAGGTAATTTATAATCTAAATAAAAATGGAATTTTATTATAGGATATGAAATAATGGGCAATTTAGTTGTTATTATATTTTCAATTTCATGAATATATTTTTAGGTGATGGTTAAAAAATAATACAATGTAAAATTGGATTGTTATATTAGGATGATCAATTGAGATAATCATTATTTAATAGGAAATTAATTGGATATTTGAGCATAGTGGAATATATGTGAAACATAATTGACATCATATTTAATTACATTATCAATCGTAATTGATTATTATTTTTAATATTAAACCGAACCCACACCAAAAAAAATTCATATACAGAACTACCCCCTATTTTGAGGGAACACATTTCCGACATTTATAAAATTATATATGTTATAAACAATTATTGTGAGGCCAAAAACCATTGAAAAATCCGATGTACATCTCTATTACCCGATATTTGTTCCTTCTATGTTATCCTAAATCATATATGACACTTCTAGATATATAATTACATTCCTAATAAAATTAATATTATTTATGACTATATAGATATAACATCTTGAGTCTTAAATAAATATTAATACACACAGTCAATGTTTAATGTCATTCAATACATATATTCACATAAAATCCTTTTTTAGCAAAGACAATGATATCATATACATATTATTAACCACATATATCAATGGAACATATATGATAGACTCATTCAAGCTCAATTTTGATACACAATGATATATTCAAAGGTAGAAATTTATAATGAAATCCCCATGTAATTTAAGTTTTCTTTAACAATTTTCTATTAATGAATTAGAAGAATCAATATGAAATGACACTATAACTAAAGAAGATATATGGTGAATCACATATCTCTCCATGAATGAAATATTAAAATATTCTCCCGAGTCATTTCAGTGGTAAACAATTTCCCATTCATATAGAACCAAGGGACTATTATATGGATATCTGACTAAACCTATGGGAGAGATCCTCAATCTCCTATATCACTGGACCTTGAAAATAAAAACTGTTGCTCAATATGCCTTATTTTACTAACCCATGAATGAGAGGAAAATTTAAAATAAAAATAATAAAGTCATTGATATAAAGAAACATTAATATAATATTTAATAATTTCTAAATATTTCAAAAACTGTAACAATAATTTGTTATATTGAAAAAATGGATTGGGTGTCAACAATTTAGCTAAACTGTTAGTATTATAGTATTTCCCTAAAAAATGAAAAAAAATTCATCACGTAATATCCTTTAATCCACATAATATTCATCTTATTTCCACATATCTCGTATAATAGATCTTACTATTTCCCAATAAATAAGTGATCTATTCCATAAGATATTTGTCACCATCAGAAACATTTTTATAGTATATTATTTGTAAGGTAAAAATAGATATGACCTTTTAATTGAATCTCCATCATTAACCAATTCTAAAAATGTTGGTTCATATATTGAATACCACCTCCCATTTTGGGTAAAATATATAAATTCCTTGAACAATGATGTATAATCAGTAAGAGACAACATTTTTTAATTCATATTAATAATATCTTTGATTCATTCTATCTCTAGTTTCTAAATATAGAACAACTCAGAGATGAGTTCCTAAAAAACATCAATGAAAACTAAATTTTCCACTTCTTCTAGACCTTAATATCTCACAAATTCATGGTGGGTCCCTTGATAATTAAAATAGAATCATTCAACACATTTCCATACTCATATTAAGATAGCTAAAAATGGATTCCATTCCTATAAACACTCCACAAAAAAATGAGGAAAATAATTTCCTATAACAATAAAATGGTGTTTTTGTACATAATAATGAATTACGTCATTTTTCTTCTCTCTATCTTGAGATGGTCTCACAAAAACATTCCAAATCAACTTATAATACATATTGAATATATACTTCTCCCTACAGTCTCCAATTAATCCACTATGGGTACATTCCAAGATTCACATTTAATATATATTCAATTAAAATATTAATGTTCAATATTTCTATTGATTGAATCACAAAATAACCTCTAATGTTTATAAATAAAAAATATATTAACATATGTTTGGCATAAAAAATAATAATTATTAATCAATCAACACATCATATAACACATACTATATAATTTCAAAATGTAATTATTCTAATAAAACTAATCAATCCACATCACCAAATTTATGTCAAAAATTATTTCTAAAAATATTATTCCAAGTCTATATTAAACACTAATGTTGAGATATTGATAATTAATTTCTTTATAATAAATTTAAACCATTACCAATAAAAATTTCATGATAAAACAAACATATAGCATTGTTATACTATTAAATATTTAGATAATATCATGTTACTCACTCTCAATGAAGAGTTCAACATAACCATTATTCCCAATTCTACATAATTAAAATATAATTACATGTTCCTAGGAAACATCAAATTATACAAGGGATTTGATTGTTAGGAACATGTCCATAATATTCTTTCCAACTCTAAACAACAAATTTTTAACCTTATAGCCTTATAAAGTAAATTTATTTTATAACATTTTTTGTGGAGTATTGAAAGATGACTTTACAGTTGAGGTGAAATTACACAATTACATAATTTCACAGCTTGTTGGATGAAGGATAAAAAACCATGTCAAGGGTTTAAAGAACTAAAAATAGATTCTTTAACCATTTAATGACGTTTAACATGAAAATAATTAAATAATGTCTAAAATAAAAATTTATATATTAAAAAATAGTTTATACACACTAAAATTGCTATAGTAATACCCTATAAAAACATTCAAATTCATATATCTAAAATATTTTAAATTGAATGTATCATGTACGATGATAACACAAATTAAACATAAGAAATAATAGTAAATACCTAGTGGGGATTGCCTCTCCCACATTCCTCCAAAACCATTTGCTATCAACATCAATACGTCTCTTTAAATCATATATCAACTATATATTCAACTTTCTCTTTCCAAAAAATATAATTCATTCGAATTGTATGTACATCATTTCTCTACATACAAGAGATGAGAGTTTAATAATTTTTGGAAATCACTAAAAAAATATAATCGAAAGGATTTAAATAATATAATATAAAAATAGTATAATGTTTAAAATAAATTTATTATATCATTTTCAGCAATGATGATAGTTTATTTTGTAAAACAATATATCACAAAAAACCCTTTAATTATTTTCACCAATATTAGTGTCTAGTGTATATCATTACCAATATAAACCCTCATCATCATCCCATGTTCCATACATATGGAATCATATGATCCCAAATGATAAAAATAATGAATAATGTAATCCACTATTCCGAACTCAATACAAATGAAAACATAGTACATTAATGGAATAACCTCATTTCTTATCCGCATCATAGGTCCCTTGTGAGGGAGTAATTTCATTGCACATTCACAATACACAAATGATAATGTAAAAAACCCATAATACACTATATTTCAAAAATAATACTCTCATATATGGTTATATGTTATTACCCTAGAAGAACAAAAATATTACATAAAAATATATTTATCAATAAACATAATCACGCTTTTCATTGAAAATACATTAACATCATATGGTAATATAGACAAATAAACCCAAATTTTAAGGCACACCAACAACTTAGTAAATATGAAAAAACAATCAATAAATCACATCTCTCATTTTATATAAGAAATATCATTCAAAAAATGAATAGTATATTCAACATTAACCTTTATGCCCCATTTCATCACTATAAAAATTACAAAATCATAATAATAACTGTTTTCTTCAATTGGTGATTTTCATATCTTTACCTAATATTTATTTCTTATTTATCCTTGTACATTGTATAAAAAGGTAATCCAATACAACAAAAATATTTATTAATATCACCTTGCAATTACCATATTATTCATATAAATATTATATAAATTAAAGTATAAGTGAACCACTATTTTCAAACTTAATAAACTATTAAAATACCTATATATCTCCCAATTCATTATATTTAACTCCATTATTTATACTTACATGTAATAATATACATTTTTAAAATTTTCATGTTAAATAATATCTTTTATCAAGATTCATTTAAATCTAGATCTATCACAATTTATTACATCACATATTTTATTAAATAAGTCTAGGAAAATCAGTTGACCTAATAAAAACTAATTCTACATATCAAAAAAAGTCATAAGAGTTCATTAAATATTTAATTTTAAATAAATAATATTTTAACCCACATAAAGAATCCAATAAATTAAAAGAAGGATCCTACTATGAACTGGTGAAATTATCCAAATAATATTCATAGTTATATATCCTAAAAGCACAATATTAACCAGTTACCAATAAACTAGACACAAAAGACTGAAGACTATATCATGAAATTGATGAAACGTTTTAGCGTTTATAAATAAATTATTGTTCTCCAGAATAAATTTCTATAAAAATTATTATATATCATAAATCCGTGCTTAAATTGATAGGATATCATTATATTAAATTTGAAAATGAAATAAAGAGATTAGGGTTGAGGGTTTTTTTTTTAAAATAATCCACCAATAATAAGAAATACTCTATTATAACTAGAATTTTATAACTAAAATGTCATTGTAATTGAACAATTCAAAACTACCATGAAGGATATTGTGATAAGGTATGTGATGATAAAATATAACATTCTGATATATTTTTAATATTCATGAATTATAATTTACGTAGTTATATACATTTTATTAAAATTATGTAATGATTCAATAAAAAAGTTGTATTTTTAATTTCATTATTTTTTGGTATATTAAATTTATTATTTATATGATCAATTTAAAAATATTTAGTTGCGAAAATGATAAAATAAAAATTAATTTTTGAAAATAGAAGTCAAAAAATTGCTTGGGTGAAAATTTGGTATTTTTTCTGAACATACTATAGGTTTTGTGAATTGTGAAAAACCTAATTTTTTAAAATAGATTAAAAGTATAATTAAATAAAATTATTAAAAATTAAATATTAATTTTTATACAACATAAGTAATTTTAAATAAATAATAATAACAATAATAACAATGAATTTATAATTATATCCAATATTAATATATGTTTATTTTTGGGTATAAAAATACATTATTCAAAAAAATCGTTACATTTTATTATTATTTATAAAATTTATTTGGTCCACCTAAATAAATCAAATCATGAAAATTTTATTTGATATTTAGATTCAATATAAAAATATTTATTAAATATTTTTTATTTAATTTTTCATTATGAATTGTAACTATTGTTACTAATTATAACCCCAAAATACGTATATCAGGTAATTAAGGTTAAAATTAATGTGATGAGGCATAAAAATCTCCTTAACATTTTTTTTTATTTTTTATTTTTTATTATCGTGACTATCAAAGGATTCATGTGATGGAAATTTTATTAAAATTTCAATCAACAACAAGCTTAACATATTTTTTAATAATTAATGAGAACAAAATTTCACTATATGTGTATTACTATCACTCTTTTTCCGTTTAGAAAAAATGATATATTCAGTTTTGAATTTTTATTTTAAATATGAAATGTATATTTTTTTTTATTTTTTTGTGACAATATAATTTCTTGGAATTCATATGAATCAATAAAACATTATTAGAGAATGAAATATAAAAATCAATTATATTATTTTAAAAAATCTAAAATGCTATATTTCTCAAGTGGTTTTTAGTGTTACATTGATTATTTACATAAATACTTCATATTTTATACATATTTGTAGTTTTAAATATAATTATACAACAATCATGATTTCATTAATTTAAAACTATGTTAATTATCCAATATTTATATATATATATATGAATATTTTGATAAATGATATTTAATTTAAAAATTTTAAATTAATAAAAATATATATTTTCTTCGTGTGATTGGGATATATTCTTGAATATATTCTAATTTCCTTTTATTTTCCATGGGTCATTTAATAGTACATTTCATGATTAATATAGAGTAAAAAATATTGATGGCATGATAATCATTCAAAGGAATTAGGGGTGTTAACAATAAGAGATAATGGTAATGACCTTACTTGAACATATTCAAATTTTATCATATGATAGAATAATGATTCATAGTACCCCAATATTTGAAATATGTCGTTTTTTTAATATGATATTGAATATAAATTTATATTAATTTAATAATTTAAGTAATTCTAAGGGTTCCCCTGCCTTAAATTTTAAAAGAGAACCTCAAATAAACTATTCTTCACACATTATGAACACTCTTTATAACATTGTTCCCTCCCCATTGGAATGGAATGTTCGTGGGGAATTACATTTCCCTAGCAGAAATCACCAAGACACCAAAGGTTGTAAGTAAATTTGAAGGGCTTCATATAATGTTGGGAGACCATTATCCCTTTGAATTTAAAACAAAAAATACAATGATTTAACTAAAATAATCTACTATATGATTTATAAGAAAATTTAATTCAACTAAATGTAATAATAATCAGACAAAAATAACATCTAAAACCAGGAACCGTAATAGAGTACGAAGAGGAACAAAAAAAATTCTCAAATAATCTAATGACATCAGTCCATAGCTCCTAGAATTTTCCAAGATCCAAAACCACAATCTGTGCCCATGGTATCACGATGTATCACTAAATGAATGATATTAAATTCCTTATCCGATGTCACAATAATCAATATCTATAAACACACCAATGTTCATATGTAATGGAGCGTATAAAACTAAGTTGGATTTCATAATATGAACCCCAACTCATTCCACAAATATTGAACAAGTTAGAACATTTATATAAAACTAGTTATAGAAATCCCTTTAAAATAGAATATATTATCGAAAGCCCATTTCTAAGAAAAACAGTTTTCATACCAAATCCTTTTTTCAAACCAAAAATATTTTATTTAATAGAAAAATAAAATTCCATAAACCATTTCTCAATCGATTAACTATAACATTAAATTGATCAACAATTCCAAAAAACAACACTTGATTTCCTCAGTGACAGTTCCATACTCATTAACAGTCTCTCATTGATATTCCATTTCATCATAATGATACAATATACTAAGATCTGCAATGGCAGACGCCCATTACACATTTTTACGTCAATGAAAATGACCTCATGCCAACCAAGTAATCAAAATACCAAGCTAAATGAACCATTTCAATCCATTTCAATAAAAATAAATTTCATTTAATATAAAATTATACAAATTCATTTAAATTAATAAAAAACAATCCTAATTTTAAAACAACATTCTTGAATAATAATACAAATCAATTTTCACAAAACCGAAATTTCAAAATTTTCTAAACCGTCACTAATGATGGTTTCTACCAGGTTCTGTAAATAAATTATCAATATAATAATGAAGTTAAAAATGATAAACTAATCATTGATTTTATGATAAGAGGAGTCAATAGTGAATCCACCTACCTCACAAGAGTAGGCTAAAATACTGAAAGATAGTAATTATTTGTCATCCCGGGTTGAAACTCGTAAAAAACAACCATGTATATTTTTTTAATATCAACCAAACAATCATATATCAACATGTTTGTCATAAAAAAATCCTAGAACCATTCCCAATAGATAGGTTCATTCATTCCAATATAGGAAAAGGAATAAAATAAAGAATAATTATCATGAATATACAATTACCCAATAATCCTTCTAAAATGCACCATGATTCTCTAACACCACTCCCATATCATTGGGATGGGTCTCAACATCCTTTTGGTGGTGTGGAATTTGAGGTAGGGATTTATTAATAAAATAATAATGGGTTATTGTTCTAAAATAAGTCAGACAAAAGTTTTTCCCATATAACATTTTGCAATGCATTATTAGGATGAACAGATAGAAAAATAGTGTGTAAACTGTGCACAATTCACTACCACAAGGTGAAACTCACGTGATTTGGTCACATGGTTACTAAACCGATAATGAACTATACAGAATCCCTCTATCACAATGATAATAGTATATCCTTATTGGACATAGCATTTGGATTAACCATGAAACTACCTGGAGCTCATTCTCTCCCTATGTGTGGTGTTATGGAGTTCTTTCATGGTTTCTACTAATTGTTCTCAATCCATGAACCTATATAAAAACATCAAAAACATTATAAAAACCTAATCACCATAAAAAATAAAACCCAAACACATTACATACATAAAATACATAATTAATGACGTATTAACTAAAACTAAGGGTTCTACAATCTCCCCACCATTGGCCTGAACATCCATGAAATGTAAAAAACTACAATTTCCCTAAAATTTTATAGCCATTGATCAACTAGTTCCTTTTCCAATTCATATTTTTCATCCTGAATCTAACCAATTATTTCCAAAAAACTTGTATTTTACTGATTCAATCCCCATTAAATACTTTCTCTTTCCAATCCACAATATTTATTGGAATATTAGTAAATAAATAACTAGGCTCTCTGTCTACATTATGCCATTTAATAACATGAATTATATCTGGCTGACACATCTTCAACTATGATTCCAGAAAAAAAATCACTAAATTAAACAATGGTGAATGATCTAACTAATACACCACCTCACCAAATAGTTTAGGCATCTCAAAAACATCTATGTATTGATGATATAACATTCCCTGTTTAAAAATTATTATTATGACACTATGGATAGATTATCAAGAACCCATGATCACTCATCTCAAATGAAAAAAAAACCATAAAAGATAAAATGTATACAATTTTGGGTGAATCAATACCATCTACATCATCTTTTTGATCCAATGAATCTTTTATGTCATTAGTTTTACAAGGCTTGGTCCAACTGTATTTTTCTCACAGTTTCGACCTAAATTTGAAGATAATGATTAGGAATCGAATAAAATGACTCAAAAGAAACCATATGCATCAAGAAGTAATGACTATTATTATATTATCCAACACTAATGGTACGTTCTCCTCCAATAAGCAACCAAAATATATTTTAGAATCTTGAATCAGGTTTTGGAATGTTCGTATAATTATTTTTGATTGTACATTCATATGCGGATAAAAAGACATACTCAATATAGTCTATGTCCCAATGTATTATTGTATGGATATACAAAAACATGAAATAAACATCAGATGTCATCCTCATACTATCAAAAAATTGGTTTACTATTTCTTTTCCACTCCATGGATATATATTTTACACAATTCATCCATCGTATGAGATTCCAAAATAGTAATCAAATGGGAAGAATTTGCGAACCGATTCAATATCACCCATATAGAATCATGTTTTTGAATCATCCTTGCTATAACTATCAAAATATCAATAGATATCATCTTACATTTGAAAACAGGAGTAGGTAAGTACTGCCACAATCCTACCAATCGATGATGCTCTATCTAAACTTATAGAAATTTTAAGCATTTAGAAATAAACTCATCCACCTATAAATTAATTCCAAACCATCAAAACATATACTGCATTTCAATATATGTATTCTGAATTCCATGATAAATATCCAATCCTGAATGATGGTATGCATGATGAAGTTATTTCTGGAAAGAAATAGGTATGCCCACCTGTTTATAAAACCACAAAATAGAACTCTTATCCATATTCAATCACTGAATACTCTCCTAACATTGAGTTATCTCATCATCTAAATCTATTTATAAATATATTTCTTTTAATCTTTAACCATATACACAAAATATGTAACCAAAAAATGGAAATAAAACCATATCATTGCTTTGGTCTTTATAATCCAAGTGCATTTCAACAATCATTAAGATAAACATTACCGATATAATGAATCCATTTCCATTTAACCATAAATATAAATATCTTATTGAGGTATTTGATAATGGATTTCATTTATATGTTAATAAATTTTTTTTCAAATTAAAAAATTTTGGGATACTCCTTCTGTATTCATTATTTCATATTCAAATCCATTTTATTGAAAATATGTTTCACACTCTTCTGATCCATAAACATGGTGAGTTAATCACAAAAAGATAATGATTCCATGTTCTCAAATCAAGGAATAAAACTAAAAAATCAAATCATGTGTTTTTTATTTGTTCTTAAAAACCCATAACATTCATGATACATGAAAAACAACATGATCTCTTTTCGTGTGAAAAAAAACCATCCCAGATCCAAAAGAATCAAAATACACCATTTACACTTTTCTTGATTCTAGAAAAATCAAGATCAGTTCTAATTTAAGGTGAACATTGTGCAATTGGAATGCCTTTTAAGATAACTGGTTTTATTTAAATTGAACACTATTCCCTAATAAAACAATTATTAATAAAGAAATTCATGATATTTCATGAACAAAATATCAGTAATAACTAGAAAAACCATAAACACTAGGTTTTTCAAATACTTTCATTGGTGTTATCCATGAAGTAAAAGACTATATCTATTCAAGATCTACAACAACAGATTTTTTAGAGCTATCATGGCCAAGGAAACATAAATATTTTTTATAAAAAAAATAAAATATTGATAATATGTCTTACCAATGATGATCATACATGATTCCCAACTATGTCATGAAGTGTTTATAATGCTCATCTATTGTCCTAAATTTCAATAATATGAAATTCACAAACACCACAAAAAAAAGAATATATATATATATATATATATCTAAAATAAATGTATTATAAATTAAATAAGGATCACTGGTTAAATCATAATAATTAATGGCATATCCACATACTCGTAATGGAAATGTATACTCATGAAATATATCTTCATAATATCATACTTTCGAACAAGAAATTAATGAAATCCTATTCAGAATTCAATTTTAGAGAACCATTGGGATTGATCCAATTTATGTAATAGATCATAAATGCATGGAAGTGGATACTGTCTTTTTTATCATATCCTGATTAAGAATATGATAGTACTTAAATATAGAAATTATTCAATATTCCTTTTTTATGAACAAAAAATATTAATTCTCACAGAGACATACTAGGTCGATTGACAAATTTCATTTCAAAATACTCCAACTACATTTTCAGTCCCATTAATTTTATTAGTGTCAACCAGTATGACGGGTATGGAAAATGGCTGGTCCCAGTGAAGAGATCAATCTTTAAATAAACTTCCCTTTTTGGTGGAAACAATAATGAATTATAAGGAAAAATAATCAAAAACTGATGAAAAACTACTATAAAACCACTATTCTCTATCTTACCCATCAATGATATGGTCAACACTTCATGATGGAATCATATTTTTACAAATAATGTGGTGAACAATACTATTTCACCTACTTTAAAATTCTGGTCTCCTCTAATGAGATACCAGATACCATCATCAGTCATAAATCAAACATTTCTAGAATACCATTCAATGTGAGATTTGAAATTTTTTTACTATTACATACCCAATATTCTTTCATATACATCAATATCAAGATCAAAAAAATCCCCATTAAATTCACCTTCTTCAATTTTTAAAGAACATGAATTGCATATAACGTCTCAACATTTTATTTCTCCAAGAGGAGTTTGATGTTATAAAATATAAGGAATAAAATCAATATACAACCCCAAAAGATCAACACTATGAGAAGGAATAAACTGGTTGGATACACTCAGATAAAAAATTTCTTTCATAATTGTATAATTAAGAGGAATTATAGTTATCACCATCGATGGTTATGATTTTTCATCCTTGATCACTTGATCTGATCCACAAAACATATTACTCAATGAACATTATTCTATATTGTCCTCGTGATATTTTCCTTACATAGGAGTCACTATATTCCTAGAGTCACCATGTATCGCATCATTCTACTAACGATATTATTCTACTTCCCTCGTCCCGTAAAATCATATGACATATTTGAAAGAGATGTTTCTTGAACACATGAACTTGTATCACTATGAAAGTAGTGTTATAATGTCCCATATGGCTTCACATATAGTGTTCTGTACGTGGTTTTGTAAAATGTTTCATTATGTGATCATATTATCCAAACTGAAAACATATAAGCTTTCCATTTAGTTTTGGAGGAATATTCACTGATTCAACCATCTAATTACGAGCCATTCTTCTTCCTTGAATTTAGGTTTCCCTATTCTGATTATTCATAGCATTTGATTT
Organism: Viscum album; assembly: GCA_963277665.1. NCBI lineage: Eukaryota > Viridiplantae > Streptophyta > Magnoliopsida > Santalales > Viscaceae > Viscum > Viscum album. Next base: position 1,149,396,124 of record OY728148.1, read on the forward strand.
AACACTATTTAACAATGATATCATCATAATTCTTCCAAACATGTTTCTAAATATGTCCCTTTCTTCAACCATATATCTATTAACCATCTATGTATAAACCTCTTTACAAAGTACATAAACCATCGAGTGAATATATGGCCTCATCCCTCATTCAGAAATGTGTTCCTTCAAGGAATCACATACAACTAACTCAATAAAAAATAAGAAAAAAAATCAAAAATTCATCCATAAACATTTTCATTAAAGGATTATACAACTTTAATCTGATAAAAATTCATCATTCTAGGCATTTTGAATGTGTGAGGGTAGAATTTTTTGTTGAACAATCCTTAAAAAGTGTATCATTTGATACATTAGACATATTAAACCTAAACAGCCTAATCCCACCACCGGTGTGAAATAACCTCTGTAATATACATTTCCAAAATTAATTTTATCTCACCATGTGTGCCCATGATATTGAATATATGGTTCATCCTATTAAGTCACAACGCTATTTTGTCTGGTTCTGAATCACCCCAAATAATGGGTGGATTTTACTTGTAGAATAGAATAAAATGATGTACTTATTCTCATTCACACCTTTTGTTACCTTTATATAAGGATTTAAAATCCTAGATATTTCCCAAAACCATTTGTTGGTTCACATGTGGATCTAGTGAAACCACATTATCATCACCATATTCCTGTTGGTTATATAATGATTACCGAGTGCCATATTCTATTACCAATGAAACCCCACATTTAGTCTCACTCAATATTAACCGAAGACTCAAAAAATTTAAATTTACCACATCAATACTATCAGAACATGGATGTAACAAAATTCAAAATTCTTAAATTTCCTAATAATTATTTAGAATCAGACAATTATTTTGAAAATAAATCCATTTTAAATGTTTCACAACAATTCCTTTTAAAAATATAACATTTCCAAAAAAAATATTAATTGTTTTTAATTAATAATCTATTTTCAAAAAACCATAATTCATTAACCAAAATAAAGAACTTACTAGTAGTGGTACATCATTTATACCCCTGAATTTCAAGCTCTTCTTGTTATATAAACCCATGGTGATGAGGTCACAACACATAGAAAATTACCAAAACACATATGTACCTAACTCCTTGGTAACATGATGGTCAGCATAAATAAATATATATTCCAATTTATGATCAAAATTTCTTTTTCTAATGATATTATACGTTTCCATCATCCCAACACAAGAATTACTCAAAAATGGTTTCCAACTCCAAGTCCAACAACACATAACCATTGGCCCAAATTTTGACATAACAGTTGATACTGATAACATTTTTCACATCCCAAACCTCCCCATAGTGTTTTTTGGTGTTTGTACTTTACATTGTCTTAGGTTTCTTCCCCAAGGCATCAAATTCTCAAATTTAATAGAAAGGTAATCTTATACAGTTGGGGGATGATTTCCCATTTTAATGTAAAACAACCAAAAAATGTATTATATAACAGAGTAACTACTATATAATTCAGTAGAATAATGTAATATAATAAAAATAAATTCAAAAATAAAAACAATAAAAACTAAATCCAAGAACCATATCAGTGTACAAAGAATAAGTCAAAACATGGAAATCCCAAATACAGCAATGAAAAAACTCCAACACACCCAATTTTCTCTATAATCCAACTCCAAAATCGATTTCCATATATCATGATGTATCAGAAATAAAATGAGATAGCATTTCATTACATGTGTCATGATAAACAATATCTGAAAATGAATCAACATTCCAAAGAAGGGTTGAGTATACAACTCTGTAGGATTTCCCCAAATGACTTCCTAACTCAAGGAATTTTGAAAGAACTTGTTATCACATTTATATAAAAGAGTTTATATAAAAAACAAAAAAATGATTATATCAAATCCAAAATATATTTAAGAAAAAAATCATATTGAAATAGTTTGTCAGAAAAAAAATTTCAATGAAAATGAACAAGTAATTAAAGGAAACCATTTCTCAATCCATTAGTGTTATCATTACGTAGTTCCAGAATTCCACACAAGCACACATGAATTTCCATGTGATAGTTACTTTCTCATGAGTGGTTCCTATTCTATCTAAAAATGCATCACATTAATATCATAAAAAATATCCCCTAACAGTAATGCCCCTTCCATATGGTAACATCGATGAAAACGAACAGACACAAAATATATAATCCATGTTCCATGAAAAAAAATCTATTTCAATAAATTTAAACAAACATTTCATTCATTGAAAACCCTTTGAATAAAAAAATTTCAATTAATAATATTCAATAAATTTTTAAACATAAAATTTAAATTCGATAAACAAATAACTTTTCCAAAGGATAAATTTCCACAATTTTCTAAAGGACCCCTAAAAGAGGGATTCTACCAAGCATTTCACATCAACTTAAATATAAATTTCAAGAAATAAAAATAACCTGATTAGAATCATTCGATTTCTAATAATTTGAGGCAACATGTAATCCAAATACCTTACAAACATATATGAAAGTGATTAACTATAGAATTTCTCTGAAAAACTGGGTTGAAACTCAAAAAACCAACCTTATATATTGTTACCTATCAATCAATAACCACATAAATCATCATGATCAGAATCACACTACCTAGATCCATCTGAAATGGATTGGATATATCATCCAATAGATAAAAAATAATAAAGAAAGGGAAAACCCCATGAATATACACTTACCAAGGAATATAGCATTTAATGAATCAATTTTTTCCAACGGTTCACTCCTGAACTAGGTAGAAGGGTCCTTATAGAATTTTGGGAGGGCTATAATTTCTGTTTGAGTCATTTTAAGTGAAAATATTGAGATTAAGATGATATATATTGTTAGATCTACAATTCTCAGATCAAACTGTTAACTATGACCAATTAGGATGCATAGATAGTATAACCGTGTGGTAACTATGCAAAAGTATACACTTTAAGGAGAAACTCACATGGTTACCTCACATGGTAAAACAAACTACAAAAAAATCCATGTATAAACCCTCTATCCCAAAATCAGGGTTACTATATAGTGGCTACATGGGCTGTCCAAACTATTGACGTTACTTGAGCCCATTTCCTCCCTCATCACGGTTTTATGGAGGACTTTCACGGTTTCTACTTATCATGATTAATAATTTCACCTCCATAAAAGGATAAAAACAGTATAAAACACCCCTAATCCTTCCCAAACCATACTAAAACCCATTAAATACATAAAATAACTAAATAAAGATTCACATACTTGAATCCAGCTTAATACACTCTTGTTTATCCATTCCCAAACCAAATACCTCCCAAATATCATTAACCAAATCCTAGAGTTCTTGGAATCACCAAAATATTGATCCTTAGAGGCTTTAGGGGATATAAAAATATATTATATATGAATAGTGTTTATTTCCTAACAAATTTATTCAAAATTTATTTTTTCTTCAAAAACCTTCAAATAATCTCCAACCATGCAGAAAAAATAAAATTTGTATATTCTCGAAAAATAATTTCTTTCTTGATTATTATAAAATAATTTCTCATCGCTTAATCTATCCTATTGTAAATAAAAACGCCACTCATGCACATGTGTCAATTACAACATGAAAAAAGTTGTTTTCCATTACCACCTTCAAAGGATGTTTATTATGATGAATTTATTTACTACCTATGATATTAATGATATAATTATCATTGTTGATTGAAGTGATATCAACTAATATCATTCAATTCAATCCATTTAAAAATTTATAATTTAATTCATGTGTATGAGTGGATTACCATCAACACAAACTAATGTGATTCTCTTTTAATATCTATAAAATTTGGATGGCATATATAACCTTTTTAAAATTAATTAATACATTATTTTCTATATAATTATAATTATATATAAATAATATAATAGTTACATTCCATCCGTTTTTTAAAAAAAATGTAAACATTTATCCTTCATAAATATGCTATACAATCTTTATGATCTTAATATATTTCATCTATCGTATCCATCATTTACAGTTTTTTTAATGTAGGATTAATTTATAATTATTATAACTATTTTATTAATAAAATTTTGGAGATCATGGAGAAATGAATTATTTAACCTTAGTCAACCTACAAAATCCATTTTTGACATATGAATGGAATATCGTCCAAACATCCAATACGAATTTAATTAATTATATAATTTAATATCACTTGGTAATAAATATAGTAAAATGTATAATAAACATTAAAATTTTAACTAAACATTTTATTATTTAATATATGTTCATCATTATGAAATATAATAAAAATTTATGATTTTTCTTAATCAAGGGAAAGGAAATATTACCATAAAAATCATTTTAATTGTTTTAGAGGTTATTTTTTAATTAATTTTCATTGATGACCATATTGGTAAAATTATATAAGGGATGAGTTTACATTGAAATAAATTAATTATAAAGAAACTTTTACGTCTATTTTCACTTCCATTCAAATGATTTTAAATGAAATATTTTCATGTACATTATATGGAATATTGTGACACTCTTTAAAAATGGGAAAATGAAAGGTTGCATTTTAATATATAATAAATTAATGAATTTTCACACTATTAAAACAATTATTTATTGTTTGAATTGAATCTCTGATATTGTATGTCCTTTTATTAGGGGTATTTTAGTTTTTAAAATTATTTTTAATAGCTAACAATTATTTTGATATCCAAAGGTGGTTTTCCTATGGGTTCAAAAAATCCATTCAGCAGTGTTTGGATAGAAAGGAGGAATAATAATTTCTTTTAATAATGATGTGGTTCATGAATATAATATATTATGTTTTCTTCACCAGAAATTAATTATACAACGGGAGATCACAATACAGCCTATGCAACATGTGAACCTTATATATCTCTCTAATTAATTGGTTGATATTCCATGTCCTCAATGGAATGAATATGGGATTTAAATGAATATTTTTCATGTATAATCCCGATATTTAAAAAATATAACTATGATCAATAGTGTATAGAACTTGAACAACTAAGCCAATACAAACCATGATTTTCTAATTACATTTTTTATAACATAACTATTAAATTGGTGGGTAAGAATAATATTAACATATTTATAAGAAATTTATAACAATCATACACAATATAATTATATTGATATTATATATGGAGATAAGATAGATTTTTTATAATGTAATTTTATTAATAAAAAATTTTCTTTACTAATGATTTTTTTCTTTTTGAAAGAAGTAATTTTTATTATTTTATAATTTTTTTATAAATATTATTTGGAATAATTAAATTTATTTTTAAATTCATAATAACAAAATTAAATTAGGGTGATTTTTTCAGATTTTTATAAATAATTTATTTTTTGTGTATAGTTATAATTAAAAAAAATTCAAATACATTCATTTCATGTCAATAAATTAAATAATTAAAAAGAACAATTAAATTTTATTTTTTCCCCTTGTTGTAAAATTGTATCAATTTTATCCTGAAAAATCTTATTTACTTCATTTTAATTAAATATTTTAAATGTTTTTTATATGATTACATTTATGCAAAAAAACAATGTTTTTAGTACACTATAGTTACCCAAATAATTTAATTACAAAACCAATTATAAGGTATAATTGAAGTTAAAATTTTATGTTAAAAATTAATATAAATTCATAAAATTATAATTTCTATCAGAATAGTTAATATAACAACATATATATCATGAGGAATGAATTATCTAGAAAACCCGATCTTTATTACTCTTTTGTAGGATTATTGTAAATTAAATTACAACATAAAATTAATTTTGAATTTTGTAAAATTTATTTCTTATTTGAAAATGACAAAATTAGTATTATTTAAAATATTCAAGAAAATTTTTATACATAACTAAAAAATAATAATAATAAAAATATCACCATGGAGAAATGTTAATTCAGTAATCCAATGCTAAAACATAGTGATGATGTAACATATTTACATATTATATATAATTTTTTTATTTTATTTTTACAATTATAACTTAACGCTCTAAATTTATTTTAATGGAAAATAGTTTTTTAAAGTTACCAAAATAATATTTTATTTAATTAAAATGATAAATTGTCAATATCATGTTTTTAAAATTTTTATATTTTTTCACATATGAAAAATTTTATTTTTGAATGAATTTTGGAGGAATTTTTTAGATTCAATAAATTATATCCATTATGGTAATTTAATAATTTTTTTTAGTATGCAGTTACCTTAAATGATTATGAAATGCTAACATAATATTTATAAACTAAAAAAAATTGATTTGAAAAATATTAAAACTAATATAAATTGAAATAACTCTTATTTTATATAATTTTTTATTGATACATTTTTTATGATATATAAGTGTTATCTGAATATATTGCAATAAGTTTTTCGTTATTTTATTAAAATTAAAATTAAATGAATTGCTCCAAAATTTAAATTACTGTTATTTTTTAACAATTACTGATTTAATACATAATTAAAATTTACTAGAAAAAATATACTCAGATCAGTTATAGGTATATGGTTAAAAATATTAACCATGTTATATTTATTGAAAAATTTCCTTTTATTTAAAATATCATGACCACTAGAATGTAAAAATATCGTTATCGCGATGATTCTAAAAAAGGGTTAACATGTGTAAAAACCAATAAAATATATACATCAAAACATCCCCAAATATTTTAAAAATATAATTTTCTTAGATTATATATACCCATAGTGACATTATATTTTACTTATATCATTTTGGATTAATTTATCACTGAAAAAATATATATTAACATACATATTTTAAGAACTTTTAAAAGTTACCCACCCCTTACTTGTTGAAAGGAAACTCCTCCCATTTATTCCATAAATAAAAAGAATTATTTTTGAGAAATTTATTACTAAAAAAACTTAATTACTTTCCTTATCATGTCATATATACAATAGTTTAATTAAAAATCACTCTTAGGAAGGGATTTGGTGTAAAACCAAAGATGTTTTCCAAAGAAGAGGTCTTATTTTTAACTGTGTTTTTTGTGTTCCACCTCCACAAAATAATGTTCAACCAAGATGATAAAATAAAATAATTATCTCACATATATTCATATTTTATAATGTTATTTTGATGACCAACATTTATCACCAATTACAAAAAATTTGAAACACATCTATCATTCGTCTTTAGATAGGATTACCTCCTACCTAACCCATGTAATTTGTTTTATATCATCCCCTCTAATATCTATTTAGGGATGCTGTTTTAATATATATATATATATATTGTATTAATTTATTATTAAAAAAATTAGAAAATTAATATATTGTTTATTTTCATTCCATTACAATCAATGGATAATTATAATGTTGTTCCTGCATACGTGTGGTCTACCACCTCTATGAAGTGGTATAATTATTTTGATATAACCGTACCACATGGATGTTATATAAATATTTATTTTAAAAAATAATATTTTATTTATTATATAATAATAATTTTTGTTAAATAAGACTACAATTACCTTCTTTGTATCATGATCATTGAAATAAATGGAAATAATAATCATGCATTCTTAGGGCCTCTTATCTCATTGATTATAACATAGTTCAATTTTCTCAACCAGATTCCTGGGACTATGTATAAGTATTATTTATTCATAAAAATATAAATATATTAGGATCATTATTATGGATATGATGAAATAATGACCTCATTTACTATAGTGATATTTTCGACGTCATTTTGAAATTATGAGTTGAATATCATCAAATTGTTTGATGTGAAAATAAATGATATGGTAATTGAATATAACATTATAATATATATAATAAAATGGATAATATAATTTCAATTATTTCATAATAATGAAAATAAATATCTAATTTTTTATCTTTGGTTTGATAATGATCATATGTTACAATTCGAACACAAGTTATGGGGCTTCATTTTAAGAAATACTTTTTTCCCTTTCACCTCTTTTAATCCATGTCAATGTTATTATAAATTTTCCACAAAAATAATTATGTATTATTCAAAAAAATTATATGTAATTTTTGTTCAATTTAAACTGTTTAATAGTATTTTTAAATATCTAATCTATTAAATGTGTTATAGAAGTGTCACATTACTCTAATGACCTATTTTAAATTTTTTAATGAATTATATTATAAATATGTTTCCTCTGAGACCGTATTCATAAAATTAGTTTTCAAATACATTAATATAGACATATATTACTTATAAATGAATTTTTTGATTGTATCTTTTTATCAATTTATTTGAAAAGGAAATATTCATACATTATAAGGAACATTTTGAAATTATTTATAATATCATAAAGAAATTTTCTATTTGAATGTAGAAAACAAAAAAATATTTCACCACTATGGAAATAGTTATTTTTTATTTGAATTAAATTACATTATTTGATATTTTTACTTTAAACAAAAAATTCATTTTCTTTTTCATGGAAATTTCAGTTTTGAAATAAGGCTTTCAATAATTTGGGAACTCTATGATTATATAATGAATAATTATAGGTAACTTGAATTTGTGTCAATGATGGGTTTAGAAACATTTGGATATTATGATACCTTTATGAGATTGTATCATAAGAGTTAATGATACAACAATGGGATTATAAATTTAATTTCTGATCATATGTTTAAAGTCATAGAAAACCATTTCAATTTTTAGGTGATGATATTTTAAAACAATTGATGAATAATTTGAATATTTTGTTTTGGGTTTAGGTATATGTATCCCTTAGTTTTAATATGAATTATTATTAGAGGAATAATTCAATTTTTTTTTAAAAAAATTTGATTAATTATAATTGTTAAATTCACTTCTTATATGATCACTAATGATTGAGGTAATTATGGGTTATTACATTTTGGAAATATCTTATATATGAAACCTTGGTATTGAAAAGTTATATGATTAATTTGTGAAATATTTTATTTTTGAAGATGTTAATACTTTTTGGATGAATTTAGGATATATTTAGAATATAGTTTGATTTATATTCTTGACTAATATAAGGTGTTAAATGGATTTATATTATTTAATGACATTTAAGGATATTATTATAATATCTTGGATATTACATATCTATTGATTATATATTTTAGGTGTGACAGTTTATGTGTTATTGGGATTTTTTTGGGGAAAATGGTAAAATTTATCACTGATAAATATTATATCAGTCCAATATAATATATTCTTTTCAACCATATTCCTAAATATTTTGTTGAATATTATATTTATTAATTTATCAGTATACATATATATTTAATGGTGGGTATTAAATTTTAGTATTTAATGAATAATATTTTCTTTCATCATATATAGGATTATTAAAGGGCGAATTATCTTACCTCATGCTAACTATTTTCGTTTCTGATTTTGTCTAAAGACATGAATAATAAGTTTTCATCATTTCTTCTATTCTTTCATCTAATAAGAAAAGATATTATTGGTTCAGGTAAGAAAAATTCATCTGTGTTGCTCATCATTTTAAAAAAATGATATTGTGGTGGGAATTGATTATCTTATGAAATTATATTTATCACGTAACTATATTTACTTATGTCCTTATTCTGGATTTTAAAAAAATCCATCAACTCTAGTGAAATGATTTTCAAAAGTAATGTCACTAGCTATATTTCTTATGAATTTATATTCTTTTTCATAACTCGTTGGTTTATGGTTTTAAGAACACTAACTTCATTAAGATTATTAAATTCCTTGTGATAAATGTTCTATATAAATCTCCAAAATTATTTTGGAAATTATATTCTTTAACATCAACAATTTCACTTTCCAATAATTGTATCCTATTTTAAACTTATTATTTATTATTTTGGAAGTTGTTCATATTTAATTTTCTCTCTTTTCTAGTAGATGTTTTTAACATTTTTATGATATGATATTTATGAAATGTTATTTCCCAATTTCTATCATTTGATTACTTAGTTCAATTTAATTTTTCATTGAATAAATTTATTAAATGGGGAATAATGAATGACACTATGATTTGAAAATGTGAACTATGTTCCTTAGCATTTATGATTGGAAACACCGATACTAAATGTACCCTGATTATTTAATTATGAAAGTTATAACCAAGTCATTAAAGTTTTTGGTATTAATAATATTAAAAAATTAGGTAAATAAATATAAATATACAATTTAATAAAAATATATGGATTAATTTGTATAGGAGTAGAACTCAAAATTTTAAAAAGTCATTGTATTCTTCAAAAAAAAAAATTCTCTCCAGAACTGATATATTTTATTTTTATGAGAAAATATTAATTTTTAATTTATTGTAATTTTATAAAAATTATTAAATAAATTAAAATAATTTTGAAAATCAGAATAAAAACATTAAATTTTTGAGAAATTATTCTATTTTTGTAAAATGATTGATTTTTCAGCGAATAGTGAAAACTTTAAATATTTCAAATATCTTAATTTATTTCTATTAAATCACTAATATTTAAAGGAAAATTATATTTCATATTTATTTATAAATTTATCAATGTAAAATTTAAAAAATAATAATTAAATGAATTAAATTTCAATGATAAATTCTCATTGTTTTTGTATAATAATATTTTTCTTCTATAAAATACAGTTTTCTAAAAATTATTTTTATGTGATTATATTATATCACTTTTAATTAATTAAAATAAAAAATAATAAGAATTTATTTAAAATAAATTTAAATATTACATATAAATTTATATTAAATAACAATAATATAGTAATGATATCTAGTCATAGATTACATATACGATTATGTGTTGCTAGAAAAATCTTATCTCCAAAAAACATCATTTTGTATTTCTTTTTGAGATAATTACAATAGAAACGTATAGTGATTATAGAGATTGAATTTGTTAAAAATGATTCCATATTTCCAACAAGTATAATTAATATATTTTAATAATTTCAAACTATTTTTTGTTCATAATTAATAGTAAAAAGTGAAAAAAAATAATTCACCATGGTAAAAGTGTCATCGGGTTGACCTTGGTTAAAGCTATGTTATAAATCCAATAATTTAAATATTAAATCATACTAGATAAATGTATTTTTTCCATTATCACATTATTATTGATATTTATTGGTTTATGGGACACTAGTTCAAGAAATATACCAATATAGTATTTTAAGTAATGATGAACATACAATGTCACTACCTTGCTTTTAAAATTATCATATATATTCACATATCCATAAATATAAGTTTTAAAATACAATAAATGTTATTTTTAGAATAATTTTATATATTTAAATTTTTTAATAAATTTTTAATCATTATTTACTACATATAACATTGAATTCTTGTGCAATGCCAACATAGTACATACTTATTTAAAAGAAAAATAAAATAACTGATATTAAAAAAAGGAAAATATTATAATTTAAAATAATATTTTTGTTAAATAATTTTTTTTATAAAACTGTATCATATAATATAGGTACTAATTCAATATATTATAATTATTTTTCTATCATGATATTTTAAATATTATATTAACTTAATGTATCAAAAACTACATCAATGTTATTTTATAATAAATAATATTTTTTAAAATTAATTAAAATTCCTAAAAACCCTTTCATTGTCCAATTTATTGGGAATTGTTTTAAAATATCACCCATATGCTATAATGTTCGTAAATTTCCTTTTATATTGACAATATTGAACCCTAAATAGTAAAAATAATGTTATCACTATAATAGAAAAATGGTTACCACTGGTAAAAACAAAAAAAAATTGGATAAAAAAAATCCCCTAAAAATGTTCAATTATTATTGGATGATAATATTTCATCACATTCTCAGAATATATTTTAATTGTATCATTTTTAATGATTTTACATTAAAATAGTTTTATATTATTTTAATATTTTAATAACATTGACAGGTGTTTCTCCCTAGACATATACAACATAACCTCATTTCCTCTTGTCTTATAACAGAAACAAGTATATCAATCAATACCCAAATACCTTACAAAATTCATTTCAAACCACTTAATGGCATTGGATTACTTATATGTCCATATTATGATGTTATTTGGTATAAAGGTGAAGAGGTTTTCTGGGTAAGAGGTATCCTTCTTCATCAAGTATTTTGTTTTATTTCTTCTATAAAGAACATTAAATATTATTCAACCCAGATGATATAATTAAATAATTATCTAATGTATAAATAGAATTCATTTTTTAATTTAATAACATATATTTATCTCTTATTAATTCAAATGGTATTCAAAACCATCATTCCTTTATATAATGGACAACCACTTCATGAAATGATGTATTTCATTTTCCATCATGACCTCTAACATAAGTTTATTATGTTAAATTTAATGTATCCTATATTTTTAACCCATATATAATTAATTATTGATTACCTATTTAAAATTTTAAATCTCTCTTATAGCTTGTGATGCATGCAACACTCGGTTTATACAATAGAAGATACAATATGAAAATATCAAATAAACATGACCATTATATCAAACCCGTTATATTAGAGGGTATGAATTGAATTAAATAAATTTTGAAAAATATGTATTTAATACATAATCATTGATTTTCTATATATTATTAGTAAAAATAATATTTATTCTAATATAAATGAAATTTTTTACTACACACTATATTTTTTTTCAAGGATAAATGTCTGTCGCTTCATGTTCAGTTATGATAAATTTTTTTTTACAAAATTTTATAAAAATAATTTTATGTAATGAAAATAGTTTTTCAGTTCATCATTAAATAAATATTACTAGTGAATTTATGGATTTTTCTTTAATGTTTGATTTTCTGATGAATTGTGAAATATAATGATTTTTATTGCAAGCAATATTTTCATTTATATTATTTAAAAATAAAAATTATATTTCAAATTGAATTAAAGGTAATATTAATAAAATTATATTAAAAAATAAATAAAATTTATGCTATTGTAATTGTTTTAATATTTATTTTTGATATAAAAACATTCAATACTTAAAAAATATTCTCCTTTGATTCCCACTTTTTTATTGCATGTTTTTGGGAAATTTTAAAATACATTATTCCACCACTATGATATGAATTTAGTAAAATGTATTCCAAATTTTGAATATGAATTATTAATATCAAATAATAATTGAACGTTAGTTTTTTATCATAATGAAAATCGCAAATTATATAAATTTATTTCCACAGTAAAGGCAACACTTATTTATAAAGGGTTAAACTAAAAATAAATTGGAAAATGATATAAAAATATCCATAACCAGTTTAATGGAAATCCTGATACCTAAAAATCACTATTGGAATAATTTTTTCCATTTTTTTCTTCTTCCATTTTTAATTGTAGGTGTAATTTTTTTTTATAAAATTTCATGTTTGTCCTCTCCCCCACATATAAAAGAAAAAACCCTCTCCTCCATTAATAAAAAAATTTAAAGGCTTTTAATTCTCAAAAAAACCTACCAAACTAACATCCTTAATAAACTCACAAGATCATATAACCCTTTTTTGATCATAAGTCAATCATATTTATACTATAGATGCAAACATAAATAGGTCTTCTGAAAAAGAGACAACATTTTTAAATGACAGTTGATATTTTTATCTCTTCTTCAAAATTATTTAAAAAATGTTAATTCATGATAGAATAATAACACCATTGTATCACATTTACTTATATGTTATTATATTATAGTAGTAATGTATATGATACTCCTCTTCCATAAAATGTGAAATGAAATAATCAATCATGTTTACAGAATATTATAACCCCTCGAAGTGATGTAAATCGTTCTCAAACAAATCAACTATTGTTCAGATAAAATGATGGTTTTAATGAATATATATATTATTAATATTATAATTAAAAATCTATAAATATAATATCACATATAAATTCTTAATTTTGATTACATTTAAAAATTGATAATGTTGCTCGTATGTACAAAAGACTACCACTTCATGATGTGATTCGATTCATTTGTCACTTATGATATACATAGAATGAAATAGTTATAAATTTATTAAATATAATTGATATATATCACATGATAACAATTATATAAAATTATACTATCATACACTTCGTTACCCGTACAACGATTATGTTAATGGTATCGTTAATCATGTGTATGTATGGTGTACAGTCTCTCCATTGTGATATGATTCATTTTTAATGGAAAACATTCAAGAATGCTTAAAATAATTTATTTAATGAGTAAACATTATTTTTATAACATTATTTTAAGTCTATATTTTCTTTATCCATCAAATAATAACTAGAACAATTTTTACAAAACATACATGAGAAACATTGAAGTTCATACATAAAAAAAATGAAAAAATGCTATATTATTAAAAAAGGGTGATAAAATTTTATAATATTATCATATATATTATTAAAACATTGAGTATAGTTATTATATATACTAATAACATGGGTAAAAAAATTATAAATTATGATAATACATATTCAACTAAATTAATTTGTGCGGTAAAGGATTTCATTTCAATTTTAGATCAATAAGAATGATTTTATTTTTGTGAACCTAATTTCATTAATATATTTTACATAATATATATTTTATATTTAATATAATTAATCCATTATACATCATGATATATTATATTTTCCATTTAATTATTTCATCAATGTTCAATTTAAAGATCATTTCCATGTGGTATGTGATTTCATCATAATTTCCATCTCATTGAGACATATTTTTTAATGTGAGCATATTACGTTCTATATGATGTGTATAAATCCCCATTTATATATAAAAAATAAATAATACCTTTTCATTATCATTAAGGTTTACTTTCAAATTTATTTTTTAAATGGTTACAATTTTAATATTACCAAAAAAGAAAAGATTTTATTATTCAATCTCACATTCTTTTTTGATTGGATACTTTCACTTGAAAATCAGTTTGATAGGATAATTTCTCATTTTACAGAAAATCATCATTATATATACTTATTTATTTCTGATTAATATTAGTATTTCATAATTCATATATAAATATTATAAAATTTGATTACTTGAACGTTATTAGATTAACTTTGGAAATATAGATAAATATATATCCATTTCTGAATATGAATATTTGAGGATATAAAATACTGAATCATGAATTTAATTGATTATTAAATATATTATGAGTGATTCGGACATGATATTATTGTTATGGACAAGTTATATAGACCCTCGATGCATTAACAATGATCATGAGGAAAATCAATTTTGAATCTAGAATGGGTTTTCCCATATTTCTAAATTATCTTTTGAACGTTCATAATAGTAGAGGTATAATCAATATTGTGATCATTATATCCAATAATTATGAAATTTCATTATTTATAATTCAATTAATATTATTATCTATGATAATTTCATAGTATTATAATATTTGGAGGTATTCAACCCTCAATTTATTAATTATTTTTCTTATGTTATCAATTATTTTCATTAACATAATGATTCAGCATTATAAAATAACGGTAGACACATATTTTTATTAAATTGATTATGTTTAAAATCACATTCCATTTCATCTTCATTAATCAATTTTCCATTAATTTAATTATTTTATTTATTAAATTTTATAAGTATTAGATTATTTAGTATTCTTTATAGATTATTACTTATCCAATTAATATAGTAAAGTTACTAATTAAAGAGAATGTGTGTTAAGATATTTAACATTCCATATTGATTTTTTCATATTATGTTATGATAGAATATAATGCATATTACCCTTAGTAATAATTTGAGCTAAAATTATTTTGTTTTTTTGATGTTATGAAGATGAATCCTTTGAATTAATTTCAAGGATGTTGAGCTTCTTCTTTTGTTGTACAATATTTCATTTTCCATATTTAATATGAGTATCTTGTATGTATCTGGAAACCAATAACATATAAAATTATTCGTCTATTGGGATTTTACCCCTTTTATTTATTGAGAGGTAATAATATTTATGTCAGCTCTAGGTTATAGGGATCATCATTGTTAAAATTAATTTTAGATTATGTTTGGTATAAATAATGGGAACCTGATAAAGAAAACACATATTGTGGAACATAATCATACGATAGACATTGTGATAAGTATTTATAATATATTAATGTATTATCAAGGATGATATTATGTTTATTTCCCTAGAAATAAATATATTTTAGGATACTGTTAGTGGAAGTGGTTCTAGAAGAGATGTAGTAGGGAATAATTACTCTAAAATGGTTGAACTGGGCTTCTCTTGATCCTCACTTTTTTCTTGAAAACAACTGTTTCTATGTACCTTGTTTGATAGTGATTCATTAAATGTTAAAGATAAATCAATATTTCTTTACAAACCTTTATGGGGGATTTTAAAATAAATACTTCCCGAAAGAAACAATGCTTATGATTATAATATTAAAAATGCATTAAATTTTAAATTATGTTATGTCTTACACCATATTTTGAGTAATATATTTTCATTTAAAATTCATAATTTAATGAGCTAATAGAACAAATTCCATTTATTAGAATATGAACCTAAAAGAAAAAAGTGTGTCTATTATCAAGGCCAATGTAGATGTTACCCTACATAGAAGGAAAATACAAGTTCTATTGGAAGACAAAATATCACAAATATATTATATTAGATTAATATGGTTATTAAAAATATCCATTAATATATTGATAATACCGTTCACTATTAATATTTTTTTATTTTTAATTGTTACATGTGAAAAATTCCCCTATAATTTCATTGTACAAGTACTAAAATTCAAGCTTCACAATTTATGGAGTCACATGAGAAAATATTTGCGGACACATAATGCAATAAAAAGGAACAATTACAAATTATTGTATTATATTTCGAGAGATATTGATAAATGGTGGCATTATGTCATAACTTCTATAGAGGAAGAATAAAAATAACTCACAGAGAGAACATTTTTAATGGTGATTTTTTTAATAAATGTTTAACTCATGAGAAAAAATGATATGTTGAGAAATTTACTCCTCCTATTGAAAAATAAATAGAAAATAGTTTTTCTATATGATTCATCATTTACATGTTTATCCTTGTATGTAATGGATTACACACATAAAAAAGAGTTCAATGTTATCTATTTCATTGAAGGTATTATACCACGTCACTAACGGGAACATGTATCTAATAATTATACATGATATGATGAAATAGTTTCATGTAGAAGAATAATTGAGAATGAATTTCATATATCCATCATTCTCAATGGAAATAATAAATAAAAGAGGTAAAATGAGAACCTATAAAATTAGAATTTATCAAAAAAGAATCATTAAATGAATAAATTTCCATAATGTGATAAATATGTAATGAATCATCCTGTGAATTTCATAAATGTATTGAGAGTTTTTTATAGTTATTGAGATAATTTTTATCTGGAAATATATTCCAATGGTATTAATGAAAAAAATGATATTCTCTGTTCAAAATTAAGGAAGTTGGGACACAATGAAAATGAATTCCTTAGGCATCAAGGGAATATGACACATAATATGTCAATATGAGAAGGTTTAGCTCATGAGATCACTATAGATAATATGTCCTCACTAAATAATATTGTGGAATGTACTTTAATCATATATTAATATTTTTCTAACTATCTATTTCATTATGTATACTAACACACTATTATATCATCTAGGTTTTCCATGAAAATTATATATTATCATTACATATAAACTAGGGAGTTATAGTTTAATAACAATAGTGTAAGGCTTGCTACAAAAAGGATGTGTCTGGAAGTACCCATTAGGACCTACTAATATTCCGAATCTATATTACATATTATTATTATTATGGTTGAATTTTATTTAATCCTTGATATGGATAGGATTTGAAAATATGAAGTAAAATTTTATTTCAAGAAGAACAAAATTATAATTCCTAATGAAGATGTATAATTCTTTATATTTATAGATTAGACATCATCATCTAATAAATGACTGGATACACACCTAGTGGAATGATTGGTTGATATTATTGGGGAAGAAGAGTAAAAAATATATTGATAGAGGAGGTAATATTAAAATTTAATAGGTTCATATCCTCTTAGAAAACATTGATATATTTTCTAAGGAATTACTTAAACATCAACTAGAGAATGCAGTTACGAATTCCATCGATTAAATGCATGTTGTAATACTAAAATCAAAGAATCCCTTTAGAATGATCACTATAGGGTTAGTGAATATGACGAAATAATTATAAGAAATGTGTAAAAATGGATTTATTCACCACTACTCATTCACCATGGGGTTCACATGTTCTCTTTATATAGAATAAATTTCAATTTACAGTGGTATTAATTTATTATTGAGAAATAAATGATAATATGATAAAGAAATTTTATCTTCTACGCTGCATTGATTACTTATTTTATCGTCATCATGGAGACGGATATTATTCAATTATTTACCTTCATTCTTTAGTATCATCAATTGTGGGTAAATAATGAAGATGTTCAAAAAGTAATGTTTTTGAATGAGGTATGGACATTAAAATTTTAGAATTATTCTATTTTGATTGACTAATTCACCTGATGTTCTTATAAATACAATGAAAATATTATTCAAGGAGCGTCTTGATGGTTTTTTTATCATTAATGATATCCTTTTGAATTAAAATTGAAACACGGACTATGATAATCACTTAGAAATAATAACTAATACTCTTAGAAGGAGTGAGTTATATTGGAAGTATAATATGATTTATTTATTCTAATGAATCTTTGTTTTTCAGGAATTACCTCGTAATATTAAATAGGTAATTTTTTGAAACATGTACTAAGATGGAATTATATATCAAGGCATTGTGTTCCCGTAATTGGTATTTTTGATAAAAATACATCACCCATGTAATGTTATCAGAATAAATATGAATAACACATAAAAAATGTCTTATATCCAATATCTATGTCCTCTATTGAGATCAATTGTGGACTCTACCCTATATACAATATAATTATTGTCATCATAGGGGGCTTAGTGAAATCATGATAAGGGCATAAATTATCATATATATTTATTTATTTATTTATTTTGACCCAAAAAAACTATGATAATCTATAAATATATAATTATTAAGAAAATTTTGTAGAGTGATACATGATTTAATGGGATGGTTGGCGTCATAAATTAGATTCACATATGAAATAATGGTGGAAAAATCCTTGAAAGTGGTGTCTAAGTGAACCCATAAGATTTAGAAAATCACATGTTACATGACATATAATATTTTGATACATTATATCTGGAACACTATTTGTGGTTCCTTAGATTTCATGCAGAGAGAAATATTACATTCCATGATAAATACATAACACACTATGTGAACCATGTTGATGGATTGGTGTGTACCTTATAGTAAAAATAAGAATGAGAAGTATGGGACATAGAGATATAGATAAGGTACATGGGAAGAGTGGTGTTCTTAGGCCGGGCATGATGTACAGTATAATTTCCATTTGTACATGGGTTGGTACATGTCAATGAACAGAATTATGTGGTCACATAAATATGACATAGTCATGATGTTAGATGACCTCTACATAATATGTGTACATACATATAGATCATGTATTTTTTATCGACAATTATGGCAATGTAGTGACACATGGGTGGAGCATGGTTTTGAGACACATGCCATGTGATTGGTAAAACAATCTTCCTACCACCATTAATGAGGTTTGGTTCTATAAATATATTTATCTTGGAATAGTATCTATAAAATTTATTCCCTTGGTCAATCCCCATGAGGGTACACTGTAGAATTATTTCAAAAATTCTATATTTCGATCTCCACTAGAGGATGAGTCTTGAATATATTTTTTAGATTCCCATCATTAGACCATTGTGTGATCATGCCTAAGTCATTATTATTCCATAAGTGGGGTTCAGGTAATTGGTGTGACCTCCTTGAGTCGGGATTTGATCCTCCACATAACATTCAATTTCTATTGTGTTCTAAATATCATTGGAATATTAACCCATATATAGTACGTTGATCCATATAGGGTTAATTCATTCCCCCATCTATCCTGATTGTTATTACCTATATATATATATATCATTAAGGACTAGAGTGATTTAAAGGGTGGGGTATAATGACCAAGAAATCCTTAAAGAGTGTCACCTATGATAGAATAGTTCATAGAGTGGGTTCGCCCTAACGATCATTTCTTTGAGCATAATCCAATGTTTGATAGATTATTTAAGTATAATAGGAGATGTGGTAACCTTCCTAGGTATATCTGGTGGTTCCCATTTATTTTTTATCATTTAAATGAACTAACAATTATTTATTATTTGGATTTAGTGTTTTGAGTTGTTCAATAGAGTATTTTATACTCACCACATCATGGGATCTACCCACATAAGTCTTGTCTTATGTAGATGACATGCCTTTTGATAGTTTCCTTGGAGGATAGAGGCGGGTGGAGCATAGTTTGATCATGAGACACCGTAGATCATTTATGGTGGATTTATTTAATAGTATTCTTTATAATATAAGTATTTTGGACTCTCTATAATTTTTTTGGGATTATTTTTGGACCCTTTATGTATTTCATTAATAAATTTTCATTCTCTGATTCTGGTATTATAGATGTATGAATTGTAATGCCCCAACCCTATTTACCCAGAGTCGGTGCATTATTTTAATAAATTGGCATGATTACATGGAATCCTGTACCGAAAGACGGATCAGTTTAGCAGCCTTAGAAAATAGATTACCTATATGAACTTTATATTACATATTAGAAAATAAAATACAAAATAAATGATCCTTTTTTAATTCCATTAGTCCCCTAGAATAACTCTACTTATCAACTATAATACACTTCTTGGAATCCTGGGAAAATTAAAACATAGAAAGAGGTGACCTGAGATGCTCAGTAAAGATGACAATATAGTGGAAACATTCATAAATAATAATAAACATTTAAGGAAATGTATAAGACTAAAATAAAAGAATTATAAACATAAACTTCAGCATAATATTGAAAAGTTACAACAAAATAATTCCAGTTACTTATTCACACAGATATTTAACTAGTCGATTAATCACATGCAATATCAATAGCCACTTTCAATATGTTTGAATGCATAATGACAGACATGATAACCACATAGTCAAGGAATTGTTCCAAGACTATAAATAAGGATTGGTCAAGTCATTATAGAAAGACACTAGTTTTTCTCATGAGTCATACCGATGCATAGAGGATCTATATTTGGCTCCAACCATCACATACTAAGTCCAATGCAATCCTCATTTGAAAGGGTTTAAATATAACATTAACATTCGTAATAAAACTAGCATAAAAAATGTCAATACTTTATCCATAAACCATAAATGATATAAAAATAACACATCCACAATAAAACATATCACAAAACATTAAATACAATATGGAAGATTTGTATTATAATAAATCAACTGCAAACAAGATTAAAATCTATCAAAGGATGTTGGCATAGATGAAAATGATTTGTAAAACTCTTTGAGATAAATATCCCTTTTTCATGATAATATTTAAAAGTCACACAATTTATAAAGGATGACCGTTAAATTAATTATTTAATCAATGTTTTCCGTAACACATAGAAACTATAGAAAGAAATTAACATTTTAAAAACATTCATGTTTATATAAATTATCCATAAAAATCAATTTGAAAACATGGACATTACTGAGGATGATTTAGAAGAATAAATATTTAAAACATTTAAAATAATGTTTTAGTAAAAAATTACCTTAAAAAGAATCCATTTGAAAAATATTATATGAAACATGGACATGGAAAATGAATATATACATGCAGATACTTATTTAAAATCTTTCTCAAATAATAAAGATATTGTGAAATTAACCATTACATTGTACTTTCCTTTAGTTTAGGGTATGTTTTACCTCCTGTATAAGGACTGTAGTTTGTTATTAAACTAAAAAAACCATATTAATATTTATAATATCATACATGATTCATTTATGACTTTATACTACCCATTTAATAATAATTTTCAAGTTAAATTATCATTTTGGGTACTAATCACTATTTTTATCGTACGTGTTTTAACTTGTTACTCTTGATTGTATCACTAAGATCATTATTTAAATACATCAAGAATATAAAATATGACTTATATATCATATATATATTAAGAATATAAATGTATATAATAGAAATTTATATGAAATGGAAAACACCATTTATGGAGACGGTAGGTCATACTTACGCATAAACGTGGTTTCCATTTTCATATCGTATTGAACATAACTAAGTGAATAAAATATATGTAAGTACATATATATATATATATATCACTAGAAGATTTATTAATTCATATATTACATACTTATTAATGATATATATATATATATATATATAATCATTGTTTTATGGTGAATGTGGAAACGAATATCATCGCGTCGTGGAGATAGTAATCCATACGTACGCATGAGCGACACTATCATTATTTTGATGGAAAAATCATATGTAATTGGATGGTATATCATAAATACATAATCATTATCATTTTATATTTATTATTTACATTAGGTATCCTCATTATTATACCCATCTAAATAATGAAGTGTTTGAATAACAAAATTCACCACGACGTGGAGACAGTAATCCGTACGTATGCACATATGGCGACTTTGTCATTTATTGGATGGATTGAATAATGAATATGGTTGTACCATTTTTATAATAACATTATAGTATATCTATGATTTTGGAGTTATTTTTTTATAACAGAAACAACAAAGAAGGAGGAAGTGGAAGAATAAATTAACATGAAAGAGGTGATGAAATATTTACTTCCTTTTCAGGTTTTTCCTTTTGATTTGATAAAAAGGGATCTTTTGGATGGTTTTCTGACCAAAGGAAAGCCTCTAGAATGAAGGGATGATTGTTGGGAGGATATTTGGGTAGGTTTTGGGCGATCCAAAAGGCGTTGTAGGAGTGAAATTAATAGAAGGAGAAGTGTCCTTTTATAAGAGAGGTGAGGGTCACTTTATGAAAATCTGGGAATATTATTTTATAATAAAATCATTTTCAGTTTCTAATTTCTCCAGAATTAACTATTTAAAGGATAAGGTGGGGATGGGTCAAAAAACTGTCAACCAATTGGTTTTATATATGATTAGGTCATCATATTAACCTTATATTATAGATTTAACTCTTCGTTAAATAGTTTGACATTTACTAAGTCTCTTTTTATTGTAATATTATATGGTTAATAAACATACTATAAAATGCCAATCGAACCCCAAGTGGCTCATTAAAAACACGATTATGTCAATTTTGAAACTATTTAGTATTTGATTTTTTTTAAAGCCATAAAAACATAATCACTTCGAATAAAATTTATTTAACAAACAATAACATGTTATATTAACCTATAAAATTAATTGAATTCATCATAAGCCTCAAT
This sequence comes from Viscum album, assembly GCA_963277665.1. Classification (NCBI taxonomy): domain Eukaryota; kingdom Viridiplantae; phylum Streptophyta; class Magnoliopsida; order Santalales; family Viscaceae; genus Viscum; species Viscum album. The sequence goes on from OY728148.1 coordinate 1,149,419,677, forward strand.
TTACATTTATTTGGATATTTATAATATCAATTATTTTAATATTTCATTAATAAGGTTATTACTGAATCATAATTGTGTTATTAATAAATTATATTATTTAATGTCTAAATATTATAAATAAAATTTCATTATGTAGGAAAAAATTTTATCTTTCTAATGAATATTTATAGTAGAAATTATATTGTGTGTAAACCTATAATAAAAATGGTTTAATTATTAAACATTGAATTTAACTCTTTTAACACTCTTTAAATAAAATAATAATAAATGTCCTAATCATATCTATGTTGACCAAAGAAGGTAATATTATATTCCTAAGGTTGTTTTTGGTCGAATTATACTTATCCAATTGAATCATGACATGTGTTATGGTAATTATGATATGATTTATATCCTTAATTACTTTATTTACATTTAACCATGGAAAATAAAAGTCAAAAGTTACAATTGACCAAAAATTATTTTCTAATTATTGAACCACATTTTACCTACTGATATTTGTCGTATCTCTTAGATTTTGGAAATTCAACTAACATAAGCAGTAAAATTATATATTATTAAATATTGAAAATGCTTCTAGGAGGTGGGTAAAAGATGGTTAAAGTTCGATAAAATTTTATATATCTATTATTATTATAAAATGACTCTAATGAATTGTAATCAAAATTTATAAAAATTATGATTCTATATTAATCTAAATTAAATTAAAATAATATAACCTATTATTTAAATAAAAATTCAATTTTAAATAATAACGCAATGTTTTTCACTATTCATCAAATATTGAAAGTTTTCAGAAAAATACCAAAACGTTAGCTTAAGCTAATTTTAATACTATGAATTCTTAAATGAAGCCTAATTTACCAAATTTAACACATATAATATGCATTTATTAATTTAAAATTAATTTCTATTGTCAAAACAAAAAAGCTGCTTTTTAGTTAATAAAAATTATCAAAAGATTGACATGTGTTTTTGTCAAATTTAAATGTGAAATTACTCATAATGACCTAAATTGTATTAAATGATAAAAATATAACCTAATTATACATACAAACATTTCGAATGCATAATTAATCACTATAAATTTTTTTGATAAAAAAAAAGAAGTTTTCAATTAAAACATAGTATTTTCACTATTCATCAAAATATGAAAGTTATCAAAAAAGTACAAAAAATTTATCCAAACTAACTTTTTCTATCCCACATCTATAGAAGAATTTAATTTCATTAAATGAAATATATAAAAGTTTCAAATATTGGTTTTAAAAAAAGTTCTCCATTAAAAGGTGGTAAAATTGCATTTTTTGAAAAAAAACTTATTTTATCCAAAAAATGAATTTGTTCTTATATTATGTCTAAGAAACACATAATATGGATGCAAATGTTATATAGAGTATATAAGATTAATAATTATGTTAATATTATTCATAACCACTTTTTGAACAGTTAGTTTAGTAAGTTGTGGTGCACTCGAACTGAGTGTTGCAAGTAGCACAAGCTATTTAATTACATTAAGGAGAATGCATACTATAAAATCATAGGGTACTACATTCTCCCCTCCTTCAATAAATTGTTTCCTCGCAATTTAAAATTGTCCTTCAAAAATAGAAGGTTAAAAATAGAAAAAAATCCTTTGTGGAAATCCCACATCAGAAATTGGGTTAAAAAAATTTAGTATTAATAAGAGGGAAAGGAAATGAAAACATCACCACCAAATATAGTGCATTTATTTGGTTTATCAACTATACAACCATCAAAAGAGATTATTTTACTGTGGATATTTCGGGATTAGGATTCACACTAGATGAGTGTGCTAAGGTAGTGACTATCCAATATTATGGGTGAGTTATATCCCTATGTGGGTAAGTATAGGCTAGAAGCATTCACTTGACATTTCAACTTGATGAGGACATTAGAAGATTAGATAGAGTACCTCACATAATGAATTCCTTAAGTCTCTAATGGGTGATGGTGGAGTCTAGTATCCTTGTCACATGATGAGGCAACTCTCTCATGGTCATACATCTAGAATCTATTGTGGGATGATTTTCATATAGACACGTTGAAATATGTTCACATCATGGATCTTCTGCATCTACAGTAGTGCAGCCTCACCATGGTGGAGTACTCATATATTCTTACTAATCTATTATGGTACTCCATTGATATGTTATGAGTTATTTTCGTCAAATATAAGACCTTTGTGGTGGTATTAAATAGATATATTTGTTCATTAGTGATATCACATTGCATTCCCACTTGTGAAGGGTGATTTAGTGTTCCATGGTATTTGAAATAATCCATCTAGAGAAGATGAAAAATGTATGTGCTGGTAGTGGGCACCCAAGAGCTAAGACCTTAGCACCATGTTGCTAATGGAATTAAAAAGAATCATTACATTCCACAAGCCTTATGAGATGTTCAAATGGTGAAGGATTAGTTATTAATGACTCTTTGTATGGATTAAATCATTGTAGTGAGAGGAAGTGTATCTTTTTTTATGGTTGGGGACATCATTAATGTGACTTTCTATCCTATTATATAGTTAATTATGCGACAGTTGAGGGAAATCCTAGTCATACATAAAGGTTGAAAAATTCAGTTATGCATTAATGTGGATATTTTAGTGGTCTTGTTGGAGAAGGATGAGGTGGTCTATGGATTTTCAAATAACCACCACCACCACCATGTGGTCCATACAAGGCTCGGGGTACTAGAGTTAAAGGGTGATATTAGTTGTGGGATATGGATTCCTATGAAACCATGGATCCAATAAATATATTTGGTATGATATTTCACTTTTATTATATATTTTCAATACTAATATATTGATATTCATGTCATTCTTTTATTCCCACATCTCTATTTTGATGCCTAATAATTTTGAGGGGCCTTTTATTGACCCGTGCGCCTGGAGACTCTATGATGATATTGATAAATCATTCCAAACCATGCTCAATACTATGATATAACACTATGAAGAAATAGATTCGTATGTGATCTATTTGAAGCTGTGATGAGGTATTATTTTCTAATCTTATGTATGGACTATTAATCTATTGTCCATGTCCATGTTGACTATTTCTAGAAGAGAATTGGTGTTTCAATAGTGGTGGGATATGATTTTCCTTTTATGGGTGAATATGATCCCATAGAAGAGAACTACAATCTCTATTATAGATGAGTTATTTCAATTATTCACTTGTTCTATAGTGTGACTATTGGAGTAGTTGACTATATGGTCTGCATGCTTAATGTGGTAGTGGGAGAGTATGATGAAATATTTTTAAAGGATGTTCAAGGAATACCTTTTAATCGATAGATAGACATCTAAATTTAATTACACATTGAGATGGCCCAAATATCTATATCACAATATCAGATGGCTCCCATAGATCGTTATGAGAAGAGGGTGTATAAGGTGGACTTACAGAATAAGGTCATTTTTGGACCTCATGTTTTCCCCAAAGAAGCTCCTGTATTATTCAAAAAGATGTTTAATAATATATTGAGGAGATGTTTAGAATTGTGTTTCTTCTACCAGGTTAATGATAAAAGAATTTATCTATATAAAATGATCAAGGAACTATTCAATTATTTGTGATATGAATGAAAATTCTTAATTATATACCTCAGATGAGTATTTCATCACCTATAATTATGGGATGATGATATACTGATGAAAAAAGTCATAAGTTAGTGTGGTCTTGATGAGTACATGGGGATTCCAGTGTAAGATTTAATTTCCCAAAAAGTGTTCATGTGGCTCATGAATTGGATCATTCATCTTTTTTAGTAAAGTTTTTGGGGGTTTACATCGAAGATATCCTAGTGTACTTACAGTTTTTGGATGAGAACATGATACATATGATAATCATTATAAACAAACTATGATAGCACCAAATTTATGCATTGATAGACATGTAGTTGTTATTATTTTATAGGCCCACTTCCTATGGATATTCATCTCCCAGAATGTATAGAATGTTGACCTACTGAAGGTTGAGATAGTGAATCATTGGGAGCTGCTAAAGAGTGTTATTTATGTGCAGAGTTTACCTGGGTTTGTAGGGTATTACTGAGAGATATATACCCAATTGATATAGTGTTACAACACAAAGGACATATCTTATTTTAAAGTGGATTACATTAGTGTTAAAGTAAATTTGTCTATAGTGTTTTAATGAGTTCAGGTAGATGTTTACGAGTATCACCACATTGATATTTTTAGAGAAGGGTGTTAGATATATAATATTATGTGATTCCTTAGTGACCAAACATGGTTCTGTATTTATAAAAAGGAATGTATTGATTTACTATGGGTCTAGTCAGTCAGTACCACAAGATAAAAAATATACATCAAACTATATTGTGTTAAAAGTAGTAGTCTTCACCTGACTAATTTGGAGAAACTATATTGTGGTATAGTGTTATAGCCACAATTATGACCCTGATATTCTCAATTATAACATCTTATATAATGAAATTGTTTTCAAATAGATGATATATAAAGAGATCCTCTAGGACTATGAGTTTTGTATTTTCAATATGTTTGTGAAGGGGATGTGGTGGAATTTTTTTTTCAGTAATAGATAAAATTCTATGTTGATGGGAGATAAATCAGAGAAGTTTTCCTCATTGTCCTTTTCCATTGTGGAAATGATGGAGATTCATATATAAAATTGTTGGTTCTTAAACCAATAAATTTTTAGGATGGTTGGGGGGACATGTATTGATATACCATCTATGAGACATTACTTACATAGATATCCTCTATACATGCTCCTGATGGATTCCATAAAGGTGGAGAGAATTTTTTGTTTTTCAATGTATGCCCAATCGGAACCATGACATTATGGGAGGAGGTGATGATGGTTTTTCATATATCCCATTTTTCAATATATCATTGTATAGAAAATATGTACTATGATATTCGATGCCCTTTTTGTGGCTATGAATGAAGAGAAATGTTGGATAGTTTTTTCTTGATACCTCAATATTTAGAAGGTGATGGTTGAGCACCTAGTTATAGTGGGTTTAGCACTACCCCTTGAGGTGAGTTAGTTGGAGAGGGATTAGATATCCATGGACATCATAATGGGGATACTATGTAAATACATAGGTAATGATTCTATATCGAGGATCTTAGACTTACTCATCCTGTTTGCCCATTTCCTAGAAATATGATAGAAGAGTTTAGAAAAGACATTAGAAATATTTTATATGTATGGGATATATCATATCCATGGATTTCATTTGATTATAACTATTTAATGTTAATATAGCATCAAACCATTATTTTGAAGATTATATTTGAATCCCTTTGGAAGATAGTTGAATTTGGGAACATAATTTTACCCCCAGGCTAATGGAATGACTAAAAAGAACATTAATATAATTGGGGAAATTAAAATATCTTTCATGTTGCCATTTGGCCATTATTAAGAGGAAAAAATTCCCTTACTATATTATTTATAGAACAATATCTTTCATTCCACCATCAGTATGACACCATTCACAGACACTTCTAGTGGACGCTATAGATAACCTATTTATTTGACTGATCTTGGAGAGTCAACACTGAAGGGCTCAAAGTTGGTTTCAGCTATAAAAGGGGAAATAAAGATCATTAATATGCGGATAATGACTATATAGATCTGTCAGATGTCGTATGTGGATCGATCACAGATACCATTGATGAATGAGGAGGGATACCATGTCTTTGTGAGGGGGTCATATCAACGTAGATTACATATATATGGTTAAGGGAATAGGTTTTATTGATATTTTTAATTTCCAAATACTACGTATAGTGTGTAAGGGGGAATACCACTTAGCTATATAATTGTAGTTAGACTAGGTACATGAAGACTTATATAGGGAAAATATGAAGAGGTAATTGAATGAACCATCAAATTTTATCGATTGCATTCTACTAGACATTGAGGTTGGTGATAATATTATTGTGTACCCAATAGAAGTTACAAGTTAGATGTAGAGGATCATTCATGTGTGAATTATTGTGGGAGCTTGTGAATATTCAAGGGAGAAACCATATGTTAGAGACCCAAATGTGAGCATATTATGCTCTGGTTTTCATAAGTTTATTAGATATTTAGGAGGAAAATACATATATTTGAATGAAATTATTGACTATTATTATTCCATGTATTGCATTCAAATATTATATTGATTATTTAATGATCTAAGAACTAAGATAACATGGGATTTTGAGGGATAGTGATCCCAAAATTGATTTTTTAATCATATTAAAATTATTAATATCAAACATGTGTAGTTTTCCAGAAAATGAAGAATAACTGTTGTATAGAGTCCCAGATTTAAATGATTTAGCCTTTATTTAGATCATAGAACAGTATATACCCTAAGACCAACATAATATTTGTCAATGTTGAGATTTTGGTAAAAATCCTTCCTCGACATAAAAAATAAATTAAATAAATAAATTTATATATTTCATTTCATTGCTATAGTGACCTATTTTCTTTTATAAATATATGGTTGTGATAATATATCAGGTTTTGATACATGGACATAATGATCTATAGGGCCATTGGAGGAGAGAATTCATGGCTAACAACATTAGATCACGTCATGATCAGGGTTCATTTCATCATGAGAGTTTTTGATAACATTAATGATAACAACCCAAGATCGTTATTTTTCAGTGATCAATCCAAACTCAAGGTACAGGGTTTTAATATCTTCATTACAAATAATTATATTTTCCTAGTTGATCTCGGATAAATTTCACTAACAATAATTTGTTCTTTCCCAAAAATTTGACTTTATTTACAACTTATTTATATTTTTAAATTTTCTGTTCCCTATTCATTGGTAAAATTATTATATAATAGATTGTGGTTGAAAATAGAATAAGGATGAGGATTCTACATCTCATTTTATGGTTTATTTCTTTTTTCACCGTTTCATTGTACATTCATCATGGGAAATTCTGTTTTCCCATGGTTCAAAAAATACCTTATATTAGATCATTACACGACAGTTTCATTGGTGAAATGGATCCATATCGTGGGTATGACTTGGGATCAACGTTGGTAAAAAGGTGACATGAAGGATAAGTTCAATAAAAGTTGGATTGGAATTGATCATCTACTCCCATTTTTTCATGTTCAACAACAATACTACAAATGGTATATGTGTGAATTTCATGAGATGATTTGAAGCATGAATTCTAGTGAATAATGGTGGAAAGGGATGACCACCCAATATTCCCGAAATTTTAACTATAATAATGGTTCTTAAAGAATGGTTGTCTTGGTGGATAATAACTAATAGTTTATGGAAATTAATTAGTTACACATTGTGTAATTGAATCTACATGTTAGGTCAGAACCTCTATATAGAATTTGGATTACCATGAAGGAAAAAATATAACATTTCCTAATAAAATTTTTCACTCCCCATGTGAGTCGTGATGGAATCAGCATTTGTACCTTTAAATGTAAAAAAATAGTAAGGTAGTGGTACACGTATATGACCTTAGTGTATGCATAGATTCTGGTTCTCAGAAATGAGCATATGTATACATGCATGAATAATTATTCATATGATGGTATAAGGGAACGTCCAAAGTACATTACAATTGAAATAAAGCACAAGTAGTGAATTTGATGACCTCTAAACTTCATGTGTACTAATATACACAACATGTATTTTGATTTTTGCATTCCATGTGAGGAAGCAAGACAAGGGTAGTCCCCATGTTGGCAAGACATGTCATGTGTTCCCTAGTATATACCATATACATCCTTTGAGGGTGATTAGAGATCTTATTGTCATCATTGTGGAAAATTTTGAGATGAGTGTGTTTTATTATTCTATAAAGTTGATGTTACTATTTAGAATTACATCCAAAACTCTAGATTGTGATACCATATAAAATTTGATTCTAAGATATAGTGTTTGGTTTCCCTATGTGAGACTAGAGTTTCATCCTCTATAATTCCGTATTTACACTAGGTGAGGTTTGCAAAATTAGTGTGAAAACCTTGAGAAGGATAGTGATCCCCTTTCTAGAAGGTCATTTCAGTGTGATTCATGGTATCTCTGACATCTTATATCCTCTATAGAAGGTTGGCTCATATTGATTTCATGATGTCTCCCAATATTCATTAGTGTGATCTGCTATTTATGGATTGAAATACTCATAGTCCAATGAGTTTTATAGGCTAGGTCCCAATGATCATGATAACATGAATGAGTACTTGTAATGTATCCCAACACATAGAGTGGATTCTCCCAGAATAAGAATTTATTTGAGAATAAAAAAGTGGATAGAACATTTGTTGTCAAATACAATAGGAGGAGTTTCCTTCTATAGTATATCTGGGTTTTCCATTAATAGTTATTTCCATGTTACAATAAAACAATTTTTTGGATTTTTGTTATGTTTTTGGGGATGATATTAGATATTGTTATAATCAAAATTGAATGGGATATGAAAAACTAGCCATGTCTTATATTGATTAAATTACATATAATGGTCTCCAAATAGGGCCGGTAAACTGTGGATCATATATTTATATAAAAATACTGAGGTTTTTTCAATGGGGTTTCATTTAATAGTAGTCCCCACATCCGGATCATGTATTCCTCTCTGTTGTTTTTTGTTGGTTTCATAATTAGACCATTAATCAATTTTAGTACTTTATTTTCATACAATGATTGTGATATTATATATTTAGGATGCATTGATTTCATTTTTTTTACTTTTTATATTTGTATGGTCTTAGAGATGTGTGTGTTTAAAGGTACATAAGGCTAATTCTTCCAAAGTGTTGCATAAGCCAAGTCGACCTTGGTCACAAGCCATTGGTCAATTAAATTAAAGCTTGTGGTAGCTATGGATTGAGCCCTATAGGGATGGTTTGTAATTTTTATTTCTTCATGAAGTATCTTTTCATGCCCATATGACCTCCCATGATAGAACCTCGGTTAATTATAGGAACAAAATTTTAATCTAATTATCCTACCATTTCAGAATAAAATTCCATTTCTTTTAATTAATGGTATTATGGTTATAAAAGACACGTGACCTTATTTTATTATATTCAATTGGATTTAAATGAATTTTACGTATCATTATCATTGATAATAAAGTCGTTTAAAAGTGATCACATGACTATTGTAAGTGTATGGTTTTAAACAATCCTTTTGAAACTGAAAAAGGAAGTGATGGCCACAACCAGTAGGATAATTCCCTATGAATCCCATTTATCAGATCTTATGATGAAGATATCATTTATGGGTTATGACTTAGACCAAACCCTATAAATGATATGACATCTTCAAAAAGATAGAAACTATTTTCTAGATAAGTTCAATCTCATCGAGGTCATGACCCAAACCTTGTTCACTGAATGACCCTATGAAATCCCCGCCATCGCACACCATACTCCTCGGGAATGTGCTGGTGTAATAAAATAATACATAACAAGACCCTGGAATTATGATTATGAGCATAATATTTTTATATCATATTGAATATACATTGATTCTATTATTGGTCCACTGAAAATGAATTGTAAAGCACAAATAGTATTTCTGGTTAATATTAAAATTCAATTAAGAAATATATTTTCTATGAATTAATGTATTTTTGAAATAATATTATTTCTACTAAAATAAAATTTATTAAATTTCTTTTATTAAATATAATTTATAAAATAATTTTTAAGAAATCAAAATTTATTTTTATTAATGATTAAAAAATATTTTTGTTAAAACCAGTCAATTTTTAATAACTGCCAGTTTTTATTCTAAAAGTGATAATTAACATTTTTATAAAATTATTTAGATAAAATAATGAATTTTTTGAAATAAAGATATTGAAATTATCCAATGGGGAAGATTTTATAATTTTCATACAGATTTTAATTTTTCGGTAAAAATTAAATATCTCATAAATATATTGGGAGTTTTATGACATCATAATGGCCTAATAAGGATAAAAAAATCAATAAAAGGTACATTATACAAAATATATGTTTTTTAATTTAAAATAATATATTTTATTTTATTTTTTAATTTTATAAAGCCTTCATGAATCCTCCAAGACATATAATATATTTTATGATTCTAAAATCATTCCTTTAATGTATGAATCTCCTCTAAATAAGAAAGGGAAATATATTAATATCATATTCCCTTAACCTTAAAAAATAATATATAATATTTCTCTTTTTTAGAAACCACATGATAATCCATGGTATTGTTTGTGGTTTTGAATATTTTTCCCTTTTTAGGTCAAAAACCAAAATAATAATGAAACCCCCCTCCTCTCCTATATAAACCCATCCAAAATCCCATTTATCCTCACAAAAACTCTACAAAACTAGACTTAATTGTTCCCCCTAGTCCATGAGTCATCCGATGGTGCAGAGAAGCTACTAATAATTCTCCACCATTCTTTTTGAGTCACACATCCAAGTAAGTGATCTTTCACCCTCCTCTTCTATGGAACACTCCTTTTATGATATGTATTTTAATTTTAATTTTAATTTTTTTGGATATGTTCATAAATACTCCCCAAATGAACCATTATATTAATAAATAATTATATATTTTTTTAACTCTCATTAATCCATCCATTATCCTTTATATACACTCATTTCCATGGTGATATTCCATAAGGGATTTCTCTATCCTCATTCCCACTCCAGAACTTCTTTTATAGTATGCATCTTCAATTCTATTTAATGTGTTGGGGTATAATGTTCCATAATCATATTTCTATATATTTCATTTATAAATGATGATATACTCCTTTCACTATCATTAAACAATTTTTTTTAATATCTATTTGACGACGCTATGCTGCCGAAATTGAACTATGATTTTCCATCATCTATTAAATACCAGACCCATTTCTCTACCAAGAGAATTAACCTTGATACTGAAATACATCATGTTTGGGAACATAAATATAATTATTGAACATTCCATGATCTCGGAATAACATATTATGTCTAATGATTTCATTTTATATGATATATGTGGAACACAAATGCATGAAATGAAATATTTTTAAAGGATCCACACTAATATAGCACCAATGCATTGGGAAATGTTTAGTATCGTGATACATCATGGGAAATGATGGTTTAATCATTCTAATTCATGTTCAATGAGGTCTTACTCATGCTAATCCATGTGCAATGAGGCAGAAGATCCTCAAACCATTCAGTGAAGACGTGGAAAGTGCATCCAACAGACCCAGGTGGGACATATTTTCTGGCGGTAATATAAATGTACTATACCTAGAACTGTATAAGCTTATGTATCAGGGACTGTTTAGTACTGTAGCAGGTAGAACTATTCATTTGTTTGGGCTTTTGGGCTAGAAGTTTGGGCCTCAGATCCTTCATGGCCATCGGGACCCCCAAGGCCTTTGGGCTAGTAAGGCTTTTGGGCCACCACAAGGCCTTTGAACCAAGTCAAGGACTTCGGACCACCTCATGGACATTGGGTCACCACAAGGTATTTGGGGCACCATAGGTCGTCGGCCACCTGAAATTTTTCTTAACGTAAATGAATACTCTACAAGGATAAAACTCTATATAAGGATTCAGGGTAGGCACATTCACCTAATGGAAACCTAAATCAGATTTGAAAGTGTGAGAGGGTATGGAATATTCCATTGGGACCAGCCCGTAGTTGCACGGTAAATGTATCCAAACTATCCATGCAAAGATATAGAGATAACATCACGATGAAGAAGCTATGGCGGATCATTTCCTTGTAGTTATAGCATTTATATTTCAGATGACCTATGGGTCATGTAATATCTATGTCTACGGGCCCTGTATGTGTTCCCCTCATCCTATAAAAGGGGGACTATCAAAATTCAATATAAAATAAGGCCTTCGGGCTATTCTGGCATGTGCAATGAGCCTTGACTCATTATAATATCAAGTTGTATGTTATTGCAAAATTTCCATGTTATGATTATCACGCTATATCATTCTTTTAGGTTCATGTTTATTTTCTACCCCATTGATATTTCAATTGAATATCAATTTTCTTATTACTCATGTTATTCCTTGTTGATTTACTTACTAAACTATATATGTCACCTTTTTTTATGTATGTCCTCTGGTTATCCCATGAAGTGTTTTGTACGAAGGAATGTTGTTTTCATATAAAACAATTTATCCATAATGATATATTAATTTTTGTTTTATGTTGTTATGTAACATTCCTACTCCCAGATTCCCTATAAATATCAATATTCTGTGATGTATTAAGTAGAAATTATGTAATAAATCATGATAAAATGTCTAATAAAGATTAGGGTTGTTATAATTTTTATAATATGATAGGTTTAGTTATTTTTTAGATTATGATTAGAAAACCCGAGCGAAATCCTATAGAGATAAGAATGTGGATAATAAAAATATCACTAAATTTTGGTGAGTTTAGAGTAAGTGTTTTATAAAAAAATACATCCATGTCTGGATACGTAGAAGTGGATGTGGCTATGAAATAGTGGAATCTAGGGATAAAACAAAAAACATGACTTTGAAATGGACTCTAATGACAACTGATGCACGCCAATGAGCCTTGGTACACTCCTCGTTTGATAATCCCAGGGGATATGCTATGGAAAATACATAATCTCAGTACAAACCATTATTAACAGAACCCAATAAAATGACTAGAAAAATATTTTTTATGAATTGAATCATGGATGACTTAGAAAGAATCGTAGAAACTCATAACATAAGGAGATAAATGTACATTATAATTTACCAATTTACAACAATTGGATTCCCTTTATCTATTTAATTGATTATGATATACATCATTGATATTAAATTTATTCTATACTATGGATGGTAATAGGAGGACCTATATTAACTACCCATTTGAAGGATTGTGTGGGGATTTCCCAAATGTGTTTCCAAACCTTATGAGAGTGGGAATCAACAACATTATTACGATACTCTCTTAATTAAATGAAATTATGAATAGAAACATAGATAAAGAGTATCACTAGACCTACCCCACATCCTAAGAGAGAGAGAAATGCAGTTGAGGTATTCATAGGACAAAGGCCACCTATGTTCAACAGATCATTTGATCCCTTAGTTGTAGAGAAATGGATCATTTCCATTGAAATTATCTTCTCTATCCTTCAATGTTATAAACAATAGTAAGTTATTCCAGCTATTTATCAAATGGAAGGGGAGTCTAATTAGTTTTGTACATTGATCATTAATTTGAAGATTTTTTGCGAGATTGATGCAACAGATTGGAAGGAATTCTTGAAAAAATATTGATAAATTGTTTCCCTGCACCCACTATCTTAAGATGGAAATAGATTAACATGAACTCATGAAAAAAGAAAATTAATGTATTGGGGACTATGAGGAACATATACCCAACCATGTATGATTCATCTCTAATTTTTTTTACCCCTGAATGAGTGGTTGAACAATTCATTGGTGGGATAAGTCATAGTGTACTAAAAGCCTAGGAAATCTGTGACACTAAAATATATGAGGATATTGTATGATATCCCCTCAAAGTTGAGATGGAGGTTGGTGAATCATATGTGAAACATGGGGTTAAAAAGATGAATTTTGACTTTAATTATGGTAGATTGATGGATATATCCAATGATTACAAGAAATTCCCTCACCCTTCCTATCAATTTTGTGGAATGAAGATTCCTGAAAATTGCATAACAGGATCAAGGAAATGATTTAGGTGTGGAAGAGAAGGGAACATAGATAAAAGTTTCTGACAAGTGAATCCCATAAATGTGATATAGGAAACTAATGGTATGGTTGACCATCAACACATTTTCCATTTCTAAAACTACAAGGAAGCATGGCACATTTTGAACTAGTTTCTCTAATTCTTGGGTTTTTGGAGGCAACAAACAACCTCCGAGGAAGCAAGGGAATGATTTTGCCATCACTACCACAAAATTGAATCATGAAAATGATGTGGTGATAGGTGATCTAGTTATTCATTAAGTACAAACAAACAAAAATTTTTTATTCTGGTTCTATGCATTCTATATCCCGAAATATTAGTAGAACAATGCAAATACCACCACAAAAAATGTAAGTAGAGATGTCAGTGAAAACAAAAAATTGAGAATTTTTTACATACTATGAATATAACTCATCCCTTATCATAATTTGAAGATTAAACTTCCTGGAGAAACATTTAACAAATCAGTTGGTGAAATTTGATGAAAATATTTAAATGGATTGGATTTACCTATATAGAGCAAAAATAAAATTCTTGTTAGAGATAAATCACTCTCTAAATGGAAAATGGAACGCCGATTCGATAAATATGAAAGGAGCAGGATGAATGTTCCTCCACACCATCATCCCAAGTATTTATAGTACTTACCTATGAGAATTGGTATCTTTTTGAGATGACTGATTCTATGTAAAAATCCATCCTCGAACACATCCCTATCATGATGGAATTCACTGATGTGTTTTCTAAATAATTTCCTGGTATTCCTCCTAACAGAGATGTTTAATTCTAAAATGATCTTATACCTATGGAGTTTCCAATATCTAAGACTTCATATAGAAGGGATATTGTGGAACATTAATAAGTGATGAAATAATTGTAGGAGAATATAGATAATGGTTTTATACGCCTCAGTGCATCTCTATGGGGTGCACCAGTCCGCTTTGTCAAGAAGAAGGATGGTTCAATGATTTATTTCATTAATTATTGTGAGCTCAAAATATCATGATAAATAAAAAGTATCATTTTCCATGGATTGATGAATTGTTGGAAAATCTATATAGGTCATAATAATTCTCCAATATGTGTATGTGCTCATTATATTAGCATGTAATGGTGAAAGAGGAGGATATCTTCAAGAATAATTTTCGTACACGGCATGGGTATTATTAGTTCATAGTATTTTCATTCGGACTCACAAATCCTCTAGGAATCTTCATGTACATTATAAATATACTCATTGTAGATTACCTTGACTAATTTGAGGTAGTCTTTATGGATGATATTATAATATACTCCTAAACCAAGGAGTACCATGAGGAAAATCTATTCATTTTGCTAAAGACCTAATGATATGATAATCTCTGTGAAAAGTAAAACAATTGTGATCTCTAGTTGAATGATATCTCACTCTTGGGGAATATCCTCACAAGTAACGAGATATTTGTGGATCCACCAATGAAAAAGAGAATTGAGTGATGGTCGAGGACTACATCTGTGATGAATATATATAGCTTCCTTTAGTTATGTGGATATTAACACTGATTTTTTAAAAATTTCTCATGATTTATAAAACCATGTTACAAAACTAACACCGAATTGAGACATGTATTCATGGAAATATGAATGTGAATAAACCTTAAAGGAGTTGAAAAGGAGGTCTATCTATAAGGCCCCAGCCTTAAACCTTACATAATCTTGAGTTATTACAAGATTACACATTGAGGATCTTTTCGGGTTTAGAGTTTTAGAGAATTAGATCATAAAACTTGCATTACATTCCACATATAAACAAAGTGGTTACATAAAGATAGTATTCTTCATTCCCATCAATGGAAACACATTTAAAATAAAACATGGATTATTTCTTGACACATACTTGACTCTATCATCTTATCATGTACCTTTCCCTTGACCTGTGAAAAACATTTCAAAAACATGGGATGAGCATAAAAACTCAGTATGGGTTATAAAAAAAAACATTGAAAGGAATCATGAGTTCATATATACATAAGAATGAAATCATACTTTACCCATAAATCATAGGCACTTTACATACCTTATATAATCATGAATAAATCATAGAAATCATAAGACATAAAGGTAACTTGAGGCATTCATAACATTCTTACGTAGGGAGTAACCCTCTTGGTTACGTTTGGAATACCCATCACAGTATATTCCCTAAATCTCTTCGGAGAAACCTTAACGTTTCACTCCTTCGCGTTACCCAATGCATTGGAGAGCTATATCGGGCTCACCCGCCCTTAGTTTATCACGGAACCACCCGTCTTCATAATAATACCCAAGAACCATAACATAATCGTATCACATAAAACATGCATAAAGGAAACATAACATTTCCACATTTCAATCACAAGATATCAATACAACACAAAAACATTGTGAAAACCATTTTCCATACCAAAATAAAAGAAAAGTAAAACATGGTATTTATTTTTCTTTTAAAAAAGAAGGTATGGCTTGTAGAGGAAGCCGAAACTCAAATAACGGTCACGACGGCGGAGAAGTCGTTGTCGCCGCATACGTACGACAAAAACATTCCCTTTTGTCGTTTAGTAAACGTTTCGTATAAAAATGATTCCTTTTGAATAAACATAAAAGTCAAAGGGGTTTATACACCGTATAAATGAAAGTTGTGTATAAAACAAAATATGCCTCAATTAAAGGAGATTGAGACGAAGTCACATACCTCGTATCCGACTTGACCCGACCGTTCTTTAATCTCCTGAATAATAAACTTGAGTTAATATCTACTTTCTTAAGAACCTTTTTCAAGTTCATTATTCCTTTTATACCATGTTATGGACATCATGTAATCATTTAGGTTAATAATGTTCATTTTGTCGGTATTTGGTTCTTAAGTCAAAAATAGACTTCTCACACTTACATGTTGTTAATTTGGTCAAAGGTTCATTATATCCAGAATGATATTAATGATTTGGATAAAATATACATCATATATATTCAGCATATACATTTATTTATAATATTACATCACATTTAGAGGTAAGAAATGAAATGCACCGTTCATGGAGACGGTAAGCCGTACGTACGCATGAACGCTACTTCCATTTCTATTTCGTATTTTTTTTAAAATGGAATCATAATTATATAAGAGTATATTATAATTCCATTATAATAACATATATAATATCATTAACTTTATCCTTTACACATCCCATATATGGTATTAACGAATCAAATCACTTTCAGGGGGCGGTAGTCCGCACTTCCTAAAATGAAGATATCGTGTTTACCCATAATGGAAACCATAAAGGTATGCCCAAAATGAAAAAAAACAGAAGCTTAAGGAAAAAATAAACATATTATATATCATGTATAAAAATAGTGACATCATAATGGCCACCTTTGAAGGTGTTAAATGAGTGTTGAACAATCATCGTTTCGGGAGGCAGAATTTCGCCATCCACGGAAACCGTATGTTCTTTAACCATTTGATGTAGTTGTGTGAGAGTGTAGCTCAAATAAATATTATAACAACATCCTTGTATATTGAAGACACTGGTTTTGTTACAAAATAGGTAAATAAAAAGAGTTTAGGGGGTTGGAGAAGCAAAATAAAACAAATGAACATGAGAGAATGAATTACCTTAAAAAGTGTAACTCCTTTTGATTTGAGCCTAAAGGCTTCCTTTGAAAGGATTATTCCCAAAGGGAACCCTCTAGGATGAGGAGAGGGATGTGGAGAGAGTAAATGGGCAGGGGTTGGCCGAGCCAAAGGCTTGAGGAGTGTGTGAAATGAGGTAGAGGTGGGGGCCTTTTATAAGATGAGAGGAGGGGATCTTTTGGAAAGTAAAGAAATATTACTTTATTTGAAAATGTGTTTCGGTTTTAAAAGGTCCCACATTGATATAATTAGTGGATAAGGTGATAAGGGTTCTACATCCACTCATCCAATTGGTTTTGGACATGTGTAGTTCATTGATTTTACATTATATTTCCATTTTATTTAAATCGTCAAATAATGATGTCATCGCTGCATCATTATTATGTCATAAATAATTTAATTTATTTAATGTCTAAAAATTATAAAAAGAATACTAAGATGTAGGAAATCTTTTTATCTTTCCAATTACTATTTCTAATCAAATATCTGCTCTTTATAACCCCATGTAAAAATTGTTTTTGTAAAACATATTATGTTTGTGTCATTTTTACTTTTACATTAAATAAAAAGTTATTTATGTCATTTCCCAACCAAAATGTCTCCATGGGGTCCCCAAGTTGACCCATGGCTTGTCTTGGTGGGCCATTACACAACCAATAAGGTTGGGACATGTGTCTAGGTCATTTCATATTATTAAAGCATTATTTATACCTTAAACTACACTAATTACCACTAATCGCGATTAAGAACTTAATAAGTTACTATTCACCAAAAAATTATTATAATCTCATTGAACCACATTTTACTTCTTAATGACAACCATGTATGTCGGATTTTTGAAATTCAAAACACAATGGTGGCAAAATTTCATTTAAACGGAAAATCAGTCTTTATAAGTACCACTTAGTGGTTTCACTATTCATCAAAAATTGGAGTTTTTCAGAAAATTACCAAAAATTCACCCTAAGCTATATTTGATATTCCGAACTCAAAAATGAAGTCTATTTTACAAAATTCAATACATATTAGTCAAATTAATTAATTTAATAATTAATTCCCGCTGCCAGAGCAAATAGCATGTTTTTACAAAACAATAAGTATCAAAAGATTGACACCAGTTTAAGTCTAATTTCAAAGTGAAATTGATTCCAATGACCACCATTGGATAAAATGGAAAAAATATATTCATATTACACATTAATAACAATTAAAAAGATAATCTAATCATATAAATAAATTAGATTAAAAATCAGTTTTAATGTAAAATGCAGTATTTTTCACTATTCATTAAAAAATGAACATTGTCAGAAAAATACCAAAAATTCACACAAAATAAATTTTGATGTCCCAATCATAAAGAATAAGTTTATTTTGACAAACATAGTTTATAAAATTGTCAAAATATAGATTCAAAAATGGTTTGCCATCAAAAGGCAGTAAAACAATCTTGTAAGAATATTAGTGTATTCCATGCATAAGATTGTATTTATTTTCATTTTAAGCCTCTATAACACTATCTTAATCATTAATAGACATAGATAAAAATATATATTATTAATTACTTATTTGGGATTTTACACTATCACTGCCCCTTTTCTCAAAATACCAACAAGAGGGAATCTTTTCTTTGTATTAAGTAATGTTTCAAATAAGGGATTGGTATGCCTGTTAATTAAAATGACAAAATCATTCCATATTCATAAAGGAATGTGAAATTTCATTATCAAAATTATCCCATGAATAATGTGGAGTTAGAATCTATGATCTTTGTGGAGAAATATGGTGGAATTATATCTTCGGGGAGAAGTGTGAAATATATACAGTTCACAAAATACACAATTATATATTCACATAGAAATAGATTAATATGCCCCTTGGAAGATGGTTATAGATCATCATGGATTATGACTAATCAATCCATTATCATAATGGAAAAGTCAATATTTTGGTGGATGATCTATTGTGAAATGACCTAGAAATTATTTATTGATGAGAATTAGGAAGGATATGATCTTCTTAGACTTGAATAAGATGGACATGGGAATCATAATGAAAGTAACATCATCAATACTTTCAAAAGTTTTCTCTACTATATATTTTTGAAAGATTAATGAATTCTCAAAAAGGTTATGTGGGTGTTCAGAAGAGAGTGGAAACAATCATAATAGTGAAATCCTCAGAGTTTAGTGTTAATGAAGAATGAATTTTTATATTTCGATCAATACTATGTGTTATATCAAATCAAGAGTTAAGGAAAGTAATTTTTGGATGATGCACATAGTGTGAATATTTCCCTTCACCCAGGAAACATAACGATGTATTGAGATCACCGAGAGAACTATTAGTTGGATAAAATGAAGATGGAGATTTCTTAATATTCATCAATATTCATAGTATTTCAGAAAGTGATGGAGGATAGGTGGAAGTCGATGGGGATGATGCAACCCTTAGTCATTCAAACATTTAAATGGGAAGAAATCAATATTATCATTGTCATCGGACTCCTGAAGATATCAAAATGAATCAATGCTATATAGGTTGTTTTGGATCATCTTATAAAGTCTGAACACTTCATTGCTATTCAAGATATGTTTTCTCACAGGATCAACAAGCTCATATATACATTAGAGAAGTGGTATGATAGCATGGAGTACCACTATCAATTGTTCCTGCAGGAGATCCATGATTTATCTCAATATTGTGGAAAATTATTTACCATCGTATAGAAACAAATCTTATCATTAGTATTAATTATGACCCTCAAACTAATGGTCAATATGAGCAGACTATCCGAAAACATGAGGACATGTTGAGATCTTGCTCAATTGACTTCAAAGACATATGGGACATACATATTTTTTTTGGTGTAGTTCAATTACGAAAATAGTTTCCATTTGACCATCCAAATGGATAACTATGACTCCATTTATGGGAAGAGGTTAAGAACACCAGCATGTAGGGATGAAGTTGGGGAATGAAAACATCTGTGTTCAGAAATGGTCAATGAAATAGTGGATAAGGTTAAGACCATCTAGGGTCACACCAAAGCAGATCAGATTTGAAAAATGATTTATTCTAACAATCCTCGACATGACTTGCAGTTTGATGTTAAATAAATAGTATCCTTATCATATCTTTGTTGACTATAGTCATGATATTTTCGAATAATATATGGATTAGTCCACGGAACATAATCCCTTATAATATCTTTGATCACATTAGTGTAGTGTCTTACCGACTCGAACTCTCACAAAACCTATCTCAAGTGAATTATGTGTTCTATTTATCCATATTATAGAGGTACACCCCATACTCATCACATGTACTCAATATAGAGGTTGATCCATTTGAGAATGACCTTTCCTGTGAGGGAAATCCAGTGGATATCTTAGATCATAGAGAAAAGGTTCAGTGAAATAAGACAATGGACCTCATCAAGGTGGTGTGGAGAAACCACATTTTTGAAGAAGAAACATGGGAACTAGAGGAGGTGATTAAATTAAGTCACCACATATAATTTACTGTGGGAAAATGAAATTTTGAAGGTGATATTTTTTAACGGGGTCAGGATGTAATGACCCGAACATTAATTTAAAAAATTCCCCTCCTTTTACTTAATTTTTTTGTTGCAATAGAAGCCATGTTAACTTTGTTTATTATATCTGATTTTATTTTAATTAATAATATGTATTATTAACATTGATAATATTTATTTTGAACAGTGATCAAATGAATCGTATAAATAATAATTTTTAACCAATCCTTTTGGACACTGAAAAAAGGAATTGATGGCCTCAACAAGTAGGATCATTCCCAATGAAGCCTATTTATTAAGGTTTCCAAGAAAGATATAATTTATAGTCTTTTCCATAGAAAAAATCCCAAGCCTGGATCCAACAACATAATAATAAGTAATGTAGTTTTTGGAATAATTTCAAGTTCATCGAGATCATGACCCAAACCATGTTCACTGAACTTACCCAAGAAAGCCCCACCGTCTAACACCTAAAATTTTGAGAGTATTCATGTGTGACATAGGGATATGTAACAAGACATAGGAATCATTATTATGTATGTTATTGTTTATAGAATAACGAATATAAATTCATTCTATAACTATTACTTTGTAAATTATTTTTACAGCCCAAATAGTATATCTGGATAATATTCAAATTAAATTAAGAAAAATATTATTAATGAGTTAATGGATATTTTATTAAGAAAATATAATGATAAAATATAGTGAATAAATTACTTTTAATAAATATAAATGATCAAATAATATTTATTAAATAAAAATAAATTTTTATTTAGCTTTAAAAACTAATTTTTACACAATCCAGTCATTTTTAAATAAATGTCATTTTTTAAATGTATAAATTCAATTATTTAGAAAAATATTTAGTTAAAATCAATATTATTTTTGGAATTAAGATTTTTTTATTATGAAATGGTGAATTTTTCAAAATTTTGTGAGACAGTCGGTTTTTTGGTTAAAAATTAAATAATGTATAAATATACAGGGTGTTTTATGACATAATAATGTCCAAATTTGATTTCCTAAATACAATAAAAGGTATCTTTGAAAAAACATATTTTTTTCATTTAAAATAATTAAATTTTATGTCTATTTGATTTATTTTATAAATCCATAATGAATCTTCCAAAATATATAATATATTTTATGATTTTAGAGTATGACTCACATCCACATAAGAAAAAGTAATATTTTAATATATTCATCACTTATTGTTTTAAAATAATCAATACCACTCACTATTTCCAAAAACCATATTTAAAAACCATGGAATGAGTTTTTGTTTTGAATATTTAATTATGTACTCTCCAAAACAAAAATAATAAATAAACCCCCCTCTTTTCCTATATGAAACAACTCATACTCCAATTTAACAACACTAAAACACATTGAAACTCTACAAACATATTCCCCAAGATCTATATAGTCCTCCTAAGTTCCAAAATTATCCTTAGAAGCCTCTACTAATCTTGTGGAGTCACACATCCATGTAAGGGATCTTCTATTGTCCTCTTTTGTCAAGGACTCCGTTTATGATATGTATTTTAATTATAATTTTAATATGATCTAATATGTAAATAAATACTCCCCATACAATCCAATTCATTTATATATATTTATATCTTTATTTTACTCTCATTAAGCCATCTATTATATTTATTTACACCTAATACCAAACCCAATTTCCGTAACGGTTTTCTCTCTCCTAGTTCAAATTCAATAACTTCTTTTATATAATACAACATAAATTCAATTTAATATGTTGGGGGTATAATTTTACATTATACAATTAAATTCCACTTCATGTAAACATCATAAGAGACCCCTTTTTCTCCAATTAGACTATTTTATGAATTTCTATTTGACGTCTCTATGTTACTGAAATTGCACTTTGATTTTCCATCATGTAGTGAATACTATACCAGTTTCTCTACCAAGGATATTCACCATTATGCTCATATTCTTCTCCATTGTGGAATTACATTACTGTATTTATAATTATATTATCATGTAACAACATATTATTTTGAATGATTCTATGTTATATGATCTATGTGGAATATATATGCATGAAATGAAATGTTTATGGATGGTGTTCCCCAATAGAATTCCAATTCCTTGGGTAACATTTAGTATCATGATACATATTGTGAAATGAGTTTTTACTCATGTTAATCAATGTTCAATGAGGGTTAACTCATGACAATTCATGTATAATTATTTTTTACACATACTAATCCATGTGCAGTGATCCTTGACTAATGCTAACATCAAGATGAATGTTGTTGACACATTTCCATGTTATGATAATCAATCTATGTAATTTCTTTATTTTCATGTTTCTTTTGTGCTCCATTGATATTCTTATTGACTAACTAGTATTTTCATCCACATTTTCTTCCATTTTTATTACATTATTGGAATTTATAGCTCACCTTTTTCTTATGTATTCCCTCATGTTATCCCATTCAATGTTATGTATGTATGAAAGTTGTGGTGATGTAAAATAAAATTTCAATAAAGATGAATTGATTTATGATTTATGTTTTATGTATTTATATAATATTCTTATTTACCAATGAATCTAGACATCTAAATCTTCATTGTTGTATTAAGTGATAATTATGTAATAAATCATGCTTAAATGTGTAATAATATCATGGTTGTTATATTTAATTTCCCTAGTTCTATATAGACTATATCTGGTGTACTAAGTGTCTATGTCACATAAACTGAAGATCCCCACTCTAATATGCTAGATGATGAATGCTTGTAGAAAATATCCCTAAGAATACCTTCAGAATACAATACCAATTTATTAGAGTAATAAAACAGAGTAAATAATATGAAAATTTAAGGGAACCAATAATAACCTCAATGGATAATATACATCTATAATAAATATGTATCCAAGTAGCATAAGAAATATGAAATTATTTTTACATTACATGTCAAGGCGTCATAAAAATAATGTCTAAAAAATATTTCAAAAAATGATTCCAAGAATAGACATGAATCCCATGCTAGTCCTAACATCTAATGTTCCAACCAAAGATCTCATGCATGTCTATACACAATGGCATTATCCACAACCTGCACATGATAACGACTAATGTCTGCTTGGGTACACAAGTGGCAATGCTATCCAAACAGGGTGTGAGTACAACATAGTAGGCCATCACTTATGATGTATAAAGTAATATATAGTGTATTACACATTTTATTCATGTAATAAAGTGTTTTAAATAAACATGAAAACAAAATAAAATACATACATCCATCAATTATTGATCTTTCATGTTGTAATTTTAATCATTATTTTTTCAAGGATCTTCTCACTAATTGATCTAGATACAGTCACACCAGGTGCCTAAACCATAGAATAAGTGTTTACAAACAATTTAATCACCTTGGTGAATTCACTAAATACAATGTTTTAACATAACTCAAATCCATGGTCCATTAATAATTCCATGTCCAAATGTTTGGGATGCATAATTCCTTATTCTGACATCTTAGACCATGCCATGAAAATATGTTGGGAATCATTGAGCCTTGTTCCTATATCCAAAATAAAAAATACATAA
Source organism: Viscum album (assembly GCA_963277665.1). Taxonomy (NCBI): domain Eukaryota; kingdom Viridiplantae; phylum Streptophyta; class Magnoliopsida; order Santalales; family Viscaceae; genus Viscum; species Viscum album. The sequence goes on from OY728148.1 coordinate 1,149,444,221, forward strand.
AAATTACATTGGGGCATTAGTCAAGGTGTTCATATTCGATGAATTCATTAGGGGAATACACATTTAGTCTGACTCCCTAACCCATTTATTATTGGGTTGGGATTCAGAGCCTTAATATAACTTGGCATGTTGGCATATATCATCATGTCCAATACCCAACACACCATTAAAATATGTGCACATACTTATTTAACCAGTTTACATAATAAAAAAATTCATTACATAAACCATATAAACACATATACTATTTTGAATCCCCAAATCATTAAACACATTTACCATTATACCCAATTCCCCTTATGCCATATAAAATATTATAAGAAAATCAACATCAATTCATTTCTCAATCCATGACTAAAAACTAAAAAAATACTAATTTAAAATTTTCATGAATCTATCCCTTTAAAACATTCCACTTACTCTTTGAAAACTAAACCATTCCCCAATGATTTTATTTTCATTTACCACCATTTCAGATAATCGTTATAGAATTTTTAGATAAAGGGGAAGCATTCCCAAATTTTAAATCATCCATTGAAATATATAAAAATTACCCCTATCTAAATCACATTGAGGTAAATTCATCCAATTTAAACATTTTATAATGGTCAAAAACATCACATTATTTATCTAAAACCATAACCTTATCAAGATACAAAAAAACTTATTTAAATCATTTCAAAATACCTATAGGATTTTTGAAAAATTCAACAGAAAATCATTTCATTTTACCCATTAACCAATCCCACATAACTAATTTCACATTACAACTAATTTTCACTCATACTTCCCATATATAAACATTTAACAATTTATTTCAGAATTTTCATGGATTTATCATACAAAATGGGTAGCCCTGGGTTAGGTCTAACGACATCAAAAAACCCAACGGGGTCCATAGATGGTCTTTCAAGAAAATATATGAAGTGGATCAATTTTTATAAACCCATATATTATTAATCAAGAAGGAATATAAATATCACATATCTAGACAAATACAAGTAATTAAGACTATTTGTAAAATAATTAAGACCGCCTACCTCAAGTTCATATACCACAGTTCGTCTAAAAGAAACCCTATATTTTAATTAAATGGTATCAAACAGCAAGATATTAGATACCCTATAAAATTATTGTTTTATACTTCTAGAATGAGAGTAAAACACATAATAAAATGGTTATAGAAATTAGAAGGAAATAGATTTGATGACCAAACCGAATCTTTGAATCTTTATCAACATCACTCCAAATGCTTACGAATCGAAGGAGAAACATAAATTGATGTGAAGGGAGATTATTGTTATTTCAAAAATATGGTGGATGTTGAATGTATTGAATAATAAGGTACAAATGTTTTTATCCCGATTGAAAAATATGGAAATTTTTAAATTTTTATGGGGTTCACTATTTTTACACATGATTGTCCAAACAGTTCCCCAACCCTGTGTTTACCTCTATCAGAGTGGGAAGCTTCCCACATGGTCTTGATAGCCACCTATATGTATTCATTAATTGTGTAGAGACCATTATCTGACCAATATCGAAGAGGGTGGGGGGGGGGGTATGACAACATTTTTCTATAGAGCTTACCTTCATGGATTCCTTAAAGGTGCATCCTCTTTAGAAAGATACATAGTTAAGCCTCATGGTTTCTACTAAATGTGTGCCAAATAGACCCTTAGCACAGACTGACCTATTTTCATTCATTATCATAGCTCAAAACCCCAGAACAATCCCAAAAAATACAATACACCTCAATACCATTTAATAAGCCAAAAATATAGTTTAACAAACACAATTATCAAGTACCTACTACCGTAAACGTTTGGTTCCTCACAACTTCACTACGTTATAATATATTTAACATGAGCCATACAAGGTATACACCACTATAACCTCAAGAAAAATTGTTAGGCCTTGGGTCCTACATCTCACCATTTATCCCCCAGTTTTTCTTCTTATCATGGCTATGTTTTCACCACACTAAGACTAAATAAAAAATCATAACCTAATAAACTTCTCCTTTACAAACAAAAATAATAAACTCAATGGTCTTCAAATGATACATCCACCTCAAACTCATCATTACAAACATAAAACTCAATAGAAAATATTATGAATATTCAATGAAACATAAATGATATAATATTCCCTATAAATCACCAAACTACCCTTAGAGATCAAATTTGAACACCTTCAGTCTATTCATCTCCACAGGTGATGGACTAAATCACTTGACAATATATCTCACAATTTTTTTTCTAAAACTCATAATAACCCATGCTCAACATCACACATAGAATGCTTGAATTTTTATTCTACCTTTCCCCGACCAACATTGGTCCACACCATATGGCCAAGGACCTCATTACATATCCATAAATTTTAATAATAACCCAAGAACATTGTTCATATTAAGGTACACAACTTGTCAAAATGCCATCATTCTCCCATCACAAAAACTGAAATGTCATGATGGCCTTAACCCAAGTGTATCCAGCATGAAACAATGGTCATGCCGTCAACCTACCACTTACTTACAATGGTTCTCCCCACCATGTGATTTAGGGCATCCCAAAAACCTTCTAGTGTTTGAATCTTCCACTATTGAAAAGACCACCAGAACCTTTACTCAACTCCAACAACATACCTGATGTGTTTATTTTCTCGCTACACGCACAGATCCTTGATAATTAAATCGAACAAGGAAAATCATCTCTTCCATTGAATCCACCCAAATTGGAAAACTCCACTAATTATACTCAACTAAAGAAAAAATCGTTATTCATCATATCCTATTTCCAATAATTTAAATCCTCAATAATTCCAATCATTAAAAGGAGGTTCCTTACTGAACACTAAATACATTCTTTTTCTCCTATCCAGATCAGGATATCACCAGTCAAATCACTCCATTGTAACCAAATTATAATGATTTCATTCCTTCACTTTACCAAGACATGATTCCTTTTCTCTTATGGAATACAACTATCAGTCAAAAAAAGATACCAGAATTCATTCCCAAATGTTTGTGAACTCCATAGTCATAGAATCTTCTTCTCCTTAAATGACTGTCATTATCTCCATCACCAACTGATATCCTAACCATAGATGAATAAATTTTAATTAATCTGAAATCTAACTTGAAATAAATGAAATAATTTCATCCTAACTAACTCCACATCATTGGACCATGAAGCCTTCCATAGGGTTCGAACATGTTCGTCAAAATTATCTTATTTTATTATCGATGACACTAAATCCACTCCATAGCCTTCTACACACATCCAAGAAAAATGTAACTCTCCCTAACTTATGAGAATAATTTCCCCCTCTTTCCTCATTTATATACAACCATAATAGTAAATCAATAAATTACATGATTTACCCCAAAAGGTGGATACGACAATATCTTATTACCCATAACAACAATAAAAATCAATCATTTCTCTTTTACATCCTTGAAGAATGGAACACAAGGAACTCGTTGACATCCGGTCCATCCTTAGGGACTCTCTAGTAAATGGTCGATGGTGTACTCCAATCATATAACTCCACATTTACTGATCCAAGATAGTCTCTTTCAAGTGGCTTCATATCTAATCTAAGAAAATTATTTTATCTATTCATTAATCCAAAGATCCTCAATGTACTTGGGACAATGTAAATATATTGAGAATTATCATCGCTGGGTAAATGTACACCACGTTTTAATCTATGAACACCAAAACAATTTATCCATCATTAATGTCACCTGCCTCCTTCTGAACACCTTAACCAACCAAATTTCTAGGGCTTCCCTACCAACAAACCTATCATCAACACCCGCCCACCACATATCATGAGGTATTGTCAACCGATATAATCAACACTTTCAGAATCATTACCAAGAATCTGTGAATTGATGATTCTTATGGGATGGTATCCACCACACCTATAGGGTTCTTCCATCATGAAACTAGTTTTACATAATAGAAACAAAATTACCCATCATACAAATGTAAAACTAATCATTCTATCACATATATATTTCTTCTCACATTAGATACATAGAAAATGGTTGGTGATTATCTAGAGACACATGACATCCCTTCTTAAATAGATTCAACCATTATCATCACATCCCAAATTTTAACCATAACAGATCCCTCTAGGTCTCACAAATTCCTATGAATACTCATTCAACCTAACTCTAGATCACATGTGTCGCTCATATCCATAGCTAGGCCCAAACAACATCTTACTCATCTTACTAGGACTCCTTCTCTGTCAGTCCTATCAATATCAATACATTCTCAAAATTTCATCCAAAAACCAAACCACTCATAAAAAATTCCAACCACATTAACATCATTGAATTTTGTGCCACATCTGAAAAATAATAATACATCCATTCATTTCGCAACCATTTTCTATCAATATATCTCAATCTGATTCATTCATTGAACTTCACCAACACCATCTGGCTAGGAACCCCAAGGATATTGACCATCCAAAATAATATAAAAGGATATCTCAAATACCCAGAGGCCTAACTGGAAAAGAACAATGGAATGAAAATTCATTTTTACCATAAAAATATATGGCACCATCCATGCATCTATTCCACTTCAAACGAAACCACTTGTGCTACGCATTCTATGAACCCTGAATCAGAGGGCAAACCTCCCTTGAGGATTCCCTTGATTTCCCAATATTATCATTTCATATCTACAACTGCTTTCACATATCCAAATTCATAACCCTTTTATCTTATCCATCTATCCTAAACCGGTAATAAGAAACAATCTTATTGGGAAACTTCGAGCTTCCAATATGACTACATGTTCCATACACACACGGGGATTAGAAATGGTCAACCTTTATCATAGGTCACATCGAAAGTAAAATGATACCAACTCTCTAAAATAGTGTCCCATCAAGAAAATGAAATTGTATCGGTCCATGTCTCTCAAAGTAAACCATACAAACCAAACCTCAAACAACACACCACTAATTGGTGGAACTCCTTCCTCCAATCAAAAAACACATTACATCAAATTCACCATTTTTAACACCTAATCATAGCCTCATGCCATGGATACACATACAGAATCATCATCACTACAAGATAAAAACCCTATATATATAAGTCCCCAGCCTTAAACATTACTTAATCTTGAGTTATTTCAAAAATACACGTTGAGGATCTTTTCAGGATTATAGTTTTAGAGAATTAGATCATAAAACATGCATTAGATTCCACATACAAAGTGGTTACATAAAAGATAGTACTCATTTTTCCCATCAATGGAAACATATTTAAAATAAGACATGGATTCTTTCTTGAAACTTTCTTAACACTATCATCACATCGTGTACCTTTCCCATGACCTGTGGAAAACATTTCAAAAATTTGGGATGAGCATAAAAAGCTCAGTAAGTGATATAAAAATATGGAAAGGAAACATGAGTACATGTATACATAAGAATCAATAAAATCATTCTTTACCCATAAAACATAAGCACTTTAACATACCTCATCAAATCATGAATAAATCATAGAAGTCATATGACATAATGTTAACTTGAGGCATTCATAACATTCTTACATATGGAGTAACCCTCTTGGTTACTTTTGGAATACCCATCACAGTATATTCCCTAAATAACTTCGGAGAAACCTTAACATTTAACTCCTTCACGTTACACAATGCATTCGAGAGATATATCGTGCTCACCCTCCCTTAGTTTATCACAGAACCACCCATCTACATAAACAATTCCCAAGAACCATAACATAATCATATCACATAAAACATGCATAAAGAAAACATAACATTTCCACATTTCAATCACAAGATATAAATACAACACATCGATATAAAAACATTATGAAAACCAATTTCAATACCAAAATAAATGAAAAGTAAATCATGGTATTTATTTTACATTTTTTTAAAAAAATTATAGCTTGTAGGGGAACCCGAAACTCAAATAATGGTCACGGAGGCAGAAAAGTCGTTTTCGCCACATACGTACGAAAAAAAGGATTCCCTTTTGACATTTAGTAAACACTTTGTATAAAAAAGATTCCTTTTCAGTAAACGTAAAAGTCAAAGAGGTTTATACACCATATAAACTAAGGTTGTGTATAAAACAAAATATGCCTCAACGAAAGGAGATTGAGACGAAGTCCCATACCTCGAGTCCGACTTGACTCGATCGTTCTTTAACGTCCTGAATAATAAACTTGAGTTAATTTATACCTGATAAAGAGCCTTTTTCAAGTTCATTATTCCTTTTATATCACTTACTACCATGTTATGAACACTATGTAATTATTTAAGTTAACAATGGTCGTTTTGTCGATCATTGGTACATCAGTCAAAAATAAACAATTTATAATTACAAGGTGTTCATGTATCCATTATATCCAGAATTATATTCATAATGTAGGAATCATATATATCATATATATCTATTATATTCATGTATTTATAATATTACAAAAAATTTAGAGGTAAGAAATGAAATGCACCGTTCATGGAGACGGTAAGCCGTACGTACGCATGAACGCTACTTTCATTTATATTTTGTATTTAATGGAATGAAGTCATAATGACATAAAGATATATTATAATTATAGTATAATATCATATATAATATCATTAACTTTATCCTTTATACATTCCACATAAGGAGTTAACCAATCAAATCACTTTGAGGGGGCGGTAGTCCGCACTACCTAAAATGAAGAAATCTTGTTTACCCATAATGGAAACCAAAAAGATATGAAATAAATGAAAAATACAGAAGCTTAAGGAAAACATAAACATATTATATATCATATATAAATATAGTGACATCTTAATGGTCACCTTTGAAGGTGTTATATGAGTGTTGAACCATCATCGTTTCATGAGGCAGAAATTCGCCATCCACGGAAACAGTATGTTCTTTAACCATAGGTGAAGGATTGTGTAAGTGTAGCTGGAATCCATCTTATAAAAACATCCTAGTATATGGAATATACTGGGTTTGTTTCAAAATAAATTAATAAAAAGAGTTTAGGGGGTTGGAGAAGCAAAATAAAACAAAAGAACATTAGAGAAGTCTTTACCTTTAAATCGGGTAACTCCCTTTGGTTTGAACCAAAAGGGTTTTTAAAGAGATTCTTGCCTAAGGCAAGGCTTCTAGGATTAGGAGAGGGATGTGGAGAGGTAAAATGAGTAGATATTTTCTGAGCCAAAGTCTTGAGAGGTGTGGGTAAGGAGGTAGTGGTGGGGGCCTTTTATAAGAGGAGAGGAGGGGCACTCTTGGAAAGGTAAAAATTTTACTTTATTTTCAAATGAGTTTCAGATTTTAAAGGTCCAACATTGATGTATTTCATGGATAAGGTGATAAGAGTTCTAAATCCACCAATCCAATAGGTTTTTGACATATTTAGGTCTTAGATTTTACATTATCTTTTCATTTTATTTAAATCGTTAAATAATGAGGTAATCGCTGCATCATAATGATGTCATAAATAATTTAATTTATTTAATGTCTAAAAATTATAAAAAAAATACTATGATGTAGGAAATATTTTTAGATTTACAAAGACTATTTATAGTCCTAGATATCATTTATGTAGAAAAAATTAAATTTTTTTTACTCGGGTGATACATTCTTTGTTATATTTACTTTCATTAAAAAATAAAAAGATAAAAAGTCATTATCACACAGAAGTGATTACATGGGGCCCCAAGTTTGACACAAGGCATCCCATGGTCGTCCATGACACAACCAGTAGTATTAGGACACATGATGGTGTCATTTTTTTTATTATGATATTATTTTATTATCCTTAACTACCCGATTACTAATTAATCATGATAATTAAAGATAATTACCGTCGTAACTATTCACAAAGTCCAAAATCAAAAGAGTATTAGTTACATAATTTTGACCTCATGATTCCAAATATGTAATCCATTTTTCTAGCACTTATTTATTGAGTTTATCTACACCCTTTTGTAATAAAATATGTATAGATGTTTTAGAGAAATGTTTTGGTGGGATATAATGAAACAAAAAATTATAGACTATGTGTCCTGATCTTTTATTTTTTAATATGTCATGGATGAGAGAAAACATCATATAGTATTTGGCAAACCTATTCTTATTATAGTGTGTAAATGGGATGAAATTACTATAGAGTTTTTCTCATAACATATAATGAATCCTATAATGAACTATTAAATATGGGTTATTGATAATCTCAAAACCAAATAATCACATTTACTCTCTATAAGAGTATTTTTTCCTCTTAATCAACTATAATGGATCAATATTAATGATTTTTTATGTCTTTATGGTTCTTTTTTTCCAGTCGTGACTTACTGTGACCCTCATATTACATTAATATAATTTAAGAGTCCATAGAAGGATCTTGATACTTATAATCAATTGAGAATTTCCTACCATTTTGAAAACAATGGAATGTCTGAATGGGATATTCAAAAAATGAAATACATGTTTTGGTCTTGATTACATGATACTAAATTTATGTGGGATCATTATTTATAATTCTAATTTTTTTATTATAATAATATTTTCAGTTTTACTATTCAAATGGAGGAGTATGGAGTATTTTATAGAATGAGATGACATACTGTAACATTTTTTGATGATGTTAGTAAAAGAAAAAATATGGGAAGAAAACATGTTTATGAAACAACCTTAAAAGTAAAGGCAATTATTGATCATATAAAATAATTTCAACCTTGGAAAAAGTGTAATTTGGATAATTAGATGAAGGAATTTTAATTCCTCATGGGAGATCATGTTTTTATTTTGTGTGCCTCTAGAAAATGATTTCATTTGTTTTTTCATGAAATGGAAACTATTCCCCATGTATAAATTATCCATTTAAAATTTTCAAATAGATTACTAGTTGGCAATGCCATTATGTATCTCAAAAGTAAATAATGGGTTCTGTAAATTTTTGTAATGTGTGTACCTTCCAGACTCAATGCATGTGATCACCTGTGCTGAAATACAATATTAACATGATATAACTTAAAAAATAGGGATAATCTAAATTATTGGTACTAGATAGAATCTATTGAGTAATTATATGACTCAATTGGATAAGGCACATTAGATTAACCAAAAAAATGGAGGAAATGATGTCGGTACTATAAGATGTTATAAATAATAACAACACTAATATATTTAGAAGTTATTATTCATGGAATTTTGAGGATGGAAAATTTATATCTTGGTTGAATTTAACACCTAGATTCATTAAAAATTATTTTATTTTATTTTTTAAAAAATTAATCCCTCTGATACCTTGAAATACAGGATATAATGTGTTAAATTCAAGGTAAAACTGATATAAAATATTATTCTAACATGAAAAATATTACATAGCTGTAAAATTGATGGTTATTATTAAGAACCTCTAAATTATGAAAATATTTAATTGATAAATTTGCATAAATTTTTTATTTTTTATATATAATAATATGAATCATTTGAAAGTAAAATATATTTTTTTTGAATATTGGAATTTTTTCAATGAAGATAGATTTTTCACTTCTTGCCCTGTTATGATTAAATTTATTTTTTTAATAATTTATAAAATGTATTTTATAAAATAACCATAATTTTGTAAATCATCATATCCAAATTATCTTTGGGTGAATTTTTCATTTTTTCCCAAAAATATTCATTTGTTTTGTGAATAATGAAAAATACTGAGTTTTATTAAAATCTTTTATCTCTTTTAAAATATTTATGGACGTAAATTTAATTACAGATTGGTTTTACATTAAATTCATTTAATAATTATAATAATTAATAAAATATATCTCATGTTATTCTATTTCATATTTTAAAAATATATTAAAACCATATATACTTATCAAAATATTCTTTTTTGGAAACCCAATTTTTTGTTGCATCCATGGGTATAATTTTACGTTATATTTTTTCAACTTATTGGACATTTATTTGGTAAAAATATCAATTTTTTTATTCAGAATATTTAATATTATCAAAGAAGGAATATTTGTGTTGAAAAATAATAAATTGATCAAATATTAAAAATTAATAATCGTAGTTAAGGAAAAAATTGATTTTCCATGATGGCTAAACTAAAAAATTTAGGGTTTAAATGACATTCCAACTTTCCCAACACCCATTTTCTTGAAAAATTAAAAATAATATCTCTAAGTTTTATAATTACATATTCTATTGTACTGATTCATGATAAAATCATGATTTTAGTTGATTATTTACGAAACAACCATGTCTATCCTCTACAACACTTACAAAAGGATCCCCACTATCCTTCACTATTCTCACCTAAAAAATAATTTTTCTTATAAAAAACATATAAAAATATCTTCCTCACTCCATGAAAAAATTCCAATTTCCCATGGATTGTTCTAAAATAAATTCTATGATTACTTTTGGAGTAATCCTAAAGACACCATATGAAGAAGAGGCAACATTCAAAACTGATCTTATTTATTTTATTTATTCTTCTACCCTGTTAAACTAATAATATGTTAAGTTGGTATAATAACACTACTATAACCTATATAATAGAAATTCTATATTTTTAAATGAATAACCTATATACATATCCTCTTCCATTGAATCAGTATTGAAATCACCAATCATATATACAATAGACTACCACTTTACAATCTAAAGTAACTCATTTTCAATAAACAAAAATCATGGTAAGATAAAATTATTTTTTTAACAAGTGTATATAATATTTATTATATAATTATAAATATATAATTATAATATCACATATACAATCTTTCCTTCCTTGCATGTTAAAGTATGATAATGTCGTTCGTGTGTCTGGCAGACTACTGCCTCACCAAGTTATTTGATTAATTCCCACATATTCATTAACTATAATATAATAATGATAAATTAACAAAATATATGTAATATATATGAAATTAAATAAATTATATAAAATTAATAAATCATTATATTCATTATAGTTTTACCCATTAAGGAAATTATATTATCGCTAGTGCGTACGTATAACTTATCATCCCATAAAGGAGCATATTTAATATCTTATTCCCATCCTTAAATAATGGTTATAATAGTGTATCTACTCAGTAATTATGATAAAAAAATTATGATAATCCTAACGGTGAGGTTTTAATATCCTAATTACATGAAGAAAATCACTCATTACAAAACATGCATGTGAAAATAAGACAATTTATACTTGAAACATTCAAAATAATGAAATATCATTTGAAAAAATGAGGTAAATTGTTATAAAAAATCATATTTTATATTGACAATATGTTTATGGTTCTAATGTAAATTAATATAATTTTTAAAACCTTTAAAAAATATGGTTTAGTAATATTAAAATTAAGGAATTAGTGAGTTTTTGTACTTCCTCACAATATCATTCATTGAGGCATATTTTATTATTGTGAACCTAAATTATTTTATATTTTTTATATTCATAAACATATTCATGTAATACAATTAATACATCATAATTCACGGTATTTTAACAATATTTTTTTAATTATATCATCCTTATTGATGTTAGTTGACCATTACAAAGTGGTATGGTATATCAGCCCAATATCAACATCAATGAAACAAATTTTTTAATATACACATATTCACATTAATGTTTTCTATATACATCCCTATTTTTTTACTTAACATGAATACCTATTTATTAATAATTAGAAATATTTTTTTCATGTTTATTCATCAATGGAATAAAATTTCAATGTTGCAAAAGAGGTAAAGAATTTATGGTAATATCACATTTTCATTTTGTGATTGATTACATTATCTTGAAAAACTCAAATTAAATTGTTCATTTTTAATTATAAACAATATTTATAATAAAAATAAATATTATTTTATTATTTATATTTTTATTTATGAATCCTTATAGGACTTTTCTGAACTATTTTTACTTGAATGTTTTTTTATTAACTAGATTTGTATTGAAAAATATGTGTCCCTTACATAATACAAACTACTGATAATAATGCATATTGTGTCTATAATTATATTTATTTTTTGATATATTATGAGTGATTTGTTAATTCTTTTTAAGGGGGAAAAATTATATATGGCCCCAAAATTAATTGATAATCATCATTATGAAAACCAATTTTTTCCAAAATAGATTGTTTTTACCAATAGTTTTAAAACGAAATATGTATGGTCTTGACAGAAGATGAATCAAGATTCCTGACATCGAGACATTCAATAATTAATAATTTCCTTCATTTATAAATAATTTATTATAATTATAAATGATATTTTATTACTTATATTATCTTAGGGGTAATTTTTCCCACAATTTATGTATTTAATTATATGTGTTTTTAATCATTTATTATTCAATATTTACTATATCATATAAAATTATATTAATAAATTTGTGAAGTAAATGAAAAATTTGTTCAATTATTTATATTTAACTATTCATTATGGCTTCAATAATTTTATTATTCAGGTTATTTTCTAAATGTAATTTTCTTCAGTTATTTACATCTCAACTGAGATTAAACCTTATCAAATTATGTTAGATATGTTACTGATTAAATGTTTATTGTGTTCAATTATTAAAAATAAAAGATTTATTATTCCATATTGATTCATGATATATTCCAATTTATATAATCAATAATGAGAATTTGATACCATCATTAAATTTTATTCATTTTCTTTTGTTATGCAGATTAATCTATTATATATGTTTCAAGAATTGTGAACTTTTGATTTTTTGATTTTTCATTACATTTTTCTCATTGTAAAATTTATATCACGTGTGTATCATAGAGACCAAAAGTACAAAAACAGATCCATTGTTTGGGATATTACATATTGTATTTATTCCAATTTAACAATTTTGGAATTGGGTAAGAGTTATTGTGGTTCGGGTTGATATAATATATTCATTTTCTCCAATTCACTCAAAAATGATAATGACATTCTTACTTACTTGTGGAAAACCACCATGAAGAGGTGATGTGATTCATTTCTCGTCACAACATCACATGGATGGAATGTATATATTTTTATTTAAATATTTAACATTATGTTTAGAATCTAATGATAAATATGAAATGATAAAATTACAATTACCTTCATTCCATTAGGATCAATGAATAATGGAAGGTTACTATTGTGTTTGTACAATATACCATCTCAATGATTGCAACATAGTTTATTTTTCATAACTATATTTCATGGAATTTTTTATAATTATGTTGTTTTGTATAAAAATAATAATTATTTCAGGATTATTACCTTATATATGGTGACATATTCACCGCATTGAACATTGTAAAAATAGAAAAATTATTTTTTAACATATCAGACAAATATGATCAAACTGTCTAATGTGAACATAAATCGTTCTTTTTTAGAATACTAAATGCTAAAAAAATTAAAAAAACTACATTAAAAATTATAAAACATTTAAATTTTTTTAAATAATTCACATGATATTATTATTCTCGATGATAATGAAAATATGTGATGAGTTAGACTCATCATAATGGACATTATATTATAAAATAATCTTATAATGTATTTCTAAAATATATTTTTATACATGTTTATGATCTTATAAATGTTACAAAAATTATAAATTTGGTTTTAATTATAGTTAAAGTTAATTTAATAATATATTTCATTACTCGTTCAATTTTTTTAAGGAATCACTTAATATTGTCAACATAAAGGATACATTACTTTAAAACATCCATTTTAAATGTTTTTTAAAATTTATATTCTAAATCTTTTTCTTCCATTACCACACTCATTAAATTATTTAAAGAATGTATTTATATAAAGTCATATGTATTATAAAGTAAATTCTAAATCTCTTTTTAGTTTATTTTAGTAGTATTTTAGATTGAATATTTTTACATATTTTATATGGAATGGTATATATTTCATTAAAAAGGGAAAACTGCTCCATTTTAACATATTGGGAATCAATGGATTCTCTAACAATAATAACAAATTTTATTTTTATACTCTTTTAAACAATTTATTGTATTTTTTAATTAAAAACCCACCTTTAATATGTTCTAGAAATTTTTATATTTAATATTTTTTAAAAGGTTTTGTATCTCTCTATATGGAATTTCTTCATTGGGATGTGACCATTTTCTCTAAAAATCGCCTTAAAACCATCTATATTACAATGAAACTAGTCTAATTTTTTTATATATATCTCTCACAAATATTCATATCTTATTTAACATTCTTTCCATTGGATAATTCTTTCTATATGCTAATTTCTTCAATTACTTCTTAATAAAATTTACATCGATTATGATATGAGGTATGATTATCCAACCTATTTATTTCTATGGGAATTTATGCTAATGATGAAAAATTTTATATTTACATTTTTGTAAAACCTATTTTTGAAATATTTAACATTGGTAAACCATTATAGAACTCAAAATAATTAGGTAGATATTTTGTCTCATGCGGTCTAATGTATGGTATTGTGGAGTAAGCCTAATCCACTATGTGACTCAATTCACCATGTGATGTTTTCTTAGAATTTATACATGAATTATTCTTATGTAAAATATTTTGATTCCTCTATATTTCTTATGTTTCAAAGATATTATGGTACCATGATATTTTTGGTGGTATACCATGTGATTAATCATGACATTAGGTTTAATGTAATGTATATGATACCTTATAATAGTGAATAGTATATTTTCATCTAAAAATGTTTTGTTATGTTTTTCATGATTTCATGGAAACATTCATTTTTCTCACTTTACTCCCTCTTATTTAATATTTTATAAAAATATTTTGGTAGAGAATTTCATATGCTATGAAGTAAAATATTTATTCTGAGCCAAATGATAACTATTGAAATAGAGAAATATAGTTTATGAATTCCAAAATTAAAATGTTGTTTTATTTCATTTTATATTACCCTTCCAAACGATTTTTTCGCCTAAAATATATTAATAAAATTATAGGGATTTATGTAATTTTAGGGATGATAGTGACATAAAATGAATGTTGTCAACATTTAACCAGAAAATAAAACATGTTATATTATAAATGTCTTGATTTGAAAAAAAAATGGATACTAATTAGAAATATCTTTTTATAATATTTATTTATGTAGGGGTTATCGATTAATTTTCTATAACTCAAAACCAATGAAATATTTTGGATGTATAAAAACAAATTCGTGTCTTTATTCATGATATTTTGTAATTTTTAATGGTGGGTTGTTATATTTATGCTGTTTATTTAACATATGAAAATTTATTTAGATCATGAGCTATGGACATATTGTTCTAAGACTAAATAAATATTTTATATTATATCACATTGGGTTTTAAATATTTTTTTGAATAAAAATTATGTATCCCGATGTTTATATGATATATAGTACACACACAAATATTAATGTGGAAATTCTAAGAAATGTATGCGTTTGAACATTTTTCACTTGAATAATATATTTATTAGTATTCTGTCTCTTACAATGATTTATGAGTTCATCCGAAAAATTTTATCAATTTTTAAAATGATAAAGGATAAGTATTAATGAGTATGATATTATGTTGAAATTCAAGATGAGTTTTAATTAAAAAAAATTTCATTCATTTTATTTATTTCTTATTGTGGGAAAACCAAATACTATGTTGATATGTCC
The DNA here is from genome assembly GCA_963277665.1 of Viscum album. NCBI lineage: Eukaryota > Viridiplantae > Streptophyta > Magnoliopsida > Santalales > Viscaceae > Viscum > Viscum album. The sequence goes on from OY728148.1 coordinate 1,149,459,921, forward strand.
ACATTAAAATGTATATAGTTGTTATATAATAGTTTTAAATTAATTCTATAAAATAATAAACCTAAAATTTATTTAGTTATTCAAGATACTGATATCTTGTCTAAATACAGTGGATTATGTAATATTTTATTGATAGGTCCTAATAGTTGATATCAGAGGAAAGGATTAAAAAATATGGAGCTATTAATTATGTTAATATGATACCATTAATAAATTATAAATTATTTTTTGGTTTAAGTGATATATCATTTAACGATATCCATGTTTCTTCATCGAATATATAAATGTTTATGGTGTGTTCTGACATAGGAATCAATTATGCTGGCACATAAAGGTATCAAGTGGATATTATACTTCCAAATAAGTGACATGTATTATCATTAATAGGAAATAATTAATTTTTTTCAGTGATAGATTATTTGGTACATTATATATGAGGCGACGATATCCATATTAGAGAGAAACCAGATTTACCATAGAGTAACAAGTCAATAATTCTCAATTTGATCAAACATAATCCTATGGATTTCAGTAGATAATCTGATCTAGTGGTAGTCTAAATATGGATCTATAATATGTATATAATAATTGATGTCACGTTATGTTCAAAACATTAAAAATGAAACTCTTTAAATTTATCATTTTGAAGGTGAATTTGATCGAAGGAGTTCATTTATAAATAATATTAAATAAATAGATGAGATTATTTCAATAGAATGGGTTGCATTTTAGAATGTTTTCTAGGGTATATATTTTCCAATGATATTTTCACACATTATGGATATTACATTCTTGTAATTTAGGAAATAATATAATTATTCAGTGTTCATTTGTGAAGAATGTTTTACAAGAATGTCTAATTATTCAATATAATTTATTTGGGGATTCATATTACAATTAGTATATTTTACTTAGGATTGAAACCATGTTTATGAAGATCATTTGAATCAGGATAATATAATAGATATGATTTTTTATTGGTTCTACTTATAAATTTTATATTTAGTTTTCTGAAACCAACATTGCATTATATAAAAATAATATTTAATGGTCACGATGGAATGAAATAGAGATTCAGAATACTATGAAATATCAATATAATCCCCTAAAATATTCCAAATATGTAAAAAAACATTTCAAGGAATGTATTGGAAGTTCTTGAGAGTATTACCAATGTGGTATGTTTTTAAAAGGAATCAGGATTACAATGAAGAGATTCATAAACAATCCATGTATGGGGTAACATATAGCATTCCTATGGTGATATAATTAATTCAAATGAGGTTTTACATTATGATAACATAAATACCATGTTAGTTACACAAGGTTGAAAACATCATGTTAAAAAGAAGAAAAGGTGTGATAAAATCAATGTATACTATGTCAATTGATGGTGGGTCAACTAACAAATTGACCATAGGTACATTACTTATTTATATAAATTTTTATAATTCCAAATATGTCCCTCGATCATCAAACTATATAATTTATGTTAATTTTTTATTTAAAATTATAATATATCCTCAATTAATTAACATATAAGTTATGTTTGAATAAATTGGTTCTTTTATTATAGAAACCAAAATTAATCAGAATCATCAAATTTTCTTCACTTGGATTATTTTCCATACAAATATTTTTGAAAGACCTCTTATAGAGTTTTATATTTTTTATAGTATGAGTTTTATTTTATTTTATAATTCAATCATTCATTGTATAGATATGAGATTTTGGTTTAATTATTTTATAAGAATAAAAATTATCGCGATAAAAATATATTAATTTTAAATGGTAGTGATGTTACTGATCTCATATTTTTAAGAGAAACTATTTTTTTCAGATCAGTTATGCAAGAGTAGTAAATTAATATATAGTTGTATTTTTAATTTATTTTCGTATATTTATTACCGATGGTCATGATTAATTTACTATTTTATTAGGTGATGATTACTAACCAATTTCAAAATCCCCTTATCAAATAGACCAATTAGATAATTTTGAATTGTAAATTCTTTTTCTGATTTTTTATAGTTTCATTTAGGAAATAAAATCACTATGGGGTTCTCCTATTTTACTTCATAAAAAATTATCAATGTTACATTGAATTGGTTATTTATCCTTGAATAACATCCCTCTTAAGAATTTATAACATAAACATCATATCGTTGATTTTATTGATTAGATAAAGGGATTGTATTATTTTTTATTATTATTCACATGATAGATTACCATCAGTTGACAAATATAGAGGAATATATTCTATGGATTTCCTCTCAGACTATCTATGAGAAAAATTAAATTTTGTTTATTCTTTTTGGGAAATTGAATACACCATATATATTAATGGATCATATGATTAGATTTTTCCATTACTATTTATAAATTTTGGTGGTTGTTTTTACTATTGAGATTTCTGTTTACTTTAAATTTATTGTGTATCATGAATTTCATCTAAGTAGTTTTTTTTCTAACCGTTAAGTAAAACAAGATATATGGAAAATTTAGTTTGTCTGAATTTGGGTTATAGTAAATTCCATTACATAGGAATATTATTTATTAATATGGAATAAATACCATCCCTACTAAAAATATAGTTATTGAAAAATGAAAATTTTAGAAAATATTCATAGCGATTCCTAGTGTTAATAGATTACGGGGTTGCTATTGGAGGCTTGTCCTAATCTTGTATTGGTTATCTAACACACTAACTAAGACAACTCAATGGGAATTCAAATTATACCGGATGTAAGTGTGAGATTATTATTTTAGAAACAATGAAGAATATTAAATATTATTAATTTATTATCCCACCATCTAAAAATGGTTATTTTTTCTTCTACATTGATGTTTTGTCAAATGGAATTGGACGTTTTATGATGCATAATGATAACGTAATTGTCAATGATTCATGTAGAATACATTGTCATGATTTAAATTAGCATACATATTATCATTAATAAGATGCCAGGGTTTTTGGAATTATAATTTTAGATCCTTAATTTACATGGATTAATATAACAACATTTACTTTTGATAAATAAATATTAATTATTAATTGTATGAATATTCAACACCAAATATTATGGTCCATTCCAGAACCATAATGGTTTACTATAATTATATTATTGATATATAAGAATATTATTTATAAACAGTCCCCATATTCTATCATATAATTCATCACACTTATCCCCTTATTGAAATACCGTATTTAAAACTGAATTTCAAAATTAGAGAAATTGAAACATAAGAAAGGGTCATATCATATCCATGGTAACAATAAACATGGTAAATATGAATCTTTGATCATATAAAGTTACAATAAAAAATTATGAGTTTGTTTTCATCAATGCTACTTATAGATTTCATCCCAAAATATATAATGGATTTCCAAATGATTAGTTCATAACAATTTATAATTTAACAATACATGAATAATAATAGAAATAAACAATCATATCATATTCATGGTACTTAATTTTATCTCATAAAGATGATTCACCAATATATATAAATAAATCATTTCAAGTTCATGGATTACTATATTGTCAATAAAATCCTTATGGATAAAGAATCATATCCAATTTCTCATATCTTAATAGAGAATGCATCATTACCTATTCTCTATAGTGGATAAATCAAGAAGAATTGTTTCCCAAAGTGGACCAATCACATCAAATTAATTCACATATTGGATAAGGAAATTTACTTGTTTCCCATTATTATATCATTTGAAATAAATTTTTACTGAATTTATTTGAATGATATATATTTTAAGGATAACACATAACATAATTAAAACTAAACATATATGATCCAAAAAATCGAAAAACACTCATTATCATAATAATAAACCACCCTAAATAATAATAATTACTTCTTCATCTAATCATCAACCATATAAAACTTAATTAATATAAAAGGATATTATTATAAATATATATTCATTTAAATGAATCACAGTAATATATCTAGAGTAAAATACTATTTTCACATTGATTTAACTTATTTAATATTTTAAAAAATAAATATATGAAAGAATAAAATTTAGTTGAAAATAATCCTAGAACCTTTTAAATATATCCTAAAAGAATTATTAGTTATTGATGGCCAGAAATCTCATTCATGTCGTCTATGTGAAAACATATATTCCTTTAAGTTTTTTTGTAAAATGACAAATGTGCCTCATTCATTAAATGAAAATATGATTTATTTCAAACCATTTTGAAAAAATTGAAACATTGGTAATAAGAATTTAACCTAATATTATATAATAGTATAAAAATTCAATTATTTTTAGAAAACATTATCATGGAAGAGAGTATATTTTCGACTGAAGAGGATAATATAGTTAGCCTCCCTTCCGAATTTTATTTCAGAATATTTCCTTTTAAATGGGACTAAAATAAAAGTAATAAAATGTAATTTTATTAAATTGAAAATAGGTTAAAAAAATTAATGCGATTATTCAAACATAGATCAGAAAATTTCATCATCATAAATGTAATCATAAGAGATCATGATAAACAACAATATTGTAAAAATAAATTCATCAGATTAAGTATTTTCCTTCTTTATTTACATTAAAAAATATTCTACAATAAATAATGAATAATTATAAATGTATTAGATAACAATTATAATATTAACAAAACCATTTGTGATTAACTAATGATCTTTTTTCATCCCTTTATTTACAATTTTTTATTAACATAACTACTATGTTTGATATATGCTGAATTCATTATGCATGTCTCGATTTAGAAGTATCATCCCTATAAATTGATCATGGATCAAATATATCCCGAATTATAATCATCATATTATTATAATATATAATAACTATATATATAGAGTCTTTTATAAAAGTTAGAGATGCAAAATTGAATTACATTATTCATAGAGATGGTAGGCTTTATATACAAATGATTGTTATTTCCTTTATTAGAGAGATAGAATCAAAACTGTAATTAATAATTAGATTTTAAATGATAATAATTATATCATATATGTTGTATATAATCTATCTGTATTACCTTCCATTTAAAATAAAATGAAAAAATTAATCAAATAGTTTTTTGGGTGTGGTAGTCCACTGATACACATGTGTGGCGTTATAATTTCAATGGTTTTGGAGATATAAAATCGATATGTTATTTAAATAAATTTTACATAATTATTTTATAAATCCATATATATAAATTATACCCTTAATAATATACATCAATGAAATATGTTGATTGAAAATTAATTACATCACTATGCCCAGACTAGAAGACATATGTACACAAATTAAATAATTAGACATCCAATTAAAATGAAAATAGGCTGAATTATGGATGTTTCATAATAAATAAAATCACTTTATATAAGATAATTAATTTATTATTTTATGATGAATTTCACACCTGTATGGGAAGCATAAGATGAAAAAAATTGAACTTGTTCATATAAAATTGTTTCAACTTCTTTGGCATGCCTCATTTAGATCCATTTATTAAAAACCCATGGAATGTAATTTTATTAATAAAATGACCCATAAATTATATTTATGGATTTTGAGAGTATATATTTTTGGGTTTTTATTGACAAAAGACTCAAGGTGGTGTAAAGAAGATAATGGATATGATCCATTTTATATGTTAGGGGAGTGAAAATCTAGGGATTTCATATGATAATAAATTTAAAATTATGTAATTAAATATAAATATACATCAATGTGGATATATATTCTAATATATGGTAATTTTAGAAATACCATCAATAAATGAAATTTGAAATAGATTAAGTGATTTTATAAATAACATCTTTTTATTTAAATCATCAATTATCCTATAAAAATATTATTCATTGTAACAAAAGTTTCCCTCTTAAAGAGATATAAATTCACTTATAATATATAAAAAGGATTATAAATGGATAATGGATGAAAATATGGAGCATATCATATCACCATTTCCAATTCCCATAATTTTTCTTATTTTCAAATAATATTTCAAAAATATTTTTTATAAAATATAATTTATATCATTATTGAAACTATTAAAATCATTTTAATTGAAATATGTAAATAAAAATATACAAATTTAATAGAGTTCTACAGTAACAAAAAAAATTTACATCAATGCTTAAAGGAGTCTATTTTCCAATTATGGGGAGGGGTGAGGTGAATGGTGCATATAAAGCTTGGCTTGTCGGGTTCGGGTCGATGGAGACGCCTAGTGATTGTAATTCCACATTGGAAAGGTTAAGATTTAGGGTTCATGATACTCATAATGATTCTTGTACCATAGTTGTAGTGGTGAAAGTGGGCTATTTAAATTTTTGCTCTTTTAATTTGAATACTAATGCGAATAACTGTGGTGTGGTATAAGCTGTAATGGAACCTTGCATAAGAAATTATACGTGTATAAAGGATGTTAATCTAGTTCATATTGTAAATAATGGTGACACGAGTCATATGATTTCATGAAAGGAGTTTATTCAAGATACATTAAATATCTACAAATTATATATTATATCAATGGATGTCATTAATACTGGTGGAAACCCTTGGAAGGTTGATAAATTTGATGAAAAGATAGTCTCTATTAGGAATTCATCAGAACATAATTGTGTACCCATGGGTCAGGTCTTTTTCCACATCAATTTCTGATTGGAGGAGAAAAATCACATGGAATGGGAGGTTATACAAATTTTGTTGAATAAGATATGACCTGCATTCAAGAATGAGATTCCGGTTTTAATTAATTTTCCTTAAAAATACCTTATTCCGTATTTGGATTAAAATTATTAGACTCAATTTTGTTATATGGAATCCTAGTATTCTTTTTAATATTTCCTATGATATTAGTTTTCAATCAAAATTGATATAGCTAGGGATATATCAATGTTTAGGTATTTCTCATGCACCATGGTAGAGGTTTACCTAAACATGTACTTAATTCACAATATAATGTTCCCATATTTTGATGTTGATATTTTTATTAAGTGTAATATGAATGACTTCGTAATTTTTATTCATAATGTCAAAAAATTGGTCATATAAAAGACGAATACAATAAAAAAATGGTTTTCTCCTATTTCAATGAAAAATAGAATCATAAGAATTCTTGTAGAATGATAATGAAGGTCCAGGATGACATGGATCTTATTGAAAGCAGATAGAAATATAAGAATAACACTATGTTTCATGTTGGAACTAGAAATCAATTATAAGTCATGAATTCTAGTCCCGAGGGAATGTCACATCATGATAAGAAGACAAAGTAGCCGGGTACTATTCATATCCTGGATGACAATTTACATATAGATTCACCTAATACTAATCTTGGTGATGATGGTATGTAATAGCTGGAATTTGTTTCTAATGCGTAAACGCATATGGACTTGTCAGGGGGCATATCTACATACTCTCTTTTGGGGAAATAATTCATGATGCTGGTTTATTTTCAGAAGGGAGGTCACATCTCTACTAGTGAAGGGGTGAAGGCTAGTACCCCATTGATGTCATTTTCTAGTGCTGGTCATGCCTCATTTAAATATGCATTTTTTCGGTAATTCAATGGTAATTGACAAGGTGGTATTTACTCCAATTTATTATAAAGAAATCCATAAAAACCCTATTCTAGTTTACCATGGACTGTTACAACCATATCTTATACAAAGAGGTAAAATGTAGATATCCTCAAGATATTTAATAAAGGAAAATCTCAATTTGAGTGTAAAATTGTTAATGATTTTGAATATGGGAATGACTTCCCTTATTAAAATATTTAAGTTTATATTATAATGGATGTGGGAATTATCTTTTGTTTGACCCCACCTATCAAAGTATTGTTATCATTCTTTTATTTTAATAATTTTTGAAGCTTTTCTTCTGACTGGACTTTTCCAGCACAATTTATTTTATTATGATAATAATTTATTTAATAATATTTCATACTTTCATAACATGTTTTTTAATTATATAATCACTATAAATTATAACTAAATTAAAATCATCTAAATAATTCCATTATTCACAAACAAACATCATTTTCATTTATAACTTACATTTTTCATTATCTGGACACATATGAGATATTTGAAAGTAATAGAGTTTCATTTAGTATTTTGCATTCCATTAAATATTATAAAGTTAATTTTCATGGAAAACTGTCACAAAAATAATATAATTTTTATCCAAAGTATATAATGCTCAATTTTCATTAATCTATAAATTATTAAGTTTAAAATGTGGACATTAACACTCAGTTTTAACCCAAATAAAATCATCTTAAATTTACCAACAAAACAATATTGTACTATGGTTTCTGTTCATATTTAGAGAAAATATTAGGGAACTATTTGTATATTTTGAACCTCATGATTCAAAATATGGTATAAATCTCTTAATATTAAATATATTTATGTTTATAGATTTATTTTAACATAAATATGTAAAATTTATTAAACTCTGTTTTCCAAAAAATCATCACTTAAAGAGTAAGCTATATTTTTATAGAAAATCCAACCAAAAAACTAATTCTAGTGGGAAAAATTGGATTAATAATTATAAAAGATAATTAATAATTATTTTAAAACATATAAAATTAAAGTGGTTCTTATAAAATTATCAAAGATAACTCATTTTTTTAAAAAATATTATTCCTATCTATTCATCAATTACTAATTATTTTTAAAAATTCTAAAAAATTTAACCATAGTATAATTTTTATATTTTAATATAAAAAAATGATTATTTTAATTAGTGATCTATGACTATAAATAATGAATATAATATTTTCTACAAAAATAAATGAAAATAATTTTTGGATAAAATGTATTTTTAAAGAATAGTATGAATTTTATAAAAATTGATTGTTTATTTCTAACAAATTAATTAATGAATATATATTGTCTATAATTAGATTGTATAATTCATTATGTTTTTACTTCACCTCATACCCACTAAATTAACATCTGGGTTCCAAAAATGTTTAATCTCGTTGTTGCGTGTCTTATATGCTACCGAACATAGTGTTATTATTTTCATATACATGGGTGTTGCTCCCCTCCCATTAATTTATAAATTTCAACAACACAATTTAATTATGTGTTTGGTAATAAAGTGTTTCACTTTGGAGAATTCATTTTTTGAAAAACCACATCATAAAAAATTTATAACAAAACACACATTAAGAAATTGGTTATATAAAATACATTGTACTCCTCAATGGAAACATAATAAGGATTACAAATAATAGAATAATAATGGAATGAGAATTTATCAATGCGAAAGAAAAATAAATGTCTGAAATATGATAGAGATTTGTTGATGAAATAGAGTAAAAGAATGAGAATGGTCGATCGAATGTTATATATCATAAATGTAAATATCAATGAGGTGTAAAAGAGACGATTGATTTTTCAAAATTGATCAGAATATGATAAGTTTTTTAATTCATGGAAATCATCCAAATGTTGTGTAATGTCATTACTATATAGAAGAAGAAAATATAAAAATATATTTTCTTGAAAATTATAATTTAATCCTCTATTCATTTTCAACCACTAACATTTCATTTTATCTAAATTATGAGTATTTAACATTAATTTTTATTATTATTTATGCACTAAAATAAACTTTTAATTGATCATAGGAGTCCACAAAAGGATATGACAAAATTCATCCAATAATTATACATTAACCTATGTGTAAATGGTTAAAAGATGTTAAGATGAATCCCATAATGATAAACCATAATAATAATCTCTGAAGATAATGTTTAACATAAATAATTTCATAGATAAAGAACCCTATGTTAAATTTACCTCAACATCCATAACATTTAATAAATATTAAACCCCAAAGGTTATATCATATCTATTAAGTTACATACCAGGATATTGGGTTCTATTTTTTAATATAATCATTCTTGTTAATACACACATTAACCCTATGTGTTTCATATACACAACCCTATGAAAAATTTCCCAGTATATAATTAATCACCATGAAATATAACTATATAATCTTATAATTGAGAGAGAATCAAAAAATTTCACGATTCATTCTTTAGACACTGACATGAATGTTAACCCATATCATGATTATAAATGTATTAAAAATATCACCTTATTAATGAATCAATTTTTAACCATCTCATTTATCAATATCCCATAATCATATAATAAAAAAATCAAAATTATTGTTTACTATTAAAAATATTTTTCTTCCTAAAACAAAGAAAATATTTCTAATTGCATAAAATAACTATATATAAAATCCTAGAGGAAAAAATAAATTTTTAAAAAATAACATTCTCTATTTTTATTATATAGAATCAAAAATTATAGAATATATTATATATGTCCAAAAATAATTTATACTCAATAAATTGTAACAAAACCCACATAATCATAAAATCAGAAATTTTCTCAATGGTCATAAATAGAATCCCATTTAATTAATCAATGTCCGTCTTCTATTTATCCGAACTAAATATTAATAACTCAGCATCATGGAAATATTAATGGTTGCATTTATAATAATCATTTTTTCTCCTAATATATGACATTAACACAAAATACCTTCTTTAGGATATCAATAACATTAATAAAATCACTATGAATCCTTATAAAAAACTAATGCAAAAAACCTCTAAAAAGTCTCATGATTCTTAAAACGTAATGGAATTGATAAAAAAATCATCAATATAATTCATAAGCACCAATACATAAAAACATCAATCATTATAATTAAATTATTAGTGTTAGAATGATCATTACCTTGTCTAGGAATTAACAATTTTATATTGGAAATATCATGGATAATACCAATATTCCCTACATTTAATACATTTAATTATAAATGGTAGATTATGATTAACATCAACACCATCTATTGAACTATTCATTTTTTTGGGACATTACTTTTTTTAATGCCCTTTTTCCACATATAAATAATATCTTCATTTAATTGATACATTTGATTTACTTTTTTCATATTCTCATAATGTATGAATCTAAATTTTTCTTTCCTGCATTAACATCATCAAAACTTATTTTATAGTTATTATATGTGCCAAAATGCTCATCCATGTTGATATTAATAGTCATTTTATGAGATATATAACATGACATAAACACAAGTTCTCTTGTTCCTAATCACATTTCACTTAGGTTTTATGAAGGACAATCAATCTATTTTCCATTACATTTAATGTCCAAAAAACTACTAATAGTTGAACCCTTAAACTAAAATTGAAAAGTACAATTGGAGAAAAGATACACATAATGAAAAATCATATAATCATGAAAAACATATCATATGATGTCTACATCAAAATTAATTTTTTCAGTATATGAATCCTTAGGTATAAATGTGGACATATTTTGTTATCATGTATTCAAAATCAATATAATGGTTTGTAAGAATGTTATAATTAATCCTTGAATATAAAAAAACTATCAAACTCGGTGAAAAGTACAGGAACACTGACCTTATACCATAATTTTGGTTGAGATATACATGATAAACTCTTTTCTAGGTTACTAATTCAAAATTAATTTGTGTGAAAATGACATACCATGGTATTTTGATGTCATGAACCAATATTTTACGTCATCCAAACCAGTTCCTAACCCAATCTCTGACATCGACTGAAGGATGTTCTCGATCCCCATTGGTTGGAAACAAGTTCTGATGTATCAATTAAACTTCATGTGGAAACATTTACTCGATTTCATTATCATAACCATCCATAAAAACAAATAAACCAAAACTGAAAGTATACAACCAAACATAGAATAAACAATTATCCATATTTAATATGACTACATTAGATAAAAAGTGAAAAATAGGCTACATCAAAGGAGAACAAATTATCCCAAGAATCATCATAAGTCAAGAGGATCATCACCCTCAAGCCACGACCAAGTGAAACACACATGGATAAACCCTATAATCCCAAACCACTATCTTCAAACATATTGTCCTTACCTATATCAAACATTACAAAGTCTAAATACACTGAAATGTGAAAGTAGGGTGTGAGAGACGGCTGAGTAGGACGCCTCCCAATTAATGATTCCATGATTTAAACATTATATGATATATAAAATTTTGTGTTTTATATAATAAATACAATAATCATTCATGGAAGGAAACAATAACATAAATCATGATTTCTTTTGAAATAACCATAAAAATATACAATATGTCGGCAGGTTGTGAGATATCACCATAGTGAACTAGTCATTGGAGAACCTTATAAGAACATTAATTCTATGAGATTATAGGTAAATATTGTCTCAGTGAAATTGTGGTATAGAAACCATGATAACATATTTCTTGTGAATGATCCACAAGGATGGGAAACATCATGGGACTAGTGGCCTTTAATCATCATAATCATTAGATAATGTTGTTGTGTAAGTTAACCTAGGTGAAAAAAAACATTATCCTCTTCCAGATAACCTATCATAATAGTCTTTGACCACCCACCGCATTACCCTAGTTTCCCTTTATTCTCAATTATGTTCCACATATCATATAACCCACCAATTTCACAACATTCTTTCCAAAAAATGCAACACACAAAATATGCCATCACATGCACACCAAAAATCATATTTTAAAATCATAAGCACACCTATAGAAATTCAAAACATTATTCCCATAACTTTCAAAATTTAATAAAACATTTTCACAACTTATAAAGCATCGACAAGAGGTAAAACAAGATTTATAAAATAATGATTCCCATTTTCATATAGAAAAACAATTTTCAATCCTAATAAACATCAAATCCTATCAAAACCCCATTTCTCACAACACACATAAATCATTGAACATCCAAAAATACTTAGGAAATCATTATAATTTCATAAAAGTGTGTCTAAGCATGGAATCACCACCCCTAGATGTAGAAATCCCTAAACTCTGGTGAAAAACTATAACCACACCTCAACCGCAACATAATGAAGCGAGATCGACACTATAGTATCAAGATAGAACTATAAGAATCATGATCAAACCTGGAAATTATATCTCTTCCCACTTGAAAAGATAATACCAAATGAAAAAGGGATAAAATTATATATTTTAAGGTAGAAAAAAATGTTTAAGGTGAATTACTTGAAGAATCATTGAGTAATCGCACCAAATATGCCAAGAAATCGATTCTCTATCGGAGGATGAGGGATGAGGGGAGGCACATAAGGAGAATAATATAGAGTTTGATGAAAAATATGCGTTTTAAATAATAATATGGGGGATAGAGAAAAACAAAAAACCAATATTTAATGGGCTTGATGGGATTCAGGGTTAGTCCTCATTGTTTTCAAAAATTGTGCATTGATCGTGCTGCACTCAGTGTCTGAAGCAAAACCTACCCCATGGCTACAACACAATCTGGATAACCATGTTCCAACCATTTGGTAGTTTCTACGTCAAAATTTCCATCTAGCATATGGGTATCTAGGATGAGGTGCATGGCCATGTGTCTGTCGTTTGCTACCTTTTACCATACCCAGCTACCTACCACGTGATTAGCTAGGCAGGGTGCACTGTTACCACTAACCGGGTTGCAACCATGAGCCATGGTATTCCCACCCAACATTTTCCATTTTTCTCCAAGACTCAAATTAAAGATAAAGTCAAAAAGGTAAAATGTTATTAAATAGAAAAATACCTCAGAAGAAAATCATAGATGGGACAATTCTCCCCACCATGAAAAAATTTCTTCCCTAGAATGACAATTCGAACCATAACAAAAAAATTAGAATGGGTACTATTTCTCAACCCAAAAATTCTTCTCCCATATCTCATTTACATCATTACCCTGATGCCAATGGACACTAACCAATTACATAGACTTCCTACGAATCAATTATCTTTAGAATCGTCTATCTTCAGTGGCCATTAAAAAAAATAAAAATTGTGTTCTATCAATAATTCACTAAAATTTGACACATGATATTGCTCTGAATTATATTTCATAAACTAGAAGACATGAAATAAATCATGAATTGATGTCAATTGAGATTGAAAATCTAATATGTATTCCACATTACCAATGTTCTCTATGATTTCGACAAGTCCAACATAACTTTTCATCAGCGTCCCCTTCTTACCCAATTGATGATGACCCAAATGAGGTCTCACTTTCAATAACACCAGTTCAAAAATGGGAAACTCAATATCTCAACTACTTTGATCTTTATAAGATTCATTCAAAATATGATATTTAAATAACCACTTCCTTTCAAAATTATATTATCATATGTTTATTGTACTATGAACATTCCCAGTAGTGAGGTCTCACCTATCTAATCCCAACACAAAGAAGACTGACATGGACAACCGTAGAGTTACTCAGAAAGATCTATCCAGATAGAGGATTGGTAGATGTTATAATAAGTAAATTGGACCAATACCAAATGGCTATCCCAAGATCCCCCAAAATCCAAGGCAAAAGCTCAAATCATGTCATCCAGAATATGGTTTTCCCGCTTTGTCTAACCACCCATTTGAGGACGTTATGTCAATAATATCTTGATTTTTGAAAAATGCCTTTTGAAGGTCTTCGTAGAACCAAGAGGCAAATCTGGGGTCTCTATCAAAAACCATTTTTTAAGGAACACCATATGTCCTTACCAATTCTTGAACATATAATCGACCTAGATCATCTAGTTTCACTGAATCATTGTTCAAATTGAATTGGTTTGATATGGTCAAATGGTCCTTTACCACCCAATCGGTGTTCCTTACTCAATGTGTGAATGAAAATCCAGTAATAAATTCCATGGAGACCTCATCACACATACATGTATGAATATGTAATGTATGAACCAAAATGGAGGGTCATTGAGATATACTTTCACTTGCTGACACATATAAGTCCTCGATATGAAGACAGTTATGTCCTGCCTCATACATGGACAACAAAACTACCAACAAAAATAAATGTAAATCATGGTAGCTCTAGGATGAAAATCCCACTAAGAATGGTGGTTATAATGAATAACTACATTCCTTATTGAAAAGACACCACAAAATGCCCCTTGAAAAAATTGAACTTCCATGGGAGACAATGACCAACATCCTGGAGTCTACGTAACATGAGGAAACTGCATATACAGATGGAATAAATCACCCCCAGGGTTTTCTAATTGAATGATCTATAGAAGAGAACGAGAAAACGCAACACTCTCAAGGAACACATCTCCATTGTGCTCCTCAATTACCAATTGCACCTGAAAAACCACATTAATGTCCCCTCATCATTTGACATCCTCAATTCATGCACTGGAACATTTCAACTCTTGGGGCTAGCCATGACATTACCCTTGCTTTGTGAAAAGACAATATCAAAGTCTGATCACTTTTTATATTTGACACAATAGTTCAATATTATGTTTAGTTCCTTTGGTAGAGGATGTTGGATTTGATTTTATGATCATAGTAGACATAAAATTTCTCCTTAAAAATATAATGAGTCAACATCATTATGGAATGCATCACCACTGCTAACTACTGGCCATGGCTTGGGTAGTTCATTTTATGAGTGCAGTGGTGGGGAGATCCATATTCCACCACATGATCATCTTTTATAATCACACAACCAAGTTCCACAACTAGAGAATTTAAATAATCCACATATCCCTTTTCTGATTCTAAAAATATATAAACAGTTGTAGTTTTAAACTACTTCATTATGTCTTTTTAATGCTACCCAACATTCCAAGTTCCATTCAAACATAGCATCTTTCTAGTTCAAAACTATCATGGATGAAGTAATCCAGGAGAATTACCAAATGAACTTCCTGTAATAATTATCCATTCCAAGAAAACATCTAATCCAAAACACGTTCCTCAACTTCTCCCATGACATAACTGTACAAATCCAATCAGTGTAACTCAAAAATCCTTGTTCTAAGATCACATGGCCCAGAAACATCACCTCCCATAACTAGAAAGTTCAATTTTTAAATATTGAATAAATATGATGATCATAAAGTGTTCTCAATACAATACTCAAATGATTATCATGGACTTCCTCCAATATAGAATAAACTTAAATGACATTCAAATATACCACAATAAAAGTATCAATATACTGGTGAAGCACCTTATTCCTAAGCATCATAGAAATCGTTATAACATCTATCAATATATAAGGATTGAACAAGTACTAAATGTTGTTGTACCTACATCAGAAAACTTTCTTCAAAATATATCACCTCCTTCGCACAAAATTGGCGGAAACCAGAACGAAAATATATCTTAGAGAACCATTGTTCCCCTTTTATCTGATCAGAAAAATAATTAATTCATTTCAAAAGATAATTTTTCTCGATGATTATGTTATTAACATTTTTATAATCTATAGACTACCATAGATATCCATCATCCTTCACTACAAGTACGACTGGGTGGATCAAAGAGAGATTATTCGGAGAGTGAACCATTTTTATTCAAAATCGACAAGTTTTATATTTAATTCCCTCCACTAAAAGTGCCATATGATATGAGGGAAGAGATATAGGTTGTTCCCCTAATTCCAAATCAATTGAGAACTCCACTACATTATCAAGGGGTAATACATAAAAATCCACTAGAAAAACATCAGGACATTCCTCCACAATTGGATGTAATCCACCTTCAATAGAGCCACCACCATCCTCCATCTTCAACATTGATAACTAGAAAACATGATTTCCAAACTCTTGGATTGTAGGATCAACACGCCCCAACCAAGGATCACATTCTCCTAGGAAAATTTGTGTACTCCCATTAGGTTCCATGAAACATACATAATGATAATAATAATTAATATGCACATGGAAGTGCACCATCCACCAATAGATAATGATTCAGTAAAATATTTCCCTATCCAAGACCATGAAATACTATTCATCTCAACCCCTAATACAAAGAGTATACAATATGGGAACTAGATACCATTATCATTCTTCCTACACAATGAAGTTACTAACTACATCAAAAAACATATCAATTCGGTTGGAAAATGATGAAATATCACAAGGAGGGTATAGATAAACGAAGTAGAAGAACATATATAAAAAATAGCTTCTACATAATATGTAATCATTATGACATCTCTAACTATCGAGGGCCCTATTTATAATCCGTCTTGGATCATGATCCACAAAATAAATATATCTAGTCTATTCTAAAACCTAAACACGACCAATAACCTTTTCCTCTACCAAAAAATTACTCTGACCAGAATAAGATCTGCTTCTACCGCCGCCATCACTGAAAAAATCTCCGACCATCCTAGATTGTTCTGACTTAGGTAACAATCACATTGCAGGCACAGATCCCTCCCCACTCTCATATGAGCACATAACCCTGAAAAATTATGAAAGTATCACACAACCCCACATTGAATATAGGTTTTAGAATTTGACATACACAATGATCAATTGTGACCAACCCTCCTACATTGGTTTCACATGACTAACCGTGTATCAGAATCCAAAAAATAAAGAATCTCAAAAAGGTTGGTCTGAATTTCTAATTCACCTTTTCCTTTTATCATCTGGCTTCCTCTTCTTCCAAGATGAGCTACTACTACGAATCGCTGAAATAGCCACCAAAAAACTAGATCTACCCCTTCTGGTCAATCTACACCATACCTGATCGATCAACTACATCATCATAGGTGTTTAGATTTAGCAAAAATACATATGAATAAATCTTGTTTCATAATCCCCTTTATAACCTCTATGACTTCTTCTCGTCATTGGAACTATTTCAGGTTAATACAAAATTATCTCGAAAATGTGGTTGGTATACTCTATCAATAACCGGTCCCCCATAGTGAGATATATAAACATTCACGATCTCACTTATGTGAACACCTCAAGGAAAAAATAGTCCTTCAAGATATCATTAACGTCCTTCCAACATATATTATCATGAATTCATGTTTTGACCACCGAGTCCCACCTCTCCCAACTACGACCTTCTAGAAAAATGAGGAACATTTCACCCGAACCTCATTTGGAATGTCATAAATAACCAACATTCACTCTATATTCTAAATCCACTCCAACGAATCAGGAGCCTATATGAAACTGCAGAAGAAATGAGGCTTGTTCTTAAATAACCAATGTGATCTGTCCTTCCTAGGACCAGATTAAGCATCACAAACTAGTGTTGGACTTGGAATTTCTCCTTGTTTTAGATCCTAAAACTCCACGACCAAAGCTTCCACTAGCCTTTGATCAAGCGGTGATGGAGAACTCTCTCTGGTTTCCCCCTGCAGTTGCAAGAGAATTAATTTGGGAGGCATGTTTCTACCAAATGCAACAATCACATGAAAAATTATCAAAACAAAAAATCTGAAAATATTCATCAATAATAAAAAATAAAAATAATCCAAACTCATCAAAACAACTTAATGACAAAACAACATCACCCCCACCAAATGTCCACGTACAGTCTGCAGCCTATACGTACCACCTGGGTGAGAAGTGAAACAAAATTACCAACATCCCATAGATACTTGAATTTTTTAAGACGATGTGTTTACTAGGAACACTTCTCATAACCAGAAAACTGATACCTGACATTCCTTGCTCAAGAATATCTAGACTCATCACAAATATCATGATCCAACATATAGAAACTCTTATGATACCATTTTTTAAGAACCCATCATGTTTTTCATTTAAACTTGAGCTTGACCCTATTTGTGGCAAGACCCAATGGTTGTTCTTAATCCCCACAGGTAGTTTAAATCTACCCAGGTATTAATGAAAAATCCTGGGAATAATTTTTCCAAATTTCATTGTTATAACTAGTATTAAATACCAGTAAACAATATTTAAAAATATACAACCAAACATAGAATAAAAAATTATCCAGATTTGTGTTTACAACACTAGAAAAAACCCAAAAATGGGGCTTTAGTAATAGAGAAAAAATATCTATGTAACCACCGTATTACAATAGGGGCATCACTCTCTACCCACCACTAAAAACAGTGCAAAAGAATATCCCCAAGAAGCCCGATCCACCATATCAAAACATCATATCCTTACTAGTATCAAACATAACTAAGTATACTTGCACCCAAAGGATTATGTACGGTGGGAGCTAAAGCACAATTCTATTCCACCAAATAAAATATTCCATGCAATAATCATTTTAGGATAAATAAACTATAATTTTCAATTAACTAAATAACAAAAAAAAGTTATGGAATAAATATTAAATATAAAACATGCTTTTATTTAAATTACCTAACAAAATATATTATAGGCTAATGGTAACTGTGATATCACCATATATAACTATTCACAGAAGAAACTTATAGGCACTAGATTGCTATGGGATTCTAGGTACATTTTATGTCAATTAAAGTGAGGGATATAATCCATGATAAATATATTCTCATTCATGATCCATTTGGATGGTAATACTTATGAGCCTAGTGGTTTCTAATCAACATAATGATAATTAGTATTATTGCATCAATCCAGTTAGAAAAAATCAGGATGAGCATTTTCTAAATCATTTAGCAAACTAGTGGTAGTCTGCTCAACTTTTTAACTAGGTTTCCCTATGTGCTCATGCATGTTCCTCATGTCACATAACCCCCCAATATCATTCCATTCACACCAAAAAATGAGACACACACAATATTTTATCACATTGAAAGGCAAAATACACTCTTAAAGTCAAATGAACACCAAAAACATTTCAAATTATGATTTCCATCACTTTATTAATTTAATGAATCATTTTAACAACTTATAAAGAATCCAAAAGAGGTACAATAAGCCTTTACATAAGAATTAAACCATATTTTATATAGAAAATCTGTTTTCAAACCTGATGCACATTAAATCCTTTCTAAATTATGTTTTTCACTACACACGTAAATTGTAGAACATTCAAAAATACTGATGAGAGTATTATAAATTCATCATATAATGTTTCAACATTGAATCACATACCTAGGGTGTAAAAATCCCAAAAATATGGTGTGAAACTCCATCCGCACATAAACTGCACCATAAGGAAGCAAAATCAAACCTATAATATCAATCTCGATCACCATGGATTAATATTCAACCCCGAAATTGTATCCCTACACACTGGAGTAGATAATACCTTAATAAATTGGGAGAAACCCAAATATTGGAGGATGAAAAAAGTGGTAAGGAGTCTTAAGTGATTAATATGTGAGGAATCACACCAAATATTATATGAAATCAAGGTCCCGAGGGAGTAATAAGGATATGGGGAGGAACTTAATCAGGATTATCTCAGGTGGGATGATAAAGAGTTGGTTTAGGGCACAAAATATTGGAGAGATAAAACCCAAAACATAGTTTATAATGACCATTATAGGATACACTTTTAATTTGGATGGTTTGAAAACCCATGCGGAAATCGTTCCTCCCTTACAATCCCAAACAAAACATACTATAGGTTACCACATGGTTTATAAAACAATGTGTTGCTCATCTGGTAGATTCAACCTCACCCAGCTACTTACAACATGATAACCTATGTAGCATGCATAGTTTCATGTAACTATGCACCAAACATGCCCCAAGGTCTTCACACCCAAAATATTCCAATTTTCTCCAAAAAATAATTGAAATACTATGGTATATAAGTATACATGATAATAAATTGAGAAATACCACATATGAAATTCATGGATTTGACATTTCATGCCTATGATGTATTTCTTTGAATACTAATTAATATATATAATAAAATAGGATTTTATCCAATACATATACTTATATCACGGGTTATCACTATATTTTTCTCAAAAAATTTCCTAAATAGTAAATAAACCATACTATTATACCATGATTGATGTCCTGAGAAATTCTTATATATATATATTACTTGTTTTGAGATGAATACACTATACATAAAATTACTATCCATTCCAGAAATATAATGGTTTATAATCATTGGACGTACAAACATAAACTTATTGTTTCGGAACATTCATCATCATATCTCATAATGATCATGACACAATATACCCTTATCGAAATACCATATTTAAATCATTTTTCATAACCTGTGGAAAGGAAACATAATTTAGGGTGTTATTAGATGTACGATATGTGTAAACATGAGAGATATTGATCAATGATCGTAATAAATAAAAAAAAGTGAAATATTCTTGAGATCATGAATATAACATAAAATGTTCATTCCAAAATCCATCATGAATCGTAAACATATATCATAGAATAATATAGTATAATTATAAAATACATGAATCATAAGAGTGAGAATCATCATTGATTTTTCATTAGACATATATTCATGTCATAAATGTGTGTCACAAAAATATTTATACAACCCATTTTAAATGGCATTGTTAACTACCAAGACCATGAAATAAGAGTGGAAGCTGTATCCACCCCTATTTCCCATATTATAACGGATTTTTTATCATTAATGTTATCCCATTTTGTATCAAGGAACCCTAATTATTTCACATGTTATATTAAGAACATTGACAAGTTTACACTATTGGATTAGGAGCAATGACTTGTTTCCAGTAATTATCTCATAAGATACAAGCATTAACCAACTCATTCGATGGATATATAAATCCAAGATTAACATTACCCTAACAGAAACCGTTTATATTTGTTTCAAAATATATAGAAATATTCATCATTTCATAAACCAATTAATAAAAATATATTTCATCAACATATAAAAATTTAATCAAATCATAACCCATCAATAATTAAAAGGATGCATAAATATTTAATTGTTATAATCATACATTATCTATAAAAATTATAAGAAAGGTATAATTGTATTTTTTCATGATAAAAAAATAAATATCATCATCTTCTCGTATCATATAATAAAATTCAGTTAAAAGAATATCTGGCATATTTCAAATGGAATATAATATATCCACAATTAAATAACTTATTCAAAATATATTAATTTCAAAATTATTAAAGGTAAAACATTATTTAAAAATATTCTTGTAAAAATATATATGAAACATCAATTCATTGAGCAGTCATGATTTTATGAAATATTTTTCATTCCATATATGTGAGAACAAACATTCCTATCACATTTTTTATTACTATTCAAATGAACATCATTCTAAAAACTACAAGAATATTCCTTTTAAAAAATTATAAAAAAATTTCAAAACTAGAAAAATTAATTTTGAAAAAAAATTTATAATATTAAAAATGCTCCTAAAAATTATAAATAATGTGTATATAATTTATATGATATTTGATAAGTGATAGAAATGATTTCGTTTTCTATTAAATGTTTTTTTCAATAGATCTACAAATAATATATAGGATGATGAATTGAAAACATATAATCTCCTAAATTTAATAGGAGATAAGAAAATTATTTATATTATTGATAGATAGATCATTAAATTATATCATTTGAGACATAATCAGAAGCAATTAGAATACACAATTACATTGAAAATGAAAATCCTTTCCTCAATTATCATCTTTCTTTTGTCCCATTTGAACCTACTATGTAATAAATATTGATTTATTATAATTTAATTATAGAAGCTTAATAGTACATATAATATCATTTATGAATGAAATATGAAAAATTATCACCCATTTATTAATAATATATTAATAGAATCACTTTTTTTTAAATAAATTATTCTTTTTTTCATGTTTCAGTTTGGCACTCCTGGTTCTTATAATTTGATAATGTTTCCATCATCACCATAATTATAGTAATTATTTCAATTTCATATAGAGTGATTATATATATATTAATTCATTATTTTAGTGAATGAGTAATAAATTACATCATACAGGTGGATGGTTTGTCATATATAAGGATTAATTTTGTGACAATTTTTCAAAAGATAAAATTACAGAATGGTAAAATATAGGACATATTTTTTATAAAAAAATTTATATTATTTATATCATATATGTAATACCGCAAGGATTTATAAATAAATTTCATACTGAATGCATATAATGTGGAGTCTCTAAAACATACCACTTTGGTTTAGCCATTCTAGAAAACATAATTTTACCACCTCTGTTATTTTAGTTTCAAAAAACATAAAAACAAAGTTGTGTTTAGTAAGATAATTAGAGTCTATAAGATCAACATGCATTTTTGGGGAATATTAAATTGACCCTTATGAATAATTTTTTACCATTATTATTAGTAATATGATTTTTATGAATAGTATCATCACTGATTAATGTATAAATAAAATTTAGACACATTATAATGGAAATATATTATTTTTGAAATTAATAAATAAGTCTTTCTGTTTACATGAGTAAAAAATATTCAATCACAATTTTTAAATAATAAAAAGAATAAAATAAAATTCATTATCATAAAATGTATTCCAAAATAAATATTTTTTTGTCTTATAAATTTAGGATAATTTAATAATAACTTAGATAATTTTTCATGGTATTATATAATCAATTTTCATTTAAAAAATGATTTTTTCAAGAAAAAGATTTTTTTTATTTAAAAATTAAATTTCAATTATTTGTCAAATTATTTTTATAATATAGATTCTATATTTTAATTTTACATATTGAAAAATGGTTAAGGTTTATTTTTATTGTTTTTTCGAAAATACTGGAATTTTCGGTGTATAATAAAATAAAATAATTTAAAAAAAATGTTAAATACATGATTTATTGAGTCATGGGTGATTTAAGTCTGATATAAGGACACATAGTTCAAAATAACATGCATTTATTACTTTTACTGTTCATAGAATGAACACTATTTCTTGTGTGTAGAAAAATAATAAAATAATGAATAAGATATTTCAAAATTACTAATATTTTCCACTATAAAAACCACCACTCACTCCCTATTTTTTCTTCACTCCTCTATGCATTGAAGCTCATAAAATTTCTACCCAAACACTCTTACCTAGTCCCTTCCCAAATCCAGGAGATCTATTACTTTCTATAAGACCAAAACCCCTCCCCTTAAGGAGATTCTCGAGCATGTGTATTCAATAGTAAAATCCACATCTCCTTTCATTTATTTTCATTTTAAGTTCATTTATTTTTTTATAATATACTCACCTCTTGTATCCAAATGAGAAGGATTACTCATATATCATATTTATACTGTAATTATATTATGTTAATGTAATAACCATTATCATTCTTATTACTCTCTCACTCTTTTATTTTATAAATGTAATCATCAACTATGAGGTGCCCATTTACAACCATCGTGGAAGACGATATCTCGTTCAAAAATTTCTCATTAAATAAAAGTAAAAAAAAATTTATGGTTGAAAAAGAAACTAAAATATTTATTATATCATATTTAACATTAAGGAATTATTATATGAAAATAAAATCAATTCATATGACAAAATTAGTTCGTAATAAAAAAAATACTCCAAAAATTATCTAAGTGATTATCATTACCAGGTCATCTAATGAATCATCATCATACCGTGTCACCAAATGACATAAATAGCCGTAAAAATCTTTATTTTTATAAATAATATATAAATTCAATTTTATATAATTATATCCATCCACCATGAACATCCGTACATATATATCAGTATACCGATCATGAAAACCAAGGAAACAAACAATCCAGACTAACAAAATTCAATCTTATAACCTATCAATAAAGTCAAAAATAAACTTAATAAAATTATAAATAAACAAATAAATTCCTAATAAAGTCATAATTATGTTAGTAAGAATTATAATTTCATATTCCAAGTCCTTATGTTCAATAGTATAACATATTCAAAAATATGGTAAGGGTTGTTTACGTCAAATTGTATTTTTTTCTTTTGGGGTAATAATATTCTATACATACCACAATGAAATTTGTATTTATACATATTAACACCTCATAAATTAATTATTAATGTTCTATATGTTTTTACCAATCATAATTCTTATTTATATTAAGTGGATTCACATGATTTAAAATGATCTTTCAAAAACAATTCCTGATAAACAAGCCCTTTGCAGAGGAAATTCTCGAATTGTTACTTATTTTCAAATGCACTCTATAATCTGTTTTAATAAAACATTATTTCATCAAATAAATTATTTTATTATGAAAAAACTAATTTATTTAAACTCTTGTTTTATACAATTATTTTTTCAAATGAACTCATATTTTCAATATAAAAGTGTATTTATCTCAATAATTACTCAATGATTTTATAGGAGTATTTCCAACAATTTCAACACTATTGATTATTCTTATGTTAAAATGGATTTAATGTCTTATGATATCATAGACCATATTTTATTAATGGTTTATTATTATATTGGATTTAGATTCACTATCTTGATATTGTTCAGCATATTACTTTGAATGGTTTGTGTATATATTTATTGATTGGAAAGAGTTATTTTCATTTCATATGTTAGTTTCAATATGAAATTATATATAGTTTATGTTTATCTCCATTTATATGAATAAATAATTGGAATTATTATGTTCTTTGTGGGGTCCAATCTATCCCATCGATGTATCGGTATGTATAATGAGACAGACTAGAGTCTTGGCATACGACCTTGACAGTATGATTATTTACAGATTCTCACGTGGCCATGACGATACTGTTCCATTGTCCAACATTATGAATTACAAAATTATAAAGCTAGTAATTTTTAGTTTATGTGGTTATTTTACTATTATAATACCCATTATTATGTTTTATTATGGAATTATTTATTTAGATCATATTTCTTCAATATTATGTTCATGATTATTTTTTAAACACCAGGACTGATTTTTATGTTTAAGATATCATATGATGTATTGATTACCATTAATGAGCATCTGAGGTCACCACTTTTTTATTTTTTATATTCCTAGGATCTGAAGAAATAAATTATAAATGATTTGAAGGTATAATCTAGGAGTCATGAATGTTTATAATGGAATCTATATATATATATATGGGTGTGTGTGTGTGTTGTATTTCCATTCAATATGTAATGTTGAACTTATGTATGTATCCGGTACATCAAAACTACTAAATTATTCATTCATTCAGGATAATAGTTTATTTTAATCATTCTAATGTAAGGAATTAATTAAATCACTGCATGAAATTGGGATTGTGTATTTACAATATATATTCACTATTTATATTATAATTAAAATCCAGGTCATAAATAAATGAAAAACCAATCACAATGATCCTTGGAGCTGGTAGTCCACACGTATGGTTTAGCGATGTGGTCATTTTCTAATGGATTTGAAGGTAATATGGTATATTTGATATTATAATTCCATAAGTATATTTATTTCACAAGTCATATTTATATAGATTATTCACATCCAAAAATCAATTTATAAATGAAGGTACGAACCCTCAATTGCATCACTACATAGAGATGGTAAGATGTGAATTTACATGAGTAGTACATTTACTTCCACTTTATAAAGAAGAGTATTAATAATTATTGATCAATACTTATAATAAATTTTTAGTTTATAAAATATATTTAATTTATGATTTAATTATGAAAAATTTTGATTTAGAGGAATTATATGAATAATTAAATTGATTTTTTTGGGTAAAATGATTACCTATTATTTGGTATTCTTCATTGATATCCTTATAATAGACCCTATAATTTATATTTTAACAATTCAAACCCTACTAAATTGGTTTTATGTATTTTAGGAATATAATTTCGTAAGGATCAATATTTCTAAAATAATCATGTTGTTGTGAAGTTGGGAAATGAGTGGTTTCCTTTTACTCATCATTGGAGGGTAAATACTGGCATTTCATTAATGATTTAAATATAATAAAGTCATTATATAGAAAAATTATTCATAATGGATATTAAAATTAAATTCCAATCTAATATTTGGTTAAATCACATTATTTATAAATAATATTACATGATTATAGTGAATTTTAAATCATATCATATAGATTAACACTGCAGTTAACCCATTGTAACCTTAATCACGGTAACCTATTTTTCACTAATAATGGGTTTTAAATTTTTAAAAGGGAAAATTTTTATTAATTAATTGTTGTTGGATAACAATTTAGAACTGATAATATCACCATTTTCACATTTTGAAATTGTATGTATTTTAATTAATTAATTATTATATTATTTTCATTAAACACCATTAATGTCATTTTTAACACTATTTTTGTCATCTAACATTAAATAGATGAAAAAAAATACTTTAATTAGTGTATAAAAAGTTATCACATCCCTAATATGTTATATTAATCTATAAAATTCTTTAAATACTATAAATATCAAAATTATATTACATTTAATATTTTAAATTAATTTATTTTAATTTTTTATTATTTGAATAATAATTGTGTTAGTGATGAGGAATAATATAATATAATTATATAATCACTAAAAATTTAAAAATAGATATCCTCTTGAGAATAATGACATTGCATTCTAATCACCATTACTATTTTCCAAAACATTCTTTTTTCCCATGTGGAAGAAAAAGATATATTTAAAAATAAGATAGTAACCTTATTCATTTGACGATCGTAACGATGGTTTTCATTCTGAAAATGTTGATGATATCCAGTGGAAAGATCCAACATGAATCTTTCACAATTGATGATGTTGGTCTATTTCTATAGAGGTCAGTTCAATCTAGTGGATGTGATGTTTATAACTCAACCATCGGGGGGACTTGAGGTCTATTCATGATGATTCAAGCATCGATGTGTCATAATAATGATGGGATATCATGTGGTTATTTTGAATTTAAAATTTGGGATATTTAACATGTTTTATGAAATTAGAATATGGTGCTTTGGGTTAAATCAAGTTGGTGTAATGTTACCCCTCACCCATAAAGTTGTTTATCAAAAACTCAAATAAAAATTGATTTTTCAGGTTAGGAATTATTCATTTTGCATAACCTGAAATATTATGTATATTATTTTCATGGAACAGTGTCCCAAAAGAAATTAAATTTCATTATTAATATATAATGGATAGAGTTTCCATCATAAAAATATTTAAGATGAAAAATGGAGACCCTAACACATAGTTTTGTCACTAAATATCATATTAATCATTTACCATGGGTATACAGATTTTAATATAGTGCCTATTCATATGTATGATAAATATAAGGGAATTATTAGTCATATTTAAACCTAATGATTCTATAAATGGAATTTATTTCTCATTATTAAATCTCTATAAGGGGAATAAATTAATTTAATATATAAACACAAAATGCAACAATAAACAAATTCTACATAATATTATTTTCTGAATAAATATTTTTAGAAAATATACCATCAAATCGATTCCACTAAAATTAATTTCAATAATAATTATAAAAGAGTACTAATTTTACCTATAAAATATTTCAATAACAATGGATATTTTTAAATGAAAAAATAACAGAGTTTTAAACTAATAAAATATTTCTATCTATTAATAGGAAAATCCATGCCTTTAAAAATTATAATTAATTCACACAAATAGTATATTAAATTGATAATTAAAAATTGTAATTTAATTATATAGAAAATATATTAAAATTATTGGAAAACCTAACTTTATGATGTATTTATGAAAATAAATAAAAATACTTTTTTGGGGAAATGAATTTTTTAATCATACTATGATTTAACTAAAAATTGGATTTATATTTATTAAAAATTAATTAATACATTTATATTGAGTAGAATAAATGTGTGTATATATATATATATCACAATTTGGTTATTCATATTCAAACTGACAAATTCAAAATCTTTGTTTCATTGTCTTTTAATATTGATGTATCATGTCATGTACACTACTAATGATAATGTATTTATTTTAAAATCTATGGGTGTAAAAAATAAAGTGTGAAAAATATATTGTTCATAAAAGATATAAGTATATATTCACATATAAATGTTGATCATGATACTGGGAAGATGGAAATAATTTTTTATAGATTATAATTTCATAATTGTTTAACATATAACAAAATATAATCAAGTAGCCAATCTTGGATATAAAAAATATAGTATATAATTAACATTTCTATATTAGGAACATAAATATTTGGTAATTGATTCAATGAATAACGGCCTATAAATAATGAATTCATGAAATTCCTCTATTTCATTCACTTTTAAGGGTTTACGTTCTTTCTATATGGAATTAGGAAATCGTGAAAGGATGATCATTATTAGAGAGAAATGGATGAACTTTTAAAGAATGATATGTTAAATGAATCAAACATTGAAAATGAATGATTTTGAGATTTATAAAATGGCTCTTTATACTTTCTCTGTACTAGTAGATAAAAGATTTAGTTACTGTATATCATAGATATCCTCTTTATATTCATCCCTATAGTACTATCATGTAAAGAGACATTCAATAACATTTATGATGGGATGTAATGAAGAATTATATTATTAAGTTTAACAATAACTTTTGGGATTGCATGTATTTTATAGAGGAATCAAAATTTAACATATGATATTTTTAAAATTTTCATGGAATGGGGTATAATTGGTAAAATATTTCCATATATTTTTTTGTCTAATTTTATAAGACATCATCATGTAATAATTGAGTTACTAATGATTGATTCATTAAAAATTGACAATTCTTTCTAATTCATGATAAGATGTCTTCGGTCATGATTATTGACTTTATATCTTGTATATAGTAATAATACATTGACTTACTCTCTCTATTTTTTATATCCATTATCAAAGGATTAATTTTAATTCTAGAATATGCATTCAAAAGTAAATGTGTACTAAATTAAAATTTAGTCTTTATTTTTATTGTCAGCTGGATGGACAGTCAAAGAAAAAACTTCAGAAGTTGTCAGAAATGATTTGACCAGTATTAAATGATTTAAATTTATTTTTGGATATTTAAAATAAGTTAATAAAATTTTCTTGTAACAATAATTTGTTTTCTAGTATACAGATGGAAACACTGGAGAATTATGTAGAAAGTATTTTTAGACTCCTTATTGGGATGTTATTATTAAAAATAATTTGATAGGCCTCTAGTTTTTAGAAAAAATATTATATAATGAATTGATTATTATATAGAATATTATAGTATCAAATAGTATATAAAATAAATGTGAGGAATAATAAATGAATGATATTTTTTTTAAATTAGGTGGTCATGTTTTTTAAAAATTATCTCTATAGAAAATACTTATTAGTTTTGGTAAAAATATAAATTCAATGGTATGTTAGAAATTATTGATTCCATGATCATTTTTTTCTCGAATGTCCTATTAAGCATCGTTCAATACATATTTTTCTATGTACATGATGTATTTTATGATTCGTTAATGTGAAAATATGTATCTGATTTATCTCATTTTTTTGAGAAATGAAGTAGTTTTTCCAGAAGACATAAATTCTTATGAGTTACAACGAATATTTATTCATGAACATAGATAGAATTTTTTGTGGAATAATCTTGTTCATCAAATTGTTCTCTCATTAAAATTTATATTATTGAAGAAGAAACATAGGAATCTAAAAATTCTCTAGGGAAAAATGTCCCTACATTTTTAAGTAAATAATAAAATTACGAGGATAAAATTTCAGAATTGGTGGAAGAATATGAAATATCATGTAATTTTAAACTAAATAAATTTTACATCGTGTTAATATTAATGAATAAAACCTTCTATAATTATATTAATAATTAGAATATTATATATTTTTTTATTAGAAAAAAAATTGTATTATTTTTATTAAATAGTTTTTTAGGTATTATATGGTTTTAGTTAAATATTTAATATCAAAAGGTAGTAATATTAATTTTGAAAAAGAATTTTATTTTTGAAATAAGAATATTGAAACTAGAATTGGGTGAAATTTTGTAAATTTCCTAAACAAGTTATATTTTAATAGATTTTGGAAAATAAATATTTTTATAAAAGTACCATTTTTTAAATAATTGTATTATAAAGTACCATTTAACCTAATGTAAATAGGTATAATTTAACTATTTATAATATAATTTAATACCTAATAATAATCAATATGCATGATTTTTGTATATTTAAATTTTATAAATTGGAAAAAAATTACTAAAAAATCGTTGAGTTGTTTGCTTGATTATTATATTAATTTACTCCAAATAATGAAATAGAATATTGAAAAATGAAATACATATTTAAAATCATGAATTATATATTTTATAAATAAATAAATTTTATTTTTTCTTTATGAATATTTATAATTGCTAATATTTTTCACACCGATATTTCAAAATCCATTAATTATGGTTAATAATAATGTGGTAAGGCCTAAAAATCACCCTAACACATGTCTCTATGTCATTTCATTGTTTCTTTAATGATGTGAATATAAAAGGATGTGATATATGGAAATTTATTTCCATATTTTTTTTATAATAACCTTAATAATAATATAAATAAAAAATTCAAAACTGAATTCCAATCTCATTATTTAAACGTCACTAAATTATTTTCAGGGGGATAAAAATAATTTATGTTATTTTATATATATTTTTGTTATATTTTTTATATTTTTTAATCATGTACATTTATTTTATGTTTTTTGTGGTGAAATAATCAGTTTATATGTTTGCGCAATGCCAACAAAATGCCTATGCAAGTATTAGAATATTCATGTAAATGATACTAAAAACTTTAAAAGTAATTTTTTCGGTTATTAATGTTTTCCCATAAATGTGTTTGATAAATATAACATATTATTAATATTTAAACATAATATATTCAATTTTTATTATTATATTTATTTTCATTAAATTTAAACAATGTGAATAGTTAAAAAATGACTGTAACAGAATATTATGTTAAATAAAAAAAAAATTAATTTTTTAAAATATATAAAGTAATAGTATTCTGAAAATTTAATGGTCTATTGTTTATAATATCATCCATATTCCATTTATGGATCAATGTACCTTTTATATTATCTTTCTTTACTCATTAAAAAAATAATTATATCATTATAATTACCTACTAGGGGTTACAATTAGAAGATAATGGTCAAAACATCACCTGGACATGTACATATTTTTTTATGATATTATATAGGATAATAATTTTAGTATATTCTAAACATGTATATTTTCTTCCAATTTAACTTCAATATTTATTAATAATTTGTTGATGAATTTTTATAGTTCAAAGTGTGCCCCTCCTTCAAAAATTATATGGCATCTACCCTCATCTCTTAATCACGTACATTGAGCACTATAGATTATCCAATACATACCCTAATATCTCTAAATATTCATTAGACATTTTATATTGGTCCTGGTATCAATAATATTGTAAACATAGGTGGCTTATTGTGTAAGATAATGTAGTAATCGAAGGAAAATGTATTAGTATTAACCATCATTTATCATGATTATTTCAACTCTAACATCACTTTAATATTCATTAACCCTTTAGGAATAGTAACATCATTATAAAAAAGAAATTATTTCAATCTTGGAACAATCATTTGTAATATACATTTTATCCTATGGTAAATTAAAACATCACTCGTCCATTTGTGCGGATAAACACCTCCTTGAGACAATGTGTCCTCTTTTACATCACATCTATAGAATAATGGTTGTTTTTATAGAATAAATTAATATATATGATATTAATGACATAATTATAATTTTAGAAACATAGTATATTATATAATTTTATACAT
This sequence comes from Viscum album, assembly GCA_963277665.1. Lineage (NCBI taxonomy): Eukaryota > Viridiplantae > Streptophyta > Magnoliopsida > Santalales > Viscaceae > Viscum > Viscum album. The sequence goes on from OY728148.1 coordinate 1,149,492,617, forward strand.
TTCCATCCATGGAAAATATATGAAGGCATTCACGCATTCATCAAGGCTACTACCTCCATGATGCGATGTGATTTGTTTTTTACCGACACTTCCCATGGATGGTATATATATTATATTTTATTGAAATAACAAACTATTTATTATGTATTTATCATTATGTAATAATTAAATAATACATTATATACTACCTTAATTTTTTTTGAATGACGTAATCATTAAACAAGCACTTTTATGGGATACTTTTTCTATTATTGTAATGTAATAAATTATTTGTAAACATATTTAATAGTTTCCTTTAAAATTTCAATTATTTTTTAATAATTATAATTATTATAGTATTATTATGTTGGGTACAATTTAATAATGATGTATAGTATCTTATTCATCATACTAATTTTTTTAAATATGATAGAAATATCATCAAAATGTACAGTTTGATGATATTTGATTATGCAATTGGATATAACATTGTAATAAATAAAATTAAATAAAATTAACCATGTAAATGGTTATTATTCTTTTAAATTATTTACATAAGGAAATTATTAGTGATGAAATGAAAAATATTTTATGATTTGTTCACATGTTAAGGGATGAATTACCTTAGATATTATGTATTAATTATTTTGAAAATGTAACTTCTAATTATCTTTCAAGCATGAACAAGTTTTGAAAAGTATTTTATGGATATATTTATATTGGAAAATTTTAATTTTGGGAAATATTTATGGAACATTTTAATTTCATTCAAAAAAATTCAAAATGAATCATTTTTTTGATTTTATATAGAACGTTTTGACTATATTTACATAAAAAAGAATGATTATATATTAACATATATGGGTTCAAATTATTTTCCCTCCACCACAAAAACAGTTTTATGATTTTATCCCATTAAACGAATAAATGTTTTTTCAAATATTAACCCACATCCCCTTTTGGGTATTTTATTTTTGAGTGTCGGTCCCTAAAATGAAAGGGTATTTTGGTATCTAGATGATTTTTGCATATTGGTTAAAAATAGTATATTAATGGTTTTTTGATGAAAAGATAAAATCATGAAAAATATTATTCATGATATGGTATGTGAGAATTATTCATGTCGATGGGAGATGTTGATAGATATTATAAAATGGGTTTTGTTTATATTACTGGTGTGACGTGTGATCCCAATATGTTTCTAGAAGGGTGACATGATATATCTTCCTAATGCATTTGGTAATTCGTATTGTAATCAATTAAAAAAATAGTCGGTCAACATGGGAGGCTTCCTATATTTATTTACATAGGATCCAGTTATTTATGACTTGTTTTTTTCAATATCATGTTCAATGTTTTCTATAATGGTTTTTATTTTGATATTATATGTTTTTTGGTTTTTCTTGGATGAAAAACCATGTTTCTATAGGTGGATATTATTTATTTTTTATTCATAACGAGTAATTATAAAAAGGAACACATTTTATGGAATTTAAATTTCTTAATTGGAATAATGGATTTGGTACATTTATTTTCCCATGATGATATTTTCTATTCCATGACAAAATTTTAAATTTTTTGACATGGTTAATAGATGGGTAAGAATAAATTGGATGTTATGTTGACAATAATTATAATTATTAATTCAAATAAATCAGTCTTCATTTTAAATGTGTTATTTATCGAAAAAATGGATACTGAGTGGATATATCCAAAGAGTAATGTATTTATTTTTTATGTTATATGTATAACTTAATTATTTGACAATAAATAAAAAATATATTTATGATATAAAGAATTTTTTTTATTTTCAAAATACACTAGGTTGGGTAATGTTTTAGTTATGGTTCTTAATATTTATTTGGAACATGGTATCCCAATACTAGGTACCTACAGGTTATCTAGATCATTCCAACATCTTCTATCTTCATTGAAAACCAACTACCCCATATCAAGTACAAGGAGGATCCTTTTAGTGTAATTCCTTTATATTATTCTTTATACACCCTCTCCCCTCTCATTTAGTCACCTAATAATTTTCAATTCCATCAACAAAACACCATAATATAATATAAAATACAATATTATAAATGAGAAAAATACATTTCAAACCCACAACTTATATGTGAAAATAATGTTTCAATTATCAAACATACAAAATATCTTATCTAGGCATAATATATTATTTAATCCAAAAGGTTATAATATGTGATGTTTTGGTTATGATATTGGTGCATGGTGGATACATACATGGTTCTAGAAGGTCATAGGAATGATTGAATTCTTGTTTCCGGTATCTTCTATAAAGTGGTAAATGAATGGTGTATATTTTGGATATGTATCAGTATGCTATTTGTTTATGGTTATTTTTTTATTTTTTTAATTTTAATATATATTATATAATAGTTTTTTTAGGGGATGAGATTATCAAAAAAATTAATTGTCTATAAGAGAAATACTAGTTACATGGAGATTTAGAGTGGTGTAAAAATATAACAATTTTATACATAATCTATTACTATAATATTATTTAATTTTTTGTCTAGAGAAACATGGTTAAGAGGGGTGATAAATGTTCTATCACAGGTAATGAGTATGTTTAAAAAATTTTATGGAATTTTTATTCTAATTCTACTGTTTCATGTGATGTTATGGTTAGACTGTAATGAGTTTTCATCCATGGCCATGCTAGTATTATATTTATTTATATTATTTGTATTGTTGAATTGGGTATTAGATAGTAAATTAAATTCTAATGATTTAATGTTTTCTTATGTTCATAGTTTTTTGGTCATCGGGGTTTTTTGTTCTTTTTTACATAGATACATTTTTATGAATGAAATTGTAGGAATTTTTGTATATTGGTTTTTCCTTATTTTATTTGGGGATAATTGAAGGTTTTATCTCATAATCCTATTTAATTATGATGGTAATTTCACCCGTGTGTGTATTTTATAACCTGGATTCCAATCTCCATCCCATATCCTACTATATGTAGTATTTATGGGTCACACATGTCTTCACTTCATACCCATAAGATGCTATAGATATAAGGATCAATATAATGTCATATTATAATTATTGTATGGGGTTCGGATAGGGTTAGATTAACATATTGATTAGTGTTGTTTCTGTTTATCGGAAAACAGTATCATTAAATCATGGTGTGTGATATTGGAATGGGTGAGCATAATGGATATAGGGCGTTATTTTACCTTTAGGTATAATAAAAAATTTTCAATCTCACATAACATACTATGTTAGGGGATGATAATTGTATTTTATAAACCATGGTATGGTATATGACTTATCTTTTATTGAACATGTGTTTGAGTAGGGAAGATAATAAAAAATAACAACAACCCCAATGAATTTATTCTATAGAAATATATACACACAGTATATGATTATATAATTTATATTATAGAGTTTGCTTTATTATGGTACCTATGTTTTGTTTAGGAATGATAGGTGAATAGAATTTCTCATGTTAACTAATGTAAGTTAAACCCTATAAATAGAGATTCATTGGGGATGACTCTGTTTGATTTTATATTTCAATGATTTTTAAATAAAGATGGAAATTTATTTGATCAAGATAGAGAGAGGTTTCTAGAGGATTTCATTATTTTTTATTATCATCCATTCTAGGTACGGTCATTATATTTTTATGGGAATTTTATTATTATGAAGAGTTACTAATCATAGGTATATAATAATACTTCGAAAACTAAAGGATTTAGTGATACATTTGTTGAATTTGATTATATCAATTTTTTGGGAAAACATGAATAATTTTATATTTATGGTGGGGAAATATTTAACATGATATTATTATAACTAATGGTCATATAGTGTTCATAGGTTTTGATTTTGGGTTAATTTAAATACAATAAAAATATATAGAATATGTTCATGATGAGGAGGACTGGGCATGGAACTCCAAGGCCGTGTTTAACCTAAATTAATAATGTTAAAGCACCATATTTATATTATAAATTTATCCTAAGGATATGGAAATTATTATAGTAATAAAAAAATCATCGACAATAATTTCAATCATGAAAATGAGTTTTTTTGAACTTATCAAAGGAAAAAATATTCAATGTAATTTTTCAAATTTTTAGGTTGTTGAAGAATAATCTAATTTGGGTATGGTCTTAGCACTATTTTTTTATTTCACAAGATATGGAATTTATGATTCCTATACAACGAGTTTTCAGTTGGTCCTTTTTCATATAGATTATATGGAAATCAAATTTTTTTCTTGTATAATGTCCATTTGTTTGAACCAATATCTATTACACCTATGATATTGGTTATTTTATTATAATGGTATAGATTATGTACATAATAATAAAAATGATCTAGTAGTTTAGTAGTAATAAGAATATTAATACTTACATGAATATTACCATACATTGGTAACAATAGGATACACCAACTTAATACTTGAAATTTTTTATTTTTATCAATGTAAATGTATATGTGAAACAGATTAATCATCGTGTTATCTTAGTTAGTTTTGAGAAATTATAAATTTTTTACCCCAGATTCTCAACATGGGGAAAAATACAATTGATGTTATAATAATTATATTTTGAATAAATAATGTAACATGAATAATTATATTCCATAATAAATACTATAATGGATTGATCCTATCTGATCCATTACTTTATTGATATATGGTGTTTGATTCATTTTTTGAGGTCAACGTGACTTATATCAAAACTTGTCCAAAATTTCCTGTTTTTTAATAGTGTTTCTAGAATACTTACTCTTGAAATGTGAATCATCGAATGGTAGATCACTGAATATTTACTTTCCAAATGGTAGATCAACGAATAGTGTCTCACTGAACATCAGCTCACTGAACGGTCACTTATCCAATGGTGACTCATCCAACACTGACACATAAAACTGTGACTCATCAATGGTCACTCAACCAACGATGACTTCTTTAATAGTGAGTCATCAATCAGTGACTCATCCAATGGTGACTTATGAACTATGTTTCCTGGTTCAAATAGTTTCTAGACATTGACATTATTATTGATAAATAAAGCATTCAAAGTATTCTTTTAATGGATTTAAGGCCAATTCAAATCACATTACTCCAAAAAAAATTCCAAGGGTTTGGGGGACATTACTCAGTCAAAACATGTGATCTTTACTAGATCATTCATTAATAGAAAATCTAAATCAGATCTGTACAATTGTACCCTTCAGATTTTCAAAAGGGCAGACATATCTTACTCCCTTATTCATCATTATTTTTTTTCCTTGGTATGGGAGGCACAGAGTTCTTCCTCCTATTGTAGTCGTGTGATCCAATTTCAATCCATGGATTGTGTTCCCCTTGGAGTTTTTATTTCTGCATGTGCACCCCCTATTTTGGTGAAACATGGATGAGTCGATCCATATTTAATATATGGTATGTTGTACATCTATTCATCTAGGTTCCCCAATCCATTTCCTCCCAATTCCCAGTCCATGTGATAGCATTTGATCATCAAGATTCTTATTGAGCTTTGTCGGGTTTTTGGTTGGTGTGGTGGTGTCGTGGAATACTTTGGTGGGTGCAATCATTGCATGAGAGGTGATATTTATTTGTTGACATTAGAATCCTTTTATGGTACATGATTCATTTCTTTCCATTTATTTACTTGAAACCATTGTCATTGGATTATTTATTCCTTTGTATTGTAATGAAATTTACATAATAATTTTTTGAACCATATTGAACAATCAGTTATCAATCTCATTGTGATGTTGTTGCTTTATAAAATTATAATTTTTCCCCTAGTTTTTATAGATAGTGTGATATCTATTCTTTCATTATTTAGCATGTTTTCATTATGGTAATTGGTAATGAACAGAATGACGGAATCAATAGACAATTAACCAGATTAATGTTTAAAGAGGCATGTTAATGAATCTGGTTGGTGTTTGTATTTGATGATAATCAAATTGATGCATTTGTGCATGTTTAACTGTATTGTTAGATAAACCTAAAGAATTTTGCTATTTTTTGATAAAATTTATAAACTAATACTACATTAATTTTCAAATTATTTCATGATATAATGATAAAATTGTATCATAGGTTTCTCATAGTTGTAACCTTAATAATGAACTGGTTAATTCATGAAAGAATAATTATAGTTTATTTGAATAAATTATAATTCTTTTTTAGGGAATGAGTTTCCTGATTTCTTATAAAGGCCAAGTACCTTATACTTTGGAGTTGTGAGAGCTTACTTTATATGAAGGATAGATTAATTATCTTAGGTTTTAGATCATGTGGTGTCGTTTGTTCCTACTGCTTGTGATGGGCTCCAGAATTGAGACCCCTATTATGTAGGGCAGGGAGGCCCAGATATGATACGAACCATGGATGGATAAACCTAGAGGGATCTTGTGGTACATGGTGTAGGGATGCCCAATTGTGATGGTATCAGTTGATTACTATAGTAGTGAGATGCTTTAGTTTATAAATATGAGTGTCGGGGAGAAAACTGGACATCATGGAATGGGTTGTAGTTGGGCTTACCTATTGATGTGGAATATGGATTCTTGTTGAATCATTTGTTTGTTCATTGTCATTGCATTTCTTGCTACATGAGGCAGCTGGTTTTTCATACTCTTCATTAATAATTTGTGAATATACGTAGATTTTTTCAGGTGATTTCCATGTTTAGATTCTCATTGATGGATGGTTCTATTCTCCTATTATCGGTAGAAAATACTCGATGGGTAGATAATTTACGTTCCATGTCAATCAACTTGTTTTTGGTAACATTGATTTTTTTTCATAGAATAAATAGAAATATGGAAATATGGAATGTGGTAATGTTGTTAGTAAATTAAAATTTGGTTAACCCATTCGGTTGGATCTTGCTATGGTGAAATTCTAATGTTGTGATTATGAGAAGTCATGGAATGGGTTTGGTTATACCTAGAAGGCATGGATCTTTGTTGAAATGTTAATGTAATGGAATTTGGATAATGATGGTAGAAAATCGATGCTTAAAGAATAAGTTAACATGTAGTAAAATTGAGGGAAAAGGGTAAACTAAATTAATAAATCTATATAAATTAGTTGTCCAATTATAGGAAATGAAGTCTTAGTAGTGGCAGGCGGTGCCTAATAGAATTTTTCTATAGTCTAGTCCAAGACTATGTTATTTCCATAGTGTGTTTTTCAGATATATTTTATCATATAATTAGTTTCTATATGCTACTCCACACTTTTGTTAATGGAAACAGACACCCCAAGGAATTTTGAGACCTAGGGGTGTTTTCCCAAACATCTCCATGGGAGGATGGATGGGTGAATACCCCCTTTGACCTCATACTCTTACCTTTGGTGTTACATGTGCTGGTATGAATGGTGGTTAGTTTCCCCCATATATGTGTTAATGGATGTAATTACTTGTGGTTATCTCACACACATATATTATTTATATAGTTTCCTATGGACCACTATAAGTGTAACATTTATTCGATGTTATTTCTTGAAGATCCTTACCCTTTTTATGGGATGTAATAGCTAGAGGTATAATACCTAATGTATGATACATGAAATGAATGAAGTCGTGGCTCTCAGAAACATCTTGGTCACTTTTGGATTTGTGGACATGGTGGATGTGTTTCACGAGGTTCATGTTTTGGTTGTTTGACCAAGTGACTTTGGGATAGCTATTTTGGAGAGAGATTCCCATGACATGTGACATGTGGTCAAGGCCACAATCCAGTGGGGTAGTTTTTGTTGAGTCAATAATGTTTTCCTTATGACTTTACCATTTCTTCTAGTTTTGAAAATCACAAACACCTTATACTTGAGCAATTATTATTTTTATTACTCAAATAAGTAAAATTTACTTCCTTAAGGAAATTTACATTAACATAGATTTTTCTTATACATAGCTTTTTGTTTCCCTTAAAATCAAAAATAGGAATTGCAACCAAATTCTCGGAGTCTTATAATAAAAAATTGGAGCATTCTGTTTTTAGGATCCGAATCTTGGATGTGATCTTTAATATAGTTTTAATCTGAATTATGGACTCCAAACTCCGTAGTAGATCTAATTAGAACTCTTTAGATGTTCGACTCCGAACTCTTAAGAAGTTCGAATCCGAACTCTTAAGAAGTTCGACTCCGAAATCTTAAGAAGTTCGACTCCGAACTCTTAAGAAGTTCGACTCCGAACTCTTAAGAAGTTCGACTCTGAATTCTTAAGAAGTTTGACTCAGAACTTTTAAGCAGTTCAACTCCGAACTCTACAGATTTAGAATCCGATTTCTGATGAAACCAGACTCTGATTTCTTATATAATAGAATCCGAATATTTCTTATACATAGACTCCGAACATCACTTTGATTAGACTCCGAACCTTTGACTTGCTTACACTCCGAATTATTAATTAGCCTTTACTTACGTATGCTTCATTCTAAAACGATGTCGTACATTCAGTTATACAATGTTTGTTAAAAAACGATGTCGTCTATTTTTTTATAAACTAACCATTGTCTAAGTGACACATGTACAGGTCCCTCCGATCTTTAAGGAAAATATGACCGTTGGAGAAGAAGCTGACCTTACTTATAAATAGGAGCTCATTTGAATGAGCTCAGTGCTAAAAGGCTGACCGATCTTCGACTCATGTTATTACATGCATGAAGTGATTTCTAGAGAGAGAGTCTCTTATTAACTCCCAAAGCTTCGTGCAACTCCGAATGTTGGTGATTACATTCAAGGACTTCCGGGGATAGGATGACAGAGGTACTGACTACCTTGATGTTTGAGGGCTTCCTTGCTGAGGAAGACAGAGGTTGCCAACTTCCTTGAAGTTGACGGCTTGCGGGGATAGCAAGACAGAGACTCTGATCTTCGTATTGAGGGCTTTCCCTGGTGTGGGTAAGACAGACTTGCTTGAAAGTATAAATCAAGGCACCTTTATCCATGGTTGTTGGATACCCTTCTCTTTGGGTTAAAAGACTTATATCTTGTTACTTGTAGTTTAACTAATTGTATTATTTCCGATTTATTTTGTATTATAAGGAAAGTATAACTTTCTTATACTTCCTTACTTGTACTTTGATTCATTTAGATTCTATACGCTTTAAGGTAGAATCTCACTTTGTAATCTTTCTTTAAGTTTTATTTTCTGGAACTATATTTCCAGAACCCACTTTCGGAATCTCATTCCAAGTTTGCATTCGGTGTTAGAGGTGTTGTGAATTTGCTTAGTTTGACTTTGTTAAACATCGACCTTTCCTTTTCTTAAGGAAAACATAGTTAATCGTAACTAACTTTAAAGGTTCCAAAGGAATTTTTAAAGTATACAATTCACCCCCCCCCCCTCTTGTATATTGAGCATCTACATCATTATTTCGATCCTACAATTGGTATCAGAGGAGGTTTCTGAAATACTTATAATTACGAATATGTTTTTATTTCTCACTTTATCATTCCGAACATTGACACTACGAATTTTTCCATTCCGAACTTTCTCAATCCGAACTTTGTAACTTTTGCTACTAACAATTTTTTGTGCCAAAGGTTGTTCATGTATGGCAGGAATTAATGTTGGTTAGATTGATAATCTAAAACCAACAAGACCACCTATATTTGATGGTAATGACTATGAGTACTGGAGAGATCAAATGAAGACTTTTTTTATCAACACTGGAGTGGACAACTTTGTTATGCTTACTGGTGATTATAAAATTTCTGACAAGGAAGTTAGAACATTCACTAACCAGGAAAAGCAAGAATATCAACTTAATTATAAGGTACGCAATACTCTAATTTGTTCAATGAACAGGAATATATATAGCCAAATTTCTTCTTGTGAAGCAGCTAACTATATCTGGAAGAAGTTAGAGGTTACACACTTTGGAACTTCTATGGTGATTGAGACTAGAAGAGCTATGCTTAGAGCTGAATATCATGGCTTCAATTTTCCTTATGGAGAACCAATCTGTAAAGTTCAACAGAGATTCATGACTATAGTCAACAGCCTACAGTCTATGGGAGAAAAAGGTTTAGTTGATGAAGCTCTTGTAGAAAAGATAATTGATATTATGCCCAATGAGTGGGAATCCAAGAGAACAGCTATAGATGAGAACAGGAAGGTCACTCAAATTACTCTTGATGAGCTTTTTGGAACTCTTCTACAACATGAAACTAGAATGAAGAGAGATGCTGACAACATAAAGATGAAAAATGGAAATGGTATTGTTTCTTTTACTACAACTTCAAATCAGATGAAAGCTAAGACTCCTGAGAGAGTAACTAGATCCAAGTCTAAGAAAGTTATTTTCCAATCCGAATCCAGTGAGAGTGAAGTCTCAGAAAATGAATTAGCCAATCTTGCTCGAAGGATGAACAAGATAGCTGGCCAGAGAAATTTCCAATCCATGTATAAGAAAAAGGAAAGGAAAGATAAGAAAGATGGAGAAGTTACTTGTTATGAGTGAAAAAGAGCTGGGCATATTAGACCAGATTTCCCTATGCTCAAAAAGAAAGAAAGAAAAGAATGGCATTCAGACAGGAAAAGAAAAAGGTTTTATAAAGCTAAAGCTAAGAATGTTCTGAAAGCTAATGACACCTGGAGTTCCAGTGGTGGTGACTCTTCAGATGAATCTTCTGATTATGAATCTTCAGGATAGAAGAATCTTGGTCTTATAGCCAGATTACCTATTGATAATCATTGTTTCATGGCTAAGGTACGAAATGCTGAATCATTGACCAATGTTTCATTAAATTCTAATAATAGTAAGTATTATAACTCTTTTGATGAAGAATCATCTTCTGATGAGTAAAATACTTTACCTACTTATGAAGAAGTATCAAGGTTTGCTGAACTTCTTGAAATTGATAATTCCAAACACAATAAGAAACTTGATAAGGCAAACTCTAGGAATTCTATTCTTACAAAAGAGATATCAGATCTTTCTAAAGATCATGATAAGAAAAATACTGATTTTGAAAATATTTAAAAAATTCTTGAGGATGTAAGTTTTTAAAAGAAAAAACTTTCTAAAGAATTAGAAAAAGTAATTTCTAATAAAAATGTTTTAGAGCCTAGCTCTAGTTCTAAAACTAATGATTTTGAGGATAAAAACTTGGTTGTAAAACTCAAGTCCGAAATTTTTTCCTTAAAGAAGTGTTTATCAAACTTTACCCATGGTAAGGAAAATTTTGATTAAATGTATTCTCAAATACGACCTTTAAGAAATAAATCTGGATTTGGTTATACCCATGAAAAACCAATTTTCAGTAACAATTATTTTGTTCCTCAAAGTTCCCCATTTTGTACCAAGTGTCAATGTGGTGGTCACTGGGCAAAGAATTGTTCCTTAAACAAAACCCAATCTTTAGGATTTCACAACGCTTACTTCTCTAAGAAGATGTGGGTTCCAAAAATTTTATTATCTAGAAATCTCGGATCCAAACAAGGTTGGATTCCGAATGTCTAAATTTCTTTTTTGATTTCAGGAAAATAAAGAGAGTACCAGCAACAATACATGGTACATGGATAGTGGATGTTCCCGGCACATGACTGGTAACAAAAGCTATTTTGAAAAGATTATCAAAACGAAAGGAGGAAAGGTAACTTTCGGAGATAATGCTAAAGGAGAGATTGTTGGTAATGGTAATATTGTTCTTCTTGGTAAAAAAATGATTTCAAATGTTCTTTTTGTTAAGGGTCTTAAGCACAACGTCATTAGCATAATCCAGTTATGTGATGAAGGTTACCTTGTGAATTTTAGGAATGATAAGTGCTTAGTTCACAATTCCAAGGAAGAATTTATTCTCTCAGCCAATAGGCAATAGAATGTTAACACCTTAAATTTAGAAGACCTCAGAAGCCAAGATTTACCTTGCCTAAGTGCAATGAAAGATCATTCTTGGTTATGGAATAAAAGACTAGGTCACTGTAACCTTAGGAACCTATATAAACTCTCTAAGAAGAAACTAGTTAAGGATCTACCAGAGCTTAGATTTGATTCTTCTAATGTTTGTGATCCTTGTCAATATGGCATGCTTAACTCAGTATCTCAGAATTGGAAATTTGAAAGAGATTTCCAGATTGAGTTTCAGCAGAGGATGGAGAAACAAGATGAGTTGTTGAATTTGCAAAAAGAATCATTGGAGGCTCAAGAACAGCTGTTAAAAGCTCAAGAAGAAAAGGTAAAAGTATTGGAGAAGCAACGAGAGGAAGTCCAAAGAGACCTGAAGAAACTCAAAGCTTTGTTGAAGTAGCTTATTCCAAAGGAAAAGGAAGACAAATGATCCCACTCCGATCTTTTGTTGTAGTTGTCTTTCCTTGTATTTCCCACAACTCTAATGAAAGATTAACTGTTCGGTTTGTCTCTTGATGTATACTAATTTTTCAGATAGCATAATTTGTTTTCCATTCCCTTCAATTATTTTTTAAAATCACAAAGGGGGAGAAGTAAAAAGAACTGTTCCTGAGGAGGAGAAAAGAAAAATTTATGAGAGAAATATCCTTAAGGAAAGGGGGAGTTTCCCATTACGTTTTGTTTCATTCTTACAATTATGAAAACTCTACTCCGGAAACCAAGAATACAATCCTTACTGTTTCAATGCCTAAGGGGGAGTTAGTTGTATTCACTTCTATCCATGAACGAAGGGAGATAAGTTTTAAATAGTCTAATGAATTTTTTTCCTCTTTTTCAAAAGGATGTTTGTGCTTTCCAAAAAGGGGGAGATTGTTGAGTCAATAAGGTTTTCCTTATGACTTTTCCATTTCTTCTGGTATTGAAAATCACAAACACCTTATACTTAAGCAATTATTATTATTACTCAAATAAGGAAAATTTACTTCCTTAAGGAAATTTACCTTAACATAGATTTTTCTTATACATAGCTTTTTTATTCCCTTAAAATCAAAAATCGGAATTGCAACCAAATTCTCGGAGTCTTATAAAAAAAAATTGGAGCATTCTGTTTTTAGGATCTGAATCTTGGATGTGATCTGTAATATAGTTTTAATCCGAATTATGGACACCAAAATCCGTAGTAGATCTAATTCGAACTCTTTAGAAGTTCGACTCCGAACTCTTAAGAAGTTCGACTCTGAACTCTTAAGAAGTTCGACTCTGAACTCTTAAGAAGTTCGACTCCGAACTCTTAAGAAGTTTGACTCCGAACTCTTAAGAAGTTCGATTCCGAATTCTTAAGAAGTTTGACTCAGAACTTTTAAGAAGTTCAACTCTGAACTCTACAGATTTAGAATCGGATTTCAGATGAAACCAGACTCTGATTTCATATATAATAGAATCTGAATATTTCTTATACATAGACTCCAAACTTCACTTTGATTAGACTCCGAACCTTTGACTTTCTTACAATCGGAATTATTAATTAGCCTTTACTTACGTATGATTCATTCTAAAACGATGTCGTACATTCAGTTATAAAAAGTTTGTTATAAAACGATGTCGTCTATTTTGTTATAAACTAACCGTTGTCTAAGTGACACGTGTACAGGTCGCTCTGATCTTTAAGGAAAATATGACCGTTGGAGAAGAAGCCGACCTTACCTATAAATAGAAGATCATTTGAAAGAGCTCAGTGCTAAAAGGCTGACTGATCTTTGACTCCTGTGATTACATACTTGAAGTGATTTCTATAGATAGAGTCTCTTATTAACTCTCAAAGCTTCATGCGACTCCGAATGTTGGTGATTACATTCGGGGAATTCTGGGGATATGAAGACAGAGGTGCCGACTACCGTGAAGTTCGAGGGCTTCCTTGCTGAGGAAGACAGAGGTTGCCAACTACCTTGAAGTTGAGGGCTTGCGGGGATAGCAAGACAGAGACTCTGATCTTCGTATCGAGGGCTTACCCTGGTGTGGGTAAGACATACTTGCATGAAAGTATAAATCAAGGCACCTTTATCCAAGGTTGTTGGATACCCTTCTCTTTTGGTTAAAAGACTTATATCCTATTACTTGTAGTATAACTACTTGTTTTATTTCCGCTGTATTTTGTATTATAAGTAAATTATAACTTTCTTATACTTCCTTACTTGTACTATGATTCATTTAGATTCTATACGCTTTAAGGTAGAATCTCACTTTGTAATCTTTCTTTAAGTTTCATTTTCCGGAACCATATTTCCGGAACCCACTTTCGGAATCTCATTCCAAGTTTGCATTTGGTGTTAGAGGTGTTGTGAATTTGCTTAGTTTAACTTTCTTAAACATATCCCTTTCCTTTGCTTAAGGAAAACATAGTTAATCGTAACTAACTTTAAAGGTTCCAAAGGAATTTTTAAAGTATACAATTCACCCCCCTCTTGTATATTGAGCATCTGCATCATTATTTCGATCCTACAGTTTTAGCATTATACCCTTGATAGTATCTTTTATAAAAGATTCTACTGTGTCTGATACTTGGTTAGAGTATCAATGTTGAGGTTGAAAACATAGTATACCTATATAGGTTATGAGTTTGTTTCACTTGTTGTTCATTGTTCTTTAGCATGATTTTTCACTTTTTCATAGTGTCTCCAGAGAGGATCCTATTTTGAATACTATTATACTCACCCGGTGTGTATATAAATGTTTTTTAGATTTATTTGACTAGGTTGGAGATTATGTTGGTTACTACTAGATTGGGTTTTGTGGAAGCTGTTTGGGATTTGTGGTCTGTGTCGTTTTACATTCTTTTTGTAGTACAATTTTTTCCTTTGTGTTGTTGTAGTTATTATATTATATTACATTTAAATATGTTGGTTACATTTATATTATCTATTTATTTTTAATTTGTTTCTCTTAGTGGGAAACGAATACAATTTAATGTTTCTAATACCCTTGGTGATAGTTTCCAACACGGGGCCTACTGGATGCGGGACTCGGGGATAATTATCTTTTATCTCCCATTTCCAGACCATGAGGGGTACACATTGGTGAGAGGGGACATGATATAGTGGTATTAGAGGACTTTTTAGGGATATGATGGAGTTTTCTGTTAGGAATTGGTGAGGGTATCATGGGTCGCTAGGGAAACAATGTCATATAGTTTAGAAAGAATTGTAAATATGGAAGGCTAGCTGAGACATGGGTATTTATGAACCCATTTGATCTTATACACAATCCTTCAAGATTATAGTGGAAACTAAACGATCCAATACATGTTTTAGGTTATAGACCTAATAATGGATCGTGCATCAATATTCTTTGTGCCTATATTTGAATGAGTAGAAATTTAGGTAGGTTTACCAAAAATTAATAAAAGAATACAATTAATTAATGTTAATGAATTCCATATTCTATGTTTAGGTGCACTAAATGTTTTTCCTTTTTCTGGTATGGCTCTATATTGACATCCTCAGTAGGTTCTCATAGATGATGTCCTGCAGGTTGTGCCTGCAGATCAACACTATGTAGAGGTTGACGACAATAACACATGGAGGAGAACACTGTGAGAGTTTCAACAAAATAGTCTTCTTAGTTTTGAGGGATGCGTTTCATATATAATCACCAAGTATTGGTTGGATAAGGTTGAGATAGATTTCAGTTCAATTTGTGATGTAATGGAGTACTAGGTGTCATGTGTTATGACGATTATGTATGGGGTAGTGAGGAAGTTGTGGTTATTGTTCTATGAGAGCCATCAGTCTCATGGGAGAATTTCATCAAGAATTTTAGAGATCAATTTACTTCATAGACCATGATAGAAGCTTGTCTCCATGGGATTCTTACCCTTTGGCAGGGAACCTTCAGTCTGTGAGAGTTCAAGATCCATTTCAGGAACCTTCGATGATATGATTAGGACCAATTTTAAGATGAGGATGCTAGGGCGAGGCATCTTGAGGAGCCTTCACATCTAGACATATTGTTCCATTTCACCCAGTTTATGTAGATGAAATATCTCAAGTTTTTGGTGAACATAGTGGTCGTTAAAGGGATTATATCATAAACCAGATCACTATTATATTGGAGTCACCATTATTCCTCAAGAAGTTGAGATGTGGTCTTGGGTTCTCCGTTTTTAGGGTAGAAGAGATTTCATTCTGGGGGGGGGGGGGGGGTTAAGTCCAATCCCTCAATGACAAATTTCGATAAGGGAAGAATCTATCAATCCTATGATAATAGATCATGGTATTTTTTTATGGATTCTATGTTCATTAGTGACATGAGTACCAGAACATTATGGGTAGTAAGTGTGAAATAGTTCATCATCTTTAGTTTCCATTTTTGAGGGAGTTACAACAAAGGATGTAGTAGCCAATTGAAACATATTTGGATTCGATGATAGATGAAGGGGAAGGTGGAGTACCATCCAGGGTTTCTCCACTTACTTAGATATTAGAGAATGATCATAGAGGTGGTCTCCTATAGGGTAAGAGAGGACGTGGATCATGTATTGGTCAGCTTAATGCATTACAATTTCAAGCGCCATGCATTGTTTGATGTAACCTTTTGATTTATTCTACATGAGGTCATGCCTTGTTTAATTATAGTGTGACACAATATTTAATATCACCTATCACATTCCATTCCTTGGGAATTGAGGTAGAGAAGCTTCCATTTCACGTAGAGTGGACTACGCCAGTTGAAGGTCGAGCTGACTTTTTTGAAGTACAGAGAGACCATGAGATTGTTTTTAGGCATCACTTCTCTTGGTGTGATTTTCTATGTTTATGTATACAACCATATGATTTCATCCTAAGCATGGATTGGTTTTATTCATTCTATTATATAATCGATTGATTCCGGAGGTAGGTGGTGTTATTTGATGCTGATGGGGAGCCAATAGTGTTTTTCTGTGAGAATAACACTCAGATGGGTTAGAGGCATGTTTTTTCCATATCAAACTTGATAGATTAGCTAATAAAAATTTTGTTGAAGGTTCATCCACTAGTGTTTCTTGGGGTCATTGATGTGTGCCCTGATTTCTTTCCATAGAAGGTTATAGCATTACCCACTTGTCGAGAGATCGAGTTCAGGAATGAATTACAATTATATGTATCTCTTATCTTGGTGTATCGATATAGGATGGTTCATTCGAAGTAGAGAGATCTGTTTATATAACTACATGATATATTCTAATGTGGTTTTTTTTGCCGAGTGTGTCACCATGGGGTGCACTAGTTTTTTTCATGATGAAGGATGATGGTTATTTGAGGATGTGTATCGACTATCATCACTTAAACTGAGTGATAGTGAAGAACGTCTATCGTATTACATAGATTGATGATTTTCTCAATCAATTGAAATGTGAATGATAATTCATTAAGGTATATTTGAGGTCAGGATATCATCAGATGAGTGTGAAAGATGGAGATATCCTAAAGACTACATTTTAACATCATTATGAGAATTATGTATTCATTGTGTTGTTGTTAGGTATGATTAATGATCTAGATATTTTCTTGGGGTTAATTACCACCATGTTCCATGAATTAAATTTTGTGTTTTTGTTGTTTTTAGCAAATACTCCTTGTGTACTCCACCCTTGCATAGGAGCATGCAAAGTATCATCATGTTATTCTACGTGTTCTTCACCACGATAAGCTGTTTGGAATGTCTTCAAAGCATTAGTTTTGGGATCAAGAAACTATTTCTTGGGGAATGTTGTATCGTAATAGGGAGTATTTTTGGATCCATCGAATATTGAATCAGTTGGTTCTTTGGTATCCACCATGATAGTGGAAGAGGTAAAATGTTTCTTTGGTCTTGCATACTATTACAGGTGGTTCACAACCTATTTCTATTGAGTTGTGAATCCTATAACATCATTTTCAAGAAAGGATCATGAATTCTTATGAACTTACCAATTTTAGGAAGCATTTGATCATCTGATGGATAAGTTGATTAGTGATATGTTTCATTGTCTTCCAACTGAACAGGTTTAGTTTTATGTTTTATGTGATTCGATGCATCCAAGGTACGGTTGTGTTATAATGAAGTAGTGATTAATAATTTCTTATTTTTCTTGACAGTTATGGTCACTCGAATATAAAATTGATTCCCACAATCTCATGTTTGAACTAGTTTTTTTTTCCTTGATGTTTTCGAGATATTACATTATTGGCGTGTTTTTTTGTGGTCTTCGTCAATTAGAAGAGAAATGGGTTATTTTTCTAACAGCATCAATTGAACTTGAGACAATGTCGGTGGATGGAGTTCATAGAGTATTATGACATATAAATTTCATATTCACATGTAAAGGGTAATTTTGTGGCCTATGTGATGAGCATGAAGTCGCATAGTTATATAGTGAGTGAATCTGGTGATTCATGGATGGTGATGGAGGATCATTCATTTTTTTTAATAGGGGAGTTGTTGGGTGCAGAGGTTTCCTTCTATAGATGGTAATGCATCCATATCTGGTGCAATAGGTAGAGGAGTGCTAGTTTAGGTGATCGTAAGTTGGAGGTATAGAGAGACATGGTTGTTTTTGGAGAGGCCCCGGATGGCAGGTCTTAGAATGAAATACATCCTGTGTTCTTTTAGAGAGGGAGTTTGGTTCCTTTCGTGTCACATGAGATGTTTATCATAGATTTCTATAGTTCACCATTATTGGTATATCCTAGAATGAAAAAAAATATTTCATGCATTGAGGAGTTAGTTTTGGTGGCCTAGGATGAATCATGTAGTTGCAGATTTTGTGTCTCAATGTTTGGTATATCATAGGGTGAAAGGTGAGCAGCGTATTTCTTGTAGGTTTCTCCAGCCATTAGATGTTCCTAAATGGATGTGGGAGGAAATTTTGATGAACCTCTTTGGTACACTTGGATTATATTAGGACATTTATTATTATTTAATTCAAAGAAGAGTTAAAAGAGGTAAAATCAAGGGTTAATGACTAAAATATTTTTAATATAGGGTTATACATAAGATAAATTTGAATATAAATACTCATTAGAAATAAAAAAGATTTCCTATATAATGGTATTTTATTTATTATTTTTAGACATTAAATAACTTAATTTATTTATGAGACAATGATGATTTGGTAATTACCTTATTGGTGAAATATTAAAATAATTGTTATTATAAAAAACCAAATAAATATAATTTGAGACTTTTAATAAATTCCACGAATTTTATTTGTTACTGTGACATGTTAGGGCTGATTAAATTAATTATTTTTGAAGTAATAAAGCTGTTATGAATTTAGCAAAAACAAAATAACAAATAGTGTCAAAATTGACATAAAAGAGTTTTTAAAATAAATATTATATTATTAATTGATATTCAATTCCTAAAAATATACGGTTCGGAGAAAGGACTTATATAATGCTATGTGTATCATTAATGGTCCACTTTGGGGTATATTTGAAGTATATAGTATGTTTATTAACTATATAATATAAAAATACAAAGAGACATGGTAGATGTCAAACTATTTCACTAAGAGTTAAATCAAAAAGATAAAGTTAATATAGTGACTCAAACCTGTCTAAAACCTATTTGTTGAGTGGTTTGAGATCTATCCTGACCATAAAATTTAAATAATCAAATTTAGAGCCATTATAAACCGAATATGAATTAATTATAAAATAATATTTCTAGATTTTCTTAAGGTGACCCTCACCCCTCTTAAAAAAATGGCACTCACCCTTCTCTCAAATTCATACCTTCCAAGCCATTTGGATTGGCCAACCCCTGACCAAATAGCCTCTAAACTTACCTAAATTCAACCTAGAGGCCTTAGTTCGATTAGAAAGCTAACATAAGGATCCCTTTTGATCAAATCCAAAGGAAGAACCCGAATAAGAGGTAATGTTTTCACCACCCTCTTTCAAGTTCCTTACATCTTCCACTTCTTCTATATTTGAAATTTTTATTTTAAAATAATAACTCCAGTATCTTCTATATACTGTGATTTTATTTTAAATATGATACAACCATATTAATTATTCTATCCATCCTTTGAATGAAATGTCACCATACATGTGTACGTACGGCTTACCGTCTCCACGTCGTGGTGTAATTGATATTCAATACATTTTTATTTGGATGGGTATAATAATGATGTGTAATTCATATAAATAATAAATATAAAATTATAATTATTCTATATATATGATACACCAACCAATTATATATTACTTTAATATCAAAAGAATGATATTGTCGCTCGTGTGTACGTACGAACTACAATCTCCACGAACACGATAAGATTCATTCCACATCGTATCCATTGAAAAATAATTTTCTTTTTGTGGGTAAAAATAATGTTTAAAGACTTAATATAATTGTGGATATGAATAAGATACAACCTATCCATAAAAAACATGGCTTACGTAACAAATCATATAATGGAAAATGAATCAGTTAACACCCGAATCAACTATAATACTAAAATATTAATAATAATAAAAAATAAAAGATCATATATGATATCATATTTATGTATATTATTCTTGTATAATTTAATTACAGTGATTTAACTATTATACAAGAGGTTAACCTACCCTCGACCAAAGAAATGTACAAGGTAAGGGTTTATATATCACAATCTCTTAATTATCTGAGGCTGTTTATACATAATTATCTACTCGGACCCATTTATCATCCACATCCATTTTTCTTAAAAATGTATTTCAAAACATTCATACTATTTTATAGACTACGGGTTAAAGAAATTTATACACTTGTTTGACTTTTATACGATATTTATAAATGAATTATTCCGTCGTTTTCTAAACACGATATTTTTATCCTTTTTGAAAAAATTAAGGTATGAATGTGTTTCTTAACTTATATAGTGGGTGCAGCTATTTTACGCCATTATAAAATCTTCAAAACATCCCTTATAATCTTATAAAAATATTTTAAATGTAAATGCTACCTTTTATAATTATGTGATTTTAAGAAAATATATATTTCTCTCAAATAGTTTTGATTTCATCTCTGGCATCATCCTTTGATGGATTTCAAGTTTTTTTGGAAGTTGATTTATTATGATACAAAACTACCATATTGTATTGAAGGTTTTTTGATATGTTTGAGTGTGGATGTGTTTTTTTGATACCATTCATGGTTTATGGATAAATTGTTTAAATTGTGTATTCTAGTTTCAATACGAATGTTTATGTTATGTTTAAACCTTTTCTTATTAGGAATTCATTGGACTTAGTAAGTGAAGGGTGGAGCCCGCTATAGCTCCTTGATGCATCGGTAGGTCTCATGAGACAAAATAGTGTCTTGGCGCATGTCTTTGAAAAAACAAATTTTTAGTCATGGCACAAGGCCTTGACTATGTGGTTATGATATTCTGGTATTATGCATTCCATTATTATGAAAGTGGTTATTGATATTGCATGTGATTATTCGACTTGTAGAATATCTATGTGACTATGTAAATGGAATTATTTCATTTTATCTTTGCTATATTTTGCTAAAGTTCACGTTTAAAAGGATTTTGTTTTAGATATACATTGCCTTAAATGTTTATGTTAATTAATGACATTTTCTGCTATGTTGTAATCCTTACTGAGTATCTGAGATCACCCCTTTTAATGTTTTCTTTTTCCCAGGATGTGAAGAAGTATTTTATGAAAGACCATTCAGGATAGAATGATGGAATATGAAGACAATATGTTTTTGCAGTTTTTATGACATTATGATGTAATGTAAGACTTATAAATATATCTAGTGTTTCCAAGGCTACTGAACTAATAAATCTTTAGAGACATGATCTTTGGTCATCTTGCTGAAATTATGTAATAATGAACCGAATATGGGTAACTGGGGTTGGGGCGTTACAGTTGGTATCAGATAATGTTTAGTACAAACCATGGATGCTATATTTTGATATACTCTGATTTTATCACATAGACATAAGATGGACTTTGAGGATTAGTGTAGAATAACTCCCTAGAATTTTGGTATTGTATAGATTTTGTGAGTTTTCCGAGCAATACATCCTTTTCTGGATACGAGCAGGTAGAGGCGGCTATGGCACAGATTTACCTAAGGGTAAAACCCAAAAACACCGCTTTGAGCTAGAATCGAACGAGAACTAGTGCACGAAAACATGCCTTGCTGCACTCTTGGTTACGACACTACTGGGGGATATGATTAGGATACTTCTAATCTTCTTTAAAAACCCTTATTATGGTTTTATGAGTATATACTTCCTTAAAGAAAACATTTTTATGATTATGGATTATATCCATAAACTGTTCAATTTATGTTAAGTGTTTTACATGTTTGGATTTATGTATTGCGATTCATAAACTAATCTAGCGTATTCCATTGTTTATAAATGGAACCAAGTGGTATGAATGGATACTGTATCAATGCACGCACTTTATGTAGGGAGTTCCCTCCAGCTCAAGATAATTATAGTGGAGATGTTTATGCAACTAGTGCTGATCAGCTAATCACCGTACTGGGACAACTCACTCAGGTTATAAATAATAACCTTACCTGTATGGAGCACCCTAATCCATAGCGTGGAGGATCAATGTTAGATATCTTTATGAGGAAACAAACACCAACATTCAATGGGAGTAAAAATCCATTAGTAGCTTATCAAGGGATAAATTCCTTAGAGAAAATATTCCATGCCATGGGGAGTAGTGAAAGGGAAAACGTTATCATGTCACTTTACCGCCTCACTGGAGATGCTGAGCAATGGTGGTCATTGATTCAAAACACAAAGTAGGATGATGAAGTATCAAATATGGAATTGAGGGTGTTCAAAGTGATTTTGATAGAAAATTATTTTCCTCATGACCATCGAGCAGATATGGGAAGGCAATTTCTGAGTTTGAGAAAAAAGGAGGATGATAATGTCTCAATGTATGAGGCTAGCTTTACAAGGTTAGTGAGGCATGCGGCTGATTATATATGTAACACAATGAGTATGATTGATCGTTTCTTTGATGGGTTAAAACCATTTATTCATCAATCATTAGTCTCACAATCCTTCTCGTCGTACAAAGATATTGTCTAATTTTCTATCAATATAGAAAAAGAATTCTCTAAGACTTAAGACTATAATGGAATGAAAGTGAAGAAGAGATCTGCTGATCACTCTGGGAATGGAAATAAGGGGAAGAAGGGAAAAATGGAATATCTATCCTGCAGTAAATGGGTGTAGAAACACCCTGGTACTTTCTTAAAGGGAATTGGAGTTCATTACAAGTGTGGTGAAAAAGGCCACCGATCTCGTGATTTCAAGGGGAAGAGAGAAGCTACCGAAGTTCAATGCTACAATTGAAGGGAGATGGGACAGTATGAAAATGAATTTCTTAATAGTCTGGGGAACCTACCTTAGAAATGTCCAAGGGATCAAGTCCACACTTATATTATCACTATTGCTAAGGTAGAAGCTCTGAAAGACATGGTGGCAGGTAATTTAATTGTTTCCTCAACTTTATAAAATGATTTCTTTGATTCTAGATCATCGCATTTTTTCATATCATCCTAGTTTTGTAAGAAACTTATATATTTCCAATTTGATTTAACAAAGGAGTTGTCAATAAAAACCCCTAAGGGATGTATCATTGCAACAACGTTTTGTGAATCTGTTCCCATTATAACATATAAATGTTTTTTATCTGCTGATATCATCGTCATACCTATTTTTGAGTTTTATATAATCCTCGATATGGATTGGCATTCAGACCATGATGCGAAGATTTATTGTAAGAAGAAGTAGGTTACAATTTTTGATGATGAAGATAAGGAACAACTTATCTTTAGAGTAGAATCATCACCAATTGATTCTTATCTAGATCCACCCCAAGTAGCTCACCTAAATTCAATTATCAGGGATGAAGAGAATGAAATAACTGGGGGTGAGGAAAGGAATGTTCAAATAAAGGATGTACCTATTGTGAAATAATATGTATATGTCTTTTTGGAAGATTTACCTGGACATCCACCAGAACGGGAAATTGAGTTTTCCATTGATTTAATTCCTGGTTCAATGCCTATTCAAAGTCCCCTTATAGAATGGCCACTGTGGAATTAGTTGAACTAAATAATCAAATAGAGGAATTGAGTAATATGGGATTTATTTTCCCTAGTGTTTCTCCATGGGGAGCCCATGTCCTTTTTTAGAAGAAAAATGGATTTATGAGGTTATGTATTGACTATAGGAAGATAAATGCTATAAAAATAATGAACGAGTATCGCCTACCTCGAATTGATGATTTATTTGACCAACTGCATGGAGCTCAATACGTTTCAAAGATTGAACTTTGATATAGATTCCATCAGTTGTGTGTGAAGGAGGAATACATTCCGAAGACATCATTTCGAACAAGGTACGGTCATTACGAGTTTACATTAATGCCTTTTGGGATGACTAATTCACCCTCTGTTTCATGGATCTAATGAACATATTTTTCAAGGAATATCTTGATGTCTTTTTAGTGGTATTTATTGATGATATCTTGGTATACTCCAAATTCTACTAAGATCATGAAAATCATTTGCACACTATACTGCAGACTCTGAGAAGAAATTAATTATATGGGAAGTTTGGCAAGTGTGAATTCTAGCTTCAAGAGATTTATTTTCCTGACCATATAGTCTCTAAGGATGGAATCTCGGTTGATCCTACTAAGACATGAGCAATCCATGAATGGCCAGCACCGACGAGTATAACTGAGATACACCGTTTTATTGGTTTAGCAGGTTATTATCGACTTTTCGTCAAAAAAAATTTCCGATTGGCTAACCCATTAATGAAGCTCACATGTAAAGGGGTTATATTTGTTTGGAAAAAAGTGTGTGAAGAATGTTTCCAAAAACTGAAGAAAAGATTAGTGAATTCTCATAGATTGACTCAACTATCGGGGAATGATGGGTTTGTTTTTTATAGTGATGCATCAAAGAAAGGACTTGGTTGTGTCCTTATGCAGAATGATAAGGTTATTGGAAATGCATCACGACAGCTGAAAATTCATGAGAAAAAATATCCTACTCATGATCTTGAGTTAGCTGCTGTAATATTTTCTTTGAAGATATGGAGATATTATCCCTATGGTGAAAAATGTGATATATATAATGATCGTAATAGTTGGAAGTATATTTTCTCACAGAAAGAACTCAACATGTGGCAAAGGATATGGCTTAAACTACTCAAGGATTATGATGGCACAATAAACTACCACCCAGGGAATTCAAATAAGGTTGAAGATGATTTGAGAAGAAGGGATTATGGAGTTTTGAACAAAATTAGAGTTGAAAGGGAACCTATTTTCATGGATCTAGTAAAGATGGATATGGGAATCACCATGGAAGGTGTAGCATCAATATTTTATCAAATGGTTTCCTAACCATCTTTACTACAAAGGATTAAGAGTTCTCAGACAGATGAAGAAGAGTTTTAAAAGAAGATTAAAGTAGTGAATGATGGGAGATTGAGTGAATTTGTGTGTGAAGAAGGAATTATTAAAGTTAGGAAGAGCTTTGTGTTCCCGATATAGCTAATCTAAAAAGGTAATTGTTGGATGATGCTCATAGTTCCAATTTCTCTATACACTCTAGGAGCACTAAAATTTATAGAGATTTGATGGAAGATTTTTGGTCGGACAATATAAAGAGAAAGATTGATGATTTTGTGTCAAGATGTATGGGTTTTCAACAAGTGAAAGCTGGATGGAAACAACCTAGATGAGTCATGCAACATCTTCCCATACCTGAGTGGAAATGGGATAATATCACTATGGATTTTGTCATGGGGCTACCAAAGACTCATAGAAGAAAATATGCAATATGAGTCATTGTTAATCATATTACGAATTCATCACATTTTCTTGTTATAAGGGAAGATTTACCACTTGAAATTTTATAAAGACTATATATTAATGAAGTTGTGAGGCTTCAAGGACTACCACTGTCGATTGTTTCAGATCGTGATCCCTGTTTTACTCCAAGATTCTGGAAGAGTCTTCAGAAGGCCTTGGATACTGAACATCATTTGAGCACTTCCTACAACCCTCAAATAGATGGACAATCATAATGGACTATTCAAAATTTAGAAGATATGTTGAGATCTTGATCACTTGACTTTAAGGGTATGTGGGATCAATATTTAACTCTGGTAGATTTTTCCTATAACAATAGATTCCATTCAAGTATTCAGATGGCACCACATGAAGAGTTATATTGAAAGAGATGTCACACACCAACCTGTTGGGATGAAGTTGGTGAAATAATACTAGTAGGCCCGGAACAGGAGGAGTAAATGATGGAAAAGGTGAAAGTAATCCAAAACCACATCAAAACAGCTCAATGTAAGCAGAAGATCTATACCGATAACCGAAGGAAGGATTTGGAATTTCAGGTAGGGGATCATGTTTTCTTGAAGGTATCTCCATGGAAGGGTGTTATACATTTTGGTAAGAAAGCTAAATTGAGTCCCAGGTACACAGGACCTTTCGAAATTCTAGAACGAATTGGGGTTGTAGCTTACCATTTGGAAATGCCGCCAAGTCTCTCTAAATTCCACGATGTGTTCCATGTATCGCTATTTAGAAAATACATGCATGACCCAATGCATGTACTCACCTATGAGGAAGTAGAACTGGAACCCGATCGGTCTTATTGCGAAGAGCCTATCAATATTCTTAATACTAGAGAATAAGTATTGAGAAACCAGACGACTCGTCTGGTAAAATTTTTATGGAGAAACCATAAGATGGAAAAGGCAATGTGGGAACCCAGGGAACTTATTATGAAGAACCAAATAATTATTTTTATAGAGTAATAGTCTAGAAATTTTTGGGATGCAATTATTTCAAGGAGGGGAGAATGTAACACCCCAATCTTCCACAGTATACGTCTCATTGAATAATACAGTAGCGTCTGTTGTACGCAACTACGAGTTCTAACACACACCACAACCAATCAAACTATTCGTTATGAATAGTAATACCCACTTTTTGCAATTTTATAAATTTTATCTTTCAAAATGGACTTCATTTTTGGATTCAGAATATCGAAATTATCTTAGGGTGAATTTTTGGTATTTTTCAGAAAACATTCAAAATTTTTTTGAATAGTTAAAAAACACGGAGTTATTGTTTAAAACAAAATTTTTATTTAAATAATTATTTATTTTATATATATTTATTTTAGGTCAAAATAGATACATAATACCTATATAAGTTAAATGTAATTAATTGGAGTCAATTTATAATAATATTAGATATATAAAAATTTTATTGAACTTTTCACCGTCTTTTACCCACCTCCTAGGAGAATTTGTAAATACTCATAAAACATAATTTTACCGCTTACTTGAGTGGAACTTATAAAATTCGAGAGACAATGATAATATCAAGGAGAAAAACTGTGGTTCAATAAGATAAAAATAATTTTTTGTGAATACTAACGTTTTACTTTTATTTACTACGGTTAAAAGTAAATATGGTAATTTAGGGTAATAATGATATTATTATTACCTTAACACAGGTCCTAATTATATTTGATAAGTATTATTCGACCAAAAAAACCTTAGGAATAAAATATGAACCTCTTCGGTCAACTTGGATTAGATTTGGGCATTTATTATTATTTAATTCAAAGAAGAGCTAAAAGAGTTAAAATCAATGTTAAACAACTAAAACATTTTTAATATAATTTTATACAAAAGATAAATTTTATTATAAGTATTTAATATAAATATAACAGGATTTAATACATAATGGTATTTTATTTATATTTTTTAGACATTAAATAATTTAATTTATTTATTACACAATAATGATGCAGTAATTACTCTTATTAGTAAAATATTAAAATAATTGATATTATAAATACCCAAATAAATATAATTTCAGAATTTTAATAAATTCCACGAATTTTATAGGTTACAATGACATGTTATGGTTGATTAAATGAATTATTTTTTATGTAATAATTCTGTTATGAATTTAGCAAAAACAAAATAACAAATAGTGTCAAAATTGACATAAAAGTGTTTTTAAAACAAATATTATATTATTAATTGAAATTAAATTCCTAAAATCTAATTATCATCCAAAAATCTTATAGAATGATAGTTGTATCATTAATGGACCACTTGGGGGTTGATTGGAAGTATATAGTATATTTATTAACTATATAATATAAAAATTCATAGAGACATGGTAAATGTAAAAGTATTTCACTAAGAGTTAAATAAAAGGAATAATGTTAATATAGTGACCCAAAACTATTTAAACCCTATTTTTTGAGTGGTTTCGGACCTATACCCACCTTATCCATTAAATAATATACTTTTGAGTCATTAGAAACTGAATATGATTTTATTATAAAATAGTATTTCTAGCTTTTCCTAAGGTGCCCCTCACCCCTCTTATAAAAAGGGCACTCCCCCTTCTCTCAAATTAATACCTTAAAATCCATTTGGATAGGCCAACCCCTACCCAAATATCCTCTCAAATTCCCTCACTTCAACCTAGAGTCCTTATTTATATCATAAATCCAACCTACGGTGCCCTTTTGATCAAATCAAAAGGAAGAACCCGATGTGGAGGAAATGTTTTCACGACCCTCTTTCAAGTTCCTTTCTTCTTCCACTTTTTCTTTCTTGGTTTTTTCTATTATAAAATAATAACTCCAGTATATTATATATTCATTTATGTTATTATAAATATGGTTCAACCATATTCAGTATTCTATCCAACCTTTGAATGAAATGTCACCATACGTGCGTACGTACGGCTTACCGTCTCCACGTCATGGTGTAATTGTAATTCTATACATTATTATTTGGATGGGTATAATAATGATGTGTAATTCATATAAATAATAAATATAATATGGTAATTATTATGTATATATGATACACCATACAATTATATATTATTTTAATATCAAATGAATGATATTGTCTCCAGTTCGTACGTATGGACTACCGTCTTCAGGAACGAGATGAGATTCATTCCCCTTCATATCCATTCAATAATAATTTTCATTTGATGGTTAAAAATAATATTTAAAGAACTAATATAATTATGGATATGAATAAGATACTACTGATCCGTAACAGACACGGATTACGTAACAAATCATATAAAGGAAAACGAAGAGGTTAATATCTGAAATGACGATAACACTAAAATATTATTAACAAAGCGATATTAAAAGATCATATATGAATTAATATTTATGTATTTGATTCTAGAATAATTTAATAAAAATTATTTAACTATTATACAGGAGGTTAAACTACCATCTACCAAGGAAAACTACAAGGTAAGGGTTTATTTTATAATCTTCTCATTATCTGTGGTTGTTTATAAGTAATTATCTACTAGGACCCCATTATAATACATATCCATGTTTCTTAAAAATGAATTTCATAAAATTCTTACAATTTTATAGACTATGGGTTAAAGTCATTTATACCCTTGTTTTAATTTTATAAGATATTTATAAAGCAATCTTTCTATCATCTTCCAAACAAGGTCATTTTAACCTTTTCGACGGAATTAAGGTAAGAATGTCTTTTTTAACTTATACGGCAGGTGCAGCTATTTTACACAATTATAAAATCATAGAAACATCCCTTACAAGGTTATAAGAATATTTTCAATGTAAATTATTCGTTTTATAATTATGTTATTTCAATAAAAGAGATATTTTTCTCAAGTAGTTTTGATTTCATCAATGACAACATCCTTTGACGGATTTTATGTTTTTTGGAATTTGATTTATTATGATACAAAACATCCATATAGTATTGAAGGTTTTGTGATATGTTTGTCTGTGGATGTGTTATTTTGAAATCATTCCTGATTTATGGATAAATTGTTGACATTTTGTATGCTTGTTTCAATATGAATTTTTATGTTATGTTTAAACCCTTTCATATGAGGAATGCATCGGACTTAGTAAGTGATGGGTGGAGCCCTCTATAGATCCTCGATGCATCGGTAGGTCTCATGAGATAAACTAGTGTCTTGTCACAATTCCTGGAAAAAAGCCTATTTTTAGTCTTGGAAAAAGGCCTTGAATATGTGGTTATGATAGTCTGGAATTATGCATTCCATTATTATGAAAGTGATCATTGATATTTCATGTGATTATTCTACTAGTATACTATCCATTCGAATAAGTAAATGGAATTATGTCATTTTATCTTTTCCACATTATGCTGATGTTCATGTTTAAAAAGATTTTTTTTAGTTGTACATTGCCTTAAATTTTTATGTTTATTTATGAATGTTTCTGTTATGTTGTTATCCTTACTGAGCATCTGAGCTCACCTCATTCAATGTTTTATTTTTCCTAGGATGTGAAGAAATAATTTATGAATGACCTGTAGGGATAGTATGAGGGGATATGAAGATATGATGTTGTTGTATTTTTTTCACATTATGATGTAATGTAAGACTTATGAATATATCTAGTGTTTCCAAGGATACTAAACTAATAGGTCATTCAAGACATGATATTTTGTGATCATGCCAATATTATGTAATAATGCACCGACTCGAGGTAACCGGGGTTTGTCCGTTACATGATATATGAAAGGTCTGTTAATGTTAAAATGTTAAATGAATGTTGATTGTTATAAATGGGAGCCAAATGTCAAGGGTAAGGTGTATGGGTTCCTTATCGATTGGTAGATTTCCACCCATGTTTTTGTACTTTATATAACCATAGTATGTTTGAAAATGGTTTTAAATATAAAACTACACAGTTTTTACTAAAATTAACTATAGTTGGATTGTTTTTTGAAGAACCTAGATTGAATTAATGGGACCCTTGGAGGTCCTATTTTAGGTTAAAGGAATTTAGATTCTGAATTTTCTATTTTTATTTGGATTACACTATATGTGATATGTTTAAATAGGACGTTTGTTATAGAATATCTGTTTTCCTGTGGGACATTGATTGAAAACCGAGTGTCTTGTTGTGAAATTTACTTGTGTTTTTGTTGAAATTTATTCAAATGATAAGAGGTTGAAATGAATTAATTAAAATATCTAAACTGGGGGCTTTCAATCTTCATGATTTCAATTTTGTGGGACCAAGAAAGAGGGTCGACGCTTATGTTTTGTTAGGGGATAACCTATGGCAGGTAGTACCCTTAGAATGTTCATGGCCATTTATGTAAGTTCATCCCACTACATGGGAGGACTTCTTGGTACTCGGGAGTTATGGAATGATGATACATTTATGTAACAGATTTTATGATCAATGTTTGATGTGAAGATCGTGGTTCGAGGAACGTCACATGCATGCATTAATGTGTTCTGAAATTGTGCATTAGTGAGTGGATGATATTTTATTTCAACATCATGGGAAATCATAAGGAGATTACTTTAACATTGTTTTCAGTAAACATATCGGTTGTAGATGTAGAGCTTTTAGAACAGTCTTTTCTGTTATAATTTATACTAATCTTCTTAATGACCTTGGTCTTTATCTTAGTGAAATCTTTAGAATACGAAGAGGATGTCCCATATCTTGACCTCTTCAAGGAGACAATAAGGTATCATTGGTCTTACATTGTGATACAGTTAAAATGATGTTGGGATTAATGAATACTTATTATCTAGGTAGTATGCGAGATGCATGGTTTCTTTGGGATGCTTCTTTATTCATGTTTGGGAACTTTTTTTTTAAAATTTCCTTATGATCGATTGAATTGGTAATTTTAACACATGTTAGTTAACGACTTCATTATACATGTGGATGGTTTTGGAATAGTTTTAAAGAAACGTTTTCAGATAATGGGAGAATGTGGGTTTTGGGACTGTGATATCTTTTATGGGAAACATGTGCAACATGTTCTATTGGTTGATCAAGATTCAACATTTTTCATTGATAATGTCCCTATAATGGCCTCAGATATAAGCTCTATTTTGATGATTAAATTATATAGAGAGAACTTTATCTTGTTTCAAAGGCATATTAATTAGGCTTATGAAGGGTTAAATGTTTGTTTGTATTTGGGAACGCAACACACCAGTTCTAACGAGATTAAATGAACTTGGTAGGTTGGTTGTTTTAGTAGTGGTTCTCGATGGCTTCTCAGGCAAGAGAAGTTTTTAAGGTGGGTAGATTTTAAAGATCTGTGTTTTTGAACAAGGTTAAAATACGAATGTTTTCAAAAAAAATTCGATTTATCAATAGGTTTATTTATTAAAGTATTCTCTAGAATTTTATTCTGACTGTTAGAACACCTAAAGGTATCGTTTTTGGACTTGTGTAATTACTTTTTAATTTTAACGGGAGTCCTGAGGAGTCTTAGGAGCACAAAATCCAAAAAATTACAATTTAATGGATCTGTAAGGGCGGTGCAATGTTGTGGTCCAAACCTTGCAGTTTAGACTCTTTAATAAATTATTTAATTTAATTAAAAAAAATTATATTATAGATTTGATTAATTAAAAGAAATATTTAATAATAATAATAATAATAATGTACTTATTATTATTATTAGTGTGTTTGTTTAATAAAATGAATGATAAGAATTAATTAAATGATGGTTGATGAAATTAGTTTGTCTTTTAGTTTTATCGAAGAACCGTTATAATTTAATGAAGAGTTTCAGAATTAATAAAGAGAAATTTTTATTAAATAGAGGTTATGAGTTGGAGTTTTTATCATAAATGATGTTCTAATAAATTGGTAGCTATGGTATTAATAAATTAAGGTTAATGGAAATAATAATAATTTTATAATTATTATTATTATTATTATTATTATGCATATTATTATGGTTATTTTTATTATTATTATTAACTTAATATAGTTTTTTAATATTTAATAATATTATTATTATTATATTTAGGGGGGATTGGTTTAAAATAAATGAACATTGGAATATGAATGATGATTTTGTTATTATTATAATTATTTTGTTTAATTAATTAAATAAATTATAAAATAATTTAATGTTGCTTTTGATCTTTTCAATGAAACGTTTTGTTTTATGTAGGATTAATTGTGGAGTATCAGAATTAGTTGAAAAATATTTATTTCAATAATATTTAATGTCATTTTAAATAGGGAGGATCTAATTAATTTAAATGACTGTTTTATAGTACAATTTAATTATTGGGTTTATCAAAGTATTGTTTTTATTAAATGGGATGTTCTGGTATTAATGATATAAATGGAAAAGAAAAATAATATTATTATGACTATTATAA
Source organism: Viscum album (assembly GCA_963277665.1). Lineage (NCBI taxonomy): Eukaryota > Viridiplantae > Streptophyta > Magnoliopsida > Santalales > Viscaceae > Viscum > Viscum album. The sequence continues at coordinate 1,149,525,730 of OY728148.1, forward strand.
GTTATATTATTATAATTATTTAAAATAGTGTTTAGAATTATTTTTAAAAGGGGGAGGCACTATACAAGGGAGGCGCGACACCCCTCATGCTTTCTTCCTCCCATGCGCGACGCACATGAACCACACCATGCATGCTCCTATACACAACCTCACTTACCTTCCCCCCTATGGCGTGAATCTTTCCTCTAAACCACCTCCTCTAGGTAGTGTGACCTGTAGCAGTGTGCGACTCCCGTAGTGCGACCTAGCAGTGCGTGACCCACCCCAATCTACCCCCAACAACAGTACGCGATCCCCATGGCACGATCGTAGTGGCGTGGCTCCCTATTTTTCTGTGGTGTTTTTCTTATGATATTTCCTTGATTTTGCTTTTATTATTCAAGGTAGGATATTATATAAGGTACTTCATCATCTATTTTTCAATTTGGTGTGTTTTTAGAACTATATATGGTTTGGACGAACTTAGAGTTTGATGGAAATACCATGTTTTGATGTTAGTTCTTAATTAATGTGTGAAAATGGTGTTCGAGGTCCTTCGTTCAATAATATTTTATCCTCCTCCTAGGGAGAGGTAGATGGTCTCAAATTGTTTCACAGCCTTTGGATTGATTAAGCCTCTAAACCCAATGTTTGGTATTACACCAGTGAAATCAAGGTCTGTTAATTTTTTGTGAGTCATCGGTACCATGTTTGAGGTGCGTTGATCATTACTGCATTGTTTATGGGTACCGGTTTAATATTTTAAATATTTTTTTATCAATGTACACAATGTGAACATATATATCTATATGTATATATATATATATGATGTCTGTTCTTGCGACAACAGACCAATTGTGGATTTTTTACCGATGTATGATGAAGTGAAACGTGTTTTGGTTGGGCCCCGAGGTAGGGTCCCAATTATCTATCACATTATTTAAGAATTATTTTGTTCTTTAAATAATTTGATCTTATGAGTTTCAAACAAAATTTGGGAACTTCTAAATTTTCGTTATGTGGTGATTATAGATAATCTTTTATTTGGTGGTACTGTCATATCAGGATTTCATATGGTTGGGTTTTAGTATATATCCCCGTTGATGTTGATACACGATAAGTTGATGCAAGACTTTTGATGTTACTGAATGAGTCTTTCCACGTGTGATAAATTATGAAATTTCCATTTGATGGTGTTAATCGAGTTTTATTGCTATTAAAAATATGTTAGGCTTATGACCAGAATATTAAATGGTTAAACACAATGCACCCATGGGTATTTCTGGTAAATGAGACCTAAATGGCGATGGGAATGGACACCCTTAGGTGTTCCTTTTTATCACTTTTCAAAGAATTTTAATTATGAAAATGATGATATATCAATTTTTTAATTGGATGTTTGAAAGTGGAATGATGGGTGATTGGGTAATTAATTGAGTAATGTATTATGTAGTCATGTGTTGAAAACAATTCTGGCATTTACTGCATATTGACAATTTTGAATATTTTGACTTGTTCAGATTATAAATTGGTAACATGTAATAATTAATGGACTGATTACTTATTATATTATAATCGATCAATGTTTAATTAATTGATGAATTGGTTAAAGAAATATTAATTAATTAATTTGCATGCATTAATTTAAAATTGTGAAGTGATTGTATTGTTATGACTATTGGCCAATAATACCTTTGTTTGCATGTTTTTCGTCCATGACTTTTCATGTTTAGGATTGTGTTGTTTAAAAATGTGATATGATATATGAGATTGTTTAAATATATGTGGTCCTTGTTTATCATGATAGACTTGAGATGTTTATGTCTTGCGTGTTAAATTGTTACAGTCCTGGATGAAGCATTGTTTCAGTCGATGGGTTTAGAATTGTCAATGATTTTGGGTAATTAATTGGGAATAATTAATTGATAATTAATCATTAACTATTGTTATGTTGAATGGTTCAATGATTTTAGAATTATTTGACGAGAGTTTTCTGATGTTAATTAGTGGTTTAATTAATTAACAGATTGGATAAATTAATTAATGAATTAAATAATGGATGGTTTTTGGGTGTTAGACTTATAATTATACACCAATGATAAATATTATGTTTGATTGATTAAGGGGTTGTGAGATAGCGACTGATGCACCAAATACTCATGTGGTGCTAGACCTGGTGTTATACACCCAGCATGCATGAAAATAATATTTAATGGGGTAAGGACTGATGCTCCAAACACCCATGGGTTGTGAGACAAGGAGTGATGCTCCAAATACACCTGATGGTACTAGAAATGATGTTCTACACCGATTAATTGACATTGTACTATGGGTCCAAACGGTCATACATGAAATGAATTGATTTCATAATGAAAACTGTTGAAACATAATGATCTGTGAATTGAATATGAGAAAGGATTTAGACTTATCAATGAATTGGGTGAATAATAGTTAGTGGACGAACCCATGAGAGAAACATTTTAAGTGGATAGGCTCAGAAATGGTATATAAAAGTTAAAATTTAATATCTAATTATGCATTATTAAATCCAACAAACATGCTTGGATTCAGTCTTTTCATTCATTACGTAGATGGTCTTTAATGACATCTGTGGTGAGAGACTTATATGAGGGATGTCAGGCTTAGTCTAGATCACGAGAATTAAGTAACTTATCTATGTTTTAATAAATGATAAATAAAAATGAATGTGTGATGAATATTGGGTTTTCATAAAAAAAAGTATAATGCAAGTTCATACACTAGTTGAGAGATGAAGCATGTACTAGTGTATATTGTAACATTGTTCTGGTTACATTAATTATGCATGCTTTTATACTGTTTAAATTATTTATTGAATATATTGATATGTGGTCGACACTAGTGGTCCCGACCAACTGTGATTTATATATCACACACTACTCGGGAATCCATTTCATTGTGTTACTTGATTAGATTCTCTTTGGTAGTAGGATTGTGCTATTTGAAAAATCATGGGAAATTAGAGTGGAGGACTTCGAGGGAGATTAAGATGCTCGAGTTGAAATCCATTAGGTCTTGGTTGTCTTTTATTTTTATTTTACATGAGGCTTAAAGAATTCGGTATTGTTTATTACTTTCAATTATGTATCCATAACCGGTCATACATTCATCTACTATATAATTGTCATTGGACACTTTTATAAATTTTGTACTATTTTTCTTATGATATTTTTTCAGTTATGTATTACTTCTTCTACTATTGTATTTTATTTACTCTAATATACCGTTGTGAGACTCTGATAAGAGGGTATAGTCACCCCATTAACTATACTTAGACCCTCGCTGCTAGTCAGTAGCCTCTGGCATACATGGAAACATGTATGAGGTAATGTGGCGACTGGTCTGGCCACCAGTTTAGTGGTGACCCGGGTCGGGATGTTACAATATTTATATACCTATTCATTTATTGATACATAAATAAAAATGTGATAAATAACCTAATACATTTTATTGGAAAATTAATTAATTAATATTTTTGTTACTATAGTTGAATCTCAGGTCAGGCATTTTCTACCACTTAAATATTTGTTTCCTCGGAATTTGGTTTTTACATTAATTTAGGGATCAATAATGGTTATTATTTATTATTATTTTCTTAATCCCCCTATTATATTCTTCCTACATTTTATCCCACTAAAAACATTCACTAGTTGGGTTGATTTATTTTCAAATACTTGATTTATAGTTTCCATAATCTAGTTAGAAAAATCATTAAATGAAAATTATATATACAATTATATTTAAAAAAAGGATATTTACATGTGTATGTTCTATAATTTACTTCCATAACAGTTATAAATTAGATTCGTTATGAAATTTGGAGTATTTTTTTGGAAAATATAAATGAATGTCTATTAAATAATTTCTATCTAGAAATTACAATATTCTAAAGTAACAAATAAATAACATCCCATTCTTAATCAAACATATAATTTCATTTCATGGTAATCGTTTGAATATGAAATAACCCCAAAATTTAATAACATGTCGATTTTGTAATAATTTGTATTGATTTAGTTTCTTTAATCTATCATGTAATGATTATATATTGATTTAAAAATTGTTGTTATATACTCAATAGATTATTGACCAACATGAATTATTTCCCCAATATTATCTGAATAGGATAGAGTAAACATCTTTTTCTATACAAGGCCTCGAATGGCACGACCTCTTTACTCTAGTGACACTGAATGGTCCCCAAAACCCAGTTTTTCAAAAGGCCTAAAGCACATATCCCTGAACACCAGAGGCTTTCGACTAGTAGTGAGGGACTAGGGTTTGTCAGTTGGTAGACTATGGCCTCATTACTAGACATAACCATCGCTCTATATCCAATGACTGTGTCCATGTAATCATGTAAGGATAATAAAGGGATCCTAAAAAGTCATGTCAGTAATCCACTGGTGGACATTAATCGGTTTCCAAGGAGGGTATCATCCTTTTCATTTGTCATCCTTGAATCAAAATTGTGTCCACAGGTTCTAAAGAAATTTTCTCTGGACTCCAGGTGTACATTGAGTCCGACCACTCTAGAAAATATTTCAACACATCTATGAAATTTTCTATTTTACAAATGATTCATTAATTAGTTACATCAATGTAATAGTAACTCCATTTAATAAACAAATTTTTTTCATTTCATTTACTTTCATAAAAGTAATAATGATATATTGACAATAATACATTTCTTATTTTATTTAAGTTGTAATCATTTCATTAGTTTTAACCCTCTTAATTCCATTATGAAAGGAATGTTGTTTTATAAATTTGAAACCAATCTATTTAATAGAATCCAGTTAGGCCAAGCTATATACATAGTATAATTTCCATTCATAATTAAGATTCATTATTTATATATAAATACATACCATATAATTTTTAATTCAAATTATAATATACATGAATAACTAATAAAATATGTAATCCATTTTATTAAGGATTGTCTTACCATTAATAGGGTCAACTCATTGCACACCAGAATAGTTGAATAAACTAACATAACCATCCACTAATGATATATGTATGGAAACAATCTATGTGGGCTGGAATGATTTGATGTCTCAACAAATGATTGTTTAATGATACTATATATCAATTGTTTAAATTACATTCTTGATAATTATAAGATATTAATTTGAATTTAATAGTCCATTCCATGTGATATCGAAGAACCTACTGTACGGTAATTTATAAAATATCCAAAATTGTGGAGTCAGACATGTATCACCTACCTTGAGATTCTATGACTCCCCTCTCCCAGTATTAAAAATTAGTTTGGTCTAGAATGGAATAAATTATAATAATAGATCAAATCCCATAAAACATGGTATATGATGTCATATCTAAATTGCATCATTGTGTGAAAGAACAATTTAAAATGGCCAAATAGGAATTGAGTACATATTGATTTTCATCCAACGTGATGGATGAGGGTCGAATCAAAATATTGATACATAAACATTATCAAAAACTATAAAAGAGAGATTCTTATCTACAGAATGGTAGAAGATTTTTGTTCATTCTGATATAAATTTCCAAGGAAGAAGAATATTAAACATAAGAGTCATTAATGGAAAAATGGCCATTTGAACCTAAAACTATTAGGGGCATGGTTTGGCCACATGATTGGCCAAACTGTGTCCAACCCATGAGTGGCCCAATTTCTCCATAGGGGGGCATAAAGGTTTTGTGACACTGTTAGGGAGACTATGTTCCAACCATTGTATTCTATTATTATAACAATTATAGACATCCCACATGGCCATGCATCTCATAGCGCATGGTTAAGTAAATTTGTGTACCCATATTACTCATATTTTTGACCCCACATAGTTAAAAGAGATCATACAAGATGTGTTGCATTGTATCTTATAATGGTAAGGACTAGTGTTTTTCTCCACAGATTGGGGTTTTGAACATTGAACAATCCCTAGACACCCCTAGAACCTTTATATCATCTTAGCAAAAAAATATCCATAAAAAATGAAATTGGACTAAATATAAAGGATCCATAACTATGTTGAAAACTAGGTTATTAAAATATTCCTCCATAATTGAAATCACCCCTGAGTTCTATTACCAATGGTTTTGAAATAGTATCTGAGAGAAAATTCAGCCACTGAGCATGTACTTCATCCACCTAGCCCCATGTCTCATTTTATACACATTGATGCTACCATAAAACTGATACTAAAGGGATAAAATAGCCATACAGAGTCGTCATTATGCGATCAGCGATGATAATAAAAAACTCCTGAAAGGATGCCTCATCTTCTAACTCAACATCCTCCAGATATGAATTATGCGTCCATACAACATGATAATGGTGACGATAATATAATTGGAAGAAGGTGGGGTGGAATGGTAACTCTGAGATAGTAACAATTTCAATGGTAATTACCCAACTCTCTTTAAACTCTAAATCATCCTAACATAATTAGGTGATAGATTCCATTTCCTATGTATCAAGGTATTGTGATGACTGGGTGATACACAGAGAAAAAAATGATATGTGACCTCATGCGTTAGATTTCATCAATGGAAATTGAAATAATATTTCTATTTTGGCTGAGTAGTATACTTATTCTTCAGGATCAGTTAGAATTTATATAAAGTCTCTTAAACGATACGATGACCTGATAGTGCTCCCTCACCATCCCCAAACTAGCATATGGGTGTCAGGCATGTACTACCATTGGATTACTCAAAATGAGACATCTATATATTCTCCTATAATATATTAGTATAGCATAAATCAACGAGAAGGATACGATTCTCCTAGGAATGAGAAAAATCATGGACACACTCTCATAGAATGTCCCTTAACACTTGTATCATCCGTTCTAACAAGACAATGGTATGCCGGTGAAATGTTGTTCCTAGAAGCACATGTATACCCATAGCTCCCAGGAACCTCTACCAGAACTGGGATGTGAAATTAGTATCCCCATATGAAATAATTGGGTGATGGACCCCATGTAGTCTGATGATCTCGTTGGCATACTTCCTTTATTGTTCAACAGCAATGAATGTCTCCAAAATAGGAAGAATGTGGGGTAATTTTTTTAGTTTACAAATGACAACCAAAACTATATCTCTACATCAAGTAAACCATTGTAAGAAAACTAAAAAATCCATTGAAACATCTTTGGATTTACATTATATGACTGGAAGAAGTTGTAAGAAGACTACAAGTCTCTAGTGCTCCTCCTCCGCCTACTGGAAGGTGGAACACCAAGTAATAAATGTTTAAGTATGACAATTCATCCCAGACCACCAATACTTTTCTCTCATATATCAGTAAATTATTATTATTTTTTGATATACTACCCTTTGAGGAGAGTTAGACTCATGTATCATTTATTCTCCCATATCATTATGAATCCAGAAACATCCATAAATAAACTGGATGTATTCAGTGTGCATAGACCAATCTGGAGGCGATTCCTCACCAAAAATACTCTACATGAGAAATAACCACTACGAATGTGATAAATACATAGAAATCACCCTCTAAATGTGTGAGGAGAAAACTGTTATGGTTTAGAGATAAGACTGATCATGCCTGTCATGTAACTCAAGATTCATCTCAAATAAGTGGGACATTAATTTGAATTATCCATAAACTTCCCATACGACATGTACCTGAGTTTTCTGATTCAATACATCAGCTACTAAATTTCCATATCTCGGTATATGGGAAAGATAAAAATATATTGAGTGAAGATATTTGACCAATATTCAATGTATGATATTAAATTTTTGTGTTAACGATATATTTAAGGTTATTAATGTAAATATCCACCATTAAATTATCACAAAATATATAGTGTCTATAGAAAAGTTAGGTATGTACAACTTCTATTAAATTGAGGTCATGAATAGTGTAGTTTATATTAAAAGGCATCATCTACTTAGAATTTTATGAAATGATTATGTCTTTCTACATTGTCACTACACCTTAAACCACGTTAGATGCATCATAGAACACTATTAATCCTCTTATAAGGTCTTGTAGAAACACAAAAGGCTTCAAGGTAATCCTTCAAATCAACTCTTGATATCCTTTCTAGTATAATTCTATCCACAAGAAGGTAACCCACATAATAATAAGACCGAAAGGATGTATAATATTTAATGATAATTCCTATTTAAAATGAATGAAATATCTATCCATCCTTAATAAGATATGTATTTCAAAAAAGTTAACGGGATACTCATAGAAAACAACAACACTCAAACTCTATGGGCTAATAGATAATCATTGATATAAAATAATATAACCTATGAAGTAAAAATTGTTGATACAATAGAGTAAATTAGAAAATATGATATTATATTGATTCTCTCTAAGTGTAAATGGGAATATATCCTGATTCTTACCATGGTTTCTATTATTGGGAGAATAAACAAATATTTATGCCATTAATTCCACACAAAAATTCAAATAGGGGTCAAAGAAGATATTAATCAAAGCCATTAAAATCACATGTGAATTTTTAAGATTGAATGGCATAACAAGATACTCATACATGAAAAACCTAATACCAAAAGTTATATATGGTATGTCTGTTGTCCTGAAGAATGCTTAATGATGACCTAATCTCGGGTAAAAAAATGAGAATACCCAATATCTTCAAATCTTGTAAATGATATCCTATATTTGATGAAGTGGATATCAGATCATGAACATATGATAGTTCATCCTTATATAATCCATATATAAATGACGGTTCCAATATGACTTCATTGAGAAAATCATGAGTGAACCCAAAGAGGAAATTCAATATTGTATAAAACTATTGTCATCAAAATCCTCCAATAGCAACATGATCTCTTGGAACTGATTTTTTGAGATATTCATAAGGACGAATAGACATAGAAGCTTCTCTAGCTAGAATATCAATATGAAATTATAAATCACTATTAATTGGTAATCCTAAAAACATCAGGGAATATATAACATAAATGAACTTATTAGAGAGTAATATATTCTAATTGAACTCCATGTTCCTCCATCAAGAGAATACCAATCTAGTTGGTTAATCAATAAATCCCATGACCCTCTAGTCCTACTCTACTAGTGTGGACATCTCACTCTTCTTTTTATAGATAAATACTTCCCTATATTGATATAAATGATACCCCATGACAATAGTAGTCTAAAAAGTCTTGAAGAAAACCAAGAAATCCATCCTTTGAATTACATAAAATCATATCATCTTGAGAACAATGAGGTCCCACGAGAAAGGATAAATTATTACAGTAGGGGGATAGTCCCTGCATTGGAGTATGGCATCTGACCATTCTCCCATCTTTTTTTCTCAATCATTACACCAATGTAATATTTAACATATATCCCTAGACATTCCATTATAGTTAATGAAATGAAGGAATGTGAAGAACCTGTAAAATTTATGACGCCGCAATAGTAGTGGAAACTAGAATAGTACCTCATAATGTTGAAATTACAATAGTGGATATTGATGCTATATTTATGTATTAAAACCATTGGTATAGGCATGGAAACCATGGCTATAGGTAATATCCACAATTTAGTGAACATGGAAACCTTCTTGCATAGAAATATGGCCACTACTAAAACAGAGTTTGGGATTATTTCAATACATGTATAGTCTTTTTTTAAACAATGATGGTAGCCAATGACTTTCTAACTTATAGCCTTTATCGAAAAGTGTTGTAGTTGACCTACTAACACGGTGTAAATTATGGTTATAAGAATACAACAACGTTTCAAATAGTGGGACATGGTCTACTACAAGAGTTAAAAACTAAGGCTATAGTATCCAGTTTAATGAAATAACATGGTCTACTACTATGGGTTACAACCATAATGAAATCAACCAGTTTCTTGAAAAAAGAATAGCAAGTTATCACCCTGCTAAAACGCATGTAAAACACAAATCACCTTATTTACCAACTCCAATTTATAGTGGTTAGCATAAAATATAGACACAACACCCAACCCTACCAACATGACCAGTACATCATCGAAATGAACGATATTCAGTTGAGGAATTTATGAGAAGTAGAAACATAAAAATCAATCCAGCAAGGGCCAAGACACCTAAAAAACCAATCCACTCAACCTTGAGAACCCAATGTAGAAGAAAATAAGAAACAAACTAGCTTTCATCTCCAAATTGGTGGCACAAAATCGTACATGGAAGCATTAGTGCCATGATCGACATAAGATACAATGATATCATAGTTTACATCAAACAAAACCCCGTATAGCTTTCCATTGTGCATGTAATAAACTTAAGAACTCAAAAGTAATCTTCTTTGAACATGATAATCTAGTAATATAAAAATCATGCACAATCCCTGCTCAACCATAGATAGAAAACCCACTCCTCTGTGAGTCTTTTAGCATCAAAACATAGGGAAAATTTCAATAAAGGTAGTTGTGCTTGGACATCATAAAAAAAATCATTTTATCCTATAAATACTACAATAAAGTTGATCCAAAATGTATTTCCAACATAAAATATATCGTACTACATTACAATTTCAATAATATAAATGAAAATATCATATAAAGTAGGAATATTGAAATCATCGTTTTCCTTGTTGTAATAGCACCCAAAGGTAAAAAACTATTTATACAGAGGTAGGGACACTAAATGAAATCATTAAAATAATCTAAATGAAGCTCTATTAGTATAATATAGAAAATAATTATTAGAATTGTTTATAATAGTACCATGAGGGATATCTATTTTCAGTTATAAGGGTGTTCAATATTTTCTAATGGAACAAATATGAAAAAACTATTTTATAATTATCCAACATAGCTACAGTTGTATCCTCCAATACAATTATTTAAAGATATTATCTATTATTTTAAAGACCATGTGTATTATTGGGGTATATGTACATAAATATAAAAAACTATATATGCAGGTATGTTTAAAACTTTAGATAAATTAAACTCCATGATACATACACAAATATTCACATAAATGTACAAAACAATGATTAAATGTTATTTTTCATTATTTTAAACTATGAAACTTTAAATAATGCATTAATACTAGTGTATGCATAAAAATATTTTTTAAAAGTGTGCATGAATGTTTAGAAGGGTATGTGAATTAAAACAATGTATAATGTGTATTTATATAGGTGTGTGACTTCGCTAAAATTTACAATGAAAAGGAGACAAATACACTAAAATGTAACTCTCATAAAATATTATGTTTTCCATCCTTCAACACATATAGATGAAATATATTAAAACAACATGTGAAATACATAAATAATCACATTAAACAGAAACATCTTGAAGCTCCTATGATGGGGAACCAAAAATGGATGATATTAATATATGAAAATATTTTCAAATGACCCACACTATTAAATTTAATAAATGTAATGTAAACAAGATGTTCCTTTATATTGTAAAACGGTATAAATCGCCAATTATATTCAACAGGAGAAGCTGGATCAAATACACACATTGAAAGAAGGATAATTGTGATTTAGTATCTTTAATATATCATTCATTATTTGAAACTATAACCATCTTTCCATCACTACATATGTGTCAGATTATATATTTCACCATTCTATGTTACATCAATCATTTTATACATTCTATTTGTGGATTCCAAGGGAAATATTTGAAACAAAATTACAATATTAATAAATATTAATGAGTAACTCTTGAACAAAATTATGTTTCATACATTCCATTAAATATTTATTATAAAAAATATAATAGATAAATTCTCAGATTAAACAAGACAATGATTCCTAGATATTTATAATGTTGAATTCGATAAATCTATATTATATTATGACGATATGTCTATAACAATAAATTTATTGAACTCAATGTACTACACCATCAATGGTTTTATTAATCTACTTATTCATGTGGATTTCTATTTCATTTGGATAAATTGGTATATCATCATTGATAATACTATAATTTTAACTTTAATGGAAAATTTAAAATCACCATTGCACATTTTTTCATTGGACATGTTTGAAATTTGATGACCTTTCCTATATACACAATGATACCGACATAGACATACATTAACTAGAAAAATTTATAATCAAACAAAATTTTGTTGTATGATAACTAATTATAAAATAATGTTGTGAATGGTTTGTGAGGAAATAAATTGGACACATAATAATGGAAAGAAAAATTAGAGAATTAGTCCAAGATGTTTTGATATCTAGTATAGCATTGAGTATTCATTAGGTATTGAGATTAGTAAAATTAATGGATTGATAATATTGGTTTACAGTTATGAAAAATAGTCATCAAATTTTCTAATTTTTATGGGAAATAACCCAAAGAGATGTAATAATGATACCATTAACTCTCATTCACCTTCCATAAGAAACTATTTTTTCCATATTATGTAATTTAGTACGAACATGGATGTCAGGTTTAATTTACATATAAATATACTAATCCATTTTTTTGAAGCGGAAATTTTTACATTCTCCACTTCGTTAAATGTTACTATTATGATATCCCATTTTGAATTATATCCAACGAAATTAATCTATATTTAGGAAATTGTAATATAAAATATGGATTATCATATAATTATAGTTGTTTCCTACTATAATATCTGTATAAATAAAACAATTTACGATATAGTGATTATTGAGCTCATGTGTGGAGGGGGATGATAAATTGAAAAAATATATAAATAGATAATATTTGATCCCCAAAATTTAATAATAGAATCATTTATGGGACCCACATGATATGTCGACATATTTCACCACAAGACTGTTTTATGGAAAGGGAATATAGATGATTTAAATTAAAATTAATAACTATTATTAATTTTTTATTTAATCATAAAACCGAAGAAAATATTTCATTCTTCGTTGCTTCTATGATGATTGAATGGATATCATGATATATATGGATTGTTGAATGCGAAAATTCATATAAAATTTATAATTGATTTCTTATGTAGTAAAATGCATTTCATCCATGATATGGTCTCCAATATTTCTGTATGGATTCAACCAACCTAATAACTATTTATGATAATTTACTCAATTCTATTTCAATACATTGTAGTATAGTTATATATATCTATTTCAAAAACATATATAAACATTAATGTGTTAATAGGGTTCAATATAAAAAATATTGGCTTATAATATAATCATTAAATTCTATGTCACCAATTGAGATGATATTTTTAATGCAATATCCTCTAAGTATAAGTATTTGAATATCCCATTTGGCTTCATATACAACGATATTAATCTTAGTTTATTACCTAACCTGAAAATAAATTATAATGATAATAAATGTCCTAATGATATTTGATAACTTTATTATCTCTATTGTATAGATGATCAGTTTTATCATCATAGAATATATGTGTAAATACATATAGATTACATATCTCATTAATCAGAGTTATATAATAGTGATTCCATTGTATTAAATATTTAATAATCAATATAACCATTAACAATTCCATAAATAAGGGAATATAGCGTATTTCTCTCACAAACTACCCTTGATTAGTAAAAATCCATAGGTTTTACCATAAACATAGAGGGAGACTAGATATTAATAAGGGAAAAGACAATTATAGTGAAAATTTTACACAAACCCTCATAATGATGTTAGAGAAAAAGTAAAAACTATTTGTTTTAAAAGGCTTGGATATGTAATTATTAATGGTTAATAAAACAATATGTTTGTTTTTATTTGATATAAATTCACATTCTTACAAGAAGTGTGTCAATGATCATGAATATTTTGAAATAGAAAAATAACAATTTTTTTATAGAATATGTTTTCCAATAATCATAGTAAAATATTTATAGGTTGATTTTTCTAATCACATAGTGTTTTATAGTATCGTATTATTGTTGATGGTGGATCTAGTAAATCCAATAGTGAAAATTTCATTATTGGAATTTGCTAACACTGGTGGTAAGTGAGTAGGTGGGTTGACGGTATATCTCACAGGGGTTTGGTTACTATGTGGCTTTAGGATTATCTAATAATTTCATGGAATTAGTTATGGGAGATATCTTATATGATATTCCATGACCGAAAACCTGAATATATTATTTAAAATAGAATCACTAAAACCTCACTAACTATAAAAAAATATAATCTGAAATTAATAAATTTTAATTAATTATTAATGTATAAAAAATGATAGATGAAATATATTATATTACAAACTATTTGAAAAAAATTCAATGTTCCAAGAAAACCCTCATTTTTATGCTTCTTAATATAAGAAAATAATCATCAATCATACACTAAAGACATGAAAAATAGGAATATGAAAATAGGAATATTTTATATATATTAAGAGTAGTATTATGAAATATAGACTAAAATAATGATTAAATTATTAGGTTAATATCAATATTGTTTCTCCAGACCCACCTTCCCCTGACTACGAAATAGAAAAAAGAAAGAAAACAACATATAATGATCTCACCAACAAACATTTTAAGAAAATATATGTTTCATCCATTATCCTACATTAGGTCTTTAGTTTCATAAATTTTATTAAACTCTTCCTTTACCTATTCATTATGTAAATAAAATGTAAAAACTATATAATGCAAGAACATACATTAATGATTTAATTAATGATTAATTATTGAAGGGATCACTAATATAATTTATTTAGTGATCACATTCTGTTTTGAAAATTTTCACATTCTGGTCAAAATTAATATTGTTTTTTCTATTTAATAAATAATATATTTAAATTTAAAACCAAAATATCACTATTGATCTAATTAGAGATTGATATATATAGTGTATGTTAGACAAAAACAGAAAAATCAGAACTGGGGTAGTGATAACATAGAGACCAAAACTAATTTATGTTGTTTGATTCATGAAGAAAATAGAGGGAAAAACAAAAAAATGAATAAAGTATGAAAAAATCAAAATGAAATACATATTATGATTAAATATTAGAACACACAGAAAAATTGTGGACACTCCAACAAAAGAGAATGGATGGAGGAATAATACTGACTCTAAGCGGGTTGAATATGGATCATAGAAGGTGTAGGGTTCAATTTGGGAACTTGTTACCTGTGGATGGTCTTGACTGTAGAAATTATGTGTCGTCCACTCACTAAACTGAATGGAATAATAATTTATAAGGAAAACATATAACATAGACATCATAGATAAAGTAAAAAACATTGGTTCAAAACATTATTACCATATACCATGAGAGGCACACCAGAGGAATAGTTATGGAGGCCACCTTATAGAAAACATGGTAGGGAGGTGAAGTGGCCGCATTGGAGGGTGATCATACAATTAAATATAATAATAATAAAACATTACTAATTTAGAAACATGCATAAACCCTATTAATGTTTTTCAATATATGTTGAAATAGAGACCCACCAGAATAAAATTCAATATAACAATAACAATAGATAACTATATAAAACAATTAGACATATAAAAAATCAAATAATATAGATTACATCCCTTGTGAGCCTCACTATCAGTATCACCACATCAATGATAACTATCATCCACACCTCCTACCGAAAAGAACCACCACCTCTCTCATAACAAGCTTAATTATAGGCATCAGCATCGATATTGACATTAACAGTGGCATCAGCGTTGACTTCAAAATTGGTTTTGGCATCAGTATCAGCACCGACATCAGCATCGACACATTCATTATAAGGAGCATAGAAATATATATAAATATAATGCATCGACATAAAATATGTGGTAATATCTACATCATCTTCTAGTGGATGTATAGAATGAAGAAAATACATTTTTTAATTATATGATCATTTTTTTATATTTTCATGTTGATTCTCTTCTTCAAAATTTTCATAATCCTTTTTAGATTATTTTTGAACTTCTTCATTGTTTTTGGAATTCATTTTTTCCACCATATCCATATCATAACTAGTACCCAAATATAAATTGTTGGAATACAAGTGTATAGATGGTAAAATATGCTTCCCATTTTGACAAAAAAACTCTTCCAGGATGGAAATCTATGAATACCAAATGCAGATGATCATTTATGTCTAAATTTTTGGGTTCATCTTTTTATAATTCCTCCAAAAAATTTGGAGTTATATATAACATAAATTATAATGATAATTAATATCAAGATTTAAATCCATTCATAATAAATAAAATTAGAATATACATACAATCATCTCATCAGTGTCTCTATATATCACAGTACCAACTATCGTTTTCATTCATGTACAAAATAATCTATAGTGTGGAATGAAACATTAGAATTCAATTCCATTTTCTAGAAAACCCCCAACAAATATAGCAACCTAAGAATCCATCAAAATTACACTAAACAAAGATAAAGGTTCCCTTTATGTCTCTTACATCACCTATATTCCATTCTATTTATGGGGGGATTAGAGTAGATATCTATATGTGAGGATATAAATGTAACAATTTTAAAAAATAGTAAATTTTAAATTGTTATGTAAAAAAATAATTGATGAGATTAATATGGTGTAAATGATTAGGGGAAATGTTAACTATCATAATCAAAATATTTCTTGAAGGGATAATTTCTCTCATAAAATATTCAATATTATTTTTTCAAGGGCTTGAAAAATTATGATCAATGATTTAATTTTGGACTGACTCAATGAATTTATTTAATTATTTCCAAGGTAGAATCTCCCACATTTCCAGACTCTAAATACCCATTCTTATAAATTTACATTCTATTATCATATAGCATAATAAAATTTTCGAGAAAATGGTTTTCATCATCAATGGATTATAATGATAATGTAACTAATAAAAATTTTATTTTTCATTTATATATATTTTAATTATTAAATACTTAATATCAATTTTTAGGGATAGAAATAATTCCCAAAAATCAATGGAAATGATTAATGGAAAGGGAATATTAACATACATTACATGTTCCCTCTCATGATTTGGGAGTGAAGGGTGTCTTAAAGTATGAATGTATTTCCATACAATATTATTTATTTTATTTATTTATGATTTATCTTATAAAAAAGATATTATATAGTGACACTAAAATTAAAATAATGATTAAATTTAATCTTTAAAAAAAATTCAGATAAATGAATTATTATATATAGATTTTACAAATACTTTATACTCTAGGCACTACTCATTGTTGATCATATCTATAAATTGTGATATTAGGAATTCATGAATGATCTATATTTCATCAATCTATGTATCCACTCTCTATTTCCAACCAGTATAAAAATTATTCTTTTTTTCTTCTGATGTATAAACTAATTCCATTAACATTCTGTCCTTGTCATTATTCTTTAAGAAAGTTATTTCGAAGCAGAAATGTAAATACATTATGTTAGGGGAATATTATAAATTAATATATATGTATATATGTGTTTATTTAGGTTACATACCCAAATATCTTCCATGGAATTCTTCATTAAATTTTCAACAACTTCTATCCAACTTATTAGATGAACCTGAATGATATTATTGTGTTTCAAAATTTTTACCATTAAACTTTCTCATTCAATACCTTATTTTATAATTATATCATTGTACTAATTTTTTCAATCCATGGAGTTTGTATGTTGATTCTAGACCTCTACAGTGTTTTATGGCCTCATTGTAAAGTGGAGGTTATAGCTAATCATGAAAAATAACAACTGATGGAAAATAATAATATAAAAATTTATCATTAATCACTATATATGATTTTTAAATGCATACTAGTATGTGTGAGATCTACTGACCCCTAATGTGATGTTTCAAGAGGAGTGGGAGTAGCATCATTGGTAGGTGGGATATCTACATTATGAGTTATTTTTGTAGTCTATGATTATAAGTGTACTACTAGAGGGAGAAACCATGCAAGAAATCCATGTATAGATGATGATGTATATGGACATGAGTTAGGTAGTGGGAAATATGGGGAGAATTTTCCATCACAATGAATGGTGGCATTATTTAATAAGTTGGCATGTGAGCCTAAGAATGATCATCCTATCTGGTTTCATGTAGAATAGAATATGGAAATGATGGGTATAGAAATGATGGCATGGAATTATCCGAGGATAACCTCATAGTGACAGAATGAGGATAAAGGGAGGCTGAACTAAATTACCTCCTGATGAGTGAAGTTGAATAGTGGTAGGATGAACTATAGAAACGGTCATACTAGTAACCCGACACCAAACTATTAGCCTCAACATTGTAATACAACTATATCATCAATGGTTTAACCTAAAATAAAATGGATGATAAACTAAATGAACTAGGATTACACAAATAAGTTGAAATAATATAATATTCAACAATAAAATTTATTAAACATGTGGCCATAGGACAGATGCCTGAATCACTAATAAATTGTTCATTTCTATATATTCTTCTTCCTACCAAAACATTATTATTGGAAATACTATATAGGAAATTGAAATTAATATTATATAATAAATAGAAATAATACAAACAATCACATTTCAAAAATCTAATTGTAAAAATTGTTTTCAACCTTGACATATAAAACCTAGAAACATTTTGTTATAATTATTCAACAAACATAGATAAATAATGTATTTTTACACATAAAAATCCTTATTTGGAATATAGAATTTATATTTATCAGATATTTAAAATTAAAATATTCAGGAACTAGTAAATAAAGATGGAAACAAATATTTTTAATACCAAAACATACTATTCATCTATAGATGAAATAAGTTTTCAAATATATTATTTCTTCCTAAATTACAAAATTTTCAACACATTTCCAGGTAAGAAATAAATTTCTATTAAAAACTAGATTTTTATATGGAATTTTAAAAAGAAACCTAATATTTATAAAATTAATTCAGTGATGATTATAATTTTTCAGTTGAATGTTTTTTTCTCTTTTCTGTTTAATTTTAGAATCCACAATGTAATCAACAATAAATAAATGGAGGGTTTTTACTTTTTTTCAGAATTAGAATTTTATTCCTTGGGTACTACCATATAAAATCTCGTATATTGTCTCCAACAAAATAACCAAATTTTTTTTCGGTTTTTTATTTTTTTTATAGATAATGGAATTTGAATACTCTTTTTAATATTTTTTATCACATTTATATTAATATATATGGACTCTACATGTCATTAAAAATAATTTTTTTGGAATATAAAAAAATCACTATATCATTTAAAATGTATTTTATATAGTTTAATGTTTGTTATTTTTAATTTTTATTTAACACATTACTCTTGAAAAAAAATATATATCATTCCATTGAAAATGGAAATAGAAGTTAATTTTAGGAAATGAATGAAATATTAAAAAACCACTATAACATTACAATAATTTCATATAGATAGTTTGAAATGTTTTAACAATAAGTGTTATCTGTGACAATTTATACTTCACATCCCTTTATAACAATTGATTTATATGTGTTGTGACATGAAACATATGAAAATTTACAGATACATTCATCAATAATATTAATATCATCCTTTCCTTCATAAAAAATATGTCTACGAATGGCATAAATAATGAATTTTTTTTGTGGATCAGTTATGTAAATCATATATCTAGCTTGCGATGCATGAATATAAGGTTTATTAGTATAAATTTTTTGGTTTCTATCAATCACTCAAAATTTACATTTATTTATATGAATTCGTTTTTAATTTCATTAAATCAAAGAACATTAATTTATTAATTATGTCAAGACAATGTGTGGATTACTCTAATAAAACGATTCCTTCAACAGACACATGGTATAATATATTTTCTAATAAAGGTTTTTCATATAATTCACTCTCAAAATAATATGTCACTGTAATGATTCTGATGATGATACGTTACATTTAAATTTTTTTAAATTCTATTTATAAATAATTTAAATCCATTTAAAATAATTTACTTACAATCACATACAATTTAGTTTGGACAAAACTAAATAAATCTTATTTAATCTAATATATCATTCATTATTATGGTTAAAACCTAAATTATTCAAACGTCAAATATTTTCATTAATTTTTCCTTCCTATTAATAGATATAGAATGATATATACCCTTTAAAATTTGTGAAATGTATCTCAATGTAGGAAATAATTAAAATTTCATAATATAAGAGGAAATCACAAAAGGAAAAAAATTCATATTTATTAGTTGAGGTACTCGATGTAGTCATCATGTACACCACAGTTGAATAAAACTATGTGGAGGGCCAATTACCACTCTTCTCTTCTTATTGTATAGAATGTGTACTATAACGACCCCAAACTCTTATTAATGAAAATTTATCTTGACCTAAATAAATGGCTTATTATGTAAATTGGTTATATAAAACATGTGAACATCTTTGGTTTTATGTTTTTTGATTTTAAAAAACCAATATTTATTATTACCATTGCTAATATTGTCATTGAACAGTGATCACATGATTAGTATAAATAGAAGGCTTTATCAAATCCAATTTACCCAAACATATGTAGTGATGGCTTCGTCCAATAGAATTTCTCCATATTAAGACCATTTGTTGGAGCTTGGAAAAGAGGTATCTTCATTGGGATACTCTCTTGACCAATACCATGTTCAGAATAAATGGGATAATCATTAACAGAATCAACTAAAAGAGAAGTATAAATTAATTAAAATTTCTTCCTGAGAGATATTATCCAAGCTTCCCAAAGAGTTTCTCATCATCATACAACTTACTCTTAAGCCTCATGCAGGTGTTATAAGGGGTTATGTAACATGACCCTAGTAACATGATTATTTGCATTACTGTGTTATAGAACAATGAAGACCAGTTTATTTTATTATTGTTAAATTATAAATTGTTTTTAAAGCACAAATAGTATTTTTAGTTAATATTCAATTGAGAAATATATTTTGATGAATTAATAGATTTTTGATTTAAATAACATATTAATAAAATAATATTAGAACATTAATTTATATTAAAAATAAATGATCCTATAATTTTTATACAATTGTAATTTTGATTATTGTTTGAAAGCTAAATTTGTCAAAACCAATGAATTTTCGATAAATGTCAGGTTTTTTATTTTGGAAATTAATGTATTTAAAAAATAATATAGGTAAAATGAATATTATTTTTGGATTTGGGTTGTTAAAATTATATAACGGGATATTTTTCTTAATTTTCTGATACAATCAGATATTTGTGTAAAAATTAAATAACATTTAAATATATTATGTGTTTTATGAAACCATAATGAAAAAATAGTGTTGTTATAAAATCAAATAAAATAAAAGGGATACTTGACCAAGATATGTTTTTACTTTAAAATAATGTGATTATAGATTTTTTTGATTAATTTTATGGTGCCTTAGTGGACCCTCTATGACTTACAAAATCAATTATCAATTTAAAATGATTTCCTTGAGAGTGTGACTCTCCTCCACATAATATAGAGTAATATTTTAACAAGTTATGTTATTGGTACTATAAAATAATTTTTTTTAATCCCCATTGGAAAAAACAATGGGAAAAACTATTTGATGGTATGTGATTTTTAATATTTAATTATATATATTCCAAAACATAAGATAGTGAAATATTAAAGAATTACCCTCTCATTTCCAATAGAAACCCACCCAATCTCCCACATATCTTCACTCAAAACCCCAGTAACACATACCAACTCTGACCTTCAATATATATAAACCTCCGAAGGCACCCCATGCTCTCATGAATCCCGCATCAAATTCATGAAGTAACACAATTCCAAGTAAGGTATCCTCACATTCCTTCAATATTTATGTCCATGTTTCCTTATAACGTTATTCCAATTTATATTTCAAATGAAAATATTGGGGAATGATTTTGAACCTCCCCTATAAATCTCTCCTTATGTTTGAATGATGATATACCCCTTTATATCTCATTAATGCCTCCCATGTACACGCTTAACCATGCTGAAATTCTGTAAGGTATTTCTTTCTCCTCACATACATTGAAGAAATTGATTTATTATATGAATCTAAATTCCATTACCTATTTTGGGATATTATGTTTCATGGAACACTTACTTTCAATCTAATTTATAAATTATAAGGGAACCCTTTCTCTCTTGTCAACCCATTTTATGATTTAAATTTGACATCGTTATGATGCCAAAGTTACCACAAAATTTCCCATGCCAAATGTGTAACGCCCTAACCCTAGTTACCCAGAGTCGGTGAATTATTACATAACATTGGCACGATCACAAAAGATCAAGTCTCAAAAGACCGATTAGTTTAGTATCCTTGGAAACACTATATACATTCATATGTCTTACTTTACATCATAAATTGAAAAACTAAAACAACATAGTCTCCATAGTCCACACCCAAATCCCCTCAGACTATCCCTTTAGGTCAGTCATAAAATACTTCTTCACATCCTGGGAAAAATAAAACATATAAAGGGGTTAGCTCAGATGCTTAGTAAAGATAACAATATAGCTAAACTTTCACAAATAGTCATAATCATTTAAGGAAATTTATAACTAAAAAAAGCCTCTTAAACTTGAACATCAGCATAATATGGAAAAAATAAAATGAGATAAATCCATTTACTTATTCACATCGATATTCTATTGGTCGAATAATCACATGAAATATCAATAACTACTTTCATAATGATGGAATGCATAATTTCAGACTATCTTAAGCACATAGTCAAGGCCTTGTGAAAAGAATAGAAATATGATTTTGTCAAGGCCTTGTGCCAAGACACTAGTTTGTCTAATGAAACCTACTAATGCATCGAGTAGCTATAACAGGATCCACCCATCACTTACTAAGTCAAATTCATTCCTCATATGAACAGGTTTAAACATAACATAAACATTCGTATTAAAACTAGTATACAAAATGTAAATAATTTATCCATAATCCATGAATGGTATAAAAATAACACATCCACAGTAAAACATATCAAAAAAACCTTCAATACAATATGGATGTTTTGTATCATAATAAATCAACTTCAAATAAGGTTAAAATCCAACAAAGGATGTTGACATAGATGAAATCAAAACTATTTTAGGGAAAATATCTCTTTTTGTTAAATCATTTAAAATTCACATAATTTGAAAAGAAAACATTTCCTTTTAAAATTTTCTTATAATCTTGTATGTGATGATTCAAATATTTTATGAGGGTGGAAAAAACCGCACCCACCATATAAGTTAAAAAAGACATTCTTACCTTAATTTTGTCAAAAATGTTAAAAATTACCTTGTTTGGAAAACGATGGAAATATTACATTAATAAAATCTTATAAATGAAAAAACAAGGGTATAAATGAAATTAAACCATATTATATAAAATTGTATGAATGTTTTGAAATACATTTTTAAGAAACACGAATGTGGATGATAATGAGGTCCCAGTAGATAATAATGTATAAACAACCTCAGATAACGAAGAGATTATAGAATTAACCCTTAACTTGTACTTTTACTTGGTTAATGGTAGGTTAATATTTTTTGTAATGGTGAAATAATTGTTATTAAATTATACAAGAATCATATACATTAATATGATATCATATATTATCTTTTAACATTGTTTTATTAATAATATCTTAGTATTATCGTCGTTTCGGGTGTTAATGGTTTCATTTTACTTTATATTCCTTGTTATGTGAGTCTTTTTTGTTATTTATGGGAGGTATATTATTCATATATATAATGATATCAATTCTTTAAACTTTATTTTTAATCATAAAATGAAAATTATTCTTGAATGGATACGATGGGGAATGAATCGCAACGCTATGTGGAGACGGTAATCCATAAGTACGCACAGGAGACAATGTCATTCTTTTGATATTAAAATAATATATAATTTTATGATATATCATATATAAAGAATAATTATCATGTTATATTTATTATTTACATCAATTAAATATCATTATTATACTCATCCATATAATAATGTAATGAATAACAATTACACCACGACGTGGAGATGAAAAGTCGTACGTACGCACATATGGTGAAATGTTATTCAAATGATGGATAGAATGATGAACTTGGTTGTACCATATTTATAATAACATCAAACTATATAGAAGATACTGGAGTTATTATTTTACAATGTAAACAACAATGAAAAAGGAAGTGGATGAAGAAAGGAACATGAAGGAGGGTGGTGAAATTATTACCTCTTCTTCGGGTTCTTCATTTTGATTTGATCCAAATGGCTCCATAAGTTGGACTTATGACTAATTTAAGGAATCTAGGATAAATGGAGGATAGTTTAAAGGGTATTTCAGTAGATTTTCGATGAGGAAAATGTCTTTGAATGTGTGAATTAGAGAGAAGTGGGAGTGCCCATTTATAAGAGGGGTGAGGGGCACCTAAGGAAAGGCTAGAAATATTATTTTATAATAAAATAATTTTCGGTTTATAATGGCCCAAAAATGGATTATTTGAAGTCGAAGTTGGATATCATTCGAAAAACACACAACCAATAGGTTTTAGACTGGTTTGGGTCACTATATTAACTTTATCTTTTAGATTTAGCTTTTAGTTAAATTGTTTGACATTTACCTTGTGTCTTTGTATTTTTATATTATATGGTTTATAAACATACTATATAATTCCAAGAGAACCCAAAGTGGATCATTAATTATACACCTATAAATATATATGCCTTTTGGTCAAATCATATATTTTTAGGAATAGAATATCAATTAATGATATAATATTTTTTTTAAAACTCTTTGAAGTTGATTTTGACACTATTTGGTATTTTGTTTTTTCAAAATTCATAACATCATTATTACTTCTAAAATAATTCATCTAACCAACCCTAATATGTCATATTGACCTCTAAAAATAGTTTAATTCATAAAAAGTCTCAAAATAAAATTTATTTGAATATTTATAATATCAATTATTATAATATTTCATTAATTAGGTAATTACTTCATCACCATTGTGTCGTAAATAAATTAAATAATTTAATGTCTAAAAATTACAAATAAAATTAAATTATATAGGAAATATTATTATCTTTCTAATTCATATTTATATTAGAATTTATCTTATGTATAACACTATATTAAAAATGTTTTAGTTATTAAACATTGATTTTAACTCTTTTAACTTTTCTTTGAAATAAATAATAATAAATTTCCTAATCTAATCCATGTGGACCAAAGAGGTTCATATTTAATTACTAAGGCTGTTTTTGGTGGAATTATACTTATCCAATTGTATTGCGACATGTTTTAGGGTAATAATAATATCATTTTTACCCGTAATTACCCAATTTACTTTTAACTATGGTTAATAAAAGTAAAACATTACAATTCCCCAAAAATTATTTTCATCTTATTGAACCACATTTTAATAGTTGATATTAACGATGTCTCTCAGATTTTCGAAATCTCACCCTCAGAAGTGGTAAAATTATGTTTTATGTAAATTTACAAATTCTCATAGGAGATAGGTAAAAGAGGGTGAAAAAGTTCAATAAAATTTTTATATATCTAAAATTATTATCAACCGACTCCAATGAATTAAATTGAAAATATATAGGTTTTATGTATTTATTTTGACCTAAAATATATTTAAATAAATTAAATAATTATATAAATAAAAATTCTGTTTTTAAATATAACTCAAATTTTTTCACTATTCATCAAAATTGAATGTTTTTAGAAAAATACCAAAAAATCACCCTAAGTTAATTTTGATATTCCAAATTAAAAAATTATGTCTATTTTATCAAATTGTAAAATATAATTTTAATTTATTTATATAAAATTCATTCTCGTTGTAAAAACCAAAAGGCGTATTTTTAATAATTAATAACTATCAAAAGATTGACACTTGTTTATGTCCAATTTCAAAGTGAAATTACTTAAAATGACCAGAATTGGATTAAATTGTAAAAATATATTCTATTTATACTTCCAAACCATTAAAATTTATAATTTATCAATATAAATTATTTTTATTAAAAACGTTATTTGCAGTTAAATTATAGTATTCTTCACTATTCACCACAAATTTGAATTTAATTATAACAACACCAAAAAAAATTTGAAACAAATTTCTTATGTCCGGATTCTAAAGAAGATATTTATTTTTTCAAATATAATATATAAAAGTTTCAAATATTTGATTAAAAAAGGGTTCACCATTAAAAGTCAGTAAAAGTGCTTTTTTTGAAAAATATTTCTTTTTTCAGAAAAAAATTAATTTGTTCTTACATTATGCCTATGAAACTAATAATATGGATTAAAAAATTATAAGAATTATATAATGTTAAAAAAATCAGTTAATACTATTCATAACCACTTTTGAATGGCTAGTTTGGTAAGTCATGGTGCGCTTGAACTCAGTGTTGTGTGTAGTGCAAGTTATTGAATTACATTGAAGAAATAATTTACTATGAAACCATGGGGTGTTACAAAAATCATCGTAAAAGTGAATTACATACCAATTTCACTAACAAGGGTATTCAATTTTATGAACATGTACTTTTTTATTGAAGAAAAACTTTTATGTGTTCCACATGTCTTATTTTTGGACTAAATTGTGATTTTTAATGAATCCATGTTGTATGATCTGTGTGCCACACAAATGAATGGAATGAAATGATTAAGAATGGAATGCCTTGATAGTGCCCCAATGAATTGGGTAACGAATTGTATCATGATACATCATGTTCCTTGAGTGTCGACTCATGAAAATTCTTGTGAAATTAGGGTTTACTCGAAATAATTCATGTACAATGAGGGTTTACTCATGATCAATGTGAAATGATCATTGGCTCATGATAATATCATTTAAGTGTTGTTGTCACATCCACATTTAATGATAATAAAGCTATATCATTCCATTATGTTCACGTTTCTCTTATACACCCTTGAAATTCCTATTTCATAACATGTATTTTACTCTTCATGTTATGCATTATTTACACCCTTACTAGGATTTATAGTTCATCCTTTTCTTATGTATGTCCTCAGGTTATTTCATGCAATAATAAGTATGAAGCAATATTGTGGTCATGTAAATGAAGATTTAAATAAAGATGTTGTATTTTATGTCTTAAGTTTACATGTAATGTTCCTAAGACCCAAAGACACAAGAACTCTTGATCATCAGGGTTTTATTAAGAGCATGTTTATGTAATAAATCATGTTTAAGTGTGTAATAAAGAGAAGGGTTGTTATAGTTGGTATGAAAGGATAGGTTTAGAAATTTTTCAATTAGGACTAGAAAACCGTAGTGAATGCCTTATGGATAAGACTGTGTATAATAAAAAAATCCAAATTTTTTTCGGATAGAGTTAGTGGTTTTTCAAGAAAATGCATCCCTAACTTGATACAAACATTTAGAGGTGGATATGGCAGATATCGATCTAGGGGTAAAACCATAATATGCTGCTTTGAGATAGACTCAAACGAGAACTGGTGCACAAAAACTGGACATGATGCACTCTTTGGTCGAAACTACTGAGGGATATGATTTTGTAAATTAATAATCTTATTTTGATCCATTATTAATGGAATAAAAAAATTCCCCCATGAATATATGTTTGGAATATAATAATTGATAGCATAGATTAAAGCCTTTAAATTCATTAGTTAATGAAAAAAATTTAATATATAATATATCGTTATTTAATTGGATTCCCCTTTATGTGTTACCCCTAACATTTATTTTATTCTATCCAATGGACAAAAATATGGGTACTCAGGCTAACAGCTGATGTGAATATCAAAGTGATGACTATTCTAATGAGATTCACAATCTGATGGGAGTGGGAATCACCAAATTTTTCATGATACTCTCTCTGTTAAATCATTTTTTTTAAAATAAACATGGGTCAAGAGAAAGGTTCTATCCCTCCTCCTATGAATGAACAAGATGAAATAGAAAGCTTCGAAAGACAAAGGAATCCTATATTCAATGGATCATCTTATCCCTTAATCGTCAAACAATGGGACACTCCATTAAGTAGATATTCTCTATCCTTCAATGCTCCCAACATGAGAAGGTTATTCGAGATTCTTATCCCATGGATGGAGAAGCTGATCAATGGTGGAAACTGATCAAAAACAAGATACCTGAGGAATAGATCGATGGGTTGGAATGGAAGGATTTCTGGAAAATGTTTTTCGACATATATTTTCTTTGCACTATCCGAATTATGATGGATAGGGACTTCCTTGCCCTCAAGAAAAAAGAATATGAATCCATCAGAGCCTATGAGTCATACTATCCAGGTATTGGACTATATGCCTTTGGCTTTTCCATTACCCATGAATGCAAGGTTGACCTCTTCTTTGGTGGGTTAAAACCTAGTCTACAGAAATCCCTAGCGATCACTGACATTTATAGTTGTGAGGAAATTGTTTGATGTTCTCTCAATGTCGAAATAGAGATCAGAAAATATCAAGTGTACCTTGGGGGTACGAAGCAGAAAGTGGAGTTTATTTCTGGCAGTCAAATAGATAAATCCAATGAGGATAAAAAATTCTAGCACTACACTTTCCAAAGGTGTGGAAGTAATAACACCATAAATTTCCTAAGGGGAATGAGGAAATTCTTTATGTATGGATTGAAAGTGCACCATGCGATTAATTATCGATATGAAATACCCATTTTGGCATCAGAGGGGAGGAATACTCTATTCGACCCACAATGCATTGTGTATTACTTAAACTCAAATGAACCAGGGCACTTTGCACACTAGTTCCCTAAGGAAATTTTTTTTGTAGGAAACAAACACCCACCAATGTAGAAATGGCGAGAATTTTCCATCATTGCAGTAGAAGAGAACCAATACAACGAATTGGAGATATGTATCCTAGTTATTCGACAAATAATATTGAATGTACATTTTGATTCTGGTTCTATGCATTATTTTATATCCCAAATGTTTTCTAGAATAATCCCAACACCACCACAAATCAGAGAAGTCGAGATGTCGGTGAGAATGGAAAATGGTGCAATTATTGCATCCCATGAATATAACTCCGCCCCTGAAACAATGTGTGGATTGAACATCCTAGGGAACCTCAACATAATCCATATGAGAGTATTTTATGCTGTCCTTGGCAGGGATTGGATTTCCTTATTTAAAGCCAACATAAATTGCTTTGATAGGTACATCACTCTTTATATGGTGAATAGACCCCCGATTCTATAGAAGTCGATGGAAGAGGTTGAATCTTCATTACCACCATCATTACAAGTGTGGATATTACTACCCTAAAATATTGTGTATCTTTCTTAGATGGTTGATTCAAAGGAAGAAACCATCCATTAAGACATTTCATTTATGAGTGAATTCACTGGAATATTTTTTGATGAATGTTTTGGTGTTCCTCATAGAAGAGATTTTGAATTCCCGATTGAATGTATACATTGGTATTTTTCAATATAAAAGACTCTATACATAATTTCTATTGTGGTTCATGAGAATAAAAATGAAATCACTATAGGATAATCTCGATAAAGGTTTTATATACCCATGTGCTTCACCATGGGGTTCACCAGTCCTCTTCGTCAAGAAGAATGATGAGTCAATGAACATTTTCATTGATTCTCAAGAACTCAACAAAGTCATTATAAAGAACAAGTGTCCTCTTCCATGAATTTACCCCATGTTCAATCATCATTGTGGAGCACAATACTATACCATGGGGGATCTGTGGTTGGGATATTACCATGTTAGGGTGAAGAAGGAGGATATATGCAATACTGATTTTCATATAAGGTACGGGAACTATGTATTCATAGTAATGCCTTTAAGACTCACTAATTCTACAGTAATAGTAATGGACTTGATGAAAAGTGTCTTTAGAGATTACCTTGACAATGTTGTGGTAATCATTATAGATGATATTCTAATATAATCCAAATCCAAGGAGGAGCATGAAGAGAATCTAAGGATTATACTAGAGACCTTCTGAATAGAGAAGCTCTACGAAATGTACACCAAGTGTAAATTCTGGTTGGAGGAGGTCCCATTATTGGGTCATATCCTAAAAAACAATATGATATTAGTAGATAATCTCATGTCAATTTCAATTGAGGGATGGAAGAGGCCATCATTTGAGATAGATATCTATAGCTTCCAAGGGTTAGTTAGATATTATCGCTGATTGTTTATTAATTTCTCATGACTTTACAACCCTATTACCAAGATAACTTGGATGTGAGTTATGTTTTCTTGGAGTGATGAATGTGAAGAAAACATCAAGGAGTTGAAAATGGAGTCTTATAACTTTGTCAGTGCTCACGCTTCCCACATATGGAGAACATATTGTGGTATTAAGTGATGCTTCAAACAATGTCATGATTTGTGTGTTGATGAAAAATGAAAATGACATTTCCTATTCTTTAAGGAATTTGAATTTTCTTGAGAAAAGATATCCAACACATGAGCTGGAGTTGGATGCAGTAATATTCACATTAATTATTTGGAAATATTTCCTCGATTAAGGGAATTGTGAAATATATATGGAACACAAAATCCTCATGTATATATTCACATATAAATAGATGAATATGTACCATCAAAGATGGTTAGATCTGATCAAAGATTGGAACTTATCAATCCATTACCACCCTAGTAAAGCAAAAAAGATGGCATATACTCTATGTGGAAAGGACCCAACAATTCTATCATTGATGAGAATTGATAATTATCCAATCATCTTAGATTTTCTCAATACTGACATGGTAATAATAAAGAAGGGAGCATAATAAATCCATTCAGAATTAATTTCTCAACTGTCTTTTTTTGGAAACATTTAAGGATGCTCAAAAGGATGATGTTGGAATTCAGAAGAATGAGGAAACTATTAGAAAAGTGGAATCATTGGAGTTAAATTTTAATGAAGAATTAATTGTGATATTTTGTACTAGAAATTGTGTTCCATAAAATACATGGTTAAAGAGAGAGCCTTTGGATGATGCACATAGCATGAATTTCTCCATATACCAATGAAAAAAATGATGTATCCTGATCTTTGAGAGAATTACTGTTGGGAAAACATGAAAAAGGAGATCACTGACTATACGTAAATGTTCTAGGTATGTATGAAGGTTCCGGTTGAGATGAATATGTATAAGGGGATGATGCAACCATAACCCATACCAATAGTTAAATATGAGAAAATCCCAATGGACTTTTCCCTAGAATTATGAAGACATCCAAATTAAACAATGTTATCTTAGATTTTGATTATCATATTACAAAGACTGCACACTTCCTTTTAATTCATTATTATTTATCATTGGATCAATTGGAACATATATACATCAGAGAAGTGTCCTGGAAGTATAAAGTACCACTATCGATTGTGTCTGATTGAAATATAAGATTCTTCTATATGTTCTGGAAGAGTCTCAAACTTTCTTTGAATACAAAACATAACTTCAGTACATCTTATCATCCCGAAACTGAGGGTATATCCGGGTGGATTATCCAAAAACATTAGTAAATTTTGATACCATGCACAATGGGCTTCATAGGGTGATGGGATCAACATATACACCTTGTTGATTTATCTTACTAAAATGGTTTCCAATTATAAATCAAATTGATCTTTATGAATAGAATTATGGGAAGACGTGTTGAAAATAGGAATGTTGGGCTGTTGTTAGGGAGTGAAAACACATAGTCCATAAATGGTCTATGAAATTGTGAATAATGTTAAGACCATCCTGCAACACATTAATGCTGCTCAGAGTTGACAAAAGAGATATGCTGATAAAAGTCAATGAGACCTAGAGTTTGATGTCGGAGACAAGGTATTCCTCCACATATCACTGTGGAAGAGAATTATGATATTTGGAAACAATGGAAAACATAGTTCAAGGTTCATCGACCCTTTTGAGATCATTGATCACCTTAGGAAGTGTCCTATCATCTTGAACTCCCAAAGAACCTATCTCATGAACATGATGTATTCCATGTATCACTATTGAGGAAAAAAATAACTGACCCATCACATGTACTCAATAAAAATGTGGTACCATTATAGAATGACCTCTTCTATGATGAGAATCCAATGATGATCTTAGATCATAGGTAAAAAGATCAACAAAATAATACAATGCCCCATGTCAAATTATTGTGGAAGAAAAACAGGTTTGAAGAAGAAACGAGGGATTCCGAGGAAGTGAAGAAGAAGGTCCACCCTCATATTTTGTTGTTGTTAGAAAATGAAATTTTTAGGGCAAAATATCTTAAGAAAGGAATATTTTTACAACCCAATAATTTTATTAATGATAAGTCTTCCCGATCTACTTAAATATAGTATTATCTAAAAAGGTTATATAAACCATATGAACTTCCTTGGTCTTATCTTTTTGGATTTTAAAATAATGTTTTTAATTTTTACCACTTATAATATAGTCGTTGAACATATATAACATGATTAATATAAATATAAGGCTTCAAAAAAAACCATTTTACTCAGAAAAAAAAGCATAAATTACTTCATCAAGTAGAATTTTTCCATACGAAGCCTATTTATCATGGCTCAGAAAGGAGGTACGTCCCTGGTCATCGATCTTGACAATGCCCAAGCTAAGATTCAATGTGTTAGGTTTGAATAAAATATCCTACATGAGAAGTTCATTTTAGTAAATATTACCACACAAGCTATGCTATCCATGCCACCCTAAGAGTTTGTCACAATAACACACCATAAAGATAGGTCTTATGTGGTTGTAATAAGGGGTTATGTAATAAGACCCTATAATTATGATTATGTGCATTATTTTTTATAGAATAATGAATATACATTTATTTTTTTATTGATACATTGTAGGTATTTTTTAAAGAATGATTAAAATTTTTAGGTAATATTCATTTAAAAAAGTATTTTGTTGAATTAATGGATTATTTAATTAAATAAAATATTATTAAAATATTATTACTAAATTAATTATCCTTAAATATAAATAATCATATAACTTTTATACAATTGTAATTTTTATTACGGTTTAAATGTTGCTTGTGTCAAAACCAATGAATTTTTTATTAATGTGAGTTTTTATTTTGATAGTGAAAACTCAAATATTTAGAAATTTTTTTAGAGAAAATGAATATTATTTTTTTGGATTTAGGACATAAAAATTATTTATTGGTGAATTTTTCATTATTTCACGAGACAATCAAATTTTTTGGTAAAATTAAATACTGGTTAAATATATAACGTGTTTTATGACATCATAATGACCATGTAATGATGTAATAAAATAATATAAAACGGGTAATCGTACAATAATATTTGTTTGATTAATTTTATTGTGCCTTAGTAGACCCTCCAACATATATGAAATATTTTAAAATTTTAAATTGATTTCCTTCAGAGTGTGACTCACCTCCACATAAGAAAGACTAATATTTTAACAAGTTCGACCATTGGCCTTATAAAATATCTTTTCCACTCAAATTTGGAAATCCAATTGGAAAAAACATGGGATGGTATTTCGTTTAGAATATTTCATTATATAGATTCCCAGACCTATGTTTTTGAAATATTAAATAATTCGCCACTAATTTTATATATAAACCCACCCAAGATCACACTTTTTTCACTATAAACATATGGAGATCATACATACTATACCCTCCACTCTCTAGAATCCATACAAGGTGCTCCAATCTATCATGAATCCCTTCAAGATCTTGAACTCTCACACATCCAAGTAAGGGATCCTCACTTTCCTTTTTTCCTTATTTATTTCCAAGTATCCATATATTGTAATGTACTTTTATTTTTCAGTTTCAAATGTTGGGGCATGATTCTATACTTCCCCTATACATCCCTCATTATTTTATAATGATTTGATACCCATTTCTCTCTCAATAATTCCTCCCATGTACACTTGTTACCGTAATAAAATTCTTTAAGGGATTTCTCTATCCTCACTTACATTCAAGAAATTATTTCTTGTTATTAATATAAATTCCATTACATAAGTTGTGATATTATTTATCAGGACCCCATTACGTTCCATTTCATTTATAAATGATGAGGCACCCTTTTCTCTCTCATCAACCTATTTTTTTTAATTGATGTCGTTATGCTGCCGAATTTACAAAAAAGTTTCCTATGCTAAAATCATCGTGTATGTGACTATCATACCCATTTCTCTGTCAAGTGTATTCGACTTTATGAAACATTACTTTTTGATTTATGGAATAATTTTATATATTCCAAATATATTATTCTTGAAATAAATTATGAGGTTGAATGGATACATTCGTATGACCTATGTGGAACA
This sequence comes from Viscum album, assembly GCA_963277665.1. NCBI lineage: Eukaryota > Viridiplantae > Streptophyta > Magnoliopsida > Santalales > Viscaceae > Viscum > Viscum album. Next base: position 1,149,560,045 of record OY728148.1, read on the forward strand.
CTTATGCATGAAATGAAATGATTAAGAAGGGTGTGTCGTGATAGCACTCCAAGGAATTGTGTAAATAACAGTATCATGATACATTATGTGAAATGAGTATTGATTAATTATAATTAAGGTTCAATGAGGGTTTACTCATTCTAATTAATGTTCAATAATGGTTTACTCATGCTCCATATGAAATGAGCCATAGATCATGATAATATGATGTTTAGTGTTATTGTCGCATCTCCATGTTATGATAATCATGTCATATCATTCCATTATGTTCATGTTTCTCTTATGATCCATTAATATTCCAATTTCTTAAATTGTATTTTTTTTTAATTTTATGAATTTTTTACTCCCTTACTGAGATTTATAGATCACCCTTTTCTTATTTATTTCCACAGGTTATCCCAAGCAATGCTAAATATGAAGGAATATTGTGGCCACATAAAATATGCTTCTAATAAAGATGTTGTATTTTATGTCTTCAGTTGTCATGTAATGTTCCTAATCCCCAATGACACTAGACCACATGATATTTTGTGTTGTATTAAGTGAATGATTGTGAAATAAATAATTTTTATGTGTGTAATAAAGAGTAGTATTTTTATAAGTACGATGTAGATATTACCTCTATTAGGGTTGGTAAAGGAAATATAGGATCAATTGGATCATATTTCTCATCTTCAATTAAAATAAGTCATATAGAACCTGTAGTAATTTTAATCTAAGTATGTTGAACATAAATCGATGAATTCATAGGCTAAATTGAATTTCTTTATAGTAACTTTAGGATGATATTTTCTCGCACATATAATTTCATTTTAAGCATTATTATTTCTGTCATGTACATCAACTAACTTGAAATAAGACAACTAAAAATAACTTCTATTAAATGATTCAGATTAATATGTAATAGAACTTTTAAAAGTGATGGTGGAATAATATTCTCCAAGTCGTAATGAATAATCAGTTCATCACTCTGTAATTTATGAAAAATTTATTTTTTTCAGTCTTTTGGAATAGTGGTCTTGAGAAAAATGACATAACATAATCCTAAAAACTCTAAAATTATGTGAAAGTTAATATTCAATACAAATATAATCAACTCATGTAACAATACATGGTAATAAAGAATTTTAAGATCTTTTAGTTATAGATATTGTGCATTAACCCTTTTCAAAATATGACTTCTATAACAATATGGAGCCTTCAAACACTCCATGACCGAAAGAAATTGGCTATTCTCTGAATGTTTCATCTAATAATAGGAAAATAAGACATTCAGAAAATTTTTAACAGTTAAATAAAGATGTAGTATTTTTCATATAACCCAATACATTAAATCATGATATGACTGAAAATTTTATTATTTTTCTATTTAAATTTAAAATAGTAGAAATAAATATCTCAAAAATCATTTTTCCGATCTGAATTACATAAAAAAATGACCAAATAAATTCGATGAACAATACAGAATCTCCAGGAATACACATTTCACTCTCCAAATGTTATTGGAATATGAATTAACATGTTTTCACTTTTTGATAATTGATATACTTTTTCCAATAATATAATTATACCCTCATTTTCTTTAACAATATCATTTCCCAAAATTCATTACGGTGTTTCATCTATCTAGACTACCTTATCTAACTATCTATAATTTGTTTAATATGAAAGATCCATTAGTAAAAATCATTAATTCCCAATAATGTTGAATGTTCATTAAAACATTAATATATGAGATCGTGTAATTCTAAATCATATAGGGAAAGATAACTTCCATATTTTACACCTACCACACATTATTCTATTAGTAGTGAAATCATTTATCTCCTATAATAATGTTGCAGGAATCATAATATAGTCCTTTATAAATGTATAAAAAGATTGGGAAAAAATCAAAAGCTCATTTTACTCATCTATTTAAGGCTTTAAGTATATATAAATATCAGTTCCTCGATCACTGGGTCTAGTTAATAATATACTCAAAATAGTAAATGGATTCATCATACATTACAAGGAATGAAAGAAACACATGTTAATGAAAATAGGACTCGTGTTGTGTGAATTATATATTTGAAGAAATTTGTTGAAATGATCACATGATAGACCCAATAGTACATTACCTATGTTAGCTACAAAATTGGTATGTAAGCTATCTAATTTATTTCAAGGTAACCTATCCACATGATATACTTCTTAATTATAATCCTTATTTCATTCATCTTCATACAATCTCATATTATTTTCCATTTGTTCTAGAATAAAAATATTTCTAATCATAGGAAATAAAGGAAAGTGGAACATCACTTTCTATTTTGTATGATATTGAGTTCCATATTTATTAGTCTTCGACCAGGATGTACCATACTAATTCCACTGAACCAACTCTGCATTTTCCATCCAAAAAAGACAATAATATTTTGGGCCAGAATGAATTGTAGTAGATGAAAATAATATATTTTCTACCAAATTTGATTCCATGAAATTATTTTCTGGAATACAAGCTACATCAGGTTCTAAATACCTTTTAAATGTATCAAATAGTCAATTGTAGTGTTACTAATTCCATAAAATAATTTACAGTGATACAATATCATTACAAACTCATGTTTAACCATTTTCTCACAGGATTGATATAATTTTGAATTCACATATTCCATCATACTTCTAACACATTAAAATTCATCATTAATATCAATAGTAGAAAAATATGTTTCAGTATTCATTTCTAGTTTCACATAGGATATGGATTTAAGAAAAAATGGACACCAAACTGAAATTGAAATTTTCAAACTAATCTATTCATGTGAATCAATAACATTCTCCACATGATATGTTTCTCCATTTTGACATCACATATGATATTTTTTTGGTAACCATGTTTAGTGATATGGTGACTCAAATCCTTATGATTTAACAATGTTCTTTCAGCATAATCAAAATAGTGGCGTTTAATCAATTCACCATTTAAGCCATTATTGAATGAGAAGTCTAAAAAATATTGCAACTCCTTCTAAAACACTCCATTTATCCAATAAAAATTATATATACAACCTCTATATATCATGAGGTGAGTATACATACATTTAATAAATAATATATAAAATCACTTAATGTTATACACATTTTTTTATGATAAAAACTAATCATCCATTGCATGTTTAGAAAAATCAAAACAAATTCTTAAATTGAGAGTAAAATAATAAATGTAATCACTCCAAGAAGATATCATGTATTGTTGAGTTCAATATATTTTTCATATATATTTCCTAATTTATATGTTTACCTATTGAAATTGTTATTTTTATTGAATAACGACCCAATTGGAATAGTTATTTATGGTGCATAGTGCATAATGGTGACAATGTCCTCCGAAGAAAAAGAGAATACACATCCCAATGTGGGGGAAAAATATCACCTTCTAGACCAAAAAGTTCTTATATGAACATTAAAATAATAACTACTAAAATTTTAGTTGATAGGAAAGTTGGTTTTTATTGGTCATGGTGCATGTTCAATGCAAAGAATATAGTTGGAGGTGGAAGGAGGGTATCACAAGACATACAACAAGGGTTTTTAGTAATGTATTTTAATAAAGGTGGATTAGCTCGTTCAAAATGGTTTAATTAAATTAAGTTGGATCAATGGAATGCAAATTTTATCACCATACTATGGTGCAACCAATTGCAATCCAAAGTGTTCCATCTCAACATGGAAAATTTCTCAAGCATTACGTGAAGAAACGGTACCTAGTGCTAGCCATGTATCAATGATAATCGATGGGGAACACCATTTATAACAATGGATATTCGAGAGATTTTTTTTCCTCATAATCTTTAGATGATTATTTTTATATATGACTTTATATTTTTCATGGCTACGTGGTGCATTAAGACACAGAGGCTACATGAGGATTTGGCATAAGGAGAACACCTCTCGAATGAACCCCTATAGCAAGATACAATAATATAATTTTTTGTTTCAAAATTTGTATTATATATTCAGATAGAAAAGTTTTTTTCATAGTCTTATTATCTAATTCATTAAATTTAAATTACACATGGTTTTATATCTTTATACTCTGAAACCCTAAAACTCATATAATCTAAACAGAAAAATATTTCGTACCATGTATTTGAATAGGAAATATTCATTTCATGGAGAAAAGGAGGATGACTAAAAAATTTAATAGAACCAAATTCATCATAATAATATCACTATTATGAATTGGGTGATAATTTCTAGAAGGTTCATTCTATTAACACTACTCATTCAATGGATACTATTGTAATAAATTTTTACTCAATTCATCAAACATGAACACACAAATGATGTTGAAATGTTAGATATATTTAAATTAAAAGATGAATATATTTTAATCTTGCTTGTATTAAAATCTAATATTACCGAAAAAAACCATGATTTGATTTAGAAAATTGTTTTTTCTACTAATATTTATTGATATTATTTATAGATAAATTTCTCACAAAAGAATAAAACGGTGTGAAGATCATATATTAAAAAGGAGGATATTTTTCAAAATAATAAATCATCTAGATAAAAATTTTACCATAATATTGAATTTTTTTTCATGTAAATTTTTTCAAATATAATAATTATAATTCATTAAAGGGATTTATAAAAGGGGATATTTTTGTGAAAAATAGTAAATTTATCCTTGGGTTTGAAAATTCCAATTAATAATTATATAGTTTCATTTACAATGAAATTTGTATTCTAATTAGTGTTTTTTAATTTTGAATTTTCAATTACCCAGGTCTTGGTGAACGTAGTTGGGAAATCAATTTTTCCAAAACAAGGCTTCGAAGTTGTAATTGTGTGCTATTGGTATGATTTACATGGTTCATTTTCAAATTATTAATGATGTTTCCTAAAATGTAAATATATTCATACCTATAGAATACATAAGATGGACATTGAAAATCCGAAAAATAAAGCAAATAAATTGAATAAAATATTTATATAGTGGAAGATAATAAAAACACTGTAATTATTATAATGTGATGTTTTTTACTCCATCTCATTTCCCTTTTCATATCTTACACATATATTAGATGATTACTGTATGAAAATAGTCATCATCTGGGGAGGTATTACTTTAAATTTAAATAGATTTTACTTTAATAATTTTTTTTCTTTATAATCATTTTAAATTGGTGAGGTTTCAACATGTAGAGCCTATGATTTTTATGATTATGGTGAGTGATGAGATTTTTTGGATAAGAATTAGTTTATATTTTGAATAGTTAGTTCCACAATGTCTAATTTTAGTCATTATATCAACAATTTTATGGATGAGGTACTCTAGTTTGATATTCATGTTACCTTATAAAAGTATAATAATAAAAAATTACTCTTTTAGATATGGATACCATTCATTAGACAATGAAATCCAAAATCATTGGTTCTAAAGGAATGATCTACTTTAATATAATTTCTTATTGGTTATAATATATATTTATGTAATTCATATTTTAATGTAATACCTAATCTGGTTTCTTATTTCATATTTTGCATATTTTTTAGTTCAAATCCTTATATGATCCCATGATCTAATTTCTACTAATTCGTTTACTTCTATCATTATTGATATAATCATACATGATTTTATATTAAATATTATTTGACAGGGAAGAAAATTTATAGTTACAATAAGACTAATGTTCAAATCATCTATTAAAGTGACTTATCCTCTATATTTTCTTCATAACACATATTGGTGGACATACAAAAGAAGCTATTATGGAAGTTACGTTTCCAATGTTCTGTTGTTCCATGTAATAAGGTAGAATTTTGGGAAAAACTAAAACCCACTATTATATGTTTATTTCATTCCAATTTGTGTTTGGGGTTATGATAAATATAATTACTAATTGATTAAGAATTCTAAATGAAGAATATGGTTAAAAAAGAGTAAAATACACTTTTATAGCCTATTTGTAATGATTTTGTTGAATATGTGTCATTTTTATAAATTTCATAAAAAATCAATATTTAAAAAGATGATAAAGATACATAAAATTATGCTAACCATTTTTTATTATATATATATAAATTTATTTTCCTGATTATTTAATCTTCATCTATACACCCAGTATTTCTCTCATAGAGTTTGAGATTAATAATGTATGGAACTTTTCCATGTAAAATGTTATAATGTTCCTCTCTTAATAAAATTATATTACTTTTATATGGGATAGTGATCAAGATGGTTGTTTTGTAAAGTGTTGAAGATCACCTGGATAAATGATGAAGTAAGATAAAGATTAGTTTGATTTATAACTATAATTAAAATTACAGTGATGGCCAATGTAGCACTATAAATTGGGAAAATAAATATTAAAAAATATTATGTATTGTTAACATATATTTTGAAATATTCTATTTATTTACAAAGTGATTTATCGTATTTTTTTTAAAAAAAATTAGGTTTCTAGAGTTTAATTGATATATATCGAAGAGGATAGGACTATTATTTTATTGTGTATTGATTCATACATAATAATAATTTTTTTCATTTGAATTGTTGGAATAGAAACTTTTTGGTTGCTCCACCTATAGAAATGTGTTTGATATTCATAATAGGATAAAAATAAATACTAAATTAATCAATTTGATATAGGATTAATGTGTATGTTTAATATTAAATAACTCCCATAATTATAAGATCCAATTGATGTGTAAAATGATTCCAAGATACAAATTATATTCCATAACTATTGGAATGATACTTACAATGTAAAACACATTATGTTCAATAGGTCTTAGTATTTCTCATGATATGTAGGATTTTTTCTAGATTTAATACATAAGTGGAGTAAATGGAAAACTCGTACACCTAATGTAAGGATCCTATAATAAATCATGAAAATTTAATTATAGCCAAGGATAGTAAAATTCAATGGGTTAAACTACTTAATGATGATACATAAGATTAATTAACTCACACAATGATATTCATTATTTTTTATATCTTATGTCTCTATTTATTATTTTTAAAAATTTGAGATTTTAGAAGAATAAAATCTTATGAGGAATATTACATTCAGATATATATGAACTAAAATATATTTTTTAATATATTAAAAGTTATATTGGATTATTGTAGGTGTATTAGATATGATCAATATGAATGATCAAGTATTCCCCATGATGATATATGTAATGAATGGGCTTCCATACCTTGATGATTAATGCATGAATGTTTTTCTCAATATAAAAATATTTCATCTCAATATCTGACACTATCATGACATGATATTAGAGACTATTCTACTTACCTTATAAATTATTATTTCAATAAAAGACATTGATTGATCACAATATGGTTTCCATATATAAAATTACCAGTTGCATTGTGTGGGTACCATTCGTACTAGTGAGTTCATTATTTATTGTCCGTGATAATTAATGGACAATTAACAACCACTATCAGATGGAAAGGTGGATCCATTATTTCTTATCATTTGTTAAGTGTATGAAATTAAAAACTAGGTTACCTAAAAATAATATGTTTAGGAATGATGTCCAAGATCCCCTCTCACATCATTGAGTTTTTTGGAGGTTCCCAATAAATGATTTCCTTGGTATTTTCATGGTTTATTTGGATGTCAATATGATTCACCAAAAAGATGTGGAAATTCCACGATGTTACCATAACTAAAAAATTAAATGGATTCATCTATAATCTTTGTTATCATGATTTTTTAAAAACTATATCAATTCCATCATGTTGATCATAGTGTCATGGATACATTGCATCTAAATCATGAACATGGTATTCTATTATTTTCCCCAATAATGTCTTGATTATATGGTTCATGAAACATTAATTTGTCGTTTCAGTGTTCTCCATGAAAAAGGGTATCATTTGAGTGTAGTATTCTGATAAATTGATGGTTTTAAACTGTTTAATTTAAATATTATATTTCTATACTGTAATTTTAATAGTGTAAATCGGTGATATTATTATTATTTTGGAATCGATAATGGTAGATTGTCAATGAATGGGCTGTTTTGTTTTGTACAGAATTGGGAATAATAATTCATAAACATTTGAATTAAACTCAATGAAAATATAAATTAATTACCATAGATAGGTTTTTATTGGTTTAACATAATAATGCATTGAAAATATCCATAAAAATGATAATTGATAACATAATATGTAATGTGCCAGGCATATATTATTTATCAGTTATAAACCATGACTTTATTCGATATCTAATCCGTACACACTTTTTTTAATGAATGGTTCAATAGTACAACAAAAATCATGTCCAAAGAGATCCAATAATCCATGGTTCTATAAAATACATCAAACATGTCAGTTTTCATGGACATGTTGGCAAATTCACAAAATAGAAATTTTACTATAATGAAGTGTGTCTTCTACCACTCAAGTTTTCAGACCCTTTTTATGTCTCACCCCAATATATATTTTTATTATCTATAAAAATAGTGTGTAGTTCAGATACTAATTTAAATTGATAAAAATATTAAAAAAATAGAACGAGAAAAGAAAATATGTAAACTAACTAGACTCTTACATAAAAAATAAATGAAGCTACATATGTTTTTTATAGAATTTTATAGGGATTTAGGGACAATGTTTCGAAATAATTAAAGCTACATTATGATCATAAATATTAATATATAGATGGTTATGAGAGTTTATAGAATATTAATAAACAATAATTATCATGAAAATTCATAATGCGAATACACTTAAGGGATTAAAAATGTAATGAAGTAAATCATGATTAATAAAAAGTGGATAAGAGGACTCTTTATTTGAAAAATAATTTATTCATGTCTTACACAGCCTAAATGAATTATTTTTATTATAATTCCCATTTAATCCATTGTAATATTCTATCACCCATGAATGGAAGTGGAGGTGATAAAGTTATACAAATGATCCATGTTCAGTTTCCCATAAAATTAACCATATGAAATTTGATTCCATTTTAAAAGTTATGATATAAGAGTATATGAACATGATATTATAAATTAAAATTCCTCCTCTTAATGATTTTACATCCAAATTTCCATTTCATTGTTCAATTTTTGGCTGCGATGTGGTATAAATTGTAACGATGACTTTTTTAGTCAAATAGACTCATCAAATCCAAGAATTCCTTCATACAAGGAATTTATGGACTCAAAGAAATGTGATGTTTTAATCCATTTATTTAATTAAATTTGTTTAAATACTCTCATATATCTAGAAACTTACAATATTCTTCATTTGACTTATATTTTATGAAATATGGTCGCATCGTTATTAATTTTAAAATCTCAAATCATATTTGGAGTACATATTTATGATTCATTTTTGTACATGATTTGATATCATATCTTTTTCGTAGGATAAATGAAATTAGGTATATGTATCATTCTTCTAGATATAAAAATTTTATATCAATAAATGTATATAAAATATTTTATGGATGGAAATGTGATGTATGGTTTATTATGTCGAAATTAGCTAATAATTGTGGGCAGCATAATGTGAGGTGTTCTATATCATGCAGATATCATGTTTCTAAAGTCAATAGAGTTAAATTGAAATAATATTTCCTTTAGTAAATTTTACCCACAATAAAACTAGTGAATGTTTATTTTATATTAATTTTATTAGAGTCTACCTTCATATAAAACATATTCAACATTTATATAAAAACATATGCAGATTACATCAACCGAGTATACCCATTATGGAAAAAACCTAATATAATGTATGAATTTGTTATAATAATATTTTATTTTATGAAATGAATAATGAAATAGAGGTCAATGTGATGAAAAAAAGGGAACACCCATAAAGTAAGCAAACTATTGTGTTGCAGGAATTTGTGGAATAAAAACCTATATTAACCATAATATATCATAGTTGGCAAAGACAGTATCTATGTAGATGTTAAATGTGAGGCATGAGTGGAGAGATATCTAATTGTAACCATCTCTGGACTTCAAATGTGATGGATATGTAAAAATAAATCCACAAAAATGAGACTTGAAATAAAAGTTTTTCTCATTTCATTGATTGAGATAGAATATTAGTGTTTATATACTAGAATGCGTTATTCAGGATACCATGGAAATTGTTCCCATGGAATGAAGGGTTCATCCATGCGGTAAGTGAGCAGGTAGTGTTACTTTGACATATCTAGAGAGGATAGTATTCCTTCTAATGAGATTATATAATGATACATGGTAGAGAGGGAGTGGGTAAGGTTTTTTTTTTATAGAGGATGTCATGAGAGCAGGTGCATGTTTATATTATTCATGAGAGAATGAGGCATGGATGGTCAGTTTGATCATACAGAGGATGGGATGCACGATCGTGAATTGGTGAAGTACCAATCATGACCATATTTGTGGAGGAATGTGGTGTGTGATCGTGATCATTGTCCATGAGATATCTATGGAGGATGGGGATCAAGATCATGAGTGTTGGATAAGAGAGATCTGTGGTGGATTTGGGAATGGAAGTCACAAAAATGGTAGGTGTTCCCAATCGTGAAGGGAAATGGGGTTCTCAATCATCATGGGGATGGGGTGTTGGGGATGGTGGTGCGTGATTATGCAATGTATGTGGGGTGGGGGTTTAATTGAGTTTTATGGAAACCATATTATTTTTAAATATGGAATTGGATATCTTATTGCAATAGTTTTAATATTCCTTGTAAATAGGGGTGTCTCTATAGTTCCCACATGTAGTACTATTCTTTCACTCTAATCCTTAGTTCTCTGATATAATGTTGCAACCTAACCTAATCCATAGCCCTATGCTATGGATGGAGAACCCTACGTATAACCTACCATATGACACAAATGATGTAATGTATATCTACCTTGGCTACAACATCATCCTTATCTAGTCCTTCTAGTGATACTACAACTCCCTCCTATATATAGTGTAAATAACCTTCCTATAATGGTGAAGACTGTGTGGATTATGTTCCACTTGAAGAAGATGGAATTGTTCTGACATAATGATTATGATCCCCCATATTTCTATGATCAAGGAACACCATAAGATCTCTATCACACTGACGCATGTTATGCCTCATCATTCCACACTAATTGAATATCACAAATCTGTCTTTGGAATTACTTCGACTACCATTACTCTGAGTTAAAATCTAAATGGAACACTTCTAGCTATCAGATGAACTAATGGCCTACCATGACATTGATTCTCTATAACCAGTTCTATATTCTTCTGTCATGTTTTTATTAGTTATAAGATACTGATTAACCATCCTAGAGATTTATGAAAGAATAAATACATTCAATGATATACATATGGAATATCAGATTCCATCCTCAATGAATCTAGCACAAAATATATCATCACCATGTAAAAGTGGTAAAAAGCATTGTAAGATAGTAAAACCTGTTGAATTTTCCATAATGGACATAACACCAAACACTAAATGAATGAACACACATTATCATCCAGCACCTAGAATTTCAGTAATAATTTGATCATAGAAGGTAATAGAAAAATGAAAACAAATCATTCCCTCAGGGGGCCCAGCATGGGTCATTACATCCCCCAATGCCTCCCCAAATAATGTAACATATAGGTTGAATGCTTCACTATCCACTCTAGAGGTTTCTTTATATTTTCAATGATAGATATGGTGGCATTTGTAAAAGACTCAGTATCCTATGGACCTTCATCCCCTATGACGATCGAAGGAAACTTTTTCTTGAAATTTCTTTTCAGATCATCCATCATAGGTGCAAGTCAAGAACCTCCTTGAACAGACTACCTCAGATGTAGTAAAATCGCATGATTCTAAGAATCAGTTCTCAAATCCAGTATAATATGTGGTGCTCATATGTCACTTATAGATGTAATATAGGAGGCTCACGGACCATGACAACTAGAGCATGATCATCCCCACCCTCCAAGCACCTCACATTAGGATTTCATGGTTGGGTAGGACAAATAAATACCAATCAAATGCCTCATTAAAATATTGAAAAAGATAAATACACTATAGGAATAAAAATTAGGATGAATATATCACTTGAAAAGGTATACTACCAAAACAACCTTCATAGGAAGAATGTTATTGTTTTCTATTTGATTTTAATTTACATGGGTTCCAGGAGATGAATTGTCAATATCACCTTGCCTGTTTATTTACTAGAAACCAATCATTTATAAGTCATGTTTTTCTTAATTTCAATTTTATTATACCTATATATCAAATTATAATGAAAATGGATTTTCACTCACAGTAAATAATAGCCCGTACACTTTATCATTGAAATTGATACCCATTTAATTTTTAATTAACGAATCTATATTAGGTATCAAAATGTAATGAGTTATATACGATGGAATAACCTGGTAAACTATACATTACAATCCATGGGGGATCATAAACATCCTGAATTAAAACAAGAAATCATTCAATCACATCCAAAGAGATCACAAGCATATATATAATAATATTTATCACTAAATAATCAAATGAAATATCACAAAATGTATGTAATAAAACATTGAAATATTACATTGAAAATTAATGGAATGTGATTTCTAGGTGCCTACGATGATGCATGTAATATTTATCAATTCCTTCATGATAGCAGGCTAAGGATCAGGTGAAATCATCAACCAGAATAATTATAATAATCTTCACTCAACATTTGTATCACCAAAAAGTGAATGGATATACTATATTATAGTACATAAACAGAATAAGAATTATTATTTCAGGAAACTCATCATTTACCCCAAAAATTGGTTACATGATCCCTATAAATGATTATAACCAAGTTCCAAATAATATATGATCACTTGTACATTATATCAAAATTATAAAGTAAGTAAACAATTCCTTTTATACCACATTCTGATGTCCCAAACCAAATTCCACTTAAAGGATCCTCGAACCTAGCTAGCCACATTACCTCAATCACATATCCTAAAATGCCAAAGATTATTAAATAGTAGAGAGGGCCTACAGTGTTTCCATGGGGAGACTATTCCCACATTACAAAGGATTATCTCAACAGAAATATACACTATTAGTTAAATAGTGGAAGTGGTCAGATAGAAAGATATCACAGTAGAATAATAATCAATAGTCATTATAAAAGAATCCCCTCATAGAGGAAGCATAAATAAATAATAAATAAAGAAGACACTGATAGTAATACTCAAAATACGATTATAATGTATATCGTTTTCCAACAGAAGTGGAAAATAGTTATATAGGGGATCAGGAAAAACAAGACATATAAAATAAAAAAATTCTGACAAATATCCAAGAATCTCGAGCTCTAGCTCAATCAAATGCAAAAAATATTCATCCTAAAAAATAATGAAATATAAAGGCCTCCAAGGTGGGATTATTCCCTTTTGTAAACACCTTCATTCATGTAATATTCTTTGGTTCCAATGGTTTCCCTAATAATGTTTTGGAAGAATCTCAGTAGGTCCCCAAAAATAGTGTCTATAAAATCCTATGTCTAATATAAACTAAAATAAAAAACATAAATATATATAAAAATGTAAGGCAGTATATTAATGTCAATACCTGATAATATCTTCAACCTCAATTGGTGTATGAACAAGTATCCATTTAATTTATATATTATGTTCCAGTTTTTATAGAATGTCACAATAGGTATCACCAATACTAAAATCATTCCATCATTTTTACATTAAAGAATCCATTATATAACATGGAATCCTATAATGAATATTATATTGAATAGGATTAACAGAAATAACTAAGGAATCCCTGACTGTAGGGTTCAATAAAAAATAGTAATAAACAATATCTAGAATAATGGGTGTATGTGTGTTATCCATGGGTAATCATCCAAGTAATTACATTGAAATATGATTCTAATAGAGTCCAAGTAATTCTAACAAGGTAAAAGGGTATAAGAAGTGATTGTGTCCAAGGGTGTATCCTCGGCACGACATGTCCATATAAATCATGATAGATCCATGGAGTGTATCAAGGAATTATATAATTACAATGAAGTGAACCTATGGAATCATGATAGGAATCCACTAGTAGAAAAGGATCATGATCCATGGTGGGTAACATCCTAGGAAATAAACATACATGAATCAAATAGTATCCCATGTGTTCTCAAGGAATTCACTAAACAATAAAAGTCCAACTCAAGTCTTACCACTCATATAATGTTTTCAATACCATTTGACAATAAGAACCTTATAATTGATTCATTAATCATTTAAGGCCATGTAATTGTCATTAAATTTTATAAACCAAATGGTCAATTCAGTTTCCTTTCATACAAGAGAAAAATATATAAAGAAAATAAATAAATGATTATCTAATTTAGGTCATAATCATTTCATTAGGGTTATTTGGATTCCTTCTATAATGCATGGAATGGTTTCCTAATGTTGTGAAACCCAAAAAATTATTTATTATAAATTTTTCCAGCACAAATAAATACTATAACTTGCATTCATAATTAAGATTTAATAATTATATCAGAATCCTACCATATAAGAGTCATTTAATATTATAATATACATGTCTAACCATTACAATTCATACTTAATTTTATTTAGGGATTCCCATTAATTTGGAAAATCCATTTTAGAAATGAATGGTTGAATATATTAACCTAACTATACACTAATGGCATATGTATAGAAAAACCATACCGGGGTGTGGAACATGTTGATGTCTCTACCTCCAAGATTGTGATGACACTATATAAAATGGTATATATAAGATAAGCATGATTATTACAATAAAGGAATAGGAATTTTATTGGCCATGCCTAATGAAATCGTAGTGGACACACTTCGACAATTTTCTAAATAGAGAAACATGAAGGATGAGTCATTTACCACCTACCATAATATTTTATGACTATTCTCATCCAATAATAGACTTTACAATGTCTGATATTGGAGGAAAGATGAAGAACTAATCAACGCCCTGTAAATACGACATATAGAGACATACATAAATAGCATCATCAAGGGAATAAAAAACAAAAAATAGATCCACATGAATTGATTACGTATTGACATAAATCATGTGTGGGAAATATGAGTTTAATCAAAGTTTGTATAAATGAATATAATCAAAACCCATTAGACAGGGTTTGAGTGCTTCAAAATGTGAGAATATGGGTGTAATATCTACTAGAAATAGACATGAAAGAAGATTATTAAACCAAATATTATGTGAAGATTCTTATCACATTCTATCCCAAAAATATTAGGGATGCACTATTTGACCAAATTTTTGGCCAAACCATGTGCCAACCATTCTAGGTTCGCTACATCAAGAGGCACGATTACGGTAAGACAACACTGATAGGGAAACAATGTGACGTCCCTGCTATTCTCCACTACTAAAAACTGAATATGTTTTTTAAGGTCAGGGGGCCCCCCGAACAAGATTATGGAAACATTACACCATACTTTATCTTCTCTCTAGACCGTCATTTTTAAGAGAGATCAAGTTGGATAGGTCATAGAGGTTCTAATGACTATGATTCCCACTATTGTTTTCCACAATCCTAGTATCTATGCTCTGAAAAATCCTTAGACATCCCTGAAACCTTTATAACCTCATAAGGAATCCATATTGTGTCAAAAAAATAATTATACTAAAAGTAAAATGATCCATATTAGAGAAAAAAACAACATTCTTATATACAATGCCATTTTTATACTCAAATTATGACTATTAGTATAAAAATATTCCACAAGAAATAGTTTCTAGTCCAATGTTCCTTGGTAGTCAAGATAAAATGACCTTATAAATTCCTCAAATGTTTGTATGGTCATTTTAGACTTCACATTTTTTGAGGGATGATAGGTGGTCCTCATTTGTTCTTCTAATTTTTTATTATTTTTAAAAAACCTCATATTTATTTATGTGATTGGGAGTTTATGTTCAAATATAATAGATAAAAGAGTTCAATGATGTCTAAAAAATCATTAAAATAATGTCTCATAAGATGGTCAAGGGTGATATCCTCCATTAATTATATGAAATTTTAATTCATTTTATGTTGATCCAAAAAGTTGCATTTAGTATAATTATTAATATATGTATTTGGTAGTCTAGTAATAATATCAACTATAGTGATATACCACTTTTACACTATTATACTGAGAGGTTTCAGGACATATTTTTTATGTTGTCTCTCACCAAATACATTGTGTCTTTCTGTGGATCATGAAACATTTTTTATAATTTCAAACTTCATGTTTTCCTATAGTATGATTTCTTTTAGATCCATATACATCATGGTAGTACCATGGTATATAATGACGTTTGAGTTGTGATATTTATCTATTAGTATCTCATTAAGAATATGTACAACATATAGAAAAATTCACTTCTATAATTTGTCACACTACCTTCAATGATGATTTCTATCATGATCCAATCATAAGTTTCATTAATCTTTTTTTAATTACTTTTAATCCTATAAATAACTATTTTTCATATTTTGTAAATATGGTTTATTTATTACATTGGAAATAAAATATTCTTAACATTCTGTAATATCATCAATATCCTTGTTCAATAAATCCAAAAATATTTTAAAATTGTCTATACTCAAAAACGATAAAACTCCATGATTATTCCTATTCAACTAGTGGGTCACATAGTTTTTCATCCAAAATGGGTAGTGTATTATACAATCATGTACATTGAGTAGTTCCATCAGACTTCATGTTTTCATGTTGATCTATTAAAATATATATATATATATAATTATATCTTCTATAATGATTTTATATATCCCATATATCTATTTATTGATTGTTCCTCAATATTATCATTTCAAAAACTACATCTTGTAGCTAATTATAATGAGTTTGATAGTTTTTCTCTTGGTGATAAAATTTCTTAGATTCATATAATGCTATTCAAAAAATGTTTATAAGGTTAAAAATATTGCTTTTTTTAATTCATAAGAAACAACTTGATAAAATTTAATCAGTAAATATCATATTTCTATAGTCAATTATTTATTCACACTCAACACGATTTGATAATTTTACCCCAATAAATATCAACATGATTAATAGATTATGTATTCACTCAAAAATTTCATCTATTCAACAATAGTTATCAGATAAACCAAAAAAAATATGTATCTCAATTACATTCATTGTTGTGTAACATTTATTTAGAAATCATTTTTTTCAACTGATATTCAATCAATAGGGACAAAACGATAATAAAATAGACATATTAAGGAAAAAATTCATATTTAATAAATTTCACATAAAACAAATTACCAAATATTTAAAATAGGAAAATGTGTAAATATTCTTCATTCCATTCATGAAACATATAACATATAATGATATCGTTAATAAATATCACAAAATAAAACTCATGATATTCAGTGAATAATCTATTCCGTAGACCCAAAAAAATGTCAGTGAGTTTGTTAAAACAAAGGGTTTATTATGAACTCATATTTTCAATAGCATGAAGGAAAATCCATTATTGGTATCATGTCAAATATGAAATTTAATTAATCATAAAATAATGGGATATCACTTTTTGAGTGGTATTAACCCCCTTGAATTTTATCCAACATATCATCAATACATGCTAAATAATATTTTTTTAATATTAATGGTAATGATTTCCATATATATAATGAATAACCCCATTGACCAATCCATCCTTTTCAAAAATAAGACATCCATTTTTAATATCAAAACAGTTGGAAAAATGTATCTATTATTGGACATCTCTTATAGTTGATTCTATAATTCCACAAATACCACTATAATAATTATTTACGGAGTCATATGCAATGAACCAGATTATTTCCCATGTAATTTTTTTTAATTATATGGAAATATTATGAGTCTGAAAAAATTTATGGTGCATGATTTTGATTACATGTGTTCCGAGAATGAATTTTTAATCTTTTTATTTACGATCATTCAGTAAACGTGCGAGTGAGTTTTTGTAACTTTTAAACCGTTGCTCAGAACTGAAATCTGAGGAAACCATTGAAATAACATCACTGATATTCAGTTAAGGAGGCCATAACCTTGACATCAGTAGGTCGATGGTGAATGTTAGTTTTCTCGTTTTTCGTGGGAGAGTTAAAAGAATAAAAAATAAAATAAAATAACTTTTATTTTATTTTTCTTTTGAAACCTTCCATGTGATTTAATGATGGTGGGGACCACCCAAACCCCCATTTAATGTTGGGAAACCCTTGGAATCCTCCAAACATAATGTGTTGACCACAATGTAATTAGAGTTCCAACATTTATTCAATTAATAACTTAATGTACTAATATTGGAACAATGCTTTTGGTGGAAGAAATCATTGGAAAAGGAATGGATGGATTGGGAGAACCTCTGGTGAAATATCATTCAACAATGAACATTCTCCGGACCAAGAACAAGGATGACGAACGATCCCAGATCAAAAATGTGTTGTGGGAGTGATGAATGTCGGCGCACCCTTCATCGACATCATCTTCCTCCCCATGACATATCCAACAGATGATTGTGGTAGGGTTTTGTTTATAATCTACTACCTGGATTTCAAGTTGTTTCCATCCTCATGAACCGCCTTCTATCCGTTAATGAGGAGGGTTTGGGAAAAACAAACACGGCCAGATCCCTCCGCAATCCTACTTGTTAAATGTGTTCTTCATGGGTCGCGGTGACGATGACATCGTAACTGCACCGCCGAAGGAGACCGTGGGCAGTCGGCCGCAGCAGTCACAAGATAATGGTCGGCACACCAGCCAGCCACGAGGAGGTGGGGCAGTGGAAGTCCATCCTTCCAGTTGCTCATGAAAATGCAGACCATCGGCTGTGGTGGAGAAGGTTGGTGGTCAACATCCGTTCGGCCACGTGGGGAGGTAGTGGAGCATGTACGCGTCGCCGGAGCTGGGAACCGCGATCGCATGGCCATGGAGGAGGTCGGAGGGAATCTGGCCTCTGGCCGACCGTGATCGAGTGGTGGCGTGCATCCGCACCACTAGGAGGAGAACCGGCCGGCCGCGACACACTGAGCAGGGCCTCTAAGTGGTCTCACATGCCAGAAGGGTGACCGAATAGTCCGTTGGACCCTTCTGGTAAACCGGGGGGTGGGGGTCTTCCCCTCGGGTGTCGTCTAAGGTGGACCTCGCCACAGTGGGCCACCAGACTGTGGGCTGTCCCCTTTGGGGGTTAGGCCATAACATGGCCCAACGGTCCGAGCCCATAGTGGGCCAGACCAACTAGTCTAGAACCAGACCTGGTCGGTTCGCCCTAGGTCGGGACGGGCCGAGTCGGTCGGGACATGGGTCCCTCTGGACCCAGATACACATTTGTGGCCATGTAATGAAAACCGGGAATCCATTTGACTAACCGTATGGGGCACCAGGATCCTTGCACCGAAATGGACCTTTTTATATACTCCAATTTGGTTTGGTATAATGTTGTGGTATGGCCAAGTGGGATCGAACCCCGAATCCAACTGGGCCCTTGCAGCGGAAACACTAATAACATACAGACCGAGTATCTAATTAAAGTGTTGTCGATTGCATTGGGTCCCTTATAACGTGATGGACCATTGGGATACTAACTCATGGAAATTCGTGGAGGTTGAGGTATGAATGATGACTTGAGGTGTGGTTCTCCCAAACATGCTATTAGCGGGAATCCAACAGCTAACAATGAGGCAAAGGTTGGAGACAGATCATATAATGATTAGTACCGAGAAATCCTGTGTGGGTCATTGCTCAGCGATCCTATGTGAGTCAGTGCATGCCGATCCTATATGGGTCAGATCTTGTGTGGTTCATCACTTAGTGATTTTGTATTGGTCAGCTCATACCGATCCTTTGTGGGTCAAATTCTATGTGGGTCAATGCGTGGGATAGTACCTATCGATCTTATGTGGGCCAGACTCTGTATAATCAGCAGTAGTACCTCTTGATAGAATAAGACGATCTAGTTTCATGATTGATCATTTGTACATCTATACTTCACTTATACGTGGTGTGATCTGATTCTCCTACCTTCATGGTGTTACTTGTGTGGTACTTCTACCTTCGTGGTGTTACCTTTGTCTACCTTGATTACCTAGGTATATGTATTGGAATATACCTAACTTTTTTCTTTGATTATTTCTTCATGAATTGTGGTTTTTCCTTTGTGGAACTCTAGGAGACCTACGAGGGTCTTGGGGTCCCTACAGAGTATCGTTATACTCACACCTACACGGTCTATGCCGTCACATTGATGTGTCTAGTGTAGACGGCGTACAACGCATATCGAGGTCGAGGGTACTAGAATAGAGGCTGATTAGAGGTGGACATTAGACAACATGATCCGCAAGACTGGTCATTCAAGAGATGTACCTAACCTTTAGTTTGGGTCATTGGTGGGAGTTCACATGAGCTGTTATTTCTCAGTTTTACAGGTACTTTTCAGTTGGGCTTGTATACCGGCCCCTTTACTTTCTCTACACACCATGATTACATTATATTTTCCTTTGTGCTTGTATCTTGTTGTGTTCTTGGTTTGGGTGAGTTTACAGGTTTAGAGGCCATGCCTTCCTTGTCTAATGGATATGCCTTTATAGTGCTAGTCGTGAGCCCCTGGCCTATGAAAGGCAGGCTTGGGGTAGTCACAACATGGGCCCCAGGGGACAGGTCAAGAATAATTGGTATTAGAGGAGTTTTTTTCTACCGAAGAACTAGGAATCTGATCTTTTCTGTATGATAGAAGTGTTGAGTGTGATGACTGTGGTTTTCTATTTGGGGAATCCAGTGTTAGTATGGCGGCTGACATATCCATACATAGGGACCCTTACCTCAGATTTCTGACTTATTACATGGAAACATTGATTGCATATGTGTTTATGAAGAGATTCATTTTGATCTATTTGAATCACCTCACTCGGAATAAATGAATAATTGAGGCACACCCGTTTCTTTTTAGTATGTCTCCATGAAGACATCCATCCAGGGTTTTAGGTAGAGTATGTGATGATAGCCCACCGAGCGATGAGGCTTTGGTGCCGGGCCCCCTTAGGGATGTTGTAAGATTGGGTGGTGTACCAACATCACCACTACCTATTTGGAAACTGATGCCACCAACCCCAGAAACAGTGGGTGCACACCGCCTGAGTGCATTTCATGAGTTCTAATTCCAGAGACCACTGAGTTTTCGGGTGAAGACAGATCCACCGGGGTATGAGGATTGGCTAGATTCTGTGGTTATAGTTTTTCGACTGGTAAGGGCACCATCTGATTTCATTGTGTTCCATGTGGCTAGTATTCTATAGGGAGCAGGGGTATATGGTGGAGCTTGATTATCTAGGATCATGATGAGTTGAATCTCATCTGGGTGGACATTGAGAGCCTTTTCAGGGCATAGTTCATCCCAGCGACTTTATTCTTAGTGCATATAAAATAGCTTCTCCACTTAGAGCAGGGTAGCATGACTGTGGCTCAATATTCAGCTAGGTTCACTGACCTCTCACGCTACTCCACTAACATCGTGCATGACCCCTTCTTCAGGGCCCGGACCTTCGAGCAGGGGATCAGACGAGAGATTAGAGCTTCGATGGTTTCTCTCAGCACCCCGATGCATGTGGGGGTGTTAGAGCGAGCAATCGTAGAGGATATTTTCCTTACTGAGTAGTCACTGACAGCGAAACCCACAACCGGATGAAACGTAGCAGATTCATCGGTAGCTGGCAGTAGGCAAATCATGCAGATGTCTATGAGGACCAGTCCTACAGGTGGACGAATGCACGATATAGGATCGGTTGTTCAAGGATCTCGGGATAGAGTATGACAGGAAAGGGGCATGTAGTGTTACTCGTGCGACGGAAAGGGTCACATGTCTCTCAACTGCCCAACCCGTCATACGAACGACTACCTGGAAGTTGAAGGACAACCTAGGCAGAGGTGAAGATTCAATCGAGAAGGTTTGCAGGCAGGAGGAAAACATGGTAGAGGGGCAGCCCATGCAGGAGGTTGTGGGCGACAATTCGAG
Source organism: Viscum album (assembly GCA_963277665.1). Lineage (NCBI taxonomy): Eukaryota > Viridiplantae > Streptophyta > Magnoliopsida > Santalales > Viscaceae > Viscum > Viscum album. Next base: position 1,149,582,088 of record OY728148.1, read on the forward strand.
GTTCTACCGCCACCACCACCAAGTGGTCCACCCCGACCACAGGGAGCAGGTGGAAAGAGATGAGCTCATCTTCAGGAAGCTGAGGCCTCTGACCACGACGCTCTGGGGATGATTTGAGGTACAATCTGTCTCTACCCCACCTCAGCTATAGTACTTATAGGCACATGTTCCAGTCATTATTTTTTTCCATGACCCTCATTTAGAGCTCAGAGACACTGTTGGATCCATTGGATTGATCCTTATGGCTAGAGACTCATATAAGAGAAGATTCGATGATTAAAAACCAGTGCTGGAAGTGTGAGATTAATCTAGAAGGCGATATAGTCGGCTGGAATCTCCAAGTAGTGGCATCGAGGCCTTACGAAGTCATCTTGGGTATGGACTGCTTAACTAATATCCATGCACAGATTGAATGTATTAGGTGCAAAGTGCGGTGTGTCTGCACGGACGAGAAAATGTTTTCATTCACATGAGAGAAGGAAAACTTTTCCGCATAGGATGGACATACCTAGAGGAGGGTGCAGCCAAACACACATCAGTGGTCTCGCCTTACCCTCAGAGCAGTTGATGCAGAGAGTCTGAGCTATCCAGTAGTGGTGGACCAGTACGCTGACACTAGTATAAATTTAAGCTATAGCCACAGATCTATAGCCATGTTTTTATAGACCCGTAACTATAGCTTATTTATAGTCACGATTTTGTATATACTCCCTAGATAAAAATTTGTGCTGTCTTTTTTTTCCAAATAACTTCGGGCTCCTCCTTTATTCTCCCCTGATCGCTTTTTTTTCAAATCTCATCGGGCTCCTCCTCTATCCTCCCATGATCGTGACCCTCGGAAACTCAGTCTCTCACAGCGGAGACCCTCTGACCCTAGTCATCTCTCACTGCACGAGACCCTCCTTCCCCAACCAATCACAGCCTATCCTATCCCCGATGCTCCTCTACTGGCATTGCCCCTCACGACCCTCCGAACCCTTGATGTATCTGATGGTGGCACCCTCCTCCCCGATACCCACTGTGTGCGACCCTCCTTCCCCGACCTAGGGCAACCTCTCCTATCCCTGATCCTCCTCCACCGACGGTGCCCCTCGCGATGGTTCCCATCACTGAAACTGAACAAGGCAACCCCACCGCGAGCCGCTGCCACAGAACATGGGACACCTCAACTCCCCTGCCAGCACTGCTCCTAGGTGGCCTCCCCACCTCTTTTGGCGTGCCTCCGACGCGGCCAACCCCCTTCAGGTGATCCTCCTCCTCCTTGTTATGAACAATTACGTGTTCATTATTTTGTTATCAATGTGTAGGAGTAAACTGGAATAGTTTCACATTTTTGAGTATGGTAAATAGGTTTTTGAATTAGATAAATTATTATTATTATAATTGATATGCGTGGAGTGAGGGACAAGTTGTTTTCGGTGAAGTACCAATTTGTCTAGATTGGGAATTTGCATGGTGGATTTGTGGATAGTTGGAATGGATAAAAAGTGATGTTATCAAATTTTGATGGTTAAATTAAGAATCAAGGGATCATCCTGGATGATTCTCAAGGATTTAAATTCTAATGGTTGAATGTTTTTAATGACCTACACAATTAGAGGGTTGGTAATTTTAGAGGATGTTTTATTTTTGTTTCCTGAAGAAGGGAGATATTAGAGAATTGGGATATGAATTGGAATTTCAAGAGTTAATAAATATATAGGATGTGTTTCCATTTGAGGCTAATGGTTATTTAGAGGGTTGGTTTCGAAATCATAGTTTGGTGGTTAACCGCAATAAACTACAGTAGTTATTGGGTATTCAATTGAAAGGTACTAGGTGCCTCTTAATGGGTTTGTAAAAAACTAAACCCTTTATAATGTACCTGATGGAGGGGTACCAAGTACTCGGTGGGATGGAAGGTGTAGCGGACCTTTTATAAGGGCCATCAGGTACACAGTGGATGTGGATTGGTTACCCAGTAGGGATGGGTGTTGTTTTTTAAGGATAACAAAATAGTTATTCGGGATTCCACCTCTAAAAATGCCTTATGGGGTTCTTCTACTTAAAATAGATAGTGGTAAATTTTCCTCTTCTACCTCAATTATTCATTCATATTTATATCATTTAATATTTAGTTTTTTTAGGGTATAGTGTGTGTTAGATTTCACAAAGACATATTGTGGCACATGAGAATGTGATGTTTCAAAGATTTATTTATCCATTGATGTGTTATAAATATTGTGGCACATGGAAACATTGTTTTCTTTTTCTTATTATGTTAGATAATCCAATTATTTCTTATTTATTAAAGTTATCCATTATGAAATCATTACATTTTCACCATTCCCTCGTAGAATGTGGTGCAATGGCATTAAACATCCATATTCTCATCTTTAACGAAGATTTCATGTGATCTTATTCTTTCTTATATTTTGATATCTTTACCCAAAAAAACATACCAATTGATATAGTTTTTGTTTACTAGCATGATTATTATTTATCAAGGTTGATTCCCTAAATAAATATATTCACAATAGTGTTTCTTATAGATTTATTATATGTTAATAATATTTTAATATTTCTTGGATTCAGGTATGAGAAAACATGACCAAGACGTATCATGATCAGATTTTGGTGTTATATTTAAAAATATATATGTTCTATAATCATCCCCAATATAAAGGTGAGCTCATGGAATTTAACGATCTATCCTATAGTGATAAAATCGAATATTTAACAACTAGTTATTCTTTGGTGGTTCATCATTATTAGATTTAAAATTCTCAATAGTGATAATGAATTTACCATCAATGAAGCTAATATGTGATGACATGGGCCGATTGATATTCTTCCCACTAGGAAAAATTTAAATGTTACAGCTACCTCTATACCTATAGTTCTCAAGAATAATATATTATTTTTCTAAAAAAAATAAGTAATTTTATAATTCTGAAACTAAACCTCTAAACATGTCAGAGTGAATTGAGGTTATTCAACATGTTAAATTTATTACATTCATAAATATTATTGAATGAAAACATAATGGAGACATGGTATCTACAATCTATATAAATCATGGGTTCCTCTATATTCCATGTGTCCAACATTCAGAAACCCCCGTTTCTTCTCTTTCTGACTTCCACACACCTTCTTCCCGTCAATCCCTTCCTCTCCCTCCCTCCCTCTTCGGCACGCAGTTTACCTTAGATTCTCCTCCAGCTTGGGGTTCATCTCTTATCAACGTATGGTTCGTTGTCTTCCTTTCCATCATACCATTTCTTTTTCCTCACTCCCAATTCCGCACGCGGTTTCCCTCAGTTTCTCCCCATGCTCGTGCTTTTTCTCTTGTCGACCTATGGTCCTCACAGACCCCAATTGTCATCTTCCTCCTAGTCTCTGTTCCTGTCCACTCCTTGGATTTCTGCATTCTATTGCTACAGTCGTACTACAATACCATCCTTCACATTAATCCACCCTAATTCTCTCTATTTACTGTGATGCCGCCTTCCTTTTCTGGATCTATAATTTTTTTACATCAACGCAAAGTATCTATTTCCCTCGATTTCTCCTCCTGCTCGATTATCACCTCCTGTCGAGCTAGATTTCCTGCCTACCCCGGTCGACATCTCCCTCCATCACAGAGTTCCCCTCAACTCCTCTAGGTGTTCCTGGTATTATCCGTCTCCTATGAGATCTACCTCAACGAATCACACCATGTACTCACTTTTCGTTTAAATTCACCATCACAGAAACTTTCTACTTTCTTCAAAAATATATCATACTTTTGCTTTGTAGAAATAGACGAGAGGGTTGAAATGTTCCCTAAGAACAAATTCATCTAGCTCCCGATGAATCATGCATATGGTATTTTATCTTCTGTAGCGTCTCGGGATCATTTTTCATTGCTCTATAGTTTCACATTTCACTATGTTCAAACTGATTTTGCAGGGTGTAATACAATATAGTACTTCACAAATGGTGGGTTCTGATAAGTTTCTAGAAAAAATTTCAATTCTCTCCAAGATTTAGTTTCCCTAGATATATATGGATTTTTCAAACATCAATACAATATATCTCCTATATTGATTCACCAATTACTACTTGTACTTCTTTTTATTGGCCAATATTTCTTCATCTAAAATTTATTCCATGGTTGATCATCTTCTAAGTTATTAGGTTTTTTTCTCAACACTGGAGCACTTTTCTTTGTAGCTCAAATGTGTTTGATTTTCATTGTGATTTCTTATTTCTCACATTCTAAGCATTTATGTTGAGGATACATGGTTTTCCCTTCTTTCACATGTTTATTAATATTTGAAAATTTCATATTCACTTGAGCAATTAGAGAACTATCAAAGTTTTTCGTTTTTTGGTTTATCCTTTTATAACTCAGTATATGATCAAACATTATTTCTTATCATGTTCAACCTTCTTCATAGGTGTGGATATATTGTTTGTTATGATATATTCTATTTGATTATAAATTGTGTCCTCTAGTAAACTTTTTTTATCGGGTGGGATAAAAACTTGTATCGAACAAAACCAAATTAAGCCGAAACTCAAGCCAAACTAATTATATACCATTAATCGGAAGAATAATTGTTAATTAATAGGAATGTACTATTTGATAGTATCATTTTGAAACATGGGTCTATTTCCCCCTTTCTTTCAAGAACATGATTTGACCAATGAGGAATTGTGGTTCTTATATGTTGGGCAGTGACGTGTATAGTCATAGGAGACAGGTATGATTTAGTTTAGTTTTTATTTTATTTTCTCTATCGCATTGGCCACTTATGCCTACAATGTGTGTATTTAGCTGTTTTGTGTTGACATGACCACCATAAATTATCAGTCCAATGGGAGTAACTAAATGATGATATTGTGGTAATAATAGAAAGGAATTATAGAATCTATAATGGTAATATATTCATGTATCATTTATCATCACTGATCAAATATATATAAGAAGTTGTAATATCTCATTTATTTTCCCACTAATTTTTTTGCAAGTGGGTTCTGATGATGAGGATGGTTCTATCCACCACCATCGTTGACAGTGAGTTCAACATTGGATTTGGGTAATATTTATTTCATTTTTATTCTTTGGACAAATTTTATGTAGGGATTTTGTGATTTTTGGGTTCTTTATATTTTCGTAGTGCTTTATGGATCTTGTTGAGGTGGATTTGAGTTATCGTTGATGCAGGATTATATGTGTATTCATAGGTAGGCATATAAATATATAAGTTCCCCCTTTATATATATTCACTCATGGTAGTATGAATATATATATTGGGGCTAGGTGTGCTTATATATATATGAAAAATGCATACATGTGTAAGTGTAAAGGGGTATATGAAAGTATAAACATATATCTAAGTATCCCCTTGTGCATATTTGGCCATGAAAATATGTGCATAGGGGAAAGGTGTCCTTATATATATGTGTGAAGTTGCATATGCATTCAAGCAGAAAAAAGGAAGATTCGAGTTGTCGTTAAAAGTAGCACCTTGAGGTTGAGGTAAGTTTCCTTTGCCTAACCCATTAATTTGAATTCTATAATTTCTTGAGTATTTTAAAAACTTGTTTTCATTATTATATAATGTGTATATGCTATTCAAATTGGTTGTGGCTCTTTATAATGACATTTTAACCTGTTTTGCATGATTTCTCAAAGCCTTCAACATGGACTAGTAGAAAGTTTCAGCCAACTCAATAGTAGAAAATGATATTTTCTTCACTTTAGAGATGACAGTTCCTCATTTTGAGAAAACATCAACTGAGCATTCTCATTAAAATATAAAACTTAAAGAAAATCATTGTTTTCATTTCTTCAAACGGAAACAACCGGCTTTGAAAACTTGATACTTGCTTCAGTAACATCCTTGTGAAACACTTGACCTAGAAAAAGACATAATTTAACCTATTAAAATAAATCCACCTAGACATGATTCATGGTGTGACCAGGGGTTTCACACCATGAATCCCTACCCTTGGGAATTTCATGGCTTGAACTGAGGTTCACAGCTGGAAATATTATTTGTTCGTTGTTGGTTATGGATTCATGTATCATTTATCATGTACAGTTGACACACTGATCACACATATATAAGAAGTCATTATATCTCATTTTTTTCCAACTATATTCTTATAGGTGGTTTCTTATTATGAGGTCGGTTCAATCCACCACCATTGATGACAATGAGTTCAACATCGGATTTTGGTAAGTTTTATTCTATTTTTATTCTTTGGCCAACTTTTAATTATGGAATTTGTGATTTTTGGGGTCCTTATATTTTTGTAGTGCGTTTTGGATTTCGTTGAGGTGGATTCGAGTCACCGTTGAAGAAGGCTTACATGTGTATGCATAGGTACGAATATACATATATATGTACCCCCTTTATATATATTCACTCATGGCAGTATGAAAATATATATTGGGGCTAGGTGGGCTTATATATGGATATGAAAAATGCATACATGTGTAAGTGTAATGGTGTTTATGCAAGTATAAATATATATCTAAGGACCACCTTGTGTGTATTTGACCATGAAAATATGTACACAGGGGCTAGGTGTCCTTATATATATGTTAACTTGCATATATGTGCAAGAGTAATAAAGGAATATTCGAGTTGTCTTCGTCAAAAGAAAATGTGCATTGAGTCTAAGGTAGTGTCCCTCTCCTAGACTATTTAATTCAAGAATGTTTTAAATTGAATTTAGTTTCCTTATTAATTCGGAATTTATATATTAAATTAAATTTATTGAATAAGTGTTAGTTAAGATAATTGTTTCGTTTGATAAATAAGTCATGGTTTTGTAATAAAACCCCTCCAACGGAGGTGCGCTATCTACAAAAACTCATAGTGGTATACCTTGCTTAACATTATTGCGTTGATGTTTTCTTAATACTTGATTTCATTGTTAGTCATAAAACACACATCGTACTTGACCCTTTTTATATCCCTGTAGGGGGTTTCCCTCTTTTTATTAAAATGGTTATTTGAACCAAGACACTCTTTAAGTGCCGTTTGACTTTTAAGATGGGTCCCATGTTGTGTGACCATGTCACATGGCATGTGATATTTAAATCCAACCTAAATCCCAGTTCCACAGCCCAAGGGCCCTATAGTACCAGTAATTTCAGATTACATGTTATGTAACCTGTGATTTTCCTGATCACATGGGGTATTAATTCCTCAAGGTATTCCTACACATTTCTAGATCTCCAAACCTCACCGAATTAGGTATATCAGGGGTCATCCAATCCTCTAGTCATCACAGATTAGCATTCATTTCATTAAATCTTATGAGAAAACATCCTCTCATGACATCCATATCATCTTATTTGAATCTAAGTGGAAGATGTTTCCCCGCAGATGTCGCGGGACCGGGCCAACACGCTGCGGTCACACCGCGGTCACGTCGCGGTCATGCCACGGTCACGCCGCAGTCACGCCGTGGTAATTCCGTGATTTGGCCTTGCTCCAGCCACATTCATCCCACACCAGCCCCCTTCCACCTTCATTTCAGCCTGCTGCCACCAGAATTCCAGCCTGCAACAGCCCCCCTACCACCTTCGAATCTGTCAGCACCATCCCCTCAGCACCTGCAACCAGCCCTCTTCCACCAACATTCGAGCCCTCACCGAATTATGTATATCAGGGGGCATCCAATCCTCTAGTCGTCACACATTAGCATTCATTTCATTAAATATTTTGAGAAAACATCCTCTCATGCCATCCATATCATCCTATTTGAAACTAAGTGGATGATGATGCCCCGCGGATGTCGCTGGACCGGGCCAACACATTGCCGTCATACCGCGGTCACGCCATGGTCACACCACGGTCACGCCGCGGTCACGCCGCGGTCACGCCGGGGTCACGCTGCGGTCACGCCGGGGTCATGCCGCGGTCACGCCGCGGTCACACCACGGTCACGCCGCAGTCACGCCGCGGTCACGCCGCCCTCACGCCACCGTCAAGGCGCTGTCACGCCGCGGTCACGCCTCCGTCACGCCGCTGTGACGTCGTGGTCACACCGCGGTCACGCCACCATCACGCCACATTCACGCCGTAGTCAAGCCGCGGTCACGCCGCTATCATGCTGCGGTCACACCACGGTAATGTCGTGATTTGAACATGATCCAGTGACATCTAGTCCACACCATCCCCCTTCCACATTCATTTCAACCCGCTGCCACTGGAATTCCACCCAGCAACATCCCCCCTACCACCTTCAAATCAGCCCACACCATCCCCCCCGCACCTACAACTAGCCCCCATCCACCAACATTCGATTCCTCGTGGAATTAGGTATATCAGGGGTCATCCAATCCTCTAGTCATCATATATTAGCATTCATTTCTTTAAATATTATGAGAAAACATCCTCTCAAGCCATCCATATCATCCTATTTGAAACTAAGTGGAAGATGCTGCCCCACGGATGTCACTAGACCGGGATAACACGCTGCGGTCACGCCGCGGTCACGCCGCAGTCATGCCGCGGTCACGCCACGGTCTCGCCATGGTCACGCCGCAATCACGCCATGGTAATGTCATGATTTTTCCCTACTCCAGCCACATCCAGCCCACACCAGCCCCCTTCCACCTTCATTTCAGCCTGATGCCACGAGCAATCCAGCCCTCAACAGCCCCCTTCCACCGTCGAATCATCCTGCACCATCCCCCCAGCACCTGTAACCATCCCCCATCCACCAGCATTCAATCCCTCACCGAATTAGGTATGTCAGGGGTCATCGAATCCTCTAGTCATCACATATTATCAATCATTTCTTTAAATATTTTGAGAAAAAATCCTCTAATGCCATCCATATCATCCTATTTGAAACTAAGTGGAATATGAGGCCCTGCGGATGTCGCTGGACCGGGCCAACATGCTGCGGTCATGCCGCGGTCACGCCGCGGTCACGACGCGGTAATGCCGTGATTTGGCTCGGCTCCAGCCACATCCAGTCCACACCAACCTCCTTCCACCTTCATTTCAGGCCGCTGCCAAAAGTATTCCAGCCCGCAATAGCCCCCCCTGCCACCTTCGAATCAGCCCACACCATCCTCCCAGCACCTGAAACCAGCCCCCTTCCACCAGCATTCGATTCCTCACTGAATTAGGTATATCAAGGCTCATCCAATCCTCTATTCATCACATATTAGCATTCATTTCTTTAAATATTCCAAGAAAACATCCTCTCCTTCCATCCATATCATCCTATTTGAAACTAAGTGGAAGATACTACCCCACAGATGTCGCTGGAACGGGCCAAAACGTTGCGGTCACGCCGCGGTCACGCCGTGGTCACGCCGCAGTCACGCTGCGGTCCCGCTGTGAGGACGCCGCGATCACGCCTCAGTAATGTCATGATTTTTCCATGCTCCAGCCACATCTAGCCCACACCATCCCCCTTCCACCTTCATTTCATCCCACTACCACCAGCATTCCAGCCCGCAACAGCCCCCCTTCCACCTTCAAATTAACTTGCACCATCCCCCCAGCACCTGCAACTAGCCCCCTTCCACCAGCATTCGAGCCCTCACTAAATTAGGTATATCAGGGGTCATCCAATCCTCTAGTCATCATAGATTAGCATTCATTTCTATAAATATTCTGATAAAACATCCTCTCATTCCATCCATATCATCCTAAATAAATACTTTCTGCACTGACCAGTATTGATTCCATTGGTGGATGGAATTCCACTCATCTTATTTGTGGCCTTCATAAATTGATTTCTCAGTGTTCTCATTGCACAAAAAAATGATGCAGAGAGTGAAACAAGTGTCTATTACATTTGTAAAATGATGTTTGGTACTAAGACACAATATAATGATGTTGATAAAAACTACCTCACATGAATCTTCACAATTAAAATATGAGTCTTTAAATTTATCCTTACAAAGTTCACGTGGTTACTCGTATTGACCCGCTCAAGTACACACTTAGTTTCCCTATGTTGACTGGGAATTTTTCCCTATGACCAGTCACTTTAAGCCAACATGATATCCAGTTCATATCACATTTTCTAGTGAAAGGGAATACCCAATATAATTTCCTCATGGAACATCCTTCCCATGAAATTATACTACTAGAAATAGAACTTCTAAATTAGAAGGTTTTCCATTCCAATGAAGCTCCCCGAACACAAGATATGTATTTTTTTCTGCCTCCTAGAGTCCTATCAACAAAAGAATGTAGAACCCAAAGATTATCAATGTATGTCAAGGAATTGTATTACTTTCTCTAGACAATGTAATTTTTCTATACTCTTTCCCACTATCTGATGGATGGACAACTAATAAGATAGAATATAAAGCCCTAATTTCTATCTTGGAACTGGCACAATAGTTGAAACTAGACTACCTAAATATCATAGGAGATTCAAAGCTAGTGATTAAATATATTATGATTAATATGAAATAAAAAAGGATAAATTTTCCCCTCTCACTAGATATTTATGAATATTGATGGAAGATTTCCATTTTGATCCCACATTGTATCTTTTACCCTATCAAAAAATGATTTTACTGATGTAATGTCTAATGAAATCATAGTTTTAGCTAACCCTAATCGGTATGAGGTTTTCCAACACATTACGCATCAAAGTATGGTCTCATATATCATCATATGTGACATGGAGGAAATCATTCAGATCAAAACATCCCTAGTTACTGATGAACTGATATCCACCCATAAATAGCAGGTACCCATTATTGATTATCTTTAAAATTGGACCCTCTGAATATAGCGAGTTGGAAGGGAATAAATTTGGTATCAGGTATAGAGCGTTACACTTTAGGATGGACCAAAAGAAAAAAATCCTTCTACAATATGGAAAATGAGACCAACTTATTCTTTAGATAGTTAATGAAAGCGTACCAGGAGTATACCATTGAGTCTAACTGATAGAAGCCAACAGATGCTGAAAAGTAGGCTGTGGTGAGATGTTTTTTGGAAGGGTGAATAATAAAAGGGTTATATTGTTTTTTAGAAAATGGATCTGCTGTGCAGATACATGGGCAGTGGCCATCGGCCTCACGGTGAGACCACGTGGAGTCCTTTCATCAGTTGTTCTTCTTTTTTCTTACTGTAAATTCTGCTCATTATTGTAGTAGAAATCAACAGAAACTCTCTTTTTTTCTCTCTCTGACTTGAACACCTATCACTAACCACTCATATCGGTATCATGTAGAAAAAAATGGAAAGATTCATGCCCCTAATAAGTACATATCAAATAATTAGTAGAAGATGGTTGAAAAATAGAATAAGTCCAAGACGGACAAGATTCTACATGATTTATGGGCCTACCATACCACCATGTAAACCACTACCCCAGAGACACCGTACACAATACTGAGCTAGTTTTTTCCATTGAAGTCCAATTTCCATCGCTAAAAATAGCTATCTGTGGAAAAATCTACATTTGGGCCAGAATTATATAGGGAACAACCCGTTCATGAACTACATGTGGGTTTCATTCTCCCATGACATGATACATACTGACACCCATATCTATTGTCTTGGGACCAGCCACAATATTTCATTTTCATGCTATGGGACCTAAATCCTTTATGCATGACATTAAACTACATGGTTTTTGAAGAACTATGTGTGGTTTGATTCTAGTCATCACACCATATGTAGTGATTCATGAAGCTCCCATCCTTGGTCCAGTGGCAAAAATCAATAGGAAAAATATCCCCCTCTACATATGGTTCAGACCTACATAGATAGTTTCCCATTCAAGAACTATATGTGGATTTATTTTTTATATCACAGGATATAGAGTGACACCCAAATCTCTAATCTCGTGTCCAGCTACAATAATTAATTGGAACAATGCCCCTCTCTATGTATGGGGAAGACTTGTATAGATAGTTTCCCATTCAAGAACTTCATTTGGATATATTTCTTTCATTATAGGATATTTGGGTCTGATTGGATCTCCAATCATGGCTCCATTTACAACAATCAACATGATAATGATCCCTCACTGCATATGAGTTAGACCTACATAGGTATATTTTATACAAGAACAACATAAAACATTATTACTTCCATCATAGGATAAATATGTAAAAATAAATCTTTAATAATGGGTTAAATCACAACATGAAAGATGACAAAAAATGCAGCTCCAAGCATCATACAAACTGGACCTATGTAGTAAGCCATCTGAGACCCACTCTCGCACAACTTAACAAACTTCCAAGTTTTCCCCTATTTCTCCCACTGATAATTTATCATTTGGGATCAGGGAACCTAGATTGCTAATATGAAAAATGATAACGCGGACCCTTTAGATCATAAAAAATGACTTTACAACATGATGTTATACTGCATGACAAATTTCCTTACCACATAAAATTAAACTGTGAGGAAAACATCTTGTCACATGATGTTAAGCTGTATGATAGATACATCCCCACTATTTGATATTAAAATGTGTAATCCATCATACATCTTCATTCCTTTTCAAAGTACCCCAAGATCCTAGCACCAATCAACCAGAGAATGGGGTGCCTCCATTATCTTTTTGAGCACCTTAACACATAAACCACCTTTCATTACTTTAGAGACTTGGGTTTCAAATACTCTCCCATTAACCCTAAAAGGGAAATATATCTTTATTTTTTATCCTAGTTTCATTTCATAAGGGATTTAAACTACCACTGAAGACATCTTATCCCTACAAGAATTCCATTCTAATCTTTGTCAGCCTCAAGTCAATGTGGAAGAAAACAACACCATAGAGTGTTCTCGGCCATCCTTGGTATGATTGTCTCATAACATTAGTCATGACCAAATAAAATTGTTCCATGATTTACAACATTTTCACCTACTTCTCAAAAGGATCACCACACCAGTCATGGTTGTGATTCGGATTTTTCGGGAAGAATAATTTGTTGGATTGGTATTGCCCGATCCAGTTGGGCCGAATGCTTGTGGGCCGCAACTGTAGCGGAGCTGACCAACCACTGTAGTGGTGCGGACTTCGGGGTCAACATTACTGTAGCGCTTTTGACAAATCCATTCGGCGTTCACTGTATTGACATGGACCACTTTTTTCGAACAGTGATCGTCTTCTCCATTGTTTTATAGCCCATTTTCGGTCTAGGGTTTCTACTGAAAAAACCCTCTATAATTTGTGCTCCCGAATAGTGAAATATTCTGCCTCTCCTGTGGGCGTAGGGATTATTCCCGAACCACGTAAATCGATGTGTCCTTTTCTTTCATTCTTTCGTTTTTCTTATTTCTGTCGTTGTGTCTTCCATCAATTTCACAACATCATTAGAACGAGCCGCATAGCTCATGTTTCAGCAAATCAAAATGCTATGGAAGTGTAGTTAAAACATTGCAAGTTTTCTATAATTTCACGCATTGTTATTACAAAAGGTATGAAGCCATGGGAATATAATTAGATTATTTGAATGATTATTGAGATTTGGGGATTTTCTGATTGGATGATGATGGCTATGGGCCATGTATTTTATCACATTATCTTTCCCTCGAATGAGTTTAAAAGGAATGGCTGGAGTTATGGTTCAGTTCCTCTGAAACCTGACGTTCTTCGGATGCATGAATGGGATCGTAACATTGATCACAATACTGTCAATAACATGAATTATCAAATTTGGATTTGAGTATGTAAGATCAATTTGTTGTATTGGCATCCACAAATCCTTTGGGATATTTCCTCTTCCGTTGGTAATCCTATAAGGCTGGAAAGGCAAATAGACAACCCATGTTTTGAGAATTATGAAATAATTCTTGCTGAGGTTGATATGTCTTTAACCCTTGTGGAAGAAGTTATTTTTTCCACTCGTGATGACACTATTAATCTTGAAATATTCTATGAGAGGAAACCAACATTTTGTGTGAACTGTCAATTTTTTGGGCATATGGTTTCTGACTGCAATAGGAATAAGCTATGAAATTATTTCAAAATTAGGGGAAATGATGATATGAATTGTAGGAGAAATAATGAGAAGGGTTTAGCTCATCTTCTAGTGCTGGTCCATCAATGGATAAGGCAGTTCCTCATGAGGGTGGAAAGAAGAGTGACTACACTACTTCTTCTCTGAATAATGAAGCAATTGTACACAATTCTGTTGAGCCTGGTCATGTACAGATGAAATCTGAGGATCCTGATCCTATTTAATCTAGTACATTGGTAGATTCTAATTGTATTGGGATGGTATGTAAATATTATGAGTTAATCATTGACCGTCCTTCTACAGATGCAGTGTAGGGGACTACTATGTTGGAGTCTGAGCATGTCAATGCGCCGGTCATAGGGGGTGGCTGTCCAGGGGAGTGAAGGTCTGGGCTAACCAGGGGGATCTGTCTAGTGCCTAGAGTGGTGTCCAGGGTCTGTTCGGGGGGTGTCTAGGGCCTGGGGGTTTCCAGGGTCTATCTGGGGGGTGTCCAGGGTCTTTCTAGGGGGATGTTCAGGGTCTGTCTGGGGGGGTGTCTAGGGTCTGGGGGATGTCTAGGGTCTGGGGGCGTCTAGGGTCGGTCTGGGGGGGGTCGAGGGTCTGTCTAGGAGGGGGGCTTTGCAGGGGGGTCTATCCTGGGGGATGCAAGGGGTGTCCAATATGGGGGGCTGTCTGGGGGGTGGGGTCTGTCCAGGGTGGGAAGGGGGGCTGCATAGGGAGGGTTGCATGAGGGGATTTATGGTGTAGGTGGGGTGCAAGGGGGAGAGTGGGTGGTATTTGTAGGGGCGGTGGGGAGGATGCAAGGGACCAACACCGGCTGAACGATGCTGGTTTTTTTAGGTAATGTGTAGGCATATAGCCACGGTTTTAAACAGTGGCACTAGGTCTATAGCCTTGGTTTCTAATCGTGGTTATATCTATATAGCCATGGTTGAAACCGTGGGTCTAGGAGATGAGTGCTCTCAGCCAATGCCACGGGTTGAAAACCGTGGCATTATGGTTGTTTCCATGGTTGGAACCTTGGCTATAGGGCTATAGCCATGGTTCAAAACCTGGCTAAAGGGCTATAGCCACAGTTGGGAACTGTGGCTATAGGTTTTACCCTATAGCCACGTCAATACCAACCACAGTTGTGGGAACCATGGCTATAACTTATAGCCATAGTTTTTGGTCCTATAGCCACGGTTTAAAACCGTGGCTATAGCCTGATTTTGTAGTAGTGTGATTTTTTCCCAGACGATGTCTGGGATTACCACCTAACAAAGAGATGGACTATTTCATGGCCTTTTACCCCAAAACTACACCAATATCTACACAAGCATATTGGATTGCTCCTAAGGAGATTAGAGAGATGTGGGTACAACTATAGGACTTGCAGATCAGGGGGTTCATTTGTCCTAGTGTTTCTCCTTGGGTAGCCCCGATGTTGTTCGCCAAGAAGGAGGATGGGATTTTGATACATTGTGTGGACTATCGGCACCAAAACCAGGTGACCGTAAAGGATAAGTACCCACCACCAATGTTTGACGATAACTTTGATCAGCTAAAGAGATAATGATAGTTTTGGAATATAAAACATAGATCATGCTATCACCAACTCAGAGTACGACACAAGTATGTGCAGAAAATGACCTTCAGATGTTGGTATGGCCATTATGAGTTCTTGGTTATGCCTTTCGGTGTGACCAACGCCCCCTCAGTGTTCATGGGACTCATGAACACGATCATCCAACCATAACATGATCTTTTTGTGGTAATCTTCATGGACGTATTCTTGATATACTCAGCGACAGAGGAGGAGCATTCCTATCATCTTTGGATAGTTCTGGACACATTCCGAGAGAAGCAGATTTATGTTAAGCCCTTGAAGTGCTAGTGCAGGATACTATATGTCCACTTGTTGGGAAACATCATCTTAGTGGATGGAGTTGTAGTGGATCCAACAAAGATAGTGTCTACGCTTTCTTGGGAGCCACCTAAGAGCGTGATGGAGGTGATATGTTCTTTTGGATTGGCCGATTACAACCAGTGGTTTGTGCCTAAATTTTCTAGAGTTTTGTCACCATTATTAATGTGGATGGAGAAGGGGAAACCCTTATTGTGGTTGGAGAGATGCCAGTGGAGTTTCCAAGAGCTGAGGCAGAGACTGATGAGTTCCTTTATCTTGAGGCTACCGGATGAAGGCATTTTGTATATAGTCTAATGGTATGCATTACGGATCGGGCATGGATGTGTTCTGATATAGGAGCGAGAAGTGATCATGTATGGTTATTGAAAACTTAAACAACATGTGCATAACTACTCTACCCATGACCTGGAGTTAGCATCAGTGGTCATCGCCTTGATTATGTAGCGACATTACTTGACTAGAGAACGTTTTATAGCCTACATTGATCACAAGAGTCTCAGGTATTTCTTCTCTCAAAAGGGCATGAATCTAAAAGAATAGAATTGGCTAGAGTTATATCAGGACTATGACATTGAGATAATATATACTCCTGGGAAGTGGAAAGTAGTAGCATATGCACTCAGAAAAAGATATGGTATACATTTTTTTAGTGGGGTGACAGAGAAACTAACTTCTTTGCTGATATCCTAGGTGGATCGATATGGAGCATCTTATCTCCAGTCTCTGACAATAACTCCCCCAATCCATCAGCGAGTCAAGGAGGCGCATCATGGTGACACTGAATGTGAGGCTCGATGTGCTCAGATATCCACAGGACATGAACCTGATGGATTTTTTAATGGTATGGATCACATCATCCACATCAGAGGGTATACTATGATAATGATGGAACTACGGGAGAATGTGTTGAGGGAGTTCCATACGTCCCCTCTAGCGGTACATCCAGGAGTTTAAAAATTGTACCAAGACCTTTTGCATCAGCACTGGTGGCCGGGAATGAAGAAAGAAATGGCAGAATTTGTCTCATGGTGCCTCACTTGTCAACAAGTGAAGGCAGAGCACCAGGTTGTAGTGGGCTTAGTTCATCCATTAGTGGTACCAGAGTTTATGTGGGTTGGAATTTCCTTGTACTTCATGAAATGACTTCCACGAACATCCAATTGGCATGATTCCATTTGGGTGATTGTTGACTGACTCACGAAGTTGGCCCACTTCCTACCTATCATAGAGGAGGGATCAGTAGAGATCTTGGGATTCCTCTTGGTGTAGGATATTGTACGAATTCATGGAGTTCCATATATTATTTTCTCTGATCATGATGCAAATTTTACTTCCAGTATATGTAAGGGGTTATATGAGGCATTCGAGAGTCATCTTCGATTGAGCATCGCCTTCCATCCTCAGACAGATTGTCAGACAGAGCGGACCATTTAGACCCTCGAGGACATTCTATGTACTTGCATCCATGATTTCAGTTGTAGCTGGGAGGATCACTTACCCTTCGTGGATTTCACGTACAACAACATCTACCACTCCACCATTGGTATGGCCACATTCGAGGCATTTTACGGTTGACCTTGCAGATCCCATATGTGCAGGACTGACCTAGGGGAGTCCGCACTTGTGGGACCAAAGATGATATGGCCTATCATGGAGAAGGATCAGATCATCCAGGAGCATATGAAGACTGCACAAAGTAGGTAGAAGTCATATGATGATAGGATATGGAGACCTCTAGAGTTCCAGGATTGTGACCATGTCTTTCTATGGGTCTCACCACGATGAGGTTTGCAGATATTTAGACGAGGAGGCATGTTATCTCTAAGGTTCATCAGACCCTTTTAGGTCCTCATCAGAGTTTTCTAGGTGTATTTCAGCATATCTCTTCATCCACAGTTGCATTGGGTGCATGATGTTTTCCACATATCCTTGCTAAGAAAATACGTACCTGATCCATTTCACATCATTGACTAGGGTGAGCTAAACATCGACGATGGTGCGGCATTTTCGGATGTTCATATTGATATTGAGGATAAACGGGAGTGGGTCCTTCACGGGTGGTCTATAACTCTGGTTCACATTCATTTGAAGCACGATAATCTCCAGGAGAACAAATGGGAGTGGGAGGATCAGATTCGTGCTCAGTATCCCCACTTGTTTCCCTAGTATGTGTTGTGGCTTTTGGGGATGAAAATACCTGAGGTCGGGAGAATGTAAAGATCCACATTTTTTCCCATGTAATGTTTTTAAATTATATGGAAATATTACGAGTCCTAGAAAATTTACGGCACGTGATTCTGAGGCCCGATGTGCCTGGAATGAATTTTTGAACTTTTTTTAGGTATGTTCAGTAAACTTGCAAGCATGTTTTTGTAACTTTTGAACTGGTGCTCAGAATTGAAATCTGAGGACATTGTTTAACTTACAGTGCCGGTATTCACTTATGGAGGCCTTCAACTCGACCGTATTAGGTCTAGGGTGAATGTTAGTTTTTTGGTTTTTCTTAGGAGAGTTAAAAGCATAAAAAATAAAATAAAACAACTTTTATTTGGTTTTTCTTTTGAATCCTTCCATTTAAATTGATAATGGTGGGGCCCAACTGAAACCCCATTTAATATGGGGAAACCCTTGGAATCCTCCCAACATAATGGGCTAACCATAACTGAATTAAAGTGCAAACTTTAATTGAATCAATAACATTGTGTATTAAGATTGGAACCACACTTTTGGTGGAAGAATGTATTGGCAAAGGCAATGAGAGCTTGGGAGATCCTTTGGATAAATATCCTCTAATGAAGAACATTCTCCAGATCAAGAATGAGGATGATGCACGTGTTCGGATCAGAAATGTGTTTCGGGATCGACGAACATCGGCACCCCCTTTATCAGCTTCATCTTCCTCCTCCTGAAATCTCCAATGGATGATTGAGGTAGGGGTTTGTTTATAATCTACTTTGTGGATTTCACATTGTTTCCATCCTCATGAACCACTTGTTATCTCATATTGCGGAGCATTCGGGCCTAAAAAACACAGCTCGATCCCTCCACAATCCTTCTTGTTCAACGTGGACATCTCAGGTCACGGTGATGGCAGCGTCGCAACAGCACCGCCAATGGAGATCGCGACCCGTCATCCGCGGCGATGAGAAGACAGTGGATGACATGCTTGCTGGCTACGAGGAGGTGGGTCGGTGCATGTATGTGATGCCAGTTGAGCTGGAGTTTGTGGAATGTCAGTCGTGACGGAGTATGGTGGCGACCAACATCCGACAATCCATGTGGCTAGGCGGCGCCGCACCTCCGCGTTGTCGAATTCGAAGACCGCGGTTGAAAGGCCATCGTGAATGTCGGAGGGCTGTCGACATCTGGCCGGCTGCAATGGAGTGGCATCACGTGTTTGCACCACTGGGAGGTTAACCAGCCGGCTATTCCGGCTGGCAGCGACACACTGAGCGGGACCGCCATGCGGTCCTGCATGTCCCCTAGGGTGACCCAATGGTCCGATTTACCTTTCGGGTAAACCGGGGGTAGGTGCTTCCCCCGGGTGATGGCTATGGCAGACCCCTCCATGTAGGGCACCCCTACCGTGGGTCATGCCAATGAGCCCCTCCCACGGGATGGGCCGGGATTCCCCTTTCGTATGTCGGGCCAGACCATGGCCAAATGGGACAAGCCTGTTGCGGCCCATGAAAACCGGGCTGGACCCGAATGAGGTTGGCTTGACCAGAACCGGGACGTGTTAGCCCAGGTTGGGGACAGGCCGGGTTGGACTGAACCCGGGTCCATCTAGACCCGGATACACCTTTCTGGCCATGTCTTGAGAACCAATCGTCCGTTTGATGAACCGTTTATGAAACCTAGATCCTTGGATCGAGACGATACTTTTTTATACTCCACATGAGTTTTTGATAATTTTGGAGTATGGCTGAGTTGGATCAAACCACGAATCCTATGGGGCCCTCGGAGTGGAAATGAAAATATCTTACAGGCCAGGCGTCGGATTGACGCGCCGTCTGTTGAGATGGGTCCCTTATGACGTGATGGACAATTGGGATAATTCTTTGGGAATCTTTATGGAGGTTGAGGTATGAACGATTACTTGAGGACTGCTTCCCCGAAACATGCTATTAGCGGAATCCAGTGGCTGGTGGTGAGGAGGAGGTCAGAGATAGATCATACAGAAGTTAGTACCGAGCTATACTCTGTGGGTCAGTACCGATCCTGTGTGGGTCTGATCCTATGTGGGTCAGCACTTAGCGATCTTGTGTGGGTCAGTGCATAACATTCTTGTGTGGGTCAAATCTTGTCTGGGTCATCGCTTACTGATCCTGTGTGGGTTAGCGCATACCGATTCTTTGTGGGTTAGATCTTATATGGGTCATTGCGAGGATTAGTACCTATCGATCCTGTGTGGGTCAGACTCTGTATAATCAGCAGCAGTACCTCATGACATAATAAGGTGATCCAGCATCACAACTGATCATCGGTACTTCTATACATCACTTATACATGGTGTGAGCTGATTGTTCTACCTTCGTGGTGTTAACATGTTGGTGCCCAAAAATTGGACGCAAAGAGAAGAAGAAAAAGAAGCTCACGCGCTGCCTCGCAATGCCCAGCCGCAGAGGACACCCGAGAAATGTGGCCACCGTGAATCCCCATAGGCGGTAACACTCCACAAACGCCATGATATTCACGAGCCATCCATGAAGAAACAGAGGCGGTAATGCTCCACGAACGCCCAGACATTCGCGAGCCAGCCGCGAAGTAGAGGAGGTAGTAACCCTCTGCGAACCCAATTGACATTCGCGACCCGCCGTAAAGCAACCGAAGCCCCTTCATGCTGCGTGATCCCTGCTTCGCGGTTCCCCTTTCATATAAATATCGGGCTCCCCCTGAGCCCTCCGGAGGGACAATTCGACCTTTCGGCTTCTCAGCTCTCTGGTCGTGAAGCACCCTTCACCTGGGGAATCATGAGCTCTGCGATGTTTTTTTGCTTCACGATAGGCCTTCGCCTTGTCTCGTTTTGAGCCCCTCTTCTGAGAGGGATGCCCTTTGTGAATACCAAGGGCCTTCAAAAAGGAATGGGATCCCCAAGGGGACCCGGGTAGCCGTGGAGGGTTCATGCTTCACGAAAACACCATTCGTGTACATGTGATCCATATGCCAAGGAAGGATCACTGTACTTCGTGAATCACATTGCTGAGAAACACCATGCTTCGTGAGGCAACTCCGCTTAGTGGGGAAGTGCTCCCCGAATGATATTACACTTCACGAAGCACCCCCCATTCTCACCCATGCCCCATGCTAAGGCCAAGGCACTCCACTTCACGAAGAACACCCCTTCCCAAGTGTTTTCCACTACGCAGAGCACTCGAGTCCTATAAGGCCCCTACCTGTGGAGCCCTCTACATGGAAATTCCTCTTCCCGTGTGACCCTCCAGAATTTCATGATGATATTTTAAAGTCCCTTAGACGACACCACCTGTAGCGTTAATTTTCCTAATTCTTCTTCACATAGGCACAATAATAGCTATTGCTTCTTCGCATAGCCACGCTAACGAGGACCCCTCGATGGTTCACTCTACGACCCCCCCTTCTATACGACCTTGCTGATGCCTTCCATCCCACAAGGAGCAGTGGGTACCGGTTATGTATGTCCTAGGGGTGCAGAGTAAGCCCACCTCATCAAACCAGCAAGACATTAAACTTCCAAGCACCTCATCCTCAACACATGATGTTAAACTGTGAATCGAACTCGTGCTTCATGTGCAGGGTCCCTCCGTCTCGGAAATTTGTTACGTCGCTCGTCTCCACTGGAATGGAATCTTCCTCACATGGAATGAGATCCTCCCTTTTGGAGTGGCATTTGTCTGCAGGGGAATTTCGGCCTCAGAGCTTAAGACCCTAGCCTGTCCTGTGGAAGGTTGCACCCATGAACCTCCATAATTCCCCACTTCCTCGGTTCCAAGGCCATCAAAGAACGTGATGTGGAAGCGAGACACCTCTTTTCTTAGGTCTTAAATCCCTCTCTCGCTGCGCTTTTTTGCACCCTTGGCCTCCATCCTGGAGTAAGTCTCAGCACCATGGGCCGCCTAATGCGTAAGTCCCTCCTCGTTTCCCACGGACACACCCTTCGTGAAGTGATCGTCGGGTCCCTGCAACCTCTTGTTTCTCACACCGATCATGACACACGTGAGCTTAGAGTAATCACTGACCCTAACCCCCACCTCAAGGGAACTATGGGGACTTTGATCCATGCTAAGGCATGGTACGTAGGAAGCCTCTATGAGGTTCAATCCCACCACTTGGTCGTTTCTTCACATAGAGTTCCACCCTCGTCCAGCATGACGTTAAACTGTATGCCCTCGTCCAGCATGATGTTAAACTACACAACGGAACTACGTGGTCTTTGATCCGTGCTAAGGCATGGTACATAGGAAGCCTTCACGAGGTTCAAGACCACCACTAGAGGACCCCCCCCCCCCCCCCCCCGATTCACCTTCATGTCGATTCACCGATGAAACCCTACCTGAACTATGTGGTCTTTGATCTGTGCTAAGGCATGGTACATAGGAAGCCTCTACGAGGTTCAATCCCACCACCACCTGGACCGCTGGTCCTCCTTCTCATCAGCCTTCCAGCGTCCAATTTCAACTATGTGGTCTTTGTTCCGTGCTAGGGTATGGTACGTAGGAAGCATCCATGAGGTTCAATCCCATCACCCTTTGGTCACTCCGACCTCCTTCACGCCAATTCACTAACACTTGGGAAACCTAGAGTGTAAGCCCCACACCATCTGAAACAAGGTCTATCTCCATGTCATTTCTTCGACACACCTTCATACCACATGACGTTAAACCGAATCCTTGTCCAGTGGTAAGCCATTATGGTCCTACCATATAGTTGTTCTGACACCCCTTTGTGTCAGCTCAACAGCCCCTCCAATTTAAACTACGTGGTCATTGATCCATGCTAAGGCATGGTATGTAGGAAGCCTCCATCAGGTTCAAGCCCACCCAGACCCCTGGTCCCCTCATTTCGGTTCACCGAACCCATATCCTTGGGCCGCCTCAGAGTGTAAGCCTCATTCTATGTAGAACTACAAAGACATTGATTACCTTCCAAGGGGATATGTAGGAAGTCTTGTCGAGGCTCAAGCCCATCACCTCCGTCATCTCCATGATGGCCCCCATTTAAATCCTCTTCCACACCATGCAATTATACATCATCCACCCTTATTCTCACCCAGGCCACCACATCCCGACGAAATCATGTCGCCCCATTCCCTTCTACAACATTCGGGATGCTGCCCACGGGCTGGCTCCGACTCTGGTGTTCCCATCAAGGAGGGGATTCCTTGAACTGATCCACTCCAGTTAGTGTTCTGATCAACCGAAACCATCTCCACTAGATGTTAAAATTGTGGCATAACCCATGTTAAACATGGGAAGCTGAGGAAAACCTCAGATACATGCGTATGGAATACAATACCCCGCATTCGACATGGGATGCCTCGGGATTCTGCACCCTTGAGAAGCCCTATAATAATGGACCAACAACAGACACGCCAATCCCCCAGCATTGAAACATGTTAATGATTCCTCGACGTGACTACTCCCTCAACTGAAGGTTGTTGCCCTGACTGGACCCTTTGGAATGTCCTGATAGAAGTAGTGTAATTAACAGACGTCCATAAAAAGATGGCAATGGGAAGAGTTTCACAAACAACATATTAAACATATGAGGGAGACCCGGACAAGGTGACGAGCTCAGAGGAGGAATACATAAAAGGAATAACCGACATCCCATCATCCTATTTGATCAAGGAGCAGAAGTCCCTGAACAAGGATCATATGCCACCCACATTTGGAAAGCGGGAATGATGGGAAACTGCTGTGCGTCCAAGCAGACTGATGCGCTCACCCCGGCGAAAGCGTCAAAAACAAAAATGGTGTACCCGTTGTGAATGTATTATCCTAAATATGGAGATTAGTAGAGATCAATACATCAGTAGATTGACGTGTTACCAGATTTAGATATCCGGCACCGGGCCCCGCTAAGAAAATAGTGGGCCTGGCATGAAACTCACCAGAAGTAGGGGTAGTAGAACGCGGGGCATTCCCTTCTACAACGTGTTGGAGTGGATTCCTCTCACCGACCATGGAAGATGGAATGACGCTGGGGCACTGGTTGTCGATCTCTCTTCCTTACAGTGTTGATGAGATGACCTTCATACTTCTCAGGAATCGGGTTGCTACTATAGAAACATGATCGCCACCCACCAGCCTATATAGGGGCAGGGGCGATACCAGCACAGCTGCTCTGCGTGGCTCCATTGTTGCCACAACGGCATATACATCTATGAATGTGGGACGCCCACATCCCCTTTCTCTGTCAGAGATTATCCAATGTAGGGTGATCAACGACCTTGTACGTAGGTACTAGGAGGAAGGGGCTATCCGTACTCGGGATATGGCCCGCCTAGACTTGGATGCTTCCAAGCCCCGCCGTCAATGCCTCCCTTGAAGGTCGCATAGGGTTCCCCTACTCCCCACCCCAACGTTCAATCATTTCAGGATCCTATCCTCAGAACGCATCGTCGACTCCCTGCCTTATGCTGATGAGGTGGGCGATGTACGGATAAGCCCGGCCAGGGCTTCGGTCCAAGGACACCAGGCAAGGGCCCCCACCCAGCCACGTGAGAGCCACTGTCCGGCTTTTCCAGAGGAGCAGGGTGGCTATGCCCCCGCTCCACCTACACCAGCTCATCTGACCCGACGCCAGCGTCGGGCCCGAGCTGAGGACGCCCGTCAAGGTGTGTTAACGTCAACAACTACTGTGGCCTGAGACACTGCTGATGTGCATCATGAAGCCCCTACACACAATGAGCAGGGGAACTCCTACGTCTGACCAGGATCGACATCCCAACCGCCCCATGGGTATGATGGGTTGACTCACCGGGTGGCAGGCCTGAGTGGTGATCACCACGAACGAATTCGTGGCGATCTCACCCCATACGAAGGGCCTCCCAATACCACCACTAAAAAGAGCGTGGGTCTTCCCTGCCCCGAAGCTTGTCATGGAGGTATGCCTCATTCTACCCCCATCACGAATGAATACTTGCCCCGTGGTATTGATACTCGGCGCAGAAGCCTCTCTCATGCCCACCACACCGGGTATGGAGTTCCTCCTCCTGCCCCCGACCGTTGATGTGTTATTTCCTATCCGGTCCCTCTCCAACATGAGGATCCTCCCTACGTCATCTCTGCAACTGGTGAAGGTCCTCCTTGGCATGGAAACCCGAGGGGTGATTGTCAGCCTCGCTCTGCCCATATCAAGCATGGAGGTCCTCCCCATGCTCCTGCCGGTTCCAACAGAGGTTCCACCCACATGAGTGTTGTTCATGGGGGTCCTCCCCATATACACTTTGACATCTACCCCGGTGTCCCTCTCACCCCAGCCGTCTCAAGTGGAAGTCCTCTCCACCACAACATTAGCACGACCCAGTGACTACATGTCGAGAATCATCCTTGTCCCGAAGATCCATCCAAGGGAGGGAGAGTGGGTCGTCACCACCATAATAAGAATACTGGGAAGGCCTAGGTGGAGATCGAACCATCCCGCTTCTTGGATTCTGAAGTGGAATGAATCTCAGTGATGGAGTCTTCTCCCCGCTGATCCATGTCAAGGACATGGGTAGGAACAAGGTGTGTCAGCCTCATTCTCTCAGAATGCGATGTCCAACAGATTCCCGCCTCTCTTCACAGGTATATCCAGGAGGAGGAAATAGTGGAAATCACATAGGTTTTAACCTTGCAATCACCACTGTCGTCATCGAAAGCACCCTCTACCTCTACCAGAGATCACATAGAGCTATTTTGGGGACCAACGACGGTAAAGAAACGGCGTGACCCATCATCGGTGACTACAATCCCTGCACCCGAAGCTGTGACGGTTATCCCATTGTATTGCGACGTTGTGGTTAGGTCACCTCACTCCTCGAAGGATGGATATAATTTGGCGGTCATTCGGCTCGTTCACCGTATTCTCCACCACCCAGCTTACTATCTCAGTGGTCCTCCTCAGTACCACTATCGGTTCCTCAGACACCTCCGGTTGACAAGTGGGGCAATACGGGGCCAGACCCTGAATCCGAGCCCAGGAGCTTCTGGAACATTCTCACGGTGGATCACTTCCCGGAGATGTTCTGGCAGACGGAAGCACCGAACTATTGCGCATCGGAGTACCTTACCCCAGAGGAAGTAGGGTGCTTCCGCCAAACCCTATGGGAGACATACATCTACCTTCGTTATGAGTAGGTAGTGTACCACAGGAGATGAGAGAACTTTGAGGAAATCAGCGAGAAATTCCGCCTAGTCGATTTGGTCGCACTCCCTATGGCCCAGCGCCCTGAGTCACCAGGCCGCCAGAGAACCCTTCAACGGAAATGCGTTCAGAGACTCAAAGTATTCCGTAGAATCATCTGGGAAGGTACCCCCCATGTGCAAGTCCATGGCTGGGGACAGTATGCCGCCCTCCTCTTCAGTCCTATCTAAGGGCAGCCTGATTCATTATGCGACATTGAAGACATGACCCCAAGAGGGGTCGCGTTCCACATGGCTGACGTAGTGGACAAGGAGGATGAGCATGAATTTCTCGACGGAGACTTACCCCCTGAGGGTGTACCGCCACTGCTGGACCGATCAGGGAGGATTTCCCTTCAGTAGAGGAACATTCTAGGACTCCCTGTACCCACCGAGTCGCTGGTACTCATTCAGATGTCTAGTAAGGGTAAGGAGCATGTCGGAACTGTCAAGCACTCTGACCCATCCGCCTCATTGCAGAAGACATAACTAGACCCCGAAAAGGCCGCAATATTCCAGTAGCTCGATGAGCAGAAGAGGCTGGTCGAAGAACTCCTAACTGAGTGCGCTGCAGAGCTGCGACCTGACAATGGTAATCCCATGCTGGGGCAGCAGGGCAGGAACAATTTCCCCCCTGTGAGATGCCTCTGGGCAACCATGATCATGCTACTTCCGCAGAGAAGTCAGAACCTGTAACTCACGACAAGAGGGCACGATATGTCTCGCCAAACCCTCCTAAATGGCGAGGCTATCTGAGGAATCCAGCCTTGGTTCCCCCAGCCGCCCCGCAGGCCATTCCTCCAGTCGCTCCATGAGCTGCTAAAGCCATATACCATGTCGAATAACACAACAACAAACTTGTGATTAGGGAACCCCGTCAAGAGAGGGACCCCCACCCGGATGATCTTAGAGTGGTACTCATCGCCCGTCTCGAGGTGTTGGAAACGCGGTATGTGGCAGTCCTACCAGATGAAAAGACATATCCCGTGTGGGTGGATGATATTCCTACACCTCCGGGTTTTGGGAACCCCACATTCTGGCCCTTCAACAGGACAGGGGACCCGTCACAGCACTTGGACCAATTTTCTTCTAGGTGTGGCCCAATGTTGGGAACCCCGACGTAGCAAGAAGCCACCAAGCTCCAATGTTTCGTGCAGACATTGGAGGGACCTACATTCTTCTGGTATAGCCAGCTCCATATCGGATCGGTGACCAGCTGGGAGGATCCCCGCCGGTAGTTCTTATACCATTTCAGCTCCACAATGTGAAATACTAGCATCGTCGACCTCTTCCGGTGCAAACAAAGGCATGATGAGCGAGTTGAAGACTTCATCTCCCGGTGGAAGGGGCTTATATACTCCCTCGACATGCCACTAACTTAGGAGAAATTACTGAGGATTTGTGTAGGGAATGTTAAAACAGAATTGGTTCCTTCCCTGATCACCCAGAACTACCCCGGGTGGGTTCTTGATTTTTTAGATAAGGCTCAGTGCCTCGAGGAAGCTCTAGAACAGGCTAGTCAGGCGCGTCTGCCGCCCCCTGTGATCCCAGCAAGGAGGCCCAATGCTGAGCCCGCTGTAGTGGCCCAAGTAGAAGCCCCTAGGCAGCTAGAGTTTCTACCAGTAGCACTGGCTCTACAAACTCGCAGAGGCCCTCCGCCTCAAGAGCAGGGCCCTGCCCAGTAGCGACCACCTTAGAACTAACAGGTTCACCCGTGCAATGTGCCACCACCGCCTAGGCGGGATAATTAGGCTCTGCCACCTCGGCAGTCCCCTCAGGCCCCTCATCAGGGCCATGCTTCTAGAGCTCCCTTCCCATAAAGAAGGCACCATACTTACTCGTTCAACAAGAATCAGGTCCCCAGTTACTTCCGAAGTTCCCTAGAGAAGGGGATTGGGTGCTTACCTAAGTGAAGAAGGCTGGCAGATGCGAATCTCACCGATCGTCCCTACTACTTTACCTATCACCAAATCCTGGGGAAAACCCTCAAGCAGTGCTTTGTGTTTAAAGATTGTCACAAAGACCAGGTCAACAACAACATACTCAGGCTAGGCCCAGCCCCGACACAGGTAGCAGGCGTCGTTGTCAGAGCAGATAGTGGTAGTGATGACGAAGGTGAGTGGGAGAAGGTTCCCAACTACGTGTACCAGAAGTACGATGACTGTATGGCTTGTAAAACAGTCGCATGTGCCCATGATATCATTCGGGCATGCCTGAATCAGCAGGAGCCTTCGGTGGAAGAAACCAGTACCTCTGCGTCGTCATCTCAGCCGGCCTCTTCTCAAAAGAGTAAGTAGCAGTGATGTAAGAAGAAGAATCGTGCTCCCCCACTACTGTCTTCATCCCGCACTCTTGGAGACATTATGCCCCCTGAAATGGGGATTCCTCCCGGAATCCACTCAGTGGTGGATGATTCGTCAAGAGACAGCCAGGGGTACGCTTCGCTTAATGCCGTGGAGCGGGCAAATCCCTACATGACTCCCGACGAGGGGGAACACCGAGCGAGCCTCCCCAATGTCCCCAATCGACGTCAACATCGGTGGAACTATGGCCATATGGGTAGTCAAGGTACATCAGTGGGTACTTTCATCTAGGTCGTGCACACTACTAAAACCAGACAGACGGCCCAGCGCAGAGCTCAGCACGCGCAACCTCATCGGGTGCCCTCAGATCTACATCCACCACCGTTTGTGCTACTAGATCAGGAAGAGGTGTCTCGTCCACACCACGACCAGTCTCACCCTACTACAGGCCAGTCTCAGTTGTCTAGTCTTTATCCAATAGCCGCCCTTCGGGCCTTGACTAGAAGTTAGTGGGATGTACCCAGTACCAGCCAGCCGCTGGTCCAACTAGCAGGGCCCGTTGTGCCTCCAATTGCATAGCGACCTCATGTAGGCAGAAGCTCACATCTGACACAAAATAATGATGTTCTGAAGCACCTTTCTGTCATTCTACCAAGTCTTTCTATCCTCGAGGCTCTTCACCTATCATCTGAAATGCATGTGGAACTTATCGAGGCCCTAAAGAGGCCCGTCCAGTTTGAGACGAAGGTAGCAGTTGTAGAAGCCTTCCACACTGAGGTAATTGATAATTCCGAATTCTAGGAATTCATCTCATTCTCTGGTGAAGACAAAGACCCTCCCATATAGGGGCACATTCTCCCACTATACATCACTGGTCGGTTCAACGGCGTCGAAGTCTTCCGCTGCCTCACTGACATGGGTTCTGGGATCAACCTAATCCCGTCCCAGACACTGTAGAATATGGGTTTATCATAGGATGATCTAACTCTTCTCAAACTCCGAATTTAGGGATATGATAGGACGGAGCAGACTCCAGTCGGCATGATCCGCTTGAAGTCCCAGTTCGGTGGCCTAATTTCCAGAACCGAATTCATGGTTGGCTCCTAGGATACTGCGTACAACGCATTGATGGGAATTTAATGGCTCCATCTGCATGTAGAGGTCCCTTCTCCATATCACCAGTGCCTCAAATACTCCCTCAAAAGCCGATTAGGCATTCTCCAAGGAGATGCATATCATTTTGCCTCTTTTGAACCCTGTTATATGGATGCTGACTATTACAAGAGT
Organism: Viscum album; assembly: GCA_963277665.1. Lineage (NCBI taxonomy): Eukaryota > Viridiplantae > Streptophyta > Magnoliopsida > Santalales > Viscaceae > Viscum > Viscum album. The sequence continues at coordinate 1,149,611,899 of OY728148.1, forward strand.
AAGGACAAGAAAATCATGGCATGCGAGGTTGAACCCACCCTGGCCACAAGTGATCCCTGGGAACGTATGGATGATGCCTACATCTTCCCAATCCATCGATTGGAGGCCACAACCCCCGACATGGGGCAATGTTTTGTCTATTCGGGTGCAATAGGAAGGCAGGTTCCCAGGTCCAAGCGACGTAGGGGAATCAGCTCGTACTTCCACCCCAACCAGACTTAGGTAATCCCAGAACCTCCTACCCCTATGAAGTACCGAAATGTCAGGATCATGGAAATGTAAGTACGCCATATGTGTCTCTTCCGTCGGTCTGGAATCAACCGGCTCAACCCGACGCGCCACCACTGCTTTGATGTCATCAATCATGGCCCCTTGGGCCGAAGGGAAGATGGAATTGGATCAACTTCATTCATAGCCATGGTCTCAGTAGTGCATGAGTCTCCTGACGTGATGACCACTGCCGCTCAGGCTGGAACCAGCCTCCCATCAGAGCCCGGTGGTTCGAAAGCTACTCCCTCCGCAAAAGATCCTTCTACAACTGGAGAAGCAGATCTGGAGGATGCTCCCCTTGTCTTTGAAGAAGGTGTTTCTACCATGGTAAATGAAATGGTACAGGTGAAACATGGTAGTGAAGAAGATCTGAGACCGACCTTGATCAGTGCCGCAATGTCCCTCGAAGAGCAACAACGGTATGTGGAATTTCTCAAGCAGCATCGTGATGTGTTTCCCTAGAGTTACAGCGAGATGCCAGGACTAGATCCACAGGTATTCATTAAACGCATTGGTCTCCCGATAAATTATCGTGGATTCAAGAAGCCTCCCAGAAAGATGCACCCTTATCATAGTTACATGGTTGAGGTCGAGGTTGACAGGATTATCAAATCCAACTTTGTTAAGGTGGTCCATTACCCCAAGTGACTGGCCAACTTCGTGCTAGTAAGGAAGAAGAACAAATAGATTAGAGTCTGTATCGACTTCTGCGATCTCAACTGCCACTGCCTGGAGGAAAATTTTCACCTCCCAGTAACCGAGTTGTTGATTGACGCCACGGCCGGGTTCCAAGCCATCTCTTTCATGGACGGGTATTCTGGGTACAACCAGATCTGGAAGGCCCCTGAAGACGAGGAGTTCACTACCTTCACGGCTTCCTAAGGTTTGTTCTATTACCAGGTCATGTAGTTCGGCCTGAAAAATGTAGGTGCCATTTATCAGTGGGCCATGCACCACATATTCAAGCTGATTCTCGAGACATTGGTGGAGTGCTATGTGGATGACTTGGTGGAAAAATCATGTTAGTTCCAGGATCATCTCGAGGACCTTGAAATATTGTTCGACATCCTCCGTTCCTGCCACCTGAAGATGAACCCGCTGAAATGTGCCTTCGGGGTCACCTCCGGGATGTTTCTAGGATTCATTGTTTGGTACCGATCCATCGAGATCGACATAGGGAAAATCAAAGCCATAAGCTAGATGCCTCCCTCGAGCAATATTCCGGAGCTCTGAGGTATTCAAGGCCACTTAGCCTATATACGCCGATTCATTACGAATTTTCCTAGCAAGTGTAAGCCCTTTTCACGGCTCATGATGAAAGGCTCCGCCTATGAGTGGGATGAAGAGTGTCAGACCACCTTTGAGGAAATCAAGAATTATCTGCTCCAACCTCCGGTCTTGATGCCAACCATCCTCGGAATGCCGCTGGTTATTTACGTGGCCGCCCTGGAATGGTCCCTCGGTGCACTTCTCACCATGAAGAACAACGAGGGTATGGAGAACAGCCTCTACTATCTTAGCCACATGCTCCTCGATACGGAGATCAGATACTACCCAATCTAAAAGAGCTTCCTTGTGCAGGTATTTGCTATCCAGAAATTGCGGCATTACCTGCATCACCATGAGGTACAATCAGTCTCTCAGGTAGACACAATGAAGTACATTCTGAACCGCCCCATGTTGACTGGATGAATAGTGCGGTGGGCGGTGATCCTTCAACACTTTGACATCAGGTTCGTGCCCCAGAAGGCTGTCAAGAGATAGGCATTGTCAGACTTCCTAGCTGCCCATACAACTTCCACAGATCAATCCCAAGACTTGTATTTTCCTGATGAGGCAATCCTCTCAGTCAATCATGTCATCTCATGCTGAAAAATTCACTTCGACGGTGACTCCCGGAGCCCCACCGGTAGGTGGCTCAACGATCCTAAGCTCAACAGAGTGGGTCTGGGTGTCATCTTCATCACCCCGGTGCAAGCCATCCTGTCGTACTCATTTTTGTTGTTATAAGGTTGTACCAACAACGAGGAAGAGTATCAGGCCCTCATCACCAGCCTCGAGCTGGCCCTGAGATCAATGTGCCCCATTTGCACGTAAAAGGGGATTTCAAACTCTTCATCAAGCAGGTCAATAGAAATTATGTCATTTAGAAGCCAGAGCTCGTGCCATTATTGGAGTGCACCCTCTGTCTAATGTCCCAGTTTCCTTCTCGACCGAAGGTTACCCATGTCCCTCGGTCACAGAACGGTCGAGAAGATGCTTTAGCCGCCTTAGCTGCTTCACTCACAGAACATGAGGAGGATGATTTGATCATACATGTGGCACACTGGAGGGTCATTTCCCCTATCACTCTGAAGGATGATGATAGCCCATAGGTAGGCTATCGTACTTCCTGATCCTCCGTGCCAGGGGCCTCAGGTCCTTCCTATGCAGTGGTTGAGGCCACTCCCAACTGAAGGGCACCCTTTGTCGAGTATCTCCGAAATGGTTGCCTCCTGAAGGATCGGGCCGAGTGCGAGCGAATCTGACGTCGTGCATTGCAGTTTACCCTTCAGAGTGGTCCTAGTCTCGAGAAGATCCTCTATAAGTGGAGATTCAATGGTGTTCTCCTCTATTGCATTCATGGAGTCGAGATTTCTCAGGTCATGCAAGAGGTTCACGCCGGTTCCTGTTGTGCCCACCAAGCTGGGCCAAAGCTGTCCCACGTGATCCGGAGACTGAGGTACTTCTGCCCCTCTATTATCCATGATGGTATTGAGTTTTCCAAGATTTTCCACACGTTCCATGTTCATGCCAACTTCCTGCATCAGCTGCCAGAGCCTCTCAACTCCACCAAGTACTCTTGGCCATTTGTTGTGTGGGTAATCGATGTCATGGGGCCATACCCACTGGCTACTACTCGCCAATGCAGGTTCATCCTGACTGCTACATATTTCTTCTCCAAGTGGGTGGAGGCAGTTCCACTCAAGGCAAGGCTCGTTCCATCGTTGACTTCATGAGCTCCAATATCATCCACTAGTTTGGAGTCCCTCATGCTGTCCTCACTGATAACGGCACCAACTTCCGAGCAGTCGAGCTGAAGAAATTTTATGCCAAGTACAACATCCATTCGATCCATACCTCTCTCTATCATGCACAAGAAAATGGACAGATCTAGGCATTCAACAAAACCCTCACTAACATTTTGCAAAAGATGGTTGGTCAGAATAAGAAAAGTTTTCCGGAAAAGCTCCCCAACGTCCTCTGGGCCTATCAGAAGAAGACTGGATATTCCACCCATGTGACTCCATATTCCCTGGTGTATGGGGAAGTGTCCATCCTGCCCATCGAGATACAGCTGCAGTCATTACGCACTGCGGTTTATGACCAGAAGGCGCCAGATACGGTGGCCGAAGTCCGTCTAGCTAAATTGGAAGCAATGGATGAGAACAGGTTGTGTACCCTGCACAATCTGGAAATGCATCATAATAATATATCAATAACCGTAAACAAGAAGGTTCTCCTCCATTATTTTCTATAGGGCAGCCTGGTGTTGGCCCTTCGAGCGCCGAAGATCCCTGGTAAGAAACCACCCATGCTGGAGCCCAAATGGGAAGGAACCTACGTCATTCATAAGGTTTACCCCAATGGAGAATACTCCATGGTGACTGTGGATGGTGAGCATATAAATCCTCCCTCCAATGCAAAGTTTCTCAAGAAATACTTTTCCTGAGCCCCCATGGTCCTTCATGACCTTAAACTGCATATCATCCTCACTACAAGACATTAAACTGCATGTTAGCCAGGCTATCCTGACCGAGGACCAACCTCAGGCCCCATGGCATTTTCGGGCCCCTGGCCCTTATCCTCACTACAAGATGTTAAACTACAAGTTAGTCAGGTCGTCCTGACCGAGGCTCAGCCTCAGGTCCCTTGGCCTTTTCGGGACCTGGCCCTCGTCCTCATTGGAAGACGTTAAACTACAAGTTAGTCAGGTCGTCCTGACCGAGGCCCAACCTCAGCCCCTTGTCCATTTCGGGCCCCTGGACCTCTTCCTTACTACAAGACGTTAAACTGAAAGTTAGTTAGGCCGTCCTGACCGAGGCCCAGCCATAGGCCCCATGTCCTTTTTGGGCCCCTGGCCCTCGTCCTCACTTCAAGATGTTAAACTGCGAGTTAGTTAGGTCGTCCTGACTGAGGCCCAGCCTCAAGACCCCTGGCATTTTCAGGCCCCTGGCCATCATCCTCACTTCAAGATGTTAAACTACGAGTTAGTCAGGCCGTCCTAACCTAGGCACAGCCTCAGGCCCCTTGGCCTTTTCGGGCCCCTGGCCCTCGTCCTCACTACAAGACGTTAAACTATGAGTTAGTCAGGTCATCCTGACCAAGGCCCAGCCTCAGGCCCCTTAGCCTTTTTGGGACCCTAGCCCTAGTCCTCACTACAAGACGTTAAAACTGCGAGTTAGTCAGGCCGTCCTGACCGAGGCCCACCTTGAGGTCCCTTGGCCTTTTTGGGCCCCTAGATCTCGTCCTCACTGCAAGATGATAAACTGCAAGTTAGTCAGGCCGTCCGGACCGAGGCCCAGCCCCAGGCCCCTTGGCCTTTTTGGGCCCCTGGCCCTCATCCTCACTGTAATACGTTAAACAACAAGTTATTCAGGCCATCCTGATCGAGGCCTAGCCTCAGGACCCTTGGCCTTTTCGGGCCTCTGGCCTTCGTCCTCCCTACAAGATGTTGAACTGCAAGTTAGTCAGGCCGTTCTGACCGAGGCCCACCCTTAGGCCCCTTGGCCTTTTCGGGCCCCTAGCCCTTGTCCTCAACACAAGATGATAAACTACGACTTAGTCAGGCCTTCCTGACTGATGCCCCTTGGCCTTCCATGACTCAGGATCTCTTGCGGGGTGGTATGGTGTTGTGTGGGAATATGTCCTCATTCACATCGGCTTACCCGCCGTACCGTATGTAATCCCTAACGAGATGTGTCCCCCATCCCGAATGACTTTAAACTGCATTTCATCCTGCATGACATTAAACTGCGATTCCTGAACTAAATATGACTTGATTCCCATCCTAATGGGATACGTAGGAACACCCAGATGTCAAATCATGAGCCCATCCTGAGCTTTTCCCTTTGACTACCCCCCCAGGGTAAAGTTTCCTTGGAGGGTCCTCACATGGTGTGGAATAGGCTTCCTTATCCCCACTCATATAAGGATTGTAATGGTCACAACACGTGCCCACTCCCGTTCTTCTATTCTCCCACGTCTTTACCACACGACGATAAACTGCATGGCCTTCCATAACTATGTATGGCTTGATTACCATCCTAATGGGATATATAAGACCGCCCGGACATTTTGTTTGTTGGCCCAGCAGAAAAGCCAGAATCTTCCACTCGGGTCAAGACATATGGAAGGGTGAACTCTTTTTTCCCAATTTACGTCGAGTAAGCCTCGACTCGGATGTACGTTCCCCTCCCTAGAGATGTTCGCCTCTTTCGTAGATGGGTACAACTATGCTTCACCCACTCTTTCACTGGTATTCCATCACTTTCCCCACTCGGAGGGACCCCTAAGAATGGCCTGGATACTATGCCTAAGGGCACTTCTACCGATACTGGCCAACTCCCTCGAGGGTTTCTGAGAAAGAATCTGATACAAGTCCTACATTTCGAATTTGGTCAGTGGTCGACACTCATTTGTTGCTCCCACATCAGGTCACCATGAGGTCGCTGTGTTTCGAACATGGTCAACAATGTCCTGGATCTTCGGATCCACCCCGAGATGTCCCAAACACCATGCGTAGTGATTCGTTCTACCCCATCCTGAAGCGACAAAATTCCCTCCGGGTGGTGCCAACGGTCGGGCCCAAGGACCCAATGCTCTTATAAGGGATGTGTGACGTGGTATGAGACTATGTCCCCATTCAAGACGGGTTGTTTTCTATGTCGTACGCACTCCCTGTCCAAGGCACAGTCTCAGGCCCCTTGGACTTTTCAGGCCCACGACCCCCGTCCTTGCTGCAAGACTTTATACTTCAAGTTAGTCAGGTCGTCCTGACCAAGGCCCAGCCTCAGGCCCCTTGGCCTTTTCGGGCCCCTGGCCCCATCCTCTCTGCAAGACGTTAAACTAAAAACTGGTCGGGCCTTCCTGACCCGAGAACGAATTATTAGGCACCTCAGCCTTTTTTCCCCTGACCCCGGTTCTTATAAGGGATATACGGTGCAATGTGGGATTACGTCCTCATTCACATCGGGTTACTCACTGCATCGTACACCTCTTCTGTATAGGGAGTCATACTCCCCTCCTCGTCCTTACTGCAAGACGATAAATGGAAAGTCGTTCAGGCCTTACTTACTAAACCACCATCCTTAGGCCCCTTTGCCTTTTCAGACCCCTTAGTCCCTGCTTATACCCGGAGTGTATGGTGTGGTGCAGGATTATCTCCTCATTCGCATCGGCTTGTTCTTTGTACCATACACTTCCCAGGATTGGGGGTATCTTACCCCCCCTCTTCATCCGGCATGATGTTAAACTGCATCTTTAGAACTAAATGTGGCTTGATTCCCATCCTTATGGGATAATTAGGATCACCTGAATGTATAGGCACCGGGTCCATCCCATCTCTTGGAAATTTCTATCCCACCTTGGCCCCTTGGCCTACCCTTCCTCTGCGAGGGGATTATATGGTGTGGTGCGGGGTTATGTTTTCATTCATGTAGGTCTTATAATGGCCACGCCATGTACCTCTCCCTTATGAGCTGTATTATTGACCATTTTTTGTGGTTCACCAATGTGTTAAAAGTACTCGGGTTTATTACCACGAGTGTCAGATTCAACTTGGTCAAGTTCCTTCCACTTGTCAAGCTTCGTGTTTCCCTTCATTCAGGCATTCATCACCTTTCACACCCGGAGGGACCCCCATGAATGGCCTTGATACTACACTTAATCCCTCTCCTGCCGATACGGGCCAACGCCCCTGAGGGTTTCGGACAAAAAATCGATAAAATCCCACATTGCGAATATCGTCATCAGTCGATGCTCATTTGTTTTTCTCACTTCAGTATAATGCGATTTGGATACTACTTTTTCTCTAGGGTCTGTAGTAACCCCATGTCTCCATTCCATCCCCTTCAGCCCTTGAATGTTGGTTAAATTATTCACATTATGTTCCAACCCCATCCAGTCCAGGTGGAACCTCTACACTTTTTGTGATATCCCTCAGTGCACCATTGCATGTCAGGGGGATGAAGCTGCACTACGATGTCCTTCAGGGCCCGCAAGTTCTGAGCTCTAAGTCCATAAACTAATATCATTCTCAGAACTATGTGTGTCTTGAATCCCATCCTAATGGGATACGTATGACCGCTCGGACACCTCGTCTTTGGGTCTATCCCATTTGAGGAGCTAGTCTCTCCCCCTTGTTTCACCTCTTACCTCAATATAGGCCCCTCAGCCCGAGGTCTCCCTCTCAGAGTGGCATACAGTATGATGTGGGATCATGTCCTTATTCACGTCAGTTGTGTTTCATGACACTGTGCACGTTCCCCACCTAGCATCGCCTCTGCTACGTCCACACTGCATGACAATAAAATGCATGCGTGGTCCCATCACATGACCCTAAACTGTGACATTATCATCCTATCCGCACGATGAACAACGGTGATGCGTTGTGATGACCTCTTCATAGAGGACCACATTGGGTATTGGTCATGCGCCATACCATTGGTCAACGCCTACTATGGATTGATTCTTGTGGCGACACTAGGACTGGCTACCTGAGATCTGTCACTTCACACAAAAAGAACCACTCACCTTAATGGAAAAACAAGATCAATCAAATACCGCTTCTCTTGGTGTGAGGGCTAGTTCCCCGCGCCCCTTTCATCCTTCGCACTGGTACCTTACCGTGTCGTGCCACCTTCTAGAACTACATATGTCATGATTCTCATATTTATGAGATATGTAGGAGTGCTCGGGTATTCCCCACAGGCCCAGCCTAATTTTCATGTTCGGTCCCTTAACTTGATCATTTTCCACAGAGAATGCATGGTATGTAGGACTGATGTCCCCATTCATGTCGGGATTTGCAACCACCTTACCATGTGTCCCCTACTCTCCTGACCCATCCATGGTCCGAGTTCTAAGACCTTACACTAAGACTCTTTCACGAACTACGTGAATCTTGATCCCCATCCCCATGGGGTACGTAGGAGTGCCTTTGCACTTTTCTTAGAACCATATCTACTGTCGTTTTCCATCCCTTGACCTAAAACCTCTCTCATGGGGGGGGGGGGGTTGTGCGGAGTGGTGTGGGATTATTTTCTCAGTCATGGTGGGTTGTTCTTAATTACCCGCTACATGCCTATATTTTTTTCTCCTATCCATGGTCTGAATTCTACAACCCTAAACTTAGATCTCCCTATGGGAAGGGACTCAAATCCCCAGTCTAATACTCTCATTAACGTATCTGTATGCATTTTGACAAAGTGTCCGAAGTGCAGAAATCTCACGGGGACATCCCCTCGTTCCATGTCCAAGATTCGTGTTCTCGCTATTTGGATCCTCATCCACTTCCATGTCTGAGGAGACCCCCTAACGGCCTGGTCCCATACCGCATCGTCTCACCTACCATCTTGGGACAACGCCCTGGAAGACTTTTGACAACATTTGTGACATGGTACCGTGTTTCAAACATGGTCAACAGTCAACCCTCATGTTTCTGTCTCCATTCTAGGCTAAATGCGATTTGGATGCTGTATTTTGGCCACGGTCAGCAGTTATCCTCCATCGTCATGCCACTATCATTGTGATACAAATTCCGAGGATCATGATTCACACATTTCCACTTCCTCATGTTCAAGTGGAATTCTGACATACTCGCCTCAACCTCTTCGCGTGTCTAGGAGCACCACATGGGCATGTTAGCATCATTGGGCCGATATTCACCGAGTTTCCCATTGCCCTATCCTTCCCCTACTTGTGTTAGGAATGTTCTCCATTACTTCTTGTTTCCCACATTGAGTATGACTCATGTGGGCTTAGTAGTTTTGGTGGGATATGTACCGACGCAACCAGGCTTCTTATCGTCCTACGTGACGTTAAACTGTGCCTCAAGAACTACGTGTGGCTTGAATCCCATCCTCATGGGATACGTAGAGACACCCCGGTGTTCTTCCCAGGGTCCAACCCCCATAAGTTATAAAACCCGTTTTTCCCCTTTTTGGCTCCCTGGCAGGACCCCTCGTAGGGAATCGAACAACCACAACTCTGCCCTGAACAAGTTCAGGATGCCCCAAGATGATATTGGGAAGTGATAGAACCCCTCGTAAGAGAGACCCTGTCTAAAATAAGGAATGATCCATGATAAAACCAATGCGCCCATCTAGCGTGCTCCCACCACGATAGTGTACTTAGTGAGTGTTGGATTCAGTTCGGAAAAACCACCACTCCATATTCCATGCTTTGTGTGCCCCTTATTCGGATCCCCAATCTCTTTCATGTCTAAAGGGACCCCCTAATGGCATGGTCCCATGCCTCATCAGCTCACCTACTGTCCTGGGCCAACGTTCCGAAAGACTGGTCATTTTTGGAAGGACCCCCTAATAGTACGGATGATCGACCTATGGTCCGCCTATGATCATGGGCCAACATCACGAAATATTGATCGACAACATTTGTGAAATGGTCTCGTTTTTCGAACATGGTCAATGTTCGAACCTCATTTGTTATCCCCATTTAAGGCTAACACAGTAAGGATACCATTTCTCCGTCACGGTCAACAGTTGTCCTTAATTGTCACACCACTGTCACAGTGTTCCGAATCTTGGGTATCGTGATTCACACTTCCCATTCCAATATATTCGGACAGATTCCAGTACCCCTGGCATTGCACCGTTCATGCACAAGAGCACCCTGGAAAAACGGTAATTTGGATGTTTTGAGGACTTCTTTCTCTAGTCAAATCTCTCATACTTCCCGAAAATATGGATCGGTTATCCAAACCCCGAATGCCCAAATCCTGGTTTACATTCCTATGTTGGGTGGGGCGATAAGGCGATTATCTATTGTTTCTCACATAGGTCCTGACCCACGTGAGCTTCTGGAACTCTCGCTGGATGTTCCATGAACATTGTAAGGATGCAATGAATTGGTGTAAACAGTGGAAATCATGCGTGTTACGGCATAAAAAAAGGGGGAAGTTGAAGCATGAGAGTACCATTAAATGGTTTGTAATTATTATAGTACCCGGGGGTTAACTCCCCCCATGGACGGATTGACCCCATCAAAAGAGCGTTGAAGATCTGCTACCCTTCGAATGGTCGCGTCCAAGAATTGTTGTCGTCGACTTAGCTCCCGCTCCTCCTTAGCGGCAATGGGCCACAATTCATCATCCTCAGCTCGGGCCCTCTCCATGTCTGCTTGAATGATGACCATATCCCCAGAAACCCACTTCAGGCCATCTTTGGCCTCTTCCAACTCATCCTTTACTCGCAATATCAGCCCATATTGTGCATTGAGAGAGGACGAATGCTCATCCGCTCAGATCTGCAGCTGTTGGACCTCGTTTTCAGCCTCCTGGAGCTTCTTAACATTAATTTCCTTCCTCCGCTGCCAGCCCATGCTAAGCCCGCGATTCTACTCCCAAATCTTCTCGGCCATGAGATTTCGGATGAGCACATGAGGACTTTGTGAATCCACTCTTCCAGCACATAGTTCACGCTGTCACGAGCAGAGTCTGTCTATTTCGTTCATCCATGACACTTGGGGGTGTCCTTGATGAAGCGCGTGATTCGCTTCCACGATCGGCGGCGGACTATGTTGTTGTCTTCTTCATCGGAGGTCTTTTCATCCCAGTCCTCACGATTGGCAGGCTTGTATGTAGGATACGCCCGCAGGAAGTCCTTGGCAGGATCTGCATCTGGCATTGAATTCGGCACTACATCTGTAACCGAAGAAGGGGTGACAGGACTTGGGTCAGCCAATTGATCCTCACCATCGGATTCCACCTTGATAAACTTGGGCATGACCCTGCTGGTGGATTCGTTGATGGTAGGGAGTGCTGCAGCTCAGGTAGGTGGGGAATCTATCTCCACAATCACCGGCATGCCCCTGGAAGGGATGCCACCAGACATCCTGACCAGCCTTGACACAGCAGCCCATGCCTATCGAAGAACTGTAAATGACAGAGAAGGGCATGAACGTCAGTTGGCACAATCTACATATGACAGCAATGAATCCAATGGAGAAAGCATACAAAGATCAAACTCAGGGTGCTTCTCCTGAGTCGATGCTGACACGACCCCATGGTGTGGCCCTCCGTACACTTTTGGATGGTCTGGAGATTCTGGATGATCCACCTCGGGTGCTCTAGCCCCGCCAGACATAGAACTGGATGCAGCCGTAGGTGCGGGTTATGAAGGTCTTGCGTCATCACCCACCAAAGGGCGAGAGTGAGGTCTGCTTACAAGTTCCTCCTGCACGGTTCAGATGTTCGTGAGAGGTCTACCATGGCCTGAGAGATTACCCTGAGGAAAGAGATCTGGAATGATACCTCGTGAACCTCTGCGAAATCATCGGAATCCGAGTCTTGGTCTCTGACTTCACCCTCCTCCAATGGGCTCCCTCTGATATCCTCATCCCCCGGGAGGATTCCTCCGATTCATGTGGCAGGGGGAAGTGCTCCCTCAAATTGGCGGCTGACAGTTGTGGGGGAACCTTCCAATCCATCAATACCCTCACGCGTTCTGTCATTGGGTGTGGGACACCACTGGAGTGAATTTAGTCTTCCAGCTCATCCATGTATTGCTCCGCCTCCACCAGAGACATCGTGAAACCAGCCCAGACTCGGCCTATGCCTGGTAACTCCATCCCGAGATGATTCAAGTGCGCCCACATCTCAGGTGGATTGACGAAATGTCGGGTGACGTCCCAAATGCCCCAGCCCTCTGGGAAGATGAAATCATGACTCATGTCGATGTGGCGCAGTCACATCCCCGGAGCCAGAGTGGATATACTACAAAATCCCCTTTGCAGCCGCCCCTCCGGATAGCTCTGCTCGTCCGGGACCACCAGGTCCACTACCACTGCGGGATCCGCCTCTACTGCCACACCCTCGGCCGCTATAGGTATGGACGCCACGACAGCCCTGCCACCATGAGAGGCCCTTTCTACCCTCCGACCTCAGCCTCGGGACAGGGGAGGCCCGCCATCACCAGTCCGAATGGCTGGCTGCCTCAGCATCTCCCCCAGATAAGCGACCTCCTAGCTGAAGGCATACTCCTTCACCAATATGAATGCGGTGGTGGACGGAGGAAATTCAATTCGCATATTCCCGTCTTCCCGTGTGAACATGAGCCACAACTGCCTCATCAAACATGGGTGCTCCTCGGGACGCACCTCCCATTAGACCTGCAGGGTCAGCCGCTGCAGGCACCAGAACTGCCTCGCAAACCATTATGGGGTGCACGGTTTGCAAAGCGGCTCACGGTCCACCTGTGCCACCATGACTCTACCTTGAATGGCCAAGAGATAGGCCTGGTGCTCTTCGGTTGCCTGACCGTCGTCAGTGAGCACTCCCGTCGGCAATGGAAATGGGTGGAAGTTGAACTCGTTCGCCTTCAATACCCGGTTCAGCACCATCGTTACTGTTAGTTTGAAGGGGAAGCTCTCGACCGTATTCAGAATGGAGGGGTGTAAGTTCGAACCTGGCGGCGATATGGGGTTTGGATGCTCATAAACCCCCCAAGTGCGATGCGATCCACCCATACCGATGGTGGAAGGGCCCACATATCCTTGGTGGATTCTTGCCCATGCTAACTTGTCGCAAAATCCTATACATCATGGAGAGCACCAGAATCCCATGATTGACCCGCCATCCCATGGCCAGCATGGATCCCATGATGAACGAGATGGGCTGCACCCTTATGTTTGTATCCCTCACCGGTAGGATCAAACTGCAGTTAATGGTTGTGATGAACACCGCCAGCCTGACTATCGACTGTTGTTCAGTGCTGAAACTGAAGGCCCAGGTCTTCCATTGGCTGTCCTCCAAGAGCTGCTAATACGAGTTCTCCTTGCCCAGTTGAGCCCCTTTCGAACAAGTTTGAGGCCTCGGAGGGAACTCTTGATCATCCGGGAAGTTCAAGAACAACATTAACCACTTTTTAAAGTGGACATCTCTCACCGCCTCCTTGTCCTCTCCAGGGACCAGTGCCATCAGTGCTGACGCCAGTCGCAAAATCTACTCTGGATCCTCCCACATTCTCATGATCGGTAGGAACTCATCATACATAGCCCCTATGATTGGGACCCCCGAAATCTAATGGACATCCCACAGACGGATGCCCACCTCCACATGGTGTAGGTGAAAAGTGTTGGTCCTGGATGAAAATCTACTCATCAGCTCCGACATCAGCTATTTCGGTTGATACATGTGGAATTGTGAGTCCCATGCCACCTCATACAAGCCCACCGTCATTAGCTCGGCCCCAAAATCCTCACATGAGGCAACTACCCAGTAGGCCCATGCCCAGTCATTGGTGAACTTGTCGCCCTGGCGCAGGTCCCACTCATCGGACCACCCCTTTTTCGGATCCTGTAGAGCCACCTTCAGTATGGTGCGGTACATGGTAGGGGATGTCTCCGGTTGCAGAAGATCCTCGTCGATGTTGTTCATATGATTGTATAGATAGTTGGAGGTGATGGGTGTGAATTCCCCCCGCGCATGACCATCGGCCGCCCTAAACCATTGGCGTTGGCATGACGTTCTCCTGAACCAACAAGCTGGTTAGTCCCTACTCTCCTTAGGAATGAAGACATCATCCCTCATCCTGAAGCTATACAAGGGAAGATTTGTGCATAGAAGATAGTTCATTTGGCTTTCTGATAGGAGGTTTGCCAAAGAATTATGGTCCGAGTGACTTCATACTATCTCGCCATGGCCCAGACGATTGGCCATCTCATCCCTCCAGGCGGCGTCTGCAAGGACCCCCAACATAGCTTCTTGATGGTCCATTACGGTTTTGGAATTTGAAAAACAAATTCTGATCAGGTCGTGAGGTTTTATCGTGAATATTGCTTGCGAAGCTCGCTCGCGAAACCAAGACGCAGAGCCTGGCCCTAGCCGGCAAGCAGACGTTCTGTTGGCGCAGTCGCGGAGTCAGAGACTCGCGGTTCGTCGTGAAGCTCGATTCGCGGGGAGCAGACGCGGAGTGCGCGGAGCTTCGTGAAATCAAGAGCGCAAAAGGACAAAAGGTGCGAGAGGAGAAAAAAGAGGTCATCCCCCCTATTTATAGGCAGCAACCCCATAGATTCGCAGCACGTCCCGCATGCGCCGAGCATCACTGCGCGTCCGGACGGTGCAACCACTGTTCCCCTCGCGTGCCCTCTTTGCGATCCAGAACTGCGAACTACCAATAATTTAGGTGAATTTCCCTCACCCCTCGACCCTTGATCACTCCATGGCTCTATGTTTGGGGGGGCATATGTTGGCACCAAAATATTGGACGCAAATAGAAGAAGAAAAAGAAGCCCGCGCACTGCCTCGCGAAGCGCAGCCACAGAGGACAACCGAGAAACGTAGCCGCCGTGAAGCCCCATAGGCGGTAACGCTCCGAGAACACCCTGACGTTCGCAAGCCCACCACGAAGAACTAAAGGAAGAAACGCTCTGTGAACTCCCGAACATTAACGATCCAGCTGCGAAGTAGAAAAGGCAGTAACCCTCTGCGAACCCGTTTTACATTTGCGACCCGCCGCGAAGCAACCGCAGCCCCTTCGCACCGCCTGAGCTCTACTTCGCGGCGCCCCTTCCATATAAATACCGGGTTCCCCCTGAGCCCTCCGGAGGGATAATCCGACCTTTAAGATTTTTAGCTCCCGAATCGCGAAGCACCCTTCACTCCGGGAATCATGAGATCCGTGAGATATTTTTGCATCACAAGAGGCCTTCGCCTTGTCTCGTTTTGAGCCCCTATTCTGAGAGGGATTCCCTTCATGAAGCCCATGGGCCTTTGTGAAGGAATGGGATACTCAAGGTGACCCGGGAATCCTTAGAGAAATCATGCTTCCCAAAACACCAATAATGTACATGTGATCTATATGCCAAGGCAAGATCCCTATACATCACGAAGCACATTGCTGAGCAGCACCCTGATTCGCGAGGCACCTCCGCTTCATGAGGCAGTGCTCCGAGAATTCTATTCCACTTCGTGAAGCACCCCACATTCTCACCCATTCCGCATGCTAAGGCCAAGCCTCTCCACTTCGCGAAAAACACCCCTTCGCATGTGTTTTCCACTACACAGAGAACCCGAGTCCTAGAAGGCCCCTATATGTGGACCCCTCTGCATGGAAATTCCTCTTCCAGTGCGACCCTCCAGGATTGCACGATGTGATTTCAAATTCCCTTGAACGACACCAACCATAGAGTTTCTTTGCCCAATGCTTCTTCGCATAGGCACACTAATAGCTATTTCTTATTCACATAGCCATGTTAACGTGGACCCCTAGATAGTTCGCTCTGCGACCCCCCTTCTATACGGCCTTTCCGATGCCTTCCCACCCACAAGGAGTAGAGGGTACCGGTTATGTAAGTCCTAGGGGTGCAGAGTAATCCCACCTCGTCCGAGCTGTAGGAAATTAAACTGCCAAGCATCTCGTCCTCAACACATGACGTTAAACTGTGAACAGACCCCATCCTTCGCGTGCAGGGTCCCTCCGTCTCGGACATTCTTTATGCCTCTCCTCTCCAGAAGAATGGAATATTCCCCACATTGAATGAGATCCTACCTTTTAGAGTGGCGTTTTTCTGTGGGGGAAGGGCTGCCTCAGAGCATAAGCCCCTAGCCTCTCCTGCGGATGGTAGCACCCATGCACCTCCGTACTTCCCCACTTCCTTGGTTCCAAGGCCAGCGAAGTATGTGATGGGGAAGTGAGAAACCTCCTTTTTTAGGTCTCAAATCCCTCTCCCACTGTTCTTTGTCGCACCTTGCGCATCCATCCTGGAGTAATGCCCAGCACCATGGGCCGCCTAACGCGTAAGCCCCTCCTCATTTCCCACGGACACACCCTTCGCAACATGATCGTCAGGTCCCTACATCCTCTTGTTTCTCACACCAAGCATGAATCACGTGAGCTTGGAGTAAGAACTGACCCTAACCCCCACCTCAAGTGAACTACGGGGACTTTGATCCATGCAAAGGAATGGTACGTAGAAAGCCTCCATGAGGTTCAATCCCACTACTCGGTCATTTCTTCATGTCGAGTTCCACCCTCATGAAGCACGATGTTAAATTGTATTCCCTCGTCCAGCATGAGGTTAAACTATACACCAGAACTACATGGTCATTGATCTGTGCTAAGGCATGGTACATAGGAAGCCTCCACGAGGTTCAAGCCCACCACCAGTGGACCCCCTTCACGTCGGTTCTCCCATGAAACCCTACCTGAACTATGTGGTCATTGATCCATTCTAAGGCATGGTAGGTAGGAATCCTCCACGAGGTTCAAGCCCAACACCACCTAGACCCCTGGTCCTCTTCATTTTGTCATTCTGGCATCCAATTTTAACTATTTGGTCTTTGATCCGTGCTAAGGCTTGGTACGTAGTAATCCTTCATGATGTTCATGCCCATCACCCGTTGGTCACTCCGACCTCCTTCACGTCTGTTCACCAGCACTTGGGCAGCCTAGAGTGTAATCCCCACACCATCTGGACCAAGGTCCTTCTCCACATCGGTTCTCCGACACACCTTCATCACGTATAATGTTAAACCGCATCCTGGTCCCTCAGTAAGCCATTATGGTCCTGTCATCCAGTTGTTCTGACGTCCCGTTGTGTCCGCTCAACAGCCCCTCCAATTTGAACTATGTGGTCTTTGATCCGTGCTAAGGCATGGTATGTAGGAATCCTCCACGAGGTTCAAGCCCACATGTACCCCTGGTCCCCTCACGTCGGTTCATCGACCCTATATACTCGGGCCGCCTCAGAGTGTAAACCACATACCATGCCGAACTACGTATAAATTGATTCCCATCCAAGGGGATACATAGGAAGTCTCTTCGATGCTCAATACCATCACTGGCGTCATCTCTACGATGGCCCCCATTTCACTCTCCTTCCACTCCATGCAATTATCCATAATCCACCCTGATTCTCACCCGGGCCTCCACATCCCGACGAAATCATGCTGCCCCATTCCCTTCCACAACATTTGGGAAGACGCCCATGGGATGGCTCCGACTCCGGTGTTTCCCTCAAGGAAGGGATTCCTTGAACTGATCCACTCCAGTTAGTGTTCTGATCAGCCCAACCCATCTCTGCTGGATGTTAAACTTGCGGCATACCCCGTGTTAAACATCGTAAGCTGAGGAAAACCATAGATACATGCATATGGCATACAATACCCCACGTTCGACGTGGGATGCATCGGGCTTCCATGCCCTCGAGAAGCCCTATAATAAGGGACCAACAACAGACACGTCAATTCCCCAATGTTCAGACACGTTAATGATGCCTCGATGTGACTACTCCCCCAACTGAAGGTTTCTGCCCTGACCAGACCCTTTGGAATGTCCTGACAGAAACATTGTAATTAACCAGCGTCCATGAAAAGATGGCACTGTGAAGAGTATCATGAAAAAATCATTAAATCTATGAGGGAGACCCGGACTAGGTGACGAGCTCCGAGGAGGAATCCATGGATGGAAGAACTGACATCCCACCATCCCATTTTGATCAAGGAGGAGACGTCCCTGAAGAAGGAGTGTATGCCTCCCGCCCTTGGAAAGCGAGAATGCGGGGAAACAGCTGTGCGTCCAATCAGATGGATGCGCACGCCCAGGAAAAAGCGTCGGAAACATACCTGTGTTGTAATTATACCTTCATGGTGTTAAATTTTTATATCTTGATAACTTATGTATATGTGTTGGAATATTACTAAGTTGTGTGGATGAATATTGCTTCATGCTTTGTGTTTTTTCTTTTGTGGAACTCTAGGAGATTGGTGAGGGTCTCGGGGTACCTACTGAGTATCATTATACTCACCTCTGCATGGGGTATTCCCACACCTTCATGTGTCTTGTGCAGATGATGGACATAGCTGATCGAGGTTGAGGGTACTAGATTGGAGGCTAATCAGAGGTGTACATTAGATGAGACGATCCGTAGGGACAACCATTCGAGATCTGTACCTACCCTTCATGTAGGAACTTTGGCGTGTGGTGACATGAGCTGTTGTTTTTCATTTTCACTTGTGCATTCAAGTTGGACTTGTATTTTGGAACCTTTACTATTTGAACACACCATGTTTACCTTATAGATTACTCAGTGCTTGTATCTTGTTGTGTTCTTGGTTTCGGTGAGTTTGTAGGTTTAGAGTCAATGCCTTCCCAGTTTTAGAGATATGCCTTTCTGGTGGAAGTCGCCAGCCCTGGCCAATAGAAGGAATGCTTGGGGTAGTCACGGAAAGGGACCCAGGGGACAGGTCGTGAAATAATATATAAGTATTTTTCATTAGGTATAATGAAAACAGAGAAAAAAACATTATGGAAGAAGTGAGATTAATGTTATTCCTTGGAAAATGAAAATATATCATCCCTCATAATATATATGACCTATATTATTAGGACATTCTACTAAATAATTGTTTAATATTCCATACTAATTTTAGTTTGATGACAAACTATTGTTTAATAAAATAGATTTTGGCAATCATGTCTCTCCGAAAAAGATAATATTTAATTCCAACATTAGATATTATAGTCACCTTCTCAAGGAAATAAATTATAACATTATAAATTATGAATTAATCTATCCAAAGGATTATATAAATACGGACCACATTTATTAACACTATTTTTTTAACTGATGAAATTTGTTTGATTTTAAAAGAGATTGTACACTATATTTTAAATGATATAATATATTCCCAAGGAGTTTCCATAACAACCCCATCCTTAGTTAATCAATGGATCCTTCAATGTTCTTTTAAAACATATATCATATGAATTAGAGAATCGATCCATGCAACCATAAATATGTATCTATCATTGAGGTGAAAATAATGTTATATATTATAACATCATATGGAAAATTAACATCACCTATTTCAATTATATAATCTAAAACATTATCTAATAGAATAATCTATAATAGATTCCATTGATTCATGTAGCAGCAATTGGAATAACATCATGTATCCAGAGAAATGAATTAATATAAATATTTGGATTCATTATTTCCATTCCATTCATGATCTTGATGGAACTTATCTCTAATAATGTAAAATATTATCATTCCCCTTATGTAATCCAAAATATGTCTATTCCCACAATTATATTATTAAGGAAATTATACCATTCTATTCATCACTATTAATAAATTATATATATTATGGATATCAGTTTTTTTGTTCTGATACTCATTCCCATTGAATTTAAAATACATGAAGTAATAATTTTTAGTCTCTATAAACCTAATCACTGTATATTTATTTGAAGAAAACTTTTTAGTGAAAAATTTCCATCATATACATAGATTTAATAGATCAATTCATTGATCAAGGTAATGGATCCATTGTTATGCTACTAATGGATTCAAGTGGTTCCATTGATGGATGGAAGTTGTTTCCAGATGAAGTTTTCTACATTATTACAATATACTATGGGGATAGAATATGTTTAATATGAATAAGTTTATTGGATATAACTATAGTCGAACAACCAAACATGTTTTTAATATTATATACTCCAACTCCAAACTCATTTAATTTCCCTTCATAGAAATCCATATATTTATTAGGAGTTATTACATTATACATTTACATACCATTAGATTCTAGTTTAAAATAATTTCATATAATTAATTGCTTCCTGAATTAAACCATTAATTATAAATCCCAGTATATAATTCATATTCGTTTATTTAAAATTTATTTCATGTAGTCCATAATCCATTATAGGATAACATAAGAATTTATAAAATTGTTTTTGTATTGGTACAGTGTTCTTATAAATCTAGTTCCCAAGGATGATACCAAACCTACTAAGATAAAAATATTTAAATAATGAACATAAAACCCTCGGTAAATGTGTTATTTTATTAAAATTGTAGAGAATATATAAATCGAAATATACAAGATATATTATTTTTGGAGTATGAAACAATAATATAATTATATGGATAATAAGTTAAATTAAAAATATATGATATATCACATTATTACATGAAAATTTATTATTTCACCTTCAAAATCCATATGCCACTTTTAATAATCATTATTTTTATGTTGGGAATATGGAAAAAATATGGAGGTGTGGACACAAATACTCTATATGAGGTATCATAAAATAGAAAATATAATACAGAATCATAGAATCAATAATATGAAAATAATTAATACATTCCATAACAAAATGAATTGTGGGAATAATAAATATAGGGATTTCATAATAATAAATAAATTTATGGATTATAATAACTAATCACTATGTGAATGAATGAATAATGATGGACATTATAAATATACCTCTATTGAATTTATCTATTATATCATATATGTATATGGGTATGCGTTATACCAAACACCCATGTTTTAATATTTTACGATTCAAAATTATGCATTGATGGGTATATATATTTTCTTCCCACCCTTTATATAATATGTACAATGTATCCATAATTGGAAGGGATGTTCTAAAAAAAATCATATTGTTCCCTAAAGAACCTCATACATATTCATGGGGGAGTTATTAATATTTTAAAATAAATTAATATGGATATATAGAATATCAATTATAACAATTTAATCAAACAATATGGTTTTCAAGGTGACTATACCATAATAAACAAACACAAAATATTATATTAAAAATGTAATGGAATGTAACCATTTAAATGGAATGATAAGAAGTTATTAGTGAATATTACTTCCATTATTGCTGGGACATCACAAAAAAATAATCATTTATTTTATATTGTAAAGAGAATGTGAATGATCCATATCATATCCCTTGGGAGAAGAAAACTAAGTGAAATATTAATCCCATTAGTTATTCTCAATTTGAAAATTATGTTAATAAAAAATATTTTTTAGGTTTATAAAACCTAGGTGAATAATTTTAGGGGCTTCAATGACATATTTTATTTTGGTAGGGACATTATTACTCGGAAGCTATACAATTTTTTATTACTAATCTATTACGATATTTCATGTATACAGGAATGATGACGAATTTTAATGGAATATAAAATTAAAATAATGGTAGTGAATGTGGATCATTCCTTGATAACATAAGTATAAAATTATAAAAATGATTATTAATAACATAAATCATGGAAACATAATGTAAACTGATGGATTTTAATATAATTGTTGATAAAGATTTTGGAAACTAACCATTTTGATGTAGAATGTTAAATCTTGATAGGAAAACCATATAATTCTTGAAATAAAAAAAAATATTATTAAGATAGATGACTATATAAGGGTTGTGATCAGTGGAATTAGACTATAAATTAATGGGATAATGGATGAATATTTATTAAAATAGGAGGAAGTTTTTATATTTTCAATGCATGAGACTTATACCCTAGATTATAAAAAATAAATAGAATATTTTCCAAAAAAAACATTACCCCTGGTATTTGAAATGTAGTTAATTTTTAACCATTATTTAGTTAATATAACCCCCCATTTTTAAATATATTATTTTGAATATGAATGAAAACATTACTTATAAAAAAATTATTCTAAAATATTAAAATATAGTTTTTGTTATGGAAGATTATTAACATATTTTGAACTTTAAATTCATTATAGTAACCTACAACCTTTTAATGAATAAACCCATATTTTGTTAAGAATATCATTATATTACTTATTAATGCATTTTAATATCAATATGATTGCATAATACAGACCTTATATTCATAGAATATTTCACTTTTAACCAAAAAATTTACTACCTTAGAATATTTTTAAGAATTAAAAATAAAATAATTTTGATATTTTTATTCAAAATTGAAGGTAATTTTTATGATTTTAATTATCCCAATATGTGAAATTTAACTACCAAAAAATACATTTATTATTCGAAATCATTAATTTCATGAATAAAATTTGAAACCAATTTTCCTAGAAAATTTATTTTTATACTATATAGTATTTGGGTAATGTTTTAATTTTTAAATGAAATGTATATTTTTAATATTAATTAATTAAATTATTTAATTCCTTTTATGACACACTTATGTAAATGGATGTTGTGTTACTACATTTGAATATGGGATCTTATACACATGGAGTTCAACACAGTTCTAGTTACCCTCATTAGGTGTATCCTTTGTATTTTATTCCATTGTCTCGTTATCATTAGAAGTTATAGTATCCATAAAATTTGATAAATCAAAGTGGATATAGAATAGGTATAATAAAATCTCATTATGTCCCCTGAAAATAGGGATAAAGGTGTATGTAAGGTGACATTGACATTCTTCATTAGCTGTAGTGAGGGAATGGAGTATGAAATTTTTAGATTAATCTTTTCCAATTAAATGCATTGTGTAAAGTAGATTACATTTAATATGAAATTTATTTGTTTTCTGACCTTGTAAATGGTTTTCTTAGTTTGGTTGAATCACTCTCCTCCATTGGATATAACATAGTTTTACATCATTGATTTATGGATAGGTTCTTCCACTTCACTTTGTGAAATATTCACTAGATAAAGGTAATTATAGAAATAATAATGGGTTGTGGTTTTATATGTAATCATTTGATAAAATTAACTGACGATTAAATTTTTATTTTATGGATATTGTTGTATAATTATATCTTTGGATTATAATCGATATATTTAAGTTATGTTGTTGCTGAGTTTTTCTAGTGAGTTTTTTTCATTGATGCAGAAGGATAGTATACAATTTTCAATGTTCAGTCAGACCATTGGATGAGATTTAATAATCTAGAGCCTATTTTATCTGATTGATTCTAGTTAATGTCAATATTTGTACACATTCAGACGAATGAGTACATGAGAGTTTTTGAGTAGTTTCAAATGCTTTTGAAAAAGAGTTTATATTGTTGTATCACCTATTTGATACATTTCTCTATATTTATTTTCAAAAAATTATCACCCTAATGGATATCTTTATATATTCAAATGAATCCCCTTGTTTGATGGGGTGTGGGACAAAAAACATTTATCAATTATTGAAGGGATTCATTTAATATAGTGTGTCAACATGGGGTGATCGAGTATTGTTCATGGAGTTGGCCAGTGTGCAATGATTGTCTATTGATGAATATTTGTTAAATCAAGTGATCATGAAGAACAATTATACCCAATTAATGATTAATGATTTATTAGTTCATTTTATGAGAATTGGTTTCCTCTTAAATATTCATTATTGGTCATGGTACTATTATATGAATATAAAGTATCCAGATATCAACGATACAACCTTCATATGTTATTATAGAAACATTGAGTATTTGGTAAAGAATTTTAGTGTAATGAATGAAAAATATATATTTATGGGATAGATTTACATGGTGTTTAATGAGTCCTCATATAAAATAATTATATTGTTTTTTAAATAAATTCCCATATATTAAAGGCTGGTGGAACATCTTGTAGAGAATTTTGAGATGTTATTATAGTTATTTATAAAGATAATCGCTCTAGGAAAAAATAATATTGTTTTTGGACATAAAAAGTTTTCTTTTTAAATCATATTGTAACTAAGTATGGTCAAGTGGTGATATATTTGATAATTGAGGCAATTATGTTTATTGAAACCAAGGCTGCTGTTTTCTGTAAATAGAGTATGGTTGGTTTTTATTGACCATCCTCATTATTTTACTCATGGAATGTGCAAGGATTGAGATTTCTAGGAATACTTCTAGGATCATGAAAAAATGTTATGCATAATGGAAAACCAAATACCATGTTATAAGAAAAACTTGAGCAATGTATATTGGTACATGGACCACTTAGGTGGAATATTTATTAGAGAGAAGAAGGATGGCGAGAAGACTTTCGGTTGTAGAAGAAAAACATTTCACGGGATGGGGTGTTGTTCTCAAATATTTGGTGGTATTTTGAGAAATTTAAAACGGTTTAGTTTGTATAAACAAGGCAATTATTTGTGAAACCGTGTTGTAAGAATCGAATTATTTTGAACGTGTAAGAGATATGGTTCATGGGAGATGCATGGTGCGTCGTAAATACGACATTGTATTGATGATTTGGTAAATCTTCTTTTAGCAGATTATGCTGATATATATTGATTTGTGAGGAGCACTAATCACTTCATTTGACCATAAAAATGAAATTAAAAATTTGGGTATGAATTTGGTGATGTCTATAATGTGTTTTGGGAAGACAACCCAGTAAAGGTGACATTGATTATAAATTATTATGGAATTAGGTGAAGACCATGTTGGGTCGGAAGAAAAGCGGGAATGATGGCAAGAGGGGGGGTGAATTGCCTTTTAAAAAATTGATTAACAAATTTAAAAATCAAAGTAAAGTGCAGCGGAAATAAAGAGGCAAGACACACAAAATTGATAACGGAGTTCGGCCAAAACCCGGCCTACGTCTCCGCTCCCAACTCAACCGTTGAGAGATTCCTACCGCTTGCTTTTCAATGGTTTTAGCAAGAAACCCACTAGGCTTTGAGGTAGCACTAGGACCTATTACAGCTTGCTTTTAATGGTTTAGCAAGAACCCAATGCTTTTAATGGTTAAGCAATAACCCACTAGTCTTTTTACGGGTGAAGACTAGCTCACCGATCTCAAGCCTTTTTACAAGGTAAGGCTTGACAACCTCTTCACACCTTAGTGGTGGTGTGAGAACCCAAAGAAAGGGAGGTTGAGAAAAGGGTTGGGGTTTGTAGGCACAAACCCAATTTTAAGCTCAAAATATATAAAACAAGAAAAACCGTGATTGGGAAGACTTGGGCGCCAATTGGATGATGGAGTTGATGTAGCGTGCTTTCCCAAGCTTCTTGAGTGGTTCTCTTGGATGTGGAAATGGATGGAGCACTTGGGGTTCTCTTGGAACAATCCGCCGGAGCTTCGCCAAAATGATCAACAATGTGTCCGGTGGCTTGTATATCGTTCCGGTGCTTCCTAGGCCTTTATTTATAGGCTAGGAACCATCAAGTATCCGTTGGAGGGCTTTGGAGCCGTTGGAAAAGGCCTCGGAGCCGTTGGGAGGCTTTTGGAGTTGACTGGTCAAAGCCAACGGCTAGTTTGACCAGTGCTACCGGCTGGCCGGTGCAGGGCCACCGGCTGGCCGGTGCCTTGACAGTGGCTGAGAAGTCTGGACCAGGCTCCACCGGTCGACCGGTACATCTCCACCGGCTGGCCGGTGCCTTGGTAGAGAAGAAGAGTCTTGATCCAGGCTCCACCGGTCGACCGGTGAGGAGCCACCGGCTGGCCGGTGGCAAGACAGTAGAAAACACTATTTGTGCTGGGTGCCACAGGTCGACCGGTGGCAGAGCCACCGGTCGACCGGTGGGGAGGCAGTGGCTCAGCCTTGAGTCAGGGTGCCACCGGCTGGCCGGTGGTCAAGCCACCGGCTGACCGGTGGACTGAATTTCAGTCCACTTGAAGTCCATTCTTGGGCCAACTTCTTGGCAACCTTGTGCCTATCATCCACAACACTTAAACACAATGTTAAACACATATTAAAGTGATTGTGATCATGAAAATCAAAGAGTGTGGGGTACAACAATCTCCCCCTATTTTGATGATCACAATCACTTATCAAGCAATGTAAAAACTTAAATGAAATGCATGCCTAAATGATAAATTGAAAATAAATAATAAGCGTGATAAAAAAGATTCTCCCCCAATCAATCAAGAAATTTCTCCCCCTTTGTGATTATCAAAATAGCACGGGGCATAAAACTTGATTGAGGGAATCGATGAAAAACGAGATTTTAAATCAATTGAAAATGATATCAATTGTTGAAAAATTTGAAATGAAAATTGAAATGAAAATTTGAATAACAGTTTGAATTGAAAGTTTTGAATCAAAAACCAATTGAATTTTGAAATTTGAAACTAAATGAAATTTTTGAAATTGAGAGTTTTGAAACAAAAATGAAATGAAAGATTTGAATGAAAAATTCGAATTGAATATTTTGAAATGAAAAATTTGATACCAAGTGTTGAAATTGAAAGTTGGAATCGAAAATTTTGAAATTGAAAATTTGAAATGAGAATTTTGAATGAAAAATTTTAATTCACAAAAAGGCTTAAAAGAACCTAACTCCCCCTAAATAGAAACAATAAATCACCGGGGAGAGGGATTTTGAAAAGAGATGATTTTAGGCCCGGAGAGACTCGCCAAAAGGGATTTTTCAATCCACACTTGTCTCATGGCGGGTCTTCTCCTATAAAATTCATCCGAATAAAAAATCGACTTGGGTTGGCCATACCGGGCATTTTTACAATTGCATTCATAAATAAGGTGCCCGGGTTTTTTGCAATAATTACAAAATTTAAAATCGGAGCTCCCCCTTACAAAAATAGTGGGTGCATGGGAGGAGGAAGCTTGGTTGGTGTAGCCAAGTCCATTGGTGGTTCTAGATACTCGTTGAGAACCTAGGAGATTGTTCAAATTTTGTTCCCCTTGGGTGAACTTAGCTAGGGTTTCTCTAAGGTCTTTGATGGTTGATTCCAAAGAATCAACATTTGGGAAATTTTGGATTTTTAGGGACATCTCCTCCTTCTCTTTGAGAAGTTGTTCTTTTTCGGAGGAGAGTTTTTTGAAATTCTTTTTTAAAGCGACAAATTTTGAAGAAAGCTCATGAAAACCATTTTCTAATTGGTCTCTAGCATGTTGGAGTTCTTCATAAGACATATGATTGAAAGAATTAGAAGAAGAAGAACAAGAGGAGGAGGAGTCGGAAGATGTTACCTCATGTTTTGCCATTAGGCATTTTGTACCTTGGTCGCTTGAGGAGAAGGAGGAGAAGGAGGAGCTATCACTCCAAGATGCCTTTGAAGCCTTCTTCTTCTTCTTCTTGGCCCTTTTCTTGTGAGGTGGGCAAATGGGTACGGATTTTGCATCGGGTTCTAGCTTTCGAGCGGGTTCTTGCTTTTGAGCCATGCAAGTACCTTCATGGGTTAGCTCTAAACATTTCCAAATATCATGTGAAGTAGAGCAAGAAGAAATATGATCAAAAACATTTCTATCAAGACCACAATGAAGAGCGTTCATGGCTTTGCCATCAAGCTCAAAATTCTTTATATCGGTGGGGGTCCATTTAGATTCATCGGGAGAGGAGAGGGAAAATCCTTGCAAAACAATTTTAAAAATTGGATAACCAATGCTTTTAAGAAAAGTTGACATGCGGGTTTTCCAAAAAGTATAATCGGCTCCATCAAAGAATGGAGCACGATCCAAAGAATGCCCTTCGGGGGATGAAGAGGTTGAAGCGGTAGAAGCCATCAAAATAGGATCTTTAATTTGAAACCGGGTTAGGGAATTATTCAAACCTCCCTCTGATACCAATTGTTGGGTCGGAAGAAAAGCGGGAATGATGGCAAGAGGGGGGGTGAATTGCCTTTTAAAAAATTGATTAACAAATTTAAAAATCAAAGTAAAGTGCAGCGGAAATAAAGAGGCAAGACACACAAAATTGATAACGGAGTTCGGCCAAAACCCGGCCTACGTCTCCGCTCCCAACTCAACCGTTGAGAGATTCCTACCGCTTGCTTTTCAATGGTTTTAGCAAGAAACCCACTAGGCTTTGAGGTAGCACTAGGACCTATTACAGCTTGCTTTTAATGGTTTAGCAAGAACCCAATGCTTTTAATGGTTAAGCAATAACCCACTAGTCTTTTTACGGGTGAAGACTAGCTCACCGATCTCAAGCCTTTTTACAAGGTAAGGCTTGACAACCTCTTCACACCTTAGTGGTGGTGTGAGAACCCAAAGAAAGGGAGGTTGAGAAAAGGGTTGGGGTTTGTAGGCACAAACCCAATTTTAAGCTCAAAATATATAAAACAAGAAAAACCGTGATTGGGAAGACTTGGGCGCCAATTGGATGATGGAGTTGATGTAGCGTGCTTTCCCAAGCTTCTTGAGTGGTGCTCTTGGATGTGGAAATGGATGGAGCACTTGGGGTTCTCTTGGAACAATCCGCCGGAGCTTCGCCAAAATGATCAACAATGTGTCCGGTGGCTTGTATATCGTTCCGGTGCTTCCTAGGCCTTTATTTATAGGCTAGGAACCTTCAAGTATCCGTTGGAGGGCTTTGGAGCCGTTGGAAAAGGCCTCGGAGCCGTTGGGAGGCTTTTGGAGTTGACTGGTCAAAGCCAACGGCTAGTTTGACCAGTGCTACCGGCTGGCCGGTGCAGGGCCACCGGCTGGCCGGTGCCTTGACAGTGGCTGAGAAGTCTGGACCAGGCTCCACCGGTCGACCGGTACATCTCCACCGGCTGGCCGGTGCCTTGGTAGAGAAGAAGAGTCTTGATCCAGGCTCCACCGGTCGACCGGTGAGGAGCCACCGGCTGGCCGGTGGCAAGACAGTAGAAAACACTATTTGTGCTGGGTGCCACAGGTCGACCGGTGGCAGAGCCACCGGTCGACCGGTGGGGAGGCAGTGGCTCAGCCTTGAGTCAGGGTGCCACCGGCTGGCCGGTGGTCAAGCCACCGGCTGACCGGTGGACTGAATTTCAGTCCACTTGAAGTCCATTCTTGGGCCAACTTCTTGGCAACCTTGTGCCTATCATCCACAACACTTAAACACAATGTTAAACACATATTAAAGTGATTGTGATCATGAAAATCAAAGAGTGTGGGGTACAACAGACCATAACAGTTCATGAAACATGGTTTAGAGAACACGGTTTGCGGAATATGATTCGTTGAGGAAAGGTCACAGGGGAGGGGTTGGTTCCTAGAGAGGAATCAGTATGTAGATGTGGTAAATGAGAGAAGTACACCAAATTGGTATAATGTTGCAGTGTGTAAAAGCAGTACGAGGATGATGTTTGGGAAGGTAGTAACCAGTCACAGATTGCAAAGTCAATTCACGGAGGACTCAAGGTACGTGGTGTTGTGAGACACATGGAGGAGGAAGGCCAGTTTAGAAATATATTATGTGGAGAACTCACAGTACAAAATGGAGTGAGCTATGTAAAAGAAGAAGCCTAATTTTTTGTGGAAACTTTCATAAATGAGCAGTAAAGGGAACTATAGTGTATATATGCAGAGGAAAACTGGACATGAATAGGTAATCTATCCTCCATTTAAGATATATGATTTAATTACAATCCATTAATGTGACCTCAAATTTGATAAATATTTTTCATATTATTCCCAATATAGTGTGGAATGGTGAGTAAATTAATGTGATATGAGGTACACAATGTACTATCCCTTGAACCATGTAAAGTTAGTAAGCCTGGTACATGGTGAATCTTCTAAACATTTTTTACACCATAATAAGTGAATATAAGGCATTTTGGTATTGTTGAAAACCTGTTGTCCTATGCTCCTTAAATGTAGCCCTTATTTTTGAATCATGTGAAATTGATGTTTCTTCACATTGAATGTGATTGTCCATTTTCATATATTTCTCATTAGAGAGGTTTTATAGGTTCCTACCAATGTGGTACCATGATCCATCAATCTGAATGAAAAAGTTGATACCTTGATTCACCCCTCCCCTCTCAGCGTGTCCTATATTCCTTAAAGATATACTAGAGGTTAAATTCTAATGGTGTTAAATCTGCATTTCATTTAAATAATGGAGAACACAATAAATGATAGGGGAGTACCCCACATTGATGGAAACAACTTTCAGATCTAGAAGAATAGAATGAGATCTCATCTAAGATATCGTAGAATAGATGTCTATTTTTTCATTTCACATGGAATACATGTCAAAAATATAACTAGGATGTCTATGACTAATTCAGATAGGAAAATGATTGATGTAGATGAGAAAAACAATACCCACACTATAGCTCTTTATGATTAGATATATGTAATGGTCATGAGTTATACGTCATAAAATATTTTGTGAAAAAAATTAGAGAATATTTCTTAAGTTGAAGAATAAGTGAAGGAGTTGAAACTATATGTTTTCGATAATAGGTTTGATGATCTGGAGATTCCTCCAAAAGAAAATGATAATACCTTTTCAACCGAATTACTGAATTTGATAGAGAAATACAAGGACTTGGTCCAGAAATAAAAAACATTTATATTATAAATAAAATCTTGATATAACATCCCCCTCTTTACAAATAATTATTATCTTCCCCTGGGGGATGTTATCATTTAAAAAATTATCTATATGATCTACTGAGTAGCCCTGTAGAATATTAGAAGAGAGTTAAACTAGAAGATGTAATGTCTAGAGTATGAAATAAAATAACATTCAATTCCATGGAAAAAGAAGAAATTTCATGAGATAATATTGATGAAGATAATGAGGAAAATGAAATTATTTCTGTTATTACAAAGAAATTCAAGAAGGGAAAATGGAAATTTGAATGCATGTTACCTCTAGATTGTTTTCAATGAGGAATAGTTGGAAATGTTTTGTCTCAGTGATCAAGAATGATAGAACTTGAATAATGTGATGCTAGAGATACATATAAGCCTCAGAAAACATTATAAAAAAATATAGAATTTATGTCCAGTGAGAACCTATTGAGAATTTTTTTTATGATGAAGATTATGTTGATAGTTTATTATTTGAGGAAGATGAACCATAATTAAAATTTTTAACCCATGTGTCAATGATGCCTACCATTGAAAAATCTGAATCAGCATGAGATAATGCTAGATATAATCAATTAACCACTTATGCTGATATAAAGGTTAAACATAAGGATTCTTTTGGTAAGCTTGAGAATAAATGAATGAGATGTAAAAAGTGTATAGAAAATGTGGATGAGTTTTTTGAATATGTTGATATACAAAAATATGAAATTGATCGACTTGAGGAAGTAGTAATAGAACATTCAACAACCTGGAATGGTCAGAATATATTATTGAACTAAACCTCATAATTGAGTCATATATAATGGTAATTGATGATATTACCACAATATTATATGATAAGTAAAAAAAATATTGATGGATTTGAAGAAGAAGATGGTACTCTTAAGAGTAAAATTAAATTTGAATATTGTCCAAAATAAAAAAAAATCAGTTTTGAAAATTCTCAGATGATAAACTACTAGAGAGAGAAAATAGAAGTTCTGATGGAGTTTAAAGGGATATTAATTATCAAATACCCTCATTCATATGAAACATTGTAATTGTTTATGATGCTGAACCTAGAATGGTGGATGTAAAATAGGCCAGAATAAATGCATGCTGAAATTCAGACATATCATAAAGACTCCTGATGTCCAAAAAAATAATTCCTTAAATCAGACTAAATGGAGGATTGAAACACATTATCATGTTTTCTGAGATGATATATAGTCAATATACCCTCCTAAGGACGTTGACATGAAGATTAATAGAAGTGAAATAATATTTCCACTTATAAAATTTCAATTCTGTGGTTATTGTGGCCATACTATATCATACTATAAAGAGGCAAGGAACTACTTGAATAAGGAAGAGCTAGGAATTCAAAAAATGAGAACAAATTCATATCCAAATTCTTATGGAAGAAATAGTTTCTATGAATGCTGTTTTTCTATGTTCTAACTATTTCTATTAATTTGTTGATTGCAGTCAGAGGAATGGAAGGAACATTTCATACAGAACCCAGAGACAAGTCAACACTCACCAACAATATGGTGTTGCTATTATATATAGTTTTTCTACACTAAAAAACAATCTATGTATGAATAACCTTCTTACACGGAAGAGAGATTTCAAAGGCCATATAAATCCTTCACTCAATCTGATATTTCATGGAACGAAAAGAATAAAATTGAAAAATCCATCTTTGTTGGAGTATATCTCAATGAATGCAATAAAAAAGGTACATAGATTCTTGATAGTGGATAGTCATCCCATATAATTGGAAATATAGGCTGATTTATTAATAACAAAAAAACATTGATGGAACACTGATATCTGATAATGGTGGTCGTTTTAATACTAATAGTTGTGGATGTAATAAAATGGAAAATGGTGAGAAGAAGAAGACTTGAGTTCTTTATGTGGACAGGTTTGATCACAATCTCTTGAGTGTGAGCCAACTCTGTGATTTAGGAATTATGGTATCATTCAATCAATATGGGTGCACTATAAAAGGAATAACATGGAATTATCTCCTGAATGGATGTATAAAAAATATAATGTTATATAAGGCTGATAGTAAAGGGTACATTTGTTACATAAAAGTTGAATTATATAAATATTTATGGCATAGTAGGATTGGACACATCAATAAAAAATATACGAAAAAGATATCAATAAGTACGTTTTTTGTGAATATAACATATTTGAAGTGGGAAAGGGAGAGGACTTGTGATGATTTGATGTAAAAAATGTTGGTGTGCAGTTCATATCATCCAATGTAATAAATAACATCAAGCCTTCTTGATATCATTCATATAGATGTACGTGTTTCGATAAACATTGATGGAAAAAATAGAGAAAGGTACTTCATTATTTTCATTGATAATTGCAGTAGAATAGCTTTTGTGATGGTTATATATAGAAAAAAACAAGTGCTTGATTTCATGAAAAATTATCATCAAATAGCAGTGAATGATACTAGGCGGACAATCAATGTTATTCACTCTGAAAATGGAGGGGAATACAAATCGATTGAATTTGAATATTACCTACAGAAACATAGAATACAACATGAGGTGGATGTTGTGAAGAATCCATAAAAAGTGGATTTGAAGAGCACTTGAAATGATATGTTAATATTATGGTTAAAACTATGTTGATTGAGAGTTGTATCACTCTCAATTATTGGATTGTGGCTATCCAAGCAATAGTTTTTATTCAAAACCATATAGGGAATTATATGCGGTAAACCGAAGACATCACATAGTATTTTCATGTTTTTGGAATTAAATTCACTATTTGAAACAATGAAGTAAATCAAATATTGTATGGTGATGCTATATATGATAGAATATTCCTTGAATATTAAATGAATAGCTATGCCTAAAAATGTTTTAATAAAAAACATGACTTTTTTTTGGAAATAAGTTATGTTAATATAAATGATGGTAATAATAGAAATTCAATGAGAAAATTGACTAAAAATGTGATATAAGATGTGTAAGAATCTAGACGTGGAATGGATCCAAATACAGAAGTAGAATAAGGCATGGAAAAAAATCCCGAATAACATCATTATTTTGAATCAGAAAAAGAAATAGAAGTGGAATCCATGGATGAATAAAATTCATATAATCCTTATAAGATAAATCAATGAGCATAAATTGATCAATCCAACATCATTGGGTACTGGAAATCTACAATGCAGTCATGGAGACTATGGAATAATGAACAACATAGAATCCTATCAGTTGTGGAAACATCCTCATTTGAAGAAACTATAATGTTTAAATCATGTGTCAAATCCATGAATAAATAGTTGGATAAGATTCATATGATTCAACCCTGGGATCTAGTAAATAGGACCAAAAACCAAAATGATATTGGTGAGAAGAAGATTTTATTAAAATTTTGAACATGAAAATGTAATAAAAAATAATGCACAACTAGTGTGTAAAGGCTATTCATAGATTTAAGGTGTTGATATTGATATAACATTTTATCGGGTGGCTATAATGAAGTCAATCAGATGGTTTTATTACATTAAATTCAATGAGGATACTATGTGTTTGAAATGGATGACAAGATTACTCTCGTAAATTGACTTATTAAAGAAGAAGTATACATTGAACAGAAAGTGAGGTTCTTCTTGTTAATGATGAAATGCAGGTTTTCATATTGAATAAGGCTCTATATGGTCTAAAGAAGGAACCATGAACATGTTACACTTGGTTGGATTCTAATCAAAGGAGGCTCAAATTTATAAGAGGATGAGTAGATCAGAATATTAATGTGAATAAATATCTTAAATATTAGTTCATGGTTTTTGTGTACATATATGTTATTATATTTGGAGGAAGCAGGAAGGGGTCATTGGAAGAATTTTCCAATATCAGAAAATCATATTTTGAAATGGGCATGGTTGGTGAACTCACATATTTTTTTGGGGATATAGGTGATTCAGAGGAAAGACTAAACATTCTTTTCCCAAAAAAAGTATTCAAGGGAGTTTCTGAAGAATCTCAATATGCATGATTCGAACCCAATGTCTAATACTATTTCAGTTGGGATAAAACTGGGAAATCATGAAGTTGGTACATTTGTATTACATCAATGTATAAGAGAATCATTGGAATATTATTTTACTTGACTGTGACATGGGAATATATTGCCTTTGTAAAATGATTAGTGGCCCGCTTTCATTGTAATATGATGGAAGACATAAGGTACTAGAAAAAAGTGTCATGAGGTACATTCAAGGTACTCAAAATTATTGATTATACATTTCTGAAAAAAATAATAATGAACATTCTGCATTTTCTGTTGCTGATTGGGATGGATATGTGGTGGACTAAAATCCTCAAGTGGCGTGACATTCCTATTAGAAAAAAATATGTGGAATTGATGAGTAATAATCAGTATATCACTTCTATCAATACTGCTAATTTTGAATACATCTCATCTAAAAAGGCATTCCACCAACTATTTATGATGAAGCATCAACTAATTGATATTTTTGATTAGGTTAAATTGGAAATTGAGATTGACTATAATAACAAGAGTGCAATTGATCATAAAAATAGTCCTGTTCATCATTCTCATATGAAACACAATAAAATCAACTATGGAATCATATGGAAAAGGCTGAATAAGGAATGATTACAATGGTTCATGTTGGAACTGATGATTAACTGGATGACATACTGACTAAGCCACTGTCAACATATGTGTTCGAGAAGTATCGGTTGAACCTCAGTGTTTATCCACCTCCTAGTGCATGTGGGGGATACAAAGTACTATCTCCCTAGTAGTTTTAACTATATTAATTTGTTTATCAATGTGATGTTAGTTTATGGGGGAGATAAAATTAAAGGGGGGATTTCATTGAGATCTACAATCAATAATTTGGTAACATTGGATTATTTTCAATTGGGGAGAATGGATAATTTCCCTAGTAAATAGAATGGAGAATATAGAAAGTACGAGAATTTTTTTTTAAAATTTTTTTTATGATCATAGGAGAAATTCAATTAGTTACAGTGGTGGAGATTGAGAATAGAAAAAATAAATTCATTGTTATTAGAAGGCCATCCAAGCTTACTTAGACATCATTAAATAATTCCAAGACATGAAAATCCCATTCATTCTTACCATATTGTTTTCTACAATGAGAATTTCTCATGCAGACTTACAGAGTTGTGGGATGAGTATTTTATTGTGTATCGTGTTTTTATTGTTGTAGGTTCTACAATGAATTTATATGTGGATTTCCAAAAAAAAACCAAAGGGGGTATTATTGGAACCAAGGATGTTTTTTTTCTATAAATGTATTATGGTTTGTGTTGTTTTCAATCCTCATTAGGATGATCAAGGAGTTTTTATGGACTGTTTTCTTATAATTATGGCGGAAAGTAGTATTGATGGTTTCATAATTTCATAATGTTTACTAAATTATTAAGCCTTAAAATTTTGGGGTATATTTTTGGAAAGAGATGGTTTTCCACATAGGTAGTTTTCAGGATGGTATTTCCTAGAATAGTTTGTGGATTATGATATATGTTACAAGGAATGACGATCATCACACCATGTTGTGGGAGTGGTTTGATGAACAAAAAAGGGTATTCAGACCACATAATAGGAGTAGTTTGCGGAGATATGGAGGTCTGTGGGAAGGCATGCGGCTCATGGTAGGAAACAATTTTGTGGGATGAGGTTTTTTTTGAAAACATGGTAGATCTTTGAGAAACGGCAACATGTGTAATTTTTAAAAACAAGGTGGTGATTTGTGTCGTGCGTAGAGAGAATAATAGTACCTAGACAACATATGGTATCTGATTCATGGGAGAAGCATGGTATATAGTAAAATAGATTCCATGTTAATTATTTCATAAATATTGGTTTAGTGGATTATTTGAATCTATTTTCTTATATAAATAGCATTAGCCATTTCATTAGAAATAGACAAACATAATAAAAATTTGGGGAGGAATTCAGTTATGTCTAGAGTGGTTCATGGGAGGGAAACACCACAAAGGAGACTCGCCCAAATGACCTAAATTCCTTCATTTTATTTATTTTTGATAACACCCTTTCAAGGTATAAAGGTAAACCATTATAATTATTTTAGGATTTGAGATTACATGACCTCTAGGTCTTAGTGGAAATATCCAGACTATAACTACATGGAACTACTCCTCCCTAGAATCTACATCGTGATATCAGCTCTCCACCATTTTCGTGACTGTTTGGCTAGGATTCACAGGCTTCTACAAGCTGGTCCTGATGTCAATTAGATTCCCTCTAATTCTTCAACATCTGTTGGCTTCTTATCTAGTGAATACACCTTATATGAATCTAAATCTAGAGTCTTCCCCTTATATAATCTACCTAGTCCTTCAAGAAAAATTTCAGGTATCCCAAAATCCTTAAGGAGGATTGAAGGCCATAAGGTGGCCCAAAGTCCATGAGGTGTCATGAAAGCATTACTATCCCAAAGGCCTTGGGTGGCCCAATAGCCATAAAGGACATGAAGACCAAACCAGTGGCCCAAAATCACAAATGTATTAATAGTTATGGCTTCATCAGTACCGAACATTACCTTCTAGAGTACCACAACAGTGTCTGCTACATTGCTGCTATAGTGCTACAACTATTGCCCAAAAATATGTCTCCACCCAGTTTTGAACATTGGCCTCTAGTATGCACTTATAGAGTCCTCGCAAAGGAGACATTGGGTAGAAAATTTAAAGGCTTTTGGGGAATTCCATAATGTTTCACAAAATAATGTTTGTAGAACATGGTTCATGAAATATGGTTGATGCAAAATAGTTCACTGATGAGGATTTGGTGTTGGGAGGATAAGAGGTACATGGAAGCAGTACGTGGGGGAATTATTCCAAATTGGTATGTGTGAGAGATTTTTGAAAGGGATACATAGAAGTTGGGAACAGATGTAGTACACAGACATACCTTGGAAAGGAAACAAGCAGTAGTGGGTTGCTGAGCCAATATGGAGAGCACTCGAAGTAAATTTTGCACTATTGTATGCGGAGGAATAATTCCAGTTCGTGGAGGCAGTACAAAGAGCACTCAAAGTACATTGTTTAGTGAGGAACATGAATGTAGAAGGCTAGTTTGGAGAGGAAATGTTCACAAATGAGCAGTATGTGGAACAAAATATTATATCTGTAGGGTAAAATGAGACTTGAAAAGAGAATAAATTTATTGTTTAATATTCCTGATTTAATTCCAATCAATTGAATAGAACATCATGTCATTAAAAATAGATCAGATTTCTTCCCAACAATATGAGATTGAGGGAGTCAACAGAAGTGATCTAAGGGATATAGTGTGTTATCCCTAAAACCATGTAAAGTTAGTACTCCTAGAACAGAGTGTTTGTGAAGAACATCTGTACTACACAACTACTAAATAGTAGTGGACTATGTTACTACTAAAAACATGTAGGCATATTTTTCATGGACATAGCACTTAGTGTTGAAGCAAGTGATATTGGTGTGCCATCTCTTTGAATGTGATTTTTTGTTTTATTCTCATTCTCATCTGACATTTTTTACATATTCCTTCTAATGTGGGAACAATATCTGTCAATTTAAATGAAAACATTGATACCCTGATTCACCCATCCCATCTCATGGTGGTCGAAGGTCCATAAATATTTTTTTATATCCTATTATGGTTGTAGAGTTTCAAAATTTCCTTGGTGTTTCAAGATGATGGATGTGGATTTTGTTTAATTTCAATTTGATTATTGAATCATTTATTTCAATTTTGTGGATGGATATATCCTTTATATATAAAGACCATCATTATGTTTTATTTCAGTATATGAAGGATATGTTTATTAGCTTCACCATTCCTTATTATTTAGAATATGGAGTTTTGTTTTTGATTTTCATTAATTTTTTCATCTATGAATGTGTTATTTTATGACACTGTAAATTGTTTTAATATCATATTGGTCAAATAAAATACATACCCATTAATATAACTACTCTCCACATGCCCTTTATCAAGCATTAGTGGTGTTTCGAATGATGTTGTTGATGTATTACCTCATTATTGACAATAATTTATATTCTTTATAGATCATAATATAATGAAACATATTTTTTATTAGCGATATTTGAATTTAAATAAGTTCTGATGGATATTCTTTTTATATTATTTTATCAGCACTCTCTATTATTTTTTGCAGAAAGGGATTGTTGTAATTTATTTGATTATTAATAAATCATTATAAGATATTACTCTATACCCCTATTATTCCAAGGGGATGATGGATACAATTATATATTTTCATCGAGTTATGGAAGAATATTTTGTTTTTCTAATGGAAACTAAATCCTTAATTTTATAGAATGTGTTAGAGTCCATGTTAGTAAATTTGTATATAGAGTTATGCGGACAACATTTTCGTAGTGGATATTAATTTTTTGGTTGAATATTTAAGCATAATTATAACATGTTATTATAAGTGAGAATATTTATTAAATATTCATTGTACAATGTGCTTCTCAATGAGTTTCTCTAATCCCCATTAGTAATGATTATGAATATATAAAATAATTACCAATAATTAGTTAATGGATTTTATTCTATAAGGATGAAAAATTTGTTGGATGATTCATGTATCAGTGGTTGTTTTTTATTAAAGTAATGGCTTAGAATTGGGTTCCTTCATGTTTTTATGTTCATCAGATGTTCTATAATATAAGTGGTAGGATATATAAATGGATGTTGAAACTACAATTCCTTGACATTATAGAGTATGTGATGTTATATGATTGATTTGATAATATTTGGTAAATATGACTCATATCAAGATAATTAAAGAGTCTTGTATAATAGATTAATTGGCTATTCATATATATATATATATAAGGATGGGTGGATTTAGGTAGTTTTAATATTGATCATCCTATATCACTATAATAAATTTACTGTATACATTTTTAAGAGCCTATATTCTGATTTTGGATCTCATTTATACTTTTAAACATTATTCTATCCCCATATGTATGGTTAGATAATAGGAAACAACCAGTTTATTGAGCATAGTTTGGAGATGATGCTTCAAGATTTTTGATGTTCATGGATAAATAAACATTTATTGTTTAGTTTTATTGATAAAAGTTTTTTCACTATTTGATGAATATATGAATATTATGTTTTTTATCTTTATGTAAATGGTAAAATATATAATATTTGATCGAAATTAATTAGTTAATTATTCAGGGAGTAGATGTTTCCTAAGACCTATAATAAAGGTTTTGTGATTTTTATGTGGAACATGGAAGATGAATAATACCATAAAATGTAATCTAGTTAAAGGATGATACCTCAATTGTTTATATTTTATGAACATGAGTTTATGAAGTTATATCATTATCTTGGAATGCATGGGGTTATTTGGGTAGGTAAGTCATACCCCTTGTTTATTAGAACTGTCATGGTATTTAATAAATTTAAATGCATTGGAATATCATATTGAATTTCATTCGTTGAAGGACTAGATTCATAACATCTATTTTGTTTCATAATATCATTAATTTCATCTTCATAACACTCCGATAATTTTTCACATAGATATTTATATTATGGATGATGAAACATTTAAGGGGTGAAAAATAAAGATTCATTACAATTAAGAGAATTTATTATGTGGGAGTTTCAGTCAATTAGTTGGTTCATTATAGATATATAATGGGGTAAAATAATGAACTTATGATTTTGAGTCACATATGTACACTCAAAATCCTTTGTAATAATGAATCATTTTTATTAAGATATTTATATTAGTCTTATACTGAGATTTTTGATATGTGCATCAATGTTGTGATGTTTTGTGTATCAGATAGGATGAGATTCCTATATTATGTTTATCACATTTTTTGTTTTTGATTATTGGTTTTTTTGACATCTAGGTATTGATTTGTAAAATCACATATCATAATTTTTATAGAGATAAGAATAATTGATTGTTAAATTTTTATGTGTCTAATAATTATTTTTGAATTTGGAATATGGTTTGTTTAGTTTTTCTTATGGAAAATGATGGTGGAATAAGAAGAAATATTCAGATAAATGTTTTCAAATAAAAGAGATAAGACTATGACTAATTTTTTTTAATTTAATATTTTGTGGATTTTTAGAGGTTTCTATGGATTGGTTGTGTTAAGGTACATGGGTTTTTAGTGTGAAGGGTTATGCATCACAGTATCAATTTTGATGTAGTATTATTGTGTTACGCTTTTTAGTTTTATGGAGACTATTTTATCATAGTTGGTTATATAATGTTTTAGATATTTGTTTTGTAATTCAGAGGGATTAACTAAGAATTTTTAGTGTCACTATTTGAGGTGTCTTTCTTAGAGTTCCTCTTATTTTATTATGGGTCACCATAAGGTGATTGGGATCGAGATAGAAGGATTTTTATTGTGTTATGTTTTTTTATTTTTTTATGATTAAATAGCAATAATTTTGTCTTCAAGATCATATATGTATAGATTTTAAATTTATTTGACACCAAAAATACAAAAACACTAGTGCATAAAATTTTTCCATGTTGGAGGTGTGACTATGAATACATAAATTATAATGTCCCGGTTGCGGGAGAGATAGGTTTGAGCACCTACACCACTAGTTTTACATATGCTCAAATTATGTCTTCTTATGGGTCTGAATGGTAGTTTTTTTCTTCTATTTTTCATGTGATCACTATTTTATATAATGAAATCTTAGTTAATTCAACACCCTGTGAATTATATTTTCTTACAATGATCCATCCAAAATTATGACATAAAATATCAGAGTCCTCATGAAAGGAGGTCACCCAACATAAATAAAAGTCTATACAATAGAAAAATAATTAAATGAATATGAGGTAGGTGTTTTTTTTCCTAGAAGTGTGGTATAAAATTAATCCCAAGTGGAAAATTTAGTTTTATAGCTCTATGACCCAAGAATATCCCATGATGAGTAATAATGAAATAGAATCTTTATCTAATTCAGTAGGTGCAAAATAACTTTTTCAAATGGATACTAAATATAGAATTCATAGTAGAAGACTTCATTGAACAAGGAGGAATAATAGGAATAGTGGAAGATAAGAATCATGGATCATTATTGTGAATAATTATAAGAAATATAATGGACTAAAGGATTGCTATCAATTACATAATACCATGTAGAAATGATCTTCCAAAAATATCATGGCCAAGGAACTGGAATGAGAACACACTCCACATATCTATGTGAGTAATAGGAGTATGAATATTCAGTTTTAAAATCAATAGTTCGAGTTTGTTAATCATAAGAAACAAGATAAGGATTATGATAATATGGAATTTCTAGTTTAGGAATAAATACTCTCTATGGTTACTAATTATTCTAATTGGGATTTAATCATAAAAATTCATGATCTCAATACTAAAAAATTAGTGTCTCAGAGATTATTAAATTATTATGACATAAGGTTGGATATATGGAAGGAAGTAGTTGAAAACAAAATTTCATAGACCAAAATAATAACCCTATGGGTGAAATGAAGGGCGAGTCTTTATTGTCTAATTAATCTCAAATTTATGTTAATATGACGACTGAGAGAATGATTGGAGTTGATTTTAATTATATGTAAAGGGTGTGGAATAGGAAAAAAGATCAAAATTTTACATGCAACTTCATTGAATGGAAGATAACCCTAGATGAGTATATTCATTCATGAATAATTTTTAAGATCATATCAAAGAAGACGGGATTATAAAGGTTAATGAAATTTGTATGAAATTGTATTGGGAGATTTTTTATAATAGACTTAAGAATTACTTTAATGATTTTTAACTCTTATTGTTGTTAATGAACCTATTTCTTAATCTTGTGATCATTCCAATTTTTTTAAAAAAAATGAAAAAAATGAAATTAATTTTCATCCATGGGAGCACCCTGAACTTCACTATGAAACCTTGAATCATGTTTTCTATATGGGTCCTAATTAAATTTTAAAATAAACTTGTTTTACTATTTGAATCTTAATATTTATCTTTTAGCATTCCACCAAAAAAAAATGTCTATTTTTCTATTGTTGCCTTATTTTACATTAGTTGATTATATTAACCCTTCCACGTCATATGAAAGATCCCTGATTGATTGAAGGTTTCATCTTTTCTGTAACTTATTTTTTTCCCTTTTCAATTTCTATATTAATTTATTTGAACATATGGTTATAGAATAGTTTATGTATTTGACTATTATGTTTCATTCTGAATTTCTTAATCAATTATGATGTGTCATCAGTTTTTGTTGTCTATTATTTTTATTTTATGGTTTGTTAGTAATCACTATATTCCAAAATTACTCATGAATATTTGAGGATTTATTGGGGAATGGTTTTCAAAATATTATTTTTTATTAGGTAATTTTGGAACTATCATTAATATTTATTCAATAATAATTTAGTTATAATTAACCTAATAATGATAAGTTAATAAATTAAGTTAATAAAAAAGATAAGAATTTAATCACAATTTTTTTAATGATATTTATGTTATTTTGTGTGCATTATTTATAAGGTTTATGGATTAGTGTGGTAATTTTATATCTTTATTGTTTCTTTAATTATGAGATTAATCATATTCATAATTAGATATGTTACATAAATATGGCAATGAAAATTGAGACATGTAAATGTTTAATAAATATTGATATTTTAAATGAATATAGTAAAGGAAAATTATAAAATAATTAATTAATGTGAAATTTTCATTACATTACTAAAAATTTAGTTTATATTCATTCTATAAGTAGACTTTATATGTTTATTATTTTTTTGTTGTATTTATTATTGATACGTGTTTATTATGGTTTTGAATTGATGTGATATATGTGTAATAGAGTGGAAGATATTGTGAATGTGGTGGAATTTATGTTGTGGTTATTAAAACGGGATAGTGTGACTATTTATGAAATGTTGTTTCGGGACTGTGGTGCTCATTGTCTTAGTAACCAAAAAATTGATACATTACAGGAATCAATTAATACTATAATTATTGTGTTCTATTAAATGAAAAATATTTTTTTATGTAATTAAAAAATAAATTAATGATGGAATATTTTTATTAGGAATTTTTTTAATAGGTAAATATATTTATTCAAATTACTAATGAACCAGTGGAAGTAGAAAATTTCTAATTAAATTATGAAATTTGAAAAATAAATCATAAT
Organism: Viscum album; assembly: GCA_963277665.1. Taxonomy (NCBI): domain Eukaryota; kingdom Viridiplantae; phylum Streptophyta; class Magnoliopsida; order Santalales; family Viscaceae; genus Viscum; species Viscum album. The sequence continues at coordinate 1,149,655,633 of OY728148.1, forward strand.
ATGAATATTTTGTGGCTAGAAATATATATGGAATATTAAATATTGTTTTATCAGAATATGTTATGATGTGAACTAAATATATAATGAAAAATAATTCAGGAATATATAAGGTAGTGAAAACGTATTGATAAGATTTTGTGGGGTGTTCTGTGGATATGATGGAGTTTGTTTTTATTTTGTATAAAATTAGTTGTTTTTTATGTGTAGTGGATAAATTTGTAGTTATAGTTTTATTGTTCTATGTAATAAACCAATAATTTTAGGTTATATAATATAATATATCAATTATAGTTATTATTAAATTGTATGAACCACCTCTTTACTGAGTTAATGTAACCAAATCCAAAATATTGTTTTTCATTCTAGGATTTCTCTCTAATATTTTTGATGATTTTGATACATATCAATGACTAATAACCCTAAACTACCCTCTCTTATTAATATAGTAAATCAAAGGGTCTATATTTTGATAAACACTAAATTTTCTATTTTACAAATAGTAATACACTCAGAGGTTATTTTTAGTCATCAAGAATAATTTTTATGGTCTTCTAGACATGATAGGTTGATTATTAGATTCTAGGGGCTTCAATTTTTTTTGAATATTATTCTATTGTTTTGGTAGTCATGTTCTTTTTATGAGTGTGGTGAGGTGACTTTTATGGAGAGGTAGTGGAGTCGATATTCAAAACAGTAATTCTTTTGAGTTCCTATATCACGATGTATATCAATTTTATTTGGATATTATATTGATTTGAATGGATCATTGAATGACTGTGGTGAAGTTCTTCTTTAATAGGGATAGAAAGAGAGGATGAATTCCTATATTGGTTTTCATAGAGTCATCTGGCCAATGTGTATTGGTTTTAACTATGTATAACCCAAAATGTATTAAGATGAAAAACATTCATCTAGATTAATAGATTTACATTTTTTCAGTTTACATTTTCCTTTTTTCATGTGTTGAGGTTGTCACACCATTTTGAAGACTATATTAGTGATCAAGGATACCTAAATAAATCTTGTAGAATCCCTGTAGATTTTTAGATTGACACATATTCATAGAAATGAAAATACCCGTATAAACTATATTAATTATGTTTGATATTTAATTTTTTATAACTGGAATAACATAGGTTGATTGACACATCTAAAAAGCCTCAGTTTAAATATTTTTCCAAAAATCTTTCATGTTGAGGATAAATATGGATAACTACTACCCTTACCCACTCCCTTTTACATATGTAGTAGATATACATGTATATGATAGTTGTGGTGGATTATTGATATAGGATATGTAATCATATGGGTTTTTCATTCAATAATATAATATAACTATAAAATTATTTCATGGTTGTTTAATGTTATAGTATGTATATGTATTAAGTTTACAATGACCTATAATAATTATATTGGGTTTTTAATATATGTTGTAATTTGATAATATATATTTTTTATATTTGTGGTTTGTAATTTGTATTTATATTACAATAATATTTTGGTGATTATATGTAGTTGTGGATATGATTGTGTGGGTATTGTTCTGGAAGATTAGAGAGGAGGATCATTATAACTTTTGAAAATAATAGGAAAACCAAGACATATGTTTTAGGTTGTAATTTTACTAAATTAGTGGGAATGTTTAATAAAATTAACCTTATTCTATATATTAATTATATACTTTTATACCGGCTTATCTATTATACCAGGTGAAAAACCCTTTGTATGTGTATTAATATTGATGATCTATTATAGGAAGCAAGCAGATTCCACTCAGTGTTCATGGTGGCCCTAATATGATTCTTCCAACTTTTAAAGATAATTTTTTAGGAGGCTCATTATGAGTAATTTTACATTCAATCGAACACTGTATGTATATATATATTCTAAAACTATGTGATGGTGATCAATTTTAGAATTATTAGTTTGTGGAGGTTGTTTAAGTGTTTTTGGTACCTATGATCACTATTTACATAGTTCAAACTATCTTCACACATTTTTGTATCAACTGTATGAAATTTCATTTAGTATTGTCATTTTATTTGTTATTAAATAGTTTATTGGATTATTCTTCTAGTTGATGTGAATAATTTATTGTAGTCCCTCTAACATATACATGTGTAAATGTTTATTATTTTTAATTAAAATGTATCTTGAGTATAATTCCTCCAATATATATATGTTTAACACACTCAGTTTTACTACAAAACCTATAGCAAACTGTAGGTGGAATTTTGGGGTCACTACCATATTCACTACAACCATAGGAGGGGTGAAATAGGTGGATGGTCTTGAAAAACATGTATCAACATTTTTTTTGAGATAAGACACATATTATGAGATTATAAGCCAATGAGGGACTCATGGTTGGTTGAGAAATAAAATCATTTAATATTTATAAATGATATAATCAAGGGTGTATAACTAAAACATGGGATTTTAGGTTCTTTGGTGTCTGACTTATGGTCTGTAGGTAATATAAAACTAAAATTGAGGTCATAATTCATTTAGTTTGGATAGATATGTTTTGATCTTGCACATGATTTTCAATGGCTATGATTGAGTTATGTAGATAATTGGAAATAATTTGAATATTAATTATATATACATAAGGGTAGTATATTAAATGTATTGGAAGAAACAAAGATTTACTACAATGAATATTTGGATCCTAATTGGTGTCTTCATTAGGTTCATGACATAGAAAATCAGAAGGATGCACCAAAAAGTCATTAGATAATTGAAGAAGATGGTGATGATACTTATAGGAAGACATTTTTTGTGTTCCAACAACATAGAATAGAGACGTATCTAGTATCTTTTTCAAATCATGAGACCGAGCGTTGATTAAATTAGGTGTATATTTTTGATTTTTTTACAATCCATTAGGATTGGAATCCTCACACTATCAGTATATAGTGAAGATCCTCTCAACAGTGTTGGGATTGGTTCCAATGTTATTATAATTAATCATAAGCTCTATAGGATATGTTTTTCTATCAGTTTTCTGTTGAGTTTCCTTTATAGAGAATGATTAAAACACACTAGTGGGAGTGGTTCTCTTATTTTAAAGGGATTTATAAATAGTGTTATTCCATTTTAGTAACTATAATATTATTTTTTAGACATCCTCCCATATTAATAGTGTAGAGTGTGGAATTTTGAGGTGTAGTTGCATCCTAAAATTCCTCACCAATTCACCCAATTCACATTTCTAATGTAAATCAATCTGTTGGTGAGGGAAGGGGTTTTCTATAGAATGATAACTCAAACAATATCACCATTGCAATGAATTATATAATACTACTTAATTAGAATATATATGACATGATGTTATGAGATTCCATGTATGTTAATTTTTTACATAGTGGATTGTTGGATTTGGGTCTCGTTATCTCATTTCATAGGAGCTAGAGGTTCTAAAATATATATATGAAAATCATACATTATTTAATTTTCCTATAATGAAGACAACATTTGGGGCTTCGATTATTTTCCCTTTCCTTATTTTCAGTCAGGAGATGGTGGACTATAGTATATTAATCCATTTCTATAGTATTCCTCGAGGAAACAACAACTATACGATGCTACATGATTTTGTTAGTGGTGACAAGATGGAATTGGTAGATTATATTCCCATTATTCCCCTAATACTTAGGTACACAAGTCAGTGTGAAATAATGGTGGTTCTCATCATTAAATTGAATGATGTAAGGGAATAATATATGATCAACTAAACATTATAGTGTTTTCTCAAAATGTGATCCATACGTCTTTTGATATACCATCTATCTAGTAGCTATCTGGCGGTTTGATTTACAAAATTTTGGTGTTATGTACTAATTCAACATAAAAACCAATTTCATATCTCCTGAATTGTAGGGGAGTGGATTCCTATCTCCTTAGTGTTAATTGTGTTAATTGGAGAACAAGTTATCTTGTATTATGTTTATATATATTATGTGATAATGTTAGTTATGAATTAGTAAACAATATATTTATTATGTTTTATAACCCAACCTAATGATTTCATCTACATCATGAACTAGGTGTATTAATTAATTTATTGGATTTATTTTTTTGTTATATATTTATATACATTATTATCATTGATATACTTTTCTATTAATTTATCAGCGGGACCATCACATGGGATAGTTAAATTTTTATTTTGCATTATCTAACATGATAGTGATATTGTTTTAATTGATTTAGTTTCATATAATAGTGTTTTAGTGATTTGTAGAAGAGAATCCTATTTTATTTCTAGAATTTGTTCTGAAACAACCCCCTCAAACAAAAATCATTTTTTGGAAATAGTTAAGAATATTTTCTTCTTCAAGACCAAAGTATAATTATATTATGGTAAATTTTGAGTTAAAACTATGAATTCAGATATATTATTTCTTATAAAGATGTTCTTTTAAAAAAACTATGTACTCTTTTGGTTCTATAAATTTTTTCTCATAGAAGTTGGATGGATGTTTGAAATTATGTACCTTACATCATTTATAGAGCAACGTTAGAGTGATAAACCGTTATTCCATTCCAAAGAGTGGTGATATAATCAATTAGTTAAAGAGATACATATGGATATAATAGATTTAGGGTTGGTAATTTTCTCATAATATGATGTTGAAATTCAAATATACCCCAAATACTACCATCAAGTGTTATTATGGTTTCTTATGTTTTTGAAAATTTCCTTCATTCTAAAAAAATTTCATCTATATGAGATTTATTGTAGGGGTTGAATTATGTTTAATCATTCACATTAGGCATGTCATTTTATAACAGTCACCAACATGTTCTACTCATCATGACATAAACACACAATTAATCTCATATCCCTGATGACACATGTAAATACATTCCAATTGTAGGTGTTCATAGGGAAACTAGTTCAATGACACTTAAGAATTCACATTTGTCGAGATGGTGGGATGTTGGTCTAATGAAGTTATTTTGGTGGGGGTAACTATTTCATATTCAATGACTCTCTTATGGATTTAACTTATTTTGGAAAATCCTTTTTTCATCACCATGTCGATGTGACAAAAATCGACTAGATTAAATAATCAATTACGAAAATATATGGGTTTAGAATAAAATTTATATATATGAGGATCTCCATCAAGAGTATAATTTTATGGATGGGTTATATATTCTATAATCATTCATTAGAATGATGTTATTTTTAATATATGAAATGGGGAACTCTAGAGGTGTGTGACTTAGAGAAAGTTAGAAAATGGGACCTAGAAGGGCTATGGTCTCCATGTTGGATATGAACCTATAGGGAATTTTCCTTGGAGAAAATATGTTGAATGTGGTTTTGGGTTTTCACATTAGGGATGCTTCCTATGTATCATAATTATTGTATAATCAAAGCCCATTTAGTTTGGTATGGTTTGGTATTATACCATATAAGAGCCCCATTTGACTACATATTGTTGGGTCTTATAATCAGGAGGGTACCCAATGGGTTTTGGAATTATTAGGATGTCATTATCACTAATAATCTCTATGCCAACACGATTCATTCTTAGTGTGAGAAATAGGTGGAAGTAGTTGATCTAAAGAGCACAAGATCCACATCATCCCCTAGTGAAAAAATATTGTCCCAAAGCATGTGAGAAACGGTATTAATGTTACCATCACCTCACTTGTTCTAGTACCCTGGGGAGGCGAATAAGAGAAATATTTGTGCCTACTACAACAAAGACTATAGGCTTACTCTTGGAGGGATGCCTTGGACCAGATGGGGCATACTCATAAGAGAATTACCATTTTAATTATTCACCATCATCTCATTATCATTATATGAGGTATCTTATTATTTATGAAAAAGTAATAAAATGTATTCTACTGGTAGAATTGTATGTTTTTCATATACTGTATAATAAAATTTAAATTTATTTAGCTTTCACTATAGTAGCAATGTTAAATGTCATATTGAGGGGACAATGATAACACAGTTTTATCTTCATATTTCATGGACGATTACCTCACATTTTAACTTCATTTAAGGGGGATGAGTTCCATATAATTTAATGTCATTTGGTCTGGGAGACTTGGAGTGATATTCCAAAAAATAAATATTGTTAGACTAGTGAAAGAACACCCCTATTTGGTAAAATCATGAATTGGATTCGAGTGATGGGGTAATAGGAGATTCATGAGGAATCATTAACTCATGGTACTCATGTAATCCAATAGGAGAGTATCAAATCATATCACAGTAATGGAACTAAGAGGAATTTGTCTACTCAAGACATTTGAGGGACAATAGAGTAGTTTCTCAACTCATGGAATTATACATAGTGATTGTTAAAGCTAAATAGGCCATAACTGAAAATGTGTTCAACCAATCCCAAATATTTCAGGGCCTGACTCTCCATTTTTCATTGAGTATATTTATATAGGATCATCTATGAAGGGGAATCTGGAATACAGTATCCTTGAAGGAGCATCCACGAAGTAATATTCATGAAGGGTATGTCCACATACGAGTAGGTTGCATAGGATCATTCACCATGGGGAATAAATGGTCATCCAAAAAGGGTCTGGAGACATAGGATCTCACCACATAGGTTTGGTTGTGTAAGAGATTCGCTAAATTATTACATATGTGGGTTGTCATAAAATCATAGCCTATAACAAAAACAAGAAGGGGGTCTATGAATTTTTTCATCCTATAGTTCTAGGCATGAGGCTCTATAATGTTCCCCCTGCATAAGGATTATAGGATGGAATCTTCAAAGGGGTGTTTGTGTCTCATATCTCATTTCTATGTAATGAGATATCATTCGAGGTCTCATATTTTGTTTCTATTAGATTTCATTTATAGGGGAATAGAGAGACCAATTACTAGGATTATCGGTCATCCATTTTGTGATGTAGGAATTTTTTTCATAGGGGCTGAATTATGGATTCCACATCGCCCAAAAAATTTCACTTTCAGTGAAAAAATCACCACCCCATTCTGAATTTTTTTTATCATTTAGAAGGGTGGGAATTCATCGGGGTAAATAATTAGTATTCCATCCCCCAAAAAAATTGGGTTTCATTCATGGGATCCAACAGTACCGTCTCATATTGTGAATGATTTCATTTGTGGGATGTCTCAAGGAGAAGAGAAACACCATGTAGAATGATATTCCACATAGCGATTTGTCAATAAAGACTGTAGTCCTCCTTCAAGGCATGACCTCTTTGATCATATTCTTTTAACTCTTTATTTTATTTCATCCCATTTCAAAATTCATCGAAATGATTTCACCTTGCATGTAGAGTTTTTTTACCCAAAATAAATTTATTTTTTATTAATTTAAAATCCATGTTTATGGAAATGACAAACAATATGTTTTTCATGATTATTGACTAGTATTTTCTTATTTTTCTAAATTAAATTCATCAACCATATTTGGATTTATGAAGATAATTTAGAGATTCATTGATCCATTTTGGAGGTATCGTTGATGCAATCAGTTATATAGGATGTAATATAATTGTATACTCTAGATATTTATAGTGCATTCCTTATGATATATTGTGTCTTAGTTGGGATAATCATATCATCATTCAATTATCAAGATGTGTTTGAATTTTTTATAGCCCATTAATTATTTTATGTATTGTTGAATCATTGGTAAAAAAATCTATAACTAGCGGGGTGTTACTGATTTCTAATAGATTGTGTCATATATTATAGTATTCTCTAGAAATTATTAGGATTCTGTAATGAAAAAATACAGTAAGGCTTTGCAGGTTTATATTAATTGGAATTTAGTGATTTTTAATATTTTTATATAACCTAGAGGAAGGGACTATGATTAAAATATTATTTAATGATTGATACACTTACTTAGGTAGTTTTTTGATATAGTAAAGAAAAATTAAAACCAGTGGGTATTTAATTTAGTAACTCTATAAACGTAACTTTTTTTATCCATTATCTCAAAATTATCTCATTAGTGATTTCCATTAATGGAATAGAGACATTATCACATCAATGAGAATTTTATGGTCATCACATTTATTTAGATTTTTTGAATCCTATTCTCTAATAGTGATTTATACTTTTGAAATAAGTGGTTGATTAAATTGGTATAGTATTATGACATTTATAAATCGTATACATCATGAAAATTGAATGTTGTTAATGATTTACAAATTAGGATGTCACATGGTACTATAATTCCCGAATTTATGGATTATTTGAGAGTGATGGAAAATATTATAGAGTTCAAAGCTGAAATTATTGAATGAACTGTTAGGGAGTGTCTCTACTTTCTTAATGTGTTTTTCTCCACTTTATAATAGGTGGAAGAATATCATTTGTTAGATTATGATGTAAATTTATTATGGGATTATATTATTTGTAGAGATTCCCATATGTGATATTCTTTTCATATTAAGGATAATGTGTCCTTCCAGAAATGGTAATTAATTACCACAATTTTAATGACCCAAATGTGGAGCCACTCAACTCGTGCCTCGTACTCGGTTCGCCACATGACCTCAAACACATTTCCCCAAACGCCAGAGGTTTTTGACTAGAAGCGAGGCCCTTGGTGAGTCATCGGGGAAACTATGGCTTCATTTGGTAAAGTATACAACGAAAGGATATACATAAACAATATCAATATAAGTAAAAAACGAACGACAACTGAAACCAAATAGCAGAAGCAATGTATAATATAATAATGATGTAGCGTGGTACTTGTAACTATGGAAAGCAGTAAACAAAGAAACGTGCTGAAATACAACAGAAACCAAAGTACTAAAATTAAACAGTAAACTCCAGCAGCATTGCAAGCCTATGATCAGTCCCATGCTCTCCATCTCTAACTAGAAATCAAGTACCTAAAGTAGAAGTTCTACAATCCTTATCCACACCTGTATCCATATAACTTTTTTGGGCTGAAAAGTAGAACCCAAACAGGGTGTGAGACTGATCCTAGTAAGAAACCTCCACAAGATCAGTTCCCTACTATCAGTGAGCAATATAGAAAAAGTAATGGAAATATATGCACCTGAGAAACAGGAGTACACTCAAGTAAAAAATCCTAAAAATCTCCATTAACATTCATTTATTAATTTAATTCAATCATTAAATTGCCAACTAAGGAATCTAGAAAAGAGCTCTATATTCCCAAGGCAAAGCAAGTAACAAAATAGGTATCTCAGCAGACTACCTATACAGAAAGCAGTACAAAACCCAACCTTGTTCTTTGGATTGGTGGACTAGTGACAACCAACCAAACAAGATTCACACTGACTCTCTGGGTGGCTCATATTGAAAGACCCCACTAGTCAAGTAATCATACAAAGGCACAAACGCTCTGGGAAGCTCTCACCATCAATTCCCATATGGTCTTACAACGATATCTATCGACTCTATGAGGACACACTTATGTCTAATTCCCCCTATAGTCTCGATACATAACTGAGGACACTCTCAAGAAGCACAAAGTCCAATTCTTGTAGGTCCTACGAATGATACTAATTTATAATAGACTCTATAGGGAAGCCCTTAATCAACAATTCACTCTTTAGTCTACCACACTAGGTTCAAACAGCCCTGATCAGTCTAGTCATGTGTAATCGAATGTCAGCAGCCCTATGTAAGTTCAATAACTACTTGGCTAATAGCTACAATGCATCAACAGCATATAAACAGTAGGTAAAACATGCAATCAAATATATCAAGGCAGGAAATCACTGCAACAATGTCTGCCTCACAGGAAACCTAATCCAAACGGCGATAAACGACCAAAACAAGGGAAAAACACATTGGGTGATCCTAAAACATGCTAACAAGAAATAATTATTCATCTAATATCCTCATGCACACAAGAAATCTAAGGCAGATAATAATACAGGATCAAAACCCTAACTGGGGATACCTAAAACATGGGAAGATGACACTTTTTGAACAAAAACTCAAAAACATTCAACGCAAGGAAACAAAACAGTTACCTTGATCCTAGTAGATCGATATACTTGAACCTTGGCCCGTGAAATCTGAAAAAACTTCTAAAATTTTCAACCTCAGATAACTCACATGAGAGAAGGAATAAGGAAACGTGGGAAAAGAAGAACTAAGAACTCACCGCTGTGATTCTATTGCAACCAACGGTGTTCGATTAGGATAACCAGTGATGGATCAGCGGATTAGAGAAGATCTATGGTCGTACCCTCACTCTTAGTTGAAGAAGGTGGAGAAGAAGACATTTTTGGGGTTAAGACATGACCCTGGTCTGTTTAACGAAAAAAGGACATGGAATGTACTTTTGGAGTACATGACATGTACTAAGAATTTATTTAATCCTCTTAATGAGGCCTCTAAATCACCCTTTCATGGCCGTGTGTGTGGCCATGACAGGGCCATCACACGGCCTTGAGCGACATCAATGTACACGGCGTGTACTCATAAAGTACATGGTGTGTACTTTGAAAATTTCCATATTTTTACAAATATTCTTCTTTTTCTCAAAAACTACTATAAAAGGAAAATCATTCTTGAAAAAAAGTCTTGAGTTCATACAAACATACCCCCTTAAAAAAAATTTGTCATCGAATTTTCCTAGCGCGAAGCAGAAGAAGAAACTGCAAACAACTCTATCCACTATGATCGCATATCGGCATCCCTCTCCCAAGTCTCATCCTGTACACGGACGTGCTGCCATAGCACCCGTACTAGAGGAACAGACTAGCCACATAGTACCTTTTCACTACGATCAACAATCCTGATAGGATTCTCCTAGAATGATGTATCTTGTTCCAGCTCAACCTCCTCAGGTTGAGAAACATGAGATGAGTCTAAGAAATAGCGTTGAATCTGAGAAACAAGGAAGACATCGTGCATAGCCTGGTACCTCTGAGGTAGCTACAACCTACAAGAATCCATCCCAACTCTCTCCAGAACCCCAAACGACACGACGTATCTCGGTGAAAACTTACCCTGACTCCAGATCCTCTTGTGTCCCAACCTCAGATTAACGCGTAGGAAAACCTAATCTCCTACCTTGTACACAAAAGGCCGGTTCCACTAATCATCATAAGATTTATTCCGAGACTATGCAGTAGCCATCCTCTTCCGAATCAACTCCATCTATTCTTTGGTCACCTAAACAAGATGAACTCCCAGCATAACTACCTCTCCAGCCTCCATCCAACACAAGGGTGATCCACACAGTCTACCGTACGAAGCCTCGTAAGGTTCCATTTGAATAGTTACTTGAATACTATTATGGTAGGAAAACTCCACTAGTGGTATATGTATCTCCCAAGAACCTCCCAAATCAAGGGCGCTTGCTCATTTCATGTCCTCAAGCACCTGAATTGTGCGCTCTGACAGGCCATCTATCTGGGGATGGTAAGCTATACTAAGAAGTACCTGTGTACCCAAAGCTCTCAGTTTCCCTTGCCTAAAATGCGACATGAAGCAGACATCCCTATCTAAAATGATATAACTTAGTACCCCATGAAAGCGTACAATCTCACGGATGTACAACCATCCAAGACCATCAACACTGAAGGTCTCTTTAATCGGAAAGAAGTGATCAACCGTCGTGATCCTATCAATGAAAACCCATACCGCGTGATTCCCTCATGGCGATCTCAGTAACCTTGTCACAATGTCCATCACGACATCATTCCACTTCCACTCGATAATGGGTAGCTATTGTAAAATCCATGTTGGTTGCCGGTGCTCCGCCTTCACATGCTGATAGGTGGAACACCTCATGAAAAATCCAACAACACCTCTCTTCATGCCTGGCCACCAATAATGGTGGTGTAGATAACGATACATCTTGTTGACACTAGGATGAACTACCCAAACTAAAGAATGATAGTCTCGCATCAGATTTTCTCATATATCTTATGGCACCCATACGCGTCCCAGGAACAACAAGTTCTCACCCTCGCCTACAGTCCATCCGGGAAGAGGGTCCTCTCCTGAGACGCATTCCCGTAGGACTAGTCCTTTAGAATCAGATAGTTGTCTCATTTGAACTCAGTCAATAAGGGTATAGGTAACCACTACAGATGAATGAAAAGTCTTAACCATTCTGTAGTGAAACTCCAAAGGCATATTAGATAACATATCCAAAAGTTTCCACTTGATACTGGCCTCCTGAACTACCTGTATCTGTGCCCCCCTGCTCAGTTTTTTTGCCACATCGTTCCCCTTCCCAAGCGTATAATCAAGCTCTAAATTTAAACACTATAGGTACACAACCCACCTCCGCTATCTCAGATTCAAGTCATGCTGCATGAAGATATACTTGAGTCTCTTCTGGTCATTATATACCGCAAAATGCTCTCCCAGAAGATAATATCTCCAGCAACACAAAGTAGGAACAACTACAGCCAACTCCATTTCATGTGTAAGATAATTCCTCTCATGTGGCCTCAAATGCCGAGATCCATATGCAACAACACGATCCTCCTGCCTAAGCACTGCTCCAAGCCCGATTCCAGATGCATCACAGAAAACTGTATAACACTTTCCCAGCTCTGGAAAAACTAGAATCGGTGCTAAAGTCAATCTCCCCTTCAGATCATAGAAGGCTGAATCGCAGGCTTCTGACTAAACATACTTCACCCCTATTGACGCTCCTTTTCTTCACAGAGTCTAAACGTATGAAAAGAGAAATGCCTTAGCATAAAGGGATTAATAATTTGAATACAACATAAAAAATATACAATGTAATGGACAAGGATTCATTTACACTTGGGTCGCACATGTTCCATCAATGTCACACAGGTATATGTGCACGATGCCCAGTGGTCGTGCAGGTGACTTGTGCACCTTCTTTGAAATTTATCCCAGGGTCTCTCTAGCCTATAAATACCCCTTTGGGCCCCCCATTTCGAGGAAAAATAATTCTAGAACCTCAAATTTGAGCTCCCAACACCCTAGTGTCTTATCAATGCTTCTGAACACTTCTAAGGTAATTTATTACATAAAATAAAAGATCTTAAGAGGTGGGGGGGAAGGCCTAAGTGTTGAAACTCATCAACACTTGCACACCTTGGTGGCCAGCCCTTAATGGAAATGGCCACACTTGCACGCCGCCTTACCCCTTCAATATAACATGTGCACCTCTCTTCTAGAAGTCTCTAGGGGTAGTATTAAAGGCTTGATCCAAGTCTCGCCTAAGTTCTACCCTACTGATTGACCGTCGCGCAAGTACCCATGTGTCGCGCAGGTACACCTGCACGACCGGGACTTGCGCGGTTACGCAACACTTGCGCATCCATGCAGGACTTGCATGACACCTTCTTTTTGGGTGCCCCTACTTCCTATTTCACCTATCCTATGTTTATCCACCTTTCCACTTCAATATTAAGCCTTTAGAACTCTCTCCATATCCATTTATGGCCTGATTTCCTTGTTGGATTCCCTATCTGAAAGGAACTCTGTGGAATATCTCTCAAAACCTAGTGATTTACACATCTCTACATCACTAAAAGATAGAGAGTTCATTCATTCAACCTCGTCATTTAAAATGAGAGAATCCTTAACCTCAGCCTCCATTTCAGGAATAAGCCCTATATCCTCATTAATCAGGGCATCCTCCTCAGGAGTAATCCCCAGTCATAATTTTCCAAATCTGGGCTTCCTTTTCAGAAGTAATCCCCAGTCTCACAGTTCCTATATATGGGAATCTTCCTCAGGAGTAATCCCCTTCCTTAATTCCCTTAACATGGGATTCCTTTTCAGTAGAAAGCCCCAGTCTCAAATATGGGAATCCTCTTTAGGAATAAGCCCCAGGCCCCTTAAATTTTCAAATCCCATTCACCTAGGACTCCTTCTCAGGAGTAATCCCCAGTCTTAATTTGTCTTAACCAGTCTTAATTTACTATTATCCGGGTTTCCTTCTCAGGAGTAAACCCCAATCATATGTCCCTTCCTAACTTGGGCATTTTCTTTAGGAGTAACCCCATGATTAGAGTATCCAAATTTCCATAAATCACATATACCTTTACGGGCCATGTTCCTGGATTTCTTCCCTGAAGTAAATCTTAATATTCATCTATTTGGGAAGTCATCCATACATAATCCCAACATCATTTCTTATGATTGCATCTTTCATGGCACAATTGTCTAGTTTTTACCGATACCCCTTGTTTCTCACACCGAGCATGACTCACACCACTACTACAAATATGGCATATAATAGCGCAAAAAACGGAGATTAACAGCGCTAAAGCACTGTTAATATCGGAAAAGATAGGGGGGTCTCATTTATCAGTGCTCAAAATAGCACTGATAAAGGGGGGTCCCTATAGCAGTGCTAAAAATAGCGCAGATAAAGGGGGACTTTTATCAGCACTAAAAAATGCGCTGATAAAAGTGCCCCTTTATCAATGCTAAGCATGCACTGATAAAGGTAGTATTTATCAACACTATTTCTAGCACTGATAAATGTATAATATATCAGCGCTATTTTGAGTGGTTATAAAAACTAACTTTATCAGCGCTCAAAATAGCATTGATATATTATCAATTTATCAGTGCTTAACTAGCGCTGATAAAGGGCAATGATCTTATCCAAAACCAGAACCTGCATAGAACCTTCCCAGCACCTGCACACATTACAGAACCTACACAGAGTCCAAACAAAACATGCACACAGCACACACAACACCCACACACAAAGCACAGATGAAAAAAAATGATACATACATTTACTTGAAATCATGAATACAAAACAACACACTTCTATATACATTTAAAACAATGTTTAATTTAGTTACAATTACATTTTTACAACAAATAGTTAAAAAACAATGATGTTCCATCCTTTTTTACATCCATCTGCTCTATAAAATTATCATCCATGGCGGAAGTTTCCGAAAAAAGCATTCGAACTGAGGAAAAATATTTCACCTACATAATAAAACAAATATTATGTTATTAATACAATAATGAAATAATGAATGGGGTTGCAAAATGAAATTATACTAGTGAGGCACAAAACATAAAATAACCAATTAACAAAATTGGTGCATGGTTAGGGCTAATCATCTATAATAATCAAATGTCCCAATGTTTAGTAGAACATGATCTATTTAATGATTCGAGGGGGAATAGATAAACCAACATTTTGGTTCTAAGGTTATGATGGTCTCACATTGATGGTTAATGGTTTGTCAAATAATGTGATGAACTTGTGTAAGGTATGAGTAATTGGGGAAGTATCTCTATATGGTTTATTAATGGATTGTAAGCCTCTAAATGAAACTATATGGATTATAAGTGTGTGTATATTGATTCCCACATTGTTGGAAAATGATTTATTTTACCCTTAGGCCTAATAATTCACTTAATTAATGAGTGGAATTAATAAATTTTCACTATCAACCATTAAAGCGGTTTACCCTCATATATCCCTCATTCCACTCAACAAAATCCTTTACACGCACTCTCCTCCTTCTCCCTTCCCCCATGGGATATCTCCCTTACTTTTGAGATAAATCAAATATTATCAATTACATTAAAAGAGTGGTGGAATATCTTCTACCCTATTATCCTCCTCTATTGTATACCAATGATGGGCCTTTTGAAATGACATTAAACCTTGGATATATACCTATAGCCACAGTTTAATACCATGGCTATATGTCCCCTCATTCCATAAAAAAGAATCACCCACGCCCCCTTCCCCCGCACACCACCAACACACTGCCCACCCCCTAGCACACCCCCTATCCCTGCACACTCCCTGCCCCCTAAACGCCCCCTGCCCCTTCCCCTGCACACCCCTAGCCACTGCACTTCCCCCTGCCCATTTCACACCCCCTTCCCACCCCCTACATATTTCAAAAGAACCCAGCACACCCCCTACCCCTTCCCCCACCCACATTTCCGCCTTCCCCCTCCCCCAGAAAACCACCCCTACCCAGCACACCCACAGTTTAATACCATGTCTATATGACCGCCCATTCCATAAAAAATAAGCACCCATGCCCCCTTACCCATCCAACCCCCTACACAGTGCCCACCCCCGAGCACACACCCTATCCCTACACACTCCTTGCCCCCTAAACAACCCCTGCCCCCTTCCCCATCACACCCCTACCCACTGCACTTCCCCCTTCCCATTGCAGACCCCCTACCCACCCCCTAAATATTTCAAAAGAACCCAGCACACCCCCTACCCCTTCCCCCAACCACTTTTCCCCCTTCTCCCTCCCCTAGAAACCCACCCCTTCCCTCTCGCCCTATCCCCTGCACATCATAAATAAAATAAGTTGTATGGAAATTGTGCTCAATTTACATTATAGACATCATATATATCAACACATTCTCATGTACTTTCATTCAATCTAAATACACATATATAGACTCTCTACATCGCATAAGGAAACCCTCTTTAAAATTCGCAAACACATTAAATCCATTTTAAAACACCCATCAGACAAATTTCTCATTTATTCAAACACATTTAATGGACTTAAGCATGAAAATACACAAGAAATGCAACTGCATTCATTTTAAAAATAACATTCAAGTCTATACACACCCCAAATTCCTTTGATAACACATTTTTAACGACACAAAAATTTCATATAGTACACTTAACAAGCAAATACAACATAATAAAATCATCATATAATGTAAAAGCATAGAATCACCTACATAAAGCATGGAATATTCCGAAATCTGCTGGAAAACATAAAACCACACCACCACAATACCTTAATAAGGACTGATTAAACATTAATATTGAATATATTAATGGAAACCCATGTTTAATTGTGGTATTCAATGAGTTTAACATCCCATAAGGATAGAGGTTCATGATTTAATGTCTTACAGAGATGTAAGACCTGGGTGGATCAAAACACTTATAAAGGTGGATCAGATAGGTACATCTCTAGGAGGGAGCACCTGAAATGTTTACCTGATAGATGGATCAAAACGCCCAATGAGGTCTGACCCATGTGTGGTTAATCCCATAAAGGTAAGGTTTCTCATTTTGAAGACTTATTCATATTCCACTAAGGGAAATACAAGAGGAAAAATAAGCGAAGGTGTACCCTAGTGAGGGGGTCACCATGGTTTACCATTGGTTGGGATTTAACCTCATGGAGGCTTCCTACGTATTCTATTTAGAATACAAGGATCAAAATCCATATATTTAAAAGATATATGTTGTGGATATTACCAATGGTTATCTTCCCTTCACACTATAAATAATATTGGTTTGATTAGTATGTGTTTTGTGGGGATTTTGCATTGTCAGATTCTCAGGTTTTTTCAAGAGTAGCAATGGGATTAATGGGAAATGCGTGCTAAGATGGACCATGTGAATGGATTGATCATTGTAAAGAGGCACGAAGCACAAAAAACATGTGGAGATGTCTGTAAACATTATTTATGGTGGCCATGGGGCTTATCAGACTCCCCATACCTTCCACAAACACCTCAAAACATCACGAGGACCAGATTCTACATGATGGTTCATCACAGGGTTGATTTTTTTAATGATGTACTGGTCGTTTGAGCTTGGATTTCATCTCAACCAGCCTTTCTCTTACTTGAATTATCCTAGGAAACATATTTTGGTTCCAAAAAATCCCTCAACGATACTGATTATCTCATGCGTCAACCTATAAATAATTGTCGATGTCAAACAACAACACATGTGCTCAAATACAAGTTCAAACAAACGAGATATAGAAAATGGATTTTGTTGATCCTAGGTGGTTTCTTCGTTCACCCCATATGCACTGCACACCATCATGCCTTACTTCAATATTGATTTGTTCAAAGATCAATAATATGAATCCAGGGATAGAAAACATTGTGTAATAAAATATGATTTCAATACATCAGAGCATTCTCAATTCACCAAAGAAGTTTGGAGGATAATCAATGATCATATATAGATAACATAAGTGGTAGGAATTAACCTTCATCCTATTTGTGTTCAATCTTCCATCAGGTATGTTGCCCATTTGTTTCTAAACACATGTATATCATCTTCTAAATATGAGTTTCTGTGGCAGTCATAATAGTACTGAAAAAATATAAATACATAAAGGATTAATAAATATTTTAAATGAACTCGTAATTATTTTCAAAAATACCTCATCAGGGATGCTAATTTGTTGATGAAATACGATCTCTTTCATAAATTTTCAAACATAATAACAACAGTCCTTTCCGTTTGTTTGTTTTGGACACTACAGAAACGTCGACAACAATAAGTAATTTGTTTTGATACGTGTTTGGATAGTGCAATGTTATTATATATACCCAGATACATTTCTAGTTGTAGATATTGTAGGCATGCTCATCCTTATGCTTTGGATTCATTCCATGCACTAGTCGATATTGATGCACCGCCCTATCGTAACATAATCCTCATTAAAAGATACTATAAATTATACAACTAGATGTTTTGTTTAAAAATGTTGGATCTAGTGTATTACAAATTAACAAACACCATCATGCATGGACGGTTTGTTGGATATCCGTGCGTGGAATCCAGAAAATAAATCTTTGGAGTATCCAAATTGACTGTAATCTGCATCCAATGCTCCCTAAAAATACAAAAAGGAATAAGTAAAGAAATAAATGAAAATATAGTTGATATGATTAAATTGTATAGTTTTACCCCTGCATCGTTGGTATTAAAAAGAGTCTATCATCTGTAATTTTTTTTCAAACGATTTGAGCGGGGATGTCATTATTGCAGCCTATTTAACAGAATCTATTTCGTCTTTTGAAGATTTGGTGTGAGGACTAACGAGTCCAAATTTTTTTTCGTGGGGAAATCCCTTCAATTGTTTTTCATATATACGTCTGTGACAAATATAAAATGTATTTATTCAAAATTATCTGAGTATATCAGCTTTTGTAAAATCAAATCATGAAAACATACCTCATGTATACATTTACAACTGAGGTGCCTAGCCATTCATACTTGAGAAGTTCATTTTCATTTTCAACACTAATTAAATATGATATCTCCTCTCCATACATATCTTTTTCAAAATCAACTATGTGAGTACTGTCATCTTTCAACTTTGTATCCACATGAGCCTGCAATGATATTAACTGTGGATATAGAAAGGGCGGGGTGAAGGTGCTCTCATTAGACCGTTTCAATAAGTTTGTTGATCCTTGAGATAGTTTTGAGCCGATATTTCGTTTCACCCCATAGTCTTTGTCATTCTATAATAACAGTCATCTGTTTAGACCTTTTTTCATTAAATGTTACAGGTTCATCTTGGAAAATAAATTAGAAATGAATACCTTTTTGTCGACATATTTTCTTACAAGAACTGTCGGCCATGCGATGAATGTTCCAATAGCTTGTTCAACTGTATAAATGTCATCATCATCATTTAGAATAGGTAGCTCATAACTCGGCTCATTAGCTACGTTAATTGACACTGTAAGATGATCTTTTGGAAGCTGTCTGTTGTGTAGCATGTCATTTTTCATATTAAACACCGTTGCTCTCGCTATAGGGTGATAGGTGGGAGTTGATAAATATAAATCACAGTCATTTTCACCCTATGGAATATTAGTACAAGAAAGATATTAGTGTCTATGTAAATCACACTTCCCAGAAACAATTATTATTACATTGATTACCTCATCTAAGTCAGGTTTTTTAGGGGAATGGCTCGCCTTAAAGCTGGTGGGGGGTGGGGTGAGATCATCACGCATGGGTTTTTGTTGAGTTGTTTCTTCACTTTGCCTCTCCCCCATCAATTTTTCTATCATCTCTCTCTGGTATTGTAATTATTCTTGAAAAATAGATAATTTTTCTTGCAGCTTTTCAATTTTTTCATTTTGATCCCCCGCTTGTTTTTTTTGAAAATATGTTCGGTGTGTCACCCCAAAACCCGCACCTCTGACACGGCCATACTTTTCTGGCTGCTTCAAGGCTGATGAATGTATGTCTACATCTGGTGCAGTTGTTGTTGATTCTTGTGACTATTTCAGAAAGAAAATATAGAAAAATAAATAGTTATTATAATGTAATAGCGATTTAAAGAAACTCAAATTTATGTTTTTTCATACTTAGACATGTTTCCCAGATTTTTTGTGTGTTTTCATATATCAATGTCCCCTCTTTATTTACACGAGCCTCCTTCCATAACACATGGCGTGGGATGGATATGGCTTTCGATTTCGATTCATCAATCTGCATATAAACAGAGAAACATGGTTATGGTGTTGTTTTATGTCACATACTAGTAGTAGGGTAGATTTAAAAGATGTATCAAATTTTTCTCAAGTTCAACGTACCCCATCCTTGCTCTACGGTAAGGATATGCTGGTTTTGTTGCACATTTTTTATTTTCAGCACTCTATAGCTATTTCATAAATAAAAAAATGTTAATCAGAGTGATGAATACAAGCAAACATCAAACAACGTATTACCCCACACAATGTACCTAAAAAGTATGCTCCCCACGACGGTTTCTAAACACATCCCACGCTCCTTGGGATATCAAGTGTGCGTAAAGAGGAGGTGGGTGGGGCTTGATTTTCCCTTCTTCATCTTTAAGATGATATTTCATTAAAATTGTGCGGAAAACTCTATGAATCCTTCCTGAAACTCTTAATACATATTCCTTGTGTGATACATCTACTATAAATGCACTCTGCAATGGATGATGAAGAGTAAGTCAATGTATTGGTATTTTATTTTATTTTAATAAATTAAAAAAATGATATCATTATGTTACCATAATCTATTCCTACATTAGTGTCTTAAGCCTGGTGACAACATGGTGTCAGGACTGTACATCAATCGGCATGCTTTGGCGAGTGATGATTCCAATGTAGCTACTAAAGATGGCTCTATTGGGGTTAACATGTTGGCCTCGCTTATTCCATCCCACCTGAAATTCGATGCCTTTTGCTTTTTCCTTAAGGATTTTGGCCAACACTGTCAAACTACGATGCTCTTGTTTTTTTGCGCTTTCAGGGTTTCATTTCCATCCATTTCCTCAAAAGTAGCATCAATATCATCCCATGGAGCACTAGCATCGACAATGTGACCAGTAGCAACAGGTTGAGAAACCTGTTGTACCTCAGCACTGGGACTAGCAACAACAGGTTGAGAAACCTGTTGTTGCTCTGCACTGGGACCACCATCATCTGGTATAGAAACTTGTTGTTGCTCTACAGTGGGACCACCAACTGCTGTTTGAGAGTCCTTTTGTGCCTCGGGATTGGGCGCATCTGCAGGTGTAAAAGTCATTATCTGCAGAAGTGGCTAAATATTTAATTTATATTACATAAAAACAGCAGCGAACAGATAATAACATAACATAACACAATGTATGTTACAATAAACAAATAACCTGATTATTGTACTCTCTCTTTTTTCTTTAAAGGCTGAAGTGATTTGACTCCTCTATCGACTATGTAAATTTCTTCATTGTGGTCTCCTCTGACATAAAAAACACCGTCTACATTTGGACCGATGCGAAATGATTGTGATGTCCCTAAAAAAGGGTCAACCTTTGTTGAACTTTCATATGACCCTTCAGTTGTTTTGGTCGATAACAGAACAATTGACCAATCTCTATTTGCGGAGTCTGGAACATAAAATACTTGTACTTCATGTGATGCCATTATAAATGGTTCATCATTCTCCCCTTCCTTACTGAAATAAACTTTTACGAATCCTAATTCATCTATTTTAACAGAACTCCTATTATCAACCCACTTGCATTGAAAATTTGGCACTTTGAATTTCATATAATCCAACTCCCATTTTCTTTTGATGATTCCAAAGTATGACATATTCGCATAAATTGGATTTTTTACCTTAGCACCGGAAACATGCATTGCCTCAGCCACAAGTGTAACCCAACTATTCTGCATGGTACTTTCTTCATCATGTTCATTATTATATAATGTATAACAGTTAACTGCATAAGCATTGTAAGATAATACATACACACT
The DNA here is from genome assembly GCA_963277665.1 of Viscum album. Taxonomy (NCBI): domain Eukaryota; kingdom Viridiplantae; phylum Streptophyta; class Magnoliopsida; order Santalales; family Viscaceae; genus Viscum; species Viscum album. The sequence continues at coordinate 1,149,677,594 of OY728148.1, forward strand.
TGCTCCTCCGGCCATCCATCGAAGTCATTCTGAAATTGAGTCTGGATTTTCATCTAACTGATTAAAAATATGGTCTTGAAACCATCCTATAAACTATTGATTATGTGTATCTGATAGCCATTTTTCATTCCTAGAAGGATTCAAACGCCTATGAATTTCATTGTGGGTTTGAACATGTGGGTCAACGTTGAAACTGCTATGAAAAATGTAAAGGTTGGCCTGCTCCTGATCTATAATATTGATTGTGACAACCTCTCTTCCAGAAATTCCTTCACCCTCAAGCCACTCAGTGTGACGAGATTTGAGTAGGCCAATGATTGCCACACCAGACAGGTATTCGGTACAAAATTCAATAGCTTCCTCAACAATATATTGCTCTGTAATACAACCCTCTGGCCAACTTCGGTTTTTGACATACCCTTTCAAAATCTTTATATACCGTTCAATGGGGTACATCCATCAATATTGTAGAGGACCACATAATCGAATCTCTCTCACCAAATGAACCATCAAATGAACTATCATATTGAAAAATGTCAGTGGGAAGAATAGTTCCAATTCACATAATATGACGGCAATTTCTCTTTTCATAGTTCGTAATTTCGCCAGGTCTATAAATTTGTTGCATATAGCATTGAAGAAGAAACAGAGCTTCGTTAATGTATGGCAGACATTCTTGGGAAAAATGCAACGTAAATCTATAGGAATTAGATTTTGCATCAAAACGTGGTAGTCATGTGATTTCATACCCTTTAATTTTAAATCTCTCATCGACATGATGTTCATGATATATGATAAATACCCCTTTGTAGACCCCACCCTTTCCCCTCGGCTGTCAAAAAAACCTAAAAGATAATTAATAACAATGATCATTCCAAAATGCATTTAAACTCAAACCCTCTAGAAAGAAATAAATTTCAATACCTGCAAGTTGTAACTTAGGACGTGTTGCACAAGCCAATTACCACATTGTTTATAGCAACCACATTTTCTTCAACACTCTAATGATCTTCATTTCTTCATGTCTCTTATACTCTTCCATAAACTCTTCTCTAAGAAGGTCAACTATCGTGTACGCATACTCACCTTCATATTCATGGGTGCAAGTACAAGGCACGGATGAAGATAAAAAATTTCTAAAACAAGTTGACCAACATGCATCATCGTCGATGGAAGTAAGATATAAATTCACATGAACATTCTTAAAGATAAGGTTTTGATGTATATAGTGAAAGGGTGGTAGATGTTCATTGATTATGTTTTTCATCTACGAGGCTTTCACCTCTTCTTCTCCTCTCGCTATGTCTGGGACATTATGCAACAGCCTTATATCATGTGGGGTAAATTGAGGTTGCTGAGAAACTATGGCACCACATGATCTTTCATGTCCAGTTACCACATTATTCTTTTTCTAATCAAACTGCCTCTGATCATTAGTTGCGTGTAAAGGTGGTGTGGCGGCCTCTATGATAGATTGGAAGTTGACCAATCCATTTGATGATCAATATGGGATGCTAAATCTGACATTAAGAGCATCCAATATAGGAATTTTTTCCACTAATTCGGAAAGTGAGGCTACATTTAAAGATATTTCATGTGTTTCATCAAGCGAGTCAGTTCCTAGTTCCAAAAACCATTCACAAACATCACTCTTTAGTTTCCTCAAGGATAAACTTGGGTTCATGGATTTTTTTGATCAATGTGATCTATCCTCTACTGCTTTTACAACCTATGTGGTTCATGTTTCAAATTCCTCCAGGAAAAAGTAACAAATGTGATGAGTTGTAAGCCACAACTATTTGATGTTTTGAAATGTTAATTATGATTTGAAAATGGGGTCAATCATTGAGGAAAAGTTGAATTGTCCTTGATTCATGTATGGATGATGTATTCACATCTATTCCAAGTGGTTTTGATGGAAATGATGGATGATAATATTGGTTGGTGTTCTCATGGATGTCTAAGAATGGTACGTTAGAAAACTTGTTGGGTATGTTTTAGAGTTTTAGTTTGGGTTCTAGTGGTTCTTTCCCGATGATGGAGGTGTTAAACATCAGATGGTGGTGTTTGTGAGCTAAAGCATATAGTGGGGAGCACCATAGAAATTAAGTGGTTGGTTGATGACATGATCGCCGTTTTGAATTAGATAGTCTTGGGTGAAATCCATCTTGGTGTTTAGATCAGTTGAGTACATTGAGATTAAGGTTGTGGTTGGGTTGTGTTATGGGTGTTTGGGGGAAATGTAAGTATTTAATGGTACCTTTATATTTTTCATAATGAATAATTAGTAGATCACATTTTCATGTTTGATATAAAGGTTTTTAAATTAAAGTGAAGTCCATTTTAAACTATAGAGAGACTCTTCGAGTGGACAACCCTACCCCCACCCCACACAGCCCTACCCCCACCTGTACACCCTCCCCCACCCCAAACGGACCTACCCCCACCCCATTTGGACAACCCAGCCCCCTCCCCCAACCTACCTAGACAACCCTCCCACACCCCACTTGGATAGCACTACCTCCACCCCACTTGGACAGCTTTACCCCCACCCCACACCCACCCCACTTGGGCATCCCTACCCCACCCCACTTGGACAACCCAACCCAACCCCCAACCCCCCCACTTGGACAGCTCTACCCCCACCCCACTTGGACAACCCCCCCCCCCCACACCACACTTGGACAGCCCTACCCCCACCCCACATAGAAACCCCCCCCCCCCACCCCACCTGGAAAACCCTAACTGTATTTATGGCTAATCAACGAAATCTACTCAATATACCTGAAATTTAAAATAAATCATGGATAAAATAACTCAGGATCATATTGACCTCTTTAATATCAACCAAAATTATTCAATACAGATAAATCACAACATAACCACAACCTAAAATGATATATTGATTGTGTTCATAAGGGAATCATAATACACACTGCATTTTAGAAAAATGGAACGAAAAAATCTAAAATAAATGAAGGCACACCTACCGATTTAGAACGGAAGAACAAAAATTTCTTGAATCAAAGATAGATGTATAGTTGGAAATTATAGGGCATCCAATTCCACATCATTCACAAAAAACCCACTTGTGTTTCTAAATATCAATAACATCTATTATTTTGACACTCATCACTAATTATGAATCACATCCCTATACATAATTATAATCACATAAAGACCACACTATCTATTATAAAAATCATTACTAGAATATGGCTCAAGATATCTTATCATTCCTACCTCACATCTATATTCACTATTTGGTCTTCACACACACAATATATATATAATATATTAAGGGAATACCATCCTTGGAACTCACATCCCACCTTGAGAGCATGAGGAGGAGGAGGACGAGGCGGCAGTGGTCGTGGCAGTGAGGGTGGAGGCGGCGGCGACGGCGGCGGCAGAGGCATTGGCGGCAGCAGAGGTGGAGGCGGCGGCGGTGGCGGAGGCAGCGGCCGTCGCGGCAGCGAGGGTGGAGGCGGCAGAGGTAGTGGTGGTCGTGATAGCGGGAGCGAGGGTGGAGGTGGAGGCGGCGGCAGAGAAGGATGAGGATGTGGAGGACAATGAGGAGGAAGGAGGAGGAAGGAGGAGGACGAGGAGGACGAGGAGGAGGAGGATGAGGTCGTGCAGCGAGGGGCCTCGTTCAGCTTCTATGAGAGCTTGACCACGTGCAAGTGAGGATGGCCTATTAGGGTTATTAAATAAAAACCGACAAAACCTTTATCAGCGCTCATTAAAAGCGTAGATAAAGGTATGTTATATCAGTGCTAAAATAAAAGATCTGATAAAACATTCTTTTATCAGCGCTAAAATAGAAGCGCTGATAAAGAGCTCCCTTTATCGTCGCTAAAAAAGTGCTGATAAAGGCATACCCCTTTATCAGTGCTTTCTGTTTAGCGCTGATAATGGTCAATGCTTCCCTTGCCCTGTTTTGTGGTAGTGCATGAGCTTAGAGTGTAAAATAAATTATAAAAACTTTCTTTGAGCCATCCATCATACATAAACATCACACTCCATTTCGTGAACTACGTGGGTTCTGATTCCTTTTCCAAAACAAATTATATGTAGGTAGCCCATCTGTGGGTACTATCCCAACTCTGAAATAATCCATCTCCTTCTGAATGATTATAATCTTAACGTGCCCCACTGAGTGGCTTTAAAACCAGTATGGTCATCACAATGACCAAGAGACTTTTATGTATTGAAGGATACCATTGACTAAGAATCTCTAACAAATATAGATGATTCTCTATCAAAAAAAAACCTCGAATACATATAAAATATTCTCTAAATCTCCTACATATCAATCATTGATTTTCAAATCTAAAGGAAAGCTCATTTTATATACTTGGTAATGTAATAAGGATTCTTGAACATAACTTAAATCTATAAAGAGAGTCCCAGAGTAGACAATAATTCCCCTAAAAACTTTGTGATGAGTCCGACCTCCCATCCTCTCAACCAATGAAAATTCCTAATCCTCATCAGTCCATAACTAATGAGTTCCTACATTTGGGAAGTATGTCCAAATGGATATAGAATCATTGGATGTTTCCGGTTCTATGAACAAAACTGTTAGAAACTGATTGGAATGTTTGAACCTTCAATCAACGAGGTCACCCCCAATTCCAGAGGAAACAAAAAATGGTGAACCCGACGTGATTCCTTAACCAAGTTGAAGTGATGTTTTACTTATTTATTTGGACCCTATTTAAAATTCAATGAGAGGGCCAACAAAACAATCAATAGCATATGTTCTTATCCAAGAGATGTAGTGGCCGGAATTATCTTGATTAAGACTGTTATATCAAATAGGCACTCTTTTCCAAAATATTTTTAATTAATAGAATGGATTCTCTTAAATTCACACCTTTGAATACCTCAGATGTGAATGCCTCTGCTGTGAAGGCATCAACTGCTACTCCTACTGGACCGTCGTCCGCTCTAAGGGCGACATCACCTACTCAGCATCTTCAACGTTGGGTATAGAATGTGCTGGTTAAGGAGTACCATCAACATGGTACAATTCCAACTCTGGAGGCTGCTCGACAAGCCCTCCAAGTGAACATTTCACCTTGGTCGTCCGGATAGCAACGACTGGTGATCAAGAAGCAGGCAGTTCTAACCACCGTCTCTAATCGTTTCGGGTTGTTATCCCTAGAATGCGACAACCATTCACTCCCATATTATGAGGAGGTGAATGAGCCATTCCCTCGGGGCCTTAATTCAAGGAAACATGAGTCCATCCCGATGGCTCCCACCAATAATCGCTACCAGACTCGTGCTGCATTGTGCGCTCAACATGATGAGGGTGTCGTCTCCAAGCATTCGGCTCAGGTTCCTCTAACCCCAGCAGGCAAGCCGAACCACCAGAGGTGACAACCAATCAATAGTGAGCAGGTCCTCATATCTTCCATCTTCGGAGAAGTCCACCAACCTAACTTGGTGGAAAGCAAGGAGCGGGAACACACACTTGTCTGCTTTAGTTTCGCTGTCCAGTAGACTCGTCTGGCATCAACATGCCAGTCCCACCAGGAAATTTTGGCAGAGTACTATAGATAGAAACATACACCTGTTTATAAATCATCAGCTATTCAGAAGGCTCGTCTGACTACATAAGATTAAGCCCGCCAACCCAATGTGTTGAAAATTGGTAAACATGCACATACACCTGCTTACACTCATCAATCCTGCATGCAGCCTCATCTATCAGTGTCGAAGGAGGATCGTCAACCATGTTCGGCGGAGTTCAATCAGTAGGCACATACACCTGATATTATTGATCAAGCATACCAACGGTCTCGTTTGGTAGCATTCGGAGATATCAGTTGGAAAGCTCTGGTGACAAACATTAGGTAGACTCAACTCTCTGCCCCCACACTTGAGAACTATCAAGATTCACTGACAGGAAAAGCATGACAGGAGCCGGAACACACACCTACTCCGAGCATGGAATGGACACATATCCCCGTTACGGAAGCTGAATTCACCAAGAATATTCTATCAATGGTGAAAGAGCAGAAGAAAATCCTTACTCATATTTTGGAGGCCTTCTAGGATATTATAACATCTTCAGTAACATCTTAGGAAAAGACACATAAATCTATCCCTGCTAGTGGAGGGACACATCAACAGTTCACTCTGGAGTAGATACACACCTTTGTTCCAGTCCAAGAGGGTTGTGGGGCGTACTCCCCCATATCATATGGACAACCATGTCAGGAACATACACCAGGTTTGAGTAGAGAAAATCATCCTAACCTGATGATTTCTCCTAAGAAGACACATAGACCTTCCAAATTGTGTAAGAAGATGTCTAAGAAGAAGAGTCGCCCAGCACAGTCAAGAAATCAAGGGCCAGTCTTTAACAAGGCCTTACTCGATGCTTGATTTATTGATTCCCTTAAAAAATTATCGGTTGGAATTCAAGAATATACTCTCTCAGTTCCCAATAGTGGGAACATTAATTTTGAAGGTCTGCATCAGATACTTCCTCATGAATGCTTGCTTCATGAGGATTCGGTCGATCTCGAAGTTATATCTTTAGATGAGAGCCACAAGAACCCTCTGTGTGGTCAGAAGACCAAGGAGAAAAATGTTTCATCTTTTGTTGTAACCCACCATGGTGGTCCTCCACATGATGATGAATTTAGCTGTGAAAGTCCTCTCGGCAGTAGTAATTCGAATTATCTGGAAAATTATTCAGAAGACAATCCAGTGACGAGAAAGCCCTCTTATCTTAAAGCAATTGAAAATGTGAAGCTAGTCATGTCTGATAATTTACCACTAACAAGTGAAACAATTTCTCAATCAAAATATATCCTGGGGTGTAGGTCATTATCCGAACCACCCCTGGTTCTTTCATCATCTAGTTTGATCTGTGAATTCTTTACTGATCTTATTGAATTCGATGATGCAACAAGGTAGCACCAGCTCTGGTTTAATCAGGTAGAAGAATCTTCATTGAATTATAAATAGGAAGTACTGAATTTGAGAAAAAAAACTGGAAAAATGTGATGTGACAGTCATGTTTTGGCCTTCGACCAACTCTCAGTATGATATTCCAGAAATTTTGAAGGGAGATGGAATTCATGATATTCGTCTCAACATAAGGAAAACTATTTGTCAGTTGAAAAATAAAATATTATATTATGATGAATATAAAAATAATATCATGATAATAGAAGGGTTACATCACCAAATTGACTTGGAATCTCTCTCAGTTTCTCGATATCCGATGGATTAAAAGCAACAGAAAGCCCTTCATCGTTAATGCCTTGGCACACTAAGAAGATTTCTATAGTTAATCGCCAATGCCCCATCTAGTATTCATATCAGGGGATGGGGTGTTCATGGAGAACTACATTTCACTGTTCTTTCTATTCATCAAAGCCCGTAGAAAATGGTTTCATGAAATGTTATTTCCCATGGCCGGCCAGAGTCAATGGGGTTTGTTTGTAATCAAATGTTTTCCCAAGAACATGCTTCAACTATTTCCTCTCAAAATCAAGCATACAAAGAACAATTTGATGAATTACTCCGGCATCAAGCAAAAATAGAATATTGAATAGGCCTTTAGTTTGGATCAAGCACATCACCGACTGATAGAAGTGTCAGAAATCATCCAACGGTATTTTGAGCCGTTTGATAATAGTGGATGTAGGTTGATGCATCCAGCTAATTTCCTGACTAAGGTCCGTAGGATCAGAAGAGCTTTCAAGAAGGTCTTAGATATAGAATCTCAAGAGCCACCCCAGCTTTCCAGATTGGGAACTCTTTTAACTCAACCCTCAGAATCAATATATAAGATTCGAGGAGTTGAGTAGGAACAGCCCCAGTCCACCAGACTTGGGACTTTTTCAAATCATCAATCTCTTCCTCAGAGAAAGTCAGTCATCCCTCAATTAGGGAAGAAGCATCATGTTGAACAAAGAGCCAAATTATAATGAGATTCCCTCCAAATTATGGTTTGTCAAGAAGTTCCAGAGGGATCAAATCAACAAAAGTCAATGTCTCATCAAGGACATGGAAGAAGAAAATATCACAAAAATGATGATAGAAGGGATGCAATGCATTATGCATCAATTAATGTCATCAATGACGTTTTTTCTAATCCACCAGATGAGTTTCACTTAGAGGGGTCATATGAAGAGGTTCTTGCTCATGAAGTTGTACGCACAGACACAAATGAAGAAGGTGTGCATACACGAAATCAAAGGATTACTCAGAACCTAGGTAATCCTTGAAATAACCCACTTCCCACTCTCTGAATGGTGTCCAATAAGGGGAAAGGAAAGAATCAGGTGACATAACCTTCATCTGGAGAAGGCCAATCGCTCTCATTAGAACCAAGATTTGCACAACAAGAGGAATAAATGAAGGAATTGAGGAGGATGAATGCAGAACTATTTCAGGGTAGTCTTCCTCCTAAGCGTGCTAGAGTCAGTCAGCCAAAGGAGTTTTTTGGGGCTACTGAGATGGATCAAGAATATCCTCCTTTATCAGTACACCCTCATAGGTCTAATCCTACGGGTCAAGTGCAACAACAATTGCCAGTGCTACCATCAACTGAAATATCAGCCACCACAACTGTACCATCTCTAGTCAGTGCACCTGTTTAGGTCCAAGATCAACCGAATGTTTCTAAAAATTTATTAACTACTATTGAGTCATTAACTGCTCGGCTGGAATCTATGGAGGGAAAGCGTGCTCAAATTCAACAAAAAAAGAGAGCTTTCCATGAATGGGTTGATGCAATTCCTCCCCCATAAAATTTTTCAAGTACCACATTCCCTATATTTAATGGTTCGGGAGACCCAACGCAACACTTAACACATTTTTATTCTCATTGCGATGCTATGATGGGAACCCTTCAGCAACAAGAAGCAGTTAAGCTTAGGTGTTTTTTATAGTCATTACAAGGACCTTATTTTTTTGGTACACAAGCTTTCAATGCCGCTCAATTATCGGATGGGAGGATCTTAGTCAAAAATTCCTTCTTCAGTTCAGCTCAACATTGCCAAAGACAATAGTTTTTTATCATACAAAGTGTAAGCAAAGGGAGAATGAAAGGGTCTCAGATTTTATTTCTTGCTGGAAGGGATTAACTTATTCCCTAAGCTTAGCAATCCCTCAAGAGGAATTGTTGCTGATCTATGTTGCAAATTTATGTGATGATTTGTGCACACCGCTAATCCCTTTGAAATACACATGAGGGTTTTGAGACCTTACTTCAATCACTCAAAATATTGAAGAATCTCGTATAAAGAATAAGGATAAAGCTCATGTAATTCCATAAACTCTAGGAAGGAGAATGGGAAAAGCAAATACTGGTACAATTATGCTTAAACAAGCCCCTGTACCTGCTTCTACTTCAAAACCTTCATCTTCTCGTAGGGCTCTACATCCTGAGCACCAACAATAGAGAAAGTTTTGCCAAGATGATCAATGAGATCAAATACGGAAATAATTTGAGGATCTAATAAGCAAAGCTTACTCTTTTTGAAATGAAAAGGTTATTGGATATTTCATTTCGGCTCTGGAAAATAATTTGGTTCAATTTTCAAAGCCCAAGCGGCCAAACACGGATGGAGATGAAGACCATCCCAACTATTTTCCGTTTAATCAAATGTTGGGGAATCCCATTCAAGAGTGTTTATTCTTCAAGGACCTCATGAAAAAAATTGTCGACTTGGGAAATGTCAAAATGAAAGGTTCTTCAGCTTAGGTAGCATGTGTTACTGCTACAAATCCAGAGGAGGAAGGCGAGTGGAAATAAGTCACGAACAAAAATGCACAAAAATATGATGATTGGATGGTCATAAAAACGATCAACCAAACTCATGCTATTTTGCAAACACAATTGAAGGAACCAATGGTGTCTTCTTCCATGAATGCCGCAGCAAACCCTCTTCATCATAGGGAAAATCCTCAAAGAATGACTTAATTCCAAGAAAGAGGTAGAATAAGGAGAAGATGAGTATGTGTCAAAGCCCAAGTTGTCTTTGACTCTAGAAGATTTTATGCCATCTACTTGAAAGCAATGGGCACCACCCCACCAAACGGCATAGCCTAAACAGGTTAATTAGGCAGAGTCTTCATCGGATGAAGATTTGATCTTCAGTTCTGTTAATATGATTTAATTAATAGATCTATATGCTAGTCACAGTTTCGATTTTGATGAGCCAGTGTTCCCTGTATCAAACAGAGGAATAAGAGAATGTTCTAGAGGATAAAGATACAGGGGAAGACGTGCATCTTTCAGAGCCCACTATTCTAATTCTACCCCTGCTAAAACTTTGTATGCGGCAGAAACTCATGGTAGAGCCCTTCAACGAGATCAAAAAGAACAAGAAATTTCTTCCACAAAAGGCATACTCATTCCTGACACATTTATACTAGAAGATCGGTTGATGGTTCTATGATCTTCCTCTCAGTAAGTAAATAGACCTAATCTGTTTAATATTCCAAAGAAAAAGGTATTACCAAATCTTATCCCAGTACAAGATGCATCAACATCCAAAGCATCAACTTCCAAGGCACCTGCTAAACCACATGTTCATGTTGGGAAACATAGACCTTTGGATCAAAATTATGTTGTATTGAAATAATTGGCCTAAATATCAGCCATGGTATCGATTCTGGATGCGTTGAATTTATCAAAGGATCTTTGGGAGGCACTCATCGAGGCTTTTTCAAGTCCTCATGAGTTTGAAGCTATAATTACTGCAGCTGAAGTCCACCATGTAGAGAATATTCCTGCGGAATGTCATGCAGTGAAATCTTTTACTGATGAAGATGAAGATGATGTCATGCATGGACATATTGGTCCTTTTTACTTATCTGGAAAGGTCAATGGTGTAGACATCCGAAGAGTTTTCATTGATAATGGTTCAGGAGTCAACCTATTCGCCATTTGTACACTTCATCGATTGGACCTCACAGTATCTGATTTATCGCCTTCTACTTTGATGTTACAAGGGTATGAAAAAAATTAACAAGAACCACTAGGCGAGATTACACTCAAACCTTAGTTTGGATATCTTGTATCCAATTCAGATTTCATGGTTGTTGATCAAGACTCCGCCTTCCACATCAATCTTAGAAGACCCTGTCTACATAAACATGCACATATCTCTTCATCATACCATCAATGTCTAAAATATTTTATCGATGGTCAAATTGGGACATTGTATGGTGATAAATCCCCATTCAAGGCATGTTAATCTCAATATATTAATGATGAATTCTATCACATGAAGTCCAAGGAGGAATCCAAAACAATGGAGATTATCAAAGTTAATGATCCATATTTTTTGCAAAAGATTCCAGTAAACCCATTTACACATGTGAGTATAGATTATGTGATACCTATCATTCAAATTGACATGATAGACCCAAATCAAAACACACTTATGGAAAATTCAATAATTTCATTTACGGTTATCAAGCCAGACAACATGGGAGAAAGTGGTGATCCACCAAGCAATGATGAAATATCAAATGGAGATGTCTTCATTTCCTCTGCTAAAATCCAACAAGTCTATACTTAAAAAACCAGGCCAGAAGAAGTTATAGTAATGTCAGAAGTGAATGATGATGTTGATACTCAATCCATAATCTCTTCTATATTTCCCAAGGAAGAACCTTCATCATCAATCGGGTCAGAAATGTAAGCTTCTTCAAGATGTGAAAATTTTAACTTTTATTCTGATCATGAAAATTCTGCTTCATCATCTACTATGAAAGTAAAAATAGAAAAAATAACACATGTTGAAGAAGAAGAGGAATATCTCAGGGATTCTCCTCCAAAATTTAAAGAAGATATCTCTACCACTGTGGATGATCTCAGAGAAATAAATCTTGGTACAAAAGAAGATCAACACCCCACTTTAATTAGTGCGGCCATGACTCTTGAAGAGAAGGAGAATTTTTTTCTTTTCTAAAGAAAAATAGAGATATATTTTCTTGTAACAATACATAGATTCTAGGTCTTGATCCTGATGTTGGCACTCATCGTTGGAAATTTCCAGAAGAACACCGAGGATTCAAACAAGCTGCTAGAAGAACACACCCAACCTATGCTTCCAAAATTGAGGTTGAAGTGGATAAGTTTATCAAAGCTAACATCGTCAAAGAAGTTCAATATCTCAAGTGGTTGGCTAATATTGTCCCCGTGAAAAAGAAGAATGGGAAAATTAGAGTTTTCATTGATTTCAGAGATTTTAATCGGCATTTTCCTATGTATGATTTTCCAGTTCTGATTATAGAACTCTTAATTGATAAAACAACTGGCTATGAAGAACTCTATTTCATTGATGTATATTTCGGGTATAATCAAATCCAAATGGCTCTAGAAGATGAGGAATCTACGGCCTTCAGATCCCCTTAGGGTGTGTTTTTCTTTCGGGTAATTTCCATTGGCCTAAATAATGTAGGGGCCACATATCAGCGTGCCATGCATTGTATCTTCAAACCTTTTTAGGGAAGTTCGTTGAATTTTACGTGGATGATTTGGTGGTCAAATACAGGCAATGTCCTAATCACTTGGATGATTTTGAAATCAAATTCCACAAACTTCTGCAACACAATTTTAAGATGAACCCCTTAAAATGTGCTTTTGGGGTAACCTTAGGAAACATTCTCAGCTTTGTTTTACGGCATAATGGTATTGAAGTCGATCCAGAGAATACAAAGTCAATCCTTGGTATGTCACCTCCTCAAAATTTGAAAGAATTGAGAGTACTTCTAGGACACTTATCCTATATTCGGCATTTCATCTCCAATTTGGCAGGAAAAAGTTAACCCTTCACCAAATTAATGAAGAAGGGAGACACTTACCAGTGGACTGATGAACGTCAAGAATCATTCGATATTATCAAGAAGGATATCTTGATTCCACCAGTGTTAATTCCACCTATTGAAGGAATACCACTTATCCTCTATGTAATAGCTTTAGAGCGATCATTGGGTGCCTTTATTGCTCAGAAGAATGATGTTGGGAATAAAAACAACCTCTACTATCTTAGTCAGATTATGCTTGAGGCAGAAACCCAATATTCAAATATTTAGAAGTGCTTCCAAGCATTAATATTTGTAGTTCAGAAGTTGAGACACTACCTGCAACATCATGAGGTCAAATTGTTATCTCGTAATAACTTGCTCAAATTCATCCTTAGTCATCCAATGCTTACAAGACATCTGGCAAGGTGGGCAGTTATCTTGCAGCAATTTGATATTCAATATCTGTCTCAAAAGGCAATAAAGGGCCAAGTTCTAGCTCATTTCTCGGCTGAACACCCTTCAGTGGAATACAAATCTTTAGATATTGAACTCAATGATGGGGAAGTCTTTTATATTAAAGAAAGTCTTAAAACATGGGAAATGTACTTTGATGGTGCTTCCAGAAGTCCAACAGGGAGGAAAATAGAAAATCCTAAATTCAACAAAGTTGGCTTAGGAATTGTGATCATTTCTCCAGAAAAGGTAGTATAACCTTATTCCTTCTCATTGTTGGGAGGTGGTACCAATAATGAAGAAGAATACCTAGATCTCATCATAGGATTGGAGTTGGCGCTTCAAGCACATGTGAATCACTTTATGGTGAAAGGTGATTCAGACCTGGTAATCAAAAAAGTCAATGGGGATTATGCCATCAGAAAAGAAGAACTAATCCCTTTGTATGATTACATCAGAGAGTTAATGGGGTAATTCCCTTCGGAACCGACATTTTCTTTTGTCCCAATATCACAAAATGCCCAAGCTGATGCACTAGCTAATATAGCCACAACTCTGGAAGATCCAAATCGGGACGAGACAACCACCAATATTTCCCACCGTCATACAATTTAACCTTATGTTCAAATCAAAACAGAGGAAATCAATGAAATTATTCCCATTACCGAACCATATGGTCATACTACAGTATGGATGATGCCTATCAAAGAATACCTCAAAAATAGAATACTTCCACCAGATAGAGCCGGGAAAGAACAAGTCTGGAGATGTGTGGTCAATTTTAATCTTTATGATAGACCAGATCACATATAGAAAATTCTCTACTGGTATGGTTTTGATGGAGTTTTCTTTAGATGAATTGATGGTGAAGAGACAATAGATGTCATGAAAGAAGTGCATGCAAGAGTTTGTGGTGCCCACCAATCTGGACACAGACAGTCTGATCAATTTCGAAGGATTGGATACTTTTGGCCTTCAATGATACAAGATTTTATTGATATCACAAAGAAGTTTCATTCATTCCAAGTACATTACATCTTCATTCATCAGTCCATAGAGTTTCTTCGTACAGCTAAATACTCGTGGCCATTTTCCACATGGGGAATGTATGTGGTGGGACCTTATCCTTCACCTACAGCCAATCAGTTTATGTATATTCTTACTACTACTGACTTCTTTTCCAAATTGGAAGAGGCAATACCTCTCAAATAAGTTAGTTCTAAAATTATTTTTAGCTTCATAAAGTCTAACATCATTACCAGATTTGGTGTCCCTCATACCATATTGACGGACAATGGAACCAACTTCTGTTCATCCGAGGTGAAGAAGTTTTATCAAGAATACAACATCAAAGCCAACCATAATCTCTGTATCATGTAGTGGCCAATGGCCAGATATAATCCTTCAACAAGACTCTGTCAAATATACTACAAAAGATGGTGGATAATGATAAGATGTCATGGCCTGATAAACTATTTCATGCTTTATGGGCTTATCGAACCACCACCTGCACTCCAACGCAGTCAACTACATATTCACTGGTATATGGAACAGAAGCAGTATTGCCAATTGAGGTTCAATTACCTTCACTCAGAGAAGCCATTTGTGATCATTCATCTATTGATGAACAATCTCAAAATCAATTGAATGAATTGGAATGACTAGATGAGAAAAGATTGTGCACACTACACCACTTAGAAGTATATCAGAATCGTATAGCATGAGCTTTCAAAAAAAAGTTTGTCTTCGTTCATTCATTCATGGAGAATTGGTATTAGTTCTTAGAACTCCAATGATACCAGGAATGAAACCTCCCAAGCTTGAGCCAAAATGGGAAGGACCTTACTAAATACATAAGGTCTATTCCAATGGAGCTTATTTTTTAAAGCTCAATGGATGTAGAACTCATCACTACTTAAACCAAGGCCATATTTCTGAAGAAATATTTTGTATAAACACAAAATACACCAATGGTCCATGCATATGACCTTAAACTATTTGTATTAATTTTGTCCCACAAGACGTTAACCTGCACCATTTAGGGTCCATGAATATGACTTTAATCTATTGGAACTTACGTACAACATGACGTTAAACTATGATGTCCAACATGACATTAAACAGTGATGTCCTAACTACATGACGTTAAACTATACAGAAGTCCCTTTTTTCCAACAAGACGTTAAACTACATAACCAACGATCCATGTATATGACCTTAAACTATTGGCATTTCTCTCATCCCACAAGACGTAAAACTCCATCATCTATAGTCCATGCATATTACCTTAAACTTTTCACACTTTCATCCAACATGACGTTAAACTGTGTCCCTTTCATTTTCCTATATGATGTTAAAATATACATCTTCGGTCCATGCATATGACCTTACACTATTCCCACTTTCTTCTAACATGATGCTATACTGTATTGTCCCCTTTTTGTATAACATGACGTTAAACTATGAAAAAATACCTAATACTTCCAACATGAAGTTAAACTATGTCCTCTTTTGTCCTTACTGCATGACATTAAACTATACAGTCCCCTTAATATGTCCTACATAACATTAAACTATATTTTGTCCCTGCAACATGACACTAAACTGTGCAACACCAATAGTCCTAACTGCAAGACTTTAAACTGCATAGTCCCTTCATATGTACTACATGACATTAAACTATTCATTGTTAAGGTTGTTGCTACCTCTTGTTTCTCACACCGAGTATGAATCAAATGAGCTTAGAGAAAACTTCAACCATAACACATTCTCTGGGCTGATAACCACGCGGATGTCCCAACATCATTTTTTAGGGCATTGTCTCCAAAAACAACATGATCACTAATTAATTCTTTAATTGAACTCCGCGGACATTGATCCTTGCCTTCCAGGCTGGGTACGTAGGCAACCTCCCAAGGTTCAAGCCCAAAACCAGTCTCTTCACATCGGTTCACCTCCATCTCATATGATGTTGATTCATGAAACCGCCCCCAGAATCAATATCTTTACATTGGTTCACCTTCGTCCTTGCTATACGACATTAAACTGTAGAACACTTTTGTCTTGTTTGACAATAAACTAAAACATTCATTGATATCCTCACTTTATTGGGAATCATTATTTACATTGATATCCAATCATGTTATATTTCAACGACTATGTGCATACATGGTAATGCCTGAACCTTTTATCTTGGGTCAAACCAACATTGCACTAAAGTCCCCTTTTCATCCTTCCCATGTATAATCCAAATCTATAAAAAGGGTACTTCTGGAACTATGTGGGCTTGATTCCCATGCTTCTGGGATACGTAATAATGTTTGAGTGTCCCTCGAATCCATCCCCAAACCTTTGGTCCTAACCCCTAATTCCACTTTTAGTCTCCAGACTGAAAAAGTCCCTATGAAAACCCACACCTCGTATTCATTATTGTGTCCTTACTTCTATGACCCTAAACTAAGATCTCTCATACTTTCGTCCCACACGATGTTAAAATATATTTCAAGAACTACATACGGCTTAATTCCCATCCTTATGGGATATGTAGTGAAGTCCAATATTTCAATTCATGACCCATCCACAACATGATTATGGTTAGCATTGATATGTATATCTCTACATACAGTGGAGAATACCCATTTTTATGTGTCAAAATCCTAGTATTAAATACCTCCAGATATTCATAACCCTTTTCATGACTTCTGGTCACAAAATGTCCAATTTCTAAGAGTTATTTTTCCTGACTATGCAGCACGTGCCCTTAGGCGGCCTTGCATAAACAGTCTACATAACAGACTTGTCTGCCAAAAGATACTATTATTTGACTATGCAGCCAATGCCCTTAGGCGGCCCTACACAATTCAACCCCCTAACAGGTTTTTTAAATAATGGTAACTTCATTTGTGGGAAAAAAACCTCTTTTTTCCTTAATGGTCATATCAACAATATTTAAAGGATCCACACAAAAATATTCATCCTTAACATATTTTCCCCATGTTCTTATTTATGATCTGAAAGTATCCATGTCTATGGTTTATATATCTCTTCCCTACGCTTGGGTCAGACCTTTGTATGAGTGACAATCGTCCAGTTCATAGATGATATTGCTTGGAAATATATTCTCCATATTCAAGTACCTCTCTCCATACATCAAACTCTATTCTTTGGAAAATTTGAATCTCCATAAACATCCAATGGCTTTTTAGCAATATAAAATTAAATTTCTAAGGGTTCTTTTGCCTGACTATGCAGCACATGCCCTTAGGCGGCCTTGCATAAACTGTCTACATAACATATATTTCAGCTAAAAGATACTATTATTTGACTATGCCGCTAATTCCCTTAGGTGGCCGTGCATAATTCAACCCCCTAACAGGTTTGTTAAATAATGGTAACTTCATTCATAGAAACTACTTATTCAAATTCCTTTTATCCCTTTTTCGTATCAGTCCTCAGATTCAAAATTTGTTAAGTCATAGTTTACATGTTTTCCTTCATACTTGAGTGTGGTAAAATGTTTTCATTTATGTTTTCCAAGAATTGAGTCAATTTAAACCCATTATGTCCAAGCTACTTTGACCTAAAACATTAGCCTTTTTATATCCGATGTGCATGACTTTAAACTGCCCACAACAGACAAGGGAACTCCAAATAAAAGTCATGTTCCATCTCACTAAACATATATTTTTTATGATTTAGTTAATATTGAGAAATTAAAAGATTAACAGTTTGTAGGGTTATTTATAACAATCCTAGTAAAAATAAAACTATGCTTACTAGGCCCATTGGATTAGGTAAAAATTTAAACCTGGTAGAAAAAGAAGGTATAAACAAATGATTGTGGATGAAATTTTTTTTCATTGATGCAAAAGAGTTAGAAGGACATCCATATATTGGAGCCTCTTCTCTTTTTCTAGAATTAAAAAATGCTTTCAACATAACTCTTCATTTGATTTACGGCATCCCGAGCTTTATCAGCAGCCACCTGGAATTCATTCATTCAACTAGATACAATCAGAGATGCAGTGATACCAGCTCTTCTTGGAATAATTGTAAAATAATGTTCTTGAGTGCGGTTTGAGAAATTTTTCTGCTGATCAAACAGTGACTTTGTTTATATCCAAGAGACTTGGAAGATGGATACATGGATTTGATAATGGAGCATTGGAAGTAAAGAGCCATTTTGAGAGAGTACAATTTTCAGATATTGTTTCTAATGTCATGATAATCTTCTCTCCATAAACCGGCAATAGAAAATATATCGGCCCACGGTTTTCTATTTTCATATCTACAAGGAAATGGAATGGAATGAAAATTTGAATGTTCACACCATCGTTGTTCCTCTTAATGCACTGCATAACCGAAATAAAGGAGTAATAGTGCAACTGCATCTTAGGAAGATTTTTTTATTTCATCTGGAACGTTGACTCCTTGCAGATGACCATGCCCATATAGATCCAGGTATATGCTCTGTGGGAAAATAACATTATATTTCTTCATGTACTTAGCCAAAATATGGGAGAGTGTTGTCATAGATATCATAGTAATCTTGGCCAACAACGTTCATCATGTCATCAATCCGCTTGATAGCCAGTTCATCAGTCGTTCCAATTCTATTGGGAGCCAATGAATCTTCACAAAAGTTGAATAAATTAACTCTAAATTAAGTTTATTTTTTTATAAAATTTGTGAAGAAATTCGAAAAAATGGCAAAGGCATTATGGCGTGCAAGTATAATTTTGGCGTGCTAGTATGGATGTGTCGCACAAGTTTTTGGTGTGCAAGTCCTATTACCTCTATAGTAGCACGACAGTAGTGAATTACCAGAAAATAGAGCAACTTTTGCGGAGAAGGTAACTTGCATGGTGAGATCTCGAGAATTTGAAATCCGGGTGCTTTGCACGAGAATGGCCACCTATATATAGTCCAGGCCGTACCCCTGCGCACCTAAAGCAAGTGTGCTCAACGCCTGCGCACCGACCTCTGCGTGCTCAACACTTGCGCGCCGCATGTCCCTTGTTTTATTCTTTTCCTCAGAGTATCACCCTCATTTCTTTCGGATCCAACTCTAAGGGGGATCTTTTTTGGATGCTCCTTTTCGTCATAGAGTCTAAAAGAATAAAAATGGACATGCCTTAGCATAAAGTGATTCATCATTTGAAGAAAACATAAAAAATCGACAAAGGAATGAACAAGGAGTCATTTACACTTGGGTCGTGCAACTTCCATCAAGGTCGCGCAAGTATACTTGCGCGACGCCGACTGGTCACGCTGGGGACGTGCGCGCCCTCTTTGAAATTTCTCTTAGGGTCTCTCTAGCCTATAAATACCCCTGTGGGCCCCCCATTTCGAGGACGAAAAATTCCAGAACCTCAAATTTGAGCTTTCGACGACCTAGTCTCTTCTCAAATCATTCGAACACCTCTAAGGTAATTTCTTACCTTGAACGGAATATCATAAGAGGGGGCTGGAGAAGGCCTAAGTGCGGAATCTCATCCACACTTGTGCGCCTAGGCGGCCAGCCCTTAAGGGAAATAGACACACTTGCGCGCTGCCTTACCCCTTCAATATAACATGCGCGCCTCTCTTCTGGACGTCTCTAGGGGTAATATTAAAGGCTTGATCCAAGTCTCTCCCAAGTTCTACACTAAGTATTGACCATCGCACATGTACCCATGTGCCGCGCAGGTACACCAGCGCGACTAGGACTTGCACGTTTACGCAGCAGTTGCGCGCCCACGCAGGACTTGCGTGCCACCTTCTTTTTGGGTGCCCCTCCTACCTATTTCACCTATTCTATGTTTATCCACCTATCCTTTTCAATAATAAGCCTTCAGAACTCTCTCCAAATCCATGTATGGCCTGATTTCCTTGTTGTCTTCCGTATTTGAATGGAATTATATGGAATATCTCTCAAAACCGAGTGATTTACACATCTCTACATCACTAAAAGTTAGAGAGTTCATTTATTCAACCTTATACTTTAAAATGAGAGAATACTTAACTTTGGCCTCCTTTTCAGGAATAAGCCCCAAGTCCTCATTAATATGGGCATCCTCTTCAAGAGTAAGCCCCAGTCATAATTTTCCAAATCTGGGCTTCCTTTTCAGGAGTATGACCCTGTCTCAAATATGGGAATCCTCCTTAGGAATAATCCCCAAAGTCCCTTAATTTTTCAAATCCCATTCACCTGGGCATCCTTCTCAAGAGTAAGCCCTGGTCTTAATTTCTCTTAACCAGTCTTAATTTACTTTTGATCTGGGTTTCCTTCTCACAAGTAAAACAAAATTATATGTCCCTTCCTAACATGGGCATTTTCCTTAGGAGTAAGCCCCAAGATTAGAGTCTCCAAATCTACATAAAGAACATATACCTTTATGGACCCTGTTCTGGGATTACTTCCCCGAAGTAAATCATAATCTTCAACTATTTGGGCAGTCATACATACATAAGCCCCACATCATTTATTATGATTGCATCTTTCATGGCACAATTGTCTGGTTTTTACCAATACCTCTTGTTTCTCACACCGAGAATGACTCACATGAGCTTAGAGTGTAAAATTAATTCTGAAATATTTCTTTGTGGCATCAATCATACATAAACATAACACTCCATTTCTCGAACTATGTGGGTAATGATTCATTTTCCAAAACAATGGATATGTAGGTAGCCCATCTGTGGGTACGATCCCAACTCTGAAATAATCCATGTCCTTATGAATGACAATAAACTTCAAGTGCCCCACTGAGTGGCTTTAAAACCATTATGGTCATCACAACTACCAAAATACTTTTATGTATTGATGGATACCATTGACTAAGAATATCTAACAAATACAGATGATTCTCTATCAATACAGAACCTCTAATACATATAAATGATTCTCTAAATCTCTTACATATTAATCATTGAATTTCATATGTAAAGGAAATCTCATTTTATACATGGAAATGTAATAAGGATTGATGAACATAACTTAAATCTATAAAGAGAGTCCTGGAGTAGACAATAATTCCCCTCAAAAAGGTGTTATGAGTTTGACCTCCCATCCTCTCGACCAATGCAAATTCCTATGCCTCATCAGTCTACAACTAATGAGCTCCTTTCTTTGGAAAGTATGTCCAAATAGATATGGAATCATTGGATGTTTCTAGTTCTATGATCAAAACCATTTGAAACGGATTGGAATGTTTGGACCTTCAATCAACGAGGTCATCCCCAATTCTATAGGAAACACCCCATTCTTAGTCAAGCCTGCCAACGGTGCTGCTATGATTCAGAAGTCTGTATAAACCACATGCAGTAACCAGCTAGTACTAAGAAATGTCGTAACTCGAAGACATTCTTCGGCCACTCTCTGGTAACTACTACCCTCTCATTATCTGGGTCTATCGATACTCTTTTCTCTGAGATGACATGACCCAGGAAGTGAATCTTGTCCGTCCAAAAGTGGCACTTTGAGATCTTTTCATATAACTAATTCTCCATCAGTGTACTCAAAATGATCTCAAGATGGGTACCATGGTCGTGTCAAGTGTGAGAGTACACCACGATATCTTCCACGAAAAACACCACGAAATAATCCAAGTAAGGATGGAAAACTCTATTCATCAGTGCCATGAAAACTGCTGGCACATTCATGAGACTGAACGGCATAACCAAATACTCATACAGACCATACATGCTCCGGAAGGCTACAAGAGGTATATCAGATGGTCTGACACGCAACTGATGGTAGCCAGATCTCAATTCGATCTTCGAGAACACTATGTATCTTCGAAGCTGATCAAAGATATTGTCTATCCAGAAAAATTGATATTGGTTCTTGACCATTAACTAGTTTAGCTTCCAATAATCCAAACAAAGCCTAAGGGTACCGTCCTCCTTCTTTGCAAATAGAACGGGAGAATCCCAAGGAGAAGTACTGTGTAGGATAAAACCCTTTTCCTGAAACTCCTCTAACTGCTCCTTCAGCTCCTGCAACTCAGGTGTTTCCGTCCTATATGGAGGAATGGACACTAGTGCCTCTCCTAGAACAATCTCAATAGAAAATTCTACCTCATGCTCCGGAGGAAAACCTGAAAAGTATTCTAGAAAGAAAACTGGAAAGAGATTATCCAATATAGGAAAATCTATCTGAGAAGATCACTGGTCATCTAGATATAAGATATAAATCTAGGATATAACACCGCCCAACCCAAGATGCTCTGGTCTAGCTATACACTCCTGGACATTCCATTCTCCCTTGTGAAGAAAAGATCCACCCTCTGGTGATGTGAAACTCACCCTACGATGATAGAAATCGATAAAGGCATGGAAGGGAACTAACCAGTCTATCCAAAGAATGACATCATATCCTATAATCTCTAAAACAAAGAGACTCCATGAAAAATGACACCCACCAACCTCAATGGGGTCGTCTAAGCACTGACGCATGCTAGCAGTTCTAATTCATTAGGGAGTGTCTAGCATCATCGTCTCCAAAGATGTATAAATAGTAAGTCCAAGTATTTACATAATATGAAATGAAATAGAGATATGAGAATCTCTAGTATCGAATAGTGTAGAGGATAAAACTAAAGCTACTAAAATCATAACTCAAACTTTAGAAGTTCCAAGATCCTGCTCTAGATGAATCTGCTCTACCGCAAAAATCTGGCATGTACCACGACCCTATGTAGTATCCTGACATCCCTAAGTTGAACCTCACTGATCATGACCACTGCATCCACGGCCTCTACCCTAGCCTGAAAAACCTGAAGAACCCTAGCCCCTAGTCTACTGCAGAACTGGTAATCCTGCACTTGTATGCAGAGTCGAAACTGATCCTCCTTCACTAGCTGCATGAAGGAGAACCTTGCAAAAATGCTGCAGATGACCCATCTTGTCATAATATCGACACTCCACCGGGTCTGTCGGGCCCTAATTCTTCTTATTCCCATTTCCTTCACACTGATATCACACCACTTGGTTTCTAGAGGGAAGATCCCATCTACCAAAAGGAATAACTTGCTTCCTCGAGTCACCACGTGTAAACTCTTGGTGGCGCTTCCTGCTATCAATATGAAATGAATCAGCCCTGGTTACTGAACCTCCGTGGTCCACAACTCTAGTATCCCTCAGATTTCCCTCCATGATAAGCACATGGTTGACTATCATAGTAATAGAAGTCAACTAGAATACGTTCACCTATGATCTGATGTCCGGTCTGAGTCCTTCCTCAAACATTCTCGCTAAAAACAGCTCATCATTACCCATAAAGGGAGTAAAATACCGTAACTCTTTGAAGAAAGAGGAATACTCCATAATTTTGAGAGTACCCTACTCTGGGTTCATGAACTCTCTAGCTCTCTTAGCCCTTAGTGTCACCAGGTTGAAGAATTCATAGAACATATGCTGGAACTCATCCCAATCCATAACCTATTGGCACCCTGCCTGTGAAACCACATCCCACCATCTCTTTGAAGAATCCCACAGCATATAAGTCATGAGCTACACTCTCCTCTCCAGAGGCATCTCTAGGTGATCGAATATGGATATCATGGTTTCTTGAAATGACTCTGCATCCTGCGGTACTCCATCCCCAGTGAACGTGCGAGGATGTTGCTGCTGAAAACCCCATGTCAGCTCTTCCATTGACAGGACAGGATGTTGAGCTCCCAGGAAGGTTTAAATGAATCATAGGAAACCCTCTTTTAACTGACCGTCAGCACCAGTGTCTGGAATCTCTGCAGGTTCCATGTCTAGATTGATAGGTAGAACTACTGGTAGTCACTGGTCTTCCGTATCAGGTGTACGACCACTACCTGGTTCCTGACGTGCAATGGGAGGGCTTCTTGGTGGCATTAGTCTGAAAGGTCACAAGAACACCTTAATTAAAGAAGAACACAGTTGCAACATAATAGAGTAAAACATAACATCAGAGAAAAACACAAAATTTGTGGAAAACATGACTACATGGCATGTCATACCACTACACAGTGTGTTTCCTGAAATTTTACCCAGGGCGTGTACCTTGGTCGTACATGGCTGTGTAAACCACCCAGCTACAAGGCATGTTCTAATACTACACAGCATGTTCTAACCATTTTTCTTCCTGCCCGGTTACTTATACACTGCTACGAACACAGACTTTCCCAGAAGGAAACTTCGTGGCATGTTTGAGCACTACATGGTGTGTCCTTAAGATTTTTCCCATGTCTGTGTCGTTAGTCACACGGACTGGTACACGAACCACTACTACATGGCATGTCAACATGGTACATGACATGTTTCCCTGGGGATTTCCCAACCCATGTATTCAGCTACACGGCTAGGTCACATGGCTCCTATAAAGAAAAACTAAACGGCGTGTTCAATGGAGACACGACATGTACTAGACATGCATTACTTGGCACATGTTGTTAGAGACACGGCCTAATACAAGGCCGACACTACACGGTGTGTTCCAGATGGACACGACGTATACGAGGAAGGTAACATCGAACTGTCTTATTACCTACACGGAGGGATCCACGTTTAACTATACATGACCTGTTCTAGAGGGACACATTGTGCACTTAAAGGAAATCCCCGACCAGTGTTGTTCGTGACACGGCCGGATACCCAAGTCATACTACACAATGTGTAAACAAGTACACGACATATTCCTACAAAAACATTCAAAACCCTGTGTCTCTGCCCACACAGTCAGCGACATGACTAAAAACTAAACGATGTGTATTCATAAAGTACACGTTGTCTATTCGGGGTTTTTCTAGATAGTAGCGTCATAACTGCACCGAAGCCCAGAAAACATAGAATAACTATCATTAAGGTGCCATATTCTGATCCGTGGGGGGCCCATAATCCTCTTGAATCAAATCTTATCATCATAACAATTCATATAACAAGTAAACAACATAACAAACTCACGATCCACCAAATTACGATCCTTGAGGGCCCATAACACCTCTAAGACCAACATTTGGCGTCGATGATAAAGAACCTCTAAAAAAACGATACCCTATCAACTTAGCAGGTATTATATCACATCATTTATCACAACAACAGGTATTTTCTATCACAAATTCTATCACAATAGCTTGAAATTTCTAATGCAATTTTGATGGCATTGAAAAATGCATGACAGATGATATTCCTAACAAGTGCATATATGACTCAGGAGATGGCATACCCTCATCTCATCGGGTAGAAACAAAATATAACCACAATCATATAAACAATAAAAACATAACACAAGTGCACCACCCCATGGTGAAACCAAGTAAACTGTAACATTTTCAAAACATGAAAATTGCAATATTCAAGGTAACCTGGATTTTTCCCTTTTCACAGGTTCTAGAACTCCTGGGCACATCTATTTACCATTTACATATTCCTTCAAATCCATGTATAATGTCGCAAAACAGTAAGTTAACATAATTGAAAAGAAACACCTCTAATACCACTTTATAACGACTCAAATCAGGAGAAACTCAACTGGTGCCCCATACCAGGTTCGTCACATGACATCAAGTGCATTTCCCCAATTGCCAGAGGATTCCGACTAGTAGTGAGGGCCTTGGTGAGTCATTGGGGAAACTATTCCCTCATTTTGTAATGTATACAGTTGAAGGATAACCAAAATCAATATCGGAAGCAGTAAATAACATACAACAACTGAAACCAAACATCAGAAGCAATGTATAATATAATAATGATGTAGCATGGTACATGTTTCTATGGAAAGTAGTAAACAAAGAAATGTACTGAAATACAACTAAAACCAATGTAATGAAAGTAAATAGAAAACTCTAGAAACTTCGGAAGCCTAAGCTCGATCCCATGATCTCAAGATCTAACCATTAATAATGTACCTGAAGTAGAAAGGCCACAATCCCTATCCACACCTGCAATCAAATAACAAGTTTGGGCCAAAAAGCAGTACTCAAACAGGGTTTGAGACTAATCCTAGTAGTCAACCACCAAAAGATTTGTGCGTTACTATCAGTGAGAAATATTGAAAAAGAAATGGAAATAAATACTGTACAGAAACAGGAGTACACTAAAGTAAATAATACTACAAATTTCCATTCACGTTCATTTATTAATTTAATTCAATAATTAAATTATCAACCAAGTAATCGAGAAAACAGCTCAATATTCCCATGGCATATTATGTAACACAACAGGTATCTTAGTAGACTACCTAAACAACAAGCAGTACAAAACCCATGTTTGTTCTTTGGCTTGGTGGAATCTTCACAACCAACCAAACAATATTAACACTAACTGTCTAGGAGGCTTATACTATCATAGACCTCTAGTCAAGTAATCATACAAAGGTACATACACTCTGGGAATCTATCACCATAAATTCCCATGCGGTGTTGCAACAATAGCTATAGACTCTCTGAGGAAGAACTTACGTCAAATTCCCCCTATAGTCTCGATACATAACTAAGGTCATTCTAAGGAAGCACAAATTTTAATTCATGTAGGTCCTGAGAATGATAATAATTTATAACACACTCTCTAGGGAAGCCCTTAATCATCAATTCCCATTTTAGTCTACCGCACCAGGTTCACACAGCCCTATGTAGTCTAGTCATGCGTAATCGACTGTCAACAGCACTATGTAAGTTCAAAAACTACTTGGATAATAGATAAAATGCATAAAAAGCTTATAAACAGTAGGAAAAACATGCAATCAATTGTATCTAGGCAGGAAATCAATGCAATAAGGTCTTCCTCACAGGGAACCTAAGCCAAACAACGATAAACAACCAAAACAAGGGAAAACACCCATGGGGTGATCATCAAACATGATAAAAAAATAATAATTCATCTAATAGCCTCAAGAACACAATAAATGTAAGGAATATAATAATAAAGTATCAAAACCCTAACCCGAGATATCCAAAACAAAAGAATCTGTCACTTTTTGCACAAAAACTCAAAGGCATTCAACGTAATGAAACAAACACCACACCTCGATCCTAAGAGATCGATATAATTGATAATCGGCCCATGAATCGGCCTAGAACAGAGTATATCTACAAAACCATCTAAAATTTTCATCCTCAGATGACTCACACGAGAGAAGGAATTAAGAAACATGGACAAATAAGAACCAAGAACTAACCGCTGAGATTCTATTGCAATTGACGGTGTTCGATTCGGATAATCGGTGACAGATCGGTGGCTTGGAGAAAATCCGTGGTTGTACCCTTGCTCTCAGTCGAAGAAGCTGGAGAAGAAGACATTTTTGGGGTTAATACACAACCCGAGTCCATTTGATGAAAAAAAGAAAGTACGTGATGTTTACTTTTGGAGTAAACAATGTGTACTATGCTTTTCCACACTCCGCTTACGGCATCCTCCAAATCACTCTTACACGTCTATGAGTGTGGCCATGACAAAGCCAACACACGACCTCTAGTGGAATGAAAGTACATGGTGTGTACTCATAAAGTACAGGGTCTGTACTTTGAAAACTTCCAGGTTTTTCTAGGTTTTTCTCTTTTTCTCAAAATATACCAGAAAAGGAAAAACATACCTAAAAAGAAGGCCCATGTTCTTACAATAGTGATGTGTGAATTGTTTCACTACAAGTTTCATACCTCACAAGTGGTTGTGAATCCTTTAAATAATTAGTTTTTTCATTACATGATCTTTCAATTCAAGTGTCCCTAGTTGAATAGAATAGTTACATTCTGTGTATCATGGTGTTTGGTAAGCTAGAACATGATGGTTATACATCATGTTCCTATGTAGTTTATTCATCCATTAGAGATTTCATAAAAGACATGAGAGAGAATATTGACGGATTTAGTGGCCAATATACCATGATATCATGGTTGTTTTGATTATATATATGTGAAGATAGATTTTTTGATAATGATTTCACACGTATTGTTTATTGTGGAAATGAGTTCAGGGGATTCCTTATCAATGAAATGAATTGGGAATATTGTAGGTATCTAAGGGGTTCTGAGGATTTTTTCCAATTGGGATCCCTAATTAGCATCACAATTATTTATAGTTCCGCAAAAAAGATTATCTCTTGATTATTACTCAGTAAAATAATTAATCCATGAATGAAAAGTAGAATACAATGAACAATTAATAAATTGATTGATATTTGGATTTCATGCATTTTGGAATTCAGAGATTCATTTATAAGAAACATACACTTTATTGATTTTAAATAAAGAAAAATGTTTCACTACACAATTTAATTGGTTATATTTGAATAAATATATGGTTGAATTTTCCAATCTCTGATATGTTATATAGATGTTATAGAGTCATCTATTCATAGACTAAAAATAATTTAAGAACACTAAAATGATAGTGAATGTGATTCATGAGTGGATATATGAGACTCATGATTATCATAAATCATATGTAGATCATATTATGAGACCTATAGAGTTAAAAATTATATATAATATAATGATATTGAAATATCCCCTTCATCAAAAACAATTATCTACCCATAGTTGTATGATTTCTCTCAGACTTTTTGTAATTTTTTGTTTGTTGGGAAACATTTGTGATGTTTTGAATCAATTTTTACTCCCAGATTGATGGATAAAATCCATGAAACTTTCAATACATAATATATTAATATGTATGTTCATTATGGTTACCTTTTCATTGGCTAGGGAACCTTGGATATTGAAGATGAACTGATTTTCATTAAACATCATATTGGGATTTTGGACCTTTAGGATAATGTGTTTATTGGGAATTTTATTCACAATGTATAGGTCTTCTAGTGGCCCAAATCTTTAGATATTTGTACCCAAGAATGTAATTTCTTGAAAAATCCTCAATATCCAACTATTTATTGATTATATGACGATTTTTTTTATAATTTTCTTCATTAATGATAGTGATTGATGATATAAAATTGTTTAATTCAATTCTTTTATGATGAATTTATTTTTCAATTTTTATAGTGAAATTTCTCAAGGTTTATCATTGGTTTTTTATCCCAGGTACACTATTATATTCTTTATTATGTTTAGTTCTGATATTCATAGAGTATTTTTTTAGATATATCTAATACCGGGTCCTTGATTTTTTTGAACACGTGTTTTATTGTTTCATTGGTGTTGAAGAAATATCAAAATGTTTGAATGTGTTGAAATAATTTTATAGGTTTACTTTAATGTGACAAATGGATACATGTAATATCGTGTCTTAAAATTCTTAGTATGAATATGATATTGTCATTGTAGAGGCTACAATAGAATTGTAAACAATGTGAGTTGATCACTTTGAATAGTTAGTGTGGTTAGGATTTTAAGTATCCATTTTTTGTGATTTTATATAGAATTGTGGTTATCTACATCATGGTATATCCCATAGTAGATCATGTGGTTCATTTTAAATTCATAGGTATGTACCTATGAATAACAGGGAGTGGCGTAACACACATATTATTGGGATAGAGGGGTAATTTCCTATTGTGAATTTTTTTTCAATTGTATAAAACCATAAATATAGGGAAAAAACTCACTTATGGATTATTATCCTTATTTATTTCTTTTAAAAAATTTATTCATGTGTTAGGAGGTCATCATGAATTGTTGGTGGTCATTTTAAGGAGAATAATGAATTATAGTTTTCTAGTGGAAACATTATTGTAAAGTAGGAGGAGTGAAAATAAATTTGAAATATTAATGATTGTGTTAAAATATGGTTAAAAGAATTATTCAACAAAAGTAGTTTATATGGGAATGTTATAAATGAAAATTGTAGTTTATTTATTCCATGGTTGTTCATTAAGTGAGTTTTATTTGTCATATTCACAAAAAAGTTCTACATATTCACATATTTATGTTGGTTATTCTTTTATGAAAATTTAAATAAAATATCAACTAACAAGAGGTGAAAAATGAATTTTTTTTAACACTGGAGTATTTTATTGTGTATGAAAATGAACTCCATGGATATTTCATAATTATACATTCCATAGAGGGGGTGGGTTGGTTTTCTCTCTTAACAGGGTGATGGTTGCCCTTTTATTTCATTGTTATTACATTACATTAAACCTCTCACAACCCTATGGATTATTTGGTTACCTATAGTCATATATATTTATTATATAATCCTATTTTTCATTGGATTCATCCCCAAGATCATTTATTAATCAATTTATTATTAAAAATATTCTTTTGAATAGGTAATAAGATTGATGAATCTTTTGGAATTTTTTGGTGTTATGATGATTTTTTATTTTGATTTATCGCAATTTGGTCTGAAGGTGGTGCAATTGATTTTTATGATGACTAAAATTAAACCATACATTCATTTATGTTATTCCCAAAATTTTAAATCATGTTAGGGAATCATGAATTATCATTTTTAGTATTTTTGAATGTGTTTTTAATATGGTTTAGTCTTCATGTGGGTAAAATGTTAGAACTAACAAAAATTAAAATAATTTCGATTTATTGAATATAAACATGAATAAATTTTAAAGATTATATGTTTATGATTTTATGCATGATATTATGTTATTGTATTTTATAGATTGTGTGTTATCCTTTTATATTAAACATTAATGATTTCCTTATATATTTGAATTTAGAAGAACTGATTTATCAATTTAAATTTTGGAATGAAATAGAATATTATTTAATGAATTAATTTATGATTAACATCTTGTATAATGGTGAAATATGTGTTATTAAATTATACATGAATAATATACATTAATATGACATCATATATGATCTTTTAACATTATTTTGTTAATAATATATTAGTATAATCGTCATTTCGGGTGTTAATAGATTTTTTTTCCTTTATATTAATTTTTGTGTGATTCATATTTATTATGGATGGGATATATCTTATTCATATCTAGAATGAAATCAAGTCTTTAAACATTATTTTTAATCATCAAATGAAAATTAGTTTTTAATGGATATGATGGGGAATGAATCTCATCGCTATGTGGAGAAGGTAATCCGTACGTACGCACGAGCGAAAATATAATTCATTTGATATTAAAATAATATATAATTGGTTGGTATATCATATATACAGAATTATTATCATGTTATATTTATTATTTAAATTAATTACAATTAATTATTATATATATCCAAATAATAATGTATTGAATAACAATTCTACCACGACGTGGAGACGGTAAGCCGTACGTACGGACTAATGGTGACATGTTATTGAAATGATGGATAGAGTGATGAATTTGGTTGTAAAATAATTATAATAACATCAAAGTATATATAAGATTATAGATTTATTATTTTAGGATGGAAAAAATAAAAAAAATGATGTGGAAGAAGAAAGGAACTTGAAAGAGGGTGGTAAAATTATTACCTATTTTTCGTGTTCTTCCTTTTGAGTTGATCAATAGGGCTCCTCAAATTGGCTTAATAACAAGAGTAAGGCCTCTAAAATTAACTGAGGGAAGATGAGAGGATAATTGTGCAGGGTTTGGCCGAGAAAAAAGGCATTGACGATGTGAATTAGAGAGAAGGGGGAGTGCCCTTTTATAAGAGGGGTGAGCGACACCTTAGGAAAAGCTAGAAATATTATTTTATAACAAAGTCATTTTCGGTTTGTAATGGATCGAAAATAGATTAAATACAGGATAAGGGGGGTATGTATTGAAAAAAACTCAACTAATAGGTTTTATACAGGTTTGGGTCACTATATTAACTTTATCTTTTATATTTAACTCTTAGTTAAATAGTTTGACATTTACCT
This sequence comes from Viscum album, assembly GCA_963277665.1. Lineage (NCBI taxonomy): Eukaryota > Viridiplantae > Streptophyta > Magnoliopsida > Santalales > Viscaceae > Viscum > Viscum album. The sequence goes on from OY728148.1 coordinate 1,149,709,574, forward strand.
TGTCTCTTTGTATTTTTATATTATATAGTTAATAGACTTTCTATATACTTCCAATAGAACTCCAAGTGGTTCATAAATTATAAACCTATCATTATATAAGTTTTTTGGAAATTATTTAAGTTTTTATGAAGATAATATCAATTAATAATATAACATTTGTTTTAAAAATCCTTTTATGTCAATTTTGACACTATTTGGTATTTTGTTTTTGCTAAATTCATAACAGCATTATTACTTTGAAAAAAATAATCTAACCAACCCTAATATGTCATATTAATCTAGAAAATTATTGGAATTCAAAAACAGTCTCACATTATTGTTATTTGGATATTGATAATATCATTTATTTTAATATTTTATTAATTAGGTAATTACTGCAACACTATTGTGTCAAAAATAAATTAAATTACATAATGTCTAAAAATTATAAATAAAAAAGCATTACGTAGGAAATCTATTTATACATCTAAATAATATTTCTAATCGCATTTATCTTTTTTATAACCCTATATTAAAAATGTTTTAGTTATTAAACTTTTATTTTAACTCTTTTAACTTTTCTTTGAATTAAATAGTAATAAATATCCTAATATAATCCAAGTGGACCAAAGAGGCTCATATTTTATTCCTAAGGATGTTTTTGGTCGAATTATACTTAGCCAATAGAATTAAGGAATGTGTAAGTGTAATAATAATATCGTTTTTATCCTTAATTTCCCTACTTACTTTTAACCGTGGTAAATAAAAGTAAAAAGTTACTATTCACCAAAAATAATTTTTATGTTATTTAACCACATTTTATTCCTTGATATTAACTATGTCTCTCTGATTTTCAAAATTCCACCCACAGAAGCTGGAAAATTAAGTTTTATGCGAATTTGCAAATTCTTCTAGGAGATGGGTAAAAGACGGTGACAAGATCAATTAAATTTTTATATATCTAAAATTATTATAAAATGACTATAATTAATTAAATTTAACTTATATTGGTTTTATGTATCTATTTTGACTTAAAATAAATTTAAATAATATAAATATTTTTTTTAAATAAATATTCAGTTTTAAACTATAACTCAATGTTTTTCACTATTCATTAAAAATTGTATGTTTTCAGAAAAATATCAAAATTTTACCCTAAGATAATTTTGATATTCGAAATTCAAAAATTAAGTCTATTTTACTAAATTAAAAACATATACGTTGCATTTATTAATTTAAAATTAATTCCCATTGACAAAACCAAAAGGCGTATTTTTAAGAAATAATAAATATCAAAAGATTGACACTTGTTTGTGTCCAATTGCAAAGTGAAATTACTTACAATGACAAGCATTGAATTCAATGGTAAAAATATAATCTATTTATACTTCCAATCCATTTAAATGTATAATTTTACACTATAAATTATTTTGACTAAAAAACTCGTTTTCAGTTAAATTATAGTATTTTCATTATTCACCCTAATATGAAAGTTATCAGAAAAACACCAAAAATTTATTAAAACAAAATTTTTATGTCCCTATCCTAAAGAATAAGTTTATAATTCCAAATCCAATATATAATAGTTTCAAATATTAGATTTAAAAAAGGTTCTCCATTAAAAGTCATAAAAAGTGTATTTTTTTAAAATACATCGTTAATCTGAAAAAAAAGTAATTTTTTATTACATTATGTCAAAGAAACTCATAATATTAATTCTAAAATTATAAGGATTATATAAAGTTCAAAATTCAGTTAATACTATTCATAATCGATTTTGAACGACTAGTTTGATAAGTCGTGGTGCACTTGAACTCGATGTTGTGTGTCGTGCAAGTTATTGAATTGATTCGAACAAATAACATCTTATGAAATCATGGGGTGTTACAATTATGAATAATGTTAACACTACATCTATACACATAATATTTTTCAGTGCCCACAAATCATTTTACAAAAAGTTCCAGATATAAAACCGTAATTTTTATAGGAATTTTGAAACTAAAACTACAATTTAAACTATTTTCTATATGCATAAAACAACTAGTCACTTCAAATAAAATATATTAATCATAATTTCCTCTTCACATAATCTCTAAAAACATCATTTCATGTAGATATGATTAATCCACAACAAAAATAATTTAAAAATCTATATATTTGAAGGTCCATTTTCTCATCCAATAACACCCGCTAATCGACCCTGGTGATATGCACAGTCCACTTCCCCATTGTATTGTTCATAACATTAATTTATTTCATGATTGGTCTAAAAATTTCCTGATTCATAAATTAAATCCTACTATTTTGATATTTGTAGATGAATACTCTATAAAATTATCAAATATGAAAAGAGGGAGTTTAGGGAATTGGTTTTTGGTTATTCTTCCAACCATCATTCATTGGTCAGGTGATTGATCATCAATGTAAAACATAAGTAATTGATATAATAAAATACTATTATTAATTAAATTATAATTTCAGGCATTTAATACTCAAGATAAAAAGTTCACAATAATTTTAAATATAATACTATATAAGAACTCATATTTTAAATTAAAATATAAAATAATTAGTGTAAGGTAATAACATTATTGGCCTACCTCATTACAAAATATCAGTTATTCAATGATCTAATCTCAATATGTGGTCATCTTAGCCACCACATGGATTTATAAACTCACATATCCACTAAAATAATTCCAAAACTAAAACCATGTTTAGAATTCATGTCAAATTTGATCATTAATCGGGGGTGAAAGTGGTTAATAAGCTGTTTATATCATTGTGATTGGAAAAGATTATTTTTATTTAAGGACCCCAAAAGGGCCTCCTTTGGGGAATGAATCAAATATAATAACAAAACCACTCCTATGAATAACCCCAATTTATGGAATTATAATGTTTGTATCAATTATAATATAACATTCTATTTGCGTGAAATTATCATTCATCCCCATGAAATAAATATTAATTTATTTATTATTTAATAAAAATACTAAAAAATTAACTTGCTTATAATTACATAAAATTCCATCTCAAGGAAAAATTAATTATTACAACACGAGTTTAATGGTCTAAAAAATATATGGTCATTATATAGTTTGAATTTATCACTTTTCCCCCTTATACGAAGTAAAAAAATGATACATTAAAATTATTAATTTCTTTCTTGAGGATAAATTTATATCCTTAGAGATTCACCATATACACTAACCCACAAATAGATTAAAATTGAGCATAGTTTTATATACAATAATGGAACTAGATATGTTTTTCAATTTAAAAAAATACTTTTTGGATTTGCAAAATCAAAATAGTACTCCATTTGTTTATTTTTTCAGCTCACTGTTTTCGATGGGAATTGTATTATTCATTAACTGAACTTATAGTTCCCTATAAAATGAAGAATACATGATTATGTGAGACATTTAATTTAGTTGGATACATTAAAAGGGATAAATAATATATAAATAAATATATATAATAAAAGTTCCCCAAAAATAGAGAAGAAACTCCCATTAAGGAATTAGTCATTAGTCTTTATCAAATTATTTTCTCAAAAAATCAATCAATAGCTTGTCAGTTGGTTTAGATTCATCTGATGAGGAACCTGTATTTTGTAAGCTACTGAAATCATCGATATAGAAAGTCTCCTTGTTTTATATTTAATCTATGTAAATAACATATTCTCCTAGTTGTTCTGATATTCATATAGAGATATTTATTTTTATTGTAGTACATGAGACTTACCACATGTATTTGTCTGTGATTTAAATTTTATAAATCTATTATGTATGGGAGAAATGTAAAGGGTTCCATAATTGGATATTGATTTCAATAACTAAATCTATTTTCATCATCACTTATTTATTCCAATTATTCTTTACAGCTGAAACCCCCTAAAAATAATTATGTTTACATATATTCAAAGGTATCCATTAACCTATACAAATTATTTAAATTTAAGCATTATGGTAGTGTATGTACACTTTATAAATATTCATTTATTCTAATGATTTTACCCTTTTATATAATCTATTAAATTTTTTGTGGGAAAGAATAATATAAATAAATATCCCATTAAATAGTAAAAAATAAAACTAGAGAGAAAACTATTAAAATTTATGACCCGCATGAAAATGAAAAACTACTAAATTATTATGCCCGCATTTATAGTTTTTGTTTTTGTAAATATGAACAACTAATATTGTGGTAAAGAGGAATTAAACATGTATTTTTTGTTGTAAATTTGTTTTGTTATAACCATTATTTTTTGAAAAGGGATAGTGGATAGGTTAGTGTTACTACAAGATAAATATGATAAAATAAACTCAAAAATTAGCATACATTAAACATTTGATATAATTTATCTTTATTTTATAAAGTGACATGTGATGATGGATAATGGATCACATGACTCTAAATGTTTTTAGATGATTCAAATGTTGGATTATTTTAATAATATTAATAATGTGTTATTTTAGTATTACATAACAGTTAAATAGGGAGATATGAGAAACATGGTGTTAGGATATCCATTCAATGAATATTACACATGGATACTGTTGAATAGAGTGATTAATATCTAATGTACTATGGTTTTAAAATATTTTGTTAATATAATATTTTAAGAATATATGAATCTTCATGGAACACTGAATGTTATAGTAATATGATTCACGGTTGATTTAGAATATAGATATAGTGTTTGAGTATGTTTTAATAAATTTTTAATTGTATTCCGATGATATAGAAATAATCCTGATGCGATGTGTGAAGAATTTGTGCTTAATTGAACATGTCTTGGTTTTGTAGATTAACTGTATTATTCATATAAGTATATATATCTACATATATATCATATACAATAAAAATAACACATATATATTATCTAAAGAAATGTAAAACATATATATATTAATCTTGTCTATGTGTAAGTATAACTTTTCACGTGTATAGGTATCGTATAGACTATTTATAAAAAAGAATTTTAGTTTTTTTACATCGTCCAAGGTTGTGAAAACAACATTTTTAAGGTGTTTGTATTTTTAATAATAATGTTTCTCTATCTAAACATCATCAACATACATATATTTTATATGTTATTTATGTTATTCTAATTTATACTTGATCTATATAAATATCATATAAATAAGAAAAAAATTATTAGGACTCAAAATAGTTAATACAAAAAAATAATTGAAATTTTTTTTTCTTGAATATAGATTTTATTATTTTTTATATATGAAGAAGAAAATTAATTACAATGGTGAATTTTTTGAAATCATCGTTAAAACATGATACATAATTGAGAATACATTATCCGAGTATGGTTTATGTAAGATAATATGATTTGATGTTGATAAATTCAGTTTACTATGGTTTTATTTTAAATAATGTAGGATAAATTGAAAGATTATAAAATAATGTAGTTCTTAATAGATTACAGATTGATATTTTGATTACTATATTATATTATGAGAAGAGGAGACTATTTGAGATAAAATATGTTGAATATTTGAGCTATTACAACCCAAATTTATCAAATATATACATTACAAAATTTTCTCAAAATATATAAAATGTTTCACAACATATGCTAAAAGACAATGATAGTTTAATGGTTTTGGAAACATGGAGTCATATTCAATGGTACCAAGGAAATGTAAATTATCTCCCACTAGATTTTTCAAGGATATAAACCCTCTTAGAAATATCACATATAAAACATTTTTTCATATCTAATGGAAGTAATCATAACAAGGGATGAGCTCATATGATTAGTAATTGTATAAAATGATATATGTAATCATAAACATTTGAATAATAGTGTGAGAATGTGATAATATCATTAGATGATCATACCCTGCACATCAAAGATCATAATATTAATTCAATTCATAATGGATAGGAGTTCATAATGATGAATAAAAAGGGAATCAATAGCATAATCCATGAAATCATAACACAAGAGTAAGACATTGAATTATGGCATAAATATAAACATATAATATCATTATTTATAAGTCAATACAAGATACAATAACTTATGAGGGAACATTATGGAGACTACACCTATTGTACGCGTCGCACCACCATCCCAGGTCACAGCCCATTTCCAATAAGGGATTGGGTTTTCCCATTTTCCCATAGTTGATCGGGTTTCCCAATCATCCCATAGTGGTTCAGGATTCCCCATATTCCTATAGTGTATTGGTTTTTCCAATATTATATCTTCATGGTGACTACACCTATTGGGCAGGATAGACAACCATCCCCTATCACAATCATTTCGTAATTTATGATTGGGTTTCCCAAAATTTCAATAGTAGATCAATACCATCAACATGATTCTCACCATTATCTGATGACACATAAATCATTACCAAATGCATATGAGGGTGATATAGGTCACACCAATCTTATAATAAAATAATTCATACATGTTCCACAAGATTATAAACCATTCATAATATCATGACACATAAAATGATATGGGCTTCATAAAGGGCTTGTAATAACCCATGAAATTAAATTGGTGTCATTAAAAAGTAATCATATCATAATCAACGATGTATTCAAAATAATTTAGTTCTAGAATAACCCATGTAATGCAGTTGGTTTTATTACAATAAAACCAATTTATTTGGAGAAATTTTTATAAACTTATAACTCATGAAAGGGAATTGGTATTCATGAAAATCAGCCCATAAAAACATAAATCATTCATTGAATTAATTTGAATGGGAACTTTTGATCAATTCCTCGAAATTTATGATCACAGAAAATGAATATCATCATTAATGAAAAATTATTTGGAAATATTCTTTAAATATTTTTTCTGGAGAAAAATATCCTTTCTTATTTACAAAATTATTTTAAAATATATTTCAATTTTTCTAATAACATTGTCTTTGAACATACATTTAAAACGTAGAAATAAAGAGAAAAAAATTATAAAACCATTTCCATTTATAAAAATATAATAAATGATTAGAAAGGTTATAAAAAATATTTTTCGATTAAAATAGTTTTGAAATTTTATAAAAGAATATTCAATATCATTGATATTCTTTTCATTGAAAATAACCTTTTGAAAACATATAAAGGGAGTTTTAAAAATCTTATAAAACACTTTTTAAAAATAAAACATTTTGAAAATCATTTTTCATTGAAACCCAATTTGAAAAAAATGAATTTCAGGAATACTAAAAAAATATTTAAAAAATATAATTTTATTATTGGGAAAGTTGCTTCAGGGGAATGATGTTCATAACAGTGGGTAAATTCATACATACTAGACATTCTTTATTTATCACAAAATGTTTAAAAAAGTTCCTTGACTAGATAACGACAAAAAGATTTATTTTTAAAAACAATTATTGTTTAAAAATTTGGAAACATGGGTAAAATGTCTTCTAATTATTATTAGATAATGATAAAATATTATTGGAATTGTTTTATAAAAAATGATTTTGACAGAACATATATTTCACACTGAAGATATAAGTAATTTCAAAATTAATTAAAAAACATTCTTGATCATCTTATGTAACAAATTTTGTAAATATTATTCGACTACATAGATGTAAATAAATTACCATAGGTACGAAAAATCATGAAATATATTGAGATATAGATTATAGTATTTCATCAATGGGATTATAATCATAAACAAGCCCAATAAATGATGTGGTTATATCTATAAACAGTTACCAATTTTGCAACATTGAGTAATAATAAAATAGAAATGAAAAAATTATTTAAATTATAGAATATCTTAAAATAAGGTTATTCATGATAATAAATTTAAAATTCAGTATATACACCTCATTGGAAAATATTGGTTCATAACATTGCATGTGTCTCAATGAAGGTAAATTGAGGAAAAATTACTTTACTAATTTTGTAACATTTGAAGAAAAAAAAAGATGAATGAAAGATCATCAAATGGAATTTTAAATACCCATAGATTTATATATTATAATAATATAATATATCTATAGTCATTATACACACCAAAAAAATAATTGAGTGGTTATTTTTTCAAGTATCTCAAGGAAATAAAAAGTGAGATGAAATTCACTTACCATATTTGTTGACTATATTCATAATTGCAAAAACCTATAGTATAATAAATATATGTTTTTTCTATATATTATAAAGAATAATATTCTTATATCTAATACCATATATGGTTTTATCAAGACTTCATATAACCAATTTTTTATCACTTCAATTTTAAGGTTTTTCTTCTGGTAATATACATATTTTCGCATGTATCTTTATTTTTAATATTTGAGGTCCTTATACATATAATAAGATTTACAGAAAGTAAAACAAAATATAAATGTCATGAATATTTAGTATATATTTAATTAATGTTATATATATAATATATATAGATATATGTGATATGGATTACATCATTCATGGTGGTGGTAGGCTATACATATACATGGATGTTGTTTCTATTTTTATTTGTAATTTTGAACAAAACAAAGTAAATGATATATATATATATATAGTATTATTAAAATATAATTATTATGTCTCGAATATCATATATTTTCACTAAAATCATCCTTATTACCTTCCACGTATTGTGGGAATGAATCACATTACATTAAGGAGGCGATAGTCCACATTTCCGCAAACAAAATTTTCTTATTTACACAAATTAGAATAAATATATGTATGTTTTATATGATAATAAAAAAAGAATAAATGAATAAAATATATCATATAAAAATATATTTTCCATCATTATTCTCAACCATGGATGGTGGTAAATTAAAAACTAACAATATCGTTTCGTGAGGCTGTAGTTCGTTGTACACAAGAACAGCAAGTTTGAAACCAATTAGATGAAAGTGTGTGTAAGTGTTGGTATAAAACTCATCATGAAAAAATATCAGTATAATGGGTTTACTAAGGATATTATTTATTAATTAAATAATAATAATTTCATAGTGTAGTTTGAGAATAATAGAATGGACCTTGAGGAATGATTTTATGAATTTTTTAGTTTACTTATTTTGGTTTGCAACATAGGGCTTCATTGGTTAGATTTCAACAAAATAGAGTATAAAAAAAAGAAGGGTGGGTGTTTGAAAGTTAATTGGTAAAATCTTAGTCTATCATAAGTGGTTTTATAGGTGATAGGATGTGGTATAATTGTTGGTCTTTATAACTGAGGGTAAGGACATAATTGGAATTGTTTGGAAAAAAAAGTCAGTTTTACCAATGATTTTACGGTATCAAAAGTAATAAAATCCATCCAAATTCAATAATGGGAGGTTTATGGCCGTACTATGACCATTAAACGGGTTTGGAATATGTTTTTATATCATTTTACTCACTATATTATGATTTAGTACCTTGTTAATAATAATTTTTCTTAAATAATTGTAATTAATTTTAATCACGGTCACTAATATTTCTGGTTAGAAATTAAGTTCATCTTGTTAGAGTGTAAATATTATAATGATTAAATCCATGTCTACATACATTTTTGAAATTAAATTCATAGAAGTAGGCATAATTAATTTTATTGTTAATCCCCAAACATGGAAATAAAGTAGGGTTTTTAATAGGGAATATTCAAAAGTTTGTAATGATTTTATATCTTAATAAAATATAACAATGCCTCCAATATAATTAAATGAATTAATAAATTTCTAATAGTTCTATTTTAAATAAATGATAACAATATATAAATTTTCTATTTAAAAAATTTGAATAAATTCATTTTTTAAATAAAATTCAGCACTTGTCAATATTCATAAAAAATGATGTTTCTTAGAAAAATATCAAAAATTCATCCAAATATAATTTTTCCATCATGAATAAAATAAATAAGTTTAATTTATGAATATATATTTATAAAATCTTCTAACATTTATGTTTTTATTGTTCACAAAAGTACATAAAAAGGTGTTCTTTTAAGATAATATTATTTTCAAACATATAACGACTTAACTAAAACAATTGAATGTATTATTATCAATATGATTTATCTATATAAATCGAATATAAAAAATATTTTAAAATTAGATATTACTATTCTTATTACTATGTTTAATGGCTATGTAATAACAATTATGGATAAATAATTTTAATAATAAAAATTGTTTTATTGATTTTCGGTGTTGCGTTTAACAAAATCCTAGTCGATGTTTTTTTGAAATATTTCCATGGTATAGGTTAAAAATAAATTTTGACATAGTGTATTGTGGAATTCATGAAATAAATGACAAATAATTTATTAAAAAAATCTTTCACAAAAACATTGGAAGTGACATTCTACCCCCGATAATATTAATATCTACCTCTAAATTCATCTAGGTTATCAATGGTTTAATACTTGTATGTTACATTAATATAAAACCACATTATAAAAGTGAATACTAAAACATACTTTAATGATTGAAATTTGGTACCATAAGAGTTTTCCAAACTGACCTATAAATGTGTTTCCACATAAGAGAACATTTGTGGAAAGTGGAAACATGTACATAGAAAATAAACCAAACAATAAAGTTCTTTGTAGGATGTGATAGACAACATGGTTAAGAGAAAGTTGACAATCACAGAGCCGTACATATATATTGATCTAATGGAACATTTTAATTATCAAAAAATAAGGTACTAGGATAACATTTATAATCTCTAAATACATTCCCTATAGTTGATAAATTTTCATGAGAGGAAATAATTACTTGATTCCGGAATTTTTCCAAAGAACAATATCATCCTTTTATTTTCTATGAAAAATTTCCAAATAATCTATTTTTTAATAAATTAAGATAAGTATTCCATTATTGATGAATTAAATTATCTTTATATCCATAAATAAATGATAGTTCAATCATTCTATCATAAAAAATGTTTATAAAAAGATATCCAATATGAATAAATCAATAAATAGAGAGATAATACATTAATCTATAAAACCTTATTCGGCATTTGTAATAAAAAATTTAATAAATGGTAAACTATATAACCCTTATAGAAGATAAAAATCCAAATAATTATAAATAGGGTCGCTAAATTAGATTAACATTTCTACCTGATGTCATAATGTATCTCTTGTTAGTTAGATTTCAATCATTTGAATAGTCACATTATATATTCTCTTTTAACATGGATAAAACGAAAATTTCCAAAAAACAATAAATAAAATATTCATGTTTCCATATTCCAAAGTATATTGGATCTATTCTATAAATCAAATATTTTTGTACACTTCATTAATTATTACATAAACCACTTTCCAATAATTCTTTTCTTAGTTCCAAGGTAATAAAAATATTCCAATTCAATTTTCATATAAAAAATATCATTATCCAAACTACCCTATATTAATATATGGAAGGTATTGTGGGTCATCTCCCCTTATTAAAACTGAAACATTTCCATTAAATCACTTTTCTTGTCCATTGGAATCCTTCAAAATATTCTTGTAAATCCTTTGGAAAAACCATAAAATGGAAAATCCATGTATATTTAACCATTTATATAACATAATTCTTGATTACAAATGCATCAAAAGTTCTATTATAGCACTTAAACCCAAATCCAGATGAAGGAAAACTCATCCCATTACATTATACAACTTTCCATTACAATTTCTTTTGTAGTATAATCATTATAATCAATATAACAACTATGCATACCACCTTTCTAAACCTCCTCGACATATTTCCATATTATAAATTTATTTTGTTAATGACCATTTGTTCCATAGTTAAAGAATTTTTCCTTTGATGATATATTACAGAGGAAAATATTATTATCCATTTTTTAAACTAATCCTTTCATCTTTATTTTATAGTTAACTTCTTTTTGTTCTTCTGTTTCATAGTAAAAACATTCTCTTGATCCTCTATGACATTTTCTAATGTGATTCTTTCCACATTTTTGACACAAATGGAACTAAATCTTATTTCCACCATGGTCTATATTCCTAAAATCTCAGTGAACTACTTCATTCTCATCCCTGATGACTTGGATTGTTGGTCAGGGTACACCTTGTGAATCATGACCCATGAAAAATTACTAGGCATGATAAAACAATACTTCACTATAGTGTCTATCCCATTTTACGGGTAGTCAAGAAATTTTCTATCACATTCAATGTTATCCCAATACCTCATGGTTCCTTCCATTGACTAAAACAAAAAAGCATTTAGTAATAATAAAATATCATAGTTTTTAACCAAATAATCAGTAAAACACACCTATATGATATTTAAATTATGACACATTCCACAATCTGTTACATCATAGGTTTATAGTAAGTTTTTCATAGCCAAATTTCATCTAAATAAATTATTATTTTTTCATCATGATTTTTTAATTTACAATGTATATCCCCTAGGAGTGTCAAACCATGTGTGCAGCAAGGCCTGTTGTTGTATGCTAGGTTATTCTTGAGTCCGGCCCGACACACATTATCAAAGTTGTTACCCCAAGGAACATCTTTTTTAGATCCATACACATTTATCGTATCTAGATAAAGATGTAATAATAGGAAACCACCAACTATATACTTTCCAAAATTCAAATACATTTTCCTAAACATTAAGTCATAAATAGGATAGTCTTCAGAGATACCCCTCGACATATCCTTGTAAATATCCCTAGGGATCACAACAAATTTTTCTAATCATATATTCTAATGGTTGGATAAACCATTTCTATGCTACCAAATATAAAAACCCTATATTAACATACATAGGAATGACATCATTTTTTCATAATACAGACAACTTTACAAAAATTAGAGCCTAAAGACAGTATTATATTATTTCCATTGTAAAAAAGGATTCAGAAACAATAGTATATGATTAATCTATATAATCTTCCACTAGGCTATCAAGGTATATCATCCCAATTATACATATCATATATTAATCACGTCTTCATATCATAGGTAATGAAACATAAAAAGTGTTGAGATTAGATGATTATTAAGGTTAACCAATAGAGATATTTAATAATAAACATGAGAATAATGGTATGAGATTGTGATCATAACATTAGAAGATGGTACACAAAATATAAAATATAATATAAATAATTCATAGAAGAAATGTCATAATTTCATAATGCATGGATAATAAGGAAATCAAGAGCATAATTGATGAAATCATAATAGAACAGTAAGAAATGGAAGTATGGATTACAAATAAACATGTTATATAATTCTGAACATGTCAATAGACATTTCTAGAACCTATTTGTGAACATCATTTGGACTAAAACTACTAGGTTTGACAAACCACCACCTCCAGTCATAGTCCATTTCATATAAGGGATTGAGTTTCCCATCTTCCCATACTGGATCATGTTTCCCCATATGCACATAATAGATCGGGTTTACCCATCATCCCATAGTGGATTGAGTTTCCATAGAATCCATCATCAATGTGACTACACGTACTAGGTGGGACACAACACCTTCCCCAGTCGTAATAAATTCTTTGTAATGAATAATGTTTACCTATCTTCCTATAGTGGATCAATCCTGTAGAAATAATTTCCATTTTTATGTCTTAACATATAAATCAGGACCCTAGGAATTGGATGGATATATTAGTCCCACCCATTTCATATTATAATCATTCATACATGTTCTTCATGGTAATAAAATAGTTTTTTAAATGATTGGACCCAAGTTAACCCGGACTGAAAATATATTAATAAAAATAAAACAATACAGGAAAACAATAAATAAAAAATCCATTACATCCTTATGCGTGTCTAGAAGAAACAGTGCCTTCCTGTGAAAATAGATCAATCTAGCACCATGTGTATGCAGGAAATATCCAGCACACCACTCAATCCAGACATCAAGTCATTCCCTCAATCCACAAACCTAATAGAAGGAGAAAAAATCATTATGCAGGACCATCCCCATGCATGTCCAGGCGCAACAATGTCGAGTAGAAGAAAACCCAATCCTTCATATACAAATGTATCTCCATGGATTTGGTACACTTACAGACCCATCACAAAAGCACAAGAAGCCCAACCGGATAGGTGAAACACAACATAAATGAACAAATATGGGAACAACATCATTAAATAGACACCTTGCCTCTATCCCACTAAATGAAAAACTAACACAAGTATAAAAATGGGATATTTCTCACGGTCCCTTTTCTGAAAACGATTATGATCATCAGGAACCTAATAAAACCAAGAAAAGTAAAATCCATTTATTCCATTATTTTCAAGACCATAAGCAAACAAATTCTATTCTTTATAAATGTGAGTGATGATATGATTCTGGGAGAAATAATTATCCAAGAAATTTCACCAACGATTAGTGTGATTCCAAACCAAATGAGAGAGACCCATCCTGATGGCATATAAAACCATGGTAGAGTCACTCTAAAACCATAAATTATTCAAAAAAAGTTCCTTGCATTTCTCCACAGCAACAATGATGGCAAAAATTTCACCCTCAAGAGAAGAATCAAGAGAAAAAGAACCCTAAAAAATTGTTTTACAAACCCTTTATGATTCCTGAAAATAGTACAATATCCAAAATTCCATAGATTACCTCTAGAATATCTATTAGAATTTACTTTTATCCATCATACAAATGGATCTTTCCATAATACATCAGAGCTTCCATGCGGAGGAAAAATGTTCCCCATGACACCAATCCAGTTCAAAATGATCAAGTCACACATTGAGTTGAAGCAATAATCCTTCTTTGGTGTTCATGCCTCACACACAATAGCAAGTATGGATAAAATGGAACAACTAATGGAAAAAGAGTAGTTGTCATGGATTGCCTTATTAAGAGTAGACCAAATGATATGAAGAAGCTCCAGAGAAGCAACCCGAAATAGATCCACTAGTTATGGAGAAGTCACAATTGAGTTCCAGTCTTGGATAAAATCTTTGATAGAAGACACACAAGGTATATAGATTTCAAAGATATCAAAAAAAAACATCCAAATGGATGAGGCAGTAACACAACAAATAAAAAAATTATCAATATCTTCTAAATGATAATGGAAAATCACACACGACGAACAAGGAGAGATACCACATTCTTGAAGGAAACAGTTAGTAGGAAACATCGTGTGAGCCAATCTCCAGGCCAAAAAAGACCGAGAAGGCCTTATAAAGTTCACGTGAAACTCACTCATCAACATAAAATATGTATTGAATCATAAATAATGTCTATAAAAATTTTGAGAAAATAAAAAACCATTGAAAGCAGGTTTCCAGACCAATAAATCCGCTCTGTTAGAAAAACAATAGTCTCAAAAATTATGGAGAATTTGAATTTGTAGATTCCCTATACTTTCCAGTTGTTCCTTATTTGTGGAATCCAAATCCACATTTACATCAGCACTCCACAGATCCTCAACAAGGGGACAACCAATCCATTTTTCCTTCAAAAAGTATTAAGATGAATTCTTTGAAATAAGCCACCCGGAAGGAGCATCAATAGAAATGAAATTGGATTTAAATGCCATCAAAATAGATGAATCCATGTGATTAAAAGAACCCTTTCCGAGTCTATCCTTGAATTTATTTATGAGGATGTCAAGAGACTCAGAATTACTATTGAACAACCTACATATAAATGATTCTTACAAGGAAATATTGAACAGAGTACGATTTTTGATACCAAGACCCCCTGCATCACTAGGTTTACATCAATTGTTCCATGAAACCGTGGATAATTTCTTCTCCTGAATGTTACAAATCCAAATGAAATTTTTGATATAATCATTAATGCTCTTTATGAGAGATAATTACCACATATAGACCATGAAAGATTAAAAAAAAACATAGAAATAATCACAGCCTTGACAAAACATACCCAACCCACCAAGGAGAGTGATTTCCTCTTCAATGTTGCAACATTACTTCTGATTTTACAAATAATATCAAAAAAATAACATGATTCGGGACTCCCCCAAAACATTGGAATACCCATATATGTAAAGTAAAGTGTTCCCTCATGAATTCCCAATTCTATAACTATTTCTATCTTCCTAAATGTGGATAAATTATTAACAAAGTAGACTAAAGATTTATTACAACTGATTTCTTGTACTAAAAAAATTTCATAATGTAAAAGATCCTGTTAAATGTTCATAATATTTCTCTTATCCCTTTGTGTGAAAATAATGATATCATCTATATACAAAAAATGAGAAGGAGCGGCCAAACCTCTACCAGCACAGATAGACTATAGTTTCCCATTTTCAGCCATAATAGAATGTAATCTACTAAAATAATCCCCTATAATAGAAAAAATGAAAGTAGAAATAGGGTCCCCTTGCCTGACGTCTCTAGATAATTTAAAAAAAATTATCAAGAGAACCATTAAAAAGAAAAGAGATGTGAGATGAATAAAAAATGATTTTGACCCAATTAATGTAAAATTAATTAAAACCAAATGAATGATGAACCATAAAAACGAAATTCCAGTTTATTTTATGAAACACATTCCTAAAATCATGTTTGAGTGAAATATTACCAACCCTTGTGGATTTATTAAGAAGCTTGACACACTCCAAAGCAATAATGAGGCAATCATGAATATAACTCCCTTTTATGATGAAAAATTAATTTGGAGAAACAATCATACTAGAAATAGAAGTTAACCTCTTGGCCATGATATTGAAAATAATTTTAATTTTTGTGCTAACCATGGAAACTATTCTAAAAAGTAGAATCTCATTGGCATTGTCCACCTATGGAATGAGAGAAATGAACTGAGTATTAAGCCCTTGAGGAAGATATCCACCTTAAAAAAATTGAGACACCAACTTGCAAACATCAACATGAATTATATCCTAGTAATTTTAGAATAAAAAGTTTCCAAAACCATCAAGACTTTGAGAGATATCAGGATATAGAATAAATACTGCTTCCTTGATTTAAAAGTCGAAGGGAATAAATGTAAGAACTGAATTATCCTCTTGGTTAACGATATTAAGAATAATACTCCCCATAAGATCAGTATAAGGTACATGACCATTGCAGAGATCCTAAAAGTAATTAATTACATGCTCCGAAAGACCCTCTATGTTTTCAAAAATAGTATTTCCATATCTAATTAATGAGAGAGGCCACAAAAAATTCCTCAATATCTGCAAGGATTTAAAACAATTTGTATTTATATCACCATATCGTTGCCAATAAACCATAGAAACTCATCATTGAAAAGAATCATTGAAATTCAACAAGTTATTAATCTTGGAAATAAGATGAGTCTCCACCGGGATTTCATAGGATAAATCATGAGATGAGTTCTCCTCCTCTATGTGTTGAATATATTCTTCAAGAGAAAACATTTTAGAGTCAAGAGAGCTGAAATGACCATTACTCTATAACATCAGAGCACATTTAATAATATTCATCTTGATAACAGAAGACAAGTCATTCCCTCTACCATTCCAATAATTCCAGATCTGTTCAACAATTATCCCACATTCATGATGATTGACCCAATATTTATTATATATAAGAGGAATCGGGGGATTGGGATCTTTGCATACAACATCAACAAAAATGGGATGATGATCCTAGTTAAGTCTATATATAGTCATACAGGAAATTGATCCCCAAAAATCAGTATAGGATTAACTAAAAAAATCCCTATCAATTATTCTTGCAAAAACTCAATCCAAAACATTCATATACCAAATGTACATAGCCTTAACAAGGTTAAAGTCAATCAACCCATTATAAAAAATACAAGAATTGAAGTTTCTTGAATAGATAAAGGTATTTGTGGATCCAATTTCACATTAGAGCACATGATAACATTGATGCCTCCCTGAATGGTCCACATTCCAAAGATGACAGTATTAAGAGATCCAATTTCCATCCATAATTTCCTTCGATCCTGATGTCGAATATGGGCATAAATGAAAGAGAATAAATGCTAAAGACCAAGAAATTGGAAAGGACAAGTGACATGTGGTTCACTATTATCATGATGAGAAATACCAGTTAAGGAATAATGATCTAGAACCCATAATATCTTAACCATTAATTGACCACTGCTAAAATCATCTAGATAAAGTCCCATATTTTTAAAATTAGAAATACCAGGAGAAACACCATTTTAGTGTCAGACAGACTAATATGGAGTGGCCTATTTTTATGAATGTAGAGCCTAAGGGAACTCATCATTTCACAATTTTTCAATCTTGGATTTTACAAAACAGAATATTCATTTAAATCTATTACTGGGATGAAGTCCACCTTTTTTGACCCCTACATTTTCATATTTCCTGATAAAGGAGGCCTTTTAACCTTTAGCGTAGGACTGGAAACCCCTTTCAAGAGATCATTAATATCCAAATTTCTTATGTTTTATTTTCTTGATTGAATTCAATGGAATGATATTACAAATATTAACTACACCACTAGTTGATGTAGGATCCCCCTTATTCTATAAATTAGAATCACCCCTCGATGAACCAGAAGCTACATTCTCACTAGCTTATTTTTCATTAGTATCAACTGTTGAAGGATGATCCTTGATCATATCTTCCAGTATTGCAGAAATTGTTTTGGGTGAAGTAGGAACATCAATCCCCACATCATGCAATGCAGTGCCTGCACTGGACAAATCAAAAGCCTTGATTTCAGCAGATTGTACTTCAATAGTATCAACAGTTGAAACATGAGCATTAATCATAACTTCATGTGTTTTTTAAATTGTATTTTATGACTCAGGAACACCAATCCACAATTCCTATAATGCAGAGTGTGTATTAGATGAAACCAGATACTCAACTATGTTCTCCTGAACAATAGTAATACCTCTGGAATAATCCCTTCCAACCTAAGCTTGATAATTGATAGGTGCAACGAAAATCAAAACTGAATCTATATTGATTGATGTATTTTAAACTGGGAGATGCTGTTATTTTTACATTAAAGAAACCAAAACATCCTAAATACTATACTCTATGTCATGTCTCAAAAAATTGTCATCCAACTCATTTTCCTTGGATTCATGACCATTCCGAGTAGGGGGACTAGGCAGAGCAAGAATATTACCTTGATCAACATCTTCAACGATATTTTTCGATGATTTCTAATTAGAAATTGTATATTTGGAAGGTATAGGTATATCCTTTGAAGGACCCTCCTTTTCCACAAAGACATTCTTGTGCTTTTTATACAGGTTTCCCTCTTTTAAATCCTTATCCTTAGGTTCCTCATTTTGGTTCCTCATTTAGTTTCTTTTGAAGCATCTGACAATTAACAACAATGTGGCCAAAAATCATCTAGACATCACAGAAATGGGGAACACATTCATACTCCACATTAACATCAATCTTATGGCCATTATAAATTAAGGTGATACTATCCGGTCATTTGATTTCCAAATTAACATCAATAATGATTCTTGAAAAATAGCCTAGATCCCCTTCCATTATTTCAGATCCATTCTAATATGAGTTCCAATGAATGAGGCAAGGTCATTATGGATATTATGATTCCAATAAATCCAACTAAATCCATGTATTTTAAACCAAATTTGAGAATTGGTTTACTTATGCATAAAGGGATTGAAATTAACATCCCATTCAAATAGTCACAATGTTCTGGGTTTATGATTTAGACTAACAAAGTCCCAAACTCTTTTAAAATCATCCCCAAATTGAGGTATTATGTGAATGAATCACCTCCAAATATGAATTAATTTCCAATTACTAATTCCCCAAACATGAGATATACTACTTTTAATTCCATGTTTGACCAGAGTTTATCCCCCTTAGAATAAATAGAGTGGCCAAGAATTGAAAACTTATATAGATCAATACATTGTTTCAAAGAATTTGAATCCACAACAGAAAAGATACCACCATTTTCAAGTCTAATATTATTAAAAGATCGAAATGTACATCTTTTTCTCAGATCAGTGGAGACAGAAAGAGCTTCAACAAAAGAAACTCTCTTCTGTCATAGAGATAGGAGGTCTTCTGAATCCGATGAACCATTACCCTTGATTAAGGGATGATCATTCTTAAATGAAAACTCCAAATAAGGATTGAGCAAATCAATGATGAGAATAAAATAAAGATCCAAAATCGAATGATAATTTCATTGTAGTTTTAAGAGAGAAGTTCCTCCACTCTCTCCATCTCCCATTCAGGATAATAAAATATTCATCATATCATGACCCATAAAATGATATGTATTTATAAACATCTCATTATAACCTTTAAAATAAAATGGGAGTTATAAACATGTAATCATATATTATCTTATACAATAATATAGGTTTAAAAATATATTCATGAAATAATAACCATTTAAAATAAGCAGGTTTTATAAGAATAAAACTGGTGGAAAAGGAATAGGGTTCTTAAACATATAACCCATGAAAGTGAAATTGGTTTCCTAAGGAACATTGCATAGAAACATAATCCATTCATAGAATTAATATGAATAGAATATTTTTATCATTTCCTTGAAGGTAACGAGTGACACAAAAAGATTTTATCTTATTTGGATTTTTAAGAAATATCATTTTAAAATCGTTTCTTTTGTAAAATATTCATTCTTCACAAATTGTTTTAAAAACATAATGCCTTTTCAAAACCATTTTCATTGTAAATACATTGAAAATATATAATGATGGGTTAAAATCATTTTAAAAACCATTCCATTTAATTTTGTATTAAAGAAGCCTGATTTTTTAAAACCTTCTCATTGAAAAACCATTCAAAACATATAAAACAATCTTAAAATCATTGATATCATTTACTTTGAAAAAATCTTTTTGAAGACTAAAAAAATAAATCTGAAAATCATTTAAAAAATATTAAAATTAATTTTATTAAAACAATTTTAATTGTTAATGAATTTTAAAAACTAAATTTCATGAATATTAGAAAAACATTATTGAAAAAATAAATTTGTAATATTTTAAAATTATTATCAATGGAAGGAAAGTTATGATGGAGGGTCAATCCATACATTTCATAAATTTCTTTTTCACTATAAAATTTTATAAAATGTATCTCTAATGGATAAAATAGAATGATTTCTTTTAGATTTCCTTTTAAGGTAAAATAGGGGTAAAAATTAATTTTCATTATTATAGGATAATATTAGAATATTTTAGGAAACTTCCTTTATAATATGATTTTAAAGGAACAAAAGTATTTCAATGAATAGAGATGTAAATTCCGACATTATAAAAAACATTATTCATCATGTTATGTTCTAATGTTTGTAAAATTTTTTACATTAATTTTATATAAGATGAAATTTCTAGTGGTAATAAAACTAATGAGGGATATTGGTATATGGATCAATAGATTTGATCAATTGGGTAATAATCACATACAATCTCTATAAATAATGAGATTTTAGCAATAAACTATTTTCAATTTGGTAACATTTAATCCTAATAAAATAGAAATAATAAAATTAAATGAATATTAACATAAAATTAATATAATTAGATTCATGGTACAACTTTTTAAATTATGTATATAAACCTCATGAATAAATATTGTTTTATTACATGGAATGTGTCTCAAAGAAGGATAATTGGTCCAATTTTTTTTTATAGTTTTGGTTACTTTTTAACTATAATCCCCATGAAATAATTATCATAAAATAGATTTTTAAATTTTCCATAAATAAATGTATAATAATAATAGAATACATATATCGGATTTAAACATACCACACAAAATAAATGAGTGGTGAATAATTCATATATCTCATAAAAATAAATAGTGAGATAAAATTCCCTTACCATATGTATTGACTCTTTTAGTACTCATAAAATCAATATTTGTAATAAATATATGTTTATTGTACATATTGTAAAGAACCATAATAATATATATTATTCCATATATTGATTTATTATGAAAATATATTACCTGCTATTTAACAATTCCATGTAAAGGTTTTTATTTGGGTAATATCTTCTATTTTTCACATGAGTCTTAATTTGTTATATTTTTTTCATCATGCATATATAATGTCTTATAAAATGTAAAAAATGATATATATATATATATATCAATTATTTTTATTATATATAAATATTTAATAATATATATAGGATTGAAAAATTAAACGAAATACACCCTTCATGGAGACGGTAGAACACACTTCCCCAAACAAAATTATCATATTTACACAAAATGGAATGGATAAAGCTACGTGTTATATAACTATTAAAAAAATCATAAACATATAAATATATGTTTATATATAATATATATGTTTATATATAATATATATCACATATATCATATATATCATATATAACATATATAACATATACAAATTGAGTTTCCATCACAATTCACTACCATAAGAGGTTGTAATGGAAAAAATGATCAAAATCAGTCCATGAGGTAGTAGTTCCCCATACACAAGAACAACATGTTCATTACCGATTAGACTGAATTGTAAATAAGTGTAGCTAAAAAACATATCATAAAAACAACCTAGTATATTGACAATATGGATTCTATAATTTATTAAGAGAATACGAATAATTTAGTTAGTGGAGAAAAAAATAAAGGTATGGGGATTGAGGAACTATGTTACCTCTTCATTGCGTAACTCATTTTGGTTTGTGCCAAAGGGAATCCCTGGTTGTATTTCTACACAAATGGTTCATTCCTGAAGGAATGGACCGATTTTGGGAATGGAATTTGATAGATATTGGTTAAACAGAAGTTTTTTGGGAGGTGTGAAGATGGGGGAGCGGTGCTATCCTTTTATAAGAGGGGGGGAGGGGAGAAACATGGTATTTTTAAAACAATTTTGGTGTAACAACAATATTACCTAAATAATCATTAAAGAGAAACCATAGACATGAATTTAATTTTAATGGCCATTATATGTCCATAAAAAGAGTTTTGGTCATTTACCTTTGTCATTTCATCCATTATGATTAAGGATTAGTGTCTTGGTAATCTTAATATTACCTTAATCTCCATAATTAATATTAATCAATTTCACTAATATTTTTTATAAATGAGTTTTCTTAACTTTTTACAATATATATTATACTAATATCATCCATTTATATCTATTTATTCATAATTAAAATCCCAGAAGTAAACTAATTAAGTTTAATTCTAATCATGGAGACCTAGTGAGAATGAGAGTTTTAAAATGGATAATTTTCAAAAGATCGTTATGATTTTATATCTAAAATATATATAAAAATTATCACAATTACATATATTGTATTAAAAAAAATTATTAAATTATATATAATCAAATTAATCCAAACATAAAATATAATTTAACTATATTACAAATTAGATTACAAATATGTTTTGAAATAAAATTCAAGAGTTTTAACTATTAATCCAAAAATGATGTTTTCCAAAAAAATTCCCAAAAATTCATACTAAGATAATTTTTCATTTTTGAATTAAACAATGAATATTGTGTTTTTCAAATAAAACTTATATAACTATCAAAATGAATTATATTATTTTAAAATGTATGATATTAAAAGAAGTTCTTTTAAGAAAATAATATATTAATACATAAAAAGGAATTACTAAAACAATTGTATGTATTATTATCAATAAGACATATCTATATAAACCCATTATAAAGAATATTTAAAATTTATTTATTACTATTTATATTATGATTTTTAACAGCTATGTTATAATAATCCCTTTTACATAACTATAATAATAAAATTGCATTTCTTCTAAATTTATTGTTTCATGAAATCAAGAAAAGTTGATGTTTTGTGTAGTGCAATATTAACTTGTTATTGTGTCTAAATAATGTTTAATATTGTGTATCATTAAATTCATGAAATAAAATAAAATAAATTCATCGTAAACAACGATTCACAAAAAATCAGTGTGTTATAATAGAAGTGTTACAACATCAAACAAAATAGTTATATTGAAAAAATATATTTTATAGGTAGTTCGGTATATATAAGTAAGGATTATTTCTATTGGCGATTTTCATTAATATTAAATAATTTTTATTTTTTGATCATAGCATTGGATGTTAAAATAATCTATTCCATGTATAAATTTATATTTGGATATTTCTCTTAATATATATATAGACTCGTTTCTTGTGATATATTTTTGAGAATCACACTAATGATACTGGGGGAAAATAATGTCTACTCTATTATCATCGTATCTATTATGGAATAAATCATATTACATATATTACAATTATTGATACTAATTTTGATATGTTTATTTTAATATTTTTATCTTCAGATACTAATTTGTATGATATTGAAGTCCTGGGAATTCAATGAGGCGGAAGATGTAAAAAATATCATGGAAGACACACAAGTTAGTTTCTCCAAAACTAAGTGAGACATATAGGAACTGAAAGCTCTTCAGAAGTAATAAAACAAAAAAAATACATGTATAGTTTTATAAATAAAAAAACAATATATTAATGATGTATATTAACTTGTATGAATATAATTACTACATGTTATACTGAATATTATAGTAAATAATGTACATATACTTAATGAATTTGATTGATTTTTGAGACTACTATATTTGATCAAGTGTATAAGATATCGATGTCCTTAAATAATGGTGTTAATGCTGATATGTGATACCATATGTTATGGGAGGAATAATCCTCCCATACATACTATCTATTTTAGGTTGATATTTAGTGAAATGATAAATTATGTATTATGTTAATATAGAAGTCTTCTCCAAAACAACAATGCATGCCTAAAATCCTTATTAGATATAAAGGAATCTGGTAAAATAATAACCCTTAACAAAACCTTTATTTATACCTTTGGAATCTGATAAAGACATATATCTTCCTTGATTTTTTTGAAATATTCTTACTTTGTATATTGAATGACAACATACCAATTAGCATTATAGACGTTACATATTTTGGGGAGTCTGATGATGAAATACCTAGTTTTTTCCAATTTCCATTCATGTATAGGTAAGGGTTTTAATATAACCATATGCCAATTTTCATAGAAATAAATTTCTAACATACCATGTATCGAGATACATAATCTAAAATATCCATATCCACATTTTAAAATAAAAAATTCTCTATTAGATCCACATATAACTCTATACATCCATGATGAATAAATAATGATAAACTATATGGTTCATCCAATATATCGTCTTTCAAATATGGAAATAATGGGATTGATACATATTAATAACACTTTATCAATATAAATAATCATGGATGAACATATGAACATTAATCAATAAAATGTGTATTTCCAATCATGATTGTATGCCTATTTAACCCAAGAATTCACGAATGTATGAACACTCATCTAAGAATGATTTGATCTACCCACCATCATTATATTTTCAAGGTGAATCATCTTAAAATTTTGATGTTTTATATCTTTTTTGTTACCAATAATTTGAATAATATCATTGATGTTTTTAATCATAGCATTATACACCCATGTTCACCTTCCCAATATGGTAATGTATTGATCCATCCTAATATTGAATCAACTCTAACCATTTTATTTGTAAAATATTAAACTAGTTCTGAATGAATACGTATATCAATAATTTTTTATTAATATATATATCACATCTTTCCACATAAATCGTTCTTGGCACTATATGTTTTCCCTACAGTGTCATCATATTAATAATTCCATCATGTTTTTATTTAAAGATTTACCATTTCGAACACCAAATATTATGTCTGTTAATTTGTCCCCTGATAAATGTCATTGAATTAATGGAATATCTATAAATGATAAAAACACATCAATACTTTCTAAAATCCATTCCAAATATGAAATGTGTTAAACAATAACAATATAAACATTCATATTGAAAACTAAAATATTAAATTTTAATACTTACCCCTATAACATGGTCATAAGAAAAACTAATCCTGAATAATATGATGAATGTTAATAAAATTGTACTTATAGAATCAAATTAATAACAAAAATAATAAATAATTATTATTATATCAACGAAAAATTTCCCTTTTACATCATAAGTAAAATAAATCGTTGATGTTTCTGAAGAATGGATAGACCATATAATTTATAGAAAAACAATTCTTGAAGAAAATAAACAAGACACATTGAAAACTAAATTTGTAATCAAAATTTTCAATATTTCATTTATATTGAAATAATTTTAAATTGAGAATTTAAAAATATAATTTAATAATTAAAAATTTTAGTGGTCCTGACAATGGGATATTCCTTTCAGGTCATACCTATAAGAAAATATTCCATTCACTTTTTATAAAATATCCAAATGGGCATTTCATTGAAAATTAATTGAAGATTACATAAAATAATTATTTAAAACGAATAAACGGGTAAAACTTTTATTTATAAATCATTTATAAAAGTCTAAAAAAAATTTGGAAACATTATTTGAATACCAAGATTTTGATAAAAATTTATTATTGAATAAAGAGAGATATAAAGATTTATATTAAAAAAAATTTCTCAACCATTCTAAGTACATATGAATTTAAAAAAGGTTATATTTCATTTCAAAGATCATAAAAAAAACATATGATAAGAAAATAAAATAAATTTTTGATATAAATGAAAAATAATTCTACTAGGGGAGAAATAATGATAAATTATCAAAACTATTGATGATATTGTGAAGTAAACCATTGCTACATTGTTAACTTTTGAATAATAAAAATCCCGAAATAATTAAAATAAATTGAAAAATTAAAATATATGAAGATAATTATCATTGAAATATAAATATAAAAAGGGTAATTATATACACTACATAAAGTAATAACTGGTTAATATGGGTACGTATTCATAGAAGTAAAAGTGTTACAAAAAACCCATACCTCATGTTTGACTTCTATTATATATGTCTGAAACTATTTTTTATTAAATATATTTTTATATATATATATTACATAACCATAATCAATTATATCATATAATTCCTAATTAACATATATTATTTAATCACCCATTTAACAACCAGTTTTTTTCAAATCAGTATTTTGTGTGATAATTGCTTTCTTTTTAATGTATTTTTTCTATAACTCTTGTACATTTTATTTGATCATTATTAAATCCTCTAAAAAAATTTAAATTATATAAATATCATATATATAAATTATATATGTATTCTATGTAATGTATAACTGTTAATTATAGGAAATATATTACACTATTCCGGGAGATGGTAGGACATATGTACGCTTAAATCATATTTCCATTTTTACAATGGATAGACCAATAGTTAAATAAATATTAATTGACAAATATATATTTGATATTATTCATTATATATAATTAATATTAATTAAATAATTATTTATTATTATACTTGTGATAATGAAAGTAAAAATAATTTCTCATCGCTGTGTAGAGGTGGTAGTCCACATTTACACGCCAGTGGTGTAATATTTTTTTAACATATTAGAAGGTAAGAAGATATGTGTTCTATTATAATTATATCAATTTTTTAATATCCCAAATATCACATATATAAATTATAAAAATCCTTAATACCTTCCATGTAATGGATAAGAGAAAAACAGATCAGACCGCCTAACGAGGAATAGGTCCATCGTATTCCCAAGTGATTTTATCATATCTCCCAATGAAATGGATGTAATAATTTATATATTGTATGAAAATTTATTTAGTATAGTAAAATTATAAAAAAAATATTTTTAATCCATGATTATATCCTAATTTGATTGTTGATGATTTAAAATGAATTACATCGCTTCACGAGGTAGAAGTCCAATATACATACAATCAATGATTTCGTTTCCCATTTGTTGGAGGAGAAATATGTCTAGTGTATTACATTGACATTATCACATCTCACTATACATTTTATCATTTTTCTGTTATATTATCATATTTTAATGATGTTTTATTGATGTTGAATGATGTTATGGAACAATTTTTCATGTTTATGAAATTTATCTCTTCAGTGGAGGGAGTATATAGGTTCATACCCAAATCATTCAAAAGAGGGATGACTAATAAAAATATGTACTATTGTATGTTTGTATAGATTTAAGTAATGTATTTGAGATTGTATGGACCAATCTCAAGGGTTTTGGAATTTTATAGTGGTGAGGATATGTTGTGGCCTTCTATAAGTGGGGGAGAGGGACCAAATAGAATTTTTGAAAATATAAATTGATACATGTGGTTTTATTGATCCACTAATTATTGGTATTATAGTGTTTTAGGACATTTTTTATCTTTATCATCTAATTTTACACATGGTGAACCCATTTTAACATTAACTATGTAAATTAATTTTAACCATTCTATTTGTATATTATAGAAAAAACTAAGTTGAACGTTTTGATCCAAAGATGTGAAAAAAATACATGTTTTCTAAAGGGATAATTATTATATATATAGAATTATTTTATATAAAACTTAAATATGAAGTTGACTCAAATGACCCAAATTAGTTAAATTTAAAAATATTGGATCTAATTTTACTTTGTAAATAATTGAAAAATAATTTTCTATTTTATTAAAAAAAATATCAGGAAATGGAGTTTTTAATAAAAACCATTATATTTTACTATTCATAAAAAAATAAATATTTTCATATAATTCTTAAAATTTTGAAAAATTATAATTTTTATATTTATATTTCAAAAAAATAATATTTTTTAAAAAAATTCTTAAATTGGTATAAATTTATTTTATATTCTGTTCACAATGAGAAACTAATCGAAATTTCCAAAAAAATATTTATTCTTTATCATTAAAGTGGTTCATATTTTTTCTAATAAATAAAAACACATTTAATATAAATTATAAATTTAAAAACCTTATAATTTTCATTATTTGGTTATTACAAATTATACCTAAAATCATAAAAGCTATGTTATATTAAATTTTTTTAATAATAATATTTTAATAGTGTATCTTATTTCATTAAACCTCATTGATTTATGAATAACAAGGTATTGAATAGATTGAATTCATCTGAAAATATATATCATAATGTATCCTAGTGTTACATTCAGTTATTGTATTTCTATTAAATGTCAGATATAATATAAAAGTTTTTTCTCCTATTTTAAAATATTGGGTTGTTAAATTCTACCCTCATAAAAAATAATTTCCTCACCATTTATCCATAATCTCAATAATCAATGTTTTGATATTTGGAAATACCCTTATTAAAATATAACACTATCAGAGGCATTAAAAAGACAGCATTGAAAGGATAATAATATATTTATTATTTTTTCTAGAATAATAACATAACTAGTATTCAATGAAGGAGAAGATGGGTAGGAAGTGAAGATATGAACAAGGAAGAAAAGAATAATTCCAAAATAGAGATTGAGGGTGATAGAGTTTATTGATCATAAGAATTTAAATGATCAAGGGAAAGTAAAAAAACTATAATTCTATAATGAGATCAGGGAAGTTTTAAGTCATTATAAATGAATAAAGTAGGATAACATTTTTATTTGAATATCCTTTTCCAGGAGATGATGATCTAATTTAAAATCTACAATCAAAACATATAACAATAAACACAATTGATATATTTTTATTTAATATTCAAAATTTCATACTTTTTATATTCTTTAACATGTTCCTAAACTCTCTCTTAATATATGAAATAAATATACAATAGGAATTTTTATGCCTTACGAAAAAAAATTAACATTTAACAGATTATTAATAAAATAAAATAATTAAAATTATTTCCTCGTTTATCTAAATAATTTCAAAAACCAAAATTTAAATAACATTTATTCTTATATTATACATTAATCTCTAGTATGTCAATATTAACTCTATATATAAATCATAATCCATTTCATAATGGATAACCATAAAAAATTTCCAATATACTCTAGACAAAATAATATTTCAAATACATTATATGGAAGGTCACAAGATGAACAATATATTCCCACATTCAATGTAATGTGGATCATATAGTCACATTAATAATATTTTAAAATTGTTATCACTATAAAACCAAAATGGGAACATTCATTCGTCCAAATAAAATCTCATGTTATTTAATATCTTCCATTAAAACAAATAGAAATTAAACTCTAAAAAATATAACATAATAAACTAACCAATTATTGGGATATGAATACAGTACCACAGGAATATAATTGTAATTATTATATCAACATATTCCCAATATTAATGGATATCTTCCCTCAATAATGTGTTTTCCTAAAAAAATTACATTTATACATAATCACATTAATTGGGTAATGATATTGTTCATCATATAATTTAAAATCCCTATAGAAAAGTTACTATATTATACTAAATATAAATCATATTATTATTATATTAAAAATATCATTTATAAAATAATTCTAAAATATATTTATATAATCCATATAAAATAACATTTTTCCAATCACATTACCAATATAAACAGAATCTACTCTCCTTGATCCCTTTGATTATTTTGGGGTATATTCTCTTGTAGATTTGGACAATAATTTTAATAGCTATCCATATCCTAAATGTTGATTCACTAAACATTTAAAAATTCATTATTTCCCATGAAATCAGTATCATGATGCCATGTCTCTCCACACCTATAGAAAACAATCTTTCACCTCATTCATGTATTAGGGAGTTTCTATCCATTAATATAAAACTATTGAAAATCCTCATTTCTATTATTCCCTATATCCATAATTTCATATTTCATTTTATTTTTCTCTCTTTTCTTTGAATATATATAACTTGTATAATTATTTCTCTTTATTGATAACTCAAGATACAATATCATTATATTATGGGATTTTTGGGTCACTAATTTCCTTAGAATGATTGACATTAACATGAAAAATAAATGATAAATATTTATATTTTCATTAAATATGTAGTGTATGAAATTTATTTTTAAAAATATGATTTTGGATTAAAAAATAGATACATTTTCTTTTTTCATTTTTTGTAGACTCATAAATTTCCTCTCTATATATTCTCATTTCTTGGGGGGATATTGTTTTCTAATAAGAGTACCGTAATATAATTCTTTATCTTGTTTAATATTTTTATCTTATCCTTAATTTTTTTAATAACTTAATACTATTAGTACATTTATTTTGAAAGATGATAAATTGAAATAACAATATTCTCCCTTTCATGACATCCAAACTGAATAAATATCTTCTCCATGGAACTAATCCATTTAATAGCAACAAATGATTTTTTATACCCCGTGAATAATAGAGGTTGTTGAAACATAATATGGTCTAAAATTACTACACCAAAAAGTAGATTATAAGGATACTTCATATAGTAAATACTATTACTCAAAACATGAGTCAAATACCCTTAAATGGATATAATTTCATCAGTTCATGCTACATATCCAATTCCAACATTGTAATATTTCCCAGGTGGGAAATCCCAAAATGGGTTTCATTTATTGATATAGTTATAGTTACATACTCTAAGGTATATTTTAAAATAATTGGATATAATAAATTTGATACTAACGTTATGGAAAAAAATTTATATGCACAATACAAGTGACCTAATTAAAAAATATTTAATAATATATGTATATGTAATCTAATATTATTAAATATTCTTTCTTTGGAATGTTATTCAAAATGTAATATTATTTTTCAATCCATCATAATTGTTAGTAAAAAAATATAAATTAATTGAATAATATAACATGGGAGTGTAACAATATGGAATCAGAGAGGTGTATTTTCATTTACTAGTTAATGATATCATTATGATTTATGGGCCATTATTAGAGTCATTTCCCATATTTATATTTATTTGAGAAGCAAACCCACTTTTAGTAACCATAAAGGAATGTATTTTTAAAAAATCGCATTATCATTTAATTACCAAAACAATAGTATGTTATATTATACATAGACATATCATTAATGTATTTTTTATGGTTATATTCTGAAATATATGTTTTCGAAAATATTATTACAATGGAATCTACTAAACATCCTCTAATACCAAATATGAATAGCCCTACCCTAGTAGCATAGATGTGGTGTATTAATTATTAAATTAAAATAGAATAAAATTAATTTTATCCCCAATGGAATAATATTTTATAAATCATGTTATACTAGAAACATGCAAGAAATTAACATTAAATTCTACATCATAAAATAAAAAAAGAGTTTTCTTTTATGAACTCCATAACAAACCCTTAAATATCCATGCATATAAATCATAAAAAAAGTTCACGGTATCCTAGGGAAAATAAAATATATGAAAAGGGTGACCTCAGACACTCAGTAATGGAAATGGTACAATAATATACTTACTAAATAAATAATAAAAATAAATATTTCAATGTGAATAAATGAAACATATTCTAGTTAATCAATAAAATGAACAAAATATGGTAGAAATAAATGATGAGAAAATAAATATATCTAAATAATCCCATGATAATGAAACATATCATAATATATTATAAATAATAAGATAATCACATTGAAATGAATAAATTTTGTTAGAATGAGGGGATCCATAATTCCATATATCAATAACATAATAACAAGTCCTTTCACAATGCATATTTAATATGTGTGTAGAAACCTATTTATTTTTTCCAACATATTTATCTCTTGAGAACTATCTACCCATGGTGGGTCAATCTGTTAGTGTCCCAAACTCTTACTACAATAGATCTAATTCATTCCTAATATTAAAATGGGTGAAACATAATCAATATAAAAATTTATATTGGAAGAAAACATACTAAATTTTAATAAATACCCAATAAAATAAACAAAATCCTAAATCATATAGAATAAACTTTTGAATCATAAAAAAATTATATAACCATTAAAAAAATCATAAATCATCTAATTAAATATCTAGTTTTATATTAGTATAACATATACCATGTATATTAAGTGTAACATTAATGGTCAATCATTAAAATGAATTTAAATACCGTAAAAATGTCAATAAAACAACCATGAGGAAAATAACCTTTCTCAATTTGAGAATACCCATTTAAAATAAATGTTAACATCTAATTTTGAACATATATATCATTGAAAATATCATTTGAAATGTAATATTGAAACATTAAACCCTTTAGTCTTCTTGGAAATGAGAAATTACATTAATAACATCCACATTAATGAAAATATTCGATTCACTTTTCCAATATAATTCAAATAGTCCATGTAATGGAAAAAAATGACCATATCATTAAAGAAATTATGTAAAAGGTAAAAATGGGGGAAAATTAAATCAATAAATAAATATTAAATTGATAATAACATTTTCTAAAACAATTTTAGAAAACATAGATTTTGATGAAAAAATATTTTCTAGCAAAGAGAAAAATAATTTTGGATTCTACAGAAATTTTTTTTCAATAATTTAACTACCAGGAGTGGAAAAAATTAATTATTACTCGAATATTTTCAATAATAACTAGAAGGGAAGGAAATATAATTTTTTAAATATTTAAATATCAAATAATTACCCTAATTGAGTCTTAACCAATGACAATCCTGAAAAATTGTGAGATTGTGAAATAAACCATTAACATTATGTAACTTTTGAATCATAAATCCCATGACTGAAATAAATTAAAACTAAACTTTAAATAAAATTATTAGAAATATATTGATAATATAACATTTAAAAGGTGGAATTATATACACCATGTAAATGAAAAAGTAGTGAATGTAGCGTATGGGACATTGAAGTTACCTTGAGATGAGAAACCCTTAAATCTTGTTCAATAATATTAATATGTTTAAAAACATAATTTATCATTCATAGTTAATATATTATTGAACTATTAAAATATATATAATTCCATCTATGATTAACTTATATTATTTTACCATCTTTTTATAAAATAATATTTATTGAAATCGCTATTTGGTGTGGTAATTACAATGTTCTTCATGTTTGTTTTAGTTTTGTAATTTTTTTATTTTAATTTTATCATGGTTATATATTATTTTATTTGATAACTGTGGTATTAATATAATATATTTTTATTTTATATTGATTGATAGTAATATTTAATATTTTTAGATGGAAAACCGAGTGCACAATTCAATTAGGTGTTAGGATGTATATACACGTGAACACTATTTAAAAATTTTATCGATGGTTGGATCGAAAGAAAAAAAAATATAAATTAAACTTTAATGATTAATTATTATTTTATATAGATTATTTATATTACTAAAATAAATCTATATTATAATTAATTTGAAATAAAATGAAAATTAATTCACATT
This sequence comes from Viscum album, assembly GCA_963277665.1. Lineage (NCBI taxonomy): Eukaryota > Viridiplantae > Streptophyta > Magnoliopsida > Santalales > Viscaceae > Viscum > Viscum album. Next base: position 1,149,743,801 of record OY728148.1, read on the forward strand.
GCTAAGTGGAGGCGGTAGTCCACACTTACAATTGATCATTATTAATTTTTTTAAATGGTTGACAAGGTAAGAAGTAATATGTGACGTATAATTTTAATTACTATTTTCTTATCCAAAATATCTCATATTTTCCTTATCAATAACTTCTTCACCTTCTATTTAAATTTTATATTAAAAATTAATAACATCACTTAGTGATGTGTTAGCCCACCGTACACACTAGCGACGTTATCATACCATCCCCAACAACATGGAATATAAGAATTTATATGTTATATAAAAATTTTAGATATATAAAAATTTCAAAAATATCATATTAACATTATAAATCAATTATTATATCGATCGATTAATGGTGTGATGGAAAATAAATTACATCGGTTCTGTTCAAGGTGGTCCATTGTACACATGATTAATGGTATTTTTTCCCTATTGATGAAAGTGGATAAAGATTTGGGTTATTCCAATAATATAATAAAATAGCAGTAAATAGTAAATTTTATTTTAATTTTATTATCATTTTCGAAAATGATTGTATGGTGTTGTAAGAGAAAATAAAACTGATACTCACATTTTCTAATTTTACCTCTTCTTCTATGATCCTCTTATGGTTTATAACTAAACCCCTATTATGATCAATTAAATATATAAAAAAATCCCCTATGAGGTAGTGTGGTATATAAGGATGGTATTTGGTCCCGTATTTGTTGAGCTAAATGGTTTTGCAAGTGTGAAGAGAGGAGGAGAGCTGGTGACATTTTCTAAGTGGGGGAGGAACATAAAATGAATTTTTGAAAAGTTAAAGTTATACCAACATATTTCTCAGGCCACTAGCCTCCAAATTAGTAAATGATTGAAATATAGATGTTAAATGGTATATATATTAATAATAGTTTTTTGAATATGTTTTAGTCTATTTTAATCCATATCTTTATATTTTACCCCCCCCCTCAAACCCCATTATTACGTTAAATACAGTATTAATTTGATGTTTTTTCATTATTCATTTTTTAAAAAATTTATGTTGAACCCATTAGAAAAAATAAATTTTGTTTATTTCAAACATTTTATCCCTTTTTCCAAATTCAATTCATATATGTTTTTGAATACTATTTAAATTTAAATAGTTGATCCAATGAAAAAGTCATTTTCAAAAAATATAATCCTCATTAGAATATAATTTTTTTAATATTAATATTCAATATGAAATTATTTCTATTTTAATAAATAGTTATATATTATTATTATAAATCAGATGGTTCTTAAAAACAAATTTAAAATATTATTTATCTTCTTAAATAATTTTAATAAATATGTTGTCTTCAATAATAAAAACAATCAATATACATTAAAAACATTCTTTACATAAAATTAAATCAAATTCATAAATTTTTTTGAAATTAATATATATATATTTATTTATTTTTATGTGTTCAAATAAATTTTCTAAAATTGGTAATATTTATTTTTAAATTCTATGAAAAAACAACCAATAATCTGCCTTTCATAAAATAAAGTTCTTTTAAAAATCATATTTTCTTATTTCAAAGGGTTCTTATATTGTATCAAATAATTACATAAAAATTGAATTTACATTATTCACCTATTAACCAAAAAATTTACATAATTTTATTATTATAAGTCATACCCAATATTTAAATGTTGCATTATAATGGTCATGTTTAAAGCATAATATTTTAATATATTATTGTCTTTTGTTCAATCCTAGTGATTTTTGCAATGAAAAATATAAAAGAGATTGAATTTATTTATAATGAAATATATCATAATTTCTCATTTTATTTACTTATTTTCTATTATAAGAGTTTCACATCATATACACTATTAAATATTATATTCCTATTTTAAATTATCTTGGTGTTAAACCTTCCAAAAAAATTCTATCAAATGGGAGCCATATATCTAATATGTGATCATCATACCATTATGCGTTTTTAATTAAAACTCATAATCTAATCATTAAGGTGGGTAATCGATTCCATTATAATATTCATCAAATATAATATAGTGGTTAAATATAAAAAAATACGTTTAGGAAAATAGTGTATGTTTAGTGAACTTTTCACCACCTCCCTCTCATTACCCAAATATGTAGATAATATTACCTAATCATTCAATTTGACTCATAGATTATGATTTTAAGGAAATTTATTATCATCGTTAACCCTCAAACACAATTATTTATTTGTATAATTTATATATTCATTGAAATTTATCAATTTGAGTGTGGGTGAAAATTTTAGTTGACCATTATATCTAATTCATTCTTTAACTTTACAATTCATATAACATTTTCATTTCTTTTCTCAGTGTCCTTTTTACTACACATTAAACTATGACAATGACATTTTAGGATATTTACACCATTCAACCTTCCATGCTTCTATTATGAAGGTTGATTACTTCTCGTCCTACCCTATGGTTTAATATTATAATTTACATGAAATTCCATGTTTCACTTCATAACCCCAAAACCAAAAGGTAAATGGGAATCCACTATCTCCATTTCATGATTTAGTGAACATAGTATGATTTCAACATATATATCAATGTTACAAATAGGTAATTCCTTTTAGTGTCATGGTATTATACCACTAATTAATATGTCAAAATTTATTTCAGGATCCCAGATAAATTTGGAATTATGTAATACAAGTGTAATAAAAGTTTCCTCATAGATACTAATATATTACTCTTCATTGTAATTTTGATAAATAATAATTCACTATATTTTCATGTAAAGGGTTTGGGGAAAGTACATAATGAAAAATACCGTCATAAACACTCCAAATTTCATAGAATAAATTTCATCCACATTTCACATATTATTTAGAATAGATTACCATTGATAATATTAACATTTCAAATTATACATAAATAAAAAAAAATTTCAGGATTCAATAATTTATGAATATAAAATTTATTTCTCTATAATTGATCCACTATTCAATAATAACTAGAATGGGAACAAAGGGAAGTGTGACTAAGGGTAATGTATTGTGTTGCAGGGGAAAATGCCCCAGGGATGAATTGAAAATTCTCACATTCCTATACTAATGGAAGCCATGTCGGCTAAGAATGGGGGACTCAATGAATGCAAAGATCTATAGGGTGTGAAAAATGGAGATCCACGTAGCGAACATTATGGGGTGGAAGGAGAGGAGATTGATTGTGTGAAACACATAATACACTCTAAGGAAGAAATGATTGAAATATTCCTTAATACCATTGCATAAAATTAGGGGATTTTAAGAATATATGAAAGTAAGTATCAAGTTTCAGCCACCGAGGAGTAAGAAGTGTGGATAGAAAATCAAGACCGAATCACAGCTCAAGGCTTCAACCAAGGAAAAAATCACCATGGAGGAATTAATTCAGATAATGAACAAAATGGTTACTCACCTCAAAGAACATATCGGAAAGGATCCAGACACACGGGTTGGTACTCTACACTATGAATTGTGTAGATTGGGTGACTCAAATAATCTTAGGCTTGTGTTTAAACACTTTGTGAGATCCTTCAGCACCTAGTGGTATTCTGCTTTGTGAACTAAGGTTTTCCACTTTCCCTTAAAGTGGTTTTGTAATAAAAATATATTTTGGATGGATGGATATACCATTTCATTTTGTTTGTCATTTCCATTTTCCCAGTATTGGTTTACACATTATTTATTACGATGCTTTATTCTAGTTCTATCCACGAAATAAAAATAAAAAACATATTGTCATTATTGGACATTACTAATCAGAGTAATGAATCATATGATCATGATATTAATTCACACTATGTACTAAATTATTTATCCTTCTATCATCCCATTAACACTATAACTTCAATTTATATCAATATAAATTTTCACATTTTTCATATATTTTTTCTCTAATTCATCAGAATGGTTAAAAAATATATTTTAAATTTAAAAAAACTAATATCAATTGAGAGTGAATTTTCATATGTGAAGCCTATATCCCATTAATCATTAAATGAGTGAATACCATGTTTATTTTCAACCATCCTTCTCACCATGTTTACCCCTAGAATAATTTAAGACATTCCCACATCCATGTTCTGAAGTCCAATAAGAGTTATTATTTCCTGGATACCATACAATATCTAATTTACCAAATAATTTGGAGGTTATCCTATACATTGAACTCTCCATATAGAGTTCATATAAACTTTTTTATATCAATGTCTATAAATATATAATTTGTACTATGGTATCAAATTTGGTGACCTAAGCATTACATACATAAATCATTTCTATTTTAAAATGAATATTTTAAACATATCAAACTAATTCAAAATGTTCTTCTCTATTGTAACATTTCATATATAATCCCTATTTAAAACCCATCGTCATAAAAATAGGAAATGAAACAAAATAAAGGTTCAATATATATAATCTATACAAGTAAATATATGTGATATAAATAAATGAAGTGAGGTGGTTATATAATATGTATAATGGTATGATAACATGATCATAAATATTAAAAATATCACCCAATCAGTCAAATATCATTATTCAAGAATCCTATAATAGGGATTTGTCATTAGAGAATACCTAAGTCATAAAAGTGTGGAATAATAAATAATTAATCATATTCCATTAGATCATATATTTAGAATATTTAGTAGGTTATTTGTCACTACCCATCCCATGGGGCCCGTGCCGTGACTACCCCAATCCCGCCTTCCAGAGGCCAGGGGCTGGCGACTAGCACCAGGTAGTAATTCCCTAAAACTAGGAAGGCATTTCCATTATAACCTGTAAACACACACAGTTGAGCACACGATTGGTTACAAAACACTATGTAAATTGTATTTCAATAGAGTGATGAAAAGTAAAAGGGGTCGAAAATACAAGCCCAACTGTAATGTACAAGGAACTGAACGTACAAGTACAACTGTAGAAAAGAAAAAAAGTTGATGTGTCATCCTCTAGGATTCCTACATGAAGGGTAGGTACATATAGCCTCCTCAGCAATCCACGTCGGTCATTCTCCTCTTTTTACTGACTCGTCGTAAGGTCCACCTCCGTGTACTGTCCAGTCCCAGTACTCTTAGCCTCAGTTAGTGATGTCTGTCATCTGCATCAAACATAACAATGTTCCAGCATATCCGATGTAGGGGTGAGAATAACGATACTCAGTAGGCACATCGAGACCCTCAAGGTCTCACAAATCCAGAAAGGATAAACCACAAAGTAAGGAAACGACATATAACCCTACATAGGTATATGCCCATACATATACCTAAGTTATTAAGTAATATGTCTCAATCATGAGGAAAAAACAAAAGTACTAACTCATCTCAAATCATGATTTTATTCTAGGGGTAGTATCAAGTAACATCCCCAACACATTATCGAAACCTTGGTTTCTGGATAAATCCTCCTCTATCGAGTGTAGTGGGCCTTCCATGACACAAAACATGCATCCCACTATCCTTGTACTACTGAGGTACTCCTCATGTCGAGTATCGTGGGTCAGTTGTGTAACGCCCCAACCCTAGTTACCCCGAGTCGGTGCATTATTTTAATACATTGGCATGATTACAAGAAATCATGTCCCGAAGGAACGATCGGTTTAGCAGTCTTGGAAAATAGATTACATACATGAATGTTACATTGCACTTTAAGACATAAAAAACAACATAAATAATCATTATGGACACCATTATTCCCTTGGCTTAACCCTACATTTCAATCACAACACACTTCTTGGAATCCTGGGAAAAAATAAAACATAGAAAAGGGTGAGCACAAATGCTCAATAAGGGTAAGCAATACAGCAGAAACATTCATAAATGAGCATAAAAATTTAAGGCAATGTATAACTAAAAAAAGACTTTTAGACTTAAACTTCGGAATAATATGGTAGAAATAAAATGAAATAATTCCATTTACTCATTCAAATGGATATTCTACTAGTCGAATAATCACATGAAAAATCAATAACAACTTTCATAATGATGGAAGGAATAATTCCTAACTTTAATTTCTATGTCAAGGCCTCCTGCCAATACCTAAGGGATAACTATAACCAGAAACCAACCCGGAGAGCCTCTATAACCAGAGTCCATCCCGGAGGGTCTCTGTAACTGGACTCCAACCCGGAGTGCCTCCAATAACCGGACACCAACCCATAGTGCATCTAATAACTGGACACCTACCCGGAGTGCCTCTAATAACCAGACACCATCCCGGAGGGTCTGCTATAACTGAACCACAACCCAGAGGGCTTACTTTTACCAGTCCCCAACCTGGAAAATACTAGTCCAACACATTCTTCTTAAGAAGAGGATGGAATATAACATAAACATTCGTATTAAAACGGGCATACAGAATTTCAAAACATCAATCATATACCATTAATTGCATAAAAAATAACTCATCCATAGTCAAACATATCACCAAACCATAAATACAATATGGATGATTTGTATCATAATAAATCAACTTCAAATAATCTTAAAATCTATCAAAGGATGTTGAAATAGATGAAATCAAAACTATTTTAGAGAAATATCTCTTTTTATGAAATCGTTTAAAAGTCACATAATTATAAAAGAAAACATTTACATTAAAATTATTCTTATAATCTTGTATGGGAATCATTGAATATTTTGTAACGGCGGAAAATAGACGCACCCGCCATATAAGTTAAAAAAAGACATTCTTGCATTAATTCTTTCAAAAAGGTTAAAAAGGACCTTTTTTGGAAAATGACGGAAAGATTCCTTTATAAACATCTTATAAAAAGTCTAAAAGGGTAAAAATGGATTTAACCCATATTCTATAAAATATTAAGAGTGCTTTTAAATACATTTTTAAGAAACTTCGATGTGGATGATAAAGAAGTCCCTGTAGATAATTACATATAAACAACCTCGGATAATGAAGAGATTGTGAAATAAACCCTTACCAATTTGGAAACTTATGAAACATACACCCCCTGAAAGAGGTAGAATACAATGAATATGTAAGAACACATAAATTAAATTGTATTATGCAAAGAATACAATTATGGGCCGTACATACACCACACAAAAGTTAATGGTGGCAATATGGCATGAATCTCACTGGAATAAAGAGTGAGATGAAAACCCATTACCTTGTACTTTTCCTTGGTCGAGGGTAGGTTAACCTCCTGTATAATATTTAAATCATTGTTATTAAATTATACAAGAATCATATACATAAATATGATATAATATATGATCTTTTAATATTTCCTTATTAATAATATTTTAGTATTATCGTTGTTTCGAGTGTTAACTTACTCGTTTTCTTTTATATATTTTTTTACATAAGACATGTTTGTTATGTATAGGTTGTATATTATTTATATACATAGTGATATCAGTTCCTTAAACATTATTTTTAATCATTAAATGAGAATTAGACTTGAATGGATACGATGGAGAATGAATCTTATCTCGTTCGTGGAGATGGTAGTCCGTACGTACGCACGAGAGAAAATATCACTCTTTGGATATTAAAATAATATATAATTTTATGGTATATCATATATACAGAATAATTATCATGTTATATTTATTATTTACATGAATTATAGATCATTATTATGCCCATCCAAATAATAATGTATTGAATAACAATTACACCACGACGTAGAGATGGTAAGCCGAACGTACGCACGTATGGTGACATGTCATTCAAGGGATGGATAGAATACTGAATATAGTTGTAACATATTTATAATAACATCATAGTATATAGGAGATACTGGAGTTATTATTTTAGAATGGAATTAATAAAGAAAGATGATGTTGAAGAAGAAAGGAACTTGAAAGATGGTGGTGAAAACATTACCACTTCTTGGGGTTCTTCCTTTTGATTTAATAAAAAGGGCTCCACAGGTTGGATTTATGATAAAACTAAGGCATCTAGGTTGAAGTGAGGGAATTTGAGAGAATATTTGTGTATGGTATGGCCGAGCCAAATAGCTTTTATGCTGTGAATTAGTAAGAAGAGGGAGTGCGGTTTTATAAGAGTGGTGAGGGGCTCTATTGGAAAATCTAGAAATATTATTTTATAATAAATTCATATTCTATTTCTAATGGATAAAAAGTAGATTATTTAAAGGTTAAGGTGGTTATAGGTCGAGAAAAACTCAACCAATAGGTTTTAGACAGGTTTGGGTCACATTATTAACCTTATCTTTTTTTTAACTCTTAGTTAATTAGTTTGACATTTACCATGTCTCTTTGTATTTTTATATTATATAGTTAATAAACATAATATATACCACCATGAAACCCCCAAGTGGTCCATTAATGATACCCCTATCATGATAAAAGTCCTCTGACCGAACTGTAGATTTTTAGGAATAGAATATGAATTAATAATATAATATTTGTTTCAAAAACTCTTTTACATCTATTTTGACACTATTTGGAATTTGATTTCTGTGAGACTCATAACAGCAAGATTACTTCAAAAAAGGTTAATTAAATCAATCTTAACATGTCATGTTATGCTTTAAAATTAGTGGAATTCATAAAAAGTCTCAAATTATATTTATTGGGATATTTATATTATCAATTATTTTAATGTTTCATTAATTTGGTCATTACTGCATCACCATTGTGTCATAAATAAATTAAATTATATAATGTCTAAATTTTATAAATAAAATACCATTATTTTGGAAATGTCTTTATCTTTCTAATTAATATTTTCAATCAAATTTATCTTTTCTATAAACCTATATTAAATATGTTTTAGTAATTAAACCTTGATTTTAACTCTTTTTACTCTTCTTTGAATTAAGTAATAATAAATGTTCTAATCTTATCCAAGTGGACCTAAATGATAATATATTATTCATAAGTTTGTTTTTGGTCGAGATACACTTGTCCAATAGGATTAGGAAATGTGTTAGGGTAATATTAATATCATTTTTACCCTTAATTAGACTATTTATTTTTAACTGCAGAAAATAAGAGTAAAAATTTACTATTCACCAAAAAAATATTTTTATCTTGTTGAACCAAATTTTACTTTTTAATATGAACCGTTTCTCTCATAATTTAAAAATTCCACTCACAGAAGCGGTAAAATTAATTTTTACGTGAATTTCTAAATTCTCCTCGGAGGTGTGTAAAAGACGGTGAAAAGTTTAATAAAATTTTTATATATCTAAAATTATTCTAAACTAACATCAATGAATTACATTGAACATATATTTGTATTATGTATCTATTTTGACCGAAATTAAATTTAAATAAAATAAACAATTATTTAAATAAAAATTCGTTTTTTATCTATAACTCAGTTTTTTTCACTATTCAACAAAAATTGAATGTTTTCAGAAAAATACCCAAAATTAACCCTAGGCTAATTTCAATATTCTGAATCCAAATATGAAGCCTATTTTGAATGATAAAATTTATAAAACTTCAAAAAGTGGGTCTTACTATTCATAACAGCTGATTTGATTAGTCGCGGTGTATTAGAGTCTTGAAGTTGCGTACAATGCAAGCTATTACTTTATTCAAAGGGAAACGTACCATGGAAGATTGGGGTGTTACATTATCCCCTCCAAATAATTGCGCCCTCGCAATTTGAAATTGTTCTTTGAAAATAAAAGGTTGAAAATAGAAAATAGCTTTGTGGATAACCCATATCAAAAATAGGGTTAATAAAGCTTTGTTTTAATAAGAGGGAAAGGGAAATAAGAATGTCACCACCAAATTAATGTTTTGAAAAAGTGAAAATTGGTGGCAATTATAGACACGTAATTAGAGGAAAAACGTAAATATTTATAGGGAGTGATTGAGGTCATCAATCACAAACATGTGTAGAATTGAGGGCCTTAAAGCCATCAATCTATGATGATTTAAAATATCATCAGTTCAAGAAAACAAAAGGTATTAAGATAAAACATTTTTTGTCTTAATATCCCCTCCCTAAATAATTAATTTATTTATAAAATAAGATAAATATATATACATACATTTTGACAAGTAGTGTTTTCAACCTTCAACTAATTTCTACCACAAACTCAAATTTCACTCCAAAAGATAATATAACTCAAAAATAATATATTTATCCAAATAGTATAAGGATCCAACCATTAAAAAATACCATTATAATGAAAAAATATTTTGTAATAACCAGGGACTTCCTATAGGCTAGTGGTAGGTAATAAACACATGTCGCACTATGGTTGTCTGTTTGATTCATGTAGGTTTGTCCAACGTGACAGGTTATCGCCCAACCTGTAGGTTGTCCTTTTTCTAAAACTGTAGTATCATAATATTCCACAAATAATCACAAGAAATGTTTTAACCTTGAACAATACTATCCAAAGTTAAACTTAATCCATTCCAAAACATTATAGTTATCCGAAGTACCTCTATCCAGACTCTCCGTAAAAGGTATCTAAATTCCAAAATCAATCGCAACATCAGATGCTCCAAACAGAGTAAAGTTTCTCTTAATATCACATACTGAAAATATGGTTACCTTCTGTCATATTAAAACTTTAATGAAAACAAAAAGTACTATAGTACAATCCTTATATATATCACATTATTCTCATAACCAGAATATAATCCTTCAGTCCAAAAACCCAAATACATTAATTATTCCTCTTCAACTATAGTAACAACATAAGATTGGACTTGTTCCCTTGGCCTTTTCTGAGGTAGGTTTCCCTAACTCATAAGATATTCATTTGAATAATTCCACATTTCTCAACAATTGTAGCATTCAACATTAACAGCCTCCTTCTTTCCCTTGCAATCACGAGTCTGGTGACCTATTTCTCCACATTTCTATGAAACTCCCATTACTTTTAGGCAAATACCATGGTGTTTCTTCCCACAATTTTCACATAATATAAAATCATTCTTTCAACTTTTCCCTTTATCTGTCTCTTGCTCCATCATTCTCTTATTCTATTGATTTTCTTTATTGTAATAAGATTTAGAGAATTCCTTTTCTATATTAATAGCACATGAGACAATGTCTTCGTACATCGAGAAGAATTGTGAGATAAATGATCAACGAAGAAATGGTTTTAAACCATCAAAGAAATGATCAATATTACTTCTTGTGTTAAGTATATAATCTCTAGAGTATCTTTCTAACCATGTAAAGTTATCCTAATACTTTGTGACATTCTCATCCTCCTTTTGTCTCAGACTCAGAAATTGCTTCTCCATATCTACTCGATGGTCACGAGGAAAGTATTTTTCTATGAAAATCTATTTGAACTCCCTCCATTCCATATTTGATACTTCATCATCTTCCATTGTGTTTTGAATCAATGACCACCATTGGTCAGCATCTCCAGTGAGGCGGTAAACTGCCATGATAACTTTTTCCCTTTCACTACTCCCCAAGGCATGGAATATTTTATCTAAGGAATTTATCCATTGCTCAACTACTAAGGGATTTGTAATCCCATTGAATGTTGGTTGTTTTTGCATCATGAAGCGATCTAACATTGATCCTCCATGTTGTGGATCAGGGTGCTCCATACGTGTAAGGTTATTATTCATAACCTAAGTGAGTTGTCCCAGTATGGTGACTAACTGATCAATACTAGTTGCATCACAACTCCACTATAATTATCTGGAGCAATTGGGAAATCCCTACATGGAGTGCTTGCATTGATATGGTTTCCATTTCTTCCACTAGGTGCCATTTCTAAACAATGACATACACTAGATAATTTTATGAATCAAAATACATAATTCCATACTTGTAAAACACTTAACATAAATTGAACAGTTTATGTATATAATCAATAATCATAAAATAAATTTCTTTGAGGAAGTATATACTCATAATCACTTCATAATGGTTTGTAAAGAAAATGATAATTATCCTAAGCATATCCCCTAGGAGTGTCGTAACCAACAGTGCAACATAGCCTGTTTTCCTGCACCAGTTCCCGTTCGAGTCTAACTAATAACGATGTTTTCAGGTTTTACCCCTAGGTACATCTGTGCCAGAGCCACCTATATCTTCTCGTATCCTTATATGGATGTATTTCTATGAAAACTCACAAAATATCTACAAAACCAAAATTCTCAGAATTTCTTCTATAATAATCCTAAAAGTATATCTTAGGTTAATGTGCTCTAATCAATGTTTTTCGAAATCTAGTTTCCAAGGTTATTTCTAAACTTCTTCTGATACCATATACAATGCCCTAACCCTAGTTACCCAGAGTTGAGGCATTATTTTAATACATTGGCATGATTACAAGGAATCAAGTCCCGAAGTACTGATCTGTTTAGCAGTCTTGGAAAATAGATTACATACATGAATGTTACATTGCAATATAAGACATAGAAAAGAACATAAATAATCTTTATGGTCACCATTATTCCCTTGGATTACCCCTGCATGACAATCACAACACAATTCTTGGAATCATGGGAAAAATAAAACATAGAAAGGGGTGAGCTCAGATTTTCAGTATGGGTAAGCAATACAGAAGAAACTTTTATAAATGAGCATAAACATTTAAGGAAATGTATAACTAAAACAAAATCCTTTTAAACATGAACTTCAGAATATTATGGTTGGAATAAAATGAAATAATGCCATTTACCCATTCACATGGATATTCTACTGGTCGAATAATGACATGGAATATCAATAACCACTTTCATAATGATGGAAATCATAATGCCTAACTATAATTTATATGTCAATGCCTCGTGCCAAGACCTAAGAGAAAAATGTAACTGGAACCCAACCCGGAGAGCCTCTATAACCGGAATCCATCCCAGAGAGCCTCCGTAATTGGACTCCAACCTGGAGTGCCTCTAATAACAGGTCACCATCCCGATGTGCCTCTTATAACTGAACACCAACCCAGAGTGCCTCTAATAACCAGACACCAACCCGGAGGGTCTGCTATAATCGGACCCCAACTCAGAGGGCTTACTTTTAACGGTCCCCAACCTGGAGCATACTAGTCCAACACATTCATCTTAATAACAAGGTGAAATAAAACATAAACATTCGTATTAAAACTAGCGTACAGAATGACAAAACATTAATCATAAACAATTAATGGCATAAAAATAACTCATCCAAAGTCAAACATATCAAAAAACCATAAATACAATATGGATGATTTGTATCAAAATTACTCAACTTCAAATAATCATAAAATCAATCAAATGGTGTTGACATAGATGAAATCAAAACTATTTGATAGAAATATCTCTTTTTTTGAGATCATTTAAATGTCACATAATTATAAAATCAAACATTTACATTAAAAATAAATTTATAATATTTTAAGGGAAGCTTTGAAGATTTTATAATGGCGGAAAATAGCTACACCCGCCGTATAAGTTAAAAAAAGACATTATTATTTTAATTCTTTCAAAAAGGTTAAAAAGGAACTTTATTGGAAAATAACGGAAAGATTACTTTATAAAATTCTTTAAAAAATTCAAAAAGGGTAAAAATGTCTTTAACCTAGATTCTGTAAAATAATAATAATTTTTTGAAATACATTTTTAAGAAACATGGATGTGGATTATAAAGAGGGCCCAGTAGATTATTACGTATAAACAACCTCAGAAAATGAAGAGATTGTGAAATAAACCCTTACCAATTTAGAAACATATGAAACAAACACCCATTAAAGAGGTAGAATACAATGAATATGTAAATACACATAAATTAAAGTGTATTTCACAAATAATACAATTATGGGTAGTACATACACCACACAAAAGGAAATGGTGGCAATATGGCATGAATGTCACTACAATATAGAGTGAGATGAAAACCCATTACCTTGTACTTTTCCTTGGTCGAAGGTATGATAACCTCCAGTATAATAGATAAATCATTTTTATTAAAATATATAAGATTCATATACATAAATATGATTTCATATATGATATTTTAATATTGTCGTGTTAATAATATTTTAGTATTATCGTCGTTTCGAGTGTTAACTTACTCATTTTCTTTTATATGTTTTGTTACATAAGATATGTTTGTTATGGATAGGTTGTATATTATTCATATACAAAATGATAGCAAGTCCGTAAACATTTTTTTATTCGTCAAAATATAATTATACTTGAATGGATACGATGGGGAATGAATCTCGTCGTGTTCGTGGAGATGGTAGTCCATACGTACGCATGAGCGACAATATCCCTCTTTTGATATTAAAATAATATATAATTGGATGTTATATCATATATATAGAATAATTATCATGTTTTATTTATTATTTACATGAATTACATATCATTATTATACCCATCCAAATAATAATGTATTGAATAACAATTGCACCACGACGTGGAGACGGTAAGTCGTACGTACGCACGTATGGTGTCATGTCATTCAGGGGATGGATAAAATACTGAATATGGTTGTACAATATATATAATAAAATAACAGTATATAGGTGATACTAGAGTTATTATTTTATAATGGAAATAAAAAAGAAAGAATAAGTTGAAGAAGAAAGGAACATGAAAGAGAGTGGTGAAAACATTACCTCTTCTTCGGGTTCTACGTTTTGATTTCATCAAAAGGGATCCATAAGTTGTATTTCTGATCAAACTATGGCCTCTATGTTGAATTGAGGGAAGTTGAGAGAATATTTGGGCAGGGGTTCTCCGAACCAAATGTCTTTGAAGGTGTGAATTAGTGAGAAGGTGGAGTGCCTTTTTGTAAGAGGGGCGAGGGGCTCCTTTGGAAAAGGTAGAAATATTATTTTATAATAAATTCATATTCGGTTTATAATGGCTTAAAAGTGGATTATATAGAGGTTTATGTGGTTATATATGGAATAAAACACAACAAATAGGTTTTATACAGGTTTGGGTCATATTATTAACCTCATCTTTTAGTTTTAACTTTTAGTTAATTAGTTTGACATTTACCATGTCTCTTTGTATTTTTATATTATATAGTTAATAAACATACTATATAACTCCAAGATACCCCCATGTGGTCCATTAATGAGACACCTATCATGATAAAAGTCCTTTTGACGAACCTTATATTTTTAGGAATAGAATATGAATTAATAATATAATATTTGTTTTAAAAACTATTTTTTTGCCAATTTTGACACTATTTAGAATTTGATTTTTGTGAAAATCATAACAGCATGATTACTTCAAAAAATATTTAATCAAATGAATCCTACCAAGTAATATTATTCTATAAAATTAGTGGAATTCATAAAAAGTATCAAATTAAATTTATTGGGATATTTATAATATCAATTATTTTAATATTTCATTAATTTGGTAATTACTGCATCACTATTTGTCACAAATAAATTAAATTATTTAATGTCAAAAAATTATAAATAAAATCCATTAATGTAGTAAATACTATTATATTTATAATGAATATTTTCAATCAAATTTATCTTATGAATAAACTTATATTAATTATGTTTTAGTAATTAATCATTGATTATAACTCTTTTAACTCTTTTTCGAATTATGTAATAATAAATGTCCTAATCTAATCCAAGTGGACCTAAATGATAATATTTTATTCTTAATGTTGTTGTTTTTCAATATACACCTGTCCAATAGAATTAGGACATGTGTCATGGTAATATTAATATCATTTATACCCTTAATTACCATATTTATTTTTAACTGTGGTAAATAAAAGTAAAAAGTTAATATTCACCAAAAATTATTTTTATCTTATTGAACCACATTTTACTCCTTAATATTAAATGTGTCTCTCATCTTTTCGAAATTCCACTCACAGAAGCGGTAAAAATATGTTTTACGTGAATTTCCAAATTCTCCTAGGAGGTGGATAAAAGACGTTGAAAAGTTCCATAAAATTTTTATATATCTAAAATTATTCTAATCTAACTTCAATGAATTACATTTAACTTATATAGGAATTATGTATCTATTTTAACATAAATTGAATTTAAATAATTTAATTAATTATTTAAATAAAAAATTGTTTTTAAACTATAACTCAGTGTTTTTTCACTATTCATCAAAAATTGAATGTTTTCAGAAAATACCAAAAATTCACGATTGGATAATTTCATATTCCAAATCAAAATATGAAGTCCATTTTAAAAGATAAAATTTATAAGATTTCAAAAAGTGGGTATTACTATTCATAACAGCTACTTTGATTAGTTGTGGTGTGTTAGAGTCTCGAAGTTGTGTACAATGCCAGCTATTTCTTTATTCAAAGGGAAACATATTGTGGAAGCTTGAGGTGTTACATGCTGCGTCACACAGAGGTGCTCACCACCGTGGGTCTGCCAGCACACCCAGGCGTTCCTCCTCGTAGCCTGCAGAGGTACACATCCTGTCGAGTAACATGGGTATGCCGTGTCACCCAGCGTGCTTCTCCACCATGGGTCTACCGCCACAACCAGGTGCTCCCCACTAGGCTATTAGAGTATCTCTGAGTCAAACGGTCAGCATTCGTCAGGTGTCAACAAGCTGTTAGGTCTCTGTACTCTGCAAACTCATCATTGGAAGGACCCTGTCCACGAGCTACTAGTCGATACTCAAACTGTCATGAAGTCCCATTAAGAAGTATCTCAATGGTCCGCCACGTAATAGGGGTCTTAACGCAATAGACGACGTGTCAATCGGACGTCCCGTCTGTGAGTAATTAGTCTTTTAGTCCCTGGGGATAGGTTGGATTCGTGCACTATCCAACCTGACCGTATCTCAAAAATACCCCAAACACCACTGGGGTATTCTCAAAAGGATCGTCATGCTCTAAGATTACTAGCATCACAAACAGTTTATCAATCAGATGTCCGGTTCCAATGATATGGTCAAAAGAAAGTAAAGGGTCGTAGTGGGCCTGGGTGCGGTCCGACCCGGTCGGACTAACCCGGCACAACCCGGTCTAGGCCGACCCGGTTTGGGTCGACCCAGCCTGACTCGTGGGTTCTGGACCGACCCATTGGGGGACCATCCCATTAGGTTTGGCCTAACCCACTGGAACTGGCCTAGACCGCACGCGTGGGGTCATGGAGGGACGTGGGGGCATGGACCGGTCGCGAGGGTGCGGACCGGCTGTGGGTCGGCGCGAAGGGGGCTTGGCCCGAATGATGCCACGAGAGTGACTCAACCTAGAAGGAACGGTCCAGTTCGGCCATGGAACCACGAGGGGTGCGGGAGGCCGGCTCGGAATGGGCGCCCTGATGGCGCGGGTTCGGCCTGGGACTCGGGAGGCTTGCGGGCCGGCACGACCTGGGCTGCTCGGGAATCTGACGGGTCGGGGCAGCACGGGTTCGGCCTGGGGCTCGGGAGGCCTGCGGGCCGGCACGGCCTGGGCTGCTCAGGAATCTGACGGGCCGGGGCGGCAAGGCCAGGGTACAATGCCTCCGGGGGCTAGTTCGGGGGTGGCAGCATGGGGCCAACGGCCGGCGAGACCGGGACGACTCGGGAGGCCAGCATGGCCTGCAGCTGGTTCAACCGAGTGGCCGGTGCGGTCGGGGACAGTTCGGCCGGGTGACGGCATGGCCTGGGCTGCTCGTCACAGCCCGGGGCAGCCCGACCGAGTGGGTGTAGACCGCGGGGGCGGTTCGGCCGAAGCGCCATGAGGGGGCGCGAATGGTGTTGTAGAAGACTGCCCCGGGGGCGTCGTGGGTCACAGAGGCCGTGGGTGGAACAGTCAGTGCCTTCGTCGCCATTTTCAACGTTGTCACCTTCCTCCGTCTCGAAGAGCACTGCAAAAGAAAACAACATAGTGGACGGGCCATGTTGTTTTGGCCCACACACTCCGCGTTTAGTGTGGTATCATTTGGCTCACAAAACAAAGCACAACAAACCATCCCACAATGATTAATCCCAAAACCTGCAAAAGGAAAACATATGAAGATCAACTAGTTAGAAGTTTATTAGTGTTCTTTTTTTAGAAGGAAAGAATCACATGAATATAAAATCATAGATAATTAAAACCCTACATTGGTCATTGTTCGTCGACGTTGGCGCGAGAAGGAGGACATCGATTCATTGTTGATGAACATGTCCTACGTCGAAGAAGGTTTTGAGGATGAAAGTTGATGTCGAGGACGTTCTTCATCGGTGGAGCATTCTTCATCGGGAGTGCGTTCTTCGTTGGGAGAACTTTATTTCTCCAAAGATCTCTCCTCTCCCAAAATTTCTCCCAAGTTCCCCCAAATTGGAAGTGACAAGACAAATTAATAGATTATTTTGTCAATTATTTAATTGTTGACAGAAATTTCAAAATGGTTTGTTGGCATAATTTAATGTTTGAGGAGTTGGAACATTTAATTGGTGAGTTAGTAGAATCAGTGTGGAGGAAGCCCAAGTGGATCCTCCACATTAAAGAGGGGGTGGGTTGAGAGGTTTCCTCTTCCCCCATTATGAGGGATAAATATCAGGTGGTCTCCACCACCATAACGCATGAGAGGTTTTAGACCTCGGGTGGTCCCCACCACAATAACTTCTCATGGGAGGTTAAGTTGTGGTGGTCCCCACCTCCAACTTCCACATTGGTGGTTATAATAGATAAAATAAATTAAGACATGTGTTTATTTTATTATACTATTTCCACAAAAACTCAAAAACAAATATTCACCCCCGACCAACTATCGTTGAGGAGAAAGTCTTCTTAAGCGAATATTGGCGCTGCGAGTTCAACGGTGCCCTCATATTTGAATTTCATGCACTGGTTCAAAAGATAGGAAAATCTACTCATAATCCATAACTCAAACAAAGGGAATAAGTTTGGGTATTGAGCACAAATCTAAGCCTCTCGCTCCCATGTTCTCACCTAGAGGTTTCATGCTTCCAATGAACACGCACCAAAGGTATCGACCTTCCACGATGGACCCACTCCTATCAATCCTCTATTTCTACTGGATCCTCCATAAATGATTCCCCATCATCAACGTCCATCTCTCCATAGTCGATGATGTGAGAAGGGTCGTGCACGTATCTCCTCAGCTGAGATACGTGGAAGACGTTGTGCACCTACTGCAACTGAGGTGGAAGAGCTAAGTAGTACGCCACCTCACTAACTCTACTTAAGACCTAAAAAGGTCCGATGAATCTAGAAGATAAATTGTTGTCTTGGAAAAATCTCTATAGACCTCGTCAGGGTGAGTCCTGAAGAAATACATGGTCTACATCCTTGAACTCCAGAGGTCTTCGTCTCCTGTCGGCATACGACTTCTACCTACTCTATGCAGTCTTCATCCTTTCTTGAATTATCTACACCTTCTCTATGGTATTCCATAACATATCTGGTCCCACTAGTGCTGACTCCCCTTGGTCAGTCCAGCACAAAGGTGATCTTCAAGGCCATCTGTAAAATTCCTTGAAATGTGCCATCCCAATGGTGGAGTGATAGATTTTGTTGTACGAAAACTCCACCAAATTCAAGTGATCCTCCCAGCTATGATTGGTGTTGAGGAAACAAGCACGTAACATGTCCTCGAGGGTCTGAATGGTCCGCTCAGTCTGACCATCCATCTGAGGATGAAAGGCGGTGCTCAAATGAAGTTGCATCCTGAAAGCCTCTTACTACCACTTCCATAGCCGGTAAGTAAAACATGTGTCATGATCAAAGAAAATCACCATTGGTATTCCATGTAGCGCATAATCTCATGTATATAGAGGCGTATCAATCTCTCTACTTGACCCTGCTCTCTGATCATTAGGAAGTGGGACGACATGGTGATTCGGTCAACGATCACCCAAATCGAGTCATGTCCCCTAGATGTACATGGATATCATGTCATGATTCCCATGGATATCCCGTCCCACTTCCACTCTGGGACCTCTAAATTCTAAACCAATCATGCTGGTACATGATACTCAACCTTCACTTGCTGACAAGTGAGGCATCGAGAGACAAACATTTCTACTGCCTTTTTTATTCCCACCTACCAGGACCATCGTCGAAGATCATGGTACATCTTCGCCACTCCTAGATGTACATATAGATGGGATGTGTGGAACTCCCTCCACACCTCCTCATCAAGTGACTCTGGTACCATGGTACGTACTCTGAAGAGGATGACATGCTCCCCACCTACAGAAAATCCTTCAGGTCCCTGTCCTATGGATATCAGTACACATCGCGTCTTACAGTCAGTATACCCACACTGCGCTTCCCAGTCTCACTGAAGAAGTGGGGGAGTGACTGTAGGAGACTAAAGAAAAATTTTTCCATCTCTATTTACAAAGGATATCCGCAAAGCATCTAGTTGTTGTATCACCTCACCTAGCAGTTGTATACCAGATCTCTTTCTAAGTGCATCAAGAACAACGTTCCCCTTCCAATGGGTATAGACTATCTAGAATTCATAGACTTGGAGGAACTCATGACAATGTCACTATATTAGGTTCAGGTCCTTCTAAGAGAAGATATACCTGAGACTCTTCTGATCATAGTACACTCTATAATGATCCCCCAACAAATAGTCTCACCACATCTTCAAGGCGAAGACCACTGCTACTCACTCTAAGTCATGGGTAGCATTATTATGCTCATTTGTCTCAGTTTACATTAACCATATTCGATCACTTCTTGCTCCTACATTGGGAAACATATGAGCCCCGTCCCTGATGTGTCACAGTAGACTACGTACCCCACACCTTCCTTTAGAAGCATAAAGATTTGGGCAGTAGTCAACATTTACCTCAGCTCCTAAAAGCTCTGCTGGCATCTCTCCGACCACACAAAGGGTTTCCCCATCTTCGTCAAGGCTGATAGTGGTGCATCAACTCTGGAGATGTCTGTTACAAACCACTAGTAATTACCAGCCAAACCTAGGAAACATTGTACTTCCTTCACACTACAGGGTGGTTCCAAAGAAAGTACCGCCTCAATCTTCGCCAGATCTACTGCAACTCTAGCCACCGAGATGACATGTCCTAGAAAGTGAACCTCTCAGATCCAGAACTGTCACTTCGAGAGCTTACCATAACGTTGGTGCTCTCGGAGTGTGTATAGTACTACATGTAAATGATACAGATGATCATCCTCAGTAGTTGAGTAGATCTGAATGTCTTCGCTGAAGACAACGACCAACCGATTGTGGTATGGCTGAATTATCTTGTTCATGAGTCCCATAAACACTGCTGGGGCGTTGGTTATGCCGAATGGAATAACCAAAAAATCGTAGTGGCTGTACCGACATCTAAAGTCTATCTTATGAACATCCTCATCTCAAACTCTGAGATGGTGATAACCTGATCATAGTTCTATCTTCAAGACCCACCGTGCTCCTTTCAACCGATAAATGTGGTCGTCAAGCCTCAGGAGTGGGTACTTGTTCTTCACGGTCACATGGTTCAGGTGATGGTAGTCAACACAAAGCCTAAAGCTCTCATCTGCCTTCTTGGAGAACAAAATCGAGGCTGCTAATGGAGAAACACTAGGCCAGATGAATCCATTCCCCTACTTTGGGTAAGTCTTTCATGTTCTAAAAAGCCTCCCTTATCACCGGTGAAGGTAAACCTGGTCCCATCCATGCAGACCCACCCCACATTGCACCTATTACAGTCAATCTGATCATGGACTGTAGATAACCAGTCCATCCTCACGATAGCTTCATAAGGCCTCGATGCCACTACTAGAAGATCCCAGACGAAGATCTTACATTCTAGAGTAAGATCAAACTGCCAGCACCAGTGCGTTATCATCGAATCCTCTCTTGTAGGATTCTCTACCTGTAAGGATCAAGCCAAAGGGTCCGTCAGAATATCTGAGTTCCGAACGAGGGAAGTGGAAATGAAAGAGTATCTGGCACATGTGTCTATGAGTACTGCAGCTATGGTTGAGTAGACAAAATCGTAACTCGTATAATCTCCAGAGCATCATGACCATATTCCTTAGCTGCCTAGATCTTAGCTCTCCCTTGTCCACCTTCTCTCTACGGTCGGGGTGGACCTCTTAGTGGTGGTGGCGGTAACACCTTGAATCATCATCCACTGCCAGATGCACGACCAGCTCCTCTTCCACATTTTCCTTCGCATTGCAGACCACCTTGATTGAATATATGTCTCTGCCTGGGCGGTCATTCGACCATCTACTGATCATCTGAACGGCGAGTTGGAAGTCACGAGCCATGTGACCCTGCCCACCGCATGTGTAAAACTTCCCTCTCCTAGAATGTTTGTATCCACTTTGGGATCCCCATACAACCGATACTGAGTAATGTGATCATCCACCTATAGGTCTGGTCCTCTTGGGCCACTGCGAAATCTGTCAGCTGCCAGCTGAAGAAGACTCCGCTACATGTGGACTGGTGGTGGATCTTGCCGCTAGAGACTACTCATAATGGAAAATCTCCACTAGGAGGTCTCTCCCTAACCACACAGCCTGCATCAGTATGCTATGTGAGAACACCGAAGCCCTGATCTCCCACCTGAGTCCATGCTCGAAGGTCCGGTCCCTAAAGAATGGGTCCTGCACAATATCAGTGGAGTAGTGTGAGAGGTCAGTGAACCTCGCTAAGTACTGAGCCACAATCATGTTGCCCAGGTGCAGATGAAGTAGCTCCAGAATGTGCACTGCGCGAAGAGTCACTGGAACAAACTCCGCCTGAAACAGGCTCTCAGAGTCTACCCAGAGAAGCGTCATCTCATCATTAACCTGGAGAATCATGCTCCATCATCGGCCCACTACTTCCTGTAGATGGATGGAAACAAGAATCACCATGAGGTATTCTGGTGTCCCTACCGGTCGAAAGACTCTGAACACAACCTCCATTCAATCCTCAACTGCTTGGGGGTCCGTATCTCCCTTGAACCCGGGTGGCCTCTCGTGTTGCAACTCGTGCAACGTGCTCAAGTAGCGTGGACCATCTTCTGGTGGGGATGATGGAATCAGTGGCCCAATAGGGAGTGGTACTGCTGGAGCCTCTACTGGAAGAGGTCCATACATCGAGGCCTCGTCGCTCGGTGGACTATCAGTGCGTATGACAATTTGAACACTAGCCAAATGTTTGCGGGGAGGCGTCTTGAATGAAACAGATGTTACACGGTCAAAATATTATTCCTAGTGAGCTTACCTAGTTGAGCTAACATAAAGAAAACTTTTGAACACAGACAAAAAAATCATTGTTTTCGTGGACTGAGTGAGAAATTAAGAAGTTAAGGTCCTGTTGTATGGATACGTTGGCTGCTACACCAAAACTGGACTCCCTAAACTAAGAACCACACTCAATACACTTAACACTATTGTTTCACATAAATGATCAGTGTCATATGTTCTACTGTAGAACTGACTCCTCTGATAACAATTTTTCATGACCTGTCCCCCGGGGCCCGTGCCGTGACTACCCCAAGCCTGCCTTCCAAAGGTCAGGGGCTGGCGACTAGCACCAAGGCATAATACCTTAAAACTAGTAAGTAATTTTCTTTTATAACCTGTAAACGCACAAAAAAGAGCACAAAACTGGATAAAAAACACTAAGTAAACTATATACCAAAAGAGTGGTGAAAAGTAAAAGGGTCCGGAAATACAACCCCAACTGTAAAGTACAAGGAACTGGAATTACAAGTACAATTGAAGGATGGAAAAACAACTGCTGCGTTATCCTCCAGGATTCCTACCTTAATGGTAGGTAATGATAGATTCCTCACTACTCCACATCCGTCAGTCTCCTCTTTGCATGGACTCGTCAAAAGGTCCACCTCTAGGTACCGTCTAGTACTGTTACTCTTAGCCACAGTCAGCATTGTCCATCATCTGCATTCAGCACAACATGGTGCAGGCATAGACCATGCAGGTGTGAGTATAATGATACTCATAAGGGTCCCCGAGACCCTTAAGGTCTCACAAATCCACCAAGGATAAACCACAAAGTACGAAAACAACATATAACCCAACATAGGTATATAACCATACATATACCTAAATTATTAATTAATCCATCATAATCATGATGAAAACATCAAAGTACCGAATCAGCTCAAACCAAGATTTTATTCTAGGGGTAATATCAAGTAACATCTCCAACACATTATCGAAACCTCAGCCGCTAGATAACTCCTCCTCTATCGAGTACAGTGGGCCATCCATGACACCATGCTTTCTTTCCACTGACCTTGGATTATTTAGTTACTCCTCCTGTCGAGTATCGTGGGTATGCTGCGTCACACAATGGTTCTCCACACCACAGGTCTTCCACCACACCCCGGCGCTCCCCCTCGTTGCTTGCAGATGTACTACTCTTATTGAGTATAGTGGGTATGCCACGTCACCAATCACCCTCCTCCACCATTGGTCTACCACCACAACTAGACACTCCCCACTAGGCTAATAGAGTGCCTCTGAGTCAAACGGTCAGCAGTTGTCAGGTCACATCCCGCTACTATATCTTCGTACTCTACTCGCTCTTCATTGGAAGGACTCGATCCACGAGCTACTGGTCGCTACTCCAAATGTCAAAAAGTCCCACGATGAAGTATCTCAAATGTGTGCCAAGTCATAGGGGTCTCAACGCAATAGACGACATGTCAATCAGACACCCGACCTGTGAGTTATTATCTATTTTGTCCCGATGGCCCTATTGAATTCGTGCAGGATCCAACCTGACCAAAACTCAACTTTACCCCCAACACCATGGGGTATTATCAATGGGAACATCATACTCTAATATTACCAGTGCCACTAACGGTTCATCAAATTGACCTCTGGTGCCAAAGATATGGAAAAAATAAAGTATAAGTCCGGAGTGGGCCCGGGTCTGGTCCGACCCGGCCTGACCCAGTCTGGGTTGACCTGGCCTGAACTGTGGGGTCTGCCCTGGCCCGTTGGGTGAGCGAACCCATTCAGTTCGGCACGGGACACTGGGTCCCGCCCGGTAGGCCACGAGGGGTTGCGGAGATCCGAGGGGTTGTAGAGGGCCGCGAAGGCGCAGACCAGTCACGAGGGCGTGGACCGTCTGTGGGTCGGCGCAAGGGCAGCATGGCCCAGAGGGCGCTATGAGGGAAACTCGGCCCACAGGGCACGAGCCAGTTCAGCCAGGAGATGCGAGGGGCGTTGGAGGCCAGCTCGGCCGGGGCACCACGAGGGCGCGGGTTCGGCCAGGAGCTCGGGAGGCAGGCAGGCAGGCGCGGCCAGGGAGACTCGGGAAGCTAGCGGGACATAGTAGCACAACCGGAGTGCTGCGCAGCCAGGGGCCAGTTCGGTCGATGGGGGTGTGGGGCTGGCAGCTTGCATGACCAGGGAACCCTGAGAGTTCAGGCTGGTCAGGAGCCGATGCGGACGGGAGGCCGGCGCGACTATAGACGGTTCTGTCGGCGGACGACGCGGCCAGGGCGGCGTGGCCAAACCCGGGGTGACTCAACTGGAAAGTGGGAGGCCGTGGGGGCGGTTCGGACAGGGCTCCATGGGGGGCGCGGTCGGTTCGACCGGCGGTGGGGTGGAACACTATGGGCGCAGCGTGGGTCACGGAGGCCGCAGGTGGCATGACCATTGCTATGTCGCCTTGTCGCCGTTGTAACGTTCCTCTTTCTCTAAGAGCATCGCCAAAGAGAATGGAGGAGGGGTTGGGCCATGTTTTCATTGGTCCACACTCTCCACATTAAGGGTGGTAGTATTTGGCTCACAAAATGAATCACAACAACCCTCCCCCCCGCAATGATTAATCCAAAAACTTGCAAAAGGAAAACATATACATATCAACTAGTTATAAGT
Organism: Viscum album; assembly: GCA_963277665.1. Taxonomy (NCBI): domain Eukaryota; kingdom Viridiplantae; phylum Streptophyta; class Magnoliopsida; order Santalales; family Viscaceae; genus Viscum; species Viscum album. Next base: position 1,149,769,489 of record OY728148.1, read on the forward strand.
TGATCCACGTTCTTTGTTTTAGAAGGATAGAATAACGTGAATGTAAAATCATACTTAATTAAAACCCTACCTTGTCCATTGTCCATCATCATTGGCACGAGGATGTGAACATCGATTCATTGTAGAAAAACTCATCCTACGTCAAAGGAGGTTCCAATAAAGAATGTCGAAGTCGAGGTCGTTCTTCATCGGGGTAGCGTTTTCATCGGGAAAGCGTTATTTGTTGGGAGAACATTATTTCTCCCAAACTCTCTCCTCTCCCAAAAATTATCCCAAGTTCAACCAAAATGAAAATTCCAAGCCAAAATAATAAAATAAGTTATCAATTATTTAATTGATGACACAAATATGAAAATGGTTAAGTTGGAATAATTTAATGTTAGAGGAGTTGGCACATTTAAGTGGTGTGTTAACAGAATCAATGTGAAGGAAGCCCAAGAGGATACTCCACATTAAAGAGGTTGGGGGGGTAGGGGTTGATAGGTTTCATCTTCCCCCATTATGGGGGATAAACCTCAGGTGGTCCCCACCACCATAACGCATGGGAGGTTCTAGGCCTCGGGTGGTACCCACTACCATAACCTCTCATGGGAGGTTAAGGTGTTGTGGTCCTCACCTCTAACTTCCTCATGGGTGGTTATAAAAGATAATATAAAATAAAACATATGTTTATATTATTTTATTATTTCCACAAAAACCCAAAAACTAACTTTCACCCTCGACCAACTACCGTTGAGGTAAATGTCTTTTTAAGCGAATATCGGCGCTGCGAGTTCAACAGTGCCCTCAGATTTCAATTCCGAGCACTAGATCAAAATTTAGAAAAACCCACTCGAACCTTTAATGAAGGCACCTAAAAAAACATTAGAAATTGATTCTGGTCTCACCAGGCCTCGGAATCAGGTGCTGTCAATTTTCACGGAGTCGTAAAATTCCTTTTTATTTTGAAATAAATTTACATGGAAATTCCAGAATTTTACATTATTTTCCTTAAAAAATGTATAAAAATTAACTTTTTTTAATTGGGGATCATTTCCAAGGATATCATTGTAGATTTAGTACAAACTGCATTCTATAATTTCATTGTACATGGTTCACTCCCAAGACAATAATAATGGGTAGATTCACTTGTTAAATGGTTTCACTTCCCATTTCAATAAATAATTTTTATTTACGTATCAATTAGCAACCTATCAGTTCAAGGGATATATAATTATAGATGCAAACATAGCATAATGAAAACTGTATATTTGTGTTCCACAAGATCAAACAAACATTCATCATTTAAATACAGAATATCCAATAGACAAATAATGGTTTTATTAATAATTAAATTATAAAATAATTATAGATATCTATAGAAAGTAATAATATTTTATCATTGAAAAATTATTTATTATATCATTTATTAATTAACTATTGTGTTGGTAATGGGTTAGATATAGTCATCATAAAAACGTCATTATCATGATTCATCAAGGGATGGAATTTGGATGGTTTTAAACGACCATATTCCTAGTAAATAATTAAAATCATTAAATTATGTATTCATTGTTAATCAATACCTTTGGAAGATCATTTTAAAATTTCATTGAAAAGAGGGAAAATACAGATTTTATGTTTTATTAAATCTAAAAATTCCTATAATATTAGAGAAATTAATTTGTTTTAAAACAAACATGTAAACATTAAAATAAAATTAATGAAAAAATGTAATGGAGTATTAAAATAATATCATATTTATAATTTAATGGAAAAATATTCTTATAGTATATTTTAAAACAATGATCCATTTCACATTTTTTATTAAAAATCATAACAAAGCTATAAAAAAATATTATTATCATTATTTTTTGAAAATTGAATGGAGAAAAATGTGTTTTAGACTTATATTTAATAATTAATTCATTATATAAAGTAAAATTCACCAAAACATTTTAAATATACTATACCTAGATGATAAATTTTACTAGAAAATATTGAAAGAATGTGAGAGTTTTTGAAAAAAAAATTAAATATATTTTGAATAACTGAAAAGGGGGAAATAGAATTAATTCATAAAAATATACAAATAAATAGTGTAGAATTAAATTGATGCATTTTCATGTTATTAGATTACATATTTTTCCTCAATGAAAATTTAATATAAATAGTTATGAAATGAAATGATATTGTAACCTATGCCATTAAATAAAGTAATATATTTACCCATAGACACTCATACCAAATATATAATAAATATATATTTATTATAAACAAATTATAGAAGATTATTATGATTACCATATTATTAATCATTCCTTTTTAAATTATGACTATATTTTTATTAATAATTTCTATTATGATAAACATTTTGGTGAAAAATAGAATGTTTTTCTTGAATGTTTTGGATCAATGGTAATGATCCTTTAACTTTGTCAATGGTTTCATATTATCCAGTGTAATATCTAAGCACTTTCACTCCGAAATCTATAGCTAAAAATGAAATCATTACATTACAGGCATTGATACTGATGAATGTGACCCACATATTAATATTCATACCATAAAATATATATAGTATATAATGGATCACATTCATACCATGCACATTTAAGTATTAGAGTTTTATAAAATTAAGACAAAGTCATACATAAAAAACTAAAAACTTCACAAGAGTATTTATATATATTTACCAAGATTTACAAATTCTATTTTAATTCTTCTATATCATCTATTTTGTTATCATCCGAATCTTTTCTAGAAAGAAATTAGTTTCAGCATTCATCATAAACTTGGAAAATGGAAACACTATATGGGTTATCACCAAAAATTCCTAAGACTAGTCATAGTAATTATCAATTGAATGTAATCTAGGTGTGTAAGATGAAAATATTTGTATGAATAAATATAAAATGTCCATGAACATAACATAATATAATTAATACCAGTAAATAATTTGATCATAAATTATGAAACATTGAAAAGATATTTACTATAGGAGATGTGTGATGAGTGTAAATTATAATGAGAATAGTAAAGTAAACCATGATCGAATGAAACATTTATTACTCATAAGTTATTTAAATAAATCTTGTTGGTAAATTGAGACACCAATATCATGGAACCCTTATATTTGAAATACCTACATGTTCATTTTCCAAAAAAAAAATTTATATAACATAATCACTACATAATGAATTGGAGCGTTATATAGGAACATCCATAATAAAACCTATATATAGATCAGCATTGATATATAATGGGGGAAAGTAATTCATATAAGTGGTATCAGTTTCACCTAGGAGCTTTGATGGGTATAAATTTTTTTAAACAATATCCAAGGACTATATCATGAATAAAAGCATTTTAAAACACTTCTAAACCCCTGATAAAAGACATTAATATAGAAAAATAAATTTTGGAAAAATTTCAAAATAAAATCAATCAGAAGAAGAAAATGATGTTAGTTATGAAATATTATATGGTAATCCTAAAAAAATGTTACAGTGTTGAGAAATGTCATAAAGGATTTTTATTTCAAAAAAAAAACATTACATTCTAAACATAACTAACAAATAAAAAATAAATGGATACTATGAAAATATCATTTTAAAAATAATAATACATCTAGGTAAATAATCTGAATTGTATAATAAAAATATATCCCTTGTTCAAAAAATTACATCAAGGGTTGACAACATTTTTGAATTTAAATTGCATTAAAAACTATTAAATATATTCTTTAGGAAAATATCTATTTCACATTGAAAATCACATTAAATATTTACAAAATTTTCTGAAAAAAAATACTATTTTAGAATAACCATTGAAAATTATGAATATTTATAGATATAAAATAATGGTGATAATGGTATAAAAATCCAATCATTTTATTTATTTAAATTAAATCCATTAAAAAATTTGAAACAATATTCAAAACTGTCCCATTTGATAAAATTTGATAAATTTAAATTTTATGAAAATTAAAAATAATTAAAAATATAATTAATACATCTTCCAAAAACCATTTAATTTAATTGAAGAAAATTACTGAGGAAATTTATGAAATCATGGATATTGAAGAAAATTATTCTTCATCCAAAATCATATACAAGATAATCATGATATATATTTGACATTCATGAGTTTCTTAATCAATCAGTGGGTAGTTTGAAATTAAATATGTAAACCACATTGATAACACTAGGATAATAGATCGAATGTGGGTCCAGAATATAAAATCATACAATTTACCATCATGGAACCATGAAAAACTATTATATCTAAGTGAAAATAGAGTAGAGCATAACACCATATCCACTTTGGAAAATACTAAATCTTAATACCTTGATATAATAACATCAAATAAAACATTAAATATCCTGAAAATTATTATATTCAAGATATAACATATTAATGGGACATTATATTCACCTTATATTATAATTTTAGTTCTTAAAAACAAAAAATATACCAATGAAAGAAATTATGAGTTGAATTACTCTTAAAATGATCATAATATTAAATTTGGAATTAATCAATTGATAAATTGTGCCTAAATATAGTAAATCCAAAAAAAAATTAATAGGGTCAATATATAAAACATATATCTGAAAACAAAAAATATCACATAATCATGTTTTAAAAATTTCAATAAAGAAAATATATAAACTAATAAGAGGAAATAGAGTTATGAAACACATTACTACATCATAACATTGAAGTAAATTACCCTTGGAAAAAATAATTGAAATTTAAACATAAAACAACATGAAATAAAAACGTATTCAAGATATAACAAGTAATAGGGTCAATATATAAAAAAAATATGTAAAATAATATGTCTAAAAAATACATTTTAATGAATGTAAATTGGGATAGAATCACATACCTTGAATCTAGACATTCTACATTTTCCCTTAAACACATATTTTATAAAATAATATAAATTATTTTTATTTATTCTGAAAGTTTTACAAGATTAATCCATTTTTCTAAAACCATTTTTTTATTTATATATTGTTTCATTTAATTACTTAATCAGTCGAGTCCTGAACGGGTGTTTTGAGAAAATTTGATCAATAATTTCAAAACATTATAGGAAAAATTACCATGTTCCAAGGGGTCATTTTTTCATCTTATGCAGAATAATAATCATGAAATTATTATTATAATCTGGTAAAAAAATTATACTTTAAGAATAAATCATTAAATATGGTTATGAAAAATGACCTACATTACAATCATAGTTACTGTTGGAATTATGTATGCATGTGTGAATTTTCCATTTTTCAATGATCATTTTTTAAATAAGTAATGTATGCATACATATCTCTAGAATAATAATAATATCATAAGTATCATATTATCTGTATGATTTGGTTATGAAAAATAAATAACATTTCCCCATAGAGGTGGTAGTCAACACATACTCACGAAAGACATTATCATTATTTAGTAAATGTAAAGGTGTAAAAATATGTGTCTTATTTTTATATAAAATGATAAATATTTCCTGAATATCATATATATATATATATGTTAAATATATCATTATCACTAATAGATATTGGTAATGATGTCAAATGATATACATTGGTTTTTGAGGTAGTAGTTAGTCACACACACGAACGATTGATATGTTTCCCATATGATGGAATATGGATTGGATATATGATACTAAATAATCATAATAACATTTTAGTATAAATTAAATAATTATTTTATTATATAATCATTATGATATCGTATTTTATGGATGTTAAAGAAAAATTAAAATTAAATATTTCGGTTCAAAACTACACCACTCCATTGGAAAACCTCATGCATGTTACAATATAAAACCTAAATGATTGGTATTATTCCCAAATAAAGGTCCCTAGAATATGGCTAGAGTTTTTTGTAATTTATTTTCATAGATCCTCCAAGAAATATTCATATTTATGTGTAATGATATTTGAAGACGAAGTGATATTGTTTACCATTTTGGGGGGAACTCTATGAATTTAATAAGAGAGTAAATAATTATAAAATATTTTTTATGTATTAACGCATCCAAATTTATAATATTAGAATACAATATGGTGATATTGTGAAATAATATAATAATATAATATTATTATTTGTTTGTGCCGAAAATTTACCCTAATCATTTTTAACTTGTTTCTAATGTTTTTTACAAATACAAAGAAACAATTGTTTATAATTTTTATAGTTCAATATAATTACCATAATTTAAAAAATTCCCATAAATGAAAAATTATTATATTTTAAACCACATCATATTGCATTTTTTGAAAATTTTTATTTTATAAATTTTATATCATTTAAGAAAATATTATTTTCAAAAAAAATTACATAACATCATTTTAGAACTATTCATTATCTTTTACTTTTAGATCATCGGGAAAAAAATAAATTCAAATTAAATATTTTAACAAATAACTACCTTAATATATTTATATATCATTTTCATGGATCACAAAAAATATTTCAAATTATACTTCATTTTATATTTTTATTACCATATAATATATTATTAAATTAATTGTATAATGACTAAATCATTATTGTGTAATAATTGAAGGTAATTATTTTTTCACTAAATAAAGAAAAAAATAAAAAGATTAATTTATGTAACTAATATTTCTGAATACTATTAAGAACATTTAATATAATATAGTTATCCACATGTTAAAAATATTATAGTTATTATAAACAACAATGTGGAATTTTTTAGATTTATTTTAAAAAAAACATATTGTGGTCATAATCGCATTATAATGGAACAAATGTGTCATATACCCAAATCATGGATGAGTATAGGTGAAATAAATACATTCAATTTAAGTAAATATATTATTACCATCAGGTTTTAGCCGATATCATTTAATTTTTAACATTAATTACTGAATTTACCCATTAGAGTCATAAAAAAGATTGCATAGCATACATTTCATATTTTCCAATAAAATAAAATGGGAATATTTAAAAAATTATTTACCAATATTTCCAAATATGGACCCCATTTTTCAAAATTCAAAAAAAACTAATTTGGTTATTTTTTTTAAATTATATTGATATAACGTAATGAACAAAAATTATGATGATAAATGAATTTTGATGTATAAAATGATATTATACATAATTCCAAAAATTATTAAAACTTAAAAACCCATACATTAATATTTTAAATAAAGAGGAAGTAATGAAAATTTATAAATAATACAAAATCTATTTTTTGTTTTTTAATACTTTAAAATAAAATAATTTTTTAAAAAATCGTTATTTTTTCAGTTAAATGAAACTTCATTATTTGCTAAAAAATTCTAAAATATCCAAGAAATATAATTTTGATAATATGATTTAAATTAAATTTCAATATTTTGAGTAAATTAATTTTAATTAAAATCCTAGAGAAATTAATAAATTTTTTTTATAGAAATCATATATTTAATGAATTAAATTTATTTACTAAAAAAATTGATATATTTTCCTTAAGAATTAATCCTTAAATTTGTATTTATTAGAAACATAACATATATTTAAAAATATAGATAATCTTATTTAGAGGCAGAAATTTAATGTCCATGTTATAATAGAAAATTGTAAATAATAATATTTTAGAATTCATTTATGCTTGGTGTTTTGTTTTTTTAAGGTATCACACTTAGTAATTATTTTTTCAAACCATGGGATATTATATTCACAACCCCCATCCACTGACTTAATAAACTTCATCCTCATAATATTTAACTCATTCTCTATAATAAATGTTTTGCATTTTAAAATACCTTTGTTAAAAACCCACTTTGTAAAAAGTGTTAATATAAATTCATCCTAGAAATGGAGAAAGTGAAGCACAATGCTAATCTTGGATAATAAATAATTGGTTTCCTAATTGGAAATAATTAGATAGAAATAAAAATATAGACATGGAAAAATAGAATAATATTCAAATAATAATAGGGAGTAACAAATATTATTGATCAAAAGAAATTGAATCACCATTTTAATGTCAATGACCACAAAACTATAAACCAAAGAGGTGTGAAAGAGACCATTGATTCATTGTAAGAGAGTGTAATGGGAAAAAATTTTGGTCTGAAGATATTTTTTTAAAGGATAGAAATTATTTACTCTATATAGGTTTAAAATTATTAAATATACATACTTGATAATTTTAATTCCATCTATTATTCAATTTACACCATAACATCATCTATTACACCAAATCACAAGAATTAAAAATGAATTTTTATGTCTTACAAACTATGAATTAAGAAAAAATAGATTAAAACCACATGAGATAATATCTAATATTAATTAACATTCATAGGAAGAAATAATAGATTTTTCAACAAAACTAACAATTAATACCCAATGTAAAAACTAAATCATTACTTAATGTAATGTATATAAAATTTATCAAATTATTCCCAAACATGCTCAAACACAAAAACTTTGAAGGATTTGATAAAAGAATTATTCAGTTATTAATAGAAATTTATTTCAAAATTAAAATTAGTCACTCCCAAATTCATATACCCAAATGTTTATTTACCATATTTATATAATATCAAATATATGATAACCATTTCAATAAATTACCTGAATTACCATAATGATTCATTAATATCATATATTATTTTGAAAGATAATTCGACCATGATTACAAAAATAAAAAACCATAATGTTATTATAACCTTAATCACATAATTATCGAAAAAATAATGAACTTCTTAATTTGAGACATAGTAACATCATCCATTATCAATCCCATGGTTAGCTAAATAATATGTCACCAAATTTTAATCACCCATAATAACCTAAATAGAAATCATATGATAAAACGTAAATATCAATGATAATAATAAACATATGTATATTAATATAATATATTTATTCATCATATAATAATTCACATTAAACAAGGGAGTAAGACATACCAAAACCTAATAAAATATCTCCAAATATAGAATTAATAACCCTAAATTATCATCACATAAAACCTCAAAATTGGGTGTCTTAGTCTTTGAACATATTTTTTATACTAATCATGTAAAACCATGATGTTATCCATGACTATTAAGATATAAGTTCATAAAAACATCCATATTTCTATAATTTTCAAAACCAGACTCTAATACATACTGTAATGGCTATAAACTCACACTAAAGGATTTGCTGCATAAAAAAATAAGAATTTCATTTCAACATTAGATACTAATAAAAGTGACCAAATCCTTACATCAAAAATATAAGACATACCAATGAAATATTTTATCACATATATAACCATATACCTTTTTGTATTAGATTTTTATAAAATTATAAAAACACCTCAAAGAAGAAACAATAATGACATAAAGAGAGAAGTTATCTTTGTATACCAATTTTTTTATATTCTATATTATGTATTCAACATCTCCCATAAAATTATCCAAATATGAAATATTTCCAGGAAAAAATAATTCTACATCATTCATCATATCCTATGGATAATGAAAAAAAAAGAATAGTGAAATCAAATACACATAAAGTTTAAACATAAGAATTATCAATTATATTGAAATAGTGGGAATAATATGGGGATAAGTGTATGATGACATAATAGATGTTAATCAGTGTAACATAAGAGGATTTAAACAAATCAATAACTCGATCATTGATCATGAATCATGGAATAATGTGTTTTTATAGGATATGAGTCAAAAGATTCATTAATCATGAGAATTGCAGATACAAAATTCATCAAATTAATTTTTTTAACAAATACCAATAATAAATAAATTTTTATCTTCCATAAAACATATTCATCCTTGAACCATAAAAATTATAAAAATTTGGAATAACCATATAACAGACTTCTGATAAAATTCATTATAGAAAATAATAATTACCCCAGAAGTGAAATGTGTTTTCGTTATACCTATCGTGTAATTTATATTGGACTCTCCCATGAGTTATAATGGTGTCCTACCCTTTATATATTCTATTTCAGAATCATCACTATTATCTAATATATATATATCTATATTAAATAATTTCCACATAAAATATCATGAATAAAACCAATGAAAAAGTTATTTTATCCTATTTGAAAAACAATATTAGATATAAATATATAATTTTACATAAAAATCCATTTTCAAAACATAAATCACAAAGAACAATATAATTCTTATTTTCCTAATTAATTATAATTAAATACAAATATCAAATAATGGTTAGGTCAAAAGGATATGGAATTTTTATATACGTTAAAATACGGAATTCCATTCATAACATCCCTGACACGTGGAAAATATATGAGTTTCCGGGAAATATATGTCAAAAAATAACAATGCACATAAAAAATAAATGAGGATGTAATCATTTACAAATATCATTAGTGGAGAATATGTAATGCAATGTTTTGTTGGTATTGATGAATGAAAATTCTATTAAATATCATTAAAAAATAATTTAGAAAAATATATTTTTCATTTCCAATGTCACTTTTAAAAATTACAAAATTAATAAATATTTGGAAGTACTTTTTATTGAAAATAAACATGAAAACAATTTATGGAAGCTAAAAAAACAAAACATTCTTATGGTAAGAAAATCCCTTCACATTTTATATGTCATAAATAAATATTTTTTCAATCATTTTATAAATGGAGTCAAAAGTGACCCATATGAAAAAATATTATGAAATTTCATATTTAAATCCTTCTAAAAGAATAAAAAATGACCATTTAAATGAGATATATGAAATAATTTATTTATATAAAATATTCGTATTCAATGTTTTTGAAAATATTGATATTTATGACAATGATTCCCAATAAAAAATTTATAATAATATCATCACATATAAATGGCATTCATGATGTTTCATTATTTGTTATTTTATGAAATAGAAATTTGAATACTAAACCACATTCATTACCAGTGGAGAATAATGTTTTTTGGTTCAATAAAATATGATATTATGATTTCCACTAATGAACCTTAAAAATTAAATAATATCGAAAATAAATTGGGTTGAAACATATACCCTTTTCCACATTGGTTACTCTTCAATAATAATCCCATGAAATATTAACATCAAATAAAATATTAAATATCATTAACAGGATATATTAATGATACATCTTATTAAATCCAATGTAAAAGTAAAACAAACAATATATTAGGGGAATAAAATTAGCATATTTCTAAAATAAAAAAAAATTGAGATGAGTATCTATTAAAAAGATTATATCTTTCAATTGAGAATTAATCAACGGACAGATTATGTGTACCTATTTTACATCAAATAAATTAATGTAAAAATAAATTATAAACTTATTTGGATATGAATTCAACATAATCATCGAATAAAAATGTCAATGGGTAAGAATTGTGACCCAACAAAATGAAATTGATTTTAGAAAAAAATTATAACATAGTATCATTCAATTCAAATCCCCTAGAGTAAAATAATTCAAATTACAAATTAATATATCATCATATATGTGTTATTCATGATATATGATGATACGTGGGATGTATTTACACCATAAAATGGAAATTATCTGTATGAATATAAAAAATAACTCAATTACCATAAATTGACAAGAAATACCTTACTTCGAGTCTAAATTTTATATATATATATCAATTAAAAATGGTATAATACACTCGTTTCACTTAACTAATTTCATTAAAAATTCTCACTACATTAAAAACTTATTGATATAATATTTATTAATTTATTATAAGGTAATATTAAATTACATAATTAGTTGTGTCCACATTGTGTGTTATTAAGACGTTTGGTCCATATTTTCAAAACATCTTCGGTATGTTTACCACGATCAATGGTTTCAATATTATATCATCTCCAATGTAATAATAATCAAATTGTCACATTTTTATACAGAAATTATTATTTTAAATACTACTATATAATATGGGTATGAAAAATCAACTATGATGAAATCAAGGAGATAGTAGGTCATACATACGCATTTTCAATTATTAGTAAGGAAAAAAGATAAGTATTATTTTTTTTATTAATAGAATCACAATCATATCATAAATATTATAAATATAATATTATTAAATTAAATAAATTTTTATAAATCATTCTTAAGTTTTTTTGATGAAAAATGAGTCTCATTACTTCATGAAGGTGGTATTCAAAATAAAGGCATGAATGATGTTTTAATTTTTAATTGAATGGAAAAGTACTATTAAAGATTTCATATAATCTTTTAGAAATGATAAATATGTCATGAATATAATTTATATTCATTAAATCCATCATTTAACCAGAAAATAGTGGTAATGGTTGAAAACAAATTAAATTGGGTAGCAATGCGGTAGTCCAACGTACACACAAATGATGGTTTTATTTCTCATTAAGAGAATATGATTATGATATTGTTTATTCCATAAATAAATAACCAATATATATATATATATTTTATATATTCAAGGTTTTTTATAATGGTCTTAGAGTATTACATTTTTTGAAGGAATAAATTAAAAGAATAAACTATGTAAGAATTATACCCATTCTTCCAAAAACCAGATTTTCTTTACACCTTATGAACTCTTAGATTTTTTTTATTCCCAACAATTATCACCCTATAACATATTTTGGGATGTTAATAATATTTGAAAATTATAATTTATGGACCAAATGGTTTTTAACATGTCAATAAATTGTAAGAATAAGTTCTATTCAATAATAGATTGGAGGGGCCCTCTTGTAATTTATTAAAAATTAAAATAATATAAACTAATTTTGTTTTAAAAATATACCCAATATGATAATACTAAAATTGAATATTTTTATAAGCCTAAATACTATTATCCAATGAAATTTTGAAATTTTGGATCACATTTATACCTTTATCATTTTTAACTTGTTTAAACAATTTGTTTAATTACCATGAAATAATGTTTTTTTAATCACAATAGATTAATATAGTTAAAATAAATGGGAAAAGGCCCATAAATTCTCTATGGTTGATGCATAAAATAATATCCTAATATCCTTCAATAATAAATTTTATGAATTTAATTTCATATATTAAAACATTATATTTATAAAATATCAAAAATATAAATTTTATAACTATTTATTTACATTAACATTTAAAAAACCTATAAAAAATTAAATTCGTATAAAATAATTTAATACATGCCCCAAATAATATTTGAACTAATAAAGGGAACATTTCACATTATTTATTACAAATTATGCTACTATTAATGTTTTTAATATCATTTTTTCATAGATTAAATAATTAAAATGTCAACAATATGTAACAAATTAATCAAATAAATTATTCTCTAAAAACTAAAAATAAATTACCATGATTATTAAAAATGATTTAGAATTTGAAACGTCATTTGTAACTATACTTAACCAGTGGGTATCACCATTTTTCAAATATTATTGTTATTAAAAACAATAGTGTGGAATTTCTTACTCTTCTTTATATAAAATATTTTAAATGTCATAATCTAGTCCAAAATTTTAAAAAGGTCACGAAACCCAATATTTTAATATTATGGAAGAAATTGAATATTTTAAAAAATTAATTGATGATTGAATATCATTTTTATTGTCCATATCATCTTGTTTTTAAAATTAATGAAATTTTTACCCATTACTTTGGTAACCAAAATTACTAAGGTAACTATTTATATTGATCCAAAATGAAACGTACCAATTAAAAAATTTGAACCCACGGATTCTAAAAATTCAATCCATTTTTCAAAAATTATAAATAAAATGTGGAAATAATTTAATTTATAAATAAATTTCAAAAATGTAATGGAAATAGTTTTCCATAAAAAAATCATTTTATGTATAACATGGTTTTATAATAAATTTATGAATAAAAATTATTTCAAAAATAATAATCGTATAATTATACATAAAAAAATTAATAGTTTTTTATAAAATATAAAACATAATTTTACCTTTATAAATCATTAAAATGAAGTTATATTTTTATTAAAAATAATTATTTTTCTCTATTCACAAAAATAACATTATTCAAAAAAAATCCAAAATATCCCTAGAAGATAAAATTGATATGATGATTTAAGAAAATCAATTACTATAAAATAATTTTTTGGAAATTAAATTAAAATTATTATAACTATTTTCTCATTCAATGAAATAAACATAGCTTTTTTGAATAAAACATGTCATTTAGGAACAAAATGCCTCCACAAATAGAATTTTCTTCTTATTTTAGATGAATTAATAAAGATATTTTTATAGATTAGAATATTAATATATATTATAAAATTTACTTAGTATTTTTGATAACTGGTAATTTAATAGCTAGGTTATATTTTTCATATTTAAAAGATAATATTTCTTGGTACACTTACATTAGATGTCGTTGATTTTGTACACTATAAAAAATAGTTGTAATTATAAATTTTTTTGGATATTACATATATATTTATAATGATTTTATAAGAATCATATTTATTAATTAGATAATATTTTATAAAATTTTCAATAATTTTTTGATGAAAATTTAATTTCATCACTTAGTGGAGACAGTGGTTTGTACGTACATTTGATGGATATTTCCACCATGAAATTGACGGAATAAAAAAGTTAAATAAAATTTAACCTTTATAGATTTATTTTTATACCATAAATATCATATGTATTCATTAAACATATCCTTATTATATTTCATACAATGATGAAATGAAAATAATAACATTGCCTTGTGAGGGTGGTAATACAATCATATTTAATATCAATGTCATCAATTTCCAAAAAAATTAAAAGGAAATAAACAATTCTCACATGATGAGAATAAAAACATATATTGATAAAAATATATGGTTGAATTCATTTTAGTACTGTAATATGAAATGTTTTGGATGGATAATAACAATGAAACATGAAAAATACTGGTACAAAAATATACCTATTGTTTGGGTATCTTACATTCTAAAGCACCATACGACTTATTTTATGGGTCATTTGTGAAGACCATAACCTCAAAGTAATTTTGAATGATATTATTAGTGTATTTTTGTTAATCGTGATTGATATAATGAAATCATGTTGTGTCGATAAGATAAGATAGTGTATCCCATTCAAAATTGAGGGGAGTGGGAGTCTTCGAGAAACATAAAACAATAAAATATAATAAATTCAAATTCATGTGAATGGGAAACAAAATAAAATAAATTTTTTGGATAATATATTTATTTTTTGAAATAAACATACCCAAAAATATTTAGACATGTTATGTGTGGTTAATTTAACCCTTAACACTATAGTTTAACCCCTCATTAACCCCTTAATAAAATAATATAGTATTGAATTTTTACATTAATTGTTCTTAGTAAAAAAACTATCCTCATTATAAAATTTGGAAATGATAATTAAAAATATTTAAATGATTATATCGGATTTAATTTCATTAATTACACTAATTTATTATTAAAAATGTTTTAAAAAATTCTATGGAAACCAAATTTAGTAAAATTCTATATTAAGAATAAAAATCATTTCTTTCTTATTACATTGAATGTAAAAAAAATCAGATAAAGACAAATATATTTGGTTGAATGAATAATATAAACTTTTCAATATAATTATTGATCAATTATTAGTAATTTAACATCTAAAAAATCATTATTCATTTAAATATATTTCTTTTAGAAAAACATCGCTTTTTTACTTACAATCAAATTATCATTATTTATATCAAATTTAAAATTGATGAATTAATTTCCAAGATGCATATATAATATTTTTTCATAATTTAGTTATCTGGATTCATGCCCTCCAATCCAATGGGTAGTTTAAAACTATTACATTTAATCATAATATTTCAATAATATATTGTTTACCATTTGATCTTTGTGTTACATGTAATGAAAACTATTGAACATGTCCAATTTTAATTAATGATAAATATTTCATCATTTACAAATGATATAATGAATGTGCCATGTGGGATTATTGTATCACTGAGAGGGGGAGGGGTGACTAAGTCATACACTTTTTCTTATATGTTTCTTTTCAATTAAAACAACCTTTAGCTCCTTTTAAGTATTTCAATTCCCTACTAGGAAAAAAATCAACGCACATCAAAAATAAACACAATGATTTACAATTTTCAAAATTCAATAAGAATACATACATCATTGGTATGGTTTGAAAATTTTCCAATACTATACAATCCACTTATAATGAAATCCGTGGATTAAAACTAGTGGAATGTACACTTTCACACGTGTAGCACTACGAAACAATCCCAATAGTGCATGTGCACCCTCTTAGCACAATAGGGTAACAAATGTTTTCTATAAAAACTCATGCTTCATGTGCTTATTTTAAATTCAACATATGTATTCAATTGTCATATCATTAATCCTTTCTTGACCTATAGGAAAGGTAATAAAATCAAAGGACATTGATAAAGAAATCAGTCTGAATGCCATGTCTGATTTTCCCAGTCTGATTCTCTAATTATGATTCTTCTAAAACAATTCTTCAGGTCAAATTTTATGATATAATAAAATAGAGTATAATCGACACCACTTGACCTACCAAAAAGAATCAACCCAACTTAACAAGCCGAACATAATGGACACCAATTCAAAAGCTGACTACAGTCCGCACCACTTCAAATCCTGAGAGAGATAATGATGATCAGTATGATCCTTCCTGAGTCTGAGAAGTCCAATATTGAAACACCCAGTACAGAAAAATCAAAACCGATTAATTCATCCTTATATCAAACCCAAATTAATACAATCCCCATCTAAATGTATTCAATACAAAAAAAACAGTATCACTTTCTCTCACTGAATACTCGAAGATTATCTCTCTTTTTTTCACACAAGTGCAATGTACATCAATCCTTTTATAGGTGACCCAAAACATGTTTAAGATGTAATCCCAATACACTTTCATTGTCAGTTAAATTCACCAAAATCTAAAGTTTTCCTGAAATCTCAGAGAAATTATGACTTCTTCAATGCTTCACTATTCTTCTAGAAACATATACACTCTTCCTCTATTCTTTTCCAAAGTATTATTTTAAATGTCAATACAATTACAAATGATGAGCAATAGATGATTCTGAAATTTATTCTATCATATCAATTTCTTCAAAACAATGCTTGAAAAAATACCAAAGGAATCTGTTTGAAGAAATCCACTTCTCCACTTTAGATACAATCTTTCTTCTAAATGAATGGTTCCACCATTAACAATTCATTCAAAATTATTCTTATCTTTTATTTTCTATTTACCCACATGAGAAAACACAATCCATTTATCAACATGTACTGGTATCAAGACAACTTTCATGAATTTTAATTCATTTTGGATTAGCATTAACATCGCCTGATTTAAATTGGAATGTATTGTAACATTGACTTCATTCCTACATCATTCATTTCATCTCAATACAAGTTTGAAATTTTATTAATACAATGGTCTTGATATGATCATGTTAGACACGATCATCTTGGATATGATCCTACGGGACATGATCATTATAGTTTTGATCATGCTGGATATGATCACTGATTATTTCTATTTATGATTTCAAGATACGATCGTCGATCATTTATCATTATGATTGGTGGATACGATCAAATACAATTTGAAGTCAAAAATATGTCAGGATACGACTCAAAACAATGAGAATATGATTCAATTGAAACCATTTTTTTCTTTTTCTTTTGCCTGAATACATTTCTTTTGAAAACAAATCGATGTCTCATCGTTCATTAGAATCACCTCTTCCATCATCACCACTTTGATCAGAACCACTTCCCATTAACATCACATTTCCCATCGGTATCACCCTTTTTCATATGTCATTACCTATTAAACCGGCATCACTTTTCACTTCCTCTCAGTATCCAATTGTTTTGAAAGACAATCAATACATTCTCTTTCTCTTCTCATTGGCATGTCTTCATCAATCAGAATTGCCTCATCCATCTGAATGGGATGGTTGTAAAAAAAATTGGCACCATCTCTTCAATCTATATATGATTTTTTTGAAAAACAATCGGCACCACATAATTCTCTCTACCATATGAATATAATTATTTTCTGATTGGCATCATCTCTTTCAACCCGTTCTAATATCATGCTTGCATCACATGTTCTCAATACAAATCATGATTTATATAAAATACAAATCATAAAATCATCGTTGCAATTAAGATGGGTCTGATTTTTAAAAAAAAAACTCAAAACAATTGTTTCTAAAAAACAATGTGTGGTGATTTCTTTTCATAAATACATACCTTCGAACAAAACAACACTTAAAACCTTCTTCACCTTAATCATCAATTTGGTCCCAAAAATCTCCCCCTTTGGATTTTTGTTGTCAACTAAGTTGCATAAATCACTGAACTTTGTAAACTAAATCAATGTCTTTCATATCATCAATTCTAAGCATATGTGAGCTAAATAATTTTAGAAAAAATAATTATTAATAGATAAATCATGCTATAAAAAATAGTTATCATTACCACCTCTTTGTTTTCTTTTTTATTTCTATAAAACAATTCAATTTCATTAACTACAACCACTCCAAAAAACTGTTAGAATAGTTCACACACTAAACAATGCTAAATTCACATCTTGCCCACAACTCTCTCCTTTGTGAAATAGATTTATGAAACAACATAATTCCTACCATTGACAAAACAATCCTAAGGTATGATGAGAGAGGGGATAGATACACATACCTCAATCTTGAAGAGAAAAAGGTTGGACACTCATGTCCAAACTCATTTTTGAGAATGATTCTTTCTATAACGGTTTTGTGATGATATCAGCAACTTGTTCCGATGTTGGTTTATACTTCAACTTCAATTAATTGTTCTATACAAGATCATTGATGAAATGATATTTGATATCATTATTTTTAGAATGATAATGTTTCACTATATTTCTAGTGATATTGATTGTACTTTAATTGTTACAAACCCCAAGCAAGGGTAAGTTCACATCAACAATTATGTCTTCCATTTTTGTTTTCATCCCCATAATGTGAGTAGCTGCATGAGTAGGAGAAACATAGTCATCTTCATCCATATTCAGAGATACTATGTTTTTTTTCTTCGAATTCAAACATACACAATTATTTCTAAAAATGAATACATCATCTGATGTAGATCTTCTATCATCAACATTTCCATCCCAATCTACTTCAGAATACCCAAATAAATCAATACTATTTGAGATACAGTACTTAATTCCAAATTGTGGTGTGCCACTAATGTATCTGTGAATTATTTTTCATGAATTAACATGTGATTCTCTTGGAGCACTCTAAAAACATTCACAAATGGTAACAACATATACAATGTTGGGTCTTGAGCTTGTCAAATAAAGTAGTATTTCAATTAGCTTCTGATAAACTTTTTGATCTGCTTCTTTTCCTTCTCAATCTTTATTTAGCATTTCTCCTAGTAAAATGGGTGTGGAAAGAGGATTTGAATTTTCTATTCCAAACCTCTAGAGAAGTTCATTTGCATACTATTTTTGGGAGAGAGAAATGTATTCTTTATTTAATTGGATATATAACCCAAGAAAGTATTTCATATCTCCCAACATGGATATTTAAAATACATTCTTCATTTCTTCAAAAAATCTTCCACAGCGTCCTTCATCATTCCCAATAAATATAATGTCATCAACATAAAAAATTACAATTAGGGAGTACACATTACCATCTTCGATGTAAAGTATGATATCCAATATTCCTTTGTTAAAATTCTTCTTTCCAAAGCATGTATCCAATTTGGAATACCTTACCCTCATAACTTGTTTTAGGCCATAAAATGACTTTTTCAATCTGTACACATAACCTTGATCAATTCCAATAATATATCCACAATGTTGTTCAATATAAACTTCTTCTTCATGATCACCATTTAAGAATGTATATTTAATATCCTTTTAAAGATCTTGTAGCCTCATTGTGTGGAAATATCAAAAAATATTAGGTTTTTTTCATGTCTTTATTTAGTAGAAAAGTATTAATCAAAATCAATACCCTAAATATATGATTACCCTTTGCAAAAAAATATTTCATTGTTTCTTATAAATTCACCTTATACATTCATCTTGATCCAGAAAACCCATTTTGTTCCAATTATACTTTTTTTGTTTTCAGGCTTGGGTACAAGTTCCCAGGTTTTATTCTTTTAAATCTGATCTAATTATTGATTCATGGATTGATCCCATTCATGATGCTCAATAGCTTTTGTCACATCATTTTATTCTACTTATGAATAAAATAATGTATTTTTAATACAATTGCTTATTCTTCTTATTTGAACCTTCTGATGTTGATCACAAATTATATTCTACGATTCTACATGTTTTTTCAGCCTTGGATATGGTTTTCGATTATTTTCATCACTTGAAATATATGAGTCCGATTCTTCTTCATGATAATGAATACACTTCTATGTATCCTTATCATAATTTTTTTATTCAACTAACTCAACGTCATTGTTTTCCTAAAGATTTTTCTCTTTATCAAATACTTCAATCATTATCACATCAACTGAATCACCATTTTTTTGTTTCTTTTTTTTTTGCATTAGTATCCTCTTCCTTCAATAGAGTAGACATGAATGATTCCATCCTCACCTTTATCCTCTAACTTATTACAATTTCCTCATTTTTTTCTCTACAATAAAACGGCACTCAAAACACTACATTAATTCAAACTTGAAGATTTGACATAAATAACTAATAGGGAATCATAACTGATTGGGGACAGTAGGAACAACAGTTCTGAATATAAACAACAATACGCATGGATTGCAAAGAAATGTAATGAGAAAGACCATTATCAAGCAACATGGTTCTTCCCATTTCCACAGGGCTTCTATTTTTTCTTTTAGTAAACCCATTTTGTTGGGTAGTGTATGGAGAGCTATACTCATGTTTAATTCGAGGCTTATGAAGATAGTTTTTAAACTTTTCACTTCTTTCTCTTCCACTATTATCAGTTCTCATCTTCTTCATAGAATACTCATATTATTTATTAACTTTTCATATGAAACTATTAAACATTTTCAAAGAATCAAATTTGTGATTCATGCATATAACCCAAGTAATACGAGTAAAATCATCAATAAAAGTAATGAAGTACATATCTCCATGTTTTGATTTTTTTTCATTGGCCCACATATATCGGAATGGATCAGATCCATGGGTTGTTTTGAACAAATATCAATTTTCTTATGCATAGAATTCGCAATCATTCCTTTCTGAAAAAATAGTGCAACACCAATATCTACTTCTTTAAAAATTGGCAATCATTACTTTTATTCCATAACTAATTTTCTTCCACCATATTTATGTAACAAGAATTTTAAGAGTAAATGACCTAAAACATGTTTCCTTTTGTACATTGACCACTTATTAAAATATTTCTATATTCATCAATACTTAAAAAAACACTATCTTTCTTGAAGAAAATATTGTTACCCTCATCGCTCAATTGTAAAACGCTTAGCAGATTGTGTTTCATTCCATAAATAGACAATGTTTTCTAATATTTCATCATTTTTTTTCTACTGATGGCTGACCCAAAACCAGTGATATAGATTATTCATCATTTCCCAATATCATTTTTCCTTCTTTAAAATGATTCACATCTGTCAACAATTTCATGTCTCTTGTCATGTGAGAAGAACAACCACTATAAAGTATGCATGATCATTATTATTTCATGGCTTTTAATGTAGTTTCAACAACCAGCGCCTTTTCTCCATTCATTTCATTATTCACCTTAGGATTTTGAAAATTCAGAATCTTTTGGTGATCCGGTAACAAAACAAGAAATCCTTTTGCATGGTGTACAGGTTGATCACATATTCCACTAATAGTTTGCAAGGGTTGGAACCTATTTCAAATCTTCACATCAATCGTTTCTAATTTCATCATGAAACCCTTCTTATTTTTCTTTCTTTCATGTGATTATCTCCCCCTCAATCTCATCCTTTCATAACATGTGGGATAATAGTAATGTTATTTATTTAACTAACATGTACTTGTTGTGTGATTAAATCCACCACAATACATGCAATACCCATAGAAAGAGTATTTTCCTCTAAAACCTCTATATTGATTAGAATTTAGAATGTGTTTCTCATCCACCTTCTTCTATTTTATTTCATATTGACCAACCTTTCAATTATCAATCTGATTCCTTCTGTTATTTTATGAATTATCAGAACCAAAATTATTGGAATCATTTATATGTTCATAATGTTTCAAAATATTCCCATCCTTTTTGGTATTGGCCATATACATAACATTCCCAACATTCATCATTTCAAAAACAATTCCATTATTTTTCCCACCCTTTAAAAGTGTCTTTTATTAAACCTTATTAGGTTTCTCAATACGAGAACATTAACCTACATCAGTGATAGTGTTTTGGAAACATAGACTTCTCTTTTCATCTTTAGATAGTTTTTGTTGTAAATGTTCCAACTCTTCTTCTGTTACATTGAACATCACCTCTAAATGGTCATTATGATTCTCTTCTTCATCAAGAAATTTTTTTAAATCATTAATATCTTTAATCATCTTTTCTTTATCAGTATCAAAACATTATTTGTTTCCATATCATTCATCTTCCATATGTTTTTTATTTTAAAGCCTTATGATCTTTCTCATACATTCTTTCTACTCATCTTTTAGATGCATTTCAAGCTAAGTTTCTTCTTCTTCCGTACTACTGCTTCTGAATTCATCCTTATTCACTATTGCAATTAAAGTATTATCATTACCATACACAATTTATTTTTTTATTCAGAATCACTATCTTCTTTTTATTTATATTTGGATAAAATTTTTATTCTTATTGATTTGATGAATTTCATTAATTTTCCATTGTCTCCCTTTTTCTTGCAGGGTATCTTTATTATACATTCTTCAAAATCAATATCATCTTATTTCTTTCTTTGAGGAAAATTATCAGCAAAGTGACCAACACCTCCACATTCAAAAAATTTCAAGGGATGTTTCCCATAGTATTTCATTCTACCTATTTTAACATCGTCCAAAAACATGGATAAGATTTCAATGAGTTTTTTACATAACACATTTTCAGAGTCAGAATCGCAAGATTCATCTTCAGTAACAATATTCTTTGACATTTCTTTCTTAATATCATTGAAAGATATTCGTCTATAAGAATTAATTTTTTTTCTTCATTTTATTCTCCATTATCATTTAATAGGTGATAAGAGTTATATGTAAATCCTCAACAGACAATGATTCCAGATCTCTGCCTTCCAATAATGAAACTTTTTCTTTTAATTTGTCATGAATGATTTGCAAGATCTTTTGAACAACTGTAGAGTCATTTAGCTATTCACCAAGAAAATCTGATAGTGAACATAATGTCATTCACCCGGGTAAATAATTCCCCAATAGATTCGTATTCAACCATCATCAAATATTCATAATTCAATCTCTATATTTTTAACATTGACTTATTCACTTTTTTATTACCTTTTTATATGTTTTTGAATG
This sequence comes from Viscum album, assembly GCA_963277665.1. Classification (NCBI taxonomy): domain Eukaryota; kingdom Viridiplantae; phylum Streptophyta; class Magnoliopsida; order Santalales; family Viscaceae; genus Viscum; species Viscum album. Next base: position 1,149,793,037 of record OY728148.1, read on the forward strand.
TATCACATATTGATTTAGTTGTGTAAGCACCTTTCACTCTCAATAATTCACATTCATAAAGTGATGATAATATAGAACTCTTGGCCCTTTCAACATTTTCAAGAAAATTATGGCCAACAGGTTTAAGTTGAGAACCATCATCCATTGGGGGAAACCAATTGTTGCAGCTTCAAGTAAATCATATCTTATAAACCTAAAATATATAATCCTTATATAATTATAGATATGATAGTTCATTCCATCAAAGATTGGAATACATTTACTATTCACACAGTTCATGTTCTCCAATAGAAAAGAATAGCGAAGGGAACCTTCCTCTAATAAAAATTGAATGTGCCCAGTCAAAGTATTGTATCACTGATAGGGGCAGGCGGCAAATAAGTGATACTCTATTTCTATTATGTTTCTTTTCAATCGAAATAACCTTCACCCCTGTTAAGGATTTCAATATCTTACTAAGAAAAAATCAACACCCATCCAACAGAACAGAATGAATTACAAGGTTAACTATTCAATAAGAATAGCTACGTCCATGGTATGGTTTGGAAATGATCTAAAACTAAATAATCTAGTAAGAAAACAATACTTGGATTTCAATGGGTTGGATGTACACTTTCACTCATGTAGCACTATGATACAATCCCTCTAGTGCGTGTGCACCCTCTTAGGACAATAGGGTAATACAATTGTTTTGTAACAAATCATTTTACCAAATATTCTTTGCAAATCAACAAATGTATTCAATTGTAATACAATTGATCAATTCATTACCCTGAAGAGATATAGGAACCTCGATGAACTTTGATAAAGAAATTATCCTAAACTCGAAGTCTGATTTTCCCAGTCAGGATCACAGAGTATGATTCTTCGAATAAAGTTATTCAATTCCATTTTTATGATAGAATACTATAAGGTATAATCAAAACCACTTGACCAACTGAACAGAATCAGCACGACTACAGAAGCCTAATAGAATCGACAACTCTAAACAAACTGACTACAATCGACATCACTTCAAAACCGGAGACCGATAAAGATGCATAGTACGATCCTTACATAGCATGAGAAGTCCAATACAAAAACACCTAGTACAGAAAAATTGAAATTGATTAATTTAGCATGATATCTAACCCAGCCGAATACAATCCCTGTCAAAATGTATTCAATACAAAATAAAAACGATATCAATTTTTCTCAATGAAAATTCAGAGGTTCTCTCTCTTTTATTTTTTTTTCACACAATTACAACGTACTTATCACCTTTTATATGTGACCCAAAACATGATTATGTGGGAATCCAAAAACACTTTCCCATAATTTAAATTTACCCAAATCTGATTTTTTCCTTAAATCATGGAGAAATTATGACTTCGTCATCGATTCTCAATTATTCTCAAAAAATCAACCATCTTCCTCTATTCTTTTATAGAATCCCATTTGAAATGTCAATACGATAACAAATGATGAGGAATACATAAGTCTAGAACATATTCTCTCATACTTATTTCTTTAGAACAATGATTGAAATAATAAAAAAATGAATGTGTATGATGAAATCCAATTCTCCACTAGAGATACAATCATTCTTCCAAATAAAAGGATCAAATATTAAAGATTCATTAATCAGTATAATTTTATTTTCATTTATCTTTACCCACATGAGAAAACAAACTAAATTCATTGAATTGTGCTTGTATTATTACTACCTTCATGTCTTTGAATTCATTGAGGACTAGATTTGGCTTTGCATTATTTCAATTGGAATGTATTGTAACATTACATTCATTCCTGCTTCTTTCATTTCATCTAAATCCAAGCATGATCTTTTCGGAATACAATGGTCTAGATGTGATCATGCTTCATATGAACATCCTAGATATGATCATGCTGGATATGATCATTCTGGTTATGATCATACATGATATGATCACTGATCATTTCTACTTACGATTACTGGATATGATCGTTGATCATTTCTGTTTACGATTGATGGATACTATTGAATACAATCCGAAGACAATAATCTATCCTTGTTTGATACAAAACAATCTGAATATGATTCAATTAAAACCATCTCTTTCATTTTCTTCTTCCTGAATACAATGGATTTGAAAAACAACTGGTGGATCATCTTCTATCGTCGTCACTTCTTCCGTTGGAACCACTTCGATCGAAACCACTTCCCATCGAAATCACCTTTTCCATCGGCATCACCGTTATCATCTATCATTACCTATTCAATCGGCATCACTTTTCACTTCAACTAGGTATCCATTTTTTAAAAAGGAAATCGATACATTCCCTTTTCTTCTTATCAGTATAGAATATTCAAATGGAATTGCCTCTTCATTATGATATGATTGTTTTGAAAACCAATCGGTACCACCTCTTCAATCTAGATAAAAATGTTTTGGAAAACAATTAGTACCACTTCATTCCCTCTACCCTCTAAATATATTCATTTTCCAATTAGAATAATCTCAATCACACCACCTTTATTCTATGATGCTTTCATAAAAAATTCTCAATAGAACTCATGATTTATATAAAATAGAAATCCGCAAGGCATCGTTACAATTTACATATGTCTGATTATTTTAAAAACAAACCCAAAATAATTGTTCCCAAAAAACAATGTGAAGTGATTTCATTTCTTCAAAACATAGCTAGAAAACAAAATAAAACACTTCAAACCTTCATCACCTTCTTCGTCAGCACGGTCCCAACATATAACACCGTGATTTTTTTGTAAAATATTTTTTTAATTAATATTTTTTGAAAATTTTATTTAGAATAAATAAGGATTTTATTTTTTTACATGAAACAGAGTCATTGGATTTCCTGACAAGAATCACTGAGCTTATATAGTGCTACAAGAAACACTGAGTCTAAATAGAACATAACATATTACTATTTTTTAATGTGAATGTTATTACATCTGTATTCTAATGGTGGGTATGAATAAGATTAAATCAATTTTTAAAATTTATTTCAAAAAGAAACAATAAAAAATATTTCTTTGGTGAATAATTATTTCAAAATGAGAATAAGAACCGCTTGTAAATAAAGGAAATCATTTTTTGAAAAAAAAATTTCACGATACCTTTTTTTAGTTAAATAGAACAAAGAAATCAATGTTGGATAACTAATTTTATGAAATTCATATATTACATATTTTATGAACTTTTTATTATTCATCTTATTTTCTTACTACAAATATTATATCTATTAATATAATTTTTTGAAAACAAACATTGTTTCTCTAAAAAATATTTTTACCACATTTTGATAACCTATTTTGAAAATAAATATTTTCTATTTTAGAAAATTCATTTGAAAACAACATAGATTTATAAATAATTGGTGAAAAATTATATTATGGCTATTTCGTTTTATTTTACTAGATTATAAATTTTGTGATGAACTATGAAAAATAAAAATATTTTTTAGCTGTTTTCATTTTATATAATGTATTTCAAAACATGGAAATTTTTATAAAATTATTTTGAGAGAAAATTAGTTTTTTTATATATTAAATCAATTTAGTTAATTATAATAATTTTCATATTTAATGTTCATATAAAAAAATTTTAAAATTTTTGAAAATTTATCTTTAAAAACAAATTATCTCGTCTTGTCTATCAGAAAAATTTTAAATTAAAATTTCTTATTTATGTGAATGGAATAATTTAAAATATATTAAATAATTATAATAATTATAATTTATTTTATTTAATAAGGTCAAGATAATTTTAAACTACAATGTATATTAAAAACATTAACACTTATTTAAATAGGTTAAATAAAAAATTGGTTTTCTAGGGGTTGAAATAAGAAGTTAAGGGTTTAAAAGACTAAAATACTAATCAAATTACTAATTAATGGATAAAATAATATTTTACCTTTCCCCTATTTTAATATTTGGTCAATTTGAATATTTTTTTCTTAAGAATGTCTTTATTATTTATTATTCTCTGGGAAATTTACATGTAGTTTAAATGTGGTTCTATATCCACCATTTATAATAGGACACCACCACCCTTCGTATAATCACCCCTCTCATGCCATTCATTTTTTCGAACCCCTTCTAATAGTCATCCATATCATATGAATGCATTTTTTAGATCTTATGTTCCTCCCAAAATTCTTATACTAGGAACATTATGAATATATCAAAAGGAGCTTCTTCTAATAGAATTTAATTATCCTCTAGAAGCTCCATCATTTTATTTCTATTTTTTTAACATTCCACAATGACCAAAAACATGTAATTTAAAAAATTATGTTTCTCTAATTTACATATATGTTATTATGTTAATGAAATAATCTATATCCATCATCTCCTTCATTAAATGGGAAATCAAATCATTAAATATGTGTATATTTGTATACCCCCTTGTGAACTGATGTTGTTCATCTTCCATAAGCACAATTCATTGATAGAAAATGTGAGTTATTTAAAAAATTTATATTACTTAATTGAAATGAACATTCTTTTCAAATTATTATATCACTTATTCCTTTTTATGGTCTATTATATGGGAAACTGAAAATGTCGACCGTGTGTATGGCTGGCTACCATGTCGTGAATCATTGTGATTTTTTTATATTTTAGAAAGAAGCTAATAAGTATGGTATTAAATTATTCATGTTCATGTTTTTCATGATTATTTTTCTTCCCACTATAAAGGTAAATTTTATACTATGACTCTCTTGGGAGTTAACCTTGACTACTATGATGGTTTGGGTAGTGAACGCATTCCACTCTGTTATCCTTGGATGGTTTCCTTTAATACTATGGAAATGATTTTCTATTGTTATTTTTACACCACAATTCATTGTCTTATTCTATTTTACTACTATCATGGTTTTTTTCATTTATTTACATATGATTAATGTCTTATGAATTACATAAAATTATTCTATGAATCATGATTTGGTAATTCACATACAATGTATGGATTTAATATTTTATTCTCATGTTATCATTCCATTATTCTCATTTAATATTTATGTGATCATTTATATCTCACATTATTATCCTAATTTTCAATTTGAAAACTTAGTTTCTTATGTTTGTATTCTACATGTTATGAAGATATGATTTCAGTAGTGTATTATTTTGAAGTGAAATACTAGGTAATATCATTATGGGATATATTTAGGTTATTTCACCAAATTGCAGTATTGTGTACCCAATATCCATAAAAATTAATCTAATCCAATCCTCATGTGTGTGTTTTTGTATTGCACGACTATAAAAACTGGCTACTACCACCAACCTATATCCATGGTTGTAACACTGTTTGTATCGGTCATTTTTCCATGGTCTATAGCCACTATTTTCAAAACTGTGTATATATTCCATTTTTTCACGGGATATAGCAACAGTTTTTAAAAATCATTGATATATGTCTCCCTTGCATACAAGAGAAAAACATTTCCAACCAAAAAATGGTGGGAAGATAGATGTATATGGTTTTTATGGTTTTTTTAATATATTTAATAATATATATATACTCAAACTGTTATGTGGTGTAGTGGCCAGGTCGATGATACAGAAAGGGTAGGTGCATGGATCGAATCTAGGTGAGCACGTATTTATTTAGGCTATTTTCACGATTTTATGAGTCTATAGCCACAAATTTCCACTTTGTAATTAACACTTATATTCATGTCGTACACCAATGATATATGTCACCTACCACAGTGGAAACTGTCATGGCCTATTTTCATAGTTAGGAAAACCATGGAAATATGTAAGACCCTACTATGACGAAGATAGTGCACATGGTTGGAAAAAACCATGGCCATAAGATAGGGCCATAGTTAACTGACCTATTTACATGGTTTTGAACCATGTAAATTGACTTTTTTCTAGTTGTGTTGTATTGATCATTCATCTAAATATAATTAATTACCATATATGAAATTTATATGTTGTAATAATGATATTAAAATGAAGCTTCACTGTCTAATGGTATAAGTCATCCAAAAAAGTATGTCACTAGTTATTATTATGTAATGAATCATGGTAAATAATAGCATGAAGCTACACCTATTGTAAATTGATATTAAAAAATTTCTTATACTATATGGTTTGTTGTGACTAAAATACAATAAAAAGTTATCAAATTTTATTTAAAACCCCTAATATTCATTATTTAATTTTATTTCGTCTTTCATGTGGAATATGATTTACAGTTGAGTTAATTTATCATCAGTGGATTAAGTTAGAAATTGACCACATAGACTGATCTTGAGAAATAAACTAATTAAAAGAAACATGAATCATTGATCAACTACCTCCCCCTTAATGTGATATTGTCAATCCATGTTAACATCTATTATTAATATAGTATATGTTCCCTATAAAAAAATTTAAAACTAACATGAATGGGAAACCATATTATATAACTAAAAAAGTTGATTAAATGATTTATGGTTTGAACTATCATTTCATGATGTGTAGGATACATCCCTAAATTTTATTTCTTGGACTTTAATGGATAGTTCTAGTAATGGTGGGTTATCCTACCATGGAAATTGATGATGTTATGACCTTCAATAGTTTCAAAAATATATATATTATAAATTAGATAATTATATATTTATATTATTATAAAAACGTATATACATGAGTTATGGGACTTCAAGATATAATGTAAATATGGTAAAAACTAAGGATTATTTTTTAAGGAAACATCAATGTGATGGAAATGAAATTAACAATATAGTGTACTATCTATAAATAAATTAATGTTACTAATGAGGACTCAATTAATTACACATTTATTATAGTGAATGATATTTTCATAAATATATTATGGATTTGTGAAATTATAGATGATTCAGTCACTATACAGAAGATAATGATAATATTTCAACATAGATTTGATTATAATGTTTTAGATTTGGATGATAGGGAATATTATTACATAGATTATCTAAATAATATTATCATAGTGTATGACATTAATAAAGCTGAAACATTTGAGAATAATTTTGGTGATGAGTTAGATTTAGAATCAATGAGTAAAATCTAGATTAATGATAATGTAGATAAATAATCAACTCATTCTTATAATTATTTAGATGATAAAATTTTCAAAAATATTAAGAAAATTTCCTAAAATAATTTCAGGTTGTGTATAATGAAACTAATGTTCAAATATGTGAATTGGTTTTTAATGGGAATGAAATTGTTTATTTTGAAATTAATTTCCAAATGATGAGTATTTTTTTCCTGTTCATATAATTAAGATAAAAAATCCCCATAATAGGAATGTGAAAAAATAAAATAATCAATATTTAAGAATGTCGATATATTTCAGTTGGAAATTAAGTATCTTAGTGGGTAAACAATAAGAGGTAAACTTGTCCACATCTAGATGTCAGTCCGATAAGTATGTTAATTTTTTTACACATCTTAATGAATATTATTTTATCAAGTAGTTATTATGATTTATATGTAATAATATATTTTAAATATCTTCTAAATGGTTAGTGGGATTCCTCTATTGAGAAGAATACGTTGATCATGAATTATAATATAAAATTGATTAACTAAAATAAACATATTGTTATTAAGAAATAATTTGATGTAAATTATGAAATATACAATGTTAATTGGATTAAAAAATTTAGAAAGAATGTGGGTGAGTAGGAAACGATGTCCATGTATCTTAAGAAATTATCACTTCAATTGTAGAAGTTTTATATAATAATAAAATTATTTTTCTTGGATGTCAATAGGAGTTAATGGTATATTGAGAATAATTTATTATATTAGTCGAAGTTATATCAATCTCTTCTCAATATATTGAGGTTAAGAATCATATAACAAGGAAAAAAACTATAATTATTCTGTTTTAAGGTGAATAATTTTCCCTAACATTATAGGTTCGAAATCTAAATTTCATGACCTGTGGGTCAAGAGGAAAAGTTTGTGAGGAAATCACAATTTAAAAATATATATTACAATTTTAATAAGTCAACATTCCTCTATGGGGAATATGGAAAATTCTATGGAAGGATGGGAACATTTAAAATATGGATTGAATGATCCTAAAAATAAAAATTCATGAATATTGGATTTGACTAAGGTTGTGTATTATATAGAAACATATATTATTAATTATACTAGAATATTTATATACTAGGAATGATTCTTGAACTAAGGGGTATTCATACTGAGAAAAAGATAGATAATATTCGTGGAGAACAAGGAATGAATCAAAATATGTCTACTCATAAAATGACAAAATAGAGTGATTGAATGATATCATTGAAAGTTTTTATATATAACATCATTGATATGATGATTGATAGACTATAATATAGTAGATAATACCAATTTTTTGAAAGGTAAATGAATTCAAAATATATGAATTGAATCTATACGAATCATGAAGTCTTAACATAGAATGAAATAATTAAGAATAGTTTCTTCATAAAACTATTTTATGGAAAAAAATAGAAAAAAACAAAATATTTTATGATGTTGATGTAAATATTATATCTTCATAAGAGAAGGATTAATTTTTTGGGATCTTTTCAACATGTGGTGTTTCAAAAATTCATGAAAGGTGGTTTCAATTTTGTTGAAAATAGTTTTGGGGATGTTATGATTTTATGAATAAATGACTATACTGAGAAAATATTTTTTGAAATTCAATTCATGATTCAAATAATGAATTATAATTTTTATCTAAGGTGGTGAATAGTACTTCACAAAAAAAATAGTTCAATGGATAATGCAATATAAGAAATATTTTTAGTCTTATGAAAAATATAGTATTAAAAATACATCAAAAAATATATTGAATGGATGGAAATAACAAATTAGAGAGTATAATCATATATGTTATTATATTACTAATGAAATAATAGTTAACTATGTACTCCCTTGATTGTGGATTATGTTTTATTAATACGAATGGAATTTATTGGTATGTTTGAGGGTAATAAAAACTAATTATAAATGAATCTATTTTCTGTAGAGTTTTTTATACAATGTGGTTGATGAAATGATTCATAACATTGTAAGGGGAAAATAAAAATATTATATTATAAAAACGGTGTTCCTCAATGAAAAGTAATTTTGTAACACCAAGAGATTTTATGAAAAATATTCCTTTTAATTTCATTAATATCTTGTGTGGTATGCTACACAAAATGAAGCATGCACAACATGTATCCCTGACTTGGCTTGCATTACACGCAATCACGGCCTTTCGCGATAGCGTGTGTTGTACGCAATACCGAGTTTCGTTAAACAACGATATGTTGTATAAACTAGCTATTATGAATAGTAATACCCACATTTTGAAATTTTATAAATTTTACCTTTTAAAATGGACTTAATTTTTGCATTCTGAATATCAAAATTAGCCCAGGGTGAATTTTTGGTATTTTTCTGAAAACATTCAATTTTTTATGAATAGTGAAAACACTGGGTTACTATTCAAAAACCGACTTTTTATTTAAATAATTATTTATTTTATTTAAATTTATTTTAGGTAAAAATTGATACATAATAACTATATAAGTTCAATTTAATTCATTGGAGTCATTTTATAATAATTTTGGATATATAAAAATTTTATTGAACTTTTCAACGTCTTTTACCCACCTCCTAGGAGAATTTGCAAATTCACATAAAACATAATTTTAGCGATTTTTTGAATGGAATTTTAAAAATCCGAAATACACCGTTGATGTCAGTAATTAAAATGTGGTTCAATGAGATGAAAACAATTTTTGGTGAATAATAACTTTTTAATTTTATTTACCACGGTTAAAAGTAAATAGGGTAAGTAAGGGTAAAAATGATATTATAATTACCCTAACACATGTACTAATTCTATTAGATAAGTTTAATTCGACCAAAAACAACCTTACGAATAAAATATGACCATTTATGCCCACCTGGATTAGATTAGAACATTTAATATTAATTTATTTAATGACGGGGTTAAAATAGTTAAAATCAAAGTTTAATAAGTAAATCATTTTTAATATAGGGTTATACATAAGATAAATTCGACTATAAATATTAATTATAAAGATAAAACAATTTCCTATATAATGGTATTTTATTTATAAATTTTAGACATTAAATAATTTAATTTATTTGTGACACAATGATGTTGTAGTAATTATCTTATTAATGATATATTGACATAATCAATGTTATAAATACACAAATAAATGTAATTTGAGACTTTTTAGGAATTCCAATAATTTTATAGGTTAATATGACATGTTAGTATTGATTTAAATTACGTATTTAGAACTAATCATTCTTTTATAATTTTCAAAAAAATTAATTACCAAATAGTGTCAAAATTGACATAAAATAGTTTTTAAAACAAATATAATATTATTAAATTGTTATTTTATTCTTAAAAATCTATGGTTTGGCAAAATGACTTTGATAAGGTTATATATATTAATAATAAATAACTTGGGGTTCTTTTTTCTTGTTATAGAATGTTTATTAACTTTATAGTGTAAGAAAACAAGAAGACACAGTAAAAGTAATATTATTTAACTTAAAGTTAAATCGAAAGGATAAGGTTAAAATAGATACCTAAACTTGTCTAAATTCTATTGGATGAGAGGATTTCGACCCATCCCCACCTTATCATCGAAATAAATCAATTTGGAGCTATTAAAAACCGAATATGACTTTATAATAAAATAATACTTTTTGTTTTTCAAAGGTGCCCCTCTCCTCCCTTATAAAAGGGAACCTCCTCCCTCTATTCCTCAAACCACTTTGAGCCTTCAAGCTCGGCCAAACCCTGAAAAATTTTCTTCTCCACTTCCCTAGAAACATCTTAGAGGTCCTGGTCTTCTTCAAATACCAATTTTAGTTCCCTAAGAGGAGGTCTCAAAGAGGCGCTTCAAAGAAGAGGTAATGTCCGTTACCGATTCTTTCAACTTTATTTATTCTTCCACCTATTCTTCTTTAGTTGTTTCATTATGAAGTAATAACATCAGTATCACTCATATACTGATATGTTATTATAAGTATGAAACAGCCCAATTTCACCATCTATTAATCCTACGGAAAACGAAATCACCGTGCGTGCGTACGTACAGAATATCGTCTCCACGCCGTGATATAATCTATTTTTTCAACACCACCTTACCTGGATCGTTATAATGGGGTAAAGAATAAGTATACATAGTTAATATAACATCATACTTATTCTGATATATTGTATCATCCACTCCAATTCAATTATATAATTATGGGAACAATATCATTGCTCGTGCGTACGTACGGACTACCGTCTCCACGACGTGATGAGATTCATTCTCAATGATTAACCATTCAAGAATGATTATAATGTATATATAATAATTAATCATGAAATATATGACATAATAATGATTCTAGATTTATGTATATATATATGTATGTCATCCACTTAATTCCATTCAATTCAATAAGGAAACAAAAACAACGTTCATGCGTACTTACGGCCTACAGTCTCTATGAACGGTGTATTTCTTTCCATTTATCTATCTATCATATATATCTATATTCTAAGTATATATTATATATAAACCATGTTTTATATTCTATAATTATTTTATCATTATCTATGTAATCATATATATAATTACAGGTCAAAACACAGACAACAAATGAAACGATTTTACCCGAAACACTCTTTACCATGGAATTTACAAAAGAACGGGTAATATGAAGTCATAAGTGAACCACATATGATATCATAACAATGAATATGATTCTGTAATAAGTCAATGACATTATTTAAATCATTATACAGGAGGTTCGGATACATATAAAGCATATCGAAACTAAGTTAAGGGATAATTATTCCAATCTCATTCTTATCCGAGATTGTTTATTCGTAAGTATTTACTGGGATTATGATTATTATCCATGTCCACATGTTCTCAAAATGTTTTCATAAAATGTTTAATTTTCCTACATGTATTCTTAAAGTCATTTTAACCCTTTTCTACTTTTTCCACATCGTACGGATGTAATCTTTCTTTTGTTTACAATACGAGGCACTTTTTGACTTTTCCGACAAATGTACGAGGAGAATGTTTTTTTAACTTATACGGCATGAATGGATTTTTTTTACGGTTTTATAAAGCCTTATTTTCATGAAGCTTCCTCCAAAATATTTCATGACTATTTTCAACAAAATCATTTTCTTTTAAAATTTCATGATGTTTTGTGAAAAGAAATTGATTTTGAAGAAGAAAGGATATTTTCCTCAAGAATTCATTTCTTGAGTTTTCCATGTAAGATGACATTATTTCATATGTGTATGTTTCAAGTATAATGTCTCTATGATTTATATGGTTTCACTTTTCTTATTATGAAATGATATCCATTTCTTTTATATGGATTATGTGATGATGGGATGATGTTTATGAAACCCATTTTATTCGTTGGGTTATTATGAATGATGTATGTTTATTTTGTGGCACAAGTAAGAATGATTTTATTATGAGATGGGTGTGAACTATATCTACCTCTAATGCATTGGGTAAAGATTTATATCTCATGAGATATACATGGCTGGAATGGTAAGTTAATCTGGTTCAGTGTTACAAGACTAAAACGAGGAGTGAACTCGATTCAGAAAGGGACTTTGTCCACTAAGATGCTCTTGGCAGTAAAGCCATGGCTACTATGTAAATCATAACATGTGCTTAATTGTTGTCACAATTACATGTTTTATTCCCATTATATTTTATCATGATTGATGTTCCCTTATGATATATGCCTTACATACTTTCAAGATTCATGTCTTTGCTCAAGATTTTGATGTTTAGATTTTATGTTCTAGTTTTTGCATTCAAATGTTTATGGATTGTTTTATGTTCTCTATGTTTACCTTTACTGGGCATTTGAGATCACCCCTATTATGTTTTCTTTTCCCCAGGATATTTAGAAAGGTTTTAGGTAAGAAAAAAAAGGGATTATCTTTATGGGATATGTTTAAGATCTTTCACGACGATTAGAAGATTATATTCTGAGTTTCCAAAGACACTAAACTATTACAGTCCTTGTGTGTCGTTTATTGTTATGTAATAAGTATTCCAAAAATGTAATGTAATGTCTATGTACATCAAGCTTTCGGGTCTCTACATTTGGTATCAGAGGAAAGGGTTAGTCAACCTTTGGAAACTAGGATTCGAAAACGTTTGTGATATCCCTAGAGATATTTCGAAAGTATGTCTAGGGATGTCCCTAAGGATAAGTATACGTATAGGATATAGTCCTAGAACTATGGTAACAATCTTAGAATTTAACCTAAGATGTTAGATATTGAGGGTACTCCCCCTTTTTCTATGTTGTTTTCCCTAGCATGATTTTTTCCTCTCACACTATTCTTTTTAGGTTTTAGAAAATGGATAGAAACAAGACGATTCACGATAATGGAGGATATGACGGACAATGGAATGATATTATTCATGAGCAACCAAATGAAACGGGATTTGGAAGTCCAAAAATCGTTATTATTCCTAATCAGAAATCTTATAATATGATCAATAATCTCAACTTAATTATGTTTCCCGACTCAGAGAATAAGAGAAAGATGGAGTTTCATGATGATCATAGTGGAATGAATGTTCAATTTCCCTCATTTAAATCATGTGGGAAGAGGCATTGGGGAGATTGTTTCAAAGGAACTATAAGATGATTTGGGTGTGGAAAAGAAGGACACAAAGCCAGTAAGTGCAAAGGAAAAGGTTCAGTTAGCACCATGGACAAGGATAATGGTATTGCTACGACATCAAAAATGATTAGATGTTTTAAATGTGGAATGTATGGGCATTATGAAAACCAATGCCCTAATAGAAAATCTCATGAAGAGAATCAGCATGGTCATATGAGTAGTATTTATGTAGATGATGATGAAGTGACTACAAATGAAATATGAGATGAATGAAATGATGAAGCTCAGTCAGTGGTTTAAGAAGTTAGTGGAATGATTGTATGTTTATAAAGAATAATGTATGGTACTATGGAATAAAAAATCATCTAAGTATTGTTACACTATTGTTTTTCATAAAGTATTTGATTGTATATGTTGAATGGTACCAGTAACCATGGAAGGATATTCAGATATTTTTGGAAAGTAGATGATATGCGCATAATGAAGGGATAAGAAGAGAATGAGATGTTTGATTGTATTAATGATCTCATGACTAATATAATGAAATAGTTATATCATGGTTTGATTATATAGAATTTTGGGGTTTTGGTATGTGGAAAGAGTTAACTTTTGACATCACTCATGTTTTCACTGAGATTCAATGGGTATTCATTTTTCAGGAGAATACATGATTAAGGTATTCACATGTTTGGAATGTGACCAAAAAAAATATATCTTATGATATATGGGGGGGAAATGAAGGAATTCACATGATCGGTAGATGAAATTTCTAATAATCATCCTAATGGTTGGAATGGAAATCATATAATATTGGTTAAGGATATAAATTTTTATTTATGAAATTTTATGATAGTATAGTTTTAGAAAAAGGATAACATGCAGGAGGGACGACAACCCGTCGCGTCAGACAAGGCTGTGGGAATCAAACCCACAACCAAAGTGCGACTGACATTTATCACCTACCAATGGCCTATATGAAGTACCTGGTTAGTAGAAACTAGTTTTATTTCATTAATCAGCATGATAGATGAAGTATAAGTTCATTTTTGGAATCGTATACGATTAAACTCACCATAGATGGAATTATGTATATTTGATAACTTTTGCTAACCTTTTGTTTGAAACAAATGGAATGACCTATCATTCTATCCCATGATCTGCTAAAACTTTCCGAAAGTCAAATTCAACTTCATTTCTCAAAGATATGAAGTATAAATTTTTCAAGGCACGAACAACGGTGAGATTTTACCAAAATAAAGTAAGTATTTATTCTAATTGAAATTCTTCAACTTTAGGGAAATAATCTTGAAAACCAAAAAAGTTATCCTAGTGCCCTTATATCCAATGAATCAGATGGTACCATAGATCATCACAAATATATGGCTTTGTGATTATTGGACTTTTTAAAGCCATGTTCTCAACCACTCTTCATCAGAACATGACGGTCAAATTTCTCTTCCATATCCATATTTTTAACTATGTTCTCCTATGTGGAAACCCAGTGATTAGTTAATTTGGGTAACCGTTACATTTCATACTTTAGTTTTTAAAGCCAAGTTTTGGTATTCCTTTTTACGATGTGGGTTTCTATTAAATAAACATTCGAGTAGTAAACCATTTATAACCCCGATGAATTTGGAGGGAGAAATTCATTTTAAGGGGGGTAGAATGTAACACCCTGAGATTTTATGAAAAATATTCTTTTTAATGTCATTAATATCTTGTGTTGTATGCTACACAAAAATAAGCTTTCGAAACATGTATCCCTGACTTGGCATGCATTACACGCAATCACGACCTTCCGTGATAGCGTGTGTTGTACACAATACCGAGTTTCGCTAAACAATGATATGTTGTATAAACTAGCCGCTATGAATAGTAATACCCACTTTTTGAAATTTAATAAATTTTATCATTCAAAATGGAATTCATTTTTGGATTCTGAATATTGAAATTAGCCTAGGGTGAATTTTTGGTATTTTTCTAAAAACATTTAATTTTTGATGAATAGTGAAAACACTGGGTTACTATTCAAAAACCGACTTTTTATTTAAATATTTATTTATTTTATTTAAATTTATTTTAGGTCAAAATTGATACATAATACCTATATAAGTTCAATTTAAGTCATTGGATTCATTTTATAATAATTTTGGATATATAAAAATTTCATTGAACTTTTCACCGTCTTTTACCCACCTCCTATGAGAATTTGCAAATTCACATAAAACATAATTTTACCGATTTTGTGAATGGAATTTGATAAATACGAAAGACACGGTTGATGTCAGTAAGTAAAATTTGGTTCAATGAGATGAAAATAATTTTTGGTGAATAATAACTTGTTACATTTATTTACCATGATTAAAAGTAAATAGGGTAATTAAGGGTAAAAATTATATTATTATTAACCTAACACATGTACTAATTCTATTGGATAAGAGTAATTCGACCAAAAACAACCTTATGAATAAAATATGACCATTTAGGCCCACATGGATTAGATTAAGACATTTAATATTCATTTATTTAAAGTAGGGTTAAAATAGTTAAAATCAAAGTTTAATTAGTAAATCATTTTTAATATAGAGATATAAATACGATAAATTCGACTATAAATATTCATTAGAAATATAAAATTATTTCCTACATAATGGTATTTTATTTATAATTTTTAAACATTAAAAAAGTGAATTTATATATGACACAAATATGATGCAGTAATTATCTTATTAATGATATATTGACATAATTGATGTTATAAATACCCAAATAAATCTAATTTGAGACTTTTTATGAATTCCAATAATTTTTTAGGTTACTATGACATGTTAGTATTGATTTAAATAACTTTATTATAACTAATAATTCTTTTACGATTTTCACAAAAATCAAATACCAAATAGTGTCAAAATTGACATAAAATAGTTTTTAAAACAAATATTATATTATTAAATTGTTATTTTATTCATAAAAATATAAGGATCGGCCAAATGACTTATATAAGGTTATATATATTAATAATAAATAACTTGGGGTTTTTTTGGCTTGTTATAGTAAGTTTATTAACCATATAGTGTAAGAAAACAAGAAGACACGGTAAAAGTAAAATTATTTAACTTAAAGATAAATCTAAATGATAAGGTTAAAATACATACCTAAACTTGTCTAAATTCTATTTTATGAGAGTATTTCGACCCACCCCCACATTAACTTTGAAATAAATCAATTTGGAGGTATTAAGAACCGAATATGACTTTATAATAAAATAATATTTTTAGTTTTTCCAAAGGTGCCCCTCTCCTCCCTTATAAAAGGGCACCTCCTCCCTCTCTTCCTCACACCGATTTGAGCTTTCATAATCGGCCAAACCATGACCAATTCTGTTATCCACTTCCCTAGAAACATCCTGTAGGTCCTGGTATTCTTCAAAGACCATTTTTAGTTCCCTAAAAGGAGGACACAAAGAGGCGCTTCAAAGAAGAGGTAATGTTCGTTACCGATTCTTTCAACTTTATTTCATCTTCCAATTCTTCTTATTGAGTTGTTTCATTATGAAGTAATAATATCAGTATCACTCATATAATGATAAGTTATTATAAGTATGAAAAAACTCTATTTCACCATCTATACATCCTACAGAAAATGAAATCACCGCCCGTGCGTACGTACGGAATACCGTCTCCACGCCGTGGTGTAATCGATGTTCCCAACAGCACCTTAATTGGATGGGTATAATGGTGTAAAGAATAACTATACATAGTTATTATAACATCATAATGATTCTTATATATTGTATCATCCACTCCAATTCAATTCAATAATTATGGGAACTATATCATCGCCCGTGCGTACGTACGGACTACCGTCTCCACGACGCGATGTGATTCATTCTCAATGATTAACCATTCATGAATGATTATAAAGTATATATAATAAGTAATCATGAAATATATGACATAATAATGATACTGTATTTATTTATATGTATATATATATATGTTTGTCATCCACTTAATTCCATTCAATTCAATAAGGAAACAAAAACAGTGTTCATGCGTATGTACGGCCTACCGTCTCTATGAACGGTGTATTTCTTTCCATTTATCTATCTATTATATATATGTATATTCTGAATATATATTATATATAAACCATTTTTTAGTTTCTGGAATTATGTAATCATGATATAAGTAATCATATGAATAATTACAAGTCAAAACACGAATGAAAAATGAAACGATTTTACCCAAAACACTCTTTAACATGGAATTTACAAAAGAACGGGTAATATAAAGTCATTAGTGAACCATATATGATATCATAACAATGAATATGATTATGTAATAAGTCAATGACATTATTTAAATCATTATATAGGAGGTTCGGATACGTACGAAGCATATCGGACCTAAGGTAAGGGATAATTATTACAATCTCATTCTTATCCGAGATTGTTTATTCGTATGTATTTACTGGGGTTATGATTATTATCCATGTCCATATGTTCTCAAAATGTTTTCATAAAATGTTTAATTTTCCTCCATGTATGTTTAAAGTCATTTTTACCCTTTTCTACTTTTACCACATCATATGGAAGGAATCTTTCTTTTGTTTACAATACGCGGTACTTTTTTGAGTTTTCCGACAAAAGTACGAGGAGAATGTTTTTTTAACTTATACGACACAAATGGGTTTTTATTAAGGTTTTATAAAGCCTTATTTTCATTAAGATTCCTCCAAAATATTTCATGACTATTTTCAACAAAATATTTTTCTTTTAAAATTTCATGATGTTTTGTGAAAACAAATTGATTTTGAAGAAGAAGGGATATTTTCCTCAAGAATTCATTTCAACAGTTTTCCATCTAAGATGACATTATTTTATATGTGTTTATTTCATGTATAATGTCTCTATGATTTATATGGTTTCAGTTTTCTTATTATGAAATGATATCCATTTCTTTTTTATGGATTATGTGATGATTTGATAATGTTTATGAAACCCATTTTATTCGTTGGGTTATTATGAATGATATATGTTTATTTTGTGTCACAAGTAAGAATGATTTAATTATGAGATGGGTGAGACCTATATCTCCCTCCAATGCATTAAGTAAAGATTTATATAGCATGAGATAGACATGGTTGGAATGGTAAGCTAATCCGGTTCAATGTTATAGGACTGAAACGAGTAGTGAACTCGATTCAGAAAGGGACTTTGTCCACTAAGATGGTCTTGGGAGCAATGCCTTGGCTACTATGTAAATCATAACATGTGATTAATGGTTTTCACAATTACATGTTTTATTCCCATGCTATTTTATCATGATTGATGTTCCCTAATGATATATGCCTTACGTACTTTCAAGATTGATGCCTTTGCTCAAGATTTTAATGTTTAGATTTTATGTTCAAGTTTTTGCATTCAAATGTTTATGGATTGTTTTATGTTCTCTATGTTTACCCTTACTGGGAATTTGATCTCACCCCTTTTAAGTTTTCTTTTCCCCAGTATATAATGAATGGTTTTACGTAAGAAAAAAAGGGAATATATTTTATGGGAGATGTTGATGATATTTCACCATGATTAGATGATTATATTCTGAGTTTCCAAAGACACTAAACTATTACGGTACTTGTGCGTCTGTTTTTGTTATGTACTAAGTATTCCACAAAAGTAATGTAATGTCCATGTATGTCAAACTTCCAGGTCTCTACAAATTTCGAGTCATATATTGATGATTATGAATACTATTTTGTTTTTAAATACCATAATCCCTATTTTTTTCATGTATTGTTCTTATCAAGGGGAAGTACATAGTGTGTTTAATAATGGAATTTATACATCAGTATTGTCAATTTTGTTCTATTTTTAACTTGATTATAGTTCCATTAATTCATATTAAATATTACCATGAATTACATGAAATGAGAAATTGAGTCAATATCACATATATGATTACTTCATGGTCATATTTACCTACCATATTTTTTAATTCCCTTCTTTACAAAAGATTATCCTATATACACATAGATTTAACTAACATAGGGATCATTTCTAATAAATTTTTTTGTTACATTTTTCTCCAAATTTGTGAATATATGTTGAAATTCATATTTATAATGGAGTGAGCTAACAATTAGTGGATTAATCCATAACACAATCATTATATTTATTATCAATAATATGGAGAACAAATTTAAATTCAAACAAGAATATTAATATATTCAGATTAGTGGCATTGAAAATAGATCAAAATGGATTGATTATTGGGTCCATGTGATTTTATGTATTCTTCATCCATAATAAAATATATGGTTATGTACAAAATGATTTTAATATTTGTTTATATTATTTCTATATGTTCACTTGTTTCTATTAGATTCAGAAAAGGGTGAGTGAAGAAATTGGAGTAGTTTCATTATGACATGTGTAAATAGACTGAAGTAGCCAATACATTATTAAATTGATATTTCTGATCCTTAGGGAATTAAGTGACTTTTAAATATTTATGAAAGATCGGGTTTTTGGATGCTTGAACCCCTCAAGTGTGGTGTGGGGAATCAGTGTGTCAACTGTTTCATTTATATATGATAGATCTTGTCCCCACATTGGTTGGAACCAATTAAAACTATCTGGGGAAATCATGTGGTTTTCAATCGCTGAAATGCATAAAAAGAAACATAAAACATCTGTTATAATGGATTCAACACTATTGTCTAGTATAAGAATAATATTTAGAAAATGTAATAGTCGTAGTTTAATCCACTAATATTCACTAGTTATTGTGGATTACAAATAATCATTCACATTCACCATATGATAGGATAACTACATTTACATGAATTTTTGGGATATACCACTTCATCCCATGGATCAAATCATTTGACTCGCCCTATCTCATATAATATAGTGAAGTCTTATTAGTTTTATCACCTAGAAGGTTACATCAATAGGATTTTCATATAATAAATTTTTCATTATTATAATGAGACTCTACATGCATCATAATCCTGAATTGATACGATTGAATGCTCTATTTACTCAAAAGGAAGTCCATCTCTAATGTTTGTTAATATTCCTTTCATGAAGATACCACCATTGTGAACCCATATTCTCAATAAAATATGTTACATCCTTCATAAACCTACATACTTTCATCGAGTTCATTGACTTTTCAAAGAATCAATCATTTATAAAACCACAAACAAACATGGAACACTCAGTCGTAATAAAATCATGTTTTCTGAAATTATTTAGAGTTAATTAAATCATAAACATTCTCTTAAATAAACTAGGGTTCATGAATATTTCCATATCTGAGATGGGTCTTATATTTGAGAAATATATTTGTGATATCAGATAATTTCTCCATTTTTTTCAAATTCTATGTCATGTCTAAAAAATACAAGGATGATCTTATTTATATACAATTACCTTCCCAATGCTTTTATCTCACCACATCTAGTGAATGGATATGTGGTCTTTTGTGATTCATCCATTTCAGTCTTTGGTTTTTTTATATAAGGTGACCATGTACTTTCTCATGGATTTCACCATCTTAGGACACATGAGATGAACATCTTAATCATTGACCGTGAATGTGTAATTGCAATGCGTATTCTTAAGAGTTTGTGGCCTTACCTTTATGGAAAATGTTTTACCCTGTTATCATACCACAAAATATTGAGTTATATATTCTCTAAATAATATTTAATTATTCATTAGAGACAGTGGGTGTATCACTTGTTGTCATTCGACATTGACATTGCCTATACCCTTGGGAAAGAGAATTTCATTAATGATGTGTTGAGAAGGAAAAATCCAACCTCTTTTGTGAAGGAATCTTTAGAAGTGTGGAATTTTAAGGATCTATTTGCATAGTTTTATATTAGAGTTTAGGAGAAAAGGTATAATGTTTCCTTATCCTTAATTTTTCTATCATTTTCTTTTATAAATATTATTCTTCAAGTCTTAATGTTTGACGATGAATTCGAGAGAATTAGGGACACTTTTTATGGTGGGGAGAGAACTGACTAGTTTTCGTTTTCCAAAGAAGGTGTTCTGTGCTATCAGAATAAATTTATTTTTCCTTTAATGTCATTGAAGGATGAAATGTGTTATTACCATAACTCCAAGTGGGAAATGCACATAGGAACCACCAAAATGTTCTCTGTTATGTGGTGGTAGTTCTGCTGTTCAAGGATGAGGTGAGACATTGGTGAGTTTTCACTTATTTTTGTACCTGTCAGCAGGTCAAGGTTGAGCACTAGAAACCTTCTGGATTATTTTATCCAATTTTATTCCATTCATTTAAGTGGGAATGATTATTTATGGGCTTTTGGTTGGGTTTCCTCACACAAAAATAATGATTAATGCGATATGGGATGTGATAGATAGACCGACCAAGTTGGATCACATTATACCCATTAGTGATATAGCCAAAGTGGAGGTGTTGGAATGCCTCTATGTTAATGAGCTTGTTCATTTTCGCGGAGTTCCATTTTCTATTGTATGTTATAGGGGTTCACGGATTACTAATAGATTATAGTGAGCCCCTTAGGAGGAACTGGGATGTTATGTTCATTTGATAATTTCCTATCATCCATATTTAGATGGCCAAAAAGAGAGATCTATACAGATTCTTGAGGATATGCATTGCCCATATGTTCATGACTTTGACAGATCATGGGATGATCACATGGGACGATTTGAGTTATATTATGATCATAGTAACAATTTTTTTTTCAAAATGATACATTTTAAGGCATTGTATGTCCAACTATGTAAATATCTGTTGTATTAGTCGGTGGCTGGTGAATGTACATTGGTCATACCAAGAATGGTTCAGGATATAATAGGTAAGATTCAACTAATTTGTCAGAGAATATTGACTGGAAAAAGCTGGAATAATTTTCATGTTGATTGATTCCATAAAACATTGGAGTCTTCAGTTGCTGTTCAGGTGTTCTGGAATATTTCACCCAGGTTGGGACATCGATAGCTGTGCAAGAAAGGGAAATATTTTCTTTGTTTTGAAGGACCTTTCATGGTTGTTGTTTAGGTGGGTAAAGTTACTTACCAATTAACTATACCACCATAGATGACATCGATATATAATGTCTGTCATTTATATCATCATTGAAAATATCTATCGAATCCATATAACATTATGAGCTGGTGTAATCATGATATTGAACATGATTTATCATTTACTAAGCAACAAGTCAGGATAGTTTATTCTAGAACTATGTTACATCATTAGAGGACGACACTATTGGTTCATGTGCTACGGTAGAATGGTTCATATTTTCATGATAAGTGGGAACATGAGACACTAATGAGAGATTAGTTGCCTCATCTCTTTAGAATGGAAGCTTCTTCGTAGGCCTTCTGGGGACAAAAAGTTTTTATGGTAGGGAGGTTGTAACATCCCAATAATAAATTCATATGTACATATTAAACCTTATCATTGTTTTCATTTTCATTCTCTATGTATGGGTTGTGTTTGGATTTGAATGCTACCTAAAATGGTAATTTTTTCACTTTTTGGATTTTTGATCATTAAATAGGGTGATTTTGTATACCTTTGGGATATTGCACTTCATGTTACTATTGTCGGGTGCAATCTATGAATCATGGTTCATGGTGTGATGGATACATTACGTGAATCCAATTTACACGACGTGAAGTATTTTCATGTAGGTTTGTAATGCCTAATGATGGGGTTTTATTCCATTACCAATATCTAGAATTACATGACATGAATAGTGGTTACCTATTTTATAATACCCCATTTTTAAAGAGGAATTATAAATTCAATAAATTGTTTTCCTTACAATAATTAAATTTATCATGGAATCTAACTGCTTTACAAGAAGTGTAATTCCCTAAAAATAGCCTATAAAAGAAATAGTGCACTTTTAATTTCTCTCATCCTCTTCTCTAGTTTCCTCTTCATCAACCCAAAGCCTTCCCCAGATGATTTAAGAGCCTTCCAACACTATTGAATCCATTCCTTTCGCATTTAATCATCATTCCATGGGAGCTTATTATCTGGTAAACTCTTCTTCCTCTTCATTTTGTTTCCTTATTTGTCCTCTCATGGGGTTTTAATGGAAAATATGGTAATTGATGGATCTATTCCCTATGGTGTGTGATCATTCATCTAGGTTTAGTTTCAAGGTCTTATTCGCCATTGTTCTCATTGAAGGGTGTCATTGTCAGTGTTGAGATTACGGAAGAGGTAGGTGGTAACATCAAAAAATTTCAAATTGATTAATCCAAAATTGATTTATTAATATCAATTTTGGATTTAAATTCAATTACTCAAACATGCATAAAATTAAATTGGTAAAAACCTAATTCGAGTGAATCAGGAGATTTGAAATGGTTTTTTCATAGAAATCTGGTAAAATCATAGTTCCATTTAATGAGGGTGTATTTTAAAATTTTTAATGATTGAAATTGTTTAATTTAAAATATGGATTTAATGGAAATGTTTTCAATTAATTTTTTTTATCTTAATTGTGAAAGATTCATTTTGAAAGCGGTGGAATTTTTTTGAATATATTTCAAACATGTGAAAATGGATCACAAATTAATTGATAGAATCATAGTGTATTTATATTGTGGAAATGGATTATTTTTTATTAAACCCCATTTAGGTTTTAAATGTAAAGAACATGAAATTTATATAATGTATTAATTGGATATAATTGTATTTTAAATAGTATTAAAATAAATTTCACTTCATATAAGAGAATATTCCATCCTTTCGTAGTTGTTGAGTTATTTGGATACACTCTATGCTCTTATAATGTTCTAGTACATACCTACAGTGGGTCAAATCCCATATGGGAGGGAGATTAGTGTCCCATAGCTAGTGTTCGGCGTATGTGAGTATACTCATGTTTCCAAGATCACATAGAGTGTGTGGAATCCACTTGTTGGTAAATACTATCATACC
The DNA here is from genome assembly GCA_963277665.1 of Viscum album. Classification (NCBI taxonomy): domain Eukaryota; kingdom Viridiplantae; phylum Streptophyta; class Magnoliopsida; order Santalales; family Viscaceae; genus Viscum; species Viscum album. The sequence goes on from OY728148.1 coordinate 1,149,817,689, forward strand.
TAATTAGAATATGACCATATTTCATGATTTTTTGTTAGTATATGATATATAATTGATTCCCAATGTCGAAAAAAATATTTATATACCTGTGGTGGATTTACTTAAAATCTTTATGTAACAATTTTATTTCTGCCAATGTTTTAGAAATATTCCATATCTGTAATGTAATTCATGTTATATAACACTATATTACATTATATTGAAATGGTATAACATGATTTTATTAAATATTATATTGAATTTACAACCTTGTTTATTTTGAATATTGAATTCATTTAATTGGATATTCTATATTCAGAATCTGTTATAGAATATTTGGTTGTATCATATTAGGATTTGGCTCAGAACCTACTTTTGACATTGGGATTTTTTATAGATTCTTCTTTCAGGTTAAGAAAAGCGAAAATATATCTTAGGGGTGGATGCATCTGCTGAGCTTTGGATATGGAGAGTTGTTCCACAAGGGGCCTGGGGGCTATTTTCCATGTTTTTGTAATTTGGTTGTAGTATATTGGGGTTTCTATGCCTTTATATATTCTAGAACATTAATCCCAATGGAGATTCTTTTGTATGCATATTGAATTTCTTTTCATACTTTTTCTATGTATTGTGGAAAAATCATTCCCACTTTCATGTTTTATGATGTCAGGTGCTAGTTGTCAACCCATGGGAATCAGGATCACCCTTCAGGATATGTTAGTACGATAATGGTTATCAATTTTGCAGTGTTCCCGAGCTGGTTCCTAACAATTATAATATACATGATCCATGGAAATGTTTTTTTATGATCAAACAAGTTAAATATAAGATGATATATGTTCATCTTATTTTTTTCATGAATAATACTAACATTACATGAGTCATATCTTTAGTGATTTTCTTAATTAATTCTTTCTGTGGAAATGAACATGTGATTGAGGGCTAAGTAAACATGATTAGTGTTGTTTCTTTATAAATAATAGTCATGTTACAGGTTTATATTTCCAGTGCATTCATGTGTGTATATATATATATATTTCTATAAGATAAAAATTAATTAATTCATTGATGTTGAATTTAATGTTTTATGAATCTATATTAGTTATTATATAAAAATTCTATTTATTGATTAAACATATTGATAATTTTCACATTATATATTTATAAGATGTGCACAAAAAGATAATTGGGAATAAATAGATGTTTTTCTATGATCATTATTTTCACTAGAGGTAAAAAAGTCTTCATGATATTCCTTTTATTAACATTGAATTCAATATATGTAATTTAATATTCTTGTTCAGAATAATTATTTTTTCGGGTTATAGATAATGTTTTAAATCATTTAGCGTATAAACGAAAAAAATATCTCGGATGACAAGAAAACTAGTGTAAACATATTAAAAGAACAAGAAAACTAATCAATAATCTTGTATAAGAAACTATATTTATTAAATGTATCATATAGATAATAAATCAACAAATTGATGTAAGTATTTAACAATAAATAAGAGAGTAACTGCATGAATGAGTTCTCATTTTAGAGAATAATATCTATAGAGTTAAATAATTTTAGTGAGTTTAGAGACCAACAATGCAATAAAAGTGTATCTGTTATTTGAGTTCTAGAATGTAGGTATCTGAGAAGATCAATGATTATGTATACTCATGGTGGAAGGTCATTTCAAAATGGAGTTGAAAAAACTAATAGCTCATAGAGGTCTATTTCGTTATAGATACAAACTCCAGGAATGCATAGTGTGAAGATGTATTTTCCAGTGGGTCTCTAGATCCAAATTATTATGTGACCCTACTTTGGTTTTCAATAACCAATCATGAAGGATACCTACTATGCACACCCATTTTATATTGATAACATAAATTATAATATGTAATTCAGGGGTTTGAATGTCTAACCAACAATAAAAAAGGAGTAGTATTTTATAGAAATAAAATATAAATATATTTTTTGGTTTTTTTATAATTCAATATGTATTTATATGAGGTGAGAGTGAGTTAATTCATCATGAGTGTATTGATGTTATAACTAGTCATATGGGTAGATTTTTGGAAGTGAACGTTTAAAAAACAAAAAAGGGATCACTTATTAACTTCTTCCCCTCTCAGTTTCCTCATCGATCTATTGGAGATTCATATATAATAATCACATTGATTGGTTTAAAAAGACAACAATCAAAAGGATTCCACACTATGATCTATGTTCCTTGAAAAAAAAACTCATAACCCAGAAACACCATGAGAACCACACATCTTGAATGTTAGGATACTCAAAATATGTGTCCAGAAATCACAATATAATCCTCTATGATTGTAAACACCACTATCCGAACAAAATATTCATTTACATGTTCAGAGAATATAACCCATAGAATATATTACAAAATAAAAATGATATATAAATTTAATGAAAATACATTAAAAATATAAAAATCTAACACCTTTGATACACCTCACAAAAATCATCCACAGTTATCTAAAAGAGTGACTCATCTATATATTAACCCACTAAAACCATCACATTAACACAACCATGAATGAAGACACAAAAACTTGTGATACGCTATATAATACTATGAAATTATATTTTTAAATTATATTATGAAATATTACATAGATCACAAATATTGAGGTCACACAAAAGAATATCAATAATCATATAAACATATTTATAGGATTAAGAAAATAAATATGTAACTGCTAGGTAAAACAGAATGAACTCACACCACATAGGGTAGGATGGATTATCTTTGATACCAATATATCATTTTGGTTGGGATAAAAAATTTTACGGATAGAGACTACAACAAAGGACATTTTATTTATCCAAATCCAAAAAATAAAATCTAATGTCTGGTCATGTCTAGAACTCCAGCCGAAAATAAGTGATCGGTTATAACCTACTAACCATAAGGTGAGATGGTTGAATAAGATGAACCTGAAGACACCAAATACATGACCAATGATTCAGTTCTGTGAAATTAAGTAGACATGTGTAATCACTGCATTATAGAATACAAAAATTTTGATGGAAAAAAAGTATCCAAGAAATAGGGATGAGTAATCTCCAATGGAGGAATATGATCTTTCCTATGATTAACTTCCAAAAGGACACATTAGGGGAATGAGTGGATAGATATTTTACTCTAAGGATATGGCCTTTTCAATTTACACAAGATTATACCCAAAAATAATCTAGATAGTTCTCAATTCTATAGAGGATTTTGGAACTATTCTTTCTTTAACTACGTCATCTTGAATTTATTTTATTGGCATATAATGAATTTAAAATATAGACCCGATTTCATTGGATGTTATTTTTATTCAATTGTGTTTTATGGTATAATTATGCCACAAATATTGTATGTTTAATTTAAAAAAAATCAGACCCCCAATATACTAAACAATGGTACCAAAACATCAATAGAATGAAGAGATTTCATATTTTTCTACTCTCCAACTGAATTAGGCTATTATTTTTTAAGCATTTTAAACGGATAATTACATATAGAGTGGGTAAAGATAAAATTTTGTAGAAATTTAATAAATCATAGTCGTATATACTACTATTTACAAGATTGTAAAATGATTAAAATCAATTAAATAAGTATATAACTAGAATGATTATATTATTTTTTAATTTTCATGATATTTTCACGTATTTTTAAGAACAAAAAATAATATTTGAGAGAGATATATATAATAAAAATTTTCAAAATAATTCTTAAAAAATATTTTGTTTCTTTTTTTATTGTATAGTTTTAATTGTTTAGTAAAATATAATTGTATATATGATAACATACCCTCCAACTTCAGTTCATCATTTAGATTCAATATCATTACCATTTATGTATTAAATTAAATTTATTTAATTCATTACTTCTTTACTGAAGGGATATCAAAGTGATGGAAAATCAATATAAACATTTTGTTGAATTAAAAGATTTATTTAGTTTCTTTTAATATTAAGTAAAAATATAATTAAATTCTCAATTAAAAGATAAATAATTTCTAAAAATGGATAGTTAATGTTATTGAATATTTATTTAAATGGAAAATGATATATAATATTCTAGAATAACTCTATATATTATATCATTTATTAATTCCATCAATTAATTTAAATAAATAATTATTGTTTTTCTAGTATTTTGTAAAGTCATTCTCAGTCAATTGGATTAATTAGATATTCTACAAAAATCAGCCTTAGTAAAACCTAATTCCAAAAAGAATTTTTTTAATACTTAATTAATGGATTAGGTTTCCACAAATTCATGGTATATGATTTTGTTATTTCTACTTCCCCACTCCAAATTAGTATTATTAGAAATTTATTTATAAAACCATAATGAATGAATAAAAAAAATAATCAATAGAAACATGATTACCAAATGGAGATATTAAAAAATAAATAACTTTATTAAAGAGTTAATTTATATTTATGTCTTAATAAAATTAAATTTAGAAAAAAAAAATTAAAGAAAGTAGATAAGGAATTACAATGTCCAATGCATCAACCCAGTAAAGGGACTTATCCAAATAGTTATTTATTAAATCAACGTAGTATTATACTTAGAGATATCACTCGGATCGTCTATAACTTTTCCATCATTCAGTAATATGATCGGTTTCACTATAAAATCTCCTTAAGAGATCTATTTTCAAAACCTATTCTCATTGTTCTTTATTATCTATTATTAAAATCAAGGAATATTTTTATACATGAATTTTGTCACGTAGAGTCCTAAATAAATCTTCAAAATAATTACTAATAGATTTTAATAATTATATTTGAATCTATAGAGTGTTTATTAGTTTTCATGAATGTTATTGTAGATCATATCCCACAATGATTGGTATTATTATGGATTTACATGACATGGCTCTAGTGGGTGCTTTATGAATGTCACTGATCCCATTTTATCACATTATAACTGTGACATTTTCTAATCAACTGAGGTATTTCTCCTTATGGTAAAAAAATTAATAAATAAAATATAAATTCTCTAAAAATTAATATTTCATGTATCCCACATAGATTTTGTTCTATATTGTTTGCATGAATATATATATTCATATATTGCTTATATTTTATGTCTCTATTTTAAAAATTCTATGTTATTTTTATTTTTAGTACTTGAAATTTTCAAATAATATTCTTTCTTGATATTATATTATAAATCACAGTAGATTCATATTCCCCATAGTTGACATTATGATTTCATTATAGAACAATGATTTTCATGTTTCAATTAAAAAATTGACCATCCAATATAGTCTTCCACAATGTCAACAATTGTAATAAAAAATAAAATCATAACTACATCGATAATTCTACATGGTCAACCCTAAAATAATCCATGGGTGTGATAATTTTTATATATAATTCATGGAAAGTATTTTAATGAATCATATAAGAGAAAAAACTCATTTATGAGTCAAAGAAGAAATTTATTTCCCTAAAATACTCAAATACACCAAAAATTTTCAAATCACATTAACTCATCTTTTATACAACTAAATATTATAATATAATGAATTAAATTTATCTAATTGGAGATTTCACATTTATGAACTGAAAAACATTATAAAGTGAAATTGTAAAATATAAAAACATTATTTATCATCTTAACCAAACATTCTTTATATTTAAATTTTATATTAATAAATATAAATGAACGCATCTAATGTCACTTATTTATGTAAATGAGTAAATATCATGTCATTCAAAAAAAAATATAAGTGTATCTTACATAACATGTATAAGTATGATAAGGTTCTTCCTTTTTTCAATCATGATCATTGGATCTTACTTAATTCACATCATATAGGTGTACAAATATCATAATGATTAACACAAACATGCCACATGATCGAAATCATTCCAAACCATCCTATGTTTAGACTAACATAAATTGTTTTATAAGAATGGTAATAATATGTGTCTTTTCCAATGAAAAATTACATATTATCCTCCAATAATGTATTTTATTATAAAATTTGATCCACTAGTATAGTGAATTTATAATTTGGTAAATTCCATTCCGTATATGTAATTGGTTATCTGGAATTAGAAATATCATTTTATAACTAATGGGGTAAACAATTTCTCGGTATAAGAGCCATAGGTCACATAAAAATAAATATTCCAACATAGCCGATAAATATCCCAGGAAATAATTATTAGAGATAACTCTAATTCAAATATATTGGGGTTAATTACCATTTTATTCATTAACATAAGAATACCCAAAAACTGAAAAAAAAATTAATGACACATTTCAAATAATATGATACCTTTTTAAAATTTGAAATCATATTTAAGAATTCTTGTCAAATCCCAAATAGGAAATAATATCTATAATATAAACTTGGACGAAACAAGAAACCTATCCTGAATATATTTTAATAGTATTTTTTATAAAAGATACATTTTCATGTAATAATAGTCTCATAACATTGTGAAACATGCTACAGCATTATGTATGCGTCTAATAATATTTTCCAACAAAACATATTTTGTGAGAATTTATCAATATAGAAAATAAATTTAAGAATGGTTAGATTTTTTATTCATAACATTTATGATTAAAACATCAACATTATATTATGTTTTATTTACTAAAAAACATATAATGTTATAGTTTTAATGAAATTTAACATTTTTAACATCATAGAACTATTTAAAAATATACACCCTCAATATATATTAACATTTCATTGAGATCGTTTATTGGATAATTAAAATATTTCTCTTTAAAATGATATCATTCATTACTTATATATCTAGAACAGATTTAGGATATGAGATATTTTCAAAAATAATAACTAAAATATAGTAATTTTTTATTACATTTTAAGCATATTAGTTTTTAAATATACATCCCACATCCTCTTAGAATCTAAATTTTTGATATATATTAATATTATATTAAAAATCAATTTTGTTAATGAAAAAAATTAAATATTTTTTTTAAAATTTAATTAAAAAAAGTATATATTTTAAAATTTAATATAAATAAATTTTTTATTGAATATAAAAATTCTTATCATTTCATTGTCTGAAATATTTATACCATATGATTGAATAAAAAATTATAAATACCAATTTTATAATATGATACTGTAAAAATATTAAAAAACATTATGATAAATATTGAATTATATAATCATTAATATTTATCATATATTCTATGAAATAATGAAACTTCCTTAATTTTATTGTACATTTTGGTGTTTTGAAATTGGTTACATATCTTTATAACATATCTCACATCACTATATGTCACTTTTTAGAAAAATAAATAATAATCTTGTAAAATATACTAAATACAATTATTTATGGGGAAAATTTCAATAATGAAAAAAAGATTGAAGAATCGATAGATTTTTGATATATAACTCATATTTTTAATATTGGTAAAATATATTCAACCTCATTTCCTTCCTGACTCAAAATGATCTAATGTTAACAAATTATGTTGTTTCTAACCTATATTATTTCTTATAATATTTTATCTATAATCATGTTATATTATTTTACATAATTTTAATTTTTTTCATTAGAATCATTTGATATGAAATATAAATATAACTCTTTATAATGATATCTTTATGTAATAACATTTTCGTGACATATTTAGTATTAAAAAATGATTTAAAATCAAAAAATGTAACCATTTATTTTTTATATTAAATATAACTATGTTCAAATATATAACATCATAATATTATAAATAATGTTTTCTATGTATAAATATATAATATAGAAAATTAATATGTTTAATTAAAATAAAACCATTCTCCTTTAATAAGAATAACTACTTAATGAAACATCATATATCAAATAAAATTTAATGAGTTTAGGAAAAGATCATTGAAATGTTAGTACTTATTTATAAAAAAGGACCATATATGGGTCATAGGAAATTTTTTCAAACATATTTTAATATATTACGTTGATAAATCTATGTTATCATGGATAAATACATCATTTTTCAATTTTTTTTCAAACCACCTTATCAAATGAATCGAAACATAAATAATTTTAAGGAAAAATCATCTTATTTATTGATAACAACCATTTTTTGACTAATAATTTATAATTTCACATAAAAGAAAATCATATGATATACACATAAAATTTAATAATTATACTATTTTTCAGAATTTATGTATTTAGATTAAGTTATGTTTAACTAACTACATTGTACTATAGATTACTAGTATAATGTCTTAAAAATTTATAAATACCTTATAATTTATTGATAATTCTTCAATATTTCATTAATATTATATATCCCTATATTATCTCTCACGTCTAATGGTAATAGTAGTTCCCCATTATGATAATAACATTGATATTCCATGATGATATTTTCATTCATATTTTTTTCTATAGTGGGAAATGATGTATTTTTTACTATATAGTGATTCATTTAAATAAGTTAATAAGGCTTCATATCATTAATTTTTAAATGTGTAATATTATATATGACATGCTATAAAGAGAAAAAAAATCCTATAAGAATTCCATCTGTTAATTATATATGTTATATTATAATCATTTAATGTTTGTACGGATCCATTGACTAAAGACTATTATTAATTCATATCATGTGTCAAATAATTTTATTTATTGAAGAATATTTTCAATACATAGGCTCACAATAAGGTAGGATACATTGGTTTAATCGTTAGTGATATTTCATTAATGAATAAATTAATAGATTATTTCTCCCTTCCAATTTTGGATGAAGATATCAAAGAACCATTATTTGGAATAAAAATATTAAAAGAAAATTAATTGGTCATTATAAATTAATGGGTTCATTTCACATAGCTAAAGAAAAATATATTGAGAACATAGGTTAACAATATTAGTATGACACATACATTATTTCAGATATCATGACAATGATAAAATATTACACCATGATTGTTCCTTTGTAGTTATTATCTTTGTGCCATTATTTCATTATAATATTTTTCCATTATGTGTTGTTAGATGCTGATATTTGATTTTCAGAAGTCCTACCTAATTATTCCAATGATGATTCCATGAGGGTCAAAAACCATGTATTTATATTGATCTTTGTAAAATTCTATTTTTTATTTAACTATTTGAATAAATAATATACTAAAGAGATTGTAATAATTAATATTTATAATTTTATTGGTCAAAAATAACCTTTCCGCATCAACATTTTAATTTAAATTTATGTTTGAGTTGAAAAGTGAATAAATATTTATCCATAATACCATTAAATTGAATAATTATTTATCACTTATTTTAATTAATTTTTTTTTAAAAAATTATATTAACAAAATCCAAAAATTATTAATTAATTATTTTTTCAAATGCATATTATTTATTTATAAATTTTTATTTGAGAAAAAATAAATAAGATAACTATTTAACTTTATAAAGAACTGTGTATATAAAAAAAAATATTCATTGAATATCGTTATGTTTATATTTAATTATTTATCCGATAAAAATTAAAAAATTAATTCATGGGATAATGCATTCCTTGTGAGAGAATATAATTATTTAAAAAAATGTAACATTTAATATTTGATAACTGGATTTTTTGAAACTATAAATATTAAAACCCAAGTTTTATATATTTATGTTTTATATTATTCTTTAAGGTTAACCTCGTGTGACGTAGATTCTTGTGAAAAAAATCATTCATTTATAGATACTTCGCTAGAATAGTGAACGCCCTTATGGATTCTCTAATGTGTTACAGGACTCCTCACACTCCTATCTCTCTTTCTCTGAAGATCGAGATAATAAGATGTTTGATCTATAAGACCAAAGGATGACTCATTGTGATCAACACTAAAGGTTCATGACAAATGGTATGTTCATTATTAACCCAAATAAATTTATTGATGTTACAATATCGAGGATCAATTATAGGTCACTACTAGAGGGATTATAATTTGTTTCCTCTTAGGCAAAATATGGTTAACTCAAATAATGTTATAACTATCACAAAAAACATCCGATAATTTACTAAGTATTGTGGAATATGATTAGACTATTTACTTAATTATACAATTAACAAGAATTATCCTCACTCTAGTTTTGGAATGATTTTTTATTAATTTTTATTATTTAGTTATCATACATGACACTATATTTCCTTTTATAATTATATATTCATTAGTTATTTTGAATCCCAATAGTTTGGAATGGACTCGATCCACTTATATTATTCAAAAAATCCAACAAGATTTATTAGAAGACGAAATTTAAATTTTGATTTATATAATATTTATGACATTTACCATGATCATGATTTTATTTTGGTTTCCATTATTAATTTGTAATTTTAAGATAACATGTTCAATCAATATCATATTAACAAGATAATTCCAAGAATATGTGATGAATTATTGGATATTCCATCCAAAAGTGTTGGGGATCCTGGCTACACAACCTGATTACATACCATATATCCTTATTGAATGTATTGTAATTTATATCAACCACATAAAAATGTGGATTCAATTTTATTAGAATATAATGATGAGTGTCATTATAAATCATGAAATTACATCAGTTTGAGATAGTATGGGTGGATCAAATTTATCTTTGACACATATCAGGTAACTTTTCTATAGGTCATGTAATTCCATCACAACATGGTGGATATGTGGTCAACATACACTGTGCATAAGTTACTACACTATGTTTTAATTGATTACACTCACTATGTTGTCTTCCATCATATAAACATAGTGCATTATGAATACTGGACATGTAGTCAGAGAAAAATCTTTGTAACAAGGTATAATCCCACAAGGATTTCCCAACAAGTCACTAATAATGTAATATGGGATGGGTATAAATGTATTGTATAATATGTAGTTGGTTATGATGTTCTGTATTTCATATTTTTTTAGCTATAGTACACGCTAATATAGGTTTTAAACTATATTAATCAATATATTATTTATACTAAAGATAGGTATTTCCAAGAACATGTGTCACACTCTCCATATTCAACAAAACGTGTCACATTCTCCATGCTCCATGCCCCTCCTACGCATCGCTCGGGTTACAATCCCCCCCAATATCACCCCTCCCACTAACGATTTCCCTCCAGTGTTCCTAGGGTTTCCACTAAATATTGATGTCTCCCTTCACGAATCTCTTCTCTAGCCACGCCACATGGCACCGCGCCTGTGATTCTGCTTTAAGTAACCTTGCCAATATCTCCGTCCAACTCGGTATCCACATCAGCCTAGATACCTCCTCGAAACCCCATTCCAATTGCACCGCTCATGATTTCCCTCGCTGGTCCTTGTGTTCTCACTGAATAACGTCGACTCCCTCCCTGACTATCCTCTCCTGCCTCACCGCGCCACGCCTCCACCTCTGACCCCATCCCTAACCTCTCCTTTCACAAGGGTAACTACATCATCCGCGATACCTCCTCCAAACCCTGCTCTAATTCCACCACCATCCTCGACCTCAACATATCTTCCTAACCAACTTCTCTTCATTCCAAATCCGACTCTTTATCACAACCCAAATTTTTTCTATCATGTAATTTTCAATTCATACCTGTGATGATTTTCCTATTCCAAAACCTAAATTCTCGATTCTTCCCACCACATTGTCCACAGAAGGACACTGTTAACAGTTCTCCAAGATTTCGACCTTGATAAGCTCATGCTTTTGATGGCTCGTCTTCTACTAAAGTATCTCCTACCTAACTTAATTTCAAGGACGTATTTTGTTATTAATAAGTTTTTTCCCTTAATTTTTGAATAATTTAATGTTGGGTTTAATATTATGATTAAGAAACATAGTTTCTCTTCTGGAATTCTCATATCTTTTCACATTAATTTTTATGGCATGATTCTGGATGATATTTTTTAAAATAAAAATATTTCACAGCGGTTTATTTTGTTTTCTGAGTTTATACTAATTCTGTCTTCTTTTGGTTTCGGACATTGATATCCATTCCAATAAATTAATTTATAATGGGTTCTTTATAATTCTTTTAAATATCCATGATGGATATGTACTATATTTCTGCGTTTTTTTACTATATCCATTTGGGTGTTCTGTAATTTGTTTTTATTGGTTTGTTTCCCAAATTGATTTTATAAAAATCATGTCATGGGGATAATATGAGTTAATAAAATTTCAAGTGAAGATGTGTTATGGATATTAAAATTTTATTTGTTTCTTTGAAATGTTATAAAAAACATAATAAAATAACTGTTTTTGACAGTAGTTAATAAAAAATCTTTACAGAATAATAATAAAAAATAATATTCATATTCATCATAAATGATATCGATTTTGATTGCGAAAAACACTTACATGTATTCATTAAATTCATTTTATGTTTACTCATGTGTCTATAATTTTATATCATCATATATACATTTATATTTTGTATGTACCACATCCATGAACCTGGTTATACGACATCTCTATATGGAATATTCAAACAATTTTCTACTTCAACACATCCTCTCCATGTGGAACCAAAGGTACTTGAATTCTCTATTCACTATAATTTTTTTGCATTGAAACTACTTATTAAAATTTTCTTTTTTATACATTGATCAATTTTTTCAGATACATCTTAGGACCCAAATATTAAATTTTAATGTGGTCCACTAAATGTACAACTATTACATAATTTTTTATATATTACAAATGTGTTATTTTGTTTTTTAAATACATATGATTCTCCTTGTAATTCAATTAATATATATCACCTTTTTAAATATTTTAACACCAAATTTCCATTGTGGATATGTAATAATATTTCAATGTTGTTTTTACACAATTCATTTGGGAGATTTATCTTCCATTTTTTATTGGTTTTTTTCTCACAATGATTTTACATCAATCACGTCATGGGGATGATACGAGGTAATGAAATTAAAATTTCATTTTTGTTATTGATATTAGTTTTTTTATAAAATGTTATAACAAACGTAATAATAAAATAACCATGTTTTAAAACTATTATTAAAAAATTTTCACAACATAATAATGATAAATAATTTTCATATTCAGGATAAATGGTGTCGATTTAGATTCTAAAAAAATCTTACACATATACAATAAATTCATTTTATGTTTACTTCACTGTCTATAATTTTATATATTCCTATTTACTATAATATTTTGTACGTACAACTTCCAAGAACATGGATATACTATAACTCTTTGTTCGATATTCATAAAAATTTGTTTGTTCAACACATCCTCTCCATTTGAAGCAAAAGTTACTTGGAAACTCTATTAACTATACTTTTTTTATTTCAAATATCTTATAAAATTATCACTACTATATTTATATCTTTTTTTTCTTCAGATAACATATGAATCAAATATTGAATATTTTTTGTCATCCACTGAATTTACAAATATTACATAATTATTTATATGTTACAAATGTATCCTTTTATTTTTAAAATTCCTTTGTTTCCCCATGTAAACTAGTTAATTTATATGACTACATTTTTGTAAAAAAATTACACTAAAACTAACATCGTTGAATATTATTCCAACATCATGCTCACATATACATCTACAACAGATAAATTAACATTATCTTTTATTTTATCCGCATACAGTAAATAATTTTTTATACCTTCTCTACGTTTTCTCTGTTACTAAATTATCAGTACTTATCTTTGCTTATGAAATTATATTCTTCTATTAAAATATATCTAAATTTCCAAATTATCAATTACCTTATCAATTTCATTTGGTTTTCCAACCATTTTGTTTGTTGATTTCATTTGATGATGTCCATATATTTTGGGGTGTTTCTTTAGCTTCAATTCATTAAGCTGTATTATTTATGAATGCTACAATTCTTCCTTATATTCAACTAACAATTATTAAATATCACAATAAAATAATTAGATATATTTCTTCCCAAATACGTTTTATGACTAAAATATTAAATATTTGATGGAATCCACTAAATGTATAGGTATGTCCTAAAAATATATGATGTCACAATTGCAATTTATCTCATGTATTCACTACTATATTTTTTCCATTTACTCTTTTCCATAACTCATAAAAAGCTCTCTTTTAATTTGTGGTTGGAATTTATTACTTGACATACACGATTGTAAACATAATTTTGGAATCCAATGGATATAGAGTACAACCGATGGTGACTGGTCACAAAGAGTCAATTTCAAATATTCTATTTGATAATAATGTTATTTGAATTTTAACAATAGCTACAAAAATGATATCTTCTTTAAAAGAGGTATAGATATATAATTTTTTACATTATTTAAGTATAATTCTACTTTAAATAAAGAATCATTTTCATTAATTTTATATACAAAATAAAAATGAAGTTGGATTTCATATAAAGTAAAATACTTTTTGGTGGAAAAGAGTTCTATTAACTATTGAAATAGTATATTACAACATTCTGAACTATCATCATTTATAAGGAAAAACACTTATAAATAACTCTATGTTTTAAATACTGAAATTCATTTCAACAATTATGACAACGAATTCGAACACAACCACATACCATAGTTTTAAAATTATTGAATCAAAGATATAAATAATTGACATTTTAATATTTCCTATCTATATTTTTTAGGAGTATAAAAGCAGTGGATGTTTTTGATGTGATTCTAGTGGTTTTGCTTCTGTAATATCAACCTTGCAGCTTTCATATACCTAGTTACATAAGTGTGTTATTAATGAAATGATATTTTTATGAAAAAATTGAATTGAAAAATTATAATTATAATTCTTTGTCTAATAATATAATGCAGTACTATTTGTTTTTCGATTTCACCTATAAATTCCAGGTATTGAACACATATTCAACTAACATAAAATGTTGAACTCGTTCTACAGAAGTTAGAATTTCAAATAAACCTAATGGTACATCTGATAAATTTTTGAATAATAGGTGTGATATGCTATTCAGCATACATAAACTGACATTTTTGGATGTCTCATAATTCATCTAGACATAATAGTTATACAGTACAATATATTTTATGCACAAATTAGTGATATGGTATTGAGACTCATCATTTTAGTGATTAGATGTATATGGTCATTTAACAGTAATGTTTTACTGAAATTATTATATATAAATCATGTCGATGATGGTGATCATATTCTCTACCATATTTTTCTTCTAGATATAACTCATGATGATGGTGGGAGTAGGATGTTCTATAAGATTAAGAAGATCAGTAGATGGATAATGTTTCAAACCAATCCCTCCACTACTATAGGTGGTCTATTAAAAACTCATGGTGCCATTTCCAGGACGATATGATGATGCATACATGGGAGGTACAAGATTTTTTGTTTCTTGAGATAGATTCAGGTATGATACATGTATTCTCTTCCATCGGGTTTCAGGGTTTTATTTACGCTAGATATGATATTCTGTTTCATAAAATAACACCTGATTTTGTTCCCATGTTGTACTGAATGAGGAACAATGAATACCCTTCAATATCATCGATATATCTCATGATCCTGATACATGTATATTTTTTGGATCATTGATAGGAATATTTTTTTAGATGAATTATTGACATATGCTTTCTCACCCAACCGATCCGGATAACCGGGTCATACTCTTTAGTGTAATTGCATCCTAAAAAACACAACCTTTTAATCTAGAGAATCTACAAGAATCCTTTACCCACTGTTGGGTGTCTTCAATTTAAATAAATTTACCTTCTATCAAGATGAAATTGCTTCCAAAGTGGTCATGAGGAGTTTTTTTCAGACTTATTTGTTGAAATAGAAATTTCATAAGTGATTTGGAATGGATTTGGTGGTTCCACAGGTCACCTATATAAGAAGCTACAGGAGACCCAATTTTTTAAAATTTTGTTTTAAGGGTCCTACAGTAACTACTTCGAAAGGTATGTTAGACCATTCATCGTAATGGCCAGTTTTTGGTGTATCTATTTTAAAATGATGAAGGACCTCTTAAATGATATGATAGATAATTCATCTTTATATAACATGATATCTCACTGAAATAGTCTTTTAATTGTGTACTATTATATTAAGAGTCATAAATTTCACATCCAATGATAATCATATTCATACAGTGATTTTCATATTGCAGGTTTAGTTGATATTCATTGGAAGAACACATGATCTTTAAACATCTTCTTCAATTCATTTCGGATTTTTAAACAAATATATTTTAACCAACCTGGTATCCTTCCCATCTATAATGTGTTTTCATTTTCATTGTATATTAATCTTACCATCGTAGGTGAGTTCCCAGTTCTCTATAATTTATATTTCTATTGATTCAAGTAAATACTTCATCCTCTATAATTTCACATATTTATTGAATCTAGAAATATTTTTGTATCATTAATCTTATAATCGTAGGTGAATACTCAGTTCTCAATAATCTGCATTTCTATTGATTTAGGTAAATACTTATTTCTATCTAATTTCTTATACTTATTAACTTTTTCAATAATTTTATTTCATTTATAACTATTTCAGTTTGTTTTTCTTGTATTTATATTTATCTTCAAAGTCATATTGAGTTATCTATGATCATTATATTCATATTTGAGTTGAATATATCATTGGCATGGTGTAATCGTATAAATCGTATAGTATCCAGCATTATATGGATTAAAAAGATAAATTTTTTCAATTAATTAAACCATTTTGGTTTTCTTTGGTATCAACTAAAGAAACTATACAATTTCTTTTTCCCACCTTTCATTCTTCTCCTTTCCTGTTTCCTCCTTTTCCTTCTGACACGTCTATTTTTTATTATTTTTCTTATGTTCTCTTTATAACCACTTATATTTTTATCTAAATTTCTTGGCCTGCATCCAATCCCTGTTCATACCATAACACCAATATTTTGATTGTAGTAAATAATATCTATTAGTGAATGTATTTTATTTCTTCTCTTGATGGTTGATAATTATATTTTAGTGAACATGAACTAATTTCATTAGGTGGTTTGGATAGGATAAACTCGTACACTTCATCTTTTTCATTACGACTTTGTTCAGTCAAATTTTTTAATTAAAGGGAAATATTATATTTAAGTGAAAGTATTCTTATTTTTTATGTTCCATTACATTATACCTTGGAACAACAAGTAGAATATTTTTATCGACAGGTTTGCTTCTTTATTTTGAGGTTTTCCTACTCTATGTTTTTATGATTAATCTTTAGTGATATGTGTGTGTTGAACTTTGGTAACGATTTCCTTATATATAATCAGATTCGATGGTCGTCCTCTACTTGATTTTATTCGAGGTTATGATTTCCGAAGATTCTATGCTCCTGAATAAATATAGTAAGAAGAGCAGTTAGAGAATAGTTTGTTAATTCTAAGCATTATCGAGATTTAATTACACATCAATGCAGAGGATTTCAGTACTTTTACAATTTAATATTTTTTTTGTTTTTTTGTAGATTTATTGTTTTATCTCTATTATCAGCATGCTTCCCATGAAAAGCAATTCATGTCAAGGACTATATTTGGGACAATTTTTTGTCATGGGACTGAAGAAATATAAACCATACATTCTATGCAATTTATATTAATAGTTACTGATGAGGAATTTTTGCTACATGTGAGTTATGATATGGATGAAAAAATATAAGATTTATTCAAATATGATAGTTTTAGATACTTACTCCCCCACATTTTTTTATCTTTCACTCTTTATTCCAGTGCACTCATTACTGTTCTTGTCATTGAAGTTGAAAATGAAATCAAATTTATATTCTCAAAATTTCAAAATTCATATAATTTTAATCTATCTGTTATAATTATCAACAAATTAAATGTTGTCTCCACATTCTATGCACTCCTATTCCATTAACACACAACATTAAATTATTATTAAAAAATATTCAATATTATGTTTTCTTATCAACTGCTATAAATTCTAATCTCTCATTAAAATAAAAACCAGTAATTGAATAGGCGAAGAAATAGCACGAGCGAGTACTGGTTTTATTTAATTCAATTAATTATATCATTTATAAAACAAACAAAATCCATTTTTTGAAGAATATATTCAATTCAATATGGTTTAGAAAATTTTAATTTTAAAAACAATGTCAACTAATTTTTAGGAACTACATGCCTTATAGTCACCATAAAAAACATGTAATTTACATGTCCATTTAAAGAAATATGGGTCATATAGGTAGATGTATGTAATATTTCAACACACATAGAGTTTTGAACCTATACTAAAACATGTATATTCATGTTTTATACCTATGTCACATGGTATGTATGCTACAAACTGTGTTTGTACAAAGGATATGTATGAGTTTGACAATATGTAATTTAAAACATTACACTCTATGTTGACTCTAAATACACACAATGTAATTTAGTTAAATAAATTAAATTAAATTAATTTTTTATTTTGAATTACAGAGGATTCGAATCTAATTTATCCATAAATTTTTTAGATTAATAGTAATAATGTGGTATTAAATAATTGATTAAAAATTATAATTAATTCAAGATAAATTTACCTTAACTGAAATTTTAATTTCAAATGAATGTTATCATGTATGAATATAATGTTTTTGCATTTCTATGATTTATGAGGATCAAATATAGACCAATATATATTTTGAGACTCAATTTAATATAATATTATTGATATGTTTTATTATATATTAATTTTTTTATATAAATATGATAGCCTAGGAGTAATCAATACCACCATCACAATGTTATACCTATGTGTCCTTAATTTATTTTATTTATCCCATACTCCTAGTTCCCCTAACCTATTTGGGAGTTTAAAACATGTACTAGATGGAGAACCTATAAGAGGAGGTAGATCAAAACCAAATGATAGGGAAAACAAAATAAGAACAAAAAAAATTAGATGGAGGAAAATTGAAACTCAAACTAAAACCATCACAAAGTTTTTTCTCTTGTTTCAAATATTTATCACTGATATGATAAATTAATCATTATAATTCTCATTAGTATGCCTCTTTATTTGAATAAATTTTTAGATGTGTGGTATATATTTTATTATATAAATTCATGATTATAAGATAATTATATTAGATCACATTGAATATATATGACAAAAGAATATTCATGATAATGGATGGTAAATGGATTATTAAAAACATATTTTATCCAAAATTATTAAATTATTTAGGTAAAAAAATTAAAAATTTAATATTCATGTACAAGAAAATATAAAAAATATTAAGAATTCTTTTCCAAATTCAATATGTAATGATTAAGAAAGTAATATCCACTATACATGTTAATAAGTCCAATATTTTAGGTGTTGGTCAAGACATTATTAGTGAATCATTTTAATAATTTGGGATTCAAAAAAAATATAATGGGTTGATATTACATCTTATCATGCATTCCCATATTCTGTTTAATAGAAATATAGAGGAAAAATTGTTTTAGGAGATTCATTTAAGGATTTTAATATTAGAGAGTCCACTCAATAGATCAAGGTTCTAAATGCTAGATGTTAATAAAGTTTTATAAATAAAAAACTTTTTATATTATTAATATCTATTGTATGGGTTATGAGAAGGAAAATATAAACAAATTCTACAATAATTTTCATTTGATATGACATTCTCCATAATATTTTGAATGATATAGGAACATAATTAAATAATGGTAAAAGAAGAATATAATTAAGATATTTCATATCATAATTTTCTCATTTAATATAAAGTAATTAAATTTTCTTTTTTAGTAGAAAAAATTTTATTTAACATGATATTCTTATGTTCTATACTATATAAATCTAACCCCATAACTATTATTAACTTCTATTAGCGGTTCTAGAATGAGACTATTATATTAGACCAGGAATAGAAACATTACCTGTTCGAGTGTATTTTTTAATTTCTTATCAATAATAACAAATGTTTAATAGATCTAAATCTATTAGATACCTTAGATAAATGTGTTTTCATTCATGATAATGTGTTTTCATCCATTATTGATCAATTCGAAATTCCACTTGAGAAAAAAAGATATATATATCATGCTGAAGAATCTCTATGAGATATATTAGGAGATACCAGGACATGATTATATTCAGATATCCATGAATTTTATTACCTAAAAACATAAATAGGGTAGAGTAGAAATACCATATATAAAAAAAATTAATAAAATCATTGAATATCTTGAAAATATAGCATTTAATATTCATGATGAATTGTACAATGATTTCATTTTTACCTCACTCCCGTATATTTTCTCTATATTTTTTTAACATTTTAATAAAGATAAAATTATGAAGTCTCCCACATGTCACCCTATATTTATTGAACAGGAGTTAAAGGACATTATTTATGAAAATACTTATATAATTATAGTAAATAAGATAAACATAAAAGGTGAAGGTCTAAAGACTAACAACAAGTAAAAAATTCATCACTAAAATGCCTAACCAATAGGATTATGATCAATTGGAATTCAAGGGATTATGTAATAATTTATTTTAAATATTTATGGAACTAAAAAATGAATATGAAATTCACCCCAAAAAATACTTAAGTGGAATACTATTTTATTTATTATAGTAATATTACTATTTATAGATATTTTCTTTTTTGAGAGAAATTATTGTGATAAAATGTGTATATAAATATATTAAACATGTATATCAAAAAATATTTACATGATTTGAGGTGGATATCTATGATTCTGATAGAGAAACACACTCTATGGTAGAAATTAGAGATAACCACATCACACATCCAATATTATCGATCTTTATCTTAATGGAGTATTTTTATAAGCATCGAATAACAAAAAATTTATTTCTATTTATAATCTAGATATGGATGAATTTGTTTTCAAATTAGGAAATAAAAACTACTAATTATACAAATATTGTAATAGTCATTATGTTTTGGAAGATAAGTTCAACATTTTGGAAATCGATAATGAGTTGAGTACACATTACTATAATCATGCCTAATTACTGAATAACTTGTTAGGATATGTAAATTGAATGACCATAGAAAAACTATTTCAAGGAGTATATTTTCATTATTTAAACTAAAAATATTTGTACAATGGCATTGCTATTGAAAAAGAAAAATGTCAAAATCTCCATTTATGGGGAAGCATAAAAGGGAAACATAGTGTAACATCAATGTCAATGGTATACTCTCAATAAAATTTTCTTACTTTATTATTCATGTTCGGAGGTCACCTAGTATGAAATGGGATTTTTATATAGGATATTAATATGGGTTATGGTTGCAGAAACAAATAATTTTATGAAAACGATTCAGTACATGAAAATATTAACGGGTAAATGCTATGTTTTTTTCTCCACATGTGAAAATATTTAGGTAACAAATTTTTTTAACTTTAGGAATTGCTTTCTATATATTTTAGTCATATCTATCACTTTTAATCAAACATAAAACCATATGAGTTCATGTTGTGAATAAATAATTAAAGATGTGAATAAAATTTTCAAAATGTGTTTTAATATGATAAAATTCCAAATCATAACTCATTTTGCAGGTTATATATCACTCAATTAATGGGGTTCTTACCTATATTTTGGGGTTTCTTATTCATTTACAGGTTCCTCCATTTGGAATTTTACCTCTATTATAGTGGGTTTATTACCTTTTAGTTAGTTTATTTTTTATGCCACCAAACCTTTCCTGACCTCTTGTTTATTAAGTGTTGTTGGGGTGTATTTTTTGAATATTTTATTTGTATGTGTTTAGTATAGATTATATATATATTCCAGAGTGTATTTTTCTTCAGGACCCTAGTTTTGTTGTCGTTGGTGATGTAGTTCATGAGTATGTAAAGAGTTGTATTGATCTAACAAAATTGTTGACATTTTTTTGATATGTTATTGTGAGAAGTGATAATTTATGATAGGGACTCAAGTTTTTTAATTAAAGTACTCCTTGTTTTTTGGGTTGTGATGATCCCATTGAGCAATGTGAGTAACCCAACCATGAGGTACATTTCTCCTACTATATCATTTTTTATAATATAAAATTTTTCCCATTTCAAGTCTATAAATTTTCAACGTAATTGGAATTATTGATTAATTTATTTTCGTAAATGGGATTGTAAGAAATCATGGATTTTACCATTATTTGTTAACATAATGGTTTTTTAAAAATGTATTTTAAAATGAATTAATTAATGAGATTTAAATGATGATTTATATGGGAAGAGGGTGGTGTTTAATTTAGTAAAAGTTTATGAATTGTGTAATTAATATGATAAATAAAGCATATGATAGACTTGGAAACTATGGTTGAGTTTTAAATATTTGGACTTGACTAATGTTATTAATTATGGTCTCATTTTGGGTGTGTGTATATTTTTTAAAATGTCATTGTTTGGGTTTTATGACATGATATAAATTTTCATGGATTTAGTTTCTTGGTTATTATTTTGTTCCATAGACTTGAGTCATTGGAAATGGTAACATGGCCTGAGAACTACTCTATTATTATGTTATAATTTTTCTATCAATACTAACCTGATTTTCTCCATGAAATTTATTTCATTATGTTATATCTTTTAACTCTATTTTATTTGATATAACAATTTTTTATAAGCTTATGATATTGTTTTTGGAAACTATTTTACCATGATTTTATGGATATATGGAAAAATGGGGAATCTTTTACCATGATTCTGATATTAAACTATTTAAATTATTATCATGAATGGTTTTCTATAAATATACCATATTGGTATAGTTTTATAGAGATATGATATTGAACATTTGTGTAGGAACATACTAATCTTGGTAGAAAAAAAAGAACGATTACCTCATGAATGTGTAGAAAGGGAGTTCTATTTTGAGATAGGAAAAAGTTAATGATCCATTGTGAGGAAATGTGGTTTATGTTAGCTAGTTATGTGTACCAGGTGGTGAGATGGTGGGATAATTCATGGATATAAAATAGAGTTGTTATTTCCTATTTTTGGTCGAATTTTAGTTGTCATAAATGTATGCTGTATTTTTTTTCTTTATCATTGGTAGTATCACACATGAATTTTTTTTGTGGATTGTATCTCTCTATATGTTCCTTCCACTATTTCCTTTCAATTCTTATTTTTAATATGTGTATTTTGTTTTTACCTTAAGTAGAAACAACTGATTTCTTTTTTTTTTTATCTTGGGGTTATAGTCTCTTGCCTAGGGGGGATCGGTAATGACCTTATGGCCTGTGGAGAATCAGTCCAAATACCATATTATTTGGAATCCCAAGTTGGTTATTTACATATGTTGTATAAGATATGTTTATCCTTATGTTTCCATGTCTTGAGATGTTTTATTGACTAGATATAGAATTACTAGAACATGATTGATATGTTATGGTGAGTGTCTGTATAGATCCTAATGTGAAGGTCCTCATGTTTTAATTGGTTGTTGGGATGTGTGTTTCTTGTTTCTAGTTTTATCTATAATCAATATTATTTCTTGGTCTTTTCTTGTTTGAATTGAGAATATCATGTTGTCTTGTAATTTTATTCTCTTTCTTTATATAGATTAGTACCTTGGAGATGTCTCCCATGGGTCCAAGAGGAATGTTTATTGAGTGATTCTCCTCATGGTAATTCTATAATGTATGAAAATATTATAGGAGATATCATGAATGTAGTTGATGTCAAATAATAGAGTATACCACATGTTCAGAACCTTGATATTGATGTCCACATAGTATTGGGAGTAGAATGAAAATGATCATGGGAATTCCTAAATGAGAACCACCATCTATTATTGGTATAAACGATCCCCAAGAGGTATTTGATTGGATAATCAATATCAATTAGTTCTTTATCTTGTGGGGTAGAAATGAGGACATTATTGGGAAATTTTTCATAATTCAAGAATAATGGACCCATAAATTGGTGGTGGGATTCTATTGTACATGAAAACACATACTTATGATTGGATCAGAAGGGCATAAAAAACACATTTATAACAGTTCATTTAATATTAATTTATGATATAAATTAATCTATATTTCCTCTCCATGTCTTAAGGATAGTGTTTAGTGTCATAGTACAACAAATCTTTTGTAGAGTTTTTTCATTTTTTTGTGGAGAATGTAATGAATGATAATATAAAGACTCAAAAATATATGTTGGGTTTTCATCATGATATCTAATCGCAAAAAATTGACGAATCTAGCCACCTATGACAACAAAGTTGATAATGACATGGTGGTAAAGATGGATATGATTTTAAATATCATATTCCCATGTTATTATCCTCAACTAGTGGTTTTTTTAGTGGAATGATGGTAAACATGAGGAACTTTCATGACAATAATAATTTTGGTGGACGTAATTCTCAGTAGCATGATACCTCTGTATCATTAGTAATATCCAGTATATTACACTTACATGCTATTAGTAAACCAAGGTAGGGAACTCCCAACACTCATATCTCATGCCTATGAAGATATGTAATTCTTTTGGCCACTCAGGTTATCTAATGAGTCTTTTAAAACCTGTTTATAAATCTAATTATAGTCAAATATCTACATCTATAGAGTCCATAATATCATTATAAGTTACATTAAATCCTATAGCGATCAATTACCATGTTTCAGGATTGAATTGTCTTTATATAGTTTAGGAATTTCCATTTGATGATCATGCAATCCTATATACAGTGATATGTATTATATTTTTTTCAACATCTCTTACAACATATCTATTAATATATATATATCAAGATATCATTTCTATATAATGATTTTGGTTTTATGAAAAATGGTCAAATGCATCTAATTTACTTTGTTATGAAATTGGAGAAACCACATTGAAAAAGGAAAAGAGTAGGGGTTTCTTTGTCCTGTGTGTTATCTATGGATAGTTAATGAAGAGTTACTATAATATATCCTAATACCTGGTCTACATTTTTTCTACATCATCAATGGGAAAGGATTGTATTCCATATAATAATGTATAGATTTGTTTTTACTACTAATGAGTATAATTCTATATCAGTTATTACAACTCTCAGGAGTTTCATAGAGAGTGATATCCATGATCTAGATATGTATGAACTTCCCACACAGAGATAATTAGTTGTATATCTATCGATGTATTTAATCCCAATGATGTTTTTATATTAGAAATATTTTTTGTTGTTAGGGACATTGCTAATGTTCTCAAAAATGTGTTCTCAAGTAATCCTCATGAATGAGAGGTAGTAATCTTGATTGATATATTTTTGGTAATGCATCACATGTCAATAAAATCATATTGAAAAGAACCTATATATATATATAAGAGATCAATATTAATTTGGAAAATATCCTTGAAAATGGATATATTCATCCTTGTGTTTTTTCTACCCCCTTACACACAACCAATATTTCTAATGGTTCACTTATTTAGTGAATATACTATCACAAGTCGAACAAATTGATAGTTTATAATGTGTACAATTTTCCAAACATGGATGACTTGTTTTTAGATTAGGGGAGCAATGTGGTTTTTTGAAGCTGATCCTCAGTCGGGTTATCCATAGCTTAGGGTCCATGAGTATGATATTCTGATGAATGCGTTCTGGGGTCGGTGCAGACATTATGAAAATATTTTTATGTATTTTCTTATATATTTTGAGAAATAATTTTTGTTTGGAATTGATTAGAAAAATATTCTATCGGTATCTTGAAACCATTATTATAGTGGTTGTGGACAACATCATATTTTATTTATGATATGAGTGTGATAAAAAAACCATTTGTATATATTTCTTTAGATCTTGAGGATCATTTCCATTATTAGAATATTTCAAAATGAAATGTCATGGTCCATCAAGCGATATTATTTGTCCATCTAATTTTCGAACATGGACATTCAATTAATATTAAAAATTTTAAGGGTATCATTTCATGGGGGAACCAAGGAATATCTCCAATATATAATGCATCCAAGGTCTTTCTTGATATTATAGGTTTTTTTCATGTATTTATTATTTTTAGACTCACACTCGAACATTATTATCATGAAATGGGTGAAATTTATTAGGGTAACTAAACATAAGAATTATTTTTATGAGTTGAAATAACTTAATACTTCTTCACATATCGTAATTTTACTAGGATATGATACGAAATATTTCAAATATTATGATCCATCTATTTCTAGTATAGATTGTGTGCTTATACAAGATAATCACATTGTGGCGTGTGGCTCACGTTATCAATATTAGCATGATTAAAATTATTCCACTATGGATTTGGAACTTCTTATAATTTTGTCGGTTCTAATATACAAAAAAACCTTATTTGTTAGATTATTATCAAATAATATTAATATCAAATTATTTCAAGCTACCGATTTCTTATAAGGACATCAATAATTACTAGATTCAATGGGCGGAATATCATTTAATATTATATATCTATATCAAAAAACCGTATGGAAATGTAATGTATTTTGAGATTCTCATAATATGAAATGTAAAACTCATGATCTATTAGAATATAAGGAAGACTGTAACCTTAGGAGGTTTACATTCAATTTTATTTAGGTGCATATGGTGATGGTTCAGGTGTAGATTTGGCATGTTTTCAGTTATCATCATCACTAATTTTTTTTATTTTGTAGGTTTAGTAGTAGGGTTGTTAGTTCAAAGGAACCTATAAAACATTATAGGGTAGGGATACCATTTTTGGTTGGTCTCTCCCTTTATATAGTTTTCAATAATTTATTTATTGGTTTATTTTCTCTTCAGCCGTGAGGAATTTACTGTTTCATTGTAATCATATAATTTTATGTCTAATTTACCACGGTGGAAGAACAATGTATTATAATGTGTGACACTGTTTTTGGAATCCATGTATTAAGTGAGAGATGTATAATTTTTTTCATGGTTTTTATCCTTTTATAAGATAATGGCCCACGACATAAATCCCTACACTCTTCTATGGCCTCATCTGATTCTATTTTTAAAATTGGATTAGGTCATTATAGATTATTTTGTAATACTACCATGTTATCCTTGAGGAATGAATGGTATCAGTGTTTGGATTGATTGGTTGATGAAATCAGTTCATTTATTTTGGATTAGTAATGCCACAAATGTTAAAGATCATGGTATGATATGCGTGTAAGGGATTATGAGATTTCATGGGGTTTCTCTCTACCATTTTCTTGTAAAGAGTTTCATGAGTTAACATTCTAGTTCATAAAGAGTCTTATAAATTTGATAGTGGATCATGTTTCATTAATTAAATCAAAACATCCAATGAAGCTTATTTAGAGATATCAATGTATACAAATCCTAAATCATATTATCCATGAATTCTTTATGGAATTTGTTCAATTTTAGTATATCAATATCAGACTATATGAGTTTTCATATAATAAAATCGATCAGTAGACGATCAAAATGGATTCATTTGAGGATTCATATTGTCACCTATGAATGTCACCTATATTGTTGAAATTTTTGGAAGATCACTCACTTATGGGATAGATTCATGTATGGGAGGCATATAAAAATATTTGAGTTATCAATTTTTAAGTGGATATAGATTATTTTTGGATGAAGTCATATAAAAATTATTGGAATTATATTTAGGATTTTCTAATTAATGATTGGGTTTTCATGAATTCCAATCTTGAGTTGGGTCACAATTGGCTTGTGAAAGAGAGAAATTTAGATCTTATATATGCTGGATCATTTTATAGATCTAATTATCAAATGATTGTTTCCTATATATTTCAATTTTGAATAGAGTTGATTGCTATACATTATTTTTTCAATATATCTAAACTCAATAATTTTCATCCTGATGATTCACATGCTTCGTGAATTGAATAGATTGAGTTTGAGATATATATTTCCATTTTGGAGAAACTATTGGAGATTGATGATTATATAATGAAAGGATTGTGTGGTGTGTCTATTCCATTTTTAAAAAAAATCAATCATGAATAATATTTTGATGAGAAATTACAGTTAAATTCATCATTGAGAAAGTAGTGGTCTGACGTTTTTCTAGAGCACAATTCCATTGAATGACTTCCCAAAGAAATAATATACTATGATGTGTAGATTATATTATCCTAGTTAAAGATAATCTATCATTTAATATTTAATATTATGTTAGTTGGGTCTATAGGCCACTGTTAGGAAATGATAGTTCTCTATAAGGGCATATGACTCATTCAAGCTATAAATAATTTTCTATCTGTGAATTAGATTCTGTATGTGAATCTATTTCTGGGAAAAGGTTTCATATTTGGGTCAGGAAGTGAAAAAATTATGGTTATTAATTATAATAAAATCCTTAATTGGTCACATTATATTTCATATAATGGTGATTGTTTTTCGTTGTATATTCCGTCATGGCAGTTCATGTTGTGAATAAATTATTTATGATGTGAAACCAATATTTCTATGATGTTTTATTATGTACAAGCCTGAATCCAGACTTATTTGGTAGGATATATACCCCTCATACAATATTTAACATCTAAGAACTATGGAGGTGGATTCATCCCTTATAGGTGTTTCCATTTGTTGTTTGACCTATAACTCAGTTTATTTTGTCCTATAAGGTGGCTTCATTTTTTACCTAGCTCATTTTTTATCTATCACTTAGGAGGTGGTGTTTGGATTTGATTTTATGTCTTATCTATATGATGTGTTAACTATTCATCTATTATACAGTATTTAGTGAATTTTTATTCTGGAAACTTGTTATATAGTTATTTTCTGTGAAACACATTATTTCCCAATGTTTTTTATCTATCCACTCTACTAACCCTTTTTATTGTATCTAAATATTAGACATGAGAATTGATAATATGTCTTCAATATTTTCCCATTTTGTTTCATTTCCTTATAAAGGTGTGTGGAAACAATTTTGGGTAGGGAGAAACCTTTTTATAGGGTATGTGTTTCTATATATAGCCTATGTTTTATGAATCATTTATTTCTATATTTTTATTAAATATTTTTAAAATTTAATTAGCATAGGTGATTTATTTTTGTATGTAAATGTATTCTTGATAAAAGTATTTTTTCTCCTAGTTTTGGAATGGCATATGAGTTTCATCAAATAATTTTGAAAATGATTATGAAATGGTGTTTCAAATTAAGTTATAATAGGAAAATTTGGTTTTCAATATTATTGTGAAATCTATGAGCCCTTCTGGAAACAAATTGATAAATAAAAAACATCAGAGCCTTGGGTACCAAGCTGGAGGGTGTACTATTGGACCTCAAGAAATGGTATTTATTTTGGGTTGATATTTTTGGTTGTTATATATTCAATTAAAATTGATTTCTGCTTTTTGGAATTGAAAGAAATTTATGGGTTTCTCTTTTTTGGTGTTAATTTATTTTCGTGACATAATTCATGGGTTCTATGGACATTTTCTACATAGTAGTCTATGATTACGGTTTGAGTGGTCGAGGTACCTTGGCCTATTATGATCTTGGGAATTCATAGTATTATGTTTTGGGATTTTACTATTTTGGATTTGATATAACTATTTAGGATAACTATGAAATTATTTGTTTATTTCTCATCAAATTTTTTTACAAAGATTATTTAAAACATTAGGATTAGTGGGAAATGATTACAATTATTTTCATATAAAACACTTTATCTAATAATCTTTCTATTTTATGAAATGTATTCATATTGTAATTTTTTTACAGATACTTAATATGAAACACATGTGTCATATAATTCTATGCTTGTTAGCTCACTCCTTTCATAATCCTCAAGAAAATGAATAACTATTATTTTATTTCCAGGTAGGAAAGTACAAGGTGATTTGCGGAGTCTTTTAGGTTTATGTTTTATTTGTATGAGTATCTAGTGGTGAGATGGTGGGAAATTTCCCACATTTTACATGGAGTAGTTTTTTTTAGTTTTTATTGTATTTTTTTAATTGGAATTTAACATTGGGTTTTATCTCATTTCCCTTTATAATTATCATTTCCACTATTTTCCTTGTTTATGGAATATATCATTATATTTTTTCTTTATTATATTTCTTTTCAACATGTTTTTATATTCCCTATATCTAATTTTATATACTCAGTGAAATCATTCAAACAATTTTTTCTTCAAAGAGTTAGTGTTATACACCAACCTCTAATGAGAGGGAACACACATCATGTAATGGGATAATCAGTTTCAATACCTATTTAAAGGGGAAGATGGGTTATTTTTTCACACATAAAAACTTGAAATAGTTCTTCTAGTTGTTTTTTGAACATTTTCAATTGATACAAAGGGTTAATAATCATACATGAGAATTGTTACTTAAGAAATTATTAGAGATACATATACCTCTCCAATAAAGAATATTTTTTATTCCTTAAATAAAATCTTGAAATACATCTATGAAATTGAGAACTCACAAGGTAAGTAGATGATTAAAACTCCCTGAAAAAATATAAAAGAATACATTTAGGATTATTTCATTGAATATCAACAGGAAATAGGGATTATATCTCTAATCACATGAAGGTGGATGGGCCCGTAAGGGGAAGAGTGCGAGCGAGAGATAACTAGGCGTTTAGGGTTTCCCGACCACTACCTCTTCTTACTCCCTCTCTTATTTTCTTTCAGTAGGCTAGGGTTTTCTCCGCTCTTCTCCTTCATCTGCTCCCATCATTTTTCGTTTCATCTATTACTGCTTCGGGTTTGGATCTGTCGGTACTCGAATCAAAGATGCTTCATGGATATCTATTGGAAAGAAACCCCCTTCGACGGAGCGATGCGTGCGGTCAAGGTCGATAGAGCACCACATGCATTTAGGAGTGATGTAGCGATAGAGAGACATGATCTCTGTCGATGAACCCTTAATCAAAGAAAGTCATGCGATTTCTCCTAGGGAGATCACCATGTTTTGGTCGTTTGGATTCGATGGAGTCGGTATGAGGCAGGGGCATAGTTTCCACTTTCCAGAGCTATTATGCAGATACGGATGGCATATGGCTCAGAACCAATGATTTCCCCTAATCAACATGCATCCCTTACGGTTTTCATCGAGGTCGGAACAAGTTGGGGTCATCATCTTCTACCTGGATCAATATGAGGTCGAATAGGGCGACCATAGGAATGCTAGGGGCTTGAGGAGTTTCCTCACATGTTCTCCCCTATTTGGAAATGTTTGGCCCTTTGAGGTTCTGGTTATGGGTTCCAGGGTCTGGCTTCACCGTTATCTAATTCTCCCCTTCTGTTTTCTCCTTGCCCTTCGCGAACTCCCCAATATAGACTGGTTGGAATGATTCATTGGAAATTTGGGATGGTGTTGGTGGATTTGATGCTGGAATCTCTGATCTTAGAGGATGTTGGTTACATTTCATTGGTGGCTTCGATTTCATATGTTAGATCATGAAAGTTTATGGGTGACGTGGGCTCGTGTGGGGCTGGGTGGTTCTCGACACGTTCCTTTACTTTTACCTTCTTTTGTAGCATGTATGATATAGGATTGGGATCCTCTTCAAGTCTGGTTTTCCTCTATTTTGGTGTTTTGGGTGGGTTCTGTTGCGTGTTTACAAAGGTGGATCCCCTTGACACTCTTTGTTTTTTGTTCTTCTTGTTTTGGTTGTCATTTAGCCTCAAAGTGATTTTTGTTAGGTTCTCACTCACCCATAAAGTGATTTATTTGAAAATACGAAAAAAAATGTTTGGGGGGGTATCTCTAATAACTCTTTATTATACACCATAAAGGAATGGTGTAAGACAATGGATGCACAAAAACATGTTATGATTTGTGTGATTAATTTTGATTCATTAAATTATTACATTATCCAGATGGGATACTCAATATAGTGATTTACAAAAAATAAATTAGGTAATAACAAAACTGAAACTTGTATTCTATGAAATTATTAGTGTAGATAAACAAATTTGTTAAAATATATTTTAATTTTAGCTTGGAAAGAGTTTGATAATTATATATATTGAAACAACATGAAATATAAGAAACATGATGCATCATTGTAGGATATATTAAGAAAATTGTTTGATATTTATTGTGTGGTCCATCAAATAAGAAATTCAAGGTTAAAAAACATCCCATATCCATGTAGATGGATCATATCTCAAAATGTTATAGTGGGATAAATATTGAAATCAACGATGTCGTTGATCCAGATATACATTTATTCTAATAATAAAGAATTCCACAAATACACATATAGTTTGATGTTATATTGATAAATTTACAATAGAGGAGCTCTAAGAGTATAGAAAATAATTATGATATGTTTTTCAATTCACTAAGTATGTTGTCTCATTATTAGTTAACAATAAAAAATCGTATCTAAATAAAAAAGTTTTCGGTGGAAAAAAATCGACAAAATTGAAATTTCCCATTAATTATGAAATGGATTCCATATAGAGAATCCAAATATTTACTTTAATAGACCCACTACTAGAGTAATTTTTTTTAAAAAATGGTATTCAATAAAAAATTATACCTGATATGTAGAGTTAATTAATGTAAAGTAATAATAGTTTCATATTTTTTTAAAAAGCATCATATAATTGAATATGAAAAAAATTAATCACCATTTTATATGTTTAAATCCATAATAATTATTATTTATATATAAGTATATAATGATTATTAAATATATCATATGGATATGAAAATATTATATTATATTGGTAACATATTGTAAGATCTATTTATGAAAAAACATTAGGTTTTGTGACCCCAAAAGATGAAAATCATGTATAAAAATTATATAGATCTGTTTATTGGTTTAATAAAAATAAAAAACAGTAATAAATTACATTGATAAATTGATAATAGAATTTATTTTCATATGGAATTTTTTTTTACCTTCTGTCTATAAGTGGTTTAGTGGGAGTGTGGTCATTTTACTAAATAATATGTTTATGAAATATTATTGATTGGAAATGAGATACTTGTATTACAATTATTATGATATTTTTGAACACACTATTATCCATGATGGATGAAGGGAACACATCATAACTTCTTGGTATGAAGATCCATCCTAGTATATTCAAGAGACTACATAGATTAATATAATGTATATTAATTTAAAAGATAGACAATTGATATATAATGAAATAATCAAAGAGGGAACTATTTAAAATGTTTCCAAATATACATCAATGAATGTAAATTTTCCCTATAACTTAATACGATGTTAATATTGTGAAAAGGATCACATGTGGTCTATGATGGGTGGGTTATGTATGATGTGTTATGTACAATGAATGTTATTTCCTACACATTGATCTTTGTATGAAGATATATTGTAGACTTGGGAGATCACCATTGTATGGAAGTCAATACTATCATAAATTAACTAAAACATACTATGAATATATTCATGGTTTATTGATAATATGGTAATATATTCATTTGTATATATACATATTCTAGGTTCTAAAATGATCATGTTGATTTAAAATCAAAATCAATAAATTTATTCACACTCATCAATGTAGATATGAACTAGTAGAGCTCAAAGAAACCATGGTTGTTAATACATAAAAGAATATTATTTTATTATAGATTTTGGTATATCTAAAGAGTTTATTTATTTAATAAATATCATATAGGATATTTGTGTGTTCTATAGTATTAAAATCCACATCACACTCAATTATTATAATACTAAATATGTACATATTTCTAAGGATATAGTGTAACATTAATGGTTGATCCGCATACATTGACTGAATCGTATATTGAGTGATTTTATCAATGTTATGACATCGTAAGTAGTGTTTCAATGGAAGATAATGAATTGTACCCATTAACTAATGCCTTCTCTAATTAGATTCATTACTATCTTGTATGATCTAGTGGAATGATGGTCGTTAGAATTCCTCTATAGTTCAAGAGATGTTTTTGATTGTTTTTCACTAGAACCAACAACATTAAACAATGATTACTTATAAATTAAATGTATTTACCATTAATAAATATCATATCACATATTTATTTTTGATCTATGTAACATTAATTTAATAATGTGATAGATTATTTTGTAAATTATGAATAATAGTAGTTCCCCAAAACTATTGAAACCATCAATTATTATGATGGTATTGTTAAACAAAATTCCTTCAATAAGGATAAAATTATATAATGGTACATATCATATGTTTGACTGTTAGGTGATTGATTCTAATAAAAAAATGATACATCATCTCATGAAATTAAGACATGGTAATATATCTACTAGTATATTATGAGGGAAGAACCACTAATGTTAAATCATTATATTTAGATGTCATTAGAGTTTTTCAGAGACCCGAGCACTACATACATATATATTACAAAATTTTAAATCAATAACAACTACATATCATATTAAATAAAATTATATAACCTAAAATTTTAGATTATTCTTTTATTAGAATCATAAAGACTAATTTTACATCATCTGGAAAATTTTTAAAAAATACACTTTTCACATGATACCCATTAAATATATAATATATTATATTCTAATTAATAACTAGGGGAATGGAAGTATAATAAATGATGATATTTCATGCTCATTAATGGTATACATAAGATAAAAAAATATTAAAGGTCATAATTTAGCGTATTATGATCATTTGTGTATGAGTAAATAATGATACATAGACATAACATAAGAGAATCGAATAGTATATCATAAAACATGATGAATAGAATAATTATTTTATCATGACATAATAAATGATTAATATATTAGTGAGAACATCAGTGAACAATAATTATCCATGATAATAAAAAATATTTAAATTTAACAAAATATGTACATTCAAAAACATAATCATATAAACCATAACATTTATTAATTCTTACCACTAAGAAGTTTTTAAAATAATGGAAGTAGCTGACCACTTACCCGTAACATAATTGACTTGATCTAACCCCCAAAATTCATTAAAATGGATGAATGAGGATGAATGTTATTCTCCGATATTTATTACATGATATTTAAAATATTACCCAATTAATTATAGGTCTATAATCAAACCGTGTATCATATATGGATAATCCATCCTAATGTTTTCTATAAAACCTCAAACAATTACCAAGTCCATTAAAGGGTAATTAATTCAAGAAAATTTTGTGGTTTCATTACGAAATAAATTGTAAATAATAATTACAGATTCATTAGTGAATATTCTCAATCATTCATAATAAACATTGAAAATTTTAGATGAAAATTAAAATAATTTTAATATGAGAATTAATAATTAAGTAGATCAATTAAAATAAATACACTTTATATTTTTAATACCTTTTAAGGTATAATTTTATCAAAAAAAATGTAATATTATGTTATTTGAAAAATTATAAAAAAACTGTAGAGGTGGATTCATTATGAAAAATAGTTATAAACACATGAATAATAATATATTAATAAAGTGTTATAATAGAATATTATTTTCCAACATTTTTAAAGGGTTTCAATGATTTGGAAAAAAACTACCCTATATGATGTTAAATAAATATTACTTATGTATATAATTTAAATTAAATTGGGAAACATATTAATAAATCATATAATTGAAGATAATTATGTCCATAAAAAATAATGAATACAGATTGATAGAAGAATTATTTTTAATAGAAAATAATAGGTATGTTAATATCCTTATGGGAGGTGAAATGATAAGAGTAAAATAAGTAATAATAAAATTTAGAGGAACAATTATATTTCCATTTAGATATATAAATATATATAATAAAATTCTCCCATTAAGAAATGTATTCACAATAATAAAGAATTAAAAGTGAGATTATGAAGAAAATCCTTTTCTAAACTCATGTATTACACAAAATCACATTTAACACAAATATAATAAATTTTATAATCTTACAAACATGTTTCAAAATTTTATTAATATGTATTACCATTACACTCTTCCATAATAATAATTCTTTTCACATATAATCAATTGTTTTTATTTTTATCATTGCATGTTAGTAATTTTTTACATTTCATTCATGTTTTAAAATGGCGGTCTATTCCCTCATAAATTTACACTAATTTAATCATTCGTATATTAGTTATAAAAATGGGGAAAAATTGGAAATATTTTATATAGTTCCTCTATCATTTGAAAAATATTTTTTGAATGGTTTGTGAGTGTGCAATCCATGATGAATAGTTCTTGGGTTATTTAAAGAAAACATTGAGTTAAATAACATTGATCATTAATTCATATATCATAATTTTATAACCATTTTTTCAAATAAATTTTCATTTAATATCATATAATATAAATATTAATTTTTTTATATTTATACTGAAAAATACAATATAATTATGGCATCATTAATGTGGGTGGTTAAATCATCCCAATTAAGAACATCTTATGATAGTGAATGAGCAATAATTTAGAGTTATATATTATTTGTGACAACTTATAATAAAATAAATTATTCTAAATAAAATAAATAAAAATTGAGAATAATATTTATAATTATTGGATATGAATAAGTAGTTGAAAATAATAGAGTAGAACTGTGATAGTTAATTAATTTTTTCCTTCTTGACATAGGTTCTATTTGATAGAAATATTTATGCTTCCTTATTAGAATCACAATATATAATTTTTCAAATATATTTTTTGGAGAGTGTAAATGGGAAAATATCAAAGATGGAATTGATTTTTTTCATTATTTTGTATGTTTTATATAATCATTTGTTTCATATGTGAGTATTTGGTGTAATTTTAACAAATATTCATTCCCTAATGTTTAAGGTCATCATTCCTAAAGGAAGGTGGATAATAAGTTTCTAATAATGGATGTTTTATATGTTTTCTCTAATCAAACCATCATACACACATCCATATATAAATATATATGTATGTGGGTTTTTTAAATTTTATGTGACATCAAAAACATGCATACTACTCAATGGTGTACTAATCTCGGTTGGCCACATAGCCACCAGTGCATCTACGTAAATGTCTGAGGCTCCAGACTAGAAGCAAGGTACTAGGGTGTGTCGATGGGGAGACTGTTCCATCATTACAAAAAATTACCAAAATGTATAAATAAGATAATATGTAAATAGTTGATGCAGAATAAATAGATGGTAAAAAAGAAGAATACAATATTAAAAAACTTATATAAAAGGATGATGAACTGTATACAATAGATAGTGATAGATTTTATGTCTCTTCAATTATGGAAAACATGGATACAAAGTAGTAAACATACATTTTATTCAAATGGAGAAAAATAATTCAAAAACTATCCAAACTTCTCAATTGTCATCTCTACCATTTGATACCATCTCCATCCAAATGAAAGAAATCAATCATGTTTCAAAAAAATGATTCATCCTTTTTTCAACAGATTTAAACACGTAATATGCCTGGTTTCCAACGGAGTCCCAGAGATGGTGTGAGAAAAATATTAGTTGGACACCATAAACAGAAATCTATAATATCCATTAATTGTAATAATAAATAATAAAGTGTTCTAAAATTCATATATAATAGTAAATCAGTACTGTAATATAAATATCCATGTGAATTCTTCAGCCTCAGCTAGTGTCTGAACATATACCTAAATATTTTATTTAATATGTTCTAGTTTATATATTTTAGTCAATTTTGGTACAACCGTCACCAAAACCCTGATAAAAATAATAATATAAAATTATCCAATATATAACATGGAATAAATGATGATGAAAAAATAAGTGAAAGGATCTATGATATAACAATGAGTTCATGAGGATGATAAAATTATAGGGATACAAGGTAATCACCAATTCATTACGTAATAATAATAATAAAGATGTTACCTAGGGTAATCACCATGGAATCCATGACCTCGGTGGTCAACCCGACTCAGAAGTAACATATATCCAATATATGGGGAATCAGTCTAATCAAATGGGATGTTCCCTAGGAATTCAAAAAATAATATTTATATCCGAGAATAAGGGTATAATCAGAGTTAAAATAATTAAGTACTGATGGACCTGATGGGTTTATCCATGGAGGCTCATTTGTATTGACATCATGTTTGTTCCATGTATTTTATCCAAGGTGTCTTAGTTATAATTACATATAGATCATATGGTTTTATTCTGGGCATCCACATATAGGCAATGATCAAGTTCCAAGGTGGGTCTCATCCTGGTAAACCACCATCCTTCAATCATAATGGAGTCGACATGTGCTCAAGGAACACCCTTAAGAATATAGGGCTACAACAAGTATAACCACTCCAATTATAATTATTTCATGGTCTGTGTAAATTAGGAACATTATTACTATTTCATTAATTAGTTAAGGCCATGAAAAAATCATTCCATTAAATAATTCATTAGTTCAATTCGTTGGTTTTAATTTTTTTGAAAATGCGATAGGGAATGAAACCATTTATATATTTTCAAATTTAATTATGTGGGAATCTCTTTTACCTTTCATAAAAATTACAATGAATTCTATGAACGAGGAACTACATGAAATTCATTTATAATAAACTAATCCATGTTATATCAATATATACATTCCATTTACAATTTATTGATTCATTGATTATATTAATACACATACCATGTATGGGTCATATAGAACTACTAAAATCATGGGATAACCATTAGAAGTTATTTAATAATTATATTAATGAATGTCATACCGTTAATAAGTCAAGACACATCACACCTGAATGACATCGTACATAGAAATTTAAATCTATAAAGGCATAAATATGGAAAAAACTCTACACGAGGTGCTAGTCATTAAGGTCATAACATCTAAAATTGGATGAAATTTATGACAATGGTCGTTGAACATCATTCTTACAACTATAATCAAGGTGGATGAATTTTATAGTCCACACTCAATGAAATCGGTTCTCGCACAATGACAATATATAAAATTACGAAACATGAGGGTGAGTTATAGATGAACTACCAATTATTAGTATGACTCTCCTTATCCTATATCAACATCTAATTTGGCTTTAATTAGAAGTTATTTGAAGAATAGATCAATTCCCTATAAATAAGGAGTATGTGATAGTTTATAAATAGTATCATTTAGTGGAAGAAGCATGATGAGTGTTTAAATAGTATCGATACCTTACAAAGGATCATCCAACATGAAGAACATGGGTGAATCAGAGTTCAAAATGTAAATCATGATAAAAAAACTACAAAAGGGATCAATATGGTGAATGGGTGGAGATTTTTTTCCCTGGAGTGAAAAACGAGAGGATAAGTGTGTCTTAACATTTCATTATGGGTAGTTTTGTAATTATACCCAGAACATGGGTCTCACGGTTTGGATGCATAGTTGGTCAAACCTACACCTATAGTACGCATGTTTCTACTTCATGTGTAACCATTCTTGGTTAGGCCGCAGGATTAGGTAAACCATGAACCAGCCATGATAAACATTTCTATAATAATGTTTGCAGGTTTTCCATGGTCGTATGGACTCTAGAACATGATCAGGGAAATCTGTGTACCATGCTTCACCCCACATTCAATCATTTCATGGCTATGTATAACTATGTGTCCTACCCTCATGGTTTTTAATAACCTTATGACCATCCATTTTCTCTCAAAAAGCTCAATTTTGAGATGAAAAAAAGACTCTAACACCCCCTATAGACAACATAACTCCTTACGATTCCATAATAGGACCACAATAAGTAATCATACCCAATCTAAAAGGATCCATACCTGATTTAGTAACTATTTTCATACCCCACTTAATGTAAATTATCTCATGATCACTTTCAATCGTTGGTGAAAAAATATCTGAGAATAAATCTCACCATTGGGCATGTACATAAGCCTGTACATCCCAAATCTCTTCATGTACATGACTTTGATACAATATAACTCACACTAATGGGACAAAAAATCCTCAAGGAGACATAATTATCCTATCCTTTAAGTGTATAGGTTACTCCAAAATGTTAGCATTGATATCGAACCCATCCTCATTGGGATACAAATTATGAGATAAGTCGGCATGATAATGGTGAAGCTATGAACCAAGGAAGACATTGTTCATGTTATGGTATCTCTGAGGTAGTTAAACTCGATAGGATAATGGTATGAATCTCTACAAAATCTAAAACAACCCAACATAACGAGAGAAAAACATCCCTTGAATTTGTATCCACATATGCACATGATTCGGTGATACAA
Organism: Viscum album; assembly: GCA_963277665.1. Taxonomy (NCBI): domain Eukaryota; kingdom Viridiplantae; phylum Streptophyta; class Magnoliopsida; order Santalales; family Viscaceae; genus Viscum; species Viscum album. The sequence goes on from OY728148.1 coordinate 1,149,857,871, forward strand.
AATAGAAAACATGATCCCTGAACTCGAACACTAGATGTTGTCAATGTCATCGACATAGGATTTCAATCTCGACTTAGTAGTAGAAAAATTATTTTTGACCAATTAAACCTACTATGAACTCTCACACATGAGAATAAAAACTACTAGGTTTTCCTCCCCTGACTATATTTATCACCGCTTTAAATGAAATACAATATATTAAATGGACCCAAAATGATCCATCAAAATCGACCTCTAAATGATAGTATTATAATAAATTCAAAGATATAGGCATTCATCCCCAATGAACTTCCAAAATCATGGATTTTTTCCTCGATCATTTCCTCTAACAGTAATATCATATTTTCCGACTAACAATCAGTCTATTGGTTGAGGGTTGTGCTTAGAATCTCCTATTTACCCATAGAGTTCTCAAACATCATCCAGAACAATTACATGAAATGTGAATCCCTGTCTACGTAAGACAACTAAAAAGTCCATGGAAATGCCTTCATATTTCCATTCATGGACAGGAACTAGATGTAAAAAACTCATTGGTCGATGGTGCTATGACTTCACCCCTTAACCGGTCGAATACTTTGGGATAAAACCTCATACCTAATGTTTTACCCCACTCCAATAATATGGTTGTTTCATATCATGATACATCGCGGACATTACTAGATCAACTATCCAGTTATATTTGTCATACTCTTGAAAAAAAAAATTATCTCATATATGTAAGAACACATAATCAATAATAAATATGTAAAATTTCATCTTTTACCATAGAATAATACGAAGGTGTGTCATCCTTTGATATACTCTCAAAGAGAACCAAGACTATAGGGTGTGAAAATTTCCTACTCATCACCTTCTCATTGATGGAAGAGGTAACTATAAAAAATTGTTATATTGGAATATTCATGACAATCATGAAGCACCAGATGAACTAAAAAATAGGGATATCAATTTTCATTCATCACTGGCTCCCCATAGGTATGTGACTATGTTTTCTAACTCACCAAATATATTACTACATTTCATTTTCATGGCATATAAGAATTATTATAATCATGGTACTGATTTTATCTGACCCATCATAACTATTTTTTCTTCATGATATGCTATATAAAGATATATTTGAGGCATGTGTACTCTATTTACTCCAGATATCACACACCCATCAGATAGTGTCCCTAGTAATGTAAGGAAGGGATAACATCTAATAGCTCACAGTCATGTGTTGGATAATTTATCTCATAATACTGCAACTATTGGTATCACTACACAATGAATTTTTTCACCTATATCATCACTACTCCTAGGTTGATGCCTCATGCATCATAGAGCACTACATATCTTATCCCAGGATATTGATGAATCCGAATTGGTTCTGAGACGAGCCTCCATTTCAGATCCTGAAATAACTTCTCACAAAAATCTAGACACATAAATAAATACTCTATTTTTAGGACTGGTTAGAGGTGAATAAATACATGGTATTTAAAGTCTGAATCACAAATACTACCAAGTAAACCCAATGAAATTATTTTATATCAAACACTTTCTTAGGATGCTCATAGGAACCAATGATAGTCACATTCTCTAGATCAACATAGATCCCTAATTGTAAGATAATATGACTCAAAAAGTGTACTTCCCTGGTCCTTAATTAGAAAATCATGGGCATTACATAATATTTTATTATCTATCAGTTTACTCATAAGTATATAATGGTTCTTATCAGGCCCTCAATTAGTTTTAGAATACACCAAAAATTTCATCAACAAATACTATGAAAATATTATGTTGATTGGGAAAAAATCATTTCTTTACCATATCCATGAAATGGGATGTCATATTTTTTTGAACGAATAGAATAAAAAGTACTTATACAGATATTTCCTTATACAAAAATTTGTACGAGGTATGTCATATGTCTTGACTTTCACCAAACAATAGCCCAATCTCATGATGTTCTTTCAAAACCATGCCAAATCTCCGAAGCTAGTCAAGTAGATTATTTAATCAAGGAAGTGGATATCAGTTATTGACTGTATGAAAGTTCAACCAGCTATACTCAATGAATTGATGAAGGTTCCCGTCATCAATCTTGATGAAAAGCTTATATGAACAGCGAGTAGAAGTAATAGACCATATAAAACATTGTCCTCTAAATCCACCAACTACTGATGAACCTCTAGGGGATCAGTATGTGTGTTACCCTATAAAAGAATGAATACAGTTGACGCTCATGAACACTGTCAACTGTAAACTCTACCTCCCCCTTAGGAGGTAAAACCAAAAATTAATTCAGGAAATACATCCTTGAAATGATAATCTATTTGGGAAAAATCATCAATGTTTAATCCTTGTTCCTCCATGAAGAGACTAGAAATCATGGAAGTCAGTCCACCTAGCCTATTATACTAACATCGATCAATACTAGTCAACATAACACTCACCTTTTTTAGAATTTTTCTTCCCTCTAGTGATATATATGTTATTTTATGGTGAAATATGTCTACAAAATATTGATACAAAATTAATCAAACAATCCTATGAAGGGTATTAAAGCCTTCCATCTCGATAAAAAAAATATGTCCCAAAAAAGGGATCCTACAATACTGAAGGGGGCCTTCCCTAAATTGGAATATTGACTCTGACTATACATCCAATGGTGTATCTATGGTCATTGAACAACATTAACACATTATTTCAAATTTGAGAAATTACATGATTGATAAATAGGTGATGGTGTTGGAAGTACCTGTATCAAAAAAATTAAGATACTACAGTGAATCATACTATAATAGTTTCTTATACAGTAGACGACTCGACACTCATATCATTGGGTATCATAAATAACGAATGCAACTGAACTGATTCATTCCTCTATTCTGTATATTGATTGCCCAAATTATGACTGCTATACTAGAACAACTAATAATATGAAATCTATATACTATGGCCACACCCTCCTCCTCGACAAGTCTTTCAAGTGACACTCTAACTCCCCGCTGGTTGAAGTGTAAAACAACCTAATAATGAAGTTAATGTTGGTGTTGAACCTCTTCCATTTAATGTAGATGGAATGATATGATATAATATCTAATGGTTCCCCATACATTCGAATGTATAAAAACCCATAGGGTATCTATAACACTTAGGCTTCATAATACCATATCATCGACAATAATGGAACACCTTAGAAATTCCAGTATGTGAACTATATATTTAACCTTCTTGATAATAATCATTGAAGTAACGTTTCCTTGTACTCGATGAACTACTAAAATACTGCCTCACTAAACCATTTTCCTGGTACTATCTCCTTACCTTGTGTTTTGAACTATGATAACAGGATGGTAATCTATCATAGAAAAAATATGTACGTGAAATAAATTCACGTGAGTACTGATGGAATTATAAATCACATATTCAATTAGTCTATAATGAAAAAGATTTTAACTGGCTAGAAGACGTGAAAATAGATGTATCTTAAAGAAGCATGTCGAATACACCATGACTGAGATAACACCCTAATAGAGATGAATGACTTATCTATCTTAGTCATCCCTTAGAACTTGAGGAATTAATTAATCTTAAAAATCAATATAGAAATTATCCCATACAATATATAGACATCGACCGGCTAAGGTAATTGCATCCCACAAGTGCTTCCCTAAATCACATATCATGTAAATAGCCTGATTGATCGTACGCTTTTGAGGAATCTTGATATGAATTATTAAAAGAAGAGTGAACTCCATCCAAGACTCAGTAGAATGTGATCCTCCATCCCCTAGGAAGGTGGTAGGATGCAACTACTTGAACTCTTGTGTTCGATCAACCATCATAGATGCAGGTTGTTGATCACCTTACATATATTGCATCAGACATAGGAAACACCAATGAATATGAGATTTAGTTCCAAGAATTAGTATAAAAGGTGATTCCTTATGATAGAATATTACGATAAAGATTAGAATATCTTGTCAGACCATGTATAGATTATGGTTGTCACCACCATCCTAGAACGCAACAAGAGGACATCGTGGTGGAAGTTTTCTAAAAATTTCAACCAAAAACCTAATAAATTTTTTTATACTGATAAATAGATATAATATAATAAGCACGATATGAATGTTCTCACTACTAATGGAATACTATCCAAACTACCCACTTAGAAGGCCATGTATTGGTATGTTCTCACCTATGAATTATTGGGGTATATGTAGATGAAGGCCCAATAGCATCTTGTCATAACATTTACTAGAAACCATTGTGTTTTATACGAAAAATATTATAATAAAAGTTTCAATATTATATTTTCATATATCAAGGACCGTTTAAAATAAATCTCCATTCATATTGATTTGAGGCCCATACACATAATCAATGAAATCGATGATGATTTAATTTTATACTAATGGATCGACTCAGAAAATTACCCAGTACAACCCCCAATGTAACATACACATCAAGAATGTAATATAGAAATCACCCAATCACATTCTAAGAGTGGAATTTATATATAGATGAACAGGGATCATTGAAAATTCACAAAAAATATTAGAAAATATAAGTATATAAATTCACATATATGGATTGGGAATATTAATGGCATGTGTCTTTTTGGTGCCTTTGATAACGCATGTAAAAAGTTTCCTTACCCTCAGGTAACAATGTAATGAAATCCTCAATCAGAATAACAATCCTAATATCCATCACATAACATAAGAATCACCCAATAGTGAAATGATATCAACTATAATTGAAAATATAGAAAACCAATAATAATTTAGGAAACATATCATTTACCCTGAACATGGTTCAGCTACACCCAGTAATGAATTATATCCATGTAACAAATATTTCCTAATATCTTATATATATTATCTAAATAACAAAGAATGAAAATAAACCACTGATGCCACATTGTGACATCCTGAAATAGGGTTCCACTCAATTGTGGCCCCAGCTGAGTTGGCCACATGTCCTCAAGCATATCACCACAATTTCCAGAAGCTATCAACATGTAACGATGGAATTGGGTGTTTTTATGGGGATAATATGACCTCATTACCAGAGTCTATCATAGAGGATGAATAATATAATTGGTAGGTAGTGATAGAATTATAAACATATGGTGTAGAAGAAGAAAACAATTATAACAGACAACTATAACTAGAAGATAAATCAAAATCAAAAGATAATGATATATGTCATGTCTCTATAAAGATGGAAATCACGGATACAAATTAGTAGTCATACATGATATAAAAATGTAGTAAAATAAGCCAAAAATTCCAAGCTTCATGGGATCCATTTGAGTCATTTTCTACCATCTCTATAAAATGATAGTAGGAAATTAAGTGTCTAAAATAGGACACATCCCTTTGTCAGCAACTCCAAAAATATAATCTACACGGGTGAAAATGCAAACCCAAATATGTTGTGATATAATTATAAGTGGGCCACCAATAATGACATCTATAACATCAATTCTTATTAATATATGCTGACGAATAATGGGAATATGCATATATAAAAGTAAAGAAATATAATAAAGAAATTTATCATGTACCTACTTCACCATCACATGGTGTCAGAACATATAATCATTTCATTTATTACTTATGTTGTAGGTTATATATTTATGTCATGTGAGGTATAACCATCACATACACCCTAATAAGACAATTCTAGTTATGGATCCATGAAATAATATGGCATCCAGAATGGTGATAAAATTCGTGAAGGGATAAAAGATATAGCAGGTAATCCATGATGATGAAAAAAGTATAAGGGATCTAAGGTAATCACCAAGGAATCCTATAATGATATTCATAATGACAGGATCCTAGGTAATCACCAAGTAATATGGGACTTCATGGGTCAATCCAACATAATTGTATGATGTAGGAATGAGAATGTGTAATATTGAAATCCAATGGAAGAACACAAAAGAATTCCTCAATAATAATTATATCATAGTCCAAGGATCACATCTGAGGTTAAACGGGTATGTAGTGACATGGCCCGATAGATTTAACCATGGTGCCTCATGAGTCTTGATGTCATGCTAGATCCAAGTATTATATCCAATTAATACTAATAATAATAATTTAGGGTCCATATTGTGTAATACTGGGCATCCCCATATTAGTAAATATTAGGTTATGAGGTGGTCCTCAACCATTGAAACAAGAATCCTTGAATCAGAATGGAATCCAAATTTTCTTACGGAATACCCTCAGGAATCCAAGGCTACCTCAATTATATCCACTCAAATTATATTGATTTTAAGGACTTTATACATTAGGAACCTTATTACTTATTCATTAGTTAATCAATTTTATGTAATAATCATGTCTTTAAATAATTCCTTGGTTTATGGAGTTTCCTTTCATTATTGTGACAAGGTTAAAGTTCATACAACCATTTATATCATTTACTATCAAATTCCATTATTACCCTTTTTACCATTCATAAAAATTAAAAGGCATGTTATAGATGAGAATCCATCTTCAATTAATATATAATAAACTTCACTTAGTGATATTAATAGTACAATATCCAATTTATATTTAAATATTCATTAATTATATTGAAACAATTCCATTTGAAGGGTTACTTGTTACTATAGAAAACACAGTCCAATAATTAGAAATTATTTAATTATTCTCTTCACTTTTGTCTTACTGTTAATATGGTCAATCCATGACACACCTAAATTGTATCACAGTCAATTATGTGAAGCAACTAAATGTATAAATATGGAAAACCTCCAACATGGGGTGGTCATCATTGAGGTCAAAACCTCTACTATTGGATGACAATTATGAAAATGGTATTAGATAACTTTGTTAATTATAATAATAATGGAATCTAAATATAATAGGCCATGCATGAGGAAATCAATGTTCACATAATGAATGTTTATAAAATGTAAAATAATGAGTGATGAATTATATACCACTTATCTCATTCCCTTATAAATATCTTTATTTAGAACTAAGTTCTAATTTTTCATTGATTTAAAGAGATCTAAGAAATAAATCAATCATTTGAAAATAGGGCATGAGTATGCATCAAAATATCATCATGATGTGGAAAAAGAGTGATGTATGGATAAAACAGAATCCAGATTTTATAGATGTGAATCCATCATGAAAAATGGGGATCTAATTGGAGTTTGTATGAAAATTCAATATTAAAAACCAATAAAAGACCACAACAGGAATAAACATGGAGAGCTTTACCACTGGAGAGAAAATTATGGTAGAGGTGTGTTTAAAAATTTATTATAGGGTAGTTTGATAATTTTATCCAATAATAGGGGTACAATGATCTGGCCACACCATTAGAAAAATATATCTCCAACCATGTGCTCATTTCTGCTTCGAGGGGCACATTGCGCTGTAAGATCACCATATTAGGCAATCCATATTCTAATACTAAAAAATCCAATAAAATGAAAACAATTATTTCACGGGAATGTAGCCCCGGATGCATGGTTAGGTAAAATCTTACACCCTTCTTCACCAAACTGACTAACCGCACACGATTTTGAATAACTATTCTTCCATCCCATAAAGTTTTCTACTAGCCATGTGGCATGCATATATCACCCAACAAGTTGGGTAGCATACTGCGAACAAGTCTTGTACACCCCCAATATACTTTTGAACTCATTATGAATATTTAATTGGTCCATAATAAGGTATTAGAAAATATATATATATATTGATCCCTAATTGAGTTAAAAACCAGGTTATTACATTTTAAATTTTTAACACTTATTTTGAATCCTCTTCAAAATATTTTAACATTAAAATGGTAAATAATTCATTACTTGAGTAAATTATTATTATTACAAAAAATGTAATTTTTCTTATTAATATATTTCAATAAGAGGATTAAAAAATTTCACAGTATTTGATCATACTAAATTTTTAATTTTGTGAAATTTTTCATTAAAATTATATATATATATATATATATAGGGAAACAATTTTGTTGAAAATAAGGGTTCGTAAATAATAAGTGTCAATAATATATTTTATAGTAATTATTAATTAAATTATATTTTATATATTATTTTTCTTTACTGAAACATTTCATTTGTTTCATTAATAATTTGATAAATTTAATTTATTATGAATGAGAGACACAATTAGTAAAAAGATTTTTCTCTAAAAATATAATTTTTTAACATTAAATAATTTTATCTTCATCCAATTAATATTAATTATTAATTTTAAATTCATTTAGTTTTATTAATCCATTTGAATTAAAATTATTCATTTAATTCTTTATACAAACAGAATTATTTTTTTTAATAGTAATAATATTAACCATAAAATTAATATATATAAAAGATAAAATGTATCTTTTTTTATATTTAACTATTTTAATTAAAAATTATATTTTAATAGAATTCTAATATTTTATAATTTTTCTTTCAAAAACATGCACATTATATATAACTATTGGCCATGTATCGAGAAACCATTTTCCAATGGTCACATATCCAACAGGCTTTATTTAAAATGACCATGTATATATAATGGAAAAATTTCATTAAAATATATATCTTATCATATATTTTTTAAATCATTTATAATATATACTTATTTTTCAATATGTCCATTATATTTATGATTCTCTACCTCAATTCCATTATTATAATTGGGGTGATTATATTCATTCAAATAAATAAGGATAAATATTTTTTTGGTCAGGATAACGTTATTTAAATGTTTTTTAATATACTTTTAATTTGAATCATGATGTTTTATACTACATTCCAATAGTGTAGAAGTATTTATCAAATTTTGTAATAAATTATCTCAAAAATATTAACATGGTTGGTTTTAGATTAATATTCAGCTTTAAACAAGATATATTGCATAGTGTTCATTAAAAGAAAACTGCCTAGTAAAAATATGGGTTGTTTCATTCTACCCCTTTAAAATAATTCCAGAGTTGAAATTTCATTACTCTGATGAAAATATTATAGTACCTTCACCTAATAAAATCTTTGGGTGCCCACATTACTTTCTCAATATTATGATTCCCCCAAACTAATCTAACATGGGGATCCATCATGATTCGTAGTATTTTTTCACTATGATTTAAGTTTTATAGAGGTTATTACTCATAATCATCGAAATGACAAAGTTTAACAACATGTTGGATAATTATGTGTAAAGGATGAGGTATATACTTCCTTCTAAGTGTCTCAGGGAGAACATTAGGCACATAATAAAGGATAAAGGGATGTTGAAGATAAACATATTCCATCTCCGCATAATATGAAATTTTTAAAATGCCAATATATCTTGGGCACAACATTTCATTATTCCAATATATCAAAACCCCAATCCATAGTGATATTTTATAGAATACCGTGTCTCAACATCAAACTCTATGTCTCATATATAATTATCATCATAACACTTATTCTAATTTTTGGATTTATTAATATGTCACTGGGTGAATAAATTATTCATTGACGTATCTTTACAAATATTTTATCAATGAAGATTGTGTTATCTAAAATCATCCCAACTTGTTTGATTTTGAATTATCTTCCCTTAATAAGATTTACATAGATTAATTTCAAAGATATAATGGAGTATTATATTATATGAGAACTCCACAAAGGTAATGTATAGATCAAAACCACGTATGAAATCCATTTAATTGGATATAGTCATTATCTCTATATCATAACTGGACGCAAAAAATTTATATTAATTCTATTATTGATAATAAATACATAACCTCCTCTAATTTTCCAAATATATTTGATAAATTCATCAAAACCTAAAGGCATTCTTCTGATATCGTTTAAATGCAATTTTAAGTTGTACCCCATTAAAAATTACAAAATCCTTTATGTATATTCTAGAATTTTAATATAATGATAATACATTTAAAATAACAATGGAATGTGATTAATTTGTTATGTGATCAACCAAAACCCAAGAGGAAGTATAACTTTTAATGTCTTACAAGGAAGAGTGAAATAATCCAGAGTGAGTTTATCTTATTTACCTTATTTCATATGCACTGGTCAGCTCCTCAATTTTTATTTATGAAATTTGTCCATTTCATACTAGAATAATATGAATTTTAAAATAGACTCTACAATCCACCTATTCGTATAGAACCACCAGAAATTTTTTTTGATGAATGTATACGTCTTTATTCATTGAAAATGTATAGAGAAAGAAGAGATATTTGAATCATCCAATAAAACCTTCATTAATTTTTGTGTCGATAGAAAACATATTCATTTCATAAATCTTATAATTCTATCATTATCATTTTCAGACATCAATATATTCCCTTCCATTGTTTGTTCCACCATAACCTCATTTTGAACATCATAGACCAATAGATGGAAGTATGGTAGGAATATTTTATAGGTAAGATAAGATCTACATGCTTACCCTATGATCTATGGGTCAATAATTTTATAATATATGAGTGTAAGGTATTTTTAGTTTTTTTTATGGATAAGGTAGTTTGATATTTTTTCTGAGAGAAAAAATTGTATTTATTTCTTTCTGAGGGTTATAATGTATCATAAACTATTAGTTTGTTGATCAACTCCAATAATATCATTCAGTTCATGTTTAACTCCTTTCTAGTGAATATGTAGTTTAAGATATTTTTATTGATATATATTTAATATATTATTCAATATATTGAAATAATACATACCTAAAAGTAATGTAATACCATAGGTAGCACCAAATCATATGACATGTATATTTTCCCCTAAATAATTAATTGGTGTAAAGGGTGTGTTACCACCATTTAATTTTCCATGCAGACACATCCCAATTCTTTTATTGATGGATAATTATATGTTTTCAAAATCCCCCAAATATAGGGTAATGTTAGTACCATTATAGTGACCCAATTTCTCTTTATTTCATTGAAAAAAGCCATTCAATTTTTTAGAGGCATTTGTTTCCCTTCTAATTTAACTCGAGTAGTGGATTTGATAGTCTTGATAAATTTCTCAAATACATTATATAATATGATACAAATAATAGGTAATTATGGATATATTTTATATAATTTTATATTGTACATTCATCATTCACATTTTTCATCGTATGACCCATATATATATCCTCTCCTGTGATTACACGATAGATAAATGATATTTTATTATTATAATTCACACTTGATAAATCAGGAATAGTTTTTTTCATTTATAATGTTTTAGGGATTAGACCTTAAATGATCATCATTATCCTAATTTTCTTTTTATTATTTTTGTATATCATCTATTAAGGCTAAAAATTAATTTGACATAATCTATAATGTATCGATTAATTAGATCCATGATGATAGAATGAGTGTTCTTGGGTTCAAATAGCATCATTATGAATTCATAGTATCTATATGGTGTATTAATGATTTCTTTTGATATATCCTTCATGTTTACAATTAATTTATGTTCTTAATATTGATGTTAAATCATTGATAATTATTGATCCCCTCACATTTTATCGAAGAATTAAACAATATTAGGTAGATGATAATCGTTCATGGTCATGTTAATGGAACATTCATGATAATCAATACAGACACACATTGATCCATAATTCTTCATAAAAATGAGCACTCATGATCCAAATGCTAAATAAAATTGAAATATAAAACCCATACCTTGTTTATATTGGATATAATTCATTAATTTAACTATTTGATTTAGGGCCATTTTATATGTAATAATTGATATTGACATAGAACCATGTTTTATTTATATTGAAAACAAAACCTCATGATCTATGGATAATCATGTAGATACTATGGAAATTCATCAAAATTATCCAACATAACTAGAATATATTCAATATATTGCTTTACCAAAACAATTTGGTCTAAAAACACCTCATTATTATATATTAAGGCCTATTGTATATAATTAATTTACATAGGGTGATAATGATCATAATTATATTAATAAGTGATCATTGATATATTTGGGATAGGAAATTTCATTTCCCTATCCATGAAAATAATATGGATGTTATGTATAAGTCTCCAATCCTTCCCTATAATCACATGAAATTCAACCAATGTGAGAATAATAATATTAGAAATATACATATTCCCATAAACATCTTTCCTATAAGCGTGGTAGTATTGGGATGTTTTCATCATATCACTTTCTGTTTTACCTGATAACTCGATATTTTGTTATTGAGTTGGTTATTTAGTATATTTCGAAAATGCACTAGAATTACTATAATGAGTAGAAAGAGAATAAAATAAATCATTTTCATTATTAGAGTGGATGGTAACTGCAAATTTCAGCGCATTATTTTCAAGAACCTCTTTAGTTTAATTTATTTCATGAGATTTAACATTCCCCCACGGTTTTTGGTGTTCATAAATTAGTAGTCTTCATTAAACATGGGTTTAGTGTACATCTTAGTGTAATTAATATTATCATTACAATAGAATCATTGGATTATGGGTGGCACATTTGGTTGAGAAGTCCTTATATATAGTTAATTAATTTACCTCACTATATCTTATCAACATTAATTAACTTGATGGAATTATATTCCAAACCTGAATATAATTAATTTTCCATTGAAGAATTTCACACATTGAATTTTCAAAGAAAATTTTCATGTTAGAATTGGAATTTTTTTCATTCTAGGGTTTTACCATTTGTGTTTCCTCCAAAATCAATTTTACTCTTATTTTCTACAAATCTACATGAATAATTGAACTATGAAATCATCTTTTCTACTATGATAGAAAATTAAAAAAACTATGTGTTAGTACCAAATTCACATATATATATTTTTTCTTTATAAATTATATTAATAAACTATAAAAGTGATCAATTTATCTTTTAGGGTTAATTATAATCATAGGAATACTATTCAAGTGTTTTGAAGTTCAATAAATTATTACTCATGAATTTATACTCATTTCATTTATTCTCAAGGAATTTAATGTTTATTTTTCTTTAAATATATCTTATCAAATATTTTCTAAATACTATTTTCTCTGACTCCACCCATTCCATAGAATATAATTACTCCTTTATTTTTTATTCAAAATGACTGTCAATAAAAAAAGAAAAATAGCTCAAATATCCTTTTCATACTCAAAGAACTAAATAATGGAAAATATAATTTCTAGGGTATTGATCTTATGTTTATTAATAAGTGGTTTTGATTTCTCACTAAGGGAAGGTGGTTGTTAATGGATGAATTGTATTATGGGGAGTTGTTTCTTCAATAGTGAAGATTGTATTTCGTTATGATTCATGATATTTTTTATAAATTCAGATAGTTTGAAAAGAATAATCATTTGATTTTTTTATTATAACCAATCCATTTTTCATTTTTCATTAGGATAATCATTTCATTATCTATCACATTAATTGTTAACATGATTCCACTAAGTACTATTCATAGAAAAAAATAAAATATGTTAGTGTGAGTCTCAAGAAAAAATAATAATTTCATGAAATTGTATGATAAACAAAACCAATCAAATGATGTTATGATTTATGATACTATCATTTCAATCATTGAAATTTTAGGTTCATCCTACAAAACTTTTAATTAAATATATATTTTATTAGTTTTTATCCACACATTCCTAAGATCTTAATGCCAAAAAAATAAATAAAAATATATCATATACTAAGTAATGTGACCCGTTCTCTATATATACATACATATTACAATATTTTACAATAATGTCCATTATATATCACAATAAATCACACAATAGATCCGAATGTTTTATTGTGAGTGGGAAATATATTTGTAAATAGTGTATTTTACAATGTCGTAAAATTATTCAATAAATAGAATCCTCACATGAGACACAATAGACATATCATACATATTATTATCCTTTATAACTAGGGTAATAGATACATGAGAAATTGTGATCTCAAATAATAAAAAGAAGAAATATAAGAGGAATAATATAAAGATCACAAGTGAGAATAAAATGATAATATGGCTATGAGAATATAATCAGGTTTCAAGGATTTAAAATATTTAAATCATACCATATATCATAACACATGAGTTCTATAATAATTATTTTAGTATATGATAATACATGAACCATAGAATTGGTGAAACATGAGTCAATAATCATGATCCATTAGAACATTACAAAGGTAATTTTCATTAAAAAAAACGTGTTACCCTATATATAAATAAAAATAATAGAGTATTTCAATTATAACCACCATGATATTCATATCATAATGGACCCTGCTGACCACATTCTCATAACATAGTAGGCTTGTAAATTCACCAGCATCCCTTGACATAGTAGGAATGATTTTCAAACCCATATCACATCCCTATATCATGAGATATAAATTAATACCTAAATAAATATATGGATTTGATGTACCCACCCATCATATTAATATATATCATACATATGTGTACCAGAGATCATCAAAACATTCATAATTCCACAAAAGATTAACTATCCAATGAGAATAACTATGTTTCATGTAAAAATCCATATGAAATTATCATAATCCATTAATAGATAGTAGGTTTAGTTTTCAATTACATAATACATAGAGTTAAGCATATGAAACATTAAAAGGTGTTAAAATAGATGAAAAACTCTTTTAAATGTCATTTAAGTCTTATATAGAGAAAGAAGAAGAAATATAAAATATTTTTTATAATTTTTATGATGTTATTTTTTTTAATGTATGGAATTAATATTTATGTGGAAAACCACATAAACATGGAGGGAAATAGTTTTATATGGAAGGTAATGAAATGAGATATTCCTTTCACACTTTTTTATAGAGAGTCAAGGATGATGAAAAATGGCCTCACCAGAAATGTTAAACATAGATTCATTTGATATTGAAAGTAAATTAAATAGAAAATTTCCATGAAAAACCACATTCTTATTGATGATTACATCTGTATAATGAAATAATAAATATGTACTGAGAGGATAATTATTCTTTATAGAAAACAAAAGGCCTAGTTGGTTTCTCTAACTAGAAATATAGTGGTTATGTTATAAGCCAACGGGGATGTAAAATGCGAAGAGGACATGAAAGTATTATATAAAACCATTGTAGAAGAAAATATATGTGACTTTAATGATAAATAAAATAAAATTTCCCCATATGAATATTTATTAATAACAACCTCAAAATTAAATTGATATTTGGATGTAATCCTAAAAATTTACACCTAACTTCCATGGAGGCGCTTTAACATCATATATAATAAAAATATCATTATTAATCACATATTTAATAACCTTATTTAAATTTATTATATTTTATTCTCTTAATTTAAATTAATTCTTTGATCACATATTAGATAATTATTTTCAATTTTTATTAATTGATGTTAGTAAAATTGATCATTTCATAAAAGGTAAGTAATTTGGTTTTCAGTCTCGATTCATTAATACTAATTTTAGCATTACCAAATAGTCATATTTATTGGAATAATTTTATAAATCAATATGTGGTTTATAATTTTCATTTTTTAACATTATTTGTATTCTTTGTGATAATGGAATCCATATTAGATTTTTATTCATGAAATTTTCTAATAACAAAGAGTTATTTAAAATTTTAAATATTTTTTAATACATTAAAATTCTTATTAATGAAATATTAAAATATTAAATGTAATATAGTATGAATATTAATGGATTTCTGCTTATTGAAGGTGAAAATGAATATGTTGTTTTGCATTGTTTAGATGGGTGTTTGATCCAACACAATCAAGCACATGTTATACAATGTAATGAGTAATATATTAGATTTATATACTAGTATTATCACGTATTATAATTATACTAAGCTTAATATGAAATAATTTTCTTATTTAATAGGATTTAGTAATAGTGGATATGAGATGGTAGTTAGAAATATTAGAGGTTTTATAAATAATATTATGATTTTTCTCCTTCCTGAAATGGGTAACTTAGGAATAATGGGATTAGGAATACATCATTGAACTAAAAGATAAAAAAAATATAATAATAATCTTCTGAAAAATGAAATAGCTAATCCAGAGATATTTCATTGTTGTTGCAGATTGTATGTTCAATAAAAGGGGTCCATCAATAGGTTATTTTTAAGTATAATTTCTAAAAAAAATTAATTTTTTAAGGACTATAGTTGTCAATTTAAAATGAAAGATTATAAAAATTATTTAATATTAACTGTGTGATGTGATCTAATTTATTAATTTCTCATATTATCAATTATATATAGGTATTCTTTAAGATTTTATTTTTTTCTTCCAAAATCGTTTTGCAAATTTTAAACTACTTTTTTCGTTATAGTAGTAAATAATTTTTAATTATATATATAAATATCATGGAAAGTAATTTTTTACTATATAAAATTACAAATTACTGATATTATTTTTTAAATCCATTTTATATATTATAATGTAAAAAATTGGAAAATCAATCTTGTATATAAAACCATAAAATTTATAGAAAAAAAAATTCTGAATAAAATAATTCTAAACTAGTTGTTTTTTTATTGAATTCTATATCAATTAAAAATTAAATTTGAGTTGATATTTTTGTATTCATTGAAATAGTAAATTATATTTATTATTAGAAAGTGTTAAATTTAATATATTAATATTTTAATATATATAACTTTAAAAATAGTTTTTTAAATTACTAAATTTTTTAGCAATAACTATTTCATCCTATATCGTATTAAGATTGATTATTTATCATTTAAAACTATAATTTTATAGATAAAAATATATTTGAATCATTAATTTATGTTTATAATATCATATAAATATTTTATTAATAATAATATTTCACACCTAAAATTATAATAACCAGGGACCATATATCAAATTACAATTTTCCAATTGACATATATCCAAATCCATATTTTAAATTATAATAAATATATAACGCTCTAATTTCATTCCTATATATAGCCTTATATTGACTATTATAGTCATTCAACCTATTTACATCTCCAAAAATATATATACTATATTTCTAATTCTGTAGTTTATATCCATAGTTTAAATTAGGATATTGATTTATATGGAAAACCGAAAGGATAATGATTTTATTGTCATTGTATTTTTATTTACATATGTATTTATTCCACGTATTATTTATAAAATATTATTTAATATTGGATTCTCAAAATGTCATAATATTTATCATTCCCCATAATATTTTTTCTCAATAAAATGTATTGTGGTTGATTTTACCTCAATGTTATGTGTGAAACATGATATTCAATATAGTAGTAATTGAATGGAAACTACATAATAGAATTATCGGATAATAAAATATTTCTATAAGTGAGTATGCCTAATGATACATAGAATGATTATTATTATTAATAATTCATATCATATGTCACTTACATTTATGGGTTGATGAAAATGATGATGACATTTTCTCATGGAGATGGTGGATATGTTGGGTGAATCTAAAATGATATTTCATTAATTAATAAGTCAATAGAGTATTTTTCTCTATCGATTAATGGAGATGATATCTCTAGCCATTCAATTTGAATGGAAGTATAAATTAAAATATCATGGAAATAGTGTATTGAAATGTTCAGTTTCGGAATCCAATAAATGTTATATCAAGTTCATTTTTTAATACATTATTATCAAAATGGCATGATTAGATATATCAATATAAATAGATTATATAAAATATTGAGTGTTAGTATGAGTTTTTTTCATTTTGACAATAACATTTTCCATCTTGTATATGTTTCTTCACCCTGATATTGGACATTATGGAAGTAGGATAGATGATATTTATGGTGACTTCAAGAGGGTCACACAGTCAGTGTTTCAATTAATCATGTTTAATTTAAAATTTATTATTATAGTTGGAATAAATAATACTCTAAATACTAAATTATTATATACACTTAGTAATATTTTAATCCAAAATATCACGTCACTAATTATCATCAAGGTAAAAAATATATATTTGCGTCTTTATGTGGGTGTTATAGAGAGTTTATTATTAAAAATTATTTAATGAAATGATCAATAAATAGAATATTTATTGAAATAATTATTTTTTAAAAAGATAATAAATAATTGTTTAATATTAATTTATATTTAGTCACCTGAATATCAATTTAAATTTTTTTTACAAAACTCAATGAATATAAAATTACTTTATTTCATATGATGAAACCAATTTATAATTCATTTTTTATTTCAGTTTAGATAAATTCAATTAGGGACAGTTGAATAGAGTCATGTTTCTTGTATCAAAAATGAAATTAGTTTTAAATTTAACTAATCAAATATTAATTTATTTATCTGATAAAAATGATAATTAACAATCCATTGGGTTAGAAATTTTAATGTTAAATACTATTATTATTTGAAAATTATGAATATATAAAGTTTATTATTCGATGGATTATATTTTTAAATTTATAAATGATAAAATAACAGTTCAATATAATTATGAAATTTTTTTTCTAGGGTTAACGTCCCATGAGATAGATTTTTGTGTTAGAAATTATCCAATATAGAGTGCCTTCATAAGAATCAATAACACCTATATATGTTCTATAAAGGTACATATAATTCCTTAGACTCCTATATCTCTCAAGATATAGATAATAAGATAAAGGAGACTCATGATTAACTTATAATGCATCGTGATCAACATTAAAAACAGATGTTAATCGGTACCTCTATGTTAGCACATGGACATCAGTTGGGGATTTTCTAAATTTTGGTATCACATCCCAATCACAATGAGAGGGATTATATTTTGTATTATCTTAAAAAATTTATTGTAAAACCTAAAAATTATTTCAAGAGAAAACATCAATATTGAAGAAATTACTCAATATTTTATTATATTCCTTATTTATTAAATGAATTACTCTATTAACATGAATGATCCTATTCCTTGTTCTACAATTGTTTCGAAAAGACTCTTATATGTAATCAATAAAATTTCAATAATTTATCATGAACTTATGGCTTATTCAACAGAAATGCTGAAAACCCATCTTTTCCATAGACCCGACTAGCTTCTTCTACACCCAGAATATTTATATGTAGTCCATTATATTTTCCCCTTTTTTGTTACACTTTCTTCATTATTTGAAATATAATTTATATATTTATCAATAATCTTATTAAATTTTCACTCCTATTCATTTTTTAGGTATTGTTTAACATACTTTTAGAATCAGGTGACCATTATAATTGAAGAATTTATTTGTATAACATTAATTTATGGCATGAGATTTATACTTTGATTCTAACACCACTTTATGTATTCGGGATGGTTCACCTAAAATGTCCAGTGTTTCATATATAATATTTCCCTTCATAATACCTTCTTGTTGGTTTTAATAACCCATGAGTACTTCTATAAAATTCCATTATATTATTATTCTACAAGACTAAATTATTACCTATATTTTTGTATCAACAAAAGACCAATGATTAGTCCTTCCATTTCATGTAACATCCTAACATATTTACACATACCCTAGCCTAAACCATTATGGTTCATGACCTTATATATTCATCCATTTTTCTCATATGATTTTTAATAAGTAGTGACTGTTATATAATATTTTATGTGGAGATAATGCCATCATTATCATAACCATAAATTATTGATAAAAATTAAAAAACTTAAAATTTAATATTTTAATACAAATATGGAATAATATCAGTAATCCAACCATAATAAATTTTATACACGTCGCTATAAAAATTCAAACAATTTAATTAAAACCATTTGTTTGTACCATATTTCAATTTTTTATCTAACAATTCAAGTCCCAATTGGTGACTTATAAAATAAATCATGTCTCAAATAAATTTTATAATGAAACATTTATGGTGAAAAATATTAATTGTTTTTAAATATGTATTATACCATTT
Source organism: Viscum album (assembly GCA_963277665.1). NCBI lineage: Eukaryota > Viridiplantae > Streptophyta > Magnoliopsida > Santalales > Viscaceae > Viscum > Viscum album. The sequence goes on from OY728148.1 coordinate 1,149,877,808, forward strand.
TTAATATATATTATGATCAATTTATGTCCTATAATACCACTAATGATAATGCTTGGAATATTTAATAGGTTGAATATTCTGGTAAATCTATTTCATAATAGGTTTCCTATGATATCCAGACACAAAGATAACATGTATCTCAATAATAATTTTCAATCAACACTCAACATCCGAAAATAACATTATATGTAGTGTATGTCACAACATTATAATAATAACCCACTTCGGGTTCCAATAAAAAGTATTAAACATTCTTATTATTTTACTAGAAAATAAAGGTGACTCTAATTGCAAAGTAAAATTCATAAAACCAACCCCATCACCTTGATAGGTGTAATATATACTCTACCATTTATTTTAATCATAAATCATCCATTTTTAGTTAGTAATAAAAACACACCTAACCAATATAATATAATAATTATGAGACAAATAAATAAAATGTGAAAAATAAATATAGGTCACAAAATAATATCAAACCTCATTTAATTAATGAATATTCTAATCATTCTTTTTATAAATTACCCCAAATCTTATTAAAATATAAATTACAAAATTAAAAAACAAAATCCATTATATTCTTAAAAAAACCATATAGGTAAACTCACTGAATCTTGTAATATTTTTGAAAACCCAAAAAATCAAAATAGACTATACCAAGACTCTGAACATTATACCTTCCAAATAATAGAAATATCGTGAAAATTATTTAAAATATTTAATCCATAGTTTATAAATATCATATAGTAATTCAACAAGTCACCAACCAATAATAATGAAACATCCAACAACTAGTGGTCACCCTCTGTTATTACTATTTATCTACCACACAAAATTACCCATGAAAACTGGGTAAAAATTAATATAATATGGTGAAATTAAACATATTCGTTACACATTAATGGAAGAGTAATGAGGTTGATGGAAAAGAAGATAAATAAGTTTCATTGATTTAATTTCAAGAACTAAATCACATTGTACAACCATAATTCAATGGGAGCATTTAAAGAAATGGAGATAGAATTATAGGAGACTTTTCTCTCCATAAGATTGGATAGAGAAAAACTAACATGAATAAATATTATGTTGTAACACATGAAAAATATTAATGGGCATGACACCAATGTGGACCTCAACCAGTAGTCTCCTGTGTGACTAGGCTCCTAGTGTAATTTTTTGTGACATATTCCCCCATCAAACACCACCATTATTCTATAAGGAAGGCAATGAAAGTTTTTAGGTTATTCCATATCCTTAAATTTTCCATATTTTCTTTTTTCTTAAAAATGTATTTTTGATATTTAATACCATTAATTACATATTTATAATATTAAAAATCTCTAAAATATCCTCCATTTGGTATTTATATAAAAAATTTAATTCCTCTCCAATTATATTTTTGATTAATTTGACATTTTCATAATTATATAAATACATCATTATTCAGGTAATCACAAATTATCTATCATAAGGATCATATTCCCTAAGAACAAACTGAAAGGATCTCTAATAAATCACATGATTTGTTGTAATCTATTGAATTATTAATATCACCAAGTATGATAATAGTTATGGTCATTCCACCACCACTCCCCAAAAAATAAAAATTCCATTAATCCTAAAGCCTCATTTACGGATATATCATTCTAAGTATTAATTCCACCAATTATATATATAGTTAAATTTATATTAACTCACTATCAGTCTTGTATATTTTTCACCTAGAAATAATCAATCATAGATACATATTCTAAAATTTATATTGGTCCCAATCAATATAGTGACAAGTAATTATTCACCATAAATTGTTAAACATTCTATCATTTTCCTGATATGTCTCTCTTTAAGGATTTGGTAAACCTCTTTTAGAACATTCTTTTTAGATTGAAAATTGGATATAAATCATAGGTAGTTTGGATTGTATGGGGATATGAAGAAAAACTGATGAAATAATTCTACGTCATTATGGGGGTTTACATTGTGGAGAAGTGGGATGTTTCATAAGCGTAGTCACTATAATGTTGAGGCTTAGGCATGAGCAAAAGGATATTGAGGGAGGATATTCATAGCCTGTTCCTATGATGGAATGACTATGTTGTGGTATAATGTTGGGTAATATCCTTTCACATAGAATTTTAGTGCTATAATATGAAGTGGGTGGTTCCAGAATAATGTTATGTGGAATAGTATGGTAGGTTACGCCAAATTCGACACCCCTATAATGTGGATCTATATAACTTTTTAGCGTTATTTTAGGGTTTCTAGGGTCTATATCTTGGTGTTTGGGGTGCACTATAGACCCACCCTATGAATATAGGATCTATAACATAGAATCTATTGTGATAAACATATGCAATTTTTTTAGGAAGGTTACGGTATAATACATTATACTACATCATAGTCCTACCTGTATCATCATATTTTGTAACATTTTATTAAATACATCACCATTAGCTTATATTTTTCATGATTCTAATAAATAAATTAAAACCTTCAAACCCTTTTCCCTATTTAATTTTCTGTCAAAACCTAGGTTCCAAGAAAATTTTTTAGACACTTTTAATCCCAATTTTAATGGATTTATCCCCCTCCTTATATAGATCAACCTGTTGTGATCCTAGAAATCATTAAATATTTTCTGAGATTTTTATCTTTATTTTAGAGGAATATTCTCCCAGAAAATTTTGTTCATTATTTTTATAATGATGCTTCCTTATTCAATTTAATGGATGGAGAAATCTGGATGTTCTGTATGCATTACGTTTTTCCTAATTTTCATCTACTTTTGATGTTGGTGGTCCAAAAAACCCTAAATGTTTTTAAAATTCTTATAGAAAATGAAATGTGGGAGATGTTACTAAAACTACTTGTTGTTTCTATTTCAAAAATGAAAATAAACAACCATGATGGAAAGCACTTTTTTTAGATCAAAAAATGGATCTCATTGGGTATATTTTTATTCAGACCATAAATGAAACCACTCATTATGTGGGCCAACCATTAAACTAATTGTTAAATTATAGGCATGGAATTGTGAATTATTGTATAAAAAATTAATTATAGTTATTTCATAAGATATGATCACATATAATGAATATATATTAATTTAATTAGTTTTAATTTAAATTTTACTTGATTTATTGTTATTATATTTTCATTATAACTTCATTTGGGATGAATTTATCAATATAATGGAATTAAGGGAATTTTTGTGATAATTGTGAACCTCTCAATTTAAAATGTAAATGGCTAGGAAAATTATTATTTTTGTAATTAATCATAGGTTATAATCATTTCATTTTATGGATATGGTTTTTGTGTTCCCATGTGTTATCTTATCTTAGAATATTATCTTACAACAGAATCCTCTTTTATTGAAATTATTTGATGAAGGGATTTTTCATAGATATGGTGAAATGATAAAATAATACTCTGGTACCTAGTAATGAAAAAATAATTATATTTTGTGGTTATGTATATTATTATAAAATTATTATATAAATAACATTCAATCAGTAATTTTAAAATGAATATATATATAGGGACTTAAACCATTTATGATGAAATTATTATAAAAAGGAATTGAACATAGATATGATGTAATTATTTTTGGGATATGATTGGTTCCCATGTGATGATTTTTGGGATAATTCCTGGGATGTTCAAGGTTGTTATGACAATGGATCTTCAACATGCTCAGACATATCATAAAACATGTCGAAATTTATTTGGTTGGACCAGAATATTTTTCTTTAACTAAACGATCAATGGGGTTAATTTATTATAATTATAGATTCCTTATTTTTTAACTATGTTTATAGATTTTTTTATTCACTATAAAAGGGAATATTTATTTAACACATCATGATGGCGACCTGCTTAGTTTTAACCGCACTATTTCTGGTCTATCATTTGGTATCAAGGAATATTTCATGGAATCAGTTATGGATAAAGGAAAGGATAAAATTTTTTGTTGGTTACATACTATATGGGTGATAGTTCGTAGATAGGACCAACATGGGAATCATTAATGGGTCTTTTAGAGTTTTTATTTTCTATTTGTATTTGATTTTTTTTGTTTTTTGGCATGTCACATAGTCTCTTTCATCCTTTCAGTGAAATGTTTCTATTATTAATGGATTATATGAACTTTTCCTTTGTATTATTGGTTTCATGTTTGTTTATTTATATATTATTATTGGTATTATTAAAACTATATTATAATGGGTGTATTATGCCCCACTATAATCCTTAAAACATCATTTATAGTCACCAACCTCCAATTTTCTGGGAGGAGTTCCTTGGGTCACATAGCCAACTCAGCTCTGTCATATGAGAGAGAACCAGGTCGAGGATGATATAAATATGTATTACATCAAAGGGTTATGTTATATTTATTTAATTTTTTAGAATTCCATAACTGATACTAGTATGTGTTGGGACTAGTTAATGATATTTTCCATGGGAGTAACTATCTATTGCATGGGGAAATTTTTCCTAGGGATGGGGTTGTTATTCATACTGGTTTCTTGATACTGATTGAATGTTAATTCCCCTTGGATGATTCAATTTATAAGTGATGTAATTTTTTATAGATATTTTACTTGTGGGATGGTATGGAAAGTGATGAATATGAATTCCTCACGATAACCATATAGGGATATATGGTAATATTAATTTTTCATGACAGAAATATACCTACTACATGTAGTATATCTACACATATGAACTATCTAATGACATCCAGGGATATAAATAATATAAAATATGAATTATATTGTTATTTTATGAATAATTCAATTTTTATCTATGCGTAGAGGAACCCTGAATCGGTTATTCATTTTTTCACCTTTTTATGAAGATCATATTTTATAAATTATTTTGCATGGATTTTTTTAATCCATTGTAGAGATAATGCTTCCCCATCATCATTGTATTGAGCATCTGGAGAGTGGAAACCAATAAAAATATAATGCATCTTATTTATAACTTCTTATTGATTGAGAGGATCACATGGAAAATTATCTTTTTGACTGATTCTAGATGGTCATACGATCAAATCAAGTGAATAATATTCTCACCATTTCATCAATGTGTGAGTTGAGGATAGAGTTATAGCTACAACATATACATTTTTTAATTAGGGAGGGAGGCACCACAGTAGCCAGCTTATTAATATTGTCAATCTGTATGAACATTCTGAACCATAAAACACCCATTTATAGGAGGGTGAAGCTTACAACTTACATGTTTTAATTACTAGACCAGTGTTAGTGGGATATCAAGGAAAAAGAAGGGTAGAAAGACCTATACATGAAAAAAATTTATGGGGTGATTCTTTTCAAATTCTATCTAGATACAATGCGGAGGATATGTACTATGAGTTCATACATATGAAATAGGATGTAATTTTTGGGATGTTCTATGTTGAACTCTTAATCAAGATGTAGTGATTTACTCCATCCATGATAGTCGATTATCATTCATGTCAGATATGTTTCTAGGATTGGATTTACTATGAGGTAAGGTCATAGGTGAACAAAATTTTCCAATAAATCATTATTGATTTGATCAATTAGGCTCTCATTACCGAAGGAAATTAGTTTTAGGCCATGACTAGTAGTTAAGAGGCTTCCCTATGTCAATCTTGGAACTAATATTCATGTGTAATTAATCATGGATATGAAAGTAATTTCTAGGGAAGTAGTAGGATGTTTATACATGGGATTCAAATTAAACCACAAGATTAAGGCTCAGTGTAGTTCTCTTGGTCTTGTGTGGTGGACCACAATAACCCATTGTTTTATTAAATCATTATGGAGTTTTGTTCCTTTGTATGGTTGGTACATATTTTTTTTTGTAGGACCTCATAGTATAAATGTATTTTTTTGGGATCAATATAGGATCCAAATATTAGATAAAATTCAATTACCCCTTTGTTTATAGGATGTAATAATTCTACTAGGCAATCGGGCCTATGAAGGATAAAAGGTACCCAGGGTTGGAGCATTATTGACATCCAGAGGGAAGAATATAGGGACATCATAATATATTTTATGCTATAAAGGAGATTCAACTACATGTTATGCATTATACAAGGAATATTTTTGATGTAGGATCTTATACCATAAGAGGTCTGATTTATGGATCTTCTACCCTGCTATTTTTTTTGAATATCGTAGAATTTCATTCCATTTTATCCAATAAGTTTTTAGTCATTTGGGAATTTTATATATATACCTTGAATGGTGTTTTAACAACTAAGATACTATTGAGAGTGAATTTCAATGGTATTAAGGGTAGAAAGTAATTATCTCTTAAATTGTGTGTCTATTTATTCCTTTAGGATATTTTAATACTAGAAATTATTGGCTCAGACTAAATTTTGGGTATGGATTTCCTAGTTATGTACAAGATTAATATAGACAACTATTTGAGAAGTGTTAAATATATATATCTTGATGTGGAAACTATACTTACCAAGGTGAGTGGGATCTTCTAGTTGGTCATTTAGAACCAATTTGGAGAAGATTATATTATCTCATGGATCAAATATCATGGATTATTCTAATGGTTGAAAGTGTACATTAGTAAACATTTCAATCAATTGATAATGGTTTTTCTCATGTATTTCTTAAAGAGATAATCATCTTACATTCAGAGAAGGATATTGAGATCATGCTCAATAATGTAGAGGGAGAATATCTAGTTTATATTACACATTTTTTTAATTTAACTAATATATATTAGTGAGTAAGAGTTTCAGTTGGATTATATAGAATAAAAGGATCTATTCAACCTAGTACACATCCATTATATTTTCAAGTTCCATTTTCAAAAAATGAGGGTGGGATATTACATTGTGTGTGGAGTATTGAATATTGAGTAAGATGAAATTAAATAAATTCATTCCCAATCCCCACATAGAAGATCAATTAAATCAGCTGAGAGGTTCTGAAACATTCTCGATGATTTAGTTTAGTACATGATACCATCAGTTGAGGGAGAGACCATCAGACATACCCCGGACTAGTTTATAGATAGTTATGGATTTTTTGATTTCATGGAGATATCATATAGTCTGGAAAATTCACCAATTCTATTCATGACCTTGATTAATTGGATCATTATCCACCCATGAATCTATTTTTGGTAGTTTACATCGATGATATGTTAGTTTACTCTCAATCTAGAGATAATCATTCCAAATAACATGAAATCATCCTAAGTACACAAATAGATACATAGATATACTCTAATATATCCATATTTTACATTTTTTTTAAATATCACACATTTAGGATAAAATTATCATTGTGGATGTTGTGATAGTGGGCCTGGAGAAGGTTATAGAAATTATATCATTAGAGTGGCCCAAGAATGTATTTAAGATAAATAGAATTCTATGTATAGTATGCCAATATAGGATGATCATCCATAATTTATCCAAAATAAAAATTCCAATATATTGGGAGACTATGAAATGGGTATTTTTTAGAATCATGTGAGATAAAATTCTAGTAGTTGATGATTATGATTACCTAAAAAATGATCCCCAAAAAAGTAGGTTCAGTTAAATAGTTTAAAATGTGTTATGATGTGTACAGAGTTGGAATCAGAATATCTCTTACATAAGAAGACAGAGTGGTAGATTACATATGAAGACATCTGATATTGCATGAGAGGAATTACCCTACTCATGATTTAGATCTAGATTGGATGGTATTATCCTTATGATTCTGGAGGCATTATCTATTCATTCAGATATTTCTGGTGTGAACAGACCACAAATGCATCATGTAAATATTTTCACAGTGAGCCTTTGTCCTTTGATAATGGATGTGTGTAGAAAATCTATAATATTTTTACATTTATCTATTATCCAAACTATTAAAGTGAAACATCATAAATAATTACGTGTTCTATATGATGAAGGTAAATGAATTTATAGAGTATTGTAATTAGTGGTAAATAATGGAACCCTATAAAGATAGGAATCAATATTTTTAGGATACCCAAGGATGATAATATTTGAAAATAACATATTTTCTTCCAATTCATATAAACTAGATAATGATATATATGTTATCTCATATAGGGGAATATGGTCTGATGGGAATCTTTTGATACTAGGGAGCCTTTATTTAGATGTTTCTTTGACCACGATGTTGTTCTTCATATACATTTCCATGTGTGAGTTCCTAAAAGATTGTGTTAGGATTTTAATAGGCTGGTCTATTATTTTATAGGTGTTGTATATCCCTATAATACAATGGTTTTTTGTGTCCTATATAGACATTATAGGTGAATGGTATGAAAAAAGACATAGTGATATTTGTAGAAATATGCTTCACCTATCAGAAGGTTAATTTTGGGAATCATAGATATGTATTTTTATGATAGCCTCTACCAATTATAGAATGAAATTGGGAAGATATCCATATGCATTTCCTTATAGGATTACCCAGGTCACATCAATATAATGATCCAATATAGCTAATAATTTATTGACTACTGAGATTAAACAACTACTTAAATTATTTGGAGACCTTACATATTGATTTTTTGGGTAGTCTCTATGATCCCAAGATTATTCCACTATAGGTTTTATGAATATTATCATTTCATATCAATATCCTCGTATCACAAACCGGTTATTTTAGGTCCTTTAGAAGTCATTTTGATAGAATTTTCTTCTAATTATGTTTTATTACCTTAGACTGAAGGTAAATCTAAACTGAAAATTGATATTCTAGTGGATATGTTTTGATTAATAGGTTTATATTTGTGCGGGTTTTTGGAATAGAAACTAAAAATCATGGATTTTTCTTCTAGAATTTGTGTAACAAATTGACCCGGGTTACCCTATAACCCGACACCCGACCTGATCCACTGTATACCCAAACGGCATTCCCGATCCACACCGGTTGCCGACAAGAACCCGAGAAGTCAACAACACCAAAAAGGGAACAATTTGTCCCAACATAACTAAAGCCATTGAATATAAATATAAAGAATAATAAATAGTATAGGATTAATGAATATGTATTCCATAACACTGTGAAAAATTTCATAAACAAAAATGTGAAAGTAGTCAAGACTCCAAAGGACACGTCCAATCCAAATGACTAAAACAAAAAGCTACTCCAACTGATTGAGGGGATTAACTCCCACATTCACACCACCATCTACCCAACTCAACAAACATGAAACCTCACCGCCTCAGAAAATCACCTTCCCTTTCCCTACAGTTGAAGACATAAAACGGTTTATGCACCTTTGAGGAGGTGTGTTGGGTGTGATGTAAAAGGCTTAGTAGGATCCCACCCAGGTGATCCATGTCATGGATTTTTATGAATTTTTATGGTTATTTTAAATAAAAAAATGGAATGATATGTAAAAAATTAGTTTTTTAGAAATCATTGTAATCATTTAACTTTTTCAAAGATTTAAACAAAATTAGGTACAATATTCAATTCGAAGCTAACTAAAAAAACCAGGAAGTAAAAATAATAGAAGTAGCATCACTGGAATCAGTACCGAAAAACACTATAGAATAGATAAGTAGACTAGTAGTACAATAATAAATAAATTATAGTATGTAGTTATTAGAACACATTCCTAGGAATCATAGGAATACCACTTTAGTAACTCCCCGTCATTAATAATAACTGTCCCCTAGAATAATGGGCCTAGGAAATAGAGAAAACTCCCATGTTAAAACAACTAGTTAAGCAGGAAACATGGACGATGGACTTAATAAATATATTCTACATAAGTAAACAGGGTAACCCATGTGCTAATTTTCATAAATCAATTTAACTATTTCAAATGTTCTTAATTTATTTTAATTCATAAAAAACAAGGAGAAATCCATTTCTATTCAAAAAGGATTTTTCATTCGACAAAAATAGTATTTCCAATTTCCTAATTCAATATAAAATCATGAAGAATACTAATAATTATCATTAGGATATTTAGGGAACCACTTTCATTAAAACTCTGGTCAAACATGCCTATATGGTGATCCACCGACAACGAAATCCAACAGCCCTAGTAGAGACCCTATAACCCAAATCAATAAACCTTAGGATTTATTTAATTGTAAATGAAAAGGGTTTGAATGGAAGAGGATAACCTATACCTCAATAACAAAAGCCTCATGCACCATGAAAAAATGGAATAACCTCTGAAATAATATTACACAACAGATCGTAGATAAAGATGAGAAGAAACACAAACTTAGTTCAACTGATCAAATTATGAAACATAAGGATGCCACCATAATAAATAGAAATGAATGAGTTTAAACGTCACTCAACTTGAGATAATCACTGAAATAAAATAGATATCATGTCTTTATTGGATCAATCTAGAAGGTGATAAGTCTCTCAAAAATATATTTTTAGATATCTAGGTCGATAGTGATGAATCTAGGAGAATATACTAGAGAAATAATTATTGTGAATGTATTTTAATGCCAGATACATGACATTTCATGACATCTTATATAGTTCCACACCATGAAATTCACAGTTTACATGTACACTAGAAAATACATAACATTGGATAGAAAATAGGTTTTATAAATAATTCACAATGTCAAACTACAATTCATGATTCATAATATTTCACAGACTGAATCCCCATCCAGACCATGTACCCAGTCAAAGTTACATGGCGTGTAACCTCATTACATAGAATGTAATACCTATGCACCCTGTATAAATAAATAGTACAATATGAAAGACGAAAATATATATATGACATAATCATTATTGGTATCATCTCAATGTCAATATAGTGGAAATTAATGATGTGTTTAAGGGAATAACTGCTAAAATAGTAATGAAATGTTACAATTATCCTGTAACATATAGATTGAATGGATCAAATTGGGAACTGTAGGGAATTATTTGTCATTCACCTCTAATCTGGAAAGATTTAGGTGAGTTAGTAACCATTAGACCTAGTCATGTTCAGTTAATTATATGGACGGTCAGTTGATCTTATAGAGGTTGATGACAATATAGAACTAATATAAATCATATGTTATCAGTCTAAAAATATGACTTTTGTTTGATGTTGGTCATCATTTATTCCTTTAGGTGTCTCCTTGAATATGGAAACACTATATGAGGAATCAAAGGATGCTTTTTTCATGGGTTTTCATGATGATTAAGATAGTGGAAGGGGATTGACAAGTGAGTATCCATTTATCCATTCTTCTATACTAGAGTTTTATGCATGAAGAGTTTCACATGTCTCATCATTAGAGATATCATTTTGAACCTCATAAATGGATAAAACTTTATGACATTGAAGAGGAAGTTATTTCATTATTTGAAGAGCATCTAGAAAGATTTGTGGAATATAGTGAGAATAATTTATGGGGGATGACCATACCTCTAGTGCATGTATAGTGGAAACATGTGTGTATAAAATAGTTTACTAGAGAGAGGAAATCTGATATGCAGACACACTGGTTATTCTATTTCATTAATTCCTACTATAAATCATTGCATCATAGATCACGTAAAATCTAGTATATAGTGTGGATTTTGTAAGATCCCATATTTTTCTATTTATTTCCCTCTCTAGTCAATTTTATAAACCTCTTACAAAATATTTTTTTCTGTTTGAGACTTTGTTTTTTTTCCTTGATCCATTTGGGTTATTCTCTGAGGGGGGAAGAAATAATGATTTGAAAATTCTACTAATTTATAGGAGTCTATTTTTTTACATCCATCGTATGTTCTATAATCCAGGTCACTATGATGTCAACATTCAAGTTTCTTCATTGGGTGCTGATGGGATGATGTTTTAATCCACTCGCTTTTTAATTATTTTGGCGGTGTGGTGGCATATTGTAGTGTTTCCCCTCAACTATAATTTGATCTTTGTGGTATATAGTGTGTATCTATGTATTCAAGGTATAATAGAGAAATTTGGATAGTTATTCTGAATTCAATACCCATGTAGCATATATATTGTCTATAGTGTAGCCATCTTTAGGGTTTTTGGGACATTAATAAATTGTTTTTTGGGATTCCACATAGAACATGCATAGGTATATATGATCTATAGTGTGTAAGCCCCCACAATCCTTGGATGTGGTCGAAATAAGAAGGATGTGTTGTGGTCTAATATGATATTCCTTATTCTAACTCATATAAGTTAGTTCATTGATGTGGTAGAGAAGTTGGGTCATTCTCTTTCTTTCCATATTTTACACACTTTTATAAAAACATTGAACACTTTGAACACTTTTTCACTTCCCAATATAGATTTTTGAATCCTTTTAGAGACTCTTTTAATGAATTTAAACCCTTTTATTCTAGTGACCAATTCTAGGATATCCAAGCCATTATTAGAAAGTTTATTTTACATTTTCTTCATCCAAGGGAATCATTAATTTGGTTCATGATGTTATAGATGATGATATTTAAGTTTACAGTTTTCATTAAAAGGAAATAGGAACATGGCTATTCAAGGAATGGTTAGGGTTCCTTATGTATTTTCATCATTTTTAGGAAGGTGGTCTATAAAAATTCCCTAATTTTTATTGGAATTAAAACAGTATGTACAATAACTATGATTATGATGGAACATCGTGTGTGTGATTTACCTTAATGGAAAATCCTCTTGATGTGATGGAAATCAAATTTATTAAACGTCTCATGGATCCCATTAGTTATATTGGAAATAAGACTAATCTTACAGCCACCAAAGAGGTGAGCCTATACTTGAACTGATTGTAAATTGGTATCCTCAGAGATGTGAATTTTGGTGTAGAGGGTTATTTTTAGTGATTACTTCACATTTGACCAAATAGAAAACTAATAATTAATTAGTGTTTAATTATCTTATAATATTTACCAAATGATTTGTGGATTTATTATCATGATAATGGGGTTTCATGGTGAGTTTAGAAGTGGGAGATAATTGATGAAATTATTATGGTAATTGGGATATAGACTATGTGATTTTTAAAATGGTTTACAAATGTTAATTTGAAAAATTGATCATTGTTTCATGTGATGACATTTTTATATGATGGATGTGTTCCCATGTGTTATATCATCATGGATTATTTTCTTATTATCTATTTTAGTTTTTATGAAATGATATTATAAAGATATTTCATCTAGTTATGCTAAAAGTATTATATAAAGGGCACATTCTTGATTATTCTGAAATGCTAATATAAAGGGAATGCACTCAATTATGATTAAATGAAAAAATAACGTGATATTGCCTAACTATATTGAAATTCATTTATATGTTATTGTTATTTGATACTATGAAATTATTATACGGCTCATCCTAGTTCACATGTGAAGATTTTTGGATGAAAACTGGTGAGGGTAATTTCTATGGTTGGTATAGTTTCAGTAAAATGTCATAGTTGTCTAATAATATGTCAAATCATGTTTTACTGGCCCTGAATATCTTCTTAAAAATTGATCAAAAGTTATGTTTATTAATTATGGGTATTAATTTTCTAAATTAATTCCCCAATTTATAACATTATTGAATGAACATTGTGTGAAGATGGTATTTTTATAGTTATCATTGGTGTTAGACTATAGAGTAATACTAACACATTGTTCAGGCCACCATTTAATATCCTAGTATAATTCATGGATATAGGTATGGATTAGTTCTATGGGACTTATATTCAAAGATTTCATACTTGATGGTAATGTTCTATGAGATGGGAGGGACATGGGGATTTTTATCGAGGATATTAGAGTCATTATATTTTTGTTTTAGTCATATAATTATATGAAAACTTTCATGTAATTTAGTTTCATTTCGCCTTACATTATAGTTTTTTGGTTAGTATTTTGTTGTTGTCTTTTCCATTATCTTCTTTTTTTCTTTTGTGAGTATTTATATGTTATTCATTCTATTATTTAATCTATTTTAGATAGGGTATTGTCCCCCACTATGATCATCACATCATCCCTACTAGTCGGAACCCCCTAGTATATGGAATGGCATACATGATGTCATATAACCAATCCAACTCGGCCACATGACGGAGCATTAGATCTGGGACATGAAGAATGGTGCTTTCAAATTCATGGTGACATCCTTCAAATATCTGATAAATATAATCATTGTTGGATGCTTAATTTTACTTTTATATGATGGACCATAATTCGCTCGATGGCCGACATGAAAATATCTTGATGATTAGCACCCTAAATTCATTTCCACCTTACGAATTTTCCCACCATAAAAATCATTAATAATAAATCATGTCATCACACACTAAGATGAGAACTAATTCTATCCAATCCCAAGAACATCCATTTATCATATTTTATATCCCATATAATCTAAACATAAGCACTCTTCCAATATAATCATGTTTTATACCCAAATTACAATATTCCTTATTAAATGGGAGTATAATGCTCACTACTTTAAGGAAATGATGTGAATCCCCAACAATCGATGGTTTAGGATAAAGATTATTATCACCCTAGATATTTACCACTATTCCCAAAAATCATCATAATAGCCTCCAGAAGTCAATGGTTTAATTTGTACCATAGTATATCCATTATCATTATTCCATGTGAGTACTTATCTACCTAAAATATTTCATCACCCAAAAATTATCACTTATGATACACACTAGTGATACCAAATTGGAGTTATCCCATGATCCTTACAATAATATCTACATTTATTATAGTGATATACAATATAAATGTATGATATTATAAATTATTCATCATCACCACAAAAAAGACCCTATAAAATAAAAAATAGCTTGGAATACTTTATTCATAACCAAATGATACTTATGTTTAAAATATTAATATATTTTTTGTTAATCTATGAGAAACAAAATAAAAATAATTTATATTTTTATTTATGGTGCATTGTTTTTAAAATGAAGTTTTACCTCAAACTAGTATTAGCATACTATGTTAACTTAACTATTTCTTCTACATATCATTTACCATCTCATAACAACCCATTATATGTTTCACCTCTTTCACTAATCATAACTAATTCCACTAGTACTCATTGTACATTCCAACTTTGACTATTTCATAAGAATATCCATGTCAAAATCATGCCAAATGAGTCACTTAAAGTTAAAAAAAACTAAATTCATTTTTAACAGCACTACCACTCTAAATAAACACTTCTTAATATCTCAGATCAAAGTAATTATTGACACCCACTAAATGATAATAAAAAATTGGGGTCAAGGAAATACCCAAAGAACCAGCATTGTTTACCCATAAAGGAATGAATAATGAATCTTGGACACCTAAAGATCATGTGTCTAGGTCCCAATGCTGGTTTAAAACTCAACAAGGCTCGTGATCACATCTCCCTTGAGAAATCATGTGATGGTGCTACGTGGTCCACATGATCTATTCAACGATCATGTAATCACCTCACAAAATCACTCTTAGTCACATGAATGCACCAAAAAATTACTTCCAACCTTAGAAAATATTTGTAGAAAATGGAATGAAAACCACCAATATATTCAAGTGATAAAAAATAATTATGTGGTAAATATTCAATATGTGCTCCAATTATCTTTATGTGAAGGTATCAAGAACTTGGAGTGATTATTTTGTGAAGAATATGAAATCTATTCTATATTCTAGTTGGATCACATGATGGTTTCTGACTTGTAAGACTAACCTCAATTAGATACATTTACATGCCATGAGTTTAAAGAAGATGGTAATGATGGAGGAATCAATATGTTTTTATTTATCACATTATGAATGTATTATTCCATTAATTTCATGATTATTGATAATGTTATGAACATGATATGTTACCAAATTATGTGAATGATCTTCCGTCAAATTATTCAATGATATGAGACATCATCATTATGAAAAAACACATAGATAAGGGGATAAAATTCCTATAAAGACCCTACCAATTATACATTGAAATTTTAGAGGGAGGAATGAATCCACTTTCCGAAGTAGAGGACTATGTGATCTTGAGAGTCTTACAATAGATAACTATGTTACATAATTTAAGGGGTAATGAAGAGGTTTTATGTGAATTGTGTTATATTTTCATTAATCATGTGAATGGACCCAAAAATTCTTTTTCAATCACAAGAATGTACTTCATACTTCTAGTTTGATCACCTGATTCCTCAACAGGAAAACACCAGATAAACCACGTGTTTCTTACACAACAAATGATGAAAATATTTTAAGCTTCATATGATGGATGTTATGATGATTTTCATGGTAAGGGTCCATGTGTTTCATGTGATATATTCACTAATCAGATGAAGATCCCTTAAAATGGAAGACATATCATAAAAAACCTCAAACATGTCAACTTCATCATTGAACAAACTCTTGACATGGAAACCATGTAAGGATGACACGTTTTCACATGTCAGCCTAGATCATGTGACATCCTTCGAACAATTTATCCTCATTAGTAGACAAGACGTATAGATATCATCCATTTATAGTATATACCATTATAAATGTGATCATGGATCATGTGACATCCCACAAACATGTTATCCTTGTCAGGAGAAAAACATGTGGACATATAAAATATGTCAACAAAACATCGTTATACATATCTTACAGGATCATGAATCATTATCAAGGAATACAAAGCTCATCATGAAAAAACCATTGGACTTTTCAACCATGTTAGGTAGAAATTCAAGAACATGTCATCCTAGATGAAGCTACATCATTCGTACAATTTCCTCTCTTCTGGAAACAACCTTTGGACATGGTAAATTTGTTTGGCAATCAACATTGAACATGTCATCCTTGGTCATGCAACATTCAATGGTCATGTCAGTTTCAATAATGTATAATCCTATGGAAATTTAAATCACTTCATGAGGACAACCTCATAAATGTCAATAATTTTTAATAAGGGACCATTGTACATGTAAAATGCATCTATCTAAACTATTAGGACTTTGATTCCTATCAATATAGGATTGGTATGAATAATTCCCAAGGACTACTCTCTATAATGAATATATCTTAATTTTTGTGGGCCCAGGGAATATGCCTCACTCATGCGTAAAACACATTTGATCCCTAGAAATCGCTTTTTCTTACACCAATCCGGACTTACATTGGCTTAGAGACTAACTGTTGTCATATTAGTAGCATAATAAAAATCCCCTAATAATGGAATCATTCTTTTTTGTCATCCCCAATGATATTAATTTATAAAAAAAGCCATATCACCAATTATACAATTATCATGGAAACCTTACTATATATTCCCTACTTGATAACAGTGAAACTGAAGTGTTTGATCAAAAAAATGTGCTATCATGTTATGATTCCAGTAATTCGTCTAGACTTGTATTTCACAACGACCTTTACTCACATGGGGTTAGATACATTTCTAGTATACCTAAGAGGTCAATAATGTGATGGATTAAATTCCTATACATACTCTATTGAAGTTCCATTTTATTTTATCAAATATAGTATACGTACACTAAAATACCATGTCACTGATATAGATATAGGTATATACACATACTCATGTCCATACAGCTAGACTATAATATCAAAATGATCCTCTTGAACAAGAGGCTAGTCTATAGGAAGAACATATTATTTCTCCAATCAAACAAGACTATCGTTATCTTATAATATCAGATAAGAAGTAGGATTGGGATCATACTCCATCTCTTACTAGGGATCATTAATTTGTTTTAGTTTTTGAATCCAAATGGAAGTGCATCCCCATCTTATAAATATACTATAATAAAACAGTGGCATGGGATCTAGCTAATACTCCTGCTCTAAATAAGGTTTGTCAACTATGGTTGATTTTCCTCCCAGGGTAGACCCATATTACTATCCAAAATGGATATGGTACTTAGCTCAGTCAGATAACTTGTAGGATCTGAGTTCCTTTTCCTGATCCAACCGATGAAAAACTAAACAAGTATCCTATAGAAGATAAATAATAGGATTATCATATCCCATATCCCATATCAAAGGATTTATGGTATACCCAATTGATGAATGAATATCTTAATCAGCCTCATATCCCCACATAAATCATGGTTGAATATCATATTATGGAAACCACCCAAATGTTATCTATAATTATGAACAAAATAAAAAATATCAACAGTATAATACAACAAATTCTCAAAAGAAATATCGTATTCCCATAGAAACTGATGTTCATCATCATGTTTTGGAATGATCAACACTGCATGTACGTACTCCTAATCAATCCCAAAGGGAGGCTCACATATTCTATCAAGGAAAATGAATGAGAGTCATTTTCCTACCATTCTCAATGCATGTTTCTTTATGTATATACAATGCATTTCTACATATCCCTAGTGGTCTAACGACTACTAAACTGAGGTATAGGGTGAAAACTAATATTATCATCCTCCATTTTTTATATTACATATGGATTATAGAAATCATATTCTTGATATCCTCCTTATACAGAACCCCTGAGGTGATATTCTACCTATAATATGAAATCCACCCCTTGCAAAGATATATTTATATAGACTATTTATCAAAACCCCATGTTTTACCTCATATAGTGCCCCATCAACCACAATTAATTCATCACTTCAGTTTGTAATAGACCTTTATAAATTAAATATGTGGTATTAATTTGTGGATTAAAACTCCAAGAATGATTAATAGTATGAAATGGATGTATTGATGGATCTCTCCAAAAAATAACCTTTATAAAATGTTGTGAAAAAACAGCAGTTTTGATTATGATGTCTCAAATTGGAAAACATAGGAGTGAATTCCCAAATTGTGTCAAATATGAGGGAAACAATTCAATAATTACAGGCTAGAAAAATTACCAATCATGGATATGAGGTTCATCTATATAATATAAGCACACTCTATTATTATATTTTCCTAGCCCACTTCTCCATAGAATTAGACCTATGGTTGGAATGATGTAGTAAAACCCAACTTCATGGTTTACATCATATAATAATTCCTCTCTATAGTTAATCATTGAATTCTTATCATAAATTCATGTATAAGGATGAGATAAATTCATATCATTTCACATCACCTCATCCTGAGTATAATAGATCTCCCTTGATGAGACAACATGCAATGTAATAGCCGTAGTAGAAATAATTGGACTAAAGAATGCACGTCCTCGTTGTTTTCCATCAAATAAGGCTCCTATGATTCAATAATAAAAATGATCCATTATAAGATAGAGGGATAACAACATTCTCATGATATGATTGTATAAAAAAATGTTGTATTATTATGAATCTAGGAGACGAAAATCATGGACGTCCAAATAGCTACCCATAACATGTGATTCCAATTATGAGATAACAAAATATATACCCCACTAAAGAATTAAATAGATCCAAATTATGCATATTAGAATGGAAGCCTTTATGAAAGACATTATAAAGGAAAGAAATCCAATGGGAGTGGGTTATTTTTAATACTAACTCCATCCTTAAATGAAACAAACCATAAAAGATTCTTGAATAATTCAACGATGTTAAAAAATTAACCCTTTCCCCCTAGGTTGGGGAGTATTGTTTGGTCAAACATCATCCAAGGAGTCATACATTCTTCAAAAATGGGATTAGAAAATTCCAATAGCATCTCAAAATAAACCACATACCATAGGTCTTGGAATATTTTGATTATCTATTCAAGAAATTTTGGTCTTATCTGTGCCTGGAAGTGGGTACCAATATCCACCACCCAACTATTAATCCTTTCACATGACATAAACCAAATGTTTAGGTCCCTCTTAGTAGAGAACAGTCATAGAATACCTATAATTCTTTAACCATATACCAAAACTAGGAAAATGTTTGGAGAAGAAAATAAAACACCACTGTGGTTGTAATCCAAAATTTTCTAGGAAGTTAAAGGATCTATATAAGGACATGATACACCCAGAAGTGTGTAGTGATAATTCAAAATTCATAGCTTTACATACATTGAATCAAAAAAGAAAGAAAGAAATAGATCCTTTAAATGATGAGTTTCAACCCCATAATTTTATATTTCATAGAAAAGGTGATAACCATTATTTTATCCCACTCACCACCAAGAATAGTTGAAAATTCACCCACAGAAGAATTATTGGTATAATATGAAAATGATATAAAAAATATTAGATAAATTATTGGGGAATTACTCAATGTAAATTTCTAAACTGGGTAGAATATTCATGAAAAAGCATATATCCATCCTACCCTTTATCATGTATGTGCTAATTCACTTTTAAATATGGAACATTAGTATCATTCTATCCTGGGATTCAGATAAATGGATTACATAAATGTTATTGTTTATGAAGACCTAAATTTTCCTCCATTATGATAATAGACATATCTTTATTTGGATGAGCATATGTTATTATTATTGTTTGAAAAAAGTCATGAATGGAAGGGAGGGTAATCATGTCATATATTTCCCACTCTCTGTACTCAGGTAGTGGTCCAGATGGGAGTGACCTTATAACTCTTCAATACCAAAATTTCTCTCATTATACTAAAGGAATTCATGGAGGATAGCATGTTCCCATACCACCCATATTAAACCTTACACTAGATGGGTATAAGAATAATTTCCTCCACCCAATTTTAGAAAACCCCATAATTTCAAAATTCAGTGGAAGATGTGATTTGTAATAGCATTATATAAATTTCGTTTCCTGATGAAACCCTATAATAGTTACCCATGATTAGAAAAGTGAATAAAACTATGATGATTAATAAAAACTTGTGTGGTTCCCACTTGTACATGGTATAGATTCCTTCCAATATTGTCCATTTCTTGAAAGTAATGCTTTCATCCAAAATTTCTCCATAAATATTGTTCCATGATAAGGGAAAAGATGATTATCAAGCTCAAAATTTTAAAATAGTTTTAAAATGATTTAGTCTATGAATTTATTTCAATTCATTATATTCTAATATACAAACTATATTTTTCACACTCACATGAAAATTTTCTATCACTTTTCACTGAGAACCACCATCATGACCTGTTGACACATTTAATCTGGTTGAAAACCCTACATGGGTTTTGAGGGATCAGGGAAATATCACACCACCTTAAAGATATCATCTAGTGAACCATGGAAAAAATATTCACACCCAAGTGGATCCATGTAAAATTACTCATGAGGTAGTGTCTAAAATTTTCATTCCATATCTAGTATGAGTGCGCCTTCAGATGTACCTAGGTAGGCTCATATCACCCATCACATCTCAACGATAAAAAAGTGTAACCAACCCTCCATCATCATTATGTTAAAAAGGATCATTGTCTCTTATTATATTATAAATCGAATACAAAAGTTTATTCCTCTAAAATTTAGAATGCTCCTCTGTATTTTCATTCAAAAATGATAAATAACAACTTTAAGCACCTTAAACCTAGGAAACCCATTGAAGTTGGCCAGAGTGATCGAATTGATTGTTTTTATTTTGAAAGGTGGCAAAGTAAAAAAATCTTCCATGTCTATGTCTTCCATGACATTATCAAGGTAATGGTTAATCTAAGATACTTGATACTTGTGAAATCCTTGAACTATGTCACCTATGTGACAACCACCCATCCAAACGAAGATTAAAACTTGCATGGAGATTCAAATAAAAGTGAACAACATTTTGATACATATATCAAAAAATAGATAGTTCATTGAGCTCATGCCACTCATAATTAAATATTCGTTGACTAGTCATGATCTTGAAACCTAATAGGGCATAATGATACCCAAATCACAATGAAAAATTTGATGGTATGAGGTTGGAAATGGAATTAAAGGACAATTATTATTAAAATTCCACACACACTCCCACTCATGAAGATCTGGTTCATCTTTCATATACAAAAATGGAACTACACCACTAAATAGAATCCCCATAATATTAAGGTCTCATATTCATCTCATTTGAGGTTAGTTACTTGACATACCCTTTCACTAATGATGAATACTTATTTGAATATGAGTTTATCTTATTTGAAAATGGATCCATAGGATGATGTTGAAAATGATACAGGAACAGTGGATAGAATGGTCATGTAAGAACCTAATATCACATCCACATCCTTTTTGAAGAAAAATATATAGATAATTACCTTGTACCGGTACTTCTACTGGCCCAAAAAGATCCTGGATAAGCCTCAAAGTCAATCATTAGTTATCTAAATAAAAACATAATATATGGAATCTAGTGGGTGTATAATTGTGTGATCAGTCCAAACAAAGGGGTTAAACACCGCAAAACACTAAATTAAACATTGATATTTCATAAAAAGGTTCCTTAGAAACATTCTTTTTTTACTTAAAACACATTTTCCTCGAAGACACATGTGATGATAAATCCTATGATGGGATTTTTTGGCCTCTTATTTAGAAGTATGAAATCTTAATATAGTTAATAACGATCCATTATAATCATTAAATAATTTATGATATTCATATGTTTAAATAGATAAGTTATGTTCTTCTTTAGTCCCTCAAAATTCATTATGAGTTTCAGATCAAAGTCTCTATTGAATATTTTTATTGGGAGAAATTACATTATAGGAATGAATTGTTGGATAGAAAAAAAATTATACATGTATTATGAGGCTATCTTACCCTGACTCACACTACTTTTTAGGTGAAACGATTCTCATTTGTATAAAGAATAATGGAATTATTACCAATTGATGTTCAGTTTTCCCTACACCGAACATTAATATGGCTGAACTCTCAGAACACCATCCATCATAAAAGTGAATCAATGAGTCATAATGGCATGATGAGAAGTATTTTTATACACTACCCAACTAAAAATAAAATCAAAATTGGACCACGTGATCATTCAAAAAGATGGCCAATCTCAACTCATTCCCATAAGGATAATTAGTAATAGTTCTCAATAACTTGATTATATACAAGTAAAAAACCTCCAACTCTAGAAACCAAGTTTAAGGTATTTACATCACATACAAGTCATATTCTAACGGATCTGACTCATTGGATATTGTTCATGGGGAATGCATCACACCCCTAACTAATGAGAGGTTTATCTTGAAATATTATTCACCATTCTTGTCGTTATTCACCATAACCTTTGTCACCCAACATTAAATTGTATGACCTATGTCTACATCACATGAACAATAAACTATATGGTGAATGTGTCTTTATCATATGACATTAAACAATATAGAACACATTCTGGTCACATGATGTATAACTGTGTGACATCTTATGTCCTTTTATCATGACTATAAATTACATAGTGGTTCTTCAATCAAGTAATTTAACAATGAAACATGATGTTTCCATAAGGGACATATCTACCATTTTTTATGATATGGATCTATATAAAAGGTTTTTGGTAAAAATTATTACCGTCTAATACCATGTATTCTCCAATAATCCATCCTGAAGAAAAATAATCAAGTATTCATCCCCAATGGAAACGACATCAACAATAGGTTTCCATCATTCCTAATATATGTTTACCCCATTTTGAAAATTCATTGTGCATCATCTAGATCTGTATAGAAAATTAGATACCCTAATCCCTAAGGGATAGAGAGCTATGAAAATGGGACAATATATCATAACTAGGTGCATCCTCGTATACATTCTTATGAGATATGTAGTAATATATAT
This sequence comes from Viscum album, assembly GCA_963277665.1. Lineage (NCBI taxonomy): Eukaryota > Viridiplantae > Streptophyta > Magnoliopsida > Santalales > Viscaceae > Viscum > Viscum album. The sequence goes on from OY728148.1 coordinate 1,149,901,472, forward strand.
CCCTTATACACTATACACATCCTCAAATTTATAAGAGAATATGTAATTAGAAAAACACACTCTCTCTACCCCTCTCTATCTATTTGTACCCAATAATTAAAATTCTAAATTCTTTCTCAATGTTTGACTCCTTTAACCATAGGAAAAATGTATTTATATACTAGTTACAAGATCTTAATCATCATGACAACATCCTAGTAACATGACATTAAACAACAAGATATATGTTCCATATATCAATACATTAAATAATGTATAGTAGTTTAATCTATGTGTCTCTGAACTGATATTACATATAGGTATGATATAGATAATGAAAAATCCATTATCCAATGATTCCTGAATTTTTATCAATATAAAATATTTGGGGACTGATTTATATTGTTACAAGATATGAATTGACACCCGAAACCTCTAATCCTAACACCATCCACAAGACAATGAACAAAAAAAATGAATGTCAATTCCTATGTAAGAATCATATCTACATAGAGTTGAAATATTTAACTATATATGGTTAGAATCTCATTCAATTGAGATAAATTTTTTGTCCATGATTACACAGTCCTCAGCTCAGCCACTAATTCACATTTATATCAGAAATAAATCCATGAACAACTCTTTAACACATTGGTGGACTGTTCCATAGTGTAATAACTCCATTCTTACCATTTCATTAGTCTGTTCCCTATAGTGAATGTTATTTTAAAGAATTATGAGGGTACTGAATTCTATCCTCATAGGATACACATTGAAACCCAAATAATCTATTTTGGGCCCATATATAATAAAATAAAAATAAAATTAAACTTCTATTACACATGGGTTATACCTATAATAGGATTTTTTTTATATAAACCATGTGTCTCTTCATATATATCAAAATATGATATGTAGTGATGTTTGGATCATTCATTTCAGGAATACCCAACTATGTTCCTTGAAGAGAAATAAATTTTTGTGGTTATTCCAGAACATATAAAATGTTAATATACATGTTAATTCAGTATCATGAACTCTCATATAGTGAGAAAAGCATCCCATTAATCTCCATTTTCTCATTAAATCGCTGTATCATGTGAGATTTGGGAACCTGGATTGCCGATTAGACTAGTAATATTGAGATCCATCTTGATCAATGAATGGGGCAATGTCTATTTTACATGACTTCAAAATACATTATATGTGGCCATCATAAAAGATATGTAATCCCATCTCATGGTCCTGAACTGAAGAATTACATTTTTTATCTCTTTACCTCGAAATGTTTTCAATATATTTTTTTATAGTCTTTAGGAGGATAAAACCCTTCCTTGGTCTTATGTTCTCAATAAACCAACTCTACACAATTGATATATGTATTAATATCAAACAATTATTGAGTTTAAATCCTTCCCCATGAATTATATATACCACAATCATATGTCCTCTTGATCCTCCCATCTAGTTCATGGGTAACATGGAGAAGATAATCCAAATGACTATTATAGTATTCACTAGTGTGTAATAAAATTCCAAAGTGCTTATGCGTAGGGGATTTTTTCTCATGCAGGATATCCCATTCACCCACCATAAATAGATGATATGTTTTCTTGATGACATGTGAAATGGGATTACACCATTTTTAATGGTAAATAGGTACCCATAGGTATCCACCTTCCATTGAATCAGATATACATGTGTTATATATAATGATTCTCATATTCTAAACCATTAAAGTGTAATTATATAAACACAATGTATACGTCATCCAACAAAAAAATGGTTATATGAAACTAAAATTTGTAATATATAGTCCACCATAGAAGACCAAAAACATCTTATATAGGGCCATTTAATGAGACTCACTTCATACATCTGATCTAGATCCATGAAAATATATCTTTAAATGTCATTGAAAAAAAAAATTCATGATAGCATTGACTGTTTCACTATCATAATTTGATGAAATATGAATATTACATTCTCCACACATATGAGTTCGATCTTTTTGGGAAGGAATCTTAGATCATTTTATGGCTTGATTCCTATTGTCATGAGAAACACAGTGGTGCCCTAATGCTGTACCCTAGGCCTAGCCGCAATGGTGAAAAATTACCCTTCCATTACATTTGAGATAGATCTATATGGGGTACCATATATATTAGAAATAATTTTTTGTCGATTCTTATTCCTTTGTGATATATGGTGAAACATGAATCCCACATCTGTATTCTAGTTGCAACATATAAAACCAAACATGCTCCCATCCTTGTACATAATCCTTGTCATTGTGGGGAATCTTTTTTATTAGAACTATAAGAGAATGGATAATGTTTTTCATATGATACATAATTATTCCTTGATCATTTAACAGTGGACCCATGTATGAAAAAAAAATAAAACCCCACCCCATTCTATGTAAAAGGATTATCTATGTCGGTGAGTTTATTTAAAAATTCAATCTATTGGCTTATTCAAATACTCATGATATTTATATTGAAATCCAAGGTAAACCTTGTAATGTAAATTATTCGTACCCCTAGCTTATAAAATATGTGTTACTTAATAATTAGTACTTATTTCTCACATCAATAATTACTCTTAGAATCATAGAGGGTTGGTCTGACCCATACCTGGGAGTATCATGACCAAAAATGGTTGGCATTGTTGGTACATCACACAAGACCGTAATCGGATTAAGAAATATTTATCTATACAGACATAGTACACCTACTTTAGAGTTATAATTACATTTGGTTATCCACATAATGGTCTGTTTTAAGAAAATATACATGTAATACAATATAAGGATAAAAATTACTCTTATAAATGATCATTATAGACAAGTGTCAAGTATATATATATATATATATACTTTTCATGATTTCTAATTGGTTAGAGATGTATTATTCACATGATGCTAAATTGTACAACCTTCATCATATCTCAATGGGGTTAAACATTATAGAATGTGGTCTTCATCATATTATGTTAAAATAAATGATAATTGAGTCCTCTTTGCACAATATTAAACTCTATATTTTGTGTTTTCCCAACGTTTGATGAAAAATTAGGACAAAAATTATCCATCATTGTTTGAACTCAAAGGAACACTCGAACCTGGACCTATTTAGCGGAAGTTTGGGGTCATTTTACCGATTTTTAGTAAAAAAAGTATATAAAACAATATTTGTGTCTTGAGTATCTTATATAACGTAAAACCTTATATGGACCATGGAAATGGGTGGAGACACCTCAGCTTGACCAAACAGAAGTCCGTTCTACAAAAATGACCTTGAAACAACACCCAGAGATGTCTTCTCTATACAATAAAGGACCCCTAATCCTCATGATCCTGAATGAGTTAGAGTTGAACTTATCACCACTAAAATATTTGTGATCATTATCAATATGAATATTATTTATCATTAATCGTGATTACAGATCCTCAATCCAAAATTTTAAATATTTAAATTTAATTAACAAAAAATGGTGTACTTTTGGCTTTCAAAGTCTAAATTAGGATATTTGATACTACTCCCCTATACTAGGTCTGTGGGTATGGTGACTATAAATTGTGTGAGATTTAAAAAAATCCATGAACATAATATTTATCCCTTGGTTATGTAATGACAAGAACATAAAAATATAGTGAAATAGATACAAAAATTATCAATGTAAATCCCAAAAAGTGAGGTGTATGGAAAATTAACATCTCTACTCACTATGCTCTATGTCTATAGAGTTTATAAAAAATATAGTACATGGGGAAAATAAAAAAAATTACTAGGAACTGTATTATGGCCATGGAATCATTTAAACCATGCACATTGGAAACCTATAATATAGGAAAATCTTATAGAAAATTTTTATCATATCTTTTTTTGATTGTAAAGACCTATAAAATTCAAGGAAATTTTTTTTCTTAATTTTCTTTGGGATTTTAAAAGAACGAATTTTCTGACGGCAACTGATTCCAATGCCCGGTGTGCCTAGAATCATTTTCTGAAGTTTATCTCGGGTACTTTCAATGAAAGAATGAGTGGGTTTTTCTAACTTTTGAACCGGTGCTCGGAATCGAAATATGAGGACACTGATGGAATCGCAGTGCCGATAATTGCTTAGAAACACCTTTCCAGAGTTGTGTTTGCTCGGGAGTGGTTTTTAAATTTTGGGGTTAAGTAAAGGAATAAAATAAAAGTGGTGAAACCAATTTTATTTTATTTTTGTTTAACCTAAGCTATGTGGATGCAGTGGGACCCACAATATCCTACCCATTAGGTAGGATAATTGTTAGGTGGGACCCACATGAGCCCCACCATTTCTTTTCTTCCTAAACCCCCTCCTTTAATACGTTAACGCACCCGCACCACTATTAAGTGGAAGTCAACCCTTGAGTTTTTTTATTTATGAAATGCCTCAATTAATTTGGCGGTTTAAAAATTGCAATTAATTCACTTAATTGATTGTTTAATTTATGAATTTCGAAATGCATGGCATGAGAAATAAAATAAGACAAACTCTATTTTATTATAGTGGTTGGGTTGTGAGAGGCTAGGGAGAATTTGCTGAAGTTCTTGAAGTTCTTCCTCCTCGACGAAGAACGCGAAGAACGCCGACCTCCGACGACGGTGAGAGATGCCTTCCTCAGATATCGACGACCTGACGTGCATCACCTCGTTCTTTCTTTCTACGTCAAAGGAAGGGAGACACCGTTCCTCCGCGACACAACAATCTTCCTTCTTCCGTGGCGATCAATTTTGTGACGTCCCTTTCCGCGACAACCTCATTCGACAACTACGCTCGAGGTAGGGGTTTATTTTAATTGTTTTTTCATGAATACTTCCACATCCATTATTCATTTCAATTTGAGCCGCCTGATATCGCAAAAATGGAAGGAGGTTGGACCGAACGAACACGGCCGACCCTCCTCCCCCTTGTTGGTTTGATTTTGTTGCGGCATGTTTATGTCGGCGCGGTTCCGAAGCACCGCGCGGGAAATATTAAAGGAAGAGCGAAGAAGCATGGCACCGTCACACCTCACAGTTGAAAACGAACTAAACCGCAGCACCGTCACGCTGCACCGGAGAATCAGAAAGGCACCGCAGCTGGAGCTGGGCTGCGACGGAGGGGTGCGGCGCTATCGCGCCGCTCCGAACGGTCCAAGTCTGCAACCATAGGCCGCGACAGACTAGGGAGCACCGGCCGGTTTCCGGCCACCGGCGCCAAAGTAGGAGGGCGAGACCGTGGGGTCCCACGGCAGTAGCACGACCTGCCAGCCGGGCCGGCCGACTTCCGAGAAGTGTCGGGGGAGGAGCGGCCCCCGTCATGGGGGCTGCGGTTTCGAACTGGCTGGGGGCAGCCCCCCCCCCCCCCCCCCCCGCACCCCCTACGCTCGGCCGTTACGACCGAGCCACCTGGCAAGGCCGAGCACGCCCAGGTTGTAGACCTCTCACGGTCTTTTTCCCATAACATAGGCTGCAGACCTTCGATCGATGCACCGTTAGCTGTGATGGGATATTTGGATCGAGATGGTCATTTCGGTATATTACACTCAAGGTTTCGGAGAACTTTGGGTTCGGCCGGGTTTGTTCATACACGAAACCAACCGGGCCCTCAGAGCGGAAACACATATAACATGAGCTCCGGACATCCGATCGACGTGCTTTCAATTTTGATGGATTCCTCTAAGTGAGATGGACCTTTTGGATTACTCTGCATGAGTTTTGGATGTAGTTGGAGTACGGCCAGGTTGGTTTTGACTTAAAAACCAACCAGGCCCCTGGGACGAAAAAACCAATAACTCTCGGACTGGGTGTCCGATTGACGCTCCGTCAATGACGTTGAGTTCCTGTTGACGATACAGAACTTTTGGATACATCAAATCCATACTATGTGTCAGTTGATATAACAGACCCTCGGCTCGTGGAGCGGACCCTCCCGAACAAGCTTGTTGTGTGTGGGATCCCTAGAGCTGGCTGCAACTGCGACGATGATGAAGACTGTACAAAAATCCTCCGTGGATTTAACGGCGACGACTACAGCACTCAGTGATCCTACGTGGATCAGTTCTACCGATCGTGTGTGGGTCAGATCCTATGTGAGTCAACGCTCAACGGTCCTGTGTGGGCCAACGCATACAGATCATGTGTGGGTCCAATCCTGTGTGGGTCATTGTGAGGGTTAGTTACCTATCGATCTTGTGTGGGTCATTGCGGGGGTTAGTTACCTATCGATCCATTGTGGGTCATTGCGGGGGTTAGTACCTATCGATCTTTTGTGGGTCCGATGGCTTAGATGAATTAGTGGCTACATATGATCATCTCTATCGTCTTACGAAGAAGTATACATGTGTGAGCTGAATCATGACTTTCAATCTTTATCTTCGATAAGATTGACTTGATATCCTATGTGGATTACGTTATGCTTTCCTGTGTGGATTGGGTTGTGATTTCCTGTGTGGATTGGGTTGTACTTGAGCTCGGATGTTGGAGTCGAACGAGAATTGATGACTTAGATATATGTATGGGAATATACCTAAGTAGTGTCGGATGTTACTTCGTGCATGCATCTTTCCTTTTTGGATTATCTTTTGTGGATTCTGGGAGAGCTTGAGGGGTATCAGGGTCCCTACTGAGAAGCTTATACTCACCCCTGCACAGGCTATGCCCACACTATGTTGTGTTGGTTGCAGACAACAGACATCGCTGATCGTGGTTGAGGATTGCGGAGCAGGTCAGTACCTGGAGGTGGACAACTGGGCGGGAAGTACACGGAGTAGATGGCTGGACCCGAGGAACTGAGGTGGATATATGTACCCACTCTTCAGGTGGGAGAACCAGTGGACGGATCGTCGTAGCGACTTTACTTTTCAGTTGTTGTACTCCCTTTTTCAGTTGTACTTTACTTTCAGTTTGGGTTTGTATTCTGGCCCACTTAATTTTACGCACATACAATTGTACCCAGTTTTTACTTAGTGTTTACTTCTTCTTGCTTGATCTGTGGTGTTTGTTTACATTACAAAGGCAATGCCTTCACTTTTTACAGGGAATTACGCCTTGGTGCTAGTCACCAGCCCCTGGCCTATGGAAGGCAGGTTTGGGGTAGTCGCTACATGGGCCCCGAGGACAGGTCGTGACAAATTGGTATCAGAGAAGTTCGGCTCTACCGTAGAACTCAGGACTATGATCTTTTTCTATGTGATGCAATAGTGTTAAGAGTATTGATTGTGGTTATCAATCTAGGGAGTCCAGTGTTGGTGTGGCCGCCAACGTATCCATACACCAGGACCCTGACTTCTGATTTCTGACTTAATGCACGAAAACATTGATTGCATGTGTGTTTCAAGTTTTCTTTGTGATTACATTGTGTTCGCTCACTAGGTATACTGTTTGACCGGGGCGCACCTGTTTCTTTTCAGGATGGCCCCACGACGGCAGCTTGCTAGGGTTCCGAGTGTTGTGTGTGGCGATAGCCCACCGAGAGACGAGGCCTCAGTACTGGGCACTTTGATAGTAGAGGCACTGGCGGTACCTCTACCCGCTGAGCCACTGATGCTACCAGCCCCAGCTGCTGACGATGCACGTCGCCTTAGTGTACTGCACAAGTTTCAGCATCAGCGACCGCCCAAGTTCCTCAGGGAGACGATCCCTCAGGCATCCGAGGATTGGATGGAGGCAGTTGTATGAGTTTTCATGTTAGTGAGGACACCAGTAGACCTAATGGTGATCCTTGAAGCAAGCCTCCTGCACGCGGTAGTAGGATGATGGTGGTGCTTGATGCTCCAGATGCACGACGAGGCATCTCTCCTCTGAACGGACATTGAGAGCCTCTTCTGCTCGGAGCTCGTCCCAACCACCCTTCGTGCGGTGTGCATCCAGGAGCTTATAAAACTGCGGTAGGGCATCTTGACGGTCGCCCAGTACTCGGCGAGATTTACAGATCACTTGCGCTATTCGACGGACATGGTACGGGACCCACTCTTCTGGGCCCGGACCGTCGAGCAGGGATTTAGGATGGAGATCAGGGCGTTGCTGATCTTCCTCAGCATTCTGACACAGGCAGGGGTACTGGAGCGAGCCCTCCTCATCGAGAGATTTCTTACTGAGTCTACACCAGCGGCGGGACCTACCGCAGGGTGGCACGTAGCATAGTCTTCTGCAGCAGGCAGTCGACGGATGAATCATGGGTCCAGGAAGACCAGACCCTCAGGCAGATGACCTCAGGATACTGGCTCAGTGGTGTGGGGAACATAGCACAGATCCAGTCTTTCGAGAGGTAGACAGTGCTACGCATGCGGCTGGCAGGGCCACATGGCTTGTGACTGCCCGAACCACCGTATCGAGGAGCAGCAGATGGTTGAGGGACCACCCAGGCAGAGGCAGAGGGTCGACCGTGGCGGTCCACAGGGAGCAGGTGAATGAGGTAGAGGAGTTGTCCAAGCAGTAGGTGGTGGGTGATGCTTTCAGGCTCTACCACCACCACGCCCATGAGGTCCACCCCGACCACAGGGATCTGGCGGGCAGAGACATGCACAACTCCAGGCAGCAGAGGCCTACGACCACTGCGCGTTAAAGATGATTCGAGGTACTATCTGTGTCTATTCCACCCTTGCTGCAGATCTTATATACATAAGAGCGATTCATTATTTCATAGCCGCTTCCCTTGTTCGGAGCTCGGAGATTCTGACAGAGCCGTTGGCTCGATCCTTACGGCTAGAGACTCCTACGGGAGCAGACTCGAAGATTACGCACTAGTGTCGGTAGTGTGAACATACTCAAGGAGGAAAAAGCTTCGGCTGTGATCTTCTTGTATCGGCATCGAGGCCTTACAACGTCATCTTGGGCATGGATTGGTTATCTATAGTCCATGCTCAGATTGACTGCTTTAGGCGCAATGTGCAGCGTGTACGCACAGACCGGAGCAGGTTCACCTTCACCGGCGAGAAGGGAGCCTTTGCATCACAGGATGGACTCTCGCAGAGGAGAGGAAAGCCCATCACTCATCAGTTGGCTAGCCTCATCCTTGGAGCATTTGACGTGCGCAGCCCTAGTTTTCCTGTAGTGGTGGATCAGTATGTGGACGTTTTCCCCGATGACGTTCCAGGAATACCTCCTCGCAGAGAGGTATAATTTTATACTAATCTGTACCCCGGGACAACCCTGATATCCACCCCAGCATATCAGATGGCCCCCGCTGAGCTATGAGAGCTACGGGTACAGTTGGAGGACATACAGGGAAATGGATTCATCTGACCCAGTGTTTCACCCTGGGCTTCCCCGATATTGTTCGCCAAGAAGGTGGATGAGAGCTTGCGACTTTGTGTCGACTATCATTGCCTGAACCAGGTGACAGTGAGGAACAAGTATCTGCTACCGAGGATTGATGACCTCTTCGATCAGCTCAAGGGAGCACGGTGGTTCTCAAAGATAAACCTTAGGTCAGGCTATCATCAACTCAGAGTTCGGAACAAGGAAGTGGAGAAGACGGCCTTCAGATGTCGGTATGGCCACTATGAGTTCTTGGTTATGCCATTCGGCATAACCAATGCTCTAGCAGTGTTCGTGGGCCTCATGAACATGATATTTCAGAAACACCTCAATCAATTTGTCGTTGTCTTTATCGACGACATTTTGATTTACTCGACGACTAAGGAGAAGCACACATACCACTTGCGGGTTGTACTGGACACACTCCGAGAGCACCTACTTTAAGGTAATCTCTCGAAGTGTTAGTTCTTGATACACGAGGTACACTTCTTGGGACATGTCATCTTTGAGGTGGGTGTTGTGGTGGATCCTGTGAAGATCAAGGCAGTGCTAGCTTGGGAGCCACCTAGGAGCGTGATGAAGGTCCGGAGTTTCTTGGGACTAGGTGGATACTACAAGAGATTTGTGCCAGACTTCTACAGACTTGCGGCACCACTCTCACCTTTTACGAAGAAGGGGAAACCCTTTGTGTGGTCAGACAGATGTCAGCAGAGCTTCCAGGAGCTGAGATAGAGATTGACCAGTGCGCCTATCTTGAGGCTACCAGAGGAGGGAGGCAGGTACGTAGTTTACTGCGATGAATCAGGGAATGGACTCGGATTTTTCCTGATGCAGGAGTGGGCCGTGATCGCCTATGGATCACGTCAGTTTAGGTAGCATGAGAAGAACTATGCTATCCATGACCTGGAGTTAGCAGCAGTGGTCTTCGCTCTAAAGATGTGCCGACACTATCTGATGGGCAAGGGCTTTATAGTCTATTCTGACCACCAGAGTCTCAGGTATATCTTCTCACAGAAGGACCTAAACCTGAGACAGCCGCAATGGCTCGAGTTCCTCCAGGACTACGACTTTGAGATAGTCTATACTCCTGGAAAGGGGAACATAGTAGCTGATGCACTCAGCAGGAGGTCGGCCATTCATCTACTTGGGGAGGCGACAGAGCAGCTAGCCGCTTTGTAGATATCCTTCGTGGATAGAGATGGAGCATCCTTTCATCAGTCACCCATAGTCACTCCTCCACTACTACAGTGGGTCAGAGAGGCACAACGTGGGGACGCCGACTGTGAGACGTGGCGTGCGCAGATATCCTCAGTACATGCACCTGATGGTTTCTCTTTAGGAGGAGACCACGAGGTCCTTTTCAAAGGACGTAACTTGGTACTTGTTTCTCTACAGGAGGAGGTGCTGATAGAGTTTCACAACTACCCTTTGGAGGTACATCTTGGAGTGGAGAATATGTACCAGGATCTGAGACGACAGCACTGGTGGCCGAGCATGAAAAAGGTTGTAGCTGAGTTCGTTTTTTCGATGCCTCACATTCCAGCAGGTGAAGGCAGAGCACCTGGTACCAGCAGGCTTGGTACAGACCTTGGAGGTCCCGGAGTGGAAGTGGGATGACATATCTATGGACTTTATGACTGCACTTCCATGCACATCCAGAGGTCACGACTCCATTTGGGTGATTGTCGACCAACTCACCAAGTCGGCTCATTTCCTACCCATCATAGAGCAGGGCTCATTGGAGAGCTTGGGATGCCTTTACATTCATGATATTATACGACTTCATGGTGTTCCATCATCTATCATCTCCGATAGAGATGCTCTATTTACTTCCTGGCTTTGGAAGGGGTTGCAGGAGGCATTCGGGACGCAGGTACGTCTGAGCACTGCCTTTCACCCTCAGACAGATGGTCAGACGGAGAGGACCATTCAGACTCTCGAGGACATGCTTCGCACATGTGTCCTCGACTTGGGTCGCAGCTGGGAGGACCACCTACCCTTGGCGAAGTTCACGTACAACAACAGCTACCACTCCACCATCAGGATGGCACCATACGAGGCGTTGTACGACCGACCTTGCAGATCACCTTTGTGCTGGACAGACCCTGGGGAGTCAAAACTTGTGGGACCAGAGATGGTCCAGCCCCTGACAGAGAAGGTCCAGGTCATCTAGGAGCGGATGAGGACAGATCAGAGCTGGCAGAAGTCGTATGCTAACAGGAGGCGGAGGCCACTGGAGTTCGAGGATGGCGACCATGTCTTCTTGAGGGTCTCACCTCGACGTGGATTACGGAGATTTGGACGAGGCGGCAAGTTGTCTCCACGCTTCATCGGACCATTCCAGGTCCATAGAAGGATTTGTGAGGTGGCTTATCGCCTAGCTCTACCACCTCTGTTGCATCGGGTGCACGATGTCTTCCACGTATCCCAGCTGAGGAGATACGTGCATGAGCCAACGCATATCATTGACCATGGGGAGCTGGACATTGATGATGGAGCGACCTTTGCGGAGGTACCAGTGGAGATTGAGGAACGACATGAGCGTGTCCTACGTGGATGGTCGATTACTCTAGTGTGCATCAGATGACAGCATGAGAAACTCCAGGAGAGCACTTGGGATCGGGAGGCTCAGATGCGTTCTCAGTACCCACTTTTGGTTCCCTGGTTTATAATATATCATTATGGGGACATAAAGCCCTGAGGTTGGATTAATGTAAAGAACTGTAAAATTCAATGGGAATTTTTTTCTTATTTTTATTTGGGATTTTACAATAACGTAGTTTCTAACGGCACATGATTCCAAGGCCCGGTGTTCCCGGAATCATTTTCTGAAGTTTATCTCAGGTACGTTCAGTGAACGAACGAGCGGGTTTTCCTAAATTTTGAACCGGTGATCGAAATAGAAATCTGAGGACACCGATGGAATCACAGCACCGGTAATTGTTTAGAAACACCTTTTCCAGAGTTGCGTTTGCTCGGGTGTGGTTTTTAAATTGTGGGGTTAAGTAAAGGAATAAAATAAAAGTGGGGAATCAATTTTATTTTATTTTTGTTTAACCTAAGCAAAGTGGATGAAGTTGGTCCCACAATATCCTACCCATTAGGTAGGATAATTGTGAGGTGGGACCCACATGAGCCCCACCATTTCTTTTCTTCCTAAAACCCCTCCTTTAATAAGGTAACGCACCCACACCCCAATTAAGTGGAAGTCAACCCTTGCGTTTTTCTGTTCATGAAACACCTCAATTAATTTGGCAGTTTAAACGTTGAAATTAATTCCCATAATTCATTTTTTCGTTTTTGAATTTCAAAACGCATGGCTTGAGAAATAAAATAATACAAAATCTTATTTTATTAGAGTGGTTGGGTTGTGAGAGGCTTGGGAAATTTTCTCATGTTCTTGATGTTCTTCCTCCTCGACGAAGAACGCGAAGAACGCAGACCTCCGACGACGGACCACAGAGAGAGACGCCTTCCTCGGAGATCGACAACCCGCCCGGAATCACCTCATTCTTTCTTTCTATGTCAGAGGAAGGGAGACACCATTCCTCCGCGGCGCGACGATCCACCTTCTTTGGCAGCGATCAATTCTACGACGTCCCATTCTGCGACAACCTCGTTCGACGACTACGCTCGAGGTAGGGGTATATTTTAATTGTTTGTTTGTGATTACTTCTGCCGCCATTATTCATTTCAATTTGACCCATCTGATATCGCAATAAAAGAAGTAGGTTGGACAGCACAAACACAGCCGACCCTCCTCCCCCTTTTTGGTTTGATTTTGTTGCGGCACGGGTAAGGAGGCGTGGTGCCGAAGCACCACAGGGAAATATTAAAGGAAGGGCGGAGAAATGCGGCGTCGTTGTGCTGCACCATTGAAGATGAACTAAACTGTAGTGCCATCGCGCCACGGCGGACGGACCAAGGCCGCGACCATAGGCCGCGGCGGAGCAGGGAGCGGCCGCCGGTTTCTGGCCGCCGGCACCGGAGCAGGAGGGCGGGACCGTGGGGTCCCGCTGTAGCAGCACGGCCAGCCGGCTTCCAAGAAGTGTCGGGGGTCGAAACCCCCGGCTGGCCAGTAGTAGCAGCCCCCCTTATGGGGGTCGTGGTTTCTAACTGGCGGGGGCAGCCCCCCCCACCCCCCCCCCCCCCCCCCCCCCCCCCCCCCCCGCACCCCCTACGCTCGGCCGTTACGGCCGAGCCACCTGGCCGCCAAGCCACCCGGTCAGGCCGAGCATGCCCAGACCGGGCCAGGCTGTGCGGGCCAGGCCGCGCCAATGCGGGCCGGACCATGACCCGGGTCGGGTCGACCCGGTTTGGGCTGACCCAGGGGGTACTGGGCCGGGTCGGACTGGGCCCGAACCCCCTAATACCAGACCTCTCACGGCCTTTTTCCAATAACATGGGTTGCGGACCTCTGATCGACGTACCGCCAGCTGAGATGCCATCCTTGGACCGAGACGGTTGTTTTGGTATATTACAATCAAGGTTTCAGAGAACTTTGTGTTTGGACGGGTTGGTTCGTACACAAAACTAACTGAGCCCTTGGAGCGGAAACGCTTATAACTTGAGCTTCGGACGTCCGATCGACGTGCCGATGATTTTGATGGATTCCTCTAAGTGAGACAGACCTTTTGGCTTACTCTGCTTGATGTTTGGACGTAGTTGGAGTACAGTCAGGTTGGTTTTGACTTAAAAACCAACTGGGCCCCTGGGACGAAGAAGTTAATAACTCTCAGACCAGGCGTCCGATTGACGCGCCGTCTGTGATGTTGAGTTCTTGTTGACGATACAGAACTTTTGGATACATCAACTTCGGACTATGTGTCAGTTGATGTAACAACCCCTCAGCTCATGGAGCGGACCGTCCCGAACGAGCTTGTTGTGTGCGGGAACCCTAGAGCTGGCTGCGATTGCTACGACGATGAAGGCTGTACAGAAATTCTCCATGGATTCGACGACAACGACTACAACACTCAGCAATCCTATGTGGATCAATGCTACCGATATTGTGTGGGTCAGATCCTGTGTGGGTCGGCACTCAGCGGTCCTGTGTGGGTAAGTGTCTACAGATCCTATGTGGGTCTGGTCCTGTGTGGGTCATTACAGGGGTTAGTTACCTATTGATCATGTGTGGGTCATTGCAGGGGTTTGTTACATATCGATCCTTTGTGGGTCATTGCGGGGCTCAGTACCTATCGATCCTATGTGGGTCTGACGTCTTAGATGAATCAGGGGCTACATCTGATCATCTCTATCATCTTAAAAAGAAGTATACATGTGTGAGCTCAATCTTGACATTCAATCCTTATCTTAGATAATATTGACTTGATATCCTATGTGGATTACGTTATGCTTTACTGTGTGGATTGGGTTGTGATTTCCTGTGTGGACTGGGTGGTAGACGAGCTCGGATGTTAGAGCCGAATGAGAATTGATGACTTAGGTATATGTGTGGGAATATACCTAAGTAGTGTTGGATATTACTTCGTGAAGGCATCTTTCCTTTGTGGTTTATCCTTTTTTGATTCTGGTAGTCCTTCGGGGGTCTCAGGGTCCCTAATGAGTAGCTTATACTCACCCTTGTGCGGGCTATGCTCGCACTACGTTGTGTTGGTTGCAGATGACAGACATCGCTGATCGTGGTTGAGGCTTGTAGAGTAGGTCGGTACCTAGAGGTGGACCACTAGATGGGACATACACGGAGCGGACGGCTGGACCCGAGGAGCTGAGGTGAATATCTGTACCCACCCTTCAAGTGGGAGTACCAGTGGATGGCTTGCCGTAGCGGCTTTACTTTTCAGTTGTTGTACTCCCTTTTTCAGTTGTACTTTACTTTCAGTTTGGGTTTGTATTCTAACCCACTTACTTTTACACACATACTGTTGTACCTAGTTTTTACTTAGTGATTACTTCTGCTTGATTTCTTTTTGGTGTTTTTTTACATTTCAAAAGAACTGCCTTACCTTTTTACCGGGAATTACGCCTTGGTGCTAGTCTCTAGCCCCTGGCCTATGGAAGGCGGGCTTGGTGTAGTCACGGCATGGGCCCCGAGGACAGGTCGTGACATTGATGATGAATTGTTTAGTGTGTGGTGAATTAAATTATAGGGTTCCTTATCCTTTCCCGAATCATATGCTTCCATAAACCACCTCTATGACTTTAATTTATAATATCACACCCACTAATTTCATGAGTTAAAAAAATTCTCTTAGAACCTCACATCTTTGATACATTCATCATGGTTATTCACTATTTTTTTGGTAATAGTGAATTGCTGCTATAAAGTGACCCCCATTGGATTTAATCGATAATAATATAATTCATTAAAGCATTAAATTAAAATATTATTTTTTCCTAGAAGAAATGTCTACATTAAATAAAACAAATTTGAGTGTGTGAGCATATATGTCAAATTCTGGTAGGTGTTTTATGGAAACATATGATTCATGAAGTGTTTGACCGTAAATACAGTAAATGTCTGGAATTACTTTCAGTGAACTATAATTGATTCCTATCAGGGAACTCCATGGGTGGCTACACCCCCTGGGCGGGACACACCACCATCCCCACTGTCAGTCATTTCCTCATGAAGCCCTTGGGCGGAGATCCATTCTTTTTCCAACGCTCACAAGTGATATTTCCCAAGGATCAGATTCATTCCTACCTCCTTTGCCTTTGATACCAACTTTAGAGACCTGAAGCTTGACATACATAGATATTACATTACTTTTTCAGAATACATAATACAAAACAAAAACAGACACACAAGGACCGTAATAGTTTAGTGTCTTTGGAAACATGGAACGTAATCTTCTAATTGTGGTGAAAGATCTTCAACATCTCCCATAAAGATCTTCCACATTTTTTTTCCTTACCTAAAACATTTCTTTTAATCCTGGGGTAAAATAAAACATAAATAGGGTGATCTCAAATGCTCAGTAAGGGTAAGAATGGATAAAATAAAACATACCATATACATTTGAACTAAAAAACATTAACATAATGTTTAAACATCAAAATCTTGAGCAACGACATAAAACATGGAAGTACATAAGGCATAGATCATAATGGCACATCAATCATGAAAAAATATCATGGTAATAAAACATGTAATTGTGGCATCCATTAAGCACATGTAATGATTTCCATAGAAGCCAAGGCATTTCTTCCAAGACCATCTTAGTGGACAAAGTCCCTTTCTGAATCGAGTTCACTCCTCGTTCCAGTCCTGTAATACTAAACCAGTTTAAGTTACCATTACAGCCATGTATATCTCATGAGATATAAATCATTACCCAATGCATTGGAGGGAGATATAGGTCCCACCCATCTCATAATGAAATCATTCTTACTTGTGCCACAAAATAAACAAACATCATTCATAAAAACCCAATAAATAAAATGGTTTTCATAAACATCATCCCATCATCACATAATTCATATAAAAAATGGATATCATTTCATAATAAGAGAAGTGAAACCATGTAAATCATAGAGACATTATACTTGAAACATACACATATGAAATAATGTCATCTTAGATGAAAAATGGTTTTGATAAAACACTGGAAATGAATTCTTGAGGAAAATATCCTTTTTTATTCAAAATCATTTTCTTCTCACAAAATGTCCTGCAATTTTAAAAGAAAAAGATTTTGTTGAAAATAGTCATGAAATATTTTGGAGGAAGATTCATGAAAACAAGGCTTTATAAAACCGTAAATATCCTTTCATGCCGTATACGTTAAAAAACATTCTTCTTGTACTTTTGTCGAAAAAGTCAAAAAGTATCTTGTAGGGTAAATAAAAGAAAGATTCATCCCGTACCATTGGGTAAAAGTCAAAATGGGTAAAAATAACTTTAAACATACATGAAACCATTTTTAGTAAACATGGACATGGATGATAATAATAACCCTAGTAAATAATTACGAATAAGAAATCTCAGATAAAAATGATATTTGCAAAATTATCTCTTACCATAGGTCCGATATGCTTCGTACGTATCTGAACCTCCAGTATAATGAAATAATTTCGTTGACTTATTACAGAATCATATTCATTGTCATGATATCATATATGGTTCACTTATGACTTTATATTACCCGTTCATTTGTAAATTCCATGTTAAAGTGCGTTTTGGTTAAAATCGTTTCATTTTTCCTCCGTGTTTTGACTTGTAATTATTCATATGATTAATTAGATCATGATTACTTAATTACATTATATAAAACATGATTTATAGATAATATATATTCAGAATATTCATATATATAATAGATTGATAAATGGAATGAAATACACCGTTCATGGAGACGGTAGGTCGTTCATACGCATGAACGTTGTTTTCATTTCCACATTGAATTGAATGGAATTAATTGGATGACATACATATATATATACATAAGTAAAGCATAATTATTATCTCATATATATCATGATTACTTATTATATATAATTAATAATCATTTATGAATGTTTAATCATTGAGAATGAATCTCATCGCGTCGTGGAGACGGTATTCCGTACGTACACACGAGCGATGATATCATTCCCATGATCGTGGAATTTTATTGTATTGTATGTATACTATAACAGAATAAATATCAGTTTACAATAATCATATATAGTTGTTATTTACACCAATATACCCATCCAAGTAAGGTGGTTGTGGAAAATAGATTAGACCACGGCGTGGAGACGGTATTCCGTACGTACGCACGCGCAATGATTTCGTTTTTCGTAGGATGGATAGATGGTGAAATAGGGTTGTTTCATACTTATAATAACATATCAGTATATGAGTGATACTGATGTTATTACTTCATAATGAAACATCCTAATAATAATAAGTGGAAGAAGAAATAAAGTTGAAAGAATCGGTAACGGACATTACCTCTTCTTTGAAGCGCCTCTTTGAGACCTCCTCTTAGGGCACTAAAATTTGTCTTTGAAGAAGCCCCGGACATCTAAGATGTTTCTAGGGAAGTGTAGAATAGATTTTCGTAGGGGTTTTCCAAGATTCAAGGCTCAAAATGGTGTGAGGAGGAGTGGGAGGAGGTTCCCTTTTATAAGGGAGGACAGGGGCACCTTAGGAAAAACTAAAAATATTATTTTATTATAAAGTCATATTTGGTTATTAATCGCTCCAAATTGAGTTATTTCGAATAAAAGGTGGGTATGGGTCGAAATCCTATCATCCAATAGAATTTATACAAGTTTAGGTTTCTATTTTAACCTTATCATTTAGATTTAACTTTAAGTTAAATAATTTTTCATTAATCGTGTCTTTTTGTTTTCTTACACTATAAGGTTAATAAACTTACTATAACAAGCCAAACGAACCCCAAGTTTTTTATTTTTAATATATATAACCTTATATAAGTCATTTGGCATAATCATAGATTTTTAGGAATAAAATAACAATTAATAATATAATATTTGTTTTAAAAACTATTTGATGTCAATTTTGACACTATTTGGTAATTGATTTTTTTGAAAATCATAACAGAATGATTAGTTCGAAAAAGTTAACTAAATCATTACTAAAATGTCATATTAACCTATAAAATTAGTTTAATTCATAAAAATTCTCAAATTAAATTTATTTGGGTATTTATAACATCAATTATGTCAATATTTCTTTAATAAGATAATTACTGCATCATCATTGTGTCATAAATAAATTAAATTATTTTATGTTTAAAAATTACAAATAAAATACCATTATGTATTAAATCTTTTTATATTTCTGTTGAATATTTATAGTCTAATTTATCATATATATAACCCTATATTAAATATTATTTAGTTATTAAACTTTAAATTTAACTATTTTAACCCTTCTTTAAATAAATTAATAATAAATGTCCTAATCTAATCCATGTGGGCCTAAATGGTCATATTTTATTAATAAGGTTGTTTTTTGACGAATTACACATGTCCAATAGAATTAGGACTTTTTTCAGGGTAATAATAATATCATTTTTACCCTTAATTACCCTATTTACTTTTAACCGTGGTAAAAAAAGTAAAAAGTTACTATTCACCCAAAATTATTTTCATCTCATTGAACCACATTTTAGTCCTTGATCTTAACTTTGTATCTCAAATTTTCAAAATTCTACTCACAGAAGCGGTAAAATTATGTTTTATGAAAAATTCAGTTTTTTAACTACCACTTAGTGGTTTCACTATTCATAAAAAAATGAAAGTTTCCAGAAAAATACCAAAAATTAGGCCTAAGATATATTTGATATTTTGAACTCAAAAATGATGTCTCTTTTACCAAATTCAAAACATATCAGTTACATTAATTAATTTAAAAATTAATTCCCGTTGTCAAAACAAATTGTGTGCTCTTAAGAGATAATAACTATCAAAAGATTGACACTTGTTTATGTCTGGTTTAAATGTAAAATTACATCCAATGACCAAAATTGTATTAAATTGTAAAAATATATTCTAAATATACTTTAAAACCACTCAAATTAAAAATTTATCACTACTAATTATTTCGATTAAAAAAGATATTTTTAATTAAAATATTGTAATTTTCACTATTCATCAGAATATGAAAGTTATCCGAAAAGTACCAAAATTTCACCCAAATCTAATTTCGATATTCTTAATCAAAAAATGAAGTCCATTTTGAAAGATAAAATTTATAAAATTTCAAAAAGTGGGTACTACTATTCATAACGGCTAGTTCATAATAATATTATAATAATATCTTGTTTAGTGAAACTCGGTATTGCGTACTACACACACTATCGAGGAAGGTCGACATTGCGTGTAATGCATGGAAAGTCAAGGATACGTGTTGGGCATGATCCTTTTGGTGTAACTTACAACACTAGACATTAATTAAAAGGAAAATTTTTCATAAAATATCGGTGTGTTACATTCTACCTCCCTTAAAATGAATTTCGCCCTCGAAATTAATCGGGGTTATAAATGGTTTACTACTCGAAATTTTCTTTAATAGAAACCCACATCGTAAAAAGGAATACCAAAAATTGGCTTTAAAAAATTAATGTATGAAACGTAACGGTTACCCAAATTTACTAATCATTGGGTTTTCACGTAGGAGAACATATGTGAAAATAATTATATAGAAGAAAAATATAACTATCAAGTTCTAATGGAGAGTGGTAGAGAACATGGCTCTGAAAAAACCAACAATCACAAAGCCATAAATTAGTGATGATATAGGGTACCATCTGATTCATCGGATATAAGGGCACTAGGACAACATTTTTGGTTTTCAAGATCATTTCCCTAAAGTTGAAGAATTTGTATTAGAATAAATACTTACATTATTTTGGTACAATCTCACTGTTGTTCGCAACTTGAACAATTTACACTTCATATCTTAAAGAAATGAAGTTGAATTTGTTATTCGTGAAGTCTTAGCATATCATGTGATATAATGATGGGTCATTCCATCTTCCTCAAACAAAAGGTTAGAAAAAGTTATTAAATATACATAAGTCGATCTATAGTGAGATTAATCATACATGGTTCCTAAATTGGACTTATACTTCATATATCATACAGATTAATATAATAAAACCAGTTTCTACAAAACAGGGATTTCCTGTAGGCCAGTGGTAGGCAATAAAGGCCAGTCACACTTCGGTTGTGGGTTCGATTCCCACAGCCTTGTCTGACGCGATGGGTTGTCGCTCGTCCTGCATGTTGTCCTTTTTCTAAAACTGCATTACTATAACATCCCATTAATAATATCAAAAAAATGTTCTATCCTTAAAAAATAATAACTTATGTCCAACATAATCCTTTCCAATATTTAGGCTTATCCAAAATACTGTTGTCCAATCTCATATTATAGTGAAAACGATTACCAAAGAGTTCATATAACAAGCATGTTAATACCATCGTTGATCCCCATATATTGTGAGATATGTCTTGTTGGTACATTACAGACATTCGAAGGCCTTAATCATGTATTCTCTTGAAAAATGAATACTCATTGAATCATAGTGAAAACATGAGTGCTGTCAAAATTTAACTCTTTTCACATAACAAAACCTCAAACCATGATATAATTATTTCCTTATATCAGTCATGAGCTCAAGAATACTATTAAACATTTCATTTTCTCCTTATCCCTTCAGTATGCGCATATCATATTTTTTCCAAAAAATATATCAATCACATTCCATGGTTACCGGTACCATAAAATTATTGAAAACCACAATAGACCAATACATAAATATTCCAATATTCCACGATACTATATACAAAATTATTTTGGAATCCCATTACATAAACACTTAATCATTCCACCACATCGTTGTCATATTCAACATCGCCAATGGTGATTGCATGTGACTTCCCTTTGTCCTTTACCTTAAGTGGTTTCTCATGTCGATCATCACTAACCCTTGGATTAGGGCATTTATTAGCATAATGCCCCATTTCCTTGCACTTGAAGCATTGAAGTGTTGGTGGTGTGTTCTCTACAGTCTTTTCTTTATTCACATCATTAGAAACCCTTTTTCCATTACTTCGACACTCAACTGCTCGATGACCTTCTTTTCCACACATAAAACAGTTTCTAGTTCCTTTAGGACAATCTCCACCATGCTTCTTTCCACACATTGAGAATAAGGTAACATTCATCTTCTTTTCCCCATTATTATGAGATTTCACCTTGAACTCCATCTATCATTTCTTGTCAAAACTATGTGATGGATAAGTAACACCAACTTCCATTTCTACCTTGATAGCACAACGCACAATTTCTTCATATCTACTGAAGTCTCTTATAGCTAAATCCCTTCGAAGATTTGGTTTTAAGAAACTAATGAATCGATCAACTTTACTTTCAGGTTGGATGATAATGCCAGATGCATACCTTGCAAGCCTTGTAAAATTCGCTTCGTATACACCAACAGATTCATCATCCTTTTGCATTAGTTCAAGAAACTCATTATCCATCTTTGTTCGAAGAATACGAGGGAAGTACTTATTGAAAAATAAGTTCTTGAACTTGTCCCATTCCATGGACTCAATTTCATCTCTTGGCCTCGTATTCTTGATAAGATTCCACCATTGATCAGCTTCACCTTCTAAACGATATACTGCTAATATGACTTTATCATGTTCAGAACATTGAAGAATTGAAAATATCTTTTCAGTGGTACGGATCCATTGTTCAGCAACATGTGGATCAGAAGACCCACTAAAAGAAGGTGGATGTTGCCTCATGAAGGACTCAATAGAATATTGTTCCCTTCTCTACTCATTTGGAAGTCCAGAATGATTCATAGCTTGTGTAAGTATAGCAATACGATTTTTCACTCCATCTCCAATAAAATTTACTTGTTCATGGGGACAATCATTGCATTGTTCATTTCATTGATCAATATAGTTCCTTCTGGTTCCATCCATCATCTAAAATCCAATAAGAATAGTGTGAGAGGCAAAAATCATGCTAGGGAAAACAACATAATAAAGGGGGAGTACCTTCAATATCTAACATCTTAGGATTAATTTTAAGATTTTTACCGTAATTCTAGGACTATAAACTATACTTATACTTATCCTTTGGGACATCCCTAGACATACCTTAGAAATATCTCTAGGGATCTCACTAAAGTTCTCTCATCCTAGTTTCCAAAGTTTGACAAAACCATTCCTCTGATACCAACTGTAACGGTCTGGAATTACCTCCAGTGGACTATAATTGATACTTATCAGTGCACTCCATTGGTGGCTACACCCCCTGGGCGGGACACACCACCATCCCCAGTGGCAACCATTTCCTCATGAAGCCCTTGGGAGGAGAGCCCTGCTTCGTCCAACGCTCACATGTGAGAGTTCCCAAGGATCAGATTCATTCCTACCTCCTTTTCCTCTGATACCAACTGTAGCGACCCGAAGCATGATGTACATAGATATTAAATTAATTTTTCGGAATACATAATACATAACAAAAATAGACACACAAGGACCGTAATAGTTTAGTGTCTTTAAAAACTTGGAACGTAATCTTTAAATCATGGTGAAAGATCTTCAACATCTCCCATAAAGATCGTCCACTTTTTGTTTCATTACCTAAAACCGTTCTTTTAATCCTGGGGAAAATAAAACATAAAAATGGTGAGCTCAAATGCTCAGTAAGGGTAAGAATGGATAAAATAAAACACACCATATACATTTGGCCTTAAAAACATGAACATAATGTTTAAACATCAAAATCTTGAGCAACGTCATAAAACATGGAATTACATAAGGTATAGATCATAATGATACATAAATCATGATAAAATACAATGGGAATAAAACATGTAATTGTGGAATCCATTAAGCACATGTAATGATTTCCATAGAAGCCAAGGCATTGCTGCCCAGACCATCTTAGTGGACAAAGTCCCTTTCTGAATCGAGTTCACTCCTCGTTCTAGTCCTGTAATACTGAACTAGATTAACTTACCATTCCAGCCATGTCTATCTCATGAGATATAAATCTGTACCCAATGCATTGGAGGGATATATAGGTCCCACCCATCTCATAATGAAATCATTCTTACTTGTGCCACAAAATAAACATACATCATTCATAAAAACCCAATAAATAAAATGGGTTTCATAAACATCATCGCATCATCACATAATCCATATAAAAGAAATGGTTATCATTTCATAATAAGATAAGTGAAACCATGTAAATCATAGAGATGTTATACTTGAAACATACACATATGAAATAATGTCATCTTAGATGAAAAATTGTTTTGATAAAACACTGGAAATGAATTCTTGAGGAAAATATCCTTTTTTCATCAAAATCATTTTCTTTTCAAAAAATTTCATGCAATTTTAAAAGAAAATGATTTGGTTGAATATAGTCATGAAATCTTTTGGAGGAAGCTTCATGAAAAAAGGCTTTATAAAACCGTAAAAATTCTTTCATTCCGTATACGTTAAAAAACATTCTTCTCGTACTTTTTTCGAAAAAGTCAAAAAGTCCCTTGTCGGGTAAATAAAAGAAATAATACTTCCATACCATTGGGTAAAAGTCAAAATGTCTAAAAAGGACTTTAAACACACATGAAACCATTTTTAGGAAAAATGGACATGAATGATAACAATAACCCCAGTAAATACATACAAATAAGCAAACTCGGATAAAACTGAGATTTGCAAAATTATCCCTTACCTAAGGTCCGATATGCTTCGTACGTATCTGAACCTCCTTTATAATGAAATAATTTCATTGAATTATTAAAAAATCATATTCATTGTTATGATATCATATATGGTTCACTTATGACTTTATATTACCCGTTCATTTATAAATTCAATGTTAAAGAGCGTTTTGGGTAAAATCGTTTCATTTGTCGTCCATGTTTTGACTTATAATTATTCATATGATTACTTAGATCATGATTACTTAATTCCAGAATATAAAACATGATTTATATATAATATATATTCAGAATATACATATATATAATAGATCGATAAATGGAATGAAATACACCGTTCATGGAGACGGTAGGTCGTACGTACGCATGAACGTTGTTTTCGTATCCTCAGTGAATTGAATGGAATTAATTGGATGAAATTCATATATATATACATACATCCAGTATCATTATTATGTCATATATTTCATGATTACTTATTATATATACTTTAAATATTTTATTAATGGTTAATCATTGAGAATGAATCTCCTCGCGTTGTGGAGACGGTATTCCGTACGTACGCACAAGCGATGATATCGTTCCCATGATCGTGGAATTTTATTGGAGTGTATGTATACTATAAAAGAATAAATATCACTTTACAATAATCATATATAGTTATTATTTACACCATTTTACCCATCTAAGTAAGGTGGTGGTGGAAAATAGATTACACCACAGCATGGAGACGTTATTCCGTACGTACGCACGCGCGTTAATTTCATTTTCCGTAGGATGGATAGATGGTGAAATAGGGTTTTTTCATAATTTTAAAAACATATCAGTATATGAGTGATACTGATGTTATTACTTCATAATGAAACAACCTATGAAGAAGAATCGGAAGAAGTAATAAAGTTGAAAGATTCGGTAACAGACATTACCTTTTCTTTGAAGCGCCTCTTTGAGACCTCCTTTTAGGGCACTAAAATTGGTCTTTGAAGAATACCAGTACATATAGTATGTTTCTAGGGAAGTGGAGAGTATAATATGGAAGGGTTTGGCCGAGCTTCATGTCTCAAAATGGTGTGAGGAAGAGAGGGAGGAAGTGCCATTTCATAAGGGAGGATAGGGGCACCTTAGGAAAAAATAAAAATATTATTTTACTATAAAGTCATATTCGGTTTTTAATAGCTCCAAATTGATTTATTTTGAAGCTAAGGTGGGGATGGGTCGAAATACTATCATCCAATTGAATTTATACAGGTTTAGGTTTCTATTTTAACCATATCATTTAGATTTAACTTTAAGTTAAATAATTTTTCTTTTACCATGTCTTCTTGTTTTCTTACACTATAAGGTTAATAAACTTACTATAACAAGCCAAAAGAACCCCTAGTTGTTTATTATTAATATATAAAACCTTATATAATTCATTTGGCTGAACTTTAGATTTTTAGGAATAAAATAACAATTAATAATATAATATTTTGTTTAAAAACTATTTGATGTCAATTTTGAAACTATTTGGTAATTGATTTTTTTGAAAATCATAACAGAATGATTAGTTCGAGAAAAGTTAAATAAATCTATACTAACATGTCATATTAACCTAGAAACATAGTTTAATTCTTAAATAGTCTCAAATTACATTTATTTGTGTATTTATAACATCAATTATGTCAATATTTCATTAATAAGATTATTACTGCATCATCATTGTGTCATAAATAAATTAAACTATCTTAAGTTTAAAAATTACAAATAAAATACAATTATATAGTAAATCTTGTTATACTTCTAATGAATATTTATAGTGGAATTTATCTTATTTATAACCCTATATTAAAAATGATTTAGTTATTAAACTTTGATTTTAACTATTTAAACCCTTCTTTAAATAAATTAATAATAAATATCCTAATCTAATCCAATTGGGCCTAAATGGTCATATTGTATTCCTAAGGTTGTTTTTGGCCGAATTAAATTTATCCAATAGAATTAGGACATGTGTTAGGGTAATAATAATATCATTTTTACCCTTAATTACCCTATTAACTTTTAACCGTTGTAAAAAAAAGTTAAAAGTTACTATTCAGACAAAATTATTTTCATATCATTAAATGATATTTTAGTCCTTGATATTAACCGTGTCTCTCGGATTTTCGAAATTCCACTCACAGGTGTGGTAAAATTATGTTTTATGAAAAATTCTGTTTTTTAACTACCACTTAGTGGTTCCACTATTCATAAAAAATGAATGTTTCCAGAAAAATACCAAAAATTAGGCCTAAGATATATTTGATATTATGAATTAAAAAATGTTGTCTATTTTACCAAATTGAAAACATATCAGTTACATTAATTAATTTAAAAAATAATTTTCATCGTCAAAACAAATAGGGTGTTCTTAAGAGATAATAACTATCAAAAGATTGACACTTGTTTATGTCTGGTTTTAATGTGAAATTATATCCAACGACCAACATTGTATTAAATTTTTAAAAATATATTGTAAATATACTTTAAAACCACTATAATTAATAATTTATCACTACTAATTATTTCGATTAAAAAAGTTGTTTTTAATTAAAATTTAGTAATTTTCACTATTCATCAGAATATGAAAGTTATCCGAAAAGTACCAAAATTTCACCCTAAGCTAATTTTGATATTATGAATCCAAAAATGAAGTCTATTTTGAATGAAAAAATTTATAAAATTTGAAAAAGTGGGTATTACTATTCATAACGACTAGTTCATAATAATATTATAACAATATCTCGTTTAGTGAAACTCGGTTTTGCGTACTACACACGCTATCAAGGAAGGTCGCGATTTCGTTTAATGCAAGGCATGTCAGGGATACATGTTGTGAAAGAACCTTTTGGTGTGATGTAAAACACAAGACATTAATTAAAAAGAATATTTTTCATAAAATCTCTGGGTGTTACAAATACATTATATATTTACTGGACGATATGTGATACTGGTTTCTAGAAATACTAATGGTGAACATATTCTCAAAAGTATCCATTTTTAGTGGACTCATATATTCCCCATTCATTCATTGCAATCCCCATGAAAAAACATTCATGTGGATTCATCACCCTCAATGTTACATCGCTATTTAATTTACCTATTCTCAAGGCCATAATGTGCTACCTAATTCTTTAATATTTTGAATTCCCTCATCACATCACTTGAAAATAAATAATGTAGGTATTACGCATTAAATCTATAATCCAAATGAAACTAGGGTTCCAGAATCCTTATTATAGAAATATTCAATCTATGTTCTAATTCATTCCCATATACATTTACATTTTAAAAATCATCCATAACCACAAAAATTGTATTATAAATCTATTCGCGACTATTCATATAGGCCCATATTAGAAAAATTCAAATGTTCATTTGATCCATCACCTAGAGATAAACTATCCTTGTAGAAAAAGTCCTCTAATATTTTTTTTCCAAATAAAAATTTAGTAAAAATCAATACCTCAGTTTATTTTACGATCATCCCCAACATGTATAACCCATACCAGCATCCTCAGTTCAAACTCTTTGCATGAAGTGATTTAAAAATCCAACATTCCAAATTTACACATAAATTTTTCATCCCTAACAATATGAAAATATCTAACAAAGGATATTCTAAACAGATTATAGGTGTGTGAAGAAATCATAAATATTAATCATACTAATTTTTGTAAGAATTAAATGTCCATAAACATTCATGAATTTCCATCCTTTATGATCCAATAATGAGATATTGTTTTCCAATCCATTATGAATATCATGCCCTCATTATTTTTGTAAGGTTTCAAGTTTTCTAAACCATTCATGAATATTTATCATTTATTTATTTAGTATCCTAAAGGCTCCAACTATATGACCATAAATAATAAAAAAAGTAGGTCCACGATGTTCTATCAAAAATTATGTCACCCCATTGTTCTGGAGTATAAGACATTAAATAGCCATTTTATTGAGACATAACACCAAACAAGTGTAAAACTGACAATGGGATGTCTATGTGAATTTTGGATCTCAACTAACTTCACATATACCTTTTGTTATCTTAGAAAAAAAATGGCATAAAAATACTTAATATAAAATAAAAATAACAAAATATGGCTTCCACCATATGACCACATCAATAGTCCAGATTTGATCACTAGGACTATAGAATATCTTACAGTTAGAGCGCCCTCCATATATTGTATATCAACATAAATCGTCTTTTTGATCCAGATGATTTGAGAATTATTAGTGATTATAGATAAATGAGCATGTTAATCCCATTTATCATTCATGGTTAATTCTCAAAATATCCTTTTTAGGATAGAAGAATTTGAATTCATTTTATTTGTTCACATGGTATTACAAAATATGGATTCCTTTAAATATCATTAGGATAAAGAGTGGATGAAATTACTTGTATATGATAACTATAAGGGGGTTTTACCTAAACATATATAATTTAAAATACATGTTATTTAACACATTTTAAAATAACTATGAAATATCCACACCTTCTATTCTCTCCCATGTTACATTAATTAGAAAATGAAAATTATAAGTAAAATATTGTCACAAAAACTACTATGAAGACACCATTAAATCCACCGATTTCGTCTCTATGGATTATATTGAATGTAATAATTTATTAATGTATGTATCCTCAAACTCATCAACTTGGCACAAGGCCTCATCCCTTTAAACAACATCTATTATGGACATTTTCACCAAATTGGATTGTTATTTTTGTTCTACTTTAATTTTCTCCACTACTCTAAAAACATTACTGGAAGATCCATTTCTGATGAATATTATCAATTTCATCCTCCCTATATCATAAAAGTATCCATTGAGAAGATATATTTTGGCATGCTTTGAAACCTCATTAAGTTCCTTTACATTGATTTCCTTGATTGTGTATGATTCCTTCACCATAATAACATTAAATCAAATAGGCACCCCCGCTCTCAGAGAAAATATTTTTTCAACCTGGATTGAAATTTTTTTAGTAAAATCACCCATAGATGTGGATGGTGAAGATATATCTAAGATGAAAAAGTAGGAAAAATTTTTTATCTAAGGGACTCTCTAGTATTATAATCTAGTTATTCACTCATGCATGCCATTGTTGTAGATGGTGAATTGTTGGGTACTCCAAGCCACAACCAATGGCTATCTCAAGAATTGAAAAATGGTCTCAATCCATGTCACTAATATAGGAAAACATTATTTTATCATTTAATTATCTTAATAAAGAATCATATTTCACATTATATTCCCCAGTTGGGGGAATCCCAAAAAATGAAGTTTTAGGGCCTCAAATAATGAAGTGATGGTAATAAAATGATATTTTAAAAGGATAATAAATCAATTATAGAATTTTAAAATCCTATAATTTAGTCAAAAATCATTATCAATACCAATAACATGACTTTTTTTCACATAAATGTTTGACCTCAGTCTCCTCGGTGCCACCATACGGGATGAAGTGACACTCTCTTTCATCAATTTACATGGTGACACAATTGGTTTTCTTCTATCATCATAGTCTGCACACCATGTTAATGGAATTAATTTCATTGAAAAGTATAGTAATATAATATATAAAATAATTTTTTTATATAAGGAATACTTTACACTGGTTTAGTGATGCATCAATATAATCAATGTCAGTTGAAGAATAGTCATTGATACAAGTATTATCCAAATGTGAATTCACTCATGTTGGGTCAAAGGGAACGATTACTGATATTCCACTAGAATACACAAGGAACAAACATTCCAAGGTAATAAAAATATAAACATCTCAATAGATTAGGCCTAGTATGAGTGTTTCAACTAGAGTGGTAACAGTCCCACCTTTACCGATAAAAATATATCTTTGTTGATCCCAATGGATTCAATGAGGACTTTAATGTTTTGGTAGGGTGTAATAATCAACTAAGACAACCCAGGATGAAGGATAAGTAGAGTGTGACACATAATCAGCGATTTAATATGAGAAATATCCTTTGATATGGAACACTTATTTTTCTAAATCCTACCTGATCAGTGATCGACACAAGGGGTTGAAATTATAGTCACTAATGATGGAATTGATGGAAACAAGGATCATGATACCATGAGTCTGGTAGAAACCTGATTAATTGGATCCATTTGAAAAGGATATACCTCATTATCTACCACATATTCATCATACGAATCATGTCCAATGGTTGTACCATCAGGGTATCACACAAGATATTTCATGTGTGATCTAGTCCCTTCCACGTTTTATAATACTCATAAGAATACACAATATATCATCATGATTTTGATGATAATAAAGTAATATTAATATGGTAATGAATGTATGTTTTCCTATTCTTCAATGTTAATATTTTCCCCCTCATCTATGGTAACCACTATTGTGTTGGGAACCATCATTGTTTGTACTTTGGGTGAACAGTGAATTTAACCATTCACACTTTGAATCACTACGTCGAGGTCCAAAATGAAATTTATTGCCTTACTAGAAATATATTTAAAGGATATTTCCTTAGAAGTATTAACATGTGAAAATACAACCAAGTCAAATTACACAAGACAAAGTACACCGTAGACAAAAATGGTTTAGTTCTCTTTCCTCCCATAATTGTGTTTCTAACATATTTATTGAAATGACATCTAGTTCATGGATCTTATTAGGGGAACCTTTCTTGGAATAGTGATGTTAGATAAAATCTTTCCTATGGATGTATTGATGTATGATGTCTTGAATTATTTCTAGGAATCTATATTGTTGTTGGTCTGTTGAATGAAGTATTATTTCCTAGACATGGAATGGATTCAACCACAATATCTAACATTATAGACATAGGATCCATTGTGGATTGTTTAATATTTTGGTATGATAATATCTTAGAATAACCATAGACCTTAGACATACCAATATCAATACCAATAGGGGAATATTTACAAGATTCATAGTCTTATATTTTTTAAACATTAACCAAAATTGTTAAAAAAGAAGGTTCGTTTCTTATCTAACATAGAGAGGAGAAGGTATCCTCATTTGAATACATCCAAATTGATTCCCTATGTGATAAAATGCATACCACTAATAAAGGATTATAACATCAATCTGAGTAGAGAGGAATACCTTAGGAAATGAAATCAAGTAAAATAAATCCTCAGGGTCTCTCTCACCATTTTGAATTATACTATTATTCGGTACCTAATAAATCATTATGGATAAATGAATATAAAATATCAGGTGGACCCTAAGATAACATATCATTAGTAAAGTGGGCCTCAATCATCTAATTCAATGTAATAATATATAGAAGTTGGAACCAAAGATATTTTGTCCATTTAAATCTCCATGTGAACCCAGGTTATCCCACATCCTACCCAACAACACTTGGAAGGGGAATATGACTATATATAGATGGTTTCCCCTATTAATATGTTGTTGGATGAGATATTTTCTATACAGTTTCTGAATAACATAACCAATGATCATTCCTCCTTCCATGGAATCAACTATCATTGAAGTGGAAACTGTGACTCCACCCTCCTCACAGACATGGATTATGTACCCTCTATAGTACATGGCTATAAGTTTTGGAAATTGAATTGATTAGTACCTTTTAGCAATGATGTCCCATCACCGGTTGTTGATAAAAACATCATGGGACATTATCCAAAAATCCTCATCTTCTTTGTTTGATTTCATTGATTAGTAGGTAGTTGGTTTCGTATTCTAATTTTTATGATGGGGCTTCTAGAAAAACACACAACCTATTTTATAACTAGGTTGTCTTCCACTATATATGGGGAATTCTCGATGTCTTTTTCATCAATCAGGATTATCTCTCTAAAACTTTTGGTGGGGGTATGGATATTATATGTTATCCTAGATATATTATGGTGGAATAAACTCTTAATTCAAATCACCTAGGATTGGCACATCACATATATGATCAAAATTAAATAGGATTATTCCGACTTCACCATGAGTCAAATTTTACTTTTCCAAGTTTAGACTCCATTGGATGATCAATTGAATCATTAGATATATTTTCATTAGTCATGGATTTTTGAAGTATATATAGCCTCATACATGATAATCCATTTTAGATTAGTAGTAAATTCAGCGGTTTTATTTTTCATCAAAAAATGGAAATACCCTATTAATTTTAATGCATCTCATCTATTGAATATCCCATCTGGGTAGACATATGATATTCAGACATGAGGTCAACATCCACAATTACTAAATAATACTTATGACTGCAAGGAAATTATTCATGGTGAGACACTTTAAGATATATGGGAATTAACATTAATATATATAATCATGAATATTATTTTCTAAGGGAACAAGTGAACCAAGTATGAAATGTTTTCTCTAAATGAATTATCTACATCAAGAATCAAGAAAGGGTGTATTATTTTTGTCTTAGGTGCCCGCATAAGAGTTTAAAATTGATGTATAGATCCATATAGGGTTATATATTCTAATATAGGATATTATATAATATTCTTCCCCATTGGACATGAAATATTATTCTAATGTGACTGGATGAAGATATGTTCAACAGAGTCTATACTGGAATCCATAGAAATTTGTTGATCAACTAATGACGTTTCCAGCTTTTTTTAATCATTATAGATCACGAAATTACTACTACATATTATATAGGTAAAACCTTTTATGGATTGAGTGTAATGGATTAAATAATATCACATGGTTGGGGAGTCATGACTTGAATTTTGTGACCCATTATTTGTCTCGTGATTGCTTGATCTATATCCAATCACACACATCATGTAACCATAGGAATGTTGAATGAATCTGATAATCTCACTCAGAGCACTTTAACCACTACAAGTATTGAGATCTCATTATACATTTTTAGGCTCGTGATTTTTTGATCGATGTTAGGTCATAAAAAATCATGTGAATTTTTTTTATTCATGTTTGTGATTCAAATGTAATAATGTGTGATCCAAGTTAATTACCCTGAATGTCACGACCCATCCTCGGGGCCCATGTCGTGACTACCTCAAGCCCGCCTTCCATAGGCCAGGGGCTGGCGACTAGCACCAATGGCATAAATCCTGATAACTGGGAAGGAATTTCCTTTATAAAAGTAAACAAAGCATCCCAGAGTACAAGAGGAAGTAATACACTAAGTACAAAAGAAAGTGCTGAAAAGTAAGTGGGCTAGAATATAATCACAACGGAAAGTACAGCTACAACTCAATGAAAGTAAAATAGAAAAGACAAATAGCTGAATGAATGGAAGCAGCTCCTGTGTCGTCCTCCTCGGATCCTACCTGAAGGGTAGGTACAGATATCACAGCTCCTGGATCGTCTGTCACGGATCCTACCTAAATGGTAGGTACAGATAGCCTCCACAATGCTCTTTCCTGTCATCCTCCTCCGAGTATCGTCTTGTCGTGAAGTCCACCTCCGGATACTGACTCGTCCTGAGGTCCACCTCCAGGTACCGTCCAGTCCTCGAACACTCGGCCTCTGTCTGCGTTGCACGTCGTCTCCAACCAACACAACGAGGTGCAGGCATAGCCTGTGCAGGGGTGAGTATACAATACTCAGTAGGGACCCTGAGACCCTCAAGGTCTCACTAAATCCAACAAGGATAACCACAAAGAAGGATCTTAATAGATAACCCTTACTTAGGTATAAGTCAATACTTATACCTAAGTTATCAAGTAACCCATCTCAATCATGAGGAAAAAACAAAGGTTATGAAATCAACACATAACCACTACTTAGGTGTATGCCAATACATATAACTAAGTTATCAAGTGACCTATCTGAATCATGAGGAAAACACAAAGGTCATAGACACACCTCAAACCAGTATTATAATTATAGAAACTGTAACTGTTGAATTGCTCCGTCTCTGACAAGTATAGTGATCCTGTCACGACTCCGAGATACTGCTCACTAACCTATGACTGCAAGGGTACTCCTCCTGTCGAGTATCGTGGGTCTGCCACCTCAAAAAGTAGTGTTCCTCCTCCATGGGTCTGCCACCTCACACAGTAGTGCTCCCCCTCATAGCCTACAGAGGTACTCCTCATGTCGAGTACCGCAGGTCTTCCACCTCACAGAGTAGTGCACCTCCGCCATGGGTCTTCCACCTCACAAAGTAGTTCTCCCCACTGGGCTATGCGAGTCACTCCAAATCGAATTGGACAAGCATTCACTAGGTCTCATCCAGCTACACGGTCTCTGTACTCCATACGCTTGTCTCCGGGAGGGTCCGCTCCACGAGCTACATGTCGATACTCCAAGTATCACAAAGTACCACGAAGAAGTATCTCAAAGGACCACCTCGTTATTATACCTTTCGTCCTAGGGGCCCAGTTGGTTTCGTGTGCAAACTAACCCAACTGTATCTCAACTGTACCCCAAACTCTCATAGGGTAAACTCATAGGGACTGTTTCTCAACGTGATCACCAACGCCGCTGACGGTTCGTCAAACAGACGTCCAGTCTGAATGTTATCAACTTTTCCGTTCCAGGGGCCCGGTCAAATTTCGGGTATAATCCAACGCGACCACTATCCAAATGCATCCAAAACTCAGGAGAAGTAATCCATAAGTTCCTTCTGGACAAGAGGAACTCAACAAGATAGACGACGCGTCAATTGGATGCCCGGTCTGATAGTTATTGGCTTTTTCGTCCCAGGGGCCCGGTTGGTTTCATGTACGAACCAACCCGACCGCACTCCGACTGCGTCTAAACCTCGATCGGAGTAATCTAAAAGGTACATCTCACTAAGTGGAATCCAACAAGTCGACAAAACGTCAATCGGACGTATGGAGCTAAAGTTATAAGCGTTTCCACTCTGAGGGCCCGGTTGGTTTTTGGTTCGAACCAACCCGGCTGTACCCAAAGTTCTCCAAAACCTTGGGTGTATAATAAAGAAATGACCGTCTCGATACAAGGATCGCATCGCAGATGATGGTGCATCGATCAGAGGTTCGTATCCCATGTTATGGGCGTTTAAATGTATATGTCCAAAAATAGGGGGTTGAGGCCCGGTCCGACCCGGCGGCCCGATACCCCCCCCAGGTCGACCCGAACTGGTTCCGGCTCTGGCCCATTAGGGCGTGGCCCGGCCCGGCCCGGCCAGGGTGGCCCGGTGGCCTGGCGTGCTCGGGCGGCCCGCGTGGCCAGCTCGGCTGGCCGAGCTGAGCGGGATGGTGGGGGGGGGGGGGGCTGCCCCCCTGATTAAAGAGTCGCGGCCCCCACGTGGGGAAACTCTTTATTTCCAGCCGGGGGTAACGAACCCCCGGTCTCCCCCTAAAATGGATGGTCGTTGCGGTCCCGCCCTCCTACTCTGGCGGCCAGCGGTTCCGGCCGCCACTCCCCGGACAGCCGCGGCCAAAGGACGCGGCCTGATCCGATCGGCGCGGCGCAACGGCATCGTGCCCCTCCTCCGTGGCCCCGCTCTGGCTGCGGCCTCTTCGAGGTTCTCCGGCGCGGCGCGAGGGTGCCACGGCTTTGTTTGAATTCAACAGCGTGGCACGACGGTGCCGCGCTTCTTCGCCCATCCTTCATTGTTTCTGCGCGGTGCAAAGACACCGCACTACCTTTGCTCGTGCCACAACAAGTTCAAACAATCAAGGTGGAGGAGGGTCGGCCATGTTCGTGTGGTCTGACCTCCTCCCGTTATTGGGATAACAGGCGGCCCAATTTGAAAAATACGAACGATGACGAAAGTAATCACGAACAAAAAACAATAAACCCCTACCTCGAAATTGACGTCACACGTCGTCGAGTCGTGAAATTCGAACGTCGCAGTAGTCTGGTGTTGCGGAAGAACGGTATCGATTCTGTCGACGTAGGAGGATGAAGAATAACTTTGTTGTTGGTGTTGGTCTCCATGGTCGGTGTCTCCTTCCTTGTCATGGAAGAGGAAGTAAAAAGGATTGGAGAAAATGTAGTGCGTTCTTCACCGAGTCGGAAGGCAGTTCTTCATTAGAGAGTCGGCGTTCATCGTTTGAAGATGAAGTTCTTCAAAAGAAGAAAGAGCTCTCTCCCAAATTCTCTCACACAACAAAACCCAAAAAATAAAATAAGGCCTCTCCATATTTTATTATTTTTCCATGCATTCAAAAATTTAAAATTAAAACACTTAGTTAAATTAATTGAAGAGGTTTAATCTATTAATTTCAGATGTGTGTTGGAAAACTTAAAGAGGAGAGAGGGGAGAGTTACACAATTAATTACAAGGGGTTTAAGGAATGTGGATGGTTGTCACATCATTTATTACATGGGGGTTTTAAGGGAAAGAGTTAAGGGGTTAGGGAATTTGAAGGGGTGGGGTTCGTGTGGGCCCCACATCACCTTTATTCACACATGGTTAGTTCCCCAACTTCCACACATGGTTAGAAGTAAAAAATTTTCCACAAATTTTATTTACATCACAATTTAACCTCAAAATTTAAACAACTCATTCCGAGAAAACACACCATCGAAAAAGGTGATCCTATGAAAATACATGCGCTATGGTTCCATCAGTGCCCTCAGATTTCGATTCCGAGCACCGGTTCAAAAGTTAGAAAAACTTGCTCGTTCGTTCACTGAACGTACCCGAGAGAAACTTCGAAAATTGATTCCGGGCACACCAGGGCTCGGAATCAGGTTCCGTCAGAAACTGCGTACTCGTAAAATTCCAAAGAAATTTAGAAAAAATATTCCATGAAATTTCCAGGTCTTTAAATTACTCCCACCTCAGGTATTTACGTCCCCGTAAAGCTATAACACAAACTAGGGAAACAAAAGTGGTACTGAGAATGCATCTGAGCCTTCCGCTTCCATGTGCCCACCTAAGGGTTCCCGTGCTACCAGTGAAAGCGCACAAGAGGAATCGACTGTCCCTATAGGACCCACTCCTGTCGATCTTCAACCCCTACTAGATCCCTGTGGAAGTCGTCCAGTCATCGATGTTAAAATCACTGAGAGTGATAATGTGTGAAGGATCATGCACGTATCTCTCCAGCTGAGGTACGTGGATGATATTATGCACCTGGTGCAATTGAGGTGGAATGGTCAAGCGGTAAACCACCTCGCATACCCTTCTGAGGACCTAGAAGCGTCCGTTGAACCTCAGAGATAACTTGTCGCCTCAACCAAATCTCTGTAAACCTCATCGAGGTGAGACCCATATAAGGATGTTATCTTCATCCTCGAACTCTAGAGGTCTCCCTTTCCTGATTAGAACTGAAACTCACAACTCCTGCTGCCACGTGGGTGATGTTGGCCAACTCAAGAGAGATCAGCTACACATTCCTATGCATGATTCCATCCTTTGATGCCTAGGTTTTCCTTTTCTCCGACCAAGGAAAACCCCATCCCAACGTTTTAGTTAAACCACAACCTTTTTGACTAATACAGTCAATCCGTGTATGAACTGTGGACCCAATCCATACTCAGACCAACATAGCAAGGCCTCAACACTGCCACCAAGAGATTTCAAACGAAACTCTCGCTTCGTGTGTCAGATCACACTATCGGTGTATGTGTGATTATCGGGTCTCCTCCCAAGGTATCTCCAGACGTGTGGGTCAAGTCTACGGATTACTGGAAACTCTGGGTCTGTGACAAGATTCGTGGAAGGAATGATCCGTATCAAAGTATGTTGTTACAGCTGCTAGTAATGGACACAGACTATCCCTTGAATCATTATTATAGCCATTGGGTCACACTCCTTGACCGCATGTAGCTACTCTCTTCCCCTACCCTCCAGCTCCCCGTGCCTGGCGGGTACTACCAAGGCGGGTGATTGTAACATGTCGAAAAGTACATCACACCACGCTGCTCTCCTAGCTCTGCTTCCACGTCTGATTCTCTGCAGATTTATCTGTCCTTAACATTTCTTCTTCTTGAAACATTTTACATGCCCATTTCTTCGAGACTAGCGCCAGTTTCCAGCTTTCCCACTGCTAACCTTCACTGACTGCATCCATTCAGAAAAAGAATTCTCAACCACAAGGGTTCTTTCTAGCACCCTAGCATAAGTAGGAATACATAGAGAAAAGGTTCTGGCTCGGATGTTCGAGCCCTGAAGCACCGATCGCATCGCATTCATCGAGTACCAGTAATGGTTTGGTACTCCCCGATGAATTCTCAGCTACCTACAAGACGTCCTACCGAAGCTGTATAAGCTCTAGAAAACTCTAAGCCACCACCTCAATCTAGTACTCAGCTGCCTGTGAGTCGCGATTGCCTCGGAACTTGAGGGTATCTGATGTTGGAACACGTGTAAGGTAGTAAGTCTACAAGTGTCAAATACTGGTATCACCAGTTGTAACTGCTGTCCAACAGGTAGTGATGTATAGATGACACACTAACTGAAGGCACTATCTCAGGCATCAGTCCACATACTGAAGCCTCATCTCTATGCGGACCATCCTCATGGTTATTCACTTGAAAACACTAGTATCCAAGTCCACCATCCACTCTGATGATGTCTCAGCTAGGCGTAAAACACTAGAAATCGCCTCCATCCAGTGCTCTGCTGTCTGGGAATCTGCCTCGACTCGTAACCTCAGAGGCCACTACTACTGGAACTCGTACAACACGCTCTACCAGCGTGCACAGTTCGCTAGTATGGCTGGTGGAATCTATTTCTTAACAGGTGGTGGTGCTACTGGTACACCACCCGAGGGTGCGAACATAGTAAAAAGGGCCCCGCACCAGAGCCTCGTCGCTCGGTGGTCCGTCATCGAGTACTCTCTCGAAACTCCAACTGACTGTCTGCATGGAGACATCCTGAAAAAATGTGACACGATCAATGATTTATACATGGTGAGCTGACCTAGTTTGAGCTGACATTAAAACTCATGGAAACACACACACAGTCAGTGTTTTTCATGCACAAAGTCGGAAATCAGTAGTCAGGATCCTTGTGTACGGATACGTCGGCCGCCACACCAACACTGGACTCCCTAAACTGAATTCCACACTCGGTACCCTTAACACTATTTCTTCACAAAAAGGGAATATCAGAGTTATAAGTTCTCAGGTAGAATCGACTCCTCTGATACCAATTTTTCACGACCCATCCTCGGGTCCCGTGTCGTGACTACCACAAGCCCGCCTTCCATAGGCCAGGGGCTGGTGACTATCACCAAAGGCATAAATCCCTATAACTGGGAAGGCATTTCCTTTATAAAAGTAAACAAAACATCCCAGAGTACAAGCAGAAGTAATACAGTAAGTACAAAAGAAAGTGCTGAAAAGTAAGTGGGCCAGAATACAAACCCAACGGAAAGTACAACTATAACTGAACTAAAGTACAATAGAAAATACAAATAGCTGGAAGAATGGAAGCAGCTCCTAGTTCGTCTTCCTACGATCCTACCTGAATGGTAGGTAGAGATAGTGCAGCTCCTAGATCGTCCACCACAGATCCTACCAGAAGGGTAGGTATAGATTTCCTCCACAATTCTCTTTCCCGTCAACCTCCACCGTGTATCGTCTCGTCTTGAAGTCCACCTCCGGATACTGACTCGTTGTGAGGTCCACCTCCGGGTACTGTCCAGTCCTCGAACACTCGGCCTCTTTCAGCACTGCACGTCGTCTGCAACAAACACAACAAGGTGCGGGCATATCCCATGTAGGGGTGAGTATACGATACTCAATAGGGAACTCGAGACCCTCAAGGTCTCACTAAATCCAACAAGGATAACCAGAAAGAATGATCTCAATAGATAACTGTTACTTAGGTATAAGTCCATAATTATACCTAAGTTATCAAGTAACCCATCTCAATCATGAGGAAAAAACAAAGGTTATGAAATCAACGGATAACCACTACCAAGGTATATGCCCATACATATACCTATGTTATCAAGTGACCCATCTCAATCATGAGGAAAACACAATGGTCATAGACTCAGCTCAAACCAAGATTTTCATTATCAAAACCGTAACTACTGGAGAGATACGTCTCTGATGAGTACAGCGATCCTATCACGACTCCGAGATACTGGTCACTAACCTAAGACTGTTGGGGTACTTCTCCTGTCGAGTACTGCAGGTCTACCACCTCACAATGTAGTGCTCCTCCACCATGGGTCTGCCACCTCACATAGTAGTGCTCCCCCTCATAGCCTACAGAGGTACTCATCCTGTCGAGTAGCATGGGTCTGCCACCTCACAAAGTAGTGCTCCTCCGCCATGGGTCTGCCACCTCACAAAGTAGTGCTCCCCACTAGGCTATGCAAGTCACTCCGAATCGAATCAGACAAGCAGTCATCAGGTCTCAGCTAGCTACACGGTCTTCATACTCCGTACGCTTGTCTCCGAAAAGGTCCACTACACAAGCTACAGGTAGATACTCCAAGTATCAAAAAGTCTCATGAAGAAGTATCTCAAAGGACCGCCTCGTCATAGGGTCTCAACACAAAAGATGGCGCGTCTATCGGACGCTCGGTCTGTGATTTATTAGCCCTTTAATCCCAGGGGCCCGGTTGGTTTTGTTTGCGAACCAACCCAACCATATCTCAACTGTACCCCGAACTCTCATTAGGTAAACTCATAGGGACTGTTTCTCAACGTGATCACCAATGCCGCTGATGGTTCGTCAAACGGACGTCCAGTCTGAATGTTATCATCTTTTCCGTTCGAGGGGCCCGGTTGGATTTCGGGTACAATCCAACCTGACCACTATCCAACTATGTCTAAAACTCAGGTGAAGTATTCCATATGTTCCGTCTTGACAAGAAGAACTCAACGTTATAGACGGAGCGTCAATAGGACGCCCGGTCAGAGAGTTATTGGTTTTTTCGTCCCAGGGGCCTGGTTGGTATCGTGTACGAACCAACCCGACCGAACTCCGACTACGTCCAAACCTTGATCAGATTAAACCAAAAGGTCTGTCTCACTAAGAGGAATCCAACAAAGTCTACGGCACGTCAATCGGACGTCTGGAGCTCATGTTATATGCGTTTTTGCTCCGAGGGCCCGATTGGTTTCGGGTTCGAACCAACCTGTCCGTACCTAAAGATCTCCAAAACCTTGGGTTGGAAAATAATGGAATACCGTCTCGATCCATGGATCGCATCGCAGCTGATGGTGCATCGATCGGAGGTCCGTAGCCTAAGTTATATGCGTTTAAACGGATCTGTCTGAAATTAGGGGGTTCCGGCCGGGTCTGACCCGGCCCGATACCCCCCCCCCCCAGGACGACCCGAATTGGGTCGACCCGAACCGGTTCCGGGTGCGGCCCATTAGGGTGCAGCCTGGCCCGGTGGGCGCGTCCCGGCCCGGCATGGGCGGGCCTCGGCCCGGCCTGGACGCGGTCCGGCCTGGCCTGGGCGTGCCTCGGCCCGGCCTGGGCGCGGTCCGGCATGGCCTGGGCGGCCCGGCGGCCTGGCGCGCTCAGGCAGCTCGCGTGGCCTGCTCGGCTGGCCGAGCTGAGCGGGACAGGGGGGCCACTGCCCCCTGATTGAAGAGACGTGCCCCCCATGTGGGGGTTGCTCTTTGTTTCCAGCCGGGGGTTACGAACCCCCGGTATCACCCCCAAACGGTCGTCCCGGTCCGGCAGTCCGGTTGCTGCCACCGTGGGACCATCGTGGTCCCGCCCTCATACTCCGCCGACTGGCCGTTCTGGCCGCCGCTCCCCGCACCACCGCGACAATAGGCCGCGGCCTCTTCGAGGTTTTCCGGCGCGGCGCGACGGTGCCACAGCTTTGTTCGACTTCAACGGCGCCACGCTTCTTCGCCCATCCTTCATTTATTCCGCACGGTGCAACGGCACTGCGCTGCCTTTGCTCGTGCCACAACAAGTTCAAACAATCAAGGGGGGTGGAGGGTCGTCCGTGTTCGTGCGGTCCGACCTCCTCCCGTTATTGCAATAACAGGCGGCCCAATTTGAAAAAGATGAACTGCCACGAAAGTAATCATGAACAAAAAAACAATAATCCCCTACCTCGAAATTGACATCGCACGTCGTCGAGTCATTAAAGTCGAACATTGCGGTGGTCGGGTGTTGCGGAAGAACGATATCGATTCCATCGACGTCGGAGGAAGAAGAAGAACGTTGTTTTTGGCGTCAGTCTCCACGGTCGGTGTCTCCTTCCTTATCGCGGAAGAGGAAGTAAAAAGGATTTGAGAAAACATAGTGCGTTCTTCGCCGAGTCAGAAGGCCGTTCTTCGTTGGAGAGTCGACATTCTTCGTTTGAAGATGAAGTTCTTCAAAAGAAGAAAGAGCTCTCTCCCAAATTTTCTAACACAACAAAACTCACAAAATAAAATAAGGCCTCTCCTTATTTTATTATTTTTTCATGCATTCAAACTATTAAAATTCAAACACTTAGTTAAATTAATTGAAGAGGATTAATCAATAAATTTACGATGTGTGTTGGCAAAATTAAAGAGGAGAGAGGGGAGAGTTACACAATTAATTACAAGGGGTTTATGGAATGTGGAAGGTTTTCACATCATTTATTACAAGGGGTTTTAAGGGAAAGAGTTAAGGGGGTTAGGGAATTTGAAGGGGTGGGGTTCGTGTGGGCCCCACCTCACCTTTATTCACACTTGGTTAGTTCCCCAACATCCACACATGGTTAGAAGTAAAATTCGTTCCACAATTTTTATTTACTTCACAATTTGAGCTCAAAATTTAAACAACTCCTTCCGAGAAAACGTACCATCGGAAAGGTGCACCTAAGAAAATACCGGCACTGCGGTTCTATCGGTACCCTCATATTTCGATTCCGAGCACCTGTTCAAAAGATAGAAAAACCCGCTTGTTCGTTCACTAAACGTACCTGAGATAAACTTTGGAAATTGATTCTGGGCACACCGGGCCTCGGAATCAGGAACTGTTAGAAACTCCGTACTCGTAAAATTCCAATGAAATTTAGAAAAAACGTTCCATGAAATTTCTGTGTCTTTACAATGAATAAGTGAGCAAATTGGTGTGGGGGTGAGTCAGAATGATTCTTTCATGAAAATAGATCATGTGAGTGAATCGTGTGGGGCTATCATGCTATTTATTCTTCTATTTTAGTTACGTAATTTATTCTTGTGAAGCGATAACATGACGGAGAATATTATGATGACTCTAGATGATTAAATCTTATGTGAAATGGATGACTCTATGTGCCCCTATTTATAGAACCACTCATGGAATAAAAAATATCTATCTAAAAACAACTATAAACATTGAAGTGGAATTAATTGAATCCCATAACACTGAGGGAGGAAGACACTTCCCTTAATTCATTTAGTTTTTCATTTTTTTGGACATTGTTTATTTGGTGGAATTTGTTGACACCTTAAAAATGAGAATCTCAAAATTTTGGGATCAATAATAACACACGGAATTATTATTATATTCCCATTTAAGGAATAATTAAGATTAATGGGATCTTGATATCAATCAAAAAGATTACACAAGTGGAGTAACCATCATCAAATATCACAATTGAATATCTTTTGGGACATCATGTGATGGTGTTGTGTGAATCTTGTGATTTGTTGTATAATCTTGTGTAGGTAGTCAGATGATCCTTCTAGGTCACATGAATTACTAAAACATTAATTTTTAATCAAGATATATATTGGTAGATATAATCATTACAAAATTCATGGTCTTCATGAGAAAAAGTATAAAATAATTTGATCATTACATGAACATAGTTACGTTGATCGTCTTGCGATGGTATCATGAACTTCACAAGATTAGTT
The DNA here is from genome assembly GCA_963277665.1 of Viscum album. Lineage (NCBI taxonomy): Eukaryota > Viridiplantae > Streptophyta > Magnoliopsida > Santalales > Viscaceae > Viscum > Viscum album. The sequence continues at coordinate 1,149,945,634 of OY728148.1, forward strand.
AATGAATAACGATGAGCCTAATTGATATTATTCCATTATCCCATGATTTTTTACAGAAATGTCAGCCGAATCATGAACATACCTTCATAAATTTCATAGGTTTATGGAAACTCTAAATGATAGTGATAGCATGTGTCAGAATTTATCACGTGATAAATAGATGAATTCATTAATGAAATTTTCTGTGACTACGAGGAGCACATTATATATTACCAAATTATGTGATTGATCCCTCAAAAAATTGAATAAAATATATTTTAAAATATTTACATTGAAATAAGAATATATATAGATAAGTGATTTATAAAAATATCCCCCCCCCTCACAGCGGATCTGAAGGAAAATAATTCTTGAGAGGGGGAAAATTCGATTAAAATAGTATTCCAAATGATAATATGAATAAGAAATTTTTTGGGTTATGAGGATGGTTTATTAGCATCATTTGATCGATTAATAAATCATGTGAAGGAACCCCAACATATATGTTCAATCTTATAAAGGATATTCAACTTCTTGATTGATCAACGCATGGATTAGTAGGAATATTCCTGATATACAGTAAGGTTTTTATGTGATGATGGTTGAATATAAAGTAATCCCCATGTGAAGTAATAGATAATTATTTTATTGTGAATGGTTAAAGTGCATCACATGATCTATTAATTTTTTTTGAATACATCCAGACAATGAATATGGATCAAATGACATCCATGGAACATGTCATCATCATCTGGAATTAATCCCTGGAAATTTCAACTATGTTAATCGTACACAATTGGATGTGTCATCTGAGATCATTATACATCCTCTGAACATGAAACCATCATCATTAGACAACCCCTATAGATTTCTACATTGTTAAGAAGACATTATTGTTCATAAAATCATGGATCAAGTGACATATTCTATAAATATATGTCTACTCATGAGATGAACCCAGGACATGTAAACTATGTTTGGCACATATACGTTTACATGAATCAATTGTACACACCCAAGTCCCAGTAGCCCGAAGTGGGTTCCTTACTTAATTAAATTGGAAAAACATATAATAAAGTCTCATACCAAAGGACTCTATAGATTACAATATTTTTAAAACCATATAAAAAAATAATTGTTACATTACATATTAAAAGGATAAAAAATAATGAAACTCCATTAGAAACACCAATAACCACCAATATTATCAATGAAAGTAATTAATAATACACATCTTATCATCCTTTGGAATAATAAAACATAGGAAAGGGGTGAGATCAAATGCTGTGTAAGGGAATGAAATATAGTGTAAGCTAACATAAAAAATAATGCACTGTGACTGAGTAAAAACCCATTCTAATATAACATAATATTATGAATAATATGGAAGGAATAAAATAAATATAAATATTTAAATATAAATAATTAGATTAAAATGAACCATAACAAAGAATATTATACTAGCTAAATATTAAAATGAATTATAATTTACTAATGTCATAATGAGGGAATGCATAATTACATATTTCCTAAACAAACATTCATCGCCATTGCTAAGACATTTGAAAATAAATGGTTATATCCTCGACCAAATCCATATCTGTTTTGTCTCATGAGACAAACTGATAGATCAAAGGGTTATAATGGACCCCACCCGTCACATACCAAGTAAAAATAATTCCTTAAATGTCAAATAAAATATTTAAAAATTATATTTAATAAATTTTTCCCATACCATATTGAAATATTTGATTCATAATCATAGATGAAAATACTCTAAGAATATTATTGATAAATTCTTGAGAGATATACCCTTTAACATTGGATAAAGGATTTATTTAAAGAAAATCATTTCATATATGTCATAAAATCATATTATAAACATTTTTATAATAGAAAAGAAAATACAAGTGAAATTACAATATGTATGGGGTATAAATGTTTTCCAACTACAGTGGTGACATGTAAAAAATATTTTTTCATAATCTTATGAAATGGGCCACTTTAGTGTGGTTTGAGGGAAAATATAAAAGATTAGTTAAAGAGGTAAAGTTATTAATTGTTTAAATAAATGAAAAAAATGAGATAATATAGTTTTTAATAAAAAATATTGATTTTAGAACAATATTTTTTTCATACAATAGATTATATATTATTCTTGAATAAGGTAAGGATATCTAAAAGTTCCCTTTAATTGGGCTCTATTATCATGCATTATTATAAAGGAAACCTTATAAAACATGTTTTTCCCCATTAAATAATGATATAATGATCTAGATATATTAATTTGAAACATATTAATAGGATATATATGAATTATTTAAAAATAAATAATAATTACATTCAATTAATGATAAATATATCACAACCTGAATGCAAAATGGAGGTTCAGGTAGAAACCCTTACATTATGTCCAAAAGTGTTATTCTCCTGAAATTACCATCCCTGATAATGAAATTAGATTTTTTAATAATTTATTTCAGAACCCCATAAAATTTTATATGATTTATTTTAGTTTTATCATTTATATTAATGGTATTTTGGACCAATTATAAGATTTAACATTATCATTCTGGAGTGTTCATTTCTTTGGTTTTCTTGATCGTTTAATGTGTATACTTGAATAGAAGTTCATTTTAAATGAGATTAATTATCATGAATTAAAATTATCAATTATTAATGAAAAAAATTAATGGTTTCATATATTATTTTTTCAGCATTGAGGATGATTCATTAGTTAAAACATTAAGGATTAATGTATGTTTCTTTTGGTGACTTTTTTATTATCATGAACTAGTTTTGTTTTATTAATTTATATTATTGTATATATATTGGTTCCAGAACATTTTATGAATATTAACAAGTATAATAAAATATAATTTACCCATAATGGTTTTAGTAACATCCATGAATATGGTAATGGAAAATGAAAACACATTTTCCATTATAGTAGTGAATCGTCACATCACGGACAATATTTTCTTTTCTACACTAAAAGGGAGAAGGGAATGGGACTGATGAAAGATTTTACATTGACATAGTAAAATTAATGTGTATATATATATATTATTGGATTTTTATTTCATTTTCTAATAGAGTACGTTAGTTAAGGATATGAAAATAAATAAAATTTAATAGAAAATAAAGCAAAATGAAAGAGAATTTTACCTCTTGAATTTCATTCCCATGAAAACCTCTTTGAGGTGATTGGGTTTGTAATTATGGTGAGATAAAAACCTTATGGATGTCAGGAGGATACATGGTATGGGGATTGGGTATAAATTGAAAAATCTTCAATACATATGTTGTATAAGGAGAAGAGGTGGTGAGGGTGGTATATAAATTGGAGGAGAGGGCAGTCTTCTGATTATTTTATTCATTTGTTTCTTATTTTGGATCAAAACAAGATATAATGATAATTACATGACTATATAAAATAATGGGCGATGGATATTTTGATATTATGTTTCATACATCAGTAATTACTCAAGTGATATATTATTTAACACATAGTTTACAAATACAGTAAATAAGAGTATTTTAATATTCACTGAAAATTCAAACGTTTAGGAAAAATACCAATATTTCACCCTAAGAATTTTTAAATGTGTAGAATTAAACAAAGAACTCCATTTTTTTAATTTAATTTTCTAAACAAGAACAAAAAAAATTAATTAAAAAATCACATATTCGAAAAATACTGATTTTATAATTATAACAATATTTTTTACACTTTGAAAAATTAATTAATGTCTCATAAAATTATTCTATAATACTAAAAAAACAAAATAATAATTTATGAGACTATTAAATAGAAATATTTTTCTCTAAAAACATTATAATAGTTATTAATTGTATTTTAAATATTCATGGCTTACAAAAAATACAAGCACTTAATTTAAAAAATTTAATTCATTTTTGTACTACTTCCATGATCTAAATACACCATTTAAAAAAAATAATATTCTTGATTTTTATTAATACATTCTTAGGTGATGTTACTATTCTATTGGTCATTATACTATTATTAATGGTAACATTACTAATCAAATGATCATGGTACTATTCCATTAGTATGGGTTCCTTTATTTATAGAAAGGCCACTTATTTATTTCATTCATCATTTATAAAGATTTAATTCTATTATCTATGTGATTTAATGTGATTTATAATATATAAAATATTTATATAAATACAAATTCCATTGATAATATATTTGTTCATTATATTCTCACGTCCTTCAAAAAATTATGACCGCACAATTTTTGAATTCCACTTTTGAAAATAAAAATTTCATTCATTAAAAATTACATTGTTGGAAACCCGCATTGGAATTAGGGTAAATAAAATAACCTATTATTATGAGGGAAAATTAAATGAATGGGTTTATAAAAACTAATATTTTATGTAATAAATCATTAGTAGAAATCGATAACATAGGAAAAGAATAAAAATATAACTATCATGTTTTCATGGAGAGTGATAGAGAACATGGTCGTTTAGAATGTGAAATGTCACAAAAGGGTAAATATTGTTATCAGATAAATAAATTTGATTTCTTCCGAATAAATATGGTGGTTAAATGTTTTGTTCCCACAACATTTTTCTAGAGTTGAGGGATTATTCTAATATTGAGATAAGAACATGAGAAAATAAACTACTTAATTACTTTCAATATCATAAGCATAATCTCATCCTTTGGTTGTTCTCCTATCTATATTCACATTGTCCATTATATATTGAAGTGATTTTCAAGAAATATTTTTTCACACCTAATGCACTTTTAAAAAATCATATAGTTCTTAATTAAATTCTGATTCGATTTAATTTTTATTGAAACATAGAATATTATAAAATGTAATAAAAGAATTTAAAATTTTTAACATGATCCATTCCATAGTTAATTAATCATTATTATCATATAAATCATGTCTGTCCACACTCAATGAAAAATAAAATAGAATGAGAGTAACTAAATTTATAAAATCAACATAACAAAATATTCCAACAATAACATCTCACTTAATCCCACATACCAAATATATGTATACCTTAATTAGCTAAAAACCTTAATGAAAACACGCATGACTCCAAATCTATAATGAATATGTAATTCAGTTTAATCCTTATATATCTCTTGATTCCTAAATAATGATTCCTAAAACAATGATTCATTAATTTTTCCTCTTCTACTATAGTAATATAATAATCTTAAACATGATCCATTTTTATTTTCTGAGAAATATTTATTTGATTCTTCAGACATTCATTTTTTTTGCCCCATCTACTTACAGTTGAAACATTTTACATTTAAAAATTCTTTATTTCCCTTATATCTATAAGGCTGATGACCATTCTCTCAATCTCCAAATTAAATTTTTATTAAAGCAAAGATATTTTAAGGGAAAATGGTAAACCATTGTTCTACAAAAATAAAGAACTAGGTACTGAAGGAACTGAAAAAATGATTAAAAATCGGGCTAAGATTACTTGACTCAGCTACTCGATAAAGCTCCCAGTGCAATGTGCTAACCTGGGTTTCTGGATCCTCTCTGATTAGATCTTCAAGGTGAGTGATCATTCTTTCCATTTTCGGAATAAACTCTTCTATATTGATTTTACTCTAAATGAATCCCCTAGCCAGTATGCGGTCTTATTTATCAATCCACACTTCCTGCTCCTCGTTAGCATCAAATTGAAACCGACGTTCACAAATTCATTTAATATCTTCTTCGGAGACATTGGGATGATGAATTGTTTCTAGAATTTCTATCTTGGAGTGTAGGATAAGTTTTAAGCACTCCCCAACTTCCTCTTCCCTGCCTCTTGTATTTCTTCTCGATTCATCACCTTGCACCTTCTGTGCATCTTTAGCTTCCTTTTTCCTATCGTTCTTTGCCAACCGAGTCTCTATTGGTTTTGGAAAGTATAAGTATTCCTTTCATTCCTTTGATTTTTTCCCCTAAACCATAACGAATTTCCTCGAGTCATGCATGCCTTTTCCCCTTATTCCGTCTAGGAATATGGGGTTCATTTCCCTTTGATCTGGTCGATACTATCCACTGATGGATGACTATAACTATCATCATCTGGTGACTCCTCCTCATGAAATACAAGAGGATCTTGTCCATTCTCTCAATACTTGTAACAACCTCTCGTTAACTTCAAGCATGCATCTGGGTGTTTCATCCAAAAATTATTAAATATGGAAAAATTTATCTTTCCCTTTTTACATTTTTCCATATAATTCTATAACATTATCTTCTTCTCATGGTTTCCTATAAACTAATAAGACATAGAGTATTATTTATCTATTTCTATAGAACATTAGGCCATATTCTCAAATGATGATAACATTTGTGAGATTGGTTCCCCTCAGAGTAATAGTTTTTACCCATCAAAGAATGGATCAATATTTATTTTTTAATTCAAATTTAATATTCTACATGCCTAGTTAACCTTGTAACGTTGAATTCATACATAGAAACAGAATCTTACTCTTTTTCCATAGATTAATGAATTTTCACTCCTTCGGTACTTGTTATTGGAAAGTGAAATATTTTTAAATGAAAAATTACAAAAAATAATTTCATTCCATGTTTTAAATTTACTCTTCATCCATAGTTTTATTAATTAATGGCCATCCTTGATCTATATCTCCAAATAGATGATGAACTGCCATAATAACCTTCTCCCATTTTTTATATTCAAACGATAAAAAATATATACACATTGAATCATATCCATTACTCTCCTAGAAATGGGATTGTATTCCCATTTAATTATGGAGGTTTTTGTTTCATAGTTAGTCAAAAAATGATTCACTGCATTGTGGATCAAGCTTCTTCATGTGAGTTGGGTTATTTCTCAAAACCCGAGTCAGTAGTCCCAATATAGTTATATTTAATTCACCTCTATTTTTAGCATCAACTCCCACATAATTATCATGAAACATATGTAAATACTACATAGGATATGTCCATTGATACAATTTCATTTCTATAAACTATGTTCCATTTCTAAACAATAGAATATAGTAAATTAGATTATTAATCCTAATGCATCATTTTGAACTAGTAACACACAACATAAGTTGAAAAAAATATGCATAACAAATTTCATATTCATAAACATGGTTTCTTTGTGCCCATGTTTATTTTTAAATCATTCATAATTGTTTGTAAATAAAATATTAATTACCCTAATAATACCCCCAAGGAGTTTCACACAAGTTCCACAGTAAGGCTACTTGTTGTTGACCAGGTTAGGCCGAGTCAGGCCTGATGCACCTTGTTAGTGTTTTTATGCATAGTAACATCTGTCCAAAACCACATCCACTTGTAGTGTCTAGATAGAGATGTATTTCTAGTAATTATTACATAATTTGTACCTTTACTATATCATATGATGTTTTTCTATGATTTTCATCAAATTCAATCATTCATATGCATTTTTAATCTATTTTTTATATTTTCAATTGTTTTTACTATTGTTTATTACATACAAACTATAAATACCCTAACCCCAATAGCCCAGATACAGTTCCTTAATTAATTACATTGGTATAATAATCAAGGATATCATATCAATAAGCACGGAATAGTTTAGTATATATAGGAAACAAAATACAAGAACGTTTACTAAATTGAATGGAAAAATCAAATAAACCCCATTAGAAACACGAAAAACTACAAGGTTGTCCCCAAAAGTCATTAATAATGAACATATTCACATCTTGGGGAAAATAAAACCTATGAATGTTGTGACATCAGATACATAGCATGTATAGTAAATATAAATAATAGCAACAAAAATAATAAGCCATGTGAATGACTGAAAACACATGCGTTAGACCATAATATTGGGAATAATATGGCAGGAATAAAAGTTGACTAAATATTTCCATATAAATGATCACATGAAAATGAATGTTATCCATGGAAATTCTACTAGTTGAATAATCACATGGATTATCAATTACTAATATCATAATGAGGGAATGCATAATTTCAAATATCATAAACGCAACATTGATATCTCTATGAGTACATATGAATATAAATGGTTAAATTATATACCAATTCCATATCTATATTGTCTAATAGGGCCTTCTGATGAAAATATTTCAATCATAATCTATATGAAATTTCTCAAATAAAATCATTCATAAATTCTTGGGATTAATACCTTTTTCATTGGAAAGATTAGTTTTTTTGGAAAATCATTTCAAAATTTTCATCAAATAATATTATATACATGTATATATTGTAAATGAAAAGGTAATGAAAATGAAATTATATTTTAGAAATAAATTATGTTCAACTACAGTGAAAACATGTAATAATAGTTTTTTTGTAAGTTTATAAATTGGCCATTTTACTATGGTTTGAAAAAAAATATAAAAAAGTCCTTAAAGTGTATAGTGGATTAAATTTTTAACTAAAATAATGAGTTAAGATAGTTTTTCTTGATAATAACACTGGTTTTATAAAAATATTGGTGGATTAAAATAGATTATAGAGTGTACACAAAAATTGTAAAAAATCACGAAGTTTCCCTTAATCTAGCTTGCTTATCAAGAGGAGATGAAAAAGACACCTAATAAAACATGGTTTTGAAAATATAATAACATTGAAATAATATGGATAAATGAGTTTCAATAATATTAAAATTATATATATAAATCATATAAAAATTAATAATAATTAAATTTTAGTAAGGATAAACAATGTGTAACTCGAATGAAAATAGAGGATTATGTAGATACCCTTACCTTATGTTTGAAAGTGTTATGCTCTTGTACATATCATCCTGGATAATGAAATTAAATTTATTACCAATTTAATTGAAACCCTATTAAACATATATTTGATTTATTATAATTTTATTATGTTTATTAATGGCATTTTTGATGGGCTATAATATTCAACTTTGACGTTTGAGATTGTCCATTTACTTGGTTTTCATGATTGGTTCACAGTATACATGTATCGAAGTTCATGTAAAATGGGATTAATTATCCAAAATTAAAATTATATATTATTAGTAAACAAACATAATATTAAATAGTTTTATATATCTTTTTTTCTGATATTTGGATGAATTATTTTAAAAAAATTAATGATGAACGTTAAATTTTTTTGTGAATTTTTTATTATCGCGAACTAGTTTTGTTTTTCAAATTAATATTATGTATATATAATCATTCATAAAAAATTAGATAAATTAAAAAAATTATAAAAAAATTGTATTTTACAATAATAATGGATTTATGACCAGCCCTAAAGGCAGTAATGAAAAATGAAAATGCATCATCCATGATGGTGGTATATTAACGCATTATAGATGATGATATTATTTTTAGAATAAAATTTAGTAGTAAAGATAACTGAATATATATATTTCATTAAAAAAATAAATTTATTGGATATATAATATACTATATTTATAATTATTTTTTGGATAGAGGTGGTAATGGAAGGATACAAATAAATGAAATTGAGAAAAAAATAACAGAAAATGAAAGAGGATTCTACCAATTTAATTTCAACTTTTTTGAGACCCCCCCTTTCAAAGATTGGAATTTTTATTTTGGTGAGACCAAAATGTAATGGACATTGGTAAGAGACTTTCGATGATTATTGTGTATGAATTGGAAATTATTCAAGGGTTTAGGGGTGCTAGGATAAGTGTTGTTGAGGGCTGGTATTTATAGTGGTGGAGAGGGGTGTTTTTTTAATATTTTATTCCTTAGATTATTATTTTTTTTCATGATGAGAAATAGTCATGATTCCATGAATAAATAAAGTAAATAGGTAAGTATATATCAATATTATGTTTCTTAAATCAGAGATAACTCAATTAATAATGTATTTTATTTATAATGTATATATATAAAAATTTACTATATTTAATTATTCAAAAAAGAATCTATATTATAAATATCATAAAAATTCAAATTAAATATTTTCATATTTTTATAATTAAAAATGATAATCATTTTATAAAAATAATTTTCATAATATGTTAAAAAAATTCATTTAAAATCACCATTTGTTCTAAAAATTCCAATATATAAATTATAACTCATTTTATGACACATTGAAATTTTAATTATGGTCTCACCAAATTATCTTATATTTATAAAAAAATATATATATGATCATATTTTATGAAAATATATTTATTTTAATTTAATATATAAATTATAAAATTATAATTAAATATTTATGGATTACAAAAGTACAAACACTTAATTTATCATTTTTAAACATTTTTTACTCATTCCATGATATAAATATACCATATTTCCAGTTATAAGATACCTACATTTTTTTAAATAAATTCATAGGTCATGATATTATTCTATTTTTGATACTAATATTCTTAATTTTCACTTTACTATTGCAATGGTCTTATTACAATTATGTCGATACATGTTCATTAATTTCTAAAAATTATGTTTATTTAATTCATTCACCATTCTTAAAGTGTTAATTGTGTTCCTTATACGATTTTATGCGACTTATAATATTTAAAATCATTATAATATGGTAAATTCCAATTATAAAATTTTTGTTTGTTTCAATATTAGATCATCTTACATCCTCTGTATATGTTGTCCTAATTAGGCAATAACCCTCGAACATGAAAACTATGTCTAGAATACATAATTTTCTATGTCAGCCTAGATCCAGCAATATCCATTGAAAGTAAAACCTTCATCAATAGAAATCCCTTGTTTATATCAAATATTACGAGAATACACTCATTGAAATGTCATCCTTGATCACATAATTACTTCTAGTCATGTTGCTCTCATTTTTCTGGACTCTCTGGTACTTTACAACAATTTATGGAGGATTCCCTTAGACCTGTCAAACCTTTTTAGGTGGTGACCTAGGAAAAATTACCCTCAAAAAACTACAATGACTATGATTCCTTTTAAAATAGCATATATAGGATGAATTCTAAAGGACTGAGATCTATTTTGAAGATATCATCATCAGGGTGGCCATAGTACATAAACAACACTCCCACATGTGATATATTGGATATCTAACTATTTATTGTTTCTCCCACCATTTTTCTCAATATATGGTAGTGAAATACATATTTCCTAGTCATAATGAATTAAAATATAGTTATCCAATTATTATTATAAAAAAAATGTGTAACCATATTTAAAACCTAATATATATACGAATAGTGTCATTAATTGAAACCCCTCATAGATGTACTGAGATTAGACCCATGGTTTGTTCTGTTAGGGTAAACAACCATGTTTTGTGATTTGGTAATGATTTATAAACAAGAAATAAATAAATAAAATATATCCATAGTCGGAACGAACTCCCCAAAAAGGGTGTGATGAGCCAATCCTACCTTCCACTCTTTCGTGGTGACTTCTTAAGAATCACTGGTACGAAAATATAATGACTATCTAACTCTATACAAAATCATGTGGATTATTATGGATACATAATTTTTTTTGATTTTCAGTTAAGATAAAAAGTCATGAAATATATATGAAGATCCTTTTTATTTTGGTCAAATTAAATTTCAGAAAAGATAATCATTTTAGAATTCCATGTTTAGAGATGTAAACTCAATGATCTAATTTTGTCTTATCAAACATAGAAGGTCTTAGCCCACTTATATATCTATGTTCATTATTGAGACATTTATCCTAAAATATTCATCATAATCCCACTATAACACCAAAAAATATACAAAACACACAATTAATATCTTCAAAAACATTGACAACAGTCCACAATAATTTTTTTCCCTCATTAGATTAATTATACAGATTCTACCTATTGTATGATTGAGTATTTTACGTAGTCATGGAATAATCCTTTGTAAAAGTTTCAGTAAAATCTATAATTATATATCTATTGGGATTAGAGTCCCCTAACACCCCACAAGAAATCTCATTCAGCTATAAAAAATCATATGTGATTACCCATTAAAGAATAAATGGAAACAATTTTCATAAATCCAAGTATTTGGGAAATATAAAAAGAATAATACTTGATAAAATTATCACATTAAAAGTGATTAAACATATTTATTTAATCAATATATCTTATAAGAATATCAAGGAATATAAAAATGTTATGCTAATTCCACATCATTATAAATAAAAAATATATTTTTTGAATACTCACCTTTTTCCCCATGATAAAATAGAGTACAGGGAATCACTTTTATGATTTCCTTTATTCATTAACATTTTTTATCAGGGTCATTTCCTAAGAATGATTATACTCATACATTTCACTACTACACAACTCAACTCACAATATCATGAGTCATTTTACATTTTCCGAAATCAGACACACCTAACATATGGGTTGTGTATCTCATACATGTTAATCATGTTTCTCATGAATAATTATATATACATTCATTCTAATGTATACTTGAGGAAATCCCCAAGACTATACTATATACTTGATAAAAATCACTTATACATTTTCCACATTACCTAAATCATCTATCCATTCATTAATTGGCTCAGGGAAGCAATAATCCGAAATCTAACGACCTCTCATATTTCCTCCCAAATTACTTTTCATTTCAGGAATAAACAAAAAATGTATTTTTTTACTCCACTAACACACTCAACTCATACTACCATGTGTTATACTTCCTCACCACTAGGATTTTAACATATTTTGTAGACTATGTATGTCACAATAGTCAGAACTCATGATGTAATTCTTCTACAACTTCACAAATTAATGAATATAAAAAAATCACAACCAACCTAGGGTTTTATTGCCTATAATCGAATCTCAATTATTATACTATAAACGATATATTCATTTTAACCAAGCTCATTACACCACAACATATCCACATAATGACTGAAATCTCAAAATTCGTCACTATTATGATCAACAAATAATTTTCATCAAATAAGTTGTTTTGGAAACAGAAAATACTTTTTTTTATTAACAAAAATAAAGATTTATATCATTTTTCAGTTATATATAAGAATACACATGTCATTTGAAGTTACGTACTAATAATGATACGTGTATGTATACCTCATCCCACCATAAAAAATATTAAAATAATAAAACATAACATCAAAAATTGTACATTTTCCTCACAAAAAAATATTAAACTATTACTATAATTCAAAATCCATAGTAATATCAAAATTTTATCATAAAATATAAATCTAGGAAAAAAATTTAAAACAAAAATTTTAACACAGTTATCTTCATTTACCAATTCCAAGCATCATAGGGAAATTTAATAATACTCAATAAAATATTTTAATATTCTAACATGATTTACATTCAATTATTCTAAGATGATATATTTCCTACATTTAATATAACCACAAAATTTTATAGTGTTTATAGAAAAATGTTGATATTTATAAAATACAAAATGATGAGACTAATCAACTAATATCAAAAATATAATGTTTTTATGAATAATTAAAAAAATAATAACATCAATATCTGAATAAAAATATGGAATCACATGGTTAATTCAACCATACTAATTTACAAACACCATGAAATAAAAAATAAATCACACTTATGATATAATAATAACATTTAATATATAGATGCCAGAATTTTTCATGTTTAATTAAATTTTATATTTTACGTCGTAAAGGTGATATGAGAGATTTTAAATTATAATTATAGTATTTATTTTGTGATTTATTATTTTCTATGAAACTATATCATGGTGGTTCTCTCACTAGATAATATATATTTTCTTGGTGTTTTAATCAATATAATCAGTGAATGTAGTTCTAGATGGGGAACAAATGGATTCATTTTTCCTTATTATGAATAAATTAATGCATCATGGTTTACAGAATATTACATGGGTTGTTTAAAATTTCCATTTTTAGCCATTTTTTGGAGTTATATATAGAATAATATTCTTCTTGAAAGAGGGAGATTAAAAATATTTTTTCTTCCTCATTGTTGAAGAATACCATGGTTTTTAAAGAAACTATACATTATTTTTAATCAAGATCAATGGGTTTAGGAGGGAAGTATATAAATATTTAATTGACCATATCATGGTCTGGTCCAAATCCAAATTTTGGAATGAAAGCATGGGTAGAGATATTTTCAAATAATGATGTTTAATTAAAAATTTGTTTAGAAGTATCATGGGAAAAAATGAATCAAAAATTATTTTATGGGACATCTCAATGGTTTAGTCAACATGTTATTTTTCTATAAACATAGACACCCTTTTTACACAATTTCATTTCTCTAATATCTCATTCAATTCTAAGTGAATATATAGACCATTTTTTGAGTTTATTTATAGGATTACTATGGATTTATCTTCATGAGATCATGGAATATTTTGTGCTACACTACTGGTATTCCACTTGATATTTTCTATAAATCATTATATTAATGGTATATATTTGTTTACGATACATAGAAATGTTAGGGGATTTATGTTGTTTTGATATGATATAGGTTCATTATTGGGGCCACATTGACAAGAAGTTGTTTTTATAAGATGAAAGAAGTTTTAACTCAAATGTTTTCATTTTGTTTTCAAGTAAATGTTGATGAATAATAAATAAACTCACATTATAGAGGTTGATGATCATACAAAAAATCATAATCATGTTATCAGAATAAAAAAACATAATAAATTACTGTGGGTTGAGAAGAATAATTATGAATGAAAAGGTTAATCAGTGTCACCTTGAGTCAAAGAAAGAATATTCTGATCATAATGAGGAATTAAATCATAGTTTTTATGGATACAATATAAATCTTATGATGCATTATTGATCATGGAGTATTCCTATATCATAATTTATCTGACAAAATAAATGGGGAGAATAAGTGTTTCCAATCATATTGAAGTTTGGTTGGAATGAATAAAGTTTATAAAATGATGGGATGTTAAAATACATAAAAATGAAAATTATACAATGCAATACCAATATTAAACATTATCAACGTCATGGGGAAGTGAGGATGAAAAATAGAATTCTATGAAAGTAGAAATAAAATGTTTTGTGATGACAATTCATCAGTGTGGGATAACCAAACAAATAATTGATTGAAGGCTGAGATGTTTTTTGTTCTGATTGTGATAAGATAAACTTGAAAGATCTCAGTCTGACCAATAAACCACAGGATACAAATATTTGGATTTTTTTAAGATGGCATGAATCATAATCCTAATATGTAAGATCGTTTTTATGTCGATTTTGATTCTGAACCCAGACTATTGGTCCTAGTGTTCCGTCGATCGTCTGAGTAATTCTAAGACAAATAATAATATGTTGTAATGGATGCAAAAGATTAATTAATTCATATTTGTGATTTTTTGTTGTTTTTTAGAATGTTTTGATTAGGAAATTAATTAACCAATCAACTAGATGTGTATGTATAATGTAGTCAACCATTATCATTAGTATGAATTGTTGGTTGTTTTCAATTTGTTAATGAGGAAAGAGATAAAATATGATATGTTTTCAGAAATTCTCTATAGAGTCCTAGTGATTTCACTAACACTAGTTATCATAAATAATCATTGACCAATCCATTAGACCCACACTGGAACTGATAATTTTATCAGATGTAGAATCAATTGTCTATGAAAAATAAGATAAGAAAAAAATAGTTAAAGAACTTAAAATATTTTTTGTTAGGAGGGATTTTGTATTTCAAGAGAATAGAGATGTTTTTTTTGTAAAAGAGTTTGAATATGGGGATAAATTATTTCTAAAAAGTGTTGCAATATTTGGAATAATCCTAAAATTTTAAGGATGAAGAAAGGAAACTAAATTATTACCAAGTTGAAATAATGTTTTTGACGAATCGTTAGTATGTTTTAGTTTTAGTAGTTTTGACAGAGCAACAGAATGAGCAGTTTTTTTTCATATAGCGAATTGAATCATAATGATTTGAAACATTATTTCCATACCATGAAATTATTTTTTATTAATGTAATAAATATTATATATCAATAGATATTCTCTCATTGTAATAGTAAAATGATAAGGGAAATAGGAATTGGAATAGTGGTTGTGAAGAAAGTCTAATGTGAGCTAATGTTAAGAATAGTTTAGAGATGGTTTGAGAAGAAACCATAAGCATTGAGAAGCACATAAAATGTAAAATATATATTATAAATTGGGAAATTTGGATAACAATGAATGTTTTTCTAAATATCACCTAAACCAAATTTGTAACAACTATAAATATAGGGATTAACATTGTTCATTACTAATAAAAGTATTGTTTATAGATAATGATAGAAGGTAAAATGACTAAAGAATTTTGAGAGAAGTATTTTCTATATTTAGTTTTCCTAAATAAATTTTCTAAAAAAAATATGTTGGGGGAAGATCATAGCTAGAGTTTCTGAATTGGTCTGGCTAATCCGACTGTGTTTTTGGGACAGAGATAAAAATTAGTTAATATTTTTTTCAGCTGTTTTATGGAAGAGTTATATTATCAAACTATGAAATCAGACTAAATAATCTGGCTTGCAATTTTATTGCGTAATATTATACAATCTAGGGGACCTCATATCTATTGCTTTGTATGAAAGTGAAGAACTATTTTGATGTACATATTTGTGAATGTTAATAAGTAAGCATATTAACTTTTTTTAAATAAACATGTGATAATTTCATTACATGTTACACAAATTTTATTACATCATTTCATGCTACAATAATAACATGCAATATTGTGTTGAATATATTGAAATAAAAATTTCAGTTAATATCCATTTATTATCCACCCAAAAAACACTATTTTATAGTGTATTGTGTTGTATTGGATTTTCACCAAACCATACCAAGGACGTGTCTACTCTTGTTGAGCAGTGAACCAAGTAAAATATTTCCTTACTCCTCATGTGGGATTTTTTTTATTTTAGAACAGACATAACAATTTAATAGTATGCTAATGTTATTTCAAAATGAATGAGACATGAAATAAAATGGTGTCACTGATTCATCCCCTCCCCCTCTCCATGCTACTTGGGTCTTTGTTGGGAAATATCTTATGGTATCAAAGTAAATGTTACCTTCATTTACTCTATTTAGATTTCTTTCAATGAGAATTTTAGATAGATAATTTGAATTGTATGAAAATAATGGGATTCTGGTATTTAGTGGTACGAAATATCGTATCTGGAAATATTTAATGTTTCATTATATTATGTTTATTGGACAAGATATTCTTAAATATGTTACAAATGTATTTTCTCCTACTGAATAAATGTTCATCCAACATCTATTGGTAAGAATAATCAAGAAAATTATAGAAGATATATCAATTACTTTCTCTCATAACATTTTCAAAGTAGGTTTTGAAGAGTAGAGGTTTTTCCCAGTATCAATGTTATCTAGGAGAAGATAATGAATGTTTATGATGGAACTAAAAAAGTGAATAAAGAAAATTTAATAATATATAGATTTATGTATGTATGTTTCATAGGGAAATATTCATTATATGGATACTACTAGTATTTTAGTGAATTTGATAACACAAAAAATAATTGTTATCTTAAATAACAATATTACCACTATTCTACAAATTATAGAATATAATGTTTCAAGGGGAGTCAATCAACTCAGAGGAAGAATTATAAGAAGGTTGTTTTGATGAAAACTAAAACGGTTGGTGTCGAAGTTGAAAATTGATTCCAACCCAGAGAAACATATTTTTAAATATATGAATGACCTAGAAATCCTGAATTATGACTTCTAGTTTTTTTTTACTAGCACAATTTTTTTTACCGTTATCTGATGTCGAGTGAGAAGATATATAAAGGGAATGAAATTTATCTTGTTGTTAAAAATTATCTCAAATAAACAAAATAATAATTACCAGGGATCATGTATGCATACTGTATTTATTATTTTTTTGGATATTTAAAATGGATTAAGAATTTGAAAGACTTCCAAGAATGAGTGGTGACATTCAGAAATGATGAATATCTCATAATAAAAGGTGATGGATCATCAATCATTGGGGAAGAAAATTAAATATTCAAGAAACCATTATTTTTTGATGGTATGAAACAAATATTTATATGTTTCTTACAACCTTGGGATGAAGGAATGGAGTTCATTTTCCAAAAAATATGGTTTTATTGTGAAAATTGTGTATAATGGTTAAATTTTTATAGTAGGATAATATAAAAATTGAATATTTTTCCAAGATATTGATTTTAAAAACTCTTGTTACATTTTAATGGATGAAGAGAAACAATTATGGTGTAAGTGGTTGTGATAGATCTGTTAGAGACAAATGATTAATCTACCAATGTGAGATTTCATACATGAAATTTTTAATAGGATACAAATAATAGGATGGTCTTTCAAGAAAAATTTAAAAAGGAATGACTAAAAACTCATTGCGAAATAAGTTTACATTTTTTCAAAACAACCCATGGAACATATTCCTTATGATATCTATGATCCATTGAGAAAATATTCAACTCATGGAGGTATGTAATTTATTACATTATTTTATGAATTTACTCACCTTACTTGGGTTATGTATATGAATCATAATTCAGGTTATCTACAAATGAATAAATGTATTTGGAAGAAAAATAATATTGGTTTTGAGTTATCAATAAATATGTTGAGAACAATCAATGGTGGGGAAAAATAAAAATTCTAAATCCTATCTTGATGAGCATGGAATTAGGAATGAGTTTATTATAGTATATAGTCCTCAAAAAAATGGTGTTGCAGAATGAAGGAATATAATTTTGGTGGGAACGAGGTGAACTATGTTACATGGACACGGTCCCTCTCATTACATTTTCTTCTATGCCATGATCACTAATTTAATATTCAAAAGATATGTTTCTATATGCCATGTTTATATATGACACAATATGAAATCATTCAAGACAAGAATACAGGTTTGAAACACTGCCTGTTTTTTAGGATTCCATGCATCATAACGAAGAAAGGTGGATACAGTATAATTTTAGAGTATGAATGTGATGATGGAATTTTTCTTGTTTTTCCTCTAAAATAAAGATGATCTAGATGTTTAATAATAAAATAAGAAGATTGGAATATTCTGTTGATGTGAAATTTATTGAAATTAATGTTTATGGTGATAGGTTATTACCCATTCTTCAATGTATTCAAAATTTGAGTCGAAGGATGTGTATGAATATTTTCTTCTTCTGGAATGGGTTTAGGATATGAATAAAGATATGGATCAGATAAAATTTGATACATTGGAACTCATACATAAACCAAATGAAAAAAAATGTTATCAGTACTAAATTTTTTCTCAAGCAATATGATTGAATATGTTGATGAGACAAGGAATAATTCAATTTTAGTGGTCAAAGGCTATTCACATATTTATTTCAATTATTTTTTGAGACATTTTCTATAGTGGAATGGTTCGAAATAATCATAATCATTCCTGGTTTTTATACACAATGAAGTTATAAAAATTTTCAGATTAATGTAAATTTATCATTTTTGAAGGTTGATCATGATGAGTAAGATTACATTGAACAACCATATTTCATTTTTTTGAATAATGAAAGATAAGTGCGCATGTTGAAGAAAGTCGTTTATGTGATAAAACATGAACCAAGGGAATGGTATTCCAAATTGGATACATTCTTACGAATGGTGATTTTTAATAAATTATGTGGTGGTATAAATATATACAACAATGAAATTCGTTATTTTACCTTCATTTTAATTGTTCACGATGATTATAGTAAATTTTTTGTTAATTATGAAAGAACTTTTGATTTTTTTAATGAGATTAAATTGATATTTGGAATGTCCATGGTGGGTTAAATTAAATACATTATTGGATAAAAAATATCACATAAGAAAAAACACACATTACACTCCCAAGAAAAGTATAATATGGGAATTATTAAGAAGTTCTTCATGAAATATTTAAAACATTATTCCAAACCGATTTTAGTGGGAATCATGTTAACCAAATATAGGGAATCTAATGATGTTGAATCTAAAGAGTTTTGTAAAATTATTGGATGTTTTTTATTTTTTTTCCTACAGACTCTACATTGTTTATATTGGTGCCTTATGTGAAATATTTCACTATTACCTACTATAATCACATATATTTTCTAGAAAAATAATTCTTTGATATTAACAAGGAACAAAAATTTCTAAAATATGAATGATATCTCTTACTTTATTATTTTTTTTTGGGTTTTAAGATTTTTATTGGGTAGGAAATGATGATTATATAAGATCATCATTTAGTGAATTTTCCCATATAGGAAAACATTTATTATGTTAGAAATCTATGAAATAGATATCAGTTACTGTTAAAAATTTGATGCTATGTTTTTTTCTCTCACTAAATATTCTTCCCAACTAATGTAGATAAAGACTCAATGGGAGGGTTTACTTGTTTGAGTGAAGTTACCCTTTCTCTTGGGTTGTTATATTCAATGTACCATCATACATACTATAAATCTATTAAAACATTACCATTTAGAAAAAATTGATATCATATATGACGTCTTCGTTGAGCATGTGGAAAATAATTTACTAATGCTAGAGTATGTCCCTGCATCATAATACCTTGAAACAACTTTCAAAAATCATTTATAGAAGGAATATTTTCATTAAATGAGGTAGATCATGGGAATCCAACCTCGTTTTCATTAAGGTTTAGGAATGGGTTTTTCTCCCCATTAAAGTGTAGTATTTAGATAGTGTTGTTAGGGGTGATAATTTACAAAGAAATCTATCCATCATTATGTCCTAATACTTTAAAAGAATCATGTTAACATTGGGAGTTTTGGGTAAGTTATTTATCTAGTATGTAAATGTGTGAACTATTTTAACAATTTATAAGAGTGGTTGTAGTGAGTATTTTTATAGGAAAGTGAAAGATGTGAATAATTTTGTGCATATAATTTGTGTAATATTCATGACTCACATCTTTGGGATAAAATGGTTTTTTTAAATATTGTTTCTTATAAAGAGCTAAATAAAAAATGATTTGAATTGTTGATAAGTGATCCATAACAAGATATTACAATGATCCTTGATTTACGAACCTTGGATAAAAATAAAATCCAAAGGAGGAGATTATTGGGAACAAGTTGACATGATGCTATTTTTGGAATATGGAAATAGTTTATACAGGAATGGTTGAACATTTTTTTCAATAAAATTTAAAAGAAGAATATATAACCTCACTTTTTAAATGTTAGTGATTAGACTCAAAAACCTAAATAAGTTATTGGACAAAAATATTAATAATAATCAGGGGTTTATGAATATTTTTCGGAAAAAAAACTTCAATGGACTCACCATGGCCCTAAGAAAGAAACATATGACAATAATGAAGAAGTAAATTAGATTATTCCTGGATTAGATAAAAATATGATGATGAATTTTTTAACACTAATTTCTTATAAACATAATGATATCTGATAACATGGGATGTAGACCATATGAAATAATGTGGGAGAAAAAGTCCTTCTACTCTTATTAAGATTTATTTGGAAATAAATATGTTCCAAAATGTTTGGGAAGTTACAATATATCCTAATTAATGTCAGACGATACTATGTAAATACTAAATGTTATTAATGTCATGAGGAATTAATGATTTCTAGTAGGAGTAAGTGAAATAAGAAGAAAATTTTTTCTCATCATAGTTCATCATTGTGAGCTCAATGTATATAGAACTGTTTAACATTTGATAATTTTCATTCAGAATATGAGAACATCTAGATGATTGTTTTTTGTTATAAAAATAATCCACAAGATACTAATCAACAATGTTTCATAGATTATGTTTATCATAATTGGAATATAGGTGAAGTTTCTTATTTCGATGTTTCTTCCGAAACTAATTCATCATACATGGTGTTCCACATATCATCAGATTCATTTGGTCATAGATAATTAGACATAATGATTTTTTCAAATGATAACTGAAGTAAAATTCGTTTGATTAATGATTTTCGGATTGATTTGAGTATCTAATTCATTTACTGATCAACAATATTTGTACTGATGATGTTTTCAACCATTTTGATTAGTATGAATTCTTGGTTGATTTAATTTGTTTAATTAGAAATGAATATAACTCTCATATGTTTCCATAAATTATGTCATGGGTCTTCATACTGGAAATGAAACCAATTATCTGAGTGAAGTAGAGATCGATCCTTTATAAATAGGCTGACATTGATAACTTTATTGGATGTGGAATCATCATTTTAGGGAAATAATTAATATAAGAACATCATAAAGTAGTTACAAATATAATTTCGAGAATGTTTTGAGGTGTGAAGTGTATAATAAATATGTATGTCGTGATTTTTGAAGTAATCGTTATTTTATTACAAAGATTTTGAATAGTTGTAGTCTTCTACAATGTATATGTAAAAATAAAATCAATCTAAAGTATAACAATGTAGAAATGTTTTTGCAATATTTTTTTTAATGTGATATTGTCAATAGAAATTACAGATCAACTAAATGAATTGTTTTTTCATTTTTTTTAGAATCATTAAGTGATTAAATTTATATTTTATATCTCTCAATTGTTGAGGATTTTGGTAATGAAGAATCTACTTCAGTACATATTATTTCACCAAAATAAGAAAATTATAATGAAGATTGGAATCAAGATGAAGATTGAGATGAAAGTATGATGTGACCTAAACTTGTTAAGAAATTTAACATCCTGGATCTGAGTTCCACCCAAGGGTTCCCTAAATCTAGATGGTCACATGACATCAAGTGCATTTCCCCAATCCCCATAGGTTGTTGACTAGCTGCAAGGACCATGTTGTATAACTGGGCAACATGGCCCCAATTGGAAGAGTATATGTAGTGGAAAGCAAATAGTAAATAATATGATAATCAATAATACAATACAACAAAAGTAAATATATGAAGACTAATAGTAATATAATAGTTGTATCATATATAAATGATTCATGTCATGTGTTTCTAGGAAATTATCCAAACCAATCACAATGGTGGAATAAAATATAGAAACCAAAGTACAATAGGAAACTAGTAAACATTAGCATCATCGCAAGCCTCAGATTGGTCTCATGCTCTCCATCTCCAATAGAAATCATGTACCTAATGAAGAAGGGGGACGGATATTATCTATACATGCAACCATATAATCTATTTGGGTCCAAATATTTTTACAAATAGTGTATGAGATGAATCCCATTAGGAATCCACCAATGGATTTGTGACTAACAGTCCGCATATATATATATATAGAGTTGGAAATAGGTAAAATGAAGCATTAAACTACAATATACACTAATGAAAAAATCCTACAGTTTTCAATGACAATCAATTACATTTTTAGATTATAAAATACCTTGGATAATATAACATTGTGATCGACCCAAAGGTCTACACCCCCTATGTAATAATATCAAAATAGATGTCTCTAAAGACCATCTAAAAAATCAAGTATGACCGAGTCCATGATTGTTCTTTGTCTTGGAGACTCACCATAATCATTCAATCATTCATAAAACAACCTATGGGAATGCTCTCATGGTTTATCCCCTTTTTATAAACACATCACCAATTCATTAAACAACAACCACCTGAGAAGCTCTCAGGATCAATACCACTACGTCAACATGGAATCAATAAATTATAAGAGACCTCTGGGTGGATATCTCGGTCAATACCCATTGGGTCAACATAACATAAATAAATCATAAATGACCACTTTGGTAGATCTCACTATCAAAACCCTTGGTTAAAAATCTAGCCCAAGGCTCTCAAGTCCTCTGTAAAAAAACATGGATACCCCCATAGTTTTCTTAGTCCAAGGATCTCACGGTCCATTGGAGAAATAGCTCGCATATCATAAAAAGGGAGAAAATGTAATCTCTAACTAATACATGGATAAAATTCTCAAAAAAACACACGAAGTTCATATAATTAATCAAACTCCATCATAAACAATTAAAATAATTGAAAAAATTAATGCCTCATTCGAAACCTAGTCTAAATGGCCATAAACGGTCAAACTAGTGAAACACACCCAGAGAGTGTCCTTTAAAAAAGGTACCTAACCTTACACATATGAAAAATCCCATTTTTAATCCGTTAAATCATCGTAGGTAGATAATAAGGTTAAATTCCCAATCAAGAAATTCCTCAAACGTGGGTATGAGGCACATTTAGTATATATAATCCAAAGACGAGAAACAAAAGCCACAAACCACATAGCTCAATATCATATGATCGATATAGTTGAATGTTGTCCTTTGAATCTGCGTAGAGCGACATAGATATAGAAAATGTTGAAAAATGATCATCCTTGAGTAACTCATAAGTGAGATGGAATGAAGAATAAAGGCTCTAGAGGAATTGAGAACTCACTGGTGGGATTCTGACGCACTTGAAAATGTCTCAATTAGAGCTCAGACAGAAAATTTGGAGGGGTTTGAAGTACATCAGTTGTTCTATGATGCTACTTTATGAACCAAGGTTAGAAGAAGTTGTTTCAAAAGATGAGACACGGACCCACTACGAATTATAAAATACAAATAATATTACTTGGCTTGTTCATTAAATATACACGCCCTATGTTAGCCTCAATGGGTACCCACTTCAAACAGTCTTCCAGGTCACCACACTACCATGAAATCGATCCTTACTTGGCCAGTACACTATTGTATGCATTATCCACGTACACTGCATTTACTTCTATGTACACAAAGTGTAATTAGAATAAATTTCTATTTCTTCCCTTTTCATAAAAAAACTGAAATCAAGATGCATAAATGAAAAGGAGATCCATTTTCTTACAATCATTCCCCCATTATGTAATTCATCCCCGAAATTCCCTTATCAGGGTGGTAAAGAATATTCTGCGAACAACTTCGGTGATGATGACCGTACGTTGGCCTCCCTCACCAAAGTCTCATCATGTACTCTCTCGTGGTGTAATAGAACCCATACCATAAGAATAGAACAGCCATAGAGAACCCCCGTGTTGCAATCCATAATCTGAATAGGGTGATCCTTGAATGATGAATATCCCTCCAAATCAACCTCCTCATGTCAGAAAACATGATGTTGGTCTGAAAATTAATGACATAGCTGAGAAACATGTAAGAATTTGTTCATTTCATGGTGCATCTAAGGTACCTGCAATTAATAGGAAATTAGACTGACTATCTCCAAAACCTAAAATGGTCCAATGTTTCTCGGTGAAATCATTTGATGTCTCATAATCCTCATCTATCCCAACCTCGGTGTGAAATGTATGAAAACCTGATCACCGACCTCGATCTCCAGAGGTTTTCTCTATCGATCAGCATGAGAGTTTTGACGAGACTGTGTAGTATCAATCCTATTTTAAATCAACTCCATATGCTCAGAAGTCTCCTAGACAATACGATGTCCCAGCCTAGCTACCTCTCCAGCTTCCAGCCAACATTGGGGTGATTGGCATGGCCTACCGTAGAAAGCTGCATAAAGTTCCATATGAATTGTTTCCTGAATATAGTTTTTTAGGATATCTCAACTAGTAGTATGTGTCTCTCCTATGATCCCCCAAAATCCAGGATGCATGATCGAAGCATGTCCTCCAAAACCTGAATTGTACACTCAGATTGGCCATCTATCAAGGGATGGTATGTTGTACTCACATGTACCTAATTAACCAACACCATATACAGTATATTCAAGACATGATATGTTAACTGGGGCATCCCTGTTTGAAACGATACAATGAATAACCCCATGAAAACATACAGTCTCTCAAATTTTCAATATCCCATGCATGTCAACAGTTATGGTCTCATTTATCTGCATCATGTGTGAAATCCTTGTGATCCTATCGATGACAACCCAAAAAGCATCATTCCCATGAGGCGACCTCGGTAAACATGTCATAAAATCTATTGAGATATCATTCCACTTCCACTAGGTAATGGGTAACAATTATAATATTCTTGTCCGTTACTGATGCTCTGCCTTCACCTGCTGAGAGGTGGAACATCTCATAACAAAACTAGAAACTTCCCTCTTCATGCCTAGACACCAATACTGAAATTGTAGATCTTGATACATCATACTGAAACAACAATGAACTACCCATACATAGGCATGAAAATCTCTCATCAACTCCTCATGTAAGTCTAATAACACCAATATGAATCCATGAAAATGAAGGATCACATCCTCATCTACTTTCCATCCAGTAGAAGGTTCCTTTCCTGACACACTCTCCCTTCAGAATAGACATTCATAAACTAATAGCTACCTAATTCTCACTTAGTCCTATAGTGAATAAGTAATTGCTATAGATGAAAGAAATATCTACTCTTATCTTTTGTGAACCTCCAAATTCATCTCAAGGAATAGATCCCTAAGCTAACACTCACTGAAGGAATCCTAAACTTCCTTGATTTGATTCCTCCTACTCAATACATTAGCCACATCATTTTATTTCCCAGACATGTTGGAAAGCTCAACATTAAAAGAAAAAATGTACTCAATAATCCTTCATTGTATCAAATTCATATCATGCAGAGTAAAAATATACATGTGGATTTTGTGGTCAGTGTATACCACAATATTCTCACAAAAAGGATAATGTCTCCAACAACATAAATTATGCACAACTACAGCCATCTCGATATCATGAGTCTGTTAATTCCTCTCATATGACCTCAACTGCTGAGACTCATAAACAACGACTCTTTCCCCCTCTATAAGTACTGCTCCCTACCTGATAGAAGATGCATCATAGTAAATGGTGTAACTATTTACCACCTCCGAAAATATCATTATTGGTGCTGATGTCAATTTCCCTTTTAGCACATGGAAGGCTGAATAATGGGAAGATTTCCATAAGTACTTTCCAATATTTATAGTCTGCCCTCTCAGTGGCACTGTTAAGCATTAAAATTCAAAAATAAATCACATGTGGTAACCAAACATCGAAAAAAATCCATTCCTAAAATATTTTATTCAGATACTCCAAGGAAACTACTACTCTCACTTTCTCTAGGTCTACTGATACACCTTTCTATGAGAAGACATGACCCACAATGTGAATCTAGTCTATCCAAGTGTCATTTTGAGAGCATTATAAAAAAATGATGGTCTATCGGTGTACAAAATATTATCTCAAGATGGATGGCATGTTCATGTTATGTGTGAAAGTCGTCAAAGATATCATCTACAACCACTACCACAAAAGAATCTATGTAGGGATAGAAGACTCAGATCTTCAATTCCATTAAATATGTTGGTTCATTCATGAGGCTGAACAGAATAACTAAATACTCATATACACCAGACATTCTCTGGGGGGGTGTAAGAGTTATATCTGATGGTATAACATGCAGCTGATGATAACAGGATCTCATGTCAATATTCAAGAACACCCGAGCTACCTGAATGTGATAAAAGAGATCATCAATCCTCGGTAAGGGATATAAGATCTTGACCATCAACTGGTTCCACTTATAGTAATCCCCACATAGTCTGAGGTTACCATTTGCCTTCTTTTAAAAAAGGTGATCCCCAAGCATAAGTATTAGGTCAGATGAAACCCTTTTCCTGAAAATCCTCTAACTGCTTCTTGATCTCCTGTTACTCAAGTTTAGCTATCCTATATGGAGGAATGGACAATGTTGTAGCTCAGGGAACAAACTCTATAGAGAAATCTAACTCCCTATCCAGAGGTAAACCTGAGAAGTCCTCTGGTAAGACATATCTGAAATGAACCACCATTGATGGAATTTCCATATGTGAAGTCACATGGTCATCAAAATATAAAATAGAAATCTTGGATATAATTCCACCCAACCCATGATACTTGGTTCCATCTCTTCTCGCCTGGACATCCCAATTGCTATGTATATAAAAGACCATCCCTCTGGTGATGATAATCTCACCCAGCGGCGATATTAGTCAACAAAGGCATGAAAATAGAATAAACAGTCCATTCTGAGAATGAAATTGAAGTCCATCGTCACTAATACTTAGAGGTCCCACAAGAAGTGACACCCACCAACCTCTTGAGCGCACTCCTTGCAATGACGTAGACTAGTCATTCTAATCACCAACGTAGTGTCCAACATAATAGAATCCTGAAAATTAAGGATGAAGATCCCAGGGATCTCTGAAATGAAAATAGATATAAAACTATAGGAATCCCCTATATTAAAAACTGTAGAAGCTAAAACTGAGAAAACTAGTATCTTACCTCTAACTGTATAGAATCCAGGGTCCATCTCCAATTAGGTATGTTCTATATCAGAAGTGAGAACTGTACGGTGGCCCTAAGACCCTACTTGACTACCCTAACCTGATCCAACCTGCTATCACAAAAATCCTATCATATATCTACCTCATCCATGACCACATCCTTGACCAGAATGACCATAAGTAATTTTTTTCCCTAATTGAGGAGAAACTGGAGGTCCTACTCCTGAGAAAGGAGTCATAACTGATCCCCTATCACTCGCTGCTGGTGAGAATGGCCTGCAAAAATGTTGATGATGACCCATCTTACAACAATATTAAAACTCAACTGGGTCTCTCTGTCACTGAGGTCTAAGGAACTCGCTCTTCTCTCACTGGTAGCACCTCACCTGGCTACCTGTAGATACATCCCCGCTACTAGAATCACCATGTGAAGTCTCCCTATAGTGATTACTATTATCAAAGGATTGATTACCATCCCTAGATGCTAAACCAACAAGGCTCATAGCTCCCAAATCCCATATATTGTGCTTAGTAATTTGTTCCTGGTTTGTTGTGGACTTCACCGATGTCAACCTGAAAACATTCACCTATGATCAGATGTTGTACCTGAGTCCATCTTCAAAACACCAAGCTAGTGACAATTCGTAACCTCCTTTAATATTTATAATGACTTGAAGCTCTGGGATGCGAGAAAATAAATCCATCACTAAATGAGCACCATGCTCCAAATGAAAGAACTCCCAGGATCAGTCAACCCTCATATTCTCAGGGTAGAAGTAATCATAGAATGTTCTTAAAAACTCTTCCCAAGCTGTTTCACGATGACATACTTTATGTCAGACAATATCCCACAATATCGTGGTGGAATCACATAGAATGTACATTGGGAGCTTCAACCTCCTCTAAGGTGGCATTTCTAGATGCTCGAAGACAAAAAGTGTTGACTCTAATAACAACTCTATAGTATGTGTCCCTCCATCCCCAGAAAAAGTGGGAGGATATTGCTGCTAGAACACATACGTCAACTCTACCATAGTCGGGGCATGATGTGGTGCTCATTGGAATCCTTTAATCATCCTTATAAAGCCTTCAAGGAACTGTGCATCATCACATATGTCCGGTGTAATAGCTAGTGCCATGACGGGGCATGAAGGGAGGATCTGGTTGTAGTCTCTGATCTACGATTTCTAGTGTCTGACCATTTCCCTATACCTAGCATACAATCAGAGTACATATTGGTGGCATGGATCTTCAAGGTCAGGAGCACACCGTAGTTCAATATTATCTTGTAAAACAACATAGTATTTCCAGAACAAAAATATGAAAAGGAAATTGTTCATGTTTCAAAAAACAGTATTACGTGATGTGTATAAAAACTACATGGTGTGTTCCCTTAGTCTTTTAACATGGCTGTGTACCTCTACCAATCCTGGTTGTGTAACACCCCTACAAATGGTGTTTTCCTCCTAATACATGGTGTGTACTTGGACATTCCCTCCATTCCAAGTTCTTATACATTGGTATAACTACCTATTACTCTCTTTGTGTAACATTAAACGACATATTCAACATAGAAACTATGTGTACCACTTATGTTCCCCCCACCCTTGTCGTTAGTCACATACACAGATAAACTACTGATTTCTACATGCTGTGTATAATCTAAATACATTGTGTACAAACTAGGTTTTATCCACATGTTTTGTTAGTTACAGGGCCAAATACATGGTCTTTCACAACATGGCATGTTCAATCTAGACATGGTGTGTTCTACCAAAATTTTACAAACCCCGTGTCTCAGCTCACACAGTCAGTCACATGACCAACAATACACAATGTGAACATACGGTTCACAGTGTGTACTTAAGGAATTTCATTTCTTACATAATATAAGAACACATGGCATGTGTTCATAACATCACATGCCATGTTTTCGAGGTTTACTAACAGTCAACCTTTGAAACATCTCCATAACCCTTGTAAACAAAAAAACTAAATTGGAAAAGGCATTTCATGTTCCAATCTATGAGATACATCACTCCACATGAATCATTATTGGAATCCTATTTCATATCATAACATATAATAATTCAATTACAGATAAAACTTGATCCACTAAATTCTGATCCAAGAGGGATCATAACACCTAAGGGGACCAATGTTTAGAATCCATCCAAATGAAACATTACATATAAAAATACCCTATGAAAATAGTAGGTATTTCTATCATAGAATCTTTCACAACATCATTCATATCATGCAAAACATCTATCACAATAGCGTGCAATCATTAATGCACCCTAAATGACATCACTAGGATGCATGACATGTGATATCCTGCAAGTTCCTATATGATTCATGACACAAAATACCCTCATCTCATCGGGTTTCAACCAAAATAGACCCACAATGATATTAATCATAATAGCACAACACAAGTGAGGCACTCAGTGGTCAAATCAATTCAACTGTAACAACTAAAAAACCTGATAAATTGTGTTATTCAGTGTAAATTGGCTTTTCCCAGTACACATATTATATAACCCCGAACATATCTTATTACCAACCTTGTATTCCATCTTATCCATGCATATTAAATCCAAATAGTAATAAAATTTAGAAAAAACCTCCTATGATACCACTTTGTAACCTCCCGAATTAGGGTGCTGACCAATGGTGCCCCAAATCCTATTGGTCACATGTCCTCAAACACAGTTACCCAACCACCAGAGGTAGGATACTAGAAGTGAGGGACACAAGTTGATAATGGGGAAACTATACCATCATTTGAACAATATTCATAGTAGAAAAATAGTATTAAATAGTTGAGGAAGCAATAATACCATACGAAAAAAGGTAAACAATAGACGACTGATAGTAATATAACAACTAGAGCATATATAAATGATGCATGTCACATGAGTCTAGGAAATCAGCCACACAATAATGGAAAACAATATAAAAACCAATTTACAATAGAATACATGTAAACACTAGTAGCATAATAAGCCTCATCTTAGTCCCAATTTCTCCAGCTCAAACAGCAATCAAGTACCTGATAAAGAATGGAGCTTTCCCTTAACTATACCTACAACTATATAATCTATTGGGTCCAAAAGCATTACCCAAATAGGATGTGAGATGAATCCTAGTAGTAATATACCAAAATATATGTTCATAGTAGTCATTGAATACATATATGAGGTAATATGAAAAATGAATCAATAAATAAAGAAGTACACATATGTAAACAATCCTACAGTTTTTAATTACATTCATTTACATTTTTCGATTATTTAATCCATTAAATAATGTAATCTTAGGATCTATCCTATTATCAATATCATGTTACGTAATAGTAACAAAACAGTTGTCTCAGAAGACCATTTAAACAATCAAGTAAGACAATGTCCTTGTTTTTTCTCGAGATTGAAGACTCACTGCAATCATTCAATCATTCATAAAAAACCCTCTAGGAATGCACTCCTGGTATTACCCCTTTGGTGCAACAAAACACTAATTAATTAAACAATATCCACCTAGGAAACTTTTGTTGACAATATCCCTTGGTAAACATGGATTCTATAAGAAAATAAACAACCTCTGGGTAGCCTTAATGGATAATACCCTATTGGGTGAACATAGTATAAATAAATCATAACTGACCTCTTGGGTCATAGTCTACATCCAAGATCTTATTTTCCTGTGTAAATAATCATGGAAACCCCAATGGTTTTCTTGGTCCAAGGCTCCCACTATCCATACAAAAAACAGATCGCATATCATAACAAGGAAACAAATGTAATCTATAAATACTACATGGATAACATTCACAAGCATAACACATGCAATTAAAATAATTAATCAACCTCCAACCAAATCAATTTAATGCATTGAAATAAGGTATGCCTCATAGGTAACCTAGGATAAATAGGCATAATTAGTCAAAATAGATAAAATCACCTAGGGGTGTCCCGTAAACTAGGCACATAAACTTATTCATATGCAACAACGCCTTTTTGATCAATTAAACTATAGTATATTGATAATAGGGTTAAACTAGCTATCAAGAAATACCAAAAATGTTGGTATGTGGAAATTTTTGTATAAGGCCCCAGCCTTAAACATTACTTAATATTGAATTAAATGTGTAATTCACATTGAGGATCTATTCAGGTTTAGAGTTTCAAAGAATTAGGATATGACTATTACATCTCAAAAGATTACAAAGTAGTCGCTTCTACTAAATTTCCCTAAAATAAAAACACTTAAAAAGAAACATGTCTAGTTCCATTTTTTAGGTATCATGACTTTCCCTTGATCCCATCCTTAACCCTATTCCATGCTATGTCCTGTGAAAAACATTTCAAAAAAACATGGGATGAGCATAAAAAGCTCAGTAAGGGATACACAAAGATTAAAAACTGTTAGTTTTTCAAAACAACAAGTAAACCATGTATACTCTATCAAAGTAATACTTTTCACCATTTCAACGTAGTAAAAACTCTTCTCTGAATAAAAGTTAATTACTTAACCTTATGTAACCAAAATATTACCATAAAACCCATACAAAGATCACATAACATATAAAGGTAAATTGGGATATCAACATACTTAAGTGGAATAACCAAAAGGTCGACTTCCACACATATCACTTAATGGAATATCAATTTGGCCAACTTCCATACATACTTAATGGTATATCCATACGGCCGACTTCCATACCCAATGCATTAGAGGTTATAACGTAACCACCCGTCCTGGTATTCACGGCACCACCCGTCTTATGGTTTATCACGTAACCACCGGTAAAATGTCCAAGTACCATTATAATATTATAACACATAAAACCAACATAAAGGAATGATAACATTTCCACATTTCAATCACAATATATAATTTAAATATATTGACATAATAGAATCCTTTATCAAACCCATTTTCAGTACCAAAATACAAAATGATATATATGATATTTATTCTATTTTAAAAACATTATGTCTTGTTGAGGAAGCCAATGATCAAATAATACTCGCGGCGGCGGAAAAGGTCGTTGTCACCGCGTACTTAAAAAGAAACATTCCTTTTTGTCATTTAGTAAAACACTTCATAGAAAAAAGATTCCTACTGAATAAACGTAAAAGTCAAAGGGCTTTATACACCGTATAAAATAAGGTTGTGTATAAAACAAAATATGCCTCAATGAATGGATATTGAGACAAAGACCCTTACAAAGACGGTATCCCTGGTTTAATGATAAATCAATTTCATAATTATGTGTGACAAAAGAATACACCAAATATAAGTGAATATTAAGTGTAAAACAATCATAGGTTATTCACACATATTCATAGAACTACATATTCAAGGAGTATATGTTTATCCCAAAGAATCAAATTTGGGTTAAGAAGTTCCCTTGCAAAAATTTGACAGCCTAACGGCATCACTTCAAAATTCAGAAAAAGAGTTGATGAGAGATAAAAAAGGTATCTCATAACTTGGACATAAAATTTACATCAATAAGGATATATGAGAACATATCCCAACATAACAATATGTGAATTAAAATACCCAACAAAAGAAGTCTTTTAAAAAGAGGAGGGTGAAAGGTTCTCTTGCCGACTTGGGTATTTTTTGAAACATACACCCCATTAAAGAAGGACAATACATCATTGAGGTAAATAGTCATAAATGAATGTATATTACAAAAAGAGTAGAATAATGGGAATTACATACACCAATCAAAGGAAAATTGTGGCAAATGTAGCATAAATCTCATGGGAATAAAAGTGAGATGAAAAATCCCTTACGAAAACTAGGCATCCTAACGGCGCCACTTAAAACATCCAAAATAGATTGATGAGAGAAAATAGGGTCTCTCATCATATTAACATAAAGTTTACAGAAAGAGGAATATAAAAGAACATCCCCCAACATAACAACGAGGATCTTAAAAGAAGTGACAAAAAGGAGAGTACTTAAAAAGAATGAGAGAGGTTAGATCTCTTACGAAAATTCGGTAGCCTAACGGCGCCACCCAAAACTTCCAAAATGGATTGATGAGAGATAATAGGGTCTCTCATAATATTAAAAATTAAAATTACAGTAAGAGTAATATAAAATAACATCCCAATAACAAGAAATATGAGCTTTAAAAGGAATGACATAAAAGAGCGTACTTAAAAAGAAAGGGAGGAGTATGATCCCTTACCTCGGGTCCGACTTGACTCGATCATTCTTTAATGTCCTGAATAATAAACTTGAGTTTATTTATATTTTCTTAAGAACCTTTTTTATGTTTATTATTCCTTTTATATCACTTATTTCCATGTTATAAACATTATGTAATCATTTAAGCTAATAATGTTTGTTTTGTCGATATTTGGTTCTTAAGTCGAAAGTGGACTTCTTACAATTACATGTTGTTCGTGTGGTGAAAGGTTATTTATATCCAGAATGACATTCCTGATATGGATATCATATATATCATATATATCTAGAATATAAATTTATTTATAATATCACATAATCATTTAGAGGTAAGAAATGAAATGCACCGTTCATGGAGACGGTAAGCCGTACGTACGCATGAATGCTACTTTCATTTCTTTGTAATATTAATGGAATTAAAACAAAATGAGAGGTATGTATATTTTAATTCCAGAATTATATTCATCATTTCTATGTATCAGTAATCATATATATCCATTATATACATGTACTTATAATAGTACATTACATTTTGGGGATAAGAAATGAAATGCACCGTTCATGGAGACGGTAAGCCGTATGTACGCATGAACGCTACTTTCATTTCTATATCATACATTAATGGAAAGAAATAATAATGATATAGAGGTATATTATAACTCCAGTATAACATCATATATAATAACATTAAATCCATAATTTATACGTCCCACGTATGGCATTAACGAATCACATCACTTTGAGGGGGCGGTAGTCCGCACTTTCTAAAATGAAGATATCGCGTATACCCACAATGGAAGCCATAAAGGTAAGCCACAAATGAAAAATACAGAAGCTTAAGTAAAACATAAACATATTATATATCATATATAAATATATTGATATCTTAATGGCCACCTTTGAAGGTGTTATATGAGTGTTGAAAAATCATCGTTTCGTGAGGCAGAAATTCGCCATCCACGGAAACAGTATGTTCATTAACCATTAGATGTCGGTGTGTGTAAGTGTAGCTATCATTATTCTTATAAGGACATCCTACTATATTAAATATACTGGAGTTTTTACAAAATAAATGAATAAAAAGAGTTTAGGGGGTTGGAATGGGAAAATAAAACAAAAGGACTCAAGTGAAGACATTACCTTAAAATCGGGTAACTCTATTTGGTTTGAGCTCAAAGGATTCCTTGGGAAGAATTATGCCCAAAGTGAGGATTTGAGGAGTAATAGAGGGAAGTGGAGAGACAAAATGGGTAGGGTTTGGCCGAGCCAAAGGGTTTGGGAGTGTGGGTAAGGAGGTATAAGGGGGGGCCTTTTATAAGAAGAGAGGAGGGGCACTCTTGGAAAGTAAAGAAAAGTCACTTTATTTTAATATGATATTCGAATTTAAGAGGTCCCACATTGATATAATTCTAGTATAAGGTGATAAGGGTTCGAAATCCAATCATACAATAAGTTTTGGACATGTGTAGGTCTTAGATATTACATTATCTTTCCACTTTATTTAAATCGTTAAATAATGAGGTCATCGCTGCATCATCATGATGTCATAAATAATTAACTTTTTTTAACGTCTCAAAATTTTAAAAAAAATACAATGATGTAGGAAATCCTTTTATCTTTCCAATTACTATTTATTATTTAATAATTGTACTTGTATAACCCCATGTAATAATTGTTTTAGTAAAATACATCATGTTTGTGTCATTTTTTCTTTAACATTAAATAAAAAGGTATGTATGTCATTTTCCAACCAAAGTGGCTCCATGGAGTCCCCAAGTTGACCCATGGATTGTCCTGGTCGGCCATGACACATCCAATGAGGGTAGGACATGTGTCTAGGTCATCTCATTTTATTAAAACATTATTCTTTCCTTAAACTACACTAATTACTTCTAATCGCGATTAAGAACTTAAAAGTTACTATTCACCAAAAAATTATTTTAATCTCATTGAACAACATTTTACATCTTAATGACAACCATGTATGTTGGATTTTTGAAATTCAAAACACAAAAGTGGTAAAATTTCATTTAAACGAAAAATCATTTTTTATAAGTACCACTTAGTGGTTTCACTATTCATCAAAAATTGATGTTTTTCAGAAAAATCCCTAAAATTCATCCTAAGCTATATTTGATATTCCAAATTCAAAAATGAAGTCTATTTTAAAAAATTCAAAACAAATAAGTCACATTAATTAATTTAATAATTAATTCTCGCGGTCAGAGCAAATAGCGTGTTTTTATGAAATAATAAGTATCAAAAGAGATTCACAGTATTACCTGGAAAACTAAAGAGGGTTAGAGAGATGGGAGACCATCTCTCTCTAAAATCGCGAGCCGACTAGGGTTTTCTGCTCCCTTGATCCACACTCGCATGGCGAATTTCCTTTTTCCCGGACGATTTCAATCTCATCACTATGATTCTACTCGGATGAGCCAAGGATCCCACTTGCCCCTTCCTCCTGGAAAGACAAGAAATGACGATGAGCCTCGAGATATCACTCGCAGTCATCTTTCTGGTTGATCCCAAGGGATCTCATTCCTTGATGCACTGAAGTCTTCTGATCATTCTACTAATTCAACGAAGCCTCCGCTGGTCAAGAAGCTGGATGATGGAGGATTCTTGGTCGAAGCGGACCCAGACGCGATTCAGCAACATACGCATTTGTACAGGTTCTCCATTATGGCCCGTGTCTCCTATCTCAAAGGTAATCGACCTTGTCCACTCTCTGAATTACACGCTCGTATCTCACAATGTTGGAATACTGTTAACTGGAAACTAATTCCAGTCGGCAAAGGATACTTTCATATTCTGTTAAACTCTCAAGAAGATCTTGATCGTATCTGGAAATTAGGAAATCTTAACCTCAAACCTGGTTTGCTTCGCCTATCTAATTGGGACTCCAATTTCAACCCACACACTCACCGAAACACATTAGCACATGTTTGGGTCAAACATCATGTCCCCAATTGGTTTTTCTGGCACCCAAAAATATCGAATGACACTGCTTCATGCATAGGCACACCCCTCAAAATCGATCAACGAACTTTGAATGCTGATTTAGGAATCTTTGCTAGAATCATGGTAGAAATTAATCTGGAATCAAAGCTTCCCAACACTATTAACTTCACTGCCAAGGATTACAAAGTGGAAATTAATATTGAGTATGAGAGGATACCTCCTTTTTGTGAGAATTGTAAGATCATTGGTCACAATATCTATAATTGTAGATTGATTAGGAAACAACCAATTCAACTACCTAAAAACGACTGGAAAGAAATAAGGAGGAATAGGAAGGACAAAGCTCCCTTGGTTAGTGCTCCTGAAACATATAAAACTGCAACCTGGGAGAAAAAACCCATAACATCATCTCATTTACGGGAGACCTCGTGTACTAAATGGGATGACCTTGTCGAAGAGGAAGAAAACAACAAAGCTCACACAAACAAATTGGAATTTTTTGTTTTAGACAGCCTTATGCAGGATACTAAAATTTTGAACTCTGGTTCCTGTACTGCTGATCAGAATAAGGAAGCTTCCACTCCTCACACTGCTTCCAATATCACTTTAACCACGGATGTGCAGAATGATCCTCAGGAAAACTTGAACATTATTTCGCAGGAGCCTCTCACTTTGGTAAAAAACTCCGCTAACATGAAGGATTCTATCTCTGACTTGCCAGAGGTGCAGTGTCCTTTGGAGCAGATCAGTGAAGAGCATACCTCGGTTGTTCAGCAGCAGGTCCAGGATCATGCTTCCCCGGTTACAGAGGCCTCTTCTGCTCTCATCACTGGGCAAAGCTGTGCTTCTCACCTCAGAAAGCTAAGTTCTGTTTCTCTTGCTGCTCCCCATTCTGATCCGGAAGTTTCATCAGGTACTTGCAGCATTTTTGTCCAGCATGATAGTTTACATTTGAATTGTGTTAAGTATGACAACAACAATGATCTCATTTCTGTTTTTCCGACACCCAACAATAACAACTCCCATGTTATTGACACACAAAATATTTCTTTAGATGATTCTGCTACCATTACTATCCCTACCAAAGGCAAGAAACTGCCTAACTCAAGCCCCAACATGTCAAAAAATGTCAGAAGATCAAATAGACATAAAGGCTCGGATAGTAAGAAAAAAGGGAGTTCTAACTCCAAACGTAGATTTAAATGAAGATTCTTTATTGGAACTGTCAAGGTATTGCAAACTTTGACACCTTTAATTTTTTACAAAGAATGGTAAATGTTCATAAGCCTTTAATTTTTTCCATTGCTGAACCTAAAACAATCTTTTCTACTGATCTTGTTCACTTTTGTCACTTTGGATACACCTTCATCGGTGCTTGTCAAAACAACAAAAATTTTGATTCTCTTTGGCCCTTTGCTCATCCCTCCCTGTCTAATGTTATTGTTTTCCATGTTTCTGATCAAAGATTCACTTTTGATTTTATGATTGATAATGCCCATATCTTTTGTTCCTTTATCTATGCTAAGAACAAATATGAAGATAGAAGATCTCTCTGGAGAGACCTCTCCTCTCTGAACTCAAAAATTCATTCCCCCTGGATCGTTGCTGGTGATTTTAATGCTATTATTTCACCTGGTGAAAAAATTGGGCCTCTTCATTCAAGTCTGTCTATGAGGGAGTTTAAGGATGATATTGAAACCTCTAATCTTACTGAGATTACTTTAAAAGGCGCCAAATACACTTGGTATAGGAATCACTACAATAGAGTGGTTGCGAGCAAAATTGATAGAGCCTTTTCTAATGAACATGCTTTAGATACTTGGGACTCCATTTCCAGTACCACCCTTCCTAAGATTCATTCTGATCATCATCCTATTTTAGTCATCATATCTCTCAATACTCGGAATCCCTCTTTCTCCTTTAGATTCAACAATGCTTGGTTCTCTGATCCTGACTGTTGTAATCTCATAAAGCATTGCTGGTCCTCTTTAAATCAACCTGATGATGATTTTCCTTGTCCCCTTAAATTAAAATTTCTCAAACGCAAGCTCAAAAGTTGGTGCAGCACTAAGGCGGTTCAAATTGATAATGACATTCTCTCTCTTGAGAATGAGTTGCATCAAATTCAAAACAATATCACCCACTCCGACTTCGCTTCTGATCACCATCACGAAGCTCACGTTACTATGAACCTGAATATTCTCCATGCATTCAAAGACAACATCCGCAAACCATACTTTTAAACTCAAATGGATTACTGATGGTGATCGTAATACCAAGTTCTATAATGCTTTACAAAGAATTCGAAAAGCTAGTAGACCCCTTGCCTCCCTAAAAAATGGAGACATCCTTTTGGATAATGAAGAAGATATTGCTAATCATGTTGTGTCTTACATTGAATCGTTATTCAATGGGCCTTGTATGAATAAAGACCTCATTAATGACATCATCCCTACAATTGTTACGGATGTTGATAACAGTTTTCTCCTGAGTGTTCCCCTTGATCATGAAATTAGAGACACTGTTTTTGGTTTGAATCCTGATAGTGCCCCTGGGCCCGATGGATTCAATAATGGTTTCTATCAAAATTATTGGGGACATCATTCATGCTGATGTTTGTAAGCTTGTCAAAGCCTTCTTTGCTAACGTCTTCTTACCTCATGGTTTAAATGCCCAATTCCTTGCTTTGATTCCCAAAGTAGATAATGCCTCTAAAATCACCTCTTTCGCCCTATTCCTCTGATCAACTCCCTTTATAAAATTATCACCAAGCTAATTGCTAATAGACTTAACATTATCACTAATAAAATTATCTCCTGTAATCAATTTGGCTTTATCAAGGGGAGATCTATACAAGACTGTATCTGTCTTGCTTCGGAATGAACTAACATGTTAAATAATAAGAATAGAGGCGGAAACATTGCCATTCAACTTGACATTTGCAAAGCTTTTGACACTATGGATTGGAACTTCATTTTCAAATTTATTCATGGTTTTGGATTCAATGATATTTTCATTTCTATAATTAAAACCCTCTTCCATTCAGCTCATGTTTTCCATCCTGGTTAATGGATCTCCTAGAGGATTTTTTCAAATGCTCTAAAGGGGGTAAGACAAGGTTGACCCCCTTTCTGCAATTCTTTTTTCCATTGCAGAAGACTATTTTAGCCGTATGCTCACCCAGCTGGTTGAGTAAAACAAGCTCAAACCCAATTCATGCTTATAGAAACATGAATGCCCCCACCCACCTCCTTTATACTGATGACATCATTCTCTTTTTAAAGGGTAACATAAAAAACATTAGAACACTTAAAGATGCTCTCAAGAATTACTAGGAGGTCTCGGGTCATGTCATTGGATGGAATAAATATTTCATTTACTTTGGAAAAAACATCCTCCTTCTAGGAAAAATAATATCATCAATGAGATTAACATCAAAGAAGGTTCTTTCCCCTTCAAATACCTTGGCGTTACAATTTTCTGGGGTAGACCTAAAGCTTGCTACTTTTCTAAAATTGTTGACCAGGTGTCTTAATCAGCTTTCCTCCTAGAAAGGAAAATCTCTCTCCATGGCGGGGAGAATCAGCCTTGTCAAGTATGTTATTGTTTCCAAACTTGTTTATTCGATGATGGTCTATAAATGGCCCATTAGTCTCATAAAAAAATACATGTTCACATAAAAAACTCTGTCTGGACTGGAAGCACCTTGGATAGGAAACTTGTGACTATCCCTTGGGCTAAATGCTGCAAACCTCTAAACATTGGTGGTCTTGGCATTAAAAACATTAAATACTTCAATGAAGCTCTTCAAGCCAGATTAACTTGGAACCTGATACACAATGACACCCACCCCATTTCTTTCATCAAAAATAGGTTCATTGATAGATTGAAAAGATCTAATAGGAGTTTCATGACCTCCTCCATTTGGCCCTCTGTTAGAGACACGTTTGACACTATTATGCACAACGCTAGATGGATGGTCTTGAGAAACTCTTCCATGAGATTCTGGTTGGACAACTGGACTGGCACTCCTCTTATCTCTTTGATCCCCCTTGATGATATCCCTGATGACATCAATTCATCTCTATGTAATGTTCTTAATTCTCACATTGATAATCTTCCTGAAAACATTGTTCAAATTATTGATTCTTACCACTTTTCTGCCTCGTGTGACTTCTTGATTTGGGAACCTTCTCATAATGGGATTCTTAACTCCAAAAAGTTTTATAATAATTCCATACACAACGATGATAATGATTTGAACTGGATAAAAATTTTTGACAAGCCCTGGATTAAACCTTCCAGACACACTCTCATTTGGCGTCTTGCCTATAATAGGGTCCCCACTGATGCTTGTCTTCAAAGTTTTGGTATTAAACATTGTTCAAAATGTCATTTTTGCAATCAACATAGGGAAGATAATAACCACCTATTTCTATCTTGTGCTACTTCCACTACTCTTTGGAAATATATTTTTGACACTTTTGATTGCAGATGGCCGGTTTATAACTCTATTGATGAAGAGATTAAACGTTGTGTTGCTATGGACTCCTCTCACCAAATTAGAAATTTGTTCCTAGCTGGGGTTGCTGAGCTGATTCATGTGATCTGGTATGATAGAAACTCTATTCTTCATAATAATTGCTCACACAACACTAATGCAGGTAAAATGAGAATTCTCATCGCTATTCGAGAAGGTGCTTTGATCCAGAATGGTCCCTGCAACAATTCGGTGGCAGACTTTATGATCCTTTGCCGTCTTCAAGTTGAGGCCATTTTCTTGAAACCGTTGTGCACCCTTGAGATTTTCTGGAGACCTCCATTTCCAGATTGGATTAAAATCAATGTGGATGGCGCCTCTAAGGGAAATCCAGGTCCTGCGGGATGTGGAGCTGTCTTCAGAAATCATCATGGTCACATCGTGGGATGCTTTTTTGGAGGCTGTGGTACTGCATCCTCACTAGAAGCTGAGATGCTAAGTGTTATTCATGCCACTGATTTTGCTCTTCGTCGTGGGTGGAACAATTTATGGATTGAGAGTGACTCTACTACTATTGTTCAAGCCATTTGGAAGGGAGATTTTCATCTTTCTTGGCCGATTACTACATGCTGGATGAACTGCCTCCAATCTCTCCATGACGTCAATTACATTGCAACTCATACTTATCGGGAAGCGAATATGGTTGCGGATGCTCTCGCTAACAAAGGCATTAATCAGGCAATAACTTGGATGGAGGAGCTCCCAGAAAACCTGATTCCATTGAAAGTCAAATATTGTAATTTGACCCCGTCTTTTTGACTCTTGTAATCTTGGTTTTTTGCTAATAAATTTCCTTTGGTCTTTTGACCAAAGCGCCCCCTTCTATAAAAAAAATAAGTATCAAAAGATTGACACTAGATTAAGTCTGTTTTAAAAGTGAAATTAATTCCAACGACCACTATTGGATTTAATGGTAAAAATATATTCTAATTTCACTGTAAAACCAATTCAAAAGATAATATAATAATATAAATAAATTATATCAAAAAGATGTTTTGAATTAAAAAACAACATTTTACACTATTCATTAAAAAATGAACTTTATCGCAATGATACCAAAAATTTACACAAAGTAAATTTTGATGTCCCGATTCTAAAGAAGAGTTTTATTTGGTACAATAGAATGTATAAGAGTGAACAAAACTATATTTAATGACGGTTCTCCATCAAAAGGCAATAAGTGAACCTTTAGTGAAAACTAGGGCATATACGCCTAAAATTGAATTCTTCCCGTATTTTAAGCCTTTAACTTTTATTGGATAACTGTCAAAACATTTAAAAACATATATAATCATATTTTAGTTATTTCTATCCATTCCTGCCAATACAACGACTACATGTTAACTACCATTTAAAATAATATTATTTTATTATTAGAGTGCAACATAAGATTCCCAAGAAACTCATTGTTGCGTATTGGGTACGCCATCGAGGACAACGTCCCCTTTAAAGTCATATTAATATTTTATTCACAAATATGGATAAATATGAAAATTTCATATTCTTTATTTACCTGGGGTGTTACATTTAGCATATATTATCAAATACAAGCATCAAAAGGAACAAACCACCTATTTCGATATTGTATGATCGATATACTTGAATGTAGGCCCTCAAATCAGACTAGATCCACAAAGATATTAAAAAGGTAAAAACGTTCAACCATTAGTAACACACGAGCGAGGAGGAATCATGAAGAAAAGAAAAAGATCAATTCATAACACACCGGTGGGATTCTTATAAACCCAATGACTACTCAATCGGAACTCGGATGGAGAATTGGGAGGGGTTTGTTGTTTGTCAGTCGTTCTGCGATGCTACAGTATGAAAAGAAGATAGAAGAAGGTGTTTCTGAAGCTGATATGTAACCACACTCTGATTTATCAAATAATATAGAAATGTACGATGTATGTTGATTAAATGTACATTTCATTGATTAGACTCAATTGGCCCCCACATTAGGCGGTCTTCTACGTCACCAAACGACCATGTACTCGGCCATTACGCGGCCAGTACGCCGATGTATGTGGTATCAAGGTACAAGACATGTACCCATAAGTATATAGTTTGTAAAAAGAAAAAATTTACATATATTCATCTTTCTTAAAAAAATAGAAATGAAGATCCATACCTGAAAAAAAAGATTCAGGTTCTCACAAGAAGTCTCGTTAAGGTATGAGAAGAAATAAGAAGAGGTAACAAGGATAGAATTAGTCAATGATGTATCCTAAATCTGTAATGGAAATTTATTATTTGTGAAATTTCGTTAAGTGGAAAATATTTTTAGAATTATTCCTAAATCAGACATTGAACACCAATTAATTAAGGTATGTACATTGTACTTTACTAACACAAGTACCCATTATAGATGTAGAGAGAAGGTGGTGTGATGAATGATTTTAGAGAGAAGATTTTACGATAATGGGCTTCCCTGATGATGTTTTCAAGATAGTAGCAGAATTCAACAAATCATATTAATTATTTCAAGATTTCCCTATGTAATTGTACTAGGATTTCCAGACATAGACATAATCAGTACATAGTTTCTTCAGTGGTGTTTGGGGAGAGATATATTATCATACTATGGAATGGGATTGGTGAATCAGACTGGGAATCAGAATGAGTATAATTATTATGTTAAGGTAATTTCATACCTAATACTGATGAATAAAGTGAGTAATTGTTTTGAAGTTCATATTTTGTAATTTTGGAAAAGAAAAACACTAAATTGTTTTTAAGGAACTTCATAACAATATCTAACTTATTAATATGATTTTATTACAAAATTTTATGCTAGTTGAAGAAAATTAATTTATGTATTGCAAATATTTCAAAACATGTGTAATGTAATATCCTAATTATTTTATCCTCCAAAAAATATTTTTTTACCTGGTTGATTGTGTCTAATTGAATTATTTCAAAATAATACCAAGGACATAG
Organism: Viscum album; assembly: GCA_963277665.1. NCBI lineage: Eukaryota > Viridiplantae > Streptophyta > Magnoliopsida > Santalales > Viscaceae > Viscum > Viscum album. Next base: position 1,149,990,504 of record OY728148.1, read on the forward strand.
CTACCCTTTTTGAGTAGAAAACCATTTAAATTAATCTATTACTATAGTTATGTGATTGTATTTTTTCAGAAAATTAATAACTCATAAAACAAGAAGAGAAGGGTCGTTCTAAAAGAAAGAAACTTAAATGAAAAATATATCACTTATTAAACCCCTCCACCTCTCTATGATACTTGGATCCTAGCTTGGAATTCTCATTCAAATATGGATTCTGGATGGAACGCATGATTTTAAACATTAGTTTATATCTCTTCATATTATCAGGAGGTTGTAATCTTCATTTTACATGGTTCATTAAACTATATCAAATATTCTATAGTAATGGTTGTGTTTTTAATATACATCATACTATCATTGGGTATGTATTTTAAATTTACCTAGTTAATGTAAAATTATTAAATTAAAATATTTTACTTATATCATTCATAGATGTTGTATATGATTTCTTATGGTTATTTTATTCTTTCTCTATATATCGTAGGATTATATAAGATTAAAATTTAAACACCCTAATATATTATGACATATTTATCATTCAATAAATTTGATGTGTTTGATTTCTTTATTTATATACAATGTCAATTTTAAATGACACGTGATACTATGTGGACATATTATTTTTAATGGTGATTGTTATCAACGTGCAATTATATTATAATGTATGAATACAAATAAATAAATATTGAAAAGTAATTATATAGGGGATACCTAATGAAATATATTTATCAATGCATCTCAAATAAGTAATTTATTTTGAGTCTTAAAAATTATAATTTTTTATGATAAAAGATCAATTTTTTAAATTATTGTATTATTATATATATTACATGACTTGAACAATAATTAAATTTTATCTTTATTGAATATATTGTTATATAATGATTTAAATTGAATAATAATATATACATTTATTATAAATAGTAAAGAAATCAATATCAATGCTTTTGATTGTAAAAAAATATATTTTCTCAGAAATTTGTTTTTATTCATTGCAATTTATTTTCTAACAATAGATTAAATTAATTAGTTTTAATGGATGATTTAAATATATTTTAGATAATTTAATAAATATAATATTTTAACATTCATCCAATTCTATTTACTATGAATTTAATAAGAATAATGTTTATATTCTTCATAAATATTAATTTCCCTAAAAATTTATTTTATTGAATTTTTTTCACTTACTTTAAAATGAATTTCTACCAATACAAAATTTTATTATTATAAAATGGTTTACAAAGGTATAATAATAATGTGAAAATTTATATAGGGATTAATTTCAATTTTATTCATTACAAATAGTAATAATGGTAAAAACACGGTTCTATTTAAAATTACATAAAAATGTGTCTAAATCATAATTGATAAATAAATTAATATCCAATATAATCTTATATTTAAATTTGATCCAAATTTCTTCCAAATTCACATTTTTTAATGTATTATATAGTAATATTTGTAACTATTACAATTGTGGTAATCCCCTCACATTTAAAAGGGAACCTCCTATCATCCCATCTCTACCCTTGAGGATTTTAAAATTATCATGCTCTGTCTAAATAAACTCTTTGTATCCCTATACATGTCTATACTGTATTTTTTTCCCAAAATGACCATTGAGAACACCTTAATGTGATACTAAAATGTGGAAACCCAAAGAATCATAGTTTCAAATGTATACAATGAATAAAAGGATATTTGGTGAGAGATTATGTTACAATATCATTTCTTTTATGGATTGTATATTTTCAATTAACATTGAAGGAAAATGAATGATATTTATCATTTAAACCTCATTAATTTCTTTTTCCTATGGCCATTACTATAATTTTTATATATTTTTACCATTTTCTCTCTTTTTATAGAAAATTATTTTTAGACCATTTTTATGATAAACTGACCGTATTCACAATTTTTTAATATACATTTTCATACATAACCATTTAATCCAAAATGTTTTACAGATTTTTTTATGTGTATTAATATATATATAATATTTTTTACTGCTTTTATTTTCTTCATTAAAATTATAATTTTTTCAAATCTTTTTACATATGTCACACCTTTATGTCTCTATGAATGTTTGGAAAAAATGTTCACTTCTAACATATATAGCATGAACTATTTTTTCAAATTTCATGATCATTTATTTATTTAAATGATATGTTGTATGTTTCAATGGTTATATTAACTTAAAATATATTTTTTTTGTATTTTGGTAATTTTTATTTTCTAATTAAATAGATAGAAAAAAAAATTAATTTTATTATTTTTAAGAAAATTTCCAGATTCTATTTAAAAATTAGTTTTCATCCATGTCATCATCCATTAAGGATTGTAATGCCTCATTTGAGATATGATCTTATGATACAGTCCACCTTCATAAACATGATAGATTCTGATGATAGTTTTTTTAGGATGATTCTATAAAACCCATTTTCTTTTCTTTGGTTATTTATTTTATAATTAAATCTTTATGAATCTCATTGGATTTAACAGTTTTTTTTCTAAGATGAATATTTTTTAATTATATAATAAAATAATGTATGGTTATAATTACATGAATGGTTTTTCCGAAATAATTTACCCCACTTAATTATGGGGTGAATATTTATATCTTAGAGGATAGTTATGTTATGTGTCAGCCAGATTTAATGTTCACAAAATCAATTATGGAAAATTCATTTTATGAAATTTTAACATGTTTATGGATATAAAGAGTTTCATATTGATAAATTTTATATAGATGTATAATTATATTTCATTAATGGGTTGAGTGGGACAATTGGTTCTCATGAATGTTTCCAATTCTATGACTGTAAATTATTTTTTTCATTTTTAAAAGCCGGTTTATGGGTTTCTGGTACCCAAAAAACAACCACAAACACAAACAAGTGAAACTTACATATCATAGTATCCAGAATCATCACCACACCCCATGTAGGATCCATCATCTTCAATTACTGATTTTCAGTCTGGAGACCTCCAGAAGCTAGCACTTTGAACCCGTCTCCTCAGCTGCTCCAGAGCGGGTTGCTAGGGCGATGCCTTTTCAACTACACTACCATTTTTAAAGGCCACAATAACCAAACTATTCTATTTAGAAGCCGATATTGTTTGCATTGGCCGCAAGAGGTAAGAGTAATCCTTTCTTGGCCTTCTTCTTGGAGTATTATATAAAGGCCCTTCCATTGTAACCGTCTTCTGATTCCTACTTTTCACCACATCACTGAATGACCAGCCAAAGGGGCCTCTCTCCTTTCCCTTCCCTCCCCCTAAACTCTCAATTCCCTTAGAAATGACCCCCCTCCTCTGGTCTGGGGTGTTACTTTCCTGGAAAGGAGTCCTCCTCTTCTCAGTATTTTCTTCTTCCACATCTGATGTTCACGTCTCCTTCACCATACCCTGAAGACCCTCTGGTGTTTTCACACCATTATCCATCTGAACATCAACATCCTCAACAATTCCATCCTCCAACATGCATGTCAAGAGATCATTAAACCGGTTTCTAAGGGTAAGGAAAGTCCTGGATAAAGGATACAATCCCCGAGAATTTTTAGCACATTACTGAAAAATCACCTCCAAAGGTCTGGCACGTCTCTCTTCCTCATTATGAAAAGTGTCTATTCTCCCAGAGGTGCAATAAAAGATCTCCAAACTCAGTCTCGGCCTGCTGAAAACATCAGAAACTCATGAGATCAACTACAATATCAACCCTCCAGCCGCCTCTGAATCATAGAGCTCACCACAAGTCACCAGTTTTGAGCAAGAAGGCTGGTCCCCCACCAAAGATTTAGGCAGAAGAGACACCCTCCCTCCATCCATCAAACATATAACATTTTTACCATGATCAATCACCATCTCATATTATGGCTTCTTGTTTCTTGGAATATCCTATAACATTTCAGAAACATGATGCGCACCACACTAGTTCATTCCATTTACTGACTGCACAGGGGACACCATATCCTTAGGGGGCTGAGAAATATGAGAGATTTTATCCGGATCCATCCCCATTTCTCCCTAAACCATGTTCTTCATCACATCAATCCTCACCCTCTTATCCTTAGATATCGACCTTCCTAGGGGAGATTTTCTTCTGTAAACCTTCGAAGGATGTCCCAACAGCTTACAAAAGGAGCAAAATTCCATTAAATTATCATAGACCACCTTCTTCTTGCATCTGTACTCCTCACCAATGGTGATCCATAAAAAATCGAACGATAGAAGACATACATCTACTTCCACACAGATCCAGGGATTAATCGGATAACATAGAGCCACAATGCAGTTGTCAGAATAAAGAAACCTTCCAACCATATTACCAATCATTCAAAGAATAGCGGGATTCTAAAATGGGAGAGGAATTTTAGGTAAACTAACCCATATTTCCATTGATGTAAAATCACGCTTCATGTGAAGATCGAAAGACCATCGAAGGAGGATGAAATTCGTCATGTTATAACTTTACGGAGCCCGAGACCAAGCCTGAATGAGATCCACCTCTGATTCGAAATGGATCATGATCTGGTGACTGTCAAGAAAACCGACCACCGCCGGTTCTTGAAGATACCAAGTGCTAAAAACCAACCTGTCAAATGATTCAACTGAGGGCTGCCTATGCGAGAAACGGGCAACCATAGTGATATTCAGAAGCGCTGAAGACTACAAGAACTCCAAGTTCGAGAGCTAAAGATTAGGGTAACCATTGTGAAGCTCCAGAGCTTTAGGGAAAACTGAAACATTGGGGAAGGTTGGAAGGAAATTATGGTTTGAGAAAGGTTGGAAGAAGCTGGGGCCCTCAAGAATCGAAGAATCCCCCTCCCCCGTGAGGGGGGGAGGGACCGGCGCTGAAGCCACCATCGAAAACGCGGAGAGAAGCGAGTTGTCAATGGGAGAACAACCAAATAATTGGTTACAATGTTTCTAATTATATGATTTCCAAATATTATGCTATTGTCACATTCCTATGGAATAGTTTTTATTTTTAATTTTACATATGTATAATGCTGGGATAAAATCCCAATTCCATTTTCATGCATCATGAAGTTAACTGAATGTGTATGATTCTTCTAGGTTATAATAATGTGATCATACCATTGTGCATATGTTATGGTATCATGGGATAATTTATTAATATTTCATTTGTTTACCATTACTAAGAATCTAATATTTTAACTTCTTTTATTTAAACATTGACAAGGTTATGAATAATTATATTAGGTTTTATAATCTTTTAATGGTACTACATTATTAAAATTTTGTGGGATATTTTTAATATCATTCATTGAAATATGTTTTTATTGTATTTGGTCTCTAGACAAACCAAACCATTTTTGACATCGAACATGTATTTTTGTGAGACATATTCAAAATTTATATAAAAATATGTAATATTTATGTAAGGAATTAATGAGTTACTATAGTTTTAATTGGAGTATGGTTTCATTATTTTTTAGATATTAGGAATAAAAACATCAATGATAACACTAAGAAACTCTATTATGTTATATGGGATGATAAAAAGTTGTCATAAATAATGAAATCGCATGATTTAATTTATAATTATATGACTAATCACACTGAATAATGTATCTCAAGAACTTATGTTACAAATTTTGTTTTTTATGAATTGTTGGAACTAGGTGGAAGCGTGTTAGAAATAAATGTGAAAGATAATGTAATAATATTCCACATGAGAAACCATATGAAATGGGTTATGGAATAAAAAACAATGTGTTAATGGTTTCAAACTCTAACTAGTAATGAATAATGATATGAATCATGTTGAACATCATAATGTGCTAATACAATATAATTAAAAGATTATGTAATTTATTTGATAATATCCACTTTATTTTTATTGTAATTTTGATTCATCAATTTTTGAGAAATAAATAAATTTGACAGAAAACAATAGCCACATTTTTAGTGATAAGATCGTGATAATATTTTTTTATCAGTCAATCACTAGATAGGTAAAGCTGATAAATAGTAGAATATTATCAATAACATCTGAAAATGGTAAGAGTTAATTTCAAGGGAATATGTGGAATTTAATTGGTTATATAAAAAAATAGAATGTCCTCAAAAAAATAATAAAACAGATGGAATATTGTTAGGGTTGATATCAAATGATACTAAATCCATTAATACCTTTAATGAAATACATAAAAGGATATCATGCTATGCATTTGGTTTTTTATAATTCTAGAATACCATATTCATCACATCATTACTGTCAATAATTCTAGTCATTGGATTCCATTACCCATGAGATTCTATATAATATTTGAATAGATAGATTGATTAGCACTGATAGTTGATATGGAAGCTAAAAACACTCATTTTAATAGTTTTTGTGATAAAATATTTTTTTGTTCATTTATGGAAACTTAAATGTTATCTCACATGTAGGTATGAAGTTTAAATTACAAACATGTCAGAATTATTGGAAGAAGCACTCATGTAATTATCGAAATGGAATATGAAGACATATTAATTATTGGAGGTATAGACACCAGGATTTTAATTTTTATGAGGAGAAGAATAGTATTTTCAATGAAATTTATGGCAACATGATTCAATGTAACTCACCAACCATACTTATATTTTTTAGATGAGTGAAATTATAGAATTTTTTAAATCCATTCCCACTTATATGGCCTAACGAGGATAGCATGCCTCAATAACATATAAATACAAATGAAAATTTAGATTATTAAGAAAATATGAGTACTGAAGTGGGTGAAGACATTGAAGATCTGAAAATTAAATGTTGGGTCCCAAATGAAAGCATTTAATTCTCTAAGGATTATAGTTTCTATGTTCTAGTGTGTCATTGTGCATTGTATGGGATTTATTGCATGATGGGTTCGGCTTGTGTCACATATCACGTGTAATGGGGAATTGGTCATGCAATATAAGTGAAGATAATTCTACTCCCCATAAAAGTAAATTTTATGAATATTTAGAAGGAGTACCTCCCCATGGTACATTAGGCTTACTATAGATAAAAATAGCAAGGAAATGGGATAGGGAAGACAATATTTTTTTGGATGGTTCTACAACTATAAATTTGGATCATAAAAATTTGTGTCAAAAGGTGGTTGGAAAACGTTTATTATTTGTTGAATCATATAAATTGGTATTATTGAGTCCTAACTAAAATTAATGTGTTCCCTAAGGATTAAGGATTCCTAGATGCAAGGTTTCGTGATGTAATGTTTGTGAATCATGATGTAATACCTTTAACTAGAGTCCCATATTATTGTGGATGGGTAATGGGAATGGAATATATGTTCCATATGTAATTCCACTAATAATATGGAATTTTAGGAATGTTACATCACAACGGTCCCTTCCAAGGGCTAGTAAAACCCAGTAGATAATAAATATATGAGGCAAAGAACCAGAGTAGAAAAAATTTTGGTGGTGGGTCCTCCAGTCCCAATTTTTGATCCTAATAGTACACTTTCCCTCCAATCCTGAACTATTTTTTTACATGATATATATTGTAACCAATTTTTTATATATGGAAATTTATTATGATTATAATTTCACCACCTTAGTGCTTATATGTTGATCTATCAATGAAAACTTCCAATCGTATGATGATATAAGATCAATTCTATAACTTCTCCATGAAAAATATTCTTGAGGAAAAGCTTCCCTAAAATCTTTTTTATACTTATAGTCAATGTTTATATGTTATTGGGAATTAATTTTTTTTTCTCTATATAGGAACCATACTAGTTTCTATTTTTTGGATGTTGTATTTGATATTTTGTATCATCCTATGATCATTATTTTATGAGAATATGGATATGATTTTTAAATGGAAATTATTTCTATTTTATAGGTCTTACTAATTATCCATGATGGATATTAATCTCAAATTATTTGAGAGAAAATAAATATTTATTTTATTTCTTTTTTTTAGGAATATGATAATTTATTTCGCAAATAATTTCTTACACTTCCCTCAAATCATGAATTTGAATTTCCAATAGACATATACATGGAACAAAACCTCTTTCAATGAATTTATATAGAATCTACTATATTTAGTTGTATGAACTGTTGAATTATGTCCAGGATAATATCTATAAAGGATTAAAACATTTTATTGAATCACCTTGGGGTTCACATGATCTTTTTTTATAAATAATGATGTCTAAATGCATCGTTTTATTAATTATCAAGAACCATAAAAAATCACTATCAAGAACAAGTATCCTCTACCATGTACTATTGACTCTATTGATAAACTATATTGAGTTTAGTATCTTTAAAAGATTAACAATCATTTTTTATATCATAAATTTTTATTCAGAAAGATAGGTATACCTATGACAACATTTTGTATGATCTATGGAAAAAATTAGATTTTATTGAATCAATTTGGACAGACTGATTCTCATTCTTACCTCATGTATATAATGAATTGAATCATCAGTGATGTTTTGTTGTAGAGAAATTGTAACACCCCAGGTAAATAAAGAATATTAAATTTTTATATTTATCCATATTTGCGAATAAAATATTAATATGACTTCAATGGGGAAGCTATGCTCGATGGCGTACCCAACAGGCAACAACGAGTTTTTTGGAAATGTTACGTTGCACTCTAATAATAAAATAATATTTATTTAAATGGTAGTTAACATGTAGCCGTTGTATTGGCGGTAATGGATAGAAATAACTAAAATATGATTATATATGTTTTTAAATGTTTTTACATTTATCCAATAAAAGATAAAGGCTTAAAATACAGAAAGAATTCAATTTTAGGCGTATATGCCCTGGTTTTCACTAAAGGGTCACTTATCACCTTTTGATGGAGAACCATCAATAAATATAGTTTTGTTCACTATTATAAATTCTATTGGACCAAATAATACTCTTCTTAAGAATTGAGACATCAAAATTTACTTTGTGTAAATTTTTGGTATCTTTCTGATAAAGTTCATTTTTTTAAATGAATACTGTAAAATGTTGTATTTCAATTCAAAACCTCTTTTAAATCGAATTTATTTATATGATTAGATTATCTTTTTAATTGGTTTTAAAGTTAAATTAGAATATATTTTTACCATTAAATCCAATAGTGGTTGTTGGAATTAATTTCACATTGAAATCAGACTTAAACTAGTGTCAATCCTTTGATACTTATTGCTTCATAAAAACACATTATTTGATCTGACAGCGGGAATTAGTTATTAAATTAATGAATGTGACTTATAAGTTTTGAATTTTTTAAAATAGACTTCATTTTTGAATTCGGAATATCAAATATAGCTTAGGGTGAATTTTTGGGATTTTTCTGAAAAACTTAAATTTTTGATGAATAGTGAAACCACTAAGTGGTACTTATAAAAACTTATTTTTCCGTTTAAATGAAATTTTTCCATCTTTGTGTTTTGAATTTCAAAAATCCGACATACATGGTTCTCATTAAGATGTAAAATTTGGTTCAATGGGATAAAAATAATTTTCTGGTGAATAGTAACTTATTAAGTTTTTAATCGCGATTAAAGGTAATTAGTGTAGATTAAGGTAAAAATAATGTTTTAATAATATGAAATGAACATGACACATGTTCTAACCTCATTGGATGTGTCCTGGCCGACCAAGAAAACCAATGGGTCAACTTGGGGACCCCATGAAGCCACTTTGGTTGGAAAATGACATTAATATCTTTTTATTTAAAGTTAAAGTAAAAATGAGACAAACATGAAACATTTTACTAAAACATTTTTTACATGGGGTTATACAAGTCATATGTTTCACTATAAATAGTCATTTGAAATCTAAAAAGATTTCCCACATAATAGTTTTTTTTTTAATTTTTAGTCATTAAATAAATTAAATTATTTATGACATCATGATGATGCAACGATGACCTCATTAATTAACGATTTAAATAAAATGGAAAGATAATGTAATATCTAAGACCTAAATATGTCCAAAACATATTGGATGAGTGGAGTTCGAACCCTTATCACCTTATCCTAGAAATACATCAATGTGGGTCCTTAAAAATCCGAAACACTTTTGAAAATAAAGTATCATTTTGTAACATTACAAGAGTGCCCCTCCTCTCCTCTTATAAAAGGCCCCCACCCCTACCTCCTTACCCACACTCCCAAAGCCTTTGACTCAGCCAAACTATGCCCATTTTGTCTCTAAACATCCCTCTCTTACTCCTTGAAGCCTCACTTTGGGCATAAGTCTTCCCAGGAAGCCTTTGAGCTTAATCCAAAGAGAGTTACCTGATTTTAAGGTAATGTCTTCACTTGAGTCCTTTTGTTTTATTTTGCTTCTCCAACCCCCTAAACTCTTTTTATCCATTTATTTTGTTACAAATCCAGTATCATCAATATACTAGTATGTTTTTATAAGAAGTATTCGAACTACACTTTCAGAAACCTACATCTAATGGTTAATGAACATACTGTTTCCGTGGATGGCGAATTTCGGCCTCCCGAAAGGATGATTGTTCAACATTCTTTTAACACCTTCAAAGGTGGACATTAAGATGACACTATATTTATATATGATATATAATATGTTTATGATTTCTTTAAGCTTCTGTATTTTTTCATTTTGGGCATACCTTTATGGTTTCCATTATGGGTAAACGCAATATCTTCATTTAAGGAAGTGCGGACTACCGCCCCCTCAAAGTGATTTGATTCGTTAATACCATATGTGGTACGTATAAAGGATATATTTAATGATATTATATATGATACCATACCAGAATTAAAATACTATTATGTATCATTATGTTATAATTCCATTAAATATGAAATAGAAATGGAAGTAGCGTTCATGCGTACGTACGACTTACCGTCTCCATGAACGGTACATTTCATTTCTTATCTCAAAATGTTATGTAATACTATAAGTACATATATATAATGGATATATATGTAATATATTACATAAAAATTATGGATATCATTCTGTAATTACAACATATATATATCTCTCTCATTTTGTTTTAATTCTATTAATATGAAAAAAAATGAAAGTAGCGTTCATGCGTACGTACGACCTACTGTCTCCATGAACGGTGCTTTTCGTTTTTTATCTCCAAATGATATGGAATAGTATGAAATGAATATTTTCTGGATATATATGATATTTTAATAATTAATACTATTATGGAAATTATTTACTTATAACTACATGGGCAATCTTTTTTCAAACAAGTTCATTTTTGACTCATGTACCAAACATCGGCAAAAACGTCTGATATGAACTAACATTATTAAAAAATTATTATAACATTATAATATGTGATATGAACTGAATAATAATCTCTAAATGAGGTACTTAGGCAATTATTAATTGAGCAAAGATTATTATTCAGGAATATAAAGAAACGAACAAGACAAGTTGGACTTGAGGTAAGGGATCTTACTCCACTATTTCTTTTTAAGTACACTCTTTTATGTCATTCCCTCTAAAGCTCATATTTCTTGTTATTGGGATGTTATTTTATATTAAACATACTGTAATTTTTATGTTCATGTGATGAGAGACCCTATTCTCTCTCATCAATCCATTTTGGATGTTTTTAGTGGCGCTGTTAGGCTGCCGAATTTTCGTAAGAGATCTAACCTCTCTCTTTCTTTTTAAGTACTCTCCTTTATGTCACTTCTTTAAAGCTCCTCTTTTTTATGTTGGGGGATGTTCTTTTATATTCCTCTTTCTATAAACTTTAAGTTAATATGATGAGATACCCTGTTTGATCTCATCAATCCATTTTTTGTAAGTTTTATGTGGCGTCGTTAGGCTGCCGAGTTTTTGTAAGGGATTTTTCATCTCACTTTTAATCCCATGAGATTTATGCTACATTTGCCAAAATTTCCTTTTAGTGGTGTATATACTGCCCATTATTCTACTATTTGTATAATATACATTTTTTATGAGTATTTACATCAACGATGTATTGTTCTTCTTTCATGGGGTGTATGTTCTGAAAGATACCCAAGTCGGTAAGGGAACCTTTCACCATCCTCTTTTTAAAAGACTTCTTTTGTTGGGTCTTTTAATTTACATATTTTTATGTTGGGATATGTTCTCATATATCCTTATTGATGTAAATTTTATGTCCATGTGCTGAGATACACTTTTTATCTCTCATCAACTCATTTTGATGTGACACCGTTAGGCTGTCAAGGGAACTTCTTAACCCAATTTCGATTTCTTTGGGTTCAACATGTAGTTATTGAGTATGTCATCTTTCAAATATGTGTGAATGACGTTTTATTTTTTTAAACTTAATATCCACTAATATTGGGTGTATTTATATTTTTCACACATAATTTTGAGATTGATTTATCCTTAATTTAAGGATACCTTCTTTATAAGGGATTTAATCACATTTGACATTTCTATTGAGACTTAGTTGTTGTTATGCACCAATTCACTCTTATATGGTGTATATATTGTCCTTTGGAATATTATATCATGAATCCATTTATTCTCATGATATTATAATATTCTGACTAAATGTTATTCCTCAATTATTGAATTCAAGGGTCTCTAATTTTGGTAAAACCCCTTTAACCAAAATATCACTTTAAATGTTTTAACTATTTGTTCTTATTAATATCCATGTTTTCAAAATGGTTTTAAGGATTTATTTATATGGATATTAATGGTTTAAAATTTTAAAATCTTCAAGGTTTAATGGGACACATTGATTCAAAAATATCTTTATTAAATGTTTTAAATGGTTTTGGAAATGGTTTCTTTTTGAATGGATTCATTATTTCAATATACTAAAATGTTATATTGTTATAGAAGTGTGGAAATGTTATGTTTCCTTTATTCATGTTTTATGGGATACGTTTATGTTATGGTTCTTGGGCATTGTTATGAAGATGGGTGGTTCCGTGATAAACTAAGGGCGGGTGAGCCCGATATAGCTCTCCAATGCATTGGGTAACGCGAAGGATTGAAACGTTAAGGTTTCTCTGAAGAGATTTAGGGAATATACTATGATGGGTATTCCAAACGTAACCAAGAGGGTTACTCCCTACGTAAGAATTTTATGAATGCCTCAAGTTACTTTTATGTCTTATGACTTCTATGATTTATTCATGATTTGATGAGGTATGTTAAAGTGCCTTTGTTTTATGTGTAAAGTATGATTTCATTTTTATGTATATATGAACTCATGTTTCGTTTCCATATTTTTATAACCCTTACTGAGCTTTTAATGCTCATCCCAAGTTTTTGAAATGTCTTTCACAGGTCAAGGGAAAGGTACATGATGTGATGATAGTGTCAAGGATGTGTCAAGAAAGAATCCATGTTTTATTTTAAATATGTTTCTGTTGATGGGAAGAATGAATACTATCTTTTATGTAACCACTTTGTTTAAATGTGGAATGTAATGCAAGTTTCATGATCTAATTCTCTAAAACTCTAAACTTGAAAAGATCCTCAACGTGTAATCTTGTAATAACTCAAGATTAAGTAAGGTTTAAGGCTGGGGCAATATAGTTGGTATCAAAGGTCGGTTTAGATAACTTTAGAGGTTAGAGTATTCATTAAGAATAAGTGGCATTACCATAATGGTTAGGATTTCAGAAAGAGTCCTAGTTTTAGATAAAGTGAATGACTAAGTGTATCTTAGTGTTTACCTTCCTCATTAGTACAAAATGGTTTTGTTGATATACTCGCACTGACATTTCTGTTTTTAGTGAATGGGTGGATATAGTAGGCACCAAAGAGACAACTGGTTTGAAGGAAACTGTGGTGGTTCTATGATTAAGATACTAGATAAAATGGGGGATTCAATGAGGAAACTCGTGGTTGTTATAAACCAACTATCCAAGAGTCATGATCAACCACTTGAACCTTGGTATGTTCTATAATGCCTCATGTATGAGATGACCAATCGATGTGGGAGTTCAGGTAATAATTATAAAGGTAACAATTAGAGTTTATATGATCCTTACTTTTGAGGTAATTATGGGTTATTATATGATATGCTGGAAAATGAATGGCATGAGATAAACTTGAGGTTAAAATATGTTATGATCATTTTTGATGATTTTATCTCTTTTTGGGGAATGAATTAAGAATTATATAGTTTTTGAAAAAGGACAACACGCAGACCGTGTGACAACCCGTCGCGTCAGACAAAGCTGCGGGAATCGAACCGACAACCAAAGTGCGACTGGTATTTATCGCCTACCACTGGACTACATGAAGTCCCTAGTTAGTTTGACCGATTCTTTTTAGTTAGATGATTTTATGAATTAAGAGTAAGTTGATTTTGGGTTATTTAGGAAAATTATTAACGTATCATGGAGGATATGTGATTATGTTAATTACTTTTCAATACGAGACTTTAGGAGCAACTAATGTTGTTTGGAGATAAATGTTACGATTTAACTTGGAAGACTATGCGAATAAATCCTTCAAATATTTGGGTTTCAATCTTAGATTGGTTTACTTTGAAGAATTTTATGGACAAGTGGGTTATCGAATGTTCCTCGTTGAACTTTGGGTTTTGTTGGACAAATTTTGAGATTAAGAATAGATTTTCTTTTTATAAAGGGTTATCCTTTTTTGGATTATCTGACCTTGTACTAACCTTTTTGGTTTTGGTTTTGGTTAAAGCCTAAATACATGAGATTTATATAGTTCTCTTTTGTGGTTTAGGTGATTCTCTAGAAGTTTATTATAGTACTCTTAATGCGATCAAGTCTCCATAAATACTCGTCTTTTGGAAAAAATATGAGTTTGATTAAGGAATCTAGTAAAAGTTGAAAGTCAACATGATAAGTGATTATGTTTCCTTATGAATAAATTCCTCAATAAAAATTAACTTAATACAAAAATATTCTCTATTAACTTTTCCTACTGGGGAATCAAATACCGTTTAACCCATCACAAGTTTGTGATGTTCTTATTGTTAACTTTCTCCTAAACATGTTTTCTATAACTCTCCATCAGAACATGACCCTATGTTTTCTCCTCCATGTCAATGTTTTACTACATGGAATATTAGTATGGGTTAACTCGGGTGACCACTGTACTTATCTTTTTTTATTTTAAAGTGATTGTTTTACCAACTCTTGTTTCGATGTGGGATTTTCAATGAAGGTTTCGAGCCCAATTTTAAAATTGCGAGGACGCAATTTACAAAAGGGGGGAAGGATGTAACACCCCAGGTAAATAAAGAATATTACATTTTTATATTTATCCATATTTGTGAATAAAATATTAATATGACTTTAAAGGGGATGCTATGCTCGATGGCGTACCCAACCCGCAACAACGAGTTTCTTGGAAATCTTACGTTCCAGTCTAATAATAAAATAATATTTATTTAAATTGTAGTTTACATGTAGCCGTTGTATTGGCTGGAATGGATAGAAATAACTAAAATATGATTATATATGTTTTTAAATGTTTTTACATTTATCCAATAAAAGATAAAGGCTTAAAATACGGAAAGAATTCAATTTTAGGCGTATATGCCCTAGTTTTCACTAAAGGGTCACTTATCGCCTTTTGATGGAGAACCGTCATTAAATATAGTTTTGTTCACTCTTATACATTCTATTGGACCAAATATAACTCTTCTTAATAATTGAGACATCAAAATTTACTTTGTGTAAATTTTTGGTATCTTTCCGATAAAGTTCATTTTTTTAAATGAATAGTGTAAAATGTTGTATTTTAATTCAAAACATTTCTTTAATATAATTTATTTATATGATTATATTATCTTTTGAATTGGTTTTAAAGTGAAATTATAATATATTTTTACCATTAAATCCAATAGTTTTCATTGGAATTAATTTCACTTTGAAATCAGACTTAAACTAGTGTCAATCTTTTGATACTTATTATTTCATAAAAACACGCTATTTGATCTGACAGCGGGAATTGATTATTAAATTAATTAATGTGACTTATATGTTTTGAATTTTGTAAAATAGACTTCATTTTTGAATTCGGAATATCAAATATAGCTTAGGGTGAATTTTTGGGATTTTTCTGAAAAACTTCAATTTTTGATGAATAGTGAAACCACTAAGTGGTACTTATAAAAACTGATTTTTCCGTTTAAATGAAATTTTTCCATATTTGTGTTTTGAATTTCAAAAATATGACATAAATGGTTGTCATTAAGATGTAAAATGTGGTTCAATGGGATAAAAATAATTTTTTGGAGAATAGTAACTTATTAAGTTTTTAATCGCGATTAGAGGTAATTAGTGTAGTTTAAGGTAAAAATAATGTTTTAATAATATGAAATGAACATGAAACATGTCCTAACCTCATTTTATGTGTCATGGCCGACCAATACAACCCATGGGTCAGCTTGGGGACCCCATGAAGCCACTTTGGTGGGAAAATGACATTAATATCTTTTTATTTAAAGTTAAAGTAAAAATGAGACAAACATGAAACGTTTTGATAAAACAATTTTTACATGGGGTTATAGAAGTCATATTTTTCACTATAAATAGTAATTGGAAAGATAAAAATATTTCCTACATCATAGTATTTTTTTTATAATTTTTAGACATTATATAAATTAAATTGTTAATGACATCATGATGATGCAACGATGACCTCATTATTTAACGATTTAAATAAAATGGAAAGATAATGTAATATCTAAGACCTAAATATGTCCAAAACATAATTGATTAGTGGATTTATAACCCTTATCACCTTATCCTAGAAATACATCAATTTGATATCTTTAAAATCCGAAACTCTTTTGAAAATAATGTAACAATTTATAACTTTACAAGAGTGCCCCTCCTCTCCTCTTATAAAAGGCCCCCACCCCTACCTCCTTACCCACACTCCCAAAGACTTTGGCTCATCCAACCTCTTCCAATTTTGTCTCTCAACATCTCTCTCTTACTCCTTGAAGCCTCAATTTGGGCATAAGTCTTCCCAAGGAAGCCTTTGAGCTTAAACCAAAGGGAGTTACCCGATTTTAAGGTAATATCTTCACTTGAGTCCTTTTGTTTTATTTGGCTTCTCCAACCCGTAAACTCTTTTTATTCATTTATTTTGTAACAAATACAGTATCATAAATATACTAGGATTTTTTTATAAGAGTTATTCGAGATACACTTTCACACACCTACATATAATGGTTAAAGAACATACTGTTTCCGTGGATGGCGAATTTCGGCCTCCCGAAACGATGATTGTTCAACATTCTTTTAACACCTTAAAAGGTGGACATTAAGATGACACAATATTTATACATGATATATAATATGTTTATTATTTCCTTAATCTTCTGTATTTTTTCATTTTGGGCATAACTTTATGGTTTCCATTATCGTTAAACGCGATATCTTCATTTAAGGAAGTGCGGACTACCGCCCCCTCAAATTGATTTGATTCGTTAATACCATATGTGGTACGTATAAAGAATATATTTAATGATATTATATATGATACCAAACTGGAATTAAAATACTATTATGTATCATTATGTTTTAATTCCATTAAATATGAAATAGAAATGGAAGTAGCGTTCATGCGTACGTACGACTTATTGTCTCCATGAACTGTACATTTCATTTCTTATCTCAAAATGTTATGTAATACTCTAAGTACATATATATAATGGATATATATGTAATATATTACATCAAAATTATAGATATCATTCTGTAATTATAACATATATATATATCTCTATCATTTTGTTTTAATTTCATTAATATGACAAAAAATGAAAGTAGCGTTCATTCGTACGTACGGCCTACCGTCTCCATGAACGGTGCTTTTCGTTTTTTTTCTCCAAATGATATTGAATAGTATGAAATGAATATTTACTGGATATATATATGATATTTTAATCATTAATACTATTCTGTAAATTATTTACTTATAACTACATGGGCAATCTTTTTTCAAACAAGTTCATTTTTGACTCATGTACCAAACATCGGCAAAAACGTCTGATATGAACTAACATTATTAAACAATTATTATAACATTATAATATGTGATATGAACTGAATAATAATATATAAATGAGGTAATTAGGAAATTATTAATTGACCAAAGTTTATTATTCAAGAATATAAAGAAACGGACAAGACAAGTTGGACTTGAGGTAAGGGGTCTAACTCCTCTCTTTCTTTTTAAGTACACTCTTTTATGACATTCCCTCTAAAGCTCATCTTTCTTGTTATTGGGATGTTATTTTATATTAAACATACTGTAATTTTTATTTTCATGTGATTAGAGACCCTATTCTCTCTCATCAATCCATTTTGGAAGTTTTGAGTGGCGCCGTTAGGCTGCCGATTTTTCGTAAGAGATCTAACCTCTCTCTTTCTTTTTAAGTACTCTCCTTTATGTCACTTCTTTAAAGCTCCTCTTTTTTATGTTGGGGGATGTTCTTTTATATTCATCTTTCTATAAACCTTAAGTTAATATGATGAGATACCCTGTTTGATCTCATCAATCCATTTTTGTATGTTTAATGTGGCGTCGTTAGGCTGCCGAGTTTTTGTAAGGGATTTTTCATCTCACTTTTATTCCCGTGAGATTTATGTTAAATTTGCCACAATTTAATTTGAGTGGTTTATTTACTTCCCATTATTCTACTATTTGTATAATATAATTTTGTTTATGAGTATTTACATCAACGATGTATTGTTCTTCTTTCATGGGGTGTATGTTCTGAAAGATACCCATGTCGGTAAGTGAACCTTTCACCCTCCTATTTTTAAAAGACTTCTTTTGTTGGGCCTTTTAATTTACATATTGTTATGTTGGGATATGATCTCATATATCCTTATTTATGTAAATATTATGTCCAAGTAATGAGATACACTTTTTATCTCTCATCAACTCATTTAGATGTGACGCCGTTAGGCTGTCAAGGGAACTTCTTAACCCAATTTCGATTTCTTTGGGTTCATCATGTAGTTATTGAGTATGTCATCATTGAAATATGTGTGAATGACCTTTTATTGTTTTAAACATAATATCCACTTATATTGGGTGTATTTTTATTTGTCACACATAATTTTGAGATTGATGTATCCTTAATTTAAGGATACCTTCTTTATAAGGTATTTCATCACATTTGAAATTTCTATTGAGACATCGTTGTTGTTATACACCAATTCACTCTTATATGGTGTATATACTGTCCATTGGAATAGTATATCATGAATCCATTTATTCTCTTGATATTATAATGTTCTGTCTAAATGTTATTCCTCAATTATTGAATTCAAGTGTCTCTAATTTTGGTAAAACCCCTTTAACCAAAATATCACTTTAAATGTCTTAACTATTTGTTCTTATTAATATCCATGTTTTCAAAATGGTTTTAAGGATTTATTTATATGGATATTAATGGTTTAAAATTTTAAAATATTCAAGGTGTTGTGGGACACTTTGATTCAAAAATCTCTTTATTAAATGTTTTAAATGGTTTTGGAAATGGTTTCTTTTTGAATGGATTCATTATTTCAATATACTAAAATGTTATATTGTGATTGAAGTGTGGAAATGTTATGTTTCCTTTATTCATGTTTTATGTGATACATTTATGTTATGGTTCTTGGGCATTGTTATGGAGACGGGTGGTTCTGTGATAAAATAAGGGCGGGTGAGCCTGATATAGCTCTCTAATGCATTGGGTAACGTGAAGGAGTGAAACGTTAAGGATTCTCTGAAGAGATTTAGGGAATATACTGTGATGGGTATTCCAAATGTAACCAAGAGGGTTACTCCCTACGTAAGAATTTTATGAATGCCTCATGTTACTTTTATGTCTCATGACTTCTATGATTTATTCATGATTTGATGAGGTATGTTAAAGTGCCTATGTTTTATGTATAAAGTATGATTTAATTTTTATGTATATATGAACTCATGTTTCCTTTACATATTTTTATAACCCTTACTGAGCTTTTTATTCTCATCCCAAGTTTTTGAAATGTTTTTCCCAGGTCAAGGGAAAGGTACATGATGTGATGATTGTTTCAAGGATTTGTCAAGAAAGAATTCATGTTTTATTTTAAATATGTTTCCGTTGATGGGAAGAATGAATACTATCTTTTATGTAACCACTTTATTTAAATGTGGAATGTAATGCAAGTTTCATGATCTAATTCTCTAAAACTCTAAACCTGAAAACATCCTCAACGTGTAATCTTGTAATAACTCTAGATTAACTAAGGTTTAAGGCTGGGGCCTTATAGAAATCCCAAAAAATATTATCTTTTTGTTTTGGAGAATCCTCCTCAACACAATACCTAAAAGTTTGATTTTAGGTGTAAGGGTGTTCACCTGGAATTTAGATGTATTTGTTGCTCTATTCCATGGGAGGTGTCCAAGTTATGCCTATTTTTCCAAGGGGAGTTGGCTATTATTTTATGGTGCGAGATAGGAGAGGTCACTAGTGGAGCAAGGAGGTATGTATCCTTTGAAGAATGTTCTCATATTTGGTTTGGGGGAAAAGATAGAACTAAACCTAATGAAGAATAATTTATGGTTCTTTTCACGATGGCTACTTGGTGCATTTGGAAGGCGTGTAATTGTCTTTGGCACACTGGACCCTCCTCATTAGGCATGGCCTTGGTGGCTAGGTCTCTATGTCTTGCTAGATATCTTGTTGGACTTACAAAACATAAATTGGTGTCCCCACACTCAGGTGTTTCTCATTCATTTTTTCATCAGTCCAGCCTAATAATCAGATTTGAAATTTGGTGTGCCCCCCAACAGAATTATCATATAAACATTAGAGACATTTCATGCAGTGATAGTAAATAATGGGCAGGGGGAGTGGTCTGTGGCTCTACTGGATCAATACTATGTGCCTTTTGATCCTTATACATGGTTGGTGATTAATTATTGGCAGATCCAATGTGCTTGCTCAATGGCCTAGAATTTTAAAGAGAAAGGAATATCCAGTTGTCCACTACGGATAAAGAATCTAATATCATCTGGAGCCCAACCAAGGTTAACTGCTCCATTACCATGCCAATCACGTTTTTGATCCATATGTGTAATGATTTTATACCTGTTGACATTGATATTCTCTATACAAGGAATGATGGAAATCATGTGGCTTACTTCTTAGCATCCTCGGCTACCAAGGAGTTCCACTCCATTTTGTTAACCAACATAGTCTCCCATGCCCTGTGGTGTGTTCATATTGTTTCTTGGGAATATATAATCATTTACATTATATTCATTTGTGATGCCTTTTCTTCCAATTTACATCTTACATTTTTCATATTAAAAATAAAAAAATATTTAGGTAAATTATTATTAAGAGAATACCTTGTCCAATTTTTAGTATACTTCAACAAACATTTTTATTTATTTATTTAAAAAGTACAAGGGATCATATAAAGAAATTATCAGGATTGGGGGTTATTGGTGTCTGAAGTAGTGATGCCCAAGAGAATTATCATGCACATGATTCACTCCCTCGACAGAAAGAGACCCAATACTAGATAAGCATGAAATATTATGACCATGATTTTCATGAGAATCCCACAAGTAATAAAAATAATTACATTCACACCATGTATGATAAATGTCCATGTGGTTATTCATAAACTCCTTGATCCTATGAATGGTTTTCTCAATGGACCATGGAGGTGGACCAATGGTCTCATAGTTTATTAAAAATGGCCATCAAATAAGTTTTAACCAGCACACGAGGAGTATTATTCTGAGGACAAATTAGTAGACCTGTGAGGATTACTTGGGACACTTCGTAAAATGAATTACCACTTATAATGTATGGGAAAAAAGCAAGAACTGTAGATCCTCTTGTATCATTATCCACCCTACTTCCACTCATATTTCCCATGTGTCATGCAACAGATGTTTTCATTTTTTCTCCCTCCTGAGGTGGAAAAACCCATACCCACATGTCTAGTCTACTATTGAGAATGGTGGGAGAGGAAGTCAATATGATAAGGGGTCTGATGGATGATGTTGTCTCTAATTTTTTGCAAAGTCAGACAAGATTGTTAGGAATATTTCTTTTTTTGATCACAAGACCCATTCATATACCTATATATCCTTGATTTTAAACTTCGTTGTGCTCTACACATATAAAAAACAAAATTCCACAATGATGAGAGCATGCACCATTCTCTTCGGAGGACTATTCACTGCTCCTAGAACCACCATTTGAAGACGTTGGCACATGTGACTACTACAGAGTCCATCCCATGATGCTACAAAATGAAAGAAAATCAATTTTTTCATATTCACAGTCAAATAAGAGGTGTTTACTATCTTTAGTTCTCATATCCATTTACCATGGAATCTTCGATATTAGATTCATCCCTAGAGCATAATTTCATCTTCATTCGGAAAATTATTATTCCTCACTCTCCAAATCAAGAAATTAATCTTTGATTGGATTTATTAGTTTCATATAAAATCTATCAATTCAAACTTGTTGCGTTCTATCAATATTGTCTCATGATAGTCCTTTGATAATAATATTCTGGGGGATAATCTCATGGAGACACATCTATGTAGTTCTATATTCATGACCATGGTATCCAAGAGGGTCCCCTGATCTCTATCAATAATGGCATGAATGAAGTTGCGATTAGTACAATCATATATGAATGTGATGTCCAGTATTAGACATCGCGGGAACCCAAAATTTTTACTAATGTAGTTTCACAATCAGATTTTTATGTCTCTTATACCCACGATCCATCATGAGTGTTTCTAGAGTTCCACTATTGGTGGTTGAACCATATTCCAGGTGGCCAATGTTTTTCCACATTGTTTCCCTATCTCCCCCACATATTTATCTTGCATATCCTTACCCCAGAGTGTCTTCCATTTTACCACCTCCCAATCTACCTTATCAAATATACCCTTAATTATACCAAAAATCCTCTTGACATTTATCCTACCCTCTACAATGGGGTTTTCCATACTTTCCCATATCTCCCAATAGTATTTTCCTTCTATTTGTGTATCACACCGAAAAAAGGATATCATATTCTCCATTTGATAGATAAAACCCTTTGGAACCATGATTGGGGAGTGGGTATTTAATAGGATATAAGATATCACACTATTGATTAGAATAATTATTCATCCACATAATTACAATGAATTTTATAAGTTATAATTCTGCCCATTTTTTCTCCATTTCCTTATCGATGTATTGGATTTGTGGAATTCTATGGGATACTAGGGCACACAATTACTCCATTGGAAGATGGATTTTTCTTATACCCAATTCACTTTTTAAAAAACCCACCCTTTTTTGAAAGAATCTATTTGAGATGAAGATGTTACTATTTTAATTTTTAACCACATACCCACTCTATTATTATTAATCCTCTAGGATTTCATTCACACCCATGACAGATCTATTACTACCATTCACAATAAAAATTGTATCATCAGAACACATATGTTGAGATATACCATAGGATTGATATCTGGAGTACTATGGAATAATGAAGCCTTCCATAAGGGTATTTTTTTGTTATACCTAATTAGGGAATCCTTTGTAATGATAAAAACAATATGAGAGATTAGACCACCTTTTCAAAATCCCCGAATAGTCCTGAATAATTAAAAACAATTCCCCATAATGGATGTAAAAATCAATGTGGAACTGAAGAATCTAAATAAAAGATCAATCTACCATGTAGACAAACCCATCATGGAGCGAATGCGAATATTCAATATCTATTCCAAACTATCATATGCCTCGTTCTAGTCTAGTTTAATAGAAATATTTGATTCATTATACATTATTTTTTTGATACCAATGATATATTTAACCATCCCTATGTTCTCTGAGATAAAGTGCATATTTATAATTCCATTCTTCTCTTCTTAAATCCTACTGGGCTGATAGACATACAATCTTCTATTGAGTATTCAAGACCAAACATTTTATGAAAAATTACACATACATATTGGTCTGTAGTGATGGATAGAGTGTGGGTTATTAATCATTGGAAGCCTAACCATTTTAGTGGAATAAGAAACTTGAAGATGGTTGAATCATTTGAATAAGTCATTCAATTCTCCCATCAAATCCGTTTTAACCAAATCCCAAGAGGATCTATGAAAGAACATAGAAATCTGTTGGGTCCTGGGTAATTTTCTGGTTTAAGAGACCACGCTGCTTCCAAAATCTCTATATCCTTAATAGTGGATTTCAATAATTCATTAACTGTCCAAGTAAAAATGTTAGAATCGCCTAAAAAATCTCTTCATTCTCCCTCGGGTATCAATATGATAAGTTTTGGTTGGGCTTATCAAGGAGATTAATAATGAAGTGATTATCCATCATTCCTACAATGTCTAGAACTTTAGTGTAGGAACTATCATCCAAACCTGGTGACCATGATTATTTTTATTATAGTATTTTATGGATAATAAATATGATTTTTGAATAATTATTGAGGACTATAAAATAAAATAACTGAATTGAATCATAAGGGATTTAGGTTTTGTTGTACTGATGAATGGGATTAAATTTTATAGGTACTAAAGATAAGGTTCATCATTAATCCTATGCATACACTACCGTATATTGGATATGTATTTTTGAATTATAGGGTTACATCAAATATGAAATGGATATGTCTTATCATTAATAATTTCATTGTGTTACAATATGCCTCTCATCAATTTCACATCCATGAGAAAAATTACATGACTCATCAGTTGAATCTAGAAGTGGTAATTGTTTCGTTAAAAATACGGACAAAATATCTACATGTGGAGGGTGAGATATATATAATTATCAAGAGTTATTGAACTATATATTATTATAGAATGTGTTGAATATACACCAAAGGATATGGTTTTGTTTATTAATTGATTATATGTGTTCCATTAAAAACATCCTTATGATGGAATACAAGTTGGTTGATTCTCTTGGTCCAAAGGACCATGCTAGTTTTTTCATGATAAATATTAAAATATATCTAATAATTCCCTATTTATTGAATATGTATCTGAAAATCATAAATAAATTGGATATATTATAACTATCAATAATTAATCTCCACTCATCGAAGTGTTTTGGGTTTAATGATGAGTAGATCGAAGATATGGAACTAAAGAAAAATGTAAAGAATTTTCTTGAGTATAATAATGATTGAGATAAAATGATAAAGTTTCAGAACCTATTATGTGTCTCATCAAAAGAGTATTTTAAGAAGAATAAGGTTTATGAGTAAAATAGTTCATCATTAATTATTTATTGTAAACAATGATGATATATGAATAAAAAATAATATTTGTCAAAGGAAACCATTAAAAAGGATGTTGTGGAGTATATATATTGACACAAATTATATCAGAATTTTAATTATGAGACAATAATTTATAATGGGATGTTATAATGATTACTTGTAACTAAATCAAAATGGGAAAACATTACCGTGGATTATGTTTATAGGCTACCCAAATTTTCATAAGGAAATAATTTTATTTGGGTTGTATCCAATCACCTAACAAAGTCTGCACATTTCATTACAATTTAAGAATATTTCCCACTTTAATATATTTCCACATTATAAAATTATGAAATGGTAATATTGTATAGGCTTAACCTACTAATCATACTAAATCAATATCCAAGGATTATCTAAACGTTCATGATAAGACATAAACATTTTTTAAATATACATTTTATATTTAACGTTTTGTATCATCTTTAGACACATGGATAGTCTAAGAGAACCATACAAACCCTATAATATATACTATGGTGTTTATATATATATATATATATTTAAAATATGGTTCAAATCATGAACATCATAGAGGATGAGTTTTATTTTAATAATACCCTTCACCATAGAATTTTGATTGATCCTTATTAAACCATATTCAGAGAAAACTGGAAAACTCCAACTTTATAGGAAAAACATAGATAAATAAGTGTGTTAGTACTAGAGTTAGTTTAGGTAATGGAAGGGATGGATAAAACCATTATATGCGAAAGCTGGTTAACTCAAATATGCCATATAAAGTTTTATTAAAATCATCAAGGAGATCTATATTTCAAAGATGGTGATAAGTTATTCCTTGAAATACCTCCTTTGAATAATGTTTTTTGGGAAAATGGCCATGTTGATCCATATAAATGTTATTCAATTTGATAATTTTTTTTATTATGATGGTATTTTATCCCTTGGAACATCTACTATACCTCTATTAGTATCCTGATAGGTTTGACGCATTGTTTTGAGGAAGAAGACACATGATCCTTCACATGTACTAACCTCATAGAATATACTGCTATAGAAATATCTTTCTTATGAGGAATAATAATATAATTTTTTATACAATAATGATAAAGTGATACGAAATAATTCTTCACACTAGGTTTATGTTCTATAAAAGAGTCATAAATTTCATGAAGTTGAATGGGAACTCAAGAATTAGATATGGTATAAGTATCCTAAATTGTTTTAGTAAGAGTGGATTAATTTTTAGGGAAGAATTTTATAAATTGTTAGAATGTAATAGCTGGAACATTTTTTTGATAGATTTAACTATAATTAAATTTAATGTTATTGATAGTTTTCTTTAAAAATAATACATAAATTAAATCAAATATGATATAGTATAGAAATATTATTAAAAAATGTTCCAGTTGTCACACAATTGTTGGATTGGTGGTTATGAATAAGAATAACTAAATTATAAAAATTATTCATAAAAGTTTTCATTAATAATTTTTTTTATAAATTTATTTTAAATTGGGACTATATTTTAAAATTTTAAAATATTACAATTTTATATTAAAATATTTAATGTTAAAAATATTTAATTTTTTTTATATATCATGTGTACCAATCAGTAATGAATGAATATTACGATGAAATATATTTTTATTCACATTTTAGAAAATGAATAATTATTTTTAATTTGAATACAACTATATTATAAGTGAAGAAAAATTGAATTAACTGTGAAAATATATAATATTTTAAAATTTTATTTTTATAGTAGGGAATTTTTTTAATTTTAATAAATTGAATGAAATTGAATTTATTAATATTTTTTTACCAAATATTGAAGATAATATATTCATAAAAATAAACTACGATTAATTGAATGTTCATTACTACTAATAGAATAAGGAATTTTTTTATTCTTAAAAATTAATTCTTATAGATAATATTTTCATCACAATTTAATAAATTATTATAAGACTAATATCTAAAAATATTAAAATAATTATTATAAAATGGATTCAATATTTAGATAAATATTTCTTAAATATAGTAATGAGTTCAATTTCATTTTTTCATTATGAATAATAAAAAAGGGGAAATTTCATTACTGTGGTAAATGTTAAAATGATTAACGAGTGGTTAAACTAAAGTGTAATGGTTAAAAATGGACTCAATTATATTATAAATGAAATGATATTATTATATTTCTCTCATACCTATTTCCATACTCAAACATTATCAAATTTGGATCATATATTCAAAATGAGTGAAGTTAATATATTTTAATATTATTATAAATTAAAATTGGATCACCCCCTCACTTATCAAAAAGATCCTCATATCCACTTTTCCCTATGCATCTTGATATCATTAGCTAAACAAAAATCTTCCCAAATAGTCACCCAACATCCATAACCAAGTATTCAAGGGGATTTCCCTACCAAAATACTCATCGAATAAACCTTAAGGTTATTTTCAAAGAAGGGTACTTGAATAATATTGTACCTAACTGCAAACAATGTAATATAGGACATGAGGTAAGGGTTTAGGTTAAAATAAACTTTCATTTTAGTATATTCTATGTGAAATATCATTTAAGGAAATTATATAATCCTTATATATTAATCATTATCTATTTTAATATCCAATGATTATTCTTACGATTTTCAACTATTTGAACCACATTACTACAATTTTAATATAATACGGTTAATATATTTTTATTTAAAAAAAATTTATTTCCATTTTGTTCAAAGAATTTTTTATTTCACGTATATGTTCTTTATAAATATTAACGAATATTTTTAAAACATATTTTTTTGGATGTTTATTTTCTTAACTTTTACTCTCATTATTAAGGATTTAATGGAATATTTCAAAAATATTACATATGACCCACTTTTGACTATTCATAAAAGTGAGAAATGAATGTTATATTTTAACATATAAGGATTGAATAACATTTCCATTAATCATGAAAATTATTATATTTTATGATCTAATTAATATTTTCTATATCATTATTCAAATAATACAGTTTTATCAATATTATTGAAATGATTCTTTAATCATACCGAAAAAAGATTTATTACTATTGTTTCAAATATATATTCATATTATTTTCTAATAGCATGTCCATCCCCGTTTAAAATACATTAAGGAATTATAATCATCACAAGGTATTTGTCCTTATGATTGCATCTACTTTCCTTCTCTTGTTGTCTTATATATTTGATATTTAATAGATTATTCTATGATTTTTTTATTTCCCATGGGTAAAATAATTTATGACAAAATTGTTATGTAATATATTTTCCATGAAATATTTTATCATGAATGTTTTTGAATTATTGTTGGATACTTGGTTATGTTTTTCATAATTTGATAATATGGCCTACCATTTTATATTATTTTAATGCATTGGTAACTGATTTATATCCCTTGATATAACTATGCTATACATGAAACTAAATTTATATCCAAGAAATTATGATTATAATTGTTCATATATTGACAAGTTCTTAATTTTATACATGTTCCCCATTTCATATTGATTCATTTGTTATGGGGACTTTATTATTTGACATTAATATGATGAGTGGACATATTATTATTTATAAATGTTCAAAATGGAATTATTTCCAATTTCTATTAATGGGAATATTTCTTGTCATAAATTCTAATGTTATTATCTATCAGTCATGATTTTTAATTCACTACTATAGACATGTCTTATAAATGGATAAAATTCTTATGTCATGCTCATTATTTTTTATCTTAAAATACCGGGTATGAATTTTTTAAGATATTAAATTGTCCTCAAACCATTGTTAATTTTTTATGCTCACATAATACAATTGATTGATATTTCATATGATTACCTTTAAATATAATATAAGATCACTTATTCTAATGTATCAAAATTAAAATTGTTAATAAAAATTATATTATGCATCATAAGCCCACGAGGGTACAATATATGAAGAATTTTTTTGGAGATATTGAATATACTTCATGAAAATAATTTATTTATGTATCTATTACTAAACGAAACTAAATATTATTGTGAAAAGGAATAATATTATTCTGAAATATATTGACTATTCATAAAAAATATTTAATATTTATATATGAAATGATCATATTTTTATAGAAATAAGTTTTTAAAATTTTCACCATCATAAGGAAGTGGTAATGTAAATTATTTGAATTTATTTTTATTGTTTTTGTTGTAGAATGTGGAATAAAAATTTTGTTTTGATTATTCTATATGATTATACAAATATAAGAATTTATATTATCGTTCATTGGTTTAGTAATACAATGATGTTAGTTGTGAAATAGTGTCATATTTTCCTAATATATAGAAATTTAATAATGTAAATAATTAAATTAAATATTTTTTAATTGTATGTATATTTTTATAATGTTGTAAATAAATATTGAAAAATATTAACTGATTAATTCCATAATAATAATAATAATAATAATAATAATCCTATCAATGAATATATAACTAATTAATTATATATATTGGTGAAATATATTATAAGTTATTTTTGAAAAAATATTATGAAAATATTTTTTTTAATTTTTCAAATTGTAGGTAACATATTCATGTTATAAATAAATGGTGTGGAATTAGATAATACTTATGAAATGGAAATAAGGTTATGGTATATTATTCAAGGAATTTCATGCATAAACATTTCATCTTTTGGTTGAATTTTTAATTCATAAAATTTTGATCCACATCATAATAGAAAAGGATTAGAGTGTTTCAAGAATATATATAAAGACATATTATATCATGAATTATGTTCAACCAAAACCTTATATATATACCCGAACATTAATCCTTATTTGAATACCCTCATTGAATTTCTTCATATCCTAGGAAAAGGGAACATAAGAGAGGTTGATCTTTGAATCATAGTATGTATAAGAATGGGAGATATCAATAGATAATCATTAAAAATAATCGGACAAACATATTTTTATAACACCATGAAAAAAATGTAAAAAATTTCTACTCAATCAAACAAATATCCTATATATGAGTTAAGGCATAAACATTTCTCATTTTAAAAGAGATGAATCATAAGAATGATAAATCATCATAACATAATCATCAACAATAAGTAAATGTCATAAATTCTTTTATCCATCATAATTATATAAAATAATTCATAATCCAAATTTAACCACCACGACCAAAATATTTGGAATCAAAACATGTTTCTCATAGTGGATATAGTACATTAAATTGTTTCGAATAATGATTCAATAACTTCGACTTGTTTCCCATAACCATCTCATTAG
Source organism: Viscum album (assembly GCA_963277665.1). Taxonomy (NCBI): domain Eukaryota; kingdom Viridiplantae; phylum Streptophyta; class Magnoliopsida; order Santalales; family Viscaceae; genus Viscum; species Viscum album. The sequence continues at coordinate 1,150,021,070 of OY728148.1, forward strand.
ATATAATAAATTACCAAATTCATTAGAGGGATATATAGTCCCCACCCATCTCATAACGATGCCCATATGTATGTGCGCCAAAATATCATAAAGCATACATCACATCAAACTATATGAATTGAAATTGGTTCATTATTTCATTAAATAATATAATAACTCATGAGAATGGGTTTCCTAACATCTCATTATAATATACATAAACAATATAGAGAAATATAAAAATTAATCATTATATAAAATCCCCATTATGAAATTAGAAACACCAATGGTTGTTGTTTTCTATGAAGTGAAATATTATTAAATGTTCAATAAAATATTCCTTAATAAAATAACCTTCTTATTTGAAAATAAAAATTTAAAAACTAAAAATATCAAAAAAATTATTGAAATTCTATTCTTTAATAATATTCATGGATATTATTAAATGATTATTCATAAAATCAATTCATTTCATATAAGTTAAAAGTAAACATACATTTCTTATTTTTGAAAAATAATCGAAAAAATAACTCATTCAAAAAATGGTAAGAAGATTCCTTGTAAAAAGTAATTTAAAATGTAAACTAATGGAAATAATAACAATAAAATATAATTATGTAATCATAAAATCATTCTTGAAAACAGTTTTATAAAATATTGTTATGTATGAGAAATGATATTAGATTGAATAGAGAAATAATGTCTATTTTCCTTAAGGAGACTATTTTGATCTATTAAAAAATTAAAAAGATAAATATTTAAAAAATAATTACCATATTAATAAATAATAAATGGAGAATAAATTTAATTGGATTCATTAAAAAGGAATTATATAATTTTCTCAATGGAAATTCATGAATAAATAATATCAATTGAAATATGATAGAAAGCTATATACATTAACTCAAATTTCAACATTCCTAATTCACATTCAAACATCATGTATAATAAATATAGATTCATTAGAAATATATTATAGACCGATATTTATATCTATCATAACATGTACGATTTATTTAATAAATATTATAACATTTTTAAAAAAAATTATCTTAAAATCATTGTTCTCGGTGGTCACTGCTACTTTTTGCAAGAATATTTCAGTTTGATTGTCCCAGTGCTTATACATTAATCAGAGTTCCATTATTTAAATAAATAAAATCATGGTATAAAAAACATTTTTATTAATTATATACATATTTATAATCATTAATAATAATTACATATAGATAAATGAATTACAATATTCATGGAGCCGGTAGGTTGTACATATACATTAATGATGTTTTTATATTTCGATGGAAGGGTTGAATGGAAGATAAAAAATAGATAAATATTCCATGAACATTATTATATCATATATATCCTGTAAATAATCATATATATCAATATTTCCATCAAATTATACTATATCTAAAAAGAAGTTATATCAATTTGTGGAGGTGGTAGTCAACATGAATGCATAAGTGAAATTATCATTTTCCAAAAGATTGTAAGGAAAAAAGTTATATCTAACATTATGAAAAAAATATTATAATTATTAAATAAATATTATATATATACTTTAAGAATATAATAAAAATAGTCCATGAAATATTACAAAGGAAAATGAATAGTATCGTTATGAAGAGAGGGTAAGCTGTATCTAAGGAATATAGATAGGTTCACTTCCCATTTGAGGGAAAAGTGTATTGATAATGGTGATTTGATTATTATAATAATATTTCATTTATTATTTATAAACAATTTATTATTTTATGTTGTATGAAAAAGATTTATAGGACAAAAAGATGATGTAAAAAAGAAACTACCAGTTAACATGATTACCTCGTCCTGGAAATGACTCATTTACATATCATTTTTAGTATCTAAGGGTGGGTGTTTAGAGATTAAGGGATCATATATAAATTTTATAAAAAATATTAGAATGTATTTGGAAAGGATATGGTAAATATACAATGTTAAATGTTGTGTGAACAAGTTGGGGAGGAGAATCCCATTTATAATTCAGGTGAGATCTAGTTTTGGACTTTCTTAAAATTTTAAATCATAATAAAGTAATTATCAATTAAAATTTTATAAAAAGGAAATGGACATAAATATAAAATATTATATGACGGTAATTCCATCATTAAATAAAATTTTTATATTACTTGGTGTCATTTGAAACATCATCTTATTTTAACTACTCCGTAAAACAATTTTATCCTTATCCTCTATAACAAATTTATCAACCTTATGGACATTAAATTTAACATATAAATTGAAAACATTGTCATAAATGTCCATGTCGTGGCATTATAAATATTATATTATATTCCTTGTCCTCGTTGACTATTCTTATTATTTCTAAATTTTTTAATAAAATAATATTTTGAAAAAGTCTTATTAATGTCCATTTTGACACTATTTATTTAATTTGAAAAAAAATTAATGAAATTATTTAATTAAAATTAAATAATTTAAATAAATAATATGCCATATATTCTTTGAATTTATTAGAAAACATTAAAACAGTCAAATTATATCACATTTAATATTTTTAATATAATTTATTTAATTTTTTCATTAATTAAACAAAAAATAATTTGGTGTTCCCTATGAATTTATGGTAATTTTATTATACCTAAAAATATAAATAAATTAAAAAAATAAAAATTTGTTGATTATTATTAAAATATTTAATTGTATTCATTAATTACTAAATGTTATCCATACATGGATAGATAAAAGATATTTAACACCAAAATTGTGACATTTTGTAAATAACATAGATTTAAATAATATATTGATAATTTTCATGGACAATTATCCATTAAAAAATAAATTATAGACTATAGTGATAAGGGATTAATTATATTCATTAAATATTATTTAGGATTAATATGTATGGAATTATCACACAGTGTTAAACTTGATTAACCTAATTTAACCATTACCAAGGTGAAAAAACTTATCAAAGCTACTATTCGTATTGACGAAAATTAAAAAGGGCCAATTTAACAAATTTTAACCTCATGACTCTAAATATCGAAAAATTATTATCAAATTTAATACAAATAATTGTAATTATATACACTTAATATATGTGTGAATAATATGATAATGAATTATTTTTTAGCATAAAAAGTGGTTTATTTTAATATCATCCTTAGATAATGTTAGATAATGTATAGATTTTATTATTGAATATAAAATATATAGTTATAATTGAAATTATTCAACAATACCGATTAATTTAATTTCTGAATAAAATAAATAATTTCATGCAAAAAATAATTTCATTAGTAAGACATCACTTTTATTTCTACTTAATGTTTTATTATCAATTCAAATTATTTGATTACTAGGGAATTCATTTTATAAATTTGTAAACCTTTTATCTTTTTGAATTTGTATAGTAAAATTTATACCCAATAATCTATTGGTTTGGATATATCCGTAATATAATAATATTATAATAGTATATCGATGTTCGGTTAAACTCATTTGTTTCATGTAATAATAATTATTGTTGAAATAAAATTATTTAAAGGGAAATTATATTTCCAAAATCACGATTTCTAACCTTCTAACCGATATAAAATTAGTTTTCTGTCAAAATCCATCTATCTAATACTACCAAATAATTTATATCTATTTCAGTAAATTCTATGGATCCCTTACAGATTCTTTGAATTTACGGTTTCTCTTGAGTTCTCTAAGAAAGAGAGTATCCTTACTTCATATTACATTATCTGTATAATCCGATATTTGTAATGGGTTTTCTTCATGAAAATGATCATGATCATTTTCAATTAACAATGAATTTAATACATTCAAAGGATTGGGTATGTAATTCCAAATTATAGGCTGAAAACATCATTAAATTTAGAGACATTCGGTGGAAATGTTAAGAAATAAACAATCATTACTACTCGATTAAGAATATAAAAGGGGAAAATATAACATGGGATCAATATTGATTTATTAATGAATATCAAACCTTATAAATGGAAAAATTCATAGAAAAAGTACCTCACCAGCATGAAATTCTATATCACATTGATTGTTGTCTACATAACACTAATATTGACTCTTAGCTGCCTTGATGTGTTGCTGAATAGTTAAAACATTCATTTCCATTTGTGGAGGTATATCAGGTCCCAAAATCATTATTTCTATAATTGCATCCTATAAAGTAGTAGTTATAAACTTATTTCTATAGTGGGTATCCTAAGGATCCATCTGAACTGTTCTGCGAATGCTTTTTTAGTTTGAAAACAAAACTAGAGGAAGGGGTTGATCCCAAATTACAATGATAACTATAGAAAAAAATCTCATCATATCCTATAGTGTTTGAATGAATCTATCTAACTAAAAATCTATTTTTTGTTGATAAAACATCCATAATCTCAACTATATATCCTGATCATGCTAAGGACAACCCTATAACATCACGGTAAATCTCAGATACTGAACAGATGCAATATAAAGTGTTATTCGACATTAGCATACCACTTATGTAACATATAGTCTCTAAATATAATCTAGAGAGAAATATAATATGATAGTAATTAATTGTGTTTAATTTTTAAGTTGATTTACTATAACTCATATAACATTATGTCAATTATCTTTTTATTGGGATTCTGACTACCAAATCCATGGTGATGTTTTTCCCATTTCAATTATAGCATGGATTACGGTGATAACATCCATATAAAATTATGTCTCTCACCCTTAAATTACTGTAATAACAATAAATGAGATAAATATTATGTAATATAAATCTTTATGTTTTACAATAGGAAATTCTCTTTTCGTTCAGTACACATCATTGTAATTCTAGAATTAATAGTGATTGATGAACAATGAATCCCATTCAATACAACCTCTATAAAATATGTTATTGGTGCGACATATATGTTTTATATACCATATAATTCCCTAAAAATCATGGTTGAACGTGGGAAGATTCCTCACCTTCTTTTATAGCTCCACATCTTCATTTTTCACCACCTAAATCCACACATGAATAGATGGTCGAGAATTAATTTTTGAAATATACTATTTCTCACATTCCTTCATGATATATTGATCTATCAATTCCATATTTAGGTATATTGGGTATTTTATGATACTCATACTATATTGGCTATCATGTTCCTTTCAACTCAAAGAACATTCCTCAATTTGTTCCATTCTATGGTGGTAATTTATTGAGTATTCACAATCTTTAGTAAGCTCTATCCATCTTCTCTAGTTCTTATTCAAATTTTTTCTGAGTGATTATATAGTTTAATATTTTATGATTATTATATATACAATAACCATTTATTTTTAATGAAACTTTTTATATATCATTATTGAAAAAATAACCTTAGATGTATCCAATTCATGAGTTCGGTAATTTTGCCCATGAGTCATCAATTTACCTGACCCATAAAATATTAATAAACTTTTTCATTCAATAATATATTAATATTGTCTCACATAAAATTACATAAACCAAGAGAGAAACATTATGAAGACCAAATTTTCATGTGGTAAATTTTTAATAATGATTTCCCTTAATCTCGGTCTCTAATAAAATTCTAAAGTTATAATCATGAACATATAATCTATATAAATATAAAAATATATTATCTATAAACACTACCACAAACTAATCAATTAAATATCTAAAAAATCAATTCATTTAATCAATTAAGATAGTAAGGGTATTAATAATACTAAAAGTAATCACTATGAATTCATATTTTCCATACCATTTACATAATTCCATCCTGGGTATATCATATTCCATGAATCTAAATTGATGAAATCAAGAATGTTGTTCAACCATGGAAAATTATTGAGATCCATATAATTGATTAAATAAGACTTCAAGTTTTCGGAGTGAATATTTTTTCATGATAGTGACCTAGTTATGTTACTGATAATCAATACAATGAAGTATTAACCCATAATTAATATTGATAAAAATAATAGGATCACCCTGTGGTGAGTTACTAGGATCTATAAATCACTTATAATGAATCTGTTAGAGTTTCTTCTTCAATTTCGGAAACTAAATTTGGGTTATTTTATAAGAGTCATTTAAATAAGAATAGAACCAAGTGTGACTTTTTTGGAAAACAGTACTTCATAGTAGAAGTTAGGAAAAGTAACTCTTCTGTAAAGACATTAAAAAAATGTTATACAATAACTGTCTAGTAATTTTTTTGTTTCTCCCCAACCAAATGAGATATATACCACTCATGGATAGGAAATTAATAACTACGTAATGGAAATAAAATCCATTGGCTGGTTATATTCATCCTCACATCAAATAAAAATCTTATGTTCTTTTGAAATATGAATTTTTACCTTCTTACCATATTATTTGATTTTGGAACCATATAAAAGAGGAAAATGCATTCCAGGAATCACATCAAATTCATCTAATGGTATAATCACAAGATGTTCAGAATGTATGATCCCACAAACAACATTGGGAGAGAAAATATATACTTGATATGTGTATATCATATTATTTTAGGATTTCATAGCTTTGTCAACATCTAATCATTGTGGTGATACTGTGATACCCTTAGAAAAATCCATATATAAAAAACTATTGGGTAGATCCATAATCTAATAAGATTCCCCTTATTCTTCAGTTTATAATAAGTTTACATTTCACCCCATAATTCCTTTAACCCACTTCATCAGTCGTGATCATATGATATTTCCATTTTTCATTAGGATTAATAGTTTTCTAACACTGATAATAAAAAACTATCATATACAAGAAATGGATGGAATAATTCCCATCTTCGTTCAATTTCAGTATTAGTTCATTGGTGGTGCATTAGTTGGTTTGACCGTTTCCTTAATTTCATTAACTAGAATAATCATACCATTTTGATAGAAATGGGCTATATGACCCAGCTTTCCAGAATTAAAGCATCTCCCTGTTCTATTAAGGATATTCCCATGATATTTCTTATGACGTCATAACCTTGGGTCCACAGTATGGTGACCTGAGCTTTTTCGTTATGTGACCTCGGGCACTTCTCTCGAAACACCAAATGCATCCAACTAGAAGTGTGGGTCCAATATATTTCATAAGAATAATATACCATCTTTATCAGAGAATCTCGAATTTGGAAATGAATATACATATAACCAAGATAATACAATTACCAATAATCTTCCATAATCAACATAATACCATGAATCACATGATGAACTCAAAACATGTAAACAATAAGTAAATTCAAAGATTTAAATATTCCATGTCATGTTAGTGTAATGTGTATACACAAAAACCAAAATAAAGGCTCATTGAAAACTCCCATATAGAACATAACATCATGTCTTGTTCCTTAATCCATGATGCATCTTGTATCCTAACTCAACCATCTAACAAAGGTCTCTATCACTTAATATATTCTCTAAACATTAAATCTTTTTAGGGACTAATCAGTTTTCCCATGTAGGGTGTGATTAAAAATTAGTAGGGAACAACTATTGACATCTGTGGAAATATTCAGTCTATAACAGTCTATGTAGTTGTATAAATAATAAAAACCATAGTAAATAGGGCTGAGAGTTAATTATTTTTCAACTGACTATATAGGCCCTCAGGATCACAATGACACCTATACAAATAATACTTACATCATCCCCTATTTAATATTGATCCATGTACCTTTGGAATGTCACATATTATTCATTAATGAGATTTCCTTATTGATTTAATTACAATTTAATTTCTGTTATCTCAGAACATCAATCCATATACAAATATGTTGGTTATTTCAAACATATATCTAATGAAAATAGCTTTGGCCCCTAAATAATTAGTAGGAGCACCATGGGTATTTATATTATTTGTACCTATCCCCCAACATCTAGTTATTTGGATAATCACTCTCTTTCCCACACATTGTTGTTTGAATTCATTCTTTGAGGATCTAGAGCATCATTTGGGAACCCCATGGGTATTTGGTGCATGAGTCCCAAACCCACAAAACATTTATAAATCAATAGAAAATATCACATATATCACATTCATATCAACATTAAATATCAATAATTATCTATTTAGTTATTCTAATCATGGTGAACCATTTCTTCTAACCATCACAACCATGGTTCTTTACATTATTCCAAAGGAAAAACATAACAATACACAATTTAACCATTTATAAACAGTAATTAACATTTATTTAACTCCAAAAAAATAAAAAATTAATTCCTTTAAATCCCACTATCAACCATGAGATAAGGATTTAGTTCAATTTCCATTAACACTTTATTCCCCTATTTAAAATTCATAAATCATCATATCATGTGTAATGGAAACACACCATGGGATTCCAACAAGTCCAATATCAATTTACTAATGATTACAACAGGATGTGTGAAGGGTCTCACAACACATATGACTAAAATCATTATTTAAAAATTAAATGGAATGCCCCAAAATAAAAAAGGAGTGGATAAATTATACAAACATGATCATTGTCAATACTATGGTAATTAACAATTATACTACCAACCTCAAGGTAGTTAATGAAATCTCACCAAATATTATTCCCACAATTGATGTAGAATGATAAAAATAAAATAAAAGTGGAGATATATGATCAAAATATAGGATCAAAGATCAAATGAAATAAGATCCATAAAAATCTATATCTAAACCGTAAATAACAGAGTAAAAAAACAAACCTCTCCAAAGGGGAAGATAAATGAGAGAAAGATCAATCTAAATGAGGAAGATAATATCTTACCAGATATCTAATATTCTTCTACCAATTTTGTTGATTCAAAAAAGATTGTATTATAGGAGACATGAAACACTCTCTAGAGCATAACAATCCTTATAAATCATCTTATCTTGAAATATAAGAATTAAGGATATAAAACAGGGGTATATGAATTTTTAATCGAATTTAGAGGGGTTTAAAATCCCATGTGTGTGGTTTCATGGGTGGCTATAGGGTTTTCAAAACCATTCTACATAAACATGTGAAAACCATAAAAATTCCCTTTTTTTGAGGGTGCATGTATTTGGGAGGGAGGCCACACTATTTTGAGAAAATGTGTTCCACCTCTTATGGATTTAAAAATGAGTGCATGGTGTCTTGGGGAAAACCACATGGTTTTTCATAACTGATGTGTCTCTATTTTTACATTGTTTTGCCACATATTTTATTTAATTTTTATCAATTTAATTAATTATTTTGAAACTTTTTAATAAATAATGGATGTTTTGTAATTTTATCACTAAATCTATTAAATAATCATTTTTTATAATTAAATACGTGTTTTTAGCCTTTTTTGTCTATATAATTATTCTATATACTAATCAAATTTCTAGTTAGATCATCGTTATTTTTGATATTTATTAAATTCTCTAAAATAATTATTATTTAGTTTATATCTTTATTTTCTTCAATCTAATCGAGTGTTTAATTTAAGACTTTTCCATTTAATTATGATTTATTTAAATAAATTAACATTAGTTTTTAATTGGATTAATTATTCTACTAAGTTATGTGTTGAAGTTAATGTTTAATAAAATAATAATTTTTTAATGTTAAGTTTCATTTTAGAATCTAACTAATTAACTTTATCGTTTAATAACTTTAGTTAATTATAATTATTGTAATTTTATGTTCGCAGTTAATTAATTTTAGGTGTTCTGAATTTGTTTAGACATAAATTAAATTCATTTTAACTTTTATTTTCTTATTTAATAATTAGTCTTTTTTATTTTTAGTTTGTTAAATAATCTGGTTAGTTTTTAGTTATAGTTATTTATTTATTCTTTATCAATTAATTTAATTTTACTTTTAATTTAGTTAATTAATGTTTTATTCATTATAAATTTTGTTGTAAATTAATATTTATTTTTAATGTTTTTAGTTTTGTACTATCGTTGAGTGACACACCGATTCTTTGTCTCACCGATCTTTTAATAGACCAAAGATTTCTTTTTAACTATCTGTGGGTCGTCACAACGATGTTGCGACGCGTCGAATCTTCCATCGGTTTCTCTCTCTCCTTTTAAAATATCAGTGAGATGTTACTTATTTTCCATCGGTGTGTCACACACCGGTACTTGTTTTTATTTTATCTAATGGCTTAACAAGGCACACCGATGTTATTTGGCACTGTTTAATTCTTTCATCAATGAGTTTGGATTTTGTTTTCAATGTTCGGTGTGTCATCGACACACCGATCTCCCAAAACATCCATCGGTTTCACGTCATACCGATTAATATATGTTTTATCTATCGGTTTATCATTTAATTTAACTATAGGTGAGTCAATGACTCACCGATCCATTACCTCATCATCAGTTTCACATCATGCCGATTTCTTTTTAATTTTATAATTGCCGGTGTTTTATTTTTCGGTGAGTCATCACTAACCATTTTATTTATTTATTTTTCCGCTGCTACCGAGTCCCTATTTAACTATCGGTTTCACAATTCTTCATTACCCCATCGGTCTCTCATTTTTCCACGCACTCACCATTAGTTTATTATTTTCACACTTATGGTATCTGGTCTATTATTACTATCGGTGAGTCGTAACACACCGATCCTCCAACCTTGCGACTCAACGATCCCATCTTGCCTCGCGAGACACCAATTCATTCTTTCTATCTCTCTCACCCTCCATTTCCTTTTCTAATACCGATCCTCAACGGTCTCACCGTTACTCAATAACCCTTCAACCTCACTGTCACCCATTGCAAAACCACGCAACCCAAATCACACAATAAAATTTCACAAAAAAAAATCAGCGGACTGAAACAGAGAATCTAGAAGTTGAGGCCATGGCGCATCTGAAGGAAGAATCTTAGCCAAGACCAGTGCAACACCTTGTTCAGCTGTAGATGAAGAGAGAAATAGACGCCACGCCGCGTTATAGCCAAGGGAAAGTCGGACCATCGTTGGGGCTGAGTTCACCAGAGGAGAAATACGGGTTGAGGAGATCTGCTGCTATTGGTCGGGAGAAGCATTACTAGAGCATGGTAGATATTGGAACTCACCGAATCCACCACAAGCTGAAGCTGCCGCTTTCCACGATAAAATATGAACCAGTGCATGGTGATCATAGACTGAGCCAGGGCCATAAAATTAGAGCCGCGCTGAGGGAGGAGAGACATCTGCCACATGAGGAGAGATGTTGCGCTGTGTAGTTGAAGCCAAGATGAGAGAAGATGTCGCTGCTAGCTGGATAGGAGGGCTTCCGCGCTACGCTACTAGAGGACGATCAATTTTCTATACACTATTGTAGCACCGATTTTTGAGGAGCTAGAGTCGTCGATCTAGTCATGACGAAGAAGCCGCCACCGGCTTGGAGAAGAAACCCGAAAACCTCCTCCCTCAGTGCGCCGAAATTGGGGGAGGAGAAGAGAAGATAAAATTATAATAATAATAGTAATAATAATAATAATAATCAAATATTGTAACAATAAAATTAAATTCAAAAGAAAAAAGGAAAGAAAAAGAAAAAGTTAAGGTAAATTTTAATCTTTAATAAGTCAAATTAATAGAAAAAATTAATAAAATTAATAAACTTAAACAATCATAATATTAATAACAAAATAAATTATAAATTATGTTACAAAGATAAATTAATACTGAGTGTTAATAATAAGTTAGTAATAACTAAATATATTGTTTATAGTATAAGTTATTTAATTAATAATAATTACAAATAAATTAAAAAACATACTTATTAATTTAAAAATACTTTAAACTTAAGTAATAATTTTAATTACTAAATTAAAATTAACTAATTAATTAATTAATCTAACAATTTAATTTCTTTAATAGTAATAATTAAATAATTAATACAATCTAAAATATAATCTTAATTATTTATATTTGTTATTAATTTTTAATGACTTAGCTAGAAAAATTGATAAAATTAATAACATAGTATTTATATTTATTTACCTAATTAAGTTAATAAATTTTTAATTAAATTATATTTTACCATAGTAATATTTAGTGGATAATTGTATAAATAATATAAATGTAAATAATTATCAATTAACATTATTTAACTATTAACGAGTTAAAATAACACATAACTTTAAAATTAGTAATTTTTCATTCAGTTTTTTTGTTTTTATTTATTTTTCCATTCTAACTTTTTAGGTTCATTCAAGGGACTTAAAAGCATCCAGGTACATGCTTCTAATTCAGTGGGAGTTAGTTACAAGGGAAATTCTAGCATGATGTGCTTGTCGCAAAAAAAAACGCACATTTTGCAGTGTGTGAGTGAAGAACATTAAAGTCGGTGGAAGCTTGTAGTGATGTTAGCTCATGACAGCAGGGTACTTAAAGAATAGTAGTAGAAGAATTTATGGGACTCTCATTCGAATTCCACAACACCCAATTCCAAAGCAAAACTCCCAGGAGACACCAAGACTAATACTGGAGACTTGGAGTTGCAGGAGCAAAGCAGCAGTACACGATCTTCATTCTCAGGGGGAGGATCGGTCTTCCTCTATTTTTATATGTTTTACATTTTACTTGCAACTGATATGTTGTAAATGATCTTAGCTTAATTTCTTTTTATCGAGAGTTTGGATACTTATTGGTTGAAACTTGTATCTTCAACTGATTTCTTCAAATGAGAATATGATTCTTTTGGCGAGATTGAATCAGGTTCTTGAACATAAAAATTGAATTAACACCATTAAGAACATAATTATAAATCAATGATCTTTTGGTGAGATATATCATCGAGAAATTTCATCAGACATTTGAATTCAAACTAAAGAAACTTTTCATGAAATATCTTTCTGTTGTTATCTTAAAATCAAACGGTTGTATGTGGTTATAGAAGTGGTGAACTTCGGGAGCTATAATACAGAGTGTTAATTCATCTGGAGAGGCAGGATTAATTCCTCGTTTTTAGGGTTTGTATTTATTCAAATAAAGATTATTAATTTAAGCCATTAAGGATCAAATATCTCGAGAAAACGTTTGATCTACCCTCAGCACTCCTGTTTCCTTCTTAGTTATTTTTATATTCCATTGTTTCATTCTTGCTGTGTCATTTCCAGTATAGGTGATACATAATTTCCAACTAGTTTCATACTTCTTAATTATAATAATAATTAAAAAAATGAAAAGTAAGAAATTCCTACCTCACTACTGACAATAGTGAGGTTTTTAGTTTAAAAACCATAGATTTCTTGTCTTCCTTCTCTGTGGATCGACCCTGCACCACTGTTCTAGTGTAGGTAAATAAATGAAATTTTGAGGGTCGTGACGACCTCCAGATTTGTTCAAAATTTGGCATCATTGTTGGGGAAAGCACACACTAAGAGTCTAAGGATAGAAAAAATAAATAAAAAAATCATTTAAAAAATCTGTTTAAAAAAAACATTGAACTGGAACCTCGTACTTTTGTTGAACATTAAAAATATGTATCAATTGTTAAAATTCATTTGTTTAAAATCACCTATTTTTAGTTTAAAAAAATGGACCATTATGAGGATTGGAATCACTAACATGAGCCATTTTGTGTATGTTGTGGCTGTTATAGGCACACTGCCTGGCAGTGTGTTTATAGCCAGCCACAATGAGATTTTTACATTGAAAAAAATAAAAACATGATTATAGTCAGGACATCCTAGCTAAAATTGACCGAATTGATTCTAAACAAGATGCTAGGGTGGAACTAATTAACAATTGGTTAACTCAAACCCATGAAATTCAAATTAGATATTCTTAATAGCGAGATAAAAAACGAAAAATATTGGAAATCATGATCTTGGAATTACAAAAAAGGGTTAAAGAAAAAAAAGAATATGAAGAAAAAGAAAAAGGAAATGTCTTTAAAATATTTGAAAATCAAGTGGAAGAAGAGTGTGACTATGAGACTGGAAAACAACACTTTATTTCTGAATAATCTGATACTGTTGAACCAAATTTGGAAATAATTGACTCAAAAATTCAGGAAAACAACATTGAAATTCCAATAAAGTGTTTTAAGGGAGTTGAGTGGGAAAATTTTTAAACTGAATTAAAACAGATTGAAAAAGAATTCCCAGTTCTCTTAATAATTCCTACTTTAGAGAAAAATCACTGTTTCAGATGTTTTGAAAAGGAAGTCACTCAGGTAGAAGAGAAACTTGAGAATAAATTTTTGAATGTTAAAAACTATTCACCCAAATTTTATGACATTGTGAATACTAAACCTGAACTAGAAATTGGGAACACTCTGGAAGAGAACATTAAACTGTAAATAACATAATCTAAAATATATGAACCTAAACTAAACACTACCCCTTCATATTTTGAACCTGTAAACCCAATAATCTTTGAAATTGAGTTGGATGATGAGAAAAAGGGAATGATGTTTGAAGAAAGTCTAACAGATGAGATCTTATTTCCCTATTCTCATTATAACCACCTTTGTGAAACTATATGTCATGAAATGACAAGTAGTCATAACCAAATTGAGGAGAATTTTCATAACTTGAACATTCTGAAAATTGAATCTACTGAAACTGAATTGTACAATTCTTCTTCTGAAATTGAATTGCAACACTCAAATGACATGGTTTTAGAAAGTGATCATTTTGAATTTGAACTTGAAAGAGAGTTAGAACACAAATTAGATGATGGTTGCAAAATTTATTTGATAGAAGCAGTAGATGTTCAGTGAGAGTTAACAGATGAGGATCTTTTGAAAGAGATTTACAACATGGTTAAACCTGAATTTACTACTGTTCAAATAAATTCTATTCCCTGTTTTTCACTTCCATCCTCTATTATGAAGGGTGTTGAGTCTTTTTGTGATAATGATAGTAGTCTACAGGAGGAATTAGAATTGGGTTCCATTGTACATGATTCTATTCAGCACTCTATTGAATCTCTTCTTGAAACTACTATTCATTATTCAACCATTTGCACCCTTGAATTTGAACCTATTAGTGTTGAGGTTAAAAGGGATAGATTTGAGGTCAATGATAAACCCTTTGAAGCACCTTGTACTATGTTTTCACATCATGTTAACACAACTACTGATAACTCTGAAACAATTCTCGAAGTGGACAACACTATACCCATTACCGTTAAAGGGTGCTTCTTATGGGTTATTCCAGGCTATTAGAGTTTAGTTTCAGTTGTGTAAAGTTTTTATTCCCACCTAATTAAACATTTTATTAAAAGCAAATGGGTCAAGCACATGTGGTGGTTTCTATTGAGGAAACTACATCCACCTAGTGACTATGGTTAGTTCTAGGTGAGTCCAGCTGGGGACTATAAATCTAGCGCTGTATGGGAGGCCACCCAAGGTTGTTGTTCTGTTAATAAATAAAACTTGTTATTAAACAATATCTAACTGAATACTTTAAATTCAGTGCATCATGGGATTCAACACATACGTCTTTTTGTGTTTACTTTTGTATATTTCTTGTTTTATTTTGAATAAAGTCATGTTGTGTTGCCTTCTGTATGAACTATATCTGCTGGATTTTTTTTCCGGGTCGTCATTCTTTGTGTTTTCTGGATGATGCTGCTTGTGTCGGTAAATGGAGTGGAATTCCCATACTGATGGATTGATGGTAAAAAAATTAAGTCAGGGAAGTATCTTACTGTTAAATTCTGTTTCTTGTTTCTTCTCCTTAATGCCTTGCTGAAAATCTGTTGCATTTATTAGAATAAAATCATGCTACATGTCACTAAGTTGAATTGAAAAATTCTGCATGTACATCATTTTTATAAACTAAAATTCATTGTTTAAAATCATTCACTTCTAGGAATTATGTGTGGGGGAGTACATGTTGTTGGTCTTTTGAATCCGCTTTGGGTTGGGGTGTTTAGCATGAACTTTGTCAGATTTTTTGAATATCTAACTGAATAAATTTTTCTAAAATTTTATTCACCCCAATTAATTGTGCACTCACAAGTTAAAAGCCTTGTTTGAACTTTAATGGAGATCCATTTATTTTTCTCGACACCAATGTTAATGTTTGTACTTTTTAATGAACCTGTTGATTATTTATTCATTGGGGAAAAAATATTTTTGAACTTCATTGAGACCCTTTATACATGTCATTAATCTACTTAATTGAAAATCTGTTTTGAACCTTTATTGTTTAATTCTTATTCTTCATATTTTGAAGTCAACATTGGGGAAAAAGTTGGGTTTTATGTGTGAGGGAGGGGGTCAATTTTTGACTGTGCTAAACTGTGTTTAATTGAATGCTCATGAATTCCCACTACAACTTCAATTTTTTTGTAAAAAATGGTTAATTGTTTTCAAAATTCTTTCATAATTTTAGGCATTACACTGAACTCAAATTAGTCTTGCCTAAGGACTATGCCTTGCTGGTAGTTGATAAATGTTTAGAGTTTGAAATTGATGGGGTTGGATGATTTCTGAGTGATCATACTTAGTTTTATGATGGAAAATCGGTTTAGGAATTATTTTTGAAAGTGATATGGGTTACATGTTTATGGAGTTATGGTCATACCCTTTGGAACTGGAAGTTTGATTCCGATTCTAGGGGCCTCATTCAAATTTTTAAAGTATTAAATGTAATTACTTTAATGATCCAATGTATAGGGTTTTTATATTAATATTTCGGAACTAGAGTAGTCTGGGCATCTGGGATCCCACTGTGAGTTTCTGAGACCCTAGATGTTGGGTGAGTTTCTGTTTACTTTAAGACTTCTGTTCACCTTGAATAAGTGCATTTCACAGTGGTTAGAACAATGATACATGGCTTGGGAAAAATAAATAAAGTGACTAGAGTCAATAATAGGCTCATTAAGGTGAGGGGAATGATGAATTCCAGATGAAGAAGGGGTCAATTGGTTTATATGAAAATCTTTTAGTTTGTGTCATTTTGGTGATTCACAAAATAATTAATTATTTTTGAATCCTAGGATTCAGTCAAAGTACAAAGTTCATTGGTTATGATCTTAATTCCATTGATGTTTTACCTCATTTCATTCTTGGACTTAGAAAGTATGCTTGGATTGATGTTAATCATTAAGTAGTATCAAATATGAGGCATGAAATCTGCATTGCTTGATGATTTATAGCTTTCTTAACTACCCTTGAGTATTTTTTAAAGGAAATATTCATATGAGCAATTCATTTTCCAAAAGCCTGCTATTATGTATTGTCCTCTATTTTGAAATATGGACATGTTACATTTTAAACAAATTCATTAATACCGTACTTCTGTTTTTTAAAGGAAATAAAACATGAGATTGTTTGAGGACAAACAATGCTTATGTGTGGGGGAATTTGATGTGGCTCTATTTTTACATAGTTTTTCCACATCTTTTATTTAATTTTTATCAATTTAATTAATTATTTGGACACTTTTTAATAAATAATGGCACTTTTGTAATTTTGCCACTAAATCTATTAATTAATCATTTTTTATAATTAAATACATGTTTTTATTCTCTTTTTTGTCTAACAAATTATTCTATATATTAATCAACTTTCTAGTTTGATAATCATAATTTGTGTTATTTATTAAGTTCTCTAAAATAATTATTATTTTGTTGTTATCTTTATTTGCTTCAATCTAATCCGGTTTTTAATTTAAGAATTTACCATTTAATTCTATTTTATTTAAATAAATTTACATTACTTTTTAACTGGATTAATTATTCTGCTAAGTTAAGTGTTTAAGTTAATGTTTAATAAAACAATATGTTTTTAATGTTAATTTTTATTTTATCATCTAAATAATTAACTTTGTCGTTTAATAACATTAGTTAATTTTAATTATTGTAATTTTATGTTCGTAGTTAATTAATTGTAGGTGTTCTGCATTTGTTTAGACATAAATTAAATTAATTTCAACTTTTATTTTTTTAGTTAATAATTAGTTGCTTTTATTTTTATTGTGTTAAATAATTTGGTAGGTTTTTAGTTACAATCAATTAATTAGTCTTTAACAACTAAGTTAATTTGACTTTTAAGTTAATTAATTAATGTTTTATTCATTCTAAATTTTGTTGTAAATTTTTTTTTATTGTTAATGTTTTTAATTTTGTACTATCGATGAGTGACGCACAGATTCCTTTCTCACAAATCTTTTAACACACCGAAGTTTTATTTATAATTATCGGTGGGTCGTCACACCGATGTTGCGATGCATCAAAACTTCCATCGGTTTCGTTATCTTTTTTTAAACTATCGATGAGATGATATTTATTTTCCATCGGTGTGTCACACACCAGTACTAGTTTTTATTTTAACTAACTGTTTGACAAGGCACACCATTTTTATTTTTCACCATTTAATTATTTCATCGATGAGTTTAGATTTTGTTATCAACTTTCGGTGATTCATCGACACACCGATCTCCCAAAACATACATAGGTTTCACATTATACCGATTACTCTATGTTTTATCTATTAGTTTCTCATTTGTTTTAACTATCGGCGAGTCAATGACTCACCGATCCATTACCTCATCATCGATTTCACGTCACGCCGATTGCTTTTTAATTTTATAATTGTCAGTGTTTTATTTTTCGGTGAGTTGTCACTCACAATTCTATTTATTTTATTTTGTTTCGCTACTACCAAATCTATATTTACCTATCGATTTCACAATTATTCATTACCCTTTCGGTCTCTCATTTTTCCATGCACTCACCGTTTGTTTAGTATTTTTCACTTTTTACTATCGGTGAGTCGTAACTCACCGATCCTCCACCCTTGCGACTAACTGATCCCATCTTTCACTCAAGACACCAATTCATTCTTTCTATCTCTCTCACCCTCCTTTTCCTTTTCTGTTATCGATCCTCAGCGGTCTCGTCATTACTCAATAACCCTTCAACCTCACTGTCACCCGTTGCAAACCCCCGAAACCCAAATCACACAACAAACTTTCACCAAACAAATCAGCAGATTCAAACAGAGAATGTAGATGTTGAGCCCATGGCGCATCCGAAGGAAGACTCTGAGTCGAGACCAGCGTTACACCTTATTCAGCCGCAGATGAAGAGAGAAAGAGATGCCACGACGCGTTAGAGCCGAGGGAAAGTCGGATCGTCACTAGGGTTGAGTACACCCAATGTGGAAGACAGGTGGAGGAGATCCACTGCGATCGGTCAGGAGAAGCATTACTAGAGCAAGGTGGATATCGGAACTCGTTGAAGACGCCACTAGCCAAATCTACCGCTTGCCACGAGAAAATCTGAACCAGTGCGTGGCAAGCTTAGACTGAGCTAGGGCCGCAAAATTGGAGCCGCGCTGAGGGAGGAGAGTCATCCTCCGCAAGAGGAGAGATTCCATGCTGTGTAGCTGAAGACAAGCAGAGAGAATCCACCGTAGCAAGCTGGAGAGGAGGTCTTCTGCGCTAGGCTGCTGGAGGAGGGTTGATTTGTTGTGCGCTGTTGCAGTCCTGGAGGAGCTGGAGTCGTCGATCAATGCATTAGGAAAAATCCGCCACCGGCTTGGAGAAGAAACCAGAAAACCTCCTCCCCCTGTGCACCGAAATTCGTGGAGGAGAAGAGAAGATAACAAAATAATAATAATAATAATAATAATAATAAATATAATAATAAAAGTATATTCCAAAGAATAAAAATAAAATCAAAAGAGAAAGTTAAAGTAAATGATATACGTTAATAAGTCAAATTAATAGAATAAAATTTATAAAATTAATAAACATAAACAATCATAATATTAATAACTAAATAAATTATAAATTAAGTTACAAAGATAAATTAATAATGAGTGTTATCAATGAGTTAGTAATAATTAAATATTTTGTTTATAATATATGTTATTTAATTAATTATAATTATAAATAAATTATAAAACATACATATTAATTCAAAAATATATAAAAATTAAGTAATAATTTTAATTAATAAATTAAAATTAACTATTTAATTAATTAATCTAACAATTTAATTTCTTTAATAGTAATAATTAAATTATTAATACAATCGAAAATATTATCTTAATTATTTATTTTTGTTCTTAATTTTTAATGACTTAGTTTAAATAATTGATAAAATTAATAACTTGGTATTTATATTTATTAACCGAATTAAGTTAATAACTTTTTAATTAAATTATGTTTTACCATAGTAATATTTAGTGGATAATTGTATAAATAATATAATAGTAAATAATTATCCATTAAATTTAGTTGACTATTAACAAGTTAAAATAACACTTAACTTTAAAATTAACCATTTTTCATTCTTTTTGTTTGTTTTTATTTATTTTTCTTTTCTAACTTTGCAGGTTCATTCAAGGGACGTGAACACATCCATTTTCATGCAACTAAATCTGTGGGAGTTAGTTATAATAGAAATTCTAGTGCGACATGCTTGTCGTTAAAAAACGCACATTTTGCAGTGTGTGGGTGAAGAACTCTGAAGTCGGTGGAAGCTTGCAGTGACGTTAGCTTATAACAGCAGGTTACTTAAAGAAGAGTAGCAGCAGAATTTAAGGGACTCTCATTCAAATACCACGACACATAATTCGAGAGCATAACTACCGGGAGACACCAAGAGTGATACTGGAGACTTGGAGTTGCAGGAGAAAAGCAGCAATAAATGATCTTCATTATTAGAGGGAGGAGCTATCTTCCTCTGTTTTACATTGTACTTGCTAATTAGATGTTGTTAATGATCTTATCGTAATTTATTTTTCTCAAGATTTTGGAGTCTTATTGTTTGAAACTTTTATCTTCAACTAATTTGTTCAAATGAGAATAGGATTCTTTTGGAGAGATTGAATTAGGTTCCTGAACATAAAAATTGAATAAACACCTTTAGGAACATAATTCTAAATCGATGATCTTTTGGAAAGATCGGTCAACGAGACATTTCAACAAACATTCGAATTCAAACTACAGAAACATTTGGCGAGATAGATTTATGTTGTTATCTTAAAATAAAATTGATGTATGTGGTTGTAGAATTGGCGAACTTCGAGAGCTATAATACAGAGTGTTAATTCTTCTAGAGAGAGAGGATTAACAACTCGATTTGAAGGTGTGTATTTATTCAAATGAAGATCATTCATTTAAGCCAGTAAGGTTCATATATCTCGATCAAACTTTTGATCTACCATCGGCACTTCTGTTTCTTTCTTAGTTATTTTTAGTTTTCACTGTTTCTTTCTTACTGTGTCATTTCCAGTATTGGTGATATGGAATTTCCAACTTGTTTCATACTGATTTATTAAAATAAAATTTTAAAAAAAATTTAAAGTAAAACATTCTTACCTCACTGCTGATAATAGTGAGGATTTTAGATTAAAAACCATAGAATTCTTGTTGGTATTCTCTATGGATCGACCCTGCACTATTGTGCCAGTGTAGGTTTATAAATGTAATTTTGAGGGCTGTGAAGACCTCCGGCTTACATCAATAACCATACACCAACCTTGAATAGTACTAAGGGATTCTAAATTTCTCCACATTCACCCTAAATAAACCCCAATTAATGACCCAAAAATATGTGATAGAAAATATTTAAAAAATACCTGAAAATAGAACAAGAAATATTTAGAAATTTTATTATATTACAAAAAAACCATTTTATAATAAATCCTCATTAATTTTCACTCCTAATTGTTAATAAGGCATTAAGGTAAAATTTTAGGTCCATAGAGCCAGCATATCTACTTTCATATCCCATATTTCCTTCTAAACACGTCCAATCTACCATAAAACATAAACCAATGGATCAATATTTCATCGCAACAAATTATCAGGGAAATCCAGAACATGAAATAGATTCTCATCAAAGGACTCATTAGTCTCAAGGTGATGATAATCAATATTTCTCACATTATATTGGTAGGAGTGATATTTTTTAAGCTGTAACATTTGAAAATCACTATTCATTGAACTATACATATCTGGAAGATAAAGTAAATACCCTACTTATTTGATCCTCACCAAAACCAAAAACATTCCCAAAAAAATGGGATCCATGTTTCACTACCTATAAATCATATGTTGACTAATGATAGGTGAAACCTAAAAGAATACGTGATCTCAAAATATATACTCAAGAGTTATATGATGTCAATAATCACAAAGCATAATGATATTCTGAAATATATCGATATTTTTTCAAATCAACTGAACCTATTTTGATGTCACCATCATGAGACTCAGTCCCATCAACTTTGAATCACCTTCCTCAATTAAATGAATAGGTTATATTGTTTGTATAGACCTATTTTTATCAATCAAATCTTACTGTTTATATGATTTAATGATTCAAAAAAACACTTATTTTTAATATAAAAATCATCTCTTATGTTATTTAATTAATTTTTTTGTTAGATGTTGTCTATTAGTAATTATTATACGTTAATAAATGTATTTGATCTGTGAAAAATTATCCTATTTTTTCAGAGACAACGTTATGCAATTATATCTATCATTTTACAAGAAACCGAATACCATTCATTAAAATATTATCACACTAAATAATATAAAATCTTATTAATGTTATGTACTAGATACCACATATTTTACTGTTACTAATAGTGTTACTCAAAATGAATCTAATGAGAATTATTATTCTTACAATAAGGATATTCGTAAAATATTATCTTATGATAGAAAAAAAAGTTTTCTAAGAATCTTATGAAATCATAGTAACATATTTATATTACATTGAAGAACTATCCTACATAATATTAAAGTCAATATATCTTATGCATATTTTAATTCAGAAATAAATTTTTCATATATGGTCAATCAAGAATTTATCATTTGATAAAAAGTATTATCAGTTAAATATCTAATGATGAACTAGATATTTTAAAGAATTTCATGATTACATTCATAATTTCTTACAAAGTAAATTATATATTTCATAATGTATCTGATATAGGATTATAGATTTAAGGAATGTTTAACCATCACATTATATCATTTTCTATGAATTTTAATATCTGATGAACATGGAGATTTTTACACAATTGTTGTAGAAGTAATCTCTATATGTGGAAATAAACTATGAATGTCCTTTATATCATGCATTATCAACTTCAAAAAAAATTACTCACAAGAATTTCATTATTATCGTGTGATTTTTATGTAAAATGAAAATATATAAATGAAATATTTATCTAATACATGTATGGAATATATAGTAGATGAAAACATAGGGATTTGAAAAATATGGCATCCGACCTTTTTTATACATATCTTTCCATTACATTTTACAAGAAGATGATCGTTAAAGTCTAGTGTCTTGGAAATCAGGAACATAATACTTGAAAACCTAAAACAATATTTTAAATGAACTCTAAAATATTATTTAAAAGTTCATTCTATCTAAAATAACTACATATCATAACTTAAATACATACATCAAAGGAAAGGATGAGTAGAAGGCCCTGTAAGGAATGCAAGGGAATCAGTTTACTTTGGATATCAATAATAATTTGATGAAAAACATAAATAAATGAGAAATGGAATAATAGGAATATCATAATAATAATTACCTAAATCATAACTGGAATATGTAGATAAAAGATTTAATTTAGATATTCATGAACATATCACCAAGGATCATCCCCATAGTGTCGTAAAAATTACTAAGGTTATTCACCAAGGTATCGTGAAACTTGTTATCTCTAGAGTATAAATTATTTACACAATGCATTGATGCGATATCAGTGTGAACCCTTAATTTGTATTATATTCATGTGATACACATATATCATAATAATACATTTCATAAATAACCTATATAGAGTAAAAAAAATTGGTTTCACATCAAAATCGTGACAATTAAATATTTCTTAAGAAATAAGATCATTATGTCATTTATAATGCATAGAAATGGAGTGAGGGTTATATGTATACCAATTAAAGAATAAAATAGATCAATTTTATTTATTTATGAATACCCCTAAAAAGTAATGTATATTTTGGTATTCACATTAATAAAATAAGATAATTTCATGAGAAAAATTGAAAGATTTTGAGATGAAAATTATGCAGCATAATGATTACATCACATGTTTTTAGAAAACATTGAAAAGAAATAAGAAAGGGTCACCCACTAATAAATAAATCAAAATAAAGAATAGGGACATAATGAAATTTAAATAATATCATGGTATGGATGTTTGAATGACATACCACATGAAAAAGAAAATTGAATGAAAAGAGAAGATGTGGTTTCTTTTGCGTAATATGTTCATCCTAATAGTGTCACTTAAAATTCCGAAAAATAAGTTGATGAGAGTGGAAAGTGTCTCTCATAATTTGGATATAAAATTGATATAAATGAAGGCATATAATAACATACCCCAACATAATAAAATTGAAACTAGAAGACATAATATAGAGGAAGTCATGACTTAAATGAATAGGGTGAAAGGTTCCTTTAACATGAAGAGTACCTTCGAAAGCTTGATGGTTGGGATCTTAGAGGGATTGAGGGAACCTTGGGGGAAATCCTTTTGAGGATAAAAGACTGGATCATTGATGAAGAGTAATTTTGAATGAAACTAATTAAGAAATGGGTTGGTATTTATAACAAATGTGAGGCAATATTTTATCAATTTCCAAGGGACACCTCATCGGTGGTATTTGCGAACTATGGACATGCCCATGGTATTTCACCATGGTATTGGCCAC
Source organism: Viscum album (assembly GCA_963277665.1). Taxonomy (NCBI): domain Eukaryota; kingdom Viridiplantae; phylum Streptophyta; class Magnoliopsida; order Santalales; family Viscaceae; genus Viscum; species Viscum album. Next base: position 1,150,045,677 of record OY728148.1, read on the forward strand.
TTGGAACAACTCATTACATATCTTATTGTGCACAAGTCTACCATAATTATTACATCATGATTACATTATTAATGATGTCATTAAACACAACGATACTCAAAACTGTATTTTTAATATTCACCAAAAAACAAAACCTTTTATAAAAAATATCATAAATTCACCCAAACCTAGTATTGTGGCTCTGAATTAAAAAAAACTAACCCCATTTTATGAAAATAGTTTTCTAAATATTGTATCTTTAATATTTAAATAAAATCATTATTTATTAAAAAGAAAACAACTGTATAACTATAACTCATTTTGTAACACATTGAGATATTAATCATGGTCCCATAAAATAAAATTAAAACCATAAGAAAATAATTTAAAATTTTATTATTAAATTTTATGGAAATAAATTTCCATTTTAAATTATTAAATTAATCATTAAATTGTAATTAAAATAACTATGACATACAAAATAACAATACTTATAACATGTTCATTTTTTTGCTTTTAGGATGTCTAAAATGTATTAATACATTCATGGGTGATGATTCTATTTTTTGACTAATTTACTATTAATTACTATTCATTAATATTCATAAGTGTAAAATTACTATTTAAAAATTTTATGTCACTATTCATCTAAAAAATATGTTAGACATTAAATATCATACTGATTGCAACCGCGTATGTCTTTTTTTCAATAACCAGTACACATAAAAAGTTATACAATAAATAAATAATTTTTACTATTCATCAAAATAACACTATTCATTAAATACTATTCATCATGAAAAAACTATTCACCAAAAACTATTTATCTAATAAAATAATATTTATCCAAAAATAAATCTTCTTAGAAAACTACTAAAACATCACCCATGATAATATTTGATATTTCGAATTCTAAAATGATGTTTATTTACCCATAATAATTATCTAAGTATGATAAATTTGACATTTAAATTTCAATATACGAAGTTATAAATAATAATAGCGTATAGAAAATTAATAGTGATATTTCATAGTGAAATTTCAGACATAAAAAAAGTAAAATTATATTATCACATAAATTTAAAAAGGAGGGTTTTAATATCAATATTTAATTAAAATAATCATTATTATGTATACCTTAACATGTAATAATAATTATATCATTTTTGAAAACAACAATCTGGGTCCTATGTAATTTGATGATCTTTAATTATAAAACATAATAAAAAGTCATTAGGAGAATAGAGATCTTTAAATAAAAGTACATTTTTCGGGTCATTACATTCTTCCCCCCGTAATGAAATTGCATCCTCAAAATTTTCATCTCTTTGAAATTTGTTACTATTAATAATATTACAATTATAAAGAATTTTTTTGTCTTAGAAATCATGCATAAAACAAATATTAGTCTTTAACAACAAATTCATTTTCTATAAATCTTTCATAATGATTAATAAAAATATTGTGATTAACAAAACATATCCCCCGAGAGTGTCAAACTGGGAGTGCAGCAAGGCTTTTTGTCATGTACCAGGATACCCTGGGTCAAGATCGAAACTCCATGTCAGCATTTTCACATTTAGGTACATTTGTTCTAGGGACACATCTAATTTTTCGTATCCAGATAGGGATTTATTTTTTCAAAACCATTACATAATATTCCACTAAAATACCAGTAAGTTTTACTATATTTATCTTTTTCTATATGGTTCTTACTAATGTTTTCATAGCACAATTTCCATAAATAAATAAACTATCCTTTTATACAAACTATGGAATCCCGACTTTTTTATACATAACTTTCTATTACACTTCACAAATAGTGGATCATTAAAGTCAAATATCATCGAAATCAGGAGAATAATACATGGAAATTAATACAATATGTTATATAAACATTAAATGAATATTAAAATGTTCATCCTATATAAAATTACATCATCTCATATCCTGGAGTCATACATAATGGAAAAGTATAGTAGAAGGCCTAGTAAGGAATGCAAGGGAATCAGTTTACTTGTGATATTAATAAGAACATGTTGAAAAACATGAATACATGAGAAATAGATTAATAGTCATAACATATTAAAATTAACTTGAATAATAAAATGAATATGTCGATACAAAATTTAATTTATACATTCATGAACATATCACCAAGGTTCATCTCCGAGGGGTCATAAAAAATACCAATGTTATTCAACACAGTATCGTGAAACTTTAATTCTCTTGAGATTAAATTGTTTACCCAATGAATTAGAGAACTATCAGGGAAATCCCTTAATATGTATTATTTTCATGAGATCCACATATATCATAATCATATATATCATAAATAACCCATATTAGTAAAATAAATGGGGTTCACTTCAAAATTGAGACGTTTAAAAAGTTCATATAAAATAATATCATTATGTCATTTGTAACCCATAGAAAGGGAGTTATGGTTATATGTATGTCAATTAACAAATCAAATATATAAGTTTTTTTCTTGATTAATAACTCTAGAAATAAAAATATATTTGGGTAATCATATAAATAATAAAAAATAATTTAATGAGAAAAAAAGGGAGATTTTGAGATGAAAATTCTGCAGCATAACAGGTACATAACATGTTTTTAGAAAACATTAAAAAGAGAGAGAACATGGGTAACCCAATTATAAATAACTAATAATACAACATAAGGAAATAATAAAATTTAAATAAAATCATGGTATATATTTTTTAATTACATACCACATGAAATGGAAACTTGAATGAATAGAAAAGATGTGATTTCAATTATGTAAATTCGACAGCATAACGTCATTGCTTACATTTCAGAAAAATATGTTGACGTTGGTTGAAATTTTCTCTCATCTTTGGAAATAAAATGGTCAGGAATAATGAAATAGAATAAAATACCCACAACATAATAAGATGGAAACTATAAGACACAACATAAAAGAAGTCATGGCTTAAAAGAGTAGGGTGAAAGGTTCTCATACCACGAAGAGTAACTTTGAAAACATGAAGGTTGGGACCTTTGGGGGGGATTTAGGGAACCTAGGGAGGAAACAATGGTAGGTAAAAATAAAGGAGCATCCTTCAGGAGGAATTCAGAATGAAACTAATTAAGGAATTAGTTGGTATTTATAACAATTGTGAGGGAATATTTTATTAATTTCAATGGACACCTCATCGGTGGTATTTAAAAAACCATGGGCTTGCCCATGGTATTTACCCATGTTATTGGCTACATGGGACACCGAATAAAAAATATTACATTTCACAAGTCTACCAGAAATATTACATCATGATTACATCATTAATGAAGTCATTAAACACATAGAAAACTCAAAAGTTTATTTTTTTCTTTTCACCGAAAAACAAAACATTTTCTAAAAATCTCATAGATCCCCCATATCATAATATTGATGCTCTGATTTAAAAAATATACTATATATTATTGAAATGGTTTTCTATGTATTTTTAATTCAAATTTTTTATAAAATCATTATTTATTCAAAAAACAACTTTACAACTACAACTCGTTTTATAACACCTTGAGAAATTAATCATTGTCGCATAAAATTCACATATAACAATAATAAAATAAAGTACGCATTTATGATTAAATTTTATGAAAATACATTTATAGTTAAAATTATTAAATTATTCATAAATTTTAATTAAAATATTTATGACATATAGAAATACCAATATTTATACAATGATAGTTTTTTCACTTTTATGATGTATAAATTTAATTTATACATTCATTGGTGAATTTTCTATTTTTTGGGATTATTTACTATCTGTTACTATTTATTACTATTCATAAGGCTAAAATTACTATTCCAAAGGGTTATGATAATATTCGCCTAAAAAAGTTGACCTTATTAGACTCTAAATATCTTACTGATTGCATCCTTGTATGTCCATTTTTCAAAATTCATTACACAGAAAAAGATGTTTAAAAATATAATATTCTTTACTATTCATAAAAAGAAAACTTTTCATAAAATATTATTCATCAAGAAAAAACTTTTCATCAAATAAAATATTATTTATCAAAAAATTAAAACTTCTTTGAAAACATCTAAAAATTTACCCATGATAAATTTGGATATTTGGAATTCAAAAATGATGTTTATTTAAAAATAATAATTATATATGTAAGGGGAATTTGACTATTAAATATAAAAATAAAGAGTTATTAAAAATAATTGTGGATAGAAAATTAATAGTGATATTAAATATTAAAAATTCTAACATAAAAAAGTAAAATTATTTTTTCATTTAAATTTAAAAATGGGTGTTTTAATTATACTCTTTAATTAAAATAATAATTTTTTCATATACCTTAATTTTCTAAAATCATTATATCATTTTTGAAAACTACAATTTGGGTTTAAAGTTATTTGATGTTTTATTATTGTAAAACATAATAAAAAAGTATTACAAGAAAAGTGGTCCTGAAACAAAACAAGTACATTTTTTGGGTCATTACAAAAACACATTAAAATATTTTGATAACAATAAACATATATATAAAGGAATTGATTCTAATAAAAACTCGTGTGTTTTTTGTTTCAATTCAATCAGTTGCATTGATGATCATCCAGAGCTATGAATTTATGGAAATCATCATCTCATGACATATCATCAACTACTTTTAGTATATTCTTACAACTATATTTCGTAAACGTTCTCAAAATATTAAATCATATTTTTATAGTCATTGTAATTGAGTGTGTTAATTTTTTTTATTGGACTTTTACAGTTATATCCAGTTTTAATGCTCATGGTCCCTTTTAAGAAGTGATGGATTATTTTACCCACGTGGCGCCACTAGTAAAAGGGTTGTTGTAGTGAAAATCACCAAACTCATGGAGTAAAGTGTTTCCGAAGTGGACTAGGGGATTTATATTTTCTAAAATAATATAAATATATTTTTTTAAATCTCTTTTTATGAAGGTTTTATATTTTTTCATCTTGTATTTATTATGGAAAATAATTGGAAGCTCAATCCTTCAAGAGGATTCTTTACAACAATGTATTTTTTTGGAATTCACTTCACCGCCATAATTGTTTTCATCTAGAAATGTTCATTGAAAAAATTTAGTATCATATCTTGTGACACCAGATCTAACTGATCTTAATGGATGTGGTCCAAATATCTTCTTTCATATTGTTGACATGTCTTATGAATAATAAGGTATGTCAATGATTAGAGATTATAATTTTATTGTGGAAAACTATGGCTGTTATAAGGACCACGTGAGTATTTATCTGAACAATCTTTCCATAAATGTATATCATGTAGTAGTAATGTCATATGGAATTTTAAATACATAACTAAAAATGTGGGATGATATAACCAAATCATAATATTATCTGAATTCCGATGTTATGAATTATATAATGTGTGGTTGGAACTTGATTAATTTAATTGACTAAGTTAGTGTTATAACGCTCATGAATTATTGAACACTATTCATGTACCATATAAATGTACTGATAATGTGAAGGCTCAATGATTTGACACATCCAAAGTTTTTTTTGAAAAATTCAAAATGGATGAAGTGGAATGTATTAATGAACTAAATTGAAGACTCACTAATATTGAAAATAAAAATTTTTACTCAAATAATTTCAATTAATTAGATTGAGAAATGTTTAAAAGTTATTAGAGTTTTTCCACCTATATAGAGTTTAATCATAGCGGTAATCATAAAATATATAAATTTGAAAAACATTAACATAAATTATCTTGTTGGAGTTGTTATGATGTATGAATATGATATGGATGTTGGTGCTAGACAAGCTATAGTGATCAAGAGAATTACTCCTTGAAATTTTCTATTTCTTAAGATGAAAACAACCATAAAGTTATATAGATATATAAAGTATCTCCACTATAGGGATCCTAAATAAATTATGCATTAATAATTATACATTAATAGTTTTATTGAAAATTCAAAAAAAACAATGATGAAACTTTATTAGACTATTAGATGAGTAAGAAAACATTATGACCACTTAATAGAGGAATGGGTATATGAATGAAAAATGATAAGATACATAAAGAAATAATGAATAAAACTGCATGATTTTTTTTACAAAAATACATTCAATAATGCTAAATAAAATAATAATTCTATGAATGATATGAAGGAAACAAAGAGTGATTTTTATTAATCTAGAGAATATACATCTTCTAAAATAATAAATATATCTCACATATAAGTCCAACATGTGTTTCATGGAACATTCAAATGGGGTTCAATATTATTATTATTTTGAACATGATTATGAATGATAAAATTAAGAATGATGGTATAAGGAATTAAATAAACATTGTTCCATATTTGATACTATGTTAGAAGTCATGAAAAATAATAAATAGTCCTTAGAAAATCATTCATTGAGAATGTTAAATAATATAAGCATATAAAAAACAAATTTTAGTGTTGATGACCAAATTGAAATTTTCTATTGCATCATGTATTAAGATAAATATTACAATTAAAAAATTAAGAATGAAGTTCAAAACATTAGAGATTACTAAAGAATCTTTACTGATGTATAAGATTAATGAAACAAAATCCTTTGTTAAAATTAAACTTGAAAGGAATGTTGAGAATTGATATTTTTGTTTTAAAGCCCAAATTTTGTAAAAATTATTTTTACCAAGGTATAAAAATAAAAATGTTTATAGAGTTATATGTTTTTATTTTTTTGAAATATTGTATTGTAGTAACATCTGTAATCTACAAATCTTCATTTATGTTGAAAAAAATGTTGTTTTCTGAAAAATTATTTTTTAAAAACATATTGAAAATTTATCTAGAAAACACGAATATATATTGATCCCAAATTCTTTTATAGATAACATTAATTGACCCAATAGTATTTGGGTATAAAAAATTATTTTATTTAATTTTTCATTATAGGGAACTATCAACATGAAAAACAATGATAAATGGTTTTTAGAGGGTGGTTGTTAGACAATGTTAATTATTTTGAAGGCTTAAAGAATAACCAGATATGAATCTATCAACATGTTGATGATAGTTATTTAGATGATTTTTCTAAAAATGCATGTTTAGTTAAATATTACAAATCTATAATGTTTAAATAACCTAGACTAGTTTTTATCTATATATAATATGACAATTCCTTGTGTAGACAAAAAGTAAATTGTTAGAATTATATAATTGAAGAAACATAGATTTGGTATAGAATACTTGTACTTTATAATGTCTATTAATTGAAATATATGTCCAAAATTAAACCGATTTCTATCAGTTAGGACATTAAATTGGAAAATAATAAACTGTTTGATGCCTAAAAAATTTGAATGAATCATACCTCATCATTTAAAAAAATAAGGGACATTTCTCCATATAGACCTCTATATCTCATTCATATGGACAAATTCTAAACTAAAACAAATAGAATCCATTCATGAAAATCATATTATTATGTGTGAGTTAATGATATTTTGATATTTACATGGGTTTACTTATTATTATTTAAGAATGATTCGTGTTGTATTTTATTTAATTTCTATAAGTTTATGAAAATTGGTAAGGTTTTCCAAATTGTATCACAATGAATTTTTCATACAAGATATTTATTTAATTAAAAATTTATTTCATAATACTCAAAACGACGTACTAAACACAAATTTTCCCCTAGGACACCTCACTATAATGGTTTTATTGAAAGGATAAATAAGACATTGCATGAAATCTCTTGGACAATGAAATGTGAATATAAATTGCACACTAATTTTTTGGACGAGGTAATTAATAGATCGTGCTATTTTTTTAATAGAGTTTTAATAAATCATGTCATGTAGATAAAACCATATGAATTGTGAATTATCAGAATCCAAATGTATGATACTTTTAATTTTTTTATGCAAAGTTAATATCTTAAACACTAAGTATAACCACGGTGAATTTGGTCCAATTAATGTCTGTTGAATATTTCATCCTATGATACCCTAATTTGTCCAATGAAAATAGAGTTTTAAATATATGGTCTAGGATTTTTGAAGAATCAACTCATACGAAAGATGATTATAGAGATACTATTGTACATAAACTATTTCAAACTAATGAACAATGTGATTCTCTCATAGATATGTGAGTTGAAAATTTAGTTTACAATGAAAAGGATGATGATTTGAAACATAAATGGTTTGAACCAAAATCTATAAGGGTTGATACTAGTGAATTAGAAAGTATTTTACTGAGAAAACCTAGAAACCAAAATGATCATCATCTATAAATATTTATTGGAATCTTACAGGACAGAGTTTTAGTTGGATAAATATAGGGAATCTCTTATATTTTTTTTGAATTATTCATAAAAAACAACTATAAATCATAGAAGAATATTTTTCTGAATAAATTTTGTTCTTAGAATGGAAATATACACTAAAAAAGTTCTATAGAAACAATAATTGGGAATTAATTTTAAGATCAACAAACTATCCAAATTTTATAAAAAAGGTTATTTTTAAACAAGAATGACGATCTTAGAGTAATCACTATATACAAGGGTACAACTGTTGAAAAATTGTATATTAAAGTTGGGGGATTTAAAATATAGAGGGATTTACAATATTTCATGACTTGATGAAATTAATATCCCTATAACATATCCATCATATATGAATTTTAACTATTATTAAATGGTTAATTAATATGGTTTTCTAAATGACTTTTTAATGGAGTAAGTCTATGTAAAAGATCTTCTTGGTTTTGAACACCGTCATATTAAAAAACATTCTTTTAAACATTATAAATATCTATATGGACATACAAAACAACAACCATCATGGTATTAATGATTTAGTTCTTTTGTTATAATAAATGGGTTTTTGTATGGAAGGAAGGAACAACACTATTTAATTGAAAATTATCCTTAGATATTCTAATAGTAAAAATATATGTTTATCACGTCATTTTACAACTTCTAGTAAAATATTATTCAATGATTAATCAAAACATATAAAAATGAATATGAAAGGAGTATGATGTATGAGTTAAAATTTTTTTCATGTTTTTAAAATTTATCAAAATGAATTTTGAAATGTTATAAACCATATGAAATACATACTTGATTTAAATAAATGGTTTTTATTATAAAAAAGTAAAAATTACTCATCTCCTATGACCACTAATATTAAAATAGATATGGCAGAAACTGTAAATCTAGGTCAAAATAAGTTTTATTGAGGAATCTTTATAATTTTATTGAATTTAACTCCAAGAAGACAAAAAGTTGTGTTTCTGGTATATATTTTTGAATCATTTCTATTTGAGTAGGAATATACTCATAAAAATTATACTTAAAATATTTTATGGTATCTAAATAAAACTATGTCACATTATCTTCTTCTTCACAAAACCCCTACCTTTAGTATTAATTATTCTTTATATTATTATTTTTTTAATTGTATATTATATATGAAAATAACATTGGTAAAATTAAATTTTCACAATAAATAAAAAGTATCATGGTTGTGTAAGAAACAACTTTTTTTTAGAATTATCGAATGATGAAGCTGAATATATTACATCATTATGTTTTTAACATCGTTTTTTGGGATGAAACATAATAGGTAATGTATTTTGGATTTAACTTTAAATTTATTCCAATCAAATGTGATTACTTAATTTCTATCATCATTTAAACGAGTCAAATAATCTTTCCTGTAATAAATCATATTATCTTGAGACAACATTTATTTACAGATCATTCACAAAATAATGACATCTATTTTGAATTTTTTTACATAGAAAATCAACAAGAAGAATTTTTTACTAAAATTTTTCCTAATAATGGATTTTATTTTAACAAATCCAAATTAGGTTTATTTAATTTTTATTGATTCCAGCTTTACATATAGAGCGACATGATTTATAACCTTGTATTTTTTTTATTGTATCATATTCAATATTTTTTCTAGTATTATTCATATTAGTAATATCAAATTGGTCATGTACTATGTTTTTTTATAATTATACTGTTTCAAATATCAATGTGACCCTTTGATTATTATGAATCAAAAGAGTGTGTTTCAGCTCTATATGTGAAACCTCTTTCAATCCTTAGAATCCTCTCATCTCACTTCCAGAAAAACCCTCCACGATATAATCATCAAATGACTCAAAAAAACATTTGAAATAAAAAAATTAAGAAAATTGATAGTCTCTATACTAGAAGAATTAAATGACAAATCACATTAAGAAATTTTTTTAGTGCAAGTAAAATAGTTTTTATATGGTTTAATAAGACAGATATTTTACTCAATAATGTTATCAATCATCATTAGAAATAGTTTTTTTGATCAGAAATGAATAGTATTGTTGTTTGAGAAATAATTTATTGATTATTACCAGTTTGAGGGTTCTCACTTATATGATAATAATGATTTGGTCACTACAATAGTGAACAATAAAAATATTTCAAAAACCTAATTAGATATAGGAGAAGACTTCAAGATCCCCTATGATGAAAATTTAGACATTAATCGTTCTTTGGTTTTTGTAGAGGATATTACTCTTCCTAAAATGTAGAATTGCCTGTGTATATTAGAAAATATTAAAAATAATATTGTAAAGGACGTCGAGCCATAAATAAAGGTTATTATAATATTTATTCAGTGTACAATCTCTCATAAAAAATACTATGTTTGAAACATTTCTTTTTCAAGATGATTATTTACATTATTTCTTAATGATTTAAAAACATGTTAACATAGAGTGCTATGATATGAGATACATATATTATGTTCAGAAAAAATTACTAAATTTCTATTTAATTGGATATATATTAATAACTATTTTTTGTAATATGGGATTTTGTCTAGATGCAAATATTGTAGTTTATTGTCATGGTCTTACAACATTATGTGTGAATATCGTAATAAATATTATGTTTCATTTAATTCATCTATAAATAAGAATATTCCTAGTGATTCTGGATACGAAGTTAAATTTCATCCAACTTTAACTTCAGGAGGGTCACTAAATCTAGAAGAAAAAACTATTTTGGAAGAAATATGAGATCAAAGTGTTGAATTAAGAAAATATCATGATGAAGATAAAATTTTGGAAATGAAAAAGAATAGTTATATTTTTTAATATTGTGAAATTAATTCTCCTCAAGATATTTCACCTCTTTCTCCTACTCAAAAGTTTTTTGTTCCTATTTTAGAAGATAGATAATTACTTTCATATATTTTTACTCATTTATTTTTTGTTGATAAAGAAAGGACAATCTCAATTGTTCCCAGTGTTTCACAAATAATTTTTTATTCTAATTATAATTAATTGTAATTACTAGATTTAAAATGAATAATTGGATCTGAATCTTAGGAATTAAACCATATTGAATTAATACCTTGGGTTTAAGAGAGATAAAAACTTTTTTTGAAAGAACAAAAGTTTAATTGGAAAAACACTCTCTAATCCATGAAGATCAAAAAAATATATTACTCCCTGATATTGGTAGAGATAGCACTGAAGGATTGTAATATTTCTATTCAAGGTTCATACTATAAGTGGATTTTGTGAATAATCTGTTAATTTAATATGGACTTAAAATTATGAATCTTCATGACATTGTAGATTCTAAAGAACTATTGAATGATGCTACTATATTATTTCAAAACAATTTATATAAATGTTCATTGCAATCATCTATAGAACACAAAAAATATGGTTATGTTGTTTCAATCATTGATTATCTGTCTAAAGTAGTGGTTATATTAACCAATTTTATAACTTCTATTTAGTTTGACCTACTATCTAAAGAAATCATTCATGATTATTATCGAGATATAGTGAATAACGTATGGAGGATCCATTTTTTTCCACATGTATCAATTCTATCAATTGATAAATCAAGAGAATTAACCTCCTCTTTGTCGAAATAAAAAAGTTCCGTATGTTTAGAATGTTATGTCTAAATTGAAACTAGATGATGTTCTGACTAAAAGATATTTAAAAATAATGGATTGTTCATTAGTGAATAATTTCAATATTATAGTGAAATTGTTTGAAGACTTACAACATATAGATCTAAATTTTTTTATTTACGAATTCTTTACTGAAAAATATGAATAATAACCATATTTAGTCACGATGTGGACGAAATAATAGACCACTGTGAATCAAATGGAAATTGATTTTTTCAATCATCCAGTGAGCATGTCAGATTATCCATGGGACAAATAAAATATTGTGGACATTGGTGTTGAAAAGATAGTAGATATACAAATTTTCATTGAAAATTTCACTCAGCATATTGGGATGAACTAATAACTATTAGAGATTATTCAACAGATAACTTGGTAAAAATAATTGATGCTAATTTTATATGATTTATCGTAGATTAGAAGGAGATGTCTACCAGGAAATTTTATAGTTGATCGATATTCTTTCACTTATCAGATATTATAGGACTTTTTTCACGCGTTTAATGTTTATTTAAGAGAAAATATACTATTTTAAAAATATGTATCATTACCTTTACCATAACCAATTTTTAACTATCCAGTGTACTTAAAAATAAGTTTAATAGGGATGTAGCTCAACATTTTATTCCTAACATTGAATTCACATAAGTAAGTGTCAATCAAAGTGATTGATTAGGTATTGTATAATCCTTACATATATTGAGATAAAATGTTTTATATATGGATAATTATCCTATGATTTGATCCTCTCTACTTGATGTTCAACCACTATTTCTTAAATACCCATCCAAAAATGATGTTTCACATTGAAGGGTTGATAAAAATTCACAATATCAAGGTATAATTAGATGAAATTTCACAGAAATTTGAATTTATATTAATAAAATATAATCATTCTTCCATATTTAATTTTTTTGTATCTATTTCATCTTTTCATATTGTTATTATCATAAATTACATCAACCATATTTTCAGTAGTTTAATACATAATTCGAAGATTTTATTCTAAATAATTTAGTTAGATGATTCTTGAATATTTAATTAATTAATGACTTCTTAAACATATAACTTTATTCCATAAAATTTCATACCAAATTTAGATTGCATTCCAAATCATAAACTATATACACAAGTTTTTGTGAAAAATTAATTGTGTTCCTTTTTCATTTCACTATTTTTTTTATATAAAAAATTCCAGAGGAGAAAATTATACATTCTAAAATTTAAATTTAGAATAAAAAAATCCTACAAATTTATAAATTTATTTGACAAATTGGATCATAAAAACAATGTGAAGAGGGAAAATGACAATGAAAAATCTTTGGGAACAATTTTTTAATTATTCAATTGGTTTTTTTATCATAAAATGTATAGATCGGTGGATGGACCTATGTTGTTCGAACATATCTATGTATTTATGTGTTTTATTGATTCGTAATGAATTTGATGAAATGTATTTATCTTATAAATAGAGAAATAATAAATTATTCTCTTATGAGAGCTATAAGAATACGTGAATGTTATGTGTCATATCACAGTAAAAAAGTTCTTACAAAGAGTAAGGATATAATGTAATGGGGATATTAGTTTATCTTATGAATATTTTAATTCAAATATCTACGTTATCTTATAAAGTGTATCAAGAATTTATCTTATTATTTATATCACTATTAGTTAAACATATTACGATGAACTATCTATTATGAATAATTTCATGATTAATTCGATAATCTCTTAATAAATTATTTAATGCTTTTAGAGCAAATCATGGAAAGAAATAACTATTTAACGAATGGTATAACTGTATTGTATACCATTTTTCCATGAAGGGAAATATCTTATAAACAAGAATATTTCAAAAATTGTTAGTGTAGAAGGAATTTCAATATATGTAGGGAATGGATGCATTCCATAAATAGCCATTATGATCAATATATCAAATAATTTCTCAATCAACCATTATTGTTTTCTCATGTGCTTAATGTTCTATGTGTCAATATCAAATAAAAAGTTATCCCCTACATTGAAATAATAGATAATAGATAAAACTACAGTGATGCCTATAAACTTAACAATAATCTATAAAAACAACAATCTGTACATACAAAATTATTCAAAAAAATATTTTTATGTTGTTCTTTCAGGTAAATTAGTTTTACTAAATATCTTATAGAGCTATACCATTAAGATTATTATCTTCTCAGGATGTATCTAATACTATTATAAGGTTGATGGTTGTGGCACTATGTCATAAAATTTCTTCAAAGGCTGAATCCTTTTTTAATGCTCATTTTAATATACTGTGTAACGTTCATGGATTGGTATTGTAATGGGTGATAAGGGTTTAAAGATAATGAAACATTATAATAAGTGATAGCTACTTATACTTTTTCTAGTATCCCCTTATAAAGGGTTTTTATAGTGAAGAATTGAGAACTCGTGGAGTGTAGTGTTTTTTGAGTGGACTATTAAATTTTTTATCCCCAAGTAACTATAAATCTATTGTGCTTAATATAAATAAATTATTATTTTTATGTAAACTTCCTATAATTATTTGGTAGTATATTTTAACTAATATCATTTGAAGAGGTAGATTTGCTGCAAATAATTTAATAGGAAATAAATTCACCCCTTTGTTTATTCAGCTTATCATGTTTTAGGAAAACAATCTGCATGGCCTATACTATAGTTCCTCATATGTTTCCATACAAAAAATATCTTGATATCTTGTGTTATATATGAACATAATGGGAAGATATTGTATTTATAATACCCTCCAAAATCAAGGATGTATTCTCTTGGCATTTAATCTAATTCCTTTATAGTACATTTCTATTTCAGGCATGCTTGTGTGTGGATGGTGATACATAAAAACAATTGGGTTACATACACAATTTGTAATATTTTCAAGAAGCATTATGTAATGGGAGAAAAATGGTCTAAAACATTCTCTATGGTACCCTATGAAAATGGATTATCCCTTTAATATATATATTCCTCAACTGATCAACTGTGAATGTATCCTGGATTGTTATATAATTGATTATTTTTCCAAATCTGTTCAGAATCCGCACAATTACATCGTTCTTCTAATGAATCCTCATAAGTCCCAAAACAATTACATGGTAACATTATCCCACTTCTATTCCTGAATGAGTAAGTTCTATATCAAACGACCAGATCATTAATGCTTGGTCTTCAAATTTTTATAGGTGTAGCATGGTTCAAAGAAACCTACAATCCCCCTTTTCATGCTCAGCCAAAAATATTTTCGATATACATCATGATACATTTTGTTCAAACTAGTATGAACCTCCCAATTCAATCCATGAAACCCATACATCGTCTCCACATGCATATATATAGGCACAAAAACATGGTTCTAGGACCAGATGATATCATCCTCATCTATATTAAAATCGAATCGTTTCTCCCCACCATTAAGAATTTCCATCAAGGGAAAACACTCTGGATCCTCATATTAACTCTCCCTAATCTGGATCAGAATATTGGAATCAACTTCTAAGGATACATGTGACATCATCTATAAGCCCTCTTAAACCACTATATTTATCTCAACCGATAAATCCATCATATATAACTCAAAAAAAATACTCATAGACAACATGAGTATTTTTCTCCATCATCATTGTGTGAGAAACACTATTTCCCATTATTGGAGTTTAGGTAAGTTAAAAAAATGAATAGATATAATCAAACAACCACCATAATTGGATATTAAATTCTTTTTTTGAAAAAAATTACTTCAATGTTTTGTGATCGTTATGGAGAATATTAATTTCTCCCAACTGGTAATGTCTCCAAGACATCTATGAATAATACACCTTGTCTAAAGAGATATCATACACAAGATAATTCCATTCATGTGTACTCTACTATAATGGACAATATTCCTATAATAAATCTACCTTTATAAAAAAACCCCCATAATATGAACTCAGATGCATCAAAAAACATGTAATACTCCTCATAATTATTTGGTTGGGTAAAATTAGCATAACATTCAAATTACTCTTTAACTCATAAGAAGAATTTGTTCATTCTCTAGATCATTCAATATAGAAAACATTCATCATGAAGCCTGGAAGTTGTTCTTACACATGTGAAAAGTACTAGATAAACATTAGATAATAACCCACTAACCCAATAATATTTTAGAAATCAAAAATATTCTCACGCTACTCCCAAGAAACTATTTAATGAAAATTCTCTAGGTCTACTGACTCACCTTCCTTTGTGATTTTATGACCTATGAAATGTACCATATAAATATATAACTAAATATTAAATAAATTATTACAGAACTAAATCTCTATCAGTATACTCTGAATGATGTTAGGATGTTGGGAACGATTTTCATGATTCTTGGGGTACACAATGTTTTGATTCACAAAAAACTACAACAGAATGATCCAGGTACAAGAGTAATATTTTTTTATTAATGGCCATAAAATAGTAAGAGCGTTCATCATCCTAAATGGCATCAGAATATACTTATAAAGGCTAAACCAACTTCTAATTACATTATGTTATGTATCAAAAATTATAACTCTAAACTGATGATACCACGATCACATGTTAATATTTTTAGGTATAAAATATACTCCCAATTATTCAAAGAGATTATTGATATAATGAAGATAATATATGTTCTTCAATACCATACAGTTCTTCTTTTGGTAATCAATTCATAAATGTAACATCCCATACATTTTTTTTGAAAAAAAAATTGTAGTACCCCAAGGTGATGTGCTCATATGGATAAATCCATTGTCCATCAATTATTAAACCAGAGTCATAATATTTATATCTCAATTGGTGCTATTATGTCTGTTATAATGAAAACTAGATTGGCTTCTAGCATGACACCATTTTTGGACTCATCATCACTATCACGTGGAAGCCCTGATATGTCATTCAGAAACACATCAAAAAACCATTATACTAGGGTCAAAATTATACCATTCATTACTCCCCCATCATCCTTCAAAATACATGAAACATAGTTGGAGATCTCCCATCGTTGTTACACTGGATCTGTATGGTATTTTTATATAACAATCACCATGATCAAGATTGTTGTCATCGAAAAGATACAAAAAGGTCACTCCCTAGGGGTAACAATATCTATCAGATTAATATGATACAAATAGTTCATACCCATATTCAGGTTAGAACATGGGTTGTAAATTTTTAAACTACACCAAGTGAAATGATGCTAACCATCCATGAGAAATCATTCCTTGAATGAATAGATGTCCTTCAAGCACACTAAAAATGGTGAGTAGATCAGCATTAGCCTACTCAAAAATTAAACTATTAAACTCAAAATATTCACATGTTCAGAATATATAATCATATGTGGGTATCCTATGTCAATTAGAGTGATGGAAATAAAGAAGCGAAATGAATAACAACTCAGACCATCGATGACCGATCCTCATTATCCACAAGTAAAAGCTAAACTACATGAAAATATCATGTCCCTCCACTAGTGTCAATGTCTTAGACCCCTGAGTTGGAAATATCTACTGATATGGATGATTTTTCCTTATATTATCATTTCCACTACCTCAAGTAGCACATATAGTAGTACTCAAACTACCAGACTAGTATAGTATAAATGTCCATATTATTGTACTCTATTTCGGTGTAGAACCTCTATCACTAAAAATATTCATGAGTTTCCACATAACCAATTTATATTGCTCATTTTTTTGAAATATTTAAACTCCTACATTGGACTTGGAAACTATATATGAAAGTGACATAGCCTCCCACGCTTATAGAAAAGAACTCATGTATTCTATTGAGTAACTGATCATCCCCCCTGGAATCTCAAATCTTCACCACTCTAGTTTATATACTCATAGCGATGCATCATAACCTCAAATTATTTTCCTCATAGACATACATAAAAATTCTATCCTACATTGGAAGCCACTTTTAGGATCCCCACTGAAGTGAGAGCATAATTCACCACCTCAATAAATTCTTAAAATAGATTATAAAAACATGGGACTTAATCTAAGATTTATGTCCACCAAAATATGTTTCATAAAATTTTCATCATATCCACCCATAATATTAATAAATCACTGCAAATTAGTGAAGCCGATAGCATAGTCCATAACAGACACGGTATCCTTGTTCAACCACATAAAAGTTGATGTTATCTTCTTCTTCACTATCTATGGGTAAAGGTGTTTCTGGATGTTCTCTTAATATTCATTCTATGCCATGCTCTCTATATTCTCATCATAACAATTAATATTCCAATATATATTTATAATATTGGTAACATATAAGCACGAGACAACACTACCATAATAGAAGGAGTCTCGAAATGTTAAATAATTTTCTAGTTACACTAATTTGGGAACATAGTTTCCTCAGGTCCACTCTCTCCGTTTATGGTCTGATGTTTCAGTAACTAGACCACTAGTGAGATATCATACATAATCAATATAGTCCACTTGAGGGATCCCTCTATTAACTACCTAATGATAGATATATTCACATAGAACCTCTCTCTCATATCAACACCTAGAACTATTAAGGCCTCTATTTCCTCTAGCGCAGAATCATTTCCAACCATTTCATCATGTCATTATACCAACAAACGTCAACATGGTGGAATGTCTATTCAATAACAAGAACTCATATTATGACACATAACATTTAATTAACACATTTATATAAGATGCAGTCATATAAGGCTATAATAATTCATTCCCCAAACTCCACCACATAATCAAAATTAAGTCATTATCATTACCCTCAACAATATGTAGTACAGGTCATGGCTAACATAGAGTAAAGTACTTCCATTTTTAAATATTATCATTTGAAACACATTTTATCCATTTCAAATTACCATTTTTATAATCATTTAGTCCATTTAAATTCATCATTAGGAACCATTTATTTTAAAATTAACAATTATAGAAAATCAATTACATCCTCACTACTCCTCTAAAACCATAATTTCTGTGAATTCCTGACATGATACATGTCATCTAAAATCTTGAGTTTCTAGACTGGAGCATGTCTACATTCTTATTATGCTTCACTTGTCCATGAAAAAAAATCATAGGAAATAATAATGTTACACAACAAGTTCATCACCCAAGGTGAATTTTCATTCAACTATGTCATCAAAAATCAAGAACAACAATCCTACCCAGGGTACATGGGTTTTCCACCACACTTGATTTGGATATTCCCATGTATGAGCTCATGAACAATTCCTAACTTACACTAGTGGCGTATATACCTCTAAAAATAGTAATATAAATAAAAATAATGAAAAATACCCTTGATACCACTTTGTGACATCCTGATACAGGTTTCCCATAGTGCTATGTAAATCATGTTTTTTATGTGACCACAGGTGCACATCCCCATAGGCCGAGGCAACCAATAAACAGTATGGGTCTAAAATGTGTTGTGGTGATAATGTACCATCTTTATCAACGATTTAAAATAGTGTACATAAGAATAAAAATAACCAAGATAATGAAATAACATACAATAAACTATAATCAATATAAGACCAACTAACACATAATGATTCAAAAAATGGTAAACAATAACTAAAAACGAGTTAGTAAATATGACATTTCAAATTATTGTCAAGATTCATAAAATCCACAAATAATAACACAATGTAAAACTCCAATTAGGGTCCCATTATAATGTTTGGTTCACAAAAAATTTCTCCAAACAAGATCTCGACTCATCTATCTATCATAGTTCTCATGATCTTATCCTATCCAACAACCATGAAATAAATTCAGGTACCGATCATGCAACCCAAGTAAGGTGTGACTACAACTCATTAGGGCACCACAAATGGTTTCTAATGATATATCTATTCTGTAACAGTGTATGCTAATGTATAATTTATAATGAAAAAAAATTTAATTTTAAATTAGATTAAAATGTATTTATTTATTAATTAACCACATTTTCCCTCATATTCATAGTGACACCCGAAACAATCATACCGAGTTCGACACATGAAAGAATTTAATCCATATACCATAGTAATAAAATAATTTTTTTAGGATATTTCATCATTCATTAAATTCAATGTTCATTTATTGTACCCTAGAGCATTAATTCAAGTGCCAATACCTTGAACATTTGGAATATAAATAAATTCAATATATATTTATTGATTAGAGAATTAGTCTGGAACCCCACAGGTGTTTGCATAATTAGTCCCTATCCCAAACCTCATTGGTATTGTGGCCATCATTTCATGTCCCACTTATCATAGTTCACATGCATGGATCAGTGTCCAAGAGTATCAATCCAGAAACCAATGGTAATTTAGAGCACTAATCCCTGAACCACATCTCATTAATCAATCAATCATATATTTAACATATATCGCATTAATATCATCAATAAATATATTTAAACATCTACTCAATAATTCTATA
This sequence comes from Viscum album, assembly GCA_963277665.1. Classification (NCBI taxonomy): domain Eukaryota; kingdom Viridiplantae; phylum Streptophyta; class Magnoliopsida; order Santalales; family Viscaceae; genus Viscum; species Viscum album. Next base: position 1,150,066,112 of record OY728148.1, read on the forward strand.
AATGGTGTACCATTTCATAAAATACTAACAGCCCTGATTATTTACATTATTCACAATGAATAACATACAAATATAACAATTAACCATTTATCAGCTATTATTCATATCTCTTTTACCCCTCAAATTTAAGAAAATTTTCCATTTAAATACCAATGGAAACCATTGAATATGGATTTATTTCAATTACTATAACAAGATTATTCCCCTTTTAGATTCATAAATTAAAATTTCATGTATATTTTGAACACCTCTTGCTTCTCCATATTGTCTTGCCTCAATTCTCTTTTGGGTCCACATGATCCATGAAGTGTCTCACAAAAAAATGTTATCAAATAATTATTGTGGATTTAAATGAAATTATACAACATGGAAAAGAAATTAAAAAATTACCTACACATGATCATAATCTATAATATGGTAATTAACAGTAAGACCGCCAACCTCAAGGTTATTAGAAAATTCTCAGCAAACCATTGTATTCAATTCAATTTAGAATGGTTGAATGCACAATGGAAGTGGAGATAGAGGATCAAAACATATGATTCAAGATATATCATAACTATGATATAAACCCTAAAATGGTGGAAATGAATCTATCCATACTGAGGAAGAAATATGGGAGATAGTGAAATATAAATGAGGAATAGAATATCTGGCCCGAGATCCAATATTTTCCACCTAATAATTGATTCCCAAAGCAAGGGGTTTGTAGAGACATAGAACCCTCTCCGAAGTCGCTAAAATTAATTGAAATTATGGTATCCAGAAATAGGATTATTATGGACAATTTTTTTCTTCTTAATTTTCAATCAAAATTTCATGGGTTTAAAATCATGTGTACCAAGGTTTGGGGATGATGATAACCATTATCCAAACCATACACCTTAACAATGAACCCCAAATCATGGGGAACATGATTACTCTTTGGATGGTGAACCATGTTTCAAACAATGAAAAAATCATTAAAATCCCTCTCTCTAAGGGTTAATGGTTCTTATTGTAATTTGAATGGTTATTTCAAACCGTTTTCTGCCTCATATAGCTCAAAAAAGGGGTGTATAGTGTCATGGGGAAAACCACATGATTTTCTGTAATTATGCGCCAACATTGTATAGCCTATTGGGGATAAAACGTTTTTCAAATTCACCTGAAACAACCTCATAGAAGGGCCAAACCAACAAACGAGCATCGTATGGGTAAAAGAATTCATAAAAACAATCATGATACATCTCTTGAATTATCGATAATGTACATTTCATCCCGTATTTCTATCTTGTAGATGTTTGTATTTTTTTAATATTTGATTTATTATATTTACTAATGGTATCCAATATCCTTTTCTTATTGATAATATGAGAATGGTTTAAATATATAATTTCAATTTCTACCTTTCATGCACATCAATCGATTTCATTATTGCTACTGACAACTCTTATAGTTAACGGAATATGGATACTTGGTATATCCCCTCCAAAGAATCAGAAAATTTTACTTATATGGATGAAAATTAATCCAAACACATGGATTTCATGTCCTCTAAAATGTTCCTCATATGTATGGATTCATCATCCATTTTCTTTATCTCAAGGGATTAATTCTCAATATTTGATTTATAGAATTTGAGGAAATTACATACTAAGGAATGACTACTTAAAATCATCCATGTTCATGAATTCAATTTCTTCCTCTTGTATATATTATTATATTTAATCATTAATCTGCTTCATCTTTCAGAAAATAAATAGCATGTTATTTTATTCATTTCTCAAGCATTAGAGAAAATAATATATTTTCTCAATGGTGATAACCCATAACTTAGCCACAAATAGATCATAGAATCCACGAAAATTAGATTCTTGTTGGCACATGAGATATTAAATTGTTAAATGTTACCTTAACTGTTCATTTAGAACCTTTTTTAGTCATATCCCGAGATTTTTATGTGATAATAAAAGTGTGATTTTGAATTCCACCTCCCATAAAATTTGGTTTCACAATTGTAAAATTATTTTGTTTCCCAACATTTCAGCATTAGCATGATTTCATTAGGTTTGAGAAATTGAACAAAACCAACAACTATATTGCTTGAATCAATGGTCATAGTAAAATACTATATAATCATAAAAAATAGTTATATATTTTCAAAATCATTTCACCTTATACTATGAAACCATTTTTTTTAACTAATATCATTCATGATTATTACAAAAAACAGAATTTTAGACTATAAATAAAAATATCCCCTAGGTTTATAGAGTTTTTTTCTAACCATGATCTCTTATGATTCAATAAATCCTTCTATAATTCCATCTATAACGTCCCATGATTTTTTTGTATAATTATTACATATTTTTTTATTAATATTAAATTCGCAACTTTTTAATTCATTCCCAAACATTAAATTATTAGTATATTTAGATACATGATATAAAAATATCTTAATTCATGAAATATATTTAATATCATACATAGAGATGTTACCATATAGTTATCTTCATACTCAAACCATAATTAAAACGTTCCTATAACATGGGGAATGGATGTATATGAATGGTTGAGAATAGATTCTTACCCAGGGTAAATATGGGATATATTAGTCTATGGTTGTATATTATCATTAGATAGTCATAAGGATAAAAAATAATGACCATAACATAAAATGTTCATACACAATCTAAAAAAGATCATAAATATTATTTATGGAATATAACATTAGAATTTTAATCAAGATGAATCATATTAATGATAAATCATCATCACTCTATCATAACCCAAATGTTCATGTAATAAATGTGTGGAAAGATCATAAGAATATATAGTATTTCATAGTTAAATGATAACTACAAAGAAATTTAGATTAGGAATCTGCAACTATTTCCCATAGTGAATCTTTTATATGGACATATTTCCCATAACATAACTAGAACATAGTCTTGTTTCCCATAACAAATCAATAAATCCAACTTGTTTCCCATAACAATACCATGAGATATAATGCATTCCCCATATAATTTGATATTCATATAGGTCCAACCTAAAATTGATAACAATACATATTTTATCCCTAATATCATAAAATATCCAACATTTCGACATATGATATCTTGTATAGGGAACACAGGTCCAAATTTTATCAAAAAATAGAGTAACCCATCAAAATTGGTTTTATACAGAACACTCCATCTTAAAAAACATGAAAATAAATATTGATGATGGTAGATTTATATCACATTACATGTATAAAATAAGCAAGAACAAAGGATGTTTTCATTAATTAATTGAAATACAACAATGAAATACGTAAAAATATATATAAGGAAAGTACACATTTCTTTTGTAAATAACATTTCAAAGAATAAATATTCAAAAAATATTATGGAATTAATTATCTTTTAAAATAATAAATACAAATGTATAGGGATATTAAAATTATTTAATATCAATGATTTTAGGAAATTCAGTTCATATCCTAAATGATCCAGGTATGAGCCCATGGTGCTCTCTAGGGTTTTCTCATCCTCGTCGCTGCCACCATTCTCTTCGGGTCGGCTGTTCATCCTCCCATTTTCTCGAAAAGATCGCGGTAGCAGTTCCATTTTTCCGTGGAGTCACTCTAGCCTCACAGTATGTGGAATCATTATCTGTTCTCTACGGTGTGTGTGGGGGGGTTGTGTCTTCTTGAGAGATCGGCTTGGCGGCGACGGGTTCTGGTCTCCAACAACGACGACCTCTAAGCATTGTATTCTGTTTTATTCCTTTACAGTCATTTCTGATTTGATGCATTCGAATTTGTGAGTCGACGTTGGATCTGATGATTTAGTTGAGGTTTATTCTTTGAATCTGCTGCGGTGAAGCATAAGGGGTTCTCACCGGTGATGAACGATGAAGGCTTGAAGGTGACGATGAAGTGTTAGATGGAAGCTTTACTGCTCGAGGGAAGGTGAGCGGCTCAATTGTAGGTGTGCGGATAGGGATGCAGCCCGATTGAAGGTGCGCAACTCGAGGGAATCTGCCTAACTATTTTTTGTTTTTGAAATTAGAAATTAAAATTGATCTGTTATGAATCTGAGGATGCAGATGAATTTGCTATGTGGTTTTTTTCTATTTTCATGAATTTTTCTGGTTTTGGGATGGTGAATCCTGATGTTGTGTTGGGGAGAAGTAGATGTGGTGAAGGCATGTATGGGTACCGGCAACTGATGAACCGGCCTTTGAAATAAAATAAAATGAATTGAAGGCCTAAATGATCATGGAAAACAATCCTTTCATATTTCTAGTAAAAAAATCAAAAAATAACTTATTTATTAAATGATAAAAAAATTTACTATAAAGTTTTTTGTTAAAAGGTAAACACTATCAATAATTACATTAAAAATAATAGGAAAATTTTATAATAATTCATGATTTGTTTTTACAAAATATGAATATGTATGAAAATGGATTTTAGACTGGAGAGAGAAATAATGAAAATTTCTCCAAAAAACACACTTTCAATCACCTAATTAATTAATGTGATGAAAATAAAAGAAAAACCAATATTATCAATAAATAAAAATAGGATAATAAAAATCATTATTTAAAATATATGGATCGCCAAATTTTATCAATGTAAAATCATGTATAAACAATACTGATTGATATATTATTGAAACATAAATCTCATACCACAATTATTTACATTCCCCGTTCACTAGAAATTCAAATGTATGATAAATATGGATTTATTAAAAATATATTATAGAACCATATTAATATATATATTACCATTCCTGTTTTTTTCATATTATAGACATTTATTAATAATATGTCATCAAAATCACCTTAATGGGTGGTAACTGCTTCATTTTCCAAGCAAGTTTTAGTTCTTCAATCCAAGCCGTTATAATATAATCGTGTTTTGATAATTTCCATAGTTTTAATATTGTTATTAGTGTTATATTTATTCATCAAAAATATAATTATACTCATTAATTTAATGTTGATGTATAAAATGAAATATATTGTTCAAGAAGATGGTATGTTGTAGGTACACATGACCATTGTTTTAATTTCATTTCATAAGGAATGTAAGAAATAAAAAATAAAATTTTAATTTTAATGATCATTATTATACCATATTATTTTTTAAATTCATTAAATAATTCCACATTATGATTCGAGAAGAATATAAATGAACAATAATTCACATCCTATCATGGAGGTGTCGTACAAAAGTATGCACGAGAAACGTAATCATCATCTAACAATTTATAAGGTAAGATGGAATATATGATAATATTATGCATGAATGATTATTACATCATAAATATCATATATAAAATGTCAATTCATTATAATAACAATCCATTAAATTTGGTGATGCAATGTTAATTGTATCTCAATGTTGAGATTGTAAATATTACGTATGCATGACTGATACTTTCACTTCCATTTGATTTTAAATGAGGTGGACAATCCTAATTTAATAATCATACTTAAATATAATTATATTATGAATATTTATTTTAATATATTATGATAATTACTACATATTGTTTTAGTTATATAATAATTAAAAAGTTGATACTAGTTATGAAGATTACCATATCTTTGAACGAAATCCTTTATATATCCCTTTATGGATCAAATGGTGGTCATTTCGGGGAGAGTCGATCCTATATAATGTGAATAAGGAAAATAGAGGTGGTTTATTATTGTATGTGCAAGATATTAGGAATAAAGTTATGTAAAGAAGTACGGGGGGAGGATACCTTTAATAATTGTGATGAGGGGAACATTTGGAATTTCATAATAGAATAAATTATTATAATGTCATTATCTATAAAACATTTCTCAAAAAGTATAAGTATTTGAATATATGATCGGTTAGGGTGGTCATACCATCATCAAATAATATTTGGACAAGTTTTTCTGCGAGTTTAGAAATTATCATTTTAGTTTACTACTTGGTTAACCAATTTTAACCACATCCACTGTTTCATCTTTTTCAAGCATAAAGTGTAAGAATTTTACATATAATGTGAAAATTGGATCATAAATTTCTAACATGTGAAATTAGAAAAAAACTATTTTACATTTCCCCTTTATGATATTTATGATTTTTAAATAATTTAATAAAATTATATTTTGATAAAATATTACTAATGTCGTATTTTGACATTATTCATTTAATTTACTTTAAATGTGATAATGATAGTGACGATAAGATAAAATAATTTTAAAAACCAACAATACGATTTTGTATTCATATGTAATTTTTTTCACACATTTAATCAGTCAAATATTATCACATTTAATATTTTTAATGGCATATATTTTATTTTTCTATTAATTTTAAGTATATTTTCAGCATTTTCTTTGTATTTAGGGTAGTTATATAATACCTAAAAATTTTAACAATATTTTCATATTTAATTGAATTTTATTATCCTAAAAATAGTATGTTTTCATCATTTATAACTTAATTATTCCTCTATGTTATCAAATAATATTTCTGTAAATCAATTACATGTAAATTTTGTATCATTCTTGGATATATATATATAGCCCATTTTTAAAGAATTGTGTCCATTAAACAGATCAAATTAAAACATATGGTGATAATGAATGATTTAAATTAGCTGAACATTATTAATGATAAATTATTATTGACTTATCACTTGGTTTTAACTTATATTAATTTGATTTACCATTTATAGAGGTGATAATGTTTCTAAGGTTACTAGTCATATTATCCATAAAAAGTGGCATCTATAATAATTTAGAGCATCATTATTCAAAATATGAAATCCATTTTATAAAATTTAATATCATTAAGTGGAAGAATTAAATTTAAAAAAATTATTGTATCATCCTAATAATTTAGACTATATTTATTATTAAATAAATTCTATTTCTTTTATATCTTGTGTTACAAGTAAACTACGCTTAAGGGAACAAAGATATAACCATAATCTATTATTATTAAATTGCGACCCATATAAACTATAAATTATTTGAAGGTCTGAATAATAATAACTACATTATCATATATATATATAATGGTCATACTAAATATTAATGTATTTAAAAATTCATAATATATAAAAAATTGACTTGATTAAAGATATTTTATAATATAATTAAATATGTTTCCCTCAAAAATTATTATTATTTATTTTCTGAGAAACTATTTTATTAATTCTTTTTTTAATCTAGATATTTAAATTTATAAATTTAAAAACATTCTTGACTCAATCATATTGATATTAAATTTGGGTGTAATTATTTATTTTTTTCAAACAATATTCATTTTATGGTGAATAGTTAAAAAATATGGATTCTGGGAAAACAATCACTTATTTTAATAAATAAAATTATATAAATGTACCATAATTATTTTAATATTATCCGAATGTATCATAAGTATTATATATATATAATCTATTTATATATCTTCAATACTATATTTTAGAATGAGTTTACTTTTATTATTTAAAACGCATTTTATTAAAGCTATTTTAATGTGAATAATCATTCTCCATTTTAAATTTATAAAATAACCCATAACTAGAAATTATTTCAATTAAATTTATTTATTATATATCCAAAAATATTAATTTAAATTCATTTAATTTTAATTACATGTCACATGGTTATTATCTGTTCACATTATGCATGTGAAATACATTTCTTGAAAGCCCATTTTTCATAACGTAAACAGGTATAATTTTAAAGTAAATTCTAATACATCAGTAAATTGTATCTGATAAAATTTATTCAACATTTTGAATCATAATAATTTATATTATATAATATGTTAAACATAATTTTTGTTGATGATGATTAATAAATACACTAAAAAATGGTTGTCGTCGTAAAAAAATAAAATGATTAAAGTGATTAACATTAGAGGTAAAAAAATGATAACATAAATAAAACAAGTTTATTATAAATTTTATTGGCTTGTATCATAATTACATATCATCTACACCTTTGGGTCATTTTAATTTCAAGATTGAGAATTTCCATTATTAAAATTTATTTGGGTTTTTACAAGAATTACACTCGTCCACAATTATAACAGTGCACCACATTCATTCACTTCATAACATGTATCATTAAATTTTTATCAATAGAAAATGGTTAAAATAAATTCCCAATATCATCTTCAAAATTATAGATATTATGGTACTCCCAGAAGTCTAACCATGTGGTTCTTAATAAAATAACCAAATTAAGTCCTTTTAAGCCTTTGTAATCGTCTTCACTAAGATCCTTTTTTGGATCTTGTTTTTTCACTGTCAATTATTTATAAAATTTACAATATAATAAAAATATATCATAAATATACTAATATTTTATTAAGTTTATTTAATAATATTCATCTATATCCTTTTCTACCAAATGGGTAATCAAACCATCATTCATTTGTATGGAGGAATACCTCTCCACGAACTGAAGAATTTCATTTTCCATCATCACCTCTCACAGATGATCAAAATGATGAATTCAATGTTTTAATATGATAACAATTAAATATTAATAATTATTTAAATTTAATATATCATATAATTTAAAAACATAGATTTCATTAAAATTGATAACATAAACTGTGTGTATGGTAGATTATAACCTTGTGATGTGATGTTATTTGTTTTTATTACTGCATAAAATTTATTGTATATGTAATTATATTTAAACAAATAATATTATATTTATGATATTATGATAATTATCGAAAGATAAAATAACACTTACCTTCTTTTCATGATAATCACTAAAAAATAGTTTCATTACACATGCCTATGTACATCCAACCATCTCGTTGATTTTAACATATTTATGTTTTCATTACCATAATTCATGGTTATTTTAAAATTATAATTTATGTATACCGATTATAATTATTTAATTATTATTATTTCAAATATGATGGTATACTTACCCCTTTTAAAACTATCAGTACACCAACGCCATTTTGAAATAATGAACTGAGTATCCTTAGAACACCCAATGTGGATATAAGTATATATGTTATTAATATAAATGATGTAAATATTTAATGTATATGTGGTTACTCCAATAAAAGGTACTTACGAAAAAAAATTGATAATATTTTTTTATAATGGAGATAAAATATATAAATAAAAATCATAGACTCGAGGTAACTGGTTCCATATCAAAAAAACATTCATTGAGATAAATGTTATTTTATACACCTAATTAATTTTATTTGGTGTATTTAGTTACCCTTTATATTTAAAATCATCGATAATTACTAAATCATGGTATTTGTTTTTTGAAAATATATTCCATTATTTGGGGTGTTATGATTAAAATGTGACAAACGACATTACAGTTTATGCTGCAATCTCATTTTAATCGGAATTTTATATTCTTGAATTTAAATTAATAAAAATTATATGATAGTAGCCTTATAAAAACCTATGATTTAATTCTCATATATATATATATTGATGATATTTTAAAGTAATTTTAATATTTATCACTATTTTACTTAAAATAATTGAGAAATTTTTTTTAACAAATATGTCTGCATTTATCTTATCTGTTGAATAAAAAATTTCTTGTAAAATAATGATTAAAAAAAACTATAAAATTTATATTAATTTATTAAATTAATATTAAGCCATAATTAAATTTCAATAAATAAAAAATTAAATGAAATATTCTTGTAACTCTCTAAGGAACATATTATTTTCATTTATTACAAAAATTTGAAAGGAATGTTTGTTTTTAAAACATACATTACATAAAAATAAAATTGGAATGGATATTTTCATCGTGAATGATTTTAATCAATTTAATGTTATTTCTATTCATCAATGACAATAACCATTAAGATTATGTAATTGTTTTAAATATAGATATGTCCTATTATATATGTAACATTCTCACTGTCGCTTACTTTGATGGGGTAATACCATTCTTATGATCATTTCTCAAATTCAATCATTATGAAATATTTCTGATAATCATATAAGTAATGATTATGCAACCAAATTTTTTCGATTTTAATTTCTATTTTAATTACTTATGATTGATTTCTTTATGTGGAAAACCTATTATTTTACATAAAAAGAATATGATTGGTGGGCCTAAAATTATATAGACCACCAATGCATTGGGTATATTTTTAGTCTTATGTTAAATTATACAGGGGATTAAGGAGTGATCTAAAATAATTCTGGAACTCTATCCACCTAGTAATATTATCTCAAAAATTATATTTGACTTATTTTTATGTCAAAATTTTTGATTATATGTTATTTAATATATTTACATAAACTTATGGTATCAGGTTCTCTATGTTATGTTAACATGTGATCACACATACACCTTATCTATTATCATATCTTGTTATACCATTAAATCCCTTGTTATGCTCTTGTATCATGTTTATTTCCATATAGTTATTTTGAGCCATACATTTTTTTCATTTATTCACTTGGCTATCCCATGAATTTTTAGGATCTATATTTAATTTTAGGAGATGATTGTGGAGAAAAAATAAAAAAGTTTTATTTTTGCCCCAGTTTTTTTGTAAAGAAACAAGTTTACCAAACACACAAGGCCTCATGATATATCAGATGTAATTAATATATTTTTATGTAAATAAACATTTAATGATATGTGTAAGAGTTATGAGTAGCAATTATTGGAATCAATGTTTTGGTTTAGCGATCATTTTGAAAAGAGGATGAGAGAACAGTACTGAGAACCCTTTGTATAATTCTATGGAAATTACTATCTATAGAAAATATCCTAGAATCTTGGTGATTTATTGAGAATTCAGTTTATGAGAAATTACATATTTATCAAAATAGTTTAAGTGGAGGTTGTCCTAGAAAAAATTTACCAATTGTTAATAACTTTGAAAAATGCATGTCATTATTGACTTCATCATTTCCTTGTATATGATAATGGGCCTTACAGTGCACCTAGTTTTTTCACTCCTTATGAATATTCATTGAAAAGTCATTAACTCATTATCTACCATTATAGAGGACTTGAAAAAATTGTTACAATATACTACCTATATTGAAACATGGATACTCATAAGTATGGATATACATATCATTTATAAGTTATTCCTAGAAGGTTTATATTATTCTCTTTGGTATGATAATTAATTTTCATCTTGATTAATTTAATCATTTTAGTTAATGGAGATAAATATTATAATAAATTCAAATAAATAATGTGATTGGAAATGTAATGATATACCTAATGAGACTCCCTATCTAATGAGAATGGAAGTTACAAATATTGAAATAATTCCAAATGATATATTTCAAATTATTATTAATAACTATAATAGTGTACTATTTTAAAACACATTAAAAAGAAAATGATATCATCTTATGGAATTACAAGTTTTTGTGATAAAAAAATAAAAATATATTTGTCAACTTACATGTAAATAATTTGGGACTAAAAAACTATTAGATTATCTTAAATAGTGGTGAATAAGATTTATATGTGGTAATAAATTGAATAATGAAATGGATTTACTAGAAATTCATTATATTATCTTTGAGTAACTTGTGAATTTTCAAAATCAATGCCCTAAACAAAGGGTTGGACCCCATAAAGTGGAAAAATTATTTTATTCCCCAATTTTCCATGAAATTATTTTTATACGTGGATCATGAAATTAATTTTTTAAGTATTTATATATATTTTATTCTGGTTATGGGAATCATGAATCTTGTATGGTTTGTTTTGTTGAAATTATCCCTAAATATTTCTATTAATATGTTCAATGGTACTAATAACAAATAAATATGATTTAATGTTAAGGTGATAATTTCTAGAAAATAATATAATTTACGAAAATATAATCTTTGATATATTATTAATGTTTTGGTAATTATAGTAAATTAAAATTAGATTAGTTTTTTAAAAGATTACTTGTATATAAAAACATCATTGTTAAAAAATTTGGTTGAAGACAAATGTACTTTTGAAAATGTTACTGATTTTATTTTGAAATTGACATGAATATCTAGTGAATTTTGAATATGATACTAAAATATAAAATTTCATAGTATTATAAATAGTAAAACCCACATGTTGTTTGAAAACCCATCAAAATTTATATGGTTGTGGGGCTTCAAAGTGCATACAAAGGCAAATAAGGGTGCAGTTCTTACCACTGGCATGTTTTACAAACTTGTTAGCATTACCAAATTTAAATTATTTAGTGGATAAATATTTATTTTATTTCTTAAAACATATTTATGTATCAAATATTTAGAAAATTTTAAAATTTCATGTGATTAATGATATTTTATGAAACATTTAATTGGGTAACAATACATATATGACCTTGAGGTTTATCATAATATATTATTTGGGAAGAATTCTACCAGGTGTTTGGAAATTCATCTTTAAGGGTTTGAGGTAATCTTTGAGGTTAAAACCATCTTTCATGACGCGTTTATTGAGTTTATTTGGTATATTTTGTATATTGGGTTATTTATAGGAATGATCTATATTTAAAATTTGGTTTCATTCTTAAATTTTGGAGATTAATATATTCATATGGGTAATTATCTTACATTATGCAAAACATTTTTTGTTTTTAGTTAATATAGGCGGAATATAATGTCTCTATTTTGTGGATCTTATGATACATTAATTGTTAATTTTCATTCATCAAGAATAAACAATTTCATATTGGATATTAATTCCATGGACTAAGAGGTAAATTGGAATGTGATTGTATCAATACAGAAGGATAAAATTATTTTAATGCAACAAAATGGTATCAAGTAAATATTTTTTAGTTTTCTCTATATTAATTGTATATTGATCCCTCGTATCTAGGGAAATTATCAACAAAAAAATGACATATCTTGTGTGTGAATGGTCTTTAAACTCATCAAAAATATATAGTTTTGGGTTATTAACATCATGTTTATCATTCATTTTCATGTAATAAATGACCACTGACAATATCATAGTAAACTATGCTCATCTTCTATGTCAATAGTTTCATATCGCCTAATATTATCTAACTTTGAACCACAGTAATGAGTTATTCTAGACGACATCTTAATTTTTATTCCCTTTTTTATTCAATGTTTTATAATCCACTTTAATAATGTTCAATTTTCACAAAGGTAGTTTAAAATGTCCAACAATTTATTGCAGATAAAAATTCATTTTTAGGGAAAATTTTCTATTGTGTGTTCATGAATGTAACACCTTCATAATCGTGAATATATTTATCATTAAATTATTTTTATTTATATAATAGCTTCTATTACATCAGAAACTAAGTTTAAACAAACTATTACATAACATTAAATTAATTTTATTATAATGTGACCAATATAACCTAGCCACTAGATGGTAAGGAATGAATAGTACTAACAAATTTTTTTAACAATATATAAATTTCCTACTCAATATAAATTTCATTAAAAATTCTTATTAATGATGTTCTTAACATAAATAAAGACAAATAATTATAAAAATATATGTTTCCCTAAAAAAATTATATATTTTATGAGAAAATATCATAATTAAGTTTTTGGATATTAAAAAATTTTATTATGTAAAATTAAAATAATTTTTTAAAATCACAATATATATATTGACATGGGGTGATATTTTGATATTTTTCATTAAATAATGATTTTTTTAATATTAAAAATACATATTTTTGTAATATTTTCATTTCATTGATTATATTAAGTAATATAAATTTAAAATTTTTCTTATGATTTTAATAAAAATTAAAATATTATTTACATATATAATATAATATATTACATTTTAATATAATTTATACAATATTTTGGTATGAGTTTATTTTTTGGCATAAAAATGGAATTTTTTAAAATGTATTTTAATGTGTATCATGTTTCTCATTTTTATCTAATTAAAATGAACCCCTGTAATGATTGATTTAAATTAAATTTATAAATTATATAGATATAAATATTAATTTGAAATTATTTAATTATAATTACCATTCATATAGTTATTATAAGATAATATTATTCTTGACAATTGAATTTATTGAATAAACATTTTTCTACACGTCTATGGGATTTATTTTTATGTTTTCTCTATAAATTATGTTACATTAATTTCATAAAACTAATTAATTATTTTTAATCATAAAAATTTATGTTATATATCAATTTTAACATAATTTTTTTTATAATAGACAGTAAAAATAATAAAAAATAGTTATATTGGTTGAACAATAAAAGGTTAAAGGTGAGTAACCATTGGGGTAAAGAGGATATAATTTTTGAAAAATGTTTATAGATAATGGTAGATGTTTTTAAGGTATAATATTTCCCCTATTTCTTTAATTTCAAATTTTGGAGGAACAAGTCCGGACAATGACTTCACATTGTTGAATAAATTTCAGTATTTTCAAGAATGACTCTCCTTGATTATAAAATAATACCAACTCCCCTCACTTATTCAAAAATATAAAGATATTTTTATCAACTATAAAATTCCAAAATATCACAAAAAAAACCCCCACACACACTATAGGGTATCTTTTATTCCCAAATTACTGACTACATGATATTAATTAGTAGGTCCAAATCATGTTCTTCTAAGAAAAGGTAAGCATCTTCACTAAGATCCTTATTTTTCTTATCCTACTAACACCATCAATTATGCATTAAAAATTAATATATAATTAAACTCTTCTCTCCAATATACTAATATTTCAATGTTTTTATTTCTTAATATTCATCATTCTCCTCTTCCATCAAATGATAAATTAAAACACCATTCGGGTGTACTATGGACATCTTCCTCATGATCCAATGTAATTTTTTTTACATCACCTCCTATCAAGGATATTAATAATTATTGATTTAGTTTTTATATAACTTATTTGTGAAATATTAATAATTTAAATTAATGTGACAAACTTAATCTAGTCTCCCTATAAACCAAAACTAACCACTTCCCACTATAGAAATTGATTGAATTTCTATATCCTCATAGTATGGAACATGATCCATGGTATCATAAACTGAAAATTGGTATTTATTTACCTGAGTTTTTAAACAATAAAATGAAAATGAATCCAATAAAACGAATGTGGAATTTTCAAACAAAATCATCTATTATAAAATTTCAGAATATAATTACACAGCTTAAAAAAATTCTCAATGGACATTAAGAGGCCCAAACCCAGAAATGGCTGCCCAAGAACCCCCACATGGTATGAGAGACCACCCTCAAGCCATCTCCACAACACCACATCATGATGTACCTCTATAACCCGAACCATAGGCAGAAAAGTTATACCCAACCCTGCAAAAAAGAATCATAAAGTCTACAAACACCCAAAGGTGCATGTAGGGTGTGAGCCAAATCCCAATATGATAACACCACTAAGATATTACATGTGATAAAAATTCAAAACTGAAAAAAAAGAAAGTTTTAAAAAACATTAAATGATAGTTACAATTTCTAAAAGATGAAACCTTAAATATTAAAACTGTTTTCAAGTGGGAAATTTTAAAGAATCAAAACATTAAAATAAAATGCCAAGGATACTGAAATTTCAATCCAAACATAGATTATTCCGATGGTATGATTAAATTATCTAAAGAGAACAAGGAATACGAAATAACCCCTATGCACTAGATTGATGTGGGTCCCAGGACCCCCATATCTCGGTGAGAGTAATCATCACAATATGTCTTCTCGGGCACAAGCCAGTAGTAGGTAAAACAACCATAACCTAGTGGTCCCAAATTATCATCACAATCATCATCATAGTTTATTTAGTTTTGTAAGCATTAATCATTCTATTTTAAAATGAGGCTAAACCCCATGGGGTCAC
The DNA here is from genome assembly GCA_963277665.1 of Viscum album. Lineage (NCBI taxonomy): Eukaryota > Viridiplantae > Streptophyta > Magnoliopsida > Santalales > Viscaceae > Viscum > Viscum album. The sequence continues at coordinate 1,150,081,950 of OY728148.1, forward strand.
TAGAATACTAGTACACATCGACCCAACTTGATACCTGAGTTTCCCTCATGTGCTAAAAAATGTTCAACAATCCATGAAATATATTTTTGAACATTCAAATAACACTTACACATCACACATCAACAAAATAGCCCATATGTACATCACCCAAGAGTAGCATCCCCCTTTTTATTCAAATTTATTTTGAAATGCATCTCACACCAAAATCTCCTGCAACACATTTTTCATATCATTCACAACGCAAAACATATTTTAAAAGTTTTATAAAATATTTCCCAATATGATAAACATCACATTACAGACCACTAACATGTTACATAATACCCTTTCCATAATAAAAATCAATTTTTTCAGATCATACTCACGCAAAACTGCCAACATCATTTTCACATTACTTTCACATTTCAGTAATTCCATCAAGCATTTTTATAAAACATTTCCAAGCGGATACACATCACATGACAGACCCTATCACATATAAAATGGACCATTTCAAAGTATACTCAATCCGAAACAGTTTTCTAGTATGGTTTCACCTCTTACAGAAATCATTAAACCATTCAAATCTTTCATAAAATAATTATAAGAGTATATCGAAGCATTCCACATAAAACCTATATCAAAAACATCTTTCAAGGAAAAATCACACCAATACCAATCCAAAATAGAATTTTCAGCCCACGAAAGATTTAATAAACCACTATCGAGTATTATAATATCACCTCAAATAATACCACAAAATATGCACATGAAAATAGACACATTTTCATAAAACACATTCAAAAGTCATACCATCATTTTACACATAAAACCCATTCAGATACCATATTTCAAACCCAAAATCACACCAAGACCCTACCAATGCTGAATTGTCTTTCCAAACAAGAATTATTAAACAAATTTCATATGTTATAAAATACTCCAAAATAATACCCCAATAGTTACACATAAAAACACCAAATTTTATGCGAAAATGCAACTATGAAATTTAATCTCTTAACAAAATAAATCATAAACATTATTTTCACCACACACAACATATGAGGAATATAAAAAATGATTATGTATTAAAATATGGATGGTCATAAAATGGATACACGTGGAATCATCCACCTTTTCTGTCGAAACACTCATGTCATCGTGTGAAACATCAACCGCACCACTGTCGCACAACAAGGGGGTGAAAATCCACCCCAAACAACAATATTTGACCAAAACGACAACAAATAAAACCCTAGGTTCAAACTATAACTTCTTTAAATTTTATAACTTCATGAAAGATGAATGAATCCCTAAGAAAAGTTAATGAAACCAAGAAGGAATCACTTACCTTAAATAGTATTGAATAAATCACCCCAAATACAACAAATTTTGAATATACAAGAAACCAATACATATTATTATGATAAAATGATGCCTACTAGGTTAATTGGGGGCTGAAATGGTGGATAATGATAGAAAATTGAATGGTTTATGAATGAATCAAATTACCTTATCCAATCTGGATGATTTGAGAATCCTTGTCAATTTTCTCCCTAATTTATTATCCAAATGAGATTAAAAGTGGAGAAATAGATAATGAGAGTGAGCCTATTATTTCATAATTTGGGTGGTATGTGGAATCACAGGAAAAAATTTCAACATTAACGAGATATTAAAAACATAAACCTATTATATAAATCTAGAAATGGGCTTATGGGCTGCCCAAAATCCTTAACAGAAAACCCAAATTCATCATTATTATGCATTAACATAGGGTATAAATTGATATTTTGGTTTTAATATACCATGGGATTCCAATTGTGAATTGGAATTAGTGTCAAATGATTACAAAGGAAGGATTTATAAATGAAAAAAATTTATTTTGAAATCTGAAAATGGGCAAACAGTTCTTCCCAACTTTTGAAAACCCATCATTTCCACCAAAATGATTGGGAAAACTCTAAAACAAATCAAGAATAGAAATTAAATAAAAAATACATTTAATATAAATCATGGTTTTTAAAATTCTCCCCACTATTATACATTCCACCCTAGGAAAGCCACAACAATTCCAAAGGATAAAACCAAACCCAACCAAAAGGCCAAAATAGACTCTTTTTCCAAGTTTCACCTTCCCCCAAAAGGCCAAAACGCCTCCCATTGATCAATCAATGAAGGAATACTCTCACTAACCAAAACATACACCACTTCTTGAAATATTCATGCATATTCAGATTTTAGCCCAAAATAAAACTCCTCAAACACTATCCAAACAGGATTCCAGTAATTCACCCAAACGAACAACAACAAAGAACAAGGTTACACTAACATTGCTTTAACCAGACAATTTCTCATTCTTGACTCCCAATGTTTACCCAGGGAAGGTTTTGGTAGTTATATAGCACCGAAAAATACTTCCTACCACCAAGATAAGACAAAATTCTAAACTGAGTTACTAGTAGTGGGATGCAAAATGGGCTCCCCACCATAAGAGACAACTCATATTTTCCCGAGTTAGGATTAGGACACTAACAGGGGAGGCCTGAACAGACTCCCCAGAACAAGGGGTAGACCTTCATATGAAATTTTCAAAAGAACATACAATAGAATCATAGTGGGTCTACCCATCATTCCTTTATATTAACATTTATTAAAAAAATTACTAGTTTTTAACGTGATATATATTTTATATTTATTTCAATGGTAAATAAACATTATTTTAAAATTAAATGGGGTATGTTACTATTATAATGGTTAGGTTCATAATTATAACATCCATATAGTCTTATAATGGTTAAATTGGTGATATTTATATAGATTCCCATCCTTCTATAAAAAACCCATCTTTTATTCAGTCATTGTCCACTTATATTTTCTCATAATCATATATATATAATAATTTGTTAAAATAATATTTTAGTACTAATATATTTTGTTCATTTCTAAATTTATTTTTTTGAGTGTGGTTATTTTTGGGGATTTATTAAATAAAAATTTTCATACTATAGTTATCTTATTTTCTATTTTTTTCTCATTATAATACCTTTAATTTATATGGATATATTTACACTCTAAATATAATTTTAATGACAACATAAAATAATTTGGGTTTTATAATGTGGTGGATTGATTAATATATTTCTAAATTAATAAATTTAAAAAATATATATAACTTAAATCAAAATTACATTCATAAAATTCAGTGTCATTACAATCATCCTCTCCTAAGAAACTTCACAGTAAATGTTTCATTTGACCCATTAAATGGGTGGAGGTCTTATGTGTCATTAATTTTAATAGTTTTTTTATTCTCCTCATATTTATGATTATGTATTTCACATAGACTATTTGAGTTGGTTTTTTATGAGTAACATTGTCTCTATAGTCCAATATCATCATTAGATTCTCTACATTAGATAGATCATAATCCAACTACACCACCAGTAGATTCAATATATATGATGGATCATATATGCAAATTCTCAATAGGGATAGTTGGAACACCTGTATAACTTGAGACTTTCTTGTATGGAGTTCTATATGATAGGCCATAATTCCAATGTGATCAGAAATCAAAAAGTGGCCGACGGATCTGGGAATATCTCTCCCTTCATCAAAAATAGCTTTACAATATTAGATGGATGTTTGTGTATGAAGAAATTATTTCGAACCCAAAATTATATGGTTTCTATAATGGTTATCAATATATCATGTCTTTCAATGTTGATCTATCGCGATGTTTCTCTAAATGATCTTGAAATATTTAATTAATTCTTGGAACATTTCATGTAAAATAAGAATATTATCACAATATTAATCCTAGTATATTGTTGTTTAAAATCACTTCTAATAATAACCTTTTCATAGATCCATTTCTATTATTTAGTGGTATCTCTTATTATATGAATACTTGAATAAATGATAATAATAAATCTCAAATTCCATTGAATTTCATCTATCATGATCTTAACATGACATCAGTGTCTCAATAATCATTTCATATTGAATGTAATTTTGGGGTTATAAGGCATATTAACTCCAAATAATTTACTAGAGAATCCATTGTACATTTCCCAAACATTAAGGTTAACCATATATCTCTATAAATTGAAATTGGTAGTAGTGTTCCAGGAAGCCTCACCTAATCCTTAATGTATATCATTAAATGATTATCTAGTGAGATGTTTTCCTAAATTACAGTGATGTGGGTTGTATTTATAATAACATCCACTAAAACCCTTTTTTAAATATTTCATCTATATATTTTTTAGAATATAAGAGACAAATTCTTTGATGATGTTTTCCCATTTCCATGTAGGAGTGGGTAGTGGTTGTATATTATGTGATATCCTTATTCGTATTTGCCTACCAATAATGTTCTTCCATATATCAATACATCATCATTATTCATGGATGTATGGATAATGTTTAGTTTTTTTCATCATTCAGAAACTCATTATTTATCATAGGATTCAGTGGTACCTGTGGTCTGTACAACGTCGTACAACACATTCATCAATTTTATGGAAACCTAAAGATTTAAAATTTATTATTGATTAAAACATCATCTATATTTCCAGAAAATCTCTTCAATCGTCCATTATTTATTACATGAAATTTTTAATCCATTGAAATATTATAATATATTTCTCTTTTAATGATTTTTCCTTCATTTATAGATGTCTTTACACTCAACTCTATGTTTAAATAAATCATGATGAAAAATATTATTATTTATACATGATCATTTTTACAGTGCCTTAAAAATTATAAGTATGAATAGTATTAACTAAATTAAAAATAATAAGAAAAATATTACTGTTTCAACATGATCATTATTAGAAGAAATATACTTGATAATGGGCACATAATTGGGTATATGAATATTTTAGTTAAAGCAGTGTATTTAGGTAAATAGTAAATACTTCAAAAGAAGAAAATAACAGACCATTTTAATTAAAAACAAATATAAACCAAAATTTGAAAACAAAAATCATATCTTATTTTATGAAATCCTGAATATGAAAAGGAAATTTAGATTAGGTTTAATGAGTGTAATAAGGGACAGAAAAGTTTCACATAATCATGTTTTATTTTACAAAGGAATTGATATATGATAAAAAATATTTATAACCACCATAATGAATGGGATGACAAGATAGGTATTTATGTAAGAGGAATATATAATAAAATTTAATAATTAAATAACATTAATTAGGGAAAAATGTATGGTATAGACAAAACTGCATTACTCGATGAAAAGTGGGTGGTTTAGGAAGTTCTCTTATCATAGTTATGGATTTTTTTCACATCCACTTCACATATATAATAATAAAATTATGTTAATTAAAATAATAATTTTGAATATTATTCAAATATATTTTATTTATTATCAAGAACTTATGTTATATAAGGCCATTTAATTCAATTATCATGTCTAAAATCACTATCCCATAGTTGTACATTTAATGATTCCATGGTCGCATCAGTTTGTTGGTTATTAATGATTTTCTTACGCAAATGAAATAAAATTTTAGAAGATTAATGAAATTATATTCATGAAATTAATGAATAAGAAATGATAAAATATATTCATACGAATTATAAAATGGGTATGATTCAATTAGTAAAAACTCTTTCATTATTCAGTTTGTTAATTTAGGAAGATTCACTAATTATCATTAACTATATCAATTTTATTTTACTCAATTATTTTTAATTTATTCTAGAAAATTAAATAAATAATTATATAATAATATCAACATATTTAGATGTAATATTATTTCTATAACCATGCATTTAGAGGATGCATAAATTTTATATATGTTTTTTAGGGAAGTTATAAACCCACAATAATATATACAACTATTTTCATTTCAGAATTAAATTAAAAGGAATTTGATGGTTGATATTACTATAGAGTAATATAATTCAACTATATTATTGATGTCGGAGTCATTATATCATTTAGGGTTGAGTTTATTTAGTGGATGAGGCAGAAGAAGGATTAAGAACATTATTTTAGATTATAACCTTATCCTTTGGATGTATGCTCTTAGTCCACCCCTTATGTCTCCATAGAATGGTATTTTGGTTATATAAAAACTCCATTTACATGTATAATAGGATTTTTAAGTGAAATTAGAAGTGTTTATGTTATCTACAAAGATTATAATGTGTCATGAGAAGTTGTGGTGATGGGTGGTATTTATAATTGGGAGAAGGGTGTTCTGAATATAATAGTGTTTAGTTTATTATTTTTTATGAATAATGTAATCAATGATGAATATTGTCACTAAATACTATAAATTTTTCCTGTTATTTTTAAGTAATGTTATCTAACATCATCCTAAACTCTATAATTAATGTACTTAGGTTATAATTCTTAGTAATATATTTTATCAAATTTCAATATTCAATGAATAATTACATATTTTATGTGTAAGAATCCAATGACTTTAACATGGATCCAGTACATATTAAATTAATATATATATATGATGGATTGGGACACCCAAAATCAGTTAGTTTAGTAATCATGGAAAACTGAATACATATGAAATTCCCATTTTACATTTCATGTATAAAAATAATAGTATAAAACATTATTTCATCTATGAAATAATTCATAATATACTTATTCGTATCATGGGGAAAGGAATAATGTACAGGTTGATTTCAAATTCTTACTGAGGGTTATGTATAGTAGAACCTATCATGAGTAAATAAGGAAAAATCCATATAGTATAGTGTATAGTCGAATTGTATTTCATTCAATTGACACCTTGAGTTTAGTGAACAAATCTATCTAATTTCAAAATAGAAATATCATAAATAATGGAACAAACTTCATAAAAATGCAATATATAATTCTTTACATTCATAATCATTGACTTTAAATTGAAATATAACTAATAATATCATCAAGGTCTCTCAACTACTACATTGTACTTAATAAATTAGTATGTTTAAGAAAAATAACCATCTAATTTCACCATGAATTTACTCTTATTATTCATTTTGATGCATTTAGTTTCTTTTTATAACTGGTCCCCACTCGTCACATTCCCATCCTTTGCGTTACATATATTTTCAATCTCCAATACAAATCAATTTAAAAATGACATATAAGAAAAAAATTATTCATATTGAATTGTGAATATGGAAGATAAGTATTTCACCATCATAAAAATACAAAATCTAGAGAAAAATAATTATGTTATCATTGTAAAATAAAACAAGTAACATCAATGAGTGATTTCATATATTAAAATACCTTTAAATTATGAGTGTATCATTTCTTGAGGAAAAACCCATTTTCATTTTTAAATAACTTATTTAATATATATATATATATTGAAAATGGGGAAAATATTTCATTGAATTTAACCATATTACAATTTAAATTATTCTTTAAATAAAAAAAATTCATGAGTTGGTAAAATCCATTCATTTAGTTAATGATGCAAAACTATTATGTTAAAAAAATTTAGTAAATGATACTTATTCATAAAATGAAGAGAATAATTATTTTAAATATTCTAATAGGGTGTAAATAATTTTTAAAAATTAATTTAACAAATCCATCACAAATCTTAATAACATTATTCTTCAATTTTTAAAGAAAACACAGACATGGATGAAACATAGTTTTATGGAAAGTAATAAAATAATATTTTTGAATGATTGTCTCTTACATGTAAAATACATTTTTAATTGTGGTTCAACAATAGATTAAATTGATGTTAAACATAAAAACACCTAATATAACAAGATTAAAATAATCTATATGGAGTTTTGGATTTTACTATCATACATGTTTCTCAAAATAAATCTGTACATAAAAAATCCCATAATAAAATAAGATTGTAAAAGAAATTCCTAATGACATAAATAAATTTTGAATCAATAAAACATAATAGAATAAAAATAAATTTATACAATAAATAATATTACTAAATATCAATTAATGATATATTATTTTAAATTATCATTAAATTCACAATATATATGAAACTTGGTGCATAATTTCGTAATGTCTAATTAAAGTGGAAGTCAGATTATATTTAGCACACATCAAGGTTGACATTCCTTATAAGTTATTTTATCCACAAATATAATATATTATAATTTATTATAATTTATACCATGACCATATATTAATTTACAGAATCACAGATGATAATATTATAACATTTAAATACCTATTACATAAAAGTATTTCATAATAATAATAAAATTTTGGCTTACATGATTTAGTTTTCTTGATTGTTTCAATTTGTTGGGTTTTTCCCATATATCCTAATCATGGTTCCATAATATCCTGAATGTATGACATAAAAAATATATCATAAATATTAATTATATAAATATATATATAAATCCCTGAATTGTACCCATGAATAATGGTTCACGTCATTTAATAGATGTTGTAGTCCACATGTATGCACGAGCAAAAATATTAGTTTTTAACTGGATAAAGGGTAAGTAGGTAAATGGTATTTTTAAAAACATTAATAATTAATTCATAAATATTATATATAAAAATTACATCCATCATAAAAAACCCCCAAATATAGTGATCAAAATGAAATACATATTTTTTTGAAGTCGATGTTTGCACGTATGTATGAATAATGCTTTAATTTCCATTTGATGTGGATATAAAAGATAAAGGTTTATAGATATAAAAAATTAAATAATATAATAACAGAGATACTTATGTGATTATATAATCATTATTATCATATAGTTGAATCATTAATAATGTGAAATAAAATGTAAACACAAGGTTAATATCTATACCATGTCATCAGATAATCTCCTTTGGATTATAACATATCCGTTCTAAATATATTATTTTCAACCAACTAGTACCCCTAGATCATGGGGAGGGATGTGCGAAATTGTTTTGGCTATGGATTTTCTGATGTATATTTCCCATGATTTTTTATTTAGAGAGAAAATGTGGTGTCCTTTTTTAGGGGGTGAGGACACACTTGGAATGTTTTAGAAGATTATAATATAGTAATGTGTCACTCCAACCAAATAGAACCAAAATGACTCATATTGAAGTATGAGATTATATAGCGTTGAAATTGGGAAAAAATAGGATTTGGAATAAATTAATTCCATTTTAACACTTATTAGTTTATGTTTTTTTCATTTAAATCTATTTTAACTCTTACCATCATGTCATAATTTTTAACAAATATAATGTTGATATTTATCAAAAATAAAATTGAACTCATTAAAAACATTATTCATGGTAATTACATTTATGGTGAGATTATTTTATATATATATTCATAATGTTACAATATTTAAATAAAAAAAACCTGGTAAATGAAATGAAAAATAGTTTCAAGATAAATGTGTTTTTAAACCAAAAATTGAACTTATACCAAAATCAAGTATAACGATTCATTATATATATTGAACAAGTTTATTTATAATTAAATGAGTAATATTTTTCTTTCATTGAAATTAAAAACATAATGGGACTATTAAAGTAAATTATTTAATAAAAATAAATGATAGTTAAACAAAAATGTGTGTTTTCACTATTCAATAAAAAATAATTCAAAAAATCCCAAAATAAAACCCTAAGAAAATTATAACCAGGGGTTTCAAAAAGTATTTTAATTTGGGAAAATTATACACATAAAAATTATAGTGATTATTTATAATTTCTATGCACAAAATAAAATTAAAACCATTTTTCAAAAATAATTATTTTGAAGAATAAAATGACTACTAAAAATTATGTCCAAATATATTTTCAATTAATAAATTAAAATTCATTAAATTAAAAATTAATTCATATTTTTTATAATGTGGATAATTTTATTTATACAATTATTTTAATAGCTATGTTATTATAGTTATATTTAAATTATAATATTTTTATACTGTATCACTCTTATGTTACAACTAATTGTTTTGTTTTTATAATGATATTCAGTATAGTGTTTTTTAAAATAAATTTGCATTGTCTTACATCCCCCACATAAATGAATTATTTCCACTTAATTTTCAGCATGGTAAGATATGTTCAAAATTTGAAAACACATTTAATAGAGACCCACATAATAAAAAGGGATAATAAAATTTACTTTGAAAATGGAATGTGGGAAACATAATGGATACCTAAAATTAGAAATATTTGACTTCCCATATAAGGAATAAGATTATAGGATACTAAAAATATAGATTTTGATGATAAAAATTTTATCTTGGGAATATTATAGAGTGATTGAAAACATGAACATTAGAATGTTAAGGACAACAAAATAATAAATTGGTAAGGGGTTAAAGGACCATCAATTCACCTAAAATGATTGTATGTAGAAAACCGTATTCAATATACAAATCCAATTCCAAGATTTTAAGAATTATTTTACCTGATAATATGAGAATAAAATATACGTACTTGATTTAATTATATCCATAATCATAATTTCATTCTTTGATTGTGTAGTTCAATTAGCTTCCACCACTTTTCATAACATATTTTGGTTTTTAATGATGAAAGTTACTTATTCGTAATTGAATAACTAAATTAAACTTCTATCAGATCATAAGATCAATAATAGGATTAGTTGTTATTCTTCATGTATCTATTCATTGGCAGAAACTAGAAATGGTCACTTAATGTTGTGATAAGTGATTACTTTTTCATAAAGATACCAATAATTATACCCAATGATATACTTAATTATTTTTATAATTAGATAAATTTTAAAACACCTTGATGCATGTATAACGTTTATTCAAAACATAAAATTTAAAAGAAACATGTCACAATATATCTATAATCAACTTAACTTTAACCGCTATAAATAAATGTATCTATTAATCTCACATTCTAAAAAGTGAATGATATAACAATATAGTAACCTATAACATTCTAATAAAATGAACCACAATATAACCGCAATGAAAAAGATATTCCCCACTAAAATAGATCAATCTATATAACTCAAATCAAATAAAAACAGTCATATAAATATAAGAATTCATTAAACATCATCATTAATATAATTTTAATAAAATCAATAATCTATTTCATGTCCAAAAATACAGAAAAATTTCTCATATCAATATTAACCATCCATTTATCCAAATGATACACCATTATCTCAAAAGAATGATCATATTAACTGTTATGTATCCTTTAACTATGTTTTTCTAAAAATGCTACATTACCAAAAAATAATTATTCTTTGTCACTGTTACCCTTCCACATATTTCTAAAATTCATAATGAAAACTCCCAAGAGAACAATCCTTAGATGATTCATCATTATTATTGTAATATCTAAGGTACTACTATAGTAGTTAAATTCTATATGATAAAATTATTGCACAGATGAACCCTCTAATGTGACTTTATTCAAGATTTTGTTTAAAAGTTAATTTTTTAGGATGAAATTGTCCAAAACAATTCCATTTCTAAATTCCTCGTATCATGACAATATTTAGATGTTTTTTATATTTTTAAAAAATTATAAAATTTTAAATGAATTATATCAAAATACTAACATTACAAACAAATTTATTTTTTATGACATATAATTTTTAAAAAAAAATTGATATATTGAATCTATATTTCTAAATAAATATAAATTTTTTAAAAAATAAGTCAATTTATAAAATCAAAAAATATCATTTTACAAAATCAAGTAGTTTTTAATTGAAACAATTTTTATTGTTTCTTTATTTAAGGTTTAATAGTAAAAAATGTGGCTAAAGAATTGTTTCATATCCAAATAACTAGTATTTTATTAGTAATATTTTTTTTATATCATTATTTTCAATAAAATGTTTAATTTTTTCCTATAAATATAATTTATCTTTATTAGTCAAACTGTTTATAAAATTGGAATTTTTTATTTTATATAAGATAACATAAATATTAATTTAAATACACATAGAAATTAAATTAGATAAAATGACTAAAAAATTATAGATAATAATTTTAATATTATTAAATATTTCCAATTTCATTTTTGGTTATAAAATATATATTGTTAGGATTAATGATTATTAATATAATAATTGTGAACAAATTATTGAAATATTTCTGATTTATTAATATCAAGAATTTTTTATCAAAGCATTTAAACAAAAACAAATTAAATAATCACTAAAATATTATCCATAAACTCATAAATAAATATATAAACACTAATTCATTTTTAACCAATAATAAATTAGATTAAGAATTCATAATGGTAAAATATTCATCACTTCTATAAAAATAGTTTTTTTGTTCAATTTTAATGGAAAATATATTTTATTCTATTTTTAAAATATGTTCGAAAAAATAGGGGTCTATGTTGTTTTATGAACAACCAATACTGGTTATATGGGATATTTTATATATTTTTTAAAACATTGGATTATACAGTTAAAATCCAGTGACCTATTTTAAATGTAAAAGAGTACAATGTAAAATCATAATTGTTAAACTCTACAAAAATTTTAAAACTTCTGTGGAACAATATTATGAGTATTTATTAACTCTAATAAATCACACTCTATTATATTGAATCATTAGATTTCTTTAACTTGGTATAGTATGATGGAGTTATTAATATATTAAGTGTGTTTCCAGAAGTATAATTTTCCCCTTTTGTCAAATGGGGTCACTTACACAATTTCAATCCTACAACATATGTTTAAAATCTATACGAGACACTGAAAAAAATACTTTCCTAAAAATAATTCACAAAATATCATTCCTGTCATAAAAATTATTTCTCAAAATAAATTCAACTCCAATGAGCTTTGCATGGAATGGTCACATATCCAATGTATGTATTATCCCCTTATATTGTTTTTATACAAAATGATGCACTTAAAAATATGTTTTATGGAGGATAATATTACAATAAAATCATTATAATTATACTTATATATTATTATATTAATTTTAAATCATTTTTTATCCATTTTCATTTTCTATGGAAAAAATGTGTTTCTAGTGTGTTACATTCACTACCACCCCTACAAAGAAATGTCGTTCATTATTTCTCATCTCTATGATAAAAATGATGTAATAGATGAATAAATATAATATCTGTAATATAAATAGTATTGTAAATTGATAAATTATCTTTTTTATATGTTTTTCACTAATTCATGGATAAATAGACACGTTAATCTTGTGTACATTAACATGATTTCCTTTGCGAGAAACAAGATTCCAATATCATCCAAACCCATCAAGGTTGGATTTAAAACAATATATTTCATTTAAAAAAACTTATTTCCATATCAATATAAGGAATATGATATTATTAAAACTATTTTACAATTCATTCATCAATGGTCAACAAAATACAAATTATTCAAAATATGACTAAATAACCTCATGTAATTAATATAAGAATATAAAATTTAATAAATATATAGAATTTGATAATAAATGTTAAAAATTAGATTAAATAATGAAACAAAATGTTCTAAATATATAATATAATAAGTTTAATTTTATTATTATGGATGTTAAACACTTTCCCATAATGAATTGAGAACAAGGTAATGATTTCTGCCACAATTCCTCTTCATTGATACATGATTCAATGTTATGAAAAAATTTCTTATTTATATTTCATATCTTAACAAATTATGATTCATGATCCCTTCTTGGGTGGTATATTTCAATACTTATTTTTAAAGTAAGTATTTTATATTTTTAAACAACATTCTAGGATTCACTTATTACATTATGGATAAGATCCTTTGAAACCATCGAAATCCATCCCATGGATGGATTCTGATCATATCATTCAAATATTTACATAGAAATAAATTTACATCTCTATATGATATTTTCATCACTATTTATATTATTCTAATTGGAATGTGTTCACAAATAAACCTATTTTTCAATTTACATGGTGAAAATTATTGACATTTCATATTTTGTTAGTGCAATATTTAATATTATTGAAAATTATAATTTGTAATATTTGACTATCCACCTTATTTCTCTTGTTTTATTATAGTGATGTTTTCCCTTTTATTGAAATGGGTAAAAGTATTCAAATTTGAGATGATTATTGATGTCTTACATAGGTTTTTTATGTATTTGAACTATATATTTCTAATTATATATATTGATAAGTAATTATAAGTAATATTTTTCTATGGAAATGTTTTTAATGGTATTGATGAAACTAATGATGAATTAATTGAAAATAATAATTATATGGGTGGGTCATAAAAATATATATCCCCTCAATTACTTTGAAGATATCATTAGATAAAATATGATTCGATTTTGTGAATGTATCTTCCATGAAAAATATATAATCATGGAATAAGGACGTGAAATTTGAATGAATTGATTGCGGTCTTGAAGACATGTAATGTGTCTTCGAACATGGAATTAATAACATCCTGAGTTTTATTAAAAGTAATTATTTAATTATTTATTATCTTCTATTTTAGTAAAACAATAATTCAATATTGTCAATTAGAATAAATCAAAATTATGAATTGTAATTGAATTTTCAATAAATAAATTATAATGATAATTCAAAATTTATTATTATTAAATAATTTTAAAATAAATAATTATTTTCATGAAATGATATTTTTTCAAATGTGGTTTGATTTTATGTGGTTTGATAATTAATAAATTTTCATTAGGTAAAAGAAATAATTTTTAAATTTTTAAATTCGGATTTATAAGATAATATAAAACATTAATATTGAAATTATAAAAAAATAACATCTATTAAGAATAATTATAACATAATAACTAAAATGACGAAAATATTTATTGAAAGCAATAAAAAAATTATTCATTTTAAAGATAATTTTTTTAAGTGATGTTTGTGAGACATAAAAATTATAAAAATAAATTATTTGGATGTATTTTATAAATTAGTTTTTTAAAAAATCATTTATGAAGATATATTTATTAATATTATTTTTCAAATTTATAATCATAAATTTTTAACATTCAATAATATATATATATATATATATTGTTTTATTAATAAATTATGAGTAAATGATTATTAAAATAAAAAAATTGAAAATAAGTAAAAACATGTAAATGAATTTATTAAAAAAACAAAATAAATGAGAAATTTGTGTCGAACATAGGTCACAAATTGGGAGGTCAGAGAAGGGTTATGTGGGGGAGTACATGTGTGAGACTAAGCCATGGAGTTGGGGGTCTCCGTTTCATCGAGTTCGAGTGGCAGCTGAAGTAGTGGCTTCACAAGTCACAACAGAGAGACTAGGGTTTCGGATCAGCAAGAGTTGTAGACTGATATCTTCATTAAGAGTTATTTTCTGGGTTAGGTTTTGATCTCCTGGTTTTTTTATTGTTGTATCTTGTTGTTAGGTGTCTGATTCATCAATCTTGAGTTGTATTTGATGCATTAACATACTGATTTGTTTCCTTTCCTAAAATTTATTAATCAGTTGATGTATACAGAACCTTTTGGCATCGATTCTAGAATTTATTTATTCTAGTTTAACAACGTTTTAATTTAAAATATATTTTTTCAAATATATCTAGGTCCTATTTCAATGCTGATATTTATATTTTCTGTTGGATGTCTATATCAATAGTGATTTTTTATTCCTTCAAATAATTTATTCATTGTGTTGTGCCATTTTCAACAGACCAGCAAAATATCGTCCAAATCTCTAAATTGTAGTGTTATCTGAATCCCTTGTTTTTTCACCTAAATTATAATATATAATATATTTTCAATGAGATTTATTCTTACTCTATAGGCATTACATCTGAACCTCAAAATTGGAGAAAATTTAAACGATCATGTAACTGCTTACACTTGTAGATAGTGAGTCATCGAATATTTAATCTATACATCACTGTACTGGTACCAGATGAACATTCTATTCATTTTTCTCACTTAATAACATTTAACATAATTATAAGATTGTGGTAAGGTAGTCCAAAAAAAGTACTAGAAGTTCCATAGCCCTATTTTCATTCTTTTGTGCATTTTGCAGTTGTGTGAAATAGTTAGAAAGTATAGTTCTTGTATCCTTCACTATCATATGGTTGTGTTCCATGTTCATGGTACTGAATATCATGCACACCCAATGTGTGACAAGAATAAGATCCCTTCTATAACTAATTATGTAAGGGGTTTGTTTATTAATTTCAAGCAATAATTATTATTTAATATGTATTTCATAATGGATTAACCATTTTCAAATACATTTAATTTCCATTTTTTTATTTTTCTAAGGGATGTTTTTATTTAAATAATTTCTGTTCCATGTTTATGAAATCTGTTGCAAGGGATTTTTATATTTATTTTGTCAATTTTTTTTGTCATGTTTTTTATTGGTTTATTCATAACAAAATTATCATGTTTTTCAGAACATTGATAAATTATATTATGTGAATTAATTCTATAATTATTTTAGGGCACATTTGGTATGGTATTCTTGATGGAAACTTTTAAAATTTGTTTTTTAGGGGACATTGTTTTCTTATGGTGTTATTAAATTTAATTTTCAGTTTTGATTATTGAATTGCTTATTTTTATTTTATTATTATATGTTTTATTCAAAAATATATATACATGTATGTGTATAATTACATTTGAACCAATGATGTTACTGTTTATATTTACATTGTCAAAATATAATTTATTATTTAAATTTAATTATGATTATAAAAACATTGTTGCACTTAGGTATATGTATTTAATAATGCATATGTTTTAATCTAATTCTATATCAATCATCTCAAGTCATATTTACATCTATCAATATTTGGATTTAAATTCATATATTCCATGTCATATATATATATATATATAAATTTATCGACATTTTCATTGTGTAAAGATAATTAAGCATGTTTTAATTTTATATTAAGGATGTCGCAATTTCATTTAGCCATGGCCATGTGTTATGCATAATACTTACATTCCATGATTTGTTATGTCATTAATTTTTTCAATTAAATTTTATGTTTTACTATCTCAGATTATTATACACATTGATTTCTTCATTCTTTGAAATTTTTTATAACATTATATGAAGGATATAAAACTTTATTGTCTATAAGAATAATAAATTTAGTCCATGAATGAAATGTTTGAATAAATTGAAGATATGTATTTTGGAATGAGTTTTTGTTATAAAAAAAGATCACATGACTATTTATATATTAATATATTTATATAATTATATATAAATGAATGTGTATCGTAATGCGTTGACATGTTTTCAAAAATAAAAAACCCCAGTAAAAGTATTTATAAGTAATGAAATTCTCAAATGTTTTCAGACTTTCTAAAAACATAAATGTAGTAAATATGGAAGGTTAATTGGGAGTGAACCCATCCTTCACAGATTGGGTATTCACAAACATCCTTCAAAATTTAGGTATCCCAAATGTTTAGTTTTCAGTGGCTTGTATAGAATTTTCTGAAGAAGCACTTATTAATTTTAAAATACTCTCAAGCATAAGTATTTTCAAAAGCATAACTACATTCAAAAGCCTTATAGTATATTCAAAATCATATCTATATTAAAAATTGTTTATTTATGTGTTTTTAATGTATTATGTACTTTTCAATGGTTTTTTAAATAATATTAACCAAAATATCTTTCAAAGGTATTTCCAAAATCATTCTGTTCAAAATGTAAAAGTAATTTTCAAAAAAATATTTTCACTAACCCATACTGGGTAATTAAATACTGAACCTTTAATTTTAAATTTTTACCACATGTATCTTAGACATTCTGAATAACAATTACATGTTTTGAAGTTATTGTGTGCTGAAGAGTAGTATGCAATTGGTATATTTTTTTCAACTCAAATAAATGTAAGGTATTGTCTAATCCTCCAAAACCAAAAAAAGTAAAATATCTTCTTATTTTTAAGGTGTTGTGAAATTGTTCAATTTATTTTATTAAAAAAAATTACACAACATTTTCAAGAATTGTGTCCAGAAAAGCGGGCACGGGGAGTTATAACATTGAATGTTCTTCATTACGTACATAATTATTCATTCCATCAGTTTGATATCAATATTATTGATATTGTTTCTTTTCATTTGTTCTCATGGTGATACAATGGTTTCAGTTTCAAGTTGATTATGTCTTTATGTTTTTTACATGTTCTATAAAAAATGATTATGACATGGATTGGCCATGATTACATTAATTATATGTCTGCCTAATAGAGTGATCTCAACCCTTCTTATGTTTTCAATTACAATATTTTTAAAGATAAATAGAAAATTTTATTTATTTGGAAGAATGTCACCTATGAAATAATTTATAATAGAAATTGAAGACACATCACCAATTAAATAGTTTCATATTTATGAAATAATTTTTCATTTAAGAAAATAAATATGGTAATTATTTGTTTATGTTGTGTTTTATTTCCTTAAAAAACTAAACCAAAATAATATTCAACAATATAAAGAGATGTAAAAAATAATATTTTTTAAAAATTAATGTTAGTTATATCAATGATTTTACTATGGGTTTTAATGAATTTTTGTGAAGTATATTTCATTGACAACTAGATCTATGGAACAAGTTTAGCCCATCATCCTTATAACAAGAATAACATTTATAAAAAAATTAAATAATATAAATTTTGATAACAAATACAGAAAAACTCCAGTTGTTCCACATTAAAAATTTTCATATCATAGGTTCATCCTTTTCATAGGATTTAGACCTCGAAACAGAGAATTGACTGTAATAATTCCCATTTTCCACATATATATTTCATTGAACTATACATTGTATCATAGGATGCACCATATTTACCTCCATTTATCTCTTTATTATTTATGTAATAATACTTTATTAATTTTCCTAATTGTATAATCAAAAAAAGTAATATTGTTCCATTATGATATTTTCAAAAGGTTCTTTTTATCACTTTCTCTACATTTAGGAATCCCAGTCCTATTTCCTTTTTGATCCTTATGAAACTACTTTTTTATCATATTCATTTAATTAGAAGATAAACCTATGTTTAGGTTATTAATAATATATCGGGATTTTGGGTTTAGCATAAACTCATGATTTCATATTCCATATAACATTTGTATTGGTTTCCAATGTGTAAAATCGTTATGTAATCTATAAAATTTAACGAGACTTGATTTATCTTAGTTTGAGGAATAAATTAAAACTAAAAAACATAATTTGAGAAAAAATAGTCATAGTAAGATATCATATAACCGTGAAAATTCCTTCATATAATGTTAAAATAATGAAAAATTATTTATAATCTATGAATCATAAGGATTAAAATAGGTTATCCATGGTCATTATCTATTCCAAACCTTCAGAATGTTCTTAAAGATTTATGAATTAACACAGAAATATCCCTAGAGAGTGTCAAGATATGTGTGAAATATTAGCATCACTCATCATGAACCTATGACGATTGTGTTAACACTCACTCTTGTAATGTTCTTGTCATTACTACGTGGTGGATCTAGGACGATGTCACATGCAGTTTTCAGTATCTACACTAGGATATATTTTTTATAAGAACCACATAATCTACACATTACAAAAAAATTGTAATACCCTATTATTATACTTTTCATCAGGGTCTATAATACGTTTGTTTTCTTTAATATATGTATTCTTAAATCAAGACTCCAAGGATTATTCTCAACTATATCTGATTCCCACTATAGTAATGAAACTATAGTAACCTAAATTTGATGCATAATTACCTCATTCGAACACAATACAGTATATTTTACACCATGGGATCAATCATTTTAGCAGTCTTTGAAAACTATATACATAAATAATTCCAATATTACATTAGAAATATAAAAAAATGTATCATAAAGAAAAATATTGAATCTTGAAATCATTTATAATATCCTTCTTCATTTTTTGGGAAATGGAATACAAATAAAGGGTGATCTCATATACTAAATAATATTTACATTCAACAGAAACTATCAAGATTAAAAATATAATAATCAAAATTGATTGGTTGAAAATAAAAACGCATGCCATTCAATGAAAAAATTTAGTAAAGTGAACATTAATGTTCAATATAAACATATAAATCACATTGATATAAGAATATCATTAAATAAAAAGGAATGGAAAATTTCTATAAATTAATGATCATGGCCTCTCAATAATTATATTATTATCCTCAATGTAAAGGACTCTAATCCAATACACCATTCTTAAAAATGGTCGTAAAGCAAATAGCACTCTAATGTCACCACCTGATATTCTGATGATATAAATCATTACATTAAGGGGATATATATATATATATATATATGTATTCCACATGCATCACATGAACGTTCGATGCATTCCATGTATTTTGAATGATCAATAAAACTCATTATCAAATTTCCTCATAAGCCAACAACTTTCTGTATTGAATCAAGAATACATAAAATAAATATTTAATTATCTTAATTATCAAATTTACAATGAGTAAAAAAATATGGTATCATTAAATCATATCCCTTGTAATATCAATGGGCACTTCCATAGAAAAAATTACTTTTAAAATATCACTAGAACATTTCTTAAGGAAAATACCCAATTAATTTTGATAGAACATTTTTAAAATATAAAAAAGTTGAACATATAAGGAAAAATGTTGCATTAAAAATAAATACGAAAACATTTAAATTATTCTCCAACTAAAATAATAGTCATTATGTCTACATGATTCATTCATGTGATTTGTGTTAAAACAATAATTCCTTTAAAAATAATAGAAACAGTACATATTCTTATAATGGATCATAATACTCATTTTAAAACATATTTCAGAAGTCAAATCATGTGTATAAATGAATTAAATAATTGTTTTTATAACAATAAATGCAATATTGAAAACATTATAATTTGAAGATGGACTTGGAAGAAAAATAGTTTTAAGGAAAACATCAACAGATGTATTTTTAAATGAAATCCTCATACATGTGACTTGCTTAAAGAATAATTATCCAAAAAGGGAACAAATTTAATACAGATAATGTAAAACCAAAAAACCACTAGAGTATAAAAATATATATCAGTAATATATATTAGGATCATATAATTTTCCCAAAGGGGACATAAATATAATGAGTTCTGTGATAATATGAGATAATAAATGATCTTTCTAATGACTTATATAAATTTTGAATCAATAATTATAAAATAATAAACATTAATTGAACAATAAAATACCAATGATTAAGAGTAATTAATGAAATAATTTTCCAAAGGGGTATTATATACAACATCTAAATGAAATTAGTTAAAAAATAGAAACATGTCTCATTGGACTAGAAATGAGACAAAATTACCCTTACCTTATGTTCGACTTACATCATAACGGTTTTTATGTTACTGTATAATAAATTTAAATTTTTTATAATTCTCTAGTAGAAAAATATACAAATTTATAATATCATATAATATCCACCAATGACAATTCTACACCCATTCATTCAAAATAATTTTTAGCATCATCATTTACTACGTTAACATATTTTTTCATATATGTTTCGATTAGACAATTATAGTCTTTTTATCATGATCATGGTTCCATAATATTCATAATTTTAATAATGACATAAAAAACGTAAATATTAATTATATAAATATACTGATTCACCCATTAATTTACAATAAATAATAATATCCAAAATGTAAATATTAATTATCAAATCACCTCATGGTGGTGGTAGTTCACACTTAGGCACGAGCAACATTCTCATTTTTAATGGGTGGAATGGTAAAAAGGTAAATGATATATTATCTTCAAATAATAATCATTATTCAATAAATATCATATAAAAACGAATATAAATAATAAAAACTATCAATGTTTTATGGTGATAATAAGAAAAACATATAGCTACATGAGGAGGTACTTTGTGTGTACACCTGAATGATGATTTCGTTTCTAATTTGATAGAAAAAATAGAGGAATAATCTTTCCATCATAGACAGAATAACGTATAATTATATTTTATTTACTATTTTTTTGTTTCTTAAGTTTTTCTCATAAATTAAGTAGGTATAAGAAGATATATCATGATAATAGTCGGTTCAGTGATGTCCCACTTCTGTGGCCATCCTCCTTTTATCTACTCCTTATGCATCCTAAGAATGATATTTTTATAAAAAAAGGACCCATATATCAATTAATTGGATGATAGGAAGGGTATTTTTGATATTTTATGACATATAGGTCTCATTATGTTTGGGGATGAGAGGTTATATGGATAAAATTTTTTATCGGAGGCAGAGGAAACAATTGAAAATTCTCAAAATATTAGATGATATTAATTTCATACTAAAGAAAAAATAGATCATAATTGAAAAATATGATAAAAATAAATATTTTTTGGTAAAATTATAAAAATAAAATTTTACTTTTAAAAATTGTTTTTCTGTTTAATCATTAAGTTTTTAAACCTCCTTCGCATGTTTTAAATCTTGTTATGGTAAATAACATTTCACAGAAGTTGGAATTCATGATAATGAAAATATAAATCATATTTATTAAATAAAATTTCAATAACAAATAATATAATAATTTAATGTTTATAAAAAATAATTCCAATAGCTGTAAATGTTTTATTTTAAAACCGAATGAAAAAGATGATGCAAAATATGGTTTTTCGGAAAAAAAAATTTGAAACCAAAATTGATCATATACCCCAATAATGATTACTATTTACTACTATATAATTTATTACCTTAGTTATTATACAATTTTACTTCAAATAAATTGATATAAAATCAAAACAATAATTTTCCTTTTAAATAAAATCATTTTATGAAATGATATGACAGTATTACCAAAAATGGTGTTATCGCTATTCACTTGAAAATAAATGTATTTAGAAAAAAATATCAAAAATTCAACCTAAGAAAATATTTACATAATTATTTAAATAATTATAATCAATGCATAAAAAAATTAAAAAGGTTAAATATTAATTTCAATATCCATCCATAAATTAAAAAAATCAATTTTCAGGAAAATATATTTTTGAAAACTAAAATTCCATTAAGAAAAAATTTAGTGAAATTTCATTATGAATTAATAAATATATTTTTAATATATAAAATCATTATAAATATTATTCCTATTTTTTAAAATTTTAATGCGTCCAATTTCAAAACTAGGAAATAATAGTTGCAGTCGAATAATAATATATTTAATTAATATCATGGATCCCTTAAAGATTAATGTTGCATGATAAGAAAGTTATCGAACATAATATTTTTTTATAAAAACTCTTTTGGTGTTTTATATAAAAAAAATAAAAAAAGAAAACCCCATAAAGAATTTTGTTTTTATATTTCAAAAAATAAATCCATTCTATAAATGAGAAAATTAATGTTTCAATGAAATCATTTATACGTTAAAATTTCCCATTTTATTTTTAAATTACATTTTCA
Source organism: Viscum album (assembly GCA_963277665.1). NCBI lineage: Eukaryota > Viridiplantae > Streptophyta > Magnoliopsida > Santalales > Viscaceae > Viscum > Viscum album. The sequence continues at coordinate 1,150,105,370 of OY728148.1, forward strand.
AACCCTTTGAAAAATTACGTATGATATCATTATATTATATAATAATTTTAGTGAAACATAATATTATCCTAAAAACCATTTTAAGAACATAAAATTTAATTTCTTGTGTTTTTATTTTTCATAAAAATAGAAATAAAACATATGTATTTTACAAAAATTAAAACACTTATTTTATCATTTCCAAATCATGTATTTATTTAATCCATGATATAAATTATAAATATTTTCATTGTGTGAGAAAAATAAAAATAATTTAATAACTAACTGGATGAAGCTATCATTCAAAAGGTAGATTGCTATTCTGAATTGTCATATTTATACTCCAATAGTCATATTACTATTCAAACAGTCATATTTGTAATTGTTATATGGGTTCATTTCCTTTTATAAATATATCATTTTTTAAGTCAACCGTTATCCACTTATATTTCTTCCCATGTTTATATATAATTTATTTTTCAAAATGAGTGTTACATTAAATATATTAATTTTCATTTAAATATTATTGTTCATCATTGTGACCATGCAATGTGATCGATTAATATAATACTTTCACAATATATTTTTCTTATTTTATATTTTTCTAATTTTTATGATATATATTATTATTTCTATATTTATTATCTATATGTACTCATCATGTATTGAACCGACCTGGGATGCCTTGAAACTCAGCAACAGACACGATCTGTCACATACCCAAAGGGCGTTCCCAAACCCATGGGCTGTCGAGAGGCACCCGAGCATCAAATGAAAAACTTGAGGGAATGATCTCTCCCAACCTAAATGACCACAAAGAATATATACAGAGAAAATAAAAAGCAGTAGAAGACTAATAAATATATATGCTATAATAGTAAGACAAGTCTGATAGTATCTCATAACTCCAAAAGACAAGTCTGAATACAAGGGACTCAAAACCAGTAGCTACTCCAATGATGTCATAGAAGAACTCCATCCATCGCACCACCAGCTACCCATCCCGGATGACATGAACCTCACCTCCTCACTGTAGGGCTTTGCCTTTCGTTGTACAAGAATACAAACAAAAAACTATCCCCCAACGAATTAGTGCACAGGGTGTGACCGGATAGGCTCAGTAGGATCTCACACAGGTGTTCCATTGAATTTATCTGAATAGAACATCATGTATTCTAATATAATATTTAAAACATGGCATGATAAGCAGTAGCACAATTTTATAGAAAACATGGTAAACATCCCTTTTTACATAGTTCAAAACAAAAGTAGGTATATCTAATTTAAATCACATTTTCCAGATCATTTTACATAATAATGAACAATAATTTCATGGGTAACTATGAAAAATATGAAATAAAAAAAATATAAGAATAGGTATCACATCACCAATGAATAAAAATGGTCAAGGTAGGAGACTACTCATACCAAAATAATAAAGTCAACAAGAATGATCCTAGAACAATAGGCATTATAAGGAGTAGAAACACCCCAGATGAATCCACCAAAAAATCCAATATTAGTCTCCAAGAACAAAAGGCCTAGGGAATAGAGGAAATCCCCAAGACAAACCTCCTTCACAATAACTACAATGGGTGATGGCCTCAAGAAAAACATTCAACCTACATACCCATGTTAACAAATTTTCTCAATTTAACAATTCAATTTCTATTTTTTGAAAACCATTACAAACAATTTCATAATTAATTTATCAAATTCAAGGTAAACCCATTTTTCATTCAAAACCCTTTTTCAAGTCAAAAAAGAGTCGTTCTAATTTCATAAATCAATTTATAAATAACTTTTCAAAGAAAAAAGCACATTCATTATCATAGTATAGAGATGGAACCACCTACGTCAATGTTCGGGTCAGACACGCCCACAACGGAATACAAAATCAATGAAACCAAAAAACTCCATCAACGAAGGCCCTAGAATCAAACCTTCATCTCAAAGGATTGATTTAAATTTGAAGACATGTGATGATCATATAAAAGAAATACCATGTAAATCAAGAATGAATTTCTACTTCTCCACACCAAACAAAAGAATAACCATTAAAACAAGATCTCAAAGGGGATCAAGATGAGAACAACATGCAACATCCAACATAGATCAGAAAATCTGATAACTCAATGCTATGGCCCTTTTGTGATAAAACGCAAGGATGAATTGGAAAGAACACTTACCCAGAGAGACTCACCATATAATCAATGATAAACCAGAGCATATTAGATTGATCTAGAAGGTGAGAAGCCTCTGAAAACCACCTATGAGAAGTTTAGGATCAAGATCCAAGACGTTTTGAAGGAAAAAGGCCGATTGAAAAGGAAAAACATGTCAGTTAAACCTGGGTGTAGGCCAGGTCACAAAGTGTACCCCTTGGTCATGACATGAATTCCACACTAGATATGATATGCCAAAAACTCATAATTGCGGGTCAAAAATCTGATATGTAACCACTACATAACTTGTACATTAGGTACACTACATGTACTAGCTCATGCCATGATCTCCACATTCAAAGCGTGATCTCTCAATCCACGACATGAAACCATCACCATGTAAACGACGTGTACTTCAGGTACACGATGTTTACGTGTTCTGAAGTCTATAGTAAACCCAAAAAATTACATAATGTTATTTTAAAACCATAAAGGAACATAGAAAAAAGGAAAACATACCTGATCAAGTTAATGTGATGTTACAAACCACCCACAATAACGAATTGTCATCCCCAGGATGTCATGTGGAAGATGTACTCCATTGAAAAATGAGGCCACTGTTCCATAATCAAAATCTCAAGTTCCCATGTCCCATGATAATCTTATCCGTATTTTCATAGAACTCAGACAACCAGAATTGACTTCCCATGAATGACTTTTATCTAAGAGTCAATGATCTCAACTGGTTTCTCTACAATAGAAGTGTATGGCTCAAACTCAATTTCTCCCCAACATAGATCATGAGAAGGGTTATGGTGATACTTTATATGATTTGATATAAGGAATAAATCATGAATTCCTATCAATAGAGAAGACCATGCTAACCAATATGAATCCAACCCAAGAAGTCCAGTGACCTCAAATGTTTCAATATTTCTTGTTTCCACGTTCAATGTTTTCCTAGCCAATGGTGACCCAAACAAGGAGAAACTATCATGAAAACCTATTCAGAGATAGAAAACACCAAAGTAAGAAGTATTTGATCTTCATATGATTTTTTTGACACTGGGATGTAATAATATGGTGTCACACATACTGAATTATTGCCAACATTTCTGAAACTAGACATGGTCTAACCATAGATACTTATCCCACCTCTACCCCAAAATGTGGTTATATACATGGGACACCATAAAACTCTTTGAAGGGGGATATTCTCATTGAAAACTGATAACTGTTGTTGAAAAAAAACTCAACATGTCCAAGGTGGCCATCCCACGATCCATTAAAATCCAATACACATGAACAAAGAATATCCTCTAGGATGTGAATTACACACATCATCTGTTCGTCTTTCTTTGGATGGTATGTTGTGCTCAACTTGATCTGAGTCCCCATTTCCTCTTGAAGACTCCTCCTGAGATTTGAGATAAACCATGGATCCCTATCAGAAACAATGGCAGAAGGACCCCCATATAACCACATGACGTTCTGCCCATACATCTTACCTAGCTCTTCAACATTAGTGTTGTCGTTGAACAAAATGAAATGAGAAGACTTCATCAACAGAAAAAAAACCACCCATATATCATTTTTCCATCAGGGTGTGCATGCTACCCCACAAAATAATCCATGGACTCCTCATCCCACTTCCAAAGAGGTACTGGAAGAGTCCGATACATTCCAGAAGGATCCAAGTGCTCTACCTTTTCCATTGGGTAGGTGTAACTGCATGACACATAATATGAAATGTCACACATCATACCAACCCACCAGAACTATCTTCTCACGTCATAATACATTTTTTTAGATCATGGATGATTGGGACATTTTGATCAATGGAAATAAAACTAAAATAATCTTATCACCTATGTTGGGAAAAAAACTCTATTTTCAAAGTTAAGTATAATATCTGAAGAATGGAACTAACTAGAAACAATCTCCCTGCTATAATGGTTTTCTCGAATCTTCTGAAATGCATCATCATGTTGTTGAATTTTCAAGATAGACTCCAGGAGAGATGATTACAACCGAATAGTAGTCAGAACCATGCTGGAGACATCCTCCTAAGGATCCAACTGTATCTGAGCAAAAATTACAATATGATTCCACTCATCCATCGATGCTAGAACAACCTATGATGGTACATTCAAGCTTAAATGATCTAAAACTACATTACATTTCCCCAATGTGTAGGTGATTTCAAAGACAAAAGTATGATGGTTTTATACACATCGTCTCTTTATGATATTCATGTTCTTCTGGGAAAATATCTAACTCATACTCTTATGATCAGAGAAACCCAGGAACTTCTCCCCAAAGAGATTGTGCCACCAAAATTTAAGCACATGCATCACCACAACAAGAACTAAATCATTTTTGGGGTAGTTCATCTCATGTAGTCAGAGATAACAAGAACCATAAAATACCACATGATCATTTTTCACCAGCACGCATCCCAAACTAGCTCTTGATGCATCACAGAAAACCGCATACCCCTTACCGGGCTCTGGTAATGTTAGTATAGGTTCCGATGTTAGAATTTGATTCTTTTCCTCAATGGAAGACTGACACTTTGCATCCCAGGAGAATTTCACTGATTTCTTGGTAATAACATTCAATGGTGATGTAATTTTAGAGAAATCCTTGTCTAACAATATGTAGTATCAAACAAGACCAAGGAAGCTTCATATATCAAAGAAATTACATGGTTCCATCAAAGAAATAACAGATTTTACCTTCTCTAGATAAAATCATAATCCATGATATGAAATTCTATGCCCCAAGAACATCACTTCTCGAATCTAGACACTACATTTTGACTGGTTTCCATAAAGACAATGATTTCTCAGAATCTCTATGACCACACTCAGGTGGTGCTCGTTCTCATGCTCATACATTTAAAAAATCAAAATGTCATCCATGAACACTAAAACACAGTTGTATAGATATTGGTTTACTATTCTATTCATTAAGACTATAAAAATGGTAGGAACCTTAGACAGACCGAAAGGCATCACAAGATATTTATAGTGGCCATACCTGCACTTGAATTCCACCTTTGGAATAGAAAACTCTTGGACTCTGAGATAATGACATCTAGACCGAAGATTATTCATTAAAAAGAACTTCTCCCCAATTAACTAATCAAAAAAATCATCCACACAAGGAAAATGATATTTTTTCTTAACTGTTACATGGTATAACATCCTATAGTTCACACATAATCGAAGTGAACCACCCTCTTTCTTGAAAAAGAGAATAGTGAATGCCCAAGGTGAAACACTAGGGGAAAGAAACCCCTTTAACTAATAATTTTTACAACTAAACCATGATCTCTTTTATCTCCAATGGTGTCATACAATAAGAAGGCATCAATATCAGATGTGTACCCGACACAAGGTGAATCGTGAACTCTACATCTCTCTATGGGGGAAGACAAGAGAAGTCTTCTAGGAAAACATCAGGAAAGTCTCGAACAACAATAAGAATACCCTCAATAGATAAAACTTTATTGGGATCAAGCGCAAAAGAAACCAAAAAAACTCTTGAGCTCTAGGCAGGATGGTCCTACACATCCTGACCTCAGGTCCCACTCTACCTGAAACACAGAAGAGCATCTGTTGGATGTGAGAAATGAAACATGATGATGATATCAATCATCCCCATCATGATGAGAAACCGGAAAATCCAAATTTATGTTAACATCACAATTATCTTGATCATGATTGAGAAAATCCCAGACCAACCCGGTCTGAGCTATTGTGAATAAAAATAAGGACACTAGAACCCCTACTCTTTCCACTTTCTAAGAGGTTTCTCTAACTCTATTGTAAAGGGAATAAGTTCTATTGTATATTTATGTATATCAACATGACGTAAAGATATAAATGATTGGTATTCACCAATTTAAAACAAATAATTAACTACTGAAGCTATAATAAGGACTTTACCTATCACTATTGTTGGACCAACATCAACTATCATTGTACAATCATCTACTGTGTGTAAATTCTTCACTCTTAAGGCATGTGGCTACAACCCTATTGTCATTGATGGTTTTGAATTCACCACAGTAGACTTTGGATACAATGAACCCTGACCATAACTCGGTGTATTCATATCCTAATAGAAACAATATAGATGACCAAAAGGTCCACAACTATTACATGCCTTCATTGGCAGAGGACTGTAAGGCCTGTTGTGTCCCCCCTTGCAGCGCTAGTGCCATGTCTGAGGCACACCACCAGTTGCATCAGATGATGCGGTGAAGGCTTTCTACTGAGACCCACCTCCACCACTCCTACGATGGTCATGTCACTTCCTCTTCTTCCCTTTCATGTCGCTGAATCTATAACCTGTTGGAAGAGAAGTGGTGGTAAGGCCGAATTTGCCAGCCATTTCTATGTTTATAATCATTTCTCTTTCCAATATCTCTGAATAGGTTGAAACCTTAAACATGAACACTTATGATCAAATATGAGTTTGTAAACCCTGAATGTACTTATGTGCCTTCAGCTGATCATTCATTTCCACTTCGAGAGAAAATGGACAAGACCGACAAATCAGTTGGTGTAGGATGACACCAAATGTTCTCCCTACTACAAAGATAGAAAATATAGAGATTTTTCCAACATCAGAGACTCTGGAAAAAATTTATAAAAGATTAGGGTTTGGAAACCCTTCTAATCCTGGCCCACATGTCTGTTTTCATAGACCATTGTATTCCATGGACACCTTTCAGAACCCTTGAGTCAGAACACTACTAACTTAATCCTAAAATTCTTAGGTGTCTCCCATAAGTTGATGTTTTTATTGATCTTATCCAGCCAATCCTCTAAATCTATAGGTTCAGTGGTACCATTAACGGATAATGGCTTCTCACACAAGAACACCCACAATTGATCTCTTTCTCCTCCATCTTCGGGTGGTACTTCAACCACATCATTCTGAACTCGTGGAACATCCTGATCGATAGAACATAATTCCCATACAATAGTCTCATTGACATTCTGATACATAGGTGGATTTCCTAGTGGAGCATCAATTGCACCTTCTTGAAGAACAACGTGGAAGGCGTATCAGAGGAATACTACCTCACAATGAAACATAAGATTGATCAGACACTGAACTAATTTCATTTTGCAATAGAAAACCCATAAGAAAGAGATGAGAATTTAAAATAAAATACAAAACTAGAGAGACATATCCCAAAATCCATAAGTAACCTGATTCTTGTTACGATAAGATCTGGATACGCATTTATCAAAACATACCTCCAAAGTTATGACAGTCATATCTGTAGTCTAACAAAAGTCCTAACAAAAAGATTCATGTGGATATAACCCATCTAATACCAAACTATAACAAATCGAACATGGTTTCCCTGAAACCTGACCACAAACATGACATGTCACATACCTGAAGGGAATTCCTGATCCCCATGGGATGGTGATAAACTTATGGGCATCAAATGAAAAAACTAGTGGAATAATTTCACCCTACCTGAATAACCACAAAACATACATACAGAAAAATGAAGAAATACTGGAATACTAAAAAGATATATGGAATAACAGTAAAAAAATGGAGAAAAAAAAAACTTTAAAAGAAGTTCAAAACTCCAAAAGAAAATTTAGACTTCAAGGGACTCAAAACCAACAACTAATCCAATGATGAAATATATGATCTCTAACTATTACACCACAATCAAACCATCCCAACTGACATTAACCCCACCACCTCACTTTTGTGACATCCCTTTTCCTACACTAGATGACAATCAAAGGTCTATGCTCCACTGAATTTTTGCAGAGGGAGTGAGCTGACATGCTCATTAGGATCCCACCCAACTGCTCCATAGCATGTCCTTGTATAAAAACTCTTGAATTCTTAGTTTAAATTTATAACATGGAATGATATGTAGTAAAAAGTTTTATAGAAAACATGGAAAACATCCTATTTTCCATAGGTCTAAACAAAATCATGTATATTAGTCTCAAACTACATTTTATATATAATTTTCCATGAGTATAAACATGCATATCAAGGCTAACACAGAAATTCAAGAAATAGAAAATAGAAGTATTAGGATCATAAGACCAAGTAATACTATATGTCTAGGAATCAGACTACTCGTAAAAAAATCAAGTGAACAAAATTATCCATGAACAACGGGCCTAGGATGTAGATGAATAACCCAAGTGTAATCCACCCAAAATTTTCAATATATGCCTGCAATAACAATGGCCCTAGGGAACAGAGTAAATCTCCAAGATAACCCTCCTTGATAATAATAACCATAGAAAATGTACTTATATTAAACTTTCCAACTATGTACCCAAGGTAAACCACGTGCTCAATTTCACAATTCAATTTCAATGTTTTGAAAACCATTAAAATCAATTTTACAATCTATTTATCAAAAGCATTGTAAAACCCATTTTTTTCAAATCCCAATTTCAACACACACAAAAATCATAAAAATTTCATTAATCAATTTATAAAAAAAATTCAATTCCAAAAATGAAGGTTCATTATCATAGGCTAGAGAATGAACCACCAACCTCAATGTTCGGGTCGCACACACCCACAATGGAATACAAAACCAAAAAAACCCAACAATGTCGTCAATGAAGTCCCTATAATCAAACCCGAGTCTCAAAGGATTTATTTAAAATTAATGAAAAATTATTTGTTGATATATGAAATCCCACGTCCCTCATGAACGAACGTCTTCTTCACTACAACTAACCAAGGAACAGCCTTCGATCCATGATATCACAACGGATCAAGATTAGGATAAAAAAAACATCCAACATGGATCATCGAAACCTATAATTCAAGTCTAGGTAACTATTGCGATCAATCACAATGATGAATTGGAGAGAAAACATACCGAGAGAGATAGACCATAGAAGTAATGTTGAACCGATGCCGATTGGATCGGTCCAGAAGGTGAGACACCTCTACAAATCTCATAGGATAAGTCACGTATTATGTGACAAGAGTTTCAAAATGAAAAAGGGTGAGCGAAAAAAAAATGTTTGACATAAACCTTGGCATAGTCCAGGCCATGAAATGTAGTCCACGTTAGATAAATTACATCGAAAAAATCATGACTTTTGGTTAAAAAATTTCTATTTATACCCTACAACACTTGTACCTCAGGTAAACGGTGTGTACCATATCACTTCATAATCTCCCCATTCATGTCGTGATCTCCCAATACAATACATGAATCCAAAACGAATTACATGATGTGTACATTAGGTACACTTCTTGTACAAATTCTGCAGTCTCCAGCAAACCCAAAAAAAATCACTTAAATTTTTTTAAAACTAGAAAATAACATAGAAGAAGGGATAACATACCCAATCAAGGTAATGAGAAGTTACACATCAAAAAAATATATAGTTTTAAAAAAATATTTTGGTCCATTTTCTTTATTAGATACTATATTAAAAAATATGGGAAATTTATATAATTATATAAAAAATTCAATTATAAATGTATTTTTTGTCACACTCATACATTCAATGGTATGTGATTAATACAAAACTTGAATGGATTAATTCATTCTAAATGTCACATGATGAAACTCATCTCATTGCAACATAGATGAATTTAGTTATAATATTATTACATTAGGTTTCATGACATGTATCATCGGTGGATATCAGAAAAATATGAGTTTTACTCTCCATGAAACTAAAGGGGGTATATGTGATTTTTTAAAATTTTTGATCAAAAATTATAGTTATTTATATGTTTAAATGATTAAAAAAATTAGATTCATAGATATTCAAATGGATGAAATGATAATAAAATCCCAAATAGTTATGTATATTAAAAGTATGTTGAGGTTTTATGATACATCCACCAGGTACCTAGCATGATAACAATTTTACTCAATGAAGAAAAAATATTGATTCTCCGAAAAACAATTTCCATGGATTGGTTGGTGTCCTTCCACAGGGAACCTATATGTCCATATTTTGTTTTGTGTATAATCATCTAGCACTCATTATACACTTTTAAAAAAATTTGTGGGGAATTTGAACATTTTATCTACCCACTTCATTCGTCACCCTTAGGGGACCTCTCCTCACATGATTTGGATTAAAGGATGAAACAAAACCTCCATACTCAGATATATTCTTATATTCAGCCATCAAACCTGGTGTATGTGGGATTTCTCTTACTAGAGAGTCAATAAATTATCTTCTATACTTTCCATAATCATTCTACAAATCATTAATTTGAAATATTAGTGTGGTGGAAAATTGAATTGATATATTTTTCTACTGTGGAATACTGAAATCACATTGATAAAATGGGAAATTTTTTGTGGGTATTAGTAGATGATGAAAGGGGACGATTTTATCTTGTTGGATGACTTTCCAATTGCATTATTTTTTTTCACCACAATTAGTGAAAAAAACTGAGCGTGGGTGAATAAACATGAATGACTATTTACCATTTTAAACCTCTCCCAATCTCAACAATTTCAACTATATAGTGAATATATCATTCACCATTTTCTCTAAAACATTTTACTTGAATGTAATGATAAGTTGTAAAGTAACAAACATGGTATACTAGGATTTGGTAATGAGTTTCATCACCAATGTGGATGAATACTGTTGAGAAAGGTATTCTTTTCAACAATACATAAATATTTTATTTAAAGGGGGAGATTATTGAATATAATACTCTGACTTGTTATGATAATTTCGATGCTCACAAATACCCTTAATTATTTTCTAATGTTTTAATTTAGTATTTTACAGGAATTTATTAATTTATTTTACTCTTGAAATAAGTAGAATTAATTAATTATGCGCGGAATCTGCTTTAGCGCATTCTAGAATCACTATTCATACCTTATGTGGATAAACGTAGCGTGGAATCTGCTTTAGCGCATTTTGGAATCATTGTTCTTACCCTACGTGGATAAACGTAGTGTAAGGATGAAAATCGTGTATACTTTTTGAGATAAGAGAAATGTATGGTTAAACAACCATACATTATCAACAAAGTATGGAAGGAGAAATGTACGTAAGTATTAAACATTACATTTGTTTCTCAAAAGTATGGATCATCAACATTAATTTTGTGAACAACCATACGTTCTTGGAAAAGTATGGATCAAGTAAAAGTGTGGATATTTTACCGTACGTTTGAGAGTTAAAGAAAAATTATGGATGATCAACCATACGTTTATGATCAACCTTACATTTGGAGAAAGTAGCATCAACCCAACGTTTATGAACAACCTTAAATTTGGAAAAAATAGTATCAATCCTACGTTTATGTTCAACCTTACATTGTCAACCCTACATTTGGAGGTTACGTCATCCACCTTACATTTGGCGTCAGAAAATTTGAAATACGATATTTTTATGCAGCAGTCAGAAAGATGATAATTGGGTGGATTTCAAGCCAGATTTAAAGTCATTTTTAAAATAAGACTTTGACTGATTCAAAGCTGTTTTATCAATGGATTTAAGATCGAATTAAAAGGCGCTATTTATGTCGAGTCTTAAGGGAAGTTACGACTTCTCTTTAAATTCAAATTTTTGAATATCGCGAATAAAAAAGGCGACTTTTATGATTCTAAATGTGTAGGAGATATTATTAGATTTATTATATATGTTTTCTATGAAACACCAGATACAAGCGTCTATGGTAATCAATCAATTATCAAAAATTTTGAAAATAGAGACTGTAAAAAGCACCCAGTTCTGCTGATTCAATAGGAGCATCAAAGCTCTGTTTGTTTAAGAAGAATGGACTCGATAGAAGATTCACATGTTCTACATAGAATATCTTCTGTTGATCTACTAATTCTAATGTTGTGAAATATATCTCTATATCTATTGCAACCGGATCAACTCATAACTGCATCGACTTGAAAATCAATATTTCTAGAGACTATGATCCATGTGCTGCCAATTGCTTTCTGTTGCAATTGTGAAGATCAACAAGAAAAGTTTTTGTTAAGATTTATTTTTATATTCAGTAACTAGCTCCTTGTAGTAAGATGTGCATGTTTGTGATTGAACCAGAAGGCTTTGTTAGCCTGATGATTGTAAAGGTTTCAACTGCATGTACACAGTTCTGAATCGGTCTGTGGAAAAGAGGACCAGATAGTGAAAATCACTAAGCTCGTGGAGTTGAGCGTTGGTGGAGTGGACTAGGAGCCTTCTATTCCACGAACTACTATACGTCTTTCTGTTCATGTTTTTACTTATTCCGATGGACGATCAAATCTGATAAAGTATAGAGGATAGAACTCGTTCAATCAGATAGTTACCGAAAAATCACAAAAGACACAATTCACCCCCCTCTTATGTATAATCTATAGATTCAGATCCAACACTTGGTATCAGAGGTGGAGCTTCTTATAGATCGTTAACAAGCTAGAAGCATTTAAATATTATACAACAGAGCATTATGACTGATACAAGAGAAGGGATGTCAATGGTTAGAGCACCATATTTTAATGGAGACAACTATGGCTGGTGGAAATATTGCAAGATAATATATCTTAAAAACCTCGAATATAAAGTCTATTCAAAGATTCTGACTCCTTATGAAATTACGGAAAATCATGAGACTTGGAGTGCTGCTACAGAGGCAGAGTACGATATGAATTGAAAGCTATGAATATAATTATCTACGGTCTAGGACCAGATGAATTTAATAGAGTGTCTTAGTTTCCCACATCATATGAGATGTTGAAAACAATAGTCGTGGCATATGAAGGAACAGATAATGAGATACAAATGAGATATGAAACTTCCAAATGGAAAATTGATACTTTCAGAATGATTGAAGGTGAAATAATTACCCAAATGAATGGGAGATTGACAGAAATTTTCAATAATATAGTAGCTCTAAGAGAACCTATAAAGCAGGTTGATCATGCATTAAAAGTTATAAGGGTACTTCCTACTCGATGGAATGGTATCTCTACTGCAATCTGTCAATCAACACCTGTCAAAGATCTAACCATGAGAGAGTTGATTGGTACACTGATTATGTATGAAGCTGAAATGAAAGATGAGGAAAATGAACATAAGGTTTACATCAAAAGAGAAGATACTACAGTGAAGGTAACTTCACAACAAAAGAATAGAAATATGAAGAACAGAGAAGTCAAAGCTAAATAAGAAAGCTATGACTCATCTAATTTAGAAGAAGAACTAGCTCAACTAGCTAGAAAATTTTGAAAATCCTATAGAAAGAAAAGAGGCTTCAAAAAATCCATTAATGGAGATAATAAGGAAGTATGATGTTATGTATGCAATAAGATGGGGGCATATCAGACCAGATTTCCCACAATTAAAATATGCAAAGAAGAATAAATTCTTCAAAACAAATGACTTTGAGCAGAAAGAAAAGAAATATATGAAAGCCACTTGGAATGTATCTGAAGACACAAGTAGCTCTCATGAATCAAGCTCAGAAATAGGAGAAGTCAATCTAAAGTCAAAAATGTATTTCATGGCAGAAACTGATGAGGTACACTCATATTACTCCTCTAACTCAAACAATGAATCAAATTCTTAATCAAGATACACAAATGAAAAACTTGCAGCCTACTGCAATATGCTTGAAGAAAGATATGGCTCACTATTTAAATAACATAATTCACTAAAGAACATACATAAAGATATTTCAGATGAAAGAGATACACTATTGAAACAACATAAGGAATTAATAGAAAAATACAATTATATTAACACAAACTATATTAATTTTGAATAAAGAATAAAAACACTGCAAAATAAAGTAGAATCTTACAAATAGGCTACATTGGATTTTAAAAAAGGAGAGAATTCGTTAAATGAAATTTTTTGAAAAACTGTCATTAAATAGGAAAGATTTTCATTTGGGAGTAAAGGAGAAAAACCTAAATTATATAAAAATTATTTTGTTCCCAGCTCAAAAAGGGTTAATTGTAACTTTTTTGGGACAAAGGGACATATAGCTAAAAACTATTTCATAAGACATTCTCAAAATTGTGGTATTGAGAAAACCTATATTTCAAAAGACTTATATGATTTAGCTGATTTTAAAAGAATAAAGCAAATCTGGATACCCAGATCATTGCTAGCTAACAACCCAGGACCCAACAGAACATGGGTACCAAAGCAATTTGTTTGAATGTCATTGCAGGTAGCAGGCCAACAGATTAGAAAAGATATATGGTACATGGATAGTGGTTGTTCAAGACATATGAGTGGAAACTCATTGTTTTTTTCTACAATCACTCAAAAGGATGGAGGACTTGTCACATTTGGTGACAATTCCTAAGAACAAATCATTGGCATTGTAACTGTTGGAGATCCAAAAACAATGTTAATCAACAAACTACATTATGTACAAGGATTAAAACACAACCTGATAAGTATCTCTCATCTCTGTGATGATGGATATACTATTGATTTTACTGACAATTGGTGTACTGTTTCTAAAGATAAACTGTTTAAATTTTATGCACCAAGAACTTATAATGTCTATACATTGGATTTAAATTCCTTGTGTAGACAGCAAGTAAACTGGCTGACTGCTAAAGTAAGTGAATCCTGGATCTGGAATAGGAGACTTGGACATTGCAATGTATAATTTTTACATAAATTATCTACAAAATATTTAGTTTCTAATTTACCTAGTCTCAAATTTGAATGTGACAGATTTTGTGATGCATGTCATCTTAGCAAGAAATACAAATCATCCTTCAAATCTGTTAACAAAATTGCTACATCTAAACCTCTAAAACTTATTAATATGGATTTTTAGACCTTCTAGAGTAGCAAGCTTGGTTGGTAAATTATATGTATATTTTTTAGTTGATGACTATTCTACATTTACATGGATTTTCTTTTTGAAATTTAAAAATGAATATTTTACGTTATTTGAAATTTTTTATAAAGCTGTTCAAAATGAAAAAGGTTTTAAAATAATTTCATTAAGAAGTTATCATGGTGGAGAATTTGAGAATCAGGAATTTAATTCCTTCTGCTCAAATATGGGTATTAAAAACACCTTCTCTGCACCAATAACACCTTAACAGAATGGGATTGTAGAAATAAGAAATAGAACAATTCATGAAATGTCTAGGACTGTGTTAAATTTATATAGCCTGCCTATTTATTTCTAGGAAAAATCTGTAAATAAATCATTCTATATTATTAATAGTGTTTTAATTAGACCTATTTTGAAAAAGACATCCTATAAACTATGGAATAATAGAAAACCTAAAGTTAACTACATTACAGTTTTTGGATACAAGGTTTACATATTAAACACTAAGGATAATCATGGTAAGTTCGATCCAAAATCTGATGAAGGTATTTTCTTAGGATATTCTGCTACCTCCAAATCTTATAGATTTTATAATAAGAAGTCAAGGATTGTGGAAGAATCAGTTCATGTGAAAATTGATGAATATGATCCCTTTGAGAAAAGAACAGATCAACTGGATAAACTTGACTCTAATGATAACATGAGACATGAGAACTTAAATAATGATTTTGAAAATGATATAAAATAAATTCATTCCAGTTCAGAGGAACATGATATTTAAGAACCTTTAAATATATTACCTAGATATCCTAGAACCCTATGTAATGGCCCGAACCTCTCGGGCCCATTCCTTTGTCAAGAAGAAGGCCACAAAGTGTTCTAGAGAGTAGAATGGAATTTTCCCACACTTTCAAGAATTTTGAAACTACACGCCGTGTAGTTTGAGTACACATCGTGAACCCCCTTTCTGGGTATACCCCGTGTTGAAGGCCGTGTCCTTGCCATGTGAAATAAATGGGTACACGCCGTGTATCCAATACTACACACTGTGTAGTCTCTCCCCGCGTACGCGTTACAGTCTGTTGACCAATCAACAATCATGTGCCGTGTTGGAGCCGTGTAAAATAAATGGGTACACACCGTGTATCCAATACTACACTCCGTGTAGTCCCTCCCCGCGTATGTGTTACCCTCAAGTCGTGTGTTGACCAGTCAACGTTCGCGTTCCGCATTGAAGGCCATGTTGGAAGCCACGTGGTGACCGTGTGAAACGGCCGAGTACACGCAGTGTACCATAAAGTACAGGCCGTGTAATTTTGGTTTTCTCGCCTATAAAATGAGGGGTCCCCTCTTCCTTTTCAACTCACCCCTCTCCTTCCCATTCCTCTGAGCAGAGCTCTCCTAAGAGACTCGAAGGCTCATTTTCTTCCATAACTTCTTCGTCTGAGCTCTTATTTATGATCCGTCAGTGGCCACGGGTTCGTAACAACGAGGCGAAGCATCCGACCTTGGATCTGTTGTCTTTCCTTCAGCCTTTCCTTTCCAAATTCCACCCAAGGAGGTTTTTCTGGGACCCGACAAAAGTGACGGACGCCGACGGACGTCTTCTAAAGTTGATTCGGGGGAGCGTTGTGATCAGAACCTGTTGAGGTAGGGATCTTACCTTCATCTATCTAATTTGTGAATCATATGCGGTGGTTATCCTCCTTTTTTCATGAGAAACGGTTGAACCAGTAAGAGAAGATAATAACTGGTTAAATAACGGCGATGGGGAAGTTGTTATGTTTAGCTTTATATCTCGTGATATTATATTGTGAATTGAATAGGCTTATGCCTACTGAAAATCACGGTTGTTGGGGGGCTTTTGATAGAGTTAATATTTTAATTATTATTTATATGTTTTTCAATGATTTAATCCCTACCAATTATTCAATGCAAGTGTATTTACATCATTTATGTGTTTTTGGTGTATTTTGGGATTAAATGTGAAAATGGGGTAATTCTGTAAAATTGTCAGTTTTATATAGCTTATGTTTTTTGGGAATAACTTTTAAAATATGCGTCCAATTGAAGTGAATCCTTTTTTTAGTATTTATATGTTTGTGGGATTCAAATGTTTATTCTGGACCAAGACCAAATTCGAAACCCAATGGTACAGAAAATTCAATCAAGTGGAGAAATCAGTTTGGAAGGCAGAATGGACCCCACTTCATTAAATATAGAATATCTCCTTCAGACGACTTTAGAATGAGATTATTACAGCTGGTGTCGACATAGGTCTTTCAAGGGACGGTTCAAATTAAATTTCATAAAATATGAATCTCATTAAGGCATATTTTGGTCGCGTCCAAGTGGAGTGGGTGAAACATTGTTTGGCGTCCAGAAAGGTAATGGTCATTGATTCGGCCATATATTTTTTTAAACCTGTCCAATGACTCTCAAATTTTAAGGGAATATAGAAAACATCATTCCCAACATTCTATAAGAAGGGACCTCAGTGATTTTTGGCATCCTGGTGGGCATAACAGATAAAAATTTCTGGAGTACAGATTCTGGAGCATCATATTTTCTGTTCTTTGTTTTCTCTCTTTTGTTCTTCTTAGTTTTGTAATGAATTATTCTTTCCCCTTAGTCACAATTACCCTTACCATGGTGGGGTAAACTTATGTGTGATTAGGGAAGGAGAGGTTTTCCATATTGTATTTCATGAGTTCATTCTTTTAATTTTTTAAAATCCTCTTTTCTCTTATGCGAATTTGTTTCAACTTCTTATAACAGTTTTTATTATCATGTACGATTATATCTGATTTTAGATTCTGTTGTTCATTTATATTTGGTCAATGATCAATATCTCCCTCCACTATGTTATATTTTATAAACAATTTAATAGACCTAGATTTAGTGGTGTAGTACTCGGTGATCACCAGTACGTGTGCGAGGAGTAGTGAATGTTCTTGATTACTTGGGATAAAAATACCCGATTGGGAATTGCCTAAGATAATTGGGGGTATTTTATACAACTATATTACAAATTTGAAGGAGATTAGACCATCCTAAGATTTTAGTAAGGTTTATTCTCACATTTTTAATTGACCAAGGGAGTGAGAAGAAACGATTGTGGATTCTCACTCTTAACGATTTAGCATAGGAGAATTGGGTAAAATGAACAATGATAGAATTACAATTGGAAAATTGACCCTAACCTGATCACCATTTCATATCACTGATTTAGATCACATAATTTGTCAATTTGTTTCAAAACATTCACTTAATTACTTTACTTTATTTAATTTCTTTCTTGTATTTTCTAAATCAAACAATTTCTAAAAACAACCTCACTTCTTTCTATTTTAAGGTGATAGCTTAATTGTTGTGCACTCCTCTCTGGAGACAACCTAGGTATTCCAATCTACTACATTTTAACATAGGTAATATTTGTTTTTGTCACATCCCATGACAGGCACATGTCAAAACTTGGCGCCGTTGCCGGGGAGGTAGTGCCAACATTTATTTTCTTTTCTTTTCTCTCTTTTCATCTTTTCTCTTCAAAATTGCATGACTAGATCCTCAAAAACTGAACCTTTACCCATAGATCCTGAAATTGAAAGGACCTTGTTGAATAGACTTAGAAACATTAATTTAGAATCTGAATTTGAGGACGTTCCCCTTGAAGAATCAAGTGAAACATCAAGTGTTCACTCTGAGCGTGTCATCATGGCTGAAAATCAAAACCAAACACTTAGAGACCTATGTGCACCACAATTCCTTAATCAAAACAATCAACTTTCCATCCCAGTGTTACAAAATGATTTTGAAATGAAACCTATCATGATTCCTTTGCTTCCAAAGTTTCAGGGTTTGGCAGGTGAAGATCCAAACAAACACATTAAAGAGTTCACACATATATGCTCAACTTTCAGACCCCGTGGAATTACTGAGGAGCAGGTTAAGTTGAAGGAATTTCCGTTTTCATTGGATGGAGCTGCTAAAGAATGGTTTTACGGCCTACAACCAGGAGATGTAAATGAATGGAATGACCTGGTAGGATGTTTTATTCAAAGATTCTTCCCCACCTCTAGAAGCACAACCATTCATAAGGAAATCTACGACATGCGACAATCATCTGGAGAAACTCTTTACGAGTACTGGGAGAGATTTAAGAAGCTATGTGCCAGCTGTCCACATCAAGCCATTGAGGAACACCACATTCTTGTCTTCTTCTATCAAGGACTACTGGACAATGACAGAACCCTTCTTGATGCATCATCTGGAGGTGCACTGATTGAAAAGTTGCCAGAAGAAGCCAAGGGCTTGATTGAGAAGATTTCCCAAAACTCGCAGCAATTTGGAACAAGAGGTATTGGAACAAGAGGTATTCACGAGGTACGCACTTCTCATCCATCACCCTTTTTAGAAACTAATATTGAAGAGCTTACTAGATTGGTGAGGCAGATGGCCTTGAAGCAAGTTAGTGACCAACAAGCACCAGCTAATGTATGTGGTTTATGCTCATCTCCTGATCATTTCACTGAGCAGTGTGCTGAAATACAGGGAATGGAAAGTTGTGCAGTAGCCTTTCAACCAAGGAAGTTCCAGCAAAATCAAGGATGGAGAGAGAGCCTAAACAAGTCCAATATGGATT
The DNA here is from genome assembly GCA_963277665.1 of Viscum album. Taxonomy (NCBI): domain Eukaryota; kingdom Viridiplantae; phylum Streptophyta; class Magnoliopsida; order Santalales; family Viscaceae; genus Viscum; species Viscum album. Next base: position 1,150,124,972 of record OY728148.1, read on the forward strand.
TGGAAATCAACAGAATCAAGCTAGGCCACTGTACCAAAATCAGTTTCAAAACCAACCCCCATTCCAGAATCAATTCTAGAACCCTCCACCATTTCAACAAATGCAGTCTTATAATCAGCCTTCATACCAAAAACCAACCAATATCCAAAGACCCTATGTGAAACCATCCACTAGTTCCCAACCTCAAATTCAAAACCAACAAAAATCTTATTTTGAATGACTGAAAGACACTTTTAAAGATTTGTCCAATAAATTTTAGAGTCTCATGGACTTTCTGACCAAAAATCCAGGTAAACTCCCTTCCCAAACAGTCCCAAACCCAAAAGTGAATGTTAGTATTATAACTACCAGAAGTGGAAAAGAAATCCAACCACCATCCACCATTGAACCTGAAACAAGAAAAACTAATATGGGTGAGAATGAAGTTAGAAATGATGAAAATTCTATGAAAATGAATCGGGAAGAAGATAAGAAAGAGGAAGATGATAATGATAGGCCAAGAAGGAAGAAACAAGAAACACCATTTCAAATGAATCAAAGGTAGAAGAAAGATATACCACCACAATTTCCATCAAGTATGATTGAATCAAATTGGTTACAAGAAGAAGCATTGTAAAAAGAAATTCTGGACACCTTCCAGAAAGTGGAAATCAACATACCTCTGCTTGAAGCACTCAAACAAATTCCAAAGTATGCTATGTTTTTTAAGGAACTTTGCACCAAGAAAAGGATACTTCAGGGGAATGAGAGGATCAATTTGGGAAGAAGTGTCTCAACCCTTATCACACCACAATTGCCAACCAAATGTTAAGATCCAGGGACGTTTTCTATTCCATGCACCATTGGTTCATTAAATTTCTATAATGATTTGTGAGATTTAGGTGCATAAATTAATGTATTGTCTCAATTAGTATATACTTCATTGCAGATTGGAGACTTGAATCCCACAAGAGTGGTGGTCCAGCTTGCAAATAGATCCACAGTATTCCCAGTAGGAGTTCTGGAGGATGTCCTGGTAAAAGTCAAAGATCTTTTATTCCCTTCTAAATTTTATGTGTTGATTATGGAAGATGATAGGATCCCCTCACACTCACCCATCATTTTCGGGAGACCATTCTTAATGACAGCCAAAACCATCATCAATGTCCATGAATGGACACTTACCATGGAGTTTGCAGATAGCACTGTCCACTTCAATATTTTTGAATCCATGCGGCACCCATCAGATGATCATTCACTCTTCGCACTCTCCCATGAATATGATATAGAACCAATTGAAGAATCAGGTATGTTTCATGAATTTTTATCATTAGGAGAGAATTTTTTCATTAAAGATATCACTGAACATATGGATTCCCAAACTCTTGGAGGTTCTGATTTCCTATTGGAATAAGTGGTAAAATCTGATTCTTTTGATAATTTGTTAAAGGATGATGAAGATGATATGATTTCTTGTGTGCAGGATGTCAAACAATTGGAAGTGTAGAAACTCAATTTAGTTTCATCTCTTGAGCATCCTCCTGATCTATAATTTAAACCACACCCCACTGATTTAAAATATGTTTACCTTATGTAGGGGGAGAAATTACCAGTAATAATTTCTAATAATCTATCTAAAACTCAAGAAAAATCATTGATTGAGCTTTTGAGAGAGAATTTCCAAGAAATAGGGTGGAGATTAGGTGATATCCCAGGAATAAACCCAAACATTTGCTCACACAGAATTTTTCTTGAGGGAGATTCCAAACATGTCAGAAAACCCCAAAGGAGGCTGAACCCTACCCTGATATAGGTTGTGAAAAAAGAGACTGAGAAGTTATTAGATGCCGGGATCATCTATCTCATATTAAATTCACAATGGGTTAGCCTCATCCATGTAGTCCCAAAGAAAATTGGCCTAACCATTGTGAGGAATGAAAAGAATGAATTAGTCCCTGTGAGAATTCAGAATAGCTGGAGAGTATGCATCGATTTTAGGAAGCTAAATCAGGTCACTCGAAAATATCATTTCCATATCCCGTTCTTTGACCAGATGTTAGAGTGATTGGCAGGGAGAACTCATTATTTTTTTTGGATGGATTTTTAGGTTATTTTTAGGTACCCATTTCCCCTGAGGATCAAGATAAGACTACCTTTACTTGACCTTTTGGAACTTTTGCATACAAAAGAATGCCATTTGGATTATTTAATGCTCCAGGTACATTTCAAAGGTTTGTGGTAAGTATATTTTCTGATCACATTGAATATTGCTTGGAGGTTTTCTTGGATGACTTCACAGTTTTTGGAAATTCGTTTGACCATTGTTTGAAAAATCTGGAAAAAGTTTTGAAAACTTGCATTGAAAATAACCTTGTTTTGAATTTTAAAAAGTGTCATTTTATGGTTGAGAGAGGAATTTTCCTTGGGCATGTCATTTCACAGAAAGGCATTGAGGTTGATAAATCAAAAATTTAAGTGATAAATTCTTTGCCTTACCCAACTTGTGTGAAACATGATAGATCATTTTTAGGACATGCAGGATTCTACAGGAGGTTTATAAAAGATTTCAGTAATATTTCTCTCCCTCAATCTAGATTACTTTTGAAAGATGCTGATTTTGATTTCAACGGTTCATGTATGGAAGCATTTGATGAGTTGAATAAGAAATTGATTACACCACCAGTGATAAAGCCACCAAATTGGGAAGAACCATTTGAGCTTCTTTATGATGCTTCAAACCAAGAAGTTGGAGCTGTCCTTTCTCAGCGAATTGAGGGCAGGTCACAAGTCATTTCATATTCCTCGAAAACCTTCGATGCGGCCCAATTCAACTACACAACAACAGAAAAAGAGTTTTTAGCAGTTGTTTTTTCTTTAGAAAGATTTAGATCGTATCTGCTTGGAACTAAAGTCATTGTGTTTTCTGATCATGCATCTCTTAGGTACTTTATGAAGATGTCTGATGCAAAACCAAGGCTAGTGAGATGGATACTACTACTATATGAGTTAAACATAGAAATCAAAGATAAGAAGGGATCTGAGAACCAAGTGGCTGATCACTTAAGTAGAATACCCAACACCGCTGAAGTTGAGATTCCAGACACTGAACCACTAAATGATCGCCTTCCAGGAGAGCAGCTGTACTTGATTGAAGGAGAAGTACCTTGGTATACTAACATGGTCAATTATCTGGTAACATCTCACATCCCATCTCATTTAAATTCTCACCAAATTCACAAATTGAAATCTGAATCTAAATATTACATCTGGGATGATCCATTTCTTTGGAAGATTTGCAATGACCAAATGATCATAAGATGTTTGCCTAAAAATGAAATTGAATCAGTCTTTAGGATTTGTCACACAGTAGCTTGTGGAGGAGACTTTAGACCTCAAAGGACTACAAGAATGGTTTTAGAATCTGGACTTTATTGGCCAATAGTTTTTAAATATTCTCTTGAATTTTGTAAACGGTGTGAAAAATGTCAATTTTCAGGAAATATTTCAAAGAGAAAAGAAATGCCGCAAAAGCCACATAATTTTTGTGAAATATTTGAAGTTTGGGGGATAAATTTTATGGGACCTTTCCCAATGTCATTTGGAAATTCTTATATTCTTCTTGCTGTTGATTATGTTTCCAAATGGGTGGAAGCAAAAGCCACCAGGACTGACGATGCTAATGTTGATTGTGATTTTGTCAGGGATAACATATTTTGTAGGTCTGGAGTTCCTAGAGCCATCATTAGTGATCAATGGACTCACTTTTGTAATTAGAGAATGGCGGCTTTGTTGAAAAGGTATGGGGTGCATCATAAAACATCAATTCCCTATCATCCACAGACTAATGGGAAACCTGAAGTGTCCAATATGGAAATAAAATGAATTTTGGAAAAGACTGTTAATCCAAATTGGAAGGATTGGAGCCAAAGGTTTGAAGACACATTATGGGCATACATGACAGCCTACAAAACCCCAATTGGAATGAGTCCATATAGGCTGATTTATGGGAAAAGTTGTCACCTACCTATGGAATTGGAACACATGGAATACTGGGTTCTGAGGAAGATGAATTTGGATCTTCAAAGTGCTGGGAAAGAGAGAAGATTGACGTTACAAGAGCTGAAAGAAATTAGAAGGGAATAATTTGAAAATTACAGGATTTACAAAGAGAGAACAAGAGTTTCTCATGACAAACTGATCCAACCAAAAGACTTTCAACCTGGAGACAGGGTGTTGTTATTCAATTCAAGACTCAAGCTGATGCCAGGTAAACTTCGTTACAGGTGGGAAGGTCCATTTATAGTTACTCATGTGTATCCTTTTGGTGCTGTGAAAATTGTGAAGGATGGAGTGAAGGATCCATTCACTGTTAATGGGCATAGATTGAAGAAATTCCTTGGGACCATTCCATCAGAGCCAATGGAGGAGATGACACTCCTCCAACCTCTTTATCAATAAACTCCATCAGGTCGTACCTCTCCTTTATATTTTCATGATTTTTGTGATTCAATTTCCAATATTCTTACATGTTAAATACATTTGAATGCATTGTGGACACTACATCATTTAAGTGTGGGGGTGGGAACCTTTGTAGTGTAGGATTTTTATGTGTTGTTTGTTTTCCTATTTGTTTATTAAAAACATGTGAGTGTTTAAAATTTTGTGTGTTTTTGAAACTTTTGAGATGAAATGATTATCATTGACATTTTTGAAACCCATCTCCATGAGTGAAATAATTTATTCCTTGAAACCGAGCATAAATGAATGCTGAAAATAACATTGTTTCAAGTTCAATTCTTTGGGAATTTCATGAAAAATACTATATTTCTTTGAATCCCATGCCACATATCACTGTCTTTATATTTTAAATCACATTCCCGTGAGGCTTCTGAACCTATTATTTTCATATTCTTTACATTCACCTCACTTCTTGAGAGAACCAAATCATGCTTTATTTAACCAGAATTTGATTTATTCCTGTCAAAACTTGAGGGTTTGAGGTACTTGTGTATTAAATGATTGAGGAATTTCTTTGGTTTGAAAGCCACATTTTCAAGATAATCCCTTTCATAATGGGCAACCTTGAACATTTAATCCATGTAGCCCATATAAGCCATGAATATCATGTTAGGTTAGCCACATTACAAGCCAATATTCCCTATCCATCCTGCTCTTGATGTGAAATTGCATGATCTATTTGAACATAAGTGAGGGGGGAAGATGTCTTGTATTGTACTACCTTATTTGGGGATACATTGGGTGAAAAACAATGTTGAGCTGATGTTATTTCTGCAAAAAAAATCATTATGCTGAAAGTTGTACCTTTTCTGGAGCTTTCATGATGATATAAGATGTGCCTTTCTGGAGCTTCTAATGTAAAAAGGTAGTTGTGCCTTTTCTGGAGCTTTCAAGAAATATTATATTTGTGAATATTGAAATTTTTATTGCTAAAATGATGAACTATGGGAACATTCCTTGATATTCCATGGAGAAGTAGTTTATTTTCTATAAAGGGGAGTGAAGAGAAGACCATACTTTTGTGAAAATTAGAGTACTGCAATTTTGCTTCAAAAAGAGCCAAGCCCTCTTCATTCAGCCTCAGAATTTTCACATATAAATCCTACCAACCTAAAGACATAGAACAACCTTAACAAGTCCTCATGATAATCATATGTCTTTAACTCACATTGGGTGGATATATAGGAATTTATCAAGCCTATGGTGACCCTTGTATGAGTTTGGATGAGAAAGACATTGCTAAAAAATTGAAATTTGTGTAATGAGAAATAATGAAAGTTAGGTAAGTGTTTTGTGTGCATGGGAGGAGAAATGAAGAGTAAATTTATTTAATGATCCTAAATTATGAACATGAAATAATAGAGTTTGAGGAGGCATGATATATTTTGTTTCTTGTTTTCAAATTTGTGGATCTCATGGATATGTGTTTTGAATTTACTTTGAATTTATTTTGATTCTGAATTGTCCAGGAGTCCAAGTGATAAGTGTGGGGGAATTTATAGATTTAATATTTTAATTATTATTTATATGTTTTTCAATGATTTAATCCCTCCCAATTATTCAATGTGAGTGTATTTGCATCATTTATGTGTTTTTTGTGTATTTTGGGCTTAAATGTGAAAATGTGGTAATTCTGTTAAATTTTCAGTTTTATATAGCTTCTATTTTTTGGGAATAACATTTATAATATGGGTCCAATTGAAGGGAATCCTTTTTTTAGGATTTATATGTTTGTGGACTTCAAATGTTCGTTCTGGACCAAGACCAAATTCGAAACCCAATGGTACATAAAATTCAATCAAGTGGAGAAATCAGTTTGGCAGGCAGAATGGACCCCACTTCATTAAATATATAATATCTCCTTCATCAAACCTATAATTAGGTGATTATAGATGGTGTCGACAGAGGAATTTCAAGGGACGTTTCAAATTAAATTTCATAAAATATGAATCTCATTAAGGCATCTTTTGGTAGCGTCCAAGTGGAGTGGGTGAAACAGTGTTTGGCGGCCAGAAACATAATGGTCATTGATTCGGCCATATATTTCTTTAAACCAGACCAATTACTCTCAAATTTTTAGGGTCGATAGAAAACTTCATTCCCAACATTCGATAAGAAGGGACCTCAGTGAGTTGCAGCCCGCTGGGGGGAATAATAGAGGCAATCTTCTGGAGTACAGATTCTGGAGCATCAAATTTTCTGTTCTTTGTTTTCTCTCTTTTGTTCTTCTTAGTTTTGTAATGAATTATTCTTTCCCCTTAGTCACAATTAACCTTACCATGGTGGGGTAAAATTCTGTGTGATTGTGGAAGGAGAGGTTTTCCATATTGTATTTCATGAGTTCCTTCTATTAATGTTTTTAAATCCTCTTTTCTCTTCTGCGAATCTGTTTCAATTTCTTATAACTGTTTTTATTATCATGTACGATTGTATCTGATTTTAGATTTTGTTGTTCATTTATATTTGGTCAATGATCAATATCTCCCTCCATGAGGTTCTGGTTTATAAACAATGGAATAGACCGGGATTAATTGGTGTAGTACTCAGTGATCACCGGTACATGTGTGAGGAGTAGTGATTGTTCTTGATTACTTGGGATAAACAAGACTCGATTGGGAATTGCTTAAGATAATTAGGGGTATTTTCTACAACTCTATTACACATTGGAAGGAGAGTATACCAACCTATGATTTTAGTAAGGTTTATTCTCACATTTTTAATTGACCAAGGGAGTGAGAAGAAATGATTTTGGATTCTCACTCCTAACGATTTAGCAGAGGATAATTGGGTAAAATGAACAATGATAAAATTACAATTGGAAAACTGACCCTAACCTGATCACCATTTCATATCACTAATTTAGATCACATCATTTGTCAATTTTTTTCAAAACATTCACTTAATTAATTTACTTTATTTAGTTTCTTTCTTGTATTTTCTAAATCAAACTATTTCTAAAAACAACATCACTTCTTTCTATTTTAAGGTGACAGCTTAATTGTTGTGCACTCCTCTCTGGAGACAACCTAGGTAATCCACTCTACTGGATTTTGACTTAGGTAATATTTGTTTTTGTCACACCCCACGACAGGAACATGTCACCTTTTCTTGTGAAATTAAATGTTGCCCTATCTTCTAGACCATTTTTGTTAATGTAACTTTGTTGAATGTGGAATTTGGTTAATCATGTAAAGTTGGCTGTTTTAAAATCTGGAACCCTTTTGTGATCACCCCGGTTGAACAAAATGGAATAATGAACATGAGGGTGTTGGTTTGGATATGTGGCATGTGATGGGTGTGTTTTGTGGGTTTTTGTGGATAGGGTGAGCAGCAGGGCTGCAGTTGGCTTGGTTGTGGGTTGGTGTAAATGTTATGTTGGTAATGGGAAGCGAGGATGCGATAAATGGTATCAAGGGATGATGATGTACGGGTTTCGGGGTGTTTGTGGTTATGGTGGTTGGCAGTAGGGTTGCAGGGATGGGTTTAAATGTGAACGGACTATGGGTTGTGAATAATAAATAAAAAGTGGAAGAGTTAATGAATGGTGGGTCATGGTGATGGAATGAGATTAATAATTAATGGGGTAGTTTGATGATAAGAAGGGATTTGTTGTGCTGCTTTTGTTTTCCTAACATGATTTGTGGATGGCAGGGATATGTTTTTCGAACGATCGATGTGGTTGGTTGTGGATAGTTTCCCAGTAGTTAAGGAACTAATAAACTAATTCTGCTGAAACGTGAAAACCTAAATGAGGTTGGGGTTGTTTGTTGTATGCATGCTTCATAGTAGCAGTGCCGATGCAGATGCTCAGTTTCTCTGTTTAGAAGCCATAGGTTGGGCAGTGTGTTTGGTATACATATATATATCTGTATCTTTTGTGTTTTATTGTACCCCACCCATGTTGAGAACTTATTGTCGAACACTCCCATTTTATGGAAGAGGGTGTTTTCCCCTTAGTTACTAGCTCCTTCCTGCTCCTTCATCCCTAGGTTGTGATGGCTTGAGGCGACCTTACACCTAAGACCCTTAAGGTAGTTTTCTATTGGGATGGTTATATCCCCAGACTCTTCAGGCAGGTTTTACTATTTCCCAAGAATCTTCGGGATGAGGCCGAGGTGTGTGCGGGCGGGATACCTGGTTGTGAGGCCCAGGTGTGTGCAGGCGGGATACGTGGTTGTGAGGCCCAGGTGTGTGCGGGCGGGATACCTGGTTGTGAGGCCCATGTGTGTGCGGGCGGGGAGAGTGTGGCAGCGTCAGGACGTTCTCCGTTAGGAAGAGCCGCTAACTACCGGGAAATGGTGTGGGGTACCCAATACTCTTGTTCTTGTATACTACTACCTATTGAGATTGTGTTTTTGGTGAGTGTGGCTGGTGAGGTTGGGTGGATAGAATTCCTTGCTAGGTTTCTTCTGTTGTTCTCACGAGACATTTGGATGTCTCTCCACTTGTGCATGAGAGCTTTATGTTTCCCTACTGAGTATACTTGTATGCTCACCCTATGTTTACTTTCAGGTTTCCAGGAGGACTACCAGGGCCGTGTGGGACCCTACTAGTCGGACAGTTGGAGTTGATGTTGTTTCTGTACACTTGTTTCTTTTGGTATTCTACTTTGATCTTTCTTGTACTTGCACCTTGTTATAAAATTGTTTAAACATGCATGTGGGCTTGGTTTGGGTTTATTTCTATACACTTGTTCTTTCCCTTTTTGGTGGTCGACTTGTCCTATTTCTCGATCATAAAATAATAAAAGGGTAATGCCTCCCATATTTGTGAAAACTCATACCCTTGGTGCTAGTCACCAACCCGGGGCCTACTGGAGGCCGGACTCGGGGGGTATTATCTCCCTTTCAAATTGCCAACTCAGGAGGGGAATCTTTGGTGGGAGGGGGTCATGACAGAATCATATCAGAGGTGATGGTTGAGAGATAAGATGGAGTCTGTAGTTAGGCACATTGAGGATTGCATGGGATGGTATGGAAACAGTGTTAGTTAATCATTGTGTGTGACATAGGCTAGGGAAGACCGACTAGGACACGAGATTTTAGGGCCTCCCGTGATCCGATGCAAGGACTCTGAGCCTACCGAATGACCAAGTGAGACAACATTTATTATAGGTTAGAGACCCTAGGGAAGGTACATGCATCATCATGTTTTTGTTTTACTTGATTTGGGTGTTTTGGGAAAGAAATTGAAATGAAAATAATAAAATAAAACCTTGGTAAATTTCCTTACTACTTGAGCTTAGGCGATCATTGTTTACCGTACAGCTATGGCACCTGGATGTTATCCCTGGGTGGCTCAGACGGTCGAGGCCCAGCAGATTCAGGCAGTCAATCAGTTGAGGATTGACCAAGAGGGGGAAGATAACAAGTGGCAGAAGACTCTCCGTTCATTCCAGTGGAAAACCATCATGAAGTACGAGTGTAGTACATCAGATACAGAGATGGAGGGGTGGTTTGAAGAGCTAGGGATCTCTTTTACCTTGATCTGTGCTCCGAGGGAGTACTGGGTTCCCCTAGCAGTTATTCAGCTGAGAGGTGCGGTGCGACAGTTGTGGATGCTCTACCTCAGAGAGAGGATAGAGGCAGAGGTTCCATGGGATGACTTTGAGAAGGAATTATGAGAGGAATTTCTTTCTTCCATGATCAAGGTGGAGAAGCAGCAGGAGTTACTCTCCCTACAGCAGGGGAGTATGTCGGTACGAGAGTTGGGGATCAAGTTCAAGGATCTCCGGCGCTTTTCTCCAGATCTATTTCTGGATGAGGAGTCTCGGGCGAGACATTTGGAGGAGGCACTTCGTCCTTCGCTCCAGTATGTTGTTACCCCCATCACCCTTCTGACTTACTTGACAGTACAGAAGAAGGCAGGGGTTGTAGAGAGGATGCACTCGCAGAGAGGTGCACCATGAGAGGGGATCTAGATGGGCTCATCAAAGGGGAAGGCAGCTAGCAATAGGTCTCTTGCGATGTGACCTTCTAGGTTCAGGCCAGTGGGGAGCGGGCCCCAGTAGTTCTAGTTCAGATCTTCATGTCCTCATCCCTTTTTCATTATCCCAGGACCAAAGTGTTTTCCTTGTGGAGGTTTTGGGCACATTCAGAGTCGGTGCCCGACCCGTGCTCAGTACAATGGAGGTGGGCAGGTTCAGCACCCACCTCAGCAGCACCAGTTGTCGACGAGGCCCTTCCAGCAGCAACAGGACCACGTTCCTCAGAGGGAAGACTTTGTGGGAGGAGGCTGACCTCAGGGTGTTCCTCAGGGACCTCAACCAGGGCGTGTTCGGGGAGGTGGACAACATCAGAGAGGCAGAGGAGCTGGGCGTGGATAGTTGCACGCAGCAGAGTTGACTGCTTCGGCAGAACCAGAGGTGGTGTGAGGTATGATTTGTTTGTTCAACACTCTTGTTTTTGCTTTGTTCAATTCGAGAGCTTCGCACTCCTTTGTTTCACTTGGTCTAGCCTATGATTTGGGACTAGACATAGAGATACATTCCGTACCACTGGTGCTTAGTACACCAGTTGGAGGCCAGACCAGCGTATCTTGTGTTTTTTGGGGATGTGGGCTGACGTTGGGACCACATCAATATAGTGGGGGCCTTCTTCTGTTACAGATGCATCCATATGATGTCATCCCAGGCATCGACTGGTTGTTTTCTGTTAGTGCCGTTATCGACTGCTTATGTAGAAGAGTCGTGTTCTCCAACGTGGATGGGCATCACATATCTTTTTTTGGAAAGAGTAGATATCAAGTAGGAATCTGGAATGTGAAGCGTGTCCTTTCATTGTTAGGGGGGTTATCAGTAGTTCCAGCTGATATAGAGATAATGGATGTCCCGGAGGTTGTTGGGGAGTTCCTCGATGTTTTTCCTAAGGAGTCTGTGACTCTACACCCCCCCCCCCCCCGACGTGACGTTGAGTTCGAGATAGACTTACAACCTAGTACCCGTCCGATATCGATGGCCCCTTATCGGATGGCACCTTCGGAGTTGCGGGAGTTGCGGATTCAGATTGACGATCTGATGGAGAAGGGTTTTGTTCGACCCAACATATCGCCATGAGGATCTCCAGTTTTGTTCGTGAAGAAGGCAGATGGTGGTCTCAGGCTATGCATAGACTACCTATGGTTGAACCAGGTAATGGTCTAGAACTGTTACCCCCTTCCAAGGATAAATGATCTCTTCAACCAACTGAGGGGATCATGTTGGTTTTCAAAGATTGATCTACGATCTGGATATCAACAATTGTGGGTAAAGGATAGTGACATCTCAAAGACAGCTTTCAGGTGCATGTATGGGAACTTCATGTTTTTAGTGATTCCGTTTGGAGTTACGACTGCACCGGTTGTGTTCATGGGACAAATAAACTTTGTCTTCCGAGAGTTTCTGGACCGGTTCATCGGTGTGTTTATCGATGACATCCTGGTCTACTAATGATCAGAAGAGGAGCACGTTGAGCATCTCAGGGTAGTCTTGGAAGTCCTTCGACACCACTAGCTTTACGGGAAATTGTCTAATTATAAGTTATTGACGCAATAAGTACACTTACTTGGGCATGTGGTGTCTCAACATGGAGTGTCGGAGGACCCATCGAAGGTGGAGGTAGTTGTTTCTTGGGCAGCACCCAAGAACATGGCAGAAGTTCGTAGTTTCCTGGGGTTAGTAGATTACTATCGGTGGTTCGTTTCAGAATTCTCTCGAGTTGCTGCTCCATTGACAGATTTGAGTAGGTAGAACCAGGTCTTCCTATGGAGCGGGCAGTTCCAGAAAGCTTTCAACTACCTGAAGGAGATGTTGGTCAGTGCTCCTGTACTCAGGTTGCAAGAGGAAGGGTTTTTGTATGAGGTGTTTTGTGATGCTTCTGGCCTTGATCTGGGGTGCATGCTGATGCAGAAGAAGGGAGTGCTCTTTTATGGGTCTAGACAGTTACGCCCTCACGAGCGTAACTCTGCCACTCATGACCAAGAGATTGCAGCAGTAGTGTTCGCACTAATGTTGTGGAGACATTACCTCTTTGGGTAGCCCTTTGTGGTCTTCTCAGATCACAAGAGCCTGTGTTATATCTTCTCCCAGCGTGACCTTAACTTATGGAAGCAGAGATGGTTCGAGTTTCTCCAAGTCTATGACTTTGAGATCTCTTACACTGAAGGTAAGGGAAACTTTGTAGCTGATGCCCTGAGCAGGAAGTCTCATAAGGAAGTGGTTCAGGAATCCAATGATGCTTGGAAAGCGATGAGAGATTTGGTCGCCTTGCACTTGGATTCAATGGTGGAAGGTGTTAGAGGTTGTTTGGTTCAAATTACAGTGCAATCCTCCTTGTTGCAGCAGGTGGAAGAATCTCAGTTGGGGGACTCCAAGGCAGAAGTGAAGCGGGATCGTGTCGATTAGGGGAATGATCCAGAAGGATGGTCAGAGGACAACCAACATCGGATGCTTTTCCATGGAAGGTTGTTTGTCCTGGAGACTATGCGTGCGCGAGTTCTCTGTGAGTTCCATAGCTCAGCCGTGGCGGTACATCCAGGAGTTTCAAAAATGTACCAAGGCCTGAAGGAACAGTTTTGGTGGCCCGGGGTGAAATGGGCAGGGGTGGAGTTTGTGGCTAAATTCCTAGTGTGTCAGCAAGTAAAGGCTGAACACTGTGTTCCAAGTGGTTTGTTGCATCCTTTAGATTTCCTCGAGTGTAAGTGGGATGACATCTCAATGGACTTCATCACAGGACTAGACAGAGCTCAGGGTGGTTATGATGCTATCTGGGTAGTGGTGCATCGACTGACGAAATCATCTCACTTCTTACCAATTAAGGAGTCAGGACCGGTGATTACCTTATCATAGAGGTACGTAGATGAGGTTGTGAGGTTTCATGGAGTCCCAAAGTCTATCGTCTCAAATCAGGATAATCGGTTTACCTCACGAGTATGGAGGGCGTTACAACATTCTTTTGGCACCCAGCTACGCCTTAGCACTGCTTTCCACCCCCAGACCGATGGACAGACAGAGCGGACTATCCAGACTCTGGAAGACATTCTGCGAGCATGAATTCTAGATTTCGGAGGATCATGGGTACGTCACCTACCTTTTGTAGAGATTTCCTACAACAATATCTTCCACTCTACTATTGGAATGGCATTGTTTGAGGCTTTTTATTGAAGACCATGTCTTTCACCCATTTTCTAGGCAGAGGTTGGTGAGATAGGTGCTCCTAGGCCAGAGGTAGTACAGAGCACCCCAGAGAAAGTCTATCTTGTACGTGAGATGATGAAAGTGGATCAGGACCGACAGAAGTCTTATGATGATCGTCGGAGGAGGACCTTGGAGTTTAATGTGGGAGATCATGTGTTCTTGAATTTTTACCCTCGATAGGGGCAGAGAAGGATTGGGAAAGGGAGAAATCTCTCACCTAGGTTCATCGGACCTTTTGAGGTGCTAAGGCGAGTCGGTGAGGTGGCATATCATCTGGCCCTACCACCTCAGTTGGAGAAGGTTCATGAAATCTTCCACGTCTCCCATCTTTGTCAGTACTTACACGAAGACTCTCACGTTATCGACTGGGGAGAGTTAGATATGGGAGACGATGCGACCTTTGAGGAACGACCAGTCCGAATCAAGGATCGTAAACAGAAGGTGCTCCGTGGATGAACCATTCAATTGGTTTGTGTGTTATGGAGGAATGGCGGCCTCGAGGAGAGAACTTGGGAGTGGGAGACCAGATGCACGCTCAATACCCAGAGTTGTTTTGACATGTGTTTTCCCTTGTTCTTCTGAGCTTTGTGTTGATGTTATACTCTGTACCATTGATATATGGAATGCTTGACTTGTCGGTTGTGAGAAAATTTATTTCCTTGTTCACTGGAAATGTGTAACATGTATGGATGTGTGGGGAAAGGGAAAACCTAATCCTTAATCGAGATGCATTAATGCGGATGCGATTGAACCCGTGCGGGCGAGTCAGTGCCGGCTAAAGAGGATAATATATTGACATAGGAGAAGGAATTTTTCCCCAAACCACATGTTCGGGAAGTGTGTTGGTTGTGTGGTGTTGGGGGTAGTGCAATTTGGAAAATCCTAATATATGGAAGTGGGAAGGCCCAATTCGTAATCGAGACACATTAATGCGGATACCATTAAACCCGTGTAGGCGAGTCTGTGCCGCCTAAAGAGGATAATATCTCGACATAAGAGGCGGAATTACTAACACCTATGATTAGGGTTGTTGGTTGGCTTCCTGTTATAATGAGATCCCTAAGAGGTATCTTGTTGGGTTCCTCTGGGTTTTTTTTTGAATTCCTGTGGACAAGAATTTTTTAAGAGGTTTCTGATGTAATGGCCTGGTCCTCTCCGGCCCATTACTTTTTAAAAAGAAGGCTACGAAGTGCTCTGGAGGGTAAATTGGACTTTTCCCACACTTTCCAGCATTTTGAAACTATACGCCGTGTAGTTTGAGTACACGTCGTGTACCCCCTTTCCAGGTATACCCCGTGTTGAAGTTCGTGTCCTTTTCATGTGAAAGAAATGGGTACACGCCGTGTATCCAATACTACACGTTGTGTAGTCTCTCCCCACATACGTGTTACCGTGTGTTGACTAGTCAATGGTCGTGTGCCGTGTTGGTGACGTTTGACATAAATTGGTACACATCATGTATCCAATACTACACGCCGTGTAGTCCCTCCCCGAGTTTGTGTTACCTTCAAGCCGTGTGTTGACCAGTCAACGATCGTGTTCCACGTTGAAGGTCGTGTTGGGAGCCGCGTGGTGACCATGTGAAACGGCCGAGTACACACCGTGTACCATAAAGTACACACCGTGTACTTATTATTTTCTCTCCTATAAAAGGAGGGGTCCCCTCCTCCTTTTCATCTCACCCCTCTCCTCCCCATTCCTCTAAGCAGAGCTCTCCCAAGAGACTCGAAGGCTCCTTTTCTTCCATAACTTCTTCATCTGAGCTCCGATTTACGATCTGTCAGCGGCCACGGGATCGTAATGATGAGGCGGAACTTCCGAGATTGGATCTGTTGTCTTTCCTTTGGCCTTTACTTTCTGACTTCCACCGAAGGAGGTTTTTCCAGGACCCAACAGAAGTGACGGACGCCGGTGGACGTCTTATAAAGTTGATCTGGGGGAGAATTGTGATCAGAACCTATTGAGGTAGAGATCTTACCTTCGTCTCTCTAATGTGTGCATAATATGGGGTGGGAATCCTCTTGTTTTCATGAGAAACGGTTGAACCTATAAGCGAAGATAATAACTGGTTAATGAACAGGGATGGGGAAGTTGTTATGTTTATCTTTATATCCTGTGATATTATATTGTGAATTTACTAGGCTTATGCCTACTAAAAATCATGGTTGTTGGGGGCCTTTTCTTGCACAATTAAATGCTTCCCTATATTCTATACCGTTATTGAGAATGGAACTTTGTTGAGTGTGGAATTTGTTTAATCATGTAAAGTTGTCTATTTTAAAATCTGGAACCCTTGTGTGATCACCCTTGTTGAACAAAATGGAATAATGAACATGTGGGTGTTGGTTTTGATATGTGGCATGTGATGGGGGTGTTTTGTGGGTTGTTGTGGATAGGGTGATCAGCGGGGATGTGGTTGGCTTGGTTGTGGGTTGGTGTAAATGTTATGTTGGTAACGAGCAATGGGGATGTGATAAATGGTATCAAGGGATGATGATGTATGGGTGTCGGTGTGTTTGTGGTTATGGTGGTTGGCAGTGGGGCTGCAGGGATGGGTTTAAATGTGAACGGACTATGGGTTGTGAATAATAAAAAAAAAGTGGAAGAGTTAATGAATGGTGGGTCATGGTAATAGAACAGGATTAATAATCAATGGGTTGGTTGGTTGATATGAAGGGATTTGTTATGCTTCTTGTGTTTTCCTAATTTGATTTGTGGATGTCAGGGATATGTTTTATGAACGATCGATGTGGTTGGTTGTGGATAGTTGCCCAGTAGTTAAGGAAATAATAAACTAATTCTGCTGAAATGTGAAAACCTAATTGGGGTTGGGGTTGTTTTTTTTATGCATGTTTCATAGTAGCAGTGCTGAGGAAGATGCTCAGTTTCTCTGTTTAGAAGCCATAGGTTGGGCTGCGTGTTTGGTATACATATATATATCTGTATCTTTTGTGTTTTCTCACACCCCACCCATGTTGAGCACTTAGTGTCGAACACTCCCATTTCATGGGAGAGGGTGTTTTCCCCTTAGTTACTAGCTCCTTCCTGCTACTTCTTCCCTAGGATGTGATGTCTTGAGGCGACCTTACACCTAAGACCCTTCAGGTAGGTTTCGATTAGGGTGGTTCTAGCCCAAGACTCTTCGGGCAGGTTTTACTATTTCCCAAGAATCTTTGGTATGAGGCCTAGGTGTGTGCAGGAGGGATACATGGTTGTGAGGCCTAGGTGTGTGCGGGCAGGATACGTGGTTGTGAGGCCCAGGTGTGTGCGGCCAGGATACCTGGTTGTGAGGCCCAGGAGTGTGCGGGCAGCATACGTGGTTGTGAGGCCCAGGTGTGTGCGGGTGGGGAGAGTGTGGCAGCTTCAGGATGATCGCCGTTAGGAAGTGCATCTAACTAAAGGGAAATGGTGCGAGGAACCCAATACTCTTGTTCTTATATACTACTTCCTTTTGTGATTGTGTTTTTGGTGAGTGTGGCTGGTGAGGTTGGGTGGATAGAATTCCTTGCTAGGTTTCTTATGTTGTTCTCACGGGACATTAGGATGTCTCTCCACTTTTGCACGAGAGCTTTAGGTTTCTCTACTGAGTATACATTTATGCTCACCCTACGTTTACTTTCAAGTTTCTAGGAGGACTACCAGGGCCGTGCGAGACCCTACTAGTCTGAAAATTGGAGTTGTTGTTGTTGTTGTACACTTGTTTCTTTTGGTATTTTACTTTGAGATTTCATGTACTTGAACCTTGTTATAAAATTGATTAAACATGCAT
The DNA here is from genome assembly GCA_963277665.1 of Viscum album. Classification (NCBI taxonomy): domain Eukaryota; kingdom Viridiplantae; phylum Streptophyta; class Magnoliopsida; order Santalales; family Viscaceae; genus Viscum; species Viscum album. The sequence continues at coordinate 1,150,142,410 of OY728148.1, forward strand.
GTTGGATTGGTTTGGGTTTTTTTTCTATACACTTGTTATTTTTCTATTTGGTGGTTGACTTTTCATGTTTCCCAATCTTAAAATAATTAAAGGGTAATGCCTCCCATATTTTTTAAATCTCATACCCTTGGTCCTAGTCTCCAACCCGGGGTCTACTGAAGGAGGGAATCGGGGGGTCATTATCTCCCTTTCACCATTGCGAGCTCAAGAGGAGTATCTTTGGTGGGAGGGGGACATGACACCCTAAAGAATCACCCTTTAGAAACTGTAATAGGTGACCTAGAAACTGGTGTTCAATCTAGAAGAAACATAGGAAACCTAGTGGAATTCTCTTCCTCCCTATCACAACAAGAACCCAAGACTATAGAATATGATTTAGATGATGAAAGCTGGGTAATAGCAATGAAATATGAATTAATCTAGTTTAAAAGAAATGAAGTTTGGGAATTAGTGGAAAGACCTAATAATTATCTTGTAATAGGAACCAAATTGGTCTTTCAAAATAATAAAGATGACCAAGGCACAATAACTAGAAATAAAGCAGGATTAGTAGCTAAAGGATTTAATCAGGAAAAAGGAAAAGATTGTGATGATACTTTTGCACCTATAGCTAGGTTAGAAGCCATTAGATTCCTTTTATCATATGCATCTTATATGAATTTTAAATTATTTCAGAAGGATGTTAAATCTGCTTTTTTAAATGGTTATGTAATGGAGAAAGTTTATGTTGAGCAACCTCCTGGTTTTGAAAACTCTCAAAAACCTGATTCTGTTTTTAAACTTACTAAATCTCTTTATGTCCTTAAACAAACACCTAGAGCTTGGTATGAAAGATTAAGTTCATTTCTTTTTTAAAAATGACTTTACTGTTGGATTGGCAGATCCAACACTCTTTAAGAAAACATTGAAAAATAATGTTTTATTGGTTCAAATTTATGTTGATGATGTAATCTTTGGATCAAATAATAAAACTCTTTGTCATGAATTTTAAAAATTAATGCAAGAAAAATTTGAAATGAGTATGTTGGGATAATTAAATTTCTTTTTAGGTCTTCAAATATTTTAAAAAGATTTTGGAAATGTTTTAAATCAAAGCAAATAAATTACTGCTTTACTTAAGAAATTTGGACTTGAGAACAACAAGCCATTTACAACTCCTATGTGTACTAATATAAAACTTGATTTTGATGAAACTGGGAAATTAGTTGACAACAAGTTATATAGAGGTATGATTGGTAGTTTTTTATATCTTTCTGCTAGTAGGCCAGATATAATGTATTCAGTATGTCTTTGTGCTAGATTTCAATCAAATCCTAAAGAATCTCATCTAACTGTTGTTAAAAGAATGTTTAGATATTTAAAAGGAACTGTTTTTAAATCTCTTCTTTATCCTACACCTTCTGATTTCATTTTGATTTCATATTCAGATGATGACTTAGAAAGTTGTAGATTAGATTGAAAAAGTACATCAAGAACATGTCACTTTCAAGGAATGTCTTTAGTATCATGATCTATTAAGAAAAAAAATTCAGTTACCCTGTCAACAACTGAGGTAGAATATGTTTCTACTGGAAGTTGCTATGCACAAGTGTTGTGGATGAAAAACAATCTTATGGAATTAGGATTGAGTTTTAATAATACACCTATTTTATGTGATAATACAAGTGTAATTAATATTTCAAAAAATCCTATTAGTCATTCTAGAACTAAGCACATTGATATAAGGCATCACTTTATAGGAGATCATGCTATTAAAAAGATATATTTTTAGAATTTATAAATAATGAAATTCATTTAGCATATATTTTTACTAAACCACTTCCCATTGCACGGTTTGATTTTATTAAGGGGGATCTAGGTTTATTTAATTTTAAATATTTTTTATTTTTATTTATTTTTGTAAATTTTATTTTGTTTTTTGAATACTATTTAATATTTTTTTTCTTTCTCCATATAAAAATTTTATATGTTTTAAATATATGAAATGGTTAGTGATTACACAGGAATCAAGGATGTCAGAGCCTTTTCTACTTCTAAACTGTTTTACTTCTATCGAAACGCTTTCGAAATATGAAAATCACACTTCTGCTCCTATACCCTAATCTTCGAACCTCTGAAACCCTAACTTTAAAACCATTAGAGATAATAATAGAGATGGTAAGAACTAAAAGATCTAGTGAAGCCGAGTCATGAAATGCCAAGAGATAATTCTCTTAGGGAAGAAAACTTTTACATGGAAAGTTAATCGATCTCGACTGGTTATTTCAGACAAATATGATGTTGAAGGAAGAGTTGTCATTTCAGAATCTTGAACAGATGTTCAACAGTGAAAATACGGAATTTTTGTATGAAGTAGAACTTATATACTTCTTCTAATCTATAGAGTTTAGTCTGGGAGACACCAAGGACAGTATGATGGCTAAGATAGAGGATAGGGATTTCTCAATCTCATCAGTAGAGATTGGTCAGATTCTCAACTTCCCTCATGAGGGAGTTTTTCATTTCGATTTGAAAAATATTGGAGATTCTGTGCATAAATCCGAGGACAACATGTCTTTTATTTTTGGTACTATGACTATAAATAAAATGTTTATCAAGGATTTGTTGCCTGATCAAAAAAAATTGGTCAAATTTATTCAGACTTGAATAGCTCCAAGAATGGCAGATATGGAAAAGATTTTGTACCCTGATATGTACATAATGTATCTTCTGTTCAGTGATATCATGTTAAACTTCCCAAGGTACATGATAAGTTATCTCAATTACTGCTGTCAAAACGATGCCTGGATGTACTTCTATCCTCTCGGTCGATTTATTTCTAAACTGCTGATTAAGAAAGACATGATGAGATTAGTGAATGCCCGAGTTAACTATCATCACAGTAATGTGTTTAATGCTGGAACTATAAGGAAGATTGAATATTTCTGGAGCACCATTAAAGGAAAACGTTTTCCAGTAGGAGCTGAGGAAGACTCAAAGAGTGCTCAGGCTCAACCTGCTAAGTCCAAGGAGGGACAAGCTGAATCATGAGTCAGCAATGCAGCTAGAAGGATTCTCTTTGAAGTTGAAGATTTTGAGGATGACAAAAGTCAGGGGGACTCCAATCAAAAATAAAGAGACGTGTTAATGAGGAAATTACTTCCCCTGCATCAGAAAAAACAATAAAATATTTTTTTTCTTATTGTTTTGTAAGAGAAGCTATTATTGATAAAACCATGGAAGTTTTTAGTGAATGTACAGTACCAGTAGTGGTTCTACGAGCTCAAGAAGAAGCTCAAAGGGAGAATAGGAAATAGATTGAAGCTGATTTTGAAGTTACACTTCAACAAAACCCAGATAAGGAGGCAGTGTCTATTGGGGAAGTGGCCAGACCACAAGAAACTCCTGAAAATGTTGTCCTCAAAAACCCAGTGGAAGGCCAAGATTTTGATGTTTGTGGTTAGCATGCTTCTGAAGCTCACACCGATGTAATTCAAGAAGATTTTTCTATGGAGGAGTCTGCAGACTCTAAAGAAAAATATGTGGACCAACCTACTCAGGGCAAAGAAAAACAGAAATCTGATGTTGAATCATTACATTTGGTACTACTGAATCATCTAGATCATGAGAATGTGAATCAAGCACAGGGTGCCTTTGATTCAAGGAAGAAAGAGGTTGAAGAACTTTACAATAAGGTGTCTCTGTTAGAATCTGATAATGTCACTCTGAGAATTGCATTAGACTTATAACATTTGACATTTCAAAAGCTGAAGGAGTGTACAGTCTCAAGGAATGAAGTTGAAATGTTTAAAGAGGATATGATGACTGTAGTTGCACAATTGAAATCTGAAATGGTTATGAAGTTAGATTTATCATATCTGAAGTTGTTTATGGAGAACCAATTTGCATCAGTTGCAAATAATGTTGTTAGTGGATCAGGTACTTCACCTGATTTAATCAGAATGTTTCAAGCTATCACAGCTGCGATGAGCAACATGAATGACGGGTTACAAGATATTCAATGTAACAGTGCTCCTTTATCAGTGTTGCTGGACAATTGAAAGTTTTTAGTGGATCAACTGACATCTAGTGATCCATCGATCAGAATCCTATTAAATCAGTTATCATAGAATCTTTTAGTGGTTGTCGAAAAAGGGGAAAGAAAGAATGAGTTTTTCAGAGTCAATTTAATCGAGGATATTCATATGAATCAAGTGAACAGAGAGCTCAGTATCAAACTTGGAGATGGGATGATGAAGAGAATTTGGGAACAGTTTACAGAAATAAAGTCTACAATCGAGAGGAGATAGAACCTGTTTCTTGCCTTACCCAAACCTTGATTCCTGTGTATATCATTGTCATGTACATACTTCTGTTTTTGAATGAAATTTTTCTTCATGGTTTATTTGTTTCTTTCACTATTTGTTTATTACTATTTTAAGTTAACATATGCCAGTATATCAGATAAATTTAATATTAAATAGTTCATTATAGAATTTACTAATAGTTCAATGCAATATTAAAAGTGTTAAAATCCATAATTTTTTTTCTTTTTGACATCACAAAAGGGGGATAATTTGGATACATACAACATCATATTTTTATTTAGGGGGAGAATTAAATGAGAAATTTGGATTTTTTTGGTGGATAAGTTAAAAATGGATAAATTTAAGGAACAATGAAATGTTTTTTTAAAAAAAATTCAAAACTATATGTAATTAATTTTGTTATGTTGATTGCATTAATAATTATATGGGTTTTGTGATCATAAATAAGGGGGAGGTTGTTGAGAAAAGTATTCTTTTAAACAATACATAAAAATGTTATTTAAAGCGGGTGATTCTTGAATATAATACACTGTCTTTTTATGATAATTATGATGCTCACAAATACCCTTAATTATTTTCTAATGTTTTCATTTAGTATTCTTGAGGAATTAATTTATTTATTTTACTCTTGAAATAATGGGAATTAATTACTTATGCGCGGAATCTTCTTTAGTGCATTCTGGAATCACTGTTCATACCTTACGTGGATAAATGTAGCGCGGAATCTGCTTTAGCACATTCTAGAATCATTGTTCATACCCTACGTGGACAAACGTAGTGTAAGGATGAAAAGCGTGTATAATTTTTTAGATAAGAGAAAAGTATGGTTAAACAACCATACATTATCAACAAAGTATGGAAGGAGAACTGTACGTAAGTATTAAATGTTACATTTATTTCTCAAAAGTATGGTGCATCAACCTTAATTTTGTGAACAACCATATGTTCTTCAAAAACTATGGATCAAGTAAAAGTATGAATCTTTTACCGTACATTTTAGAGTTGAAGAAAAAGTATGGATGATAAACCCTACATTTATGATCATCCTTACTTTTGGAAAAATTATCATCAATCCTACATTTATGTTCAAACTTACGTTGTCAACCCTACATTTGGAGGCCACGTCATCAACCTTATGTTTGGTGTTAGAAATTTTGAAAGATGATATCTTTATGTAGCGGTCAGCAGGCTGATTATTGGGCGAATTTCAATCTGGATTTATAGTTGTTTTTAATATATGACTTTGACTCATTCAAAGCCATTTTATCAATGGATTTATGATCGAATTAAAAGGATATATTTATGACTAGTCTTAAGGGCAGTTACGACTGCTCTAGACATTCAAATTTTTGAATATCGCGAAAAAATAGACTTTTATGGATCTAAATGTGATGGAGATATGCTCAGCTTTATTATATATGTTTTATATGAAACACCAGGTACAAGAATGTATGGTAATCAATCTATTCTCAAAATGGTGGAAAATAGAGACTGCAAAAAGAACCCAGTTCTGCTGATTCATTAGGAGCATTAAAGGTCAGTTTTTTTAAGAAGAAAGAACTCGATAGAAGATTCACATGTTCTACATCGAATATCTTATGTGGATATACTACTGATGATGTTGTGAACTATATCGCTATATCTATTGCAACCGTATCAACTCAGAACTGCTTTGACTTGAAAATCAATATTTCTAGAGACTATGATCCATCTGCTGTCAATTTCTTTCTGTTGCAATATTGAAGATCAACTGGAAAAGTTTTTGTTAAAAATTCATTTTATCTTGAGTAACCAGCTTCTTATATTAAGCTATGTAGGTTCGTGTTTGAACCAAAAGGCTTTTTTAGCCTAAAGATTTTAAAGGTGTCAACTGCCTATACTCAGTTGTGAATCGGTATGTGGAAAAGAGAACCAGATAGTGAAAATCCCCAAGCTCATGGAGTTGAATGTTGGTGCAGTGGACTAGGGGCCTTCTGCTCCCAGATCCACTATACATCATTGTGTTCTTATTTTAACTTATTCTGCTGCATGATCAAATATGATAATGTATAGAGGACAAAACTCATTCAATCAAAGAGTTACCAAAAAATTGTAAAAGACACAATTAACCCCCCCCCCCTCTTGTGTATAATATATAGATTCAGATCCAACAAATATATCTTAGGTGTATATTTGTATTCATTCAATACACACACTACTCCAATTTTCTATCAATAAGAAACTTTGGAAAGGTTTTATCATTTAATTTTTTTCTACTAGAAGCTTCTCGGCATATGAGAAGAACTAAATTTTTATTTCTTATGACTCACAAAATACCATGACCATACGTAAAAATTATATATTCATTTGTCTCCTCCAAAATAAATATCACCAAGAAAACCTAAGTAACTTGTTTTCTAAAAAATATCTAATATTTATCTTCATTTTGGGGTAATCCTAATGGATTCCAACAACATTATGATATAGTTCATTACTAATCATATAAAAATATCATAGGTCGGTATTATTAATGTAATATGATGCTTTAGATGTCCATTATTAGTCACATATTTTTTTTCTATATTATCATCCAATTATTATTAAATTCACAAATATAATTACTTTATTAATAAATACTATTCTATCTAGTCTTCAACACAAATAATATATTAAGATTCCACAACATTAGGCCTCACTGATCTACCACATCTTTTTTTTCATATTTTTTTACTATTTATATTCTTTTCACCTCTCATAAATATTTTTTTAATTAATTTAAATGAGAACCCTTCAATCTAAAAACATAAATCCACCATCATCCATATTCTCTAAACTCATTCAAACCAATTATATAATTTTTTTTCATGTGTCTATGATTTTTATCAACAAATGATATCCAAAAATATAACAATATTATCTTTCCAAAATACTTGATTTTTTCCCATATATCTATAACATAAAAAATAAAAGTAAATTTGTAGTAATCAAAAACTATCTATAGAGGTTGAAGGAGCTTGAATTTGTTATGAAATAATTTTATAGAATGGGTTCAAATTTTATAACAACCCTTGAATAATTATAATTCTTATAGTAAAAAAACCAAGGAGTTCTATGAATTCAACTCCCTGATCTTGTATATTAACCACTATAAAAATTCCTTAGTCTATTCTAAAGAAAACAATTATTCAATCATCTATATGTCTTGATCAAAAAGCTTATAAATATCCCCCTTTATTCCATTTTAAAGGGCTGGAAGTTATATTTTTGTATTGGGATGGAAATGCCCTCAACTCACATAAACTCTAATTTTAAACCTGTTCTAATCAAAGTAAAAAATGTGGAATCTTGCATTGAGTAACTACAAAATACATCTCAATGAAAAACTAATCAATGAAACCATATAACAGTAAAAATAGAAAAAAAAATACATTCTCAAAAGAACTAAAAGCCACAAAACTCAGTACTTCAATGTGATAACAAATAGGAACACCCCACCCACTCCAAGATCCAACTCAAATTTCCAAGACCACAATTTCATGATACATCACAAAATAATTGAGATATTATTTGCTTACTTGTTACATGATATTTGAATTCTATAAATTCACAATAGTTCCCAAACATTGGTTGACTCTATGATCAATAGGATTCCCCTAAAGACTTCCCAACTCTAGAAACAAGGAAAAACATATTGTAACATGCAGTAAGATTGATTTAATTAAGTTAAAACAAATTAAATAAAATATATAAATGATTTTTTCAAATGAATTCCCCAAGACATCATTTAAGAAATTAAATATTTTATATTTCATATTCTATTCCATTTTCCACAAACAAATCCTCACACTTGGTTTACCATTTACTATGTAAAATCACATCCATACACCCATCCATTGATGGTGGTAATTGAAAACTATAATCTATCTCATTAGAATAACATCCAACAGTTTAATCCAACATCATGAAAAGTCAATTAAATCATGAAAATTATTTATTTTATAATTTCAAAAAATACGTTACACGTTTCAAACTAATACATTAAAAAAACTTTTTAATTTGTGAATAAGGGGTTTTCAAAACACCAATAAACATTCTACAATTTCCATGAAAATGAAATGAAATGGTTTATATAAAGATTCAAACATTAATTTGAAAACCATTTCAATAAAATTATTTATTTGTAACTAATACATCATGTTCTAAATCATGTTCCTCCCAGAGAGAATTCACATGCCACTCAAAAATAGTGAAAATAAAATATGGATGATGAAATCATCAGGATCTAGTCCAGCTCATATTCCCTTCACTATATCAAACATGTTATCATCATAAAACCATTAATAACATAGAAATCTATTTTTAATAGAAAAATTAATAATTGGAACATACTATTGAATATGGGCCTCCAACACACTTTAAATCACCAATATATTTCTACTAGATTAATTGGAATCATCTCTCTGGCTTGTGAGAAAAAGCAACATCATTTATGGGAGGATTGTGGAAAAATGAGGGATGGATGCGATAATTTATATTAGATACACTTTTTTTGAGGTCCAATAGTGTGAAACATAGTTAGGCTATACGTTTTGGAAAAACATGTGCCAATTGTGTGGTGAAACTATCATCAGGCCATACATTACATGGGTGTCTTGCACAGTTGGTCAAGAAGTGCACTAATAATGATATTCCATTTTTTAAGGATTAGGGTTTCTCCTATGAATTCTCATGTATTTTACAAAAAAAGATGTAACCCTGATCCTACCCAGGTCCCACTTTCATCCCACATAGGTTTTCTTAGATATGGTTCGTGATTTTTATCAACCATTCACAAACCATGAACCGCAAAAATTCACCAAAAACATTCAAACCCCCCTCAAAAACTCTGAAAATGTAATCCAAAAATAATATAGGCTCAAAATATAGGAATAAGGGGTCATATACAAGAATCTGAAGGTTTTATATTATTCCCACTTTTGGCCTTTACGTTATTATAAAATTTAAAATCATTACATTACTAATGTATTATGGGACACTAATATAATATTTCATTCTCATTCTCTAACATTTCTTCATAAATAAAACCATGATGAAAAAAACCTAGTCTATAGTGATGATTTTACTATTCAATATTACCCTTTTTTTATTAGTAATCCATAATAGAACATAAATTATCCTATAATCACAGTCTATTTAAATTTTATCCAATCAAATCAAATGGTCATCATATTGTTGGTACTTATTTAACTGAGACATAAGAAGAACATTATCAACTAACCAAAAACATTGTGTTGATTCCAAAATATTTTCTTCCTCACCAACTAATTGAACTATCTCAATAAAGATTATGTATCAAAGATAAAAATTTCTCTATATCCCAAAATGGTGAGTCTCAACAACAAGATAGGTTCTCAATAAAACATGACTACTCACCTAAATACAATAGTAATTGAGTATTAAATACATATAATTTTTTGACAACATTGATCCATATACAATATAATTAAAATGATATAAATCAATTTAGTTTTCTATTCAAAATATCTTGTTCAAATTAATTATGTCTCACGAGTTTCCACCCATAAAAGTGTAGAAAAACAAGTATGCACATAAAATTATTTTAAAGGATACATTTATAAGATGACATAGTAACAGTTATTGTTTGTAAAATAAAAAAATGCTAAATTGTCCTCCCATTATCCACAAAACCCCATTAAATAATCCCTAATCATGTATTACAACATTTTTTTGTCTACTATGACTATCCAAAATTTATTTCATGATAAGATATCCTCATAGTCAACTTTTCTCCGAGGGATCACTCTTAGGATTTCTAAAAATGATAGAAAAACCTAGGTTCTTTGTGATAACAGATTGATATTGGAATTCCATTTATCTTTAAAATTTTCTTGATTTATATTTTTTATAAAACTACCATCAAATTTATTTCATGAATATAGATGAAATAATCCAACATTATGAGATAATCCACTATCACCTATATGTAATTTGTGTCTCTTAACCTTCATTAGTAAAGAAATTACAAAATCAATGGATATATGCAACCATTTCAACATGGGAAATGGTTCTGGATAAAATATTCCTACTGGTTTCTAATGTACAACCTTTTCCTATTGATAGGTGTGGAATCTCGAGATAAAGTCCACCACAAATATTTTCATACCTACACACCAAAACTATGTTTTGAATGATTGGACATTTTTTTAATCTTGAGGTGAATAGTATGACTCGAATGGTGGTGGAAACTAAGAAGTTATTCCTAATAACCTACTGGTATGACCATCCAATCTCTAAACCCCAACACTGAACCTCCATATAGCTTCAAACCATCAGTGGTATCCCCAACATTGATTATTGACCACATTGATACAAATCTGGAATCCGATTCGTGGTGCCTTTCTATCTTTATCAAATAAATCAAGAATGAAATAGACTATATGTAGAATAACACATTATCCTTGTTCAATCCATCTTGAGGAATATAGGCTATGACCAAAATTAGTATCCAATAGTCTAAAGCCTACTTTTCTATCCAATAATATGACAGCATTCTAAATAGAACTTCAATAATGTTCCCTTTACCCATTGTATACATTTGGTTAAATTTAAAAAAATTCATAGACTCAATCCTTCTACACCATCTTAAATTAAATTAACATTTTGAGATAATTTGTTCCAAGCTATTTTGATATGTAGATACTATGATTTTCTAAAAAATTAGGTAATGATCCCATGTCTTTGAAAAATGGACAACAAAACATCATTCCAAATCATCTATTTGGTAGTTTTTCTCATGTAACCGTAACTACCATGAACCATAGGAAACCACATGATCTATCTTCCAGAGAACACATCCTTACTGAAATATCAGTACATCAAATTACACAACATAGCCCTATAAAAACTCTAAATATGATAGGATTTGTATTTATGTATGTATAATCATATGATGTTGAAAATATTTTTGACATTTATCATTCAATTAGAATGGTTATCATTTCCATGTTAAATAAATAATCACTGATTCCAAATGTGAAACATTAAATAAAAAGTTATTTTATCATCCCACTATTCCAATGCAACTAGAAATATTAAAGATATTTTACGATGGTTCCAAAGAGAAAAGAGATTATATATTTTTCATATCTATAGAAACCCCATTTTTATAAATTTAACTTCCAAATAAATATACCTATTTTATCCAAAATTAACAATTTGATAACATTTCATACAGAATATACCCCTAGGAGATACCCAACCCAATCACTATGTATTTCCCATGATCCTGTATTTTTCTTGAATGCACCACTGTAACATCACAAAACACCACCACAAAATTAACCATATATATCTAAAATATTTGATTAATAAATTCCATAAATATGGTTGTATCATTTTAAATACCAAAATTAATAATGACATATTACTAATTGACATATATGATTCTAATAGTTTCCTTCATTATTTCATCCTTCTGAACTCACCTAATCTGATAGATATAGTGTTTGTCAATTATAGAGAAACACTATTCTTTCCTCAATTGACAAAGCATGTCATAAATCCACATAAGATTTTAAAAATTCTTTATCAAAAAATGTAGAGCTTACGGTAACGTAAAAACAATAATAATATTTCCATCCACCTTTGTCACAAACAAAAGAATCATTTTCTAAATAGATGTAATTTCTCTAATGAACCCTTTATTCTCTATCTCTTCCAACAAAACATTGAGTTACATCAATTATGGGTTTTCTATATGATATGAAATAATTGAGATATGAATGTTCACTCACAGAATATAAATCCTAAAAATTTATTATTTTTATATAGAAACAAAAAAAAATTAAAAGAAAATGTCAGGTCACTAGATAATTTTTTTTGGGAAATTAAATATGTTTAATATCATCCATATATGAAAATGTAACAAATAACAACTAATAATATATAGTTCCAACCCCAATTATAAAATTCCTCTATTAGCCTTAACTTCCTAATATCCATTAATGATATTCTTTATTCGATCCTGATATGTTAAAATAACACTTCAGATGTAATAGTTGATGTTGACATTGAACGATGTCAACCAATCCATTCATAAAATAAATCAATATAAATCACTCTCTTGTGTGCATAAATCATAAATAAATTTATCTAAAACATCAGATAAAGAACATTAATTAAACATAAAAGATAAAAAAAGTCTTTCTCCAAGTGGAGTATATTGTTTTAAATCAGAATAAACCATATCAATATATAAACCCATCTTATTAAAAACATAAGATGAAATAAATTATTGAGACGAACCCATATCAAAATAAAGATTCTATAAGGGTATAATTTAAATGATTTTGAATTCCCACTATCGAAGGACTAGATTGATCATCCATGATCACTTTCTCATCTCTATAAAATTTCTTACTCACTACATTGTTCACTTCATTACACTGATGAGATTCCACATGTAGGGGAATCATGTTGTTCCTAGAATCACCTTGGATCCAATAGTTCATCGGACAATAAAAATTCATATGAACTGATCACATCGATACATAGTACTTATAAAAAACCCGAGATGTTTCTATAGCACCTAACATTGGATCAAATCAGCAATAGCATTGAATATGTATCATATTGTTGAAATTTTGACATTCACTCAGTAGTGTAAAACAATGTCACATAATATAACATGGAGAACCACAATGAATGCATCCCATAATAATTTTGGTTTAAAAAAATATTTACTTATCGTTTTTTCATGATTCTATGGTGTCTCGCCACTCTAGATGTTGTATTCCATGTTCTTCTTAATCATTCTATTTTTGTTCTCACCTATTACTGTAGGTATAGACATCTTCCCTCCAATGGTATTTCCCGATCTATCCCTTTCATATTCACTCTATATATTGAAAATCATAATCTAATCTATTATACAAAGAAAAAATATTAAATTGAATATATGGATGTATTCCAGATGAAAAAAAGCTTCCATGGATAAAAATGGGGAAATTATAGAGAAAAGTGTACTAAAATCATAGATTTATCTGCATCCTCGTTCACCATGATATTATCTTTCTTAAGATTGATGAATTTTTATATTATATCAATATAAAATGAGTGATTATAGAATTAATTGTTAAAAAACTCAATAAAATCCTCTCATACCATTACTTGATTCAATTTTTCATGAAGTGCAAACACTTATCATTGTTATTCTAAATCCTTCATCATATAAATTATAGAATTGAATTTCAACTCTAGTGGTTTCTTATGGAAATAAATGATTCAATTCATCTTATTAAACCATACTTTGTCTTTTTCTAGCTCAAAATTCCCCTAAAAGATGTGTGGATTATACATGTGGAACTAAAATTAATTGGCCATATTACATGTTTAATCATATATTATACCCATATTTAAGACATATAAATATTGGAAAATTATTTTTACAATCTGTTTGTTCACCTGTGTCTCAAGTCAAACCATATTTTTAGAATCCTATTTTACTTTGTTTCTATGGAACCTACTCGACGTGATTGACTATATCAAGAACAAATCTAAATTTATACTCACTCATTAGAAACTAAATGTTTATCAATTTCAATTTACCATCTTTACACATATTACAACATAAGATTCCAAAATTATTAATTTTCCAACATTTAAACCATTTCTAAAACATTAAAACTTTTATTTGTGATAAATCCATTTTCTCAATTATAAAACAAATAATTTTTTCCATTTCATAATTTTATTTAACCAAAATAGAAATTACATTCCGAAAAGAAAATCCTTAATATGAATCCATGTGAAGTAACTATCATTAGATAAACCCATGATGATATACCCTTCTTGATGTTTCAAAAAAACACATGTACCCAATATCATTGGTAACTTGAAGTTCATCATAAAAAGGTTCGGTGCAACTTTTTATGTTCTACATTTTTCCCCCCCTCAATGTGACTCCTCACAACCATCCCATGATAATGAAATATTTTTTCAAATTTTCTCTTTATTTCACATTAATATTTTATTTTTTACATGAAAGTACACATAATACAGTCCTAAAGCACAAAAATCCTAGTTTATTTGGAAATTATATACATATAATAACATCTTGAACATGGGAAGAAACAACATTTTTAGAAACATCGCTTACAAGTTTCTAAAATTCAATATCTTTTAAAAATGAATGGGATAACCTTGGAACATAAATATAAAACGGGTGAGCTATAAAAACCAGTAAAGGAATAAACATGGCATAATGTGATACATGTTAGACAATAGGAATATAAATGGGGAATAAATGTTGTGAGTAACGTAAAAATGATTAATAAGGAATGACATAGAATTATAATCATAACATGTGAAATGACGAAAAACCATAAAACGATGCATCATAAACATAGGGCATGGATAAATTTCAAAACTTCACAATGTAAAAAAGAGAAATAAATGAATAAACTTCACTACATGTCCCAAAAATTACATCTCATTAGACTAAAACTTACCTAATTCCTTGGAGCGCTATATAATTCTGGCCACACCCGTCACTTTCATTTCATTCACAATGTTAAGTGTGCTACATAGATCATACAACATAGATTCATTTATCCTCATATTTATGTCCCATATCATGGAGTATGGAATAAATACTTGTATGTCCCATTTAAAGTAATTATACGATTATGATGGTAATAACCATTGATATAAAATTGTTATGGTATTCACTACACAATTCTTTAGATATAGAAAACCACAGTGAAATTTCGGCAGCATAATGTCGTCTATTAAAAATTCATAAAATGGGCTGATGAGAACGAAAGGGGTTTCTCATTATTTTTACATCAAGGGTTCTGCAATAGGTACACTAAAAGGCATTTCCCAAAATTATTAATTGGAAATACAAGGCATTAAATAATAATGAAACTTGAATAATGAATAAAATTTGAGGATCCCTTACATGGGTGTGTGACTCCAAATGCTTGGGAGGAGCTTCTTGAGAGCTTGGGTTCACCTTGGGAGAAATATATAGAGGTGAGGTCATAGTAATGATGTACTAAAATTACTTTTAGATAATATAAATGTGGTAATGGGTGGTTTTATATAGTAAAAGAGAGTAAAATTCAATATTATTTCTGAATATTAGGTTTTGGAATCTATATAATAAAATAACCAAAATCATAAAACAACCAATGGTTCATCCCTAAATGTTCTAAAAATTTGGCGGGTTTTTAAATTTTTTATTTGTTTAGTGGCCAAAAATAATAAAATAAGATACGTTTTTATGTGGAAGTGTGTCGTACTCTTAAATAAATTATTTTAAAACATTAAAATATATTATTTGTTTTGAAGGATTAATAATGGATTTTTAAAATAAATTAAATAAAATAAATTAAAATAATTTTAATGTGAAATCATATATTTTTTCATGGATACAATTTATAGTATTTATAACATTACTTTATGGTCATTTTGTTGTCATAATACACTCCATGTATTTATATGAAATTTAATTTTTATACAAAAATTCGACTATCGTAGAAAAAAATTAAAACATCGACATTGGATAATTTAATTATTTTGATTCCAAAAATAATTGTCATTTTATCAGAATATTTTTATAAATATCTTATTATTAAATTTTAAAATAATAATAATCATTTATTAATAAATTCCATATTTTATGAGAATAATAGTTTTTGAACCCTTATGTAAATTAAATTAATCTTAATAAATATATTATGATAATTTACGTTTAGAAATATCTAATTATAATATTATATTAAAATAATTCTTATTTCAATAATCAAAGAATTCTTAAAAATAAAAGACCGATTTTATTTTTTTACCCAAAAATACATTTTTTTATTTTATAAAAATAATTTTTGTAGTTACGATAATAAGATAAAAATAAATTAAAAATTTTATAAAATGTTATGTACATACACATATTTATAGGGTAATGATATATATACCTTTAATACACCAATAAACTTCATAAGAGTAAGGTTTATGACAGTGATTCTTTCATCAGGTGTTTTGGAAAACATAGTTCTAGTCATGATCTTTAAAAGCTTAAACTTCTCCCAAAAATAGTCTCACTTAAACTTAAGTTGCTGGATTTCACTTGGTCATCGTCAAGGGGAAATCCATAAGATTCTATTTCCCATATAATTTCAATTTAATTGAATTTCTAGGGTATGATCCTACTATTTGACGCCATCACATCCTATTTTGTGTCAATTGGATTTGTTTAAATCCTATATTTAAACTATTCATGTTATCATTTTTCAAAATCTATGTTATCAATGGTAATAAATAGTAATGGTCATTAAAATATTTTATAATAAGGCCAAATATGTTCCTGTTCTTTTCCATAATCATATTACATAAAAAGCCAATTAAATAAATTATAGGGGAAATATTATTAACAACAGTTTGAGTTGTTATAACCTTCACCACTTAAGAAATTTCACCATCAAATTTTTTATTTTCAAAAACTGGAAAAAATTATGGCAACTAGTATTTATCCCTTCCTCCCGTTCCCGCATCACATTATCAAACTTTTGGTCTCTCTATAACACTTTTAGTAGGTACACTATAGTATTCCATAGATCATTGTCTATATAATCTAAGATCTTCCCCAGCTGCTCCTCATAAGAAACATAATTCACTAATGGTACAAACATTGTATTGAATATATGTGGGGGTATGGCATATAAATTTTCAATAGGTATACATAGAATACATCATTTACATGTGATATGTTAGTTGGGAGTGCATGTTGTTACGCCAATTCATAAATATAATCAATGATCTCAAAGTGTTTTTCATATCATCGACTAATATTTCCCTTATTTCGAAATCTGAACACATTATTCCATGGAGATATGAAGAATATTTTTATTTATCTAACATAAAACTCGAGGTATCACAAATGATTTTCATAATAGTGATTATGTGGTCTCTAAGTATCCTTGATGTGCTGATGAATAGTCTTAATATTCTCCACCTTATCCTTTATATTTCAGGACCTCGAATTTTATGTTCCCCAACACCATCCCATCATGCAGGTGTTCTACATATTTTCCCATAATGGGCTTCATTGGTTTCTATTTGGATGATTTATTGGAAACTATTGTTATTTTAGAACTCAACCAGAGATATATGTTGGTCCCATCCCCCTTTGAGGTCCAAAAAATATGCACTCAACATGTCTTCTAGATTCTGAATAGTCCACTCAGTCTTTCAATTAGTTTTAGGATGATATTCTATATTGAAGTTCAGCTTATTTTTTCGAGTATGTTGCATACTTTTCCATAATATAGAGTTGAATATTATATCTCAATCAAATAAAATATCTTGTGGTACTATGTGCATTATTTCCAATTCTATTATGTATATCCATGCATGTTGATATAGTGGGATATCCTCTCATATTGTTGTAAATTGTGTAGTATTTTTATTACTATCCACCACAAACCATATATAATTATGCTATATTTATTTTTTCGGAATTCCAAAGGAAATTTCCTTGGTGATGTTTTCCCTTTTCGATGTAGGTATGGGTAATGGTTGCATCTTCCACTTTGATGTTTCAAATTTATTCTTTCACTTGCTGATATACAAGACATATTTATTTATATTATAGGATCTGCTTATTCATATTTTTAGAAAAGTAGTGTTCATAGATATATCATTACATTATTGTCTTTCATGGTTGGGTGGAGGATGTTGATCTATGTGCATCATCCAATTGCTCCTTTTTTAACTCTGGATTTGATGGTACGCATAGTCTTGACCCAAATCTCACAAATCCTTATTCATTAACCTTGAATTATGAGGATTTTCCATTCCATATGGTTTCCACTATCTTCTGACATCCCACCTAATTTCATTGATAATATGTTACCATCGATAGAAGGGGTGGATGTGCAATAATTTCTTAAAGTATTGATGATGTCTATTACCTTATGATTACCATATATATCCTTTCCAAATTTAAATAAAAAATATTATCATTATCATTTCTCATCAATTATACAATTTTTGTGTCCTATCTACATAGTTCATCTTTCACATTATTCTCTATCCCATGATGGTAGTGAATTGGGAAGTCATGGTCATTGATCATCTCTAACCATATTTGTGGGTACATCTTAATCTATTTCTATGTGAATATATACTTTTTATGATGTTTTGATCCCTATATATTTCACAGTTTTTCCAATGAGATAATGAAACTGTATTTTCAAAGAGAAGATCATTTCATCCAACACCAGATCATGCGATGTGTAGTTCCTTTAATGAACATTCAACTATCTTAAAGCATGGGCTATGAATTTTTCGTTTTTCGTTTACATAAAACCCAATAAATTCTTTAAATAATCAATGAAAACTATTAAAACTTATCTAGATGCGTGTTGTGTGAGAATACGTACAGTGATAAGCCTCATTATCATCTCCACAAAACAGTCTTGGAATTCATCAGTTCATGAAAACATTACTCCATTTCAAGTTATCTTGGTTAATGTTTGTAAAAATAGTGAAAATATTTTCATAAATAAATTATAATATCCATATAATATCATGAAACTATAAATATTATCCATAAATGTTGGCCTCAACCTTCCTTCAATTGCTTATAATTTTTATGGCTCCATAGATATACCATTACATGTGATGATATGTACTTAGAATAATACTTCCTTCATCCATATACCACATTTTTTATATGTTTCAAAAATCCTCTCTATTCACAAGGCCTTTATAAAAGTGATCTGATTATTCTCTTCCTCCTTCTTTTTAGAGTATAATAAAATATCATCTATAATGTGTACCAGAATGTTTTAAAGGTAATATCTACAAAATCTATTTAATATATACATGAATATTACTAGAACATTTCTTTTTCTTAAATGTAATTATTAAGAACACATAGTTCTCATACCTCATACAAAAATTATTCATGTGGATATACTCTTTCTTCACCCTAACTTTATAATATCCTAACTGCATATCCACATCGGGGATGTATTGTGCTCCACATAGAAAATCAATAAATTCATTAATCCATGTAATAGGATACTTGTTCAATATCATGATCTTGTTGAGCTAGGATAATCAATGGAATGGCCCATTTACCCATACTTATTCATGAGGAAGAGGACTTGTTTACCCCGTGGGGAAGCTATTTGGAATATGAACCATTTTTTTAGATTCTCTTATTTTGGATTCTTCATATCCTCAAGCTCCCCTGCCTCTATTATATATAGATTCTTGTATGATAGTAACTCTCCTTGTATAATATTGATTGAAAATTAGACCTCTCGACTATGAAGATGACCATGAAACTCCTCAAAAAACACATCTGCATATTCCCAAATGAGGGATGTGTATTAAAGGTATTTTTTTCAGGGAATAAATCATTTGAGATAGACACACATACTATTATTGTAATAGTATCTATTATTTTGATGTCGTTTCAAAATAATATTCATCTTCATCCTTTCACTTGTATTGAATCGGGGGGTCGATTCATGATGAGGATTGTGATTTATTAATCATTGGAATTTATTTGGGCATTACATAGTGAAACCCAATCCCTGACCGTAATTTCATCATGTTCTACCAAAGAGAGTACAATAATGTTTATTGGGATGTTTATCCCACAAATTTTCAAAGGTGAGGAGTTATGTTATTTTGATAAATAATTTTAAAATATTCCATTTTCATCCTTAACTATACATACATGTTTTATGGTCATGATTGAATTGTTCAACAAAATATTCATGATTGGAAGGAATTCATAAAACCAGTATAAAATATTATGTTCTCTATTCTTGATTGAATTATTAGAATTCCTTTTACTCATTCATATTCGGGATCCGCCTTCATCGGTATAATGAAAAAATGTATACCTTCAGTCTTATGAAGTTATTGGTTGTCTAAAAAAACCTTATCATAATGAATTGATTTTAATTGTTCCTGAGTTCCTTAATTCTTAAGAAATGATAAATTACTGAGGTTTTACTAGATCATTCTTTTCCCCCTTCACATTAGTGGTTTTATCTTGTCTCTAATTACCAGCTATCTTCCATTACATCAATCACCAAATTTTTTTTTTCATCCATGTTATATAATTTCTAGGGTGATTCATTCTGAACCTTTGAAAAGTGGGATATTAAAATCTCATAGATTCATTCGATTTCTCTATTAGATTCCAGAATTAAACTCCACTTTTTGAATCATATCCCTATCATAACTGTGAGATTCGGAAATCATCAATTCAATATTGAGGGCAGATCAGTAAATTTACTCATATCTATCAATTTCTAATATCAGTAGGTCTTTTCATAGACTCTATTTTATCCCACCAATGAACCGGTCAACCATGAATTTTTTTAACGACATAGTTGGATTTATATTTTTAATTTTTTTTGATGTGTGAAACGTAATCCACATTAGATTATTTATCCTTTTTTCATGATGGAAAAGGAATACTCTTCAATGTTAGTACTGATAGAGTGAGTAAAATATTTCCTGAAATACATTTTTTTGGTATTATTTCAACCCAATCCATTCAATATAGTACTCATTATTCATATTCTTGATTAATGTCCACCACTTCTCAGCAACTCAATCCACATGATAAACTGCCAATATAACATTCTCTAGTTCTAAAAATTGTAGTATGGAGAACATGTTCTCAATGGATTTGACCCATTATTCCCCGATCAATTGATTGGATGATAAACTGATATTTAGTGGCCTTTGTTGCAAAAGTCTCTCAATTTTAGCCTGTTAATTCTCAGGGGAATTTAGGAAATCCTCATGTTCCAGGATTCTATTTGTAATTTGAGTCAGATGATAGAGTATCATCATAACATTTGGTATTCCTTCTCTAATCAGGTTGGTAATATCGTTGGGGAAGTCATCATATTACGAACAAGATTGACTATTTATCTGATTCTTATGATTTCAGGCCATTTGATAGATTAAAGGGGGAAATAAGGATGAAAATTTTAAAACAATTAATCCAATAAATGGAAATTTAATGACCTTTAAGTGACTACTTATAAATAATATTTATTTCCTTGCCATATGGATTTATAGGCTTCAATCTATGTTATCCATGATCTATTTCCGAACATATATTCTTCTAGTCATATTTTAATTGCCTTAATAATGGATCATAATGATTTTATGGATATATAGAAGAATAACCCCTAGAATTTCCAAACCTGGTGTGTAGAAAGGTCTATTTTCATGTTCCGAGTTACAGAACATCAAGGCCAATAGACATTGTCCAAAGATATTACCCCTAGGTACATCTGTGTCACTAACACATCCACTTCTAGGATCTGAAAAAATATGAATATTTTTGATAAAAAATTTACTCAATACATACCAAATGTTAGGAATATTTTCTAATACATATTCGTATCCTGATGAAATGCCTATAGTTTTCTAATCCTAATCCTAACCAAACTAAAAAAAAATTTATACTAAATATGATAACCATACCATTTATTTAACATTAATAATTTAATTATTACATGAAAGTAAACATAATACAACCTATAAGATCAAGATGTCCTGTGTGTTTTGGAATTAGTTAAATAACCTAGAATTGTGAAAATGCGGTACGTCACTATTTTTGAAAACATCCCTAACATGCTTCCAAAATTTGATGTCTTTTAAAACTGCATGGGATCACCTGGTGAAGAACATAAAAATGCATGAGATATAAATCCTAGTATGGAACTAGACATGGAATATATTAATTGATGTTATACAATAAGAATATAAATGGGGAATACATGGTGTGATAGTAATTTACATTAATAATAAGGCATGATATAGTAGGAGAATCATAACATTGGAATTATGAAAAAATCATAAAACACATTATCCTAAACATAAGCCATGGTTGACTTCCAATACATCATAATGGAAAATGTCCAATAAAGAGATCGTTTTTACTCCATATCCCAACATGATGTCTCATGAGACTAATAATTATCCAATTATTTGAATCTCTACATAATTCTTGGTGCACCCATAACATTCATTTCATTCTCATGCTTACATGTGAAACATAGACCAAAAAATATGGATTCATTCATAAACATATTATATTCTATAATAAAGGAGTGTGTAAAACATACATGTACTTTCTAAATCAAAAAAATATAAGTTTATAAATTTAAACACCATTGATAGGAAATCGGTATGATATTTACTATAGAATTTTTTTGGCATGGAGAATTGTGGTGATGTTTTGGTAGTATAACAACGTCACATAAAAATTAATAAAATGTGTTGATGAGAGTAAATAGGTAATATCGTAATTTCAAAATAATTTTTTTAAATATGAAAATTTATATACGTCCTAAAAAAATTAATGGGATATATAAGGCATAAAATGATAAATAATATTGAGAAAATAAGAGTATGTGAGGATCCCTAACATGAGTGTGTGACTCCAAAAGATGGTGATGAGATTTTAGAGAGCTTGGGGCACCATGGGAGGACTCTAGATAGGGGAGGGAACTGTATGTACATTCTAAAAAGATTTTAATAAAGAAAAATTCAATACTCTGTGATTTTATATAGAAAATAAGAGGAAAATTCATTATTTTTTCTCAAACTTAGGTTTTCGGCTCTATACACTAAAATAACCGACACCACAAAACATCCAATGCTCCGCGAATTCATTTAAATAGGAGTGGTTTAATTATTTTATAAGGCCAAGGGATGAACATAATAATATAATACACCTAATTATATAGAATTGACTCATATTTCTAATGAAATGATTTTAAATCATTAAAATATATTATATGTTTTGGAGGATTAGTAATTTTTTAATAAACTAAATAAAATCAAATTAAAATTAGATAAATATAAATTCAAGAGATATATTTTGTCCTTTATAACTTTTATTTTATTTATTACAACACTTTTTGGTCACTATTATTTTATATGACACACTATATATGTAAATAGTATTGAATTGTTTCCTACAAATTTTAATATCTCTGTAAATTATGAAAATTTTTATATTTAATAATTTTGATGTTCCGATATAAAAAATATTTTACATAATATCAAAATTATTTTTCAAATATTTTAATATTTTCTTTTAAAATAATATTATTAATTTATTGATAAATTTTTGGGTTTTGACAGTAATAGTTATTGAACCATTATAAAAATTACATTTGACATCATAAATATTATTTGATCATTTATGTTTAACAAAAACTATTTAAAAATAATATTTTTTTTAAAAAAATTTCTTTTTAAAAAATAAATTAATTCATAAAAACAAATTCTTCAATTTAATTTGTATATTACTCAAAAATTATATTTTTGTATTACTATATAAAAAAAATTTAATGTACTAAAAATAGGTTGCAAATATGTTCATTATTATATAAATACTAATATAAATACTAATATGGATATGTTTTTTATAAATATCACTTTAATAAAAAAAATTACCTAATATTAAGGTGTTCAATGATTATACATTCATGGGTTTGTTTGGCATACATGGTCTGGGTCGTGATATGGATGATCATGAACTTCTCCCATAAGATATTTTTCTCATTTTTATGTTGTTAGATCTCATATTGGTATCGGCCATGGGAAAAGACCAGAGATGCAATTTCCCTTATAAACTCTTTTAAATTGTATTATTTGTGCACAATCATACTTGTTGAGGCCATCACTTCTTTTTTCTGTGTCATTTGGATTTTTTAAAAACATTTATTTTTAATAAGTATGTGATAATTTTTAAACGAATATATTATCAATGATAGAGATGCTTAAAGGTCATTTAAATAGAATAAAATAAGACCAAGTAATTACATGTGTTTTATAAAAACATAATACATAATAATACATTTAAATATATTACAAGGGAAATTTTTGGGAATAGTTCGGGTTGATACAATTATACTATTTCCAACTGTAGAATCAAACCAAACTGATACCATTTCCTCTGTCATAGAGAAAAAACTTGTGATACCCTTTGTACCAAGATGATTGATGGACTGAATTAATCTAATTCCATAAGTTATTTTTATTATTTAACAAACAGATACCATTTTTTGTAAAAATATATTTGAACTGACCCATACTGATACAATCAATTATATCTAGGATCGAAAAAGATGATACCATTTTTTATGTCTATGAACAAATAAAATCAAACCATTTGTATCATCCACCCCCTATTTATTTACATTATGACTGATTGGGATTCTATAAAATCATAAGTTACATCCCCACAATCAAAAGGAAAATAATAAATTATATGCTATTTCATAGCATTTAGGTGATGATTTTCCTATTGAAAGATCAAACATCTAAACAAAAAAAGAAATAACCAACCCATAAATAATATGATACAATATTGAAAAATTATTCTCAAAACGTAACGAAATTTACATACCATAATAGATTATAAAAAGAAACCAAAACACATACACAAGAGGATAAAAGTTTCTAGAAATATCAGAACTTCAATGTAACAAAAACGAGTAACACCCTACCTGCTCCAAGATTCATGTCCACATACCAAGCCAATTGTATCAAGAATCATCACTAAATAATTGAGATATATTTCTTTTACTTATATTTTGATATATGAAATCATTAAATAGAGAATAGTTCTCAAGAAGGGGGTGAGTCTGAACCCATCACGATTCTACTAATTACATCCCAACTCACAACACATGAAAAAAACTTATTATAACATTTTTTCAAATAGTTTAAAGTTAAATTAGAGAGTTTATATCAAAACAATAAAAAAAATATATGAAATGATAATAAAAGACTTTAAAGCATTTCCCATTTTATTGTTCACATTAAATTTTTTGTCCACACACACACACATACCCATGTTTTGTGATACCATTAATGAGTAACTTCATGTCCATAATCCATTACATTGATGGTGGTACTTCAAGAGAATAATTTATCCCATTTAACTCACACCCAAAAATTTATAGAAACATCATACCAAGTCATTTAAACCAATAATTAAAATTCTATAAATCATTTGAACTAATAATTTACATGATTCATACAAATCATAATTTTAAAAATCTTTTTAAAATTATAAACATTGGGTTTCCAAAAAAGCAATCAACCATCCACAATTTCCAAGACAATAAAAAAATAAATTCAATAAAGAGTCACACTATAACTTCAAAATAACTTTGTGAAAATAATTTATTTTATACTAATCCTTTAATTTCTAAATTAATATATTTTGAGAAAGAAACCACCTACATCTCATATGTTGGTGAAAAATAATAACGTCAAAAACATCAAGATATGATCATAGATCATGTTCCATTCACTATTTCCCATAATATATCTTCATAAAACTAGTCCTAAAAAAAGTATATATGCATAATGGACTAGATATATTTTTTTGATATAGAGAATAAATTTTTTATCTAAGATGAAAAATGATGAATGTGCACTTTCTAATGAATTTGAGCCTCCAACACACCTTAATTAACCTGTGGAAAACTACTTAATCATAGGGGATTGCATCTCACCCCTTTAGAAAAAAATGAAATTATAGTTTTGGAAGGATTAGGGAAAAAATATCTTAATAATATGTTTCATATTAGATTCATTTTTATATAACTCCATTGTTATTCCCCTGTGTTAGGTTGTATGGTTTGGAAAACCGCTCACCAATTGTACGGTTCTACTTTCCTAAGGTCATACCAAACATGGTTGTCTATCACAATTTAAAAACTATATTCCATATATGAATTTAACTCTATCTCAATATATACAATTTCTTCTAGTAATTCAAATTATTTTTTCAAACCATGCACAAACCATGGACCTTCTCATTACCCATTATCACCCCTTGTGTGGTTTCCGAGAGATTTTGTATGGTTTCTATTAACTATGAACAAACAATGAACCTCTTGAAAATCATCCAAAACATGGAAGTTCCCCTCATATCCTTCTGGAAATGAACTCTAAAATTACATAGACACAAAATACATGTATAAATTGTCATGTACCTGAAATTGAGGGTGCAATTGAGACCATTTATAGGAGCTAATAGACCACAAGAAAAAATCATGCCAATACAAATTAATTCATGAAATATCCATGTGTCTAATAAGAAATTTTATTTTTACCCCCAATAACTTTAAATCATAAATGGGGTCAGTACCATATATTAACAACTCACACATATCATTACAATCCCAATGTATTAGTAGGTATTTATCCTAGTTGTATTGCCCATTAATTTCATCATTTAAGGCATTATCCCTATTTGTTAGAATGATTCATGCCTTTAATTGGGATAGTTACTATGTGTAATGGCCATTAGGTTTATTCACATGGGTTATATACTATCTCTAACTAGAAAACATATGTGATAAGAACTACATTCCTTAGGTTACTAACATAATATTCCATATGTGGAGAACAGAAAATGCCTTTTCTGGTGACCGTAGGATGCCTAATATAAAATGAATAATATGAATGCATGGGATAATGTGTGGAAGATAATAAATACATCATAAAAATATTGAAAATATAAAATCATTATTTCCTTATTTGATGAGCATAAGATTCTCCCATGCTTCTATATGACATAGAAGGTGAAGTATCCAAGATACCCAAGAATAAAAAAATTATTAATATATGCATCTACTCCCATAAAAGGTCATCACCATACTGATGTAGTGGGTGAGGTAATAAACTAATGTCCACATGAAGGAGTTCTCAAGAATGATTTTATAAAAATTTCATAAATATAAGATTATGTATTATAATATATAGTTATTTTCATAAATATAAGTTTCAACCTCCCCCCCCCCACCAATCATCTCATTTAGATGAACAATTTACATCATTATCACCATAGCGGTGAACAACCACTCATCTTTAGAAAATGGGAATTTAGGGATCATATGGGCACATAAAACTAGATAATATGTCTAAACGGTGGTCCCCAAAAAAGATTCTATAACATAACCAGTAAACATGAGGTGAATTTCTTCATCCAGAAAAAATGGGGGGATTTTTAACTTTTGGAATATTGGGAATCCCCACCATCAATTTACTACTCACCATTGGATTTGACTCCATTTCACATTTAAATAAGTATACTTGAGGCTTTGTCCCCAACCTTTAAAATACCCAGGATCAAATCTGGGCGGGGACTAATTGTTTTGGTAATATAGCAGGGCACTGTAGCAGTACTATAGCTGTGGCCGAACTGTAGTAGCGGCGGCACTGTAGTAGTGAAGGCACTATAGCAGGAACTATAGCAGTGATGCTACTATTGCAGGAACTATAGGAACCAGAGTACTGTAAGAAGTACTATTCACTGAGGGGATCGTTGGGCCAAACAAATGGGCTTTAAATCCTAGAATTCAGGCCACATGGCCTTGGGACTTCGGGATATGTAATGGGTCTCCCTATACCCAGTCTAAAGAGGACTTTTATTTAAATAATAAAATGATGCTTCAGCCCTAACCTTTTAAAAAATAAGTATACTTGACAAGAGATGTTGTCATGGAACTTCTAATAAGAAAGGTGGTAGGAGGGGTTCCCCTAATGATACAAAAACCCATGAACTCTCATATGCAGTGATACTATACCTGTATTCCCATGAAGATACCGTCATGTCTTCCACATATATGTTGAATCCTATCCCCTTTTAAAATATGGTGATTATGCAAAGATGGGTGATCAATTACATAATCGATCATAAAAAATACAGAAACTTCATACTAATAATTACAACGAAATAGGATAATATGGAATCCTTGTATACATGATAGTGCACCGAAAAATATATATCATTGAGGGGTAATATAGTCTTGTAACCAAAATTGACAACTTTAATATCATCTCCCCAAAGTGTATTGATAAATACTTACACTACATTGATTATTTGATAATATTTATGGTTTGGTAGCCCCATCATCCACCTAGAAGTCACAATTTAGGGATATAGATATTAAATGTGAGAATAAATAATGGGATATTAAACTTGTCTCTAAAAAAATATTGCCTACTTGAGTTAATGATTACTCATTCTAGGACACATGTATCCAATGTTGATATCAAGCCACTAACATTAATCCCTAAATAGATACTTATATGGTTTTTGTAACTCTTTTAGCTCATTCGACACTCCCTATCATGAACATTAACATGTAGGAAGTAAACCTGTTAGATTTAGTTTTAGACACTAATTTATTTCCTGTTATTTTATGTCAATTATCCTATTATTAATTAAACCCCCACCTATCAAAGTAGTCCTCCTCAGGGTGAATTTTACCACCCTTAAGGTCACCCTAAGGTGGAATAGATTTAATTCATTGAGTAGGTATTCTCCATGACCCCATAAAAAACTCTAATTGAAAATCCCAAATTAAAATAGATAATCTCTTACTCTATAAAATTATGCACCAATTTTAGTGGCATAATTGGGGAAACTATGATAGATCAACCCAAATATTTTAGAGTCTAGTAAAATAATGGATCCAAAGGATATGTTTGTTCCTCAGCCACCAAAAAACCATGGGGAAAACAATAAAGAATTAAGAGTGTTTCTTCTAGAGTGAGAGGTACATATGATCCTAATAATTATACAATAGTAACTTTATTGGTAAAATATATTTTCTTACTTCCATGGATTATCTAATAATTCATACTCTAGAACTATAAACATAATTTACATTTTCTTTTTCTCTTGAGGTTATGAAAACATCAGGATCTATCGCCTCAATTTTTTTTAAAAAGGATCAAAATATGGTAGATCCATAGGTGCCTCAAAAGTTTCCTCATGATGAGGATACAAGGTGCACATCCTATATGGGGATGATGATGAACGTTGAATCACGTCATCATGAATTCCTTAAAACTTGTTGAACAATTTCCAAAAATTTGAAACTCTAATTTGAATCTTGAGAATAGACACAATCCTCATCACACGCCCCATAAGGCTTCCTATGATCCATGTACACAAGACGTGATTGAACAATAATGGATTTTTCTTTCCAAAGATAAATTGTAAAGTGATACGACTATATGGGAATCCCTGTACACCGAACATATTGGGATCATGTTCTTTCCCCATGTAATCCTTTTATTTTCCATCCCATAGTTACTCACTAAAACCAAAGTATTATACCTAAGGAATAATATATATCTCATTTTCAACTAGCTTCATAATAAAGGGTTAGTCTATCGTAGATTCTCTTGAAACCCAAAATACATTGATTTTTAGTTAGAAACTACTAGACTCATAAGGACTGTCGTGGATCAACATTAAAATAATGATATATACCATGATAAATTAAAGAAGTTACTTTTTTAGTGTCTCAAATTTATACCCCTGACCACTTAAGAGTAACCTCCACATTTTTATATTATAGGAAAGGGGTAGTCTTCCAATCTAATTTTTTTTTCTATCATATGTATATAATAGGTTCCATGTTAAATACATTCTTATTACATTAGAGACACTTCCCCACCAACAACTACCATGATCAATGTCACCATCCTTGATCCCCATGGAAATTAGTAGTGTGTTACCATTGATGAATTATGGGAAGGATATTTTCTTCTAGAGGACTAGTATAAGTAGATAAATATCTATTTGTGTGTATAAACTGATCAATAAATACCCACAATGGGCCTTGAAATTCAATATGTTATATCGTTACTAAAGACTATCCATAATATTGATAACATAAATGTTGATTCCATGCCGTCCATTATGATATAAAAATCCTATATGGATGCTGCAATCAAAATCCACACAAAAAAATAAATATTTTATAAAAATATTTGTTCCATTATTCGTTAATGATCATGTCCTGATAAGGATTATGTTCATGATGACCCTATCACATCTCCCATAGAACCATATAAACTAGTATACCATTTTCATTTAACCAATATTTTAATAGGGTTCTCACCCACTGGAGACACAACCTGTAATTCCTAGAATCAATGTATCTATTAGATCAACATAACATCCCTATATTGTACCATGTACACTCTACTTCATGAGTAAGATTACGATATTAGTTCATATTCATGAGGATTCATCCAATTGGGATATTGTCAATGCCATTTCTGGTCACTTAGAATCCATGGAGAATAAAATATATTCATTAATGCTCAAAATAAATCAATACTTATAGTAGGTACACTATGTTCTCTAGCCACTAATAATAAACAAATATATTTATTAATCCTTCATCAGCATGAATGAACTAAAGAATTTAATCATGAAATTTTCATCAATATTTAGTATAATGAGATTTATTCTAATGAATAATGAAGTGGAAATTATTTTCTACATTATTCTAACCTGGAAGGACTATCTTTTAACAAGTGAAATATTATCGTAGATAGATCCTTTTTCATTTGGTATGATTTTAATCGTAAATTCCACAACCAAATTAGCACCACCCTTTATAAGATGAGGGTCACCCTTATTTATAATAGAAAATAGTAATATGAAAAAAATAACTAATTTTATCACTCAATGGAACATCATGATGTACTCCCTTGCAATTCAACTCAACTATAAATATGTTTTCTTCAAATGTGTGGATGATTTCAAGATGAGCTAGTGCAAACTCTGGTCTCCCTATAATTTGAAATATGACTTCTATTATTCACTATAAGGGAAGCATTCTTGATTAACCTATAATGTGGACCATGAAAAGGTGTCATCTTCCACCATAACACCATTGTGAATGTCTAGAGGAGATAAGAAAGTTGCCATGATCTAGAATATTAATATGTAATACATCCCACTTTTAGAGTCCATTCAAAATAGACATCATCTAACACAGTCCCTTGATAATAATGATTCCTCAGGATCTTATCAAGGACAATCATCGAGGTACATTAATCAAAATAATCAGTTATTCTTATTCATGGATGAAAATGATATTGTAAAATTCATATGAATCAAGGAAATTAACTATATAAAGATTCGATAAATCTAGAAGTTACATGTGGAAAAGATAAATTTCCATCCCAAATATATTTCCTATAATAAGTTCAAAGGAAGATCCTTTCTGAAAAAATTGTAACAGATTATCTCTAAGGCATGGGGTTTCATGGAATAGTGGAACTAGATAATAGTCAAGTTTATGTTATCTATTTTTCCTCTACTTTTTATGATTTTAATGGTTCCAAGGGTTGGAACCATGTTTCCCATTAAAGATAATATAATTTTGTTGACCATATTTCATGAAATTACATTACTATGGACCATGGAATAATTTGTGTACGGATGATCCTACCAACACATTCCTTATCCAGTAAATCTTATCTAGTAAGGTCATGAGGTTCACAACCGTCTAGAGGTAGAAGGGTCTGTTGTAGTCATCGTTGCGATGACTAAAAACTATTTTTATTACCAAATTCATTTTAAATCACATGGACTCCATTCCCCTATGACCGGGGGGAAGATCTATTTATAAATAGGATTGTAACAAATCCTCAAATGATGAGGACCAATTTTCCAAAACTATTTTCATCATATTAGGGGACTAGAAAAATAATCCCATGAGTGATGAACACTATCCATCGCTTCCAAAATTCGTTCTCAAATTCACTTATACTAAGCGAAGATATCCAATATGAACACATGAAAATAATGGTTCCATCTGTTAAAATGATGATTGTGATTTCATGACATGAAGAAAAATGTCTCTCTAAGATTAACAAGAGTATCCAATAAGGGTTGTTTCACCATGTATAGCTCCATGACTCATTCATATGGCTTATAAGATTGATTAGATGTTGTAGATTAACTAAAAACTATATTTAGTGGTACCGAAGGAAACACTTCAACCCATGCTAGTTGGGTCATCCAAGATCCATGAAATAGAACAACTCCTTAAGAATAGTAACATACCCTGGTATAAAAGTACAATATTCTCAACCACATTGTTGTTATTCTACATTGGTTCACTATCCCTGATTCACCCTAATGATCAAAGATTAGTTATGATGCCAAAAATTTGGCTCTTAAGAGCCGTACATTATACATGAAAAAATATTTTATCGCTAATATTAGAACCTAATATATCAAAAACATATATATTTCCATGTATTCATCTTATTTTCTGAGGAAGATAAAGGTGTAGTCAACATGTCTATTTACAGACCCTCTGCCTCTTAGTATGCTCTATAGAATCTTTTAATTTTTAATAGATATTTTTTCCACAGTCATAATCATGTTGAAATTAACCCTCCACTAGACTAGGTACACACAAATTGATCTAACCTCATAAATCCTAATGATTCAAGGGTCAGATAAGAGAGAAAAGAGGTTACTCTATAAGATCAATCATAAGTTCCAATTTAAGGAACAAGTATCCAATACCAAATTCAATTTATTCTCACATGAAAAAATGTTCAAAATCTTATTATGAAGAACTTTGATACACCAACATGTAGTATCCCTAATTCGTATAGTCAATGCCTCAAATACCACCTAATTGATCATGTATGGTTAGTGTATAGTGATACATCCCTACTTTATTCATATAAAACATGTTATCTTTATGTCATGTATTATTTGTAAATTGGAATGAATCCCCACGTCAAATGGTTCTTGATTATCAATTGTTCTGAAAATACATTCTCCTCCACAAAGAACTCCTAACATGTCTTGGAGATTTTATTCCTACTATATATCCAATATCCTATAGAAACCCCTCAGACTATGGGAATAATTTCAGCATACAATTGATTATATTTTTATTCTAGATCACAATTTTCATATATAAGCAATAGGTGAAAACAAATATAAAATAATTCCTTCCTTGTAATATTCCTATAGTATCCTATATATGTATCAATAAGTATTTAACTCATATATACTAGAAACACTGGAATAAAAATTAGTGTTTTATCAATATGTAATGTTCTGGGATCCTTATAAAACATTATAGGAAAATATTATAAATATTTGGAGAGTTATTGTTCATCAATAGTGTCTCTGTAGGACTTATATCATAGTAGGATTCCATTTGGGATTCTACCCTCACCTAGTAATATGATTCCACATTACAGTCAATTATTTATAATGAGCTATTTCTCAACTTCATCTCTCACATATCTGATGTGGAAGAGTTGGTTAAAGAACCTATTTCCATTGAAAATGGATTTTCCACCAATATGAATGACATAATTTGTGTTAATATATGTACCACAGATGATCTTATACTGATATTTATCATTATAATCATGTCTCTTAGTGATAATTAAACCCATGTCACATACCTAAAGAAACATTAAAAAGTACTTACATTGAACAAAAAGGAGATGTTAGTGATGTATCCTCAACATTTCATCAACTATTTAGGTCTCTAACTAGCTGCTATGGATATAAATATTCATAAACCCCTCCCATCAAAGGTCACCATTCTATTCTAGGAATAATGGAAGTGAGATAATGAATCCAGAGTCCTGTCTTATGTAGGCCAAACGTTAGACATAGAATCATGGGTATAAAAAAATCTCAAAACTAAGGCATTAACCACCACAAAAATACAATAGGTAGACAGTATATATAATTTTTTAGAAGCTCCATGACATCATATAAAATAGATACTAATAAATCCAACTATTGATGTAAAACATAAATGGATACATATAATGTTCTGCACAAAAATATACAAAAGGAGAGATATGTGAATGATAGAGAAACTAATATAATTCCCAAGCTAGAAATTTTCTTCATGGTCCATGTAGTACTCATAGAATCCTAAAATAAATTTTTATATACCTAGGGAGAGCATATAATTATAATGAGAAGTAAAAAAAAGTCTTTGATGTTTATGTTAAAAGAGAATACTAATGCACCAGTGAGCAAACCGCAGAACAAAAAACCCATACAAAGGAAAATTAACTTGTCCAATACCTACCATAGCACACCATAAAAATTACATATAAAAATATACCAACATAATGATAAGAATATAAAAATGGTTTACCCCACACCTATTTCCCTTTGTGATTCCTCGATAACATAAATTTTGTATATACTGGCACTCCCATCTCTTCCAAATATCACATCATGCAAGGAACCCCATGTAAAACTGGCCACCAGATCACATATCATCTAATGAATCATGGTCCATCAAATCAGATCTCTCATAAATAAACCTACTACAACACCTCATAACCCATCAATAATTATAACCATATTATTTGTGTATCATAATCATAAAGGACATCACCTGTGTGACCTTCTCCTACCGTGCATGACCCCCATCATTAGACATGTCATAACCATATCCAACATCCCTAAAGTTATATATTGACTTACAGATATCATAGATAATGTATGGAATCATAAACAAGAAGTGATTATGGGAAATATTGTGTTCATATCCATACACCAACACTAAAATGATTTCGGGAAAATAACCCCTAAATATATGGGAGTCGGTATATGGTGCTCGATATGGGAGGGTGAATATAGAAGATGATATTGAATATGGATGGTATAAATATATACATACACAAATATATATATATATATATATATATATATGCACACAAACACATCCTATATGTTTAAAAAAATTCCAAAACTCACAACATCACCACCCCACCACAAAACAATGCCACTTTTATTTCCACTGATAAACTCAAAACACAGCCCAGCCAGCCGGAACACACATTTCACATTTCATCTTCTTTCTCAACATAATAAATTTTATAGATTTCACATTACCAATCATTTTCATTAGACAATCCATTCGTTCCATTATTCAACCCATTTAATTTCAAATTAAACATGAATGATATTTAACCATACTCCCCATTTCTTTCATTTAATATTCATTTTCATCCAATTAACATTACAATCCAATGCCATTTAAATTGAACCATTATCCACTAATTCCAATACTACTCAGGCGACTAGAAAAACACAACACCACACACACACACAAATCCATCACCCACAATATTTCACACAGACCCACATCACCACCATTTTGTATCCACATCCACTCCGTTTTTACCACATCCACATAAATACCATTTCTTTATTATCTACCACATAAAGAAACCACAAATTATCAAGTTAGCACCAAACATAACAATATCACATCACCACCTTGTTTTATTTACACAATAAAACACATAATACCCATATAACAGAACCACATATTTCAAATCCCCACAAAAGTTCATATCAAATTTCATATTTGACACGGTGGCTTCATCAATTCTACCTCTTTATTTTTGGTAATTCTCACCAAACCATAGTTCCCATGTGCATCCAATTATATATATAGATATAATTGATTAACTGTTTATTAAAGGTGGTATCAAAACAATCACTCATCCAGGGATCCACAACATATAACAATTAATCACAAACATATAATCCTAATATCCATGATTATCAGTGGTACAATTGGAATTAATAAATATTATAACCCCTCCCATATGATACAATAAATGATAAAAAAAGGAACCCTACCACTAGAGTAGATTTGTAATCCATTATGCAATTTTGGCATAAGATAAATGCCATCCCAAGGCACCACAATGAATAAGAATACCATGAAAAACTAGAACACAAAAATAAAATAATTATGTCATCAGAAACACAAAAATAATATTTATTGTCCTTATTTGGATCAAAAGATCATGAGCTTTGACTACCAAATGTCTGCCTCCAAGAGGCCGGGGGATTGCGACCTGTGTCAAGTAGGAATATCATATACATTGGTGGCAATAGAAAAAATGTACCTTCATACATTCACACACACCCCCAATAATATACAATGATTAATTATAACTAACTAATAACAATGAATGCATAAATTTATTTTCTCAAAATTAGAGTGTGATAACATGGTACTTGAAACAAAAAGAAAAAAACAGGCCCACCAAAAGAAACTCAAATGAAGTCAAAACTAAACTGTTGGTGAGGAATATTGTCATTATTAACCACTTGTATGCACATATGTATTCTTATATCACTAATCTGCACCTGGTCTTGGTCCCTCAATGACATCATCAAATGTCCTTTCGTCTATATAAGACAATAGTGGTGTTTCAAATTCCCATGTATGGGTCAATATAATAATACCTAGTAAGACACCATGAAATAACAAAACAAACAGGATCAAGAGTATAAATTAAAAAATAGAATTTTTTTAATAATATTAATCAATAAAAACCAAATAGAATCTAATAGGGCATCATGCTTCTAAAAAGTTTAAACCAAACAATCAACAACAACATTTTAATTGAAGCATATAAGAAATCCTCATTATGGGAGAAACCACTCCATGAGACATTCTATCACCGAAGACACTCAATTAAGAGGTCATGGTGATTAATACAAATCCTAATAATAGTTATTAATCCCTAAATATTATGAGTCACATATAAGGGATCACAACCAGGACCACAAGGGTCACCACATTCCAAATCTGGACTAGCCTTCTTTGTGGGGGACTATATGTCAATGTTACGACAAAATGTATTGAAAACCCTTACTATTTGGGTGATGAATTCCATGAATAAGGATTTAATTCAAATTCCATGTACCCATCCAAGGGTATAATAATGAGTGACAGAGAATTACACCCCACTCTCATAGAGGGACACAAAAATCTCAATCTGACACTCATCTTCAATAAGGGGTCACAATCCAGATTTGGGGAAGTAATTCTAAAGTAAACCCTCTATATATTAATACAAGGTAATGAACTCAAATAATATCTATCCAAACATATAAAACACTATCCAGAAACACTATCCACTGTGGTACAATATGTGTACTTGGGATTACATGGTGTTTCCTCTCATCCAATGTCATGCCCATGTGTTCCTTCCTCACACAGTATGTAATACAAAAAATGAAATGTCTTAAAT
This sequence comes from Viscum album, assembly GCA_963277665.1. Classification (NCBI taxonomy): domain Eukaryota; kingdom Viridiplantae; phylum Streptophyta; class Magnoliopsida; order Santalales; family Viscaceae; genus Viscum; species Viscum album. The sequence continues at coordinate 1,150,179,663 of OY728148.1, forward strand.
AGGTACATGGAATGTATAGGTTGATCTAAAACTCTCCCAATGACCATATAGTTATTTTTATTCATATGTACCAACCCATTTACACCTGGTGGTGTCCATGAATACCTAGACATGTCTATGAACCCAATTCTTCTCATGTACTCTGACTATGACCATGTACCTCGGCCTAGATGTTCCAATGAATCCTATGAGATAAACATTGTACTTATATCAAGGGTGAAACAACATGCCACATATATCACATAGGATCTGATCTTCCATTTTCTAAGGAAACAATTGCACTATATCCAGGGATCCACGCATCATGTAGTTATACATTACTTGTTTTTTAATGTAGGATTTTCCCTAATATTTTTGTTCTCATATACAGCATCCATCCACACCACCTCCACCAAAAAATATCATAAATCATGGATATTTGGTTGGATGACTCTTTTAATTGTAGAGAAAAAAATTCATTCTCGGGAACTGCTAAAAAATGTCCAATAGATCCATCTATAGCTATATCACTCTACCGCCATGAAAATAATTAAGAAGAACAAGGATCCTCAATCTAATAAGTCCAACCTATGATAATCCTCCATACTTTCACCATGATCACACCATCAATTGGGAACATCACTCCTATTATTGAGTTGTTACACTGAAGTATTTTCATGAAACAATCATATACCCCAAATTCAACAAATCATTGGAAAAAGAAAATACTACCGATGCATGTGAATGGAAAAAAGGGGAGGAAATAATATCCCTTAATTGGGTGGAATGAAAATTTTAAATCTTTCATTTTATTCATTGACCAGTTGTAATTTTACATAAGAACAAATAGGTATATAAATCAATGAACAAATTGATCAATTTTAATTAAATCAACCTTTGACGTGTGAATTAATTGGACTTCATTGAATTGCTAGGAATTTTTTAAAGGATAAATGTACATGATGAAGTGGTATAAATCTAAAATCATACCTAGATTTTTTATTGAACAACGTGGATGAATAATTCTACATTGTCAATATTGGTTATATACTCAATCTATGATATCACAATGATACATTATTTCCATCAGATCATATGTTGTCTGTCAACATCTCCTTTGATATTATCTATAAATTTGTAGAGTTAAGAGTAATGCCTTTAAAATTGACCATATTGTAATATTTATACGATATTATTAGTCTTGGGTTTATAATTAAATTACAAAACATATATATTTAAATATTTTTAATTACATCCATTAAGATGTAGAAGCCCATCACCGGATGCCAAGAATGATTATATCACTCCATGGGTAAACACGATGATCTAAAATAAACAATGGTCTCATATTTTCAATCAATGAATCCATTTAACAATTATTATACACTTATAATAAAAATATTCATGTCTGATATAACTATGTTTAATAGTTTTTCTAACTTCAATTCTTGGACACCACACTTCAGAATTTCACGTCATCTCAATGATTAGATCTGAATGTAATCTATATAATATTATTAAATAAAACACAAAAATATTAAAGTCACTAAATTTATCATCAAAACAACCTCCCCAGATAAGAAAATATGGACACACTAAAAAATATTTTTTATGAACTAACCTAAACCACCACAACTCAATCCTTTATGGTCAAGGTCGAAAACCAATAAAAGGGGGTAAGGCCCTATTGAGTTGAAATTGGATTAACCATGAATATAGATATAAATTGGATCAATAGTTGGGTTTGAGGTGACCGTTAATATTTTTTCACTCCCTAGAAAATATAATACTATAGATTTTCCTATAATATCTCACCCCAAAATAGCAAAAAACTAAAGAGACCAAGGTAAATCAGCACTCCCCATGCCCCGTACCTTATCATTAAACTAGAAATTGAGATTCATGGCTATTCACATGCCATTTATCATATAAAAATGGGGGTTGATAATGAAATATCCTAGCCCACTGTGTCATAGACCCCAATCAACTAGGAAGATAATACTCTATAGTACCATCTATATTGTGAAAATATAAAAAAAATTATTTTTTTCACAAAACTCAAATTGAGCCAACACATATTAAATAGTTTTTATCCATTCCATAGACATCACCTACTAAGTGGGGTATATGCTGTAGTCGATCCACTAAATTCTATCTACCCCAAAATTAATCCTAGCCCCCCAAAACTCCTCACTCAGTATCCCAACACCACAGCCAGCTTCCCAACACCACAACAGCCACCACTACGGTGCAGCCTAATTCTCCATGCCACATGACTCCTCTTGAAATATTTTTTTAGCTAAAACCACTTCTAAAACTTCCAACTCCTGGGGACTCTACTAGATAACTCCTCCAATAAAATTCCAGCAATGTAATGAGTTTGATGTTCAAATTGTAACATTATATTCATCTCATACTATTATCACCCCCTATGAATTAAAACCATCATATAAGGATGTAGGGAAAACCGATCAAAAAAATCCCTATAAAAACCTCTCAATGATCTCATACAATCAAAAAGGAACAACATAACAAACACACAAATCCTAGGCACACATTTTCACTAAATATTCATCACAACCACATCACTACATTGCATAACCATCCACACTATAGGGAATACCTCCAAACCATTTCATACCATCCATAAACCATTTTCCTTACACATATCTATCCACGCAGTAATCTTAACATCCACACAATGAAAAAAATGATTACCACTGTCATCACATACCAAATACCCAAGCAAGAAAATCAAGGAATTACTTATCCCAAGAAAAGATATTATTCATTATGGGAAACACTATCTCATATGTATGATTTTAATCATATCCAGATATAATTAATATTTATTAGGTATTATTTCTTCCATTATTTATATACGTGATGTGTTACTCAAACATTACATCCTCAAGGAAGCATCATATCTCATAAAAATATGAGATCCAAAAAATATATCATCAATAAGAACCAATCAATAAAAATCTCAAAATAACATTGGGTACTGGGAATGCATCAACATATCATGCTCCCATATTCTCTCCCCCTGGAATCCATGAATCTATGATACATGACCCAAACGTATAGACTGTCCACACAACAACTTCCTATGATGATCCTAGATCTCCACTACTCACCACATGAACATCACTTTTCTCTATAGTCTAAACCTTCCAAATCAATGAAATAAGATTAACTATTAAAACTAATTATTAATTTGATAGATGCGAAAGACGTCATGGATCTAGTTTAGTCAAGGTAGAAATTCTAACAACAATCCACCTCACCAACACACACCAACACCTTAAAAGATCCAAAAACAAGGGTGATAGCTTACTCTGCCTTCAAAAATATCTCTAACATGCAGAGAGGAGACTATCAATAGAATATGGCATCCAGAAATGAACACCATTGTCCTCCTCTTCTGATCGTCATAAGAATCCCATCGGTCCAGCACATCATTATTACTCACATTAACAATTTAAACATTCTATATCATTCTCTACATAGCATAGAGATAGAGATTCGGTCACTCCCTAACCTCATTTATACACCATGGAGAAAGGAATTATTTCCGATAAAAAATATTGAAATAAGTCCTTGTTGATGGAAGAGGGATAAAAATTATTGTATAAAAAATATCTAAGGAATGTTATTTTCATGATATCTTATTATGTTTAAGATTCACATTCATAATAATCCACCAGCCTCTGGATAGTGAACATGGTCTTATAATTTTTATAATGGTGAAAATGACTGTAGAGGTGCAACTGAGTTCAAGAAGACTACTAAAATATCCTAAATAATTAAGAGGTAAAATGAGAAACTCATTTAGTGTAAATTGATCTTGGAACACTACACAACTACATAGCCCCATCCAAATACCACCTCAATAATAAATCCATGGCACCAGACTCCATGATCAATAGGATGTGGGATGATTTCGTTAACCTATCCATGACCTCCAATATATAATCACAAACACTCGTAGATCATTGTAATCCTATGTTTAATTCTATCATCATTACATACCAATTCTACTAAGGAACAACCATGTGATGAAATAAACTACAGGGGACATGATTCGTATCATTTAAATTTTGGTAACCCAAACACAGATTGAAAAACTATGACCCCACCAACTTCCTTCTTATCATAAAAATCTATACCACCAATCCATTATACATATTGGATACTCAAGAATGTGCCACTGAATAAATTTTTTAGATAACAAATGGTACTCTCTAGTACATTGATAATGGAAAAAATAGGATCTTTTAAAATAATATCTAGAATAGAAAATCCATCGACCATCACATTGAATCATCACCATGGACAATTTGATCATGTGTCACATCATCCTCTATGTCCCCCTATATCCTTCATATATTCCATTAATGAATATTTCACTATTATCTTTATCAACCAACATCAACCATCAACCACCCATTCACTAATATGTGGGGCTTCCAACTCTTCAATTTCCCCCCACCATCCCTAGAATCCAAAATTACACTCCCTATGGATTCATTCAAAAAAAATTAGGCACAAATCTCACCTCCCATATGGTGTATGATATCTAAAATTCATAATCCTAAAAAAACTCAATCCACCTCTATTGATGAATATTCAAATCAAATAGATAAAAGATATACCTAAAACTCTTTTGATTTGTAATCCTACCCCATATTCATCCTAAATAATACCACTACTATCTTTATATCATGGGTTTCATAGTTACATTCATAGGGACACAATATACCTAGTCCATAATAGATAACTACCCTATAGTTAATCCTAAAACATAACAATACAAGATATGAATCACCAAAAAAATGCATTCGTCACATGTTCCTCTAGAATAAGAGATGTGGATCCCTAATCCATTTCCCATGTCGGTAGTGGAAAACTTACTGATACTGATAAGTATAGATAAAATCCTAGTCCTTTTTTAAAGATATAAATGAGGCTGTTATTTATGAGAATTCATAAATGAACCATGATTAATAGATAGAAAAACTGAGGAAGTTACGAAACTCTTCCACATTCATCGGTACTTCCCAGGAAATAAAAACTGGGACCTTTGACGATCCCATGTACACACCCTACCAAGACACTATATTCATGAGGTAATGAACAATTCATGTCAAAAAATAAACTTGAAGAACATTAAATTGAGTTTTTGGGTCAAATAACTTCCAACATAGCTTTGAGATTATTGGATTTCTCCAACATTGATTTTGATTGAAGAAATAAGTCATGAATGAACACAACAATGAACTTGTCCAGAAATTCATAGAACATAGAGTTCATGAGGCCCATGTACACATCGTGTGCATTAGTGATGTTGAACGAAATTAAATAAAAAACTCAATGTGGTAATTCATTCATCTTATTGAATTCATTGGTATATCTCCCTCGAAAATCATAAATACTAATAGCAAAACAATATATCGATCATATAAACCCAACTCACCAATATTAGCTAGTTGAAAATCTCATTTATCTAGAGAATAGGGTGATAATTCTTGATCTTCACCTTATTAAACTTATAGTAGTATATATAAAAACGCTGACTACCATTAAACTCCTTGGTGAATAGCACTGTAACACCCCATAGGGACACAGTACGCTAGATTCTTAAGATCAACTATTTGGAAAATTAACTGGCACAACATAAAAGGTACCATCTGATAAGATTACATAGAAATTGGAGAATTATGAGGTTTATAGATGTATCCCAAAATTAAAATCAAGTAAAGGGGGGTAAAATCATACCCAAATCAATGGAAAAATCTAACAACTCTACAAAAACTCTTGAACATCCACTTTCCCAGTTCCTAGTGATTTAATTACCTAATAATTATTTATTTATTGAAGGGTCTTCACACCTATACTACCCATATGATATCTATTTTCTCTAATGAAAACAACATATTGGACATCCATATTAGATGAAACAACTCCCTTATAAAAGTAGTCAACAATTGAACACATATAATATGTCCAATTGATGCCAAGGATAAAAATTTACCGCTACATCTGAAGTAGGAACAAATTCTTGTTGGACTGACATGGTCCCATCATCAGACAATAGCCCCAAAACACAACAAAAAACAATTATAGCCTCAGAACGGTGGAGTCAGCACCAGGGAAACAACAATCCTATCTATGTTAATCCCAAAATCATGGACTAGAGAGGTTAAAAATAAATAGTGTGAAGTTATAAATCAATCTAATCTCATAAAAGGGTACAGATAAATGAATTATACCTCAAAATATATGTATCCTCTTTGGATATACAACATTAAATTCCTGCAAATGGCCATAACAATCAATTATACCTCTAGATTGATAGCCTCTTCAATGAGCATGCTTGGGTCGAGGACCCTAGCATGAGGGGCATCATATTGTTAACCCATGCTGACTCATTCTCTTCTTAGTGGGGAATAATCTAGGTACCCTTTATATGAAAATTTTCTCACTATAACCTGTTTTTTAGGATAATGATGAACCTATTCACCTTCACAAAACAATGTTCAATGAAAAGCTAGGGATTGATTCATACAGGAGTAATGATCACCCAAATAAAACACATAATCCCAATTCCCCTAGGATAATAATGAAACCACTGGCCAAGGTTGGATTGAAGGGAAGATGTTGAGTTCAACTCCAGAATGTTAATATCCTCAAAGGGCCGAACTCTAGAAACCTACACATTAAAACTCTTTTCCTTATAGAACCATGTTTTTCCCCTCTCACAAAATACCTCATTGTGTGTTCATCATCATAACCACCTAAAAAATCTTATAAACCTCATAATACATTAGAAAAATAAAAGGAGTAAAATTATACATGATAAAAGGATATAGTTCTTCTTCAAGAGGTCATTCACATGAATTATCATCTAGAACCGTTTTTTATGAAAAACAAAATATCACTAAACATGATCCCATGATATCTTAATGAAATACTCCCTAGATGAAGAGAGAGTAGTTCATACATATTTACCGCCTTCATAGTTGATGATATAATATTTTTCCATAACTCCTTCTAAATATTTACTAATAAAATATTATCCCCCTTATACTAAACAATATATTACACCCACCACTGAAGAACTTCTCACTTTATCTTCCTGACTGTCAGTGGGAACTAGTAATCCGCAGTGGCGTGGATGAAACTGAACATGATATTATGCTCCTCCAACTACCTCTCTACCACTAGATCATAAATTATTCACTTATACATACCTAATCACTTGAACTAAAAGGAAGAAAATTTTATAATAAGGATCATCCTCATTAATTTGATCAACCCTCAGACAATCTAATGCATCGACCTTCAGAACATGCAGTACCTCAACAACACATAGATGATTACAAGAAAACATAGCTGAAAGGGAAACTTATATTGCTTATGATCAATAGTATGTAATTTTAATAAAAAAAATTAATCATTTATACATCCTTAATCCATAGATATTCAAAAAATAAAAAAAATCATTCATGATTCATGCATTTCTCATAGGTCTCTACCTTATAATAGGTTGCACCTCACTTGATCAATTTGTTTGATCAAAGACCATTCCTTATTCCATGAGGGCCCTAAAACCCATGTCCTAGTAGGTAAAACTAGAGATATTTAATGTACCAAGATTAACTGACATCTTTACTTCACCAACCCACACAATAGTCATGGTTACTAACTCAAAATTATATCCTATCTCTAAACCATCACTTCGGATACCCCATATCCATAACCCCTTCCTCCAATGGTACCCCTAGTTGGATGAGAATTATGATAAAGAGATAATGGGCCTTGATTCATGCCTCTAGTTGGCCATGAGTTAGTGACTAGAACCAATGGTACAAGAATATAAAAAATTGGAGGCATTACTATCAATAAATGTATTATTGGTAGATAGTATAAATCCACAAAAATAACTCCATAGACAAATATAAAAAGGAAATAAAAAATATCCCACAATTTTGATATAAATAAAATAGTTATAGATAAAATTATCTAAATAAAATATCCAAATAGAATGATATAGAAGTTACATCACAATAGCTACAAATATCATGTGAGAATTGTGCACCATAGTCCACGTAGTCCATCAGGAAACCTGAAAGTAGTTTTTATTGACAGAGTGTCATAAAAAAATTATACTATTTATGATAGCCAAAGTTTTATTGGACATTTGAGTAAGATAAAAATATTGAATAATTGATAAATCAATGAAACTGACATCACCTACACATTTGAAATAACCAAATCCCATTTACATCCTTGAATGATCACCAAATAACTCATTTGTGTATAATAAAAAAATAAGAAGAGTGTATAATGGGTACCCTACACCACATACCTGCTGATTGTTTCCTCCCAAACCCCAACATAGTACATCCTATTAGGCAGATATCTTATAAAAATCACATAATTACATACCCCCCATAAGAACATATCAATCACATCACATCTTTCTCAAAGACACATGGTCTGCCAAAATTCATTTCATCCCCAATCGTATCTAGAGTATTTGGGTATCATGAACATGAAGGAAATTAACCACATTCCCTCCTCCTTCCATGTATGTCCCCCACCATAATTTATCTCATCACCTCATTAAAAATCAATATAGTGTGATTTTATACTTCTAGAAATGAAATCACATGCATGTAATAGTCCCCTAGAAGTGATATTGGAAAAGAGTGAACAACCAACTATCCATCCCCACCACTGGGATATTTAGGAAAACCAAACTAAATAAATGGGGTTTAGAACAAGGTGGTCGATGATGGTGGTTTCATATTAAAAATAACAACAAAAGTTGATGGTGTATATATATATAAATATCCCCACAGAAACCTAATGTATGAGTTCACAAAAAATCACTAACTCACTCATAGAATCACCACCCAACCTCATAGAACTCCTAATTTTGTTGAAAAAAATTAAAAAAAACTAAATAATAGGTCGTATGACTATTTTCACATTTCATTTTCTATGATAACATATTGAATATTTTAGATTTAATAATAAAAACTTTTCCATTATTCACCCACATTAATTTCATTATTTATCCAATTTAATTTCACGTTAAACGACATCCATATTTAACCGCACTGACCATTTATTGGTTCATTTATTATCCTTTTCCATCCCATTAACCAACCCATATCATGCTATTTAAATTTAAATAGTTTCATTTATTTACAATAATACTCTTTGAGGATCACAACACAACAATACACTAAAAAATTCATCTTTACCATCATGACACCCAACCCCAAATCAAAACAATTTCAGTGCCACATATACATTCTCATAGTCATAGAAATATCACAACCCTTTACTATATCATATGACTCATAACACAACATCAAATCATCACATAACCCACAAAACTCACAACTACACATTACCTCTATACAACCTAGACACACCATAACTCTTTTTACCAACACACCACAACCAAAAAATTCACTACCACATAAAAATAACTTATCGGATTTCATATATTACAAGGGGTAATTTATCAATTCAAATTATTTATTTTCATTCAATCTCAAAAAATACATAGTTGCCATTTTTAAAAATTACTTTTAAATATATGTGTGTGTGTGGGTGTGTGATTGACCATTTATTCATGTTTGTGTCACAACAAGAACACCTCAAGGGATCTACATCAAATATCAATTTAGAACAAACATAGGATCCTAATAGCCCTTATTTTTTATGGTAAAAAATGTATGAATAATCTCAATAACAAAAATATAAAAATGATTTAAAAATATGATAATCATTATCCTTCCCCTCCATTATAATTAATCATTTCATTATAATTGTTTTTATGTGAAAACGCATCTTCCTAAATATAAATAAGAGTATAAACATCCTTATATGATAAAAATAGATGATTATTTAAGGGAAATAACCTCAAATATAGATTTATGATATGATATGAAAGTTTCGAATAAGATAAAGTCTACTACCAATCACCAAAAGGAATAAGAACAAATTATCATCCTAGAACACAACACCAACATCATTCTACAAATAAAACAACGCACAAAACAGAATATTTTACTTGATATAATCCTTCTCAGGAATGAAAATAAATGAAATGTAAAAAATGTAAAGAACTCAGTTGAACAACAATAAATCAATACAACATGGCCAAGGATAAACTCCATTGAAAGTGGATAGAAATATACTATTAGGATGCACTTGGGGAACCCTAGAAACTATAGAAATACTGTAATAAGGATAGGTTTGATAGATATTTTGAAATTATACCCATATTATAAAATATATGGCCATGGTGAAACACATAATACCAAATCAAAGAAAATTTGAAAAATAGAGGGTCCATGGGGTAGAACCCCTCCCCAAACATCATCCCTTATAGTAATGATATCCTCTAAAATTTACAATAAATAAAATGGTATAGATCTACCAAAAAGAGTGATATATATTTTCCAATACCACTACATTGTAAACCCCTAGAAACTAAGAAGTGGTTACAACATTTTCTCATATATATATTGATGTTATTCATGAAGTGGATGTTGAACCAAACTATACTCAATAATCCTTCTATTCCACAATAATTTCTCTATTCCATATCCATCAACTTCTGATAAAGGGATATTCCACATCTAGTGCTCCACATCCCATCCTTCCACAATTTTATAGTCACCCTGAAAACTCTTTCTCTGGGGACCCTATGATATATATTTCTTCCCTGCCACGATGCATCCACCCACATGAATAGGATAAGGATCTGCATCTTCATAATCCCCTAACAATATTTTCTCGATGTATCCTCCCATCTACACTCCACCACCTTCATACTCCCCTGATAAACTCCACCATATGAATTACCAAAAATTAAATATGAAAAATAAAGGTAAAATTAGGTAAAAAAACACCTGAAAATATGTATCAAATGTGTAAGGGATAACCATAATTGTCTCAATGTGGAATAAAAACAATAAAATAATAAATAATACCAATTTACATAATCTCATCTGTAAATATGACAATGAATAATTCTCTATTCAATTCCAAAATATTTTTATTGACAAAACTACTAGCCATCATACAATCTCTTCCATGGATTTGTGAATGGAATACATGAAAATATTAATAGATCACAATGATGAATAAGGCACATTGTTTAGAAAAAACATAAGAACCAAATTAAACTTAGAGGTTCCCTTTAACATGAATAAACTTTTACTGGCTTAATTGAAATCCATATATCAAAAATTTAATCTTATAATGGTAATGATCATGGAATACTATGTTAGTGATTTGGTAATAAAATATTTTAAAAGTTTGGACCATTATAGTGATCATGAATGTTTTTGGATTACATTGTCCCATTTGAAGGAATAAAAACTCATTGAATTGTGAATTTGTGTTCACCAAAGAAAAATACATCATTTTAATTGTACAATATAGATGATTCAAGACCATTCGAGAGACCATTGTGAATATAATTAAAACTTCGCATCCTTATAATATGATATATCTATGGGTAATCTATTGGTTTCCATTTTAAGTGATTCATTTTTTTCATAGACTTTAAATCATATGTATGCCATCATCCACGCTTATGTAGAAAGGAACCACGAACAACTAGTGTGAATAATTCCATTGTTAATTTGATTACATAATCTAGTACATGTTAGGTCCTGTACTTCAAATTACACAAATCAATGTGAACATTTTTACCCCTTATGTGATAGTTATGAAGTGAACTCTTGATTCCCTATTAGATTAAAATAACTATAATGGAAAATATTATACTTTGTATTGCCTCAAACACATTATCATAAATAGTAAAGACATATATTTGTTTATTTAGAAACACTATACTTCCTTGGTATTTTTCCCCAATATGTTACCCCCCTATCTAAAAAAATAATGCTCATATGATATCTAGGATCAAAATTTTAAATTACATCCACATTCTTCCCATGAAGAGTATATGATTAGTATAATGGGTAGTGATATTTTATTAGTTCAACATGAGGTTCATCCCTCATAATTCTATTAAAAGAAAATAATTGGAATATCTACTTTCTACATAGCTAACCATGAAATAATTTCAAATAGAAAATGAGTTTTCTAAAAAATTCATTCCATTATTCAACATGAATTTAAAAACTAGAAGATTCACTTTGATAGTTTCTATCGAGTGTTAAACCTAAAGGGGACAAATAACCTAAAACTTGGTATGGTTAGCCTTGGGATTTTCAATATCACTCCGCCAAATTCCATTTTTTTACTCATTCCTACATTCAACGAGTTACACCAATAATTATGTCTAATCAAAATACCTCGTTATTGGAATGATGTTGGAAATAGACATTTAGGTACCACAGAAGACATGAAGGGAGACTAATTGTACATCACCATGTAAATTAGTACTGAATATAACGACAATAAATTGGAGTTAGTACCCTTGTATAATGAAAAGATTGTAACCAAATTTATCTTTAATAATGTATAATCCCATGTCCAATAGTATCATAATAATTTATAAAATTTCAATAAAATATTTTTTCACATCCCTTTCGAACCTATAAAGGTGTTTCATGATGATCTATGTGGAACACCATTTCATGTTTTCCCCTTCCCTTGATTAATATGGTTTATATATGAATAATTCTATTATTACCCTTCCATCGGATGGGCCCTTGGATTCCTAAATGATTGAAGAGAAATATAGTGGCATAACTCCATTGATTCAGTTCCATCAACATTGAATTTTTTAGTCAATATATACTGATCAATAATAGATCTATATGAAATCAGAAATATTTATCATTTCTGATGGAACTAAAACAGAGAAATTTCTATACAAGTATAGATTCAATGGATCCCATCATCATTACATCATGGTAAAAAATTAGACAAATTTTTGTTGGATGTTCATGCAAGGACATATAGATTTTTCAATTTGGATTGAATATATCTTGTCATATCTAATGGTTATGAAACTTAGTACACACAGTGGTTCTTTATTTCTGGTAATTCACCATGTAATTTCATTAATGTCAGTTTCACACAAATATCATGCCTTTTACTTCAGAGAGGATCCACTTCACCAAGTACTCTTTTCCATTTTTAATGAAGGGAATTCATGTCATTGGTCCATACTCATTGACTACAACATAGATATTCAATTGTATCCTTACTACCAAGGAATTTATTCAGGTAGTGGGATAGATTCATCAAGATAATGGATTTAAGGACCATGTATATGATTTAATTCATGAAATTCCCTAACATTCAACAGTATTAGATCCCTCAAAATATTCTCAATGACATAAAAATCAATTTTTGGGCCTCCAAATTGATGAATTTCTATTCTGAATACATCATACAATCCAAAAATTCTTCTCTCTATTATAAAATTTTGAATTAAATAAATTCAATAAAATATTATATATAGAATAGAATATTGAGTATGGTGGATCATAATAAGTAGATATATCCTGATAAGATATTGAATTCATTTTTTGTATATCATTCCATGACTCAAACTTATATATTGGTGACTCTTTACTCTCATGTATATAGAAAAAACTATTTTTCACCATCAATGATCACCTTCAATGACATTACGAAACTGTCTATGACCATTTTATATAGTATGTAATTTTCTTATTAAATTTATATATGTTATACTCTATTCATGATAATATATTATTTTTTTACATAATAATATGATCAATAAAAATTTATTGGATTAATCATCATGATTTTGCATCTTTAATCATCACTCTATATTGATTTGGTGTTGGCATTGAGTGTGATAATGACACCTAGAACAAAAAAATACTATAACTCAATTGGATATTGTCCTTCACCTATCGAAATTATTACTCCAATGGTGTGTATGTTTTCATCACTATGGAAATGGATTGTATTACTACTGCCACCAACATGAGGTTCTTTAGAAATAATTTTTATTAAATCAAAATGGTTTCAGCCATTATATTCTAAATGAAATTTAACAAAAAAGGTATTTTTAAATGAAAATGCTCATAACATATGACTCTAAACTATATGACATGTATCATCAAATTGTTAAGTTATTAATATATATAAAATATTTCCCCACTATAAGTTGTTAAAATAAAAAATCATCGTCCTCATTACATGAATATAAAATATAGAGACAATTTATTCCTTTATTGTTATTAAATAAAATATCAATTTGGTAAAACAATCCTAATTGGACATCAATTTTATTCGGATGATGCTCAGAAGCCACACCACTCTCCATTCCATGAATTTTTTTGTCTGTATTTCTACATTACATAATATTTATTGATTATTAAATACTTTATCATAAGAAATGATGGAAATTATATGCTCACTTCATTCATACACATTATACACTCCTCCATCCCATGAGAATCCCCCCTTTACATTCCCAAAATAATAGTGACTCCCTCATTCATCATTATCAAACATATGAACCATATCAAAAATTTTATCTTTTGGGATTTCACTCTTGTGATGTGACTTCAACAAATTCACATTAGGATTATGTCACCCATATCATGCTCTATCACTCATCCCATATTTTCCATTTCAATATATATGATTTATATCCACCCAAATCTTTTGTTTCAAAGAATTATGTATGTACTGTTTCATATATCGTTAAATATGTGGCGGCATTCTAATCTCATATTTTGTGACCAAGAAAAAAATATTCAAATGGACCACATCTCATATCAGCATCTACTACCCCATTTCAGTTAACCATTCATGCCCAACACTATGAAAATTTTATTATCTAATTGTATTTTCCATCATTTTTGAGATTAAATTGGGAACCATGTTCCAAAAGCATGCCCATTAACTCTGTGAAATCATTAATTTGATTTAATTTATAGAATAATGGGACAAAATTCATGATATTTTTACCATTCCATTATCTCCATATAGACATTATAATGTTCCCATAAATTCTTAGCTACATAAATTCAAGTTGCAAAACATGTATTCCATACATCTAGATGTTAAAATGTTTTCTATTTGTCTTTGGTGACCAACCATAAAAAAGAATTAATAATTACATTAATAATGATATAAAACTATGATAATTGATTTTAGTAATTTTCTATATTAGATTTATACTCTCAGCTAACTATTTTACATGCCTTTTATTTCATATAGACCTCCTCATCTCACAGGTCGAAGCTATTTGAGAATAAATAAGAAGCCCACATAACTGCTTCAGTTTCAGGACTCTAAACTTGGAATATCCCTATATTCCAATCTATGTGACCCCAAACTATACAGCTTCATATAATATATTGTATTCCCCCATGAAATGATATAAATTCTATTATCGTGTCTTTTTTCTACTCAACACTCCACCATCACTAGTACTCCTCATAATTATACATAATAAATGACATTATAGCTAAAAAGTTCCCAATCACCACATGAGTGGCCTCCCATTCTTTTCCTCCATATATTATATATCAGGGTTTGAATCATTCAATTATACATTCATATCCATATAGACACCCATTGGTATACAGTAATGGAACATAACCCTAGTCTATTCCCACATTACTTCTATGTTACATGTATGGGAGGAAAAATCCTTACTGCCAATGTTGTGGGACCCATGTTTTAAAAATGGTTAGTGGATATCCCTATAAATTTTCCCAATTTATTATTGTATGGTAATTTATCCCACATTTTAGATTTATTAATATCTATTACACCTAGCATATCTCGCCCTTCCTATTAATTTTATCATCCATGATTATAATTAAACTTTTCATACATTCCCCTTTTTCTCATGTGGAGTTCAATCACCCTTATTATTAAACCATCTAGCATATTTTTTTATTGAAAGGGTGAATAGGTATTTTGAAATCCCTCCAAACTAGTTACATAGATTCATATAACCACATAAAGTGGTTTCCAAAACATTCTAGTGTCAAATCATTAATATTATTTACTAATTATGACTAACATGATAAGTTTTCCATTTTACCTTATTTATCTCACTATGCATTCTTATGGGGGTTTGGTGGATTTTTTGGACAATTTATTTAGAATGATTGATCCATGTAGCTATAATAAGAAAGGATTTATTATATCTTTCTTCTATAATTTTAAATTAAATGGTCCTAGTCCTCATCACAGAACAATAAACTACCTATCCCAAAATCATTCAATCAACATCATGTTAAAATTAACTACCAATGTATACTATTAGATACCAAACATTATATTATAGAGTATATCCTCCTAGTTTTAAAATATTAAATATTTAGCCCAATTTTATTTCCACATGATGTTAAAATAAATAGATCCATCCTTATAACATAAATTTAAATAACATCAGGCTTTAGTTCTCAATATAGAGTTGGTCCCTAATTTTGGTGTCGTCCACCAATCAAACCACACCTAAGAATTATGTGTCAATTGTTTCAAATTTAACAAGATATGTAGTGACAGATATATAACTTTCTCTATGACAATTCACAAAATTGATCTCTCTACCACAATTTAGATACCAATAATAATTGATATAGTTTTTATTCTATCCTTTCACAATACAGAATCTATATTAATTTCCACATTTTTCTATATATGGTATCTATATGTGTAGAGATTAATTATCTAGAGTAACGGGTGATTAATTCCCATTTAATGGGATACGTAATGATGTTTTAACATCTTATCATAGGTCCAGTTACAAATATTTTGTCATACTCATATTTTAATCATGTTCAGTGCCCATTTATTAGGTTCCTTTTCCCCACCTAAAACAAATATATTGATTTTCTCTAAGGGGAATATCAATATTAAATTACATTAAACCAAATCCTCGTAGTATGATTAAAATGATTTTATAATATGTCTATCCACCCCAAAAATATTTCATTTTATAATTGGGCTCCAGATTCACAGCGGATCTACCCTCTCATTATCAGTCTATAGATTATCATTGAACTATGATCCATTTTCTATGACTCTGATCTAATAAAAACCCAAATTTTGAGTTCCAAAACCTAATCCTATTAATATCATATAATTTAATAAATATGAAATTATGTTTCATAAACTGAATGATATGTTTTGTGAATCCTTAATCTCTAATAACCATTATGGTTTTACAGATATGATGTTAAACTAGTAGCACCATAGAATTCCTAGTAGTCAGTCTCTAAACTATAAAAACACAATCATTTATACAATGTGAAAAAAATGACCCAATTTTTTTCAATGATATGTGACCATAAAATAAGTAGACTTAGTGATAATAAAGATTTTCTCTCTATAGAACAATCTTACTCCATTTTCTTTTCTCACACTAGGGTGTCACTTTCATCTGGACTAATCCATTCCAGAATGAAATCCCTCCATCAATTTTGTTATTCCCCAATGATATGATTCATGATTCCTCTCTTTATAAACCACAGATTCTCTCCCCTGATTTAAATCACCCATCAACCTTCCATGTCCAAAATGAATAACCTCATTCAACTACTATAACAAACACAGAAATATCATATACAAATTCAAATTTTCTATACCGATATCAAAAATATATTTTATATTAAAAAATTCTCCCTAATGGTTTTGTTGATGTTGCAGTTCCCCCAACTCATCTTGTCTCCCATATAGGATACACTTTACTGGAAAAAAAATTAATTGAAAATATTGTGATGGAAAAAAATCTTTAGAATCTTTCGTGGTTTTCATACCTGACATTATTCCCACTATATCTACCATTATATTAGTATAAAATTCTCTTTAGATACAATAATAGTGGTCATAATAACCCATTCAATCCATTAATCATTTTGATTATAAATTATTTGTTCAATACTTTCCTACAACCCTTTTCCCTCTCTAAAGTGGAATTATAAGACCCGTGTCGTTGTACCCCCATGCCTTATTATATATTATTTGGGTGATTAATTGTTTTGGAATCACACCCAGACTATCCCTCCCCCACAAATCCTAGAATTATTCTCTTATGGTGGTCAATGAAATATCTCTTCCCAAACTCGTCTACCCAATTTACATTAACTTGTGAAATATTGATGATTTTTTTCTCATAATTATAACATTAGGAGTGAATCACATGGTCAAAGTGATTTTATTTTTCCATTTCATTAACTTAATTGAGATTAGAGGAATAATACAAAAAAATGAGTGAAAAAATATTATATTTTATTAATTTCAAAATTGATGGAGGGACATAGATATTTTAAAGCATATATTTTGAGTCATAGGCAACCTATGTAAATGCCCAGGATAACATATATTTGAGAATGACCAGTATTTTCTATGAGGATTCAATATCCTACTCCATCTTCATTAAATCCACCAATTTAACCTACTCATATAGGAGAGCATTGGCTAATCACATCTATAGCCCATATTTCCAAAATATACACTCATCAACTCAAGAAATATGTTATTCAAGCTAAATATTTATAGAAACATATTGATTCATCACATGAGTGGTATTTTATTACCTCTCTAGAGGAAAACATTTTTCTATCAGTCCTCTTTCTCCCACTGAGTGATCACTTATTAATCCATTAGGGAAGACATTATAGTATTATCCAAAAATGTTGATCTAGAAGATGCAAACATTCAAAAAATTAATCATTACCACTGAACTATAAAAGAATGGTCCATTGCATAGATGTAATTATTTTATATCCCAAAAGTGCCTCGATTCACTATAATGTGATGTAGAGACCCTATATAACTAACCATTTTACCCAATGTAGTTCATGTGATAAGGCATGGGATGATCTTCAACACTATATATTGGATCAAAAAAATTTCATCCTTTTATAACATATAATTATAATCATTTTACAGAGATGAATCATACATAGGGGAAAGATTGATCAATTTGGAAGGACTCATACCATTAGGATCCACCTCTAACTAATTTTGATCGAGTGTAAATGTAGGGATTAGGTGGTCATATTCCATCTATACAAGCTGTAGATCCACATACAAAGTCATTATAGGTTCTTCATGAATTGGAATATCCATTGTTTATTTTTCCATCACTATTGTGCGGTGGGTCTTTCTCGAATGATATGTTAATGCTTTATGTTTATTATTTTTGTTCACGCCCTTTGTGACAGTGATAGACTACTCCTATGACATCTTCACTCATGGTTCCTACTCCCCCATGAGACCGCATGATTACACAATATATTGTGTATTAAATTAAACCATTATTGAAAAAAATAGGAATTATATGATGAAGTAAAACCTTCTACGTTGCCATTAGTGAAAGTATAGTCTTATTCTCCAATGGGTATGGGAACAATAGGGTACTATATTTACTTGTATATCACACCAGCTGATGTATTGAGAACTGAATCACCATGGAAGACCTCATCTCCCAATATCTCCTCAGTTTTGGAGGTCATTTCATCAACCACAATTAGTGGGTCCTCAACTTTTTATATTTTCTCTGCAACTAAAAATCATGAAATTCATTCTAGAATGAAAAAAAACTAAAATGAATACTGATTGTTAAAATTTACATTCTAATCCTCATGGTAGATATATCTTCAACATCACTGGACATTGCACGTCTTCGGTATTCAATGGTTCACCAATATAATTTAGAGGTAGTTCCATAAGTACAAATGGAAAGGATAGAGATTTCTGTGATATTACTCTTAACACGTAGAAACTTGAGGTCTTCTTAAAAACCAACCTCCAAACAAGTTAGAGAGGATCAACTGAATCCTTCTCCATTATTTATTATTATAAAATTCAGTAAATGGGATTTAATCCCTTATAGAGTTTAGTAATATGTTTTAAATTATAAATATGTTGTGTTTCCAAGACTGATGAAATTTCACTTGACTCCTCCTCATTTGATACATCCACATAGTTATGATAGCAGGTCTGTACAATGATTATCACTAGCCTATAATTTTACATGACTAGAAACCATCATATCTACATCACTTACTAACATTGTATCCTTTATAATTCCACCAAACAAATCATTGTAAAAGTTTTTCACCAATATGGCAACAACTTATCCCATACACCAAATGTAAACCAAAACCTTCATATCAGGGATAAATTATAAGATTTATTATTAGAAAAAAATGGGTGTGAATTTGGAATTCCAAATGCTACTAAAGATAAAGTTTTCTATTTTCATTATCCCCCACAACCAACTTTTTTTTAAGTGTCGAAAAATGATTCACATGGAGTTTTAGGATTCTAAAGAGAATATGACTCCATCAATGAATTAGATTGAATTATTTTGCTTCTTTAGATCCATTTAGGGAACTAATGTATTTCCCTATTTTATCAGCCTCACTTCCTGGGGATCCCTTCACGAGGTAATTTACCTACCGTAGAGGCCATAAATTGATTATGTGTTGGAATACTCGTAGCTCCATCAATATTTTTACTAATTCAATTAGGTACCTCCACGTTGGATGGTAATTTTCCACTATAAAAGTGTGTTATATTCCCTATTTAACCTAATATTTTACATATGGGTCTATCTAAATCCTCAACTCATTTACAATCACTCTAGAATATGGATAAGGCTCAATCCCCCATAATGTGACTCTCCCACTAGATCTCTCATGGACCAATGTGAAACCATGATTCCAAATAATTATCAAATAGTAATTGACATGAACATAGATGTATACTTGTAGATTTATCCACATGATGTATTGGAAACAATATATAAACTGGAACAAATTATGTTGATCATAAAGGATGAAGTCAACAATGCTTAAATATTAATTACCACTCATTTAGATCATCAGGTAATTCTTTATATTTGTTCCTCCAGGTTATTCATACACCATTTATAATATTCAAATAATAAGTGGTCAGATTATGAATAATTAAAATCATCCTACCATGGAATCTTCCACCATCACATTGATTGGTAACAATTTTATGAAAAGGATGTTCAGTATTATTGGCTAAAACTCTAGGATATGAGGGGATGTTGAAGTTCATAATGTTGTACCGAAAAAATTCATGGTTACCCCCTATTAGTAGAAATAGAATTGATATAATATTTATATAGTAATATTCTACTAATTTACCAATATTTTTTATAATACCCAAAACTGGGATATAGAGGATGATCTAGTGTCATCTTTCCAATCATTCATGCATGATGATGATGCCCAGCTACACCCCCCATGTGAGTGTCCCTAACTAGAATGAGCTAAAAACTATTAAAATACATTTGGAATCTTGAGTACCTCAACTCTAGAGTCACCCATAAAAACACAAGGAATACCCACTTTATGGAAAGTGCGTGATCTAAAAGGAACTTGTATGATGCACGTTTTTAATGCACATAAACTCAAAAATTCTTTTTCTTTCCCACAATAAATCCCTAAAGAACATCTAGATATATCAAATGGCAAGTTAAAAAGTAGAAATAATGGTACATTTGTGCTCCTCTACTTATTTTTCCTCAATACCACAAATAGAACATATCATAGTGGTGGAGTCTGGTATTCTTGCCCCCAATACTTCTCCTATATTTTAAAGCATTCCAATGATTGGGATCCCTCCAAAATTGTCGTGATATGTGATGGTTGTCCTAACTTTACTATAATGTTTATGGAATGTATTATTTTCTATAAACCACCATATAGCATAATAAAATTATGTTTTGGGTGAAATTAGAAGTTAAATTATGATTTCTATACAACATATTAATGACTAATCCTTCGTAAACACTCCCCTTAATCCCCATATATGTAATGGTCCTAGAAATATGATGAAAATTCTTCCAAAATGGATCCTCTTGGGTAGAGTTTAAACTCATACATCTATCCTTATCACCTAAATTCTATACTACCATTGTAGATAATGTCATACTAATTTTTTTTCAAAGCAGCAAGTACATTTTCATTGGATATTGAGGTAAGATTCCAAATACTATAGTCCAAATAAATATTTTGGATCCACATAGTGTTGCTAATAGAACATATTATCCCCTATATGAGCTCAGAGGACATACTGAACATGTTTCCTAGAACATAGAGATCAACCCCTATAATCTGGACATCATCTTGTAATATTATTCTATAAAGGGAGAACCATTGGTATAGATGTAATTTTTCCAAATCTTCTATCATTATATCATTCAGATTTTTGTGTAGTTATTTGATTTGTTTACTCATTCAGATCCCTACAATATCTTCCATATAGGGTCTCTACAAAATTACAGGGATGTAAATTTGAGCGGTGATATGGGTAATTTGTTGATTTTTCAAAAAACATGTCCAAACCAAATTCCAAAAATTTTCCTTCTTCGTTTTCTAGAAATAAATATTCATTGTTATTTTTACGTGAAATATTATCACAGAAGTAGTTTTCATATTAAATTTAATATAATTTTAAATACAATGACTATTTTATAGGAATATCACGAAAGAGAATAGTTTCCCGAGAAGTTAGGACTCACTCGGTTAATTATATGCATAACCAGGAGGTCATTGCCCCTATGTATTGAACATAGTAATCCTTATGGTACTATAATTCAATGATTTTAATGATAAAAATGAAAAAAATAACATTTTTGTAATAATTTTTTCTACCTTGTACCTATCCGACCAAATTATAAAAAGAGAAATACTCAATATCATGAGGTTTGAAAGAGAAATAATGATTTTGGATCACAATTCGTGACTCTCATGAGACTCTTTAAATATTCAATATCAGGAGGTTCCATTCACACAGTGTTTCACACGTGACAAACTCCATTATTAGATCACATCTAGAAATCCTCAAAATTACCATCTATATGTGCAAGTAATTATTTCCTATTGGTATCAAAATTATAAGATTCAATGGATATTAAATATCATTCATTTCACAATTATATGGGATCATACATTTGAATGAATATTTTGGAGATATTTAATATCTTAGATAGATAAAAATTAAATTTTACACCTTTTTTAATACAAAAAATCAACATTGATGATTTCATGTGATAATATTATGGGGTTTCTAAAACATAGGGATATAAATATATTAAAAATATCGTCAGATTATTTTCCAACACTCCCCCTCCCCTCCGGGACGAAAACATCTTATGTGAGTTCCATATGCCTCATTCATATTAATGTATACCACAACACCAATAATTCATTAAATGGTGTTATACTATCCCATTTTATGACTTCTCTACAAATTATCCTTCAATATATTATAATGGATCATGGTACACAAATATTTCTAATCCTAATTCATTATTGAAAGCTCCATACATCTGACCAAGCTTATGGGAATTCATGTCTACGATTATTGTATTATATCGGTGTTGAGAAATATTTGTAAAATATAAACATGTATAACTACTATAGACAAAAAGAATTTTGGACCCCTTTTTGGTTTATTTCCTATCTACTTATTCATTTCAGGTTGCACTAAATAATTCATACCTCAACGTGGGCCTCTTAATATGCAAAATCTAGGTAGCATTCCTTAACCTGACCCATCTACCATGTTTTACTAAAATGACGAGCTAAATGCTTAAGCTCTTTTCAATCCCTTATATTTAAAATTTCATTACATAGATTCTCTTTCTCCATGGTATTAAAATTAATTGCCTATCCAAGACACAAATATAATATGACTTACTCGAACTATACGGATTTTTATTTGGATTCAAATATTATAAATAGTAAATCTTCCAGATAACTAATCATAAAATACAAACACCATTAAATTAAATTTTCAATTGATTAATGTTGACAATCCTTTGAACCATATCCACTTCTTGAATAGAAAAAACATCCTAGAGTATACCTTCAATACCTTAAACTCTGATTGATCATATGTGGAAAGCATAATAGGGTCAAATGATCGAACTTAATGATCATAAGATGATAAATCACACATATGTGATGGGATTGATAGGATCATTTACTCTTATGTTATGAGCATAATATTCCATAACCATTCCATATGTGATAATAATAATATTCCACAGGTGATGATTATAATATTTCCCAACTAAAGGAGTCATTTAAACCCTTCATTCCTTATGTGATAAGAACAATATTCCTTATGTGATGTGAAACAATATTACCTCTATGTTGAAAATTAGACTCCTCCTATGATGATCTTCAGATCCTTCCTGTGAAATTCATGGGGTGTGTAACACCGTCAAATTTATGAAATATATCATTTCAAATGACTTTAATATTTTAAATATTTTTCATTATATGTAATATTTTATATATCTTTTGTTATACCCAACAATGAGTTTGGATTTCATCACATGCAATAAGTATTTTTTCTTTTGTTACACAAAACATTGATTTGGGATGTTTTACATGTAAGCATGATTTTAGTGTGAATTTATGAAACATGATGTTTGAAATGAATTATACATATCACTGATTCTAGAATGTGTTTTATGGAACACTATGTTTGGAATTTGTAACCCATAATATCATGTTTATCATACATTACTTGAAATATAGTGTTTAAAAAAATGTGGCATAAAATTTATGTAAAGCCCCTACCCCAAAATCTTGGAACCAGTGTATTATTTTTTTACATTTGGCCTTATTATAAAAAAATCTATCTCGATGTACTAATCTGTTTAACGGACTTTTAAATCCATATTACATACATGAAAACAATATTACATTGAAAAATATAAAATATATATAAGAAACATAATAACATAAAATAAACTTCATATTTGATTTCTTATTCAATGATTTCTTCTTCATAATCTTGGGAAAGGAAACATAAAATGGGTGAGCCCAAATTCTAAGTAAGGTTAAATAATTAAGAAGAAATAATGAATCATTAGGAAAAAAATTAACATGTCATGGTAAATAACTGATAACACGTTCCATTCAAATAACTAAATAATTAGACAACAATAATGGAAAGGTAATAATCTACAACACATACCATTTAATTAATGTGCTGAAATGAAATGTATCCAGAGATATATCCATGAAAAATCACAAGGCTGAAAAATAACTTGAAGTGAAATAAGAAAATTATGTCTTAATTGATTTCAATTATGTGCCATATGAAATAATATACTATTAGAACCATTCACAAGGCAGTTTAAAACTATGAATAGAAACATGTTCAATTTTTCCACATATTTGTATCATGATAACCATATAATGTATTGACAATATATATAATATTTGGGACCCACTCCTCATTGAATATCCAAATAAGTCCACATATGAAATATTAAATTTAGTAAATAGAAATTACTTCTTTTCAAATATACGTATTTAATAAAAGATACATATTTATCAAAATATCTCTAGTTAATTAAATAACTGTCAAATTAAAACACATATGTAAAATGATATATGCTTAAAGAAATAAAAATATCCATAATATGAGAATATGGATAATAAAGGTAATTTAAAATAGAAATTTATAATAATTAAAATATTTTTAAGAGAAATTTAACAATAATAAAAGGATGTGAGATTGTAAATATAATCGTTAAGAATATTCTAGAGGAGAATAATCTTCAATTATTCCAATGTGTCCCATAAAACATTGAAGAATTTCAATCATAATCTCTAGAAAGGTATGTAATTAAATGGGACATATATAATAATAAGAAAAATTTTATTCATGTTATAACATGAAAGAGGAAATATATACACCAAATAAAAGTGAATTGGCATATAATAACAAGTTTGTCTCAATATAATGTAAACTGAGACAAAATTCAATTACCTAATCCTTATTTTTTATTATGTTCTCTTTATCCTCCTATAAAGTTGTTTAAAATTGTTAATAACTAATATAATAATAATAATAAAGGTTATAATACTATATTTTAATTTATTAAAATATATCATTTCTCGTTTGTGAACACGCTTTCATTAATTTCACTATTTCAGGTGTTAATTGCCTATTTTCTCGAGTAAGTTTAAACATGTTATTTGTTTTTATTGTTAAATAGATCATGTTATCATCATATACATAATTTAAAAAATGAATTAATTACCATATATAGTAATTACACATTTATTTATATTAATCCAAAACATTTGGATGTTAGAAATGAAGTACACCATTCATGGAGATGGTAGGTTATACCTACATGTGAACGATAATTTCATTTTATTATTGTATTAAAATAAGGAAAAATAAATTATAAAAATGTATATTATATTTAAATTATAATATATATTTTATATATGTTAAATATTTTTATTAAAATTATACATTATATACTCCTTGTATGGAAAAAATGAGTCATTTCGCTTTCAGGTGGCGGTAGTCCACACATCCTAAAATGATATTATCCCATTCACACATGATTTAAAGAATAAAAATATGATCAAAATAAATATTTAAAAAATAAGGATATTAAAAATATAATATATAACATATATAAATATATTTTTCATCATAATATCCACTGTGATAATTGGTAATGTAAAATTGAACAACCACTTTTTCGTGAGGTAGTAGTTCGCCGTACACATAATTAGTTTGATTGTTACCCATTAAATGGTGGTGTGCATAATTGTAGGTAAAAACCATTACATATAAACATTATTGTATATTTATGATATCTTTTATATTATATAATAGTATAATAAATAGATTTTAGTGGGAGTAAAATGGAAATGATACTAGAGAGCTTGAGCGAAGATGTTACTTCTTAATTGGGTAAATTCTTTTGGTTTGTACCAAAAGGATTCCCTAGAATGATTCTAGTATAAAGGGTGGATATAAGGTAAAGGGTAGGTTTTTTAGGAATCAATTTAATCAGATATTTTACTAACCTATGTTTTTGAGAGGTTTGAGGAATGGGGAGAATTTCTTTCCCTTTTATAAGGAATGGAATGGCCTCACCTAGATTTTTTGGAAAAAAAGTTAGGTTTACACATGTTATTAACTAAAAAAATTCAAAAAAACCCATCAAAATATAATAATATAAGGTTTTTTAATATATATATTTTCCACCAATGTGTGTTATAAAAATTGTTAGGTCATTTTTCCCATAAGTTAAAGGTTTTTTGTTTTATCAAGCATAATTTTTCCTTAATAATTGTAATTAATTGAAATTACATTCACTTATATTTTTGAAAAAAAATTAAGTTTACCATTTTAAAAATTGTAAATTATTTTAATTACAAGTATTAAATACATTTTTATAAATTCCATTCACATAAATGGATGAAAATAATTTAAAATTCATCCTACAAGTGGGACGACAACGTGGGATTTTAATGTAAAATCATGAAAAAGATTGCCACTGTTTGATAGTCAATTTCAAATTGAAATTGATTCTAATTACTTAAATTTTATCAATTGATAGAAGTATTATATAAATATTATTATAAACCAATTAAATTATAATTTAACTACATAAATAAATTAGATGAAAAAGTAGTTTTGGATTATAATGCAGTATTTTTAACTTTTCATTAAAAATGAAATGTTTCAAAAAAATATAAAAAATTAACCATAACCTAATTATAAAGTATAAAATTAAAGGATTCTTATTATTTTGACAAATTAATTAAATTAATGTGTCAAAATTAAGACATAAAATGGAATCTCAATCATAAGGCGGTAAAATTGCCTTTATGATTATATAGGTTTTTATGTGTAAAATAGGTTATGTTCTTATGTTATGCATATCAAACATAATGGTCGAATATGTAAAATATTTTATTGAATATATATAAAATGTATGTAATTAAAATAATCCAAAAATTGTAATTAAATTTATTTATTTAGAAAAAACACCTTTGGAAGCATATAAATAACAATATTACTTTTTATATCCAATTGGTTTGTATTTTTATATCTCATTAGTTGGTAACCGATGAATTAATCTTATAATTATATAAACTATAAATATTCATAATTAAACTAATAATAATCATACTCAATAATGTAATTTCTGGTATATATCTGATTCTATTATATAATAATGTTTTAATAATACATTGTTATTTAGGAGACTAGATCTTGAGTGAGAAGCAGGAAATCGAGGAAGGCCGCTCTTATGTGAAACACAAGATAACTCAATATTGAGTTCATTAGATCTTATATCATGTATTGAATATATTTAAATTATTAAATATATAAGACTCATATGAATTTACATTACCTTTTGAACTTGGTGATGAAAGACATGAAAGATATCGAATAAAATGTATTTCATTAGTATTCTTAAGAGTTACATTCTCCCCGCCATAATTAAATTATGTCCTCACAATTTAATCTTGACCACAGTAATCATGTAATTGAAAATAAACTACTGTTTAAAATAGAAAATCGTAAAAATAGTTAATATAAAATCATCTTCATGAGAGAGAAAGGAATGTACAACGACCATGTAACTAGATTCCCTAATAGGAGAACAAGGGTGGGAATTGGAATCATGGATATAGAATAAAAAGTCTAGAAATGTTGTTCTCATTGAGAGTTCTAGATTAAATTTTTATATGAAATTTTTTTTACCATAAAAACACAAACCATAGGTGTGAATAATGGTCATTTAAATCATAAAAAAATTTCATAATATGGTACCTTTTTTTTCAAAAACATTTCGTTTCAGTAGTTATGTAATTATTTAACACTATACAAATATAATTAAATATACACTTCAATAAAAATAATATTTTGCTTTTATTACTCCTTGAACTATTTATACATAATATCTTATCACATGATATATCATATGATGAAGTAATACATGGAACTCTAAAATCTCATCTAGTGATCATCTAATCCAATTTTATAAATGGTTAACCTTTCCAAAATACTATGATCTGAAACATTAGAAAGATTGTGACTGAATTTCCAAAATCAGCATATCATTATCCATTGTTCAACATGAAGTAGTTATAATTTTTCACATTCTGTATATGTGAATAACTCCATCATGTATCCTATTGAAATATGATAATATCTCAACCTTCCATAGAACCTTATTAGAATCGTGAGTTATTCTTTATTCCTTATGTAAGAAACATTTTATTGGATATATTTTTTAAATCCAAATTTTTTGTAAAATATATCATAGACCATGTTTCTAAAATCCATTAATCAATTCTAGGGAAATTATTACTTGTCCAAATCAATCATTTTTTCATCATTATTTGAAAACCATGAATGAATTGGGGGTTTTATTTACCTCAATAATTTGTTTTATGAATATTTTAACATTCAACTGAATAACATTTCCAGTTACCATTCATCATATGATCTATAATAATTAATGAAGAAGTATTTATGTACAATATATACTTATTTCATAAATCATATGATCGAAAAAAATATTTTTATATCATATTACAAAGATCATCATACAGAAGTACACTAATCGTTCCACTTTGATTGTGTCAATAACTTATTCATTTAATTGATCCCTTATCTTCATCATAGGTATATTATCTTGATTCAGGGGGAATTATTATTCATAGTGCCACATTTCCTTGTTGTGGTAACAGTGAATATTAGTATTTTAATTCATTTCTTTTCAATATGTTTCCTTGTGAATATTTTCCCCACACTCATAACAAACTCCCAATCCTTTCAAGATTATACCAGGGTGATTCTTTCCACATTTATCACAAGTTGGAAAATAATTATTTCCCTTCCACTTATTTTAATCATTACACTATTAATTGTGTTATAAAGGTCTCTTCTTATCTAGGTTTCCTTTAATTTAATAGGAGATATATACTTCGTTCTTTTTCTTGATATCACATAAAATAATTTCATCGTATGAAGAAATTTTTTTAGGAACTAGCTCTCTTAGGATACATGGATTAAGTCCATCAAATAAGTGGTCGATCATGAACTATGTGTTGTGTATATAATATGTAGAATACCAAGCTGACCTTATGAGGTATCTATATAATATAAAATTCTTTCTTCATACTTTTTATTAATCTAAATAACATACTCTTCATATTACTTTCTTCATCACGATGGAAGCATTTATAGAAGAATGTATACTTAAATTTTCACTATTCCATGATTTAAATTTCTTCTTTCTCTCTTATATTCTCGATTAGAGACCACCACTGGTTAGAATCACCTTGGAGAAAATATTCCACAAGTGAAACATTTTCTTTATCACTATATTCTATGTTCGTAAATATCTTCTTTAGCGACTTAATCCATTTCTCATAAAAAATAGGATTAATAGTCTCACTAAATTATAGGTTCTTCTTTCGCACAAAAATATCCAAAATAGGATATTATCTCAATGTAATAGTTTTCTCCATCCATTTAAGGTTTTTTTTCATAACCTAATTTATATTCCTTAATATAGCCATAACATTATCAAAACCAATACAAGGTGTATTTGTTTCCTCATTAGGTAAATCACGACATTTTCCATGAATACTAATAACATTCATCTTTTGATGTATAATTTCAAAAAAATGGCATACACAATATCATCTCATAATGGTTTTAAAATTTCAAAAATCTAAATAAGATATAGTTCATAACATAAATTTTTAAATTATTAGTCCTAGAATCATAAACTTTGGTTACATTGGACTAATATTTAATTTGAAATCCTAATATTGTTATGGAAAGAAAAAGTGAACTATCCCAAGTGTATCCCCTGAGAGTGTCAATCCATTGCCATAGTAAGGCCATTTTTCATGAACCAGATTTTGCAAGTTAATCTTGGAAGTCCTTGTCATAGATATTAATCCAAGGTACTTATGTTCTAGATCGAGTCCCACATGTAGTATCCAGACATGTTTGTATTTCTATAAAAACCCAAATAATCACTACCTTTCCAAAATTATATAATATTCTTGTATAGTTATAATCAATTTCTATAATAGGGTTAGGATATCTGGTCTATGTTTTCTAATTCACATTTCCAAGGTCTATTTTAAACTTCCATTGATACTAACTATAACACCAAGACCCCAGAATACTGGAGAGACTGTATTGTTTTATTATATTTGCATGATTACAAGGAATAAAATCCGGATGTGGCGATCAATTTAGTATTATTGGAAAGCCATATTATAGAAATGATATCCATAATAAATTGTGAAATATAACATAAAAACATGATACATAAAAAATAAATTAATTACATCCTTTAACTATTATTCAATGAATTATTCTTCATAACCTAGGTAAAAGAAACAAAATAAGGGTGTGATAAAATTCTCAGTAAGGGTAAATAATGTAGAATAAATAATGATTCAAGGGGAATAAATTAATAGGTAAAGGTAAATAATTGATAACACATTCCCTTTAAATAAATGAATAATGTAAAATTTAACAGGAAAGGTAAGAAACTAAAACAAATTCCATTTGAGCAATGAAGTAAAATAAAATTTATCCATAGATATGCCCATGGAAAATCTCAAGGATGGAAAATAAGTAAAACTAAATGAGAGAAATTATTTATTAATGGATTTAAAATATAAGGAAGATGAAAACTTATACCATTAATACCTTTCATAATATGGAATAAAACTATATATTGAAACCCATTTAATTTTTCCAAAATGTTTTTCTCATGAGAACATGGTGATACATCATGGATTTAAATAAAGTCCAGGCTCCACCCATCATTGGATGTTCAAGTCATTCATCATATTGAATAATCATTTTAAACTATATACAATATTCCTAATCAAATATCCATATTAAATAAAATATATATTTATCAATAATTCCCATTTTAATCGAATTATAATTAAATTAAACACCATATGTAAAATGATATACAGTTTATGGAATAATAATATCTGTCATATAAATATATGGATAACCAATGAAATTTAAAATTAAAATTTATTATTATCAAATTATTTTTTCAATATAAATTTAATACTTATAAAAGGAATTGTGATTTTAAAGAGAATCATTAAGAATATTCTTGCGGAGACAAATCATTAAAAATTACCAAGTATCCCATACCACTTTTAAACATTTCAATCATAATATCAAGAAGTTTATGAAAACAATGATACTTATCATATCATTAGAATAAGTATATTAATTATATAACATGAAATAGGTATTATATAAACCAAATAACATTGAATTGGTGTGTAATAACAAGTATATCTCAACGAAATGAAAAAAACAAAAATTACATACTTTATCCTTAATTTATGCTTTGTGGTCTTTAGACTCATGTAAAATGGTTTAAAATATTTTATTTTTAAATATCATTACCATACTAGTTTTTATAATATCATATATTAACTTCTAGTAATATCTCATTACCCTTTTTGGAACATCCTTTCATTATTTTCACTATTTTTGGTGTTAATTACCATTTTTTCTCGAATAAGATTTAACATGTTATTTATTGTTATCATTAATTAGTTCATGGTATCATATTCTCAAAACTTTAAATAATGACTTATTTATCTTATATAATCTGTATATATTTATTTATTTTAGTCTATAAAATTTGGAGATTATAAATGAATTGCACAATTCATAAAGACGGTCGTTCGTATGTATGCATGAATGCTACATTCATTTCCTTGTTTTATTAAAATGAATAAGAATAAATGATACTAATTATGATGTATAGAAATTTTAAAAAATATTTTAGGGGGTCTAAAATGGAAAATAACATAGAGAGCCTGAGAGAAGACATTACTTCATAATTAGTTAAGATCTTTTGGTTAGTGGAATAGGGCTTCCTTGTGAACATTCATACATAAAGGGAGGCTTCAAGGTATATGGGAGGGATTTTTGGAATCTATTTGGTTAAATATTTTTATATACATAGTGGTTTGAGATGTGTAAGGAATGGGTATAGGTGGTGACCTTTTACAGGCAAGGAAAAGTACTCCCTTGGAATTTTTTAGAATATGTTAAGTGTACAAGTTCTCTTATCTTAATAAATCATAAAAAATAAATTGTGTATGGTTTATGTATGATATATGGCTATAAAATTTTTTATGGACATGTGGTTGGGCCATTTACGCTCCTTAAATAATGTTTTAGTCCACCATTATTCTCAATTTTGTCTCAATAATTGTAATTAAATTTAATTACATTTACAAATATTTTTTGTCAAATACAAACTAGAAATTTTTAAGAACAATAAAATATTATGATTCCAAATAATGAATCCATTTTTCCAAATTCCAATCACATAATTAGAAGAAATTAATTTAAAAATCATCCCGTATGTTGGATGACAATGTTTCCTTTTAATGTAAAAACCACCAAAACTTTTCTATGTTCTTACAGTCAATTTCAAAGATAAATTTATTATAATAGCCAACATTGGATTAATTGAAAAAATATTATCTAATTAAACATTAAAACAAATTAAATTTATAATTTATTCATATAAATAAATTAGTTGAAAAATCAGTTTCAAACTAAAATGCATTATTTCTTACTATTCATAAAATAAATGATATGTTTCCGAAAATATCAAAAATTCATTGTAACCAGATTATTATGTTTATATTTCAATTATGAAGTTTGTTCTGATAAATTAAGTCAAGTAAAGTGTGAAAATTCATATTTAAAATGGGTTCACCATTAAAATGTGAAAAAATTACGTATATAAAAATATTGGTTTTTATGTGTAAAATAGTTTTTGTTCTTATCTTATATATATAAAACATAATAGATTAATATAAAAAATATTTAATTTAATATATAACATATAATTCTTACTAAATTCATTTACTAATTTTAATTAACTATATTTATTAAGACAAAAATCTTTTGGATGCATATGAATATGAATATTTATCTTTATATCCAATCAGTTCTTATTTTCACTTCTCATTAGTTGAAACCAATGAATTAATTTAATATTTATATGAACCATAAATTTTCATAATTTAGATAATACTATTCATAACCACAAATGTTACGGCAAAGATGTATAATCTTTTTAATAAATAATAATTTTTTAATAAGACATTATTATTTGGTGAAACATGCTATTGCGTGGAACGCAAGCTATTGAGTAAGGTAAATCTGGTGTGAAATGTATGATTAAAAGGTGTTGTCTTCATTACATGATATATAATGAATTGAATATATTTAAAATATAATATTTAAAGTATATTCTCAAGATATTATATTCACATACTTGTGTGATGATGCATGTTATGCACACTATCAAATACAAAGTTATACGTTAGAATTTTGGGGTGTTACAATTAAATGTATTTTTATTTAATATGATAGTTATCATATTTCTATTGAAATGGAGGATATTAATAGGTCTCAAATTGAAAATATCTAGTTTGAAAAAATATATATATATATATATAATGAATTCTTTGGTAACAAATAAATTAAAAAAAAATATTTCCAAATATTATAAAAATCATTTTGGGGGTTCTGTTTTAATGAGAATTTTAAATTCTATATTAAATAAAATTAATAAAGTTATTCTTTTTTGTTTTATAGAATAAATATAATAATAAATCAATTTAATTAGTTAAAACTATATTTAAAAAAATAGTTTGGTCAAATTTGGCACACATATTTTATAATTAACATTTAAAAATTCAATAAAATTATTTGAAAGGAAAATATAATTTTTTAAATTAGAATATTGAAATTATCTTAGATATACTTTTTGGTATCGTTCTAAAATGTTTCATTTTAATGAATATTGAAAAATAAATAATTTTAATTGGAAACTTTAAATTGGTTTAAATTATTGATAATGTTAAATTATATTTTAAGTTGGGTTTAAATTATAATTATATATATTAAATATCTATTAATCCAAATTATTTCATTTTAATTCCTTACATATTGAAATTGGATATAAAAACATTATAAACCATTTAATTATTTCTCATTCAAAACCATATTCCTCATCTTGCATGCAGTATAAACTTGAAGTTAATATTTTCCCCTTATGAGAATGTAATTTTGAAAAATGGAATATATATTTTTAATATATATTTTTAATTTTAACTAATATTTAATATTAATATATTGTTGTTATTATTATTAAATAATGTTAACATTAGTTACGTCAATTAACGTTAAAAATGTGTTCTGTTCAATACATGAGTTTGTATAAAAATTAATTTTCCACACACATAGGATCATTATTTAATAAATAATATATCATATTTAGAATAATTTATTTTAATAATATTAATTATTCATATTTTATTTATATTTTTAATGTATTAATTACCTAGGTTAATAAAAAGATACAAGTAACCATGGTAAAAAATTGAATTGGTAAAATTGAGTAAACATAGAGACTAAGGAATAACATGAAAACAAATGTGTTTCTTTTTTTCTTGTGTATTTCTTTCTAACAAATAATCCTTAAAATCTAATACTGCTATTTTTTTGATGTATATGTGGCTATAGTGACCCACATATAATTAATCGTTTTGGGTTTTTACAAAAATGTCACTCCAAAATTATGAAATGGGATTCAATCCTCTCACTATTTCACAGCAGTTAAGCCATTTGGATCAACCATTCCATAGACAAATAACATCCAAATTCTCTCCTCTCACCCTTTTGAACTTTTTTATATAAAACCAACCTAGTACGGCATTTGGTGAAGCCTTAGGTGGATACCTAAAGAATAGGTAATGTTCATTAATAGGCATCATTGTTTTCCATCATCTTCCACCTCCTTAAATTATTATTATACCATGATTATATTAAAACCACAGTATATTCCATATAATTTGATGTTTTATGTTAATTTAATTACCTATAATGATCTCCACATCAATCAAATGGTTTTTGAAATCACCATTCATTTGTACGGCGAACTACCTCCTCATGAACTAATGTCATTCATCTTTTCATTTAAACCTCTCAGGTATATAAATAATTATGGATTTAGTTTTTTACATTAGTTATATATGATACTATTAATTTTATGGAATTATTATATCATACATACCTTAATTCTATCCATTTTTTTATTATTACGATGACATTTCTCATGTGTAGAATGGACTACTTCCTCACTAAATTATGAAATTTCTCAAGCTTTACATGGAAGGTAATAAGGATGGTTTTAATAAACATATATTATATATATGAAATTAAATGGCTCTAGAATGATATTTTTTCCATTATATTTCTTTCATTCAATTATATATGAAAATAGAAACAGTTTTCAAGTGTACGTATGACCTATTATCTCCATGAAATTGCATTTTATTTTATTATTATCTATCAATAAATATAATAGATAACAATAAAAACATATATTATTTTATATATATCATATTGATATAATTCTCAAATTTAATGAGATGATGACACCTTGATTGAAGAAATAAGACCAATATTAACAACTAAAGGCATACATGAAAAATAGTTTTTTCTTGAAACATTTTTTTCACATGGAATTGTTAAAAAAATGTTTAATAAAAGGTAATATTCAATCCATATATGGTATTATATATATATCAATATGTTTATATAATAGAACTTTTTTAATATAATATTTATTATGCTATAGTTTTTTATATGAACCAATAAATTCGCGACTTAATGTTAGGTTTTTCATGTTTATCTTTTATTTCATGGAGACATATGAAAAGTCACCACTCACTTATTTTATGTTGTGTATATACTACACCATTGAAATATTTTACCATTAATACCATTATTTTAAATGTATTGAAATATTAATTTTATATTACTATTTATTGGGCATTACGATTCACAAAATTAGAAATGTAGAAATGGATTTTTGTATAAAATTAACCTCATTGAGATATATGTTATGTTGTGAACCTTTATTCATTTTAGTGGTTTATATACATACCATTTTTTAATATCATTAATTTATTTATCCTCATATTATTTTAATGATTCACTTGATTTTATCCTTTTTTGGTGCTTATGATCATGGTTACCATTGTGGTAATTGTTTTATGTTAAAACACCATCTTTTATTTGGATTATTTATGATTATTTCTCCAATGTTGAAATATTGTGATCTACATCTCAATAATTCTCAATGATTCTCTTATAATATAGTCACTTAGGATATATTAAATTATTTAGACCACTTTCCCACACATTGGTAACTAAACTAATTTATTAAATGTATTTTAGAAAATATGACGTTATTTATCTCTTCTTCTAAGGATCGTTTTTCTTATAAAAAAATATTTTATAAAAATATTTTCAAATTTATTTATGTTTTAAAAGGTTATTACCTTCTAAAACGAATGTATACTTTTCCCAAGAGGTTTTAAAATGAATTATAATTATTCCGTTACATGTTTTCATGTTTATTTTTATTGAAAATTATTTTCAAACTCTTTTAGGTTGTAAAAGATGACTTTCAATGAAATAATATTGTCTTAATAAAACATTACATGTGGTAACTAAAAAAAATTTCTCATCTTAAATGACATCCTATAATGTCAGCGTTGTTTTAATGATTTATGATTAAGGCATACCATTCTTATTCTTTCACTGAATGGTTCATTTTTATGATAAAAATATGTTTATGAAACCTATTTCTCTTCCATTGAGTATACCATGATTAAATTATTATGAAACCCATTTCTTGTTCTACAGGTTATACAATAACAGTTTTTTGAAATTCTTATGAAACCTATCTCAATAATACTAGTTATGATAAGATGAAATCATCATGAATCTTTTATAATGTCACAGTTTATGAACTGATAAATGAGTTATGATATTATGGAATACATATGTATGATTTTTATAATGTTATGAGCAATACATATATCTCCATCTAATTGATTAGATTAATATAGATGAATCATGAGTATATATGTTATTCATGAACCTTATTACAGGATCAAAATATTATTCAAAAACCAGTTTACATGTTCACAATGTTATGTGTGAACCTAATTAAATTATCAAAATGTTATTCATAAACCTGATTATATGTTCATCCTGTTATGAATGGACATTTATTTCATGTTTATAATGTTATGAGTGGACCTTATGTCATGTTCATGTATTTCTGTGATGGTTTGATAACAAGAATGTAAATTAATGAGTGAACAATATTCAATTTAAAAATGTTTATAATGTTGTAAGATGACATATATCCAATCATTCTATGTCTTATTCCAATGTATTATAAAATTGGATCATTTTATTTGATTTCTATATGATTTATGTCATGTGAACTTCTGATATTTATTTTAAGACTTGAGATTATGGTCTATGATATGTATGTAATTGTTTTCAAATATTATACTCCTATTTTAATAATCTTATATCATGTTATTGTTACAAATCTCCATTTTCATCCCTTAATAAGAACCTTATAACACCCTTTTTATGATTCAATTCCCCATATTATGAAAACAATTTTTAAGTAGGTTATATCTATGTTGAGTACTGAATGTGATTATCTTAGTTGTCAACATTGAATATATTTCACCAAATAATAATTTTTTGTACCTAGACTTCAAGGAGACCAAACTATTATGATCATCGCTTGATTGTTTTTGTATTATATTGAATATTCATTGAAAAATATGTAATAACAATGTTTGAGAAGATAGGGTCACAATATTTGGTATTAATGGAAATGATTTGTTTACCTTTTAAACTAGGATGATAAGAAATAAGTGAAATACATATAGATAATTCAATATATATTTATAGTTCTATGTATAAGTATAATTCTAATTATGATTTAGAGTATAAGGAAATTCTATGGAATTTTTTTATTGGATTGGGAATCTAGATTCCTAGAAATTACCTCCCTTTCAGGATGTTACAAGTGGATGTGGCTCTCGCACATAGTCACCTAGGGGTAATAACTTCAAAAATTTCACATTGAGAAATACTCAATCGTCAACAGGTTTAATACATTGTTACTTGATACAATCTCGTTTTCACACTCACATAGGATAATATTTGAAAATCCACAAACTCTATAGAAATCATCAAGAATTATTTTAATAGATGATGACAAAAATGACTTGGGATAAGCAAAAACTATCATATATTTGAAATAATGTGTCGTGATTAAGACATTTTAAGTGATTTATCAGGAATATATTGTTTTACTCTATGATTATTGTTGCTAACATACATTTTTTTTCTCTGGAGAGAACAAAAAATGAACTAGTTTAACATTAAATGGGGTGGAAAATTTTCTGTTGATATTTCAAATAGAATGATGAATAGAGTGAACAATTTAGTGATTATGAATAAATATTTATCATGGAACATGATTAACAATGTACACCTAGAGAAACAATTGTACAAATCATAAAATATAATGATAGAGATCACCGAGATTTCAATTAATGGATACCATAGATGAAAGATATTAACCATTCTATATGTTGAGAATTTGTAAGAAGTTCACAAGGGAATTTCTTAGAGGGATAATAATATGTATTTTGTGTGGGAAATAATGACATAATGTAACTAACTACATTGGAATAATGAAATGATTGGTTAATAAAGTATATGATTATAATAATCTCCCTAGGATATTATTGAGGATTTAATGTATGAATTGTATAATATATTAACATCATGAAAGTTTATTAATTAATGGGAAAACCACAAAATGAATCAACAAGGTTGTATGACTAATGGATTTCTTATTCTTGATTAAGATATTACAATGTCACATATGAAAAGAATAATTATTAAGGAATAATATTATGAAATATAGTTAATGTTGTATAAATAAAGTGTAATTTTTAATGATATTATTTATTGGAACTCAAACAATTATATTTTTATTAGTGTTATTTTTTGTATTATAATAATGAAACATTGATGGATTGTCTGACAGTAGGTTTTAATTAATGGATTTATAGAATATGTTAAATGGTACTGATGGTGTGTAAAATTAATCATATGGAAAGATGATATTTTGATTATGTGAATAGAAAACATAATGTATTCCTGATGTTGATTAAATGGTGATTAATTTTGATATGTAGATTATTGTTATGGATATTGGAATATAGAAAGAATTAATGAAATCATAACAGAAAAAGTATTTATTGAAAAAAATATGTTATCATAGATAGAGTTTGTGGCATTATTAGATCTATTTAATATTTTCAAGAATATATGGTTTTAATCAAGTAATGAGAAATCATGCATGTTTTCATTAATGGTTTATGGAAATTATGGTTTTCATCGAGCTTTAAAAGAATACATGATGATGGTATCCAGATGATTGGCATGTGAAAATAAATATCCATGTTTTGATATATGGATGATTAATTTTATATTTATTTTTTGAAATTAATGAAATTTTTTTATTTTTTTTATTTTAATCTTTTGGATGGTTCATACAAATAACAATTTATGAAATAGTTTATGTTGATATTTGGATGTGTTCTGAGATATTAGTGTATTGTTCCACCATTTCAATACATATGCATTAATTTTTTTAAATATTTTATTTTGATAATAATAACTAGTAGAATGATTGAATTTTAAATCTTTTACGGATCATATTTAGTGCTTTGGATTTGAAATATTCATCTATTAGTGTAAGAGATGAATATAAAATTGATCAAGAAACAAAAAAATATGAAAATATTCCTATGAAACTGAGTTAAATGAAGTATGTATGTTTTCAAATAATCTAAGTCTATATTTTAAATTAAATACTATACTATAGGAAAAATATCTTGAAAAAAAAAATTCATACAACATTCATTTTTTCTGAATAAAATTTTCCCATAACTCATCCTAGATATAGGGTATTTTTGATAACCTTATATAGATCACCAATTTTTTATGATCAATGATCCTTATCACTCCCTATATATGTGTTTCCATTTCATCCATGTCTAAATATTCAATACCAACATATGTTTTACTTTGTTTAAAAATATTTATGAGTTTCTTTTGGTAACCATTATGTTTCTAATATAACCTTTTTAAGAGAAGTTATATAATTCAATAATATGATATAGGTTTCAATGAAGGAATTTTAAAATGTTAAACCATTGATTAATGAGATGAATTTCAAGGGAAAATTTTATTTTGAGGGGTAGAATGTATGCAACAACCTAGAAATTTAGGATTCTAATAAATTTTTATTCAATGATTTATTAGATAACAAAAACCAAAAAATATATAACATAACATTAACAAAAAAGTTTTCATTAATAAAATATATTTTTTGTTTATAAATTTAGATAAAATATTACCTTCATTTAATTTTGGAATATTTTAGTGTATATTAATTCTTTTATATTGTTAATAACTCAAACCTAAATAAAACATAATTTACTACTAACTTTTATAAATTTAAATTGTAAAATCATTATTAAAATATATTATCTACGAAATATAAATATTAATTAACTTTGAATATAACCTTGTAAGGAATATAGTGAAACAAAAGTTCAATAATTTACAATATATATGTTATGGAACAAGAATTGAAATAAATAGTTATAAATTGTATAAATATGTAACCTTATAAAAATTGTATATAAAAAAATTACAATAAAATATTATAACTTATACAATATGATATTTACGATGCATATATATCCAGAACTCAATACCCAATCGGATAGTGATACATCAAATGTTATTAAACTATTTGCAACAATATAAAATTGTTAATAATATAATAATTAAAATGATAAATGGAATATGAAGATATATTTATAAAATTTTAGATATATAAAATAAAGGTGTTAAAAATAATGGTCTTATATAAATTAACAAACAAATGATTAATCGGACATGTAAAATAATAATAATAATATTATTATTATTAATGATAATAATAATGATTGATCGTATGAAAATTGAATAAATTATTTATGAAGGTTAAAATAGTAATGTAAATTCATGATATTATAAAAACATATAATATGAAAAACGTTTGAATCTTATTCCTTGGACCCCTACCAACAAAAAACTAGTCCCTGCAACCACTGCAAACAACCACTGACACCAGCTCGATCAACCCCTCAACTGTCGTCAATCGCAGACTATGCCACCATCGTAGGCTGTCATAGCCATCTAAAATGAACTTAGGCAATCATTTTAGTTTGTAGTTCAAGACTTCTCTAGCATGCCATCCAAGTCGTCAACCACATCTCCCTCAACATGGATATTCATCGACCTCACATGCAGGGCATGCTAACCCTTAAAAATGACACTCACAATCCATGCCCTATCAGACAAAAAAATTTCACCCTTGTCCTCTTCTCAAATCCTTCCAATCACTGAGGAAACTGTACTTGTTCAATTTTTTTTAAATTAAATCATTTATTAATTATTCCTTCAGAATATTCTAGCCTTATATATATATATATATGATCACTTATGAGAAAACCCTCTCCCCCATGTGAATAAGAGATTCCAAAGCCCGTTACCCTGTTTTCTTTCCTCCTTATTTTCATCAGTTTTAATCTAACTAGAATGTGGTAAAAGGTAGCTGATATCACACTGGATGGAACACAAATATTCTAAAGTCCATGCATTGACTGGGTGGGATGAATCCAAAATTTCTCTTTGCGTCTTCCTTCAATTTAACGCATGTAATGATAATTTTATATTTTAAAACTACTATTTCAAAATTATCATTATATATATACATATATTCTTATATTAGATAAAAATTTAGATTTTATTTTATGTGAATCTATATTTATCAATTCTATAATAACACAATTATTCAAGAGTCCATGTTTCAATTTTATCATAATATTAGTGTGTGTTATGCAATCATTCCAAATTTTTATTTTTTCCCAAGTATAAAACTACATGTATATATATATTGTATATTTTCATATTTTCAGACATATATATATATATAATATGCATGTATAATTTTTAATTGCTTTATATTAAAGTTTTATAATTAAAATCATTGATATATGTATGAATGTCGTTAAATTTTTATCAACAAAATATATTTAATTACTTATTATAATATAATTCATGTGATATAATTATTTCTAATACTCAAGATTCATGAAACTATTGTGTGCATGTCATACATTATTCTAATTATCTTTCATTTTTATACTCATTATGTATATATATATACTTGTATGTATGTATGTATTTATCTATAAATTTGTTCTAATTCGAAAGTTTATGATTTTGTTTGTATTGCATCTTCTTCAAATATTCTAATTAATAATGAATGTTATTTAAATTTATATAAGGGGAATATTTTATTATATATATATATATGTGTGTGTGTGTGTGTGTGTGTTTATATATATTTCTTTCCCTAATTACATTATGAAAAATTAATATCTAATTCATTTCAATACATGAAATCTTATAACTTATTATTTATCAATTAAAAAATTTAGAATTGTTTATCTTGAAAAAATTACTTTTGTAATTATTATATATCTTTTATAGTGTTTTTAATTAATATGTTATGATTATATTTACATTAACATATAATTTTTCATGAATTTAAAATTATATAAATGTGTATATTAATTGGGGAGTTATTTTTGGAAAATAGTAATTTTATAGTTACTAATATGTATGAATTTATCTTGTGTTCTTATTCTTTTTTGTCTCACAGATAAATGATAATTTTTCCTAATTATTGATATATTTTTTATTTTTTGTGAATAAAAAATCATTGTTTCTCTTATTTCATGTGAGAGGTTTATCCATGCATGTCATTATTTTATGCGTAAAACCAATAATGAAAATGAGTTTTTAATATTTTCATTTAAGAATGATTTTTTAAGATAATGTTTAACATTTTAATGAAAAGTAAATTTATGGGAAATTATAAAAGCATAAATTTTGATTATTTTTATTAATAGAACATGAAAAATATAAATGAAATGAGATTTGGTATTACCAAATCAATCATGATATTTCATTATAATGTTATGCATTATAAATTTATAAATTTCCATGTGTATTTAATGAATCATTATGTTTTCTAATCAAAAATCCCAGTGGAAATTGAATATATGTAAGGCAAGAAAAAAAATTATTAAAAATTGGGAACTTGGGTATTTTAAACAATAAGGGTATTTGAAGTGAACTCATTCATAAGGAATTTGGTGGGCCCAAGATAGCCTTCAATGTTTACGAAACCCAATTGATTTGCTTTAAAAATATTTCCTAGTAGTTTTTGAAAAACAACTATATTATTTTAAAGAATTTGCAAAGTGTATGTATTTTCTAAAGAAATATAAAGGACTCAAAACCATAACTATTTTTTT
The DNA here is from genome assembly GCA_963277665.1 of Viscum album. Taxonomy (NCBI): domain Eukaryota; kingdom Viridiplantae; phylum Streptophyta; class Magnoliopsida; order Santalales; family Viscaceae; genus Viscum; species Viscum album. The sequence continues at coordinate 1,150,223,843 of OY728148.1, forward strand.
AGGACATAAATAATTTATAAAAGAGTAAATAGTTTCAAAGAATATGTTTATATGTTTTCAAAGGTGAATAATTTTTCAAATGAATTTTAAAAATCAGGTTTTCAATGAATTGTCAAAAAGTTATTACATTTTTTAATGTCTTTTAAAAATTATGTTTTCAAAATTATTATTATTTTCAAAATAATATCTAATGTGTTTTCCAAAGATATATATTTATAAAAATATTAATCATTGTTATTTTTAAAAACTACTTTTAGACATATTTAATAAATTTATTTTAAAAATATATTTTTAAAAGTATTTTTCAAAAGGTATAGGTATTTTTAAAAAGGGTTTTCACTAGATTTTCAAATACCCCCTACTAGGAAACTTTTCACAGCCTATTATTTTATATTTCATTTTTAGGGTCATATAGACCTTTCAAGGAGTTTACCTCAATAAGAAGATAGCATGAGAAAAGCTTAATCACGTCATTTTTTTTACAATTTTAAAAATTATAATATGTAAAAGTGGAAATTTTACCTGAAATACTAAACCAAAAAACATCCTCAATTATCAATGTTTTTTATGTTTTTCATTTACATTTTACAAATATATATATATACAATTGTTACGTATCGAATCCAGAAGTGCTGGTCTTGGGCTCTACAATGTCAAATCCTAGGATTTTGTGAAATATGTTTTTAAATTAATTTAATCAATTTCATATTTTTTATTTCACTTAACTCTTATTTTATCTTGTATTATATGAAACACTGATTGTGTCTTACATGGCACTTAACTATATGTTTATTGTTCATTGCACACAACACTTTGTTTGGAATCATTTACATGTAACACTAATTTTTGTTTTGATGACATAAAACACTGAGTTTGGATGCCGTCACTTATAAAAATGATTTTATCTTATGCTACTTGCAACACTATGTTTGTCTTGTGACACACACAATACCGATTTCAGATTGGGTTATGTGAAATACTCAGTTTAAAGAAAACATTATATAATAGTAAAATATTATTATTAAACATCAACATTATCACCTAGTTGTTGGAATAGTTATTATGAGTAGGATTTACTAAATTATAAAAATATATGGTTTACACATTAATAAATAATTAATTACTTAGTGAAAAATTAATTATAATTTAAAATTAATACCTTTAAAATATAAAGTAAATCATTTTTTGAAAAACTGTTTTTTTGCACATAATGTAGTTTTCACTAAATAAACTCAATCGTTAACTTATTGTGAATTATTTTAATTAAATTTATATATTATATATTAAATTATTTGTTTAAAATTCGTCGTATGTGTTTTCTAGACAATAGATAATAATAAAACTATTTTTATGCCTAAACCTATATATTCTAAAAAAGAGTTTGGTTTCCTTCAGTGATCCAATTAGAAAATTAGAATTTTCAAATTTTAGAAAACACATATTGGAAATTATTAATATAATTTTTGAAACCATAATATATAAAATATCATTGAGTAAATGTTTTCTATTTTTCTAAAATATTTAATATTTATATAAGTACTCAATAATACAAAATTCTAATTGAATACATCATTTTTATTTAAAATATTTATAAAGATAAATTATATTTTAAATTGGTTTTCAAGTAAAATTACATCAATTCATTATTTAAATATATATATATATCTAATTTAGGTTATTGTAATTACTTCCATATAGATATCGTATGTAAGAATTTATAATCTTTTGAACACATTCTCCTTGAGAACTCTATTTCTCATCGCGCCTACATGATTAATATTAAATTAACATTTCATATTTATATGAATGGAATTTTTAATTTTATTGGATATTTTGGAAAATAATTATTTATAATATATAATAATTTAAAATTAATTTTTTACAATGATGATTAATGAGAATCCATAAACTATTTTGTGGTAATTATTGTTAAAATAGTTTTTTTCACATTACATGTATTTGAATTAAAATTAATTCTTCACACACAGATGAATTTTATTTTATAAAATAAATTTAATATTTTTAAATAATTAGGTATATAATTTATTATAATTAACATTTTAGTTTTACTCATAAATGATAAATTACATAGGTATATAACGAGATTCAACTTACCATGATAAAAAAACTAAAAGGGTAAATTTGGGTAAGCATAAATACTATTAAATAATATGAACCAAAATGTATTTATTTTCTTTGTTTGAGGTTTTTTATCAACTAAATTTTCCACCCACTACATTATTTATATATTTTTTAGTCATATGTGGAATTAGAGACCTCTCAATAGGGAATAGTTTTGTGTATTTAAAGATATTCCACTCCTCTAGAATTATATATGGGAATTCATACACCTCAGTTATTCTCACCTCTCAAGACATTTGTCATTGAAAACCCCAAAGATAATATCTAATCAAATTCCATACATTAATAAAAGAATCATTTTTTGGATTACAAAATATCCTTGTATTGATTTTAGTGAAATCCTAAATAGGGTACCCAAAGAAGAGGTAACATTCATAAACGAGCATTTTATATTATTTATTCCTTCGAAACCATAAATTATTATTATACCATTATGATATTAAAACCTCATAAAATTACATATAATGTTTTTTATGTTAAATTAATTACCTACAACAATCATCCTTCGATCAAATGTGTTACCAAATTATCGTTTGTATGTATGGAGGACTACAACCTTACGAACTAATGCCACTCATTTTTCCATTCCCACAACCCAAAGATTGAAATAATTATGAATTTATTGTTTATATATTATATTTATAATAAATTTATTCTTATGGAATTATTTTATCATTCATACCTTCATTCTCCCCATTTTTTTAAAATGATAACAATGATCTTGTGTAAGGTTGACTACCACCTGGCGAAGCTATGTGATTCATTAGAAATTTACCTAAAACCTAATAAAGCTGTATTTATTTTAAAGATATAATATATAAGAAGTAATAATTATTTAATAATTATATTATATCATTTATCCTTTATTAATTCTATATATTAAAAAATGAAAATTGTTTTCTGGCATACATACGACCTACCGTCACTAAGAATGGTGAATTTAATTTTTTAAACAATAAAATTTAACAGATTACTATAAAAATATAAATAAATGGAATATATATTATTTTTATTTCATCTCTAAAATTATTTAGTTTATTAAAGAATTATTGAATAAATAAGTCCACAAATAACAAGTCAAATCATACATGAAAGGAAAAGCACTTATTTTCTGAAACATGATATTAACAAGGAATTATTAAAAATGTGTAATAAAATGTCATGGTAAAACCATATATAGTATTATATTTATTAGTATGTTTATATAATAATTTATAATGAACCTATATTTATATTACATAAGGTTTTAATTTCTATTAAACAATTCAAGTCTTAAGGTAAGGTATTTCTAGTCTCTCTTTTATTGTTGGAAGACATTTGAAAATTAATTACCCTTTTTTAATGTATATACTACCCCTTTAACATGTTTTATAAATAATAACAATATTTTATGATATTTAATGTCAATTTTTTTTATTCATTACAAGGTATTACAAATCAAAATATTACAAATGATTCAATGGATTTCTTACTCAAGTTTCCGGTATTTAGACCTATATTATGTTATACACCTATATTGATTTTTTGATTTCTATATATAGACGCTTTGACATGTGATTTAATGAATTATTTTATCCTTATTATATTTTTTTTTATTTTCAATTTATCAATTCATGGAGAGTGCGATTAAAGGTTACTAAAGTGGTAATGATATTATGTTATAATCACATCATTTATTGGGATTGTTTTTTATCAAGACACCAATGTTGAATTCTCATGATATAACTCTCAATAATTCTCATCAATTTTCATATAATATGGTAATTATTGATCTTTTAAAGTTATAGTATAATTTTTACACTCTTGTTTCCTAACAATAATTGATAAAATGATTTTATAAATATCCTATATTTTTCTCTATTTGGATGGAAATATTTTCTCATTAAAAACCATATTTTCTATAAAAAATACAAATTTTTTATGTTTTAAAAGTGTTTATTTATCCAAAATGGATATTTTTCTCAATAAATGATTTAAATTATTTTTTATGATTCCATTATAATTTATTATGATTTTTCAAAAAGAAATTTATTTTTAAACTATTTAATGTTTTATAAAAACATTTCTAAGAACATAAATTTTTATAATGAAACAATCAAAGTAATCATTAAAAATAATTGTATATCTTATAATACATACTTTGTTGTTTCTTATGTTATTATATGTTAATATCCATGTATATAATTCTTATTATTTTTTAATGGTTAATTCTAATGATTAAAAGATGATTTTGAATCCTGTCTCAATTCTATGATATGTACCGTGATTAAATTCCCATGAAACCCACTTCTTGTTCAATGGGTTTTTTAATATGAAATAATTAAATGATTATGAAAAATATATCTTTTCTTATGTTTATGAAAAGATTAATTGTTTATGAAACCCATTTCATCTCATAGATTATGATATTATGAATTCTTTATGATGTTGTGGCACAACTTTTTATGATTTTAATTATATGAAGGGTGGGAACTATATCTCCCTTCAATGAATTTGGGAAATATGTATAACTCAACAATGTATATTTTAAATATGAACTTTTTTGCAACATTAAAATGTTATTCATGAAAGTCACTACATTTTCACAATGTTATATGTTAACCTGATTATATGTTCACAATTTTATGTGCGAACCTGGTTACATGTTCAAAGTGATATGTGTGTCATTCTTGTTCAAAATGTTTTTCATGGACATATTTTCAGGTCCATTTTTTATGTGGGGTACAAATTTCATTTTCATAACTTAATGAGTGAAACTATTTAAATTTATTCATGTTTTCAAGGTTAAAATCTAATGTGCATGTTACAATTCTATTAATTATTCCAATGTTTTTCTATCATGACTCATACTCTATGATTTAATTATGATTCATATTCTATGAACAATAAATATTTTATCAATAACTAATTATTATCAACTTTGATAAGGAGGTTTTGGTTTTTAAAATTTTATTCTAAATATTTATTACCCATATGTTCATGTTATGATTACGTACCTCCCATGTTTACACTTACTGAGCATTGGTACTCAATTTTATTATGATTCCATACCTTATGTTATTAATAATGGTTTTAAGTTGGTTATTTCTATAAATATTAACAAATAGGATGAATTTTTTTTGATACATATATTATCATTCAAGAAAATTGAGGATTATGCACCTAGTCTCCCCAATAACTAAACTATGATTGTCCTAAAATGTTGGTTTTTTAATGTATTGATTATTGATTTAAAAACATGTAAATATATGTTTTATATTTATAGGTTTATAAAGGATTGAAAAATATTTAACCATGGTTTTCCTCATTTTTTAATTATGGTATGGATTGAGTTTCAGGAATAAGATTCGTTATGTGATAATCATAAGATAAATTATGTGGATTCCATAAGATTCCTTCTATGATGAGCATTTGATACCTTATGTATTATTCCTATGAATCCATCATCGATTTATGTTATTATGATAAAATATCTTACATCAATGATCCCAAAATTTGACTAATCTATTCCTGATATAGTTAGCATACATTTCCCGCATTGCTCACCATGAAGATGATAGATTAGAAACCAAGATTACCAAGATTTCCAACATTCTTGAATGAATCAACCCCTCACAATGAAGGTCATCACCCTTCCAAGTTAGTGAGGTATGAAATTATGTGATGTAAATATTAATATGTTATCTATAATTGGATTCTATAGAATGTGTTAAATATATGAGAGATCCTCATACTAGTCAGTGATATCCTCATAGAGAGGGTCCAACCTCCCACCATCCTACTTTGATAACAAGTTCATGTAATCATCACACTAGTGGTGATGTTTCCACCATCCATTATAAATATTGAATATGCTACTATTATCAATGACAAAAACATGAGAATGAATCCACGAAATGATCCTAGTCAAAATCATTAAAGAAATATGTTCATATAATAAAGGACTTTCTCATGATATAGATTACTTTTTTTTATATTCTTACCTCATTGAATCATATTTCATGGAATTACACATGATGTTTTCTCCATCAATAATTATTCCTCTATTTATTTATATATCTTATTGTCATGAATTTCTCTTAAGAAATTATCTTCATCTTGCACCAAGTCATGTAATTCACTGTGTAGTGTTCCTACTTCTCAAATTCTATAAAAAAATTGGATTTCATTACATATACAAATAACATCACTTCATGATATTAATATTAATTATGCATAAGGAAATCATAATCTCAATTATTTATCTTTGAAACCAATCACTTGAATACTTACTTGCTCAATAAATATACTTTGTTTTGATAGCATTATGACTAGAAAATAGTCGTCATATTTATCGCTATTGGGATATCATATTTCATCTATCCAAATAACATTATATAAGAAATATATTATGCCTCCTTATGAAAAGATTAAAATACTATGAAATCTATACTGGTGGAATATTACATGTGATATTAAATAATAATTTGTATCCAAATATATATAATTTATTCACCAGAATATAATATACATCACTTGTGTGTTCTGTGACTTTGTAAATGATCACTCCGGTGGAATCCCAATTTCTTTCTCAATTAATATAACAAGGCATAGTGTATATATTGACATTTCCATTTTTATATGAATATTATAATATATTATATTTAAATAAAATGAATACGGTACATTAATGAGTTCTTGATAATACTATGAATCATAGGGAGACCACTCCATTACTTATTCAAATTCTTATGAATATCAAGGAAAACATGTTGATAATTCTACATATCAGAAGAATAATCCCCAGAATATTTTTAGGTTATATAATTTATAGAAATAGGTCACATAATCTTTTTATAACACATATTTATTTATGTATGGTTTTCATTTTTCATTGTCAAATGACACAAAACAGAACATCTTCTATAAAACTTCTTCAAAGCTCTCCAAAATATCTTTAAATATCCATAGAACTTATCTGTCCACTCTATCCTTTCTTAAACACATGAAATTATTTTTATATGACATCCAATAAACATTAATAATAACTATACAACTTACATTGGTTTATATTGCATATAAGTTATTTTTAGATTGTTTAAATGGACATTCATTGCCTAAACATACTTCAAATCTTCCTTAGGCATCATCCATGTATTTGTTTCATAAGATATGGGAATCATGGACAATAAAATATAAAAATATTAAATAGAAATGATAATATTATGTATTCATTGTAGATATATAATATTTAATAGAAACATAATACTCCATCAAACACAGCTACCATTAAATACTCAAAACAGTAGAAGTTGATTTTTCAAATGAACCATAATGAGTAAACTTCACACATCAATGATATTTTCTAGACATTGACAATAGAATAATCATCGTGTAATGTTAGAAGTTAATCATTCACTCTTTTTACCTTAACCATTTTTGAATATATATCTGATATAATATTTAATGGAACAACCTTAATTGATTATTCCACCATACTAGAAATCTTTTATAGAATGAATTTAATATGAGGGAACTTCAATCCTCAAGTATTAAAATTCTATTATGTCCTCTCAACTCTAAAAAATTGATTTATTTTCATAAAAATACCAATATTATTTATCCACATAAGTGTGTGATAAACATTTATTCCATTATATTCTTCTTTAACACGTATTAATATTAGGTTAATACACTACCATTTTAAAAACAATTAATACGACTTCGTATCAATTGGGTTCAATAATCATTCACTATGGATTTTTTTTCATTATCAATATTGAAGTTCCTTGTCAAAATGTTTTCTTCTATTTTATTTTGAATCTTCGTATTATTAAATATAATCACATTGATACTAGATGTAGGGTGGAATAATTTAACTTAAATCTATATACCATCAATGATACAAATATAAATCTATGCAGTATATATTTTTTTAGAAAAAGAGACGAGATAATTTAGTAAACAATGAAAACTATGACCAAAGATTAATATAATTCAATTTAAATAATAATTTCATATGAATTGATGTAATAAATCTGCATGTTTATCCAACTAATTAAAATAGTCTCATGATGTTTTAAAATAGAATAATTTCTCTCATTTAAGTACATAGATTAAAAAAATTTCAAAAAAAATTACAGGTTTAAAATTTTAAATTATCCCCCGAACATATAAATATATCTTTATTTTCATGCCATTTCCTAGATAAATTTCACCCATTTAACATCAAAATTGAAACTTGTAAAATATTTATGATATAATATTCATAAATATATAATCAATGAAATCATTTCAATAATATTCAAGAATTCATGATATTCTTGAAATATTATCTTCTATGAGCTTACTCAAATAGACACCCTAAATGAATATAGTTTTGTTTAACTTTATCATGGTTGATCCATTTATCAATTATAATATTTATGATATAAAATATTGTCTTCACCCCCAAGATGGTCACTTCAAGCATGCCTAGAGTAGTTTCTCCATCTTGAAATTTTTTTCAATTTCTCCCATTAATCATTTATCAAATTGAATCCCCACACATCGAAACAAAAAACACAGTGTATATGGGAATAAGGTGTAACTCATTTTTCTATTATTAAGATAAAAGTATTGATTTAAGACAAGATACAATGTTAATTCCAAGTCTATGTTTGGGTGAACTCCTCATGATTAAAATTTTGATTTTTCATCATTCTTTTCATTTTTATAGAAATATCTTCATTTATTCTTTACATACTTCATTGTGTGATACTTTATTCATTGCGTATGCTGAAAAATATAATTCATATTGTACTAGTTATTATAGCGTCTTTAATATCTCCACTTGGGTTGGTAGAATGGTCAATGTATTCTTTGAATATTTTTTAGATTTCTTGCACCTCTATTACTACAAAACCGACCTTTAACAATTCTAATATAATCTTTTATCAATGATGTAAAAATGATAACTACCATAGAAAAATTAAAAGATTTTGGTTTTCCCTACACTATAATAGTGATAATAAATGGGTCCTTTATCAATGGTAAAAAGGAACTAAATTTTTTTGATTTCATTACCGATTTTGAATGCCCTGATAAAAAACCACATTTTCATCTATATTATTTGGCACTGTTAATGGTTTCCTTTATTAGTGTGTTTAGATGTGTTGATTTTGGAGGTCCTCTATTAGAATTTTTAAAATCACTGACCAAGGGACCCATCATTAGTGTATTTGGATGTTCTGATCAAGGGAACCTTTATCAGAGCATTTGGAAGCATTAATGAAGTGTCCCTTGATCCCTGCATCAAAAAACACTAATTAATTAGGATACTATAGTGTTGTACTAAATGTATAGCACAATGAAGTGAGAGAAACTAAATATCAAAAATAATTATTCATAAGAATTAATATATATTGTAAATTAAATAAAATTTGAAACAAAAATACACGAAAAACACTATATTATAGATATTTACAAAAAATATATATATATATAATACATGATTATGTACAAATTATAATAGGAATTCAAAAACATTAGTGTTCCATGTTTTCCCCATGACCCTCAATCCTGCTATTAACAAAAACAACCCCATATCGAGAAAAATATTGAACATGTGTAAGAAAAAAAATCCAATGATACTAATACTATAAAAAATAATTTCAACATATATTATTAATTTTAAACTAAACCCTGAATCGTTCCACAAATAGTATCATTCTGATTGAGTTATGTTTAGTCCTTGCATGTCAAATAATTTTTTATTCATATCCATGAATTATCACTAAAAAATGCAAAAAAAAATATGCATATGATAAAAATGGTGATTATATTAATTAAGTAATAGTAGACATAAGGATGAAAAACAATCTACATTCATTTTATTGGTCCTGGCGATGAGATGCGTGTTGTGAAAGCTCCCAGTCGGTGTATTGTGTCACTGAGAGGGGGAGGGATGAATTAATGATAATCTATTTTGTTTATGTTTCTTTTTAATTGAAAAAACCTTTACCTCCTATAATTATTAAATTCCATTATGAAAACAATTCAATACACACATCCACTAGAACACAGTGATTTATTTTTTTCAATATTAAATAAGAATAGAAACATCCTTGGTATTGTTTGGAAATGATTCAATACTATAAAATCCACTAGAAAACAATCCTTAGCATACAACAAGAAGGATATATCCTTACACTTGTGTAGCACTATGAAACAATCCCACTACTATGTCTGCACCCCATTAGCACAAATAGGGTAAAACAATAGTTATGTAACAACTCTTGTTACCTGATCTTCTTTTTAATTCAAAATAAATGCATTTAATTGAAATAAAGTTTTTTACATTCTTACCGAAAAAAAGGTAAGAACTAATAAGAATTTGTTAAAAAATATGCTTAAAAGACAAGTCTGATATTCCCAATCCAATTATTCTAAGTGTGATTCTTTCAATACAATTCTTAAAATTTTATTTTCTAATAAAATACAATAGAAATGAATTGACAACACTTACATCTGTGAGTTTGATAAAACACAATATGTTAAATCCTTAGTTCAAAAGTATTCAATATAGAAATGACCAGTATGGAAAATCTTTTTGCAATTAATTCATCTTGATACCAAAATTAGATGAATATAATTGAAAACTGGAATATGATGATCCACTGAGTATGATGAATCCTTAATATTATAATCACCCTAATACAATGTTATGATCTTTTCATCTTCCCTGAATAAATTTTTTCAATAAAAAACAAAATAGTTTCACATTATCTTATTGAAAAATAATATGTTCTATCTCTATTACGGTGAATACTACCTGTGGTCATAATGTACAAAGTACTTCTCCTTTTATTGGTGACCCTCGAAAGGATTGGCCGGGAATCCCAAAAATGATTCCCACTAAAACAAATTCACCCATATTTCAATTTACCCAAAAATATCAAATTAATTTTGACTTCATCAAAGCTTCTTGAAACTTCTCGATTCAATGTCAAAATTCATCTCCTTCTTTGGACATTAATTTGAATCGAATATATGATTTCAATACATCATCCCAATTTTCTCCATATGATTTCTTAAATAGAAATATCTATATGAATTGAAAACAAATGTATGAAGAAATGGATACCATTTTGATTCGCTGAATATTTTTCTCAGAAATGATTTGAAAAAAATAATTCATTTTAATGTACAACCCCCATTGATAATTCATTCAAAAATCTTCTTCTCCTTTTTTTCTTATCCTACATGAGATTCAAGACTCCATCTTTTCATCTTCTTTTGATCCAGTTAGAGACCTAGAATGTTATTCAACCCTTTTGAAATGGTTGACTATATTGTTGATCTCATTTTCCCCTTCTATTCACTTAACCATGTTATTAAAAAATTCATTCACAAATCATTGTTTTTATAATGAATTTCTTTCATGAAATTACATTAATTTTAGAACACCATTATCATCGTCAGACTTGAATTGGAATGTATCACTACTTTCCATTCATTCCAGCTTCATTATTTTCTTCCCAACCCGACAATGATCTATTATAAATAAAATTGATCAGGCTACTATCATCCTACATATGATCATTCTGGATATGATTATCCTAGATACGATTTTCTAGGATACAATATTTTCTATGTACGATCATTCTGAAAAAAATCGACAACATCTCTTACTCTTCTATCAGCAAAACCTTTTCAATCAGCACCACCTTTTAAATCTGCAACTAATTTTCAATTCAAAACCACTTTTCAATCGGTTCCACTTTATCAATCGGCACCTCTTATCAATAAAAACTACATTTTCAATTAGCAACACTATTCAATTATCACCACCTTTTCAATCAATTCAACTTTTTAAAACATAATCATGTTTTAAAACAACACCTCCTTTTAAAACATCACCTAATTTTGAAATAGAACCTTGATTTAAAAACAAAAACATGTTTTAAAACAAAATGATCTTTCAAAACAACACCTCCTCTTGAATTTGTAGAATATATTACTTTTTATTCTCTTGAATATGATTGTTTTGAAAAATAATCGGTGTCACTGATCTCTTTCGGTCACACAGATAAAAAAAATCTGGATATGATCTTTTTTCGATCGACAACATATCTTCCACTCCCCCTTTATTCCATCCTTATTGCATCACAAGTTCTCGATTCAACTTATAATTTATAGGAAAAAAAATTTGGAAAAACATCATCATAATTAGAATGTTGCGGTCATCCTGACTATCATACTTCATAAAAACTAAAAATTATTCCACATCGGTTCTAGAGTGAATCTGATGATAATTACTTCCAGAAAGATGTATTCACATTAATTCCAAATCTGAGCTAAGTCCAATCAAATAATTTACCTCTAGAACATCTTCTTATCATTATTATGTATTTTCATAGTGGGTATGATTCAATTGAAAACACTAGTCCTATTGTTTTCAAAACATTGATATAATTCACTTGAAAACATCGATTCGATTCTTTAGAAAAAAATACTCATTATGATATTTTCGATAAAAAAAAGTTAGGTGATTTCCAAATACCTTCTGTGATAAAAAATACAACACTTGACTGAAAAACACCTTTATCGTCAGCTTTGCCACAAAAATACTCCCTTTTTATTTTTTCTTCGACCATGTGTCATAAATCACTGAACATTATATCCTCATGAAATTGATCAACTATTAAAAATTATAATACTATGTTACATAACTTATTGTTGGAAACACAAATCATTAACATCAAACCCATGATTTAAAAAATAAGTGATTATGACGACATCTTCATCTTTCATCATCATCTCTTCTTCAACATCATTTGAATACAAATCAAATTATATCTTACAAATAATCCAACAGATAGTAATAATTTTTCACTCACAAAACCATGTTGAATTCATAGCATAATCACAAATCTATATTTTATGCAATAGATTTATGAAAAAAAATAAAATTCTCCCCATTAACAATACAATCCAAAGGTATAATGGGAGAGGGGACCAAAACACCTAACTCAGACATGAACAGAAATAGGTTGGACACCCATGTTCATTATCAAGTTAGAAAATGATTCCTCCATCAAAGGTTTTTTGAATATATCATTAACTTTTTTCAATGTCGGAACATATTTCATCTTCAATTCATTCTTCTCTGCATTCTCTCTGATGAAATGATATTTGATATTAGTATGTTTTGAAGGATAAATTTGTACTACATTCATGCTGAGATTGTTTGTTCTTTGATTTTCACAACCCAAGAGGAAGGGTAACATCACATAACCAAGTAAATCCTCCAATTGTGTTTCCATCCACATAATTTGAGTAGTGCCTTGAGTGGAAGAAACATACTCAGCTTCAGTTTTCCTAAGATTTACTAAATTATATTTTCTAGAATACCATCAATCACAATTATTCCCCAAAAAGAATACTCCACCAAATGTGGATCTTCTATCATAAAAATTACCTTCCCAATTTGTATCCAAATACCCAAAATGATCAGTACAATCAGAGCATCAATACCAGATTCCAATTTATATTTTTTTCACTAATGTACCTAAGAATTATTTTCAAGAACTATGAAGTGATTCTTTTAGAGCACTATAAAGTCTTTCACATATGGTAACATCATACACAATGTTTGGTCTTGAGGTAGTCTAATACAATATTCCTCCAATCATCTTCTAATACTCATTCTGATCCACTTCTTTTCCATCATTATCCTTACTCAGCTTTGTTCCCACTAAAATGTGTTTTTAAACTGGTTTTTAATTTTCCCTGATGAACCACTATATATTTTCATTAGCATAATTTTCTTGAGAGAGAAAAATGTATTCTTTCTTTTGATGATTTGTAATCCAAGAATGTATTTCATCTTCCATATGATAGTCATTTTAAATATCTTCTTTATCTCATAAGAAAATATTTCACAACTTCTTTCATCATTTCTAGAAAATATAATATCATCAACATAAATAATTACAGTAAGGGGATACTTTTTACATTCTTTGATATACAGATTGTTATCAAATATTCCTTTCATGAAATTAATATTCCATAAGAAAGTATTCAATATATAATACCATGCCCTCAGATCTTGTTTTATAACATACATGGATATCATAAATAATAACACATAATTATCATATTTCCAAACAATAAAACCACAAGTTTTTTTAATATATACTTCCTCTTCAAGATCATCATTCTAGAATGTAGATTTTACATCTATTTGATATGTCTTGAATCCCTGTTGTGCAGAAATAGCAAGACATATTCTATATTCTTCCAATCTAGCCACTGAACAAAAGGTTTCATGGAAATACATTCCTTCAATCTGCGAATACCCTTTGTAAACTAATCATGGTTTGTTTATTATAAACTTTAATTCTTCATTCATCTTGTTCTTGAAAATACATTTTTTGTTAATAAGGTTTTTGGTTTTTTGTATTCGGTATGAGTTCCAATGTATTATTTTTTCTAATATGATCCAATTCAACATTCATGGAATGAACCCATTTTGGATGCTCAATGGTATATTTTACATCATTCGGCTCTAAATTTGAATACATAGAAGTACGGTTAATTTCATTTGTTTTCTCTTTGTTTGAACCTTCTGATGTTGATGACCGACTATATTATAATCATCCCCCTTCTTATTTAGCATGGGATGGGTTTTTTCAAGAATCTTCCTTCAACACATGAAATAGATATGTATGATTCTTCTTCTTGATAGGGAATAAAATTGTTTGTATCCTTATCAGAATTGATTTCATCAACATTCTCAGATTCCATGTCCACCCGAACATATTTTTCTTTATCAGAAATCTAAATTACATTCACAAAAAGTTAATGAACAATTAATTTGTGTTTATTTGTTGAGGAATTTATATCCTTTTCCTTCTAGAGCATATCCATGAAAGATTCCATCTTATCCTTTCTACTCAAACTTTCTATATATTCCACCTTTCTTCATTATAATGAATGGACTCTTGAAAACCATCAAGTGTATCAAACATGGTATTTTCCATAAAACAATTAATATGGATTCATACCTAATTGAGGCCTATATAAACAACAGTTTTGAATATAAACAGACGTACTCATGGATTTCCTCCAAAATTAAGGATAAGTTCCACATTCAAGAAACATGGATCATCGCATTTCCACTGAGCTTTTATTCTTTCTTTCAGCAACCCCATTTTGTTGGGGATTATATGTGGAATTATAATCAATAATAATTCCATACTTCTCAATGTAGTCTTTAGACTCATCATTTCAATATTGACCATAATTATTAGTTTTCATCCTCTTTAAATAATACTCACAATCCTTTTCTACTTTTCTTCTGAAATGTTTAAACATTTTCAAATCATCTGATTTATGTTTCATATAAATGACATAAGTAATTTGGGTAAAATCATCATCAAAATTAATGCATTACTTATCTCTATTTTCCTATTATTTTATCATTGGACACTATATATCATAATCAATCTGCTCTAGGGGTTGTTTTGAACAAATATCTACATTCTTATGTATCACAATTGTAATATTTACTTTTTTTAAGATAGTGCAGCACAAATATCTTCTTCATAGAAAATTAGGAAGTAACAAAAACTATCACATTTGTAAAACTGGTTCATGTTTATTTGGAACATGTGTCCCATCATTTAATGCCACAATTCATTCTCTTCAATTAAACTCATGTAACAATTGATTTGTATTTGACCAATCTGAAACAAATTCCCTTTTGTGCATTGGCCCCTTATTAAAATCTTCCCGTAATCTTCACTTTTCACAACTAAACCATATTTCTTGAAGACATCATTGTTACACTCATCTCACAATTGTGAAACACTCAGAAAATTGTGTTTCATCCGATAAACATACAATATTCGCATGGATTCCATCTTTTCATTTCCAATGATGGATGATGCAACAGATTTAATTTTCAAGGATTAATAATTCCCAAAGATACTATAATTCGAATGGAATCACATAGAGTGGCCTTTTCAAACCCTCAACAACTAGTAATCCCCATCCCATGAAGAGTTCATCAGGAGTAGCCCTAGCGAGGAAAGAGAATTGGCCAGCCGAGATGACAGAGCATCACATAGGGTAACAGTCCTATAAATGTTGGTTCGACACAAAAATCGGTCGGCTAGGTGGTCTGCTCCCTTAATATCACATAGTAAGATAGCGGCTAACCTGGAAAGGTGAATGGAACAAAGGAGGCGAAAATTCCCCAAGAGAAATCTCCCAATAAACGAACCCCTTACCACACCGATCACCATTTTTATGGTCCCCGACCTTGCACCAAAACACCACCACCGAAGCGACACATCATTTCCAAATATAATTGTTCTTTTTTGAAAATCTTCCACATTATACAATAGTTTCATGTATCATGTCATATGATAATTTCACCCACTATCATGTATCCAGGGTCATTCTCTTAAAGTGGCATTCAATATAGTTTAAAAAAAAGATTATTTTCTATTTTATTTTCTTTCATCACTTCCGGATCTTGATAATTGGTAATAATCTTTTTTTTTATTGAAATAAAACAAGAAATCATTTTTTATGATTTCAATGTTTTTCACACCTTTCACGAACAGTTAATAGGGGCAGGAACCTATTTTTAATCATCACTGCATTGTTTTCAGATTTCATGACAAAAACGTTTTTAGACTTTCCCTTTGAGTAGATTGACTCTTCCTGAATATAATCCTTCCATATCCAATTGGATAATATGAAGGATTTTGGTTAAACCAACACATATATTTAGTGTGCCTGAATCCCCCATACTACTAGGAATACCGATAGAAAGAGTATTTGTATCTGAAACCTCTATACTGATCAAAATTGTAAATATATTTCTCATCCTCCAACTTTATTTTATTTTCTAATCCATCAAAGATTCCATTATAAATCAGATTATTATTCTTCTTTTCATCCTTAAAAGAATCATAATTAAATTAAGTTAACTAATGTTCAATAAAAATGATATAGTTTAAATATGCATCAAAACCCATCTAAAATTTATTAGTTGATCAGATTACAACAATTGCCTCATCTTAAATTTGAATCCATTTCATTTTTGAGGTATTTTGGTTGAGATTGTATTTATTATAATGTAATATTTCATGAAATTCAAAAAGATCCTCTCATCTCGGTTATAAAAGGGACTTACTGCTACGCATCACATTGAAGAAACAATATTAACCATGACGTACGTATTTCCATTATAAAAATTCCTAGAAACATTATAGTTTTTTTAATCTCAAAACAAAATCTTCAGTGTCATTAAGGGGATATTTTGATGGATATCATCGTAGAATATATAATCTCATGACTGACTCTTTCAATATTGTTTCTTCTTATACTTACTATTCAGGTGTTGATTGCATTATAAAGTAAAAAATGCAATATAAAATATATTATTATATTTTAGAATGATTATTTACAATAATATTACTCTTTTTATTCATACAATGAAAAATGAAAGTACCCCTCATGTGTAATTACACCATAACGTCTCTACGTAGTGGTGTAATACGGTTTTCATCACTAAAATACATGAAAGAGTATCATGTTGGAAAAATAGTTATTTAATACTATTATAACATGATATTGATTCTAGAAAAAAAAATATTCAATCCGCATCCTTACCTTTTACTATTAAGAGATTGATATCGTCACTCGTGTGTGTGTACGACCTACAATCTCCAAAACATGAAGTGATCTATTCTCCCTATTCACCAATCAAGAATGATTATATAAATGTATATAATAAATATATATTATATATATTACCATATTATTATACTATTAATGATTGAACTATAACTTTTTCTTAATAATATAGTCTTATAAGAGAAAAAATTATAAGAAAATAATTCAGTTAACACTCAAAGGAAGAGTAATAATGAAATATTACTGACAAATAGTTTATAATGTGATCATATATGAAAAGATTAATATTAATATGGGTTTTAATATGTTTGTAACATTATTTTAACCATTTTACAGGAGGTTCAATTACATATGATGGAAACCAGACATAAGGTAAATGTTAATTCCACAATATCATTATTATTATGATTGTTTATTTGTAAGCATCTGTTGGGAAATATATTTATTCCATGTTAATGTTTCTAAAAAATGTATAAAAAAATATTTTTACTATTATTCTACTATTTTTAAAATTACGTGATTCCTTAATTATTTGATTCTTCACCTATAATATTACTTTTTAAATTGTTCATCATTTTAGGAAAAAGAAACAAAATCAATGAAGATAAGATATTTCCTTCAAGAATAAATTTCAAATGATCCCTCTAAATTATTTTCCATCTAAGAAAACATTATAATTAATTCTGATGATTTACTATGTATATGATTAAATATTAACAATATTAGTATATGTATTATCGCTTTCTTATTATGATGGAATGATATTATGGAAACCCATTTCATTTCTATGGCTTATGTTATGTTTAAATGATTTTTATGTATCCCATTTCATTTCATGTGTTCTGATATGATATATGATTTATGTTATTATAGAACATATATGTATGATTTCATTATGAGATTGATGGAACCTTCATACCCCTCCAATTAAATAGGTAATTATTTATATCTCATTAGTTACACAATGTTGGAACAAGGAATGAAGAGTGTTCAAAAAAAGGACATTGTCTACTAAGATGGTATTGGGAGTGAAACTTGACTACTAATATGGTCATGGGAATAAACCATGGCTACAAAGAATATATTGGGGTTAACCCATTCTATTAATATGGCCCTAGAAGTGATTTCTTAATGACTATGAAAATAATTTTATATTCTTACATGTCTACCCCAAATTTCATGTCTTATTCCTCTATAATGATTTCATGGATTATGTGATTTATTTCCTTATGATTCATGACTTATGAACTACCAATATTTAAGATATTATTGTTATTTATGATCATTGATGTGTAGCATTGATATTTTATTTTCATGGTCTTGTTCACAAACATGTATGCTCATTATTATTTTTTTTATTTATACAATGTTTACTCATAGTGAGAATCTGAGATCACCCCTTATTTTATTTCCTTTCCCCCAATTTATGTAGATATGTATTATGTTTTCGGTGTATAAGAAGGGTTCTAGTTAAGAATAACCAAGTAAGAGGTAATGTAGATCACTTATGGACTAGATTTTATGTAACCTTGTTTCCAAAGGCACAAGGCTAGTATGGTCAATGGGTGTCTATTTATGAAGTGTTTCATGTAATTACCAAATGCGACGTAATTATAATGTATAAAACGGAGAGTTATATTAGAATTATTATCATCCAATATAAAATCCATAGGAATAAATTTGTATGATTCCACAACATCGATTGTTTACCATTAGCCCACAATAGTTCTAATCTGAATGGATATGAGGAAGGTTAACTCTAATTTCAATTAGTTCATGATGGTCCCTATAAAAGTATAAGTACCTATTGGGGGTTTACAATAAATATGATTTTTAGTTTTTATTTTTTCAGTTCCCATGTGACATGGTCATATTCCTGGTCAATTAAAAAAAATTAGCATGGATTTATAAAATTCTAATTTAGGATTATTTGTTAGATATATTGATTCATCAACCAGGAATTTTTTAGTTTTCTAATTTAATTTCCCACAACAATGCTGTGATATCGTCTAGGGATATATCTATGGAAGGGGTCGTCGATGGTGGAACTGAAATCAACGGTCATTAGAGGACAACATTTCAACTTTCCCTATTATATTAAGAGAGTCATACTCCTCAATCATAGCATATTGATCTACACCACCACCAATTTTCATGATTGAAGTAAGAGATATTTGGAATATAAAATATGGCCTATAGTTTTCTATATCCTAATAGAATCAGGAAATTCATTAACATAATAAATAAAAAATAATAATGGAAGGAAAGTTTAAGGATCATTCTCACTTTTAATATAAGGTTAATTTGATTAGATTCCCATTCTTCAATCAAATCCACTTAGGTCCTTAACATATTAAATTTTTTCTTTGAATAGTGTGCCATTTCTTTACTATAATGTATTAAGGCCCTACTTTTCTAAAGATAAAAGTTCACATCATTGGAACAGTCAACCAAAAGGATTATATTCCGTGATGACTTTATCCCACACCCTATGATATTTCTCTCTTTCTTCTAAAGAGAATATCATTCCGTGTTAGATGAAAAGCCACCCCTCTATGTGTATGATTCTCATCATGCCAACTGTAAGGTTGTGTATGCAATAATAGATGGATGGGGAGTCAGCCTCAGGTAATTAATCACCCATCTCGTCAATGGGGTAGTATATGTATTCATGGACCATTTCCACAATATTTTCTATGACTATATCTTCATAATTTAGGTGATAAGAAATTTTTCTATAGAATATATTTCTCTAGGATGCACTATTGTTTTCAACTCTTTCATTTCCTCCTTGATCTCAGATGTTGAAGGTTCTTTTTGTTGAGGCTCAAAGTTGAATACATCCCCACTATGATTAAAGTATATCCTATAATATGAATATTCATTCAAAATACTTATCTTTTATTTATCATATGGTATGACAAACCAAAATCACGTGTCCTTCAGTTTGATCATCATCAAAAAATGGTGAGAAACCATGAGATTCATTTCTTCTCACATGGTACTAAGCTGATCTATTAAATAATCATGGACACAATGAAATATCTAGGTAAAAATTAAAGGGTATTTTATTTCTCATATTTGTGCCAAAATCGAACAGAATAAAATTTTTAAAGGGTGAAAATAATGAATAGGGCCTTTCCCAAATGACTATATACAAGAATTTTATGTTAGCAATCCAATATTGGAATTTCCTAATTAAGAAATTTTCTTCTAGATAGCTGGTTTTCCATCATGATTGTTTTAAAATATAACTCTATAATGAAATTTCTTCACAGTATGAAGATATATTCTAATTAATATGTAAAGAGATGATACCAGATACATGAGTTATTCCACTCTAGTAATAACCATCCACCCCCTTGATTTTAATTCCCTCCTACGAAAATTAGCCAGTACATTCCTGAGGTGCCATGAGACATGAGGGATAGACAGGTCCTCGACCATTTCTTCTTTGAGTCTTATAATGTTGACATTATAAATTTTTGATCCAATTAACTAAAAGGGAAATCAATGGTTAATATATGTCCTTTATTTATATTTAACATTATTATTTTTAATAATTCATTGTCTAGTGGATTCTTTTATTTTTACAATGTGGAATAAAAATGGAAGAATTCAACTTACATGTCTACCAAAATTGGAGTTCCACAATAATTTATTCATGTCCCACCTCCAGAATAAAATAGGCTTTGAACTATGTGATGGTTTTGGTGTCATAAATACTATATAATCCAAACAATCTCATACAACACAATAACTCAAAATACTTTTTGAGATTCAGCGTAGTTATGATAAACACAAAAAAGTTGATACCACAATCCATGCTGAAGAAAACACTAAATTTGAAAAACCAAAGTTATTCTAAACCTAACATATTTATCTTCATTGACCAATATGACACAAATACATAGTGGTGTGTGTTCTCTACATTCATTTGTATTCCCTCTTAAAAAATCAAGGGTAATAACCCATAGTATATCGTTCATAATTTTTTGGTTCTCAAATCAAATTTCCATTCGATGATATGTTTATGGTAATCATCTTTTAGTGAATGATTATCTAGATAATAGGATAAAAATTTGATCCGATTTTTGGAATGGATACATTGTTCAAAAATATGAACACATAAATGGATAATTCTTATGGCAGTAAATTGAATCTAAGGACCTCCTATATTGGAATCTTGGTTAGCCATCTAATCCCCCCCACCACATTAGAATCATCTGTAACTTATTATAGAGTTATCTTTTTCTAAAAAAAATTTGATAATGATATTAATTTAAAAAAAAATCAAATATATCATTTTATGGAAGGACACATAGGCAACAATTGTGACTTCCCATGAGGACACCATGTGAATTGTGTGGTTGACCACATGGACCTAATTGTGGACTAAGTGAGAAGAATGAACTCAAATGTATAGTAAGATGTGAATGCGTTTCTGGGATTAATGCAAGAACCATGGGGTCACCACATTCACCACAAGATTTCCATGCGACAAAATCTATACAAATAACAACTTAATGAGATTAAATATGTATTCGATTCATTTGTCAGGTGATAATTTTTTCTATTGTTGTTCTCTATGTTCTATAGATAGAAAATATTTAAATGTGAGAGAACCTACCAAAATATATAATAGGTCAATCTTCTATGGAGCACATGAAAAATATACAGTATTTTCTAATTATTTTAAATCACCTCCTTGTCATTCTAATCAAACTCAATTCTTAATGGGAATATTTTGTGTCCTGTGAATTCAAATAAAAAAATAACTAGAATCAAAATAATCAAAATCAAAAAGTGATGTACATTAATATTAATTTTGAGTAGTATTATAACTATATGATTTACCTAGAACCACGATGGGGCCAACCCAACATAGTATCACATCCAAATGGTGTCACTATGATGAAACCAATATCATAGAGAAAACAACTCAATGTCGCCATCTTCACAGTGTCGGAGCATCCTTTTTTGTACACCATGTAGGGAATTTTTTATGAGGTTATGGGTGGGGTCATGGACATGCCATGGAAATAACAAAACCCCATGACCTTTCTAACCATGTTATGTTCATGATCACATGAAGTGTCTGACCTCATTCAGTAACTCTGGTGATTATAACCACGTCTTGTTATTACACTATTGACTTACTTAATCGTACATAACTATTATGGTGGCTAGATGATTCCTTTATGTTTACACCAATATCAGAAAACCAATTACTAAGGGTCACCTAAATATACCCCATTCCATTCCAAAAAATACAACTTAAGATGAATATTTGAGAGGATAGAATATGTATATATGGTCCAAGAGTTTACAATTTTGAGACTTTTTTCTCTCACGATTCAATGGGTAATCTAAAAAAACCAAAAAAGAATAAATTTATATGATCTATTGATGAATAATCCATGTGGTAACCACATGAAGAATATAATAAAAAGTCTAACCAGGTGTGTCCATCTATGGAGTTGACCACGTGAGGCCTAGCCCACCAAACTTGTATATGTAGGGCCATTTAGTGAGCAAACATTGTGGAAGATTCTCCTTAACTCTGAACATAAGAAGCCCACTCACAAGAAGAGTCCATATTTTAAATTCATGAGGTATTTATGGCTATGTCAACCTCACATGTTCCAGACTATTTGGCCTACTATAATAGTTTCAATCTACCAACTCCAACATTCTCTTGGATTTCTAATTTTTTTCATTCCAATAAAGAAGACCACGATGTATTCATACGAAAAATATAAAAACCCCATAGAGGCTAGCATAATTCCTCCTTTAAAGATACTGGACATATATTATCAGGGAAATCAACACACATGTGATCCCCTTCAATCTTATATTCCATTGATAAATATAATCTCATGATTTTTTTTTCGAAAATGATAAGTCCCGTAAGGAAAAAATTTATTATATTCCATTGAAATTAAGGGCCTCAATTATGAGGACACCTGAAAGATATCTCATATTTAATATAGCTTAACTAAGTGAATCCATGAAAAAAAATAAATTATACTAGGGGCTTTGTTAATGCAGAACCCCTAACAATGTTCCACTAATACATGGCATCATATCTAGGTGTATGTCCAGAATTCTAGATTAATGATGGATTTCTACTCCACCCAATGGTATATGATCCCAACGACAATCCTACTAGGTGTATTCCCCAATCCTTCACATCTATACATGAGTCCCTTATCAGGTATGTCCTCTGATGATAACTATAATTCATATAGGACAAAATACATTCCTGAGTAATATTTCTTCATGAAAGTATATTTAAGAGGGATATATTTTCACAATACCATTGTGCCTCAAGATTTATCTACCATTATATCCTAATTCTCAAACTAATAAAGACTCATGTAGGCATAATGATTTTTTTAATCATTAAATTATCTTAATTGAGAAAATTTTAAATATCTTTGAAGAAAAATGTGAAACAACAATAAAAAACTTCAATTTTACATGACATTAAATTTCATGGTCAAACATGTTATGTAACACTAAACTTTTTCACTCCAAAAATGTACTATTTAATTCATATTTATATAGGATAGGCAAGTCACCTATTTGAGTTTCAATCCCAAAATCCAATAAATTCATCTTTTGAATGTGATAAACTCTTAATGATATAACTGAAGGTACCATGGTAGCAGAGAAAGTCAGTGGGCCCCCGATTTTAAAGAAGATTGTCCCCGAGATGATGAAAGATGTCGTCTCTAGCAATCCTAGACCTGGTACAATCTGACTATGGCACATATATTAAATATAACAAAAAATAAAAATTGAAAACATACCTTTTGTGATATGATCCCTCACTTTATATCATCTTGTCGTCGATTATCCGTACTCAAAGGATACAAAGAAGAATCCCTATAGATAATTCACATGAACTTCTAATGTCTACTAGAGTGTCGATCACATAATTTTGGGTGATAGTGTGGTCATGTGATGATATATTTGATTCCGTGACGATCACTACATCAATGTTATTATAATGCAACTATATAAGATTGATCTGATCACTCGTATTGAGAGTGTCACTCTCCGGAAAGTGGGATTGGAGAGAGAGGCTCTAATGTACTCACCATGAATAGTCACAAGCGAGAGCTTCTCTCCGCCATTAAATAGTGGATGTTAAAAATACCCATAATTGTTACAAAACCCCCAATAATTTAACATTGACTAAATAAATATTTATTATGAATTAAAATGTTTCAGATATACTATTAATATTTTATCACATATCTGGAATATATATTAAATATTTAATGTGATAAAACAGAGTCATTAACATCACTCGTAACTTCGGATTAAAATTCAATGAACCATTAATACTAATATAATAATTATTTTATTAATATTATTAAACACATTTAAATATCATGTAAATAATATTGGTAGATGAATTCATCTTAATTAATCTCCACTTGAATAACAATGAATTTATTTATTCTTCTATGATCGATGACACGGATGACACTCAAACCTCATGGTCGTGCCCACCATTTCTTATTTACAAATACAATATTATAGGGTAGATTATTGAATATGCAATTTGGTGTGACCATGTGGTCCCTTATCTTGAAATAATTTAATAGTATCCAATGACTGAAATAGGATTCTAAAAACCTAGCAAGGCACATAGAGTGATAATAAAATTAATAGCAATGATAACCAACATATGGACACGTACTGTGTAATATAATATCTTTTCCATTATATTCCTCATATATTATGACACACGCTGATGTAATCATTCTCAATTGATTTATTTTTTGTTTGTCAATATTGATAGATTTATACTCAAATTCCATGGCCATGGACTTATGAAGGAACTACACTCCATCCCAACTAGTCCTAAGAAATATTTCTCTATAAACATGTGTTCTAAAAATCCAATCATGATCATTGAAGTAATATATCACCACCAATGAAACATCCAACACAAGATACCTCACCATTGTTTAATTATCTTTTCCTTTTCCTTAAATTATTTTACATGATCAAAATGACCACATTTTCAATGATCTCCCATCAAGTGACCAATACAAATGTCTGTAGATTGCAATAGCCATTGACAACCAAAACATCTGTTATTCTTATTGGTGGGTATGTCCCCTTGATGTCAATAACAAATATCACTAAGCATGAACATAATGAGAATTTTTCTCAATGTTCATGAACCCCTATCACCTAATAGTCAAACATCAAATACAACCAACCAGTATGATGTATCTAGACCATATGAACTTTGTTTTATATTCATTTCCTAGTATCTTGAGGTCCTTTTTATCGCATGGAATCTTCTATAACCTTTTGATATGATAATTAATCCATGGAAATTTCCATTTCAATCTTTGATAATGAAAATTGTACAATATATTGATAATAATACATCATCTATATCTAATTTTATCAATGATATAGTCGTCAAAATCATGGGTTAGTTCGGTCTAGGGTACCCACTATTACACAACTCAAACATTCCCGGGATCAGTATTTTTAACCCTTCATGTTATACATCACAAGATTAAAATATTTTTCAACTATGTCAAAACATTTGATAATGGGTATACCACATTTCTGTTGAATGGCTATTATACTATGTGCGACCTCACCTCCTTGAGTAAATTTCTCAATAGGTTTCACCATCGAGTATATCCATTTGTTCAATTTTAAAATCCTAACATCAATCCAAGTACATGTAAAAAAATTACAATTATAATAAATCATTACTTGGTAGGTGTGATTAAAAGAACATTAAAAAAAATTCAATTAATAAATACTTCTTAGCTTACCCAGAAGCTGTAATGAACTCACTAATTGTAGGTTTGGTTACCAATACATTTTATGATATTATCTCCATAAACACATTATCCTAA
Organism: Viscum album; assembly: GCA_963277665.1. Classification (NCBI taxonomy): domain Eukaryota; kingdom Viridiplantae; phylum Streptophyta; class Magnoliopsida; order Santalales; family Viscaceae; genus Viscum; species Viscum album. The sequence goes on from OY728148.1 coordinate 1,150,250,560, forward strand.
CTGTGATACTATATCAAATTGATCAAAATGAAGACAATTGTGTGTCCCACCATAATAAGTATCTCTTCTTCTAAATATACCAAGAATATATCCATTGTACGTGATAAAGTACTATTGGATAGTTCTAACTAATTCAGTTCCATATCTCTTGGATATAACTGATATTTTCCTACCCTAAATTTTATGTTGGCAATATCATGTTTTATACATATCATGGAATACGGGATTTACCAATCTCTAAAGAGTATGTAATTTCAACACACTAGATTAATCTCCCCCCATTTACCATACATATCAACTCTTAAATATTTATTCAAAGTGTCAATGGATAGAATTCTATCTCGAATTGTTTTCACTTTTATTTTTCAATAACATTTTTGTATATAAATAATTTAATATGTCTAGGATACCATTAGATATACATTTGTAGATCTTGTTCCCTAGAACTTTTGTTTCTACATTAATTAAATTTTTATAAAAATTCTTTTTTCCTGGTCATAACTAACTATAAGACCAATATCTATTTCACATATGTTACCAAACATATTATAAATGAAACTATAGTCCTCCCACTGACCTCTTGTAAACACATTGTGTCGATTCATTCCAAATTAATGATATATGATCTTGTTTCTTACAATCATCCTTAACTGGATTAGAGTAGCATTCACACATTATTGGAATTATGTCATGTGATCATTCCATTTAGTTGATCCATATATACAAATTCCAAAATTAGTGGTCCAGATATCCAATTCTTAATATTATGATCATATAAATTAGAAATAATAAGTAATATTATAATGTATTTTTGAATGAAAACATAGTATTGCCAATTATTATTTATTGATATCTCACTTAAACCATACATTTAATGCCTCACTTGAATACCCACAAATGTATTCAAAATTTTAATCCCCATTTCACATTAACCAATGGAATCCATTATTGAATTTTAATTGATCTTTCTAATCATATATTTTTTCCATATACTGTTTACTTGTAGGAAATAATATTCATAATAAATAATTTATCACTATAAATATGTTGTGTAAAATTTCCACAATGTTACTTCACAGTATGTGTATCTAGAACATTCCTCTTCTAGGAGATCTTCTAAAACTTGTTCCTATGACTACCATTTTTCTATCATTAGCACTGATGAAAACTAGGTCAATTTGTCTCCCACTATATAAAATAGAGAGGTCCACCCTTGTATATAAATATACTCTATTTCATTATTATTTATTTAAATCTTAGGTATTTCGGCAATATCATAAGATACAATTAGGATTACTAAATTAGATGAACATTTTGTTTTTCTTGATGTAAGTTTTTTTATGTCTTAACAATCTCTTTGTATATAAAAACATTTCTTATGACATAATGGATTTCTATAATACTATGAGTCATATGTTATCTTGTATAGTTGTTTCACGGTTATGGGATTTTTTTTAATAACTTCTTGAAATATAATGGATGTTTCTACAAGTTTCAATATTGATATTACTTACATAATGACTCTAATGTGAAAAATGTTGATTTACGAATAGCTCCATGAAATATATTCTTTATCATTTTTAACATTTATTAATCACCATAAATCCTCATTATAAACATCATTGACATGATATGGATAATATAATGTTCATTTTGGAAATATTCCTCACTATAATCTATTGATCAATGGATTCTTGGTAGTGTAATTCTTTGACATTTCATCCCAAAGAAACTCATATCTTCTAACCATGAAAATAGAATACATTATTTTCGTATTTCCTAATTACATAATGGAATCATAAGAAGTATATTTACTACTAGTTACCCTTGTAACATATCACACTTTATTTCTGAATGTATTCTAAATGATTTGTGACATACCATTATTTTTAAAGGTTTCCATTCCCAAACTAAATATGCATATACATCAAAGATGAAATTATGTGTCAGTTAATATGAATATCAAAGAGACATAGATTTATGGTAATAATAATCATGAATAATGAGGCATGACAGAGCATGATAATCATAAAAGAAACATGGGAATTGTGGAATATACTTAAAACACAACATCATAAAAATAGTTCAATGATAACTAAAAATTCCAAATGATTGATAACATCCCATAAAGGAATCATTTTTAATATCTTTCCCAACATGACATCTTAAAATACTGAGAAATACCCATGCATTGGAGCGCTATATAATTCTGGGTGCACCCATGACATTCATTTAATTCTCATTCTTAAGTGTGCTACATAGATCCCAGAACATGGATTACTTCATCATCATATTTTCCTACATTATAATGGAGTATGGAATAAATAAATTTATGTACCATGTAAAATAAGTATAAGTGTATAATGGTGATGACCCTTGATAGGAAATGGGTGTGGTATTATCTACCCAATTATTTTTGCATGTAAAATCATGGGGATATTTTGGTAGTATAATAGCATAACAGAAAAAATATTAAAATGGGTTGAGGAGATAGAACGGGGTAAATCACCATTTAGAAGTCAAATGTGATGTTGTAGGGATATGGAAAGACATATAACAACAATATGAATCTTAATATATAAGGCATAAAATAGTAAATAAACATTAAAAAAGAGGAGAATGAGAGGGTCCATTACATGAGTGTGTGACACCAAATGCTTTGGAAGAGCTTCTTTAGAGATTTAAGGAACCATGGGAGGACTCCAGAGGGGGTTGGGAAGAGTAGGGATGTTCTGAATGAATTTAGGGTGAAGATAAATGGGATAATGGGTGGAATTATAATGAAACTGAGTGGGTACATCCATATTATTTCCCAAAAATATGTGTTTTTCACAATAAAAAATAAACAAACACACAAACCTAGTTATAGATTTTCACCTAGTTTCTACAATATAGGGTTGGTCGTCATTAATATATACATCCACGGGTCGAACATAATAAAATAATACCTTTGCTGATTTGGAAGTGATTCATGCTCTTAATGAAATAATTTTAAAATTTTAATTTATAATAATGGTTTTAGAGGATTCATAATTGATTTATAAAATTAATGAAATAAACATAAAATCAAATTATTTTAAAGTTAAAACATATATTTGTTTTTTAAGGCATTTATAATATTTATTATATCACTTTTGGTTCAATATGAATTCATAATGCACATCATATATTTAAATGATATTTAATTTCTACCATAAATTTAGACTATCATAGAAAATTAAAAAAAATATTTATTTCATAATTTTTAAATTATAATTCCAAAAAAAATATAGATTATATCAAAAGAAATTTATAAATATTTTTATTTTCACTTTTCAAAATGAATCAAAATTTATTGACAAATGTTGGAATTTTTTATGACTATAACAGATTTCAAACACTTATAAAAATTATATTTTCAATATAAAAAATATATGATCAATTATATTAAATAAAAAGAATTTAATTATAACATTTTATTAAAATATTTTTTATTTCCAAAAATCCATAAATTCATCAAAATAAATTCCTTATCTGAATTTTAATATTACCCAAAACTAACATTTTTTTTCTTGTATCAATATCAAAATCATGTATAATTTAAAAATAATAAGATGAAAATATATCCATTATTCTATGAAAAAGAAATTAAATAGTCATATTTCTAGGGTCTCAATATATATCGCTTTAATAGCATAGAAAATTTCATAACGGTATGGTGTGAGATGATGAGACATTCATGAGGTGGTTCGAAAAAAATGGTCTAGAACTTGACCTCGATGATAAAAAACTTCACTCATAAACAGTTTCACTCCTATATAAGTTTTTGAATCTTAGCAGGGGATTGGTCAAGAAAAAATCCCATATATTCTATTTTCAATGTTTTTAATTTCTCATGTATTATTTTTAGATATTATAGGGATTATTTTCGAGACCAGACATTAAGATGACATCCGATTCAGAGACCTGGGGTGCCCAAAATAAAAGTTTGAAATACATTAAATAGCATGAATGAATAGTTTTCAGGAAAATTTTAAATAACTAATGAACAGGGGCTTTGTTTAGAAATATGAGGGCTTTGTGGAGTTCAGAATATAGGTTTTACCCAGTGTATGACATAATCTTTGTCGACATGTGTTGTTTGTGAAAAAATCATCAAGAGAATAATTAAATTAAATACATTAAATAATTAATTTATTATTATTATTTTTATGTAGAGAAAAATTTATCTCTTTTTAGTATACAAAAAATTAATTTTTCTCATGTTTGGACCCAAAAATTTTGAGATTCAGACAAAATGATGGAGTGGTTTTTTTTTTGCGAACGATGACAGATTGGGATCAAATCATGGATCATCTTACCAACAAAGTCCATGGATCTATTCAATGATGAATAAATAGTAGTTTTTTCAATATTTAATAGAAACTCTGGGTAGGATATTTAACATCATGATTTTTCCACCTCATTATTCAATCCAAGGAAAATAACGATCAATTCCCTAAAAGAGATTAGTCTATACAACATAAAAAATTTATGTTTTTGGAATTTGTTTTATTGTTAGTTCTAATTTATCCACTTTTTTTGTCCTCTTCTTTTACAACATATTGAGCAACAATGAACAATGGTTAAGGTTCATTCTTGTAACGACCCGAAATATGGAATAAATATTGTTTCCTAATTTTGTGTGTTGTTTTATTTTATACTCAACAAAAAAGTTTCATTTGGTAACATTAGTATAAATAAAATGAGACTGTTGGGTTTTGACTATTATATGACCATTAGTCAGTATGACCGTTGGAAACTAAATGTTGCGATTATTGTCTCTAAATACAAGTGATTTTGGTTAATTAATATAGAAAGAAGATTCGATGGCCTCATCCAGTAGTCTCGGGCCAATAGAAGCCCATCTAATCGAATATATGAAGGTGGTAGCACCACTAGGCTTTTCTATGGACCAAACCCAAGCCTAACTTCATCGTGTGAAGATAGAACGGAATCGAATCTGTGAGAACTTCCTACTGATAGAAATTACTACTCGTGCAATGTTGGTCGAGCCTCCCTCGAATTCTCTAAACTTAGTACACCTTAGACTTATGTCCTATGTTGGGGTTATAAGTGGCTATGTAAGGAGATCGTAACTGATTTGTGTAATCCTTTGAGATAAAAAAAATTGTGTTTTCTTCTTATGATGAAGTATGTGAATTTTCATATGTCCGGATAAATGTTGGATGTATATTATTGATGAATTTGAAAAAAAAATGATATTTTAAAATATTTTTGTAAACCTTAAATAATTATTGATACGTAATGATTTTAAAAAAATGGTATTCTAAAAATGTGTTCAGTAAGAAATTTGGATTCTAATAAGATCATCTTAATTTTTGGTCAATAGTAATTTATGAATAGTGGTTTTATGGTTAGGATTAGTAATGTGACCAAATGGATTAGTAATATCACTTAACAAACGTATTAATATATTACAGGAACCTGGATTAAGTAATTTGATTCAATAAAATAGGTAAATAAATGTTTTAGAAATTATTAGTCAATTTTTAGGTTTTTTCGGGTGAATAGTTTTTATTAATTAAATATTAAATTTAAAATATTTATAAATTTATTTTTATAAAATGGACATTATTTTTGAATTCAGAACATTGATATTATGTTAAGGTAATTGTTGGGGATTTTTATGACAAAAATGAATTTTCGGTGAATAGTGTTTTTATTTAGAAATTAAATTAAAAATATTTAGAAAATTATATTTATAAAATAGAGTTCATTTTTGAAATCAACGCATCGATATTTGGTTAAGGTAAAGTTTTGGGATTTTTCTGAGAAAGTTGAATTTTTGGTGAATAGTGAAAATACAGTTTTTAAGTTTCGGGTGTTTAATGACATCATTAAATGATGTATTAAGTATGTAATCAAAATGGTAGACTTATTAATCGTAGGTTAAGGCATGAGGTGTCCCAAGTGGCCAATACCGTGGGCAAATACCATGGGCAAGCCCATCGTTTTTCGAAAACCACCAATGAGGTGTCCCTTGGCCATTAATGCATTGTCCCCTCAATTTCTCTATAAATACCCACCCTTTCCTCATTTAGTTTTCACTCCCAACTCTCCCCCCAATGAAGCTCTGGTATCATTACCTCCCACTGAGTCCTCCCAAGGTGCCCCCAATCCCTCAAGGTCCCAACCTTTGAGTTTTAATAGTTGCGTTTTAAGGTAAGGGATCCTACCTCTCTCTTTCTTTCCAAGTACTCTCTTTTATGTCATTTATTTTATACTCCATGTTCTTATGTTTAGGATGTTATTTTATATTAAACGTACTATCCTTTTCATGTTCATATTATGAGATCTCCCCTCTTTCTCTCATCATTTCATTTTATTAATGTTTAAGTGGCGTTGTTAGGCTGCCAAATTTTTAAGGGATTCTTTCCCCCTTCTAATTTTCACGATCTATTTTCATGCCAAGTCTTTAATGTTCCTTTTTATTATGTTGCTTTATGATCTCTATATCTATCATACTTATCTTTTATTTTCATATGATGAGAGAGCCTATTTTATCTCGTCATTTTTTTGATGTTTTAAGTGACCCAGTTAGGCTGCAGAATTTTCATAAGAGAAATCTTATTTTTGTCTTCCTTTCAAGTTTTTCATTTCATATGGTATGTCCTTAAAATTTTATTACCATGTTCTTATATCATTTATATCGTATACCTCTACTGTTTTATGGATCATTTATGAGTTGGTGACCCATGTCCCCTCTCTTTTCAGTGTTTTCTAAAACCCTGTATCATAGCCGTTATGCTGTAGAATTTTCGTCTCAAAATGTCTTTCTATTTTTCTCAAATTCTTTTGTTTTATTAAGTGAATACTCAACGATATTTATTCTACAGGGGTATTAACATATATATCAAAATTTTCTAATTTAATTCTGGGATTTACATACATGAGACCCTCTTTCCTTTTTCTGTGGGTTTAAGTTGACATAAAGATCACGTCTTTAAAGAAGTTTTTAAGATGTTATGATTATGAAATGAAACCCATTTCTTTTATGATATATGGGTTATTTATGAAATTTTTGATGATGATATATGTGGGTCACATGATAATAAAGGAAAATTTACGGGTGCGCCCTGATAGTGCTCCAATGCATTGGGTAAAGACTTAATCTCTAGATATGACCATTTTTAACAATATCTTGGTAAATAACCTTGGTAATTTTTAATGACACCTTGGGGAGGGACCTTTGTGAAATTGAAATTATTGTCTAAGTTAAATGTTGTAGCCACATCTTCAAGTTATGAAATACATTATTTTTATTATGATATGCCTCATTATTTCTTTCTCATGCATTAAAGTTCTTATTCATGACTTTATTGATGTATCTCAAGTTCACATGTTAAATGTTTCCCTTATTTCTCTTGCTGGGCATTCTACTCACCCTTTCATTTGATGTATGTCCCCAAGTTATGAGATGCAGTAATGAACCTTGGATGAACATAAGGAGAAGCCTTCCAAGTGTTTAAGAATAATGTTTTATGTTTTCATGTATTATGTTCCTGTTTTCCAAGACACTAATCCTTAAAGATCCTCGATTTTTTTGTAATGAAAGTTAATTTGATAAAAAGGCAGGATGTTATAGTTGGTATCAAATGAAGGTTTAGTTATTTGTGGAAATTAGGATATGAAAACATTAGGCAGAACCCTATAGAAAAGTTAAATATAGGAAATCTTCCTTGTATTTTGGTGAGTATTGAGTAAGTGGTTTATCAAGAAAATACATCCATGTCTAGATACGAGCAGGTAGAGGTGGCTCTGGCACAGATGTACATAGGGGTAAAACCCAAAAACACTGCTTTAGCTAGACTCGATCGAAAACCGGTACACGACAACAGGCTTTGTTGCACTCTTGGTTACGACACTCCTAGGGGATATGCTTTGGTAAATTCATAAGCTTAGTATGAACCATTATTAAAGGAACAATGATATAATAAAATAAATATTCACATAAGAAGATATGATCATGGATAACCTAGATTGGAATCTAGGGGATCACAAGTTAGGATATAATTTTCATCTACAATTTTATCCTCCTATGCTTAACATTTCCTTTTTATGATTATTGGCTAAGTATTTAAGCCCCCTAATTAAATTTTATTTTCTTACTTAATGGTAGGAAATGGAAGAACATGCACCATCAACCAATATGATAGGAAATGTGATTATTTCCCTATTAATGTGATAGAGATGACGAGATATCAAGTTAAACAAATTGGGATTATGCGAAACCAGCTATCAAAAATCACAATTAACAATTGGTACCAAGTTGAATACCCAAATTCATCAAGAAAGAAGAAGATGAAGTCTCTAATAGGTTCATGTGATGAAGTTGATAAGGGAATGAAGACCCAATTTCCATTTTGAAAAATGTGTGGGAAGAGGCACCTAGAAGAATGTCACTAAGGAACCGGGAGATGTTTTAAGTGTGGGGTGATAGGGCATAAAGTAGTATATTTCTTAAAAAAATGGATAATTTGATAAATAGATATAAGGTTCGATATAATGCACCTTATACTTTTCAATGTCATAAATGTGGAGAAGTTGGACATTATCCAAGGAAATTCTCTCTTGGAAGGAATGAGAAGCATGATGAGCATCAAAAATATTCATGGAAAAGGGAACAATGCAAGTCCTATGCTGAGATGGATGATGATGACTAAGGTACATGCAACTTCTTCACAATAATTGTCTATGTCATGTTGTATTTTAGTTCGTGATCTATGAGCATATCTTTAATGTTTTCTAAGAACATCGAGTCACTAACTAAGATGGTTTTATATCATTAAGGAAAACATCTATTTTCATGTACCACATGTTGATGTTGTGAAGCCGTTCTTCCTACAAAAAGAGATGATTATGGGATTAAAAGATGATTATTATTTTTGAAGATGTTCATATGATCGAGGTAAATAAATTACTACAGTATTTTATTCGAGGACTAAAGTTTGACTTATATTTTGGTGAATCGATGAATTTAAGGTGATCATATAGTAATTTAGCTTACTTATGGAAATGATTAACCAATCTTGGGTAAAATATGTTGAGGTTAGTTACTTTTTTTATAAGATGTTAGGAGTGGTTGATGTTGTTTGGAGATGAAAGATAATGATTATCTTGGAAGACTATGTTATCAAATCCTTCTTGTATTTGGGTTTCAATATTAGTTTGGGTTTCTTATGAATTGTAAGGAAAGTTATTTATGGAATGTTCTATTATGATATTTGGGAGTACCGTGGAATTTTGAAGATTTAAAAGTAGTTTCCCTTCCTATGGGGTTCTTTCTTTTTGAAGAGTTGATTTATCTTACCCTTTATGTTTTTGGGATAAATGTTTAGAGATAGATAGTTATTATTTTGTGGATTAAGTGATTATCTAGAAGACGATTCTTGTGATTTGATGAGACCAAGTAGTTTCGAATGCTCTTTTTTGGAGAAATTATTAGTCTAGGTGAAAACATTTTAAGGGATGAAACACTACTTGAAGGTAAATATATTTCCTTGTGTTTTTGTTCTATGTCTCAAATTTATTAAATGGAATGTAAAAAAACTTTGTTGGTTTATGTTTCCTACTGGGTAATCAAGGACCATTTAACTCATCACAAGTTTGTGATTTTCTTGTGGTTAACTTCCTCTTAGACATGTTTTATATCACTCTCCCTCAGAAATTGACCCTTTTTTCTCCTCCATATCCATATTTTCCTACATGGAATCCTAGTATGGGTTTACTTGGGTGACCTTGGTACTTCCTTTCCCTTATTTTAAAGTAATAGTGTTACTGACTCTTTTTCAAATGTGTGACTTTCTATGAAATTCCCAAGCCCAGTTTTAACAATTTTGAGAACGAAATTTCTTAAGGGGGGAAGATTGTAACGGCCCGAAATTTTGAATAAATATGGTTTCCTAATTTTGTGTGTTATTTTATTTTATACTCAACAAAACTGTGTCATTTGATAACTTGAGTATAATTAAAATGAGACTGTAGGGTTTTGACTATTATATGAATATTAGTCAGTATGACCGTTGAAAACTATATGTTGTGATTATTGTCTCTAAATAATAGTGATCTTGGTTAATTAATATAGAAAGAAGATTTGATGGCCTCATCCAGTAGTCTCGGTCCAATAAAAGCCCATCGAATACAACTTGTGAAAGAGGTACCACTACTAGGATTTTCTCTGGACCAAACCCAAGTCGAACTTCATCGTGTGAAGCTAGAATGGATTCTCCTCCGCGAGAAGTTAAAACTGATAGAAATTACTACTCGTGCAATGTTGGTCGAGCCTTCCTCGGATTCTCTCACCTTAGGACACCTTACACTTAGGTCCTATGTTGGGGTTATAACGGGCTATTTAAGGAGACTATAACTGCTTCGTGTAATCCATTGAGATAAATAAAATTGTGTTTTCTTCTTATGATGAAGTTTGTGAGTTTTCAAATGTCCGGATGTATATTATTGATGAATTTGAAAAAAGGATATTTTAAAATATTTTTGTAAACATTACATAATTAATGATGTGTAATGATTTTCAAAAAATGGTCTTCTGCAAATGTGTTCAGTAAAAAATTTGGTGTCTAATAAGATCAACTTAATTTTTGGTGAATAGTAATTTATGAATAGTGATTTAACGCTTAGGATTAGTAATGTGACCAAATTGATTATAAATCTCACTTACATAAAGTATTAATATAATATAGGCAACCCGATTAAGTAATGTGATTCATTAAAATTGGTAAATAACTATTTCAAAAATTATTAGTCAAGTATTAGTTTTTACGGGTGAATAGTGTTTTTTAATTAAAAATTACATTAAAAATATTTAGAAAATGGTCTTTATTTTTGAATTCAGAACATCGATATTATGTTAAGGTAATTTTTGGGATTTTCTCTGAAAAAAATGAATTTTTGGTGAATAGTATTGTTTAAAAAAAATTAAATGAAAAATATTTGGAAAATTATTTTTATAAAATGGAGTTAATTTTTGAAATCAGAGTATCAATATTTGGTTAAGGTGAAATTTTTGGATTTTTCTGAGAAAGTTGAATTTTCGGTGAATAGTGAAAATTCAGTTTTTATGTGACGGGTGTTTAATGACATCATTAAATGATGTATTAAGTATTTAATCAATATGGTATACTTATTAATATTAATATAAGGTATGAGGTGTCCCAAGTGGCCAATACCATGGGAACATTACATGGGCAAGCCCATGGTTTTGCCAAAACCACCAATGAGGTGTCCATTGGCCATTAATGCCTTGTCCTCTCACATTCCCTATAAATACCCACCCTTTCCTCCTTTAGCATTCATTCCCAACTCTCCCCCAACGAATCTCTGGTCTCATTACCTCCCAAGTAGTCCTACCAAGGTGCCCCCAAGCCCTCTAGGTCCCAACCATTGTGTTTTAAGAGTTACGTTTTAAGGAAAGGGATCCTACCTCTCTTTCATTCCAAGTACTCTCTTTTATGTCATTTATTTTATGCTCCATGTTCTTATGTTGATTATGTTATTTTATATTAATACTGTTGTATTTTTTAATTTCATATGATGAGAGACCCCCTCTTTCTATCATCATTTCATTTTTTTGAATGTTTAAGTGGTGTCGTTAGGCTGCCGAAATTTTGAGGGATTCTTTCACACTTCTCATTTTCGTGATCTATTTTTATGTCAAGTATTTCATGTTAATATTTATTATGTTGGGGTATTATATATATATCTATCATAATTAACTTTTATTTTCATATGATTATAGACCCTATTTGATCTTATCAATTCTTTTTTTGATGTTTTATGTGACGTCGTTAGGCTACCCAATTTTCATAAGAGAAATCTTATTTTTGCCTTCTTTCATGTTTTTCATTTCATATGGTATGTACTTAAAATTTAATTATCATGTTCTTATATCCTTTATATCTTATCCCTCTACTAGTTTATGGATCATTTATGTGTGGTTTTCCCATGTCCCCTCTCTTTTCAATGTTTTCTAAAACCCTGTATCATACCTGTTATGCTGCAGAATTTTCGTCTCAAAATGTCTTTCTCTTTTTCTCAAAATCTTTAATTTTATTAAGTGAATACTAAAAGATATTTCTTCTACATGGGTTTTCACATATATATCAAAATTTCAATTTTTCTATTTCTAGTATTTACATATATGAGACCCACTTTCCTTTTCCCGTGGGTTTAAGGTGACTTAAAGATCACATCTTTAAAGCAGTTTTTAAAATGTTATGATTACGAAATGAAACCCATTTCTCTAATGTTATATGGGTTATTTATGAAATTTTTATTATTATATATGTGTCTCAGATTATAATAAATGAAAATTTAAGGGTGTGCCCTGATAGTGCTACAATGCATTGGGTAAAGACTTAAACTCTAGATATGACCATTTTTAACGATATTGTGGTGAATAACCTTGTTAATTTTTAATGACACCTTGGGAATGGACCTTGGTGAAATGGTAATGATTTTCTATGTTAAATGTTTTAGCCACATCATCATGTTATGAAATAGGTTATTTCTATTATGATATGCCTCATGTTTTCTTTCTTATTCCGTAAAGATCTTTTTCATGACTTTATTGATGTATCTCAAGTTCACATGATAAATATTTCCCTTGTTTCCCTTACTGGGCCTTCTGCTCACCCTTTCTTTTGATGTATGTCCCCAGGTTATGATATGCAGTAATGAACCTAGGGTGAACATAATTAGAATCCTTTTAGGAGTTTAATAATAATGTTTTATGTTTTCATGTATTAAGTTACTGGTTTCCAAGACACTAAACCTTAAAGATCCTCAGTTTTGTATTTTGTAATGAAAGTTAATGTGATAAAAACACAGGATGTTATAATTCCACAAATTTTATGGTCTATGTTTTTCTCCTCAAATTCATCATTTGATCATTGTTGATATTCCTTTTGGAAAACAGATTGAAAAATACCAGGTTCCGGATCATTTCATGACTATTCTTCAGCGTCACATAGAGAAACTGCAGGAACAAAATTTGATTGCTATTGAGGGTTGTGGATAAATAGTTTTGGAGGGTAGATCAAGGTATAATGAGAAAGAATTGATGAGGCTCATTCGACCAAGATCTGAGAACTACAGAGTGTTTTCCAGTGGAAATCATGGTGGAAGGGGCACATAAGGTGGATTATTGAAGAAACAACTAGATATAAAAAATACTGAGCAGCAAGGCATGTAAACTAGGGTTACACGTCATATAGGGACCATTCAGTGATGGCTAGTGTTTCAGGATGGTGATATGGATCACACGTCATGTGGAAAATGTCACACAATATGTTACCACTTCCATGTGACTAAGATTGTACTTCAGAGAGTGTAAGGACATAGGTAAAATAACATGGACAGACGATGCACCATGTACTTGTACACATACAATACATGGAAGACATGGGCTAGTATAAGGAAATGGATTCAGTACATAGACATGGACATGTGGAATCCACAGGATTTTGGGTGTATCTACACACTGTGTATTCCTTATACACTACATTAATATAGAGACTACATGCCATGTGAGGTTTTACAACACAAGCATGAATTTTTATATATGGACACACTATATACCCCCTTGTACATTCTATATAACCCTATCAAGAGTTATTGAGTCTCTGCGTTTTCTTCGATAGAAACATTATGGGTCGATTACATTCTTAATGTACATTCCCTTGAGGGTAAAGTGACACATTACAGCCAAAACAATAGATTGTGATCCCCCCAGAAGGTGGAGTCACCGATGGAGTATTGGTGTCCCTCTATGAGCCTAGATTGTGATCCTTTACCATACTTTATTTCCTTGGTGGATTTTGTGAATTCAACATGACTTCCTTGAATAATGAATCTATCCACCATCTATTATGATGTGTTGGTAGGGTTTGTGGTATCATTGACATTAAATCTGTTATGGAGTGGGTTGATCTAGATTGGGTTCATGGTGTCCCCAATCAGTTCTATATGTGACCACCTATCTATGTTTCATTGTATTATAAGTCTACTATTATTTAATTGGTTTCGGGATACAATGAGCCAGACCTCTTCATCGACTGTCTCCAATGATAGGATGGATCATGGAGTTAATTCTCCCAGAATGAGCATTACTTCAAGTAGAATCCTGGTAATAGAAGTTTGTTATAATCTCATGGGGGTGTAATATCATTCATAAATATATCTGGTAGTTTATGTTATAAATTTATTATTATATCATGTATTGATCTGACTATACATGGTGATTCAGGTTTGGTGGTTTTTCGGTGTCCTACATAGTATTTTTATACTCACCCATACATGGGATTTTACCGCATGTGTCTTGTCTTCTAGAGACAATAACCCTTTTTATGGTGTCCTTGGAGGATTGGGAGTGGGTGGTGCATAAGTTGGGCTTGAAAGACTGAGGTTTTTTACAAGGAACCTTCATTTTACATACTCATCTCCCTTTTAGTACGTTGAACTTTTACATTTTTTTCTGGGTCATGTATTTTTACCCCTTGTAAGCATTCATTACATTTACTTTTGTACTCTTTTTTGGTGTCTAACATGTATCAATTCATTATTTTATTTTTTTATCATTAAATATATTTTTTAGACAAGGAGGTGTTTATGTCTATGTGTGTGTGTGTGTACATTAGTCTATTGCCTCCCATTTTTTGGGACATGCCTACTCGACACAGGCCTCTATCCCATGGCCTATTGGAGGCAGGAATAGGGTAGTCCTTGTTAGACCTCAGAGTGGTATAAAAGGAAATAGTACTACCATCGTACAAGAGTTTGCGAGTTTGTTTTTGGGAAATAGTGTTTAGTGTTTCGAGTTCACCTTTTAATCATGGGAATCCAATGTTTGTGAGGCGGTCGACATATCCATACACAAAGACTCTGATTACCTGTGTTTTGACATGGTACATGAAAACATTGGTTATCTTAAAAAAAATTAATGTACATGCATCATATATGAACAGTTTTGTTTTATATGTCATTTATAGTTAGCTCTCGAAATATAATCTTTTGAACAAGGTGCATTTTGATTTATTTTAGGATTCCTCCATGGAGACATCCATCTTTGATTCCACTTCATGATCATGAGGATGGTATTCCTGGTGAAGAGGCATTAGTGCATGGGCATGTGCTAGAGATAGTGCCTCCAGTTGTCTAATCATTTATACCACCATCCACTGATAGCTATCTAGCACATGATGTACCAGCTTAGTATGCGCACAGGTTTATTTTATTTGATTAGTTTCATAGGTATAAACCTTATAGGTTTCGGGGTGATTCAGACCCCAAGGTGGCTGAGTACTATCTAGGGGGAGTCAATCATGATTTTTTCCATTTGAGGTTGATGGAAGACTAGATTATATACCTAATGGTGAGTCTTCTTCAGGGTTTTGTTAGGTGATTGTGGGTATTGTTGACTCAGTCACACAACAATAAAACTCCATAACGAATAGATTTTGTGTTTCTCTTCAGAGAGGATTTCTATCCAGCCATGTAATGATCAATTTTCATATAGGTTCTTCTATATCTAGAATATGGTAGTATGAGCATGATGTATTTTTCAATGAGATTTATTGATCTCTCACTTTGCTCAATGAATATTGTTCCAGAATAGTTATTCATATATTAGAACATTGAGTAGGGCTTGCACTGTGGAATCAAAGATTTAGTAGTATCCCATCATATTCCCACCTATGTTGTGGTTCTTGAGTGATCCTTATTGGAAGGAAAAGTTCAGGAAGAGAAGACACCAGATGTGGGATATTTCATAGGGATGTCGGTTGTTGATACCTCGACACTAGGTAGCGATCAACGGCCATGAAGATCCAATAATTTCATACAATTTAGAAGGTGTTCCCAAGACTATGTATCAGTGTTGTAGGGATGACATATTAGCTCAAATCAGACATAGTGGTGGCATTGTTCCTCATGTGATGGTCGAGGACCTCTGGATTGATATTTTTTGACACCTCATACATATGATCATGAGACAGTCGAGGAACTATTGAGATAGAGGTAAAGGTAAGAGGAAGGTGGTCTGTAGTGTGGTGGACATGGAAAAGGGGATGGAAGGGAAGCAAGAGGTGGTCAGGGGTTTATCATACTACAACAACCACCCCTACATAGTCCATGTGAAGATCATGGATATTGTGGGTTGGGATGAAGCTAGCTATAGGATAATGGAATCGTATGACCTAGAGGCTCTATGGAAGATATGAGGTATGAATTTTTTTACTTTAGCTATAGTATTGATAGACATAGGTTCTAGCATTTTATTCATTTCCACTTCTCTGGTTTGAGACAAATAGATTATTGGCGATCCTTCAATCGAACCTTACCATTAGATACTAGTACAGATGGTGACTCCATGATTTCCCACGTGTACCGATAGTGAGACCTGAATATTGGATGTAAATGATTTGTTCGGGATCTTTTAATTTCTCCAATGAGGCCTCACAACGTAATCTTAGGAACATAACTTATATCTACGTTTCATTCCCACGTTGACTACATTAGTCAGTGGATGTGTCATTCTACTGAGATAGAACAAAGATTTCCTTTATTGGTGAAAATGAAACCATGGTGAGTTGGGATAGCTCGAGAATATGACAGTGTAACTGATTAGACACGAGTTGGCGAGCATGACTCTGGGAGTGGTAAATACGTTAGGCTATGAATTACCTATAGTGGTGGTGGAATATGATGATTCCTATCCTAATGAAATACCAGATTTACCTACCCATAATTAAATATCCCTATGCATTGAAATTCATACTTGAATTGAACTGATATCGACATTATCATGTTGGATTGATCATGTAGAGATTTGATAGATGAGGGTGCACTTTTTGGACTTACATGAGAAGTGTTTTTTGAGACCCAAAAATTCCCCCTGGGCAAGCCTAGGGTATTATTCCAAGAAGGAGGATGATATCTTGAGGTTATTGTTGATTATTAAAACTTGAATAAGGTGAATTTTATGAATATGTATCCACTACAGAGGATCAATGGATTCTTTTGTCAGTTGAGAGGGGAGTGGTGGTTCTAAAAGATTGACTTCAGATAAAGTTGTGACAAGTTTCATGTATCAGATGAGGGTATATAGAAGATGGAATTTAGATGGTTTCATGGTCAGTATGAGTATATTTTTATGTCGTTAAGCATGAAAAACTCCCTTTTAGTGTTCATGTTACTCATTAAATAGGCCCTCAAACAAATCTAACATCGATTTTTATTCGTCTTCATCTATGAAATACTAGTGTATTCGGTGTCCAAGGAGGATCACGTGTGGCACACGAGGATAATATTGGAAACACTATGAGAGGACCTGATTTACTAAAATCTCTTGATGTTCCATATTTTGAGTCATGATGTCCACATTTTAGGAAATGCGGTTTTAGATACTGGAGTAGCGGTTGAAACAGTGAACGTTAAAGAGGTGCTATCTTGGGAGACATTATAGAGTGTTACCAATATGAAGAGTTTTCTTGGGTCGAAAGGGAATTATATGAGGTTTTCCGCTAACTTCACTAGAGTTACAGCACCCATTAAATCTTTTAATTGAAAAGGGAAGATGTTTTTGGGGATAGATAGGTTCCAAAATTTCTTTCAGGATGTAAGATAGAGGTTGAAGACCCCTCCAATTTTGAGATTCTTATGGGAGGGTGTCGAGTACGTAATGTTCTAAGATGCATTAGGTGATAGAAATGTTTTTTTTGATGCAGTCGTAGCCAATTATTTCCTATGGTTTATGCGATTTGAGAATATATGAGAATAAATACACAACCCATAATACTGAGTTTGTAGTGGAAGTCATCGATTTGAATATGTGGTGAAACTACCTAATGGGGGAGCATTTTATTGTTTACAATGACCACAAGACACTGAAGTATATCTTCTCACATAAGGATCATGACTTGATATAGAGGTGATGGATAGAAATCCACTAGGACTATGTCATTGTTATTTTTTATAATTTTTGGAATGGGGGAATGGTGGTGGATACTCTCACCTTGAGATCTTAATGATAGTAAATGTTAGTGGCTTTGGAGTAGTTAACCTTCATATATTTTTCCATCATTAAAAGTGATAGTTCGTCATATCATTAACCGATGGTAGTTTCCCACCACTTATTTTATAATGTTTTAGTGATACCCTCCATGGAGATACTAACTATGAGACCTTACATATTCAAATATTCACTATACATGCTCATGATTGAAATTATGAATGTGGGGAGGTCATTCTCCATTAAAAAGGTATGATGAGTATACATATGATGTTTTAGGAGGAGGGGCTGAGGGAGATTCAAGATCCCATTTTTTTGTACATCTAGTTGTGAAAACAGGTACCCGTAAATTAAACATGAGTTTTGTTTTACAGGTATGAAGAACGTAGTTGCAAAAGATTCCATTATATGTCTCCCATGTTTGTAGGTGCAAGATGAGCACCATGTTCCTGATGGTTTAGCTCAATCAATTGTTGTACTAGGGTGGAAGTGGTATGGGATATACATGGAATTCATGATGGACTTACAATATATTTCTTGTGTACCTGATCCCATTTGGCTGATCATAGACCAACTCGCCAAGTCGTCCCACATCCAAGATATTTGAGAGTAGAGTTTAGTAGAGAAATTTGGATGCCTCTATATGCAAGATATAGTTCGAATCCATAGAGTTCCCTAAATGAACATATCTATCTTTGAATCTCACTTCACATCCCAATTATATAGAAGATTAATAGAAGAAATTGGTACTCAGTTACACTAGTGCATGACATTTCACCCGCAGACTGACGACCAGACAAATCAGGACATTACGATATTGGATAACATGTTGTCAGAATCCGTGTTGGACATTTGATGAATATGGGAGGATCACCTAGTCTTGGAGTAGTTTTCATACAAAAACCTCAAACATTCCACCATTGGCATAGAACCATTTTATGATTCTTATGATAGACCCTATAGGTCACCACTTTGTTAGACTGATCTTGGAGATTCAACACTCATGGAAATGGAGTTGTTATGAGAAACTACATATAATTTGAATATACTCTAGTATAGTATAAAGACTATAGAGAGGTTCCACTGGTGTAACGTAGATCAATGAAGAAGAATTATGGAATTTTAGTAATGAGATCATGTGTTCTTAACGGTATCACCTCGATGTGTAATGAAGAGATGTTTCCACAGAGGAATGTTATCTATGAGAATTATTTGTTCCTTTGAGATTTTTTGTATAGTCTGGGAGGTGTCATACAACATAACTATGCCTACGTAGTTTGACTGGCTACACAATTTCTTCCACATGTCACATCTAAGGAGAAACATGAATGACCAGTCAAAATTTATCGACTAGGCTGCAATGGAAATCAATGATGGAGAAACTCTTGCATATTATCTAGTGTAGAATAAAAATTATAATTATATGATCCTTAATGGGTGATTTATTCCCTTTATGCATGCCTATTGGTAGCATGGGAATATTCAAGATAGATAATTAGAACTGGAGGCTCATATTTGTGCTCAATGCCCACATCACTTTGTGTATCACCTTTTTTGGATTTTAAGGAATAAATCCCTACGATGTGAAGAAAGTAATGTCTTTTAGTTTCTATGTGTAATTTTTTAGATATTATATGGATTATTAATGAGACTAGGAACTTCGATGGTGTGGGATTAAAATTTTTGTTGTTCCAAAATAAATATTTGAAATACATTAAATAATATACACAAAAATATTTCTTGAAAAAGTTGAATAACTCCTATATGAGGGATTGGATAAGAAATATGAGGTCATTGTTGTATTCATAATATATTTTTATCATATTAGTTGTATAATATTTATCAAAACCTTCCATATTAAAAAATTATCACGAACATTCTTAAATTAAGTAAATAAATAAATTTAATTGTTTTTTGACCTGTCAATCTATTTTTATATCTTAATTATATATCTATATAATTTTCTCTAGGTTTTCCACTAAACCATAATGATTTATACAAAACATTGGAGTACATTTCATTGTTGACGACGATGGATGAGTTTCGGATCATGGATTGTCATAGGAACAGACTTCATGGATCTCATAAAAGTCACAAATACAACTATTCATCATCAAAGATAGATCCAAAATCTTGGAAGGATGTTTGGATTTGTGAATTTTCCATCCCTTCATCAACCCCAAGTGAACACAGATCAATTACTCAAATATAATTGATTCGAGCATCACCATCAATTCTACGTTGTTGGAATTGTTTTATTGTTCATTTGGATAACTCCTCCTCATTCATCTTTATCTTTAAAAATGGATCGAGGAAAAATCAAAAACCTAGGGTTTACATACTCAAATTTTATCGGTTGTGTTTTTCTCCACAATTTTATTATAAAATCATAATTGTTACTTATTTTGGAAAATGGTTCAAAAAATATCTGGTTCCTGATTATTGTGTGACCGTTCTTGGTGAAACAGATCGAATCTACATGAATAGAATGCGGAGGTGGTTTAAGATCAGGAATCAATGGTGATGGAAGTTATATCAGTAATGAATGATTTATATATAGGTATCATCATCATTATGGGGAAGTGCTTGATAAATGGATGTTGGAGTTATTTTTTTTGATGTGTTTTGTGGCCTGATTCAAGCGAGTGAGTGGTAGTGAGGGTGAATCGAACTACATGTGAGTTTTATAGAGTTTTTTCTGGTCTAAATCATGGAAAAAGTTGAGTTCAAGGATAACGTGAGGATAAACACTTAGATATGCAAAACCCTAAGCAACTCAAAATGTAAACAAGTGTTGGACGCCATGTAGGGAAATTCCTGTGGTGGATAGGGTTTCAAGGTGAAGATATGGATCACATGGTTTATAACCCCTATAACAAAACAAATTTCATCTTCAATGTGTCTGGGAATAGACTTCATAGATTTCATGGACATAGGATAAATTATAGGGCCAGATGGAACATCCTCTTATTGTAAATAGACCTGAATCGGGGTACATGGATCGGTACATAGACACAACCTTGGTAAACAGACCTGGCCAGGTGACATGGTCAGAATAAATCGTGTATCTATATGTCTTGTACTCATTCTATATTCGACTAATTTAAGTATTGTAAGGTGTGTGAGAGTCTCTACATGGGTAGCCATGGGGATAACTGGACATGTTGTCTACCCCCTACTATACATTGTATACCACATTAAAAGTGCTTGTGTTTATTCGTTTAATTCATTTGGACCATTATAGTTTGAGTGTCTTCCCTTATTCCATTACCTCAAGGTAGCCATGTATAATTACTTCTATATCACTGGAATTTGACCCCCATTAGAGTTCAAGTCTCATATAGAGTAATGTTGTCCCTCTGTGAGACTGGAATGTGATCCTATATCATCTTTTGTTCCCAACATGGATTTTTTGGAATAAGTGTGACCTCCATGAGTAAGGAGTTCATAATCCATCCTTTTGACCATATTGGTAGGTTTTGTGGTATCATTGACATATTAACCCCTTTATATAGGGTTGATCTAGATTGGGATTGTGGTGTCCCCCAATAGTTTTGGTCATGACCCCCCGTCTCTATATCAGGGTCTTACTAGACCATTATTCTTTCATTGGTTAGGGACCAATGACCTATACCTCTTAATCAATTATCTCTAATGATATCATGTCTCATATAGTGGATTTCTCCCAACGTAGTTTATATTCTAGAAGAATCCAATGGATAGAATTTTCTCATGACCGAATGATGGGTTTGTGCCTTTCTTGAGTTTATCAAGGTGTTTCTATTATACATTTATTGTTATATCCCATATTGAGTTTACTGTACTTGGTTATTTTTGTTTTGAGTTATCTTGGTGTCATACTGAATATTGTTATACTCACCCCAACATGGGTGTTTCCCCCATGTGTTGTATCTTTTGATGAAAATGACCCTTTAGAAAGTGTCCTAGATGGACAGGGATTGGTTGGATATAATATGGAGCATGAAAGACTTTGTTTATTTTATCAGGAGTTTGCATTTGAATTTTTCATCACCCTTGTAGGGGGGTAGACTTTTACAATTTGTGTTTGATACCATATTTGGATCCTTTTCTATATTCTTATATGTTTTCTATCATATTATATTGAGGGATCTACGATGTATGAATGAATTTTTTTCAGTTGTTTTTTATTCCAATAGTTTATCGGCCAAGGAATGCATGTGTTTCTATAGGTACTTTATCCCAGTGCCTCCCATTTATTGGACATGCCTACTTGAGTTATTTCCCAACTGCTACCTTATTTGAGGCAGGATTGGTGTAGTCACAGGTCATACCTATTATGGATGGGTCATGAAACTATCACCCTAGTAAGATCTAATTAATGGGATTGATAGGTTTTGATCCTACTCATCGAGTCATTCACATACTTGTTCAGTATTATTTGGACTTGTTAAAACCCTATATTGATAAATATCATAATATCACTATTAAGAGACAATATTATAAAAGGTAATGATTCTTAATGGAATTTTAAATATGATAGGGTTAAATAAAACTAAATACATTCAAGTTTTATCTATGACCATATTACATAATAAGACATTCAATTAATTCATAAAAATAATTTTCTTTATAACTATTGAAATTGATAGAGGAATTTCCCCCTTCCGAAATTTCCCCTTTGAAATTTTTATTCCACACAATAAATAAGAGGAGGGTAAATATGTTTCTTCGCCTCTTTAGGGATCCCACTTTTCTTCTTCGCAATTTTAGTTTCTACACAACACATTGACAAGGGGAATTGTCTTATTTTAAAAAAAATTACTCTATGAT
Organism: Viscum album; assembly: GCA_963277665.1. Classification (NCBI taxonomy): domain Eukaryota; kingdom Viridiplantae; phylum Streptophyta; class Magnoliopsida; order Santalales; family Viscaceae; genus Viscum; species Viscum album. The sequence continues at coordinate 1,150,273,436 of OY728148.1, forward strand.
CCTAGAATTTCACTATATGCTATTCATTGGAAACATAACTCATCTATGGTACAACCTATAGATTCAGTTCATGTGAGGGTTTTTCTATGTACATCAATAATAGGTATAAATGTAATGCATCAAGTAACTGAGATAGGTTGTGTCGAAGTGGTGGTGGATAGTCCAATGCTCTGACGAAATCTAGGATATCAAATCGTCCAATGTATCTTGGAATAAGCATTCCCTTATTCCAAAATAATATCATTTTCTTCAATATTAAAATGTAGAGAAATAACATATCTCCAATATCAAAATCAAGGTCTCATTAATGATAGTCAGTATAGCACTATTGTCGACTCGGGGGAGAATTGATGTGATGTAGAATTATCTAAACCTTTTTTGCTATTTCAAGACCTTCCAGTTTTTATTCCACAAATCAATCCCAATATGTAGTTGTTCAACACCTCTTCCCGGAAATAGATTTATAGGTATCCATTTGGATTATTTATTGTAAACTGTTATTTTATGATAAATTGAAAAGAGAAAGATGTTTGTCCCATTATCCTTTGAATTCAATTGACCATTATCACAAAATCGCCTCATGTTTTTGGATTTTCGACACAAAATGGACATAATTTTGTTTGTGATAAGTCATTTTGATGTTTATCTCAGTGTTTACAGCAATATGGAGACTATTCCCAAACATGGAGGTGAATTGGGGGTCCTAATCATATATAATTGAGAGTGGTCTTCCAGGAAACCTCACCACATATCTAATTTATATACCTTCAAGTTTATCGAGTGATATGTCTTCTTGAATAACAATGATGTGCTTAGTTTTTGTATGATAGTCCACCACAACTCGAATATAATTATTTTTTCTTGATATATTCAGATGACTAGTGACAAATTCCATCCAGATATTTTCCCAATTATATGTAGATATGGGAAATAGTTGCATCATCGTCTTGGATTTTTGATTTTAACGTTGACATAAAAACATAAAAAAGACATATTAATTTATATTCCTTCACATAATTCTTCATATAATCCCAAAAACTGTGATCTTGGTGATCACAACATATCATCATGCTTCCTGGATGGATGTAGAAAGTCAATCTACGTGCATCACCCAAATCACCATCTATAGCTCGAGATTTGATGGTACACATAGCTATAAACAAAATATTAAAAAACCTTCTTCATTAACATTGAACCATGAAGATTTATCTTTTATTAATGTTTTCAATTTCTCTTGAATCCCCACATCATTTCTTTGAGACTGATTTATCCTATCAATAAGGGATTGTTGAGCTGTAATTTTTGAATGGATTGATGATACCCTTTCCTTTGTGGTTCCCATGTCCATCCATTTTATGTATATGTGTTTTAGTTATGTTGAAATTATCATCAATGATAAAATTTATGGATACATTCTAAATATAGCATCTTATACATTATTCACAGTTTAAGGATGGTAGTGGTTTGAGAAGTCATAGTCCATGATCTGCTCAATCCATCTTCATTTGTGCATATTCATCTGTTTCTGTGTGAATATATAGTTGAGTATTTTTTTACCCAATCATATTTCACACTTCTACTCAAAGAGATAACACCCCCATTTTTTTAAAGATAAGATCATTGTATCCAACTCAAGATCATTCATTATGTAGTTTATTTCATGAACTTTCTACTACCTTGAAGTATAATCTTTGAATTTTCCGTGATGTATGAACTCACATCCCAATACCACTTTCAGAGAATCACGGAATATAATGAAATGTTCTCCCCTTTTGGGTAGTGTGAGTATAGGTGTAATGATAAGCCTCTTTTTAGATATCATGAACCCCTCATTACATTCTATATTCCAAGAAAACATGTCTCCCTTCCCAGTTTTCTATGTAATATGGTTTAACAATCACGAGAAATTTATCAAAAATCACTACTAGTACCAAGATAATCCAAGGAAACTATGGATATCTATCAAAGATAGTGTCCTTTACCTTCCATTAATTGATTCTATTTTTTTTGGATCCATGGTTATCCCAATTCTTGGGATCATATTCCACAATACTGATTCTTCCTTCAACCATAACTCACATTTGTTGTACTTTGCATAAACATTCTCTTTTCATAACGTATTTAGAATAGTACGCTGATACTCCTCGTCCTCCGTATTACTTTGGAGTATATTCTAATATCATCTATAAATATTACCACAAATTCTTTAAGGAAATCTCTAAATAATCTATTCATCAAGTCCATAATGATTTTCTGAGCATTAGTGATTTTTAATTACATCCTTATAAACCCATAATGCCTTTTCCATGTACAAAATGCAGTCTTGGGGATATATTTATTTGTCACCCTTACTTGATAATATCTGGACTGAAGATACCCCTTGGAGAAGTATTATGCTCCACATATCTAATCGGACAAGTCCTCAATCCATGGAAGAGGATACATGTCCTTTATCATGGTCTTGTTGAGCTGAAAATAATCAATATACAGTCTCATTTACCCATCCTTCTTCTCAAAAAATAGGTGAGATGGACCCCACGGTGATGAACATGGGAATATGGAACAATTATCAAAATTATCATACTATTGTTTCATTATCTCTTTATGTTCCACAAAAACTATTCTATACAACGTCTTGGAAAATGGTAAGGCACCATGTATAATCTTGATTGAAAATTCAACCTATCGGTTATGAGGAAGAGTATGTAATTATTTTGGTAACACATCAGTATATTCCCTCGCAATGGAAATGAATTAATGATTTATTATTTACTTCAAATCAATAATTTGATCGAGATATTCTTGATCATTGGGAAATAAAATTCATCCATGAGATATTGGTTATAAAGAAAATTCATCTTCCACCTTGCAGTTGTACATAATCAGGGGTTAATTCATGATACATGGAGTGATTTCCGTCTCACGGAAATTTATGTTGGCTTTATATAGGTAAATCCAATTCATTCCCATAATTTCATCAAATTAATGAAAAGGTTGTATCGCATGAATCATTGGGATTTTAACCTATATAATTTTGATATGAGATGAGTTATATACTTGGGAAGTAATTATTTCAACATTTTTCATTTTCACAGACATATAATCATCCCAGATTTTTGGTGGTGTTTGAAAATTTATACTATGATTTAATGAAATAAAGGAACACGTATAACCAGAATAAAATAATTACATTCTCTATTCATGAATTAATAACTAGAAAACATATCCCCACTTTGTTCTTCTGATACACCTCAGTGGTTGTGATGGAAAACTCTCTCTCATTCTACCTTGGAGGTTGTTGGATGTCTTCAAAAACTCTTTTATTGGTTCATTTGTTTTCAAATTTCAATGTTTCCTTATAGTTTATATAATATAGAATTTACTAAGTGTTTATTGGGGAATTTTTCTATAACACCCCAATCTCCCACGGTGCACATCTCTTTAAATAATACAGTAGCATGTGTTGTACGGAACTTCGAGTTCTAACACACCACAACCAATCAAACTAGCTGTTATGAATAGTGATACCCACTTTTTGAATTTTTTTAAATTTTATCTTTCAAAATGGTCTTCATTTTTTGATTCATAATATCGAAATTATCTTAGGGTAATTTTTGGTATTTTTCTGAAAACCATCAATTTTTGATGAATAGTGAAAAACACTAAGTTTGAGTTTATAACCTAATTTTTATTTAAATAATTATTTATTTTATTTAAAATTATTTTAGGTCAAAATAGATACATAATTCCTATATAAGTTCAATGAAATTCACTAGAGTAAGATTATAATAATTTTAGATATATAAACAAAATTTATTGAACTTTTCACCGCCTTTTACGCACCTCCTATGAGTATTTTCAAATTTACATAAAAGATAATTTTACCGATTTTGTGTGTTGATTTTCAAAAATATAAGAGACATGATTGATATTAGTAAGTAAAATTTGGTTCAATAAGATTAAAATAATTTTTTGTGAATAGTAACTTTTTACTTTCATTTACCAAGGGTAAAAGTAAATTGGGTAATTAAGGGTAAAAATGATTTTATTATTAACCTAAAACATGTCCTAATATTATTGGATAAGTATAATTAGACCAAAAAACCTTAGGAATAAAATATGAACCTTTCTGGTTTACATGGATTAGATAAGGACACTTATTATTATTTTATTTAAAGAAGAGTTAAAAGAGTTAAAATCATTGTTTAATAAATAAAACATTTTTAATACAGGGTTACACATAAGATAAATTCAACTATAAATATTCATTATAAAGATAATATTATTTCCTACCTAATGGTATTTTATTTATATTGTTTAGACATTAAATAATGCAATTTATTTATGACACAATGATGATGTAGTAATTACCGTATTAATGTAATATTAAAATAATTGATATTATATATATCTAAATAAATGTAATTTGATAATTTTATGAATTACACTAATTTTCTAGATTAATATGACATATTTGGGTGGTTAGATGATTTTTTTGAATTAATAATTCTGTTATAAATTTAGAAAAAAAATACCAAATAGTGTCAAAATTGACATAAAAGAGTATTTAAAAAAATATTATATTATTAATTGATATTTTATTTGTAAAAATCTATGGTTCAGAAAAAAGACATATATAATGATGGTTGTATCATTAATGAACCACTTTGGGTTATCTTGGAAGTATATACTATGTTTATTAACCATATAATATAAAAATACAAAGAGACATGGTAAATGTCATACTATTTAACTAAGAGTTAAATCTAAAAGATAAAGTTAATATATTGACCCAAACCTATCTAAAACCAATTTTTCGAGTGGTTTGTGACCCATCCTCACCATATCCTTTAAATAATCCATTTTTTATCCATCATAAATCAAATATGATTTTAATATAAACTAAATTTTCTAGCTTTTCCTAAGGTGCCCCTCAGCCCTCTTATAAAAGGGTGCTCCCCCTTCTCTCTAATTCGCACCTTCAAAGCCATTTGGCTCGGCCAAACCCGGCCCATATACTCTCTCAGATGTCCTCCCTTCATCTTAGAGGCCTTCCTTTAGTCAGAAATCCTACCTAATGAGACATTGTGATCAATGGAAAAGGAAGAACTGGTAGAAGAGGTAAATATACCACCACCTATTTCAAGTTCCCTTCTTCATACACTTCCTTTTTCATTGTTGTATCTATTCTAAAATAATAACTAAAGTATATTATATATATAAATTGATGTTATTATAAATATGATACAACCAAATTCATTATTCTATCCATCCATTGAATGGCATGTCACCATACGTGCGTACGTACGGCTTACCGTCTCCACATCGAGGTGTAATTGTTATTCAATACATTATTATTTGAATGGTTATAATAATGATGTGTAATTGATGTAAATAATAAATAAAATTTGATAATGATTCTGTATATATTATATACCATCCAATTATATATTATTTTTATATCAAAAGAGTTATATTGTCGCTCGTGCGTACGTACGGATTACCGTCTCCACGAACGTGATGAGATTCATTCCCCATTGTATCCATTGAAGACTAATTTTCATTAGATGATTAAAAATAATGTTTAAATACATGATATCATTCTGGAAATGAATAAGATACAACCCATCCATAAAAAATATGACTCACATAACAAAGAATATAAAGGAAAACGAATTTGTTAACACCTGAAACAACGATAATACTAAGATATTATTAACAAAGAAATGTCAAAATATCATATATGATATCATATTAGGGTATATGATTCTTGTATAATTTAATAACAATTATTTCACCATTATACAGGACGTTAATCTACCATTGTCCAAGGAAAAGTACAATGTAAAGTTTAATTTCACAATCTCTTCATTATCCGAGGTTGTTTATATGTAATTATCTTCTAGGACCACATTATTATCCACATCCATGTTTTCTAAAATGGTATTTCAATACATTCCTACTATTTAATATACTATGGTTTAAAGTCATTTATACCCTTGTTTAACTTTTTATAAGATGTTTATAATGGAATCATTCTGTCGTTTTCCAATCAAGGTCCTTTTTAACCTTTTCGACAAAATTAAGGTAAGAATGACTTTTTAAAGTAATATGGAGGGTGCAGATATTTTCTACTGTAATAAAATCATCGAAGCTTCTCATACAAGATTATAAGAAAAATTTCAAATTACATGTTTTATTTTATAATTATGTGACTTTTAAATGATTTCAAAAAAGGGATATTTCTCTCAAATAGTTTTGATTTCAACTATGTCAACATCCGTTGATGGATTTTAAGCTTATTTGAAGTTGATTTATTATGATACAAAACTTTTATATTGAATTGAAGTTTTTGTGATATGTTTCACTATGGATGTGTTATTTTTATACAATTCATGGTTTATAGAAAAAGTATTGACATTTTTTATTCTAGTTTTAATACAAATGTTTTTGTTGTGTTTAAACCTATTCATATATGGAATGCATTGGACATAGTAAGTGATGGGAGGATCCCGCTATATATCCTCATTGCATAGGTAGGCTCATGATACAAACTAGTGTCTTGGCCCAAGGCATTGACAATATATTATTGGTAGTCTTGGAACAAGGCCTTTACTATTTGGTAATGAAAGTCTGGAATTATGCATTTCATCATCATGAATGTGGTTATTGATATTGCATGTGATTATTCTACTAGTAGAATATCCATGTAAGTATGTAAATGGAATTATTTCATTTTATTTTTTCTATATTTTGACGAAGTTCATGTTTAAAAGCCTTTTGTTTTAGTTATACATTTCCATGAATGTTTATGCTTATTTATGAAAGTTTTTTCTATATTGTTATCCTTACTGAGAATCTAAGCTCACCCCTTTCTATGTTTTATTTTTCCCATGATGTGAAGAAGTATTTTATGATTGACCTACCGGGATAGTATAACGGGTATGAGTGTATAATATGGAGACTATGTTGTTTTAGTTTTTCACATTATCATGTAATGTAAGACTTATCAATTTATCTATTGTTTCCAAGGATACTAAACTAATCGGTCTTTCGAGACTTGATCTTTTGTGATCATTACAATGTTATGTAATAATACACCGACTTTAGGTAACTGGGGTTGGGTCATTATAGTTGTAATTAGAGAATGTTTAGTACAAACCTTGGAAGCTTGATTTAGATAAACTCTGATTCGAGCAAATAGCCCTAAGATAGACATCGAGGATTAGTATAAATGAACATCCAAGAATTTTGGTATTGTAGAGATTTTGTGTGTTTTCCAAGAAATACATCCCTGGATGGATACGAGCAGGTATAGGTGGATCTGGCCCAGATGCACCTAGGGGTAAACCCGGAAAACACTGCATTGAGCTATATTCGAACAGGAACTGGTGCCCGAAAATGGGCCTTGATGCACTCATTCTTACGAAACTCCTAGGGGATATGATTAGGATAATTTCTCATATTCTTTAAAAATGATTATGAAGGTTTTATGAGAATATAATTCCTCAAAGAAAACATTTTTTATGATTATGGATTATATCTATAAACTGTTCAATTTATGTTAAGTGTTTTACAAGTTTGGAATAATGTATTTCGATTCATAAACTAATCTAGTTTATGACATTGTTTAGAAATGGTGCCTAGTGGAAGGAATGTAAACCGTATCAATGCATGCACTCAATGTAGGGATTTCCCCCCTGATCAAGATAATTATAGTGGATCTTGTGATACAACTATTTATGATCAGCTAATCACCGTACTGGTACAACTTGCTCAAGTTATGAATAATAACCTCACCCGTATAGAGAACCCTGACCATAGTGTGGAGGATAAATGTTAGATCGCTTCATGAGACAATAACAACTAACATTCAATGGGATTAAAAATCCATTAGTAGCTGAGAAATGGATAAATTCCTTAGAGAAAATATTATATGCCTTGGGGAGTAGTGAAAGGGAAAACGTTATCAAGGCAGTTTACCGCATCACTGGAGATGCTGATCAATGGTGGTAATTGATTCAAAACACAAAGGAATATGATGAAGTATAAAATATGGAATAGAGTTAGTTTAATGAGATTTTGTTAGAAAACTACTTTCCTGGTGACCATCGAGTAGATATGGAAAGGCAATTTCTGAGTTTGAGGAAAAAGGAGGATGAGAATGTCGCAAAGTATGAGGCTAACTTGACAAGGTTTGCGATGCATGATATGGATTATATACGAAACCCAAGAAGTAAAATTTATCATTTCTCCGATGGGTTAAAAATGTATCTCCATAGAGCATTAGTCTCACAATCAATCTCGTCGTATGAAGATATTATCTCATGTGATATAAAGACAGAAATAGAATTATCTATGTCTTATGACATTAAAGTAATGAAAGAGAAGAAGAGATATGCTGATCACTCTAAAAATGGAAATAAGGGGAAGAAGAAGAAAGTTTAATATCCATCCTAAAGTAAATGTGGGAAGAAACACCCCAGTACATTCTTGAAGGGAATGTGATTCTATTGTAAGTGTGGTGAAAAGGCCACCACGCTCGTGATTGCAAGGGGAATAAAGAAGCTACTGATGTTCAATGGTAAAATTGCAAGGATATGGGACATTATTCAAATAAATTTCATAATCGTTAAGGGAACATACCTTAGAAAAGGCCAAGGGATCAAGGCCATAATTATGATATCACTACTACTGAGGTAGAAGCTCCAAAATATGTCGTGGAAGGTAATTTAATAGTTTCCTCAAGTTTAGAAAATGCTTTATTTGATTTTTGATCATTGAATTGTTTCTTATCTTCCCAGTTTTCTATGAAAATTATATATTTCCAATTTGATTTAACATGGGAGTTTTCAGTTACAACTCCAAAGGGAAGTATCAGCGCAACAATTTTTTGGGAATATTTTCCTATTAGAGAATATAAATGTTCTTTATTTGATGATCTCATCACCATACCCATGATTGAATTTGATATAATACTCGGTATGGATTGGATTTCAGACCACGATGCAATGATTTATTGTATGAAGATGGAGGCTACGATTTTTTGATGATGATGATAAAAAAACACCTTATCTTTCGAGAAAAATCGTCACCACCTGATTCTTATCTAGATCCAGCCCCAGTAGCTCAACTAAATTCAATTATTGGGGAGGTAGAGAATGAAATAACTATGGGTGAGGAACAAAATGTTCCAATATAGGATATACCTATTGTGAAAGAATATGTTGATGTGTTTCTAGAATATTTACCTAGACAACCTCTAGAATGAGAAATTCATATTTCCATTGATTTCATTCTTGGACCAAGGCCCATATCGAAGACCCCATATAGAATGGAAACTGTATAATTAGTGGAACTAAATAAACAATTAGAATAATTGAGTAATAATGGATTTATTCACCCTAGTATTTCTCCATGGTGATCCCTTGTCATTTTTGTTAAGAAGAAATATAGATCTATGAGGTTATGTATCGACTACAGGGAGATAAATGATATAAAAATAAAGAACAGGTATCCCCTACCTCATATTGGTGATTTATTTGACCAAATTCATGGAGCTAAATACATTTCAAATATTGAACTTCGATCTGGATTTAATCAGTTGTGTGTGAGGAAGGAAGAAATTTTAAAGAGAGCATTTCGAACCAGGTACAAGTATTACGAGTTTACAGTATTGCCATTTGGATTGACTAATGCACATCTGTCTTCATGGATCTAATGAATAGAGTTTTCAAGTAATATCTTGATGTCTTTGTAGTGGTATTTCTTGATGATATCATGGTATACTCCAAAAGCTACAAAAATGATTCAAATCACTTGCGCATTATCCTGAAGACTCTTAGAAGTCATGAAATATATGGGAAGTTAAGAAACTGTGAATTCCGGCTTCAAGAGATTTATTTTATTTGCCATATTTTATCTAAGGATGGAATCCATATTGATCCTTCTATGAAAAGAGAAATCCAGGAATTTCCAACACCGAGGAGTATAAATGAGGTATGCAGTTTTATGGGTTTAGCAAGTTATTATCGACGTTTCGTCTTGAATTTTGGCTGTTTGGCTACCCCATTAACAAAGATCACATGAAAAGGGGTTAAATTTGTTTGGTCAAAAGAGTGTGAATAATGTTTTGAATAACTGGAGATAAGATTATTCAATGTTCATGTATTGACTCTACCATTGGGGAATCATGGGTTTGTTATTTGTAGTGTTGCTTCAATAAAATGACTTGGTTATGTCCTTATGCAGAATGATAGGGTTATTACTTATGCATCACGACAGTTAAAAATTAATGAGAAAAACTATCCTACACATGATCTTGAGTTAGAAGCTCTAATCTTTGCTTTGAATATTTGGAGACACTATCTCTATGGTGAAAAATTTGAGATATATACCGATCACAAGAGTTTGAAGTATATTTTATCTAAAAAAGAACTCAACATGAGGAAATGGTGACGGCTTGAACTACTCAAGGACTATGATCGCACTATAAAATACCACCCGGGGAAGGCAAATAAGGTGGAAGATGCTTTGAGTAGAAAGGATCATGGAGTTTTGAACAAGATAAGAGTTTTAAAGGATCCTATATAAAAGGATCGAGTAAAGATGGATATGGGAATCACCATGGAAGGGGAAACATCAATACTTTTTCAAATGGTTTCCAAACCATATTTACTAGAAAGGATAAATATTTCTCACATAGATTATGAAGAGTTTCAAAAGAAGATTCAATCTGTGAATGATAGGAGATTGAGTGACATTGTATATAAAGATGGAATTCTGAAATTTGGGAAGAGACTTTGAGTTCCCCATATACCTCATCTAAAAAGGGAATTGTTGGATGATACTCATAGTTAATATTTCTCTATACACCCTGAGAGCACCAAAATGTATAGAGATTTGAAGGAAATTTTTTTTGGGACAACATGAAGAGGGAGATTGCTAATTTTGTGTCAAGATGTAGGGTTTTTCAACAAGTGAAAGCTGGAAGGAAACAGCCTTGAGGAGTCATGAAACCTCTTCCCATACCTGAGTGGAAATGGGATAATATTATGTTGGAATTTGTCATGGGACTACCAATGACTCCTAGAAGGTAAGATGCAATATGGGTCATTGATGATCGTATTACCAAGTCACCAGATATTATTTCTATAATAGAAGATTTACCACTTGAACATTTGGCAAAACTATATATTAATGTAGCTGTAAGACTTCATGGAGTACCCCGATCGATTGTTTCTTATCGTGATCAACATTTTACATCATGATTCTGGAAAAGTGTTCAGAAATCCCTGGATAGTGACCTTTGTTAGAGCACTTCCTACCTCCCCCAAACTGATGGACAATCAAAATAAACTATTCAAACATAAGAATACATCTTGATATCATGCTCTCTTGACATTCAAGGTATGTGGGATCAATATTTACCTCTATTAGAATTTTACTATAACAATATCTTCCATTCAAGTATTCAGATGGAACCATATGAAGCGTTATACTAAAAGAGATGTCGCACACCAACCTGTTGGGATGAGGTTGGTGAAAGAAAACTCGTAGGCCCATAACTCATGGAAGAAATAATGGAAAAGGTGATGGTAATCCATAACCACATCAAAGAAGCTCAAAGTAGGCAGAAGAGCTATATTGTTAACTGAAATAAGGATTTGGAATTTCATGTAGGAGATCATGTTTTCTTGAAGGTATCTCCATGGAAGGGTGTTATGCATTTTGGTAAGAAGGGAAAATTGAGTCCTATGTATATCATACCTTTCGAAATTTTAGAACGGATTGGGTTTGTAGCTTACCAGTTCTCAATGCCACCAAGTCTCTCCAAAGTTCACGATGTGTTCCATGTTTCACTATTGAGAAAATAAATGCTTTACCCAACGCATGTACTCACCTATGAGGAAGTAAACCTAGAACCCGATCTGTCTTATTGTGATGATCCCATCGGGATTCATTATACCAGAGGACAAGTTTTGAGAAACTGGACAACTGATCTGGTAAAAGTTCTATGGAGAAACCATAGGATGGAAGAGGAAATGTGGGAACCCAAGGATCATATGATGAAGAACAACTCGAGTGTTTTTATGCATTAATATTCTAGAAATATTGAGGACAAAATTATTTGGAGGGGAGAATGTGACACCCCAATCTTCCACGATATGCTTCTCTTTGAATAATACAGTAGCGTGTGTTGTACGCAACTTCGAGTTCAAACACATCAAAACCAATCAAACGAGCCATTATGAATAGTAATACCCGATTTATAAAATTTTATAATTTTTATATGTCAAAATGGAATTCATTTTTGGATTTGGAATATCGAAATTAGCCTAGGTTGAATTTTTGGTATTTTTCTGAAAACTTTCAATTTTTGATGAATAGTGAAAAACACTATGTTTAGTTTAAAACTTAATTTTTATTTAAATAATTATTTATTTTATTTAAATTTATTTTAGGTCAAAATAGATACATAATACTTATATATGTTCAAAGTAATTCATTTTAGTTAGTTTATAATAATTTTAGATATATAAAAAAATTATTGAACTTTTCACCTTCTTATACCCACCTCCTTGAAGTATTGGTAAATTTACATAATACATAATTTTACCACTTCTATTAGTTGAATTTTAAAAATTCACGAGACATGGTTGATATCAGTAAGTAAAATCTGTTTCAATAAGATAAAAGTAATTTTTTGTGAATAGTAACTTTTTACTTTTATTTACCACGGTTAAAAGTAAATAGGTTAATTAAGGGTAAAATTGATATTATTATTACCCTAACACATGTCAAAATTCTATTGGATAACTGTAATTTGACCAAAAACAACCATAGGAATGAAATATAAACCTCTTTGATCCACATGGATTAGATTAGGACAATTATTATTATTTTATTTAAAGAAGAGTTAAAAGAGTTAAAGTCAATGTTTAAAAAATAAAACATTTTTAATATAGGGTTAAACATAAGATAAATTCGACTTTAAATATTCATTAGAAAGATAAAAATATTTCCTACATAATGGTAGTTTATTTATATTTTTTATAAATTAAATAATTTAATGTATTTATGACACAATGATGATGCAATAATTACCGTATTAATGAAATAATTAAATTATTGATATTATAAAAATCCAAATACTGTTATTTGAGACTTTTATGAATTAAAATAATTTTCAATATTAATATTACATATTATGGTTAGTTATATGATTTTTTTAGAAGTAATAATGCTGTTATGAATTTAGAAAAAAACCAACTAGTGTCAAAATTGACATAAAATAGTTTTTGAAACAAATATTATATAATTAATTGATATTCTATTCCTAAAAATCTATGGTTCCACAAAAAGAATTATATAATGACAGTTTTATCATTAAATAACCACTTTGGGTTCTCATGGAAGTATGTAGTATGTTTATTAACCATATAATATAAAAATTCAAAGAGACATGGTAAATGTCAAACTATTTAACTAAGAGTTAAATCTAAAAGATAAAGTTAATATAGTGACACAAACCTGTCTAAAACCTATTGGTTGAGTGGTTTTAGACCCATACCCACCATAGCCTCAAAATAATCCATTCTTTAGCCACTATAAACTGAAATTTATTTTATTATAAAAAAATATTTCTAGCTTTTCCTAAGGTACCCCTCACCCCTCTTATAAAAGGGCAATCACCCTTCTCTCTAATTCACACCTTCAATGACATTTGGATCAGCCAAACCCAGCCAAAATACCCTTTGAACTATCCTAACATCATCCTAGTGGCCTTCCATTAGTCATAATGCCTACCTAAGGAGCCCTTTTGGTCATATCAATAAAAAGAACCTGAAGAAGAGGTAAATATCTCACCACATCATTCATGTTCCATTCTTCCACCAATTCCTTTTTATTTGTTGTTTCCATTCTAAAATAATAACTCCAGTATCTTATATATAATGTGATGTTATTATAAATATGTTACAACCAATTTCATTATTCTATCCATCCATTGAATGACATATCACCATAGATGCGTACGTACGGCTTACTGTCTCCTCATCATGGTGTAATTGTTATTCATTACATTATTATTTGGATGGGTATAATAATGATGTGTAATTGATGAAAATAATAAATATAACATTATAATGATTCTGTATATATGAGATACCATCCAATTTTATATTATTTTAATATCAAAAAAATGAAATTGTCACTCGTGCGTACGTACGGATTACCGTCTCCACGAACGCGATGAGATTCATTCACCATCATATCAATTTAACTATAATTTTTATTAGATGATTAAAAGTAATGTTTAAAGACTATATATCATTATGTATATGAATATGATACATCCCATACATAACAAATATAACTCACATAACAATGAATATAATGGAAAACAAACCCATTAACACCCGAAACAACGATAATACTAAGATATTATTAACAAAGTAATGTTAAAAGAATATATATGATATCATATTGATGTATATGATTCTTGTATAATGTAATAAAAATTATTTCACCATTATACATTAGCGTATACTACCCACAACCATGGAAAAGTACATGTTAAAGGTTAATTTCACAATCTCTTAATTATATGAGGTTGTTTATATGTAATTATCTATTGGGACCTCTTTATCATCCACATCCGAGTTTCTTAAAAATGTATTTCAAAACATCTTTACTATTTTATAGAATGTTGTTATGTAATTTATACCCTTGTTTGACTTGTTATAATATTTTTATAAAGGAATCTTTCCGTCATTTTCAAACAAGGTCCTTTTTATCCTTTTCGGCAAAATTAAGGTAAGAATGTCTTTTTTAAATTATACGGAGGGTGCGTCTATTTTCAACAGTTATAAAATCATCGAAGCTTCCCTTAAAAGCATATAAGAATATTTTCAAAGTAAATGTTTTATTTTATATTTATGTGACTTTTAAATGATTTCAAAAAAAGGTATATATCTCTCCAATAGTTTTGATTTCATCTATTTCAACATCCGTTGATCGATTTTAAGCTTATTTGAAGTTGATTTTTTATGATACAAAACTTCCATATTGTATTAAAGGTGTTGTGATATGTTTGACTGTGGATGTGTTATTTTTATACCAGTCATGGTTTATGGATAAATTATTGACATTTCATATGCTAGTTTTAATATTAATGTTTATGATATGTTTAAACATGTTCGTATAAGGAATGAATTGGACTTAGTAAGTGATGGGTGGAGCCCTCTACAGATCCTCAATGTAGCGGTTGGTCTCATGAGAAAAACTAGTGTCTTGGTACAAGGCCATGACAGAATATTATTTGTAGTCTTGCACAAGGCCTTGACTATGTGGTTATGAAAGTCTGGTATTATGCATTCCATCACCATGAAAGAGGTTATTGATATTGCATGTGATTATTCGACTAGTAGAATATCCAGGTAAATAAATAAATGGAATTATTTAATTTTATTTTAGCCATATTATGTTGAAGGTAATGTTTAAAAGGATTTTTTAGTTATACATTGCATGGAATGTTTATGCTTATTTATGAAAGTTTCTACTATATTGTTATCCTTACTGAGCATCTGAGCTCACCCCTTTCGATGTTTTATTTTTCCCAAGATGTGATGAAGTTTTTTATGACTAACCTCTAGGGATAGTCTGAGGGGATATGAGTGTGTACTATGGAGACTATGTTGTTGTAGTTTTTCACTTTTTCATGTAATGTAAGACTTATGAATGTATCTAGTGTTTCCAAGGTTAGGAAACTGGTCGGTCATTCGAGAAATGATCTTATGTGACCATTCCAATGTTATGTAATAATGCACCGAATCTAGGTAATTGGGGTCAGGTCGTTACAGTTGGTATCAGAGAAAGAATAGTACAAACCTTGGAAGCTAGATTTAGATAAACTTTGATTAGATCACATAACCCAAAGATATACTTTGAGGATTTGTATAGAAGAAATTCATGTAATTTTGGTATTGTAGAGATTTTTTGAGATTTACAAGAAGTACATCCCTGTCTGGATACGAGCAAGTATAGGAGGCTCCGTCAAAGATGTACCTAGTGTTAAAACCTAAAAACACCGCTTTGAGCTGGACTCAATTGGGAACTGGTGCACGACGACGGGCCTTACTACACTCTTGGTTACGACACTCCCGGTCGATATGCTTAGGATAATTCTCATTTTCTTTACAGACCATCAGAAAGGGTTTATGCGTATATACATCCTCAAATAAAACATTTTTTATGATTATGGATTATATCCATAAACGTTTCAGTTTATGTTAAGTGTTTTACAAGTTTGTAATTAGGTATTTCGATTCATAAACTAATATAGTTTATGCCATTATTTAGAAATGGAGCCTAGTGGAAGGAATGAAAATTGTATCAATGCACACACTCCATGAAGGGATTTCCCTCCTCCTCAAGACAATTATAGTGGAGCTGGTGATAGAACTGGTGTGGATGAGCTAATCACCATAATGGGACTACTCACTAAGGTTATGAATAATTAACTTAACCATATAGAGCACCATGATCCACAATGTGGAGGATCAATGTTAGATCTCTTAATGAGGAAACAACCACCAACATTCAATAGGAGTAAAAATCCATTAGTAGCTGAGCAATGGATAACTTCCTTAGAGAAATATTCCTTTCCTTGGGGAGTGTTGAAAGGGAAAAAGTTATCATACCAGTTTACCGCCTCACTGGAGATGCTGATCAATGGTGGTCATTGATTCAAAACACAATGGGAGATGATGAAGTATCATATATAGAATAGAGAGAGTTTAAAGATATTTTCTTAGAAAAATTCTTTCTTTGTGACAATCAAGAAGATATGGAAAGGAAATTTTTGATTCTAAGGAAAAATGTGGATGAGAATGTCGCAATGTTTGAGGCTAACTTTACAAGGTTAGTGAGGCATGTTGTAGATTATATACATAACCGAAGAAGTATGATTGATCATTTCTTTGATGGGTTAGAACCGTTTCTCCGTCGAGCATTAGTCTCACAATCCTTCTCGTCGCAAAAAGATATTGTCTCATGTGCTATCAAGAAAGAAAAATAATTCTCTAAGTCTTACAAATTTAAATCAAATCAAGAAGAAGAAGAGATCTGTTGATCAGTCAGGAAATTGAAATAATGGGAAGAAGGGAAAAGTTGAATATTCATCTAGCAGTAAATGTGGGAAGAAACACCATGGTACTTTCATGGGATTCTTTTAGAAGTGCGGTGAAAAATCCACCAAGCTCGTGATTGCAAGGGGAATAAAGAAGCTACTGATGTTAAATGCTACAATTACAGGGAGATGGGACATTATGAAAATGAATGTCCTAAGCATCACGGTAACTTACCTCAGAAAAGGCCAAGGGATCAAGGCCAAGCTTAGGTTATCACTACTGCTGAGGTAAAATCTCCGAAAGACATGGTGGATGTTAATATAACAGTTTCCTCAAGATTGAAAAATGCTTTATTTGATTCTGGATCATCACATTGTTTTATATCTTCCTAGTTTTCTAAGAAAATTAGATATTTCCAATTTGATTTAATAAGGGAGTTGTCAGTTAAAACTCCTAAGGGAAGTATCATCACAATAATGTTTTGTGAATCTGTTCCCATTAGAGCATATAAATGTTCTTTATCCGGTGATCTTATCATCATACCCATGACTGAATTTGATATAATCCTTGGAGTGGATTGGATTTTGGACAATGATGCAATGATTTACTGTAAGAATATTTTGGTTGAGATTTTTGATGATGATGATGATAAAGAACACACTATCTTTAGAGAGGAATTTCCACCACCTGATTCTTATATATATCTACTACCAGTAGCTCAAATAAATTCAATTATAGGGGAGGAAGAGAATGAAATAATTTTTCGTGAGTAAATGAATGTTCAAATAGAGGATGTACCTATTGTGAAAGACTATGTTGATGTGTTTCCAGAATATTTACCTGGACATCCTCTAGAACGAGAAATTGGGTTTTCCATTGATTTAATTCCTGGATCAAGTCCCATATTGAAGACCCCTTAAAGAATAGAAACTGTGGAATTTGTGGAATAAAGAAACAACTAGTGGAATTGAGTAATAAGGGATTTATTTTCCCAAGTATTTCTCCATGGGGAGCCCCTATCCTTTTTGTTAATAAGGAAGATGGATATATGAGGTTATGTATCGACTACAGGGAGATCAATGCTATAATAATGAAGAACAAGTATCCCCTACCTCGCATTGATGATTTATTTGACCAAATTCATGGAGATCAATACTTTTCAATGATTGAACATCGATCTGGATACTAGTAGTTGTGTGTGATGAGGAAGACATTCTAGGGATAGCATTTGAACCAGGTACGGGCATTACGAGTTTACAGTAATTCCTTTTG
This sequence comes from Viscum album, assembly GCA_963277665.1. Lineage (NCBI taxonomy): Eukaryota > Viridiplantae > Streptophyta > Magnoliopsida > Santalales > Viscaceae > Viscum > Viscum album. Next base: position 1,150,291,840 of record OY728148.1, read on the forward strand.
GATTGACTAATGCACCGTCTGTCTTCATTTATCTAATGAATAGATTTTTCAAGGAATATATTGATAAATTTTTAGTGGTATTTATTGATGATATCTTTGTATACTCGAAAAGATATAAAGATCATGAAAATAACTTGCGCATTATCTTGAAGACTCTTAGATGAAATGAATTATATGGGATGTTTTTCAAGTGTGAATTCTAGCTTCAAGAGATTTATTTTCTTGGCTATATTGTCTCTAAGGATAAAATCCCGATTGATCATTCTAAAACAAGAGCACTCCAATAATGTCCAGCACCGTCGAGTATAACTGAGGTATGTAATTTTATAGGTTTAGAAGGTTATTATCGATGTTTCGTCCAGAATTTTTCCCAGTTGGCTCACCCATTAACAATGCTCACACGAAAAATGGGTTAAATTTGTTTGGACAAAAGTGTGTGAAGAATGTTATGAAGAAATTAAGAGAAGATTAGTCAATGCTCTTATATTGACTCTACCATCGGGGAATTATGGGTTTGTTATTTATAGTGATGCTTCAAAGAAAGTACTTGGTTGTGTCCTTTTGAAGAATGATAGGGTTATTTTTTCTGCATCACGATAGCTAAAAAATCATGAGCAAAACTTTACTACTCATGATCTTGAGTTAGAAGCTGTAATATTTTCATTAAAGTTTTGGAGACACTATCACTATGGTGAAAAATGTGATATATATATAACGATCACAAGAGTTTGAAGTATATTTTTTCACAAAAAAAACTAAATATGAGTAAATAGAGATGGCTTGAACTAATCAAGGATTATTATTTCACTATACACTACCACCCAGGGAAGGAAAATAAGGTGGAAAATTCTTTGAGTAGAAAGGATCATGGAGGATTGAACAAGATGAGAGTTATAAAGGATCCTATATACATGGATCTAGTAAAGATGGATATGGGAATAACCATGGAAGGGGAAACATCACTAATTTTACAAATGGTTTCCAAACCATCTTTACGAGAAATGATAAAGAGTTCTCAGATTGATGATTAAGAGTTTAAAAAGTAGATTAATGTTGTGAATGATGGGAGATTGAGTGACTTTGTGTATGAAGATGGAATTTTGAAATTTGGGAAGAGGATTTGTGTTCCCGGTATAACTGATCTAAAAAGTGAATTTTTGGATGATGCTCATAGTTCCAATTTCTATATACACCATAAAAGCACCAAAATGTATAGTGATTTGAAGAAACATTTTTAGTGGGACAACATGAAGAGGGAGATTGTTGATTTTGTGTTAAGATGTGTGGTTTGTCAACAAGTTAAATCTAGAAGAAAACAACCTAGATGAGTCAGGAAACCTCTATAAATACCTGAGTGTAAATGGGATAATATTACGTTTGACTTTTTCATGGGACTACCAAAGACTCCTAGAAGTAGCAATACAATATGGGTCATTGTTTATCGTCTTACCAAGTAAGCATATTTTCTTTCTATAAGAGATGATTTACTACATGAAAACTTAGAAAGAATATATATTAATGATGTTTTAAGACATCATGGAGCACCCCTATCAATTGTTTCTGATCGTGATCCACATTTTACATCAAGATTCTGAAAAAGTCTTCAGAAAGCCCTGGATACTGCACTTCGTTTGAGCACTGCCTACCATCCCCAAACTGATGGACAATCAGACCAGACTATTAAAACCTTATAAGACATGTTGAGATCATTTTCACATTACTTTCAAGGTACGTGAGATCAATATATACCTATGGTAGAATTTTTCTATAACAATAACTTCCATTCAACTATTCATATAGAACCATATAACGCATTATACGGAAAGAGATGTCGCACACCAACCTGTTTGGATGATGATGGTAAAATAAAACTCGTAGGCGTAGAACTGGTGGATGAAACGATAGAAAAGGTGAAGGTAATCCAAAACCACATCAAAGTATCTCACAGTAGGCAGAAGAGCTATGTTGAAAACCGAAGGATTGATTAGGAATTTCATGAAGGAGATCATGTTTTCTTAAAGTTATCTCTATGGAAGGTTGTTATACATTTCAGTAAGAATGGAAAATTGTGTCCAAGGTACATCAGACCTTTCGAAATTCTTGAATGAATTGGGGTTGTAGCGTACTGGTTGGAAATACCGCCTAGTCTCTACAAAGTTCACGATGTGTTCCACGTATCACTATTGAGAAAATACATGCCTTACCCGACGCATGTTCTCACCTATGAGGAAGTAGAACTGGAACCTGATATGTCTTATTGCAAAGATCATGTCAGGATTCCTGATACTAGAGAACAAGTGTGGATAAACCAGAAAAATTCTCTGGTAAAAGTTCTATTGAGAAACCATAAGATGGAAGAGGCAACGTGGGAACCTGAGGAACTTATGATGAAGAACCACCAGAGTCTTTTTATTCAGTAATATTCTAGAAATTTTGAGTATGAAATTATTTGGAGAGGAGAATGTAACACCCAAAGATTGCATGGTACACTTCTGTTTAAATAATACAGTAGTGTGTGTCGTACGCAACTTCGAGTTCTAACACACCACAACCAATCTAACCAGCCGTTATGAATAGTAATACCCACTTTTTAAAATTTTATAAATTTTAACTTTCAAAATGGACATCATTTTTGGATTTGGAATATCAAAATTAGCTTAGGGTAAATCATTGGTGTTTTTTCTGAAAACATTCAATTTTTAATGAATAGTGAAAAACACGGAGTTATAGTTAAAAAATAATTTTTTTAAAAAAATTATTTATTTTATTTAAATTTATTTTAGGTCAAAATAGATATATAATACCTATATATGTTCAATGTAATTCATTGGAGTTAGTTTATAATAAATTTAGATAAATAAAAAAATTATTGAACTTTTCATTGTCTTTTACACACCTCCTAGGAGTATTTGTGAATTTACATAAAAATTGATTTTACCACTTCTGTGAGTTGAAATTAAAAAATCAGAGAGACACGGTTGATATCAGTATGTAAAATGTGGTTCAATAAGATGAAAATAATTCTTGGTGAATAGTATCTTTTTTGTTTTATTTACCATAGTTAACAATTAATAGGGTAATTAAGGGTAAAAATTGTATTATTATTACCCTAACACATGTCCTAATTCCATTGGATAACTATAATTCGACCAAAAAAACATTGGGAATAAAATATAAACCTATTTGGTCCAATTGGATTTGGTTAGGACATTTAATATTATTTTATTTCAAGAAGAGTTAAAAGAGTTAAAATCAATGTTTAATAACTATATTATTATTAATATTGGGTTACAGATAAGATAAATTCGACAATTAATATAAATTAGAAAGATAAAACTATTTCCTACAAAATGGTATTTTATTTTTATTTTTTAGACATTAAAAACTTTAATTTATTAATGACACAATGATGATACATAATCTACGTATAAATGAAATTTTAAAATAATTGATATTATAAATATCCAAATGAAGGTAATTGAGACTTTTATGAATTACACTAATTTTATAGATTAATATGACATATTATGGTTGGTTAGACGAATTGTTTTCAATGTAATAATGCTGTTATGAATTTAGAAAAAACAAAATACCAAATAGTGTCAAAATTGACATAAAAGAGTTTTTAAAACAAATATTATATTATTAATTGATATTTTATTGAAAAAATATAAGGTTCATCCAAAATAATTATATAATGATAGTTGATTCATTAATGAACCACTTGGGGTTTTCTTGGATGTATATTTTAAGATTATTATCCATATAATATAAAAATACAAAGAGACAAGGTAAATGTCCAACTATTTAACTAAGAGTTAAATATAAAAGATTAAGTTAATATAGTGACCCAAACCTGTCTAAAACCTATTGGTCAAGTGTTTTTTGACCCATCCCCACCATATCCTTTAAATAATATATTTTTGAGCCATTACAAACCTAAAACGATTTTATTATAAAATAATATTTATAGCTTTTCTTAAGGTTCCCCTTGCTCCTCTTATAAAAGGGAACTCTCCCTTTACACTAATTCACACTTTCAAAGCCATTCGTCTCAGCCAAACCCTACCCAAATAACCTCTCAACTATCATAATTTATTCCTAGATGCCTTCATTTAGTCAGAAAGTCTGCCTAAGGATCCCTTTTGATCAAATCAAATGAAAGAACCCGGATAAGAGGTAAATATCTCACCACCTCTTTCATGTTCTTTTCTTCTTCTACTTCCTATTTATTTGTTGTTTCCATTAAAAAATAATAAATCTTGTATCTTCTATATAATGGGATTTTATTATAATGATGGTACTACCAAATTCATTATTCTATCCATCCATTGAATGATTTGTCACCATACGTGCGTACGTACGGATTACCGTCTCCACGTCGCGGTGTAATTGTTATTCAATACATTATTATTTGTATCGGTATAATAATGATGTGTAATTGATGTAAATAATAAATATAACATGATAATTATTATGTATATATGATATAAAATCTAATAATATATTATTTTAATATCAAAATAATTATATTGTCGTCCAGGCATACGTATGGATTACCGTCTCCACGAACACGATGATATTCATTCTCTATCGTATCCATTTAAGACTAATTTTCATTATATGAATAAAAATAATGTTTCAGGACATGATATAATTCTAGATATCAATATGATACATCACATCTATAACAAATATGACTCAAATAACAAATAATATAAAGTAAAATAAATCTGTTAACACCCGAAACAACAATAATAATAAGATATTATTAACAAAGCAATGTTAGAAGATCATATAAGATATCTTATTAATGTATATTATTCTTGTATAATTTATTAACCATTATTTAACCATTATATAGGAGGTTAACCTACCCTTCACCAAGGAAATTTACATGTTACGGTTTAATTTCACAATCTCTTCATTATCCGAGGATGTTTATATGTGATTATCTACTAGGATATCTTTATCATGCACATACATGTTTCTTAAAAATGTATTTCAAAACATTCTTAATATTTTATGGACTATGGATTAAAGTCATTTATACCCTTGTTTTACTTTTTATAGGACGTTTAAAAAGGTATCTTTCCATCATTTTCCAAATAGGGTCATTTTTAACCTTTTTGACAAAATTAAGGTAAGAATGTATTTTTTAACTTATACGGCGGGTGTAGCTATTTTCCGCCCTTATATAGTCATAGAAGATTCCCTTACAAGCTTATAAGAATATTTTCATTGTAAATGTTTAATTTTATTATTATGTGACTTTTAAATTATTTTAAAAATACATATTTCTCTCGAATAGTTTTGATTTCATCTATGTCAACATCCTTTGATTGATTTAAAGCTTATTTGAAGTTGATTTATTATGATACAAAACTTACATATTGTATTGATGGTTTTGTGGTATGTTTGACCGTGGATGCGTTATTTTTATACCATTCATGGTATATGTACAAACGAATTACATTTCTTATGCTTTTTTTCATAAGAATATTTATTTTATGTTTAAACCTGTTCATATGTGGAATGCATTGGACTTAGTAAGTGACAGGTGGAGCTCGCTATAGCTCCTCGATGCAGTGGTAGGTCTCACGAGACAAACTGGTGTCTTGGTACAAGGCCTTGAAAAAATATTATTTGTCCTCTTGGCACAAGGCCTTGACTATGTGGTTATGAAATTTTGGCATTATAAATTCTATCATCAAGAAAGTGGTTATTGATATTGCGTGTGATTATTCGACTAGTATAATATCCATGTAAATATGTAAATTGAATTATTTCATTTTTTTCAATATTATTCTGAATTTCAAGTTTAAAAATCTTTTGATTTAGTTATACAATGCTTTGAATGTTTATGGTTATTTATGAATGTTTCTGCTATATTGTTATCCTTACTGAGCATCTGAGCTCACCCCTTTCTATGTTTTATTTTTTCCAAGATATGAAGAAGTATTTTATGACTAACTTATAGGGATAGTCTGAGTGGATATGAGTGTGGACTATATAGACTATGTTTTTTTAGTTATTTACTTTATCATGTAATGTAAGAATTATGAATGTATCTTTCGTTTCCCAGGAAACTAAACTAATCGGCCTTTTGAGACTTGATCTTTTGTGATCATGCCAATGTTATGTAATAATGCACTTACTCTGGGTAACTGGTGTCAGGGCATTACATCCCCAGTTATAACATATTTTTGGTTTTTTTCTTTCAGTAATCACTAGCTATGTTTCCTCCCTTCCCGAACATAAATCATTTATTTCTCTCCCTTATGAAATTTATTGGGTGTTTCATTCCGTGCCTTTGACAAGTGGAATGTTGAGATTTCTTTGAACCATTATATTTCACCATGAAACCATTGGAATTAAACTCTACATTTCGATTCATATCCCTATTATACCATTGACATTCTCTGACCTCTATTTTTTCATTGAGGGAACATTTTAAAAATTTCTCATAGATATCAACGTCTTGGATAATGAGATAATTTCTTAGACATGATTTAGTCACAAAAAAGAAGCAGGAAGCACTGAATTTGGGGGCACCAAAAAAATCCTAAGGTGTGTCATCAATGTCTTATGATGTTGTCCTTATACACCCCTATTGATTTGTTTTCATTTTTCTTGATGGAAATGAAATACCATTCCATCTTATATTGAAGAGTACGAGGAAAATACTTATCAAAAAAATATTCATAAATTACTTTCACTACATAACATCGATATCTTCCTCAGGATTTTTATTTTTGGCCAATTTCCAACATTGATCAGATTATCCTTCCATAAAATATGAATCTAGTAGGTCCTTCACTAGTTTGGAACATTGAATGATAGAGAATATATTCTCAATGGATTTGATCCATTATCCTATGATTAAGGGGTCTGATGGCCTATTAAAAATTGGATTCCTTTTTCACATAAATATCTCAATCATAGCTTTTTCTCTCTTTGAGGGACTTGGAAACACCTTCGGATACATGTATCTATTTAGAACCTAATTCATCCAAGATGGTAATTTTGTAAAGTTCTATATTCCTGCACCCATCAGGTTGGGAATCTCAGTGGGGCACTCATCACATTTCCATTCAAATTGGATGATTACATGATTCCTTCATTTTGAACATATTTTTTAGAAAAAAATTAAAATTAGGGATGATTTTTTTAATCCATTCATCACATAAAAGTGGAAACCAATGAAATTAATGGAATTGATTATAAATTTAATTTATTCGATAATTTTTTAATTTCAAGGATTTGATCTATGTTATTATTGATCTATTTCCTCAAATATATTCATATTGAAATATTTTTTCATAAATAATGAATCATAGTAAACTTAAGAATTTATCAAAAAATATCCCATTGGAGTTTCAAACTAGGTGTACAGTAAGGCCCATTGTCATGCACCAGTTCCTGATCGAGTCTAGCATAACATAGTCTTTTCAAGTTTCGCCCTAATGTACATCTGTGTAATATCCACATCCACTTATAGTATTTTTAAAGGTTTTTATGTTATTGATAAACCACTTACACTAATCATAAAATAAATTTAGTTATGTGTTCTTATACAATGAATTATCACTAAGGCTTTCCCTAGAGTTTTTTAATACTAAACCCAAAAAAACTAAAATTTCCATTTGATACCAACAATAGCAACATTATTCATTATTTCACACTAATAAATGATTTATTACATAAGAATATGGATAATAAAAACAAAAATATTGATAATTATATTTTATATTGTTATTATGTACATTATATAACAACATAAACATTAAATAAACCATATTTATTGAAAACATCCTTAACATTCTCAATCATAAACCTGTATAGGATAACCTTGGGAAATACATAAGAAAAGGGTGAACTATAAATAACTGTAATGGAATAAACATGGGAAAACATGAATAATGCAATACATTTTAGAAAATAACTATATTTATGTGACATAAAAGTGATGAGAATTGTAAACATGAACAATGAGGCATGGTATTTAAATACCCAATCCTAAGCTACATGACTCAACACATATAAAATGGTGTGTATTTCTTTTTTTGGGTAAAAAGATACTAAATAAATACACAAAATTCAAAACACATTTCAAGATCATTTACTGACACAGGTTTTGGTGAATTAAAGTCACGAAATAAATTCAAATAAAAAAGTAAAAAAATTATAAATCACTAAAAAATAAATTACCAGTTCCATGCTCCCACTTTAAAAATTTATCATAGCACGACTGATAAAACTGTAAGAAAAATATTAATACATAGGGTTAGTATAAAATTATATGTAAGGGGTTTCAAAACAACAATTAAATTATTTAAAACATTTAATGAAAATAAATATACATATTGAAAGTAGATTTCCACAAATAATGGTATATATATAGAAAATAAATATTTCCCAAAATAATTATAATTGAAAAGACATTGGGAATTCTCCTCTGAAAATTTTATTTTTCTATAAGTCATTAATAATAAATGGTAGATCATATCTAAATCCATATATAAGTCTTCTAGACATATCTCATACAGAAATAAGTTTCCTTATGTCTTATTGTTTCACTCCCCATAACAATCACATAACATACTAGCGCCATTTTTTAAAAACAATTCCCATGGACGTACATACCTTATCTCTTACCCAAAAACAATTCTAATGTACATATAAAACAATTTTATTTTATTTAATAGAAAATAACCCTTCCCATGTCATTACAATTTTCTCAAAAGGGTTAAAAATCATTTTAGGGAGAATCCCATGCATTGAAAACCCCACTTTTATTTCAAAACCGTAATTGAATAAAACATGGATTTATGTGTGTGAAAGATCATATAAATCTTGGAATGTCACATATCATCATGATGATGACCATACCTATTCATGCATGACATGTTAAGAGATGAAGATTCATGTTTTAACATTAAATAATAACTTTTTCTTTATAAAATGATAGTTTTTATCACATAAAAATGTTAAAAAATGGTGAATAAAATAATTTAAACATAAATAGATCTTAAACACTGGTTTTATGGGTGTTAAATACAATTTATATCTTATAAATAAATGAGAAATAATAAATATTAATATTTTTTTAGACAAAAAGTCATATTTTTGTGTATATATATAACTATATATATATACTTATACATGTATATTTGTTTATGGATTCTATTCATAAAACACTTTTGGAATTTTAAAACAAGAACCCTCTTATATGAATTTAAACCAAGAACGGTTGATAAATATATGTAAATTTATTTATTTTCTTGTAGGAACACACACATACCCATATATTCACATTCTTATACATATATAACATCTTTATAATAAAATACATTGAAAACTAAAATATCCCAAATATACATATGTTCTTAGAAATATGGTTCAAGGAAAAATAAACCCTTATCATGTATATATATATTGAAAATAATTCCTTATGTAAGTATATATACATATGTATATAAAATATGTAATTATTTTTTTAAAGATGATTACTTAAAAATCAAAATCATACCCTTGAAACTATAAGATTTTTGGGGAATGATCATATAGAAAAGAAGACTCATGATATATTTAACTTGTATTAGAATGATATGGTTTTATACATATATTTAAATATTACTATATATATGTTACCATAAATAAAGAAAAATAACAAAATAAATTACATGATTCAAATCAGAAGTGAGCGGTGGGTTTCTAGAAATGCGAGATAGAGGGCTTGATAGAGAGAATTTTCGGGTAGCATTTTGGTGTGTAATGTGGGGGTCATAAGATAGAATAAAGGTTTTCATTTTCTAATCTGAATTGACTAAATCTAAAAAAATTGTTGATTTACAAAAATCAATGACCAAAGTGGATAATTGACACCGTAAAATATAAAAATGAAATAATGAGAGGGATCTGATTTAAGGATACAGATTTTTTGTCTGAAAGAACACCACCCATGAAAATAAGTGAAGTGGAGAATATAAATGGTTCATGACGAGGGTGGATGAATGGAATTTTGGGAAAGTGGGGATAAAGAGGGACCAGTGTCTAAAAGGTGGGATGGATACTGGTGTGGGTCAATAAGGAAGAAGTAAGAAAAAGGGATTGATGGTTTAGATCCAATTTGATCTTATCCAAGGATAATATTTAACCCTCATGGTTTTTTATGAAGGTGTTTATGTAGTTGGAGAATGGACATCCCCGATGTGGATGGAAGGTCGATTGGATGGTCCGTGATGATCTGATCATTTTAAAAACAGTGGACAATTGGGATTAGAACAGGGCTAGATCGTATGGTTAAAAGCCGTCATGTGATTTTAAAAGGGTTCGACTGTCCAGATAAGGTGAAGCCAGATCGGACGGTTGATAAAAAACATGGAGATAAACCAAGGTCGGGGGGTTCGATCGGGGTATCGATGCGGATAGCTAGGATCTTGTGTGGAGAGATCATGAAGATGAGATCACACGCTGTGAAAAAATCTCATCCCACAATAAATCCATCTAGATTTTAGGGCTGTCTTATATGGATCAACATGAAGTTCTTGTGTTCTATGACTCAAACACACACACCAAGGGATCCTTATACACAGGGCCTCGCCTACGGGCCCTATCCGAACCCTTGTTTACTCTCTCCTATGTACTGATGCGCGACCTGGGTGACCAATTCCTATATCATGACTCGCCATACACATGGGTTTACCCACTTCCCGAGTTCCTCCTTAGGTCATGGGTCAACACCTCCCTAGCTAGGGTTGGCCCCATGAGGGTCCTATATCCATGGTTGAGGTTTCCCATAAATTCTCAAAACAAAAAAAATCAATATATAATTTTTTCTCAATTTAAAAATATTTTAACCCCATATTAATTATGTTGATGTATATATATATATATATAGTAAAATCCAAATAAATAAAAACCCTTCTTTAAAATAGAATACATAAATTTACACATTAATCGGGTAAAATATTTCAATGGATTTAAAATTAAAATAAAACAATGGCTTTTTCAAAAACATCATATATCACTATAAATCTCAAAAATTATCTTCTTACAATGGTCAAATTATTGGTTTTTAATATACCCATGTTTACGGGTATCAAAGACCCATATAAAACATCGGTGTCCCTTCTGCTTCAAAAAAGGTTTTGTATATTACTCTTATTCTCAGCATCTCTATTATTCTTCTATATATTATTATTCTAATAATGGATGACCCAAAGATAGTGGCCTACTCAATATTTATTCATATTCTACTCAGTGGAGAACCATTTTCTTTACTACATATTTTTATGAGTTTCTTGGAGTAGTAGAAGTCTTTTAACATGTCAAGTTGTAACGTATAAGTGTTTTATTAAATAATGAGTTCATCATTTTTTCTTATTCCATTAATTCATTTTAACCTATATTCATTTATTTTCATAAAAATAATTAGAGTAAGTACAAAAGTAAAATTAATATTAATTACACCATTGAAACATTGGTTTGGGTTGTTACATGGTATAACATGATAATCATAAAAAAATTATAAGAAATGTGGAAAAAATTAAAACACTACATAATAAAAATTGGTCAAGGATAAATTACAAGACATCATTAAAGAAAAAATACAATAAAGGAATCTGGATCAATACATGTCCCAACATGAAGTATCATGAGGCTAATCATTACACAATTCATTGGATCGCTATATAATTTAGGGAGAACCTGTCACATTCAATTTATTATCATACTTAAGTGTGCCACATAGATTATAGAACATGGATTCATTCGTCATCATATTTTTTAAAACTATTAAAGAGTATTGAATATATACATGTATGTCCCATGTAAATTATTATACTTCTATAATGGTGAATTCCATTGATAGTAAAAGGGTATGGTATTCACTACACAATTATTTTGGCTTGGAAAATTGTTGGTAAATTTAAGCAGTTTAATGACATTACATGGAAATTCATAAAATGATTTGATGTTAGAGAAATGAGTATATGATAATTTTAAAATAAAATTGGATGTAATTGGGACATGGAAATACATATCCCAACATAATTAATTGGAAAATAGAACACATAATAAAATATAGAAATATTAATAAAGAGAAGAATCAGAGGAGGCCTAACTTGAGTGTGTGATTCTAAAGGATTGGGAGGTTCTTCTCGAGAGATTGGGGAACATTGAGAGTACTCTAGATAGGGAAGGTAAGAGTAAAGATGTGCTCCATGTTTTATTTTTGATGAGAAATGGTAACTTGGGTGGGTTTATATAGGAAATGACTAGGGGTTTCTTTAATATTTTCAAACATAGGTTTTGGAGTTTATATAATAAAATAACCAAAACCACGAACATCCCAATATCATTACTGTGTTTTTGATAAAATGATAGTATTTTTAATTAAATTATAATGTTACGGAAAAAACATAACAAAATAATACCCTTGCTGATGTGGATGTTAGTCATACTCTTAAGGAAATGATTTCAATACATTAGAATACAATAACGTTTTTTTGAGGATTCATAATAGATTTATAAAATTAATAAAATATACATAAAATGAAATTATTTTAAAATATAAAAATATATTTGTTCATGGAAACATTCAATAGTTTTTACAAATTAGTTCTGTGTCATTATTATTTCATTATACAAATTGTATATTTATACAGTATTTAATTCTTTCCCAAAAATTGGACTGTCTCAGAAAATTAAAAAAAATTAACCTTTGGATAATATTGAAATATTATTCCAAAAATAATATTCAATTTATCATAAAATTTTCTAAATATCATCATTTTCAATTTTAAAATAATAATCGACATTAATTGAGAAATGCTTTATTTTTTTAAAATAACATCTTTCAAACACATATAAATATTATATTTGGATTCAAAAAAAGATAAGATCATTTATACTTAAGAAAAAATATTAACTAATAATATGTTATTAAAATAATTTTAATTTCAAAAATCCATTAATTCATAAAAATAAATTTTTTAATTGAATTTAAATATTACACAAAATTAAAATTGTAGTTTTATTGTATCAAAGTCAAAATCAATTATAACGTAAAAGTAATAGTATGAAAAGAGAAAAATTATTCTATAAAAAATAATATACATGAACATATTGTTTGGGTCTTGATAAATATCCCATTAATACCATGGAAAATTTACTAAGGGAAAGGTGTGTGATGGGGAGACATTTCTGGGGTTGTATAATGAACATAGTTTGGTTTATGATCTTGATAAGCTTGAACTTCTCCCCTAAACAGTTTCACTCATGCTTAACTAGATTGATCATAGATTTTCATTTGTCATGGGAAAACCATATATATTATATCTCCCTCAGAATCTCTGATAAATGGGCTTCATAGGGTACAATTATACTGTTTGAGGTTATCAATTCCTTTTCTTGTGTCAATCAAATTTATTAAACCCTATACATATAATAATCATAGGATAAATGTTAAATATCTATATTTTCAAAGTAAATGATGATTAATGGTATTTTAAAACCAATGGTACATAATATAACCAAATAAGTGCTTCTATTTTCTATAAACATGTTACATAAAAAGATATTTAATTAAATCATAAAGGGAATTTTATTATTAACTGTCTGTTTTGATGCATGTTTTTCTCAACTGAGCCAAAATTACATAAAGGGTATCTACTTCATGTAAACTATTATTTTTACATGAAAAATAATTATACTTCCACAACTTGATAAATAATAATTAAATTTTATATTCATATTTTATTTCCTATGATTCACGTATCACTAAACTATAGGTTGTGCATGAAAAACCATAAACAAAATTGATCCTTGAACATGGAATAATGTATTTCTATTTTGAAAAGACACTTAAGATAAATTTTCTTGTTATAATGTAACATATCTATTATATTTCGTCACATGGAAATTAAAATTCGTCTTCTTCTAAATACGGAATTTGGAATATCCCTTTCTAAACAGCTTGGAGAATGGCCACTAATTTTTTTAATGATTCTATATATGGATAAAATATTTAGATACACATATGTCACATACAGGTTGAATTGAATACCCAAGAAATATGTTTTAAACAATACATAATTTTTTTGAATATTACTATAGAAGAAGTGATTATTTGCTTCATTAATTCAGTTCCTTTCATTTAAACATAAATAAAATAATTTAATGATATTTGTAGAAAATAACCACTTTTTATCACGTCTTTCATTTGAGGACATTGTTAATGTGTATTTTGCATCAATCCTTCCATTTTTCTTATCGCTTTATCTTTCAACTTGTTCACCATAAGAGTAATTGAATAATCTGTCGTTAATATTTTTATTACCGAGATAATTTTATGAAAAATGAAATGAAGACTTGACACCTTCCAGTTATTTTTGTATTCTTAGAATGAGACTAGATTAATTTGGTAAAAATGATATGTCAAAGTGATCCACTATCATACCATGATCCATCTTTTAATTTACACATGACCACTCTAGTTGTCACACGTTAATATCTTGCATCACTTAAAACTAACAAACTTCTTGGATTTGAAACTATATGTGATATCATCCATGAAGTGATGTAGTTATCACAAATAAAAGTAGTTGTCAATTATAACAATATAAAAAAACCATCATATGCATCAAACATTTCTCTCCTGTAAGCAATTTCACACCCTCATATCCTAATGCGTATTAATAGGGTATTGAGAACTCAAATACGATGAATTTAATGTATCATGGTATCGTGTAAAATCACATTTAATACACTTGAAAATTCATGCTAGTTTGGATATTCATTTTTACCAAGATTATCATAGTGTATTTTATGGTTTTACATTTTATTTTCTAGAAAAATAAAATTTGGGTGATTGTACATTCATCTTCATTACAAAATTAGACATTATTTACTAATTATATAATTAATTGTCTCCCATTATTTTATGGAATTCTAGGAAGCCTATGTACAAGAATCGAAATAAAATATCGCTTGAGTATTCTAATGGCAATGATACTTGAACCTCCCCTCATAGTTTTCAAGCTATTGTTATTCCACTACTCAAAGTGTTCATGATTTGATTTTTTTTTCATCCAGCTGCTTTCACTCACAGCTCGATGATCTGTTGAGTTATGTCCTAGCTTCTTAGAATCTCAACCCTAATTCCCTCGATGCTTTTCCACTAATGTGATATCTTGTTTTCTATGGAAAATCATTACAACCAACATCAGTTATGTAAAAACATCATTCTCATAATAAATCAATATTAGTAGGAGGATCCCTCAACTATCTCTAACCGATCATGCGAAACACCTTGTTCTGTTCGAATTCAAATGATGAAAAACCTTTGTGACTTAATATTTTAATGAGTGGTTTGTGTTTCTTCTAGATGAATATAACCCATTATTATTAATCTTGTTCTTTAATGTTGTCATTCTCACAGATAAACATTAATTGAAAAAACATTCATCACTTATTTGTGAATGTTTCTTGTTTATTATTTTACGTATTCAATAATTTAATTTCAATGCATAAAATAATAATCAAATTCATAAAGCTATTAAACTACCTGACTAGTCTTTAAAATCTAAAACAAGTTGATCCATATAAACACAGTGGATCAACCACTGCCTAGGATTATCATACCTGATTCATCATTGGACACATGAGGCATCTCATCCCCATCTAGTATTCCCTCTTATCATATATATTTCACATTTTACTGGCATTATCTTCATCATAAATTGTCTTCATAATAGTGGGGTGCACATCATACATCGTCCTCATCGAAGTAAAAAAATACTCACACAAATGCGATGGGAACACAAGAGTGCACTGTAAATTAGAGGATCCATACACATTGGCCCTTATACATTTTTATAGAAAATAATATGATGTCCATAATTTCAAAAATAATTAATTATATTCAATCATTTCACGTTGTTAAATAAGTAATTAAATACACCATACACGCAAATGAAATTGGTCAATACCAATCAATTGGTAAAATAATTAATGTGAAATAAAAACTAAATTGTAGTACATTAATGTATGAGGGTATTTCAATAGAATTAAAATAATTTATTAAATTTAAATAATCTAAATATATTCAGTCTTGTAATTAAATTAATTTTATTTCCAACTATTAAATTAATTGATTAATTTAATTTAATATCTAAAATAAATTAATTTTACCAATATATAAAAATTATATCTTAAACAAAATTTAATTTTTATTATTTAAATTTAATGTTGAAAATAATTAAATAAATTTTGATTAATTAGAAATTTTTTGTTTCCTGAAAACCCTCCTCGAACCCATTGCACATCACACCAAAACCACACAGACTAGTAATAGGCCGTGTAAAGCAACTACATTGCTGTTATGGGATGTGGAAATCAACTGAGAGTCGTTCTGGTTTGGGAAGACCTTCTCGGACCCATTTTAGGATGAATGAGGTTCAAAATGACTCATGATAGGGATTACCTCCCAATAAAAGAGTTGTTATGCTCGGCTGAAGATGACGATTATCCAGTGGGATCCTGCAAGACCTGGGCAGTGGCTAGGTTGTAGCATAACAAGGGTGGCAGAAGGTGGGTTTGTTCATGTGCGTCAATAGGATAGGGAGGAGTTGGATCGCTCGATCTGGCCAGAAGATCTAATATCAATGATAGCCTCAATGGGGTGGTCATTTGTGTGGCGGTGGA
This sequence comes from Viscum album, assembly GCA_963277665.1. NCBI lineage: Eukaryota > Viridiplantae > Streptophyta > Magnoliopsida > Santalales > Viscaceae > Viscum > Viscum album. The sequence goes on from OY728148.1 coordinate 1,150,308,550, forward strand.
ATGCTTCTCAACTAGGAAATGAAGAGTGTGGTGATGGATTCTTGTCCATCATTAAGCCCAAATTTAGGGTGGCTGGGGGAACTAGATGCCAGGGTGGAGCTATGATATTAGTGCACCGAGTAGCTGGAAGAGGAGATATATGGGAGGGTCTATTATTATTTCCCTCTTCACGTGGGGGGATTAGCTGGTAGGGGACTACCTCTACTTGAGTTTGGTGGGAGATTAATCGAACGATAATACCAGGTAGGTGGGAACCAAAAACTGGGGTGGGGAACCCTAGCATAGCTCATCCATAAATGGAACTGGAAGCTCTACTAGTAGGTGTGTGAGTGGTTTGGAACACTAGAACATGTTATCCATGCTAGGTGTGACTTGTGGTAGTTAGGTGGTGGTGAAACAAATCCATCACTCATGTCGATAATTCCAGAAGACCAATTGTTTCTTCCCCCAATTTCTATATCCTATCATAACAGACATTATATTTTAAATAAACTAATAATTATCTTAATTAATATAGCTGGAAGAAATGACAGGCTGTAAAACCTTATTCTGCCCAAAATAACTAGCTGGAATATTTCTCCTCTATCAGAAATCATCAAAAATGTTATAGAATAGAAAAATAGATCATAAAATATATGTTTAATATCTAAAATCTAGCCAGAAAAGATCTATAATTTTATTTTGGGTGACCATATCCCAGTCATCTGAGATCGAGTTTTTGTATGTTCAGATCTATATGAACTGATTTAACACATTCTACTTAATTCTAATGAAACATAATTATTTATTGGCTAAGATAATTTACATGATATCTATGAATAAAATTGAAGGTAACGAGGTAGTATTAGAATCTGATATGTTGGGGATTTTGATATTTTTTAAAAATTGGATGACATAAATTTTCTTCTCTACTGATCCAATCCATAGTACGATTCGAGGATCTTGCCTAAAATAAACTGATTAAAAAATAAGAAACATAAATTTTTCTGATCATAATTCATACTCTACATATCATTTTTGCTGGAAAACTCTACTCAAATGATCGAAATAAAAATTATTTTAGATTTATCACATGCACATCAAAATTCTGTAGGAACGTCGATGATCACATTATGTCTGCCAGTGTGTCAATTTGAGGATACCTTCAACATCCCCCCAATGAATACAATGATGTTCCTTCAATGCACTGAGATCAACTCGATCTGGTCAGAGGGATTAATAATTTCTCTTTCTATAAGGCAGGAAAGAAGATAGAGGCTCTGATGAACACTCTAGGAATAGTCACAAGTCAGAGCATCTATCCTCCTTTAAATTGGGGGTGTTCAAAATAACCACAAGGGTTCTCTGTCCCCTGTTCATTTTACATCCACTAAATAAATAATTATATCAAACTAAACTATGTCATAAATATTTTTCATATTTTATCACATACCTATAATATTTATTAAACATATCACTTGATACAACTCCGTCATTAACTTGACTCGTGGTTCCCTCTTATTATTTAATTAACCTGAATAATAAAATAAAATTCATTTGATAAATAGTATTCATGGTATTTACTTAATACGTAAATACATTTAATAAATAAATTCCACCGAATAATTCATTAACTGAATAATCATGAAATTATATATTCTTCTCGGATTGATAACTTGAACAACACTAAGACCCTTTGGTGGGGTCCACCAAATAATATTTACCTATTAAACAGAATAAAATATATTTTTTAATATGATTTTTTGGTGTCACTCTGTATGACCTTATCTCAATAGCAGGAAATAGTATCCATAGTCCAAAAGTGGAGTTTAGAAACCCATGATGGCCCTAAAAGAGATAATGAATGTCATAGAAATGAAAACTAACCTACATACATGTATTATTTAATATAATCTCGTTGTCATTAGAAATATAATAAATAAGGATGCAGACTTATGAAGTCATCCTTTCGTGGATTTTTGTTTGTTGAAATATCCGAATAGATTATCCCTCGAATGCCTTAGATAAATACATAGGAAATCACTACATTCATGATCAACTAGGCCTGATATGTATTACAACCTCAACCTTATGTTTACAAATCACATCTTGATTATTCAACTAATGTCACACCACCAATGACGAACCCAACACAATCAACCACACTTTGATTTCGTTAATATGGTTTCTTCTTATCATCAAAGGATGTGATCAAATAGAATACATTGGAAATTATCTCAATTAAGGAGACCAATAATCATGTTTGTAGATAGTTACAAGCAATGACACTCAAAACATGTGTTGTTACTATTAGTAGGTATGTTCTTATTATCTCACTACTAGAGATCACCAAATGTGAACTTCATGAGAAGAAGTATCAATACTTTTCAGGCCCCATAACCTGATGTTAAAGAACAAATTATGTCCAATCAGTATGTTGTATCTACAACATATGACCTTTTTCGGAAATTAATTTCATTGTATCTCATGGTTCTCATCATAGGCATATATCTTTTTTAATCATTTGATATGACCATTAGTCTGTAATGACCCATGTATTTATAAAATAATTAATATTCATATCTATTAATATTAATGAATATGATATTAATATTATGTTAAAAGATGATGCTTTTTCGGATAGTGTGCTTAACAAGCGACAACACGTTTCTTTAAAATCTTACATTGCATAGAACATTGAGTTATACCAAATAACTAGTATAATTATATTGAATGGAATTTAATGCCTTGACGTTTTATTAGAGAGAATGAATAGAAAAACCTATAATATTATTATTAAATTTATTTATATTTATCCAATAAATTTTAGAGGCTTCAAATAAGAATGAATCTGATTTTAAGCATAAAATACTCTAATATTTTTAAAAGTTTGTTTTACCAACGTTTGATTGCGAAGAAATTTTAAATCAAGTTTTTTTTAATTTTATATGTTATATTTGAAAAAAATAAATTTCTTCTATATAATCAGAACAGAAAAAGTTACTTTGGAAATAATTTTTGTAATTTTATGATAATGTTCATTTAGTAATGAAAAATGAAAAATACTACATTTTATGTGAAAAATTACTTTTTATCTAATTAATTTATATAGATATATTGTATTTTAATTTGGATTTAAAGTGTAATTGGATTATATTTTTATAATTTAATCCAATTTTGGTCATGGGATGTAATTTCACAATGAAATTGGAAATAAAAACATGTCAATCTTTTGGTAGTTTTTACTTTTTTTTTAAACACAATTTTTGGTTTTGACAACATGAATTATTTTTCAATTAATTAATGTATCTTCTGTGTTTTGAATTTTTAAAAAGAGATCTCATATTTTTAATCATATTTTCCAAATTGTGTGAATATGTACCTTTTTTTATAGACATTATGAATAGTAACTTCAGTAATTATTTTATTTACCATGGTTAAATGGTAAATCTGGGAAATAAGGATAAAAAATAATATTGTAAAAATATTAAACCAGACCAAAACGTATCATAATATTATGGATGAAACTTTTCCGACCATTGGCATCATTGGGTTGATTTTGGGACCTCATAGATCCACATTGATGTGGAAATGACATTTTATAGTATTAAATTTAATGTAAAGAAAAATATAACATAATCACATATGTTTTACTAAAACAATTTTTTATGGGGTTATGTTAGAGATATATTTTACTATAAATAGTAATTATAAAGCTAATCCAATTTTATATGTCTTTTTATTTTATTTATATTTTTCAGACATCAAGTAAAAAAACTATTTATGGCCCAATGATGATGTATCGATTACCTTATTAATGAATGATTTAATTAAGTTAGATTATAAATATTAATATAAATTTATTCTGAAACTTTTTATGACATACAAGAACTTTATGGATTATTTTGACTTGTTATAACTTATTTAATGATGTTTTTTTTTCGAATGAATCTAGTTTTTATGGTTTTCTAAAAAGTCATGACATGAATAGTATAAAAATTGACATAAATGAGTTTTAAAAAAAATTATTTTATTAAATGATATAATAGTCCTAAAAATATATGATTCGGAAATAATACTTGGATAATTATGAACATGTCATTAATGAACCACTTTAGGTTCAATATTCGCTTTATAGTTTTTATATTTACAATATAATATGGATATACAAGAGGACATGGAAAGTGTCAAATTTGTTAACTAAGTGTTAGAGCTAAAAGATAAGTTTAAATTTGGGTCCTTGACTTCTATAAATCCTATTTTTTGATAGTTGTTCGACCCAAAATCATATTATATTTTAAATAAATGACTTTGGGACCATTTGAAACCAAAAATCATTTTATAATAAAATAATATTTCAATGCCTTCTTAAAGTGCCCCTCCACCCTCTTATAAAAGGGCATCACCTATACCCATTTAATCACACCTCTAACACCCCTTTTATTGTAAAAACTCTGCCCAAATAATCTTTAAAAATCCATATATTACTCCTAGAAGCCTTTCCTTATGCAGATGTAAATTAACTATAGAGTTTTTTCTTAATTTAATGGGAGTTACATGTTTTAAGAGGTAGTGTATTATATAAAGTTCATTTCCAGTATTTTACATCTTCAATCCCTATTTTATTATTATTATTTGATTAAATAAAAAAACAATATCCTAAAATTAGTTCCTTTTTTATGAGAGGTATTAGAATTACACTTACATAGACCTCCACATAATGGATTAGAAAATACTCTTTCTATGTTCGGCGAACTACTGCCTCAAGAAATCATGATTGTTCAATTTTCTCCTACCACATCTCATGGTGGACATTATGATGGAAATATATTTATATGTGATATATATTATAAATATATTGTATCTATTTTTGGTTTTTTTAATTTTAAGAATACCTTTATGCTTTCTAAAATGTGTAAATATGATAATTTATTTGAGTTGGTGCAAACTACCGCCTCTTCAATGTGACATGACTCGTTCATACCATACATAGAATGTATAAAGGATGGGCATAATGATAATAAGTAACATATATAAATTATGATATTATATTGTAATTAAAATATACCAAGGTATCATTTATTTTTCATTCGATTAAATATGAAAAATAAATGAAAGTAGCGTTCAAGAGTACATACGACTTATCATCTCCATAAACGGTGCATTTTATTTATTATCTCCAAATGTTGTTGAATATTAAAAATACATATATATATATACATGATATATATTATATTTAAATCAGGAATACTATTTTTTAGATAAGTATTTTTTACCACATGGACAATTTGTAATTATGTCAAGTTCTTTTTTGACTCAAGTACCGAATATCGACAAAATGATCAATATAAACAAAAATAATTATGTAATTTTTATAAATTGATGATATTTAATATAAAATGATTAATAAACCGGAAAAAATTTCTCAACTTATTAGAAATTAACCTATGTTTATTATTCAGGAATATAAATAATGAATGAGATAAGTCGGACTCAAGGTTAAGGAACTTTTAATTGTCCTATTTTAGTAGAATACTTCTTTTATATTATGTCTTTTAATTTTAATTTTATTATATATGGATATTTTATTATATATCCAAATCTTCTAAAATTTTATTTCCAAGTGATTAGAGACCTGTTTCTCTCCCATCAACTCATTTTATTAATTTTAATGTTACATTGTTAGGTTGCCGAATTTTCGTAAGGGACATCGTCTCAATTTTTTTTCATGAGGAGTGTTTTTGATTATACACAACCTTATTTTAAAAATTGTATAATTATACCATTTTAATTTAAATTATATTCATAAATTTTGAAAAGGAATAATTTCTTTATGAAGCGTGTAATAAACGATAAATGGAATTATTCTTTTTAAGGTATGTTGTGACAATGACCTTTCCACCACCATGAGTATTATTTTATATTTGTCTTCCCTAACAAGCCATACTATTATTAAAAATAAAATAAATACCATATAAACTTCTTATGTATTTTGGTATTGAAAATTGTTTTGAGATAACATTTATTATTTCAATATCTTGAAATGATATATTGTGATTTCAATGTGGAAATGTTGTATTCCCTTTATACCTATTTTATTAGTTATGAATATTCTATGGTTCTTGGGAATTGATTACATATACAGGTGGTTCCATGATAAACAACGGTAGAGTCATCCCAATATAGCTGTCCAATTCATTGGGTAACGTGGTGGAGGTAAACATTTATGTTTCTCCTAATATATTTAAGGACTATACTATGATGGGTATTCCAAATGTAACTCACTATTTAACTGTGAAAGTTACAATGTAAATATGTTATGCATGACACAATATACCATTATCATTTGTGATTTCTATGTGTTATTCACATATCTTATGAATTTATGATTTAAGTTAAAGGTGATGTGTTTTATGATTGAAAAGTATGATTTGATTGATTTTTATGTATTGATAGGATATTGTCTTCATTCCTTTTTTTTAAACCTTACTAAGATTTTTATGCTCACTCCATGTTTTGAGCTGTTTTTCACTAGGTATAAGGAAGGGTAAGAGAAAGAGATAATTCAAGTGGATTTATATCAAGAAAATAATTATTGTTTTATTTTATGGTTTTTTATTTTTTGGGAAAGAAATTTGATAGAGATTAAGTGTTTACTTTGTAATTTTTGAAATGCACTATAACAATTAAGGCCTAATTATATAATACTATAAAATTGAAAAGATCATCAATGTGAATTCTTGATTTAACTCAATATTAAATAATCATTTAAGTCTAGGGCCTTATATAGTTAATTGAAATTACCATTTCAATACTTGATACAAATAATTCTCTAATATAATTCTATGAACACATAATTTATATCAAACTATATGAATGATATTTTAATCACAAGTAAGGTTTTTTTCGGTTTAGGGAACCATCTATTACAATAATAATTCCCATACAGAAGATTTATATTCCCATTCAACAATCATCATATCATCGTCTATTGGGCCATTTTCTCTATTAATCATTTTATGGGATATATCCCAACCAAAATAAATTTCTAAACATCTCAAGTGGTCATATTCCTCATGAACAAAAACCATTCTTTCTGGAAAATATTCCGTTATAGGAAAATTCGAATGGTCTAGTAAAGAATTATTCCCACCCAATCCATTTCTAGGCACCTATATCCTAAAATACCATTCCACATGACAATAAAAATTTCGGAAAAGATCCATTAAACAGAAACATAAATATCATGACCCATCCCATTAATTGGCATCGAACTACAGAAACTTAATTCCCTTCATTGGGATATATATGAATCCCCTTCTATGGGCCAGATGCTAACATAAAAAAACAACCACATTCTTTGATAGTGATAAATCTAATAACAGAATTTTTTTCCATTAAGGCATACAATCATAGAAGGATTGATCACTAATAAGTTAATTAATGATGTTAAACCTATGATACATATAGGTCTTTTCACTAATTCATAGATTCCATCCATTACAAGAATATTGAGGTTAATGAGTGTCAGACAAGAGATTTGGTAAGAATTTAGAAAAATCATAAATGTATAACATTGTATAGGGATATGAAATACTTCCCCCACGATTTATATATGATCCCAACCACACATTCTCTCAACCAAAAAAAATACTAAGGTTTCACCAGTTGGTCCCAATGATGGTCCGCCTTGAAATGTAGATCATCCATAAATCAAAAAATAATAAAGTAATTCCATCTAGAGTTTATACTAGAAAATAAATTATAAGTCTCTTCAATGCCATTTGCATCATCACACGTTATGGAATTACCTTCTATCACAGAGTATGATGATATCTAAAATTTCTGCACAAGGTTCTACTTCTTCTTATATGAACAAATAGATTAATGGTGTGAACTTATTCATCATGATGTTTAGAAAACTCATATTTTCCATTATATTTTATTTAAATGAGTAACTTCAATAATGAATTACAAAAAAAGTCATCATCATGTTCCCACAATAATGTATATTAAAGAATCAATATAATTGAACATCCAAAGTTCATATATTTTATCAACATACAAATCATTATTGAAGAAATATCTTAAAAATTAACGTTTGGATATCAACACATTATAGATTTACACTAGTAAAGTATTACATACAACAATAAAATATATTTCATATCCAAAAATTCTGACCTATATTACAGATCAATTTTTTGTTCTAGTACTTTCAAATTATTAACTCCATAAAAATCCAATATACCATTTGAATGCATATTATATATAACAATGTGAATATTTGAGTACCATTTTTTCTTATTTTTTATAATATATTCTATATTAATCAAATTCCATTAATTAATATCATATAACATTAGGATTTTATGTATCATAGGGAGCCATATATAGTAATTTGACTTAATATAATGAAAAACTTATGTTTTATACAAATAATTTTATACATCATAGGGATGATTTCCCAATAATTTATGTGTTATAAAATCCAAAAATATATATTATATATTACTCAAATTACACATACAAATCGATATAGGGTTTTTTCAAATTTCTTGTTTATTTCAAAACATGCATCTTCCAAAATATCAAAAATCTCGTCATAAATCCAAAAAAATATCTTCATATATTTATAGGGATTCTCCAAATACCATAGATAATCTAGAACAATTAAAATTACATCAATGTAACACAAAATTATCTTCAATCATCTCAAGAATAATTCCAAATATTATGAAACATATAAATACATAATAGGGAATTTTATTGTACAATCACTACTACAACCCACTCATCTCACCATTTGTAATCATCTAATTATATTCCCATATGATATAACACACTTGAAGATTCATGATTATAAAAATATACCTACAAGTATATGTTTTTAGGTTCATTATAGATATATAATATTCCTTAAATCACCATACAGTATATTATATAACTTTCTCATATCCCTAAAATAATATTAAACTAATTTTTCTCACAGACCTTCAAGTATTTAATTTAAATTTTATTGATAATTTTAAACTATTAAAAAAAATATTCTTCAATAAATATTTTTTTCAACTCATTTTAACATTTAAAATAATCCATAAATAGTTATATATATCATAAAATAACCACTCTCAACACCTTAATTTCTTATTCCCATTATTTATAAATATCTTCACCAATAATGAAACTTGATGGATTTTTAATATTCAAACATTGAAATGTTATTAAATATTATACATATCAATATATATTGAATCTTTTATTTGGTAACCCCATTATACTACTAGAATATTATTGATTACTCTATAATTTTTTCCATCCATTATTCATCAATACATATTCAAAGAATACTTCTTGTCTTTATTATAATTAACATAATATACAACTCACCATAAATTAGTTTCACTAAGTATTGATTATCTATGGTTATTTTTTTAAACCTATGATGGAATTGGAGAATGATTTGATGTTGTAAATTGATGATTTTCTTATTTTAATTCTATCTATATAAATTATTTTATGTTTTAAATTATGGTTCCATGATCGAGTTAGGGTCGCATGGTTGTGGTAGTGACACACTTAAGCTTGGATGGACGGTCATGTTATTTTAATGAAGTTGGTAACTCTAATAGAAGATAGGTGGTACCTAAAATATGTATTATTTATAAGTAAAAACCTTAGATTGTGTGATTTTAATATGGGTCTAAAATGGTGTTCTCATATTGATAATTATCCACTGGGTATAATATTGTAATGAGTGACCAGATTTTACCAAGTAACTTCATTGTGGTGATTTTGAACAAATTCTCGTGGACTATTAATTCACGGGAATCCCATTTAGAGTGTTTTTATATGGTTATGTATTATATGTGACCTCAATGGTTTTATAACCTTGTGTAACCAATATAGGGTCCTAGTAATAATTTTATGGACTAATGTAGTACATAATAGAGTTATTAGCTATATAATTGGTTTCTTAGTAAACTCTATAACAATTGAGTTTTCCATAAAAAATAACAAAGGGATTTTGTTTTATTAATAATGGCCACATGTAATTTAATTAATATGAATTGGAAGTTATACTAATGGTGGAATTTTAAATTTACCTCTAGGGATGATTCTCCCAGAGGATTGTGTAAAACATGATTGTTAGTGAGTTTCCTAGATTTGTAAACTGTTGAGCATGAATTGTATCCCATAATGAGGTGAATAGTATATTGTATTTGTGTTCTATCAGGAGATAAGAGGTGAATCTATAAATTAAAATTATCTCAAGTGTTGGGGATCATCACTGATGTTTTATGTTCGTGTGGGGAAATGAAAGGGAAAAGGGAAATATGAGAATACCATTTCTATGATTTTGGAATTCCTATGAGGAAACATATTTCCTACCTATAAGAAGGGAAGAGAATCTAGACAAAGGAAAAATCACCAACCACTATTTTAGTGACATGAAAATGAGATACAGATGCCTCATCATCCAAGGATACAAGGAAATAATATTTTTCTATGATAGATGTAGCAGATAATGGTGTGTTGTAGGGTTTTGGGTTTATAATCAATGATAATTTAACATTATAGTGGTAATTGAATTGGATATTGTTCCAATTCATTTTAAATGAAATTGGCCCTTAAATTTTATCTTCATTAGATATATACGAAAAATTGGGGTGTGATTATATGTTAGAGCATTACTTCTCTAGGATATTAGATTGTCCATTATGCTAATCCATTTTAGACTTTAAATAATGGGGTAATACCATGTTATTAAATTATATATATAGATTATGGAATGTAATTATACTCCTATTAATTACTTACATATATATAGGATGGTATGTTATGAGTGTATATTATTATATTGGTTATGGGATTAGAAACATTTCCATTACAATCATCAATATTGGTATGTGTTAGATGTTATTCCGTGAAGGATATGGTTCTTAGGTATGAGTTGGAAACTGTCTAAACATTGATATTGTTATCTCATCTATAATATATGTAGACTAACTATTCTATTTAAACAATATAGAGATGTTGATTATTTTTAAAGTAATATTGGTTGATGTATAACAATTTGTTATTTATTTATATAATAGCTTAACATACTTACTTAAATTATGAATTATTTTAGTTAGATTCCATCATAGATAATCATTTTAATGAACCACATCATTATGGGTTGGTGTAAATCATTGTAAATTTATATTTGTCATGTTATATCACAAGATTGGAGTTTAAATAGTGTTTTAAATAATGCGTGAGATATTTTGGGGCTGGCTTCACAGCAGAATAATTCATAGAGTGAGTTTTTTTATGCAGGATGAAATTATATATAAGCAGTTTTTTCATGTCTGAGAGGGGTGACATTTGAATAGTTTTGTTTCTAAAGGGTTAATCCATTATATGTTATGGTCCCACGATGACCTATATGAGCTACAATACAATAATTCCTCCCTAGGGTAGTCACATTGTGTCAGGGGTGGGTCATGAGATAATATTGTTTAGAATATGGATGAGCCCTCTTGCAAGAGGAGGTCACCCCACGACCCATGTGGTCTATGAGATTACCTATATAAGAGAGTAATTGTTTCAATGTGAACATGATGGCCACTACCAAAATAATACTTTTTAATGTATATTTTCGTAATTAAATTGGGGACTTATGTATGAATCCCCCTATGTATTCCTTGACACTAAGCAAGTGAATTAAGGTGGTGATCTACCTTTTCCTCTTCATTATCCCCCTATTCTATACAATTTGACCCAAATAATTTGGGATATTTTCATTTCATGTATTTTTCTAATGTCTACTCCCTTCATACTCCCTTTTTCTTGTCCATTGATCATCTAAAACATTTGATTATCCAGCTGGGGTCATAGAGAGATGAATTCAAAATTTATTATGAAAATAATCCCTTTAGATAATGATTTCATGTGAAGAGTGTAAATATAATACATAAATTATGTATTCATGATATTTTTCTTCATTTTATTTAATTTATGATTTTGGATTATTTTTTTAGTATTTTTTTGCAAAACGTTTTCCGAATTGAACAATAGTTAATCTAATTAAATTGGATATTTTATATGTCTTAGGTCTGGGTTTAGGGTGTGAGTTACGATACCCTCTTACTCATGGATTATACTCTATTATGCATCTAGATTAGTTTATAAATCACTATTATAATTTCATATTATATTTTTATATTTCTTTTTTATTGATCAGATAGTGTTTTTGGATGTGGTAAGTTCTCAATTACTTAGGGGAGGTTGGTATGAGCATGAGATCAAATTATGTATTATTGATTGAGGTATGTGGCCTTTACATTATTGATTATCTTTTTCATTTGATAATTTTATGTTCATGTTGAATTATTATTATAATTCCTAGATTTTTAATATATTTTTTAGATCTTACTCATATATATAGAGGATCTCACATTATCCTAATAACCACCATATAATTTATAGCTCCCTAAAATGTTATATTTTGGCTCTATGGACGAACATGAACTGTTGGACCTCTATTTAGAAATCAATGATTAATGAGTGAATTTTAATTATAAATAGGTGTAATTTTAAAAAAAAATAAAAATAGGGATGATTAAAAAGCGGATTAAAATAAAATGAATTGATATAAATAAATTTATTTTAATTGACCATTCAAAATTTTCGAGTGGTTTTCTAAATAAGTTTTTGATATAGTTTTTCCATTGTTTTTATTTTGTAGGAAATAATTTATATGGTTATATTTCAAAATGATATTTAAATATAATTAATTTATATTTAAAAATAACTCAATAAGAATTAATTGAGTTTTTTGCTTCATTTTACTTCACTTGGGTGATGGAAATATTATAAGAAATGATTAATTTTGTATGGGACACCAAGATTTGATTTTCATGTATATATTTATTGAATGATTTTTTGTTGGATCATTAATGAGTAATATTTTAATATCAAAGTGCTAGGTTAGTCCATATTTATATAATGGAACCCTTATAGGATATATATGAGTTAATTTTATAAGTGTGATGAATTTATCTGAAATATATAGAATCAAGAGGGACTATCCTTTTGTAAATTTCATCCTAGTGGGAACGATTTGGGGTTTATTAAGGCTCGTGTTACTAAGAGGGTATTGAAAATATTATCTTAGGATGTGAGATAGATGTTGAGACATGTTTGAGATGTGGGTATATGTCTTGAGTAAATAGCATCCAGGTGATGATTTGTAGGTCTTATGGGATGGGTTCTATTTTCATGATTGTTATTGCATTCGGGTTCTCAACCAAGTGTATATGATAATAGAGGGGACACATTAACGGAAAGGCGGCTCCTATGGCTTGGACATACCTTGAGTTGGATGGTATTGTGGGGTCATTACCTTGAGTGAGAAGGTAATAGCTTTGTTGGTATGTGATATCTACCACTACCTTGAATGGACAGGTACTGTTCAAGATAATGGACCAACCTTGTTTGAGGAGGGATGGTTTGGGTTGTTATGTAACACGTTATTTGGGTGATAAGTGATGGGAGAAGAGTTGATTTTTTGTTTAATATGAGTATTAATGTATAATAAGATAATTATAGTGTAGAATCCCTTGGGTGATAAAGTATGGTCTGGATACATGATATATAGCATACCTAGTGACTTCAGGTAGTTTTTTATACATTTAATATTCCCTAAACGTGATTCTTAGATATTCGTTAATGGCTGTGGATAGATGTGACTCCCTACATTCTGGTATTATCCAAAGAAGGTGTGAACAGTTTCATGGTTTCATGGTTAAAACATGATGATATGAAATTTATTATTGAATGTAAATCATGTGTTATGTATTTGGGTTTTTTTAATTCATTAACATGAATTGTAAAACATATTTTTATAACATGAACATCCACCTAAATAAAAAACACCTAGTATAGTTTTGGGATTACATATTCCTACATGGTCATTGGTATCATTCCCTATAGTAATATATGGAATGGTTATTCATGTATGTGGCTATAATGTCATGTTTTCATCCAAGATTAAGTTATTTTATAGAGTTGGACTTGTGTAAAAGTTTTAGTAGATTGATGAATCTATGTATTCTTTAGGTTGGACTTTTTGAGTCTATCAAGATGTAGTTATAGTCAATTATATTTCATTATGTAAACTAGATAGTGTAGCATTGTTTTGTTTTATAATCATTCCGTGATTATAAATTATTAACTTTTTATGTTTTTATTCATAATATGATATAGATAAATTATTATTTTATGGACATTATGAACAATATTATCTCTCCTTTATTTCTATATTAATTTGTGGTCTTTAAAATATACTAGAAAGTCAAGATGAATTTTTGGTACATTTAAGAATGACCCTCAAATATCATTTTCTTGGAATAGTATTTATGGGAAATTATAGACCCCCACAATTAATTAGAATCGTCCAGTATATAGGGATTTATGTATGAGGTCATTTTATTCTCCCTATCATGTTTAATTCATTTTATCTTGTTCAAATCCATGATAGTAGTATCAAATTCTATTTTCAAATGCGACAATTTTTGTTATTGTTTAAGATTGGATTTTTGAACACATGAGGTAGATAAAAAACATGCCTATTTTGATTGAGATTGTTTGACAGACATATATTAAAGGGAACTATAGTTTTGTAACTAGGAACACTAAGACGTGTAAGGTGGTAGACCAATAATCCCAATATAAGATAGATAATACTTATGATGAGACTTAGGTATTACTCGTGAGCTAGTGATTTTTTCCAAAATCATGATATTGGTATACATATAGAATGATTTGTGCAACTATTGGAATTTTTGGTTGAAATTTTTCCTCACCAATATTCACTATTAATTTAAAAAACTTTTAATATAATATATTATATATATATATATTATATAATAGGGGTTGATTTAATTAATATTAATTTTAGGTGTCTATTTGATTAATTAAGATTGTGATTGTTAGACACAATTAGGAAATAATTTTTTTGAGTGTTTTTTATAAAACCCCTTTTTCTTATAAAAAAGTAACCACATAAAAACAAATGTGTGTAAACTGTTATCATATATTATTTCTTATTGGGATGTGTGTTGGATCTAGTGGTTTTGTAATTTTCTGGTATTTTTTATTTTTTGAGAAAATGGGAGGAAAATTATTTTCAAATTGGATTTGAAAAGAAATTTTTAAAATATGATAGAATTATTGGAATAAGGACTATATAGGTCATGAATTTTGATGTTTTTGTTTGGATTAAAAAATCCTTTATTATAAATGATTATTTTATAACATGGTTTAGTTTAGGTGTGTGTATATGATTTGGGGTGGTTATCAAATAAGTAACATGTACTAATGTAAACCATGTTTCTATATTTTTAGTTCTTTTATGTGGAGTGTCCTAGATAGTTGAAGGTTATTATTCCCTAATATACCCTAATTTATAGTATTTAACCATGTTTGGTTTTTTTTTCTTTGACCTGATATTGTCTAGTGATGGGAAATAGAAATAGATTCTTATATAGGCCTTGGTTTCTATATATTTCAATGCTGAAACGGGATGAACCTGCTATTTTACACTAGGATTGGTAGATACAAGATGATTTTTAGAGAGAGAAATGTATTTTTTTGAGATTTTGGAATTGATGATTGATTTTTTTCTCATGTAGTCATATGTGATTGTTTTTTAGTTTCTCAGCGTTGACTAATTGATTTGTTTTTCATTAGTCAAATCCTATATTGGGGAGAACCAAATATAGGGATCTACCTATTTAAGTGGATTATTATGGTTGGGAGTACCATAATATTCAGCATGGTTAAATTGTTGGTACATTAGTGATGATTGATTGAAGGGTGTGGTTATTCACCATCTTGGGGGATGGTGATCATTGAATCATGTTGGTACTTAGGTATGAGTATAGGGTTTAGATATAGTCTGAGGACTCCAAATCCAAACATTGTAATATAAAAAAATTCTTTTATAAGTCTTCATTAAATATATTTAAAATTAAAAAAACATAAATGTAATGGTTTAGTTTCTTTAAAGGATGGCTATATAATCAATTTATTTTTTAACAATGCTCAATCTAAAAAAATATCTTCCCACATAGTAACACACTTAAACATATCCTATTGAATTAAATTCTTCATAACATAGGAAAATGAAAACATAACAAAGGTTGTGCTTGGATACTTAGTAAGGGTAAATATGATCGATATAAATTGAATATCATAATAGAGAATAGTATAAGAATTAGTGTCTGAGAACATAGTCAAAATTTAAGAAACCATACCCAAAAATAAATAGACTATAAAATATTTTCCATGTATTTGGTCTTTTCCATAATAAAATTCAAGAATCATTAGAGTGAAGAATCACAAATAGAAAATAATAACACATGAGAGAATTTCATCATAATTATATATAATCTATATTCATACATATAATCATAGAATATCATTTACTTATTGTTGGATATGCACCATGACCATCATATCATAGTGGGTAGAGTCCCATGGGGGATTGGGTGTAGTATAAATTCTCTATTATGTTATCAAATTAGAAATCATACACTACAAAATGAATTCCAAGGCTATACAATTTTTGACCCACAATCCACATAATGATAACCATATATATTTGTTTTATGAGATCAATAAAACATTCATATTTTAACATCACTTAATTAACCCATGGAAAAGTGGATAATTTTATGAAATTATCCACATAAAATTTCATAATGAATCATGAAAAATAATAATTATAATAGCATAAGAACATGTCACAAGTGTAATATATGGAACATCAAGGATATTGACATGGATAAAACCACCCTTTTAATATTATTGGATAAATAAATTTGAATAAAAATAATTAAGAATTATTTTCAAACACATTAAGAATAAAAATCATTTATAGAAACCCATATTAAAATATACAATGGAATCATTATAAATAATAATACTCATAACAAAAAATTACTGAATTCATACGTAAAATTTTAAAGATGGGTTATTTGGTAAGAATGACTAATAAGGAAAGAGTGAAAAAGAATTTTTAGTTTTTTATGAAAATATAAATTAAATATATATATTTAACTAAATCATCTATTGATTATATATATATAATATCATAAAAATAATACAGAAATATCAGAGGAATATTAATGGAAAAAAATAATTGGTTGGTTGGTTTTATTTACAACCATCACATCTAGTAAATAATTTACCAATGGAAATAAGGTTGATATAGGAATTATAAATCCACTATATTCAATATAGTATAATAAAATTGACGTTGTATTATTGATAATTGCCAACCAATTTTTTCCCATGTGAAAATTCAACCATAGTAATCTCAATATGAAAATTTTATTGGAAACAAACACTTAAAACGTCAATGACATTCTAATTAGAAACCCATGATAGGTTGAACATGAGATAGATTCTAGAGTCCCTTTAATTTCATGATAAATATATTTAATATAAATCTATGGGTATTAGTCACATCAGAAAATAAAATACATGTTGAATGAGAAGCATATCTCAATGAATCCAAATTGAGATGAGGAAACTCGTACCATTTATCCCTACATTGAAAAAAATCACTTTAATCACCTATATAATAAACATAACAATATTATTCAATTATTTTATATATTAATTAAAATCTATTAACTATTATATTCTTCAATTATAATCATTCACTAAGTGTATTTTTGGTAGTTAATGTATATTTATATGATGTTTGAAAATTTGATTTCTTCATGAATATTTATTAAAAGATATATTGATTCATATTATTTGATATCACCTTAATAATTCCCATATATTAAAATATATGAAAATTATTTTTGTAGTGATTTAATCATCCTCATTGTAACATAATGAAAACTATGGGCACAGTATTTGAAATATGATATATAGGGAACTTATTTTGGATAATTTATTGAGCCTAAAGGATTACATTATTAGGATAATTAATATTATTTATAATATTAAATTTAATTAATGAAAAATAATACTAATTATTATTATAAATATTTATAAAGTATATTTTTTACTATCCATGAAGTGTTATAATTAATGAAAAAACACATCACTCTATAGAGATGATAGTGTACACATACACACAAGAATATTTTTTATTTTATATAGAATGAAAAGAGGGTAATTTGTTAATTTCATAATTTTAATAATAATCTAAATATCATTTTATTCAATGAATTACCCTTTGAAACCATCCCTATATGGTTTTTATGAAAAATTAAATATGTCATTTCATGGAGGTTGTAGTCCTCCTGTTTGAAAAAAATGGTGTTCTAATTTTTTTTCTAAAAAGGTAAAATGGACATTAGTTGTTATTAAATTAACATAATAATTGTTAATTATATTAATAACATGTATTTTATTTTTATTTATAGTGATAAAATATCTATTTAGTTGAATAATTGAGATGAAAAAATGTTCAAATTTTTTTAGTATGGATGTTGAGTGCATGAGCGTTCTCTTGGAGTGCCTCCTGAAAATGGAGGATTCAAAGATATTCATTGAATCATGGATCTAAAAATACTCTATATGTATCCAAGGTAATTAAAATAAATTATAGGATCAAAAAGAATTTTAATTTTAATTTATATTTAATAAGGTGGGGTAAGTCACATTTAAATAGTGAGGTGAATGGCATTTTGTGATAATATAAAAGGATAAGTCACTATTATATACAAGTGGATCAAAAAATTTATAACAATTGAGATTCGATTTATTTACATCTTGGATCCAATAAACCAGTCATTTTTTATGTAATATATTTTTTATTTATTGTTTTTATAAATTGTTTTCACTTTTTTTCAATATTTACATTTACTATGGTAACTCTTTCATAAACCATCGTTAATTTATTTTTATTACTAAAAGTAAAATTATACAAATTAAATAATTTTGATATTATGATTCTAACAACTAAATTTTTCATAATATTAAATTTCTAACTGTTATAAAAATAAATTCTAAAATAACATTTTTTACCACATAAAAAATATGTTTGTATAAAAATTTAACATTGGTTTCTAAAATGTCCAATATTGGTTCATCAATTAAATATAATAATTTAAAATGTATAATTTTACTTATTATTTAAATATATGATTAAGAATATTTTTTTCTAAATTTCTTATCTGTGGTTATTCCAAAATTATATTATAAAAGTCACGGTATATATGAAACTGGAATTTTCACTAAACACAAATTTTTTTACTATTCATACAAAACAAAATATTACTACTAATATAATACTTATATACTAAATGAAAAAATAATGGTAGTTTTTACAATTTAATGTTTCTAATTTTTCAAAATTTATCCTTCAAATTAAAAATGTAGTAGTATATAATGAAAACATTGTTTTTTGAAAAAATAAATTCATTTTCCCATTAATATTTAGATGATTAATTCTTAAAATTAGATAATTTAGTTCAAAAATTATGTTCCGTGTAATTGTCGTGTAATTTGTTTCATTTTAAATTTAAATAAATCATCATTTAATTAACTTCACAATTTTATGCATCGTAAGATATCAAAATCATCGATTTTATTAAAGAAAATTATATTCTAAAATGTCATCTTGTTATACATGAATATCTGTAATTTTGGTCATGATATGGGAAGTGAAAATTGAGTGTTAGTTTCATTGAGATTATGATGAATATGATACTCCTTTAGTGTGAAGCATTAAACTAGTCTCCAATTTAAGACCCATATGTTGATAATGGTATTGGGTGTAGCGGAATATAAGGGTAAGTTGAATTAGAGATACACGTGTACTATTGGTTAGAGTTTGATGATGGATTTGGTTAATCAATTATGCAATCACGGAATTACATAATGTGTTTGGTTCTGATATTTTTCTATAAATTTGATACATCTATGATCCTTCTAGGAGTTAAACCATCACGATCAGAGGATGTGTCAGTGTTTCGGTAGGTGGGGTCATACATTTTTTAAATATTCAGCCAGAGGAGAAAAGATTATTGATGATGATCAAGAACAAACATGGGGAGATAAGAACTCTTCTAGTGGAATTATTCAAAATTCATTTAGGGGGTTTTAGGGATATCTCTAAGACTTGGTGAAATTTTAGGTATGATTGACACTATTTATAGAAATATCAAAGAGTAACGATATCAAGTGTATGATAGTAATCATTGATAGATTTTTGGATGGATCGATGAGAATATATCTCAACCTTCAATGAAAAGAATTCATTAGAAATTTAAAATACATAACATATGTGTGTTCATCAATGTGTGATGAAACACAACATGTAAATAGTAAATTGATGACATGGGATAGTAAATATGTATTGTAATAGGACCATAATTTCTTCTTATATATGATATATACTATGGTGTGGAGTTTTTAATAGGCCTCAATTTTACAGGTTGGTGAAAATAAATTTTAATTTTAATTTTTGGTCTCAAATAAAGGGATGGGAGTTCAGTCATATTTTAAAAAACGTATTAAGAGTTTAAAGAGTTTTTGTTTAGTTGAAAAATGTTTTTACAACGTTTTTAGGTATTGTAGTTTGGAATTTTATGGCTGGTAGATATAGAACCTAACCTAGAGGTGGCATACTAAGAAGGTTCTATCCAAGGTATCAAGACCTCTTTTTAATAGAAGTTATTCCATGACCCATTGTGGTAACTCTATGGTAGCTTGATCCCAGGTTAGTAGCATTGTAACCAAGGTGGGTCATACAAAAAAATCATGATTAGTTGGTATCCCCTCAACCTATGGGTGGTGATTCAATTACGTAATCAGGATGCATCGTAACCCCGTTTTGTGAGGGAGTGTTGTGATGTTACCATTAGGGTGCTTCCATGACTATATTTCCAATAATTTTTTTAATAGTTATTTTTATTAAATGATTAGTGGTCCAATTTGACACCCATTACATTTTCCATTGACTACATGTGAGTTCAAGAATAGGGAGATCACAATTTGTTTCTCTATTCAAACCCTCTTCCATCCCCATAAATATAGATGATTTGGGAGGGGATCATCACATGTATTTGAGGTAAGTTTTATCACCTCCCCCCCGTTGTTATTCTATCTTTATTCACTTATATGATTAGTTTACTAGAAAGGGTCTTCAAGTGATGATTTCACCAATTCATGGATAAATATTCTATTTAAATTTCAATTTCATTTGAAACAGTAGTTGGATGTTCTATAAATAGGTATTCAAAAATTTATTTCATTACCTAATTTGATGAAGTACTTGCATGGATTTTTTTAGTGTTTTGGAGAATTTTTATCGAATAATCCAATGGTTCACATAATTAAATAGTTGAATTTCTATTGCCTTGATAAGTGTGATGGTCGAGGGTGGAGAACAACTTGTTCCTCTTAATCTTAACTTCAATAAATCACCGGATAAATTTGTAATCAGTTATAACAATTTTTTATTTTAGTCTTAACTATTTAGTATAGATTTTATGGTGTTTTTGGATGATATAAGTTCTCCTAGGCTGAGAGGATATTGATATAATCGTGGTATTAAATTCAGATCAACGATCAAGGTAGATAGCCTTGAATTTATTGAGTCTATTATTAATTTGCAGGTTTCATCTTAAGGTACCAACATTGTCATAATTTTCATCATGTTTTAGAAATTTTTTATGTCCCTAAATTATTTTTATGGGAATATTTTAGCTTAATAGTCAATATAGACTATAAAGAATTTTAAATGGCCCGGTTTTGGAGCCATGTCCAAATGCACATAAGTATACCTCTCTAGAGAACAGTTGGTGGAATTTGTAGATTTTAGAGAAAAATAATAATTTTGTTAAAATAATACTTTAAAAATGGTTCATTTAGATTGGATTTAGAATAAAATTTGATAACATTAAAAAAAATTATTGGAATTTTAAAATTAAAAATATATTTTTAAAAATTAATGTTTTAATGGGGTTTTGTATAAATTGAATTTATATGAAATATGGAAGTTGTTACAGTTGATAAATTTTCTGAAAAGATATTTATATTATAATTGTGTGTAATGTTATAGGGGTTTAATTCATCTGTTTTCTTCTATTTGAAATCATTTTGGGGAATCCTATTTTCTACAAGATGAAAAAAAATTCTTGTGCCTCTTGATTTTGATTCCCTGAAATGTATTTTTCACTGTATTTAATGATTTTGTTTTCACCAATTGAGGTGTCATTATTGTGTATCAAAGTGTTGAGTAAGTCTATATGGATTGAACAAGACCCTATGATGTTTTATATGGATAGATTGACATAGAAATATGAAACTGTTCTAAATTCAATAAAGTTGGGAGGGGTTATCCTCGTATGTAATTTAGACTACACTGATTCATTTAATGTTGGTTAATTCTTGAGTGACTAGTATGTCTCAATGAGATTATCATGGGGTAAGATAGGATTAGATATATGTTTGAAATAACTAGATATATCTCTACTGATAAGAACCCTAGTGGTGATATGGTGATATTATTAGATGTAATGTATGTTGTATTTATAGTTTCATGTATTTGATCAATAGGGTCCATGTAATTTGGGAAATCTAATTTTTTATGTGATAATGAATCAAGAGGCCTGGATTTACTTTGAGTAAGGATTTATAAACATGGGATTGAATTGAGTGAAATTTTAGTGGTTTGGTTTTATAGGATATCAGGCATTACATTGTGTGATAATCTAGTTCATGCAAAAGTCCCCCGACCTAATTATAAGAAAGTATTTGTGGAACCAACATTGAGTGAGAGGTTATGGTTCAATATGTTATGTGAAAACTCCATTAACTAATATTTTATTACCCAATACTTGATGTATGGAATCCCATTAGTGATAAACATTCACAAAAATACTATTATGTGGCCTCCCTTTAGTGATTGGAGATGGTCACATAACTTAATGTATGGCATAACGAGAGGCTTTGAGTAGTGGTATAAGCAATGTATGTTACCCTACCCTAAATATTTGAATATTGGTCAATAATTATGTCTTTAGGTGACTAAATTAATACCATAATCAAAATAATAAAGTATGTTCCAGATTATTATTGGTATAGTTAGCAAACGATGGAAAAAAATGTTGAATTATATGTGAATTTTTTGTTATGTTTATAAGTGTGTGTATTTCAAAAGATTTAATCCCTCGACCTGCACTCAGAAATATATTTCCTAAACCCCATACAATAAATATTGGATTGGATACTAAATTTTGATTCCCAGTTATAGTTAACAAATAATTACATGAATTAATGAATATATGGCATTACATTAATTCCCTATGATTTATTAGAGAATTATAAAACTATGAAATATAATTAGCTAACAGATACCTTTCCATTCTCATCTAATGGAAATTTTCCTCAATATATATCAAACTAATAAATCTATAATATGTCAAAAAAATATCTCCAAAAATTTATTCATATGAACAATATTGATATAATTATATTTTCTAATTCTTATCCTTATAAACTAAGTAAATTGAAACATATGAATGGGTGAAGTCAAACACTCATTAAGTGGACACACAATACCAAGGAAATCATCGAATAAATATTAGTTCCGAATTATATAATCAATATATTTTCATAATAAATTGAATCTAATATAATAACATATCCGTGGATAATAATGAAAATAATTAGATCATAAATAATAGTATAACGACATTCATGGTGATGAAATATATAATTCTAGATATCTTGATCATACTATTAAGGCCTCATTCAACACATCATTCAAGTCATCTGTATCCAAGAAATCATTATTTTCATCAAGAATGTAGTCCAAACAACTTTTTGTATTATATATGTATACGCCAAATACCCAATCTTGTTTGTCTCATGAGACCTACTAATTCATCAAGTGGATATATAATATCAGTCCACACCGCTCACATGTTTTTGGAGAATTTATTCATCATATGAGATACTGAGTAAAATAAATCCACTATTATGATAATAACTCATATTAAAATAATATAAAAAACAATTAAAATGAATTTATGAATGATATAAAAGTAGATAACAATATCATAACTCATCGAGAGTAATACGGATCATGGTTAAACATTACATAGTAAAATTTCTTGACTAATAAATAAATTTTTCATCATAATAAAAAATATACATATTTTCAATAGTACCGCAATCAGAAAATGAAAAATCATTCTATGTAAGTATCCATCATGCTAAACCATATAGAGTAATGGAATATGATTAACATAATAATTTCCTTAATCCTTTGATGTTTGGATTCTTTTTGAAAATCCATTATTTAATGGAATAGAGGATGTGGTATTCATAAATAAAAGCCATTGGAAGAAAACTTATTCTTATTCACAGTGGATGGTTAAAATAGAAACAGGGTTAATGAGTCGTATATCAAATATAGAAGAATATTACATATTCCATCTATAAAAGTAAGTTGGATGGTTCAAAAAACAACATATCTCCTATGTAACAAAGAATTACCAGAAGGTTATTGATATACATGAAAAAATACTATTAAAATATAGAATTGAGTGACATCACATATGAAGGGATGAATAATTAATTTTTTTACCCCACATGTTTAACACCAAAATTATAAATATATTTTTAATTTTAACAACCCAGAACTATATTAATGAAATTTCTCTTCGTATGTTTATATTGAATCGATCACATTAAATAACTTATAGAACACAATAAAAACATAATAAATGAAGAATGAATGAAATAAGAGGTATTTCTTGAAGGTAAGAAAACTATACAAATGATATAGTAACTTGACCTTATAAATAGTTTTATGACACTTATGAATAGTAAATCAGACTAATGAATAGAAATATCACCCATGAATGTTTAAATTAAATCTAGGAACTTAATATATATAAATTTATCATATAATTATATCATAGTAAAAATAATTGAATATTTTAAAAAAAATTAAACTAAGTGTCATTATTTTTTAAGTAATAAATATTTAATTACAATTTTATAATCAATAAAAATTCTTAAAAGAAAATTTATTGAAAAAAATTTATTTATAAATTGAAATTTTGATTTTTTATGATTTTAGGACAATTTTTTGATATCGTTGTAAATTTTTGAAATAGAAATGTAATTAGTTATATATTTAAAATATATATTTTTTTAATAAATGGGGATTTTAATTAAAAAATAAATTTACCATATTTAAAAAATTATTATCCTAAAATGGAGTTCATTTGTTAAATCTACACTTTGAAAAATGGTTAGAGGGAATGTTTGAGATTTTTCAAAAATACATGAATTGTTTGTGAATAATAGAGTACGATAATTTGCAATAAATGATAAATACATGATTTATTGAGTCATAAATGATGACGAGATGATTTAATCACCCTCGGTTAGAAATTAAATATACTATTTACTATTTTTAGTTACAATAATCCACATTATTTCTTTTCATGAGCCAAAATAATAAAATAATGATTAAAATTTTCAAAAATCACCACTCTCATCCACTATAAATACCACCACTTCTCCCCACCCCTCTAAGCATTTAATCTTGTCAAATTTATACCAAATAATACTTCCAAGACTATCCCCTATGTCCAAGATTCTGTGTTCTTAAGAAAGTAAAAATATCCTCTTAAGGTAGTTTTCAAGGAGGAGTATTCAATAGGTAAAATCATTTTCCATTTCCTTTCAATTTATTTTCATGTTCCTTACTTTAATTATTCTCTCATCACCTCCTCTTCTAGATTTATAATTATGACTATAGTATCATATATATACTTTAATGATATAATGTTAATTGAATATCCTTCTATAAACACATTTCTCTCTTTGTTTTATTTTAAAAACCAAATCATCATCTGTGAGGTGTCGATTTATAACCTTTATGGACGATGGATATATTTTCATCAATTTATCTTTCAAGTCTAGTAATGAATATATTTTTTTCTTAAATCAGACTATAATATATATATTTTAACCTATTAAATGTTATATAGCCATTATATGTACAATGTATTTATTCAAAAAACAAAACTATTTTGTAATGATGGAAAACTGGCCAAAATAATCTAAATTATTTTCACTATTGTTTTATCTAATGACTCATAATCGTACCATATAACCAAATGAATTTTAAAAAAAATTAATTTTATGTATTTTCATTAATATCATATAAATTCGGTTCTACATAATTATACCCATTCAACATGAACTTCTATAATCATATACATGTATACCCTTTGTGAAATCCAAGGAAATGAACGCCCCCGAGCAATAAAATTGTACCTTATAACTAAAGAAAGGCCATAAATTAACATAATAAAATTATAATAAATAAATTAAATTTAGATAATTTTATGAATTAATTATTTATTTATTTGTTTCTTTATTATGTAGGATATTATGCTCATGTACATAATACAATCAGACATAAGGTATAGTTTTTTTCGAACCCCCGTTATCATTTTGGTTATTCATTATCCCTCTATAAACTAATTTCATTATTAATTATTTGTATAAAATAATTATACATAATATATATGTGTGTGTGTTAATTTATTATATATTTATATGAGTTCATCATTGTTTTATTAGATAATAGATGTTTTATAAATATCCCTTCTCAATTCGTCTAGATAAATGAGCCCAATTAAAGGGAACATCTCGATTTCTTATTCATTTTCTATTACCATCCATAATATATTTTAAAACACATATATTTATATAAAATAACAAAATTTTCCATTAAAACCCACATTTTTTAATTTCTAGTATTATACAATCTATCATGATAAATACAAATGATTTTTCCGAAAGAACACATCTTTGCAAAGTAACAAGGGGTATTTCCCTCGAGAATAACTCAATGATTTTATTAGAGTATATTCATATATTTCAACAACACTATTGAATTTTATTATTTATTGAGTTTTATCTCTTATTTTTTTCAACCATCATATTTTATGAAAATGATGATTATTATTATATTGACTATGGATGTGCTATCATGATACCATTCACCATACAACTCAAAATGGTTAGTTATTTTGTTTATAGATTGAGGAATGTTATTTAAATTTCATATTTATATGTTATTTATGATTATCCCTCACTCAAATTTGCAATTTATTGGACTTATTATGTGATTGGTGGGGCCCGCTATAGCCCCTTTATGAATCAATAGGTCTCGTGGGACTAACTAGACTGGGTTTTTACCCATTATGAATAGTGTCTTCATTGAGGCCTTGATGATATGTTTATGATGTCTAGAATTATTCATTACATTATTATAACACTTTGAACGGATTTTACCTTTTATTATTAAACTAGTAGAATATCAATGGTTATGTTTTATTATAGGATTATTTAATCATCTTTTTATTACTATTATTTTATACTCAAAAATTTGTTTTAATAGAATGTGAACATTTAGTTATTCACCATGCATTATATTTATGATTTTTTTGTATTACAAACCCTTACTAAGAATTTTAACTCAACCCTTTCTTATATTTATTTTTTCCACGAATGCGAAGATGAATATTATGAATGACTTATATTGATAATCAATGATTTAGAGATGCTTACATTGGAATATCTGTATTTTTTCCATTCGGTGTTGTACTATAAAATATGTGATTGAATCATTTTTCCAAAAATAATAAACTATTTGGTCTTGCGGGATGTAACATCTAGGTAATCATAATAATGTAATAATATATGGCACTAGCTCTGGGAAAGTGGGGTTGACTTATTTATAGCTGGTATTAGTGGAATTTTAGTATTATCTTTGGAAACCGGATTTAGAAAATAGAGATCACAGAACATATCCCTAAGATAGAGTTTGAGGATAAGAATAGTAGGTCATCATAGAATTTTATTAAGGTAGATATTATTTGGATATACCTAACAATCCATCGTTATTTATGTGGTTATGGCACATATGTACCTAGGGGACACAACTTCAACAATGTTTCCTGGGCTTGACTCAGGGTAAAATTGTACATGAAAATTGAACGTGCTACGTATTTTATTTGACACACCCAAGTGAAATTCTAAACATATGTCACATTTTATTTACAAACCATTATGAAGGATTTTTATGTAAATATATCTCTAAAGAAAACATTTTTATAATTATGTGATTATGTATTTATAAAACAACAACTTATGTTATATGTTTTCCTTGTATTCTATTATACCTTACAATTCATATCCCAGCCTAGTGTATTAAGTTATTTATAATCGGTTACTATTGAAAGGAATGGAAACTATTTCAATGTACATATTCCATGTAGGTATTTTCATCCCATTAAAGATAATTATGTTGTTATTGGAGATGAAACTGGTGCTAAAAAACTTATAACTATAGTGGGATAGTTGAATCATGTTATGAACAATAACCTTACCCGTATAAGGAATTATGATCCACAATGTCGAGGAGAAATGATATACATATTTATGTGACCACAACATACATTATTCAACAGGAATTCAAACCTATTTGTAGCTAAAGCGTGGACAAGTTTCTCAGATAAGATATTTCTTCTTTTAGGAAGTAATGAAATGGAGAAGGTTGTAATGGAAATTTATCATCTATGGGTAGATGCAGATAAATAGTGGTCACTAATTAAAAACAAAAAGGTGGTGGAAAAAATTTACAATTATTTAATGGAGTGATATTAAGGAAATTTTCCTAGATATATATTATTTCCATGGACAAGAAGCGGATATGGAATGGAATTTCTTTAATATGAGGCATAAGGAGGATGATAATGTTTCTAGGTATGAATCCATCTTGACAAGGTTATAAATTCATTCAATGGACTACCTATATAATCCAAGTAGAATGAATGATTGATTATTGAATGGATTAAAACCATTCCTTTAAAGGAAACTGGTCTTCCAGAATTTTTCATCATACAATGATGTAGTTACATATGCTATCAATAATGAAAAATAACTCTTTTTGTCCTATGAAGAAAATTTATAGTAAGAGATGAAGTGGTCTACTGAAAAATCAATAAAATAAAATAAGTTAAAGGGGAAGAATGGAACATTTTATTTTTTATCCTATTATAATTGTAGGAAGAAACACCCTAGTACTTTCATGAAGGGAATGGGTGTTTGTTATAATTTTGGAGAAAAGGTCCCCAGACCCATGATTTCAAAGTAAAGAATGAAGATAATAACCTTTGATTCTACATGTGAAAATAGATTTATCATTATGAAAATGAATATCCTAATTTCCAATGAAAATTTTCCCAATAAAGGCTAAGGGAGAATGCACAAGATTTTATATTGACAACTATAGAGGTTGATGATCGAAATGATGTGGTGGAAGTTACATTAATCATTTTTTCAAACATATCCAATGGTTTCATTGATTATAGATCATCACATTCATATATATCTTTCTAGTTTTTCATAAATATTATACATTTCCATTTTTATTTAATATTGGAGTTTTTAGAAAAAATCATAAGGGAAGTATTATTTCCATAAATATGTGTAGATATGACCGTTTTATAACACATAATAGTTCTTTATAAGATGAAAATGTCATCATAAACATGATTTATTTTTATATGAAACTCATTATGAATTGGATTTGATATTTTTGTGTGAAAATATATTTTAATAAGAATGAAATTATAATTTTGGAAAATGATACAGAGTACCGTAACTTTAGGGAATAAACCTGTTCATTTTATTATTATCTAGATCCACCAATAGAAGCAATACTGAATTTAATTCTTAGGGAGGAATATAACATTATCTCTATGTGTAAGTAAATAAATCATAAAATTGAGGATGTAACTATTATGAAAAAATAATTTGATGTATTTCTAGAGGATTTACATTGACATCCACCGAAGACGGAAATTGAGTTTTATATTTATTTAATTCTTGGAGAAAGGCTTATATCAAAGACTACATATATAATTGCCATAGTTTAATTAGTGTAGATGAAGAAAAACTATAATATTGGAGTAGAAATGGGTTTATTCTCCATAGAATTTATCAATAGGTTTCTCCAGTTCTTTTAGTTAAGAAGAAATATTAATATATGAAACTATACGTTGACTATATAAATATTAATGATATTAATATAAAGAAAAAGTATCATCTTCCTCGCATTGAAGATTTATTTGATCAAATTAAGGATGACCATTAATTTTCAAATATTTTCCTTCAATTTTGATATTACCAATTGTGTGTTAAGATGAATGATATTCCAAAGAATTTTTTTTGAACCAAGTAGGAAAATTATGATCTTACATTAATTCCATTTGGAATAACCAATTAATAATATTTTCTTCATGGATCTAATTAATATATTTATCAATTAATATGTTTATGACATTGTTTTGGAAATTTTTTATCATATATTGGAATACTATAAAAGTTATAATGATCATGAAAATCGGTTGCATATAGTTATGAAGACTCTTAGATGAAATGAGTTATATGTGATGTCTATGAAATGTGATTTATGGATACAAAAAGTTTATTTCCCTTGATATATTTTCTATAGTGATGGAATCATAGTTCATATATTCAATAAAATGGTAGTTAATGAATGTATTTCACCAGCAAACATAACTAAGATATGTATTTTTATCGGTTTAGCATGTTATTATTGCCATTTTGTACTTAAATTCAGCTAATTAGCTAACCCATTAACCACGTATACTTTTAAAGGGGATATGGTTGTTTGGAAAAAATAATGTGAATGATGTTTTGAAGAATTAAAGAGGAGATAGGTTAATTCTCCAATCATGAATCTACCATCAGGAAATGGTCATTTTGTGATTTATAGTGATGCATCATTGAAATGACTTGTTTGTGTCCTTATGCTGAATGAAAGAGTTATTTCTAGTGAATTAAGGTATTTAAAAAATCATGAATTGAACTATCCAAACTGGAGGGCATTCAGAAAGGATAATCCAAACATTAGAGGATATTATGTGATCATGCTCACATGACTATCAAGGTATCTAGGACTAGTACATACCATTGGTAGTGTTTTCCTACAATAATATTTTCCATTATAGTATTTAAATGGAACCATATAATTCATTGTATGAAAAAAGATGTCGTACACCAACATATTAGGTTGTAGGGAAATAGCCTATAGAGGAATCAAAAGAAATGGTAAAAACTATTCGACATTATATCAAATAATCTCAACATAAGAAAAAAAATCAATAATATATTGAAGTATTTGTAATTTCAAGTTGGTGAAGATGTTTTCTTAAAATTATCTCCATGTACGGGTGTTATAATATTTGGGAAGAAAGAGAAACAGAGCCCTGGGTACATTGACCCTTTTAAAAATATGGAGATAATTGGTGCTATGTATTATCCTTTGTAAATGCCTCCTATAATTTCTAAGCTACACAATGTGTTCCACATCTCCTTATTAAGGGAAAACATTCCAATCCAAACATATGTACTCGCATCTGAAGGAATTGAATTGGAACCTAACTTATCTTACAATGAAGATATTATCCAGATTATGGATACAAAAGAATAGTTGTTGAGGAATCATACATCTCGGTTCATAAATGTAATTTAGAAAATTCATAAATTCTTGGCGTAATTTAAGAGCCTGAGAGGCTTATGAGGATGAACTAACCAAATTATTTGTTGGGGGACAATCTAGAAATTTCAATGGTGAAGTTTTTTGTATGAGATGAGAATGTGACGACCCAAACCTCTATCAATTAAATTCCCCTTCTTATGTTTATATGTTATAGACCATATAAAATCACTTATAAAACACAATACGAACGTCCTAAATGAATAATGAATGAAATAAGATGCATTTCTATAAATTTATAATCATATATTGATGAAATAGTAACTTTACTGTAAGAATAGAAATATGACCCATATGAATAGTACATTAGACTAATTGATATTAACATCACACATGAAATTATAACAAATATCTATTCACCTTATATATGAATGTATCATATATTTATATCATAGTAGGAGTAAATTAATATTATAAAAAAATTAAGAGATTGTATTTTTACGTCAGAAATTTTTAATTACAATTTAATAATTAATAAAATAATTAAAATTAAACTTTACTCATATAAAATATATTTATAAATAAAAATTTTTCTCATGATTTTAGGATAATTTTATGAGTCCATTGTTAATTTCTTAAAGTGTAATAAAATATGTTACAGATTAAAAATACTTATCTTTTGAGTAAATTGTTATTTAATTAATATTTAAAGTTATCATATTTAGAAAATTATTTTCATAAAATGGAATTTATTTTTTATTTCTATATTTAAAAAAATGGATAGGGTGAATATTTGGGATTTTTATAAAATAAATGAATTTTTGGTGAATCGTCTAATACAATAATTCACAATAAATGATAAATTCTAGATTTATTGAGTCATAAGTGATGTTTAGATAATGTAATAACCCTTCGTCTAAACTCACATACACTAGTTACTATATCGATTCATAATAATCAATACTATTTCCTATCTTGATCCATAAAAAATAATCTAATTAATAAAATATTCAAAAATCACCCATATCCTCCACCTCAAATACCCCCCACCCCTCACTACCACTTCTCCTGAAACCGATAATCCTTGAAACTTGTAAAATTTATACCCAATAATATCCCCTAGAATCTCCCCCATTTCAAAGATCTCCTGATATTAACAAAATTTAAAAAACAATCCCCTTAAAGAGGTTCTCAATGTGGAGTTTTCAAGAGGTTACGTCCTCTTCCTTTTACATTTAATTTCTTTTCAAGTTATTTTATTATATTGTTCTCTAATATAATCCTAAATAAATTTATCAGGATAACTCCAGTATCCTAAATGTACTATATTTATATATTTGTAATGGAATATTCATCATCAAACACCTTCCTCTCTCTCTATGTATATTTTATTTTAAATATGAAATCATCATCCTTGAGGTGTCAATTTACAACCTTCGTATACGATGAATTTTTATTCTTCAATTTCACCGACATGGATGGTAATAAAAACTATTTTATGGCTAAAATATACAATAATATATGTATTAAAACATATATAATTTTTTTACCTAGTTTATATACATAATATTAATCATAAGACAAAACTATTTCGTAATGATCGAAAAACTAATAAATATTCTAATGATTGTCACTAATGTTTTATCAAAAGAAGCATCCTCATACTATATGAAAAATGAATTATATGAAAATTTAATCATATTTATTTACATTGATATAATATAAATTAAATTGTGGAAATTATAGAAATTATACATGTTCTTTTATAGACATGTACAACTATACCAATCATGAAAACAAAGGAAACAAACGCTCCAGGGTAATAAAATTGTACCATATAACTCATAAAATATGTCATAAATGAACATAATAAAATTTTAAGAACTAAATTAAATCTATATAAGGTTATGAGTTAATTAAATAATGAATTTAACATTATTATCAAGGATTTTATGTTCAATTTCATAACACATTCGGACTTGAGCTGTGGTTTTGTTTTCAAATCCTCTATTTTCATTCAGGTTATGGATGCCTACTCTATACACATATTTAATTATTCATTATTTTTATATATTTTATATAATATATATATATATATCTATGTTACAATATCATATATCCATAACAGTTCAACATTACTTGATGTGAAAATAAATGTTTTACAAGGCTCCCATCTCATTTCTTCGGGATAGGTGAACCCAATTAAAGGGAACGTCTTGATTTCATACCCATTTTTATGTATCATCCGTATAATATTTTTTGAAACCATTATTCTTCTAAAATCACGAATCTTTCCATAAAAAACATTATTTTTTCATTTCTAGTTTTATAAAATCAATCATGGAAAATATAAATGATTTTTCTTAAAAAACATTTCTTCACATAGGAAAAAAAGTTTTTATCTATCAATAATTCCTCTAT
This sequence comes from Viscum album, assembly GCA_963277665.1. NCBI lineage: Eukaryota > Viridiplantae > Streptophyta > Magnoliopsida > Santalales > Viscaceae > Viscum > Viscum album. The sequence continues at coordinate 1,150,342,526 of OY728148.1, forward strand.
AATTTTATTAGATTATTTCCATTTATTTCAACAAAAATATTGAATTTTATTATTTATTATGTTTCAAAACTTATGTTTTTCATTGACCATATTTTATTAAATGTTTTAGGATTAATTTTACTATAGATGATCTATCTTGATACAATTCAGCAAACTACTTAGAATAAGTAGTGATTATGTTTATAGATTAGGAAAAATTATTAATATTTCATATGTAAATATTTTTTATTTTAACCCATTAATATTATGAATTAATTGGACTTATTATGTTATGGGTGTCCCCCCATATCAACTCAATTTTTCTGTAGGTATCCTTAGATAAATTAGACTGGGGTTTTACGCATTAGGTATGGTGTATTGGACGAAGCCTTGAATGTTTTTTTATGATGTCTGTAATTATTCATTACATCATTATGTAACTGGTAATGGATTTCCCATGTGATTATTAATCTTGGAAAATATAATTGTTTATGTTTTATTATGGAAATATTTAATCATCTTTTCAAATTACCATGTTATGCTAAATATAATGTTTTAATGGCATGTGTAGTTTTAGTCATTCACCATTATTTATATTTATGCTTCTATTGTATGAGTTACCCTTACTAAGATTCTAATATAACCCCTTTATTATGTTTTATTTTTCCCCAGGATGTGATGATGAATATTATAAATTACTTTTAGGGATAACCTTGTAGTTATGGATGTTTCTAAATGAATATTTATATTGTTTTTCCTTTCAACATTGTAATGTAAATTTTATGTTTGTATCTAATTTGTAAAACTATTAAATTGTTAGGTCCTTTAAGATGTGACATCTATTTAATCACCCCAATGTAATAAAGTACGGAACATGATCTAGGTTACTGGGGTTAGAGTCTTTATTATTTCTATTTGAGTATGTATTGTAGAAAACCTAGAAACAAGGTCTTCAAAACATAGATAAGGGAACATAGCCCTAACATTGATAGAGAGGATAATAATGACGGAAAATCCTAGAATTTTGGAATGTTAGAGATTATTTGAAAATCCGTAGTAATACATACCTACAAGGATACTATAGGTGGATGTTTTTCTAGCACAGATATACCTAGTGGCAACAACTCCCACATGGTGTCCCAGGCCTGACTCGGGGTAACCTAGGATACAAAAACAGGCATAACTAGGAACCAAGTTTGACACTTCCGGGATATATGCTTATGATAATTCACAGTTTCTATAAAACCCATTATGAATGATTTAAAATTAAATTTGTCCCCAGATAATCTTTGTTTATGATTATAAGAATAGATTTTCATAAAACCCCAATTTTTGTTAAATGTTTTTCTAGTTAGAGATTAAACATTATCATTAAAAAAACTAATGTAATGTATGCCACTATTTAGAAATGGAACCATGTGGAAGGAATGGATACCTTATCAACACACATATCCCATGTTGGTTTTTCCCTCTTATGAAGGACAATAATAATGGTATTGGAGCTAGGACTAGTGGTGAATACATTTTAAAAATATTGGGGTAGCTTATTTAGGTTATAAAAAATAACCTTAACCCTATAGAGCGTTCTGATCCACAAAATGGAGGAGAAAAGTTACCCATACTTATGTGAAGAAAACCACCATCATTCAATGGGACTACACACCAAATTAATGGTGATCGGTGTATATGTTCAATGGAAAATATATTTCTTGGTTTTGGGAGTAACAAAAGGTATAATCCTTTCATGGAATTTTATCATATATTTGGAGATACAGATCAATGTTGGTAATTAATTCTAAACAAAAATAAGGTGGAATAAATTAAAAATATTCAATAGAGGGATTTTAAGGACATTTTCCTAGAAATGTATTTTCCCCCTGAAACATTAACTAATATGGAAATGCAATTCATGAATCTGAGGAAAAAGGTGGATGGGAAAGTTTCCATGTATGAAGCCAAATTTCCAACGACATAAAGGATTTTCATGGACTACATAAATAATCAAATAATACTGAATTATTGATTATTTGATGGATTAAAACGATTTATTTTAAGAGAATTAATCTCCAAAAAATTCACATCATAGGAAGATATAGTCTGATGTGCTATGAAGAAAAACAATTCTAAGTAATATGACTTAAAAGTAAAGAAATATAAGAATAGGTCTAATTAACACTCAACAAATGAATTAAGGAAAAGGATAATAAGGGATGATTTTATTTTTCATCTAATGATAATTGTTGGAAGAAACACCATGGTACCTTCCTAGAGGATATGAGAGTTTGTCAGAAGTGTGGAGAAAAAGGTCACCAAGCATGTTATTGTAAGGGAATGATATAATATACCCATGTTCATTGATTCAATTTTAACACTATGGGACATTATTAAAATTATTATTCTTTATTCCGAGTAATCATTCCATAAAGAAGAAAAATGTATCAAGTCAATGGATATATTATCACAACTACTGAGGTTTAAGTTCCGAATGTTATGGTGAAATGTACATTAATTATTTTCCCAAACATATCCAATGATTTATTTGATAATATATCATATCATTATTTTATATCTTCCATGTATTCCAAAAACAATATTTGTATCCCTTTTTATTTAATAACAGTTTTTTAGTTAGAACTCTCAAGGGAATTATCATTGCAACAACTATGTTTCGATCTATCCCCTTTATGAGGAATAAATCTTCTCTAGTTACAGACCCAATCATCATAACCATAATTTATTTTCATATAATACACTGTATGAATTTTATTTCAATTTATGATTTCAATATATATTATAATAAGTTGGAAGTTATAATTCTGGAGAACGATGTTGAGTCGCATATATTTAGAGATGAAACCTTTCCATCTGATTCTCATCTAGATCCACCCCCATTAGCTCTAATGATTTATATTCAAGGTGATCTAGAGAACACAATATCTATGGGAGAGGAAATAAATATTGAAATTGAGTACTTACCAATTGTGAATGAATATATTTTTTATTTACAGCGGACTTACATGAACATCCTATGGATCGATAAACTGGGTTTTCTATTGATTTAATTCATGGGTAAATGACTATATCAAAATCTCGTTGTAAAATTAACACAGTGGAATTATTGGAGATGAATATTTAACTAAAGTTGTTGAATATTAGGGGATTAGTCACCCTATTATTTCTCCAACTTTAACTAATGTTCTTTCTAATAAGAAGAAATATGGATCTCTGAGACTGTGCATTGACTATAATGATATCAATGATATTACAATAAATAAAATGTATAATCTACCACACATATTTTATTTATTTGATCAATGTCAAGGATCTTAGTATATTTCTAATATTTCTAGTCGATCTAGATAACAGAAATTTCATGTGAAGAAAAATATATTCTAAAGGCAACATTTTGAACTGGGTGTGGATATTACGAGTTTACAATAATTCCATTTGGAATGACTAATGCGCCATCTATTTGAAGGGATCTAATGAATTACATTTTTAATGAATATATTAATGACTTTTTGTTTTATTTATTTATGAAATATTGTCAATCTCTAAAAACTATGAAGATTATGAGAATCACTTGCACATTTTTCTAAAAACTCTTGAAATAAACGAGTTATATTGGAAGTATAGAAATCTAGATTTCTAGCATTAAATAGTTTCTTTTCATGGACATATTGTCACTAAAGATGGAATCATAGTTGATATATCAAAGACAGTGGCATTTTAGGAATTACCTACACCAACAAACCTAACCAAGGTACATAATTTTATTAAAATATATGGTTATTATCGGTGTTTCATTCAGAATGTTTCCAGATAAGGTGGAGAATTAACAAATATTACTCATAAATGGTTTATGTTTGTATGAAAAAAATATTGTCAATAATTATTTGATTAATTATAGAGGATATTTTTGAATTCTCCAATCCATACTCTATAATATGGAAATTGCGGGTTTTTTGTTTATATCGATACATTGAATAAAGGATTTGGTTGTGTCCTTATATAGAATGAAAGAATTATTTCCTATGAATCAAGGTAGTTAAAAACAAATGAATAGAACTATCTAACTCATGATCTTCAGTTAGAAGCTATAATCTTTCCTCTGGTGATATATAGATACTACCTCTAGTGTGAAATATGAGAGATATATACAGATCATGAGAGTTTTAAATACATATTCTCATATAAAGAACTCAACATTATGAAAAGGTGATGGCTCAACCTTATAAATTATTATAATTTTTCAATGCCATACCACATATTTAAGGAAAATATGGTAGAATATTCTTTTAGTATGAATGATCATGGAATTATGAACAAAATGAGTATTGAAAAAGATCATGTGTACATGAACATATCGAAGGATGATATGGTAAGGTAAAAAAATTTATTTTTATACTTATTTCCCAACCATAATTATTGGAATGAATTATATTTTCTTTCGAATTATTATTATAATCTTCAAAAAAAATTAAAGTTGTCAATGATGTGAAATTTATAAACATTGTGTGTGGGAACAGAATTCTATAATTTGGAAGGATATTATGTGTTCCCTCTATACCAGAGATGAAAATGATTTAATGAATGATTCCTATAGTTTTAATTTCACTGTACAACTTTGTACCACTAATATGTACAGTGACTTGATGAAACATTTCTAGTGGGATTACAAGAAGCAGCAAATTACTGATTATGTGTTATGTTTTCTATTTTTTTTCCACATGTAGAGGTTGAATTATAACATCCTAAAAGAATCATGAATCCTATTCATGTTACCATATGGAAAGGGTATGACATCACTACAGATTTTTTCATAGGATTACCAAAAACCCCTAGAATGAATGACACAATATGGGTGATTATTTATCAAATCACCAAACCTTCACATTTCCTCTCTATAAGGGGGATTTTCTACTATATCACCTTGAAAAAAACTATATTAATCAAGTTGAAAGAATTCATGGAGCACCCCTCTCAATTATTTCTAACTGTGATCCAAATTTTCGTAGAAATTTTGGAAAATTATTTAGAAGGAATTTGATATTGAACCTCATTTGAGTATACTCATAACCCTCTAACTGAAGGGATGTCAAAAAATACAAACCAAACATTAAAATACAATTTGATATTATTCTTACATTAATTTCAAATAATGTGAGAACAATATTTACCTTTGGTAGAGTTTTCCAACATTAATATTTTCCATTATATTATAAAACTTTTACCATAAAAAGCATTGTATAGAAATACACGTCGTACACCATCTTGTTGGGATGAAGTTAATGAATGGAAGCTTTAGGCCTAGATAATTTGGAGGATAAAACAAAAAAGGTAAAGACTATTCATGAAAATATAAAATCATCTCAATGTAGGAAAAGAGATACACTAATAATTGGAGGAAAAATTTTTAATTTCAATTGGGATATCTTGTTTTTTTGAAGATATCTATATGGAAGGGTGTTATAGTATTTGCAATTAAAGGAAAAATGACCCCCAGGTACACTGGACCATTGAAATTATAGAGAGAATTAGATCTATGGATTATCATTTATAAATGACACGATTCATTTTTTAAGGTACACAATTTGTACCACGTCTCTTTTTTAAGGAAGCATATGACATACCCAACACTTGTACTCACTTATAAATGAATTGAATTAGAACCTGAATTAGCATACTATGAAGAGCCTATATAGATTATGGACAATAAAAATTAGTGGTTGAGGAATCAAGCAGATTAACTGGCAAATTTACTATGGAAAAAACATAAAATTGAAGAGGGGATGTGGCATCATAAGGATCTTATTTTGAATAACTATCCAAACATTATTATAGAGAGACAATCTAGAAATGTCAATGACGAAGATTTTTGTTGGTGGGGTGAATGTATTGACCCAAAACACTATTAATATAATTTCCCTTCATATGTTTATATAGTTAATATCATATAAAATCACGTATAGAACACAATACCAACATCATAAATTCAAAATGAATGAAATTAGAGGTATTTATAGAAGTTAAGAAACCTATACCAATGAAATAGTAAATGGACTTAGGAATTGTAATATGACCCTTATGAATAATAAATAAGATTAATGAGTAGTAACATCACTCATGAATGTATAAATTAAATTTTGTCAAATTATAAATGAAAGTATCATATAATTATATAATTCTATATGTTAATGATTATTTTAAATATTATAAAATTATGTGTTGGAATGTTTATATGTCATAAATATTTAACTAAAATTGTATATTTAATAAAATTATTTAAAATAAAATTTATTTGTATAAAATTAATTCCAAAGTTAGAATTTTTTTGTCTTATGATTCTAGGATAATTTTATAAGACCTTAGTTAATTTTTGAAACTGTTATAAAATCAGTTATATATTCAAAAAATATATTTTTCATGTAAATGATTATTTTATTTTCAAATTAAATTTCCCATATTTAGATAATTATTTTTATAAAATGAGAATCCTTTTTGAATTTTATATGCCAAATAAATAGGATACTCTTTTGGGATTTTTCTAAAATACTCAATTTTTTTTGAAGAGTAAAATATGAAAATTTATGATAAATGATACATACATGATTTAATGAGTCATATTTGGTGTTTGGATGATTTATGAATTGATGGATTGAATTAACATGACCTATTTAATATATTTAGTCATAAGAATCAACACTATTTCTTAAATGGATCCAAAATAATAAACCAATGATTAAAATATTCAAAAATCAACCCTTTTCTCCACAATAAACACCACCCTTTATCACCACTTTTCCCCACACCACTAAGAAATGAATCTTGCCAAATATATACCCAATAATCTCCCTAAAAACCACTCCCATGTACAAGATATATTGTTCTTAAATAAATATCAAAAAATTCCCTTTTACATGGTTCTCTAGGATTAATATTAAAGAGGTAAGATCATCTTCCCTTTCTTTTTAATTTCTTTTCTGGTTATTTTCTTTTATTATTCTCTCCTCACCTCCTGAGTCCAAATGATCAAGATAACTCCATTACCATCTATTTAAAAAAATTATATAGTTTCAATATAATATACTTCATCAATCTCATTTATCTATATAAGTCCCTCTTTTATTTTAAAAAGGAAATCACCGTCTGTGAGGTGTCGATTTACAGCCTTCATGGATGATAGATTTTTGTTCTTCAGTTTCTCCTTCCGAGCTACTAATGAAGAATTTAAATGGTCAAAAAGGCTATAATAAATGTATTAAAACATATATAATTTTTTATTACCGTTATATACATATAATTTTAAGTCGTAGGACAAAACGTGTTTGTAATGATCAAAAAACCCGCCAAAATAATCTATAGGATTATCAATAATGTTTTATCTAGTAACTCATCCTCATAAAATATAACCAAAATAATTATATAAACAAGTAATATAATTTATGTTAATTAATATCATTTAAATTAAATTATAGAAATTTATTCTCATTCCACATGAACTTCTATACTCATATACAAGTATACCTATCGTGAAAACCAGGGAAATGAACACTCCCAGTAACTAATATTGTATTTTAAAACTCATCAAAATTTCCATAAATGAACTTAATATAATTTAAATAAAAAAAATAAATTTATATAATGTTATGAAATAATTACTTAATGGATTTAATTTTATTATTCAAGAAGTTAAGGTCATGTGTACAACACATTCACACATATGGTATGGCTTTTTTCAAGATGATTTGTTTTCATTCAGGTTATTATTTCTCTCTTTATACACCAATTTAATTCTTTATTATTTTTATATACTTATTATAATATATGTATATATATATATATTAAAAAATCATATATATATATATAGATAATTTCATCATTATATTATGGGAAAATAAATTTTATAAAAAGTTCACTTCTCATTTCTTCCTGATACGCAAGCCCAAAAAAAGTGAATGTATTGATTTCTAACCCCTTTTCAAGTACCATCCATAATATATTGTAAAACAAAAATTTTTTCTAAAATCTCAATTTTTATCATGAAAAACAATATTTTTTCATTTCTGGTTTTATACAAACAATCATGAAAAATAAAAATTAGTTTTCCAAAAGATCTCTTTTTTACAAAGTAAAAATTTGTATTTCCCCCAAGAATTTATTGTTGATTTTATTTGAATATTTTCATATAGTTTCAATGCCTCATTTAATTTTATTCTTTATTGAGGTTTATCTTTTATTTTTTCTTCCAACATATTTTATTAAAAAAAATTTGCTCATTTTGGTGGTGCATGTTTTATCATGATTAAATTCCCCATAATAATCATAACGGTTACTGATTATGTTTATAGATTTGGAATAATTATTTAATTGTAATATATATACGTGTTTCATGTTTATCCTCATTAATATAAGGAATTAATAGTGCTTACTATGTGATGGGTGGGACATCTATAGAACCTATGTTCATTGGTTGGTATTTTGAGATAAACTAGACTTGGTTTCTACCCATTATGTATGACATATTTTCCAAGGCCTTGATTATATGTTTATGATGTTTAGAATTGTGAAATACCTCATTATGAAACTAGTAATTTTTTTTCCATATGATTATTCATCCAGTATAATATCTATGATTATGTTTTATTATGAAATTATTTAATTAACTTTATATTCCTACCATTTTATTCTCATGATTATGTTTTAATGAAATGTGTACTTTTAATTATTTACCATGATTTATATTTAAGCCTCCTCTATATTACATACCCTTACTAAGCTTCTGAGTTCACAATTTTATTATGTTTAATTTTACATAGGATGAGAAGTTGAATATTATGAATGAATTTCATGGATAATTTGCAGTTATGGATGTATCCAATGGAATATCTATATTGATTTTCCATTCAAAATTCCACTGTAAAACTTCTGTTTCAATTGGGATTTCCAAAACTAATAAACAATTTATCAAATTAAATTTATTAAATTACTTATAATAAATCTTAATTTTCATTATTTAAAATAATATATAATATATATATATATATATATTTTATTTATTAATAATAAAGTTTTTCATATGTTTTGGTGAAAATAGTAACAGTTTCACCTCCATTTTTTTAATTTTAGCGATTAAAGAAGATATTAGAGTAATAATTAAAATATTTAATATTAACATTATATAAATACATATTTAATTGATTATTAAAATATAATAATGATAGTATTAAAATATCCATATTCATAAATTATAGTGTTTTATAGAAATATTCAAGTTGGTGGATAAACTGGCCAAAATCTAATCATGATATATATTGATGGGTGAGTATAGTTACAGAACTCAGTAATATCATTATAATATTATAATAATGATATTATTTAAATATTATCATATTTTTGAATAAATTTTTTTTATAATTAAATAAATAAAAATTAAAAACAAACAAAGGTTACATTGCGGTTGTGGTAGTCTACATGATGTTTTATTTACGTTATTTTTTTCTAAGAGGATATAAAATAATTTATAATGTTTTTTAAACTACTAATATATCACATAATTAAAATAATGGAAATAATTTTTCCATATTTCTATGGTAACACTAGGTATGGAAGGTAAATTATAAGAAGAAAATGTTATGGATTATGTAATACTCACTATGAGACATTGAAATTTATCTTAATGGTTTCCATATAAATGAATGGATTAGCTTAACAAATTATGACCATATTCTTATTACATGATAGAGTATTATATTAGGGTAAAATTTATATATTTTTGAAACATGATGTCAATCCATGGGTGTATAATATATTGGTGGAAGTGTAAACTTTTATAAATCTAGAAAAAGGGAACTTTTATGAATACAACTCTACTTTTGGATGATATCATTAAACTATTCAATGCTAAAAGACCCAAAAATTTAGAAATAATTTATTGTGTGGTGATATTGGATCTGTAAAACCTCAATAATTTATTACCACACATTTAAAAAAATAAATATAATTTTTTCATAGTATTTTACTTGTACATTTCTCGTTTTAACCTAGGTAACTAGTTCTTAAATATGTAATTTATGATTTACATAAAATGTAATATAACACATATTAAAAAAATTGTTGGTTCTAAAATTAAAATAAATGAAAATTTTATCGAACTAAATTTATAAAAAAAAATAAAATTCACTTTTAAATTTAAAAATTTTACATATAGAAAATTAGTTTGTTATAGAAAAATTTTGTTTTAACGAATAAGTGTTCTTAAAATTTATTATAATTTTTCTCCAGCTAAATGTTTGTAAATATAAATATTTATGGATTTATACATACCATTTTATTATTCATTTTAAATATATTTATTAAATTTTATAGATAAAAATTATGAATGATTAATAGAACATTTCTTTGAAAATAGTTGACTTTTCTTATCATTTTCATTAACATTATTCTATATAATTATAATTTTATTCCAAAAATACAAATTGATATTATTAAATAATATGAGATGATTTAATATAAATTATAAGTCCATTTTTAAATAATTTTTTTCTAGATTATGTGAAAAATAATTTTTAATATAAGTTAATAAAAACATATTTTAGAGTAAAATATTAATTAAGTCTCAACAATTTTACACATGGATATAAAAAAATCAACATAGTATTTTAAAATGGGTATTTTTACTCTATAAAAATACATTTATTTATAGATTCATTTTTAAAAGACATTCATGGAATTATCATGTTAATATAAGGTCATAAAAGTGATAGTTTTTAACAAAATCATAATTTTCAACAATTATCCTAAAAATAATTATTTGAATAAAAACAAAAAAAAGTAATCATATAATATTTTCATTAGATATTAATTTTATTTTTTTATATAACATTCTTAAATTTATAAATTCATTTTTTTACGAATATCACATATTATAATGAAAGCTTGGTTTTATTGAAAAATGATATTTTGAAATATTATCAATTACTATTTGTTTCATATCATTCACAAACTTATTTAGTGCCAAAAAATTTTAAAAATCAAAAATATATATTTATTAGCACTAATCGAACATTTTACTATATAGAAATATATATAACATGTAAAAGGAAATTCATAGAAAAATAATTTTCTAATAAAAAATGATCTCATAAATCATTTTATGTAAACTAAATGAATTTAATTCGTATTAAAAGTAGTATTTATTTTAATTAAGTATATGTATATATAAATATGTGTGTATATTTCATAATGAGGCTACTCTTATTCATTCCTTCTAATCAAAATCCTGTTTTTATTTTTAATTCTTAATAATTATATTTTTCTATAAACATTTCATGGTTTTATTTTATTTTGGTGTTGGATGTGGAGAGGGATATCGAACACATTTGGGTCATTCAAATAAATTCATATATTAAACTCTTATGGTTTTATATTCATTATATGTTTAATAAATTATGTCATATCAATTTTAATTATCACCTGATAATATATCTAAGGGTATTCATAAGGTATAAGTGTCTAGTGGTATCAACATTAGTAACATAAGAAAGTCTTTGAAAGTCCCCTATAGTAATATTTCTATAATGATTTTTTTGTCCCTTAATATTATTGGAACCACTAAGATGGTGGAGTTGAATCAGTATTCATGCAGATAATTCTAAAATTAACTAAAATTAACCACTGTAACCTTTTATAGTTTTATCCTGTTCAATTTTTTTTAAAACATCTACTATAAAAAAATGAGAATTTAATTCATGGCAGAGAATACTTACAGGGTTTAGCTTTACTCTGTGAAACTAAATCTTTTCCACAGTGACTCACATCAGTCCTGGGAAATTCTCTATTAAAAAGAACTGAATAAAACTTGATCCAATTATTGATTGGCTTATGTTATCTCCATAAAGTAATGACTATATTGACATCCATCGGTTTACATAAAATTTTCGTAACAAAGTATCGAACATAAAATTTGTGATTGTTTATAAAATAACTCACATATATTTTCTTTTAATGTTCTATCTATTTTTCTCTCTCTTCTCTGGTAGGAAAAAATTGGGAAAATTTTATAATCTTTTTCATTGAGATTAACAAAAAATTATAGGTATAAGAACTACACAAAAACTCAATCTATTACTCTCTTTACCGTTTCTCTGAACTAGAAATTCAATTTGATTCTCTCATAGAAGCCTTTGTTTGGTAGCTCTTCTTTAACTAGAATATTATCTTGGTTGATAACTTAGTATGACACCAATTATTAAGTGTTTTATCATTTCATATAGTTGAATAGTGTAATGTATTTTTGTACCTTTCACCCCCAATAAAAAGCTTTTCTTCATGTAGAAATGTCGTGAACAAATTTTTCCCCTAATCAACTGAAATTTCCATGATAATTATTGATCCTTCTTGAGTATTCATGAATCTTAATGAACTATTAAGAAATATCTATAAATTCCAAACATATTATGTGTTTCCATAATCTCATATTTCAATTAAAATTTATAAATTTCATTAAATAATCTATATAAAAAAGAAATTCTAGAAAAAATTCATCATCATTCTTTTTGACATTAAAATGTTGTGAAATATTCCACACAAAAATAATTACAGATCTTTTAATCCCATTGATTCTTTAGTAACAACAATATTTATTAACAAAACTCCACTTATCAATAATTTTTCATCTACATTACTATTCTCTGTCAACCTACCTCATATCAAACTCCTTAGAACAATAGGATTGAAAATACCAGTCTAGTTAACATCTTTATTTCATCCCCCAGATAATATTGATATTGTCTGTACAATTCTCGCCCATCTTGCAGAAGTTTATTCAAAGGATATTTATCTACTATACCCTTGTTGGATAGTATTGATTTGTTTTTTTATTTAGTACCTCATTGCAATTATTATAAACATAAAAAAAATATCCTACAACAAAACCCCCAACATGAACTTTTTATTGAATTTATTCTAGGAAAATTCATTTATTGTCTATTCTAGATGCACTCAATTCATTGAAGATAGTTGACTACATTATTGAAACATCAAAAAAATCTATTAATTTTAACTTCTTAATATTGAAACCTTATTTGATAATTTACTTTTACTTTTCATGGATTAAAACTCAATTTTTCTATTCTCATTGTTTGAATTCTCTCCATTTGTACATCATTGAAAAGTTTCTACCTTTTTATACCTATTTAAAACCTAGTAATAATATTTCTTTAAATTATATTTTTTAGGATTATTTTTTTCTTCTATGTAATATATTTTAAACTCTTCATCCTTCAAATACATATCTCTATAGATTTTATGCAGTCTTTATAAATGGCAATTCCTAACAAATCTCCATTCTGTAGTTTTTATGTGTATTTAATCACAAGGAAACCATATATTATTACATGTATTTTATCTTTCTTATATCCAGCTAATTGAAACAAGTGATCTTTGTTTGGAAAATTGAACCATTTAAAAAATATTTACAACTATCCACTTATAAACTCTTTATTTCATTGTATTATATTCAATGACACTTCTTCAATATTCTAACAAATCTCCTTATAAAATAGCAGAACACATCTATGAAGAAAATTGTGTCTGAAACATTGTGTTCAATAGAAATATTCCCAAATCAAAGATCACGTAACACCATTATATTTTGTGAATTTTATTTCTAATAAATTTATTTATTTCTTCATTAATTTCATTATACACGACATGAATTTTTATATATATTACAAAAAACATCGATTCAAATTTAAAGGTTGCATAAAATTAAAATGTTATTATTTAAAATGATTTTTATCAACTGACTACTACAAAGGAGAGTATAAATTGTATCAATCATATTATGAAATTAAAGTGTTTATCATCTTTATTTATTGAATTTTTTTTGTTACCAATTAATAGTAAATGAAAACAAAAACATTTTTTTCAAAATAATGGAAATCGTCTTTTGAATACCCATTTTAATAATATAAACTCGTTTTACCACCATAAATTACATGAATCACTTTTTGTGGCAGATTTTAATTAAATTAATATTTTATATAGTCAATAATAATTTTAGCATCCATATTTTTTTTCTAAACAAGTGATAAGAAAAAATCAAATTTTATTCTTAAAATTGTAATTTTTTAAAAATCTTTTTCAGGACTTTAGTGGAGTTATTTTCAAATTAAAATTTATCAATGATAGAATGTTTATTTGAAAAAATAATATTCATTTTTTAAATAATCATGTCTTAATTATTCATTGTTTTATTTTTGGTATTTTTCTACGAAGTAACATCTTTCGTTGAAAAGTAAAAAACAGACGAATTTTAACTGAAAAATGAATTTTCATTAAAATTATATATGAAGTTATATTATAATTTATGTTATTTTGAGCTAAAATTAGATCAATTATATTTTTATTAATAAAGTTTTTGACATTAGAATAATTTTTATATTGATTTTTTAAATAAATTCTTTATAAACTTTTCACCATTTTCCCTTTGAAAACATGTTTTCTGGTCGCATCAATGGAATTAATATTAAATTAAAGTCATCCACTTATGTGAATAGAATTTTTAAAAATATATTAAATAATTTTAAGAATAATAATTTATATAATATAATAAGGTGAACATACTTTTTCACCACAATGATTATCAGAGTTATTTAAAATTAATTTTTGAAATTACGGTTAAAACGTTGTTTTTTTTCAAAAGATGAGTCTGTGTAAAATGTAATTTTCCACATAAATAGGATTTTTATATAATAAATATTATTTAATATTTATAATATGTAGCCATAAAATATATATTTGGCATCATTTTAATTTTATACATAAAGGTAAAATTACCTAGGTAAATAAAAAGATACAAGTTACTCTGGTAAAAACTAAAAGGCTAAAATTTAGTAAACATAATGAATAAGGAATAATATGATTCAAAAATCATTTATTATATATTTTGGCGGTTTTTATTGACAAAATAATCCCTAAAATCCATTTTTGAACTATTTTGGAGGAATATTATGTAATATTAACACCATAATTGTGAATACTTTTGTCTATTTATAAAAGGGTCACTACTCCTAAATTGTAAATGGGAATTCAATTCCCTCACATCTACACACCCCTAATGTCATTTTTTCTCAATAGAAACACAACTAAATTACTTATGAAACTCTGTATTCTCATTATATAAGACATTTATTTGAGATAAATATGACCTGTGAGGGTTTCTGTGAAAACTTAAGGTGGATACGTGATGAAGAGGTAATGTTCTTCAACAATCATTATTATTTTATTTCTTCCTCTTCCAACATAAATTGTTATTATATCAAGATAATATAATATCCTTAGTATAAAACATATAATTTTATTTAGTTATGTTATGGTAGTGACATACAACTTTCTCCAAATCTGTCACGACCCGACCCAACGGGGCTCGAGCCGTGACTCCCCATGCCCGCCTCCAATTGGCCAGGGGATGGGGACTAGTGCCAAGTAGGCTATCACACACACATGAGAGGCATTAGCCTAAGGTACCTATACTCACGCACCCACATACACCTCCATGAAACAATGTTGAGATATTTAAAACTGAAAAGGAAATGCATGAATACGTGTATCCCAAACCAAAGTGCAAAAATAGTACAATAAGGAAAAAATAGGGCCTAGAAAAAGAAAACTACAAGGTGCCCAAACTGCTAAGAAAAAGGGAAAACAATGCCAAAAACACTTGCTGGTAAGCTCCTCAGCACAACACTGGTAAAAACCCCAATCAGTCACGCACACTATGCTCTGCCTGCTCTGGGTCCTCCTGGAACTCTGTCAAAAGGCCTATGGTCTGCACAATACACAAAAATGTGCTGGAAAATCCCGTGTCAGGATGAGTATAAAAATACTCAGTAGGAAACATGAAAACCCCAAAATAAAAAGGGAGAAATCGAAAGGAAACAGTTAGATCATCCTAGCCAGAGGGAACCCAAATTAGACAGGAACTTCATCTCGAGACCATCCCCGGATAAACACGTCTAGTCAGATCAACTCATCTGTATGCCCATACATACACCATGAAAAACTAGATATACTCAAAACACGCACCAATCCTAATGAGGTTCCAACCTCGTAACTAA
This sequence comes from Viscum album, assembly GCA_963277665.1. NCBI lineage: Eukaryota > Viridiplantae > Streptophyta > Magnoliopsida > Santalales > Viscaceae > Viscum > Viscum album. Next base: position 1,150,358,626 of record OY728148.1, read on the forward strand.
TGACAGGTAAATAACTAGGAGAACACACTCCATGAGCTCTATCATCCCAGATGACACTCCTCCGAGAGATATACACTCATCGAAAACCATCACTGATAACCTCACACTGAAACAGTGGAAATACAAAAAATCCTCAGATATGGGATCACTCCTAGGGTCCTCTAGGGGATACTAGAAGCCACACTGGTATACAAAGATTTCAGAGATAGGGGATCACTCCCATGTTCTGATGAGGGGATATCATAACCTAATCTGGCACTCGAATATCTCACAGATAGGGTATCACTCCCAAGATCCGCTAGGGGATACCACAACCAGATCTGGCGCTTCAAAAAAATGAATCACTCTGATACTGGATCACTGCTCATCAAGGTGGTCACGAGAATACCAAAACCCCATCTAGTTAGCTCATGATGTAGGGGATCGAACAAATGATGAACCAACACTACTGAAATCACATGCTCAGTAAGGGGTCGTATAACCATTGATACTGCAACCCTACTATGATCATCCCACTGCGTATGGGATCATATTCTTGATGATAACTCAAAACCTACTAGGTTAACATATTAGATAGGGGATCATAACCTGTATATAAGTAGTCACAGTGGTACCAAGATCCCGATGTTGGGAATGTATGCTAGAGGATCCCGCTTCGGGCCTATCAGAGGGATGCCACAACTCTAACAGATTAAACATCCCATCAAGAGTATCACAAACCTATGATATGGTTGTGATGCCACTCGATCCCTCGTAGGAATGAACCAATTGAGTACCCTCAACCACTTCTGGTTCAAACATCGCTAACCCGAGAGACCCGCCACAATTCCACACCATGCTCCTCCACAGACGATACTGAGGCCACAATCGTGATCCATGCTGAAAAACACGCAGGATTGGATGTTTACATGCCCGAAATGGATAACCAGTGAAAAAGGAACTATCCACCATAGCGAGCCCGTGTGGGTCCCACACCACGCTTTCAAAAATTTTCATGAAGATCACCCCATTGTGATCCCCTCAAAAAACACACAGAAACGAGTGCTCAAACACTCCAAACAGATATCGGGTGAACAAAGTGAAATTTTTTCAAAAAAACGTGCAAACTAGGCCCTGTGGGTCCTGCACTCTGTCTTTATCCCGAACACTGAAAGCCACGTCTCAAAAATTTCACAAGAGAACTAGGACCGCGTTGCTGCTGACAGCACGTCAAATGGACGTCGGGTCCGCGAGGCACGTCCGTCTCAACCTATAATAATAATTTATTATTATTAAATTAAAGCGTTTCGGGTCACCCACCCCCGGGTTCAGAACTCAAAATCCCCAAAACCCACACTGAAAAGTCCGTCTCACTGACACAAACCCATGGCCACAGACAGCATGTCAAACGGACGCGTCGTTTAAAAGAAACGGCCCCTTAAACACAAGGGGCCCAGAATTGGGCCGGTCCAGACCGTCGGCCCACGGCCAAGCCGCGTGTCCGGCCCAGCTCACCGTGGCCCTCTGTCCCTGGCTAGTCTCAAAAAAAACTTGACCCCTAGGGTCCGGTTATGCCACCGACGGTCCAGGAGGCCGGTCCCCTTTCGCACGCCACCCCAACAGGACCCACCGAACACAGGTCATTCCCCCCCCCTATGGTCAGCACCTCGAGTCTTCTGCCCCGACCGGAATTGGCCGAGGCCAATGCCCCCTACTCTCCCGGCCGAGTGCACCGCCGTGATTGGCCATTCACATTTTGGCTTCCTGGCCTCCCCGCTGCGCCGCCTGGATTCGCGCCACTACATCGGTCGTCGCTCCGGTCGACGCCTCCACCGGACGCCTCCCCACCTCAACAGCCTCACCCGTGTGCGCTACTCTAGCCACCAATGACACTGCGGTACTCTCATTCCACACATGACACTACCTATCCACTCGACCACTGGCCACAACACACCGGCCGAGTGTCACCCTTGAGTTGTCGATTTACCTCCATCCATTTCCACCGCTACACCACCCGACCTCCAGCCACCGCCCCTTGTCAGAGCCAGGACTTCTTTCGGCTACCACATCCACTATGGCGACCTGATTTCAATACTAAAGGTGGTTTTGGTATCCTCAGGGTGAGGCCTTAGCAGCGCCAGCCCCTGTACCAATGATCCCACAATGTTTGGCACATTCGAAAAAGTTCGGTCATAGAACGACGAAGAACGCGTCAAACCCGAGATTTAGATTGGGACTCGGATGGTGGCCATGTTCATTTGGCCATCGTCCCAATTCTAAAATTATATAATTAAACTATGGATTACAAAAACCCAAGAAATTGATGGAGTGGAAAAAACAACTGAAAACCTACCTCGATCTAGTCGTTCGTCGTTGGCGACGCACCCGTTGTGATCCCACTTCATTACATCGGAGTTCTCTCCTCAAGACAACAAAGAACAACGAAGAACATCTAAGAAAAATATTTGAGAGAGAGAGAGAGGGACTATAGAAGGGAAATTAGGGCTTTACCTTAATTCCACACATATTTGGAATTTATAACCTCTCCGAGACTCTTCCGACGGGCGCAGATTCTGAAACCTCTGTGCCCACCTATTTTATATCACACCTAGGAAAAACACCCCATATCGGACTCAACAGACATATCAGATTTCCATTCCAAGACTTCATTCGAAAGTTATTTGAAAAGGATGCTGGTGAAAAAATATCACTAAGTCATTATTTAAAAATGATTATTTTTCCCTTGGGTGACATTTCTCACAGCAGGCTCGCGCCCACAACTTTTACACCCCGCCTAGGGTAAACGGAACACTACATACTCAACTGTGCCATCATATTCTCATTCTAAGATACCATTTAGGAAATAACACACCGTCTCCATGTGCATAGTATAAAAATAATTAATATTTTTGTAAAATTAATTATGGTCACACCGGGCCTCGGAATCGCATGTCGTCTTCGCTCCTAGCTCTGGAATTATTTATAGAAATATTCCATAGTTTGACAGGGCCAAAACCCGAGTCAGTACATCCTCTACATCTTATAACATTTCCTCCCTGAAATGTCATAATTTCAATGAAATAAACTAGACTCTCTATTGTGTCTCTCACGCCAGCGAGTTTTCCAACATACACCCATGCACAAAAACAGAAGTCAGAGGGACTAATCCACCACTCCTCAACACTATCCTCTTTGGGCAGCACTAACTCACCCGCTTCGTTTTCATCACATTAAAAAAATGTGTCTCGGTGGGGGAAGGATCCCTCTTCATCAAGAATTCAAAGCACACCGAATAACAACCACACAGGGTCTTACCAACTCCCTAAACAAAACACAAGAAATAAATTGAAAAGGAAGAGTATCGCTAAAAAGTTTCTATCAAAACTACTGTAGAATGTAGAAAATACACAAGGCGTACCTCTATCCATCCACAAAGCCTATAGGTCAACAACCTCTAGGGAATGCAGTTGTCCTCGTCCTCACCCTCTATCTCCCATAGCTCGGCGTGGACCACTGGGGGTGGTGGTGGTGGAATCTGAAACCGCATACCACCTCCTCCTATTGCACCAGCTCCGTCGCCCCGTTCGCCACCTTGCGGACCTCCAAACACGAGACGATGTCGCTACCAAGGCAGCATGTCGACCGGCTCCCTCTCAGCAGCACGACGGGTCAGAAAATCTCTATCAAGATGTCCTCGACCGTCACAAGCATAACAACACCTCTCCTGCGACAGACCAAAACTAGCATGTTATCCCTATGAGACATGAGCCTCAGATCGTCCATCCTGGGGTCACTTCTTATAATGTCGGCCATTCCCAGACACCTGCGTCTGCTGCCAGCTTCCAGCTACCATTGTCCCAGCTGCCACACGCCCAAAATTGACAGGCATAATCTACTAAACCAGAAAGATCTCCACCACCAAGTCTCGATCCAGCAATTCAGCATAGGTGGGAAAACACAAAAAAACCACACCTTCGCGGATGTCTCTATGTACCCCCTACTCAATGTTTTGTGCCCTAAAGAACGGGTCTCGAACCATATCCAAGGAGTAGTGCGACAGGTCGGTAGACCACGCTGAGTACTTCGACACAGTCATGTCCTCCTACCGAAGCTATAGAAGCTCCTGAATCCACACTGACCTTAGCGTTAATGGATAGAACTCTTCTCTGAAGAGTTTCTCAAACTCTTCCCACTTGAGCGTCTCGTTGGCGTTGGACTGCTTCACCAAACTCTGTCATCGCTATGCCGAACCATGAAGAAGGCTCTCTTCTAGGACCACCATCTGATCTGGGGGTTTCCTCCCAAGGTGGTAAACAAGGTTGACTACTTTGAGCCAGTCATTAGCTGCCTAGGGGTCTGGATCACCCTTGAACCTCAAAGGACGCTGCCTCTAGTACTTGTGCAGTGCACTCAGCCTACGCACAACCTCGTCCTGCACTACAGGTAGAAATAGCTTCTTGACAGTTGGTGCCTCAACTAGCGGACCACTTAGAGGTCTAGCCTCAGAACCTACGCCCTCGCCCACAACCTCTACATAGGGCGGATCGTCACCACAATCCCACTGTATAACCATCATAGGCTATCATCGTGGAGCCATCCTGAAATACAATCATGACACACAATATTCAAATAGTATATTTGGAGAGCTAGCTCAAGAAGAACAAGGGAACCCAAAAACCCAGTCATATATGATGCAAGAACCATTATGCCTCTATGACTAGTGTCCAAATGTCCCGAGTCGAAAGGCATGTTATCAATGTCCTAGTGTACGGATACGTTGGTCACCGCACCAACACTGGAGCCCGTCGCCTGAAAGCTGAACTCAAAACATCTTGACACTACCGCTATGCAACCCAAACCAAACTCATAGCTATACCCGCTATGTAACACCTCGAACCAAGTTACCCAGAGTCGGTGCATTATTACATAACATTGGCAAGATAACTAAATATCAAGTCTCTAAAGACTGAATAGTTTAGTAGCCTTGGAAATACTAGATACATTCAAAAGTCTTACATTACACGATAAAGTTAAAAATACAACAATAAAGTCTCTATAGTCCACACTCATATCCCCTCAAACTATCCAGGAAGGTCAGTCATAAAATACTTCTTCACATCCTAGGAAGAATAAAACATATAAATGGGTGATCTCAGACGCTCAGTAAGGATATCAATATAGCAGAAACATTCATAAATAAGCTTAAACATTTAAGGCAATGTATAGAGAAAATAAAATCCTTTTAAACATGAACTTCAACATAAAAAATTGAAATAATTCCATTTACTTATTCACATGGATATTCTACTAGTATAATAATCACATGAAATATCAATAACCACTTTCATAATGATGGAATGCATAATTCCAGACTATCATAACCAAATAGTCAAGGCCTTGTGCCAAGAATACAAATAATATTTTGTAAAGGCCTTGTGCCAAGACACTAGTGTGTCTCATTAGACCTACCGATGCATCGAGGAACTATAGCGGGCTCCACCCATCACTTACTATGTCCAACTAATTCCTCATATGAACAGTTTTAAACAAAACATAATCATTCGTATTAAAACTAGCATACGAAAGGGAATATTTGAATAAGATTAAAATCCATCAAAGGATTTTTACATAGATGAAATCAGAACTATTTGAGAGAAATATCTCTTTTTTTAAATCATTTAAAAGTAACATAATTATTAAATAAAAAATTTACATTGAAAATATTCTTATAAGCTTGTAAGGGATGCTTAGATGGTTTTATAATGGTTGAAAATATTCACACCCACCATATTAGTAAAAACCATTCTTAACTTAATTTTGTCGAAAAGGTTAAAAATGACCTTGTTTGGAAAACGACAGAAAGAGTCCTTTATAAACCCCTTATAAAAAGTAAAAAAAGTGCATAAATGACTTTAACCCATAGTATATAAAATTTTAAGAATGTTTTGAAATAAATTTTTACAAACATGGATGTGGATGATAAAGAGGACCCAATAGATAATTATGTATAAGCAACCTCGGATAATGAAGAGATTGTAGAATTAACCCTTACATTTTACTTTTCCTTGGTCTATGGTAGGTTAACCTCCTTTATAATGGATAAATAATTGTTATTAAATTATACAAGAATCATATACACTAATATGATTTAATATATTATCTTTTAACATTGCTTTGTTAATAATATATTTGTATTATCATCGTTTCAGGTGTTAACGAATTCGTTTTCCTTTATATTAATTATTATGTGTGTCATAATTGTTATGGATGGGATGTATCTTATTCATATTCAGAATGATTTCAAGTCTTTACACATTATTTTTAATCATCAACTTAAAATTAGTCTTGAATGTATATGATGGGGAATGAATCTCATTGCGTTTGTGGAGACGGTAATCTGTACGTACACACGAGAAAAAATACCATTCTTTGGATATTAAAATAACATATAATTGGATGGTATATCATATATACAGAATAATTATCATGTTATATTTTTTATTTACATCAATTACATATTATTATTATACCCATACAAAAAATTATTTATTGAATAAGAATTACACCACGATGTGGAGATGGTAAGTCGTACGTACACACGTATGGTGACATGTCATTCAAAGGATGGATAGAATAATGATTTTGGTTGTACCATAACTATAATAAAATCATAGTATATAGAATATTCTGGAGTAATAATTTTATAATGGAAACAAAAAAGAAAAATGAAGCGGAAGAAGAAAGGAACATGAAAGAGGTGATTAAATATTTACCTCTTCTTCGGGTTCTTCCTTCTGATTTGATCAAAAGGGCTCCATAGGATGACTTTTTTTAATAAAAGAAGGCCTCTAAGATGAAGGGAGTACAATTTAGAGGGTATTTGGGCAGAGGATGTCTAAGCCAAACGACTTTGATGGTGTGAATTAGATAGAAGGGGGGTTCCCTTTTATAAGAGGGGTGAGGGGCTCCTTACGAAAAGCTAAAAATATTAATTTGTAATAAAATCATTTTCAGTTTCTACTGGATCCAAAATGTGTTATTTAAAGTCTATGATTTGGATGGGTTGAAAACCACTCAACCAATGGATTTTTGATAGGTTTATGTCACTTTATTGACTTTATCATTTAGATTTAACTCTTAGTTAAATAGTTTGACATTTACCATGTCTCTTTGTATTTTTATATTATATAGTTAATAACCATACTATATACTTCCATGAGAACACAAAATTGTTCATTAGTGATAAAACTATCATTATATAAGTCCTTTGACTGAACCTTGTATTTTTAGTAATATAATATCAATTAATAATATTATATTTATTTTAAAACTATTTTATGTCAATTTTGACACTATTAGGTATTCTTTGATGACTTAATAACAGCATTATTTATTTGAAAAAAATTCATCTAACTAACCTTAATATGTCATATTAACCTAGATAATTAAGGGAATTTATAAAAAGTCTCAAATTACATTTATTTGGATATTTATAATTTCAATTATTTTAATAGTTCATTAATTAGGTAATTACTGCATCATCATTGTGTCATAAATAAATTTGATTATTTAATGCTTAAAAAATATAAATAAAATGTCATTATGTAGGAAATTTTGTATCTTTCTAATAAATATTTATAGTCGAATTTGTCTTATGTATAACCCAATATTAAAAACATGTTAGTTATTAAACTTTTATTTTAACTCTTTTAACTCGTTGAATTAAATAATAATAAATGTCCAAATCAAATTTATGGGGACCATAGAGGTTCATATTTTATTCTTAAGGTTGTTTTTATTCTAAATATACATATAAAATAGAATTAGGAAATGTGTTAGGGTAATAATAATATCATTTTTACCCTTAATTACCCTATTTACTTTTAATCATGGTAAATAAAAGTAAAAAGTTACTATTCACCAAAAATTATTTTCATCTTATTGAACCAATTTTTCTTACTGATATCAACCATGTCTCTCTGATTTTTGAAATTCCACTCACTGAAGTGGTAAAAATTATGTTTTATGTGAGTTTTCGAATTCTCCTAGGTGGTGGGTAAAAGATGGGGAAAAGTTCAATAAAATTTTTATATATCAAAAATTATTATAAACTGAATCCAATTAATTCCATTGAGATTATATAGGTATTATGTATCTATTTTTCCGCAAAATAAATTTAAATGAAATAAATAATTATTTAAATAAGAGAGACATGCAATGAGCATATATAGGTATTATGTATCTATTTTTCCCCTACTTTGAATAATTTCTTCCTCGAAATTTCTAAAATACTACCTCATAAAAAGACTCGGGTGGTTCTTCATCATAAGTTTCTTAGGTTCCGATGTTTCCTCTACCATATTATGGTTCCTCCATAGAACATTTACCAGACAAGTCATCTGGTTTCTCCGCACTTGTTATCTTGTATCAAGAACCTTGATAAGCTCTTCGCCATAAGATAGATCGTGTTACATTTCTAATTCTTCATAGGTGAGTATATGAATTTGGTCAGACATGTGTTTTCTCAATAGTGATATGTGGAATACATCGTGATCTTTGAAGAGACTTGGTGGCATTGCCAAATGGTAAGCTACAGCCCCAATTCGTTCTAGAATTTCAAAAGGTCTGATGTACTTAGGACTCAATTTACCATTCTTAACAAAACATATAACACCATTCCATGGTGATACCTTCAAGAATACATGATATTCTACATTGAAATTCCAAATCCTTCTTTCGGTTATCACCATATCTCTTCTGTCTACTTTGAGCTTCCTTGACATAGTTTTGGATTACCTTCACCTTTTCTATCGTTTCGTCCACAAGATCTTGGCCTATGAGTTTTCTTTCACCAACATCATCCCAAAAATATGGTGTGTGGCATCAATTTCCATATAACGCTTTATATGGGGCCATCTGAATACTTGAATGTAAGCTATTGTTATAGAAATATTATACCAGATGTAAATATTGATCCCACATACCTTGAAAGTGAAGTGAGAATGATCTCAACATGTCTTCTAAGGTTTGAATAGTCTGTTATGATTGTCCATAAGTATGAGGGTGGTTGGAAGTTCTCAAACAAAGTTCAATATCTAGGGATATCTGAAGAATTTTCTAGAATCTTGATGTAAAATGTGGATCATGATTAGAAACAATCGATAGTGGTACTCCATAAAGTCTCACAACTTCATTAATATATATTATTTCAAGATGTTCAAGTGGTAAATCTTCTCTTATAGCAAGAAAATGTGTTGACATGGTAAGACGATCAATAATGACCCATATTGCATCGTTCCTTCTAGGAGTCTTTGGTAGTCCCATGACAAAGTCCACCGTCAGATTATCCCATTTCCACTTCGATATGGGAAGAGGTTTCATAACTCTTCCAGGATATTTCCTTCTAGCATTCACTTGTTGACAAACCATGAATCTTGACACAAGAATCATCAATCTCCTGCTACATGATTTCCCACCAAAAATTTTCCTTCAAATCTATTTACATTTTGGTGATCCCTGGGTGTATAGAGAAATTGGAAATGTGAGCATCATCCAACAATTCTCTTTTTAGATGATGTATATTGGGAACCCAAAGTCTCTTCCCAAATTTCAAAATTCTATCTAAATACACAAATTCAATCAATCTCCCATCATTCACAGCATTAATCTTCTTTTGAAACTCTTCATCATTGGTCTGAGAACACTCCATCATTTCTAGTAAAGATGGATTGGAAACCATTTGAAAAAGTATTGATGTTCCACCTTCCATGGTGATTCCGATATCCAACTTTACTAGATCAAAGAAAATAGGATCCCTTCCAACCCTCATCTTGTTCAAAACTCCATGACCCTTAATACTCAAAGAATCTTCCACCTTATTTTCCTTTCTCCGAGTGGTAGTGTATCGTGCAATCATAATCCATGAGTAGTTCAAGCCATATCCTCTTCCAATTATTGAGTTCATTCTGTGAGAAATTACACTTCAGACTTTTATGATCAGTATAAATCTCATATTTGTCACCATAGATATAGTGTCTCCAATTCATAAAATCAATGATTATAGATACTAACTCAAGATCATGAGTATAATCATTTTTCACATGAATTTTCATCTATCGTGATGCATTGTCAATAACCATATCATTATGCATAAGGACACAACCAAGTCATTTCTTCGATGCATCACTATAAATAATGAACCCATCATTCCCTGATGGTAGAGTAATTATATGAGAATTGACTAATATTGTATTCATTTCTTCAAAAAATTACTCACACTCTTTTGTCCAAGAAAATTAAACCCCTTTACATGTGAGTTTTGTTAATGGGTTAGCCAACCGGGAAACATTATGGACAAAACGTTGATAATGACCTCCTAAACCAATAAAACTGTGTACCTCAGTTATAATTGTTGGTGCTGTCCATTTTTGGATTTCCATGGACTTTGAAGTATCAACAGAAATTCCATCCTTAGAGACAATATGGCCATGAAAATAAATCTCCTGAAGCCAAAATTGACACTTCCTAAACATCCCATATAATTCATGTCTTCTAAGAGTCTTCGGGATAATGAGCAAGTGATTTTCATGATTTTCATTCATTTTGGAGTATTCCAAGATATCATCAATAAATACCACTACAAAATCATCGAGATATTCCTTGAAAACGTTTTTCATTAGATCCATGAAGATAGAGGGTGCATTTATCAATCCAAAAGGCATTATTGTAAACTCGTAATGCCCGTACCAGGTTAGAAATGTTGTATTCGGAATGTCTTCTTTTTTCACACACAACTAATGGTATCCATCTCGAAGGTCAATCTTTGAAAAGTATTGAGCTCCATGTAGTTGGTAAAAAAATCATCAATGTGAGGTAGGGAATACTTGTTCTTTATTTTTATAGAATTAATTTCCCTGTAGTCAATACATAACCTCATAAATCCATCTTTCTTCTTAACAAAATGGGCAGGGGCTCCTCATGGAGAAACAATAGTGCGAATAAATCCCTTATTTCTAAATTCCTCTACTCATTTATTTAGTTCTACTAATTTCACAGTGTCCATTATACAAGGGGTCTTCGATATGGGCCTTTAACAAGGAATTATGTCAATGTAAAACTCAATTTCTCGTTCTGGAGGATATCCAGGTAAATCATATTGAAATACATCAACATATTCCTTCACAAAAGATATATCCTCTATTTGAACATTTCTTTCCTCACTCACTGTTATTTAATTTTCTTCCTCCCCAGTAATTGAATTTAGTTGAGCTACTGGGGGTGGATCTAGATGATAATCAGGTGGTGACGATTCTGCTCTAATAGTAAGGTGTTATTTATCATTATCATCAAATCTTGTAACATCCTTATTCTAACAATAAATCTCTGCATCATGGTCGGAAAGCCAATCCATACCAAGGATTAAATCAAATTCAATCATGGGTACGATGATGATATCAGCAGATAAAGAACATTTATATGCCCTAATGGGAACGGATTGACAAAAAATTGTTTTGATGATACTACCCTTAGGAGTATTAACTAAAAAATCCCTTGTTAAATCAAATTGGAAATATCTAATTTTTGTAGAAAAATGGGATGATATGAAAGAATGTGATGATCTAGAATCAAAAAAAGTATTTTCTAAATGTGAGGAAACCATTAAATTACCTACCACCACATCTTTGGGATCTTCTACCTCAGTAGTAGTGATAGCATAAGCTTGGCCTTGATCCCTCATCCTTTTCTGAGTTAAGTTCCCCTAAAATTTAGAACATTCATTTGCATAATGTCTCATTCCCTTTAAAGAAGTACTAGGGTGTTTCTTCCCACATTTACTATAGGATGGATATTGAACTCTTCCCTTAATCCCCATATTTCCATTTCCAGAGTGATCAGCAGATCTCTTCTTCTCTTTCTCTGTGTTAAAGTCTTAAGACTTAGAGAATTCTTTTTCTGTCTTGATAGCACATGAAACAATATTTTCATATAATGAGAAGGACTGTGAGGATAATGCTCGATGGAGAAATGATTTTAACCCATCAAAGAAGCGATCAATCTTACTTATTATTTTACATATATAATCTGTAGCATGCCTTGCTAACCTTGTAATGTTAGCCTCACACATTGTGACATTATCGTCCTCCTTTTGCCTCAGACTCAGAAATTTCCTTTCTATATCTGATCAATGGTCACGAGGAGAGTATTTTTCTACGAAAATCTCATTAAACACCCTCAAATCCATATTTGATACTTCATCATCTTCTTTTGTGTTTTGAATCAATGACCACCATTGATTAGCATCTCCAATGAGGTGGTAAACTTCCATGATAAATTTTTCCCTCTCACTACTCCCCAAGGCATGGAATATTTTCTCTAAGGAATTTATCCATTGCACAGCAACTAATGGATTTGTAATCCAATTTAACATTGGTTTTTTTTTGCCTCATGAAGAGATCCAACATTGATCCTCCACGCTGTGGATCTGGGTGCTCCATACGGGTAAGGTTATTTTTCATAACCTGAGTGAGTTGTCCCAATATAGCGATAAGCTAGTCAGCACCAGTTGTATCATGAGATCCACTATAATTATTTTGAGAAGGAAGGAAATCCCTACATAGAGTGCATGAAATGATATAGTTTCCATTCCTTACACTAGGCTCCATTTATAATCAATGGCATAAACTTGATTAGTTTATGAATCGAAATACATAATTCCAAACTCATAAAACACATAACAAAAATTGAACAGTTTATGGATATAATCCATAATAAAAAAAAAATGTTTTCTTTGACAAAGTATATACTCATAAACCCTTCATAATGGTTTGTAAAGAAAATGTGAATTATCTTAAGAATATTCCCTAAGAGTTTCGTAACTAAGAGTGCAACAAGGATCTTTGTCATGCACCAGTTCCCGTTCGAGTCTAGCACAATGTAGTGTTTTCGGGTTTTACCCATAGGTACATCTATGCCAGATCCGCCTCTACCGGCTCGTATCTATACAGGAATGTATTTATTTTAAAAATCACAATGTATCTACAATACCAAAATTCTAGGAATTTATTCTATATGAATCCCCAAACTCTATCTTAGGGCTATGTAATGTAATCAGAGTTTATAATAATATAGCTTCAAAAGTTTGTACTAAAATTCCCTTGATACCAACTGTAACTCCCCAACCCCAGTTACCTAGAGTCGGTGCATTATTACATAACAATGGTATGTTCACAGAAGATAATGTCTCGAAAGACCTAATAGATTAGTAGCCTTTGTAACAAAATATAAATTCATAAGTATTACATTACGTGATAAAGTGAAAACTACAAAAACATAGTCCCCATAGTCCCCACTCATATCCCCTCAGAATATTCCTGCAGGTCAGTCATAAAAGGCTTCATCACATTCTGGGAGAAATAAAACATAGAAAGGATTGAGCTCATATGCTCAGCAAGGATAACAATATAGAGGAAATGTTCATAAATAAGCATAAACATTTAAAGAAATGTATGACTAAAACAAAATCCTTTTAAAGATGAACATCAGAATTATAAAGTGAAATAATCCCATTTACTTATTCACATGGATATTCTACCAGTCGAATAATCACATGCAATATCAATAACCACTTTCATAATGATAGAATGCATAATGCCGGATATCATAACCACATAGTCAGGGCTTTGTTCCAATACTACAAATAATATTTTGTTAATGACTTGTGCCAATACACTAGTTTGTCTCATGCGACCTACCGATGCATCGATGAGCTATAGCGGGCCCCACCCATCACTTACTAAGTCCAATGCATTCGACATATGGACAGGTTTAAACATAACATAAACATTCGTATTAAAATTACTATACGAAATGTCAATACATTATCCATAAAACATAAATGGTATAAAAATAACACATCCACAGTAAAACATATCACAAAACCTTCAATACTATATGGATGTTTTGTATCATAATAAATAAACTTCAAATAAGCTTATAATCTTTCAAAGGATGTTGACATAGATGAAATCAAAACAATTTGATAGAAATATCACTTTTTGAAATAATTTAAAATTAAAATAATTATAAAATAAAACATTTAATTTGAAAATATTATTATAATATTGTAAGGGAATATTCAATAATATTATAATGGCGGAAAATAGATGCACCCGTCGTAGAAGTTATTAATACATTCTTAACCTAAATATGTCGAAAAGGGTAAAAAAAGACCTTGTTTGGAAAATGACGGAAAGATTCCTTTATAATGATCTTATAAAAAGTCAAAAAAGGGTATAAATTACTTTAACCCATAGTCTATAAAATATTTTTAATATTTTGAAATACATTTTTAAGATACATGGACGTGAATGATATAGAGGTCCTAGTAGATAAATACGTATAAAAACCACGGAAAATGAAGAGATTGTCGAATTAACCCTTACCTTGTACTTTTCCTTGGTCGATGGTAGGTTAACATCCTATATAATGGTGAAATAAATTTTATTAAATTATATAATAATCATATACACTAATATGATATCATATATGATCTTTTAACGTTACATTGTAAATAATATCTAATTATTATCGTCGTTTCGGGCGTTAACGGATCCAATTTCCTTTATATTAGTTGTTATGTGAGTCATAATTGATAGGTATGGGATGTATCTTATTCATATACATAATGATATCAAGTCCATAAACATTATTTTTAATCATCAAATGAAAATTATTCTTGAGTGGATACGATGGGGAATGAATCTCATAATGTTCATGTAGCCGGTAATCAATACGTGCACACGAGAACAAATATCATTCGTTTGATATTAAAATAATATATAATTAGATGGTATATCATATATACAGAATCATTATTATTTTATATTTATTATTCACATAAATTACACATTATTATTATACCCATCCAAATAATAATGTATTGAATAACAATTACACCACGATGTGGAGACAATAAGCCGTACGTACGCACGTATGGTGACATGTCATTCAAAGGATGGATAAAATAATTAATTTCATTTTAATGTATTTATTATAACATCAAAGTATATCAAAGAAACTGGATTTATTAATTTATAATGGGAAAAAAATCAAAAGGAAGTGGAAGAAGAAAGAAACTTGAAAGAGGTGGTGAAATATTTACATCTTCTTCAGGTTCTTCTTTTTGAATTGATCAAAAGGGCTCATTAGGTTGGCATTCTGACTAAAGGAAGGCCTCTATAATGAATGGAGGTAAGTTAAGAGGGTATTTGGTCAGATATTGGATAATAAAAATGGCTTTGAAGGAGTGAATTAGGGATAAGGGGGAGTTCCCTTTTATAATAGGGGTGAGGGGATCCTTACAAAAAGCTAGAAATATTATTTTATAATAAAATAATTTTGGATATATAATGGCTAAGAAAAGGATTATTTAAATTCTAACGTGGGTATGGGTATAAAAACACTCAACCAATAGGTTTTAGATAGGTTTGGGTCACTATATTAAATTTATATTTTAGAATTAACTCTTTGTTAAATAGTTTTACATTTACCATGTCTCTTTGTATTTTTATATTATATGATTAATACACATACAATAAACTACCAAGAAAATCCCAAATGGTTACTTAATGATACACCTATCATTATATATGTATTTTCGCCGAACCGTAGATTTATAGTAATATAATATAAATTAATAATATAATATCTGTTTTAAAAACTCTTTTATGTCATTTTTGACATTATTATGTATTTTGTTTTTTCTAAATTTATAGCAGCATTATTGCTTAGAAAAAATTCATCTAAACAACCCTAATAAGTCATAATAACCTATAAAACAAGTAGAATTCAAAAAAAGTCTCAAATAACATTTATTTAGATATTTATAATATCAATTATTTTTATAGTTCATTAATTAGGTAATTAATGAACCATCATTGTGTCATACACAAATTAAATTATTTCATGTCTAAAAAATTAAAATAAAAGGTCATTATCTATGAAATATTTTTATATTTATAATGAATATTTATAGTCAAGTTTATCTTATTTATAACTCTATATTAAAAATGTTTTATTTATTAAACTTTGATTATAACTCTTTTAACTCTTCTTTGAATTAGATAATAATAAATGTACTAATCTAATCCAAGTGTACCATAAAGGTTATTATTTTATTCCTAGGGTTGTTTTTGGTAGAAAAATATGTATCCGGTAGAATTAGGACATGTGTTAAGGTAATAATAATATCATTTTTACCCTTAATTACCCTATTTACTTTTAACCGTGGTATATAAAATTAAAAAGATACTATTCAAAAAAATATATTTTTCATCTTATTGAACCACCATTTACTTACTAATATTAACCATGTCTCATGGAGTTTTTAAATTCCATGAACAAAAGTGGTAAAATTATGTTTTATTTGAATTTTCAAATTCTCCTAGGAGGTGGGTAAAAGAAGGTGAAAAGATACACAATATTTTTATATATCTGAAATTATTCTAAATTGAATCCAATGAATTAAATTGACCTATATAGGTATTATGTATCTATTTTTCCCTAAAATAAATTTAAATAAAATAAATAATTATTTAAATAAAATTTTGGTTTTAATCTATAACTCATTGTTTTTTCACTATTCATCAAAAATTGATTGTTTTTAGAAAAATACTAGAAATTCACCCTAGGCTAATTTCGATATTCCGAATCCAAAAATAAAGTCCATTTTGAATGAAACAATTTATAAAATTTCAAAAAGTGTTTATTACTATTCATAACGGGTACTTTGATTGGTTGTGGTGTGTTAGAACTTGAAGTTGCGTACAACACAGGCAACTGTATTTTTCAAAGTGAATCATATTGTGGAAGATTGGGGTGTTACATGCTATGTTTTGAGATCCCAAAGGTGGAACCTCCTCTGATACCACTCGGTCACGACCCGACCCAATGGGGTTCCAGTAGTGACTCCCCAAACGCGCCTCCAATAAGCTAGGTGCTGGCGACTAGCGCCGTGTACGCAATCACACACACATCGGAGGAATTAGCCTAAGGTACCTGTACAAACGCACCCACATAAACCTCTAGGAAATAGTGCAAAGATATGTAAAACTGAAAATGAAATGCATGCATACATCAATCCCAAACTAGAATGCAACAGCAGTACAAAAAGGGAAAATAGGGCCCACCAAAAGAAAACTACAAGGCATCCAACCTGCTCTAAAGGAGGGAAAACACTTCCAAAAAAACTTCCAGTATGTTCCTCGGCACAGCTCTGGTAAACACCTCGGTCAGTCGTGCACACTAAGCTCAGCCTGCTTCAGGTCCTCCTGGAACTCCGTCGAAAGGCCTGTAGTCTGCACAAGACACAAACATGTGCGGGAAAAGCCCATGTAGGCGTGAGTATATAAATACACAGTAGGCAACCCAAAACCCAAAAATAAAAAGGGATCAACTTAAAGGAAACAGTCATCTCATCCCAGCCTGAGGGAACCCAAATGGGAGTGGAACTCCATCTCAATACCATCCTCGACTAAACACGACTAGTCAGCATAGCTCAGTTGTATGCCGATACATACAATATGAAAAACTAGATATACTCAAACCACGCACCAAGCATCATGAGGTTTTGAAATCTTAACCTATGATAGGTATATAACATGGAGAATACACTCCACGAGCTCTGTCATCCCAGATGATACTCGTTCGAGAGATATACGCGCATCGAAAACCGTTATTGAGAACCTCCACTACTACAAACACTACCTTTATCAATGCTAATAATGGCCTTTATCAGCGCTAGAAAAGCGCTGATAAAGCCAGCATAGATAAAGGGGGGGGGGGTCCCCTTTATCAGCGCTCCGAAAAGCGCTGATATAGGACCCCTTTATCAGCGCTGAAAACAAAGTGCTGATAAAAGTACCCCTTTATCAGCGCTTTTTTTAGCGCTGATAAAGGGGTCCTATATCTGTGCTTCCTTTATCAGCGCTTTCGTTTTAGTGCTGATAAAGGACCCTATTATCATCGCTTTTAAAAAAGCACTGATAAAAGTTAAAAAAATTAAAAAAATGTAAAAAAATGTAAAAAATGTAAAAAAAATTAAAAAAAATTAAAAAAAATTAAAAAAAATTAAAAAAATACTACCAATCGGGGGGGGCTTTTATAGCGCTTGAACCCCCCCCCCTTTTACTGTGCTTTTCGGCCCCTATACAACACCACACGCACCCCACACACCCCCTCCACCCTTTAACAGCGCTTGCTCCAATATTCCTCATGCGCGCGCACCCCTGCCTCCACCAGGATTTGAACTCGAGACCTCCCCCCTGCGCGCCTATTCCCTTACCACTACTCTATTTTGATTTTCTTTCCAATTCATGATATATATATATATATATATATATTTATATATTTAGTTATATTTATTCGTATAGTAATATATATTTATATTAATATATATATATATAGTTATATTATAATATATATAGTAATATTAATATATATATAGTGGTATTAATATCTATATATATCTATATATATATTTAGTTATATTTATTCGTATGGTAAAATATATTTATATTAATATATATATATAGTTATATTAACATATATATAGTTATATTAACATATATATAGTTATATTAACACATATATAGTTATATGAATATATATGTATATAATTATATTAATATATATATAGTGATATTAATATATATATTTATGGTGATATTAATATATATATTTATAGTAATACTAATATATATATATTTAGTTATATTAATATATATATATATAGTTATTAGATTAATATATATATAGTTAGATTAATATATATATATATATAGTTAGATTAATATATATATATAGTTAGATTAATATATAGGTATATAAATATTCATATATTGGTATTTGAAATAAAATAGATATTAGTAATTATTTAGATAAAGCTAATATATTTTATATTTAAAAATGTTTAATTATTTATTTAAAAAATTTAATTTTTAGGTGCGAATATATAAAAAATATGTACATATAGTTATATATTTGATTATAAATAGCAGTTCATTATAAAAAAGGATGAAATTTCAAGGACATAATATCAATATGAATGTAATACCTTGGAATAAATTCTGTCCCCGCCAAGAAAAGCCAATAATACCCCCTTAAACAAGTTTGAAAATCCACAAAATGTTAAAAAATCTGGGTACCCCGACAAAAAACTCAGTTTTGGAGGACTTCTGGGCCTCTTTTGGCACTGAAAAACGCTTGATCGGGGTCCCCCCCGTTCATTGCGACGTAGAGCTCATCCCAGGCTTCGATTTGATATGTGGTAGAGCTCAAACAGACACCCGGATCAAAAGGTATGGCCGTTTGAAGTTTGAGTTGCGTTTTCAACATATTTTGGATCTTTATTTAATTTTTTTAATTTTTTTAGTCCTCAAATTGTTATTAAATGACTATTACTCCATAATGATTATCAAAATATTAATTAAAAATATTTTTTTAATTTTTTAAGAAGTCATTTTCACTAAATATCATATATAATCATTATAATAAGTGTAAATGTACATTTATACTTATCTAAAATATATTTAAAAATTATATATTATATTTATATAACAATATAACTATATTTATATATTAATATATTAATATATTTTTAATTTTTTTTTGAAGCCGACCCTTTATCAGCGATAAAAAAAGGGCTGATAAAGGCCCCCTTTATCAGCGCTACTAAAGAAGCACTGATAAAGGGGGGCCCTTTATCAGCGCTTTTTCGTTAGCGCTGATAAAGGGGGGCGCTGCGAAAAAATGTTTTTGTGGTAGAGCTCCCACTGAAATAGTGGAAATACTAAACTCCTTGGATAGTTGATCACTCCTAGGATTCACTAGGGGATACCAGAACCCACACTGGGATACGAAGATCTCACAGATAGGAGATCACTCCCAGGTTCCACTGGGGGATACCACAAACCAATCCGGTACTCGAAGATCTCACATATAGGGGATCACTCCCTAGATCTGCGGGGGGATACCCCAACCCGATCTGGCACACCAAAGAAGCACATCCATAATATAGAGTATTTTCACCCATCAAGGCGGTCAAGGAAACATCGAAACCACATCTGGTATAGCTCGCGATGTAGGGGATCAAACTGACGATGCACCGAGAGTAAAAAAATCCCAAGTTGAGTAGGGGATCGTATAACCAACGATACCACAACCGTACTATGCTTAGAACACTACGTAGGGGATCATATTCCTGATGATACCTCAAGACCTATGGGGTTAGCCTGTTATATAAGAGATTGTTGCCCATGTATAAGTAGTCACAACAATACCAAGAACCCCATCTAGGGAAACGATGCTAGAGGATCCTGCTACGGGCCCACCGGAGAGATTCCACAACTCTAACAGATTAAACATCCCATCGAGAAGATCACAAACATATACTAAGGTTGTGATGCCACGTGAACCATCATAGTAATGAATCAAGGGTGTACCCTCAACCACTACTATTCCAAATGTCGCTAACCTGAGCGACTCGCCACAATGCCACACCATGCATCTCCATGGCCGATACTGAGGCCACCGTCGCGATCCACGCGGAAAAACACGCAGAATAGGCTATTTACTCACCCTAAACGGATATCCCATGTGGGTATCACACCCTTTCTTTAGATCAAACAAATAAATAAGAATCTCAAGAAGGCCTTATGAGAACTAGGATCACGCATCCACTGACAGCACGTCAAACAGACGTCCAGTTCGTGAGGCACGTCCTTCACAATCTTTAACAATAATTTATTATTATTAAATTAAATCATTTCAGGTCACCCTACCTTGGCCACAGAACTCCAAAACCCTGAAACCCACTTCAAATAGTAAGTCTTGTTGACATGAACCCGTGGCCATAGAGGGCTCATCAAACGGACGCGCTGTTTAAAAGATACATCCCCTTGAACAGAAGGGGATCAAAATTGGGCCGGTCCAGACCGTTCAGCTCGTTCCATACCGCCGGCCTATGGCCTAGCCACAGGTCCGGCCCAGCTCACCCCGGCCCTCTGGCCGCGGCCCATGTCAAAACCACCGAACCCCTAGGGGCCAGTTCTTCCACTGACCGGACTGTCCCTTTCCCAACGCTGCACCAATAGGACCCGCCAAATGCGGGTCCTTTCCCCCCCCCCCCCCCCCCCCCGAGGTCAGCGCCTTAGGTCTTCCGCCCCAACCGTGTCTGGTGGAGGCTGATACCCCCTAGTATGCTGGCCGACTGCACCATCATGATAGGCCACCTGTGCTGCGGCCGCCTGGCCTCCCCGCTCTGACGCCTGGATTCGCCACACCACTCGGGCTGCCACTCTGCTCGGAACCTCCGTCAGACACCACCACGCCTTAGTGGTGGCGCCCGGGTGCACTGCTCCAGCCACCCCCGACATCGCCTTCCTCAAAGGTCACACCCAACGCTGCCTATTCTCTTGACCGCTGGTCGCCGCACACCGGCCGACTGCCGCCCTCGTGCAGCCAGTGCAACTCTGGCCGGTTCCACCGCTACACCACCCCAACCTTCGGTCACCGCCCCTTGTCAGAGCTGGGACTTCTATCAGCCACCACGACCACTCCGGTGTCCCGCTTTCAAAACCTAAGTGGGTTTCGGGATCCTCGGGACGATGCCTTTGTAGCACCAATCCCTGAATCAATTATCCCACAGAGTTAGGCGCATCCGAAAAATTTCAGTCGTAGAATGACGAAGAACGCGTCACACACGGGATTGAAAATGGGACTCGGATGGTGGCTGTGTTTGTTTCGCCATCGTCCAAATTCAAAAATTATACAATTAAATGACTGTTTTACCAAAACCAACAAAATTGATGAAGGATCATAAAATCTACAGAAATCATACCATGGTCTGGTCGTTCGTAGTTGGCGACGCACCCGCTGGGATCCTACTTCGTTCCGCAGGAGTTCGCTCCTCAATCCGGCAAATAACATCAAAGAACGCCAAAGAACGGTTGAGAGAGGGAGTGAGATAGATGGAGGAGAGAATAGAAATTAGGTCTTTCCCTTAATTCCACACTTTCGAGGAATTTATAACCTCTTCGAGACTCTACCAATGTGTGCGTATTCTGAAACCACTACGCCTTCCTATTTTATGTCACTCTTAGGAAAAATGCCCCATTTAGGAATCAACGGAAGTCTTAGATTTCTATTCTGAGACTTCATTCAAATGTTATTCGAAAAGGAATCCAGTGATAAAAATCACTTAGTCATTATTTCAAAATGACGATTTTCCCCTGGGAGACATTTCTCAGAGTTGGCCCGCACCCACAACCTTTTTACCCGCTTAGGGTAAACTGCAAACTCTGGATGCAAATGTGCCCTCAGATTCCCGTTCTGAGCTACCATTTAGGAGATAACACCCCCACCCCCACATGCATTGTATAAAAAGACTTAATTTTTTTATAAAATTAATGACGGGCACACCTGACCTCGGAATCGCACGTCGTCCTCGCGCATAGCTCTAGAATTATTCATTAGAATATTTCAAAGACTGATAGGTCCAAAACACAAGTCACTAAAAATAAATTAAATGGGTTTCAAAATCATTGTTTGTGTGTAATGCGAACTACTTCATTACGAATTGATGTCGTCCATTTTTTTCATTACCACCTCTCACAGTTGGTTATGATGATGTATATGTATATATATGATATGTAAAGCATTAATATACCTATTAATTTATTATATAATATTTATATTTTTTTAATATCCATTCCATAGCCTATATTATACTATCATTCGTGTGTACGGAAGACTACTACCACCTTAAATTATGTGATTCATTTTTCACTAACACTTTACATGGATGGTAATAAAGGTCTAATTAATTGGTATATATGATATATATATATATATGTGATATAAAAATATGATATATATATTGAAATTAGATATATCCTCATAATTATTCTTTAATTTTGATTTTTATTTACCATTCTTTCATTACGTCCGTCGAGACAATGGAAACCGTGTTTATTAGCATATACAACCTACCATCGCTATAAACAGTGTAGTTAATTTTATATCAATAACATTAATGGAATAATATAAATACATAAATAGTTAATATATATATATATATATAATTTACCATGGTAAAAATTCCTGATGTAATGAAACCACAATAAATGAAAAAGGACCAAAAATACCAAACAAAAATATACGTGAAAAATGAAGCTGTTATTACTCGAAATATATTTTAAACACGGAATGGTTAATAAATGGATAATAAAATATCATAAGTAACATATGGTATTATAAATATAAATATAATTATTTAATATATTTATAATTAACTACATTTATTATATATTAGTTTTGAAATATTATAGAGGAAGTCAACAATTTAGGTAAGGGATTATAGTCTCCCATATATTCCTGGGAGACATATGAAAATTCAAAAAAAAAATTCTTTTATGTGTTTTATGTAAATACCCTTTGAATTTTTATGTCATTAATATCATCTATGTTATGATAATTAATGTTTCATTTTATGTTATTCTAATTTGAGGATTACAATTCAAAACATTTCAAAACCAATAATGGATTTTTTTCATAATTTTAATTTTGGAGACATAGGATTTGATATGAACCAATATTCTTTTATGATAAGTGTATACATTACCATTTACATGTAATATAATTAATTTATCTATCCTTGTAACATTTTAAATTTTAAATACATTTTTTAATTTCATGAGGATTTTGATTCAAGGTTACCAATTTTGTGTGTGTTTCACGTTACAATCTCATCATTTTTCAGGATTGTTTCTGATTTAGTTTCTAAGGATGAAATATCATGATCTTCCTCTAGAGAATTATAGTAATGTTTCTTCCTCTATTGTTATTCATGATTTATTCATGTAATATTAAAAGTTTTATAATCTTTAGTACATAAAATAATTGAAAATATACTTATATGAAAATATGACATTATTTATCTCCTTGGTCATAAATCTATTTTTTTCAAAAACAGTTTTTTCTAATATATATATATATATATATATTAAAAAGTATTTTTATCCGTATAGAGAAGTTGTTTATATAAATTTATGTTTTAAATTATTTTTAAATCTTCCTTTATATGTTTTCAAATATATTTTCATTGAATATTATTTTCAAAATATTTTATGTTTTCAAGAAATGATTTAGAATGAAAAGATAGATTCATCAAATAAAATTACAACTAATTTTTAAAAATAATTTTACATCTAATATTTCATCCTTTGAAGTTAATAATTATTTATGGGGGGTTATGATATAACTATACCATTCTTATTCTTTCGTTGAATGGTTTATGTTAATGATAGAAATATGGTTATGAAACAAATTTCTCATCCATGGGTTATACCAGGAAAAAATTATCATGAGACTTGCACCTCGTTACACTAGTTTTACTATAATTAAATGATAATATAATTATTAATTCAATCACTTTCCTATAAGATATGACAATACGGATGGGTTATGAAACCTAATTGATTTTATATCTTATGATATAATGAATGTTTTATAATCTTTTGGAACACATATTGAAAATTTTAATTATGTTATGAGTGGGACAATATCCCCCTCCAATGAGTTGGGTAAATGTATATAACTAATGAGTAAATATGTAATTTTTAAACCCGATTACTTGTTCAAAATTATAGGCATGAACCTAATTACATTTTCATAATGTTATGCATAAACTTGATTACATGTTCAAAATTTTATGTGTGAACGTAATTACATGGTCACAATTCTCTACTTGAACCTTATGACATGCTCATATTGTTATTCATGGACCTAAATTTCATGTGCATGATACTGTTTTTGGACTTGGTTGAATGTCCATAAGTTTATATGGGGGATTATTTCCATTCCGTAATTTAATGAGTGAACCTGTATCTATTTATTTATGTTCACAATGTTATAATATGATGTGTATTCCAAAATTCTATGTCTAAATAATTTTTTTTCTTTCAGGGATCATGTTCCATGATTCATTTATGAATAATGTCTTTGGAACTACCAATAATTTTTTCATAAGTCAATATTATGATATTTTATATATAAGGTATGCTATTAAAATGTTATGCTCATATATCCATACCCTAATTATGAACTATAATAAGTAATTTAAATAGATAATGCCCCTAGATGTTTTTTTGGAAAAAGGAACCATTTATTTAAAAGAATGTGTCATGATTTTTACATCCTATAAGTTTTTTTTAATGATTATGTTGCTTTACACTATGATTAGTGTTTTTCAAAATATGAATTTTTAATAATTCAATGTAGGGAACTAGAAGGATCTAGGAGAACATCGAATGTGGTAGAAAATTTTTCCATGAACATCCAAATGTATTGATGACTGGAGTGATTGATATGAAGACTATTCATAATCTTTTATCACTGAACATGATTAAAAATTTAATCCTCAACCAACTCTTGGGATCCCCAAATAAGATATGAAAAAAAGTTCAATCATATATTTGGTAGTTGAGACCATAGTAGAGATAATATTTAGTTTCACATATGTAAAGATTGTATTAAGAATCAACATAGTGAATATCTAAGAGGAACAAGAAGATGTTTCGAGTGTGTAATGGGTAGACACAAGGTATGTAATTTCTATAGAAAAATTAAAAGTTCAGTTAATACAGTAGATGGGAATATTTGTCTCTTTAAATTATTGTCAAATGTGTAATGTTTAAAATGTGAAAATTATGGGAATTATTCCAAAAAAAACCTATTGGGGATTTTTTGAAGATAAATAGTAATATTTTACGAATAATTAATATATTATTGATTAGGAAGAGACTAAAAACAAGATTTTAAAGGTAAGGGTAGTTCAAAAAATGTTGTTTATAACATGATTATATTGAAATTGATGAACGTTAAGACTCAATTCATATTTTATATTGTTGTAAATAAGTATTAAGAAATAATATTATGAATCCTAGTTAATGGTATATGAATTAACTGAGATGATGAAAGTGTCTATGTATATGAATTCAATAATTATTCTATGCGAGTCGTGATATATATAGGTTTTGTCTATATGATTTTTTCATAAATTATTGTAAATAATATATATATTTGTTATGATGACCTTGAAAAGTAATTTAATAGAAAGGAAATAATTTTATTAATCTAAGATAATTGTTAATATGTTTCAGTTGTTGGTATAATTTTGTTTGGATAAAAAGATATTGAATATGAATACATTATTTTGGATGTTAGGGAATACCTTGGAACTAATTGATGGTTTATGGAAAAAAATATTTTATCATTGGTGGAGTTTACATCATCATTGGATTTTTGGAATATAATAAAAAATATTTGGTTTTATTCAAGGAATGGGGAAGTGTGTATGTTTTCAATAAAGGTTTATCATAACTATAGTTCCTAGTTTTATTTAAGAATAGATTTTACTAATGTATTCACATGTTTGTTATGTGATAATAAATATATAAGGGAGTTTAATGTTATATTTATTTTGATAAATTTATTGAACTTCCTTAAGAAATTTTAATTTTGGATGGGTTATAAGTATGAAAATTTATGAAATTGATTCTATTTAATATTGGATTTGGATTTTGGGATTAGAGTAAGAGATGAAGTGGAATTGATCAATGCACAACCAATGAATGAGATTGTTTATATGAAATACAAAAAAATAATGTAATTATATCCTCTCTGAAGAATTTCTTAACATTTAGAAAATTATCGTAAAGTAAAATATTTTCCTATTATAATCATTTTTTAGGATATTAATGTCATAATAAATTTTTATTTTGTTTTTTGTTTTTGGTCATTAACCTTCTCTAGATCACCCATTTTCTATGATCAATGATCTATATCACCTTATATAATTATTTATTCTTTTATTCGGTTTCAAAATCATCACATACCATCTCTTAATACTTTTTGGAAACCTATTTATGAGTTACATTAGGTAACCTTTATGTTTCCAACATTCAATTTTTAAGGGATGTGTTATTACTAGATTTTATGATGCAGGTTTCTAAGAAGTAAACTTCAACTATTAAAACAGTGATAGATAATAATAATTTCATGAGAAAATTCATTATAAAGGGGTTATAATGTAAAGGCCAGATATTTAGTTTAATAAAGTTAAAATAAATCTATTATTATCAATATCTTGTGTTACACACAATACTGATTTTATTTTGCATCACACACAACACTGGTCTTAAACCAAACATGACATGATATTAAATTTTTATTTTATTTTATATGACCATTATCACTTATCTATTAGAATGAATGGTATGAGTAAGACAAAAAAATCATGAAAGTATATGGTTTATACATTTATATATTATTTCATTTTTTCCCAATTAAAGATAAATGAAAATGAATAAACTTTTGAAAATCAAAGAAATATTTTTCAGAAAAAACAGTTTTCCATTACATAAACATGATTTATAGAAAAAAAATAATCACTTTTGGTGATTAATTTTAGATAATTTAATATACTATATATTCATTCAAATGATAAACATTCATCTTATCTTTTTGTAGACAAGAAATAAGAATATATCCAACATTAAGCTCAAAACTATATTTTCTAAAAATTAAATTTCTCATCTTTGGAGAACTTATTTTAAAATTAACAAAAATTTATTTAGAAAATTTATTTAGATAAATATACATATTTTTATAAATCATCCTATAAAAGTTATCTAAGGGTAAATTTTATGAATTTTTCTAAGAAGATTCATTTTTAGATATATAGTGAAAAATATTGAATATTAATTTGAAATAGCCTTCGCTTTTAAATTATTTATAAAGTTAAATTTAATTTTAAAATTATTTTAACGTAAAATTATACAAAGTATATATATTTTTATCCTATTTAGGTCATTGAATTCATTTTACTATGAACGTTTGATAGAAAAACATTGTAATATTTTTAATATTTTCTCAATGAAAACCCACATTCCCATAGTGTCTATGGGATTAATTTTAAATTAGAATCTTACTATAATATTTAACGAATTCCGAAAATTATATTGAATATCTAGACTCATAATAATTTAAATTATCTTATAAGATCAACATAATTTCTTACTATATTTATTATTGAAAACAATTCAAATTAATTACTAATATTAAGTTTAAAATGGTTTTTTGTGCATTACATGTGTTTGATTGAAACATAATCCTCCACATTTGTAGGAATTATATTCAATTAATAGGATTTAATATTTGTAGTCAGTAGTTATGTAATATCTAATATATTTTATTTTATTTTTATTAATAATTATAAATTAACTAGTTAAATAAAAAAGATACATGTTACTGGGTTAAAAACTAAAATGGAAAAATTGAGTAAAACTAAAGTCTATGGAATAACATGATAAAAATATTTTTATTTTTCATGGTGGAGGTGTTTCTAAAAAATCATCCCAAAACATAATGTTTCCTCCATTTTTTCATAATATGAGGTAAGTGTGTCCCCCTAGTTGTGATTATATTTCAGAATTTATAAAAAATGTCACTCCTCCTCAATTATAAATGTGTACTCACTCCCCTCACTTCTACACACCTCTCAAGAAATTTGGGCTTGAACAAACCCTTCAAAAATCATATCCCAATATACATAATCCCATACAAAGAGCATTATATTATTAATAAAGATGACTAATGTTTTTTCACACCATTTTAGGATACCCAAAGAAGAGGTAATGTTCTTTAATGAGTGTTTTATTTTCATTCTTTCTCCACCTCCTTCAATTATTATTATGCCATGATGATATATTAACCATAGTATGTGAAATATATTTATATGCTTTTATTATAATTTAACTGGTAAAACCACCTCAAATTCCATCAAATGGGTTACGAAATCATCCTTTATGTGTATAACATACTACATCATCACGAATTGATATCATTCATTTTTTCATTAACGCCTATAACGGTTGGTTAAGATAAGGGATATAAAGTATATATATAATGTTTATAACATAATTAAAGATATAGATTCAATATATCATGTATAATTCATTTAAAATTTCATTTTAAAATGGATATGATAACTTTCTTTGTGTAGACGACAGACTACCTCCTAACGAAGCGATGTGGTTCGTTTTTCACTATCGCTTTACATAGAAGTTAATAAGGATATATTTAATGAATATATATGATATATATATATATATGTGGGATATATATATATATATATGAACTAATAATTATTTTGTAATGGTGATATATTATTTACCTTTCTTAAGTTCCACCCACCAAGAAAATGGAAATAGTGTTCATGTGTATGTACAGTTTAACATCTCCTTAAACGGTGTAGTATAATTTATATATCTAAAATTAATGTATTACTGGAAAAACATATATAATGAATAAATATTATTTTTATATCATTTTTAAAATTAAGTAATTCATTTATCCATGATCAATATAAAAATTCCAAAAAAACCAAAACAAAACATACATGAAAATAAAGGATTTATTAACAGAAACATAATTTAAAAAAAATTGTTAATAAAAAAGTACAAAAAGAAATAAGTAAATCATATATGGTCTTATAAATTGATCATGGTTATATAGTATGTTGATAATAATATTTTATTTTTATATAGGATGTCTGAACCTATAAGAAGGAAGTCCAGACATAAGATAATGTTTTTGTTGTCTCTCTTTTATTTTGGAGGCACATATAATAATTCAAGTCTAATTATTTGTTTGTTGTACATAATTCAAAATTTTAATTTTATATAAATAATATATTTTTTATGTTATTTATTTTTTAAGTTATTTTTTATTTATTTTGTGTTATGATTAAAAATATATAAAATATGTTAAGGGATTTTTCACTAAATTTTCCTTCATTGAGACATGTGTTATATTATGAAATTTTATTATTTTACAAGGTTTTTATATATACCCTTTTACATGTAATATAATTAATCTCTTTATCCTCATGATATTTTGATGTATCATTTGACTATATTCTTTCATGGATTTTATGATTCAAGGTTACTATTTTTACAGAAATATACGACCTTGAACCCTTGTTGATGTGGATTCAATTTAGATTGATGGTCAATTGTGAGGGGTACATTTCTTATGAAATAATTAATGTTGGTTCACCATTATATTTCTAAATAGAAATTTCAAAATTTTCCATTATTCTTAAGTGGGTATAGACCTACTTTCCAATGGTAGGTGGTCAATTGGTGTTTCTAACCCAATGATGCTTAGGGACATTCATTAGTCGAGAGGATGGGTGGTTGGGATCACCACACCATATTTGGGGGAATTGTTTCTTACTCTGGGACTCTCATATAGAATTATGAATTTCCATGTATCTATTTGTAATCCCAATATGGGACCACTTACCCTAGAAAATGATCATAGGTTAACACTCTTTATATGGAAAAGAATGTGGTTTGGTTAGTTAATCATTCTGTATGTATCTAAGGTTCTTCATATGTTTCCCATTAATTAGAATATTATTATTTTATTAAGTCATATAACTAGGTTCTTCTAAATTTTCAACCATGTTGGGAGGTAGTTAATATTCTAATGAAGGTATTGATCCATCATGAGACATCATATGTATCCATGTTATTGCAAGAATAAAAACCCACATAGTGTTTGTAATGCCTATGCAGTTTTACATCATGTGGATGGGATATATGGGTATGCATTTAGGCACTAGATATTAAGGATTTATAATTTTCGATACGTCCTACATATCATCAATAATGCATGAATTAGATTTATCATATTTATATTATATTCTTAGTTCATTAACAGATGTGGTAGAATAATCATCCCCAGGGAATGATTCGTTCTCAATGGTCGGGTTGTTAAAAAAATAGGGTAACATGAATTAAATTGGATTCCTATTTGAGCTCAGTCCTTATAGTGAAATCCTATTAAACCAGATTATTATAGGAATATGAGTTCTTGTGTTCATTCAGTCATGGATTACACACTGAGGTCTCCTATGTATACTGAACATATCATATTTTGAATTATATTAGGGATTATATGATGAGGGTTCCCATTCATTTATAGAGTTATATGGTAAAAATGATATGATCATTGAAAATACATAATCCCATGTGATAAAAACTTGATATAAGATACAATGGATAGAAATTTATCAGTTTCACTGCATGTGGTTGTGGGACTAATACATTGGGGGAACCCTTTGGATGATAATATTTAAATTGGGCAACTGAAAGGCTCCATATGTATCCTAGTTATGTAAGGAGTAAGATTCACCATAGTTTTGTGAATTGTTGATTAAACATTGAAAATTACCTGATATGATTGACATATCATATTATGTCATGGGTCTGGGCATACACACTGAGGATATATATGGTTATAAATTCTGGAGATGACAAATTGGCAAGGTATGCTTGTTTGTCTGTTATGTTTTGATTTTCTAGTCATTATTCACTAATTGTATGATTTTCATATTATATAATGTATACCTGATGTGTTTAAAGAAAATTACATGATTGAATCCATTTTTTGGAGGGACTTTGAGTAACCTGGAAGGAATGTCTGAGGGTTGTTGAATGATCATGGCTAACATGTCTGAAAGATGTTTCATGACCCTGTCATCATTCCCTAGAATAAATAACATGATCTTGGTTGGCCTATCTATAGGGTGTTTCAAGATCAATAAAACATCCCTAGTGTCATCATGATAGATAGATGACATGCTAGAAGGGCAGCATGATATCTGGCTTCTATTCCAGAAGGGCATCGTGTGGGCCAGTTTACATGCTTTGGTGTTATCGCATGAAATAGTTGCCATGAACTATTACTACCATTTTATTCAAGAAACACATATAGAGGATACATTAATGTAATGATGTCAATCCTAGAAGGAATTATATAACCAAGGTGGCATGACTGGGGGGATCCTTGTGACATTCGTTGACATATCCAGAGGACATAACATGATCCAAATAGTATACACAAGGTGTGATATGAGATCTAAGAAACATATCCTTTTATTGTCACAAGACATAAGTGGTTCATTAAAAGCATAATAGAATCAGCATATATGTTTTTTTTCTTAAGCCTCCCTTCCTAGGTCTTTTTGTAACTTTTATTACATAAGTCTTATATTTGTTCATTGATATCTTATTTTATGTCTCATATAATATAGAAGATATGTGGGAAATGATTAAGGTTTCTTATATAATTTCTTCATTTGGTCTATGAGTGATCACATGAATTTATTTATACATATTTCATGAGGGTTATAGATGCTCCGTAGATCCTACATGACGAGAAACATTTCCAGTCATGAGATCAATTACTCCAAGAAATCTACTATACTACTTGTGGGAGGATCCAATAATTCATCCATATTCATGACTTCAGAGATCATGGTTCACTTTTATACTTGGGTGGGGGATTTATAGGCCTCACCACTCTGGTTGTATACTGATTTTCATGGAACTTTTCGTGTGAATCTAGTATGTTGTCGACAGAGGCCCTCGACATGAGCGTAATCAAAAGTTCCTATCATGTATCACTCTAGGGGTATCACATGTATCTTTGTTACCGTGAAACAATCCCATAAACAACCCATTTATTGGATTATTTCCTATTAATGAGGTCTTATTTTCTTTATGAATTCATGCCAACAGATACTCATATTTCTAGGTTGACATTTCTAGGTTCCATTTGGAGATTATAATGCCAACATAAATGCCTCCAAATGATCTTAGGTTTGTGGTCTAGGAATTTACATGAGAAAATTATTCCTTATAAGGGGTAATTCGTGAAACCCTGATGCAAACGTCATGGATTGGTTGCATGAGTTTTACGACCATGAGAATCTCATGCCACCACCCCTTATTATTTCATTTTTTATTTCACAAAGGTTTAAGACCTTTTATTATATTGTTAATATTTTTAAAGTCAACCACTCTACCTATTGGTGGTCTATAATGTGACCAAACAATGTTCCCATGTGTTTTGAGAGAACTTCATTAATAATCCAATCTATTGGTCCCTCTAGATCCAAAACAAGGGGAGAATTAGTTCTCCTGTACAGGTTTTAGGACCTTCGTGTGATGAGGATGGCATGCCACAGGACTTTTTTTTGAAAGAAGGCAAACATGTCATTGGGTGCTTTCATCGTCTATCACATTACTAGGGGTGTGTTGCATGTTATTTTTTACCGTAAGAGGCTCTCACCTTACCTTTTTTTTATGTATTTTATTATTTTTATAAAGTCCTGCGGTTCCACGATTTTTCGTAGATGTTTCGGAATATAATAATTCACCCCATCACATGAGGTTTATGACCATAATTGGATCCAACATTTTTTATTTTCTTCTATTTTTTATGGTTTTATAAATGGTTTTTTGATTATTCTTGTTTTTTAGTTCGTTGGAACATGTGTTCAAGTTTAAGAATCACTGTATCTAGGAATTTTAATTGGATTTATTCATGGAACTAGAAACATCTAATACTTCTTTATCCAAAAAGGGACTACCTTTCCAATGTTAGGAATTTTTTATGTTTGAACATTATGATACTTAAGAACATGCATTGGTTGAGAGGATGGGAGGTCAGACTCAAAACACCCTATTGGGGATAATTGTTGTATACTTCGATACTCTCATTATAAATTTGATATATTTTCATGAATCCTTATTAATTTACCAAGTATAACATAGTTTTCCCTTGGAATTTTTAATCACTTATTAACGTGTGTGAAATTTATAATAAGACTTATGTATTAAATATTTTTTATTTATAGAGATATCCAAATGTATATATGGTTCTCCATCAATTTTATCCTCTCATATATTATTTAGATATTCTTTTATTCATTGTTACGATGATATTGGTTTTTAAGCCACTCAGTGGGGCGCTCTAAAATTTATTATCATCCATGGAGATGAAGGTTTGTATTGATGTTGGGATCATACCCACAAAATGGGAAACCTACATTTTGTTGTGAATTGAATCAGAACCCTCGTAGTTCAGTGCCTCTTAATGGGACACATCATACCTTTTATTTTTGTGTGATAAGGACATAACCATAATGTTTAATGTCATGTGGTAAGGAGAACTAATTTAAATGTGCTTAGTCAATGTTTGGTGTGGGACTTATGTTGAAGTATCCTAAGGGA
The DNA here is from genome assembly GCA_963277665.1 of Viscum album. Taxonomy (NCBI): domain Eukaryota; kingdom Viridiplantae; phylum Streptophyta; class Magnoliopsida; order Santalales; family Viscaceae; genus Viscum; species Viscum album. Next base: position 1,150,392,807 of record OY728148.1, read on the forward strand.
CTTGGAATGAATATGAGATTCCAAATAATATTATAACTTGTTGGCAATATGGTCTCTGAAGAACAAGTTTGATTTGATGAGTTGGGTTGAACCTTAAGAAGGCTTCCTACATATATCATGTGGATGGGAATCAAATCCCACATAGTTTGATTCCTTTAATGGGATATTATATTCCTCTGAGAGTAATGAGTTAGGGATTAATCTTTGAAAAGGATGCCTTGGTTATTTGGGGGTTTAATTTGGGGATTATTCTTAATGAGGATACCCAAATTAAGGGAATTACGGTTGGATTCCTGAAAAGGGTATCTAGTGTGCTTGATCCCTGATGATGGATTCTTACATATCCCAATTATGGTGGTAATCAGAGTTGTTTTAGTTCATTCATTATGTTGGGGGTTATGATTGAGAGCTGACAATTTGAGGGGACATGATTGGATGATCACTTTTGGAAGGGAACCCTTTTGAGCTCAGGCCTTCAAAAAGGTGTCATATATATCCTTGTTTGAATTGGGATTGTATTTATCATAGTTCAAGAAGTCCTTTTAAAATTTTGTGATCATGAATAATCACTAAGACCATGTGAGTCATGCTCGTTGTAAGAAACAAGAGGATGTAAAAAATTCAACAAAGACACCCATAATATTCCTCCACTACTGGTGGAAGAGGGTGCGCCTAGGGAAGAAAAGGTGGATGAGGGTGAGGAAACTGGGGAAGAGTACGAGGCGACGAGCCTCCCATCTATTCACTTTACATTGGACAAGGGTCTAATGTAAGGAAATAGTTAAGGTAAAGCAAGTAGATTGAAACAATACTCCAACAACTTACTTGAATGGTTATGGGCTTACACCGGGATGGATTCCCTCGTAGATCTCAGTAGGGGAGAGAGACTTCTCATTTTATTTCATCAAAAAGAAAGTGTGAACGATTCTTTACATACTAGAGACCTGAGGTTCCGAGTCCTAGAGATTAAAATGGGAGGAAAGAACCCAAACCCTAGTCCTCCAAAACGAGAACTCCCCAACACTGTTCCTGGGAGAACGGTCCATGTGACTATGGATATAAAAAACCACATACACTCTATGAATACTTAACTGATTATGATAATAATGTTGGAATCCTCTCTTTGTGGATAAACAAATCAAAATTGGATACACACTGATGTGTCTTTCCCAATGCTTTGATGAGTCATGAGGTTTTTTTGGAGGCTTTTACATAGTTCCTTTAATATATGGGAACCAAGGAAAGTGATACCCTTCTTTGAGTGACCTTAAAGAGGGTACATAAGTTGATATATGGTCCTTATACATAGCTCTTCCATGTAGGTACTCTGTAAAGGTGCACTACGTAGATACCCTTCATAGGTGTGCCGCATAGATGTACCACGCAGGTGTACCACGCATGCCTTTATAATGACTGAAAAAATACTTCACATAAGGGAACCAAGCCTATTTAACCTTAAAATTGTGAATGATTTTAAAACAATATTATCCTGCCCAATTATCTATTCTCTTGTGTTTCTAGAGAGCTACCTGAGACAATTTGAGGGATCTAGGCTAAAGAGCTATGAAATGGGATCTTCAAGAATTCTTTCAAATTTTTTAGTCCAAAAGGGAGAAGCCCAAGGGTCTTATTTATATGAAAGGAGGGGGATTGGTCAATGTAAATTTGTTAATGGAGGTATATCGCATAGTCCCTCTTCCCAGGACTGCAGTGTAGGGGCATATAAATTATACAACCACGGAGGTCTACCAAGCATGCCTAATGCATAATTCTATCATGCAAGTCTACCACGAAGGTATGCTATGCAAGAATACCATATAAGTCATTGATTTTTTTGCCTTCCATTAAATTCTTCAAAGATTGTCTTGGGGTTTTTAATATCTTGGGGATACCTTTAGACTCTTTTTGTATACTTATGTAGTGTCAACAATCCTCATGTTGATAATGTTTATCTCCTGGCGGTGCTTTTCAATCATTTGTCACAAGATTGTTGGTTGTATGTGGTCCTTCACAAGAGAAGAATGACGTGTCAAAAGGGGCACTATGGGATCTATCTAAGTTTATGAAATGAACATGAATGTCCACATGACATTAGGTCATTCATGTAATTCCATGTCTCATGGGGATTAAAATTAATCTGCAAGATCCTAGAAAACATCTTCTTCCTTGTATTTGAGGGGTAAATAATACCCTTATTCAGTTATTTATTTTTTATTTTGTCGATTATCAATTTGTTGGAATTTTAGGTGATGTATTGTTTTTTTGGGTTTTCATATAAAAATGATATTTTTTGGGGATTCATTCACTAGCTAATTATATATCACGATTTCTTTATCACTACTTCTATCATGTTTCCTTGTAACAATACAATCCCACAAGACCTGATCAAGAGACCTCACCATGACTATGTTTCATGAGAGCAGCTCCACAAGACTGATTTTTTCAAGGAACCTACTTGAACCAGCCATGAACTAAACATTTATTATTGACATAACATTTGATATGTAGATATTATTTTCTATAGGGTTATGTGGTATCTTCTCTTTATCGCCAAATACTTTGACTATTATGTTGCTCAAATGGCCATTTCAAGTTCATGTGATCAAGATAATTTTTTGGATTCATTCATATACATGATTTTTTGTGGGATTATATAATATTTTTGATCATCAGGGGTCATGTGATTTGAAAATCCTTTATATGATCTATAAATCCCATATTGATTCATGTGATTCTCATGATGTTATCACTTTTTTATGTATATCATTTGAAAAAATATATTATATCTTTTTGACATACGAAACATAATTTTGTTTGTATGGATTCTAATTCATACTAAATATATCATAATACTTAAAAGAGGTAGGAAAAGAATTGATAAACTATCGTTATGATTTTGTAGAAATTGTGGATATGACATTATGCTCTAACATTGGGTCATTTCAGATGAGCCTGATAAATTTTATGGGATTTAAACATGTAAAATATCCACTTTTAGACTTTCTTCCCATTTGCATGTTTGGAAATATGGATGATGCTACCATTCATCTATCATAGTCATCATTTTTAACCTCTTCTTTGGTCTTGAAAACCCACAATTCATTTTTGGAAAATATCTCTCAGGGGACATACTTATTGATGAGGAAGATCATAAAGAAGGAAATAAATTGACATACATTCGGCTAAAAATTGATGGGAAAAAATCTAAACATTATATTGATGATCATATATACTACTCAATAATTCAGAAGTATAACTCCAACCATATGTTTGGGTGGGTACTTAACAAGTACATTCAATCATGTTGCAACTGTGGAATTGACTAGGTATGGCCCTTATGGGTGTAAAATATTTGTTTAGAATTTTCTGATAATATGAGGAAAATAGAAATGTTTGAGGATGTATGGATATCATAGACCTTTACCTTTTGAAACAAGGGTCTGATGGCCGAATTTTTTAGAATTTTGAATCTAGACATAAACACTTTCCACCCCATGAATGGTGAGGTGGGAATCAGCCTTTGGGATGTGGAGCATATATACGGTGCACCTATATTAGGTGGGATGTATGAATACTTCTTTCCCTTATGGTCTACATGGGATAACATAACGAGGACTCCCCCTCTCACCCAAAAACTGATCATACTGGTTGAAAATACATTCTAAAGGAGCTTATTCTAGGAGAAAATAGCCCATTGAAGGCATGTGTGGGATAATTCATCAATAAGTACTAATCTGATCCCAAATTTGTGTTACCAAATGTTTGGTATATTATGGAATCCTATAGTGAACATGGGGATTACTGGACTATGGTTGATCAAGGGAAATTTAAATAATAAGGATTGGAGGCATTCCCTAGTACTGACAGGGACAATCAAATAGGTGGTTTCCTCTCCATTTCCATTTTCTGTACTAACATCCCATGAATAGGAAATGTGGAGTTAGTGTTTCCACATTCATGAAGGAGACCTCCTTGGAAAGATGATCTTATTGTGCTATCCTCCCCTATGCTAGAAAAAATTTATCATCTACATCACCATTTTTTCAAGGGCATGACCACTTACTAGATTTTGGTCCCCTTCCAATTTTTTTGGAGTTGCATAGGAGCTCATATAGAATTATATGAATATTTGAACATATAGAGTATTCCAAATGATGTCTTCATTCCATATCTATAATTAATCAGTTGGGTAAGACATGTTACACTAAAATGTTCAGATTTCAGGTCTTGTCTGAGCTGGTATAGTCATTTATATTTTAAAATTTTCAAGTCATTATTAATAGGTGATTTTGGTGATATCGGTGAGACTAGATTTTAGGCATGATATTATACTAGGTCACCTCATGAGGGATTTTGATCTACCTCTATTCATGGGGACCTCATCTATGAATAGCATATACCATTCCAGTTTAGCTGTAAAATTTAATGTGTTCAATAGAGATGTACTTGCTCCGTTTTTTTCAATCTATGGAGAACCTGATGGAGGATCTCTAAATTTAGATTGTTTTCACTAGGGAGGAGTCCCAGTCCAAGATAAACCTTCCTCCCAGTGATACATCAAATTGGTTTATCTTATGGTTATGCTGAGGATTGGATTCTCTCAAATCCCAGAAGAAAATTATACAAATTGGTAAGTGTGTCCTCCTAACCATCAGCTACGAATCGTGATCCCAAGATAAGAAATAATCTGGTTTCTGGAAGGATAACAGCTCCAGAAGAACCTCATAAAGAGATAAGGAATTTACCATTATCTTATTTTCATCCAGGATTGTCCATTGATGTGGCTATAGTGAACATTGAACTAGATTGTGAGGCCAGATTAGAATTATATTTTCATGATGCAACTCAATAGTGGATGGCCTTCAAATACAGAAATCAGTGGATGTTCTTAGGGTTTTCATGAATCAATTAGAGTTAGTTTTTTGGTTTTTTCTAATTTACATACCCATATGGGTATTATTTTCAATGACAAACAAGATGTTTTTAGGGACTTTTCCAAGACATTGATATAAAAGTGGAAAACATTAAGGGTTAGTTTTTATATTCAACTTTTTCTCACTTAATGGTGGTTCAAGGAACACTGTATATGGCTATGAATAGGTTTTGTTATCACATAGATAAATTGTGAAAACTGAGCTCAGCTTTATGTTTAATGGTTCATGGTTCCATTGAAATATTATCGATGTCCATTTTTTGTTGAAAGAATGGGAGGTTCTTATGGAATTTCCATTACTTCCATCCCCTTAATATTCATCCCAGGCTACAACTATGGGATAGGAATTTGGACGTTATATGGAGACTGATGATGACTGATCCCTGAGTCTGTTGGCCCAGATGAAGGTGGAAATTTCCATTTCTTGACAAGTGAATTAAAATTCAGGACCTTATATAGAGCCATCTATATATGTTAATGGGAAAAATAAGTGATCTACATTGTCAGGGTCTTCTCCTCTAGAATCCTTATATAAATGTGGCACCTCATTCTTTTTTTATTTTTTATTATAATAACAAAACATTCTAATAAGTCAAATGTGTGTAGATCCCCACTATGATTTCATGGAAGAGAGCGTTTCTACTTCTAGGGATGAGGGTGAGTCTTTAGTTCATTTGGAATACACTTTTCTATCGAGAATGGCCCATCAAGAAGTGGTAATGATTGTGGTGTTATCTCAACCATGCTTGTTTCCTCTTACATTTGTCTCAGTGACCACACCACTAAATCCAGTGTGACTTGACGAACTTTTGGAGGATATTAACATTAGTATCTATTCTAATACTACATTTCCCTTGATGGAATATATTTTTGGAGAAGTTGAATACCTATACAAGACCATAAATCAATTATATTTTCTTCATATCACCTTATTTTATCTTTTGATCGTGTAGTCCCCAAGGGTGGTGAGCGAAGCATGTATTCAAAAAATGCATCATAATATAAATAGATCCACTCATCATAATGAGTCACTCCATCCGCCGATGAAGATTTTGGGTAAATAGATGTCTCCAGTGATGATACCAAGAAAGTTATGTTACTAAAATCAGGCATATGCATCGAATACTTGGTGAAACCTTATTATTTATCATGTGATTGATAATACCTTGAACCTCTTGTTATATTTTATTATTCCAAAAGTTTAGAGGCTCTAGTGCCTATGAACATGAGATTTCCACTAATAGGATCAACCAATGTAGAGGCTGGATCTCTCCCCTCATCAACAAGGACTATGAGAGTGGCTATTTATCTTCACGACCTAGTCCTGAAATGTACTCATGTTCCCAAGATGAACCATTATTAAGGACCCAAATCATAATCAAATTATTAGTATATTTGATTAAAAATGTGGATTGAGATCTATAATTTTGTGTTATAATCCACAATGGATGAGATAAATGACTTATTGGATCATATTTGATATTTTATTCTCCATTGTTTACAATGTTTATAATTGCTCCACCCTTCATTTCTATGTGAAGGAGTTGATTTCTATAATTGAATAAAAGATGGACCTTGAATTTAGGGTGGTTTCTACTAAGGAATCCTATTTGGTAATGACGAATTAAGATTAATCTATAAATAACTTTTCCGAACATGAAATTGATGTGGTTTCACATTGATATGTATTCAATGCTATGATGGTCTAAACTGACCATCTTTTGTCTGAAATCGGCTATTTTCTAGTAGAACTACACTAGTTTCATCATGAAATTTAGATATTAGGGAGGATAATAACTATGTATCTGTAACTCCTTACTGTAGTGGATAAAGCATGACATAAATCCCATTATAATGAGGGGGATTTGCAGTGTGATGAATAATAAAAAACCAATTTTGTTGGCCAGTTACACCAATATATTACCTCTTGGAGTATAGGCTTTCAGGGTTCAAATATTATTATGAGCACATGCTCTGATGGGTTTATAATTTTTCAACCTTTCATTGGATTATAAGTTCATGGGAGAGACTCTGATATGTGGAGAGTCCTCCACTTATATCATATCAGTGAATATATTTTCTTGAACATTATATATTAGTGTCTATTTTCTCATTTTTATTCATGAAATTAATGATATTTTCTGGATCAATAATATTATATGAATCCACAAAAATACAAATACTTTTTATAATAACAAGTAAAACTGAATGTATGGATCTTATTATTTAAATAACAATATATTACTTTTGAAAAAATATCTTGAATGCCCAGTAACATGACATTCCTTACTGATATATCTGCTCTAGATATCAGGAGATGACATGATTCACATAAGGGAAATTGGATATAATATATGTCTAAGATGGATGGTGATCTATCTTCTTCAAAAGATGATATGATTCCCAGGAATAGCTTGTGTTTTCATAGACCATATGGTGGGCCTTACAATATTTATCATTATAACAAGGAAAATCATTAATGTTCTATAGTTTAGGGTCTTTTATCATGGAATTCTATAATTATAGTAAAGGGTATATTAGTTTAGACCTTTATTTTCATTATTTTACAGTCATTTAGATCAATCCTTAAAATTTTTTATTTTAGGTTGATTTTTTGGGACCTTCCATTATTGTAGTTTATGGAATTTTAGCTCAGACCTTTTTATTGCTTTATGTTGGGGACATTTAGTTCAAACCACTTTGGATGTTGATTTGGGTCTTTTAGTTCGGACTTGTCGAAGCCATGTAGTGTAATGTCTTAATTATAGTACATGATTTGTGATCACGAAATATGGTGTATCCATTCCAGGAATGAACAAAAACATTATAATATATTGAGTTCCTTCGTGGTGTTACAGAGGCTCATGCAGATTAGTGCTCCTCTATTGTAAGGAGTAGGTTCCTCTGGTTGGTAGGTTAGATCCATTATAAATTGGAATCATTTTCAAATAAGGTCCCTCCACTCTTTCCAAGGTGAATGGAAGATTTAATTGGGTAAAATTGGTTTATTGTGAAATACTATTGATGATAGGACCTCCTAGATTTTTGAATAATGTGTGATATAATTCACTACATAAAATTTGATTCCATGAGAATTGGAAGGGGCATACATGTTGTAGATTACCCATAACAGCCCGAGGTTCTGGGATCAACTTTTGTGTTTTTATGTCTCACAAGGATTAATGCTCGTTTCCTTCAAGGAGGAGATTCCATTATCTAGTAGGTAAAATCCCTTTTCCATCAATTTTATTTCCAACAAATTATATTATATCCACTCCATTTTGAGGGCTATGAAATATTTTTAATGACTAAAATGTATAGATCGTGTTTTTGGGTATTGGAGGAATGAAATCTATGAAGGGTACTATCACCCTATGTCATTATATATCTTAATTTTGAATATTGATCCCTACGCCCTGTGGATTTGAATCATTAGGTGTGACCCATCAAGGTTTTAATAATAGATTGTCTCACTCCTAAATTGAGAAAGGTTAAAAAACATGGTGATGTAACATTGAGGATTTTATTCCACTCAGATATTTCGGTACAAGGACTGAAAATCATGGTCCAAAGTGATCAGGCCATGAGTAAGTAATAGGACAATCATACCGAGAATGGAATTGAACAAGCTAATATGATGATTCCAACCATAGTGATTTCAGGGATGACTAGGATTGAAAATTACATTTTTAAGAGTGACACTTTTTGTTCAAAACTATAGATTAATATTCAAGATCCATAGGCATACATCTGTATTCGATCAAAGGGTCTCTTTAATCCAATTTACTTTTCCTAATTCCATTGAAGATTATGAAGATTAGAGGCCCTATATTCAGAAACTATGATTTTAAGAAATTTTAATATTCTAGAAGGGTTGAAGCACCATGAATGTTGTTTCAATTCCCATTAAACATATTCTCATGGGAAGGATATGTGAAAAATCATTATTAATACATTTTTCTGAACCAAGGGGTCTTACAAGTATATATTGGATTTAACTATGGATATAAACTAGGTAATATTATAAATTTGCCTTATTTTATTTTTCCTTAATGTTTTCCTAAAATATGTAAATGACTAATTTATAGATCAAATATAGAAATTTTCCTCAAACCATACTTTACCAGTTTTTACCTGGATATTTTTATTTCTTTTCCATTTGTAGTTTAAAGTCTTCCAAATTGGACAATTATAGACTAGATCTTATGTTCATATATAATTGATCAATGTTCATGTAGTTTATGGTCATAATGAACAATGACCTAATATGGGGGTTGAAAAAGAAGATAAAAATTAAGATACTTAGGGACAAGAGTACATTAAAAACCTTCTAGGTGGGATGTAGAACCATTTTAAATCATGTATCAAGGATATCAGGTGATGAGTAATGATATCTGGAAATATAACATGGAGTATTTTATATAACACTAAGGTATTGAGTTCTTCCATGGTGATGTTCGGGCTCATAGGGATCAGAAATACCATTCTGCAGAGTGTCACATCTGGTTGAAAACAATATGCGCATATGTAGCAGCCATAACCCTTCATGAATAGTCAATCAAAGGGTCTATTAAAGATGAGTATCCTTTCTTGGGGCTATTGAAGGTACTAAAATCCCAAGAACTCAATAAATGAAGTTTGATTTATGGATTTAGGTTCTTCAAATATGATGGAAGTTCCATATACTCTTAGTGATTAGGGTAAGGCTCTTATTGTACTATGGTAATGGTTAAAAAACGGGTAATTATATGAACAGTTTGATGTCATGTAGTGGGGATTTATATTCTTAAGAATAGTTTAATTCCATGTAGTAATTATATTTTACATGAAGTTTATCATCATTAGGTAATGATATTTTATTGTTAAATTTTAATGACTTATTACCATGACTATTTCCTTGCAGTATAACATTATGTGGTAAGAACATGTTTACCAGTGTAAAAAATTGTACATGATATACTACGTGCATAAGAAATTTGTACATATATCTATCTGATATGTAGGTAAAATGGTCTTGTATTACTTTTCACCTATACAGTTTGAGGTGAATTTATTTAGATAGATTGTTTGATCTAGGCCCAAGATTCGATATCCGAATGTAACTACATATTCTTTTATGATAGGAATCAAGACACATATAGTTCATGAGAAAGAAACACTCTATGAAGATATTTCCCATACATAGAGGGGGAATTTTTTTGTTGATTGTTTTAGCTTGGACTAGGACTGGAGATTCAAACGTCACTACATATCCTATGATGATAGTAACTAGGCCACTTGTAGTTATTGAGGGACTGTGCTGTTTAAAGTCTTGCAGAAAGGATGTTGGCTTCCTGACATGAAAAGGGATTTTTTGTTTGGACCCATTGATTGAAATATTAGTGTCACAATATATCCTATTATAGGAGAAATCAGGTCATGAGTATTTCTTGAGGAATGACCTTCCCGTGCATGTATAGATTGTACACAGATAGGGGTATTTTTTATTTATTGCGATCAGACACTAAATTGAATATATTTTTATAAATACTAATCTTATGATGTCTAAAATCAAGGAACATATATTTTGTGAAGGGATGTGTGGTAGGAGACCAAAACCAACAATAGTGGTCCTATGGGGAGATTTCTACATGAATGTTCTATATAATTTCGTGAAATGGACATCGACTGTGTAGTTTAACATTATGCAGTGATGAGTCATGGTATTCCTTTTATTGTATTTCATTAAGGAATATAATGACCCTTTTCATGAGATATTATACCATCTGTATGTGTGTGTTCCCTTACTGAAATTACCAATATCATGTGATCTTTGCTCAATGTGAGAAACAAGTAATGTTCAGGGATCCTCTCACCATGAAATGGTGATTATGGATAGGATAAGGGAAATTTATGTAATATAGGTCATCTACCAAGACATAAGATTCATTCGTCCCTGATATCTCATTTAGAATGAGAATCAAGATGTACGTAGATCTAGAAAACTCATACAGAATAATGTTTTATGGAAATGACATCTATCATGAAACTTAACATCATGCAGTAAGAACATCTAAAATGTAGTTTAATTTCACTTGGTAAGGAAAAATATAACCCGATTAGAATGAAAATGAATATTGTGGGTGGACCCAAAATTATATGTTCATGCATCACTATATATCTTGTGCTAGAATTAATCAACCAACACATAGGGGGATTCACTATGTTGAGCTAACTCTCACATTAGGATGGGTCATTTCATCATTTGTCTACAGAGATAGGGATCATGTGTGGTGAGTTGTTTGGGATATTGTGATTCACGTGGAAATTAATTTCATGTTGTGAGGACATCAAATATTCAATTTAATGTCATACATTAAGTAAATGAGGAGGTGTGTAGTTAAAAGTATAATGTCTAGAAGATGATACATCATGATGTTTCACTTCTTAAGACATATATTATTTGACATGTAGTTTAACATCTTGAAGTGAGGAATAATTTTAGATGTTTAGTGTCTTGATGTTAGGATTCCCATGTATAGTTTAATGTCATGTGTCCAGGACATGGGATACCATGACGTTTAAATCCCTGCTGCATGGAAATGAGGTGTTGTGCAATTTAACATCTTACCATCTAGATGGGAGATGCATGAAGATAGTCAGGAAATGTATATATTGAGAAATATCTCATTGGAGGGGATGTTACATGCTCTATATCCATCATTTCCAGGGAGTATTCTCTCTTGTGATAGGCCTTCTGTATGATGTTAGGCCCTTTCCATTTGGGATTTAGCTTTGGAGGATTCTTGGATTGTATCATTGGATCCATGAGAGCCAACACCAGTCCTCCTTAGATGTATGAATCTAGGTGTCTCATTTTATTAAATTTCCATTCACTACAATTATAATGGACATCATGGTTTTCTAATGTATGTAACGTATTCTAATAGAGCTACTCCAATTTATCTAGACACTTTTTTTTATTTCTCATCATCGGAGAGCTTTCCTCAAATGGCTATTTATAGTGAATGATTATAGGATTGTATAGGTAACACTGCCTCAATATTTTAGACAAGTGAAAATGAAAGTTCTTGTGCATCAATACTTGTGGTGGTAAGGTAGGTTCATAAATTATAGTGGATCTTGTCCGTCTAGGACACTTTATCCTTATTCCCACTCTTTTGGAGTATATTTCAAAAATTAAATAGGAGGACTCTATCTATGAATTTTCAATTCTATGATAGGAAGATCAGTGATTGGGAATGAAATGGTATTCCTAATATAGTTTCTTCAACACTTTAGAACGGATTTTTGTGTCATTTTCCATCAATATTGATTGGGGGAATCCGAACCTGGTGATGATATGGGACTATATGAAGCTGATGGTGTTCTTTGTCCAAAATTTATTGAGGTGTATTGCATAATTCCATTTGGAAGAGAAGTAGGGAGAATTAAGGATTTACATGAACTAATAATCTATGGCTGGGGTATATTGTCCCGCAATATCCATTCCCCAAACAACAAACAAGAAAGAATAATTAGTCGTGTGTAGTAATTCGAAGGGGTGATGGAAGAATTTATCATGGATCTAGGATGCATGCAATTTCCAATATAATTCCACAAAATCTAGTATCATAATCTTCATATAGTAACTCAGCCTTCTAATTTTGTTGGAGAGCTCATTTTTGAGAATTATTAGCTCCACATGAGCTTGAGTGGACTTATTTCAGCATAGCGAGAATCTCTCTTTTTGCTATGAATATAAGGAGGATTTTATGAAACTCCCCCATTTAGATGTAATTTTGTTCATTTGGACCATACTATAGGGTAAATTTTCTACATGGAGTTGAATTTGTCCCCCCCCCCCAACATGGCATGTTAGTTGAGCTCCACTTTGGAGACAATCGATTATGGGCTCCATCCATCCAGGGGTGGATGATGACTGATCATTCTCTAGGGTATTTTTTCACTAATACATTTATTTAATATCATATAAGTGGGCCAATGATACTATTATTCATTTTGTGACAAGGAATATCACTTCCTCCTGAGCAGGGTCGGACATGATTATGGCTACATTAGACAATGTGTAAGTGCGAGCCATATATGATCATGGAACATGATGCGGTGTTGAATCAGAAGTAAACTCGACCATCATTCCCATGATGTAGCATGTGATAGAGTCCAGTTATTCCTTTTTTATGAAATATTATCCATTGATATGATTATTCACCCATTTTGAGTCACCATTGATATTCAGGTTGTCATTTTGCAGCTATAAGTCTTGTCCCACCACAATGATGAGGGATTGGTTTTCTGCCACATTATTCATTTAGATATCAAATAGTTATAAATATTAGAAATAAACTTCTTCCTAAGAAGATACAAATACAATACCTAAGAAAAAATTTCTAGTATATGGTTATCCATCATTTTTCTGATAGGACATCGACATGCTCCATCAAAATACATATCCCATATGTGTGGAGTGTCATGAGCATAGAATAATTCCCCATATGGAAGCTCTATGTATACCAATGTATTCTCCGAGGAAGGATGTGCTTTGAAAAAATCAGTCAAGGATTTCCCTTTAACTAATTTCTATTATAGGAACTAAATTCCATATTCTAGTAGAATTACCATCCATCAGGAAAAGTACCCAGTTAGCATAGGGAATCCAATGATGTACTTGAGATGACCAATATGAAAGACTAGTTAAAATTTATGGTACTATATGTAATGAATTTTCTTTTTCACTGTGAAGATTAGTTCAAGGTAGTTTATCTCGACATCAAAGTAATTGGTCTCATAACCTAAAATTGATTTACTACTGTAGTAGAGACATTTCACACTCCAGGATTCATTTTCTGAGAATGGATGGTGACCAATTATAATTCCATGGAATCAAGATACAAGATGAGTGGTCTCCCTTCCACTAGAGGAATTATAATTTGTGGTTGTAGTAGGTACTTATTGATAATTTTGATGGTTCCCTGATTATTGTCATCTAATTAATAACTTATTCCCTTTTTGATTATCCTAATAAAGGGGAGATCTGTGTCATCCACAGTGGATATGAGGCACTTATTGTAGGAAAAATTCTCTTATAACCCACTCAATTCCATGAGATTTCTAGGGGTGATATTTATAAAATATCACTAGTATTTTCTTGTTAAATATTTATGTTTCAGTGGCATACCAAATATCCATATATCTTCCTTAATGCTACACTTAAGGAAAATTTCATTTGATTCATCCTCAGACTATGGTAGCACAACATGTATAATGGTACAAAAATATCATTGAAGTGATCAAATGACTATCAGGATTTGAACACTAGGTCATCAAAATAAAATTCAGTAATGTTTTTCCAAGAACATGTTAATGAGATAATTAATGTCACGTTAATAGGTTGACTTGTGTTATTTATGACAAATGGAATGACCTGGTAGGAAAATACTACTTGGGTTGCTCGGAAGGTAGTGGATTCTTAATATTCAGGGGTCTACTTTATTTTTTGTACCCTAAATACAAATCTATAAATGAAAGGTCTTGGAATCCAGTAGTTACAAAAATCAATAGTTTGGTGGTTGGAAATAGTAAATCATCATTTGGGGAGTGTTGATTAAGGTATTTGAAATCAATGCAGACCATAATATACATTTTTTTTTCAATATGGATGATGGTGTAAATACATCATGGGAATTTCACTTCTCAAACAAAGTTTAATTTGTTTAATTTTTTAACTTCTACCTATATATTGTTTTCATGAGACGGTTACATCATCCAGGATGCCCACATGAAGCCACAATTATCATTGGGTAAGCTTAAATGTTGTGTAGCCTCATCTAGATTTTCTCTATCCATTTTTTATAGTTTAAAATGAACACATATAAATGTTTCTTTAGAAATGTGATTTTCATATCGATCTCTTAGAGAGGAATTTTGGAACTAATCATTCTAGGTCACATTCATTCCTCTATTCCTATATTTACATACCTGATGTTGTCCATGGTAGAGGAGATGCCACTCTCGATTGTGGGAGGGGAATTTCTGTTTCCATCCTCGTCTTCTTCTACTTATATATTTATGAAGACTTTTTAAAATGAAGTTTAAAATCTAGGGAAATCTCTATTACTACTAAAGTTATAGAGTTCATATAAAGAGATATTAGCATCCCCTACTTCTTGAGTCATTTCAGATAGATACCAAAGATGATTTTCATTTGCACTGTTGTTGGGGAAAGAAGGAGACTGGACCTGATGGACTATATATATCTCCTATAATTGAATTATAGGGAGCACATAGTCACTTCTACACATATTCAAGGGATTTTTTGGGGTTCCCCCAAGCTGTTGGGAGGAATAACCTACATAACATCATTTATCATTGGTTGTTTCACTCCCTTCATATAGAAAAATACAACAATGTATGTAACTTCATATGTCTAAAAGTAGGTATTATAACCATGTAGTATGTAGATCAATTCCATGATAAGTTATTTCATTAATTAATGAAATTTTGAAGGTGCCCCCATGTGGCTATGGATATAGGACCTTCTGATTATGGAATTGTATGTGGTTTCCTTCATAATAACGACAATCTTAGCTTCATATGTGGGATCCCAAAACCATGTTTTCAATTTGATCTTTATAAGAGGTATTTTATCAAGATTACATACCCTATAATGGTTATATTTGTGGTCGATAAATCCATTTAGCTATATCCAAAAAAGTAGTGGGTTTGAATTGCGATGATATTGATCCCAGGTCTATTTTAAATCAGATCCCATCAGATTCTGAAATTGTAGAGACTTTTAAAAACACATAGTGGTTAGATGTGTCCCTGTATTTCATCTTCCTAATCATGCTATGTGAATGATATGTTAACATGTAATTCCACTTTATCTCTATTTAATAGTGCAGGGCTATAGTGACTTATGTCTCAAATTCTAATGGGGTTTTTAAAGCCTTAACATATACCTAAAAGAGTTTTTTGAATGATGGTGGACATAAAGGATTTAGATCATGGTTGGGAAAAATTCAAACTGCTTTAGAATGTCATAATTTTTTTCATGAGGTTAGCGCTTCCATAGGTGGGGTTTTTCGAGCACATGTCTCTTATGAACTGAGGCGTTTGAGTTACATCATCCTAGTGATTGCGTATAGGTTTTGAGATCATATTATTTCAGTGGAATGGGTTGTTCTATAATCACATGTTTCCTAGGATGATCATACAATCGTACCCCCTCAAGGTGGGTATGCAATTTCTTCTGGAAAACATCGGGAAGGTTCTTAGTCACCTATAAATCTTTTTTTGGATGGTTAGAGTGCCTTCCCATGTGTTTTAGTTGCATATATTTCCTCTCTAGGGATGTGACTGAAATATTGGGTCTAAACACACCCATATGTGCCAGGTAGCCCTATTTCCTTCTATTGAATCCTCTCATTCCCTAGTGGTGTATGGTAAAGTCATATTTCAAGTCATATTCATCATCGTAGAAGGGATCCACCTTATGTATGACGTTGAAAAACCCAAATATGATCACTTTATCTGATGATCGTTCCATTTTATAGGGTAGTTACCATAATTTATATGTTAAACGAATTAAATCTACAAGTATCAAAGCATTCATTGGTTCAAGATATGAATCTTCCTGTAATTACCCAATATTTCATTAATGGAAATACCCCTTGATCTAATTAAATGATTCTTTATGTAAAATTCTTATATAAAAGGTCAACTTCTCCGGTTTTATGTTTTTTTATTTTAAAATACTATTAATGATAGTGATCGTTTCTAATATAGTCGTTGAACATTGATAATAATATTAGTATAAATATAGGGGAATAACAAATCCAATTTACTCAGAGAGAGGATATGATGGCATCATCCAGTAGATGTGCCCCATACTAAGCCAATTTGTCAGAGCTCAGAAAAGAGGTGGTGTCATTGGGCTTCACTCTTGACCAAGATCATGCCGATCTTGAACACGTTAATCTTGAGCGAAATTGCCTACAGGGGAAGTGGAATTTGATTGAGATTACCACCCGAGCGTTGTTATCTGAGCCACCCCAAGAGTCTATCACCATCGAACATCTCACCCTTTAGTATTATGCGGGTGTTTTAAAGGGCTATTTAACAAGACCCTAGTACTATGGTTATGCACATTATTTTTGAATATAATAATTAATTTACTTTCATTTTATTATTGTTACCTTGTGAACAATTTTTAAAGAAGAAATATTTTTATTAGTAAATTTTAATCTAAGAAAACTATTTTGATGAAATAATGGATTTTGGAAATAAATAATATTTCAAAAAAATACTAATATTATTAAATTAATTGTTATTAAATAAAAATGATCACATAATTTTATGAATGCGATTGTAAATTCTATTAAGGTTGGAAAGCCATTTTTGTCAAAACAAATGAATTTTCGAAAATTGTAGGTTTTTATTTTAAAAGTTAGTGTTAACATATTTATATAATTATTTAGATAAAATTAATATTATTTCTAGAATCAGGACGTCAAAATAATCCAATGCTGAATTTTTCATAATTTTCTGAGACAGTCAAATTTTTGGGTAAAAATTTAATACCGTTTAAATATATAATGTGTTTTATGACATCATAATGACCCAATGGTGATGTAATAAAATACGATAAATTTTATGTTTTTCCAATATTTGTCTTACCATTACTATAATGTGATTTTCGGTTTGTTTGATTTATTTTATAAAGCTTTAGTGGACCTTTCAAAGCTTATTAAACATTTTGTCTTTTTAAATTGTTTTCCTTGGGAGTGTGACTCACCTCTACATAAGCAATCCAATTATTTTAAGAAGTTAGGAATTTTAACATATAAAATATTGTATTCTAATTCCCATTTACAAAAACCATGGGAAAACCATGGTCTAGTTTGTGGTTTGGAATAGTTTAATGTGAGGTGTCCCAAACCTAAATAATAAAGAATTCCCTAACCTTTCCTATATAAACCCACCCAAGCTCCCACTTCAACCTAAATCAAAGAATTTGGTGTTAGTACAAATTCTTCCCTCATCTCTCTATAATCCTCCCAAGTTTCCCCAATCTCCCAAGAAGTCTCTCTCAAGCCTCTCTCAATCCATTGGAATCACACTTCCAAGTAAGGGTTTTTTCTTCCTTCCTAATTTTTTTCCAATATACTTTATGCTTTTATGCCCTTTTAATTTCAATAATAAATGTTAGGGTATGGTTAAACACGTCCCCCATACTACCGTCTTTATGTTTGAATTATGGGAGACCTCTTTATCTCTCATTAAATGCCTCCCATGTACACCCGTTAGTATGCCGAAATTCTGAAAGGGATTTCTCTCTCTTCATTTAAATTCATGAAATTATTTTGTATCATGAATATGAATTATATTAATTTGTTTGGGACATGTACCTATATGAACCTATTACAGCCCATGTCATTTAAATATTATGAGACACCCCTTTCTCTCTCATCAACCATTTTTATGAGTTCTTATGTCATGTCGATATGCTCTGAAATTGCACTGCTTTTTTCAAAAGCAAAGTCATTGTGTAGTGAATACCATGCCCATTTATCTATCAAGGGTATTCACCTTTATGCCCATTTACTTATTGTTTAAATAGTTTCATGTATGTATTCCACATTCTTTTATCATGGAATAAATTAGTATGTTGAATGTTTCAATGTTTTATGATCTATGTGGAACACTTATGCATGAAATGAAATGTTTAAGAAGGATGTACCATGATAGCATTCCAATTCATTGGGTAAAGTATAGTATTATGATACGTCATGTGGAATGGGTGTTTACATATGAATGTTCATGTGCATTGAGGGTTTAATCATGCTTCATGTTCAATGTGGTTTTACTCATGCTCTTTGTGCAATGAGCCTTGGCTAATGATAATTCCATGTTAATTGTTGTTGGCACATTTCCATGTTATGATTGTCATGATTTATCATGCCTTTATGTTTATGATTATCTAGTTCTATATTGATATGTCTATTGTATAACATGTATTGTATTTCTCATGTTATTCTATGATTACTCCCTTACTGGGCGTTATAGCTCACCATTTTCTTATGCATGTCCTTAAGTTATAACATGCAATGCTAAGTACGAGGGAATGTAGTGGCCATGTAAAGTATGTTTTCAATAAAAAATGTGTATTTCATATTTTATGTTGTTATGTAATAATACTAATCCCCAGTGACACTATAAAACTCGATCTTCTATGTTTTATCAAGTGAAGTTTATGTAATAAATTATGTTTAATTGTGTAATAAAAATATCAGGGTTATCATAGTTGGTATCAGAGGAAAGGTTTAGTTATTTTTGAGATTAGGATTATAAAACCCTATGAAAGCCTTAGAGACAAGAATAAGTATAATAAAAACATCCCTATGTTTTTTTGAGTATTGATTAAGTGGTTTTTCAAGAAAATACTATCCCATCTGGATACGAGTGGGAAGAGGCGGCTCAGTCACAGAAGTATCATAGGGATAAAACCTGAAAACACCGCTTTGAGCTAGACTCGAAGAGGAACTGGTGCACGAAAATGGGCCTTGATAAACTCTTGGTTATGGATAATTTCAAAAGCATAGTATGATCCCTTATTAAGGGACTAAATTTTTATCCTAAGAATATATGTTAGAAAGTAGATCATGGATAACATAGACTGAAGCCAATAGATTCATATGTCAAGGAAATAAAAGTTATTCATATGTCATTATTTTTTCCATGTATATCCCTTTTTGTGTTAACCCTAACATTACTTTTATTCTATCCAATTGTCGATAATAAGAGGACTCAGGCTAACAATCGATGTGTAGATCAATGTGTTGATCATACTAATGAGATGCCCAGTCCAATCAGAGTGGGAATCATGAGCTTTTTTACACTTCTCTCTAAGCTAACTCAAGATTTTAATAAAAACATGGGTCAAGAGGAATGGTCAACTCCCACTAAGAAAGAAAAAGTCACTATCACGAGACAAAGTCATCCTACTTTTAATGGATCATTTGAACCCTCAATCGTTGAACAATGGATCAACTCCATTGGAATGATCTTCTCCTTCCCTCAATGTTCTGAATAAGAGAAGGTTCTCCTAGCTGATTGTCATATGGGGGGTGAAGTTTATCAATAGTGGATGTTGATCAAAAAGATGAATCCTGAGGAGGTGATCGAGGTGTTGGAATGGAAGGATTTCCGGAAGTTGTTTTTTGATAAATATTTTTTGTGCACCTTCCGGCTTAAGATGGAAAGGTACTTCCTTGACCTCATGAAAAAAGTCAATGAATATTTTTGATCATATGAGGAAAACATTACAAGGCTTTCATGATATGATTCCAGATTTATTGTTACATTCGAATGCAAGGTTGACCGCTTCTTTTGTGGGCTGAATCCTAGCCTGCGGAAAGAGCTGGAAATCCGTGACTTCGACAGCTATGGGGAAATTGTCTGATGTGCCCTCAAGGTCAAAATAGAGATCGGATAATCTTAGGGGTATCATGGGGATAAGAATCTTAAGGTGGACTTCAATTCTGGTGGTCTGATGGACAAATCCAACGGTGCTAAGAATACCCAGCACCCAACCTGCCAAAGGTGTGGAAAGAAGCACCCCAGAAATTGCTTGAAGGGGACGAGGAAATGCTTTAGGTGTAAAAGGGAAGGGAACCTAGCTATTTACTGTCTGCTAGAAAGACCTGGAGATACAACAGAGGATATGAACACTCCATTAGAACCTCAACGCATGGTTAATTCTTACAGGTGCAAAGAACCATGGCATCTTTCAAATCAATTCCCTAATCCAAGGGTTTTCAGAGGAAACCAACAAACTCCATGGAAGAAAGGGAGAGATTTTTCCATCACTACTACCGAAGTGAACCCTGAAAAAAAGTGGTGACAGGTACGCTAGTTATTTAATCCAGAATAGTTAACGTACATTTTGATTTTGGTTCTACACATTATTTTATATACCGAAAGTTTAGTAGAACAATTCTAGAACCACCACAAATCCTGGAAGTGAAGATGTCGGTGAGTACAGAAAATGGGGAAATCATTACATCCCCTGAATATAACTCCTCCCCTGTCATAATTTGTGGACTGAACTTCCTGGGGAACCTTTTCATACTCCCTTGGGTGGAATTAGATGCAATTCTTGGCATGTATTGGCTTTCATTATATAGCGCTAACATAAATTTTCATGATAAGGAAATCACTCTCCATGTTGATAATAGACCCTTGAGTATTTACCAGTGCAAAGAAGAAGATGAATCTTTTTTAACTCCATCATCTCAACCGTGGATATTATTGCCCTATGAGCATGCGTATCTCGCTCAGAAGATTGAGTCTAAGGAGGAAACTATCCTAGTATACATGCCTATTGTGATAGAATTCGCTGAATTTTTTACGGAGGAATTGTCTGGTCTTCCTCCTAGAAGAGATGTAGAATAATCAATTGATCTCATACCTAGGGTGTTTCCAATATCCATGACTCCATATACAATGATTTTTGTAGAGATTGAGGTGCTAAAGAAACAACTACAGTAGAATCTGGATAAAGGGTTTATATGCCATAGTGCTTCACAATGGGGTGCACCAGTCCTCTTCGTCTAGAAGAAGGATGGGTCAATTCCCCTTTGCATCGATTATCATGAGCTAAACAAAACTGCAATAAAGAACAAGTATCCTCTCCCACGAATTGATGACATGTTCGATCAGCTACATGGAGCACAATACTTCTCTATGGTGGATTTTGGGTTATGATATTATCAATTAAGGGTGATGAACGAAGATATCCCCAAGACCGCTTTTCATACAAGATGCAGCCACTATGAATTACTAGTATTTTTTTGAGACTAACTAATTATCCATCAATATTCATGGAATTTATGAATATATTCTTTAGAGATTACCTCTAAAAATTTTTGGTAGTCTTTATAGATGATATTCAGATATACTCCAAAACCAAGGTGGATAATGAGGAGCATCTAAGAACTATACTAGAGACTTTCTGGAAGGACAACCTCTATGCAATGTATAGAAATTGTGATTTCTAGTTGAAGGAGGTCTCATTCTTGCGTCATATCATCACATGTAATGGAATATCTTTGGATCCCACCAGAACATTTTAAATTGAGGGATGGTTGAGGCCAACATCCGTAATGGATATTCGTAGCTTTTTGGGGTTAGCTGGATATCATCAATGATTTTTGAGAAATTTCTCTAGATTTTCCAACCATCATACCAAGGTAAGATGGAAGGGAGTATAGTTTTCTTGGAGTGTTTAATGTGAAGAAAGCTTCTATGATTTGAAATGGAGGCTTATCATTGCACTTGTGCTCACATTAACCACAAGTGGAGAACTTTTTTTGGTATTCAGTGATTCTTTGAAGAAGGGCCAGGGATGTGTGTTGATGCAAAATTAAAAAGCCATAGCATATGCTTCAAGGAAATTGGAAGTTCATGAACAGAACTATCCAACACATGACCTCGAGTTGGCTGCAGTGATCATCACATTGAAAATTTGGTGGCATCATCTCATTGGGGACAAGTGTGTAGTATATACGAACCACAAAAGCCTCAACTGTATAATCACACAGAAAGAGTTGAACAATTACCAAGGAAGATGGTTAAATATGATCATAGATAATGAATGCTCAATCCATTACCACCCAGGAAAAGTGAACAAGGTGGCGGATGACATAAGTAGAATGGACCGAGCAATTCAATCATTGATGAGAATTGAAAAGGTTCCAATATTCTTAGATTTGATGATGATGGACATGGGAATCATAAATAATGGAACATCGTCAATCCTTTGACAATTTATTGCTCAACCGTCACTTTTTTAATGGTTAATAAAAGCTCAAAAGGAAGATGTGGGAATTCAGGAAAAAGTGGAAGCTATCGGAAAAGGGAAATCCTCGGAGTTTAATGTTAATGGTGAAGGAATTGGGAGATTTGGGAAATGACTGTGTGTTCCATCAAGTCAAGAGATGAAGAAGAAACTTTTGGATAATTCACATAGTTCAAATTTATCTATTCACCCAGGAAATACAAAGATGTATCGAGATCTCCCAGAGAATTATTGGTGGGATAATATGAATAAGGAGATCACTGAATATACATCAAAGTTCCTGGCGTGTCAGCATGTGAAGGAAGAGAGGAATAATTCTAAGGGGATGATGCAACTATTGCCCATTCTAGAATGGAAATGGGAGAACATCACCATGGAATTTGTCACTTGAATTTTGAAGACATCCAAAGGCAACAATGAAATCTTGGTTGTTGTAGATCATCCAATAAAGGTTGAACACTTCATTTATATTTGGGAGGATTTCTCATTGGATCAACTGGCACAGATATATTTTAGGGAAGTGGTAAGGCTGGATGGAGTACCACTTTCTATTGTGTTCGATCGAGATCTAAGATTCACCTCTAGGTTTTGGAAGAGTCTCCAATATGCTCTGAATGCTGAACTGTACATTAGTACGACCTATCGTACTCAAAATAATGGCCAATCGGAGCACATTATCTGAACACTTGAGGACATGTTGAGAGAATGCTCAATGGACTTTAAAAGAGTATGGGATCAACATCTTCCTCTGGTTGAGTTCTCTTATAATAACAGTTTCCATTCGAGCATCCAAATGGAACCATATGAAGACCTTTATGGGAAAAGGTGCAGAACACCGGAATTTTGGGATGAGGTCGGTGAGCGTAATCTTCTTGGACCAGAAATGGTCGAATAAATGGTAGAGAAGGTGAAAACCGTTCGGCAACATATCAAGGCATCCCAGATTCGACACCAGAGTTATGCAGAAAACTATCGATGAGACCTTGAATTTAAAGTTGGAGACATGGTATTTCTATGCATATCTCCGTGGAATAAGGTCATGAGGTTTGGGAAGAAAGGGAAGTTATGTCCATGGCACATTGTCCCCTTCGAGATTTTTGATCATGTCGGGGTTGTGGCCTATCAACTAGCACTTCCACCTACCATAGACAAAGTACATGATGTCTTTCATGTATCCCTCTTAAGAATGTACAAACCGGACCCTTCACATGTACTCTCTTCAGAATTGGTATAGTTAGAGGATGATCTTTCATATGAGAAGAAACCAGTGAATATCGTAGATCGTAGAGAAAAGGTTCTATGAAATAAGACAATTCCCCCCGTCAAGGTGTTATAGAGAAACCACAAGTTTGAAGAAGCGACATGGGAATTGGAGGAAATGATAAAGCAGAGTTAGCCACATCTATTTTAGTGTGGGAAAAGGAAATTTCGACGGAGAAATTTCTTAAGTGGGGAATATTGTAACGAACCAAACATTCATTAATGGAAATCTCTCTTGATCTAATTAAATGTATCTTTATGTAAAATGATTATATAAAATGGAAACATCATTGGTTTTATGTTTTTGGATTTTAAAATACTGTTATGAGTTGTGACCAATGCTAATATAGCCTTTGAACAGTGATCACATGATTGGTATAAATATAGAGCTTTAACAAATCCAATTTAATTAGACAATGGAAGTGATGGCCTCATTCAGTAGACGTGCCCCATACGAACCCCACTTGTCACAACTCGGAAAGGAGGTGGCATCATTGGGAATCACTCATTACCAAGCTCAATCCATGCTTGAACACATTAATCTTGATCGGATCTGCCAATGTGATAAGTGGAAGTTGATAGATATTACCACCCGAACAATGTTACTCGAGCCACCCCAAGAGTCGGTCACCATCACATATCTCACCATTCGGTCTTTTGCAGGTGTTTTCAGGGGTTATTTAACAAGGCCATATTACTATGGTTATGTATATTATTTTTGTATATAATAATGAATATACTTTCATTTTATTATTGTTACCTAGTTAATAGTTTTTAATGCAAAAATAGTATTTTTAGTTAATGTTCAAATAATAAATCTATTTTTATGAATTAATGGATTTTGGAATTAAATAATTTTTTAATAAAATATTATTATTATTAAATTAATTTTTCTTAAATTTAAATGGTCTTATAATTTTATGAATGCAATTGTAATGTTTATTAAGGTTTGAAATCCATTTTTGTCAAAACCCATGAATTTTTTATAAATATCAGTTTTTATGTTAAATGTAAAAATTAAAATATTTAGAAAATTATTTGGATAAAATGAATATCATTTCTGGAATCAGGATGTCGAAATTATCAAATGGTGAATTTTTCATATTTTTCTGAGACAATCAATTTTTTGTTAAAAATTAAATACCGTTTAAATATATAATGTGTTTTATGACATCATAATGACCCAATAGTGATGTAATGAAATACTATAAACATTATGTTCGGCCAAAATATGTATTACCATCCAAATACTGTGATTTTGGGTTTTTTGATTTATTTTAAAATGCTTTAGTGTACCCTTCACGACTTATTAAACATTTTGTATTTTTAAAATGTTTTCAATGAGAGTGTGAATCACCTCCACATAAGAAACCCCATTATTTTATGATATTCGGACTCTGGATTTATAAAATATTTTTTCCACTTCCCATTTCTAAAAACCATGGTCATAAACCATGGGATAGTTTGTGGTTTGGATTAGTTTAATGTGAGGTTGCCCAAACCAAAATAATAAATATTTCCCTCACCATTCCTATATAAACCCACCCAAGATCCCACTTCCTCTTCACTCAAAGCCTTTGTAGTTCATCCAAACTCTTCCCTACTATTTCATGAATCCTCCCAAATTTCCCCAAGCTCCCAAAAGCCTCTCTCAAGCCTCTCTCAAAACATTGTAAGCACACTTCCAAGTAAGGGTTTTTTCTTCCTTTCACATTTTTGTCCAATATTCATTAAGTTGTTGTGCCCTTTTAATTTCAATAATAAATGTTGTGGTATGGTTTTGCACCTCCCCCATACTTCCCTCTTTATTTTTTAATGATGGGAGACCCATTTATCTCTTATTAAATTCCTCCCATGTACACATGTTACTATGCCAAAATTCTGAAAGGGATTTCTCTCTCCTCATTTACATTCAAGCAATTATTTTTTATCCTGAATCTAAATTCCATTACATCTGTTGGGACATGTATATATATGAACCTCTTAAATTCCATGTCATGTAAAAATGATTAGACACCCCTTTATCTATCATAAATCATTTTTATGAGTTCTTACTTCATTTTGTTTTGCTGCCGAAATTGCACCGCATTTTTCCAAGGAAAAGTCATTGTATAGTGAATATCATGACCATTCCTCTCTCAAGGGTATTCACTATTATGCACATTTAATTTTTTTTAAATAGTTTCATGTATGTATTCCACATTTTTTTATCATGGAATAAATGATTATATTGAATGATTCAATGTTTTATGATCCATGTGGCACACTTATGCATGAAATGAAATGTTTAAGAAGGGTGTGCCCTGATAGCACTCCAATGCATTGGGTAATGTATAGTATCATGGTACATCATGTGCAATGGGGGTTTACTCAAGATAATTCAAGTGAAACAAGGGTATACATGTTCTTCATGTACAATGAGGGTTCAGTCATGCTCCATGTGCAATGGGCCTTGGCTCATGCTGACTCCATGTTAAGTGTTGTTGCCACATTTCCGTGTTATGATTATCATGATTTATCATGCCTTTATGATTATGTTTCTCGTGTTCTCTATCGATATGCCTATTTCTAACATGTATTGTATTCCTCATTTTATTCCATGATTATTCCCTTACTAATCTTTATAGCTCACCCTTTTCTTATTCATGTTCTCAGGTTATCCAATGAACTGCTAAATACGAGGGAATGTAGTGGTCATGTAAAGGATGTTTTCCATAAGGATGTTTTATTTCATGTTTTATGTTGTTATGTGATGATCCTAAGACCCAAATGCACTATAAATATCGTTCTTATATGTTGTATCAAGTGAAGATTATGTAATAAATTATTTTTAAATGTTTAATAAGAAGAATAGGGTTATCATACTTCCACATCTATTTCTCCTGGAATTCAACAGTTAGGCCAACATTTGGGACACTTTTTACGTTTCCTCCTTGGGTGGTGGATCTGTTGTTGTTTGTGTACCTGTTCTCTTGGGGTGTCATGATATTAATCAACTAAATTTAATGTCATCCATTTATTGAACATCCACTCATGTGTGGCTAGATCACTATTCCAACCACCCTCTTCTTATGATAGTGAAAAGTTTATACTGGGCACTTCCACTATGTATTTATCTAACACCACCTATTTGAAATCAACCATCCATTCAAGTACAACATTGAAGTTGTATCATTTCTATATATTATATCCCAACCATCCATGGATAGGTTTGTAGTTGGGATGGTCGATGAGGTTGACCTCAACAGTATTCATGTGATATGCTTGCTTGAAAAGGTTATTTGTTGTTTCTTCCATGATATAACTGGGGATCATTTTATTTTAGAAGGATTATTAAATATTCATATATTACTCAAATATTGTGAGACCCAAATTTCTTTATTATTTAAACCGATGGATAATTTTTAATTATCAGCATTTGATCGGAGGTGATGGGTGGTTTTAAACCTACCTAGGTTCTTCGATGAGAACCACTACTATCATGATAGTGAAAATTGTATCTTCTTAATTTCCAATCCTTTTCCCCAATGCAAAATGGAATTTTTCGATATTTGTTTTTGTTTTTCTAAAAGAATCTATAAGCCATTGTACCATTTCTGCAAAATCAAATAACCCACCTAGACACTTAATTATGATAAGAGGTATCTATAGCTCATCCTATAGATTTTCATCATTGAGTTCTAGTAATTGTTCCTATGAGAGAGGGATGATGAGTGAATATGTTAGACATTTCCATCTGGTTATGAAGTCAGACACCCCCTCAATTAATCACTGTTTTTAGTTCATCGAGTCAATGATTGTCATTTTACCTTACATGGAACTGAACTGATAAAAGAATGGATGATTTAGGTCTTCTTATCTCACATTGGTACCTGCTAGAAGACAGTTGTACAAAAAAAATTTCATCCCTATTAGAGTTTGTAATAATAACATTGTCTTGGTTTCCTTCTTTTAATCATGAGTGCCCAATATCGGCCCACTTCAGGAAAAAAAATTTGTGATATGTTGTACAGGGTTGCATGTGATGTCAAAGGTAGAGAATGTCGGAATGATAAAATTTCATGGGGGGAAACTTCATCCCCTATTATAAATATGACTTAATAATAGTATTCATAGGTGTGCCTATCCCTTATATTGATTCTATTCATGTATCCAATGACTAGATGACGTTAATAATCACTGAGGGTAATGATGATAGAGTCTCTTCCCATATATATGTAGTGGGTGGGGGTTGATGAGTTGTCCCCTTATTCATCTCCTACTAATTCTCAATTTGTCTTAAGACTGAATGGTCACCCTAGAAAAGGAGTGGTTATCGCCGAAATGGAGGTAAGTCACAGTCATTTGCATTTCCTCATCTATTTAAACCAGCTACATTGATCCAAAATAGTCTAACTCATAGATACAGCTCCGGATGGACGATCAAAAATGGGAGGATGAATATTCTTCTCTATCTGGATAAGATATCCAGTGGGAATATTTCATCATAGTAGGTCCTTATTGAGTGGTCAGAGAATTTTTATCTCACTCACATATTATGACAATTGTTTTCCCATGTATAGATCCTAAAATATTAGTTTTTGTAATTGGTATATAGCCACACCTTTCCCCATTTCATTGATTGTGTTCTATCAGAGATGTGTCAATTCGATATTTGGAGGTTCCATATTTTAGATCCCTATATGGTTTTAGGTGAGGTATACCTCATTTGGTGAATTCAAATCACCCCCTCTCATGGTATGAATTCTATGTTACAACACTCTTTATTCTCAGCGTGATCCATCATATCTATATTGTTAATTTTGGTTACATTCACATAGTAATATTGAGCCATGGTGGTTCTTCCATTAATTTTTATGCAATAGACATATTCTACACTACCTTCATCGGGGTTAGTATTTGAAAACCCAGTCACATCAGGATATTTTGGATTATGAATTCAGAGGGTCTAATTACCTTCCCCATATTCTCTTCCCATCTTAGTCTATGATTATTATCTTTCAGGGCGTTTCTAGTCTTTTTTTTAAATATGTCCTGAATTTTAGAGTTTTCTCTTGCAGTGGGAGGAATATATGGAATGAATACCATCAATATCCACCACCAAACATGGATAAAACCAATTCTCTTTATGGTGGTGATGATGATGAAAGTTACCCTAGCCTATGGGATGGGGGTTAGTCAGGGCCACAATTGGTATTGATTTATCTTACTTCTAAAGATCCAATTATCCCAGTTGGGAACTTGACGACTCCTTGGATGGACATTGAGGTTTAAATTCCCCCATCCCAGTGGTTTTGGGTTGATCTAGAGTCACTATTGATTTCCCAAGCACCATATTACTGGGTGATGAACCTGGTGATGATGATTGAGATTAAAATTTTCTAAGCATATTAGGCTCGGGTTTGCTTTCAGATACTACTGAAGTTTTTCGAATCCTCTTGGTAATTGAAAATATGATAGGTGGAGGCAATGGTAGATATTACCCTAGCCTAGAGATATGGATCCACAACTATAAAAGTTCTATGGAAACTGAAAATGTGTCCCATTTGATATAGCATAACTATGCTCGCATAGGACCTGGGGGTGATGACAACCTGTGATGTGAATCATTCTTCACAGGAAGTTGTCTAGTTTTTCTTAACATCGACTTCCATGTCTGAAATGAATCTTGATTACATTTAGGGTCTATGTTCAATGATCATCATGCCATCCACTCCCTCTATTCATGACTTATTTTTATCTTTTATGTCAGGATATTCTATTGTTGTGACCGATTAGATCTCACATTATCTATTCTTCTAATTTCTCTACAGTATTTGACCTTATAATATTTCAAATATTTTGTTTTTTCTATTCCGGAGACATAGTGAAGTGAAATATTCCATATTCCGGCCATCATTGGATTTGAACAGCTGGAGATGCTTGGGAAATCATTCGGTGGTTGGTTTTCATACTGTATTGATAAAAACTATGTTGTCATTTGTCACGCTCTTCCACTCCATGGTTTCGAGCTATAGAAAAGGCAACCATATCTAGCTTACAATAAACAATATTATTGAGATGGAGGTTATACTCATGTAATATATAGGTGAGATGTCTAGCCTTTAGTATCGGAGGAGTTTGCCACATATTTTTTCATAAATAAGGCATGCACTCCACCTTTATCTCATATGGGACCTCATGGTCTGATGTAAAACAGGGTAAGAACATGAGGGGAGGATGTCTTTTGTCAACTCTCTCCATATTTCAATGTCAACCTTCTATTCATCTTAATTACATGCATCCATCTAATTCAAACATAGATGATTGTTCTTAGGGTAACCTAATTACCTGAGTGGATTGTTACTATATGATGATGGGGAAATATATGTTGTTGAACCAATGTTTTGAGAACCTCTCAATATGATGGATTTTAATTTTCAACACCTCTGTATAGGAAGGTGTGTAGGAAAGGGGATGATTTTATTATCATAGGTAGATAAAATTATGGGGAGGATCTCCATGGTAAATTTTATGAATCGATTTCATGTGATCCATATCCATACTACCACAAAAAAGACTATTGTGGTAATGATAATCTTTTACATCAGTTCAAGAGTTGATGGACCCTTGGGGTGTTGAGAATATATCATGAACAACCTCTATGACACTGGCATTGAGTAAATTAGGAATATGGGTCTCATATTTAATCTTGGATAGAACATACCAGCCATCCTTTTGTAATTTTTCAAAGATATGACCCTTCTATATGATGATTTCAAGACCAAGTTTATAACCATATAATGTTGCGAGAATATGTGCTCATTGTTGAGAAGCTGCTAGAATATGCTAATGACATTCCATATTATTGATATTAATATGATCATATCCCAAGGTAGGTTCCAATATCACTTGGTAAGTCTATGTTAGAATGGGTGTATGATCTTGTTCCTAAAATATCGAAATATGTGGATTGTCTTTTCGGGCATGGTTATTAGCCTACGATGAGGCATGTATACCACTCACCTTGTGAGCCCCGGTTGGCATAGGATTATCATCCTTATTCGAATATTAATTCCCACTAGAATATATTGAATAACCTTTAAAATGGGAAAGGGGATATGTTCATCCTCCATTATTGCCTCAAAATTATGCTATTGAAGTCTTTTGTCGATAGAAGTAGGTATATATGCTTGGATTTTATTATTTTATAGAATATACCATGATGATTACTTAATAGGAATATAAATACCTTTCCTGAGGCATGTTTCATTCTGAAATTGTTATCCCCCGCCAAGATAGGGATATGACCTGATCCTGGAAACATGAATTATTCCACCGGTCTTCTTGGAATTTAATGTGATCCTTTCCTGAGGCCTGGGCCCCTATCACTTTGTTAGCCCTCATGAGAACGAGTATATGAGCCTGATTCAAGGATTTTGCAACTTTCAACTGTTCATTTTCATTAGGCATGTTCCCATATCCCGAAGCTTATTTTTCCCTCATCTGGTGATCCTTGGTTGGAATGGGAATATGATCTTGGTCTATTGCCTCATACATTAAAAGAATATGTTGTTAATTTTATTAGATGGTTGCAAGAATGCTTGTTTTCTCTATGGAAACTACATTTTCATAATGATCAGCGTATTGAGGTACATTGTCTATAGGGATAAGAATATAAACATGTACATATATTTTTACCCATGAGGGAATATTCCATTGGATATCTTCATCTATTACTAAAATGAATTGGCATTTTAATAAAGTGTGTGTTGTGATATAAGCCCACGCTTTTTCTTTTTCCACTATGTACTAGAATATATCTTCGATGGAAGTAGAGATATTTTTCTACTTCTATCCTCCTTGTGCCACAAGAATATTCTAATGGGATTCTATCATGGGGGTTACAGATATGCACCTCCCTCATGTATGCTTTAGAATATTCTAGCAGACTTGTTCCATAAGAGTAGAGATATGTGAATGCTTGTTTGTTTCTACTAAAATATGCATGCATGCATTTTATGTGGTAGTGGGAATATGATCCCTCTCTTGGATTTCGTGGGCCTTCCTCACCCGATGAGTCTTCCTTGTTTCCTATGCATGGGAATCAGAGGTGTCATTGTGTTCGTTGTACCCTCAGCAGGTGACTGGTGGGTACCAATGGGATGGTAATCATGATAGCGGTTGACATGATCCCTCCTCAGAGGCCCTTGAACAGGATGGGAGTAGTATTTTACTCCACATTACACCTTCATCAGATATTAGATTTGGTGGTTTTTACGCTCCATGGATAAGCTCTCGAAGCCCTTGAATGTGGCGATGATGGACAGTCACTTCGCTACATCTTTCCATGGATGTTGCTGAATCATCAGGTTCTATACATGGAGACCCCCTAGGGTAGATTATTGGGTTGATATTGTACCACATCAGTGTTATTCTAGGACCATTATGTTGAGAACCTTATGTGGATGTTGTCGGTAAGGGGAGATCATTTTTTAACATGTGGGGGGTGCATCCACTAGTGATTTTCTAAAATGGATGTTGGATGATGTAGACATTATATTTGATCAGGAATATGTAAATGATATGATTATATGTCTTCATGTAGACTGTAAGGAAGAATGTTACAGATTATAGCAATATCATAGGCTTGAGGGGAATTTAATCAGATGTTCATGGTTAACATAATTTTCATTTTTTTCTCGATATGGCCATTCTGCTAACATGGAATAGTAAAATTGTAAATGGACTTATTTCAAGGGAACCCCAGTTATATAGGATCAATTGTAAGATATATGTCAGCCATATCATCATTATTTAATATTCCAAAAAAGTGACATGACACATGGTAAGCCGACTATCTTTATTTTTTAGGTTTTTATGTAGGGGTCATTTGTATAATTGAGTAGGTAGAAAAAAAATCGAATCACACATGATTAATTGGTTATTATATTATTTAGTATACTCACATCAGTTTCACTATTTTTTCATATATCATGCAAAAAAATGTCTAGATGGATAATATCCCAATAATTTTTTATTAGAGAGATTCATGTTGGGTAAACTATTTTTGTTTCATCATGAATGACACAACTAATAGCCCTTATTTATTTGGATTCAGTTTGGACCCATGATCAATTATGGGGGGTTCATTTTGTGTAATATCATTAACATCAGGTCACCATATTTATTCATAATGAAAACACCCAAAAATTATTCCTTCCATAGCTTTCTAAAGAAATAATTTCCAAATTCCTGTGTTCAATTGGGGTTTTAGACCCAATAAAGCTTATGGTCTAGCATTGGGGAGAGGATGGGAGGTCGGGCTTATCACGCCCTCTTGGGGGAATTTTTTCCTACCCCAAGAATCTCTTATAGATTTATGATATATTCATGAATCTCTTCCTAATCTCAATATGGGACCGACCACCCTAAAAATGATCATAGGTTAACCCTCTTTATGTAAAAAGAAGAGGACCTGATTATTGAATTCATCTATATATCTAAGGTTATTTATCCATTTCTTTTTATTGGGAATATGCGTATTTGATGAATTCATATAACCCGGAGCACGATAACTTTCTTCCATGAAGTGAGGTATTTAATAATCTGAGGAGGGTATTGATCTATTATAAGGAATATTATGTCTCATGTTTATTGCATAAATGAAAACCCATATAGATTGTTAAACCCCTGATAGTTTAAGATCATGTGAGTGAATATATGTGTAGGAATTTATGAATCGAATATTCAGGGTTCTTCCGGAAGGATACATCCTTTGTGTCCGGGTTATTGTAGATATTTGATATGTCATAGTTTAATTGGTTTCATTGTCCACTGATTGATGTTATCGAATGACCATCCAATTGGAATGAATGGGTCATAATGGTTGGGATGTAAGATAAATGGGGGAATAACACATATGTGTATTCCCATTTGATCTAGGGACTTATGAAGGCATCATATGCGTCGTAGTTATTGTAACAATCTGTGTTCTCATATTTCATATGGTTATAGATTATACAGTGAGGTTACCTCTATATGCATATCATATCATATCATTCCACTAATCGAAGCATATGTGATGAGGTTTCCCTTTCCTTTTAAAAGGTTTATGGTTCGAATAATAGGACCATTGCAACTCCCTAATCCCACATTTTCCACACATGGTGTGAGAGATAATGGATAGAAAGTAATAAGTCTCATTGTATATGGATGATGGAATTATGCACCGAGACATCTCTTTTGAGGTTAAAATAGAGACTTAGACTCAGACATGCACCATACATATATTGGCAATGGAATTAATCAGAGTCATATTAGATCAGGGAATCAGGGAATAGACATTTAAATTTCCCTGTTATGTTATACATATCATATTATTCTACTATTTAGGGAATAGACAATGACGATAGACAAATTCTTCATGTCATGGGATGACCGATTGACATGGAATTCATGTCAACCTAATATGCATTAATTTCCCACCAATCATTACTTGATTTTCTACTTGTCTTATCAGAGGATATCTACCTAACATTTCTAATGGTAATTAAATGATCCATTTTACATGTTTGAGAGAATTCAGATATCAAGGACGGAAAGTATAAAAGTTTTTTCATTATCAAGTTTGAGTTATCTAGAGGACATTTCAAAGCCTAGTTATATTTCCATGGAATCCATCACATAATCATGTATAGCATGCATAGAGTGTGTTTCATGATCCATCTGACATGCCTTAGGGTCATCGAGAACGAGGGTTGAAACACTTGAAGGGCATCACGATATCTGAATTTAATTCCCAGAATGTGTTGTGAGAGCCATTGACATGCACAAATTCTACCTAGAGACTCATGTAATGTAAAATGGTGTCGATATATGAGTCATAAGTCATGTATGAAGGACACTGTAAGGTTTGGATGGTGAGGTTGGAGGGCTTTGTGAAATAAGGGAGGCATGCGAGGGAGAACCATTTCACGATCTTTGACTTATCGAAAGGATTTCACATGATCTAAATAGTATACCCAGGACCGCCATGATATTTGAGTGACTAGTCATAGTGATTTCACATGGTCTATCTTGTTCATGCGAAGAACAAGAGGATCAACATATATGTTTTCCACTTAATTCTCTTTCCATCAGTCACTATTTTAGGCTTTTGTTAGCAATGCCATCTATTTTTTAATTGTTGGCATGTTTCATGTATCACATTATTTAGAAGATCTGTAAGATATCTTTCATGTGTCCTTCCAGATGTCCATTGTGTGATATTTATGTTATCGTGATAATTTATTCATGAATGTTTCATGATAACTCTAGTGTTCCCTAGATCTTACCTGATGGGAATATTTTTTTGTCATGATTTTAGTCGCTCTAGGAAACCCACTTTAACACCGGTATGTGATTTCAAGAGTTCACCCATTTGTATGAATTTGGTGATCATGATGAAATTTTTATGTTGTCTTGGGTGATTTGTGGATCTTTCCACCATAGTTGTTCATTAATTTTGGGGCCGTGTATCCAATGAATATAGGATAGAGTCAGTGGAGAGACTTAGAATCATGAATCATAATGAGGGATGATTGTAGATCACTCTGGGGACATCACATGCCTTTAATATTCTATGATAACACTTTGTTAACGTTCCATTTAATATATTTATACCAAATAATAGGGTCTTTTTTTCTCACGTAGACATTCCTAGGGACTTTGATATTTATAGGTTTACATGTCTAGGTTACTTTACGTGATTTGGATGCACATTTATGTACCTTCATGTGATTTTATGTGACTCTTCTTGGACAGTCTTTGATAAAAGAATGGATTTTCATTGTATATTCATGAAACCATATTTTAGACATCCTTGGTGCATCGCCTAGGTTTCACAACTGCATGAGGATCATGACTACACCCATTTTTATTTTTTTTTATTTCAAAAAGGTTAGGGATCATATGAGGATGAATGAAGGTTATAGAATACAATCACTCTACTTATTGGTGATTCATCGCGTGACCAAACTAATGTCCTATGAGATGGGTGACCACATCACAAATAATACCATTTTTTAAATGGGGGGAACGAGGCTTCATGGGAATTTCTAAGGTCTTTAAAATGATGAGGATGATGTACCAATGGGATTTAACAAGATTTTGTGTACATGTTTTTGGGTTATTTCGGTGACTTTTTACTCCCCTTGGGTGTCTCTCAAGATTTTTATAACCACAATAGGCTCCCTCCTTCTTCATTGTCTATTTCTATTTTTTTTACCATGTACATGTGTTTCAAGAGGTTTCTTTGATGTTATCGAAGACAACCATTCCCCTATCCATGATGAAATTTATGATTTTTATTATTGAAAGAGGCTACCATATTTTTTATTATTATCTATTTTGTAATGATTTTAGTATGGTTTTCTATGACTCTTACAATTTATAATTCACGTGTCCTGGGGTTTATTGCTTGGAAGGTTGATTGAGATGGATAATTGTTTATGGAGAATTTGTGAGAGTATAAAAAAAATTCAAAATCATTTTCTTTGGATCTACCACAAGTTAGGAATTATGCATGGTCATCTGCATAACCCTCTACAGGTCATGTGATCATGTCTATCATAGGGATTCATGTGATTCAAATTATCATTAAAACCTTATTCTTCCTTTTCATTATGAGGAAAATAATTTCCATATTCAGTTATTTTATAATTTTTTATTTTTTTATGGTCATTTAGTGGGAATCGATTTTTTTTATGTGGTATGTTTTTTATTTTACAATCTAATTGTTTATCAGGATTGTTTGCGATTAAGAATCCAATAATGAAATATTGATATCTAGATATCATAATTATCATTAAAATTTATTTACCATAGTTATTCATTAAATATTTATGTAAATGGTCCATTTTAATATAATTTTTACTTAAAACATATGAGAAATAATTTTAAGAAAATATGACATTATTTATCTCTTCAGTCAAAAATATGTTTTCTTCAATAACCATGTATTCTAAAAAATTTTCAATGTGTTTTATGTTTTATAAATTTTATTTATTTCCAAAAAGGATAGGTTATTTTCCTAAAAAATTATTTTAAATTATTTTTTAATCTTCTTTTAAAAAATTTAAAGGTTATTTTTAATGAGAATTATTTTTAAATTTTATTACCTTTTAAAAAATTATCTTTAATGAAAATATATTTTCCACCATAAATGTTTCCAGTTATCTTTCAAAATAAGTTTCAATTTAGGATGAAAACCTTTGATGATAATTATTCATTATTAGGGTTGTGATCTAAGGATAACATTATTATTCTTTCTCTAAATGGTTTATATATATGATGAAGAGATTTATA
Organism: Viscum album; assembly: GCA_963277665.1. Classification (NCBI taxonomy): domain Eukaryota; kingdom Viridiplantae; phylum Streptophyta; class Magnoliopsida; order Santalales; family Viscaceae; genus Viscum; species Viscum album. Next base: position 1,150,430,186 of record OY728148.1, read on the forward strand.
TGAAACATTTTTCTCTTCTATAGGTTACAACATAATAAAATCCTTATGAAACTCAATTCTTGTATCAGTAGTTGTTCCATAATGAAATGATTAAAGGAATATTAAATCCATCTCTTTTCTTGTGGTTTGATAAACTAAAATGTTTATGAAAAACATTTCCTTTCATGGGTATGATATGATGAATATTATATGATCTTCTATCAATCATATAAATGATTTTCATTATGTGATGGGTTGGCCATATATATTCCACCAATGGATTGGGTAAATATAGATACATAATGAGTAAATATGTTATGAATATACCTCATTACATGTTAGAAATGTTATGTGTGAACCTAATTACATATTCTCAGTGTTATACATGAACCTGATTATATGTTCACATAGTTATTCATGAACCTTATTACATGTTCCCAATGATATGGGTGATCCTGATTACATATTCAGAGTGTTATGTCTAGACCAATCTTTTGTGTTCGTAATGTTATGTGTGTATTTGGTTTCATGTCCAAAATTTTATTTGGGGGCCTGATTCCATTTCATTAACATAATGAGTGACCTTGTTTCTATTTATACATGTTCACAATGTTATAATTTGACATGTAAACCATAATTCTATGTTTCATGCCAATGGTATGCAATCATGGCTCATGTTATTTGATTTCATTATGATTCATTTCTTATGAACATGCAATCATTATGTTATTACTCAATATTATGATCATTTATATACATTTCATGTTTTTAAAATGTTATGCTCATGTCACCATACCCTTATGTTCACAATATGATAAAATATATCTATTTTTTCATTAATGACAATCTATGCTCACCATTTCATAATTTTTCATTCCCAAATTTATGAATATTGTTTTTTAGTTGGTTATGTCTGTGAAATGTACTAAATGGAAGGTTCTTCTTCAAATACATTGAAGATATTTCACCAAATTAGATGATTGTGTACCTAGGCTCCAAAGAAACTAAACTATTATGATCCTCATGAATGTGTTTCTATAATGTATAAAATATCTATAAAAAATATGTAATATATATGTATGAGAATCAAACGTGATATAGTGTATCATTCCATTGGTATGAAAATAACATTGAACGTGTGATTTTTATGATAATTGGAACTTTTAAAACAACTTTCCATCATCTTATATAATAATAATATTTCTTAAAATAGTTAAGAAAAATTCCTAACCACATCAAGTAACTTCAAAGAAAAACATTATTTAACATCTTTCAACATGTAATTTCTCACCAATTTAAAAAATTCTTTACTAAAAAACATATTGTATACTAATACAAAACACTATTAAGAGAACATCAAAAATGATCTTCATAATGAGTTTTTTCCAACTATTTGTGGAAAATTCCACTCATGGTTGGGTGTTAATACCTATTTTAGTTCTACTTGAGTTTATTATCTATTTTTAGTAATATTTTATCAAAATTTAGGATCTAATATGATACCCATTTTTGGAAATTACTACTCATATAGATTCATTGACATACCTCACATGTCAATCTATCAACCCCATGCTTATTAAGCATGGTCACATTGGTGAGAAATTTTAGCCGAATAATGAATTCATTTAATAATAATCATCCTCATCATAAGGATTATTGGTATCCACATTTATAACCATTCACCCCTTAAATGAGTAGATGCATCTGACAGTTCACTTTAAAAAAATATCTCTCACAACCATCAACAACCTTAATATATTACTACCCATCACTCACATAGTGCATCAATCCCTACACTGCCATATTTTTAAATACCATCTATATTATGATTGGTGTGAAATAGATCCCCCAAAATCCACTTAATTTTGTTCTTTATCTTATCAAAATGATCCTTCCTAGACCTCTACTATTTCCCTAAAATGATTATTGGTCTCATGTGCTCTTGGGAAATGAATGTGATTCTCAAACTACCTCAATCCTCGATATCATAGGGAAGACTCAACCATTTCCTCATCAATATCATGCCAAATTGTTCATGTCCTGGAAGATGGTGGATTTATTTTATTCCTCAACTGGCATAATTCCTTTAACATATCTCAAAACATTGAGCCCTATAAATGGAATTTGTTCATTAATTGATGATAATAAATATGATCTATTGTTACCTCTTATTAGTGTAGTGACATTATGATCTCGATGATGGATATGATGGTTATTATATCTTTGCTCATTCTATATCTACCAATTAATATGTTTTGTGTTATATTACAATCATTCCATAAAAAAGATTTTTTCTTTCAATTGTTAATCCGTTACAAAAAACAACATTAATTCCCTCTAATATAAGTACCACAATATTAATATTTCCCTATAAATATTCATGGGATAAAATAATATAATTATTAGAATATTTATTTTAAATAAAAAAAATCAGGAAATTTATTTAATACTCATTGAAAACAACTTATAAACACTAGTGTTGCGTGAAATATAATCTAATATGGCATTCACAAATCTTCAGAAGAGGATAAATGTGCTTTCTCCCCTTCATTTTTATGAATAACCCTTAACGGGTGGAGTATAATTTTATTCCAGTTATTTCAATTAACTTATTGGATACCGATTCGTTGATTAGACTATAAATTACAAGTTTTAATGTTCTCAAATAAATTTTAATTTGTTATATATGGATTTTTTGTTTTGTGTTAGGAATCATTATTTTTTGATCCATGGAAAAATTTCATAATAGTTAGATCTATGAAAATATATATGAGTAGGATAGTCAACCCTAAATCCAGAAATGTTACCATGATTTAGAAAGAGTTCAAATTTGATAACTAATCACATGACCATAAGCATAATAAATTGACCCCATGATGGGTTCGGTTGACCGCATAAATCCTCTTAGAACATTGCTGAATTTTCACAACATTTTGATGTGACTGGATGGTAAATTGATTACCCATGTGAACTTATGAACAAAAATGATGGATGTATCACTATATCCCAATTTTATTTTAAAAATAATATATACAACATATGACCAATAATATTCACCAAAAGATAATATGGATATACCACTTGGTATATCCTTTACATTATAATAAAAACACTTTGTATGAGAAAAACCGCACATTGATTCCAACATAATACATGAAGATTTTAAAAAACAATAAGTTGGAGTATAATTTTTTGTTAATTATTGGAGTGATCACATGTAATTTGAGTGAGTTCATGATCAATAAATGTTATTTTACATTTTATGGATCAACTGCATGAATTTATAAGAGTTTTGTCCTCATAAATTCCATGAAGTGTTCATGATACCATAAAGAATATGATGTTTGACATATCAAGAGACCTAGTACAACGTGGTATTATATTTTAGTAATACATATTCAATCCACATTTAATGAATAATTAAATGATACATTAGAAGAGTTTAAGACACATTTATTTCATGCTAACTAAAATATTTGATGTGATGTTTTCCTAATGGATATATTTAGAGGAATATTTTTAAAAAGAAAACTAAAGATTGTGGAAAAAAGTTTTTTTTCAAGTGTCAAAATACATTAACCAATAATACTTTATAAAAAACTCGACACTCTATTTTCATCTAAATTTAATTTCATAATATGAGAACCCTCTTTAGTCTTCTTATCTTATATTTGAACGAAAGGAATACATCATGAGGAGAATATAAATATTCAAAACACGTGAACTTTGATCTTATGTTTCATCAAATATTAATTCCTCCCTCTCTATATTTTTATTACATTTGAGTTGTGGTGGATATTTATTTATAAATATATTAAATATAATACTTCTATATACCATAGATGATAAGAAAGATAATATTATTTTATTTATATCATACTTGTACTCCCTCAAAAAATGTGGAAAAATCATGGTGATATCCATGATATCCTTGTATGTTATTTTACTATTTATACCCATTATATGTTGTGGATTGGTTTATTATTTAATAAAAATTCTTCGATTTTTTTATTGTCATGTGGAGAGGATTAGGTGTTAACTTTTTTATAAACCACTTATTTTTTAAATTTTAATTTGATCATCAAAATTTTTCTAAAAAAAATTTTAGAACTCATTTTGAAATCTCTTTTATAAAAATTTACATTGAAATGTACATATTATAACTGATATATATTTTTGTTTAATTTATGTATACGCTTAATCAAAACATAGTTAAGATAACATATTTAATTCTTTTGAAATTACATCAACATACCAAAAACCATCAAATTATCAGACACGACTCTTATCGCATGAATAATATCAGGGTTTGTGATCATATGGGTCCTTCTAGTGCCACCGGTAGCTTCCCTCTCCGCGTTAGACAGTTGAGAATACATTTATGTTAGGCCCTAAATTCATAAAGGGACCTGCATGATGGAATGGGGTTTCAGCACGTAAAACAATCTATTCCATGCAAGATGATCCTAGTTCACAGAAAAAAATACTGCTATGTCTGATGGGTGCAAGATATGACAGAAGTGGGAAATAGTCAATGGGTTTTCACAAAACTCAGAAAAATTGTGAATCCTTTAACACATAAATGAAGATATTTCGCGCATGAGAGAAAAGTCTCTTGTCGTATGGAAAATTAAAAGTAGGGACCCTCCCCCCTGGCATATTTTTAAGTACAGATCAGCACTTTCACACACATGAATGTGGTTTGTGCGCCGAATGATCATTTTTAAACACACCAACTATCAAGAACTCTACTTCTCAGTGTGACCCTAAGAATATATCCTTTGGGTCCCCCTTCAGTTCTGATTAAAAGGGGGGAATTAGTTGGTGCTGAATTTAGGATAAGGCTATAAACAGACATTATTGAGCAAACCAACGTCATATTTTGAATTCGTGGACAATCCAGAGATTCCCAAGGGAGGTGCAAGAAATGCTTAGGGATCACATGCAAGATTGAAAACTGTGCACCATATCTTCTGCCATAACGCGGCGTCAAATGGTATTTTTCATAGAGATATTTCGAAAAACATCCAAGACAGCAGTGCGTAAGAAAATTATCAAGTGTGAAAGACTCAAAAACATGAAAAATGTCTTCGGTGCCAAATCATGCCATCCAAACTCTAGGTTACCCCAACACCATAAAACTGGGAAACCTTTTACTCAGAGGTAGAGGGGAGTGAGAAGGCACTAGTTCCCATCACCTTCACAACCCTCTCTGGACTTATCTCTTATGTTATTATCACAATTTAGCATCATATATTGGGGATGAAATTTATTGAAAGTTTAAAATCCTACAACTCAGACGGTGAGGATTCACTCCACAAACATAATACATACATAACTGGAGGATATTTAGCCTTGGTGAAGGGAATGCACCAAAAATTCTATACGGAGATGTGGTTTTGGATTGATCCATTAAGGGCCACACATTATCATGGCTATATGATTAATCCATATCCATTAGAGTTCCTATGCGAAGAAGCATATGAAAAATCAATGCAACATGAAGCGCCACTCAAAGGACCTTGAAATCACTTAATTCAAACCTGGAGGGTTGTGTAGGAGAAATATGTGCAAGACAGAAGTGTCTCACTTAAGAGGTTCTTGGACATGGTGACTTAGGGTAAGGACAACACATAGATAACACAAGGATGGGTTCACACAAGATTTAATGGGTGCGTTCAAGATGATGGTTAGCAAGAAAAATTGGGTGGTTGTGTATAAAACGAGTGGATGCGCGCAAGGGGAAACTCTGCATGCAAAATTGACACGACATAAGGGAACACTTGCATGCAAGATGAATATTTTACACAGAAGTTCCTTAAGGTAAATGGAAATGGGAAATGATCATGCCCTAGTGGGCCTACACGAAGTAGGACCCCTGAGAAAACTATCGTGCAAGATCCAGTACCTTAAGGCCATTTCTTTCACACGATCATAGAAGGGCTGTCTTTCGCTTAGTAAATCTTTGGTTTGTCTTCTACAACAATCCCATGAAGTGCGGGGGTACATTTTTATTTATAGCTGAAAAATTTTGTATAGGTGCTCATGTTTCATTTTGACGTCACATTAGGCACGGAAGATCTTGCACTCATTTTTAAATATTTTTCACATGCCAATTTTCATTCACACCGTTGACATGGCTGGTATTCGGATGGTCACCATATAAGATTACATTTGATATCAATTCGGGCATTTAGGATATTCTTCACATTTTTCAATCTTGCATGTGATCCATAAACCATGCACACAACTGCCTTAGGTATATTGGGATTTTACATTGATTCAAAATATGTCGTTAGTTTGCTCGATAATGTATGTTCATTGCCTTATCTGAAATTTGGCACCAACAAATGCCCCCATGTCCAAATCAAAGTTGAATAGGGACCCAAATGATGGATTTTTAGGTTCATGCAGAGAAGTAGAGTGCATGATGGCTGGTTCACACAAAATTGGTCATTTGGCATACAAACCACTTTTTTCGCGTGAAAGTGTCGATCCATACCTATAAGTACTCTTGGGGGGGGTCCCCACATTGACTTTTCTAAATGAAAGACTACTTTTCTATCATGTGTGAAAGATATTCATTTTTTTGTGATAGTAATCGCATTTTTTATGAGTTTTCGTCATACCCATAGACTCTTTCACACCTCTTTCAATTCGTGTGTACACCTGATATAGCGGTATTTTTTTTCATGGCCTGGACTCATCTTGTGCATCGAAACCTCATTATTTCATCCAATTACCATTGTGAATTAAGGGAATTACATAAATTTATTCTCAATCAACTGATTCAATGTTATCTTAACTCTGTATTGATCAGGATTCAAATAGGATATTTTAACACACTAATTTAGAAACTCTTGTTGTAATAGTTAAAAAAACTGTTTATCAAAATTTAGAATTTTTTTCATAGTATTTTTAAATAAATTTTTTAATTAGAAACTTAATTCACTACCCTCTTGACCACTTAAATCCAATCATAATTATTTATCAATGGTTTCAATTTATTTCCTACTTTTTATCTAGTTTTAATAGTGATAATGTTTTTATTAAAAAGATATAAATTTTTATTTTTTTCATAATTTATATCATTATAGAAAACAATTGACTTGAGGAAAATAATAAAAATAATCCTACTTTATTTAATGATACTAACTATGCTTAGTAGGATATCAAAATTAAAATTGATATTCAAATTACAACTTTTAATATATAGACTATAATAATAGATCGGCAAAAAACTGACAATGTTCTAGAGCTAAATCGGGTGATTCCACTAAGATTACATATTATTATACGTGTAAAATTATGAATTATATATACTTTTCATTATAAGATGATTAATTTTATTTAATAACTCTAAGTGATATATCTTTTAATATTTTGGATACATTATATATGCCTTGGGAAGGTACATCTAATGTAAAAGAAATGTGTTTGAATACCTATACTATTATGTATGATACATTGATGATAGGGCCTAGGAATTTTATTTCTCATAAGCATATTTGGTGTAATGAGATTAAAAATATGATGCATACACTATGAATTGTTATTGGGGAAAGGTATAATGTTCGAGAGATTCTAAGAGACTTACCTAAAAATTAGGAGATTCCCAATTCTATCCATTGGAGTAATATGTGATTTTAGCAATCTTCTAATAAAGTATCTAATAAAAATAGTTCATTCATTAAGAAGAACCTAATGTAAAAGATGAATATGTTTATGATAATAATTCATTTAACATTACAACCCGAGTCAAATAGGCCAGTAAACTATGTCATCCTTTCATGTGGTGGCGGAAAATAAATCTATCAAAAACTTTTATTATACATAAGGATAACTAAAAATACAAAATGGAATAAAATAAAAAGGGAAAGAAGATAAAACATTGAAAATATGATAAACCATATAAAAAGGACAAGCCTGGACAACAAGTCTCCATGTAACAATACATCACCTCTAAAAAATCCTAAAATGAAATAGCAATGTAAAGAGAATTATGTATTCTACATAATGATCTTCCCTTTACCAAAATCCTACAAAACAACTAGCCTCCCACAGGTAGATGCAGTGAGTGAGAAATAGATACCAATTGGATACCACCAAAAGAATCTATACAATTTGTAAAAAAATAAATTCACATGTAGTATCTTTAATATATGTAGTTTTATATGTAGTTTTATAAATAATAATTTCTTCAAACAATCCATGAATTTTCAAAAATTACATTCTATATTTCCAAATATAGAAAAAAATGGGTAACAATACTGAAAAAAAAAATCTACCTACCATCCAGGCATCTAACCAAGGGACAATACATAATAGACACTCACAAGATAAAAAATGCATATAATTGTATCCAACTAACATCATGTCCAGACATAGACCATCAACTTACAAGAGTTTAACTCTTAATGGTTTCAGAAACACTAATTCTACTTGTGTGTATTTTAAAATGTACCCATGGTTATCATTGTGAATGTTTTTCACATTATGTGTCAAAAAACAAGTTCTCATTTTATAAAACAATTTCATATCTAAACCAGTCTACTTTAGGGTTTGAAATTCCATTTTCCATTTCAATTAAAGGAAATTATGATTTCAAGGAATAGAACCCCTTTAAAACAATAACCCATTCCCTTTTAAATTTTTACCACGAAATTCCATTTAAAATACCAAGGAACCAATAAGAACTATAAAAATTCAAGAAGTTTAAACAATTGAATAAATACAGCTACCTCAAGAGTGTATAAATCCAAACCACTGTTGCCAATAAGGATTGGAAACCAAAATATCTTCCTTCAGAAGACAAGGAACAACCAAAGACTGAAAATTAATGATGGAAATAAATCAAATGTCATTGCTAATACCTATAGAAAAGGTGTCATAACCACAAATGAGGGAGAAATCAAGAGGAAGGATTTCCTAGAGCGATGAAGTGTCTAACCCTGTTGATCAATCGCTGAACAAATTGTTCTCGACAAAAGGAAGACACCCAGAATAACCTTGGTTAAGATCTCTACATGAGTAGAGGAGATTAAAAAAACCAATGATCCATAAAACACCCAAAAAATTACCTAAAAAGCTGCAACATGGGGAATTAGAAAACATGTTCTATTTCATATGTCTTGAATCCCATTTAATTTTTGTTACACTAATGAAAGTATTACCATTTTAATTGAAAACATTATTTTAACATTACATGACATGTAACCCTTACAATACATATAAATTATAATGTTTTTAATTAAACTCATGGTATGTTTTTGGTGTCCAATACACATTGTGTAATCCCATTACACATCATGTAATTTCACCAAAATAAGATAAAACTGCAGGTTCATGCAAAAAAACCTAAAAATATATCAATTCATGAATACATGTATCCTCCCAATTGAAGGTCAAAAATACAAAATCATTGAGAAATGGAAAAATAAAATAAAATATCTAAAAATATCTGATAGAAAGGTAAGGTCTTGTGAGAATATCTACATCATAAAATACTTTTGTCCTCGCAAATATTTCAAGATCACAGATCCAAAAACAAAAAAAATAAGGCCATTACTGCCACATCAAGGAATCACGCAGCCACATCTCATGGATATCCTATATTAACTTCCATAGTACCTGAAATAGGGGAATGATTTTAACATTTGGTACCTTATCCTAGAGATCCATAATCTTAACTAGCTACTCAACAAAAGTGGTATCATGTTCTAGAAAAATAGAATCCCATATAATCACATGGGATGGTTCTAGTTTATACCTCCTCAACTGGGAAACATAAAAATAATCATTCATAGTTTTCAAGATAGATGGTAATAGAAACTATTAAGATAACATCCCCAGTCAATCAATGATTTCAATGGAGAGCACAAACCATGGTACCAACATACCCTACATTCACAATAGATGATTTCTCATGTTAGGTGAAACTCAAAGAAAGACCCAATCACCAAACTCAAATTCTAGTGGCTGAAAAGGATTGTTCATATAAGATTCATGATTACTCTTCTCTATGATCAAACACCTTTGCATCAACTGTACAACCTCATTAAACTCTTAAACAACACTCTACCCAAGCATGGATCGCTCTCCCAACTATGCCCAGTGCATGGGATATTGACATGGCCACCAATAAAAAGCCTAAAAAGTTATCCATCTTGATATAAACCTGATAAATTGTGATATAATAAATCTATAATGGAAGAAAATTCCTATCCTAAGATTCTTTGAATTCATGATAACATTCTTAGAGCATATCCCTAAGAACCTGGATATCCCTCTCTGTCTATCCATTCATCTGTGGATGATACGTCATTCTCAATTTCATCTGGGAACCCATTTCCTTCTTCAATCCTTTGTAGAATATAGTTTTTATCTGAGAATATATATTGGAAACAATATTATATGGAACCCCATATATTATTAAAATCTCTTGTACATACAATACCCAAATCTATTCAACTTTATTTTTATGCTAAATTTGAAATAATTGGGTTTATTTAGGGATTTTGTCAATAATAACAAAAATAGAATCCTTTTGACATGGATTCTATAGTAAACCATTGAAAAACTCTATGTAAATATCATCCCACTTCTATACCCGAATGGGTAAATTCTATAAGAAACATGAAAGTATCTAGTGTTCCACCTTTTCCCTTTTATAAGTGATACACCCTGATACAAAATGTGAAAATGACCACCTCATCCCCATCCAACATTATCGATGTCTCAAATAATTTTACGTATTTTTTAGCCTGGGGTTTATGGACTAACATGATCGATGTCCACTATCCAAATGCTCCTATATTAAGTACAATATAAGAATAAAAATTCCCCAGATGATTAAATTTCCACTGGTAGACCAAGAAAACTCACATGACCTTTCCATACAATTTAGGATTTCTCCAAAGCATCAGCTCTCCATGTTTGTCTTCTTCTGAAGTCGTACTCACTCATAAAAATAGAAGTCAAATTTTATTGAATCCATGAACACCTGCACAAAAATATCCTCCATTACCAATATCATTTTAGAAAACAAACTAATTAGAGACCACTCTGCGACCAATTCCATCATGTATTTTTTTGTTAATATTCTATTAAACAAATTTTTACCAAATTCCCTTTCCCGGGGGTATACACAATATCAATGTCAATGGTATGAATATACTCAACCTATAATCTATATCACATGTTCAAATATCTCTGACTGAAAAATATTCTATAGGATGTGGTGATCATAATATACCAAAACCCACTCTCAAATGATGTAGTGACTGTACATTATGAGAACATGAAAAAATGATTCAAACTCAAGATCATGGGTAGGGTTGTTCTTTTCATGAGTGTGTAACTAGAATGATCTATATGCCACAACTTGTTTACTATGAATTAAGAATCATCCCAAGCCCATACTAGAAGAATCTCATAAAAAACCATAACCTAAACATTCTTCTGGAAGAGTTAAAACTGGGTTTAAATTAAACCTCGTCCTTACATCCATAAGAGATATATTAAACCTTTTATTCCATTGTAAATATATACCCTTAAGGGTTAATGATTTAATGGAAGATTTGATTTTGTATAGGACCTGAACAAGCCGTCTATGGTGACCTTCCAAACCCAAGAAGCTTTAGATATCAATAACATTTCTGGTAAGATCCCCATACATAAATTATGGTACCATTTCATGATCAACTAAGATACCCCTAACAAATATGAAATTATCCAGAAACATCGCAACCCAGATCAAATATTCAATCTGGGAAATATTTCCAAATTGAAAATTTTCCCTGAATGTTTGAATACAAATATCCCAATGGTCTCTATTCTACTACTCTAATTTGGTTTACACTAAGATATCATCAATTAATACAAAAGTAAAATGGTCCAAGAACTGATGGAAAATTCACTTTATGAAAGAAATGAATATTGGAAGAGTGTTAGTGAGTCTAAATGGATTGAAAAAATTGAAATTACTATATTAACTCTGAAATACTGCCTTGGGTATATTCTCGTCTCAGATTCTAAACTAGTAGTGACCTGACAATATGTAAACCATAGAAAGACAATATTACCCTCTCAGTAAATCAAACAGATCATAAATTTTTTGGTAAATGACACTTGTTATTAATAGTCATCCAATTAATCTTTTTATAGTCAACAAATGTTTAAAACTTATGTATTCTTTCTTCGAAAATAATACAATTGCATCCCTTGTTGACACAGTAGGATGAATAAATCCCTTCATCTCCAGGTCCTCAAGTTGGACATTACATTCTAATAAATCAATAGATGAAATTAAATAGGATGTAATATAAATAGGCATTCTTCCATGTAATAAATAAATATTTAAATCAACCACTCTATGTGAAGTAAGTGCATAAAAATAATATGAAAAACCATAGGGTACTCACACACAACAATGGGTAGATGAATGCCCAAGAATGAGTCATCTACATCGAGAATCATTTCTGAAAACTATCATAATATTAATCTAGAATAGGGAACAACTGACACTTCCCTTCTTGATCTAGAGTCCCAAATAACTATGGAAAATATGATTGACCCCATTGGTAGATAAGAAATGTACCCAACAACGATAATAGACTATCTTGGCTTTTAGGCTAGCCATCCAATCCATGCTAATAATCACGTAAAAATTTCCAATAGCATGCACTAAAAATCCCCAAACCATATCAAAGTCACCCATATCTAACTAATATGTGGGACATTTGAAACCATTTTTGGACCTCTTTCCCAAAGGCATGGAATGATAAAATGATAATTACATAAGTTCTGAATGAAACCACAACATTTCAACTATCATTGATGACATAAAATAATGATTATCCCCTGTACTAAACACATATATAACCATTGAAGATGAAATAAACAAAGTACCTATAACAATAGCTAACCCTTCTACAGATTCCTTGGCACACACTATGCCGCAAAAAGTTATATGAACATAACCAGTTAGACATACCCATTTCCCCGATAGTGATACCAACCACCCTTTAATGAATCAACATGAACCTATGAACCTTTTTTTAAATTGGGTCATACCTCACAACCTTGGGGAATCTTATCACATAAATAATTTATTTGGATAGATCTACCACAAATATGACATGTTCTAGGAGACTTTGTACAATAAGTCTCTGTATGAACACAACTTCAACACTAGTAAAAAATATCATGTTTCTACTGTCTAGAGGCCCATGAAACTGGTCCTTTAAAAAACTAACCACTCTTGAACATTCTTCTCTAACTAGAAGAAGAACGATGACTAACTACTAAACCCACTGATACCCTACCCAATCCTTTCCATCTAGCTATGCCTGCCTTAGAAAAATTTTCTTTTTTTGCTAACACTATAGTGGTCAGAAGGAACAATAGAAAAAGAAGTGAAAAAACATTTTCCCTACACCCCATTTTTAAACTATATTCCTTCATCTATTCATTCATGACAAGAACTTATGCCCGATGCACCAACTCAGTAAATTGGGTAGAGTACACTAGAATAGCATGCTCCCATATATCAAACATCAGAAACACCTACGTATTTTTCAAATGTAATATCTCAGAAAAAACTGGTAATTGAAAATAATATTGAACGAAGCCCAGGTAAGACCACCATGAAACATAGTTTTCATTGTAGAATTAATCCATCATCATCTAAGTCCTTCGAGAAAATTTTTTAAAACCCCCCTTAGGATTATTAGGAGTCCTAAAAAATTTAATGATCATATCTTTCCATTCAAGCCACTCCTAAAACTCAAGTGATCCTTTATCACCATGGATGAAAATTTGATGCCTCTTGGTAAGTACCTATTAATGATCCACTACCCATACTAGGTTCATGAAGCCCCCTGAACATAGAGTCTACATTGTATAGATCACTTATTCAACTAATGAATGGTCCATTAGAGGATATGCCTAGAGAACCTACGTTACGACTTCATGTTTTATTTTCGGAAGAGCTCTTATAGGAGGAATTTTATGTTATACACAATACAATAGAAAATTGTACATTAGAAAAATTCCAAACCCTTGAACTGTACACAAGAATCCAAAATATTTCTTCATAAAAATAAAAATTCAAAGAAATTATGAATCCCATCACAAAAAAAGAAAAATCATTGTAAAGGAATATTTCCATAAAAATAAACTCTTCACTTAGTTTATTAAAATTAACTCACTAACACAAAGTCCTTAGACTTCATAGATATGTTAATTTAAATAAATTTCTCATAAAACTAATTCAAATAAACCTATATAATCATTCTTGGACATAATATCATTATATAACCACACAAGGAAACATGAATTCAGAAAAGAGATTGATAGCCATTACCCTTTTTAAAACATACTATCTAAATTATGAATATCATAATCCATTCTTCCCAAGACACTGGAACAACTTAAGCAGTGATGAAACACTTTAGACTGAGTAACCACTATAATACCAAATTTTAACAGACCAACCAGGGTCAACCAGACCTCCCACACAGATCATCTCATCATGGGGTGGGATAAAACAAAATAACAAAACTATTATTGTATATAAGGGCAAACAAGAAATACAACTAGAGTATAAAATTGATGCAATGGAGATAATGATTATCCAATCAAGATAAACCAAAAAAATGACATGTCTAGACAACCTGTCTCTATGTGACCAATAATCACCTCTAAATAATCCCAAAATGATACATCAATTTAAGGAGAATCCGACATGATATAGAATGATCTTCCATTAACGTGGATCATATAGAACAAGGTCAAAATCCTCTAAAATATAGAAATAGGGCTGGATTAATAGAGCCTAGTAGAATTCCCCCCAAAATATTCTATACAAGTTTTAATAACAAAAATTCAAATGTAAAAACATTAAAACGAATGTTTTACAAGAAATTTTAAAAATAAAATATATTTCATACAATCCTTGAATTTTAAAAAATTTCATTCCATGTTCCTAAGGAAAAAATAAAATTTAATGTAAGAATAATAAATTATAAATAAATTTGTGATACAACATCCATGAAATAATCTATCATTCAATAAAAAACCTGAAATATCAATGAACCTACCATCTACGTGATTTCCCATTGGACAAGATGTACTAGACAATCACAAGAATAAAAAGGAATAATCATGGATACAACTAAAACATAAAGGCTTATGATATAAAATTAATATATAGGAGGTTACCTCCTAGTGGTTTCACACACACATAGGCTACCCTTGTCTCTTTCCCTATGTACTCAAGGTTCTTGTAGTGAATTTTTTCAATTTCTATTTTAAAAACATCATATCATTTTTATAAAACAAATTCAAATACAAGATATTAAGTTTTAGGGTTTGAAAATCCATTTTCCATTTCAAATAAATTAATTTTTTTTCAAGAAACCCCCTCCACCAACCCCCTCAATTTTTAAGCCACCCCATATTCAATTTTAACTATGCAATTACATTTCAAGTCATTAAAAACCAATAAGAACATTAAGATATTAAATAAATTAAAACAGTGAAATAGATGAAAAAAAATCAAGAATGTAGAAAACCTTACCACCATTGAAAATGGGGATTAGAAACCACTGGATCTTCTATCAGAATATAAGTCATGAACAAAGACTGAAATGGATTTACAGAAAATAGACTCTCATTACTAATACTTACAACAAAAGGCGTATCAACCACAAACATGTGTGAAACAAAGAGGGAGGATTAACCAAAGAGATGAAGTGCTTAACCCTTCTATTCAATCACTGAATGAATTGATCTAGAAGAAAAGAAGATGCCCAAAATCAACTTCGGTAAAAGAAATGGTTGAGTGGGGGAGGCCTACAAAATAAATGATCCCTCAAACACCCACAAAATATCCAATAAACATAATCATGGGGAATTACATGACATGTAATCTTTAAAATTTAAGGAATCCCATTTATTTTATGTTATGATGAAAAATGAATCATCTTTTTAATAAAAAAAATTATTTTTCACATTAGCTGACACGTAACTCTTACACGATTTCTAAATTCTCACATTTTGAATTCATCTCATTGGATGTGTTTGGCGAACAATATAGGTTCTGTAATCCCATTACACACCATGTAAAAACTGAATAATTAGAAGAAAATGTAGGTTCATGTTGAAAATTCTACAAATATATGACTTCACCATTTTTGGTTTCCTATAAATTCAAATTTGACAACACATTCTAGATGAGAAAAAAACAAAAATAAATGATTAGAACACACATGCTAGAAAGTTAATCAGGAGTCACAAGTCAATTACATTCAATTAATCTAATTAAAAAAAATTAAGTAATCAAATATGAAAAACCCCATTTAAGATATTCTTTTTCAAATAGTGACTAATAGTTCTCCCATTTTGGAAGAAGATTCATGAAATTTGATAATAAGAACATGTTCATTATGAAATAAAACAAAAATGGAAATTATCCTATGAAAGAGGATTTGTATAAGGATGGTTTCATTGGATACGTTTCATATTACGAGTATAAAATTAAAAGAAAAATTAATGTTTGTTACACTAAATTAAAATACAACAAATAGAACGAGGACATAGAAATTAAGGTCATGAATGAAATGAATTCCACATAGAATAATTTTAATGATTGATCAAGGGACTTATATACTATTCAAGAATATACAAATGAAAAAGAGAATATGTGATTTATGGATACTACTATAGAGGTAAAAGTGGTATCTTCTTCACATATTCATGATCTACTAGAATAGGAAAATCCTGATGAAAATGATATTTCTAGTGAATATCACTTTGAATATTGTAATATGCTGGAATTAACATTTAAATAAATAAATGATAAATATAACAATTTAAATAAACAACAATATTAATCTTCTATTTCTGAAACAAACATATCTACTTAAAAGGATAATAACCAAATGCTTCCTATAAAAAATAAATACAAGCTATAGGTTAATTAGAGACAAAGAATGATATTGTAGGTTTTTCTCTATGAAATTAACACATTATAAAATTTTGGTAAGACATTTTATACTTAAACCAAGAGTAGGTTTTGGTAATTAGTATATATTCAAAAAATATGATAAAATCTATTCTTTTCCTAGTTCAAATGCAATAAATATCTCTAGAGTGAAAAATAATGACCAAAAATCAAAATATTGGGAAATCCAATTAGACCAAAAATATATTACATTTATAATTCATTCAAAACTGCTCATAAATAAAAAATTAAATATTTCAAATTTATATGAAATATGAAATATTTTATAAATAATCCTCCTAAACCAAAACAGATCTCGGTGAAAAAATTAGTGTTTATTTTTTTGATTGTAGGAATCCATTTTTGAAATGTTACTATAAGAATATATGGTATTTGTATAATTATTATTATAAACATATGATAAGGTAATTCCCAAGATTCAAAAGGATCACATTAGTTGATTGTTGACATGTCACCTTTGGTGAATATAAAAAAGGAAAAGTTATTTTCTTAAATAATATTTTTATTTCAAAAACCATCTTCATTTATCAATTTTTCTAGTTTTATTACATAAATTATAATCTTCTAATAAAATCTCAATTATGAGATGATTTTTTCATGTCATTTTATGAATAATGGATGTAATATTTATGATTCTATGTGTAATTTAGAATTTAAGAAATTGAGGAATGAAAATGTATAAGTAGTTGAATAAATTCATTATTTTTTATAAATGTATCCTGTTTAAATACTATACATCATTCTTGTGTCACATGAGATCAAGACACTAAAATATATAATCTCGAATAAATCTATCAAAAAATAATTAATCAAGGAGCTACCAAAATTATATTTCCCAAAAAGAAAAGTGATCACTTTCTATAAAAATTGAAAGAAACAGGATATTTATTTAAAAAAAGAGAGATGTTTATATCTCTCAAAAACTATAACTCATTCACATAGACTAGTTCACAACACCTTCAATTTCATGTTTATCAAAAAACATTGTTATTATGTAATTTTTTATTATTATCCATGGTTTACATGGATGTATTTCCTTGATCTTAACACTAAGACTACTAGATGTTTTTCAATGTACGCAAAAAATAAATGTAACTAACCATAGTGGACCTTCCATTCAAAGTATGAGAACTAATGATGGTCATGATTTTGAAATTTTTTTTTTATAATTTTAATGTTCAAAACATGGAAATAATAATAATTTATCTACTCTTAGAACTCATAAACAAAAGAGGGTGGTTAAAATAAGGAATGGAACCCGTCAAAGAATAGCCCATGCCATAATTAGTGAATATGAATTTTTGGTCTATTTGAAGGATGAAGATAAGAATGTAGAATGATTTTTAATTAAAATAATATTAATATGGAATCTTATATATAAGAATACATATGAAATATGAAATAGGAGAAATAATATGTTAAATTATTTTAATGCTTTGGGGTAAATATTTTAAATTATAAATTAAAATGATAATCTTGATCATTTTTCATCTAAGATTGATGATGAAATTTTATTTAGTTATTATAATCTACGTAAAATTTATAGTGACTTTTATAGAAGAAAACATTTTGTAGATGAATTTGTTCATATCACATTTTATGATAAATATCTACATTAACCTAGGGTTTCAATTGAAATCTTGGTGGATAAAATGTTTAGTTTAAAAATAAAAAAAACACCAATACCAATGACCATGATTTTAATTTACATGAAAAATATCTTTGTAAATATAAATGAGAGGAGACATACCTTGATTAAAACACCAAAGAAAGTAGTACCTTGACACCCAGAACCATTATAACTCAATGGGGCAACCATTAGATTATATTGTTAGAGATATAAATAGAGGATCTCAAACATGAGAATCACATAGAAAAAATATTGAACATCAGGCCTTTCTTCAAAACAAGAATCCATGAATATTAATAAGGAAATAAATGATTAGCATTGGGTGATCACTACGATAGAATAACTAAATTAGATTGAAAATAACAGAGTACGTGAACTAGTTAAGATACCTAAAAACTATTTGAAATTTGGCATTATGTGGGTATATAGAAGAATCTGTGAGAAGAAATTATTTGAAATAAGGAAAGATTGATGGCATTAGGGTATAGTAATTAACAACTTATTGACTATTAGTAAAACTTTTCTCCAATATTTTTATATTATTCCATTATGATATGAAATTTTAATGAATAAAAAATTGACTTAAAATTATTTCAAATGGATTTAAATATTTTTCTCAATTTATATATAGTTGAAGATATTTTTATAGGAAAACCCCATGTATTTTCAAATAGTCACTTTTTAAATCATGTTTTTAAATTAATAAAATAACATTATGGATTGAAATAAACTCTCATAGACTGATATGATAGGATAAGTGTTTTTATTTTTAAAATAGATTTACAAAAGATCTTTTTGATGCTGTAATATTTTTAATAATAACATCAAAATATTTTTTGGTTCACAAAATGTATATTATTGATATTATATTTACTTATTCATTAAATTATTTTGGTGCTTATTTTTAAAACTAGTGAAAATTTAATTTTAAATGTGATTAATGGTTGAAATATAATTCTTTCTCAGTTTTCAAATATATAAAAATAATTAATTAATAATTTTAAACTAATGTAATTATAGTAAATATATTTTAAAACCTTATTTTCATAGATAACACAAAAGTAAGTGATACTCCAATGATCTGCACCTATAAATTTTATCTTGATGAATCTAGGAAATAAGTTGACCAAACTATTTATAGTGGTATCATTGGGATTTTACATTACTTAAGAGATATGTGGGGTGACATTATTTTTAGTGTGTGTATGTATGCTCATTTACAAGAGAATCCTAGGGACTGTCATATGAATACTAATAAAATAAATTTTAAATACCTAATAAGTATAAATTTTTTTAATATTCTATTTTAGAGTAAATGTATTTGATTTAATTAGTTAACCTCACACTTAAATCATTGGTTAAATCATTGATAGAAAAAACAAATATCGATCATGTCACTTTCAACATGTTTTTCCACATATTAGAGATTATTCTCCCACATTTTAAATATTCTATAGTATCATGGTGTCAGGAAAATATGATTTTTTACACTACATACTATTTAAGCTAAGTACATAGTTGTAAAGAGGTGGAAGAAATAAAAGATATTGAAGTAGTGGAGAAAATATTAAGAAGGCATCCACCACTCTACAATCTAAAAGTGTTTTCCATTGAAAAAAGTGATATTTGTAAACATTGACAGGATGATCAAACAATAATTTGAGTAGTTTATGAAATGAATATCAAACAAGATAACAAAATGACTCGATTAAGAAAGAAAATTTCAATCAAATTAATAAAAAATATGTGGATTTGGGAAAAAGATTTAAGGATGCTAATGAGGAAGATGAACACACTTCTCTGTTTTCCAGGAAATTCAATAGTGGAAAAGGGAAATTTGAAGGAATTATTCCTCTATTCCATTTTCCAAGTGGTAGAGTTGGGCACGTTTCGTCTTGGTGATTAAGTATGCTTGATGATAAGGAAAGTAATGTCACATGTAGGAATAATCCTTAGAAAACGTTTTCCCAAAAATGCTGATTCATCTCAAGAAAGAAGTAATAGATTAAGAGTATAAACTGTAAATATGAACAAGATGATAGTGACTTTTTTTAGGATGAAGACCCCGAGATTAAATCTTGAGGCAAAGAATTCATTATGGCTACACTTGAAATGTCAAACCATTAAAAGATATAGATATTGATAATCATTTAACTGGTATTTTTTATACCATTTTTTGAACAAAAGGATTATCTTGATTATTGTGTAAATAATAGAAGGATACATGGAAATATTTGAGTCGTTATGAAATATTCATCTGAGTATATTAATCTGGATGATGTAGAAATTAATTCTCTAGAGGAAGGAGAAAAAAACATTCATCAACCCATGGAATCCTAGAAGATGATGGGAATTTATGATTATTTTTGAAGATATTTAAAATTCCATCAATGACCTTACATTCAGACTGGTAGATAAATCTAACACTATTGATGTTCTTGATGAATAATTTTTTACTCTAAGTAGTAAACTAGAAACTGAATAAAATTCATGGAAAACAAAGAATTATATATTTTATGGAAGATTCTCAGATGAAAAACTTATAGAGGGAACTATAAATTGTTTTGATGGAGTGGGGAAGGATTTTAATGATCAAATATCTACATGTATGGGAAAATATATAATTTGTTGTTATACAAAAACATTAAATGTTGGAAACAAAATGATCCAAAATGAAGGGAAGTGGAAATATAGAAATATCACAATTGATCCTAATATCATATAATAAAAATATTCAAATCAAACTGAAAATATATCTAAAAGTTATTCTTGGGTATCTAGATATGATCACCAGTGAAATAATTTTTCAAAATAAGGTAACATGAGATAGAATGGATGTGATAAGCCATTTCCTCCTCAAAAATATCAATTCTATGGTTATCTATGCCATAACATGTCCCGTTATGAAGAGGAAAGGATCTATTTGAATGGAGGTGGGTTGAAAAGTCAATAATGAAGAATGATATCATATCCATCAGTATATTGAATTAACAATATCTATGTTTATTATTTTCATTGTTCTAACTATGTACACAAATCTATTCATTTCAGAAATATAAAAGGTTGTGGAAAAAAATAAAAAACACAAAGACTTGTCAATACCTTCTAACCAAGTGTACTTGACCTTGAAAATAAGTATTTTCATCAAAAATAAAATATGATTATGATGAACCCATGAATATGGAAAATATATTATAATGGCCATATTTATCCACCACTCAGTCAATTATCTAATAGAAAAAAAATTGAAAATTGAGAAATCTTACCTTGTAGAAATAGCTCTCATTACTATAAATTAGATAAGCACCAATATTCTTGATATCAGATGCTCATCCCACAAGATGATAATTAAATATATATTTAATAATGTTATGTAAAGGGTTTATGGAAGAGTGAGATTTAGCAATGATGATTCTTTAAACATCGGAGGCAGTGGTAATACAAAATTCGAATATGATGATCTTATGAAAACTGATTCTCTCTATGTTGATAGATTTTCTTACAATCATATGAGTATCACTCAGTGCTTGGACTCAGGACTGATAGTGAAATTTAATCAAAAGGGATGAACTATCAATGGAAAGACATGAAATTCTCTCATGAATGGATACATAACAGATGGAAATTTATACCAAATTGACTGCAATGATAAAATTTATTACATAAAATTTAAATAAAAAATCAACATGTTTCATCAGATGTTAGGGTACATTAATGAACAATTCCTTTAAATGATATCTACAATTAAGATAATTTATGATATCGCCAATTTTATGCATGAATGAGAAAAGACGTGTGATGATTTTATGTGAGGAATGATAGTTCAAATTTTATATCAACCAAAGATAAAAAGGGACTAAAATTTTCATTATCTCATCCACTAAGACATATGTGGTCCATTAAATGTGGCTATAACATATAAAGATATAGATACTTAAATCTTTTTATTTATAATCATAATATAATTTATTGTGTAATTATTATACATAGAGAACTTCATGTGCTTTATTACATGAAAAGATATCATCAAATAGCTGATAATGATACTCGTCGTAGAGTCAATGTTCTATGATCTAACAAATGAGGTGAATAAATATCCATTTAATTTGAAAATTACTTTAAAAAACATGGAATAAATCATGAGGTGGGCATGGTGAGAACCCCCCAAAATGGAGTATTTTAATAAAGAAATAAATTAATGAACAATATAGAAAGAACTATGCTTATTGATAAACATGTCTCCCATAATTATATGGAAGAGGATGATCAATCATCACTACACACTCAAAAGAAAACATTTATTTATATGGGAGAAACCTAGACATCATATGATTTGTGTCAGGGAAGTAAACCCTCTATGAAATATTTTCATGTCTTCAGAAGTAAATGTTTCATCTAAAATAAAGAATTAAATTAGGGTAAGTATGGTGATACTGTAGATGGGGGAATATTACTTGTATCTTCATTTAAGAGTAAATCCAAAAAATGTATCAATAATCATATTGGACGAATTTTGGAAAGCATTGATGTCAATAAAATTAAAGATAAATTCAAAAATACCTTGAGGAGATCACATGCTAATATGGTAGAAGATGAAGAAGAAAAGAGATGTGGAATAGATTCAAATTAAGTAGTAAAAGAAAGCATGAAAAATATTCAGTGGTAAAAAAATGATGATAATTTATAAGAAGAGTCAATAGAGAAATCCATGGCTAAATAAACATCATCTTAACCTCACCGGAGAAATTGAAGAGCAGAAATTGATCCAACCAATATCATAGGGGATTGGAAAGCTCCCACATAGTTAAAAATAATGTAGAGTGCAGAACATTCTTCCTTCGTATCAATTCTAGAACAAACATCATTTGAAAAGGTAGAAAAGGAAGAATCATTGGTTTAATCCAAGAATGAAGAACTATATTAGATTGAAAAGAACCAAACATCGGAATTTTTAAGATACTTGAAAATCACAATGTGATTGGAACAATGTTGATCTTTAAAATAATTGATGATCACAGAAATATTATTAGGAAAAAGGAATGAATAGTGTTTAAAGTAAATTCACATATTGAAGGAATTGATGTTGATTAAAAGCTTGTGCCAGTAGTGATACTGGATTCGATCAGGATTTTCATGTTATTTCATGTCAATAAGGATAAAAATTTTATTAGATGGATACCAAAATACAATTCATAAAAGGAGTTCATGAAGATGATGTCTACATTGAAAAACTACTTAGATTTAAAATATGAACATAGAGATAAAATGTTTGTAGATAGAATAAGGATCTTCGTGGTCTAAATATGGCACTCCATGCATGGTATTCATGACTAGATGTTTATTGGAAGAATCTACAATTCAAAATATTAGGTATTTCTCATAATCATTATTAGATAAATTCAAAGGACGATCAACTTATGGTACTTATGTTATTATATGATATATATTTAGTATATGTTGGAATGGATCAGTTGAATAATTTACTAATGACCTCAAATCATAATTTTAAAACTATATTATTAGTGAACTCAAAGAGTTCTTAAGGATATTGGTGATTCAAAAGAGGGATTATAACATTATTTCTATGGTAAACTATGCAAGAGACATACTAAAGAAATTCTAATATTCATGACACTAAACCAATGACATCCCTGATTTTGATTGCAGAAAATAGTGAATGTATGAGAATGGGGACTCTGTGGGTCCCACAATATATAGAAGAATCATAGGAATCTTACTTTTCATGAATGTTATACAAAATTAAATCTTATTTGTGATATGATTAGATGCATGTATTCAATGTAACTCTACATAAGATCATTTGGAATCAGTTAAATTAATTATTATATATATTCAAGCTACTACCAATTTTGGATTACACTTTCATAAAATAATAAATATGAATTAACAGAATTTTCTAATGCAGACTGGACTAGAGATGTGGTGGATAAAAAGTCCAAAAGGGGTGGAAAATTCTTCATTGGAAATAAATATGATGGCAGGTTGACTAAGAAATAGTAAAGCACTAATCTTAGTGTGGTTGAAGCATATTATATCTCTAATATAAAGGGTTTCACTTTGCAATAGTTGGTGAAACAACAAATGAATGATATTTGACATGAGGTGAAATAACCAATGGCGATTAACTGTGACAACAAGTTCATGATCGATATTAAGAATAATTTGGTCCATCATACTAATATAAAGAATATTTATAATAGATATCACACATGAAGGGAAAAATTTGATCAATGTTTGATTAAAACGGGTCATATATGAACAGAGGACAAAGGGGGTACATTATTTCAAAGTTATTTGAGCACATGTGTTTCAGAAACATTGGCTGAACCTTGATGTTTAGCCACATATCTAAGCATGAGGAGTTTATGGATAATCCCTTATCCCAATATGTTTTTACTATTTTAATTTTTTTGTGGAATTGATGTAGGTTTATGGGGGACACATGATCCTGGCGGATATTTATTTGAGATCTTCAAGTAGATATATAGGTTCTTTTGGTTAATTTCCAAAGGGGGATAATAGAGAATGGTGAAATTCAACTGCTAGGTTTTTTAGTGGATCATTTTGGAAAAACCATGATGTGCTTCTATGACATGATGAGAATTAAATGTTATGAGGAAATAGTAAGATATGGTCTTGTAAATATTTATCCGTTACAAAAAATGAGAACCCAATTTATGCTTCCTGTATTGTTTCTAAATTGATCTTTTATCATATATACATAGAGTTCTTGAAGATTTTATTCTTAGGTATCATGTTTTGATAGAGGATGGTTCTTTATTGAACATTTAAATTGATTTATGAAAAAACCAATGAAAAATATTATTGTAACCAAGTATTTTGTCTTCTATAAAAATACACTACTTTTTATTAGTGGTCAATCTAAACTAGGTATATTAGGGAGTTGGAAGGTAAGTTATATTATTGTTAAAAATTAATAAATAATTGAAAGTGGTTTTGATTCAAATTGTTTTCAAAATTATTGGGTCCAAAAATTAGAGAATGGAGAAAGATATTTTTGGGAGAGTATGTTGCACACATATCTGAATGTTTCATGTAAGTTATGTTTCATGTAAGTTATGATTCATGATCATCTCATCAAAATACGGAAATGTAAAGAGTCACAAGAATTATTATTTTTTGAATGAAAGATGGTCTGTGGGAAAGTAATTAATGTGTGTAGGAACAAGGTTTGGAATAATATTACATGCCAAATAAGATATCAAAATTGAGTTACATGCAAGGGAAGTTTTGTGTTTGAAACATAAAAATATTGCTCAAAGGAATGAAATTTTCGCAAAAGGTGACATTTAATGAAGGGATATTACATGGAAAATACAACAAAAAATTGTTCTTATAAAGACAAGGATTTTTGTGCATGGAACATGCACATAAGGAAATTTCTATAGATAAGAGGTTGTCCCCATACAATAGTGACAAATTTTTTAACAAAAAATTGAAGTCCCTAAGGCCTGACAAATTAGTGCACATAATGTTCCTTGTGTCTATTACAACCAATTGAAACTTGTTGTGTGGTATCATGGAAGATAAGATTTCCTAAAATTCATCTTGTATGACAGTCATAAAAGTAGTGTACAGGATCAGGTAATGCATTCAAGGGGTTAGTTACACTTATTTTAAGTTATCAATATCTTTTCTATTTGATTATTGCTTTCAAGTGCATCAATTCGGGACTACTATGAAATAAGACTCTTGTTCTAGTAAATGAAATAGTCTTAAATTCCAATTTACAAAATTTAATTTCAAGTCTTTAGACATAGTAATACTTCACCCAACACAAAAAGATAGGGGGAGTTGATGGAAGTGCAATGGGGGAGGAAATGTGATATAACTGAAATCTTGTAAAGTAAATGTTCCTGGGATAGAGTGATTGTGTCAGAACATCTCTATCCCAAAACTAGTGATGATTTGAAGACTTAGCTAGGACCAACACATTGTCTGTGTTTTCTCATTTCATTAGCCTTTAATGGTGAACCATGTAAAAAATTATATGTTTTCTCTCTAAACGTGAATGTTTAACTTACTACACATTACCCATTCATATGGATAACATGTTCCTACTGACGTGGTAAGAAGATCCATCACTTCAGAAGAAAAATTTGGAACCCTAATTTCCCCTCCCCTCATAGGCTATTTTAGGATCTTTCATATAGGGTATGTCCTTGATGTTTAATTTTGTATTATGATTGTTTTAAAATGGGTTTCATATGAAATTGTTATTGAATTAGATCACAAGGGAATCATAGGTTTCTAATTGGGTAGAGTTGTTACAATATGATTGGCGATTTGGTAGGGTTGAGGCCTTATATCCCTGGAGGGACTATATCATTACACTAACTAAAAATTCATGAGGGGGATTGGTTTAATCAAGAAAAAGAATTACAATATTATATATGATTTTGTCCCTTGGTGTATGAGGATCTGGTGACCTCGATAAACCTATTTCATTAGTTATATCCCATGGTTCTATTACTCTACATTCCATTTAATCCTGTTTTATGTATTTAGTGACTATTTTATGTTAAATGAAGTATTTATTAAAGTCATTCATGCATTTTTTTTGAAAATAAATATGATAATTTAATATTTAATTTCTTTTCTTGGAATATTTTTGGATGTATCGTACTATATAATTTGGACCACAACTTACATACCCTATTGGTTGTATGTAGACCTTATTACGTTTGACTTAGGTAATGCCATGACCAACCGTGGTGGTGATGGTTTTACTATATGAAATATGATTCTTTTCAGATATGTTTTTTTGGTGGCAGGATGAGGTCATCGAACCACATACAACATTGGAATCCTCTTTGAATATTCATGGACCATTACTTTTGGTAATTTTGTTTTTTGGATGTAAATGTTAAATGATTAACTCTTTCTTGTAATGTTCCATTTAATCTCATGCATTATTTTTATTGGATATGATGTGATGTATTACTTTTTAATGTTGTTAAAATTTAATTATTATGATAGAAACCATTCCCAAAGGTGTTACATGAATCTCAAAAACTAGTTGCAAGCCCATGGGGATCAATAATTTCCTTCGGGCCATGCCACAGGGTGAGTCGGATGTTGGGTTGAATGGAAACCTGGGGTGGTTCATTATAGTGATGTATCATAGGGAGGTTTTTTCCTATATTTGAGCAATCCTATTTGGAGGAACATTGATATAAAGTATCTAGGATAGTTGGGTACTGAATTTATGGTTTAGATTGTGGTGTATTTCAAACATCCCTTGTGACAGGCAATGGGTCACCATGGGACTTTTCGGATTTTGTTTGGTTTCACTTTTGGGTGTGATCTACAGTATTCATATTATTCATGTACAATGACCTAGGGTGGAGTAGTTTAATAAATTATTATGTTATTTATGGTTTTATTTCGATTTATCTGGATCTTTATATCTTTTTATTTCTGAGATTTATATTGGTGGTGAATTTATGATTTCATATGTGTTATCAAAATGGTGTACCATCATACATACCCAAAGACGTACTATGAAACTAAAATAATTGGTCGAATAGAATTATCCTTCTCCAATTAATCAATGATTTGGGGAAGTTGGTTTTTGGGGTATCTACGCTTTGGACAATGGAAGGGGACATAGTCCTTCTCAGATTAAGGATACCAAACAAGGTCTAAAAAATTATAAATCCAATGAATCCCTCAAGATAAAACCCCATTTCATATGTGGTACCATGGAAAACTAAAAGTTTAATATTTCATGGAAATGTTTATAGGATCATTGCGATTCTCAAGACTCCTGAAGAATTTATGTTAAAATTTTCTTCAATCATGTTAGAACGTTATTATCAGGGGTGGTGGGACATAGTGGTTTAAGCTAGGAAACTTGAATAGATGGGATGGAAATATTTCAAGGATGCTTTCATTAAGAAATATTTCACTAAGAAATTGGTCATCTCCAATACCTTGGTTATCCTAGATCACTATCAGGGGGATTTCACTGTCTTATAATATTCAAAAAATACTTCTGAATTGGTCTCTTTATCACATATGGTGGGTTTTAATGATCAATATAAGGATCGATGGTTTATGATGGGGTTGTATCCATATAATTGAACCAATGTATTCTGGTTTAAATTAAATATGTATGTTAAGGAATTATTTCAATCCCGGATGGTGGAAATTTACTGGGATGGTAATTTGATATTTTCTAGGACAATATTACACATTATACAGGGAGGTAGTTTCATGTTTGAGTTGAAAAGGAATCCCAATGATTAGGATAAGAAGGGAGGAGGTAGCAATGAACACCCATCCCCATCCACCTTATTCTGTAACCAAATGTAGTGGATTAGTTGTGTGCTTTCAATATGGAATGTTTGGGAACATGCAGTCAGGGTGTCTGGTTAAACCTAGACCCTACCAATTGTGTGGGTGTTTGGGTCACATGAAAAGGTTTTGTAAAATTGGGCTTCCAAGAAAAAGTGGTGAAAACCCCATAGAAATGTGAAAATAACCAACTTAGTGTGTGGAATCAAGGGATATTGTTTCTTGGTCGGCTAGGCTGGGTGGAAAGGTAGGATCTTCTAATGTTCAATGCCATATTAAGGTAAATCCACAGGTTATCAATTGATCATAGACATCATAAGAAACAAAACACAATCACTCTATGGATCAGGTACTTGTATAATTAGATTTATGACCTATAACTATTTGAGGTATTGTTCTTATTGTATCATCACAAGTAATCCTTCTGCTTCTTACAGCTACCTTTTACACTTTTTTTCTCTCTGTCTTGTAGAAATACTTAAATTACAAACTATGATTATTGTTTATTCCATGTAGTTGATTATGCGACATGGAAAGAAAAAGAAAAATTGTATAATATGTTCATTATATTATCTCAATATGTTATTAGTTGAATTGTAATGGAAATTTTTGGTTTTTGAAATTTATATTGTTGACGTGATCCTTGGTATGGACTGGAAGTGGTGTTTCACGGTGAAAATTGATTATTATAAATGGTGGGTAACTTTTGTATCACGCAATGGGAGTGATCAGGTTGTCTAATGTGAATTGGATCCCCAATCAAGAAAATATGGACATCCACTTATTGAGATAGGCAACATCTTTTTACTATTCTCTTCTCTTATGTTGGAAGATGTTGGTAGAGGATTAAATGATGGGTTTCCTCTAACAGTGGATGAGTTTCAAGAAGTCTTTCCACATGGTCTCCTAGGTTCACCTATGGATTAGTATGTAGAGTTTACCATTTACCTTCCACCTAAGACAAAAATGATACCTCTTCCCTTATAATGTATTCCCTCCATCATTACGGAATTTAAGATACAACTAGATGATTTTTACTCTAAATGATTTGTTCCCCAGAGTGTCTTACCTTGGGGAATCCCTATTCTATTTTCCAAAATGGATGACAGATCTCTTCAATTGTCAATTGATTATAGGAAAATTAATAAATTCGTAATCATGATTTAATATCCATTTCCCCACATTGGCGACCTCTTTGAGTATCTAATGGGAGAAAGTTGTTTTCAAAAATTGACCAACACTCATGGAATCATCATGTCTGGGTTCAAGTGACATACATTCCTAAGAAAACAGTTAAATGAAGGTATCATCCAATTGAGTACTAAGAAATTTAGATGAGTATGAAAAATGGTCCAATGGTTTTTGTGGATCTTATGATATGGTTGTTCCATTATTTCCTCAACTCCATTACCATAGTGTTGTTGAATGACATCCCTTTCTATTCTGGGATAGAGTAAGAGAATGGGTAACACATATGGTTTATTCAAGGAACCCGTCGATATCACCACCCTTATGATAAAATATCCAAATGTTCATTATGGATCCAAGAAGTCATGTTTATTGGTCATGTGATCTCCAAATGTGGGGTTTTATCTGAAAACGAGGAGATTAGAGCACTGCTGTCATGGGTGAAACAAAGGAATGCCTTTGAGATCAGAAGATTTTTGGGCCTAGTAACGTATTAAAGAAAATTATCAAGGATTTTTCTCTTCTATCTTTTCCTGGGACCCTGATCACCTTGAAATGGGTGAGTATTTAATGGAGATATAATTTTCATTCATATTTTGAGGATATATAGTACAAGTTGACCACTACACAAGTTTAGATTCTAGGTGAACCTAAAATGGTATATGTGGCCTATTGTGAAAATTGAGTAACATTTATTGGGGTTTTTGAGCTAGTATGACAATGTGTTAGAGTAAGATATAACCAAATCTTGCCACATGATATTTAATACCCAACCCCTAACCTAGAACTATAGGATGTGATTTATTCCTTGAAGACGTTTTTCACTATATATTTTGGGAGAAAATATTGGTTTACTGAGACCATATGATATTGGGATGTATTTTACCTTAACAGTATATAAATATAAGGCTTCACTAATGGGTTGAGTGCCCTTATGAGTTTGAAATTGATTTTTTCTACACTTCAGGGAAAGGAAATGTGGTAGCAGATTCCCTAAGATACAAGATATCTGTTCATGATTTAAGGGAGCCTGGTGACGAGTTGATCATGATGGAGATTTCACATACATGATCCTAAAATCCATTGATAATAGTGGGGGCATGTTCTTGTAAATAATTTTTCTATCTAACACTCTTATAATGTTTATTCGGGACGAACAACATAATGATGAGTTGTGTCAACACACTAGGAATATTCTAAATGGTCTGGTGGTGCCCAGTTGGTGATTATTATCCTTAGAGTCCTTTTTAAAAGTGTTATTTTGTGGTTCCAATATCTTTTGGGATGTTGGTGTTGTAGGATAGCCAAAAATATCAATCAAGAACTCATCCCAGGTCTACTAATATGTTTTATGCGATGTGATTCCATTTCACGTTTCCATGTATATGTAATGATATAGCTTACATCATATATATGATCTAATATTTCAATAGGTTAAATATGAGCACCAGAGGCCATTTAGTTTCCTTCATCCACTCCCCATTCCTGCCTATAAGAGGGTAGAGGTCACCATGGATTTAATATATTTTTTTTCTCGTACACACTGAGAAAGGAATTCCATTATTTGTATTAATCAACTTTCTGAAAAACACTGCCCATTTCATTCCAATAAAGGATTAGATCAAGGTAGATGAGTTGGGATGTTTGTATTTTCAAGATATTATAATCAATCCTGGTGTTTTACTAACTATTCTATCAAAAAGGAAACCATATATACTTTTTTGTTCTGATATAACTTTTATAAGGCTTTTGACTCAATGTCCAACCTCAGTATGACATGTCATCCTCAAATAGAATCTTATATGGAGTGGGAAATCATATTTTAGATGAAAACATTGTTCATACATGATGTATTTTAGATCCATTTCAAATAAATATTCATATTTTTGGATTGTGTGTATAATAAAAGTTACCAAACCTTGATCAAAATGGATCCCTTTCAGGTAATTTATGGTTGACCACGTCAGTCACCATAGTGTTAGATGAAAGTGGGTGAGTTTTATTTGTTGGGACTGAACCTGGAGAAAGAGAAATCAGATAAATTTTGATGGATTAGGAAGTGGTTTTTATGGAAAAAATTCCACCATTATTACTATTTTGAATAAAGATGTTGAGCTTTTGGAGTTCTTAGTGGGTGGTTGGGTGGTTCTGAAGGTGACACCTCCCTTAGGTCATTGTTGTCTTGATAACCAATGGAAGCTGATGCAATGGTATGTTTGAACTTTTGATATTACTAAAAGAATTGGTATGGAGGAATACTGGTTATCATTACCAACCTATTTATCATTGTTCAATGATTATTTTAATTTCTGATATGTAAAGAAGTAAAAATTAGACCTATCCCATTTAATGAAATGAGAAGAACTTGAGCTGCAATATTATTTTTCTATGGTCAAATTACCAGTACGAATTATGGATTTCAAAATGAAATTCCATCATGGAAAATTGATACTTATGGTTTGGGTATTTTAAAATAACAGAAATTATGAGCATGATACATGGGAACTAATGTCTTGGGTGGAAGATTAGTTACACAATTTATTCTCTCATCAATCCTCAGTTTCACTTTCTAAGGGAGAAACGTTTTCATAGTGGGGAGAATTTTCACATATGTGGTGTTATTTTGAGGAATTTTACCTTTTATTTTCGTCTCTACCTTTATTCAAATGGTTTCCTAGAAGTTTCTATGAAAATGGGTGGTCTTGGGATGGAAATGAATGTGGTACATGTTTGGTGCATGGTTAGGGGAAACCACATGCTAGTATTGGAAAACTTTTTTCCTTAGACAATGGCTATGTATAGGCTGTAAGGCCTAGAACATGGGTGTGTTTCTCTACTATAATAATAATTATATTAGGATAGTGGAACTATCAAGATATTTTGGATTTCAGCACGGGTCTATTCCCCCTCCAAGAAAATTATGAGGCTTCTTTTACATCTGGATAGAAGAGATGAATAATTGTCTCATGGTTTTGAAAACGGTTTGGCCTATAATATCTTTAGATTTTTGGGATTTAAAAATTTTCACATCTCCATTTTTATAACAATAACACCCCTTATTCACCACATTTGGCCTCCTCTACCATTGGAATACCTCCCTTCACTCTTACACTCCCTTGGGATTCAGTTCATTGATATTTTTTCTCATTATCTTCGATAAATCGTCCAGTACGTTCTTCATCTCGTTATCCCTTCAATTATTTTGGCCCATTCTACATTCATCATTGATTTCTCATTTATCCAACACGGGTTTTGATGTTTTTTATTTAATCTAATTTTTTTGGTTTTTATATTTTTTTGGCATTCTTTTACATTTATCGAGTCTCTCCTTGCGGTGTATAGTGGTTTCCACCTGGATTTGAGAATATCGAGAGAGAATGTTAGGTGGTTCCATTCAATAACATTATTTTATGATTTTATTTGGGTTGATTTCGTCTCCGAATTTTTTTTAAACATTATATGGGTGGTTAAAAAGGTGGTTTACATGGATGTATTTGTGATTTCAATGTTGTATGGTGATATCCCATTTGTAAATGGTTGTTGTTTAAGTGTGGTCTCAATTAGTTGAATTTTTTAATGTATAAAATTTATTTCACTTCATATGGGGATTGGAATAGATAACATGGGAATTTTAGGTATTTGGGTGGGAAGAATATGTTTAGTATACAAGGTGAGTCACCTCGTACGAGGCCCGATCTCCCAAATAGGACTACATCACCAAACTAACTAAATATTATTGATGTGGATTCATTGCCTCAAGTTGGAGTATGAGGATCCTTGGACCCTTTGTTGACACTCCATTCCTTCAAAGAGTCTAAAAAACCTGACAAAGGGAATCCATTAGAAAGGAAAGATGGTATGTAGAAATATAAGTCAATAATTTTCAATGGCATATGTTTTTTCCATCCTTAGTTTAGCCAAAAATCATTTGTCGCACAGCCTTCTTGCACCCCCTCATATGTCACGCAGCCCACTTATGCACCACCATGATGGAGACGAATGAATGTGTAATTTTTTTGGATAAGTACTAATGGTGTCTTCCTAGTCTAGTCAAAACACCTCCAGCACACAAGTCACTTGTTCTACCAACTTATTTCTCCGAAGGTCATTTATTTACCAATAAATAGATCCTTCGGGGCCCCATTTGTACAGATGAATTTCATTAGCTTGTTTACTACTCTAGTCACACTATTACTTCTACCTAGTCTTCCGAAACTTTCAATATAATTTTTCAACACCTTGAGCAAATGATTTAAGGGAGAATCATTGGACCTAAGTCCTTTAAGTGTTTGAAAACCACAACACGTGTGCGCCAAAAGTGCTCAACCTCACCATGTCAGAAATACTTGTGTGATGCCCATTAATCTCACATGAACATCATTTCCCCACTTCTTGGATCACCTGTGCATACTCTTGAAGGCTTGAGAAAGGTCTCACCCAAGTATTACCATAAAGGGTTTTCATCTCTTAAGTGAACATCCGGTTGCCCAAGCTAAATTTTACTCCAATAATTGAATTCCCTTTTCTACTTGGGCACCCCTCCTTGATTCACTGACTTTCATCACTCTCTTTTGTCCATAAGCCAGCAAGCCTTCATCAATTTCATTCATGGAAAGGATTATTCTTCATTGGATCCCATTTCTGAAAGGGATTCTATTGAGACCTCCACCAAAACCTCCGGACTATTCAAACTTTGGGGAAAGGCACATCAGTGTGTCTCTTATTTTGGTTTGTATTTCCACAGTCAAGGGTTTCCAAAATTTTATTCACAATGGGTTTCAGATTCATGGAGTGTTTTTGGGTTTGTATCTCCATAGTCACATGGACCATTATCCTAGAAATAGTGTTAGGAATTTCCCAGTTTAGAGGAGGGTTGGGTGATGGCCTCTCCCTTCTCAAAGAGATGACTCAAAACCTCAGGTCTATGGTAGGAAAATTACAGTTCATACCTACTTTTCCTTTTAAAAAATAAAGGAGATGTCTCCCCTACCCTTCGAGGATCAATTTTAGTATATCCATACTGGAGTACTCCCCTAACCTTCATCCCTTTTTCCTTACATTGGACCCTTGTCCAATGTAAATAGAAGTGAGGGAAGGATCGTCGCCTCACCCACTTCCACAGTAACCTCAACCTCGTTCACCTTGGACACCATAGGTGTGCTATCTTCAACTAGTGGGGGAGGAAAAATTTTAAAGGTTGAATGCATTTGTTGAATATTTTACATCCTCTTGTTTCTCACACTGAGCATGACTCACGTGGGTATAGATATTTGTCACGATCATAACATTTTCACAATTAAATGAACTATGAGAACTCGGATTCTTGTTCAAACTAGGATATGTAGAAATCCATTTTAGGCCCCAAGATCACTATACATCCTCTTCATGAACCAAATACTAATTCCTTTAATCTGGGCATCCATCTTAGGAATAATCCCCAAATTAAAACCCAAATCATAAAGGTATCATTTTTTAGATGTAATCCCAAACTCATATGTCTAAAAGGACTATACTCTCTTATGAGACTTATCCAACTACGTGGTATTTGATGCCCATCCATATAGGATATATAGGAATCCTCCTTGAGGTTCAAACCCAATAATTCAAATCAACCCTGTTCTCCATGGGCCATATTCCCAACAGGGTATGATGTTACTTGGTATCCTATATCCTTTCCATGTTCCTTGGGATGCTTCAGCATAAGTCCCATACTATGTTTTACCCAAGAAAATTTCTCTTAGAGGACCATATAACATGACCTTAAAATGTATGATGTGTCCTATTTAGCAACAACAAACTACAAGGGTTCTGATTCATTTCACAAGGATATGCAGGTAGCCAATTTTACGGGCACCATCTCAAGATCAAAACAGACCTTCATCTCCCTAGATGACAATAATCTCCGGAGTTCTCCACTGAATGGATTAAAAACTTGTATCATCACACTGATGATTAAAAGAATCACTAATTAGTATATTAGAGGATACCTTGGATGGAAAACCTCGAATACATACGAGTATTTCCATTAATGAAGAACCGTCAATGCATACAAATGATTATAAATTTGACACATTTTAATATGTGATTGTAAATTACAAGGGATACTTATGATATACATGGTGATTTAATTAGGATTCATGAAAATATATTATATATACAAACTATGTCTCGGAGTAGACAATTATTCCCCCCAAAAGGGTGTGATGAGTCCAACCTCCCATCCTATCGACCAATGAATGTTCTTAAGTATCGTAAAATTCAATCTTAACGAACGCCTACCTTTGGAAAGCAGGTCCCCTTTGGATAATGAAATGTTGGATGTTTCTAGATCCATAAATAAATCCAATGGAAATCGCATGAAAATAGTGATTCTTAAAACTAGAACAAATGATTCAATGAACTATGAAACAAAAATGGTGAGCCCAAAGTGAAACCTTATTTGTGTTAATAATGTTACCCACCATTTAGGAACCTATCAATTGATAAATGAATTCAAGATAAAGGAATCAATCATGCATGTATCCATCTAGAAAGATGTTTCTTTAGTGGAGTTTGTTGTTGTTCATTTTTTTTCTTCTCAAAATCCCCTTTATACAAAAAATGGATTTCTCCATGACAATAACTGTGAAATTCACGACCGCTTCTCAAGATGTATATTCATCAATGGGAAGGACATCATCACCAAACCAGTGTCTTCAACGCTGGGTCTCAAATGTGATTGTAAAAAAATTTCTCTAGCGCGGTATAATCCTATCATTGGAGGCATCTCAACAGGGCCCTCTAGATAAATAACAACCCGTGATCATCTGGCCAAAGGCGACTAATGATAAAGAAAGAAATGGTGTTAACCACCATTTCCATCCATTTAAGGTCCTTATCTCTGGAATGAAATAATAATTCCTTCCATACTATTGGGAGGTGGATCAAGAGGTTACAGAAATCCTCTGTTAAAGAATGTAGGTGTCCTTCCCTAGGACCCCCACCAGCAGTCGCCGCCAGAATTCTGTGGTAGTGTATCCCCAACATGATGTGGGTGTTGCATATGGATGTTTGGCCCATATATCTCAGACCCAGGCATGCATGATGAATAGCTCGGGATAACGTTTGGTCAATAGGGAGTAGGTTCTCACCTCTGCCTCCTCCAGAAAAGTCGATCAATTTAACTTGATGGCAAACAACGACTAGGCACAAACACTTGTCAGTCCAAATTTTGATGCTCAGAAGACTCATCTGACAGCAACCCAACAATCCAACGAGATAAACCCGATGGAGTACCATGAATAAGAACATAAACGTGCTTACAAGTCATCAACCTAACATTAGGCTCTTCTAACTACATTTAAGGAAACCTACCAATATAATATGGTGGCAACTGGTAGACATGAATATACACCTATTTACAATCACCAATTCTATCAGAATTGTCATCTACTAGTATTAAAGGAAGTCCATCAACCATACCTGACGTAAAACAACAAGCAGACACTTGCACCTTCCAGGGTTCATCAAGCATGCCAACAGTCTTGTTTTGAAGCACCCGAAGAATTGAGTCAGAAAGCTCTGATGACAAATTTGGGGCAGACCCAAATCTCTTCCCCCATCCATGAGTACTGTCAATATCCATTGACAGGAAAAGGAGGACAAGAGTAGGCACATACAACTACTCCAAATTCAGAATGGACGTATATTCCCGTTCCGACCGCAGAAGTCACTAAATACATATTATCAATGGTGAAAATGCAGACGCATATCCCTGCCCATTTTCTGAAAGCATGCTAGGAAATATTAACAACTACATTAGCAGTATCATGGGAACAAACACTAAAATTTGTCCACACACATAGGAGAATACATCGGCATGCCATCCCGAGGAGGATACATACCATTGTTCCAGTCCAAGAGGTTCATGAGGTATATTACCCCATATCATATGGACAAAAAGATCAGTAACATACACCCTTTCTAATTTTAGGTAGTTGGTTCATTCCGGTAACAATAATTTTAGTAGTTTATGAAATGAAAGTCAAACCAGATAACAAAATGACTCGATTAAGAAAGAAAATTTCAATCAAATTCATAAAAAATATGTGGATTTTGGAAAAAGAGTTAAGGATGTTAATGAGGAAGATGAACACACTTCTCTGTTTTCCAGGATATTCAATAGTGGAAAAGGGAAATTTGAAGGAATGATTCCTCTAGTCCATTTTCAAGGTGGTAGAGTCTGGCACATTTCGTCTTGGTGATTAAGGATGATTGATGATAAGGAAAGTAATGTCACAGGTGGGAAGAATCCTAAGAAAACGTTTTCCCAAAAATGATGATTCGGCTCAAGAAAGAAGTAATAGATGAAGAGTATCAACTGTAAATATGAACAAGATGATAGTGAATTTTTTTAGTATGAAGACCCCGAGATTAAATCTTGAGGCTAAGAATCCATTATGGCTACACTTGAAATGTCAAACCATTAAAAGATATAGATATTGATAATCATTTAACTGGTATTTTTTATCCCATTTTTGATCAAAAGGATGCTCTTGATTATTGTGTAAATAATAGAAAGAGACATGGAAATATTAGAGTCGTTATGAAATATTCATCTGATTATATTAATCTACATGATGTAGAAATTAATTCTCTAGAGGAAGGAGAAAAAAACATTCATCAACCCATGGAATCCTAGAAGATGAAGTGGAATTTATGATTATTGTTGAAGATATTTAAAATTCCATCAATGACCTTACATTCAGACTGGTAGATAAATCAATGACTTTTGAGGTTCATGATGAATAATTTGTCACTCTAAGCAGTAAACTAGAAACTGAATAAAATTCATGGAAAATAAAGAATTATATATTTTATGGAAGATTCTTAGATGAAAAAATTATAGAGGGAACTATAGGTTGTTTTGATGGAGTGGGGAAGGATTTTAATGATCAAAGATCTACATGTATAGGAAAATATAGAATTTGTTGTGATATAAAAACATTAAATGTTGGAAACAAAATGATCCAAAATGAAGGGAAGTGGAAATTTAGAAATATCACAATGGTTCCTAATATCATATCATAAAAATATTCAAATAAAACAGAAAATATATCTAAAAGTTATTCATGGGTATCTAGATATGAACACCAGTGAAATAATTTTTCAAAATAAGGTAACATGAGATGGAATGGATGTGATAAGCCATTTCCTCCTCATAAATATCAATTCTATGGTTATCGATGCCATAACATGTCCCGTTTTGAAGAGGAAAGGATCTATTTGAATGGAGGTGGGTTGAAAAGTCAATAATGAAGAATGATATCATATCCATCAGTATATTGAATTAACAATATCTATGTTTATTATTTTCATTGTTCTAACTATGTACACAAATCTATTCATTTCAGGAATATAAAAGGTTGTGGAAATACATAAAAACACAAAGACTTGTCAATACCTTCCAACCAAGTTTAATTGCTCTTGAAAATAAGTATTTTCATCAAAAATAAAAATATGATTATGATGAATCCATGAATATGGAAAATATATTATAATAGACATATTTATCCACCACTCATTCAATTATCCAATAGAGGAAAAATTACAAATTGAGAAAGCTTACCTTGTAGAAACAGCTCTCATTACTATAAATAAGAGAAGCGCCAATATTCTTGATATCAGATGCTCATCCCACAAGATGATAATTAAATATATATTTAATAATATTATGAAAAGGGTTTATGGAAGAGTGAGATTTTGCAATGATGATTCTTTAAACATCGGAGGCAGTGGTAATACAGAATTCGAAAATGATGATCTTATGATAACTGATTCTCTCTATATTGATAGATTTTATTACAATCATATGAGTATCACTCAGT
This sequence comes from Viscum album, assembly GCA_963277665.1. NCBI lineage: Eukaryota > Viridiplantae > Streptophyta > Magnoliopsida > Santalales > Viscaceae > Viscum > Viscum album. The sequence goes on from OY728148.1 coordinate 1,150,470,216, forward strand.
GCTTGGACTCAGGACTGATAGTGAAATTTAATCAAAAGGGATCAACTATCAATGGAAAGACGTGAAATTCTCTCATGAATGGATACATAACAGATGGAAATTTATACCAAATTGACTGTAATGATAAAATTTATTACAAGAAATTTAAATAAAAAATCAACATGTTTCATTAGATGTTAGGGTATATTAATGAACAATTCATGGAAATGATATCTACAATTAAGATAATTTTTGATATCACCAATTTTATGCATGAATGAGAAAAGACGTGTGATGATTTTATGTGAGGAATGATAGTTCAAATTTTATATCAACCAAAGATAAAAAGGAACTAAAATTTTCATTATCTCATCCACTGAGACATATGTGGTCCATTAAATGTGGATATAACATATAAAGATATAGATACTTAAATATTTTTATTTATGATCATAATATAATTTATTGTGTAATTATTATACATAGAAAACTTCATGTGATTGATTACATGAAAAGATATCATCAAATAGCTGAGAATGATACTGGCCGTAGATTCAATGTTCTATGATCTAACAAATTAGGTGAATAAATATCCATTTAATTTAAAAATTACTTTAAAAAACATGGAATAAATCATGAGGTGGGCATGGTGAGAACCCCCCAAAAATGGAGTATTTTAATAAAGAAATAAATTAATGAACAATATAGAAAGAACTATGCTTATTGATAAACATGTCTCCCATTATTATATGGAAGAGTATGTTCATTCATCACTACACACTCAAAAGAAAACATTTATTTATATGGGATAAACCTAGACATCATATGAGTTGTGTCAGGGAAGAAAACCCTCTATGAAATATTTTCATGTCTTCAGAAGTAAATGTTTCATCTAAAATAAAGAATGAAATTAGGGTAAGTATGGTGATACTGTAGATGATGGAATATTACTTGTATCTTCATTTAAGAGTAAATCCTAAAAATGTATCAATAATTATATTGAACGAATTTTGGAAAGCATTGGTGTCAATAAAATTAAAGATAAATTCAAAAATACCTTTAGGAGATCACATGCTAATATGGTAGAAGATGAAGAAGAAAAGAGAAGTGGAATTGATTCAAATTAAGTTGTAAAGGAAAGCATGAAAAATATTCAGTGGTAACAAAATGATGATAATTCATAAGAAGAGTCGATAGAGAAATCCATGGCTAAATAAACATCATCTTAACCTCACCGGAGAAATCGAAGAGCAGAAATTGATCCATCCAATATCATAGGGGATTGGAAAGCCCCCACATAGTTAAAAAGAATGTAGAGTGCAGAACATTCTTCCTTCGTATCAATTCTAGAACAAACATCATTTGAAAAGGTAGGAATGGAATAATCATTGGTTTAATCCAAGAATGAAGAACTATATTAGATTTAAAAGAACCAAACATCATAATTTTTTTAAGATACTTGAAAATCACAATGTGATTGGAACAATGCTGATCATTAAAATAATTGATGATCATGGAAATATTATTAGAAAAAAGGAATGAATAGTGTTTAAAAGAAATTCACATATTGAAGGAATTGAAGTTGATTAAAATCTTGTGCCAGTAGTGATACAGGAGTCGATCAGGATTTTCATGTTATTTTATGTCAATAAGGATAAAACTTTTATTAGATGGATACCAAAATACAATTAATAAAATGAGTTCATGAAGATGATGTCTACATTGAAAAACTACTTAGATTTAAAATATGAACATAGAGATAAAAAGTTTGTAGATAGAATAAGGATCTTCGTGGTCTAAATATGGAACTGCATGCATGGTATTCTTGACTAGATGTTTATTGGAAGAATCTACAATTCAAAATATTAGGTATTTCTCATAATCATTATTAGATAAATTCAATGGACGATCAACTTATGGTACTTATGTTATTATATGATATATATTTAGTATATGTGGGAATGGATCAGTTGAAGAATTTACTAATGACCTCAAATCATAATTTTAAAAGTATATTATTAGTGAACTCAAAGAGTTCTTAGGGATATTGGTGATTCAAAAGAGGGATTATAACATTATTTCTATGGTAAACTATGCCAGAGACATACTAAATAAATTCTAATAATCATGACACTAAACCAATGTCATATCTTATTTTGATTGTAGAAAACAGTTAATGTATGAGAATGGGGCATCTGGGGATCCCACAATATATAGAAGAATCATAGGAAGATTACTTTTAATGAATTTTATACAAAATTAAATCTTATTTGTGATATGATTAGATGCACGTATTCAATGTAACACTACATAAGATCATTTGGAATCAGTTAAATTAATTATTATATATATTCATGCTACTACCAATTTTGGATTACACTTTCCTACAATAAGAAATATGAATTAACAGAAATATCTAATGCAGACTGGACTAGAGATGTGGTGGATAAAAAGTCCAAAAGGGGTGGAAAATTCTTCATTGGAAATAAATATGATGGAAGGTTGACTAAGAAACAGTAAATCACTAATATTAGTGTGGTTAAAGCATATTATATCTCTAATATAAAGGGTTTCACTTTTCAATAGTTGGTGAAACAACAAATGACTGATTTTTGACATGAGTTGAAACAACCAATGGTGATTAACTGTGACAACAAGTTCATGATCGATATTAAGAATAATTTGGTCCATCATACTAATACAAAGAATATTTATAATAGATATCACATCATGAAGGTAAAAATTTGATCAATGTGTGATTAAAACGGGTCATATTTGAACAGGGGACCAAGTGGCGTACATTATTTCAAAGTTATTTGAGCACATGTGTTTCAGAAACATTGGTTGAACCTTGATGTTTAGCCACATATCTAAGCATGAGGAGTTTATGGATAATCTCTTATCCCAATATGTTTTTACTATTTTAATTTTTTTTCGAATTGATGTAGGTTTATGGGGGACACATGATCCTGGGGGATACTTTTTTGAGATCTTTAAGTAGATATATAGGTTCTTTTGGTTAATTTCCAAAGGGGGATAACAGAGAATGGTGAAATTCAACTGCTAGATTTTTTAGTGGAACATTTTGGAAAAACCATGATGTGCTTCTGTGACATGATGAGAAGTAAATGTTATGAGGAAATAGTAAGATATGGTCTTGTAAATATTTATCCATTACAAAAAATGAGAACCCAATTTATGATTCCTGTATTGTTTATAAATTGATCTTTTATCATATATACATAGAGTTCTGGAAGATTTTATTCTTAGGTATCATGTTTTGATAGAGGATGGTGATTTATTGAACATTTAAATTTATTTATGAAAAAACCAAAGAAAAATATTTTTGTAACCATGTATTTTGTCTTCTATAAAAATACACTACTTTTTATTAGTGGTCAATCCAAACTAGGTATATTAGGGAGTTGGAAGGTAAGTTATATTGTTGTAAAAAATTAATAAATAATTGAAAGTGGTTTTGATTCAAATTGTTTTCAAAATTATTGGGTCCAAAAATTGGAGAATGGAGAAAGATATTTTTGGGAGAGTATGTTTCACACATGTCTGAATGTTTCATGTAAGTTATGATTCATGATCATCTCATAAAAATACGGAAATGTAAAGAGTCACAAGAATTATTTTTTTTTGAATGAAAGATGGACTGTGGGAAAGTAATTAATGTGTGTAGGAACATGGTTTGGAATAATATTACATGCCAAATAAGATATCAAAATTGAGTTACATGCAAGGGTAGTTTTGAGTTTGAAACATAAAAATATAGCTCAAAGGAATGAAATTTTCGCAAAAGGTGACATTTAATGAAGCGATATTACATGAAAAATACAACAACAAAATTTTTCTTATAAATACAAGGATTTTTGTGCATGGAACATGCACATAGGGAAATTTCTATAAATAAGAGGTTGACCCCATACAATAGTGACAAATTTATTAACAAAAAATTGAATTCCCTAAGGCGTGAAAAATTAGTGCACAAAATGTTCCTTGTGTCTATTATGACCAATTGAAACTTATTGTGTGGTATCATGGAAGATAAGATTTCCTAAAATTCATCTTGTATGATAGTCATAAAAGTAGTGTGCATGATCAGGAAATGCATTCAAGGGGTTAGTTACACTTCTTTTAAGTTATCAATATCTTGTCTATTTGATCATTGCTTTCAAGTGCATCAATTCGGGACTACTATGAAATACGAATCTTGTTCTAGCAAATGAAATAGACTTAAATTCCAATTTACAAAATTGAATTTCAAGTCTTTAGACATATTAAGACTTCACCCAACACGACAAGATAGGGGGAGTTGATGGATGTGTAATGGGGGAGGAAATGTGATATAACTGAAATCTTGTAATGGAAATGATCCTGGCATAGAGTGATTATGTCTGAACATCTCTATCCCACAACTAGTGATGATTTGAAGACTTATCTAGGACCAACACATTGTCTGTGTTTTCTCATTTCATTAGCCTTTAATGGTGAACCATGTAAAAATTTTTATGTTTTCTCTCTACACGTGAATGTTTAAATTACTACACATTACCCATAAATAGGTATAACATGTTCCTACTGACGTGGTATGAAGATCCATCACTTCAGAAGAAAAATTTGGAACCCTGATTTCCCCTCCCCTCGTAGGCTATTTTAGGATCCTTCATATAGGGTATGTCCTTGATGTTGTATTTTTTATTATGATTGTATTAAAATGGGTTTCATATGAAATTGTTATTGTATTAGATCACAAGGGAATCATAGGTTTCTTATTGGGTATAATTGGTATAGTATGCTTGGCGATTTGGTAGGGTTGAGGCCTTATATCCCTAGCGGGACTATATCATTACACTAACTAAAAATTCATGAGGGGGATTGGTTTAATCAAGAAAGAGAATTACTATATTATATATGATTTTATCCCTTGGTGTATGAGGATCTGGTGACCTCGATAAACCTATTTCATTAGTTATATCCCATGGTTCTATTACTCTACTTTCCATTTAATCCTGTTTTAAGTATTTAGTGACTATTTTATGTTAAATGAAGTTTTTATTAAAGTCATGCCTTCATTTTTTTGAAAATAAATATGATAATTTAATATTTAATTTTATTTCATGGAATATTTTTTGTTGTATCGTACTATATAATTTGGTCCACAACTTACATACCCTATTGGTTGTATGTAGACCTTATTATGTTTGACTTAGGTAATGCCATGACCAACCGTGGTGGTGATGGTGGTACTATATGAAATATGATTCTTTTCAGATATGTTTTTTTGGTGGTAGGATGAGGTCATCGAACCACATACAACATTGGAATCCTTTTTGAATAGTCATGGACCATTCCTTTTGGTAATTTTGGTTTTTATATGTAAATGTTAACTGATTAACTCTTTCTTGTAATGTTCCATTTAATCTCATGCATTATTTTTATTGGATATGATGTGATGTATTACTTTTTCATATTGCTAAAATTTAATTATTCTGATAGAAACCATTCCCAAAGGTGTTACATGAATTTCAAAAACTAGTTGCAAGCCCCTAGGGATCAATAATTTCCTTCGGGCCATGCCATAGGGTGAGTCGGATGTTGGGTTGGATGGAAACCTGGGGTGGTTCATTATAATGATGTATTAGAGGGAGGTTTTTTCCTATATTTGAGCAATCCTATTTGGAGGAACATTGATATAAAGTATCTATGACAGTTGGGGACTGAATTTATGGTTTAGATTGTGGTGTATTTCAAACATCCCTTGTGACAGGCAATGGGTCACCATGGGACTTTTCGGATTTTGTTTGGTTTCACTTTTGGGTGTGATCTACAGTATTCATATTATTCATGTACAATGACCTAGGGTGGAGTGGTTTAATAAATTATTATGTTATTTATGGTTTTATTTTGATTTATCTGGATCTTTATATCTATTTATTGTTGAGATTTATATAGGTGTTGAATTTATGATTTCATATGTGTTGTCAAAATGGTGTACCCTCATACATACCCAAAGACTTACTATGAAACTAAAATAATTGGTCGAATAGAATTGTCCTTCTCCAATTAATCAAGGATTTGGGGAAGTGGGTTTTTGGGGTATCTATGCTTTGGATAATGGAAGGGGACATTGTCCTTCTCAGATTAAGGATACAAAACAAGGTCTAATAAATTATAAATCCAATGAATCCCTCAGGATAAAACCCCTTTTACTATTTGGTACCACGGAAAACTAAAAGTGTAATATTTCATGGAAATGTTTATAGGATCATTGCGATTCTCAAGACACCTGAAGAATTTATGTTAAAATTTTCTCCGATCATGTTAGAACGTTATTATCAGGGGTGGTGGGACATCGTGGTTTAGGCTGGGAAACTTGAATAGATGGGATGGAAATATCTCAAGGATGCTTTCATTAAGAAATATTTCACTAAGAAATTGGTCATCTCCAATACCTTGGATATCCTAGATCTCTATCAGAGGGATTTCACTATCTTATAATATTCAGAAAATTCTTCTGAATTGGTCTATTTATCACATATGGTGGGTTTTAATGATCAATATAAGGATCGATGGTTTAAGATGGGGTTGTATCCAGATAATTGAACCAATGTATTCTGGTTTAAATTAAATATGTATGTTAAGGAAGTATTTCAATCCCTGATGGTGGAAAATTATTGGGATAGTAATTTGATATTTTCAAGGACAATATTACACATGATACAGGGAGGTAGTTTCATGTTTGAGTTGAAAAGGAATCCAAATGATTAGGATAATAAGAGAGGAGGTAGCTTTGAACACCCATCCCCATCCACCTTATTCTGTAACCAAATGTGGTGGATTAGTTGTGTGCTTTCAATATGGAATGTTTGGGAACATGCAGTCAGGGTGTCTGGTTACACCTAGACCCTACCAATTGTGTGGGTGTTTGGGTCACATGAAAAGGTTTTGTAAGAGTGGGATTCTAAGAAAAAGTGGTGAAAACCCCATATAAATGTGAAAATATCCAACTTAGTGTGTGGAATCAAGGGATATTGTTTCTTGGTCGGCTAGGCTGGGTGGAAAGGTAGGATCTTCTTATGTTCAATGCCATATTAAGGTAAATCCACAGGTTATCAATTGATCATAGACATCATAAGAAACAAAACACCATCACTCTATGGATCAGGTTCTTGTATAATTAGATTTAGGACCTATAACTATTTGAGGTATTGTTCTTATTGTATCATCACTAGTCATCCTGCGGCTTCTTACAACTACTTTTTCACTTTTTTTTCTCTCTGTCTTGTAGAAATACATAAATAACAAACTATGATTATTCTTTATTCCATGTAGTTGATTATGCGACATGGAAAGAAAAATAAAAATTGTATAATATGTTCATTATATTATCTCAATATGTTATTAGTTTAATTGGAATGGCAATGTTTGGTTTTTGAAATTGATATTGTTGACATGATCCTTGGTATGGACTAGAAGGGGTGTTTCGCGGTGAAAATTGATTATTATAGATGGTGGGTAACTTTTGTATCACGCAATGGGAGTGATCGGGTTGTCTAATGTTAATTGGATCCCCAATCAAGAAAATATGGACATCCACTTATTGAGATAGGGAACATCTTTTTACTATTCTCTTCACTTATGCTGGAAGATGTTGGTTGAGGATCAAATGATGGGTTTCCTCTAACAGTTGATGAGTTTCAAGAAGTCTTTCCACGTGGTTTCCTAGGGTCACCTATGGATTAGTATGTAGAGTTTACCATTTACCATCCACCTAAGACAGAAATGATACCTCTTACCTTATAATGTATTCCCTCCATCTTTACAGAATTTAAGATACAACTAGATGATTTTTACTCTAAATGATTTGGTCCCCAGAGTGTCTTACCTTGGGGAATCCCTGCTCTATTTTCCAAAATGGTTGACAGATATCTTCAATTGTCAATTGATTATAGGAAAATTAATAAATTCATAATCATGATTTAATATCCATTTCCCCACATTGGCGACCTCTTTGAGTATCTAATGGGAGAAAATTGTTTTCAAAAATTGACCAACACTCTTTGAATCATCAAGTCTGGGTTCATGTGACATACATTCATAAGAAAACAGTTAAATGAAGGTATCATTCAATTGAGTACTAAGAATTTAGTTGAGTATGAAAAATGGTCCAATGGTTTTTGCGGATCTTATGATATGGTTGTTACATTATCTCCTCAACTCCATTACCATAGTGTTGTTGAATGACATCCCATTCTATTCTGGGATAGAGTAAGAGAATGGGTAACACATATGGTTTATTCAAGGAACCCGTCGATATCACCACCCTTATGATAAAATATCCAAATGTTCATTATGGATCCAAGAAGTCATGTTTATGGGTCATGTGATCTCCAAATGTGGGGTTTTATCTGAAAACGAGGAGATTAGAGCACTGCTGTCATGGGTGAAACAAAGGAATGCCTTTGAGATCAGGATATTTTTGGGCCTAGTAACGTATTAAAGAAAATTATCAAGGATTTTCTCTTCCAGATTTTCCTGGGACCCTGATCACCTTGAAATGGGTGAGGATTTAATGGAGATCTAATTTTCATGCATATTTTGAGGAGATATAGTAGAAGTTGACCACTACAAAAGTTTAGATTCTAGGTGAACCTAAAATGGTATATATGGTCTATTGTGAAAATTGAGGAACATTTATTGGGTTTTTTGAGCTAGTATGACAATGTGTTAGAGTAAGATATAACCAAATATTACCACATGATATTTAATACCCAACCCCTAACCTAGAACTAAAGGATGTAATTTATTCCTTGAAGACGTGTTTTCACTATCTCTTCTGGGAGAAAATATTGGTTTACTGAGACCATATGATATTGGGATGTATTTTCCCTTAAGATTATATAAATATAAGGCTTCACCAATGGGTTGAGTTCCCTTATGAGTTTGAAATTGATTTTTTCTACACTTCAGGGAAAGGAAATGTGGTAGCAGATTCCCTAAGATACAAGATATTTGTTCATGATTTAAGGGATCCTGGTGAGGAGTTGATCATGATGGAGATTTCACATAGATGATCCTAAAATCCATTGATAATAGTGGGGTCATGTTCTTGTAAATAATTTTTCTATCTAACACTCTTATAAAGTTTATTCGGGAAGAACAACATAATGATGAGTTGTGTCAACACACTCGGAATATTCTAAATGGTCTGGTCGTGCCCAGTTGGTGATTATTATCCTTAGAGTCCTTTCTAAAAGTGTTATTTTGTGTTTCAAATATCTTTTGGGAAGTTGGTGTTGTAGGATAGCCAAAAATATCAATCAGGAACTCATCCCAGGTCTACTAATATGTTTTATGCTATGTGATTCCATTTCACGTTTCCATGTATATGTAATGATATAGCTTACATCATATATATGATCTAATATTTCAATAGGTTAAATATGAGCACCAGAGGCCATTTGGTTTCCTTCATCAACTCCCCATTCCTGCCTATAAGAGGGAAGAGGTCACCATGGATTTAATATATATTTTTTCTCGTACACAATGAGGAAGTAATTCCATTATTTGTATTCATCGACTTTCTGAAAAACAATGCCCATTTCATTCCAATAAAGGATTAGATCAAAGTGGATGAGTTGGGATGTTTGTATTTTCAAGATATTATAATCAATCCTGGTGTTCTACTAACTATATTCTATCAAAAAGGAAACCATATATACTTTTTTGTTCTGATATAACTTTTATAAGGCTTTTGACTCAATGTCCAACCTCAGTATGACATGTTATCCCCAAATAAAATCTTATATGGAGTAGGAAATCATATTTTTGATGAAAAAAATTGTTCATACATGATGTATTTTAGATCCTTTTCAAATAAATATTCATATTTTTCGATTGTGTGTATAATAAATGTTACCAAACCTTGATCAAAATGGATCCCTTTGAGGTGATTTATGGTTGACCACGTCAGTCACTATAGTGTTAGATGAAAGTGGGTGATTTTTATTTGTTGGGACTGAACCAGGAGAATGAGAAATTAGATAAATTTTGTTGGATTAGGAAGTGGTTTTTATGGAAAAAAATCCACCATTATTAATATTTTGAATAGAGATGTTGAGACTTTGGAGTTCATAGTGGGTGGCTGGGTGGTTCTGAATGTGACACCTCCCTTAGGTCATTGTTGTCTTGATAACCTATGGAAGCTGATGCAATGGTAAGTTAGAACTTTTGATATTACTAAAATAATTGGTATGGTGGAATATTGGTTATCATTACCAACCTATTTATCATTGATCAATGATGATTTTCATTTCTGATATGTAAAGAAGTAAAAATTAGACATGTCCCATTTAATGAAATGAGAAGAACTTGAGCTGCAATATTATTTGCCTATGGTCAAATTACCAGTACGGATTATGGATTTACAAATGAAATTCCATCATGGAAAATTGATACTCATGGTTTGGGTATTTTAAAATAACAGAAATTATGAGCATGATACATGGGAACTAATGTCTTGGGTGGAAGATTAGTTACCCAATTTATTCTCTCATCAATCCTCAGTTTCACTTTCTAAGGGAGAAACGTTTTCATAGTGGGGAGAATTTTTACATTTGTGGTGTTATTTTGAGGAATTTTACCATTTATTTTCGTCTATACCTTTATTCAATTGGTTTCCTAGAAGTTTCTATGAAATTGGGTGGTCTTGGGATGGAAATTAATGTGGTACATGTTTGGTGCATGGTTAGGGGAAACCACGTGCTAGTATTGGAAAACTTTTTTCCTTAGACAATGGCTATGTATAGGCTGCAAGGCCTAGAACATGGGTGTGTTTCCCCACTAGGATAATAATTATATTAGGATAGTGGAACTATCATGATATTTTGGATTTCAGCACGGGTATATCCCTCCTCCATGAAAATTGTGAGGCTTCTTTTACATCTGGACAGAAGAGACGAATAATTGTCTCATGGTTTTGAAAACTGTTTGGCCTATAATATCTTTAGATTTTTGGGATTTAAAAATTTTCACATCTCCATTTTTATAACAATAACACCCCTTATTCACCACATTTGACCTCCTCTACCATTGGCATACCTCCCTCCACTATTACACTCCCTTGGGATTCAGTTCTTCGATATTTTTTCTCATTATCTTCGATAAATCGTCCACTAAGTTCTTCATCCGCTTATCCCTTCAATTATTTTGGCCCATTCTACATTTATCATTGATTTCTCATTTATCCAACACAGGTTTTGATGTTTTTTATTTAATCTATTTTTTTTTTGGTTTTATATTTTTTTGGCATTATTTTACATTTATCGAGTCTCTCCATGCGGTGTATAGTGGTTTCCACCTGGATTTGAGAATATCGAGAGAGAATGTTAGGTGGTTCCACTCAATAACATTATTTTATGATTTTATTTGGGTTGATATCGTCTCCAAATTGGTTTTAAACATTATATGGGTGGTGAAAAAGGTGGTTTACATGGATGTATTTGTGATTTCAAAGTTGTATGGTGATATCCCATTTGTAAATGGTTGTTGTTTAAGTGTGGTCTCAATTAGTTAAATTTTTTAATGTATAAAATTGATTTAACTTCATATGGGGATTGGAATAGATAACATGGGAATTTTAGGTATTTGGTGGGAGGAATATGTCTAGTATACAAGGTGAGTAACCTTGTACGAGGCCCGATCTCCCAAATATGACTACATCACCAAACTAACTAAATATTATTGATGTGGATTCATTGCCTCAAGATGGAGAAGGAACCATAGGTCTAAGATTTGGTCACTAAAAGTATAAGGATCCATGGACCCTGTGTTGACACTCCATTCCTTCAAAGAGTCTAAAAAACCTGACAAAGGAAATCCATTAGAAAGAAAAGATGGTATGTAGAAATATAAGTCAATAAGTTTCAATGGAATATGTTTTTTCCAGCCTTAGTTTAGCCAAAACTCATTTGTCGCACAGCCTGCTTGCACCCCCTCATATGTTACGCAGCCCACTTATGCACCACCATGATGGAGACGAATGAATGTGTAATTTTTTGGATAAGTCCTAATGGTGTCTCCCTAGTCTAGTCAAAACTCCTCCACCACACAAGTCACATGTTCTACCAACTTATTTCTCATAAGGTCATTTATTTTCCAATAAATAGACCCTTCGGGCCCCCATTTGTATAGATGAATTTCCTTAGCTTGTTTACTACTCTAGTCACCCTATTAATTCTCCCTAGTCTTCCGAAACATTCAATATAATTCTTCAACACATTGAGCAAAGGATTTAAGGGAGAATAATTTGACCTATGTCCTTTAAGTGTTTGAAAACCATAACACGTGCACGCCAAAAGTGCCCAACCTCCCCATGTCAGAAATAATTGTGTGATTCCCATTCATCTCACAGGAACATCATTTCCCCACTTATTGGATCACCTGTGCATACTCTTGAAGGCTTGAGAAAGGTCTCACCCAAGTATTACCATACATGGTTTTCATCTCTTAAGTGAACATCAGGTTTCCCACGCTAAATTTTACTCCAATAATTGAATTCCCTTTTCTACTTGGGCACCCCTCCTTGATTCACTGACTTTCATCACTCTCTTTTGTCCATAAGCTAGCAAGCCTTCATCAAAGTCATTCATGTAAAGGATTATTCTTCATTGGATCCCTTTTCTGAAAGGGAATCTATTGAGACCTCCATCAAAACCTCCGGACTAATCAAACTTTGGGTAAAGGCACATCAGTGTGTCTCCTATTTTGGTTTGTATTTCCACAGTCAAGGGTTTCCAAAATTTTATTCACAATGGATTTCAGATTCATGGAGTGTTTTTGGGTTTGTATCTCCATAGTCACATGGACCATTATCCCAGAAACAGTTTTAGGAATTTCCCATTTTATAGGAGGGTTGGGTCATGGCCTCTCCCTTCTCGAAGATATGACTCAAAACCTCAGGTCTATTGTAGGAAAATTACAGTTCATACCTACTTTTCCTTTTAAAAAATAAAGGAGATGTCTCCCCTACCCTTAGAGGATTAATTTTAGTATAGCCATCCTGGAGTACGCCCCTAACCTTCATCCCTTTTTCCTTACATTGGACCCTTGTCCAATGTAAATAGAAGTGAGGGAAGGCTCGTCGCCTCACCCACTTCCACAGTAACCTCAACCTCGTTCACCTTGGACACCATAGGTGTCCTATCTTCCACTAGTGGGGGAGGACAAATTTTAAAGGGTGAATGCATTTGTTGAATATTTTACATCCTCTTGTTTCTCACACCGAGCATGACTCACATGTGTATAGATATTTGTCATGATCATAACATTTTCACAATCAAATGAACTATGAGAACTCTGATTCTTGTTCAAACCAGGATATGTATAAATCCTTTTTAGGTACCAAGATCACTATACATCCTCTTCATGAACCAAATACTAATTCCTTTAATTTGGGCATCCATCTTAGGAATAATCCCCAAATTAAATCCCAAATCATAAACGTATCATTTTTAAGAAGTAATCCCAAACTCATATGTCTAAAAGGACCATACTCTTTTATGAGACTTATCCAACTACGTGGTATTTGATGCCCATCCATATAGGATACATAGGAAGCCTCATTGAGGTTCAAACCCAATAATTCAAATCAACCATGTTCTCCATGGGCCATATTCCCAATAGGGTATGATGTTACTTGGAAACCTATATCCTTTCCATGTTCCTTGGGCTGCTTCAACATAAGTCCCATACTATGTTTTACCCAAGAAAATTTCTCTTAGGGGACCATATAACATGACCTTAAAATGTATGATGTGTCCTATTTACCAACACCAAACTACAAGGGTTCTGATTCATTTCACGAGGATATGTAGGTAGCCCATTTTACGGGCATGATATCAAGATCAAAACAGTCCTTCATCTCCCTAGATGACAATAATCTCTGGAGTTCTTCACTGAATGGATTAAAAACTTTTATCATCACAATGATGATTAAAAGAATCTCTAATTAGTATATTAGAGGATACCTTGGATGGAAAACCTCGAATACATATGAGTATTTCCATTAATGAAGAACCTTGAATGCATACAAATGATTATAAATTTGACACATGTTAATATGTGATTGTAAATTACAAGGGATACTTATGATATACTTGGTGAATTAATTAGGATTCATGAAAATATATTAAATATACAAACAGTGTCTCGGAGTAGACAATTATTCACCCCAAAAGGGTGTGATGAGTCCAACCTCCCATCCTATCGAACAATGAATGTTCTTAAGTATCGTAAAATTCAATCTTAACGAACGCCTGCCTTTGGAAAGCAGGTCCCCTTTGGATAATGAAATGTTGGATGTTTCTAGCTCCATAAATAAATCCAATTGAAATCGCATGAAAATAGTGATTCTTAAAACTAGAACACATGTTTCAATGAACTATGAAACAAAAATGGTGAGCCCAAAGTGAATCCTTATTTGTGTTAATAATGTTACCCACCATTTAGGAACCTATCAATTGATAAATGAATTCATGATAAAGGAATCAATCATGCATGTATCCATCTAGAATGATGTTTCTTTAATGGAGTTTGTTGTTGTTCATGTTTTTTCTTCTCAAAATCCCCTTTATACAAAAAATGGATTTCTCCATGAAAACATCTATGAACTTCATGACCGCTTCTCAAGATGGATATTCATCCATGGGAAGGACATCATCACCAAACCAGTGTCTTCAACGCTGGGTCTCTAATTTGATTGTAAAATAATTTCTCTAGCACGGTACAATCCTATCGTTGGAGGCATCTCAACAGGGACCTCTAGATAAATAACAATCCTTGATCATCTGGCCAAAGGCGACCATTGATCAAGAAAGAAATGGTGCTAACCACCATTTCCATCCATTTAAGGTCCTTATCATCAGAATGAAATAATCATTCCTTCCATACTATTGGGAGGTGGATCAAGAGGTTACTGAAATCCGCTGTTGAAGAATGTTGGTGTCCTTCCCCAGGACCCCCACCATCAGTCGCCACCAGAATTGTGTGGTAGTGTATCCCCAACATGATGTGGGTGTTTCATATGGATGTTTGGCCCATATATCTCAGACACAGGCATGCATGATGAATAGCTCGGGACAACGTTTGGTCAATAGGGAGTAGGTTCTCACCTCTTCCTCCTCCAGAGAAGTCCATAAATTTAACTTGATGGAAAACAACGAGTAGGAAGAAACACTTGTCCGTCCAAATTTTGATGCTCAGCAGACTCATCTGACAGCAACCCACCAATCCAACCAGATAAACCCGATGGAGTACCATGAATAAGAACATCAACCTGCTTACAAGTCATCAACCAGCCATTAGGCTCTTCTAACTACATTTAAGGAAACCTTCCAATCTAATATGGTGGCAACTAGTAGACATGAATATACACCTATTTACAATCACCAATTCTATCAGAAGTCTCATCTACTAGTATTAAAGGAAGTCCATCAACCATACCTGACGTAAAACAACCAGCAGGCACATGCTCCTTCCAGTGTTCATCAAGCTTGCCAACAGTCTCGTTTTGAAGCACCCGAAGAATTCAGTCAGAAAGCTCCGATGACAAATTTGGGGCAGACCCAAATCTCTTCCCCCATCCATGAGTACTGTCAATATCCATTGACAGGAAAAGGAGGACATGAGTAGGCTCATACAACTACTCCAAATTCAGAATGGATGTATATTCCTGTTCCGACCGCAGAAGTCACTAAATACATATTATCAATGGTGAAAATGCAGACGCATATCCCTACCCATTTTCTGAAATCATGATAGGATATATTTACAACTACATTAGCAGTATCATGGGAACAGACACTTAAATCTGTCCACACAAATAGGAGAACACATCGGCATGCCATCCCGAGGAGGGTACATACCATTGTTCCAGTCCAGGAGGGTTATGAGGTATATTACCCCATATCATATGGAAAAAAAGATCAGTAACATACACCCTTTCTAATTTTAGGTAGTTGGTTCATTCCGGTAACAAATCCAAAGAAGGAACATACACATTCCCGTGATATCCACTTTTCCCAGCAACTGGCCCCAACTATGTACAAGAGAACATCGAATAAGATGTATCTCTAAGCACTATCAGAAAATCAAGAGTCAAGCTGTGATTTGACTCTTTTTAATTCTGGTGTTCTTGAATCCCTCAGACTTTTATCTATTGCATCTCAAGACCCCACCCTCTCATTACCATGTTATGTGAGTGGTAGTTTTAATTCTGAAGTTCCTCGTAGGACACTTCATCATGAAGGCTCGATTCATGAATATTCGGTCAAATCAGAGTGTCTATCCCTAGATGAGAGCCACGACTACACTTCATGTGGCCAGAAGACCATGGAGAAAGAAGGGTTATCACTTACTGTAATCCATCATGGTGATCCTCCCCATGATGGAATTTTCTATGAAAGTACTCTCCGTAGTAGTATTTCTCTTTGTGAAGAAAATTACCTAATTGAAAATTTAGTGATGAGAAATCCCTCCTATCTCTAGGAACTTGAAAACACAAGGCCAATCATGTCTGAGGCCATGTCATTTATGGGTGAAACACAATCTCAACTAGAAGACATCTTAACAGAACATTCATTCTTCAAACCTACCTTGGGTAATTTGTTTTCTAATACAGATTATCCACATTGGTCATACCAAGTGTAGAAACCTCCAGTGAAAGATGATTAAGATGTGTTAAACATGTGGAAACAATTATCTAATAGAGAAATACCAGTCATGATCTAGAATTTGGGGAATTCTCATTATAACATTCCAAAATTGATGACCAATGATTTCATTCATAATATTCTCCTCATCATATGGAAGACTCTTCGTTATTTGAAAACAAAAGTATAACCATATGATGAATATCAAAATCATGTAAATGTAATAGAAGGGTTGCGACACCAAATTGACTTGGCAAATCTCTTAGTTTCCCAACATCTAAGGGTTAAAAAAATCATAGAAGCCTTCAGCATGCATGTCTCAATGATCTATAGAGACTACGATTGTTAATTTTTTATTCCCCACTTAGTGTTTGTATCCAAGGATGGGTTGAATATAGACCATTTCATTTCACCACACTCCAAAATCATAAAATACTACCAAAAGTGGTTTCATGCAATGTTTTTTCCCATATTTGGCCACAATCAATGGAATTTTTATGTAATCAGCTGTACACTCAACAATAGGCCTCAACCAGTTCTCTTTAGAATCAGGCCCAAAGAAAAGAAGTTATTGATTTACTTATAAATCTTGCATATGAGAATCTTGTACAACCATCCCACTTAGAGAATTTCAGGAATAAGAGAATGAAAATATCTAAAATAGAACAAGGATCTTCAAAAAAAATGTGATTTAAATGGTTGTTAGATGAAGCACCCAACTAATGTTCTAACCAAAATCCCCAAAATCAGTAGAGCAATTGCACAAATTTCAGCCATAACACTTCAAGAATCACCCCATCTTTCATGTCTAGGGGATCATTTAATTCAACATTAATGTTCATTTAACAATTTCCAAATACTTGAAGAAGATGTAAAGGAATAGCCCCAGCCTTGAGGGCTAGGGGCTTTTTCACATATGCAATCCCCACCTCAACAGATATCAGTTTTCTCCCAATTAGGGAAGAATCCAGAGTGAAAGCGTACAACTAATCTTTCTAAGGATTCCCTTTCAGGTTACTTTCCTCCAAATAGTTCCAGGGAATTCATCATAGAGGAAAATGAATTCTCATGAAAGATACAATGGAAGGCAATATCGAAAAAAATACTAACAGAATGCCATCGATGAATTACGTGTCAGTAAATGTCATTAACACCATTACATTAGTTCCTCCGGAAAATAAGTCAAGTTTAGGGCAATTAGAAGATGAAGTTCTTGTCTATAATACGGTATACACTGTGGAAAATGAAGAAGTTGTGCGCACCCGAAATTAGAGGCATACCTAGAATCTAGGTATTCCTTTAAATAACAAACTCCCCCCTCTACAAAAGGCATCTAACAAGGGGAAAGACAAAAGTAATATTACATCTCGCTTTTCCACTAGAGAAGGAAAATATCTTTTGGTTGAAGAGTGATTTTCACATAAGGAAGTGGAAATGAATGAGTTGAAAATACTCAATACAGAGTTACGTCGAAATAGAATATCAGCTAGACATACTCCCCAGATAGGTCCTCAACATTCAAATCATGTAGGAGCTCCTCAAGAAATAGGATTTTTAGTAACTGCAGATGCAGATAATGAATTATTTCCATTGGGTACACAATAATGGTTCGATCAAACACATCTTGATAGGCATGTTCCTATGGATTATCCAAGGCAGATATCAACACCACATTCAGTGGTTTTTCTGGTCATTGCACTAGCTCAATCTCTAGTTTATATACATTCACAAGTTCCAGCTCATTCGGATGTTCCCCAAATGCTTATGAACACAATTGAGACATTAACGAATCGATTGGAAGCTATGAATTAATGATGTTCACCAATTTAGCTACGAAATAGATCTTACCCGGAATGGGTGGATGCAGTTCCTCCCCCACCGAATTTTGTGAATACCACATTCCCAATCTTTAATGGTTCAGTAGATCCAGAACAATAATTAACAAATTTTGTTTCACTTTGTGATACCATGATTGGAACATCTCAACAACAAGAACTCATTAATCTTAGGTGTTTTGGGTAGTCATTACAAGGATCAGCATTTGTCTTGTATACAAGTTTACATTATCGATCAATTACTGTATGGGAAGATCACTGTCCAAAATTAATTCTTAAATTTAGCTCACTGCTACCAAATATGATAGTTTTTTATCTTTCCAGTTGTCAACAAATGGAGAATGAGAGAGTTTCAGATTTCATTGCACAATGGAAAGGATTAACATTTTTCTTATGTCTAGGACTCCCTCAACAAGAGTTGTTGCCAATTTTTATGGCCAATCTGTGTGATAAATTACACACACCATTGATCCATGTGAAATACACATGAGGGTTTTGAGACCTTACATCAATCACTCAATAGATAAAATACTCTATTAAAAAATCTACGGCTAAAACTCATTTAATTCCATCAGATACAGAGAGGATGATAGGAAAGGTATAAGCTGCTACAGTCACAGTCAAACAGGCACATGTACCTGCTTCTACATCAAGACCTTCTTCCTACCGAAGGGCTCTGCCTCATAAGCATCAGCATCAATGACTCCCTCATCAAGATGATCAAATAGACCAAAGGCTGAAAAAGTTTGAGGAATTAAAGTATAAGGTTTATTTTTTTTGGAATGAACAAGTTCCTTGCTACATCATCTCAGGCTTAGAAAACAACTTGGTTTAGTTTCCAAGGACAAAGAAGAGAAATAAAGATGAGGATGAAGATCTTACAAATTATTTTCCCTTTCACCAGATATTGGGACACCCCATTCAGAAGTTTTTTGTTTTTAAATACCTTCTGAAAAAGATGGTAGACTATGTACAAGTAAAATTGAAATGTTTATCAGCTTAAGTAGAATGTGTTACAGCTACTGGTTCAGAGGATGAAGTTGAATGGAAAGAGTTCCAAAGTAAAAATGTGTAGAAATATGATGATTGGATGATTAGGAAAATGATCAACTGAACTCATGCCATTTTACGAACACAGTTGAAACAAGAGATTGTGTCTTCTACTACTCCTGCCACAACAAAACCACCTTCATCAAAAGGTTGTTCCTCAAAGAAGCGAAGTGATTATGAAGACAAAGAGTGGTAAAAAGAAGAAGAACTTGTGTCAAGTCCAATGTTGTGATTGTCCCTAACCGATTTTATGACATCTGTATCAAAAGCATGGGCACGACCACACCAAATGGAATAACCAAAATTAACCTGTCAACAAGCATTGTCATCAGATGAAGAATTGATCTTTGGTTCTATTAATGTTATACATTTATTGTATCCCTATGCCAATGGTGATTCTGATTATAATGAGCCAAAATCCCTTGTACCTAATTTGGGAACAAGAGGAAGAGGCCAAGGTCGAGGATAAAAGCGAAGATGTTGGAATTCTAAATAACACCATTTTAACTCTAACCCATCTCAAACCGTATATGCGGTAGAAACTCATGGAAGAGACCTTCTGTGGGCTCAACAAGAACAAGGAGTTTATTCCATGAAAGATAGTTTCGGTTCTGAAAAAATTATATTTGAAGACCAATTAGAAGTCACACCATTTTCTTATTAGAAAATTTATAGACCTAGTCAGTCTAATTTAACAAAGACAGGAGTATTTTCGGTTTCTGCTCCAACACAAAGTACATCTACATTAGAAGCATCAACTTCCAAAGCACCTGCAAAACCACATCTACATTTTCAGAAAAAAATAACATTTGACTAAAAGTATGAGGTCTTGAAAACCTTTTCCCATGTACTGGCCATGTTTTCAATTATCGATGCATCGAATATATCAAAAGATCTTCGAGAAGCACTCATTGAGCCTTTGTCAAGTCCTCAAGAGTTTGCAACTGAAGTTTCTACTACTGAGGTCTACCAATTAAAGAATGATCCTCTAGAATGTCATGAAGTAATATCTTCTATAGATGAAGATGAAGATAATGTGGTGCATGGGAATATCAAACCCTTGTATTTTTCTCGAAAGGTCAGTGATGTAGACATCTGAAGAGCCTTCACTGATAATGGCTATAGTGTCAACCTCATTCATATTCGTAAACTTCGTTGATTGGGCCTGATTGAATCTAAATTATCTCCTTTGAATTTAATGTAGCAAGATTATGATTATAATGAACAAGAACCTATGGGTGAGAATACACTCAGAACTCAATTCAAAGATCTTTTTTCTAATTCATATTTCATGGTTGTTCGTGAGGACACAACCTTTAAAATTCTACTTAGAAGGCCTTGGCTGCATCAACATGTATCCATACCTTTGTCATGCCACCAATGTCTTAAGGACTATTTCAATAGTCAAGTAGGGACATTTTATGGTGATAAGGCTCTATTCAAAACATGTGAATCTCAATACATTAAGGTAGAGTTTTATCACACAAAAGGAACGAAGCCCGTGAAAAAGGAAATAAACGGTGTTAATGTTCCAAATGGACTTGAAAAGATACCAGTAAATCCATTTATGAATTTGATTATAGATTATGTGGTACCCATCAATAAAATTGAAAAGGTAATCCAAAATCCAGGAAATCATCCAATTACTTCCATAATGTCAATTACGGCAATTGAGCCTAACAACCTGGAAGAAACTATTGATCAACATGAAAGACTAAATGGAGATATTTTCATTTCATCCAAAAAAATACAACAAGACTTTAATTCATCAACCAGAGTAGATAAGATTGTATAAATTCTAGGTAAAGACAAATATGCTGATTTTCAATCCAACAATCCCTCTTTGTTACCACAGGAAGACCCTTTATCATCAGCAGGGTCAGATATGGTGGCCTCTTCTTTTGGATGTTTAAATATTAATTTCCCCTCTAACTTAAAGATTTTTTCCTCTTCCAATACAATTAAAATGGAAACAAAATAGGTAACGTGTAATGAAGAAGAATATGATGATCTCAAGGATGATCCTCCAGCATTTGATGAAGGCATCTCTCCCACTGTGGATGAGCTCAGAGAAATAAAACTTGTTACAAAAGAAGATTGATATTCCACTATAATTAGTGCATTCATGATATCTGAAGAGAAATAGTTGTATACTTCATCTATAATGACTCATCGAGATATGATTTCTTGAAATTAAACAGAAATTCCATGTCTTAATCCGGATATAGCAACCCATCATTTCGGTTTTCCAGAATAACATCATGGATTCATGCAAGAAGCAAGAATAACACACCCAACTCATACCTCTAAAATCGATTTTTAGGTTGATAAGATTATAAACTCTAACTTTCTCATGGAATTTCAGTATCTCAAATGGTTGGGTAATATTGTCATATTGAGAAATAAGAATGGGAAAATTAGAGTGTACATTGATTTCAGATATATTAAATCTGATTTTCCTACATATGATTTTCCATTTCTGATTATAGATCTTATAATTGATGAAACATCTGGCTATGGTGCTCTTTCCTTCATGGATGGCTAATCTGGGTATAATCAAATTCATTCGGCCCTAGAGGATGAAGAATCTACACCCTTTAGAGCCCCTCAAGGTGTGTTTTTCTATCGAGTAATTCCATTTGGCTTAAACAATGAAGGTGCAACATACCAACGTGGCGTGCACCGTATCTTCAAACCCTTATTAGGTAAATTTGTGGAATGTTATGTGGATGATTTGGTGGTCAACTCCAAAAAACATATCAATCACTTGGCAGATTTAGAAACCATATTCAATAAACTTTGGAAACACAGTTTGCAGATAAACCCCTTGACATGTGCTTTCGGGGTATCCTCAAGAAAGTTCCTTGGCTTCATTGTAAGCCATCATGGTATCGAAGTTTATCCTAAGAAAACAAAATCTATCATTTGTATGTCACCTCCTCAAAATTTGAACAAATTAAAAGGACTTCAAGGACACTTGGCCTATATTCTCCACTTTATTGCCAATTTGGAAGGAAAGTGTTTTTCCTTCACTAGATTAATTAATAAGGGAGTCACCTACCAATAGACTGAGGACTACCAAGAATAATTTGATACCCTCAAGAAATATCTCTTTATTCCTCCAGTATTAATACCACATATTGAAGGAATACCACTTATTATTTATGTGATATCTTTAGAGAGATCACAAGGTGCCTTCCTCACCCAAAAGAATGATGCTGGGAATGAAAATAGTCTTTAATATCTCAGTCGAACTATGCTTAATGCATAAACTTGATATTCAAGTATTGAAAAGTGATTCCTGACATTAATCATCATAGTTCAGAAATTGAGGCACTACCCGCAACATCATGAGGTACAATTGGTATCTCTCAACAATCCACTCAAATTTATCCTTAGACCTCTGATACTCACAAGGCTTCTGGCACGGTGGGATGTTATTTTGAAACATTTTGATATCCAATTTGTGCCTCAAAAGAAAATAAAAGTCCAAGATCTGTTTGACTTCCCTTCTGAGCATCCATCTATGGAATATACATAATTTAATACTAAACTTCCTGATGAAAAGGTCTTCTCAATTCATTATAATTCCCAGACATGGTAAATGTATTTTGATGGTGCTTCTAGAAGTCCAATAGAGAAAATAATGAAAAAACCTAACCTCAACAATGTTGGGTAATGAATTTTTCCTATTTCCCTAGAGAAGGTATTATTGCCTTATTCCTTCTTTTTGTCGAAAGGTGGTAAAAACAATGAGGCAGAATATCAAGCTCTCATTTCAGGTATGGAATTGGCCCTTCAGGTACAAATGGATCATTTAAAGGTGAAAAGTGATTCAGAATTGGTAATCAAACAAATTAATGAGGATTATTCTATCAGAATAGAAGTTTTAATATCTATGTGTGATTATGTAAGAAGGTTAGTGGCTGAATTTCCCTCAGATCAGATATTTTCTTATGTCCCATGATCACAAAATTCCTAAGAAAATGAATTGGCTAATGCATCTACAACCTTGGAAGATCCAAATAGAGATGATACAGTCGTTATATTAGCTCAGTGTTATCTGGTCTAAACTTTTGTTCAAACAAGTATGGGTGAAATTAATGAAATTTTACGTATTTCTGAACCATATGGTCATACCACGGTATGGAGAGAATCGATAACGGAATATCATCAAAATCGGGTACTTCCACCAGATAAAATTGAAGAAGAATAGATCTGATGATGATAAGCTAATTTTACTCTTTTTGATAGTCTAGACTACCAAAAGATCCTCTACATGCAAGGATTTGATGGAATTCTTTTCAGATATATTGATGGAGAAGAGATTGCAGTTGTAATGAAAGAAGTACATTTAAGAGTTTGTGGTGGCCACAAATCATGGTATAGACTCTCTGATCAGATCTGAAGTCTTGGATACTTTTGGCCTTCAATAATGCTGGATTGTACAGATTTCAGTAAAAAAATGTCATCGTTTCCAAGTTCATACCAACATCATTCATCAACCCCCCAGAGTTGTTACATACAGCTAAATACTTAAGGCCATTTCCTGTATGGGGAATGGATGTATTATATCCCTATCCTCCAAGCACGGCTAACTAGTTAGAGTATACTCTTACTGCTACACAATTCTTCTCTAAATGGGATGATGAAATACCTCTCATGGAAGTCAGAGCCAAAAGAATTTCTAGTTTTCTCAAAACAAATATTATCAGCAGATTCCGTGTCCCACATATTATTCTGACAGAAAATGGCACCAATTGTTGTTCTGATCAGGTAAAAAAGTTATACCAGGAACATAATATCAAATCTAACCATTCATCTCACAATCATGCGATGGAAAATGAATAGATAGAGGCCTTCAACAAGACCTTATCAAATATACTCCATAAAATGGTGGATAAAGATAATAAATCACGACATGATAAAATTTTGAATTCATTATGGGCTTATCGGAAAACTACCTATAATGATACCCAGGAAACTCCTTATTTAATGGTATATGGAACTGATGTAGTTTTTCCAATTGAGATTCAATTGAATTTACAAAGAGTTGCAATCTTTGTTCAATTGTCTACAGTTGAGAGGTCATAGAAACTGTTCAATGAGTTGGAATGATTAGAGGAAAAAATATTTCATACTTTGCATCATTTAGTAGTCTATCATAATAGAATAGCACGAAATTTTAACAAGAATGTTGGCCTCCATTCATTTCATAAAGGAGAATTGGTATTGGTCCTTAGAACTCCAATGATACCCAGAAAGAAACCTCCAAAACTTGATCCAAAGTGGTAAGGACATTATTCTATACATAAGGTCTATTCAAATGGAGCTTATTCCCTAATCTCAATGGATGGAGAGTTTATTAAAACTAAAACCAATGCATGATTCTTGAATAAATAATTTTTGTAGTTTTGAACATTATTCTTCACTGTAAGACAATAAACCGCATAGTACCATGTCCTTACTGCAAGACTTAAAACTGCACAACCCTCATGCCCTTTCTGCAAGACCTAAAATTGCACAGCCCTGATGTCCTAGTTTCAAGACATTAAACTAAAAAACAACCATATGCATCCATGTTTCATGACAAAAAATGTGTAGCATCTTCATCCTTGTCGCACGACGTTAAAACGCGTGACATCATTTGTACATCTAACATTCTCTCTATTTGACGTTCAAAGCTTCAAAATGTAAACATCAATGACAACATCACAACTCATTTGTAGTACATGAGTCCCTTTATTTCATATGTCTGAGTTATATCTTCCTAGAGATCTAATTTCAAGAATTACATATAACATTATTCTCATATGATTTTAATGAGTTACGTAGATACGCCAAAATCATCAATTTTGGGCCCAGCCTGAATCACAAAATTTTCTTATTTTCTTTTATCCTCCTATATATGAATCAGATCAATATAGAGTGTTTCCTTAATATATATGATTTGTTCCTTATACTATTTTATGTCTTAAGATTTATCGTTCCCTCAGAATGTGTCAAAATACCCTATAATTCATGTCAAATTCCATTAGCGTGAGGAATGATTGTTTAAATAACTACATACGGATTGATTGTTATCCATTTTGAGATACTTGGAGATTCCTAGATCTCCAATATTGTGCCCAACCATAATAAATAAACCATTATGTCTTGAATAATAATCAAATCTTCTTAAATAATGTTTGAAGAACTATGTATGGATTGATTCCTTCCCTAACAAGACATATAGTGACACTTGGGTTTTATCCTGCAATCTAGTTACAATATTTCTTTGCTTTCACATCGGTTCATTGTCTTCCTTACCACATGAAGTTAAACTGTATGGAAGTCATACACCTCCATTCATCATATGTTTCAACATTTGTATTATAAAACAGACCCTTACTACTCCTTTTTTCTCACAATGAGCATAGATCATGTGAGCTTTGGATTGGATAAGGTGCCTCTTTATATATGTGAGGTGTTTTAATTTCTTATGGCAGTGAAAATGTCCTCATTGCATGGATTTAATCTTCACATCATTATATTATTTCAGAAGAAACAAAAAAGTCTCCATTTTACATATGAGTAAGTTCTATGTAAAGGATGTAAAACTCCAAGACAATACTGGTTCAAATATTTCTCATATGCATTTATCATAAACCCTTTCAATATTTCACACTCTTAATTTTGAACATTTTTCATATCTTCATAATCATTCTTTCTATTTATGGTAATATGGTTTCTAATATCTGGGAGAACTTTTTACTTACTATGCATCGCATACCCTTAGGTGGCCTTGCATAAGTTTCTTACATAATACGCATGTCAGTAAAAAGATGCCACTATTTGGCTATGTAGCATATGCCCCAGTTGGACCTGCATAATACCTCCCCTATAACGGGTTTTTCAAATAACGGTAACTTCATTCTTGTTTATAGTATCTTTTTCTCCTTTAATCATTGATGACAATATACGAGAATCTGTTTTTCAAAATAGTCATTCAAGAATACTTGTCCAATTATATTTCTCACAATCTGAAAGTCTTCAGGACCATGGTTTCCACATTTCCCTCACCATGTGTTTGATGCACTATGAAATAACTTTGAAATAACTTCATCGTATGTTATATATTGTTGTTTCTATTTCTGGTCCTAATTGTATGGCCTAAAACTAGAGACACCATATCTCTTACATTTGGGTAGACCTTCATAAAATTTCTATTCCTTCTGTTCTTTGGATATCTTGGTTGGAAATAACCTTTCCATATTCAGGTACCTTTCTACATAAACCAAATAGTATGCTTCAGAAAATATGAATCTCCAAAAAATTTCTTCAACTTTTAGCAATTGAATATCAAAAAATTTGAGATCTTGTTTTCCTGACTATGCAGCATGTGCCCTTAGGTGGTCTTGCATAATTTGCCTACATAATAGGCATATTAGTTAAAAGAAGCCACTATTTGGATATGTAGCATATTCCCCAGTTTGCCCTGCATAATACAATCCCCCAAGACAAGTTTTTCATGTAATGGTAACTTTGTTCTTGGAAAAGGCTTCTGCTAATACTTTTAGCCCTTTTCCCATATCTTTCATTGGTTCTATAAATTCTCAAATCACAGTTTTCAAATTTCCTTTCCATACCTAAATATGATAGAATGTTTCTTATAAAATTATCACAAAATTGGAAGATTCTTCACATACCTTTGGTCAGAGCTAAAGAAATTAAATTAAAACCACAAAATGTCCTCAATTCATGACATAAAAATACACAGTACCCAATGTCCTCATTGTATGAATTAAAACTACACAGTTCCCAATGTCCTCACTACGTGAAATAAAACTGCACAGTACCCAATGTCCTTACTGCATGACTTAGAACTGCACAGTACCCAATGTCCTCAATTCATGGATTAAAACTGCACAGTACCCAATGTCCTCACTCCATGACTTAAAACTGCACAGTACCCAATGTCCTTATTGCATGACTTTAAAATGCACAGTGCCCAATGTCCACACTGCATGACATAAAACTACATGATTCCCAATGTCCTCACTGCATGACTTAAAACTACACAGTCCCAAATTTTCATACTGCATGTCCTAAAACTGCACAATTCCAAATGTCCTCACTACATGACTTAAAACTACATAATATGATATCACAAATTCCCCTTTCTGATAAATTTTAACTATTACTCATACATAAAATTTTTTTAGAAATGGTATTACTATTCTTTACTTATGTCGGTCTAAAATACAATTTTTCATTCATAAAATTTCATTCCTTGGAAAAACCACCCACTGTGGTCTGGAGTAACCCAAATATTTTTTCCCCAATCTATCAACGGTAAAATGTTAAACTTCAAAGAGCACTTTTTCCAGACTGTATAGCACATTCCCTTAGGTGGTCTTGCATAAGTTGCCTATATAACAGGATTGTCAGTTAAAAGATACCACTATTTGGCTATGTAGCATATGACCCAGTTGGAACTATATAGCACATCCCCCATAACGTTTTTGTCAAAAAAATGGTAACTTAGTTCTTGGAAAAGGCACCCCTTACGTTGACATGTGTTTTAAATTTGGTGACCATGAAAATCATGGCTCAGGATTCCCCTTGGAAATATTTAAAGAATATTAAAGCAATTCATAGTCACAGATTGTTGTTTGGAATCTAATTTCAAAATTTATGGCCAAATATATTCGACCTTAAATATTAGTTCATTATAGTCCAACATGCATGACTCTAAACATAAAAACTGCAAAAGACATGGTACTCATTAGATTGAGAACCCGAAAATGGAACTCTAAACAAATGTCAAGCCCAAGTCAGTAAAGGTTCCTTTTGTATGGTTTAGGTAATATTGAGAAATTAAATGTCAAGAGATATAATGTTTCTAGGGTTTTTCATATAACCCTAAGGAAAAAATTAATATTATGATTACTGGTCCTAATGGACTAGGTAAAATAAAAACAATTAATGAATGTGAAAAGATAAATGTTTAATGTCAATATACTTTTCATTTATGAAAATTTTCACAGAGGAGCATCCAAAAACTAGAGTCTCCCTCTCATGAATTTACAAAAGGCTTTCTACGTAATTCCTTTTTTTTTGACAACTTCTTGAGCCCCATCAACTTCTATTTGGTGTATGTCTATTTGACCATCCTCACTTTCTTCATCATGATGAAGTTAATTTCTAGCATCTATGATGACTTTTGTACCATCCTTCTGGACATATCCTTATGAGATATGAAGCTGGTCAAGCTCCCCTGTAATGATATCTAACTCCTATTGAAGGAGCAGTTGGTGAACAGCCCTTTCATTAATTGTCTGCTCTAGTCCCTTCAACATTTCATTATGATTAGCCTTAGCATGGGACAGTTCTGTTTGGAACTCTTCAGCATTGATTGAAAGTTTGTCTTTTATAAAGTCTTGTCGAATCTTTTTCTCTTACTCCCTCCTCCAGATAATCTCTTTCACTACAATATGAATTTCATGGTATTAAAAACCCCCAAATCTTAGCATGATAAACAGAGATAGAAGTTGTAGAATTATTAAAGGAATTTCCCCAAGGGGCATCTCAAATATTATCTTCTAGATGCTTTTCCATGCTTTGAGATGACCAAGAGGAAGAGCCTTCTGCAATTCTGGGTCCGATTCAGAATCACGTTCATAAGGAGGAATATATTCTAGGACTAATTCTCTTAAATAAGTGTCATGCTTTGTTACTTCCTGGAAAATGGTTTATACACCTTCTAATGGTGTTTGGGATGATGCAGAGGCTTATCCTCTAGACCTATCCATTGAAGTTCATAGCCCTATATAGTAAATCAATAATTATGATTATATTCAAGAGATAAAAAAAGTGAATGTTATCACAATATCAGTATCTCTTACCAAGTATTAGTGCAGCTTCTTGAGAATAATCCTCCCTAATGTTCTCAGTTTCATCAATTTTGTTTGATGTCTCTGGATGAGGAGTGTTATCTTTAGTGTGCTCAGTATTTTCAGAATGAATCTCAGGAAAAACTGATATCTCAAGATACACTTGAGCCAATGTCTCCAAAATGGCAGGGTTCACATTAAAATCAACACTTCCCTCAAGTACTGTTGCGCTAATAGTTTTTTTTTTGAAGGAACTGCATATTACAATCAGCCAAGGTTAGTTGGTTAATCATAAGAATATTAAGAGGATGAATAATGAGAACTCACATTTAGTTGATTCTATACAAGGAACTCCAAAATATTCTAATGCATTTGATATTTTAACAAGTTCTAATTGTTATTCAAAATACATGCCAAGGTTCATGAATTCATCTAATTATATCTCATATCCCAGGTTAGTCTCACCCATGGGAGCACTTGGAATGTGTGCTTCACAACCTTCCTCTGGCATCCTTTGACCCCGAATAACTACTTCAGTAAAAATTGTGAGGTCAACTTCAGTTGGTGCCATATTTTTCTGGTGCATGTGATGAACCTAAAAGTATCACATAATAGAAAATACCAATTTAAGTATGTTGATGCTTTATAATGTATTATTTATTTACCTGGAGCATCCACTCCTCTGATAGTAGGAATCACAGTAGTGATAGGGGCAGATACTGGTTCCTTTGGCTTCAATATCTCTTCAGGAACCACTGGATTTGGATTTTTTGTTTTCTCAGCAGCACCTTGTATGACTCCTAGAATCATCTCAGTAGTTTCATTCACAAAATAAATTGAAGAATCCCATGTAATATTAAAAAGTTTAAACACTTTTTCATGAATAAAGACTAAAATTCATGAATGTATGGGAGACTTACGATTGATAATGAAGCCCTTAACCATGGTATTCTCTCTTCGATGTTTTTGAATCTTCATATTTTTAAGATCGATTGAATCATCATCTATAAAGACAGGTATCAGAGATCCCAGAAACATCACTATTTCCTCTTCCATGGTCAGTTGGCATGGAGATATTTTTCAAAATTCCAAGGGTGATCTGGTAGCTCCAAGAGTAGTGCCTCCAATGCTATATTGTGGGGAAGGAACATCAGTTGTCCTTCCTTTACCCAATTATAAGTTATGACATTGTTTCTCCTAAGAAACTATGTATGGATTAGAATTTAAGTTTCAAAATGGAAGAATATTCAAAAGAAAGGGAACTTACATCCTCAGGATCGACAAAGTCATGGAACTCTTCATATGATAAAGTATTAATCCCTTCAATGATACTACGATCTATCATTTCCTTCACCCGCTTTGTGGTAGTTATTGAGTCATCAGTGGTATATATTAGCATTTCTAACCCTTGAATTTAGGTACTTACCTCATTGGGATTATCTTTAAAAATAATTTCAGAAGAATCCCACAAATACCCTACTCCTAGAATATGTATTCTTTACACAGATCCATCCACATTGTCTTACCATCACAGTATAGGTGCCTCCATGTTCAAACAGCCTCTGGTCGTATATATTTAGAATGTATGTCTGAGGGTTGTGAGTAGGATCCTACAACCTTGGACATAAGTTTCTTCCCAAAACCCCCAGTCACGGATGAAGGATTGGAAAATTGAACTCACCGCTCTTCATAATGATGGCGTATAGATCACATTGATATGAATTATGTAGGGATTCATGGAGTGGCACTCTTAATTCTGACATGTGGGTTATATCTGGAGCTGGGTATCTTGGGTGAATTTGGAGAATCATCACCTCCACTCTCTGATTCTTGAAAATCAGCCCATGATGATGAATAATTATTTTCTAGGCGACAGGGTTCCTTCCTACCAATTTTCTTTATTCCCACTCGAGGGGTGAATTGATTTAAAACCCCTTCAGGGTATGATGTAACCCAGTTTTTAGCATACTAGATGGTCAATCTTCTTACTGAATTAGTAGAAGTTTAATTAAATACTGCCCCGGTCTTCTCTCCAGATATCAATAACCATAGTTGTCATGAACCATTGGGTGTTTCTCTAATCCGACATGCACGGTATGAGATACAATATTATATTGTAGACATTTTAATTGACACACAAATCCATTAAGATCATAGGACTCACATATGATTTCCCTGTCGATTCTAGAGGCCAACACGCCATCTCTGTAATCTAGAATATATGCCCTCAGTTCCAAACTGGTTGTGCCATCAGAAACATATGACCATGTAGGCAGATTCACATAAAGAAAGAAATGGAATTCATTATTCATTCTCAATCTATCCTTGTTTTCATAGGCATTCAAAGTCAAGGGTGAAATACCCGAAAAGGATTAAACAGATGGCAGGAAGGAACTTCCAAAAACATGTACTCCACTTTGTTCGGCATAAGTTCAAAATTTTGTAGCAATCAATCCCCACAATACTTGGAATGGTCCCGCTATTCTAAAAGGATATTTCCCTTTGTAAATACGCAGAAAACTCCTATGAATATTATCCAAAACAAGAGTATCCAACACTACCATCCTTTCTCTACCAACATAGATCAATAATAAAGGTTATCAACCTAATGCCTCCATTGGATTCTCAGACCGGTAATAAATACA
Source organism: Viscum album (assembly GCA_963277665.1). Classification (NCBI taxonomy): domain Eukaryota; kingdom Viridiplantae; phylum Streptophyta; class Magnoliopsida; order Santalales; family Viscaceae; genus Viscum; species Viscum album. The sequence continues at coordinate 1,150,502,318 of OY728148.1, forward strand.
CTCTGATCAACATTGCTAAGAAACCTTCCTGATGAGTCTATTCATGAATTTTTTGATTTAAAAGATATCCCAATTTTTCAAATTTTCCCTTCTCCAATGTTGGCCAAAAGGTGTCAGGAGCACCTCTCTTCTCTCCTGTTGGACAACTAGTTGGATGGGTGTAAGTGGTCCTCTTTTCCTTATTCTTTATCAAAAATACATCCATCCATTCTAACAGATGAATATCCCTCTTGGTGTGAGATTTCACAGTGATTGAATTCTTGAGTTTGGAAAATATTTTCATCAACTCACGAACAAAATATGGAATCTTCTCTGGGTCATTCCATGTCACCTTGGGTAGAATAAACTCATCATACCTATCTCCAAGGATTGGAGCTCCATAAATCATTTAAATATCCCACAAGATAATACCTACCTCTCCATGTGTTAAATGGATGGAATTGGATTCTAAACTCCACTGACATAATAACTCTAGCACTAAGTCAACATTCCTATACACATAGGTTTTCCCATCCCAGATAGCTTCATCAATACTAATTATTTTAAAATAATCTATCTTTTATGAAGATGTATTTTTCACATAGTATGTCCACATCCATGCGGGTTTTACACCTCCTCCTTGGCGGAATTCCCAACTTTTTTTCCATCCCATGGACTAATCTGTTTGAGAATCTTGAAAGATGGATGAATATAACTTTGGTTGCAACCCGGGTGTGTGTGCCTTCAAATACGGAGCACACGGGATATGATGCATAATATGGGCTTTCTCTACTATCCAAGCATTATAAAATTTCCACCTAAAAGAAACATTGGCCGACGAGAAGTTGGTATAATCCGGAAACCAAGAATGTGGGACATAGTTCTTTGAATATATAATGTTAGCATCCTTAAATGGTCATAGCAGTACAAAGGAAGATAAATGCTTCAAGGAAAGTTTAAATAATAATTCTTCAAATATTTTTCTAATTCTGGAAGGATGGTTTCGCAAATTTAAAAGTAATCAAGACCAATAAAATTCATCATGTCATCAATCCTCTTATTAGAGAGCTCATCAGCAGTTCCAATTATCATGGGAGTTTTTTAACCTTGAAAAAAAATATAGATATCATCTTTCAAAAGTAATTTCATTTTTTGTTTTTTACAGGAAAAATGAAAATGGAATTAAGGAATTGTTGTAAAAGTCATTGTGAAAGTATGACACCCCACTTATGGTATTGAAACGCACATCCTATTGTCTCTTATCGACAAATCAAGTTTCTAGTGCTCTGCTAATGTGTATAGCAGCACTCGGGACAAATCCTCGGTTATGATACTTTGTGATAGTCATTTGTTTTTTGTTGATTGTATTCTGTTTGGAGGGTTTGTTTTCAGATCTTAAATGAAGTGATTAATGATTGGTGTTTGATTTAACAATTTGATTAATATTGGGGTGAGTTCATTTTTATAGATTTATGCTTGTGATATCCTGAAACATTTCTTTATATTGTAGTTAATTTAACACACACTTCGCAAGATAATGTTTTTTCGAATTATTAAGTGTAAATGATTTAATCCAAGCCTTAACATAAAATAGGGTTCTAATCTAAATTATATATTGTTGATGGTAGTGTATTTATGGATCCAATAATCCAAGGAAACCACATGTTAAACAAAACAAGTCATTAATCCATGACATGTTAAGTCCATCACACAAAATGATAATTCAAATAATATTCATCGAGAAAAAGCTCTCAATCACTTAACATACCTAAATCATAACTCACCCCAATTAGAGATTTACTCATCCATTTGGGTGTTTAAAAATCTGGTTATAATGATTATGATTTTTATTTCAGAAGATAAGAAAAAGAATGTGATAAGAAAATAGTGGGGCGTTGAACACACACACACAAACAATGATGATATTTAAAAAAATGGACATTCTATTGAATGAGGAAGAAAAATAAGGTAAGGTAATTAAACTATATTAATACTATTTTAAGAACATTAATATTAATATACAGAAGGTGGATGAGAATAATAAAATTTGAAGAAGAAACTTTCAGTAAAATAGAATTACAAAACACAAACTTAAAAGATTTCAAACGAAGAACAACACAAAAGTGAAAGGAATCAAAGAGAGGAGGAAGGGTATATCAAGTGAAAACATGAGTTTGGAAGGTCCTCACATACCTTTTTCAAGGCTTTGGTCGTGTCAATTGATTCTAATCTCTTCATAAATGCCAACCCCTTTGAAGGAGAGGAGGGGGATACATTTATAGCCCAAGGAAGTGGACTGTTTGCATTTCCAATCTGTCCCTCCAATTGTTTCGATGATTTAGACATCCAGACTGCTGAATCTGAAGAAATATCCTTCATCAATGTTGACTTTAATAATGTTTTCCGACCTCTCTCAAAAGTTGGAGTCATTTGGAATTAAGGAGCCAATGTTATGGCCGTTTGATTAAACAAAATTAAACTGTCCATTTCAATCCATGATTTTTCGATGGTCAATATGTGAATGGATTTTGGAATAGTAATATGCCTTAAAATATGAATTATTTCTTCAACAAAGTATGCCTCTTGTATCTCGTATTTTAAATTAAAAAATTTTAGCTTGATTGGATTACTAGATCAGGAGATATTTCATTAATACTATAATGATTTTAATTCCCATCCAGAATGGTGGGTTGGAATTCAAAGCATCATTTGGGCCACTTTTTCATAGAGTTGGGCCTTAAAAATTTTACCCATGATTCTTTTAGATAATGAAGAACACATGGAAGAGTTTGAAAAAATATGGACTTCAGTAATGAGACCAGTAACTCAATCATCATGGCCGGTCCAGCTTCATCACAAATTCTTTGGGTCATCTTGTGTGGTCCATATGAGCCTTCAAATGGAAAAATTGTCCCATGATTCCTTCTAATGATATCTGAGAAATTGAATAAGGAATCCTAAAAAATAAAAACCAAACAATTTTAAGCAGTAAGGTGAGAGTTATAAATAAAATAGTAACTAACTCAATTGGACTACTTCTAAAAATTCTCAAAAATTATACTTAGTATTAAAACATTAATATTTCACACAAATTATGCTCATTTCATATAAAGTAAGTAAAGGGGGTATATAATATGTCATGAAAACATTAATAAAATAAAATCACCCAGACTTAGTCCTGTGCAAGTGCTCGTGTGCAACAAATATAAAAACATAACAAAATCATTTTTCACTCACGAACAGATATTAAAATTTTGTTTTCTTCAATCAGGGGAGGTTTAGACTATTTCACTCATCCGTATTGAATTCCACCACAAGTTGTTACAGAAACAATGTTCCAAAACTAATTCATTTTTTCATGCTCAAATTTAGAAATTGAAAATTTGGACACTCAAAACTCACACATCTCAAGATGATAAAATTCATTTGTGGAGGTTTACTCTTTCACCAACCAAAAGGGAAAATCTTAGAGTTTGAAAGAGCTCTCAGCTTCTAATACATGTTCAAAGTTCACAAGAATATAGAGGTCTTTTAATTGTGTTTTTATGTGGCTATGGGATGGTAAGAATATAATGTCAAAGAGAGAGAAGAATTGGATTAAAACACCAACATAGAAAAATCAATGCACATTGTTTTGAAATAAAACATGGAAGGAAATGAAAAAAACATATTTACAAGGGAATGATTGTGTGAAGAAAGACACAATAGAGGAATAAAATATCATGGTAATGAGAATATGGAGTATTTAAAAAACAAAAAACTTCTCCAAAATACATAAGAATATAATGTAAGTTTTATTTTTTTTATTTTCTATTTTTTTCCTTTGTTTTTCTCGAAAGTTGACCTTGAAACATATCTCACACTCATATCCCAACCCATTTTTGATCTCCTCATGACACTAATTGTAATATTTATAACAAGATCAAATGTCTAGGAAGAGTTATTTTTGACATACCCAAGAAACAACCCATTCTTATTTCCAATTTATTTTTTTTGAATTTTTTTTTGATTTTTTTTTGATTTTTTTAACACTTTTCAATTGTACATGATGAACATATATACATTCCCAAACCCCCACTGAAGAACAAAATCTTCCCCACACATAAAATTTTTCTTTCCCTCAAGCATAATATAATATAGTTACATCAACAAAGGGTACCCAAAATGAAATCCATTCCCCCCACATTTAAATTTCAGAAAAATTATGCAAATAAAATCCATGTTGATATTCAATGGGATAAGGAATTGGGCTTGTAATGTTGCTATCGAAAAAAGGTATTCATAGGCTCGAAGGTACTTTCAAAAGGAGGATTAATGTATGGTTAATGGGGGGGTATTTGGCTATTATAATTCTCATGGGGTTCAGAAAATCATTATATCATATTAATGCACACTAAAGTATAAAATTCAGCTCAAAGGTCCACAAACTCAAGACTCAAAAAATGGGGGTGAAAACACACATTTCTAAAAGATGGCCCTAGGTGGCCTTGGCATGAAATAAAATGTTATTCCTCACAGTTCGTGAAAAGCATTTTCTAAATCAAAAATTGAGCATTCAAAATTTGTTAATTTTGACACAAAATTCTTTATCGAAATTCATGATGAAAATAAATAAAAATGAGTTGAAACCAATTATTTTGACTCCCCAAAATGGTTGGACAACATTTTAAAATTGATGGTGAGTAAGTATGACTCTTTTTGTTTTTTTACATTTATTTTTAATTTTTTTGGTTTTTTAGTGTTCTTTAAAATACACACCCACAAAAAAAGTGAAAGAGAAAAAGAAAAGGGTCTGATGAAGAAAGTGGTAAAAAATGAAAGAGATAGGAAGAATAAGAAATAGGTAGAGAGAGAAAGATATAGAGAGAGTTAAACGGGAAGAGGTGCCCCCTAGTTTGGATTTGGCGGGTCGCCATCTTCATCTAGTGGTAGGTCGACTGGAGAAATTGTGGATCCAGTGGATGTTGATGTTGATCGAGGATTGTCCGTCCTATCATGGTTATTCTTTAACCTGTGTCCATTGACTGTGAAAGTCATTTAGGAAGAGGGGTCTTGGACTTGCACTTCACCAAATGGGTAAACATTAGTAATAACAAAAGGACCTTCCCAACGAGAATTAAGCTTACCTGGGTGAATAAAAAATCGAGAATTGAAGAGAATTACCTTTTCACCTTTAAGAAATACCATTATCAAGATGTTTTTATCATGGAGTTCCTTGGATTTGTCTTTTTAGAGATTTGGATTCTCATAAGAAACATTTTAAAGCTCCTCCAGTTTATCCAATTACCACAATCTTTCTTCACTAGATTTTTCAAGATCAAAATTACAAGTTTTCACTCCCCAAAATGATTTATGTTGGATTTAAAATGGAAAATGGCATGCATTACCAAAAACTAGACTATTGGAGACATGCCAATGGGTGTTTTATAGGCAGTTCGATAACCCCAAAGCGGTTCACCAAGTCTTTCAGGCCAGTTTTTCTGGTGGGTTTTACAATTCATTCAAGAACTCTTTTCACTTCTCTATTATAAATTTCAGCCATTCCATTTGATTTGGGGTGATATGATTTTGTTGTTTTATGTACAACCCCATACTATTTCTAATGAGATTCCATGGTTCTATTAAAAAAATGGGTTCCTAAGTCACTTATCAAGGCACATGGTGTGCCAAATCGGCAGAAGATGTGTGTCTTTAGGAACTCACTAATAGTATGTGAATCATCCTTTCTAGTGGGTTTGAACTCGACCTACCTAGAAACATAATCAACCACAAGAAGGATGTGTGATAATCCATTAGAAGGGGGAAATGGTCCCATGAAATCGATGCCCCAAACATCGAAGACATCACAGAAAATTAAACGTTTTGGGGCATTTAATTTTTCATGGAAATTGTTCCAGTCTTTTGGCATGTGGGACATGATTAACAGAACTCATGTGAGTCCTTGAAGAGTGAAGGCTAGAATAATCTAGAGTCTAGGACCATTCAGTAGGTTCCTTGTCGTCTAAATTTTCCACCACGTAGCATTGAGTGACAAAATTCTAAAATAGAGGAATTTTCATCTTTATCAACACATCTCCTATTTACCATGTCTTCACCGGTTTTCCAAAGTTTATTTTCATCCAAAAAATTGTGTTTTGAATCACTTTTCAACTTCATTTTCTGTTCTTTTGAAAAAAATTCTGGAAAACTCCAGAAACCATGTAATTTACAATTGGTTCATACCATTGTTTTTTTAGTGAGAGATGAAAGGTGATCAGTGCAGAATTCCAGATCGATGATTTCAGAATGAGAAGAATTAAAAATTCTACTCAAGTGATCAGCCATAGGGTTTTCTTTTCTTGGTATATCTTTGATATCAAAGTCAAACGCTTGGAGCATTAGGATCAATATTATTAGCCTCGGTTTGGAATCACTTTTCTTGAGTAAGAAATTTATAGTAGAATAGTCTGTGGAGATGATGATTTTGGCACCTAAGAGATAGGCCCAGAATTTATCTAAGGCAAAAAACTGCTAAAATTTCTTTTTTAGTGATAATGTAGTGAGGTTGAGTTTCATCCAATGTTTTTGAGGCCTAATAGATGACATGAGGATGTTTTTATTTTCTTTGACCATGAACAACTCCAACAGCACTATCAGAAGCATCACACATCAACTCAAAGGGTAAGGACCAATCTGGGGGTTGGAATATCGGGGTAGATGTAAGAGTAGTTTTGAGTTCAACAAAGGATCTCTTTTAAACATCATCGAAATGGAAAGTGACATCATTTTGGTGTAACCAAGTGAGTGAGAGGGAAATCTTACTGAACGTTTGGATGAATATCCGATAGAAACTGGCATGACTGATAAATGAACGGATGTCTCAAACAGATTGGGGTTAAGGAAGTGATTGGATCACTTCAATTTTGGTAGGGTCGACTTCAATAAAATCTTTTGAAACTATATTCCCTAGAACAATCCCATTTGTAACCATGAAGTGTCATTTTACAAAATTTAACACATGGTTACACTTGACACACTTTTTTATGAATAAAGAGAGTGAATTCAAAAAAGATTCAAATGACTCACCATAAATGGTGATGTCATCCATGAATACTTCCATGCAGTGTTCAATGAATTCGGAAAATATACTCATCATACGCCTCTGGAATGTTGTAGGATCATTTCAAATGCCAAAAGGAATTATTCTATTTTCATATGTTCCAAAGGGGCATGTGAAAGTAGTCTTTTCTTGGTCCTGAGGTGCGATTTTGATTTGTACGTTTTCAGTGTATCCATCAAGAATGAAATATTATGACTTTCCGACTAATCGTTTCAGCATTTGATCAAGGAATGGAAGAGGCTAGTGACATTTTCTTGTTTCAACATTCAATTTCCTATAGTCGATGCACACACGCCAATTTTTTCACTCGAGTTATGACTACCTCTCCATGTTCATTTGTGACAAAAGTTATCACACCCTTCTTAGATTCAACTTAAATTGGGCTAACCCATTCACTCTCATAAATTGGGTAGATAATACCATCTTGAAGAATCTTGATGATCTCTTCCCTAACTACCTCAAGGATGAGTGGATTGAGTCTCCTTTGTGGTTGTCTAATTGGTTTGGATGATTCCTCAAGATGGATGTGATGCATGCACTGAGTAGGGTTGATTCCTAGTATGTCATATAGGGTCCAACCTAGTGCCTTTTTGTTTTCCTCTATCACCTGAACATGTTTGGACTCCTCAGTTTCAGTAAGTGAAGAAGAGATAATGACAGGATATGAGTGATCACGGAAAAGGAATGCATATTTTAGGTGTTTAGGAAGAGGTTTCAGATCAGTCTCTTCTTTCATTTGTGGGTTATAAAACTCAAAAATGGAAGATGGGACTTCAGTTGCTTCAGATTCATTTTCCTTAATTCTATCCAAGGTGGAGAAGTAGAGATCAGAATTGATGTGGGATTCAAGATATTTTTCAAGATCCTCTAGGTTTATAGAGTCTATGAATGAAAGGTCCGTATAAACTTCACCATTTATGACTTTGTTAATCATGGTGCAGATTTCAAAAGATCCTTTGTAATTAGAACATGAAGAACGTGGTGGATTGGGGTTCGATTGACTCTTAAAAGTGTCCTCATAATCCTGGATTGAGAATGCATAGTGATCCTCATATGGGTATCGTATGGCTTGGAAAATGTTGAATCTGACCAGTTGGTCACAGAATTCCATGGATATGATGCATGAATGGACATAAATCATGGTTCTCATAGTAATGAGGAATGGTCTTCCAAAAATTATGGGATATCGAGAACATTTCATCTCACCTTCCATGTCAAGGACATAGAAATCAGCATGGAAGATACGATCATTGACTCTGACAAGGGAATCCTCAATTATTCCCTCAGGACTAGTTGGGCTTCGATTGGCCAATTGAATGACAACACCCGTTGGATGTACATGACCTAGACCAAGGTTCGAGAATACGGATTTGGCCATGAAATTAATTGGGGCTCCAAGGTCTATGAGTGCATCATCAAAGTTTGAACATCCAATTTGGCATGGGACCGTAATGGTCCCTGGATCCTTTCACTTTATTGGAATAGACTGCTGGGTGGAAACATTTTCGAAGGTCCTAAGATGCCTCTTGTGGTTACACAACTCCTTGAGAATCATGGCATACTTAGGAATTTTTTTTATGGAATCTAAAAGGGGAATGTTGACTTCAACACGTCAAAACATGTTAAGTATTTTAGGATCGGTTTCAAAGGACATCTTTGGCATTGAAATGGCTTGATGAAAAGGAATCGGGTTCTTATGTGGAATAGAAGGAGGTGAGGGAGTGGATTCAAGTTCCTTTTCAAGTTTCTTTTTTTCATTATCTAGTTCAACATTTAAAGGTGGTTTATATGACTTATTTTGAGGTATAATAATTTCCATTCCTGATCATAGTGCAATTTCACATACATTACCCTTGGGGTTAGGTAATGGTTGAGCTGGGAGTTGGGAATAATAGGATGGTTTCTGCTGACTAAGGTTGGATGAAAGTTGAACAATTTGGGTTTCAATGTTCTTGAGGCTGTAATGGGTGAAGGTTGAAGGATCATCAACTGCAAATTCCCATGGTTTCTTGGAAGAAGAGGCTTGTCCCTGATTGGGATTTCCTAGATTTTTGTTCTTGGGAAATCTATTGTATTGGTTTTGGAATTGGGATGGCTCAATAGGATAATGGAATCCAGGAGGAGGATTGTTCCTTTGAGGTTGAGTAATAAAAGGAAAAGGTTGTTGGAAATTTCTAACACCTTGACCTTATTGAAACTGGTTTGGGTTTTGAGGAGGGAATTGATGGGGTTGTGATATGGGATTACCATACCTCAGGCCTTGGTTATAGGAAGAAGAGAATGGGTCAGAGCAACGTTGGTTGAAGTTTCTAACAAACTGACCAGATAGTTGATTGTTGGTGTTCCACTGAGCTTATGCTGCATTGAGCTCAATTGGTCCAGATGGATCAGATTGATCCTCTTGAATTTGTTGACATGTGTCTGTTGGATGAGATGAAGAGTTGCAGATTCCACAATTTTTGAAAGGTCCAGGAAACATTGATTTTGAAAAAGATGGGGTTGGGGATTTGGTAGCCACAGTTAGTTATCACACAAGACATGTAAGTTCACTCATCCACTCGGTCATTTTATTCAGATCATTATACTGATTATCATGGTCTTATTTGACTTGATCATGTGCTCGATTATGGAATTATTGTGTGTTTGCAGCCATGTTACTTATGATATCTCTTGTAGCTGCAAGAGTTTTATCAACAAGAGCACAACCACTTGCGGCAACAATTAGAGTTCTCTCCATGGACAATAACCCCTCATAGAAGTATTTGATCAAGATTTGATCAGGGATTTGGTGATGTTGGCAGGTTGTAACAATAATTTTGAACCTCTCCCAGTACTCAAGGAGTGATTCACTCGAGAATTGACAGATACCACTTATTTCCTTTCGGAAAGAAGCAGTATGAGAAGCAAGAAAGAATTTTTCTATGAAAAGTCACTTCATGTCATTCCATGTGGTTATGGAACCCAGAGGAAGGTAGTAAATCCATGACTTAGAATTTTCAGTTAGGGAGAAAAAGAATTCTTGGATTTTTATTTGTTCCTCAGAAACCCCTTGAGGCTTCATGGTAGAGCACACTACTTTGAACTCTTTATGGTGGAGATGTGGATCCTCACCGGCTAGCCCGTGGAAATGAGGGAGAATATAAATCAAACCCGATTTGAGTTCAAAGTCAAACTCTATGTTTGGATATTGAATACCAAGGGGTTGGTAATTCATATCAGGGGAAGCGAGTTCTTTAAGTGTTTCTTCCCTAATATTAGCCATATCTAATTCAACTGGTTGAACAAGGACCGGTTATTGAATGAGTTGATTATCTCTTAAGTTCCTCCTAAATTGTTGAAGAGTTCGCCCATGTTTAGGGTCAGACAAATCCAAGGGATCGTTTGGGAGGCTAGGGGCATTCAGAATGATTTTGGAACAAAAAGGGAGATGGGTTTTTTTTGTTTTCCATTTATGATTTTTATGAGAAGATGAGTTTTATTTGTGTTTTTTATTCAATTGTTTTTAAACTTTTATTGGGTTTTTTTACAATAACCAGAAACTAATGACTATATAATTAACCATCCCTTGAAATGAATCCATTTGAAATGCATGACTGATTGTCTCCTATCTACTGGTCAACATTCTGGTGCTCTGCTAATGTGTATATCAGCACTTGGGACGAATCCTTGGTGATGATACATTGTAATATTCGTTTGTTTTTAGTTGATTGTATTCTGATTGGAGGGTTTTTTTGCAGTGCTTAAATGAAGTGATTAATGATTTTTGTTTGATTTAACAATTTGATAAATATTGGGGAGAGTTCATTTTTATGGAGTTAAGCTTGTGATATCCCGGAGCTTTTCTTTATATTGTAGTTAATTAAACACCCAGTTCTCAAGATAATATTGATTGGAATTACTAAGTGTTAAGGCTTTAATCCAAGCCTCAACATAACTAAGGGTTCTAATATCAATCATATCTTGTTTATGGTAGTGTATTTATGGTTCAGATAATCCATGGAAACCACATGTTAAACAAAACATGTCATTAATCAATGAAATGTTAAGTCCAATATACACAATGTTAATTCAAAAAATATTCATCGAGCAAAATCTCTCAATCACATAACATACCTAAATTATAACTCACCCAAATGAGAGACTTACTCATCCATTTCGGTGTTTAATAATCTTGTTATAATTATTATGATTATAATTTAAGAATAGAAGAAAAATAAAGTGATAAGAAAAGAGTGGTGCGTCGAACACACACACAAACAATGATGATAATTAAAAAAGAAGACTTTCGATTGAATGAGGATGCAATAGAATGGACGGGTATTCCAATGTATTTAAACTATTTTAAGAAAATTAATATTAATCTAACTAAGATGGATGAGAATAAGAGAAATGGAAGAAGAAACTTGCATTAAAATAGAATTTTAAAACACAAAAATAGAATATTACAAACGAAGTACAACACAAAATTAAAAGGAAGCAAAGAGAGGAGGAATGTTATCTCAAGTGAAAACATGAGTATAAAATTTCCTCCCAGGACTTTTTCAAGGCTTTGGTAGTGCTAATAGATTCTCCTCTCTTCTGAAATTCCAACCCCTTTGAAGGAGAGGAGGGGGATGCAATTATAGCCCAAGGAAGTGGACTGTTTCCATTCCCAATATGTCCCTCCAATTGGCATGAAAATTTCAACATCTAGACAGCCGAATCTCGAGATATCTCCTTCTTCAAAGTTGAATATAATAATGTTGCCTGACCTCTCTAAAATGTTGGAGTCATTGGGACTTAAGGATCCAACGTTATGGCCGGTTTATTAAACAAAGTTAAACTGTCCATTTCAATCCATGCTTTTTCGATGGACAAAATGTGAATGTATTTTGGAATTGTAATATGCCTCCAAATCTGAATTATTTCTTCAACAAATTTTGGAACCTATATCTCCTCTTTCACACTGAAAAAGTTCATCTTGATTGGATGACTAGATCAAGAGATATGTCATTAATACTATACTAATTTTAATTCTTGACCAGAATGGTGGGATTGACTTCAAAGCTTCATTTGGGCCACTTGTTCATAGATTTGGGCCATCAAATTTTTACCCATGATTCGTTTGGATAATTAAGAACACATGGTGTAGTTTCACAAAATATGGGCTTCGTTAGTGAGACCATTAACTCAATCATCATGGCTGGTCCAGTTTCTTCACAAATTCTTTGTGTCATCTTGAGTGGTCCGTATGAGCCTTCAAATGGCCGAATTGTCCCATGATTACTTCTAATTATATGTGATAAATAGAATAGGGAATTTTAAAAAACAAGAACCACAGAATTTGAATGAATAGGGTGAGTGTTATAAATTAAATAGTAAACTTACTCAATTTGACTGCTTCTAAAAATGGTCAAAAATTATACTTATTATTAAAACATTAATATTTCACACAATTTATGCACATTTCATCTAAAATAATTAAAGGGAGTATATAATAAGTGATGAAAATGTTAATAACATTAGGAATGCATCTCAAAATGTATAGAAGAAGCATAGCGAAATTGAAGCGTCTAAATAGAAGAAGACTTGCGCACAGTGAGCTGAAAATTCAAAAGTTGTGAGAATTTTCTGAGAAGGGAAGCCAGTATATATAAGAAATGCTTGTCCCCCTTTGCACCAGAAATCATACGCGTTTAAAATTTGCATGCCCATGTCCACTTAAGAACCAACACCTATGCACCCCAGTTCTCTTTTCTTTCTCTTCTCTCCCTCCCTTTTTTTTGTTTCCTCAGCATAGGATCCTCTCTTCATTTTTTGATCCAACTCTGAGGGGGGAGGGCTTTTTTGACACTCCATTCCATCAAAGAGTCTAAAAACATGAAAAAGGGAATCCATTAGTAAAAACAGGGAATTAAAAAGGAAAATTCAAAAAATTTCGAAGTCATAAGATCATGGCTTCCTTAGTTTATCAAAAACACATTTGTCACACAACCTTCTTGCGCGCCCTCATATGTCGCACAACCCACTTACTCACCACCAACCTAGAGATGACTGAATGTGTAATTTTTTTGGATAATTCCAAATGGTGTTGTCCATGTCTATTCAAAACACCGACAGTGCGCAAGGAACTTGCGGGCCCCAATATGGCATGCAAGTCACCTGTGCTCCCAAATTATTTCACCCAAGGACATTTATTTGCCTATAAAAAGACCCTTGGGGCCCAAATTTTTACAGATGAATTTCTTTGAATCCTGAATACTTCTTTGGTCTCCCTAGTACATCACCCCATTCTTCCGAAACATTTAAGGTAAATATTCAACCCCATGAGTGTAAGATTAAAGTAATGGTCATTGGACATAGGTCCTTTTTGTGTTTTAAAACCATAGCACTTGCGCGCCTAAAGCACCCAACCTCCCCAAGTCAGAAATACTTGGGCATTGCGCATTCCCCTCATAAGAACTTGATCTCCCCACTTCATCGATCACCTGTGCATACTCTTGAAGGCTTGTGTAAGGTATCACCCAAGTTTTACTATACAGCTAGTTCGTCGCCTAAGTGAACATCAGGTCGCCCAAGCTTACTTGTGTGCCCATACTTGCGTGCCCTTCTCTACTTTGGATCCCCTCTTTAATTCACTTTGTTTCTTCACTCTCTTTAGTCTACATGCCAGCAAGACTTCATCAAATCCATTCATTGCAAGGATTATTCTTCATTGGCTCTATTTTCTGAAAGGGATTGTAATGCCCTGACCCCAGTTACCCAGAGTAGGTGCATTATTACATAACATTGTTATGATCACAAAACATCATGTCTCGATAGACATATTAGTTTAGTAGCCTTGTAAACACTAGATACATTCATAAGTCTTACATTACATCATAATGTGAAAAATACAACAACATATTCTCCATAGTCCACACTCATATCCCCTCAAAATATCGCTATAGGTCAATAATAAAATAATTCTTCACATCCTAGGAAAAGTAATTCAAAGAAAGGGGTGATCTCAGATGCTCAGTAAGGATAACAATATAGCGTAAACTTTCATAAATAAGAACAAACATTTAAGGAAATGTATAACTAAAACAAAATCCTTTTAAACTTGATCTTTAGCATAATATGGAAAAAATAAAATGAAATAATTCCATTTTCTTATTCACAAGGATATTCTACTAGTAGAATAATCACATTCAATATCAATACCCACTTTCATAATGATGGAATGCATAATGCCAGACTATCATAACCACGTAGTTATGGCCTTGTGCCAGGACTACAAATAAGATTTTATCAAAGCCTCATGCCAGGACACTAGTTTGTCTCATGAGACCTACTGATGCATCGAGGAGCTATAGTGGTCTCAACCCGTCACTTACTATGTCTAATGCATTCCTCATACAAAAAGGATTAAACATAACATAATCATTCGTATTAAAAATAGCATATGAAATGTAAATTATTTCTCCATAAACCATGAATGGTATAAAAATAACACATCCACAACAAAACATATCACAAAAACTTCAATACAATATGGATGTTTTGTATCATAATAGGTCAACTTCAAATTATCTTAAATTCCATCAAAGGATGTTGGCATAGATGAAATCAAAACAATTTGAGTGAAATATCTCCTTTTTTGAAATCATTTAAAAGTAATGTAATTATAAAAGAAAACATTTACTTTGAAAATATTCTTATAATCCTGTAAGGGAAGATTCGACAATTTTATAACTGTGGAAAATAGCCACACCCGCTGTATAAGTTAAAAATGACATTCTTACCTTAATTTTTTCTAAATGGTTAAAAAAGACCTTGTTTGGAAAACGACGGAAAGATTCCTTTATAGACATCTTATAAAAAGTCAGAAAAGGGTATAAATGACATTAAACTAAAGTCTATAAAAATAGTAATAATGTTTTAAAATAAATTTTTAAGAAACATGGATGTGGATGATAAAGAGGTCCCAGTAGATACTTACGTAAAAACAACTTCAGATAATAAAGAGATTTTGAAATTAACCGTTACCTTGTAATTTTCCTTTTTCGAGGGTAGGTTAACCTCCTGTATAATGGTGAAATAATTTTTAATAAATTATACAAGAATCATATACATTAATATGATAGCATATATTATCTTTTAAAATTTCTTTGTTAATAATATCTAAGTATTATCGTCGTTTCGGTTGTTAACGGATTCATTTTCATTTATATTCTTTGTTATGTGAGTGATGTTTGTCATGGATGAGGCATATATCTTTCATATAAAGATTGATATCAAGTCTTCGAACATTATTTTTAATCATCTAATAAAATTTAGTCTTGAATGGATACGATGTGGAATGAATCTCATCGCGTTTGTGGAGACGGTAATCCGTACGTATGCACGAGCAACAATATCATTATTTTGATATTAAAATAATATATATTTGGATGGTATATCCTATATACTGAATAATTATCATGTTATATTTATAATTTACATGAATTAATCATCTTTATTATACACATCCAAATAATAATGTATTGAATAACAATTACATCACAACGTGGAGATGGTAATCCGTACGTACGAACGTTTGTTGACATCTCATTAAAATGATGTACATAATAATGAATATGGAGGTACCATATTTATAATAACATCACAGTATATATAAGAAACTAGAGTTATTATTATGGAATTAAAATAACAAAGAAAGAATAAGTGGGAGAAGAAACGATCATGAAAGAGGGTGGTGAAATTATTACCTCCCTTCGGGTTCTTCCTTTTGATTTGATCAAAAGGGATCCTTGAGTTGGATTTATGACTAAAGGAGTGACTCAAGGATGAAGGGAGGACCGTTGAGATGTTATTTGGGCAAGGTTTGGCTGAGCCAAAATGCTTTGAAGGTGTAAATTAGAGATAGGGTGGGTGCCCTTTTATAATAGGGGTAAGGGGAACCTTAGGAAAAGCTAGTTATATTATTTTATAATAAAATATTTTTCGGTTTCGAATGGCTTCAAAATGGATTATTTAAATTATAAGGTGGGGATGGGTCGAAAATCATTCCACAAATAGGTTTTAGATAGGGTTGGGTCACTATATTAACCTTAACATTAGATATAACTCTTAGTTAAATAATTTGGCATTTACCATGTCTATTTGTATTTTTATATTATATGGTTAATAAACATACTATATACATCCAATAGAATCCCAAGTTGTTCATTAATGATACAAATATCATTATATATATCCTTTGGCCGAACCTTAGATTTTTAGGAATAGAATATCAATTAATAATATAATATTTGTTTTAAAAACTCTTTTTTGTCAATTTTGACACTACTTGGTATTTTGTTTTTGGTAAATTCATAACAGCATTATTACATCGAAAATAATTCATATAACCAACCCTAATATGTCATATTAACCTAGAAAATTAGTGGAATTCATAAAAAGTCTAAATTACATTTGTTTGTGTATTTAAAATATCAATTATTTTAAAAAATCATTAATAAGGTAATTACTGCATCACCATTGGGTCATAAATAAATTAAATTATTTAATGTCTAAAATTTTTAAATAAAATACCATTATGTTGGAAATATTTTTTTATTTCTAATTAATATTTATAATCGAATTTATCTTATGTAAAACCTTATATTAAAAATGTTTTAGTTATTAAACATTGATTTTAACTCTTTTAACTCTTCTTTGAAATAAATAATAATAAATGTACTAATCTAATCCAAGTGGACCAAAGAGGTTCATATTTTATTCCTAAGCTTTTTTGGGTCAAATTTTACTTATAAAATATAATTATGACATGTTTTAGGGTAATAATAATATCATTTTTATCCTTAATTACCCTATTTACTTTTAACTGTGGTAAATAAAAGTAAAAAGTTACTATTCACCAAAAATTATTTTTATCTTATTGAACCCCATTTTACTCCTTGATATTAACCGTGTCTCTCATATTTTCAAAATTCAACTCACAGAAGCAGTAAATTTATGTTTTATGCGAATTTGAAAATTCTCATATGAGACGGGTAAAAGACGGTGAAAAGTTCTATAAAATTTTTATATATCTAAAATAATTATATATTGACTCCAATGAATTACATTGAACTTATATTGGTATTATGTGTCCATTTGGACCTAAAATAAATTTAAATAAAATAAATAATTATTTAAATAAAAAAAATTTGTTTTATACTATAACTCAATGTTTTTTACTAATCATCAAAAATTGAAAGTTTTCAGAAAAATACCAAAAATCACCCTAAGCTAAGTTTGATATTCTGAATCCATAATGGAAGTCCATTTTGAAACAAAAAATTTATAAAATTTCAAAATGTGGGTATTACTATTCATAACTGCTAGTTTGATTGGTTGTGGTGTGTGTTAGAACTCGAAGTTGCGTACAACACATGCTACTGTATTATTCAAAGAGAAGCGTACCGTAGAAGCTTGGGGTTTTACATTCTCCCTTCTTCAAATAACTGCATCCTAAAAAATTCTAGAATATTTCTGCATAAAAAGACTTGGGTAGTTCTTCATCATATGTTCCTCGGGTTCCCACGTTTCATCTTCCATCTTATGGTTCCTCCATAGAACATTTACCAGACGAGTCATTCGGATTCTCAAAACTTGCTCTCTTGTATCAAGAACCTTGACAGGATTTTAGCAATAAGAAAAATTGGGTTCCAGTTCTAAGTCCTCGTAGGTATGTACATGCATTGGGTCGGGCATGTATTTTCTCAACAGTGATACGTGGAATACATCATGAACTTTGGAGAAACATAGCGGCATTGCTAAATGGTATGCTACAACCAAAATTCGTTCTAAAATTTTGAAAGGTCCGATGTACCTGGGAGTCAAATTTCCCTTCTTACCGAAATGTAAAACACCCTTCCATAGATATAACTTCAAGAAAACATGATCTCCTACATGAAATTACAAATCCTTCCTTCGGTGATCGACATAGCTCTTCTTCCTACTTTGAGTAGCTTGGATGTGGTTTTGGATTACCTTTATCATTTCCATCGTTTCCTCCACTAGTTCTGGGCCTACAAGTTTTCTTTCACCAACATCATCTGAACAAGTTGGTGTGCGACATCTATTTCCATATAATTCTCCATATGGTGCCATATGAACACTTTAATGGAAGTTATTTTGAAAGAAAAATTCCACCAGATGTAAATATTTATCCCACATACCTTGAAACTCATCTTAGCATGATCTCAACATGTCTTCTAAGGTTAGAATAGTCTGTTCTGATTTTCCATCAGTTTGGGGTTGTTAATCAGTTCTCAAACAAAGTACAATATCTAGGTATTTCTAAATACATTTCAAGAATTTTGAAGTAAATTGTCGATCACGATCAGAAATAATCGATAGTGGTACTCCATGAAGTCTCACTACTTCATTAATATATAGTCTTTCTTGACGTTCAAGTGGTAAATCTTCTCTTATATCAAGAAAATTAGCTGACTTGGTAAGATGATCAACAATGACCCATATTGCATCGTTCCTTTTAGGATTCTTTGGTCGTCCCATGACAAATTCCATCGTGATGTTATCCCATTTCCACTCCGGTATGGGAAGGGGTTGCATGACTCCTCCAGGATATTCCCTTCTAGCATTCACTTGTTGACGAACCATACATCTTGACACAAAATCCGCAATCTCCCTCTTCATGTTGTCCCACCAAAAATTTTCCTTCAAATCTTTATATATTTTGTTTCTCCTAGGGTTTATAGAGAAATTGGAACTATGAGCATCATCCAAAAATTTCCTTTTTAAATTAGGTATACCAGGAACACAAAGTCTCTTCCCAAATTTCAAAATTCCATCTTTATACACAAAGTCACTCAATCTCCCATCATTTAAAGATTTAATATTATTTTTAAACTCTTCATCATCAGTATGTGAACTCTTTATCCTTTATAGTAAAGATGCTTTGGAAACCATTTGAAAAATTATTGATGTTTCCCCTTCCATGGTGATTCCCATATCCATATTTACTAGATCCATGCATATAGGGTCCTTTAGAACTATCATCTTGTTCAAAAATTTGTGATTTTTTCTTCTCAAAGCATGTTTTACCTTATTTACCTTCACCGGGTGGTTGTGTATCGCGAAATCACAATCCATGAGTAGTTCAAGCAGTTTCCTTTTCCTCATGTTGAGTTCTTTCTGTGAGAAAATATACTTCAAACTCTTGTGATAGATATATATCTCACATTTTTCACCATAGAGATAATGTCTCCATATCATCAAAGAAAATATTAAAATAGATAAATCAAAATCATGAGTAGGATAGTTTTGCTTCTGAATGTTTAGTTGTCGTGATGCATAGGCAATAACCCTATCATTCTGCAAAAGGAAACAACCAAGTCCTTTCGTTGAAGCATTATTATAAATAAAAACCCATCATTCCCTGATGGTATAGTCAATATAGAAGCATTGACTAATATTCTAGTCAGTTTTTTGAAATATTATTCATAATCTTTTGTCCAAAAAAATTGAACCCTGTTATGTGTGATCTTCGTTAATGGGTTTTCCAATCCGGAAAAATTATTGACGAAACGTTGATAATAATCATCTAAACCAATAAAACTATGTACCCCGGTTATACTCATTGGTGATGGCCATTCTCGGATTGCCTTGGTCTTAGAATAATCGATAGGGATTCCATCCTTGAAAACAATATGGTCATGAAAATAAATCTCATGAAGCCAAAATTCACACATGCTAAACTTCCCATATAATTCATGTCTTCTAAGAGTCTCTTTGATAATTCTCAAGTGATTTTCATGATCTTCATAGATTTTGGATTATACTAAGATATCATAAATAAATACAACTACAAAGTCCTCAAGATATTCCTTGAAAACACTATTCATTAGATCCATGAAAACATTGGGTGCAATATTCATCCCAAAATGCATTACTGTAAACTCGTAATGCCTGTACCTGGTTCGAAATGTTGTTTTTGGAATTTCTTCCTTCTTCACACACGGCTGATGATATAGAGATCGATGTTCAATCATTGAAAAATCCTAGTCTCCATGAAGTAGGTTGAATAAATCAACAATTTGAGGTATGGGATACTTGTTCTTTATTTTTATAGCATTGATCTCCCCGTAATTTGTCACGACCCGTCCTCGGGGCCCGTGTCGTGACTACCCCAAGCCCGCCTTCCATAGGCCAGGGGCTGCCGACTAGCACCAAGGCGTAAATCCCGATAAACAGGGAAGGCATTGCCTTTCTAAAGTAAACAGCCATCACAGAGTAAGCAAGCGGAAAGAGTAAACACTAAGTAAAAACTGTAACAATCTGTGATGAAAGAAAAATGGGCTATAAATACAAGCCCAACTGTAAAGTACAACTGAAAGGGGATCACGGCAACTAAAAAGAAAAGCCGCAGCGTCGAGCCGTCCTCTGGAAGTCCCACCTGAAGGGCGAGCACAGATAGCCTCCACAACTCCTCGGTCCAGTCGTCCGCTCCGAGTACGTCCCGCCCAGTAGTCCACCTCCAGGTACCGTCCTGCTCCGCAAGCCTCCACCACGATCCGCGCTATCCGTCCTCTGCAACCAAAACACAGAACATAACATGAAAACAATTTTAAATAAATTAAAATTGTTCTTATGAAACCGGGTTCTTTGTTTTGAACGGAAACACCCACGGAAAAAAAGGGGTAAAATCATTCCAAATAAAACCCCTACCTCGTCAAGTCATCGCACGTGCATTCTTCGCGGAATTGGTCATCACGTTCAACGAAGAACATCTTCGCCGAAGAATGCGACGTCTACTTCCTACGACGTTTCCTCTTCGAAAGCACCTCAACGACAATGGAATCCATGTTCATTTCCCGCGACGCCCGACCTCCGCGACGCTCGTCTTCCACGACTCGATTGACGTGCACTGTTCCTGAACCGAGGTAGGGGAATTTCATAGATCCAACTTTCTTATTAACAAAAATAACTGGGGATCCCCATGGAGAAACAATACGGCGAATAAATAACTTATTACTCAATTCCTCTAGTTGTTTCTTTAGTTACACCGATTCCATAATGGCTATTCTATAAGGGGTCTTCGGTATGAGCATTGAACTAGGAATTAAATCAATGGAAAACTCAATTTCTCGTTCTGGAGGATTTCCAAGTAAATATTCTGGAAATAGATCAACATATTCTCTCACAATAGGTACATCCTCTATTTGAACATTCCTTTCTCACCCACTGTCATTTCATTCTCTTCATCCCGAATAATTTAATTTAGCTGAGCTACTAGGGGTGGATCTAGGTAAGAATTTGCTGAAGATTATTCTACTCTAATGATAATGTGTTCTTTACCATCATCATCAAACATAGTAACCTCCTTCTTCTTAAAATATATTTTTGCATCATGGTCTGAAATCCAATCCATACCGAGGATTATATCAAATTCAATCAAGGGTATGACGATGAGATCAGCAGATAAAGAACATGTATATGCTCTAATGGGGAATGATTCACAAAACCTTGTAGAAATGATACATCCCTTAAGAGTTTTGACTGACAACTCTCTTGTTAAATCAAATTGTAAATATCTAATTTTCTTAGAAAACTGAGAATATATGAAGTAATGCGATGATCCAGAATCAAATAATGAATTTTCTAAACATGAAGAAACCATTAAATTACCTACCACCAGGTCTTTCAGAGCTTCTACCTCAGCAGTAGTAGTAGCATAAGCATGTCCTTGATCCCTTGGATTTTTCTGAGGTAAGTTCCCCTGACTCTTAAGACATTCATTCGTGGAGCTTCCCCTTGCAATCAAGAGCTTGGTGGCCTTTTTCACCACACTTATAACAGACTCACATTACCTTCAAGAAAGTATTGGGGTGTTTCTTCCAACATTTACTACAAGATGGATATTCAAATTTTCCCTTATTTCCCTTATTTTGATTTCTTGAGTGATCAATAGATCTCTTCTTCTCTGTCTTTTCATTAAAGCCATAAGACATAGAGAATTGTTTTTCTATCTTGATAGCACATGAGACAATATCTTCATACAAAAAGAAGGATTGTGAGACTAATGCTCGATGAATAAATTTTTTTTAACCCAGCAAATAAATGTCCAATCTTACTTCATCGGTTACATATATAATTTGCAGCATGCCTTGCTTACCTCGTAATGTTAGCTTCATACTTTGAAAAATTCTCATCCTCCTTTTTCCTTAGAATCATAAATTGTCTTTCCATATCCACTTGATGGTCATGAGGAATGTATTTTTATAATAAAATATCATTAAACTCCCTTTATTCCATATTTGATACTTCATCATCTTCTTTCGTGTTTTGAATCAATGGCCACCAAGGATCATCATCTCCAGTGAGGTGGTAAACTGCCATGACAACCTTTTCCCTTTCAATACTCCCCATGGTGTGGAATATTTTTTCTATGGAATTTATCCATTTCTCGGCTACTAGTGGATTTGTACCCCTATTTAATGTTGGTGGTTTTTTTCCTCATGAAGAAATCTCACATTGATCCTCCATACTACGGATCAGGGTGCTCCATACGGGTAAGGTTATTATTTAAAACCTAAGTGAGTTGTCCCAATATGGTGATTAGCTGATCATCACCAGTTTCATTACAAGCTCCACTATAATTATCTTGAGCATGAGGAAAATCCCTACATGGAGTGAATGCATTGATACAGTTTACATTCCTTCCACTATGTGCCATTTTTAAACAATGGCATACACTAGATTAGTTTATGAATCTTAATAATAAATCAAAACTTATAAAACACTTAACATAAATTGAATAGTTTATGGAAATAATCCATAATCATAAAAATGTTTTCTTTGAGGAATTATTTACTCATAAACCCTCCATAATTGTTGGTAACGAAAATGAGAATTATACTAAGCATATCCCCCCAGGAGTGTCATAACCAAGAGTGCAGTAAGGCCTGTTGTCATTCACTAGTTTCAATTTGAGTCTAGCTCAATGTGGTGTTTTCGGTTTTTACCCCTAGGTATATCTTTGCCAGAGTCTCATCTACCTACTTGTATCCAGACATGGATTTATTGCTCAGAAAACTCAAAAAATCTCTACTATACCAAAATTCTAGGAAAATATTCTACACTAATCCTCAAAGTCCATCTTAGGTCTATGTTCTCTAATCAAAGTTTATCTAAATCTAGTTTCCAAGGTTTGTACTGGACTTCCACAGATACCCACTGTAATGCCCCATCCCCATTTATCCAAAGTTGGTGTATTATTACATAACATTGGCATGATCACAAAAGATCATGTCTCGAAAGAACGATTACTTTAGAAGCCCTCGAAACACTAGATACATTCATTAGTCTTATATTACATCATAAAGGGAAAACAAAAACAACATAGTCTCCAAATTCCACACTCATATCCCCTTAGACTATCCCTGCAGGTCAGTCTTAAAATACTTCTTCACATCTTGGATAAAATAAAACATAGAGATGGGTGAGCTTAGATGCTCAGTAAGGATAACAATATAGCGGAATCTTTCATAAATAAAAATATACATTTAAGGCATTGTATAACTAAAACAAAAGCCTTTTAATTTGAACTTCAACATAATATGGAAAAAATGAAATGAAATAATGCCGTTTACTTATTCAAATGGATATTATACTAGTCCAATAACCACATGCAATATCAATAACCACTTTCATAATTATAGAATGCATAATGTCATTATATCATAACCACATAGACAAGGCCTTATGCCAAGACTACAAATAAGATTTTTTCAAGGACTTGTGGTAAGACACTAGTTTGTCTCATGAGACCTACCGATGCATCGAGGAGTTATAGCGGTCTCCACCCCTCACAAACTAAGTCCAATGCATTCTTGATATGAAAAGGTTTAAACATAACATAAACATTCGTATTAAAACTATCATACGAAATGTCAATACTTTCATCATAAACCATGAATGGTATAAAAATAACAAATCCACAATCAAACATATCACAAAACCTTCAATACAACATGGATGTTTTGTATCATAATAGATCAACTTCAAATAATCTTAAAATCCATCAAAGGATGTTGACATAGATTAAATCAAAACTATTTGACAGAAATATTTCATTTTTTGAAATCATTTAAAAGTCACATAATTATAAAAGAAAAGATTTACATTGATAGTAATATTATAATCTTGTAAAGGAAGCTTCAATGATTTTATAACTGTGGAAAATAGCCACACCTTCTATATAAGTTAAAAAAGGCATTCTTACCTTATTTTTGTTGAAAAGGTTAAAAAGGCCCTTGTTTGGAAAATGGGGGAATGATTCCTTTATAAAAATCTTATAAAATGTCAAACAAGGGTATAAATGACTTTAACACATCATCTATAAAATAGTATGAATTTTTTGAAATACATTTTTACAATACATGGATGTGGATGATAAAGAGGTCCCAGTAGATACTTACGTAAAAACAACCTTAGATAATAAAGAGATTGTGAAATTAACCCTTACCTTGTACTTTTCTTTGGTCGAGGTTAGGATAACCTCAAATATAATGGTGAAATAATTTTTATTAAATTATACAAGAATCATATATATTAATATGATATAATGTATGATCTTTTAACATTACTTTGTTAGTAATATCTTAGTATTATTGTCATTTAGGGTGTTAACAGATTCATTTTCCTTTATATTATTTGTTATGTGAGTCATATTTGTCATGGATGGGATATATCTTATTCATGTCCAGAATGATATCACGTCTTTAAACATTATTTTTAATAATCTAATAAAAATTAGTCTTGAATGGATACGTTGGCGAATGAATCTCAGCGCGTTCATGGAGACGGTAATCTGTACGTACACACGAGCGACAATATCATTATTTTGATATTAAAATAATATATAATTGGATGTTATATCCTATATACAGAATCATTTAATGTTATATTTATTATTTACATGAATTACAAATCAGTATTATACACATCCAAATAATAATTTATTGATTATCAATTACACCATGATGTGGACACGGTAATCCGTACGTACGCACGTATGGTGACATGTCATTCAAAGGATGGATAGAATAATGAATATGGATGTACCATATTTATAATAACATCACAGAATATAGAATATAATAGAGTTATTATTTTGGAATGGAAATAACAAAAAAAGAAGAAGTGGAAGAAGAAAAGAACTTGAAAGAGGGTGGTGAAATTATTACCTCTCTTCGGGTTCTTCCTTTTGATTTGATCAAAAGGGCTTCTTAAGTTGGATTTATAACTAAAGGAGGGCCTCTATGATGAAGGGAGGATAGATGAGAGGGTATTTGGGCAGTGGTTGGTGTCGAGTCAATAAAGTTTTCCTTATGATTTTTTCATTCCTTCTTGTTTTGAAAATCACAAACACCTTATACTTAAGAAAATATATTTTTTTACTTCTATAAGGAAAATTTTCATCACAAAGGAATTTACCCCTACCATATTTTCATTACCCATATAAATATTTTTCTTATGTATGAAAATCAGATTCACACCTAAAACCTCGGAATCATATAATACTTAGACAAGAGGCATTCTGTTTTAGGA
The DNA here is from genome assembly GCA_963277665.1 of Viscum album. Lineage (NCBI taxonomy): Eukaryota > Viridiplantae > Streptophyta > Magnoliopsida > Santalales > Viscaceae > Viscum > Viscum album. The sequence continues at coordinate 1,150,527,981 of OY728148.1, forward strand.
TCTGAATTCTAGATAAGAACTCTAATGAAGTTCCACTCTGAATTCTAGATACGAACTCTAATAAAGTCCCATAATGAATTCTAGATACGAACTCTAATGAAGTTCCATTCTGAATTCTGGATACTAACTATAATGAAGTTCCATTCCGAATTCAGAATACGAACTCTCATGTACTTCGACTCTGAATTCTGGATACAGACTCACATCTAGTTTGACTCTAAATTATGGATACGAATGTTCATATAATTCGACTCCGAATTCTGGATACAAACTGTCATTTAGTTTGACTCAGAATTATGGATACGAACTCTTATCTAGTTCGAATCCGAATTCTAATTATTAACTTATCTATGTTCTGACTCCCAGGTCTCTGAATTTAGACTCTGAACTCTTATGAGTTCTAACTCCGAATTCCCATGAACTCTGACTCCGAACATTGTAGGTTCTGGTTTCAAATTCTAGTGAAACCAGACTCTGAATTTCCTTGAAATTCACACTCCAGATTTCTACAGAATTCAGTTTCGGAATTCCTACAAATCCAAATCTGAATATCTTTTTATTATAGACTCCAAATTCCATTTTTTGGTTAGACTCCGAAATCTTATTTACTTATATTCTGAACCTTAGTTTTTCTTATGCTTACACTTATATCATTACAAAACAATGTTGTGCTTTCAGTTATTGACTACCCATTGGTTGAGTGACACGTGTATAGGTCCCTCCGAAATTCAAGGAAAAATATGAACGTTAGAGGAGGGAGTTGAACATTGGATCTTTTCCTATAAATAGGAGCTCATTTGAAAAGAAACAAAAACATCGACACATATCTTAAAATATATGATTAAATTATGTTGAAGTTATTTCTAAGGAGATAGGATCTTATCAACTCTCAAATCTTCGTGCAGAAAGTTTGAACTGCTTGTCCAAACTTTGCCTTGTGCAGACTTGCTTCACGCGACTCCGATTGTTGTTGATTACAATCAAGGGATTACAGGGATAGGAAGACAGATGTTCCAACACCTTGAAGTTGAGGGCTTCCTTGATGAGGAAGACAGGGGTGCTGACTACCTGATAGTTGAGTGCTTGTGGGGATAGAAAGACAGACTCTGATCTTCGTATCGAGGGCTTACTCTAGTGTGGGTAAGACAAACTTTCTTGAAAGTATAAATCAAGGGACCTTTATCCATGGTGGTTGGATACCCTTATCTTTGGGTTAAAAGAGTTATTGTTTGTTACTTGTAGTTTTACTACTTGTCTTTTTCGTTGTATTTTGTATTTCTAAGGAAAGTATAACTTTCTTATACTTACTAACTTATATTTTTATTTAGATAGATTCTATATGCTTTGAGATAGAATCTTAATCTTTGTAAATTTTTTTAAGTTCCATTTTTGAAATCACTATTTTGGAATCTAGAAAATCTTTAGTACTTATAGAGGACTTATGAATTATCTTGTTTAACCTTGTTAAACATAACCATCCGAAAAATTTCCTAATGGAATTTTTAAAAGGTACAATTCACCCCCCCCCCTCTTGAATCTGAGAATTTCATTCTTATTCCGATCCTATGTTTAGTATTAGAAAGTATATCATACTCAGAGTTACAACATCATAACAATTGGTATTAGAGGATTGGGTTCAATCTAAATTAATCTCACAATTATATTCAGAAGAGAATTATCAGATTTGTTTTTTTCAGATCCACATTTTCTGATTCATATTTCCGGATTCATATTTTTCAGAATCTTTTTTTTTCGGATTCATATTTCAGATTCACTTTTTTTCTTAGAGATACATTTTCTTTCTTAGAATATAATCTCTTGTTTACAAACCTGTACTACTAACAAGGTTGTGTGCCAAAGATTTTCTTAAAGATGGCAGGATCAAATGTTGGTTCTATCAACAACCTAAATCCTAATAGACCACCTATCTTTGATGGTAATGATTATGAATATTTGAGAGATCTTATGAAGACTTTCATTATCAATACTGTGGTAGATTAATTTTTCATTCTTACTGGAAGATATAAAATTAATGACAAAGAAGTTAGTGCTTTTACTAATCAAGAAAATCATGAATACCAACTCAACTATAAGGTACACAATACTTTACTGTGTTCAATGATTATGAACATATATTTCCAAATATCTTCTTGTGAAATAGATAATTGTATATGGAAGAAACTTAAAGTCACACAATTTTCTACATACAATGTGATTGAGAATAGAAGAGCCATGCTCAATGTTGTGTATCATGGTTTTAATATTCCTTATCGAGAACCAATTTGTAAGTTGAAAAAGATATTCATGATTATCATGAATAGCTTACAATCTATATGAGATAAAGGATTAGATGATGAATCCCTTGTTGACAAGATCATTGATATCATTCCAAATGGGTGGGAATCAAAGAGAACTAATATTGATGAAAACAGAAAGGTTACTCAAATTTCTCTTAATGAACTATTTGGAACACTTCTTCAACATGATACTAGAATGAAGAGAGATGCTGACAACATAAAGATTAGGAATGGTAATGGTAGTGTTTCTTTTACTATAACTTCAAATCACATGAAATCCATGAATCCTGAAAGGGTTACTGTATCCAAATCAAATAAAGTTATTGTCCAATCCAAATCTAGTGCGAGTGAAGTCTCAAAAAATGAGTTAGCTAATCTTGCACGAAGGATGAACAAGATAGCTGGACAAGGAAATTTACAATCCAAGTATAAGAAGAAGGAAAGGAAAGATAAGAAATATTCAGAGGTTATTTGCTATGAATTCAAGAGATATGGACACATAAGACCTGATTGTCCTATTCTCAAGAGAAAAGAATGAAAAGAGTGGCATTCTGAAAGGAACAGAAAGATGTATTACAAGTCCAAAGCCAAGATAGTTCTAAAAGATAAAGACACCTAGAGTGCGAGTGGTGGTGAATCCTTAGATGAATATTCTGATTATGATTCTTCTGGACAGAAGAATCTTCGTCTTATATCCAGGCTACCTATTGATAATCATTTATTTATGGCTAATGTACACAATGTTGAATCCTTGACCAACGTTTCTTTAAATGCTAATAATAGTAAATATTATGACTCTCCTGATGAAGAATCTTCTTCTGGTGAAGAAAATACTTTACCTACCTATGAAGAAGTTTCTAGGTTTTCTGAACTTCTTGAGATTGAGAACTCAAAACTCATGAAAAAGATTGATAAGGAAAACTCTAGGAATACTATTCTTACTAGGGAAATATCAGATATTTCTAAAGATCATGATAAAAAAAATATTGATTTCGAATGTATTTAAAAAAATCTTGAGGAAGTGAGTTCTGAGAAGAATAAACATTCAAATGATCTAGAAAATGTAATTTCAAAGAAGGATGTTTTCGAGTCTAACTCTAGCTCAAAATCAGATGTTTTTGAAGATAAGATCTTTGTTATCAAACTCAAATATGAAATATTTTCATTGAGGAAGTGTTTGTCAAACTTTACCCATGGTAAGGAAAATTTTGATAAAATATATTCAAAAATTTGACCTTGAAGGAATACTTCTGGTTATTGTTACACTAGTTCTAAACTAATTTTTAGTAACAACTACTTTGTTCCTCAAAGTGCCCCATTTTTCACAAAGTGTGAATGCGGTGGTCCCTGGGCAAAGAATCAGTCATTAAACAAAACCCTATCTTTAGGATTTCATAAGGCTTACTTTTCTAAGAATATGTGGGTACCCAAAATTTTACTTTCTAAAATTTTCGGATCCAAGCAAGTCTGGATTCTGAAACCCTATCTTTTTATTAATTTCAAGAAAATAGGGAAAGTACCAACAGAAATACATGGTGCATGGATAGTGGATGTTCCTGGCATATGACTGGTAATAATGACTATTTTGAAATGATTATCAGGACGAAATGAGGAAAAGTTACATTTGGAGATAATGCTCAGGGAGAAATTATTGGTATAGGTAAAATTTTTATTCTTGGAAAAACCTTAATTTCAAATGTTTTTTTAATGTTCTTAATCACAACCTTCTCAGCATAATTCAATTATGTGATGAAGGATACCTCGTGAATTTGAGGTATGATAAGTGCCTAGTACAAAATTCCAAGGAAGAGTTTATTCATTCTACCCAGAGGTAAGAGAATGTTTACACACTAAACCTAGAAGACCTTAGGAGCCAAGACTTACCTTGCCTTAGTGAAATGGATGATCATTCATGGTTATGGCATAGAAGTTTAGGACACTGTAACCTTAGGAAATTTAGTAAACATTATAATAAAGTTTTAGTTAAGGATCTACCAGAGCTTAGATTTGATACCTCAAATGTCTGTAAACCTTGTCAATATGGAAAGAAGCATAAATCAAGTTTTAAATAAATCGATGAAGTCTCAACTACTGATGCACTACAGTTGGTGCACATGGATCTTTTTGGTCCTACACAAACTAGAAGCATTGGGGGAAAGTATTATGTATTTGTCTTAGTTGATGATTACACTAGATTTACATGGGTCTATTTTCTAGCAAATAATTCGGATGCTTTTTCTTATTTCAAAAGTTTTAGATCCCAAGTTAAAAATGAGAAAAACCTTCCATTGAAAACTATTCTTAGTGATCATGGAGGATAATTTCAAAATTATGATTTTGAAACTTTGTGTGGTAGAAAAGGTATTACTCACAACTTCTCAGCACCCATAACACCTCAACAAAATGGAGTTGTTAAAATAAAAATTGAATTATTCAAGAGATAACTAGAACCATGTTGAGTGAGTATTCTATAGCCAAACATTTTTGGGCTAAAGCTGTAAGTACTACTTGTTATACTATAAATCATGTTTTGATTATAACTTTTCTTAATAAAACTCTTTATGAGTTATGGAATGGTAGAAAACCTAGACTTTCCTACTTTAAGGTTTTTGGCTACAAAGTATTAATTCTGAATACTAAAGATAACTTCCACAAATTTGCACCAAAATCTGATGAAGGAATTTTCTTAGGCTACTCCACAACTTCTAAGGCTTATAGAGTTTTTAACAAAAACACTTGCACTGTTGGAGAGACAGTACATGTAAAATTTGATGAAACTGATATCTTTGTTTTCAAACAACCCCAACCTATATCTTCGGATGTCTTTTCATAAACTGATTATCAACCATTGATAGAAAATCATTCTGACAAGGAAAATATTCGTGAAGATACTTCTGAAAAATTTACCCCAGAAGATTTCCTACACTATGTTGATGAACAGGTTTTGCAAAACCCAAATCATTCTTTTCTAAAGAATTATCCCAGTGATAGTATTATTGGTGATATGAATCAACCTGTAAGGACTAGAAGTTCCTTAAAAAATGAAGTATATAATCAAGCATACCTTTCCCAATTAGAACCAAAAAGGAGTGATGAATCTTTAGGTTATGATGATTGGATTAAATCTATGCAAGATGAACTAACTGAATTTGAAAGGAATAAAGTCTGGACCTTGGATGAAAGACCAAAGAAAACATCTATTATTGGAGTAAAATGGTTCTTCAGAAATAAGTGTGATGAAAATGGAATCATCGAAATAAATTAATACATATTGGTTGCTAAAGGCTATAATCAACAAGAAGGAATATACTATGAATAAACCTATTCTCCATTAGCTATACTTGAATCTATTCGTATTCTACTTTCCTTTGCAGCATTCCTAAATTTCAAACATTTTCAAATGGATGTGAAATGTGCTTTCCTTAATGGTTATGTTCAAGAGGATGTTTTTGTTGAACAACAACCTGGCTTTGAAGACACAAAATATCCTAATCATGTTTTTACACTTACAAAATCTTTGTATGGCCTTAAACAAGCCCCACGATCTTGGTTTGATAGACTTACATGATTTTTTTCATCAAAATAACTATGTTAAGGGAAATGAAGATCCAACCCTTTTTATAAAGAAAGATAAAAAAAATGTTTTGATTGTTCAAATTTATGATGATGACATTATATTAGGTTCAACTCAGCAATATTTAACTCATTCCTTTGTGGATCTAATGAAATATGAGTTTGAAATGAGTATGATGGGTGAGTTAACATTTTTCCTTGGTTTTCAAATTTCTCAAAAACTAAAAGGAATCTACATATCCCAATATAAGTATTTTAAAGATCATATTAAAAAAGTATGGGTATGACAACACTAAGAGAATAATTACACCTATTGGTACCTCAAAAACACTAGATCTTGAGGATGTTGGAAAACCAGTTGATAAAACATCTTTTAGAGGTATGATAGGAAGTCTACTTTACTTGAAAGCTAGTCGAATAGACTTGATTTTTTTAGTATGTTTATGTGCAAGATATCAATCCAATCCAAAGGAATCTCATTTAAAGGCAGTTAAAATAATTTTTTGCTACTTAAAGGGAACCATGGATCTAGGACTATTTTATAATTCTGGAAATGATTTTGTTTTAAAGAGTTTTTCAGATGCTAAAATTGGTGGATATAGAATGGATAGAAAGAGTGCATCCGGAACTTGTCACTTCTTAGGAGATTCATTAGTTTCTTGGTCATGAAAGAAGTAGTACTCTGTAGCTCTCTCCACTGCTGAAGCTAAATATGTAGCAGCTGGAAGTTGTTCTTCTCAAGTGTTGTGGATGCAACAAACACTCACAGATTATGGCATTAGTTTTACTAAGACTCAAAATTTGTGTGATAACACAATTTCCATTTCCCTTAGTAAAAACCCTTCACATCACTCTTTTGAAAAACACATATATATTAGGCATCACTTTCTTAGGGATAACACACTAAAAGAGATATCATTCTTCAGTTTATCGGAACGCAAGATCAACTTGCTGACATTTTCACAAAATCTGTACCTTCCGATAAATTTTAATACATTAAACAAAATTTAGGAATGATAACCGTGTGGTAATCGTCCTTCATCAACTTCCTGTTGAATCATTATCCTTACAGTAATAAATTTCATTTCATAGGGGGGTAAATTTGTTAATGAGTCTTTAAAATTTTTTCGTTATGAGTCTTTCAAAAAAAATTGTAATGATTTCTTTCAAATTTTCATAATGATGTTTTCATAATAGAAATTATCGTAATGATGTTTTCATACTAGATATTTTGGCAATGATGTTTTCGTACTGAAAATTTTTGTAATGAAGTTTTCGTACTGAAAATTTTCGTAATGAAGTTTTTGTACAAGAAATTTTTGTAATAATGTTTTCATACTAGAAATTTTTGTATTGATGTTTTCATACTAGGAATTTTCATAACGATAATTTTCGTAATGATAATTTTTGTAATGAGAATTTTCGTAATGATAATTTTCATAATGAGAATTTTCTTAATGGGAATTTTCGTAATGGGAATTTTCGCACACATATTTTTCATACTAAAGTTTTGGTACTCAAAGATTTTGCAATAATATTTTCGACTTTAAGTTTTTCGTAATGAGTTTTTCGTAGTCAGTTTTTTTTAGTTAAATTTTCTTCAAAAAAAATATCACCTATTATGAATAAACTCCCTAGCCAATCCGAAAGGTATGATTTCCTTAGTCAGTTTTTCATAGTCATTTTTTAGTCGTTGTTAGTTTCCTTTTATTTCAAAATTTCTCTGATTCCTTTCTAGTTAAACCTAAATGCTTTTAAAACCTCAAAAGATCGGATTCAATATTTCCTTGTGGATATGATTTCTACTATCAGATCAAATCAGATAAATTTTCAATCGTTTGATTGGTTTTTGAAGTTCAAAGGACAGCTCCATCGCCTATATAAAGGGCACCCCCTTTTGTGTCCAACATCGTTTTCAAATATCTCACGTGTCGAAGCCATGGCCCTGTTATTAAAGCCCATTCTGAATATTTCAGTTCTCCTCCATTCTAAATGTCTGTTGAAGCCACTTACCAAGATATGTCTTCCCCGAAGCCAATTTCAAAATGGAAAGTTTACAGAGAAAGACTGGTCCATCCGAACTTTTACAAGTATGATTCCATCATCTCTAATAATATCAAGTTGAATGGTTAGGAAGTTGTATGTGTATCTAAGATAGGTGATCAAGATGCAGTCTATTCGGAGATACTTGTAGAGTTCTATGAATTAGAAAGCATCTATGGGGAAGAGGGAAGAGAAAAATTTCCTTTCATGTCTTATGGAAAGACTTACAAACTTACTTACCCCAAGGAAGCAATTTAGGTGGGGTTGGAATATGATGGAGAGGCTTAATTTATCTCACATAAACGTCTGGATGTGAAAGGATGTTTTGTTAAGGTGGAGGCCTTGGTGTCTCATGGGATTCATGATGTAAATATAACCAAGATTGCTCACCTATCATCTAATAATCAGACCCTTCATCTTTGGGTACAATGTTTCTTGGTTCCGAGAAAGGGTGACAAAGATACCCTAAAGAAATGTGATATATAATTCTGAGATTTCTTGGTGAATCTAATAAAAATCAATCTGATGAGGCAAGTTCTTGTGATGATCAAGAACATCAAGGACGGAAATTTGAGAGCTAAAATCATCATGTACCCTGCCTTACTATCAAAGCTGATAGTTCGGTGTCTGGATTCTATCAATATTTCATGTAAGTCTATGGCTCGAAATTTCAAAGTTATGCTAATAAGTGATGATACCTTGAAAAGGATGAATATGGAATATTTTAAGGAAACATGAGAGTTTTATAATTTCCTAGAGGAAGATTCTGAAACTAATCTAGAAAATGTGGAGAAATTTGAGCCAGTGAAGAAGGTTGGTAAGAAGAGAAAATTGAAAGAAGTAGTTGCTGAAGAAAAGAACCCAAAAGCTATGGAAACCGAATCCACACATCCCAAGATGAAAAAATAAAAAGCTTATCTAGATGAGGTGGCTGAAAATGGAGGGAAGATAAGGAGAAGAGGAAGTAGAGAAAGGAGGTGGTGAAAAAGAAGTGGAAGAAGTAGTTGAATAAATACAGGAAGAATAGGAAGTAGAAGAAGAAGAAGAAGAAGAAGAAGGAAGTGGTGATCTTGATGACCTGATTAAACAAGTGGAATATTATCAAGAGAAGGAAAGCCTATCAGAAAAACAACCAGTCCGAACTTCTAAGGTCAAATCCTCAATGATGGTCACTCCAGGAAAGGGAGATGAAAAATATGGTACGAAATATGATGTTGAGGAGGAACAGAAAGAAAATGTGTTTTATGAGGAGGAAAGCATTGAAAAGAATTTTCTTGAAGAAGGACCAGAGAAGGAGAAACCAGATGACGACAGGATAGTTCATCTATTTGAATGTGAGGAAGTATCTCCTGATGAGGAACCCATTCCGAAAATTGATAAGGGTAAGAAACTTCTTATGGAAACCCAAATAAATATGTTATAATAAAGAAGGAGGTTGGTGGTTCTTCAAGAAGAAAGATGGTGGAAACTCAAGAAGAACAATCCCCATGTAAGGTGTCTGATTCGGAATCATCGGCCCTGGGTCATGATTTTATTGTTGAATCTTTTAAAAAATTGGTGGACACCATTATGATCTTTCCCACCATAGACTTCAGATGGTAGATGCTTCAACATAGTCTGAATCAGAAGTCAGAATCTTTATCGATGGTGATGTATAAGTGTGTGAAGATCAAAGCAGATCATAGAAATTTCCTTATAAATTATGATGTTAATAGAAAATCATTCAGTAAAATCACTTCGTCGTATAAGAAAGTTGATGATGGCATGGATGAGTTTTATCGTTTTCAGAATGATGTTAAAGATGCTCTTGACACCGAGGATTCAATGATTAAGAGTCTTCAGGATAAGCTGGACATTGAGAAAAATTCTCAGAATCAACAGGTTAGAGATTTTAATGGAAAGCTTAACTCGGTTTCTCATAACTGGAAAGGGGAAAGATATTTCAAGATTTAGTTTCAAGAGAAGCTTCAAAAGCAAGATGAGTTACTGAAGATGTAGGAAGAGGCCATGAAGGCTTAGGCAGAAGTCTTGAATTCTCAACAAGAATGGATCACAGCTTTGGAGAATCAAGCTGAGGAGGATCAGAAAGATTTGAAGAAGCTGAAAACCCTCTTTAAGAAGATGATCCCAAAGGAAAAGGAAGACAAATAGACTCAATCTGATATTTTGTTGTATTTGATCATCATTTTAAAAATTCGTCCAATTATAATAGAACTATGGTTTCTTTTTTCTTACATGTCTTTACTAATAATTCAGGTACCATATTTCTTTTCCATTCCATAAAATTCATTTTGAAAATCAAAAAGGGGGAGAAGGAAAAAGAATTACTCAAATGGGGACAAGGAAAAATTTAAAATGGAGAAGAAAAATTTCTATGTGAAGAACTATCCTTAATTTAGGGTGAGTTTCTCATTACGAAGTTTTTCATTCCCATGATCATGAAAACTCCAATCCTAAAATCCAGAATACAATCCTTAGAGTTACTATGCCTGAATGGGAGTTAGTTATATTTACCATCATCCATAAACAATGGGAGATAGGTTTTATTTTCAATGTCTAAAGAAATTTTTCAAAGACCTTATGTTATTTTTTGAAGGGTTGTATTTGCTTTCCAAAAAGGAGGAGTTTGTTGAGTCAATATGGTTTTCCTTATGACTTTTTCATTCCTTATGTTTTTGAAAATCACAAACACCTTATACTTAAGCAAATCTATTTTTTTACTTCTACAAAGAAATTTTCCTTGCCAAAGGAATTTACCCCTACCATATTTTCATTACTCATATCAATATTTTTCTTATGTATAAAAATCAGATTCACACCTAAAATCTCGGAATCATATAATACTTAGACAAAAGGAATTCTTTTTTAGGATCCAAATTCTAGATACGAACTCTAATGAAGTTCCACTCTGAATTATGGATACGAACTCTACTGAAGTCTCATTCTGAATTCTAGATACGAACTCTAATGAAGTTCCATTCCGAATTCTGGATACAAACTCTAATGAAGTACCATTCCAAATTTTGGATACGAACTCTCATGTAGTTCGACTCCGAGTTCTGGATACGAACTCACATCTAGTTCGACTCCAAATTCTACATACGAGCTCTCATATTGTTCGACTCCGAATTCTAGATATGAACTCTCATGTAGTTTGACTCAGAATTATGGATAAAAACTCTCATATAGTTCGACTCTGAATTCTGATTACAAACTTATCTAAGTTCTGACTCTGAGTTCTCTGAATCCAGACTCTCAACACTTATGAGTTCTGACTCCGAATTCCCATGAACTCTGACTCCGAACTCTATATGTTTTGGTTCTGAATTCTAGTGAAACCAAACTATGAATTTCCATGAAGTTCAGACTCCGTATTTCTACAAAATTCAGGTTCTGAATTCTTACAAAAAAGAATCCAAATATCTCTTTATTATAGACTCCAAATTCCATTTTTGGTTAGACTCCGAACTCTTATTTTCTTACATTTTGAACTTTAGTTTTTCTTATGCTTATACTTATTTCATTAGAAAACGATGTCGTGCTTTCAGTTAGTGACTAACCATTGGTTGAGTGACACGTGTAAAGGTCCATCTGAAATTTAAGGAAAAATATGACCGTTGGAGGAGGGAGCCGATTGTTAGAGATTTTCCTATAAATTGGAGTTCATTTGAAAATAATAAAACACATTGAAACATCGCTTGACATCTGTGCTTACATGCTGTTGAAGTGATTTTTAGAGATAGAGGCTCTTATCAACTCTCAAATATTCGTGCATAAAGTTTGAAAGGCTTGTTCAAACTTTGCCATGTGCAGACTTTCTTCGTGCGACTCCGATTGTTGCTGATTTGAATCTAGGGCTTCCGGGGATAGGAAGATAGAGGTTCCAACACCTTGAAGTTAAGGGATTCCTTTCTGAGGAATACAGAGGTGCCGACTACCTGATAGTTGAAGGCTTGTGGGGATAGCAAGACAGACTCTGATCTTCGTATCGAGGGCTTACCCTGGTCTGGGTAAGACATACTTTCTTGAAAGTATAAATCAAGGGACCTTTATCCAAAGATGATGGATACCCTTATCGTTGGGTTAAATGAGTTATTGTTTGTTACTTGTAGTTTTACTACTTTCCTTTTTCCGCTGTATTTTGTATTACTAGGGAAAGTATAACTTTATTATACTTTCTTACTTACTCTCTGATTTAGATAGATTCTATACACTTTGAGGTAGAATCTTAATCTTTGTAACTTTTGTTAAGTTCCATTTTCAGAATAACTATTCCAGAATCTAGATATTCTTTAGTACTCATAGAGGTCTTGTGAATTATCTTGTTTAACCGTGTTCAACATAACCATACTAAAAATTTCCTAATGAAATTTTTATAAGGTGCATTCCCCCCCTCTTATATCTAAGAATCCCATTCTTATTTTGATCCTACGTTTGGTATTACAGAGTATATAATACTCAGAGTCATACCATCATAACAATTGGCCGAGCCAAAAGGCATTGAAGGTATGAATTAGAGAGAAGGGGGAGTGCCCGTTTATAAAAGGTGAGAGGGGGACCATAGGAAAATATAGAAATATTATATTATAATAAAATCATTTTCAGATTATAATGGCTCCAAAATGGATTATTTAAAGGATAAGGTGGGGATGGGTCTAAAACCACTCAACCAATTGGTTTTAGATAGGTTTGGTTCACTATATTAACCTTAAATTTTAGATTTAACTCTTAGTTAAATAGTTTGTCATTTACCATGTCTGTTTGTATTTTTATATTATATGGTTAATAAACATATTATATTCTTCCAGTAGAACCCCAAGTGGGTCATTAATGAAATAACTATCATTATATATGTCATTTTTACTATCATTACATTTTTAGGAATATGATATCATATAATAATATAATATTTGTTTTAAAAACTCTTTTATGTCAATTTTGACACTATCTGGTATTTTGTTTTTACTAAATTCATAATAGCATTATTACGTCGAAACAAATTCATCTAACCAACCCTAATATGTCAAATTAACCAATAAAAGTAGTTTAATTCATAAAAAGTCTCAAATTACATTTATTTGGGTATTTAAAATATCAATTATTTTAATATTTAATTAATAAGGTAATTACTACATCACCATTGTGTCATAAATAAATTAAATTATTTAATGTTTACAAATTATAAATAAAATACAATTATGTATTAAATCTTTTTATATTTCTAATTATTATTTATAATCGAATTTATCTTATGTGTAACCCTATATTAAAAATGTTTTAGTTATTAAACTTTGATTTTAACTCTTTTAACTCTTCTTTGAATTAAATAATAATAAATGTCCAATCTAATTCAAGTGGGCCAAATAGGTTCATATATTATTCCTAAAGTTTTTTATGGTCTAATTATACTTAGCCAATAGAATTAAGACATGTGTTAGGGTAATAGTAATATCATTTTTATCATTAATTACCCTATTTACTATTAACCGTGGTAAATAAAAGTAAAATGTGACTATTCACAAAAAAAAATATTTTTATCTTAATGAACAAAATTTTACTACTTGATATTAACTGCGTCTCTCAGATTTTCTAAATTCAACTCATAAAAGTGGTAAATTTAAGTTTTATTTGAATTTTCAATTTCTCCTAGGAGATGGGTAAAAGACGATGAAAAGTTCAATAAAATTTCTATATATCTAAAGTTATTGTAAATTGAATCCAATGAATTAAATTTAAATAATATAGGTATTATGTTTCTATTTTGACCTACAATAAATTTAAATAAAATAAATAATTATTTAAATAAAAATTCGGTTTTAAACTATAACTCAGTGGTTTTCACAATTCATCAAAAATTAACTGTTTTCATAAAAATACAAAAAAATTACCCTAATCTAATTTCGAATTCTGAATCCACAAATGAAGTCCACATTGAAAGATAATATTTATAAAATTTCAAACAGTGTATATTACTATTCATAATGGCTAGTTTGATTGGTTGTGGTGTGTGTTAGGAATTGAAGTTGTGCACAACACACGCTACTGTATTATTCAAAGAGAGGCATACCATAGAAGATTGGGGTGTTATAGGGATTCTGTTGAGACCTCCTCCAAAACCTCCTGACATATCAATCCTTTGGGAAAGGCAAATCAATGTGTCTCCTATTTAGGTTTGTATTTCCACAGTCAGAGGTTTCCCACATTTTTTTCACAATGGGGTTATGATTTTGGGAGTGTTTGTGGGACTGTATATCCACAGTCACATCGACCTTTATATCAGAAACAATGTTGTGAAGTTCCCGATTTGGAGGATGGTTTTGTCCTAGCCTCTCCCTTCTCGAAGAGATGATCCGGAACCTCAGGTCCCTAGTAGGGAAGGTACTGTTCATACATACTTTTCCTTTTAAAAATACAGGATAAGTCTTCGCTCCCCTACCAGGATAAATTTTAGAGCATCCATCATGTTATAATACCCTATCCTTCATCCCTTCCTCCTTATATTGGACCCTTGTGTAATATAAATAGAACAGAGGGAAGGCTCGTCGCCTCACCCTCTTCCACGGTCGCCTCAACCTCGTTCACCATGGACACCATAGGTGCACCATCTTCCACCAGTGGAGGATGAAAAATTTTAATGTGTGTATGCCTATGTTAAATTATTGACATCCTATTGTTTCTCACACTGATAATGAATCATGTGGGATTAGAGATTTTTCATGATCATAAAATTTGGACAATCAACTGAACTCTGAGAACTATGATTCCTGTTCAAACTAGGATACATAAGAAGTATTTTCAGGTCCCGATCTCACTAGAACAACCTCTTCAGGATCCCAATACTAATTCCTTTAATCTGGGAATCCTCATTAATAATAATCCCCAAATTAAACCCCAAATCACCCAGGCATCCTTTTCAGGATGTAAGCCCAAAATCAACTCTCTCAAAGAACTATACTCTCCTATGAGACATATAGAACATTCTGGGATTTTATTCCCATCCTTATGCGATACGTAGGAAGCCTCCATGAGGTTCAAACACAATACATCAAATCAACCCTGTTCTCCTTGGGCCATATTCCCAACAGGGTCGGACCTTACATGGAAACCCATATCCTTTCCATGTACCTTGGGCTACTTCAGCATAATTCCCAACCTAAGTTTTAACCACACACCTTTCGCTTGGAGGTCCTTATAGCATGAACATAAATGCTATGATGTGTCCTATTAAGCAACATCGGACTAAGAGGGTTCTCATTTCATTTACAAGGATACGTAGGTAGCCCATTTTACAGGTACGATCTCAAGATGAAAAAAAACCTTCATCTCCCTATATGATAATAAACTTTAGAGTTCCCCACTGAGTATCTTAAAAACCAGTATCATCACAACGATGATTAAAATAATGTCTAATATCTATATTAGAGGATACCATTTATGGAAAACTTCGAATACATATGGTTATTTCCATTAATAAAGAACCTTGGATGCATACTGATGATTCTAAATTGTACACATGTTAATAAGTGATTGTAAATTCCAATTGATACCTATGATATACTTGGTGAATTAATATGGATTCATGAAAATATCTTAAATTTACAAATAGAGTCCCGGAGTAGACAATTATTCCCCCCAAAAAGGGTATGATGAGTCCAACTTCCCATCCTCTCGACCAATGCACGTTCATAAGTATCGTAATGTTCAAACATAACGAACACCAACATTTGGAAAGCAGCTTCCCTTTTCAGAATGAACTAAGGTATGTTTCCGGATCCATAAAAAAATCTAATGGAAACCGCCAGGAAATAGTGATTCATAAAACTAGAACACATGTTTCACGGAACTACGAAACACCCTGTTAACCCTAGTTACATTGGGATTACCCATTGTGTCATACTATATTCTCCATTTCACCCTGTTTTCATATTAACTAAAAATTTTATGTTAAATCATGTTTTAATTAATTTTTTTCCTTATTTTTATTATAAACCAACATGTTAATTTATCATTTAATTTCATTGCATGGAATTTTAATGGTTGTATCCTATAGGGAAATTTATCTCTCACCCTACATACACCCACATGTTTATATAGTTATCACTATTCTTGGACCATGTATTGGAATGGACTTTATTGGTGGAATCTATAGCTGTATGTTAAAATGTTTATTTATAATTGTTAGTAGTGGATGAATGAGGGAATCGACACACGTGTTGAAATAAAGGCTTTTCTTAATAGTCAGTACCCTTCTATTATGGTTCATTCTATTTTTTTTGTTGTAAATGTTAAATGTTAAACCCATTCTAGTAGTTGTTCCTCTGATCTCATGCATTATGGTTATTGGTTATTTTTTAATGTATTGTTTTTATTTTTAATATTTAAATCTCATGGTTGAAATAATTCATGATGGTGTTACATGATTCATTGTCACTAGTTGTCAGCTAGTGGGGAATAGGATCACCCATAAAGACATGGGATGAGCTAGGTGAGGTGTTGGGCTAGATGGAAAACAATTACAGTTCATGATATTTATCCCATTAAAAATACATATTTTCATATTGATAAATTCATAGAAACATTGAAAGGATATACAACGACTAGAAGGATGAATATATTTGAATTTTGTATTGAATTACATTTGATTCTCAACTTCATAAAATATTCTATTTTTCCTAGAAAAAGGGACATTTTCATTCTTACACATTATTATTATTTATTGACCTATCTAATCATGAATGTTATGTAAATGAGTCTTCCTAGATTTATCATGAGGCACATGATTAAGATTTGTTTTCTTGTTTTAATTATTTATTATTTCATAAGTTCATTGTTGTATTCTAGTAACATAAAGGAATAGTTTACCAAGGGGTAAATATGTCTATAACCTCATCTAACAAATTCCAAAAACAAAACACATGTAAAATGATCATATTATGGTGGTACCCTTTTTAGAATTTGTGATTTTATAATGGTGATAAATTATACGAGAGATAGAATCCTAGAAAGAACCATATCATGCATAATGATTTAATTGATCCATGATTTGAATCTAATCAAATAGTTGAGACTGGCTACTCTTTATAAAATTGTGATGAGGATGTAAATGTGGAAATTAATTTTAAATCCCTGAAGGATTATGAGGGAAGAATGCATCAGACACCTGTGATTGAAATAATTGAAGGACCAATGGAAGGAGATGGAACTTCTAAGGGGGTTTAGACACTAGGATAGCTTCTTTTTTGACTTAATCATAATAAATATGGGAGTTATATTGATGAGATTCTTTTTCATATATTCAATCCATGTTTTAGATAGGGGAGAAAAAACTTTTTATTCTACAACACAGAGAGAGTATTATTCTACTAGTTACCTATTAATAATTTTATATCAACCCACTCCTGCTGATGATTATGATAAGGATGATCAAGATAATGACTATCTAACTATTCTACAATGCCTTTATGTGCCTATTATTTTCATGATTCAGGAACATATGATGAAGAAACCCACTTCAACTATTCTTAAAGTGCAAGGAATTATTGAGATTTTTGTTGATGGTGTCTTACATAATCTATTTGGATCAACCACTAAAAACCCTACCAAGCCATCTACTCAAGGACATATGCAGATAAAGTTGTTCATGGTTATCTCATCTATGAATCATCTTCTCAGAAAAATTTTGTAATAATTTAAGATTTAGGTTGTCTAGATAAATAAATTAACTAGAATAAGTATGAATCCATTGATAATGAAGGTTATATGTTGAGACAATGTATTTTTGTTTCCTATGGCTTAACCCCCAACAGTTGCACTACTTTATCTACTCCAACTACATTTATTCCATCATCAATAATATCTTTTCTAATTTCATTCAATTAAAGAATGATCTTCAATAATTTTTTCAAAAAAATAATTCATAGAATAATAGGTGATAGTGATATGGAAAATATTGAGAATAAATCCTTTGTTATTTTATGTGTAGTTACTCATTTAATGATTAAGATATTTATGTATGTATAACATATGGATAATTTCATAGATATATTTAGAAAAAATGTTGAAGTTTACATGAGGATGTAATTTATATTTTGGACCAGAATAATTGGATATATCCATCCATTTTTAGCAGTTCATCATGAAAATCTACTCCTTTTCCTCCTCATATACCTATTCCCATTAGTAAGTTTATTTTTAGAAGAATAATTCATGAGGAATTCTAAAGTATAATGGGTATTTTTAATAATATAATTAATAAAATTAAAATTTATATTTCTTCCCATAGGTAAAATCATTTTGAAATGGATACTTTGGGAATAGTGAAGACTACCAAGGATAAGGATCTTGTTAAGGGTTCAATAAAGCAGTATCTCAGTCATATTTTTACTAGTTAAAATTTAAATACATTGCTTAGATCATTTTCTACATAATTGAAAATAAATACCTTAACTCATCCTAAAAATATATTTTGTATAAGCCACTGATTATGGATCCTATTATGGATAATTTATGAACACAAATTTTCTTACAAGTAATGAATCAATTTTAAATGGATTTAAATTGATTTTAATGAATATGGGCATGTAATAAAATGTTTAAAAATATAGGAAAATATAATTTTATAATTAATTTGTGATTAAATTAGTATAATTTTTATAATTTAAGAATATGATTTTTTATTGAAATTTTATTTTTTAAAATATTATGAATTTTATAATAATGTTCTGGTCAAAAATACTCAATATAGTTGTCCCCTAACCAATAACTATACTACCCACATAAAAGGTATTGTAGAGGTCCATATAAAAAATGAGGGATAATGGGATGGCCTTCTTAGATTTAGGGGTGTGAGGAATAATGGGAAGGATCCCATTCAACAAGTGGGCCAAGGATCACATAGGCCCATGTGTGACGGCACGGGACCATGAACATATATATGTACTGTTGTGGGAGACCATCCCCACAATAGGATTCAAAGTCACTAATTTCATAGGATCATATATACTTTATGTTTTATATGTTCTATAGATAGATCCATGAATGTATTTTCAACAACATGATTCATACTTACCAAAATGTTGTTTTCTCGTGTCAGCTATGTGATCCCTTCCCCCAGACACACCTCACCACCACTTCTCCACTGCTAATGCCACCCAACATAATCAGCAACCATAATGAACTAATGTAAACATCCATATATATAGATATAACTATAAATATTTATCCTCATGAATAATTCTACTAATAAGTCCCCAAAACACCACATATCACTTTTAGGATCTCATACATCATTCAAAAATGCAAACAGTTGATACAAATCCCATGCGTGCTAATGGGAACATGATCCAGCCACTATGAAGACTAGATTAGTTTTGAAGGAAGGTGGTTCCACCATTTATTATGTAATAATACATACCATTTTGGATGGTATAAGGCCTTATCCCACTAGTCACTATTAGATGATCCATCCAACATGAAGCCCATTGTAGAGAAGAATGAAGCCCAAACATGAAGATGATCTACATCTGACCAATTCCATGGCCATACGGTATGAAGATTAATCATATTACACTGAAACAATGAATGAATATGTGAAATGGCTATGTTACATTTGGAGAATTAAAAAAATGAATAAAATGTACCATGTTCTGGATGTTCTACATTCATTGGATTAAGAGTGCATGTACCGTTGAGCACCAATGATAGATCATGATGATGGTGGATGTGGAGGGGAAGAACCATTGAGTACCAATGGTAGAACAAGTTATTTTACCACTAGGTTATGGTATATAATTAAATAACAATATTTGAGTGAATTTGTTTGGCAGTATCATAGAGGACTGATGGTATATTATAAGAATGTTGGTGTCATTGAGTTCACGGTTAGTCATGTGCAATGGTAGTACAATAGATGATGTGATGGTAGATGATGTTGCTTCTGTAGATGTTGAAATTTCACTGAGAATAAATTTTGTTTTATGGAATACATAAGTGAGAAATGGTGGTATAATATGAATCGACATACCATGGAGGATCACTTACTATGGATATCCAATGGTAGATACCCAGCAGTAGATTCTACAACCATCATTATGAAATTTGATTCAGTGTAAAAATTTGGAAACACCCAATATATCTATATATTTAATAGTATATCTCTAAAAACCATAAATATGATATTTTAAAAATATAAAAAAATTAGGAAGTCACATATTAGTGAGGTAAAGGGGTTTCTCCCTCTATAAATACGATGGTTATACTGCTAATGTGGGTATGGAGAAATCAAAAGTAAAGGACTAGTACTACTACCCTATTTTCTAATCCATATATTTTATTCTATTTTTACCATGATATATACCCCTATTAGTTCTGGTACATGTCTTCTAATGGATGGTTATATTTATTAAGTAATTTGGTTAAGTAGAGGTGATATTGATTTTTTATTCTTGAGTCTAGTGAAATTAATCCTAATACATTGGTTTGTGGTATTTATTTAATTATTTTAATTCTATTATTTTTATATGAATATGATTATGTTATTATTTAATTATGGATTTTAAATATTTCCTTCATTAAAGACATATTTTCTCCCTCTTCTTGGTTATTGAGCACACATATTGGTTAAAATAGATTGAAGTAAATAATTGTTTTGTGATTACTAAACTTTTGATGAAATAATAGTTGTGTATTTTAAATTATTTTAAATTTCAACAACAAATTTTTCATTTCCTAATAAATTCAAAGAAAATTCAATGTTTCTTTCACACATTTTTTTAGAATAATCAATGAAAATTGCAAGGATTAATCTAATTAAAATAAAAATGATCAATGTTGACAAGGAATGAAATTTTTTAATATTTTCATTTTAAATTAAGAAAAATTTAGATTAATTTTAAATGTACTATGATAGTATTATTGATAGGGATTTTAACCTAGAATCATAATCACTTATCTCTCTTAATGTGATTCCAAAAACACCTATTCCTTTTATTGATAGTCTTAGTGATATTATTCAATTAAATTTCTTTTACATAGAGATAAAAATAGTAATGACTAGTTTCTTTGATCTGACATTGGTTAATACTAATACTATATCCCTTAGGGAATTAATAATTCTTTTCCGCACACCATGACACGTGTGTGTCACACTATGATGTCACTTCTAGGGGATTATTTGATAATCTAACATTAAAATTTTCTTGATTGGGACCTCTAATGATGGATTATTACCATTTAATTCTAATATAGAAATGACATTTGATAGTAATCTTAGAAACCTAAATAACCATTATGAAATAAATATTTAGGACATTAGTAAAAATTCAAGTAATAACTATGACCCCACCATAATGGAATTAAACCCACAAAAGGATCAAAGGGACTTGTGTTCCCTACAATTTTCTTATCTACAAAATAAATTAACTATGCATTATTAAAAAAAAGAATTCAAAATAAGTGTTTTCATGATTCTTGTGCTATCTAAGTTTTATGGAATTATAGGAGAAGATCCCACCCAATAAATTTATGATTTTATTTTTGTATTCCATAGATTTATGATTAGAGGAGTATCATATGGTCAAGTAAAGTTGATGGAATTACCCATTTTAATTGATGGATCCACCAAGGAGTGTTTACAAAACCTAAAACAAAAATAAATCCATGGTTGGGATGGCCTATAAATGTATATTGTGTAATGATTCTTCCCAATATCGTGGAGAAGATAAATATTGATGGAAACGTACACCATTTGACAAGAAACTAGTGAGACCCTATATGACTACAAAGAATGATTCAAGAATCATTATACAAGATTCCCATGCCAATAGGTAAAATAACACCAATTTAAACCTTATTCTACAAGGGATATCTAGAAAAAGATAAGATCATATAATATTCATAAACTAGAGATCTTTGATTGAAAAATCACATATGGAAGATTGGTTCCAAATAAAGAAGATTACATGTAATTATGAATAGTTTTCAATACGAGGTACAATCACAATAGGTATTCATGTTGTAAGAAAACATTACTGGTCCCCTCAATTTGAAACCAAACTTAAAAAATTAATATTTCTATTTAGATTGATAGTTTTGAAACACTTGAATAAACAACCTACCCAACCTTATATATTTGGTCTCTGTTCATCACTACATCAATTAATGGATTAATTTGTTGAGATAAATGGCATGGATATATATGAAACCATAATCCAGAAAAAACAACTTCAACAAAATCAACCATGGAGATAATGGAATTCCCGAAATGGATTTCTTGGTCAGTAATGTCAGGATAGACCTCCGTTTTAGCTCCCATTCCAAAAGCTACTTAAAACCCCACCCCCTTTCTGACAACCATACATGGAACCATTCCAATAAAAAATGAATAATAAACATCCAATTCAAAAAAATCATATTTAAAACACTCTTCTAGTGCACCACCAGCCGAAACAATTCAGGTTACCTAGATTGAATAGATGGAAATATAGAGAATAATTTGTCATGTAAATTTTAGAATCTCATGGAAAATATTTCCAAACACCCAGGAAAACATCCAATATAGAAAAACCAAAACCCAAAGTAGACTATTTTTCTGATAATCACCAAGAGTATAAATGAGATCGAACCACCAATGGATAATTATGTTAATTCTAGAAAAGGATAATGAAATTTTTAACATTGTAGATAGTCTCTAAAAGAACATCTCACTCAACCAAGATAAGAAGAAAAATGATGGATGAAGATTCCAAAAAATATATATTTAATGCAATGGCCCAAAGAACCATTAATGTTATGAAAAAGGAAAAGAAGGAAATTAACATTATATTCTATTCCACGTTTACCAAATTGATGAAAATTGAGGAATATGAATTCCATAGTTAAATTCAATAGATATATGAAAAGGTAGAAATTGAAATACCTCTCTTACAAGAAATTTTAAAAATTACCAAATACTCTAGATTTATCAAGGATATTTAGACCAAATGAATGTTTTTTGGGGAATAACTAGATTAGTATGGGGAGTATTGTCTCATCCATGATCGCAACACTATTTTCCAAAAAAAATCAAGATCATAGTACATTTTAAATTCCCTACAAAAATGGATATATGATATATTTTTATGCATTATATGTTCTTGCTGATTCCATTAATGTGGTTTCTCATTCTATTCTTTTATATTGTAAAACAGGTGAGCTGAATCCCAACATAGTGGTTCTCTAACTATTAAATAGATCCATGGTTTTTATGGAATGAGTTTTAGAGAACGATTTAGTGGGAGTTTAATGATGATTTTTTCCAAAATACATCTATATTCTTACCATGGAGGAAGATAAAGAAATTATAAATTCACCAATAATACTAGGAATACCATTCAAAAAAATATCCATAATTATCATCAATGTACATGACTGTAAACTTTTAATGAATCATAGATATATAATGTTTAACTTCAACATGCTTGACTAGAAGAGTAATCCATCAGACAACCACCCCCTCTTTGAAATCACTCAGGGAGAATGTATTTATCCCATTTAAGACTCATATATTATTATATAATTATTAGCCTCATGATATCACTATTATGTTCAAACAACCATGAAAATAGTGAAATTAAAATATGTTAGAATTCTATTTAAAAATTTCATGACGAAATAATCTTTGATTTAATTTATAATTTATTATATGTGGAATATATTATTTCCATTACACCATAAATTCATTCTTTAGAGGTAGGTAATTTGAATTCAATGTAATACATATAGAAACCCCCTATTATGGAATTAAACCCTCACCCATGAGATTTAAAATATGCATATCTTATGGAAGGGGAAAAGTATCTAAAAATTTAGTTATAAACCAATCCAAATACAAAGAGGAAACATTAAAATATCATTTAAAATGAAACATCCAAGCCATAGGGTGGATCCGAAGATACATCCCTAGAATTAACTCAATGTTATTCCCACAAATAATAGTTATAATGAGGTAATCTCAACCTCTTATGTAGAGATAAAGAATGATAAAAATCACCATTACGGAGTTTTTTAAAAATTAAATATATAATTTTATGGAATCTGACATAATTTACCAAATTTCTGACTCACAATGGGCCATCCACATAAACGTGGTTCCCTAGAAAAATGGTTTTACAATTTGGACCAATGATAATAATTAATGAATTACTATAAGATTTCAAAATAGTTTTATTGTAATATTTTGATATATAATGTTTAATAAAGTAACCAAAATAGGCCACTTCTCTATCTCACTAGAAAATACAAGAAGGGTTATCATGTAGGGTTCATTGTTGTTTCATTGATGGATTTTATAGATATATTCAAGTGACAATTTCCCTATAAGACTAAGATAATAGCACATTCACCTATCCTTTTGGAACACTTTATTATAGTAGGAGTCCTTTTAGACTATAAAATACCCCAGATACATTTTAGAGATGGATTGTAAGAACATTCTCATATCATATTGAAAACTACCTAGAGGTATTTCTTAGTGAGTTGACTATTTTGGTACATTCCATTGATCATTTACTGGAAAATATTGACAATATATTTGGAACATGCATTCATAAAAAAACATGTCATAAACATTATATGTTTCACTTTATTTTTTGATAAAGGAATAGTTTAACATAATAACATTTCTAAAGAGAGAATTCAAGAATGTAACTATATATTTTAGGTGAAGAATATTTCTACATATACCACTTTTGTAAATAATATTAAATCATTCATGGTCTATTTTGGATTATATGATATTTTTATCCAAAAGATTAGTAATATTTCTTTTCCACATTATATATTTATTTAATAATATTTTTATGTTTATTTTATTGATTATTATAGGGTAGGATTTTAGTATCTAATATAGAAACTGATCACCCCCCCCATTTATACAACCCCCAAATTGGGAACACAAATTTGAACTACATAATGATGCATTGAACCATACAGTGGGAGTATTCCTTTCCAAAATAATAGAATGAAGACCATAATTCATAACATATTCTTCAAGAACATTGGATTCCACTTTAAATCTTTTACACAATTACTGGAAAAAAAAGAATTATTTTTTTTATATTTTCATTGGATAAATTTATAACTTATTTACATGTAACTAAATAGGTAGCATTTGTCTAATTATGAAGCAATTGGGTTCTTAATGAAGTTGTATGATGCATAGACAACTTTAGTAAGATGGATTATACTCATTCAAGAGTTTAAAATAGATATCATGGACAAGAAGGGAGAGTAAACATAGTTTGTATATCACTTTAGTAGACTTCCAAATTCTTCCCAAAACAATCTAGATCTAATCCACATCTTCATCACATATCTTTGGACTAACTCAACATCATGGAATGTAATGAACCATTGTATATCGACATAGTAAATTATTTGGCCACATACCAGGTAAAATATCACCTTGACTATCATCAAATTGACAAACTCAAGGTTGAACCCAGATCCAATATTTGGGTAGATCCATTCATATAGAAAATATATAATAATAAATACATAAGGTGGTTCTTACTGTCAAGTGAAATAGAATATTTATTTTAATTTATTTCATGAATGTTGTAACACCCCAATATTTCATGGTAATTTCTTTTATTTAAAGTAATTCAATAGCTTACGATACACACAACACCAAGTTTGAGCACACCACAACATACCTAACTAACTGTTGAAAAAGATGTTATGAATATTATTAACTGAAAATTGAATTTTATATACTCCATATAATTCTAGAGTCCATATTATGTGTTTATTTGACTTAATATAAGAACAAAATCATTTTTTTATATAAAAGATGTATTTTTAAAAAAAATGTAATTTTACCACCTTTTAATGGAAAAGCCTTTTGAAAAACAATATGTCACACTTTTATATATTCAACTTAATGAAATTAAATTATTCTTTAGAATCGGGATATACAAATTTATTTTGGATAAATTTTTGGTACTTTTCTAATAACATTTATATTTTGATGAATAATAAAAACTTTTAAATTTTAATTGAAAACAATTTTTTTAAAAGATATAATTTATAGGGATAAATTATATATTTTAATTTTTCGGAAGTATAATTAGATTATATTTTTATCATTTAATACAATTTAGGTCATTATAAGTAATTTCCCATTTAAATTTGACATAAACACATGTCAATCTTTTGATAGTTTTTACTTTTTAAAAACCCACTTATTAGTTTTGACAGTAGGAATTAATTTTAAATTAATTATTGAAACTTCAATGTTTTGAATTTGGTAAAATATAATTCATTTCTTAATTCATAATTTCAAAATTAGCTTAGGGTAATTTTTTGGTAATTTTCTAAAAATATTCAATTTTTGATGAATAGTGAAAAACATTGCACTATTTTAAAACCGGATTTTTATTTAAATAATTATTTATTTTATTTAAATTTATTTTAAGTCAAAATTTATATATAATACCTATAAAATTTCAATGTAAGTCATTTGAGTCATTTTATAACAAAAATAGATGTATAAAATTTTATTGAACTTTTTACCGTCTTTTACCCATCTTCTATGAGCATTTGCAAATTTACATAAAACCTAATTTTACAACTTATGTGAATTGAAATGAAAAAATACAAGAAACATGGATAATATCCTTATATAAAATGTGTTTCAATAAGATGAAACTAATTTTTGGTGAATATTAACTTTTGAATTTTATTTACCACTATTAAAAGAAAATAGGGTAATTAAAGGAAAAAATGATTTCATAATGACACTAACACATGTATTAATTCGATTGGATAAGAGTAATTCGATAAAAAAACAAACTTATGAATAAAATATTATCCTTTTGATCCACTTGGATTAGATTACAACATTTATTATTATTTCAATTAATGAAGAGATAAAAGTGTTAAATTCAATGTTTATTAACTAAACCATTTTTAATATAGGGTTATACATATGTTATATTCGACTATAAGTATTCATTATAAATACAAAAAGATTTAATACATAATTTTATTTTATTTTTAAATTTTATAGATTAAATAATTATATTTATTTATGACCCAATGATAATGCATTAATTATTTTCTTAATGAAATATTAAAATAATTTATATTATAATTATTAAAATAAATAGAAATTAATGGTTTTGATACCATACACGAATTTTATAGGATAATATGGCATGTTAGGTTTGATTAAATAAGTTTTTTTCTATGTGATAAGGTTTTTATGACTTTCACAAAAATAAAATACAAAATAGTGTCAAAATTGCCATTAATTTGTTTGTAAAACAAATACTATATTATTGGTTGATATAATATTCCTATAAATATAAATATTGTACAAAGGGATTAAATAATATTATATATGTCATTAATTATTCATTTTATGTTCACTTGGATGTTTAGAGTTATTTTATTAACCTTATATTGTATGAATACAAGAAGACACAGTAAAAGTTAAACTATTTAACTAAGAGTTAAATCTAAAAGATATTGTTAAAATGGTTACTCAAACATGTCTAAAACCTATTGGTTGAATTTTTATAGACCCATGTATACCTTATATTCGAACTAAATTATTTTTGGGCCATTAGAAACCAAAAATTATTTTTTTATAAAATAATATTTCAAGCTTTTCATAAAGTGACCATCACCTCTCTTATAAAAGTATACTTCTCCTTCTCTTACTTTCACACCTCCCGAGCCATTTGGATTGGCCAAAACCTACCAAAATATCTTTCCAACAATACTTAATTCAACTTATATAAATTATATTGATCATAAATCTTGCCTAAGGAGGCCTTTTGATCAAATCAAAAGGAAACACCCAAAGAGGAGGTAATAATTTCACCACTCTATTTCAAGTTCATTTTTTCTTCCACTTCCTCTTTATTTTTTTTGTTTCCACACAAAAATAATAAATCCATTAATTTATAAATATTTTAATGTTATTATAATTTTGTTACAATCATATTCTTTATTCTTCCCATCCTATAAATGGAAAAGTCACCATACGTGTGTACGTACGACTTACCGTCTCCACGTCGTGGTGTAGTTTGTTATTCAAACACTTAATTATTTGGATGGGTATAATAATGAGTAAAACTGATGTAAATAAAAAATATAAAATTTTAATTATTCTTTATATATAATATATCATACAATTATATATTATTTCACCATCAATAAAATGATATTGTCGCTCGTGCGTACGTACGACTTACCGTCTCCACGAACGCGATGCGATTCATTCCTCATCGCAATAATTGAAGAATAATTTTCATTTTATTATTAGATATAATGTTTAAGAACATAATATCATTATGTATATGAATCAAATACAGCCTATACATAAAAACATGACTTACATAACATAACATTTAAAGGAAAACGAATCAGTTAACAACCAAAACAATGATACGACCAAAATATCATTAACAAAGTCATATTAGAAGATAATATATGATATAATATTTATGTATTTGGTTCTTTTATAATTTAATATAAATTATTTCTCGATTATAAAAGAGTTTAACCTACCCTATACTAAGGAAAATTACAAGGTAAGGTGTTTTCATCTCACTTTTATTCCCCTGTGATTAATGCTATATTTGACACTATTACCATTTGTGTGGTGTATGTACTGCCCATGATTGTGTTTTTTGTGTAATATAAATTAATTTGTGGGTAGTTACATCATCATTGTATGATATTTATTTCATGGTGTGTATGTTTCATAAATTTCAAAATCTATAATGGAATTACAAATTTCAATTTTCCCTCATTAGTTTTTATACAAACTTCATTGATTACTTTACTCCAAGATTATGTTAGAAATAATTATTTATTAACTTCCATTGAACTTTACACTCCCCTTTTTGTGGATATACTTTGGATACACATAATAAATCCATTGATAAATTCTCAAGTAATCTATATAAACTTGGTACGGGTAATTTTAACTCAATTTCTGTTCATTAAGTTAAACATCCAATTAATTGGTGTTGTTTTTAGAAGAATATGTGTGAATGTCCTCTGATTGATTTATACTGAATATCTAATCATATTGTGTGTATTTATATTTTTCACACATAATTATGTAATTGATTTACCCTTACCCTAATGATACGGTCCTTATAAATGAATTCATCTGAACATACATTCTATTGAGACTTCTTTGTTGTTATGGGCCAATTCACATTTATTTGGTGTATATACAGTACTTTGACATAGTATATCATGAACCCCATTATTCCCATCATATTATAATGTTTTGATTACCTAAATTATTTTTATTCAAGCATCTCTCATTTTGTTTGGAACTCTAACTAAATTATCATTTTAAATGTTTTAAAAGTTTATTCTTCTAAATCATTCTCATTGATGACCATGTTTAAAAAATGGTTTTAAGGTTTTATTTATATATATGGACATTAATGTTTTGAAATTGAAATTAATTTTAAAATTTTTAATGTGTTATGGTACACCTTGATTGAAATTTCTACTTTTACAGCTTCTTGATAAATAGTGAGACTTTTAAATGTTTTCATGAAAAAAGGGTTATTTCTCTCAAAGATTTTTATTGATCATTTTCAACTATGTCAACATCTTTTACAGGATATTTTTCTTAATCGCGGTTGATTGATTTTGATACAAATATTCCATAATTTAATGATGGTTTTGTGATATTTGTAATTGTGGATGTGTTATTTTTATACCATTCATTGCTTATGGATAAAGTATTGACATTTCGTATGATATTTTTAATATGAATGTTTCTGTTTTGTTTAAATCTTTTTATATGAGGAATTCATTGGTCTTAGTATGTGATGGGTGGATATATCTATAGCTCCTCAATACATCTGTAGGTATCATGAGAAAATCTAGGGACTTAGCACAATTCCTTGAAAAAATCTTATTTTTATTCTTGGCACAAGGCCTTGACTATGTGGTTATGAAGTCTGGCATTATGCATCCATCATTATGAAATAGGATATTGATATTACATGTGATTATTCAACTAAGAGAATATCTATTTTAATAGGTAAATGGAATTATTTGATTTATCTTTTCCATATTATGTAGATGTTTATGTTTAAAGGATTTTGTTCGAGTCTTATACATTTCCTTAAATGTTTGCTCTTATTTATGAAAGTTTTTGCTATATTGTTATCCTTATTGAGCATATGAGCTCAACCCTTTCATATGTTTTACTTTTTCCAGTATGCAAAGAAGTATATTACGATTAACCTAAAGCAATATGAAAAGGGATATAAGAGTGTTCAAAGGGGACACACTGTTTTTTTATTTCATGAAATAATATAAAACATATGTATCTAGTACTTCCAAGGATACTAAACTGATCGGTCTTTCGAGACCCGATTCCTTGTATCATGCTATTGTTTTGTAATAATGCACTGATTCTACGTAACTGTGGTCAGAGAGTTACAATTGGTATCAGAGAATGTTTAGTACAAACCTTGGAAGATAGATTTAGAAAACAACTCAGATTAGTAAAGAATACCCTAAGATAGACATTGAGGATTAGTATAGAAAATCATCAAAAAAAAGTTAGTAATGTAAATATTATGTGGGTTTTCAAAAAATACATCCATTTATGGATATTAGTAGGTAGAGACGGCTCTTACACAGATATACCTAGGATTGAAAAATCCGATAAGTATTTTCAGGCTTGACCCAAGGTATTCTGGTACACGACAACGAGCCTCGTTGCACTCTTGGTTATGGCACTCAATGGGGATATGCTTAGGATAATTAACATTTTCATAACATACAGATTTCAAGTATTTTAATATAAGAGGAGAATAAAAAACCCTGGTTATTCCTAAGATTATTTATATTTAAAACAAGGTGTTATGATATTCTCTAAATGATTTTATTACTCACACTATGCTTTTTTGTGTTAGCTAATGGCATGATTTCAAGGATGTCATAATAACATTGAATATGATGTGCAAGGTGGGAATAGTGGTGGAAATGAGCAATGAAATGGAACGTTGATAGGTTTAAAATATATCATCCTCATGTCAAATTAGTTTTCCAAAAATATGATCACCAACATACATATTACTCAACTCTCAGACTCAACAATGAAGAGAAAGGTGGTGAATGATAAGAGCTCCAGTAGTGGACACCATGGAAAAAATGAAGCTCAATTTCCATCATGTAGGAAATGTGGAAGGAGACACATAGGAAAGTGTCTCAATAGAATAATGAAATACTTTATCTTTGTGAAAGAATGACATAAAGTAAAGAATTTCTGAGGAAAAATGAAGAGTATTATGGAAGAAAATAAAAATGATCCCAAGAATCCATTCACAGTAATTTCCCATAAATGTAGGGGACCTAGGGATTACTCGAGTGAATGCCCTATTCTGTAGGATAACCTATTGGTCAAAGAAAAACCAATGTGGAAATAAATGGTTGGTGAAATGTTTAAATCTATTAGTTTTCTTTGTTGATAGGATTACATTGGAAGACTTTTCTCTTGTATGTGTAACCCTGTAATTTGTTATGTGAAAATTCTATTTTAGGAAGAATAATCTTTTCTATTGTTGACATTGATATGAAAAACCATTTCAGTTTATATGATCTTTATATTTGAGGCAATTACAAGTTATTAAATTTTGTTAAGAAAATGCAAGGTATGAGATAACATTTTTGGTGAAATTATGTTATTATTATTTTGATGAATTTATCTCATTTTTGGAATGTTATAAAATATAGTTTTTGAAAATGGACAACACGCAGACCGTGTGACAACTCGTCGTGTTGGACAAAGCTGTGGGAATCAAACCCACAACCAATGTCCGATTGGGATTTATCACCTACCACTTGACTGCACGAAGTCCATGGTTAGTGTGACTAATTATTTTTAGTTAAATGATTTTATTGATCAATAATAAGTTTATTTGGGACCTTATGTCTTATCAAATGGATATCCTTAATATTGGAAAATTATTTGGGGATTAAGTGATAAATGTTATTTTGGTAGAAGATTTCTATGTTGGGAACACTGTATTACTAAGGAAAATAGAATACTATGGGATTTAAATTGAGGAGTAATGGTGGATTTTTATCTATGCTTTTATTTTAGATTTATAGTGATTTGGCTTATTTATGGAAATTATTAACCTATCATAGAGAATATGTTATTAGGTTAATTACTTTTAAGTATGTGACTTTTAGAGTATTCAATGTTATTTTGAGATACAATTTAACATGGAAAACCACGTAATAAAATTCTTATATGTTTTGGGATTCATTATTAGTTTTGATTATATTGAAGGATTTTAAGGAAAATTGTTTATGGAATGGTATTAATTGAACTTTGGGTGTTGTTTGTTTAATTATAAACCTTAAGATTATTATTTCTTTCTCTAAAGGATTATCCTTTATGGGAATCATCTAATCTTGTACTAAACATTTTGGTTTTGGTTAATCTCTAAAGGCAGGGTAAATATTTAGTTTTTCCGTTGTTGTTAATGTTATTCTCTAGATGTTGATTCTATAACTTCAGGTGTGACCAAGTATTCTTGGATACTCATCACTTGAAAAAAGATGAGTTATTCGAAGAAATTTATTAAAGGATAAAACTCTACTTATAATATAAGTATATCTATTTATGTTCTTAGTCAGTCTCATAAATAAATTCCCTTACTTTATGAAATGGAACATAAAACAAAAAAAATTTGTTCGTCCACTTTTCATAATGGGAAACTAATCACCATTTATCCCATCACAAGTTTTGTGGTTTTCTTGTTGTTTACTTTCTCCTGGTCATGTTTTCTATCAGCCACCATTAGAACATGAAACTTTATTTATCATCCATATCCATGTTTTCCTACATGGAATCCTAGTGTGGGTTATCTCAGGTGACCTTTGTACTTCTCTTTCTTTATTTTAAGGGGATTGTTTTATTGAATCTTTTTCCGATATTGGACATTCAATGATGTTCCAAAGTAAAATATAAAAATTTTGAGAACGAAATTTCCAAAAGGGGTGAAAATGTAACACCCCATGATTTCATAGTAAGTTAATTTCTTTTGAGTAATTCAGTATCTTGCGCTACAGACAACACCGTGTTTCAGCGCACCACGACATACCAAACTAGTCATTCCAAAAGAGGTTATGAATAGTATTAACTGAATATTGAATTTTATATAATCCATATAATTTTATAATCCATATTATGTGTTTCTTATACATAATATAAGAACAAATTCATTATTTTTATAAAATAATTATTTTTCAAAAAAATGCAATTTTACCACCTTTTAATGGAAAACCCTTTTTAAAACCAATATCTGACATTATTATATATTAAATTTAATGAAATTAATTTCATCTTTATAAATAGAACATAAAAATTTATTTTGGATAAATTTTTGGTACATTTCTTATAACTTTCATATTTTCATGAATACTGAAAAATACTTGATTTTAATAGAACTAAAATTATTTAATAAAATTAATTTATAAGGTCAAATACTGAATTTTAATGGTTTTTATGTATAGTTATATTATATTTTTATCATTTAATACAATGTAGGTCATTATAAGTAATTACACATTTAAATTTGACATAAAAACATGTCAATCTTTTGATAGTTTTTACTTTTTAAAAACCCGCTTTTCTGTTTTGAAAACGTGAATTAATATTAAATTAATTAATGAAACTTCTATGTTTTAAATTTTTTTAAAAAGAATTCATTTTTTAATTTGGAATATCAAAATTTTCATAGGGTAAATTTTTGGTATTTTCTAAAACATTCAATTTTCTTATGAATAGTGAAAAATACTTTGTTTTAGATTAAAATAAACTTTTTATTTAAAAAATATATTAATTTAATTTAAAATTATTTTATTTCATAATAGATATATAATAACTATATAACTTCAATGTAATAAATTTTAGTTATGTTATAATAAAATTAGATTTATAAAATTTTGTTAAACTTTTTACCGTCTTTTACCTATCTTCTAGGAGCATTTGAAAATTTTCATAAAGCTTAATTTTACTGCTTCAGTGAATTGAATTTCAAAAATCTGAGAGACATGGTAAATATATGTAATTAAAATTTGGTACAGTAAGATGAAAATAATTTTTGGTGAATATTTACTTTTGACATTTATTTACCACAGTTAAAAGTAAATATGATAATTAAAGGTACAAATGATATTATAATTACCCTAAAATATGTCCTAATTCTATTGGACAAGGGTAATTCGACCAAAAAATACCTTAGAAAAGAAATATGATAATTTAGGCCCACTTGGACTAGATTAGGACATTTATTATTATTTTATTTAAAGAAGAGTTAAAAGTGTTAAAATCAATGTTTATTAACGGAACCATTTTTAATATAGGGTTATACATAATATAAATTCAAAAATAAATATTAAATATAAAGATAAATATATTTAATACATATTTTTATTTTATATATAAGAATTAGATATTAAATAATTATATTTATTTATGCCAAAATGATGATGTAGTAATTACCTTCTTAATAAAATATTAAGATAATTTATATTATAAATATTAAAATAAATAGAATTTAAAATTTTTGATGCCATCCACGAATTTTGAAGGATAATATGACATGTTAGGTTTGACTAGATAATTTGTTTCTATGTGGTAAGGTTTTTATGACTTTCACAAAAACAAAATAAAAAATAGTGTCAAAATTGACATTAATTAGTTTTTTTAAATACTATATTATTGGTTGATATAATTTTCCTAAAAATTTAAGTTTCCAAAAAAGGGATTAATTAATATTATATATGTCATTAATTAACAAATTTAGGTTCTATTTGATGTTTAGACTATGTTTATTAACCATATAGTGTAAGAATACAAGAAGACACAGCAAAAGTTAAACGATTTAAATAAGAGTTAAATCTAAAAATAAGGTTAAAATGGTAACCTAACCTTGTACAAATCCAATTGGATGAATGGGTTTAGACCCATATCTACCTTAGATTCTGAATAAATCATTTTTGAGACTTTAGAAGCCGAAAATTATTTTATTATAAAATAATATTTCTAGCATTTCCTAAAGTGACCCTCACCTCTCTTATAAAAGGGTACTTCCCCTTATCTTAAATTCACAACTCCAAAGCCATTTGGATTGGCCAAACACTGCCCAAATATCTTCCAAAAATTCCTTACATCATCCTTCAGGTATTAATTTGATCATAAATCTATCCTAGGGATCCCTTTTGTCAACATAAAAGGAAACACCCAAAGAAAAGGTAATAATTTTACCACCCTCTTCCAAGTTCTTTTCTTCTTCCACTTCCTCTTTCTTTTATTGTTTCCAAAAAAATATTAAATCCAGTATCTTATACATACTTTTATGTTATTATAAATATGGTACTACCATATTCGTTATTCAATCCATTCTATAAATGACAAAGTCCCCATACCTGCGTACGTACAACTTACTATCTTCATGTTATGGTGTAGTTTTTTATACAAACACATTATAATTTGGATGGGTATAATAATAATTACAACTGATGTAAATAATAAATATAACATTTTAATGATTCTTTATATATGATATACTATCCAATTACATAGTATTTCATAATCAATGTAATGATATTGTCGCTCGTGCGTACGTACGATATACCGTCTCCACACAGGAGATGAGAATCATTCCCCATCTGAATCATTCAAGAATAATATTAATTTTATGATTAAAAATAATGTTTAAGAAGTTAATATAATTCTGTATACTAATCAAATATAGCCTATACATAACAAATATGACTTATTTAGGGAACAATATATTGGAAAACAAATTAGTTAACAACCAAAACAATGATACTACTGAAATATCATTAAAAAAGAAATATTAGAAGATCATATATGATATAATATTTAGGTATTTTGTTCTTGAATAATTTAATAAAAATCATTTCTCCATTAAACAAGAGTTTATACTACCCTGTACTATGGAAAAATACAAGGTAAGGGGTTTCCTATCTCACTTTTAATTCCGCGAGATTTCAATTGTTCACCACTTATTTATTACATATGGGGTATTTTTTACTTCCATTTGATATATTGTATCATGATTATATTTGTATTAATGGTATTCTGAAATTTATTTGGTGGTTATTAACTTTTTTTCATACTAATCGATTGATTACAACGTGGTAAGGGGTTTTCATCTCAGTTTTATTCCCGTCAAATTCATGCTATATTTCACACTATTACCTTTTGTGTGGTGTATGTACTGACCATAATTGTATTGTTTTCATAATATACGTTAATTTATGTGTATTTAAATATTCATTGAATGATACTTATTTAATGGGGTGTATGTTTCGTATGTTACCAAATCGGCAAGGGAATTTCAAATTTCATTTCCCCTCATTCGGTTTTATGCAAACTTCATTGATTAATTTAGAGGATCTGGAAAAATAGAATCCCCACATCTGAACACTTGAAGCGGGCTGGATTTTAGATGGAATCTAGGTGTGCTACTTGCAGGGCTGGGGAAGACACTACGAAGCATGTGTTCATGGAGTGTGATCAAGCCCGTCAACTCTGGAATTA
Organism: Viscum album; assembly: GCA_963277665.1. Lineage (NCBI taxonomy): Eukaryota > Viridiplantae > Streptophyta > Magnoliopsida > Santalales > Viscaceae > Viscum > Viscum album. The sequence goes on from OY728148.1 coordinate 1,150,564,503, forward strand.
TTTGGGTGTAATGTTTGGACTCGCGGTGGATTCCAGAAATTAGATTATTGATCTGTTGTCCGGGCTGCTGTGGGTGCGCTATAGTTATCAGATTTTTAATCTCTTTACTGCTGCTATTTCAGCGGTTTTTGTGGCCTTGTGAGACTTGAGGAATAGGGCTTTGTTTGGTGGTGTGGTTGATGATGTCCGGAAGGGAATAAACTCCATCCACATGGAAGTGTACGTTGTGTCAATGATCCAAGATGGTGTAATGCCTAACACCATTTCTGACCTCCAAAATCATAGGCCGCTTGGTGTTTCAATCCATCCACGCAAGCCCCAAATGCCTAAACATATCATATGGATACCACCGATTACATTGTGCCTCAATGTATATGTTTATGGAGTCGCATCATGTGCGCCGGGTCTAGATGGATGTTGAGGATTCTTCCGCATGTTTCATGGGTTCATTAAGGGAAGTCTTTATCACTATTTTGGCCTTGGAACTGCTTTTGAACCTGAGCTATTCCACATGATTCAGGCGATAAGGTAAGTTGTCAAATTTAACTGGAAATGGTTGTCGATTGAATCTGACTCAATTATTTTTGTTCATGCTCTGAGCAATAGAACGTGAAATGTGTCATGGCATGTTCTGCCTTAGTGGGATGAATGTCTCTGTCAAATCAATCAAATACAGACAATTGTCTCTCATGTGTACCGGGAGGCAAATCAGGTTGATGATACACTTGCCAAAAAGTCTATACTTGACCTTGATATGATGTGGTCTTTCACGGCCCTGGATTTTTGTCCTCCAATGGTGGAGGTGAATCGATGTGGTGTCTTGCACACTCGCTTATGTAATAACCCCTTGTATGCCCGACTCCTATTTATTATATATTATTTTTGAGGACCGGATCATGCCAGATCCGAATCTTCTTACTATGTGTGAAATCACTATTTATTTACATATATAGTAAATTCAAATCCGCTTTGTGTGGATATAATTTTGATACACATAATCACTCCATTGATAAATTATCAAGTCATCGATATAAACTTGATACAAGTAATTATAACTCAATTTCTATTCATTGAGTTTAACATCCATGCCCTTGGTGTTGTTTTTACATGAACATGTGTGAATGCCCTATGATTGATTTACAATTAATATCCAATAATATTGAGTGTATTTATTTTTTTCACGCATAATTATGTCATTTATTTATCTATAACCAAAGGATATGGTCTTTATAAAGGAATTAATCTAAAATTACATTCCACTGAGTCTTCTATTTTGTTACACGACAATTCACTTTTATTTAGTGTATATACTATACTTTGACATAGTATATCATCAACCCCTTTATTCTCATGATATTATAACGTTTTTATTACCTCAATTATTTTTAATGAATTGTCACTCATTTGGTTAGGTACTCTAAATAAAATATCATTTTTAGTGTTTTAAAAATTTATTCTTCTAAATCTTTCTCATTGATGTCCATGTTTTAAAAATGGTTTTAAGGTTTTATTTATATATATGTACATTAATGATTTAAAATTGAAATTCCATTTAAAAATTTCATAGTGGTATAAGAAACTTTGATTCAAAAATATATTTTAAAAAGATTCTTGATATATAGTGATACTTTTAAATTTTTTCATGAAAAATGGATATTTCTCTCGAAGATTTTTATTGATCATTTTCAACTATGTCAAATTCATTTACGGGATATTATTCTTGAAAGAGGTTGATTTATTATGTGGAAAATATTTCATATTGTATTGAAGGTTTTGTGATATCTTTGACTGTGGATGTGTTATTTTTATACAATTCATGGTTTATGGATAAAGTATTGACATTTAGTATGTTAGTTTTAATACGAATGGTTATGTCATGTTTAAGCCTTTTCATATGAGGAATTCATTAAACATAGTAAGTGATGGGTGGAACCCTCTATAGCTCCTCGATGTATCTGTAGGTCTCATGGGACAAACTATTGTATTGGCACAAGTCCTTTACAAAATCTTATTTGTAGTATTGGAACATGGCCTTGACTAAGTGGTTATGAAGTCTTGTATTATGCATTCCAACATTACGAAATTGGATATTGATATTACATGGGATTATTCGACCTGTAGAATATCCATGTGAATAATTAAATGGCATTATTTGATTAATATTTTCCATATTAAGATGATGTTTAAGTTTAAAATTCTTGTGTACTAGTCTTATACATTTCCTTAAATGTTTTTTCTTCTTTATGACAGTTTCCGCTATATTGTTATCCTTACTGAGCATCTGACCTCATCCATTTCTTATGATTTATTTTTCCCAGGGGGGAATGAAGTGTATTATGATTAACCTGCAAGAATAGGCCAATGGATGTAGGAGTGTTCAAAGGGGGAACAATTTTTGTTTTTTTCATGGATTAATGTAAAACATATGTATGTATCTAGTACATCAAAGGCAATAAACCAATTGGTCTTTCGAGACATGATTACTTGTATCATGATAATGTTATGTAATAATTAACCAATTATGGGTAACTGGGGTTGGGGCGTTTCACACATTCTTGTGTAAGAATCTCTGTATCTTACAGAATTGCTTTAAATGTCATAGAATCTAGAATTTAATAGCCAATGATTTTTAATGATTCTTATGAGTTTTGAAAAAAATGTGATTTCTGCCAATATTCGAGAAATATATCATAAAAATGAGATTCCAAAAAAGTAATTATTTTAATTGAAACTTTTTTACTTGTGGGGAATTTATTTTATGGAAAAATTTCCATTTGATTTTGAGAATTCCTATATTTTCCCTGTGATTGATTATATCACTAAATGGGTGGATTCGAAGTCCACAAAAACTAACAATGCCAACTATGTATGTGTTTTTTTAGGTCCAAAATATTTTTTTGGTTCGGAGTAAAAATGGTATTAATAATTGACCATGTGACTCTATTTTTCAATACAAATAAGGATACTATGATAAAAATGTATGGGGTGTATCATAACTAATTTACACCCTTCAATCATTAAAAAATCCCCAACAGAGGGGTATAACTGGGAGATAGAAAGTATATGAAAGAAAATGGTAAAACAAAATTAAATGAATTGGATCATAAGACTTGAATAAACCTTTTTGGTATACTACACATTCTACAAGACACCCATAGGTATGATTCCTATTTAGTTCATTTATAGAAAAGAATTCTTATGGAGCTGGAGAACCAATCACATTGGGTAGTTAAAAAGATGAATTTGTATTGAATTGGTTATATTAATGAGAATAAACTATTATTAAAAAATGTATAGGAAATAAAAAGAATATAATTTGAAAACAGAAAAAATTACAAAGCGAGAACCTGAGTGTCATGTGAAAACAAATTCCAGAAAAGTCCTAAGAATCATGATAACAAGATTTTATATACAATTTCATATTAAATTTAATAACGATTAATATTTCTTTAGGTGAAAAGGAACATATATAGTGACCAATTACTATCCATTTATTTCCATTCATATAAATAAATGAGAATAAGGAAAATAATCAAGTGTTAATAGGAAAAGGCAAACAACATTCCATGGGAATCTACATCAAGAACATATAGAGGAGCTCAAACATATACATCCCATTTACTAATTTATCTTCATAAGGTTATGTTGATCCAAGGGAATTATCCAAAGTATCTTTTAGTATGAAACCAAATATTTATTTTTTACTTATGATTTAGGATTTTAGTGTAATTTCACCTCTTCCCATCACCCCCTTTAAGATTTAATGATATGGTATTACATTAGTTTGAGTTGTTTTGTTTCTATAGGGATACCATAGAAGGAATTCTTTAAAAATCACCAAAAATGATAAAAATGTGGATAAAAATAAGAATGATAACATGGAGTTCATTCATTCATTAAATATATTTAAAAATAATACAATTTTTATAATACTTTGTTTTGAGATTAAAATTCTAGAAGATGTGTAAAACTAATATTTTAATACCAATATTTAGAATTTATGCTTGGATTAATTTATCTTGGATAAATGAGTTTCTTAGAAATGATTTTGTTCCATGATATAGATTTAAATTTTAATAAAATTAAATGAGTAATATGGAAAATTTAATGATTAAAGATGAACATGTATATTGAAAAGATTACTCATCATTTAAGTGAATAGGTTGATTCATGTAGATGAAATTTACATTCCATTATTTGAGGATTTGAATTTCATAAATTAATGTAGAGTGATTATTTTAAATTATTCATTAAAAGAGGTATTTTCTAATATCATATTCCCATTCCCAAGAAGCTTTCTATACCAAACACCTTTTATTATATCTTGATAATATTTCTTGGGTGATCTTGGGACATGTAACCATATAGAACACAAATTATAACTGATGAAATATATAACGTGAGAACAAAATTTACCATTTTTACAATATTTTTGTTTAAAATTTTAAATCCTTGAGACTAACTTATACATTAATCCATGTTTCAGTCATAGAGTCCATGAATGACCCTGATAGGAATGAGCCGCATTTGAGGAAATTTTTATCTATCCATGCCCTCCTCTTTAATTTTCCTGATATTTCAAATTTTAATTGTGGGGGTGATGTAATACATAGTGAAAGGATTTACTTCATTCTTAGTAAAAATTATTGTGGTTCAAAATTTGGGTATTTATAATGTTTTATATATTTTTTTAAATGAATTTTGTTTCCATTCCTGAACGAAATTGTAAAATAAATAGGACAGGGTTGGTAATTTGACAAATTCAATATCTACATTACTAGAACAATATTTTTCCCATATGTGTTTAGGTTTAGGATTTAATATTTATTCTAAGTATGGAATTAAAATATAAAAAAAATATGAAAAAATAGTTTGAAATAAAAATTAAAAAAATTAAGAAAATGAAAAATCTAGAATGGGAATTTCATTCAGTTTGTTTCCATATTTCATGACCGTACTTTGATCATGGGAATTGGTGCATGGAACTTTTAAGGGGAGAATTACATAGATCATTAACATTTTGATATCATGATTTTAACTTTAGAGATAGACTCCCATTAGAGAATTAATAACATTTAACCTAAATTCCTACCAACCTTTTTCCACAAAGTCATTAGAACCATAAATTATAAAGAGTAATTAATTTAATGTCATCATGTTCTTCTAAATGAATAAAATTTAGTTACATTAAAATCCTATGGATATGGAGCATTTTACAATGATATTAGAATAACTATACTTGATTTTTTGTCAAGTGTGATTTGAGGAAATTATTCAAAGGGAGGTAGATTAAGACATGGAATGCATCATAATAATGAAATAAAAATATTGACATAGTAAATAATATAATTTCTACCATTTTAACATGGGATAAAGTAATATTCTTGGAATGATTATTTCATTGAAAAGTAGGAAATTGAAATAGTGTTTTATGTGGAACCTAAATATTTTATTCATTTATAATCATTCAATTATATTTCATACAAAATTTATTAATGACATGGGTTCCTGCATGAATTTAATGTAGGTAATTTATACATGGTGGAAAAAATATTTTATATGTTGGGGAATTTGATGCACACATATTTCCTGAAAAAATTTAAACAATTTCAACTAATTTTAAAATAATTGTAATGAATATTAAAAATTAATTAAAATTATTATTGAAATATTGGAAATTCTAGTTGATGTATTAATATTAATTTAAATGAATAAATTTTTTTAACATAGTAAAATTGATATTTGTTAAAAATAATTTTCTTATTATTTCTAATTTTTTAAGAAAATTTAGTTAGAAAATAGTTAAAATCAGTTTTCCCTCTACTGGAAAGGCTCCATGCCACAAATCCATCACTACAAAGTGTTTTTTTGGATTAAAAGAAACCATGGAAAGGCCTTCCAAGAGGAAAGGGTGTGATACCATGTAAATGAGAGCCGAGGGAACATGTGGTTCAAGGCCTGCGCATGATTGTGTGGTCCACATGGGCCCATGTATGTATGTGAATAGGGTTGCGTTATCCCATCGGAAGAGAATAATTTGATTCTTTTACTTACATGGGATAGTATATAAAGGAATATATAGATGCAATGAAGATAAATGTGGACAAAATTCAGAGAATTACTTTTCATACTTACCAAAATGATGTGATATGTTCTTGGCCATGTGACCCCCACCCTTAAAAAAATTATCACTGATACTTCTCCACAATATCCACCATGAGACGTCATGAGGATCAATCTAAATATTATACAAACCACTATATTAGATGTTGTAAGGATCGTAGTTCTAGAATAATATTAGTTATGAGGCCCAAAAACCCCATGGATAACATTTTGTAACTTGAATGGGAACCATTATGACAAATAGATGATTCAAATTTCATGCACACTAATGAGATCTTGATCAGTCCGATCTGAATGCCAGATCGTTTTTAAATGAAGGTGGTTTCACCATCAATAAAGGTAGAATACCTATTATTTTGGATAGTAGGTGACCTACATATAATCGACACCACTTTTAGTTCCAACCACTATGAAATAAACTGAGGATAATAACAATGGCCATGAATGAATGTTATCTCTATTCATTAACTGTGATGGTCGAATGGTTTTAGTATAAGGACTAAACCACGAATAACATGAACAGACCATCTAAATGGATATGTTAATAAAATTCACAAAAATCATTGACATGAATTCCCCAATTTGAATAAAACACACAAAAGAATAAACATGATACCATAACTAGCCAAACAGTGGTATTACTTTTGAGAATCAATTATAGATCATAATGAAGGTGGATGAGGGGTGAAAGTACTATTGAGAACTAGCGATGGAACCTTCTATGATACAATGAGTTCATGGAAGATAATGCAGTATTATTATTGATGACTGAATATAGAAGTTAGTATCAAGGAGAACTTATGTTATATGATATGAATGGTAGTACAGTTCAGGTGGGGGTAGATCAATTGAAATATTAGTACTGTAGATGATGTGATTATAGATGACGCTCCTACCATCGATTATAAACTACTATTGAGAAACAATAATGGATGAAAAAATACCATAGGGAATAATTTTTGTATATTACTAATTTCTGTAGCATGGAGTTGTATCTATTTTAGTTACCTAATGGTAGATTACCAATGATAGTCGATATTACCATCACTACAAAATATGAGTTACCGATGAAATTTAGAATCACCTATTATAGAATCATATTTAATGTTTTAACTTTTAAAATTATATCATTTATCCTTGAATAAGATAAAAAATTATTTTTAAGATATAGATGAGTAGTATATATAAGTTTTTCACTCTATAAATACAATGGGTACTACTGCCAAAGGGGGGTAGGTGGATCGGAAGGGAAAGGCCACGACTTCTGCTATGTTTTTAGTGTGTTTATTTTCTTTCTTCTTTAACCTTGTTGTATGAACTAATTAATACCATTAATTATATAGTAATATATGGACATAATTAATAGGTGATTGGTTTCATGTTATGTGACCTGAATGCTTTATTCTTGAGTCCATAAAAAATCAATCAAACACAATGATCTACATTATTTATTTAATTTTTCTCAATTCTATATTTTGGTATTCATAAAATAGTTTTTTTAATTAAGGATTTTTAATATTGTATTTATTAAATGAATTATATTTTCCAGTTTATTATATTTGGATCATGCCAATTGGATTATCAATCATCATGTATATAAGAGTTTAGTAATTTCTAAATATGTGACGAATTAAACACATTCTAATTTTAATGTTTGGTAATTTAAATATTTTTTTATTATTTCCTATGAAATTAATATAACAATTGATATAGATTTTACAGATTGAAATGGGAATTATCTAAGCAGTGAAATATTGAGGAATATTCTCATTAATATCAAACTCTAACATGGGTGGAAAAGGAAAGAAAATTTTTAATCATTTCTTTTATTCAAATAATTAAATAATATATTAAATTCAAATGGACAATGATATCCTTACAAATAGAGAATTAATCATAAATACCAAATCATTAATCTCTATTATTTTTATTCACAAACATCGGTTCCTTTTCATGTAAGTCATGTTTTTCTCATTCATTTAAATTTATTTTATACTATAACAACAGGATTAATGAAATTATCCATAGAGATGACTTTGGTTACTAACAAAACTATATCCCATATGGAATTAAAATAGATCCTTCCACACTCCAAAACAGATGAGTGATAATGTGATTCTGCAATAGAATTTTGGTTTTTTGAATATTACAAAGAATGGATCTAGACCTGTGATAGATATTTCTAGGATCTTATAGCCTAATGTGTAAGTTAATAATTTTATAGTTCCCACACATTCATATCTCTATATACCCATACTATCCTCATACCCTATAATAACTTCAACTACAGCCTCAAATTAATCTATTTACCATCCTTAGTCCCTACAACAAAGCATTACTATTTCCAAAACCCTTGTGATTCATAGATATGCCACTTCTCCCCGCAGTGTACCTTCTCATATTCCCATTGATGACAAATGGAAAGACCATGTTAATCCATATACAATTCAATCCCTTTAGATTCTAATTCTGATTTGGAACTCTTATAGGGCTATTTAAAATCACTTTTTCACAACAATTAAAACTTATTTATTCATTTCATGTCTTTTCTTTTTATTTTTCTCATTAGTTTTTTCATTATATTAATTATCTAATGCCTTTTTTTCATTCACATTTCTATTTTCACCCAATTTTACCCATTATTTTTGATAGTTTTAAAGGGGAAGTAAATGTTGTATTGAAAAGTATAACATATTATAATTTTTTATTTAAGTGGTTCCTTAATGAAATTTTATTTATTTATTTATGCTATAATTATTTTTAATCAAAATAGTTGAGATTATTTTCTTAGTCCAAAAATTAATGGTTTTAAAAATCTTATATAAATTATATATTATGAATAATGTTTTTTTGGTAAAAATATGTATTGTATAGTTATAAAAAATCCTACGTATGAGATCAACAATATGGGAAAATGAGAAGGGATATAGACTGTGACTCCAAATTACAAACTGAGAGTTAGAAAGTGTAAAATATTTATAAATGATAATGATACTGTACGAGTAATTGATCAACTCCATGAAATATTCAATATACTATATGAATCCACACGTAACTATAAAAAATTACCACAAAGGGTTGATGTCACTTTATGAAAAATGGAGCACTTGCATGCCTATCAGGATCAACTGTCCTAGATTTATCATTGTCTCCTCAACTGACCACATGTATATCAATGAAACTGTAAGACCAATAATATAGAAATAACATTTATATGAAGAGACATTAGGGGAAATCCTTTATTTAGAAGAAAATGTCATGTTATTTTATAGAATTCGCCAAGCTTCTGGTCAACCACATGATGAGATCATGTGACTATATGAAAAAATTGTATTACTGGACTAGTACCAAATCAACCATATAGACTTCGAGTGAACACATGTTTAGTTACATGGAAAATGCATTCTATGGACCAATCTTATCACTATTTAAGGGTTCTGACCTCATATATTTCCATACGTGTTCAAGATAATATACTAAATCTGACATTGGACACTTCATGTGAACATTTTTAAAGTGGGATTAAACTTTAAAATTATATATTACAACCAATTTATGTGAATAATAAATTCTTAGTCAGAACTATTTAATGATCTCTGATTTCATGCTGAATAAGATGATTCATAATGATGGTTTTAAAATTTATGCGGTTGGAGGAATATTTATTTCTAAATCATACTAAACCGAAATTAAACTTATGGATTTTATCAGTTTTAAAAATAGAAGAAAATATCATGTTCTCAATAACACAACCCAATGGTTTCATATGAACTTCTCCACAAGGTAATTTAACCCTTTTTATTCATTAAATCACGTCTTGGATATATAGGAATAAATTTATAAGGGAAGAGTCATATTTACAACAACCAATCCTTAATATTTTTATGCATTGAAATTTCTTTTATCTATATTTTTTTTATTAAATTTTATTAATTATAGAAATTTTTTATAAACATATTAAAGAACATACTCATGTAGATCAAAATAGAGTACTCCAAAACTCTTCAATTATTTTTTTGATACATTTACTCTACCTAATATTTTAGAACATATTTGCTGATGTAATGGATAACCTTGTCTGTTATTGTACGGTGTATACCACATAAAAGTTGTAGTTAATTTTATTTTTTGATGAAAATTCTTGATTTTGGGATAATATAAACTATGATGGATTAGGTCTTATATTAAAACCGAACCTCCTCTTTTTTCTAATTTTCCATGTGCTTAAAATTTTTACTTTCTCAATTTTTATTACTAGTTTCAAAATCACTTATAGAAACCATTACATTGATATTAATTGTTTATATGTAATATATTTACTATTTAATGTAATTATAATAATAAAAATATATTATTATCATATCAATGTATCCTAAGAATGTTTTAATCAAGACTCTGTTAGGTTATTTCAACACATAAAATTAGATATATCAAATGTATCTGTTAAATAGGTTGTTTTATCAATTTGGGTTATCTTTTTTTTTAAAATAAGTATAAATTATTAATAGATACTAAATTTATCCTCCATAACTAAGTACTCCACTCTAACCATCATTAATTTTTATCATCCTTGTTATCCTATAGTTGTTTTGATCAAACTATATCACACATAGATTAACTTATATCATCCACAACTCAACCAATACAATTCTACACTCAACATAGGTAACTATTTGATTAGGATTTATCATAATTCTAACCAAACAAAGGAACTATGAAATTAAACATTCAAAATGGGTTATAGATAGAATATGATCAAAACAGTATATCACCTTGAAGTTTCATACCTGGTGTGATGTTTGGCCTCTTTTTCATAAAACATGTGGGAATTGAGTTAATAACCAACACAACCATTTCAGGGTTTTTACCCCAGGTACATCTATTTTAGAGACAATATCTACATATACATTCCATATAGAGATGTAATTACAATAAAAAATACATACCCAAATGTTCAAAAATGTTAGGAAGTTATTCTATAATCAGACTTATCCATTCAGTATTCAGTAATGTTCTCCCATCTTTATCCATAAAATATTAAATATTAATTCAATAATAATAATGGGGTATCTGTGAAGTTGATGTTTTGTTCAGTATTAGTATATAGAACATTAAATTATCTATCTAAAACATTATAGTCTTCAGTTTTATCTAAACCCTCCTCTTATAACAACCATGATTGAATAAACCCACCCTCCCAGATCAAACACCTAAATACGTAATTTACATACTTTATTTGATAAAACCTATAGATTCAAAGACATAGAGACACCATAATCACATGCAATAAAAAAATATTATATTACATATATTTTACAACACCTTTTATGTTTAGAGAATTTGGGAATTTAGAAAATCCATACACCAAAAAATCCCATGTATTTCTCAAGTAATGGATATTTCCCAAATATATTTGAAACTATTTAATCCATAATATGTCTTAAATATCCCATGTATATATTTCTAAAGAGGCCATACTATTACACATATCATGTATAATAATTTACTCTAAATTCTATGTAATTAGAAATATAAGACAAGGCGAGATCAAATTCCCAGTAAAGGAAAACATAAAACTAATGAAATCATGTCCTAAAAATGGAATTATGACTGTGGGAAAAAAATTCATGATATTACCATAATAAACTGAATTATAGTGCATAATATATATATATATATATATAGATTGTAATTAAATGAAATAGATAATTTGGATAACAATAACATATTATGTGGTGATGGAATACACAATTTTAGTCATCTTGATCTTACCAGCGAGGACTCAACCAATTCATAATTGTTTCTTTTAATTTAATATACAAGAAATCATTCTTTTCATCAATACCATGATAAAATAATATTGATTAATTTCATATTCATAACCAAATATCCAAAACATATTGTCTCCTGAAACCAATTTATGCATGAGGAGAATATATAAGGTTCATCCAAACCCATCACATATTTAATTAAAATGCATTCATCTGATGAAATGATAAATAAATAAAATGTAATAAACCTTTTCAATAATCATACATATTTTAATAACAATATATGTTACGTCAATACTTATCCCTATGATAATAAATGTGATAACATTATCATAACATATCAAAATTAAATTGGTGGATGATTAAACAATAAATTGGAAACATTCCTAAGTAATCAATAATAAATTGTATTTGAATAAAAAATATAAGGATTATCAATAACACCCCAATCAATAAAATGAATATGTTTCAATTTAATATCCCTCAATATAAAACCATATAAATTAATGTTAAATTTATAATACAATAATTTCCCTAAACAATCGATGTATGTGGTCAAGGTTAACACCATTCAATCAAAGGATCAGAAAATAGGTTATTCTACATGAAAATTCATTGCAAGAAATTTTATAACTATTCATAGAGGATGGTTAGGAAATTTGATGTATGTGATGAATCATACCTTTAATAAATAGGAAAATTACCTAATCCACATATAAAATTAAAGTGAACGGAATCAAAATAAAATATTCCTATTGTGAAAATAGAAACTTATAAGGATATTGACATATAACAAAAGCGTCAGTGAAAAAAATGTTTTTAATAGTATCACACAATTAGAGATCAAGAATTGAATTATTTAACACCCCATGTTAAATCCACAAAATTATATATATATATATATATATATGTTTGTGTGTGTGTATTTGGGTGTCTGTGTTTATATATATATATATATATATATATATATATATATTAGAAGGTAAATCATGTAATATAAATCTCTTACGGGTGAATACAGTTGAATATAAAAATTAAATTAGAGGATAAAACATTAAAGGGAATTGATAAATCATTTCTAACATTGACGTAAATTAAAAACAAACATTTCACATTAAAATTTGAATTTTTAAAAGTTTCTTTGAAATATATGTTTTTAAAAAAATATCTTTTAAAATGAATATCTAATCACGGATCCCTGAAATTTACATAAGTATTTATATAAGAAATTTGGATCAAAAAATTAAACATTTGATAAATAAAGGAATGGAACCTTATTAATGATTAAAAAAACCATTGTTGAAAGCCATATAGAAAAACATTTTTCTTAACAACCCAAGTAAATTCAAAGATGAAACATTACGACTTATTGAATTAAAATGTAGTTAACAAAATTCCTATGAACTGGGGTAGTGATTGTGTAAAATTTTATATGATGAAAAGGTACTGATTTAGATTTGTACTTATCATTAATAAATAAATATATGATAAATATATGTTCATGGGTAGTAAATACATCATTCAAAAAAATCATTTTCTATTACATTAATATCTACCAATGGGTTGGTGTTTGTGATAAAGAACACTTACTTCTTCAGAAACATTCTCATCAAAATATATTGAAAGTGAATAATTGTAATTTATTTTTAAAATATAATAACACATCATTACTTCATGAAGTCTATAGTCCACAAAATTCACAACTAATTTAAATTTGTTTTTCCATTCGAAATAAATGAGTAAATAAATTTTTTTATAAATATAATAACACATCATTATAATAATTATTTGAGGATATTATATTTCTAAAGGTAAATTGAAATTTCTCTTGATAGTATCCTTAGAAATGATGTTATTATAATAAATAATTGAGAACAAAGGCTCATTTAAATGAGGGAATACTCTATTAATATCAAATTTGGGGAGTTTTAGTAAGTAATTTTATGGTATTAGTGTGGCATAAATTTGTGGAATTGTCCCCTTGTATAAAGAATAAAATGATGTTTTAGGAATACCCATTTACATTTCAATTATCTCGTTACACTCTTCATGGTTAATAGACTCCCAAATATATAAATAATGAATTTTAGGTGATATTTAGTTAGTAATGTCTCCAAAATGTACAACCACAAATGTTTTAAACATGTTGGATTCCATTTTTTCCTTATGTATTTACTTTTACCATTTTTTACATCAATAACTAGTTTTCAACATCGTAATTATTATTTTACTAAAAATATAAAATAATTTATATTAAAAAATATTTGTGTTATTAATATAAATTGATTCTTTATTTTATCTAAATCATGTTCTAAATAATAGAAAATCAAATTTTAAAATATGTCATTTTATATATGGAAAAATATCATTTACGGACAAATGATGTTTTAGAAATTGTGTGCTCTAAATATTATTTAGCATTCGTTAAATATTAAATGTACATTCATATTTTTATTTATGTGTATAGAAACAATATTATATCTATAATTTAATATAAATAAAATTATTTTATTAGGTAAACATTACATTATTTTAATCAATCAATTGTTTAAAATAAGAGTTTTTTCATTATCATGGTCGTTAAATTTAATCATATAAATAATAATTTTTTGTAGAAAAATCAAATTTACCATATTAAAAAATATTTACATCTTCATATAAATTATGAAATCTATTTTTACAGATTTAATTTCTATAAGGGACAGAAATAAATTTTTAATATAAGTGAATAAGAATAGTTTTTAAAGTAAAATATTACTTTTGTTTTCAAAATGCGATACAAGGGTTTAATAAAATAAATATTTTATTTTTTAATTATTTATTTTTTATTATATATATATATATAAGTTTCAAAAATATTTATGTATTTCATTTATTAAGATAATGTCATAAAAAGTCAGTTTTTAGCTAAATTGTTATATTTTCACAATTCAACTAAAACTCTATTATTTTAGAAAAAACACAAATATTCATATTAATGTAATATTTTTATAATAAATATAAAAATTATAATCATTTTTAAAATTTAAAATTATAATATATAAATATATATATATATAATTTTTAAATATAACAACTAAATGATAGGAAACTAGCTTCTGTTGGATAATGACTTTTTACAATATTAATTGTAATTAAAACATTTTCGTATCATTTACCAACTAAATTAGGGATAAGAAATTGTTAATATAAAAAATAATTTATCATAAATAACCATATGATTCTTGAAATATATTTTTATGTCTCATAATAATTCAATTTTTATAAAAATACTTCAACAAAAAAATTATTTGTAATTTTTAAAAATCTTATTGAATTTCATTCATATTATAAGTATCATTTGATTCAATTATACTTATATTTGATAATGTTTTTACTCCTATTAATTTCTTTTAACTCAATTGATTTGTTATAATAATCATCCTTAAAAATTAAATTTATATCTTCCATTATCATGAATTTGTTTTTGTTCGGTGTTTCTCATAGAGAAAGATATCGAACTAATTTAACTCATTTAAATTAAATCATATATTAAAATAACTGGGTGTTACAAAAATAAAGGATTGTAAACCTTATAAATATTTCAAGCAAATCTACCTGAAAACAAAAACATTCTATATTGCTGTGGAATTAGGAATTCCCACTGGGTTATTGGAATCAACCCTACCTTTATGCATAGTATGGGTTTCAATATATGTGGTTAAACCATAATATTTTATTCCTTAACACATTTATTATGGTGGATATTTTCACATAGAGTTGGTTGTTAATTTATTATATTTTATAATATACAAGGAATTGTATCACGGAAGACTGAATAGCCTATAGGTAACGGGAGACTACATACATATATTGTTACTATATTACACTAAAATAAAAAAATTCCAAGAGAAAACTTCATGAAAAATTCTTATTAATTTTATTAATTACATTAATGTATTCATAGTTCCCATATTTATACCAAGTGGAAATAGAAATAAAATAAGGGTTACCATAGATTCTTAATAAGGGTATATGTTCAATAGAAGCTATCATAACAGAAATATGAAATATTACAGAGTAATTAATAAATGAATAGGAAATATAATAAATATTAGAAGCATTAAATATATCCATATATAAAATGTAATTGAAAATAATCACATGGATAAGAATAACTGAATTCCCAGTGATGGACTGCAGATTTTTAGACATCTTGATCTTTAATGTCAAGGCCTCAACCAAGACAATTTTATTGTATTCTAGGTTATGAAAATAATATATCATTATTTATATTAAAGATATATCCAAGACATAAGTATTTCATGGGATATTCATACACTAAATACGAAAACATTTTCTCTCATGAGACCAACATATTAATCTAAGGGATTTATAATCATAAGCCCCACCCATGACTTATTTTAAGTCTAGTTCATTCACCATGTGAAATATATGAATAAAAATATACGGAATAATCAACATGAATACATAAAGATATGTAAAACACTAATAATATATAAAACATTAATCTTTATCCCCTTGTTATGAGATGAACTAACATATTCATGACACATCCAAAGAAAGAAGGTGGATAGTTAAAAAAATATATATCTTATTGTTCCTTTTTTAAAGTCATAAATAATCATCTATTAGTAATCAATAGTTGTCCATATATACACATTAGAAATATTTATAGTTAATATCTCCCTTTTAAATAGAGTAATATGGTTTTATAGGTGATTATATGACTGTTTTAGCACTCAAGATGCAATGGAAAGTACGCATATAAAGGTATAAATATAAGTTAGTTTCATAAGATACTTTTAAATTGTTGGGTTATTAATATATGATAGTAACTTTGTTATATTTTATTTAATAGTACGAGGCTATTTCATCATTAAACAACCAGTTGTGGACAGCTATATGAAAAATAATCATATTGGTTCTCACATAACCATATGAATGGATCCCTAAATTCTAGAGGCTTTCGAAAAGAATTAGTGGTTAAAGGATATATCTTGTGGAAGAAATACCTCATGTTTAAGATTTTTCAACCATATATGATTATCAAAACCCCATAAATATCATTGTAAATATTATATATTAAATAAACTATATATGTTGGGGGAAAATATAATTGTAACAGAAGGATTATAAAAATCCAAACTAAATCCACAATGGGTTGTACAAATATATGGAATAAAATAAAATAAAAAAGTAAACCACTCTACTAAATATCTGATAAATACCTATTATGAAAATCTAGCACTCATTCTGGCTATCGATCGAAACCATGTTATCCTGGGCCTCAGCCCAACCCTATGTCTACAACCCTAATGTGAGATTTTCTTCCATACCAATCTGTAGTGGTGTCCCAAGAGTGTTGTGAGTACAAAACTTAGCAGGGAACTACCATTTTGTTCTAATAACAACCATTATATGTAGTGATATTTGTGTTTTACATGCTCGATATAAATTAATAATAGATTGATAATAACAAAAATAATCCAACAATACCACCTTCAACTCAATGTGATAATATTAATGAGAATGTCACATGTACCATTCTAACTGATTTTAAAAAATAATAATTCATTTGATGATCCTCAGGCCTGTGATCCAAATTCACCATACCATATTTATCTAGTTTTAGGGTTCTCTATGAACATCATGTAATCATTTCAATAGTTACAATAAATCTAACCATTGATTACATTCTTCACTGGAGTATCACAGATGTCCCTTTATGGTAGATTTCTCATCAAGTTCATAATCCAAATAGTTTAACATACCTCCGCTTATATGTGTTTTCTAAACCAAGAATGATTTCATGATTATATTAAAACTAGAACCAAGAACACCTAGGTATACCAAACCTACCATGCCTCAACTGATAGAATCCACCCTAAATATTGTAGATTATGAGTCCCCACCATGTGGCCCCTTGTCGTGGTATCATGTGATAGACCACTTTGAACATCTAAACTCTAAATCATGGAATACCAATTATTAGTATCGCATAACTTTCTTATTGGTGTTTTATCATGTAGGGTATATCTCATATGTATCAATAACATTCATATTGTGAGAAGTTTCTTTATCTTTCATTACATCTCTAAGGGAAAGTTTCATAAACATAAAAACCACCTCCAAGGAATATGTAAAAAATAACCACATAAAAAATATTTTCCTATTTCATTATATAAAAACAAACCCCATAGGTTCTATACATTCTATTCCTCAAACTCTTAGGTCAATACCCTCCATTTAGAGAACATCATGTCTCCCTTTATCTCTACAATACATCACAACAACATCAGTTGTATAGGGTGTCACCCAATAGAGACTCACTAGAGTTAAACCTGTTCCCCCTCTCATATTCCTCATTATCAATAAGTTAGTCCTCACACATATCCAATACACTATGTATATATTTTTCCACACACCTAGGTTCTCACATCTTTGATGTGAATAATGATTCTCCTCATAGTCATCCCAAAACCCAATGGATTAAATTATCATAAAATCCCATTAGGGTCATCTATTCCGCTCATCTATATACAATTCCCTCAACAGATTGGTGGTCTATGAGGGATTTTATTTTAGGGGATAATCTATCAAATTTATTCCTTTTTAATTAAATCTCTCCCCTCATGGGGTTCAAGTATCAAGAATCTCCTTTTATTCCAATCCTTATCCTTCAATGTATGTGGCATCAAGATATTGTACTACCTCCACAGTGGATTAGGCATCATGTTATTTTCAACATGAGTGATCCAATTTTTAACAATGTAATATAAATTAAAATTTAGAATTAAATTAAACAACTCATTTAATCAATGGTTCCAACATCATATTAGAAATAACAAACATGAAAATTCAAATAGCCATTATTTATATATCCATAGTGTTATTATTGATACCAACTTTCTCAATTAGAGACTTTCCAATTCTGATATATGTATGTAGTTAACTTCTATGTATCGTTCAACTTAGCCAATCCCCATCCACAACGAACTGAGAATATCATAAATACTTTAGAACTAAGATCAATGTAAATAAAATTATGTATATAATAATAGTATAACTAATTATCAAATTTAACCATAATATGAATTTTATAATGTTAGAAAACTCTTAGAGGGTATAAATATTATTAGTCATTTGAGAAATGAGGATATAGCCAATATAATGGATCTTGATCCTATTCTAACCTATATCTCCACCCCATAGAACCAATTTCATAATAAATATTAATGAAACTTGTGGAAAATCTGGAAAACCCAAATTGGAGACATGCCTTATCGACTTATAATGAAAGCACGTGTAGTACTTTTCTTGATAGACCCCGATATTATATTGCCCAAAATACCCTTGATGATATAGTGATTTTACCATGGTTTGGGGGAATATATAAAAAAACCAAACCATGATAGATAAAATTATATTAATGAGGAATCGATAACCAATATAGGTTTTTATTTTAGGAGAAATAACTTATATCGGTGAAAAAAACACTTTGGATTCCTCCCACCAATGCGGATTGATGATTGGAGAAAAGGAGGAAAAAACCTTTATCAAGAATGATATATGAAGAATTAATTGGGGCTACCCATTTAGGATATAAGGAGGGTGATTTGGTATTTTACCAAATTTATAGATTTTCATAGTTTTCAAAACAATCCACCAACTATGTGGTTTCCACAATACAAGGAATCATGTCTTGTATGTTTTGTTTCCATGGTTTCCCAAATAGAGAATCAACTGTGCCAAACACCACTAAACATTTTACAAGATTCTTTTGTAACCATATACAAATTTTGAGATAATATCAATCTCTTAGACCCCCCCCCCACATTCATCAATCTTAAAATATCATGATTTTTTCTTAAATGTGTGCTAACCATTCTAATATACTTCTCTTTACAAAAGAAAAATGAAACTTACTCGGCTTCAAGTGTTTCATGACTTCATCTAAACCATGTTCCCCTAACCATTCGACCATGGAAGAAACATTAAAAACATTCGATACATAACATGAAGTCTTTAAGAATCTCCCATATATCTAATATTCCCCTTCAGCCTCAGTCCAAATCTAAAAATATCCCATTATTAAATTTTAACTCTTAGAATTTAATTTCAAATATTAAATCAAAATTTTTGTCATCCACTAATCAAATATTCAAATTTCTTCTGAAATTTTCAACACTTACAGACACGTGGTTTATATTCTCCCCAAGAAAAAAATTCTCATAAAAAATAAGTTTCTATGTCAATTAAACATCACTACTCATCGCACCATGGTCACCCATTCAAGAAATGAAATAATACCAATTACAATTTCAATGAATAGTACAGGTATATAAAAACTAAATAATATTGATCATACAACGATGTACTCCGTATGATCTAACTACAATAGGAATATTTAAAATATTATATAAATTATTGATATAAAAAATAAATATTAAAATGATAGTTGACATTATCAATCAAATTGTAAACAATATTGGGAATTATTTTCAATGGTGGAATATATATTGTGTATAATGGATAATTTGACCATTGGGATCTGACTATTACATGATCATTGACATATTTAATCATTGTAAAATATTGGCATTGGTCAATACACCTATTTTTCAATATGACTATTGATAATTATAACCATTGGTAACTACATTACCTTTGTAATTATTGTTTTTAAGGGGTAATGACAACTGATAGTTGATAACGAAAGGGGAAATGATGGCCTCAACTGGTAGATTCATGCCTTTATAATCCCATTTTTTCTTGTATTTAAAGGGTGGTATAATTTCTAGGATTATCCCTTGACTAATCCCATGTATAGATTTAATAAGTATGGATTGACGGAAATCAACTATTGGAGATATTCAAGTTAGTGTAGATCACCACTATTTTAATGTTAGTTATACCTCCACATGAATCTACCATAATTATACACCTTACCCTATCATCATATGATGGTTAAATAAGGGGTTATGTATCTAGAACCTAGTAGGACGAGGTCTTATATTTTAATTTTATTATAATTTCATGATTACATTTATCCCTTTTTTATTATGATAATAATTAAAATAAAATTAATTTGATAAAAATTAGATTCAGATACAATGAAATAAAAATTATATTTTTTGGAAATATATAGTTTCAATTGGGTCTATTTTTTAATAAATCAAAAAATTTAACATAGACCATATTTTTTAAAAATATTCATGTTAAATAATATTTATTTATATATAAATTATAATACAGTTTTACAAAGTGATGTGAAATTTGTTAGGGTTCAAGAACTATGATCTTTGTAAAAACCCATACATTTAAATGAATATATATATTTAATTAAAAATTATAAAATTTCATATTTAGATATTTTTTTGAATTAATAAATATTATTGTAGAATTCATCAGGTCAAATTTATCTAACAATGATTTTTTCTTAATTATCCCAAATAAACATTTTCATTGTAACAATTTAAAGACAATATAAATATGATGAATTTATTATGAAATCATAAAATACCAAAAATTATATAGTTAATACTATAAATTGTATCCACAACCAAAATCATGTTTTCTTTTGAAATAATGTCTTTCTGATGTCATTTAATTAATTTCATAAACCCTTAATTAATTTTATAAGATCTATACTGTATTTTATTCTTCTAAAATATATTCTTTATAAACATGACTCACATCCATATTACCAAATGTATTATTTTAAGTATTTCTATTCAAATTCTTAAAAGATATTTAAAAATATCCCTATTTGGTATAATACATGGGAATGAAACATGGTATTGTTTGTGGTTCAGATTAATATAACATATATAATGAATAACCAAAAATAATAAATTAATAAACAAGCCCCCTACCCCTATTTTTCTATAAAAACCCACCCATCCCCATTAATCTCTATTCCATATCCATAATCCATTAGATTATATATTTTAAGTCTAAAATAGTCCAATCAAGGTGTCCTTATGTCCTCAATACTTCATCCTCACTTTTTTGGAAGCCACTATTCATGGTCGGGGAATAGTCCCCATCCCCTTTTCCATTCAAATATCTCTTTCAAGGATTTTTTTTATAAATATTGGATTAAAATACTTTCATACGTATTTTTTTTTATCCAATTACAACCAAAATATTTTTTTATTATTGGGATATCTTTATCCCCAACTCTTAGGCAATTTCCCACTCCACATTTTAAATATTCATTCTACCGAATTCATTTCTTGAATTTCTCTCATCCACCTAAAAAATTATTATATTGGAATTACCTGTGGAATTTCCTTATCCATGTGAATTTACATAGTTATAAATTTAATTTTTTTGTTTTTGTAATTATGTGTTAAATCCCCATATTCCAATTTCATGTGTTAAAAATGACATAATGTTCAATTCATTAAGAACTTATATACACAATGATATAATACGAAACTCGTTTTGTATTCTCTATGGGTTATGGATGAAATGATTTATTATGATTAAGGTGGGTCAGATGAATTTACACATGTGAAGTGTGTGACCATATTTTCTTCCAATGAATTTGATAATGAAATAATGTTAGAGATGTAACATTTAATGATACCCTAGTGAATAACCTTGGTAATTATGATTTACAACACCTTACTAATAAAACATTGTGATATGACTATGATTGTCTCATTTTTATAATGTATCCACAATTCCATGTTATATAAAATGAAGTTATGATTATTATCTTATTTCATGTATCATGTATTATACATGATTATAATTCATGTTCCACTTCCTTCATTATCACATAGTAGGATTTATAGTCACACCTTTTGTTGATGTCTGTCCCCATGAAATTACATACGGTGAGGTGACTTAGGATGTATTAACAAAATATTGTTCAAAATGATTATATAATATTTTTATTTATTTTTTATACATATAATACCTGTATTATGAACCTATTTTTAGAATACAGTAAACGTTAAATGATCAATATATGTTATTAATATACAATTTTGTTAATAATTAATGTAAGAAGTCATGTACTAAAAAGGTTCAATGCCATACCTAGAGTGCTTTTCACCTTATAGAATAGTACAATAAAGCATAATATGATCCATGACATATCCCACCATAAAAAACTACCAATACAAAGATATTTCTAGAGGCCTCATGACCCACTAAGTGTTTTTCCCATTTCTCTACATCCATTTTCATGCGCTAATACTAAACAGACACCCTATAGAAATCCCAACTCTAGAATGATCATCTCCAATAGATGATGTGTTACCATCTATCCATTCACAGTGCCTCTATTCTCATTGTAATATCAATATATAATAATAATAATATAAGAGCTCGTATATGACTTAAAATGATTCTCGATGGTTAAAACATCCACCACCAATTCTAAAAATAATGTCATACCGAGAGCACTGATGTAATACAAACCATACCATTTTTGGGTTACCTTGAAATTATTGTAATATTGATTCCAATGCTTATACTTTATATAAGATCACATCAAATATCATCTATATAATTTTACATAGAATCAAAATCCACGTAGATCCATTCACTTCCTTGAGTTCCATTTCTAAAAACAACCAGCTAGCTATCGGTCACATTCAACCATCAGACCTAAATACATTTGTCAAATATTCCACAACCGATGTTATGCTCCCACTATAGAAGAGACCTTTTCGTGACATCTAAATCAAACTAAAACACCATTTCCCATAACCACATCCATCCCAAATGTGATTTTTTTACATAGATAGAATTTCTCATACAAAATATCTAATATGAAACACATTTTATCCCTCTTACAAACCCTAAGGAACTCTATCCACTGCATATAATAAGATTCATTCAATTACCATTAAAATCTCCTCATTCAGATATATATATACTCCATCTCCATTTATGGAATGGTTTGTGCCACCAAATATATAGTTGTATGTAGCAGGTGTAAAATCTTGTAACATTTGATTCATCCCCCAACACAAGCTTTCATGAATCATACATCCCCATAAACAAGATCATTGTAATGAGACAGACCTCTCAGGTTTATTACATTGTGGGAATCAAGCATTTTATTTGTTTTAGATTTTCATGGGGACTCATTTCATCACATTGCAAATTTTCCAATTTTTCTTATATTCTCTAGTGGTGCCCCACAAGTACTGTCTCACCCTGGTGGTCACTCACTCGTGGTGACTCATTGAACGTGACTCACTAGTGGTAACATGGTGGCATTGAATTAATGGTGGTTTCTTTCTAGAGGAGGCTCGCTGGTGATCACTCACCCATTAGTGACTTATCCTTCGGTGCATCTTCCTGTAGTGTCTTGCCTTGCGGTGACCCACTGACGGTGGAATTAATTTCATCAGGTGGTCACTCGCCTAGCAGCCCCTCGTCCAATGGTGCCTCATCCAGTGGTGACTCACCTAGTGGTGAATCAGTAATGGTAGAAATAATTTCCACTAACTTTCACTATTTCAGTGGTTCCTTGTCTAGTAGTGGATTGCGAGTGGTCCCTCACCTAATATTTCCTCGCCAAATGGTTCATCATGAACAATATTTCTAGCACTTCTTGTTTCCCCTATTGAAATTTTTCATCGACATAAAATGATTATAAATCCCTTTTTGAATGGATTTGAGACCTATTCAATGATAATGAATCATATTCTTAATTTCATACGGTTTTGGGGGCTCTTAATTGGTCAAAATGTATTTTCATGACTCAATCCTCCTTTAACGATGATTCATAAATGTATCTAAACCCTCAACTTTGTTTAGATCTTTCCAAATCCAAGACAACCTTCCCCCCTTGTTATTCCTTCTTGATTCCTCTTTTTACGGGATTCCCCATACCATTATTTCCATTTCAATTGAGGGAATTGATATAGTAGTTGGTTTTTGATTCCCTAGAGTTCTTCCTAAGCATGCACACCCCTACCTTGGTGCATCCTGCAAGTGCTGATCACCAATCTTCCATGTTGGTTTTTTCATCATATTTATTCGTTATTTATCATGTGGTGTGTGTATATAGATTTTACCCTTTTGAGTATATATTTTTTGGATTAATAAACACAATTTAACATTTTTCAAAAATCAATATATGGGGACTATGAAATGTAATGAATGATCATTGATTGTTATTTGTTTTGGTATAAATTCTGGTTTTTATTGTCTAACTACCCAATGAAAATAATAGTTGTTTGAGTTTTTTGATTCTGAATATAGTGTTTAATGGAATAAATGTTTTTTGTTTCATGTTGAATGGTTCTTATGAGAATTTTTAACCACATATACTCAGAAAAAAATTGATTCCCTGGGATCATATTGTTTCTTTGTTAACCCCTGAACTATCATGTTGGATTAAAGAAGCGTCGCCTTTTTAAATCTTGAAATATTCATTCTTTGGATCATGTGGTGATTTGGTTGACCTTCTTCTCACAATAGGGGCTTGGTTCTATGGATATGGTAATTTGGGTTAGGTGTGTTTATGCCGCAGGGCTGCGAAACTATTTGTGCTATAATGTGTTGCTAGTTGTGGTTGTAAATTGGGGGTTTTCATGTTTGATATGATGTATTTTGATGAATGACATTGAATAAGGGTTGTAGTGGTTGGTATGGTTTCATCACCATAGATAACATGGAGAAATATTCACCCTGTATCTAGAGTTTGTGGTATGATGTGTCTTTAATGTGATTCTACATTTATTTATTAGGGATATTCACTTTCTTTAGTGATGGTTTTTGTGTTCTAATTTTCTATGTTCCTTAGTTTCCTAGGTAGTGATAGAAGTAATGAATACTATTTAATAAAATTTTGGAATGGATTGGGTAGGTTTGATTAATGAAATAGAAACAGTTAAGTGAAATTGGTTGGGATAGTGAAATGGGTTCTGTGGATTGATGTGTGGGGTTATACATTTAGAGGTAGCAACCAAGGTGGTAGTGTATTGAGTTATTTTTTTTCCTGGGAACCCATAGATTGGGAATGAGTGTTAGGTATCATATAAGTATATGATTGTATTTACAGGTGATTTTCTAATCACACCCCACCCATAATGTAAACAATATGTCAAACACACGCATAGTCATGCATGGATATTTTTTCCAACACCCCAATTGGAGGATGGATGAGTGGCCACCCTCTCATCCCCACTAACTCCTCCAGGTCGTGACCATACAAGTTTATTTGGGTATGTTGTTGTGATATATGGTATCCTATGTTTCGGTGGGTGATGTGGTTTGTTTCTGAAGTGTCTTCAAGATGAGTTGTATAGTTCTTTCCCAGGTGTATTTAGGATGAGATGTGATGTGTTTTCAGGCCAAGGTTTCTGTAGATGGGATGTGTTGTGAGGACCATGTGTGTGTGGGAAAGATTTTTTTTGGAAGATTCGGGAGATCCAATACATTTTTCATTGGGGTGTGAGAGAAGATAATCAGTAGGAAAGTGGTGTGGGGTACCCTATAATTGATGTTCTTTATATTATTTCATTTGACATGAATTACATAGTGATCATGCCTTGGTGAGGATTGGGGTTAGTATACCTTATTAGGTTCTATTTAGTTCTGCCATTTTATCATGAGTGCATTTGTATTCCTCTTTAACATGTTCACTATAGACTTTGGTTTTCATACTGAGTATACCAGTATAATAACCCTAAAAATATAAAAATATTTGCAGGTTTATATGAGGATTTAGTGGATCATGTTGGACTATACTAGCTCAGATCTTGAATTTTGTTGTGTCACTGCCTAGCCTTTCTTTTTGGTACTTTCGAGACCTTTTATTTGTTATTGTTGTACTTTACACATTCCTGTGGGATTGTTTGGTATTAATAAAGGGAGTGTGTTGGTGTTGGAGATTGGGATAGTGTTTAAGTATATTCTTCATTTTTTCCCCGATCTTTTACAAGATGAGGAGTCTCATGAAAGACATATTAAGGAAGAACATCACCCTTCTATCTAGTATATAGTTACTATTTTTTCATTACTAATGTATTTGGAGGTTCAAAAGAGGTGATAGGTGATCTAGTAGATGGTCTCGTAAGGAGGTCCACTACAAGAAGGGAGCCAACAGAGTTCTTAGAGGGGAAGAGTTTCTAGTGGTAGGTCTCAGGTGCCATGACCATTGGTATTTCAACCAAAGGGAAGACAACCTCATCAGCTTCCTTTCTAGCCTTCTAGTGATATACGTATATGGCCTTTAATGTGAGCATGGGGATGATGTGTTTCTACTATGGGGCATGTGCCCATCATCAGAACTAGTTCCTAGTAGCAACCTAAGATCGGATTGTTCAATGGGGATATACTTAGGCTCAGCGTTAGCAGTAGTTTCCTGTGATATAGATTCAATAGCAGGGACACCATGTTTTTTCTCTATCAATAGGGGATGGAGCAGATATAACAACCCGAATCTTTATTACCGATTTATATACGATTTATTACATAAATTTCACTTAATGAACCAATAATATTTATATCTCTTGTGTCTTTGGCCTGAGGAACGTAACATGGCAACATAAAATATAAAATAAAACATAATTATTGAAAACATTTTTTACAAGACCATTCCATTCCATTGTACTTAACACTGCATAGGATAACCTTAAGACATATAGAAGAAAAGGGAGATCTATAAAGACCAAAAAGGGTATAAACATGGAATAACATGTGAAAGACAATATATGTTAGTCAACAGTCATATCAATGGAGAACAAGAGAATCATGAACATAAATTCATGGCATAGCGTGATAATTATAAGATTGAAATGTGGAAACAACATACAACATGATATTATCATGAGTGAAAGATCATTGCACCTGAATTAGAATGAGTAAACCCTCATTTCACCTGAATTATCATGAGAAAAAAATCATTGAACATGAATTATCATTAGTAAACCATAATTTCAAATGATGTATCATGATACTAAAAATTACCCAATGCATTGGAGTGCTATCGGGGCACACCCATCAAAAACATATCATTTAATGCATATGTGTGGAACATATATCATATCAGATGGATTCATTAAACATAATAATTTATTACATGATCAATAAATATGAAATAAATATATTCTATTCCCAAATTACGAATTATATGACCATAATGGTGAATACCCTTGGTAGAGATATAGGTTCTGTATTCACTACACAATGGAAAATAGTAGTGCAATTTAAGAATCATAGCATCGTCATATACAAATTCATAAAAATAGGTTGATGAGAGAAAAATGGGTATCTCATAATTGATACATTAAATTGAATGTAACGGGTTCATTTAACATTATTCCCCAACACATTAAATGGAATTTAAGATGAAAAATATAAAATAAGTTCATGAATGTCACTAAGGAGAGAGAAATCTCTTATTGATTTTCGGCATGGTAACCAGTGTATATCAAGCATCGTGTATGGAATAATGATAGTGTAAATAAGTTACCATTATTTATAAATACAATGGACAGTAAGGGGAGTGTGTATTAACATATCCAAACATATTCAAGTTGAAATTAAAATTTATATCACAGAAGGAGTTACTGATAAAATAGGGGAGTGCAAGATCCATTATGGAATACTTGTATAGTAATAGATGTACATAAGGGTTCATAGGAGGGTAAAATGAGATTTCAATGGGCCTTAATAATTATACATTAACATTTATACTAGGTGGTATATTTAATAACATATAACAACATTGTTAAAATATAAATTAAAAGACAAAACATGAAAGGAATGCTTGATAAAAGTGGAGGGTGAAAGATCTCTTACTTGGATGTATGAATCCAAAGTCTTGGGAGAGGATACCTATGAGAATTGGGTAGCCTTTTTAGGACTCTAGGGAGTAGTTAGAAGAGAGGGGTTGATATTAAAAGAGTTTTAGTGAAGATAAATGGGATCTTGGGTGGGTTTATATAGGGAAGGAGGGGGATTTCTTTATTATTTTGGTTTTGGACACTACATAACAAAATATTGAAAACCACAAACCATAAAATGGTTTTAAATTTTTTTTTGGATAAGGGGAGTGGTATAAATTATTTTATAATGATATGGGACGAATAAAAAAAATAATTTCCTTTCTTATGTGGATACAAGTCATACTTTCAAGGAAATGATTTTAAAATCATAAAATATATTATATGTTTTGGAGGACTGACTAAGGCTTTAAAAAATAAACCAGATAAACAAAAAATTAAATTATTTTAAAGTAAAAAAGATATATTTGTCAGAAGATACCTTTTATAGTATTTATTACATAGTTATTTTACCATTATAATTTCATAAAAGACATTATATATTTATACAATATTTATTTTTTACCCGAAAATTCCATTGTCTTGGAAAATTATGAACAATTCACCATTTGATGATTTTGACATCCTGATTAAAAAAATTAGTATTGATTTTATCTAAATAATTTTATAAATATTTTAATTTCTTATTTTAAAATAAAAACCAATATTTACTGAAAATTGATATGTTTCTACAAAAACAGTTTTTAAAGCTTAATAAAAATTATTTTTGACTTCATATAAAAAATATGATTATTTATATAAAATAAAATAAAATAAATAATATTTTTATTAGAATATTAATTATTTGAAACATCCATTAATTCAATTAATGTATATTTATTAATATAATTTTATTATTAACAAAAAATTCTTTTTGTGATTTAAAAATAATTTTCAAAGTAACAATAGTAGAATAAAATTATATTCATTATTATATACAATAAAAATGTACATAATAATAATGCTACAGTGTTGTTACATATCCATTTATTTCACCATCATACGCCCTAAGAGTATGGTATGTGAGGTTGTGACTTTCATCGAGCTGTTCAGTGAACATAGTTTGGGTCGTGATCTCGATGAGATTGACCTTCTCCCATAAATAGCTTCACTCGTGCTTAATTTGTTGGATCTCGGCTTGGGTTTGGTCTAGGTAAAATCCCATATAATATATCTACATCAAAATTTCTAATAAATGGGCTTCATAGGGTATGATGCTGCTGCTTTAGTTCATCACTTACATTGTCTATTCCAAATCGATTTTTTTAAAATCATATATTTATACAAGACATGGGATCATTGTTAAAAGGCTATATTATCATTGGTAAAGATAATTAATGTTTATTTAAAATATAATTGGTTATAATAAATGATGTGTACAATTCTTCTACAACAATAACACATTAAATTAAAAGAAAATGAATTTTATTCATAAATGTTTGGGTCATTTCAACCATTTCCCCCCAAGAAATTTCACACTCAGAATTTCATCATCCCACTCTAAAAAGATGAGGTTAAATATACTTCATTACATGATCTGGTTACCATGTAGCTTCTTTAAACATGTGGTTTCTTCATAACACATTGACAAGGGGAATCATCTTATTTCATAAAAAAATTTCTATACGATATATGATATTCACCATCTCTCCCTCATAATAATGTTAATTCTACAATTGTACCGACTATGGATTGAGTACATCTGATTAGTCTAGGATTTACATCCTTAAGACATATAATTGGAATACATCATGGACTTGAGATAGGTTTGTTGGGAGTGTTAGTCTATATTCCACAAATCTAATTTGATCAGGGATCTCAAAAGGGTTGATATACTTTGGAAAAAGATTTCCCTTCTTCCCAAAAATAACAACTCTCTTCCACAGAAAAATGTGGAGGAATACCATGTCTCCAACTTCAAACTCTATGGAACGTAAATGATTTTCCTCATACAAATTCTATCGAATATGAGCCACATTGATGTTTTTTCATATGGTCTTAACATTTTCCGTCATTTCTTTGAACTTTTCCAGACATAGATTTGTTTCAACACAACTTCATCCCAACATGTCGTTGTTCTGCACATCTTCCAATAAAAGGCTTGATATAGAGTCATTAGGATGCTCAAATGGAAACTATTGGTGTAAAAGAAATATACTAAAGGAAGATTTTGGTCTCATTCTGCATTGAATTATATAGAAAATGCACTCACAATTTTTTCATGTGTATGGATAGTTCATTCAGATTGGATATTAGAATGAGGGTGATATTTCGTATTGAAGATAAGCTCAATATATTGAGAATTATGGAGACTTTTCCTAATAATAGAGGTTATTCATGTATCTTTATCAGACATAATGGATAGAGGTACTCTATGAAGCTATACCACTTCTCTGATTTATATTTTCTCTAGTTCATCCAGTGATAAATCCACTTGAATCTCAATGAAGTGTGCAGTCATTATATGATTATCCACAACAACCCAGATAGCGTTGTTTCTTTGTATGTATTCAAATGTTAGGTGATAATTTCTATAGTGGTGTCTTCCCATTTCAATTTTTATGGGTAATGGTTGCCTCATACACTTATAATTCTACCTTTCAGCTATCACTTGCTAACATACCCGGCACATTGATGTATATTTAGTTATCTTTTTTTTCATGTTATCCCACCAATAGTTCCCCCAGAGATGTCGATACATATTTTTGTTTCCAAGGTGAGTGGAGAAATTTGAACTATGGGCATCATCGAAATGTTTTTTCTTTAAAATAGGATTTTGTGGAACACATAGTTTCAAGAAAAATCGCAAAATTACTTCTTCATTAACCATGAACTCTGGGGATTTCCATTTTTTGATATTTTACACTTTCTTCTAAATTCACTCTTCATATTTTTGAGCATCCATTAACCTTTATAAAGGAGATGGTTGTGAATTCATTTTTGAATTGTTTTATGATGTTCCCTTCATTATGATACCCATGTCCATCTTCATAAAATATAATAATGTTGGATAATTCTTAATTCTCAATAATGATAGAATTCATGGGCCCTTTCTACATAGACGATCTGCCACATTGTTCACTTTCCAAGGATGGTGGTGGATTGAGCAGTCATAATCCTCATTGAGCTCCAACCATCATCTTTAGTGCATATTCAGATCATTATATTTTAATATATATTTTATACATTTGTGATAATTATATATTTCAAACATATCCCCAAAGAGGTAATGATGCCATATTTTCAATGAAATGATCACACATTCCAACTCCAGATTATGTTTTGGATAGTTTTTCACATGAATTTTCAACTACCTTGAGCATTGTATATTAATTTTTTATTTTTCATCAATACACCTCCCAATCCCTTTTAGAAGCATCACTGAATGTTAATAAAGGCTCCCCACTTGTGGGAATTGTGAGAACATGGGCAGTGATATGCCTATTTTCCAACTCCATGGATATTTTTTCACATTCTTTATTGCATGAAAACATGAATCCCTCCTAATTTATCATGGTAAGAGGGTTGAAAAACATGAGAATGTTCTCACCAATCTATGATAATATCTAGCTAACTCAAGGAATTTATGGTTATTTGTCCTAGATCATAGCCTTTTCCATCCCACAACTTCTTTTTCCTTGAAAGGATCCTTAGATATCCAATTTCTTGTTATGATATTCCCCATAATGAGACTTCATATGACCAGAACTCACAATCTGCTATACTTTTCATAGATATTCCCTTTTCACAAGGTCCTTAGAACAGTTCATAGATGATCATCATGCTTCTCCTTGTATTTAGAGTATATTAGAATATCATCTATAAGGACTACCAAAAATCTCTCAAGGTACTATTTAAAAACTCTATTAATCAAATACATGAAGATTACTAAAAGATTAGTGAGTCCTAATCACATCAAATATGAACACAAAATGCTCGTACCTTGTACGAAAATAATTATTGGGGATATCCCCCATCTTCACCCGTACTTTGCAATATCCTGACCGCATATCCACATTAGAGAAGTATTGTGCTCCTCGTAGCTTCCCAAATAAGTCATCAATTCTTGGAAAAGGATAATTTCTCTTTAATGTGATTTTTTTGAGTTTAGGATAATAAATTCCAATGCGCATTGACCCATCCATCTTCATGATAAATAGGACTAGTTCACCCCATGGCGAAGCACTTGGGTATATAAACCCTTTATCCAGATTCTCCTATAGTGCTTTCTTTAGTGACTCATGTTACACAACATCCATTATATATTGAGTCCTGGATATTGAAAACACCCCAAGTATAATATAAATCAAGAATTCAACATATCTACTAGGAGGAATACCTGGAAATTCCTTAGGAAACACATTAGGGAATTCCTTCATGATAGGAATGTCTTCAAAGATGGTTCCTTCTTTAGACTCAATCATATGAGAAAGATAGGTGTGGTCAGGGGATAGTAATATCCATCCTTGGGGTGATGGTTTTGATGAATATTAATCCTCCTCCTTTCACTTATATAGAATCAAGGGTGGATTCACCAGGAGTGCAGCAAGGCCCATTGTCGTGCACCAATACTCATTCGTGTCTAGAATAAAGTGGTATTTTCAGGTTCTAACCCTAGATACATCTATGTTAGAGCCACATACACTTATTCATATCCAGAAAGAGACGTATTTTCTTAATAAACCACATACTCTATAGTTACAAAAATTTAGGGATGTTTTTCTTATACTCATTCTTATCCTTAGGGTTTTCACTATTGATTGCAAATCCTAATCCCCAAAATAACTAATCTTATCCTCTAATATCAACTATAAAAACATGTATCTTTATTACAAATTTAAACACAACATATTACATCATTTTTACATAAGAAAACATAGAAAATTGAGAGTTCTAGTTCCATTGGGGATTACTAACATTACATAACAACCTAAAAATTGAAATACAACATCATTATTGAAAACATCTTTTACATGACCACAACATTCCTTCGTAGTTAACACTGAATTGGATAATTGATGACATACATAAGAATAGGGTGAGATCTAGTGCATAGTAAGATAATAAATATGAAATAACATGAGGAAGAAAATATTTATAATTAAATATTAATATAAATGGAGCAAAAATAGAAACATGAATATAAATGCATGATATTGCATGATAATAATAACATGGAAATGTGGAAACAGTATACAACATGATATTATCATGAGTCAAGTATTTTTGCACATTGATGAGAATGAGTAAACCGTAATGGAACATGAATTAGCATTAGTAAACCCTCACTGATATGAATTATCGTGATTAAACCCTCATTTTACATGATGTATCTTCATACTAAACATTACCCAATGCATTGGAGCACTATCAGGGTGCACCCTTCATAATCTTTTAATTTCATGCATAAGTGTTCCACATAGATCATAAAACATGGATCCATTAAACATAATATGTTATTAAAAAATCAGGGAATGTTTAATACATATATTTAAGTCCCAAATAATTAATTATATTATAATAATGTTAAATACCATTGGTTTATAAAAAGGTTTGGTATTCACTATATTAAGGAAAATCTTAGTGGAATTTTGGCATCATAGCGGCCCCAAATAGAAATTCCTAAAATATATAAATTAAAGAGAAATGGGTCTCTAATAATTTATACATGAAATATAAATTAATTATATCATGGAAAATAATAACCCAACACCTGAAATTGAATTTAATATGCTTAATATAAAAGAATGTCTTGAATGGGAATGAGGATAGAGAAATCCCCTATGAAATTTTCGCCTGGTAACGGGTGTATATAAAGAATCATGGATGTATTAATGAGAGATTAAGTAAGATATAATTATTTATTATTAAAATGGATATTAAGTGGTTTATATATAAACATTTCCCAACATATGTTAATTTAATTAAAATGCATGTCACAATAGGAGTACATAATAAAAGTGAGATGTGGAAGATCCCTTACAGATATTCTGCATAGTAACGGGTGTATTTCAGTGTTGACAGGAGGGAAAAATGAGATTGAAAGAGGATATAATGATTAATTAAATTTAATGTAAGGGTTATATTTAATAACATATCCAAATATAGTAAAAAATAAATTGAAATACATCACATGAAACGAATGCTAGATAAATGAGGAGGTTGGAATATCACTTTACAGGATGATTGTCTCCAAAGGCCTAGGAGGTGATTATTATGGGATTTGGGGTGCTTTGGGGGGACTCAAGGGAGCATGGGGGAAGAGGTTTTCCAAAATTCATAGATCTTGGGTGAATAGAAACGGGAGCATGGGAAGGTTTATATAGTAAAGTACAAGGATTTCTTTATTATATTGGTTTTGGAAACTACATATTAAAATTTTCAAAAACACAAAGCATCCAATGTTTTTTTCCCATGGTTTTTATAAAATATTATTTAAATAAATTATTTCATAAATATAAGTGCAGAATATATTAAAACATTCCCATTTCTTATGTGGGGGAGAGTTAAACATTCAAGGAAAAGAATTTTAAATCATAAAATGTATTATCTGCATTTAAGGATTCACTATGGATTTATAATATACATAAAATTATCACAAAATTAAATTATTTTAAAGTAAAAATATATACTTAGACGAATAACCATTTTATAATATTTATTACAAAGTTATTGGGACACTTTGAGGTCATAAAACCACCTGTATATTAATACGATATTTAATTTTTACCCAAAAATTTGACAGTCTCAAAAAAATCTAAAGACATAAGAATTAGATAATTTTGACATCCTAATTCCAAAACTAATATTAATTTTATCTAAATACTTTTCTAATTATGTGAATTTTCAGTTTTAAAATAATAACCAACATCTATTTAAATTTGACCGGTTTTGACAAATACAGTTTTTAAAACATAATAAAAAATACTATTGACTTCATAAAAATTATGTGACAATATATATTTTATAAATTTAATTTAATATTAACATTTTAATAGAATATTATTTATTTGGAAAAAAACGTTAATTAACTAAAAATAGATTTCTTAGTTGAATTTGTATATTAACAAAAAAAACTATTTAGGGATTAAAAATCATTAACAAAGTAAAAATAATAGAATGAAACTATATCCATAATTATATAATAAAATAATGTACCTAATTATAATTTTAGGGTGTTGTTACATATCCCTTTATTACACCAGCATATTCCCAAATTTTATGGTTTGTGATGGTGGGTCTTTCATGGGGTCGTTCAGTGAACATGGTTTTTTTCGTGATCTCAATGAGCTTAAAATTATCTTCTAAATGGTTTTGCTCATGCTTATGTTGATGGATCGTGGATTTTTCTTGGTATAGGTAAAATCCCAGAAATTTTATGTCCCTCATAATCTCTGATAAATGGGCTTCATAAGGTATGATCCTACTGTTTAAGGCCATCACTTCCATTATCTATTCCAAAAGAATTTGATAAAATGCAATATTTTTACCAGTTATGTGATCACTATTCCAAGACTATATTATCAGTGATAAAGATATATAATGGTCATTTAAAATAAAATTGGATATAATAAATGGAGCGTACATTCCTCATATAACCATAAGAAATCATTTAAACGAATTGTAATTTTATTCAAAAATGTTGGGGTCGTTACAGTAGGTAGAGGCCAACCTCCAGATGTTCCTCATGTTCTAGGATCATGACCTAATCATGGCCCTAGAAGTGATCATTAATAGGGATGAATATGGGATGGGTGTGTTCAGTTTCACATAGTGGAGAAACAATACCAATGGGTCCAGAGATCATCAGATGTACATATTGTTTTTTAGCACCCTTTTCAGCTTATTTTATTCAAAATAATTGCAATAAATTGTTTTAACAGCTCTATCTCAAGTGATAGGACTATGAATACTGAGTCTTAACATTCCTCTAGTATTTATTAAACTAGTTGGATGACATAATTTCATGTTTCATGTGTATCATGGGTGTAAACTGATGATGGTACCACATCAGTAACATGGGTGTATCTTCTTGCTACAGATGCATCTATACAATTTCATAATTTTTATTGTCTGGTTGTATTTCATGTGATATGTTATCATGTAAGTATAGTATGATTTTTTTATGTGTATGGTCAACGTGTTGTTTTCGTTGGCGAGTGGGGTTATCATGTGGGTAGAAGATGTGTAGTTCCCCTTCATCCCTTATTGGCTAAGATGCCAGTGGAATCGATGGATACTAAAATAATAGACATTACCAAGGCCATTGGGGAGTTCATATATGTTTTCCCCATGGTGTATTGGATACTATCCCCATGATTTGATGTTAATTTTGGGATAGAGATGGCGCTCGCTGCTTCTCCGATTTTAATGGCTCCTTATTCGATGACTCCTTCTAAGTTGCGGAAGTTGAGGGTTCAGATTCATGGTTTGATGAAGAATGGTTTTATCCAACCCATTAGGTCACTATGGGGTTCTCCAGTGTTGTTCAAAAAGAAGTATTATGGTGGTATGAGTTTGGGTATAGACTACCGGAGTTTGAATCTGGTGCGATCAAGAACGGTTACACACTTCGAATGATAGATGATATTTTTGACTATTTGTGATGGGTGAGTTGATTTTCTGGGATCGATCTATGGTCTGGATATCACCAGTTGATGGTGAAGGAGTGAGATATCCCAAATACTACATTTATATGCTGGTATGGGCACTTCGAGTTTGTAGTCACGTCCTTCGGTGTCACCAACTCACCATCCATGTTCATGGGGCTTATGAAGTCTGTGTTCCATGAGTTCCGAGTTCAATGTATCATCGTATTATTGGGAGATATCATAATCTACTCGAATTTTTTGGATAGACATACCAAGAATCATATAATAGTCTTGAAGGTTCTTCGACACCACTAGCTCTATGAATAGTTGTCCAAATGTAATTTTTTACATGATAGGATCATTTTTGTGGTAATTTGGTATCTCAAAAGGGTGTGTTGGTAGACCCATTGATGGTTGACAAAGCTATTTGTTGGGAATCACCCAAGAACATTGTAAAGGATCACAATTATGTTGGTATCATTGGATATTATAAGAAGTTTGTACGTAATTACCCTCCAGACATATCCTTACTGACAACTTTGACTAGAAATGACAATGATTTTGTGTGGAGTTACCAGTGTTTGGCAGTGTTCGTTTAACTGAAGGAGATATTGGTTATTGCCTCGGTGCTCCAGTTTCCGGAGGAAGGGGTTATGTTTTACGTGTTTTGCGATTCTCCTCATTTGGTTTTGGGATGCATTCTAATGAAGTAGTGGATTTTGATCTCTTATGGGGTCATGCAATTACATCACCATGAGAATAACTATTCCATCTAGGATATGGAACTAGCATCCTTTGTGTTCACACTGAATTTTTGGTGGAATTACCTCATTAGGGAGCACTTTTTTATAGTCATGGATAATAGGAGTTTTAGGAATATCATTTCCCAGAATGACCTGAGTCTAAGATAGTGGTGGTGGATGGAATTCTTTTAATACTATGATTTTTGGATCTCATACACATTAGGAATAGGAAATTTCATGGATGATACATCGAGTACAAACTAACAGGGGAGGTTGGTTGGGAATCTTTGGATGCTAGAAAAATTATGGATGAGTATACATATTTTTATTTAGATAAAATAGTGGATAGTAGTAAGGATATTTTTTAGATGAGGGTGTAATATTCTCTGATGTAGTAGTTCAAGGAGTCTCAGTGGGGAGACTCAGTGAAAGAGGTCTTGTGTGATTGAGATGGCCATGGTGATTGTCTAGATATATGATCGAAACCAGATTTTGTTTCATGGAAATTTTTTTATTCTAGTGGTTATTTGTAGGGGAGTCTTGTGTGAGTACCAAAAATCACCCATGGTTGTACATCCAGGAATTTCCATGATGAAATCTATCTTAATGATAATGTTTTCGTGGCCCAAGATAAAACGGGATATGATAGATTTTTTAGAGAAGTGCATGATTTTCAAGAAATTAAGGGCAGAGCATCATGTTCCTGGTAGTTTGTTTCCACGCAAGGATGTTCCTAAGTCAAAATTGGATGACATCTCCATATATTTCATCATTGGTTTAACTAAATATTATGGATGTTGTGATTATGTCTGGGTGGTTGTGAATTGGGTGAAAAATATTCTCACTTCATAGAAATCTAGGAGTAGAGCACACTTGACACTTTGTCTAAGAGGAACATGGATGTAGTTATGTCGATGCATTGACTTCTGAGGTCCATTGCATTGGATAGGGACCTGCAGTTTACCTCATGGGCCTGGATGGGATTACAGTTCTCTTTTGTCACCCAGCTACACCTCAGCACAACCTTCCACCCTAATAAATATGGGAAGACAGAACAGACTATCCAGATATTGGAGGGTATATTTTAGGCATGCATCTTAGACATCGGTGGATCTTGGATATGACACATTACTTTGGTAAAGTTTTCCTAAAATTATAGCTATAGCACTTCCTTTAGCAAGGCCCTGTTTGAGTATTTCTATAAGACACCATTTCTTTCTGCATTGTGATGGATAGAGGATGGGAAAAAACACTTCTTGGACCTGATGTGGTGAAGAGGACGAATAAGAAAGTACAGATAGTTTGT
The DNA here is from genome assembly GCA_963277665.1 of Viscum album. Taxonomy (NCBI): domain Eukaryota; kingdom Viridiplantae; phylum Streptophyta; class Magnoliopsida; order Santalales; family Viscaceae; genus Viscum; species Viscum album. Next base: position 1,150,603,842 of record OY728148.1, read on the forward strand.
GATAGGATGAAAGCATCACAGGACTAAAAAAAGCTATATGTAGGTCACATAAGGATTCCCCTGGAGTTCATGTTTGGGGACAATGTGTTTTTATGGTCTCCCCTCGACATGGGAAGTGGATGATTTTAAAAGTTAGAATGCTTTCTCATAGATTTTGTGTGCCCTTTTAGGTGTTGGGTTGAGTTGGGGAAGTGGTGTAGCACTTGGTGTTTCCACCCCAGTTTTAGAGGATCCATTGCATCTTCCAGATCTCTAATCTTCATTGTAATATTCACAATGACTCCTAGATCATTCACTTGGGAGACATAGATATCAAGGATGACATGATATTAATGGAGAGGCCAGTGGATATCTATGATCATCGATAGAAGGTGTTTCAAGGATGTACTAATCATTTGGTTTGTGTGTTGTTATGGCATGGCATCCATGAGGACAGTACTTGGGAGTGAGATATACATATGCATTCCTAGTACCCGCGATTGTTTTGAGCTTTACATTTCTTTTTTTCTTTTTAATGGGATATTTGAACCTTTTTCATTATGAGATGATATATTTTCTTTTGGTTTGTGAATTTTTTGGTTTGTTGTGTCATAGAATCCTGACATAATAAAAGGAGAGGACTCGATTCCAAATTGAGATGCATTAAGTGTGGTGTGATTAAACTAATGCGGGTGAGTTAGTAGTGCACATAGAGGACAGTTTCTTGACATTTTGGGTTGAATTTCTTGATTTATATGTATGGTACCATGTGGTTATTGTGATTTTGAAGTGTGTTTTCAAATCATTTGGTTTTCCATGATAGGGACTCATTAGAAGATGTTAGAAGAGGTGTTCTTTGGTATTGAGGTTTCCACTCCATCATTCAAACAACCAAGGGTGGTTTATCATTTAATGATGATGTGTTTAAATGATAGTAGTGTTTCATGGGTTGTGATATCTTTGAGAGGTATCTCGACAGATGGTTGTTTGAGCCCTTCCTCTCTTTTCCTTCAGTGTTGGTTTTGAATTCTACAGGGTGAGAATAGTTTGAGTGTTATCTAATGTAAGGTCTTGGAGCACTCTGGTCCATTAAATAGTGGAAATCTAGTGTTGTAGGTGTTCTGGGAGGTCAAGGTGACACATTTCATCTCTTTAGAAATGTTCCTAGTTTTCTGATGTTTTCCAATAGTGCCTCAACAAGGATGTCTCACCCTGGTGGTCACATGCTGATGGTGACTCTCTAGTGGTGACTCATTGTAAATCACATGGTGGCGGGGGTATACAAGCTGTCTCTTGCCTAGAGGTGTGTCATCCAGCATTGCCTCATCCTAAATTTTCTCTTCCAGTAGTGACTCACTGACAGTGGAAGACATTTCATCTAGTGGTGCTCTCTCAGCTGGGTATCTTCCAATGGTGGCTCCTCCAGTGGTTTCTCACCTAGTGGTGACTCATTGAAGATGACAAGAAAATAATATAATGGTTTCTCTCCAAGTTGTCCCTCAATGAGAGGTGCCTTGTCGAGCAGTACCTCACCTAATAGTTCTTAGTGAACAATGTTTCTAGCTCCATGATTTTCCCCTTTTATGTATTTAATTGATGAAAATTCGTATAGATCCTTGTTTTAAGGTATTTCAGACTAATTCAAAGCACAAAAATCATATCAGTAATTTACTAAAGAAACAGACTATTTTAATTGGTCAAACCACATTATCATAACCAAGGCATCCTTCAATGGAAAATAAAAAATGTATCTAAACACAAAAATTTGTTTAAATATTTCCCAAAATAAGATACCCTTCTCCCTTGTTATTCATTATTATTTCTTCATACTATGTTACACCCCAAATCCTTCATTCCATAGGCTTCAATTGATGTTTTTCAGTAGTTAGTTCTTGATTCCCTGGCTTTCTTCCTATTTCATCTGTGCCCCTATCTTGGTGAAACCCAAAAGTGTCAATCACCTTTCTTCTAATTAGGTTTTTCATTCATCTCTATTAATTATGTATCATGTGGGTTGATTATATGGATGTTACCATTATGAATATATTTTTTTACCAAATTAATATTTTTAATTGAACCTATTTTAAAAATGAATACAAGGGGGCTGTCAAAAGTAAAGAATGCTCCTACTTTGTTATTTTTTTTGGTTGAAATTATGGTTTTTAGTCGCTAACTACCCTTGAAAATCGTAGTAGTTGGGGGTCCTTGTTTGAAAAGACCATGGTCCATGGAATTCATGTGGGTTTTTTATTGTCGAATGACTATTATGTAAATTTTTAACCACATATAATTGGATTATACATGCATTCCCCTGGATCATGGTGTTTCTATGACAACCCCTGAATTAACAAGTTGTATTAAAGAAGGGATTCCTTGTTAAATCTATAAATAAGTATTTATTTGGATCGTAAAGTGATGTGGCTGAGCATGACTATTAAATAAGGTGTTGTTTCTATGAATATAGTAATTTTGGCATGGTATGTTTATGTAACAGGGCTATAAAACTGGTTTTTTATTAATGTGTTGCTGGATGTGGTTGTGAGTTAGGGGTATTTTTGGTTAGTATGATGTATTGGGATGAATGATATTGAAGAAGGAAAATAGTTGTTTTTATGGGTTCTACATTTATAAAATGTATATAGATTTTCCTCATATATAGATGTTTTTATATGATGTGTCTTTAATGTGAATTTGCCTTTATTTATCAGGGATCTTCACTTTCTAAAGTGACGATTTTTGTGTTTCCTATTACTGTGTTACTTAGATTCTTGGGTAGTGACGGAAGTAATGAATATTTTCTATTAATTTTTTGGAATTTCTTTGGTTGGTATTATTAACATAATGAAAATAGTTAAATGAAATTGTACTGGAATTTCATATGGGTTTTGTTGCTTGATGCGCGGTGTTATACATTTAGAGGTAGGAAAAAAGTTTGTAGTGTTATGAGTTGGTTGTTTTTTTGAGAACCCATAGGTTGGAAATGAGTGTTTGGTATCATAAATTTCTATGTGTTTATCTCCTTCTGATTTCTATTCACTCCTCATCCACATTTAGCACTATATTCCACACACCTTCATAGTCACACAGGTGGTGTTTTTTACAATATCCCAATGGAGGAAGCATTGATTTACACCCTCTCTTCCCCACTCCCTCATCCTGTTGGTGAAGGACCAAGTTTCCTCAGGAAGGATGTGGTGAGATACGGTATCCCACGTTTCATTGGGAGAGGTAGTTTGTTTCCCATGTGTCTTTGGAATGAGTTTTAACGTTCTTTACCAGGTTTATTTGGGATGAGATGAGATGTGTTGTGAAGCCCCAGTATGTGCAGGAGGGGTGAGGTGTGAGGCCCCAGTGTGTGCGAGTGGGATGTGATTTGTAATTGGTTTGATTTCCAAGACATTTTTTGGGTTGTGAGAGTGGATAATCAGTGAGAAATTGGTTCATGGTACCCTATCATCGATGTGATCTATATTATATTTCATGAACTATTTTACTTGGTGAATGTGACATGGTGAGTTTAGGTGGTTTGTATACCCGATTAGTCAGTATTTAGATCTTCCATTTTCCTACAAGTGCATTAGTATGCCTCTTTCTCATGTGTACGGGAGACGTTGGTTTTTCTACTGATTATACCTTTACACTCACCCTATGTGTGAAAAAATATTTTTAGGTTTTCAATAAGATTTTAGAGATTGTGTTGGACTATACTAGCTCAGATCATGACATTTTTGTGTTTCTTATGATCCTTACTTTTTGGTATTTTCTTTGGAGGCATTTTTATTTGAACCTATTCTATTCTACACATCCAAGTGTGATGGTTTCAGCTTTCTTTTATATATTCCTTGAGGAATATTTGTGGATGAACCATCAAACCTCAAAATATTGTTTCTTATAAATGGCAACGCCTCCCATATTATGAGATTTGTACATACTTGGACTGATTATTCAACCCGAGGCCTACTAGAGGCGGGACTTGAGGGTTAATTATTTCCATTTCTTCATTACCAGCCCAGGAGGGTTCTCTTTGGAGGATGGGGATCATGACACCTACGTTCGTGAATAGTTGAGCATTCCATAATACACGTCAAAATCATTAAAAATAAGCTCATATAGAACCCTGTTCAAAATCATGTACTTTACTACTTCCTTTTTTCATCACATGTACACTAATATTACCTTTGTTGTCCTAAATCCTCGATAATTATCCCATTCTCTTATCATTCTCCGAACCATATCCAAAACCATGAATCATATACCGGTGCTCTAGCCTCAGAGGTACCAAAAAACATAGGGAAACCACACTTATAGGATTCCCTAAATTAGATAAAAAAACATTCACTAACAAAACATTGATACACATCTCTAGGGTCACTATGACATCCCACCTAAACCAAATGAGAAACAGCAAGGGTTGAATATCATGAAACATAACATCTCAAGGGGTTTTATCCATTAATATGAGTCAGTAACCCAAGGGGCATCCAACATTCCAAAACACCCATATCTATGCTCTCTCGATAAAATGACATCACATTCCACCTCAACATCCTATGATGTCATGGATTCTCACTAATAATCTATGCCAAGTAATTCTACCATTACAACCATCATTGCATAGGTCAATAGGTATATGTTTGACATCATCTCCGTAGATGTCCCATGTTGATCAATTGTATGTTTATGGATTGATTAATCAGAGTGGAATTCCAAGGTAAATGTTAAAAAGACATATAGGTTGTGACTATAACATTAAATAAAAAAACTAAATAGAACTCACCCCAAGGGGTTTGGCCCCAAGACATTGAATTTTTGTAGTTATCCCCCATGGTCACTACCCATCCCTTACTAAAGGCAATGTGTCACCATCATTACAGTTTACCATCTAACTATAAAATCCATAAGAAAAGTCACTAAAATAAAATATATGTATTAAATTTGGAAAGACATATTCTTATACCACCATGTACACATATATGAAAACATTATATGAAAAATTACTGACACATCAAATAGTTGATCCTCAATTGTCAATAAAAAACTAGTACTACTATATCATGTGGATCCAACGTGCCTAATATGATGCATGCAATTCCAATTTTCTCTACAATAAAAGAATAAAAATATATAATTACGCTATCTCTAATTAGAGTACATCTAAAGACCCTTAAATCATATGTCATAAATCCCAAATAGTTTCTATGCTAAAAGGGGTGAAAATCACATTTATTGTTTGATAGAAATCCATGAACATAAATCTCATACTCTAGTAACCTAGACATTCACTAAACATATGTTTATGATGAACCAGTTCATATTCCATTGTAATCCATCACACATACCATTATTTCCTATTTATAATCTACAAAAATAATGAAAAAACCTATGACACTTCATTATATAATCTTGGTCTAGATCACTCTATAAATAGTAATTGGACAATTTTACTATGTGACCCCAAGAAAATCTCCCTAAACACCAAATTCTTCCAACTAGTAGGGGGTCTAAGGAGGTACTGTATAGAGGATACAACCCATGTATTAGAGTTCACATCCATAAATAAATACAACAACACCATTAATATTACCGTATGTAAGAATAATAAAAAAACTAAATATGAAACACAAAAGAAAATGATGTAAGAAGGCATACCAAATATTCAATGGGCCACCGACTAAACCGAACACATATACAGAATAAAATAAATGAAATAAACCAAATGATCCACTAATACTCTAATACATTCCTCAACACAATATCCAAACCTAATGAGGATTTCCCACCTTACCATATTATCCTATGCCTCATAACAAACTTGTGCATGTAGTAGTCTTGTGAGCTATCTTGGGGTTTCCATATGCATTGGTGTCCCAATAAGGGCTTGACTATAAAATTCAATACGGAACCACTAATGTCGTCCCATAAAAATGGTATAATCATTGATATGTTCATTTGACATGGTCAATATAAATAATAAACTGATGAAAAATTACCAAAATATATAAAAAATACATGCAATGGAATATTGTTGAAATGTCTCTTAGCAGGTCAAGTGGACTATTCCAACCCATATTATAAACCATGTCATCATAGAGCCTCAAGTTAGTTTCCAAGATCAAGTATACCTACACCATCTATTTTTTGGTGTGTGTCTTAGAAGGTCACATTATCCTTTCAACCGCAATAATACATCCACCCAACGAGTGAGTTCATTACAAGAGTATCATATACATCCCCTACTACAGTTTCCTCATCAATTGAATATTCAAAATAGTATCTCATACCTCTTATATGAGAGTATATTATATGGGAATAAATTTATATATACCAAAAACCAAGATCCATGATTACCATAGGATTCCAGAATAGACTCACCCCGGAAAATGACCAACACCCTGGTATATCGCAAGCAACAAACCCCGACATAAATTCCCCCTATCAGATAGAACATGATGTAACACTCTTAATATTCCATCTACAAATAATGGAATCCATCATAATTATATTAGATACCCCCCCCATGATAGTTTTCCCATATAGGAAATAACCCAAAAGTGTCACTAACCTCTAAAATTGGGGAGTTTTCTTTAGTCTTGATTACCATCACAAGGGTGTGTTTCATAAACATCATCACCTTATCCAAGGAATATTAAAAAAAACAACTACCTCTTTATGAGGTTTACATTAATTTGATAAAAAACACCCCCATGGTATCTATCCATAATAGTCATTAATCCATTGGTTCATTACCATACAGTTGTATAATAACATGTCACTCGGTACCATCACCAGATAGCACCGACTCATCAGTCGTTCTAGATTCACCCTAACAGAAACACACTAGGGACATGACCTATAGACCCTATCATCTTCCCCATCATCACTAGTTCATACCTCACACAAAACCTACCCACCATGTCTTTATGGATCCATACACCCTGGTAGTCACATATTTGTGGGAAGAAGTATTTTCCCCATGGTCATCCCACAATCTCGATGTCCTAAATGATCATTAATTTCGATTTGGGTTACCTATGTCATTCAACTGTGTATGCCATCATCATATCAAAGGTGATTGATGAGGGATACTATATAAGGGTAAACCCTATCTTGTTTATTACATTTTTATTAAATCTTACCTCTTAGGTAGTTCAGGTACAAAATCCTTTCTTTTTGTCTAGAGTCCGTCCATCAATAACTAAGGAAAAAATATAGTGCACTGGGTCTAAAATGTTATATGAACCATGTTCCTCTTTCATATGGGTGCTCATAACATTGATAATTTAATTTAAATGAACTAATTAAATTAAATTAAACTACTCATTTAATCAAATATTTCATTTCTTTAGTTATGGGACCACCAATGCACATGAAAATAATCATTATTCATAAATCCATGGGGTTGGTACTAAGACCATGTATCTCAATTTCAAATTTTCTAATTCCACTGAGGGCTAGTAGCCACTACAAGGGCCCATCCAGGCTCATAAAATATTGTTTATGATCAAGAGATCCCATCTAAATTTCCTTATCCCCTAGTTGAAGCGATAAATAAATATTAAAATAAATCTGACATTAATTATAAATTAATTTAACAAAAAAACAACATGTAAAAATACACTAAATAATTTGGAATCCAAAAATCATTTTCCCTTGAGAAATGAAGTTTTACTCACATGTAGCACACTCCCAATACAAAACCATGAGAAATCCTCATTCCAAGGAACCAATTTCATAATCAATTTAATAGAATATTGGTAAAAAAACTCAATAAAAAATCAAAATGGTGATATAAACTATCAAATAATCAAGTAACTATTTTAAAATAGAAACTCAAGATTCACATATCCTAGGATACATGAAATCCCCTTGATAATTAAGTATTTCTTTTAGTATTCATTAGATTATCTAAGGATAAATTTTCTAGGGGAGATGTGCATGAGGTCAACATGAAGAGAAGATCAACATATTTCAGTTGTGTAGGAGAAATACCTTAGATAAAATATTAAAACCCCCTTTAGATTATTACCCTTTAAGGGCCTTGATGTAGTGGGGAATGGGGAGCACATTGTCTATTCTATAAATAGGGAGGAAGAAGATGTGGCTACCCTCTTAAGAAATTGGGAGGTTGATTTCACAATTTTACGCTTTTAATAATGTTTGCAATTTGGAAACATTGTTTAAAAAAATATGAAATATAGATGAATAATTCACTATCAAAAGAATAATACCTCACTCAGTATGTTTGAGTGGTTTAAAAAATCATGCACTGACCATGATAAACACCTCTAAATCTTTGAGCATGTTTTTTCTACAACTTTTCCCAATCTCTCTTCCAAGGTACATATTCAAGACCCTCCCAATTTTTTTTATAAATATGAAATGTTTTTTCCTAAAACATGTAAAAATAATTCATATAAACCATGATCTATATAAAAACACTTACAAATACTTGACCTCCATGGTTATGGAATCCTACTTTTTTACTACAAAACATTTCATTACAATTTAAAAATAGAGGATCATTAAATTATTGTGTCTTGGAAATCAGAAACATAAAATATGAAAACATAAAAAATTATTCTAATAAAATTTTTGGGCATCATCATAAGTTCTTCCGAAGTAAAATTATTTCATCTCAAAACCTGGAGACATATATCAATGGAAATGGTGAGCAGAAGGCCCAGTAAGTAAAACAAGGTTATCAGTTTACTTGTGAAATCAATAGGAACTTAATAAAGAAACATAGATATGATAAATGGAAGTAGAAAAATTTCATGATGAAAATAACATGAATCAAAAATGGAATATGTGTCTATAAAATTTAATTTATACATTCATGAACATCTCACCAAGGTTCATCCCCAAGGTGTCATAAAAATTACCAAGGTTATTCACCAAGGTATCATGAATCTTGTCATCTCTAGATATTAAATTATTTACTTAATGAATTGGAGAGATATATGGGTGAAACATTAATATGTCTTTAATTTCATGTAATCCACATAAATCATAATCAAACATTTCATAAATAACCCATAGATAATAAAATAAATGGGTATCATTTCTAAATCGTGACGTTTTAATAGTTCTTAAAAACATGATCGTAATGTCATCTATAACCCTTGGAAATGGAATAAGGGTTTTATGTATGTAAAATTCAGAAAACAAATATACCATTTATTGTTCTTGAGGAATACCCCCTGAACTAAAATAGGTCTGGGTATTCATATGAGGAAAATGAGAGAATGTTTTGAGAGAAAGAAAGAGAAATTTTGAGTTGAAAATTATAAAGCATAACATCTACATAACATCGTTTTAGAAAACATTAAAGACAGGTTAAAAGGTTAACCCACTCATAAATTACTCATAATACAGTATACAAATATAATAACATTGATTTAATAATATTTTATGGATAATTGAATGACATACCACATGAAAAGGAAACTTGAAATAAAATAGAAGATGTGATTTCTTTTATGAAACATTTGGTAGCCTAATGGTGTCGATTAAAATTCATGAAAATAATTTTATGAGAGTGGAAATGGTCTCTAATAATTTGGAAATAAAATTTACAGTAGTATGGATATATAAGAACAAACCCTCACATAATAAAATGGAAACTGGAAGACATAACATAAATAAAGTCATGAATTAAAAGAGGAGAGTGAGAGGTTCCCTTACCTCAAAGAGTACCATCAGAAGCTTGATGTTCGGGAAAATGGGAGGCTTGAGGGATCTTTTAGAGAAATCTTGGTAGGAAAAAAGACAATAAATTCATTGATTAGGATTTTGGAATGAGAGGAATGAGGGAATGGAATGGTATTTATAGAAAAAAAGATGGAATATTTAATTAATTTCTAAGGGACACATCATCTTTGGTATTTGCATAACCATGAGCATTCCCATGGTATTTTCCAATTATATTGCCCACTTGGGAAACCTCATAACATTTATTACTATTCCCCAGTAGACCATATTTATTAAATCGTGATTAAATCATCAATGATGTCATTAAACACCTAAAACTCAAAACTGAATTTTTAATATTCACCGAAAAATAAATTATTTCAGATAAATCCCAAAACTTCACTCTAACATAATTATGATTCACTGAATTCAAAAATGACCTCCATTTTAGGAAAATAATTTTATAAATATTTTCTAATTAAAATTTTAAATTAAATTAAAAAAATTTCCAAAAAATACAACTTTAAAACTATAACTCATTTTGTAACTCCTTAAGAAAATAATCAAGGTCCCATAAAATTATTATATAAACATAAGACAATAAAGTAACAATATCTGAATACATTTTTTGAAAATTAATTTCCATTTTATATTATAAAATTAATTATAAAAGTGTAAATAAAATCATTATGACATACAAAAATACAAAAACATATACTATTATCATTTTTTCACATTTAGGATATCTAAAATGTATTTATACATTCATGGGTGAAGTTTATATTTATGTTGCAGATTTACTTTTCATTGCTATTCATTACTATTCATACGGTTATGTTACTATTCATACATTAATATTCTCTAAAAATTATGTTGGTCTTATTAGACTCTAAATTTCTTACTAATAACAATTGTGGAAGACCATTTTTTGAAAATCATTTCACATTATTAACTATTTAAAGTATAAAAAATATTTTAAAATACCCCATTTTCAAAAAATTCGTTAATAATATTCGTCCTATATTTATCCAGACATTTGAAAATCAAAAATTTTACGAAATTAAGAAATAAAAATTTCATTTATAGCAATGGATTATAAAAAGTATCTAAGGTCTCATTACATTGCCCCTTATAACACCTGCATAGGACCTAAGTGTAAGGTGTGATATGGTTATAGAATCATGGTGCAGTTTGGATAAAATTGCCTGAGTGGTGATTTCTATCAGGTTGAACTTCTCCCTTAAGCAATTCCATTCATGTTTTACATGTTCAACATCAGCTTGCTCTTGGTCCAGAGCAAAGACCAAGGTTGCTACCTCCTTCCGAAGCTCTGACATATGGGCTTGGTATGGACCAAGTTTGCAGGATGAGTCCATCAACTCTTCTTTCTTAATTAACTAACTAAGATCACTTCTTTTTATAAACAATAACTGTAACATTAAGAGTTTTTTTCCAAAGGTCATATTGACCAATGATCATATAACAGTTGAAACCCAACAGTCTAATTTAATTATACTCACTTCATTAATTAAAGGATATAGTTTTGTAGAGTATAAAATAACACAAATGTTTAGGAAATAAATATTATTGAAAAGTTTGAGTTGTTACATTCTTCCCCCCATAATAAATTCCATCCCGAAAATATTAAATCATACCCTAAGAAGAGAAAAGGTGTGGGTACTTCTACCTCATAGACTCATCTGGTTCCCATGTTTCTTCTTCGCATTTGTGGTTCCTCCACAAAACCTTAACAAGGTGGTTAGTCTTGTTACGTAGAACCTTGTCTCTTTGATCCAAGATATCCACCAGTTTCTCCTTATAAGAGAGGTCGAGTTTCAGTTGTACCACCTCTAGATTTAGTACATGTGAAGGGTCAGGTATGTACTTCCTCAATATGGATACGTGGAAGACATCATGAACTTGGGATAGATTGGGAGGAAGTGCGATCCAATAGGACACTACTCATAGGGGGCAATGATCCTCGGTCTGAGCTTCCATTTCTTCACAATCCTCGTGACTCTCTTCCAAGGTGAAAACCTAATAAAGACTTTTCCACCAACATCAAAATCCAAGTCCCTTCTATGGTTGTCGACATAGCTCTTTTGCCGACTCTGAGTAGCTTTTGTGTGTTTCTAGATGAAAAGGAACTTTTCTTTCATCTCTTGCACTAGATCAGGCCCAAGAAGCGTTCTCTCACCAGCATCATGCCAATAAGTTGTAGTTCTATATCACTTACCATATAGATCTTCATAGGGTTCCATTTGGATTCTTGAGTAGAAGCTATTGTTGTAAGACAACTCAACTAAAGGGAGATGTTGATCCCATACAGCTTTATATTCCTTTGAGCATGTTCTCACCATGTCCTCAAGTTTTTGAAAAGTCCTTTCAGATTGGACACAAGTTTGGGGTGATAGGCCATTATTAAATTCAATTCGGTTCTCAGAGCATGTTGAAGACTTCTCTAGAATTTGGATATAAACCATGGATCATGATCAGATATGATTGGAAGCCTCACTCCATGCAGCCTTTCCACATCCATCACATAAATCATGGCAAGTGGATCAAGTGAAAAATATTCCTGAATGGTGATAAAATGGGAAGTCTTGGTGGGACATTACACAATAACCCATATTGAATTGTTTCCTTACGAAGTTCTTGGGAGACCAGTGACAATGTCCATAGTGAAATTGTCACACTTCCATGCTAGTATGGGTAGTGGTTGCAATACCCCTTTAGGTAGTTGTCGCTCTACCTTCACTTTCTGACATACCAAGAACCTTAATGTGTAGTCAGAAATATCCCATTTTCATATTATCCCACCAATAATGATCATGAAGGTCCCTATACATTTTGTTCTTCCAGGATGTTTAGAGATAGTTGAGCTTTGAGCTTCATCCATCTGCTCCTTATTTATTTCTAGAAATGATGGAATATATATCCTTGTACGAAATTTCAGTATACATTCTTGATCAATATTGAACTCTAGAAACATCCCATAATTCACATCCTCAAACATATTATGTGACAAAGGATCTTTTTTATGAGCATTCTTGATCTTCTCTAGTAATGACGATATAGAAATCATTTGGGTTAGGGTTGATGATGTCCCTTCCCTTATAATTCAGATGTACATCTTCACTAAGTCATTGAACAAAGGATCTATTTTAATCCTTTTCATGTAAAGAATAACTAGTTCATTCCTACTTAATGTATCAGCGACTTTGTTTGTTCTTCTAGGATGATAATGAATTGAACAATCATAGCCTTTGAGAAGTTCCAACCATCTCCTTTGTCTCATATTCATTTCCATTTGTTTTAAAATATAATTCAAACATTGATGGTCTGTGTATATATCACATTTCTCCCCATAACGATAATGCCTCCATATCTATAGAGAAAAATCAACGGAATCCAAATCCAGATCATGCGTAGGATAGTTCTCCTCATGAGTCTTCAATTGTAGAGATGCATAAGCAATGACCTTGTCATTTTTTATGAGGATGCACCTAAGCCCTTTTAGATATTCATCACTAAAAATAATAAATATTTTTCCACCTGAGGGAAGAGTTTACATTGGTGCAGTAATCAATTTCTTCTTCAACTCTTGGAAACATTCTTCACACTCCATTTTCCAGATGAACTAGACCACATTTCGAGTTTACTTGGTTAATGGATTAGAATTTGGTGAAATTTTTTTTCACAAACCTCATATAATATCTAGCTAATCTAAGGAAACAATGAATCTTAGTTATTGTTGTAGGCTAAGGCCACTCCTCTACAACTTTTTCCTTTACAGGGTCATCTTTGATTCCTTCATTGGTAACACTAATCCCCATGAAAGAAAAAAATTTCAACTGGAATTCACATTTACTGAACATCCCAAAAAGCATCTCCCTCTGTAGAGTTTGAAAAATATTCCTTAGATGATCCTTATGCTCCTCGTTACTTTATATATATATATATATATCGTAATAACATCAATGAAAAAACCACAATGTTATCTAGGTAGTCCTTAAAGACTCTATTCATCAAATCTATAAAAATAGCAGGTGCATACGTCAGTCCGAAGGCCATATCAACAAACTCATAATGCCAATATCTTGATTGGAAGGAAGTTTTTGGAATATATTCTTTCTTCACCCTCAAATAATGATAACCAGAATGAAGATCAATCTTAGAGAAGAATTGAGCCCCACAAATTTTATCAAATAATTCATCAATTCCTGGAAGAGGGTATTTTTTCTTCACTATGATCCCATTCAGTTCTCTATAATAAATTCATAGCAGCATCAATCCATCCTTCTTCTTCATAAAGAGAACAGGTGCTCCCCAAGGAGACACACTCGGTCGGACAAAACTTTCTCCAAAATATCTTGAAGTTGTTTATTTAATTACTCCATCTCCATATTTTCCATCCAATATGGTGTATTTGATATCGGATGATATGTAGTTACGAGTTCAATGGATAACTTCAACTCTATTTCTGGGGGTGGTCTGGGTAACTCCTTAGGAAATACGTCAACATATTCCTAGACGATGGGTACATTTTCTATCATCAAACTCTCATTTCCTTCTTCTTATTCACTGATCAACTCCATAAAGTGGGATATATGAGGTTCTTTTAGACAAATATCATGTTAATATATCTCTCCTTGGAAGATAACTGTAGATTTTCCATTCAAAACTACTAAGATTTACTTTCTTCTACATTTGATCTCAACATTATATTTTGAGATCCAGTCCATCCCGAGTATAATGTTGAATTCCAGCGTGGGAATGACTACTAGATTTTTGATAAGATTGTGCTCACTAAAGTAAATACTATAGTTTCTAAACACTGACAATTCATGGATAATCCCGCTAGGAGTCCTGACTGATAACTCTACTTTTAGAAAATATGGGGTTGATTATGAATTATTTGCAAACATGGAGGAAATAAAAGAATACATAGAACTAGAATCTAACAAAGTACTTTCTATCATTGAGAGAACAAAAGGAGTACCTACACCACATCATTTGGTGCTTCAACTTCATCCATAGTGATTGTAAAAGTACAACCTTGTTCTCTTGGCCGTTTCTGAGGCTGATGGTGATTCACCTCTAATGCCCTCAGATTTCGACAGTGATTGGAAAAGTTCCCAAGTTATCCACACATATAGAATTGGACATCAGGTAGTGCCTGCACCGTCTTCCCCATTTCGTTAGTGTTGGGATTTTGTGGCTTTACCTCACGAAAACAGTTTTTTGCATTGTGGACATCTCTACAAAAAATGTAGCACTTCCCCCTCCCAAGCAGGAAGTTCCCCGGGTGCTTTTTCCCACATTTATTACACGTGGGATGTTTTACTTTCTTGCCTCCTCTTCCCTGATCGAAGCTCCTCCCTAATAATTCCTCCATTGATCATTTCATGTCACTGGATTTATGATACCATTTCATAAAACCAAACTCTAGTTCTAGTTTCATTGCACTTCGCACGATAACTTCATATCTATCATAATATTGGTAGGCTAGATTCTTCAACAGACGAGGCCTCAGTCCACCGAAGAATCTATCAACATTACCATTTGAATCTTTCAAAAATATAGCGGTGTAACATGAAATCCTAGTGAAGATAATCTCATAGATTCCTACAGATTCATTCTCCTTCTTCTTCATCTCAAGAAACTCTTTCTTCATTCTTGTTCTCATCGATCGAGGGAAATACTTATTAATAAATATACCTCTGAACTCGTCCCACTCAATAACTTAAACTTCCACTATTTTACTTGTGTTTTTAATTAGTTCCCACCACTAATCAACTTCTCCCTCAAAGCGATAAACAGCCATGGAAACCTTCTCTTGTTTAGAATAGCGGTGCAGAGAAAAAATCTTCTCAATAGAGCTGATCCACATCTCAGTAATCAGCGAGTCAGTTGATCCATTGATGGTTGGTGGTCAATGACGAATAAATGACATAATATAATGTTGTTCCCTTCATAGTGTGATCGGTCTCTCATCTTGATTCAAGTTATTTCCCATATCTTGAGTAAGTTGGTTCATCATTCACATGAATGTTTCCATTCCGGCTTCCATCGGGAGGCCGTCAGTGCATGGTCCATTGCAGTCACCATTTTCATTGATCCTCCTATTTCTCACCATTTTCTAAAATAATAAAACC
This sequence comes from Viscum album, assembly GCA_963277665.1. Lineage (NCBI taxonomy): Eukaryota > Viridiplantae > Streptophyta > Magnoliopsida > Santalales > Viscaceae > Viscum > Viscum album. The sequence goes on from OY728148.1 coordinate 1,150,619,669, forward strand.
TTACTGATAAAATTATTTGATTTATGAATATTGTAACTATAAAAAATTTTAAGTCTTAAAACTTCATTCTTTAAACAAATACATTTCTCTATAAATCCTTCATAATGATTCATAAAAAGCTAATGATTAACCAAACATATCCATTAGGAGTGTCATAACCAAGAGCGTATCAAGACCTGTTTTTATGTACCAGGATACCCTAGGTCTGTCCCAAAACACATTGTTATAGTTTTCACTCCTAGGTACATTTGTGCCAGAGTCGCCTCTACTAGCTCATATCCAGATAGGGATGTATTTTCTGGATAAACCACTTACTCAAAACTCACCAAAATAACATGAATTATTCCTATATTTAAACTTTTATATAGGGTTATTCCTAATTTTTTCAAAGCCTACATTCCATAAATAACTAAACCTACCTTTGATAACAACTATGGAATCATGCCTTTTTACTACATAACTTTTCATTACATTTTACAAACAGAGGTTCTTTAAAGTCTAGTGTCTTGGAAATTAGAAACATAAAACATGAAAACATAAATAATTATACAAATAAACTTGTATGGATTCATCATAAGTTCTTCCTAAGTACAATTATTAAATCTCATAACATGGATACATACATCGATGTAAAGGGTGAGATGAACGCCCGGTAAGGAAAAAAGGGAATCAGTTTACATGTGAAGTCAATAAGAACATGATAAAAAAACAGACATGAGAAATGGAAGTAAAGTAATTTCAAAAAGAAAATAATTTTAATAATAAAAAGAATATGTGGATACAAAATTTAATTTATACATTCATGAACAGATCACCAAGGTTCATCCTAGAGCTGTCATAAAAATTACCATGGTTATTCACCATGTTATCATGAAACTTTTCATCTTTAGATATTAAATTCTTTACCCAATGCATTTGGGTGATATCAGGGTGCACCCTTAATATGTATTTATTTTCATACGAGCCGCATAAATCATATCAAACATTTCATAAATTACCCATATATAATAAAAGAAATGGGTTTCATTTCTAAATCATGACATTTTAATAGTTCTTAAAAACATGATCGTTATGTCATTTAAAAGCCATGGAAAATGAATGAGGGTTTTATGTATGTCAAATATAGTACCAAATAAAAAAAATTATGACTTTATTAATACCCCCTGAACTAAAATAGTTTGGGTATTTACATAAATAAAATGATAAATTTCTTGAGAGAAAGAAATAGAAATTTAGAGTTGAAAATTCCGAAGCATAACAGCTAAATGACATCATTTTACAAAACATTAAAGAGAGGGTAGAAGGGTAACCCACTCATAAAAAACTCATAATAATGTATAAATATAGAATAACATGGAATTATGAATATTTTATGGATATTTTAAGGACATACCACATGAAAAAAAAATTAAAGAAAAAATAAGATTTGATTTCATTTATGAAAAATTTGGCAGCCTAACGACATCACTTAAAATTCAGAAAAATAAGTTGATGAGAGTGGAAAGGGTATATCATCATTGGGAAATAAAATGGACAGTATTAGGGATATAGAATAACAAACCCCCACATATTAAAATGGAAAATCGAAGACATTACATAAACGAAGTCTTGACTTAAAAGTGAAGGGTGAGAGGTTCCCGTACCTTGAAGAGTAACATCGAAAGCTTGATGTTTGGGACCTTGGGAGGCTTCAGGGATTCTCGAGAGGACAATTTGGGAGGAAAAAAGACTATAACGTCGTTGTGGGATATTTTGGAATGAGAGTAATGAGTTAATGGCTTGGTATTTATAGTAGAAAAGTGGGAATATTTAATTAATTTCCAAGGGAAACCTTACCGGTGGTATTTGCAAAACCACGGGGTTTCCCAGAGTATATTCTCATGGTATTGGCCACTTGGGACACCTCATAATATATAATACTATTAAATATTCTACTATATTGATTACATAATGATTACATCAACAATGATTTCATTAAACACCCGAAACTCAAAACTATAGTTTTACTATTCACCGAAAAATCAATTGTTTCAGAAAAAACCAAAAAAAATTACACTAACCTAATATTGATTCTCTGAATTCAAAAATGAACTCCATTTTATGATAATAATATTCTAAATATTTTTTAATTTAATTTTCAAATAAAATCAATATTTATTCTAAAAATACAACTTCAAAACTATAACTCATTTTGAAGTATCTTAAGAAATTAATCAAGGTCCCATATAATTATTGTATAACCATAAGAAAATAAAGTAATAATATTTGATTAAATTTTATGAAAATATATTTCCATTTTAAATTATTAGATTGTAAATAAAATATTTTTGACATAAAAAAATACCAAAACTTATACTATGATTTGTTTTCACTTTTAAGATGTCTAAAATGTATTTATACATTCATGGGTGAAGTTTCTATTTTTTTGGATGATTTACTATTCATTAAAATTTATTAATATTCATATGGGTATGTTACAATTCGTACTTTACTATTCACTAAAAATTATGTTTCTCTTATTGGGCCCTAAATTTCTTACTGATCACGATTGTAGAAGATCATTTTTTGAAAACAATTTCACATTAGTAATTATTTAAAGTATATAAAAGTATTTTAAAATACCCATTTTTTCGAAAATCATTAATAATATTTATCCTATATTTATCCAGATATTTGAAATTCACAAAATTTACCATAACAATAAATAACAATTTCATTTATACCAAGGGATTACAAAAAGTATCTAAGGCCTCGTTACATAGCCCGTTATAACAACTGCATAGGACCTAACTGTAAGGTGGTCAATGGTGATAGAATCTTGGGGAGGCTCAGATAACATTTCCCGAGTGGTTATTTCTATTAGCTTGAACTTCTCCCATAAGAGATTCAGTTCAAGCATTACATGTTGAATCTCAGCTTGGGCTTGGTCCATAGCAAAGCCCATAGATGTTACCTCCTTCCAAAGCTCTGAAAGATGGGCTTTGTATGGCCTATGTCTACTGGATGAGGCCATCAACTCTTCTATCTATATTAATTAACCAAGATCACTTGTATATATAAACCAAAATTGTAACATTAAGATATTAGTTTCCAACAGTCATATAACAGCTGAAACCCAACGGTCTCATTTAATTATACTCACTTCATTAATTAAAGGATATATTTTTGTTGAGTGTAAAATAACACACAATTTTATGGAATTAATATTATTAAAAAATTCTGGTTTCTAGAATAGTCTTTCATGACATCAGATAAACCTTGTACCCCTAATTGTGCTTCTTGGGAAGAAGCATTGAAAACATCATAAACATAACCCGAACCCATTGAGACTGACATGAACACGCAAGATACCTCATAATCATCAATCCACATCTAAAAAACAACACATTATGATGTCGAAACACTCATAATTTTTTTAAAATCATTGATTAAAATTTGACACATCTAGTAATTGTAAATTAAAATTCCTTCCAATTTTTCATGACTTATGGAAATAAGTTTTTACACATTATGACCATGAATAGTTTTTTTTTTGGATTTTAACCTTGGTAATTTATTTAATTTAGATTTTGGGGAGTTTCAGATCCATTGGGGGAGGATTCAGTGCATGAAACTAAATTCTATTACAGTTCACACTACAAAAAATGGTTTCATGCTATGATCCATTTTTCCATAACCCTCACCAATACTATCCTGAACACTTTTCTTTTCTAGAAGGAATTTTTTCAGATGATTAAATGGTATTTGACATTGTGAATTTTTTGGACTAATTACCATTAACTCCATGAATAATGATTCATTTCATGAATATGTATATTCAATTTTAAATTTTTGTTTTCACCCCATTACTCTAGCTTAATTTTAATCCTTTCAGTGCCTTTTTTACATATTTGATGCTTAATAATCCCATCATCACCAATTTGAATTATGTCCTCTTCTTAGTCCAATCAGTATTGTGACTTTGATCTTGAAGATTGGTTCATTAAGGTAAGAACTAATATTTTGGTTTTCCTTTAATTTATCCACCCTAACCCTAGAAAACAAGTTAATTTAATCTATAGTCTAGTGTTATTCATAATTGGTATTTTTGATTGGTTTGGATTATTTTTCATACCAAATAGTTTAATTAGGTTATTTGGAATGTTTCATGGTAAATTACTTTTATTATCTTCAATGGAGATGGTATTTGATGTAAAATCCCCAGTCATCTCTCTTTAGGATTAAATATATATTTTCATGTGATTCTGTGTTGGGTTTTAATTATGTTTAAATGTTGTTTCTTATATTGTGGTCATTATGTCAAAATATGCATTCCTTCGTGATATTTTCAAAGATTAGGGAATGTTGGTTTTGAGGTGAATTGATTTTAAGTCTATTTTAATAGATTAAGACCTGGTTTAGGAAATTTAAATTTCATCTTGGATATTGATATGTACTCCAAAAATTGTTTATGACGTTGATTTTCAATATTATAGAAACATTGTTGTTTTAAAAAGTGATGGTGTGTTTCCCCTTTTTGTAACTATATTTAAAATTGTACTTATTGACTTTAGATAATTTACGAATGGTTTTTAAATGAGATTTAATTACATTGAATGACTCATTATTCCAATGGGATTTTGAAAAGGTCCATTTTTCACATTTATTAGGTTTTTGGAAAATGAAAATCTATATTAAATTAGATTCCATAAGTGATTATAATTAATAAAACATTAATTCCATTTAATGAGTATCTCATTGTAGGGAAGTTGAATTTTATTTTTATACTTAGGATTTTTGTATGTTGGTGTTCAGATGTGTGAAAAAGATCATTTTTTATAAGATTATATGGTATAAAATATAATTTTATATGGGTGTTGAATACTTGGTTGTCCTATTTGTAAATATAGGTACACATCCTCAATAGTTATGAATTGTTATCTTAAAATTTCCCCTAATTGGGACTTAGGACAACCTATTGGATATTTCCCCTTGGTTAGGCCAGACAGGGTAAGACCGATTGTTTGGAATTGTTGTTTTTTATCTAAAGATGGATATTACTTTATTGATGGAACTGAAAGATCTATGATTTATTATTTACCTTTAGAACCTATTATTTCATAATGATTTCAAAATTTTAAATAGTGGACATATCTTGGTTTTTGAAAAATACATTAAAACAGACCTTTAATATAATATGTTTCTACACCTCTTAATATCGGATTTATATATTGATGTAGATTTAAAAAATGGAAGGCAAGATATTCTCACATTCATAGTTTATCTATGGTCCATATTGAATATATCATCACATGAGATGGATTATCCTTCACCAATGGTGTTCTATCACCTCAATGTGCTAAGAACGAATAATAATAGTGCATTGGTTGTCCAAGAGTTTCTCCCAAGCATGAAGAAATAAAAAATACTACCATCAAATTAAAGTAATTTAAATTGGTAATCAATAGTTATCCTAAATATTAGTCTCATTTATTCATAAGTTTTATGGAATGAATAATATTTATGAAAAATATAACAATTTTTCATATTAATGAATAACCTTTTATGTGTTATATCCAAGGAAACAATTTTTGAGTAAATGATATCATAGGAGGAGGATTTATCTTGTAGACAAACAATGTTTCCAATATTTAATGTTTAGAATAATATACCTTAATATTCATATAAAAAATAATTTTCATTAAATCCCCTATATCATACATATATAAGGATTTGAGGAATATATCTCCTGTGAACTCTCACTTGAAAAAAATACTAATATTTTTTGTTCCATTTCACCTTATATTGTATAGTATAAATTGAAATTTGGATCCATATCCAAAAATACATTTGGATATCATCCAAAACTCCTTTTAAAATCTATCATTAACATCACCTTATATCATTTCATGTTCAATGAATTTTTATAACCCATCTAAAACATTTTTTTATTAATTTATAAAACAAATTTAGAGTATCTCTCTATGTCAATATCAATCTCTATTCAATAAAACAAAAACTCATAACCCATTACCCTTTATATTATTCACAAAAAATATGAATCTACGAATTCATACATGTATGAAAATAATTTTCTCTAGAAAATCATAAATTCAACTCTATTGATAAATGGAATTTTGAAGATCTCCAACAAAAAATGTATCTTTATACTTATGTAAACCTATTGGCATCATATAAAAATATGAATTATCATATTTTTCTTTTTTCTATAACATTGAATGCCTATAGGATCCATATCATGTCATTCCAATATAGAAAAGTCATTTTTCATTGTTCTCCTAGTGTATACTATACTAATTAACCAATAAATCGCATTTCATTCTTCCTTATCAAAAATCCTATTACATGCCCCATGTTCATATTAGTATATAATATCTTTTCATGACCACACACTCCCATAGTCAATCTTCATAAATCACCTAGATTTCACACTCATCCTATGGGAAAATATATATATATTTATATTCTTAAACACTTTTTGGAATATTTAGCAAGACCAACACAAAAAATCGTTTGTTATATCATATATACAAAAATTATAGATCATCCTTATGTTTTCATCACATTCTATATTTTTTTAACTCATTGCATTGAATATAATACCTATAGCTCATCAATGTAACCATATGATTAAAACCATCCATTATACTATTTAATGATTAAAATCTGTGAAGTAACTTAGTTTGATTAATGTTTGGACTTAGGAACCAAATACATAACTTTATAACTACTTGAAAATTTTCAAAACACCTAACTTCGGAAACTCGAATTTTATTATTTCAATTTCTCTTTTCTATTTAGAATATTTTATGTTTGTCATTATATTCTTCATTACTGTATTTCATCAAATATTTTCTTTGAAATAAGGTGACTAAATGAATCATTGTTTACTATCATATCCTAAAAAAAGATATTAAGTAAAATTTATTATAATTGAAGCCTAGTATAGTGTTTTTTACATTGAAATTATCTTATGTTCAAACATACTTCGACTATCCCCTTAGATAATATATTCATTTTTAATAAGTTTTCAATCTATGCAAGACATTTTTTTGATTTATATGTATAATTTTTTTTTGTGGGAATATTTAAGAAATAAAATATTGTTTCCTTATCAGATGTGGTGTTCTATTTGTTTCAAAATTGAAATTTTAAATTAAGTCTTTATGAAAAAATATACTATTGATGGGTAGTAGGAACACATTCTATCATATTTTTATAAACCAATTTATCCATGTGTTCTACTCAAAAAAATTTATATTAATTGATGAATCCTAAACCATATATATTATAATCCATATAATTTGTTTAAAAAATCATAGTTTACAATATCTTCTCAATAAAAAAATGAGAAAATGAAAATCTTATCAAATATTCATCTGATCTTGAAGATCCCAAGTCTCCAATGAAGTAACTAATTTTCATGATCACTGGGACATAAATATCAATATTGAACAATTTTCTATTTCTATATACTCTAATGTTTTTCCATTTATATTTACAAAACATGTAAAATACACAATTTGTATCACATAAAATTCAGATAATAGAAATTTAATCTATAATATTGATTCTTAAAGTCGAAAATCCACGTGGATTCTTGTGGAACTTCAGGTAAGCTAAAAAATTATCCACCAATGGATGATTTTTCTTTGGGGAATATATGATCTAATCAATACTCTATAAATATTAATGATTTTGATGTTCAAAAAATACCTCTCTTATTTTAATTATGAAATTACATAAATTATGTTTCCTAGATATATTACGTAACAATATTATAAGATTATCTAATTTATTGGTTATAATAGTTTTAAAATTATTATAACTGTGTCTAAAATGTATTATAGAAAAACTATGCATACCCTATGTTTTGAAAGTATAACTCAAGTAAGGGATCATATGTTTTCAACATCACATATGGATCATATACCCTATGTTTTCAAGAAATTATTGGTATGAAACCCTATGTTGGGATGGAACATTACTTTAGAGGAAATGGAATGCATAGTTCAGGAACCCTACGTTTGAAATCAACTATACATTTGAGGAAGAAAACCTATTGTTCATCAACCCTAATTTTCAAATCAACCATTCATTTTTAACACTACGTTTGATGTTTTTTCTTCACATTAATAAACCCTACATTTTACAATTCAATAATTTAATTTTATTCAATGATATTTTACATAATTTCAATAATAGTCTCAATGTAAGTGAATATTGTTTTAAAGATATTTTATATCTAGTTTAATAGCTTGTATTAAATAGAGTAAATCATTCTAATTAATAAGGGAAGGTACGAATCTCTTGATTTTAATAAATTTGAGTAACTGTGATCTTTCGTGCGGCATTCTTAGATCTACTCAACCGAAATAAAGCTACATGTTATATATATATGTATAGATTATATTATCCGTACACACACATATGACATACGATTGTATATTCATGAATATATTTTGAATATATAACTTATACAAATATTGATAAAATATATTATTATTTAAGAGGATACACTTTGAATATATCAATATTTCAACCTTGTACTATAGTAACATATTCTATTTTTCCTTTTATATTCTTATGGAAGAAAATTTTAAAACTAGGATATCATCAAATATATCATTACTTAAATACATTCATCTTTATATAAAAAAATATATATAATAAAAGTTTCTACTATAATTGTGATCTAGAACCTATAAATTAAATCAAATAATAATTTTTTTTTATTGGATTTTATGCTACTCAGACTCATTTGAGGAAGAGTATAAATTTCTTGGAAAAACATGTGGATAATATAATTCCATTTAAAATAAAGAAATGGAATTATTTATTCTTATTGTAGAGGTTTAAAATGCTTACATTTAGTTTTGAATGACTTATGATAAGAGGACCTTGTCTACTGAAAATTTCCAAGATAACTAAGAGAGCATTGTTGGAGTGTACTAGAGGATATTTGTGCCATGAAACCCAATAAAAATCATTGTGTTATTGTTTAATTTTTTCTAATGCACAAATAATATACATAAGACAATTATTCATATCTGCATTGATCACAATGAAATCTAAAATCCAAAATCTATCAAGATTATCCAAAAGACATAATTTACTCTCTCTTGAGTATCTTTTAATTATTCAAACCAAAAAAAAGGAATCAAAGGATATATATTAAATTAAATCAAATAAATATCTATAAATCTCAATAGAATAATGTAAATACAAATAAATATATTAATTGATGATCCCAAAGATGGTATATCTATTATATGTGTTGCATACTTCCATGGTGATAACTATGGACGATGGAAAAAAACATTGTCATATATATAATAAATCATGGATTTTTTTCTTATATTAAGATAATAACTCTTTATGAAATTCATGAAAAACCAATAACATAGTATTCGAAAAAATAAGTTGATAAAAACAACAACTCAATAAAATGATATAATTTGTGGACATAGTCTGGATATATTCAATTGAGTATCCCAATGTTCTATTGATAATGAAATTTGGAAGAAAATTTCTACTATATATGAAGGAACTGAAAATTTTAGATCTAAGGTATTCTAATTCAAGACTAAAATTTTAAATCAACAGAATGTATGATGGTGAAAGAATTATTCAAAACAATGGTAAGTTAACTAAACTATTCAATGATATTTCTACTTTGTGAAATCCAGTTACTCAATCAGACCATGAACTAAAAGTAATAAGAGTACTACCCTCAAAATGGATTGGGATATCTGTAGTAACATGGAAATCTTCACCAGCAGAAATTTTAACGATTAATGAATTCATTATAGTTATGATGATGTATAAAGTATAAATGATATTTGAGGTTAAACATCATAATATGGGGAAAAGGGAAAACACTTCTCTGAAATTTATATCATTTGCATGAATTTAAATTGAGAGAAGATGTCAAAATCTCAAAATATTTAAATAATTTATATTCTAAAGAGGAAATGGCTCAGTTAACTATGAAATTTAACAAATTATATAAAAATAAGATTGTATTAAAAAAACCATTCAATAAATATGATGAATGATATGAAAATGTAAGATACAATGAATGGAATAAAATGGGTCATATCATAAAAAATCTCTCCCAACATAAAGAAGTAAGAAATAATATAGAAATGATAAATGAAAAACAATCTAATTATGAGCATAAAAGAAAAATTTCCATGACGGCTAGTTGGAGTGTGTCTGAAGACCGCAAATGATCTTCCAAATCTAATTCTGAAAAAAGCCACAAAATCTGAAAGAAAAAATTTGCTTCATGAATAAAGATAAAAATGATGTACAAACATATTAATCATTTTCTTCTGATTCTGAGAGTTTCTTAGATAGAAAACTATAAAACTATTGCATGATTCTTGAATAAAAAAAATATGTTTCTCTTATAAAAACTAATATTTCATTAAAAAGATTTAATAATTTTTTTTACTTGATAAAGATTCAATTATAAAATAAAATCAACTATTTATAGAAAAATGTAATACATATACAAAAAATTGTACTATACATGAAAATAATAAAACAATTTCCAAATGAAGTAGAATCATTCAAAAACTTTATTAGTATGTTAACCAATGGAGAAAAAAAATGTGATTCATGGAAAAAATTTAAAAATAAAAAAATATTTAATAAAAATAAAGGGATAAAAAAATGTTCAAAAATTATTTTGTATCATGTTCTAAAAAATATAGCTATTTTTATTATGGAATGAAGGGAAATTATTATAACAAATATTATTTATGAATTCCAAAGATAAGTGGAATTAAAAATGAAATTTTTTCCAAAAACATGTCTAAAACTAGTAATTTATATTTTGGAAAAATTAGAAAAATAGGGATTCCTAGATCCAATATTTTAGACATATATAGCCCCATTAAAATATGGGTTCCAAATAAAACTCATTTTTAAATATTGTTGTAGGAAGACAACCAAATGAACATAAATTAAATTTGGTATATGGATATTTTCTTCTAAAGACATATGAGTGGATACAATTCCATATACCATACTCTTACAGAAATGGATGGTGGACTAGTCACTTTTTGACAAAATGTAAATTAAAATATAATTTTAGTTGGATCAGTTGGAGATCCCAATTCAATATCAATCAAAAACATATCGTATGTACATGGGATGAAGCATAACATAAATTGTGTTTCTCAAAATTGTGATGATGGCTTTAGTGTTCATTTCTCAATTAATTATTACTCATTTTTCAATGATATATTTTTTAATTAAGATAATTTATAACTAAAAAGCCGACATCATGGATCTTCATTCCTTGTGTAAAGAAAGAGTGAATTATATAATTGGTGATACAAATGGGTCATATATCTGGAAAAGAAGACCTAGACACATTAATATTTTAAATTTACATAAATTATATAAGAAGAATTTAGTTTCATATTTTCATGGTCTTATATTTTGTAATGAAATATTTTTTATGCATTTAAAATTGTAAAACAACATAACTCATCATTCTAAACAATAAAAAAAGTTGTTAAATCAAAACCACTAGAACATATCAACATTAATTCTTTTCGACCATCAAGGGTAGAATCATTGGATAGAATTTTTTATGTATATGTTTTACTTTATGTTTTTTTTATTTTTAATTAGGTTTACCGTTAAAACATAATAGTTAAGCTTTCACTATTTTTAAAATGTTTTTAATAATTACTCAAATAAATATTTTAATCTAGTTTCACTAAAAAGTGATCAGGGTGTAGAATTTGAGAACAAAAAATTTAATTCTTTTTCACAAAATTTTTTATTCAACACACCTTTTGGAACCTAAAATAACTAAAAAATGGAATTGTTGAAATAAGAAAAATAAATCTTCATGATATGGAAATAACTATGTTTAATGAATACAGAATCCCTACCTATTTTTTCAGAATAAAATCTAAGAACAGACTCATATATCCTGAATAAAGTTTTAATAATACCCCCTATCAAGAAGAACACTTATAAAATTATTAATGTCACAAAACATACATTAATGTAATTTAAATTGTTTGGTTGCAGGGAGTATATCTTGAAAATAAAGGAAACCTTGTTAAATACATTCCAAAGGATGATGAAGGAATCTTTCTCGGATGTTTTTTACATCTAAATCCTATATAGGGTATAATAAAAAACACAAGGATTGATGAATAATAAGTTCATTTGAATATTGATGAATTTGAGACTCTCTATAAAATGAATGATCAAACATATTAAATTATCCACTCATTTAACATCATGAGGAAAGAAACACACAATCTTGATTTTGAAAGTAAAAAAAATGATATCTAATCCATTTCAGAAGAACAAGAGATAGAAGAACCTGAAAGTGTGTTACCTAGATTTTCTAGAACCTTAAGGGATAATCCATTCCAAACAATTATATGAAACATATACATTGGATAATAAATTAGATGAATTGTAAGAAATTTTTCAGAATTGTTCTTATTTCTATCCCAATTTGAACTGAAAAAATCGAAGAATCATTACATGATGAAAATTAAATATTAATTGTGAAATAATAGATTAATAAATTCAAAATAATTAACCATTGGGAATTAGGTTGATAAACCATCCAATTATCTAGTGATAGGTACCAAATGGGTTTTTATAAATAAATAGGATGATTGACGGATCATTAACATAAATAAAGAAAGATGGGTATCTAAATGTTACAACCATGAATAATTGATAGATTATGATTAATTATTTTAACTTATTTATTGATTAGAGTAAAATATAATCCTTTTAGATAATTCATCGCTTATGGACATTAAATAATATTATATGAATTTAAATATTCATTTTGAAATGAATATTTATTGGATGAATTTTTTATTGAAAAAACACAAGGTTGTGAAAACCCAGATCTTCCACGTTCTATTTTTAATCATTTCAAATAACATTATGGCCTTAAATAAACAGCTAGGTCTTGGTATTAAGGATTGAGATCCTTTTTATTAGAAATGAATTTTCTTTGGGATTAGAATATCTTACTCCTTCTATGATTCTTTTTCACCAAAATATTATTAGTTAAATTTTATGTTGACTATTTTATTTTTGGATAAATAAATTGTAATTATTGTAATTATTTTTCACATATTATGAAAATATACTTTGAAATGATTATTATTGAGAAATTGAATTTTTATTAGGATTTCAAATTTATCAAAAATATAATTTAAATGTTTTAAAAAATAAAATAATATACTGATTTATTAAAAAATTTGGGTTAGAAAATTGTTAGAAATATACCACTCCCATGTGTGAAGATGTAAAAATTGATTTGGATGAAGCTAGAAAATCAATTTAAAACAATTTTTATAGTGGTATGGTTGGTTTTTTACTATATCTTACTGCATAAAGACCATATATATTGTTTTATTTATTTTTTGTGCGGTATTTGAGTAAAAACCCAAAATAATCCCATATTACAACAGTTAAATGAATTTTATGATATTTAAAAAGATATATTTCCAATACCTACTTTACCCATACTCATCCGGTTCTGATTTAATTTCATATTCAGATACTGATTTTGGAGAAATTGTGTTAGACAGAAAAATCACATAAGAAACCTATCACTTTTTTGGGAAATATTTAGTTTCATCATCAAGTAAGAAATAATGTTTAGTTTCTTTATCAACATCCAAATCAGAATACATATCTGGCAGAATATTTTGTGAACATGTTTTTTTTATGAACCATAACTTTTGAGAATTTGGATTTAAATTTAGTAATATACCTATTTTATGTGATAATACCAGTGCAATTATTATTTCCAAAAATACTATACGTAATTCTAGAACAAAGAATTTTGATATAAGGAATCATTTTATAATAGATGATGTTATTAAAAAGGATACATTTCTAGAATTTAAAAATACCAAATATCAACTTGCATATATTTTTACTAAACCTCCTCATGCTATAAGTCTTGATTTTTTTAAGGGGGATTTAGGGATATTTAATTTTAAATAATTTTTTTAAAATTTATTTAATAAATTTAGATATTGATAGTTTTATTTTATTCATTTATTATTTATTTACTTATTGTTTTAATAAAAAATTTATTTCTATTTTTTTAATATAACATCTTTTAAAAATGAAGAATTAAAGATTATACTTAGTAATTTTCTAGAGAAACCATAATGAATCACCAAACCCATCAGCAACCCCTTCCTATCTATACTCTCACACCAATCCTAAGATTTTTATCCACTTCCCCATCAACAGAACTTGTTTATCTTTTCCGGACCTAGAATCTAAATACATCAATAATCATATAATAAAAAATATCAGTGATAAAATATAGTGAAAAAAGATGAATTGAGAAACGTGTAACCTACAAAAATATTCTATAGGGAAACCAAATATATTTTTAGTGTCACAATCATAAAATTATTCTTATAAAAAAATTTCTATATTTTTATGTTCTAGAAACAAATTTTAATTAAGTAAAAACATATTGTTTTGGTATAGAAGTAAAATAGATCTTTATAAATTCTTATTTCAAATTCTATGACGCAAAGGATGTCATCATATCCAAGATAAATCATTAGGAATTTCCAATCTCATAATTGGATATTTAAAATGTTTTTAAGAGTCTCCATGAAGGATTTTTTCATTTTTATCTTCAATAAATTGGGAATCAAAAACATAATATATAGGATATTATATCTTTTTTCTTCATCTCGAACCAAATAATAAAAACATTTCTTAAGGATATTGACACTCAAAAAAAGGTTTTGGTCAAGTATTTTATGTCTTATATAATTCCAAGAACTCTTGAACTAGAATAGATTATTTATCCATATATGCATATAATGTTTTTGATGATGAGTGATGTCAACTTTAATTTCATTAAGTACATGTTATGATACATGCAACATTATTTCCAAGAGGTGTAAGAAATGTAATTTTATCCTTATGGAAGGATAGTTTCAATGATGATGCATTATAAAGGCCTAGCTAGATATGTAATGATAAATTCCAAATTTCATCATAGTGTCATTGTCAATGATAGATCTCTAAGGAGGATAAGATACTTGTTAATTGTAGTTAACTGAAAACTATTACCTATGGGTGCAAAAAACCAATATGTATCTAGTTAAGCTACTCAGGGAGAGAAAATAAATTTTGGTTCATTTTCAATAATCCAAATTCCTGGAAAGGAAGTTGAAGAATCATGAATTTATGATATAACACCACAATAGAGATGTTGAATCAGATATAATGTCTCAATCCAAGAGGTTGCAAAATATGTCCATCAATATATTGTATAAAATTATTAAAAACCAGTCGATGAGGTCCTTTTCATTCGGCCTCGAAATAGAGAAAAACCCAAAGTTTAGGAAATTATAATCCAAGCACTAGGATTTGTGGTTTCTGCAGCTGGTTGGGTTTCCTCACCAAACAATCTATCGGTCAACAGAGAAGAGAAATAGTCTCTAAATCATGATGAAATCGGATTCACTAAAAATTTATGGACGAAAAAGATCTATAATATTCTCAAGGTGATGGTAAAGCTCAATAAGTAGTGGATAACAATAAAAGGTTAGTCCATAATCAATCAATTTTGATTATAGAAGATTTTATGGATAAGGATCCCTTCAAACCAACTAAGATCATAGACATTGATGGGGATAAATTTTAATTCTATAGTGATACCAATAGAAAATCATTATACCTGGTTGATAAGGGAAAACCTAATCATATTTATGAAGCATAACCTTCTAATTATCTGAACCATTGAAGTTAATTACTTGTTGTTCAATTCAAATAATTAAGAATGAAAATAATTTTTTCGTAGTGAATTCAAGGGAGAAAGTAAATATTTGGAAATTTTAAGAAGTATATCGCTTCCCAGAGAGAAATCTAAATATTTTTGGGCTCAACTCCAAAATATTACATAAATTTTAGTATCAATAAGGGATATTGATTATTTTCAAAGATATATAGAAAATAAGTTTATAAATATTCAATCAAAACCTATTTAAACAATAGATTTTGGTTATTTGAAAAAGTATTTTAGGGACCAATTAGAATCTATAAGAAGTAGTTCCAGTCAGTCCAGAGCTTCTACATCATCACCTAAAACGTCTATAGATTTATTATAAGGTTTGAAGTTATTACTTCCATTATTTATAGTTTCAATGATAGACTTCATACTATTTGGTGTGATATTTCCCCAATCAATGTTCTATTGGAGAGTAAAAGATTCCTTACTGAGAAACTAACATTCGGATAGCCTTCCATTAAGACTTTTCCCAATCTATATGATGTAATGATATCTAAATTTTTTTACAAAGGAGTAAATTCATTAATTTTTTAGGGAAAATTTATTTTAAAGTGTGAATATCGATAAATATTAAAATCTTTTTATGAGGTAGTTGGATAACAATCTCACTAATTGTTTAAGGGAATATATGGAAGAATTGAAAAAATTTGTTCAAAGTGATCATGTTTCACTAGTATTTGAAACCTCCTTTGAACCAATCCATTCACCATTTTCCATTCCTTTTATTTAAACAATTCTCATATAATATAATTTTTTAAAATGACAAAAAAAAATTATCAATTACATTTTCCTATTATATTTGAGTTTATTTTATTTCTACTAATATCTATATCTAGAACACATATAACTTTGTCTTATACATAATCTAACATTAATTTATTATTATGTGATACAATAAATGTTTTTTAATTTATTTTCAAAAACATTCAATCTGATATCAATAAAAGGGGGAGAAAATTGGGAAAACATAACATTATTAACTCAATTACAAGTTTATGTACCAAAATAGTATTGTGATAACCGAAATTATATTAAGATAAATTATTTTTCCACTACCCTGATCACTAAATATTTTTAATTGAGATTTCATTTGTGTTTAAAATTCCTATATTTTCTGTAAATTATTTTATATATTTTTTTATCAAAAAAGGGTGAATTGTTGGGTATGAATTTTCAAAGTAATACTCTATAAATCTTACTGATTTTGAGGATCAAAAATATACATGCTTCTTTTACTATATAAATCAATGTCATTTTGTTTCAGGAATATATTTCCCAACAAGATTATAAGATTATCTTATCTACTTGTTACAATATTTTTTTATGTATATTGATTGGGTTTATAACATATTTTGGAAGCATTGTTTATACCCTATGTTTGTAAATCATAACCTGAGGAATAAACCTTATGTGTCAAATAGCATGTATGGATCATATACCCTCTATTTTCAAGAATGTATGTTTAAGAAACATAGAATCCAGATAGAACATTGCGTTTGACAAAAAGAAATGTATGGTTCAGGAACACTATGTTTGAAATCAACCTATGATTGAAGAAGAAAATTTATGGCACATAAACACTAATTATATAATCAAAAATACATTTTCAACCCTATGTTGGATTTTTTGTCATCTTTTAATGAAACCCAATGTTTAACTATTCAATAATGGTGATTTATTTAAGATTATTTTCCTTGATTTATATAACAAGAGTGAATATTGTTTAAGAGGCTATCACGATTGATTAGAAGTATCATATTCATCAAAGTTAATCATCAATGTTTCTATGGTAATTTATGACTCTCTTGAATGATTTCAATTTTAATAATTGAGATATATCGGGACATATTCTTAGATATAATCAAATGAAATAATTCTATTTGTTATATATATATGTGTCCATATTATTTTCACTATAAAAACATTTATGATATAAAAATGAATATTTGTGAATTTATTTTGATTTCAGAATGACTGAAACGATATAGAGAATCTATTTTTACTAAAGGTGATACACAATAACGATATATATATTTTTGCCTTATACTACTATAACTGTTATTGTATGCCTATTTTTACTCTTATTGTTGACCTTTCACAAACCAGGATCTCTTAAAAGATATCCTTACATGAATACGTCAATATTTAAAGAAAATTATCTATATTCTATTGATTTTTATTGAAAATATTATCTAAAACATGTGAGTTAAATTAGATAAAACTCTTTTGATTTTTGGTGTTTTAGCTACTCAGACTCATTAGTGGAAGAGTATCAGCATCTCAAACTAAGATGTGGAGAAACCGGTTCCCTATAAAAGAACCATATGGCCTTATTTATTCTTATTATAAAGATTCCAACTGATTTCATGCAGTTGTGAAGGTCTTATGATAATATGACATTGTCTACAAAAAATGACCAATCTCATAAATAGAGCCTTGGGGGAGTGGACTAGGATATCATCATTCCCCGAAACACTGTTAAAAACATTTTGTTTTTATTTATTGTTTATCCACTACTCAAATAATTTATAGAATATAACATTGCATATCATCATAAATCAAAAATAAATATGAAATTCAGAATATGTAAACATTATTTAAAATACACAATTCACCCCCACCCTCTTGTGTATCATGGTTATTATCCTTTCAATAATTTTCAGTAATGAAAATATTGACCTTCCATTTTATTTATTAATTTGGAAGGCAGTGTAAACTAGACACATCCTCTTCTCTTCCTTTTTTTCTAGAACCTTTACCAACCCCCTTTTTTCCATCGACAAGGAACCTGATCTTAGACCACCAATTTCTTATTCAGTAATCCCCAACAGAATGATGTGATTTGGTAAATCATGTCATAATTCATTCATATTATAATTATCCTAACATTTCCATTCTTGACTATAGAATGAAATATATTTCCAAATCAAGTTTTAGATTTGAACCTATCTACTTGAATTTGTTGACGCATAAAATTATATTGACTATGTGAGTAGAGATTTAGGTTCCTTTGGTCAAATTATAATAAAACACATCTTTAAAAAATTCATACCTTTCAAGTATAGCTTTCTCTTAATAGAAAATTTTCATGTTATATATCATTTGAATTCATTATGTGTCTCATGTCTCTTTTGAAATTGTACTCCATAGTAACCAACACGATTATAGAGACCTCCTGTTAATCATTCTAATGATTATCATTGTTAGAGAAAACCTTATGTTGAAAAGAATAAATAGTTGGTGTATCATGAAGTTTCCATTAAAATAAATATAATATTCCTTCATGTAAGAGAATGATTACAAAATTCATAACCAATTGAGGATGTTTCTACCATTATGTTTTTCTTTTTTAAGGTTCTTTCTTAATGCAAAAAATTATAATAATTACATTTATCTAAAATATTATCTTTTATCCTATGAGTATCTGGTTTTATAGTTAATCAACAAAAATCATTATGAAATGGGATGCCCCTAATATAATTAACACTTAAGATCAACATATTTTTTAGTATGAAAAGATCCATATTTCACCAAGAAGTGATAATACCTTGTAATTCCTCTTATCATATAGATATTTATATGGGGAATCATCCCAATCATTTCTTACGTGACACTTGGATAGTCAAGTGTAAAACTCTTTCATAATCCATCATATGGATGAACACAACTATAATCCTTTGGTAACCTAAACTTATTTGGTTCTCACAACGAATATAACTAAAAAATTAAAATCTATAGGAACACAGCATTGTAATGACCTACCAAGGAGAATTAAAGTATCATTAATCCCTGCTTTCCTTACACATGATAATCCAAGGGCACCCAAATTTAGCAGGAACAACCATATTGGATGATCAAGGTCTGAAAAGTTCCACTTTGGATAGAATATAAAAATTAGTATTTGAGTGTTATTTTAATCACCCCATCATATCTCATGTTATTACATTTAATGTATTCATCATTGTAGTAATATTTTGTAAAATCACATTCAATCCACCAACCAATATTTTCAACCCATATTGATTTGAGTCTCTTTACACAACCCATAGGTTTTTATTACACACACAAAAAATGACTTCACGAATATTTATACATATCGAAATAAATCATATCAATAAGGTGTATAAACTCAATATTTAAAGGTTTAAAATATATGAGATGGGTTTCACTATAAGAGTAATCCATAGAAACATAAAATCATCATAATTCACTATCCTAGACAAGGATTTGGGCACTATTTAAGTAGGCAGTCTTACCCCTAGCCATTCTACCAAGTGATACATTACTCAAGATAGAATATAATTCATCATAACTCTAACATCTAATATTTATACACTATATTAAAAAAATTATCTGAACCTAAAAACATCAATTTTAAACTGATTCCAAAAAAATATGTAATACAAAATTCATTATACATTCATTCATATAGTGTAATGCAAGTCACTATCCAAGAAGATGATTAAAATATTAAAATAAACCATAATTAATTCATCATCTAAATTGTTCGTTATAATAAATAAAATTGAAAATAACCCTTAAATAAATGAAAATTTAAAATATTTAAACATGTGTTAAACATCTATAAAACATTCATAAATAAAATCTAATTCCAAAATTTAAAAAGAAAATATTTAATATTATGGATATTCAATAATTTCGAATATAGAAATTTAATATTCATTCCAAAATGAATACACTCATATTCTTTGATATATGGAATTATAATTTAAAATATATGATATTTAATAGATTATAAAAAATTTAAAATCCAAATTTCTATTATTTAAATATTTTACATAATCTAAATATCATAGAGATAATAATTATTTACACATCCCCCACGTCATTCATCAAAACAATTTATTATTTTCCTTAAATAATATAAAAAATAATAACCCCTCAATTTGAATAATTTAAATTAATTAATTATGATCCATTCATAATTTAATATAAACACTTTAAATTTTAATTTATTTCATAATTTATAAACCTTTGGAAATTCTCATATTTAATTTCCAAAAAAACAAGTTAATTTAAATATCATAATTAATTATCATTTATTTTTTATGAGTTATTTTTAATAATTAAAATTTAGTATTTTATGAAATAAAATTAAAACGCATTTCTTAATAAATTTGGTAATTTTTTTAATTAATTTATTTCATTATAAAATTTTTATAAATTAAATATTGACAAAATACTTTTTTTACAAGATATATAATAATATTATATACCATGTAAATCATTTTATATGATAAAACATTATCATTGTTTTTTAAAAAAAATCAGATTACCCTTATAGAGAATCCATGTTTTAAATACGGTTATCCTCCATATACTATTACATAGTCACTATGTATAAGTGAAATTTGATTCTAGAGAAATCACATTAGGGATATAAATAGTTTTTCAGATACTATATATGGGTAAACCTCTTCTTGCTTCAAGGAAAGGAATGTGTTACCATTACGCAAGCCTTTTAATCTTGGTACGACCACTATATAATTCTAAAGAAACTTGTTGCAACAAGTTATTTCTTGTGAACCTAACATATACCATTTTTATGAAAGGGTAAACTAAAAAATCAATATTTTTTGTAAAGATAATAATTATATAACTTTATGTCATGCCATCATTATTTTTATATGAGCTTTAAAAAATAAACTACCTTTAAATGAACTACTTCATGTAATAGTAATTCCTTGGTTACAACTACATAGCCATAAGATAACCATGGATGATTTTATGTATCCACATGAATACAAGTAAATAATTTTTTACCTTTATGAAACCAATATTTTTAGAGTTAAATTCATAATTACCATTATTTTTACATTAAATTTAAGGGTAATACTTTTTTCTATAATTCCAAAATAATGAAAAATGATGCTCTGTTTTTGTTTCTTCTTCATTTCAACATACTTTTACATATATAAAAAACATTTCAATACTTTTATATTACCAAGGGGTTTCATGTGAGTATAAAAATGATCTTCAAAATAAGTAAAAGAAATTAAAACCATTGTATGAGGATATACCATACATATTAAATGAATTTTTGTACATAAATGGCGTGATGAAATAATATAAGACATATCATTCAATTAAGATGGTTATTATCCCCTTGATCATTGTTTGATTTTTTAAATGTATATTACTAAATGGGAAGACAAAAGGGACCCACCTATATAGTCTATGCATTATACAAAATGAATCTCTCATAATTTCATAGGGATTATGCTTCCTACACACTTTGATAGCACGTTGACATGATACAGAAGAAAAAATATATTTTTTTTGGTCTATGAGAGATTTGTAGAATCAAAAATCAATCACATATTTTATCATTGAATGTAATAGTTTTATATATGAAATAAATTATTTTCATTAATAATTTTCTCATTTCATCATATGTTACAATGTATGAATAAATATCATGGAAAATATATGGATTCTTCAGATTAATGCATAATGTCATATAAGATTTATCTTATGAAAATGATTCTGAATTAATGACATCTTAGGTGGAAGAATGCTTGAGTATCTAGACTGTACATCCAACATAGGAATTAAAGAATAACATACCTCTATATGCATGAAAATTAAAATTTTCATGGAATTTCCATTATTATATATATATGTTACGATTTATACAAGTACACACCATATGATTCTTATCCCATTCAAGGTTTTCATCAAAAAAATTAACTACATTTTATGAAAAAAAAATTAATGAAATCAAATTATTGTTTTATTTATAATGAAAATAAATTTTAATAATGTTGGGAATCCTCTGAAGGAAAATTATTTGATACTAATTTTTAATGAAAAAAATTTGGAAACCTGTCTTATACCTCCATTTTCAAACTATCAAGTTATATATTGACATTTAATGTGTTATTCAATAAATTTTCTGGTGTGTTATACTAGTATTTTTATCCCATTCCAATATATTATAGGTTATCATGCCATTAAGATGTTTTTGATGTTTTTTATCTCTTGGTTATGGTTTGGTGGTTGTTCAATTGGAGTTTCCTCACATAAACATAGAGGCATGGTAATGTTGGTCTTTTTGAATTTCCATTAATTCATTGTTGTTATTTATACTAGACATCAGCACTATATTATAGGATCTGGTTTCCTATTTTTTTATTAATTAATTAAACGTTTTGGGTTTACTTTTATTTTCTTTTTTTCGATTCCACTACTTATTTATTGTTATTGTTGGCTGAAATTTCTCCCATTGTGTAATTATTGATGACTAGGTGCATATCCCCAACTTGTGGAGGTTAGGAATGCCTTTAGGTCCTTTCCATATGATGGATTTCATAACTGGTTCATGGATTACCAAGGTTGATTCATGATAGAGAAAAAATAAATATTATGACATTTCATTATTTTGGTTTGTAACCACATGAGAATTATCTAAACATATCCCACGTGACTATCTAGATTGGTGTACAGTCGTAGGCCCACTCATCCGGAACCGAGTGAAGATTGATTTGATACTCAACCATAATTTTTAGAGTGATTACCACAAGGTTCATATGTTCCATATACACACACACACATTAAATAACCTATTTATTGGTTTAATATCTTAGAAATTACACATATTTTTATGTATCCAAATCTCCATGGTACAATATAGAAAAGATTGCGTTTTATAACAGTTTTGGAAACTCCTGAGTCAAAAAAATATGAGTTTGGGATAAGGATATAGACTCACTTATACCATAAAATTGATGAGTAATATAATAAAATAATCAAATTTAATGTAAACACCACGTAAAGGATACAAGTGATGAATATTAATACTATCTCAATCAATCAAAATTGAGATAAAAAGACCTGTATATTAATTCCTAGATTATATAAAAGTGATTGTATATACTGTGAAATAAATATGATGACCATAATCACTTATCAGATAACCATATTCATATATAAACTTTTACAAATTTTTTTTTAAACATCTGTATTAAATATATTACTCAATTATAATATTTTTCCTTCATCAAGTCTTATTAAATTTGGATTTCATGTTTCATACAAGTATTATGATGAATGGTCCAATTAATAATTAATAATTAAAATATAATCATTCATAAATAATCCAATACACTGAAATTTTGGGATTTTAATCACTCAATATATTTCATTTTCATTTCGGGAGTGATAAAGTTAGGGTTTTCGAAAAAGGAATCTTCGAAGAACCAGTTTTTCCTTGTTTATCAATCAAAAGGTGATATATAAATAAATTAATTTAATATATATAACACAATTTTAGGATCATTAAAACATCTTAAATAAATTATTATAACATTATATTTTCATTATATGATATTCATTAATCATTCATCAAATATATATTATAGCATCATTCTCATATGTGGTAAAAAAATGTCAACTCAAGAGCATGTTATCATAATTTGATGAGAAAGGGAAAAAATTATATAATGTTAAAATAATTTTTAAAAGAGATTAAAAATGTAATAAAAATAATTTAAATTTATTAAATTCATTATTATAACCATCCATGAATGGCAGTGATTTCAAATGAATTTCAGCACTCGTGGAGGTGGTAGTATGCATGTTCACATGATTAACGTTTACACATCAAAATGAATGGGATGAAGCAAATTTATATTATAAATTATAATTATATAATCAAAATTAATAAAAATAAAAATTTTTAATTCATAAAATCCATCCTTTTTATTAACCTAGAGAGGTGTCTATGCAAAATAGACAACATTGTCTAATGGTAGCAGTAGTCTACACATACGCATGAGTCACGTTGTTTTTATTTTATTATTAAGTTTAAACGATTGAATAATAGTTATCTTATTGATGTAATAAAATATAATTATATTAATAAAACCAATTTTATTATACTATGGTTGATAAAAAAATTTTGTAGAGTAAGATTAAGAATAAAAGGATAAGGAGTAAGAAATACTCAGGTTGAGAAATTAAGATTTACCTTTGAAATCACCATTGAAATAGAGACCTTAGGATATATAATTGAGATGGAGGGCTTATGAAAATAATATAGGAATATAGAATAATCACAATAACATTTTTCAGGATTAATGTTTTATTGATTTTTGTATAATGATGTTGTTTAAGTGAACCCCTTTATAAGTGATGAAAATCAAATTTTTTGTAAATATCCCTTACTTTTCAATGATTCCATGAAACTATTCATATATAAATGCTTCCAAAGTGGGAAATAATGAGTTTTTAGATTCGATGAGTTCTATAAATCTAGTAAGATTATTTTTTACAATATTTTCTAACATTTTTTTAATCCATTTACTCATATATTTTTCACTTTTTCCACGTTTGATTTTAACCATAGTAATTAATATATAACTAAGTAATTTACTTCTAAAGGATAAAAATAAAATCAGTCATATCACAAAATTTGAAAAATATTATTATAAAAATGAGATATATTTTATCAAATAAAACTTCTATTTTGATGACATGTTAATTTTAACAATCGTTCATGTGACACATAGAAAATGGTATTTAGAAAAAATAAATTTTTTTAGCTTAAATTTTTTATATATAATAACATTACAAATGTTTTAGACAATCAAATTATAAATTGGTTTATCATATAATTAATTTTTATTTCAAATAAATTAAAAACCAAATTTTTAAAAATTAATATAAAATTACTAAATATAGTTTCATTAATTGGAAAATAATACTTATGTTAATAAAATCATAAACCTAGATTTTATAAATTCATAATAGAATTTCGAAATATAAGGTTTTATACAATAAATACACATTTTATCTTGTAATATGATTCATATTTAGTTTAATTATACTTAATTATTTTTATATTCATAAATTATGGGGTTTTAGTAAAAACTGTATTTTTCACTATTAACCTAAAACTCAATTCATTTATGAAAAAATCTCAAAAATCACCCTAAACTAATTTTCACATGGTTAATTCCAAAATTAACTCCTTCTAATAAATAATAATTTTTTTATTTATAAATGTATTTTATACACATGTATAACGCCTCTTACTATTATAATATTATGTGCGTCGTGATATAATTTTAAGGATATAGTGTTTGTGTACTCTATTTGGGTATTAGCTATTACATTATCCCCTATAAATAATTTCACCCAATAAATTTGATATACTTCAACTCATAAATAAATTTGGGTAGTTTCTCATCATTTAAACTTCTTTCTCCCATGTTGTTTCCTCTAACTTTTTTTCTCCTAATCATATTTACCAGTCAAGTTGAATAATAATAAAACACTTTCTCTACATTTTCAATAATTTTGATAGAATAATAAATATAAAAGCTAATAGGTTCCAATTTTATTCCCTAAATGATAAATAACTTCATTGGGTTAATCAGGTATTTATTCAATATTAACATATTTTAAATTTTATAAACATTATAGAGGTTAGGTGTCATAGTGATACGGTAGGCTACAACTCCAATTATTTTCAAATTTTCAAAAGGATCAATGTACTTCGGATTTAGTTTAACCTTCTCTAAAAATACTTATAACTCCGTTATATGGAGAATCCATTAATAATAATTAATCAACATATTTTTATTCTAGATCCTTTCCCCAATTATAGAACTATATCTTATACATAATTTGTGTTTTCTTAATGTGATTCTCAATATTTCCCACTTTTTTGTTATCTCCTTAACAAATTCTAGCCCTAATAACTTCTTCTATGTAATGGCATCCTATTATGTTAGAGTGAAGCATATATTTCCATAAACGTATTTATATGGTTCCATATTTAAACATAAATGGAATTTATTATTATACAAATATTATAACAATGGTAGATATTGTTTCTATATAGCTGGAATGTCAAGAGAGTACAACATTAGCTTGTCTCTAAATGTATGAATGGAACATTTAGTGTGCCCATCAGTTTTAGGTTCATGGGTTGTTCATAAATGTATCTTATTGTTGAAATCCTTTAGAAGTAACTACCAAAATTTTTATGTGAACCATGGTTCAGGATCAGTTACAGTTGACAGAGTTTCACCATAAAGTATCACCAATTCATTGATTTATATTAATTTAGATGTTCAAGGTGTAATCCCTATATTACAGATATGAAAATTGAAAAACTTTTGAGGAGACCCACAATGACCATATGACTTATTCCATTTTGGAGTCTCCATGTGTCTTGTGACTATGTATATTGAAATATTTTACTACTTCCACATCGGTATATGGAATGATTCCATAACTTTTTTAGAATGTTTTATTTTAGACATTACCTAATTGAACACTGGTAATCTTGAACCATAGATCACAATTTCCCATTTCATTCTAGGCCATGAAATTTTTTATCTTAAATCCTTATACATCATTGTAATTCCAATGTGTATAATAAGAAGACAACTATGTGCTTCATAAAGTGATTCCCTTTCCAGATCATGTATGTGTGGAACACATTGTCTCATTCCAAACACAAACCCACCATATTCAAAGTTGATATTTGTTAATGTCCCATAATTCATGGATTTAAATCCCCATTTAAAACCCTTATCTTCAAATTGTAATTTATTTATCTTCTGTAGTAAACATCATTAATAAATCATTTTTAAAAGGAATGATATTTCCACTTTCATTAATTATTCCAATATCCACATTTACTAGATCCATGAATATAGGATCCTTATTTAACTTCATCTTGGTTAGGACTCCATGATCCTTCTTACATAATGCACAAAATACATTTTTTACATTGTTATGGTGATATTTTATCAAGAAATAATAGTCCTAGAGTAGTGTATAAATCTGCATTGATTCAGGTTGAGATCCTTTTATGTTAAAATTTATATCAATCTCCTATGATAATTATATATCTCACATGTCTCACTATATAGATAGTGTCACCATATCTTCAAAGTAAATATTACAGATTCCAATCAAGATCATGATTTGGATTGTAATATTCATGGATCTTAAACTAATTTGGTGCATAAGTAACCACTCTATTATTTTGAATTAGGATATAACTCATTATTTTGGTCAATTCATTATGATATATTACAAATCTTTATTTTTTATTGTAGATTAAATATCAATTAATTTTACCAATATAATTTTAGTTCCCTATATATTACATCAAATTCCTATGAATATGTGAATTATAACCCTTTATATATCAACGTGGTTAATAGGTTGGCTAATAAATAATATTTTTGAACAAATCATCAATAGAAACCTATTAATAATGGGAATCTATTTACCTAAGTTATATTTTTAGTGAATTTCATTATATGGTAACCTATATATTTAAATGAAAAGTACATATTACATCCATAAAGACATTATCTCTAAAAAATAAATATACGGATCTAAATCTCACACTTTTGGAATTTACCATTCAATTATTTTCCTCAATGGGTCATGAGAAAGATTCTCAAATGATTCTCATGTTCCTCATTGCTTTTAAAGTGTGTTAACATATCATAAATGAACACCATGAGGAAATGGTCTAGATAATCCTTGAAAACTCAGTTCATCATATCCAATCACATAGAGGATTATTATTTAACCCAAATTGAATATCTATAAACTCATAATGTCCATACCTTATAAAAATGTAATCTTTGATATATCATCATTATTTACCCTTGTTTGGTGATAACCAGAGTGGAGATGGTTCTTTGAAAAATATTGGTCTCCTGATATTTGATCAAATAAGTCATCAAATAATGATATTGGATACTTATTACTTATATTAATTTCATTTATTTATTTTTATTTGATTCAGAACATCATAGACCAGTACTTCTTGTTAATAAAAATGTTAGGATCTCTTTAAGGTGAAACCCAAGGGTCGATGAATCTGTCATCACACAAATACTATAGTTTTTTATTCACATCCATTAATTAAACTAGCGATTATCAATATAGAGTATTATATTGTTTTTCCATCTGGTATTAATTCAATAGAAAATTCAACTTCCCCTTCCATCATATGACCACAAAATTCGTCAAGAAACACATTAATATATTCATTTCACAGCAGGTACATCCTCTATTATTATGTTTTCTTTTCTAATATTATGTTTTCTATTAATATATTATTTTTCAATTTTATTAATATGTGATACGTGATATAGATCCAAGTATGACACATATAATGATTCATCACCTACAAATATAAATAACTCCACTTCCCATTTAAAAATATTAACCACATTCTATTGATAATGAATTTTGGAATTATATTTCATATGATAATACATATCTAGGTTTGAATCATACTCTACCATATG
Organism: Viscum album; assembly: GCA_963277665.1. Classification (NCBI taxonomy): domain Eukaryota; kingdom Viridiplantae; phylum Streptophyta; class Magnoliopsida; order Santalales; family Viscaceae; genus Viscum; species Viscum album. Next base: position 1,150,648,811 of record OY728148.1, read on the forward strand.
TATTATAATCATGTTTTTATATTGATCTTTTCTATTAATCATAATGGGGATTGAATCACAATCCCTCATTACCATAATATTTATAATGGTTGTCTTGATTGACAAATCATATCTTAGGGTTATTGGTTATGATTCAATATTATCTATAAATAAGAATGATATAAAAGTGTTTGATGGCCAAAATTATAAAAACATATTGTCTAGAATTGAGATTATGATCAACATCCATGAAATTAGATACTTAGAAACATGAACATTATCATTGGTTAATGAATATTATTTTCCATTCCCCATTTAATTTTCAGAAAAATATACATTGATAGAATAGTGAGGAATATAATTAGAAGTATAATAATAATATAATTCATGATGATTTAATAAAATATGGAATTATTTTTTGTCATTACATTCAAATCCTCAACCAAGACATCATTTTTTACATAAAGGTCAGAAATAGTATATCATTGTTTTCATTAAGACCACAGCTAAGATATCATTCTTCTATTAGGTTTGAATTCACTAAATTCCCAAACCATTTGTCTCATTAGACCAACAAATTAATCGAGAGACTATATAATTATGGGAACCACCTATCACTTCTTTATGTCTAATGAATTAACCATATAATGATATTAATATATATATCATGAGTATTTAAAAAAAATTCATAAATATTTATATAATAATAAAGCATATGAAACATACATTCTTTTCCCCATGGTAATAGAATGAATAATAGGATCATAACACATCCATATAAGGAAGGAGGATAGTTAAACAATACAAAACAAGAAATTCCCTAATGAAAATCACCCATAATTATAAATTAGTATTAAATAGTTATCCTTATATAATTATGATATATATATTGATTATAATTATTATTGAAATATCCATGGAATAATGTATATATATGGGTGAATACCAAACAATAGGAACATTCACATTCCAATGGAATGTACCCTTAACAAAGTAATCAATATAAGGCAGTAGTGAAGGTTATTATCAAAGTGATGGGTTATTAATAAAATTTAGTAATGGGTTTAAGTAGTTTTTAATTCTAGGATATCATAAAATTTGTATGAAAATCCTTCATTATATATTGTATGAGTGTGTGAATAAACCAAATCAAATCCCTCGACAGTTTCTAGATAGGTGTACAGTCTTAGGCCTACTCATCATGCACTGCGTGATTATTGAGCTAATAATGAACCACACTTGATTATATTTGTTACCCCTTGGTTTATATATTATATGTTCACATCCAGTTTATAATATCCATTCATGGATATATTATCTAAGAAACTGCACACTTCTACTTTACGATAACATTTGGATACGACTATGGAAAACAATGAGTTTTATTATTATTTTGGTAACTCATTAATTAAAATAATATTAGTGGTGGATAATATTATATAATCATAAATCCATTTAAATTCATTTATTGTATGATAAAATTTAATCCAACTCACTGTATACACCACATAGGGAAACAAGTGGTGAATATAATTCATATCCCAACAAATCAAAATTGATATGGAAAAGCCTTTCCTTAATTCCTGAAATCAAAAAAAGCAGTTGAATATCCTATATAATGAAAATAAATATCTTTATAACTTAATATATAACCATATTCAAAAATAAAACCTTGTATACAACAATTTTATAATCATCTATTACAATTATATTACCCGGTAATTTTTTACAAACAAACTCAAGTCTTAGGAAATATGGATTGTTTATTTTGTACAAGTATCATGATGATGGTGTTGATTCTTACTTATTGGTTCAAATTAAATAAATACCATATTATCCAAGATACTATGATTTTTTATTTTAAATGATTCATCATATACTATTTTCATTTGTTGAATGATAATGGCAATGTTTGTGAAAATGTAAATTTTGATGAACTAGTTTTGTCATGTTTAAGGATCAAAATGTAAAAGATTAAAAATTTTATTACCTATATTTAAAACCATTAGAAAATAATTAAAATATGTTTAATACATTAATGTTTATATAAATTATATAGAATCATAGTAATTTCAAAAAGGTAATTTAACTTAAATTAATTATTTATTAAAACCTATTATGATGTGTAGTGATTAATAATTATATTAATTATTCATAGAGATGGTAGTCTGCATGTTACCATGACTAACATTTATATTTATCAATGAATGGGGTCAAATAATGGTATGAGATAAATTATAATTTATTAATAAAAATTATTAACATTTAAAAATATTTAATAATCAAATACATACTTTTTTATAACCCAGTTATGTGGTGATATTAACCAAACACGTCACCTCATGGTGGCGGTAGTCGCATATACGCACAATCGATATTATTTTCTCCCCTGAGTAGATCAAAATGATTGATTAATTTTTATAAATTAATATAATGAAACAGAATTATATGTATAATACTTATTTCATTATATTATGGTTGAGATAAAAAAATAAAATGATTAATATTATGAAGAAAATGTTATGGAGTATGAAATACACATGTTGAGAACTCAATATTTCTCTTAGAAATCATTGTGGAAATGGAGGCCTTAAGAAATATAATGGATACCAGTGATTATAAAAATGAGATAAGTTTATAGTTGGATCAAAATTTAAAATTTTTAGAATGAAATTATGAAGTATTTTTTTATAATAAAGTGTTATAATTGGTCCCCTTTTCTAAATGAAGAAAATTGAATTTTTGTAAACATGTGTTACTTTTTGAATGATGGGATTACTCTATTTATAGATCATGGGATATGAAGTGGAAAATAATGATTTTTTTGTGAAATAAGGTCAATAAATCTTATACCATTAATTATTTAAATTTTATAACATATTTCAATCCATTTAATCATTGATTATTCACTTATACTATGTTTTGTTTTTACCATTGTATTTAATTTTTCCCTATGTAGTTTTGTTTTAATAGATAAAAATAAATTGGGACTCATTAAATAATTTGGACCTAATGATTATAAATATGAGATAATGTTTATCAAACCATACTTATTTGTGCAATAGAAATTAATTTTTACATTAGCTTAACTCATACGTAAAAACCTATTTTTTAAGATATTGTATTTTTATGGTATAAATTTATGTGTGTGATAAAATTATCAATATTTGGGATATTAATAATATAAATTTAATTATTATAATATTTATTTGGTTTTAATTGTATTAAAATAGCAATTTTTTCATATAGTATATTAATTAAAAACACACTACAAATAGTTTCTATTATATGAATGTATTGATAATTCTTATAAAATGAAAATTATAGGTTTTATAAATTCATAACAGTATTTTATTAAAATAGATAATATTAATCATTAAATTAATATTCGATCATGGAAAATATTTTAAAATATTTAGTTATATATAATATTTGGTATATTCATAAACATTGTGGTTTCAGTTCAGAATTCATTTTCACTATTCAAATATAAATCAATTATTTTAGTAATTTATTTAAAAAATCAACCTAAGATAATTATATCATTGTGATTTTGAAATTTATATTCCTTTTATCTAATATAAATTATATGGTTTATATATTTCTCTAATAAAAATCAATAAAGGTTTCATATATTGTGATAGAGAGTGCATTGTGAGATAATTTTCAAGATATAGTGTTTACCATCTCCAATTGGGTCTCGGGTATTAAAAAAATGGTTCTACATAGCACTTGAAAATGGTATAATTATAGTTAGATATGGATGTCTATAATTTTGTAGGTTTCATTATGTGAGTTTGGATAGAAGATGTTACAATATATTTTTCAATTTTTATTCAATTTGTATACTAGCCAATGTGTTATTTGTTAATATAAAATGATTCCATGTTTTACTATTTCTACCAAATAATGTTTTTATGAATATTGTAGATATTTTAATATATTTTTTATAGAATATGGTATCCCATATGTCTCCATTTAAATCAACATGAATTTTTCGTACATACTATATATGGACTACTCTTGTAAAATTGTTTGTATATTACAGCATTTCCCCCTATATTTAGTTTGATTACATAGTCATTACATGAATATTTATAACTTCCCTAATTATCAGTGGCCTCATCAATATTGGAAGGAATTCCTAAGGTCATGTGAGTACCCCTTCCCAAGTGTTGTTTAGAAAATCCTAGTCGAGGCATTAGAATTGGGTTAATACATTTCATAATGGTAAGTGGATATTTTTACAACACACATTGGTTATGTATTAAATATTAAGACTCAACCCATTATCTTTCCATAATTGGTATGATTTAGATGGCATATAAAGCACCCAAATGTTTGATGATTGTTATTTATTTCATTTATTTACAACTTCCATTGAACATTGTACATTCATATTCATTTATACTGGTAATTATAAAGGGAAATATTGCTTGTATCCTTCTATATTTTGAGCTCACACACTATACACACACCATTGTGTATATAAAAACAATATGTTTTACTGTAGGTTCTAGTAAAGGGATATGGTACATCTAGATGAGATTAAGACACTAATTGAGGATATATAAATTTGTTTGAGGTGAGACATAGGACTACAAATGGATATATATATTTCATTAAATTTAATCTTTTCCCTAAATTATTTATATATGATCAACCTTTTATAAGATCATTGTTGTGATATATTGTTGGATGAAATAAATTAATATCATCCATCATGACATGTTTAATGCATCTTTATATTGATTTTCTTCTTCTATAAAACCATTAGCGCACAATAATTTATGCTATTTATAGATGTTATTTTATTTGCCAATTAATACATATAATAATATATATGTTACAGTTTCCCACATGGTTTCACCAAACCATCACTACTATTTAGTATCCTATGTTATAAGGGAAGAAATTCTCTAAGGCGACATGGAATAAAGACTTGGTTTGTGGGTGATATTACCTCAATGAAAAGATCTCAAAGTGTTAGAAAATATTTTTTGTTTATGTTACTACATGGGATATGGTATACAGTTATAGTACTATGAGGAGGGTGTTTCATCTATGACCCTAAAGGTTTGGTGATTTTTTCATTTAGTTTGTTCTATGGTAAAGTTTACTTTCTATATATTGAAGCCAATATCATCCTCAATAGTCTTGAATTATTCTACATAAAATCATTTTTTTGGTTGTGGTGGATATCGACTTTAATGTTATATCTAACTCCCTAAAAGGTCATTAACATAACTCCATGGATTATCTGGTACATGATTCGTATATTAAATCCACATATCATGAGAATGAATGAACTTATCTATACATGGTGTTAAGGTAATAGGGTTACTGATTTTCTTGCTTCAAGAGCTACCCAAGAGATTCAACCTCGTCACTCTTCAGGACAATGAGTACCTTCCCCTTGGATGTGTTATTCTTATTGTCAGGGATGCTCTTAGGTTACACTACTATAAGCCCCATTTAACACTGGAGTCCCCCTTGTCCTTATACCCTCTCCCACTCTTTAATAAAATATTTTATCTTATGTTAACCCAGATATGTGCCCAGATTTCAAAATATTTGGTTGAAATCAATGTTTCTGGGGAGTTTTTATTGAAATTATTACTTTCATTTATTTTTTCATGTTTATTTTTCATTTTATAATGTTCTTGATTATTGATTTGTGATTTTACTCTTGGAACAAGTTAGAAATATGTGTGAATTTTAGTTAAATATTATAAATATAAGATTAAATCAAATTTTCATTCTTGTATGTGACTATGAGACTGATTCCAATGAAATAAAATTTTATCTAGATATTTAATTTGTTTAAAATATTACTTATATAGGGTTTTTTAGATATCTTCTTTGTTGTTCTCTAATTATCATAACCATGTACTGAATGGTTTCAAGATTAAAATCACTTTATAGTGATATCATTATGATATACATTGTTTTCTATGATGATAAACATTGAGTTCGTGGTATGGGAATGAGGTTTCTTGATATAATAAAATCCTTATATGGGGTAGTGTAACATGAGATTCAATGTGATATATGGTATTGAAAAGAGAAAAATAATCCATTTGATGTGGGTTACCCTGGCGTATTGTCCATATATTAAAAGATAAGGAAGGTGATAACGATACATGACTTCTGATATTGTTGACTCTGCAGTTTTTTCATAGGATTAGGTAACATTTCCTATGATACAATGGATAATATGTAAAATATGATGGTATATTAGACATAGGTGGTAAACCTCATTATGTGGGTATGTTTGGATATGGTAATCAGGGTATGATAATTGTTTTGATGGAATGACACATGAGTGACCTGAGGAAATGTGATTATGTTGTCATATATATTCATTTTTAATGCATTGAGAATTAAATCATATTTTGGGATTTATGTGATTGATTCATCATGATTTCTTATGATGTAAATTCACTCAATCTGTGGTATAAGATCCATAATTTAATGATTTGACATTATTTAGGGTATCACCAGTGTGTATTCCATTATTAAAATGGGATTCAATTGACACTGGATGAATTTTTGATCTATTTTGATTGTAATTATATAATTCCTCACATATCATAGGGATATGAAAGTGAGGGTTTCTGTAACATGTGTTGTATTAAGGGATTGTATATCCTAAACTCAGGTATAGAATGGTGATCATAGTGATTACTTATGAATGAACATAATTTAATAATATACAATACTTATTGAGTTTAGGATAATGGACAATGTCAATGAATGTGATATCATGTATGAATCTTTAAATTCCCCAATTTTGTGGTGCAAGGTGATTCCATTTAAATGGAATTCAATTAGTGATCACAATTTTGGTGTAATTATGCATGGTGAAATTTTTTGATACGACATAACAATGTTGAGAAATATATATAAGAATTAATATTTTAAATGATATCATACTTTAATGATACAAAGTAAAACTCTTGGAAATAACTGATATAAAATTGTCACTGGGAACTGATGGATTATAGTATGGACGATGAGGGTGATTTGGTTACCACAATGTAGTTATAAAATGACTATGTGGTTATTGAAATTGTAGAAAGAATAAAATGTTCTCCTTTAACTACTAGAATTCAAGGTATTTGCGACGGGTTATTTGTGACAGGATCCCATCACAAATAAGTCTCCGATTATATACATATTTATATATAAGTTCTTTTGCGACGGGCCTGTCGCAAATAATCTTTTGTGACGGGCCTGTAATCCCATCGCAAATGCTTTTTGAAAATTTTTATTTAGATTATTTGTGACGGGCCTATCGCAAATAGTATTTGTGACGGGCCCCTAGTCCCATCGCAAATACCTTTATTAAGAAATAATTATTTAGACTATTTGGGACGGGATCCCATCCAACAGATCCCATCGCGAATAATAAATAAATTTTAAAAAAATAAATTTAATAAAAATATGATTATTGAAAATTTAATTTTAATATTATTAAATTAATAAAAAGAATTATTAAAATTCACAATATTCACAAAAAAATAAAAACAAATCATAAAATATTATTATGATTATTGTAAAATTAATTTTAATATTATTAAAATTTTAAAAAAAATATTAAAATTCTCAATATTCACAAAAAAAATATAAAAAAAATCATAAAATAATAATAATAATATTATCAGTAAAATAAAAAAATAAATAAAAATATAATACTGAAAAAATATATTTAATAAAATTATGATTAATGAAACAATAATATTAATATTATTTAAATAAAAAAATATTAAAAAATATTTAAATTCACAATATTCACATAAAAAATCATAAAATATTAAAAATTAAATTATGTAATAATCACACCGATATAAAAGACAGAAACCGCAAATAGTTCATATTACAAAAAATTTAAATTCAAATGTTTTTGACATAAAAAAATCACTCCGGGGTCGTCTTCGGGAGGAGGTGGCGGAGCTGAAGGAGTTGGTAGAGGAAACTCCATCCCTAAAATATGAGTTTGATGGCACATGTACTTCATCTGTTCGTGATTCTCCTACTGCGATCGACATGTCTCCTCTTGCTGCTGCTGCTGCTACTAACGCATCTCTTATTGTTGCTTCTGCAAACTCTCTATAAGGTCATTCTGAGCTCGGAACTACTCCTGATACTCTGAGCCAGAAAATGATGCCTCCCCACGAGATCCTCTCGATCTGGACGCCGACATCGTAGCATTACTATAATAAGTACCAGCAGTCACATGAGAGATGTTACCAACTGCTCATCCCTTCTCAAATCCATACTGAGTTTCCTGCATCAATGTCGCCTCGTTGAAATGGAGGGCACTTGTCTGATCAGTCGTCTCGTCCTGACACTCAGTATGTGTCTGAGATGTCACAACCTTATATGACTCCTTCAATACCAATTTAAAATTAAAATTGTGAAAATATTATATTCATTTAATTGTCAAACTGAAAAAATAAGACTTACCACAATCTGACGCTGAAGATCACCTATAATCTCTCTGGTGGCTTGATCACGATACATTCTCTGATAAACATCGTACTCTGTAATATCGGGATGCTCGACTGGCTATATGAATACAAAATAAATTGTTTATATTTGAAGTTATATAAAATATTAAAAAAATACTTACCAGATGCTCTCTATGCGTACTAAATGTAAGGCTACCAGCTCGATAGGTCACCTCCCGTCTCCCCCAGTTCTGCCGACCCAATGAAGACCTCCTCTGAAATCCACCACACAACCAGTTTGCACATACTCCATCCCAAACCTGAGATGAAATGTACTCTGGTCGGGGGGCGCTACACGACTCATCAAATATTGTCTCTCATGCTTTCTGAGTGGTCGTCATTCTCAAATTGTGCAAAACCTGAACCAAACACTCACGCATAGCTACCTCCCATGTTGTATGGATAGTGTCTTGCATGATATCCTCGACGGGATACCATAAATCCTAACAATAATTTATAATATCAAGTTATTAATAAAATATATTTCAAAATAAATATTATTTATTTACGTACCAGCCAATGATTGTACATGTCGAGCTATACATCAATGAGAATCTATTCCCATGTGGTTCATGGCTGAGAAAAAAAATTGCGCTAGATAGTACTCCCCTGTCCAAAAGATATATGTGCAAAACTATGAAAAAAGAATAAATAATCATACAATTAGTATATATATAAATAAATTAATGAAATCTAACTAAAATATAAAGGTTACCATACCTCCATGTGTGTGGATCAAAGCCAAGACGTGTACGTCGCTCAGGGATAGGGTCAGGAATCATCAGTCACGCAAGACCGCACCCCCTCTGCCTACCTCCCGAACCACTAGTAGGCTAAGGGTTAGATGATCCCACATCCTTATCATCCTAAGGTAGCTCAACCTCCTCTAACTCAAGCAATAGATCAGAGTCCATCTGAAACACAAAATTATTGTTGTTAGAAGATAGTTTAAAATTACTATTATATATATATATATATATTAGTTATGGTCACAACCAGAATTTAACTATTTCAATATTCACCTTCATCATCGTCTTCATATTTGACGATGTCAATGTCTTTATATTCCTCCCCGGCATCATCAATATCCATATAAGTTTCAATTTCATCCTCCCTTGTTATTTCAATTTCATTTTTAACATCATTATCATCTTCATCACCATGGACCCATAACTGTGGGGTGTCCTCATTGATATTCACACTTCTTTGTAAAAAAGATTGATTTTGAGTAGTCACTTGAAAAATTTCAATTTCTTCCACTTCAGTGGAACCAAATTATATTTTACTAAATTGATTTTCCTAAGATTTTATTTTTATTATCCTCCACCAATCACCCAGGTCTCTTGAAGTAGCATAGTACTTTTTTTAATAAACATGATGTGCATGTTGATCCACTAAAAATGGTTCATTTTCTGAAAGATGAATTTTATATTTAATATCGACGATTGCATGAGTCAGATTGTAAAGACCCGTAAATTTCAAGGAAATTTTTTTTTCTTAATTTTCTTTGGAATTTCACAAGAACGTAGTTTTTGACGGCGCCTGATTCCGAGGCCCGGTGTGCCCGGAATCAATTTCCGAAGTTTGGCTCGGGTACGTTCAGTGAACGGACGAGTGGATTTTTCTAACTTTTGAACCGGTGCCCGGAATCGAATTCAGAGGGCTCCGATAAAATCGCAGCGCCAGTATTCGCTTAGAAACGCCTCATCCGGAGTTGCGTTTGCTCGGGTGTGGTTTTTAATTTTCGGTCTTAAAGTTAAGAAATAAAATAATTTTGCTACAACTTTATTTTATTTCGCTTAAGCCACTTGGAAGCCACTTGAAGCCACTTAAAAGCGGATTGAACTGAGTTGAACTGGATAGAATGCTATCCAAAAATATCCTACCCCTTGGTAGGATATTTGTGAGGTGGGGCCCGCACGAGCTCCGCCGTTTCTTTCCGCTAAGAAACGCACCCGCAAAAACCCGCCTTAATGAAAGTCAACTGACGCGTTTCTTAAAATCTTAACAGACCATTTAATTGGGTTGTTTCTTTCGTAAATTAAATGACCTGTTTCTTTCGTTGAATTAATTCTACGAATTAATGGTTCGTTTCTTATCTTTTGAAATTCAAATGTTTAGTTGTGTTAATAAAATAAGGCTTAAGCTTATTTTATTTTGGGTTGAAACTTGTGGCGTGAAGAGGATTTGGAGGAAAGCGTTCTTCTTCGCCGAAGAATGCGAAGAACGCGAAGAACGCCGAACCTGCGGAGATCGACGACGCGAAGCCTTGTACCGCGACGCCAACTGATCTCCCTTCGCGATGCTTCTTCCGCGACGATCCAACCCCGCGACAGCCTTCGATCGACAACAACCAAGGTAGGGGGTTGCGCTTCTTTTTATTTTCTTTTTGGATTTCATCAACAACATGGATTTAATTATTATTAATTAAATCCGTATGTTCTTGGTCCTCGTAGATCGTCGACGCGACGCCCTTCCGCGTTGTGACGATCACCTCCTTCCGCGACGGTCAATTCCGTGACGACCTCGCATCCGACAGCGACGGCGAGGTAGGGATTTATTTTTTGGGAATTACCCCCCTTTTCTTTTTATATTCCCGTAATTGTTTCTTTAAAAAGTTAAAGAACTGGATTTGTGAACAATTTTAAAATTTATTAAAATTGTTGTTTCCGTTCAAATAAGAAACCCGTTTTTATGAGACATTTTTATTTCATAAAAAAATTGTTTCGGTTTTGTGTTCATGTGTTGAACTTTAATTTCTCCCGTTGTTTTTATCTAACATGGAGGGTGTGGGTCAAACGAACACGGCCCGGCAACCCTCCGCCGTTCTTCGTGTTTTGCGGATTTGGCGGGTGACGACGGAACGTGCCGCAACGGATGTTTGGTGATTCCGCAGTGAAGGACGAGTCCCGGGAGGAGCAGCGGCGCAGGCGGGAACAAAATCGGACCACCGGAGCGATCCCGGTGGCCCGCGGAACTCGCCGGCGGTGCGGGTCGCCGGCGCGGCGGCGCCCCGCCGCGACTCAGCGCGGCGGCGGCGGAACCCGCGGACCCGCGGCCGCGCGGGTCCGGTGCCCTCGGACGCGGCTGAAGCTGCGTCCTGACTCAGCGCGGCCCCACGCGGGGGGCCGCTGCACCACCAGGCCGCAGGGGCGGTGCCCCGCGGTGCCTTGGCCGTTCGGCCGCTCGGCCGAACCGGGCCTGGCCGGTCCGACCGGCCAGGCCGCGCCTTGGCCGGACCGGACCGGGTCGGACCGGGTGGCCCTGGGCCCGGACCCCCCGTCTTCGGACGGTTTTCGTTCAAACGCCCGTAACTTGAGCTACGGGCTTCCGAACGACGCGCCGTGAACGGCAACGCGATCCTTGGATCGAGACGGTCGTTTCGGTATACTATACTCAAGGTGCACCTTCCTTTTCGGGAGCCTACGTAGTTAAAACTCCGTAGTTAAGCGTGCTTGGCCTAGAGCAGTGATCAGGATGGGTGACCTCCTGGGAAGTTTCCCAGGGTGGGTGTGAGACGGAAAGGCCAATAACTAACAGACCGGGCGTCCGATTAACGCGCCGTCTGTTTCGTTGAATTCCTCTAAGTGAGACGGATCTTTTGGCATACTCCGCCCGAGGTTTGGACGCAGGTGGAGTACAGTCGGGTTGGTTTTGCCTTAAGAACCAATCGGGCCCCTGGGACGAAAAAGCCAATAACTCTCAGACCGGGCGTCCGATTGACGCGCCGTCTGCGACGTTGAGTTCCTGTTGTCGATACGGAACTTTTGGCGTCCTCCGCCTGAGAATTGGATGCAGATGGATAGTGGCCAGGTTGGATCGCACCGAAATCCAACCGGGCCCCTGGAACGGAAAAGCTGATATCTTTCAATCCAGCCGTCCGTTTAATGAACCGTCAGCGGCGTTGGTGATTACGTTGAGTAACGGTCCCTATGAGTATACCCTATGGGAGTTCTGGGTACAGTTGAGATACGTCCGGGATTGGTTTTGCTCACGAAACCAACCGGGCCCCTGGGACGAAAAGGCTAATAACTCACAGACCGGGCGTCCGATTGACGCGCCGTCTGTTGCATTGAGACCCCTATGACGAGGCGGTCCTTTGAGATACTTCTTCGTGGGACCTTGAGATACTTGGAGTATCGACCAGTAGCTCGTGGAGCGGACCCTCCCGGAGACGAGCGTGCAGAGTACGGAGATCGTGTAGCCTGCTGAGACCTGACGACTGCTTGACCGACTCGACTTGGAGTAGGTCGACTAGCCCAGTGGACGGAGTGCCCGGTATTTGGCGACAGACCCACGGCGGACGGAGCGCCCGGTATTTGGCCGCAAACCCACGGCACTCGACAGGAGGAGTACCTCTGTAGGCTATTGGGGGGAGCGCCCGGTATTTGGCGACAGACCCACAGTGGACGGAGCGCCCGGTAGTTGGCCGCAGACCCGCGGTACTCGATAGGAGGAGTACCTCAGCAGTCTTAGGTTAGTGAGCAGTACCTCGGAGTCGTGACAGGACCACTATACACTCTAGAGACGGAGCTCTTCAGTAGTTACAGTTTCGATAATGAAAATCCTGGTTTGAGCTGAGACTTTTGACCTTGTGTTTACCTCATGATTGAGATGGGTTACTTGATAACTTAGGTATATGTATGGGCATATACCTAAGTAGAGGTTATCTGTTGAGATCTTCTTTGTGGTTATCCTTGTTGGTTTTAGTGAGACCTTGAGGGTCTCGGGGTCCCTACTGAGTATCGTTATACTCACCCCTGCACGGGCTATGCCCGCACCTCGTTGTGTTGGTTGCAGACGATGGGAAGTGCTGACGGAGGCCGAGTGTTCGAAGACTGGACGGTACCCGGAGGTGGACTACTCGACGAGTCAGTACCCGGAGGTGGACTACACGACGAGCCAGTACCCGGAGGTGGACTGCACGACGTGACGACTCACAGAGGAGGTTGACGGACAAGAGCATGGAGGAGGCTATATGTACCTACCCTTCAGGTAGGATTCGTGGTGGACGATCCAGGAGCTGCGCCATCTGTACCTACCCTTCAGGTAGGATCCGAGGAGGACGACCCAGGAGCCACTTCCGTCCCTCTAGCTGTTGTCTTTATCTGTTTTACTTTGTTCAGTTGTAGTTGTACTTTCTTCTGGGTTTGTATTCTGGCCCATTTACTTTTCAGCACTTCTTTTTGTACTTAGTGTTTTACTTCCGCTTGTACTCTGTGGTGTTTTGTTACTTTTATAAAGGCAATTCCTTCCCAGTTATCGGGATTTATGCCTTTGGTGCTAGTCGCCATCCCCTGGCCTATGGAAGGCGGGCTTGGGGTAGTCACGGCACGGGCCCCGAGGACGGGTCGTGACAAATTGGTATCAAAGGTGGTTGGTTCTACCGCAGACTCTGATACTTCTTTCTGTGAAGCAATAGTGTTAAGGGTACCGAGTGTGGTTTTCAGTTCAGGGAGTCCAGTGTTGGTGCGGGCGGCCGACGTATCCATACACCAGGACCCTGGCAACTGATTTCCGACTTTGTGCACGAAAACACTGATTGCGTGTGTGTTTTCAAAGGTTTCCCCCCTTAAACCAGCTCAAACCAGGTCAGCTCACCAGGTATAATCGTTTGACCGTGTAACGTTGTTTCCTTCAGTATGCCTTTTCTCAGACGACCAACTAGAGCCCAGAGGGATGTGCGTGCTGACAGCCTGTCGAGTGACAAGGCTTCGGTACAGGGCCCTCTTGCATTTGAGGCACCAGCGGAGGCGCCAGCGGTACTACCATACGTTGGGCCACCGATGCCACTAGCCCCAGCAGTAGGCAATGCCCGCTACTTGAGCGCACTGCATGAGTTCCAGCGCCAGAGGCCACCCAGGTTCGGGGGAGAGACGGACCCGCAGGCGGCTGAGGATTGGCTGGAGGCTGTGGTGGGAGTCTTCAGGCTAGTGGGGATGCCATCGAACTTCATGGTGACCTTCACTGCCAGCCTTCTTCAGGCAGCAGCAGGCAGGTGGTGGAGCCACTTCTTCCAGTTTTGTGATGGGATGGATTTCACATGGGAAGACTTCGAGACCTTCTTCAAGGTGGAGTTTGTGCCAGTAGCTCTACACCCTGAGCGTGTTCAGGAGCTGTTGCCTTTGCTGCGTGTTTTTCGATCAGAAGCCGAGTCATCTGTGGGCAGTAGACAGATGATGCAGAGGTCCAGGAAGACCAGACCAGCAGTTGGGCGATCTCGGGTTTTAGGACCAGTGGTGCGGGGCACCCGGGGTGGGGTCAGATCCAGGCGTGCCAGAAGCAGACTGTGTTACTCGTGCGGTGGAAAGGGGCACCTGGCACGTGACTGTCCTACTCCTCGTACAGTTGATCCATAGGCTTTTGAGGAGCCACCGAGGCAGAGGCAGCGACGAATGCTTGAGCGACAGTAGAGCAGTGGACAAGGTAGTAGAGCTCCTGGAGCAGGTGGACAGGAGCGGAACTAGTGGATACGTCTCTTGTACTTCTAGTTCCATGTTGATGTTGTTTTTGTGTCTTTGTACCATGAGATGCAATAAAATAAAGACACTTATCTTATGATATTTGCTTTCCTGTCCTCTTTTGTGATGTTACTATGTGGTCCTGGTTAAAACTGTTGACTTGACCCTCACTTTCGAAATTCCTACTGGAGGAGACCCAGTGACCTCACACTGATGCCGACATTGTGACTCGACCCTTGGAGGCGAGAGTGACAGTTGGATCTCTTAGTAGTTACGTCGAGGCCTTACGACGTCATCCATGGTATGAATGCATCCTTCATGCCGGGATTGACTGTATTAGGCAACGAATGTGGTTCATCCAGGGGATGAGATCCGATTTCTCTTATCGGCAAAGAAGAAATCAAAGCAGCTCTTATGAGGCTAAAGGAGGTGCAGTTCATCCAGGAGCGGATGAAGACTGCACAGTGCAGTATGAAACAAGGAACCGGTGCCAATCTTAGAGACTCGGGCGTGATAAATGTTTCAAGAAGAGGTAGCTTTAAATAGAGATGAGCCTGCGAAGCGGCAGATGTGGAGGAAAAGCTAGGAGAGCAGCATGAGGTGGTGTACATCTTAACATGCTACAACCACCCGCCTTAGTTATTCCCGCCAGGCTCAGGGAGCTAGAGGGCTGAGGAAGAGTGCGGCTGCATGCGGTCAAGGAGTGTGACCCAATGGCTCTAGAAATGATTCAAGGGACAGTCTATGTCCACTACTAGCTGATGTAGTAACAGACGTCGATATGAATCATTCCTCGCTTCCACAAATCTTGTTCCAGACCTAGAGTTTCTGGTAAGTCGTGGACTTTACCCTCACATCTGGAGATACCTTGGGAGGAGACTCGATAATCACACTTACGCCGACGGTGTGGTCAGACCCTCGAGGCGAGAGTTCTGGTTGGAATCTCTTTGTGGCAGCGTCGAGGCCTTACGACGTTAGTTTGAGTATGGAATGGGCAATAACTGTTCATACTCAAATTGACGGTTTTAGGCAAATGTTGGGATGGGTTTTCCTTGGTCGGCGGAAAAGGAAACCCTAGGCAGTGCAGGGTAACTCTTGCACAGGAGGGTGCGACCGATCACTCTTGAGTCGGTCAACCTTACCCTCATAGCAGCAGTCGTTTTGAGTTTCAGTTCTAACAGAAATGGAGACCTCTGGAGTTCGAGGACGACGACCACGTCTTCTTACGGGTCTCACCTCGACGAGGTTTACGGAGATGTGGCCTGGGAGGAAAGTTATCTCCGAGGTTCAACGGGCCTTTATAGGTCCTCAGCTGGGTAGGCGAGGTGGTTTACCGCTTGTCCCATCCACTTCAGTTGCACTAGGTGCACGACGTTTCCACGTATCTCAGCGGAGGAGATACGTGCTCGACCCCTTCGCATATCATCGACCATGAGGAGCTAGACGGTGGCGATGAGTGTCTTATACGGAGGTTCCTGTGGAGATCGAGGATTGACAGGAGCGGATCCTAAGAGGATGGTCGATTCCTCTTGTGCATTTTCTTTGGCAGCGCGGGAACCTCCAGGTGAGCACATGGGAGCGGGAGGCTCAGATGCGTGCTCAGTACCACTTTGTTTCCCTAAGTTTGTGGTGAAGCATTACTGGGACGTAAAGACCTGTGGTGGGAGTAATGTAAAGACCCGTAAATTTCAAGGAAATTTTTTTTTCTTAATTTTCTTTGAAATTTTAATGAACGCAGTTTCTGACGGCGCCTGATTCCGAGGCCCGGTGTGCCCGGAATCAATTTCCGAAGTTTGGCTCGGGTACATTCAGTGAACGGACGAGCGGGTTTTTCTAACTTTTGAACTGGTGCCCGGAATCGAATTCTGCGGGCTCCGATGAAATCAAAGCGCCAGTATTCTCTTAGAAACGCCTCTTTCGGAGTTGCGTTTGCTCGGGTGTGGTTTTTAATTTTCGGGCTTAAAGTTAAGAAATAAAATAATTTTGCTACAACTTTATTTTATTTCGCTTAAGCCACTTGGAAGCCACTTGAAGCCACTTAAAGGCCGCTTGAACTGAGTTGAACTGGATAGGATTCTATCCAGAAATATCCTACCCCTTGGTAGGATATTTGTGAGGTGGGGTCCGCACGAGCCCCTCCGTTTCTTTCCGCTAAGAAACGCACCCATGAAAACCCGTCTTAATGAAAGTCAACTGACGCGTTTCTTAAAATCTTAACAGACCATTTAATTGGGCTGTTTCTTTTGTAAATTAAATGAGCTGTTTCTTTCGTTGAATTAATTCTACGAATTAATGGTTCGTTTCATATCTTTTGAAATTCAAATGGTTAGTTGTGAAAATAAAATAAGGCTTAAGCTTATTTTATTTTGGGTTGAAACTTGTGGCGTGGAGAGGATTTGGAGGAAAGCGTTCTTCTTCGGCGAAGAACGCGAAGAACGCGAAGAACGCCGAACCTGCGGAGATCGACGACGCGAAGCCTTGTACCGCAACGCCAACGGATCTCCCTTCGCGACGCTTCTTCCGCGACGATCCAACCCCGCGACAGCCTTCGATCGACAACAACCAAGGTAGGGGTTGCGCTTCTTTTTATTTTCTTTTTGGATTTCAACAACAACATGGATTTAATTATTATTAATTAAATCCGTATGTTCTTGGTCCTCGGAGATCGTCGACGCGACGGCCTTCTGCGGTGTGACGATCACCTCCTTCCGCGACGGTCAATTCTGCGACGACCTCGCATCCGACAGCGACGGCGAGGTAGGGATTTATTTTTTGGGAATTACCCCCCTTTTCTTTTTATATTCCCGTAATTGTTTCTTTAAAAAGTTAAAGAACTGGATTTGTGAACAATTTTAAAATTTATTAAAATTGTTGTTTCCGTTCAAATAAGGAACCCGTTTTTATGAAACAATTTTATTTCAAAAAAAAAATTGTTTCGGTTTTGCGTTCATGTGTTGAACTTTAATTTCTCCCATTGTTTTTATCTAACACGGAGGGTGCGGGTCAAACGAACACGGCCCGACAACCCTCCGCCGTTCTTCGTGTTTTTCAGATTTGGCGGGCGACGACGGAACGTGCCGCAACGGATGTTTGATGATTCCGCAGTGAAGGACGAGTCCCGGGAGGAGAAGCGGCGCAGGCGGGAACAAAATTGGACCACCAAAGCGATCCCGGTGGCCCGCGGAACTCGCCGGCGGCGGCACCCGCAGACCCGTGGCCGCGCGGGTCCGGAGCCCTCGGATGTGGCTGAAGCCGCGTCCCGACTCAGCGCGGCCCCACGCGGGGGGCCGCGGCACCACCAGGCCGCGGGGGCGGTGCCCCGCAGCGCCTTGGCCGTTCGGCCGCCCGGCCGAACCTGGCCGGGCCGGTCCGACCGGCCGGGCCGCGCCCTGGCCGGACCGGACCGGGTCGGCCGGGGCCCGGACCCCCGTCTTCGGACGGTTTTCGTTCAAACGCCCGTAACATGAGCTACGGGCCTCCGAACGACGCGCCGTCAACGGCAACACGATCCTTGGATCGAGACGGTCATTTCGGTATACTATACTCAAGGTGCACCTTCCTTTTCGGGAGCCTACGTAGTTAAAACTCCGTAGTTTAGTGTGCTTGGCCTAGAGCAGTGATCACGATGGGTGACCTCCTGGGAAGTTTCCCAGGGTGGGTGTGAGACAGAAAGGCCAATAACTAACAGACCGGGCGTCCGATTAACGCGCCATCTGTTTCGTTGAATTCCTCTATGTGAGACGGATCTTTTGGCATACTCCGCCCGGGGTTTGGACGCAGGTGGAGTACAGTCGGGTTGGTTTTGCCTTAAAAACCAACCGGGCCCCTAGGACGAAAAAGCAAATAACTCTCAGACCGGGCGTCCGATTGACGCGCCGTCTGCGAAATTGAGTTCCTGTTGTCGATACGAAACTTTTGGCATCCTCCGCCTGAGAATTGGATGCAGATGGATAGTGGCCAGGTTTGATCGCACCGAAATCCAACCGGGCCCCTGGAACGGAAAAGCTGATATCTTTCAAACCAGCCGTCCGTTTGACGAACCGTCAGCGGCGTTGGTGATTAAGTTGAGTAACGGTCCCTATGACTATACCCTATGGGAGTTCGTGGTACAGTTGAGATACGGCCGGGATTGGTTTTGCTCACGAAACCAACCGGGGCCCTGGGATGAAAAGGCTAATAACTCACAGACCGGGGGTCCGATTGACGCGCCGTCTGTTGCGTTGAGACCCCTATGACGAGGCGGTCCTTTGAGATACTTCTTCGTGGGACCTTGAGATACTTGGAGTATCGACCAGTAGCTCGTGGAGCGGACCCTCCCGGAGACGAGCGTGCGGAGTACGGAGATCGTGTAGCTTGCTGAGACCTGATGACTGCTTGACCGACTCGACATGGAGTAGGTCGACTAGCCCAGTGGACGGAGCGCCCGGTATTTGGCGACAGACCCACTGCGGACGGAGCGCCCGGTAGTTGGCCGCAAACCCGCGGTACTCGACAGGAGGAGTACCTCTGTAGGCTATTGCGGGGCGAGCCCGGTATTTGGCGACAGACCCACAGCGGACGGAGCGCCCGGTAGTTGGCCCCAGACCCGCGGTACTCGACAGGAGGAGTACCTCAGCAGTCTTAGGTTAGTGAGCAGTACCTCGGAGTCGTGACAGGACCACTGTACACTCTAGAGACGGAGCTCTTCAGTAGTTACGGTTTCGATAATGAAAATCCTGGTTTGAGCTGAGACTTTTGACCTTGTGTTTACCTCATGATTGAGATGGGTTACCTGATAACTTAGGTATATGTATGGGCATATACCAAAGTAGAGGTTATTTGTTGAGATCTTCTTTGTGGTTATCCTTGTTGGTTTTAGTGAGACCTTGAGGGTCTCAGAGTCCCTACTGAGTATCGTTATACTCACCCCTGCACGGGCTATGCCCGCACCTCGTTGTGTTGGTTGCAGACGATGGGCAGTGCTGACGGAGGCCGAGTGTTCGAAGACTGGACGGTACCCGGAGGTGGACTACTCGACGAGTCAGTACCCGGAGGTGGACTACACGACGAGCCAGTACCCGGAGGTGGACTGCACGACGTGACGACTCACAGAGGAGGTTGACAGACAAGAGCGTGGAGGAGGATATTTGTACCTACCCTTCAGGTAGGATTTGTGGTGGACGATCCAGGAGCTGCGCCATCTGTACCTACCCTTCAGGTAGGATCCGAGGAGGACAACCCAGGAGCCGCTTCCGTCCCTCCAGCTGTTGTCTTTTTCTGTTGTACTTTGTTCAGTTGTAGTTGTACTTTCTTCTGGGTTTGTATTCTGGCCCATTTACTTTTCAGCACTTCTTTTTGTACTTAGTGTTTTACTTCCGCTTGTACTCTGTGGTGTTTTGTTACTTTTATAAAGGCAATGCCTTCCCAGTTATCGGGATTTACGCCTTTGGTGCTAGTCGCCAGCCCCTGGCCTATGGAAGGCGGGCTTGGGGTAGTCACGGCACGGGCCCCGAGGACGGGTCGTGACACAGATGTACACGCAAGCTTCTATCAGTATCCAACCACCGAAAATTGAACATCATTATGTAAGTTTGTCCAAAGATAACATAGACCAAAAATTTCATCCAGAATTCCTTAAAAGTCAACTTCAGTTTCACTATGATGTGATCCTCTCAAACAAACTCCATTGTTCATTGTTTTTTTGATTCCCAATATGCACGTTTAAGAAATTGATAACAATTCACCACATATGCATTATAAGATTTAACCTTTTTGGATGGTGGGTTACCCAATATACATAGTCGCTTATCAATTTTACCAGCATGTTGAGAAACCTGAATATTTTTAATACAATTATCAATATAATAAATAGTAAACTGAATTGATATTAAATCATCAATAATTTATGTTACAATATTTTGAAACCATTGAGAAAAGTGTTTTTGTCTGCCTTCTTCAAGATAAACTGCAGTAATTTGTGGAACTTGTTTCTTGATATGATTATCATATAACCATCAATAAAATATGTTTACATACTTCAACAAAAATGATAAGATAAGTGATAGAAGCTCTCACAGTACAAATGTTGTCATTTCTTTACAGTTGAGGAGAACATATGTAAGTGCTCTGTGATGTTCATCATCTGAAAGCCATCGTTCTTGAACTCCACCGAAGCTATAATTTGGATGATTAAAACTGATAAATGATTGTCCATTTCATCATTAACATTTTCCTCATTCCGTCCCATGCAGTTTTTTTGAGGGATATTCAGATTCAAAATAGTTAGAGTAGAAAAAAGAAATTTCCTCTTGCAAATAAGCTTCACCAATTGAGCCTTCAACTGATGCTTTGTTACGTACTTTTTTCTTCAATTTCTGCATGAATCTCTCGAATGGAAACATCCACAGAAACTATATGGGACCCCCATATTTAGCTTCATATGGAAAATGTAATATCTGATTTTCCATTGAATCAAATCAAACAGGTGGAAAGATTTTTTCCAGTATACAAATAATTACAGCAACATCTTCTTCCAGTTTTCTTAGCTCATCGTAGTTAGTTTTCGCGGGACAAATGTCTCGAAAAAATATGATATGTCTGGTATCGAATCCCAAATCATAGAATTCCACAGACCTCTGAATCCAATCAGCATATGTCTTTCCATTATAACATGACAATTATGACTTTTTAATCCGGTAACATGACCATTCTTAACACATCTTCCCAAATTGGAAGCTTAGCCTTCTGGAAGTCTCAAATCTGAAATCCACTGACAAAAGAATAAATGAATCTCTTTGAAAAACTGCTTGAATAATGAAAGTAAATTTGGTAATTATTAGTATTTATTACTATTTATTGCTAATTATTACTAATTTAGAAATACTTAACTATACTTGGAAAAATGAAAATTACTTGAGTAGTGAAAGGAAATTTAGTCATCATCATTGTGGAGATAATTACAAATTTTCACTTCATTGTCTAAGCATTTTTCATTTACTAATTTAAATTAAATCTAATTATTACTAATAAAAAAATTATATTATCCATAATTATGGAAAAATAATATTAATAATATTAAAATAATAGGAAATTTATAAAATTTTAAAATTATCAATATTCACAACAAGCTTTTCTCTATTCATAACATGTTCAAATCTCAAAGGGTCACCAATTTTCAGGTCATGTGCAACAAAACATTTGCATCAGACATGTCCAATGTAAACTCTATAATTGTCCTTGCATGGTTGATCACCTCGCAAGTAGTGTTTCAATAGGACGACCAAAGTAATGTCGTTCTCATCTCTAAGAATCATCTCACTCCCTTTACATAGATCATTCTTCCTTAAAATTTTTATGGTCCATAAGTATCTTTTCCTTCAATATTCAAGGAAGAATGGTCTATGTAAAGGGTCATGTGAGATAATTCTTAAATATGAGAAGGACATGACTTGGGTTGTCCTATTGCAATGCTACATGCAAGGTGATCAACCAAGCAAGAACAATTATAGAGTTTACATTGGCCATGTGTGACACAAACGTTTTATTGCGCATGACCAGACAATTGGCGACACTTTGAGATTTGAACATATTAAGAAAAGAGTAAATCCTGTTGCGAATATTGATAATTTTAATATAATATAAAATTTTATTATTTTAATAATATTAATATTTTTTTTCATAAATAATAATAATATAATTTTTTATTAGTGAAAATTATATATTATTATAATTACTATTTACTAATATATATTATTAATTATTACTAATTATTACAATTTATTAATAATTATTCCTATTTATTCCTATTTATTACTAATTATTCCTAATTATTGCTAATTATTCCTAATTATTTATAATTATTCTTAATTATTGCTCTTTATTTCTAATTACTACTAATTAGTTCTATTTATTCATAATTATTCATAATTATTCATATTTATTGTTAATTATTGCTAATTATTGCTAATTATTGCTAATTATTGCCAATTATTCCTAATTATTGCTAATTATTGCAAATTATTCCAAATTATTAGTATTTATTAGTAATTATTACTTATTATTAGTATTTATTATTAATTATTACTAATTATAGTTAATTATTACTAATTACTGCTAATTATTCCTAATTATTGTAAATTATTCCTAATTATTGCTAATTATTCCTAATTATTACTAATTATTAGTATTTATTAGTATTTATTTATAATTATTACTAATTTTAGCTAATTATTATTAATTATTGCTAATTATTCCTAATTATTGCTAATTATTTCTAATTATTTCTAATTATTAATAAATATTACTAATTATTGCTAAATATTACTAATTATTAGTATTTCTTCCTAATTATTAGTAAATATTACTAATTATTAGTATTTATTCCCAATTATTACTAATTATTCGTAATTATCAGTAATTATTCATATTTATTACTAATTATTCCTAATTATTACTAATTATTCCGCATTATTACTAATTATTCCTATTTATTAATATTTATTGTTATTTATTACTAATTATTGATATTTATTACTAATTATTTCTAGTTATTGATAATTATTGCTAATTATTGCTAATTATTGCTATTTATTGATATTTATTTCTAATTATTGCAAATTATTGATAATTATTGCTAATTATTACTAATTATTGCTAATTATTACTAATTTTTCATAAGTATTACTATTTATTTCTATATATTGCTAAGTGTTCTTAATTGTACCTATTTATTGCTAATTATTAGTATTTTTTGCTAATTATTAGTATCTTTTGACAATTATTATTATTTATTAGTAGTTATTACCAATTATTAGTATTTATTACTTATTATTACAATTTATTACTAAATATTACAATTTATTACTAATTATTACAATTTATTCCACATTATTATTCATTATTGTTAATTATTAGTAATTATTACTGATTATTGGTAATTATTACTAATTATTGAAAATTATAACTAATTATTGCTAATTATTATTAATTATTTCTAATTATTCCTAATTACTTCTAATTATTACTAATTATTAGTAAGTATTACTAATTATATGTATTTATTCCTAATTATTACTAATTATTACAAATTATTACAAACTATTACAATTTATTATTAATTATTATTAATTATTCGTAATTATTACTAATTATTCATATTTGTTACTAATTATTGCTAATTATTGCTAATTATTGCTAATTATTACTAATTATAGCTAAGTATTTCTAATTATTCCTAATTATTCCTAATTATTACTAATTATTCCTAATTATTACAAATTATTCCTAATTATTTCTAATTATTCCTAATTATTAGAAATTATTTCTAATTATTAGTATTTATTGGTATTTATTAAAAAATATTCCAATTAATTACAATTTATTACAAATAATTACATCTTATTACTAATTATAACAATTTATTACTAATTATTATAATTTAATTACTAATTATTACAATTTGTTACTAATTATTATTAATTACTGCTAATATTTGTAAATTATTACTAATTATGGCTAATTATTCTTAATTATTGCTAATTATTGCTAATTATTAATATTTATACCTAATTATTCCTAATTATTACTAATTATTCCAAGTTATTCATAATTATTACTAATAGATCCTATTTATTTATTTTATTACCAATTATTATTGATTACTACAAATTAATTATATACAATAATAATTATAGTTAATAATTAAATAATTATTACTAATTTTTAAAAATTAAAACTAAAAATTTTAATTTACAAGTACAAATAAATACTAATGAAAAAGCAATTTAAATTTAATTTAATTACAACTAATCAACAATAAAAAAATTATCATAAAAAAGGAATTAAATAATAAATTTAAAATACATAAATACATTTAAGAATGATTTTCATTTGATGCAGACGGCTTCACAACTTCTTCGGGAACAAAAAAATAAACTTTAAAAAATTCTCTCTCTAAAATCCGAGTTTAGAGAGAAACAAGATCTGAAATTTGAGAGAAATGAGGGGAAAACATATGGGCGTATGTATAGGTTTGATTAGTTGCAACAAGATTATTTGCGACGGGATACTCATCACAAATAGTATCTTTTGTGATTGGACCCGTCACAAATACCTACGCCGTCATTAATTATTGTCGGCGATTAAAAAGTTTTTTGCGACGGGACCCGTCGCAAGTAGTCCTTGCCGACACACCTTTTGCGACGGGACGACAACCCATCACAAAAGGCTATAAACCGCCACTGGTTATTTGTGACGGTGCCCGTCACAAAATTTGTCTCGTCCCAAAAAGCTATAAACTGCGGCCGGTTATTTGCGACGGGCCCCGTCACAAATACTTAACTATTTGCAACGGTGGGATCCCATCGTCACAAATAACCTTCGCGCGGTTTGGCACGCTATCCGTGCCAAACTATTTGCGACCGGAGGCAAAATCTCATCGCAAATAGTGGGTTATTTGCCACGGGCATAATGACCCGTCACAAATAACCTCTTAGACGGACCTTTTGTGGTAAGATTTATTCCCATCACAAAAGGCCCGTTGCAAAAAGCCCTTTTCCCGTACTATTTTTTGAGTTCTGAGCAATTAGGTTTTGGTGAATGGGAAGCATAAAAGGATGAACATGGGATTCAATTGTACATAATATAGGAAAATTGATCAATGTGATTAGTAATGTATTAAGAAATGATCAATTACAATGAGATATAAACCTATGAATTTGGGATCATAGAGTTGGAAAATTTAGATTTTGGAACTAGTTGGAATCTGAGATTCATGTGGCAGAAAGTGAGACAATTAGACTTGGATGTTATCTTTTGGACTCTAATGTTATGATGGTAGATCATCGAAAGAATCAGATATCAGTCATGTAGAGAGCCATCATATCTATATTCCCTTGGCAGAGGCACATAGGATTGGTCACTTCAAATAAAAAAAATATTATGGGTATCATCATTCAAATAATAATATAGTATGGGAAGGATAATGATAATATAACTAGGATAGAAGAAATCATACAGTGTGGAGTACGCTATTGAGGGATCAAGGGAATGGTCTGTCATTTTCAGTATTTGTTGGGTATTCTTCATGGATAGAAATTGCGACATTCAGTGGCCTATTTATTTAGGTTACATAAGGATCATTAATCAAAGTGACCATCTTATGTTAGGTTTGATGAACTACCTAGTTTTGGGTAGTATTGTATTGCACTGTCAAGGTTAAAAGATTTGGTAACTAGTGGGGTGTGAAATCCATGATGTCGATTTGTTTAGAGAATATTGTATTATTTTGGGTGACATCAACACATTTTTAGTGGGAAATTATTCGTTGGATGGATCAAGTCTTCTAGAAGATGATAGTTTACGGGTATATATGTTCTCGGTGATTTTCATGTGGATTTTCAAGTGAGAAAAAATTGTGTGCTAACTATTGACTTCAACTCTTATTGTACGAAATTGATAATTAGAAACATCATTAATTTCACTAGGATTGGGAAAATATAATATAGTCGATGGATTTATTTTTCACTATAATGTACTGAGTGTCATATTTTAAATGTATTTGGTGATAGGTAATAGTAACAGGAGTGTTCTAAATGTGATTGGGCATGGTGACTATGGAATTAGTCAACAATATTATATAAAAAATTAGCAACAAAAGTGATATATCATGGTTAGGGGAATCTATATAATAAATGGTTTCTCTAGTTTTTTTTGTGGTACACCCAATGTCACGAGTATTCCTATGGTTAATAACATGTATTATAGCAGAATGATTGATGTAGATCCTGATAGGATACATGATAAATTTTATCAATGATATGAATTTGTGTGGTGGGGATTTCATAATGACTTATTTTCTCATTGGTCAATGGAATAATTAAATTAATAAACTCAAAGTTGAACTATAGATGTGATAATTTTGAAATTATGAGTTTCAATTTGAAATTTGAGTTGTTTTCTTGTTCTAATGATCAAAATAAATTAATAGAGTTGGAGATTTGGGTAGAAAAAAATCAAAATATTATTTAAGGGTGTTAATATGATTAAAAGTTTAAATAGGGTTTTTCTTGTGGCCAACATCTACCTAATATTATTAAACTAGGTTTTTGGAGTGGAAACCAGAAAGGGTGTAATTGTTTTGGCCACAATGAACCTTGTGGGTCATTGGTTGGATGTTGTAGCCGTGCCACGTTCTTGATAATCCATTGAGACAGTTTTTTAGAAGTATAATTATTTATAAATTATATCACCAATTAAATTCTATCGATGGTCGTATCCTCTAATGTTCAAAATTAGAGGGTAAACATATGCAACCTCCTCCCTTATCCCCATGGATCCCCCATCAATGTAGATAGATTTGGTATTATTTTCAAGGAAAATTGTGGTATTCAATACTCTTAATTCCCTTCCCTATAATCATACCCAATATTTGTAATATAATTTATTTACATTAGATACTTGATTTAAAATTTATTTAGAGTATATTTTAATTTTTTTTGTGATGGTACTATTATTGGTAGATACTAGTGGAGACTAGGAGAGTATGATTGCAACCATTTTGGTGCAATTTCATTAGATGAAATTCACTAAATTGGTTGTTCTTGGGTTTTCCAATATGTTGGTAGAATATTGATGAATTTTTGGTGTTTTATATTGTGAATTACTATGTCCATTAGTATATATGTATTGGGAAAGTGTCTCAGAACCATTTATTTACAATTAATCATTTATTTGATGTTTGATAAGTTTTTACCAAGATTATTCATAATTTAATGATTAGAGAATAAAGTGGAATTAATTATAGATTTTTATAGTTAATTTATATCGATATTCTATTCAATTTTGTGATCGTGGAATTTTAAATTTCATGTATAATCATGAATATATGGTTGAGTTTAGTTAAAAAGGTAGAAACTTTTATATATGGATGGTGGTAAAGAACATTACTATTTTTAATGAAATAAACATTTATTATGCGTTGTAAATGTAGGGGTTAGAAGGTTTGATCGACATGAAAATTGGATAAGGTAATTAATGAGGTTAAAGAAGAATTTTTTGGCCTAGTGGAGTCAGGTTGATGATCTAACATGTCATCATTTGTACTTTTAGTACTCCTCATCCATGTTTTAGGTATTCAACTTGTGTTATATACATTTGGGAACATTTTTGGTTATTCATATTTGGGTAATGGAATGAATATATTATTTA
Organism: Viscum album; assembly: GCA_963277665.1. NCBI lineage: Eukaryota > Viridiplantae > Streptophyta > Magnoliopsida > Santalales > Viscaceae > Viscum > Viscum album. Next base: position 1,150,676,949 of record OY728148.1, read on the forward strand.
GTCAGGTATAAAGTGTTTTTATGCACTATTGGGTGTGATAGGTTATGAGTGAGCATGAAAATGTGATTCTTTGGAAACTCAATAGAAATTCAGTTATCCTGGAAGGGTAAATGATGGGGTGTTTGTAGGTTATTGGGAATATAAACATTGTCTTAAAGGAATAGAAAAGGAAAATTACTATAAATTATGGATTGATAATTGAAAATAATAAACCACGTATCCTAATGGTTAGTGAACATGATGAATAATAGAGAGATATTGTAAATTTCACCCTATAATGTGTTACCTATAACAAGGAATAGATTGGATTGTGTAAATCACTTTGATCATTCATGAGTAATGAGTAAAACTTACCATGGGGTAGGGCAACATGTAGTGTGTATTATCATTAATGTAGTTAATTCATCTGGGAACGACAAACCTTAGGTATGAATGCCTGTATTGGTTTAATTATTTATAAATTTATGCAAGGGGACATGCTTCCCACCTTTGAAATGAGAGATGAGATTAGGGATGGGATGATTTTTTCACCTACACTAAAATGATACCACATACAATATGAGATATAACATATATATAGGTGATATAGTGATTCTATATTTCTCTAGGATGGAAGTTCTACCGGAACGTTCATTTTATGGGGATTTGGGATTGAACATTATGTAAATCTATTCATTTGACCTGAAAAATTCAATTGTTTGTTATTACAATTCACGGCTTACATGGGAAGTGGATTTGAAACTGATATAATTTACACTAGACTTGGAAAGAATATGTGATATTATTTTTGTCCATTTTTTATTTTATTTATAGTATTCTTCACTGTGTAAACGAATATATAAACATAAAATCCAGATATGATACTATGTCTATTCATTCATAATCATAATTAAGGGATGGGATGTTATTCCTATTAATTTATATAATGGATATAGGATGAGTTGATATTCATATCGTTTTTAATCTAGGTAATAGGATTAGATTTTATGCCCATACATTAATATATAATAGTATATCTTAGAATCAATATCAAAAAATTTATAGTTAATGGTTATATGTTATAACATATACATATCATGATATTTAATTTTCATACTGGTTGGGTGTCATCCCTATTTGGTCTCTTGTATGATTTTGAGGTATGGTTTAGTATCATTCAATTATTGGGAGATAGTCAATTATGAGGTGTGGATAATATGTTAACTCAGTGTTCATACAAATATTATAAATTGGTTGTGCATTATTCCATCTAATCCCTTTAGGTCAATGTATTTTCTTCTAGTCGGTGTAAATTTTTCCATCCCATAATGGGTCTATGTGAATTTATTAGAATCAACACCTACACTTGAAAAAGTGAGTACAGACGAACAATTAGGTTCTCCTTTTGAGCTCCTCATATTTCAATATATCTCATACATGTAATTTTATAATAACTTCAATTTCACTATCTAAATGCAAGGATATATATGGTGGTAATTATTAAGGACATCATCAGTAGTGACATACTATGTAATATGCTCACACCATGTATGAGCACCATGGTATATGTATAAAGCATATCATTGATAAGATCCTTTAGAAGCTAGCTTAAGTATATGTGGTGGTGTTGAAAGAGGTCATTGAGGTTATATAAATCATTCCAATGTGATACCATGTAATCTGGATGGAACTGTATAATGCTTAATTTTATTTTTTTAATTTGAACTTGATATTCATATTGTGGACATTTTTTGATGTATAACTATTTTACCTATAACAGTGTCATTTGTTATAGAATGGTGTATATTTATTTATATTTTATTACATCCATTGAACGAAAAATGTTTTACTATAATTAATTCTAATTAAAAAAAATTGATGTGTTTTTTATGATTATATGATATTCCATACAGTGAAAAATACTATTTGAATGCTTGATCTATCATCATCAGATCAATATTAAATTAAGAACAGAAAACATAAAATGGAAAACTTCAATCACAATCTTCTCCATATCTACTCATTATGATGGATTACAGATTATATTGATCACCATGTTATAAAAAATAGAGAATCGCCTCGACGGTGATATACATTGGCCCCTAGAATCCGCTTACACTAAAGAGTACCAAGTGAACTCCAAAGGATCCCTAACACCTTCCCTAGTGAATAACAATATATAACCATATTTTTCCTTAATTTAATAATGTAATTTATTTATTGGCTTCCAACACATGAAATTTTTCACGCAGTACCCATAATGCATGCCTAATGGGGTATAATAATTTGATGTTTTAAATTGATTATTCTCTATTCATAAGGCCCTATAAGAATCATCAATGTGATCTGTTACCCAAGGAAACTAAGAAAAAAACAGGATAGTAACCATACACCCATATTGTAATCCCTTACCACACTATATTAGAGGTAATTTAATTCCTTAAACATTATCAATAAATCATATCATATTATATGTTGCACATGCATATCGAGATATATGATACAAATAAATCATAAAATATGACTTGCCTATTTTTGGAGTATATCCATAAATATCATACATTCAAAGAAAATTCATGAGTACTTTATGTAAAGCCTCACTACCCTTTTTGAATCCATAAAGCTCTTATGGATATAGTTTAAAAAACACTACTAATTTTTGAGTTATCACTTTATCTAAAATGTGATACTTGTTCTAAGGGATAACTATGAGACCCAACTAGAACTTTTATAATTTAAATAAAATGTGAAATCATATTTTCATAGATGTATAAAAAGATCAAATTAAAAAAAACATAAGATCAAATCATGACATATCGGTGTTTGATGTGATCTTAATCAAACATTCTCTTATCACTATATGAACATGTCCACCATAGGGTGTATCTTATATACTCAATTTATACATTTGTGATCCCTTTTAATATGAAAATAAGTGACCACTAGACATAAAAATGTCAATATAGTGTAGGATAACCCAAACATTGATGTTCTTAAGAAACCATCTAAATAGTTTGAATAAATACATCACATTTCATTCATTATAGTAGCAAATAACATCACATGAAACTCAACTAAATATTTGAATGTATATTATTATTATAATGAAATAAATTCACATATGTATTTTATTATCATATAAATTGAAAAAGTCTCATATTTATTAATCATACAACAACAACACAATCAATAATATACCCAACCAACTCTAGATCTACTTAGCCTCTAGGATTTTATTAGAAAACCATATATGTATGAAGTTTCTTTTGATACGTATCATTCTAAATTTGTTCATTGGGTTTCCTATTATGAAATATTCCTATGTATATCAATCACCATATAACATTCCATGTGATATAATCTAGTGGTTTAGTCTAAGTAAAATGTCTTGACTTATTATCTCATGAGTCTATACTTAATATATCGCATAAAATTAATTTTGTCACATATAAGATTCTAGTAATACTAATCATAACATATAGTCAAAAACCGTAATACCTTATCATGATTATCAATTATGGACAACAAAAATTTAGAATTTCTTGGGTATTATCATTCTAGTGTTCATATAATATAAATGAAACATACACAAATAAATGATAAATTGATATTACCATTATTATAAAATAGTGATATATTTTAAAAAACATCAATATCTCATATATCTCATACAAATAGATTCAACATGTCCTTAATATTTTTGTTTTTCAGACGGTTTTTTCAAATAATCTACTACATATTTATCTATATCTTCCCAATAGACCTCTACAATTTCCCTCTAAATTATCTATTGAAAGTGATGCTACTTGCAAATGGTGTTTTTGGTCCTTCGATGAGATCGAAATTTCTTGTCCTAATAAATATATCCATTATTTTGATTTTAAAGCTCAAATTATAGATAAATTATGAGAACCACCCCATGTTCTGTAATGTCTCGGATTTTTCGTTTATTATTTTTAAATATTATATGGAATTATTTTGAGACCAGCTACGAAGACGGAACATCATTCTGAGGTCCAGTGAGCCTGTAATAGTGCTTAAGACCATTTTTTAAAGTTATGTAAGTTGGCACTTGTGCGCGGTTGTGGCAGTTTCCAGATGGTTTCCCGGATTAAAAATCTGAGTGCACAGTTGTGTCCAGGATGACGACTTTGCCTAAGAACAACTCTAACCTCGACCGACACAGGTAGGCTGCAAAGTTTAATGGTGGGAATTTTAAAAATGGAAGCACGTTAGAAGTAATAAAATAAATTAATTAATTATTTTATTATTTTAAAACCTTTCCTTTTTTTGAGCACGACCTAATCCTCCCCTATAAATACATACTTATGGAAAATTCCAAGGGATAGCCTCATAACCCTGAAAGTTGAGAGAGAGAGAAAGATTTCTCTTAGAGCATGGGCGGAGGAGGACGTGTTGGTGAACGACGATGGATCGAGATCAAGGATTGCTACGCCAAAATTGAAGGAACTCGACGACAATAGAAGTGCGACACCTTCGTCAACGATCGATCCTTTCAAAAGGTAGGGGTTCTTATTTCAATTTTCTTTTCCCTGTATTTGAGTTTAAACGATGAAATCAGATCAACCGCAAACAAGTTGATCCGCGGATTCATGCGTTCTTGTGGGTGGGATTTCTTTGGGATGATTTTGTGGAATTGATCCATGCGTTATGTTGTTGTTGATACTTGCTCAGTTTAAGCCTATTAACGGGATCAGATCAACTCTGTGACAAATGACGTTGGAGGTTCGTTCCTCAATTTGTTTATTTGGATTTATTCCCCCTTCTTTCCCCGCGCATTCTTCGTGTTCTTCATGGGGCGACGAACAACGAATCATTTCTCATCCGTTATGTGATGCAACGATCCCAAATCGGAGGTTTGACATCGCAACGACCTTATAGAGGTGCGGCGACGATGGTGGATGATGAATCAGACCATATCGGAAAGAGTGTTCTTCGGGCGTTCTTCATGAGGGGAGATCAGAACACGTTTTCAGAGCTGATCGGAGGCCCGAAAATGACGGAAGCAGCTTCGTGGTGTCGAGGTGACCAGAACCTAGATGTTTTGTGGTGATCGGATGGCTGAATCAACGATCGGAGCAGCATGAGAGGCACGCCAGAGGAGTGCGCCATTTCTGGAAATTTTTAGAATACACGGTGTGTACTTCCGAAGAACACGTCGTGTAGTACGGGTGGCGGCGACTAGGGTTTTAGGGTCAAAAAATAATCACACGGCGTGTGACCCTGGTCACACAGAGTGTTGGACCTTCCCTGAAGCTCGGCATGTACTTTGGGTAGTATAAAGGACACGGGATGAGCTACATGGCTTCAGGCGACAAGGAATGTACAATGCGGCAGAAGCGGCTATGTGGATATCGATATGTATCTCGCAGATATGAAAACTCAGGATGGAGTACACGAACGTGTACTCTATCAAACAGCTAGGAGAGGCCAGTAGCCCAGGTCACCCCATGTGAACATTACAAGGGTTGAAGTACACGGGTTGCTGACCGTGTACGGGCACATGGCCAGAGTACATGGAGCCAGCCCCAGTTACATAGACACGTTGTGTACACTGTACTAAATGTCGTGTACTTAGTTTTTCCTACACAACCATCCTATGACATGGGCCATTATACACTGGCAGTACCTAGGGTCAGACAACACGACAAGTATATTTTCTACACGCCGCGTACATTTTATAAAATAGCATGGTCCTTTTTTTTCACCATACCTTGGACATCTTTTGTTTGGGTTAGTGTCCCTTATTCTTGATCCCCTAAAGTTCAGGCATCATTTCCCTCTCAAGAGTGTGATCCCTTCAGAAGGAATTTCTGTGATAGAGTTAGGCATCCATCAGAGAGGCCCGTATTGAGATCCTCTATCCATTCTTGACCCTAGGTAGAGTCAGGCATCGACGTGACCAACCTTATTAGGAGTTGATCCTCTACCTAGCTGGTGTATCACCTAATTGGCGAATCTGGATGAGTCGTTGTATCCTCCATGGCCCTGGCGGTGATCTTCATCTGTGTATCGTGATCTTTCCCACTCAGGAGTGTGTCTCCCGTAATGAGTTCTTCTATCTACCATAACCTTTCCACTCAAGAGTGTGTCTGTTGTAGTGAGTATAGCTATCCCTCATGATGGTTCCCGATGAACATCACTTCTCGGACGGATGTCATCAGAGCTATAAGACTCATGGATTGTGTTCTCTCGGAATGAGTGCATCACATAATCTTCAAATAGAATCCCTTACGGGGGTATGCAGTTGTGTGACATGTCTATAGACCATGGTTCTGGGTTTTGAGTATATATGGTTGTTTCTATATGTTCTGTAGATGTATATTATTCATAGCTGACTATACCTTTACTTTGTGAACTGCTTTGTGGTTTTTGGGGTCCTCTACTAAGTATTGTTATACTCACCCCTGCACGGGCTTTGCCTGCACGTCTAGTGTCTTGTGCAGACGAGCAGCCTTTTGACAGAGTCTAGGGTGGACCAGGACAAGACTGAGATTTCTATGTTCCTTACAGGCCAAGGAGTTCCTACGGCTACGAGCAGTATTCCCAGTACCTTTAGTGGTTACAGGTTGGACTTTGCAGTTTTCAGACTCTTGATTGTTTGCTTTTTGGTGGGCTTGTATTTTTGGCCTAGTTTACTTTTACAGTACTCTACCTTTCGTCATACTCTACTAGTAGGGATTTAGTTGTACACATGCATTTGTTTTGTTCCTTAGTGTTTTACATTTCAGTATTTTTGGTCTTGGAGATGTGTGCGTGTGTACAAGTACTTAGGAAATGCCTCACATTTTAGTGACATGCCTACTCGGTGCTAGTCTCCAGCCCCTAGCCTATTGGAGGTGGGCTTGGGGAGTCACGGTGCGGGACCCACTAGGACGGGTCGTGACAGAGTGGTATCAGAGGGGTCGGTTCTACCTTAGGACCAAGATTCTGTGAGTTTGGTTTGGGTAAATAGTGTTGAGTGTTTTAGGTTCGGTTTTCAGGCCAGTGACCCCAGTGTTGGTGCAGCGGCTGACATATCCATACACTAGGACTCTGAAAACCTACTTTTCGACTCGGTACACGAAAGCACTGGTTGCGGGGAAATAAAAGGTACATGCATCATATAGAAATGGGTTGTGTTTTCCATGTCCTTTGTGTCAGCTATCCAGATATACGCATTGACCATGGTACATCTTGTTTGTTTACAGGATGTCTCCATGACACATACTCGCTAGGGTTCAGCAGCACGATCACAAGGATGACCCCCTCAGTGACGATGCTTCTATATATGGACCAGCTCCCCAGGTGTTTCCACCAGGTGGTGCACCTCCTATACGACCACTAGTAGAGCATCAAGTGGTACCTGTAGTACCGACCGGTAAGGAGCGCAGGCTTAGCGCGCTCCATGAGTTACAGAGATAGAGACCCATCCGGTTCAAAGGAAAGCCCGACCCTCAGGCAGCTGAGGACTGGCTTGATGCAGTGACTAGAGTTTTCCATCATGTAAGGACACCAGCAGACCAGATGGTGATCCTAGGAGCGAGCCTTCTTCCGGGTTCGGCAGGACGATGGTGGAGTCTGACCACACAGACTCATGACGAGGAGACTCTTTCATGGACGGAGTTTGAGCGACTCTTCCAGGAGGAGTTCTCTCCGGTTATGCTGAGAGTTGTACGCATCCAAGAGCTTCTTCAGCTCCAGCATGGGAGTATGATAGTGGATGTCTATTCATCGAGGTTCACCAACCTGACCAGGTACTCATTGGATATGGTCAGAGATCAGTACTTCAGAGCTCGGACCTTTGAGCGAGGTCTACGGCGTGACATCCGAGCTAGTGTCGTGCCTCTATAAATTTCCACATATGCTGGAGTGTTCGAGTGAGCCTTAGTGATCGAGAGTTTCTTGGAAGAGCAGAGACAGCTGTCGGCAGTTAGCAGCAGGCAGACAGGTGTGGAGAGACCGGCAGCAGGGATCCGAAGTCAGACGCAGGGATCAGGACGTGAGAGACATCAGAGGAGAACCCATGACAGAGGATCGACAATCGAGGGCTCTCAGGCTGGATCCAGCCAGCCTAGGGAGAAGCGATGCTACGCATGCGATGGTAGGGGACATCTCACTAGAGATTTCCTGACCCGTCGAGCGGCTGACAGGGAAGCATTGGATGGACCACCGAGGAAGAGGCATAGAACAGAATAGGCAGACCCGCCTGGAAGAGCACGTGATAGAGGAGTAGGGAGAGCTTCAGGTGGTGGAAAATTCTTCAACATACTTCCACCACCACCCCCATGAGGTCCGCACCAGGCTTAGGGAGCTGGGGAACAGGGGCGAGGACAGCTACATGCGGTCGAGGCATATGACCCAGGGGCTTCAGGGATGATTCGAGGTACGAGCTGTGTCTTTTCTACCATAGCTTCCGAACTCATAGACACAGGTGCCAGTCATTCCCTTATAGCCACATGTCTGGTACAAAACCTTGAGATTTCGGTAGAACCGTTGACTTGATCCTTACGCTTGGAGACACCTACGGGAGGAGACTCGATGATCACGCATCATTGCAGACAGTGTGATCTTACCCTTGGAGGTGGGAGTTTCGGTTGGAACCTCTTGGTGGTAGCATCGAGGCCTTACGACGTCATTCTCGGTATGGATTAGTTATCTTAGGTTCATGCTTATATTGACTGTTTTAGGTGAAGGTTGCAGTGTATCCGCCATGATAGAATGTGGTTTTCATTTCTCGGATAAAAGGAAACCCAGGTGGAAAAAAATGGGCTCATGCATAGGAGGGTGCACCCGATCACTCATGAGTTGGCTAGACTTACCCTCGGAGCAGTAGATGTTGTGAGCTCTCAGTTTCCAGCAGTGATGGAGAAGTATGAGGATGTCTTTCTCGAAGATGTTCTTGGGTTACCTCCTCGCCGGGAAATTGACTTCTTCATTGACTTAAATCCTGGGATGACAACGATTTCCTCATCGGCTTATCAGATGGCTCCCGCAGATCTTCGCGAGCTGAGGATGCAGTTGGAGGATTTGCAGAGAAAGGGTTTTGTGAGACCCAGCATTTCACCCTGGGCGGCCCCGATCTTGTTTACCAAGAAGGCCGAGGAGAGTATGAGACTGTGCATGGATTACTGGAACCTGAACCAGGGGATGGTGAAGAACAATTATCCACTGCCAAGAATCGATGACCTCTTCGATCAACTAATAGGGGCACAATGGTTCTCAAAGGTTGACCTTCGATCAGGCTATCACCAGCTATGAGTGCGGGATGAGGATATACCGAAGACACCTTTCAGATGTCGCTATAGTCACTATGAGTACTTGATGATGCCTTTTGGCATGACGAACGCCCCTGTAGTGTTCATGGGGATGATGAACCGGATCTTCCAGTCGTACTTGGACCGGTTTGTAGTGGTCTTCATCGATGACATCCTTGTGTACTCGGTGTCAGAGGAGGAGCACGTGAGACACCTGTGGATGGTTCTGGACATACATCGGATGAACCGGCTTTATGGGAAGCTCTCAAAGTGACAGTTCTGGATTCAAGAGGTCCAATTTCGGGGACATGTCATCTCAGCAGATGGAGTGGTTGTGGACCCATCCAAGGTGGAGGATGTGTTAGCATGGGAGCCACCTCTGAGCGTAACGGAGGTGCAATGATTCCTTGGATTGGCAGGATATTACCGTAGATTCATTCCTGATTTCTCCAGGATATCAGCACCGATGACGGCCTTGACCAGGAAGGGGAAACCCTTCATGTGGATAGAAAAGTGCCAGCAGGCTTTTGAGTAGCCGAGACAATGTTTGATGATCTCCCTAGTCTTGATATTGCCGGAGGAGGGTGTCGAGTACATAGGTTTTTGTGATGCATTAGGGACCAGACTCGGTTGTGTCCTAGTGCAGCGGAAGGCAGTGATTGCTTATGGTTCGCGCTAGATTATGCCACATGAGAAGAGATATGCGACACATGATCTTGATTTAGCAGCGGTAGTCTTCGCATTGAATATGTGGGGACACTATCTCATGGGTGAGCGGTTCACTATCTACTCTGACCACAAGATCCTCAAGTACATCTTCACACAGAAGGATCTAAATCTGAGGTAGAGGAATTGGCTAGAGTTCCTCTAGGACATTGATTTTGAGATCATCTATACTCCTGGGAAGGGGAACAAGGTGGCAGATGCCCTTAGCAGAAGGTTGAGCTCACAGCTGTTGAGCGAGGCGACATAGAAGTTAGTCGCATTACAGTTATCCTTCATGGATTGAGAGGATATAGCTTACCTACAGTCAATGGTTGTCACCCTTCCACTCTTACAAAAATTTAGGGAGGCACAACTTGGGGATGATGACTGTGTGGCTTTACATGCTCAGTTATCCACAGGACATGCTCTTGATGGATAATCACAAGGTGGGGACCACGTACTTCTTTTTAGAGGATGCACTATTGTACTAGTGGCGTTTCAGGATGGGTTCCTGAGGGAGTTTCATACATCCCCTTTGGCGGTACATCCTGGAGTGGAAAAGATGTAACAGGACCTCCGACGACAGTTCTAGTGGTCAGACATGAAGAAGGCAGTAGCAGAGTTCGTTTATCGATGCCTCACATGCCAGCAGGTGAAGGCTGAGCACCAGGTTCCTGTGGTATTAGCTCACTCCCTGGAATTCCCAAAGTGAAAGTGGGATGGAATATCGATGGAATTCGTGATGGGCTTACCACGGACGTCCAAGGGGCATGATTCCATCTGGGTGATCGTTGATCGACTTAGCAAGTCGACCCCCTTCTTAGCTATCAGGGAGCAGAGATCCATAGAGAGTTTGGGATGCCTCTATATTCAGGAGATAGTTCGGCTTCATGGAGTTCCCTCGACTATAGTCTCAGACCGAGATGCCCGATTCACATCCCGGCTGCGGAAGGGATTGCAGGAGGCTTTTGGGACTCAGCTACGCTTGAGTACAACATTTCATCCCCAGACAGATGGTCAGATGGAGAGGACCATTCAGCATCTGGAGGATATGTTATGAGCCTGTATCTTGGACTTTTGTCACAGTTGGGAGGACCACCTACCACTGGTAGAGTTTGCATACAACAACAGTTACCACTCCACCATCGGTATGGCACTGTTCGAGGCCTTGTATAGGAGACCATGTTGGTCACCACTTTGCGGGACCGACCCTGGAGAGTCAGCACTCATGGGTCCAGAGTTGGTGAAAGAAACTACAGTGAATGTTCAGATCATATGGGAGAGGATGAAGACTACACAGAGCCAGAAGATGTCTTATGCGGACTAGCGACAGAGACCTCTGGAGTTCGAAGAGGGAGACCACGTCTTTCTTCAAGTCTCACCTTGACGAAGATTGTAGAGATTTGCCCGAGGTGGAAAGCTGTCTCTGAGGTTTATTGGACCTTTCCAGATTTCGTGTATAGTTGGCGAGGTGGCGTACTACCTATCTCTACCGCCACAGTTGCAATGGGTACACGATGTCTTCCACGTGTCACAGCTGAGGAGGTATGTGAATGACCCATCGCAGGTCATTGCTTGGGGCGAGCTGGACATCGAGGATGGAGTGACCTTTGCTGAGTACTCGGTGGAGATCGAGGATCGGAAGGAGTGGATCCTTCGTGGGCGATCGATTCCCATGATGCGCATCCAGTGGAAGCACGAGAATCTTCAGGAGAGCACATGGGAGCGGGAGGCTCATATTCGTGTCTAGTACCCACATCTTTTTGAGTAGCCCTTGTTTTGGCTTTTCGGGGACGTAAATCCCCAAGGTGGGGAGAATGTAATGACTTGAATTTTCCGTTTATATTTTTTAAATATTATATGGAATTATTTCGAGACTGGGCACGATGACAGAACATCATTCCAAGGTCCAGTGAGCCCGGAATGGTGGTTAAGACCCTTTTTTGAAAGTTAAGTAAGTCGGCTCTTTTGCGCGGTTGTGGCAGTTTCTAAAAGGATGCCCGAATTAAAAATCTGAGTTCACTGTTGCGTCCAGGACGACAAATTTTCCAAAGAACGACTCTAACCTCCACCGGTGCAGGTCAGCTGCAAAGTTTAATGTTGGGCGTTTTAAAAAGGGAAGCACGTTAGAAATAATAAAATAAATAAATGATTTATTTTATTATTTTAAAACATTTCCTTTTTTTTGAGACCGACCTAATCTGCCCCTATAAATACATGCTTATGGAAAATTTGTAGGTTTAACCTCATAAACCTGAGAGTTGAGAGAGAGAGAGAGATTTCTCTTGGAGCTTGGGTGGAGGAGGACGTGTTGGGGAATGACGATGGATCAAGATCGAGGATCATTGCGCCGACGTTGAAGGATATCCACGACAATGGTAGCATGACACCTTCATCAACGATCAATCCTTCCAAAAGGTAGGGGTTGTTATTTGATTTTTCTTTTCCCCGTATTTCAGTTTAAAGGACGAACACGGATCAACCATGAACAAGTTGATCTGCGGATTCATGCATTATTGCGGGAGGGATTTATTTGGGATGATTTTGGGGAGTTGATCCATGCGTTATGTTTTTGTTGATTCTTGCTCCGTTTAAGACTATTAACGGGAGCGGATCAACATCGTGACGAACGAAGGCAGAGGTTCGTTCCTCAATTTGTTTATTTGGATTTCTTCCCCCTTCTTTCCTCGCTCATTCTTCGCGTTCTTCACGGGGAGATGAACAATGGATCATTGCGTATCCGTTCTGTGACACAACGATCCCAAATCGAAGGTTTGACATCGCAACGACCTTGTGGAGGTGCGGCGACGATGGTGGATGACGAATCGGATCGGATCGGAAAAAGCGTTCTTCGAGTGTTCTCTGTGCGGGGAGATAGAAACACGTTTTCAGAGGCAATCAGAGGCCCCAAAACGACGGAAGCAGCTTCATGGTGTCAGAGTGACCCGAACCTGGAAGTTTTGTAGCGATCGGATGGATGAATCAACGATCGGAGTAGCATGGGATGCGCGCCGGCGGAGAGCGCCATTTCTGGAAATTTCCAAAATGCACGGCGTGTACTTCCGAATAACATGCCATGTAGTACGGGCAATGGAGGCTAGGGTTTTGGGGTCAGAAAAGAATCACACGACGTGTGACCCTGGTCACACGGTGTTCTAGACCTTCCCCGAAGCTGGGCGTGTACTTCGGGTAGTACACGGACACGGGATGAGCTACACGGCTTCAGGTGACACGACGTGTACAACGCGGAAAAAGCGGCTACGTGGAGCTCGATGTGTATCTCATGGATATGCGGACTTGGGATGGAATACACGACCGTGTAATCCATCACATGGCCAAGCGGGGACAGTAGCATGGGTCACCCCGTGTGCGGATTACAATGGTTGGAGTACACGGTTTGATGACCGTGTACGGGAACATGTCCAGAGTACATGGAGCCAACCCCAGTTACCCAGACATGGTGTGTACACCGTACTTTATGCCGTGTACTTAGTTTTTCCTATACGACCAGCCTATGACACAAGCCACTGTACGCGGGCAGTACACATGGTCAGACAACACGGTGTGTATCTTTTCTACACACCGTGTACTTTTTGGAAAACAGCATGTTCCTTTCATTCACCATACCTTGGAAATATTTTTTTTGGGTTAGTGCCCCTTATTCTCGTTCCCCTGAAAGTCAGACATCATTTCTCACTCAGGAGCATGATCCCTTCAGTAGGACTTTCTATGATAGAGTCAGACATCCATTCAAGAGGCCCTGATCGATCTCTATCCATTCTTGGCCCTAGGTAGAGTTAGGCATCGACGTGACCAGCCTTACTGGGCATTGATCCTCTACCTAGCTGGTGTATCACCTCACTGGTGAATCCAGATGAGTCGCAGTATCCTCCATGGACCTGGTAGTGATCCTCATCTGTGTATCGTCATATTTCCCACTCAGGAGTTTGTCTCCCGTAATGAGTGTAGCTATCTCTCGTGACGGTTCCCGAAAAACAGCACTTCTCAGACGGACTTCATCAGAGCTATAAGACTCGTGGAGTGTGTTCTATTAGAACGAGTGCATCACGGAATCTTCGAAGAGAATCCCTTACGGGGGTATGCGGTTGTGTGACTTGTCTCTAGACCACGGGTCTAGGTTTTGAGTATATCTGGTTTTTTCTATATGTTCTGTAGACATATACTATGCATAGCTGACTGTACCTTTAATTTTTGTACTTCTTTGTGGTTTTCAGGGTCCTCTACTGAGTATTGTTATACTCACCCATACACGGGCTTTGCCCGCACGTCTGGTGTGTTCTGAAGATGAGAAGCCTTTTGACAGAGTCCAGGGCGGACCAGGACAGGACCGAAATTTCTGAGTTCCCTATAGGCCGAGGCGTTCCTTCGGCTATGAGTATCAGTCCCAGTACCTTTTGTATATACAGGTTGGACTCTATAGTTTTCAGACTCTTGTTTGTTTTCTTTTTGGTGGGCTTGTATTTTTGGCCCAAATTACTTTTATAGTACTCTACCTTTAGTCGTACTCTATTGGTTAGGATTTAGTTGTATGCCTGAATTTTCTTTTGTTCCTTAGTGTTTTAGATTTCAGTATTTGTGGGCTTGGATTTGTGTGCGTGTCTACAGGTACTTAGGAAATGCCTCCCATGTTAGTGAGATGCCTACTCGGTGCTAGTCAGCAGCCCCTGGCCTATTGGAGGCGGGCATGGGGAGTGACGGTGCGGGCCCCACTGGGACGGGTCGTGACATGTTCAGTGGTAAACTTCAATATCCAAATAGTTTCCTCTAAAACATCTAACGTACTGATGTAAGTTAACTCTAATTTTCAATCCACTGGAGTGTATAATTTATTAGACATAAAACTAATAATAAGAAATTTTATAAAAAATAATAAATTCGGTATATGATCCCATATTTTTATTTTCATATTAAAAAATACAATCACTATAACCCCCTATAATAAGCTCATCCTCTCCTCCAAATACTACGAATATTTCCATAATTATTCGTCTGGACATGAGGATATTATTGACCGTGATCTAATGACTCTCACATGTATAAAATTTTTGTCTACCTATTATGCTCAAAGGATAATTGACATCAGGTTGATTATATGAAATGGAATCCATGATAAATCTTATGTAAATGAATCTTATCCATAATTTTAAAACCTTTTTTAGGATTTTAAAGCCTTCTCTGATTTTTTCCCTAAAATATATTTTAAAAACCATTTTTCAGTTCTCCTGCTAATTTTTTTTTGCACTTTACCAATATATGTTTTTTTGAATAACTCCAAATAACCTAATTGATATATCTCTATATATATTTACACCAAATATTTGGGTCTCCTCACCCATGTATTTCATTGAGAATAATTTTCCCAATGACACCATTATTTATTTTAGACATTTTTTAAGTAATTGTGTCCCAATATAATATTTTAAATACCATTACACTCCCACTAATACTCTTGTATACTATAGAATAATCAACATTATGGATGAAACAAAACGCTTTTATTACATAATTAATCATTATATTCCATCATTTTTAATCATTATATCATCCATAAATGGACTCTTCAAATTTGTAAACATTATAAACATCATTTAAAAGATCAAACCCATTGGGTTATATCATATAAATTTCATTGAATAAATTCCAAATAAAAAAATATTTTTTTTAATTAATTTGTATATTTCTTTAACATAAGGAATTTATATGTTTAAAAATATTCAAATAGACATTATAATCACAACTGGTGAAAAGGTTCAAACTATTTCAACACCTTCAATTTTTTATAACCCTTTTACATCCAGGAGAGAATTATATGTTGGAACTCAACCATCTATTCTATTATTCATTAAAACACCCATGTGGAACCTATGTGTCTCATTGCTTTAGTTACATTCACCATGTTCAAAACATGTTTTTGGTACATTGATTCCATCTTAGATTTTATGGCATTTAGAAAATTTTTGGAATGAGAAATCCCAATGTTATTTTTGTATATAATAGATTCATACTATATGAACATATTTTCAACATCAATTTCTATAGTAAATACAAATTACTTAATGTCCTAATGAATACTACTAGACCATGGAGGTTCTTTTTTAACTACTGTCAATACTTCTTTCAAAATTCATTGTGGAACCATCTAAAAATCCATCTCCGGAACACTTACTTTTTATTGTTCTTGAACATCTCAAAGTTTACCTTTACCCACACAGTCATTTAAATTTCTGTGTTTTCTTCAAAGAAAAACTTTGTCTCTGGCCACAAAAAAAAATTATTGATTATTTATATAGAAATAATATACCTTTTTCTTTGAGATAACCACAGTGTCAAAAAAAATTCTGATTTAATGTTTATTTTCTAAAAAATATAATGATATATATATGATTTACAACCCAACTATACATTAAAGACATATTTGGATGTCTCATAGACCATATCTCATATGATTTATTTATTAATATATATGATGGAATGTGGTTAAGTAGAAATGTACTAGTTTCAAGATCATATACCTAGAATGAAATATGATGGTCACACTAACCCATCGTCAATAGAACCATGACTAATAGGCGTTGATTCCTCTTCTCAAACATTCAATTCAACTATTATTTTCTATGAGGATTGACATGTGAAATAATTAAACTATATAATATAATATAAGTTATTTCTTTTCTTAAAAGTTAAAAACATGATCATATTCGGTAATCTTATTTCTTTTTTCAAGTTGATTGTAATATTTTTCTAAATACCCTCAAAATTTTCAAAAGTTTAAAGATTATTAGTAATGATAAGAACATAATATTTATACGTGAGGTAATAAAAACATTTTAAGTTCTTAAAAACACCACTTACATAAGTAATCAATAGTCTTCATACATCACTATGTATAAGATCAAATAGTCCACTATCTCTTTAAATGTTTTCAAGTTGATTCAGTAATATTTCATAATAATCAAGAATAACAAGATTAAAATGATTCAAAGTAGAATTAATTTAAATATCCATATCTATTGAGTCTTAGAAATTATTTATAATTTATCTATCCAATGTAACAATGAAAAGTAATTTGGGGTTGGATTCAACATTTAACTTCATATTCATAATGATATAAATATGATTATTGATATCCATAATATATAAAAAATCCCCATATTCCCAATTCAAAAAAAAAACATTGTATTCATATATATAGAATAACATACATTCATTAAAATGAATGGAAATAACAGCCTCTCGAAAGAAATTATAAAAAAATCACATTTTCTTTTAAGGAATAATCAAATGAACATTTTCTAATTCTAAAACTAATCCACAATGTTAACTTAGATCATATGAAATTAATTTAAATACAAAAAATCTTAATACATATATAACAAACAAATATAATATTCCATTCTATAATTATATCTTAAATTTGACTTATTGTTTGTCATCATAAATTTGTTACTCAAGGCCAGTATTCCACACCCATGTGTCATAGTTTGAGAAATGGATTTCTAGAAAATTTAAATTGAAGAACTCAGAAAGATTTTCTTTAGGAATGATTCTCAACATTAGATAATAATTTAGAATTTATTTAATATATCATGATTATAATGTATCTCAAAATGATAATCATAATTTATTCCATAATCTACAATAATGACATATATATGGGAGATTATCATGTTTTAAATCATATCGTCAATGATTTTAATGAACTTACACCCCCTAAATTAATGTCACCACACATCATTGCCTTTAGTGGGAACCAATCCATATAATGCTATCAGATGACCACTCATGGGAATAAGCCTCATCAATTTATCTATTTAAGTAGGTATCTATTCCAATCACATCACATATTACTATAAATTATTTTGGTGAAAAAGTCTTTACCTATATTTAAACTATGGGTAATACTCAAATATTTTCCTCTAGTATCACAACTCTTATGGTTTCCCAAATTAATTTCACCCAAAACTCATATTGAGATATGGTCACCATATTCTCAAGGTCAGCCACATCCACTATGCCTTAAAAGGGATAATACATGGAATCCTTGGTTTTTCATAAACCTATATTTTTAGATAATCCTGGTAACTACATTTATTTTTTTAACTGAAACTCACTCTTAGTATATATGTTTTATTTATTTAAAATTATCACCATTTAGTATACATTATATGGATATTAAGAACATAAATATTAAATACCAAGAAATTATTATTATCTCACACATTATTCCATTTTGTATTCATGATTCTAATGTTTTAATTTTTGAGTCCCATATTTTATCCACCATATTAATATTTTAAAACAATATTAGTGTATAACTCTTTACAAAATCCACAATTTGTGTTACTCACCATAAAATCGAATCATATAAATTTTTTCACATGTTAAAATATGTCCAATAAATGTGGTATATGAAAATATATTAATATAATGGTTTAGAACTATGTGGAATTAACAATCCCAACTTTAGAATTCTTGGATCCATATATTATAAACCTCCAAATTTCTAGAAAAGGAAAAATCATTTAGGTCGGTAAGAATTATAACCAAAATTACCTCCACTAATGTATAAATTACTTAATAAAGATTTAAATTTAATAATTACTTCTCAACATAATATATGAAAAATATATGCAACAACTTAATTCAAGATAATAACATAAATAAAAAACTAAATTCAAAGTAATTGAACACTTAACATTTATTTATCATGCCTAAAAATGAATGAATATTTTATAAGAAGAAATATATATCATAGATTTAAGAATACATAATATTCATATCATATAAAAAATTTATATAAAATAATATAAAAATAACAAATAAACAAAATATTTCTTTATTTTCCAAAATATTATATATTAACATGAAAATTTAAAATTAAATTTTTTCATGAAAATATTTCATTTAGAGTGATTTCCCTCTAACTTTTATATAAATTTTAATGCCGATAATCATTTTTTATGACATATTTATTTTTCTTTATTTTTTTCTTATATTTTAAATAACGATATATTGAGTCACTAATCAATAAATAGAAATTATTTAAATGAGCACTATTGATTAGTATTGTCACATGTGGGGAATGATTAATATTATAAATGTCACCAACATTTCATATGTTGTAACTAAAATCAATTTTCCTTTTATATAAAACAATAATTTTTATACAATTATTGGGTCACAAATAAGAGTTAACATTATCACTAGTTGTTTATCGCTTGAAGACACACTAGTTGAAAACTGTGATATATGATATATCATCTTTCTTGTATGATACAATGTTATGTGTAACCAAAATTACCTATCATGACCTATGATTACACTTATCAATACCTAAAACACATGGGAATATTGCGTGATTTAATAAATCAAATAATATGAAAAAATAGTCGTACCCTAGGACTAATAATTATTGAACATAACACCTTATAATTTTTTATTTTGTAAATCTAGGAGAACATACCCAATATCTGATATTCAAGCATATTATATTTTATGTTATAATATCTCCTCAAATTTTTTATTATATGCATATTCATCATGAAATCAATAGAAAAACACTTTTATTTGAACATTACCATGTCTCATGTACCACTAATGGTATTTATTGGATCATATCATGATCCACATATACAATGAAATCAATTTAATGGTCTAATATATCATCATTGTATCAATAAAAAAGGAAATTTATGAATCATAAATAGGTTTATCTCAAGTTGAGTGTGCTTCGTCTCTATCAATCTGAGTGAAATATGTTTTATGGTGATCACGAAGAGATATATAATGAGATCTTTCCTCCATAAAAATGTATACCTACCACCAGAATTGTTGTACTCAATTTGAGGACCTAGTGAAATATATTGATGTGATATAACCATAATTTATAAATAAAAATAGATAAAAATATTGGAATATGTCATTTAATATACCTAGACGGTTTCTGAAACCACAAACCAAAGGATACCCTTTCATTATATAGGCTCCATTAATTTATCAAAAAAAAATCAATCATCATTTTCCGACAAATATAATCAAACATACATTACACATGAGTAATGACTATTGGATTATAAAATTTTATACATTTTAAAAAAATATAATATATTTTTAAATCCATAAAAAGTAATACTAATTAATCATAATAAATGAATACCATTACCATGACATGGTAGTAATGATGAACCCATGACATAATCCCATCATACACAATTGTAGATTCAATTACATGCCTTATATAATATCATTGAATAATATCCTACTATATGCAATATATGAATATATAGGAATATGATTATGATCAATCATAAAATATGAATGACCAATTTTTAGTAAATTCCAATAATTTTTATGTTATTTAACTATTAATACATGGGATTACAATAAGGTTGTAGTAACACATTGTGGCTCATCGCACCATCACAAAAGAGTTGGACGAAATCGGAATATTTGTGGAGGTACACTTGAGGTGACCCTAAAATTGAGTTTTTACATTAGGTTTTTACTAGTATAACCTATGGTATAAAGACATTCTAATTATAATAAAAAATAAGGCTCTATTCTAGCCCATTTCAACATAATAATGAATTATCATAAGTATATTAAACTTCAAGAATATTCCTATACAACAAATAATTGATTTGAAAAATAATATAAACATTAATAATTCTTAAAATTGTGGATTGAATGTTCCTAGAACCCTTTATAAAATTATCCAATCAATAACTACAATAACCTGAACCTATAATAATAACATTACCCTATAGTACCCAACATCATATCCATTATCTAATTTCCCCTGTCATGCCTAGTATGCCACATATCAATATATACCAATTCCTTTTTCCACTGCTTACAATATAACATGAATGGTATAAACCTAATATATTATAGGAAGTATTTATATCATTTAGATCACTAGGATAGAACACAACACACAGTGATCTTCTCTCAAATGAAAAAAGAACCTCAAAATCGAACTTCTCACTCTCATATCTTTAATATTTTTCTTATATAAAATCCTAAATAAAACCAATATACATGAAATCAAACTAGTATTGTATCCTTTTGAAAATAATTGTATTATTTTTCAATGACTTATTTGTCCTATCATGATAATATTATCCCAATTTCATAGGTCACCCCTCCTAGTGAATATAATTCAAAAAGGGTTACACAAGAAAACCACTCATATTGATCACATGTCACCCTTCACTCTTATAAAAGTGGCATTCATAATAACAGAAGACATATATAGGTTCCCCAATTTTTCACATAGTATAGGGAAACCTATATTGGGTTCTCCATCAATTATATAAATAGAACATAAATTTATTGGAGTCACAAAATTACTTCTGGTTTGAGGAAACATGTATGAAACCTCTACCATGAGCATGGTTGTTCTGACATAACCAATCAAAAATATATGCACCCTAAAGGTAATATTATGGGTTTATAATACCAGAATATTCCTTCAAAATAATGGATTATAGATGAAACTCACATATAAAGAGTATGAAAATAATATGAACTTCCTACCATAACATAATCCCACATTTAAACCATGCACATTCTATCCACCCATGATATTAGGGAGCCCATTTTTCTGTTAAATGATAATTCCTAATTTATAAAAAAAATTATTAGGACTTTTATAATGTAACAAGAAATCATATAAAATAAATTAAGAGTATAATATTTTCAAAATTCAAATAATACACATGGAAACAACACCTGACATATTTATAATCCACGTATAAATTAAATCCACAAATTCCTATACCAATTCATTATTTGATTTCATAAAAAACTATATAAATTAAAATAATGATTTTATAATTATATTATATCTAAAAATGGATATCTAATGGTATTAATGAATCTTCTACTTCCATCACATATCCATTATATACAAAACCCACATCATTTTTAGTAGATTTCACCATACACTTTCGACCACTAAAAAATCCCTAACACATTTTTCCAAAATTTTTATTGAGAGTTATAAAAGGTTAAAAAGATAATAAAATAAGATAATTAAACTAATTTAATAAAACATTTATTAATACATTAATAATAATTATTTAAGGGGAGGAAAGAGAGAGAAAATATAGAAGATACCCTCTTTGTTCTGCAAGCTAAATCATAATAAAATCAAAGGTGTACTAAATTAAATCCAATAAAATAAAATAAAACACTTCAACGTTTTGTGAGGTTTTTGGATAATAACCATACTATTGATTGAAACCCAATATAATTTTGGTGGCCCGTTGGGTTCCCAATGGCTTTGGTAATGTAGAATTAAACCTACCATCACTATTGGTCTTTAAATGGGCACCCATTATCCACCCAATGGGATTTCAGATAATGAAAACAAATGTATCATACATTTTTTACAATTCATAGATTCCATGTATTTTTTAAAAACATTCCCTTACAAAAAAACCACCAATTTAATACTCAAAACACTAAAAAATACTACTATAATATGTTTTCGAAAACAACATCCGAAATTCCTTTTTATTGTGTTTTTCATATTTTTTGAGTTCCACTAATACATATTAGTATGGATTTTTATATCTTCTATCTATTTATATTAACTATTTTGAGAATAAAGGGTAATATATAATTGAAATCATTCATATTATGGTTCATAATAAAATGTATATTCATTTCTAGAAATTATTAGAAATGACATTGATTACTAGATCAAGCCTGAGAGGATAACCCAGCCTCTACAATTAATTTACAAACTAAAAATTATTCATTACATGAGTGGTGAATAATGTTACTTTAAACATTTTAAGTCAAAATAATGATCTGAAAACATATTTTTTCTCATTACATGTATTTTATTAAAGGAGACACTTACTTTTTCTATAATTTTGAAATAATCAATGTTCTCATATTAATTTTTTAACATTAATTCTTGGGATATAGTAATTAGAATAAATATATCAATTTATGTTTTATTATTATAATTATAAAAACGTGATTGATTTTTTAAAAATGTAACAATTTCGATGATATGAAATATATTTCTCTATCATAGGTAAAAAAACATCTTCTCAAGAAATATTTTTAAATTTATTTTCCAATAAATTAACATAATTTAATTATAATAATCCCACTCAAAAAATATTATCAATTATATATTTGTATATAATTATATAATAACAAAAAAATAATCTGTTTTCATTTTACTCTCATGTCTTATGATCATTTAATACAGAATTTTACTAAATCTTCTCCAACTAAAATAAAACCCCTTTTAAAATTTTATTTATAATTATTATTTGGACTTGATAAATGTTTATTATTACATAAACCACAAGAGATAATAACATAATAGATGACAATACATCACAAAAATTTTATCATTCATATCACATATGACACTGTCATTACTGTGTTGGTAACTACATTACTAAATCTATCATAAGTTTTATTGCAAATTTATTCAACTAGTTTCCAAAAAAAGATTATCCTAACAATGTCTAACCTAATTATAATTCCTAAAATAGGTACTTAAACATTATGGTCACATTTATCATTACATCTTAGGATAATATAATTTAGAGACACATCACTATTATGGTCACCAATATGGATCATTCAATGTCATGTGATAAACATTATATTAAGAGAATCTAAAAATTGGTATTTTCTCACCATAAAATACCTAAAAATGTTGAACCTATTTCTTATATACTTGATCCAAGTGTGTATCATATTCCAGAGGCTCGATTATACTAGTCAAAGAGCCTGAACTGAGTACAAAATTAGAAGTTATGGTCATGCGAAGTCATGATGAAAAAATGGATCGGTGATATCCATGCAGGTCCATGTCAACATCTAGGATGGACGAATTAATGAGTCCAAATGAGCCACAAACATTTTTGGTGACCATTTTTTTTATGGAATGCTTCCAAGCATCACAGTCTGTGGTGTTCCCTCTGCAACCCCACAGACGTCTTTGACGGTTTCTTTGCAGGTCCAATAAGCACCTCAACTTCATGAATGAATTTGATGGAAAATCCATGAGTAAAAAGGACCCCTACACATTAAAGGAATTATTTTTCCTTCATGGATCGTCCCATGAGGATCATGATCATCGTTTCCAATAAATAACAATCTCCCCCACCTCTAATGCACAGTTATGATTCTCTTTCAACATCTGATCTCCTGTTTCCTGGTACCCATGAGCATCGCGAACCAGAGAGAAGATGGATTCCCCCAACCTATGGTTGGGATTACATTTCAGAATTTATACACCCTTCGTAAAGTAGGGATCCCCATTGGGGTCCTCAATGATTCATGGAGTATTAAGCCTTTGCGAAGCACTCTTCCGTTGATCCAATATTTCATAAGGGTCACATGTTATGTGAGACCCGGAGCTCTATGAATCCTTTTCCTTTATGAGAACCTGATCTCTATGAACATTAAACCTTCATGAGGTCCTTTCCATCATGAATATTATACTATTTCACCCATCGATCCATGAAAAATGAAGAGTCGCACTGTGAAATTTGTTTCCCAGGTCGATGAAATTTTTTCCACCCTTGTGGAGCCCCAAAAATCATCCTTGAAAGGCCATGATTCAATATTGTCATCTTCACTCCTTGAAACACATTTATTCAACATATTCAGCTCGGTCCCTTTCCCATGTCTTTAGTTGAGATTCTGATTTTGGATTTCATGATAACCTTGAGTTGAACTATTCATCAAGAAACTCATTGAAAATTCATCAACAGACTCCTATGTCAGATTAAACTAGAGAGTTTACCTATTCTATAAGTCCCACACCATCCATTGCTAGAATTAGTATGCATAATAGTTCTAACTACATGACTATATATAGTAGTATACCATATATGACTAACATAGTATGCCTCTTATCACAAACATGATATTCCTTATAACACAAGCTCAATATGCCTCATAACATGATCATGATATGACTACTAGAAAACACCGATGGGCAAAAAACATAGGTGTAAGCGCTAATCATATACCTCAACCCACCGAAGAGTTAGGATTTCCTCATTTTAAGACATGAGGAAGACATAATGGGACTCTTCCAAGCATAATTCCCTTGAACCTCATCCATTAACATGATGTTAAACTAGACTCTTACCTCATTCAATGCACATAGTATGCCATTATGGCCAGTCATGAGAATGAAATTACGGGTAGATTCCATGTGTATCCACCATTCAAAATTTCAACTCCCTAGAGGCACACTAGAAGCTTCCATGTGTAATCCCTGTTCACCATTGCTGCTTCCTAGCGGCAACCAAACAGCTTCAACCCATAAACCACATTCACTATTGTTCCTACCTAGCATCACCCGAGTAGATTCCACATGTAAGCCCCATTCACAATTTTCGCTCCCTAGTAGCACCCAAGAAACATCCACACATAATCCCCATTCACTATTTCTGCACCATAACTGCACCTAGTAATCTTCGGCATGTAATCCTCATTCACCGTTGTTTCTCCATAGTTTCATCTAGGTCTCTCTTATTCATAAGACCCACTCCATTCCTAACTATGAAATATTTGATCCGTATCATCTACAATGGGTACATAGGATGCCACCTTGAGGATAAACCCTGACCAATGGTAAACATTGGCTCCACCTCCTAAGGGTCACCCACATTGATCAACCTCCATTGTTGTCAAGATCATCCTTCACGGTGTGAAATATTCCCTTTATGGGACACACAACCCTAGGTCCTCCCCATAAGTTGTTATGACAGAACTAATGGTATACTCTGGTGATCCCCCAATGGATGTACCCTCATGATGTGACATTTTCCATTTTGGGGACACATCCCTCAGATCCACCTCCCTGAGGTGTTATTATCCATATTTTTAGGCTGATAACCATGTGTAACCCCTACTATGTCAAATGGAAGATAGCCATATGAAATCCTTGATCCCATTTTGAACTATGAGAGCTTTCATCCCTCTCTCCTACACAAGGTATGTGGGGAGCCTCCTTGAGGTTCATGCTCAACACCATCACATTCACTTCAGTTCTCCCTCCTCCTTATAATATGATGTTAAACTATATGGGATACTTGAACCCTATGAACTATGAACCATGTATTCTTAATAGGGTATGTAGAAAGACTCCCCGAGGTTCAATCCCATCATTTATTCCAAACATGGTCGATTTTATCTCATGCAGCTAACCAAGAATAAGTTCCACACAATCAATGTTCATCCAACAAAGAGTGATTCTCTTCCAAAGGTAATCTAACCATGTGTAATCACCAATTCACACCTTTTAACTATGTGAGTTTTGATCCCTTAATTCTACACAAGATGCGTAGGAAGCTATCATGAGGTTCAAACCCATCAATTGGTAAAGTTTGGTGTCCCCCTCCATGGGTTTTACCTCCTGATCTTCCCTCAGTGGTGTCTAGATCATCCTTCATGGTGTGAAGTCGTTCCCTTTATGGGGCACATCACACGGGTTCATCATTAGAGGTGTCCCCACCCATCCAATGCCAAAAATTGGTGATTCCCACCTATGGAAGTACCCCTTAATTGTATGAATCCTTCTATTCATGAGACACACAACTCTCAGTTTTATCCTCAGAGAGCATTCTGATCCACTCATCTGGTAAACCTTTTAGGTCCTCCATCCTAGGGACCCACCTCTCTAATCTGTCTCAATGGTATGTTATAATCGATCTCACCCACCTCCATGATATGTCAAACATTCATCCTACCTCAGGTTAAACATTATATTCCTAATGAAAATATTTGTAGGAATCCCTTCAGTTTAATCTTATCTGAAAGAGGTTAAAATCATTGCATACCATGTCTTAAACATGAGATTCCTATGGAGTACCATGAAATCTATTCCTCTAGAATAAGTTAACCCATGACTAATGTAGGATTTCGTGGGTTTCGTGCCTTTGAGATGCCATCTTATGAGGAAGAATACATGTGCCCAATGTTCAATCATCTAGAGATGCCCCAACATGAGAAATGTTACCATCTACTCTGATTGGTGGTTGATGCTCTGTCAAGACCCCAAGGAATGTCAAGACAGAAGAATCATAATTAACTAGCATCCACAAATAGATGGTACCAGGAACAACTTTCATGAACAATAGATCAAATTTATATGGTAGACTCGGAGTAGGAAATGAATTCCATTGGGGAATCTACAAAAAGAGGAACTGACATCCCATCATCCCATTTCTATCCAGGAGAAAAAATCTCTGAAGAATTGATGAATACTACCCTCCTTTGGAAAGTGTGAACATGGGTCCATATGTACACATCACCATGATGATTCATGCATCGGCCATGGATGCCTCAGAAATAGTATTCCGAAGGGTTTATTATAATATTACATTTTATCTCATGTATTCCCATTATATATGAATTCTTCTAATAATTTTGATTGTTTATATTTTAACTTAACCAAAATTAATAAGATCTACGATTATTATTTAATAAAACATTATACATCAAATTATTTATTCTACATACCCATGAAATCAAATTGTATGGACATGCATCGTGATGCACCTCATACTTAATTTATAAGAAACAATTTCATGTAAAGTTTTAAAATCACAATAACCATAAATATACACAAGTTTTAGTTTCGTTTAACTTCTAATGAACCCCCACTCTATTATAAAATTGTATAAAATCAATGAAAAATAATAATACAATCTGAAATTCACAGTATTCTCATATTAATACTCAAGAAAAACATTAATTTCAATAAATTCTAAACACCTAATATGTATAAATAATATACAAACATTATTATCATTCTTATAAACCAGAAACAAACAATAACATTGATTGAATAGAACCAAATTTTATATACTACATATCATATAACTATATAGACACGTGTTATGGAATATAATATATGTAGTTTAAAAAATTAAAATAAGGCATACATACATCGATAGTGTAATCTCTATATATTCTAGAATATATTAAAATTAATAAACAAACAAATAAACATTTAAAATATTTAAACATGATATATGCATTTAGGATCACTTGATAAATAAATAAATTAAATTTTTATATTTTTTAGACATTTAAAATAATATAAATATGAAATAAAAATATATCTCAATTTTGAGCACTATATATTAGATGATTTTTAATGAAATCTTGTGAACTTAATTTTAATAAAATATATAATTTTATAAGATATATAAAACTATAAAAATTATTGTTATATGATCACTTCATATTAATAATGTAATAAATTTACACTATATTAAAATCATATTTTTTATACTTATTTAAACCATTTCTCATATTCAACAAAAAAATTATTGTTTAATTATGTTTCTAAATTGATGCATTTAATGTGAAAATTTCATATTCAAATTCAAGAACACGTCATTTAACAATATAAACACTTGTATATTGTTCCATGTTTTTCAATTTATAAAAACATTAACATTAAAATTAAATTCTTATTATAAACACCTGATATTAAAATTATAAACATTTACCATTTAATTTCAATTATACTCCGATCACATTAATCAATAAAAATTATGTAATAATCTATATCCCTTCTCATAGGCCCATACCTGTGAAAATTTAATAGAATTTTTGAAATAATTTTTTCTTAATAAATATTACTCACATCATGATTATTTATCCACCATGATATATTTCATTATTTATGATAATAATCTTCCAAATGAAAAAGTACATGATGTGTTTATCATATTGAAATTATTTCATAATGAATCCTAAAAAATTGTTATTTTTTTAAAATATAACATTATTTTCATTGTACATATTTTTTTACCTTTGAATATGTATTTATTAAACCAACCATTATA
The DNA here is from genome assembly GCA_963277665.1 of Viscum album. Lineage (NCBI taxonomy): Eukaryota > Viridiplantae > Streptophyta > Magnoliopsida > Santalales > Viscaceae > Viscum > Viscum album. Next base: position 1,150,705,762 of record OY728148.1, read on the forward strand.
GGTTTGAGTTAAAACTATTTTCATGAAATATGGATCTGTGATGTTGTATTCTTCAAATCCATTTTTCACGACTTATTTATTTTCAATTTATGATTTATATTATATTTTTTATAATAACACTCTTTATATTGAATGATTCCATGTTTATGTAAAACATCATAAACCACTATATTTTCAAGATAAATATAACATAGTTTATGAAAAACATAAAATTTTATATTTTCATCTACTAAAATATTCATTCTTAACAAAATGGAAGGGGCTTTATAATACTATTAATTTTTAATAGTGATAAAAATTCCCCTAATGTATTATTAATATCCACTAAAACAATTTCCAAAATACCTAACCATAAATCATATGAAATGAATTTAATAAAACAAAGAACAGATCTCACTTTTAATGAAAACCTAATTTTCTATTTATATGTGATGTATATAGTTTACAGGAAAGAACATCATGAAAATCTTCCTCCTAAGATTGTTATACTGTAAAAAAAACACTTAAAAGACTTCTTAGTATGATTTCACATTTACTCATATCCAATAAGAAAATTATAGTTACAAAAAAGTTATAAATTAGAGAATCTTATTGGAATATTATTGGGGTCAAATTATTTTTAGTATATTGTGTTAAGTGAGAATTAATCATAATTTATAGACATTTGTTGACAATCTAAGAATGAAAAAATATTTCATAAATGATTCAAAATAACTGAAAAGTTTAAAAAATTTTGAATAAAATATAATGATTTATAACTTGTGGTTAAGCATTAGATGAAATGTTTTAATCTTTACACATTTCATATAATTTGGAAAAACCCCTTAAAAATAATTACATGATGTTATAAATGATAAATGATAGATTACTGTATAATATTATTAAGATGTGTGATATTTAATAATTCACCACCTTGAATAGAATATTAATATTGTAAAAATATTTATTTTGTGGGTTTCTTTAATAGCTACAATGATATTGTATCATTTATCATGTTGGGGTTTTAATTGAACATTGTTTTGACAATTTATATACTCTTTATGTTTTATTTTCAATCTATGGAATTATGGAAATATATTCTAAATACTGGTTGTCACTATGACCAATCACTGTCTCGTTGAATGTATATCAAACTGAATGGGAGGTTGGGATCATCCAGGATATTTCGGGGAATTATTTTCGACAATAAGTCTCTCTTGTATAATTAATACATGTTCTTAAATCATACAAAATAATGTTAATAACAGTATTTGTCACCCTGAATAATGATGGAAAATTAATTATGGGTGTAAATGAGTGAGAACACATGTCTTTATGTTAAAGTTTATTCATCTCCCCAATTCTAACATCCCACCCATCCTTATTATCTTGAGTCGAGTTAGAAATGTTACATGCATTAGGCAACATCCCTATGATTCCAAGGGATGGAAATAAATTCTAGGGGCTTCAGGTCAATTGGATGATGATTAGCCCATTGAGAACTAAAACATCCCAACCAAATATTATATATAAAACAAACACTAAATGAAACATGATGACAATGTAATGCAACTCTATGTAATTCCAGAAGAACGAAATACCAAACTACACCATAACCAATATTATATTACCAAAGTGAAACACTATACCACAAAGTCAAAAGACTCCCAAATCACCAACTCAAGCAACCCAACAAGATCTAATATAGATCCGACTCTAAAATCCAAGCCAATGTATCATGAACCACCACTAAAAAATGTGATACATTCACTTTATCTATGTCCTAATAAATGATATCAGAAAATGCACCAAAGATCCCTAGAAGGGGGTGAGTAATGAAATGAATTTTGTTTCTCCAAATTAATTCTATACTCATTACATTACTATAAAAATGTTAAAACTTTTATATGAAACAGTTTATATAAAACACATTGATAGATTATATCAAAACTATGAAAATCACACCCAAAAATATTCAAACCAAAACAGATTTCCAGGAAGAAAACTAAACAAGTCATTAAAGACATTTCTTAAATCCCATTTAGAAATAACCCAATCCATTTCCCATAATAACACTGACAAACATAAAATGTAGGTGTTACCTTTGACGCTGGTACTTCACATCCTTAACATGTCCCTTTTATGGTGGTACATCACAACCATTATCCATCCCATTCAATTCATTCTCAACCATAAATTCCAAATACCACACCGACCAATTGTGCCAAAACATTAAAATAAAAATATACTTTATAAAAAAACCCCTTTATAACCAACTTCCATTCATTAAAACAAATAAACAATTTTAAAATCACCATTTTAAAATCATGTTACCCATTTCACATTCCACCAAAACAACCAATTTTCAAAAATCCAAAAACAATAACTAAAGAATGTTTCTATCAAAATCATAACAAAACATTACATAATAAATTTCAATAAATAAAAACAAATTGAAAATAATACTTCTTAATATAATAAGAGGAGTCCATATGGAATCAATATACCTGAATAATTATGGAATTAATGAATTACGTCTTGAAAGCTATAACAAAAATGTGTTGAAACTCAAAAAAAACTATCTTAGAACATGTTCCCTAACATTAACACAGCCATATCTCGTCATTATTGAATAAAATATTATTTATTATTCTATATCAGATTATATCTAATAATACAAGAGAAGGAATAATAATATATATTTGGAAAACCACTAAGAACAGATACTTGGCATGAAATATATCCATCAACACACCCTTATTTGTAAACAAATCCGTATTGGATTCAATGGGAATGTCTCGAAATGATTTTCTCAGAGAAAAAACTGATTTAAGGTTGAAATAAATTAATAAGTGAGTTTTAGGAGTAAAATTGAGTGATATGTACTTTTTTGGGATGTAGATATTAACCATGCATAATTGGGTTGCACAGTTTAGAAGACATTATATAAACTGTTTTCCATCTAATACCACCAAAAACACTTCACATAGTTGTCTTGCATGGTTAGAAAATCACGAACTAACTATTTTTCCAGTATTCCACTTTTCATGGTTACTCCTGCGTGGCTGCATGGTTTTCCCAAACAATGTTTCTAACTGCAAGACCTTGATGTTTTTATAAAATATTTTCTTTAAATAATTTTTATTCTTTAGTAGCTTTCTCTGCACAAAATAGTGAGTTTAGAAGAACCAATATACACCCTTATTACATAATTATTGATATATCCTAGTTGTGAGGATTGTGATAATTTTTATGAATAACTTATGAAAATACATTGTCAATTAATTTTCTATCAATTATTTATGAAAAATATAAATCAATAAGATATTTATATTTTTTAAAGAATTCATTTTGATAATTAAATTAATGTGATATATATGTGTTTTATACTTAATAAAATATTTTTATATTAATCCGATGGATATTATATTCATAGGGTATGAAGAAAACCCTATTTGATGTATAAAAACCTATTTTCTAAAAAAAGATTAATTTTTCTCCTTTGAATGGAAAACCCATTTTAAATAATGATTTTATCACATTAATAAAATGTTTATGAAAATAACATGTTATTTTGACGAAGTATATAAAAATTTACCTTGGATAAATTTTTGATATTTTTTCTGATAACTTTCATGTTTTGATGAATAGTAAAAATATGCTAAATTTTATTTGAAAGTAACTTTTTACATTGAAATAATTTATATTGATAAATTATATTATTTAATGGTTTCAATGTATAAATGGAATAAATTTTTATAATTTATTATAATGTTGGTTATCGGAATTAATTTCACATTAAATTTATATGTAAAACATTTCATTCTTTTGCAATATTAGATCTTTCAAAACTTGTTTTCTCATTTCAAAAATGAGATTAATTTTAAATTAATTACTACCACATATATGTTTTCAGTTTTGAAAAAAATATTCCATATTTGGAATCAGTAGGTCCAAATTATGTAAATAGGAAGCTTTTTTTGGAATTATGAATAGTAACATTGGTAATTATTTTTATTACCATGGTTAAAGGTAAATCGGGTAATTCAAGTACAAAAATATTATAAATTTACCTCAACAGCGATAAAAACCTTATTAGATGATGAAATTCGACTTTTATCTATTTTTCAAAATAGAATCACTGGGTGGCCATTGACCTATGAATATGACTTGAATGTAATAAAAAGTAATGAATGTGACAAAATATCAAAATATCATTTTATATATTTAAATTAATTTTAATATATGGATAACAAAGATATAATATCGACTATAGAAATTATTTAGAAATATATATTAATTATCTACATAATTGAAATTTATTTATAGCATTCAGAGATTAAATAATTACTATCTATGATGACACAATAGTGATGTTGAAATTATTTTATTATTATAAATATCTTAAAAGTGATTTAAAAAATATTAAAATAAATATTATATGAACTAATTAATATTTTACACAATTTTTTTGGGTGACTATGACATATTAAGAGTGTATTAAATATGTTTTTGGTAATTTATCTTATCTGTGGATTTTATTTAAAGTCAAATAAATGATGTGTCAAAATTGACACTATTGATATTTTATAAAAATAACATCTTAATAAATTATTTAAAAATTATAAAAAAAATATTCAAAAATTAAAAAGTGATGATTATAATGGCTAAAATGTCATAAAAGATCAATTTATGGTCAATTAAAACCATATAATTAAATATTTATAACCATTACATATTGAGATTGTTATTACCACAATAAAAATTAAATAGAATAACTAAGTGGAAATTAAATATATGAGGTTTAAATTGACAAAATAACTTGTCCAAAATTTACTTATTCTAGGGATTACAACCTTATCTCATATCATCTTCATAATTGGGACATTTTGTAAGTTGTTTGTTATGGTTTTATTTTATTATAAATTATTATTTATGGAGTATCCCAAAGTGTCCCTCACCTCAATTATAAAAGGGCACCTCCTCCTTCACCTCTTCACTTCATTTGGAGCAATCAAGATCAAAAAACCGATGCCCTTATTCCTTCTTAGCATCGTTATTTTCATTATAGTGGTTGTTTTCATCTTCAAAGACCAACTCTACTGATCTAAGAAGTGATTTAAAGGAAGCACATAGAGGAAGAGGTAATCACTTATATCGATTATTTCAAAATTCATTCCTCTTATACTTCCTCTTAATTAGTTGTTTCATTATAAAGTAATAACATCAGTATGACTTCTAATGAATATGTTATTATGAATATGAAACAACCATATTTCACCTTTTATCCATCCTATAAAAATTAAAATCACCACGCGTGTGTACGTATGGCTTACTATCTCAATGTCGTGGTGTAATATATTTTTCACCACCACCATAATTGGATGGCTGTAATGATAGAAATAATATATATATATATAAATATGATTATTATAAAATTTTAATAATTCTGATGTTTTATACACAATCCACTTCAATACCATTCAACAATTCTTGGAATGAAATAATCACTCATGCGTATGTACGACCTATTGTCTCCACGATGCGATGTGACTCATTCTACATGATCTATATTAAAGTTATGATTATATACATGAATTTAACGAATAAATATTATATTTATTATACTAATATAATTTTGTAACAAATTTAACTATAACCTATGAAGTGGAACATGATCATATCCAACAAATCATGCATAAGAACATAAAGCAGTTAATATCTGAAAAACGAGTGACAATGAAATGTTACAAACAAACTGATGATAATATAATCATATATGATATCAGAAAAATGATTATGAATCTGGAATATTTAAATAATTTTTTTTAAATAATTATATTGGAGGTTCGAATATATACAAAATATATCAAACCTAAGTTAATGAAAAATTTTACAATCTCATTTTTATTTGAGATTGTTTATATGTAAGTATTTTCTATGGTATATTTATCACCCACATCCATATTTTCTAATTATGAATATTTTTTCTATTCATATACAATTATTTAATGTTAATTTTACCGTTTAGTAAATTTTTATTAAATAGTATGAAAGTTATATTTTTTTTGTTATTCGATTTGAGGTACCTTTTGACATTTCAAAAAATATTTTGAGGATAATGTTTTTTAAATCTATAAGACTTGAATCGATTTTTATAGTTTTATGACATCGTGTTTCCATGAATGTTACTCTAAAATATTTCAAGATTATTTTCAACTAAATTCTTATCATTTAAAATTTAATGTCATTTTGAGAAAAGAAAATTTTTTTGAAGAAGAAATGATATTTTCCTCAAGAATTAATTTCAAGTGTTCTATCAAAATTATTTTCAATCTAAGATGAAGCACTTTAAATGGGGTTATTTTTTTATCCCAATTATTAATATTATTTTTTGGTTTTATTGAGGGGATGATATTTTATATGGATTATGTTACGATGGAATGATGTTTAAGAAACCCATTCCAATTCATTGTTATTCTTTTTTTTAAATGATTTATATTTTTTGAACATGTAAGAATGGTTTCATTATTTGATGGGTGGGACCTATATCTCCGTCAAATGAATTGGATCAAAATTTATATCACATTATAGAGACATGACTGGAATGAAAATTAAATCTAGTTCAGTAATACATGGATAGAAAAGAGTGAAATCGGTTCAGTAATGGACATTGTCTGCTATCATGGCCTTGGCAATGAGCCTGGACTTATATGAAATGATTTTCTATGAAAATTTTCATATGACACTAAATTTCATGTATTTTGTTATGACTATTGGGATTAAATTTCAATTTTATGATTTATCCCATGACTTTATATTCTGATCGATTATATGCAGGATATGATTTTCAAATTTTATGTTCTTATTATTATGATGTGATTTATATTTACCTTGTTTACCCTTAATGAGAAATTGAGCTCACCCTTTCATATGTTTATTTTCCCAGGCCATGAAGAAGGTTTTTAAGTAATATATGTCAAAATGGAGTCTAGTTTTGATGAAATAAGGAGGATACAAGGTAGATGTTTTATGAACTAGTTGTTTATGTTTCACAGTTTCTAAAAACACTAAACCTATATAGTCCTCATGTGATTTTTGTTATGTTATGTAATAATTATTCTTAAATGTTGAATTAATATATACATGTAATTTATAGGCCTTTGTATTTTGTATCAGAGAAAATGTGTATTTATCCGTTTGAAACTAGGATAAGAGAACCTTTGTAAGAACTCTAAGAATATGTCTAAGTAGAGGTTAAAATAAAATACTTGTGTTTTATATATGTTCAGGAATAGCCTATAATAAATCCAAAATGTCATAATTTGAAATTTTATTCTTGAATTATGTGGGTTTCCTATTATGATTAGTTTTTCTCACACTATGGTTCTTTTTATTTGTCAATGGTTGAAACCTGATGGAACCGTGCTAATGTTGAATGTGATGGGAAATGAAATGATTATACCCCTGAGAAATCAAATTTTATGGGATATGGAATGTAAAATCGTGTATCCATCATTACACAAAATTCTCATGTTATGAATCATGTCGGACTTCCAAATGAACAAAGGATGGGGAACTATTCGGTTGAATCCTTCATAAGGTAGTGTCCATCTTCATTCAGTGGGTCCTCTGATCCATTAATGGATGAACAATAGATCAGTATCACTGAAAAGATATTTTCAATTATACAATGTTCTGAATAAGATAAAGTCATATTATCAGTATACCTTTTGGAAGGTGAAGCTAATCAATGGTGGATTCTTATCAAGAATACGAGGGGAATAGATGAAATTGAGTCCATGGAATGTGAAGAGTTCAAGAACTTATTTTTCAATAAGTACATACCTAGTATTATTTGAGAAGATATTGAGAAGGATTTCCTTGGACTTAAGAAAAAGGATGATGAGTTTGTTGGTACCTATGATGAAAATTTTATAATACTAGCAAGGTATCATTATGAAATTTTTATCTAACCTCAGAGTAAAATTGAATGATTCTTTAGTGGCTTATAACCTAGTCTTCGAAGGTAATTAACCATAAGGGACTTAAATATCTTTGAGGATGTTTTTACATGTTCTCTCAAGGATGAGATGGAGATTGGAGTATCCCATCAGTCATATGGGTTTGATTAGAAGAGAAAAATGGGATTCCATGAAAATCTAAAGACTACACTGAAAAGAAGACAATTTTTCTTTTATTCTCAAAGTGTGGAATGAAATATAGAGGTAATTGTCTTAAAAGGAATATAAAATGTTTTAAGTGATGAAAATAAGGCCATCGGGAGGTTTAATTCCTCTATGATGGAAAAAAGATGTCCAATTATGCAGACAAAGAAAATTCTAACTAGAATGGAACTTTTACACTTTAATGCTACAACTATAAGGAAATGTGGAATTATTCTAATAAATTCTCTAATCCAACAGATATTGATGTTTATCAACATCAGGAAAATATTAAAGCCAAAGGAAATGGAATGTCACATGAAATCACTATCAGAACGGTGGATTACAATAATGAAGTGGTGAAAGGAACACTTACCATCCACTCTAAAGTATAAAATGTTTTATTTGATTCTTGATCCATTAAATTTTTTATTTCTGAAGAATTTTCTATGGGTATCGTCGTATTACCTCAAGATTTAGATGTTGAGTTAGCTATCACAACTCTTAAAGGCACAATGATTGCATTAATAGATTCTAATTCTACTCTAGTTGATGTTTTTGGGAATGTTATTTATGCGAATCTTGTGATCCTTCCTAGAGTGGAATTTCATGTGACTCTAGGCATGGATTGACTTTCTCAATATAGAGATCATATCAATTTCCAAGGGAAGTCACATTTCATATTCTAGATCAGTCTTTGTCATCTATAAATGCAAGGGGGGATATAACCTTCTAGTAGAAATTTCTTCCATCTTATTAGACATTATTTGAATAAATGATGGTTATATATCTCAAATGGTAGGGAAGAAACTAACAATTAAGAATTATCCCATTTTATGGAAGTTTGATGATGTCTTATTGGAGGAATTTAAAAGTATTTTACCAAATTGTGAAGTTGAGTTTTCAATAAGAACTCATACTGGGTTCTATGCCTATTTAAAATACACCTTATAGAATGGCCCCAATTGAGTTGCAAGAATTGATGAAGTAACTCAAAGACAATCATGATAAGGTATTCATATGCCCTAGTATTCCACCTTGGGGATAACCTTTTTTTAGAACAATTAAGGATCAATTAGACTCTTCCTTGATTATTTTGAACATAAAAAGATGACTACAAAAAAAATAACATCTTCCCTGCATTGATGGATTATTTGACCAACTACATGGAACTCAATACTTTTCCAAGATTAATCTTTGTTTAGGATATCATCAATTGGGTGTCAAAAAGGATGATATACTAAACATGAAATTTTGTATAAGGAATGGAAACTAGGAATTTATAGTCATTACTTCTAGTCTTTCTAATGCCCCAGCGATCTTCATGGATCTAATGAATATAGTCTTTCGAGACTATTTTGATATTTTTTTGGTAGTCTTTATAGACAATAATATTTTCGATTCAAAGAGTGAGGATGAAAATGAGGATCACATTAGAATTGTACTAAAGACCACGAGAAAAGAGAGAAATTATGCCAAATTTACCAAGTGTAAATTTTGGCTTCAGAAAGTTTCATTTTTGGGTCACATAGTCTCAAGAGAGGGAATATTTTTGGATCTTGCAAAAACAGTGTTTATTGAAAGTTGGTCGAAACAAACAATGGTAAATTATATCTGATGTTTTCTTCATTTGGATGGATATTATCGATATTTTCTCAATTATTTTTCATGATTATATGATCAACTCTCCATGTTGAATCGAAAAGGAGTTAATTCCATTTGGACAGAGGAATGTGAAAAGAATTTCAAAGAGCTAAAAAGAAGGTAAGTCAGTGCACCTATACTCACACTACCATGTAGTGGAGAAAGGTTTGTGAGCAATTGTGATGAATCCAAGAAGTGTCTAGGATCTGTTATAATGAAAACTTATATGGTGATAGCTTATGCCTCATGGAATTGGAAAATTCATTAGAAAAATTAGTCAACTCATGATTTGGAGTTAGCTACATTGATCTTTGCATTAAGGATAAAGAGGCATTATTAATATGCTGAAAGGTGTGATATTAATACAGATCATAAAATTATAAAGTATATTTTCCCATAAAAGGAGATAAATATGCACTAAAAAATATAGTGGTTGTTGATTAAAGATTGTTACTGCTCAATACATTACCACCCTAGGAAAGAGAATAAGTTGGAATATTTTTTGAGTCAAGAAGACCATTTTAGATTTTCCCTGATGAGGATCATGAATGATCCAATTTTTTGGATTTGCAAAGGTTAGATCTTGAAATTTTAATTGAAGGGGAAGAATATTATCTTTCTCAAATTAATGTTCTACCATAAATTCATGTAACGATTAAGGAGGCATTGAATAAAGATGTAGATCTAAAATTAAAGAGAGAAATTTTCATGAATTCAACTTTGATTGTTATGGAATAATAAGGTTTAGGAACTAGATTTTTATTCCTACCATGCCAGAATTAATAAAGGATCTATGGGATGAGGCTCAAAGTTCACCATTCCCTATTCACCCAGGAAGCACAATGATGTACATGGACATGAAAGAATACATATGATGGGATAGCTTGAAAAGAGATGTCACAGAATATTCATCTTGATTCTTGGTTTGTCAGTAAGTTAAGGCTGAGAGACTTAAGTCTAAGGGGATGTTACAACCATTACTCATACCATAATGGTAATGGGAAAAATTCACTATGGAATTTTTTTTAGACTTCCCAAAACATTTAAAGGCCACAATTCTATATGGGTTGTAGTTGATCCCCTTATGAAGTCAACACACTTTATTTCTATTTGATTTGATTTATCTCTAGATTATCTTTCCATGATATATATAAAATAAGTAGGAAGATTTCCAAGAGTATCACTTTCCATTATATCCAATCTGGATACGAGGATTACCTCAATGTTATGGTGAAGTATTTTTCATGCTATGTATATAATGTTATTTTTCAAAAAATCTTATCATCCTTAGAAAAATAGTTGGTCTGAGAGGATAATTCAATCTCAGGAATACATGTTGACACCTTTCTATAGAGATTTAAGAAGTGGTTTGGATCAACACCTACCATTAGAGGGATTTTCAAACAATAATAGCTTTTACTATAATATTCAAATGGATCCATATGACTCCCTCCATGGAAACAACTATAGAACACCAACTTGTTGGGATTATATTTGGGGAAATGAAGCTATTAGGACATAATTTATTGATAAACTGGAAAAAAAGCTCAGATCTATTCAACAAAACATAATAGTAGCCCAGAGTCAATAAAACAGTTATGATGAAAACCGAATAAAAGACACAGATATTTAAGTGTCTGATAAGGTTTTTTTTATGAATATCTACAGGGAAGAGAGTAATGATATTTAGAAAGAAGAGAAATCAGATCCCTTGTTATATTGGTCCTTTCGAAATTCTAGTTCATGTTGGGATGGTATCTTACCAATTGGAACTTCCACCGAATCTCCCTCAAGTTGTTGATGTGTTCAATGTATCTCCCCTAATAATGTATATATTTGATCCTTCAAATTTACTAATCTCGGAATTCATATCGTTGGAGCAAGATCATTCTTATGAAGAACAACCGATAGAGATTCAGGATCATAGAGAAAAAGATATAAAAACACGCCCACTCTATTGGAATATGTTTTATAGAGGAACCACTAATTTGAAAAATCTACACGGGAACTTAAGGATATGATTAGGGAGACGTATCCTTATTTGTTTGTTTCCATGCGACAAATTTTGTGGGTGAAATTCAGTTTAACGTGGGTAGAATGCAACACCTGGATGTTTTTATGAAATATTTTCATTAAATAATTTTTATTCTTCAGTATATTACTTTTCATGCAACATTGAGTTTAAATGAACCAAGAGGCACCTTAATTATCAAATTACCGATATATACTAGCAATTAGGTTAGCAGGAATAATTACAAATAACTTATGAAAATACATTGTGAATTAATTTTTCTATCAATTATTTAGGAAAAATGTAAATCAATTAGATGTTTATATTTTTCATTTAATTTCTTATTGTAATTAAATTCATGTGATATATATGTGTTATATACTTAATAAAATATTTTTTATATTCGTCCAATATATATGTTAGTCATAGGGTATGATTAAAACCCTATTTGATGTATAAAAACCTATTTTTTAAATGTTTAATTTTACACCATTAAATGGAGATCCCCTTTTCAATTATTATTTTGTCACATTAATAATTTTTATATGAAAACCTAAAAATTTTATTTTTAGTTGGGATATAAAAATTTACTTTGGATATATTTCTGATATTTTTCTGATAACTTAAATGTTTTCAAGAATATTAAAAAAAATGCTAATTTTAATTGAAAATAACTTTTTTAATAAAAAATAATTTATAGTGTTAAATTATATTATGGATTGGTTTAAAAGTTTAAATAGAATATATTTTTACCATTTAATATAATGTAGGTTATTCTATTTATTTTACATTTAATTCAGATATAAAGACATTTCTATCTTTCTCAATATTTTAACATTTAAAACCCATTTTATCATTTCAACAATGGAATTAGTTATAAATTAACGACTGAAACTTATGCCTTTTGAAATTTCAAAAATGGATCCATATTTGAAATTAGTAGATCAAAATTATCTTAATAGTCTACTTTTAATTTTGGTCATTACGAATAATATCTTTGGTAATTATTTTTATTACCATGATTAAAGGTAAATCGAGTATTGAAATGTAAAAATAATATTATAAAATTACCTCAACACATGTAAAAATTATATTGGATGAATAAATTATACCATTATAATATATTTTTCTAAATGGAATCACTTTATAACCACTTACCTATGAATAATACATGAATGTAATAAAAACTAATGAATGTGACAAAATGTCACAATCTCATTTTATATAAGTATATTAATTATAATATATGGATTACTAGGATATAATATCTAATATAGATAGTTTTTGGAAATATAAAATAATTACCTACATCATATAAATTTATTTATAATTTTTTATAGATTAAGTAATTATGATTAATGATGGAACAATAGTGATGTAGAAAGTATTTTATTAATAGAAATATCAATAAATGGTTTTAAAAATATTAAAAGAAATATCAGACAAACTAACTAATGTGTTACAAGATTTTTATAGGTAACTATGACATGTTAGGAGTACATTAAATATTTTGGTTTGAATTATGTCCAGGTGTGGATTTTATTTCGAGTCAAATAAATGAATTGTATCAAATTGACACTGTTGATATTTTATAAAAATATCATTTTATTATATTATTTAAAAATAAGAAAAAAAAATATTTAAAAGATTGAAAGTGATGATTATAATTTCTAAAATATCATAAAACATCCATTTATGTCCAATTAAAACCATATAATTAAATATTTATAACCATTAAATATTTTGAATGTTATTACCATAATTAAAATTTAATAGAATAACTAATTGTCAATTAAAAAGATATTGTTTAAATTGACAACATAACTTGTCCAAAATTTATTAGATGATTATATTAAAACCCAATAAAACGTCGTCATCAAAATTAAGACATTTTGGAGGTTTGGGGTAGGGTTTTCTTTTATTATAAATTTATATATAAAGAGTTTCTAAAAATGCCCCTCACCTCCATTATAAAATGGAACCTAATTCCTCTCCTATTAACTTCATTTTGAGACTTCAATCTTAGCTATCCCCTACTGGTTTCTTTATCAACACCCCATTTTCATTCTAGATGGTCTGGTTAACTTGAAATACCATATTTTGTGCACTAAGAAGAGATTTAGATGAATCACATCGAGGAAGAGGTAATCTCTACTACCGATTCTTTCTACTTTATTTCTTATTCTACATCCTATTAATTAGTTGTTTTGTTATAAATTACTAACATCTATATCACTAATATAATTTTATGTTATTATAAATATGAAACTACCATATTTCATCTTCTATTTATCATATGAAAAATGAAATCATCGCGGGTGTGTACATACGGCTTACTATCTCCACTTCGTGGTGTAATTTGTTTTTCACCACAACCTTACTTGGATGGGTATAATGATGAAAATAGTAAATATATATGATTATTATGACATATTAATAATCCTGAAATATTACACACCATACACTTCAATACTATTCCGTAATTTTTGGAATGATATCATCACTCGTGCATATGTATGGCAAACCATCTCATTGATGTGATGCAATTCATGCTACATAAACTTCATTTAACCATGATTATATACAGGAATTTAATGAATAAATATAATATATATTATAATAATATCATTTTTTAAAAGATTTCACTATAACCTATGAAATGGAACATGAACTTATCTGAAAAATCCTTCACAGGAACCTAAAGCTGATAATATCATAATAACGTGTGACAATGAAAATTTACTAATAAACCGACTATAATATAATCAGATATGATATGATAAAAATGATTATGATTCAAGAATAATTCAATAAAATTATTTAAATCCTCATATATGATGTTTGGATACATAAAAAGGATATTCAACCAATGTTAAGGGATAACTTTACAATATCATTTTTATATGAGATTTTTTATACCTAATTATTTAATGGGGTCTATTTATCATCCAAATCCAAGTTTCCTAATTATGTAATATTATTTCTATTATTCACAATTTTTTAAAGTTAATTTTATTATTTGGAAAACATTAATTAATTTTTTTGAAATGAAGCTTTTATAGTTATTTCAAGTGAGGTACTTTTTTACTTTTCTTGCAAAAGTATGTGAAGAGTGTTTTTTAACATATACGGCATGAATAGATTTTTATGGTTTCCTGAAACCCTATTTCCATGAATCTTCCCATAAAATATTACATTATCATTTTCAAGTAAATTATTATTTTTTAAAATTTCATGTCATTTTAAGAAAAGAAATTTTTTTTGATGAAGAAATGATATTTTCCTCAAAAATTATTTTTCAGTGTTTTGTCTAAATTATTTTCCATCAAAGTTGGAACTCTTTAAATGGGTTTATGTTTATATCCCTATTAATACTATTATTTTATTTTTTTTAATGAGGGAATGATATTTTATAAGGCTTTTTTTATGATGGAATGATGTTTAAGAAACCCATTTTAATTCATGGGATATGATATGATCAATTATTTATGAAAAATGTAAATCAATTAGATATTTATATTTTTGAGTGAATTAATTTTGGTAGTGAAATTAATGTGATATATATGTGTTATATACTTAATTAAATAATTTTTTTATTTATCCAATGCATATTATAGTCATAGGGTGTGAATACAACCTTATTTGATGTATAAAAACCTATATTTTAAAAAATGATTAATTGTACACTTTTGAATGGTAAACCCCTTTTAAATTATACTTTTTTGACATTAATAATATTTAAATGACAAAATAAAAATTTTATTTTGAATAAAGTTATAAAAATTGACTTTTGATAAATTTTTGATATTTTTCTGATTACTTTCATGTTTCGAGAAATAATAAAAAAATTAAATTTTAATTGAAAATAACTTTTTCCATTGAAATAATTTATATTTATACATAATATTATTGAATGGTTTCAAATAATAAATTAAATAATTTTTTATCATTTAATATAATTTTGGTTGTTGGAATAAATTTCACATTAAATTCATATATAAAAACATTTCAATATTTTGCAACATATTAACTCTTAAAATAAATTTTATCATTTCAATAATGGGATTAATTTTAAATTAATTACATCCACTTATATGTTTTAATTTTTGAGAAATGTATTACATATTTGGAATCTGTAGATCCAAATTATTTAAAAAGGCTACCTTTATTTTTGGAAATTATGAATTGTAACTTTGGTAATTATTTTTATTACCATGTTTAAAGAAAAATTATGTAATTAAAGGAAAAAATAATATTATAAATTTGCCTCAATAGATATAAAAATCTTATTGGATGACAAACGTTGACCCTTATCATCTGTTTTTTGAAATGGAATAACTTGATGGCCACTTACCTATAAATATGACATGAATGTAATAAAAACTAATGAATGTGACAAAATGTCACAATCT
The DNA here is from genome assembly GCA_963277665.1 of Viscum album. Classification (NCBI taxonomy): domain Eukaryota; kingdom Viridiplantae; phylum Streptophyta; class Magnoliopsida; order Santalales; family Viscaceae; genus Viscum; species Viscum album. The sequence goes on from OY728148.1 coordinate 1,150,721,973, forward strand.
CATTTTATATTTGTAAATTAATTTTAATATATGGATAACTAGAAGATAATATCGATTATATATTGTATCTAGAAGTATAAATAAATTTTATATATTATAGAATTTATTTATAATTTTTAGAGATTAAATAATTACCATCAATGATGACACAATAGTGATAGATAAATTATTTTATTATTAGAAATATAAAAGAATGGTCTGAAAATATTAAAATAAATAACATATTAACTAATTAATGTTTTTAAAAAACATTATAGGTTAATTTTACATGGTAGGAGTGTATTAAATGTTTTTTCAATTTTATCTTTTGTGTGGATTTTATTTAAAGTCAAATAAATAATTTGTCAAAATTGATAGTATTGATATTTTATAAAAATAAAATTTTATTAAATTATATTAAAATCATTAAAATATATTTAAAAATTATCAATTGGTTATTATAACCTATAAAATGTCATAAAATATCCCTTTATGGTCAATGAGAACAATATAATTAAATATTTATAACCATTATATATTTATAACATTATTACCACAATTAAAATTATATAGAATAACTATGTGTCAATTAAATATATTTGGTTTAAATTGATAAAAAAACCTTTCCAAAATTTATTAATTGTTGAGATTAGAACCCTATATCATCAAATATTCAAAATAGGGACATTTTTTAGGTTTTTGGGTAGGGATTGATTTTATTATAAATTATTATTTATGGAGTATCAAAAAGTGCGCCTCACCTAAATTATAAAAGGGATCCTCCTCCCTCCTCCATCAACCCTTCAATTAATTTTAATAAATCAAGATCGGCCATATTCCAACCTTATTTCTTAAAAAATCCCCTATTTTATTTATATAGTTTTTGATCTTCATCAAAGACCAACTCTACTGCCCTAAGAAGTTATTTAGAGAAAGTAAGTCGAGGAAGAGGTAATCACTTCTACCGATTCTTTCAAACTTATTTCCTCTTATATTCCCTCATAATTAGTTGTTTCATTATAAAGTAATAACATCAGTATAAATCGTATAATGATATATATTATAAATTTTAAACTACCATATTTCACCTTCAATCCATTATGGGAAAAATGAAATCACCGCTCGTGTGTCCGTACAACTGACTTTCTCCGCACCGTGGTGTAATCTATTTTTGAGAAGCACCTTAAATGGATGTGTATAATGTTGGAAATAATAAATATATATTATTATTATAACAATTTTCTAATAATGAAATATTATACACCGTCCAATTTAATACCATTGAAAAAATCTGAGAATGATATCATCGCTCGTGCGTACGTATGACATACTGTCTCCACCGTGCGATGCGATTCATTCTACATGATATTAATTAAAACATGATTATATACATGAATCAAATGAAAAAACATGATATATATTATATTAATATAATTCTGTGAATGATTTAACTGTAACCTAAAAGTGAAACATTAACTTATCTGACAAATCGTCCAAAAGAACATAAAGTAGTTAATATCTCATTAACGAGTGACAATGAAATGTTACTAATAAACGAATGATAATATAATCATATATGGTATCATAAAAACGATTATCATTCTATAATAATTCAGTATCATTATTTATATCATTATACCGGAGGTTCAGACACATATGAAAGATATCATACAATATGTAATGGATAATTTTACAATCTCATTTTTATCCAAGATTATTGATACGTATGTATTTACTAAGGTATATTTATCATCTACATCCATGTATCCTAATTATTTAATATTAGTTATATTATTTTAAAATTTATTAAATTTCATTTTACCCTTCAATTAATATTTATTAAATGGTATGAAAGAAATCTTTTGTCATTATTCAATTTCAGTTACTTTTTTACTTTTTGGAAAACGTATGAGGAAAATGTTTTATTATCTTATACAGAAAGAATGGATTTTTACAATTTCATGAAAACCTATATCAATGAATATTACACTACACGACTTCAATATTGTTTTCAACTAAATTCTTATATTTTACAATTTTTATGCATTTTTAAAAAAAATTGAAGAATAAATGATATGTTCCTCAAGAATTAAATTCAAGTGTTTTATCAAAATTATATTCCATCTAAGATAAAGTTATTTAAAAGGGGTTATGTTTTTATCCATATTATTAATATGATTATATAGTTTTATTGAGTGAATTATATTTTATATGGATAATGTTATGATGGAATGATGTTTAAGGAACCCATTTTAATACATCGTTTATGCTATGATAAATGATTTATGTTTTGTTGGAACATGTAACAATGGTTTCATTATGAGATAAATGGGAACTATATCTCCCTCCAATTAATTAGTTAAAGATTTATATCTCATGATATAGGAACGACTAGAACATCCAGTAAATCTATATTAGTAATAATGGGTTAGAACAAAGAGTTAAATCGGTTTAGTAATGGACTCTGTCCTTGACGATGGTATTGGAAGCGAGAATTAACTATTATGAAATGATTTTCTATTACTGTGTGGGTATGCCACAAAATTAAATGTCTTATGTTATGAAAATTTGTATTACATTGCACTTTAATGATTTATCCCATGACATGATATTCTGATCTTTTATATGCAGGATACGATTCTCAAATGATATGTTCTTATGATTATGATATAATGGATATATCCATTGATTACCCTTACTGAGAATTTGAGATAACCCTTTAATATGTTTCTTTTCCCCATGTCATGAATAATCATATTAGGTAAGATATGTCAAAAAGGATTCTAGTTTTGAAGAAATAAGCTGGAGACAATTTAGATGTTTTATGAACTAGTTGTTTATGTTTCCCATTTTATAAATACAGTAAACCTATACGATCCTGGTGTGGTTTTTGTTATGTTATTTAATAATTATTCTAATATGTAGAAGTAATATATACATGTAAAGTATATGTCATTATACTAATTATGGGCCTACCTAGATCCCACTGCATGTATTTCCAACATTTTTTTATAGGAGTTTGGTGGTTTCTTCTCAGATTTATCAAACTGTGTGTCACACACGTCATCCTTAAATAAATTATTTTGTTAATTTTTTATGTATCGGGTAGTTCGAGTTGAATCCCGACTTAACTTTTTTTGTTTTTATTTAAAAACTAATATTTTGGCCTTGACTGTGTCCAGCGCAACGAGGTCGAAGGCGTGCGGCTTCGCCTGGGTCACTGCGCGACCTCACCCGGTTCATCGCATGCCCTGCTCTATGGTTAATTAATTAAATAAAATTGATTATTAATAAAGCAATAAAATCAATAGTCTGATGAAATAAAAATAAAATTAAATATGATTTTTTTAAAGATAATAAAAATAATAATAAGGTTATTCATGGATATTATTATTATTATTATTATCATAATTGATATACCTTTTTATTTTATTTTAGAACTATTAATTGAGTTTTGTTATTTTTATTATCATTTACATAATTATTTATATTTTATTTTATTTTTATTAGTATTATTATTATGTGTTTTTTGGGTTTTGCGTCATCGAATGCATGGGGAGGGCACAGTTTTGAGACCGCGTGGTCTGCCCGACATTCAAAATTTGTTAATAACATAATGAGATAAGGAAATAATAATGAATAATGAAGTAAAAATAAAATTGAAATAAGTTTAACAATGTTTAATAAATTGTTTTCATGATAATATTATTATAATTATTTCTATTTCAGGATGTTATTATTATTATTATCATCATTATCATAATTGTTATAAATTTTTATTTTATTTTATTTTCATCAATTGAGTTTTATGATTTTATTTATTATTATTATTATTATTCTAATTTTACATTACTATTATTATTTGTTTTATTTTAATTTAATTTCTATTTTATTATTGTTTTTCTCTCTTTACTAGTAGAGTTAGGGTTTCCTATTATTTTTTTGGATTGCACCCCTTTATCCCTCATAGCCCTTGTGCACCTCACTCCCCACACCATGCCCAGCTACTATCTCCTATCCCTTCACCCTGACTTCCCTCAGGCGTCCGTCGTCGCACCACCTCCCCTAGACTATCGGTCGCGCTCCCGTACAACCACTCTCCCAGCCGACCAACTTGTATCGTGCCCTTCTACCGACTTCCCTCCTCACACACACCATCTTCGTAGGACCAGCCGCACCTTATAGCACCATGTCGTTAGCCTTCCCCTCACGCAGACACCCCGGACCCCCAGCCAGGCCGTCGCACCGTCGCCCTGGAACCCACCAGCCTGCTCGTGCACCACCCTTGTGTAGAAGCCTCTGGCCGACCTCCTAGTCTATATGGATTCGCTGTCCGACCTCTCCCTCATACACCCACCATCGTGCCCAACGCCTCTCGATGCCAGCCCTCCTTCCTCTGTTCGGCAAACTCCAACACCCCCTGCCATTTCAGACCCTTCACCCCATCTCCCTTGCACCCTGTTCCCTACTCGGACCCACACAGACCTCTGCCAGTGACCTTCCCTTACTGTCCAGCGAAACCTCCGGTCCTTTCCCTTCTTTCACGCAAACCCCCTGGTGAAGTCTCCCTTCAGTTGTTTCTCCTTGATTTTTTTGGTTTTCTAGTCGGTGAGGGGTTCAATTTATGGTTCAATCATAATTTTGTTGGTTCGATTTCTTGTTTTGTGTTCGCGCTAGGTTGTTTGAGGTTCATTCGAGGTGCGATGGTGATTTTGAACCTTTATTCGGATGATTCTTGGTTCAAAGTAGGTGGTTCCATGTCTAATCATTATTTTATAAAATAATTTGCATGTTGAATTTTTTTAGAAAATCGTTTATTTAATTTTCATAATGAATAGTTGGTTTTCTTTGATGTTTTATATGCATTTAACTATTTAGTAGAATTTCTAATTAATGTGTCTTGTATCTGCATAAAACTTATATTTATTTAGTTGTTGGTGATATTTTTTAAATTGTGCAGGTATCTTATTAATCTGTGCAAGTGGTGTGAATTATATTTTTGACATGTCATTGTGTTCTTCTAGTTTCCAAAGAAGGTTTGGTGTGGGTTTAGTTGGTAACACCAAGTGATTTCTATTAAATTGTTTTTTATGCTTTTATATTTGGCTTGTTACACTATGTTATTTGTGAAAAGGGGTTTTACATATGATGTAAGGTTTTCCATAAAATTATTTGTGTGGTGCAGGTCACACTTTAAAATATTATTTGAGTGTATGTGATGTTGGAATGCGTTTAAATTTATAAATGGTAACTTTATGGTGTGCAAAATCATGAAACACTCTTTTACTACTACTTTATAATTTTTTTCAAATGGAGTGTAAAATTATAAAAATGGTGTGAAATGTGTTTGAAAACTGTTTTAGTGTGTGTTTTATTTCAAAAAGGTGTTTTCGGGTGTAAGTGGTGAATTTTTTAATGATAAGTGCCTTTTTTAAATTGTGCTGATGGTTTAACTGATTATGTAACCCATAAAGATTTGGTTTCGAAAACACTTTTTTTGTGCATATGGTTTTAAAAGAGTGTTTGAGTGTGAAAATGGTGATTCCTTGTGTGTAAGTACCGTATTTGGATTTTATTCATAAGTGTGACGTGTGACATGAACCTGAAACTAGCTTGAGCACAATGTGGGATGCCCAAGTAGATATGAGGGTAGACTAGAATAACGGGCTAGTGCTTTGGAGGTGAATCTACCCAGTTACACTGGTAGGACACACGATTTAAACACTAACTAAACATATGAATGACTTAGGGTTGTGGTTTCTAAGGCACGTTTTCGGAGGGTCATGGTTTATAAGCCACATTTTCTAAGGGTTGTGGTTTCTAAGCCACAGTTCACTGAGACACGAAGATCTAGTGACCTAAGCTAGCTAACACCCACAAGGCCTCTTCCATATTGGTTCTCATTTGTAACTTTATTCTCATCGGTGTGACACATAGGTCATTTTTTTTTAAAATTAAGTTTGTGTGTGTGTTTTAAATTAAGTTGTTCCTTTTGGAATTATTTTCATTAAACCATTTTTCTCAAAAACTGTTCAAGCCTTTAGTTAATTTCATTAATTAAATTTGAAAATGTATTTGTCATTGAATAATTATGTGTGGAACTATTTTATAGGTTGACATCCTACTGGGATCTTGGCTCACACCCTACAAACACATATTCGGTGTTTGTAGACCTTGTTCTTTGTGTATTCGAGGTTGAGGCATCGTGCTCTGTGATGGTGGTTTTGGACGTTGATGGTCTTCTCTTGTAGGTTTGTGCCTATGGAAAGTCGATGTTTCACCTCTATTATTGCATGAAGGTTTGAGTTAGTGTTTTTGTTTCTTTGGAGGTCATTTATTTTTTGGATGTTGGATCAAGTTGTAAACCTTTAAATTTGATTTTAGTTTAAGGGACTGTTTGGTTGTCAGTTCATAGTTTTATTTTATTTTTCATGTTAGTGGTTTTTTGTTTACTATTTATGGTAAACCGTTCAAACTTGTTACTCTTGATACTCAGGAACTTGTGCCAGCCCGTGGGGACCAGGAACACCCTTCGGGCCAAGTCGCGGACCGGGTCGAGCTCCGAGTTGGTTAGAGACCCAGCCTGGTGTGTGACAAAATTGTATCAGATCTTTTTTCTCTCTTGGGTTGTGTTTCATTGGGATATAGTCATGGTAGACTTATGTTATGGTTATCTTTACTCGATGTCATGGATACGAGTAAGGTGTCTGGGTAGCACACCACATGGTGGGACTCGAGTTACCAAAGTTGAGGTTTGTTTAAATCATTGGTCTGTGTTGTTAACCTTGTTTATGAGAAATGAAAAGGGAGTAGGTTTAGTGGTCCCAATGAGATCCCAGTGCTTGGCAAGCCATGTGGAGCTGGGGAAACTTTCCTAAAATACTCTCTATGGTAGTGGCGTGATTGGCGTATGTCCGTAAACCATATGTTTCAATCACTCACTAAAACTAGTTTCCTCTTGCATCGTTCCTTGTCTCTTTATTTTGGAATCGTAGAAATCAGGTTTTTAAGTAAAAATGATTTGATCAAGGAAAATGTTTTGAAATGAATCCCTTTTAGAAGAAAATGATGTCTGAGATTTAAAAAGTGTGGGTTGAATGATTTGGTTTTGAAAAATGGAAAGGTTAGTTTTTTGATCCTTGGTGTTGTCCTGGACAACCACATGCATGAGTGTATATGGAAAGAGAATAGTCAATGGCATAAGAGAATGAATTCATGGATGGACATGAGGTGGGTGCCAATGTGGCATAGGAGCATTCATGTTTGAGGCCCATGGGACACCATTGGTGTTTGTGCAACCCACTATCTTTTCATATTTTTAAAAAGTTTGTAAAAATGAAATATGCTATTTCAAATAACCGGTGATTGTGCGGTGTGTCCTTGTGTTTTTGAAATTTTAGTTGTGAGGAGTTTTGAGCTAAGAATATTTTTTTCCAATGGTTTGTGTCTTGAGTATGAATTTTTATTTGTAAGTTGGTATAGAAACGTGTGGTTAGTGAATTAATTTGATAGGTGCTTTGGGATGCCCTCGCAGTGGTTCTCCCTACACATTTAGTGTTTTCTTGCTGATTGTATTGACCATTGGACCAGTTTCACTAGGGTTATGGTTTTCTTTCTTGACTGGTGTATGCCCCCATAAATAATTATCATGCGATGAAATTGTGGCTATGGGTAATTGGTCGTTGGCCGACCCTCAAGTTGATTAAATAAAGGATTATCCATTTTTATTGATAGTGCTATGTCTATCCTTTTTCCCCTTTTTATTTTTCGGTTAAGTAGATCCTCTCATAGAGGGATGACAATCACGGGGGGCGAGGAGTTGATAGGTGTTTTGGTCTCTTTGAGTTTTCTGAGTCATTGAGTATGATGTTTGTCGCCATTTCATCAGAAGGATTCCACACCTGAAACGGTGAAAGGAATTATAGTGGGGAAGGGTGAAGGCGGTTTAGAATTATCGATGATGACTGATGTCTTGAAAGGTTTTTAGTGCCTCAATCAGCTCCGAGGGTGGTATTTGGTAACGTCTTGAGGTGTGAGTTCTCTTCGAAGTGTAAAATTGGATTTTATTGAACCCTCTGGGAATCCCTAATTCAATTGGCATGCGTCCTCCTCTTAGAGAGTTCTAATTTTTCTGTTATAAGGGGAGTGTTTTTCGTGTGTCTTCCTTTCTGATGTTTCTTGGTTAAGGTGAAGAAGTGACGCATGTGCATCATCTAAACCCATGTTTTGGTTGGAGTGTCATGATGGAGTAGTTGTATGTCGTCGTGTGTTGTGTTTGATGGTGTGTCGGTTGCAGTGTGATTGTGTGTGGAACCAAAAAGGTGAAGCCTCATTTGGAAGTATTCAATGCCTGACTCTGAGGCAGAAGATGCTTCAAACATCGAAGCTCCAACCATAGGCCTCAGAGTGAAGTTGGCATGTGGTCAGGAACCACATGAGTGTATGGGATCCCGACATTTTTTTGTCGTTGGTATTGAAGGTGAAGACGGTTTAAATTATTCTCTACAGTTGCCTAATTCCAAATGACCCATATGGTGCGTGAGGTTTCATGTGGCTATGAGGTGTGGTCGTCGTGATACCTTAAAGTTTTGGGGGTTGGGTTCCAGTGGATGTAATCACTATTATTCGTACTTATTGGTTCTATTAGGTAAATCGGCCTCAGATTTGAATACTACTCATCCAGGGATGTAGTGATGCTGGTTGGTCTTAAGTTGTGGTTTTGATGCCTGGTGGTCAGGCCCCTCCCTCCCCGCCCCTTATGGTAGGGTGTTTGGTCACCGTCGGAAAAATTTCAAGGTTTTTTATCCTCTTTTAGTTCTAATGGTGGGGATACCCACTATGGGACTCACACAATTGACTCTATATTGAAACAGGTTGGCTCTTCTTCATAAGGGTTCAGAGCCTGTCCGGGCCTCCTCTTGTCAGTTATCCAATTTCGTCTTGAGCATTATTAAGTTTCTAATTGTGGGGATCCCCTTCGGGCTTTCTCCATGTTGACCTTTTAGTTCTGTTTCTAGAGGTGATTAGGCTATATGTGATAACAGTACTCTTTGGTCATGGTCGGTCTTTTTTGTTCATTCTAGTCAAATGGTGTGCTTTTTGTTTAATGGTACTTGGGGTGTTTCAGTTTTTGAAGTCAATTTCCATGAGTGAGAAAGTTCCTATACTTGATTAATCAACTGGAGGTGTTCTAGCTCTTTCGGGAGGGTGACACAAATTAGAAAGTCTTATTACGAGCTTCTTAAGATTTTCATTTCAGTCGCCTTCTCTTAGCACGATGTGTTGCCTCTCTCTTCTTGCTTTCATAGGGATCCTCCTGAACCTTAAGGGGGTTCTGTTCCCTATATTGGGTCTCAACATTAGCTGTGGCTTTTTGGGGACAACAATCATTACGGTGGGGTGAATTGTCACACCCATAGTCTTCAAATAAATTATTTTATTTATTTTATGGGCATCGTGTAGTCTTAGTTGAATCCCGACTTAATTTTTTTAGTTCTTATATAAAAATGAATGTTTTGGCCTTGACTGTGTCCAACGCACTACGGTTGAAGGCGCACAACCTCATCTGGGTCGCTACGCAACCTCACGCAGTTCACCGCACGACCTGATCTATAGTCAATTAGTTAAATAAAATGTATTAATAATAATGATATAAAATTAATAGTGTGAAGAAATAAAAATAAAATAAAAAGAGAGTTTTTAAAGATAATAATAATAATTATTATAAGCTTATTCATGGATATTATTATTATTATTTTTGATATACCTTTTTATTTTATTTTAGTAATATTAATCACGATTTATTATTTTTATTATTATTGACATCATTATTTATATTTTAGTTTAATATTATTTTTATTATTATTAGTGTTTTGGGTTTTGCGTCATCAGAAGCATGGGTAGGGCACGGTTCTAAGACCGCGCGGTCTTCCAGACATTCAAAATTAGTTAAAAACATAACGAGAAAATGAAATAATAATGAATAATGAAGTAAGAAAAAATGGAAATAAGATTAACAATGTTAATGAAATTTTTTCATGATAATAATAGTAATATTATTACTATTTTAAGATGTTATTATTATTATTATTATTATCATAATTTTTATAAATTTTTATTTTATTATATTTTCATCAATTGAGTTTTATAATTTTATTTATTATTATAATTATTATTATAATTTTCTTTACTATTATTATTGGTTTTATTTCAATTTCAATTCTATTTTATTATTATATTTTTCTCTCTTTCCTAGTGGTGTTGGGGTTTCCTCTTTTTTTCTGGGTTGCACCCCTTTCTACCTCGTAGCCCCTATGCGCCGCACTCCCCACCCAATGTCTAGCTGCTATCTCCCATCCCTTCACCCCGACTTCCCTCAGTCGTCCGCCATCGAACCCCCCTCCTAAGACTCCCAGCCGCGCTCCCATACAGCCACCCTCCTGGCCGACAATCATGTGTCTCCCCTTCTCCCGACTTCCCTCCCCGCCTGCACCGTCTCCGCAGGACCAACCGCACTTTTTATATTCATGCCGCCAACTTTCCTGTCATGCCGACACCCTAGACCCCCAGCCAGGTCGTTGCACCGTCGCACTGGAACCCACCGGCCTGTTCGCGCGCCTTCCTTACGTAGCGTCCTCCGGCCAATGACCTACTCCGTATGGCTCCGATGTCTGACCTCTTCCCTGGACACCTGCCATCATGCCCAGTGCCTCCCGATGTCGGCCCTCCCTCCTCTATTTAGCAAACTCTAGTGCCCCCTGCCCTGTCCGACCCTTCTCCCCCACCTCCCTCGCACCATGTTCCTCACTCTGACCCGCACAAACCCCTATTGAAATCCTTCCCTTGCTGGCCAGTGACACCTCCAACACATTTCCCTTATTCCATGCTAACAGCTCCCCCCATTCCAGTGAAGTCGCATTTCTTTTGTGTGTCATTAATTTTTTTGTTGTCTAGTGGGTAAGGGGTTCAATTTATGTTTTGATCCTCATTTTTTTCGATTTCTTGTTTTGGGTTCATGCTAGGATTCATGAGGTGCGGTCGAGGTACAATGGTGATTTCTCACCTTTCTTCAGTGTATTCTTGGTTCTAGGTATGTGGTTCCAGGTCTAATCATTATTTGATAAATTAATTTTCATGTTTAATTTGTTTAAAACAACATTTATTTAATTTTTTTAATGCAAAGTTGGTTTTCTTTGATGATTGATATGAATTTAACTATTTTGTACATTGCAACATGTGCGTCTGGTTTCCAAAGAAGGTTTTGTGTTGGTTTAGTTGGTAATAACCAGTGATTTCTTTAAAATTGTTTTGTAAGCTTTTATTTTTGGCTTATTAAACTATGTGATTTTGGAAAACGTGGTTTACATTTGATGTAAGGTTTTCCAAAAAATTATTTGTGTGGTGAAGGTCACACTTTAAAATATTATTTGAGTGCGTGTGATGCTAGAATGCATTTGAATTTATAAATGGTTACTTTAATGTGTGTAAATCCATGTAATGCCCTTTTACTGCTGCTTTAGAATTTTTTAAATGGGGTATTAAATTATGAAAACGGTGTGACACATGTTTTAAAAATGTTTTACTGTGTGTCTTATTATAAAATGGCGTTTTTGTGTGTTAGGGTGGTTTGTTTAATGATAACCTTCTTTTTTAAATTTTGCAGATGGTTTAACTCAGTATGTAACCTATACAGATTATGTTTCAAAAAAAACTTTTTGTGTGCGTATGGTTTTAAAAGATGGTTTGAGTGTGAAAATGAAAATTCTGTGTGTGTATGTACCATGTTTGGATTTTATGCATAAGTGTGACGTGTGACATGAACTTGAAACTTATTTTAGAACAATGTGGGTGGCCTGGGTAGCTCTAAGGGTGGTCTAGACTAGTGGTATAGTGTTCTGGAGGTGACTTCACCTAGTTTCACTAGTAGGGCTGACTATTGAAACACTAACTAAACAAATGAATTACTGAGGGTCATGGTTTCTAAGCCTCGTTTTCTGAGGGTCATGGTTTCTAAGCCTCGTTTTTTGAGGGTTGTGGTTTTTAAGCCACGCTTCATCGAGACACGATGGTTTAAGGACGTAAGATAGCTAACACCCAAATGGCCTCTCCCATATTGGTGCTTATTGGTTACTTTAGGCTCATCGGTGTGACCCATTGGTTTTTTTAAAAGTAATTGTGTGTTTGTTTTTTATATTAAGTTGTTCCTTTTGAAATTGTATTCTTTAAACCTATTTTCTATATAAATATTCAAGCCTTTACTTAGTTTCTTTAATTAAAATTGCAAATGTATTTTTCATTTAATAATTATGCTTGGAACTTTTTTATTTGTTGACGTCCTACTGGGATCATCGCTCACAACCTAAATACATCTTTTTGGGTATGTAGACCTTCTTATTTGTGTATTCTAGGTTGAGGCATCTTGCTCAGTGATGGTGGTTTTGGCCGTTGATGGTCTTCTCATGCAGGTTGGTGTTTGTGGCGTATGGATGTTGCAACTCTCTTATTGCATGGAGGTTTGAGTTAGAGTTTTAATTTCTTATGTTGACGTTTATTTTTTTGATGTTGGCTCAACTTGTAAACATTTCAATTTGATTTTGGTTTAAGGGTCTGTTTGGTTGTCAGTTCACAGTTTAATTTTATTTATCTTGTAAATTGTTTTTTGTTTACTATTTTGGGTAAACCATTAACACATGTTACTCTAGATACCTGGTCACTTGTGCTAGCTCATGGGGATCAAGAATGCCATTCAGCCCAAGTCGTAGACCGGGTCGGGGGCCGGGTCAGATGTTGACCCGTCCTAGTTTGAGACACTGTGTGCATCCATAAAAGACCAAAATGATTTTAAATGTCCTCCAAACCCTCCCTAAATTTAGCAAAACACCTTACATGCTTAAGAATCCTAAAAATGTGTTTCTTAATTGAAGGGGGGGGGGGGGTTAAATTCCACCCACCATGGGAATTTCAATTCCACTAAAAATGAAAAATCAACATTATCCTAAAAGTTTTCCAACCATACTCGATCATTTCATTCTCATATTCCCATGTTTCTCACTGTATCTAACCATGTTTCCCTAAATCATGCACTAGACTAATTTTCCCCATACAATCAATTCTCTTACCTATCCACAATTTGCAAGGGTACATGAATGAACAAAGCATCTGGATCTAAGTCTACACAATCCCTTGAAATCACATAGTCAAGATCTGGCTAGTACTTTTTCAACTGAGATACATGAAACAAATTATGAACTTACCTAGATTGTGGTTTCAAATACCACTTATAATCCACCACACCATCCCATTAATTTATTTTAAAAGGACCTATGTATCATGGAGATAACTTTTCCTTCTTCCCAAAACGATGATATCCAAACCATGGAGACATTCTGAAGAACATATGATTCTAATCTCGGATGACAACGACCATTAATGATGATATTCATATAATTTATGATGACTTTGAGTCATATATATCCTTTTCATGATTGACTAAATATTATATGTTGTCTATTAGAAAAGTCTTTGTCCAACTAGTGATGTCTACCATATTTACACCAAATGAAGTGGTTAATTAAAAGGACTTCCATACAATTATTCAAAATGACCCATATATATCGAGGTCAGATAACTTTTATTATACATGAACTCCAATAATGGTAGGTGATCATCCCATTATCCATAAAAATCATCACAAAGTCCCATAATGTTTCTTCCAATGTTTTCATCATCCTTTCTGATTTCCCATCTATTTTTGGATGATACACCATACTCATAGTCAACTGAATCATAAGGGATTTCAATAAGGATTTATAGAAATGCGATGTGAATTTAGAATATTGTTATGATGATATCAAAACTAGTATAACAAGCCTTTTACCACATATTGGATATAAATTTTAAATAATTCTTCAACCATATGGGATTCTAGAATATGTATGAAATGGGATGAGTTTGTGAGATGAACCACTATCACCCATATGGGATCAACATTCTGAACCATCCATGGGATACCTATCACAAAATCCATGTTTATCATCTCCCATTTCCACATAGCAATAGGTAATGATTACAACATACCCACTAATCGCGGATGCTCTACCTTAAAGTGGTAAAATGTGTGGAATCTTGAAACAAACCCAACGACATTCCATTTTATGTCGACCCACCATAATTGTGCAATCAATTCATTATACATCATCTATATTGTAGGATGCATATCCCATCTCAAATTGTGTAAATCATGAAGAAGTTATTAATGAAAATCCATTGGTATGAGATTCTAATATCAAAACAACATAACTAAACTATCATCTATCTTCCATCCCAAAATGGTCTCCACAATATTGAGTTTTAACCTAATATAAGAACATTATGAATCAGATGTATGTTCCCCATTAACAATATCCACCAATTTATGACATACAAAAAGTGAAATGTAACCACTATAGTGCCTCTTTCTTCACATTACATGTCCATGTTCGTTGTCACCAACACCAACTTCCCCAGATCTAAATTTTTTTTTTTAAAAATTGACCATATGAGTTTTTTCTTAATGAATGTGCCATAAAAATAACTTTACCCATTGTATGAATCTGGTTAATTTCAAACATTTGGAGGTACTCCATCTATATTATTTGCCTCTGTTTTAGATCACTTTGTGAGAAAATGTTCTTCATGATCTTATGATCTATAAACACCATAAATTTCACTACAAAGAGGTAATGACGACATGTATTAAAAGAATGGAATATGGTATCTAACTCAATGAAATGTTTTGGATAGTTTTATTCATGAAATCATAACTTCCCTGGTCTATATGAAAAAACATTATCTTATTATATGATGACACTTCCCAAACCAAATCTCAAAGTATCATAATACATCAAATACCATTATCTTGATTCTAGAAAAATATAGATTGGTGACGAAAAAGGAAAATATTAAGCTCTTGAAAAGACTTTGGATGTTCCTCATTCCAATATAATGGACCATTTTTTCATAACCAAGTTATAATGGGTGAATTTGTTCCTAAAAATTCCTGAACAAAAAGCCAGTAATAACCATCTAGCCCAAGGAAACTGTGTATCTCAAAGACATTCTTTGGTGGTTTAAAATAGATAACAACCTCGATCATTTATAGATCCGAAAAATGCCAATTTTATAGACTTCATGTCCATCTAAATGTTCCTCTTGTATCCAAAAATCTTAATTTGAGATTTTTTCATATAGAAGACAATCCCTCAAAATTTATAACACTGTCATAAAGTGTTTATCATTCTCAAACTTTGTCCTGTAATATACCCATATGTCATCCACAAATACAACCACCAAATAATCCAGATATATTTGAAATACCTCATTAATCATTGAGATAAATAACCCTAGTGAATTCTTAATACCAGAAGGAATTACCACATATTTGTACTAGGCATATCTACTTTTGAAATCTATTTTTGTAATATCATTCTTTCGTACTCGTAATTGAGGATATCTCGATCATAAGTCAATTTTAAAGAACCAATGGTATCCACTCAATTGATTGAATAGTTCATCAATACCTAGTAGTGGATACCAATTCAATATCTTAACTTGGTTATGATTATAGTAATCCACACACAACCAAAGTGTTACATTCACCTTTTTGACGAACAAGACTGGTTCATCCCATGGAGACATGCTAGACTGAATAATACGAATTATTTATAGATCATACAAAATCACATTAAATTCACTTAATTTAGTTTTTCCATTATACATTACATAAGTGAGATTGGGCTAGTTCCTAGGAGGAGATCAATCAAAAATTCCACTTCTCTTATGGGTGGAAACCCTAATAAATTCTCAAAAATAACATTTGGAAAATGATGGAAATCAAATGGAAAATGTTTATCCACAATCTCTTACTTCGATGCCAAAGTCAAGGATTTAAAATGGTATATGATCGTTAAAACTACTATTCTAAAAATCCGATTACAGATTCCTTTACATTTGGATATCCATTAAATAGATGCTTGGTGCCATTATTAGTCACGAAATGAACCGTTTGTGTATAACAATAGATGTGAGTCTTGAACATAGTTATTCAATACATACCATGTATTATTTCATAAAAGTACATGTTAAGCATAGAGATATCCCATAGAAACTAAAATCCATAAACAATTATAGAGCTTGCTCTAAACATAAAGTCTCTACATTATATTTGACCATGAAGAGTTTGATGTTTCAAAACAGAAGGCATCATCTCAACATTTAAACCTAAAAGATCAAAAACATGACAAGTAATAAATGAATAAGATTCAACCATATCAAAAAAATTCATAATGTTATATTTTAATAGAATCATACCTGTCACCATCCATGTTCTAGATTTATCATCAATGATCACTTTATCATCTCCATAAAACAACTTACTCACTACACTTTTTTCTTTATTTACCTTTTGATCTTACACTATCTAGGGAGTCAATGAATTCCTAGAATCACTACGTGTTGAATAGTTCAGCTGATGGGATGTATTCTAATACCCAATTCTCATCGAATCATAAGACGTATACAAAATAGGAGACATGTATCAAACACATGACATTGTAGAACTAAAAAAATACCATTGAAGATGACCTATCTAGTCACAATTGTACCATACACTAGGTGGTTCCACAATGTCTCACTTATTGTAATAAAATGATCCACAATAGAAAGTTATTGACTTAATATTGGGTCTTGTAGGATGATTCATTGATCCATCCATCTGATTCTGAGTCATACACCAACCACGGATATAGGTGTCCCTCTTCCACGTATTCCCAAAATTATAGTTCCCATCTTTTCTGATATGTATCAACATGATTCCTCTACCTGTAGATCCTAATATTTCCCTTTGTACCATAATCAATCAATTGACCATCTATGTATTATTTTTTATAAAAAACAGGGCAATCGTTGATCGAATCACTTACCTTAACTCTGATTCAAAAATGTGTTCCTTCAAGGACACACTAGAATCATCTTCTATTGAAAAACATATTAAATTCATAAATTTATCCGTGTAATCTTCCATTGAGAGTTTTTCTCCTTCATGATGATAAATTATGACTATCTAACAATCCTGAACTTTGGAGGATAGAATTTCCGGTCGAACGATACTTTAATTTTTTTTGATGAAATGCATTGATGTAATTTTTTTATGAACTGTTAAATCCCACCATTGATATTCAAGATATTCTATAATACACATTGAAAATTATAATGTAATCTCTTCTAGTGTTTCAAATAAAATTTATTTGATTAATCATATTCAAACACACATCCACCTTCTCAGGTACTGACTCACCAAGAATGATGGGTGGATTCTTCTTCTGGAACTGAACAGAATGATCAACATTCCTTATATAATCTCTTTTTTTCCATTTATCCATAGCCTAAAAATACAAGTCAATACTATGAACATGTTATTGGTTCACCTATGGATCATATTCTTCCACATTTTTAATGTCCTATTATGGTTGGGTTCTATTTCACAAACCGGGTTCCATTTTCATTAACCATAACAAAACACCATATTTTTTAATCTCTAACAATTTATGTCTTAATAATTTAAAAATCAACCACAACACAACTATCAATACATGGATTTATGAAAATTACAATATTTTTTTAATAAAAATTATTAAAATTCCACCATTATTTTTAAAATCAATTTTTTTTTAAAATACCTATATCATTCCATTTACAAAAAGTGACATTTGAATACATTTTTTAAAAAATTTAAAAAAACCACATTTTTGCACCAAAGGGAAAATCATTATTCAAAATGAAATATGTACTCCCTATGGGAATACATTTCTATCAATGCATGTCAGTCACTTATCACTGGATAAACCCATGAAAATGAGATTAAAAATACTATTTGTGTCTCAAAAAAACATACACACCCAAATCATTGGTAAAGTGAATTTCATCATAAATAAGTTAGTTGGGACTTTTTATTCTCTACACATTATGTTTTGATGATACTAATCTTTTCTACTATTCCAACTTAAGGAGTAAAGTAGAATTCATTTGAAATACAAGATCAAAAAGTAATACCATTTTTTCAAAATAAAATATTGAGTGACCAAGACAGATAACATTTTCACATCAAGGATTGAATAAAATGATACCAGCTGTGACATACCTCCCTTCGTAATTTTATTGAGTCGAGGTGGAGTGGTAACTTTTACTTAGGATACATCCCCAAGATTCCAATGGATGGAAATGAATTCCAAGGTCTTCAATACAATTGGGGGATGATTTTTTCCTTTAACAATTAAAACAACCCATCCAAGCAAGACATAACTAAACGAACACTAAATGATTCATGATAAAAATGTAATACAACTCAAGGTGATACCAAAATACAACAATGACAAACTGGACCAATAGCAAATATCAAATAACCAAACTGGAAGACTAAAAATCAATATTCAAAGACGTAAAAGACCCAAAATAAACAGCTCCAAATAAGGTCCAAGATCCCACTCCACAATCCTTGAAAAAGTAGCACAAATAACCACTAAATAAATGTAATAGTTTCCCACTATCTATGTACAATAGAATATACCATCAAACTCACCAATTTTTTCATGTAGGGGTGAGTAATGAATCTAAGTATCCTTTACCAAATTGATTGCCAAACTCACACCATTAGGATAGAACATGTTATCAAATTTATATAAATAAGTTTATATGAAATAATTTTACCACCATTAATATTTTGTATCTAAAATAAGAAGTTAACACCAAAAACATTTTCCAACCAGAACAGTTTTCAAGGAATGAATCCAATTAATTCATTCTAACCATTTCTCAAATACACTTTGTCATAACAAAATTTATTTCACATAAATATACACATATTAACTCAATCTTGCTGTTATCTTTTACAAGGAATTTCATGTCCATAAAACATCCCTTTATTTGTGGTATATTGCAACCATTATCCATCCCATTCAATTCATTCCTAAACATTAATGGAAAATACCATGCTGACCAGTTGTGCCAAAACATTTCAATAAAACTACCCATTGTTGAAAAAACCATTCAAATCAATTTCCTAGAATTAAAACTAAACAATAATTTTAATATCATCATTATTCAATCATGTTACCCATGTCACAATCTATTAAATTTAAAAATTTTCAAAAATCCATAAACTATCACCATATAAGGTTTTCATCAATATTTGCACAATAATTTCACAATAAAATTCAATAAATTCAAAAAAATGATACTATACATTCAAATAATAATAATAGGAGTCAATAGTTAATCCACCTACCTGAGAATCTATGGAGAAAATGAAAAACAACAGAAATTATTAAAAAAAACCAAGTTAAATGCAAAAAAATATTATTACCTAACATCAACACGGCCATATATCATCATGATTTGCATTAAATATCATATATAAATCAAAAAAGCATTTATATATGAATCCAAGAGAGGGTAATAGAATATATATAAGTAAATCCACCATGATCAGAGACTTAATATGAAATATAGCCATCAGTGCACCATGATTTGTCTATGCATTACTCTCAGATTGAATAGGAAAGTCTCCACAAACTTTGGGAGGAGTAAAAACCGAGTTAAGTTCATAATAAGTTGAAAAATTGGTGGTTAGGAGGAAACCCAAGTGATATCCACATTTATATCTATATTTTAACGGTTCATGGTTGGGATTCATAGTTCGGAAAACTACGAGCCAATTGTGCACCACCCACTAACACCCAAAAACCTTCACATATGTGGCTTTCATGGATAGAAAAACCATGTTATAGATATGGATTTTTCATCTATTAAACTTGTCATGGTTACTCTTGTGTTTCTACATGGTTTGGAGAAAACGTGTTCCTAATCGTGAGCCTAAACAGATCCCACTATATCTCTTTTCACAGTGTTCTGTAGGAGTTACACGGTTTATACTAATTTTGATCGAACCTAACACCTCAAAATAACAACCAAACATATTTCAAAAGTCCTTATAACCCTCCCAAACCTCACCAAGACACATTATATTCCTAAAAACATTAATAAATGATTTCATTCTCAAAACTACACGTTCTATATCCATTATTGGGTGAATTGATGTAATTTTAGTTTAATGAATTATTATTGGGAAGCTTTGAATCTATTGAAATCTAGGGGAACTAATTTATTTAATATTGGGATTGGACTCATTTAATTGTATAAATATATATATACATGTGAAGGGATTTTGAACCCATAATGTTTTATTCCACCTAACATGAAATATCATGCATTTTATGGATATGTGATAAGGACCAATTCTATGATGTTTAAAATTATGAAAAATGTAATTTATGGTGAAAGGTTCTCATTTATTATTATGGTGGGACTTTCACATGATCATCCCTTTCTGGTTGAACTCAGAGGGGATATAACCCAATGAGGATGGGTGTGTTCAGCTATCAAAAATATGGTTTATATGAAGAAATATGATTTCAAAAGGTAAATAGCCAATAATAAAGAGATATGAAGATTCATAAAGGGGATATGTCCCTATAGGTTGGGTTATTTATTTATCTATTACATGGAACAATCTGGATAAATACTATGTAATCTGGCCCTAGAGAAAATATGGTATGGTTTTATTATAATGTGGACCTTCAAGTGGGGGCATAATTTCATCACAGATGTAGACCAATAAATGAATGTGATTGTTATTGGAGTAATTATTATTGGGGGGACATATAAAGAACTACAGATATGATAATATTGGGTTTATTCCATAAATATGTTTCATACTTATCATATTTGATATATGAATCAAAGACCGTGTATTTTATGTGATATATTTTATGTTCATATCTATGGACTATAATCTAGAATTTAAAGTCATACATTCAGGACACTGACAACATAGTTTGACATTGTTCTATTTGATTGTATGCTACACTGTGTAACATCATGCTTTAGAGGTTTATGATTCATTACTAGTGTGGAAATAGATAATTATTTTGTTCTTACGTATATGATGCTAGATTGAGATACTTTATTGGGAATATGTCCATTGAGCTTAATTTCTAGTGGCGAAGTAATTTAAATTGAGAAATCGATTATATGGTTAATTCATACATCTAAAACGGAGTCCCATAATTAATATATTGTCATTATGATTATTATATAGTAAACTCATATCTCTATGCTCAGATGATTCATGCTCGTTCTAAGAAATAATTGATTTTGGTTGATCAAGAACATTGTACAATTAGATTTGGATGGGACATACACCTATTGAGGAAGTTGAGGATTCCATCTTCCTTCCTTTTGATTGGAATGGTGGGATATAGATGTAGCAGTATTATAGACCCCATTATGAATGGCTTGGGGTGTACTTCATAAGGTATTCCCTATTCGACCCATCTTGTCGGAGAAAGAATAAATTCATCAACATGCTAAGAGATAACACTCATTGATCCTTAATAATGGGAACCATATTATCAAGCGAATCCAAATTCATGGATCCCACTTCGTTTATACCAATTTGGGAGGAATACTATTAAGCCTCATTTTATCAATGTAACCCATGATATAAGGGTTCCATATAGATGTGAATAGATTGATTGTGTAAATTTGGTTACCCAGAAAGAGGTATTAATAATGGGAGACCCAAGTATGAGACATTGGGAATGTAATGATCTTGCATTAAATCTATAGTGTACATGATTCAGTTGTATAGGAGTAGAAGAGGGTGGTTTTCTTCAATAATCATCTTGTATAGGATTTCACACAATTGATACTATAGTGAGTGGATGGTTTTTCCCAGGTGATACTAGGGAAACCAAAATGATTCTCCCTAGTTAAGTTGAGTATGATTCTTCTACGGAGTGATACATAGGTGAGGTGGAACCTTATCAGTACTGGGGATAGTTGATACCAAGGATACATAATGTAGATGTTTTTTCAGTAGTTATGGAAGTTCTTCAAGTATGATTTTTGAATGATGGCACTCAAGTTTGTGATTGAGTAATGGACTTTCACTAAAGAACTAAATAAATATAAAATAATAGGTTCTCTTAATGGTTTAATTGGATTTACAACCCATCTTGAACTCAAAAACCATCTCTTTTTTTGTCTAATTTCCCTAGAATTTGGGATTAAATAATCTACTTGATGGGATTTTGTTGCTTGGGAACATGACATTTGTGCAATACTTTAGTGCGTGACTTGGTATAGAAAAAAAATGAGAGATACATTCATATTTCAAAAGGGTAATATTAAAATCCCGAAGTTTGTTTTTATAAGCATATCCATAACCCTATGATCAGGTGATTTGGAATGTTATTGGTCCATAAAAGTGGTGAATTTAAATGGAAACATAGATGTGTAAGATGTTCATGTAGTTTGTACTCGGGTAAAGTTGTATTGACATGTCCATGGGTAATGGGAGAAAATAGAGTGCCTTTATTTAGATCTATTCTATTGTGTACTTGGGGTTTCACTCCTTGAATGTATTCACCCTTCCCCAAAAAGTGATTTCGGACAAATCCCCCCCCCCAAATATCGGGGCTGAAAATAATTGGATAATGTGTGATTTAATCATGATTTCAATGAAATATATACCAAAAATTTCACATAAGTGTTATATGGAATTCATTCGTGTGTTATTGTTTTTTTGTAAACCCTATATGTTTTATAAATAGAGAGTGAGTGTTTCTATATCCAAACTATGGATTGATTTGTGATTTCTATGATGTGACATCTATAATCCCCTCTATTCATATTTCCTTACGGGTTTTAAAATACTAAAGGCCTCATCCATCTCTTAGATCATTGTTTTTGGGATCATGTATTTTGTGAAATACATGAGAGAATGATTTGGGTGACATACTAGGTAATACTCTTGAGCTAATTGAAGTGGGAAAATTCATTGGTCAATGCAATTTTGTGATGTAATTGGTAGAACAATTTTTGAAAACCAATTATTATTATGTAATAGTTTCATCCTTTGGTTGTTGAATTTTTTTTATTTGGCCTCAATGTTTTCCAAGAATTTTGTAGCTCATTCCAAATGAATTGTTCATTTCTGTTATAATAATTCAATGTCTTAGAATATTATTCATTTTTTCATATTTGCATGCTATTACTTAAATCAAGGAGATGTCCAAAAATGATGATCCTAACTCACTAAACCTAATGCCAACATGCCATCACACTATATAAAATTTTTCCAAATTATAATTACTCAATTAATGAATATAAAATTTGATTCCCCTTTGTGGGATTCAACTTATATTTGAAACTCTACTTCCTAAAGGAGGATTATTGGACATTTATATTCTGTAAAATTTTCGTATCACCATATTGAATATTTCTCTTGATGGGAATATCATTCAATATCATATTTGTGGGTTATCATAATTTCATGTAAATTCGAAATAACAAATGAAGGAAGAGTTTGATTATTCCAAAAATACATTTAAATCCTCTATGCGGGGTCATGTATAAGGTAGATTATTCAATGGGACCATTTTTATAGAGGGTATTTTCTAATTACTTGGAATTGGCTTTTTGGGTGAACAAATGCTGCATCACATAAGAGGAACTCCTATGAGTCATTGGAATCTACAAGACTATATGGAATTTATAGTTATCCCGCTATATCCATTTAAACATCATCCATAAGCCAGTCATCTGATGGTGTTTTGAGTCCAACGTATTTCATCTACCGAATAGAGATTTTTCTATTTTTCTCAAGGATATAAATATAATAAAGGGAATTCCAATCCAAGTATATATTTATGATAAATTCATTTCTTCTCACTAAAATTATAAACATTTTAGGTGACCTCATATTCTCATAAGGGATCATCAAATATTAAATGAGAGAGATATGAAAATAAAAATTCTTACCTCCCTCTATAGTCCCTATAGAACATGAAATAAAATTCTCCTCATTCTCTATGGGCCATGACCGGGAATGAAAATTCTACCTTTCATACCTATCTTACACACTATTGGGTCCCATAATCATTATTGGTAAATCCCTGATGATGGACAGTATACTATATGGGGTTATAAAATTATTCTAAAACTAGGCTTCATTATTTAACCTTAAGAGATTATAGCTATATTTCTCAGCAGCTGATCATTACAATCTAGTGAAGCTTATACTCGGGTAAGGGAAACCATATATTTAATGGTTGTTCAACTCAAATATAGTGTACCAATGAATATATATGCACCATATTTTGTAAGAATTTATCAAGTGTTAGTTTATGATTCATGGGGTGAATCTTCCCATAGAACTTTTAGCCCAATCATTCTCTTTCATAGTAGGATAGCAACGCACATTTGAAGTTATCAGCCAAGGCACCAAACCTTAGATCCTAAAATTTCATATAGACCTACATTGAAAGATATCATATATGTACATCCCATAATCATGGATTTCCATGCCTTTTGATCAACTTCATGGAGACCATTCTTTATTTTCATTTACCCCTTACAAAACACCCAATGGTACATTGATAGTGGGTATCAATTCCTCAGTTATCACAGAGTTTTATCGAATAATACTACATCATGGGGTTATTGAAACCAATATTAATGTGGTATCAATTTTAAACAATAAATTTAATTGAGAATTGGGATACATTTTTTCGAAGGTGAATAGATCTTATTTCTATGGGTGACATGGTGAGTGACACCTAATGGTCTTACACTAATATGGACATTATTGATGTGGACTAATAACCACCATACAATTAATCTTCTTCAAGTTAAATATATGATTAGTCTCCCCTAGAGAATTCATAAGTATGAGTTTAATATCACCACAACATGGATTTAAGAGGTTTTACTCCTTGAATATATGAAAAAAATTTCAAATCAAAGAGGATTCCATTAACAAATTTCACAAGATGATAACATCATCGAGTAGGGTTTAATGAAAAATAAATAAATGTTTCATCCATATGGATATAATATTATGATATTTAATTCCATTTGTAAAGGAATTCATGCACCACATTCAAAATTATAAGTAATTAATGATGCTCATGGTGTCTCAATTGGACAATTTTTATTCAAGGGAGGATTCTCTTAATAGGTAAAAATTAGTCTTGATTCTAATCAGGATCTCATTAGCAATGTGTAAAACCTAGAAAGTGACTATTCCAGAATACATTCAGGTTCTTAAGGATGAAGTAGAATCTAGTTATGTTGTCACTTCCATGAAAAAAATAACTCTTCAAACTATATGGAAAAACATTTACACACTGGTCATCCAGACCTTGATTTCACAGATGATGAGAAAAGTTGGTAACTTTCATAAATTGTTCATAAGTGTTGGGACAATTGAATTTGATCATCAAGATTTTTACTTACTTAACAATCAATTAATGTTCAATAAAAATTGTTTTACTAAAGAGTATAATCTCCATAGGTTTAAAATTATTAAAAATCAATTTGACCTTGTAGAGAAAATCACCCAATATTTAACTATATAAACTGGTTAAGAATAAAAATTATAGTGGCGGGTGTCCACATTGACCATGAAATTAAATAAATAAAACGATATTTTGATAATAAAAAGTATCCAAATATTACAGTAAATTAATGAGCTTGAGGTCACTATATAAATGTGTTAGGATACTAATAAGAAGAGGGTGTGGTTAAATTTCTTTCCAGTTGCTAAGGCCACCAAATGCATGGCCCCCAAACAGTCAACTGATTCACCACACCATGCATTAGCTAACATGTAGTGTCTAGATAGTCAGTTCCTATCATTTTCTTATGATTAACACCATCAATAAACATAATGGGATGATCCGATAAATATTTTTCAAGCACCAGTGATATGTATATCATATTATGTTATTGTCTTCAAGAGACACTATTGTGAATAGATGATCCAGTCATTTTTTGAAACCAAGGATGTTCATTACTAAAATCAGAGTATGGTTTGTGTTTTTTTTTCAATCATCACCTGGACTAGAAGGGATTTTTCAAGTATATAGGATATTAAAATTCAATTTGACAATATTATTGAAGGTGACTTCGTTTCTAAGTGTTTCGTAATTTTTTTTCCAAAAATTAGAAAATGTATAAAGGTATTTTTGGAAAATGATGTTGAATGCAAGTGTTAAAGAGGATTGAAATGTTTTGCATCATGATTTTTTTGATATGAGTACATAGAAATATGTAAAAGTAATTATGGGCATGAAATTTATACTATTTCTATGTAAGGTGAGATTCCACAAAAGAGACTTGAGTGAGTGGACTTGCACGCTTAGGGAAAAGTTGTCCGAGCTCCATGCAGGGTCAGAAAAATGCATATAAATAGGTGGAAACCCACTAAATTGAATGGGTTCAACACTTAGAGAAACTCCGAGCTCTAAATCATGTAATCTAGGAGTCATGTGAAATCATAGAGTTTTAGGAAATCCATCAGTTTCATGGGAGTGGTGAGTTTCATGAAAAAAGGGAGTTCCACACAAAGTGTCCTTGAGTCTATCAAGAACAGGTGATTCTTACAGTGTACCTACATAAATGATAAGGGTTTCATGAAAGATAAGGGGTGTGTGAAAGGGAAGGGTTTCACGAAAGAGTAGTTTTTCATGAAAAAAATATTTCGTGACAACCATAAATTGTGAATGCATAAAGAAGAGTTTCATGCAAGTATTGTTTTTAGCTTCTTTAATGTTTTGAATATTGAGTGTTGTAGTTTAGTTCTTTATATTTAATCCATTCATGAATTCAATTCATGTTGAGTCTCGGGCTAGATAGATAAAAATTCTTCAAGAAAAATATATTTAATAGGCCTTCAGATATGAAATACTTCAGCCACAGTAGTGAGCATGGGGGAGTTGACAAAAGTGTTTTGAGGGACACAGTGTGTTATCCAAAAAAATTCAATTGAAGTGTGCATTGAACATAGTGACTATGATTTTAAGAATTTACTCTAAAACTGGTGAAGAATAGTATATTTAGGTACGACCATCACACTATCGATGTATGCTCCTTGTACTTTCCCTTAGTGATGAACCTAGTAATATTGTTGAGTATCCTAATTTCATGTGAATGTTCTATTACTACACTATTCCAATATATTGGTTTACTGGCTTCCTACGAATGTGGGAACAAGATCCATTGATTAAAAGAAAATTTTAACACACTAATTCAACCCTCCACTCTCTGGGTGTTCTAGGGTCCTACTTCATTTTCTTATGAATGAATGAAAACATATTTTTTGTCCTCAATGTTTTAATGATATTGATTTTTATTTACCCTAACACCCTATAAAAATTTACAAAAAAGAATACCATGATAATTTAAATCCATCAGAACATTGAATCTGAACTAAACAAAGCCAATTGTGATACCGAAACACATGATTCTAAATTATTTTCTCTTGAGAATAGATCATGGAAGGGAATTATCATAACCACCACCTATGTAACACTATATTTGGTCCATTTGGATGATTTATTTCTTCTTTGAATGATAAAATTCAAGGATATAGAATCTAGAATGATGATTCCAGTGTTAAATAGAGTTTTAATACTCTAAATTTTTGTCCTTAGGAATTTTTCTTTGAGCCCATATATTTTTATTCTAAGGATGAATGAAATTATTATTTATCTACTTTTTTCCTAGGCCTAGGAGGATAGGGATAATATCTTTACATCTGATGATATTATATTGTGGACACCTAAATATTTGAGTCTTTTATTTTCTCTCCCTAAATTAATTGTAGGCCTCATATTTGGGAGACTAAGTTGGAAAAGTATCTAATATTTCTTAGTTTTCCCTTCATAGTTTCTCAACCAAAAATTTTAAATGAGTATTTTATTTTTTAATTCTTTAATTCTACCTAGATAACATAAGAAACATATCTAGGGATCATGGATTCATTTCCTAAGATTCATTTTACAGTTTTTAAACCTGTGAGTTCTGTGTCTCTTTTCATAGGTAGTTTTAACTCATATAAGTTAAAATAATGAAGGCTGGTTCTTAAGGTCAAACTGATTTAACCTACTATAATTGAGTGTTTGGGTTATATAGCTTTTAACAAGAATGTTTCAGTCTATATATAAACATCAGTAAGGAAAAAAATATGTTGATAAGAGACCAATGAAAAGGATACATAATTATCATAGAATGATGCACATAATTTAAGACCAAAATGTATAGAATGATTTATTATATGGTTTATGATAATGGAATGTAGGATATTGTTTTATGAATAAAATAACATATTATATAATTGGGATTTGTTACGGATCATCGAGGAAAAATATTAGGTCAGTCTAACACATTTTCATAGTTGGATTATAGGTTTCATAAATCATAACTCAAGGAGTTTGGACTATGGATGATGTGATGGGATATGCACAAAAAGGATGAACATCAACCATATTAAGATGATGAGATTTGTTTTTTACATTTTTAGGAAATATAGAGATTATATTTCTCTACCCTTAAGATGTTATGCTTCTAGTTGATAGGTTTTTGGACTAAATAAAACCAAAGAGTGGGGGGTGAGTTAGGGAGATGGATAAATTTAAACCTTTCCTCATATTATGGTAAACATTCATTTAGTATCTTTTTCCAACATTGGAAAGAAATTTATTTAACATATCACGTGATTACTCCTTCCTTTTCACCCCAAGGACCAATACAAACATTTTCATGGAATTAAAAAATCCATTGGATAGATGGATTTTTACATTGATCACCACAAAAGGATAGTAGAATAAGTATACACATATTCTCTATCAGTAAAATTAGAATCCACTAAGATTCATTATTTTGTTTGATACAATTGATTCATCAGTGGTAAATATGTTCTAGGTGCACTGCCTTTATAATATTTAACATTTTGACACTCCTCACCCAAGGTGAATTATCTCTTACTCACATCAATGAACTATGTTTGTGAAGGTAATTCCATAGCTTATCGACTTGCATGTATTATTAAAAAGATATGAATGATATGTATATCGACAAGATTATAATGATGATCTACATGAATCACAGTCCTGATTTTATTATATCTGAATTCTCTCTTAAATTGTTTAATCAATAAATTTTTTTACAGAACTTATTCTTTTGTGAAACTCATTCTTTTTGTAACTCCTAATTTTGAAAAACTATTAAATTCATGAAATCTTACTACTGTATTTTCAATCACTTGAAACCTTGTCAAAACTTTTATTTCACAGAAGATTAACTATCACACAAACAAGGGTACACAGAAATATTATGTTCATAAAACATAGTGATTCATAGAACTTCACTCATGTAAATCGGTTTCTCTTGTAACTAATTTGTGTAACTTAAAACATTGGAAATTTCATAGAATTCTTCACCCATGAATGTCCCTCATCCAAGTATCTCTCTTAATCCTCTATAAATATTTAACTTCCTCTTTATATAATGGTTATTTATAGGGAAATACCCATCCTTTTTGTAACAAGGATACAACACCTTCATGTATCTTTATTTCACAATGTATTAGCCATAAATATTTATTAATGAAACATTAAACTCCAAAAAATCCCTAATTTGCAGCGTATTCTCCATCTTATACCAATTCCTAGAATTCAATATTTCATGAAACTGTACCACACCCTAAAAACACATTTCCTATAATTCTACAACAACATCATGTTAGAAAAACTCGATCTTTTTTTGTGTATTTACCCTTTTCCAAAATTTATTTATACTTATTCATCTTACCCTTTTAAATAATTATATTCCTTATCTCCAAAATAATTTCCTATCACCAAGACTAAGAAATTGGAAAAACCTCAGTCTCCCTCCAATTTTTTTCACTAAACATTTTAGCAAACATTAGGACATTTTAAAACATGAAGTTTATCATTGAGATTTCTAAATTCATGATTTTTGATTCACTATTTTGATATGCTCTTATATATACAACAAAAAAATTATTTCAACTAAACAAGATGAGTTTTATTTTCATGTCTTACACAAATCATAGAAACTTTTGAAGCATCATTTAAGTGAAAATGATTCCACACAAGAATTATTTCTCTATATTTATCCTCCTCAAAATCCCGATATCACATTGGTGAGATACCTATATTAACCTAATCCAAAATTGATCACTAACTGTATAATGAATGATGAACCAAAAAATATACTTACCTTAAATTATTCTATTAAAAAACAATAAATATATTAAACCATATCCATCTTCTTATTTATGCATAACTCATTATAATAAATTTTTAATATGCAATTGGTATCTTCATAGAATATCTCTTTATTTAGTTTTCTTAGAATGGAAAGTATATACATGTATTCAATAAATTTCCGATAATAGAAACATGAATTTCCATTAAAATAATAAGGTCTTAATGTATTCCATTTTGATTAACAAAAAATATAAAACAAAACATAGGTTTGGGACAAACATTATCCCCCTTGGGATATTTTATGTCAATATTGTCAAAAATCCATCCTATATTATATACTTCAACCATTTCATGGATATGGATTTATGATTACTAAAATTAATTCCAAATTACTTATCTTTCCCTATGTGACATAATAATAAAAAGGTCATATAAAACCAATGTTATTATTCTAGTTATCTTCCCCTTTGGTTCATCAAACATCCTTTTATCTTATCTTCATATTTAACATCATAACTAATGGGGAGTCATTGAACCCAAATTTAGCTAATTTATCCTCCCACTATCACTGTGAAGTCTATTGAGGATTAATTTCTTAAATAAATACTAACCATCAATTAATAATCTCTATTTAATATTTTCTATCATGCTTCTAAATCATGTTGTATAACACAATTCACTTATTACTATGGGAAAAAAATATTTAGATATTTGTCTCCCCTTTGTGCTCTAGCATTCAATTTTGATAGCATCAAAAAATTTATTCATAAATAAATTTCACTTATTACTAACTTTGAGTCTCAAATACATTTTCTTATTACATCTGCACACGACTAATATATTTTCAGTTATTGAAATTACCACATATCATTGAGTTGTATCCAAGTCCTTTATACATAATGGTTAAAAAATCATTAAAGTAAAAAAGGTAATTTAGAAAAATGATCACCAATGTTGTCTATGTCACTCTATTATATCCATATATACTAGTAAAATCAATTTTTTATTTTGAAGAATATCATATGGTCTTAGTCAAACTAAAACCAAATAGTAAGTGAAAAAGAAACTCAGTACAATTGTGTGAGAAAACCCATATATTAAACCATTTGACACCACTTTCTAAAGATAACATCTTGGTACCACGTGGTATACTTGATCTTTAATTAATCACAATACTCAATTTTCTAGTAAAGATAAATAACCAATAGTGCTTATCATCAACTCTCCTTGAATATATCCAGATTTGGAGAAATATGAAATATTGATTCCAATCATGGAGTAGCTTCCAAAAGTTTAATTCTTCTTCATAATGGTGTGACCTCTTCATGGGGACATTGTTGATTTTCAAAAAAACACCAAGTATACGAAAAATATTTATTTTATACCAAGTCCCAACAAAATAGATAAACACGAAATACATGAATATTTCATTTCCCCACCAATATACCTTTTCATGGTGGAAAAATATCACATGAACTAAGTCCTAAAACTAATGATTAAATATTAACTTTGACGTAGAACCACTAGATAGTTCAAATATATCTTTCAAATATCTTTAGTTTAAAATTAATATATTAATAATGTGATCTTATATTTCCGAATAATTATACTTTCATATACTGATTTTAAAAATAGATTTTCTATTCAAAATTGGTTGTTTAATCTGATACCATATTAAAATTTCATGTATTTTTATTCTTCTTATCTTAGGAATATATATTCATATTACTTACTTATCACGTTTTAGAATATACACACTCTATTAATCGCATCTCTCCCTTAATCCTAAAACACATCAAATATATATTAGAAATAGTTAAATTCATCAGGATAGGGTACCCATTGAATCTTAAAAAAGGATTGTAGTTTATCCTAATGGAACATCCCGTTAATATTTTCTTATAAAGAACTATAATATATCGGTTTAGTTTTACCATATTAGGAAATTTGAACTAATTAGTTAATATAATTAGGAACTCTATATTAACATGCTTAGTATTAAATTTGTATGTAGGTTACATGGGATTGTACCATCTCAAAAAAAATTGTTTCAACCCACTTATATAGTTTTTCTACTTTAACTCAACACTTGTACAACATTTTTTAGGATTCCTTTTCAGAGCAAGTTTCTTAATACTGAACTTCTTCTCTTTGAGGGGTCTTCTATAAGAATTCATTTCACATCTTGACAAATTTATTTTAAGTTCCCCATGGTTCCATGTTTTTTGTTTCTATTAAAAACAATGTAATAAACCTCAAACATGTAAATTAAGGTGATTATTCCATTGAGTTCACTTTATTCTTACTCTAAAATGGAGAAGCTTATTGTTTCCTCTTTTAGG
Source organism: Viscum album (assembly GCA_963277665.1). NCBI lineage: Eukaryota > Viridiplantae > Streptophyta > Magnoliopsida > Santalales > Viscaceae > Viscum > Viscum album. The sequence goes on from OY728148.1 coordinate 1,150,754,464, forward strand.
TGTCCTTTATTTCTTTCTAGGATTGTTTCTAAAAGTGTATCAGAGGGGGTGGTTGTAGAACAGTTTTTTTTTCTAGTTTTTTTCACCAAAATAGTGTGCCTATTTTTCATCCTAAAACTCAATTTTACATTATAGACTGTTTCTTTGTATGCTACAACAGTAGGGAACCTGCTCATGGTATCTTTTTCCATCCACACATTTGCCTAACTTCACTATAATACCACATGTCCTGGGTGAGAATAAATAAATAAAATTGCACAAAAAAAGACCTTAATTAATTATGTATTAGTTTAGATGTCGATTCATTCATTCTACTTCCATAATCAATCATTCTGAATTCTTGAAACACCCCCATAATGTGAAAAATTATTCCAAATTATTATGATTTCACATCTCCATTCTATGGATAGTCATTATATATATGTTTTCAAGGAATTTTATTGTTATTTTTATATTTTAAAATATTATTTATTATGTTTTTAGATCTCATATTTGAAGACTTTCATAGTCCACATGTAAATGCTTCTCTATATGTAATATCCACATTACATTTTCCCTTAGATAAGTTCATATTTCCCCAAATATCTTCAATATTTCTATCTTTATACTTTAGTTGAACTTCTATTTATATTAATATTGAGGTAGCTTCATTCCTAGATTTTCTCCTCTATTTGAGAATTGTATTGACAGGAATGAAACATTATTTTAACTCGTTCTCCATGACCATTTTGTTGTTTGATATCATTTGAATTGTCTAAAAATATGACACGATGTTCTTTAATATAAGAACCCATATTATATATATTAACATTTACGGACACCTCAAATATTTTATCCACTTATTCTCTATACACAAATCTAGATTGATTTTACATCCCACATAATTTATGATCCCCCATTGAAACACCTTCTCTTGTATGGATTGGGTATACACTAAATCATGGAAAAAACTTGAACAGAATTCATAATCATACATAATACCCTCTACTTCCTTTTTAATGTTCACAACATACATGAATCTTTCATATTCACCACTAAATCCCCCAAATTTTCTATTCATAGAAAATTCATCTTTAAATGGATCCATAATTTTATAAAACTCTATATTTTCATCCTCAAGTGTCTCAATAAATTTATTTCATTAATTTATAGTACCCTTGAACATATTAATCACTAAGGCTTGTGCATCGATACTTATTTTCAGATTCACTCATTCAGTAATATTTACATGAAACAATAACTCCCTTCACATTCTATCAATTTTTTCTTCATGTTAAACAACATATTTATTTATTCCTTCAATATAAAATCTACCTTTCAATTTTATAATCTTTTAATATCTAGTTATTTAATAGAACCAACCATTTGGATCATTCAGTTAATGACATCATCATGTATTTTCTTTCAATCTGATCAATATTCACATCCAATTTTACAAGATACTAATACAACATGGTTTGAATCAAATGAAATAACTGAATTACAACCGTTCATATCAATTAATATATCTGATCTCTCAAGGTCCATAATCTTGTGGTATTCTTCCTCGTACCTTTTTCAATAATTCACTTTCCAGGGATTGTTTTACTATAATATTTTGAGGTGGAACTCAAAATTTTTTGGGCCTTATATGTTTCTCTATAAATAGTTTTATGGGTTTTCAACATTTCAAATATAGAATCAAAATGAATGTTTTTTATTAAAAACATCATCAAATAAATATCTATTCATGATCCTCTAATTATCTTTTTTTTGTTCAATTTTATTTCTCAGTTTAGTGTCACATTTTATATACATCATAATATCTGCACAAAAAACTAGAAGGAACATTCACATTTAATTCTTCCATCTATAAGAGTCATTTCAATCAAAAAATTCAGGCATAATAATAGAATCTATGTGTGAAAATTTAATAGATTCTTGTATGTTTGAACACTAATTATGAACCTTTACCCTCTGAGAGAACTACTTGGGACCCAATACACCTTGGTTTAGGGGTGAATAAGGGTGAGAGACAAATTTATTCATTTATCGATAGATGGATTAATATTATTTTAGGATCTACTTCATCGTTTGGAAGGAATTGTGTTTAACACTACATTTGATTTCACCATACTCTAAAATTTATTAATATAAATGTAAATATATAAATATATGAAAGTAAAACATCTATGGTAAAATGGTATTTTTAGATGGTTAATCACAAAGGTCTATTCTATGGCATATACAATGATGTTCTGCCGATCAGATGAGAATCCACCAAACATCAATAGTTTTGTAAAAAAATGATTCTAAAATGTTATATCCAGTCAAGGTTCACTATCATTACACTATTTTGGGTTTGGAAACTCCTGAACAAAGGCACACTACCTCATACTCACATCTTCACAACACATTGATAAAGGTACAACCATAGTTTACAGATATGTAGTTGTTATTTAATATATTTTAATCACACGGATTAATATCTAATTATCATGACAGCATAGTTACATCATATTTCTATTTTCATTCAATATTAATGATCTATTAAAGAATATGATCAATAAATTCTATTCATAAAACCTTTTTTCAAACTCTCACTTTCAATAAACTCATACATTTTCAAAACTCCTACTTTCATGAAATTATGATCATACAAGATAAAATGAAAAAACTATTATTAGGCTTATTTTTTAATAAATCATTAACCATCAAACTAAAAATATAGTTCTCAAATATAGTTTTTTCTCGGATCTTAGTTATTCATGAATGTTCACTCATGAAAATCAGTGGTTTTCATAATTAATTCATATAACATTAGACATTAGAGGAATCAGATAAATTTTCTCCCAATAATATCCCTCGACCATATTTACCTCTTCCTCCTCCAAAAATATCTATATTAAACATTATTCATTGTGTATTTATAGGAAAATATTGAATCTTCCATAATATAGAAATTTCACTTTAACATAACATTAGTTCGTAAAACTTTCTCTATTACTCTTCATTTATGAACCTTTTCCTTGAAAAACAACCATATTCAATGTTATTATTGATTCTCCCAAGTATATCAATTCAATAAAATCAATATTTTAGGAAATTTTACTACACCCATGAGTCGTACTACCTTCAATTTCACAATGAAATCCTGTTTTTGAAATTTATTCATTCATGAGTCTTCAAGAATCACAAAAATTTTGTTCTTCCTTATTTGTGGAAACTTTTTTCCTTTAACTTCTTTCAGGAAACAACTAAACATCCATGAAACATAATTAAATAATTAAAAATAACTAAAACCTATTAATTTTATCTAAAATTATTCTATATTATCCAAACCAAAGATTTTGTGAAGCATTGATCTCCCTCCACAAATTTTCCCCAAAAAAACTGAAATACACTAGGAAATAACGCAACTTGAAATTACTATTATATATTTATAAAAGAATTATTTATCACTTTACAACTTCTATGTAAACTAATTTTTTAAAAAAATCTAGATGATTCCAAATCCTTATTATTTTGTTCTATTCTATGTCTTATATAACCAACATCATCATTTGAAACTTCATCTCTATGGGAATAATTCTTCACTATAATCATTCTATTGTATTTATCCTCCCTTATCATCTAGATTTCACACTGGTTATCTTTATATAATATCTTAATCCTGAAATAATCACTCACATTGGATTGTCTGATGAACTTAACAACCTACTTCCCTCTACTTAGTCCATTCCAAAACATTTTTGATATTGAACTAGACCCATATTCATGTTCAAGTATAAATCCTTATCATATCGTCCATATAGGGAATTCATATCTACAAATAATTTCTCTACATGTAGTAACCCTAGATTACGACGTATCTACATGTATTAAATATTTATATTATTTCAAAAATGATCATTACCATTCCAATACTATCATAATATCATTTTGAAACTTTGATTATCAAAAAATACAACACAAAACATATGTTTATGTCCAAAAATAAGTTAAATTGGGGGAGAATATATAGAGCTATATTGGATAATTTTCACTTGTCAAACATACAGTTTCCTTGGAATTTAGTATTCTCATTTATTATATAAATCATGGTTGTGTGGTATCTAAAACATTAGGGAAATGGCGTAGTTTATGGAATAATAAATTTAAAGAGGGTTCTCGTACATGAAATGTTTTTTCACCATACACTTACAAAATTATCAAGGAGGATTGATATTATATATCATTGATCTATGTTTTCCCTATAACAGTGATGTAAATACCTAAAATTCTCTTTTGTAGATATTAAATCTTTTCATTTAAAAATTTCTTATATTTCAATAATAATAAACTTTGGATCGTATAGGTTTAGTGTTTTTGGAGACTAGAAAAAAATCTTCTTATTAATTGAAATTTATTTAAAATACCACATAAATAACTTCCCATATATTACTCTACTTATTAATACCCATCATAAACCCATTCTCCAAAACCTTGGGAAAATAAACAAAATAAATGGCAAGCTTTGATGCTCAGTAATGGTAAACAAGGGAAATAAAATATAACATGATCATATGGGTATGAGAACATGAGATTAATTTTTGAAAACCAAAACCCAGAGATCATAAATCATAAACATGAGTTATGGAATAAATATTGGTAGTTCATAAGATATAAATCATAATTTAATAAAATAAACCAGTACATGAGAACATAAAAATGGATTTAGACATTGATTTTTGGAATACACATAAACATAGAAAATAATTTACATAATTTCCAAGGATAATTTTTGAATCTAACATATTAGAATTGGTTCACACCACAAACCATCCTAGTAGTAAAGGTTCACTACCAAGATTATCATAGTTGATAGAGTCCATTACTAAACTATGTTTACTTCCCATTCTTGTACTGTTTATCTAATGAGATATTTATCACTACCCAATGAATTAGAGAAACATATAGGTCCCACCCATCATGTCTATAACATTACCACCATCCTTTTTTATAATTTAAAAACTATTATATAATTAAAATAATATGTATTTGTGCCAAAATACAACAAAATACTCATCATATTAGAATCCATGTAGAGAATTGTGATACAAAAATATTTCATTATAATATAAGATATGGAAAAGAAATGGGTTTCATAATTATTACATAATTTCATTAAAGTACAATCCCAAGAAAATTTAGTTGGATTCATAGTCATTTTATAATAGCAAAACCCATTGATGAGAAATGGGTTTCATAAACATGTTTTCATCTAAAACATAGAACATTCAAAGAAATAATATGATTAGTGTCCTTGAATCATAACCCCAATAAACCATAAGTTATATGAAAGGATGTTATATTATATATAAAATTATTTTTATGGATTATGTTGAACATTTCATGAGTAAATTAGCCTTTAAAAGTTGAAAAAAACAATTTTTAAAAATATAAACCATATTCGAAATCATCTTCTTTGAAAATAAATTCGTAAACACATAAAGAAGGAATTAAAACCATTTAAAAAATTTCTTGAGGAAAACATCCTTTTTTATAATAACTTTTTAAAACTAAAAAATCATAATAAATTTTTGAAATCCTTTCCTCTTAAAATAATCATAAAATGTTATAACGAAAGAGTCCAAAATATAATAGTTGTTACATTGGGAAATATTGTTCATGTATTACACATTAAAAAAATATTCCATTTATATTTTTGATAAAAATAATATGGTACTTTTTATATGAAATAACATGGATATTCCTTTCAAAACATTTTTTAAAAATTAAAAAAGGAAATAATGTATTTAATAAATGATTTTTCTATTGTTAAACTAATTGAAAATATTTTTAAAAATCATGGGTTTGGAAGAATAATATTTTTCTACCAAAAATATATATAAATATGGTTCCTATTAAAAACATTATTTTATCCTATTTAGTACATAAATACTATAAAATAAAGGGAAACATTTACTCTTGATAAGAAATCTAGAGGAGAGGAATAGTCATGAGTTTATTGGGAGGTGGATAATAAGACTTTATCATCAGAAACAGAACCACAATCAATCCCAATAAATAATGAAATTTTATTATAAGTACCCTTAAATAATAACATCAAATGAATCATTGAATATCTTGAAAATAATAAGATGATATTAATTGATTACATGGAACATTTCTTGTGGAAAATAACCTACACACTTTAAAAAAACAATTTTTAAAAACAAAAACATTTTTTAAATCATTTTCATTGAAAATAACCTGTGAAACATATAAGGTAATAATTATAAATAATTTAAAACATTTCATGAGTAAAATATCCATTCTTTGAAAATAACATTTTGAAACTAAAAATTCTTAAAAAAATAAATTACTTTCATTGAAAATAATAATTGAAACATATAAATTTATATTCAAATAGAATAGTGGTAGTTATATTAGGAAACTATTTTCATGTAATATATGTTAAAACATATATTCCACTCACATTTTCAAAAAAATAAAACGGTGTATGTTCTGATAAAGGACATGAACATTAATTTCAAAATATTTTATAAAATGAAAAACATGGGATTAAAATGTATTTCAGAATCATTTGGAGAATATAAAATAAATTTTATATATTTTTATAAAACATGTTATTGGTAGAAAAAGAGTTTTCAATTGAAGAGAGAAATAAATTTTTTTATTAAGAACATTATTTAAACCTTTTGAGTAAATAAAGAGTTGAAAATTAAATTAATATAAGTATTCTAAATAAATATCTATATTATTGGAAAATTTATGTTTTTCTTGATATATGGATCATAAGACTTTATCCTTATAAACATAACTCTAAAAAATCCCAATAAACGATGAAATTGTACAATAAAACCCTTATCACTATGGTATCTTCTTAATCAACGGTTACAATATATAATAACAAAAAATGAATACTTTAATATCATCAAAATAATAAAATTAATGATATAAAATTTTCATGGGGTTATATAAAGACCCCATAGAATAATATTGGTGTATAATATATCTTATGAATCAAAGAAGTAAATTTGAGACAAAAATCTATTACAAATTTGGTAACATTTGAACCATAAACCACAATGAAAGTGTGAAATAATAATATTTATTTAAATAAAAATAATTTTCAGGGTATTAATCATTAGATTAATTTATGGTCATTATATAAACCACAAAAAATAGTCATGAGGTTAATATGGCATGTGTCTCACAAATTTAAAAAGTGAGACAGAAATCCATTACCTAATAGCTCAAATTCATTCATACACATTTAGACCTCATTTATATTAAATATGAGTTGACTATATTTATAATTTAGACCATAATTATATATATATCATACAATATATGATTTCTTTATGAACCTTTATTATCAGTCTATTAAAAAATATTTCTTAAAATTACATTTTAGGCAATAATTGCTTCATTTTTTTGGTATTTTTTGGGTTGGTATTTTGGTTTAATATTGATTTATCATGTATAACTCACCTCAAAAAAAATCACCAAGGTAAAAATATCAAATACATATTCATTCTATATCTATTTATTTTAATTCATATATGTTAGAGATATAAAATATAACACCCTGTTCATGGTGATGGTAGGTCATATGTAGGTATGAACATTGTTCATATGTTTTTTGACAGATTGAAGGAATAACTGGTAAATAATTAAAGAATATTTTTTATTCCATATATATCACATATTTCCATTGAATCAATATCTATTACCTTCCATGTACATCATAAATGAATCACATCGCTTTGTGAGGCAGTAGTTTTTGGTACACATGAATGATGCTATAGTATCCCCATAGAATGAAAAATAAGAAGGCATATGAAATTTAATTTTTAAATGAATATAATTAAGTTAAAAATATAATATATATTGTTTTAATTAATCTTTATTATAATCCTAGTAAATCAGAAATGGAAAACACATCACATTGGTTCATGAGGTTGTAGTTTGTCGTACATAGGAGGAATGTTATTATTCCCCCCACAGGCTTGGAGTTAACATGGTATATATGGTGTTATATTTAAATTGGTTTCATAATATCAAAAATAATAAATATAAAAATTAAATACATCATTTTATCCATCTTTTAGAATTGGTGATGGAAAAAAATAACATCATTTCTTGAGGTGGCAGTCCAAAGTATACAAAAATGATAATTTTGTATCCCATTTGATTGAAGAGGATACAGATATAGGTCATAGCCATAGAGGAAAAAACATATTATATTGAAGATTAAAATTTTATTATGTTATAATGGTTTAATTATAATTTAATGATGTGTAGGAGAAAATAAAATAAAACACTCGGTTAGGGAGCTTACATCTTCCTTAGAAAACATCATTCAGTTTTCACCAATAGACTTCCTAGGTTGACATTATGACCAAAATAATGGTTCTAAAATTATATTAAAGAATTAAGTATGATATTTGGGAAGGTATGTTTTGAACCTAATGTTTTATAATTTTTTCATAGGACGGGAGAGTGGGTGGCCTTTTAAATGTGAGGTGTGCGGCACACTCATAATTCTTGAAAAAAGGTATACCCATATTTTTTTAATGTCCCAATGCTCAAAAATTTTCCAATTCAAAACCTATAATATTTTTGGTCAATATATGGCCATAAAATGTGATTTGGACACGTTTTGGTTCATTTATTACCCAAATCATTTTACTTTATCCGTCGATAAACAAATATTTACCTTAAACACTATAATTAAAGTTTACTACTTTTACTATTCATAATGGTCAAAAATTAAGTTAAAAAAATTAGATAATTTTATTCATTATAATCCATAATATGAAATCCATTTTTCTTAAATTTCATTCACAGAAGTGGAAAATTTTAATTTAATGTAATCTTATTGGAACGATGAAAAAGAAGATTTTCAAAGATAAAAATTTCTGATATTAAAAAGGTATTTAAAAAAAGTCAATATTAAATTGATTATAATGAATTAAATATGATTAGTAGATATATTATTGAATTAATTATTCTTTTAAATCCATATTTAAATAAATTTAATATTTTTAAATAATTTAAAATAAATGACCATTCTTAATGAAAACTATTACGTTTCATTATTCGTCAAAAATAATTCTTTTAAAAAGATTATACAATATCACTCTAATATAATTTTTACACAATTATTCAAAAATTAAGGATTATTAATTAATATGAAATTTTGAAAAGTGGAAAGACTCATTTTAAAAAAATTCCTCAAAATCTAACAAAACTAAATTTTATAAAAATATTGTTTTTAGCATAAAAATAGATTTATTCATATATCATGTCTAGAAAAAAGTTAATATGAATGTTAAATGTTTTATAGAATATATAATTTATTTATTTCATTGAAATAATTCATCAATTTTTCTAAATTTATTCATGTGAAGAATGTTTTTGGGCATAAAAATAGTTTTTCAGAAAAATAATTATTTAATTTTCAAATGGTTTTTATTTAAATTTATAATTAATTATCACCAATGAATTTATTTTATATATATGAATAAACCATATATTTTTACAATTTAGTTAATCATATTCACACCCTCAATTCCAATTGCAATTTGATAACTATCATATTAAATAATAGTATTTTAATACTAAGTCATTTTTTATTTAAACTCAGTGTTCTGTGTAACACAAGCAACAATCAGTATCACAAGTAATGAAATATACAATCAGGGTTGTGTATAAAGAAGGATTAGATAATTTTTATGGGTAATAAAATCTAAACTCATATTTTTATTTAACTTAAAATACTAAAAATATAAAATTTATTTTAAAAAATATATTCCACAACATCTTACGGTGTTACATTATACCACCCTTAAATAAATTATGTCATCACAATTTAAAATTATTCTCAATAAAAAGGTTTTAAAATTTGAAAATTCTTTTTGTGTGAAACCACATCATAAGAAGGGTTTAAAAATATTCCTCCTCCAAATATACAAATGTATGTGTGAATGTTATCTAAAATAACACATAACCTGGTTTGTGTATAACATAAAGTTATTGAGAAGTGAACAAATAGATATAAAAGAGAAAATTATCACCCAAATACGGATGGAGTGTGATAGAAAACATGGTTTGGAAAATTTTAATTAACACTAATCCATAAATCCACGATAGGTTAAAATTCCATTATTTTATCATAAATTTTGTAAAATGTTTGAAAATTTATTTCATTATCATCTTCATAATGTTTGGTAATTTTCATCACAAGGTACATTTACATGATTTTATTCCAATTTAAAAGAAAAATATCATCCTATAGTTGTTCCCCAATAAATTTTTCCATCATTTATTTTGCACTAAGAGATAAATTTTTCATGAATGAAGCACTAATGGATAAAAGATCCATATAATAATTATATATCATTCCTTCTATCTCCAGATATTATAAAAAATAGAATTTTTAGCTTAGGATTTTGAAATAAGGTCACTAAATATACAAAAATAAACTTATCATTAATCCCCAAGAAATCATGAAGAGCTCTTAATGACACATACCAAATATATGAATACATGGATCATATATTCTCCAGAAAAATTGTAATATCATATTTTACCATAAAACCGTAATTAAAGATTACATTCTTTCAAAAATTAAATCATTTCTCATTTATTAAATATAATAAAATATTATTTAACATATTCCATAAATCAAAAAATGTGGTAAACCCCATCAATGATTATATAAGAAACTTTTTCGTCAAATCATTAATCCGTTCCAACATAATAAATAATATCTAACGTACTTTATCAATATCAATAATATCATTATTCAACCAAACCACAATTCTACCAACATGAGAAACATATTAAGGTTTATTTTACCTTAATTAAAATAATAAATTGCAATGAAATCAAAATTCTAGGCCCTCGGTACCACTGAAAATATTATTTAGAATCCATAATTCCAAAATATTGAAGAACAATCCATTGAAGCTTTATGATTCTAATAATCAGAATACCGATGATAAGATTATAATTCTTTGAATCAAATTACATTAACACATCAATCATTCTATTTTCTTCATATTCAATCAACTATGATTCATACTTTTATTCCATAGTATTACTTTAATTTCATATGTCATTTTTAGTCTCTTCATAATCAGCAATATAACCACTACTTGTATGACCATGCTAATTCTTTACATGAGTGTCACCCTTATGACCTAAATTTGCATAATTCTCATATATTACACATTTGAAATATTCAACTGTAGATGATATCTTAGGGAGAAAATTATTCTTATCTATTAAATTAATCAAAAATTTCCATTTTCCACTAAAATTAATTACTTTGTGTCATTATTTTCCACACTCAAAATATCTTTCCATTCTTCTAAGGCATCCACATGGGTAATTGGTTACTCATTCATGACACATTGGAATATGAATCTTCATTCCTCCATGGTATCCACCTCCAAAACTCTAAATGAACTTTATCCTTATCTTTTTTAGAGAGTCCATGAGTTAGTTAAGGAGAAAACTTTCAATTAGATATCATCATAACTACTTATTAATAAACATAAATTCCTTCACTCTAGTAATTATCCCATTCTTAAACACATTAAATATCAAACTAAACATTAATCTTGTTCGTTCTTGTTCCCAATAGTGACTAAAACCAAAAAACATAGTGTGGACAAAAATAATCCTATTAAGAAACCACATAATCATAGATATCACTTATATGATATCAAAATCATGACACATTCTTTAAGGTATATAGAACCTTGGGTTTAACATTTTGAATCTGAGGATATTATTCAAATAAATCGTTATGGGATATAAAGGGTTTATGAATTTATAATTAATATCCCCAAGGAGTGTATGACAAGGTTTTTAGTAAGTCCCACTTTCATGCATTGGGTGATGATCGATTCTAACTCAATGCACCCTTTTGTGAGTTATTCCACCCAGGTACCTCTATACCTAATCAAAATCCACTTTTATAATATATATTGGGATGTAATTTCTTGGAAACCACTTAATCTATATTTTACAAAAATTTTAGATAAATTTCAAATACTTTTGATCATCCTTACACTTATCCTTAGACGTATCCCATGGAATAAACTTACAAATAAACCTTGGGATCCTTGATTCCAATGGATAAATAAACCATTACATAGATACAAAATATAAAGGCCCAAACATCTAATTCATAGATATTATATCATTTTTAGATGATCATTCAATAAATTTCACAAATACACACTTGTGGACTGTATAGGTTTCATGTTATTGGAGACTAAACAATATCATATTATTTATTGAATGATTTTCAATATGTACCACAATGATCATTTAATGTAGTAATCTTATTTGACATACCCTACCTAAACATTTTTTCATAATCCTAGGAAATGAAACATATGAAAGGGTGAGTTCATATTCACATCAATGGTAAATAAGGGGCATATTAACAAAACATGAGCATATAGGGATGAGAACTTGAGAATAAAATTTTAAAACCAAACAATACATATCATAGATCCTAAAAAAGATGCATTAAATAATAATTTTATTTCATAAGAAATGAATACAACTTAAAAAAATTAACATGAACCATGAGAACATAACATATGAATAAGACATAGATTTATGGTATACTCAAAAGAATAGAAAATAATTTCCATAATAGTCAAGGATCAATGAGAAAACATTAATAGAGGAATTAGTTCATTCCCAAAACCATCATAGTAGTCAAGGTTCTACCCCAAGAATATAACAAGGGATAGATTCCCTTAATGAATAGAGTTCACTCCCCAATTCATTCGTATTTATCTCATATGATATCAATATTTACCAAACACATTTGAAACATATATAGGTTCCACCTTTTTTTGTTATAACGTAACCAACATTCTTGTTTACAATTTACCCACCATCACATAATGATAATAATATTTATGTGTTCCACAAGATCATAAAACATTCATCATATCAAAACACATGAAAATAAATGGGTTTCAAAAACATTTTTTTATAACATAACATGTGGAAAAGAAACAGGTTTCATAAACATTTCATCATGTCATCAATGAATAACCTATGGAAAATGAAGAAAGTTTGATAATAAACATTTCATCATATAACCCATGGATTATAAATGAGTTTCATAAACATCATGACATCATAAACAAAAACTGTTTATAAAAAGAATAATAATTATGGTCATGGACCAAATCCCCAGTACAGCATGGGCGAAATCAAAGGATGTCACCATTCACGAAAAATGGTTTTGACACATTACATGAGAAATATTATGAGGAAAATATCCTTTACAATTTAAATAAATACCCCTTTTAAAAACATAAAACATTTTCAAAATAATTTTCTTTGAAAATAACTTTTGAAACCTATAAAGGAATCTTTAAAATCATTTTAAATGATTCTTGAAGAAAATATTATTTGTTAGAAAAATCATTTTTAAAACTAAAAGTAATTAAAATATTTTATGAATACTTTTATTTTAAAATAAACTTCATTAATTATAATATATTCATCAAATAAAATAAATGTAATCTTAATAATAAATTTCATTCATGTCATACACGTTAAAACCTTGATTACTTTCATTCTTTTAGTAAAATATTGATGGGCCTTGTTTTGGAAAACTACATAGAGATTCCTTTCAAAAAAATTAAAAAAATTAAAACATTAATAAAAATATACTTAATTATTTTTGTGTCAAATGTTAACATAGTTTTTATAAATTATTAAAAAAAAATTGGTTGAAGAAAAAGGGTGTTCGATTGGTTATATAAATAAATATGATTTTTCTTAAAAACAATATTTTGACCTACTGAGTATATAAAGAGGAGAAAATGAAGGGAAAACATGTATTCTAATGAAATAAACATATAATAATAAATTTGATGCATCCCATGAGAGATGGATATCAACACATTATCAAGGGAATAATAACTATATATAATATAGATAAATGATGAGATCATATCATAAAACCCTTACCACTTTGGTTTCTTTTGAATAAAATGTCCCATTAAATAATGGCATGAAATTAAACATTTAATACCATGAAAATAATGATATTCATTACAAAAATTTTTAATGGGTATTATATTCACCACATCAAAGAATATAGGTTCATAGTAAGAATTATTTCCAAAATAATGGAATTTGAGACAAAAATCATTTACCGCTTTGGTACCTCTTGTATTGTAAAACTGATGAAAGAGAGATAATAAAATGGATAATTAAATCATTAAAATTTTAAGTATGATAATAATAAAATAAATTATTTGGTAGTATAGATACCACATAAAAGAAACTTTTGGTGAATATGGCATGTGTCTCACAGAATGTAAAAGTGAGACAGAAATACCATACCATAAGAATCAAATTACATCATACAAGTTAAAACCTCATGAAAAATAAATATAATTTGATTATAAATATATTTAAAAACAAGAAAAATATATCATGCCATATAGGATTTACTTTTTACCTTTTATTACCCATTTTTTAAAAATTATTTGTTACAAATATGGTTTCATTAAAAACTCATTTGTTTTCGATGTATGTTATGGAATCATATTATCGATACTATTATATTTTTCAATGTAAAGTAATCATAAAATCTATATAAATAATATAAATATAATATTTATTCATTATATATGTATTTATAGTAATCCATAAAATTAAGAGTTAGCAAATGAAATAAACTATTTCGGGAAACGGTAGGTCGTACATACGCAAGAACATTGTTTCATTTTATGGATGGATTGAAATAAATAATGGTTGATAATATATTATATTTAATTAATAATTTTTATTTCATATAAATAAAAAATATACAATAAATCCATCTATATTTCCTTTCATGTAAAGCATGTACGAATCACATCGCTTCTTGAGGCGGTGGATTTCCTTACACATAAATGATGTTATCGTATCCCTCATGGAATGGAAGGTAAGAATATAAATGTGATATAATAAAAACATAACTAAAATTATGTTAAAAATAACATATATATTAATTTAATATATCTTACATATCATCTATGTAAATAACAATTTAAAAAACAAATCACATTAGTTTGTGAGGTGGCGGTCTTCCCAACACAAGATTGATGTTATTGTTTTCCCAATGGGATTGGAGGTATAAATGATGACGTAGTTTTATAATAAAATAGGAATAATAATATAATTAATATCATATATATATATATATACTAAATATTTTTTTATATCTAACTTTGATAGGTGGTTATGGAAAATGAATAATGTTGGTTCGTGGGGAAGTAGCTCATCCTACACACGAATGAGGATTTCATACACAATTTGATGAATAAGGAGGCAGATATAGGTCATGAACTTAATATAAAAACATTTTATTATATTTAATATACTGAAGTTATTATATCATATTTTTTTAATAATAATTTAATGAGGTGTAAGAATAAATAAAATAAAATTCTCACTTAGGGATGCCACCTCATTTTCCGATAACTTCTATTTATTTTCACCAAAAGATTTCCTATATTCTATTTTTGACCAAAATAAGGATTATAGTATATGAGTATTGAATTATTTAAGGTATATAGGTAGGTATTATCAAATAAAATCATATTTAATGTGACAAGAGGTTAAAAGAGTGGGTCTCCTTTTATAAGTGAGGTGAGTGGCACACTAGTAGTTTTTGAAACAAAATAGGTGTACCCATGTTGTTCACATGTTTAAAGGAGCCAAAAATGGGAAATTATAGAACCTATAATATATAAATAGGAAAAAAATCGATCCCATGGGTTTTTTATAAGTTTTTGGAAATTTTTAATCCTTATCATTTTAGTTTAGTACCCCATTAAACCTACATTTATCAAAACCGTTGTAATTAATTTTTACTACTGTTACTATGAATAATGGTCAAAATTTTAGTTGAAATATTCATAAAATTAAATTATTTGGATTCCAAATATTCAATCATTTTTTCAAAATCCATTCACATAATTATAAAATTTTAATTTAAAATTAATACCATGGACACGATGAAAAATCGATTTTCCAAAGAGAAAATATTCTAATGTTGAAAAAGTTTTAAAATAAAAATATGTATGAAATTTATTATAATAAAATAAATTGGATTGAAATATATATATATATATATATATATATATATTAACTAATATTACTTTTATTACAATATTATAATATTTTTTTGGTTTTTAATTGATTTAAAATCAATTAAAATTCTCAATAAAATAATATTCATCACTATTCATCAAAAAATTATTATTTTTAAATAATATAAAACATTAACTCAAATATAATATTCACATCATGAATTGAAAAGTTAATTTTAATTTTTAAAATATATTTTCTGAAAGTTGATATATTTATTATAAAATAATATCACAAAAGGTGATAAAACTACTATTTAGAAAAATAATGACTTAAGCGTAATGGTTGATTTATTCATATCTCATTCCTAGAAAACAAATTAAATGAATGTTATAAATTTCATTGAATATATAATAATAGAATTTAATTAAAATCAATCATTAAATTGAATCTTTTTAATTTTTTCTAGAAAACTCATTCTTTTAAATAAAATTAGTTTTTCAGAAAAATATTTCCATTATTTTCATGTTGTTTATATTTTTATTTATAATTAATTAGTAACAAAATAATCCATTATATATACATGTGTAAACCATATATTTTTAAAATATATTTAATCCAATTCAAATATTCCATTCTAATGACTATGTGTAAACAATCATATTAAATAGTTCTATTTTCATAGTATTTTATGTTCTGTTTAAAATAATTTTTGTGTGTAACACAATATACAATCAGTATTGCATGTAAACCAATATAAAATCTTTGTTTCATGAAACACATAAGATAAACTCAGTGATTCATGTAACAAAATATATCAAAATGATTAAATTTATTTTGAAAACTTATATTTCAAAAAAAATCTAGGGTGTTACAAGTGGATCTAGTTATTACAACTCCTCTTTTTCTAGGGCTATGTGTTGGGCTTTATGATAATTGATCCTTTTTTATTTAGATAATAATATTTTTATTATCATTCAATGTTAGAGGCTAGATAGTTCATACTTAACATTTTCTCAGATCACCCATTATAGGTTTCTATTCTAATAATATTTTTACATCATTCCCAAATAGTTAAGGTCGTGTGATTTGGACTACTGAAGGCTAGAGTTTTAGGTCACACATCTTTGAAAAAAATGAGGGAAATGGAAAGGGAAAGGTGAAAGGGGTGTCAAGTAACAATCTAGAAGGACCTCAAAAACTTAGGACACCCTCAACACATCTAGAACAAGGAATGATGCTGACATTATAAGTCACAAATCGATGTTCTTAGATTAATAGTAATGATATGGTATATTTAAAAAAGGATTCTCAATGACCATTTTTTGGAATATGGGTTTATATGTGATGATGTTAGGTAATACAAATATTAGAGGTCTCTCCCCATAGGACAAGAAGCTTTGGGTTTTCCTGGAAAAATTTAAGCATGCATTCATAACCAATAAATTTTTCCCATAGATTGAAGTATACAAATTAATGATATCGATTAATTGTTTCATTAAATATAAATATATTCAAATGAATTTTATTGTTTTTAAAAGAAAGAATAAAAAATAGTAAGCGAATGATTTCTATACATGATCCTACCAAATATTGGATACCAATATTCTTTAGAATGGAGTTAATATGAATGATGGTTTGTAGATAGATCATTAATTTATGTTATATATGAAACTATATATCTTGAACTAATCAATAATCAAGAAACCTTGTTTTTTCAAATGTCAAGAAGTTTGATGTTTTGAAATATAGACTAAAGCATGTTGCTGTTTAATGTCTTACATGTGGACCAACACTGTGTCATTTTAAGTCATTGAGAATAAACTCATGTGAACACAAAAGAAAATGCAAACATTAATGTGAAGATTATATGGTTGTAGGTCTCATTTAAGATAAGTGAAACATATCAACAAATCAATCATAAGGGATCTATTTTCCACTACATATCAAAGTGGAAAGTGAATTAATCCACAATCGGGTTTTATAAGGATAATTCCATGAATATGTTTTGCTCATTCACAGTAAAGGGGGGTATTTAATTCCGAATAATGAAAATGAAACCAGATTCTATCATGTGGATATATATCTCATGTGAGGATCATATAATTTTTTATAATATAATCCCTAGTGGCATGAAAATTCACACAAGGTAGAATTTATGTTGTGCGATTTAACATCATACGACCAGGTTGTGACTTCCTATCCTTTATAGGATAAAAGTCCAAATCACTATTCCAACAAAGATATAATAGAAACTCTAAAGTCATTGATTCATGCTCGGTGTTAGAAAAAATAAGTGGCTTGGAAACTACCCAAATTTATAAGAGTGCAAGATATGTATTGACAAAAAATACAAACGATATTTATATTCTTTACTCAATGAGTTGGAGGATTTTTTATCAAAAAACAAGCTAGTTTAGGATTATATTCCATGAACTAGGAATTATTTCATGGATATGGATCTCACGAAATAGAACATGTCATCTTGGGTAGGTTGTTCTATGTATTTTATAGTAATACATGGTATAGTAAAATATTAAAAAATAAACTGAGTAGTTCATGGAGGCACTTTTTTATTTAAGATTAATATAAACATATCCCAAAAAAAGAGGTTTTGTACTAAGGATAATCTATAGTTACATCTAGGTAATGTGACCTCAAACATAATAATGTATCCATGATGAGTACGAATCAATCTATGCATAGTTATTTTAATATAATTAATTATATATATACGGTTCATGTGTTGATAAAAATCTTTTGGGTATGATTTCTTCGGAATAAAGTTATTATTATAGTCCTGACTTGAATGAAGATTTATTAGATCACTAGAAGTAAAGATGATGAGATTTTTTATTAGCATCAGAATAGAGATCATAATTTCACTATGTATCTTATGATATCATAAATCAATCCATGTATATATCTTGTATTGAAGATACCCTATATAAATCAAAATCATATTTAGAGGGAAGGGGTATTTAAATTAGTATGAGGTTGGGAATTTGATAATAGATCTTGGAAACACTAAGAATCCTATATAGACATCAATCAAGTCACTCGTAGTTCATGTAGATAAATTCACCACACAGATCGAGCATATATATGAAAAAATATGGGATGTTTCAACTTTTTGTGATAGGTGTGCCGTGATGAATTTTTTTTTTCTCTGTGGGTATGACAATAGAACACCCAAAATATGGACCACCCTATAGATCAACCAGTTACATAGGGAATGAGAATTTTTTGTTATTGGGCAGGGAAAAAAAGATATAGGAATCACTATGGTTTCCTATAATGATTGGAATCATCTCACATATTGTTATTTCAAGAATAATTCATTTCACAGGTCTAACTCATATAGAAGAAAATATGGCCACTAATTCTCTACAGCACTAGAAACTTATGTTTCAAGTAAATCTAAAAGAATGAGGATCTTATATAGAGGGAGAATGTTACTAGATGGAATGGGTAACTATGAGAAGTTTTTAGTAATCCAAGATGGAATTTTGTGGCATTTGGTTTATGGTCAAAATTCTTCGACCAAGGTGTGTTATATTTTAAGGTCATGTGATGAGGACCTCCACATCAAATTTTGAAATAATGTTGGAGATTTATTCTTCCATATAGATTTATGTCATGAGATAATCAACCAAAAAATGAAGTATCATAATGTGTAGTTAGGATATTGTTATAAAGTTTTATGTTATACAACTAGGATGATCACTATAAATTTTAATGTACTATTGTATAGATGATATTATTATTTTTTAAATAATTTGGATAGAATGACCATATTATTTAATATTCTGAAAAATATTTATTTAGAAACCTTGAATTTATATGAGACATGATGATCTCAATATACATAGTGATTAAGTAATAATCCTCATTAGGGTAAACCTTGAGTATTATGAAAGGTCTCCCCACTATGGATAATATTTTAAAGGATTATTTCACTTTATCATTTTTTTGATAGATAACACAAGGTATCATTATATTAATAAATGGATGTAAATATACTTACTAACCTATATTGAAACCTTTTTTATTTAATTTTGGTTTCCGTAGTGTCTTCAATCTATTTTCATAATGTTTCACCAATTCCACAAGCCCTATCCATGATTTTTCATCTTCTAATAGCTAGATAAATTTAGGGATATGGTGTGAGGTAATATTATTTTTTCATGAAAAAATAATATCAGTTCCAAAAAAAGAAGTGAATATATGGTCACTTGTGTGGTAGTACAAGTTCTAGCGCAATAATCCCATAAGGTATTTGACACATTTTCTATCCAAGAATTCTTATTCCAGACCACTATCTTTTGAAGGATATTTGATAGAGCCTTATTAAAATAATTCATCATCCAATTTTCAAGTAAATGGTAGTGTGAAGAATTTTTGGATTGGATGTTTTATTCTTCATATAGTATCTTCAAGTCATAAGAAACAATTCCATTATTCTTTAAAACCTTTAATGAGTTAATTAATCTGGTGACAATATTTTATTTCACCATGTTTATGATATCCTTTGATCCAACCATCATGTCGGGTATATCGAAACCTATTTAATGAAAATGTTAGTGGTAGTAAATTAATAATTGAACTGTCTACTTGTATCAAGGGGATATGGCCTCATGAAATACATTACCCATATGATAAATATCCATGAATATCAAGTGGTATTCAATAGATTCATAAGGTGATGAATGTAATTTTAATGAATTTAATAAGAATATTTTTTTTGTGAATCTCAGATGATCTTGTATCATTGTTGGATTGAAAAATACATTCATCTTGGTCTAATGGGAGATCTTGATTGTTGAATGATGTGAGATACATGGTACAGTGTGGTTCTCTTATATGATGGTGAGGATTAATTATCCATCAGTATATCAAAGTATTATTCCATTTAAAACTTGTTTATATAGGACCTCTAGTGTATTTTTACCAACCTAGAGAATGATTGTTTTTCTCCGCATTGAATATTTTCATTCATTACTCAATCTAATGGAAATATCTTGGTTTGGAGATAGTTGATTATAGCATACATCCATCCAATATCATAATCGATTGATGAGGTATGAGGTCATCATGATCGATAGTAGTGTTAATCCGATATCTTTCAGATTAAATATGATCAAGGGAGATATAACCCTAAATATCATTATGTTAATAGTCATTATTCATGGTCTTTGTCTACTATTATTTAATCATAGAATGATAATGAATTTGAATGAACAAGTTCTTATCATGGGGCATATGTTATAGTGTGATCATAAGGGAATTAGAACATTAGTTCATTGATATGATCCCAAAAAGGGTCAGCTCCTCTATTTTTATAGAATATTTACAATTTACTTAATTTCCACTTTGGAATAACTTTAGTATGAATTTTTTTCACTAGTAATTGAAGGTTTAGCTATAATTTGATGTTGAGTTCTTAATACTCTACTTCATTACTGGTGAACCCCTTAAAAATAAAGAAAACAAGTATGACCATAATTCATTAACTATAGAGATGAACACAACACCCAAACTCACTCGATTACACTTTTCCATCAATTATATTCTATATGGGGCTCCTAGAAGCTCCATAAATTTTCATTTGTAATACATTATGAAAAAATTTAATGGAAAATACTTATTAATTAATGACATCTATATCTATTTTTGTTTTTTGTAGGACTAGATATATTGCAATAAGGTTATTTAATACATGCATATTTACTATTTTCATAGTTATACACAGTATATCGATCTACTTCTATATCAAAACATAGTAAACTAGTAACCATGGTAGATTGGGTGGTTGAGGATATAATTTTGTGGGCACATTCAAGTCATTATAAGGAATTCATGATGCTGCAAATAATTCATGATCTTCGATACTGTAATGTTCAACCAAAGGTAATTCTTCTTGATGGGGAATATCATTACATGATATAAATAATTTCCCTTCTAAGATAGTACAATGTATTTTCATATCCTATATCATTCTTGTTGTAATATAGTGTTCTATCTGATCATTTTTGAGTTACGACATAAATAATGAGTGGTTTCTAGTCAAAAGAAAACATCAGGGATAAAGATAAATAATCTGAAACTGGAAAGGGATCCCTATATTCCTCTCAACTCACTGAGTTTTTATAACAATTTCATATATATTTTTTCCACTATTTTCTTAGGATTTACCATGATACCAGGATAGTGTTCCTATAAACCCAAAAAAAAATCTGGATTTCATCCTTTAAGGTGCAATTCATGCAGTTAATTATGAATTTTTATATTCACATTTTATAGAATTTTATTTACTGATCATGTAATGATTAGAGAATTGATAAAAGTTGACCACTATATAATCAACATATAAATAAATGATATTCCCTTACGGGGGATTGAATATATAGAGCATAGAATCTTTGTATTTTGTTCTTATTTTCTTCAAATTGAAGGGAATTATGCAACAACAGTAAACCCCTATGGGAGATATAGAAGTGGTGGACTCTTTTTCTTCGTGGATTACATATATATATATATATATTATAATTAGAGAAAAAGTCCATAAAGGAATGGTATAAGAAACTAATAGTGGTATCAATCAAAATCTAAGTCATTTTAATAGAGAAAGCCTATTTCAAATAGTACTGGTTGACATCTATAAAATTAATACGTACCCAAAATTTCCCATTATTTTTATTGAATGGGAAAATATTATCCATCCATTTCAAATATTGAGAATCTTGAATAATTATTTCCCTAATTTTCTGGTCTACCTTAACCTCTAATCTGGCAGTAAGGTTCTAATAAATTCTTCTTGCCATATGTTTAAAACATAAATGATCATATGGATTCCCAAAATATTTTTTGGATACCTGACGGTATGAACTAATCATATCAGAATAATTCCAACTGAAAATTTCCCTATAATTTTTTGAAACGATATACAATTATCTTACTAATCTAAATTCATGGAAGAACTAAAAAAAGTAAGACACTGATCTTCATTAGTTTTGAGGTTTACATATTTGAGCTCATTGACTATGGTTGAGAATACTTCCTCAAATGTTGGAGGGGGATCTATGAGATCAATTATCTCTGTTACATTATCTCCCTCACTCTATATTTAGATAATAAAGAATAAGGATGTGCTAGTGTATCAGGGGAATATCCATTGCTAAGAGTGTAGGATTAAGTTTATACTGAGAGAGAATTGGGGTATCCACATCATGAACATAGTGAAATTTTATTTGTAATGATAATGAAAAGGATTCTAATATGGATCTGTTAGTGGGATTATCATCACATTGGAAGAATTATATCATTGATCTAGAAATATAGAACATGACCGAGGGTAATTACTATCAGAACATCTATCATTTATAGTGATATTACATGAGGTAAACCCATGTGCTCTCATGGATGGATGAGTTTTAGATTTATCAATTTCATTAGGAAACCCATGTAGGTGACCATTCTATGTTGGTGATATAATTGATATCATGAATACAAAATAATTTTGACACTAGTCTTTAAGGACATGGATAACATTATATCATTCCTGGTATAAAATCCATTCCTTGATTTAGTTAATGATTATCACAAAAATATATCCAATCATACATCATGGACAGATAGGAGTATATTTAGACCCATTTTGGGTAGTGTAACGGTCAGTATAATTCATTTACCATTTCGTCTCTTATCCTTTTTGTAGGTTAGTTCCATATATTTATCTTCACATGCAATAAATAGGGATCTATTTTAATAAAATACTCTAACCAAAATATTTACTACATATTTCAATCATTCATGATATGATGAGGGAATCACAATATTCATGTGAATCTATGCTATTAATAATTGAATATTTAATTATATTTCATAAGAGAAGATCATTTACACATGGTTGGAGATAAATTCCCCAAATTGGACTTTCAACATTGATCCTTATGATGGTTTTTTTTACTCTTATGATTCCCCTAGATGGCCAATTTGGAAGGTGAAAAATACTATACATAAAAAAATAATTGAAGTTTTCGGACCAGGATAATATTAATTTAAAAGAAATTGTCCATGAGTTTTCAGGGATCATCAATTTCATTAATCATTATTGTAAAGTATATGATTTTCTTTTGTATATAATCTTCTTAATAATATTCTATGAATGATTGGGTCATATAGAATTCATATGAATTAGTCTCCTCCAAGTATACCTCTATTCTGGAATCTTTTTCATTGATTACTTGAGTGAATGAAAGGGATTAAATCAATACCTCTTGAAGGTTCTTTGAGAGATGGAGGATATACATGAATAAATTATTGTTTGATAATATGGATTATTTAATTAATATTTAATATTTCTAACCCAAGTATATATGTTTCCTAGTGGGGACCTTCTCTTTTAGTTGAGGCATAGTTGTTAATGCATGTTGTGAGAACGAACTCTATCCAACATTCAGAGATGTATACATTCCATTGTTATATTTATCCAACCTATTTATATCTCAATTATGGTGACTGGGTAGATGTAGATTCACTAACTTGTCCTAAAATACAAGGGGATGTGACCATTTTTGAGATAAAATATGAGTGGATTAGTTCTCTCACTAATCCTATTGTTGTTTCTCCGTATAGATTATTCCAAAATGATATCATATATCATTTCCCCTTAGTCTTTTTGCCAAATCAGCCTATGTGTCCTCATTTCATTCAACCTCAGACAGATTATACATAGGAAATCTAGGATCATATTCATATTAAATCACTTTTTTGGAAAAGGAGTTACTCAAATAAATGATGTTGACTAAATCATATAATGAATCTCTATCTGATGGTGGTTCCAAGTGGAGGAATGGTTCATGCCCTCCCAATGCTGAGGGAAACAATTCTTATAAATCTTGAACCATCATAAGAACATGTCGAGGTTATTCTTTAACATTTCATGATATATTTTTTCTTTATTGAGAATGTTTTCTTCTGGCTATATGAGATACCTAAATGAGTAGCTCAAATTTTTTACTGTAATTTGTGTAATAATTTATGGATTCAAATATTTTATGAGTATGAAAATTTTTTATGAACTAATTTTAATGTCATTCAATCATCAATCTTCTATACATGTTTTCATTAAACCTCTTTCTATACTCTTTCTTCCTCTGGTGGAGTAGTGGAGATATAATCGACATATTCTTAAGGTTTTCCCACAATGAAAACTCTAGAGAAAATAACATTATTAAGTGTTCCCTTAAAGGAAAATAATATTTATAAATTATTTTCTAATATATGGTGATAAAGATAATAATTTGTGAATATATAAATATTTTCTTCTTTTTATTACCTAATTTTCAGTAATTTGTGTATCTTAATTTCTAAGGATAAGAAATATATTCCGCAATATAATCCCTCTTGAATAAATAGCTCTTGTTCTTTTTATCTTCAAAAATAAGATGACCCAGCTCCTTACCAATTTATTTCCATAGACATTATTCTTGTTGTGGTCATTTAGTTAGAGGTATCACATGATATTGGGTGGTATTTAGGGTTAGACTCGTCGCTAGTGATGGGTTGAGTGTGACAGAACAATTCTTTTTCCCAACCTATTTTCCTTACATGACTGTACATTATGGGATGAGAATTAAACCTACTACAGTGGATAATAATCTCTAGATATTATCTTTTAGAGGTCAATTCAATGACTACTCTATGATATTCTAGTGAGATGTAACATATTTTTTGCTTATTAGGGAAACTCTATACAGAACAACACAACTAGACAATAAAGTGTAAGTTTCATATCTAAGGAATATGTGATACAACTCTATGTAAAAATGAAAATATAATAATAATTTTTTCTTATGTTGTTTACAATTTAAAAGTAAGTGATTATTGTATTCCATAATATCAAGGTGAATTTATATAGAAATAGGTGGTGTAAATCTTCAGAATTCATAAGTATCATGGTATGGAGGTCTTTGTTGAAAACAAATTCATGCCTTGAAATGTATTTAATAAATATATATGTTTATTAAATTATTTATACTCATGTTTTACCATCATGTGGAAATAAATGAATCCAATATACAACATATGGTGCCCCAAATTAGTATCCACATTAATGATCATGAATGTATGAATTCCAAATTTATGTTGAGGATGGGTCACGTCCACCCATAGTGGGTAATGTTTTCAATCTAGATATAATGAATCAAACATTACCTCTATATTATCCATCCTAGTTATGATATATTGGATATATTCAAAAAAATCTAGTGTTATCACAGACATAGGCAGTGATTGATTATTGATATCAGTTCAATCCTGATATGAAATACTTTCCTGTGTTTGTTATTGCAACCAAATTTTATCTAGTTTAGGACAATTGGAATGGTTTTATAACACATAAGATAATAGGGGAGTAAAATATTGATATTATATAGTTTTATAAATCAGGTAATATTTTTTTAATGGTACATAACCAGTAGGATGAATGAAACCTTCCCTTGTCAGTAGAGTGTCTCTTTTTTATTTATAAATCCAATATAAGGTGATACATTAATTCATATTGTGAGATATTAATCATATGTAATATTTCACCTAAAACTCTCGATATTGATCAAATTCAATTAATCTATCTTAGATTCATATTGTTCTATTTAATCATTAAAAGAAGGTTCATCAGTTTCATTAGGGAGTTACTAGCATGAACCCACTCATTTACCCTTTATCATTGGCTAACTCGCATCATGGGAGTGCAATGTGAGTTCTAGTGGGTACCAATTTCTAACTATATCTATGTTGTTGAGTATGTAAATCCACCTCACATAACTCATTATGAAATGTATATTGGACTAGAACATCTCGACCATGTTCCTCTAGGTTTTTATTTTTATCCACCATGTTATTATTGATGACATTAACCAAAACATACCTGGAAGCTAGAATCATGTCCTCATATGCCTATGAATTATATGAATTTAAGTTATCTTTTAAATATTTATTGAGGTATGGTTCTGATTCACTAATTTCCCTATACTTTTCAAATGGTTATTTTGGATTATAAGCCATTTAACGTTTGATGTTTCCACTAACATGTTTCCTGGGGAGTGGCTTATATAGAGTGACCTATAAAGAGGATCCAACACCTTTTTCTGATCATGACCCTAATTTTAAGTATGAATATATAATTGATAATAATGGTACATAAAATTACTATGATTATCCCCCTTCCATGGTGGATACTGACTCCCACAGTGTTAGAGGTGTGAATGTTATAAATTCCCCAATCCTTATGGGTGGGTATTTTCTTGCATTAGTCATTTTTACATCTATATATCTATGTTTATATTATTATCCCAAGGGATTTGGAATTACTTTTTATGATAAAAATTACATAAAACAAGAAGGATGGGGATAAAATGTACCTATTCTATTATATCTTCAAATTATTTGGGTTTTGATTATCCAAAAGGTAATGTAGGTCTATTATAGTATGAAAATTCCCTAGCACTATGGGAAAAATTATTCCTTGTATCTCGTTGAAGGTACTACGGTGGTATCCATTGATTTTTTTAAATAGGTCTATAATGGGTGAAATGTATATTTTGAATTTTTTCCAATTGTTTCTAGAGCTATCTACATATAAGAATGACCTATTTTTCTCAACTATGTGGCCTTTTTGAACTTTATTGGAAATCCTACTATAGAAACCTATTGATGGATCATTATAAGTGAGTGTAATGTTTTTAGTATTAATAAATACCAAGATTTCACAAGGATAACTAGTCATAATATAGTACATCCAACCCTGTGACTGGGACTCAGGCAATAACATTACCAAATTTATACCATGAAAGAGTCTTCAAACTCAAGATTGGAGTAAAATGCATTACACTATGTTTACTCAACCCTCTATTGTGTGTTTCAGATATATAATTTACTATTATCTATTATAGTGTATTCTGGAAATTAAAACAAGCATACTAATGATTCTTTTTTTTCTTTTTAGACTTTGCGGATCATGCCATTGTAAAGGATACCAACTCAACCTATGACGACCCATACTTTCACGATGTATTTTCCTTACAAATTTATTAATTAATACATTAATATTTATGAATCACTAACCAAAAAATATAACAACTATATATTAAAATAAAATTACATTTTAATAATATATTAATTAAATTAGTGATTATAAAATTATGTAACAATATTATGAAATATATGAACAAAATAAATGGCATCAAGTAGACAAATTATCTATTATGAATCTCATTTATGTGAGCACGAAAAATATTTAGCATCGTGAAGGTATGCCTTAAGCTAAACCAATGATGAACTCAAAAAATTATAGTACGAAGAAAGTCATTTTTGGGAGAAATTTGAGGCCATGGAAATTTCATTTATTTTATTTGTAACAAAAAACGATGTTAAGTTATGTATTTTTTGAATATTAATCTTTTTCATAGCATATGTTGGACACAACACCAAGATATAACGAAAAATGATATATTATTATGAAATATTTTTTAAATTAGATTGAATGAATAATATAAACCACATTATGAAATTTATATTTTCAATTTAATTTCTAACATTCATCATATATTTTTTATAGATATGATATTAAAATAAATCCACATTTATGCGTAAAAATTTATATTTTTCTAAAGGCATTTTTTCTACCTTTAGATGGTGAACTTTTTTTAAAACTAATTTTTTGAAATTATATAATTTATATTTGAAAAATAAACTTCATTTTTTAAATAGTAATATCAAAATTTACATTGGTTTAATTTTTTGTATTTCTCTGATATGTTTTATTTTGTGATGAATATAAAAAGAAAATTATTGTCTTTCAATAGAAAAAAAAACTCTTCATCTAAATAATTTTTAAAGTTATATTTAATTTTATTTTTTTTCTTTATAAAAACTAGATCAATAATATATATTAACTCAATGAAGTTCTTTGGTAACTTTTTAATATGGAATTTAGATTTAAAAACATTTTATCTTTTAAAACATGCGTCCACGCCCTGTTTACATGATTAATTTTAAATTAATTATAACCCCTATATTGTTTTCAATTTTAATAAATGGATTCCATATTATTAATCATAAAGAATAAATTTAATAAATAGGTTCCTTATATTTTTTAAAAATATTAATAGTAAACATAATAATTTAATTATCATGGTTAAGGGCATATTAAGTAATTATTATTATAAATAAAATTATAAAATCACCTGACGAATGGTCTTAATTTTATTGGATGATTTATTTTTTAAAAAATATCATTGGTCCCATTTTCAATGAACTTGGATCCACTTGGAAGATTTTATTCTATTTATAGAATTTTATTTTAATGAAACGTCAAATATGTCATACTATTTTTTTTAACAAAGAAAATATTTTAATATGGGGTTACCTAAGAGATAAATTTGGCTATAAATAGTATTTTTAAATCTACAATATTTATATTCATAATTTCAATTAATTTTTAATTTTTAGTGAAAAAATAATTCTTGAATAATTATACAATGATGATACACTAATTGTTTAATTAATGGTAATAAAAAATAAATTATATTAAACATAATAAAATAAACTCTTTTGAGATACCTAATTTCATCAACGAATTTTATAGATTACCTTGAAATTTTATGGATATATTAAATGTGTTTTTCTCGTATATTTTTTCATTATGATATTTTTAAAAAGGCGCATAATGAATAGACTAAATGATAAGGTTCATGATATTCGAATATTAATAACATTTTCTTAAATGATATAAGATTTCAAAGAAAACTGTAATTTTTTCAACTTAATGTTACAATGTTAAATATTTCATTTCGATTCATTTATTATTAGTTTTTCCTTTTATTGTAATAATACTGACCCTGAAATGGTAAGAATTCATGTTTTCATGCTAATAGTTAAAGGGATTAAATAAGGGTTAAAACCAAAAGATAAGGGTTTAATAATGACCTAATCATGTCCAACAATTATTGGATGAAGGTGATTCGACCATTTTGACCTTAATATTAAATTGTATTTTTTAATGGACACTTTTCTATGCAAATAACTTGTATATTATGTAAATAAAATATGGTTACAAAATGTTACTCTACATTTAATATCATTTTTGTGTCCACATATGGACAAAACTAGGATATGAGTGAACAAAAAATATTATTTTGATATTGATGATTTTTTTAATTATATAATTTTTTTTTGAATTTGTATAAATTATATAGTCACCAAAAATTAATCTCCAATGTTGAAAAAGTATTTATTTTTCTTATTGAAAAAATTTTACTTTAAAAGTATTAATTTTGATATATTTGGGATGAGTTAATTTATACAGTGAATTTTATAGATATATTTGATATATTAGATTTTTTGAGCTAATTTTATTTGAATTCCCACTTTTATTGATGTATTTTATGAAAAATTTAGTAAATATTATAAAATTTATTAATAATGATATTTTATTAGTTTAATATAATATTAAATTAAATTAAAAAAATGTGTTATATAATAAAAAAAGTGTTAATCTATGGTTTACCAAGTCATCCAAAAATCATTTATATTTCTTTTGGAGTATTTTTATCTACAATATCCTTATTATATTTTAATATTTTGAGGATTTTCAAAAGTACTCCCCACCTTGACTATAAAATTGAACCACCTCCCTCACTTCCCTACACCAATTTCATTCATCTATCTTGACCAACACATTCCCGGTTCTATTATCAATATACTTAGTTATGCTCTACTGGTTATGGTACTTCCAAAATACCCACAATAGATCACTTAATAAGTGATTAAAGTAAGTAATCCTAAGAATATTAGGTTAAGGAACATTCAACTAATGGAAAGTGCGAGGTAAGGGTTTTTTCCTATCCCACTTATATTTTTTTGGGATATGCCTTATTCAAAACTTATATATTTAATGAAGTGTACATACCATTGGTATATAATATCATAAATCTCTTTAAATTAATTGTATTAGATGTTCCATTTGATAAATTTTACATTTTTTAAGAATTGAATTCGGCATATTACAAATTGGTAAGGGATTTCTTAACTGAATTTCCATTCATTCGGTTAAACATCTACTTCATTGACTATTTCATGCCATGATTATGTTAAGAAAGAATTTTGATTAACTTATATTGTATTTAAACTTATTTTATATGGATTTACAGTGGATATACATAATCTATTCATTTAGTTAACGATCACATCAAAGATACTATCTTTGTAAGGGACTTCATTACAATTATCATTAATTGAGTAAAATTTTGATATAATGCACCTATATTATTTTATCAGGTGTATATATTTCCTGTTTAGTAGGATATATGATTAATTTATTTATTCTCATGATATTTTATTCATTTATAATTTTATTCATTCCTTGGAAAAATGTGTTTTTCAAATCATATGGGTTTTTTTCCCAAAGGCTCAAACTGACAACATGAATGATCTTGACAGTAGCTATCTTGAGGATATATCTTCATAGTTCATATTAATAGATGGATTTTTATCCACATACATAAACAATCAAGATTATTGATTATTAAAATAACTATCTAGAGGATATATAATGATTGTCCAGACCTCTAATATTATGAATTTCATCTTTATTCATATTCCATTTGATCAATCGATTTGTTAGAAATATATGGTCAAGATAATCTAATAATTTATATAAATTTTTTTGATCGTATTTTATTCATGTTATATAATGATTAATTTAATGACTAATTGTCTGGTGTTTCATTTAATTACTATGTTATAATTGTTGATGCTTATTTATGGAAGCTTATGTTGTATAGCCTTACTGAGAATATGACCTCACCCATTTGTTTTATTTTTCCCAGGATTCTAAGAATTTTATTATGACTAATATAAAGGGGTAAAAAAGATAATAGTGGAGTTATTAAATAAAATACCTTCTATATTTTATGTTTAAAATGTAATTTTTATTTCAAATATATATCTAGTATACCGAGACCACAAAACTATTCAGTCCATTTGGATGTGATTCTTTGTATCGTATTCCAATGTAACAAATTTAGGTACCATCTCTATGATACTAGGGCAGGTAAATTATAATTGGTATTTGAGAATGTTTATTAGAAATATTGGGAACTGATTTTTGGAAAATTTATGTTAATAAAAAGATGATATTATATAAGGACAATTGTAGAAGAACATCCCAAATAAACCATGGAATGATAATGAGATTATCTATGTATAGTTTTATTAAATTAATTCTATGTATTTCACTATTTTTGGGGTTATCGTTTTTTTAATAATGATCTGATTTAATCAAGTATATTCCATTATTCAGAAATTAATCCTAGAAAGAAGAATAATATCAATACTAATAGAAAATTTATACATTTTCCTAATGAGGGAACCAATACATCTGGTGTTCAAACAGATAAAATTATGTATTTTTTAGGTCAGCTTAATCTTGTTATGAATGATATCCTTTCTTAGATTGGGAATTTTATGTCATTGCCAGACATTCCAATGTTGGATTGGATTATCTGAGAGAATCCCTTATCCTTTAGTTGGACTACTATTCTAATTGCAGCTGATCAATGGATTCAGTCTTTGGAACATATATTTTTAGCATTGGAATGTGGTCAAATAAAAAAGTTAACACTTGTAATATGTTGCCCCAAAGATGATGCTGACCAAAAGTGGTCATGGATCTATAATACAAGGGAGGAATAAGAAATAATACTCATGAAATGGATTGCTTTTAAGGATACGTTCTTCAAAAAATAATACCTTCATAAAGAAAAAATTTAAATAAAGATATTATTCATTGTTGAAGAAAAAAGTAAGAATAAAGTGTTGTATAGTATGATGCTTCCTTTACATGGTTTCCTAGGTATGCTACAGATTACATTGCAACACAGAGTGAAAGAATAACCATTTATTAGAAGGGATTAAGCCATGTATCCGAAGGGAAATGGTCTTAAAAGTTTCTCCATATGATTAAATAGTTTTACGTGCCATTAATATTGAGAAAGATTTATTCATGTCCATGGCTTTGAAGTGAAAAAAAACAATAAGAGTAAGGTAGTGAAAAATATGGATAAATTTAATAAGGGAAATAAGTAATTATTGAAATGTGATTATAGTGGAAGGAATCACCCATGGAAGTACCTGAAAGTATTGGGAGCCTATTATAAGTGAAAATAAAAGGGTCACCAAAAAAATGAATGCGAAGGTAAGAAATATAAGAATAATGTTCCATATTTAAACTATTATGAAATGGGCCATTGTGTAAAAAAATTCCACATGAATCTATGAAATATACCTCAGAAGAAGCAAAGTGATCATGGTCAATATTATGATATCACTACAGTCTAAGTGGAATAATTAAAGTATTTGTGGTCTTGGATTCAGGATTGTGTTTTAAAATTATTTTATCAATGATATTTTGGTTATAAGAATCATTATACATATAATGAATTTACTATAGAACATCATACTTAACGATTTGGAAGAATTCTTTTTTTTATTAATATTTTAACGAGATCAAGGTATTCATATATTAAATATGTAATATTATGAGTTAAATTATACTATTTGGGGAATTTACTTTGTGAAATAGTTTGATTATCTTACTAAATGTTTGGCCTTTGATTTTGAATGGATGTATTTTGGATGAGTCGTAAGATTAACTACCTGTATAATGGATTAAATTCAATATTGGATATTATTTTTTGATTTCATGTTCTAATAATTTTTTAGTAAACATTTAATGGATGAAATAATGGACTTTCAATCTTATGGTTCTTTAAATTTCTTCAGGTACGAAAATATCATCTCTAATATTTATTTCATAATGAAAGGGATGTAGTGAAAAATAGATCAACGAAAAAACAAAATATGATATTATTCTTATGAAATGAAAATAAATAAAGTAAGTTAATTTTTTTAAGTGATTTATCAATATAGTAAAATAATGTCTCAAATCAATGAGAATTAATTTGGAAAAAAACATTTTCCATTTAATTTTCTTTCTCGTAAACCAATATTTTTTACTTGATTATAGACATAAGTTTTTGTGATAGTAAAATTAATAATGGCTATGTTCTCTATCACAATCCATAAAAACATTAATGTTTAATTTCTCTTTCATGTCTAGGTTTTCACTTCCCACTAATTTTTATTCTATCTAAAGCCTAATTTTGTGGTAACCATATCATTTCACTTTTCCTCTTATTAGGTGTATATTTTATTAATCCTATTTCTGATGTTTGTATCCAATAATGGAATTTTCATTCATAAAAATTTTATTTTTGAAGTGTAAATTTAAATTAGGAGAGTGAAAATTATTTAAGGAGGGGAAAATGTAACACCCAAAAAATTTATTGTATGTATATTTTTAAAGGTAATATTCTTGATAGCTTACGTTTCACACAAAACCAAGAATAAAATAAAAATTAAATATTTTTATAAACTACAAGATAATTTGGTGGGAATGAAAAATTTTAAAAACATTAGGGAAATTATATACTCAAAATATTGTTTAACATCCATCTTATGTATTTGATAGGCATGGTATAAAAATAAATCCACTTTTACATATAATAATCTATATTTTTCTAGATTATGGTTTGATGCCTTTTGATGGAACACTTATTTTAAAACAAAATTTTGACACTTATAAATAATATTTGAAAAAATATACTTCATTCTTGAAATAACAATATCAAAACTTACATTGGTTTAATTTTTTGTATTTTTCTGATATGTTTCATTTTTTGATAAATAGAAAAAATGTAATTTAATTGAGAATTGGATTTTCATATAAAAATTTTATAGTTTCAAATTATAATTTAAATAATTTTAAATTAAAAATTATATAAAAAATAAATTTATAAATTCAATTATGTTTATTAGAATTTTTTTGATTTTTAATTTTGTAACAAAAACATTTCAATCATGTGGACATTTTCTCCATTAAAACCTGTTTTTACACACCTTCTATGAGAATAATTTTAAATTAATTTTAGCCACATATAAATTCCTAATTTTGAAAAAATGGATTTCATATTTGGAATCAGAGGTCCCAAATTTATTAAATAAGTTTTTTTTTGTTTTTTTGACATTCTAAAGAGTAAATATGGAAGTTTTAATTAACATAGTTAAAAGTAAATCGTGTAATTACGGTGAAAAATAATATCTTAAAGTCACCCAAAAACTTGTACAAATTTTATTAGATGAGTTATTGCAAACTAAAACCATCCTTGGTCTGGTTTTATGAGCTCTTGGATCCACTTGGAGGAATTTAATCTGTTAAAATTATTTTATATTCATGAAATTTCAAGATGTCATACTTGTGTTTTTAACAAGTTAAATATTTTAATAAGGGTTTACCATGGGGATATATTAGACTAAAAATATTATTGTGAAAGATAAAATATTTATCTTTATAATGTCGGCTAATTTTTAGTTTTTAGTGATAAATATTTACCATAAATTATTATACTATAATGATTCTATAATTGTTTGATCAAATGAATGATATTAAAAATATAAAAATAAGTATAATTTGAGATATTTAATGTCATAAATGAATTTTATATATTACCTTATCATGTTAGGGATGTATGAAAAGATTTCATTCAAATATATCTTATTGTAATGATATTTTTGAAAAGTCAAGTAATGAATAGTTAAAAAATTTACATTAATTATATTTTAAAATAATTAATATTTTATTACATGACATAAAATTCATAAAAAATAAAATTCATAAAAATTGTTGGGATAAGTTTAAAAATTTAATCAATGATTTATTTGTGATTCCTTTTTCATTTTATAGTAATAATATTAACCATCAAACAATAAAATTCAATTTTCTCATGATAAAAGTAAAAGGGGTAGAAAAAGGGTTACAACCAAACGATAAGGGTATAACCATGACCTAAAACAATACAAAAATTATTGGATATTCGACCCTGATTATATTAAAATCTATTTGGAGTTTTATAATGGTCAGTTGTCCAAGAAAACAGATTATATGTTATTTAAATCTATTTTTGATACAAAATGTCACTCTCTTTATATTAAATATCGTTTATCTGTCCACATAAGGAAAAATCAAGATATTAATGAAACTAAATTTCCACTTTTATCTTAATGAAATTAATTTAATTTTTTAATTTAAATTTTTTAAATTTTTATAATTAACGTTAATACTTATTCAATGATAAAACAGTATTTTATTGATTAACATAAAAATAAAATAATTGGTTTTAAAAGAATTAATTTTGTTAAATTAGGGATGAGTTAATGTGTCTAGTGAATTATATAGATCTATAAAATATATTATAAATTGTTTAAAGTTTAATATCTTGATTAAAAATTTGTATTGATGTATTGTAATACATATTAAACGGATTGTATCAAATTTGACAATAATGATATTTTATTGAATAAATATATTATTAATTTATTTAAAAATCCTAAAAATATAAAATAATCTCAAATTGGATAATATATGATCTTATATGTATTAAAACATAAATTTATAGGAAATTATTTATGTCTTTGCCTCAATAATATCCTTATTATATTTTATTATTTTGAGAATTTCTAAAAGTACCCTTTACCAAAATTTAAAAAGAGCACCTCCTCCATCTCTTCCTCACTGCAATTTGAACCATATAGCTCAACCAAAACCTATCCATTTCTATTATCCACGTCTCATGTTATGTTTTTGAGGTTATGATACATTAAAAATAACTACCCTTGGTCACTTTAGATGAGATTAAAGGATGTCCTCTAAAGAAGAGGTGGATAAAGCATGTTCAATTAAAGAAAAGGGCAAGGTAAGGGTTTTTTCTCATCTCAATTTTATTTATTTGAGATATTCCATATAACCCATTTATTTATTTATTATATTAAAACAAAAATTTTATATGATATCATGAATCTATTCATATTCAAGGAATTCAATGTTAAATTTTACAAATTTAACATTTTTGGGTCATAAAATTCAACCGATCACAAAGTGGTAAGGGGATTCTTAACTCAATTTCCATCAAAAGGGTTGAAGTTATACTAAATTGATTATTTCATGATAATATTATATACTAAATGGATTTTTATTAAATTATGTTTTATTTCAACTAATTTCATGTGGATTTACAGTAGATACATATCATCTATTCATTTCATTAACACTCACTTCAATGATATGATATTTGTAAGGGACTTCATCTTAATTGACTTTCATTGAGTCATATTTTTATTTTATGAATATATATTCTATTATAAGGGGTATATAATGCCCCATTAACAATTTATATTTTGAATTTATTTATTATCGTTATATTTGATGTTTTGTTAAATTTTATTCATTCATGGGACAAATTAGTAGTCCAAATCAGATAAGTTTATACCCATAGGCATAAAGTGGCAAGAGGAATAATCATGACAGTTACTATAGAGATGATAAATATTGATTGTTTAGATTATTATATGGGTTTTTTCCCATAGACATAAACATTCAAGAGGATCGATCTTGATAGTAACTATCTATAAGAAATATCTTAATAGTCTAGACATATGATATTATGTGTTACATCATTTTTATTAATCCATTTGATCATTATATGAGTGAGAATATCTACTTTCATGTTAATATTATTATTTATATGGAATTATTTGGTCATATTTTAATCCTTCCATATAATTGTCAGGTTATTTATAAATTTGAATGTGTTTCGATTAATTAACTTGACATATTCATTTATGCTTATTTATGATTTCTTCCACTATATACCCTTACAGAGAATTTGAACTCACCCATTTCTTTTGATTTATTTTTCCTAATGTTCCTATGAATTTTTTAATGATATATTTTCATTGCTATGCTAGGAGAATAATGGTGTTCTCAAATAAACTACTTTTTTTATTTTCTGTTTAAAATATAATTTCAATTTTATATTTTTTCCATTTTAACAAGACTAATAAACTATTATATCCTTTTCAAAGTGATTCCTTGTATCGTATGCCAATTCAGTAAATTAATTCACTAGATCTATGCTACTGGGATGGGGTTCTTTATATTGATGCTAGAGGAAGTACCACCGTACACTACCATCAGAAATTACCATAAACATAGATCTTATGCAAAAATATTTTGGGACTATGTAACTAGAAATTAGTTTGATGTAATTCGGTAAATATTAATTTAATATGTTTTTAGAACATGAATTTTCCACATTTCCCATTTTTTCATTAAAGGAATGAATATATATTTCTATTAAAATTAATTTCCTATATAATTGATATTTAAAAATGTAAATTTGTAAATTTTTGATTTTAAAATTTAACGAAATAAAGTTTATTTTAAAATTAAGAATTTTAGTATATCCATAGCATTATTTTGTGGGTTGTTTTTTGACTAATTTATTTTAAGGTGAATAGTGAATAATATATATTTTATAAAAGCTATAAATTTTAGGAAATTATAAGATAAACCCAGATGTGTATAAAACAATTTAATTAGAAAAATATTTATTTATGAAGAAGAAAATAAATTTTAAACATACTTTGATCACTTTTTAATACTTATGATAAATATTTAAGGATCTTATGTAATATTTTAAAATATTGACTTTTTTGTTGTTTTATTTTAATTGAATAACTCTTTGGATAAAGTTTGTGTTTTATTAATCTTAAAGACACATGAAATTTATTTATTTTATAATAAACTAATTTTTATAATGAAAATAAATTAAATGAATTATTTTATTCTAAGCATAAATTATAATCATAAACATATACTTTTCCTAAAAATGGGTTCTTACACATTACATTTGCTAAAGTTAAAATGGACTTTTCATACAAATAAATTTTATTTTGAAAAATGTATATATATATTTGGAATATATGGGTATAAATTATGTAAAAACACTCCATTTATTTAGAGTTATAAAATCATATTATTGTGATTTAATTTAACTACATTAATGATAGTTAAACTGTTATTTTCAATGATTTCTTTAATTAATATTGGATAATTATTAGACAATCAATAAAATTTTAATATTTTAAATAATAAATATAATATTATTATCAAATACATGTATAATTATTTTTACTAGATTTTAATTGATAAAAAATGATAAATAATTATAAGAACACGTAATTGTTAAAATATGATTTTTATAGAAAACATTTTTTCTATATATATAATTTTTTAATTTAAAATTTAATTTTTCCTTATTTAAAAGTTGTATTTAATTAAATAGAATTTATAATTAGCATAAAAACTCCCAAATATAATATTATGGGATTCCTTATATTTTTAATAAAATATAAATTTTATGGATAAAAACTAGTTACTAAGTAAATAATTAAAATGGTAAAATGTAATAGCCAATCGGTAAATAATTTGAAAAATGGATTAAAAATTTGTAAAAACTTATATTTGAGAATTTATATAAAATATCCAACCATACACTACATTATTTATCATTTTTTGAACATTTTACACTTTTATAGTGTAATTCCATTACTAAAAAATCATTAGTTTTCCCAAAGGTAACTTTTCAAATATAAAAAGAACACCCATACACCACTTCATTTCACACATATCCCTCTTAAATTATTATTTATCTTCTTCCATTTATCTTCTTCCATTTTATATCATTAGTTTTTCTTCCACATATCTTCCTCTTAAAACACCTAAATCAATTTTATAATAATTAATTAATAATTTATAATTATCTTAAATATTATTATATTAATGTAACATCCCTTATTTATTCCTCTCCACCCACATAGATGAAAAAAATATCATTAATAATATGTTGTGCAGACTATGGCCTCTATGAAATGACATCATTCATTTTTCACCACAACCCCTCTGTATAATGATGAAATTTATGAATAAATTTTATGTATATATATATATATTATGATAAAAATTAAATCCACCTTCACAAAATAATATAGGCCTTTAACAAAGCTATAATAGGCCTTCAGTATTGCTAACAATTCGATGACTACCGCAGTTCGGTCTAAATGCATAGACTTTTATCAGCGCTAGAAAAGAATTTATAAAGGGGTGATTTATCATCTTGAAAAAAGATGATCAATCCTAAATTTATTTTCAAAATTAATTAGCGATGATAATGGCAAATATCGCGTTGTGATATTATAGCACACTACAACACGAGAAACAAGACATGCAATATTACGTAACAACACATTGCATCACCAGAAAGAGTAAGATAAAATGAATCAAAAATTAGAAAAATTAGATACAAAGACATAATTTAAATGATATAAAATTTCCAACACAAATACTTCAAAAAACTCTATTATATAGTATGTTAATTTTTTATTACAATAAATAATTTCATTTTTGAATAAAAAGGCGCAATTGGAGTAACCGCAAGTCGAAATGAGGTGCCGAAGATTCCTACACGTCCCAAATGACTTATAGATCATTAACCTAAAGTATGAAAATAATAAGAATGTTTTTTCTCAGTTTTTGAAAATTTCATTTGTTTCATCGATTTTTAGTGAGTGACACTTTTTTTATCTAAATTCAAATTTTAAACTAATAAGAGACAATTTTGCCATACCATTCACATTGTGAGTAGGATTGAGGTGAATCTAATTTATACACATCATTAATTACATATGGGTAATTTTCCAAATTTTAAAACAATACAATTGTGTTTCGTTGATTTTGAGTATCTCAGCAGTTTTTGGGACAAAAATTATTGTCAATTTGGAATAAAAAGATGCATTTGGAGTAATAATAGTCACATCGTTCCTCAGATTGAGGTGTTACTGATTGTGAAATATTTTCAATGAATATTGATTAATTTTCTTAAAGTATCAGAAAAATATGATTGTTTTTCCTCAGTTTTGAGTATACCACTAATTTTTTTTTTACTAAAATCACATTTTAAAATAGGAACATGAACTTTAGACATGCATGATTCATCATCTATGGGTTTGACATGAGACAGATTCCTACATGTCACAAATAAATGAAGAATCTTTTTCCTAAATTATCAGGCCATCTTGATCATGTTTTCATTGCTTTTATTGATTGGCTTTATTTTTATTAACATATCAATTTTAAACAGATATCGGAAACTTTGATCCATACCAATCACACTATGATTCGTTCTGTGGTGAGTCTAATTATTACATGTGAAAAATGATTTATGGATCATTTTCATAAAGTAAAAAAATAATAAATATGTGTTTTCTCACTTTTTCAATTTACAATTGTTTTTTACACTAAAATTATAGTCAATTTTGTATAAAAAGATGCACTTGGAGTCATGTCGATCAAATCATGCATTCGATAGAGGTGTGACTAATTATGACACATATAAAATGACTTTTGTATTTTTTTGTAAAATATAAAAACAATACAAATATGTTAACTTGGTTTTGTGTATTAAACTTATGTTTATTACTAAAATGTAATTTTTAAACTAGAAACATGAAATTTTAGTCAAATAGGTTTCATCGTTTGTGGTTTTCAAATGAGATGGATTCCAACAAGTCAAAAATTAATTAGGAATCTTTTCCATAAATAATAATGACAATCTGTGTGTGTCTTCTCAATTTTATTGAGTGAAACATATTTTTAGAGAAATGAAAACTTTAAAGTGATAACAGACACTTAGAGTCAGACTAGTCATGTCATGATTCATATTGAGTTTAGGCATATTCCTATATGTCACAAATGACTCATGGATCATTTTTCTATAGCACCAAAAAAATATGGATGAATTTTCTCTATTTTTGAAATGTAATTTTTTTCACTAAAATAAATGTCAATTTTGAATAAAAATATGACCTTGGAGTCATAATAGTCACATTGTGCATTATATTGAGGTACATAAGATTTTGACATGTCTCAAATGTATTATGGATCATTTTCCTAAAGTAAAAAAATAATTTAAATTTGTTTCCTCAGTTTTGAGTACAGCACATTCTTTAATGAAATGTAATTTTAAACAAACAACATGCACTTTTAGTCATACACGTTGTATCATGTATAGGTTTAACATGAGAATAATTCCTCCATGTTACAAATGAATTATGAATCATCGTACTAAATTATCATGACAATCCAAGGATGATTTATCAGTTTTTAGTGAGTAAAAAAATATTAAATAAAATTTCAATTTTAAACATATGACTGACCCTTTAACACTAGAACTCTTCAATGACAATGATATATTGATGTTAGTTTTCCTTAAATAGTTCTCTTATACACCTAATGAATTCAGTGGTTTATTACAAACATATAAATTCAAAATTTTATGTTAGATAATATACCTATTTTTTAATTTGTGGTTTTAAAAATGTTGATTCAATAACAATAGTGTAGAAATTAAAGCTCCCAAAAAACAGAATGATCTTAAAGGTGGATTAATAACCTATATAAAACCTCATAAATAGGTGGTGGAAACATTGTTTCAACCAGCCACCAGAAGTACTTGCGCAATGGCTCTTATCTTAAGTGATAATTATTTTGTGAAAATTCTAACAATTTTTATCAAACGCAATCTTGGTATGATCCTCATTATACCTCATTACCCAAGAATTATTTTGTTTTATTGCATGTGCTTCGTCTCCTCCTCCTCCGTGATCCTCTCCTTTGTCCCTACCTCCACCTCCTCCTCTATGTCGGTCACAAAATCTGACTCTTTCTCCCCCTCTACCTCTACCATTTCCTAACATTTTTATTGTTTTATGATCACTTCTAAACAAATTTATTTCCTCCATTACACTTATCTTTGAGAAAGAGATAAAAAATTATATATAATAATTATGAGACAAATTCTTCACACCCAAAAAATAATTTTAAGGTCATAAATTGTACTATATCACAAATATTGTAGGTAATCACCTAGATTTGTTTGAGTATACATTCTGAAAAAAGTATGTTTTCCACTACGGTATAAAAAAATTATTTTTTATTTTGAGTATATTGGTCATCACCAATATTGATAGGTTTAAGATAATATATAAAATCAAATTATTATGAAATATATTTAATGAAATTTTATTTACCTTCATAAATTACCAGCAGGCGGATGATTGTCTGTTCATGTATTATGATTTCTCTCATAAATTAGAAAACATTATCGTTAGAATTGATGTCATTATCTTATTTAAGAAATTGTAAAAACTTTGAACAAAATAATCATTTCTTTTGAAATGTTTTGGTTGTTAAATATTTCTATATATATAACTTAATTTGTTTCCATTGGTATTATTTCGAAAGCTTTATTTCATCAGACACCAACCTCATTCTATCACCTAGACTATATTGAGTGACCGAACAATCATAAAAATATTATTGTTAAAACATATTCTAATATATATAATTTTAATTTATCTCTAAATTTTTGATTTTAGTGTATTAAAAATTAAAATAAACATCACATGTGGTCGTTTGGTTGGATATCCCGGCATTTTATCCAAAAAACAAATATTTAGGGTGGCCAGATCGATTTCAATCAACATCTAGTGGTCCCTAAAAAACATAATCAATTAAGTAATGAAAAATTAAAAAAAAAATTATCTTACTAGATTGTAGAGTTTTACTTTCTAATTGTATGCATCAAAAAGAGTCTTTCATCTGATACTTTTTGATTAAACACATTGAGTAAATCATATTTTTTATCCTTAGTTTGTTCATTTTTAAAAATACATTTTTCATAGAAATGATACAAGTATAAATGAATCCAAATTGTTATCCACATTATAATCCCTTTATATTATTATAATATAAACACATATAAAAATATGAATAGTTAAAAAATTTAATAAAAAAATTAAATAACTATTTGGATAGAGGTATTATGAAAATATATCTTATGTGTGTATTTAAAATTAATACACCCAACCATTCATTATTGAGAATCACATTTAGAGTGTTGAGAACAATTCTGTCTGTGAAGGAACTTCCATA
Source organism: Viscum album (assembly GCA_963277665.1). Classification (NCBI taxonomy): domain Eukaryota; kingdom Viridiplantae; phylum Streptophyta; class Magnoliopsida; order Santalales; family Viscaceae; genus Viscum; species Viscum album. Next base: position 1,150,798,589 of record OY728148.1, read on the forward strand.
TATAACCATTTCATATTCAATGTAAGACATAAATTTATCTTTAAATGTGTTATCTATATGAATATTTAACGATATTAAATATTTATATGGAATTGGAAGGGGGAATCTACTATCACATGGTTTTTTTTGTTTTCTTGGTCGATACATTATTTTATTTTTTTGAAATTTTATTTCTCAACTTATTTATCCATGTGTAATAGAATATCTCACATCAAACAATTAATCATCAACCGTTATGGGTTTTTTATATGAAAAAAGTTATTACAGTAATACCTCATGTATCTTTATAATAATAGAAGGAATTGGTATAAAGGAACCAGAAGAATATTTGACTATTGTAATATTCGAACCATCAAGTGGAAAAAGAAAATCAACTGTCAGATCCTGAAATACATTAATCCCCACTCTCATGTGATATTTTAGGATTCCTTGATAGTGTATATTGAATCTCGATATATTATACATTATACTCCTCGCTACATGGCGGTACATGGGTGTTGAAAAATAAAATTCATATAAAACTATACCCTGTATAATTTTTGTAATATAAATTTATAGGAAGGTATAAGATTCACATTTCCGAGAAATCATAATGAAAAAACTAATTTCTATGGCTAAGATATGTAGTTGGGGTGAATGAAAAGCCTCAAAGATGGTGGGACCATATGGTTCTTGTGCAGATCTTTTCTCCACTATTAGTTCTCTTTGATCCTTTCTCACACATTGGTCTACCATTAGAGCCCGAACAACAATACCACGTGGTGAGTATAATTTTTATGCAATCATCTCACCATATTATATGTATATTCATGTGGTTTTATATTCTTTAAATATTTTTGAGGAGAGACTCTAAAACCTAATCCTTTAAAGGAACCATATTTTTCAGGCTGATTTAAAGCTACTCAAAGTAGCTTGACTTTTGGTATGACCAATAATTATTATCTCGTTTAAACCTTTTAAAAAATAGGAACTTAAATAGATATTTTTATGGAATAATTTAATATATAATAATTAATTAAACATATTACATACATACACATTTTTCCAATACTATTTTTTTCATTTACTCGTTTTCCTCCTTATTTACACGTGGATACTTTCATATCACATAACAAGGGTTGATAGTGGCTTCATACTTTGATTCATCAACCAATATATAAACGACGGAACATATGTTGTTTCATATCATTGAATTAAACTTATGTTGTTGATTTAAAATACATAACAATATTTTCTCTAATGAAGTGTACCTCATTATTTATTTTCTGTTGGGGGTACATTGGTTTGGATGAAATTTCATTATTTTCATCCTTCTTTTTCTATATCATAAATTAAAAAAATTGAGTGATGGTAGATAAACTAAATAATTTTAAATAATATATTATCGACTACAATGAAACTGAATTGATTTATTATTATGAATATTGATAAAATCATTCCATGTATCTTTCTATGTAATGTGTTTATAAAAAACTTGTGGGTGGTTCTATACTTTCCCCACAACATCCCTGAGATGTAACTTTGAAAGAAGACTTTAGAAGCCTGTATGATATTTTCCAACAGCTATGAAGAAAATATTCTTATAGAAATCATATTAAATAAACAATCATTCAATGGAATAATTAAAATTAAACTGATGCTTCTTTATATAATATTTTAGTGTACTAGAGAAAGTATATTGTAACATTGACACTATATATTTCCATAGGACTTACATTATTACATGATTTACACGGCACCATGCATCAATATCAATTTTCAAATTCATCATCGTTGTGACCCCATGATAACTAATGAACACTAACTTGTTAGGTTAAATAAGTTGGCCACATTGATTCCAACTGACCTCAAATTTTATTCCCTAAATTCTTACTAAGAAAAGTTTATTTATCACTGGGATGTTTCACCGTTGTTTTCTTCTTTGATCAACATGTTGTTGATCCCCTAATAGTTTTTTTGATTCATCATGAAAAGACTATTCTTACATGGGATTGGTAACTTCATCATGTGGAGAATAAAATTTACTACATATGTAGTCAATCATTTAATTTTTTTAAAAAACAATATAATAAAATCCATTCATAAAAGTCCAAATTTTCATGTATATTGCATAAAATTTGTTATGATATTGAATTGATATATAATACATCAATAATCTATAATAAATAACCTCCACTAACATTATTTAATATGTCCTCAAACGTTTGACTATCATCCACCTCTTGACGATGGATTGGACTCCCTCTAACAAACTATAATTCCTCTCATCATCGTGGTTCAAAATTGTTTTTATGGAAAAATATCTTGAATAGTTAATATTAAAATTTATTACTTTATATATATCCACCATATTTAATGGAAATCTACATATGTTTGTATCATCTAAAAAAATTTAATATTAATATTATATTTTCTTTTGTATAATTATATTGTAATACATATAATATAACATTGAGTTATTATAAATATTTATATTCTATCAATGATGATTTTATTTTTCAATTTGATTTTAAATTAATATTCTAAAAAAAATTTGTTTTTGTTTTGTTTAAAAGTCTATTTATTTATTTTCTTAATATTAAACAAAATACAAGAAGTATCATTTTCTCAAATTGATATTTAAAAAAATAAATTAAATTAAAAAATTTCTAAAATTCATAAATTTTAAATGAGATATATTTCATATAAATAATGAATCTTATAATTATTTTGATATATACATATATTAAAATAAAAAATTATGCTAATTATGGATTATCTGTGTATTCGACAAAAATATTTCTATTTTAATATTAAATTTAATGAATTAATTAATATACCATTTAAGAAAATAATTCTTAAAACTTTTTTTATAAAATCTGAAATTATAAATATTTTAATAAAAAATTATTTTATTGATAAATTATGATTTTTTAAATTATAATATATATATATATATATAACGAATTTTAATAAAAAAATCAAACAAAAAAAGTTTCAATTCGGAAAATTGAGGAATGAGAATAGGGTTTTTTGTTTTTTGGGGATATCGGGCCCTTTATTTTTTTAGAGATCCAGGACGATATCAAGTCGAATCAGAGTTTTTTGAATGTAATATTGAGAGTCTCATCCTCAAAAGAGAAGATCATGAAGTATTGATCTAAGATCTTTATCAAGCATAGTAATCATCAACGAATTAGATCGAAGAGAAGGTCAAGGTTTAGATAGAACATAGAGTCACATACCAAGATATCGAGTCTGGTTGAGTTTTTTAGATTATGAAACAAAGTTCAATTCACGTAAATGGGGCTTTTGGTGTGGAGATCTAGTCATATAATCCTTATATCTTCAAGTAGGTCTGTTTTTAATTGACTTAGGTGTCCTAAATATTATCACTTTCATATGTAGTGTATTTATTTTCTCGATTTTTTGATTCCCTTCAATTTTTATGCCCACATAAGGATTAAATAACATCAATTTTGGATTTTTCATTGACTATAAATATTAAAAATAGTATAGATTCTATTAATTTAATGTTTTGTGTATCATTTTCAACATTTTAGTTATCATATTTAGTTTTTTTCATTTTCATCTTCCCTATTTAATTTTCAAACTATGAACACATTATATAGAGAACTAACCAAAAGAAAATCATGATCTTAGAATAGGATATAAGGAAACTAAACAGTAGCAGATTAATTTTAGAATTGAGAATGATTATTTTCTTTGTATCCAATCATTGAAGATGTGTATTAATATATATATATATATATATATATATTCATTTTCATTATCATATTTTGTGGATCTCTATTATTTGAAAACACCAATCATTTTGATTTTCATTTTATTCAAGATGAATGATTTAGTAAGGGCTATAAATTTATAAATATACCTTCTATGCCATATTAAAACAACTAATTAATTAGATACCCAACATTCTCTTATAAAATTGAATGCAACTCATCTCTTATTCATTGAAAAATAATTATCTCACACCTCCATTCTCAGAAGAACCAAAAGGGTGCAGAATACCTATTTTAGTCCTTGTCAATTATTTGAGTTAAGTGAGAACGTTTAATTTTTTAAAATTCAATGTTTAATTATACCATCATGATGGATCTATTTTCAAAATCTATAGTTTTAATTATTTGTATTTATAAATTTTAAGGGATTATTAATAATATTATTATTATTTATAACTAAATGATTATTTTAAAAATTTTATTTATTTGAAATCATGTATTTGAAAGGGAATCTACTTTTGTGGTGTTTACAAACGTTTCTTTGTTTGATAATTTTTCATTATGTCATTACCATTACATATTCCATTTTTAAAATTATTTAACGTAGTTAAATTTTTATTTTTATGAATTATTATACTTGTCACATGTTATCATCTTATATTTATATTTTAAGGATGTCATTCAAGTTTATTTTCAAAATTATAATTATTTTTGAGTATTAAAGACTATCATTTTATATGTGAAAATCATTTATACATTCATAAATGACTTATAAAAATATAAGATATAGTAATTATAGAAAATTCATAAAATTACATTCATGTACCAATTTAATATTTATTAATTATTTAAATTTATGTACATATATAGTGAAAAATTAAATCCTTTAATGAATTCTATTTTCTAAATTGGATATATGAGAATAACAAATTCCTAGATTTTAATTATATTTAATGAATTTCTAAAGGAGATGAGGATTAGTGGCTTCAAGAATTCTTATGAAAGTATATAAATATTTATATACAAGTAAATTATTGTAAATATGTTGTTATTATTTTAATGTAAAAAAACTATAGTGATTGTATATATATAAGTATATCAGGATTAAAATGTTTACATAAAATTACAACACTTGAAAATTGAAAATATGTTAGGACATATGGGAGTGAACTTGTCTCTTGATTAGTGGGTATTCCCAATACAACCTTTAATGTTTCGAGTTCCGTCAATATTTTGATTTCAAAATCTTGCATCATGATTTCAGAAAATTAACTTGATCATTTTAATGAAAATTTTGAACATATGTATTTCTAAAAGTGTTATAGCACTGTTAAGTCTTAAGAAAATTCAATAATGTTTTCAAAATGTATATAAAAATATATTTAATAAAGTCTTTCCAAAGGACTATTACAAATTATTTCTCAAAGTTATTTTCTAATGAATATTTCATAAAAGATATTTCAATGACTTTAAAACCCCTTACTGGGAAATTTAATATCCCCCCCGTTATTTTTAAAAAAAAATCATATGTATCTTAGAATTTTTGAGAAAGATGAGATCGCTTAATGAGTTAGTGCATGCATAGTTAAGTATATATTTTATTTTATTTTATATCAACTTTAAAAATTAGTAAGTTCATGTCTAATTATCTAGAAAATAGAACGGAAAATTCCTGTATTATATTTAGTGTTTTTTATTAGGTATGATTATTTTACAAAAACAATTACACACCATTTTATAAACTAAATCCATATGTGTAGGTTTAGGAATTTATAATGTTTCTTGAACTTCTCTAATAAAAATAAATCCAATACCGGGAACTGCTGAACATTTTGGATGACTACTTCTCATAGTAGTTCAAACAAAATAGAATAGATGGGGGATGAGTCCTAAGAAAAAAATTGAAATAATTTCTATTTGGGAAATAAAAGTTCCCTGACAGTACCATGGAAAAGTCAACTCATTCTCATTAAGTTGTACCTACTCAATCCTATGTTCCTAGTAATTTTAACTAACCACTATCTAATATATAAGAGATCTATATCCACTAAGGTTCAAAAATAACCTAAATTAAATTTTAATTGTGGATTCTAACATATTACATTTCAACAAATGAAAGAATGAACAATAAAATCCACATGAATTCCACTTGTTGTCATTTACTTCCAGTGAAAAAAAAATCTAATATTAAAATTCCTCTAAAATGATTCTTTTTTGTTTATGGATTAGAGGTGATGCAAACATACGGCAGTATTGTTGAGAGGGATATGGGAGATCTTGACAACCAGCCATTTCTCTGAGATGCTAGGAGAACGTATCCAGAACGTGAAGTTGAAAGCAAGGCCACAGAGCTCCCCTAATTATGGGAGGAATTCCTTCGGGAGTCAGATGGGAAATATTTTAAATTTATCAATTCTAAAGGGGAAGATAAAAAATGGTTTTTTTGGTGAGTATTTTCATGAGTTTACCCATAATTGTCATATTCTCATCCAAGTATTCTTTACTGTTGATTTATAATTTGATCCAACGTGACTGCACCCAAAAAAAGTAATTTTTTTGAAGTCTTTCCATAAGAAACTGAGTGAGTCATATAAGAAAATGCATATCAAGAAACCAAAAAAACCATTCATTGTGTCTTTATTAATTTTTAGGAGTCATTTTTTGTGTTCTTAGGATGTAGTAAATGAGGATCATGAAAGGATGAAAGAGTTGAAGAATGAGTTGGGAGATTTGGTATTCAATGCCGTGGTAGCAGCTTTGTGGGAGATTAATGTATATAATTTGAGTGGTAGTTAGGTCATTAAGGAACTTTGGAACCACAATTATTGGAGGAAGGATAGATTGAAAGAAAATGTTCAATACATCATTAAGATATGTAAGGCACTCAAGAATATTAGGATGGATTATATAAATGTAGTGAAGTTCAGTTGTACTGGAGTATTGAAGTATTATATCACTATTCAAGATAATAATAGATTTAATGCAGGATACATGAAAATGTGGACTTTTATGCATGAAGTGTGTTGTACTGTATATCTATCTTACCAAAATGAATCCTTATTTACACAATTTATTTCTGAAACCAATGGTCCATTTTTATGAAAACCTTTTCATGTTCCGTACTATTATTATATGTGGTATGATTGTTTTCATTATCATACATTAGGAATATTTTCATAAAATAAGAATGAGATACATGGTTTTCATGTGAATCAGGGGCATGGAAATCATCATATAAATCCTACCTAGTAAATTTACATAACCTGTTTATGTGAATCATGGTGACCATGTTATTGATTTTTCCTTTTGTTAAAGGTTTCATGGATTGGTTATTTATTGGGATGGATATAGTTTCAATTGATATGTAGTCGATACTTGTGATGTTTGTTTCAGTAAGGGTTGGTTTTTTATTCATATAGGGTTCTATTTTGACCTATGATTTATCAAATTGTCATTTTTATGCATGTAGAAGTTCATATTAATTGGATTTTATTGTATACCAACTCACAAACCAACAGTTGTAATGCACTGAAGTTCAAACCACAAGTCATGAAACTAACCAACACAAACCTAATTGCAATGAAAGACCCCCTTTTAGTTCTTATTTCCATCACGACGAGAGGGAATCTATCACCTTTAAAACACTAGAGGAGAAAATCAGATCTCCCAGTTAGTACCCATTTTCCCTAACCAATAGCGTTTGTGAGGCATAGAAGCATACAAGCAAACTTTATCACATATGAATTATCGATTGTCTCCCTCAACCATGAAACCCAAAAATCAATATCCCCATATAAAATGTACCCATGTAATAACAAAAAAATTACAACACACAAGAAGTTACTAGAATCTCATAGATATCCACACCCCACAAATGGTTAAACATGGAAGTGGAAATCAGTGGTTGTTTTTCATATCCACCAATTATAATCCTATGTGCCAACTGTGTATTTAATAATAAAACATGTCTTGGGAGGCCAACCACCGTTACATTTCATAAAAACCCAATCCAATATTCATTTATAAAATGATTGAAATCACCTAGAATATTTAAAAACATTTCAATGTCACCCTTTACACGGGGCTTATTCATTGAAATCTAAAATAAGGCTAAAGGAAACTCGTTTACATAATTATTTTTAAAGAATCCACCAAGGAATTTTTCTAAAGCGGTGACTGACAGAAGCTGTTAAAGTTATCATTTTAAATCCATCGAAGAACCAATTTTTAATCCAGTTAGAGCTCGACACCTCACTTTAAAAACAAATTCCCTATAAACCATATTTTTCACTATTTGAAAACAAAAACTGGGTCAATACCAACGAAAAACAAGAAACCAATTCAAAAATCTATACGAGTATTTCGCAATAGAATAACATCTATAAACTTTCAATTTCGAATATGGAAGCATGTAATTCACATGAAAACCCATTTATTCCTACATTAAAACATAATGAAATGAATTTCAGTCACCATAATGGTATCACAAATAATCCTACATTCATAAAAAGGTAATTTAGAAAACATGTTCACACTATGAATTCTAATATGACAAAATTTGATAGAAAAACAACCATAAATAGATGAGAGTGACAACAAAACATGTCTCCTTTTATGAAGCTAGAATGAGTTTATAGAGTAGGGGTGGCATTGGGTAGGTATAGGTAAGTGAGAGTGAGAGAAAGAGATGAGATGCATGATTTTTCGTTGTAAAGAAAAACGCAAAAATATAAACTGCAGAACCCACCAAATCAAACTGTGAGAGAGGAATGGGAGAAAATTTCATACACTAGATTCTAGCCTTGATTCATCCAAGAGAATGTAGAGGAGTAGTGCCTATAGTTGGGGAGTTCTATGAGAGCTTGAGAATTGCGGCTGATTGAGTCACTGTTAGTATTCTTTTAAATAGAACAAAGACACTTTTATGAGTTCTTTAAAAAAATACCAATAAAAATCCCTTTTATCAGCGCTAAATTGAATACTATAAAGACCCGGAAATTTCAAGGGAATTTTTTTTCCTAAATTTTCTTTGGAATTTTACAAGAACGCAGTTTCTGACGGAGACTGATTCCGAGGCCCGGTGTGCCCAGAATCAATTTCTGAAGTTTAGCTCGGGTATGTTCAGTGAACGAACGAGCGGGATTTTCTATCATTTGAACAGGTGCACGGAATTGAAATCTGAGGGCACCGATGAACTCGCAAAGCCGGTATTTACTTAAGGAGACTTTTTCCATAGTTGCGTTTTATCGAGAACAGAGGTTTGTTTTTTTTTGGGTTTTCTTTAAAAGTGTAATAATAAAATAACGTGCCATGTTGCACTTTATTTTATTTCAGCCGCCATTGGTAGTGAGGTGGTTGAAACCTCCTCATGGAGGTTGGAGGTGGGGCCACCACACCTTAACCTCCCTTGAGAGGTTATGGTGGTGGGGCCCACCCAAACTAAACCTCCCATGGGTGGTTTATTGTGGTGGGGACCACACGGGGCTTAACCCCCCAATTAATGGGAGGAGAGGAAACCTCCCAACTCTCCCTCATTAATGAGGGAGAGCCTCTTAATTCCTCAACTCCCCATTAAATGGGGAGAAACTCCTTGGAACCCTCCCCTCTTAAGTGGTGCCAACAGACCTCTTTAATTGCGTCAACACAATTTATTTCACCCGACCCCCTTTTTTTAAAATTATGTAACCATGATGGTTACATACCTCTCCCACTCACCTATATATAGGGATCTTGGGAGAGGGTTTGGGGGACGGCTTCACCAAGCGACGGAACGCTGGTAAAGTACCACGACGCCCAACACTTGGGAGAATTAGAGTTCTCCAATGAAGAACACCTTTTTCCAAAGCAGAAAGACGGCACTTCTTCTTCCTTTCCACGACCTCCTTCCGTGTTGAATGAATGGGCGTCGTCTGCAAGGAACATCGATGACTCTTCATCTTCGAACGCTTCCCGACGTCAACGAACCTGCACCGCTTAGATCCGTCACTTCTTCAATGATGATTACGGAGGCATGTTCCGCGAGGATTTCTTCCGCGACACCGATTTCCGCATCGGCGACGAATGAACTTTGAATCCGAGGTAGGGGTTTTTTCTTTTTTTTTAAATTAAGTGTTTCTTTCCCTCGAACATGAAAGAATAATTTGTTGGACGTTGTTCCAAATTTTATTAAAAATTGTGAAAAGTTCATCGTTGTGTTTTTACGATTGGCCGACTGTTATCGTTGTAACGGGAGGAGACCGGACCGGACGAACACGGCCGATTATCCTCCCCCTTCTAATCTTTGGTGTTGATTTAGCGAAGATAGCGTGGTGTCGTCGCACCGCGTAGGAACAAAAGAAAACACGGTCGGAGCGGGCTGCGACGAAGGAACGTGTCGCCATCGTGTCGTGCCGTAGGTTTCAAACAAGGCCGCGGCCGGAGTCGGAACGCGGCGGAAGGATGCGGCGTCGTCATGCCGCGTCAAACGGATTCACGTTCATCTTGGAAGTGGCGGCTGGAAAAACCGGCCGCCAGAGAACTTGAAGGAGGCGGCTGGAAATCCGGCCGCCGGAGACGGAAGGAGCGGGACCGCGGGGTCCCGCGGCGAGAACCCGGCTGGCCCCGCGCTGGCCGGCCGTTACAGGAGGGGAGCCCGGGGTGTAACCCCCCGTCAATACACATGGTGCGGCCCCTTAAAGGGGCCGCCATTTTAAAAATTAAAGAGGGTCAATGCCCCCTCCCTTTAGCGCGCCGCATTGGCCGAGCCGCCATGCCATCGAGCCGCCGCGCCGCCGAGCTGCCGAGCCGTCGCGCCACCGCATCGCCGCGCTGCTGGCCGGGATGAGCCGCTGGCCGGGTCGACCCGGTTCGGCCGACCCAGGGGGTACTGGGCCAGGTCAGACCGGTCCCAGACCCCCCCCCGTCTTCAGACAAGATTGGTTCAAATGCCCATAACTTGGGCTGCAGACATCCGATCGACGAACCGTGAGTTGCGTAGCGATCCATGGATCGAGACGGTCGTTTCGGTATACTATACTCAAGGTGCACCTTCCTTTTGGGGAGCCTACGTGGTTAAAACTACATAGTTAAGCGTGCTTGGCCTAGAGTAGTGATCAGGATGGGTGACCTCCTGGGAAGTTTCCCCGGGTGGGTGTGAGATGGAAAGGCCAATAACTAACAGACCGGGCGTCCGATTGACGCTCCGTCTATTTCGTTGAATTCCTCTTGATGAGACGGAACTTTTGGCATACTTCGCCTGAGTTTTGGACGCAGTTGGATTATGGCCGGGTTTGGTTCACTCATGAAACCAACCGGGCCCCTAGGACGAAAAGGCTAGTAACTCACAGACCAGGCGTCCGATTGACGCGCTTTCTGTTGCGTTGAGACACCTATGACGAGGAGGTCCTTTGAGATACTTCTTCGTGGGACTTAGAGATACTTGGAGTATCGACCAGTATCTCGTGGAGCGGACCCTCTTAGAGACGAGCGTACAGAGTACGGAGACCGTGTAGCCGGCTGAGACCTGACGGCTGCTTGACCGATCGACTCGGTGTGTTATGGATAGCCCAGTGGGGAGCGCTTGGTTGTAGCGGCACAGGGGAGCGTTGGGTTGTAGCGGCAGACCCACGACAGAGGTGCGCTTAGTTGAGCGGCACAGGGGAGCGCTTGGTTGTAACGGCAGACCCAGGACAGAGGAGCGCTTGGGTGTAGCGTCACATGGGAGCGCTTGGTTGTAGCTGCAGACCCATGACAGAGGTGCGTTTGGTTGTAGCAGCACAGGGGAGCATTTGGTTGTAGCGGCAGACCCACGACAGAGGTGCGCTTGGTTGTAGCGGCACATTGGTGTGCTTGGGTGTAACAACACATGGGAGCGCTTGGTTGTAGCGGCAGACCCATGGTGGGAAGCGCTTGGTTGTAGCGGTAGGCCCACAGTACTCGATAGGAGGAGTACCTCAGCAGTCTTAGGTTAGTGAGCAGTACCTCGGAGTCGTGATAGGACCACTGTACACTCTAGAGACGGATCTCTTCAGCAGTTACGGTTTCGATAATTAAATCCTAGTTTGAGCTGAGACTTTTGACCTTTGTGTTTACCTCTTGATTGAGATGGGTCACTTGATAACTTAGGTATATGTATGGGCGTATACCTGGGTAGTGGTTATCCATTGATTTCATGATCCTTGTGTTTCCTCATGTTTGAGATTGGTTACTTCATAACTTAGGCATATGTATGGGCATATACCTAAGTTGAGGTTATCTGTTGAGATCTTCTTTGTGGTTATCCTTGTTGGTTTAGTGAGACCTTGAGGGCCACGGGGTCCCTACTGAGTATCGTTATACTCACCCCTGCATGGGCTATGCCCGCACATCGTTGTGTTGGTTGCAGATGACAAGCAGTGCTGATGGAGGCCGAGTGTTCGAGGACTGGACGGTACCCAGAGGTGGACTACACGACGAGTCAGTACCCGGAGGTGGACTACACGACGAGACGACACACAGAGGAGGTTGACGGAAGAGAGCGTGGAGGAGGCTATCTATACCTACCCTTCAGGTAGGATCCCTGGTGGATGAGAAGAAGCTGCGCTATCTGTACCTACCCTTCAGGTAGGATCCGAGGAGGACGACCCAGGAGCTGCTTCCTTCTTCCAGCTGTTTGTCTTTTTGCTGTTGTACCTTGTTCAGTTGTATTTGTACTTATTTTTGGGTTTGTATTCTGGACCATTTACCTTTCATCATTTCTTTTGTACTTAGTGTTGTGTTTTTGCTTGTACTCTGTGGTGCTTGTTTTCTTTTATAAAGGCAATGCCTTCCCAATTATCGGGACATACGCCTTTGGTGCTAGTCGCCAGCCCCTGGCCAATGGAAGGCGGGCTTGGGGTAGTCATGGCACGGGCCCCGATGACGGGTCGTGACAATAACGGCTGATAAAAGGAATCATTATCATGACTTTTTTGGAACATGAAAATATTGATCTTTGTCAGTGCTGAAAAAGGGATAATAAAAGACATCATTATTAGTGCAAAAATTTTGGCACTGATAAATATTTCGTTTATCAGCTCTTGTTTAGCACTGATAAAACTCAAACATTATAAGAACTAAAAACACTTCTAAAATATTACTTTATTAGTGCTGAAAAAATATTTATTATTATAATTATAAATTAAAATTTTTCAAAAAATATTAATATAATTATAAAATTTTTTATTATAATTTTATAATTTCTTAAATATATAATTATTTATTTTTAATTACATTAATGCTCTTTAAAAAATTTGTATTATATTCTTTATAATTATAAATATATAATATTTTAAATATTGTATATATTTATTTATAAATATTTTTAGAAATATATTTTTATTATTATAAATATATTTATTTCATTATATATATTTATATAATTATAAATATATTTATATATTTATATATATTTATATAATTATATATATTTATATAATCATATATATTTATATAATTATATATATATAACATATAAATATTCATCATTTAAATATATTTATTATAATTTTATAATTATTTATTTATAAATATATGAGTAATACTTTAAAGAAATATTATTTATATATTCAGATATTTATATATTTATATATTTATATATTTATATATTTATATATTTATATATTTATATATTTATATATTTATATATTTATATATTTATATATTTATATATTTATATATTTATATATTTATATATTTATATTTTATATATTTATATATTTATATATTTATATTTTATATATTTATATATTTATATATTTATATATTTATATAGCTCGCAGGGTGCATCTCTGTGGTATTTGCTTCTGTAGGTCTCAATGAGGTCTACAGTTCAATCCTCTCCAAGTACATTATTTAAAGAAAAACTAATTTTATATTTATTAAAATATATATAATTATTTATTTAAAATTATGTAAATACCACTTTAAAAAATAATATATATTTATTTACAATGAAATAAAAATTTATAAATGTAAAAATTTATAAATATAGTAAATTTAAATTTATATATCTACTTATTAATATATTTTTTTAAAAATATTTTTAGCATTATTAATTGATAATATTAAATAAATGAATTTTAAAAATCAGTGAAATTGAATAATTGAAAATGAGTACACATTAAAAATATAGAAAAAAATAAATAAGATTTTTTAATTTAATATAAATTATTAAAAAAATATGGATATATATATTAATGTAAATTTTAATGCATATTGAAAAAACTTAAACATAGAAAAATGAAATATATATATATATATATATATTTGAAAATGATCAAATTCAAATGCTAGTAATATGATAAATGAATAGGTACTATCTAACTAAGTTAAATTTAAAACTAAATTCATCAAATTGGCTGATTAAAAACATAACATATTAAATGTATCATGTTATAATTAAATTCAATAAATATATACTAATATTTTAATAAATTACATAAATATAGGGGTATATTATTATATATAAGATCTCACTAATTTAATAAATATTTGGGAGTGTGACTTGCATATATGAATGCATTTATTGAATATATGTGTGTAAAATAAATTTAACAGACGATGTTTGATATATGTTAAATTGAAAAATCAAACATCATTAAAAAATATGGAAATAATATGTTTACATTTTATTCATTTTCTATATATTTATATTTAATTTATATTATTTATTATTATTATATTGGTTTTGGAAACTAAATATTAAAATATTCAAAAACACAAACCATCCAATGGTTTTTTCCCATGGTTTTTGGAAAAGCGTATTTATATAAATTATTTCATAAAGATAGGTGTAGAAGATATTAAAACATTTTCATTTCTTATGTGGAGGTGAGTCAAACATACAAGGAAATGATTTTTAAATCATAAAATATATTATCTGCATTCAAGGATTCAATAAGTCTTTATAATATAAATCAAATTATCAGAAAATTAAATTATTTTAAATTAAAAATATATATTTAGATGAATAACCCTTTTATAATATTTATTACATAGTTATTGGGACACTATGAGGTCAAAAAAACCACCTGAATATTAATACGATATTTAATTTTTACCCAAAAATTTTACTGTCTCAAAAAATTATAAAGACTTCAGAATTAGATAATTTTCGCATCCTAATTCCAAAAGTAATATTAATTTTATCTAAATACATTTCTAAATATGTGAATTTTCAGTTTTAAAATAAAAACAAACATTTATTTAAATTTGACGGGTTTTGAAAAATACAGTTTTTAAAACATAATAAAAATTTCTATTGACTTCATAAAAACTATATGATAATTTATATTTAATAAAATTAATTTAATAATAAAATTTTATTACAATACTATTTATTTTAAAAATCCATTAATTAATTAAAAATAGATTTCTTAATTGAATTTGAATATTAACCGAAAAAAACTATTTATGCATTAAAAATAATTTACAAAGTAAAAATAATAGAATGAAACTATATACATTATTATATAAAAAAATAATGTACATAATTAAAATTCTATGGTTTTGTCACATATCCCTTAATTACACTAGTATATTCCCAAATAGTATGTTTTGTGATGGGTGGGATTTCAGGGGGCCGTTTGGTGAACATGGTTTTTGTCGTGACCTCGATGAGCTTAAAATTCTCCCATAAATGGTTTGGCTCATGCTTAAGTTGATGGATCGTGGCTTTTCCTTGGTCTATAAAAAAACATATAAAATTTATCTCCCTTACAATCTCTGATTAATGGGCTTCATAAACTATGATCCTACTGTTTAAGGCCATCACTTCCATTATCTATACCAAATGGATTTGATAAAATATCATATTTATACTAGTCTTGTGATCACTATTTTATGACTATATTATCAATGATAATGATACATAATGGTCATTTAAAATAAAATTGGATATAATAAATGAAGTGTATATTCCTCCTATAACCACAAGACAATCAATTAAAAGAATGATAATTTTATTCATAAATGTTGGGGTCATTACAGTAGGTGGAGGCCATCCTCCGGATGTTCCTTGTATTCAAGGACCGTGACCTAAGCATGGACCTAGAGGTGGTCATTAATAGGGAGGAATAGGGTATGGGTGTGGTCATTTTCTCACACTGGAGGCAATAATCCCAACGGGGCCAGAGATCATTAGATGTACATTTAGTTTTTTAGAAACTTTTTTCAGCTTATTTTATTCAAAATCATTGCAATACATTGTTTCAAAAGCTCTATCTCATGCTCTAAAACTATGCATATATATTCTTCACATATCTATAGTATTGATTAAACCAGTTGGATGGCATAATAGCATGTTTGATTTATATTAGGGGTGTAAACTGATGATGGGACGACATCAGTCACATGGGTATCTCTTCTTGCTACATATGAATCTATACAATTTCATCATTTGTATTGAAATGTTTTATTTAATGTGCTATGTTATCAATTAATTATAGAGTAGATTTGTGTCTTCTTATGTGTATAGTCAATGTGTGGTTTTCGTTGGTGAGTGGGGTTATCAAGTGGGAAGCAGACGTGTAGCACCCCTTCATCCATTATTCGCTAAGATGCTAGTGGAATCGATAGATACTAAAATAAAAGACATTCCCAAGGCCATTGGGGAGTTCCTATATGTTTTCCCCATGGTGTTTTTGATAATAACTCATCTATGTGATGTTGAGTTCAGGATAGAAATGGTGGCCAGTGCTTCTTAAATTTTGATGGCTCCTTATTGGATGACACCTTCTGGGTTGTGGGAGTTGAAGGTTCAGATTGATGATCTGATGAAGAATGGTTTTATCCAACCCAGTGGGTCACTGTGGGGTTCTCCATTGTTGTTCATAAAGATGGATTATGGTGGTATGAGGTTGTGTATATACTACCGAAGGATGAATCAGGTGACGGGCAAGAACGGTTACACGCTTCCAATGATAGATGACATTTTCAACTATATGTAATGGGTGAGTTGGTTTTCTGGGATAGATCTATGGTCTGGATATCACCAGTTGATGGTGAAGGAGTGTGATATCCCAAATACTACCTTTATATGCTGGTATGGGCACTTCGAGTTTGTAGTCATGTCATTCAGTGTCACAAACATACCATCCATGTTCATGGGGATTATGAAGACTGTGTTCCATGAGTTCCAAGTTTAGTTTGTCATCATATTAATGGGAGATGTCATAATCTACACGAATTTTGAGTATAGACATACCAAGAATATGATAACTATCTTGAAGGTTCTTCAACACCACTAACTCTATGAATAGTTATCCAAATGTAATTTTTGGACATGAGAGGATCATTTTTGTGGGAATGTGGCATCTCAAAACGGTGTGTTAGTAGACCCATTGATGGTTGATGAAGCTATTTCTTGGGGATCACCCAATAACATTGCAGGGTATCATAGTTCTGTTGGCCTCATGGACAATTATAATAATTTTGTACATAATTACTCTCAAGACATATCCTCATTGACATCATTGACTAGAAATGACCATGGTTTTGTGTGGAGTGATCAGTGTTTGGAAGTGTTCGTTTAACTGAATGGGATGTTTCTTACTACCTCGGTGCTCTAGTTTCCTAAGGTAGGGGTTATGTTTTATGTGTTTTGTGATGCTCCCCATATTGGTTTGGGATGCATGCTAATGAAGTGGTCGGTGTTGATCTCTTATGGGTTCATGCAATTACATCCCCATGAGAAAAACTATGCCATCTAGGATATAGAACTAGCAGCCATTGTGTTCGCACTAAATTTTTTGTGGCATTACCTCATTGGAGAGCACTTTTTTCTCTTCATGGATAATAGGTGTTTTAGGAATATCTTTTCCAGGTATTATCGGAATCTAAGACAAGATAGGTGGATGGAATTCATTTAATACAATGATTTTGAGATCTCATACACTTTATGAATGGGAAATGTCATGGATGATACCTCGAGTAGAAACTAACAGGGGTTGTTGGTCAGGAATCTTTGGATTCTAGGAAAATTATGGAGGAGTTGACATCGTTGCATTAAGATACAATAATGGATGGTAGTAAGGGATTTTTTTTAATATGAGGGTGTAATATTCTCTGATGTAGTAGTTCTAGGAGTCTCAATGGGGAGACTTAGTGAAAGAGGTGTTGTGTGATCGAGTTGGCCATGGTGATTGTTTAGATAGATGGACGGAACCAGATTTCGTTTCATGGAATTTTTTTTTATTCTAGTGGTTATTTTTAGGGGAGTCAGGTGTGAGTATCAAAAATCTCCCATGGTGGTACATCTAGGAATTTCCATGATGCAATCTCGCTTAATGATACAGATTTCATGGCCCAAGATGAAACGGGATATGGCAGAGTTTGTGGAGAAGTACATACTTTTTCAGGAATTATGGGTAGAGCATCATGTTCCTGGTGGTTTGTTTCCACCCATGGATGTTCCTGTGTCAGAATGGGGTGACATCTCGATTGATTTCATCATAAGTTTAACTAAATCTTAGGGAGGTTGTGATTCTATCAGGGTGGTTGTGAATTGGGTGAAAAAATCATCTCACTTCATAGAAATCAAGGAGTAGAGCACAGTGGAAACATTGGTTAAGAGGAACATGGATGTAGATATGTGGATGCATGGAGTTATGAGATCCATTTCCTTGGATAGGGACATTCGGTTTACCTCATGGTCCTGGATGGGATTACAGTTCACTTTTTTCTCCCATTTATGCCTCAGCACAACCTTCCACCCTCAAAAAGATGGGAAGACAGAACAAACTATCCAGACATTGGAGGGTATGTTGCAGTCATGCATCTTAGACATTGGAGGATCTTGCGCATGACACATTATTTTGGTAGAGTTTTCCTATAATTATAGCTATCCCACATCCATTAGCATGGCCCTATTTGAGGATTTCTATAAGAGACCATTTATTTCTTCATTGTGATGGATAGAGGTTGGGTAAAAACCCTAATTCATCCTGATGTGGTGTAGAGGACAACAAAGAAATTACAGATAGTTGGTGACAGGGTGAAAGCATCACAGGATTAAAAGAAGCTATATGTAGGTCATAGAAGGAGGTCCCTGGAGTTCAAGTTTGGGGACAATGTGTTTTTTAAGGTCTCCCCTCGACATGGGAAGTAGATGTTTTGAAATGTCATTATGCTTTCTCCTAGATTTTTTGGGCCCTTTGAGGTGTTGGGATGAGTTGGGGAAGTGGTGTAGCACTTGGTGTTTCCACCCAAGTTTTAGAGGATCCATGAAATCTTCCACATCTCTCATCTTTATTGTCATATTCATAATGACTCACAGATCATTCACTTGGGAGATATAGATATCAAGGATGACATGCCATTTATGGAGAGGCCAGTGGATATCTAGGATCATCGATAGAAGGTTTTTCATGAATGGAAAATTCATTTGGTTTGTGTGTTGTTAAGGCATGGCAGCCATGAGGAGAGTACATGGGAGTGAGATACACATCTACGTTCCTAGTACCTGTAGTTGTTTTCCGCTTTACATTTATTTTTTACTTTTTAATGATATATTTGACCCTTTTTCATTTTTATATGAGTTATTTTCTTTGGGTGTGTGATTTTTTTTGTTTGATGTGTCATAGAATAATGACATAAGAAAAGGAGATCAATTGATTCCAAATTTAGATGCATTAAGTGTGATGTGATTAAACCCATGCAGGTGAGTAAGTGCTACCCATTGAGGATAGTTTCTTGACATGTTGGGTGTAATTTATTGATTTGTGTGCATGGTACCGTGTGGTTATTGTGATTTTGAATGTTGTTTTCTATTCATTTGGTTTTTCATGATAGGACCCCATCAGCAGATGTTGGAAGAGGTGTTCTTGGGTTAAGAGGTTTACACACGAGCATTCAAACAACAAATGGTGGTTTATCATTGAATGATTATGTGTTTGGATGATAGTAGTGTTTCATGAGTGGTGAGATCCTTGAGAGGTATATTGATGGATGGTTGTTCGGGCCCTTCCTCTATTTTCCACCAGTGTCGGTTCTGAATTCTCTAGGGTGAGAATAGTTTGAGTGCTATATGATGTAAGGGCCCAGTGAACATTGTACATTAAATTGTGGGAATCTAATGTTGGAGGTGTTCTTGGAGGTCAAGGTGACACATTTTATCTCTTCGGAAATTTTCATAGTTTTCTGATGTTTTCCAATAGTGCCTCACTAATTGTGTCTCACCCTGGTGGTCACTCACTAATGGTGACTCTCTAGTGGTGAATCATTATAAATCTCATTGTGGAGGGGGTTCACTAGAGGTCTCTCGCCGAGAGTTTTATCATCCAGCATTGCCTCATCAATCATTTTCTCACCTAGTAGTGACTCACTGACAGTGGAAGACATTTCATCTGGTGGTCGCTCGCCCATAAGTTTATCTTACAATGGTGGCTCGTCCAGTGGTTTCTCACCTTTTGGTGACTCATTTAACATTACAAGAACATTATATAAAGGTTTCTCTCCAAGTACTGTCTCATTGAGACGTGCCTTGTCGAGCGGTGGCTCACCTAATAGTTCCTAATGAATAGTGTTTCCAGCACCTATGTTTTTCCATTTTTATGTATTTCATTGATGCAAATGATTCTAGATCCTTGTTTTAAGGTATTTGAGACTAATTCAAATCCAATAAATAATATAATTAATTTACTATTTGAACATACTATTTTAATTGGTCAAAACACATTATCCAAACCAAATCCACCTTTAATGGATAATAAAAAATGTATATAAACCCACAAATTTGTTAAAATATTTCCCAAAATGAGATACCATTCCCTGTTGTTCTTCATTCTTGTTTCCTATTGCTATGGTAAACACCAAATCATTCTTTCTATGGGGTTGAATTGATGTTTTTTAGCATTTATTTCTTGATTCCCTGGCATTCTTCCTATTTCATGTGTTCCCATGTCGTGGTGAAACCCAGAAGTGTCAACCACCTTTCTTCTAAGTAGGTTTTTCATTCTTCTCTCTTAATTATGTATCATGTGGGTTGTTTATATGGATGTTAACCTTATGAATATATTTTTTTACCATATTAATAATATTAATTGAACATATTTTAAAAATTAACACAAGGGGGATGTGAAATGTAAAGAATGATCTTTCTTTGTTATTTTTTTGTTTAAAATTATGGGTTTTATTGGCTAACTGCCCTTGAAAATCATAGCAGTTGGGGGGTCCTTATTTTTAAACATCATGGTCTATGGAATAAATTTTGTTTATTTTCTTGTCGAATGGCTAATATGGAAATTTTTAACCACATATACTTGGATAATAAATGGATTCACCAGGATCATGGTGTTTCTGTGATAACCCCTGAATTATCAAGTTGTATTAAAGAAGGGATGCCTTGTTAAATATATAAATATGTTTTTATTTGGATTGTCAAGTGATGTGGATGAGCAATAATATGAAATAGGGGTTGTTTCTATGAATATGGTAATTTTGGCATGGTATGTTCATGTAACCGGGCTACAAAACTAATTTTTCATTAATGTGTTGCTGGATGTGGTTGTATGTTGGGGGAATTTTTGGTTCGTATGATGGATTGGGATGAATGACATTGAAGAAGGAAAATAGTTGTTTTTATGTGTTCTTATACATTTATAAATTGTATAATGATTTACCACATATCTATACGTTGGTATATTATGCGTCTTTAATGTTAATCTACCTATATTTATTAGGGCTCTTTACTTTCTGAAGTGACGTTTTTTGTGCGTCCTATTACTGTGTTTATTAGATTCCTATGTAGTGGTGGAACCAATGAATACTGTCTAATAATTTTTTGGAATTTCTTGGGTTGGTTTTATTAACATAATAAAAATAGTTAAATGAAATTGTACTGGAATTTCAAATGTGTTTTTTGGATTCATATGTGGTGTTATACATTTAGAGGTAGAAAAAAAGATTGTAGTGTTTTGAGTTGGTTGTTTGTTTGAGAACCCATAGGTTGGGCATGAGAGTTTGGTATCATAAATTTATATGCGATTATCTCCTTGTGATTTATATTCACTCCCCATCCACATTTAGCACTATATTCCCAACACATGCATAGTCACGTAGGTGGTGTTTTTTATAATATCCCAATGGGAGGAATCATGGATTTCCACCCGCTCTTCCCAACTCCCATGTCTAGTTGGTGAAGGACCAAGTTTCCTCAGAAAGGATGTTGTGAGATATGGTATCCCATGTTTCATTTAGAGAGATGGTTTGTTTCCCATGTGTCTTTGGGATGAGTTTTGAAGTTCATTCCTATGTATCTTCTGGATGAGATGAGATGTGTTGTGAGGCCCCAATATTTGTGGTTGGGGTGAGGCGTGATGCCCTGGTGTGTGTGAGTGGGATGTGATTTATAAGACTTTTGATTTCCAAGACATTTTTTGATGGGTTGTGAGAGTGTAAAATCAGTTAGAAAGTGGTTTAGGGTACCCTATCATCGATGTGACCTATATTATATTTCATGAACTATTTAACTTTGTGAATGTGACTTAGTGATGTTACGTGGTTTGTATACCTGATTTGTCACTATTTAGATATTCCATTTTCTTACAAGTGCATTAGTATTCCTCTTTCTCATGTGTAAGGGTGACTTTTGTTTTTCTATTGAGTATACCTTTACTCTCACCCTATGTGTAAAAAACTATTTTCAGGTTTCCAGTAGTATTTTTGAGAATGTGTTGGAATATACTTGCTCAGATCAAGTCATTGTTGTGTTTCTTATGATACTTACTTTTTGGTCTATACATTGGAGACATTTGTATTTGAACCTATTCTATTTTACACATCCATGTGGAATGGTTTTAGCTTTCTTTTATATATTCCTCTAGTTTTCTTTGTGGATGATCCATGAAACCTCAATATCATGTTTCTTATAAATGGTAATGCCTCCCATATTATGAGATTTGTACACCCTTGGACTTATTTTCCTACCCGAGGCTTACTGGAGGAAGGACTCGAGGGTTCATTGTCTTCATTTCCTCATTACCAACCCAAGAGGGGTCTGTTTGGAGGTAAGAGATCATGACACCTACGTTTGTGAATAGTAGAGTATTCCACACAACACATGAAACTCCTTAAAAATAAGTTCATATAGAACCCTCTTCAAAATCATGTACATTACTACTTCCTTGTTTCATCACATGTACACTAATATTACCTTCGTTATCCTAAAACCTCTATAATTCACCCATTCTCATATCATGCACCAAACCATATCCAAAACCATGAATCATATACCGGTGCTCTATCCTCAGAGGTACCAAAAACATAAGGAAACCACTCTTATTGGATTCCCTAAATCACAAAATAACATTGACTATGTAAACATTGATACACATCTCCAGGGTCACTAAGGCTTCCCACCAAGACCAAATGAACAAATACAAGGGTTGAATCTCATGAAATGTAACATATTATAGGGTTTTATCCATGAACTTGAGTCAATAACCCTAGGGCATCCAGAATTCCAAAACACCCATATCTATGCTCTCTCAATATAATGACATAACTTGCAACCTCAACAACCTATGAAGTAACAAATTTTCTCTAATAATATATACCCATAAATTCTCCCTTGAAAAACATCATTTCATAGGTCAACAGGTATATGTTTGACATCATCTCCCTAGATGTCCCATGTTGATCAATTGTAACTTTATGGTTTGATTAATTATAGTATAATTCCAAGGTAAATCTGAAAAAGAAATATAGGTTGTGACTAGATCATTAAATAACAAAAACTAAATAGAACTCACCCCAAGGGGTTCAAACCCAAGACATTGAATTCATATAGTTTCCCCTCATGTTCACTACCCATCCCTTACTAAAGGTAATGTGTCACCATCATTATAGTCTACCATCTCACCATAAAATCCATAATAAAAGTCACTTAAATAAAACTTATGTATAAAATTTGGAAAAACATATTCTTATACCACCATATACTTATATACAAAAACATTATATGAAAAATTAATGACACTTCAAATAGTCTATCATCAATTTTCAATAAAGAAAACTAGTAGTACTATATCATGGGGATCCAATGTGCCTAATATGATGCATAATATTCCAATTCACTCTATAATACAAGAATAAAAATATATAATTGATCTATCTGCAATTAGATTACATCTAAATACCATTAAATCATATTTCATAAATCTCAAATAGTTTCTATGTTAAAAGGGGTGAAAATCACATTTATTGTTTGATATAAATCCATGAACATAAATATCATCCCACGGTAACCTAGACTTCCCCTAAACATGTGTTCAGGATGAAACATTTCATATTCCATAATAATTCATCACACATACCTTTGTATCCTATTTATAATCTCCAAAAAAATAAGGAAAAAAACTACGAAACTACATTATATGATCTTGATCCAGATCACTCTATAAACAGTAATTGTATAATTTCAATATGTGACTTCAAGAAAATCTCCCTAAACACCATATTCTTCCAACTAGTAGTGGGGGTCTAAGGAGGTACTGTATAGAGGCTACAACCTATGTATTAGAGTTCACATCAATAAATAAATATATAAACACCATTAATATTATAGTATGTAGAAATAATAAATAAACTAAATATTAAACACAGAATAAAATGATGAAAGAAGGAATACCAAATATTCAATGGACCACCGACTAAACCGAACACATATACCGAATAAAATAAATGAAATAAACAAAATGATCCACTAAAACTCCAATACATGACTCAACACAATATCCAAAACTCATGAGGATATCCCAATTGACCATACTATCCTATACCTCATAACAAACTTGTGCATGTAGCATTCGTGTGAGATATCATTGGGTTCCCCTATACAGTGGTGTCCCAATAAGGGCTTGACTACAAAACTCGATATGGAACCACTAATTAAGTCTCATACAAAACGGTATAATCATTGATATGTTCATGTGACATGGTCAATATAAATAATAAACTGATGAAAATTTACCAAAATAAACAATAAATGCATGCTATGGAATAATGTTGGAATGTCTCTGAGCAGGTCAAGTGGACTATTCCAACCCATATTATAAACCATATCATCATCGACCCTTAATCCAGTTTCCTAGATCAAGCATACCTACACTATCCATTTTTTGGTGTCTTCCTTAGAAGGTCACATTATCATTCATCCATAATAATACAACCACCTATCGGGTGAGTTCATTACAAGAGTATCATAGACATCCCCTAGTACAGTTTCCTCATCAATTGAATATTCACAATAGTATAACATAACTCTTATATGAGAGTGTATTATATTGGAATAAATATATATGAACCAAAAACATAGATCCATGATTAACCTAGGGTTCTAGAATAGACTCACCCTATAAAATAACCAACCCCACAGTATATCACAAGCCACAATCCCCAAAAGAAATTCCCCCTCTTAGATAGTACATGATGTAACACTCTGAATATTCGATCTCCAAATATTGGAATCCAACCCAATTGTATTAAAGACCCCCCCCCATGATAGTTTTCCCATATAGGTAATAACGCAAAAGTGTCACCAACCTCTAAAATTGGGGAGTTTTCTTTAGTCTTGATTATCATTCCAAGGGAGTGTTTCATAAACATCATAACCTTCTACAAGGAATATTCCAAAAAACACAACAACATCTTTATGAGATTCAAATTTATTTGATAAAAAACATCCCCAAGGTATCTACCCATAATAGGAATCAATACCTTGGTTTATTACAATAGAGACATAGAACAACATGTCACTCAGTACCATCACTAGATAGCACCGACTCATCAGTCGTTCTAGATTCACCCTAATGGACACACACTAGGGGACTAGCCTATGGAACCTATCATCTTCCCCATCATCACTTGTTCATACCTCACACACAACCTACCCACCATGTCTTTATCGATCCATACACATAGGTAGTCACATATTTTTGGGGAATAAGTATTTTCCCCATGGTCATCCAAAAATCTTGATGTCCTAAATGATCATAAATTTCCATTTAGGTTACATAGGTCATTCATCAATATATTCCTTCCTAATATCCTAGGAGTTTGATGAGGGATACTATATAAGGGTAAACCCTTTATTTTTTATTATATTTTTATTAAATCTCACCACTTTTGTGTTTTAGGTACGAAGACCTTTCTTTTTTCCTAGAGCTCTTCCATCGATAACTAAGGAAAAAATCTAGTGCACTGGGTCTACATTGTTCTATGAACCATGTTCCTATTTTATATGGGTGCTCATAACATTGATTTTTTAATTTAAATTAACTATTTAAATTAAATTAAACTATTAATTTAATCAAATATTTCACTTATTTAGTGATGGGAGAACCAATCCACATGAAAATAATCATTATTCATAAATACAGGTTGTTGGTAATAAGACCATATATTTCAATTTAAAATTTTTCTAATTCCTCTGAAGGATAGTAGGTACTACCAGGGCCCATCCAGGCCAATCAAATCCTTTTTATAATCTAGAGAGCCCATATAAATTTCTTTATCCCCTAGTTGGAGCCATAACTCAATATTTAAATAATTTTAACATTAATTATATGTTAATTTCACAAAAACACAACATGGAAAAATACACTAAATCAATTGGAATCCAAAAATAATTTTTCCCTTAGCAAATTAGGTTTTAGTCACATTTAGCACACTCCCAAGACAAAACCATGAGAAATCCCCATTCCATGGAACAAATATCATAATCAATTTAATAGAATATTGTGAAAAAACTCAACAAAAATCTAAAATGGTGATATAAACTATGAAATAATCAAGTAACTTGTTGAAAATAGAAACACAAGATTCCCATATCCTAGGATACATAACATCACCTTGATAAATAGGTGATTATTTCAATATTCATTGGATTATTGAATGATAACTTATCTAGGGGATATGTACATGAGTTTAACATGAAGAGAAGATCAACAGAGGTTAGTTGAGTAGGAGAAATACCTTTGAAAAAAATATGAAAACCCCCTTTATATTAATACCCATTAGGGGTCTTGAAGATGTGAGAATGGGGGGGGGGGGTACCTTGGAAATTCTATAAAGAGGGAGGAAGACGAGGTGGATACCCTCTTATGAAATTGGGTGGTTGATTTCATAATTTTCCACTTTTAATAATGTTTGAAATTGGAAACCTTCTTTTAAAAAAATATGAAATAACCATGAATCCTTCACTATCAAATAAATAATACCTCAGTCAGTATGTCTAAGTGGTTTTCAAAATCATGCATTGACCATGATAAACTCCTCTGTATCTTTGAGCATGGTTTTTCTATAACTGTTCGAAAACTCTCTTCCAAGCTACATATACAAGACACTCCCAATTGTTTTTATCAATATGAAATTTTATTTTTCCTAAACCATGTAAAACAAATTCACATAAAACATGATCTATATAAAAAAAACTTATAAATACTTGACCTTCATGGTTATGGCATCCCTCCTTTTTACTACAAAACCTTTCATTACATTTTACAAATAGAGGTTATTTAATGTCTTGTGTCTTGGAAATTAGAAATCAAAAACATGATAACATAAAAAATTATTATGATAAAATTTTAGGGATTCATCATAAGTTATTCTTAATTAAAATTATTTTATCTCAAAACCTGGAGACATACATCAATGGAAAGGGTGAGAAAAAGTCCTAGTAAGGAAAACAAGGGAATTAGTTTACATGTGAAATCAATAAGAACTTGATAAAAAAACATAGACATGAGAAATGGAAGTAGAAAAATTTAATAATTAAAATAAAATGAATCATTATTGGAATATGTGTCTACAATATTTAATTTATAAATTCATGAACATCTCACCAAGGTTCGTCCCCAAGGTATCATAATAATTACCAAGGTTATTCACCAAGTTATCGTGAAACTTGTCATCTCAAGATATTAAATTATTCATCCAAGGCATTGGAGAACTATAAGGGAGAAACATTAATATTTATTTATTTTCATGTGATCCACATAATTAATAATAAAAAATTTCATAAATAACCCATAGATAATAAAATAAATGGGTTTAATTTCTAAATCGTGACATCTTAATAGTTCTTATAAACATGATCGTAATGTCATTTATAACCCATGGAAATGGAATGAGGGTTTTATGTATTTCAAATATAGAAAAAAATATACCATTTATATTTATTTATTAATAACCCGTGAAATAAAATAGGTCTAGGTATTCACATGAAGAAAATGAGATATTTTCTTGAGGGAAAGAAAGAGAAGTTTTGAGTTGAAAATTCTACAGCATAACAGCTATATAACATCATTTTAGAAAACATAAAAGAGAGGGTACAATGGTAACACACTTATAAATTACTCATAATACAGTATAAATATATAATAACATTGATTTAAGATTATTGTATGAATATTTGAAGAATATATCACATGAAAATCATACTAAAGAAAAGATGTGATTTCTTTTATGAAACATTTTGTATCCTAACGGCGTCGATTACAATTCTGAAAAAGAAGTGGATTAGAGTGGAAAGGGTATCTAATAATTTTTAAATAAAATGTATAGTAATAGGTATATATAAGAACAAACCCCCACATAATAAAATGGATACTTTAAGACATAACATAAATAAAGTAATGACGTAAAAGAGGAGGGTGAGAGGTTCCCTTACCTCGAAGAGTAACATCAAAATCCTGAAGTTCCGGACCTTGGGAGGCATGAGGGATCCTTTGGAGGACTCTTTAAGAGGTATTTAGACTAGAAATTTGTTTATTATGATTTTTTAAAGAGTTTAATGTGGGAATGGATTTGTATTTATAGCAAAAAAATGGAATATTTTATTAATTTCCAAGGGAGACGTCATCGGTGGTATTTGAAAAACCATGGGCTTTCCCATGGTATTTTCCCATTATATTGGCCACTTGGGATTACTCATAATATTTATTAATATTAAACATTATACCAGATTTATTACATCATGTTTAAATCATCAATGATGTCATTAAACACCCGAAACTCAAAACTGTATTTTTACTTTTCATCGAAAAATCAATTATTTCAAAAAAATCTAAAAAATTCACTCTAATCTAATATTGATGCTCTGAATTCAAAACTGAACTCCATTTTACGAAAATAATTTTATATATATATTTTAATTCAATTTGTAAATAAAATCATTATTTATTCCAAAAAAATACAACATTAAAACTATAACTCATTTTGTGACACCTGAAGAAAGTAATCAAGGTCCCATAATATTATTCTATAACCATATTTCAATAAAGTAACAATATTTTATTACATTTTATCAAAATAAATTTCTATTTTAAATTATTAAATTAAATATAAAATTTTAAATAAAATATTTATGACATACAAAAATACAAAAACTTATACTATGATCGTTTTTTCACTTTTAAGATGTCTAATATGTATTTATACTTTCATGGGTGATGTTTATATTTTTTGGCCAATTTACTATTCATTACTATTCCAAAGGGTATGTTACGATTCATACATTAATATTTACTAAAAATTATGTTGGTCATATTAGACTATAAATTTCTTACTGAGCACAACTGTAGAAGACCATTTTTTCAAAATCATTTCAAATTATTAACTATTTAAAGTATAGAAAAATATTTTAAAATACCCAATTTTCCAAAATTCATTAATAATATTCATCCTATATTTGTCCAGACATTTGAAATTCACAAATTTTACCATAATAAGAAATAAAAATTTTATTTATACGAAGGGATTACAAAAAGTATTTAAGGCCTTGTTACATAGCCCCTTATAACACTTGAAGAGGACCTAAGTGTAAGGTGTGATATGGTGATAGAATCATGGGGAATCTTGGATAAAATTGCCCGAGTGACGCTTTCAAACAGCTTGAACTTCTCCCTTAGGCAATTCCATTCATGTTTTACATATTCAAGATCAGCTTCCGCTTGGTCCAGAGTAATTCCCAAGGTTGTTACCTGCTTCTCAAGCTCTGACAGATGGGCTTCGTATGACCCAAGTAAGGTGGATGAGGCCATCGACTCTTCTTTCTGAATTTATTAACCAATATCCTATGTATTTATAAACAATAATTGTACTATCCAACGATCATATTGGCCAACAATATTGTAACAGTCGAAACCCAATGGTCTCATTTAATTATACTCACTTCATTAATTAAAATATATAGTTTTGTAGTGTATAAAATAAAATAGAAATTTAGGAAATAAATATTATTAAAAATTTCGGGTTGTTATATTCTTCCCCCTTAAGAAATTCCATCCCCAAAATTTTCACTCATAACCTTAGAAGATAAAAAGTGTGATTACTTCTACCTCATAGACTCCTCTGGTTCCCATGTGTCTTCATCTCATATGTGGTTCATCCACAACACCTTAACTAGGTGGGTAGTCTCATTGCGTAGAACCTAGTCTCTAGGATCCAAGATCTCTACCATCTAGTCCTCATAAGAGAGGCCGAGATTCAGTTGTACCACCTCTAGATTTTGTTCATGTGAAGGGGCAGGTATGCACTTCCTCAAAAGGGATACTCGAAGACATCCTGAACTTGTTCTAGATTGGGAGGAAGTGAAAGCCAATATGCAACTTCTCCTACACAATCAAGGATTTCATAGGGTGAAATATACCTAAGGATGAGCTTCACTTTATTCTCAATCCTCATGAATCTTTTACAAGGTGAAATCTGAATAAAGACTTTGTCAGCAACATCAGACTCTAACTCTCTTCTACCATTGTTGGCATAGCTCCTTTTCTGACTCTAAGTAGCTTTAATGTGTTGTTGGATGGCATGGAACTTTTCTATCATCTCTTGCAAAAGATCAGGCCCAAAATTAATTCTCTCACCAACTTCATGCCAACAAGTAGAAGTTCTACATCGCATACCATATAGAGGATTATAGGGTTCCATTTTAATTCTCGAGTAGAATCTATTGTTGTAAGATAACTCAACTAAAGGGAGATGTTGATCCCATACAACTTTAAATTCCATTGAGAATGTTCTCTGCCTATCCTCAAGTTTTTTTAAAAGTTCATTAAAATTGGCCAGTATTTTGGGGGTGATAGGACATACTGAAATTCCATTCAGTGCTCAGAGCAAGTTGAAAACTTCTCTAGAATTTGGATGTGAACCATGGATCACGATAAGATATGGTAGGAAGATGCACTCTATGTAGACTTACCATTTCCTTCTTGTAAACCTTGGCACGTGGATCAAGAGAGAAATCTCCATGACTGGTGATAAAATGGGAAGTCTTAGTGAGATGGTCCACAATAACCCATGTAACATTGTTTCCTTCAGATGTTCTCGAGAGACCAGTGATGATGTCCATAGGTATATTGTCCCACTTCAATGCAAGTATGCATAGTGGTTGCAATACTGCTTTACGTAGTTGTCGCTCCGCCTTCACTTGCTGACATACCAGGAACCTTGATGTGTAGTTAGCAATATCCCTTTTCATATTATCCAACCAATAATTCTCAATAAGGTCCCTATACATTTTTGGATTCCAAGACGTATAGAGAATGTAGAGCATTGTGCTTCATCCATTAGCTCCTTATTTATTTCCGGAAATGATGGAACACATAGCCTTGTGGGAAATTTTAGTACACATTCTTGATCAATATTAAACTCTAGAAAATTCCCATCATTCACATCCTCAAACATCTTATGTAACAAAGGATCTTTTCTCTGAGCTTTCTTAATCATCTCTAGTAATGATGGTTAAGAAATAATTTGGGTTAGGGTTGATGATTCCCCTTCCCTTATAATTCACATGTCCATATTCACTAGGTTATTAAACAATGGATCTCTTTGAATACTCATCATGGAAAGAACAACTAGTTCATTCCTGAATAATGCATCAATGACTTTTTTTTCTCTTATGAGATGATAATTAATTGAATAATAATAGTCTTTGAGAAGTTCCAACCATATCCATTGTCTCATGTTCAATTCCATTTTTATGAAAATATACTTCAAACATTGATGGTATGCATATATATCAAATTTCTCCACATAAATATAGTACCTCCATATCTTCGGTGGAAAAACAACCGTAGCCAGCACCAGATCATGCGTAGAACAGTTCTCCTCATGAGTCTTCAACTGTAGATATGCATAAGAAATAACTTTTTCATTTTGTATGAGGATTCACCTAAGCCCTTTCAGAGATGAATCGCTAAAAATAATGAATCCTTTTCCACCTGAGGGAAGAGTTTACATTGGTGCATTAACTAGTTTCTTCTTCAACTCTTGGAAACATTCCTCACACTCTTTTGTCAAGATGAACTAGACCACATTTCGAGTTTACATGGGTAATGGATTAGAATGTTGTGAAATGTTTTTCACAAACCTCCTATAATATCCTACTAATCCAAGGAAACAATAAATCTCAACAATTATTGTATGTTGAGGCCACTCCTCTTCAACTTTTGTCTTTAGAGGGTTAACTTTGATTCCTTCATTGGTAACACTATTCCCCAAGAAAGAAACATGTTGCAACCAAAATTGACATTTACTAAACATACCAAAAATCCACTCCTTATGTAGAGTTTTCAAAATAACCCTTAGATGATCTTCATGCTCCTCACGACATTTGAAATATACCAGAATATCATCAATAAAAAACCACAAAGTAATCTAGGTAGTCCTTAAATACTGTACTCATCAAATCCATAAAAATAGTCGGTGCAGTAGTCAGTCCGAAGACCATAACAAAAAACTCATAATGCCCATAACTTGATCAGAAGGCAATTTTTGGAATATCTTATTTGTTCAACCTCAATTGATGATGACCAGAATGAAGATAAATCATAGAGAAGAATTGAGCCCCATAAAGTTGGTCAAATAAGTCATCAATTCGTGGAAGAGTGTATTTTCTCTTCACTGTGATCCTGTTCATATCTCTATAATAAATTAATAGCCGTATCGATCTATCCTTCTTCTTTACAAATAGAACAGGTGCTCTCTAAGGAGACACACTCGGTCGGAAAAACCAATTCTCCAAAAGATCTTGGATTTGTTTCTTTAATTAATCCATCTCCATATTTTCCATCCTATATAGGGTCTTTGATATCTGATGAGATCCAGTTATGAGTTCAAATGAAAACTCTAACTCTCTTTCTGGGGGAGGTCTAGGTATCTCCTCAGAGAATAAGTCAATGTATTCCAAGATTATGGTGACATTTTCTATCCTCAAACTCTCATTTCGTTCTTTTTCTTCACCGATAAACTCCATAAAGTGGGATATAGAAGGTTATTCTAGAAAAATATCATGTTTATATGTCTCTCCTTGGAAGATAACTGTAGGTTTTCCATTAAAGACTACTGAGATTTACTTTCATATGCATTTGATCATTGGATTATACATTGAGAGCTAGTCCATCCCGAGTATAATGTCGAATTCTAGCATGGGAATGACTACTAGATTTTTTATAAGATTTTTCTCACTTATGTAAATTCTAGAGTTTATGAACACTGAAAATGCTTAGATAATCCCTCTAGGAGTCTTGAATGATAACTATACATTTAGAAAATAATGTGTTGATTCTAAGTTATTTGCAAACTTGGAAGAACTAAAAGAATATGTATAACAAGAATCAAAAAAACTACATTCTATCATTGAGAGAACAAAAGGAGTACATGCAACCACATCATTTGGTTCTTCAATTTCAGCCGTAGTGATTATAAAAGTAAGACCTTGTTCCCTTGACCGTTGCTGAGGCTGATGGTGATTCCCCTCAAATGCCCTTGGATTTGGATAGTGATTGTAAAAGTTACCAAGTTGTCCACACTTATAGCATTGGACATCAGGTAGGTTCTGCACCATATTCCCCTTTTCGTTAGTTTTGGGATATTTTGGCTTCACCTCACTATGACAATTCCGCTCAATGTTTTCATCTCTACAACACTTTTAGCACATACCACTCCCGAGCATGAAGTTCCCCGAATACTACTTCCCTCATATATTAGATGTGGGATTTTTTTACTTTCTTGCCTCCTCTACCCTGATCGATGATCCTCCCAAATCAGGGTTCCATTGATCTTTTCTGGTCATTGTATTTATGAGACCATTGCGTCTCACCAAACTCCAGTTTGTGTTTCATCGCACTTTTCCAGATCTCTTCATAGCTATCATAATCTTGGTAGGCTAGATTCATCAGCAGATGAGGCCTCAGTCCCCCAAAGAATCTATCAACATTACCTTTTGGATCCCTGAAAAATCTAGCGGTTTAATGTGAAATCCTTGTGATGTCCATCTTTTATACTCCCACAGATTCATTCTCCTTCTTCTTCAGCTCAAGAATTTCCTTCTCCATTATTGTTCTCATCGATCGAGGGAAATAATTGTTGATGAACATCCCTATCAACTCTTCCAACTCCATAGAATCAACTTCCACTCTTGGACTTGTGTTTTTAATCAGTTCCCACAACTTAACTACTTCTCCCTCTAAGAGATAAACAACCAAGGTAACATTATCTTATTCAGAATAACACAGTAGAGAAAAGATATTCTCGATAGAGTTGATCCACTACTTAGTAATCAGGGGGTCAGTTGATCCAATGATGGTTGGTGGTCATTTATGAATAAATGACTCAATAGAATGGTGTTACCTACATGGTGAGATCAGTCTCTCAGCTTCATTAAAGTTATTTCCCATATCTTGTTTCATTTGGTTCATCATTCGCATGAATGTTTCCATTCCGGATTCTATCGGGGGGCCGTCAGTGCATGGTCCATTGTGGTCACCGTCTGCACGGTTACTCCTTTTTATTTCCATTTTCAAAAATAATAAACCCTTAGTGAGAAACTTATTTGATTTATGAATCTTTTAACTTTAAAAAATTTATGTCTTAAAACATTGTTCTTTAAAAAATTACATTTCTCTATAAATCATTCATAACGAATCATAAAAAAGCTAATGATTAACCAAACATATTCCCCAGGAGTGTCATAACCAAGAGTGAAGCAAGCACTATTGTCATGTACCAGGATACCCCAGGTCATGCCTGAAACTTCTTGTTATAGTTTTCACTCCTAGGTACATCTGTTCTAAAGGCACCTCTACATGCTTGTATCCCGAAAGAGATGCATTTTCTTGATAAACCACTTACTCAATAATCCACAAAATAACAGGAAGTATTCCTATATTGAAAATTTTCTATAGGATTTTCCTAAGGTTTTAATAGTAAAATTTACATAAATAAATAATCCTACCTTTGATACCATCTATGCCATCCCTTCATTTACTACATAACTTTTCATTACTTTTTACATACAGAGGATCATTAAAGTCTAGTGTCCTTGAAGTTAGAAACATAAAACATGAAAGCATAAATCATTCTACTAATAAACTTGTAGGGATTAATCATAAGTTCTTCTTAAGTACAATTATTTCATCTCAAAACCTGGAGACATACATCAATGGAAAGGGTGAGAAGAAGGCCGAGTTTGGAAAATAAAGGAATCATTTTACTTGTGAAATCTATAAGAACTTGATAAAAAATATTGACATTAGAAATGGAAGTAAAGAAATTTTATAAAGAAAATAATTAGAATCATAACTTGAATATGTGGATAAAAAATTTAATTTATACATTCATGAACATGTCACCAAGGTTCATCCCAAAGGTTTCATAAAAATTACCAAGGTTATTCACCAAGGTATCGTGAAACTTTACATCTCTAGAGATTAAATTCCTTACCCAATGAATTGGAGAGATATCAGGGTGCACCCTTAATATGTATTTATTTTCATGTGAGCCACATAAATCATAATCAAACGTCTCATAAATAACCCATAGTGAATAAAATAAAAGGGTTTCATTTCTAAATTGTGAAATTTTAATAGTTCTTAAAAACTTGATCATTATGTCATTTAAAACCCATGGAAAAGGAATGAGTGT
This sequence comes from Viscum album, assembly GCA_963277665.1. Classification (NCBI taxonomy): domain Eukaryota; kingdom Viridiplantae; phylum Streptophyta; class Magnoliopsida; order Santalales; family Viscaceae; genus Viscum; species Viscum album. Next base: position 1,150,834,237 of record OY728148.1, read on the forward strand.
TTTATGTATGTCAACTCTAGAACCAAATATAACATTTATATTCCTTTATGAATAACCCCTGAACTAAAATAATTATGGGTATTCACACAGAGAAAATGAGAAATTTCATGAGAGAAAGAAATAAAAATTTTGAAATGAAAAATCTGCAGCATAACAGCTAAATAACATCATTTTAAAAAACATTAAAGAGAGGGTATAAGGGTAACCCACTCATAAATAACTCATAATATAGTATAAATATAAATTAACATGGAGGTAATAATATTGTATTGAAATATTACTAAAATACCACATGAAAAAGAAACTAGAAACAACAAAAGAAGATGTCATTTCATTTATCAAAATTTTGGCAACCTAACGACGTCGCTTAAAATTCAGAAAAAACAGTTGATGAGAGTGGAAAGGGTATTTCATCATTTGGAAATAAAATGGACAGTATTAGGGATATATAAGAACAAACCCCAACATGTTAAAATGGAAAATCGAAGACATAACATAATGGAAGTCAAGACTTAAAAGAGGAGGGTGAGAAGTTCCCTTACATTGAAGAGTAACATCAAATTCCTGATGTTCAGGACCCTGGGAGGCTTGAGGGATCCTTGGGAGGACTCTTTTGGAGGTAAAAAGGCTAGAAATTCGTTGAGGAGGATTTTGGAATGAGAGGAATGAGGGATAGCTTGGTATTTGTCGCAGAAAAGAGGGAATATTTAATTAATTTCCAAACGACACCGCACTGGTGGTATTTGCAAAACCATGGGATTTCCCATGGTATATTCTCATGGTATTGGCCACTTTGGACACCTCATTTAATATCATACTATTCCAAATACTACTAGATTTATTACATCATTATTACATTTTCAATGATGTCATTAAACAACCAAAACTCAAAACTATATTTTTATTATTCATCAAACAATCAATTGTTTCAGAAAAACCCCAAAAAAATTCACACTAACCTAATATCGATGCTCTGGATTCAAAAATGAACTCCATTTTATGAAAATAATTTTCTACTCATTTTTTAATTTAATTTTTAAATAAAATCAATATATATTCTAAAAATACAACTTTAAAACAATAACTCATTGTGTAACATCTTAAGAAAGTAATCAAGGTCCCATAAAATTGTTGTATAACCATAAAAAAATAAAGTAAAAATATATGATAAAATTTTATGAAAATACATTTCCATTTTAAATTACTAAATTAATTATTAAATTGTAAATAAAATATTTCTGACATACAAAATTACCAAAACTTATAATATGATCATTTTCTCACTTTTAGGATGTCTAAAATGTATTTATACATTCATTGGTGATGTTTCTATTTTTGTTAACGATTTACTATTCATTACTATTCATTACTATTCATATGGGTATGTTACTATTCACACTTTTCTATTCACTAAAAATTATTTTTGTCTTATTAGATTCTAAATTTCATACTGATCACAATTGTAGAAGACCATTTCTTAAAAATAATTTCACATTATTAACTATTTAAAGTATATAAAAATATTTTCAAATACCCCTTTCTCCAAAATTCCTTAATAATATTCATCCTATATTTATCCAGATATTTGAAATTCACAAATTTTACCATAAGAAGAAATATCAATTTTATTTATACCAAGGAATTACAAAAATTACATAAAGCCTCGTTACATAGCCCCTTATAACACCTGCATAGGACCTACGTGTAAGGTGTTCTATGGTGATTGAATCTTGGGGAGGCTAGGATAACATTTCCTGAGTGTTAATTTCTATTCACTTTAATTTCTCCCTTAGGAAATTCCGTTCAAACATTACATGTTGAATCTCAGCTTGGGCTTGGTCCAGAGTAAAGCCCAGAGATGCTACCTCCTTCCAAAGTTCTGACAGATGGGATTTGTATGACCCAAGTCGAGTGGATGAGGCCATTGAATATCCTTTATATATTAATTAACCAAGATCACTTGCATTTCTAAACAATAATTGTAACATTAAGAGATTAGTTTTCAATGGTCTAATTTAATTATACTCAATTCATTAATTAAGGGATATAGTTTTGTTGAGTATAAAATAACAAACAAATTTAGGAAATAAATATTAATAAAAAATTCTTGTTTTTTGAATGGTGTTTCCTGAAATCTAATAAACCTTGTACCCCTAACGTGCTTATTGGGAAGAAACATGGAAAACATCATAAACATAACCCAAACCCATTGAGACTCTCACGAGAACTCAAGATACCTCATAAGCATCAAACCACATCTAAAAACATCACATTAGGATGTCGAAACACTCATTATTCAGTTTTAAATCATTGATTAAAATTTAAAACATCTAGTAATAGAAAATTCAAATTCCTTATAATTTCGTCAGGACTTAAGTACATAGGTTTCTAAACATTATAACCATGCATAGAATTTTATTATTATTTTTTTTGGTTTTTTTACCTTGGTAACTTATTTAATGTAGATTTTGTGGAGTTTCAGATCCATTGGGGGAGAATATTGTTCATGAAAATAAATTCTATTGCAGTTCACACTACAAAAAATGGTTTCAAGCTATGATCAATTTTTCATAACCCTCACCAATACTATCCTGAACACTTTTCTTTTCTGGAAGAAATTTTTTCACATGAGGAAATGGGATTTTACAATGTGAATTTTTTGGACTAATTAAAATTAACTCCATGAATAATGATACATTTCATGAATATGGTCATTCAATTTTCAATGTTTAGTTTTTACCCCATTACTCTAGCTTAATTTTGATCTTTTTGGTGGCCTTTTCACATATTTGATTCTTAATAATCACTTCATAAAAAATTTGGATTCAATCCTCAATCTATTTAGATCATTCATGAGACTTTGATCATGAATATTGGATCTTTATGGTAAGAACTCATATTGTGGGTTTCCTTTACTTCTATCCACCCTAACCCTAAGAAAACATATTAATTGAATCTATAGTCTAGTGTTATTCATAATAAGTGTTTTTGATTGGTTTTGATTATTTTGGATGCCACATAGTTTCTTATGGTTCTTTGGGATGTTTCATGGTAAATTACTTTTATTTTCTTTAATGGAGATTGTATTTGATGTAAATGTCCCATTCATCTCTCTTTAGGATCAAATATATATTTTCATGTGATTTTGTGTTGGGTTTTAATTGTGTTTAAATGTTTTTTCTTATATTGTGGTTGTTATGTCAGAAGATTTATTCCATCTTGAGATTTTCAAAGATTAGTGAATGTGGGTTTTGTGTTGAATTGATTTTAAGTCTATTTTAATAGATTAAGACCTAGTTTAGGAAATTAAAATTACATCATGGATCTTGACACCTACTCCGGAAATTTTTTATGATGTTAATTTTCTAAATTATAGAAAAAATTTTGTTTTTAGAAGTGTTGGTGTGTTTCACCTTTTTGTAACTATATTTAAAATGGTACTTATTAAATTTATATAATTTAATAATGGGTTTTAAATGAGATTTAATTACATTTAATGACACATTATTCCAATGTGATTTTGAAAGGGCCCATTTTTCATAATTATTAGTTTTTTGGAAAATGAAAAGATACATCAAATTAGATTCCATGTGATTAGAATTAATATTTTTAATTACATATAATGAATATCTCATTGGAGGGAAGATGGATTTTATTTTTATACTTATGATGTTTGTATGTTGGTGCTTGGATGTGTGAAAAAGACCATTTTTTATAAGAATATATGGTTTAAAATATAATTTCATATGGGTTTGTAATACATGGTTTTCATAGTGGTAAATATATGTACACATCTTCCAGAGTAATGAATTATTCTCTTAATAATGCCCCTAATTAAAACTTAGGCCAACGTATGGGATATTTCCCCTTGGTTAGGCCAGAAAAGGTAAGACCAGTTATTTGGAATTGCAGTTTCTTATCTAAAGATGGAATTTACTTTATTGATAACAATGATAGATCTATGATTTATTATTTCCCTTTAGAACCTATGATTTCATGATGATTCCATAATTTTTAAAAAGTCCACATATCTTTGTTTTTTTAAATGCATTAAAAAATACCATTCATAGAATATGTTGTTACACCTCTTGATATTGGTTTGATATATTGATGTAGATTTGAAAAATGCAAGGCAACAGATTCTCACATTCATAGTTTATCTATGGTTTAAATTGAATATATCATCACATGTGATGGATTATCATTCACCAATGGTGTTATATCACCTCAATGTGGTTATCATGGAGTTTATTCTAAGAATTAAGAAATAAAACATACTACCATCACATTAAAGTATTTTAAATTTGTAATCAACATTTATCCTAAATATATTCCTCATTTATGCATAAGTTTCATGTAATGAATATTGTTTTTGAAAAATATAAATATTTTTCATATTAATGCATAACCTTTTATTTGTTATATCCAAGGAATCAATTTTTGAGTAAATGATAACTAAGGAGGAAGATGTATCATGTAGACAAACAATATTTCCAATATAGAGTGTTTAGAATAATATACAGTAATATTCATATAAAACATAATTTTCATGAAATCCCTAATATCATACATATATTAGGATTTGAGGAATATATCTCCTATTATCTCTCACTTAAAAAAATAATAATAGATATTGTTCCATTTCACCTTATATTTTATCGTATAAATTGACCATTGGATCCATATCCAAAATTACATTTGGATATCATCCAAAACACCTTTTAAAATCTATCATTAACATCACCTTATATCATGTCATATTCAATGAATTTTGATGACCCATTCAAAACATTTTTTGATTAATTTATAAAACAAATTTAGAGTATCTCTCAATGTCCATCTCAATTTCTATTAAATAAACCAAAAAGTGATACCACATTACCCTTTATATTATTCACAAAAAATTCGAATCTACGAATTCATACATGTATGAATATAATTTTCTCTAGAAAATCATCTATGCTACTCTATCTATAAATGTAAGTTGCAAGACCTCCCTCAAAAAAATGTATCTCTATACATGTGTCAACCTATATGCATCAAATAAAAATATGATTTCTCATTTTTTTTCTATGACATTGACTGTCTATGGGATCTATATCATGTTATTCCAATATAGAAAAGTCATTTTTCATTAATTATCTTAGTGTATACTAGACAAATTAATCAATAAATCGCATTTCAATTTTCTTTACTGAAAAACCCATTACATGCCCATTATTCATATTAATATATAATATCTTCTAATGACCACACACTCCAATAGTCTATCCTAATAATTATCCAATATTTCACACTCATCATATGAGAAAATAAATAAATTTTTATATTCTTAAACACTTTTTTGAATATTTAGAAAGACCAACCCAATAAATGGTTTGTCATATCATATATAAAAAATTTCTAGATAATCCTTATCTTTTCTTCACATTCTATATTTTTTAAAATCATTTCATCGAATATAATTCATATCAATCCTAAATGTAGACATATGATTAAACCCTACCATTATACTGTTTAGTGATTAAAATCTTCAAAGTAACATAGTTTGATTAATGTTTGGACTTAGGAACCAAATTCATAATTTTATAACTACTTGAACATTTTCAAACCACCTAACTTCATAAACTCGAATTTTATTCTTTCAACTTCTCTTGTCTATTTAGAATATTTATGTCACTCATAATATTATTTGTAACTATATTTCACCAAATATTTTCTTTGAAAGAAGGTGAATAAATGAATCATTATTTACTATCATATCCTAAAAAATATGATATTAAGTAACATTTCTTATAATCAAAGCCCATTATAGTATTTTTTATATTGAAAATATCTTATGTCCAAACGTACTCCGACTATCCCCATTGATACTATATTCATTTTTAATAACTTTATAAGTTATAAAAAACATTTTTTTGATTTATATGTATAATTTGTTTCATTTTGGTGGGAATATTTAAAAAATAAAATATTGTTTCCTTATCAGATGTGGTGTTCTATTTGTTTGAAAATTGAAAATTTAAATTAAGTCTTCATGAAAAATAAACTATTGATGGGTAGTAGGAACACATTCCATTATATTTTTATAAACCAATTTATCCATGTGTTCTACTCAAAAAATGTTATATAAATTGATGAATCATAAACCATATATATTTTAATCCATATAATTTATTAAAAGAATTATATTTTACAATATCTTCTCAATAGAAAAATTAGAAAATTAAAATCTTATCAAATATTCATCTGATCTGGAGGTTCCTATGTCTCCAAAACAGTAACTCATTTTCATGATCACTACGACATAAACATCAATATTGAACAATTTTTTATTTCTATAGAATCTAATTGGTTTCCATATATATTTAAAAACTTGTAAAATACACAATTGTTATCCCAGAAAATTAATATAAAAGAAATTAATTATATAATATTGATTCTTAAAGTTGAAAATCCACATGGATTCTCATGGACCTTCAGGTAAGCTGAAAAATTATCCTCTAATGGAAATTTTTTCTTTTGGGATGATATGATCTAATCAATACTCTATAAATATTAATGATTTTGATGATAAAAAAATACCTATATTTTTTTACTTATGAAATTACTTTAATTATGTTTCCAAGATATATTTCGTAAGAATATTATACGATTATCTTATTTATGGGTTATAATAGTTGTGTGAGTATTATAACTATGTTTAAAATGTATTATAGAATCACTATACATACCCTATGTTTTTAAAGTATAACATAAGTTAGGTATCCTTTGTTTCCAACATCACATATGGATTATATAACCTATGTTGTGAAGAAATTATTTTCATGAAACCCTATTTTTGGATGAAACCTTACTTTGGAGAAAATGGAATGTATAGTTCCTGAGCCCTACATTTGAAATAAACTATACATTTGAGGAAGAAAACCTATGTTACATCAACCCTAATTTTCTAATCAACCACACATTTTTAACACTGCGTCTGATGTTTTTTCATCACATGATTAAATCCCACATTTTATTATTCCATGATGTAATTTTATTCAATGATATTTTCTGTGATTTCAATAATAGTCTCAATGGAAGTGAATATTTTTTTAAAAATATTTTCTACCCCATTTAATGTCTTGTATTCAATAGTGTAATTCATTCCAATTTATAGGGGATGTTACAAATCTATTGATTTTAATAAATTTGAGTAATTGTGATCTTTCATAAGACATTCTTATATCTAATCAACTGAAACAAAGCTACATGTTATATATATATATGGATAGATTATATTATCCATACACACACATATGATATACGATTTTATATTAATGAATATATTTTGAATATAGAACTTATACAAATATTGATCATCTATATTATTATTGAAGAGGATACACTTTGAAGATATCAATATTTCAACCTTGTACTACGGTAAGATATTCTATTTTTCCTTTTCTATTCTTATTAAAGATAATTTTAATACTAGCATATCATCAAGGCTATAATTAATTAAAGACATTAATCTTTAAATAAAACAACCTATATAATAAAATATTCAACTATAATTGTGATCTTGAACCTATTAATTAAATCAAGTCAAACTATTTTTATTTATTAGATTTATACTACTCGGACTCATTTGAGGAAGAGTATCAGTTTCTGGGAAAAACATGTGGATAAAATGGTTCCCTTTAAAAGAAACAAAAGGATATATTTATTATTATTGTAGAGGTTTAAAATGACCACATTTAGTTGTGAATGTCTTATGATAAGAGGACCTTATCTACTAAAAATTTATAAGATAACTGAGAGAGCATTGGTGGAGTGGACTAGAGGTTATTTTTTCCATGAACCCCAATAAAAATAATTGTGTTATTTTTTAATTTTTTTAATGCTCATATAACATATAAAATAAAAATTTCCATATCTACATAGATCACAATGAAATATAAAATCCAAAATCTGTTAAGATTATCAAAAAGACAGAATTTACTCTCTCCTGTGTATCTTTTAATTATTCCAACATAAAAAATGGAATCAAAGGGTATATCTTATATTAAATTAGATAAATATATAAAAATATTATTATAATAATGTATATAAAAATAAATATATTAATGGATGATCCTAGAGATGGTACGTCTATGATATGTGTTGCATACTTCCGTGGTGATAACTATGGATGATGGAAATAAAATATGGTCATATATCTAATTAATCATAGATTTAAATCTTATATTAAGATCATAACTCTTTATGAAATTACTAAGAAACCAACAACATAGGATTCTAATAAATAATTTTAGCTAAACAACAACTGAAAATATGATATAATTTGTGGACATGGTTTTCGATGTATTCAATTAAGTATCTCAATGTCCTATTAATTATGAAATTTTTAAGATATTTTTTAATATATATGCTAGAACTGACAATGTTATACAGATAATGTATTCTAATTCAAGGCTATAATTTTAAATCATCAGGAAGAATGATGGTTAAATAATTACACAAAAGAATGGTAAATTAACTAAAATAGACAATAATATTTCTGCTTTGTGATATCTAGTTACTCAATTAGATCATGAAATAAATTTAATAAGAGTAATACTATCAAAATGGAATGGGATATCTATAGTAACATGACAATTATCACGAGCAGGAATTTTAACTATGAAAGAATTGATTCTAATTATGATGATGTATAAAGTATAAATGATAGTTGAGGCTAAACACCATAATATGGGGAAAAGGAAAAACACTTCTCATAAATTTATATAGGTTTCATGAATGTAAATTGAGAGAAGATGTCAAAATATAAAAATATTTAAATAATACATATTCTAAAGAGGAAATGGATCTGTTATCAAGGAAATTTAACAAATTGTATAAAAATAATATTGGATTCAAAAAAACCCTTCAAGAAAGATGAGAACGATCTGAAGAATTAAGATGCAATGATTGTAATAAAATGGGTCATATCATACAATATCTATCCCAAATAAAAGTAGAAAGAATAAATATGGAAATAAGATATGAGAAGAAATCTAATTATTATCATAAAGAAAAAAGGTCCATGACGTCTAGTTAGAGTGTGTCTGAATACCCCAACAGCTCTTCCGAATCAAATTCTAAAAAAAGTCACAAAATCTGAAAGAAAAAACACGCTTCATGAATAAAGATAAAAATGATGTACACACCTATCAATCATCTGCTTCTGATTCTGATAGATTCTCAGATTTAAAACTAGATATCTATTGCATGATTCTTGAATAAAAAAAATATGATTCTCTTATAAAAATTAATATTTCATTAAAAAGTATTCATAATTTTGTTTTAGTTGATAGAGATTCAATTCTAAAATAAAATCAATTGTTTATGAAAAACTGTAATGAATCTACAAAAAATTGTGATATTCATGATAATATAATAAAACAATTACCAAATTCAGTGGAATCATTCAAAATAATTTGTTAGATGTTAACTAGGGGAGACAAAACAATAAATGTGATTCGTAGAAAAAATTTAAAAATAAAAAATATTTAATAAGAATCAAGGGATAAAAATAAAAAATGTTAAAAATTTCTTCTATACCAAGATCTAAAAAATATATCAATTTCTATTATGGAATTAATGGACATTATTATGACAACTATTATTTATGAAATCAAAAGATAAGTGGAATTAAAAATAAATTTATTTCCAAAAACATGTCTAAAACTTGTAATTTATATTTTGGAAAAATTAGAAAAAAAGGGATTGCTAGATCCTAGATTTCAGACAAAGCTAAACCCATTAAAATATGTGTTCCATATAAAACTCTTGTTTAAATACTGTTGTAGGAAAATGACCAAAGGAACAAAAGTTATATTTGGTATATGGAAATTTTCTTCAAAAGACATATGAGTGGATACACTTCCATCTACAATACTCTTACAAAAATGGATGGTTGCATGTCACTTTTTGAGAAAACATAAATGAAAAGATAGTTTGAATTGGATCTGTTGGAGATCCCAATACAATCTCAATCAATAATATATCGTATGTACATGGGATGAAGCATAACCTAAATTGTGTGGCTCAAAATTGTGATGATGGATTTAATATTAATTTTTCAATTAATTGTTACTCATTTTTCAATGATAAATTTTTTTATTAGGATAATTTATAACTAAAAATATTGATATCTTGGATCTTGATTCCTTGTGTAAACAAAGAGTGTATCATATAGTTGATGATCCAAATGGGTCATAGATCTAGAATAGAAGACTTGGACACATTAATATTTTAAATTTATATGAATTATATAAGAATAATTTAGTTTCATATTTTCATGGTCTTATATTTTATAATGATATATTTTTCTATGCATTTAAAAATGGGAAACAACAAAACTAGTCATTCAAAATAATAAACAAAGTTGTTGCATCAAAACCACTAGAACATATCCAAATTAATACTTTTCGACCAACTGGGGTCGAAAATTTGGATGCAAATTTTTATGTATATGTATTACTTGATGATTTCTGTATCTTTAATTGGGTTTACCTTAAAAACCTAAAAGTTAAGCTTTCACTATTTTATAAATCTTTTTAATAATTATTCAAAAAAATTTCTTAAACTAGTTTCATTAAAAAGTTATCAGGGTGTAGAGTATGAGAACCAATAATTTAATTATTTTTTGCCAATTTATTTATTCCAGACACCTTATTGGTACCTAATGTAATTCAAAAAATGGAATTGTTGAAACTAGAAAAATAACTATTCACGATATGGAAAGGAATATGTTTAATGAATACATAATCCCTACCTATTTTTTTAGAATATGATCTAAGAACATACTGGTATATCCTGAATAAATTTTTAATAAGAACCCTTATCAAAAAGAACCCTTATAAAATTATTAATTTCAAAAAACATGAATTAATGTACTTTATATTGTTTAGATACATGGTTTATATATTGAAAATAAAGGAATTCTTGGGAAATACATTCCAAAGGCTGAGGAATGAATCGTTCTAGGATGCTTTTCTACTTCTAAATCTTATAGAGGGTATAATAAAAACAAAAAGATTGATGAATAATCAGTTCATGTGAATTTTGATGAATGTGAACCTCTCTATAAAAGGAATGATCAAACATATGATATTGTCCACTCTTTTTATATCACGAGGAAAGAAACACGCAATTCTTATTTTGAATTAAAAAAAGATAAAATCCAGCCCATTCTAAAGAACAAGAGATAGGAGAACCTAAAATTGTGTTACCTAAATAGTCTAGAACTTTAAAGGATCATCCTTTACAAACTATTACAAGAAACATATACATAGAATACATAATTAGATGAATTCTCAGAAATTTTTTAGAAATGTTTTTATTTCTATCACAATTAGAACTGAAAAAATTGAAGAATCATTACTTGATGAAAATTAATGATTAGCTGTGAAAGAATAGATTTATCAATTCCAAATAAATAACCATTGTGAATTAGTTTTATAGGCCAACCAAATATCCAGTGATAGGTACCAAATGGGTTTTTAGAGAAAAATAGGATGATCGGTGGATCATTAACATAAATAAAGATGAGTACATAAATGTTACAACCAAGAATAATTAATAGATTAGTTTGAATCCATTTCACTTATTTCTATATTAGATTAAAATAGAATCCTTCTAGATTATTTATCTCTTATGAACATTAAATTACATTATATGATTTTAAATTTTCATTTTGAAATGAATATTTAGTGGATGAATCTATTATTGAACAAACATCAGGTTCTGAAAACCCAGATCTTCCATATTCTATTTTTAAACATATCAAATAAAATTATGGCCTTAAATAGACACCTATGTCTTGGTTTTAAGGATTGAGATCATTTTTATTGCAAAATGAATTTTCTATGGGATTAGAATATCTTACTCCTTCTATGATTATTTTTCAAAAAAATATTGTTAGTTAAAATTTATGTTGACCATTTTAGTTTTTGGATCAATAAATTATAACAATTTTAATTATTTTTCAAATCATATCAAAATATAATTTGAAATGATTATTATGGAATAATTGAATTTATTTTTAGGATTTCAAATTTATCAAAAAGATTATTGAAATGTTTCAAAAAAATAAAATACATTATTGATTTGTTGAAAAAGTTAGGTTTGAAAACCATAAGACATATACCACTACCATGTGTGTAGATGTAAATGTTTATTTGGATGAAGCTAGAAAATCAATTTAAAACATGTTGTATAGAGGTATGGTTGGTAATTTACCATATCCTACTGCAGAAAGACCATACATATTGATTTCATTATTTTTTTTCATTATTTCAGTACAAAACCAAAATAATCCAATATTACTACTCTTAAATGAATTTTTTTGATTTTTAAAAAGATATATTTTAAATCACTACTTTACCCATACTCATATGATTTTGATTTAATTTCATATTTAGATGATTATTTTGGAGAAATAATGTTAGACAGAAAAATCACATCAGAAACCTGTCAATTTTTTGGGAAATATTGAGTTTAATCAAGAAATATGAAATAATATTCAGTTTCATTATCAATAGCCAAAGAATAATACACATCTGCAATAATCTTTTGTGAACATGTTTTTTTGATGAACCACCCCTTTTGATAATTTGGTTTTAATTTTACTAACATACCTATTTTATGTGATAATACTAGTGAAATTAATATTTTAAAAAATCCAATATGTAATTCTATAACAAAGAATATTTACATAAGGAGTCATTTTCTAATAGATGATGTTATTAAAAAGGATACCTTTCTAGAATTTGTAAATACCAAATATCAAATTGCTAATATTCATACTTAACCTTTTTATGGTGTGAGTCTTGATTTTTTTAAGGGGGACATAGGGGTATTTAATTTCAAATAATTTTATTAAAATTTATTAAATTAATTTGTCTATTAATAGTTTTATTTAATTCATTTTTATTTATTTACTTATTGTTTTAATTAAAAAATTATTTCCATTTTTTTTAATAATGAATCTTTTAAAAATAATAAATTAATGATTATACTTAGTAATTTTCTCGAGAAACCATAACGAATCACAAAACCCATCAGCAACCACTTCCTATCTCTACTCTCTTAACAATCCTAATATTTTCAACCGCTTCTCCTTCAACAAAACTTGTTTATCTTTTGGAACCCTAGAATCTAAAACCTTCAACAATAATATTATAAAAAATGTTACTGATAAAATCTTGTGAAAAAAGGGGAATGGAGAATCGTGTAGCCTACAGAAATATTCTTTAGGTAATCCCAATATATTTTTAGTGTATCAATAATAAAATTATTCTTATAAAAATTTATCTAGATTTTTATGTTCCATAAAAATATTATAATTAAGTAAAAACATATTTTTTTTTGTATAGAAGTAAAATAGAACTTTAGAAATTCTTATTTCAAATTCTGTGACATTGATGATGTCATCATATCTAATATATATCATAAGGAATTTCCAATATCATAATTGGAAATCTACAATGCTATTAATAGTCTCTATAAAGGGGTTTTTATTTTAATCATCAATAAATTGGAAATCAAAAACATAATTTATAGGATATTATATCTTTTTTCATCAACTCCCATTAAATAAGAAAAATGTTACCTAAGGATATTGACACTGACCAAAAGTTGATGGTCAAGTATTTTTTTTCTTATATAATTCCAAGAACTAGTGAACTAGAATAGAATATTTATCCAACCATGTATATAATGTGATTGATGATGAGTGATGTCAACAATAATTTCATTAGGAACATGTAATGATACATGCAACATTATTTCCAAGAGGAGTAAGAGTTTTAATTTTATCCTTATGGAAGGATAGTTTCAATGCTACTACATTATAAAGGCCTAATTAGAGATGTAATAATAAATTCCAAATTTCTTCATAGTGTCATTATCAATGATAGAACTCTAATGAAGATAAGATACTTCTTAACTGTAGTACACCAGAAACTATTACCTGTTGGTGCAGAAAATTAATAAGTATCATGTCCTGCAACTTAGGGAGAGAAAATAATTTTCGGTCCATTTACTATAATCCAAATTCAAGGAGAGGATGTTGAAGAATAAAAAATTTATGACACAACACCACAAATGAGATTTTGAATCAGGTACAACATCTCCATCCAAGAGGCTACAAAAGATTTCCCTCAATATCTTGTATAAAATTATTAAAAACCGGTCAATGAGGGCCTTGTCATTCGACCGTAAAATAGGGATAAACCTGAAGTTTAGGAAATTATAATCCAAACACTATGATTTTTGGTTTCTACAGCTGGTTAGGTTTCCCCACCAAAAAATATATCGGTCAACAGAGAATAGAAAGATTCTTTAAATCATGATGAAATTTGGATTCAAGAAAAAATTATGGAAGAAAAATATCAAGAATATTCTCAAGGTGATGGGAAAGCTCAACAAGCATTTGATAACAATACAAGGTAAGTCGAGAATCAATCAATTTTGTTTATAGAAGATTATATGGATATGTATCTCTTCAAACCAACTATGGGCATACAGATTCTTGGGATTAAATGTTAATTATATAGTGATACCAATAAAAAAATCATTATAAGTGGTTGATAAGGGAAAACGTTATCATGTTTATTAAGCACAATCTTATAATTATTTTAACTATTGAATTGAATTATTTGTTGTTCAATTAAAATAATTAAGAATAAAAATAATTTTTTCATAGTGAATTCAAGTGAGAAAGAAAATATTTGGAAAGTTTAATAAGTATAATGCTTCCAAGTGAGGAATATAAATCAATTTGGGAAAAACACCAAAATATTAGATAAATTTTAGGTACAATAAGGGATATTTATTATTTTCAAATAGATATAGATAATAATTATATAAATATTCAAGCATAACCAATTTCTAAATTTTATTTCGGTTATTTGAAAATGTATTTTGGGGACTAATTAGAATCTATTAGAATTAGTTCTAGTCAAACTAGAGCTTTAACATCATCACCTAATACATCTATAGACTTATCAGAAGGTTTGAAGTTATTAATTCAATGATTTCTAGTTTCAATGACAGACTTCATACTATTCAGTGTGATACTTCCCCACTCAATGTTCAATTGGAGAATAAAAAAGACCTTACTGAGAAACTAACATTAAGAGAGCCTTCCATAAAGACTCTTACTAATCAGTATGGAGAAATGATATCAAAATTCTTTTTACAAAGGATGAAATTCATTAATTTTTTAGTGAAAATTTATTTGAAAGTATAAATATTTGTAAATATTAAAATCTTATGATGAGGTATTTGGATAACAGTCCCACTGATTGTTTAATAGAATCGATGGAATAGTTGATAAATTTTGTTCAAATTGATCATGTTTCACTAGTATTTGACACCTCTTTTGAACAAACCCTTTCACTATTATTCATCCCTTTTATTTAAAAATTTCTCATATAAACTTATTTTTTAAAATCACAAACAAATTTTTATCAATTACTTTTTCATATTATATTTGAGTTTATTTTCTTTATACTTATATCTATATATATAACACATATATCTTTATCTTATATAGAATGTAAAATTTATTTCTAGTTATGTGGTACAATGAATGTGTTTTAGTATATTTTCATAAACATTCAATGTAATATAAAAAAAAGGGGGTGAAAATTGGGAAAACACAACATTCTTAACTCAATTACAAGTTTATGTACTAAAATAGTATTGTGATAACCTAAATTACATTATGAGAAAATATTTTTCCACTACCCTCATCAATAAATATTTTTAAATGTGATTTCATTTGTGTTTAAAATTCCTATATTTTTGGTAAATTACGTTATAGATTTTTTTATCAACAAAAAGTTAAGATTGCTGGGTATGTAGTTTTACAGTAATACTGTATAAATCATACTAATTTTGATGATCAAAAAATATAATTTTTTTTGTTTTAATAATGAATTAAATGTAAGTTTATTTCAGGAATATATTTCCTAGGACTATTATAAGATTATCTTATCTACAAGTTACATTATTTTTTGATGTATACTGAATGGGTTTACAACATATTCGGGAAACACTATTTATACCCTACGTTTGTAAATCATAACCTGGGGAAGGAACCCTATGTGTCAAATAGAACATATGGATAATATACCATATGTTTTAAAGAATGTATGTTTAAGAAACCCATCATCCGGATCGAACATTGCAATTGATAAAATGGTATGTATGGTTTAGGAACGCTACGTTTGAAATCAGCCCATAATTGAGGAAGAAAATTTATGGCACATAAACACTGATTTTTTAATTAGACATTCATTTTCAACCCTATGTTGGATATTTTGACATCTTTTAAAGAAACCAAATGATTTACTATACTGAATGGTGATTTGTTTACGATTATTTTCCTTGATTTCTAAAACAATAGTGAATAATGTTTTAGAGGGTTTTATGATCGATTAGAAGGCTCATATTCAAAAATAAAAATCATTAATATTTATAAGGTAATTTATGACACTCTATATTAATTTCAATTTGAATAATTGAGATCTATCGGGTGATATTCTTAGATATACTCAAAAGAAATAATTCTATTTGTTCTATACATATATGTTTCCATATTATTTACACTATAAAAACATATATGATATAAAAATGCATATTTTTGAATATATTTTGAATTAAGAACTTCTAAAACGATCTACTTACTCTATTACTACTAAAGATGATACACTACGAAGATATACATATTTCGGACTCATACTACTATAACTAATATTGTATGCCTATTTTTATTCTTATTGATGATATTTCACAAACCATGATCTCTTAAAAGTTATCCTTACTTGAATACATTAATATTTTAAAAAAAATTATATTCTATTGATTTTTATTGCAACTATGATCTAAAATATAAAAGTTAAATTAGATAAAAAAAATTTTAATTTTTTATTGTATTAGCTGCTCAGACTCATTAGTAGAAGAGTATCTACTTCTCGGACTAAGATGTGGAGAAACAGGTCCCTATAAAAGAACCACAAGGCCTTATTTATTCTTATTATAAATATTCCAACTGATTGCATTCAGTTTTGAAGGTCTTATGATAATATAACATTATCTACAAAAAATTCCCAATCTCATAAATAGAGCATTAGTGGAGTGGACAAGGATATCATAATTCCCTGAAACACTATTAAAAACATTTGTTTTATCTTTATTTTTTATCCACTGCTCAAATCACGTATAGAATATAAAACTGATTATCTTCATAAATCACAAAGAAATAAGAAATTCGGAATCTATAAACATTACTTACAATAAAAAACTCACCCCCACCCTCTTATGTATCTTTGTTATTATATTGTCTAGAAATTTTCAATAATGAAAATATTGACCTTCCATTTTATTTCTCAATTTGGTAGGCCGTGTAAACTTGACACATCCTCTTCTCTTCCTTTGATTCTATAACATTTACCAACCTCCTTTTGTTCCGTCGTCAATGCACTTGATCTTAGAACACCAATTTCTTATCCAGTAATCCCCAACAGAATTATGGGATTAGGTAAATCATGTCAAAATTCTTTCATATTATAATTATCCAAACATTTACTTTTATGATCGTATAATGAAATATATTTCAAAATAAAGTTTCAAATTTGAACATATGTACTCAAATTCATTGACGCATCAAATCATGTTGACTATGTGACAAGGGGTTTTGGTTCCTTTGGTAAAATTATAATGAAAAATATCTATAAAAATTTTATACATTTCATGCCTTGCTTTCTCTAAATAGAAAATTTTCATCTTATCTTTCATTTAAATTCATTGTGGGTCTCATGTCTCTTTTAAAATTTTACTCCACAGTAATCAAAAAAATTGTAGGGGCATCCTGTTAATCTTTCTAATGTTTATCATTCTTAGAAAAAACAATATGTTGAAAATAATCACTAGTTGGTGTATCATGAAGTTTCCATTTAGGTAAATATAATTTTCCTTCATGTTAGAGAATGATTAAAAAATTCCTATCCAATTGAGTATGTTTCTACCATTATGTTTTTATTTTTGAAGGATTTTTTATAACGCAAAAAATAATAATAATTCAATTTATCTAAAATATAATCTTTTACCATATGAGGATCTTGTTTTATAATAATTCAACAAAAAACTTTATGAAATGGGATGCCCATAAAATAATGAACACTTAAGTTCAAAATATTTTGTAGTCTGAAAAGATCCACATTTCACCAAGAAGTGAGACTAAATTGGAATTCCTCTTACCATATAGCTATTTAGGTTGGGAATCATCCCAATCATATCTTACGTGACACTTGGATAGTCAAGTGGAAAAACACTTTCATAATCCATCATATGGATGAAAAAAACTATATTCCTCTGGAAACCTAAACCTATTAGGTTCTCACAACAAATATAACTAAAAAATTACAATCCAGGGGAACACAACATTTTAATGACCTACCAAGGGGAATTCAAGTGTCACTAATCCCTGCTTTCCTAACACACGATAATCCAAGGGGACCCAACATTAGAAGGAACAACCCTATTACATGATCAAGTTCATGAAAAGTTACACTTTGGAAGGAATTTAAAAATTAGTATTTAAATGGTGTTTTAATCACATTATCATATCTCATGTTATTAAATTTAATTTATTCAGCCTTTTAATAATTTTTTGTAAAATCACATTCAATCCACCAGCCAATATGTTCAAACCGTTTTGATTTACAAACCCCATAGGTTTTTGTTACACACACAAAAAATGACTTCACGAATATTGATACATATCGAAATGAATCATTTGAATTCAATGAATAACTCTCTATTTAAAGGTTTAAAATATAATAGATTGGTGTCACTATAAGAGTAATCCCATAGAAAAATGAAATCATCCGAATTCACTATCATGGTCAAGGATTTGGGCACTATTTATGTAGGAGGTCTTACCCCTAGTCCCTCTACCCAGTGATACATTACTCAAGATAGAATATAATTCATCATATCTATAACCTTTAATATTTATACACTATATTAAAAAAAATAAACTCAGCCTAAAAACTTCAATTGTAAACTGAGTCCAACAAATATGTAATAGAAAATTCAGTATACATTCATTCATATAGTGTAATCTAAGTCACTATACTTGAAGTAGTTTAAAATATTAAAATATACCATTAATAACTCATCGTAAAAAAATTTATTTAAAATAAATAAAATTGACAATAACCCTTAAATAAATGAAAAATTATGATATTTAAACATGAGTCAATGATTTATAAAAAAAGAATAAATAAAATATAATTACAAATATTTTAAAAAAAATTCATTATTATTATGGATATTCAATAATTTTGAATATGGAAATTTAATATTCCTTCCAAAATGAACACTTTCATATTCTTAGATATATGGAATTATTATTTAAAATATATGATTTTTAATATATTAAAAAAATTAAAATCAAATTTTCTTTTATTTAAATATTTTACCAAATTTAAATATCATATAGATAATAATTATTTTGACATCAACCATGTTATTCATCAAACCACTTTATTATGTTCCTTAAATAATATAAAAAATAAAACCCCCTTAATTTGAATAATTTAAATTAATTAATTATAATCCATTAAAAATGAATATAAACACTTTATATTTTGAATTTATTTCATAATTTATAACCCTTTAGAAATTCTCATATATAATTTCCAAAAAAACATGTTAATTTAAATATCATATTTAATTATCATTTATTTTTTAAGAGTTATTTTTAATAATAAAAATTTAATATTTTGAGAAAAAAAATCAAACTAATTTTTTAATAAATTTTAAAATAATTTAAATAGAAAATCGTTATAAATAAAATATTGAAAAAATAATTTTTTTACAAGATATCAAATAATATTATAAACCATGTAAATAATTTTTTATGATAAAAAATTATCAATTTTTTTTTGAAATCAGATTACCCTTATAGGGAATTCTTGTTTTAAATATAGTTATCCTCTATATACTATTACATAGTCACTCTGTATAAGTGAAATTTGATTCTAGAGAAATCACATTAGGGTTAGAACTAGTTTTTCAGAAACTATATATAGTTAAACCTCCTCTTACTTTTAGGAAAGGAATGAGTTACCATTACTCAAGCCTTTTAATCTTGGTACTAACATTAAATAATTCTACAGAAAGCGGTTGCATCAAGGTATATCTTGTGACGCTGACATATAACATTTGTATGTAAGGGTAAACTAAATAATCAATACGTTTTGTAAAGAAAATAATTATAGACCTTTTTTCATGCCTTCATTATTTTTATATGAGCTTCAAAAAAGAAACTACCTTTAAATGAACTACTTCATGTAATAGTAAGTCCTTGGTTACATCTACATAGCCATTAGATAACCATGGATGCTTTTACATAGCCTCTTGAATATAGGTAAATAATTTTTTGCCTTTATGAAACCCATTTTTTAGAGGTAAATCATTATTTAGCTTTATGTTTACATTAAATTTAAGGGTAATATTTTTTTCAATAACTCCAAAAAAAATAATAAATGATGCTCTTTTTTGGTTTCTTCTTCATTTCAATAAATGTTTTCATGTATATAAAACATTTTATTCCTTTTATATTACGAAGGGGTTTCAAGTGAGTCTAAAAATGATCTTCAAAACAAGTAGAATAAATTTAAACCATTGTATGAGGATATAACATACAATATAAATTAGTTTTTCTACATAAATGGCATGATGAAATACTAGAAAACAAATAATTTAATGAAGATGGATATTCTCCCCCTGATCTTTTTTTGACTTGTTTTATGTAAATTACTAAATGGGAAGACAAAAGGTACCCACATATATAGTGTATCCATGATAAAAAATGAATCTCTCATAATTGCATATGGATTATGCTTCACACATACTGTGATATCATGCCGACATGATACGAAAGAAGAAAAATATATTTTTTGTTCTCTGAGAGATTTGTAGAATCAAAAAGAAATCACACATATTATCATTGAATGGAATTGGTTTATATAGGAAATTAATGATTTTCATTAATTATTTTCTCTTTTCATCATATGTTATAATGTATGAATAAATATCATAGAAAATATATGGATTCATCATATTAATGCATAATTTCATATAAGATTTATCTTATGGAAAGGATTCTGAATTAATAAAATCATAGGTGGAACAAGTCTTGAGTATCAATACTATACATCCAACATAGGCATTAAAGAATAATATACCTCAATATGCATGAAAATTAAAATCTTCATGGAATTTCCCTTATTATATATATTTTATGATTTATACATATATACACCTTATGAATCTGATACCATTCAAGGTTTTCATTAAATAAAGTAACTAAATTTTTTGAAAACCAATTAATGGAAATAAATTATTGTTTTATTTAAAAAGAAAATCAATTTTAATAAAGTGGGGAATCCTTCGAAGGAAAATTATTTGATACCTATTTTTAATGAAAAACAATTGGAAACCTATTTTATTTTTCCATTTTCAAACTATCATTATTATCTTGACTTTTAAAGTGTTATTCATTAAATCATCTGGTGTGGTACACTAGTATTTTTCTCCCATTCCAATATATTACAGGTTATCATGCCATTAAGATGTATTAGATGTTTTTTTGATCTCTTGGTTATGGTTTGGTGGTGGTTCAATTGATGTTTCCTGACTTCCACATAGAGACTTGGTAATGTCAGTCTTTTTGAATTTCATTTTAGTAACAATTTTCATTTATACTAAGCATCAGCACTATATTATAGGATCTGGTATTTTATTTTATTTATTAATTAAATAAACGTTTTGGGTTTACATTTATTTTCGTTTTTCCATTCCACAACTTATTCATTGTTATTGTTGGCTAAAATTTCTCCCAATTTGTAATTATTGATGACTAGGGGCTTATCGCCAACTAGTGGAGGTTTGGAATGCCCTTCGGGCCTTTCCATATGATGGATTTGATAACTGGTTTAGGGATTACCTAGGTTGATTCACGATAGAGAAAAAATAAATAGTATGATATTTCATTATTTTGGTTTGTAACCACATGAGAATTATCTAAATCATATCCCTCTCGACTTTCTAGCTTGGTGTGCAGTCTTAGGCCCACTCATCCGGAACCGAGTGAAGATTGAGTTGATAATAACCATTATTTCTAAAGTGATTACCACAATGTTCATATGTTCCATATACACATATACTTTAAATAATATATTTATGGATTTAATATGTTATAAACTACACATATTTTTATATATCTAAATATCCATGTTACAATAATGAAAAGATTTCATTTTATAATAGTTTTGGAAACTCCTGATTCAAAAAAATATGATTTTAGGATAAGTATATAGACTCACCAATACCAAAAAATTGTTGAGTAATAAAATAAAATAAATAAATTTGAATGTAAAAACCATATAAAGGAAACAAGTGATGAATATAAATCTTATCTCAATCAATCAAAAATGAGATACAAAAACCCTTACATTAATTCCGAGCTTCTAAAAAATTGATTGAATCTCTTGTGTAATAAATATGATTTCCATAATAACTTATTAGATAACCATATTCATATATAAACATTAATACCATTTTTTTATAAACATCTGTTTTAAATATATTACTAAATTATAATCTTTTTCCTTCATCGAGTCATAGTAAATTTGGATTTCATGTTTCATACAAGTACAATGATGAATGGTTAAAATAATAATTAATAATTAAAATAGAATCATTCTCAAATAATCCAATACACTGAAATTGTGGGATATTAATCACTCAAAATATTCCATTTTCATTTGGGGAGTGATAAAGCTAGGGTTTTCAAAAAATGAAACTTCGAAGAACCATTTTTCCATATTTAATAATCTAAAGGTGATATATAAATAAATAAATTTAATATATATAACAGAATTATAGAATCATTAAAACATCTTAAATAAATTATTATAACATTATATATTCATTATATGATATTGATTAATCATTCATCAAATAAATATTATATCATCAGTCTCATATGTGGTAAAAAATGTCAACTCAAGAGCATGTTATCATAATTTGATGAGTAAGGGAAAAAATTTATATAATGTTAAAATAACATTAAAAATGATTAAAAATGTAATAAAAATAATTTAAATTTATTAAATTCATTATTACAATCATCCATGAATAGTTGTGATTTCAAATGAATTTCGGCACTTGTGGAGGTTGTAGTATTTATGTTCACACGATTAATGTTTTCACATCCAAATGAATGGGATGGAACAAATTTATATTATAAATTATCATTATATAATCAAAATTAATAAAAATTAAACATCTTAATTCATAAAATCCATCCTTTTTACTAACCTATAGAGGTGTCTATGAAAATAGAGTACATTGTCTCATGGTAGCAGTAGTCTACACATATGCATGATTCATGTTGTTTTTATTTTCTTATTAAGTTGAATTGATTTAATAAAAGTTAACCTATTCATATAATAAAAATTAATTATATTATTAAAAGCTATTTTATTATAGTATGGTTGATATAAAATTTTTTTAGAGTAAGATTAAGAATAAAAGGATAAGGAGTAATAAATACTAAGGTCGACAAATTTATATTTCCCTTTGAAATCAGCATGGAAATGGAGACCTTAGGATATATAATTGAGATAGAAGGCTTATGAAAATGATATGGGAATATAGAATATTCAGAATATTAATTTTCATGATTAAATTTTTATGAATTTGTGTATAATGATGTTGTTTAAGTGATCCCCTTTAAAAGTGAAGAAAAAATATTTTTTTTGTAAATACCCCTTACTTTTCAATGATTCCATGAAACTATTCAAATATAAATGGAACCAAAGTGGAAAATAATGAATTCTCAGATGCGATGAGTTCTAAAAATTCGTTATTATTATTTTTTACAATATTTTCAAACATTTTTTCATTATATTTACTCATATATTTATCACTTTTTCCATGGTTGATTTTAACCATAGTAATTAATATATAATTAAGTAGTTTACATCTAATGGATAAAAATAAAATCAGTAATATCAAATAATTTGTAAAAAATTATTTAAAAATGAGATATATTTTATCAAATAATATTTCTATTTTGATGATATGTTAATTTTGACGATAGTTCATGTAACACATAGAAAATGGTATTTAGAACAAATATAATTTTTTAGCTTAAAATTTATATATATAATAAAATTATCAATTTTTTAAACAATAAAATTATAAATTGGTTTATCATATAATTAATTTCATTTAAAATAAATTCAATTTTTTTTTAAAAAAAAAGTAATATAAAATTGCTAAATATATATTATTTACTTTGAAAATGATACTTATGTTTAATAGATGTTAAACCTAGATTTTAGAAATTCATAATATAATTTTGAAATACAATGTTTTATCCAATAGATACATATTTTATCAAAGAATATGATTCATATTTATTTTAATTATACTTTATTATTTTTATATTCGTAAATTATGGGGTTTTAGTAAAAACTGTATTTTTTACTATTATGCTAAAAACCAATTAATTTAGGAAAAATATCAAAAATCACCCTAACCTAATTTTATCATCTTGAATTCCAAAATTAACTCCTCATAATCGATAATAAATATTTTTATTTATAAATTTATTTTATATACATGTATAAAGCCTCTTTATATTATAATAGTATGCACATCCTAATATAATTTTAAGGATATAGTGTTTGTATACACTTTTTGGGTATTTGTTGTTACATTATCCCGTATAAATAATTTCATCCAATAAATTTGATATAAATCAACTCATAAATAAATTTGGGTAGTTTTTCATCATTTAATCTTATTTCTCCCATGTTGTGTCGTCTAACTTTTTATTTCACCAAATCACATTTTCCAGTCAAGTTGTATAATTATAAAACACTTTCTCTACATTTTCAATAATTTGGATAGACTCTTAAATATAAAACCTAACAAGTTAAAATTTATTCCCTCAATGATAGATATATGATTTTGTTCTATCAGATATTTATTCAAATCACATTTACCAGTCAAGTTGTATAATTATAAAACACTTTCTCTACAATTTCAAAAATTTTGATAGACTCTTAAATATAAAACATAACAAGTTTCAATTTATTCCCTAAATGATAAATACATGATTTGGTTCTATCCGGTATTTATTCAATATTAACATATTTAAAATTTTGTATACATTATAGAGGTTTGTTGTCATAGCGATACGGTAGGCTACAACTCCAATTATTTTCAAAATTTCGAAGGGGTTAAAGTTACTATGACTTAGTTTCACCTTCTCTAAAAATCCTTAAAAATACCTTACATAGAGATACCATTAATAATAATTGATCCACATATTATTATTCTAGACCCTTTCCCTAATTATATGATTATATCTTCTAAATAAATTGAGTTTCGTAATGTGATTCTCAATATTTCCCACTTTTTTGTTATCTCTTTAAAAAATTCAAGGCCTACTAGCTTCTTCTATGTAAATTAATCCGAGTATGTTAGAGTGAAGCATATATTTCCATAAACTTATTTATATGGTGCCATATTTATAAATAAATGGAATTTATTGTTATATGAATATTATACCAATGGTAGATACGGATTCCATATAGATAGAATATCCATAGATTACAACATTAGTTTATCTCCAAATGTATGAAAGGTCCTTTTAGACTTCCCGTCAGTTTTAGGGTGATGGGTGGTTCATAAATGTATCTTATTGTTGAGATCCATCAGAAGGAACTACCAAAATTTTGTTGTGAACCATGGTTCATGATCAGATACAGTTGACAGAGTTGCACCATAAAGTATCACTAATTCATTGATTTATATTCATGCAAGATGTTCAAGGGGTAATCCCTCCATTACTAATATGAAAATTGAAATCCTTTTAAGTAGAACCACAATGACCAAATGAATTAATCCCATTTGGAGTCTCTATATGTCTAGTGACAAAGTATATTGAAACATTTTACCACATTCACATCGGTATATGGAAAGATTCCGTTACTTTTTTAGAATGTTTTCTTTTAGACAATACCGAATTGAACACTATTAATCTTGAAAAATAGTCCACAATTTCCTATTTCATTCTATTTCATGAAAATTTTTATCTTAAATCCCTATACATCATTATACTTCCAAGGTGTAAAATAAGAAGATAGTTATGTGATTCATCTACTATTTCCCATTTCAAATCAAGTATGTGTGAACAAATAGTCTCATTCCAAACACAAACCCAACATATTCATTGTTGATATCTGTTAATGTCCCGTAATTCATGGATTTAAATCCCCATTTCAAACCCCTATCTTCAAATTGTAATTTATTTATCTTCTCTTGTAAACATCATTCATAAATCATTTGTAAAAGGATTGATATTTCCACTTTGATTAATTATTCCAATATCCACCTTTATTAAATCCATGAATATGTGATCCTTATTTAACATTATCTTGGTTAAGACTCCATGATCCTTCTTAAATAAGGCAAAAAACACCTTCTTTACATTCTTAGGGTTGTATTTTATCATGAAATAATAGTCCTAGAGTATTTGTATAAATCCACATTGACTCATTTTGAGATATTTTTCTGTGAGAATTTATTTCAATCTCCTATGATCATTATATATCTCACATATCTCACTATAGAGATAGTGTCACCATATCTTCTAAGGAAATATTATAGATTCCAATCAAGATCATGATTTGGATTTTAATATTCATGGATCTTCAATTAATTTGGTGCATAAGTAACCAATAAATTATTTTGAATTTGGATATAACTAATTATTTTGGTCCATGCATTGTTATATATTACAATTCCTTCTTTTTTATTGTAGATTAAATATCCATGCATGGACCAATATAATCTTTAGATACCTATATATTACATCACATTCCTATGAATATGTGAATTATAACCCTCTATATGTCAACGTGGTTAATGGGTTGGCTATTAAATAATATTTTTGATGAAATCATCAATAGTAACATGTTAATCAAGGGAATCTTTTAATACTGTTATATTATTTAGTGAATTTCATTATTTAGTAACATTTATATTTAAATGATAAGTACATATTACATACATAGAGCCATTATCGCTATGAAAAGAAATATATGGAACCAAATTTCACACTTTTAGAATTTACCATTCAATTATTTTCCACAAAGGGTCATGATAATGATTCTCAAATGATTTTCATGTTCCTAATTGCTTTTAGAGTGTGTTAACATATCATAAATGAACACCACTATGAAATGGTCTTGATAATCCTGGAATACGTAGTTCATCACATCCAAAAACATAAGGTATTATTATTTATCCCAAACGGAATCTATATAAACTCATAATGTCCATACCTCTTAAAAATGTAATCTTTGATATATCATCCTTATTTAACC
The DNA here is from genome assembly GCA_963277665.1 of Viscum album. Lineage (NCBI taxonomy): Eukaryota > Viridiplantae > Streptophyta > Magnoliopsida > Santalales > Viscaceae > Viscum > Viscum album. The sequence continues at coordinate 1,150,861,749 of OY728148.1, forward strand.
TTGTTCGGTGATAACCATAGTGGAGATGGTTCTTTGAAAAATATTTATCTCCTGATATTTGATCAAATAAGTCATCAAAGAATGGTATTGGATACTTATTATGTATATTAATGTCATTTATTTACTTTTATTCTATTCATCACATCATAGACCAGTAATTCGTGTTAATAAAAATGACAGGATCTCTCTAAGGTGAAACCCAAGGGTCGATGGATCTCTCATCACCCAAATACTATAGTTTTTTATTCACATCCTCTCATTCAACTAGCGATTATCAATATAGAGTCCTATATATTTTTTTCTTCTAGAATTAATTCAATAGAAAATTCAACTTCACATTCCATCATATGACTACAAAATTTGTGCGGAAAAACATCAATATATTTATTTCACAATAGGTACATCCTCCATTCTTATGTTCTCTTTTCTAATAATATGTTTCCTATTATTATATTATTTAGAGATTTTATTAAGGAGAGTTACATGATGTGGATCGGAGTTTGACACGGATAATAATTCATCACCTAAAAATATAAATAACTCTACTCCCCATTAAAAAATCATAATCAAATTCTATTGATAATGAATATTGGAATTAAATTTCAAATGATAATACATAGCCAGGTTAGAATCATACTCAACCATATGTATTATAATCATTTTTTTATGTTGATCTTTTCTATTAATCATAATGAGGATTGACTCCCAATCCCTCATTACAATAATATTTATAATGGGTGTCTTGATTGAAAAATTATTTATTAGGGTGATTGGTTATGTTTTAATATTCTATATAAATAAGAATGATATCAAAGTGTTTGATGACCAAAATTCTAAAAACGTATTATCTAGCATTGAGATTATGATCAATATACATGATATTAGATAATTATAAACATGAACTTTATCACTGGTTAATGAATATTCTTGTCCATTCCCCTATAACATTTCTGACAAATATACATTTATTGAATAGTAAGGAAAATAATTACACGTATAATAATAATGGAATTCATGATGATGTAATTAAATATCATAATATTCTTTATTGTTACTTTCAAAGCCTCAACCAAGACATCATTCATTACTTCAAGGTCAAAAATAGTATATCATTGTTTTCATTAAGACCAAAGATAAGATATCATGCTTCTATTAGGTTCGAATACACTAAATTCTCGAACCATTTGTCTAATTAGACCAACCGATGAATCGAGAGACTATATAATTATGTGCACCACCCATCACTTCTTTATGCCTAATGAATTACCATATAAAGATATGAATATATATAGCATGAATATTAAACCTAAATTCATATATATTTATAATATAATAAAAACATATGAAACTTACATACTTTTCCCCATGGTAATAGAATGGATAATAGGATCATAACACATCCATATAAAGAATTAGGATAGTAAAACAATACAAAACTTAATATTCCCTAACAAATATAATTGATAATCATAAATGAGTAATAAATAGTAATCCTTATATAATTATAATATATATTGATTATAATTATTTTTGAAATTTCCATGGAATAATGTATATCTACGGATGAATACCAAACAATAGAAACATTCAAATTCCAATGGAATGTACCCTTAATAAATGAATAAATATAAGGCAGTAGGGAAGGTTACTATCAATGTGATGGGTTATTAATAAAATTTATTAATGGAGTTAAGTAGTTTTTATTTGAAGGATATCATAAAATTTTTATGAAAATCCTTCATTATGGATTGTATATGTGTGTTAATTATCCAAATCAAATCCATCAATAGTTTCTAGGTAGGTGTACTGTCTTAGGCCAACTCATAATGCGCTGATATATTATTGATCTAACAATCAACCACAATTGATTATATTTATTACCCACTGGTTTATCTTGTATGTGTTAATATCCAGTTTATAATATCCATACATGGAAATATTATCTATGAAACTACACACTTCTACATTACGAGATCATTAGTATACCACTATAGAAAACATGGAGTTTTATAATTATTTTGGTAACTAATTAATTAAGATAATATTAGGGCTGGAAAATATTATATACGCACAAATCCATTTAAATTCGTTTATTTTATGATAAAATGTAATCCATATCACTGTATACACCATATAGGGAAACAAGTGGTGAATATAATTCATATCCCAATGAATCAAAATTGATATGGAAAATCCTTTCATTAATTACTCAATTCAACAAAAGAAGTTGAATATCCTATATAATCAAAATAAATATCTTTATAAACTAATATATAACCATATTCAAATATAAAACCCCAAATACACCTATTTTATAACCATATATTACAATTATATTTACTGATTATTTTTTACAAACAAACTCGAGTCTTAGAAAACATTGATTGTTTATTTTGTAAAAGTATCATGTTGATGGAGTTGATTCTTACTTATTGGTTCAAATTAAATCAATACCATATTATCCAAGATACTATGATTTTTTATTTTAAATGATTCATCATATACTATTTTCATTTGGGTAATGATAAAGGAATGGTTTGTGAAAATGGAAATTTTGATGAACTAGTTTGGTCATGTTTAAGGATCGAAATGTGATAGATTAAAAATTTTATTACCTATATTTGAAACCATTCAAAAAGAATTAAAATATATTAAAGACAGTATTATTACATAATATTATAATTATATAATATTATGTAATCATTCATGAAATAAATATTATTACATGTTCTTATAAGGGTAAAACTAGTTCAATTATAAGTGTGTTATAAGGATTAAATAAGTATGGAATCTTCATTATATAATGTTTATATAAATTATAAAGAAACATAATAACGTCAAAAAGTTCATCTAACATAAATTAATTAAATATTAAAACTGATTATGAAGTTTAATGATTAATAATAAAATTCATTATTCATAGAGATGGTAGTATGCACGTTCGCATGACTAACATTTATATTTCTTAATGAATGGGGTAAAATACGGTATGTGATAAATTATAATTTATTAATAAAAATTACAAAAATTTCAAAATATTTAATAATCAAATCCATACTTTTTTATAACCCTCCTATGTGGTGATAATAAAGAAACATATCACCTCGTGGTGGCAGTAGTCACATATACACACAATCGATATTATTTTTTCCCCTAAGTGGATCAAAAGGATAGATTAATTTTTATAAATTAATATAATGAAATAAAAATATATTAATAATACTTATATAATTATATTATGGTTGAAATATAAAAATAAAAATGATTGATATTAAGAAGAAAATGTTATGGATTATGAAATACTCATTTTGAGAAATCAATATTTCTCTTGGAAATATCTATGGAAATGGAGAACTTAATAAATATAATGGATTCCAGTGATTATAAAAATTAGATAATTTTATATTATTATCAAATTTTTTCATTTTTTGAATGAAATTATGATGGATTTCTGTATAATTAAGTGGTGGAATTGGTCCCCTTTTCTAATTGAAGAGAATTTAATTTTTGTAAATGTGTGATACTTTTTCAATGATGGGATTAGTCTATTTATAGATCATGGGATACGAAGTGAGAAATAATGAATTTTTTTGTGAAATAAGGTCAATAAATCATCTACCATTCATTTTTTACATTTTGTAAACTTATCTCAATCCATTTAATCATTGATTACTCACTTTCACTATGTTTTGTTTTTACCTTTGTTTTTAATTATCAACTATGTAGTTTGGTTTAAATAGATAAAAATAAAATGGGTCTCATTAAATAATTTGTACCTAATGATTCTAAATATGAGATAAATTTTATCAGACCATACTTATATGTGTAATAGAAATTAATTTTAACATTAGTGCATCTCATACATAAAAACCTATTTTTTAATATGTTATATTTTTAAGCTAAAAAATTATGTGTTTGATGAAATTATAAATATTAAAGATATTCATAATATAAATTTAATTATTATAATATTTATTTGGTTTTAATAGTATCAAAATAACAATTTTTTCATATATTATATTAAATAAAAAAAACTAAAAATAGTTTCTATTATATGAAAATATTACTATTTCTTATAAAATAAAAATTATAGGTTTTATAAATTCATAATAGTATTTTATTAAAATATATAATATTACTCATTAAATTACAATTTATCATGGAAATTAATGTATAATACTTTTTTATACATAATTTTTGGTATATTCATAAACACTATGGTTTTAATTCAGAATTCTCTTTTCCCTATTCAAATATAAATCAATTATTTTAGAAAATTTTTAAAAAACTCACCATAAGATAATTATATCACTGTGATATTGAAAATTGTATTCATTTTATCCATTATAAATTAAATGTTTTATATATTTGTCTAATAAATATGAATAAAGGTTTCATCTTTTGTGATAGAGAGTGTATTGTAGGATAATTTTCATGATATAGTGTTTATCATCTCCAATTGGGTCTCGGGTATTAAAAAATTGTACTATTTAGAGCTTGAAAATGGTATAATTATAGAGGGATGTGTATGTCTATCATTTGGTATGTTACATTATGTGAGTTTTGATAGAGGTTGTTATAGTTTATTTTTCAATTTTTATTCAATGTGTATACTGGCCAATGTGTTACTTGTTAATATATAAAGATTCCATATTTTTTTGTATTTATACTTAATATTGTTTTTATGAACTTGTATATATTTTAAAATATTTTTTATAGAATATGGTATCCCTTATGTCTCCATTTAAACCAACATGAGTTTTTGGTACATCCAATATATGGACCGGTCATGTTAAATTGTTAGTATATTTCAGCATGTCCCTTTAAATTTATTTTGATTGCATAGTCTTTACATGAATATTTAGAACTTCCCTAATAGTCTGTGGCCTCTATAATATTGGAAGGAATTCCTAAGGCCATGTGAGAAACCCTTCCCCGGTGTTGTTTAGGTGATCCAAGTTGAGGCATTAGAATTTGGTTAATATATTTCATAATGGTAAGTGGATATTTTTACATCACACATTGGTAATGTTTTAAATTTTAAGACTCAACACATTCTCTTTCCAAAATTGGTTAGATTCAGATGGCATAGAGAGCAGCTAAATGTTTTAATGGTGTTATTTATTTCATTTATTTACAAATTCCATTACACATAGTACATTCTTGTTCATTTATACCAGTCATTATTAGGGGAAATATTTCTAGTATCCTTCTATGTTTTGATACCACACACTACACACACACCTTTGTTGATATATAAACCATATGTTTTACTGTAGGTTCTGGTAAAGGGACATGGTACATCTAGATGAGATTAAGACACTAATTGAGGATATATAAATTTGTTTGTGGTGATACAATTGACTACATATGGATATATATATATATATATTTCATTTAATTTAATTTGTTCCCTCAATTATTTATATATGATAAACCTTTTAAAAGATCATTATTGTGATATTTTTATGAATGAAATAAATTAATTTCATCCATCATTACATGTTTCTTTCCTCTTGATATTGAATGTCTTCTTCTATAAAACTGTTAGCACACAATAATTTATTGTAGTTATGGATGTTATGTTATTCACCAATTAATACATATAATAATATATATGTTATAGTCTCCCCACATGGTTTAAAAAACCATCACTACTATTTAGTAGCCTATGGAATAAGGGAAGACATTCTCTACGGTGTCATGGAACATAGACTTGGTTTTTGGGTGATATTACCTCAGTGAAAAGATCTCAAAGTGTTAGAAAATATTTTTTTATTATGTGACTATATGGGATATGGTATACAGTTATAATACTATGAGTTTTGTGTTTCATATATGACCCTAAAGGCTTGGTGTTTTTTTTCATTTAGTGTGTTCTATGGGAAAGGTTACCCTCTATATATGGAAGCCAATACCATCATCAACAATCATGAATTATCCTACTTAAAATCATTTTTTGGTTGTGGTGAATATCAACTTTATTGTTATATGTTACTCCCAAAAAATTCATTAACATCACTCCATAGAATATCTGGTACATGATTTGTATATGAAATCCACTTATCCTGAGAAGTATTGACCTTCTCTATTCATGGTGTTAAGGTAATAGTGTTACTGATTTTCTTGCTTCAAGAGCTACCCAAGAGATTCAACCTCGTCACTCTTCATGAAAATAAGTACCATCCCTATGGATGTGTTATTCTTATTATCAGGGATGCTCATAGGTTACACTACTGTAAGCCCCATTGAACTATGGAGTCCCCCCTGTCCGTATACCCTCTCCCAAACTTTTATAAAATTATTTTATCTTATTTAAACCCAAATATGTACCCGAATTTCACAAATTTTGGTTGAAATCAATGTTTCTAGGGAGTTGTTATTGGAATTATTTCTTTCTTATATTTTTTCATGTTTATTTTTCATTTTATAATGTTTTTGATTATTGATTTGTGCTTTTACTCTTGGCACGGGGGATAAATATGTGTGAAATTTTGTTAGATATTAGGAATATAAGTTTAAATCACATGTTCATTCTTATATGTGACTATGAGACTGATTCCAATGAAATAAAATATTATCTAGATATTTCATTTGTTGAAAAGATTACTTATATAGTGTGTTCTTAGATATCTTCTTTGTGGTTCTCTGCATATCATAACCATGTAGTGAATATTTTCATGATTAAAATCACATTATAGTGATATCATCAAGATAGACATTGTTGTCGATGATGATAAACATTGAGTTGGTGGTATGGGAATGAGGATTCCTGATATGATAAAATCACTATATGGGGTAATAGAACATGAGATTCATTGTGATATATGGTATTGAATAAAGAAAAATAATCCATGTGATGTTGCCTACTGTGGCGTATTTTCCATATATTAAAAGATAAGGAATGTTAATGATGATACATGAGTTATGATAGTGTTGACTCTACAGTTTTTTCATAGGATTAGGTTACATTTCCTATGATGCATTGGATACAATTTAAAATATAATGGTATCCTAGAAGTAAGTGTTAAACCCCATTAAGTGGGTATTTTTGGATATGGTAATCAAGGCTTGATAATTTTTTTGATGGAATGACACATGAGTGACCTGAGGAAATGTGATTTTGTTTTCATATATATTCGTTGTTAATGTATTGAGAATTAAATCATAGTATGGGATTTATGTGACTAATGCATCTTGATTTCTTATGATGTAGATTCACTCAATCAGTGATATAAGATACATAATTTAATGATTTGAAATTATTTAGGGCACCACCAGTGTGTATTCCTTTATTAAAATGGGTTTCAATTGACACTAGAGGATGTTATAAACTATTTTTAGTGTAAATATAAAATTTCTCACTTATCATAGGGATATGTGAGTGAGAGTTTTTGTAACATGTGTGGTATTAAGGGATTGTATATCCTAAACTCCTGTATAAAATAGTGAGCATAGTGATTACTGATTCCTGAACACAATTGAATAAAATATAATACTTATTGTTTTTAGGATAAGGGGAAATCTCAAGGAATGTGATATCATTCATGAATTTTTAAATTCCCCAATTTTGTGGTGCAAGGTGATTCAATTTAAATGGAATTCAATTAGTGATAAAAAAATTTCTGTTATTATATATGGTTAATATTTTTGATACAACATAAATTTGTTGAGAAATGTATATAGAAATTAATATTTTAAATGATATCACACTTTTATGATACAAAGTGAATCTCTTGGAAATAAATGGTATAAAATTTTCACTAGGAACTGATGGATTATAGTATGGATGATGAGGGGGATTTGGTTACCATAGTGTAGTTATGAAATGACTAAGTGGTTATGAAAATTATAGGAATGATAAATTGTTCTCTTTTTTTGAGTTCTGAGCAGTTAGATTTTGATGAATGAGACACATAATAGGATGAAAATGGGATTCAATAGAACATCTATAGGAAAACCGACCATTGTGATTAGTAATGAATTAATAAATGATCAATTACAATGAGTTATAAACCTATGAATTTGGGAGCTTATAGTTGGAAAATTTAGATTTTATAAGTAATTGGCATCTGAGATTCATGTGGCAGTAAGTGAGACAATTAGACTTGGATTTTATCTATTAGACTCTGATATTATGATGGTAGATCATTGTTGGTATCAGATAGCATTCATGTAGAGAACCATCATATCTATATACCCTTGGGTGAGGCACATGGGATAGGTCAATTCAAATAAAAATGTATTATGTGTATCATAATTCAAATAATAATATAGTATGGGAAGGTTAATGCTACTATAACAAGGATATAAGAAATCATACGGTGTGGACTACACTATTGAGGGATCAAGGAAATGGTCTATCATTTTGAGTGTGTGATTGGTATTCTTCATGGATAAAATGTACGACATTCAGTGGCCTATTTTTTAGGTTTTATAAGAATCTTTGATCAATGTGACTATCTTATGTTCGTTTTGATGAACAACCTTGGTTTGGGTATTATTGTAATGCACAATCAAGGTTAATAGATTTGGTAATTAGTGTGGTGTGGAGTTCATGATGTTGATTTGTTTAGAAAATATTGTATTATTTTGGGTAACATCAACAATTTTTTAGGGGATAAATTATTCCTTGGATGAATCGAGTCTTCAAGAAGATGATAGGTTATGGGTTTATAAGTTCTCGATGATATTCAGGTGGAGTTTCAAGTTAGAAGAAGTTGTGTGCTAACTAATGACTTCATCTATTATTGTACGTAATTGATAATTATAATCATGATTAATTTAATTAGGATTGGGAAGATATAATATATACAATGGATTTATTTTCACTATAATGTACTGAGTGTCATATTTTAAATGTATTTGGTGATATGTAATAGTAACAATAGTGTTCTACGTGTGATTGGGTATGGTGACTATGGAATTGGTCAACAATATTATATAAAGAATTAGAAACAAAATTGATATAACATGGTTAGGGGAATATATATAATAAATGGTTTTTCTAGTTTTTTTTCATAAACCCTATGTCACTAGGATTTCTATGGTTAGTTACAAGTATCATATCAGAATGATTGATGTAGCTCATGATGGGATACCTGAGTAGTTTTATCAATGATATGAATATTTGTGGTGGGGATTTCATAATGACTTCATTTTTCATTGATCAATGGAATAATTAAATTAATAAACTCATAGTGGAACTAAAGATTTGATAATTTTGAAATTAGGAATTTCAATTTGAAATTTGAGTTGTGTACTTGTTCTCATGATCAATGTAAAGAATTGGAGTTGGAGATTTGGGTAGAAAAAAATCAAAAGATGATTTAAGATTGTTAACTTGATTAAATGTTTAAATAGGGTTTTTTGTGGCAAACAACTACCTAATATTATTACACAAGGTTTTTGGGGTGGAAACCAAAAAGGGTGTACTTGTTTTAAACACTATGAACCTTGTGGGTCATTGGTTAGAAGGTGTAGGTGGACCAGATTCTTGATAATCCATTTAGACAGTTTTTCATATGTATAATTATTTATAAGTAATATTAACAATTAAATTCTAACAAAGTTCATATCCTCTCATGTTCAAAATTAGAGGGTAAACATATGCATCCTCCTCCATTATCCCCTTAGATTCCCCCATCAATCTATATATCTTTGGTATTAATTTGAAAGAATATTCTGGTATTCACACCGCTTAATTCCCTTCCCGAAAATCAAACCCAATATTTCTAATATTATTTATTTACATTAAATAATTCATTTAAAATTTTGTTAGAGTATATTTTAATTTTATATTTATGATGGTTCTATTATTGGTAGATACTAGTGGAGACCAGGAGAGGAAGATTTAAACCATTTTGGTGCCATTTCATAAGACGAAATTTGATACATTAGTTGTTCTTGGTTTTTCCAATATGTTGGTAGAGAATTGATGAATTATAGGTTTTTTTAAATTGTGAATTACTATGTCCATTATTTTATATTTATTGGGAATGTTGGTCACACCCTTTTATTTATGATTAATCATTTATGTGATGTTTGATGTGTTTCTACCAAGATTATTCATAATTTAATGATTATATAATAAACTGGACTTAATATATATTTTTATAGTTAATTTATATCAATATTAAAATATAATTTTGTGATCATGGTATTTTAAATTTCTAGTATAATCATGAATATATTGTTGACTTTGCCTAAAAAAAGTTGAAACTTTGATATATGGATGGTGGTAGACAATATTACTATTTTAAATGAAATTCACATTTATTATAAGTTGTTAATGTAGGGGTTAGAAGGTTTTATCAACATAAAAATTAGCTAAGCTAATTAATATGGTTAGAGAAGAATTTTATGACCTAGTGGAGTCAGGTGGATGATCTCACATGTCTTCAACTGTACAATTATTACTCCTCATCCCTATTTTAGGTGTTCAACATGCGCTATATACTTTTGGGATCATTTTTGGTTATTCGTATTTGGGTAATGGAATGAATATATTATTTAGTCTGGTATAGAGTTTTTTCATGCACCATGGGGTGTGATAGGTTATGAGTGAGCATGAAAAATGGGTTTTTCTGGAAACTGAATAGCAATTCAGTTATCTTGAAAGGATAAATGAGGGTTGTTTTTAGGTTATTGGAAATATAAACATTTTCGTAAAAAATTAGAAAAGGGAAATTGATATAAATTTTGTATTGATAATTGAAAATAATAAAACACATATCCATATGGTTAGTGAACATGATAAATAATAGAGGTCTATTGTAAATTTCACCAAATAAAGTGTGGCCTATAACAAGGAATGGATTGGATGGTGTAAATCCCTTTGATCATTCATGAGTAGTGAGTAAAACATACCATGGGGTTGGGTAACATATAGTGTGTATTATCATTAATGTAGTTAATTCATCTGGGAACGGCAAACCTTAGGTATGAATGAAAGCATTGGTTTATCTATTTAAAAAATTATGCAAGGAAACATGCTTCCCACCGGTGAAATGAGAGACGACGCTAGTGATAGGATGATTTTTCCACCAACACTAAAATGATACCACATCCAATATGGGATATAACAAATTTATAGGTGATATAGTGATACTATATTTCTCTAGGATGGAAGTTCTACAGCCATGCTCTATATTATGGGGCTTTGGAATTATACATTATATTAATCTATACATTTGACCTGAAAAATTCTATTGTACATAATTACAATTCATGGATGACATGGGAATGGGATTTGAAACTGATATAATTTACACTAGACTTGTAAAGAGGATGTGATATTATTTTGGTCCATTTTTTATTGTATTTAAAGTATTTTTCTCTATGTAAACTAATCTCTAAAAAAAATACAGATATGATACTATGTTTATTCATTAATAATCATAATTAAGGGATGTGATGTTATTCCTATTAATTTATATTATGGATATAGGATGGGTTGATATTCATATCATTTTTAATCTAGGTATTAGGATTAGATTATATGCAAATCAATTAATTTATATTAGTATAGCTTAGAATCAATATAAAAATTTTTATAGTTCTTGGGTAAATGTTATAATATATACATATCATGATATTTAATTTTTATACTAGTTGGGTGTAATCCCTATTTGGTCTCTTGTATGATTTTGAGGTATGGTTTAGTATCATTCATGTATTGGGATATAGTCAATTATGGGGTGTGAGATATTACGTTAACTCAGTGTTCATAAAAAATATTATAGATTGGTTATGGATTATTCCATCCAATCCCTTGGGGTCAATGTATTTTCTTCTAGTCGCTGTAAATTGTTCCATTCCACATTGGGTATATGTGAATTTATTAGAATCAACACTTACACTGGAAAAAGTTAGTACAGATGAACAATTAGGTTATATTTTTTACCTCCTAACATTTCAATATATGCCGTACATGTAATTTTATAATAACTTCAATTTCACTCTCTAAATTCGTAGATATATATGGTGGTAATTATTAAGGTCATCATTTGTAGTGACCTACTATGTAATATGCTGACACCATGTATGAGAACCATGGTGGATGTACAAAGCATATAATTGATAAGATCATTTAGAAGCTGGCTTAAGTATATGTGGTGGTGTTGAAAGAGATCATTGAGGATATATAAAGCATTCCAATGTGAAACCATGTACTCTATATGGAAATATATAATGATTAATTTTAGTTTTTTTTATATTTAACATGATATTACTATTATGGACATTTTTTTGATGTATAACAATTTTACCTCTAATAGTATCATTTGTTATATAATGGTGTATAATTATTTATATTTTTTTACTTACATTGAATGAAAAATATTTTACTATTAATAATTCTAGTTTAAAAAATTGATGTGTTTTTTTATGATCATATGATATTCCATACAGTGAAAAATAACCCTATTTGAATGCCTGATCTATCATCATCAGATCAATATTAAATTAAGAACATGAAACAAAAAACATAAAACTTCAATCACAATCTTCTCTATCTCTATTAATTATGATGGATTACGGTTTATAGTGATCACCATGTTATAAAAAATAGAAAATCACATGGCTGGTGATATTCATTGGTCACTAGAATCCTCCTACACTAAAGAAAACCTGGTGAACTCCAAAGGATCCCTAACACCTTCCCTAAAGAATAACTATAGATAACCATATTTATCCTTCATTTAATAATGGAATATAATCATTGGCTTCCAACACCTGATATTTTTCACGTGTTACCCATAAAGCATTCCTAATAGGGTATAATAAGTTAATGTTTTCAATTGATTATTATATATTCATAAGGCCCTATAAGAATCATCAATGTGATCCGTTACCCAAGGAATTTAGGAAAAAACGGGATAGTAACCATACACCCAAATTGTAATCCCTTGTCCCACTATATTAGAGGTAATTTAATCCCTTAAACAATATCAATAAATCATAGCATATGATATGTTGCACATGAATATCGAGATATATGATATAGATCAATCATAAAATATGACTATCCTATTTTTGGATTATATCTATATATATCATACTTTCAAAGAAAACTCATGAGTACTTTATATAAAGCCTCATAGATCTTTTTGAATACATATAAATCTTATGGATATAGTTTATAAAACACTACAAATTTTTGAGTTGTCACACTATCTAAAATGTGATCCTTGTTCTAAGGGATAACTATGTGACCCTACTAGAACTTTTATAATTGAAATAAAATGTGAAGCCATAATTTCATAGATGTAAGAAAATATCATATTTAAAAAAACATAACATTAAATCATGATATATCAGTGTTTGATGTGATCTTAATCAAACATTATCATATCACTACATGAACATGTCCACCACAAGATATATCTTATATACTCAATTTATACATATATGATCAATTTTAATATGAAAATAAGTGACCAATAGACATGAAAAAGTCAATATAGTGTAGGATAACCCATACATTCATGATTCTAAGAAACCAACTAAATAGATTGAATAAATACATTAAATTTCATTCATTCTAGTAGTGGATAACATCACATGAAACTCAACTAAAAATTGGCTTGTATTTTATTATTATAAAGAAAAAAAATCACATATGCATTTTCTTATCATATAAATTGAAAAATTCTGATATTTATTAATCATCTAAAAACAACACAATCAGCAATACACCCAACCAACTCTAGATCTACTAAGCCTTTAGGATTTTATAAGAAAACCATATATGTTTGAAGGTTCTTATGATACGTATCATTCTAAATTTGGTCATTGGGATTCCTATTACGAAACATACCTATGCATATCAATCACCATGTTACATTCCATGTGATATAATCTAGTGGTTTAGTCTAAATAAAGTGTCTTGACTTATTATCTCATGAGTATATTCTTATTATATCACATAAAACTAATTTTATTACATATAAGATTCTAGTAATAATGATCCTAACATATAGTCACAAACCATAATACCTTATGATGATTGTCAATTAGGGACAATAAAATTTTTGAATTTTATGGGTATTATAATTCTAGTGTTTATATAATACAAATGAAACACACACAAATAAATGATAAATTGATACTACCATTATTATAAAACAGTGACATATTTATAAAAATACATCAATATATCATATATCTCATACCAATAGATTCAACATGTCCCTAATATTTTTGTTATGATGAAGGTTTTTTCAAATAATGTGCTACATATTTATCTATATCATCCTAGTAGACCTCTACAATTTCCCTCTCAAAGTTCTATTGAAAGTGATGATACTTGTAAATGGTGTGTCTGGTCCTTAGATGAGATTAGGATTTCTTGTCCTAAAAAATAGATACATTTTTTTATTTTAAATCTAAAATTATCCATAAATTATGAGAACCAACACATGTTCAGTGGTAAACTTCAATATCCAAATAGTTTCCTTCACAACAACTGACGTACTGATGTACATTAACTCTATTTTTCAATCCACTAGAGTGTATTATTTATTAGACATAAAACTAATAATAAGAAATTTTATAAAAAATAATTAATCCGGTATATGATCCTATATTATTTTTTTCATATTACAAAAAATAAAATCATTATCACCCCCTATAATAAGCTCATCCTCTCCTCCAAATACTGGGAATATTTCGATAATTATTCTTATGGGCATAAAAATATTACTGACAGTTATCCAACGACTCTCACTAGTATAATATTTTTGTCTACCTATTATAATCAAAGGATAAGTGACATTATGATGATTATATGAAATGGAATACCTGATAAATCTTATGTAAATGAATCTTATCAATAATTTTATACCCTTTTTTATAATTTAAAATCCTTCTCTAATTTATTCCATAAAATATATTTAAAAAACTATTTTTCAGTTCTCCTACTAAAATATTTTGGAACATTATCGATCTTTTTTTTTGAATAACTCCAAATATCCTCATTGATATATCTCTATATATATTCACACCCAATATATGGGCGTCCTCGCCCATGAATTTCATTGAGAATCATTTTCTCAATGACACCTTTATATATTTTAGACATTGTTTTTATTGAAATAATTTTTTCCAAATATAATATTTGAAATACCCTTAAAACCCCACTAATACACTTGAATACACTAGATTAATCAACATTCTGGATGAAATAAAACACTTTTATTTCATTATTAATCATTATATTCCACCATTTTTAATCATTATTTAATCCAAAAATGGACTTTTCGAATTTGAAAAAATTACAAACCTCATTTAGAACTTCAAAACCATTGGGTTATATCATATAAATTTCATTGAATAAATTTCTAATAACAAAATAATTGTTTTAATTAATTTTTAATATTTCTTAAAAATAATGATTTTATATATTTACAAATATTCAAATAAACATTATAATCATAACTTGTGAAAAGGCTCCTTCAATTTCAATACCTTGAATTTTTTATAACCCTTTTACATCCAGGAGATCATTATATGTGGGAACTCTACCATCTATTATATTTTTCATTAAAAACACCCATGTGGACCCTATGTGTCTCATCGCTTTAGTTTCATCCACCAAGTTCTAAACATGTTTTGGGTATGTAGATTCCATCTCAGATTTTATGGAATTTAGAAATTTTTTGGAATGATAACTCCGAATTGAATTTTATTATATAATAGATTCATTATATATGAACATAATTTCATCACCAATTTCTATATTAAATACATATTCCTCAATGTCCTAATGAATCCTACTAGACCATGGAGGTTATTTTTTAACTTCTGTCAATACTTCATCCAAAATTCATTGTAGAACCCTCTAAAAATACATCTCCGAAACACTTACTTTTTATTATTCTTGATCATCTAAAAGTTTACCTTTACCAACACACACATTTAAATTTATGTGTTTTTTTCAAAGAAAAACTGTGTCTCTGGCCACAAAAAAATTATTTATTGTTAATATATAAATAATATAACATTTTCTTTTAGATAACAACAAAGTCAAGAAAATTCAGATTTATGGTTTATTTTCTCAAAAATCAAATGATATATATATGATTTACATACCATCCATTCAAGAGATATTATGATGTCTCATAGACCATATCTCATATGGTTTAATTATTAATACATTAGATGGAATGTGGTTAAGTACAAATGTACTTGTTTTAAGATCTTATACCTAGAATGAAATATGATGGTCACACTAACCAATCATCAATTGAACCATGACAAATAGGATTGGATTCCTCTTGTCAAACATGAAATTAAAATATTAATCTCTACGAGGATTGAAGTTTGAAATGATTAAACAATATAATAGATTATAAGTTATTTATTTTCAAAAAAGTTAAAAACATGATCATATTGGTTAATCTTATTTATTTTTTTCAAGTTGATTGTAATATTTTTTTAAATCCCCTCAAAAGTTTCAACAGTTTCTTGATTATCAATGATGAAAATCACATAATATTTATATGTATGGTAATAAAAAAATGAATTTCATAAAACCACCCCTTATATAAGTAATCATTGGTCCACATACAACACTATGTACAAGATCAAATAGTCCACTATCTCTTAAATTTTTTTCAAGTTGATTCAGTAATACCTCATAATAAACAATAATAACATGATTCAAATGAATCAAAGTATAATTAATTTAACAATCCATATCTTTGGAGTCTTAGAATGTATATATAATTTATCTATATAATGAAATAACTAAAAGTAATTTGGGGTTAGATTTGACATTTAACTTCATATTCATAATACTATAAATAGGATTATTAATGTCCATAATATATAAAAAATCTGAATTTTCCAAATTCCATAAAACATTGTATTCATATATATAGAATAACATACATTCTTAACAATGAATGAAAATAGCAGCATCTCGAAATAAATTACAAAAAATCACATTTTATTTTAAGGAATGATCATAAGAACATTTTCTAATTCTAAAACTAATCCACAATGTTAACATAGATCATATGTCATTAATTTAAATACAACAAAATTTACTCCATATATAATAAATAAATCTAATATGCCATTCTATAATTATTTCTTAAATTTGACTAATTGTTTGTCATCATAAATTTTTTACTCAAGGCCAGTATTCAAAACTAATTAGTCATTGTTTGAGAAATGGATTTCTAGAAAATTTACATTCAAGATATCAGAAAGCTTTTCTTTAGGAATGATTCTAAATATTTGATAATAATTAAGAATTTATTTAATAGTCCGTGATTATAATGTATCTCAAAATAATAATCATAATTTATTCCATAATCTACAATAATGACATATATATGGGTGACTATCATGTTTTAAATCATATCGTCAATTATTTTAATGAAAGTACTCCCCCTAAAATAATGTCACCACACACCATTGCCTTTAGTGGGAACCAAACCATATTATGCTATCAGATGACCACTCATGGGAATAAGCCTCATCAATTTAGCTATTTAAGTAGGTATTTATTCCTATAATAACACATATTACTATAAATTATTTTAGTGGAAAAGTCTATACCTATATTAATACTATGCGATACTCAAATATTTTCCTTTAGTATCATAACTCTTATGGTTTCCCAAATTAATTTCACCCAAAACTCATAGTGAGATATGGTTAACAAATATTCAAGGTCAACCACATCCACCATGCCTTAAAAGGGATAATAAATGGGATCATTGCCTTTTCATAAACCTACCTATTTGGATAATCCCGGTAGCTACATTCATTTTTTAACTGAAACTCACTCTTAGTATATATATGTGGTATTTATTGAAGTATCACCATTTAATATAAATCATATGGATATTAAAAATATAAATATTAAATCCCAGAAAATTATTGTTATCTCACACTTTATGCCATTATGTATTCATGATTCTAATGTTTTAATTTTAGAGTCCCATATTTTATCCACCATATTAATATTTTCAAAAAATATTAATGTATAACTCTTTACAAAACCCACAATTTTTGTTACTCACCATAAAATCGAATCATAGAAATTTTTTCACATGTTAAAATAATTATCATAAATATGGTATATGAAAATATATTCATGTAATGGTTTAGAACAATATAGAATTAACATTCCCAACTTTAGTATTCTTGGATCCATAGATTAGAAACCACAAATTTTCTAGAAAAGGCATAATCATTTAGGTCGGTTAGAATTATAACCTATAGTACCTCCACTAATTTAATCATTACATAAGAAAGATTGAAATTTAATCATAACTTCTGAACATAATATATGTAAACTATATGAAACACCTTAATTCAGGGTAATAACATAAATAAAAAACTAAATTCAAAGTAAATGAAAACAAAACATTTTGATTTCATGCTTAAAAGTGAATGAATATTTTATAAAAGAAATATATAAAAGAAATTTAAGAATATATAATATTCATATCATATAAACACTTTAAATTCAATAATATAAAAAAATGTTTTTTTTATTTTCCAAAAAATTATATATTAACATGAAAATTTCATATTTAATTTTTTCATGAAAATATTTCATTTAGAGTGATTTCCCTCAAGGTTTATATAAATTTTAAATATAATAATCATTTTTTGTAACATATTATTTTTCTTTATTTTTTTCATATAGTGTAATTAACGATATTTTGTGTCACTAATCAAAAATTAGAAATTATTTAAATCAGAACTATTAATTAGTAGTGTCACGTGTGGGGCATGATTAATATTATAAATGTCACCAACATTTCATATTTAGAAAATAAAATCAATTTTCATTTCATAGAAAATACTAATTTTTATAAAAGTATTGGGTTACAAATAAGAGTTAACATTATCACAAGTTGTTTATCTCTTGAAGACACACTAGTTGAAAACTGTGATACATGATATATCATCTTTCTTGTATGATACCATGTTATATGTAACAAAAAATTTATGTCAGGACCTATGATAACACTTATAAAAACATAAAACACATAGTAATATTGCATGATTTAATAAACCAAACAATATGACAGAAATATTCATACCTAGTGACTAATAATGATAGAACATAACACCTTATAATTTCCTATTTTGTAAATCTAGGAGAACTTACCCAATATCTGATATTCAAGCATATTATATTTTATGTTATAATATCTCCTCATGTTTTTTATTATATTCATGTTCATGATGAAATCAGTAGAAAAAAACTTTTATTTGAACATTAACAATTCTCATATACCACTAATTGTATTTATTGGATCATATCCTGATCAACATATATAATGAAACAAATTTAATGGTCTAATATATCATAATTGTATGAATAAAAAATGGAAATTATGAATCATACATAGGTTTATCTTAAGTGGAGTGTGCTTCATCTATATCAATCTAAATGAAATATGTTTCATAGTGATCCCAAAGAGATAGATAATGAGATCTTGCCTCTATACAAATGTATACCTACCGCTAGAATCCTTGTACTCAATTTGAGGACCTAGTGAACTCTAATGATGTGATATCACCATAATTTATAAATAAAAATAGATAATAATATTGGAATATGTCTTTTAATATATCTTCAAAGTTTCTAAAATCTAAAACCATAGGATACCCTTACATTATATAGGCTTCATTAATTTATTAAAAAAATTTAATCATCATTTTCCAACAAATATAATCAAACATGCATTACACATGAGGAATGAATATTGGATTATAATAGTTTATACATTTTAAAAAAATATATTTCTAAATCCATAAAAAATAATCCAAATTAATCATAATAAATGAAAACCACAACCATAACAAGGAAGTAATGATGAACCCATGTCATAATCCTACCATACACAATTTTAGAATCAATTACATGCTTTATATAATATAATTGAATAATATCCTACTATATTCATTATATGAATATATACGAATATGATCATGATAAATCATAAAATATGAATGACCAATTTTTAGTACATTCCAATAGTTTTTATGTTATTTACCTATTAATACAGGGAATGACACTAAGGGTGTAGTCACACAATGTGGCTCATCACACCATCACAAATAGTAGGTCGGAATTGGAATGTTTGTGGAGGTGCAGTTGAGGTGACCCTACAATTGAGCTGTTACATTAGGTTTTTACTAATTTAACTTATGGTATAAAGACATAATCATTAAAATAAATACTAAGGCTCTATTCTAGCACATTTCCACATAAGAATGAGTTATCATAAGTATATTAAACTTCAAGAATATTCATATACCAGAAATAATTGATTTTTAAAATAATATAACCATAAATAATTCTCATAATTATCGATTGAAAGTTCCTCGAAACATTTATAAAATTATATAATCAATAAAAACAATAACATGAACATATCATAATAACATTACCCTATAGTACCCAACATCATAGCCATTATCTAATTTCCCCTATCATGCCTAGTATGCCACATATCCAAATATACCAATTCCGTTATCCACTTGTAATTATATAACATGAATGTTATGAACCTCATATATTATTCAAATTATTTATATCATTTAGATCACTGGGATAGATCTCAACACACACTAATCATCTCTCAAATGACAAAATAACCTCAAAATCTAACTTCCCACTCTCATGTCCTGTGGTTAAAAAAATTGAAACATGTCTTAATAGTCATTAATATCCTAACCCAAATATGATATCTCACTAATTATCAATATAACACCCTTATTCTCTACCATAAATCCAAATTAATCCCACAATTAACCTCTTATTTATTGATTTAGATCACATAGTGTATCTTTAATAATTTCCTTATAAAAAACCCTAAAGAAAACCAATATAGAAGAGGTCGAACTAGTATTGTAACCTTTAGAAAATAATTGTATGCTTTTTCAATGACTTATATGCCCTATCACGATAATCTTAACCCAATTTCATAGGTCACCCCTCCTATTGAATATAATTCCAAAAGGGTTACATAAGAAAACCACTCACCTTGATCACATGTCACCCTAAAGTATATGCACCCTAAACTATATACACTCTAAAGGTAATACTATGGGTTTCTAATACATGAATATTCCTCTAAAAAATGGATTATAGATGAAATGCATATATAAAGAGTATGAAATTAATATGAACTTTCTATCATAACATCATCCCATGTTTAAACCATGCACATTCTATCCACCCATGATATTAGCGAGCCCATTTTTCTGTTAAATGATAATTCATCATATATAAAAAAATTATAATGATTTTTATAATACAACATAATATCATATAAAATAAATGAGGACTATAATATTTCCAAAATTAAAATAATACACATGGAAACAACTCTTGACATATTTACAATCCACATATGAATAAAATAGACAATTTCCTATTACAATTCATAATGTTTTTTCTTCTAAAACTATATAAATTAAAATAATTATATTATAATTATATTTTATCAAAACAATAGATATCTAATGGTATTAATGAATCTTTTTTTCCCTCACATATCCATTATATACAAAACCCACCTTATTTTTAGTAGATTTCACCATACACTTTCGACCACCAAAAAATCCCTAACACATTTTTCCCAAAATATTTTGAGAGTTATAACAGGTTAAAATGATAATAAAGGAAGATAATTAAACTAATTTAATTAAACATTTCCTAATCCATTGATAATGAGGATTTAAGGGGAGGAAAGGGAGGGAAAATTTAAAAGATATCCTCTTTCTTCGGAAAGCTAAATCATAATAAAATCAAAGGGGCACTAAATTAAATCCCATAAAATAAAAAAACAATTGAATTTTTTGTGAGGTTTTTGGATAATAACCACACTCTTGATAGAACCCCATTATAATTATGGTGCCCCATTGGGTTCCTAATGTCTTTGGTAGTGTAGAATTGAACCTACCATCACTATCGGTCTTTAAATGGGCACCCACATTCGACCTGATGGGATTTCACATAAATAAAAAACTTATATCATACATTTTATAAAATTCATAGATTACATTTATTTTACAAAATATTTCCCTTACAAAAAAACTATCATTTTAATACTCAAAAAAACTAAAAAATACTACTATAATTTTTTTACAAAAAAATATCCAAAATTCCATTATATTGGGTTTTCAATATTTTTGGAGTACCACTAATAAATATTAGTATGGGTTTTATATCTTCTACCTATTTATACTCACTATTTTGATAATAATGGGTAATATATAATTGAAATCATTCATATTATATTTCACAATAAAATGTATATTTATTTATAGAAATTATTAAAAATTGCATTCATTACTAGATCAAGCCTAAGAGGAGAACCCATCCTCTACAAGTCATTTACAAACTAAAAAATAGTCATTACATGAGTGGTGAATAATGTTACTTTTAACATTTTGACTCAAAATAATGATATCAAAACCTATTCTCTCTCATTACATGTATTTTATTAAAAAACAGTCTCTCGTTTTTCTATAAATTTTATATAATCAATGTTCTCATATTAATTTTGTAAAATTCATTCTTGGTATATAGTAATTAGATTAAATATATAAATTTATGTTTCATTATTGTAATTATAAAAACCTAGATCTATTTTTGAAAACTGTAACAAATTCGATGTTATGAAATAGATTTCTCTATAATAGGAAATAAAGTACTTCTCAAAAATTATTTTTAATTGTTTTACCAATAAATTAACATAATTTAATTATACTTATCCTAATAAAAAATTATTATCAATTATAAGTTTGAAAATAATTAAATAATAATAAAAAATAATCTTTTATCATTTTACTCTCATGTCTTATGATCATTTAATATAGAATTTTACTAAATTTTCTCCAACTAAAATGACACCCCTTTAAAATTTTATTTATAATTATTATTTGGACTTGATTAATGTTTTTATTACTTAAACCACAAGATATAATAACAAAATCCATGACTATATATCACAAACAATTTTCTCATTCGTATCACATAAGTCACTTTCATTACTGTGTTGGTAACTATATTACTAAATCTATCATATAGTTTATTGCAACTTCAGTCAACTAGTTTCCAAAAAAAGTAAATTATCCTAAAAATGTGTTACCAAATTATAATTTCAAAAAAAGTTACTTAAACATTATGGTCACATTTATCATTATATCTTTGGATAATATTATTTAGAGACACATCACTATTATGGTCACCAATATGGAACATTCAATGTCATGCTGACTACTTTCTATTAAGAGAATCTAAAAATTGCTTTTTTTCACCATAAAATTCCTACAAATGATGCACCTATTTCTTTCATACTTGATCCATGTGTGTATCTTATTCCACATGCTCTATTTCACTAGTCAAAGAGCCCAAATTGCGTACAAAATTAGAAGTTACGGTCATTCAAAGTCATGATGAAAAAATGGATCACTGATCTCCTTCCAGGTCCATGTAAACATATTGGATGGACGAATTCATCAGTCCAATGGATCCACGAACATTCATGGTGACCGTTTTTATTTATGGATGCTTCTAAGAATCACGGTCCTTGGAGATCCCTCTGCGGACCCATAGACGTCTTTGATGGTCCCTCTGCAAGTCCAACAAGCCCTGCAACTGCCTGAATGAATTTGATGGACAAATACTCAAGTCAAATGGACCCCTACCAATTCATGGTGTTAGTATTTCCTTCATGGAGCATCCCATGAGAATCACGAGCCTTGTTTCCAATAAATATCTATCTCCCCCACCTCAAATGCACAGTTATGATTCCCTTTCAAAATCCGATCTCCCGTTTAGTGGTACCCAGGAGTATCATGAACCAGAGAGAAAATGGATTCCCCCAACCTATGGTTGGGATTCCTTTTTATAAGTATTAAACCCTTCATAAAGGAGGGATCCCATTTGGGGTCCTCAATGGTTCATTGAGCATTAAGACTTCGCGAAGCACTCTTCCATTGATATAATGTTTCATAAGGGTCACATGATCTGCGAGAGGCATAGCTCTATGAATCCTTTTCTTTATGAGACCCTGATCTCCATGAACATTCAACATTCATGAGGTCCTTTCACTCATGAAGATTCTACTATTAACCCACTAATCAATGAAAAATGAAGAGTCGAATTGTGAACCTTTTGGCCAGGGTCAATGACATTTTTTTGCACCCTTGTGCAGCCCCAACATTCATCCTTGAAACACCATGATTCTATATACTCATCTGTACTTCTTGAAACAACTTGAGACAACATATTCAGATTGGTCTCTTTCCCATGTCATTAGTTGAGATTCTCATATTTTATTTCATGATAACCTTGAGTTCAACCATTCCTCAAGAAACTCTTTGAAACTTCATCAATGGACTCCTATATCAGATTAAACTAGATAGGTCACCTCTTGTGTAAGTCCCACAAAAGCCATTTCTAGAATTCATATGCCTAAAAGTACTAACTACATGACTATATATATTAGTATACCATATATGAATAACATAAGATTCCTCCTTTCACAAACATGATATTCCTTATAACACAAGCTTAATATGCCTCATACCATGATCATTATAGGACCACTAGAAAGAACCAATTTTCTAGAAAATTTCTAAGCCCTTATCATATACCTAAACCCACTGATGGGTCAGTATTCCCTCATTTCTAGACATGAGGAAGACATTATGGGCATCTTCCATGCATAATTCCTATGAAGCTCATCTATTCACATGAAGTTAAACTACAATGTTACCTCATTCAATGCATATAATATGCCCTAATTGCTAGTCATGAGAAATAAATTGCGAGTATCTTCCATGCATATCCCCCATTCAACATTTAAACTCCCTTGACGCACACTGAAATATTCCATATGTAAGCCCTCTTCAACATTGACACTCCCTAGCATCAACCAGATAGATTCAAACCATAAACCACATTCACTATTGTTGCTCCCCAGTGACACCCAGGTAGCTTCCACGTATAAGCCTCATTCACAATTGCCACTCCCTATTAGCACCCATGAAACATCCACACGTACACCGCATTCACTATTTCAGCACCATAACAGCATCTGGGATTCTTCAACATATAAGCCTCATTCACCATTGTTTCTCCATAGTGTCATCTAGGTCTCTCTTATGCATAATCCCCATTTCATTCTAAACTATGATGGATTTTATCCCTATCTTCTACTATGGGTATATAGGATTCCTCCTTGAGGTTCAACCTCAACCAATGGTAAACATTGGCTCCCCCTATTAGGGGTTCACCCTCTATGATACACCTCCATTGGTGTTTAGATAATCCTTCACGGTGTGACATATTCCCTTTATGGGACACACCACCATAGGTCATCTCCCATAAGGTGCTCTGACAGAACCAATGGTATACTCTGGTGCTCCCCCTAGGGATGTACCCTCATGATGTGACATTTTTCCTTCTTGGGACACATCCCTCAGATCCACCTCCATGGGGTGTTCTTATGAATCTTTTTGGAAAGATAACCACGCGTAATCCCTAGTATGTAAAATGGAAGATATCCATATGAAATTCTTGATTACATTCTGAACTATGGGATCTTTCATCCCTCTCTCCTACACATGGTAGTGGGAAGCCTCCCCGAGGTTCATTCTCAACACCATCACATTCACTTTGGTTCTACCTTGTCCTTACAATATAACATTAAACTATATGGGATACTAGAACTGTATGGACTATAAACCATGTCTTCTAAATAGGGTATGTAGGAAGCCTCCCCGAGGTTCAATCCCATCATCTATTCCAATCGTTGTCTATTTTATCTCATGCATCGAACCAAGAATAAGTGCCACACAATCCATGTTCATCCAAAAAAGAGTGATCCTCTTCTAAAGGGAATCTAATCATTTGTAATCCCTAATTCACCCCTTCTATATATAAGGGTTTTGAGCCATTAATTCTAAACAAATATTCATAGGAAGCTTTTATGAGGTTCAAACACATCAATTGGTAAACTTTGGTGTCCAGCTCCATGGGGTCTACCCTCCTGATCTTCCCTCAGTGGTGTCTAGATCATCCTCCATGGTGTGAAATATTTCTCATTATGGGACACATCACCTAGGTTCATCATTAGTGGTGTCCCCACCCATCCAATGCCAAAACTCGGTGATTCCCTCCTATGGATGTTCCCCTTCATTGTATGAAACCTTCTCTTCCTGAGACACACAACTCTCGGGTCCATCGTCAAAGGGCATTCTGATCCACCCCTCTCGTAAACCATTCAGGTCCTCCATCCTAGGGACCCACCTCTCTAATCTGTCTCCATGGTATATTATAATCGATATCATATTGTCTTCATGATATGTCAAACATTCATCCAACCTCAGGTTAAAAATTAGATTCCTAAGGAAAATATCAGAAGGAATGCCTTCAGTTTAATCTGATCTGAAAGAGGTTAAACTCATTGCATGGCATGTCTTAAACATGATATTCCTATGAATACTTTAAAATCCATTCCTCTAGCATAACATACCCCATGACTAATGTGAGATTTCTTGGGTTTTATGCCTTTGAGATAACATCCTATGAGGAAGAGTACATGTTCCCAATGTTCAATCATCTAGAGATGCCCCAACATGAAAAATGTTACCATCTACTCTGATAGATGATTGATTCCCTATCCGGACCCCAATGAATGTCAAGACAGAAGAATCATAATTAACCAGAATACACAAATAGATGGCACCAGGAAAAAATTTCATGAACCACGACTCAAATTTATAAGGCATACTTAGATTAGAAAACGAATTCCATAGAGGAATCTAGAAAAAGAGGAACTGACATCCCATCATCCCATTTATATCAAGGAGAAAACATCTCTAAAGAAGTTATGAATACTACCCTCCTTTGGAAAGTTGGAACATGGGGCTGTATGTACACATCAACATAATGATGCATGCATCTGCCGTGGAAAGCATCAGAAATAGTAATCATAAGGGTTTATTATAATATTACATTTTATCTCATGTATTCCCATTATATATGAATTCTTATATTAATTTGGATTGTTTATATTTTAACATTATCAAAATTAATTATATCTACAATTATTATTTTATAAAACTATCTACATATAATAATTTATTCTACATACCCAAAAAATCAAATTGTATTGACACATATCATGATGCACCTCATACATATGTTATAAGAAACAATTTCATGTAAGGGTTTAAAATCACAATAACAATAAATAAACACAAGTTTTAGTTTCGTGTAACTTCTAATGAACCCCCGCTCTTTTATAAAATAGTATAAAATCAGTGTAAAATGATAATCCAAACCCAAATTCACTGTATGCACATATAAATACTCAAGAAAAACATTATTTTCAATAAATTCTAAACTCTTAATATGTATAAACCATATAAAAACATTATTCTCATGCTTATAAACCTAAAACCGACAATAACATTGATTGAATAGAAACAAATTTTATATACTACATATCATATAACTCTATATACACATGGTATGGAATATAATATATATAGTTTAAAAATTTAAAATAAGGCATACATACATTGAGAGTGTAATCTCTCTATATTCTAGAATATATTAAAATTAATAAACAAATACATAAATATTTCAAATATTTAAACATGATATATTCATTTAGGATCGCTTTATAAATAAATAAATTATAATTTAGATATTTTTTTAGGCATTTAAAATAATATAAATATGAATTAAAAATATTTCTTAATTATGAGCACTTTATATTACATCATTTATAATGAAATCATGTGAACATAATTTAAATAAAAAATATAATTTTATAAGATATATAAAACTATAAAAATCATTATTATATGAACACTTCATATTAATAATGTAAGAAATTTACATTATATTAATATCATATATTTTATACTTATTTAAACCATTTCTCAAATTCAACAAACACATTTGTTTATTGTTTAATTAAGTTTCAAAAATGATGTATTTAATGTGAAAAGTTAAAATGAAAATTCAATAACATGTCATTTAACAATATAAATACTTTTATATTGAGCCATGTTTTTCAATTTTTAAAAAAATTGAAATTGAAATTATAATTTTATCATAAACACTTGATATTAAAATTATAAAAATTTACCATTTAAATTAAATTATACTTCGAATATTATTATGGTAAAATTATTATTAATATATTATTTTAAATGAGAATTAATCCTAATTTATAGACATTTATCGGCAATCCAAGTATTAAAAAATATTTCATAAATGTTTGGAAATAACAGAAAAGTTTAAAAAATGTTCAATAAAATATAATGAATTTTAAATTGTGGTAATTCATTAGATGAAATGTTTTAATCTTTACACTTTGCAAATAATTTAGGAAAACCCCTTGAAAAATAATTACATGATGTTATAAATCATATATGATATATTATAGTAGAAGATGTTTGAGATGTGTGATATCTAATAATTCCCCACCATCAACAGAATATATACATTGTAAAAATCTCTATTTTGTGGTTTTATTTAATAGCTACAATGAAATTGTATCATTTATCATGTTTGGGTTTTAATTTAACATTGTTTTGACAATTTATTAACTCTTTATGGTTTATTTTCAGTCTATGGACTTACATTCTAAATACTAGTTGTCACTATGACCCATCACTGACTCGATGAATGTATATCAAACTAAATGGGAGGTTGGGCTCATCCATGATTTTTGGGGGAATTATTTTCTACATCAAGTCACACTTGTAGAATTAATAGATGTTCTTAAATCATAAAAAATATTTTTAATAACACTATTGGATACCCTGAAGAATGATGGTCGATTAACTATGGGTTTGAATGAGTGTGAACACATGTATATATATTGATGGTTATATATCTCCTCAATTCTAACATCCCTCCCCTCCTAATTGGCTTGAGTCAAGTTGGAAATGTTACATGCCTTAGGAAACATCCCTATGATTCCAAGGGATTGAAATAAATTTCAGGGGCTTCAGTTCAATTGGAAGATGATTTGCCCATTAAGAAATAAAACAACCCAACCAATAATTACATAATAAAACAACCACTAAATGATACATGATGACAGGGTAATGCAACTCAATGTAATACCAAAAGAACAAAATACCAAACTACACCATAACCAATATTATAGTACCAAAGTGAAAGACTAAACCACAAATTCCAAAGACTCCCAAAACACCAACTCTGAAAACCCTAACAGGATCTAATATAGATCTGACTATAAAATCCAAGCCAATGAATCATGAAACACTACTAAAAAATGTGATACATTCACTTTACCTATGTCCCAATAAACGATATCAGAAAATGCACCAAAGATCCCAAGAAGGGGGTGAGTAATGAAATAAATTTGGTTTCTAAAATGAATTCAATACTCATTCCACTACTATACAAAATGTTAAAACATTTATATAAAACAGTTTATATAAAACACATTGATAGATTATATAAAAACTATGAAAATCACACCCAAAAACATTCAAACCAAAAGAGATTTCAAGGAAGAAAAAAAAACAAGTCATTCAAGACATTTCTAAAATCCCATTTAAGAAACACCCAATCCAATTCTCATAATAACACTAAAAATAATTCAATATAGGTGTTACATTTGAAGGTGGTACTTCATGTCCATATCTTTTCCCTTTGATGGTGGTACATCACAACCATTATCAATCCCATTCAATTCATTCCCAACCATAAATGCCAAATACCATACCGACCAATTGTGCCAAAATATTTAAATAAAATAAAAATTTGTTAAAAACACCTTTAAAACCAATTTACATTCATTAAAACAAATAAACCATTTTAAAATCACGTTACACGTTTCACTTTCAACGAAAACAACCAATTTTCAAAAATCCAAAAACAAGAACTAAAGAACTTTTCTATCAAAATTTTCAATAAAAAATTACATAATAAATTTCAATAAATAAAAAAAATTGAACCTAATACTTCATTATCTAATAAAAGGAGTCGATATGGAAGTTGTCTACCTTTTAAATTATAGAAATAATGAATTACATCATGAACACTTTAACACAAATGTGTTCAAATTAAAAAAACAATATTAGAACTCGTTGCCTAACATTAAAACAGCCATATGTCATCATTATTGAATAAGTTATTTTTTATTATTATATAGATGATTATATCTAAGAATACAAGAGAGTGAATTGTAACATCCCGACCCGAATCACCATCAAACCGGTGGCCGGACCAGTCGCCACATGGCCTCAAGCGCGTCTCCCCGTATGCCAGAGGCTGCCAAATCACAGTGAGGGTCTCGGGAGGTGATGTTGGGGAGAGTATACCCTCTTATCAGAGTTGAAAAATGGTATCTCAAAGTAAAAAACATTCAATAGCGGAAGCAGTAATCGATAAACAATTAACAAACAGCAGGGGAAGACAAATAGTGATCATTTTTATAAAAGGTGGCCAAAGCCAGTTTACATGATACAGGGATGATGAATGATACAATGTGAGAACAGGAAACAATACAGCATGCTTACATTACAATGTAAAAGAATAAAGAAATGACATAAAGGCCCTTCAGGCGTTCTCCTGAGCATCCCGAGCTCCCGCTCGGTCCTTTGCTTCTATCCCTAGGTACAAGCAACACATCAACCAACCTATGTTCTACAAACAAGAAAAGTATACTTGGGTACCCTAGTGCAATGGTGGCCCGAGTAGGGTGTGAGATATAAATCTCAGTAGGCTGACACCATCGGTGTCTAACCCAAACCAGACAGTGTGTATTCAGTTAAACAATAAGTAGGTATAGCAGAAATAATTAAGCAGATCAACATAGAATAACAACACCCTTTCATGTTTCCCCAAGGGAACCTGACACCTATACCAGCTCCGGATCGTTGCCGGGATATCGGTCTGATCATGCCACTACAGTTACATATGTAAATATTTATAAAAGATGGTGTGGGGTAAGCATGCCTACCACCCATTAGCTAAAGATAGCAGGCACGATGTAAGAATGCATCTCGTCCCTAGTATACAATTGCAACGTGGTAAGAACGCCTCTCCTTCCTAGAAGATAATGGAATGGGGTAAGAATGCCTCCCTTCCATCATGTTCATTCATAATACTAGCATGAGGTATAACTGCCTCCCATCCGCCACATTTATAATACTGGCATGCGGTATAACTTCCTCCCATCCAAACACGTAAAACACCACTAGAAGTCAACATGGAAGGGGTAATAATGCCTCTCTTCCAGATATGTAATCATCAACAGAAGTCAACTGGAAAGGGGTAAGAATGCCTCCCTTCCAGACATGTACTCACCTGTATTATCATTCATTATGTGTCATCAGCATGTGCGTACTCACAATACAACCATGTCTATAGTATACTGCTTGTGGTATTACCTCATAAGAATTCAAAGAAACATATCACAATCACAAACAATCATACAGACCATATCCACGTAAAAGGTTATAATCACATTCATACAAATATACTTAAGGTAAATCCTCTTAAGTATCCATATCAAGACATTAACATATTAATCACATTTATATAAGGTACATGTGGCAACCCACTCATGTACGATATTGGCTAACCCCCAATTCATTATCCATTCCTTTTAAATAATTTCAATGACATATGGGGATTTACAAAGCATAAAGCGGTGCTATGGACTACCCATCCTAGTTAAGTCCCATTCACTAGATCCATTCCATTGACATAAGAAGTGCTTATTCTATTATTTTAAGGCATGGTCTTACCACCCTAGTCCATTTCATTCATGTTTAACCATTTAATAAAAAGGGTACAACTGTCATGTTTTAACCATTTGGTACCATTCAAAGGAAACATGACATCATCAACTATCACTAATGAATAACAAGAATTTATCAGGCAAGCATAAGAGTCTACATGCTACTTTTATCCTGAAGACAGCGCACCTCTGATCGAGGGGTTTTATTCTTAAATCGTTAGTTTAGTGACCAAGCAACCATTTTAATATTGTCCCTGCAATTCACACTCATTGCACAAAAGCATTTAATTGGAACTAAACTTGCATAATTAACGTACTAAAGGAATGCAATATTAAACTCTTTAAAGGATTCACATTAAATTATAGGGAAAGGAGAGGGACCCTACCTCAAGGTGGATCCATCTGTCTACTCCGGCTCTTGGCGCTTTCTAACTAAAGCTGTCGTCGCTGCTCTCCCACGAGGCATATGTGATTTCACATACGTATAAAGACAACTAGCCTCTATGCACACGCTCTTCATGGCCATGAGTGTGTGCAAGAGGATCCTTACACATATGATTATACACATATACCTGTCTTCCCTCACCTGCATAGGCACTTTTATATATGCAATAGGGACAACTAACCCCGTATGTGTATATTCGCTTCCATGCACAAATATACGCATATCGGGGGAACCCACATACATATAAATACGTACCAATGCCCACGCAGGAGAGTCGCCTAGATATTGGCGACCCGAAACCACGCCAAAACATCCAACACAGTACAAGATTAATCCAACGAACCTTAAAATGCATAAAGACACTAATTTGGGATATGAAAAAACAACCAGAATAATAAACCCTTACCGCGACCCAAGCTGGAAGACCGCAATGTGGCGAGTTTCTTCACCTTTCGCGGTGATCGTCAGAATACACCCAAACACGACTTGAGAAGCCTTCCGCACAAACCTGGAATAAAGGGAAACCAAAAGATGGATCACCCTAAACCCTAGGGTATTCGGTCAAATCTCACCGGGTGATGAATATGCCGAAAAACAGATTGGAACAGGGAGGAGAGGGAGGGTAAGGAATGACCGTGGATATTTAGAGGAAGAATCGCCAAGAACAAAGGAGGAATCGCTGGTCGAAAGGAGGTTGAGGTGGGTGGTCGAGCGCGCGGCAGGGAGAGCCCCCTTGGGCTGTTCGTCGAGTGAGGGGAGAGGGTGATGTATTACATATTTAGGGTTTTATTTTTTTTCTTTTTATTTTAAATTTAATTAAAATACCTAACACACCCAAACCGCACAGTTTAACCTGCACGGTTTGCCAAACCGTGTGCAAACCGTGCGGGGTCTACTGCCTCCAAGACACCCGTTGCACGGGCTTGGCACACGGTTTGGGAAACCGTGCACAGCCCGTGTGCAAGCCACTGCCCACCTGATTTGGGCCGCACAGTTTAGGTTTCACGACTTGGTCAGCTTGTGCGCCAACCGTTCTCCCTTTGCAGCTCTTCAAAAACTATGTTTTGATGCTCACGAAACCCCTCGAGCCACCAGATAAACTTAGCGGGCCTTTGCCCATGCCCAAAAACATAAAAAGGAAGGTTTACAACC
Organism: Viscum album; assembly: GCA_963277665.1. Taxonomy (NCBI): domain Eukaryota; kingdom Viridiplantae; phylum Streptophyta; class Magnoliopsida; order Santalales; family Viscaceae; genus Viscum; species Viscum album. The sequence continues at coordinate 1,150,895,133 of OY728148.1, forward strand.
TTCAGAATCTCATTCCGAAGCCCATTTCTCAAAACAACCGGTTCAGTAATTGGAAAAGTTCAAATTTCTCTACTTTTTAAACCGGTTCAAAACACGGGTCATTACAGAATAATAATATATCTATGGAAACCCACTAAGAACGGATACATGGAAAGAAATATATCCATCAACACACCCTTATTTGCAAACAAATCAGTCTAGGATTGAATGGGAATGTCTCAACAAGATTTTCTAGGAGAAAAAACTGGTTTAGTGATGAAATAAATAAATAAAAGAGTTTTACGTGTAAAATTGAGTAAGATGTACTTTTTTGGGATATAGATATTAACCATGCATAATTGGGTTGCCCAGTTTGGAAGAATTTATATAAAAAAATTTCCATCCAATACCACAAAAAACCCTTATCATAGTTGTCTTACATGGTTAGAAAATAATGCATTAACTATTTTTCCAATGTTACTCTTTTCATGGTTACTCCTACGTGGATGCATGGGTTTTCCAAACAGTGTTCCTAATTGTAAGACCTGGATTTATTTATGAAATATTTTCATCAAATAATTTTTATTCTTCAATAGCTTTCTCTGAACACAATCATGAGTTTAAAATAACCAAGAGAGACACTTATTACAAAATTATTAATATATCCTAGTTGTTAAGCTAGTGGTAATTGTTATGAATAACTTATGAAAATACATTGTCAATTCATTTGCAATCAATTTTTTATGGAAAATATAAATCAATAAGATATTAATATTTTTTAGATAATTCATTTTGATAATTAAATTAATGTCATATATATTTGTTTTACACTTAATAAAATATTTTTTATCTTAATACAATGGATATAATATTTATAGGGTATAAATAAAACCCTATTTGATTTATAAAAACCTAATTTTTTAATAAAGTTTAATTTTACACCCTTGAATAGAAACCCCATTTTAAATTATGATTTTGTCACATTAATAAATTTTATATGGAAAATTAAACATGCTATTTAAAAAAAGGATATAAATATTTAATTTGGAAATTTTTTTGATATTTTTTCTGATAACTTTCATGTTTTGATGAATAGTAAAAATGTGCTAAATTTTAATTGAAAATAACTTCTTCCATTGAAATAATTTATGTTGTTAATTTATATTATTTAATGGTTTCAAAGTATAAATGGAATAAATTTTTCTCATTTAATATAATTTTGGTAATTGAAATTAATTTTTCATTAAATTCTTATGTAAAAACATTTCAATCTTTTGAAATATTTTAACTTTCAAAACTTGTTTTCTCATTTCAAATACGAGATTAATTTTATATTAATTACTACCAATTATATATTTTCAATTTGTAAAAATGAATTCCATATTTGGAATCAGTATGTCCAAATTATGTAAATAGGCTGCTTTTATTTTTGGAATTAAGAATAGAAACTTTGGTAATTATTTTTATAACCATGGTTAATGGTAAATCGGGTAATTCAAGTACAAATAATATTATAAATTTACCTTAATAGCTATAAAAACCTTATAGGATGATGAAATTCGGCCCTTATCATCTATTTTTTGAAATGGAATCACTGGATGACCATTGACCTATGAATATGACATGAATGTAATAAAAAGTAATGAATGTGACAAAATATAACAATCTCATTTTTTATATATATATTACTTTTAATATATGGATAACTAGGGGATAATATCGATTATAGATAGTATCTAGAAATATAAATTAATTATCTACATAATTTGAATTTATTTATAATTTCTAGCGATTAAATAATTACCATCAATGATGACACAATAGTGATGTAGAAATTATTTTATTATTATAAATATCATAAAAGTGGTTTGATAAATATTAAAATAAATATTATATGAACTAATTAATGTTTTGCAAAAAATTTCTCGGTGACTATGACATGTTAGGAGTGTATTAAATATTTTTTTATAATTTATCTATTCCGTAGATTTTATTTAAAGTCAAATAAATGATGTGTCAAAATTGACCCTACTGATATTTTATAAAAACAATATTTTATTAAATTATTTAAAAACAATAAAAAAATATTTAAAAATTAAAAAGTGATGATTATAAGGGCTAACATGTCATAAAATATCAATTTATGATCAATTACCCCCACATAATTAAATATTTTAACCTTTAAATATTTATAATGTTATTACCACAATTAAAATTAAATAGAATAACTAGGTGTCAATTATATATATGAGGTTTAAATTGACAAAATAACTTGTCCAAAATTTATTGATTGTAGGTATTACAACCTTATCTCATCTCATCTTCAAAAATGGGACATTTTTTAGGTTTTTTTGTATGGTTTGATTTTATTATGAATTATTATTTATGAAGTATCCAAACATTCCCCTCACCTCAATTATAAAAGGGCTCCTGCCCCCTTGCCCCTTCACTACAATCGGAGAAATCAATATTGGAAACCACCATCTCTTATTCATTCTCAATATACCTATTTTCATTCTCATGGTTTTTTTCATTTTCAAAGGCCAACTCTTGTGACCTAAGAGGTGATTTAAAGGAAGCACGTAGAGGAAGATGTAATCACTTTTATCGATCCATTGAAAAATATTTCCTCTTATACTTCCTCTTAATTAGTTGTTTTATGTAATATTATCAGTATGAATTCTGACTGTTGTGTTATTATAAATATGAAACAACCATATTTAACCTTATATCCATCCTATAAAAAATAAAACCACCACGTGTGTGTACGTAGCGCTTTCTATCTCAACACCGTGGTGTAATATATTTTTCACCACCATCTTACTTGGATGGGTGTAATGATTGAAATAATTATTATATGTGATTATTATAACATTTTACTAATTCATAAATTTTATACACCATCCACTTCAATACCATTCAACAATTCTTAGAATGATATCATCGCTCATGCGTACGTACGACCTATTGTCTCCACGATGCGATGCGATTCATTCTACATGATCATTATTAAACCATGATTATATACATGAATTTAACAAATAAATATGATATTAATTATACTAATATCATTCTGTAAATTATTTAACTATAACATATGAAGTGGAACATGATCTTATGCAACAAACCATGCAAAAGAACATAAATTAGTTAATATCTGAATAATGAGTGACAATAAAATGTTACTAACAAACGGATGATAATATAATCATATATGATATCATAAAAATGATTATGAATCTGGAATAAGTCAGTAACTTTTTTTAAATAATTATACAGGATGATAAAATACATACGAAATATATCATACCTAATGTAATGAAAAATTTTACAATCTCATTTTTATTTGATATTGTTTATATGTATGTATTTACTGGGGTATATTTATCATCCACATCCATATTTTATAATTATGTGATATTTTGCCTATTCTTATACAATTTTTAAAGATAAATTTAAACTTTGGTAAATTTTTATCAAATAGTATGAAATGAATCTTTTTTCTTTATTCAATTTGAGGTACTTTTTGACTTTTATGACAAAAGTACGAGTAAATATTTCTTAAATTTATAAGACATGAATGGATTTTTACAGTTTCATGTAATCCTATTTCCATGAATATTACACTAATATATTTCTATATTATTTTCAACTAAATTCTTACCTTTCAAAATTTCATGTCATTTTGAGAAAAGAAAATGTTTTTGAAGAAGAAATTATATTTTTCTCAAAAATTAATTTCAAGTGTTTTATCAAAATTATTTTCCATCTAAGTTGACGCTCTTTAAATGGGGTTATGTTTTTATCCCTATTATTGGTATTATTTTAATTTTTTATTTAGGGGATGATATTTTATATGGAATATGTTATGATGGAATGATGTTTAAGAAAACCATTTTAATTCATTGGTTATGCTTTGATAAATGATTTATATTTTTATGTAACACTTAAGAATGGTTTGATTATTTGATGGGTGGGACCTATATTTCCGTCAAATTAATTGAATAAAAATTTATATCTCAGGATATATACATGACTGGAATGGAAATTAAATCTTGTTCACTAATACATGGCTGGAACTAAGAGTGAAATCGTTCAGTAATGGATTTTGTCTGCAATGATGGCCTTGGAAATGAGCCTTGAATAATATGAAATGGTTTTATATGAAAATTTGTGTATTCCAAGAGATTTAACGTATTTCGTTGTGACTATTTGGATTATATTTTAAATTATTGATTTATCCCAAGACTTGATATTCTGATCTTTTATATGCAGGATATGATATTCAAATGTTATGTTCTTATGAATATGATTTGATTTATATTTACCTTGTTTACCGTTAATGAGAATTTGAGCTCACCCTTTCATATGTTTATTTTCCCTAGGCCATAAAGAAGGGTATTAAGTAAGATATGTCAAAATTGAGTCAGGATTTGAAGAAATAAACAACATACAATGTAGATGATTTATGAACCAGTTGTTTATGTTTCGTAGTTTCTAAATACACTAAACCTATATTGTCCTCATGTGGTTTTTTTTATGTTATGTAATAAATATTATTAAATATTGAATTAATATATACATGTAATTTATAGTCTGTTGTATTTTGTATTAGAGAAAATGGGTATTTATCCATTAGAAACTAGTATGAAAGAACCTTAGTAAGACCTCTAAGAATATGTCTAAGTATAGGTTACAATCCTATACGTTTGTTTTATAGATGTTCATGAATAACCTAGGATAAATACAAAATTTACAAAATAGAAATTTTACTCTTGGATTATATGGTTTTCCTATTATGATTAGATTTTCTCGCACTATGCTTCTTTGTATTAGTCAATGGCTAGAACCCGAAGGAACCACATTAATGTTGAAGACAATGGGAAATGAAATGATTATCCCCTAAAGCAATCAAATTTTATGGGATATGGATTGTAAAATCGTCTATCCATGTTTCCCCAACATTCTGATGATATGAATCAATCCAAACTTCTAAACGACCAAAGGAGGGAGCACCATTTAGTTGAATCCTTCATAAGGAAGTGTCTATCTTCATTCAGCGGGTCTTCTGATCCATTAATGGATGATCAATGGGTCAGTATCACTAAAAATATATTTTCAGTTCTACAATGTTCTGAATATGATAATGTCATCTTATCAGTATATCATTTGGAAGGTGAATCTAAAGAATGGTGGATTTTTATCATGAATACAAGGGAAATAGATAAAATTGAGTCCAGGGAATGGGAAGAGTTGAAGAACTTATTTTTCAATAAGTAATTTCCTAGTATTCTTTGAAATGAGAAGGATAAGGATTTCCTTAGACTTACGAAAAAGGATGGTGAGTCTATGAAGAAAATTCTAGAAGACTATTAAGGTATGCTCATGAAATTCTTATCCAACAACAGATTAAAATGGAATGATTCTTTAGTGGATAATAAACAAGTATTAAAAGGTAATTAACCCTAAGGGACTTCAATAGCTATGAGGAAATTTTTCTATGTTCTTTCAGGGATGAGATGGAGATTAGAGTATCCCATCAGTCATATGTGTTTGATAAGAAGAGAAAAATGGGATTCAAAGAAAAATCTAAAGACTAAACTGAAAAGAAGATGAGTTTTCCTTTATTATCAAAGTGTGGAAGGAAACATGGAAGGAATTATCTTAAAATAAATATTAAGTGTTTACGTGTGGAAAAGAAGGCCATCAGGAGGTTGAATGCCTATGTGATGGGAAAAAGATGTCCAATTATGAAAACAAATAAAATTCTAACTAGAATGGATCTAGTACACTTCAATGATACATTCATAAGAATGTGGGGAATTATTCAAATAAATTACATAATCCAAGGGTTATTGATGATGATCGACAACAACAAAATATTAATGACAAAGGTAATGGAAATTCACATGAAATCACAATCAGAATGGTGGATTACAATAATGAAGTGGTGAAAGGAACACTTACCATACACTCTGAAGTATAAAATTTTATATTTGATTCTTGATCCATCCACTTTTTTATTTCTGAAGAATTTTCTAAGGGTATCATTGAATTACTTCAAGAATTAGTTATTGAGTTAGCTGTCACAACTCCTAAAGGCACAATGATTGCATCAATATATTATAATTCTACTTTAGTTGAGGTTTTTGGGAAAGTGCTTCATAAAAATTTTGTGATCCTTCCTATAGTGGAATTTCCTGTGACTCTTGGCATGTATTGGATTTTTCAATATGGAGATCATATCAATTTCCAAGGATGTGAAGTCACATTTCATATTCATGATCAGACTTTGTCATCTATAAATGCACTGAGGAATATAACCTTCCAGTTGAAATTTATCCCATCTTATTGGTCCTTATTTGTATAAATAAAGGTTATATATCTCAAATGGTTGGGGAGAAACTCATTATTAAGAATTCTCCCATTGTACAGGAGTTTGATAATGTATTTCATGAGGAATTTCTAGGTCTTTTACCAAATTGTAAAGTTGAGTTTTCAATAAAACTCATACTCGGTTAAATGTCTATTTAAAACACACCTTATAGAATGGCCCAAATTGAGTTGTAAGAATTTATGAAGTAAATCAAAGATAATATTGATAAGGGATTCATATGCCATAGTACGTCACCTTGGGGAGAACCTTTTTTTTAAGAAGAATGATGGATCAATTAGTCTCTTCATTGATTAATGAGATCATAAAAAGATCACTTATATGAAAAAATATCATCTTTCCCGTATTGATGAATTATATGAACAACTACATGGAGATCAATACTTTTTCAAGATTAATCTTTGTTTAGGATATCATCAATTAGGGGTCAAAAGGATGATATACGAAAGATGATATTCTGTATAAGGTATGGAAACTAGGAATATATAGTCATTACATTTAGTCTTTCTAATTCCCCTGATATCTTGATGGATCTAATGAATATATCCTTTAGAGTCTATCTTGATAATTTTGTGGTATTCATTATAGACAATAATATTTTTGATTCAAGGAGTGAGTAAGAACAAGAAGGTCACATTAGAATTATACTGAAGACTATGAGAAAAGAGAAAAATTATGCAAAAATTACCAAGTATAAATTTTGGCTTTAGAACGTTTCATTTTTGGGTCACATAATCTCAATAGAGGGGATATTTTTGGATCCCATAGAAATAGTGGTTATTGAAAGTTGTTCGAAACAAACAATGGTAAATGCGATGTGAATTTTTCTTTATTAGGATGGATATTATCGATATTTTTTCAATTATTTTTTCAATACTATATGATCCACTCTCCAAGTTGACTCGAAAAATATTTAAGTCTATTTGGATAAAGGAATGTGAAAATAATTTCAATGAGCTAAAAAGGAGGATAGCCAGTTCACCTGTACTCACACTACCTTGTAGTCGAGAAAGGTTTGTGATCTATTATGATGAATCCAAGAAGGTGATAGGACGTGTTCTAATGAAAAATTATATGGTGATAGATTATGCCTCATGGCATTGGAAAATTACTAAGAAAATATTCTCAACTCATCATTTGGAGTTAGGTACATTGATCTTTTCGTTAAGGATATGGAGGCATTATCAATATAGCAAAAGGTGTGATATTAATACTGGTCATAAAATTATAAAGTCATTTTCCCAAAAAAAGGAGATGAATATGCACTAAATAAGATGGTGGTTGTTGATTAATGATTTTTACTGATCAAAACATTACCACCCTGGGAATGCGAATAAGGTGGAATATTATTTGAGTCAAAAAGACCATGCTAGATTTTACCTGATAAGGATCACGAAAGATCCAATTTTTTGGATTTGAAAAGGATAGATCTTGAAATTTTAATTGAAGGGGAGAAATATTATCTTTCTCAAATGAATGTTCAACCATAAATACATGTACAGATTAAGGAGGAAGATAAGAAATATGTAGAGATAAAAAGAAGGAGATAAATTTTCATGAATTCAAATTTTATTGTGAAGGAATAATAAGGTTTAGAAACTGGGTTTTTATTCCTACCATGCTAGAATTAATAAAGGACATATGGGATGAGGCTCATAGTTCACCATTCCCTTTTCACCCTAGAAGCACCGTGATTTACAAGGACCTGAAATAATACATCTAGAGGGATATCTTGAAAAGAGATGTCACTGAATATGCATCTCGATTCTTGGTTTGTTAGAAAGTTAAGGCTGAGAGATGTAAGTATAAGGGGATGTTACAACCATTACCCATACCATAATGGTAATGGGAAAAAATCACTATGCAATTTGTGGTCAGACTTCCCAAAACATTTAAAAGCCACAATTCTATATGGGTTGTAGTTGATCTCCTTACGAAGCCAACACACTTCATTTCTATTAGATGGGATTTATCTCTTGATCATATTTCCAGGATATATGTAAAATAAGTGGTAAGATTTCATGTAGTATCACTTTCCATTATATCCAATCCGGATCCTAGGATTACCTCAATGTTATGGTGAAGTCTTTTGCATGCTCTGTATATAATCTTATGTTTTAGAAATGCATATCATCCTTAGACAAACAGTTGGTCTGAGAGGAAAATTGACACTTGGGAATACATGTTGACATCTTTCTCTATGGATTTAATACGTGGTTTGGATCAACACCTACCATTGGAGGGATTTTCATACAATAATAGCTTTTACAATAGTATTCAGATAGATCATATGAATTCCAATATGGAAACAAATATAGAACACCAACTTGTTCGGATTATGTTTGGGAAATAAATCTATTAGGACCTAATCTTATTAATGAACTAGAAAAAAAGCTTAGATCTATTCAATAAAACATAAGAGCATCCCAGTGTCAATAAAAAAGTTATGACGAAAACTGAATTAAAGTCATAGAGATTGAAGTGGGTGATAATGTTTTCTTATGAATATCTCTTTGTAAGAATGTAATGAGACTTAGAAAGAAGGGAAAGCAGATCCCTAGGTATATCGGTCCTTTTGAAATTCTAGATAGTGTAGGGAAGGTAGCTTACAAATTGGAACATCCAACGAATCTCTCTCAAGTTCATGATGTGTTCCATGTATCTATCCTAACAAAGTACATACTTGATCCTTCACATTTACTAATCTCAGAATTCTTATCATTGAAGAAAGATCATTCTTATGAAGAACAACCCATAGAGATTCTGGATCATAGAGAGAAAGTTATACAAAACATGACCACTCGCTTGGTTAATGTATTATGGAGGAACCACCAATTTGAAGAAGCTGCATGGGATCTTAAGGATATGACGAGGGAGAGGTATCCTCATCAGTTTGTTTCCAAGTGATTAATCTCTAGGGTGAAATTCAGTTTAATGGGGGTAGAATGTAACACCTGGATATTTTTATGAAAGATATTCATTAAATTATTTTTATTATTCAGAAGATTACTTTTCACACAATATTAAGTTTAAAAGAACTGAGAGAAACCCTAATTATCAAATTACCTATATAGACTAGCTATTAGGCTATCTAGAATAATTATATCTAACTTATGATAATACATTGTGAATTTATTTCCTATCAATTATTTATAAAAATATATAAATCAATTAGGTGTTTATATTTTTCATTGAATTTCATATTGTAATGAAATTAATGTTATATATATGTTTTATATACTTAACAAAATATTTTTTATATTTATCCAATGTATATTTTAGTCATAGGGTATGAGTAAAACCTTATTTGATGTTTAAAAACAATTTTTTAAACAAAAGTTTAATTTTAAACTTTTAAATAGATATACCCTTTCAATTAAATTTTTTTCACATTAATATTTTTTTATGGAAAAATTAACATTTTATTTTGAATAGGGATATAAAAATTTACATTGTATAAATTTTTGATATTTTTATTTATAACTTTCATTTTTCGAAGAATAGTAAAAATATGCTAAATTTTAATTGAAAATATCTTTTTTAATTGAAATAATTTATAGGGCTAAATGATATTATTGATTGGTTTAAATATATAAATAATATATATTTTTACCATTTAATATAATGTAGGTTATTGGATTTAATTTTACATTAAATTCATATGTAAAGACATTTCAATCATTCTCAATATTTTGACATTTAAAACCCATTTTGTCATTTCAATAATGGAATTAGTTTTAAATTAACTACTAAAACATATGTGTATTGAATTTTGAAAAATGGATCCATATTTGGAACTAGTATATCCAAATTATCTTAACAGTCTACTTTTATTTTTGGGAATTATGAATAATATCTTTTGTAATTATTTTTATTACCATGCTTAAAGGTAAATCAGGTAATGAAATGTACAAATAATATTCAAAAATCACCTCAACACCTATAAAAATCCTATTGGATGTCTAAATTATAACCTTGTCATCTATATTTCTAAATGGAATTACTTTATAGCAACTTACCTATGAATAATAGATGAATGTAATAAAAACTAATTAATGTGACAAAATGTCACAATCTAATTTTATATAACTATATTAATTTTAATATTTAGATTACTAGGTGATAATATCTAATATAGATAGTTTCTGGAAATATAAAATAATTACCTACATCATATAAATTTATTTATAATTTTTAGAAATTAAGTAATTATGATTAATGATTACACAATAGTGATGTAGAAATTATTTTATTAATAGAAATATCAAGAAATGGTTTTAAAAATACAAAAATAAATATCATAAGAATTAATTAATGTGCTCCAAGAAATTTATAGGTTACAATTACATGTTAGGAGTATATTAAATATTTTGGTTTGAATTAATCCCAGGTGTGGATTTTATTTAGAGTCAAATAAATGAATTGTATGAAATTGAAAATATTGATATTTTATAAAAATAACTTTTTATTATATTATTTAAAAATATTAAAAAAATACTTAAAAGAATAAAAGTGATGATTATAATTTCTATAATTTTATAAAACGTTCATTTATGTTTAATTAATACAATATAATTATATATTTATTACCCTTAAATATTTTTAATGTTATTACAATAATTAAAATTAAATAGAATAACTAATTGTCAATTAAAAAGATATGGTTTAAATTGACAACATAACTTGTCCAAAATTTATTAGATTATGATATTATAAACCAATAAAAACTCATCAAAAAAATTAGGATATTTTGGATGTTTTTTGGTAGGGATTGATTTTATTATAAATTTTGTTTATAGAGTTTTCAAAAGTGCCCCTCACCTCAATTATAAAATGGCACATGCTTCCTCACCTATTCACTTCATTTTGATCCTTCAAACTTGGATATCCCCTACTGGTTTCCTTATCGAAACCCCATTTTCATTCTAGAGACTCTGGCATCATCAAATTTCATATCTGGATCACTAAGAAAAGATTTTGAGGAAGCACATCAAGGAAGAGGTAATATCTTCTACTAATTCTTTCTACTTTATTTCTTCTTCTACATACTAGTAATTATTTTTTTAGTTATAATGTACTAACATCAGTATCAATAATATAATTATATATTATTATAAATATGAAACAACTATATTTCATCTTCTATCCATCTTATGAAAAATGAAATCACTGCGGGTGTGTGCGTACGGCTTACCTTCTCCACAACAGGGTGTAATTTGTTTTTTACCAAATCCATACAAAGATGGATATAATGATGAAAATGGTAAATATATATGATTATTATGACATATTAATAATCCTGAAATATTATACACCATACAATTCAATACCATTCTGTAATTTTGGGAATGATATCATCCCTCGTGGAATTGTATGGAATACCATCTCCACGATGTGATGCGATTCATTCTATATGATCTTCATTAAACTATGATTATATGCATGAATTGAATGAATAAATATAAAATATATTATATTAATATCACTCTTGTAAATGATTTAACTATAACCCGTGGAATGGAACATGAACTTATCTGACAAATCGTTCATAAGAACATGAAGCCATTAATATCTAAATAAAGAGTGAAAATGAAATGTTACTAGTAAACCGATGATAATATAATCAGATATGATATCATAAAAATTAGTATGATTCTGAAATAATTCAATAATATTATTTTAATCCTCATATAAGTGGTTTGGATACATGCAAAGGATATCTGACCTATGTTAAGAGATAATTTTACAATCTCATTTTTATCTGAGATTGTTTATACGTAAGTATTTAATGGGGTATATTTATTATCAACATCCATGTTTCCTAATTATGCAATATTATTTATATTCTACTATAATTTTTTAATGTAAATTTAACTCTTGGGAAAAATTTAATTAAATGGTATGAAAGGAAGATTTTATCGTTATTCGATTTGAGGTACTTTTTTACTTTTCCTGCAAAAGTATGCGGAGAGTGTTTTTTATCTTATACGGCATGAATGGATTTTTATAGTTTCCTGAAACCCTATTTCCATGAATCTTGCTCTACACTATTTCAATATTCTTTTCATGTAAATTATTTTTTAAAAAAAATCATGTTATTTTGAGAAAATAAAATGTTTTTGAACAAGAAATGTTATTTTCCTCAAAAATTATTTTTATGTGTTTTATCAAAATTATTTTCCATCGAAGATGACACTCTTTAAATGGGTTTATATTTCTATCCCTATTATTACTATTATTTAATTTTTTTAATGAAGTAATGGTATTTTATAAGGATTATGTTATGATTAATTGATGTTTAAGAAACCCATTTTAAATCATGGGATATTCTATGATAAATTATTTATGAAAAATGTAAATAAATTAGATATTTAAATTTTTGAGTGAATTAATTTTGGTAATGAAATTAATTCTATATATATGTGGTGTATAATTAATACAATATTTTTTTTATTCATCCAATGGATATTATAGTCATAGGGTGTGAATAGGACCCTATTAGATGTATAAAAACCTATTTTTTTAAAAATATTAATTTTACACTTTTGAATGGAAAACCCCTTTTAAATTATTATTTTATCACATTAATAATTTTTATATGAAAAAATAATCATGTTATTTTGAATAAAGGTATAAAAATTGACTTTTGATAAATTTTTGATATTTTTCTGATAACATTCATGTTTCGAAGAATAGTAAAAAAATTAAAATTTAATTAAAAATAACATTTTCCATTGAAAAAATTTATATTGATAAATTATATTATTTAATGGTTTAAAATTATAAATAAAATAATTTTTTATCATTTAATATAATTTTGGATGTTGGAATTAATTTCACATTACATTCATATGTAAAAACATTTCAATATTTTGCAATATTTTAACTTTTAAAATCTATTTTCTCATTTCACCAACGAGATTAATTTTAGATTAATTAAAACCACTTATACGTTTTAAATTTTAACAAATTTATTCCATATTTTGATTTATTTGATGAAAATAATTAAAATATGCTACCTTTATTTTTTGGAAATTATGAATTATAACTTTGGTAATTATTTTTATTACCATGTTTAAAGATAAATTGGGTAATTAAAGGTAAAAATAATATTTTAAATTTGCCTCAACAGCTATAAAAATATTAGTGGATGACTATCTTGGACCCTTATTATATTGTTTTTTGAAATGGAATCACTTGATGGCCACATACCTATAAATATGACATGAATGTAATAAAAACTAATGAATACGAAAAAATGTCAAAATCTCATTTTATATATGTAAATTTATTTTAATATATGGATAGATAGAATATTATATCGACTATAGATAGTATATTGAAATAAAAATGAATTTTTTACATCATGTAAATTTATTTATAAATTTTAAAGATTATATAATTACCATCAATGATGACACAATAGAGTATAGAAATTATTTTATTATTAAAAATATAAAAAAATGGTCTGAAAATATTAAAATAAATAACATATTAACTCATTAATGTTTTCCAAATACATTATAGGTGACTATGACGTGTTAGGAGTTTATGAAAAAAAATTCAAAATTATCTTTTGTGTGGATTTTATTTAAAGTCCAATAAATAAAGTGTCAAACTTGACACTATTGATATTTTATATATATAAAGTTTTATTAAATTATATAAAAATCATTAAAAAATATTTAAAAATTAAAAATTGGTTATTATAAGGTATAAAATGTCATTAAATATCCCTCTATTTTCAATTATAAAAATATAATTAAATATTTATAACCAATATATATTTAGAACGTTATTACCACAATTAAAATTATATATAATAACTAAGTGTCAATTAAATATATATGGTATAAATTGACATAATAACTCATCCAAAATTTATTTATTGTTGATATTACAACCCTAAATCATATCATCTTCAAAATTAGGACATTTTTTTGGTTTTTGGGTAGGGATTGATTTTATTATAAATTATTATTTATGGAGTATCAAAAAGTTACCCTCACCTCAATTATAAAATGGAACCTCCTCCCTCAACCCTTCACTTAATTTTGATAAATTAAGATCAGCCATCCACCCCCCTTATTTCTTTAAAACTTCCATACTTTAATTATAGAGATTTTTTTCTTCATCAAAGACCAACTCTAGTGCTATATGAAGTGATTTAGAGGAAGCAAGTCGAGGAAGAGGTAATCTCTTCTACCGATTCTTTAAAAATTATTTCCTCTTATACTTCCTCATAATTAGTTGTTTCATTATAAAGTAATAACATCATTATCACTTTTATACAGATATTTATTATAAATATGAATCCACCATATTTCACCTTCTATCCATCCTGGGAAAAATGAAATCCCCGCGCTTGTGTACGTACAACTTACTGTCTCTACACTGTGCTGTAATCTATTTTTCAGCCCCACCATACGTGGATGAGTATAATGATGGAAATAATAAATATATATTATTATTATATCAATTTACTAATAATAAAATATTATACACCATCCAATTCAATACTATTCAAAAAATTTGAGAATGATATCATCGCTCATGCGCACGTACGACATACTGTCTCCACCATGCGATGCGATTCATTCTACATGATATTAATTAAACCATGATTATATACAAGAATTAAATGAATAAATATGATATATATTATACTAATATAATTCTGTGAATGATTTAACAGTATCCTAAAAAGTGAAACATTAACTTATCTGGAAAATCTGTCATAAGAACATAAAGTAGTCAATATCTAAATAACGAGTGACAATGAAATGTTACTAACAAACGGATGATAAGATAATCATATATGATATCACAAAAATGATTATCATTCTATAACAACTAAATATCATTATTTATATCATTATATCAAAGGTTTTGATACATATGAAGGATATCAGACCAAAGGTAATGGATAATTTTACAATCTCATTTTTATCCAAGATTATTGATACGTATGTATTTGTTAAGGTATATTTATCATCAACATCCATGTCTCTTAATTATTTAATAATAGTTATATTATTTTACAATTGATTAAAGTCAATTTTACCCTTCTGAAAATTTTTATTAAACGGTATGAAAGGAATCCTTTGTCATTATTCGATTTGAGTTACTTTTTGACTTTTTGAGAAATGTACGAGGAAATTGGTTTTTTAACTTATACGACATGAATGGATTATTAAAGTTTCATGAAAACCTATTTCCATGAAGAATGCACTACACGAATTCAATATTTTTTTCATCTAAATTATTATCTTTTAAAATTTCAAGGCTTTTTGAAAAAAGAAAATATTTTGGAAGATGAAAGGATATTTTCCTCAAGAATTGAATTCAAGTGTTTTGTCAAAATTATATTCCGTCTAAGATAAACCCCCTAAAGGAGGTTATTTCTTTATCCCTATTATTACTATGATTATATTGTTTTATTAAGGGAATTATATTTTATATGGATTATGTTATGATGGAATGATGTTTAAGAAACCCATTTCAATACATGGGTTATGCTATGATAAATGATTTATGTTTTGGTTGAATATGTAAGAATGGTTTCATTATGGGATAAATGGGAACAATATTTCCATCCAATTAATTGGTTAATGATTTATATCTCATGATATAGGAATGACTAGAACATCATGTAAATCTATATCAGTAATAATTGTTTGGAACAAAGAGTGAAATCGGTTTGTAATGGACTTTGACGTCTACGATGGTATTGGAAATGAGCCTTGACTATTATGAAATGATTCTCTGTGATTGTGTGGGCATGCCAAAAAAATTAATGTCTTATGTTATGAAAATTGGTATTACCTTGCACTTTTATTATTTGTCCAATGACATGATATTCTGATCTTTTATATGCAAGATACGATTTTCAAATGTTATGTTCTTATGATAATTTAATATAGAATTTTTCTAAATTTTATCCAACTAAAATGACACCCCTTTAAAATTTTATTTATAATTATTATTTTTCCTTGATGAATATTTTAATTAATTAAACCACAAGAAATAATAACATAATCCATGACTATATATCACAATCAATTTTCTCATTCGTATCACATAAGACACTTTCATTACTGTGTTGGTAACTATATTACTAAATCTATCATATAGTTTATTACAACTTCATTCAACTAGTTTCCCAAAAAGTAAATTATCATAAAAATGTGTAACCTAATTATAATTTCAAAAATAGGTACTTGAAAATTATGGTCACATTTATCATTATATCTTTGGATAATATTATTTAGAGCCACATCACTATTATGGTTACCAATATGGAACATTCAATGTCATGCTAACTACTTTCTATTAATAGAATCTAAAAATTGGTATTTTTCACCATAAAATACATACAAATGTTTCACCTATTTCTTTCATAATTGATACATGTGTGTATCTTATTCCACATGCTCGATTTCACTAGTCAAAGAGCCCGAGTTGGGTACAAAATTAGAAGTTACGGTCATTCAAAGTCATTATGAAAAAATGGATCGTTGATCTCCTTCCAGGTCCATGTTAACATCTTGGATGGAAGAATTCATGTGTCCAATGGAGCCACGAACATTCATGGTGACCTTTTTTTTATGGAATGCTACTAAGATTCATGATCCATGGAGATCCCTCTGGGGCCCCACAGACGTCTTTGACGGTCCCTCTGCAAGTCCAACAAGCCCCGCAACTGCGTGAATGAATTTGATGGACAAATACAAAATTCAAATGGAACCCTACAAATTATGGGTATTATTTTTCCTTCATGGATCATCCCAGGAGAATCACGAGCCTCGTTTCCAATAAATACCTATCTCCCCCACCTCAAATGCACAGTTATGATTCCCTTTCAAAATCAGATCTCTAGTTTAGTGGTACCCATGAGTATCGTGAACTTGAGATAAAATGGATTCCCCCAACCTATGGTTGGGCTTTCTTTTTATAAGTATTAAACCCTTCGTAAAGGAGGGATCCCATTTGGGGTCCTCAATGATTCAATGAGCATTAAGACATCGCGAAGCACTCTTCCATTGATCTAATATTTCATAAGGGTCACATGCTCTATGAGAGGCAGAGCTCTATGAATCATTTTCTTTTTGTGACCCTGATCTCCATGAACATTCAACCTTCATGAGGTCCTTTCACTCATGATGATTCTACTATTTTACCCACTAATCCATGAAAAATGAAGAGTCGAATTGTAAACCTTTTGGCCCAGGTCGATGACATTTTTTTACCCTTGTGCAGCCCCAACATTCATCCTTGAAACACCATGATTCTATATACTCATCTGTACTTCTTGAAACACCTTGAGACAATATATTCAGATTGGTATATTTCCCATGTCATTAGTTTAGATTCTCATATTGGATTTCATGATAACCTAGAGTTCAACCATTCCTCAAGAAAATCTTTGAAACTTCATCAACAATATTTTATATCAGAGAAAACTAGATAGGTCACCTCTTGTGTAAGTCCCACACAAGCCATTGCTAGAAGTCGTATGCCAAATAGTCCTAACTACATGACTATATATAGTAGTATAACATATATGAATAACAAAGGATTCCTCCTTTCTCAAACATGAGATTCCTTATAACACAAGCTTAATATGCCTCATACCATGATCATGATATGACCACTAGGAAGAACCAATTTGTTAAAAACAAAGGTGTAATACCTAATCATATACCTAAACCAACCGATGAGTAAGGATGACCTCATTTCTAGAGATGAGGAAGACATTATGGGCATCTTCCATGCATAATTCCCATGAACCTCATCTATTCACATGAAGTTAAACTACACTGTTACCTCATTCAATGCACATAGTATGCCCTCATGGCTAGTCCTGAGAAAGAAATTGTGAGTATCTTCCATACGTATCCCCATTCATCATTTCAACTCCCTAGAGGCACATTGGAATATTCCATATGTAAGCCCCATTCACCATTGTCGCTCCCTAGCATCAACCAGACAGCTTCAACCCATAAAAAACATTCACTATTGTTGCTCCCTAGCGGAACCCATGTAGATTCCACATGTAATCCCCATTCACAATTTCCACTCCCTTGTAGCACCCAAGAAACTTCCACGTGTACACCCCATTCACTATTTCAGCACCATAATAGCTTCTGGGAATCTTCGTCATGAAAGCCTCATTCACCGTTGTTTCTCCATAGTGCCATCCAGGTCTCTCTAATGCATAAGCCCCATTCCATTCTAAAATATGAAGGATTTGATCCCTATATTCTACTATGGCTACATAGAATTCCTCCTTGAGGTTCAACCCCGACCAATGGTAAACATTGGCTCCCCCTATTAGGGGTTCACCCTCTATGATACACCTCCATTGGTGTTTATATGATCCTTAACGGTGTGACATATTCCCTTTATAGGACATACCACCATATGTCATCTCCCATAAGGTGCTCTGATTGAACCAATGGTATACTCTGGTTCTCCCCCTAGGGATGTACCATTATGATGTGACATTTCCCCTTTTTGGGACACATCCCTCAGATCCACCTCCTTGGGGTGTTCTTATAAATCTTTTTGGGAATATAACCATGCATAATCCCTAGTATGTAAAATGGAAGATAGGCATATGAAATTCTTGATTCCATTCTGAACTATGGGATCTTTAATCCCTCTCTCCTACACAAGGTATGTGGGAAGCCTCCCTGAGGTTCATTCTCAACACCATCACATTCACTTCGGTTCTACCTCATCCTTACAATATGACATTAAACTATATGGGATACTAGAACTGTATGGACTATAAACCATGTCTTCTAAATAGGGTATATCGGAAGCCTACCCGAGGTTCAATCCCATCATCTTTTCCAATCCTTGTCTATATTATCTCATGCAGCTAACCAAGAATAAGTGACACAGAATCCATGTTCATCCAAAAAGAGTGATCTTTTTCTAAAGGTAATATAATCATGTGTAATCTCTAATTCACCCCTTCAAAATATGAGGGTTTAGATCCATTCATTCTACACAAGATGGGTAGAAATCCTTCATGAGGTTCAAACACATCAATTGGTAAACTTTGGTGTCCACCTCCTTAGGGTCTACCCTCCTGATCTTCCCTAAGTGGTGTCCAGATCATCCTCGATGGTGTGAAATATTTCTCTTTATGGGACACATCACCTTGGTTCATCATTAGAGGTGTACCCACCCATCCAATACAATACTCGGTGCTTCCCTCCTATGGAAGGACCCATTCATTGTATGAAACCTTCTCTTCATGAGACACACAACTCTCGGGTCCATCGTCAGAGAGCATTCTGATCCACACCTATGGTAAACCATTCAGGTCCTCCATCCTACGTACCCACCTCGCTAATCTGTCTCCATGGTATATTATAATTAATCTCATATTTTCTTCATGATATGTCAAAAATTCATCCTACATCAGGTTAAAAATTAGATTCCTAAGGAAAATATCAGAAGGAATCCCTTCAGTTTAATCTTATCTGAAAGAGGTTAAACTCATTGCATGCCATGTCTTCAAGCATCCAGAGATGCCCCAACATGACAAATGTTACCATCTACTCTGATAGATGGTTTATTCCCTATAAAGACCCCAAGGAATGTCAAGATAGAAGAATCATAATTAACCATAACACACAAATAGATGGAATCGGGAACAAATTTCATGAACCACGACTCAAATTTATAAGGCATACTTAGAGTAGGAAACGAATTCCATAGAGGAATCGACAAAAAGAGGAACTGACATCCCATCTTCCCATTTCTATCAAGGAGGAAACATCTCTGAAGAAGTTATGAATACTGCCCTCCTTTGGAAAGTGGGAACATGGGGCCATATGTACACATCACCATAATGATGCATGCATCGGCCGTGGAAAGCATTAGAAATAGTAATCATAAGGGTTTATTATAATATTACATTTTATCTCATGTATTCCCATTATACATGAATTCTTATATTAATTTGGATTTTTTATATTTTAACTTTACCGAAATTAATTATATATAATATTTTTGTTTTATAACACTTTATACATATAATTATTTATTCTACATACCAAAAAAATCAAATTGTATTGACACATATCGTGATGCACCTCATACATATGTTATAAGAAACAATTTCATGTAAGGGTTTAAAACCACAATAACCATAAATATACACAAGTTTCGGTTTCGTGTAACTTCTAATGAACCCCCACTCTTTTAGAAAATAGTATAAAATCAGTGTAAAATGATAATCCAAACCCAAATTCACAGTATGCACATATAAATACCCAAGAAAAACATTATTTTCAACAAATTCTAAACTATTAATATGTATAAATCATATACAAACATTATTATCATGCTTATAAACCCAAAACAGACAATAACATTGATTGAATAGAACCAAATTTTATATAATACATATCATATAACTCTATATACACATGGTATGGAATATAATATATATAGTTTAAAAAATTAAAATAAGGCATACATACATTGAGAGTGTAATCTCTCTATATTCTAGAATATATTAAAAATAGTAAACAAATAAATAAATATTTCAAATATTTAAACATGATATATGAATTTAGGATCAATTTATAAATAAATAATTATAATTTTTATATTTTTTTAGACATTTAAAATAATATAAATATGAATTAAAAATATTTCTCAATTCTGAGCACTTTATATTACATCATTTATAATGAAATCATGTGAAAGTAATTTAAATAAAATATATAGTTTTATAAGATATTTAAAACTATAAAAATAATTATTATATGAACACTTCATATTAATAATGTAATAAATTAACATTATATTAATATCATATATTTTATACTTATTTAAACCATTTCTCAAATTAAACAAACAAATTTGTTTATTGTTTAATTAAGTTTCAAAAATGAAGTATTTAATGTGAAAATTTCATATTAAAATTCAAGAACATGTCATTTAACAATATAAATACTTGTATATTGAGCCATGTTTTTGAATTTATAAAAAAATGAAATTATAATTATAATTTTATCATAAACACTTGATATTAAACTTATAAAAATTTACCATTTAATTCAATTGTACTTAGATAACATCAATAAATACAAATTATGTAATAATCTAGAGCCCTGTTCATAGGCCCATCCCGGTGAAAATTTAGTATAATTTATGAAATAAATTTTTCTTAACAAATAGTAAACTCACATCATGATTATTTATCCCCCATGATATATTTCTTTATTTATGATAATAATCATCCAAATGAAAAATTCCATGATGTGTTTTTCATATTGAAATTTTTTCTTAATGATTCCTAAAAAAGCAATATATTTAAAAAATAACATTATATTCTTTGTCGATATTTTTTTACATTTGAATTTTATATTTATTAAACCAACCATTATTAGTTTGAGTTAAAACCATTTTCTAGAAATATGGATTTATGATGTTGCATTCTTCAAATCCATTTTTCATGACCTATTTATTTTCAATTAATGAATTATATTATATTTTTTATAATAACAAACTTTATATTTAATGATTCCATGTTTATGTACAGCACCATAAACCAATATCATTTAAAGATAAATATATCATAGTTTATGAAAAACATAAAATTTTATATTTTCATCTACAAAAATATTCATTCTTAAAAAAATAGAAGGGGATTTATACTGCTATTAATTTTTAATAAGGATTAAAATACACCTAATGTATTATAAATATCCACTAAAACAATTTCTATGATATCTAACCATAAATCAAATGAAATTAATGTAATAAAACAAACAACATATCTTAGTTTTAAGGAAAACATAATTTTTCTATTTATATGTAATTGATAGTGTTTATATGAAAGAACATCATGGAATCCTTATAAGATTGTTCTAGTGTCAAAAAAATCATTTAGAACACTTCTTAGTATTATTTCACACTTAATCATCTCTAATAAGAAAATTATGGTTACAAAAAGTTAGAAATTGGAGAATCTTATTGGAATATTATTGTGGTAAAATTATTATTAATATATTATTTTAAATGAGAATTAAACCAAATTTATAGACATTTATAGAAAATCCAAGTATTAAAAAATATTTCATAAATGTTTGGAAATATCTGAAAAGTTTAACAAATGTTCAATAAAATATAATGATTTATAAATTGTGGTTATTCATTAGATGAAATGTTTTAATCTTTAAACATTGAAAATAATTTAGGAAAACCCCTTGAAAAATAATTACATGATGTTATAAATCATATATGATATATTATAGTAGAATATTTTTGAGATGTGTGATATCTAATAATTCACCACCTTGAACATAATATAGACATTGTAAAAATATATATTTTTTGGTTTTCTTTAATAGCTACAATGAAATTGTAAGATTTATCATGTTTTGGTTTTAATTTAACATTGTTTTGATAATTTATTCACTCTTTATGGTTTATTTTCAGTCTATGGAGTTACATTCTAAATACTGGTTGTCACTATGACCCATCATTGACTTGATGAATGTATATCAAACTGAATGGGAGGTTGGGCTCATCCATGATTTTTGGGAGAATTATTCTCTACATCAAGTCACTCTTGTAGAATTAATACATGTTCTTAAATCGTACAAATTAATGTTAATAACACTATTAGATACCCTGAATAATGATGGTCGATTAATTATGGGTGTGAATGAGTGAGAACACACGTCTATATATTTATGGTTATATATCTCCTCAATTCTAAATCCCTCCCCTCCTCATTGGATTGAGTCGAGTTGGAAATGGTACATTTCTTAGGAATCATCCCTAAGATTCCAAGGGATAAAAATAAATTCCATGGGCTTTAGTTCAATTGGAAGATGATTAGCCCATTAAGAAATAAAACAACCCAACAATAATTACATAATAAAACAACCACTGAATGATACATTATTACAGGGTAATGCAACTCAATGTAATACCAAAAGAACAAAATACCAAACTACACCATAACCAATATTATAGTACCAAAGTGAAAGACTAACCCACAAAGTCCAAAGACTCCCAAAACACCAAATCCAAAAACCCTAGCAAGATCCAATATAGATCCGACACTAAAATCCAATACAATGTATCATGAAACACCACTAAAAAATGTGATACATTCACTTTACCTATGTCCTGATAAAAAATATCAGAAAATGCACCAAAGATCCCAAGAAGGGGGTGAGTAATGAAATGAATTTGGTTTCTCAAATGAATCCAATACTCATTCCACTACAATAAAAAATGTAAAAACATTTATATAAAATAGTTTATATAAAACACTGTTAGATTATATCAGAACTAAGAAAATCTCACCCAAAAATATTCAAATCAAAATATATTTCAAGGAAGAAAAAAAAGACAAGTTATTCAAGGCATTTCTCAAATCCCGTTTAAGAATAAACCAATACATTTCTCATAATATCACTAACAAACATTCAATATAGGCATTACCTTTGGCGGTGTTACTTCATGTCCTTAACTTTTCCCTTTGATGGAGGTACATCACAACCATTATCCATCCCATTCAATTCATTCCCAAACATAAATGCCATATACCATACAGACCAATTGGCCCAAAACATTTAAATAAAATAAAAATTTGTTAATAACATCTTTAAAACCAATTTCCATTCATTAAAACAAATAAACCATTTTAAAATCATGTTAAAAATTTCACTTTCCACCAAAAAAACCAATTTTCAAAAATCCAAAAACTAGAACTAAAGAACTTTTCTATAAAAATTTTCAAAAAACATTACATAATAAATTTCAATAAATAAAAAAAAATTGAAGCTAATACTTCATTATCTAATAAGAAGACTTTATATAGAAGTTGTCTACCTTTAAAATAATATAAATAATGAAATATAGCATGAATTCTTCAACAAAAATGTGTTGAAACTAAAAAAAACAATCTTAGAACTCGTTCCCTAACATTAAAACAACCATATGTCATCATTATTGAATAAAATATTATTTATTATTCTATTGATGATTATATCTAATAATACAAGAGAGTGAATTGTAACGTCCCAGCCCAGCTCACCATCAAACCGTTGGCCAGACCGGTCGCCACATGGCCTCAAGCGCGTCTCCCCGTACGCCAGAGGCTACCGACTAGCAACGAGGGTCCTGGGAGGTGATTTTGGGGAGACTATACCCACTTATCAGAGTCGAACAACGGTATCTCAGAGTAAAAAACATTCAATAGAGGAAGCACTAATAGATAAAAATGAACAAACAGCAGCAGAAGACAAATAGTGATCATTTTTATAAAAGGTGGCCAAAGCCAGTTTACACGATAGGGGAATGATGAATGATACAATGTGAAAAAAGGAAACAATACAACATGCTTACATTATAATGTAAAAGAATAAAGAAAAGACAACAAGGCCCATGAGGCGTTCTCCTGAGCATCCTGATCTCCCACTCGGACCTTTGCTTCTATCCCTAGGTATAAGAAACACATCATCAAACCCAAGTCCTGTATACAAGAAAGGTCTAATCGGGTACCCTAGTGCAATGGTGGCTCGAGTAGGGTGTGAGATATAAATATAAATAGGCCGGCACCACCGGTGTCTAACCCAAACCAGACAGTGTGTATTTAGTTAAATAGTAAGCAGGTATAGCAGAAATAATTAAGCAGATCAACATAGAATAACAACACTCATCCAAGTTTCCCAAAGGGAACCTAACAGCTATACCATCATCGGCTTGTTGCCAGGATATCATTCTGATCATGCAACTACAGTTACATATGTAAATATTTATAGAAGATGGAGTGGGGTAATCATGCCTCCCACCCATCAGCTGAAGATAGCGGGCACGTGGTAAGAATGCCTCTCCTCCCTAGTATACAATGGCAATTAGGTAAGAATGCCTCTCGTTCCTAGAAGATACTGGAAAGGGGTAAGAATGCCTCCCTTCCATCATGTTCATTCATAATACTGGAATGGGGTATAACTGCCTCCCATCCAAACACGTAAAACATCACTAGAAGTCAACTGGAAAGGGGTAAGAATGCCTCCCTTCCAGATATGTAATCATCAACAGAAGTCAACTGGCAAGGGGTAAGAATGCCTCCCTTCCAGATATGTACTCATCTTTATTATCATGCATTATGTGGCATCAGCATGTGCGCACTCACAATACAACCATGTCTATAGTATACTGCTTATGGTATAACCTCACAAGCATTCAAATAAATATATCACAATCACAAACAATCATACAGCCCATATCCACGTAAAAGGTTATAGTCACATTCATATAAATATAATTATGGAAACTCTTCTTAAGTATCTATATCAAGACATTAACATATTCATCACATTTATAAAAGGTACATGAGGCAACCCACTCATGTACGGTATTGGATAGCCCCCAATTCATTCTCCATTCCTTTTATATCATTTCAAAGACATATGGTGATTTAAAAAGCATAAAGAGGTGCTATGGACTACCCCTCCTAGGTAAGTCCCGTTCACTAGATCCATTCCATTGACATAAGACATGATTATTCCATTATTTAAAGGCATGGTCTTACCACCCTAGTCCATTTCATTCATGTTTAACCATTTCATAAAAAGGGTACAACTATCATGTTTTAACTATTTGGTACCATTCAAAGGAAACATTACATCATCAACTATCACCAAAGCATTACAAGAATTTAGAAGGCAAGCATAAGAGTCTACTTCCTACTATTATCTTGAAGACAGTGCACCTCTGATCGAGGGGTTTTATTATTAAATCATTAATTTTGTGACCATGTAACCATTTTAATCTTATCCCTTCAATTCACACTAATTTCACAAAAGAATTTAATTGGAACTAAACATGCATTATTAATGTACTATAGCAATGTAATATTAACCTCTTTAAAGGGTTCACTTTAAATTAAAGGGAAAGGAGAGGGACCCTACCTCAAGGTGGATCCATCTATCCACTCTGGCTCTTGGCGCTTTCTAACTAAAGTTGTCACTGCTACTCCCCCATGAGGCATATGTGATTTCACATACGTATAAAGACACCTAGCCTCTATGCACATGCTCTTCATGGACATGGGTGTGCGCAAGAGAATCCTTACACATATTCTTATACACATATACCTATCTTCGCTCACCTGCGCTGGCACTTTTATATATGAAATGGGGAAAACTATCCCCATACGTGTATATTCTCTGCCATGCACAAATATATGCATATCGGGGGAACCCACATACACATAAATATGTACCTATGCCCACGTAGGTGAGTCGCCTAGACATTGGCGACCCGAATCCACGCTATAACATCCAACGCACTATAAGATTAATCCAACAAACCATAAAATGAATAAAGACACTAATTTGGGATATGAAAAACCATCCAGAATAATAAACCCTTACCGCGAACCCAAGCCGGCAGACTGAAATGTGGAGATTCACTTCGTCTTTGGCGGTGATTTCCATAATACACAGAAACACGACTTGAGAAGCCTTCTACATGAACTCGGAACAAAGATAAACCAAAAGACAGATCACCCTAAACCCTAGGGTGTTTGGCCGAATCTCACTGGGTGACGAATACGCCGAAAAAAGGCTTGGAACAAGGAGGAGAGGGAGGGGATGGACCTACCATGGATATTCAGCAAAAGAATCGCCAAGAATGATGGTGGAATCACTAGTCGAAAGGAGGCTAAGGTGGGGGTTCGAGCGCGCGGTAGGGAGATCCCCCTTGGGATGTTCGTCGAGTGAGGGGAGAGTGTGAGTTATTAGATATTTAGGTTTTTATTTTATTTATTTTTATTTTTAATTTAATTAAAATACCTAACACACCCAAATCACAAGGCATAACCCGCACGGTTTTCCAAAGCATGCGCAAACTGTGTGCAGCCCATGTGCAATCCACTGCCCACCTGATTTGGGCCGCACAGTTTAGGCCGCACGACTTGGTCAGCCTGTGCGCCAACCGTGCACCCTCTACATCTCTTTAAAAACTAGGGTCTGGCGCTTCCTAACCCCCTCGAGCCCTCCGAGAAACATAACTGGCCTTCACCCATGCCCAAAAACAAAACAAAAAGGAAGGGTTCCAACCTTCAAAATCTCATTTCGAAGCCCGGTTCTAAAAACAAGCGGTTCCGTAATTAATAATGTTCAAATTTATCCACTTTTAACCCGGTTCAAAATGCGGGTCATTACAGAATAATGATATATCTATGGAAAACCACTAAGAACGAATACATGGAATGAAATATATCCATCAAAACACCCTTATTTGAAAAAAAATCAGTCTAGGATCGAATGGGAATGTCTTCAAAAGTTTTTCTAGGAGAAAAAACTAGTTTGGTGTTGAAATAAATGAATAAGGGATTTACACGTGTAGAATTTAGTAAGATTAACATTTTTGGGATGTAGATATTAACGATGCATAAATGGGTTGCCCAGTTTGGAAGACGTTATATAAATCGGTTTCCATCCAATACCTCCCAAAACCCTTATCATAGTTGTCTTGAATGGTTAGAAAATAATCTATTAACTATTTTTCCACTATTCCACTTTTCATGGTTACACCTGCGTGGATTCATGGGTTTTCCAAACAATGTTCCTAACTGTAAGACCTGGATGTATTTATGAAATATTTTCATTAAATACATTTTATTCTTCAGTAGCTTCTCTGAACACAACCACGAGTTTAAAAGAACCAAGAGACACCCTTATTCAAAAATTATTGATATATCTTAGTTTTTAAGCTAGCGGTAATTTTTATGAATAACTTATGAAAATACATTTTCAATTCATTTGCTATCAATTATTTATGAAAAATATAAATCAATAAGATATTAATATTTTTAAAATAATTCATTTTGATAATTATATTAATGTGATATATATGTGTTTTATACTTAATAAAATATTTTTTATCTTAATATAATGGATATAATATTCAAAGTATATAAATAAAACACTATTTGATTTATAAAAACCTAATTTTTTAATAAAGTTTAATTTTACACCCTCGAATAGAAAACCCCATTTAAATTATGATTTAGTCACATTAATAAATTTTATATGGAAAAATAAACATTCTATTTTGAAGAAGGATATAAAAATTTAATTTGGATAAATTTTGGATATTTTTTCTGAAAACTTTCATGTTTTTATGAATAGTAAAAATGTGCTAAATTTTAATTGAAAATAACATCTTCCATTGAAATAGTTTATATTGTTAATTTGTATTATTTAATGGTTTCAAAGTATAAATGGAATAAATTTTTATCATTTAATATAATTTTGGTAATTGGAATTAATTTAACATTAAATTCCTATTAAAAACATTTAAATCTTTTGCAATATTTTAACTATAAAAACTTGTTTTCTCATTTCAAATACGAGATTAATTTTATATTAATTACTACCACTTCTATGTTTTCAATTTTTTAAAAATGATTCCATATTTGGAATCATTAGGTCCAAATTATGTAAATAGGCTGGTTTTATTTTTGGAATTATGAATAGTAACTTTGGTAATTATTTTTATTACCATGGTTAATAGTAAATCAGGTAATTCAGGTACAAATAATATTATAAATTTACCTCGACAGCTATAAAAACCTTATAGGATGATGAAATTAGACCCTTATCATCTATTTTTTGAAATGGAATCACTGGATGGCCATTGACCTATGAATATGACATGAATGTAATAAAAAGTAATGAACGCGAAAAAATATAACATTCTCATTTCGTATATTTATATTAATTTTAATATATGGATAACTAGGGTATAATATCGATTATAGATAGTATCTAGAAATATAAATTAATTATCTACATAATTTAAATTTATTTATAATTTGTAGCGATTAAATAATTACCATCAATGATGACACAATAGTGATGTAGAAATTATTTTATTATTATAAATTTCATAAAAGTGGTTTGATAAATATTAAAATAAATATTATAGGAACTAATTAATGTTTTCCAAAAAACATTCTTGATGACTATGACATGTTAGGTGTGTATTAATTTTTTTTATAATTTATCTATTCTGTGGATTTTATTTAAAGTCAAATAAATGATGTGTCAAAATTGACACTATTGATATTTTATAAAAATAATATTTTATTAAATTATTTAAAAGCATTAAAAAAATATTTAAAAATTAAAAATTAATGATTATAAGGGCTAACATGTCATAAAATATCCACTTATGATCAATTAGCACCACATAATTAAATATTTTAACCATTAAATATTTAGAATGTTATTACCACAATTAAAATTAAATATAATAACTAAGTGTCAATTAAATATATGAGGTTTAAATTGACAAAATAACTTGTCCAAAATTTATTGATTGTAGGTATTAAAACCTTATCTCATCTCATATTCATAATTGGGACATTTTCTAGGTTATTTTGTATGGTTTGATTTTATTATGAATTATTATTTATGAAGTATCCAAAAGTTCCCCTCAACTCAATTATAAAAGGGCTCCTTCTCCCTCGCCTCTTCACTTCATTTGGAGAAATAAAGATTGGAAACCCCCTTCCCTTCTTCATTCTCAGTATCCCTATTTTCATTCTCTTTGTAACACCCCAGGATAATAAAGAATATGAAATTTTCATATTTATCCATATTTTTGAATAAAATATTAATATTACTTTAAAGGGAATGCTATTCTTGAGGGCATACCCAATACGCAACAACGAGTTTCTTTGAAATCTTACGTTGCACTATAATAATAAAATAATATTATTTTAAAAGGTATTTAACGCCTAGCCGTTGTAATGGAGGTAATGAATGGAACTAAATACAAAATTATTATATATGTTTGTAAAATATTTTTACTTTTATCCAATAAATGTTGGAGGCTTAAAATGCAAATGAATCCAATTTTAAGCATAAATCTTCTAATATTCTTTAAAAGTTCGATTAACCGCCTTTTGATGGAGAACCCTTTTTAAATATACTTTTGACAATTTTATGTGTTGTATCTGTCAAAATAAAATACTTCTTTAGAATCTGGTCATCAAAATTTACTTTGTGTAAAAAAAAATTATTTTTCTGATAAAGATCATTCTTATTGAAAATGTTTCATTTTAATTCAAAACCTCCTTTTAATCTGATTTATTTATATGGATAGATTATATTTTTAATTTATATTAAAGTGTATTTAGAATATATTTTTTACCATTTAATCTAATGGTGGTCATTGGAATTAATTTCACTTTGAAATTGGACTTAAACTAGTGTCAATCTTTTAATAGATATTATTTTTTAAAAACACGCTATTTGTTTTGATAGCGGGAATTAATTATTAACTTAATTAATGAAAAATATATGTTTTTAATTTTGTAAAATATACAACATTATTGAATTCGGAATATCAAATATAGATCAGGGTGAATTTTTGGTATTTTTCTGAAAAAGTTCAAATTTTTATGAATAGTGAAACCACTAAGTGATAGTTTAAAAAACTGATTTTTCATTTAAATAAAACTTTACCACTTCTGTGTTTTGTATTCCAAAAATATGACATACATGGTTTTCATTAGGATGTAAAATGTGGTTCAATGTGATTAAAATAATTTTTTAGTGAATAGTATCTTTTAAGTTTTTAATCGCGATTAGGGGTAATTAGTGTAATTTAAGGTAAAAATAATGTTTTAATAATATGAAATTACCTAGACACATGTCCTACTCTCCTTTTAAGTGTCATGTCCGACCAAGACAATCCATGGGTCAACTTGGGGACCCCATGGAGCCACTTTGGTTGGGATATGACATAAATAACTTTTTATTTAAAGTTAGAATAAAAATGTCGCAAGCATGAGTTGTTTTACTAAAACAATTTTTAAATGGGGTTATACAAGTCATATTTTTTACTATAAATATTCATTATAAATCTAAAAATATTTCCTACATCATGATATTTTTTTATAATTTTTAGACATTAAATGAATTAAATTATTTATGACATCATGATGATGCAGCGATTACCTCATTAATAAAGGATTTAAATAAAATTAAAATATAATGTTAAAACTATAACTTACACTTGTCAAAGACCTATTGGATGAGTATATTTCGAACCCTTACCACCTTATCCTATAAATACATCAATTTGGGACCTTTAAAATCCGAAACTCATTTGAAAATAAAGTAACATTTTGTAACTTTCCAAGAGTGCCCCTCCTCTCCTCTTATAAAAGGCCCCCAACTCTACCACCTTACACACACCTCTCAAGACTTTGTATCTTCCAACCACTGCTCATTTTGTCTCTACACATCCCTTTATTACTCCTAGAAGCCTCAATTTGGGCAGAAGTCTTCCCAAGTAAGTCTTTGAGCTCAAATCAGAGAGAGATACCCGATTTTAAGATAATGTCTTCACTTGTGTTCTTTTGTTTTATTTTGCTTCTCCAACCCCCTAAACTCTTTTTATTAATTTATTTTGTAACAACTCCAGTATCTTCAATATACTAGGATGTTTTCATAATAATAATTTGAGCTACACTTACAAACACCTACATCTAATGGTTAAAGAGCATACTGTTTCTGTGGATGGTGAATTTCTGCCTCACGAAACGATGATTGTTCAATATTATTTTAACACCCTCAAAGGTGGCCATTAAGATGTCACTATATTTATATATGATATATAATATGTTTATATTTTACTTAAACTTCTGTATTTTTCATTTATGGAATACCTTTATGGTTTCCATTATGGTTAAACGCAGTATCTTCATTTTAGGAAGTGTGGACTACCGCTCCCTGAAAATGATTTGATTCTTTAATACCATATGTGGTACGTATAAAGGATATATTTAATGATATTATATAAGATACCATACTGTAATTATAATAATATTATGTATCATTATGTTTTAATTCCATTAAATAAGAAATAGAAATGGAAGTAGCGTTTATGCGTACGTACGGCTTACCGTCTCCATGAACGGTGCATTTCATTTCTTACCTCTAAATGTTATGTAATATTATAAATGCATGTATATAATGGATATATATTATATATATGATATCTAAATAATGAATATAATTCTGTATATAATAAATATTTTACAACATGAACAACATGTAATTATAAAGAGTTTATTTTTGACTCAAGTAGCAATGATCTACAAAACGACCATTATTAACTTAAAAAATTACATAGTGTTCACAGCATGGTAGTAAGTGATATAAAAGGAATAATGAACTTGGAAAAGGTTCTTAAGAAAGTATAAATTAACCCAAGTTTATTATTCAGGAGGTTAAAGAGCAATCGAATCAAGTCGGACTCAATGTAAGGGAACCTACCCCTCTCATTCTTTTTAAGTACACTCTTTTATGTCATTTATTTTAAGCTCATGTTTCTTATGATTGGGATGTTATTTTATATTAAACTTACTCTAATTTTTATTTACATATTATGAGAGACCCTATTTTCTCTCATCAATCCATTTTGGATGTTTTGATTGGCGACGTTAGGCTGCCGAATTTTCTTAAGAGATCCAACCTCTCTCTTTCTTTTTAAGTACTCTTCTTTATGTCACTTCTTTTAAGATCCTATTTGTTATGTTAGAGGATGTTATTTTATATTACTATTTCTGTAAATTTTATGTTAATATGATGATAGACCCTATTTTATCTCATCAATCCATTCTTGGAAGTTTTAATTGGCGTTGTTAGGCTGCCGAGTTTTCGTAAGTGATTTTCATCTCACTTTTATTCCCGTGAGATTTATGCTACATTTGCCACCATTTCCTTTGAGTGGTATATGTACTGACCATTATTCTACTCTTTGTGTAATATACTTTCGTTTATGAGTATTTACATCAATGTTTATTGTCCTTCTTTCATGGGGTGTATGTTTCGAAAGATAGCCAAGTCGGTAAGGGAACTTTTCACCCTCCTCTTTTTAAAAGACTTATTTTTTGGGGTCTTTTAATTTACATATTTTAATGTTGGGATATGTTCTTATATATTCTTATTGATGTAAATTTTATGTCCAAGAGATGATATACCCTTTTTATCTCTCATCTACTCATTTTCTGAATTTTAAAGTGACGTCGTTAGGCTATCGAATTTTACCAAGGGAACTTCTTAACCTAATTTCGATTTCTTTGGGTTCAACATGTAGTTATTTAATATGTCATCCTTTGAATATGTTTGAATTAACTTTGATTGTTTTGAACTTAATATCCACTTATATTGGGTGTATTTATATTTTTCACACATAATTATGAGATTGATTTATCTTTAATTTAATGGTACCTTCTTTACAGGGGATTTCATCTCATTTTACATTTCTATTGAGACTTCATTATTGTTATGCACCAATTCAATCTTATATGGTGTATATAATGTCCTTTGGAATATTATATCATGAATTCATTTATTCTCATGATATTATAAAGTCTTGATTAAATGTATTCCTCAATTATTGTATTCATGTGTCTCTCATTATGTTAAAAACCCTTTAACTAAAATATTGTTTTAAATGTTTTAATGATTTATTCTTATAAATATTTATCATTAATATCCATGTTTTCAATATGGTTTTAAGGATTTATTTATATGGATATTAATGGTTTAAAATGTTAAAATCTTCAAAGTGGTATGGGACACTTTGTCTCAAAGATCTCTTTATTATATGTTTTAAATGTTTTTTAAAATGGTTTTTAGAATGGATTCATTATTTCAATATCTTAAAATGTTATATGTGGGAATTTTATATTTTCTTTATGATTATGTTATGTTCTATGATTATGTTCTGGTTCGTGGGCATTATTTATGAAGACGGGTGGTTCTGTGATAATCTAAGGGCAGGTGAGCCCGATATAGCTCTCCAATGCATTGGGTAATGTGAAGGAGTTAAACATTAAGGTTTCTCTGAAAAGATTTAGGGAATATACTATGATGGGTATTCCAAATGTAACCACGAGGGTTACTCCCTACGTAATAATGTTATGAATGACTCAAGTTACCTTTATGTCTTATGATTTATATGATTTATTCATGATTTTATGAGGTATGACAAAGTGCTTATGTTTTATGGGTAAAGTATGATTTTATTCTTATGTATATATGTACTCATGTTTCCTTTCCATACTTTTTATAACCCTTACTGAGCTTTTTATTCTCATCCCAAGTTTTTGAAATATTTTTCACAGGTCAAGGGAATGGTACATGATATGATGATAGTGTCAAGGAAGTGTCAAGAAAGAATCCATTTTTTAATTTAAATATGTTTCCGTTTATGGGAAAAATGAATACTATCTTTTATGTAACCACTTTGTTTAAATGTGTAATATAATGAATGTTTTATGATCTAATTCTCTACAACTCTAAACCTGAAAAGATCCTCAATGTGTAATATTGTAATATCTCAAGGTTATATAAGGTTTAAGGTTGGGGCCTTATAGTTAGTATTAGAGGTCGGTTTAGATAACTTTAGAGGTTAGAGTGTTGTTTAAGAAAAAGTGACAATTTGTGTATAACCACAATGGTTAGTATATTAGATGGAGTCATCGTTTTTTTAAAAGATAGAATGAGTTTGATATAACTTGGATAAGTATATCTTGGTGTTTATATTCCTCTTTTTTATTTGATGATTTTACTGATATACTCACACTGACCTTTTCAGTTTTAGTAAATGGATGGATCTAGCAGGCACCAAAGTAACCGTGGATTTGAAGAAAACGGTGACGGTTTTATGAAAGAACAACTAGATGATATGGGAGCTGCAATGAGAACTCTTGTGGTTATCCTCAACCAACTATCTGGAGTCATGATTGACCACATGAACCTTAGTGATTTTTATAAGGCATCATATATGCGAGAAACAAAACCCTACGGATGTTCAGGTAATAATCATAAAGGTAAGTATGTTCAAAAACCTATGTGTCAAATATGTGGAAAGAAACACATAGGAAGATGTTTCAAAGGGACAGAAAGATGCTATTGGTGTGGAAATGAAGGTCATAAAGCAAGAACCTGCCATGGAAAAAAGGAAGCATCTAGTTGACTCTAGGAAAGGGAAATAAGTTCTTTCTGAAGGATAAATTTAATGTTTTAAATGTGGTGTGCATGGTCATTATTCAAAAACATGTCCTACGAAGAAGTTTCGGGAATGGGGTCACCAAGATCATACAAATATTCATTTACCAATACCTAATTCCATTCTGATTGAGGATGAAGAAACTGACAATGAAGAATGAAAGGTATGGATTATTTCCTAACATATGTTTTCCTATTATTAGAATCTTAGGATATGATTCATGATTTTGTTTGTAGGAAAGAAGTATTTCAGAATAAGTTGAAAAGGAATGGCTAATGATCATGAAGAATGTTGAATGAGTAAGAAGTCATCATATATGTGATTCAACAGTTATTGTAGATTTTAGGATGGTGAAATTCTTAGATGTATTAAGTATCTTTTGATGATGTGGTTACATTAGAAGACTTTTTATATTAACCCTGATGTTTGATTTACTAAAATTTTATTCAGGGAATAATTATACTTTCTTTTGTGGATATAGTTATAAAGAACCATTTGGGTTTATATGATCCTTCAATTTGAGGCAATTGCTGGTTAATACATTTTGGGTTTCAATCTTAGTTTGGTTTACTTTGTAGAATTTTATGGGTAGATGTTTATTGAATTGTCTTTTTGGAACTTTGGGTTTTGTTTGACAAATTTTGGAGATTAAGAATAGATTTTTTATATATAAAGGATTATTCTTTTTGGGTATTATCTAATCTTATACTAACCTTTTTGGTTTTAGTTTTGGTTAAGGTCTAAAGACATGGGAAGTATATAGTTCTCTTTTGTGGATTAGGTGATTCTCTAGAAGTTGATTATAGCTCTCTTAATGTGAACAAGTCATCTTAAATACTCATCTTTTGGAGAAAATATGAGTTTGTGTAAGAAATCTAGTAAAAGTTGAAAGTCAACATGACAATTAAGTATGCTTCCTTATGTTTTAGTTAAACTCATAAATAAATTTCTCAATGAAAAGTAACTTAAAACAAAAATGTTGTCTGTTAATTTTTCCTACTGGGGAATCAAATACCGTTTAACCCATCACATGTTTTTGATTTTCTTGTTGTTAACTTTCTCCTAGACATGTTTACTATCACTCTCCATCAGAACATGACCCTTTGTTTTTTCCTCCATATCCATATTTTTATACGTGGAATCCTAGAATGGGTTAACTCAGGTGACATTTGTACTTCTCTCCCATTCTTTTAAAGTGATATTTTTCCTTACTCTTGTTCCGATGTGGGATTTTCAATGAAGCTTCCAAGCCCAATTTTAAAATTGTGAGGATGAAACTCCCAAAAGTGGAGAAGGATATAACACCCCAGGTAAATAAATAATTTGACAAATTTAATATTTATCCATATTTTTGAATAAAATATTAATATTACCTTAAAGGGAATGATATGCTCTAGGACGTACCCAATACGCAACAACGAGTTTCTTTGAAATCTTACGTTGCACTATAATAATAAAATAATATTATTTTAAAAGGTGGTTAACGCCTATCCATCGTAATGGCGGGAATGAACAGAACTAACTACAAAATGATTATATATGTTTTTCAAATATTTTTACTTTTATCCAATAAATGTTGGAGGCTTAAAACGAAAATGAATCCAATTTTAAGCATAAGTCTTCTAATATTATTTAAAAGGTCGATTAACCGCCTTTTGATGGAGAACCCTTTTTAATATATTTTTGAAAATTTTATATTTTTTATTTGACAAAATAAAATCCTTCTTTAGAATATGGACATCAAAATTTACATTGTGTAAAATTTTATTATTTTTCCGATAAAGATCATATTTATTGAAAATGTTGCATTTTAATTCAATACCTCCTTTTAATCTGATTTATTTAAATGGATAGATTATATTTTTTAATTTATATTAAATTGTATTTAGAATATATTTTTACCATTTAATCTAATGGTGGTCATTGGAATAAATTTCACTTTGAAATTGGACTTAAACTAGTGTCAATCTTTAAATAGATATTGTTTCTTAAAAACACGCTATTTGTTTTGATAGCAGGAATTAATTATTAAATTAATTAATGAAACATATATGTTTTTAATTTTGTAAAATAGACATCATTATGTAATTCGGAATATCAAATATAGCTTAGGGTGAATTTTTGGTATTTTTCTGAAAAACATCAATTTTTGATGAATAGTGAAACCACTAAGTGGTAGTTTAAAAAACTGATTTTTCGTTTAAATGAAACTTTACCACTTATGTGTTTTTAATATCAAAAATCCAACATACATGGTTTTCATTAGGATGTAAAATGTGGTTCAATGGGATTAAAATAATTTTTTAGTGAATAGTAACTTTTAAGTTTTTAATTACGATTAGAGGTAATTAGTGTAATTTAATGTAAAAATAATGTTTTAATAATATGAAATGACCTAGAAACATGTACTAATCTCATTGGATGTGTCATGGACAACCAAGAAAATCCATGGGTCAACTTGGGGACCCCATGGAGCCACTTTGGTTGGGAAATGACATAAATAACTTTTTATTTAAAGTTAAAATAAAAATGTCACAAGCATGAGTTGTTTTACTAAAACAATTTTTAAATGGGGTTATAAAAGTCATATTTTTTACTATAAATATTAATTAGAAATATAAAAAGTCTTCCTACATCATGATATTTTTTTTATAATTTTTATACATGAAATAAATTAAATTATTTATGACATCATGATGATGCAGTGATTACCTCATTAATAAAGGATTTAAATAAAATGAAAATATAATGTTAAAACTATAACATACACTTGTAAAAGACCTATTGTATGAGTATATTTCGAACCATTACCACCGTATCTTAGAAATAAATCAATGTGGGACCTTTAAAATCTGAAACTCATTTGAAAATAATGTAACATTTTGTAGCATTCCAAGAGTGCCCCTCCTCTCCTCTTATAAAAGGCCCCCACCTCTACCACCTTACACACACCTCTAAAGCCTTTGGCTCAGCCAAACCCTACACTTTTTGTCTCTCCACATTCCTCTATTACTCCTAGAAGCCTCAATTTGGGCATAATTACTCCCAAGGAAGCCTTTGAGCTAAAATCAAAGAGAGATACCTGATTTTAAGGTAATGTCTTCACTTGTGTTCTTTTGTTTTATTTTGCTTCTCCAACCCCCTAAACTCTTTTTATTCATTTATTTTGTAACAACTCCAGTATCTTAAATATACTAGGATGTTTTTATAAGAATTATTTGAGCTACACTTACACACACCTACATCTAATGGTTAAAGAACATACTGTTTCTGTCGATGGTGAATTTCTACCTTACGAAACGATGATTGTTCAATATTCTATTAACACCCTAAAAGGTGGCCATTAATATGTCACTATATTTATATATGATATATAATATGTTCATGTGTAACTTAATCTTATGTATTTTTCTTTTATGGAATACCTTTATGGTTTCCATTATGGTTAAACGCGGTATCTTCATTTTAGGAAGTGCGGACTACCGCCCCCTCAAAGTGATTTGATTCGTTAATACCATATGTGGTAAGTATAAAGGATAGATTTAATGATATTATATATGATACGATATTGGAATTATAATAATATTATGTATAATTATGTTTTAATTCCATTAAATAAGAAATATAAATGGAAGTAGCGTTCATGCGTACGTACTGCTTACCGTCTCCATGAACGGTGCATTTCATTTCTTACCTCTAAATGTTTTGTAATATTATAAATGCATGTATATAATGGATATAAATTATAAATATGATATCTAAATAATTAATATAATTCTGGATATAATATATATTTTACCACATGAACAACTTGTAATTATAAAGAGTTTATTTTTGACTCAAGTAGCAATGATGTACAAAACGACCATTATTAACCTAAAAAATTACATAGTGTTCATTGCATGGTATTAAGTGATATAAAAGAAATAATGAACTTGTAAAAGGTTCTTAAGAAAGTAGAAATTAACTCAAGTTTATTATTCAGGAGGTTAAAGAATGATCGAGTCAAGTCGGACCCGAGGTAACGGAACCTACCCCTCTCTTTCTTTTTAAGTACACTCTTTTATGTCATTTCTTTTAAGCTCATATTTCATATGATTGGGATGTTCTTTTATATTACACTTACTATAACTTTTATGTTCATATGATTAGAGACCCTATTTTCTCTCATCAATACATTTTGGAAGTTTTGATTGGCGTTGTTAGGCTGCCGAATTTTCGTAAGATATCCAACCTCTCTCTTTCTTTTTAAGTACTCTCCTTTATGTCACTTCTTTTAATCTACTCTTTTTTATGTTGGGGATGTTATTTTATATTCCTCTTGCTGAAAATTTTATGTTAATATGATGAGAGACCCTATTTTATCTCATCAATCCATTTTTGGAAGTTGTAAGTGGTGTTGTTAGGCTGCCGAGTTTTCTTAAGGGATTTTTCATCTCACTTTTATTCCCATGAGATTTATGCTACATTTTCCACCATTTCCATTGAGTGGTATATGTACTTCCAATTATTATACTCTTTTTGTAATATAATTTCATTTATTATTTTTTACATCAATGATTATTGTCCTTTTTTCATGGGGTGTATGTTTCGAAAGATACTCAAGTCAGTAAGGGATCTTTTCACCCTCCTCTTTTTAAAAGGCTTCTTTTGTTGGGTCTTTTAATTTACATATTGTAATGTTGGGATATATTCTTCTATATCCGTACTGATGTAAATTTTATGTCCAAGAGATGAGATACCCTATTTATCTCTCATCAACTCATTTTCTTAATTTTAAAGTGATGCCGTTAGGCTGTCGAATTTATCAAGGGAACTTCTTAACCCAATTTCGATTTCTTTGGGTTCAACATGTAGTTATTGAATATGTCATCCTTTGAATATGTGTGAATGACTTTTTATTGTTTTACACTTAATATAAACTTATATTTGGTGTATTTATATTTGTTACACATAAATATGAGATTGATTTATCTTTAATTTAAGGGTACCTTCTTTACAGGAGATTTCATCTCATTTTACATTTCTATTGAGACTTCATTGTTGTTATCCACCAATTCACTCTCATATGGTGTATACACTGTCCTTTGGAATATTATATCATGAATTCATTTATTATCATGATATTATAGAGTTCTGATTAAATGTTATTCCTCAATTATTGTATTCAAGTGTCTCTCATTTTCTTAAAAACCCTTTAACTAAAATATCAATTTAAATGTTTTAATTATTTATTCTTATAAATATATCTCATTAATATCCATGTTTTCAAAATGGTTTTAAGGATTTATTTATATGGATATTAATGGTTTAAAATGTTAAAAGCTTCAAAGTGGTATGGGACACTTTGACTCAAATATCTCTTTATTAAATGTTTTAAATGGTTTTGAAAATGGTTTTTAAAATGGAGTCATTATTTCAAAATCTTAAAATGTTATATGTGGGAATTTTATATTTTATTTATTCTTACGTTATGTGCTATGATTATGTTATGGTTTGTGGGAATTTTTTATGAAGACGGGTGGTTCCATGATAAACTAAGAGCGGGTGAGCCCGATATAGATCTCCAATGCATTGGGTAACGAGAAGGAGTTAAACGTTAAGGTTTCTCCGAAGAGATTTAGGGAATATACTGTGATGGGTATTCCAAACGTAACCAGGAGGGTTAATCCCTATGTAACAATGTCATGAATGCCTCAATTTATCTTTATTTATAATGATTTTTATGATTTATTCATGATTTTATGAGGTATGTTAAAGTGCTTATGTTTTATGGGTGAAGTATGATTTCATTATTATGTATATATGTACTCATGTTACCTTTCCATACTTGTTATAACCCTTACTGAGCTTTTTTTGTTCATCCCAAGTTTTTGAAATGTTTTTCCCAGGTCAAGGGAATGGTACATGATAGGATGATAGTGTCAAGAAAGTCTCAAGAAAGAATCCATGTTTTATTTTAAATATGTTTCCATTGATGGGAAAAATGAATACTATCTTTTATGTAACCACTTTGTTTAAATGTGTAATGTAATTCAAGTTTTATGATCTAATTCTCTAAAACTCTAAACCTGAAAAGATCCTCAATGTGTAATCTTGTAATAACTCAAGATTAAGTAAGGTTTAAGGATAGGGCCTTATTGTTGGTATCAGAGGTCGGTTTAGATAAATTTAGATGTTAGAGTGTTGTTTGAGAAAAAGAGACAAGTTGTGTATAACCACAATGGTTAGTATATTAGATGTCTTTATCATTTTTTTAAAGTTAGAATGAGTTTTAGATAACTTGTATAAGTATATCTTGGTGTATATCATCCTCTTTTTTATTTTATGATTTTACAGATATACTCACACTGACATTTTTGGTTTTAGTAAATTGCTGGATCTAGCAGGCACCAAAGTAACAGGGGATTTGAAGAAAACTGTGACGGTTTTATGAAAGAACAACTGAATGATATGGGAGCTGCAATGAGAACTCTTGTGGTTATCCTCAACCAACTATCCGGAGTCATGATTGACCAACTGAACCTTAGTAATTTTTATAAGGCATCGTATATGCAAGAAAAAAATCCCTACGGAAGTTCAGGTAATAATCATAAAGGTAATTATGTTAAAAAAACTATGTATCATATATGTGGAAAGAAACACATAGGAAAATGTTTCAAAGGGACAGAAAGATTCTATAGGTGTGGAAATGAAGGTCATAAACCAAGAACCATCCATGGGAAAAGGAACCATCTAGTTGACTCTAGGAAAGGGAAAGAAGTTCTTTCTGAAGGATCAATTTAATGTTTTAAATGTGGTGTCCATGGTCATTATGCAAACACATGTCCTACGAAAAAGTTTCGGGAATGGGGTCACCAAGATCGTACAAATATTCATTTCCCAATGCCTAATTCCATTCCGATTGAGTATGAAGAAACTGACATTGAAGAATGAAAGGTATGGAATATTTCTTAACATATGTTTTCCTATTATAAGAATCTTAGGATATGATTCCTGATTTTGTTTGTAGGAAATAAGTACTTCAGAATAAGTTGAAAAGGAATGGATTATGATCATGAAAAATGTTTAATGAGTAAGAAGTCATCATATAAGGGATTCAATAGTTATGGTAGATTTTAGGATGGTGAAATTCTTATATGTACTAAGTCTCTTTTGATGATGGGGTCACATTATAAGACTTTTATAGTAACCCTGATGTTTGATAAATGAAAATTTTATTTAAGGAATAATTATCCTTTCTTTTGTGGATATAGTTATAAAGAACCATTTGGGTTTATATGATCCTTGAATTTGAGGCAATTACTAGTTAATACATTTTGGGTTTCAATCTTAGTTTGTTTTACTTTGTAGAATTTTATGGATAGATATATATTGAATGGTCTTTGTTGAACCTTGGGTTTTTTTTGACAAATTTTGGAGATTAAGAATAGATTTTTTTATATATAAAGGATTATCCTTTTTGGGTATTATCTCATCTCATACTAACCTTTTTTGTTTTAGTTTTGGTTAAGGTCTAAAGACATGGGATGTATATAGTTCTCTTTTTTGGATTAGGTGATTCTATATAAGTTGATTATAGCTCTCTTAATGTGAACAAGTCATCCTAAATACTCGTCTTTTGGAGAAAATATGAGTTCGTGTAAGAAATATAGTAAAAGTTGAAAGTCAACATGACAATTAAGTATGCTTCCTTAGGTTTTAGTTAAACTCATAAATAAATTACTCAATGAAAAGTAACTAAAAACAAAAATGTTGTATGTTAATTTTTCCTACTGGGGAATCAAATACCATTTAACCCATCACAAGTTTGTGATTTTCTTGTTGTTAACTTTCTCCTTGATATGTTTACTATCACTCTCCATCAGAACATGACCCTTTGTTTTTTCCTCCATATCCATATTTTCATACTTGGAATCCTAGTATGGGTTAACTCGGGTGACATTTGTACTTCTCTCCCATTCTTTTAAAGTGATAGTCTGACTGACTCTTGTTCCGATGTGGGATTTTCAATGAAGCTTCCAAGCCCAATTTTAAAATTGCGAGGACGCAATTCCCGAAAGGGGGGAAGGATGTAACACCCCAGGTAAATAATAATATTACATTTTC
This sequence comes from Viscum album, assembly GCA_963277665.1. Lineage (NCBI taxonomy): Eukaryota > Viridiplantae > Streptophyta > Magnoliopsida > Santalales > Viscaceae > Viscum > Viscum album. Next base: position 1,150,938,703 of record OY728148.1, read on the forward strand.
ATATTTATCCATATTTTTGAATAAAATATTAATATTAATTTAAAGGGAATGATATGCTCGAGGGCGTACCCAATACGCAACAACGAGTTTCTTTGAAATCTTACGTTGCACTATAATAATAAAATAATATTATTTTAAAAGGTAGTTAACGCCTAGCCATTGTAATGGAGGGAATGAACGGAAAAACTACAAAATGATTATATATGTTTGTCAAATATTTTTACTTTTATCCAATAAATGTTGGAGGCTAAAAATGCAAATGAATCCAATTTTAAGCATAAATCTTCTAATATTCTTTAAAAGGTCGATTAACCGGCTTTTGATGGATAACCCTTTTTAAATACACTTTTGACAATTTTATATTTTTTATTTGAAAAAATAAAATCCTTCTTTAGAATTTGGACATCAAAATTTTCTTTCTGTAAAATTTTGTTATTTTTCCGATAAAGATCATTTTTATTGAAAATGTTGCATTTTAATTCAAAACCTCCTTTTAATCTGATTTATTTATAGGGATAGATTATATTTTTAATTTAGATTAAAGTGTATTTATAATATATTTTTACCATTTAATCTAATGGTGGTCATTGGAATTAATTTCACTTTCAAATTGGACTTAAACTAGTGTCAATATTTTAATAGATATTGTTTTTTAAAAACACGCTATTTGTTTTGACAGCGGGAATTAATTATTAAATTATTTAATGCAACATATATGTTTTGAATTTTTTAAAATAGACATCATTATTGAATTCGGAATATCAAATATATCTTAGGGTGAATTTTTGGTATTTTTCTGAAAAACTTCAATTTTTGATGAATAGTGAAACCACTAAGTGGTAGATTAAAAAACTGATTTTTCGTTTAAATAAAACTTTACCACTTCGGAGTTTTGAATTTCAAAAATTTGACATACATGGTTTTCAATAGGATGTAAAATTTGGTTCAATGGGATTAAAATAATTTTTTTAGTGAATAGTAACTTTTATGTTTTTAATCGCGATTAGAGGTAATTAGTGTAATTTAAGGTAAAAATAATGTTTTAATAATATGAAATGACCTATACACATGTCCCACTCTCATTGTATGTGTCATGGCCGACCAAGAAAATCCATGGGTCAACATGGGGACCCCATGGAGCCACTTTGGTTGGGAAATGACATAAATAACTTTTTATTTAAAGTTAAAATAAAAATGTCACAAGCATCAGTTGTTTTAATAAAACAATTTTTATATGGAGTTATACAAGTCATATTTTTTACTATAAATATTCATTATAAATATAAAAATATTTCCTACATCATGATATTTTTTTATAATTTTTAGACATTAAATAAATTAAATTATTTATGACATCATGATGATGCAGCGATAAACTCATTAATAAAGGATTTAAATAAAATGAAAAGATAATGTTAAAACTATACATTAAAATTGTAAAAGACCTATTGGATGAGTATATTTAGAACCCTTACCACCTTATCCTAGAAATAAATCAATTTGGGACCTTTAAAATCTGAAACTCATTTGAAAATAAAGTAACATTTTGTAACTTTCCAAGAGTGCCCCTCCTCTCCTCTTATAAAAGGCCCCCACCTCTACCACCTTACGTACTCCTATCAAGTCTTTGGATAGTCCAAAACCTAATCATTTTTTCTCTCCACATCCCTATATTACTTCTAGAGGCCTCACTTTGGGTATAAGTCTTCCCAACGAAGCCTTTGAGCTCAAATCAAAGAGAGATACCCGATTTTATGGTAATGTCTTCACTTGTGTTCTTTTGTTTTTTTTTTTGCTTCTCCAACCACCTAAACTCTTTTTATTCATTTATTTTGAAACAAATAAAGTATCTTTAATATACTAGGATATTTTTATAAGAATTATTCTAGCTACACATACACACACCTACATCTAATCGTTAAAGAACATACTGTTTCTGTGGATGGTGAATTTGTGCCTCTCGAAACGATGATTGTTCAATATTCTTTTAACACCCTCAAATGTGGACATTAATATGTCACTATGTTTATATATGATATATAATATGTTTATGTTTTACATAATCTTCTGTATTTTTCATTTATGGAATACCTTTAGGGTTTCCATTATTGTTAAACACGGTATCTTCATTTTAGAACGTCCGGACTACCGCCCCCTCAAAATGATTTGACTCGTTAATACCATATGTGGTACGTTATAAAGGATAGATTTAATGATATTATATATTATACAATACTCTAATTATAATACTATTATTTATAATTATATTTTAATTCCATTAAATAAGAAATAGAAATGGAAGTAGCGTTCATGCGTACGTACGGCTTATCGTCTCCATGAACGGTGCATTTCATTTCTTACCTCTAAATGTTATGTAATATTATAAATGCATGTATATAATGGATATATATGATATATATTATATCTACATAATGAATATAATTCTGGATATAATATATATTTTACCACATGAACAACTTGTAATTATAAAGAGTTTATTTTTTACTCAAGTAGCAATGATCTACAAAACGACCATTATTAACTTAAAAAATTACATAGTGTTCATAGAATGGTAGAAAGTGATATAAAAGGAATAATGAACTTGGAATAGGTTCTTAAGAAAGTATAAATTAACTCATGTTTGTTATTCAGTAGGTTAATGAATGATCGAGTAAAGTCGGACCCGAGGTAAGGGAACCTACCCCTCTCTTTCTTTTTAAGTACACTCTTTTTTGTCATTTAGTTTAAGCTCATATTTATTATGATTGGGATGTTCATTTATATTACACATACTTTAATTTTTATGTTCATATGTTGATAGAACCTATTTTCTCTCATCAATACATTTTGGAAGTTTTGATTGGAGCCGTTAGGCTGCCGAATATTCATAAGATATCAATCCTCTCTCTTTCTTTTTAAGTACTCTCCTTTATGTCACTTCTTTTAAGCTCCTCTTTGTTATGTTGGGGGATGTTATTTTATATTCATATTTCAGTAAATTTTATTTTAATATGATGAGATACCCTATTTGATCTCATTAATCCATTTTTGAAAGTTATAAGTGGCGTTCATAGGCTGTCGAGTTTTCGTAAGGGATTTTTCATCTCACTTTTATTCCCGTGAGATTTATGCTACATTTGCCACCATTTCCTTTGAGTGGTATATGTACATCCCATTATTATACTATTTGCGTAATATAATTTCGTTTATGAGTATTTACATCAATGATTATTGTTCTTCTTTCATGGGGTGTATGTTTCGAAAGATACCCAAGTCGGTAAAGGAACTTTTCACCCTCCTCTTTTTAAAAGACTTATTTTGTTGGGTCTTTTAATTTACAAATTGTAATGTTGGAATATGTTATTATATATCCTTATTGTGTAAATTTTATTTCCAAGAGATGAGATACCCTTTTTATCTCTCATCAACTCATTTTCTGAATTTTAAAGTGACGTCGTTAGGCTGTCGAATTTTACCAAGGGAACTTCTTAAACCAATTTCAATTTCTTTGTGTTCAACATGTAGTTGTTGAATATGTCATCCTTTGAATATGTTTGAATGACCTTTTATTGTTTTACACTTAATATCCACTTATATTGGGTGTCTTTATATTTGTCCCACATAATTATGAGATTGATTTATCCTTAATTTAAGGGTACCTTCTTTACAGGGGATTTCATCTCATTTTACATTTCTATTGAGACTTCTTTATTGTTATGCACCAATTCACTCTTATACGGTGTATATACTATCATTTGTAATATTATATCATGAATGCATTTATTCTCATGATATTATAAAGTTCTGATTAAATGTTATTCCTCAATTATTGTATTCAAGTGTCTCTCGTTTTGTAAAAAACCCTTTAACTAAAATATCATTTTAAATGTTTTAATGATTTATTCTTATAAATATTTATCATTAATATCCATGTTTTCAAAATGGATTTAAGGATTTATTTATTTGGATTTTAATGGTTTAAAATTTTAAAAGCTTCAAAGTGGTATGGGACACTTTGACTCAAAGATCTCTTTTTTAAATGTCTTAAATGGTTTTGAAAATGGTTTTTAGAATGGATTCATTATTTTAATATCATAAAATGTTATATTTGGGAATTTTATATTTTCTTTATGCTTATGTTATGTGCTATGATTATGTTATGGTTGTGGGCATTGTTTATGAAGACGGGTGGTTCTGTGATAAACTAAGGGCGGGTGAGCCTGATATAGCTCTACAATGCTTTGGATAACGCGAAGGAGTAAAATGTTAAGGGTTCTCCAAAGAGATTTAGGGAATATACTCTGATGGGTATTCCAAATGTAACCAGGAGGGTTACTCCCTACGTAAGAATGTTAAGAATGCCTCAAGTTACCTGTATGTCATATGATTTCTATGATTTATTCATGATTTTATGAGGTATGTTAAAGTGCTTATGTTTTATGGGTAAAGTATTATTTCATTCTTATGTATATATGTACTCATGGTTCCATTCCATACTTTTTATAACCCTTACTAAGCTTTTTATGCTCATCCCATGTTTTTGAAATGTTTTTCACAAGTTAAGGGAATGGTACATAATATGATGATAGTGTCAAGGAAGTGTCAAGAATGAATCCATGTTTTATTTTAAATATGTTTCAATTGATGGGAAAAATGAATACTATATTTTATGTAACCACTTTGTTTAAATGCGGAATGTAATGCAAGTTTTATGATCTAATTCTCTAAAACTCTAAACCTGAAAAGATCCACAATGTGTAATCTTGTAATAACTCAAGATTAAGTAATGTTTAAGGCTAGGGCATTATAGTTGGTATCAGAGGTCGGTTTAGATAACTTTAGAGGTTAGAGTGTTGTTTAAGAAAAAGTGACAAGTTGTGTATAACCACAATGGTTAGTATATTATATGGAGTCATTGTTTTTTTTTGAAAGTTATAATGAGTTTGAGATAAATTGGATAAGTATATCTTGGTGTTTATCTTCCTCTTTTTTATTTGATGATTTTACTGATATACTCACACTGACCTTTTTGGTTTTAGTAAATGGCTGGATCTAGTAGGCACCAAAGTACCAGTGGATTTGAAGAAAACTGTGATGGTTTATGAAAGAAAAGCTGAATGATATGGGAGCTGCAATGAGACTCTTATGGTTATCCTCAACCAACTATCTGGAGTCATGATTGACCACCTGAACCTTAGTGATTTTATAAGGCATCGTATATGCGAGAAACAAATCCCTATGGAAGTTCAGGTAATAATCATAAAGTTAAGTATGTTCAAAAACCTATGTGTCAAATATTTGGAACGAAACACATAGTAAAATGATTCAAAGGGACAGAAAGATGCTATAGGTGTGGAAATGAAGGTTATAAAGCAAGAAACTGCCATAGAAAAAGGAAGCATCTAGTTGACTCTAGGAAAGGGAAATAAGTTCTTTGTGAAGGATCAATTGAATGTTTTAAATGTGGTGTGCACGGTCATTATGCAAACACATGTCCTACGAAGAAGTTTCAGGAATGGGGTCACCAAGATCGTACAAATATTCATTTACCAATACCTAATTCCATTCAGATTGAGGATGAAGAAACTGACAATGAAGAATGAAAGGTATGGATTATTTCATATCATATGTTTTCCTATTATTATAATCTTGGGATATGATTCATGATTTTGTTTGTAGGAAACAAGTATTTTAGAATAAGTTGAAAAGGAATGGCTAATGATCATGAATAATGTTGAATGAGTAAGAAGTAATCATATAAGGGATTCAAGAGTTATGGTAGATTTTAGGATGGTTAAATTCTTAGATGTATTATGTCTCTTTTGATGATGGGGTTACATTAGAAGACTTTTTATAGTAACCCTGATGTTTGATATATGAAAATTTTATTCAAGGAATAATTATACTTTCTTTTGTGGATATAGTTATAAAGAACCATTTGGGTTTATATGATCCTTGAATTTGAGGCAATTACTGTTTAAAACATTTTGGGTTTCAATATTAGTTTGGTTTTCTTTGTAGAATTTTATGGATAGATTTTTATTGAATGGTCTTTGTTGAACTTTGGGTTTTGTTTGACAAATTTTGGAGATTAAGAATAGATTTTTTATATAAAGGATTATCCTTTTTGAGTATTATCTGATCCCATACTATCCTTTTTGTTTTTAGTTTTGGTTAAGGTCTAAAGACGTGGGAATTATATATTTCTCTATTCTGGATTACGTGATTCTCTAGAAGTTGATTATAGGTCTCTTAATGTGAACAAGTCATCCTAAATACTCTTCTTTTTGAGAAAATATGAGTTCGTGTAAGAAATCTAGTAAAAGTTGAAAGTCAACATGACAATTAAGTATGATTCCTTATGTTTTAGTTAAACTCATAAATAAATTCCTCAATGAAAAGTATCTTAAAACAAAAATGTTGTCTGTTAATTTTTCCTACTGGGGAATAAAATAAAGTTTAACCCATCACAATTTTGTGATTTTCTTGTTGTTAACTTTCTCCTAGACATGTTTACTATCACTCTCCATCAGAACATGACCCTTTGTTTTTTCTCCATATCCATATTTTCATACTTGGAATCCTATTATGGGTTAACTTGTGTGACATTTGTAGTTCTCTCCCATTCTTTTAAAGTGATAGTTTTACTGACTCTTGTTCTGATGTGGGGTTTTCAATGAAGCTTCCAAGCCCAATTTTAAAATTACAAGGACGCAATTCCTAAAAGGGGGGAAGGATGTAACACCCCAGGTAAATAAATAATATGAAATTTTCATATTTATCCATATTTTTGAATAAAATATTAATATTACTTTAAAGGGAATGTTATGCTCGGGGGTGTACCCAATATGCAACAATGAGTTTCTTTGAAATCTTACATTGCACTATAATAATAAAATAATATTATTTTAAAAGGTAGTTAACGCCTAGCCTTTGTAATGGCGGTAATGAACGGAACTAACTACAAAATGATTATATATGTTTGTCAAATATTTTTACTTTTATCCAATAAATGTTGGAGGCTTAAAATGCAAATGAATCCAATTTTAAGCATAAATCTTCTAATATTCTTTAAAAGGTCAATTAACCGCCTTTTGATGGAGATCCCTTTTTAAATATACTTTCGACAATTTTATATGTTGTATTTGAAAAAATAAAATCCTTCCTTAGAAAATGGACATCAAAATTTACTTTGTGTAAAATTTTGTTATTTTTCCGATAAAGATCATTTTTATTGAAAATGTTGCATTTTAATTCAAAACCTCCTTTTAATCTGATTTATTTATATGGATAGATTATATTTTTAATTTAGAGTAAAATTTATTTAGAATATATTTTTACCATTTAATCTAATTGTGGTCATTGTAATTAATTTCACTATGAAATTAGACTTAAACTAGTGTCAATCTTTGAATAGATATAGTTTCTTAAAAACACGCTATTTGTTTTGACAGCGGGAATTAATTATTAAATTAATTAATGCAAAATAGATGTTTTGAATTTTGTAAAATATACATCATTATTGAATTTGGAATATCAAATAGAGCTTAGGGTGAATTTTTGGTATTTTTCTGAAAAACATCAATTTTTGATGAAAAGTGAAACCACTAAGTGGTAGTTTAAAAATCAGATTTTTCATTTAAATGAAACTTTACCACTTCTGTGTTTTGAATTTAAAAAATCCAACATACATCACTGTCATTAGGATGTAAAATTTGGTTCAATGGGATTAAAATAAGTTTTTTAGTGAATTGTAACTTTTATGTTTTTAATCACGATTAGAGGTAATTAGTTTAATTTAAGGTAAAAAAAATGTTTTAATAATATAAAATGACCTAGACACATGTCCTAATCTCATTGTATGTGTCATGACCGACGAAGAAAATCTGTGGGGCAACTTGGGGACCCCATGGAGACACTTTGGTTGGGAAATGACATAAATAACTTTTTATTTAATGTTAAAATAAAAATGTCACAAGCATGAGATGTTTTACTAAAACAATTTTTAAATGGGGTTATAGAAGTCATATTTTTGACTATAAATATTCATTAGAAATATAAAAAGATTTCCTACATCATGATATTTTTTTATAATTTTTAGACATTAAATAAATTAAAATATTTATGACATCATGATGATGCATCGAATACCTCATTAATAAAGGATTTAAATAAAATTAAAAGATAATGTTAAAACTATAACATACACTTGTAAAAGACCTAATGGATGAGTATATTTCGAAACCTTACCACATTATCCTAGAAATACATCAATGTGGGACCTTTAAAATCCAAAACTCATTTGAAAATAAAGTAACTTTTTGTAACTTTCCAACACTGCCCCTCCTCTCCTCTTATAAAAGGCCCTCACCTCTACCACCTTACACACACCTCTCAAACCTTTTTCTCGGACAACCCCTTCCCATTTTATATCTACAAATCCCTATATTACTCCTAGAAGCCTCACTTTGGGCAGAAGTCTTCCCATGGACGCCTTTGAACTCAAATCAAAGAGAGATACCTGATTTTAAGGTAATGTCTTCACTTGTGTTCTTTTGTTTTATTTTGCTTCTCCAACCCCCTAGACTCTTTTTATTCATTTATTTTGTAACAAATCCAGTATCTTCATTATACTAGGATGTTTTTATAAGAAGTATTCTAGCTACACTTACACACACCTACATCTAATGGTTAATGAACATACTATTTCTGTGGATGGTGAATTTCTACCTCACGTAATGATGATTGTTCAGTATTCTTTTAACACCCTCAAAGGTGGACATTAAGATGTCACTATATTTATATATGATATATAATATGTTTATTTTTTACTTAATCTTCTGTATTTTTCATTTATTTCATACCTTTATGGTTTCCATTATGGTTAAATGTGGTATCTTCCTTTTTGGAAGTGCGGACTACCGCCCCCTCAAAGTGATTTGATTCGTTAATACCATATGTGGTAAGTATAAAGGATAGATTTTATGATATTATATATGATACCATACTGGAATTATAATACTATTATGTATCATTGTGTTTTAATTCCATTAAATAAGAAATAGAAATGGAAGTAGTGTTCATTCGTACGTACGGCTTACCGTCTCCATGAACGATGCATTTCATTTCTTACCTCTAAATGTTATGTAATATTATAAATACATGTATATAATGGATATATATATGATATATATGATATCTACATAATGAATATAATTCTGGATATAATATATATTTTACCACATGAACAACTTGTTATTATAAAGAGTTTATTTTTGACTCAAGTAGCAATGATCTACAAAATGACCATTATTAACTTAAAAAATTACATAGTGTTCATAGCATGGTAGTAAGTGATATAAAAGGAATAATTAAATTGTAAAAGGTTCTTAATAAATTATAAATTAACTCGAGTTTATTATTTAGAAGGTTAATGAACGATCGAGTCAAGTTGGACCCAAGGTAAGGGAACCTACCCCTCTCTTTCTTTTTAGGTACACTCTTTTATGTCATTTCTTTTATGACCATATTTATTATGATTGGGATTTTATTTTATATTACACATAATGTAATTTTTATGTTCATATGACGAGAGACCCTATTTTCTCTCATCGAACCATTTTGGAAGTTTTGATTGGTGCCGTTAGGCTGCCGAATTTTCGTAAGAGATCCAACCTCTCTCTTTCTTTTTAAGTACTCTCCTATATGTAACTTATTTTAAGCTCTTATTTGTTATGTTGGGGGATTTCATTTTATATTCCTCTTTCTTTAAATTTTATGTTAATATGATGAGAGACCCTATTTGATCTCATCAATACATTTTTTGATGTTTTAAGTGGCGCTATTAGGCTGCCGATTTTTCGTAAGGGATTTTTCATCAAACTTTTATTCCCGTGAGATTTATGCTACATTTCCACCATTTCCTTTGAGTGGTATATGTACTTACCATCAATGTTTATGATTATTTACATCAATGTTTATTTTCCTTATTTCATGGGGTGTATGTTTCGAAAGTTACCCAAGTCGGTAAGGAAACTTTTCACTCTCCTCTTTTTAAAAGACTTATTTTGTTGGGTCTTTTAATTTACATATTGTAATGTTGGGATATGTTCTTATATATCCTTATTGATGTAAATTTTATGTCCAAGATATGATATACTATTTTTATCTCTCATCAACTCATTTTTTGAATTTTAAAGTGATGTCGTTAGGATATCAAATTTTACCAAGGGAACTTCTTAACCCAATTTCGATTTCTTTGAGTTGAACATGTAGTTATTGAATATGTCATCCTTTGAATATGTTTGAATTAACATTGATTGTTTTACACTTAATATACGCTTATATTGGGTGTATTAATATTTGTCACGCATAATTATGAGATTGATTTATCCTTAATTTAAGGGTACTTTCTTTACAGGGGATTTCATCTCATTTTACATTTCTATTGAGACTTCATTATTGTTATCCACCAATTCACACTTATATGGTGTATATATTGTCATTTGGAATATTATATCATGAATTCCTTTATTCTCATGATATTATAAAGTTCTGATTAAATGTTATTCCTCAATTATTGTATTCAAGTGTCTCTCATTTTGTAAAAAACCCTTTAACTAAAATATCGTTTTAAATGTTTTAATGATTTATTCTTATAAATATTTATCATTAATATCCATGTTTTCAAAATGGTTTTAAGGATTTATTTATATGTATATTAATGGTTTAAAATGTTAAAATCTTCAAAGTGGTATGGGACACTTTGACTCAAAGATCTCTTTAATAAATGTTTTAAATGGTTTTGAAAATGGTTTTTAGAATCGATTCATTATTTCAATATCTTAAAATGTTATATGTGGGAATTTTATATTTTCATTATGCTTAAGTTATTTGTTATGATTATGTTATGGTTCGTGGGCATTGTTTATGAAGACGGGTGGTTCCGTGATAAACTAAGGGCGGTTGAGCCCGATATAGCTCTCTAATGCATTGGGTAACCTGAAGGAGTTAAACGTTAAGGTTTCTCCAAACAGATTTAGGGAATATACTGTGATGGGTATTCCAAATGTAACCATGAGGTTACTCCTTACTTAAAAATGTTATGAATGCCTCATGTTTCCTTTGTGTCTTATGATTTCTATGATTTATTCATGATCTTATGAGGTATGTTAAGGTGCTTATGTTTTATGGGCAAAGTATGATTTCATTCATATGTATATATGTACTCATGTTTCCTTTCCATACTTTTTATAACCCTTACTGAGATTTTTATGCTCATCCCAAGTCTTTGAAATGTTTTTCACAGGTCAAGGAAATGGTACATGATATGATGATAGTGTAAAGTATGTCAAGAATGAATCCATGTTTTAGTTTAAATATGTTTCCGTTGATGGGAAAAATGAATACTATATTTTATGTAACCACTTTGTTTAAATGAGTAATGTACTGCAAGTTTCATGTTCTAATCCTCTAAAACTCTAAACCTGAAAAGATCCTCAATATGTAATCTTGTAATAACTCCAGATTAAGTAAGGTTTAAGGCTGGGACCTTATAGTTGGTATCAGAGGTCGGTTTAGATAACTTTAGAGGTTAGAGTGTTGTTTAAGAAAAAGTGAAAAGTTGTGTATAATGACAATGGTTAGTATATTAGATGGAGCCATCGTTTTTCTTTTTGAAAGATAGAATGAGTTTGAGATAACTTGGATAAGTATATATTGGTGTTTATCATACTCTTTTTTATTTGATGATTTTACTGATATACTCACACTGACCTTTTTGGTTTTAGAAAATGGCTGGATCTAGCAGGCACCAAAGTAACAGTGGATTTGAAGAAAACTGTGACGGTTTTATGAAAGAACAACTGAATGATATGGGAGCTGCAATGATAACTCTTGTGGTTATCCTCAACCAACTATCTGGAGTCATGATTGAACACCTGAACCTTAGTGATTTTTATAAGGCATCGTATATGCGAGAATCAAATCCCTACGAATGTTTAGGTAATAATCATAAAGGTAAGTCTGTTCAAAAACTTATGTGTCAAATATGTGGAATGAAACACATAGGAAAATGTTTCAAAGGGACAGAAAGATGCTATAGGTGTGGAAATGAAGGTCATAAAGAAAAAACCCGCCATGGAAAAAGGAACCATATAGTTGACTCTAGGAAAGGGAAAGAAGTTCTTTCTGAAGGACCAATTGAATGTTTTAAATGTGGTGTGCATGGTCATTATGAAAACACATGTCCTAAGAAGAATTTTCAGGAATGGGGTCACCAAGATCGTACAAATATTCATTTACCAATACCTAATGCCATTCCGATTGAGGATGAAGAAACTGACAATGAAGAATGAAAGGTATTGATTATTTCATAACATATGTTTTCCTATTATTATAATCTTTGGATATGATTCATGATTTTGTTTGTAGCAAAGAAGTATTTCAGAATAAGTTGAAAAGGAATGGCTAATGATCATGAAGAATGTTGAATGAGTAAGAAGTCATCATATAAGGGATTCAAGAGTTATGGTAGATTTTAGGATGGTGAAATTCTTAGATGTATTAAGTCTCTTTTGATGATGTGGATACATTAGAAGGCTTTTTATAGTAACCCTGATGTTTGATATACGAAACTTTTATTCAAGGAATAATTATCCTTTCTTTTGTCGATATAGTTATAAAGAACCATTTGGGTTTATATGATCCTTGAATTTGAGGCAATTAGTGGTTAATACATTTTGGGTTTCAATATTAGTTTGTTTTACTTCGTAGAATTTTATGGATAGATGTTTATTGAATGGTCTTTGTTGAACTTTGGGTTTTGTTTGACAAAATTTGGAGATTAAGAATAGATTTTTTTATATAAAGGATTATCCTTTTTGGGTATTATCTGATCTCATACTAACCTTTTTGGTTTTTGTTTTGGTTAAGGTTTAAAGACCTGGGAATTATATAGTTCTCTTTTATTGATTAGGTGATTCTCTAGAAGTTGATTATAGCTCTCTTAATGTGAACAAGTCATCCTAAATACTCGTTTTTTGGAGAAAATATGAGTTCGTGTAAGAAATCTAGTAAAAGTTGAAAGTCAACATGAAAATTAAGTATGCTTCCTTATGTTTTAGTTAAACTCATAAATAAATTCCTCAATGAAAAGTAACTTAAAACAAAAATATTGTCTGTTAATTTTTCCTACTGGGGAATCAAATACCGTTTAACCCATCACAAGTTTGTGATTTTCTTGTTGTTAACTTTCTCCTAGACATGTTTATTATCACTCTCCATAAGAACATGACCCTTTGTTTTTTCCTCCATATCCATATTTTCATACTTGGAATCCTAGTATGGGTTAACTCGGGTGACATTTATACTTCCCTCACATTCTTTTAAAGTGATAGTTTTACTGACTCTTGTTCCGATGTGGGATTTTCAATGAAGCTTCCAAGCCCAATTTTAAAATTGTGAAAACACAATTCCCAAAAGGGGGGAAGGATGTAACACCCAAGGTAAATAAATAATATGACATTTTCATATTTATCCATATTTTTTAATAAAATATTAATATTACTTTAAAGGGAATTCTATGCTCGAGGGCGTACCCAATACGCAACAACGAGTTTCTTTGAAATCTTACGTTGCACTATAATAATAAAATAATATTATTTTAAAAGGTAGTTAACGCCTAACCGTTGTAATGGCAGGAATGAACGGAACTAACTACAAAATGATTATATATGTTTTTCAAATATTATTACTTTTATCCAATAAATTTTGGAGGCTTAAAATGAAAATGAATCCAATTTTAAGCATAAATCTTCTAATATTCTTTAAAAGGTCGAATAACGACCTTTTGATAGAGAACCCTTTTTAAATACACTTTTGAAAATTTTATATGTTGTATTTGACAAAATATATTCCTTCTTTAGAATCTGGACAACAAATTTACTTTGTGTAATATTTTGTTATTTTTCTGATAAAGATCATTTTTATTGAAAATGTTTCATTTTAATTCAAAACCTCCTTTTAATCTGATTTGTTTATATGGATAGATTATATTTTTAATTTATATTAAAGTGTATTTAGAATATATTTTTACCATTTAATCTAATGGTGGTCATTGGAATTAATTTCATTTTAAAATTGGACTTAAACTAGTGTCAATCTTTTAATAGATATTGTTTCTTAAAAACACGCTATTTGTTTTGACAGCGGGAATTAATTATTACATTAATTAATGCAACATATATTTTTTGAATTTTCTAAAATAGACATCATTATTGAATTTTGAATATAAAATATATCTTAGGGTTAATTTTTGGTATTTTTCTGAAAAACTTAAATTTTTGATGAATAGTGAAACCACTAAGTGGTAGTTTAAAAAACTAATTTTTTGTTTAAATGAAACTTTACCACTTCTGTGTTTTGAATTTCAAAAAATCCGAGATACATGGTTGTCATTATGATGTAAAATTTGGTTCAGTGGGATTAAAATAATTTTTCTAGTGACTAGTAACTTTTAAGTTTTTAATCACGATTAGAGGTAATTAGTACAATTTAAGGTAAAAAAATGTTTTAATAATATTAAATGACATAGAAACATGTCCTAATCTCATTGGATGTGTCATGGCCGACCATGAAAATCCATGGGTCAACATGGGGACCCCATGGAGCCAATTTGGTTGGGAAATGACATAAATAACTTTTTATTTAAAGTTAATATAAAAGTGTCACAAGCATGAGTTGTTCTACTAAAACAATTTTTAAATGGTGTTATAAAAGTCATATTTTTGGCTATAAATATTAATTAGAAATATAAAAAGATTTACTACATCATTATTTTTTTATATAATTTTTAGACATTAAATAAATTAAATTATTTATTACATCATGATGATGCAGCGATTACCACATTAATAAAGGATTTAAATAAAATTAAAAGATAATGTTAAAACTATAACTTACACTTGTCAAAGACCTATTGGATGGGTAAATTTCTAACCCTTACCACCTTATCCTAGAAATACATCAATGTGGGACCTTTAAAATCCGAAACTCATTTGAAAATAATGTTACATTTTGTAACTTTCCAAGAGGGCCCCTCCTCTCCACTTATAAAAGGCCCCCACCTCTACCACCTTAAAAACACCTCTCAAGCCTTTGGCTTGGCCAACCCCTGCTCATTTTGTCTCTCCACATCCATATATTACTCCTAAAAGCCTCACTTTGGGCAGAAGTCTTCCCAAGGAAGCCGTTGAGCTCAAATCAAAGAGAGATACATGATTTTAAGGTAATGCCTTCACTTGTGTCAGTTTGTTTTATTTTTATTCTCCAACCCCATGAAATCTTTTTATTCATTTATTTTGTAACAACAACGGTATATTAAATATACTAGGATGTTTTTATAATAAGGATTCTAGCTACACTTACACACACCTACATCTACTGGTTAAAGAACATACTGTTTCTGTGGATGGTGAATTTCAGCCTCATGAAACGATGATTGTTCAATATTCTTTTAACACCCTCAAAGGTGGCCATTAAGATGTCACTATATTTATATATGATATATAATATGTTTATTTTTTACTTAATATTCTGTATTTTTCATTTATGTCATACCTTTATGGTTTCCATTATGGTTAAACGCGGTATCTTCCTTTTTGGAAGTGCGGACTACCGCCCCCTCAAAGTGATTTGATTCATTAATACCATATGTGGTAAGTATAAAGGATAGATTTAATGATATTATATATGATACCATAATTTAATTATATTACTATTAGGTATCATTATGTTTTAATTCCATTAAATAAGAAATAGAAATGGAAGTAGCGTTCATGCGTACGTACGGCTTACCGTCTCCATGAACGGTGCATTTCATTTTTTTACCTCTAAATGTTATGTAATATTTTAAATGCATGTATATAATGGATATACATGATATATATGATATCTACATAATTAATATAATTATGGATATAATATATATTTTACCACATGAACAACTTGTAATTATAAAGAGTTTATTTTTGACTTAAGTAGCAATGATCTACAAAACAACCATTATTAACTTAAAAAATTACATAGTGTTCATAGCATGGTATTAAGTGATATAAAAGGAATAATGAACTTGGAAAAGGTTCTTAAGAAAGTATAAATTTACTCATGTTTATTATTTAGGATGTTAAAGAACGATCGAGTCATGTCGGACCCGAGGTAAGGGAACATACCCCTCTCTTTCTTTTTAAGTACACTCTTTTATGTCATTTCTTTTAAGATCATATTTCTTATTATTGGGATGTTCTTTTATATTAAACGTACTGTAATTTTTATTTTAATATGATGAGAGACCCTATTTTATCTCATCAATCCATTTTGGAAGTTTTGATTGGCGTCGTTAGGCTGCCGAATTTTCGTAAGAGATCCAACCTCTCTCTTTATTTTTAAGTACTCTATTTTATGTCACTTCTTTTAAGCTTCTCTTTGTCATGTTGGGGGATGTTATTTTATATTACTCGTGATTTAAATTTTATGTTAATATGATGAGAGACCCTATTTGATCTCATCAATCCATTTTTGGATGTTTTAAGTGGCGTTGTTAGGCTGCTGAGTTTTCGTAAGTGATTTTTCATCTCACTTTTATTCCCGTGAGATTTATGCTACATTTGCCACCATTTACTTTGAGTGGTATATTTAATGCCCATTATTCTTATATTTTTTTAATTTAATTTTGTTTATGAGTATTTACATCAATTTTTATTGTCCTTTTTTCATGGGGTGTATGTTTCAAAAGATACCCAAGTCCGTAAGGGAACTTTTCACCCTCCTCTTTTTAAAAGACTTATTTTGTTGGGGCTTTTAATTTACATATTGTAATGGTGGGATATGTTCTTATATATCCTTATTGATGTAAATTTTATGTCCAAGAGATGAGATACCCTTTTTATATATCATCAACTCATTTTCTGAATTTTAAAGTTACGTCGTTAGGCTGTCGAATTTTACCAATGGAACTTCTTAACCCTATTTCGATTTCTTTGGGTTCAACATGTAGTTATTGAATATTTCATCCTTTGAATATGTTTGAATGACCTTTTATTGTTTTACACATAATATACACTTATATTGGGTGTATTTATATTTGTCACACCTAATTATGAGATTGATTTATCCTTAATTTAAGGGTACCTTCTTTACAGGGGATTTCATCTCATTTTACATTTCTATTGAGACTTCTTTATTGTTATGCACCAATTTACTCTTATATGGTGTATATACCATCTTTTGGAATATTATATGATTAATTCCTTTATTCTCATGATATTATAAAGTTCTGATTAAATGTTATTCCTCAATTATTGTATTCAAGTGTCTCTCATTTTGTTAAAAACCCTTTAACTAAAAATAAATAAATAATTAGATGTTTATATTTTTCATTGAATTTCATATTGTAATGAAAATAATTTTATATATAAGTGTTATATACTTAATAAAAAAAATTTATATTGATCCAATGTATATTTTAGTCATAGGGTATGAGTAAAACCTTATTTGATGTTTAAAAACCAATTTTTTTAAACAAAAGATTAATTTTACACTTTTAAATAGATATCCCCTTTTCAATTAATATTTTTTCACATTAATATTTTTTTATGAAAAAATTAACATGTTATTTTGAATAGGGATATGAAAATTTACTTTGGATAAATTTTTGATATTTTTCTTGATAACTTTCATGTTTAGAAGAATAGTAAAAATATGCTAAATTCTAATTGAAAATACCTTTTTTAATTGAAATAATTTATAGGGTCAAATTATATTATTGATTGGTTTAAAATTATAAATAATATATATTTTTACCATTTAATATAATGTATGTTATTGGATTTAATTTTACATTAAATTCAGATGTAAATACATTTCAATCATTCACAAAATTTTGACATTTAAAACCCATTTTGTCATTTCAATAATCGAATTAGTTTCAAATTAACTACAGAAACTTATGTGTTTTGAATTTTGAAAAATGGATCCATATTTTGAACCAGTATGTCCAAATTATCATAACAGTCTACTTTTATTTTTGTGCATTATGAATAATATCTTTGGTAATTATTTTTATTACCATGATTAAAGGTAAATCTGGTAATGAAATGTACAAATAATATTCAAAAATTAACTCAACACCGATAAAAATCATATTGGATGACTAAATTATACCCTTATAATCTATTTTTATAAATGGAATTAATTTATTGCAACTTAACTATGAATAATACATGAATGTATTAAAAACTAATTAATGTGACAAAATGTCACAATCTCATTTTATATAAGTATATTAATTTTAATATATATATTAATAGGTGATAATATCTAATATAGATAGTTTCTGGAAATATAAAATAATTACCTACATCATATAAATTTATTTATATTTTTTAGATATTAAGTAATTATGATTAATGATTACACAATAGTGATGTATAAATTATTTTATTAATAGAAATATCAAGAAATGGTTTTAAAAATACTAAAATAAATATCATATGAACTAATAAATGTTCTCCAAGAAATTTATAGGTTGCAATTACATGTTAGAAGTATATTAAATATTTGGGTTTGAATTAATCCCATGTGTGGAATTTATTTAGAGTCAAATAAATGAACTGTATCAAATTGACAATATTGATATATTATAAAAATAACATTTTATTATATTATTTAAAAATATTAAAAAAATACTTAAAAGAATACAAGTGATTATTATAATTTCTATAATTTCATAAAACATCCATTTATGGATAATTAAAACAATATAATTAAATATTTATTACCATTAAATATTTTGAATGTTACTACCATAATTAAAATTAAATAGAATAACTAATTCTCAATTAAAAAGATATGGTTTAAATTGACAACATAACTTGTCCAAAATTTATTAGATTATGATATTTACAACCAATAAAAACTCATCATAAAAATTAGGATATTTTGGAGGTTTTTTGGTAGGGATTGATTTTATTATAAATTTTTATTTATAGAGTTTCCAAAAGTTCATGTCACCTCAATTATAAAATGGCACATGATTCCTCACCTATTCACTTCATTTTGAGACTTAAATCTTGGAAATCCCCTAATGGTTTCCTTATCAACACCCCATTTTCATTCTAGAGGTTTTGGCGTCATGAAATACCATATCTGGTTCACTAAGAAGAGATTTTGAGGAAGCACATCGAGGAAGGGGTAATATCTTCTACCAATTATTTCTACTTTATTTCTTCTTCTACATCCTATTAATTATTTTTTTAGTTATAAGTTACTAACATCAGTATCAATAAAATAATTATATATTATTATCAATATGAAACAACAATATTTCATCTTCTATCCATCTTATGAAAAATGAAATCACTGCGGGTGTGTGCGTACGACTTACCATCTCCACACCAGGGTGTAATTTTCTTTCACCAAAACCGTAGAAAGATGGGTATAATGATAAAAATAGTAAATATATATGATTATTATGACATATTACTAATCCTGAAATATTATACACCATACAATTCAATACAATTCTTTAATTTTGAGAATGATATCATCCCTCGTGCAATTGTATGCCATACCATCTCCACGATGTGATGTGATTCATTCGACATGATCTTCATTAAACTATGATTATATGCATGAATTGAATGAATAAATATAAAATATATTATAATAATATCACTCTTGTAATGATTTAACTATAACCTATGGAATAGAACATGAACTTATCTGGAAAATATTTCCTAAGAACATAAAGCCATTAAAATCTAAATAAAGAGTGACAATGAAATGTTACTAGTAAACCAATGATAATATAATCAGATATGATATCATAAAAAATATTATGATTATGGAATAATTCAATAACATTACTTTAATCCTCATATAAGTGGTTTGGATACATACAAAGGATATCTGACCTAAGTTAAGAGATAATTTTAAAATATCATTTTTATCTGAGATTGTTTATACGTAAGTATTTAATGGAATATATTTATTATCAACATCCATGTTTCCTAATTATGTTATATTATTTATATTCTTGTCACGAACCAGGCCGGATCGCCATCCAACCCGGCGCCTGACCCGGTCCGCGGCAAGGCCCGAAGGGCGTTCCCGATCCCCATGGGCTGGCACAAGTGCCCGGGTATCAAGAGTAACATGTGGGAACGGTTTACCCGGAATGGTATAAACAAACACTAACAAGCTAAAAAAAATAAAACTTGGAATCGACAACCAAAGAGACCATAAAACTGATGTCAAAATTTAAATGTTTACAACTAGAACCAATGTCCAAAAATAAATGACAACAAAAGAGACTAAAACTATAACTCAAACCTCAAAGAGGCAGGAGAGGTGCGATATCCACACGTCACAAACGTTAACCTGCACGAGAATACCACCAACGACCAACCACCATCACTGAGAATGATGCACAACCTGGAATACACAAGAAATAAGAATATACATACACCCAAGGGTGTATGTAGGGTGTGAGCTAAAGGCCCAGTAGGATGTCACCCAAAAAAAAGGTTCCATGCCACAACATCAAAAGGACAATTTAATGTGATTATTCAAGTTATACTTTCGAAATACTTTTAAAGGAAACATTTACAAGCCAAATGCTAAAGGAAAACACTAAAAGAACTCATTTCACAAACACGATTTTTAAAGAGGAAGAGAAAAGTTCATTATGGGCACACACACACACACACACACACATACTCACACACACACACACTCACACCCAAGTGGTCCTCCATATGCCGACGGAAGGCACCACACCAAATATGGTAGAGCACTATGGGTAAATCCCCTAAGGTTCATCTAGTTCGAGTGAGACCCTAGAACCTCGTGTCTTGGTGAAAAGTGGCTTAGAAGGCCATGACCCTCAGAAAACGTGGCTTAGAAGGCCACGACCCTCAGAACACGTGGCTTAGAAGGCCACGACCCTCAGATATCATGTTTAGTTAGTGTTGTAATCGTCAATCCAGCTAAGTGAGACAGGGACGATACCCATCCGGCTCATTAGCGCACTAGTTCTAGTCCTCCCACCTAGATACCCGGGGTTTTCCCTTGTGCTCAATCAAGTTTCACATTCACATGGTATATTGATTTTCCCATATCACAGACCCAACCAGACATTACACACAAGACACTATTTTCACACCCAAACAACATTTCAAAAGTCACGCACGCCAAAAACACCTTTCCAAAAAATATATTTGTCGTTACCTAATTGTTTCGCAAAAACCCAATTTAAAAAAAACGCTCAAACAAGAACCTAAACAATTTGCACAACTTAGGAAGCATTATTTCAATAACACAACAAGGGTAGACACAAATAAACACACCCAATTATAAAGGAGGGAGTCGTTCAAACCACTTACTTAATAATTTGTCCTTAAAACTAGTTTCACCCAACTACACAATTTTCTGAACCATCTGCACCTCTTAAAATGATTCACTACACATTAAAAACCCACATTTAGACATACACAACTCAATTACCCATAAAAACTATGTTCGCACCAACCAAACATCACCTAGAACCCAACTTGAAAACATTTCACCAAAACAACACATATTTTTACGTTCAAAGACCATTTTAAAAATCAATTTCGCACTCAAATATTCTAAAACCACATTTGCACCATATAAACAATTGATTAAACAATTTTTGAACTTACCCCAACAAGTTCAAAATGAAGAAAACATGATCATTTCTAAAGAAAGTGAAATTTTCATTATGCATGCATGTAAAACAATTTTTAATATGCATTTCGCACAGCTTTTAATGATCAACCAATCATTTATATGACAACACACATATAAACAACAAGAGCCTACTATTTCGGAAATCCAATCTCCTCAGACGAGCATGCTAGAACATTATAAACATGGATCGCATTATGCAATTAAATCATAGAACATATTAAATTAATTAAACAACCAAACTAAATTATCTAAAGGATGTAAAGACATGGAACCACCTACCTCTAGTGTCGACGACTCCACAAAAATGGCGCAAATCTCCCATCGCATGACAATCGCACCACAAGGGGTCTAATGCGAGCAATAAAAACAAATTATTAAAGTTATCAAACCAAATCAAACAAGGCAATAAGAGAATCCTCACCTCAAACAGTGGCCGGAGAACTGAGACGGACCGAAATCACAAGGCGGCGGCCAAATCCCTACAAGATAAATACTATGAACCTAAAAGCACACAAAGGACGTCGCACAACTAGGTGTGAAACCAACCAACGACCTTAAGCCTTACCTCGGGTGTCAGCGACGAACCAAAACAAGACGAACCAACACGACACTAACCAACGCCCTACCGAAAACATAATAGGGAGTCAAAATCACCAAAAACCCCAAAATTAGAACATATACCCGCTGGAAAGAAAGAAGAAAAAAAATGACCAAACGCATAAGAAAAAAAACAAGTAGAAGAAGACATCACCGGGGGGGTCGTCCCCGGATGGAGCAGGGGAAGGTGGTTCGCAGTGCTGGAAGAGAGAGACCACCGGACAGAGCAGGGGCGACGGTTCGGCCCGTCGCCGAAGGAAGCAGGAGGAGGGTGCATGTTGGACTGATCCGAGGGCCAGGGGATTCGGTGGGAAGGTTTAGGGGAGATGAGATGTGTTTGGGGGAGAGGCCAAATAGTGGAGTCCGAGGAGAGGCCAAGGGGGTTCATGCGACGGCAAGGGAGGCTGGAAAGAGGAGGCTTCCGGCGAGGGTTTAAGAGATTCCAAGCAGGGGGGAAAACAAGGTTCGAGGGAGAGGGGAGGCCAAGTGCCGGTGGATGGGGTTTTGTCGGAGCCGTGTGCAGCACCAGAGGGTGGATCCAGGAGGAGAAGGCAACGCCGGATGGAGGCACGGCGCGGTGCGGCAGGCTGGAGGCTGAACAAGAGGGGCAGGGGCAGCGCAGGGTTCGCCGGACCAGGGGGTATGGGGTTCATCGGACCAGGAGAGGGGGGTGTTGGGTTTCGCCGGATTTTCAGCTGCATCGGAACAGGGGGGTTGGGGAGTCTGGGCTAGAACCAGGGGGTTCGGTGGTTGGTCCATTGTACGGTGCAGGCGAGGAGGGATCTTGCAGGGCGGTGCGAGCAGTCGGCCGGGAGGGAGTGCGGGGCGTCGAAGGCTGCTAGTCCAACGGACGACGCGGATGGAGAAGGGCAAGGAGAAGAGTGAAATGGGAGGGAGGTGCGCTAGGGTTTTGCGCACAAGGAAGATCCGACGGGATTTGGGAGGAACAAATGAGGGGGGAAAAGGAAATAAAATAAATAAAAGAAAAAGGAAACTAAATAAAAACTAAAAACAAACTCAAACCATTAATAATAACCATTTTAATAATATTATAAATAACTTAATTAAAACATTAATAAAAAGAATAATAGTAAAAATAAGAATCTTAATATTATTATTATTATTATTATTATTTGAACTCATAATTCATTTCTTTCTTCCAATTTTATTTTGCGCTAACTACCTCATTTATCTACATAAATTATTTCTTTATCAAGGATAATTTTTATTTAATTAGTTGCACGCCCAGAAGGCGTGCGGATAACTGAGCGAGGTCACACGGTGACCCAAGAAAAGTCGTACGGTTCCGACAACGGCAACCTGGACGACGTAAAGGCCAAAAAGGTAAGTGTGTTTCTAAATAAGGATTCAAAAAATTAAGTCGGGTTTTACCCAAATTCCCCGATACTAAGAAGAAAAAAGATAAAATAATTAATGTAAAAGAGGCGGGTGTGACAATCCTCCCCACCATAAAGCTTTCCGTCCCCGGAAAGCCACAACCAGAGTCGAACCCCAAAACAAAAAAAACAACACACTCCCTTAAGATTTAAAGGGGATTCTCACAAAAACCAAGAAAAGAGGGGAAAATTTATCGTGCTCAGAGAAAGTGACTCAAAGACAACTTCGAGAAACTCATATAAAGATTTTCTGATATGTGTTGCCTACCCCAAAGAGCTAGAACGCCTCCAGTTGACTGACTGAGGAAGGGAACCCTCTCACCCACGGAAACCAACTTCACAAGCCGAAACACCTCAAGCACTATGAAATCGAAACCACACCATTTAGCTAAAAAGAACAACAAGGTCATACCACGTCCACGAAACACTCTTTTCACTTATTACCAACCTATCTTTTGAAACAGAACCAACAAGGTTAACGTGGGGAAGCCTGAGGGGCTCCCCACCATTATGAACGTACTAACACCCAAGACTAGAATGGAAAACTGATACGGAGGAGTCAGAGCGGGCTCTCCGCCATTAACGAAAAGTCCAAAACTGATTAATTCTAGAGACATTCGTGTGAGACCCAATGTGGGTCTCCCCACCATTAGGATTGACAGAGGGTACAAAACTTTGAAAATTCTCCAATGGTGACCAGACACCCCGCCACAAGGGGCGGGGAGGGGGGGTCTGACTACCGGGCGTCAAAAGCATAACCCAATACAAACCAGCATTTCCACATTCCTAGATGAGCATTATTCCAACTTTGAGACCGACTTACCCAACATGATCTCATAAGGACCATTAAAGCGATTGCATCCAGTGGAACGCAACCCCCAAAACTTTAAGGCATGATACGAACACGCCTCCACCTGGTCTCGAAAACCTAATGCAACCAGACGACTCATTCAGAGTGGAACAACCATAGAAAACAAATTATGTTTCTTTCACTATCGACACCAATGACAAAAATCAGGTTGGGGTCCCGTACACTCCCGGGGTTCCTGACCACGCGCCAGCTTCACTCTGAGGCCTATGGCTGGAGCCCTGATGTTTGAAGCATCCCCTGCCTCGCAGTCAGGTAATGAGAACTCCCGTGCGAAGATTCTCTTTTTGGTGTCACACGCAACCTCACTGCAATTAGGATGACACCAACAACACAACACATTACATCATCTGACTGATCATACGCGGAACCTTCGCCAACACCAGAGTTGAAATGGTGCATGCGCATCACCCTTTGTCACACTAAATGAGAACACGACACCACCAATCGTCACCTAAACATGATTGTTGCTATTGAGAGGAACTTTATGCTGAGAAAGACCTCAAACCGGGTCTTAAACAACACGTGATTCCTGTGAAAGACTATAGCAGTCTCATACGACTTGGTCTGCCAAACTAGTAGCCTAACATGAAGCTTTCCTTAAACGAAACAAACCAAAGACCAGAGGTCATTTAGAACGATTGACTGCACCAACAACATAGGGTTTCTTCCACCTTTTTCACACTGGGGTCTCCTTTAACACTTCCAAAGGGACCTCACGTTGCAAGACGTCACGGAACATGACCCTTGCAACCGATGTGAATACTACAAGGCCCTTCAAGACACTGGTCAACACTGAAAATTCTGAACCGCCCTCACCCTTCCCCACTGGAATTTCTTTTGTCATTTACAGGGGGAACCTTCAAATGCAACGATGTCAAATTTCAAATCTGACGACTCAGACAACATAAAGAAACCAAAACCCTGTTCAACTCCCCTCACATCTGTCATCCCGCTGTGGGAGGGTCCACTTGTTGTAAAAAGGAGAGGTGGGTTCAATTCTAGAATTCAAGAAGATATTCCTCAGATCAACTGGAGGGTCAACCAACGGAAAATTGCTCGTGGCCACACTTAAATCACATTTCAACACTTTATGGGGGCGTACACTAATCAAGAAAGAAAAACATGGACCTAAATCAAACTGGTCCAATGGTCAAGACATACTACAGGTGAACACCAAACGTGCTGGGGAAACCACTGCAAGGGCTCCCCGATGTACTTTTCAAAATAATTTACTAGATACATGCTTGCATACCAACTTCTAAATAAGAATTTAAACTCAATACACAGACCATTCCGAAAGAGTACTCAGCTCAAAACGCCACACATCCAACATCTCAAAAACACAAGGACACACCACGCAAACACCGGTTACTAAAACACCAAATTTTCATTTAACAAAACATTTTAAAGACAAGAAAACTAGTGGGTTACACAAACAGCAATGGTGTCCCATGGGCCTCGCACATGCATGTTCTCGTGCCACACCGGCACCCACCTCCTATCCATCCAGGCACTCATCCGCTTGTGCCGTTAACCATTTCTCTTTTCGTATACACTTATGCATGTGGTTTCCCATAAGAGCGCCAAGGATAAAAAAAACCAAAGCTTTCCATTTTTTTCAAAACCAAAACATCCAACCCACACTTTCCAAACCTTTCACATCATTTAATTTTTAAAGCGTTTCATTTGAAAATATGTTCCAAGACTAAAACATTTTTACTTAAAAACCAAATTCTCACGAATCCAAAACAAAGAGACGAGAAATGACGCGAGAGAAAACTTGTGTCAGCGGGTGACTGGAACGTATGGTTGGCGGCCATACGCCAGTCATGCCACTGCCACTGAGGGTATTCTAGGATAGCGTCCCCGACTCTACATGGCTTGCCAGACCCCGCGAGCTCTCCAAGACCACTGACCTTACCCCTTTTCCATTTCCCATAGACAATATTAACCACAATGACCAAAAACACGGACAAACCTCAACATACTTTGGTAACTTGAGTCCTGCCACGAGGTGTGCTGGCCAGGCACCTTACTCGTAGCCAGGACATCGAGTCCCGACAACCTTAACTTTGCTCTACACTGACTCCATCTCAAAAGAACATGACCCAAGAGAGCAAACCCTTCCCTCTGATACCATTTTGTCACGAACCAGGCCGGTTCGCCATCCAACCCGGCGCCCGACCCGGTCTGCGGCAAAGCCCGAAGGGCGTTCCCGATCCCCATGGGCTGGCACAAGTGCCCGGGTATCAAGAGTAACCTGTGGGA
Source organism: Viscum album (assembly GCA_963277665.1). Classification (NCBI taxonomy): domain Eukaryota; kingdom Viridiplantae; phylum Streptophyta; class Magnoliopsida; order Santalales; family Viscaceae; genus Viscum; species Viscum album. The sequence goes on from OY728148.1 coordinate 1,150,965,604, forward strand.
ACGGTTTACCCGGAATGGTATAAACAAACACTAACAAGATAATAAAAATAAAACTTGGAATCGACAACCAAAGAGACCATAAAACTGAAGTCAAAATTTAAAGGTTTACAACTAGAACCAATGTCCAAAAATAAATGACAACAAAAGAGACTAAAACTATAACTCAAACCTCAAAGAGACAGGAGAGGTGCGACATCCACACATCACAAACGTTAACCTGCACGAGAAGACCACCAACGACCAACCACCATAACTGAGCACGACACACAACCTAGAATACACAAGAAATAATAATCTACATACACCCAAGGGTGTATGTAGGGTGTGAGCTAAAGGCCCAGTAGGATGTCACCCAAAAAAACGGTTCCATGCCACAACATCAAAAGGACAATTTAATGTGATTATTCAAGTTATACTTTCGAAATACTTTTAAAGGAATCATTTACAAGCCAAATGCTAGAGGAAAACACTAAAAGAACTCATTTCACAAACACGATTTTTAAAGAGGAAGAGAAAAGTTCATTATGGGCACATACACACACACACACACACACACACACACACACATACTCACACACACACACACTCACACCCAAGTGGTCCTCCATATGCCGACGGAAGGCACCACAACAAAGATGGTAGAGCACTATGGGTAAATCCCCTAAGGTTCATCTAGTTCGAGTGAGACCCTAGAACCTCGTGTCTCGGTGAAACGTGGCTTAGAAGGCCACGACCCTCTGAAAACGTGGCTTAGAAGGCCACGAACCTCAGAACACGTGGCTTAGAAGGCCACGACCCTCAGATATCATGTTTAGTTAGTGTTGTAATCGTCAATCCAGCTATGTGAGACAGGGACGATACCCATCCGGCTCATTAGCGCACTAGTTCTAGTCCTCCCACCTAGATACCCGGGGTTTTCCCTTGTGCTCAATCAAGTTTCACATTCATATGGTATATTGTTTTTCCCATATCACAGACCCAACCAGAAATTACACACAAGACACTATTTTCACACCCAAACAACATTTCAAAAAGTCACGCACGCTAAAAACACCTTTCCAAAAAAATATATTTGTCGTTACCTAATTGTTTCGCAAAAACCCCATTAAAAAAAACACTCAAACAAGAACATAAACAATTTTCACAACTTAGGAAGCATTATTTTAATAACACAACAAGGGCAGACACAAATAAACACACCCAATTACAAAAGAGGGAGTCGTTCAAACCACTTGCTTAATAATTTGTCCTTAAAACTAGTTTCACCCAACTACACAATTGTCTGAACCATCTGCACCTCTTAAAATGATTCGCTACACATTAAAAACCCACATTTAGACATACACAACTCAATTACCCATAAAAACTAAGTTCACACCAACCAAACATCACCTAGAACCCAACTTGAAAACATTGCACCAAAACAACACATATTTTTATGTGCAAAGACCATTTTAAAAATCAATTTCGCACTCAAATATTCTAAAACCACATTTGCACCATATAAACAATTGATTAAACAATTTTTGAACTTACCCCAACTAGTTCAAAATGAAAAAAACATGATCATTTCTAAAGAAAGTGAAATTTTCATGATGCATGCATGTCAAACCATTTTTCATATGCATTTCGCAGAGCTTTTAAAGATCAACCAATCATTTATATGACAACACACATATAAACAAGAAGAGCCTACTATTTCGGAAATCCAATCTCCTCAGACGAGCATGCCAGAACATTATAAACATGGATCGCATTATCCAATTAAATCATAGAACATATTAAATTAATTAAACAACCAAACTAAATTATCTAAAAGATGTAAAGACATGGAACCACCTACCTCTAGTGTCGACGACTCCACAAAAATGGCGCAAAACTCCCATCGCATGACAATCGCACCACAAGGGGTCTAATGCGAGCAATAAAAACAAATTATTAAAGTTATCAAACCAAATAAAACAAGGCAATAAGAGAATCCTCACCTCAAACAGTGGTCGGCGAACCGAGACGGACCGAAATCACAAGGCGGTGACCAAATCCCTACAAGATAAATACTATGAACCTAAAAGCACACAAAGGACGTCGCACAACTAGGTGTAAAACCAACCAACGACCTTAAGCCTTACCTCGGGTGTCGGCGACGAACCAAAACGAGACGAACCAACACGACACTAACCAACGCCCTACCGAAAACATAATAGGGAGTCAAAATCACCAAAAACCCCAAAATTAGAACATATACCCGCTGGAAAGAAAGAAAAAAAAATGACCAAACGCATAAGAAAAAAAAACAAGTAGGAGAAGACATCACCGGGGGGGGTCGTCGCCGGATGGAGCAGGGGGCGGTGGTTCGCAGTGCTGGAAGAGAGAGGCCACCGGACAGAGCAGGGGCGACGGTTCGGCCCGTCGCCGAAGGAAGCAGGAGGAGGGTGCATGCTGGACTGATCCGAGGGCCAGGGGATTCGGTGGGAAGGAGCATGGGAGATGAGATGTTTTTGGGGGAGAGGCCAAACAGCGGAGTCCAAGGAGAGGCCAAGGGGGTTCCTGCGATGGCAAGGGAGGCTGGCAAGAGGAGGCTTCTGGCGAGGGTTTAAGAGATTCCATGTAGGGGAAAAAAACAAGGTTCGAGGGAGAGGGGAGGCCAAGTGCCGGTGGCTGGGGTTTTGTCGGAGCCGTGTGCAGCGCCAGAGGGTGGATCCAGGAGGAGAAGGAAACTCCGAATGGAGGCACGACACGGCGCAGCGGGCTGGAGGCTGAACAAGAGGGGCAGGGGCAGCATAGGGTTCGCCGGACCAGGGGGTATGGGGTTCATCGGACCAGGAGAGGGGGGTGTTTGGTTTCGTCGGATTATCAGCTGCATCGGAACAGGGGGGTTGGGGAGTCCGGGCTAGAAGCAGGGGGTTCGGTGGTTGGTCCGTCGTACGGTGCAGGCGAGGAGGGCTCATGCAGGGCGGTGCGAGCAGTCGGCCGGGAGGGAGTGCGGGGCGTCGAAGGCTGCTAGTCCGGCGGACGACGCGGATGGAGAAGGGCAAGGAGAAGAGTGAAATGGGAGGGAGGTTCGCTAGGGTTTTGCGCACAAGGGAGATCCGACAGGATTTGGGAGGAACAAAAGAGGGGGAAAAAGGAAATAAAATAAATAAAAGAAAAAGGAAACTAAATAAAAACTAAAAACAAACTCAAACCATTAATAATAACCATTTTAATAATATTATAAATAACATAATTAAAACATTAATAAAAAGAATAATAGTAAAAATAAGAATATTAATATTAATATTATTATTATTATTATTATTTGAACTCCTAATTCATTTCTTTCTTCCAATTTTATTTTGCGCTAACTACCTCATTTATCTACATAAATTATTTATTTATCAAGGTTAATTTTTATTTAATTAGTTGCACGCCAAGAAGGCGTGCGGAGAACTGAGCGAGGTCACGCGGTGACCCAAGAAAGGTCGTACGGTTCCGACAACGGCAACCTGGATGACGTAAAGGCCAAAAAGGTAAGTGTGTTTCTAAATAAGGATTCCAAAATTTAAGTCGGGTTTTACCCAAATTCCCCGATACTAAGAAAAAAAAGATAAAATAATTAATGTAAAAGAGGCGGGTGTGGCAATTATAATATAATTTTTTAAAGTTAATTTAACTCTTTGGAAATTTTTTATTAAATGGTATGAATGGAAGAATTTATTGTTATTCGATTTGAGGTAGTTTTTTACTTTTCCCGCAAAAGTATGTGGAGAGTTTTTTTATCTAATACGGCATGAATGGATTTTTATAGTTTTATGAAACCCTATTTCCATGAATCTTCCTATAAACTATTTCAATATTATTTTCATGTAAATTATTTTTTTAAAAAAATCATGTTATTTTGAGAAAAGAAAATGTTTTTGAAGAAGAAATAATATTTTCTTCAAAAATAATTTTCAAGTGTTTTATCAAAATTATTTTCCATCGAAGATGACACTCTTTAAATGGGTTTATATTTTTATCCCTATTATTACTATTATGTTATTTTTTTAATGAAGGAATGATATTTTATAAGGATTATGTTATGATGGAATGATGTTTAAGAAACCCATTTTAAATCATGGGATATTCTATGATAAATTATTTATAAAAAATTTAAATAAATTAGATATTTATATTTTTAAGTGAATTAATTTTGGTAATGAAATTAGTTATATATATGTGTTTTATATACATAATAAAATATTTTTTATATTCATCCAATGGATATTATAGTCACAGGGTGTGAATAAAACCCTATTTGATGTATAAAAACCTATTTTTTTAAAAAATATTAATTTTAAACTTTTGAATGGCAAAACCCTTTTAAATTTTGATTTTATCACATTAATAATTTTTATATGACAAAATAAACATGTTCTTTTGAATAAAGATATAAAAATTGACTTTTGATAAATTTTTGATATTTTTCTGATAACTTTCATGTTTCGATAAATAGTAAAAAAAATTAAATTTTAATTAAAAATAACAATTTCAATTGAAATAATTTATATTGATAAATTATATTATTTAATGGTTTAAAATTATAAATAAAATAATTCTTTATCATTTAATATAATTTTGGATGTTGGAATTAATTTCACAATACAGTCATATGTAAAAACATTTCAATCTTATACAATATTTTAACTTCTAAAATCTATTTTCTCATTTCACCAACGAGATTAATTTTAGATTACTTACAACCACTTATATGTTTTAAATTTTGAAAAATTTATTCCATATTTGGAATCAGTATATCCAAATAATTTAAATATGCTACCTTTATTTTTTGGAAATTATGAATTGTAACTTTTGTAATTATTTTTATTACCATGTTTAAAGATAAATTGGGTAATTAAAGGTAAAAATAATATTATAAATTTTCCTCAATAGCTATAAAAATATTATTGGATGACTATATTTGACCCTTATAATATTTTTTTAGAAATGGAATCACTTGATGGCCACATACCTATAAATATGACATGAAGGTAATAAAAACTAATGAATGTGAAAAAATGTCAAAATCTCATTTTATATATGTAAATTATTTTTAATATATAGATTACTAGAATATAATATCGACTATAGATATTATATTGAAATAAAAATGAATTTTCTACATCATAGAAATTAATTTATAATTTTTAAAGATTTTATAATTACCATCAATGATGACACAATAGCGATAAAGAAATTATTTTATTATTAGAAATATAAAACAATGGTTTGAGAATATTAAGATAAATAACATATTAACTAATTAATGTTTTCCAAATACTTTATTGGTGACTATGACGTGTTAGGAGTTTATTAAAAAAATTTAATTTATCTTTTGTGTGGATTTTATTTAAATTCCAATAAATAAAGTTTCAAAATTAAAACTATTGATATTTTATAAATATAATGCTTTATTAAATTATATAAAAATCATTAAAAAATATTTAAAAATTAAAAAGTGGTTATTATAAGGTATAAAATATCATTAAATATCCCTCTATTTTCAATTAGAACAATATAATTAAATATTTATAACCAATATATATTTAGAACGTTATTACCACAATTAAAATTATATAGAAAAACTAAGTGTCAATTAAATATATATGGTTTAAATTGACATAATAACTCGTCCAAAATTTATTTATTGTTGATATTACAACCCTGCATCATGTAGTCATCAAAATTGGGTCATTTGTTAGGTTTTTGGGTAGGGCTTGATTTTATTATAAATTATTATTTATGGAGTATCAAAAAGTTACCCTCACCTAAATTATAAAATGGAACTTCCTCCCCCAACCCTTCACTTCATTTTGATAAATAAAGATCAGCCATACACCCCCCTTATTTCTTCAAAACTTTTATATTTTAATTATAGAGATTTTTTTCTTCATCAAAGACCAACTCTAGTGCTCTAAGAAGTGATTTAGAGGAAGCAAGTCGAGGAAGAGGTAATCTCTTCTACCGATTCTTTCAAACTTATTTCCTCTTCTACATCCTCATAATTAGTTGTTTCATTATAAAGTAATAACATCATTATAACCTGTATACAGATATTTATTATAAATATGAATCCACCATATATCACCTTCTATCTATCCTGGGAAAAATGAAATCCCCACCCGTGTGTACGTACAACTTACTGTCTCTACACCATGGTGTAATCTATTTTACAGCCCCACCATATGTGGATGAGTATAATGATGGAAATAATAAATATATATTATTATTATAACAATATAATAATAATCAATTATTATACACCATCCAATTCAATACCATTCAAAAAATTTGAGAATGATATCATCGCTCATGCGCACGTATGACATTCTGTCTCCACCATGCGATGCGATTCATTTTACATGATATTAATTAAACCATGATTAAATACTATAATTAAATGAATAAATATGATATATATTGTACTAATATAATTTTGTGAATAATTTAACAGTATGCTAAAAAGTGAAACATTAACTTATTTGGCAAATCTTCCATAAGAACATAAAGTAGTTAATATCTAAATAATGAGTGACAATGAAATATTACTAACAAACAAATGATAATATAATTGTATATGATTTCAAAAAAATTATAATCATTCTATAATAATTAAATATCATTATTTATATCATTATATCAAAGGTTTCGATACATATGAAGGATATCAGACCAAAGGTAATGGATAATTTTACAATCTCATTTTTATCCAAGATTATTGATACGTATGTATTTATTAAGGTATATTTATCATCCACATCCATGTATCATAATTATGTAATAATAGTTATATTATTTTAGAATTGATTAAAGTCACTTTTACCCTTTGGAAATTTTTTATTAAACGGTATGAAAGGAATCTTTTGTCATTATTCAATTTGAGTTACTTTTTGGAATTTTGAAAAAAGTATGAGGAAAATGTTTTTTTAACTTATACGGCATGAATGGATTTTTACAGTTTCATGAAAACCTATTTCCATGAATATTCCACTACATGACTTCAATATTGTTTTCATCTATATTCTTATCTTTTAAAATTTCAAGGCTTTTTGAAAGAAGAAAATATTTTGGAAGAAGAAAGGATATTTTCCTCAATAATTGAATTCAAGTGTTTTGTCAAAATTATATTCTGTCTAAGATAAACCTCCAAAAAGAGGTTATTTTTTTATCCCTGTTATTACTATGATTGTGTTGTTTTATTGAGGGAATTATATTTTATATGGATTATGTTATGATAGAATGATGTTTAAGAAACCAATTTTAATACATGGGTTATGCTATGATAATTGATTTATGTTTTCGTGGAACATGTAAGAATGATTTCATTATGAAATTAATGGGAACTATATCTCCATACAAGGAATTGGTTAAAGATTTATATCTCATGATATAGGAATGAATTTAACATCTATTAAATCTAGATCAGTAATAATTGGTTGGAACAAAGAGTAAAATCAGTTTGTAATGGACTTTGACATCTACGATGGTATTGGAAATGAGCCTTGACTATTATGAAATGATTCTCTATGATTGTGTGGACATGCCACAAAATTTCATGTCTTATGTTATGAAAATTGGTATTACCTTGCACTTTTATTATTTGTCCCTTCACATGATATTCTGATATTTTATATGCAGGATACGATTTTCAAATGTTATGTTCTTAAGATTATTATATGATGGATATATCTATTGATTACCCTTACTGAGAATTTGAGCTCACCCTTTAATATGTTTCTTTTCCCCATGTCATGAATAAGCGTATTAGGTAAGATTTATCAAAATGGATTCTAGTTTTTAAGAAATTATCAGGAGACAATTTAGATTTTTTATAAACTAGTTGTTAATGTTTCCCATTTCCTAAATACACAAAAACTATACGATCTTAGTGTGGATTTTGTTATGTTAAGTAATTATTATTCTTAAATGTAGAAGTAATATCTACATGTAAAGTATAGGTCTTTATACTAACTGTGCACCTACCTATATCCCACTGCATCTCTTTGCACAATTTTTATAGGAGTTTTGTGGTTTCTACTGAGATTTATCAAACTGTTTCTCATACCCGTCATCTTTAAATAAATTATTTTATTAATTTTTTGGGTATCGGGTAGTTCGAGTATAAGCATTTCCTAAATTTTTTAGTTCTTATTTAAAAACGAATGTTTTGTCCTTGATTGTGTCCAGTGCACCGTAGTCGAAGGCGTGCAGTCTCACCTAGGTCGTTGCGCGACCTCTCCCGGTTCCTCACACACCATTTTCTATGGTTAATTAATTAAATAAAATGGATTATTAATAAATCAATAAAATTTATGGTGTGATGAAGTAAAAAAATAAATTAAGAGTTTATAAAGATAATAATAATAATAATAAGGTTATTCATGGATATTATTATTAATATTATTATCATAATTTATATAAATTTTTATTTTATTTTAGAATATTAATTGAGTTTTGTTATTTTTATTATTATTGACATCATTATACATATTTTAGTATATTATTATTATTATTATTAGTTTTTTGGGTTTTTCATCATCAGACGCATGGGTAGGGCACGGTTCTGAGACCGCGCAGTCTTCCCAACATTCCAAATTAGTTAAAAACATAATGAGATAATGAAGTAATAATGAATAATTAAGTAGAAATAAAATGGAAATAATTTTAACAATGTTACATAAATTGTTTTCATGATAATAATAATAATATTATTATTATTTCAGGATGTTATTATTATTATCATTATTATGATAATTGTTATAAATTTTCATATTATTATATTGTCACCAATTGAGTTTTATAATTTTATTAATTATTATCATTATTATTATAATTTTACATTACTATTATTATTGGTTTTGTTTTAATTTCATTTTTATTTTATTATTGTTTTTTCTCTCTCTTTATTTTTGGTGTTAGGGTTTCCTCTTATTTTTTTGGGATACACCCCTTTCTCCCTCATATCCCCTGTGTGCTGCACTCCCCACACCATGCCCAGTCGGTATCTTTAATAACTTCACCCCAATTTCCCTCAGTCGTCCGTCGTCGCACCCCCTCCCCTAGACTCCTGGTCGCGCTCCCATACAACCACCCTCCCGACAGACCAGCATGTGTCACACCCTTATCCCAACTTCCCTCCTCACCCACACCATCTCATTAGGACCAACCGCACACTGTATCACCACACTGTCGGCGTTCCCTTCGCACCGACACCCCGGACCCCCAGCCAGTCCGTCTCACCGTCACCCTGGAACCCACCTTCCCACTCATCCACCTCCCTTGCGCAGCGGCCTCCGGCCGATGTCTTGCTCTCTATGACTCTGTTGTCCGACCACTCCCCTAGATACCCTCCCTCATGCCCACCGCCTCCCAATGCCGGCCATCCTTCCTCTGTTCTGTGAACTCTGTTATCCCTTACGCTTTCTGACCCTTATCCCCCATCTTCCTTTCACCATGTTCCCCACCCTGACCCGCATGGACCTCTTCCGGTGACCTTCCCTTACTATCCAGCGACACCTCTGGTGCCTATCCCTTCTTCCGCGCAAACACCCCCCTCCTCCGGTGAAGTCTCCTTTTTTCTCCTTTGTTTTTTGGGTTCTCTAGTGGTTAAGGGGTTCAATTTATGGTTCGATATTAATTTTTGATTGTTCAATTTCTTTTTTTGGGTTCACACTAGGTTACTTGAGGTCCAGTCAAGGTGAAATGGTGATTTCGAACCTTTATTCGGAGGATTCTTGGTTCAAGGTAGGTGTTTCTATGTCTAATAGTTATTTGATAAATTAATATTCATGTTGAATTTGTTTAGAACATCATTTAGTTAATTTGCGTTATGAGAAGTTGGTTTTCTTTGTTGTTTTATATGCATTTAACAGTTTAGTAGAATGTCTAATTTATGTGTGTTGTATCTGCATAAAACATATATTTAGTTAGTTGTTGGTGATTTTTTCTAAATTGTGCGCATAGCTTTTTAATCTGTGCATATGGTGTGAATTATATTTTTGACAAGGCATCGTGTGCGTCTAGTTGCTGGAGAAGGTTTTGTGTGGGTTTAGTTGGTAACACCAAGTGATTTATTTTAAATTATTTTGTATGATTTTATTTTTGGATTATTAAACTATGTTATTTGTGCAAAGGTGTTTTACATATTATGTAAGGATTTCCATAAAATTATTTGTGTGGTGAAGGTCACACTTTAAAATTTTAATTGAGTGTGTGTGATGTTCGAATACTTTTGAATTTATAAATGGTTAATTTAGTTTGTGAAAATATGTGTAACAATATTTTACTAATACTTTATGATTTTCTTTAAATGGTGTATTAAATTGTGAAAATGGTGTGAAACGTGTTTGCAAACTGTTTTAGTGTGTGTCTTATTTCAAAACTACGATGACGTGTGTATGTGGTGGTTTTTTTAATGATAAGATTATTTTTTAAATTGTGTCAATGTTTTAACAGAGTATGTAACCTATATAGATTGAGTTTTGAAAACACTTTTGATCTGCATATTGTTCTAAAAGAGGGTTTGAGTGTGAAAATGGTGATTCCGTGTGTGTAAGTAACATGTTTGGATTTTATGCATAAGTGTGACGTGTGACATGAACATGAAACATTCTTGAGCACAAAGTAGGAAGCCCAGGTAGTTATGAGGGTGTACTAGACTTGTGGGATAGTGTCCTGGAGTTGACTCTACCTAGTTTCTCTAGAAGGACACATGATTGTTACAATAACTAAACATATGAATGAACGAGGGTCGTGGTTTCTAAGCCATGTTTTTTAAGGGTCGTGGTTTCTATGTCACGTTTTCTGAGGGTCGTGGTTTCTAAGCCAAGCTTCACCGAGACAAGAAGATCTAGGGACCTAAGCTAGCGAACACCCACAAGGCCTCTCCCATATTGGTGCTCATTTTTTACTTTATGCTCATCGGGGTGACACATATGTTATTTTATTAAGAGTCAGTCTGTGTGGGTGTTTTAAATTATGTTGTTCCTTTTGAAATTATTTTCATTAATCCTTTTTTATATAAAACAGTTCATGCCTTTAGTTCATTTCATTAATTTAAATTACAAATGTATTTGTCATTCAATAATTATGCATGGAACCATTTTATTGGGTGATGTCTTATTGGGATCTTGGAACACACCCTATAAACACATTTGGGTGTATGCAGACCTTGTTCCTTGTGTATTCAAGGATGAGGCAACGTGCTCGGTGATGGTGGTTTTGGTTGTTGATGGTTTTATCGTGGAGGTTGTTGTCTATGGCATGTGGATGTTTCACCTCTCTTGTTGCATGGAGGTTTGAGTTTGAGTTTGAGTTTCTTTTGTTGTCTTTTATTTTTTGGATGTTCACTCAAGTTGTAAACCTCTAAATTTGATTTTAGTTGAAGGGTCTGTTTGTTTGTTAGTTCATTGTTTTATTTTATTTTTATTGTTAGTGGTTTATTGTTGTCTATTTCGGGTAAACCGTTCACACATTTTACTCTTGACACTCAGGCACTTGTGCCAGCCCACGGGGATTGGGAATGCCCTTCGGGTCAAGTCGCGGACCGGGTTGGGCACCGGGTTGGTTGCTGACCCAACCTGAATCGTGAAAAAATTGTATTAGATCATGTTTCTCTCTTCGGTCATGTTTCTTTGGAATAAAGTCATGTTATACTGGAGTTAAGGTTGTGGGGACTCGATGTCATGGCTACGAGTAAGGTGTCTGGGAAGCACACCTCATGGTGGGACTCAAGTTTCCAAAGTTGAGGTTTGTTTAAATCATTGGTTAGTGTGGTTAATCTTGTTTATGGGAAATAAAAAAGGGAGTAGGTTTAGTGGTTCCAGTGAGGTCATAGTGCCTGGAAAGCCATATAGAGCTGGGAAAACAGCACTAAAATACTCTCTGTGGCAGTATTGTGATTGGCATATGGTCGCCAACCATATGTCCCAATCACTCACTGACACTAGTTTCCTATTACATCGTTCCTCGTCTCATTGTTTTGTATTCAGGGAAATCAGGTTTTTAAGTAAAAATGATTTGATCTTGGAAAATGTTTTTAAATGAATAACTTTAAAAAGAAAATGATTTCTGAGATATAAAAAGTGTAGGTTGAATGTTTTGGTTTTGAAAAATGGAAAGGTCAGCTTTCGATCCTTGGTGTTTTCTTGGACAACCACATGAATGAGTGTATATATAAAGTGAAATGGTCAACGGAAAAAGTGAATGAATTCATGGATGGATACGAGGTGGGTGTCGGTGTGGCATGGGAACATGCATGTGCGAGGTCCATGGGACACCATTGCTGTTTGGGAAACCCACTAGATTTTCATATTTTCAAAATTTTTGTTAAAATAAAATATTTTGTTTTGAATAACCGGTTATTGTGTGGTGTGTCCTTGTGTTTTGGAAATGTTTTTTGTGAGGCGTTTCGAGCCGAGAATCTTATATTTTTTTGACTGATTTTTGTCTTGAGTTTGAATTTTTATTTTTATGTTGGTATGAAAATGTGTGGTTAGTGAATTCTTTTGAAAGGTTCTTCGGGAAGCCCTTGAAGTGGTTCTCCCTACTCGTTTAGTGTTCCCTTGCGATATGTATTGACCATTGGACTAGTTTATCCATGGTTATGGTTTTGTTTCTTGACTGGTGTACGCCCCCATTAAGCATTAGCATGCGATTAAAGTGTGGTTATGGATAATTCACCTTTGGTCGACCCTCAAGTTGATTAAACAAAGGATTCTCCATTTTTAGTGATAGTGCTATGTATGTCCTTTCCCCCTTTTTCATTTTCGGTTAAGCCAATCCCCTCACAGCAGGATGGCAGATGCAGGGGGGATTTGATAAGATTTTTGGTCTCTTTGAGTTGTCTGATTCGTTGAGTATGATGACTGACACCATTGCATCGAAAGGATTCTTCCTTTCAAATGGTGAAAGGAATTCCAGTGGGGAAGGGTGAAGGCTTTTTAGAAATATCGATGGTAACTGATGTCTTGAAAGGTATTTACTGCTTCCATTGGACACAAGGGTCATGTTTGGTAACATCTTGCGGTGTGAGTTTTCTTCGATGGGAAAAATTGGATTTTGTAGAACCCTCCAGGAATCCCTGATTTCATTGGAGTGTGTCCCCATTGAGAGTTCTAATTTTTCTGTTCAAAGGGGAGTGTTTATCATGCATATTCCTTTCTTATGATTCTTGCTTAAGGTGAATAAGTAAAGCATGTGTATCATCTACACCCATGTTTTGGTGGGTGTGTCATGATGGAGTAGTTGGATGTCGTGGTGTGTTGGGATTGATGGTGTTTTGGTTACAGTGTGGTTGCGTGTGGCACCAAAAAGGAGAAGAATATTTTGGGAGTATTCAATGAATGACTTCAAGGAAGAAGATGCTTCAACCATCGGGGCTCCAGCCATAGGCCTCAGAGTGAAGTTGGCACGTGGTCAGGAACCCCATGAGTGTATGGGATCCCGACATTATTTCTGTCATTGGTATTAAAGTTGAAGATTGATTAAAATATTCTCTGTGGTTGTCTCATTCCAAATTGCCCATATGGGTGCATGAGGTTTCATGTGGCTATGATGAGGCGTGGTCGTCTTGTTACCTTAAATTCTAGGGGGTTGCGTCCCAGTGGATGTAATCACTTTTAGTTGTCCTTATGGGGTCTGTTAGGTAAATCGACCTCATATTTGAGTAGTGCTCATCCATGTACATAGTGATGTTGGTTGGTATTAGGTCATGGTTTTGATTCCTGGTGGCTGGGCCCCTCCCTCCCTGCCACTTATGGTAGGGTGTTTGGTCACTGTCAAAAAAATTTCAAAGTGTTGCATCCTCTTTCAGTTTTAATGGTTGGGAGACCCATGATGTGACTTGCACAATAGTCTCTAGAATGAAACAGGTTGGCCCTTCTTCATAAGGGTGGTTAGCCTATCCGGGCCTCCACGTGTCAGTTTTTTAATTTTGTCTCAGGCGTCAGTAAGTTTCTAACAGTGGGGAGACCCTTCGAGATTTCCCCATGTTGATCTTTATGTTCTATTTCTAGAGGTGATTAGGTGATAGGTGATAAGAGTTCTCTTTGGTCATTGTTGGTCTTGTTTGTTCATACCATTCAAATGTTATGGATTTTGATTAATGGTTCTGGGGGTGTTTTTGTTTTTGAAGTCAATTTATATGAGTGAGAAAGTTCATATCCTTGATTAATCAACTAGATGTGTTCTAGCTCTATGGGGTGGGCGACACAAATCAGAAAGTCTTATTACGAATTTCTTAAGATTTTAATTTTAGTCACCTTCTCTTAGCACGATGTGTTGCCTCTATCTGCTTATTTTCATAAGGATCCTCTTGAACCTTAAGGGGGTTTCATTCCCTACTTTGGGTCTCATCCTTAGTTATGTCTTTCTGGAGATGGAAAAATTTATGGTGGGGAGAATTTTCACACCCATCATCTTTAAATAAATTATTTTATTAATTTTCTGGGTATCGTGTAGTCCGAGATGAAGCCTGACTTAAATGTTTGGGTTCCTATTTAAAAATGAATGTTTTGGCCTTGACCGTGTCCAGCGCACCGCGGTCGAAGGCGCACAGCCTCGTCTGGGTCATTGTGCAACCTCGTCCGATTCACGGCACGCCCTGCTGTGCCATCAATTAGTTAAATAAAATGGATTAACAATAAAGCAATAAAATTAATATTGTGAAGTAATAAAAATATAATAAAATAAGAGTTTTAAAAAATAATAATAATAAGGTTATTCAGAGATATTATTATTATTACTACTATCTTAATTGATATACCTTTTTATTTTATTTTATTAATATTAATTGAATATTATTTTTATTATTCTTATTAACATCATTATTCATATTTTATTTTATTATTATTTTTATTATTATGAGTGTTTTGGGTTTTGCATCATCAGAAGCGTGGGCAGGGCACGGTTTTGAGACCACGCGGTCTGCCTAACTTTCAAAGTTAATTAAAACCATAATGAGATAATGAAATAATAATGAATAATGAATTATAAATAAAATAGAAATAAGTTTAACAATGTTTAAGATATTTTTTCATGACAATAATAATAATATTATTACTATTTTAGGATGTTATTATTATTATTATTATCATTATTATCATAATTGTTATAAATTTTTATTTTATTTTATTGGCTCATTTGTTTTTTATCATTTCCTTTATTATTAAAATTATTATTCTAATTTTACTTTACTATTATTATTGGTTTTATTTTAATTTATTTTCTATTTTATTATTGTATTTTTCTCGATTTCCTAGTGGTGTTAGGGTTTCCTCTTTTTTTTGGGCTGCACCCATTTCTTCCTCGTATCCCCTGCGCGTCGCACTACCCACCCCATGCCCAGCTACTGTCTCTCATCCTTTCACCCCTAATTCCCTCAACCGTCCGCCATCGAACAACCTCCCTGAGACTCCCGGCCGTGCTCCCATACATCCACCCTCTCAGCCGACCAGCATGTGTCGCCCCCTTCTCCAGACATCCCTCCTCGCCAGCACCGTCTTCGCAAGACTAGCCTCACCATTCAGCTCCCCATCGTCAGCCTTCCCATCATGCCAATAGTATAGTCCCCTAGCCAGGCCATCGCATCGTCGCCCTGGAACCCACCAGCCCACTCGCACACCTTCCTTGCTCAGTGGCCTCTAACCAATGTCCAGCTCCCTACAGCTCTAATGTCAGAACCCTCCCCCAAACACCCACCATCGGGACCAGTGCCTCCCTGTGTTGACCCTCCTTCCTCTGTTTGGCGAACTCTGGTTCCCCCTTCCCATTCTGACCCTTCTCCCCCATCTCCCTCACACCCTATTCCCCACTCTGACCTACACAAACCCCTACTTGTTCCCTTCCCTTGTAGGCCAGCGACACCTACAGTGCCTTTCCCTTCTTCCATGCTAAAACCCCCCTCCAATGAAGTCACATTTATTTTGTTTCTTGTTGATTTTTTTGTCTAGTGGGTAATGGGTTCAAGTTATTGTTTGATCATAATTTCTGTTGGTTCGATTTCTTGTTTTGGGTTCATTCTAGGTTTCTTGAGGTGCGGTCAAGGTGCAATTGTGATTTTGCACCGTTCTTCGGAGGAATATTGGTTCAAGGTAGGTGGTTACATGTCTAATCGTTGTTTGATAAATTAATTTTCATGTTTGATTTGATTAGATAAACATTTTTTAAATTTTTGTAATGTGAAGATGGTTTTCCTTGATGATTGATATGCATTTACCTATTTAGTATTATTTCTTGTTTATGTGTTTTTTTTCTTCTTAAAACTCATATTTAGTTAGTTTTTGGTGATTTTTTTTAAATTTTTTGTTAGCTTTTTAATCTGTGCATGTGGTGTGAATCATATTTTTTACATGGCGAGGTGTGCATCTGGTTTCCAAATAAGGTTTTTTGTGGGATTAGTTGGTAACCCAAAGTGATTTCTTTTAAATTGTTTTGTATGCCTTTATTTTTGGCTTATTAAACTATGTAATTTTTTCAAAGGTGTTTTACATATGATGTAAGGTTTTCCATCAAATTATTTGTGTGGTGCAGGTCACACTTTAAAAGATTATTTGAGTGCGTGTGATGTAGGAATGCATTTGAATTTATAAATGATTACTTTAGTGTGTGAAATTCCTTGGAAAATTATTTTACGACTGCTTTATAATTTTTTTAAATGGTGTATTGAATTATGTCAATGGAGTGAAACCTATTTTAAAAATGTTTCAGTGTGTGTCTTATTTCAAAATAGTGTTTATGTGTGTAAGTTTCGGTTTGGTTAATGATAAGCATCTTTTTTAAATTGTGCATATTGTTTATGTGAGTATATAACCTATACAGATTAATTTTCGAAAACACTTTTGGTGTGTATATGTTTTTAAAAGAGGGTTAGAGTGTGCAAATGGCTATTCTGTGTGTGTGAGTACCCTGTTTGGATTTTATGCATAACGTTGACATGTGAAATGAACCTGAAAGTTATTTTAGAACAAAGTGGGAGGCTCGGGTTTCTCTGAGGGTGGACTAAACTAGTGGGCTAGTGTTCCGGAGGTGACTCGACCTGGATTCACTAGAAGGACTGAAGATTTCAACACTAGCTAAACATATGAATGAATGAGGGTCTTGGTTTCTAAGCCTCGTTTTCTGAGGGTCATGGTTTCTAAGCCATGTTTTCTGAGGGTCGTTGTTTCTAAGCCATGCTTCACTGAGACATGAATATCTAGGGACCTAAGATAGCTAAACCAAAAAGGCCACTCCCATATTAGTGCTTATTGGTTAATTTGTGCTCATCGGTGTGACACATTGGTTATTTTTTTCAAAGTAAGTTTGTGTGTGTGTTTTAAATTAAGTTGTTCCTTTTGAAATTATATTCCTTAACCAGTTTTCTTTAAAACTGTTCAAGACTTTACTTCCATTATTTAATTAAAATTGCAAATGTATTTTTCATATAATAATTATGATTGGAACCTTTTTATTGGTTCATGTCCTACTGGGCTCTTGGATCGCACCCTACAAACACCTTTGTGTGTACGTATACCCTGTTATTTTTGTATTCCAAGTTGAGGAATCTTTCTCAGTAATAGTGGTTTTGGTCGTTGATGGTCTTCCCATGTAGGTTGGTGTTTGTGGCGTGTGGATATTGCAACTCTCTTGTTGCATGGAGGATTGAGTTAGAGTTTTAGTTTCTTTTGTTGTCGTTAATTATTTGGATGTTGGATCAAGTTTTTAACCATCAAATTTGATTTTAGTTTAAGGGTTTGTTTGGTTGTCAGTTCACGGTTTTATTTTATTTATCTTGTTAATGGGTTTTTGTTTACTATTTCGAGTAAACCATTCCCACATGTTACTCTAGATACCTGGACACTTGTTCCAGACTGTGGGGATCAGGAATGCCCTTCTGTCCAAGTCATGGATCGGGTCGTGCACCAGGTCAGATGGTGACCTGGACTGGTTCAGAACACCATGTGCATCCATAAAAGACCAAAATGATTTTCAATATCCTCCAAACCCTCCCAAAATTTTCCCAAACACCATACATGGTGAATAATCCTAAAAATGTGTTTCTTACTTGAAAGGGGTGGGGTTAAATTCCACCCAATATTGGAATTTACATCCCCCAAAAAGTGGAAAATCAACATTAGCCTAAATGTTTACCAACCATACTCGACCATTTCATTCTCTTATTCCCATTTTTCTCCTCGAATCTGACCATGTTTCCACAAATCCTACACTAGACTGATTCTTTTACCATACAAAACATTCACTTAACTATCCACAATCTGCACGGGTACATGAACGAACAAAGGATCTAGCTCTAAGTCTATATGATCCCTTGAAATCACTTGGTCAAGATTAGGCCAGTACTTTTTCAACTCAGATACATGAGACACATTATGCCCTTCCCTAAATTGTGGTTCAAAAGATAACTTATAATCCACCTCACCATCTCGTTCATTTATTTTAAAAGGACCTATTTACCAAAGATATAACTTTACCTTCTTCCCAAAATGATGATATATAAACGTTGGAGGTATTCTGAAGAACACATGACTCTCATATCAGATGACAATGACCATAAATGATGATCTTCATATGATTTATGATGACTCTGAGTCATCTATATCATTTTCAGGATCGACTAAATATTATATGTTGTCTCTTAGACAAGTCTTGTTCCAACCAGTGATGTCTAACATATTTACACCAAATAAAGTGGTTAATTAAAAGGATTACCATACAATTATTCAAAGTGACCAATATATATCGAGGCTGGATAACTTTTATTATACATGAACTCAACTAATGGTAATTGATCATCCCATTATCCAAAAAAAACATCACACAGTCCCACAATGTTTCTTTCAATGTTTTCATCATCCTTTCGGTTTACCCGTCTATTTGAGGATGATACACCATACTCATAGTCAACATAATCCTAAGGGATTTCAATAAGGATTTATAGAAATGGGATGTAAACCTTGAATCTTGATATGATTCAATCAAAACTGGTAGACCAAGACTTTTTACCACATATTTGATATAAAATATAGATAATTCCTCAACCATATGTGATTCATGAATTGGAATGAAATGGGATGACTTTGTGAGCTGACCCACTATCACCCATATGGGATCGACATTCTGAACCATCGATGTGAGACCTATCACAAAATCCTTGTCTATAATCTCCCATTTCCACATAGGAATAGGTAATTATTACAACATACCCGCAATTCATGGATGTTCTACCTTAAACCGCTAAAATGTGTGGAATCATGAAACAAAGTCAACGACCTTCCTTTTTATGTCGACCCACCATAATTGTGCATTTAATGCATTATACATCATATATATTGTAGGATGCATATCCCATCTCAAATTTTTTAAATCATGAAGAAGTTATTAATGAAAATCTATTTGTATGAGAGTCTAATATCCAATCTACATACCTAGACTATCATCTATCTTTCCTCCTAAAATGGTCACCACAATATTGAGTTTTAACCTTATATAAAAACATTATGAATAGGATGTATGTTATCAATTAACCATATCCACCAATTTAAGAACAACATAAAGAGAAATGTAACCACTGTAATACCTCTGTCTTCACATTCCATGTTCATGTTAGTTATCAGCAACATCAACTTCCCTTGATCTGAAGATTTTTTTTTTCAAATTGACCATATGAGTTTTTTCTTAAAGAATGTGCCACAAAATTAACTTGACCCATTGTATAAATCAGGTTAATGTCAATCATTTGTAGATAATCCATCTATGTTATTTGGTTCATTTTTGGATCACTTTGTGAGAGAATTTTTTTCAGGATCTTATGATCCATAAAGACCATAAATTTTACAACAATGAGGTAATGCCGAAAAGTATTCAATGAATGGAATATGGTATCTAACCCAATGACATGATTTGGGAAGTTTTATTTATGCAATCATAACTTCCCCAGTCTATATGAAAAACCATTATCTCTTTGTATGAGAACACATTCCAACCCAATTCTGAAAGTTTCATAATATATCACGTAGTGTTATCCTGATTCTGGAAACTATAGATTGTTGCTGATAAAAGAAAAATTTTAAGCTCTTATAAAGAATTTGGAAGTTCCTCATCCCAATAGAATGGACTATTTTTCCATAACAACATTCTCATGGGTGAATCTATTCCTAAAAAATCATGAACAAAAATTCAGTAATAACCATCTAGCCCAAGGAAACTATGTATCTCAATGACATTCTTGGGTGGTTTACAAAAGATAACAACCTCAATCTTATCTAGATAAAAAAACACCACTTTTTTAGATTTCATGTCAATCTAAATGTTCCTCTTGTATCAAAATATGTCAATTTGATACTTTTTCATATAGAATATGATCCTCAAATTTTCTAACATTTTATCCAAGTTTTATCAATCTAAACCCTAATCTTGTGATAAACCAATATGTCATCCACAAATACCACCACCAAATAATACATATATATTTGAAATCCCTCATTAATCTTTGTGATATATAACCCTATATAACTCCTAATACCAAAAGGAATAACCGCGTATTTGTACTGGCCATATCTACTTACGAAATCTGTTTTTGGAATATCCTTCATTCCTAACCGTAATTGAGGATATCTCAATCACATATCAATTTAAAAGAACCACTAGTATCCCCTCAATTGATTGAATAGATCATCAATACCTAGTAGTGGATACCAATTCAATATCATAACTTGGTAATGATTATAGTAATCCACACACAGCCGAAGCGTTCAATCCACCTTTTTGATGAACAAGATCGGTTCATCCCATAGAGACAAGCTAGACTAAATAAACCCTATTCTTTATAGATCATCCAAAATCACATTAAATTCACTTAATTTAGTTTTTTACATTATATAATACATAGGTGAGATATGTCTTTTCCTTAGGAAGAGATCAATCATAAACTCCAGTTCTCTTATGGGTGGAAACCCTAAGAAATTCTCAAAAATAACATCCGTAAAATGATCGACATCTAATGGAATATTTTTATCCTCAATATCTTCCATCGATTCCAAAGTCAAGGATTTAAAATGGTATACGATCGTTAAAACTGATAGTTCCAAAAATCCCATTGCAGATTCATTTACATTCGGAAATACTTTAAATAGATGCTTAGTGCCATTATTAGTAATGAAATGAACTATTTGTGTATAACAATTGATGTGAGTCTTGAACATAGTCAATCAATACATACCCATGATTATTTCATAAAATCACATGTTAAGTATAGAGATATCCCATAGAAACTCAATTACATCAATCATTATAGAGCATACTCTAAACATAAAGTCTCTACATTCTATTTGACCAAGAAGAGTTTGACGTTTCAAAAAAGAATGAATCATATCAACATTTAAACCTAAAAGATCAATAACATGACAAGTAATAAATGAATAGGATGCAACCATATCAAACAAAAATTTCATAATGATATGTTTTAATAGAATCATACCTCTCACCATCCATGTTCTAGATTTATCATCCATGATAACTTTCTGATCTCTATAAAACTTCTTACTCACTACACATTGTTCTTTATTTACCTTTGGATATTACACTATCTAGATAAGTCAATTATTTCCTATAATCACCATGTATAGAATATTTTAGCTGATGGGATATATTATAATTACCAATTCTCATCGAATCATGAGATGTATACAAAAGATGACACATATCCCAAACAGATGACCTTGTAGAACTAAAAAATACCATTGAAGATGCCCCATCTAGTCACAATTGTACCATACACTAGGTGGTTCCATAAAGTATCAGTTATTGTAATAAAATGATCCATAATAGAAGGTTATTGCCTTAATATTGGGTCTTGTAGGAAGATTCATTGATCCATCCATCTGATTCTGAGTCATACACCAACCATGGATATAGGTGTCCCTCTTCCACATATACCCAACATTATAGTTCCCATAATTTCTGATATGTATCAACATGCTTCCTATACCTGTAGATCCTAAGATTTCCATTTCTACCATAATCACTCAATTGACCATTTATGTATAATTTTGTATAAAAAACATGGAAATCTTTGATCAAATCTCATACCTCAACACTGATTCAAATATTTGTTCTATAAATGATACACTGGAAGCATCTTCTGTTGAAAAACATATTAAATTCATATCTTTATCCACATAATCTTCTATTTAGAGTTATTCTTCTTCGTTATGATAAATTATGACCTTCTAACAATCCTAAACTTTTGAGGATAGAATTTTTGGTCAAAAAATTCATTAAGATTTTCTGATGAAATGCATTGATGTAATTTTTCATGAACTATTAAATCCCACCATTTATATTCAAGATCATACATAATACACATTGCGAACTATAATTTAATCTCTTCTAGTGTTTCAAATAAAATTTAATATATGATTCATCATATTCAAACACACCTCCACCTTCTCATGTACCGACTCACCAAGAAATATGGGTGGATTCTTCTTCTGGAACTAAATAGAATGATCAAAATTCCTTGGATCATCAATTTGGTTCCCTTTATCAATAGCCTGAAAATCCTAGTCAATTCTTTGAACATGTTATTGGTTCACTTATGGATCAGATGCTTCCACATTTTGAATGTCCTATTATGGTTGGTTTCTGTTCCACTAACCGGTTCCAATTTCATTAACCATAAGAAAACACCTTAATTTTTACTCTATAATAATTTTTGTCTTAATAATTTAATAATCAATGACATCACAACTATCAATACATAGAATTACCAAAATTAGAAAAAAAAAATTCATAAAATTTATTAAAAGTCCACAATGATTTTTAAAATCAAATCTTTTTCAAAATACCTATATCATTCCATTTACAACAATGTAACATTTGAAACCATTTTTTAAAAAATTTCAAAACACAACATTTTTTCACCAAAGGAAAAATCATTATTTAAAATGAAATTTGTACTCCCTGTGGGAATCCATTTCAATCAATGAATTTCATTCGCTTATCATTGCATAAACCCATGAAAATGATATTACAAATACTATAAGTGTCTTAAAAACACTTACATACCCAAATCCATGGTAATGTGAATTTCATCATAAATAAGTTTCTTGGGCCTTTTTATACTCTAAACATTATGTTATGATGATACTACTACTTTCTACTATCCCAACATAAGGATTAAACTACAATGAATTTCAAATCCATGATCAAAAACCAATACCATTTTTTTAAAATAAAAGATGGAGTGACCAAGATAGATACCATTTTCACATCAAGGATTGAATAAACCGATACCAGTTGTTACATAACTCCCCTCGTAATTTTATTGAGTCGAGGTTGAGTTGTAACTTTTCCTTATGATAAATACCGAAGATGCCAATAGCTGGAAATGAATTCCATGGTCTTCAGTACAATTGGGGGATGATTTTTTCCGTTATCAATTAAAATAACCTAACCAAGAATGCCATAACTAAACAACCACTAAATGATTCATGATAGAAATGTAATTCAACTCATGGTAATACCAAAAGACAAAAATGACAAACCATACCAAAATTGATATCAAAGTACCAAACTGGAATACTAAACAACAAATTTCAAAGACTTAAAAGACACAAACTCAACAAATCCAAATAAGGTCCAAGATCCCACTCCACAATCCTTGAAAAAGTATCACAAATAACAACTAAATAAATGTAATAGTTTCCCACTATCTATGTCCAATAAATGATACCTACAAACTCACCAATGTGCTCATATAGGGGGTGAGTAATGAAACTATGTAGCCTTTACCAAATTTAATACCAAACTCACATCGTTAGGATAGAACATGTTAGCTCATTTATATAAATAATATTATATAAAATAATTTTAAACACATTAATAGTTTGTATCTAAACTAAGAAGTTAACACAAAAAACGTTTTCCACCCAGAATTGTTTTCAAAGAAAGAAACCAATTTATTCATTCGAACCATTTCTCAAATACCATTTTTCATAACCCAATTTATTTCACATAAATATAAATATAGTCACTCAATCTTGATGTTACCTTTTCCAGGAATTTCATGTTCATAAAACATCCCTTTATTGGTGGTACTCCACAACCATTATCCATCCCATTCAATTCATTCCTAAACGTTAATTGAAAATACCATGCCGACTAGTTGTGCCAAAACATTTCAATAAAACTACCATTTATTGAAAAAACCATTCAAATCAATTTCCATGAATTAAAACTAAACAATAATTTTAATATCATCATTATTAAATCATGCTACCCATTTCAGAATCCACCAAAATTAAAAAATTTCAAACATCCATAAACTATCACCATATAGGATTTTATCAATATTTGCACAATAATTTCACAATAAAATTCAATAAATTCAAACAAAATTGAATCTATAATTTCATATTTTTATAATTGGAGTCAAGAGTTAATCCGCATACCTTAGAAACTCTGGATAAAATAAAAAATGACATGATTATTAAACAAAACCAAGATAAACACAAAAAAATCGTAATACCTAACATCAACACGACCATATATCATCATGATTAGCATAAACTATCATATATAAATCCCAAAATACTACATATATGAATCCAAGATATGGAATTAGAATATATATAAGAAAATCCCCCATGATAAGAGACTTACTCTGATATATAGCCATCAGTGCACCAAGATTTTTCATTGCATCACTCTCTGATTTAAGGGGAAATTCCCCACAACCTTTGGGAGGAGTAAAAACAGATTTTAGATCAAAATAAGATGCAAATTGGTGGTTAAGAGGAAACCCAAGTGATATCCACATTTATATCTATATTTTAATGGTTCGTGGATGAGATTTATAGTTAGGAAACCTTTGTGCCAATTGTGCACCACCCACTAACACCCAAAAACCTTCACATGTGTGGCTTTCATTGTTGGAAAAACCATGTTCTAGCTATGTTTTTTTCTTATATTAAACTTTTCATGGTTACTCTTGTGTTTCTACATGGTATGGAAAAAATGTGTGCCTAATTGTGAGCCTAAAAAGATCCCACTATATCTCTTTGCAAAGTCTTCTGTAGGAGTTACACGGTTTCTACTAATTTTTATCAAACTATACACCTCAAAATAACAGCCAAATATATTTAAAAAGTCCTCATAAGTCTACCAAACCTCACAAAAACACATTATTTTTCTAAAAACATAAATAAAGTATTTTTTTCTTGAAACTAATGGTTCTATGTCCATTATCGGGTGAATTGAAATCTAGGGGAACTATTTTTTTATTGGGATAAGACTCATTTAATTGTATATATATATATATATATATATATATATATGAAGGGATTTAGAACCCATAATTCTTTGTTCCACATTACATGAAATATCATACAATTTATGGATGGGTGATAAGGACCAATTAAATTATGATTAAAATTATGCAAAATGTAATTTCTGGTGAAAATTTCTCAGTGATTGGTAGGGTGGGACTTTAAAATGATCATCCCTTTCTAGTTGAAATCATAGGGGATATATCCTAATGAGGATGGGAGTGGTTAGCTATAAAAATTTGG
The DNA here is from genome assembly GCA_963277665.1 of Viscum album. Taxonomy (NCBI): domain Eukaryota; kingdom Viridiplantae; phylum Streptophyta; class Magnoliopsida; order Santalales; family Viscaceae; genus Viscum; species Viscum album. The sequence continues at coordinate 1,150,991,190 of OY728148.1, forward strand.
TTTATAAGAAGAAATACGATTTCAAAAGGTAAATAACCAAATATAATGAGATATGATTACGCATAAAGGGGATATGTCCCTACAAGTTGGGTTATTTATTTATATATTACATGAAAAAATGTGGATAAATCCAATGTAATATGTCCATTTAGAAAATGTAGTATGGTTTGATGAAAATTTGGACCGTCAAGTGGGGGTATAATTTCATCACAGATTTAGACCAAAAAAGAAATGTGATTATTCTTAGAGGAATTCTTAGTGGGGGAACATATAAAGAACTCAAGATATGGGAATATTGGGTTTATGCCATTAATATGTTTCATAGTTATCATATTGGATATAAAAATCAAAGACCCTTTGTTTTATGTGATATAGTTTATGTTCATATCTAAGAACTATAACCTAGAATTTAAAGTCACACAGTCAAGACACTGGCAACATAGTTTGACATAGTTCTATTGGGTTGTAGGCTACACAGTGTAACATCATACTTTAGTGGTTTATGTTTCTTTACAAGTTAGGAAATATACAATTAAGTTGTTCTTACGTATATGATGCTGGATTGAGATACTTTATTAGGAATATGTCCATTTAACTTAATTTCTAGTGGGGAAGTAATTTAAATTGACAAATCGAATATATGGTTAATTCTTACATCTTAAACGGAGTCCCACGGTTAATATATGGTCATTATGATTATTATATAGTCAACTCATATCTATAAGCTCACATGATTCAAGAACGGTGTGAGAAATAATTGATGGTGGATGATCAAGAACAATGTACAATTAGATTTGGATGGGACATACACCTATTGAGGAAGTGGAGGATCCCATCTTCCTTCCTATTGATTGGAATGGTGGGATATAGATGTAGCGTTATTATAGACCCTAGTATGAAAACCATGGGGTGTACTCCAAAAGGTATTCCCTTTTTGACCCATCTCATCAGAGAAAGAATAAATTTATCAACATGCCGAGAGATAACACTCAATGATCCTTAATAATGGGAACCACATTATCAAGTGAATCCAAATTCATGGATCCCACTAGGTTTATTCTTATTTGGGAGGAGTATTATTAATCCTCATTTTATCATGATAACCCATGATATAAGGGATCCACACGGGTGTGCATAGATTGATTGTGTACATTTGGTTACCCATAAGGAGGTCTTAGTAATGGGAGACCTAAGTATGAGACATTGAGAATGTAATGATCTTGCATTTAAATCTATAGTGTACATGATTCAGTGGTATATTATTATAAGAGGTTGGTTTTCCACATAAAGCTTCTTGGATTGGATTTTACACAATTGATACTATAGTGAGTGGAAGGCTTTTCCCTAGTGAATTTAGAGAAAAAAAATTATTGCCCCTAGTTATGTTGAGTATGATTCTTCTATGGAGTGATACATAGGTGAGGAGGAACCTTATCAATACTTGGGATTTTTGATACCAAGGATACATAATGTGGATGTTTTATCACTAGTTATGGAGGTTCTTAAAGTATGTTTTTTTAAGGATGGAACTCAAGTTTGTGATTGAGTAATGGAATTTCACAATAGAAACAAATATATATAAAATAACTGGTTCTCTTAATGGTTTTATAGTATTTCAAACCAATGGAGAACTTAATTACCCTCTATTTTTTGTCTAATTTCCCTTGTTTTTAGGCTTAAATAAACTACCTAATGGGATTTTGTTGCTTGAGAACATGACATTAGTGCAATAATTTGGTGTGTGACTTGGGCTAGTAGAAAATTGAGAGATAACTTAATATTTCAACAGGGTAATATTAAAATCCCAAAGTTCATATTTATAAGGAAATCCAAAACCCTATAATAAGGGGATTTGTAAATCTAGTGGTGCATAAAAGTGCTAAATTTAATGGAAAACATGGATGTGTAACATGTTCATGTAGTTTTAACTCAGGTAAAGCTATATTGGCATGTCCAAGGGTAATGGGAGAAAATAGAGTGCCTTTCCTTAGGTCTATTCTATTGTGTATTTGGGTTTTCACTCCTTGAATATATTCACCCTTCACTAAAAATATTGTTCCAACAAATCCCCGCCAATATCGGGGCTGAAAATAATTGTATAATGTGTGATTTAATCATGATGTCAATGCAATATATCCCAAAAAGCTCACATAGGTGTTATGTGAAATTCATTCATGTTTTATTATTGCGTGTAAACCCTACAAGTTTTATAAAGAGAGAGTGAGTGTTTCTCTATCCAATCCAATGATTGATGGGTGATTTATATGATGTGACATGTCACGACCCGACCCTACCCGGGCTCTAGCCGCAACTACCCCAAGCCCACCTCCATAGGCCAGGGGCTGGCGACAAGCGCCAAAGGCTAAACAACTCAGGGAGGCCTTCGCCTGAGTACCCGTATAAACACACACAGCACACTCAATGCAAAAGTTCAGAGTAAAAGAAAAGGCAAGAAGAGTAAAGTGCAACTGCTATATATAAACCACCAGAAGTGCATCAACCTCTAAACAGTACAAAGCAAGCTGAAGGTAAACAGAAAAGGAAAAAGGAAAAAACACGCGCCCAACCAGAAAAGTGCCACAACCTGACAATAGGTAAACAAAAGCAAAAAAAGCTGGAAGAGTCCCCCAACAGGAACCTGACTATGACCACCGCACGCGGTCCATGCTCCTGAACTTCTAAGCTCCACTGATGTCACGAATAACCTATCCGTCGTCTACAATGGCACACCAAGTGTGGGCAAAGCCCAAGCAGGGGTGAGTATAAAAATACTCATTAGGATACCCCGAAGGCTCGAGGGAGAAACAAAGGAGGTACTGAAGGGTGAGCAGTAGAGAGAACATGAAGAGTAAAAGAGTACAACCGAGAGTGGAGTAAAGAGTAACAGTAGAGAGTCCAGCTCAACCCAATAAGAGGAAAGAAGGTAGACTCATCTAGACACAGGGAGCTAGAAACTGTGAGAAGATGAACTTCTCATAATGTCTTTGCTACCTATAACAAGAGAGTAGACTCGTCCAACCACGAGAATCTAGACACGGAAAGCACGTGGCATACCCCGCGCGTCTTCGCCTCTCCTGGAAGGAGAGTTACGAAACCCAAGAAGTGGGTAATAGAACAAGGTTTATACAAATACATATTCTCACTAAGAAGCCCGAACAAGGTCGTAAGGGGATCTTCATCCTGTAGATCAGCCCAAGAAAAGTGAGTCACCAACAGTCCCAGAAATAAACACCACCGATGCCTAGCATCCTGCACGTCTGCCCTGAACTACAAGTAAAGGGCTCAATCACCGCACCTCTATACTATCCGCTTTGGGCGGCACTGACTCGCCCGCACGGTTTTAGGTCGCGTCACAAGGATGCATCTCGGTGGGGAAAGCGCTCCTCGTACTTGAGAGTTCTGGGGGAATGTCAAACCACACCACGTCACTTCCCCGCAGTTGAGAGGTCTGATCAAAGTCGACAGGCGACCCCCTGCCCAGCCCCGCTGGAGGTTCCATGGAAGTCAATAGGTTCCCACTACAGGGAGAACCGGAAAGTCGACGGGTTCCATACTGCCCAGTCCCGTAACAGGGTAATCCACTAGAGGGACACCCAGATAAAGTCGGCGATGGGAACACTTCCCAGCCCAGCTAGAGGTAACCCGACATCGGGGACCACTGCCCAGCCTAGCTGGAGGTATGACCGGCATCAGGGACCACTACCCAGCCCAGCTGGAGGTAATCCCGACATTGGGGACCACTACCCAGCCCCGCTGGAGGTAAGCCCGACATAGGGGACCACTGCCTAGCCCAGCTGGAGGTAAGCCCAGAACTGCTCTGGCCATCCCTACTAGAGGGTACTCCTCGGTGAACACCACTGTACTGTCCATCCCTGCTGGATGGTAACCCATTGGCGAGCCCTAATGGAAACAACCTCAGACCTGCTGGAAACAACCTCAGCCTTGCTGGAAACAACCTCCGCCCTGCTGGAAACAACCTCAGCCCTGCTGGAAACAACCTCATACCTGCTGGAAACAACCTCCTGGGTAGAGGATTGGTGCCCACGTAATGTGTTGGTCACACCTAATCCACAAAAACTCTACCAGGGAACATGGAAGAATGATAGAAACTCTCCAGGCATCTCAAGGCGATCACGCTCCAATCCACTGAGTCATTGTCGAAGAGGACCGAGACAACTCATTCGAGAAAGTGGGAAAACACCCACGCTATACGAGCACACGTAGTTTCAAACGATGTTACAGTCCGGTGAAAGGGCATGGTACTGAAACCCCTCACAGGTGAAGAAACAGAGGAAACGAACCATCTCTGTCAGCTAAACCATCGAGAAGAGGACCCGGTGAAAACCACTCAACCCTGCTGGTCAGCCAAAAGAGCACCAAGCCATGGGAAACTCCACCCTGCTGGTCAAACAAACAAGCAAAAAGCCAGGGGAAAACTCCATCCTTCTGGTCAAACAAGCGAGCACAGAGGGACTATCTATGTCGCGAGATGTCAAAAGTACGTAAATCATAGCACGACACGCTCATGGGGCCCACACGACGTGTGGCCCCATGTCAACCCCAACCGAGCGCACAAACGTTCTCAGGTACAAACAACCACATGTACCTCCAAGCGTTCTCGTATACTCCCAGAGCATACCACATTCCAGCCCAAAGGCTATCGTGAACACGAAACCCAACGTCAACGCGAAGGCGTGACATAATAACTCCAACCATCCACCTCATTGGCTGAGTCACAGCCAACCACATCCCTTCACTCACACGGGAGTGCACACGATCACACGCCAAGGGTTCTCTTCAAACAGGGTGAGAAGAACCGCCATCAGAGCGCCTTTCACATTTCCACATTTAATAAGATCGCGCAAGAGGCTCCGCACAACCAAACGGATCGCACCATTGTAATCCTCGTGAAAAAACATGTGATATAGACTACTTACTCGCCTCAAACGGATATCTGATGGAAAATTCGCCAACACCGCCTCACGCCCGAACGACGTCCCGTGATCCCGAGCCTTGGACCTGAAAATAGTCTGGCGCATCAAACTATTGTGATCCCCTTGGGAAAACACGTCAAAAAGACTGCCCACTTGAGCACAATAGATAATCGGAGAAAAAGATGCATTCTGGCACACCGCACACGAGCGGTGATACGTCGGACCCGCATCCCAGTCCCGAAACACAACGGACGGATCGCACCGTTGCGATCCTCTCGAAAAAGCACACAAGATGGACTATTCACTTGTCCAAAACGGTCGCCCGGTGATAAAGATAAAAAAATCACCGTCGACGCCCAAACGACCCTCGTGGGGCCCGCATAATCGTGCGGAATTAAAGTGAGCGGATTGCACCATTGCAACCCCCTCGGAAAAACATCCAGAAACAACTACTCGCACGCCCCGAACGGACGTCCGATGAAAAAGTCATGAAACGCTGCACGCAGCTCAAAAGAAGGGCCATGGGGCCCATGCCTCAACTTCGGCATCAATGCCTAAAACTACTCTGGAATGCTCCGCCTCGGTGCTAGGGTCCCAATGCCACTGACGACACTCAAAATGGATGTCGGACGCGTCCGCTCCATCCAAAACAAGATACCCCGGAAAAACGTCAAAACACTTAATGATGCGTCATGCCTCTGAGGCCCCTCGATTCGGGAATTCAAAATTCCCGAAACCATCTCAAAAACATTTTCTTGACAAGAGCTCCGCGCTTCCACTGACGACGCTCAAAACGGACACCCGTAGCGGAAAATATGGGCATCCGAAAACCGAGGGGGCAAGGCCCCTTGGGCTGGACCGGACGGTCCGCCCGGCCTGGGCCGGGCCGCGACTTAGCCACGTGGGCCGGCCGTGGACTCGCAGTCCATGCGCAGACCGGCCATGAGGGCCGGTCGCGGCAGCCGGTGAAGACCTGCACGGCGCGGGTCTTTGTCGCCTCACGGGGGTCGCGTGCCGCGACCCCGCGGTCGCCGCTCCCTGGTGACCCGCCGCCGCGCCGAGGCGCTCTGCCTGGCCCCGGGCTCCCCCGCTGCTGAAGGCTCGCCGCGCTCCGGCCTCGCCTGGCCGCTCCATCGGACACCCGCACCGCCGCCCGAGAGCCCCGCTACCGTGCCAAGCGCCTCTGCCACCGCACCATCCGCCTGAGCCGCCTGGAAGACCCGTAAACATCGACGATCAACCCCGTCCTTCTCTGAACTCGGATTTCGATTACGAAAGATGTATTAGAAAGGGAAACAACTCTACTACACATTCATGGGATTTTATAGATAATTCGAAAGAGGTTAAATACAAAAAATTGAGCTCAAAGTAGGAGCGGGAAAAGAAAATGCAAACGACAAATCCTACCTCACGGGGCTTCGCCCGATGCTTCGCGACGATCCGCCGGCCTGATCCGCAATCGCCTTGGGAGGAGGAGGAGAGGAGATGGGAGGGAGAGCTCCCTTTGGTTGCTGCCTTCTTCCAGAGAACGAATAAGGGAGGATGATCGGAGGGGTTAGAGATTTATGTAGAAAAAAATTTAATTAAAAACACTTAATTAACTTAAAACTCCCAATTCACCCGTATCCAAAATGCTCGACGGTGTCGAGGTTAAGCCTCACCTAGGGCAAAAACCACCTCCCAAGAACAAGGGTGGTCTCATAATTTTAATCTGAGGCCCCGTTCAAAAGTTATTAAACTTAGCGCCCGAGGCCGCCAAATTACGAAAATGCCCCTAGGGCCATTTTTCACAGACGGCCCGTGCCCGTGAAACTTATACCCCTCCTAGGGCAAACGGTACGCTCTGAACTCAAAGGTGCCCTCAGTTTTCCAATCTGATCCACCGTTTTTGAGATACTTGAGCTTCACCCTTAACCGAATAAATTAATTATTTAATTCATCCGTTTCTCATACCGGAAGCGAGCGAGGAGACCAAATGTCCCACGATGACAAGTTTTATGTCGTTCCTAGGGTAAAAACCCCATTCCGGACCCATATGTACAGTCATATCTCTGATACAAAGCACCATTTAGGAGTTATCCCACTTATTTTGCGTTTCTAGTGTGAACACAGTGAAAATTTAATTCCGGCCACTCCGGGGCTCGGAATCGCACGCCGTCTGAAGGCGTTGCTCTGGAATATCATCAAAATATTCCAAAGTCTTTTGCCGAAAAAAGGGTTCTTTCCTCATTCACTCCTTCATGATTTGCGTCCCCGAAAATAAAAACCAGGGAACAACTCAGGGTACTAAGCCCGCACCTGGCTCTTCTGTACCCAGAAGAACTCATGCACAGGTCTGCGCCACCGCACACAGACCAAAGGATTTGATCCATTCACATGAGGTCTTCCATCACTGATGAAGTTCATGGGAGCACGCACACATCTCTACAGGTGAACCACGCGGGAGAAATCGTGCACCCACTCCAGACTTTGGGGTTAGGGCAAGGTGGTAGGGAGCCTTGTCATCCCTCTGCACAGTTTCAAACGGTCCAAAGGCTCTCGAGGGTAGCTCACCTCCCCGACCGAACCCTTACATCGCACGCCATGACTGGAATCACCGCCCGCACCTGGAACAAGACCTGATGATTCCCTCCTTCAGAATACCCATATGGTGAAACATCCAAGGATATCTCGTCACGCAAGATTCCACAGTCGATGTCTCATAGCCAAGACCCTCTTACACGCTCAGAAGCGAAGGAGTCAACACCATCGACTAAAGGAAAAGGTCCCGCACCTTTTATCATACCAACACAGGGTTACACCGACGCCGTACACCACCTTAGTAACACCTCAATCAAGGAGTTGGGAAAAAAGCATTCCACACACAAAGTCTAACAATTCTACTGCAAGAAGTAGAAGAGCTGCAGAGCGTACCTCTTATCACCCCATGCTCTGCATGATAGTAGACATCCAAAGCTCGCGGTTGTCCTCGGTCCCAACTGTCAGCTCTCAGAGCCTGTCGTGGATCACCTAGTGGCGATGGAAAGATCTCGTAAAGTTATCCCCCACTACTAGCTCCTCCTGATCCTCATCTAGAACCACCTCTCTGGGTACTACTACGATCAAGGAACTGCCTCTACCGTGGTGGTGCGCCTGATGCATGCCCAAAGCTCTCAGCAACTCGGGTCGGGAAGTCTCGTGCCAAGTGACCTCACCTGTCACAAGCATAACACCAACTCTCTCTAGGCTGCACTGGTACGCTCTGGCCCCACTGTGGTGTATGACCACACCCCTGAGTCTAGTTGTCAGAAATCCACTTGCATTGAGGTTCTGCTTGACGACGCCCACTAGCTGCAGCAGACGTCTCGGCTCCGACGTGCCAGCTGCCACCACCAACTCTAGAACGTGACCGAAAGCCCTCTGTCACCAGCGCCTGCTCTAGCACCCCGACATATGTTGAAATTCCCAAGGATACTATGACAACACGAATCTCTCGGTGGAGACCCTGCTCAAACATTCGTGCTCGGATGTTGTCGTCATGGACCAAGTTCGGGGTAAAAGCATGCACGGTCTGCAAAACTAGCCGCGTACTTGGCCACTGTCATCCCTCCCTGCTGAAACTGAAGGAGCTCTTGAATCTGAATGGAGCGCAAGTAGGATGGGAAACACTCCTTATGAAAAAACAATTGAAAGCCACCCCACGAAAGCAATGACTCGTCAAGAAGCTGAGTCACCTGACTCCACCAATGCCAAGATGCTCCATGAAAAAGGGTGGCTGCCAAAGCCACTCTCTAATCTGTCAGTGCCTGCACAAGCCTGAAAAGGCGAACCACTGACTCAAGCCAAACCTCTACTGCCTGAGGGTCTGGTTCACCACTGAACCGTAGCGGTCTCTGCCGCTAGAACTCACGGAGCACGCTAAACCTACGCTCAAGCTCATCCTGCTCTGCTGAAACTGTCTGCTGCTCAACAGGTGGGGGTTCTGCTACCCGCCCACCCGGAGAAAGGGGCTCGCATGAAGGGCCCTAGACTGTGGCCTCGTAGCTCATAGGGTCGTCGTCACGCACCAAAGATGGTATCCTAGCTGGCTGTCTTCACGGAGACAACCTGAATTTTACCAAGGAGTGCCATGGTCATATGTGTATATATGTATATAACAATAACAACGATGGAGAGCTGACTCAAGAAGGACAGTCAAATACTCAATCTTATGTGATGGACAAACCAATTTTCCCTGCAACAAGTGTCTCAGCATGCCGAGTCGACAAGTGGGTTATCAAGGTCCTGGTGAATGGATACGTCGGTCGCCGCTCCATCACTGGACTCCCTGGCTTGAGAGCCACTCTCAATACACATTAACACTGTTTCCCTATATCCCAACCAATTCCTTTTTAGGGACGTCCGTACGACGTCCCAAGGAATGAACCACCTCTAATACCACTTTTTCATGAGCCGACCCTACTCTGGCTCGAGCTGCAACCACCCCAAGCCCGCCTCCATATGCCAGGGGCTAGCGACAAGCACCGATGGCTAAACAACTTGGGGACGCCTTCGCCTGAGTACCTGTACACACACACACAACACATTCAATGAAAAAGTGCAGAGTAAAAGAAATGGAAAGTAGAGTAAAGTGCAACTGCTATATATAAACCACAAAAAGTGCATAGACCTCTAAACAGTACAAAGCAAGATGAAGGTAAACAGAAAAGGAAAAAGGGAAAAACACGTGCCCACCCAGAAAAGTGCCACAACCCAGAAACAAGTAAACAAAAGCAAAAACAGCTGGATGAGTCCCCCACCTAGAACCTGACTATGACCACCGCACACGGTCCAAGCTCCTGAACTCCTAAGCTCCACTGATGTCACGACCTACCTGTCCATTGTCTGCAAGGGCACACCGAGTGCGGGCAAAGCCCAAGCAGGGGTGAGTATTAAAATACTCAGTAGGATACCCCGAAGGCTCGAGGGAGCAAGAAAGGAGGTACCGACAGGTGAGCAGTAGAGCGAATAAGAAGAGTAAAGGAGTACAACCGAGAGTGCAGTAAAGAGTAACAGTAGAGAGTCTAGCTCAACCCAACAATAGGAAAGAAGGTAGACTCTTCCAGACACAAGGAGCTGGAAATAGTGAGAAGATGGACTTCTCGTCGAGTCTTCACTACCTATAGCAGGAGAGTAGACTCATCCAACCACGAGAAGCTAGACACGGAAAGAATGTGGCATACCCCACGTGTCTTCACCTCTCCTGGAAGGAGAGTAACCAAACCCAAGAAGTAGGTACTAGAACAAGGTATATAGAAATACACATGCTCACTAAGAAGCCTGAACAAGGTCGTAAGGGGATCTTCGTCCCATAGCTCAGCCCAAGAAAAGTGAGTCGCAAACATTCCCAGAAATAAACACCATCGATGCCTAGCATCCTACACTTCTGCCCCGAACTACAAGTCAAGGGCTCAATCACCACACCTCGACACTATCCTCTTTGGGCGGCACTGACTCGTCCACACGGTTTTAGGTCGCGTCACAAGACGCGTCTCGGTGGGGAATGAGCCACTCCTACTTGAGAGTTCAGGGGGAATGTCAAACCACACCATGTTACTGCCCCGCAGTCGAGAGGTCTGATCAATGTCGACAGGCGACCCCCAACCCAGCCCCGATGGAGGGTCCCTGGAAGTCAACAGGTTCCCACTACATGGAGTCCCGGAAAGTCGACGGGTGCCACACTGCCCTGTCCCGTAATAGGGTAATCCACTGGTGGGCAACCCGACTAAAGTTGGTGACAGGACCAATTCCCAGCTCAAGTGGAGGTAACCCGGCATCGGGGACCACTGCCCAGCCAAGCTGGAGGTAAGCCCGGCATTGGGGACCAGTGCCCAGCCGAGCTGGAGGTAAGCCCGACATCGGGGACCAATGCCCAGCCCCGCTGGAGGTAAGCCCGGCATCGGGGACCACTGCCCAGCCCTGCTGGAGGTATGCCCGGAACTACTCTGGCCATCCCTGCGGGATGATACTACTTGGTGAACACTGCTGTACTAGCCATCCCTACTAGATGGTAACCCACTGGTGAGCCCTACTCGAAACAACCTCAGCCCTGTTGGAAACAACCTCAGCCCTGCTGGAAACAACCTCGGCCCTGCTGGAAACAACCTCTGCCCTACTCGAAACAACCTCAGCCCTGCTGGAAACAACCTCCTGGGTAGATGATCGGTGCCCGCGTAAATTGTTGGTCACACCGAGTCCACAAAAACTCTACCAGGGAACACAGAAGAATATGAGAAACTCCTCAGGCCTCTCAAGGCGATTACAGTCCAATCTGCTGAGTCACTGTCGAATCGGACTGAGATAACTCATTCAAGAAAGTTGGAAAACACCCACTCTATATGAGCACACATAGTCGCAAATGGTGCCACAGTCCGGTGAAATGGGATGGTACTGAAACCCCTCAAAGCTAAAGAAACAGAGGAAACGATCCATCTCTGTCAGCCAATCCATCGAGAAGAGGACCAGGAGAAAACCACTCAACCCTGCTGGTCAAACAAAAAAGCACCAGGCCAGGGGAAACTCCACCATGCTGGTCAAACAAACGAGCACAAAGCCAGGGGAAAACTGCACCTTACTGGTCAAACAGGCGAGCACAGAGGGACCCTCTACGTCACGAGAGGTAAAAAGTATGTAAAGCAGAGCATGACACGATCATGGGGCCTACACTACGTGTGACCCCAAGTCAACCCCAACCGAGCGTACAAACGTTATCAGGTACAAACAACCACATGTACTCCAAGCGTTCTCGTATACTCCCAGAGTATACCAAGTTCCAGCCCAAAGGCTATCGTGCACATGACACCCAACGTCAACGCGAAGGAATGACGTAAAAAATCCAACCTGCCACCTCATCGGCTGAGGCATAGCCAACCAAATACCTTTCACTCACACAGGAGTGCACGCGATCACACGCCAAGGGTTCTCTGTATACACGGCGAGAAGAACCACAATCAGAGCGCCTTTCACATTTCCACATTTAATAAGATCGCGCCAGAGGATCCACATAACCAAATGGATCATACCGTTGTAATACTCGGGGAAAAAATGTGAGTTAGACTACTTACTCACCTCAAACGGATATCCGACGGAAAATTCACCAACACCGCCTCACGCCCGAACGACGTCCCGTGATCCCGAGCCTCGGACCCGAATACAGTCGGGCGCATCACACCATTGTGATCCCCTCGAGAAAACAGGTCAAAAAGACTGCTCACTTGAGCACAATAGATAACCGGAGAAAAAGATGCATTCCGGCGCACCACACACGAGCGATGATACATGGGACCCGCATCCCAGTCCGGAAACTCAATGATGGATCACACTGTTGCGATCCTCTCGAAAAAGCACACAAGATGGACTATTCACTTGTCTAAAACTGTCGCCCGATGATAAAGATAGAAAAATCACCATCGACACCCAAACGACCCTCGTGGGGCCCGCATCACCGTGAGGAATTAGAGTGGGAGGATTTCACCATTGAAATCCCCTCGGAAAAACATCCATAAACGACTGCTCGCATGCCCCGAACAGATGTCCGATGAAAATGTCGTGAAACGCTGCACGCAGCTCAAAAGACGGGATGTGGGGCCCATGCCTCAACTTCGGCCTCAATGCCTGAAACCACCCTGGAAAGCTCCGCCTCGGTGCCAGGGTCCCAACGCCACTTATGGCACTCAAAACGGACATCAGACGCGTCTGTGCCATCAAAAACAATATCCCCCGGAAAAACGTCAAAACACTTAAAGACGTGTCGCACCTCCGAGCCCCTCATTTAGGGAATTTTAAATTCCAAAAACCATCTCAAAAACGTCGTCTTGACATGAGCTCCGCGCTTCCATAGACGACGTTCAAAACGGACACCAGTAGTGGAAAATACGGGCGTCCGAAAACCGAGGGGGCAAGGCCCCTTGGCCTGGCCCGGCCTGGACCGGCCGGTCCGCCCGGCCGGGGCCGGCCTGCGACTTAGCTGCGCGGGCTGGCCGTGGACTCGCGGTCTACGCGCAGACCAACCATGAGGGCTGGTCGCGGCCACCGCGTGAAGACCCGTGTGGTGCGCGTCTTTGTCGCCGCACAGGGGTCGCGCGCCGCGACCCCGCGGTCGCCGCTCCCAGGTGACCCGCCGCTGCGCCGAGGCGCTCTGCCTGACCCCGGCCTCCCCTACTACTGAAGGCTCTCCATGCCCCGGCCTCACCTAGCCGCTCCACTGGACACCCGCGCCGCCGTCCGAGTGCCCCGCTGCCATGCCAAGCGCCTCTGCCGCCGCGCCATCCGCCTGAGCCGCCTGAAAGGCCCGCAAACTTCGACGATCAGCCCCGGCCTTCTCCGAACTCGGATTTCGATTCCGAAAGATGCGTTGGAAAGGGAAAAAAACTGTAATACGCATTAATATAATTTTTATACAATGATACATAGGTTCGATACAAAACTTTGATCTCAATGTTGGTGAGGGAAAAGAAAATGAAAACGACAAATCCTACGTCGCGGGGCTTCGCCCGAAGCTTTGCGACGATCCGCCGGCCGGATCCGCAACTGCCTTGGGAAGAGGAGGAGAGGAGATGTAAGGGATAACTCCCTTTGGTTGCTACCTTTCGCTAGAGAATGAACAAGGGAGGAAGATGGGAGGGGTTTAGGGCTATAAGGAGAAAAAAATTAATTAAAAACACTTAATTAATTTAAAACTCCCAAATTCACCCGTATCTGAAACGCTAGATGGGGTCAAGGTTAATCCTCCCCTAGGGTAAAAACCACCTCCAGAGCACAAAGATGGTCTCCGAATTTTAATCCAAGTCCCTGTTCAAAAGATATTAAACTTAGCGTCTGAGGCCGCCAAATTACGAAAACGCCACTAGGGCCATTTTTCACAGACAGCCCGCACCCGCGAAACTTATACCCCTCCTAGGGTAAACGTAATGCTCTGAACGTAACGGTGCCCTCGGTTTTCCAATCTGATCCACATTTTAAGAGATACATGAGCTTCACCATTAAACGAATAAATTAATTATTTAATTCATCCGTTTCTCGTACCGAAAGAGAGAGAGGGGTCCAACGTCCCGCGCCAACAAGTTTTATGTCATTACTAGGGTAAAAACCCCATTCCAGACCCATCCGTACACTCGGATCTCTGATCTGAAGTACCATTTTGGAGTTATCAAACTTTTTTTGTGTTTCTAGTGTGAAGGCATTGAAAATTTAATTCCGGCCACTCCGGGGCTCATAATCGCACGCCGTATAAAGGCGCTGCTCTGGAATATCATCAAGAATATTCCAAAGTCTTTTGCAGCAAAACCTGGTTCTTACTGGACATCTATAATCCCCTCTATTCATATTTCCTTATGGTTTGTTCTATACTAAAGGCCTCACCCATCTTTTAGATAATTGTTTTTGGGATCATGGTATATGTGAAATACAAGAGAGATTTCTTTAGGGGAAATACTAGGTAATACTCTTGAGATAATTGAACTAAAAAAATTCCATGGGCAATGAAATTTTGTGATGTAATTGGGAGAACAATTTTGGAAAACCAATTATTATTTAGTAAAAGTTTCATCCTTTGGTTGTTGAATTTTTTTTATTTTGCCTCAATGTTTTCCTAGTGTTTTGTGGCTCATTCCAATTGAAATATTCATTTATATTATAATAATTCAATTTCTTACACTATTATTTGTTTTTCATATTTGGATGCTATTATTTAAATCAAGGAGATGTCCACAGATGATGAGCCTAACTCACTAAACTTAATCCTCCCATGCCAGTACAATATATAAAATTTTCCCAAATTAGCTTTACTCAATTATCAAATATCAAATTGGATTCCCCTATGTGGGATTCAACATATATTTGAAACTCTACAACCTTAAAAAGGATTATTGGAATTTTATATTCTATAAAATTTTTGTATCACCATATTGAATATTTCTCTTGATGGGAATATCATTCAATGTCATATTGGTGGGTTATCATATTTTCAAGTAAATTCTAAATAATCAATGAAGGGAGATTTTGAGTTTTCAAAAAAGACATTTAAATCCTCGATGTGGGGTCATGTATAAGGTAGATTCTTCAGTGGAACAATTTTTATAGGGTATTTTCCAATTATTTGGAATTGAATTTTTGGGTGAACAAATAATGCATCACATAAGAGGACCTCTTATGAGTTAATAGAATCTACAAGACTATATATAATTTATAGTTATTCTGTTATCTCCATCTATACATCATCCATATTCCAGTCATATGAAGGTGTTTTGAGCCCATAATGTTTCATCTACCTAATAGTGATTTTTCAATTTGTCTATAGGATATCAATAGAATTGAGGTAATTCCAATCGTAGAATATATTTATGATAAATTCATTTATTCTCATAGCATTTAGAAATATTTTAGGTGACCTCATATTCTCATAAGGGATCTTCAAATATTAAATTAGTGAGATATGTAAATGGAAATTCATACCTCCCTCAATAATCCCTTTAGAACATGGAATAAAATTCTCCTCCTTCTCTATGGTCCAAGACCTGGAGTGAAGATTCTAGCTTTCTTAACTATCTGACACACTAGTGGGTCTTAAGAATCTTTGTTAGTAAATCCTTGATGATGGACAATATACTATATGGGGTTATAAAATTATTCTAAAACTAGGCTTCATTATTTTACCTTAAGGGATTATAGACATATTTTTCAGCAGATGATCATTACAATCACGTGATGCTTATATTAGGGTAAGGGAAACTATATATTTAATGGTTGTTCAACTCATATATAGAATACCAATAAATATATATGTACCATATTTGGTAAGAATTTATCAAATGTTAATTTATGTTTCCTGGGGTGGATCTTCTCATTGAACTTGTAGCATAATCATTCTCTTGCATAGTAGAATAACAATACACCTTTGATGTTATCAGCCAAGGAACAAAACCTTAGATCCTTAAATTTCATATAGGCCTACATTGCAAGATATCATATGTGTACATCCAATAATCATGGATTTACATGCCTTTTAATAAACTTCAAGGAGACCATTATTTATTTTCATTTACCCCTTACAAAACACCCAATAGAACATTGATGGTGGGTATCAATGCCTCAGTTATCACACAGTTTTATCGAATCATACTTCATTATGGGGTTCTTGTAACCAATATCAATGGGTTACAACTTTTTAAACCATAAATTCCATCTATAATTGGGAAACATATTTTGGAAGTTGAATATAACTCCTTTCTATGGGTGACATGGTGAGTGACACCTAATGGTCTTACACTAATTATGGTTTCTCATGATGTGGACTAATAACAACTCTCCAATTAATCTTCTTCTAGTTAAAGATATGATCAGTATGTCCCTAGTGAATTCATAAGCATGGGTTTAATGTCAAAAAAACATGGATTTAAGAGGTGTTACTCCATGAATATATGGCCAACAATTTCAAATCAAATAGGGGGTGATTAATAAATATCAGCAGATGATAACATCATCGAGTAGGGTTCAACGAATAATAAATAAATGTTCCTTTCCTCTGGATATAATATTATGATATATAATTCCATGTGTAAAGGAATTCATGCTCCACATTCAAAATTATATGTAATTAATTATGCTCAGGTGTCTCAATTGGCCAATTTTTTTCAAGTGAGGATTATCCTAACAGGGAAATATTAGTCCTGATTCCAATCAGGATCTCATTAGAAATTTGTAAAAGCTAGCCAGTGACTATCCCATAATACATTCAGGTTCTTAAGGATGAAGTATCATCTAATGATGTTGTCATTTCCATGAACCAACTAACTCCTAAAACTATATGGAAAAACCTATACACGCCGGTTGTCCAGACCTTTATTTCACAGATGATGAGAAAAGTTGGTCCCCTTCATAAATTGTTCATAAGTGTTGGGACAATTGAATTTGATCATAAAGATTTTTACTTACTTTCCAATCAATAAATGTTAAATAAAAATGTTTTACTGAATAGTATAATATCCATAGGTTTTAATGTATTAAAAATCAATTTTATCTTGTAGTGAAAATCACCCAATATTTTACTCTATAAACTGGTTAAGAATCAAATTTATATTGGAGGGTGTCCACATTAATTCTAAAATTAAATAAACACAAAGATACTATGATAATAATAACGACCCAAATCTTAGAGTAAATGACTGAGCTTTAGGACACTAGATAAATGAGTTAGGATATGACAAAGAAGGGGGAGGAGTTTAATTTCTTTCCTGTAGCTGAGGCCACCAAACGCATGGCCCCCAAAGAGTCAACTAATTCACCACACCATGAATTTGCTAACATGTAGTGTCTAGATAATCTGTTCCTATCATATTTTTTTATGATTCCCACCATCAAAAAACGTTATGGGATGATTCAAAAAATATTTTTCAAGCACCAGTGATATGTATATCATAGTTTGTTATTGTCTTGAAGAGACCCTTTTGTGAATGGATGATCCTGTCATTTGTTGAAACCAAGGATGTTCTTTACTAAAAGCAGATTATGGTTTGTGTTTGTTTTTCAATCATCACCTGGACGATCAGGTATTTTTCAAGTATAGAGGATCTTAATATTCAAGTTGACAATAGTTTTGAAGGTGAATTCATTTCCGAGTGTTTTATAATTTTTTTTCCAAAAATTGGAAAATGTATAAAGGTATTTTTGGAAAAGGATGTTACACGCAAGGGTTAAGGAGATATGAAATGTTGTGCATCATTATTTTTTTGATATAAGTATATAAAAATATGTAAAAGTAAATATGGGCATGAAAGTTATATATTTTCTATATAAGGTGAGATTCCACAAAATAGACTTGACTGAATGGACTTGTACGCTTACGGAAAAGTTGTGAGAGCTCCGTGCATAGTCGGAAAAATTATTATACACAGTCGGAAACCCCCTATTTTGAACGGTGTTCAACACTTAGGGAAAATCCAAGCTCTAAATCATGCAATCTGGGAGTCATGTGAAAGCATAGAGTTTCACTTAATCCATGAGTTTCATGCGAGTGGTGAGTTTCATGTAAAAAGGGAGTTCCACAAAAAGTGTCCTTGGGTCTATCAGGAACATTTGATTCTTACAGTGTACCTTCATGAATGAGAAGGTTTTAGTGAAAGGTAAGGGTTGTGTGAAAGAGAAGGGTTTCATGAAAGAGTAGTTTTTCATGAATGAAATCTTTTGTGACAACAATAAAACTTGAATGCATAAAAAAGAGTTTCACACAAGTATTGTGTTTATCTTTTTTCAGGTTTTGAATATCTGGTGTGTTAGTTGAGTTCTTTATATTAAATCCATTCATGAATTCAATGCATATATATTCTCGGGCTAGATAGATAAAAATTCTTCAAGGAAAATATATTGAAGAGACCTTCATATCGATAAAATAAGAAATACTTCACCCACGGTGGTGAGCTAGGGGGAGTCGACAGAAGTGTTTTGAGGGACATAGTGTGTTATCCAAAAAATCATGTAATGACAGTGTGCATAGAACATAGTGACTATTTTTGAAATAATTTACTCCAAAACTAGTGAAAAATAGTTTATTCAGGTACCACTATCATGCTATCGATGTATGCTCCTTGGACATTCCCTTAGTGATGAACCAAGTAATATTGTTGTGTTGTCTCATTTCATGTAAATGTTTTATTACTACAATATTCCAATAAATAGGTTTACTGGATTCCTACCAATGTAGGAACAAGATCCATTGATAAAATAAAAATGTTAACACCTTAATTCACCCCTCCACTCTCTAGGTGCTCCAGGGTCCTATATCATTTTCTTATCAATGAATGAAAAAATATTTTTTGTCCTCAATGTTTTAATGCTCTTGATTTTTATTTACCCTAACACCCTATAAAAATTTACAAACATGAATACCATGAAAATTTAAATCCATCAGAACATTGAATCTGAACTGAAGAAAGCCAATTGTGATCCCGAAACACATTATTCTAAATTACATTATCTTGAGAATGGATCATGGAAGGGAATTATCATAACCACCACCTACGTAACACTATATTTGGTCCATTATGATGATTTATTTCTTCTTTGAATGGTCAGATTCAATGATATAGAATCTAGAAAGATGATTCCAATGTTTAATTGGGGTTTAATACTCTAAATTGTTGTCAATAGGAATTTTTCGTGGATCCCATAGGTTTTTATTCTAAGGATGAATGAAATTATTATTGATAAAAAAATTTCCTATGACAAGGGGGATAGAGATAATATCTTGACATCCGATGGGTTTATATTGTGGACACCCTAATATTTGAGTCTTTTATTTTCTCGCCCAAAATTATTTGTAGTCCTCATATTGGAGAGAATAAGTGGAAAATGTATCTAATATTTCATAGGTTTCCCTTCATAGTTTCTCAACCTTAAATTTTATATGAATATTTTATTTTTGAATTCTTAATTCTACCAAAATAACATACGAAACATATCTAGGGAGCATAGATTCTTTTCCTAAGATTCATTTTATAGTTTTTAAACTATTAAGTTATGTGTCCCATTTCATAGGTAGTTTTACCTCATATAAGATACAATAATGAAGGCTAGATCATAAGGTCAAACTGATTTGACCTATTATAATTCAGTGTTAGGGTTATATAGCATTGACCAAGAATGTTTCAGTCTATATAGAAACATCGGTAAAGAAACCCTGTTTTTAATAAGAGACCAATGCCAAGGATGCATAATTATCATAGAATGATTCAAATAAATTAACACCATAATTTTCAGAACGATGTATTGTGTGGTTTATGATAATGGGATGTAGGATATTTTTTTATGAATAAAATGACATATTATATAATTGGGAGTTTTTACAGATCATCGAGGAAAAATATTAGGCCTGTCTAACACATCTTCGTAGTTGGATTATAGGTTTTGTAAATCATATATCAAGGAGTTTGAACTATGGATCATGTGATGGGATATGCACAAAAAGGATGAACATTGACCATTTTATGATGTTGAGATTCTTTTTTTAAATTTTCAAGGAATATGGAGAATATATTTCTCTCCCCTTAATATGAGATTCTTCTAGTTGATAGGTGTTGGGACTAAATATTACCAAAGAGTGGGGGGTGAGTCAGGGTGATGAATAAATTTAAACCTTTACACATTTTCTGGTAAACATTCATTTAGTATCTTATTCCTACATTGGAAAGAACTTTATTTATCCTATCACTTGATTACTCCTTCCTCTTGACCCCATGGACCAATAGAAACATTTTCTTAAAATTAAAATATCCATGAGATAGATGGATTTTTACATTGATCACCACATTGGGATAGTAGAATAAGTATACATAAATTATATATCAATTAAAGTAGAATCCAGAAAGATTCACTATTTTGTTTGATATAATTGATTCATTAGGGGTAAATATGTTCTATGTGCACTGCCTTTATAATATTTTGCATTTCGACCCTCCTCACCCAAGGTGAATTATCTCTTACTCACATCAATGAACTATGTTAATGGAGGTAATTCTATAGTTTATGGACTTGAATGTATTATTAAAAATATATGAATGATAAGTATATCTACATGATTATAATGAAGATTCAAATAAATCATTGTCCTGATTTCATTTTTCTCTGAATTCCCTCTTAAATTTTATAATCAATAAATTTTATTCATAGAACTTATTATTTCGAGAAACTCTTTATTTTTGAAAATCATAATTTTAAAAAACTATTACATTAATTAAATCTTACTCTTTTATTTTCCATCACTTAAACCCTTTTCAAAACTATTATTTCACACAAGAGTAACTATCACACCAACAAGGGTACACACAAATAGTATGTTCATAATGCTCAGTGATTCATAGAAGTTCACTCATGTAAATTGGTGGCCCTTGTAACTAATTCGTGTAACATAAAACATTAGAAATTTCAGATCATTTTTCACCCATGAATTTTTTTCACCCAAGTCTCTCTCTTCATCCTCTATAAATATTTATCTTCCTCATTATATATAGGTTATTTATAGGGAAATACCGATCCTTTTTGTAACTTAGACACAAAACCTTCATGTAACATTATTTCACAAAGCATTCCCCATAAATATTTATTAATGAAACATTAAACTCCAAGATTCCCCGATTTGTAGCATCATAAATTCTCCAACATATACCAATTTCTGGAACTCAATATTTCATGAAACTATACCACACCCTCAACACAAATTATCTCTAATTCTCTAACAACATCATATTTTCAAAACTTGATCTTTTTTTTGTGACTTTATCCTTTTCAAAAATTTATTTATCCTTATTCATCTTACCCTTTTCAATAATAATATACCTTATCTCCAAAATATTTTCCCAACACCAAGACTATGAAATTGAAAAAACCTCAGTCTCCCTCCGATATTTTTCACTAAAAATTTTAACAAACATTTGGACATTCTAAAACATGAAGTTCATCTTTGAGGTTTCTAAATTAATGATTTTTGATTCACTATTTTGATATTCTCGTATTTATTCAAAAAAAATAAACTAAACAAGATGAGGGTTATTTTCATGTCTTACATAAATCATAGAAACTAGTGAAACATCATTGAAGTGACAATAATTCCACACTTGAATTATTCTTATGTATTCATCCTCCATCAAAATCCCGATATCAAATTGGTGTGCTACCTATATTAACCTAATCCATAATTGATTACTGTCTATATATTGAGTGATGACCCAAAAATATACTTCCCTTAAATTATTCTATTGAAAATAAATATATTCATTCAACCAGTTCCATCTTCTTATTTAAGCATAACTCATAATGATAAATTTTTAATATGCAATTGATATTTTCCTAGAATTTCTATTTATTTATTTTTCTTATAATAGAAATTATATACCTGTATTCAATAGATTTTCTATTATAGAAACATAAATTTCCCTTAAAATAATATGGTCCTAATGTATTCCATTTTGATTAACAAAAAAACAAAACATAGTTTTGGGACAAAAATTATCCCCCTTGGGATTTTTTATGCCAATATTATCAAAAATACATCCTATATCGTATACTTTAACCATTTCATGGATATGGATTTATTATTTAACCAATTAATTCCAAATGAATTATCTATCACTATTTGACATCAAAATAAAAAAAGGTCTTATAAAAGAAATGTTATTATTCTAGTTCTCTTCCCTATTGGTTCATCAGACATCATTTTATCTTATCCCCATCTTTCACATACTAACTAATCGAGAGTGATTGAACCCAAATTTAGCTAATTTATCACAACACTATCACTGTGAAGTCTATTTGGGATTAATTTCTTAAAAAACTATTAACCATTTATTAATAATATCTATTTAATATTTTCTATCATGATTCTTAATCAAGTTGTGGAATACAATTCTATTATTTCTACGGGGAAAAAATATTAAGATATTTGTCTCCCCTTTGAGCTCTAGAATTCACTTTTGATAGCATCAAAAAATTTATTCATAAATACATTTCACTTATTACTAGATTTTAGTCTCAAATGCATTTTTTATTACATCTATGCACTACTGATATATTTTATGTTATTGAAATTACCACATATCATTGAGTCATATCCAAATCCTATATACCGACTAGTTAAAAACACATTAAAAGAAAAAAGGTAATTTATAAAAATGATCACCTATGTTGTCTATGCCACTCTATTATATCCATACATACTAGAAAAATCATTTTTTAATTTTGATGAATATCATGTGGTCTTTGTCAAACTAAAACCAAATAGTTAGTGAAAAATAAATTCGGTACAATTGTGTGAGGCAAGCCATATATTAAACAATTTGACAACACTTTTTAAAGATAAAATCTTCGTACCACGTGGTATACTTGATCTTTAATTAATCACAATACTCATTTTTCTAGTAAAGATAAACAACCAATAGTGCTTATCATCAACTCTCCTTGAATATATCCATATTTGGATGGATATGACACATTGATTCCTGTCACGGTGTAGCTTCCAAATGTTTAATTATTCTTTATAATGGCGTGACCACTTGATGGGGACATTGTTGATTTTCTAGGAAACACTATGTATACTAAAAATATTTATTTTATACCAAATTCTCACAAGAAAATAGATAAACATGAAATACCTGAATATTCCATTTCACTACCAATATTCCTTTCCATGGTGGAAAAATATCACATGAACTGTGTCCTAAAACCAATGATTAAATATTTTCATTGACCTAGAATCACTAGATCATTTAAATATATCTTTGAAATATCTTTATTTTAACATTTTTATAATAATAACATGATCTTATATTTCCTCATAATTCAAATTTCATATACTGATTTGAAAAATAGTTTTTCTATTCAAAATTTGTTGTTTAATCTGATACCATATTAAAATTTCATGTATTTTCATTCTTCTTGTCTTAGGTATCTCTATCCATCTTACTCACTTATCAATTTTTAGAACATACACGCACCATTAATTGCATCACTCCCTTAATCCTACAACACATCAAACATATATTAGAAATATTTAAATTCATCGGGATAGGGGATCCTATGGAATGCTAAAAAAAGGATTATAGTTGATCCCAATGTAATAAACCTTTAATATTTTCTTATAAAGAACTATACTATATTGGTTTTGTTTTACCTTATTATGAAATTTGAACTGATTTTTCCATATAATTAGGCACTCTATATGGACATACTTATTATTAATTTTGTATGTAGGTTATTTGGGATTGTACCATCTCAAATAAATTTGTTTGAACCCACTCATGTAGTTTTTATACTTTTACTCACCACATGTACAAAATTTTTTAGGATTCTTTCTCAGAGAAAGTATCATACTACTAGACTTCTTCTCTTTGAGGGATCTTCTGTAAGAATTCATTTCACATCTTGAAAAAAATATTTTAAGTTAACCATGTATCCATGTTTTTTGTTTCTATTAAAAACAATGTAATAAACCTAAACCTTTTAAACTAAGGTGAGTCTCCCATTGAGTTCAATTTCATCTTACTCTAAAATGGAGAAGCTTAATGTTTCCTCTTTTAAGTGTCCTTTCTTTCTTTCTAGGATTTCTTCTAAATGTGTATCATAGAGGGTGGTTATAGAAAAAAAATTTCTAGTTTTTCACCAAAATAGTGAGCATATTTTACATCATAAAACTCAATTTTACTTTATAGACTCTTTCTTTGCATGCTACAACAGTAGGGAACCTCTTCATGGTATCTTTTTTCCATCCACTCATTTTTCTAACTTCACTATATTACAACATTACCTGGGTGAGAATAAATAAACTAAATTTCACTAAACAATGACCTTAATTAATTATTTATTATTTTAGATGTTGATTCGATCATTCTACTTCCATCATCAATTATTCTGGATTCCTAAAACACATTCATAATGTGAAGAATTATTACAAATTATTATAATATCTTATCTCCATTCTATGGATAGCCATTATGTTTATGTTTTCAAGGAATTTTATGGTTATTTTTATATTTTCAAATATTATTTATTATGTTTTTAGATCTCAAATTGGAAGCCTTTAATAATCCACAAGTAAATGATTCTCTATATGTAATCTACACTTTCAAATTTCCCATAGATATATTGATATTTCCCCAAATCTCTC
The DNA here is from genome assembly GCA_963277665.1 of Viscum album. Taxonomy (NCBI): domain Eukaryota; kingdom Viridiplantae; phylum Streptophyta; class Magnoliopsida; order Santalales; family Viscaceae; genus Viscum; species Viscum album. The sequence continues at coordinate 1,151,015,790 of OY728148.1, forward strand.
TAAAATTTATATCTTTCTACTTTAGTTGAACCTATATTTAAATTAATATGGATGTAGCTTAATTACCAGATTTTATCCTCTCATTGAGAATTGTCTTGATATGATTGAATAATTATTTTGACTCATTTTCCATGACCATTTTGTTGATTGATATCATTTGATTTTTCAAAAAATATGACACTTTGGTCTTTAGTATTAGAACCAATATTATATATATTAACATTTAGGGACAGCTCGAATGTTTTCATCCACTTATTCACTAAAAACTAATCTAGATTGATTTTACATCACACATCTTCTATGAACCCACATTGATCCTCCTTCTCTAGTATTGATTGGTTTTACTCTGGGTCATGGAAAAAACATGAACACAATTCATAGTCAAACATAATAGCCTCTACTTCCATTTTAAAGTTCACAACATATATGATTATTTCATATTCACCACTAAATCCCCCAAATTTTCAATTCATATAAATCTAATCATTAAATGGATCCATAATTTTATTACACTCAATATTTTCATCCTCAAGTGTCTTGATAAATTTATTTAATTATTTTATAGAACCCTTTATCATTTCAATCACTAAGGCATGTGCATCAGTATTTATTTTCAGATTCACTCATTCTGTAAAATTTACATGAAACAATAACTCCCTTCACATTCTATCAATTTTTTTCTTCATGATGAACAACATATTTATTTATTCCTTCAATATAAAATTAACCTTTAAATATTCTACTCTTTTAATATCTGGTTCTTAAATAGAACCAACCATTTGCAGCATTCAGCTAACGACACCATCATGTATTTTATTTCAAAGTGATAAATATTCACTTCTAATTTTACAAGATACTGCTCCAATATGGTTAGAATTATTTGAAATAACTGAATTACAATCATTCACATCAATTTATATATTTGATCTCCCAAGGTTCAACATCTTGTTATTTTTTTTCTCATAACTTTTTCTATAATTAACTATCTAGGGATTTTTTTACTATCATATTTTGAGGTGGAACTCAAAATTATTTGTGCCTTAGATGTTTCTCTATAAATAGTTGTAAGGTTTTTCTAATTTAAAAATATAGAATAACAATGAATGTTTTTATTAAAAACATCATCAGATAAATGTCTATTCATGATCCTCTCAATATCATTATTTATTTATTGTTCAATTTTCGTTCTCAGTTCTGTGTCACATTAGATATATATCATAATATATTCCCAGAAAACAAGAAAGAAAATTAACATTTAATTCTTCCATCTATAAGAGTTATTTCAATAAAAAATGTAGGCATAATAATAGAATATATGTGTAAAAATTCAATAGATTCTTGAAATTTTGACAATAATTATGAACTTTTACCCTCTGACAGAACTAGTTGGGACCCAATACACCTAGGTATAGGGGTTAATAAGGGTGATGAACAAATTTAATCATTTATCCATAGTTTGATTAACATTATTTTAGGATCTTCTTCCTTATTTAGAAGGAATTGTGTTTAACACTACATTTGATTGCACCTTACTCTAAAATTCACACACACACACACACACATATATATATATATATATATGAAAGTAAAACATATATGGTAAAATGGGTTTTTACATGGTCAACCAGAAAGGGCTATTCCATGGCACGTACAACGATGTTTTGTTGATCATATGAGAATCCACTAAACATCAATAGGTTTGTAAAACAAACGATTCTGAGATGTTAACTCCAATCTAGGTGCACTATAATTATATTATTTTTGGTTTAGAAACACCTCATCAAAGGAAAATGACCTCGTACTCCCCTCTTCACACTACATTGATAAAGGTACAACCATAGTTTATAGGGATATAGTTATTATTTAATAGATTTTAATCCCAAGGGTTAATTTATAATTATCTTTACAGTCTAGAAACATCATATTTCTATTTTCATTCAATATTTATGAACTCTTAATGTATACGATCAATATATTCTATTCATAGAACCTTTTTTTTTCAAACTCTCACTTTCTAAAAACTCATACATTTTCCAAACTCCTACTATCATAAAACTATGGTCATGTAAGTTATAATGAAAAAAACTATTATTAGGCCTATTATTTAATCAATTATTAACATTCAAACTAAAAATTAGTTCTCACAAATATTTTTCTCTCAGAACTTTGTTATTCATGAATGTTCATTAATGAAAATCAGTGGTTTTCATAATTAATTCATATAACTTCAGACATTATAGGACTCAGATAATTTTTCTCACAATAATATCCCTTGACCATGTTTACCTTTTCCTCCTCCAAAAATATAAATATTCAACATTATTCATTTTGTATTTATAAGAAAATATTTACTCTTCCATAACATAGAAATGTCACTTTCACATAACATCGGTTCATGAAAATTTCTCTATTATTCTTAATTTACAAAACTTTTCCTTGCAAAACAACCATGTTTTACTGAATTATTGATTCTCCCATGTATATCAATTAAATAAAATCAATATTTTTAGGAAACTGTACCACACCCAAGAGTCATACTACCTTCGATTTAACAACGCTATCCTGATTTAGAAATTTAATCATACATGAGTCTTCAAGATTCACCAAAAAAATTTCTTCCTTATTTGTGGAAACTTAATTTAGGAAACTTATTTTAGGGAACATCTTGAAATCCCTTAAAAATTGTGAAATAATTAAAATTATCTAAAACTTATTAATTTTATCTAAAATTAATCTATATTATCCAGACCAAATATTTTGTAAAGCCCTGATCTCCCTCCATAATTTTGGCCCAAAAAAATTGGAAAACACTAGGAAATAATGCAACTTGAAATTAATATTATAGATTTATAAATGAATTATTTTTACTTTACAACATCAATGTAATATAATTTTTTTGAAAAAAATAGATGATACCAAATCTTTATAATTTGGGTTTAATCTATATCTTCCATAAACAACATCATTATGTGAAACTTCATATGGATGAGAATAATTCTTCACTATACTAATTCTATTATATTTATCTTACTTTATCATCTAGATTTCACATTGGCTATCTTTATATAATAACCTTAGCCTGAAATGATCTCTCACTTTGGATAAAGTGATGAACTTCACAACCTACTTCCCTCAACTAAGTCCATTCCAAAACATTTTAGATATTGAACTAGACCCATATTCATGTTCAAGTATAAATCCTTATCATATCATCCTTATATGAAATTGATATATTCTGATAATTTATCTACATTAGTTACCCTAGATTATGACGTATATACATGTATTAAATATTTCCCTTATTTCAAAAATGATCATTACCATTCCAATACTATCGTAATATTATATGAAACTATGATTAACAAAAAATAAAACACAAAACATATGTTTATGTCCAATAATAGGTTAAATTAGGGGAGAAAATATAGAGCTATATAAGAAAATTTTCAAATGTCAAACATAAGGTTTCCTTGGAATTTAGTATTCTCATTTCTGATAGGAATCAAGGTTGTGTGGTATCTAAGAAATTAGGGAAATGAAGTAGTTTATGGAATAATGAATTAAAAGGAGGATTCTAGTACATGAAAATTTGTTTCAACATTCACTGAAAACATTATCAAGGATAAAGGATATTATATATCATTGATCTATGTTTTCCCTATACCAGTGAAGTAAATACCTAAAATTATCTTATGTAGATATTAAATCTTTTTATTTAAACATTCCATATATTTCAAAAAAACTAACCTTTGGACTACATAGGTTTATTGTTTTTGGAGACTAGACAAAAATTCTTCTTATTTATTGAATGTTATTTAAAATACCCCGTAAATAACTTCCCATATATTAGTCTTCTTATACATAACCATCCTAAACCCATTCTCCATAACCTAGGGAAAAGAAACCAAATAAATGGTGAGATTTGATGCTCAGTAATGGTAAACAAGGGAGATAAAATATAACATGATCATATGGGTATGAGAACATGAGAGTAATATTTGAAAACCATAACCTAGAGATCATAAATCATAAACATGAGTTATGTAATAAATATTGGTAGTTCATAAGACATGAATAATAATTTAATAAAATAAAATGATACAAGAGAACATAAAAATGGAATTAGACATTGATTTTTGGAATACACGTAAGCCTAGAAAATAATTTACATAATTTTCAAGGATAAATTTTGAAACTAACATATTGGAATGGGTTCACACCACAAAACATCCGAGTAGTAAAGGTTCACTCCCAAGATTATCATAGTTGATAGAGTCCCTTACTGAACTAGGTTTACTACCCATTCCAGTACTGTTTATCTATTAAGATATTGATCACTACCCAATGAATTGGAGGGACATATAGGTACCACCCTTCAGGTCTATAACATAACCACCATCCTTGTTTATAATTTAAAAACTATTATATAATTAAATTCATATGTATTTATGCTAAAATACAACCAAACACTAATCATATTTGAATCCATGTAGAGAAATGTGTTGAAAAAATATTTCATTATAATATAATATATGGAAAAGAAATGGGTTTCATAATTATTACATCATTTCATTAAAGAATAACCCTAAGAAAATATAGTTATATTCATTGTCATTTTATAATGGTATAACCCATTGATGAGAAATGGGATTCATAAACATATTTTCATTAAAACCATAAAATATTCCGAGAAGGAATATGATTAGTATCCTTGGATCCGAACCCAAATAAATCATAATTTATATAAAAGGATGTTATATTATATGTAAAATTATTTTGAAATATTATGTTGAACATTTCATTAGGAAATTATCCTTTAAGCGTTACAGAAAACTTTTTTTAAAAATATAAATCATTTCAAAATTATTTTCTTTGAAAATAAATTTGGTAACACATAATGAAAGCATTGAGACCATTTAAAACATTTCGTGAGGAAAATATCATTTTTTATAATCATTTTTTAAAACTAAAAATTCATAATTCATTTATGAAATCCTTTCCTTTTAAAATAATCATAAAAAGTTATAAAGAATGAGTCCAAGAATATAATGGTTATTACATTGGGAAATATTTTTCATGTATTACACATTAAAACAAATATTCCATTTATATTTTTGATAAAATTAAAATGGGCCTTGATATATGAAATAACCTGGAGATTCCTTTCAAAAGATTTTTAAAAAATTAAAAAAAGGAAATAACATATTTAATAAATCATTTTTATAATGTTAAATAAATTGAAAATATTTTTAGAAATCATTTTTTTGGAAGAAAAATAATTTTTGACCAAAAAGATATATAAATATGGTTCCTATTAAAACCATTATTTTGACCTATTGAGTACATAAATACTGTAAAAAAGGAAACATTTATTCTTGATAAGGAATCTAGAGGAGAGGAAAAGTCATGAGTTTATTAGGAGATGGATAATAAGACATTATCATCAGAAACACAACTATAATCAATCCCAATAAATGATGAGGTTTTAATATAAAACCATTACCACATTCTTGTCTTTTGAATAATAATTCCCTTTAATAATAACATAAAATGAATCATTTAATATCATAAAAACAATAAGATGACATTTAATGATTACATTGAACATTTATTGTGGAAAATAAACTTCCCACTTTGAAAAAAAACCTTTTGAAATCTAAAAAAAATTAAATTATTTTCATTTAAAATAACTTTGGAAACATAAAAGGTAAGAATTATAAATAATTTAAAACATTTCATGAGGAAAATATTGATTCTTTGAAAATTACATTTTGAAACTCATAAATCTTAAAAAAATTAAATAATTATCATTAAAAATAACAATGAAAACATAAAATTTTATATTCAAATAAAATAGTTGTCATTATATAAGGAAAATATTTTCTTTTCATATATGTTAAAACATATATTACCCTATCATTTTCCAAAAAAATCAAACGGGGCATGTTATGATAAAGGAAATAGAGATTAATTCCATTAGATTTTGTAAAATGTCAAACATCGGAATGAAATGTGTTTCAGAATCATTTGGAGATTATAAAAAAAAATTGTATACATTTATAGAAACATAGTAATGGATGAAAAATGGTTTTAAATGGAAGAGAGAAATACATTTTTTATTAAGAATATTATTTTAACCTATTGAAAAAATAAAAAGATGAAAATTAAGTTAATATATGTATTCTAAATAAATATCTAAATTATATAAAAATTCATGTGTTTCTTGATATATGGATCATAAGGATTTATCCATATATTCATAACTCTAAACACTCCCAATAAACGATGAGATTTTATTATAAAACCCTTACCACTATGGTATCTTTTGAATCATATGTTACAATAAATAATAAAAAAAATGAATATTTTAACATCATTAAAATAATAATATTAATGAAATTACATTTTCATGGGCGAATATAAATACCTCATAGAATAATATTGGTTTATAATATAACTTATGAATCCAAGACATTAATTCATGGGAATTATATACACTATATAAAATAATCATGATGTTAATATGGCATGTGTCTCAGAAATTTAAAAAGTGAGAGAGAAATCTATTACCTAATAGATCAACTTCATTCATACATATTCAGACCTCATTTATATTAAATATAAGTTTATTATAATTATAATATAGACCATAATTATATATATCATACCAGATATGATTTACTTATGAACATTTATAATCATTTTATTAAAAAATATTTGTTAAAATTACGTTTTATGTCATAATAGCTTCATCTTTTAGGTATTTTTTGGTTTTGTATTTTGGTTCCTTATATATTTATCATGTATAACTCACCTTAAAAAATTTCCCCAAGGTATAAATATCAAATATATATTCATTCTATATCTTTTTATTGTAATCCATAAATGTTAGAGAAATAAAATGATACACCCTATTCATAATGATGGTAGGTTATACGTAGGCATGAAAATTGTTCATGTTTTCTCAACAGATTGAAGGAATGAGTGGTAAATAATAAAATAATAATTTCTATTCCATATATAACCCATATTTTAGTTAAATATATCTCTATTACCTTCAATGTAAAGCATGAATGAATCACCTCACTTCGTGAGGTGGTAGTTTTCCGCACACAAGAATGATGTTATAGTATCCCCAATAGAATGAAAAATAAGAAGGCATATTAAATGTAATTTTTAAATGATTATAATTATGCTCTATATATAATATATATTATTTTAATTAACCCTAATTATAATCATTCTAAATCATAAATTGAAAACACAACACATTGGTTTATGAGGCTGTAGTTTTCCGCACATACGAGCAACGTTATTATTTCCCCCACGGGTTTGATGGTAAGATGGTATATATGGTCTTATAATTAAAATGGGTTCATAATATCATAGATATTAAATATAAACATTAAATACATCATTTTATCAATACTTTAGATTTGGTGATGGAAAAAAACATGAATTCATGAGGTGGCAGTCCAAAGTATACACAAATGATAATTTTGTATCCCATTTGATTGAACAGGATACAGATATAGGTCATAGCCATAGAGGAATGAAAAAAATTACATTTAAGATAAAAATATTATTATGTTATAATAGTTTAGTTATAATTTAATGATGTATAGGAAAAAATAAAATAGATCACTCGGTTAGGGAGCTTACCTCTTCCTTAGAAAACATCATTCAGTTTTCACCAATAGACTTCCTATGTTGACACTATGACCAAAATAATGGTTCTAAAATTATATTTAGGAATTAAGTATTCTATTTGGGAAGGTATTGTTTGAATCAAATGTTTTATAATTTTTTCATATGATGGGAGAGTGGGTGGCCATTTAAAAGCGAGGTGTGTGGCACACTCATAATTCTTCAAAATAATGTATACCCATATTTTTCGAATGTCCCAATGCTCATAAATGGTCCATTATAAAACCTATAATATTTTAGGTCTATATATAGCCATAAAATGCGATTTGGACATGTTTTGGGTCATTTATTACCCTTATCATTTTACATTAACCGTCGATAAGCAAATTTTTACCTTAAACACGATAATTAATGTTTACTGCTTTTACAATTCATAATAGTAAAAAATTAATTTAAAATTAATATATAATTTTATTTATTATAATTATGAATATGAAATCATTTTTTCTTAAATTAAATTCATAGAACTGGAAAATTAAATTTAATGTAATCTTATTGGCACGATGAAAAAAAGATTTTAAAAGATAAACATTCCTGATGTTCAAAATCTATTTAAAACAAATCAATATGAAATTGATTCCAATGAATTAAATACGATTAATAGATATATTATTTTAGTAATTGTTCTTTTAAATACATATTTAAATAATTTTTATATTTTTAAATAATTTAAAATAAATGACTATTCTTATTGAAAACTATTACATTTCACTATTCATCAAACAAGTTATATTTTCAAAAGATTCTACAATATCACACTTATATTATTTTTACACAATTATTTAAAAAGTAAATATTATTAAATAAAATAATATTTTTAAAAGTGGAAAAACTCATTTTAAAAAAATTCCTCCAAAGCTAACAAAAATACATTTTAGAGAAATATTATTTTAAGCGTAAAAATATATTTATTATTATATAAAATCTAAAAAACATAATATGAATGTCAAATGTTTTATTTAATATATAATTTATGTATTTCATTGAAATAATTCAACAAAATTTATTTTTTAAATTTGTTCTTGTGGAACTCATTTTTGTGCATAAAAATAGTTTTTCAGAAAAACAATTCTTTAATTTACAAAGGGTTTTTATTTTAATTTATATTTAACTGGTCACCAATGACTTATTTTTGTATACATGTATAAAACCGATATTTTCAAAATTTAGTTAATCCTATTTGTACCCTCAATTCTAATTGCTAGGTGATAACTATCATATTAAATAATAGTATTTTAATACTATGTGATTTTTCATTTAAACTCGGTGTTGTGTGTAAGACAAGAAACAATCAGCAGCACATGTAATGTAATATACAATCAGGGTTGTGGATAATAAAAGATTATATAATTTTTATGGTTAATAAAATCTAAATTCAGTTTTTCATATAACTTAAAATTGTTAAAATATTAAATTTATTTTAAAAAATATATTCCACAACATCATAGGGTATTACATTCTACCATCCTTAAATAAATTGTGTCCTCACAATTTCAACCTTTTCTCAATAAAAAAATGTTTTAACAATTGAAAATTTCTTTTGTTTGAAATTGCATCATAATAAGGGTAAATAAATATTCCACCTCAAAATATAAAAATGTATGTGTAAATGTTATCTAAAATAACACATAACTTAGTTTTTGTGTAATATATAGTTGGTGCGAAGTGAAAAAATGGACCTAAAAGAGAAAACTAACACCCAAATATTGATAGAGTGCGATAGAAAACATGGTTTGGTTAAATTTAAAGAACACAAATCCATAAATCCATGATTGGTTAAAATACCATTACTTTATCATAAATTATGTAAAATGATTGAAAATTTATTTCAATATCAACTTCCTAATGACTGGGAATTTTCATCACACTATACATTTAATTGATTTTATTCCAATTCAAAAGAACAATCTCATCCTATAGTTGTTCCCCCAATCAATTTTCACTTTATCTATTTTCTCTAAGAGATAATTGTTTCATGAATGAAGCACTAATGGATAAAAATATCCATAAAATAATGATATACCATTCCTTCTATCTCTAGCTATTATCAAAAACTGAATTTTTAGCATAGGATTTTGAAATAAGGTCACTAAATATCCAAAAATAATCTTATCATTAATCCCCTAGAAAACATGAAGGATATCTTAATGAGACTTACCAAATACGTGAATAAATTGATCATATATTCTCCAGAAACATTGTTATATCATTAATTACAATAAAACATTAATGAAAACATACATTAATTCAAAAATAAAATCATTTATCATTTATTAGATATGATAAAATATTTTTTAACATATTTCATAAATCAAAAAAATGTGGTAAACCCCAACAATGATTACATAAGAAACTTTTTCATCAAATCATTAATCAGTTTCAACCTAATAATTAATATCTAACGTACTTTATCAATATCAATCATATCATTATTTAACGAAACCACAGTTCTCCCAACATGAGAAACATATTAAGGTTCATTTTCCTTTAATTAAAATAATAAATTCCAATTAAATCATATTTCTAGGTCGTCGGTACCATTGAAACCTTTATTTGTAATCCATAATTTCAAACAATTGAAGAACGATCCATTGATGTTTTATGATTCAAATATTCTGAATACCAATAATAACAATATAATTCTTTGAATCCAATTAAATAAATGCATCAATCATTAAATTTTCCTCATAATCTATCAACTAGGATTCATCCCTTTATTCCATAGTATTCCTTTTCATTTCATATGTCATTTATATTCTCTTAATGATCAGCAATATAAAAATTACTTGTATGACCATGCTGATTCTCTACATGAGTGTTCTACTTAGGACATCAATTTGTATAATTCTCATATATTCCATATTTGACATATTCAACTATAGATGATATCTTAGGGAAAAATTTATTCTTATCTATAACATTAATCGAACATTTACATTTTCCACTATAATTAATTACTTTGTGTCTGTATTTTCCACACTCAAAACATCATTCCAATATTCTAAGACATCTACTTGGGTAATTCGTTACTCATTCATGACACATCGGAATCTGAATCTTCATTCCTCTATGGCATCCACCTCTTAAACTCTAAATAAACAATATCCTTCTCTTCTCTAGAGAGTCCATGAGTCCGTTAAGGTGACCATTTTAAATCTGATATCATGAACTACTTATTAATAAACATAAAATCCTACACTCTTGTAATTATTCCATTCATAAACACATTATATATCAAATTAAACATTAATCAGTTCGCTGTTCTTCCCACTAGTGACTAAAACCATAAAACGTAGTGTGGAACAAAATAATCATATTGGGAAACCACATCATCATGGATATCACTTATATGATATCAAAATCATGACACGGTCTTTAATATATATATAACCTTGGGTTTAACCAATGGAATATGAGGATATTATTCAAATACATCGTTATGGGCTATAAAGGGTTTATCAATTTCTAATGAATATCTCTTAGGAGTGTATGACCAGGTTTTTAGTAAGGTCCACTTTTATGCATCAGGTGATGGTCGATTCTAACTCAAAGCACCCTTTTTTGAGTTATTCCACCTAGGTACCTCTATCCCTAATCCAAAGACACTTGTAGAATATATACTGGGATGTAATTTCATTAAAACCACTTAATCTATAATTGACCCAATTTTTAGGAAAAATTTCAAGTACTTTTGATCATCCTTACAATTATCCTTAGACATATACCATGGAATAAAGTTACACATAAACCTTGGGATCCAAGATTCCAAAGGATAAGTAAACCATTCCACTTATACAAACTATATAGGCTCAAAAAAATCATACATATATATTATATCATTATTAGATGAAAATTCAATAAATTTCACAAATACACTCTTGTGGACTTTATAGGTTTCATGTCATTGGAGACTAGACACAATATCTTATTATTTATTTAACAATTTTCAATATGTGCCACAATGATCGTCCAATGTATTACTCTTATTTGACACACCCTACCTAAAAATTTCTTCATAACCCTAGGAAATAAAACCTATGAAATGGTGAGTTCAGATTCAAAGCAAGGGTAAATAAAGGAGATATTAACATAACATGGGAATATGGGGATTAGAACTTGAGAATAACATTTTAAAACCATACTATACATATCATAGATCAACAAAAAAATTAATTAAAAAATAATTGTAGTTCATAAGACATGAATCATACTTATACAAATTAACATGAACCATAATAACATAACATTGGTATAAGAGAAAGATTTATGGTATACTCAAAATCATAGAAAATAATATCCATAATAGTCAAGGATCAATGAGAAAACATTCATAGCAGAATTGGTTCAGTCCCCAAACCATCATAGTAGTCAAGGGTCAACCCCAAGACTATAATTGTGGATAAATTCCCTTAATGAATAGAGTTCACTCCTCATTTCATTCCTATTTATCTCATAACATATCAATATTTTCCCAACACATTTGAAACATAAATAGGTTCCACCTTTCATTATTATAAAGTAACCAACATCCTTGTTTACAATTTATCCACCATCAAATAATGAGAATACTATTTATGTGTCCCACAAGATCATAAAACATTCATCATATCAAAACCAATGAAAATTAATGGGCTTCAAAAACATTTTTTTATAACATAACTTGTGGAAAAGAAAGAGGTTTCAAAACCATTTCATTATGTCCCCAAAAAATAACCAATGGAAAAATATGCAGGTTTTATAATAAACATTTCATCATATAACTTATTTAATATAAATGAGTTTCATAAACATATTTTCATCATAAACATAAACCATTCATAGAAATAATAATAATGATGTTCATGAACCAAATCCCTTGTAAATCATGGGAGAAATCAAAAGATATCACCATTCATGGAAAATGATTTGGACACATTACATGGGAAATTTTCTAAGGAAAATATCCTTTACAACTAAAATAAATACCTCTTTTTAAAACATAAAACATTTTCAAAACATTTTTCTTCGAAGATAACGTTTGAAACCTATAATAGAATCATTAAAATCAATTTAAATGTTTCTTGAGGAAAATATCCTTTCTTAGATAATTCATTTTTTAAACTAAAAGTAATTAAAATATTTTATGAATCATTTTATTTTAAAATTATCTTAAATACTAAAAATATATTCATCAAATAAAATAATTGTAATTTTAGTATTAAATTTCATTCTTGTCATACACGTTAAAAACATGATTCCTTTCATATTTTTAGTAAAATATAGATGGGCCTTGTTAAGGAAATCTACATTGAGATTACTTTAAAAAAAATAAAAAAAATTATAACATTAATAAAAATCTACTTAGTAATTTTTTGGTCAAATGATAAAATATTTTTTATTAATTATTAGAAAAAAATTTGTTTGAAGAAAAAGTGTGTTCGATCGAGGATATAAATAAAGAGGATTTTTCTTAAAAACAATATTTTTACATATTGATTATATAAAGAGAGTTAAATGAAGGGAAAACATGTATTCAAATGAAATAAACATAGGAGAATTAATTTCATGCGTCTCATGAGAGATGGATATCAACAAGTTATCAAGGGAATAATAACTATAAACAATATGGAATAACGATGAGATCATATCATAAAACCCTTAGCACATTGGATTCTTTTTAATCAAAGGTCCCATTAAATAATAACATGAAATGAAACTTTTAATAAAATAAAAATAAGGATATTCATTACATAACATTTTAATTGGTAGTATATACACCACATCGAAGAATATAGGTTTATAATATAACTTATTTCCAAAATAGGGGAATTTGAGACAAAAAGTTTTTACCACTTTGGTAACTCTTGTAACATAAACCCCGTGAAATAGATATACTAAAGTGGATATTTAAATCATTAAAATTTTAAGTATTATAGTTATAAAATAAATTATTTGGTAGTATATACACCACAAAAAAACACATTTGGTGAATACTGCATGTGTCTCACAGAATGTAAATGTGAGACAGAAATACCTTACCTTAAGACTCAAATTACTTCATACAAGTTAAATCCACATGAAAAATAAATATAATTTTAATAAATATATATTTAGAAACAGGACATATATATCATGCCATATAGGATTTACTTGTTACCTTTTATTACCCATTTTTTAAAAATTATTTGTTAAAAATATGGTTTGATTAAAAACTCATTCGTTTTCGATGTATGTTTAAGAATCATATAATCTATAATGTTATATTTTTCAATGTAAAATTATTATCAAATATATATAAATAATATAAATATAATATTTATTCATTATACATGTATTTATAGTAATCCAAAAATTAATAGCAAATGAAATACACTATTTTGGGAAATGGTAGGATGTACAAACGCATGAACATTGTTTCCCTTTTCTGGGTGGATTGAAATAAATAATGGTGGATAATATATTATAATTAAATAATAATTTTATTTCATATATATCATAAATTTTCAATAAAACCATTCTTATTTCCTTTCATGTAATGTATGTATTAATCACATTGCTTCGTGAGGTGGTGGTTTTCCTTAAAAATAAATGACATTATCGTATCCCCCATGGAATGATAGGTAAGAATATAAATGTGATATAATAATTAAATAAGTAAAATTATGTTAAAAATAACATGTATATTAATTTAATATAACTTACATATCATCCAAGTAAATAATAAATTAAAAAACAAATCACATTAGTTCATGAGACGGTGGTCTTCGCTACACACGATTGACGTTATTGTATTCCCACTGGGATTGGTGGTATAAATGTTGATGTGGTTTTATAATAAAATAGGAATAATAATTTAATAAATATCATATATATATATAATAAATCTTTTGTTATATCTATCTTTGATTGGTGGTTAAGGAAAATGAATAACATTACTTCGTGTGGAAGTAGTTCATCATACACACAAATGAGGATTTCATATACCATTTGATTAAAATGGAGACAGATATAGGTTATGAACATAACAAAACAAAATTTAATTATATGTAATATACTGAGGTTATTATATCATATTTTTTTAATAATAATTTAAGGAGGTTTAAGAATAAATAAAATAAAATGCTCGGTTAGGTATGTCACCTCTTTTTCAGAAAACTTATATTTGTTTTCACCAAAATATTTCCTATATTGTATTTTTGTCCAAAATAAGGATTATAATATGTGATTATTGAATTATTTAAGGTATATGGGTAGTTATTATCCAAAAAAAATCATATTTAATGTGAAAAAAGGAAAAGATAATGGGTCCCCTTTTATAAGTGAGGTGAGCGGTGCACTGGTAGTTTTTGAAACAAAATATGTGTACCCATGTTGTTTACATGTTTAAAGGATCCGAAAATGGGATATCATAGAACCTATAATATATAAGAACGAAAAAAATCCATCCTATGGGTTTTTAAAATGTTTTTTCTAATTTTTAATCCTTATCATTTTAGTTTCACACCCCATTAAACCCATATTTATCAAAACCATTGTAATTAATTTTTACTTCTGTTACTGTGAAATGTTATCAAAATTTAAGTTGAATTTATTATAAAATATAATTATTTGGATTCCAAATATTAAATCCTTTTTTCAATTTCCATTCACATAATTATAAAATTTTAATTTAAAATTAATCCCACATACACGATGAAAAATCGGTTTTCCAAAGTGAAAATATTCTAAAGTTGAAAAAGTTTTTAAATAAAAATCATAGTGAAATTTAATATAACAAAATAAATTGTATTAAAATATATATAATTTAACTAATATTACTTTTATGACCATATTAAAATATTTTTTATGTTTTTAATTGATTTAAAATCAATTAAAATTCTTAATAAAAACAAATATTCTTTATTATTCATCAAAAAAATTATCTTCTTGTATTTTTATAAAAAATTCACTCAAATATAATATTCACATAATGAATTGAAAAATTAATTTTAATTTGAAAAATATATTTTCTAAAAGATGATATATTAATTATAAAATAACACCACAAAAGGTGATAAAACTACTATTTGGAAAAATAAAGTTTTAATCGTAATGGTTGATTTATTCATATCTCATTCCTAGAAAACAAGTGAAATGAATGTTAAGAAATTTCATTGAATATATAACATTAAAATTTCATTAAAATAAATCTTTAAATGCAATTTTTTAATTTGTTCTGGAAAAATCATTTTTTTAAATGAACATAGTTTTTTAAAAAAACATTTCCATTATTTTCAAGTGGTTTATATTTTGATTTCTAATTAATTAGTAACAAGAGAAATCATTATATATGTAATCCATATATTTTTAAAATATATTTAATCCAATTAAAAGATTCCATTCTAATGGCTATATGATAACTGTCATATTAAATAGTAATTTTTTGATAGTATTTAACGTTTCGTTTAAAATAATTTTTGTGTCTAACACAATATAAAATCAGAATTTCATGTAAAACAATATAAACTCATTGTTTCATGAAATAGAAAAGATAAACTTGAGGATTCATTTAACAGAATATTTCAAAAAGATTAAATTTATTTGAAAAAATTATATTTCAAAAAAATCCAGGGTGTTACGGGTGGATCCAGTTATTACAACTCCTCTTTTTCTGGGGTCATGTGTAGGGAAATATGAGTATTGAAACTTTTTTGGTGTACATAATATAATTTTTATTAGCATTCAATGTCATGGGCTAGATAGTTAATACATAACTTTTTCTCAGATCACCGATTACAAGTTTCCATTCTAATAATTGTTTTTGCCTCATTCCCAAATAGTTAAGGTCATGTGATTTGGACTACTAATGTCTATATTTTTAGGTCACACCACTTTGAACAAAAATGAGTGAAAGGGAAAGGGAAATGTGAAAGGGGTGTCAAGTAACAATCTAGAAGGAGCTCAAAAATTGAGGACACCCCCAACACATCTGGAACGAGGAACGATGATGAAATTATAAGACACAAATAAATGTTCTTAGATTAATAGTAATGATATGGGATATGTAAAAAAGGATTCTCAATTACCATTTTTATAATATGGGTTTATATATGATGAAGTGGGGAAATACAAATATTAGAGGTCCCTCCCCATAGGACAAGAAGCTTTGGGTTTTCTAGGAAAAAATAAATCATGCATTCATGACCAATAGATGTTTCCCATAGATTCAAGTATACAAATTAATTATAGCCATTAATAGTTTATTTAAATATAAATATATTCAAATGAAAAGTATTTTTTTTGAAAGAAAGAATAAAAAATAGTCAGCGGAAGATTTCTAAACATTATCGTACCACATATTGGATACCACTATTCATTGGAATGGAACTAAGATGAATGATGGTTTCTAGATGGATCATTAATGTTTGTTATACATTCCACTATATATCTTTAACTAACTAATAATCAAGAAACCTTGTGTTTTCAGATGTCATGCAGTTTGATGTTTTGAAATACGGACAAAACTATGTTGTTGTTTAATGTCTTACATGAGGACCTACAATATGTCATTTAAAGTCATTGGGAATAAACTCGTGTGAACACTGAATAAATTCCAAACATTAATGAGAAGATTATATGGTAGTATTTTTAATTTAGGATAAGTGAAACATATCGATAATTCAATCATAAGGGATCTATTTTCAACTACATATCCCAGTGGAAAGTGAATTTCTCCACAAACAGTTATTATAAGGATAATTCCATGAATATATTTTTCTAATTCATTGTAAAGGGGGTGTATATAATTTCTAATAAGGAAAAAGGAACCTGATTCTATCCTGTGGATTTATATCACATGTAAGGATCATATAATTTTCTACAATATAATCCCTTGTGTCATGAAAATTTAGACAAGGTAGAATTTTTGTTGTGTGGTTTAACATCCTACGACCTAGTTGTGACTTCCTATCTTTCATAGGATGAAAGTCCAAATCACAATTCCAAAAAATATATACTATAAAGTCTAAAGACATTGATTCATACTTTGTGTTATAAAAAATAATTGGCTTGGAAACTATGAAAATTCCATAAGAGTGCAGGATAAGTAGAGATAGAAAATACAAGTGATATTTATATTTTTCACTACATGAGTTAGAGGGTTTTTATCCTAAAACAAGCTAGTGTAGGATTATATTACATGAGTTGAGAATTCTTTCATGGATATAGATCTCATGAAAGAGAATATAGTCATGTGGGGTAGGTTGTTCTAAGAGTTTATAGTAATACATGGTATAGTAAAATAGTAAAAAATAAAGTGTGCAGATCATGGAGGAACTTTTTTATTTACGATTACTATAAACTTGTCTTGGGAAAAAGGGTTTTGTACTGGGGACAATCTATAGTTGCATCTAGTTAATGTGACCTTGAACATAATAATGTATCCATGATGAGTACGAATAAATATATGCATAGTTATTATATGATAATTACTTATATATATATATATGGTTCATGTGTTGACAAAAATCTATTGGGTAAGGGAAAAAAGATTTAAGAATCACTATGGTTTCCTATAAGGATTGGAATCAGGTCACATATAGTTATTTTAAGAATAATTCATTTCCCAGGTCTGACTCATATGGAAGAAGATGTGGCCACTAATTCTCTACAGCACTGGAAACTTATTTTTCCAGTAAATCTAAAAATATCAAACTCTTTTGAAGAGGTAGAAAGGTACGAGAGGGAATGGGTCACTTTGAGAAGCTTTTAGAAATCCAAGATAGACTTTTGGGGCATTTGGTTTTAGGTAAAAATGCATCAACGAAGGAGTGTTATATTTTAATGTCAGATGATGAGGGCCTTCAAAGAAAAATTTAAAATAATAATTGAGATTTATTCTTCCATATAGTTTTAGGTCATGTGATAAGTAACCAAACATTGACGTTTCACAATGTGTTGTTAGGATGTTGTTATAAAGATTTATTTTATATAACCAGGATGATCACTATATATTTTAATGTACCATTTAATATAGAAACATTGACTTCATTTGAGACATGATGATCTCACTATAAATAGTGATCAAGGAATATTCCACATTTGGGTAAACCTTGAGTATTATGAAAGGTCCCACCCATTATGGATCAGATTTTAAAGGATTATTTCACTGTATCATTTTTTTGATAGATAAGACAAGGTATCATTATATTAAAAAATGGAGGTAAATATACTTACTAACATATATTGAAACATTTTTAGATATATTTCTGGTTTCCCTAGTGTCTTAAATATTTTTTCATAATGTTTCACCAATTCCAGAAGCCCTATCCAGGATTTTTCATCTTCTAATATCTAGATAAAGATAGTGATATGGGGTGAGGTAATATTAATTTTTTAGGAATAAATAATATTGGTTCTAAAAAAAAGAAGTGAATATAAGGTCTCTTTTTTTGTAGTACTGGTTTTGGCGTAACAAACCCATAAGGAATTCGAGATATTTTCTAGCCAAGACTTCTTTTTCCAGTCCACCATCTTCTAAAGGATATTTGATAGATCCTTATTGAAATCATTGATCATCCAATTTTCAATTAAATGGTAGTGTGATTTTTTTTGACTTTGATGTTTTATTATTGATATATTATCTTCAAGACATAAGAAACAATTCCATTATACTTCAATACCTTGTAAGAGATACTACATCTGGTGATGATATTTTATTTCACCATTTTTATGATATCCTTTGATATAACCATCTTGTGGGGTATATCATTGACATATTTAAATAAAATGTTAGTGGTAATAATGTTATCTAATGCTTGCATATTTACTGTTTTTGTGTTCTATAGGACTAGATATGTTGCAATACATTTATCTAATGCATGCATATTTACTATTTTCATAGTTATAAACTGTATATCAATTTATTTCTATATAACAACCTAGTAAACTAGTAACCATGGTAGCATTGGGTGGCTGAGGATATAATTGAGTGGGACCATTCAAGTCGTGAGAAGGAATTCATGGTGCTGCAAATAATTCATGATCTTCGATACTATAAAGTTCAACCAAATGTAATTCTTCTGGAAGGGGGAATATCATTTCATGATATAAATAATTTTCCTTCTAAGATAGTACAATCTATTTTCATATCCAATATCATTCTTGTGGTAATATAGTGTTCTAAGTGATCATTTTTAAGTTACCACATAAATAATGATTGGTTTTTCTTCAAAAGAAAACATCAGGGTTTGAGATAAAGAAATAGAAACAGGAAAGGGATCTTTATAATCCTCTCAAATAAATGAGTTTTTATAACAATTTCATATATAGTTTTACCCCAATTTTCCTAGGAACTACCATGATACCTGGATATAGTTCCAAGAAACCCAAAAAAATATGGATTTCATCCCATAAGGTTCAATTCATGCAGCTAATTATGAATTTTTATATTCACATATTAGAAAATTTTATTTAATGGTTATTGAGATGAATAGATAATTGATATAATTTGACCACTATATAATATACATATAAATAAATGATCTTCCTTAGGAGGTATTGAATATATAGTGCATGTATTCTTTGTATTTTGTGCTTATTTTATTCAAATTGAAGGGAAATATACAACAACGGTAAACCCATTTGAGAGATATATATGAGGTGGACTATTTTTCTTTATTGATCATATATATATATATTATAATTGGAGAAATAGTCCATAAAAAATGGTCTAAGAAACTAATACCAGTATCAATCAAAATATATGTCATTCAAATAAGGAAATCCTATTTCAAATAGTACTGGTTGACATCTATAAATTTAATACGTACCCAAAATTTCCCATTATTTTTATTCAACAGGAAAATATTATATGTCCATTTCAAATATTGAGCTTCTTGAATAATGATTTCCCTAATTTTCTTGTCTACCTTAGCCTCTAAGGTGGTAGTAATTTTCTAATAAATTCATCTTGCCATATGTTTATAACTCAAATGATCATATGGCATCCCCAAATGATTAGTGGACACCTTAGGGTATAAACAGATCATTTCAGAATAAGTCCAACTGAAAATTTCCCAATTATTTTTTGAAATGATATATAATTCTCTAACTAATTGAAATACATGTAAGAACTAACAAAATAAAGACATAGATCTTCATCAATTTTGAGGTTTACATACTTGAGATCATTGACATTTTTTGAGAATACTTCCTCAAATGGTGGATGGTAATTTATGAGATCCTTCATCTTTATTACATTATCTCTCTCTATCTCTCTATTTAGTTCCTGAATAAGAAGGATGTCCCAGTGTATCGGGGGAATTTCCATTGCTAAGAGTGAAGGATTAAGTTTATACTGAGGGAGAATTGGGGTATCCACATCATGAACATAGTGAAATTTAATTTTTAAAGATATTGAAAAGGATTTTGATATGGATATTTTAGTGGGATTATCATCAAATAGAAGGAATTCAATCATGGATCTAGAGATCTAGAACATGACCTAGGGTAGTTACTATTAGTACATCTATCATTTATAGAGATATTACATGTGGTTAACCCATGTGATCTCATGGATGGATGAGGATTAGATTTATCAATTTCATTATCAAACCCATAGCGATGACCATTCCATGTTGGTGATATAATTGATATCATGATAACCAAATAATTCTAACACTAGTCATGAGGGAAATGGATAACATTATATCATTCCTAGTTCAAAATAAATTCTTCAATTTAGTTAATGTTTATCACATAAACATATCCAATCATACTTCATGGATTGAGTGGAGTAGATTTAGAACCATTTCGGGTAGCATAATGGTTAATATAATTCATTTACCATTGCGTCTCAAATCTTTTATAGTAGGTTAGTTCCATATACTGATCTTCACATGCATTAAATATGGATCTATTTTAATAAAGTACTCTAACAACTATATTTACAACATATTTCAATCATTCATGATATGATGAGGGAGACACAATATTTAGGTGATTATATGCTCTTAATAATTGAATATTTAATGTTATTTCATAAGATAAGACCATTTACACATGGTTGGAGATAAATTACCCAAATTGGACTTTCAACATTGATACTTATGATGGTTTTTTTCACTCTTATGATTCCCTTATATGGACAATTTGAGAGGTGAAAAATACTATACATAAAAAAATAATTGAAGTGTTTGGACCAAGAAAATATTAATTTAAAAGAAATTGACCATGAGTTCTCAGGGATCATCAGTGTCATTAATCATTCGTATCAAGTATACGATTTTCTTTTATATATAATCTTGTAAATAATATTATATGAATAATAGGGTCATATGGAATTAATATGAATTAGTCTCATCCAAGTATACCTCTATTCTGGAAG
Organism: Viscum album; assembly: GCA_963277665.1. Taxonomy (NCBI): domain Eukaryota; kingdom Viridiplantae; phylum Streptophyta; class Magnoliopsida; order Santalales; family Viscaceae; genus Viscum; species Viscum album. The sequence goes on from OY728148.1 coordinate 1,151,037,841, forward strand.
CTTTTTCTTTGATTCCATGGGTGATTCAATGAGATTCAATCAATGCCTCTTGAAGGTCCTTTGAAAGATGAAGGTTATCCATTGATAAATTATTGTTGATAATATGGATAATTTCTTTAATATTTAATATTTCTAATCCAAGTATTTAGGTTTCTTAGTTGGGACCTTCTCTTTTAGTTGAGGCTTTGTGGTTAATGCATGTTTTGAGAACGAACTCTATCCAATATTCAGAGATGTATCCATTCCCATGTTATATTTATCCAACCTATTTTTATCTCAATTATAGTGACTGGGTGGATGTATATTTACTAACTATAACTAAAATACAAGGGGATGTGACCACTATTGAGAGAAAATATGGGTTGATTAGTTCTCTCATTGATCTTATAGTAGTTTCTCCATATAGATTATTCCAAAATGATATGATCTATCATTTCCCCTTAGTTTTTTCCAAATCATCCTATGTGGTCTCTTCTAATTCATATTCAACTAGATTATACATAGGAAATTGAGGATCATATTCATATTCAATCACATAATTAGAAAAGGGGTTATTAAAATAAATGATGTTGACTAAATCATAAAATGATTCTCTATCTATTGATGGTTTTATTTTGAGGAATGTTTCATGCCCTCCTAATGTTGAGGGAAATAATTCATATAGATCTTGAACCATAAAAATAAATAGTTGAGGTTATTCTCTAACTTTTCATGATTTATTTTTTCTTTTTTGAGAATGTATTCTTCTGGATATCTGAAATACCTAAATGAGTAGTTCAATTTTTTAGTGTAATTTGTGTAATAGTTTATGGATTAAACTATTTTATGAGTATGAAATATTTTTTAAGAATTACTTCTCATGTAATCCAATCATAAAACTTCTATACATGTTTTCATTAGACCTGTTTCCAGGATCATTCATCCTCTGGTGGACTAGTGGGAATATAATCCACCTATTATTTAGTTTTTTCCACAATGAAAACTCTAGAGAAAACAACATTATTAAGTGTTCCCATTAATATAATGAATATTTAGAAATAATTCCCTAATATATGGTGATAATGATAATAATTTGTGAATTTATAAATATTTTCCTACTTTTATTTACTAATTTTCAGTAATTTGTGTAGCTTAATTTCTAAGGATAAAAAATATATTCTGGAATATATTCCCTCTTGAATAAATATCCCTTGTTCTTTATATCTAAAAAAATAATATGAACCATATCCTTACCAACATATTTCCATATACATTATTCTTATTGTGGTCATTTAGGTAGAGGTATCACGTGATATTGGGTGGTATTTAGGGCTAGACTCATCACTAGTGATGGGTTGAGTGTGACAGTCAATTATTTTTACCAACCTATTTTCCTTACATGACTGTACATTATGGTATGAGAATTAAACCAACTTTGGTGGATACAAATCTCTAGATATTTTCTTTTCCAAGAAAATTCTATGACTACTCCATGATTTTCTAATGAGATGTGACATGTTTTTTTCTTATTAGGGAAACTCTATACAAAAAAACACTACTAGATAATCTAGTGTAAGTTTCATATCTAAGGAATATGTGATAAAAGTCTATGTAACAAGACAATATAATAATAATTTATTGTTATGTTGTTTTAAATTTTAAAAATATGTGATTATTGTCTTCCATAATATCAAGGTGAATTGATAATGAGATTGGTGGTGTATATCTTCTAAATTCATAAGTTTCATGGTATGGAGGTTATTGTACCTGGAAAAAAAATTCAAGCCTTGAAATGTATATAATAAATATATATGTTTATTAAATTATTTATACTCATGTTTTCCCATAATTTGGAAATAAATGTACCCAATATACAACAGATGGTGCTCCAAATAAGTATCCACATTAATAATTGTGAAAGTGTGAATTCCAAATTTAGGTTGACGATGGGTCATGTCCACCCACTTTGGGTAATGTTTTCAATCTAGATATAATGAATCAATCATTACCACCATATTATCCATCTTAGTTATGATATATTGGATATATTCAAAAAACTCTATTGTTATCCCGGACTAAGGTGGTTATTGATCATTGATATCAGTTCATTCCTAATATGACATACTTTCCTGTGTTTTTTATTGCATCCAAATATTCATAAGTTTAGGACAATTGGAATGGTTTTATAACACATAATATCATAGGGCAGTGAAATATTGATATTATATTATTTTCATAATTAGTTAATCTTTTGGCTATGGTACATAACCTATAGGATGAAAGAACCCATCCCCTGTCAGTAGAGTGTCTCTTTTTTATATAGAAATCTAATAATAGGGGATACATTAATTCATATTGTGATATATTAATCATATGTAATATTTCACCTAAAACTATCGGTATTGATCCAATTAAATTCAACTATCCTAGATTCATATTGTTCGATTTAGTCATTAAATGAATGTTCATTGGTTTCTTTAGGGAGTGACTGACATGAAGCCACTCATTTACCCTTTATCATTGGCTAACTCAAATCATGGTAATGCAATATGAGTTCTAGTGGGTACCAATTTTTAATTATATCAATGTTGTTGATAATGTAAATACTCCTCACATAACTAAATATGAAATGCATGTTGGACTAGAACATCTCTACCATGTTCCTCTAGTTTTTTATTTTTATCAAACAATTTAGTATTGATGACATTAACCAAAACATACCTGGAAGCTATAATCATATCCTCATATGCCTCAGAATTATATGAATTTAAATTATCCTCTATATATTTATTGAGGTATGGTTCAGATTCACTAATTTCCCTATACTTTTCAAAAGGTTATTTGGGATTATAACCCCTTTAACATTTGATGTTTCCTTTAACATGTTTCTTGGGGAGTGGCTTATATAGAGTGACCTATAAAGAGGATCCAACAACTTTTTATGGTCATGACACTAATTTTCTGGATGAATCAAGAATTGTCAATAATGGTATATAAAATCACTATGATGATCCCATTTCCATGGTGTATTCTGACTCCCGCGGTGTTAGAGGTGTTAATGTTATAAATTCCCAAATCCCTATGGGTGGGTATTTTCTTGCATCAGTCATTTTCAAATCTGTATATCAATGTTTATATTATTATCCCAAGAGATTTGGAATTAAATTTTATGGTAATAATTACATAAAACATGCAGTATAGGGATGAAATGTACCTTTTTCCATTATATATTGAAATTCTTAGGGTTTTGATTATCCAAAAGGTAGTAGATGCCGATTAGAGTTTGAAAATTCCCCTGCACTATGGGAAAGAATTATTCCTCAGATCTCGTTGAAGGAACTATGATGGTGACCATTGATTTTTTTTAAATATGTCTATAATGGATGAAACATATATTTTGAGTTTGTTCCACTTGTCTCTAGAGCTATCTCTATAGAAGAATGACCTATTTTTCTCAACTAGGAGTCCTTTTCAACTTTTTTGGAAATCCTGGTGCAGAAACCTATTAATGGATCATTATCATTGAGTGTAATGTTTCTATTATTAAGAAATACCAAGATTTCACATGGATAACTAGTCATAATATTGAACATCCAACACTGTGACTTGGACTGAGGAAATAACATTACAATATTTCTACCATGAAAGTGTCTTCAAACTCAAGATAGGAGTAAAATACATTACACTATACTCACTAAACCCTCTATTGTGTGTTTCAGATATATAATTTACTATAATATATTATAGTGTATTCAAGAAATTAAAAAATTCATACTAAATATTCTTTTTTTTCTTTTCAGACCTTGCGGCTCACGCCATAGAGAAGGATACCAACACAACCTGTAACGACCCAAAATTTCACAATTTATTTTCCTTAAAAATTTATTTATTAATATATTAATATTTATGAATTACCGACCAAAAAATAAAACAACTATATATTAAACTGATATTGCATTTTAATAATATACTCATTAAATTAGTGATTATAAAATGAAGTAACCATAATATGAAATATATGAACAAAATAAATGTCATCGATTAGAAAAATTATCTATTATGAATCTCATTTATGTGAGCATGGAAAATATATATCATCATGAGGGTATGCTTTAATCTAAGCCCAAGATGAACTCCGAAAATTATAGTGTTAAGAATGTCGTTTTTGAGAGAAATTTGAGGTCATGGAAATTTCATTTATTTTGATTGTAACAAAAAAAATATGTTAAGGTATGTTTCATTTGAACATTAATATTTTTGATAGCATATTTTTCACGCAACACCAAGATTTAAGGAAAATTGATTTATTAGTATGACCTAGTTTTTAAATTAGAATGAATGAAGAATATTAACCACATTATGAGATATATACATTCATCTTAATTTTTAACATTCATCATATATGTTTTATATACATGAGATTAAAATAAATCCACATTTATGCATAAAAATATATTTTTTTCTAAAGGCATTTTTTCTACCTTTAGATGGTGAAATTTTTTTAAAAATAATTTTTTTATAATTATATAAATTATATTTTAAAAAAAACTTCATTTATTCAATAGGAATATCAAAATTTACTTTGGTTTAATTTTTTTATATTTCTCTGATATGTTTTATTTTTTGATGAACAAAAAAAAATATTGTCTTTTAATTGAAAATCGACTCTTCATTTAAATAATTTATAATGTTATATTTAATTTAATTTTATTTTTTATTAAAAAATTGATCAATAATATATATTAACTCAATGAAGTTCTTTGGTGACTTTTTTATAAGGAATTTATATTTAAAAACATTTTATCTTTTAAAACATGATTTCACGACCTGTTTATAGGATTATTTTTAAATTAATTATAACCACTATTTTTTAAAGAATTTTAAAAAATGGATTTCATATTATTAATCATAAGGAACAAATTTAATAAATAAGTTCCTTATATTTTTGTAAAATATGAATAGAAAACATAATAATTTAATTATCATGGTTTAAGGTAAATTAAGTAATTATTATTAAAAATGAAATTATAATATTTCCTTAAGACTGGTCTTAATTTTATTGGATGATTTATTTATGAAAAAAAATATCATTGGTACCATTTTATTTGAACTTCGATCCACTTGGATGAATTTATTTAATTTATAGAATTTTATTTTAACAAAACATCAAAGATGTCATACAATTGTTTTTAATAAAGTAAATATTTTCATATGGGGTTACCTAGGGGATACATTTTTCTATAAATGGTATTTTTATATCTAAAATATTTATATTAATCATTTGAATTAATTTTTAATTTCTAGTGAAAAAATAATTTTCTTTAATAATTATACAATGATGATACACTAATTGTTTAATTAATGGTAATACAAAATAAATGATATTAACAATAATAAAATAAACTCATTGAGAAACCTAATTTCATCCACGAATTTTAAAGATTACATCGAAATTTTATGGATCTATTAAAAATGTTTTTTCTCATATATCATTTCATTATTGTAACACCCCAAGATTCCACGGTACGTTTTCCTTTGAATAATGCAATAGCTTGCATTGTACGCAACTTCGAGATTCTAACACACCGTGACCAATAAAAATAGCCGTTATGAATAGTAATACCCAATTGTTGAAATTTTATAAATTTTATCTTTAAAATTGGACTTCATTTTTTGATTCTGAATCTCAAAATTATCCTCGGGTGAAATTTTGGTATTTTTATAAAAACATTCAATTTTTGATGAATAGTGAAAATTCCTAAATTTTAATTTAAAACAACTATTTTAATCAAAATATTTAATAGTTATAAATTATGAATGTGAGTGGTTTTAAAGTATATTTAGAATATATTTTTATAATTTAATACAATTTTGGTCTTTGGACATAATTTCACATTTCAACCGGACATAAACAAGTGTCAATCTTTTGATAGTTATTATTTCTTAAAAACACGCTTTTTGTTTTGACAGTGAGAATTAATTTTAAATTAATTTCTGCCACTTATGTGTTTTGAATCTGGAAAAATTTATTCCATATTTGGAATCAGGATGTCCAAATTTTGTAAATAAGTAACTCTTATTTTTATCCATTTTGAATAATTATTTCGGTAAATATTTTTTTCACCATAGTTAAAGGGTAAATCCAATAACTATGGGTAAAAAAATAATATTATAATAATATTAAATTACACTAAAACGTATCCTAACCCATTTTTTGATACATGTCCGCCCATGGGAATCTTTCGGTCGATGTAGGGACCCCATGGATCCACTTGTAAGTGATAATGACACTTTATATAAATTAAGTTAAAGTAAATACAAAAATGGCCTAAACATATATCTTTTAGTAAATTTTATTTACATAGGGTTATATATGCTATATTTTAGAAAATAAATATTCATTATAATTATAGAAATATTTTATACATAATGGTATTTTATTTATAATATTTAGACATTGAATATTTAAATTTTATTTATAACACAATAATGATGCAGTATTTTCCTAATTAATGAAGCATCAAATAATTGGTATTATAAATGTTAAAATAAATATAATTTCAATGTTTTGATGCCATAAACGAATTTTATTGATTAATATGACATTTTAGGATTAATTAAATGAATTTTTTTAGAATTAATAAAGTTTTTAGGACATTAAAAAAAATCAATTATTGAATAGTGTCAGAATTGACAAAAATGAGTTTTTAAAACAAATACTATATTATTAATTGATATTATATTCCTAAAAATCTAAGGATCGACCAAAGGACTTATATAATGATAGGTGTATCATTAATGTACCACTTGGGGGTCTCTTGTAAGTATATAGTTTGTTTATTATCCATATAATATGAAAATACAAAGTGACATGCTAAATGTCAAACTAATTAACTAAGAGTTAAAACTAAAAGATAAGGTTAAGAAAGTGACCCAAACTGGTAAAAAACCTATTGATTGAGTTGTTTTCGACCTATAACCACCTTATACTTTTAATAATATACTTTTTATCCATTATAAACCAAATATAAATTTATTATAAAATAATAGTTTATGTTTTTCCTAAGGTTCCCCTCACCCCTCTTATAAAAGGGCACTCCCCCTTCACTCTAATTCACACCTTATAAGCCTTTTGGATCGGCCAAAACCTGACCAAATACCATCTCAACTATCCCCTCTTCAACCTAAAGTCCTTAGTTTGATTATAAAGCCTACCTAAAGAGCCATATTGATCACATCAAATGGAAAAACCAGAATAAGAGGTAATGATTTCACCACCCTCTTTCAAGTTCCTTTCTTCTTCAACTTCCTTTTTCTTTGTTGTTTCCATTATAAAATAATAAATACAGAATATTCTATATACATTGATGTTATTATAATTATTTTACAACCAAATTCATTATTCTATCCACCCATTGAATGACATGTCACCATACGTGCGTACGTACAGCTTACCGTCTCCACATCGTGGTGTAATTGTTATTCAATATATTAATATTTGGATGGGTATAATAATTTTGTGAATTTTATGTAAATAATAAATATAAAATAATATGTATTATATATATATTATATAACATCCAATTATATATTATTTTAATATCAAAAGAATGTTATTTTCGCTTGTGCGTACGTACGGATTACCGTCTCCACGATGCGATGAGAATTATTTCCAAGTTCACCATTCATCGACGATTATAAAAATATATATTACATATAAGTATGTAATATATGAAATAATAATGCTACTAGAGATATATATATTTATATATATAAGTATTTATGTACTTACATATATCTTATTCACTTACTTCCGTTCAATAATATATGAAAACCGAAACAACTTTTATGCGTACGTACGGACTACCGTCTCAATAAACGATGTTTTCCATTTCGTATATACGTATATTATATATATTTATATTATAAATATATATGATATATAATTCATGTTTTATATTCTGTAAGTATTTAAATCATGATCTAAGTGATACGATCAATATTAACATGTTAAAACACGTATGATAAAGAAAGCGATTATTACCCGAAATATTAATATAACATGGAAATTATTATTATATGGGTAGTATAAAGTCATAAATAAATAATGTATAATATCATAAATATTTTTATGGTTATATTATAATTTAATAACATACTATCGTCTTCATACAGAAGGTTAAACGTACCCTCGACGAAAGGAAAGTGCAAGTTAAGGGGTTTTCATCTCACTCCTTATTCCTGTGAGATTCATGCCATATTGCCACTATTACCTATTGTGTGGTGTATGTACTTCACATAATTGTATTATTTGTGTAATTCACTTTAATTTATGTGTTTTTAAATATCCATTGTATGATACCTCTTTCATGGTGTGTATGTTTCATAAGTTACCAAATTGGTAAGGGTTAATTTCACAATCTCTTTATTATCTGAGGTTGTTTTTACGTAAGTATCTACTAGGACATATTTATTATCCATATACATGTTTTATGAAAGAGTTTTCAAATGAATTTTTTTAAGGGACATTTTTACTAAAACATCATTTCAAATGTTTTAAATATTTATTCTTTTAAATCTTTTTCAGTAATGTCCATGTCTTCAAAATGGTTTTACAGATTTATTTATATGGACATGAATGTTTTTAAAATGTTAATTCCTTTAAAAAGTTTCAAAGTGGTATGTGACATGTTGATTCAAAAATGTCTTTAAATTACTTCTTTCCTAAATTGTGTGACTTTTAAATGTTTTAATTAAAAATGGGTATTTCTCTCAAAGAGCTTTACAAATCATTTTCATCTATGTCAAAATCATTTAATGGATTTTAAACTTGTTTTGAAGTTGATTTATCATGATACAAATCTTCCATATTGTGTTGAAGGTTTTGTGATATGTTTGACGATGGATGTGTTATTTTTATACCATTTATTGTTTATGGGAAAATTATTGACAATTCTTATGCTAGTTTTAATACGATTGTTTATGTTATGTTTAGACCTTTTCATATGACGAATGTATTGGACTTAGTTTGTGATGGGTGGAACCCGCTATAGCTCCTCGATGCATCGGTAGGTCTCATGAGAAAATATAGTGTCTTGGAATAAGGCCTTGACAAAATCTTATTTGTAGTCTTGGTACAAAGCCTTGACTATGTGGTTATGATAGTCTGGCATTATGCATTCCATCATTATGAAAGTGGTTAGTGATATTGTATGTGATTATTCAACTTGTAGAATATCCATATGAACAAGTAAATGGCATTACTTCATTTAATTTTTTCCATATTATTCTGAACATAATGGTTAAAAGGGTTTTTTTTAGTTATACATTTCCTTAAATGTTTATGCTTATTTATGAAGGTTTTTTCTGTATTGTTATCCTTACTAAGCATCTGAGCTCAGCCCTTTCTATGTTTTATTTTTCCCAGGATTACAAGAAGTGTATTGTGATTGATATGTAGGGTTAAGCCAAGGGAATAATGATTTTTGTGAAGGATTATTTTTGTTTTTTTGTATGTTATGAAGTGTAAAGTAACATTCATGTATGTAATCTGTTTTCCAAGACTGTTAAACTGATCGGTCCTTCGGGACATGATTCCTTGTAATCATGCCAATGTATTAAAATAATGCACCGACTCTGGGTAACTGGGGTCGGGGTGTTACTAATGTGATATTTTTAAAAAGGAGAGTAATGAATAGAAAAAAAATTGACGTTAATGATATTCAAATATAAATAACATTTTATTAAATGATATAAAATTTCTAAAAAACTATAGTTTTTTCAACATAATGTTATAAATTTTAAAATTTCATTTGTGATTCATTTATGATTGGTTTTTACTTTTATTTTAATAATATTTTCCCTAAAAAGGTAAAAATTAATGTATTCACACAGAGATTTAAAGGGGTTAAATAAGGGTTAAAACCAAATGATAAGGGTATAATCATGACCAAATCATGTCCAACAGTTATTGGATGAAGGTGATTCGACCCTTTTGACCTTATTATTAAATTGTATTCTTTTTAATGTACAGTTTTTTATGTAAATAACTTATATATTATTTAAATAAAATAAGGTTACAAAATGTTAATATGTATTTAATATCATTTATGTGTCCACATATGGACAAAACCGATATATGAGTGAACATAAATTATTATTTTTATATTGATGAAAAAAAATTTAATTGTATAATTTTATTTTGAAGTTTTATAAATTATATAGTCACCTAAAATTCAACATCAATGTTGAAAATTTATTTATTTATCTTATTGAAAAAATTTGAATTTAAAAGTATTAATTTTGACATATTTTGGATGAGTTAATGTGTACAATGAATTTTATAGATATATTGGATATATTAGATTTTTTGAGATAATTTCATTCTAATTACCACTTTTTCTTGATGTGTTTTATGTAAAATTTAGTAAATAGTATCAAATTTAATAATAATGATACTTTATTGATTTAATATAATATTAAATTACATTAAAATTCAAAATGTGTTATATAATAAAAAAAGATTTAATCTATGGTTGACCAAGTCTTCTAACAATCATTTATATGCCATTTGGAGTATTTTTCTCTATAATATCTTAATTATATTTCAAAAATTTTAGGATTTACGAAAGTACTCCTCACCTTAACTATAAAATTTTACCTCCTCCCTCACTTCCCTGCACCAATTTCATTCATCTACCTTGACCAACACATTCCCATTTCTCTTATCAACATACTTAGTTATGCTCTATTGGTTATGATACATCCAAAATACCCACCACAGATCACTTAATAAGTGATTAAAGTATGTCTTCCTATGAAAAGTAGGTTAAAGAACAATTAACTACAGGAAAGCGCGAGTTATGGGGTTTTTCCCATATCACATTTATTTATTTGAGATATGCCTTATTCACCACTTATTTATTTAATGAAGTGTACTTCCAATTGGTATATAACATCATGAATCTATTTATATTTATTGTATTAGATTTTCCATTTGATAAATTTTACATTTATGTGGAATTGTATTCGACATATTAGAAAGTGGTAAGGGATTTATTAACTGAATTTCCATTCATTGGATTAAACATCTACTTCATTAACTATTTCACACAACAATTATGTTAAAAATGAATTTTTATTAACTGATATTGTATTTCCACTTATTTTACATGGATTTAGAGTGGATATACATAATCTATTTATTTTTTTAATGCTCACTTCAAAGATAAAATATTTTTCAGGGACTTCATTTCAATTATCATTAATTGAGTCAAATTTTGATATAATGAACCTATATTATTTTATTCGGTGTATATATCACCCCTTTAGTATGTTATATCATGAATTTATTTATTCTCTAGATATTTGATTCTTTTTATAATTCTATTCATTCGTAGGACAAATTAGTTTTCTAAATCATATGGGTTTCTGCCCAAAGACTCAAACGGACAACATGAATGATCTTGACAGTAGCTATCTTGAGGATATATCTTGATAGTTCATATTAATAGATGAATTTTTACCCACAAACATAAACTATCATGATTATTTATTATGAAAATAACTATCTAGAGGATATATCTTTATTTTCCTGACCACTAATATTATGAATTCCATCTTTATTAATATTCCATGTGATCATTTGATTTGTTTGAAATACATTGTCAAGATCATCTTATAATTTATATAAAATTATTTGATCATATTTTTTTCATATTATATAATGATAAATTTAATGTCTAATTATCTTGTGTTTCATTTAATTACCATGCCATATTTTTTTATGCTTATTTATGAAAGAATCCATTGTATAGCTTTACTGAGAATATGAGCTCACCCCTTTGTTTTATTTTTCCCCAGGATTTCAAGAATTTTATTATGAAAAATATAAAGGGTCAAAAAGGATAATAGTGGTGTTATTAATGAAAATACCTTTTATATTTTTTTTTAAAATTTAATTTTTATTTCAATTATATATCTAGTTTACCGAGACTACTAAACTATTCAGTCCTTTAGGATGTGATTCTTTGTATCATATTCCAATGTAACAAATAAAGGTACCATCTCCATGCTAGTGGGGTAGCGTCCTTATAGTTGATATTTGCGAACATTTATTAGAAATATTTGGAACTAGATTTAGGAAAATATATATTAAAAAACGAAGCTATTATATAAAGACAAGCCTAGAAAAACATCCCAAATAAAACATGGATATGATAATGAGATTATCTATGAATAATTTTATTCAATTTATTATATTTCTTTCAATATTTTTTCTATTATAAATTTTTTTAATAATGATCTTACATAATCCAGTATATTCCATTATTCAAAAATGAATCCTAGATGGAAGAACAATATCAATACTCATAGAAAATTTATATATTTTCTTAATGAGGGAACCAATACATCTGGTGTTAAAACAGGGAAAATTATGTCTATTTTAAGTTATCTTAATCTAGTTATGACAAATAAACTTTCTTAGATAGATAATCATATTCCATTGCGAGACATTACAATATTGGATTGGATTAAGTGATAGAATCCCTTATCCTTTAGTGGGACTACTATTCTAATTACAGCTGAGTAATGGATTAAGTCTTTGGAACAAATATTTTCAGCATTGGAATGTGGTGAAATAAAAATGGTAACAATTGTAATATGTTTCCCCAAAGATAATGTTGACCAATAATTTTCATGGATCCAGAATATAAGGGAGGAATAAGAAATAGAACACATGTAATGGATTTCTTTTAAGGATAGGTTCTTTAAAAAATAATACCTTCATAAAGAAAAAAATTAAATAAGGATAATTTTCATTGTTTGAGGAAAAAGGAAGAATAAAGTGTTGTAGAGTACAAAGAAACCATTACAAGGTTTCTTTGGTATTCTACAGATTACATATGAGACATAGATTTCAAGAATAACCATTTATTAGAATGGATTAAGCCACGTATCCAATGGGAAATGGTATTAAAAGTGTCCCCATATGTTTAAATAGTTTTCTGTTCCATTAATATGGAGAAAGAATTATCCATGTCATATGCCATTGAAGTAAATAAAGATAATAAGAGTAAGGTAGTGAAAAATATGGACAAATGGAATAAGGGAAAGAAGAAATTATTGACATGTGATTATAGTCAAAGGAATCACCCTGTGAAGCACCTGAAAGGATTGTGTGCCTATTATAATTGAAAATAAAAGGGTCACTAGGAAAAAGAATGTGATGGTAAGAAATATAAGAATAATGTTACATGTTTAAACTATGGTGAAATGGGCCACTGTTTAAAAAAATTCCCCATGAATCAATTAAATATGCCTCAGAATAAGCAAAGAGATCAAAGTCAATATTATGATGTCACTATAGTCTAAGTGTAATAATTAAATTGTTTTTGGTCTTGGATGCAGGATTATGTTTTATAATTATTTTATCAATGATATTTTGGTTATTAGAATCATTATACATATAATGAATTTACTATAGAACATCTAACTTAAGGATTTGGAAGAATTCATTTTTTTATTAATATTTTAAGGAGATCAAGATATTTATATATTCAGTATGTAATATTATGAGTTAAATTATACTATTTGGGGAATATAATTTTTGAAATTTTTTGATATTCTTACTAAATGTTTGGACTTTGATTTTCGATGGACGTATTTTGGATGAGTCGTACGATTAACTACCTATATAATGGATTAAATTTAATATTGGATATTATTTTTTAATGACATGTTCTAATAATTTTGGTTTTAGTAAAAATTTAATGGATGAAATAATGGAGTTTCAATCTTATGGTTCTTTAAATTACTTCAGGTATGAAAATTTAATCTCTAATATTTATTTCGTAATGAAAGAGATGAAGTGAAAAATAAATCAAAGAACAACCAAAAGATGATATTATTCTCATGAAATGAAAATACATAATGTAAGTTTATTTTTTAACTAATTTTTTAATATAGTAAAATAATCCCTCAAATATAAGAGAATTAATTTGGAACAAATACATTTTCCATTTAATTTTCTTTTCGATAATCCATTATTGTTTTACCCGATCATAGATATAAGGTTTTGTGATAGTAAAATTTATAATGGCTTTGTTCTCTATCACAATCCATAATTACATGGTAGTTTTATTTCTCTTACATGTCCATGTTTTCACTTCCCACATTTTTTATGCTATTCTAAAGCCTAATTGTGTGGTGACCATCTCATTTCACTTTCCCTCTAATTAAGAGGATATTTTATTAACCCTATTTCTGATGTTGGTTTCCAACAATGGAATTTTCAAGTCTAAAATTTTTATTTTTGAAGGTTAATTTTAAATTAGGAGAGTGAAAATTATTTATGGATGGAAAAATGTAACACCCAAAAAATTTATAGTATGTATCTTTTTAAACTTAATCTTCTTGATAGCATATGTTTCACACAACACCAAGAATAAAATAAAAATGAAATATTTTTATAGACTAATAGATAATTTTGTGGGAATGAAAGTTATTAACAACTTTATGGAAATTATATACTCAAAATATTGTTTAACATTCATCTTATGTATTCGATAGGCATGATATAAAAATTAACCACCTTTTACACATTAAAATCTATATTTTTCTAGAGGATGGTTTGATGCCTTTTTATGGGACACTTATTTTAGAGAAAACTTTTGACACTTTTATAAAGAATATTTGACAAAATAAACTTCATTATTGAAATAATAGTTCAATGTATTAAATGTTGTTAATTTGGACAAAATCCAAGTAAATTATTTATACACAGGATAATAAGGATGGTATGCAATAAAATCATCCATGATATGGGTAAAACTGTTCAACCTAAACTATGAAAGATAGTTTTTATTCATTGATATACGTAGTATGTTTTCTAATAACATCATTTTTTTCCCTAGAAAAACAGATGTTGGATTATTAATAAAATATTTTTATGGTAATATTATCGTATCCTGAGAATATAAATCCACTCTAATATATGTTTATATGAATTTGTTTCATATAAAATCATATTATCAGTTCTTTAGTCACATTTTATGTGATATTATTCATGGATTCACAGTCTTTATAATGATAAATTAAAATAAAGGAAAATTACAACTAAAAATAAAACCATGATAAACATTTAATATAATAATGACTATAAACTCCCAATTAAACATTACCCTAATTATATTAGGGTATTTATCAGAAATGGTGATGGAAATCTCAATATTAGTTATATTACTATTCTGGCATAAAAATTAATTCACTTATTATTCTAATAATATTATGGTTAAAATCTCATTAGAAATAAAATATGGATTCATTTATGCCATACGAAAATCAGCATATATTCATAAGTTATTAATTTAAATTTTTTAGGATGAAATTTATTTAATATGGGGGAATATAACAACCCCAATTTTGACAGAGTGTTTTATATCAATTAACATAATGTTATTACCATATTCTATACGTGAATCTAAAAAAATTTAAACCATGATATATTAAAATAAAACTGTATCATAATAATGTAGCAATTAGGATGTATAAAATAAAGTAACCATATTATGAAATATTCAAAAAATGAAATGGCCTTGGGTAGAATATTTCTCCATTATACATCTCATATATTCAAGAATAATAAGTAAATATATTCACAAGGTTTTTAATTATAAAAATCCCAATCCTAATTCCAAAAATTATAATATGAGAAAAATCGCATGCAAGAATAATTTAAGCCAGTGAAATATTCGATGAGATCTATGCTTATTGAATCACTACCCTTGGCTACCACTAGACCTTACCATATTCTTGGATATTTCAAAGATATAATGTGGGGCCATTTAACTAAAAATTATGAAGATATAATTAGGCGATTTTAAATCTAATAATTTATTTAGAAAATTTATTTTACACATTTTTTAATTTTACTTTTGAATAAATGTTATTTTCCATTAAAAGTAATTTTTTTATTTAAAATTTAAAAGTTATATTTCATAATCTTATAATGTTAATTTTATTAAATTAAATTAATTTTTAATTCAGGTATTTTGATATATTTTTATGATAATTTAATGGGTTTCTCCAAAAATAATACATTTGTGGGTGAATATTGGAATATATATTTTCCCCAAAACGTTAACTTTTATGATGTTGTATGAAAACCATATAAGTGTATCAAAATTATAATTGTTCAAAGATTCATTTAATAAAGAATTATATAAATTTTGAAAAATATTATGTTCAATTTAATAGACCAATGATTAATAATTTTGTTACTAAAGTAATATTTTCCAATAAAAACTACTTTTGGTATTATCATTTAATTAAATATTATTTCTGAAAAAACAAAATTTGGTCATTATATTAAATCCAAATAAATTCTTCTTAATTTTATAATATCTTAACATATATCTTTAAATTAAATGAAATGAATAATTTTACCCAACATATATACTTTATGCTTTAAAATACACTTTATAAAAATGGATTCCTATGTATTACATGTGATAATGTTAAAATATAATTTTATTTCACATTTTTATTTAATTTAGTAAAATGGATTTCCATATTTTAATCCTTTTGTCCATTTAATGAATAAATTATAATTTTATTACAATGAATAAAAAATATCAGTAATATTAATGTTAATTTCATCGATAACGGTTAAACATTTATTTTCAAAATTTTGTTTCATATATATTATCTAAATTTTTTATAATCAATTAAATAAATAGATTAAAAATAATAACTCTAATTTTATTATGAAAAAAATATATAATTATATTATGATAAATTTAATTGGTAAATAGTGATAAGTAAAATTAAGAACGCATAATGGTTAAACAATAATTTTTTTTACAAAAACACTTTTATATATATAAAATATTTTAATTTTAAATCTATTTATAAATTTTTTAGAAATTGATGTTGATTAAATAGATTATAAATTTTTTTCATCACACCTTAATTTAGTATGCAGTTTTTTTGTATTTTAAATGAAATATAACTTTCTTTGTTGAAAATTAGTTACTATGGATAAAAATGGTAAAATATAAAAATCATTGCTAAAAGTCATCATGAATATTTAGAAAATGTGTATACATTTCATGTTGAGACTTTATAGACCCTATATCACAAAAAAATACATTATTTATCACTTTTTGAAACATTTTCCCTTGGATAGTATTATTCCACTCTTGAGAAATAGTGGGTATTCATAAATTTCCCTTTCTATCATTTAGAAAAGTGGCACACTTCGACCTCATATTCTGAGACCATTACCATTGAAATAATTCTTTTAAATACGAACATTTTCTTCCAATATAATGTTATCTCGTGTTATTGAGACCTTTTATCCTTGAATTTTCCAAACCCCCTTAAAAGAATGGATGTTTCTAGTATAAAATTGATTTCTTTTATATAAGTGTATCACTTCTCTTTAGTTATTCTTCCATATTTTCTTCTTTTAGCTCACATAAATATTTTTTATGATAATTTATTAATAATTAATAATATGATGAAATTATATGATATTAATATATCAACCATTATTTATTCCTTTCAATCTATTTAGAAAAAATAAAGAATGTTGATCTTCTATTGTCTACACTATAGCCACCATTAAACAACATCTTCTATTTGGCACAAACACCTATATTAAATGATTTTATAGATTTAGTGAAATAATTAGTCTAATATTTGTAATTTAATATTTATTATTAGTAGAAAAATTATAATCCATCTACACTACCTCAAATTCATTAAGAAATGAAAATGTTAACCATGCATTTTGACAACTACTGCCTCTATGAGGTAATATATCTTATTTATTGTATATTTTCATTATTAGTTGTTAAAATATATTCAAATAAGTTTCAATACCTCAAAAATAAAAATAAAAATATCATTATTCTTCATTAATAATGATATTATTTCCATATTAACAATATTTATAACAAAAATCATCATTTAATTATTATATATTCATGTTTGGGTATGTCTAACCACCTACATGAACAATTCTAAAAAACGCTTTCATAGATTAAAATGGGAACTCAAATATTAATATTATTAAAATTTAATAACAAAATAATGTTGTGTTTATGGACATGTTATGTTTTTATTAATTATTTATCTAACTATTAAAATATAATCTTCCATCGCTAAAATTAGTGAAATAAGATGACAATGATTATATTTTCAGAAAATATAAAAAAACTAATGGAATAATAAAACATATTGATAAATAAATATAATTTATCTACTATAGCACCTTGAAGTATATAATAATGGTAAACATTGGGAGAATAATAAATAAAAACTCATCTTTTATGAAACTGATTCAAAACATTGAAGATAACTCATATCCAATGTTAAAAATAAAATATAACTACAAAATATTCATGTAAATTATTATTATATTTGAATTCAAAAATGCATATAATTATTTAAAGGGTTTTTAAATAGGTTATTCATATATGTTTTTAAGGTCAGATCATGTTGGATTTTGTGACAATACATGGAAAGGGTTTCTTTTTCACATTTTCAGATCCATGAGACATGTTTGATATTGTGCATCAACATTTATTTTGAGTTGTGTGAATACTTCCTAATAGATTAGTTTTACCATATTCATGTAATTTATGGGAATATAATAACCATGTCATTTTCTTTATTTCAATATCTTTTAATTCAAATAATTTAAAGGTTGAATGTGATTCTGTTAATGTTACATCCTTCACTGAGATATAATTATTTTTCATGGTCTTATTTCTTCCAATATTGGTTTCTTCCCACATAAAATTATATATTTGTGTATATTATTTTTATCTTGGGTTAATATGAAACATTTTATTGAAATATTCATCCTTGATTATTTTCATACCGATAAAAATTATAACATTATAATGAATAATTAACATTCTATTTGACAATGATTTTTCTCCCATGTCTATATTTTCCCTTCCACCAGCATGTAGAACCTCGAAGCACCCTGAGAGGGTGGGGTGAATTAGGGTGTAAATATATTCTTTGAAATAAATCGATGATTTTCCCATGTTTGTAGGAACTTGATAAACCTGTCTTTTAGAATAGTTCAGAAATAAAACATTCAAATGAAAAGAGAGAACATAAGAAAATTTAATTGATTCACCACTAAGGGTTATCCAAATAATCATATGCCGACATTGTGTCAGTCATATCGTAATCTATTAATATTCACTATTTTTCGAGTAAAATATTTTATAAAAGTCACTTTATTCCAATAACATTCCCTTCACAATAATTTATCAATAGATCGCTACGCCCCTCAGAATACTTCCATCGACTCCCCATAGATCAATTCATTGGGTGACGTCTTACTCAGATTATCTACATGATGGTCTCTTAAAAATATTTTCATTGAATTATTTGTCTCTATCCACTATGAGACTCTTATTTCATCGATTTCCAGAGTTTATGAACTTGAAAGTGGTGAAAAAATAGGATATTTGGAGCCTATTTGAAGTTGAAAACTGCACTTATGTGTAATACCTCTTCTAACATGCATGTTTGGGATTTTCACGTAAGATAACTATTGCACGAACCTTATTTTCATGAAAACCTTATCTTTCACATAGCTACTCCAAAATTTTCAATTGGTCATTAATGACTAAAGGAACACTGTGAGTGGAAGATTTTCCTTCTCAAACTATTCTTTGTGAAACTCTTTCACAAGGTAGAAGAAATTGATCTTTGTTTGAAATGTTTTAAGCCATGAGTGGGGGAAACCACCTATTTATAGGCTTCAATTCCTAAATGCATAGGATTCTGATGCATCTTACTCTGTACATGTAAGAATCTATGACCAAGATAACCCCCTTTTGATGTTGCATTAGGAGTGTAATTATCTTTTGCACAACCTAATCAGTCATGCACTTTTTCCATTTCCATATTTTGATGTGATGATCCTGAAACAATACTTAAGAGAATGTTTTCAAACCACCCTCAAGCATTGACACGACTTCCTTTTCCCAAAACACATTTCTGCATTCTCTAATTCTTAGACCTAAGAATTTGGAAAACAACACCTTCATAAATATTTTGGTTGGGTTGAACATTAGGATCTATATCATTGCAAACTCCTTGATCATCCATCTAAGTTTTTTTTAAAACCATACTATATTTACAGCAAGGAATATTCTTGGTTCAAAAAATATACCCCTTTGGGTTTGTTTGAAATCTATAGATAAATACAATAAAGTACAAACCACTATCAAATCCTGATACGCAAGAATCATCTCATCCAATACTCTTAGTCTATGTGATAAAATATCAGTGTGTAAAACAAAATCAAAGACATGAATTGGGTTCTCATGTCTATGAGTGCTTAAATATATCCTTGCCAAGCTCTGAATATTTCCCCATAACACTAAATTGGGTTGTCGTGTTTTTTAATAATTAGGGATATCTAATCTATGATATGACTATTTCTTCATACCACTGAATTTTTTCTCGAGTCTCATTCTCCCCCATTGTAGCTCATCATTCTCACCCATTATAGCTCAACATTCTCCCCTTTTTTAACATTGAATATCTCCAGTCTCCCCCCATTGTAAATAAACCCAAGAATAAGTATTTGTACATTTTCAATATCAAAACACACTCCCCCGGATCATATATCCCCCATAAACCTGCATCATCTCCACAAAATGATTAAAATAGTTAAATCAACTAGGTAGAGGAGACATGTGTAACCAACTCATTAAACAGGAGGTTACTGAACATCAAGGATCAATTTACGCTTCTCAAACACATGTGATGAAAATATCATGGTTAGTATGTCAGTTGGCTGATCATCAATTCCAACATGATACATTTTAATCATGCATTGTTCAAAATTTTCCTTCAAAAAGTTATATTAAATTTCATTGTTTTTTGTATGAAAATGATGAAAATGATTCTTTGTATGGTAAATTTCACTCTTGTTATCATAATGAATAACCATCAGCTATTACACCTCATCACAGATATCATTTAGTTAATGATTCATCCACACTATCTGATTGCAAGCCTTTATAATGGAGATATACTTAGATTTAATAGTACCGAGGGAAGTTCTTTCATGTTTCTTAATCAACCAAACCCACACATTTCTTCTAAACAAAGAATGCTCCACCACTGGTTGATTTTATATTACCAACATCTGCATCCCAGTCAGCATTAAAAAATGTTGATATTTCATTATCTCTTCCAATAGAAATGTATAACTCATAATTGTGATTACCAAGAATGTACATCATGATTCTTTTAAATAACTCTATATGTTCTTACTTCAGAATACTTTGAAGGTAGGCCACTATGTGTGTTTCGAAGACGATATCCAGCTGTATTGTAGTCAATTACAGCATGCTTCCAATGATTCTATTGTACATGGTGGGATATATATAAGTTTCATGCTCATTCATTCCAAATTATGTTACAAATGAAATTTGAGTTGAAATTGGTTTTCAGTCATGTATATTGAATTTCTTTAGTAACTCTCTTTCATACCTTGCCTATAAAATAAAGTGTGATCCTTCTTTTATGTCACCAATATCCCCAAAAATTATGTGGGTTCACACATCATATCCATTTAAAATTCTAATTTCATATGATTTTAAATTTATTCCACTAAACTCTACCACATATTTTAAATTTGATTCTCTCTATATAAGCATCCATTCGGGAATACCAGGCATGTGGTACCTACTTTAGACCATAAAGGGAATTCATTAACCAAATAAATTTTCCATCATCATTTAAATAATTAATCCTACTGGTTTCTCAATGTATACTTATTTTTATAAGAATCAATTTAAGAATGTTATTTTCAAATATATCTAGTAAACACTGTATCCTCATTGAATTTCCATAGTAAGGAAAATCTTAATTGACTCCAGTCTTACCACTGGAGTAAAAGATTATTAAACATCAACTCCATAAACTATTTATTCATGTAAATCATATTCTTTGATTCATCCTAGAATATTTATAATACTTTTATTATTTTAGTATCTGAATTTTTCCTTTAACCACAAATCGTGATACCTGAAACTTCTTTTCCAATGACACGATCTTCAAGAAATTTCCAAAATTGTTGGGATAGAAAACAATTGAAATAATGATTCTAATAATCATATTTATAATTCTTCATTTTTCTCTCCCTCAAGGTAAATACTTCTTAATAGATCATAATTGTGGATCTCATCAATAATGGATTTTAGGACATTTCAAAATGGAGAAAATATTAGAATGGTTCTTTAACTTGTGATTGTCCACATTGGAAAACTTTTTCATCATCACATAGGATAATCTTATCCAACACTTCTTCTCCATGATACCCTAAATAAGATAAATACATGATGGTACCCTCTAAATACAAATATTCCAGAATATAAAATCTTTATTTTCATCAAAAAATGATCCTAAATTTTATGTTTATTTTAATATCGAATTGTGGTGTCAATCAATGATTGTGACTTCTTCATCTTGTGTATCAAGAATTGACAGCACCATATTCTTCTTAGGTATCCCCTAAGAACATAATTCACCTTCAATTATCTTCATTATAAGATCAAATACAACACAAATAATATTAATTGAATAATTTGGTTCCTCCATGATTCATCAATATGAACTGCATGGTTGAGATGATCTCTTCAACCATGTTTCTCCATTTGATCCAGTCATCATGGTTTCACATTGGAACTTATTTTCTAATTTATGTAGGGGTTTCAGGGATCTATTTACATATTCTTCTTATTTTTGTGGTGAATTATTGTTTTAAACATCCATCACAAACAATAAAATTTTACTCCTCTTAAGGACTGATTCTTTCTCCGGTATTAGGGTTAAAAATCATTTTTATATGTAACTAGATTTAATTAATATCTCCCAAAGAATATCTATAACATGTGATTTTCCTTTTTTAACTCTCATGAGATTTTCATTCATCATAAGGAATATTTTATTTTCCTTATTCACCAGCCTCATAATGTGCATCTTCAAGTTTCCTCATTCTCTCCAAATCTTCTAACTAAATAACTTACATGTCATTAAGAACTATTGCAAGAAGTTTTGATCTTACAGAAGGGTTTTTCTAAGTTTCATCCATTTTAGTAGTTCACTTGGATGGAAAAACCTTAAACTTCTTGTATTTAAAATCCAAATCCTTCTCATAATACATCTTTGATACCTTCTTGCGAGGATTTTTATTCACAGCATTCTTCTGATTTACTCCCATGGTTTCTTCTTCATTGGTAGCTAGATTTTGTGATATTCTTTTCTTATTATATTTGGATACATGTTGAGGTGGAAATGAACCAAAATTTTTACCACTACCATTTCATTCCTCACATACGTCTTTAAGAATTTCAAATATTAATGCAGTAAATAGATGTTTCTGGACCTATGGATGCTTCTTCTTCATATTTAGATTACAACCCCATGATATGCGCTTCCTATTTGGTTTTATATCTTAAGTATTGTACCAACAATTTAATGAAAAATGCCCAAATTTTTTGAAGCCCCAAAATTGACACACAAACATTTATCTCCTTATATCCATTATATAAGGTCATTGGGCATTCATAATGAATGTTGTAATATTGGTGGGTAACCTGATTCCCTAATCTTTTTCCTATCCACCCTAGACATGTTTATAGGTTTCTAATCTCTTTAATTCATCCATACTAGTTCATTATTCATCTTAGAACATTTAGGATTCATGATAATAGGTTTAGAGGAATTAACACAAGGTGGTTTGTGTGGAAACTATTTCTTATCAGTTTCTTGAGATATCTCATCAAAAGATGTCATGATCTTCTTATCAAATATTGTAGGTCTTGTAGCTTTAGAATACTCTATTTAGCATTGAGTAGTAATAATTTTTTTCCTTTTTTTGTATATCATTATATGTCTTTTCTATATTGTCAAAATGAGCTACCAAATAAAAATATTTCATATTGAGGATGATTTTATGATATTAATCCATAATCATCTTTTCTTCACAATAATCATTGATTTTGAAAACATATTCATCATGCACATTAACTATATTCTAAATCAAGGAGTCATGTTCCATGATCTTCTTGGATATTTCATCCAATTCTAAACCCTGGACATGAGTTCTATTTTTCAATATCTTTTCATGTTCATGGATATTTTATTTATGTGAATTTTTTAATCCCTCTTTCTCCTATACTTATTTGAGGTATTTTGAAGAACGTATTTAAATTTACTTATTTTATGCCACCATGGTTCCAACCTGTTTGGAGAGCATTAAACATTCATTAATATTTCCTCGCAATCCCATTTCCATAGAATCAACTACTCCTTCTAGTTGGGTGATCTCTACCTAAATATATTGAATGATTCTAAAAAATGTTAATATTTCTTATGGAATATCATGTAGATATTTTCCTAATATCTCAATTCCAAATTCATGTAAGGATGTAGATTGATTAACATAACCACTTGTTCTAGGATATTTATTTTTAGGAAAAAATTCAGAGGTGCTAATACATACCCCATGATCAATTCATAATTTTGACTCACATGAGGTAGAAGTGATTTGCTTTTAATTGGTGGAAACCTAACCAACCTATTATTCACACTCAAAGCTTGATATATCATCATTTTCCAAAAGTGGTGAAGAAATACATAGAACCATATATTTACATAAGATATACTTCTTCAACTATCTCCTCTCTTTATTTTTTTTGTTCATCATAGTGTTGGATGATATATAATTCTATTCAGAGATAACAAGTTCTTCAGAAAAAGTAATCTTTATTGTTAACACAAGAAAGAAACTCAAATCTTTAATAGAGAATAGATTTACTTTAGAGTATAAAATATACATGAACCTTCCTCTATTATACCACCAGTAGGTCATTAGATCACCATAAAAGGGGATCATGAATTAGGGTGTCAATTTTTTCTTTTAAACCAACGGTTCTTTTTCCCAAATTGGTAGGAACTTTTTAAAATTGAATAATGTGATAGTAAAGAATAAAACATTCACATGAAAAGAGGAAATATAAAAAAATTACATGGTTCTTCCCTAAGGGATAGTCCTAGGAGAATACTCCAATAGTGTTTCTATCATATATAAATCAACTAATCTTCACAAGTTGTGGAGTAAAAGAGTCCAGACACAGTCACTCCATGCCAATCATAATGCCATTAAAATATTTTATAGATAGATCATTGCATCACTTAGAACACTTTGGTCAACTCCCCATAGCTCACTACTTTGAGTTAAGTCTTACTATGTCTATCAACATGAATGTATCTTCAATAGATTTTCATTGAATGATTTTTATCTATCCAGTATGATACTCTTATTGCATCGATGTTCGGAGTTGATGCACTTAAAATCACAGAACAAATATGCCAGATATTTGCATCCTGTTAGAAGGTCAAAACATCACTTCTGTGGAACACGCCTTCTTGCATGCAAGTTTGGGATTGATCAATAAGATGACCCTCACAGAAACCTTATTTTTCATGAAACACTTTTTTTATCTCATCTACACCATAATATTCCCATGGTATTTAAAGACTAAAGGACCACTCTCCACACTAGATTTTATTTGTTCAAATATTTCATCCACAACCCTTTTAGAAAAACCAAGTAACATGATCTTTTTTGTAGAAGTTATATGTCATGAGTGGGTTCTGCCTCCTATTTATCGGTCTCGATACCTCGTTGCATAATATTTCGGTGTGTCTTCTGTTGTGCTCATAAGGTTAACTTCGACCATGTAAAACCCGTTTTGATGTCACATTGGGTGTGTAACACTCTTTCGCACAATATCATCTTTCAGACACTTTTTTCCCTTTCGATATTTTGATTTTATTATCCGAAAACAAGTCTTGCATGCATGTTTCCAAAACACCTTCACACTTGGGTACAAATTCCTTTTCCAAAAAAGAAATTCTCCATTCTCAAATATTTGGACCCAAGAATTTGGAATACCCTTGTAAACAACACCATCTTCAATACTGTAGTCATCTTGAACTATAAGATCTCAGTCATTGTAAACTCAGTGATATTCCATCTGAGGATTGACAAGAAACACAAAGCATACCCCATTTATAGCTATGAACAACATTGGTTCCAACACAATTTTCTCCTTTATATTTGGCAACACAATTATGTATTAACTCTTGTGACCTAAACATCTCACTTCTCCTATTTTTGAAATTATGTATTGTTATATCTTTTTATGTTGTTTATTTTTATCAATGTTTATTTCAAAATAATAATAAAAAATTCCATTCCTTAATAATAAATTTTTTTATCTTCCAACCCAAATTTAATTTTGATTCCCTTTATATATTTTTAGGAGATGTTAATAAAATGTCTTTTTAATGTAACTCATTTTTTAAAATTTTGGATCTTCAAAATTTTTAAAATGATTTTAAATGTGATATGTTACTACTACCTTTATTGAAATTGTAAAAAAAATTCAATTTTTTTTTTTCATCTTTCTACAGTTTTGACATTATCTTTGGAGGCTTAATTTATATTTAAATAATTTTTAATAAGTCGCACATTAAATATTCTTATGAAATAAGATTTTTTATTATTAATATATGGGTACCAAATTTATATTCACGAGGTTGCTTTTTTTATACCCTTTATAAATATTTTTAAACCCAATTTTATTTCCAAGGGTATATTATGATGTGATTAATGAAACAAAATTTCTTCCCAAGGGTTATTATGATATTTTAAATGATTGATTTTTTATTAAACACATGTATATGGATGAACACAGGCGAGTCTTATATATTCCTCCAATTCATTGGTTAATGTATTATTTATTAGGAGATAATATAGTTTGAGCCTTCTTTGATGTTCTCACAATCTAAAGTGTGCTCATTCTTGCATATGCTCAAAAACTATAGTTTCATCCATTAAGGATATTCTCCAAAAATAAATGGTGGGACTTATTTGATATGCTTAAAATACAATGATACCATATAATATGTTGGTTCCATGGTTTTATGAATATTATTATCACTATGTTATCCTCTCATGGGTCGTGATTATTGATTATTTTATCCACACTCATATGAATTATTTCAAATATTATTCCATGTCGCATTCAATAACTCATTTTTATAATATAAGCATTATTAGAAGTTATTTTATTATTCTTTTTATTATACCCATAACCTCATCTTATTCTCACATATCATCTTTGATTTTCATCACTTATATTTACCATTAAAAAGCTTCGGATCTCACTACTTTATCATGTCTCCAATAATCAGGTTATCGAGAAAGACAATATGTACGATGTTCTTAGATGTGTATATTATGTAAATATATTTTCAGAGATTTTGAAGACTTATTAGAGGAAAGAGGTTTCTTATATATTGAAGAAAATATCATATGATGAAAAATAAATATGATTCATATATGACGTTTCATATTAATTATCGAAGACACTAACTAAAAAAGGACATGGTAATGTTTTATTATTCGGTATTTACAAAAAGTAATGCAATACAGATGGCCTCATCTATGGGGAATCATAAAACATAGAAGTAGACATCACCTATCACTTCAGGATGATTAATATATCCATCAAAGGTAATATGTTTCAAAATGATATGGTGATATATTTTCCACATGTTGAGTCATATATTGTTTATATATTCTTCTTTTATTTAATAGGTAACCTCATAATGAGAGGTAGTTGTGGGCCAAGAACGTTGTCATCACATCCCCTCCATCCAACTCTTTCCGCATATCTATTGTAATTTTCATAATTCTAATAGGTTTCTTCCACAACGTGGTTTGGTTATAATCATATTTTTCCAATAGATAAGGATGTTTGACATTTTCGATATAAAGATAATGTTAGCAATCCCCAAGTATCCATTTACCATGATAAAGTATTATTAGATTTATATGGGTATCTATTTGTAGATGACCCTAAATTTTCAATTACCTCTCTATAAAAAGGCTCTTTGAAAATGTGGGCTAACATTACTGGTTTGGATATCAATATAGGTAGTATTTCCAATGTGTACATTTGGAGAGGAATCTATACGATACATATCTATTTTAGCAAGTGGGGGAATTCTATAGTTAATATCACGTCCTCGTGCTTAGGAGGACTTGAAACATCCTTGGGCTATATTTGATACGAATTTTTTCCTTAGTAATAATATAATTTCAAAGGGTAGGAATATCAACTAACATGAGTCAAATATGATATTCATAGTGATTGTTCACTTTAGGCTCTCCTTGTCAAGATTATGGGGTCATGTGCGGTTTGTGGGAAACATTATGAATTGTAACCCTCCAAGACAGTTCTAGAGTCTCTATAATAATATGATGATAAAGCTATATAATATTTACAGTGATACAAATCCAATTTAAGATAAATTCTTGAATGTTTTTGAATGTTTTTTTATCTATAGGAAGAGGTATGAGGTTTCCTTAAAGGGATTTACCAAATATGTTGATGATCCTCAACTGTGACAGTGATATGCAGTCTGTCCTGATCACTATTGATCTTCATACTATAAAGAAGATCCTCTAAAATGGGATAAATAATATTTAAAAACTCAATATTTTAGGTTAAAAATATTTCGATGTTCAATTGTTTTCTCCATTCACAATAGACATCTTCAAACAAACTAGAACATAATAATAAAATATGTATATATTTTTATGATTGTTATAACCTATAGGTTCGTTTGTAAGGTATGAGTAAGTGTAACAATATTATAGAAGATATATAGAAAATTTTTCTTTAATAAAGAAGTAGTTATTAATTATTTTTAAGAGGAACCTTCCTTTTAAATTAGTTAATATGAAATTAAAGAATATGTTTATATTAAAACTGATTTATGTGAACAATAAATTTTATTAAGAAACAATTAAGTAAATTTAAATTATTTTAGTTAGATTTATATAACATTTAATTAATAAAAATAAATAACTTTTATAATAATGGGGGTTATTACATTATGAATGATTATATATTCATTTTATAAAATTATTTTCTAAAAAAATTGAGTTATATCATTTTTTGTAATATTAAAATTAATTTATGCCAATTTAACAAATTTTATTTGATATTATAAAAATAAATTTTAAAATTTTTAATTAGAATTAATAAGAAGATAATTTTTTTAATTTTCCCAAAATTTTTGATTACTTAGTAAATAATGAAAAATAAAATTTCTTGTAAAAGATTCATTTATATTTTTTAAATCATGTAATTTAAAATTTCTATTCTATCTTTAATTTTATTTTAATGTAACATATGACCAATTTGATTAAAAATAATCAAATTATTTTCATATGAATTGGAATTATATTTTATTTTTTTGTATCTTCTTTTTTTTCATGAAAGCACATTTTTCTAAAAATTATTTTCAATTGTGTTTTTTCAACTTATAGTGATATTAATTTATTCAACTATTACTAATTTAATCATGAAAAATGAATTTCATATTTTGAATCTGAAGGATTTTTTTTAAAAAATTGGTTAATTTTATTTCTATTCATATTGAATATTGACCATGGTAAAAGTTTATCACTATGGTAATGGGTTCAATGGTCAAATAAGGATAAAACTATGGGTAAGGATTACCAATCAATCCAAAAATTTCTATTATTTATTTTTTTGGTGTATGATGACGATAACCAATATATCACAAACAATATGTCATATTTCGTCCAATTTACTTTGATTACAATACTATATAATATTTATGTAAATAATATTTAACAAATGTCACTCACTATCACTTATTATGTTATAGTAATACAGATATAGATGAAACAGATGTATGAATGAATATAGACGATATAATTTCTAGATAATAAAATATTTAATTTATTTTGATTTATTTTTAATTTTATTTATGGTATAATTACCTAAATCATTTACACAATTCCAACGTCACTCTTGTGAATGTAGTATAAATATAAAGTAAATGATTTTAAAAATATTAAAAGTTATATTACAAGAAATAATTTGGGTAGTAATATGAATTTTGTTAATAAATATTCATTTATTTTTTAAGGTGTTTATATTCAAATTATATTGTTATCCTCATGCATTTAATGTCAAATTTTGTGAATATTCATGAAAATCACTTTAAATGGTATTTAACGCATAAATATTATTTTTAATTTTTTATAAAATCATAAAAATCCTATAAAAACAAAATTGTTTGAGAAATTTTATTGTATATCATTAATGGTCCATATATTTTCTACATGAAATTTTTTAAATTACATTATTGACCCTTAGAATTAGAATATATGTTACCATTGTTATGGTTAAAAAAGTTATTGAGGGGGTTCAACCAAATGATATGGTATAAAAAGACACATAGAACTAGTCTAAACATTATTGGTTGAATTTATTTCTTTTTTATCTGACTTTTTTTTCCTATATGGATCTTTTTTTTCCATTTATCATTTGTTAGGCACATATTATATATTAATATTCCATGTATTTTTATGACCGCCTCCCACCTCTTGTATAAAATGGAACATTCTCTACTATATTAATCACACAAAATTAACCATTCATCTCAAACAATATATATTGAAATCTGTTTAGAACAATCCTTCAAATATCCTAGAGTTTCTATACTCATCCAAAATTGAACATAGAAATCATAACATGTAATCCAAATTAGTTTTTCTAAAGAAGAGCTATAACTCCTCGCAGAGTGTTTTCATGTTAATTTTTTATTCACCACCATAAAATATTCTATAACCATCATAGTATTATGAAATAATTATTTTAACTCTAATTAAATTTTCTATATTTTTTTGTATACTATAATTTCTATTATCTTTTTTTATCCTATGTGAACTAAAAACGTCATTTATGTGTATGTGTAGACTACCACCTCCACGAAGTAATGTGTTTCATTTCTAATCACCACCTTAGAAGGTCAGTAAATATGATGTATCTTAGAAATATATATAATATTAATTACATAATTATGATTTTGGATTGATAATATATTACCGACCTTCATACCCTACCATCCGTTTGAAAATGATAATGTCGGCCATGTATAATAATGGACAACCTCCACTAGGAAGCGAGCTAATTTTTTTTCATGTTTGAATTTCAAGAATGTTTATAAAATTGAATATGATATATAAAATTTATAATTTATTTGTGATTTAAATTATAGATATGATTGATTAATAACACATTTTACCTTTTTCAACCTGGTAAAGTTGTTCAAGGATTATGAACCGAACATCCTAAAAAATATATCACAATAACTTAATCGATTTAGTTACTATATAATACATCATAATAAATGAGATAAGTGGTATTATGATAATTTAATAAAACTAAAAAATCATAATAAAATAATTGATTATTATAATTTTATAATATAAGAATTAGGGAATGTATTTGGTGAGTCACACTTGAGGTAAGATATTTCCCATCATAATTTCCTTTCATTGAGACTTGTTCAATTTTCAAGAAATGTTTTCTTTATTTCATGTATAAAAGTCCATTTTTATGTACATTATAATTCATAAAAATAAATTAAATTTTTTAAAAAATAAATTTCATATTATTTCCTTCAATTTTATTTTTATTAAAATGTTATTATAGTGGTAAGGTATTTATCTTTAAAACCTTATTTCAAAGTATTCCTTTCAAATAGTTTTCCTAAATGTTCATTTAATACTAAATATTTTCAATAATTTACATATTTATGATTAATATATTTTAAAAGTTCATTTTAATCTACTTTTTTACTTTCTTTTCATGGGTTTAAAATGAACCTTTACTACATTTTCCATATGTATCACTTTTAACAATTTTTACAAATGTGTGATAAGATTTTTTTTAAATAAATGTAGAATGAATTTTTTTCCTAAAAAAATTTTATTTATTCATTATCAATATTACTATAAAATTTTCCATGGTTTTACAAAATGATAATTCTCCTGTTATTATTTAAATTTTTAGTTTTGAATCTTTTTCAAAAGAAAAGGATATTTCTTCTCATTTTTATGATATAAATAAAAATGGTTTTTTTTGGGATGAAATTAAAATTTTAAAAAATTTATAATCAAAAGAGAAATTTGATAAATTATTTGATTTTAAAAAATTATACATAGGAATTATATATGAATGTGGTAATTGGGAGTGAACCCAAACACTTATATGTATATGTTCCTCTTTTGAAATGTGGTTTTGTTAAATCCATCAAATGAATTAAGTGAATCTACATAGTTAATTTATGTAACATTCCCCTTAGAGATTTTTAATAAAGTTAACTACTCATGTAATTTTATGTAGTAACCTCATGTAAGTTTATACAAGGATAATGTTTATGGGGTTAATTTGAAATAATTCACTAATATGATGTGATAGAGTAAACTTATATCAGTTTTTTTCAATATAATGATTTAATTATCCTGTTATGTATGTAAAAAATGAATGTATGACTCCCTAAGTTTCATACATGATTTATCTATACTTGAAAATAGGATTTCATAGAGGTATTTTAATTTTAAAAGGTAAAAAATTAATTTATGATTTAATGTAAATTTTATGATCTTTTCATTTTGAGAGATTTGATTTCATCTCAATGCTTTCTTTAATTAAGATTTTTCTTTAATTACTTCATGGACACTATTTTACAAAAACATTAGAAATTAAATAGTATTTTATCATTAGATAAATTAGTTTTTTAGGAAAAGTGTTCAGTAAGTAAAAAATGACGACTTCCTTGTGGGTTTTCATGAATTTTAAATGGATAAATGAGGTTCTTTTATTTTTATGCCCCTTTCTAATATTTTTATATCGATAACATGTTTTAAAAAAAACAATCATATATCCTATGTATGAGTAAACATTATTATGAATTCTCAATCTGAATAAAGTATATTGACATTGAAGGAAGCTACTTTTTCATGAATTAACCAGTAATGTGAACATAAGAATATTATTTTTATGGGAGTAATGGGTATTAAGTGGAAGTGTACACTTTATGTTTTTATGTAAGATTTTTTCCTAATTCATTAAAACTCTAAATCGAAAAATAATTGAAATGTAAGAAAGTTAAAACTTTGGATAAATTTTTTTTATAGTTTTTCTAATTTACATAGAATTATATTTTGTATCATATTAATTTTTTAGGCAACTGTTGAGGTTAGGGAATATGAATATATTTTAAGAGTTTTAGATTCACTCATTAGTAAATAAGTCTATGTTTTGTGAGAAAATTAAATTTATAAACACCCCTTTCGATGTTTTTTATAGAATATTAAATATGTTTAAGGATATTTTGGGATACTTATATCATAATAAAACCCATGGTATTATATGGTGTTTTATTGAGAATTTTATTTCAGTAATTATTTGTTTTATATTTTGTTGGAATAAGTTAAAAGATATCGATAACCTTTACAGTTAAGAATATCTTTGATGTTGAAGGAAATATTCTTAGCTGGGATAAAATGGTTATTATGTTTTACTAATATATGAATTATTATTTAGATAACCAAGGGATTGAGAATTTATTAAGTGAGTGAGTAATTAAATTTATTTTTTTTAATTAGTTCACTATATTGGGAACAATATATGATTGATATAATTGGAAATATTGTTGTATATGAATAGATTTTATATGAGAAATAAATATTAATTATATTTTATAAGAATATATTATTTAATTATGGTGTTATGATGACATATGTTATTTATGGATAATATTAGTATTTTTTGTCATTATATGATTAAGACATTTAAATGTTTGTTATGTGACTTCAAGAGTGGTTGATGTTATTTGTAGATATATTTTATGTTTATCCTGGAATAGTATGTGATCAAATCATTCTAATAATTCATATTTAGTTTTGGTCAAGAATATTTTGAATAGTTTTAATTAAATTTATTTATTTGTGGATTTATGTAGATTTTTTTGTGTTATTGTAGAGGATTTTGGAAGTAAAGTATTATTTATTCATATTGGGTAGTATCATAACTTATCCTACCCAGTTTCAGTTTTGGTTAATGGATACAAAAAAGAGGGATAATTATTCATTTTTTTATGGATCATGTGATTCACTGAAATTAATTTTTAGTGATTTGGGAAAGAAATTCACCTAAAATATTCATCACATATAATAACAAATGAGAAATTGGAGGAAATTGTTCAAATATCAAAAAAGGATGAAGTTTCACTACTTAATTGTAATGAAATAAAGTGTTTACTGTTTCATAAAATATCTATCTTAGTGGTAAAATAATTTCTCAAATATATTTATTAATAAATTAAATGATTAACTAAACTATAAAAGTACACTTTTATAACTCATCTATAAGTATGAGCCTTATAGAGGTGAATTCATTTATGAAA
The DNA here is from genome assembly GCA_963277665.1 of Viscum album. Classification (NCBI taxonomy): domain Eukaryota; kingdom Viridiplantae; phylum Streptophyta; class Magnoliopsida; order Santalales; family Viscaceae; genus Viscum; species Viscum album. The sequence continues at coordinate 1,151,072,233 of OY728148.1, forward strand.
TAATTTGATTCCTGGTGATGAATTAGAATTGGATGTTTATAATCAAGTCCATATCTGGTTTTTTTCAATGTTATGATAAATTTTTTTTATGTAATAAAATTGAAATTGGGATGATATAATTTCCTTATGGGTGGAATGTAATAAGCTATTACTTTAGTTTTAAAACAATATCATATTAAATTTCATGCACCACACACAATTATGAGTGAAAAAAAATTGTGATATAAAACTTAAATATTTTTATTTAAATACAATAGTTTTCACTTGGCTATTGGTTTGGTCGGAATGAATAATAGTAATCATTTTATGAAAAATAAATTGAATTTTTTTATTAATACAAGTGAATTAATAAATTTTTATTGAATAATAACTTGGATTTTAAATAAGATCACCTAATATTAAAAAAAATATTTTTCAAAAATTTGATTTAAAAGGAAAATATTTTTTAATAAAAGTAAATTAAGTATATATAAATTATTTTGGTAATATTTATTGATAATTTATTTAATAAAATAAATCATCCATAATTTTATTGTGGTTTCTAAATTAGAAATGAGAAAACATTAATTTTATAAGTATATTTTCTTCAAAAAAGTTTTTTCAATTGATAAATGGATATTATGATTAATATATAAAAATTTTATAATTTAAAATTGATAAAATAAATATTATTTTTGAACTCAAGATGATACAATAATATTAGGATAACTTTTTTCTATTCTTATAAAAATGACAATTTTTGTGAAAATAGATTAAACTGATGATTTTTGAAAAACACTCATTCCCTTTCAATAAATCATATAATGAAAAAATATCATTATATTGTGAATTTTATTTAAAATCGACATAATGTAAAATTTATTCAATATAAAATTATTCATTCTGTATGAATCATCATTATATTTTTCTTTGGTATAAATTTATTTTTACCCCTAAAGACATATCTTCCTAAAATCATTTTTTAATTATGCATTGAGAAAATATAGTGAAATTAATTTCTAAACCATATAGAAGCCAAATATCCAAAATTTGATTTTATATTTGTAATTATATGGTTTGAATCTAATAATATAGTTAATTTAGTTTTTATTATTAATTAATAGTAACCATAGTAAAATATTATCAACATGATAAAGGGTAAAATGGGTAAAATGGGATTAAAACTATTTGATAAGTTAGAAAAATGAATAAAAAACATTCCTTTAATTCATTTTATGATTTTATTTCTATCAAAAAAATTATATATTATAAATTATTACATTTTTTACCAGAATTTTATTACAACCATTTTATTATTATATTTAAACAATAATTATGCAATGCCAATCTCTCTAAATTTTAATGTTTTCATGATATTTATAGACAAAAAAATTATATATAAACAAATATAGATGATATTTTTTTAAATAAAAAATATACTAATTATAGTACATTATATTTATTTTTAGTGATGGTATAATGACCTAAACCATTTACAAAACGCCAATTAATTGCTTGAGAAAGAAATATAAAAATCGAGTAAATGATATTAAAAAAAATTAACAGTGATATAATTTGAATTAATTATGAGGAAAAAATATATATTAATAATTATAAGCTTTAATTTTTTGTAAAAGTGTTTATATTTAAATTATATGTTTTTTCTTGATTTCGTTAAGGTCATATATTTTTTGAATTGTCCTAGAAATGAATTTAAATGGTATTTAATGTTTTGAAATTATATGTAAATGAATAAAAAATTCAAAAATCACATATAAACTCAATAAAAAGAAATATTTATTATATCATTTATTTTCCACGTATGTGTCACTTTGAAATTTAAAAATTAATATATTGACCCTTAGAAACTGATATTTTGATACAATGATAATGTTTGAAAGGGTTAATGAGGGGATTAAAATAAAATATATGGTTTAAAATGACACATAGAACAATATAGACATAATTAGATTTATTTATTTTGACATTAAACTTCTTATAATTTAATATATATATCTCTAAAGTAATTTTACTTCAGATACATGCATACTATATTATAATATTTCATATATTTACTTAATTGTCTCTCACCACACTTATAAAATGAAACCTCCTCCTATTTATTACTCACACATCATGGGAAATTTATAATAAAAAATATCCACCCAAATCTATTACCACCCATACTCCCCATTTCCTAAATTTTCTAATCTGAACAAATTAAAAATCTATAAGTCTTACAGTGTAGCTCAAATGTGGTTTTTCAAAGAAGATGCATAACTCCACATAAGATTTTTTCATGTCTTCTTATTCTTACACCTCCAAATAATAGTATATAACCTTGATGATATGATAAAATATGTATATTAAATATGCAAAAATGTTATTATTTTGGTATAATAACCCTTTTCAATCACATTTTCCATCCCATGGGAAATGAAAACACTACTCATGCATAAGTGTCGACTACAACCTCCACGAAGCGATGTGTTCTGTTTTTAAATAAAAATTCAAAAATCTAGTTTTTATGATAGATTTAGTAATATATATGATCTTCATGACATAATTTTTATTTTATAAATATGATATATTTCTAAACTTCTTACCCTTCTATTCTACGGAAAATGAAAACGTCACTCATGCATATGTGAGATTCAATTCTACCACGAAGCGATGTTAATTTTTTTTACATGTACTAGTTTCATGAATGATTATTAAATTAGGTTTATTGTACACACAGGAATATAATTTCATTATTAATATTCTTATGATGGTGGAATAGTGACCCCATTAACGTTGTTCTACCTACCAAAGTTTTTTTGGTATTTTATACCAAACTCCCCACATGAACATAATAGATATAGTAACTATTTAATATATAAAGTTATAATGATAAGGAAAATGTATTAAATGGTTATTTCAAAAGAAAAAAAATTATATAATTTTATTTTATAGAATCTAATGAATGTATGTGGAAATTCAGAATCAAGTTAAGGGATTTCTTATGACAAATTTATTTCTTATCAAATTATGAATTTTCACCACATATATTCTTACTATGGTGTAAAAAAATTATATTGAGTTATTATATAATTTATTGAATGAGGTTAAAGTTTCTTAAAACACATTTAAATTTCCCTACTTCAGTGTTCTTTTAATTTATAAGTTTCCAAGTGGGTAAGGAAATTTTCTTTAAATATTTGTTTTACATTTTTCCTTTGAAATATTCTTCCTCCATTTACATGTTCTTATATTTGTTTTCAATATTATTCTTTTATATTCTTAAAAATTTGTAATATTTCACTTTCAACTTCTTTTTAATTTCTTTACAAAGGCAAAAAATGTATATTTTTTTCATTTTTCATATAGGTCAACTTTGGATCTTTTTAGTAAAGTGGCGAAAATTGTTTTTCATTGAATGTCGATTGAATGATTTTTCCTACCACTATTTCCTTTATTCATTATCTATCTTACTCTAAAACTTTCCATGGTTTTTTTAAATAAGGTTCTTCTCTTATATTTCAGATAATGTTTTTTGTTTTAAAAAAAATTTAAAATAAAATTATATTTATACTAATTTTTATAGGACCAATGGAAATGTTATTTTATGGGATGAAATTCCAATTTTATGGTATTTTAAACAAATATAAAAGTTATATAATTAATTTATTCTAAAACATGACAATATGGAATTATTAATTAATATAAGAATAGGTAGTGAACCCTAACCATATTGGGACTATGCCAATTATTTTAGGGGTGGATCTTTTAACACCCTTCAATAAATTAAATAAAGCTATAAATTTAGCTAATGAAAGTTACTCCTAACAAAATGTGGACTGAGTTAATTAATATTAACAAGTAATGGAATAAACTAATATAAGGTAATCCAAAGAGAATATGTATGGTAATGACTTGAAATAAGATACTCCTATGAAGGTATAGAGTTAAAATATATATATATATATAACTTCTAATAGATTGTTGGAATCATCCTCTTAGTTGATTCTAGGATGAATTTTTGATCATCCAAATTTCATACATGTTTTCTATATCATTTAAATATGTTTTTCATGTGAAAAAATTAATTTCCAAAGATAAAAAATTATTTTATAATTTAAAGGAATTTTTATGACCATCTAAATGTGACATGTATTTATTTATCGTAAAGCCTTCATTAATTACGATTTTACCTTTATGTTTTCTTCCAATGTTTTAAATAAAAACATTTAGCTTTTACTTTTATTTCATGACTAGGTGTATTATTATTTTGAGATTAATATTTTCTTATTTAAAAAAGATAACATCCTTGGGGGTTTTCATGAATTTAAAATATATTAATTGGTTTCCTTTCTTTGACATCCCTTATTGATATTTATTTCTCATGCTTTTTTTCAAATATAATTTTAATGGCCTATGGATGAGAATGAGTTGTTTTGAAATCATTCTCGGAATAAAGGAAATTGTACATGAACAAACCAATTGTATCATGGACCAAATAGGACTATGAACATAAGAATTATCTTTTTTCAAAAATATTGGGAATTTTGTTTTATTTTCCTAAATATTTAGTGAGGGTTTTATATTAAGTAGTTTTTCATAATTCGATAAAACTATAAATTGAAAAGTTATTTTAAATTTATGAAATAGAAACCCTTATAATAAATCATGTAATTATGGGTCTTTATGAAATGGGTTTTTATAAAATATATTCACCCTCTTGTATCTCCTCTATAGTGTTTTGATATGCTCTTTAATCAAAAGGAAGAAGAAGATGTTCCTAAATCTGGTTGGCCATCAAAATGTGATATCGATTATATCCAACTACCTTAACAAAATAATATTGTGAAATTTTTGGAATAATAGTAGGGATATAATTCTAACCTTTATATGACTTTGGAATATGTAATTTTCTCAGTGATATATCTACTATAGGGTTATGTTCTTATATTGAGGTTAATGTTAGATTATATTGATGAAAACCATTTTGAATGAGGATATAATCCTGATCATGGGCCTTGTAATTTTCCAAAATGTGCATTTGATTCCCTTTAATGGGACAAAAAATATATTCATGTTCTTAAATAGCTATTTTAATACAAGAATAAGATACCACCACGATGCGAATAGGAATATGCTCATATCTTTTTGGAATTTCATAATATAAAAATGGATCTTCTCTATAGATACTATAATATTGTAGTAGTTCTAAAGAGTTTGAATGGGGATATATTTCTACCCTTATTATGTTTCCAAGATATGCTGATAAATGTCTTCGATCAAAATTTTCATATATACCTACTCATATCCAGCTTCTAATACTAGAGTATACATATTGTATTGACACAAGGGAATAGGAATATAGGTTTCCCCCTAAATTTTCACTATACCTAGTAATGTTGCTTCATTAGGAACAATGATATGAGATGACACTAGGGGTTCCTTCATGATATATGGATGGGATTCATCTGTGGGGACTTAAATATTTATTACATACCAACTAGTAGATGCAGTATTCTGAGTAGATTTCAAGAAGGGAATGGTTGTATAGACCCATACCTTGGTTGTTGCATAATATTCCCAATGATGAGACTTTTGGTGTGTCTTGGCATAAGTATTTGGGTTAGAGGCTTGGAAAATGATCCCCTAACATGACTTATGAAGAGTAAGAGTAGTGTGATGCTGGTAGTTTTGGATGGAAGGGGGATCCCTGGCTTACACCTCATGAGTATTGGATTAATAAAGGGTACTATTATATCCCATTTATAAGGGAGGTATGCATTTTCACATTTTGGGAAAATGATCAAAATTTTCTTAGAGGTTAAAATGGGTGCCACTTATATTACCGCTTGATACCTTTGAGGAGTTAGGTTGTTGAGATTTATAATATATAAAATCTCCCAACCATCCTCTATGAATATGATAGTATCATTATGATTGTACTCCATAAATAGAATGTCAAAAACCTATCATAGTATATTCTGAGTTTTTAACAATCCAATCTCACAATATTATTCTATTTTTTTTACAGTATATGTCTATAAACGGTCATTTGGTGATGATTCTATTATTTCTGATTTAATTAATATAAAGGTTATTTCATAAATTAACCAATAACCATAAATAAGAACACCCATCAGTGCGGCAACAGAAATAATGAATTAAATGTATATAATACCCAAATGTAATGTTAGTAAATTACAATCATCAATTTTTTAGATTATAATTTTCAATTCAGGTTCACCATTTTTGTTTTGATCAAGTATTCCCTCTATATGTATTTTTAACATTTTATGTTCTTACATTACAAATAAATGTGGTCATAAATACATATTAGTGGATATATTAAAGCACATTGGATTGTGAGGATGAGAGTTCAATCACATATGTCCCTTTTTTGGGGAACTATAGCCTAATCTAAGACTTTCTTATAAATTTTTGATAATTTCATTAGTCTTACCTATTAATTTCAATAATTCTATTTTGTTCCCTCATGAATAATGGTTGGTTTAATATGGGAATGAATGAGTGATAACACATGCCTATATATTAAATGTTTTCCTTATCATCCCTTACTATGTGAAGGTTTGATATTTTTTATTAATGTGTCTTTATCAAGCACTGTAGAATCTAATTTCAAATAGTGTAATTGCTCTTGTTTAATATTGTGACCAGACTTGTTAAATAATATACTTATATATCCCTATTAAGGGTATCAAAACCCACATAGTTCGGTTCCACATAATGGGGAATATCATATCTTTTAATGATGTGTGAAAAGAGAAAATTATAAAAAATTTAAAGTAATGTCAAATGGAATTTCTAGGTTGTAGGCACTCAAATATGGATGTTGTCAGACTCCAACATGAGTGGACCTTTCTAGTTTAAATCCTAAGGGGTATAACCAAAAAATAATGAGTGGTAAGGATAATAAAAACATAGAATACTAAAAATAAGTATGATTTCAATAGGGATATATCCTAATAAAGGAGATATGATAATACCTATATGGAATATGTTCTATTGATTAAGGGAATAAATTTATCAGGGATATTACTTAAAAAGGATAGTTTTTAGGGAATATAGCCCTCGTTTGAAGATTTTATGGTTCGAAGAAAAAATTTCAGTTCAAATAGGGGAATAATATCATGGGGGATATGGTCCGATAAAGTAATATAATTTTTCATTAAGAATATCCATTTGGAGGAACCTATAATGGAACAAAGATATGGGAATATTAGATTTTGGCCTTGAATAATATTCTTCATATTTTATTAGAGATAAGAATCATATCCTTCATTTTTTGAGTGGCATAATATTAGGTTATATGTAAGGATTTTACCATTTAGTGTAATTTCATGAATTACGGTGTCAGTTATATAGTTTAACATCATGTTTTGGGGATGTAGGTTGACCAGTGTCAGACTATTTGTAGGGAAATATGTTTTGTGAAAGTTAAAACAAAATATAATTGAGAGGGGTTATTAATATGATGTGTCCCTAATATGATTCATTGGTAACATACACCATTTAAATAATGTATCAGGGGGAAGTATGAATTATTAATAAAGGTAATAGTTAGTTAGGGAATATAAATAAAATGTAGTCTATAGTGAATATATTATAATTATGATAATTGTGTAATCAAGTCATTTTTCTAACACCACATAGGTCTTGATATATGTGAGAAACATTTGATCGTGTAATATCAAGAACATTTTACAATAACATTTTAAAGCAACATAGACCTAAAGAGGAATCCTAGCCTTCTGTCTTCCTATCTACTGACAGGTTGGGTGAGATAAGAAATAAGGGGAATTATGGAACCCTATAATAAAGGTTTTGGTTTATTCAATAAAGGATACACTACTCAAACTTCTTTTATGGATGGTGAAAGAAAACCCATCATAAATCTATGATAGACCACTCTAGGATTCCACTAATAGGGATCAATGTTATTAAGGTAATCCATGATCATGAGTCCCCCACAAGAAGTACCCATCTATGAGAATAGTTCTAGAGACTACTTTTATAAATGGAATTTATAGTTGTAGGGTTTCATGTTGCTTCATAGGCCTTGTTCAAGTATATATGGTGGGCTTATAGGAGGTCATGTCATTGGTAGAGCCAATTATGAGAATTGTGTGAAGGAATTATCATCCACTAAATCCAAATTATTAACGATTATTTAGTATATGAATATAAGAGGGTAGATTTCATTAATAAAGGTCTTGGGGAGGGTTTTTCCTAATTGATACTAGGTCGAGTGGAAATATTCTCCCAATAGATACAAGGGATAGAAAATTGTTTATCACATGTGAGTAAAGATAAGATACTTTTCTCAAGTGATAATTGGGTGAAGTGGTTCCCAACTGGTACTAGGGAGAGATGATACCCTGGGTAAGAGAACATGGTTGAAATTTCTCCCCAATTATGGGGGGCTAAATAGATACTTTTAGATGGATGTGACAATGTGTGTGATCCATTATGGGGTTTTCCCCGGTGTTATCATTCTAGGGAAGAAGTTTTTCTTAAAAAGGGTTCCTAGTATTTAAAAACCACAGGGAAGTAAATTACATTCTATTTGGTATATTTTCCCGTTTTAGGACTAAATAATCAACCTGAAGGGATTTGGGTACTTTAGTATATGACTTGAGTTCAATCCTTGGGTATAATACCTTTTCGAGTAGATATTTGAGTTGTGCCTTAATATTCTAGAAGGTGAAAATGAGATTTCCAAGGGTTTTATTTTTAGGTAAATCCAGAACCCTATGTTATAGTAGCTTCACACATTAGTTGTTTTCACAATTGATCACTTATCAGTTACAATTGGATATACATGTGATGTATGTGCTTTTGACTTGGGCACACATATTAGGTGAGCTCCAGGGTTCTTGGGGAACATATTGTGACTTTCCCTTGAGACTGTTCTTCTATATATTTCGAGTATCCCTCATTCAATTTATTTTCCCTTCACCAAAATTTGAATGAGAAAAGGGATATTATTATAATTTTTTTTGTTATCGTATATTAAAAAAACACACACAAATTTAGATAAAAATATTGGTAATAATATTTTACCTATTATTTATTTTGATATTATTACTGCTAGATTATGATTTATCCCCTTCCCATGAATATAGAAACTTGAGGAAGGTGGTTACAACTTCATACATAAATAACTAGCTAGTGAAAGTCATTCTGTGAGAGTTTGTTTCCCATTAAAATTGTTAATTTTCTCCTTCTCATGGACAACCTTGGTAGTCAATGGTAAAACATTATGTTCCCTAGGATATTTATGTATAAATGGTATGAAAAACATATGATGAAAAATGTCCTATATTATATATAGGGTTACATCAAAACATATTTTATGTGGTAAAATATTTATAAAATTATGATGGTAGTAGTTAACATGAACTAGATGTTTTCTTCATTGGAATACATTTATTGAGAATTCTTCATGATTGATGAGAGAATTGTTATGGTGAAATATGATTATATATAGGCATGGAAATTACTCTAAGATTAGGATGGATTTATAGATTTGGTCGATTTACATAATTATGTATACAATTAGTATGTTTTACTCAAAATAAAATTTCATTGGTCTATGTGGAATGAATATATATGGTATAAATACTCACCCCCTATATAAAAACATATATAAACTTCATATTATGATATTAAAGGTATTTTGTAGCAGAGGTTCTATTTTTTTAAGTTTAGTTGTCGTTATTGCTAGTTATTTATGGTTTAAACCATTTTTTATATGTAGAATGAAGAAGTGTAGGAATTACTATATACTCTTACCTTAGGTTTTCTATTGTATTGGGGGGGGGGGATTTTCATTATTCCTTTGAATTTTTTATTTAATGTTTTATATTCAAGGACACTATGTCACTTATATTATCATTCAATTAAGTATTATACTTGTTGGAATTTTTCTTCAGATTGAAAAATATGGTGGATCATTTGTTTCATATTTCTTGGATCAAATTCCTCTCAACATTTTATCCAAACTCATAATGTTAGTGGAAAACACATTTACTATTGTAGGAACCTATCTTATTCAAGGACTTACCCAAAGAATGGAATCAATGGGGATGGGTTGTGTCAAAATTTAAATACTAAGTGTGAGTACTCATATGTATTAATAAAAAATAATATATAAGGTGTGATTATTTTTTTCAAATTAAATTAAAACAATTATTTCACAGATTAAATTGTTTATGATAAACCATTTTCACTTATCGTAGATATATGCATTTTTTTATGGATTGTTTCACTATTTTTATAGGACAAAATGTTTTAATTAAAATTTTATTTTTAAAGAACTAATAAAAATATCATTTTATTTTGGTCGGTATACGGGAATATTTTCATTTAATAACTGTTTATTATTAGAATAAACTATTATGAATAATAATTTTTTTTTGAAATATTTACTATATATAGGTTTAAGTTTTATGTATATTTATTTTCATATAAATACATTTAAATTTATATATCAAAAAAAATATCATAGTTGGTATCTCGCACCATTCAATCATAATAATAAATAAGCTTGTATATTATAATTTTTTCTATTGAATGTATAAATTTCCTAAGGATTCTCAATCATTTACTAATTTTTTAATTTATAGTCATTTTAATAATTTACAAATAATAACTTATTTAACTTTAACCATTAATTTAAATAAAATTTTAGAATGTTTTTATATTTTATACCCTAGTAATCAAAAAGTTGTTATACTAATTCGGTCGTATTAAATTTGTTTATTCGAATAAAAAGATCATAAATTATATAGATAATAATAACATAAGACAAATAATGTTAAATACGTATTAATTTTTTGGGAGAACCATTTAAACTAAATATTATTAATATATGAGATAATAATATTCCATTAAATTTTTATACCAGTCAATATAGAACATATTCCATAATTTAGGTCAAAGTAATTTGGAGAAACCCTAACAACCCATGTCTCACCAAATATAACATTGATACAACATATTTTGAATAATTATATAATCAATAATAATTAAATTCATCCCATTGAGAATTTAAATTTGATGGATTTTACTTAATATTAAACAAATCATTTCTAAACCAATAATAATAAAATAATTTTTCTAATAAACCAAATTTTTTGTCCCATAGAAAACCATTATAAAAGAATCATTGAAAGAAACCACCAAAACAAATTTTTTCATAATATTTAAACATCCATTTTAATTTAATAAAACAAAAATGAAGATCATAATTTTATCTCTAAAAAATATTTTCCTCCTTCCTAACACATGTTTATTGAAAATATTTAAGGAAAAAAATATACCCCCTCTAAGATTAATCTATGACTATTATGGATCTACCAATCCTTCAGAAGAATTTATCTCTCTCACACACTCTTGTGAAACATTATATTTCATGATAAGATTGAAATATTTTTCTAGTTCAATGAGTATCATAGCGATCAAATAATATACAATTTTAAATCAATATATTAATCATGAACTAGTTTATATTCGCATTTAATAGCAGGCCTGGAATATTTAAAATTGTCATTAATGTTAATTCATAATTGAAACATTTAATAAATTTTTTATAAAGATAAATATAATTATAACATATGGATAATTATTGTAGTAATTTTTGATATTTCAATAATTAAAATGGAAATTTAAACTCCACGGTCTATTCACCTCATAATAGAAAAACTGATTATGATAACTTTCATGGAAGAAACATCCACGTTTATTATTATTTTGTAACACATAAATTCCCATGTACAAAACCATGATGTTGAAACATTAACTATGAAATATTTTACCATGAAACAAGTTATGAAGTGGTTATTACCAATATTTCATTGTTTTAATTTTAGTTCATATTTATATCAATATCTTAAATACATAAAATCATTATTACCATGCTATTAAAGTGGAACCTACGTGGTAAAACCAATAATTCTGTATTTAAAGGACTACGATAGGAATCTTAAAAAGCACATTGGGGGTTTTATGTTGTAGGTGGTGTTGCGGGCCTGATGTAAGAAGGTTGATGCATCCATGATGTTGTAATGGGCCATCAAGACATATTCTTTGGCCACAAGTCCTTGATCCTAAAGGATATTTAATGGGGAAATTTCTTCCCGGATATAAATAATTATTTTATTTTATAATAAAAAAGAGTATTTGGTCTCAACTTTAAACAAAATTAATCCCCATTAACATTATTTTAAATAATAATATAATACATCCATTTTTACACATTGTGAAATCATATTAAGAACTTATTTTGGGAAAACTATAATAATTATTTTATATAATCTATCATCCATTTTCTACATGAGTCATATAATATATTGAAAATTTGGAATATCCATCAAAAAAGATGTTTACATATCCTCTAAAACACTTTTTGAGAGGTTATAAAAGTTTTCAATAAATAGTTTTTTGAAAAAAACATAATCCCCTTTAACAAAGACATAAAGATTGAACCAATAGGAATTTGTACCATTTACAATAATTACTAATTCACTAATGTATAATTATATGAAAAAATTTTCCAATAAAAACACATCAATACTACTAAAACTTCAAATTTACCTAGTATAATCTCAAAAAACACTCCCATATATCAATACATTTCCATCTATTTGTATCTTACACACCATGTATAATCATATAATCCATTTTACCAAGACATAGAGTGACAATGAGGCATAGAGTATTTCAATATCATATAGTCAATATAAATATTAATTACTCTTTGATTATATAATTACTATATTGATGAAGACATCTCATTTCATTCACATAAATAGATTAGCCCATTACATACACATTAATAAAAATGTCACATTTCAGTTATCTGTGTATGGTCATACAACTCATGAATTTATATAATTTGAGGGAAAAAATATCATAATAATTGATGAGATAAAAAATTCTATCTAGTTTAAATGTAATCTAATAAATTTATTAGCAACATTCCTAAATACCATCTAATTATCTCATCCTTTAGGTTTGTATAAAAAAGGTATCAAAAAATAAATATTTTATTCATTGTATATTGTCAACATGAGGTAATGGGGATTCTATATAAAACATGCACCACTCGTATAAAAACTACATCATGTATAAAAATCTTTTTGGTATACTTGTAGGTTCTTCCAACACACAAAACAATTTTTCACTATTATAAGTGAATTTTATACCTCTTGAAAAAACTCAATCACCAATATTCTTTTCATGTCATCATAGCCTATAATACTTCATGGTGACCATCAATTAAGGATTACTCAATGTTAGTATTTCAATAATCAGTTATCATTTTAATTAATTAAATATATATGAAAATCCTTAAGGAATGATAAATAAGATATGACTTTTTTAAAGCATGATATATTTTATATATTCTAAAACTCCTAAACGAATAATAATACAAAAATATATAAGAATAAGTCTATTCATACCCAATATGATAAATAACCAGAGAGAATATATGTTTTCTATATTTTTACTTTTTGGGTAAAAAAATTAAATCACTATATATATCCCACCAAACCTCTTAATTGATATACAATTACTCCTCTCACTAAACTCAAGTAATCGTTTAATATCTATAAGAACGAATGATTGAATAATGGTGAAATTTGTATAGTTAATAATCATGGTAAAATATTTTGACATAATATTAAAACATGATTACTTTATAACATCTAGATTTATGAAATATATAACTTATATTTTTTAATATAATTATAAATTTTATAAAATCATCATATTTATCATGGAACATTTACATTAAAACATTTCCATAATATAATTTAGCACCTAATTTAAATTTAAATTTCCATATTAAGATCATTCTTATTTGAAAAAAAAATTATATATAACTCAATAAATTAAGATAATTATTTTCCAACATATTTAAATAAAAATTATAATATAATGTTACATATACATTGAATAAGATTGTTATAATCATTTATTTTTTATGCTTTTAAATTCACTAAGTACAACTATACTCCTTCTAGCCAATTAAAAACATTTTTTATTTAAAATATATTTACATGAAAAAAACTCCTTGTAGGTATGAGACAACTTATATTTCCTCTATATGAATATTTAAAAAATAAAACACTAATGATAATATCAAATATTTTATTCAATGTTTTTATAGAAATATTTTGGAGGAAAGGTTCTATTAAAAAAAATATTTCAATTTTGGGTGGTGTGAATCAGTTCCCTAATATTATAATTGATAAATTTTTATTAAAATATTATCATGGAAAAAAAAATTATTCTTATAAATTTGATTCATAAGATTTAATTTTTCGGTATTTTTTTTGGTTTATTATTTTTATCAATTATTTTGATAATTCCGTAAAAATATTGATTTTTTAAAGATTTTTATAGGGATCAATGTGAGGATCCATGGTCCCTTAACAATATATGGCAACCATATAACTCAAAAATGGGTTTCTAGTTTATTTTTCAATATTGGTTCAGGGTTGGAGAAACATTAAAACAAGACCATTAATGCTTTGAATTTTTATTGCATAAACTCATCAATGGTTTGTCGATGGTTCAACCAACCATGCACTCAAATCACCTTATCTAAAAAAATAAAAATATTTTGATTTCCAAAATCTAATATAAACAAAGGTTCTCTTATTTGGGTTACTCATTTATATGTGAAGAAACAAGACATCGACCCCTTTGAGATCAAAATTACCGCTTTCTTTTCCTTAATCAGTCACCCTTCTATGTTCTTTAATCTCTTCGAGTAAATGGACATAATACCTTTCCACCATAATATACTTCCCTTTCTCTTTAAATTATTATTCTTAATGGAAAAGGTTTCATAGGTATACATTTTATCTAAATTACAAGTGTGGATTCTAATTATTTGGGTTTCTAATATTTTATTAGGGATATATACTCCCCTTATTTGCTAGAGAAAATAATTTTTAATTTAATAACTAATTAAAGATTTCTCTATATATGTAAAAACATTTGAACATTCAATGTATGGTTATTTATTATTTCTAAAGTTAATTATTAAATTGTGATAATTTCATTCATATTATATATAATAATTTGATATCGGTTTTTTTAGTGTTCTTACTAGTATCCAATTATCTGGTTTAATGGATTTTTTAACAAATATATATATATATATATATGTATATATATTCTTTATAATAATAGATTTATATAAGTTGTTTATAAAAATTAAAATCATTTTTTTCATTGAAATGATTATAAATATTTTATGAAATTAATTTATAATGTTTATAAATAATTCCATTATTTTTTAAAATTCATTTTCCATTAGAAAATTGATTTTTTTCATTAAAAGTGTTTATTTCTGGATTCACCCCATTATTAGGGATGTTATTATTAAATGGAAATTACACTTATATCCCTTATTGTTATATTATGATTCTTTAACATTTTCTAATTAGAAGGTAACTTCACTAATATCACTTTTTTTTATTAGAAGTGTTTTGTATAATGAGTAATTGATCAAATACGTATATTATTTGTTGGATTTTATAAGAAATGGATAATTAGAAAAATTTATTGGGAATAAATTTGTGTAGATAGATGGATACTTGGAGTATGTCTAGATATAATGTGATAAAATTTATATGGGCATGGGACTCTCATGGAAATAAAAGAAACTATGATATGGATCACCCTTTTGGATGAAATATAGAGACATTCCACTCCCTATGTGACTAAAACTATGTGGACTTGGTTATATGAGGGAAAAACCCTGAGGAAATGACTCTTTGATCGAAAAATCCATGTTTAACCCTACCTCATTTCACTGGGTACTAATCCATGAGGCCTGTTATGAAAATTTGTTATAAATTATGGTTTTATTATACTCTATTTCCTTTAAACCTATTCCAAATAACTAAATTAATTTTTCATTTCTTGTTATATATATATATTCTACAGATGTAACTTATTTTCATAAAGAAAGAAAATGGAACTTTCAAATATATATTTTAATCAAATATAAGTTGGATTATTTTAAAAAAAAATTATATTGATCATTTAGTTAAATAATACTATGATTGTTTTACTCACACCCAATATGTTCCATTAAAGTGTATATCGATCAATATTTTTATAATAAAGGTAGAAGTAGATCATTTTTATGAGTTAGTATGGTGTTGATATCTTTTTTTTAGGCTCAAGAATGTGACAATATTGGTAGGATCACATTATACATGGATATGATAATAAAATGATATTATTTTTAATTTTTGTCCTTGTATTGTGGTTCCAATTATATACACAGTCATATGAACTTCTCACTCAATAATCCATTGATTTTGGTTATAAATAGGTTTTAAATATAGACCGTTTGATCATAATATTAAATTTGTAATTGGTTTTATTATTTTTAAACCATCATTATATATTCATGATTTGGAGTTGTTTTGTTAGTTTTTGTGGTATTTTATTCTATCTAAATGAAATTTATTGCATGTGTGTAACTCATCAATTTATGGGATGATTATAACTAATTTAAAAAACATGTTCCATGGTATTAAAATTCAATGTGTTAAATTGTTACCCAATGAGTATTTTTTATGAAAAAACATTAGTTTTCAACTCATGGTGATTTGGAATTCAATTCTAGAAATAAATTTTTTTGGATGTGGTACTAAGATTGAGTTTCCCAGTTTATTTCATTAAAAATTGTATGAAAACCTAGTTTTGTATTATGATATTTAGGAAGTCATGGTAGATAATAGATAATGTTTTTGGAACTAAAGAAGTGTATTATCGATAATTATTTATCCAACAATTATCATTGAGAGACTTGAGTTTCAATGGGTTTTCAGGACTAAGTATTCTAAGTTTCAATTACGATTTTTTATTCACATTTTTGGAATTTTATCTTGAAAATTGAATTTAGAAAGAAATTTCATGGTTCATGGGTGGTATGAATGGGTTCAAACCCATGTAAAAACATTAAACCTCCTATCAACGGGTTCCAACAAGCTTCAAATAGTTAGATCATGGTTTTTGGAACACTAAATCCCAAAGATGCATCACAAATTCATCAATCTAATGGGATATTCTTGGTTAGTTCATGGTTAAGAAAACCAAACATAGTGAAAAATTTATTGTTTTTATTTTATTTTATTCATAAATTGAATTTTATAGTCTATAATGTTGATAGTTATATGGTAATTATTTAATATGGAGTTTCTTCTATGATTTCACTTAGTATTAATATTTTTTTATACAATTTACATTTGTTATTTATTTTCATATTACAGCATGCCTCCCGCAAGATTCCTTGTGAGCTGTCTAAAGGGGGAGATAGATGATATTTCATAAAAAAACCCACAGGTTGATAGGGCTGTAATTGATATTGTTGATCTCATCATTCCAGCTATGAAATGAGAAGTTGATCTTATTCTACAATAATATAATGACAAATAAACAGAGTTACTTTTCCAAAATTCTCTTTTTGGGAATAAATTATCTTAATGGAACTAATGAATGATTTATGAATATTGAGAGTTATTTTAAACTACAAAAAACTCATGAATTTTATGAGGTGAAGTGTTCCACGATTATATTGGACTAGCCCTAATAGAAATAGAGGGACTTTTACATTTGGGAAAATCAATATGAGTATTTATTATGGAATTATTTCAATATCATGTTCACCCCATACTTTTAAACTGATATAATGACATTGTAAAAGTTAATTAATTATTTATGCCTCTAATAAGAAAATCAGAATTTATTGGAATAAAAAAAGTAATTTATTGTGATTTTTCATTTTTTGATCATATCATGTCTTAAATGAATCATTAAAATCATTGTTCTTTGAAATGGGACTCCACTCAGACTCTTAGTTCTAGGCATTTATATTCAAATTACCCACATATAAAATATGGTGAAAAAATATCTAAATGGAAAGATTGAAAAATATGGGTAGTCTTGAATGTCTAGATACTCATCCTATACTCTAAGAAGTAGTGATGGATTTTTCCTTGAGATTAAAAGGAAATATGATGATTTAAAAGGAGGATGTGTAAGTATAATAAGTCATCTTTTCCAATAAAATTTATCAATTCTAGTGGGAAGTAAGTCTCTCATATTAAATCATCGTATAAAGATATAAGATATAATACATTTGTGTTGGGAACCACCTATTTTTTCATTCATGTGGTCAAATGGTCCATCATCAATAACTTTATATAGGAAATCCTTCTCAAAAAAATTTATTGAGTACCATGTATCATAAATGATCCCATATGAAATATGATTTATTAATGTAAAAAGTATCATATACTATATTTCATAGAGATATAAGTGATTAGATATAGATATAGGCTAAATTATGATGAGATTCTTTGTAACACCCCCGAGATTTTATGAGAAATATTATTTTTAATTTATTTGATTTCTTGTGTTGTACACTACACAAAGATTAGCTTGAACTATAAGAAACACAGCATTTGCTTGTAATATATGTAAACAATATTCTTGGCTTGTGTTGCAAGCAAGAGCGACCTTCCTTGATAGTGTGTGTTGTACGCAATACCGATTTTCACCAAACAATGATATATTTTTATTATATTATGAACTGGCCATTATGAATATTATTACCTGAATTTTTAATTTTATAAAATTATAATTCATCTTACACATTTTCTAGAATGATATATGAAATCAAAATCAATTTTTCGATAAAGGATGTATTTTTTAAAAAATGCAGTTTTACCCCCGTTTGATGGCGCACCCATTTTAAATATAATTTTTTGACAAGTTTATAAGTTCATTCTTACCAAATAAACTTCTTCTTTTGAATCAGGATATAAAAATTTATATTGGGTAAATTTTTGATACTTTTTTGATAACCTTCATATTTTGATAAATAGTAAAAATACAGAAACTTTTAATTAAAAACATCATTTTTCATCGAGATAAATAATATGGTTAAAGTATAATATTTAATAGTTTAAAGGTTTAAATAGAATAAATTTTTACCATTTAATATAATGTAAGTCATTATCATTAATTTTACACTGAATTCATAGGTAAAAACATTTCAATCTTTTGCAACGTTTTAACTTTTAAAACTCATTTTCTTAACAACAGGATTAATTTTAAATTAAATACTGAAACATATGTGTTTTTAATTTTGAAAAATGGACTTAATATTTAGAATCAGTAGGTCCATATTATGTTAATAGGCTACATTTAATTTTTAGACATTATGAATATTAACTAGGGTAAATTTTATTTACTACAATTAAAGGTAAATCGGGTAATTAAGGGTAAAAATAAGATTATAAAATTTCCCTAACACCTGAAAAAATTCTATTGGATGAATATAAGTCGAGCCATATCACCTAAGGGTCTAAATAGATTCATTTCATGGACTTTTGACAATGAAAATGATGTAATTATTATCAAACCCAAAGAAAGTGAGAACATGTCACTCTCATATATCTTATAAGTGTAATAATTTTAATTTAGTGATAAACTTCAAAAAACCTTGAATATAAATAGTATCCAGAAATATAATACAATTATCTACATTATGATAATTTATTTATAAATTTTAGGGATTAAATAATTATCATTAATGGTGACAAAAATGTGATGCATAAATTCTTTATTTAGTGAAATATCAATAATATAGTTTTTATTAAACTAATAGTGACCATAAAAGGCACCAAAACCTGAACAAAACTAATTTTTCGTGTTCATGTAAACCATATTCATCCAATGGTCGAATATTTGACCATTTGGAGCCTTATATAATCGATTATGACACTTACATTAATTTATTTTAAATGATGTCAAAGTTGTCACCTTCATGCTTTAACAAATATAACAATTTAAATGTTTTGATTTTAAGATGGTATATTCGAGTAAAAGTATTATTATTAATGATATTACATTTATATGAATCATGGTATTTTATTTTTAATTTTGATGAAAAAAATTATGTATATTAAATAATTATACATAAATGTTGTAGTAATTATTTTATAAAGAGAAATATCAAATAAATGGTATTAAAAATATTAAAATCAATGTTATATGAACTAATTAATGTCATAAATGAATTTTTTATATGAAAATGTCATGTTTTAAATCTATATAATAGTTTTTTTCGAATATATCCTCTATGTTTATTTTATTTAATTTCTAATAAATGACTAGTGTCAAAATTAACACTATTGTTATTTTATAAAACTAACATATTATTAAATTGTTTAAAAATCACAAAAATATTTAAAAATTATAAAATGAAATTTATATGGTCGAAATTTTCATAAATTATCCAATTATGGACAAATCAAAGCACATATGTAATTAATTATAACAATTTAAAATTTAGAATATTATCACCACAAATAAAATAAAATAAATTAACCAAGGATAAATCAAGATGATGGGGTTTAAAATAAATTTCCATCATGTATAAATCTTATTTGATGATATTATTACAACCATGTCTCATCTCATATTTGGAGTTGAGTCATTTTTGTCGGTTTTAAGAGGGTTTTGAGTTTATTATAAATTAATATTTTAGTGGTTTCCACAAGTGCCCCTCTTTTCCCTTATAAAAGGTCACCTCCTCCCTCTCCTCTACACAAAACTTTGAGCCTTAAACCTCAGACAAACCCTCTACATTTATCTTCTCCACTTATCTAGAAGAATTCTAGATGTCCCGGTCTTCTTCAAATACCAACTTTAGTGCCCTAAGAGGATATTTAGAAGAGGCGCGTCGAAGAAGAGGTAATATCCTTTACCGATTCTTTCAAAATTATTTCTCCTTCTACTTCCTCTTATTTTGTTGTTTTATAATAAATTAATAACATCAGTATCACTCATACATGGATATGATATTTTAAATATTAACCAACCCTATTTCACCTTCTATCCATCCTATGGAAAATGAAATCACCGCGCTTGCGTACGTACGGAATACCGTCTCCACACCATGGTGTAATCTGTTTTTCCACCACCACCATACTTAGATGGGTATAATGGTGTAAATAATATCTATATATGGTAATTATAACATGATTATAACTCTATGATATTATATCATCCACTCTAATTATATTCAATAATTATGGGAACGATATCATCGCTCGTGCGTACGTACGGATTACTGTCTCCATGACGCGATAAGATTCATTCTCTAAGACAACCATTCAAGAATTATTATAAAGAATATTTAATAAATAATCATGAAATATATGACATATTAATTATACTTTATTTATGTATATGTTATTTACAAACTTCTATTCAATTTAATAAGGAAACGAAAACAACGTTCATGCGTACGTACGGCCTACCGTCTCCATGAACGGTGTATTTATTTTCATTTATCGATCTATTATATATATGTATATTATGAATATATATTATATATAAATAATGTTTTACATTTTTATGTATGTAATTATGACCTATGTATACATATGAATAATTACAAGTTAAAACAAGGATGATAAATGAAACGTTTTTATGAAAAACGCTGCTTTAACATGGAATTGACAAATGAACGTGTAATATAAAGTCGTAAGTGAATCATATATGATATAATAAATATTATTATGGTTATTTTACAAGTTAATAATATGTTTAAACCAAATATACAGGAGTTTCATACATGTATAGAATAAATTGGACCTTAGGTAATGGATAATTTTTGAATCTCATTTTTATCCGAGATTTCTTATACGTAAGTATTTACTGGGGTTATATTTTTCATCCATGTACATAAAATGTTTTTTCATAAAGTGTTTAATATTCTTACATGTATTTTTAATGCCATTTTTACCCCTATTTGACTTTTACTTTGTGTTATGGAAGAAATCATTCTTTTTTTACCATATGTGGTACTTTTTGACTTTTCCTGCAAAAGTACGAGAAAAATGTTTTTTTATCTTAAACGGCATGAATGGATTTTTATGGTTTCATGACGACTTATTTTCATGATTCTTACTCTACAAGATTTCATGTATATTTTCAACAAAATCATTTTCTTTTAAAATTTCATGTCATTTTGTGAAAAGAAAATGATTCTGAAGAAGAAAGGATATTTTCCTCAAGAATTCATTTCAAGTGTTTTATCTAAACCGTTTTCCATATAAGATGAAAATATTTCATATGATTATGTTTCAAGTATAATTTCTCTATGATTTACATGGTTAAACTTTTTTTATGATGAAATGATATCCATTTGTTTTATATGGATTATGTTATGATGGTATGATGTTTATGAAACCCATTTTATTCTTTGGGTTATGATGAATGATTTATGTTTATGTTGTGGAACACATAAGAATGATTTAATTATGAGATGGGTGAGACCTATATCTCCGTCCAATTCATTGGGTAAATATTTATATCTCATGAGATAGACATGGATAGAAAATCAAGTAAAATCCAGTTCAGTAATACAGGGCTGGAACGGCAAGTAAACCCGGTTCAGTAATTGTCTTTGTCCACTATGATGGTCTTAGAAACAATGTCGTGGATACTATGGAAATCATATCATGTTATTAATGGTTTTTCATAGTTACATGTTTTATTTTATCATTATTAATGTTCCTTTATGATCTAATCCTTACGTACTGCCAAGATTTATGTTATTTCTCAAGATTTTGATGTTTTATGTTCATGTTTTTACGTTCAAATGTTTATGGTTTTTTTAAGTTCTCCATGTTTACCCTTACTAATAATTTGAGCTCACCATTTTTATGTTTTATTTTCCCTAGGAAATAAAGTAAGGTTTTAGGTAAGAAAACCAAAGGGGAAGATCTTTGTGGGAGATGTTGAAGATATTTCACCATGATTAGAATATTTTGTTTTGAGTTTCCAATGACACTAAAATAATACAATCATTGGGCACCTATATTTTTCATGTATTAAGTATTCCACAAAAGTAATGTAATGTCCATGTACGTCAAGATTTGGGTCTCTACAGTTGGTATCATATCGAAAGTTTAGTTAACCATTGGAAAGTAGGATACAAAACCTTTAGTGAAATCCCTATAGATATTTCTATGGTATGTCTAGAGATGTCTCTAAGGTTAAGTAAAAGTATAGATTATATTCCTATAATTATGGTGATGATATTATAATTAATCCTAAGATGTTATATATTGAAGTTACTCCCCCTTTATTATGTTGTTTTCCTAACATGATTTTTTCCTCTCACACTATTTTTTTGGGTTTTAGAAAAATGGCTGGAAACATGAAGATTCATGATAATGGAGAATATGATGGAAAGTGGAATGATATTATTCATGAGAAACCAAATGAAATTGGATCTAAAAGTCCAAATATCATTATTATTTCTAATCAGAAATCTCATAATATGAACAATAATCTCAACTTTGGTATGTTTCCTCACCCAACTAATAAGATAATGATGGAGTTTCATGACGATCATAAAGGAAAGAAAGTTCAATTTCCCTCATGTAAATCGTCTGGGAAGAGGCATCTGAGAGAATGTTTTAAAGAAACTATAAGATGCTTTGGGTGTGGAAAAGAAGGAAACAAAGCCAGTAAATTCACAGGAAATGCTTCAGTTAACACATTGTACAAGGAAAATGGTATTTCCAAGACATCAACAATGGTTAAATGTTTTAAATGTGGAACATATAAGAATTATGAAAACTAGTGACATAAGAGAAAATTTCATGAAGAGAATCAGCATGGTCGTATGGTTAGTATTTATGTTGTTGATGATGAAGTGTTGAGGAATAAAATGTTGAAACTCTATCAATGGTTTAAGAAGGTAGTGGAATGATTGCATGTTTATTAAGATTAATGTTGTATAAGTAATTTCATGGTACTATGGAATAAAGAAACACCTAAGGATTTCTAAAATATTGATTTTACTTATGTTTTTTTTAAGTATATGTTGAATGGTACGGGTAACCAAGAAAGGTTATTCAGATATTTTTGCAAAGCAGTTGATATGCGCATAATGAAGGGATAAAGAGATAATGAAATGATTGATAATATTAATGAGCTCATATAAGGACAAAGTGATATCATGGTTTGAGTATA
Source organism: Viscum album (assembly GCA_963277665.1). Classification (NCBI taxonomy): domain Eukaryota; kingdom Viridiplantae; phylum Streptophyta; class Magnoliopsida; order Santalales; family Viscaceae; genus Viscum; species Viscum album. Next base: position 1,151,096,320 of record OY728148.1, read on the forward strand.
TATAAAATTTAGGATTTTGGTATGTGGAAAGAGTAGACTTTTGACAGCATTCATGTGTTCACAATGATTCTATGGTAATTCATGTTTAAAGAGAATACATGATTAAGTTATTCACATTTTAAGAATGTGACCAACAAGATATATCTTATGATATACGGGGGATAAATAATGGTATTCACATTCTTGGTTGATGACATTTCTAGTACTCATTTTCTTTATACTATGAACTTGGATTGAAGTATTTTGGATAATTCTAGATATTTGAAATGGATTATGTTGGACGTAAGATAATATTTTTTAAGGATAGAACATTTTTTCGATATTGTTTCTGGAATGTTATAATATTGTGGTTTTAGAAAAAGGAAAACTTGTAAGACAGGCGACAACCCGTCGCTTCAGACAGGGATACGGGAATCGAACCCACAACCGAAGTGCGACATGCCTTTATCGCCTACCACTAGCCAACATGAAGTCCCTGGTTAGTAGATACTAGTTTTATTTTATTAAACGGTATGATAGATGAAGTATAAGTCCATTTTTAGAACTATATTCAATTAATCTCACAATAAGATGGACTTATATATATAACTTTTGCTAACCATTTGTTTGAGACAGATGGAATGACCGATCATTCTATCGAATAACCTGGTAGCACTTCACAGAAGACAAATTCACCTTTATTTCTTTAATAGATGAAGTGTAAATTGTTCAAGGTACAAAAAATAGTGAGATTGTACCAAAATCAAGTATTTCTTTTAATTCAAAAATTATTCAACATTAGGGAAATGATCTTGAAAACCAAAAAATGTTGTCCTAGTGCCCCTATATCTGATTAATCAGACGGTACCTTAGATCATCACAAATTTATGGCTTTTTGATTGTTGGATTTTTTATATCCATGTCCTCTACCACTCTTCATCAGAAGTTGATGGTTAGATTTCTCTTCCATATACATATTGTCACCTTTATTATCCTATATGGAAACCCAGTGATGAGTTACTTTGGGTATCCGTTAAGTTTCTAACATTCCTTTTTAAAATGATGTTTTAGTATTATTTTTTACGATGTGGGTTTCAAAGAAAGAAACTTTCAAGTAGAAAACCATCTATAACCCCGGTGAATTTTGAGGGTGAAATTTATTTTAAGGGGGGTAGAATGTAACACCCTGAAATTTTATGAGAAATATTATTTTTATTTTCGTTGATGTCTTGTGTTTTATGATACACAAAGATTATCTTCTGATATAAGAAACATCCTATTAGCTTTTAGTATACACAAACACTATTCTTGGCTTGTGTTTCACGCAAGAGCCACCTTACTCGATACCGTTTGTTGTACGCAATATCGAGTTTCACTAAACAATGATATACTATTACAATATTATGAACTAGATGTTATGAATGGTATTAACTGAATTTTTAATTTTATAAAATTATAATTCGTCTTACACATTTTTTTGAATGATATATGAAAAAAAAATCAATTTTTCGATAAAAGAAGTATTTTTCAAAAAATGCAGTTTCACCACCTTTTAATGGCGCACCCATTTTAAATATAATTTTTGAAGAGTTTATAAGTTCAAGTTAACAAAATAAACTTCTTATTTTGAATCAGGATATAAAAATTTACATTGGATTCATTTTTGATACTTTTCTTATAACCTTCATATTTTGATGAATAGTAAAAATACGCTAAATTTTAATTAAAAACAACTTTTTTCATCAAGAGAAATTATATGGTTAAATTATAATATTGAATGGTTTTAAAGTATGAATATAATATATTTTCACCATTTAATATAATTTATGTCATTTTCATTAATTTGACATTGAATTCCAAGGTAAAAACATTTCAATCTTTTGCAACGTTTCGACTTTTAAAACATGTTTTCTTAACAACGAGATTAATTTTTAATTAATTACTGCAACTTATGTGTTTTAAATTTTGAAAAATGGATTCCATATTTGGAATAATTAGTTCCAAATTATGTTAATAGTATACTTTTAATTTTTAGACATTATTAATAGTAACTACGGTAAATTTTATTTACTATAGTTAAAGGTAAATCGGGTAATTAAGGGGGAAAATAAGGTTATAAAATTACCCTAACACCAGAAAAAATTATATTAGATGAATAAAAGTCAACTCATATCACCTAAGGGTCAAAATAGATTCATTTAATAGACTTTTGACCATGAATATGATGTAATTATTTTTAAAACCAAAGAAAGTGACAACATGTCACTCTCTTATATCTTATAAGTGTAATAATGTTAATTTTGTGATAAACTTCATAAAACCTAGAATATAAATAGTCTCAAGAAGGATAATAAAATTATCTACTTCATTAAAATTTATTTATAATTTTTAGGGATTAAATAATTGTCATTAATGGTGACACAATAGTGATGCAGAAATTGTTTATTTAGTGAAAAATCAATAATATAGATTTTATTAGACTAATAGTGACCATAAAAGGCACAAACACCTGACCAAAGCATATTTTTCTTGTACATTTAAACCATAATCATCCAATCGTCGATTATTTGAAATTTTGGAGCATTATAAAAGTGATTATGACACTTATATTTTTTTATTTTGAATGATGTCAAAGTTGTCACCTTCAGGATTTAATAAATATAGCAATTTAAATGTTGTGATTTTAAGATTCAGGATTAGAGTAAAAGTATTGTTATGAATGATATTATATTTATATGCCACACTGTATTTTAATTTTAATTTTCATGAAACAAATAAGTTTATTAAATATTTATACAAAAATGTTGTAATATTTGTTTTATAAAGGGAAATATCAAATAAATGGTTTTAAAAATATTATAATAAATGTTATTTGAACAGATTAATGTTCTACATGAATTTTTAGATGTAAATTACATGTTATAAATCAATTAAATATTTTGGTTCGAATATATCCTCTGTGTGGATTTTATTTAAATTCAAATAAATGAATAGTTTCTAAATTGACAATATTGTTATTTTAAAAATATATCATATTATTAAATTGTTTAAAAATCAAAAAAATATTTAAAAAATAAAAATTGAAAATTATATGTTCTAAAATTTTATAATGTATCCAATTATGGATAAATCACAACACATATTTAATTATTTATTATAATTTATAATTTATAATATTATCACCACAAATAAAATTAAATAGATTAAATAAGGATAAATCAAATTGATATGGTTTAAAATAAATTCCCAAAATATCTAAATTTTATTGTATGATGATATTACAACTCTATATCATATCATATGCACATGTGAGTAATTGTTTTAGGTCTGTTAGTGGGTTTAGAGTTTATTATAAATTAATATTTTAGAGGTTTTCAAAAGTTCCCCTCTCTTCCCTTATAAAAGGGAACCTCCTCCCTCTCCTCTACACAGCACTTTGAGCCTTCATGCTTAGAAAACCCCATCACATTTATCTTCTCCACTTACCTAGAAGCACAATATAGGTCCTGGTATTCTCCAAAGACAAACTTTAGTTCCCTTAGAGGAGGTCTCAAAGATGCGCGTCGAAGAAGAGGTAATATCCTTTACCTGTTCTTTCAAATTAATTTCATCTTATACTTCCCATTATTTTGTTGTTTTATAATAAAGTAATAACATAAGTATCACTCACATACGGATATGTTATTATAAATATGAACCAACCCATTTTCACCTCCTATCCATCCTATGGAAAATGAAATCACCGCGTGTGCGTACGTACAGAATACCGTCTCCACGCCATGGTGTAATCTGTTTTTCTACCACCACCTTACATGGATAGGTACTATGGTGTAAATAATACCTTTATATCATAATTATAAAATGATTCTAATTATTATATATTATATCATCTACTCTAATTCCATTCAATAATTATGAGAACGATTTCATCGCTCGTGCGTACGTACGGATTACCATCTCTATGACGCGATGATATTCATTCTCCAAGTTTACCATTCAAGAATTATTATAAATATATATAATAAATAATCATGAAATATATTACATATTAATTATACTATATTTATTTATATGTTATTTACTTACTTCCATTCAATTTAATAAAGAAATAAAAATAGCGTTCATGCGTACGTACAGCTTACCGTCTCCATGAACGATGTATTTATTTACATTTATTGATCTATTATATATATGTATATTCTGAAAATATATTATATATAAATCATGATTTAAATTTTTAAGTAATTATTAATGACCTAAGTAATCATATGAATAATTACAAGTCAAAACACGGACGATAAATGAAACGTTTTTACCCAAAACGCTGCTTTAACATGGAATTGACAAATGAACGGGTAATATAATGTCATAAGTGAATCATATATGACATCATAAATATTATTATGATTCTTTTAAAAGTTAATATTATGTTTAAACCCACTATACAGTATTTTCGGACACGTATGGAGGAAATTGGACCTAAGGTAAGGGATAATTTTGCAATCTCATTTTTATCAGAGATTTCTTATACATAAGTATTTACTGGGGTTATATTTTTCTTACATGTCCATAAAATGTTTTTCATAAAGGGTTTAATATTATTCCATGTATTTTTAAAGTCATGTTTACCCCTCTTTGAATTTTACTTTGTGTTATGGAAGAAATCTTTCTTTTATTTACCATATGTGGTACTTTTTGACTTTTCCGGCAAAATTAAGAGAAAAATGTTTTTTATCTTATACGGCATGAATGGATTTTTTTGGTTTTATAATGACTTTTCTCATGAAGATTACACTAGAATATTTCATGAATATTTTCAAAAGAATCCTTTTCTTTTAAAATTTCATGGAATTTTGTGAAAAGAAAACGATTTTGAAGAAGAAAGGATATTTTCCTCAAGAATTCATTTCAAGTGTTTTATCTAAACCATTTTCCATATAAAATGAAATTATTTCATATGTGTTTATTTCAAGTATAATGTCTCTATGATTTAAATGTTTTCAATTTTCTTATGATGAAATGATATCCATTTGTTTTATATGGATTATGTTATGATGGGATGATGTTTATGAAACCCATTTTATTCTTTGGGTTATGATGAATGATTTATGTTTATGTCATGGAACATGTAAGAATGATTTCATTATGAGATGGGTGGGACCTATATCTCCCGCCAATTTATTTGGTAAAGATTTATATCTCATGAGATAGACATTGATGCAACAACAAGTAAAATATTGTTCAGTAATACAGGGCTGGAACGGCAAGTAAACCTGGTTCAGTAATGGACTTTGTCCACTATGATGGTCTTGGAAGAAATTCCATGGCTACTATGGAAATAATATCATAATCATAATGAATTTACATAGTTACATGTTTTATTTGGTCATGATTAATGTTCCTTTATGATCTATTCCTTACGTACTACCAAGATTAATGTTATTTATCAAGATTTTGATGTTTTATTTTCATGTTATTATGTTCAAATGTTTATGGATTGTTTTTAAGTTCTCCATGTTTACCCTTACTGAACATTTGAGTTCACCATTTTTATTTTTTCTTTTCCCCAAGATATAAATAAAGGTTTTAGGTAAGAAAACAAAAGGGTAAGATCTCTGTGAGAGATGTTGAAGATCTTTCACCAAGATTAGAATATTATGTTCCGAGTTTCCAAAGACACTAAACTAATACGGTCGTTGGGCGTATTTGTTTGTCATGTATTAAGTATTATGAAAAATTAATTTAATTTACATGTTTGTCAATATTTTGGTCCCTACATTCTTACCCTCGTTTATGTCCTCTAACAAGTTTTGACTCAAGGGAATATATGATATGGTGAAATTCCATATATAACTTAATGCTAGTCCAATAATAGTGTGACGTACAGTAGTAAAAAAATCATCTAAATCTATTTATTTATTTTATATATATTCAATACACTCATATATATATATATATATATATATAGATTTATTTAATATTCTAACTAATCCTATGAAATATTTCATGGATATATAAACATCCCATTGAATGAAGAAATACAATGTATCATGTTGTCATTATTAACATACCACTATATTAATAGTGTAGCAGGAATGATATATCATAATTATTGAAATGGATATTTTAGTTATCATTATTGGGATGGATATCATGTTTTCATTTTAATATTGTATGGTATTGTATCATTGTATGGTCATATTTGTCTCTCTATATGGGAGTTCTAATTGATTTCCTGGTTAATGGGACCTAAGATCAAGTCAATATAGACCTATTATTTCTAATAATGGAGAGTTTTTATAATATATATCTTCTATATTTACGAATACTAAGGAATGAAACCCATGGAATGATTTTCCTTCACTAAAAGGGACTTCATTGATGTATTTTATGATAAACTCATTCATTTTTCTTTTTTAAGATGGTAAAACCACTTCAAGGGTAATGGTTTAGTTTACTAAATGTATAGGATTCAGTTCACCAAAAGAAGGTGGTTGCATTGTGACTTAAACAAGTGATAGATTGGTCATAAGGATGTTTCAATGGGGTTTTGATTTCACTGAATGTTGGATCACTATGGATTTGGGTTTCTAGGAGAATTGTGATGTTCTCCATCTATTAGATGTAATAATTCATTTTGATAATTACTATAGGATATTAGTAGTTACTATTTAAAATATTTAGAGTCTCATAATTTAATAAGTACATTCCCATCAAAACACAGGATTGAATTTATTAAAAATATGGGATGGGATTACTACATATGTGTACTAATACTTATAAAAACCCCATTTTATAATGTGATATATTTGATAGACCAATCAGAATTTGTAATATTTATACAAATGGAAAATTAATACATTGTAGAGTTCACCTATTGATATAAGATGAAAATTTAAAACACACAAATCAAATTTTCAATTACTTTTTTTATTTCATATTTCTATATTTGTATTCTTCAATGTGTGTGTTTTCTATGAGTCTTAGTGTGTAGTGATTTAAGGTTAAAATTTATTATTATATTATAGTGCTCTACATTAGATATTTTGTTCATGTATGTTTCTTGTGATGTCTATATATTGATGTTTTGTGGTAGTAATTTCATATTCGAGTTGATTAACTTCCAATAAGCTCATGATTTGTTCTCGTACATCATATCCCAAAATAAGTGAAATAAAATCAGGGTTTAGAAACATTCTATATACATAGGTATAATTGTTTTATATCTTCCTTGATAATATTTGATTTAGTAGGTATTATTTTATCCCTTCAGTAATGTTGATGGATTGTGAAATGATGATTGTTAAGTTGATAGGAAACAAGATAGAGGGATTTGAAAAAAGTTTAATGATAGTGGATGTATCTTAAGTCACATTGATTGATTTTGATATTGTAAATAATTAATTTTTCATTCAATATCTATGAAAATAAAATAGTATAGAAATTGGTTGTTTTCCTAATAGGCATGTATGAAAATTGATATATTTAAGTAGGGAGATTATATTGCGTATGTTTTTCAAAATGAGATTATCAGAGGGAAGACCATATGTGGATCATGTTAACAATTACAACATGATCTTAGTTCTTCTTGAGTTAGTTATTGTCTCTTTCATGGATGATGTAAGGGGATTTATTTTCTTATCATTTATACTGGGGAGTTGGGAGGTTATGGTATGTGTTGTTAATAAAATGACCAAGAAATAAAAATTAGTCAATGAGGATATTAATAATTATGTCTTGAATAGTTATAATAGGTGAATTAATTTATAGGAACCAAATGAAAATATATTGAATATTAATTTTGGGGGAAGGCGCCCAACATGATTTTAATATAAAATAAATATAGGAAATCATGATATTATAATAGAGGTGAATATATCAAATCCAAACATACATATTGGAATTATGGGAAAATGGTGAATATCGAGAAATATTAATAAGACAACATTGTTTATTATAGGGAAAAAGTTTCTAGATTTTATATTTCATTAAATTAAATTAAAGATAGTATCATATTGATATTGAAGGTCAATGTTATTTTGGAATCATGGGTGGTTGACTCAGGAGCGTCATTCTATTCAACATCAGAGTAGGGGTGTAGAGAAAATTCTATACCTGAATGTTTTGGGACAGGAAACTTGTTATATTTTGAGCCTATATAATTTTAAAATATGGTTATGTAAATTTTTTAGACTCTTAATGGGATCTTACTTATTTTTAGTGGAGTAATATACATCCTAGTTTTATCAAAAAATAGCATTTCCATGAGATAACTTGATGGGGAAGAATATGGGAAAATCTCCACAAATGGAGTATGGAATTTTACCTAAGGGTAAATGGTTTTACAAGAGAATTTAATGATGTTACATTTTATCTCATGAGAATATCACATGTGAGTATGATGGTTAGAATAAAAACATTCAGAAATCTAGATTTATGGTACAATAGTCTACGTCATCAAAGTGAGAAGAACAAGAGGATTCCAGCAGAAATGGGTATATTGAAGCTCAATCATAATGCTGATATAATTGGTGATATTTTAATACTTCGGATATAGAGAAATGTCACATTTAATTGGAATTAAAGGAAGCCTAAATTATGAATGATTAAATTTTTTCATTTTTATGTTTAGGGTCCTGTCCCAATTTAATGTCCCATATAATTCCTTATAATTCGTTAAAAAACATTATGTTTCAAAAATAAATAGTTGGGAAAATTTCATAAATTACAAGTCTAAAATGTTTATCAGTCTCATCCAATGTAAATATATGGTCAAATGGGATACAATAATAAGTATTAAAAACTATGTTTTGGACAATGGTGGAAAATACAGAAAAGGAACTTCAAACATTACTACCAACAAAAATAATAAATGATAAAGTTATACTATGAACATTGGATAAAAATAGTATGGATAAAAGTGTGAATATAACATTGAAAAAAAAAGGAACCTTTCATGTAGTTTCATTTTTAAATATCTATTAAAATTTGGATGGAAGTATAAAATTTAATTGTGTACTTTGAGTATTGAAGTACATCGACACCATTATAATAAGAGATTTTTGATAATTGGTGGTCGGATAAACCATTGTAAATACTTCATCTATATGTTTTTGGAAGTATTTAAAATGTCTATATTTATGCAAAGAATACGGATATGACTAAGAAATAGTCCCAAAATTGATTATAGTTTTGGATTTGAATATAATAATATTGGGTATTAAATCTATGTTCATAATCATTAAATGTTAATCATATATCTAAAAATTATCTTTAATTAGAGAGTATTTCAAAAAGAACTAGAACCTAGTGGAAGGTAAATTCGAATCCAAAAAATAAAAAATTATGGTTTTTGTTGATTTTCTTCAGGGAATATGAAGTACATCAGTTCTGGTGGGTTCAGATATTTGTGGGTGATGAATGTAAATTATTCAAGTGGAATAAGAATATTAATGTTGAATGGATTCAAATACATGAGGAATAAATCTTGAATATTGTACTAAAAAAGATAAAGCACCGAATGAAGAACTTCCAAAAATTCCAAAATAATACGTTGATTTATGATGGACTTATTATGCCAAAATACTAGTAAATAATATTTTTCCACACTTGCACAACTAACTTATAATGGCTAGTGGGGATCATGGAATACTAGAAGAAGGGACATCACACAATGATCCACATATGTGGTTTTTAACTATATAATGTGAAATGGATAAATTTTTTCCAATGAGACCTTGGAGAAAACAAATTTACAACTAGGTAAGAAAGTACTCTATAAAAATGATTTTCTCTATTAAAATAATAAGTGAAAAAAATTTACAATGTTATGATAGTGGTGAATGGATTTCAATATAAATTGGGAGTGTATTTTAATATAATTTTTCACCAATCATAAAATACACAACCATATAAATTGTTTCATGTATGGTTGACACCAAGGATTTTTGTTTAGAATAAATAGAAGTAAATACACATTTTCTTTATGGAAGTTTAGTGGAAAATATAACCTGAAGAAACCAATTATTGTTTAGGTTTATTACAAGAAATAATTGGTGTCTAATATTTAGTGTAGTATATATCCCTTGTAACTAGTAAAAAATTAATAGAACCATAAATTCAACACTTTTATTTTTGAAATGGGTTTTATATGAGGATATTTATATTAATATTGATATTGGAAAGTGTGGAAGGATATCTACTTTATCCACTTGATCAAGGACATTGATGATATGATTTAGGTGGGTCCTTGTATTCAATGAATCTAGGAATTGCCGAGTGATTTTTTTTGAACATATGAAGTGAATGGTCTAATTATTTCAAAGAAGATTCTTACTATAAGTATAAATGGATATAGAATTATCGATAGGTCAATTTAATGTCAAAATAATATTAATAATCTCATACTAACACTAATAAAGTGGCAATAAGTGTCAAACCCATGGGAAGAAGGGTGAGTTGTGAAATGGTCTATATAAAACTTAATCTGGTCTGATAAATAAGGAAAAGTGATGAAAATAATAAGGGGATGTGTGAAAGAGGGAAAATAATGTTGTGTAAATCATATGAATATTTTCTTATTAATAGTGTATTATTAAGAATATATTCATTTTATGTTTAAAAATTATTTTCACGAAAAATTTCCATTTAATATGGTATGAATTTATAATTTAGTAAAATTTATATTTTGTGGTTGAATAATAAAAAATTATATTGATTATATAAATAATATATCAAAAATAATTTAATTATAATGTGATAGTAAATCAGAATAATAGTTTTTAATATTTAGAAATACTCATTTTTTTTATAAAATATGAATATTATTTCATTCTTATATTTGAATGTTAATTTCTCTAAATTTAAGAATTTTAATTTTAAAAAATTAAATTCATTTTTTGATTAAACTTTTCAAAAATATCATTCAGTAATGTTTTTATATTATTGTCAAATGATTTTGTAAATAGTACAAAAATATCGTCACTTCCAACATTATATATTGTATGAATTAATCATAATGTAAACATCACTAAAAATTTTATATATAATCATCAACCCATTGTGTATTTAGTGAGTAAAATTATTCCATTAAAAATACAATATTTAATTTATAAATCCTATGTTTAAAATTTTAGAAATCAATTAATATTTTCTTCCAACAAATTTTTCTGGACATTTCTTTTAATTAAATAATAACATGTTTTCCTATAGTTTTTGATTTATTTAATAGGCATACAAGTTTTTTTTTCAGTAACTAGTCAATTAATTTTTTGAAAAATAACATAATTGATACTTTTTCCTAAATATAACGTTGATGCTTAAAAATAAAATTTTTATAAAAAATTTGGGTTTTATTCATTATATAAACTAATTTAAATATTAATATCCATCACTACAATATATTTATTTGATAAAATTAATTTCATACTTTAAATCATTATTTTTAAATTAAGAAAAATGTTGATTATTATTTTTTTCAATAAAATATATTATCAAGGTTATGAATGAGTTCATTTGGTAAAACTAAATTATGGTAAACATTTAAGAAAATTCTAAAATGATTCAAACATTTCTATAAAAATGTATGTTGGTAATTTTTCTAAAATCAAGACTCATAAAACCACGATTATTTTCATGTTTTCGACTCACATACCATGAATGGTGACTCTTCCTTTATAATTTTATAGAAACGTCACTTCTCAGACTTATAAAATCATACCTCCACTACCCCTTCATATACACTATATAATTTAAATTTCTCTTGAAACTATAACCATTTTATTAACCTATATCCTTCTCCCACATTTTTCATCTGATTTATTCAAGTAAAATCCATAAATATTTCATTTCTAATAGGACTTATAGGGGAAGGTTCAAATTCTCAACATGAGTATTAATCTTATCTTATCCTTTTTTTATTTCCATATCATTGTAAAAAATATAATTTAACCATTATAATATAATATCATAAGTATTATTATTATAATTAAAATTTATTATGTTTGTGTTATTATGATTATCTTCCCTTCCCCCACTAAAAAATGAAAATGTTATTCATGTGTATGTGCAGACTACCACCTCCATTAAAAGGCGTATTTAATTTTTCATGGAAAGATACATGGATGGTTAAAAATAATTATTTTATGAATTATTATGACACTAATATCGGGATTATTATTCTTAAAATATAAATAATTTTCTACCTTCTTTTAATTCTAATGAAAATGAATTTTTTTCTTTGTGTACGTGTGGACTACTACCTCCATAGAAAAATGTGTATCATTTCTCATTAGAAACAAAAATGGAATATTATAAGAAAAAATTTCATGAATTAACAAAAATATTATGACATTATTACTCATTATGTTAAATTAATATTTAATATATATTTATACACAAATATTTTTTTCCAAAAAAAATACAAAAAAAGATATTCCTCAATTCCATCCTCACAAATAATGACTAAAAATTTCCAATAATGAAATTAGAAAACTATATATTATTATAACTTGTATAATCTGACCATGATAAAAAATATAACCAATAATGGTGGTGGACATCAAAATTATAAATATTTCCTGAAACAATCAAAATCACAAACATTTTATGAGGAAAATTAACTATAACTAACTAATAAATGTATAATAAATAATAGTAATTTAAGTTTATAAAAGGTTATAGATATTAATAAGGTTCTATAACAATTTATTAATATATTTTATGTTTATTATATTGGATCCTATAGTGCTTTCGGGGAATACAAGAGTATAGACAAGGGTTTCCAACATAATTTTTTATTCATGAAGGAATAATTTCATGTTTTAATTTTATAAGGTATAATTCCTAAAACATAGTATAATATTCTATTATTAATTTTTCTTTCATTGTATTTGAAATTATTTTCATGATCCATTCTTTGATTTTCTTTGGATTCAATTATTTCCAAATTGATAAAAGTTTTCTCATCTCAAATATTTTTATATGATACATATTCCATATTCATGGATTATTTTATATTTTTCGATGTATATACTATCCAATGGATATGTTACCATACTATAATTAAATTAAAAGTATTTAAAAATCAATCTCATTATGTCTCATTGATTATATTTCTACTAAGATTTACCAATGTTGTAAGGGATTTTTCTAAATAAAACCTCCATTCATTGAATTATAATGCTTACCCTGATCTTATTTCTTTGAAATTTTGTTTCTTCCAGCATAAGATATTATTATATAATAAATTTTATTAATATATTTTAAAAATTATACATTTCATTTAAATATTCTTTATTGATGAATTTATTTCTCCAGAATGTTTAATTTTGTTATGAATAATTAACTTTATCTCTAAATAAGATCCTTTTCCCACGTCCGTATTAACTCTTTTCACAAATATTCTTCTTTAATTTCTTACAATCCAAATATTTATTATTTTTGTTTATATTCATAATTCAATTTACCCATTTTTAAAAGTAATCCTTGTTTATATTTTATAAAATGTTGGTTTTAATAAATGTATTTTAAAATACTAAAGTGGTTTTCTTTTCACAATTAAATATTTCATTTGTTGCTTAACATTTCCAGTAAAAAACTTTTATATATTTCTCAAGGATCCATTAATGGTATTTATTTAAATTTTTTATTTTAAAAAAAATCATTTTATGTTCTTGAAAATTATTTTTGAAGGCGATTCCTAACATCACTTTTTTACAGAAAGATTACTATGTTTTTATTAAAAATATTATTCATGATTTTCCTTTCATTTTATTATTTTTCTTAAAAATATAGTACTCCTTTATGTAAATGATCATTGAATAAACCACTAATTCATTCATTAAATAATCCTAGGTGATTTAATTTTTGGTATCAACTAATCAATGTCTTTAGGTCATTTCATGTGATACCATCGAAACCCATTTTCACTCAATGGGTTCTTTATGAAATGATATATAATTAAATTGTTATGGAATTAATCTACATTTTTAACATTATGAAATGGGTGTAATCATATATTTCCTCCTAACTCATTAGTTGTGATTTTATTTCTCATTAGATAAGAATTTCGTATATGGAAGTGATCATATCTTTCTTTTTTTACAATGTTGTGTGTGGGCATGATTGTTTTATGCATTGTTAACAAGGTTTCACATTGAAAAGATAATAATATTATTTTTCACAGGGATATGCATATACTTGATGAAATAATTATTTTTCATTATGTTGGGGACTGATAGGATCATGTTATTATGTTTTCACAAGGTTTTGTGTAGAAACCATTATATTATGATTTGTTCACAAAGATGTTTGTGGACATGACAATTTTTTTATTTTTTTCACAATGGGGTGAATGGATTGGATCAAATTAAAATTTTTTCACAAGGTTTTTTATGGAAATGACCGTGTTATTAATTTTTCAAATGGTTATGTGTGGAAACTATCATGTTTTTTCTTGTTCACAAGATTGATCCTAGACATTATTTCTCTTAGATTGTTTCAGAATATTATGATTTCATATGAATATTCTTATTCCACATTTCCATATTCTATTATTATGATATTCAATATAGGTCATCGTTATTGTGTCATTATTTATCACTCTTACTTCATGGTATATGTTTGATCATTTAAGATTATATTTCATTATATTATTCACTATAGATAACTCTTATTATTAAATTTTCATTTTATTACTATTTTTCTACCGTTCACATGTTTTCTCACATTTTCCTGATCAAAAAATTCTTGAAATATTGATAATTGTTTCCCTTAATGTGTATTTGAGTCAACCACATTCTTTCCCATTCCCCAAGTTATGAAGATGATTATAACTTATGAAAATGATATAAGGGAGTCCATTGGGTTTTAGATATAGAGAAATTTTTACGTGTATTGTAAAATATGTTTCTAATGTATATTATCCTTAAAGAAACTAATCCTTTAGTTCTATATATTGGGATATTATTTCTGAGATATAATGTTTAAAATATGTAAATTATGTAAAATAAACATAAGTTTTTCTTGGTCTATCTCACCTATTATTAAAAGTATTTTGCAATTTTATTGTTTTTATCACCATATACTAGATCATGGGTGTGAGGTGCCTAAAATCATATTAAAGAGATGTTTAATTATTTTTGGGGATTAATTTATTTAGTTTTATGGATTATTGTATGAGAAAATTATTGAGTACCATGTGGATAATTCTAAGTATAGGATAACATCCTATAGTTTTAGTAATGTGTATATTTTTTGATTTCATAGCAATAACATCCCATAGGGATATAAATAAGTTAATATAGACTCTGAAACATTTGATCCTAGGGGTAATAAACCTCAAAATTTTTTTGTTATATTTACTCAGCATTCACCTTGTTCATGAAAAATATTAGTAATAGGGAACCTTATTTGAAACTCATGGAGGATATGCTTTGGTTGATTCGCATGCTCTTTGCAAAAAAATTATAAAGTACATAAATATAATTTTATGTTTTTATTTAAACTAGTTATGTTGGAGAACATAATAAAAAATTATAATGGGAAGCATCGGTTAATCAATATGAGTGATAGGTTGATCCAATTATATAATAGTTTAACCAAAAGTGTCATAGGATTGCATGATGGTGTCATAATTTTGGAAATTTCATTATTTATTTTACATAACATATTGTCTCTTACTCTAATTTTGAATTTATTTTTTATATATCATCTATTAAATCAATAATTCTTTTTTATAGTAAATGTAAACCTCAAAATATATGTGTGGAAGGAACACACAACCATATTTTCCCTTCTATTTAATTTAATTTCAATAATTATTACTAAGTCTAGATCAAGTGATTGAGAAACCATTTTTAAAATTAAAATTACCTATAAATAATTTTACAATATAGCCAAATAATCCTCTAAACTTTTATATCATGATGGATAATAGGAATCATTCGACCACATTTTGAAAACCCAACAATCCCATATTACTCATTTTGGAGAATACCCTATAAGATTTACATTATTTTTACTATGTTATTATTACAC
Source organism: Viscum album (assembly GCA_963277665.1). NCBI lineage: Eukaryota > Viridiplantae > Streptophyta > Magnoliopsida > Santalales > Viscaceae > Viscum > Viscum album. Next base: position 1,151,112,337 of record OY728148.1, read on the forward strand.
AAATGCCTTTCATTCCTATAATCAGCTACAATAGATGGTGACCATAAATTTATACATATCTTTCATTCATTGGACGAATGTTTAAATTTCTTAAATTTCCAACCCATATTTATACAAATCACATCATATAGTACCCTCATGTTTCATTGAAAACATGTCTAAAATTAATTTTCATAACATTATATTCAAATTTTATAATCAAACATATCTATTTATGGTTTCTCATGATCATTTTACCCAAGAAATCATTATTCTACATGGGAATAAAAATTCTGAGAATTTTAACACCATATGGTACATTTTAACAACTCATCAATGTAACCTTATAGATATTTCATCCTCTAAAATTCACAATATAATTTGATTACCCAGTTATATATCTTTGAATAGGTTTTTCTCTAGAGAAATGTATGTATTATAAATAACTTTTGAAGTATAAATTTCATAAATAGTATTAATATAGTCCTAATATTAACAAAAATATGAGTCTCCTTGTCTTATACAAGTTAATATAGTTGATATTTCGTCAAATATTATATCTCAAGTCGTGATTATATTAAAAATATTGTCATCTATTTTCATCGGTGAGAGAAAATACATTTTTGTGGCATTAATTTATTAATGGTGTGTAGAATGTAAATATTTTAGTAAATATTTTACTTTAATTAGATTCCATGTTCAATAGATAGTTTCAAATGCAAAAAAACCATGATTCATTTCATTATGATATGAAATTAAAATTATGACTATAAATGAAATGTATTTATTAAGGAAAATCATTTTTAGTGAGTGAGTGAGAACACAATCATTAGAAAACCATAAAGAGGAAGTAACACATTATAAGACAACATCAATTTTTTCCAAATGAATTTAAACAAATTACTAGAATTTACCTTTTGAATGATATTTTCAAAAGGAAAATAATTCCACTCTTATTCATCATATAAAATTTCCTTAAAGCATACAACCATTTTATCTCATGTCGTAATTTAATGTTCTATTATAATTTTACCTTCTTTGAAGCAATGAATTAGGATTTATTTTGGGAATTTACCCATATATATTTCATGTCATTTAGATTAATTTGAAACATTTTTTTAATAATTTTATTAGATTCCTCTCCTATTTGATTACCATACATAACCTCTATCTCCATCTTTTACATTGGGATAAACAAGTATATCTAGTTTTGTTGAAACCAATCATGCACAATCCTTTATAATAACACTCACTTCTATATGTTGTAATTGGGACTTATCAATAGGGTAATTAAAACTACCCTTCTTCATAGGGATATATCATTGGTAACATCACTTTTCAGTGTTTTATATTCAGGGTTGCTTTTTCTCTCTATGATCACTGGGAATCTTACCACCTTTTTGTTCTGGGGATCTTCATATGTATTTGGAATATCTTCTATTAAAATAGACCCGATATCCATTATTTATGTTAGGGAGGTGTACTAAATTTTACAGATGGTTCTCTTGGTTCTATTATGTGAGTAGTATACCCTGTCAAGACTTCTCTTCTTATCATATTTTCACTTGAACATATGAGTTGCCCATATTGAGAGTCCTCTTCAAACTGAGAGCATAACATATTAGATTTTTCTACCCCTTGATGATCATAAATTGTAGTCAGTCACTCAAAATATAATTGTTGAGCCTTCAACTGGTCGGATAGTATAACAAGAGCTCTCTTAATAAGGAAATTTTTTCTTCTTCTTTATACATTATGGATTCAGAACTTTTAACACCGACATATCTAATTCTCCCACATCATATAATCTGTTACTTTTTGTTTAAATTTACTCATGTTGTCTCCTTCGACTAGGAACTTGCATTAAATGATTTTAAGGTTCCTAGAAATGCCTCATTTCATGTAAGGACTCCAGGGACATCATTCCCAATGTGGGATGACCTGGGGAACTCCATTTTATGGATTCTAGCTTCAGTACAAGTTATATGAGATGTATATACCTCACCATAGCATGTTCCAAATGATGGTGGGGGATATTGTGTAGTATCCTAAATATTTCATGTAAATGTTTTTAAAATTATATGGGATTATTTCATGACTAGGTTTTTAGATGGAATGTGATTCCAAGACCTGGGTTCCTGGAATAAATATTCAAACTATTTTTTAGTTTACTAAAAACAGTGTGTGTTTTACGGTTTTAGTAACTTCTACACGGGTTCCCAGATCAGAATTATGAGGGCAGCGTTGAGCTCAGAATAATAATTTTATTTTAGTTGGGTCCTAACATCATATTGTGTGGGTTGGAAAAAAAGTTAATTTATGATCATTTTAAGAGAAAAATAAAAAACACATAAAAAGTTATTTTGTTTTATTTCTTCAACATTACGTAGTGACTCTGCAGCACTATGATGCGGCGACTTAGTGATGCCATAACAAAACCTTTGGGCAGCATTGGAACAAGTTTATATCATTGAAATAGGTTAACATGTTTCCTCTATTAATTAGAGGTAGGGACCATCATTTTAATTGACAATATTGGAGAATTTTCATGCAGCCATGAAGTTTCACTAAGGAAGGAGAATGAATATATATATCCGGCGATGACAAAAGATGAACACCAATGAACAATTGATTAAGGATTTTCTTGGACGAATCACTATCAATGTTGGTTTCTATCCTCTGATTTATCCACTATCCATGTATGGGGTTTATTAAATTTTTGATTCATTTCCTCATTCTTTTTTCTGATGATGAATGCAGACCCACCCACAAATAGGTTGATCTGCGGTTGGAGCATTCTTGAGGGATGGATAAAAATGAAGAATTAAAGGGGTGGATCTTGTTAAATATTATTTGGTTTCTCTTTCATAATTCCACTGGAATGAATAGTCCCAGGCTAAAATGAACTAGGAAGAGGTCCATTCTAAGGGTGTTCTTTTGTTCTTTATCTCCATCGTTCTTTCATTTTATACCGACTAACCCACGTGGTCATGTCCGGATTTTCTGAGAGGTTCTGAATCTGACCAGACCCCCAAAGTGATGTCAATATTATATTGAGACCATGGAAGTGATGGTGATTACCAAAGGATGGAAAATGTGCTCCCAATTCAAAGAATAAACCACCACCATGATGTTGGTAGCCTGCAGAAGAAGATATTCCATTGCCGGCAATGGCGGCATGTGGCGACACCGATAGTGATGTGTGTCGGTACTACCACCCAGTGGGAGGAACCCATGGCATGGTAGTCACAGTTGGCAGATAGGGATGTCAGCTCGATGGTAAGTGGTGGGCCTCAGCTGGATACGATTGGGGGCTACATCATGTGATGAAGGGCTACGATGGGACCCCGCGGAAACTGCTCTGGGGTGGGTCACACTATGGATGACCGCATTGATCACAATGGTCATCCACATTGACTAGGCGAGGGTGTGGAATCCATTGTGTGTTGGGTGGATGAACTGAACTCCTCATGTCATCCAGACTGGAGCTAATGATTTGTACTAGAAGTAGATTGAGCCGGCAGTGGACTAGATCGACTGTATTCCAGGCCTAGATGGGGCCACCTAGACCACGCATGGCGGGTCCGACCTAGAATGTTGGATCAAGAGAGATCTGGGTTTGGTCTGGTCAGGTCGGTCCGACTGGCCCGGACTAGTCCCAAACCCCACTGGCCCCTTTTTACTTAAATTTTTGTATCTTTTAAACTGTATGTCTGTTTGATGATCTATTTATGGGGTTGGGACCTTTACATGATGTGATCCATTTGAGATAATATCTATGAGTTTTCAAGGAGGTTGGTTTATGAGCAACTGGCTTGAGGATTAGGTGCTCCCAGAGCGAGTATGCTATGGACAGAATCATCTGACTCATTGTGGAAAAGATATGGAGTTGGTATCCTACGAGCATGAGAAGTTTCTCTCCTATGAAGACGTGGTGTTGGTCTCGTGAGAGGGTGTGGAGTTGGTCTCCTACGAGGATGTGGAGTTCATCTCCTCCAAGGGTGCAGATTTTTTCTCCTATGGTGATGCACAGTTGGTCTCATGCGAGGCTGTAGAGTAGGTCTCCTACATAGTAGGTCTCATGCGGAGACCATATGTCCTGATGGACATGGATATGCATGCCCCTTATGAGAATATATATCTGGTCTAAGCTAACTGTTGTGACTCTCTTGAATATACTTCTTAATGGATACACTTTATATAGCTCTGTTTTAGTCTTCCTTGTGTATTTCATTGTGGTTTACCTTTGTGTTTTGGGGTCCCTACTGATTAGTGTTTTACTCACCCCTACATGGGCTTCACCCACACAAGTATTATCTTGTGTAGAAAATCAACTACTTTGATAAAATCCATTGTGGTCTGGAGATAGGTGGTTCTATAGGGTGACCCTACAGCCGTGGTATGATTTAGTGACATTTAGCTAGCTTACTTTACCGACCCATAAGGTAGGGTTTTCTATGGATTAGATCCCAGAGTTTGTATTTTTCTTTTTCAGTTGGGATTTTATTTTGGATCTTTGACTTTACTGCATTGTACTAGTGCTCTCAGTGGTTGTCTTAATGGCATACATACCAATTCACTCCATGATTCTATTTTAGTACTCTTTCTTGGAAATGAGTGTGTGTGTACAGGTACATAGGAAAATGCATCCCCTTTGTGATATATGCCTACTTGGAGCAAGTCGTCGTACCCTAAGCTATGAGAGGTAGGCTTGGGGTTGTCATGCCACTGGAACCATGGGATGGTTTGTGGCATATATAATAGGTGAGACCAATATATTAGATTATTGATCCTCATCCACTACATTGATGCATGATATTGGATAAAATCCCCCTCCACTTAGGCCACCCGAATTATTTTGGATAAGAGAATCATTTTCCATCAAATATGACTCATTCCCTTTGGTTATATTTCTAGAAAAATTGGGAAAAACAAATCAATGTTTGAGAATAGGTGGTCGATGCACCATAAAAATTAAAATCAAGCTCACTAGAATAGTCATTGATGTTTGAAGAAGAGGTAAAAAGTTTTTTTCCCATTACCCATTTTCTGACGTCCAAGATGATGTATTATGACTCGCCTTTTCTCATATAAAGATGTCAATCTTGATGAAGGTGGCCAAATGAATGAATGATGATTCAAACCCGTCCTTTAAAACCACTCGTTATTAATATATAAACTCTTTACCCACCTTAATACATATAAATTATATAGGTGTCGTAGATACAACAACTTCCATGAAAATATGGGGAGTAATTGGGTTATATGGGGATATTGAATGATTATATAATTATAAAAATCTTTGGATGATGATACCTAACATTTATAGGATCCATATATTTTATAAGGGTAGTGGAAGTCAAATAAATTAAACCAAATCAACAATATATGGGGACCTCACATACAATGATAATCATATATACAACTAAATAAGAAGAACTAAAAACACTTACATGAACTTTGGATCTTGGACCAAGAGTACTTGAAATTATTATCACTATTAATGTATGGTAAGAATGATCGGGATCCAATAACCCCAAAATGGCTCACTCCTAAGTCCAAGTAATACTGCTAAATTTATTGTAGCTATCAAGCCTTGGTTTCCTCTAAACAAATCGATCCATAATGGACAAGTCATGGGGATCTGATGCCTCCGATAATTCTTGGAGGGTTAAGGGACTCTTCAAGGCCCTAAAGTGAGGAGATGGAACCTTTGGGAAAATATGGATGTGGGTACGGTCAGGGAGAAGGGTAGAGTTAGTAAAGGGAGAGATGATCTCTAAAACCTCCATCATTCATGAAGAAGTGAGGATGGGAAATGCTTCCCTTGCCGTAACCCATAGGGTATCTCCACCACCCCTTGAGGTTCCATGTCACCATCACTGAAAACTAAATGTTTCTCCTCAATTGATTAAAAAAATTACAATGTGAGATAAACATTAATCCATTATTAGAATGAAATAATAAAAAAATAAAATATATAATTTAGATATTTTATTATAAAAAATATATTTTTTTAATGTCACATATTATTATTATATGCTATAATTATAAAATTAGAAGAATTATTCTAATATTATTGGATTAGTGAAATTAAATTTTCTCATATAAATAATTAATTTTAATGGTATTTTCCCTATTTTTGGTGGTGGAGTTTTTTGGGTTTGGGTTTGGGTGTGAAAGGGGTGGGTCATAGGGTCAAGTCAGTAGGCCTGAATGTTTACTATAGTTTTTATTCCTTTCATTTTTTTCATGGGAGATAATGTAATTATCCTTATAATTTTAATGGTATTTGATGAAAATTATTTAACATAAAAGTAATATTTTTCGGAGTACTATTTCTTTGGTGCAGTTTATTTTTAATTACTCATGACTAAATTATTAATTTCATGAAATTTATTTATAATATTTACATTAAAATAAATTAGCATCCATATACTAATTATTTACAAAGAAACCAATAAGAATAAATTAAATTTATGCATCAAAATGTATTTTACATAAAATTGGATTTTTATGTGTCAAGAATTTTATCTTAAGAATCTTAATTTATTTTATTAAAATGATGATAATGTATATTTTTTATATGAATAATATATAGACCAAGTTTTAAAAAAATTGATAAAATAAATGAATAAAATGGTTAATATTAGAAAATGGTTATTTAATTATAAAAATTATTTTGATTATGTTTTTTGTTACCAATTAGTAGATAAAATCCTAAATTTTGAAATTTTAATTTGATAAAAATGAACATCATTTTTAATTTTTATTTTCATAATTATCTTATGGAGAAAAATTATATTTTTATGAAATGATTTTTCTGATTTGTAAAAGATACAATTTTTACTAATTCCATATATTTTATGAATTTTTAAAAAAGTTAAAATAATTTAAACATCTATACATAAAATTAAATATGAATGAAAAATTTAGGGAGTAAAATTACTCATTTACAAATAATTTTTTTTTAATTTAATTAAAGAAATGTTTAAAATTTGGGAACTCCAAATATACCTCATTATAATAGAAACTATTTTTGGTTATTTCTTTTAATTACAGATTGGCATGGGTGAATTCTACATTTTCTTAATTTTAAATAAGCACAACACATATTTATATATTAAGAGACCAATTACTGTTACTAAAATCATGATTATTTATAATTTTATCCAAAACATAATAATTATGCTTTAAAATACACGTTTCCAAAAAAAAGGATGTTATGAATTATGTTCAAAAATATTAAAATAACAAACCCTTGAAAATTTATTTCAGAAGTTTATTTTCTTATTTTCAAATAAAATATTCAAATTAGGTATTATTTTAATTTTAAATTTTTTTACTAAAATAAATTAATAATATTAAAAAATGAGTTTTCGTGGTCAATGGAAATTATGGTAAAAATAAAAATATGAAAAAAGGGATAAAATTAGTCAATTTTTTTAAAAAATGTGCAGTGAAGATTTTTTTAGACCAATATATATAAAACCACCATTATTATCTAATTTTTTACTCAAATTTTTTAATATTGGAGTGTATTTTACATTTTTACACAAATTTCACTCCCCTAGCTTATAATAGTAGGCTTATACCCCCCCCCTAAATGAACATGAATGTTTAATATTAATTTTGATTTTATACCCATTTTACATACCCTAAATCTATCCACTTATTTTTTCCGCCACTTTATCCATGTAAATACCCTACACCCATCATTTACAGGAGGGCCTCCAAGGGAAGGATTACATTCACAATGGGGGTACTAATCATTATTGAACAACTTTTAGTCTCCATATTTCTCCTCTAAATATCTTTTACCAGTTATAATATAATTGAATAAATATTATAGATATAAATTATTATTATTATTATTATTATTACTATTATGTTATAATCACTCTCTACTAATCAGTCATCTTCAAAAAAATGAGAACGTTGTAAGTGTGTATGCATTCAAAACCACCTCTAAAAAGAAATGTATTTATTCTTTTCAATATTGAATTACATGGATTTCTCAAAAAAAGAATTTAATTAATAAATAATATATATATGTATTTAATAATATTATGAAAAATATAAATATTTTTCTACCCTCTATCTGTTCTGTTAATAGGAAACGACATCAGTGTATACGTCTGTACTACAACATCTATAAAACGATGTATTTCATTTTTCATCACTACCCTACTTGGATGATTATAAAAATGAATTTAATGAATTAATGTTTTTTTATTACAAAATTATTTTTATGGATAATTTATATTAATATATAACTCAATATTAATATACCAATATATGCTCATAAAAAACTACTGAAATAAACTCATCAGTGATTTTTTCTTCTTGAATTATGACTAAAACTCACGAGGAATAAAATTTTAAATGTAAAAATATTTATAAATATCCAAATATATAACTTTTATAGTATATTAATGATGAAAATGATATGAAATAATTGGGATCAATATTGCTAAATTAAATTACGTATGAAAAAATCCAAGTCGCTAGCATCCGAAAATGAAAATAAACAATAAATGACTAATGAATTAGAAGGACCCGACCTAAAACATTACATATTATAGTTATTTTAAACTATAAATGTATTTAATTTCAAAAATATCTTTTATTTTTAGTTTTTTAGATAATTTGTTCTTAAATATTTAATAAAAATCTATATATTACAGTGTGGAAACTTTTCTTCATTGTCAATTTTACCTATAAAATAAATATTTTAAAAATAAATAAATAAACCAACAGTATAATAATACATATAAAATTTCCACTTTTAAAGAAAAATTTGGCTTCAAAAAACACTTTTCTTACCAAAGTAATAATCATATCTTAACAAATATTTTCATAAAATATTTCACTAAGAAACATTAAGGAAAGATATACTCATAATGTTTTCTTCGTTAAATTGAAAATCACATGAAAACATATTCTCAAATTTTTACTTTTCACACATATATATGGAGTAAACATTATGGTTAATGTTGTAGTAACCATCACAACTAAAAATGGAAGACCATCATGGTTAGATTCTAAATATTAAAATATATTACCTCTCCCAAATACTCATCGAAGGCCATCATGGTGAGCTTTGAAACATTACTTTAGAGTAACCACCACAGATACTTAGGGATTAACCAACACAATTAATCTTGAAATAGCCATCAGATTCATCTTCTAAATATTTCCAAATGTGTTGGAGTGTTATAATGGGGATAATCCTTCGTATAAGATATATCATTCCCACTCAGGATTTATAATTTGGATCTACTTTTCATATAATTTGTATCAAGTGCACACTTTTCTCATATATAATACTCAAGTATCAGAAATAAATCATATTATTATGGCACATTTTCATCATAAAATATTTGAAATACTCTTTTACGTTAGTATGAAAAAACTATATCAAATATCTAAAATACCCTTCTCTTTAAAAACTCATTTTCAAAACCATTATACCTATGATGATGGAAAAATTGTTTTCTTTGATGAAAATTTTTAGAAAAACATTCATGAATAAAATAAATTTCCCACTTGGAAGTCACATATTTAATAAAAACTACACACATAAATAGGAAAAACATTTCTCTGAATGTAACTAGGTAAAACCGTTATTTAAGATTCAAAATATTAAGGCATCATAATGGAGGAGAATTCAATTCAATCTATATATACAAAAAATACATTGCTTTTGAACTTTGTAAAAGAGTTGGAAAAGGATCTTTAAATGAATATTTTTAAAAGAAAGACCCTTAACATGAGTCCAACTCCATATATAGTTTATCTATCTTCATGAATAATATAAAATTTTTAAGTATTTAATTTAGTAGGAATATAGTTCAGGTCATTTATTCACGTTATATTTTTATTACCATGTTATATAAATTACTAATAATTTTAGTTCACCTTTTTATTGTCCCGACCAGGGATCCCCTAAACCTGTGTCCTGAGCTGGCGGGTCACATGGCCTCAAATACACCTCCACATTCTCAAGATACTACTGACTAAAATAAATGGTATAAAGATGGTACGGTTGGGAGACTACACCATCTTATTTGAATGGAATGGTTAAAAAACAATAAAAATACAATATTGTGAGAATATATAAAAACAGATAGAGCTATAATCAAATGTGTAATTGAAAATGATTGAAAAACTAATAATATAATCAAAATATTCTAAGGTAGTCGCTGATAAGTGGATTCATGGAATACCGATACAAAAAGGAACTGAAAAATCCAAGCATACTACACAATAGTACAAAATGAAAAAGAAGACAAAAAGATACTCCACAAGCATCTTAAAAAAAGATTATTCCTCTGCTCCTAAGATCCAAATATAAGAAAAATAATATCAACAACATGTAGAAGGGAAATTTAACTTTTTAATTCTTACAAATAGATAAAAATCATGGGTACCAAAGGCAACCCGTGTAGGAAGTGAGACAAAATCTCATTAGGCCACCACCAATTGTGTCTACGTTTAATGTGAGTAATTCTAGAAACTAAATAGTGTGCGGGTATAGCAGCATAAGAAAAACAATACTGAAATAAATAAACAGCCCACTCAGGTTCTAATTGGGCACTTGAGGGTTCTACCTCTTTCATCTCATGATTAGAATGCTTCTGATCATGTCACTATATATGTAGTATAATATATATATATATATATATTTTTTATATTGTTTCCAAATATATAAAAAAAGTACATGTAGACATAACTGTTTATATATATAGAATACTAGTGTTACTGGATGGGGGTGTAACTCATACACCAATGAATAGTCTAACAATCCTATATATCTCATGAAATATGGTACATGTCCTACATCTTAATAGAGTGAGAGGCAACATTCTACAAAAATTGGGATGGTGAGTGAGCTATCATGGAAACACTCAAATCATGAATATTATGCCACATCCCAACATTCATAAAGTTTCACTACTGTGAGATTCCATACTCAACACCCTGTGTAAGGGAGTTTGATTGCCTTCCTTTCACAACACACCTTACCATCATACACAACTTCTATAAAGGCATATTAACTTATAGTATCCATGAGGAAAAACCTATCATGAAACTTATTAATCAACCCCATATCTGTATATTTATTTGGTATAATCATCCTTACACATATAATAGTATGATATGGAAGAAATAATGGTTATAGACTTGGCACCGCCTAATCGATTCAATATCCATTTTGAAAAATACATTTCATTTTAGGAAAATCAATCAATGTAAAAAGGTCCATTTGATGTGGAGAAAAAAATTAAATGGAGACATATGGAAAAAGATGGCATGTGACACAATGATGCAATTATGAAATAATGAATCTCAAAGGGAAAACAACGTGACAACCTGCCAAAAGTTGTAGATGATTCATTTCTCGATATCAGCATTAGATTTTGTAGGACCCCAGGACACCCTGAGAGGGGAGGGGTGAATCAGGGTGGAATCTTTTTCTTCTTTTAGTTGTGGATCTTGTACCCACATTGGTAGGAACTACATAAACCTGTATGATGGATATGATCAGCAATTAAACATTCACATGCAGAGAGATGACACAGCTATTTTTACTTGGTTCACCACTAAGGGCTACGTCCAAGGAGCATACGCCGACAGGTTTTCGGTCGTACCTAAATCCACTATGCTTCACTAGCTGTAGATTACAAAGGTTCAGGTACAGTCACTCTGTCTCAGGCTCACTACCTTTACAATTGTCAGGGATAGCTCACTGCGTCCCTCGGGTCACTCCCGTTGACTCCCCCCGGCTCACTGCCATTGGTGAAGTCTCACTCAGTTTATAGACGTGAAGGTCTCTTCATTATGTGTGCATTGAAGTTCTTCGTCTCTTGTTCATCATGATACATTGCTTGCATCAGGGTTCATATTTGATGCTCCTTTTAGTTCAATCCTTCTTCTTCAGTGCAATGAATGAATGCACTAGATCCCCTTATCTTCGTTTTCCTGAATCACAATCACTGATGTGATTGCTTAATGAAGCTCAGCTTACTCGGTGTTGTCAGAATCAGTTCTCCATGTATGCATGAGATGATTCATGTATCATTTAGATTTCTTCTTCAATCTCACTTTGCACCAGAAGTATCAAGAAATATTTCAGCTCTTGTGCAGCTCCAGAAAGGCGGGCGTGCTTTAACACTATCTGGCTCTTCTTTTCAAGCCCGACGCGCAAGTCTCCTCCGGCGCGCAAGTCTTAGGCGTGCAAGTATAAACTGGCGTGCAAGTTTCACAAAAGCACCTACGTGACTCTGCCTTCTTGAACTTTAAACCTGCGCGACTCACTTCCTTTCTCGCCCAAATCACCTAGGGCGCACAACCATCAATCGGCACGCAATCACCACTTTCACGGATCAACCACCTGCGCGACGAGAGCTCGAACAATCTCTCAGTCTTGAGCTCCGTGAGAAATGAGAAGGGGTGGTCCAGTATTTATAGGCAAACTGGACCCCCTGCACGGCGGCACGCAAGTCATCCATCGGTGCGCAAGTCTTGGCCCCTACTAGGCACTTGCACGATCAACATCCAAACTTGCGCGAACATATTTCCTTATCCAAATTTTGATCTTCTTATCTCGAAAAACCATAGGCGCGCAAGTTATAATGCATTCAAAGCGTCGGCGCACAAGTCTCTTCCCGGTACAAAATTCACCTGCGCGACCTCACCAAAACTTGCGCGACCCTTATCACTTTGCCATATTTTGATGCTCTGATATTTAAAAACATATGGCGCGCAAGTTTCCTATCCCCCAAGAGTATGGCGCGCAAGTCCCTTTGAAAAAATCACTCTTCTTCATTTGTTGATTTTGAGGCCCTGAAATTTGGCAAACACTGGAATACGGCGCCACCTTGTATCTGCTCTTTTTGTATCGCCTCCAGATCATTCATTCCTCTGTCGATGTTCTTGAATCAAACATAGATCGTTGACCACAACTCTTGAACTTGACATGTCACCATGGAATCTCCTTTGTCAACAAATTTGTATGTTGTTTGTTTTGCTTTGTCGACAAGCACGATCACCTCAACAGCACTTCTTCTTGGTGATCTGTATCCTTCAGCAACTCTTTTGCTTTTATCACAAACTCCACTATTGTGATATGTATTCTTTGAAGGAACAGATTTAGTACCATCATCATCTATGACAATGTGATGTGCATGGCCATTTCATAAGTCAACTCATTGGCACATTGCCTCCTTCATCAACCGTCATGATCAACTTCATGCAAACCATGTGATTCAATCCGTCAAGAAGTCTCTAGCATGGTTCTCACGCAATCATGAGTAATTGCATGGTTTTCATCAAAAACCATTGTTCTCATGCAATAATGAGGAATCGCATGGTCTTCAATAAAGCCCATGGTTCTTATGCAATAAGGAGGAATTGCATGGTCTTCATCCAAAAACACCATCCTGTTTTAATCATCCTTAGATGGATTACTCCTCGCATTCTTCATTTTTGTAAACAATGTATCACCTTTGACACGTGTTCTTTGAACTTACGATCATCACAACAATCGTCTGAATCACTACTCCTCTAATTCATCGGAGTACTTCATGATCTCCTTCATTGTGAGCTTCCATTCCTCCATTTTATTGGATTACTTCTTGATCTCTTTCATTTTGATATTCCATTGACAACTACTGACAACAAATACAAACCTATACACAAAGTGGTTCCAACAGATTTAATGTTTTTTGGAAGAGATATGAGAAATTGTCTAATTCCCTAAAAATGGGGGAAATGAGCCAACACCCAAATATCCCAATGGATTCGAAGGAAAACTAAAATTAGAGTTAAGAGGTGAGGTTATCTTACCAAGATGGATAAAATTCCTCTGATGGATTGAGAAATAGACAACATATGGATTAGTTACTTCAAATACTATCTTTGAGGGTTCTTTAGCTCAAAATAGGAGAATAACCAAGGATAGCTGCTAGAGGAAAGAATAATAAAAGGGGAAATGATTTTAGTTTAATTGAGTGAAAAATGGACATTTCATCCAAAATATTAAGGCAATTGGATTGGCCAGAGGGTTTATCCAAACCATTTGTAAAATGTGCTTAGTTCACTACTACATGGGTAACATTACAATGTTAGGCTCATAGTTTGACTAACCATGTAAAAATAGTGCAAAATTTATCTATCCCATTTCATTAATTGTTGGGATGTCTGTGTGACCTAGGTTTCATGGTTGTAGAAAAACCATGTGGCCATGTTAATTTTTCCCTTTTCAGAGCTCTAGGTTCTAAATGAGCCCCAAACGCATATGTGACCTCTGTAACCTGATTAGACAATGTTTTTAGGGACATTTAATGTATTAAAATTTAAAATATATCAATTTCTACTAACTTTGAAGAGTCATTTCATTACAACCTCCCTTCTTTAATGCAACGTGTCCCCATGTTGGCCTTCGTGGGTAAAGAGGTATCATCAGAGAATATCTCCGGCCACTGAGATTGTATATCATCTTCCCTCTCCCAGGTCTAATCCTTTACCCAATTGTGTTCCCATGACACTTGTACCAGAGGGATTGACCAGACATGGAGTGTCTTCACACTCTGATCAAAAATATGCACTAGATACTTCTCAAAGTAAGTATCAATATCTAAATTAATCTCGTCAACTTGAAATACATGTGATGGATCTGGATAGTATCGACGAAGCTAAGATACAGGAAAGACATCTTGCATTGATTTGAATCTTTGAGGAAGTTACAATCGGTATTCCACTACCTTGATTCATTTCATAACCTCAAATATTCTAACAAACCTTTTTTATATATTACCATTCTTTGGAATACATATATTCCCTAACCTAGTCGATACTCATAAGAAAATACGGTATCTGACCTCAAACTAAATAGGCCATAAACACCTATTTTCATATGACTGCTATCACGAATGAGATGTTAACATGTGGTTTTTGATCGGCTGGACCCGATATGTAGTATCCAGCATGAGATGTTGTCTTACCATTGCAACTTCCCCTACCTCTAACCAGCACAGAGGATAGTGTTAGTGACGATCATATAAAGCTTTACAGGGAGTAGTCTTAACGATATCCTGAATCCTTTTATTATAATATAACCGCATAATACAAATTTGTTTCCCCTAGAAATAACCAAAATTAAGGACACATGCATAAATAATCTCCTATAGAACCTAAATAGTATGTTTAGTCTGTTAATCATTCCGCGAGTGAAAGGTTTTACAAAACATTACCTACCTAACCAAGCCTTTATGCCACCCCCACCAAAAATGTGATGTGAAGCAAGTGTATTTTTCAGAAATGATAGAATGAGGGGCTCCATGAGTACATATAACGTCTTTAACATTCATCCATTATGGTACATCTAACAAGACTATCTATTGAGTTTATAGGAAGTGTCTATCCTTCTTCAAATGATCAATGATAACCCAAACTATATCATTCCCAAAAGGTGATCTTGGTAGACCAGTCACGAAATCAGTCGAAATATCATCCCATTTCTACTCAGGAATAGACAAAGGACGTAGAAGCCCTTACATTCACTGATGTTCCAACTTCACCTACTGATCGGTGGAACATCGAGTGATAAAGCCCATAAACTGATGTTTCATGTCAGGCCACCAATATTGGTGCCATAGATCTCGATACATTTCAGTGATATTGGGGTGAACCATTATGAGTAATGTCATTCTTTTCTAATAACATCTCTTATATTTTTTGGGACCCAAAAACAGTCATGAAAAAAAAGTTATCATTCCAATCCATGATTCAACTGGAAGATTTATCATCATCTAAAATTCTTTCCCATTGGACAAGGCCTTATTGATCCAATAGTAGTCTCATTTTTACCCATTATGGGTGAGAAGATATCACTAATAAAGATGAGAGGATATTTTATCCATATTTATCATAATCCTAAAAGTGATTTTTTGATAATAAGGCCATAAGTTTCCATTATCCAATGGATTCTCGAGCCTCATTTGTCAATGTCTATCAACTCAGAGCATCGGCAAATGAATTTCCCTTTCTAAGCATGTAAGAAAACTCAAAATAAAATGATTATAAGTACTCAACACACATATTCTATCAACGATTGAGATCCCACTATGTTAATATGTTCATGAATCACTTGTGGTTTGTTAATACCAGATAAATTCTATCCAAGTAGATAAACTCTCCAACAGTGCAAAGCATGCACAACAACATCAAGCTCAAGATCGTGCATCGGGTAATTCTGCTCATGAGGCCCCATCTGGTGAGACAAGTATACAACAACTCACTCATCCTATATCAAAATAGCTCCAATATTGATACTTGATGCATTAGAGTGCACATTATATCTATTTTCGGGCTCTAAAATTATCGGTATCATTGCTAAAGTCTAGCGGGCCCTGAACTCTGAAAAGGATGCTTGACAAACTTCTAACCATAATAATTTCACACCATTATTTTTCAATCCCATAAGTGGTACTCAAAGGCATGGAAAATATGATATAAATCATATGTAATATTTATTGATACCCAAGGAACTCCAAATATCAAAGGCTTTATTGGTCTTCTCCCAGGAAACTGCATCTATCACTTTCTCTAGGTCTACTGAGACTCCTGAATCTGAGATAATGTGACCGAAAGAGTGGACATTATCTATCCAAAACTAGAATTTAAAAATATTTTCATAGATTTAATGATCTATAAATGTATTCAGCATGATATCAATATGGGTTCCATGGTTTTTTCTAGAGAGTCGATGTAAAATCACGTAGTCAACAAATACAATCACAAATGAATCCAGATATGAGTGGAAAACTAGATTCATAAGATCCATAAAAGCCATAGGTGCATTTGTGAGTCTGAACATCATTACCCTGTACTTGTATAGACTATACCATCTCTTGAAAGTTGTTTTATGTATTCCCATGGTCTTTCAACTGACCTTATGATAGCTCGACCTCAAATCTCTCATTGAATACACCCACTCTCCTCAGATCTGATCAAATAGATCATCTATTCTAGGAAATGGATATCGATTCACTCTTGTGAGCTAAATAAAATAATGGTAATCTATATATAACCTAATGATATCATCCACCTTCATGGAAAAAAGGATCGGTTAACCCCAAGGAGAAGTTAGGGGGCATAAAAATCATTTATCCTATAGATCCTCTAACTGATTTTTGAGATCTAGAAGCTCTTCAAGTTCAATCCTATAAGAAGGAATTATCATTGGTTCTTCTCCTCATAAAATCTCAATTTTAAACACTATCTCTCACATTGGATTTAGACTAGGTAATTCATAGATAAATATGTTTCTAAAATAATCCACGATGTGAAGAACGATAATGGTTTCTAACCCTTGTTCGTCTAGAAAAATACTAGCAATATGATTCATGACACTACCATTCCTTTTTCTACTCAGGTCCTTCTCATGTCCCACTTACACCCCATTATCTATTATTCATGTTATTACCAACCTATGATGATTTAAACATAACCCACTAATTATAGATGTCAATGTTGTATTGATATGTAACTAATTAGTCAATTATGATGATTACATCAAACCACATCATATCGAGGATGTAAATATTCCACATGAAAAGGTGACTTCCTATCTCAAGAGGACAGGTCTTATAATGATGAAAACCTTCAGAATGGATACCAAACATGTTTTCTAGTGTCATAAAACCATATTAGTGCTCGATATGAAGGCCTAGAATATCATGGATTTCCTAAGATATAAAAGATTGAGATGAGACTATATCAAATAAAGGAGACACTAATGTAGATCGTACTAGAATAATAACTCATACATGATTAGGTTGTACTGCATGTAACTGACTTGTATGGTGGCCTTGAGTCATTTCATGACTAACATGAGCAAGCCCACTCTACTAGCATTAAGAATCATATGTCTGATTGCATATTCCTCAAATTCCTCCTCGACCTGATTGGTGAATGGTATTCTAGTTTCATGACTATCATGGTCCTACTAGCCTCGATCCTGACTGAGGATTAGGTGTAGATCCCCTCTCTCTAGGGACAATCAAAAAAAATCTTGTAGAAATGATGGATATGTACCATCCTTCCATAGCATCAGCACTCAATTGGGTCCTGCAAGTAGTTAGGTTTTGTGTGTCCCTACCTCCCACATAGGTTCTAAATCAACAAGCTGTCAACATAAGGATCCCAGCTGATTCTACCCCCACCACCAACCTTGAAGTGATTCATGCACATACAAAAAGAAATACTTATAGATTTAGGTGTTGAACCACCCTGACTAACAACATTAGTTTCCATCAAATTCATCTCCACATTCAGGTCCTATTTGAAGATTTCAGAAATAGTTGTCAGCTTGAACATGTTAACCTGAGACTAAAAGGTGTAAACCAACCCATTTTTGAATCACCTAGTGGTCATAAAGTCATCAATGGAAATATTATGATTGAATCATTGTATATATTTTTAACAAAGTGAGTATTACAGATCTAACATACTACCTTATAACAGGTTCATGAATTATCTATCTCTCACATCCCACCACCACATGGCTATGTCAAATGGAATATAAGCAGCAGGCTTGACCCCCTGCTATAGAGGTGTCTCCAGATGCTCGAATATAGATAAGATTTCTTTGATCCAATACTCTATTGTGTGAGGTTCTCTATCCTATAAAAAGGTGGGATGATCATGTAGTTGAAACTCGTGATTCAACCCTTCCATGATCAGGGAAGGTTGAACTACACCTTTCATATGTTGAATCATAAGCATTGAACACTCTTGGAATTGGGTATCAGTTCCCATATCAGGTATAGAAACATGATTCATATGTGGATCTACTGGAGGAATCATTTGAGGCTCTCGGCCTGCCACCTCAAGTATGTGGTCTTCACTACCATCAGGGCATGAGACCGGATGACTTCATGGAGGCGTGACACTACAATTTCAAACACAGGGCTTAGAAAATATACAAGAAATTTTTTATAGTTCATTTAAGAAACTATGAAATATAATAATCCTTCTAGTAAAAATGATCACACATCTATGCCTACTTCAAAATCTCAGACTAGTTTGTTGAAAGATACCATAATATTCCATAATAACATAATATATACTACACTACTCACTAATAATGCTGGGATAGGGTATATGTATTTTTTTTACATGTCCGTGATAATCTGTTTCACTTTAGATTTCATACCTATTTGATATTTTTCAAGATCAATTGTTAAAATTACATTGAAATAGTTGCATCAGATAATATTCCACTTTTGATCCATAAGTGCCCATAAAACTTATGAAACAAAATATGATATCCATTCAAAACACACAATAACACATTCCAACCTGTTCTATGAATGGTCCATGGATAAAATTTCCCTAATTGACTGCATAAGGTTTTGATTTTAACCTATTAGAGAAAACATAGTTAGGATAAGGTAGGAACTTTAGGTATCAATTATGTTTTCTAATCTCTTCACGAAATGTTAGTAAAATTCAGCACTTATTAAAGGTAATAACAATATGAAACAGGAAAATGCAGGATCAAATTAGATTTAACATGGAAAATGAACGACATATTTGTCCTAGTGTTCCTAATAATGATGAATGTAAAAATTCTAATTTCCCTCATATAATTGTTCCAATGATTAAGTGAATCCTCAATTAGAATAATAACAATAACTACAACACCCCATGTGCATCACCCAATAGTTAAATGACATCAAAAGTAATAGGAATAAATTATAACAATAATTTTGATTTGGGAAACTGAGCCTTTACCCAAAACATGGGTTTGCAAAACCCAATCATGGATTATGACCAATTTCCATGCATTATCAATCTCTAATTTACTATCTCCAAATAGTAAAGAAAGAAAAGAACTGCTCTAATGCCAATTTGTAACATCCCAACCTAGGATCCAATTAACCAATTTCATGAGTAAGTGGGTCAGATTGCCTCAAGTGTGCCTCCCTATATTTCATAAGATACCAACTAGTATCAAGGGTGTAAAGGTGGTACAATGGGGAGAATATACACTCTTATCAGAATGGAATAGTGGAATGAACCAATAAAAATACAATAGTTGAATCATATATAAACAAACATAAAGAACAAAAAATCATATGTGGAAGAAAAAATTACTAAATAACTAAAAATATGATCAAAATCCTCTAAGAAGGTGTCTAATATATGGATTATCAGAATTCTACTATAAAAACGAACAGGCGGATACAATAATGTTATACAATAGTATAAAATGAAAAAATAACAAAATATTCTGTATAAAAATATCAAGCAAAATCTCGGTCCTCTACTCCAAATCTCCATATATAAAATAAAAATATCAACAAACTATAGATGGGTGCTTTCCCATATCAATACATTTAGTCAGATAATCTTCCTAGGTTCCAATGGCAATCTGAGTAGGGTGTGAGATAAAATATCAATAGGCCACCACCAATAGTGTCAACATGTAATCCTAGTAGTTCTCATAACTAAAAAGTGTATAGGTATAACTTAATAAGAAATAAATACAAAAATAAATAACCAAACCACTCAAGTTCCTATAGGACGCTTGAGGTCTCTACCTGTTTTAACTCATGGCAGGAATGTGTCTGATCATGTCACTATATATTTAGTATACTAAAATATATATTTTAATTGTATATTGAATCCACCAATATGAACTATGTATGTGCATATTTAAGTGGAAATATACCTGGAATACTAGTTCTAGATGGGCTGGGGCATAACTATGGCATCCATGACCGGTCTAATGAGTATATAACCTCATCCAATATGGTAAATTCCTTACATCCCAATAGAGTGAGAGATATCATGCTACAACACTCAGGGTGGAAAGTGATCCATTATGGAAACACTCTAACCATCTAATGTGGTTTCTAATCCCAACATTCATATAGTATCACTAGTTTGAGATTCCATACTCAACACCCAATGTAAGGTATTGTGATTATCTACCTTTCTCAATATACATTACCATCATACACAGCCTCTATAAAGGAGTATTCATTTATATTATAAGGCTTGAGGAAAAAATCTCTTGTGACTTATTAATCAAGAATATATAAATAAGGAACAATAATATTTACATATATAAGCATTTGAAAAGGAAGAAATAATGGGTGTGGCCTTTCCACTGTCTAATCAATTCAATAATATTTTAAAACATTCATTTCATTTAAGGAAAATCAACCTACATGCATAGTCCATTTTATATTATCAATTAATTCATTTTAAGGAAGGGAAATCCTTCATGGAAAAACCTTACCATTTAACACTTTCCATTCAATTTCATTTTGATTCATTATGCCAAGGAAATTAACGGAATAATTCTCATTGGGGACTTCAAGGTTCCCTATTCAATCAAAGAAATTTCCTAAATGGGAAATTATAACTGTAATAGGGCCAAACACCAAAGATGTACCATGGTCTCCATTAGATAATCAGGTTCCAATGAAAAGTTTATTTAAATACTAATCTGGAAGAAAAAAATCATTTTTAGGCACTCTGAACATTCGACCAGCAAAATTGACATTTTTACTTGGCACACACATGGGTTACCATATAAGATGTATAAAACATAAATATCACTAAAAAGGAATACTTAGTTCTTATAAATAATTTATATTAAATTTTATATCAACAAATCCATTAGAAGGAGATGCTCAACAAAAGATAGAGTGCGCCATGACAATGTAATTACAAAATGATGAAAATAGAAGGGAAAAATACATGACCACCTACCCAATGGTTATAGAAAAATGATTTCATGATATCAACCTCTTATTTTCAAACTAAATTGGATGGTATTTGAGAAATTTTCAAATTCCTTGAAAATGGGTCAAATGAGCCTTCACCCAAATATCACAATGGATTTGAAGAAATAATGAAATATGAGTTAGGAGACTAAAGAAACTTACCAAGACTTTTCCAATGCCTGTGACAGTACCAGGAATGGTCAATGGATGGAGGAGTTTCTCCTAATCATTTATTTCAAAGGCTCAAAAGGGAAGATAAACCAAGGTCAGATGCTGGAGGTAGAAGAAGAACAAGGAAAATGGTTTTAACATAAGTGAGGGAAATATTTTCATTTCACCACCAAAATATGATGGCACAAAGTTTTGCAAAACCGTGCACAAAATGTGCTCATTTAACTACTAAATGGGGTATTACACATGGTAAGTTTCATGTTTTATCTAACTGTTCTAAAACAATGTGCAATAGCTTTATCACATTTCTGCAACCGGTCACATAGTCATGTGCCTTGGGCTGCACGGTTGTTGGAAAACTATGTGGCCCAGTCTGTTTTTTCCCATTCAGAACTAGAGACTCTGTATAATCCCAAAACACAACCATCACTTCCATTACATGATGGTACATTGTAATATGATTATTTAATGTATTTAAATTTGAAAACTAATAACTTGTACCTTCTTTGAGAATATGGTTCATTACAACCTCATACATTTCGATTATATTTGTACTTATGTCCCAAATGACTTTGTTCGATCGAATATTCTAAAAGTGTTCCTTGTGATATAATAAATATTATAATAATCATGATATATATATATATCATTTTTATACATCAATTATACTTTTAAAACTATCCATTAAATATAGTTATGAAAAATGAACTACATTACAAAAAATGAGGCAATAGGTTGAATATACAAATGAGAAATATTTCCGTTTTTCTATAATAATTATGGTAGGAAGGTCAGAATAAAAACAAAATCATAAATAATATATTACTTACCCAAATATACTTATATGTCTTCTATGTTATTTGATGTTGAAAAATGAATTGCATCGCTTCATGGATGTGGTAGTCCACACATAAGCACGAACAAAGTTATCATTTTTCAATTCATGAGAAGGTTATAATTTAAATGATATATTATATTTTTATAATTATAAATATGTCATGAATATCATAAATAAATATTATGAATATTATTTAGATACAATGATGGAAAATGAATTACATCAGTTCACGAGGTGGTAGATCGACGTTCACATGAACTATGAATATTTTCCCATTTTATTTAAATGTATATAGATTTATATAATTAAAGTAACAAATAAATAGCTTAGTGGATGGGGGACTCCAGAATTATTGTTTTAACAAGGTTTAATAATATTTTAGGGATTTGTAATAGAAAAAAAATAAAAACATGTAGATAAAAACAATACCTATCCTATGAAAAAAAAAACTACATCACATTACACCTTATGTCAAATAAGATTAGTATTATTCCCCAAAAAATACCTCAATAATAATTTTATGGATTTTAGGAAGGTACTTAGGTGGGTATTAGATAAAAAATTTCCTTTTGAGATGTGAAAAAATTAGAATAAGTGGTTCCCTTAAAAAGAGTATGGATGTGAACTGTTGGAATTTCTCAACATATTAAATTAATATAAATTAAATTTCAATTAACAATGCTCCAAACTGATTTATTTCTAAGATAACATTAGTATGCATCAAAATATCTTCATAAAATAAAAATTAGATACTTTTTCTATATTTTGACTCTTATTTTTTGGTTTTAACCCCCGTAACTCTTACCGTGACAACATGGATTTTTTACTCTTTGGGAAAAAATAAAGTTATTATAAATGGAAAAACATTCTAGTAAATAAATCATGATTGATATTAAAAACCATATTCTAATCACGTTGCTGAATATAATAATTTTTTAAATTTTATATCATTTAATGAAACATTATTTACAATAAAATATTTGTAATGTCATGTTTTAGAACTATTCATTAGTTTGACATTAATAATATCAAGATAGCACATAAAATTAAATAAGTTGTTTAAAAACATCCTCAAAATTTCATGTTCATTTATAAATTCTTTATATTACATTTATTTTTTGAAATTATCTGTCTTTCAATGTTTTTAATATCATTTATTTGACGTATCCATTAGTTGAATAATTACAGCATCAACATTGAGTAATCATTTAAGGTAATAATCTCAATAATAAAAATTATAAATAAAATACCATTTTGTATATAATTATATTATATTTTATAATAATATTTATAGTTGATATTATCCTCTGGATAAAACCATGTTAAAAATATTACCCTTATTATAAAATGAAGTGTGACATGTTTGACATTCTTTTAATTAAAATAATATAAAGGTCATAATCTCATCCAAGTATCCATAAAAGGTCATAAATTTGACCCTTGGATTATTATCGTTAATATAAACTCATAAAATAAGGTTTAGTCCTTTTTCTGGTCATCTAATGGTTCTTATCATTTTATTTTAAACATAAATTATCCATTGTACCCATTAAGGTGTTAATAAAATTACTAATTTTACTATTAATATTGAACAAAATTTAAAAAAACTTTTTAATAAATTTTAACCAACAGATTCCAAATATGGAATGAACCCTTAATGATTCAAAACACATAACTTTTATATTTTTATTTAATATTAAATGGCCAATGCACAACGAGAAACAATTTGTTTTGATAAAAAGCCCAATTTATATAAAAATATTTTATTCTAAATTGAATTATAAATTAAATTTAAAAACCCATAATGGAATTATTTTAAATGAATATTAACAAATTAATATTTAAAAATAATAAAAATCAAAATTTTACATCTTCAATACTATAAAATTTAATTTAATATGTCAATGAAAATCAGTATTTTTCAATTTTCCCTGAAAAATTAATATTATCCAAAAATTATTCAAAATTATGCCTAAGTTAATTTTTACTTGATCAATTTGAAAATTAAATTCACAATAAAAATTAAAATTTCTATAATTTGAAAATTAATCTTTTACATAAAATCATCTATGAAATGATTTTGATAAAATGATTTCCTTTTTTATGTTAAGAATAAAATAGTATATTTATATTTAATATAACTACTGAATTCTGGAATAACAATAAATATTGGAAATGAATTATTATATCATTACCTTGTTCATTACGTTATTATATTATTAATGGTTATAATATATAAGTATAAAATGATATAAATATTAATAATGATACTAAATAAGTCATTTATATGTTTATTGTTATTATTTTAAAAGGTTGAGGTTCAAGACCCATTTTATTGAACAATGAAAGGAAGACCATCTTTTAGATGTTTATGTTAATCATATATTATGTTAAATCTCTTTTATGTAATCCTATAGTAAAGGTAAGGGTTTCGGTCACAATTTTCATTCATTGAGACATGTTTTTTATGTTATTATGAACTATGATGTAATTAATCCCCATTGGAAGATATTAATATTATTTATATTTATTTTAATAGATTTTATAGTTTTTTAAGAATATTTCCTTCAAATTATATTGATATAATTGTTAGAAAATCCTTAGGGGTTTCCTCATATCAATTTCTATTCATTGATACATATGCCATATTCATCAGTTTTTTTGTATTATGTTGTGAATATACAACCCTATGGATGTTGAAAATTAAATTCTGGTTTCTAATCCCCAATAATCCCAAACTAGATACAGGAGTAAAAAAGTATGGCTGCTAGTTATTCATCTCAAATTCATGCTCCCAATTCTCTTCTGAGTGATCAATGGGATTCCATCACAACCCTAGCTAATGAATGTCCCTGCATTTCATTATTTTCTCACAGCATTCAATTATAGAAATAATATTTTATATATAGGAACAATATAATTCTTATTCCATTTCATCAAACCAAAGGATATGGGTAGGTTGGGGTTAAATATTAATAATAATGAGACATGGAAAAAATCAAGAATTACACTAAACTGAGTTAATAATTCTAAATGGTAAGTTATTTCATTGATATACAATTTGATCTCAAAGGGTTCAATCAATTAAGGGGAAAAACTCCCTTTCATTCACATTCATTTATAATCTTTCAAGCTGAGACTTGGTTAAATAAATTATCACCAACTATAAATTTCATGGTTTTCACATATAGTTAACAAAATACTTTTTTAAACATAGTGCATTTTTCAAGTACACATATACCAATTTCACCTCTTATAGATTCTCTTGAACTATAATTGAACCAATCAATGATGATTATCAAGTATATATTTAGAATAATGTAAAATGAAATGATCTCTCATAGTTTCCATAAAAAATATCCATTTAAATAGATCCATGATTTCTGTTATTGGGTAAAAACTCCATGGGACAGACAAATCAAGGATAGAAGCACATAAAATATCATTTAGTGATTAAATCACTCTTTAAGAATGATCATATTTCTATGTATTATAAATTATAAGTATTCTTACAAGAATACTATAATAATTTTGAATCCTTATCCAAAATTTAGATGTAAACATAGAGTGCCTATCAGATATAATGATAGTTGGAACCCTTTAGAGTTTTAATATTTTTGTAATAAAGATATTATAATAATCACTTATAGAGAACCCCACTCGAATAGGTAGAAAAAGAGGATCCTTGGTTAGGTGTTCCAAAATAACCTAAACACTAACTTTTTTCTTTAGAGATCATGGAAAGCTTGTTATAAAATCTATCATGACTTCATCCCATTCTCATTCTGGTAAAGAAAGAAGCTATAACTCACCCACTAGTATTTTGTGTTTATTATTAAACTATTGAGAAGTAATCTATAAAGGAAAAAATTCAGTGATTTATCATTTAATTCCAATCCAACGGAATTCAATTTACATATCCATGTATATAATATAAATTCTCAAGTACACAACCCAACCATAAAAGTTATACTCCCTCATAACCTCTCCCCAGATAGTTATTAGAACCACCAAACTTCTATCGACATAGAATAAACTGGGATCTTATGTCCATCCATCTCGAATCTTCCCACCATTGAGTCTCACTTGAATTATGATATAAATATGGTAATAAATCTAAGAATACATCACCAAATCCAGAGATAGTTATTTGAGATAAAGAGGGTATAAATTCTACCCATCTTGATCTTTGGTGATATCCTAGAATAAATTATATATCATACACATAAGACTCTATTTTCCATTAGTTTCCTATAATTTTTGTTATTATAATTCCTACAAATATAATAATCTAAAATATTCCCCTTCCTCGAGCATAGAGAAGTTAAAAAACAAAGGATTATGGATATTTAATCCCTCTATATTATTGTAAATTATTATCTATATGTTAAATAATATATTTTAAGCTATTATGGTTGGTCTATGTAGAAAACCTATCAAAAAATAATTATGTGTAGTATTATAAATTATACACAATAGTCTATGTATCTAATATATAATCTTGGTAATTCCTTTCATATGTTTGTAACTGTATAAAACCATATTCCAACACATGATGGATCTGCATCAATGGGAATCATAGTAAACCATAAAAAAATCCTTAATTTAGAGAAGTATAGAAATGTGTAGTGGTATGCATGTTGTATTGATTATAAAAAAATATCATATTACTCTGAGCATGTGAACCCCACTTATTTCTATATTAGATAATCCAGATGAGAGGATATTTAAGAAAATTTCTGAATTAAGTAACCATAAAACCCATAAAGTCCTAAGAAACTCTTAAGCTTGATAGATTTCTTAAATAAGTCCCATGATGTCACTACTTCCACATTTTCTAGACAAATATATATTACTTCTTAGAAAAACACAGGTGATACAAATTTAAATTCATGAATCAAAAATAAACATTTATACATATTTACATAACTATTATACACCCTCAATGATCCCAAAATAACATTAATATATCTACCAATAAATTATATAAACATTGAATATTCTAGGATATAATTCACAAAGACTATGAAATATAGTCCCAATAATGGATGGAATATCATGTATATTAGATCCATGAAAATAGTAGGCATACAGTCATACTGAAAGTATTAATTAGAAAATAAAAATTATTGTAACAAATTTATAAAAATTACTTTGAAATATCTTTGAGTATCACATATATTTGAAGGTACCAAAATATTAAATCAATATTTGAGAACAACTTTTCCAATTTTAATTAGTTATACAAATAATTGATTTGAGGTAATGGGAATTTATTATTTAAAGTTACATAATTTATCTTCTAATGGTTTATGAAATTATATTGTCTCTTTTAACCTTATTTGTGAAAATAATTGGATAAACTCAATAGTAAGTAATCTATATTATAAATACCACTCTCATCTAATCCTAAAAATAATATTTCCATTATCTTAAATCTATTTGGTTTATTTGATATTGTGGAATAAAAATCATCTCAATTACGTGAACAAGTTTAAAAGAAAACTTTACCTCACTATCATGAAATAATACTAACACATGATGTAAAACTTTAGATATGTTTTATTTGAATTACCTATGAACCAAACATTCCATATTGGATGTAATTTTACAAACTTACTCTAGGTCTTACTCAACTCCACTTTCTAGATAACAAAATAATCTAATGAGGATGTTTTTGGTTCCATGTGAAAATTAAAATGAGACATGTTTCTTAGAATAATCAATGGGATATTTGAACTGATTTAACCAATATGTTATCAAGATAAGATCAAATAAATTCATAACAATATTAGAAAATATCCATAGGGTTTTTAGCTAACCTATCAGAATAGGGATTGGGAAACAATTTTTAATCATTTCAAGTATTTTTCCAATAGAGGTATCAATACTTATGATTCTCTAAGATGATTTCACTACTTACCATTGGATAGATACCACGTACAAAAAAATAATTTAATTTTAAAATATAGTACCAATTTGATCATTAAGGAGGGTCGATGGTATGATAATAATACCTCTCACTGTTGAAGTACCTTTATTTACATAATCCATCATCTAATCGTATAAAGAACTTTTCTTCATCCATATGGATGAGTATATAGTTGTGATCCCTTCCTTGATAGAGGTTCCACTAACTACTATTTTTACTTCCTCAGTTTCCTCCCCATATAACTCAGCTATAATATATGTTATTTCTGATAATCTTTTTCCCACCGGTATGAACATTTGGGGTCTAAAATTGTTTAGGCTATTGGTTAGTCATCATGAAAGGAAAATTTTTATATAAATCATAAAAGAGTACCATAATACAAGGATTAGTGAAAAAACACAAGACCAAGGGTGGCCTAAAGTAGTGGAGGCCAAGAGTGTCACCTATAATCAAGTACACCCCTTTAGGTTTCAAAAGGAGGCAGCCGGGAAAGCAAGTGACACTAATACCACGAACCACCACAACTAAAGATGCAATGTGGTAAGATACCCAGTTTCCCTACAGACATGTATAGGTTACCTTAGTATTATTATAAAGAATACATTTGTGTTTCATAATGGCTTTCATGGAGTCATGGATGATCATGGAATCAGTCTCAACCTGAGAAAGAATTATATCCTTCTACTCACATAATTGCAGGCCTGTAAGAATCACTTTAGCTTCGGCCTAAATTGATGTTCCTAGGCCATAATATGGAGAGAAATCAAAAAGGAAATTTCCCATGTGATCCTTAATGACTCATCCCCCACATATGTGCCCTTCCTTACATGAACTGTTAACATTTATCTTGAACCCAGAAACTGGGGGGGTGCCACCGCACCCACTGTCCACTATCTCCTCCATTACTATACGAATTCAATGATGTACTTCCCTGAAAACACCACAAAGAAGGTGCCTTGCGCAAGTTTCTGATACCACTAACCACATCCATGAGCAAATATTTTAATCTAAAATTGATAGATCTTCCAGTGGTAAGAATTCCTTCATACCAGGCCTTGTATTTGTCCTTCCAAATACACCAGATAACTACATTCATAATAACCACTCTTGTTGTTCTTTCCATCATAGTGATGTTAGTGTCGTAAAACCACTGGTCCAGATAGGTTCCCTCTCGAATGAAAACTCACATAATAACTACCCTACCAATATCTACATTTACTTACATCAATATAGTTTCCCATTTTCTACCTAACAAACTACCCACATGAAGGGTTGTCTGGGAATCGGTCTAATCCAACTCAATCTTATTCACTAACTCAATGAAATTTGAGAGGTTAAACATTTTCACATGTATCTATAACAGTTACATCAATAACATATCAAACCAATAGGTTCTCAATTCGTCATCCCATCTAATATAAAGAGAAAATTGGAGTAGGTTACTGATCCTATAAGTATAATTTATCATAGACATTAAACCCCATTTGATGTCAAAAAATCTATATTTATTTCCATTGGAAATTATTGTATGGGAATAACATCTCAATGAATAATTGTATAAAACCCTTACAGTTGATTTGTTGATTCTTTATTATCTCAAATATTAAATCCCAAAAATTAAGGTAGACTTCATTCAGTATGTAGGTCTCAAATATGTAATAGATATGATCATTACAATCTTATTCTTATTAAGGGAAAATATCACCATAAAAATAATTATGGTGATGAAATTTAAAATGATATATAATATTTTTAACCAAGGGTTACCATAATGATACTTCAAACTCACCGTGTAATGCATTTGATATTAACCCTTGAGAATATAAGGATTAACGAGATGCCTAACAAGTAAATCATATTCACCAGATCCTTTATATAAAAATGTGGGGGTTGGTTCGGTAGTATAATATAAATTAATGAATATAATTTCAAAATATTATGACCAATGAAATGGTAAATTTATAATTTTTTCATCATAGTGATTATTAGGTCTTATCCTCACCCCATCTCTAATATGTCTTACTATCTAAAAAATCATACTTTTAGTAAATATTTTACAAGAAAAACTAAAAACAATAGTTTAAAAGTAATCATGTGAAATATATGTAAGAACTAGTAAAAGGGGTGTTAAAGATAAATTAATCAATCCAAGAATTATGATAACATAATCATCACTAATAAATAAATAGTAAATTTTAATTCATTTATTAGTAAGGTTTTGGTTAATATATTATTCAAATTATTCCAATAATAATTAAAATAAATAAGAGAGTTTATCATATTCAATACCACCTTACATATACCTACCTATACATGTATACTCATGATGCATGAGAATCTTATAGTAAGACTAAGTCAAGGAAATTGGTCAAAATAGAACTCATACCACCCATGATAGCTCAATATTCCCCCTTAATTATGTTGGTCTGGTGTATTTATGAGTTACTTCATAGTCCCCATCAATAATATCTATTTACTACTCTTGGTATCAACCCCAAGATCCCTTAGTGTGATCAGATACCATTTCATAACAACCCAACATGGATATTTTAATAGACCCATGTCATTTTACCGCAATTCCTTAGGTGATCCTCCTAATTACTAGATGTTGTCATGAAGACAACGTTATATACATTCTAATAAAATACATGTAGATAAATAAATAAATATAAAGGTATAATAAAAATTATGGCATGACCCCTGGGAATATTAATCCTACAGGATTAAAGAATAATTATCCACTAGTGGAATAATTGTTCAGTATGTTTCCTATTCAATATATGATTCCATAACTATACAGACATGGAATTATATCAATATATGGACTGAATATTAATAAAATGTACAAATTTTCGTCAAATAGACCAAAATTAATTTACGCATATACGATATTGGAAACAATACCTATCGGGTCGAAATTTAAGTTCCATGGGAGAAATATCTATAAAAAACAACCAAAGTTCCATAAACACTCCAAAAATTGTTTTTCATGACTTCATATACCATGTACAATCATCAATCATACTTTAGTACACTCATACCTCCTGTGCAATTGTTTGACCAATTCCAAGGTAAAGTAAAACAGGTTAGCATGAATTCCAATGGAGTGTGTATAGGGTGTGAGTAAAATTTAATGTGTGAAAGTCACCACCTGGCCACATAAAAGCTTTCATAAATCCTAGTGTACAAAACAAGAATACAACTAATATCATGGGTGAGGTAAACAATATGCAATCTACTAATCAATGTCCTTGATAAAAAATGTGAAATGATATTTAATGAATCCAATGATCATACTATAAAAACATTAATAATTTTCAATGCTAACAGCTGAAAAATCTTTCAGTAATTCTTGGAATCCAATTAAGGTTCATATCCAACATGAGGGACCATTTTGATGAGGATTTATGACCAAAACAATCCCCTAAAGGCGGTAGTGTACAAATATATATCAATATGTATGTATGTATGTATGTATGTATTTATTTATTTATGTATGAATGAATGAATATGTATGTATGTATGTAGATGTTTTTGTGTGATCATCATTATTAGGGGGAAACACTCTCCTTATAGAGAATAACATATCATATGTATATATGAAATGTCCTTGTGTAAACCCTAAACTCGTCCTAAATTGGTATCTAAAAGAAAAATTCCATAAATATGCATATGAAATAATTAGAAATATAAGGCTATATATTTGTGTGTGTGTGTGTGTGATAAATCATTAAATGAAGTTCATAATAAAGGTAAATGTAGTTTTATCACATAATATGAATAGAACATTGAGTTTCAAATCTACGACCTATATAAAATCCATCAGGATATCAAGTTTAATAATTTTACACATCTATTATCATTTATAATGAATTTAAATGGAACCTACTCATAAACATGATATTAAATAATGTAATAGAAGAAATGAAACTCATATCATGATCTGTTAAAGGCTACAATTTTAAATAATAAGTATTTGAGATCATTCAAAGAATAAAAAAATTAAGGATAAAATGGGATAACTAATCTCATTATAATCTTAAAAGTATATTTTTATGAGATTGTTTTTAATAAAAAAATATTATTTTGATATCCCTTGCTCTACCTCATTCTTCTTCAAAAACCATATTATGATTGTCTGAAATAAGTTGATGATTCCACTCATCTTAGCCTGTGTAAAAATGAATCACTATACCCATAAATGTTATAGATACAATAAAAATTTGATTCTGGAAACCTTCATTTTACCAAAGAGTAATATATATTTTTTCATTGACTAGAAAACATAAATATATAAAAAACCAATTTCACCTAACCTCTAAATTGATTAACCCAACCTTCTTCTACCATAAGAATGAAGAACAATTAGATGGGGACCTTATATTATAATCCAATGTGAAGTTGAAGTTAATATATATTTGAAACCATAATAATAATAACAGAAAACATTATGATATGGGAGACCTAACTCAGGTAATATGAGGTTTGTATTTTTTAGCCTCTTATCGGTGAACGCAAATAATGGAGAAGACCAAGTTTGAATGATATTGAAGGAGAATGAGGAAAGAGATCAAAATAAGATTAATAGTCAAAAAATGGAATGGTTATCCAGAATTTGGAATTTTATAAGGAAGATTTTCTAGGTTAAAATAAAATATACACTTTAAATTCATAAAATAAAAGGATAATGGTAAAAATTACTCAGTATAATCCCTTTGGGTACCCTATGTTGTTGACAGAAGTACCACAACCAACCAAGCTCTATTGGGAACCTGGTACAAGCTCACCAAGTACTCAAAGACACTATTACACCATGGAACATATCCCTTCTCTCTCCTCGGATCATTTAATCTCCTGAAAATCCTATTTCACATCAAAACATTAACAAAAATTAATGGTGTGACTATATATAAGTATACAATAATTTTTATTGTAGGAATCTACCCCTTAGACATCCCCCTTCACTATAGAAACCTAGGTAAAATATGACTTTATTCTGCATCATTTACATGATTTGGAACATTACATATCATACATAATAATATAACTAGGTATTCTATGTTCAGTTTGTTGGGATACTAGCAATAGAATCACTATATTTTATATAACTTTATATCATTTCTCATTAATGGCACCATAATAAACTGTCTTATTGACATTGTATTTGTAAGAATCACCATCATAACATATGGAATGAAAAAAATAAGAAATGGGTGGTCTTAAATTCTCTGTAAGGGGTGAATAAACATTTCATCAAGGATTAGTTCATAAGAATACATAAAAACATGATCATAATATAAATCCCATACTAACATGAGTGATAACCATAAAATATACACGATATTTAATGTACATGGAATATGAAATTAAATCCAAAAAATATTAACATGGAAATCTAATATCCATAACATGTCTCAAAATTAAT
The DNA here is from genome assembly GCA_963277665.1 of Viscum album. Classification (NCBI taxonomy): domain Eukaryota; kingdom Viridiplantae; phylum Streptophyta; class Magnoliopsida; order Santalales; family Viscaceae; genus Viscum; species Viscum album. The sequence continues at coordinate 1,151,146,488 of OY728148.1, forward strand.
TAACATAATCCTTTAATCCGGAGAGTATAATATCATAATGAATAACATATTTTGACTATGTCTTGGGCATTGGAATAGGGAAACATTATTTTCATGATCCACATCATGAGATAATATGAAAATAATGAATATCATCCTTCAAATATGGCACATATGTTAGTATAGGGACTATTACATTCATGTGAAACACCATTAGTTCCCACACTTATGAACAAATAGAATTTATTCATTAATATTTATCTCAAGATCTATAAACTTTTAAAAAAATTGAGTGTTACAATGGATCAACCTATCTTAATTTGTAATGGAACCACATTCCCCAGGTTTATAACAAAACCACATTTCATTAGATTATAATTGAACCATCCATCCTTTATCCAAACATTCGTGTGGAACTTAATAATCATTCGATTTTCACATCAAAAATAACCCCTGAAAATATAATTTGTTTCACAAATCAACCAAATGTAAATCATTATATTTTCATAAGGATCCCCTCGAAATAAAATGGTCTTTATAAAACATCCAAAAGGTATAAAACAACATAATAAACTAAATCATTTGATAAGGAAAAAATATGAACAAAAATAATCACAAAATAAAAGAATAAAATAGGGTGAATCATTAAACAAAAAACCATTATGGAGATACAATTAAGGAATAAAAAAACCAAATCATGTAAAAATATTTTTTAAAACAATTTGTATTCATTTCAATAAAAGAAAAACTTATGAGTCTCATTTCAAAATGACTCTTTTTTTATCATAAAAATGAAAAGAAAACTGTTCATGAAAATTTAAATTGTTCAAAAACACTTTTTCTCTCAAAATAAAAAAGATAAAATCTATTATAATTGAATTTCATAGAAAAAAATGTTCAAAAAAGAATATGTGTAACATATAGAATGGAGATTGAGTTATCAAGTCTCTTACAACTTTAGTGGTTTTTGAATGAAAACCCTTGAAATTTTGAAAATAATTTGGTTATATAAATTAAATATATTAAATATTTAATTATTGAAAAATACATACATGGGAAGTATATACACCATATAAATAAGAAAATGTTAAAAAAAATATTAAAACACGTCCCAATAAAGGGAAATTGAGATGGAAACCCCTTAAAACATTAAAAACATTTTAGCTAAAACCCCGTGAAAGAAATATCTTGTAATGGAACATAAAATATAGTGATTAATAGATAATTATTAACATTATATCTAAAATAGTAATCATATACAACACAGAAATGAAATTGGATTCATAATACAAAACATGTCTCAAAGAGGGGAATTTGAGGCAAAAACCCTTACGACATTAGTAAAATTATAATAAAACATCTAAAATAGAGGGATTGTAACTGAACATAAAATAATATTATTAAAATATATTTAATTATATGATATATTAAATAGGAAGTATAAAATCCATATAAATGAAATTATGTGCATAATACCAAACATGTCTCCAAGAGAGGAATTTGAGATGAAGACACTTATCTTTTTTTCCTTCATTAGTTGATTAAACACTAAAACACTATCAATCAAACATCAATAATTTACTAACATATTAAATAAAATTATTCATATTTTTTACCTTTTATATACCTCATTTATAATTATTTATTATACGTATATTCATTAGTTACACCATATTTGAACTATCGATTCATAATAACATTAAACGTTTGTGCACGTTTTATAATGTCTATATCATTAAAATTTATTTGAAATAAAGTTCATAATTAATATATAATTTAACATTCTATAAAATTTATAATATTTACATATAAATCTCTTTTATCATTATATAATTTTTTTGGTCATTCTGCATGAAAATAGAATCAGTGGGGTCTTATTTTATTGTTTTAATCGAATGAAGATGATACAATAATAATAAGATAAATACGTAATATAATATTTAAAGAACCATATAACACGAATAATTTTATTATTATACTACAATAATATTATAATTATTATCCTTACATTCATCCAATACATATATTTATATCATAACTCATTGATGTGGTCAAACTGACAAAAACATGAATATTCTATAAATAAATGGGAAAGTATGCATAAGGAAGTGTTTATTTTGTAATAATATAAATTTAACCAAAATAATATTGATATTATTTTTATTTTATTATAATTTATTACTTAATTTTGAAATTTTTTGCATAAATAATTAAAAATTAGAACAAAAACAAAAAAATCATTCTTTATTGAGGTGGTAGTCTGCACACATGTACGATTGGCATTCCTTTGTTTATATAAGTGGATTGAAAAAAATAAGGTATGAAAACATAATATAAAAATATTAGTATAAAAATGTTACTAAATTCAAGATATCATTATTCTGATAAGTTATTTGTAAAATTAATTTTAAGAAGAATAACTTTTGAATAAGATAATACATATGTTGAATACTTGATCTTTCCTTGGAAATCTTCTTGGAATCAAATAACTAAGGATAATTTAATATTACCATATGATTTAGTAAGATATAATGGAATATTTTTGGAGAATAATTACATATTTTCAAGAATTGATTTCAATATTTACTATAACTTTGAAGCGTAGATGTAGTATCGTTTCATAAGAGAGAAAAAGATCTTTTGGAAACACTCATAATTTTTCAATAATACAATGACACAATTCAAGGATTAATGGATCAAAATGGGATAACATGGAGTAGGTAACATGATAATGTAAGAAATCCTCTCCTGCATTCATTTGAAGACAATTTCATATTGATTTAACACTTAATTTATCTTTAACATTTGTTCCCAAACTATATTTTACTATGGTAACTAGATTTCAACTAAGCTATTTTTTTATTAAATATAAATGATAAAACCTATTACTAAGATTTGATGTTATAAACCTAAATAAAATCTCTATTTATTACAATTAAATTTATATGTGTTTGAAATTTTAATTTTAAAATAAACACACATAACCCATAAATATAGTTTTAAGAAAAATGTATTTTTTCTACATTAAACTAATTTTAAGATAAAATTATCATTATTAATAAATTTAAGGACATAAGAAAATTTATAATAAATTGAGTGATATTTTTAAGGTTTTTATGGAAATATAAAATTGAATTTTATTTTTCAAAAATAAAATTCTAATATTTTTTATATTATTTATTTTAAAAGAAGAAAAATTATAATAAAAATGGATTTTATTAAAAATGACATGTTTCAAAATTATCTCATATTAATTATTTGTCTTCTAAAGCTAATAAACATTTAGGGTTTCCTATATTATTGTTTATTATAAGTTTATTAATTACTTTATTCTAATATTTTATAGTTAATTTATGTTTGGTTTAATATTTAAATCAATTTACTGAAATCTCTATTTATTTAAGGTGGAAAATGATTTTGGTTGTTACATTCTCCCTCCTTTAAAAATAATTTTTTCCTCTATAATTAATTACATGGAAGAGAGATAATGCAGTTACTTTTTCCTCCTTACGCACTTAGGTAATCAAAAATACTATTCAAACTTATAATTTCACTATTAAACTTTTGACTATATGAGTGGTCTTATTCTACATCACCTTACCTCTTCGATATATAAATTTCACTGGTTGATCCTCATATGAGAGATCATGTTCTAGTTACATGAATTCTTAGTTAATTATATATGAATGATCTGGTATTTAATTTCAAAAAAAGGGATACATTGAACACATAAGGTTTTTCAGAGAGGTCTGGTGGTAGTGCTAAGAGATAAGCAATAGCACAAAAATGATCAAATATCTCAGAGGGTCCTATAAAACTAGGATCATTCTCCCTTTGTTTCAAATATAATAACTCAATTCCCTAATGATATCCAAAGGAACACATTTTCACCAACATAGAATTCTAGATCATATAAATTATAGTTATTATAACCCTTTTTCTGAATTTTTTTCACTTTCATATGCCATTAAATAGTTTCATCCTTCTCTATCGTTTCTAGTACAATGTGGGGACCAATCACCTTCCTCTCACCAACTTAATCTGAACATTTGAATTCCTACATCTGATCTCATATAGAGACTCATATGGTTCCATCTAAATCAAAAAATGGAAACATATTTTATATGATAAATCTACCAAGGGGAGGTGTTGATCCCAACATCATTATAAATTCATCAAGAAAAACACGTTAGATAAACCATAGATCCCAATTAGATACAATGGATATTGGTACTCTATGAAGCCTCACCACTCACCTTATGTATATCATGGAAATTTTTTAAAGGAAAATCCTATTTTATAAAAATATAATGAAATTACTTTGTAAGGTGATTGACTAGAACCCAAAATATAAATATGGATTTTAGAAATTTATGGGTGTCCTGTGATGAAATAAAAAATTACATTTTGTCATTTATATACTACTATGTGTAACAGTTATAACATACCCTTATAATTTAAAATTTCATCCTTAACTTGTTTCAATATCACTTATTGATATATGTATTCTACAATCTCACTCGTTATATTATCACACAAATTTTTTACCCGATCATCTTGTATCTTCATTATTCCAAGATGATTATAGAAGGACGACCTATGAGAATCATCCCAAAGTTCCATCTTTAATTCTAGTTTTTATGGGACAAATATTTGTTTTCAAAACATTAAAACATCTCATTTATCAAACATTATCTCTAAAATATCAAGAACCAAATTTTATATCTGTATATCAACCATTTGGGATTCATTGATGTTTACATGAATGGAAGTTTGAGAAGTCAACTGGGTATGATATGATTTATTAGTACCCAATATGACTTCAAGATTTAACCTCTGAAAATCCATGAGTATTGTTTCTTTTTCAATCCTCGTCATGGATAGGGTGTCATGGTCATTCCTTCTTATAGCATAATCCACCTTGTTTTCCTTCTGAGGGTGGTAATGTATTCCAAATTCATAATCATTTAATATTTTCAACCATATATCATGGTTCATATTTAACTCCATCTATGTGAATATATATTTAAAACTGTTTTGGTTAGTATAAATATCACAATTCACACCATAGAGAAAATTTCACTAAATTTTTTTAGAAAAATATCATCACTTCTAACTCTAAACCATGCATCAGAATATTTTTCCCATGAGTCATTAATTATTGTGAATCATAAAAAATTAACTTATCATTCTTCATTGGGATTAAACTCAGGACCTTTTTTAAAGAATCACTTTATATTTTAAATGCTTCCCCATTGTAGAGAAATGTAACTATAGGTGCAGTGACCAACTTCTTCTTATATTCCATGAAACCTTCTTTAACTTCCTCTATCTATAGGAACATAACTCCCTCTAGTGTTAACTTGGTTAGTGGATTTTATAGTCAGGAATGATTTCCCTAATAGCACTGATAAAATCATTATAACCCAATAAAAATACAAATATCTGTTTTAGTGGTTAGTCTGGGCTATTGTTCAATATCTTTAATTTTTGAAGGATCTGCAAATATGACCTTTCCAGTGATAACATGAACCAAGAATGAAACTTTTTGTAACCAGAAATAACACTTTATAAATTTTCCATATAACTTATCCTTTCTTATATCCTTAAAACAGAACCAAAAATGACCAACATACTCTTCTTTTATCTTTGAGTATATAATAATTTTGACTTCCAAGACAGTAAAAAACTAATGAAGTTAGTCCCAAAAGACTCTATTCATTTTTATAGAAATATTATGAGGGAAATATTAAATCCAAATGAAATATCTATATACTCATAATGTCTATACCTCATTTTGAATACTATTTTTGAAGTATACTTCCTTTTTAACCCTAACCAATGATATCTGCATCAAAAGGTTATTCTTTTAGAAGTATTATGATCCTATAAGTTGATCAAACATGCTATCAATATAGGTTAAATCATATTTATTCATAATTTCTATCTTGTTAATCATACAATAGTAAATGAAATGTTACATAGATCCATTATTTTTCTTAACAAATGGGACTGGTTTTCCCCATTGTGAAGTAGTGAGATGGATAAACACTTTCCAAATTCTCCATTAGTTTCTTCTATAATTCCTTCAATTCAATAGAAGATATTATATATGGACTCCTCGGTATAGGAATAGTTCCAGGTATAAGTTTAATAGATAACTCAACATCATGATCTATGGGAAGACTGTATAACTTCTCAAGAAATCCATCATTATAACTCTATTAAAAATAATAATTTCAACAATGATGACTTCCTCTTTGACCAATGAGTCAAGTGTCCCTCATTTTTTAGTATTAGAACCCATATTATAGAATTTTATTCCATGGGTTGATCAACCATATGTTTATGATTGACAATATAATGATCTATAATATGAAGTCATCTCTCCTTATAATGTTCTAAGAACTAGACAATGGAAAATACTTTTTCCCTCATAATGATATATTTCTTGAGAATAAGTGGATTAAAAGATCCACTGATGGGGGTGGGTGTTTCAACATGAATGACTCAATATAAAGCTATTGCCTCTAAGGTTAGTTCGAAATCTCAACCCAATTCATGTTATTATTCAATGATTTCAAGTGTTTTTTATCATTTCATTGACGTTTTGTACACAAAATCCCATACAATAGGTTATTAATTAAGTAAACCTTAATATTTTCCCTCACATAATTTTTTAACCTGAATTATTTTGGTTTATTCAATTACAAAGAAAAAAAATGTGTTAACCTCAATGATGAAAAATTAGTATCATATGGGAAGAATTACATAAAATGAATTTAACCTTAACACATATTTTTAACAATAACTATCATGTTATTATATAATTATTTTAGTTAAACCTATATCATTATTGATTAAATATTAGGTTGGGTTTTCTCATTATTTTTGACATAATCCCTCAATGTAAACTTTAAATAAAACATTCAAAATAGTTCCTAAATAGTATGATATCAACCAAAGCATATCCCATGGCTGTATCTATCCCAGTGAGCAGTGAGGCCTCTTTATTTTTCGCTAGTTCATGGTTTACTTAATAACCAAAAAGCCCCCATAGGGTTTATTACCCCTATGTATAAAGGGAGAAAAGAATGATTCCACTTTTTAGTATCCATATCAGGATTAATTTTCTTTTAAAAACACCCAATCAAGACTTTACTAATATTTTGGGGTATCATCCTATGCATAGACTCATCTATATGGATTTCCACTAAGTTTCAAAACCTTAATTCATAAAATTTACTCTCTAATATTAAAAAGTAACTAATACTATGGTACCAACTATATAAACTTAGGCTAAACATGCCACTCTTTTACATCCTTTATTTATTAAAAAAATTTAACTCATACATAATAATATCCCAAGGATTGGTTAGTTCAATGACTTCTGAGAATAGAAACATAATCACTATATATTACAATAATTTATATCATTTCTTCTTAATGTATCCATAAAAAATAATATTCTATATATTTCATTAGTAAGACTCATCCTCGTAACATAGGGAAAGAAAACATAATAAATCGGTGAGCGAAAATGCAAGGTAAGGTGTGAATAAATATTATATCAAGGAATAGATCATAAGGATAATTAAAAAATATGAGCATAACAGAAATATCACAACATAATTATTTATGGACATAAAATAAAAGTGACCATTAATATAAATTAAATAAGAAATTAAATCCACAAAATATCAACAGAGAAACATAATATCTATAAAATCGCATAAAATCATTTAATATAATCCTTCATCCATGAGAGTATAAATTCATCATAAATAATATGCTTTAACTATGGAACAATCATTAGCATACAAAAAAATTTTTTTAATTCTCCACATCATGATATCAGTAGTAACAGATGAACATCATCTTAAAGAAATGTCGCATATGTTAGTATATAGAATATTACATTCAGGATTAACACCGTCTATTTCAATGCTTACAAGAAATTAAATTGTTCCTATTAATATTTTATTTCATGATATGTAAACTTTTAAATATTTCATTGGAGGATATAATGGATCCACCCATATTGAGTTTTTAGCATAACCATTTATCTTAGGTTTATAATGGTACCACTCGTCCTTAGTTTATAATGGAACCATTATCCTTCATATGTGTGGAACTTAAAAAATGTTCACTTTTCCCATCATAGAGAAACAATATAACTAAAATGGGTTTCATAAAACAATAAACAAAATATATTATATTAAGGAACCAATATAAATAAAACATGTTTAAAAAATATTCAAAATAAATAAAATAACATCATGAAATATATCATTTGATAACAAAAACAAGATAAAACAATATAATAACACGGTAGATGAAATATTTCTAGTGAACCATGAAACATAATTCCATTGGAGAAAGATAATTTGAAAATAATGAAAACCAAAAAATGAAAAGAGATTCATGGTATAAAAAATTATTCATCATTGAAAATCCAAAGTTACGAGCCACTTTTCAGAAAAGCCTCCTTTGATTTTGAAAAAAAATAGTAGAAAACATTTCATGAAAATATAATTATTTAAAAAAAAAAATTCCAAAAAAATTAAAAATATGAGTTAATTTAAAATTGAATTTCTTAAAAAAAATGTTTAATTAAGAAATTGTATAAATCAATGTAAGGAGTTTTAGTGACCAATCCCCGCATGAATTTAGTGATTTTTGAATTAAAATTCTATAGAATCATAAAAATCATATGGTTATTTAAACCTCATACATTAAACCATGTATTATGAAAAAATAAATTCATGGGTAGTATATACAAGATAGAAATAAGAAATTTGTGCATAACATTAAATTTTTTAGGATGGAGATAAATGGAGATAGAAAAACAATACATAATTAGTAAAGTATTAATTAAAACCCCTTGAAAGAGAGAGATTTTAATTGAACATAAAATACTAAGATTAAAATATAATTCATGATATGATATCTAAAATATTAAATATATATTCAATATAAATAAAATTATTTGTATAATACCAAAACTCTCTCAAATATATGAATTTATAAAAAAACCCTTAGGGATTCAATAACATTTTAATCAAAACCACTTGAAAGAGAGGGGTTGTAATTGAACATAAAATACCAAAATTAAAATCTGGTTCATGATATGATATCTTAAATACATAGTACATACACCACATAAATTATATTAGGTGTATAATACCAAACATGTCCTAAAGAGTGGAATTTGAGATGAATCCCTTATTATAATTATGATTCTAGTTGGTGATACATTAACCTTATATAAAAACATAGATAACTTAAAATTATACTTTATAGAATTATTCATTTAGGTTACATTTTATGTTCCTGGTTTTAAATATTTATTATGGTTATATTACATAGTTATATATTATTTCTACCATTATGGGTTAAAAAATTTAATCATTTTCACACATTTTATAATGTCTATGTTGTGACCCATTATTTTACACCATGAAAATCATTAAACTATCATTTAAGACACTAAAATATATTCATATACATTATACTTATTTATAAATATCTTATATCATTTCATATTTGTTTTACTTATGTTTTGTAAAAATGGAATTATTATTGGCTTATTTTAGTAATTTTAGTGAATCAAAATGTTACTGTAAAAATAAGAAAAAAATATTTTATTTCCATAACCAAAGAATAATTTTTTGATTTTTATATTAGAAAAGTATTTGTTTTTTTCATAGTCATCTTTATTACATTTTTTGTAGTATCACACCCCAAACTCAGTTTTCTTTTATTAATCTATATTTCATTGGTTTTAATCATTAGGTTGAAAATATGGATGCGTTTCTGATGAAAATTTTTTATCATTAGAGGTTTGAATTTTTAATTTACATGTTTATGGTTTTTATTCATGGTTTGAGATGAAACTATGTGTCTAGTTCAAGATGAGGTTATTTTCAGTTCAATTTAATCTTGAATTGTTTGTGTTGAATTGTCTAAGCATGGAATAAACCAACCCATGTGAGGACAAGGAGAATACTTTCAACTCATGGGTGGTTTTATATACATGGTTCATGATTTTAAAACAGTTAGAATAAACCATATGGAAGGCATTCGAGAGCCTCTACAATTTTGACATAGGAAATTTTCACGGGTTGTGTAATGTTTCCCAAGTCATTTGCCCAACCTGTTCAGGTGTTCCCTCCTTCTTGTAGAGTGTGTATGATTTTCCTATGGTTTAGAGAATTGTGTGTCCAAGCCATTCCAAATGTCATGGTCCTTTAAAATATTGAAATTTCTATATTTACCACCGTATTATTTTAAACCCAATTGGACTCCCTCCCCTATTACTTGACCTAAGCGCATTATGGGGGCTCCCAAGCTCTCCACCCCATAGTTTTTCCTCCTTATTTGGTTATTATTAAAGCTTAATATGTGAGTTTCCTTTTGATTTTTGGTCAATTTTTTCATATTCTTTCCTTCCTATCTACTTTTCTTTGTTCCTATTTTATTGGTTCCTTCTTGGTTGAACCCTGGAGTGGGGGTTAGATAATTTTGGTCAATTAAATTAATGCTAGGGTGTGAAGATTGCATATTGGTTCTTAACATTCCTTCCCTGAGAGTTTCATTATGTTCACACACCATTGAGGTAGGTGTTTCCATCGATTTCCATTCTATAACGTTCTGTTTAATTCTTTAATATTTCCAATGGATTTATAAATGTGTTTTGCATGCTTCTGAAGTGGTTTTTTGATTCATTGAGATGTTTTCATTATAAAAAATTTAAGAAAATAGGTTTTTATGGGATATATATATAGAACAAGTATTATATTTTTATTCTCACTGGGTGTTTGATAAAATGTAAATTGGTATTTTAAACATAAATTAAGTATTTTTTGTGTTTGGACTTTTTTGGATCTTAGTAGTTTGTTTTACTTGTGAATTGATCATGGTGTGTTTTTTATGTTCTTTTTATGAATTGATTCTTATATATAAATGCATATAATTAGTTATAATGATCTTGTAATTCTCTAATTGGAACCATTTTTATTTTTATGGATTTCCATAAGTGTTCCACTAGATATTGTCATATTTATATGTGAACAGTATGAATATATAGATAGGATCACACATGATAATGGTCCAGCATAAAAATTTCAATCTTGAACAATGATTTCATAAACACAATTCCTTCATTTTTATTCTCTTCCCTTATCCAAATGGTTTTTCTAAATACATAAAAAATTGAATGGTTAATCAATTTCTCATAAAATAGAATGTGGATTCAAATGATCTGTTTGGAATATTTAAATAATGAATGGTGTTTTCACCCATGGTTTATAAATATTTTTAAACAATTAGGAATTTTATTAAAAATGGATTGTATTTGTATATAATGAGGCTTGGTTAGTAATTTGTGATCCTTTATAAAGTGGTTTTAAATTCGTATGATGTGTTATACCTATTAGAATATTTTCATGGTTATATTTGTGTAATAGGAACACCAATGGTATCCCTTCCATTGATATGGCTTTTGCATAGTTGGTTTCAGGGTATTGTAAAGGCATGAACGGTTCCACCTATGAGTTGTGGATAATGCCATGCATGTAATGACCTCCTCAATCTCCTTTAAACTGTTATCATGTTATTCCTTGACTATATCTATAGGTTTGAACAATGGTTACATTCTAGTCTCGATTATATATATTAGAACCCCCTGGATAAGAATAGGCCATGTTGGATTTCTACTAGTGATGTTAAATTATATTATCCATGTTGGTTGTTGACTACTCAGTTTCTCTATACGTTGTAAAGTGGTTCTGAGCCGAGTGTTTCCATGAATTACTCATATATATGTTTAGGAAATGAACATTATTAAAAATATGTTTGATCTTTATTTATCTTATTGCATATGGTTTACTTGTTCTATCTTGGGTTTTGAACATGCACCAGTGAAACTTTATTTAATTCATGTTTGGTTGGATATATCATGTTCCATTATTTTATTTTAGATCTATCATTCCTTTACACATTTTTCAAATTGGGTTTTATATATATAATTTGGTTTTTAGATGTCGTTTTTGGAAATATGAAATGTTTTTGTAACTTAAAATATTAAAAACCCAATTTTAATATATATATTTTAAACTAGGGTTTGTGGACTATTTTGTAAAAGGACATTTTTGGATTCTGTGGTTCTTACAAACTGAGTTTTTTTATTCTCACACCCTACTTATGCCACTCGATGTTAGTAGACCTGAGTTGTTTTCCAGGTTCATGTTTTTTTACTATTTTCTTACGGACTGGGCTAGTTTTATGGATGGTGGTGACCAAGTGGTCACATGGAGAACATGTTAGATCCCGATTTGGTTTTAGTTTTGTTTTTAGATTGGTTCCTTTTTGTTTTTGTTGTATATGGTTATGTTTATGCATTTATTGGTATGCATTGATTTGTTTTTTATGTTGGGTACTCTATTTTTGATTATTTGTATCAATTTATTATGAGCTAAATCATTCCCAATTGAATGATCTTTGATGCCCAACTCTATTTTCTGGCCTAGGAGGATCGGGAATGCCTCTCGAGGTTTGTCTAAGGATGGCTTGGGTGACCGATTGAGGGTGGACCAAGGTTGGTTCCTAAAAAATGGTATAATATGTTCCCTTTTTATTTTGGGAGTCAGATAGATTAAAGATAGGATTTTTGGGACTCTGGAGATAAGTATGTGAAGACAGTCATTAGCTTTTACTCATCTTGAGCCTCGAGTTTCTAGTGGTAGTTTGAGACTTGATTATTTTATTTTGGAGTTTGTATTTATATCATTGGTTCTTATTGTGATTTTTATTTTTGTAATGACAATGGGAGTTAATTGGTGATACATGGTACGATTTCATGGATTAGTGACCCATTTTGAGCCCAATTACATGGTTCAAGATACTTCTAGTTGTTGGTGCATACATAGGACATGGTCTACTAAACCATGTGTTTAGGTTATGAATGATCTCTAAGTTCCTGCTATAAATTGTTTAACATGGTTTAGGTTTTGGTTTGTTTTTGGTTGGAATGAGTGTACTTTAAAAAAATTTAAAAATTGTATATGGTGTGTTTAAACATTTTCTGGAATTTTAATACTAATCTAAAAAGGTTGTATTATTAATGGAATTATTATTTTAAAAGGGAATGAATAAGTGGAATTTTGGTTTTAAAATATATGTCTTGGAATGGTTTAATTTTTAAATGGGGAATTGGTTTTCGAAAGTGGTTAATATAGAAAGTGATGGTTTTTTGGAAGAGGATTTTAGTTCCATTTTTTTGTTTTTTGATTTATATGATTAATGTTTTGTTTTGGAATGTAATTTTCAATTAAATTTTAGTTTAATGTTTATACAGTTTTGTGTTTAATTTTTATCAGAATATCCCGCACAAAATTGTTCAAAAGGTTTCTCGTAAGAATCACTCAAGTTTTAGCCCTTAATATTCTCCCAGTGGGGTGGGAGAGTCAATTTATTCGAAATTATTTTCAGTTCTCCATTGTGGTAGTGGTTCGTTAGAGATAGTGGGGAGTCTAAATAAAGTTGAAGGTTGCTTCCAATCATTGGGAACTTCTAAAGCCGTGAAGGTACAAATTGTTCTGGTTTTTTTGGGCTTCAGGTTTGGATTAGTGGAAGGTGATCTTCCCTCCATCATTGCATGTTGGAATGTCTTGGGAATTGATTAAGACCACTTTCAACAAATGGTTCATACATGGTCAGGTAAAGGTGAGAAATGTTTAATAGATCATAGATGTTCCAAAAGGACATTAGATGGTGAAGGCCTATGATGACCACTTTAAAGAGATGGTTCCTTTTTATAGATATTCCCTAAAATTATTAACTAAAAGATCCATTGTTTTTTAGGGGAATTAATTCAGGGATTATGTATAGAGTTCTATCATTTGGGGAAGTTCTATTCAATATGCTAGTAGAGAAGGTGTTTCTTACCAAGTTGGTTCTAGGGGTGAAGTATCTTGCAATTGGAAATCTGTTTTCTCTTAGAACTCATGATGGTTCTCCATCTGATGAGAATTGTATAAAAAATGACCCATTCTAGAGAAGAATCCTTTTTCTTCCATCTCCTTGTTCTTCATACCATTCACTTATGAGATTCCATTACATCTGGTTTGGGAATTCAAATCTGTCTTACTGAAATCCTTCAACGTAATCTTAGAAATTTGGTTGTTTGGGTCAACTAGAGATGTTTTGAAGGAAGTGTTTCTAATAGAGGATATCCCAAGTGGAGGGTATCATCTCTTGATTGTGGGGCAGCAGATGCTTGAAGGCACATGGGTTGTGGTCATAGTCCCTAGAGTGAATCTCTTCAAACTATCATGATTGTTTGGTGTGTTGGGGTATATGTCCTATGTTTTTTCCTGAATTCTTGAGATAACATGGTTTACATTTCCGCATTATAGTTTCTTTTCATTTACCATTCATTTTTGGGCTATGAAGGGCATAATGGCATCTTTTTCATCTTTTTTAATTATGATCTACTTTTAGAACCTTGGTGGGTTATCCATATGGATCAGTTTTCGTTTTTGGTTATTATTTTTTGAAAATGTGTATATTTGGTGGAAATAGTGAATTTTAGTATGATCTCGTGTTTGGTTTGAGTTCCTTTTAATAGGGTCCACATTGTGTGGGGGTCTTGGTCTATGTTAGGAGATATGGGGTTGGTGTCATTGTGATGGAATGTTCTTATGGTGGGGAGAACCTTGTACCTTCCTTATGGTTATCCTTGCTATGTTTTTCTCTATATATAAATGAGTGAGATTTTTGTATCCAAAAGGTAACATTAAGGTTCATGGTTTCATTTTTATTTTTTTGTTTTAGGTTATAGTTTTGGTTCTCATTTGGCTATGTTACTTTCTGGGGGAAGATTGTTTTTGTAGTGGGATGAAATTTCATTCACCGACCAAAATGTTATATTGTTTTTATTTTTTTTTCTTAATGTTCGATCATTTTTTTAGGTTTTTTTGACTTCTTAGTGATAATATTTGAGTTTAGGAGATTTTGTGTTGCTTTTTCCATGTACATGCTTTTTATAAATAGTTTGAGAGGAAACCATGTGGATGGTTAAAGATGAGGGTATCTTCAGTTCATTTTCTTTTTGCACATTTTTTCTTGCAAGGTCTAATCACAGTTCGAACCAAATAGAGAAAGGGAAAAAAGAGAATTAGTGTCTCTTGGGCAGTTTTTTGGAAAAGGTTTATGTCTTGCGCATGGTAAGGAAAAAATATGGAGAAATTATGTGGGGGCCTCCATACTTTATATATATGTGGTTTTCATGGTAGGAAAATGTTTTCCCAAGACATGTGTCCAGCCTATGTGGGTGTCCTCCCCTTGTAGTTGGGTGCACATGGTTGCTGCATTTTTTTCGAAAATTGTGCTAACAAACTATTTTAGAATCCTGTTTCCTTTAAAAATTTGAAATTCCCATCTTTACCTCTTTAATTTTTAACCCCAATCATCCTCCCTCCTATATTTTTTTGACCAAAGATCATAAAGGGGGCTACCAAGATCTCCACCAATACTTATTCAACATCCGGTTGGGATTGTTCAAGATTCTTTGGAGATTTAACATTGAATTTTTGATCATTTTTCTCCATTTATTCTCTCACACTCTTTTTTTGTTTATATTTCCTGTTTTCCTTCCGGGATGAACCCTAGAATGAATTTTGGAAAATGTTTAATTGATTTATATGATTCTAGGGTGTGTAGATTTTTTCTTGGGTCTTAATCTTCCTCCTCTATGAGTTTGGTTGTGTTCGCACACCATTGAGATTGGTGTTTCCATCGATATCCTTTTTGGAAGACAATATTTAATGATTGAGTATTTAAAATCCATTTCAAAATTTTTTTCTCATCCTTTTAAACTGTTTCTTTGATTAATTTTTGTATTTTCATGTGAAAAAATTGATAAAAATTTGTTTTTATGGGATTTATATAAAAAACATATATTTTTATGCTTATCAGGTGTTAGATAATATGTCAGTTAGTATTTTAAAATGAAATTTGGTATTTCTGGTTTTCTCTTTTGTTGGATCTTATTAATTTAGTTTAATTGTGAATTGATTTGGGTGTGTGGTTTAAGTTCCTTTTTTATTATTTTATGCCTATGTGTAAATTGTTGTAATTGGTTGTAATACTCTTGTGATTATCAAATTGGGACCTTTTATATTTTTATGGAATTCGATAAGCAGTCCATTAGATGTGGGGATATCCATCTGTGCATGGGGTACACATCGGGGTTGGAATACACCTAATAATTTCCATCCATGTAAATATCTTTCTACAACCCATATTTTCGAAACACCCTTCCTCAATTTTATTTCTCTTCTCCACTCCAAATGGGTTATATAAAACATCAAATGTTTCATGAACAGTTATGTGGTTTCTCATGAGCTAAAATGTGGATTGAATTTTGTTTTCAAAATCATAAATCTTTTGTAATATTCCAGACATTAATAGTGGTTTTACCATTGGTTTAGAAATATTTGTAATTAGTTAGTCATTTTATCAGAAATGGTTTGGATTTGTAAATATTTAGGCATATTTTGTATTCAGTGACAATTTAGAATGTGAAAATAAATTCATATGATGTGTATTCATAATATGAAATTTTTAATGGTTCTATGTGTATGAAGGGAACCAATATGGTCATCCTCCCAATGATAGTACATTTGCATAGTTAGTGTCGGAGTTTCGGAAAGGCATCCACGAGAGCATCTATGAGTTGGGGTTAATGTCAAGTGTATGATAAGCTCCTCATTCTCCATTAAACTATTATCATAAGATTCCTAGACTTCATCTAGAGGGTCGAGTGATGGTTACCATCTAGCCTCGATTAGATGGACTGAAACCCCCTTGATAGAGGATAGGAAAGGTGGTATTTCACGCTAGTGAGGCTCATTTAGAGAATCCAAATTGGTTATTAACTATGGAGTTTCACTAAAAACTAGTAGTTGGGTTAAAAATTATTACATCCCTGTATTTATCCTTGGGATTTTTAGGAAATTACTATGATTAATTAAATTTATATTCCATATTTTTCTTTTTTTTCTAGGATACTTGTTCTGTTAGTGGTTCCTTACTTGAACATATTTTTTTCGTTATTTCTAATTTGGGTAGATATAACTTGTTTATTTTTTTATTTCAGATGTTTATTTCATTTATGCATCAATTGTATTTGGTTTTCTATTTGGAATTTTGTTTTCATATTGGTTTTTTTAAATAGAAAATGTGTTTCAGACATTAAATGTTAAAAAACCTGTTTTCACATATTTATTTTAAACTAGAATTTACGGTCTATTTATAGAAGGGAAATGTATGGAATATTTGGTTTTTATATACTGATCTATATTATTTTCACAACATACTTGTTCCACTCAGCATCAGTATAGCTAATTTTTTCAATAGGTTTAGGTTTTTTTTATTTTCTTATGGAGCAGGCACGTTTTATGGGTGGTGTTGACTAAGATGTCACTTGAAGATCATGTCAGATCTTGGATTCATTTTATTTTTGTGTTAATTTATATTTTGTTCATATTTTATTATATCTGGGTATGATTGTGAATTTATTAGTATTAATTAATTATTGTTTTCTATTTTGTACTCTATTTTGGTTATATTTATATGTTTATTATGGGTTAAATCATTCCCAATGGTATTATATTTGATGCCTTGCACTATTTTCTAGCCCATAAGAATTGGTAGAACCTCTCAGGCCTTGTTTCTAGCTGGATTAGGTGATCATTTCAGAGTCTACTCAAGTTCATTCATGACATATATCATGTTCATGTAGTGGTTAAACCAACCCAAACTTGAACTCACTTTTACTCGATGGGTGAGTACGGATAAAGAGGTGATTCTTTTGATATAATGTTACTATAATAAAATAATATTGGTCTTATTTTTTTGTTTTAATATTTTTAACCATATATTAATATCTTTGTATAATTAATGAAAAACTAGAAGAAAAACAAAAAAGTTATTCCTTATAGAGATTGTAGTATGCACACATCCATGATTGATGTTCCTTTATTTTTTATGTGGATAGAAAATAATAAATATGTATTTAAACAATAATATAAAAAAATATCAATATAATTATTATACTTAATTAATCATATTATTATGGTGATAAGTATTTAAAATAGTGATATTAAGAATAAAAAAAAGACTGAGATAATACTTGCAATGATTACAAGATCTTTTCTTCGAAAACTCATTATAATTAAAGGGATTAGGAAAACATAGTGTGACCAAGGAATTTATTAAGTTATATTTGGTTATTAATTAATAATAATATAATACATTCTATGATGAATTTGAATTTGAATTGTGACTTTGGAGGGTGATAGTGGTATCCTTCTATAAGATAAAAAGTTCACTTTTAAAATACCTCATCTTCATTCAATAATGACATTGAACTTTTAAAGGTTTAATATATATATAATTGAAGAAAGTGTAGTGTTCAATAAGATAATGCCAAATATCCTCTAATACATTAATTTTGTGAAATTTTTCAGTTATTTAAGGTTTTTTAATCTATAACCTTTTACCCAAATTAACTTTTACTATAGTGATTACCTTTTAACAAAGTAATTTTATATTTTTATAGAATTAAAAGATTACCACTTGTATCTTATTTCTGTGTTATGAATCCAAATTTAATATCTATTTAATATAAATAAATTACTAAACGTATAGATATTTAATTTTAAATTAAACAAACATTATCACATAAGAATAGTTTTTTAGAGAAATGAATTTTTTAATTGTTATGATTATATATTAGAAAAAAAAAATTCATTACTACTGATTTTAATGACATAAATTTATTTATTATAAATCAATTGAATCATATGAGTATTTTTTATAAATTTAAAACTGAATATATTCTTTAGTATAATTCATTCAAAGAAAAGACTAAAAATATGAATTTTTAAAAACACAATTTTTATTTAGTTATAAATATGTTAGACATAGGATTTATAAGCTCAATGAATATATTATTATATTTAATTTCACTCCTTTAATGAATCTTTTATTATCTAAAAGGTTTTTTAAAATTCTAGTATATTATTACATAATTATAAAAATAGAACAATTATAATTTTCAATAATATCTTATTTTCTGCTAAAACCAATCTTTTTAGAAAAAAACAAAAAAACTAATACTAAATAAATTTGATTAGAAAATTTGAAAAATGAATTTTATTTTATCAATTTAAAATTATGAAATTTTTATATTTAGTTTTTTAAAATATAAAACAGTATAATGAAATTTGATATTATTTAAACAAATTTTTAACAGTATTTACTCATATTAATTATTTTTCTTCTAAATGTAATAGATTTTAATGATTTTATCTATTAGTTTTTATTAATGTTTTTTTAAAAAATTATTCAAAAATATTGTTCTTCGTTTACATTTTATATTTTTTAAAAAAAAATTTATTGAAAACAATATTTATTTGAAGGAAAAAACGTGATTTTTTACATTCACCTTTGTAATGTTCAATTGATACTCAAACTTATTCCTTCAATCTCATCGAATAAGTGTTCATAATATCGTTCCTTCATCCTCTTCTTCTCATCTACTTCATTTTCTATTTCTATTGTGGCCATCATGGCTTCAATTTCCTTGTTGGATAAATTTCATGTTCATATTATTTGTGTTAGGTCTCCAATCATTGATTAAGGATAATTAATCATCAAATTCAGTAGAAAAACAATTATTTTCAACATAATCATTGATTCAAGGTTGGTGTATCTATATTAAAAGATTTTTTCTTTGAACTATGGGTAATTTGTAATTTTTAAATATATTTATTGAATGATATCAATCTTATTCTTATTATTTGTTACCATTTGGTGTCAGTTGTATTTTTATTCATATTTCTATCCTATTATCTAGGTAAATGGATTTTATAACACAAATATATCTTATTTAGATTAATGGATTCATATAGCATTTTTGTAAAAAAATGAAACATAGAATTTAATAAACTGAATATAAATCTTTAACTAAATGAATTGATGTGTTTTATCCATAATAATCAATGATTTTTTATATTGTGTTTCTCTAAGGAAAATTGAATTTATTTACTTGAATGATTTTATTACTTTATTTCCCCATAAAATTTATGTTTCTTTTACAAAGGGAATTTTAATTATATCAACATTGTTTTATTATATAGTTCTTGGCTATTAATGAAAAGGAAAAATTTATATATTATGTTTATGAGTCTAAAAATCATTATTACTATAAAACATTCATGGGGAATACATTTTGTAACTTAGGTATAGAATTTTGGATATTTATAGTATGAAAACATTCATGTGGGCTTTGTGAACCTATAGAAATAAAATTTTTGAACATCATTCTAAAACATCATGTATTTATGAGGAATGAATTAAATATAAATTATACCAAACCTCATATATGTTATAATATTTTGTTCATTAGGGGGTTAGAGGAGACTCAAACTTGTACTTAAGGAAAATAGTTCAATGATGGAATTTACCTAAGTAGAATATTTTCCACTAGAATAAAAATCATAGTCTATGAGAGTTCCATTAAAGAGTACAGTAGTTACAATGACTATCACCAGGGGGTCTATTCATTGTGGACCAAAACCAAGTTAGGTCATCAATGGTCTATTGGAATCCCATCATTGTTCTTGTTGGGACATATCTTGATTCTTTAAAAAATTACTAAAATTAATGGGCAGAAAATGTTAATAGATGAGGTGTTTCCCTTCATTACTTTTAGAAGTAGTGCACACCCATCATCTTTGTTCTTCCGTCTCATTCTACTCTCTCAAAGGACAGATCATTTACATTCAGGATTATATATGAGTTTTATAAATCCCTAGGAGTCACCAAGGGTAAAAATAACCATCTATATATGAAAACTATCATGTTATATTTGTGTTTCACCGGACATCAGTGGTTATTCCCTAATTTCCAGGATTTTTCATGTTTTTTATTCCATTAATTTTAGGTCAAAACAGCTGATACTAACAGACAAGAAATACCCTAATATAACATGGTAGGAGGTTCCTAGACATCCTTTGAGTTATTATATGGGTGTAGTGAATTTAATGAAATAAAGGAAGCTTCCCTTTGGGTGTATGACCAAGAATTAAATTAAATCATATTAATAATTACCTACATATACTATTAATTGAAATTTATTAGACCCCTGACTGGTCCCTTGAGTGATGGTTATAAATTCTATGGTCTTTGTTAATATTTTTTTTATTACGTTATCAAACCTTTAGTTTTTACCAATACGGGTGGCCCATTCTCGATACTTTATCTTAGGAACCTTGTGCAGTGTCATAGGATATTAATTGGAAAATCATTACATGAAAAAACATTAGAATATGGGTGATCTAGCCTATGTATAATAATTTATGTGGGTTAGTGACTTGAGGTAACAACACTTTATGGTTTTAATAATTCTAGATTCTACGAGTTTCCTATAAGTGAATCATTGTTCATTATGGTCATTTATTTTGGATACTTCATTCATCAATGTTTTATTGGTGGTAAATCATCCACCTTGAGTTGAATGGTGATATCTTATTCACCCAAATTGATTGGATGATATATCATTCTCCTTAAAGTATATTAAATTTTTTATCCTAATTAACATTAATATGTTATTCCAGGTTATCCCTTAATATTATATAAGTTAGGGATAGTTAATATATTTTCATAGTGATGGTGAAGCATTATTTATCAAGTTTACATGATGGTGATAACTCATTCACCTTATTTATAATACAAAGAGTGATATAGAGTTTATCGCCAATGTGAGTTGTAACAATAGGTATAGCATCCCATTCTATCATTGGAAGTTGTGGGTATGTTCATACATGGTTTGGATACTAATAATTCTATAAGGTGATAGTTTATTTATTAATTTCGTACTGTCATTCTTTATCGAGCATACACTAATCTCTAATCGAATAGTCAGGAATTCCAATTGTGGTGGCCCACTGAGTTATAGACAAACCTACTCAGGCACCATGATTCATGATATTAATTCATGTTTTTTAATCTTATTAAGATAAATTTCTTTAATCATAAGGATTTTAAAGTTGGTGGAGCTTGATATTAGTTGATAGATGGGATAGAGCCAAGACTCAAGATCAGTTTTGTGACTAACAGAAATTTTGGTTATTTTTTACCATATTATATATAGAATTCCCATAAGAGATCTTTTTTACATTTTTTCAACTTTTATGAATTGTATATTTTTAATAGAATAATTTTTGTTTTTACTTTGTTGGGCATATAGTTATGATATTTATCTTATGTTGTTTTTATATTATGATGACGGGTTTTTGATCTTGATTTCAGAGTGTTTTATGGTTATCTCTTATTGATGATATAGTCTCTACACCTATTTATGTAAACCCTCATCACTAGTTGCAAGCCTCTAGTATAGGTAGAGATTTACTTCAGGTGTGTGGTGTATCGTTTAGTAGTGGTGGATAAGAAATAGATTCGGGGTGTTTTAGAGTGTCATGAGAGCCTTTTTTTATTTTTTTTTCTTAGTAATTGATATATGGTATATGGTAGATAGAAAGTTTTCATAGAATTGTATAGACCTTATTCATATAAATATTTAACCCACATGTGAAGTATTTCTATCTTACAAGGTAAATAGTTTTATTATTACTTTTTAGGTATTATAGTTTTTTGATTATTACAATGTTTCACGGTTGTGATATTAAGTTATGATATATGGTTTATTTTCTAAGACTACGGTGAAAATAATGTTCTAATTCAATAATTTTAAATAGAAAATAGATCTCATATTATCATAATATAATTTCTTATGATTGGTATTATTTATAGGATAAAGTTTATTGTTATTTAATTTTTTAACAAGAACCTACATAGAGTTATCCTATATAACTTCTTGATTGATCTTTACTTAACATACCAATGTTTAATGAAAAATATTTTTGTATGATATAACTTTTATTAGATCTGAAATTATATTTTTCCTAATATACAAGTGGGTAATCTGGGATAGACTTGAGAGAATATATTTATGGTATATGTATTATAGGGTGTATGTTTAGGGTAGAGTAGCATGTGCATGCAATTTATTACCATAAACTATGATATATAAACTTTTTTCATAATATTTTTTATGTTTTGTGCTTTATATTATACTAAAATTACACTTAGGTGTCCTATTAATGATCAAAAGTGGTATGGTATAAGCATTTTCAACTATTAATAGATCCATATCCACTTATTGTTCTTATTCCTTTTATTGATTAGCAACTACAAGGGGCTATTATTTAGGTGTTAAGGTGTATGGGTCATGGTATGTCAACGAATGCGTCAAAAATGACATATATGAATCATGATTTATAGGTGTAACTTACATTATTCATTATGGATGGGATAATACCACAATATGTCGTGTTCTAGATACAGTCCATGCAGATAATTTGTTCACCTTGAGACACCTAATGAGAGGCGAGTAAAGCTTACCTCCAACAAAATTTTTGGACCAGTGAAGCACTTATGAGAAATTCTGGTATAGGTATACCAACATAAATGGAAATAATATAGGTATTTTAGTGTTTAATTTTCAATAATTGTTTTTTAGAGACTCTGAGGAGTGATATATTAATGGAATCTATACGTCTTGTTTCAGGGGTATATTAGTGATTGATTATGTAATCTTCTTGAAAAATATATTTTGCTTCTACCTATATTGGGGGTTGATCAGTACAATAGTTTTTGGTGATTTGAGTATTTATTTATTAAACCTATTTATTCATATATACTTATCTTCTAGACAATATCCTTTTACAGATCATGAATCAACCACTAATTACATAGTGGAACGAGACTGAGTGTAAATAATCTAGATTACATGCTTCTTATACCAAGGATAGATGTGGGGAATTGGGGTAGAAAGAAGTATAGTTTTGAGGATTCTCACTTGGTAAAATATATTATGTGCATCCATGTAATTGGATTATCACTTCCTATAAGAGGGAGAGCCTCAGCCAAGTGTCATCAGTATGGGAAATGAGGTCATATTCAACTTGATTGATATAGACAGATGAAGGAGTACCATTAATTTGGGGAAATTGGGAACCTAAAGAGGTATTATGGTATAAAAAATATTTTTACTATCAGTAATGGATTTATTAAATGTTTATTATGAAAATTAGGGTTTGACACTGAGGTGACCGAGACCCGCACTCCCCGATCTAGTGATAAACACATGTCAGTTAATTTTTTGATCTGATACCAATTAAGTTGAATCAATATAAATTTTAACATATTTAAATTTAATATTACATATCATAATAATCTCATACAATTTATTTATCCTTAAGGTTAATTTTTTTGGATTCTTGATATAAAAACAAGTTATTTTACCACACTTGTGAACATTTCCCCTTAATTCCACCACACTAGAATTACATCACGATATCTCATATTTTATGCACTAATTCATAACCTAATAAATAGAAAATATTTAAAGGTATGAGATCAAATTCTTAGTAAGGGATGATTGATAATTATTTCATCAAGTATTAGATCATAAGAATATAAGAAAACTTGGTAAGGGGAGAAATATCATATTAAAATGAACATGGAATAATTATTTTTTTGTATATGTCATGATATAATAACATGTAATATTGAATGAATATACATGTAAAATGGAATAAGATTTTGAGATAATAATCATGGTCCATAGTGTGTAATCATATTAATATGACATAAATTTTGTCTTCTCATGGAAACATTGTAAAACAAGGAACTATATAACAATCATTATCATAAAAAAACATTGAATAGAGTTTCATGCATCAAAATCCAATGACCCATTACACGATTTCTTGTGAATTACATCATGATACCAATTAGTGACTTGAGAATTAGAAATAAAAGTCCATTAGAGACTTAGGTATCATAACACATGGCCCATTAGTGACTAGAGTCCCATAACTCATTACCCATTTTTATCTCAAGAGTTAAGGAATCTTAACCAATTCATTGGAGGACTTAGCAGACCCAACCAATACCCAGGATTTAAAAAACCCTACACATCACCTAATCATAATTAATAAACATGAATTTTATACAAAATTAATATTATATCATTCTGTGAAGGTCCAATGAATATAAAATGGTTTGGATAGCATTCCCAAAAAGTATCTCATTAAATGACCTCAAAAATTAGATCATGTTATTCTAAAAACGTGGTCACAAAAAAGGAGTATCTCATAAAGTGATTTATATGATGATACATGAAAAATTACCCTAAATGAGATAAATATTTTTAATATAAAGTTGAAAATGGAAGATATTTTATAAAAACATTAACCTTATTGAAAAAAGGAAAAGTTATAAGTCACCTTCAAATTTAATTTTCCAAAGATTAAAATAAACTTTTGTAAATTAATAATTTAAAATAAATTCCAATAATAGATCCTTGAAAAATTTAGGAATTTTTTATAAAGGAAATTTTTATTGTATGATAATATATATGATCAGGACAGAAAAAACATTTCCAACGTTTTAGAAATACCATAATTAAGATCCACATGGTAAAAAGAGTTGTAAATATTTTATTTTAAAAGATTTTAATAAAAAATGAAAATAAATAATACGTATTTTTATATCAAAATCATAATGGAGAAAAATTTTGGGAAGAAATAATATATATATAGAGGTAAAATTGTCTCTAAAGAGGATGAAAATTATTCTTAACGATATTAAACATTTAAGAGAAATAATTTTATAATGGATTAAAATTTGGATTAAAATTTTCGATTTCCTCAAGGATAAAAATAATATATCAAATTATTAAATATTATGGGGTAATAAAACAAAATTATAGGAAATAATTTCAAGAATATGAATTATAACTCAAATAAAGGATGTTGGGATTATCAAAATCCTTTATAACATTGTTATCTCATGAATTGAATGCCCATGAAATATATAACATCAGATGGATTTTTAAATCCCTATAATTTAATAAATGTATCATGAAGAATCCAAATGGTATTATTTAAAACATACAGTATAAAATAAGTAGTGAGTATGGAATATGTCTCAAAGAAAGATAAGTGAGACGAGAAACCCATAACATAACTATTAATGTATATAATTGAAACGTTAACTCATGTATAAAGAACATAAAAAAATAATAGATTATTTTATAACCTTTTCATGTTTTTATCCTTTTATACTCTCTAAATTTATTCATTTATTATGTATTTATTAGCTAGTTAATGATTATTTTTATCATCGAATGTTAGCAATTTTGATTTCTCTGCACATGTTTTGTAAGAGATACATAAAAACCAATAATTTGACACTAGATTAATAATTTAAATATTAGAAATTATATTTTAATCAGTTTTTTAATGATTTATTTATATTTCAATTCATTTGATAGAAACGGTGGGCACATCCTGAGAGAACATTGCCCATGACACACCGGTTTCTTGTAATTTATTAATATCAATCGATTAATTTATAACAGTAATTGATTTATGAATTATCTTTAATGAATATAAAATAATATATAAAATATATTATCATAAAATTTAATTATAATATATTTATATGACCATCCATAAAGGCAGTGATGAAAAACAATTCTTTTCATCCATATTGAAGGTGGTTTGCACATAACACGGGAGAAAATTTTATTTTAAAACGGATAGAGTTTTTAATAGAATCCTTTAATTTTCATTAAATAAATATAATTATATAATAAACAAAACTTTAATTATTTATATAAATGATTATAATAATCCATGTAGGATGGTGATGAAAAATGAAATACCTCATTACATGGAGGTTTTATTTCAAACATTTTTCATTTTCTATATAGGATAAAGAAAGATTAAATTGATTTTTCAAAAAAAAATTAATAATACATTTAATATCACATTTATTCATTAAATACCACCTTTTAACCAGCCAAGGAATGTGGTTATGAAAAAAGGTAATATATTACATCATGGAGGCTGTATTCTCCACGTACACATGAATGACGTTCTCACTTTTCAAAAGAAGTGGAAGGGTATATAATTTTTTCCCATAAATAAAATAAAAATTAATTATAGTAAGGAAATTTTTAAAAAGAATTGATTTTATAATATACTTTGATGTAGAAGAATAAGTATTAGTGAAATAGAAATGAAAATAAATTATTTGGTGATTTTGACCTACTCGATGGAATAAACATTTTTAAAATTGGATTATGGATTTGAGGGGTGATAATTTGTGGAGAAAATCCACTAGGATATCTATAGAGTTTGTTTTGTGAGGGATTGTATCTTATTTTTTTCAAAATAATTTATTTTAGTTTCAGAAGAATTAGATTGGTGAAGAGCTACTTTTATAAATGAGAGGAGTGACATTTCTATAATAAGATGTGAACAATTCAAGGAATGTGTATCCAAATGCGTGGAATAATAGTGAGAGGTGATTTGAGGATGGTAATACCTCAAAAAACAATTTGGAAATTTATTTTAGGTCTTTTAAACTTTATTAATAGTTTTACCATTTTAACTTTTACCATAGTAACTAATATTTTACCCAAATATATTAGTTTTTGGGTCTAAAAAATGAACTTTATTACATAATTTCAAATAAATTATTCAAAATATTAAATAAATTCTTTTAGATTAAAATTTTAAAGGTGTTAATAATTAATTATAAAATAATAAATGTATTACACACTAATAATCGTTTTAAAGAAAAATCAAAATTACATTCTAAAATGTCAAATATAATTTTAAAAAAATAAATTAATATTTTTAAATGTAGAGTATTACTTATAGAATAAATATATTTTTCCATAAAAAGGTTTAATAAAATTTTAATTCATTATTATAACATAATTATTTCATAAAAGTTGTGGTATTTATAAAAATTGTATATATTTTTATTCACCTAAAAATAAAACTTTTTAGAAAAATATCAAAAATTATTCCTTTGATAATATTTATACTGTGAATCAAAAAATTAATTTCATTTCATAAAATTAAAATTTTAAAATATAGTTATTTAAATTATATATTGAAATATGAATTATAATGAAAATTTTTTTTAAAGGAAAACAAAATTTTCAAATATTAACAATTTTTTCTCTAATTTACTATGTATTTTTAATTAAAATGTTTCTAATATATTATTTATGTCAAAAAATGTATTGTGTTTCATTATTTAACTATAAAGCACTCAGTTCCTTAAAATAAAAATGAATAGGACATAAATGGATAATTTTTAAGAAACAATTTTTTGTCTTGAAATTGTTTTATTAATTATTTAGGTACACTAATTAAAGTTTATCAATGAATTATTTTTGAAAATGAAATTTTATCTTTAAAATTAAAAATTAAAAATTTATTAAACACATCAAATATATATGTATAACATATGGTAATAAAAATTTTTGTTTATATCATCCTTAATTTTACTTAAATTACCCATTAGGATCATTTCATTAGATGTAAGGATACAGTAATCTCTTGTGGTAGTCACGAGTGGTGTATCATCTAGCATGAATCTTATGGATATATCCATGAGATTAAACTTCTATCAAAAAACTTTTTATCAAACCATAATAGTTGGAATTCTTATTTCACCTTGTCAATGGAAAACTAAAATGAAGACACCTCCCATCCATTCCCATACAAAGGCACTCAATTAGGTAGAATTATACTACCCATTATCATTTCATAACTTTTTATAGATAGATTTAATATTTTGGTTATCCATATATAGAAAATTAATGAGCATATTATAATTATCAAATTTAAAAATAAATTGGTAAAACATTAAGGTTTTGTTTTTTTGGTGTTGCATTTGAAAAAAAATGTTTGATATAGTATTCATATAAAAGGAAATTAATTCTAACTTCTTGGTGATTTAAATTATACCACAATTAAATAAATTTCATCCTCATAGTTTTATTTATCATCTATTAAAAATATTTAAGAGTATATAAAACATATATATGACATGAGAAATAATTCCTAAGGAGATATCCCGCTAAATATCCTTCATAAGATAAAGATACTATTTATCATAAATAATCATCTTTAAGAGTTCCTAGGGACATAGCTTTTATATATTAATTCGATGATCTAATTTCTAAAAAAAATTGAAACCAAAATAGTTATGATAACTTTAAAAAAATAGAGTAAATAATTATATGAATATTAAAAATCAATACTAAGATTTGTTATCCTATGAAACCTTCATTTTGATCTATGATACTTCCAATTCATGTGTAATATAATTTGATCGACCTATAACTCATCTAGTTAATATTATTTTTCCCATGTACATATTTTCATTTAGTTCTCTAACCTAAATATATTTAAATCCTTCATAATTTTTAATAAAGAACATGCAAATAACCAAATCATATCCCTGTGGAGTGTGAAACCAGCTATGAAGTTTGGCTTGTTTTTCATGCACCAAGTAAATATTATGTTAAAACCCAACCATTATATTTAGGGTTATTAACCAAAGGGGAATATGTAAAAAAACCTCTATCCACTTTTTAGTATCACAATAGAGATTGCATTATTTGGAAACCAAAAATCCAATAATCTCTAAAAAATTAGGATTTCAACCAATATTTAGGATTTTCACAATGGTTATCAATAATTCTCTCTCATCCTAATCCTGAAAATGACTAATCTAATTCCTAAATGTTACTAAGCTCTATTTTGATACCAATTCATGTGACCCAGACCCACAATCTAGGATCTGGTGATAAATATAATAATTCATTTTCTAGCTTTGATACAAATTTATATGTCCCAAGAGAAACATTGACATATTTAACATTAATGTTACATCTCACAATAATTTCATACAATCAAAATAACCTTTACTTTATGTGTCTTTAAATACTATATAAAAAATAAATTTTATTTTATGAAACTTTTTAATAACACCATACTATACTTCCTTCTATATATCTCATATATCACACCCATCATCATAAAATAAGGAATAGAAACATAATAAAGGAGTGAGATCAAATTCTCAACATGGAAACAATCATCAACATTTCATCAAGGGTCAGATCGTAAGCATATAAAAAACATGTTGAGTATAGAAATATCTTATTAAAAAGAACAGAAAATAAAAAATAGTTGTCCAAATGTCATGATAGAAGGATATGTAATTTCAAATTTAGAAAAATGTACCATGTAATAAGAGTGTCAGATAGTAAACATGGACCATGGTGAATTATCATAGTCATATAGAATAACAAAGTGGTATGAAATAGAATAATTTCATAATAAGGAAATTTGGAACAAACATATTCATAGTATAAAATTATATAGTGGTTAAAGAATTAAAATATTGTGACCCATTACATAGTGGATAGGGCATTAATTCCTGTAAAATGTTAGTTACTTAATGAACAGAACTCATGGTTCACTAACAAACTGAGTATCATAACTCATTTCACATTATTGACATGGGTATCATAACTGACATCCCAATTTTATCTTCTAATGTAACAAACCGAATCTGGTCTCCACCAAAACTGGTGCAAAACCCAGACTATGACAATGCCCAAAGGGCATTCCCGATCCCCACTAGATGGACCAAGTTCCTAGGTGTTATAAAATAACAAATGGGAATGATTTACCTGAGTTTATAAACATAAAACAACAAATGAATCCAATAAAACAAATATGGTTTTTTCAAACTAAACAATATTTTAAAAAATTTAAAACTAAATTACATAGTTAAAAACAACTCAAAAAGACTACAAAAAAGGTAGAAACCCCAAATGAAATATCCCAAGAACCCTCATTGTAAGGGGCACCACCCTCAAGCCATCTCCACAAGACTTCACCACCAAGGACCTGCAAGGAACCCAAACCACTGGCAATAAAAACTGTACCCATCCTACGACAACAAAAATAACCAGGTCGACTTACACCCAATGGTGTAACTAGGGTGTCATGTAATTCATAGTAGGATACCAGCACTAAAATATTCCATGTGATAAACATTCAAAGACGAAAAGCTTGCAAGTTTTCATAAATAGGAAATACAAGTTACAATTTCTAAAATATGAAACTTATAAATAATAAAACAGTTTTCAAGAAGGATATCAATAAGAATCAACAATTTTAAAAATAATGTCAACACTACTTTATTTTCCATCCAATCATATCGTATACCAATGGTAAGCACAAAGTAACTAATGAGCACAAGCAATAGAAAATAACCCCTAGTCACTAGCTCATTGTGGTCTCAAGTACCTCGTATCTCGGTGAGAGTAACCATCACAATATCTATTCTCGTGCACAAGCCACTAGTAAGGAACATACCCATAACCTAGTGGTACTCCATAATCATCATCATAGTTTAGTTAGTGTTGTAAGTGTAAATCTTGCTACGTGAAACTGAGGCCAAACCCCACAGATTCACTAGCACTCTAGTACATGTCCACCCACCTAGATTCCCGGGTTTTCACTTGTTCTTAAACAAGTTCAACATGTTAATAAATACACTGTTCACATTCAAATTTCATTTCCACATCAAAAGTTAACAAAAAATCCTACATGTACATCACACAAGTCTAAAAATCCACGTTTACATTCAAATGAATTTTGAAATCATACTCACACCAAAAATAGCCCACAACACATTTTGCACATCTTTCACAATTGAAAAAATATGTCAGAAATTTTATAAAATATTTCTCAAGATTATAAACATCATATAACAGCCCACTCATAGGTTACACAATTACCTTTTCCTAAAAAAAGTCTATTTTTCACATCACACTCACACAAAACCACCCGAAAACATGTTTCTCACCCACATCACAATTTCATAAATCACCTCGACAAATTAGAAAACATTACAAAAAATTTTGAAAACATAACTGAATAGTTTATGTTTCAAAACTCATATAAATAACATACTATCACCAAAACAGTACATAAGAAACCATTTCACACATTGGGTAACTCATTAAATCATTTACAATTTTCATAAAACCAACCCAAGAGGTATAACCATGGTTTGCAAACAAAACCCATTTAAAAACCCTCATTCAAGACCAAAACCATACCAGTAACAATCCAAAACATAATTTTCATCCCAAAAAACATTTATTAAACCACCTCCAAGTTTTATACAAATACATCCAACAATACCACCAAAAGTACACATGAAAGACACATGTTTTCACAATTCACGTCCAAGAAGTACAACATGGTTTCACACATTAAACAAATTCAAAAACCCGCTTACAAGGCCCACATGACATTGTAGAATTAACAAAACAGAATTTTCAGCCCCTTTAAACACTAATAAATCACTTTCATATGTTATTAAATACACCCAAACATTTCCCTAAGAGCTACGGATGAAAAGCACCCAATTCCAAGCAAAAATGCAATAGTAGAATTAAACACTTAAACAAATCCTTAAAAAATAGTTTTCACACCACACAAAATAGATTTTTCACATAATAAATTAATAAACCAAGCAATATAACTCATCATAAAATGGATATACATCGAATCACCTACCTTTTGAGTCAAAACCCTTGCATCTTGATGTGAAACCTCAACTGCTCCTCTGCCACACCCAAAGGGAGAGAAAATGAACACTAAACCATATTATTTCACCCAAAATAACACAAATCAATCCCTAGGTATGAAACCTATCTTCTGGACACTCTATAAATTTATGAATGGGGAGGAAACCCATAGATAAGGAAACAATTGAAGAGAGAAACACTTACCCAAAACAATCATGATGAAAACGACCCAACATCCACCAGTATCTGAATTTTAAAATAGCCAAAAAATTAAGGGAGGTTCTAATAAGGATTAGGAGATAATATAGAAACTAGAATGGGGGGAAAATAGTAAAAATGTAAGGAGTTATGAAAGGATCAATTTACCTCTTCAAATCTAGGCGATTTGCACAATCTAGAGATGTTTCATCCAATTTCATGAATCTATTGAGCTCCAAATTTAGTGAGGAGAGAATGGGGGAGTGCCTTAGGTAAGTGGGCTCAGGTGAGAGTTTTAATCACCGAAAAAACATAAAAATTGAATGAGGCATTAAATAATTAAAAAATTATAATGTAGGAAATGGTCTTTCGGGCTGGCCCAATCCCATAAATAAAAACTCATATTTACCATGAGTATAGATTTGTAAATGGACCAAATTAATTTAGTGGAATTCATAGGTCAGGGGATTCCAAGTATTAATTATAATGGATGAAAAATGTTGAAAAATTTTGGAGTTATAATGGAATCAAAATTTATTTTTTAATCTGGAATTGGGCTCACGGTTTGGACCAAATCATGAAAACTCACCCATTTCTGAAAAAATGGATAGGAAACCCCCAAAACAAAAAAATGATGGAAATTAAATTAAAATTACATTTAAAGTAATTAATTTATGTGAAAATTATCCCCACCATGAAAAATTTCCACCCCGATATGTCATAGAAAGGACAAAACAACAACCAAACCCAATTGAGAATCCAAGAAGTACTCTCTTGCCAGGTTTCATCTCCAAAGGCCAAAAAACCTCCAGTGATCAATTAATGAAGTAATTCTCTCACAAACCAAACATACACCACTTTCATGAAACTATCAATTATATTCATATTTTACCCCAAAGGAAAACTCCTAAAACACTATCCAAACATGATTTTAGCAATTTACCCAAACGAACAACAACAACGAACATGGTTACACTTACCCTGCTTTAACAAGACCATTGGGAGTTCTCCACTCCCAAAGATTACCCAAGGAAGGTGTGGGTAGTCAGATATCTCCAAAAAAAACTACATACTGAAATCCAAGACCAAGGACCAATCTGAATTACTAGTTTGGGGAGAAACAAATGGGCTCCCCACCATAAGAGACAACTCAAAATTTCCCGAGATAGAAACAAAACACTAACAGGGGAGGCCTGAACAGACTCCCGGTACAATGGGGTAGAATCCCATTAGACATTTCTAAAATAACACATATGAGACTCGTAGTGGGTATCCCCACCATAAGAGCATACCATCTTATAAAACAGCATGCACAGGCACAGAAAGACCCCAAAATTTTAAAATTTGCGTCAGTCGCATGTTTAGTCATTATGGTTTGGGAAACTATGCACTAACCATGGGGATCATTCATTAAGCCAAGATTCCTAGCACATGACAACTATTAATGGTGCACAAGCTATGTGCTAAACTATAAAGACACCAGCGGTTTGAACTATTCCCATCATTCATACTAAGGATAGGACTTTTTACAAGGTTTTAAATGAACCTAGGATTTACCCTGGCTACGCACCAGCTTCTCCCCAGGACCTATTGTTGGAGCTCAAACCATTGAATAATTTTCGGCCTCGTAGATAGGCCTTGGGAAACCCCTAAACATAACTTCTTCTTCCAGTGAAACAAACAACCACACCATGATCCTGCATGGGTTTACCAAGACCACACACAATCCAATACTCACATTACCCTAACCCGACATTTCACTAATGCAATTTATTCCAAGATGCGCACACATCACCCCCTGTTTCCTTGGATAAGAAACAGAAATATTAAAGGATATATAGAAACACATTCCTCCAAACAAAGTATGTCAATATCTTCTGAAAGGAGACACACTTATGACCAAATAAAGTCTCAAAAAATATTGTACAACCTCACCTTTAAAATAAAAGGAGAATGAAACATAAAAACACATCACTTAACATGACCAATGTGACTGATAGAAAAAATACATGGAGGGGGACCTTATACAACATCCCCAAACATCACATAATTCCAGAAAGTGGCCATAATAGCCTGTCATTACCAGATTTCCCACACTAGTGGTTGAATGTGAAATCCTGCTTGGAAGAGACTACGAAGGACCCAGAGGCTCTCTTAGGCATCATCCAAGCACTCATCAACACTAACAATTCTAGACCACTTCCACCTTCGACGAATCAAGTACATTAAGAAACTAGGGCCTCTTTCAACCTTCCATGAGAACTCTTCTAATATAGGAGGATTATAAAACCCACGAAAGGAAATGGTGTAGACTCAATATATAGAGCTTGAAAAAAATTATTCCTTATATTGATCAACTGGAGGATTTTCCAATGGCACAACAATCCAGGTTACACTTCAGTTGTGAACTAATCCTTAATAGGGGTGTACCGTATCCAACGAGA
This sequence comes from Viscum album, assembly GCA_963277665.1. Taxonomy (NCBI): domain Eukaryota; kingdom Viridiplantae; phylum Streptophyta; class Magnoliopsida; order Santalales; family Viscaceae; genus Viscum; species Viscum album. The sequence goes on from OY728148.1 coordinate 1,151,181,726, forward strand.
GATCTCAATGACCAAACCAAGTTGGTCCATTGGTCAAAACATTCCACAAACCAGATCCAAACACATGAAGGGAACCAACTTAATGGTGTCCCAAAACATATCTCAAAAGAAACTACTTATCGGTCCTTCTACCCAGGTTACCGACCAAACACAATCCCAAAACATAGTTCGAACAGGAAGGGTTCATGGACTCAAAAAACATCCCAAAACATCAAAATTTTCCAAAACCAAATAATATACTCCATCCCAAATAATTCATCACCACATCATGTTTTTATTTAAAATAGTTATTTGAAAACAAATGGTTCAGCGGTAAGCGTATCTACCAATGGTACCACACGGGCCCCACACATGCATGTTTTTGTGCCACACCGGGCACCCTCCTCGTATCTGTCCTAAAACTCATCTAGTCATTCCATCAACCATCCATTATCCCATATAACCCCAGGATTGTGGTTGCTCATGGAAATACCAAAGGTGAAAACAAAAATTCTTTCTACTTTTCAAAACCAAAACGGTCAACCAACACATCCTTTTTTTGTCAAAACCGCTAACCAGGAGATCAAAATCCTAATTCACATATTACTAAACGTTTCAGAAAGACACAAACCTTTAGATAAGAACTCAATTTAACATATTCACATCAATTTAATAACATCTCAACCCATTAAAACACCCTTTTATAGTTTAGAAAACTCAATTGGAAACACTTTTTTAAAACCAACATTAGTATAGTTTCTGCTTTCAAAAGGGGTGTAAGCACACCATTTTCCATTTCGAAACAATTATGAAAATTCAGTTCCACAATTTCATAAATCAAACCATTCCATATTTATGGGAAAATTGTTTCATAAAAACTTTACACTGCTTAAAAACAATGTTCCAAGATATCAAAAGTAAAAAACACAAGACAATACGAGAGGAAACTGGTTTCAGTGGTTGACTTGGACATATGGTTGGTGGCCATATTCCAATCACTTCACCATAACAGAGAGTGTTCTAGGGAATATCCTAGGCTCCACATGGAATTCCAGGCTCTGTGATCTCACGGAGACCATTATCCCAACTCTCTTTTTATTTCCCCTAATCATCATCAGAAGAAGAAAACCAAAGGAATTAGATAAGTCCCGAATTCCCTTGGTGACTTGAATCCCATCATGAGGTGTCATAATTAGGCTAAATACCTATAACCAGAATACCATGTCCTGATTATCCTAAATCTAGACTATCCCAACTATTCCTTAAATAACATTACCCAAAGAGTTAACATGAAACTCCTATGATACAATTTTTTCACGAACTAAATCTGGTCGCCACCAAAACTGGTGCCAAACCCAGCATGTGACAAGGCCTGAAGGGCATTCCTGATCCCTATGGGATGGGATAAGTTCATGGGTATCATAAAATGATAAATAGAAATGATAAACCCGAGTTTATAATCTTAAAACAAAAAATGAATATAATAAAATGAATCTGGATTTTTCAAACCAAACAATCTTTTACAAAAAATTTGAATTTAATTACATAGTTGAAAACAAATCACCAAGAATATAAAAAATGTAAAAAACCAAAATGAAACATCCCAATAACCCTCATGGCAAGGGGAACCGCCCTCAAGACATCCTCACAAGACTTCACCACGAAGGACCTACTAGAAACCCGAACTACTGGAAATAAAAACTGTACCCAACCTGCGACACGAAAAATAACCAAGTCTACTTACACCCAAGGGTGTAAGTATAGTGTGAGCTAATTTCTAGTAGGATACCACCACTAAAAGATTCCATGTGATAAAAATTCAAAGTCGAAAAGCTTGCATGTTTTCAAAAACAAGAAATGCTAGTTATAATTTTTAAAAGATACAACTTAAAAAAAATTAAAACTGTTTTCAAGATGGATATAATTAAGAATCAATACATTTAAAAATAATTTCAACACTATTGGATTTTCCAACCAACCATACCGTATATTGATGGTAATCACAAAGTAACTAATGAGCACAAGCAATAGGAAATAACCCCTAGGCACTAGCTCATGGTGGGTCCCAGGTACATCGTATCTCAGTGAGAGTAAACATCACAATATATGTTCTCGTGCACAAGACACTACTAGGGAACATATGCATTGTAGTATAGAAATAATGATGTAGATGCTCAATATACAAGAGGGGGTGAATTTTACACTTTAAAAATTTCCTTAAACAAGGAAAGATCTATGTTTAAAAATGTTAAACTAAGAAAATTCGCAACATCTCTAACACCAATTGAAATATTTGGACAAAGTATGAAGTTACAAACTTCTAGCTCTATACACTTGATTAAATCTAGAAAGTGATTCCGAAAAACCGGTTCCGGAAATATGGATCCGAAAAATGAGACTTAACCAAAGTTTATAATATGAGATTCTAACTTAAAGCATATAGAATCTAAATTAATCAGAGTACAAGTGTAAGGAAATATAAGAAGGATATACTTTCCTTATAGTACAAATGTGCAGCGGAAAAACAAGTAGTAAAACTACAAGTAACAAGATATAAATCCTTTAACCCAAAGAGAAGGGTCTCCAACAACCTTGGATAAAGGTCCCTTGATTTATACATTCAAGAATGTTTGTCTGAACCACACCTGAGTTATCCTGTGATACGATTATCGGAATCTATGTCTTGCTGTCCCCGCAAGCGCTCAACTTCAAGGTTGTTGGAACCTCTGTCTTCCTCAGCAAGGAAGCCCTCGAACTTCACGGTATTTGGCACCTCTGTCTTCCTATCCCCGGAAGCCCTCAAATGTAATCACCAACATTCAGAGTCGCATGAAGAAATCTGAACGAGTAGTTCTGTATGCACAAGGCATGAAATTATTCTCTCTCTAGAAATCACCTTAACAACGTGTGGTCTCTAGAGTGATAAACTTGTTTAATGTTTTGAGCTCTTTCAAATGAGCTCCTATTTATAGGATCGGTTGGAAAGTTCGGCTCCCTCCTCCCACAGTCATATTTTTCTTAAATTTCGGAGGGACCTGTGCATGTGTCACTCAAACAAAGTTTAGTTAAAAATAGAATGGAAGACATCATTTTATAACAAAACATGTTTAACTGAAGGAATGACATCATTTTATAATGAAACAAGTGTAAGAATAAGTAAAACTGATGTTCGGAATGTATGAAAATAAAAGATCAGAGTCTAACCAAAATGAAATTCATATTCTTTAATAAAAAGATATTCGGATTCTATTTTGTAGGAATTCAGAACCTGAATTCTATTGAAATCTGAAGTCTGAATTTCTAAGGAAATTTGGAGTCAAGTTTAACTAGAATTCAGAATCTGAACTTATAGAGTTTAGAGTCGAACTAGTAGATGTTCGAAGTTGAACTAGTAAAAGTTCGAAGTCAAACTAGTAAAAGTTTGAAGTTGAACTCATAGAATATCAGAGTCGAACTAGTAAAAGTTAGGATTCAAACTAGTAAAAGTTCAGACTTGAACTAGTAAATGTTCGGACTCGGACTAGTAAAATTTTGGAGTTGAACTCATAAAAGTTCAGAATCCAAAATTCGGAGTGGAAATTTATTAGAGTTCGTATCCAGAATTCAGAGTGGAACTTTATTAGAGTTTGTATTCCGAATTCGGAGTGGAACTTCATTATAGTTCGTATCTAGAATTTGGAGTGGAACTTCATTACAGTTCATATCCAGAATTCAGATAATAAAATAGAATGCTTCATATCTAAGTATTATATGATTCTTAGGTTTTTGATATGAATCCGATTTTTATACTTAAGAAAAATATTGATATGAACAATTAAAACATGGTAGGGGTAAATTCCTTTGAGAAGGAAATTTTCCATATATAAGTAGAATGTATATTTTCTTAATTATAGGGTGTTTGTGATTTTCAAAACAAGAAGGAATGGAATGAATCATAATGAAATCATTATTGACATAACAATCTCCCCCTTTTTGGAAAGCTCAAACAACCTTATGAAAAAGAATATAAAATAATTTGGAAAAAATTCTTTAGAATTCGAAATTAAAACTTATCTCCCTTTGTTCATAGATGATAGTGAATACAACTGACTCCCCCTTAGGCGTTGGAACTCTATGAATTATATTCTTAATTTCCGGAATGGAATTTTCATTAGAATGAAGGAATCGTAATGAGAACTCCCCCTTACTTAAATATAGTTCTTCTTAGTTTAGAAATTTTCCTTCTCCCGCTTATGAGTAGTTCCTTTTCCTTCTCCCCCTTTGGGATTTTCAAAAAGAATTGTGGGAATGGAATAAATAATGTACCAGAAACAATAGTATAAAAAACAAAAGATACAACCAACCAAAAAATTCTTTAGATTTGAAAAAAATTACAAGGAAAGACAAATGCAAAAAAAAGATCGGATTAAGTCTATTTGTCTTCCTTTTCCTTCGGGATTAGCTTATTCAACAATGTTTTCAGCTTCTTCAAATCTTTTTGATCCTCCTCATCTTGCTTCTTTAAAACAGTGATGCTTTCTTGTTGAGCATTCAGAACCTCTGCTTGAGCCTTTATAGCCTCTTCCTGTATCTTCACTAACTCATCTTTCTTTACAAACTTTTCTTCGAGCTAAATCTGGAGATCTCTATCCCTTTTAAAAATTTGAGCAAGAGAGTTAACCTTATCATTCAATCCCTTTAAATGTTGATTCCGAGAATTTTTCTCAAGGATAAGATTATCCATAAGATTATTAATCTTGGAGTCCTCAGTGTTAAAAGCATCTTTAACATCATTATGAAAACGATCAAACTAAGACATGACTTCTTCAACTTTCTTAGAACACAAAGTGATTTTGCTACATGATTTCCTGTGAAAATCATAATTGATAAGGAAATTTCTATGATCAGCCTCAATCTTCACACACTTATCCATCACCATGGATAACGATTCTGACTTCTGATTTAGACTATGTTGAAGCATTTGTCACCTTGAGCCTTTGGTGGGAAAAATCGTAATGGTGTCCACCAACTTTTTTAAAGACTCGGCAACAAAGTCATGACAATGTGCTGATGATTTCGAATAAGACACTTATCTTGGGGATTGTTCTTCTTAAATTTGCACCAACATCCTTTTAGAGGAACCACCAACTTCTTTCTTCCTTATGATATCTTTTGTTAGTGTATCCATGAGCTATTTCTTACCTTTTTCAGTTTTCGGAATGGGTTGATCATCTGGAGATTCTTCCTCACTCTCTGATAGTTTAACAATCTTGTCTTCATCCATTTTCTCCTTTTCTGCTCCTTCCTCAAGAAAATGATTCTCATAGCTTACTTCCTCATCATATAATAAATTATATTTCTCTCCTTCTTCCTTATCACCATCTTTATTACCTTATTTCTCAACTCCCTTTCCTAAAGTGACAATTTTTTCGGATTCAGTCTTTTCTTGATAATCCTTAACTTTTTTAATTAGGTCATCAAGATCAGCACTTCCTTCTTCTTCTTCTTCTTCTTCTTCTTATTCTTCAAAAACTTATTCTTCTACATCTTCACTAGTTGTTTTCTCTACATCTTCAACAACCTATTTATCTTTAGACATTTCTAGAGTGAATTACTTTTTCTCAGGAGTCTTTGGTAAAGGTTCAGTAAGGAAAGTTTTCCGAACCGGAATCTTCTCAGAGGCTACTTCTGTATCTCTCAACAGAGATTGTACAAGCTCAGCTTCAGACATCTTCTTCTTCAATTTCTTTTCTTTTTCTTATCTTTCCAACTCATCAGAAGCTTTCTCTTTTAAGGCCTTAGCCTCAGCAGGATCTAATCCGAATTGAGGGTCCCCCTCTTTTCTCTTCTCCTTTTCTTCCCTCCACCTACTAGCCACTTCATCTGGGTAGGTTTTTTGTTTCTTTCCCTTGGGTGGTGCATATTGAGTTTCCTTAGCTTTCTGAGTCTTGTCTTTAGCCACCACTTCTTTCAACTTTCTCTTATTCCCTGCCTTTTTGGAAGTTTCTAGAGTTTGTTGATCTTTCTGAGCTGGCTCAGCCTCTTCCTCTGGTAAATGGTATAATTCTCTGGATTCAATAGAAAAATTCATCTTCATCCTCTTTAATGTATCATCACTAACCAACATTACCTTTTAGTTTCTTTGCATGGAAGTGCAAGAAACATTAAATGAGTCAAGACATATGATAATAAGCATAGAATGCAAGGTCGGATACATTATGATCTGAGCTTTTAGATTCCCTTTTTTAATATTGTTAACTGTAATCTAAACATGCCTCATCAAATTCAACTTCCTTAGATTTACCAAAAAATCTAAGATGTATATATCAGTCTTCTTGAGATTATCCTTATCACCCCTTCTTGGTACTAAAAATCCTTGTACCCACAGTTGTAGAATCTGATTATTCGGAGAGAGATGAGAAATCTTAGCAGTCTTGGCATCTTTAAGTCCAAGTAATTTCAATGCCTTCACTTTGTTGAAACTTCCTTGCTCATCCGGAAGCTTATGTGAACAAAACTCAACTTCACCTTTATAAGATAGACCCACCAACCTTGCAGCCTTGGTGTAAGAAAGCATATAAGTCTTCCCATTAGACTTTAATGAAAACTTCTCTCTTCCAACTTCCTTAGGAAGGAATCATACTCGTAAAACTCAACAAGAAAATATGTATAAACAGGATCCTGCTTCACTGGCTTTGATAAGAAAACATCCTCCCATCCATTCAATCTGATATTCTTTGATATAAGAGAATCATACTTGTAGGAACTTAGATTCACAAACCTCTCCCTGTAAACTAACCATTTTAATATTGTCTTTTTAGTTGACATATCCTGATAAGTTTCTTCTGCGGACATTCGGAATGAAGAGCTCTGGAAGATTCAAAACGGGCTTAAAGAAGGGAGAACGAACTTCAACACACAAGAGCTTGAAGATCGATGTGGGACAACCAAAGGGGTCCCATTTTTAAAGGCTATAGATGTGACCTTTGAGCTTCCAAAAAACCCATATAATGGTTGAAAAACTCTTTTATCTGATCGGACGGTTGAAAACATACCCGCAAGGAAATCTTGAATCTGATCTTTTGAGGTTTTAAGAAAAACAATCGGATTTAAGAAAACTATATTAGGAAAAATTTTAAGACTCATAGGAAAATACCAGCATGCAAAAAATGACTATGAATACTTATGTAAGGAAATCATACATTTCGGATTTGGTAGGAAGTTTATTCGTAATAGTTGATATTCTTCATGAAGAAAATTTTGACTATGAAAAAATAACTACGAAAAACTTAAAGTTGAAAAGACTTTGAGTACCAAAACTCTAGTATGAAAATTATGAGTACGAAAATCAAAGTATGAAAAGTTTGAGTATGAAAAAATTTTAGTACGAAAAGTTTGAGTATGAAAAAATTCAGTACGAAAAGTCTAAGTACGATAAATTCTGAGTACGAAAATTCTCATTATGAAAGTTCTAGTTCCGAAAATTTCCATTATGAAAATTTCAGTTCCAAAAACTTCATTACAAAAAATTTAGTTGCAGAATTTTGAAAAACTTACTACAAAAATTTTTATTACTAAATAAAAAATAAATTGAGTACAAAAATTTTGATTACAAGAGTTTTAAAAAAACTCACTACTAAAAGATTAAAAAAGCTTACTACAAAAATTGTGAGTACAAAAGCTTAAAAAAAATTGACTACTAAAATTTTGATTACAAATGCTTAAAAAACTGACTGCTAAAATTTTGATTACAAAATCTTAAAAAAACCGACTACTAAAATATTTATTACAAAAGTTTTAAAAAACTGACTACGAAAATTTTGATTATGCTAACAAGAAAATGTAATCCCCCTATGAAAGGGAGTTTTATTAAGAAAAGTTATAATAAAAACTCGATTTATAGTAAAACAAGAAGTACTTACAACTTCAGCCCAAAAATGTCTAGCTATAGTATATTCGCTCAACATGGTTCTAGTTATCTCTGAAATAATTCTATTTCTTCTATCAACTACACCATTTTGTTGAGGAGTTCTAGGTGCTGAAAAGTTGTGAGTAATACCTTTTCTAATACAAAAAGTTTCAAAATCAGAATATTGAAATTCTCCTCCATGATCACTATGAATAATTTTCAGTGGAAGGTTTTTCTCATTTTTAACTTGGGATCTAAAACTTTTGAAATAAGAAAAAGCTTCAGACTTCTTTGCTAGAAAATAGACCCATGTAAATATAGTGTAATCATCAACTAAGAAAATTACATAATACTTGCCCCCAATGCTTCCAGTTTGTGTTGGACTAAAAAGATCCACGTGCTCCAACTGTAATGCATCATTTGTTGAGACTTCACTGATTGATTTAAAACTAGATTTATGTTTCTTTCCATATTGACAAGGATCACAAACTTTAGAAGAATCAAATCTAAGCTCTGGTAGATCCTTAACTAGTTTCTTCTTAGAGAGTTTACATAAGTTTCTATGTTTATAGTGACCTATTCTTCTATGCCATAACCAAGAATGATCTTCCATTTCACTTAAGCAAGGTAAGTCTTATCTCTTAAGGTATTCTATGTTTAATGTGTAAAGATTATCTTGCCTATTGACAGAGATAATAAACTCTTCCTTGGAATTGTGTACTAAGTATTTATCATTCCTAAAATTTACAAGTTAACCTTCATCACATAATTGACTTTTGCTAATGAGGTTGTGCTTAAGTCCCTTAACAAACAAAATGTTTGAAATCAAAGTTTTACCAAGAAGAACAATATTACCTATAACAACAATTTCTCCCTGATCTTTATCTCTAAAAGTTACTCTTCCTCCTTTCGTCTTGATAATCTTTTCAAAATAGTTTTTGTTACTAGTCATATGCCAGAAACATCCACTATCCATGTACCATGTATTGCTCTTGGTAATTCCTTTATCTTCCTTAAAATATGAAAAGAATTAGACTTTCAGAATCCAAATCTGTTTGGATCTAATATTTTTAGATAACAAAATTTTGGGTATCCACATTTGTTTAGAGAAATATGCTTTATGTAACCCAGGATATTTAACTCTATTCAAAGAATATTTTTTCATTCAATTCCAACCACTTTGACACTTAGTGAAAAAAGGGTCTTTAGAGGGAACAAAATAGTTGTTTTTGAAAACTGTTTTTTGGTGAGTATAACCTACTCCAGTAGTGTTTCTTTTATGTTTAATTTGAGAATACATCTTGTCAAAATTTTCCTTCCCAGAGGTAAATATTGCAAGGATATTCTAAACATAAAATATTACGGATTTCAGTCTAATGACTAAATTTCTATCCTCAGGAATCATTTCCTTAGAGTTAGATTTTTCCTCAAAAATTTTTATTTTTGAAATAGCATTCTTAGGATCATAAGATAGTTCTTCCTTATCATAATTTTCATTCTCAATGTCTTTAGAATGTTTTTCTAAATGCTATTCTTTATCTTTAAGATCTGTAGAAAGATCTGAAATCTATTTTGTAAGAATTTCTTCTCTATTATTTTCCTTGTATAATTTCTTAGAAATTTTACAATTTTTTTGCTTCAAGTAACTTGGAAAATCTAGATACTTCTTCATATGATGGTTCTTCATTTTCTGAATATGAAGTATCTTCATTATATGTACTATTTTCGGAATAGTAATTCTTATCAAGAGATAAATTTGTTAAAGACTCGGCAGAGCGTACCTTTTCCATAAGACATGTTTGTGGAAAATAAGTATTACCAATGAATCCCATATTCTTCTGAGATGATGAATCATATTCCGAAGATTCACTTTCGGAAGAGTATCCACAGCAAGCACTCCAAGTAGTATTAGCTTTCAGACGTTTCTTAGCTTTAGCTTTGTAAAACTTATTCTTGTTCCTTTCAGAATGCCTCTCTTTAATTTCATTCTTTTTAAGCATAGGGAAATCAAGTTGTATGTGTCCACTTCTCTTGGATTCATAGAATGTGACCTCTGAATCTTTCTTATCTTTCCTTTCCTTTTTCTTATACTTATATTGGAAATTTCTTTGACCAACTATCTTGTTCATTCTTTGAGCAAGATTAGCTAACTCATTCTATGAGACATCACTCTCACTAGAATAAGATTGGATAGTAACCTTCTTAGACTTGGATCTAGTTACTCTCTCAAGAGTCTTAGCTTTCATCTGATTTGATGTTCTAGTAAAAGCAACAATACAATTCCCATCCCTCATTTTATGTTGTCAGCATCCCTCTTCATTATCGTTTCATGTTGGATAAGTGTTCCAAATATTTCATCTAAGGAAATTTGTGTAACCTTCCTGTTCTCATCAATAGTTGTTCTCTTTGATTCCCATTCATTGGGCATAATATCAATGATATTATCCGAAAGAGCTTTATCATCCAGACCTTTCTCTCCCATATATTGTAAGCTATTTATGATAGTCATAAACCATTGTTGCACCTTACAAATAGGTTCTCCATATGGAAAGTTAAAACCATGATACTCAGCTCTAAGCATGGCTCTTCTAGTCTCAATCACTTTAGATGTACCAAAATGTGTAACTTCGAGTTTCTTCTATATGTAGTTAGCTGTTTCACATGAATAAATTTGGATATATATTTTCCTATTCATTGAACCTAGTAAATTATTGCGTACCTTATAGTTGAGTTGATAATCAGGATTCTCTTGGTTGGTGAAAGTACATACTTCATCATGAAGAATTTGATAACCTCCAGTAAGAATAACGAAATTTTCTTCTCCAATGTTCATAACGTAAGTCTTCATTCGATCTCTCCAATACTCAAAATCATTGCCATAAAAAATTGGTGGTCTTGTAGGATTTAGGTTGTCGATGGAACCAACATTTAAACCTTCCATCCTTAAGAAAATCTTGGATACACAACAACTTTTTAATAACAACAGTTCGGATTAAAGGAAATAAGCAAGAAAAATATAGAACAATGAATAACTGAGCAAGAAAAACTTATATGTGAGTATAAGTATTTCAGAAACCTCATCTGATACCAATTGTAGGATTTAAATAATGATGTAGATGCTCAATATACAAGAGGGGGTAGTGAATTTTACACTTTAAAAATTTCCTTAAACAAGGAAAGATCTAATTTTAACAAAGTAAAACTAAGCTAATTCACAACACCTCTAACACCAATTAAAATATTAAGAAAAAGTATGAAGTTAAAAACTTCTAGCTCTATACACTTTCTTAAATCTGGAAATTTATTCCGAAAAACCGATTCTGAAAATATGGATCTGGAAAATGAAACTTAACCAAAGTTTACAATATGAGATTCTACCTTAAATCGTATAGAATCTAAATTAATTAGAGTACAAGTGTAAGGAAATATAAAAAGGTTATACATTCCATACAATACAAAAGTTCAGCGGAAAAACAATTAGTAAAACTACAAGTAACAAGATATAAATATTTTAACCCAAATAGAAGGGTATCCAAAAACCATGGATAAAGGTGTATTGATTTATACTTTCATGCAAATCTTTCTTACCCACACCTGGGTAAGCCCTCAATATGAAGATCGGAATCTCTTTCTTGCTATATCTGCAAGCCCTCCACTTTAAGGAAGATGAACCTCTGTCTTCCTCAGCAAGACCTCAAACTTCAAGGTCGTCGGCACCTCTATCTTCTTATACTCGGAAGCGCTCAAATGTAATCACCAACATTCGGAGTCGCACGAAGAAATCTGAACGAGTAGTTCAGTACACACAAGTCATAAAAATCTTCCCTCTTTAGAAATCACCTTAACAGCATGTGGTCTCTAGAGTGATCAACTTGTTCAATGTTTTTAGCTCTTTCAATTGAGATCCTATTTATAGGCTCGTTTGGAACGGTCATCTCCCTCCTCCAACGGTCATATTTTCTTTAAATTTTGGAGGGACCTATGCATGTGTCAATCAACCAAGAGTTAGTTAGAAATAGAATGGACGACATTTTTTTATAACAAAACATGTGTAACTGAAGGCACAACATTGTTTTATAATGAAAAGAGTGTAAGCATAAGTAAAACTAAGGTTCGGAATGTAAGAAAATAAAAGTTCGTAGTCTAACCAAAATGAAATTTGGAGTCTATAATAAAGAGATATTTGGATTATGTTTTGTAGGAATTTAGAACATGAATTCTTTAGAAATCCGGAGTCGGAATTTCTAAGGAAATTCGAAGATATATTTCACTAGAAGTCGGTATCTGAACTTACAGAGTTCAGAGTCAAACTTGTAGAAGTTCAGAGTCGAACTAGTAAAAGTTGGGAGTCAAACTAGTAAAAGATCGGAGTCGAACTCATAGAATTTCAGATTCGAACTAGTAAAAGATCAGAGACGAACTCATAGAAGGTCAGAGTTGAACTAGTAAAAGTTCGGAGTCGAACTCATAGAAGTTCGGAGTCGAACTATTAAAAGTTTAGAGTCGAACTAGTAAAAGTTCGGAGTCCAACTAGTAAAAGTTCGAAGTTGAACTAGTAAAAGTTCGGTGTCAAACTCATAAAAGTTCAGAATCCAGAATTTGGAGTGGAACATTATTAGAGTTTGTATCCAGAATTTGGAGTGGAACTTTATTAGAGTTCATATCCAGAATTCAGAGTGGAACTTCATTAGAGTTCGTATCCAGAATTTGGAGTGGAACTTAATTACAGTTCCTATCCAGAATTCAGATCAAAAAACAGAATGCTTCATATCTAAGTATTATATGATTCCGAGGTTTAGGATATGAATCCAATTTTTATACTTAAGAAAAATATTGATATGAACAATGAAAATACGATAGGGTTAAATTCCGTTGAGAAGGAAATTTTCCTTATATAAGTAAAATGTAGATTTTCTTAAGTATAGGGTGTTTAGGATTTTACAAACAAGATGGAATGGAAAAAATCATAAGGAAAAACTTATTGACTTAACACCCATAACCTAGTGGTCCACAATCATCATCATCATAGTTTAGTTAGTGTCGTAAGTGTCTATCTTTCTACGGGAAACTGAGGCCAAACCCCACAGAATCACTAGCATACTAGTACACGTCCTCCCACCTAGATACCCGGGTTTTCCCCTATGATCAAACAAGTTCCACAAGTTAATAAATATAAATCTCACATTCCAATGTCATTTCCACATCACCAGTTCACCAAAAATCCCACATGTACATCACACAAGTCTTAAAACCACTTTTTCCTTCAAATGAATTTTGACCTCCAAATTGAGGGAGGAGAGAATGGGGGCGCACCTTAGGTATGTTGGCTCGGGTGAGAGTCGGAATAAACAAAAAAACATAAAAATTGAATGTGTTATTAAAGAATAAAAAAATTAATGCAGGAAATGGGATTTCAGGCAGGCCCAATCCCTTAAATAAAAACTCAAATTCACCATGATTAAAGATTTTTAAATGGTCCAAATTAATTTGGTGGTATTCATAGGTCAGGGGATTCCAAGTAGGAATTAGAATGAATGAAAAATTTTGAAAAATTAAGGCATTATAAATGAATCAAAATTTATTTTTTAATCTAGAATTGGGCTCATGGTTTGGCCCAAATCATGAAAACTCGCCCATTTTTCAAAAAAAATGCTTATAAAACCCCCAAAACAACAAAATAATGTTAATTACATTACAAATACCTTTAAAGTAATTTATGTATGTGACATGTAATATATATAACATTAACCATTGTATTGAAGGAATTTAATAGACCCAGCCCATCTTTGGGATTTAATGGACCCAACTCATCTCATAATCATAATCTATACTCATGTTTTAGACACAAAGTAAATCTTATTTAATTTTCTAAAAAACCCATTGAGTGAAAATGGGTCTTATAAAATTCCTAAAAAATGTCACTTATAATGACCTCAATAGTTATATCTGTTTGTAACATTCTGTGTTTTGAATAAAGGTATAATTCTAATGGAATTTTATTTTTACCATTTGTTGGATGGTTTGTTCTCTAATATAAGACCTGTTTTGTAATTATTGGAGTTATAACAATCAAATATGTCGTTTTTAGACATCTTTAAGTCCTGAGAGTGTCTCTAGTGGTTTATTGAGTATCGGGAATGGCAGACCCTGAAAACTAAAATCTCGAGAAAGTTAGGAGAGGTGTATGGTCTGTATGAAACCTTCTGGCCCTTCAAGAGAAACTATGAAGCCTATTCCGAGAGGTTTAAGGTATCATGTAGTTTGGTTCAACATTTCACACTATCTTTCATGGTCATGAGACAGTTGCAGGTTTCTTAATAGAGGAGAAATGGATGGTTTACACATGGTTTCTCAAACAATGTGCATAAAATGTGCAATCCCCCTTCTTAGGAAGCAGCCCAAAACATTTGGAACATGGTTAGGAAAACTATGTGTCTAAACCCTTTGCCTCATTGAAAGGTGTATTTTTATTAAAATGACAATCCCTCCTTTTAAGTTCCTCTCCCCATTTCTTCTCATCTTACCTTAATTGAGTAGCCCTCCTATGGAGCACCTAATATATCAACTTTTTTTAAATATACATGAAAATTATATCATTTTTTAGAATTCATAATACATTAAAAAATTGATGTATAAAGACCATGTTAGTCTAGTGCCTTTGGAAACATGGAAATGTAGTCGCTGGTATATAATTGAGCTATATTTTCTCCACCTATGTTCTCCATGACTACTACCCCTCCCGGAAATATCATACCTAAGATATATCATTATAACATGTGGAAGAAAACATAAAAATGGGTGATCTTAGATGCTCATTAATGATAATATATATATATATAACTGTAAACAAGATCATAAGTGTATGATAATGTGATTATAAACATAGAAGACCATACTCATCATATCAAAAACATGAAACATGGAATAATAGTTAGTAATTCATATGGAATGAATCATAATGAAATCAAGATAATCATCCATGAAAAAATAACATAGGAGTAATACTAGGAATTGGGGAATACACATAAACATGTTATATAATTACCTAAAAGTCAACATGCATTTCTAGAACATATCAGAGAACTTTATAGGAAATACACAAACTCAATGGGACACATAGTCATCCACAATTACTCGCATTTGATTGAGAGGGATTCATTTTCCACATATTCTCATTATGGATCAAGTTTCCCCATCTTCCCTTTATGGATCGGGCTTCTCCATATCCCATCATCATGGCGACTACACCTACTAGTAAGGAAGCACTTCCATCCCCAGTCGCAGTCATTTCCTTGTAAGTGATTGAGTTTCCCAATATTCCAATAGTGGATTAAGACTATTGGCTTTAATCACATAATTATCTCAAGAGATATAAATATTTACCCAATTAATTGGAGGTAGATATCGGTCTCACCCATCTCATAATAAATCCATTAATACAAGTTCCACAAGATAATAAAACGTCCATCATATCATGAACCATAAAAAAGACATGGGATTTATAAATATCTGTTTAAAACTGATGGAATGAAATTGGTGTCATAAACATGTAATAATCTCTTAAGCTATGGAAAACACATGTTTCATAATCATTTCAACAAATCCTAAACCATTAAAATAAGTGGGTTTCATAGTCACAATACCTAAGGAAGAGGAATGGGTGTCACAAACATATAACCTATCAAAGTGAAACAAGTTTCTTAAACATAATTCAATAGAAACATAAAAAACTCAAATAAATAATATGAATGTAACCTTTGGATCACTTCACAAAAACACATTAGTAAAAATAATTTATTTCATATTCCATGTAAAAAAATGTGGAATGATCCTTTTAAAATATTTTCTTTATAAAAATATCCTTTCTTCTTTAAAAAATGATTTTATAAAATAAAGTATTTTTTTAAACTAATTTTCTATTAAAATAATATGAAAACATAGAGAGAATATATTAAATAATTTTGAAATATTTTTCACTTGAAAAATTATAAAATAAATTTGAATACATTTTTAAATCATTTTTCTCTGAAAATAATTTGATAACCAAGAAAGAAGGATTGAAATCATTTTGAAAACAATATCGCTTGAAAACATTTAAAATAATCTTTAGAACAATTTGAAAACATTTTACATTCATAATAATTTTATAACATATAAAATTTGCTTCAAATTCATTTAAATAATTTTCATTGAAAATAACCTTTTTAAAACTAATAAATGATGTTTTGAAAATCATTTAAATCATTTTTTAAACATAAACATTTGGAAAAAACTTTTCATTGAAAAACAATTTAAAAAAATTACATAATATTAGGAAAAAATTTCTTTAAAAAAGTATCTTTGTACAGTTGTAAGAAATCCTCAAGGGAATGACGGTCCTAATGGCGGGTAAATCCATACATACTAAATATTCCTTCTTCACTGTAAAATGTTTTAAAAAGTACCACATATTAAAAACAACAAAAAAATCCTTTTTCAGAACTTTTTTTCTCTAAAAAGATATTACATTGGTAAAATGTTTTTTAAATATCATAGGATAATATTATAATATTTTAGGTAACTTTTTAAAGAAACATGGTTTTGAAGAAACAAATATTTCCGACCGAAGATTGAGGTAAACTATGACTTTCTTAAAAACACTTTCTTGATAATATTGTGTAAGAAAGAGTGGAAAATGGTACCAAACCATTTATATAAAAATAATATCCATATATTATGAAAAATATTGATATTTCTTATGATATAGATTATAATATTTCATCAATGGAATCATAATAATAAAAATCTCATTAAATGGAGATATTATAGCTATAAACTTTTACCAATTTGGTGACATTAAATCATAATAAAATGGAAATAATAACAATACATGAATATTAAAATTTCATGAAAATAATTATATTGATTATATAAAATTTAAAAGGCATTATACCAACCATAGTGGAAAATAATTTCATAACACGACATGTCTCTCAAAGAAAGAAAATTCAGAAAAAATTACTTTGATGATTTGGTAACATTTGATACACAAACCCAATGAAATAAATAGTATAAAATGTATATATAAATACCCATAAATTTATGTATAATAATAATTTAATACATCTATGTGTAGTATAAAACCCAAAAAAAATAACTGATTGGTGAATAAGTCATGTATCTCATAATAAACAAATGTGAGGTGAAATTCCATTATTGTGTGTCTTGGGTCTCTTCGTAATCATAAAAACCTCATGTATAATAAATATAAGTTTATTATTCATATTTTATTGAACCATATTCTTATATGTAATTCCAATTATGGTTTTATTATGACTTTATATAACCTGTTAATTAACTATTTCAAGTTAAGGTTTTGTTTCAGGTAATATCTGTTTCGTTTCCACATATTTCTTAATTTGTTATATTTTATGTCGTCAAACTTAAATGATGATTTAAATAATGTAAAAGATGACATAAATATCATGTATATTTATTATATATGAATTTATAAAAATCTATATAATATATAAATATGAAATTGAATACACCGTTCATAGAGATTGTAGGTCATGTGTTCCCATGAACGTTATTTCCATTTTACTTTGTAATATTGACAGAAAGAAAGTAAATGGAATATAAGTATATATATATAATATCATTATAATTTAATTAATATTTCATATATATCATTTATTATCACTATAATCGTCATTAATACATGTCATTTACTATGTGAATGAATCATATTGCTTTCAGGAGGTGGTAGTCCACACTTCCCCAAATGAAATTATCCTATTTACAAAAAATGGAAAGAAAAAAGATATGTTCTATATAAAAATAACATAAGTATAAAGAAATTATAAATATCACATATATCATATATAAACTTTATTTTCATCATAACTCCCATCCATGATAGGCAGCATGGAAAAATAAAAATCTTATTTTGTGAAGTGGTAGATCGTCGAACATAAGAATGGTAAGTTAATTTTCCATTTAATGGAATAATGTGTAATTTTTGGTAGAAACCTTATATTAAAAACATATAAGTATATTTTTTATACTAATTATATTATTTATGAAATGATTAATAAAAATTGGAATAGTAGATAATGATAATAAAGGAAATGAGCTTGAGAAATAATGTTACCTCTTCTTTGGGTACCTCCATTCGGTTTGAACCATAGGGTTTCTATGGTTGGATTTCATCCTAAAGTGAGGATAAAAGTATGAATTTAGGTAATTTTTGAATTTAATTAGGTGTATATTTTTTGAAATTTAGTGCCTTTAAAGGTGTTAAAATAGGGAGAGTTGGTGGCCTTTTATAGGGTATGGAGGGGACACACATGGATTTTTTGAAAACAAGTTATCTGTACCCATGTTTTTACCTTAAAAAGCCATAAAACCAACACAACAAAATAATTTAATTTTTATAGATGAAATAAGGATAGAAATATGGGTTGGAAATGTTTCTAGGTCATTTGAGCCCTTATGTTTATGTTTATTCCCTCATTAATCATAATTTTACCTTAATTACAGTAATTAATTTTAACAAATTTTACTAATATTTATAGTCAAACAATATGTCAATATTATTAGAATATAAATATTATAATTATTATAATAGTTTATGTACATTTTTTTAAATTCAATTCACATAATTGGAAAACAAAATTAATTGTTAACCTCACAAGTGTGGCAAGATAGCAAGTCTTTAATGTGAGAATGTTCAAAAGTTCATTAAGCATTTAAATAAAAATAAAAATTTAAATGATTCCAGTGAACTTAATTGGATTAATAGATATATAATTAATCTATTGTGACATTAAAATCATCTTAAAAAATAATTTTACTGCATTAATAAATTATATTAAAAAGTAGTTTTGAATTAAAATTCTGTATTTTCACTATTTACCAAAAAATGAAATTTCCCAGAAAAATCCTAAACAATCACCCTAAACTAATTTTTAAATATTTAATTCAAAAATTATTTTATTTTATTAAATTTAAAATCTAAAAGTGTCTAAATTTTGTTTTATTAATTTTCACAAAAGGTCATAAAAAGCTATTTTTTAGGAAAAAAATAATTCCAAACATATAATGACTTTACCAATATTAAATTATTTATTATCAATATGGTTTATTTATATAAAACTATTATAAATTAAATTTAAAAATTTGTTATTTAAATTCATATTATTATGTTTTGTGACTATGTTTTTACTATCTTGTTTAATTAATTATTATAAAATAACGTTGTTTCGTAGAAACTCAGCATTGTGTATAGTGCAATCCAAGTTGTTGTTTCATATAATGCATGCCAATATGGTGTTCTCTGAAGTAAAAAATCATCATTGGGTATCTTATAAAAAAATCATTACATGGTTTAGTATATAATAAAATATTAACATGGCACTTTCATATAGGAAAAGCTATATTAAGTGTTCCGTGAAATGAAAAATATCAAAAAGATTAAATTAGTTCAAAAAATATATATCACAAAAACTTAGGGTGTAACACTATACACAACTTGAAATTAATTTCCAACATGAAATTAATTTTTGTAATCAGTGGTTTAATACGATTATGTTCCTTTCATAGATGCTGACATCATAAAAATAGACACTAAAACTTCCATTAAAAAAATATGGAACTATAACAGTTGCCTGAAGGAACTCATAACTGGGTTTTCACCAAGGATAACATTTATAGAAAGTGAAAACATGGACATGTAAGAGAAATATAACAATTAAGTTCTGGAATAGGGTGATATTGAACACGGTTAGGATACAGTTAACAATCACAAATAGATAAATTTATGACGATCAAAGGGGCCATTAGATTCATCAGAAAAGGAGGTAATATGATAACCTTTTCAGTTTGAATATCTTTTTCCTAAGGTTGATAAACATTAATAAGAATACATACTAACTTTCTTTCATCATTATCTCACCCATTGGCTGTTACTTGAAAAATATCCACTTCATTCCTTACTCAGAAAATCATGGTGAATTTTATATTCTGGAAGATCTAAAAGATCATGAGATCCATAAATAAAATGATAAATCGTTCACTTTTTATTTTTCTTATCATAACACCAAAAAATTTAGAACAATTTATCCAGTATGAATAAACCCTCATATTGTGAGATAACACTTTAATCTCATGAACTTAATCTTAAGTTAAAATCAAAGATTCCATAAATGTTTAGCCTTATAAACCTTATAAAAGATTAAAATCAAAAACATTAGAAAGAAGTTCATGAAATCAACTTAACATTGATCTTCTATATATCACAAAGTAGATCATGGTTGTCACATTCCAAAAATGTTGATACCCTCATCATTTATTTTATTAAAACATTTTGACAACCTTAATTTCCATAAATCCCCTTCTAAAAGATACATGCTTCTCTGTTCCAAATATTATTGGATATATTCTTTAAATCCAAAAAAATTGTAAACATAATAAATGATAGCATGAACCACTTTTCATGAAGTCCTTAATTAGTTCCATGGTAATTATTGTCTCCTAATTTACTTATTCATATCCAAAATATCTTTATACAAACAACCGTATAACAACATAAGGAACATATTTATGGTTATATAAACTTAGTCGAAATATAACATTTTTATTAAATCACTATTAAACTCTATAAAAAACATTCAACATAATCATGTAAATCACAATAGAAAAACATACACTGGACAATCCTTGTTTATTTCACCATTCATATAACAAGATTCTAGAATCCAAATACTTATAAAATTTGATTATTACACTTCGTCCATTAGTCATAATAAGAATACCTCATTATATTACTTAATACCTCTTTCCTTTACCATTTCATATATAGTCTCATCATCATCAATATATCCATTACTCCAAACACCTTATTAATTCTCTTTGGGAGCTTTCCACATTTGATATCTATTTTCATAATGACCATTCATTCCCCTGCTTCAAGAATTTAACCATTGATGATGTCTTAGGGATGACAATATTAAAATCTATTTCATTAACTAAACCCTTCATATTCATTTTCTAGTTACATCATTTGTTCCCTTCCTTTCCATAGTTGAACCATCTTCTTTTTCTACGATGGAATTCAATTGGGTGATTCTTTCTATATTATTGAAACAAAGGGAAAAAATCTTCTTACCTCCGTGGATTGAATTACTAGAAATATCAAAAAAAATTCTTCCTTCTCTTCCATGGGGAGTCTGAGAGTTGGTTAAGGTATACATTGTGAATCATGCAGCATGAAAACTAACTAGACATGACTACTAAATCCATCACTCTTGTGTCAATCCCATTTCACTACTCATTATCAAATTTTCTATCGCATTCAATGTTTTCCCATTTCCTTATCATTTCCACCATTAACTAAAACAAAAAATAATTAAGAAATAATTCTCATAGTGAGTAACCACATAATCATGAAAAAAAATTACTCAAAGGATGTCTAAATAATGAAACCTACTTAATTGATCTATGATAAATTATGTTTAAGCTAGTTTATTCACATTCTTTTTCTATTTAAACATTTCATGATGGTTTATAAATATTTTTTTGAATTCCCAAATCATCTCCCTCAAGAGTTTTAAACCAGGTGTGCATAAAGGCTCATTGTCTTGTACTAGGTTACAGTTGAGTCAGGCCCCATGTACCTTATTAGAGTTGTTACTCCTAGGTACATATATGCCAGAAACATAACCAATTTTGGTGTCTAGATAGGTATGTAATACTGGGAAACCACTTTCTATATCCTTTTCCAAAATTCCAAGACATTTTTCTATTCATTAACTCATCTATAGACATATCCTTAGAGAGACCCCAAGAAATATTTTTAAAAATGTCCCTAGGGATCTCACTAATGTTTTTCACATCCTAGTTTAAAAATGTTGGATAAACCATTTCAATGATACCAACTATAGAAACCTAGTTTTAAAGTCCAAAACATTACATCATTTTTTTGGAATGTTTTATACACTACAAAAATAGTCTCCCATGGATAGTGTTAGTTTAGTGATTTTGGAAACACAGAAATGTTAACATTGGTAAATGATTGGGATACATTATCTCCTACTAGGTTATTCAAGAATAGAACCCATCTTAGACATATCATGCATAAAAAATAACTTCATAACCTATGGATTGAAGCATAAAAATGGGTGATATTAGATACTTAGTACGGGTAAACAGGGTGTATATATAAGCATAATCGAGAGAAAAGGGAATGAGAATGTGATCATAATAGTAGAATATCTTACTCTTCATATCATTAGGATGATTCATGAATAAAGGATAGTAGTATAAGTCATGAATAATAATGAAATCAAGGAAAAAATTTATTAAATCATAAAATAGGAGTTAGGCATGGAATTTTTTCATACACATAATCATCTATTTTCATTGCCTATAAGTGAAGATGAATTTATATAACTTATCAGGTCACTTCATTGGAACTACACCTTCTATGAGGGACACACCACTATCCCCTGTCATAGTCATTTATTTATAAGGGATTGGATTACCCCATATTCACAAAGTGGATTGGATTTCCCCATCTTCTAATAGTGTACTAGGTTTCCAAATCTCCCATCTTCATGGGGACTACATCTACTGGGAGGGACAAACCACCATCCAAAGTGACAGTCCTTTCATTATAATGGATCATGTTTCCCCATATTCCCATAGTGGAGTAACCCTGTCAACATGAATCACATCATTATCCCTTGAGATATAAATCATTACCTAGTTCATTGGATGGAGATCTAGGTATCACCCATATCTAATAACATCATTCATATATGTTCCACAAGATAAGAAAACATTCCACGTATAATGACCCTTAAAACGTGATGGGATTTATAAACATCCTATCATGACCCATGAAAGGAATTGTATATCATAAATATAAAATCATATCTTAACATGTTGAAAGAAAAAGTTTTCTTAATAATTTCATCAAATAATAACCCATGAAAATAATAGGGTTTCACAAGCATAAAACTTGTGGAATAGGAACAGGTTTCAAAAACATGTAATCCATCAAAGTGAAACAGGTTCCATAAACATGATTATATTGAATGATAAACCATTTATAGAAAGAATTTGAATATATACTTTGTATCATTTAAAATAAATTCATGAGTAACAGTAATGGATGAAATCTTATATGGAAAATAATTTGGAAAGATCATTTTTAAAGCTTTTCTTGAGAAAAATATCCTTTCATATTAAAAAATATCTTTTAAAACATAAAGCCTTTTTGAAATCCATTTTATTTGAAAATACACTGAAAACATAAAAATTTGGATTGAAATAATTTTTAAATTCTTTTAACTCTAAAACATTAAAAATAATCTTAAAAACATTTTTAATGCCTTTTTCATAGAAAATAATTTGAAAACATATAAATAAGGCTTGAAATCTTTTCAAAACCCTTTCCCTTGAAAAATTGTAAATTAATCCAAAAAAATATTTGAAAAACTTTTTAATTGACAGTTTTTTGAAAACATATAAATGAATCTTCAAAATCATTTACATCATTTTCTTTGAAAACGGACTTTTTAAAACTTATAAAATATGTTTGAAAATCATTTAAAAACGTTTTTAAAAATAAAACATTTTTGAAAACCTTTATCATTGAAAAAAAACATTCAAAATAAATTTAAAGAATATAAGGAAAATATTTTCATTAAAAAATTACTATTTAGTCTTGAAAAATATTATTTAAGGTAATAAAGGTCATGATGGCTACTAAATGCAAATATTCTGAACATTCCTTCTTCATTGTAAATATTTTGGAAAATTACCTCGGTCGGAATAGGACAAGAAGATTCCTTATTAAAAACAATTTTTTTGATAAAAAGGTATTAAATGGATAAAAATTTCCTCTAAATATCATAAAATTATAGTAGAATATTTTCAAATACTTTTTGGAAAACGTATATTTGAAAGAATATAGATTTCCAACCGAAGAAAGAGGTAAAGTCAAACATTCATAAAAAACACTTTTTTGATCATCCTATGTACCATACAGTGGAAAAATTGTACTACTACTTGGATATAACATTAATAAAAAGAGTTTAAGAAATATAATGAGAGTTCTTGATATACTTATAATAATATTTCATAAAAGAGAGCATAATCATAAACAATCTCGTTAAACAGTGATATTGTAGCAATAAACTGTTACCAATTTGGTGACTTTGAATCATATTGTAATGGAAATAATAAAATTACATGAAGAATAAAATTTAATGAAAATAAGGAGAATAATTATATAACATTTCAATTGGTTTATATACACCAAATGTAAAAATATAGGTGCATAATATGGCATGTGTCCCAATAATAGAAAATTAAGAAAAATTTACTTTTTTCATATGGTAACATTTAAAAAATAAAACCCATAAAATAAATATCATAAAATAGATATTTAAATAACCATATATTTAATTGAAGGAATAATATAATATATACATGGTCAGTATACACCTCACACTAAATAAATGTGTTGTGAATAAAGAATGTATCTCATGGAAATAAAAAGTGAGATGAAATTACCTTACCTTATGTGTTAAATCCCATCATAATCATAAAAAACTCTTGTCTAATAAATATATATTTATTATAAATATTATAAAGAACCATATTCTTATATATAATACCAAATATGGTTTTATAATTACTTTATATTACCCTATTGTTTACAATTTCAAGTTAAGGTTTCACTTCGGGTAATATTTTTTTATCTTTCTCATGTGTCTTAATTTGTTAAATTTATTTCCAAATAATTTTATCATGATTTAAAAAATTTAAAACATGATATAAATATCTTTTTTATTCATTATTTATGTATTTATAATAATATATAGAATATAGAAATATGAAATGGAATACACTGTTTATGGAGATTGTAGGTCGTACCTACGCATGAACATTGTTTCTGTTTTCCTTATTATTATTGAATGAATGTAAGTAAATAAAATATTTATCCGTGTGTTTATACAATATCATTATAGAAGAATTAATATTTCATATTTATTATATAATTTCACCAAAGTCATCCTTAATACATTCCAGGTAGTGTGGGAACAAATCGCTTCTCTTTGAGAAGGCGGTTTTCCACACTTCCCACAACGCAATTAACATATTTACAAAAATAGAAAGAATAAAGGTATATTATTTATAAAAATAACATAAATATAAATAAATAATATATATATAATATGTACATTTTTTCCATCAAAGTTACAATCCATTAAAGGTGGTAAATGAAAAATGAACTACCTTATCTTGTGAGGTGGAAGCTCGCCGTTCACATGAACGATAAGTTCGTTACCCATTAGATGGAAGTGTGGGTGAGTTTTGGTAGAATCTTTATCTTAAAAAAATATCATTATATTTTTGATAATAATTATATTCTTTTTTCATGTAAATAAAATAATTTATATAGTGAAGAAATTAAGTAATGGAAAGGATCTTGAGGAAGGATGTTACCTCTTGTTTGGGTAACACTTTTTGGTTGTCACCAAAGGGCTTCCTTGGTTGGATTTCTTACCAAAGGGAGAATTCCACGAGGAATTGATAGATATTGTAATGTTTATTTGGTAAATAATTTCAGAACATAGGTGGTTTTTTAGGTGTAATAGAGGGGGAGAGTTAGTGTCCTTTTATAGGGGAGGGAGGGGACACACTGGGAATTTTTGAAAAAAAAGTTATGTTTACCCATGTTTTTACTTTAAATGTTCAAAAAAACCAAGAAAAACAATCATAGAAGTTTTATTCCAAAAATAATTTTGTCCAATTGTTTTTGGACAAGTTTATAGGTCATTTGTGCCCTTAATTTACGGGTTTAGTCCATTATTAAATTTAATGATAATATCATAGATGTGGCGAGAAAATGGGGTTTTGAAATAAGAATGGTGAAATGTTCATTATGATTTTATATATAAATTCAACATAAAAATGATTAAAATTTCCTAAATTGGATCAATAGATGTATAATTGATCCATTGTGACTTTAAAACCATCTTAAAATATATTTTAAATCTATAAATAAATTAGAAGGCAAAGTAGTTTTGAATTAAAATTCAGTATTTTCAATATTCACACCAAAATAAAGTTTCTCAACAAATCCCAACAATTCACCCGAAGATAATCTTGACATTATGAATTGAAAATGATGTATTTTATCAAATTAAATTTCTAAAAGTTTTTGAAATTAATTTTTTACTATTCACAGAAGGATATAAAAAGTTATTTTTTTGAAAAAATAGTATTCCCAATCATATAAAGACTTTACCAATCATTCATGTTTTATTATAAATATGTTTTGTTTATATAAAATAAATATAAATAATATTTAAAATTTGGTTATTAATATTCATATTATTCTTTTTAATGGATATGTTATAACTATCTTGTTTAATTAGTTATAATAATAAAACTTTGTTTCGTAGAAACTAAATGTTGCATTCAACGCAATCCAAGTTAGTATTGCAAATAATATATGTTAATATGGTGTTGCGTATAAGGTAAGACAAGTCATTTTTTCATATAAATAAAACCAATTTGGTATTTAATTTAGTGAAAAGTTGTCTTGGGTATCTTATGATCAAATATTAACAAGCTGTATCATACAAATCATGAATAACATGGTTCATTCATATAACACAATCTATATTCAGTGTTGCGTGAAATGAATAATATCAAAAAGATTAAATTAACTCAAAAATAATATTTCAAAAAAAAACTCATGATGTTACACCTATTCTCCTCTTCTTGGGATTGAGAGATATTCCTCATTTGAACTCCACTTTCATCATTATCATGTGTGTTAGATATCCATAAGTGAGTCTATGACTCCCCCTTCCTCATTTCATTATTTATCTTATCTTCTCCAGGATTATATTTTTGTGAGATAATTCTCCCTATTTTTGGGGGTTTGTCTATTTCTTTCATTTATTCCAAACCATCTCAAATTAATGTTTGATATTATAAGAGTGAAATTTATGTCATATAAGGTAGGTGGTCTATAAATATTTCCATAAATTCTAGTTGATTTATAATTTATGTCATTGTTCTGCACACTAGTATTTCCATGTGGTGCCTCAAAAACTATGAAATTCATGATATTGACTCTAATAGGCAAAAATAAATAAATGTTTCCATTAAACTACGTCATTTTAGTTTTATCAACCTTATGTGGACCACCACCTTAGGACGTGATCTTGAAATGCCTTATTAATTTACTAATTTTTTCTAATAAAACCACTTATTGGCATGTGATATCTTCTAAAATGAGAATGGGTTAATTAAATTTATTTCTTGAGGTTTAAAATGGGTAAAATACTTCCCCTTATTACTCCCTTGTGAAAAAACAACCTATAAATGGGTTTTGGTTATGGTTATGTTTAAAATGTATAATTTCAATTAAATTGAAAGTGATTGGTATGACCATATCATGTAATCCATAATTCATAATTAATTAATCCTTGTTCTAGTAAATAAAACTGTTAATTTTATATGGAATGTTTTAGTACATGGAATTTATTATTATCTAATTAAAATTATAAAATGGTGTGGCCCTCTATAAGTATACTTTTATTGGGGTGTGTAGTGCTTAAGTACGTGGTCCACATTATTTTTTTATTCTTGAACTATGATGAGGCAAGCTTATGGACCTGAGCTTTCTTAAAATTTAGACATATATGATTAAAAGAATTGTTTTAGACATTGAGTGATACTTGGGTTCCTTTTTATGGAATTCCATGGATTGGGTCATTGGTTGTTATGATTATATGTACCATAAGCGATACACATGACTCCTGATTGTAGATTAAAAAGGATGGTCACATTGGTTCTTGATTTATATTATGGAGGGATAAATAATTGAGTTGTTTATAGGATTACTTGGATGGGCTCATCAAGAGGATATTTTACTTATCCAAGAGTGATACCAGTTCCCTAAGAGAGTTACCATGGACAGGATCTATGGGTGTTATGGTTATACTAGTCCATGATAAATACTTGATCCCCCTATGTGGTATACCTAGGACCAGCTCAGATGGTCTTTCTTATACCATGCTGAGAGTGGCACTTGATATTCCTTTTACGGATCACTTATGACAAACTCTTATAGTTATGGGTATTTATAGTTCTTCTACAGTGATACATAGGTTCTTATTTATGGATATCATTAGAAGGGGTCAGGATTATATTTCTATATAATTCCTAGAATTTATTTTTATTAATCACACTTATTCCTCCTATTTAAAGATTCAATGAATGAATAGTTAATTAGATTTTAGAATGTTTCCTCCAAGCCAAAGAATATGCTTGGGTTTGGTCCATGTTTGTATTCAACCTATGATAGAACAATCAGGTACCCGTGTGTATACACTTGGATTAATATATATATATATATAAACATATGTCTCTATATATAAATACTATATCAGTATTGGTTTATAGTGGTAAGAGATATTCCAAATTCGGCCGAAGTAGGTACAGTCAATCAGGTTTCCCTTGGGATCTTGGGCTAACTTACATATTTTTATTTATTTATTATTTTCTTCATATACCTCACTCATTTGTTTTATATTCATGGTATGGATAGTTTTTGACACATTTTTTGTGGATTTTTGAGTATATCTAACACCATGAACAGGCCACCATTGCACTGGGGTACCCAAATAGACATCATGTTAACATGTTAATGTTTTTGGATTATTTTTGGTGTTTTGATGCTTATACATGGGAGATTAAGAGAACATAATTGAGCTATAACATAGAAAGATCATAGATATATCCCATAGGTATTTTTTTCTTTTATTTATGCATTGTATTTTATCACCATCTATATGTTTTATTCATTATATTATATAACCTCATCTGGACATGCATGCATGATTGTATATTTGGCTCTGGTCATTTCATATTATTAATCTTCCTATTCTCTATCCGTTATATTCACTGATTTCATTGATGATTGATTAATTTATTATCTTGTATACCATCGTGCTACTATGATTATGAGGTTATAGTCTCCCCACCATACCATCATTAGACCCATTTAACTAGTCAGTAGCCTCTAGCATATGGGGATGTGCTCTTGAGGCCCTGGGAGTGACTGCCTTGGGGTACTATCTCAGTGGATTCTAGTTCAGGACGTTACATTGTGGTATCAAAGGAATTTCTTTCCATTTTTATCTAATGTTTTTTGAATTTTATAATAGGATACTATGAATATTTCATCACTTGGTGAATTTTCGTCTCTATGAGTGATCAACCCACACATGGGGACTAAAACAAGTGGTCAAGGATTGGATTTCCATTCTTGATGTTCATTATTATAGTTGAATATTATTTCATGTCGAGTGATTGGTGTACATTCTTTTTCTTACTGATTAATGGGATTTATTGAATTGTACCATTTTCCCTGTATCTAAAGGATATGTTGTCATATGCATCATTATATACATGTAGTTATTCACATACCATGGTTATTCCATAACATGTTGACTGAATTTATATGATATTTCATATTTTTTGTGTGTATTGGGAGTTTACTAGCATACATGTATTGTACCATGTTAATTATTTTAGTATCATTCTTAGTCTATGCCTAATTATATATTTCTTTGAAATTTTATTTTATATAACATGATGAGTGGTTTATTTAGTATGTTTTCCTATAAATCATTCTTCGTTGAATTTAATGTTATGGTTAGAGTGTTTATCAATGTACCAAGTTTGGGTGTTTTCTAGCTTATGTTGTAGTTTCCATGTTTAATTTTCATGTTCTTATGCTTATTTAGCTTGTTACCCAGTATTTCCTACTTTTGATAGTATATATGGTTATAATTATGATAAATGATTGTTAATAAAAGTTTTCAGATAAACCTAAATGGTTTTTTTGGTATAGCTTGATGGTGGTACCTGTTATGTCAATAAGGTTCTCTTATGAATTCTCCATCCCTTATGGTTTTATGTTTCGAAACTCACAAACGCTTTTCCTTAAGTTCGGTTTTACTTATAGATTTTTCATTCTATTTTACTTACAGATTTTTCATTCCGTTTTACGTACATATTTTTCATTCCGTTTTACTTACATATTTTCCATTCCATTTTACTTACAGGTTTTTATTTCGTTTTACTTACAGATTTTTCATTCTGCTTTACATACATATTTTTTATTCCAGTTTACTTACAGATTTTTCATTCCATTTTACTTACTAATTTTTTATATCATTTTACTTCTAGATATTTCATTCAGTTTTACTTATAGATTTTTCATTCCATTTTACTTTCAGATTTTCCATTCCATTTTACTTATAGATTTTTCATAATGTTTTACTTATAGATTTTTCATTCCATTTTACTTACAGATTATTCGTTCTGTTTTACATAAATATTTGTAATTCACTTTTACTTATAGATTTTTCATTTGATTTTACTTATAGATTATTCATTCCATTTTCCATATAGATTTTTCATTTTGTTTTACTTACATATTTATCATTCTGTTTTACTTATAGATTTTTCATTCAGTTTTACTCACAACATTTTTATTCTGTTTTACATACAAATTTTTTATTCTATTTTACTTTAAAAAAATTAATTCAATTTTACTTAAAAAAAATTCATTCTGTTTTACTTAAAAATTTGATATTACATTTTACATAAGCCTATGTCATACTGATTCTATGAAAACCCTTTTTTGGAATAACAATGTCACATGAAAATCTATAATTCTCTTTTCATTATTATTAAACCATTTTTCATCATTCCAATACTCGTAAAAATGTCATATCAATTTTATGGCACCAGTACCCTAAAACAGTGATACTATTTTTCTTAATCTGATGGTTATTTTCTTAAGAATTTTTTTTCTTTATAATGATATATTTTTTTTAATGTATCATTATAATATTATCGGATTCTAAATTTTCTTATACTTAATTATTATCTTAAACATAACATCATTTCTTATACATGAAAAAATGACATTCAATATTTTATAAACTAACTGTTGTCTGTTTGACACGTGTCCAATTCCATCTGAAATTTAAGGAAAATTTGACCGATGGAGTGGAGCCGACCATTAGAATTTTTTTCTATAAATAAGAGTTCATTTGAATGATCAATGAGACACAGTGAATAGAAAAGTGATCAATGTTTGTGAAGTGATTTATAGAGAGAGAGGTTCTTACAACTCTTAGTGCTTCATAAGGATTTCATGAACAACTTGTTCAGGAATCCACAACTTGTTCGAAGTTGTTTTGTGCAGACTCTGATCGTGTTGATTGAGGGCTTCTATGTTTGGAATACAGAGGCTTTGATTTCCTTCTAAATCAAAGGATTGTAGGGATATCAAGACAGATACTGATCTTCAGATTGAGTGCTTACCTGGGATTGGGTAAGATATACTGTCTTGAAAGTATAATTCAAGGAACCTTTTTCTAAGGTTGTTTGATACCCTTCTCTTTGGGTTAAAATAATATTATTGTTTCTTGTTTTCTTGTTTCACGGTTTTTTTATTCTTCTGCAATTTTAACATTATTAAATTTAGAGAGTATAACTTTCTTATACATTCTAGTTTCATTACTCTGATTATATTAAAGATTTTACGCGCTTTAAGGTTTAATCATATCTCTTTAACTTTGTGAAAATAAGTTTTATTAATGTTAAACCTAACCTTAAGAAACAAATTTCCTTAAGGTTAAGAAACATTCCCTAAGAAAGTTTGTATGCCAACTTTAAATATTCTGATGGAATTTTTAAAGTATAAATCCCCCCCCCTCTTGTATTTGAGCATGTCATTATAGCTATTCGATCCTACAATTGGTATCATAGCCATTAGCACTTCTAAACTGATAATTTACAATTGGTATCTGAGAAGGGCTCTGAAATACTTCTATTCACATATAATTTTTATTGTTCATGTTTTTATTGTTCTTAACTCCTTCATATTTTTTTAATCTTTGTTTACAAACTATTACTGCTAACATGTTTTTTGGAAAGAAATTCTCTTTTAGTGTGGTAGGAATTCATGCTGGATCACTAGACTTTCTCAATCCTACTGGATCATTGATCAATGATGGAAATGATTATGAGTACTGGAGAGATAGAATGAAGACCTTCGTGATAAACACAGGTGTAACCAGCTACATTATTTTAGCTGGAGATTATAATATTCCTGATAAGGAATAAAGAACCTTTACTAATCCAAAAAGGTTGGAGTACCAGCTGAACATTATAGTACGGAATAATTTTCATTGTTCTATAAATAGAAATATATATAGCCAAATTTCTTCTTGTGAAGCTAAAAATAGAATTTTAATGAATCTCTATGTAACTCACTTTGGAACTTCTAAATTCATTGAAACTAGAAAATCCATCCTCAGAGCGTATTGTCATTGTTTGTGTTTTCCTTATGAAGAACCCAAATGTGAGGTGCAATAAAGATTTATGACTATTGTCACCATCTTATAATAAATGGTTGAGAAAGGTTTAGAAGATAATATTATTTAAGATAAGATGATATAGATCTTGTCTAACTAATGGTAATCCAAGAGGGAATATATATATGAGAATAGGAATGTTACTTAGATTTCTATTGATGAGATGTTTGGAACTCTCCTCCAACGTGATCGAGAATGAAGAGAGATGCTGATAATATTAATAATAAGAATTTTAATGGTGGTGTTGATTTTATAACTACATAAAAACATATGAAATCTAATACTCCGGAGAGAGTTATAAGATCTAAATCCAAGAAGGTTGTTATTCAATCTGAATCTAGTTAAAGTGAAGCATCAGAAAATGAGCTATCCAATCTTGCTTGGAGGATGAAAAATATTGTTGGGAAGAAGAAAATTCAATATAGATACAATAAGAAAGATGGAAAAGAAAATAAATATGGGGAAGTGACATGTTATGAATGTTGAAGAACTAGTCATATGATACCTGATTGTCCCTTACTGAAGAAAAAATTCAAGAAAGACATGAATTATGAGAGGAAAAAAGACGAAGTGATACATATAAAAGTATTAAAAAAGTCTTGAAATCCAATGACACTTGGAGTGCCAATGGTGAAGACTCTTCTGATGACTCTTCAAAAAGTGAATCTTCTGAGAAAAAGAATATAGGTTTAATATCCAGAACTCAATTTCAAAATCATTGTCTTATGGATAAGGTACGAACTGTTGAATCCTTAACCAATATGTCTTTAAGTGAAAATTTTCTTGATAATTGTTTTCTTCTGTCGAAGAATCCACTTCATTAGAAACTAATAATGATTTACCTTCCTATTAAGATGTTTCTATATTTCCTAAGTTTCACTAGATAAAAAATTGAAAAGTTTCTAAGAAACATAAAAAAGAAAATTCTAGAGAATTTATTTTAACAAAAGAAATTTTGGATCTTACCAAAGATCTTGATACAAAAATGATTATTTGGAAAATATTTCTGAGAAAATTGTGAATTTAATTCTGAGGAGGATAAAAATTCTATGAATCATAAAAATATGAATTTAGAAAAGGATGATTTAGATGATAAACTAAACTATAAATCTATTATTCTATTGGATAAGAATTTAGTCTTGAAACTAAAGTCTGAAATATTTTACTTATAGAAACGTCATGAAAAATTTACTTCTAGTAAGTAAAATTTTGACAAGATTTATTCTCAACTCTGACCTCATGGTAATAATTAAGTATTATGTTATTCTCATGAAAAAACAAATTTTTAGAAGCAATTATTTTGTTCCTTTATTAGCTCCCTTCTGGACTAAATGTAAATGTGGTGGGAATTGGAATAAGAACCGTTGTTTAAATAAAGTTAAATACCATGGGTTCATAAAGCTTACTTTTATAAAAAAATTTGGATACCCAAGATTTTATTTTATAACAATTCTAGAACTAAGAATGTTTGGATTCCAAAAAACTAACTCTCTCTTTTCAGGATAATGAAGGAATTACCAAAAACATATGGTGCATGGATAGTGGATGTTCTCAAGACATGACTGGTAACAAATCCTATTTCAAAAACATTTTAAAGACTAAAGTTGGAAAAGTAACCTTTGGAGATAACCCTTAAATATAAATTGTCGGTATAAAAATATACATAATAGAAATTCACGTAATGTAAATTCAAGGAAAAGAAATTCATAGAATGAAAATTCACAGAATCTAAAACATCCAAGAGAATTATTATAATACTGATAAATTATTTAGAGTATCCCATAAAGTATATTTTCTTACTTTCTGATTTTAAGATTTTAATTATTGTTATTTCAAAAAAAATTAATTTTTTTAGTTCACTGTTTACCTTACCTCAAAAGATCAGAATTCATATTTTCTACAATCATTGTCAACCGTCAGATTAGGTTAGTTTAATAACAGTCGTTTGATTATCTTATGGTAGTTGAAAGGTCATTGGTTTGTCTATATAAGGTTGCCTCGTTTATGAGTGCTACACCATCTTCTTTGATCTCGGTGCTGATGTTTTATTTCCCTAAAATTCTTCATTATGATTACTCATTTTCATTCATTCTGAATGAATATTGAATCCTCAGTAGATTAAATGTTGATTAGCAAGGAAATAAAGGATTGGTCGATATTTAGAGAAATACTAGTATGCCCAAATTTATTTGAAAAGTATGACTCCCTCGTCTCTAAGGTAATAAGAACAAACATATGGGAAAGTGTATGTGTGGAAATGGAGAAATGTTAGGATCCGGTTTACCCTGACCTAGTTATACAATTCAATGAATCCATTATTTTCATTCAAAAGGATGGAAAGGACATGTTCAAGTTCAAATTTTATAACCAGACATATACAGTTCCTTACAGGAAGGTGGAAAATGTTCTCACGATTCCTTATGAAGGAGAGGATATTCTATGCTCTCACAAACATCCCTCAAAGAAAGGATCGTTTGAAAAATACAAGTCTCTAGACCATCTCGGTCATAAGGATATTAAGCATCCAAAGATTACTAATATTACAACAAATCAAAAGCCGGTAGCCCTCTGGATGCAAAGATTTCTTATTCCTAAGAAAGGATATAAGGATTATTTAATGATATGTGATATATTTTTATTAGAATTTCTTGTCAATGTAAGTAAGATCAACTTGATCAAGTACATCTTTCTCACCATCCATTCAGTATAAGTTGAAACCATCAGATCTCATATACTTATGTATCCCGCAACTATCTCAAGGATAATCATAATGTACCTTCAAGAGCAGAATGTCCCTTATCGATCATTTTCTAAGCCATTCAATATTTTTTTTCTCAGTGATGATACTCTAAGGAGATTGAGAGTAGAGTTTTTACTAAAATACCAAATTTTTTAAGAAATAGTTGTCCAAAACAAGGTTAATATTCTGGAATAATTAAATTGGTTCCTATGAAAAAAACCTGATGTACCAAGCTTACCATCACCGGTTCTTACAAAACTAGTATCATCACTGCCTCCTGTAAATAATCCAAAAGCCGATTCCGATGAAACCGTTGCAAAATGGAGAGAAATGGAAGCTACCAAAAAGGAAGGTGATCCTTCATTTGGCTTAAATCTTATAGAGTATATTTCCTTGAAAATTAAGCAAGGAGAAATTCTAGAGAAATTAAATAAGGATAAGAACTTGAAGAAGAAATCCTCGGAAGCTTAATTGTGTCAGTCTTTACAGAAATCATTAGAGAAGAAATTTCAAAAAGTAACAGAATCTCGAGTTTTTCTTAAGAAACTAGTAGTCACTCCGGAAATATATAAACAAAAGGAAGTCTTAAATATTTCACAACCTACTCAAGAAATGGAAGATCGGATCTTTCAAGAAGATAGTGATGATATTCTAAGGGAAGTGGAAGAGTATAATGGAAAGCCTCAGACTTCTTAATTCGTTTATAAAGAACAAGATATTGAAGAAGATATTGAAGTTGAAGTTGAAGAATAAGTTGAAAATAAAGTGATAGAAGAAGATAAAGAGGAGTTTGAACAACTATGTAATGAAGTGGAAGAGATCCAAGAAGAAGAAAGATAAGAAGGAACTCGAGAATAATAGTTTCAAGGGAATTAAGATGAACAGAGAGATCATAATTTTATCTATGTATCCTATGAAAACCCCCATGTTAAATATTCTAACAAAGGCAAGAGTGTTATGGTTGCCTCATCTGATAAGGAAACACCCTAGAAGTATTCCAAAAGGATAGAGAAAACAGATTCCTTAACTACAAGAGGATCTGATAAAGGAAAAGATGATTCAGTCTCTGAATCCTCATCTGCTATTGAGCATGACTTTGTCAAGCTGTCTATAAGGAAGTTAGTATACACTATTATGGTTCTTGTAAATATAGATTCCTAGAGTCAAATGATTCAAGAGACCCTGAATCAAAAGATATAATCTACTAATATGCTAATAGATATGGTGGTTCAGCAATAAGTGGACTTCAGCAATATTTTGATATATTATAAAGCTCAAGATGCAACTTGCAAGAATGTATTGAACAACACCAAAACCATCAATTAAGATATTAGATAATTTAGTGACTTCATGGATTCAATCGAAAAATCATTCAATACATGTGAATTCGAGATCAATAAAGTCAGAGGACCCATTACTGAGAAAGAAATCCAAATCAATTTTGTTGCTTGGTCTGTAAGCAGTGAAAGGGAAGTCAGAGACGAATCATTGAAAAAGGTGGCTGCTCAAGAGGAATTCAATAAAAACTAGGATGATATAATCAAATCTCAAGAGGAAAGGATCTCTTCCTTAGAAAAGAAGAACCATGATTATGAGATTTTGTTGAAGCTGCTTCAATAATATCATAAGGATGTGAAGAAAGTTAAAATCTGTGATGAAGGAAATGTTAACGGAATAGAAGAAGGATGGTTGAATATTTTCATACATTCCAATGTTTTTTGTAACCTATACTTCATTTCCAAAATTTCTTTAAGTATTTTTCCTGCATATCATTCATATTTTTTTGTGTGTTTGTTTCTCTAACAATAATGGTACATCCTATACTTCTCCATTCCTTTTTAAAAATCACAAAGGGGGAGAATTTATTTGAATAAATAATTTAATGAAGAGTTCAAAGAGATAGAATCTATTAATGGGGTGTATGATAAGAAATAATAATGCCTATATAAGGGGAATTTATTTTAAGAAGAAAATTTTATCTAAGGTGGAGACATTTCTTCAAGAAATAAATATAGATTCTAAAATTCAAAAATAAAATCATTAAGAAACATAACATAAGGGGGAGTTATTCGTATTCATCTTAAATCTCATTCAAAGGGGGAGATATGTTTTCTTTACTTGTTTATCAAAAACAATATATCCTTCCTTAGAAAAGTTGTTTATGATTTCCAAAAAAGTGATATTTTTTAGTCAATAAGGTTCTCTTATGAATTCTCCATTCCTTATGGTTTTACCTTTTGAAAATCACAAACACTTTTCCTTATGTTCTGTTTTACATATAGATTTTTCATTCCATTTTACTTACAAATTTTTAATTCTGTTTTACATACATATTTTTCATTCCGTTTTATATACAGATTTGTCATTCCGTTTTACTTACCAATTTTTCATTCTGTTTTACTTAAAAAAATTTCATTCCAATTTACATACATATTTTTCATTCCATTTTACTTACATATTTTCCATTCTGTTTTACTTAAATATTTTTCATTTCATTTCACTAACAAATTTTTCATTCTATTTTACTAACTAATTTTTCATTCCATTTTACATTAAGATTTTTCATTCTATTTTACATAAATATTTTTCATTACATTTTACTTATTATTTTTTATTCCGATTTACTTGCATATTTTTCATTCCATTTTACTTTCGGATTTTTCATTTCTTTTTACGTACAGATTTTTCATTATGTTTTATATAATGTTTTTATTCCCTTTTACATAAAGATTTATCATTCTGTTTTACTTACATATTTTTTATTCTATTTTACTTACATATTTTTCATTTTGTTTTACTTAAAAATTTTCATTCCATTTTACTTACAAATTTTTCATTTCTTTTTACTTAAAAATTTGTCATTCTATTTTACATGCCAATTTTCATTCCTTTTTACTTACAAATTTTTCATTTTGTTTTACTTACAAAATGGTAATTACATTTTACTTAAGCCTATACCATACTGATTCAGTGATAACCTATTTTTGAAATAATGTTGTCACATGAAAATATATGATACTGTTTTCATTATTATGATATTGTTTCCCATGATACCGATACTAGTAAAAATTTCCTACAAATTTTATGATATTGGTACCTAAAAATAGTGATAACATTTTTCTTAATCCAATTTGTATTTTCTTAAGAATCTGGTTTCTTGATAATGGTAGAGTTGTTTAGTGTATCATTCCAATATTATCAAATTCTATGTTTTCTTATACTTAACCTTTATCATAGACTAAACATCGTTTATTATACATGAAATGATGTCATAAAATCTATTATAAAATAATTTTTTTTTTGACACATGTCATGGTCCATCCTAAATTTATGGAAAATATGATTGTTGGAGTGTAGCTGACCGTTGAGATATTTTTCCTATAAATAAGAGTTCATTTGAATGAGGAAAGAGACACAGTGAATAGAGAATCGATCAAAGTGTGTTAAGTGATTTCTAGAGAGATATGCTCTTACAACTCTTATTTCTTCATTCAGATGTCATGAAAATTATTTTCATACATGAATAACTTGTTCAGAATTGATTTTTTCAAACTATGATCGTGCTAATCGTGGGATTCCAGATTTGGAAGATCGATGTTTCAATTACCCTCTAATTCGAGGCCTTGCAGGGTTAGAAAGATAGATACCGATCTTCATATTTAGGGATTACCTAGGTTTGAGTATGAAAAAATTTCTTGATATATAAATCCATGAACCATTATCCAAGGTTTTTGGATACCGT
Source organism: Viscum album (assembly GCA_963277665.1). NCBI lineage: Eukaryota > Viridiplantae > Streptophyta > Magnoliopsida > Santalales > Viscaceae > Viscum > Viscum album. The sequence goes on from OY728148.1 coordinate 1,151,220,539, forward strand.
TCTATTCAGGTTAAGTGAATGTTATTGTTACTTTTTTTCTATTTCAATTTGTATTTATTCTGCTGCAATTTTAACTTTGTTAAAGTTAGAAAGTATAACATCCTTATATTTTCAAATTATGTTACATTGATTATATAAAATATTCTACACACATTAAGGTAGAATCTTATCTCTTTAACTTTGTTAAAATAAGTTTTCTTAATGTTTAAATCTAACCTTAAGAAACAGATTTCCTTATGGTTAAGAAACGTTCTTTAAGAAAGTTTTTATACCAACATTAAATGTTAAAAAGGAATTTTTAAAGTATACAATTCTCCCCTCCTCTTGTATTTGAGCATCTCATTATACTTATTCGATTCTATAGTACCTAATCTAACCATTTATGACATGTTTGATCCATGAACCATTGGTTTCATGGCCTAAAATTGTTTTGTTGGGATTAAGTGAGAGCCAATATGGAATTTATTAGGTGTATGGGAACTTTTTAAATTGTAAAATGGTAACCTATATCATTGAAACATTTTATATGAGCTTGATATAAAATGATATAATTTTATAAATCAAAAAGCTATTAGTTTTGATTTTACCTGAATTGGTCACCTCTGTAAAGGATTGTAACTCTATCACATATGCATTGCAACCTGAATGAATAAATTCATAAATGCGCAATTGTAACCAAGTTGTTATGTTGGGTAATGTTTCTTATTATATAACCCACTGAGGGTGTTTGAAACATTAAAAATTAAATCATTTTTTGTGTTTTATGGACCCAAATTGGATATAATGGGGCCCTCATTGGTCATCTTACCTATTATTCTATACTATTTATCCCCATGTGGGTATGTTTAAGTTATATAGGGATGGTCATTATAAGTGTCTACAAGAACCTATATGGTTTTACATATATATGTATGGTGGAATCTTACTTGACTAAACCCTTTTTTATAATAATCTTTTTATCTTATTTTGAACAATATTTATATAAGGAATTGGTCAATTAAAATTCCAATTACAGCCTAAAGGGTGTTTTCCTCTATATATTGGACATAAATTTTATCTAACTATGCCTAGTTTTGACAACCTTATGGATAAATAAATTGAATAATATAAATTTATGTGATAAATATCATAATTATGATGTGATATAAGTTAAAAATAAATGTTTAAATAAAACTTGTTTTAGTTCTATGTGGTGCTAACTAAATAATTTTTTTATTTATGATTTTTATTATAACTGGTTTTTAACTTTTAGTTTGATCATTGAAATGTTTAGATAACTTAAAGTGAATTAATATAATGTCTTAAATGAAATATTTGGTGGTTTCATTAGTTTCAACCCTTGTTTAAGGGTAGTTAAACATTCCCTTGATTTTTTTTATTGAGATAGGGACATGAGCATTACTCATAGGACTCTTTATTTATATGATCAGTCAAAATGATCGGCATAGTACCTTGTGAACTTTTCTGGCTTGACCACTTAGTAGGATCGACACATTATCTTTTAGTAAGGGGAAAGATTGTGGTAGGTAGTTCCCTAATAAAAATAAAACATTAGTGATTCTTGTTGTGGTTTTACGATGTATGGTGTCATTCGGGTCTCGTTTGTCCCTAGTAAGACTCGTATATTCTAGAGTGAAAACTGGGATTGATGGGTGGACATTCGGTATTTATTTCCATTTTCATGGGAAAGGGAATTGAGTAATTTTCAATTTCATTAGGTTGGACATGCCTAGGGAATGGTCAGCCACATGGTGGTTTTTGTGTCCCCTCATCTTCTTTTTTTTAGTATTGGATTACTCAAGAGTTTGAAATATTATTTTAAATTCATATGGAATAGTTTGACTATGGGATAATTGTTTTTAACATTCATCATATACTGGATTAACATGGATAATAATCTCATGGATGGTGTAAAATGATGTTTCGTTATGGAAATTAATCTTGGGGTAGTATGTGTTGATACACATGGTACCCATTTAGTTAACTAAAATGTTATATAAAATCATCTATGTTCAGTGGAAATTGTTAAATACTTTCTCCATTATTATTCATTAATGATTTATCTCTAGAGTATAGTGACAAGGGCTTTAGATTAAATCATTATCATCTTAATGTTTGGGATAGTTTTGTAAAATGGTTAGGGGTTTAGGACCACTTTTTGGTTAGTTTTGTCTTCTATTATTGATGTTATGTTATACGTGGATGTAACTCAAGAGGAGTTCCATTTTATCTCCAAATTTGAATCTAATATAGTGGTCCTTCTAGAATATTGTTTTTATCTATTTTGGTAGAAATCTTGTGGAAGAATGTTAACCACATCCAAAACCTATGTTCAGTGGTCAATGGAGTGTATATCGTGGGATGAGTCTCCTTTTTTAGTAAATCCAAAAACATGGAAAATATAAAGGTGGTAATAATCACATAAAAAACTTAAGTTCTTCCTTTTAATTAGAAGTAATGGGGTTGTGAAAGGACCATTTGAAAAAAAAATCTTTTTGTAAAAACCTTCGGAACAACTGTTATTTAGGAATGGACTCCAGTTGTTTTTGTTGAGTGATCATGGGATACCTCTGGTGGTAATGGAACTGTGTTAAGTTAATGATGATGCATTGGTATGATCAGTCATGATCTTTTTGATATAACTGATCAGTAACAGTTTGTATGTTCCACTCACAAGAGGTCTTGTATTGTTAGTTCGAAGCATTACTGGTCACTTTGTCTTTGTTGTGATGGGAGTGTCTTTGGTATTACTGATATGTATTTATATCCTCTTGGTTCAATCTATTATTAGAAATTTTCATGTTCTCTATCTTGAAATTGTCTTAGATACATGACGATAGATTCTTTTATACACTCTGCTAATTTTAAACATCACTAGGCATGGTAATTAAACTCCATTGGAGTTGTTCTCAAGAAGCGTAGTTTTTTCTTGAGGGAGGATTACTCTTGAGTGATACTTGGATTTTCAAGTATGAATTCTATATAAAGACTCAAGAACACTATCTTGTTTTTCAACATGACTTCCATTGTGACCAGTCATCTTTTTATCACATAGAATTTTCAGTATGTACTGATATCTCACTTTTAAACACCAGAGTTTGAGGTTACTTAGTTGATCACCCTAGAAATCAATTAATGATTACAAGGTTACCTGGACTTCATTCAGTATTGGATGGGATTTTTGAAAGTGTAACAATTTATGTGTGATGGATCGAGTTTATATCCACATTCATGCTGGTACATGAAATAACAATTAATATCTTGTCTATACATATCACTAGAAGTCTGTTACAGGCCTTAGTGAATGTGATCAGAATTGTTTTCCTCTATTTTCAATAAATTTGGTCAATAAAGTACCATTAATGGAACTTAATCGGGATGATGTGAGTCTAGTGTGATTCAATGAAGGTTTTTTATGAAAATTAGACTCGATATCACTAAATTAGGCTGACTGGGAGTTCACCATTCTATTGAGTTAGGGATCTTGCTAAGGGCATCGTTACAACACTGCGAGCATGATAAAATAGATTATTTTGCTAGTAGAGATATTGTGACTTGTAATTTTACCTTAAAATGATATAACCTATGGTAGGTAATTCCATAGGTCAAGTGATTAATGATATTTTGACATGATCGTGTATCGAGTTTGACGGGCATGGGTGTGCCTCGTCTCAATGCTTTTGTTCTGAATATGGGTATTGGATCATATTTAAACAGTTTCTATATTGTATACTTAAATTAATGTCCAGGGGTGTGTTGGGCATTGGAAACTCAATTCCCCTATTAAAAACACAAAATAACAACTCGAGTATGTAATGTGTTGTTTTAATTATTCCTGAAGTCTTATTGTGGTTGACAAGTTATAATGTTGGGAGGTTGTAATATCCTATGTTTTGGGATAATGAGGAATTCAAAAGGAATTTTCATTTTACCATTTTGTGGTTAGGTTGTTCTTTAATCTAAGCCTCATAATGCAATTCTGAGAGTTGTAATAATCGAATATCATTTTTTTAGTCTTGGTTTAATTCTTGAGAGGTATAACAAATTTATCGTTGAGTTTCTAGAGTGGTGGACCTTGAAAACATACGTGGATAGTTTTTTGATAACCATGTATCCCTCTAGGAAAAATGGTGTTGCTAGTTTAGAGGGGATAATAATGTTTCATAGTTTGTTCTAACCACACACACTAAGTATCATGGTCATGTAGTTGTTTTAGGTTTCTTAATAGAGGAGAAACTGAAAGTTTGTGCATGGTTTCTCAAATGGTGCACATGAACCATGCAATGCCCCTTATTAGGTAGTATCTCATGCATGGTTGGAACACATTTTAGCCAACCATGCACCTCATTAAGGGTTTATTTTTAATAAAATTCACATTTCGTCTTTTTAGTTCTTCTCCCCATTTCTTCTCCACTTACCCATTCACATTAACCTTCCTATGGATCTCCTCCTCACTTTCAATATGAATAGAGTGATATTCCTCATCTGAACTCCATTTTGAGTTTCATCAGGTGCTTTGGACAACACTCGGTGAGTTTACAACTCCTCATTCTTATTTTTATTGTTTATATTCTCTTCTCTTATGTTATCTTCATGTGAGATAATTAACCTTATTTTGAGGACATTTTTACTTTTCTTCATTTCCTTCTAAACTGGCTCAAATAAAATCGTGATATTGGATGAGTGAAACGTCCTTGGTATAAATTTGGTATTCTATTGTCTTTTTCCAAAATTCTAGTTGATTTGTAATTTAGGTCATTGTTCCACATGTAATTATTTCCATATGAAGACAATAAAATTGTGAAATTACAGATGTTAACCCTAATTCCTTAAAATCGATAAATTTTCCCATTAAATTACATCATTGGAGGTTTATCTCCCCAACACAGACCACCCCTTAGAGTGTGTTTTTAAAAATACTTATTAATTATGAAATTTTTTTCAGTTAAAACCACTTATCAAGGTGTGGTGTGTTATAAAATGAGAATGGGTTAATTGAATGGGTTTCTTGAGATACTCAATGGGTATAATATTCACCCATATTACTCAATTATAGCCAAAACACCACCTATATGTTTTTGGTTTGGGTTTTAATGAAAATTTGTAATTTAAAATAAATGTAATGTGATTGGTAAGACCTTGTCACATGACCATTAAATAGTAGTGAATTAATCTTTGATCAAGTAAATTAAATATATAAATTTTTTATGGAATTCTTTAGTAAATATCCTTTGTTATTGATTAATTGAAATTGCAATAGAGTGTGGCCCTATATAAGTATACTTTTCCTATGGTGTGGTATTATTACATGGTCCGCATTATTTTTGTATTCTTGAATTATGATGAGGCATTCTTATGGAAATGTCATTTCATATTATTTAAAATTTAATGATTAAATGAATGGTTTTATGTCAGGACCAATACTTGGTTACCTTTATATGGAATAACTTGGATGGGATCATTAGCTGTTGAGATTATATATACCATGAGTGATACTTGGGACTCTTGATTATGGAATAGTAAGGATGATCTCATTGGTTCCTGATTTATATTATGCTCGGGAAATACTTGGGTTCTTTATAGGTTTCCTTGGATTGGTTCATAGAGGGGATTTTTTACTTACCCATGAGTGATATGGGCTCCCTGTGGGAGTTACCTTGGATGGGATCGGTGAGTGTTATGCTTATAACTGGACATGAGCGATACTTGGTCCCATATGTGGTATACCAGAGATGGGATTGTATATTTATCTTTAAACTATTCTAATATTGATACTTGGGATTCCTCTTATGAATCACCTTGGAAATAATCTTTGGGTGATGGGTATTTAGAGTTCTCCTATTTCAATATGTGGGTTCCTCTTTCCAGATCTCCTTAGACGGGCTCAATATGTTATTCCTATTAATTTCTCAGGATTACTTTTTATTAATAAACTAAATTATTCATTTTTAAAGATTCATGGAATGACAAGTTAATTATATTTTAGAAGATAAATTCCAATAAAAAAAACCAATCTTAGATTCGGTCGTTGTTTGAATTAATCCCTTGATGGCTCAGTTATGTCTCCATGTGCATACGCCAAGATAATTATATATATACACTCACAAAAATATGTGTTTTTTATATAAATCCATTATTTTCATGGTTTTACTATCATCATGGATATTCGCACATATGCCGAATTAGGAATGGTCATCTAGGGGTCCCTTAGGAATCTAAGTCGTCATGCCTACTTTTATTTATTTACTATTGTTTTGATATACCTACACACTTCTATATTTTATATTCATAGTGTGGATAGATTTAGAGACCTTTTTTATGGCCTAATGAGTATATATCACAACCTTTTCAAGATTCCATTTTACTAGTGTACAAAAACAGACCTCATTTTTACTAGGTTAGGTCTATGGATTAGGCTTGTGTTGTTTTGATTATATATGGGAGCATAAGAACATTAGACTTAGTTGATGCTCATGATTATCATGAAGTTAGACCTTAGAGATTTTTCCTTTTATTTATTATTTGTATTACATCGCTAGTTGTATGTTTACTTCTTTAGAATATGTAGCCCCATATAAACATGAATACAAGATTTAATATTTAGAGTTATTTATTTTATATTAATACTCTTCCGATGCTCAGTCATTTTTTTTAAAAGGTCGGGGTCGAAGCCTCATTTTTTTTATTAAATCAAACCAAAGGCCTCTTTTAACTGGGTAGAGGGAAACCCATTACATAGCCCGAAGGCCCAGTGGGCTTGTAGCCCATTACATAGCCCGTAGGACCAAATATTTGGCCCAATTCAAATTCAGTGAATAGTTACCCGCCCGCTACAATACCGCACAGTATCGTCGCCACTACAGTGCCCAGCCGCCGCCACAGTACCCGCTGATGAACAGTGCCTCTACTACTACAGTACTGCTACAGTACCCTACGCCCAATGGGTTTTGAACCCCCATTTTTCATGTAGGATTACGGGGTGCTTAACACGAAGCCAAACCCCAACTACACTTATAATATTGTGGATAAATATGTTTTTTATCTCTTATAATTCTATTATACTCTGATTATGAGAGTATAGTATCCCCATTATACCATCATTAGACTCTCTCTTCTATTCGATATCCTAGGGAATATAGGGAGGCACGTCTGAGGCCATGTGACCGACCAACTCAGAGCATTGTTTTAGAGGCTCTATGGTAGGGATGTTATAGTGTTGGTGAAAAAAATTAATCATCCAAAATTAATATCAATCAAGGTAATTTATAGTGCTATTCATGATGAATTACACCAAATAAGGTAGATAATTTGATGACAAAGTGGAAAATGGTATAGATTTTAAAAAACATTATAATCATTATTGTTAAAATGCAGTGTTATGAGTCATCATCAAAAATAATTTTCATTAAATTAACATGAAAAACATATAAAATAACACTTTAAAATAAATTAATATAATGTATCCCTGTAAAATATATAAATTTATTCCAATTGATATTTTGATTAGAGGATGAAATAAATGATCATGACTAGAAAACCCATTTCATCATTTTTAAAATACCCTTACTGAAACCCACATTCTAAAAAAATGATAAATAATCAATTTGAAAATATGAAAAGTGATATTTTAAGATCAAAATAAATAATTAATATTAAAATTTAAAAATAGGAAATGAAAACATTGGCGGAAAGAAATAATACAGATATGGAGGGAAAGTAGTCCTTAAATGGTATGGGAATTATTCTAAATAAATTAACACTTTTCTGAGAAAACAATTCATCAAGGAAGAATATTTGTATTAATAAATAAAATTTATATAAAGATAATGATAGATAATTATATAAAAAATAAAATGTCTGAAGAAAAAACCCTAGAAGAAATAAGTTCAAGGAGAAACATTATAGTTCAATTGATGGAGTTTTGAGTTATCAAAATCTCTTACAACATTGGAATCTCTTAAATCAAGATACCATGAAAGATAAAACGTTATATGGATTTTTAAATTTATTTAATTATATTAAAGTATGATAAACATATTTTTATGTAATTATATAATCCATATAACATAAATCAAGGGACGAATATGGTATATATCTCCATGAATGAAAGTTGAGATGAGAAACCCTTAATATAACCTAGACTTCCATAAAGAAATTTATCATTTTTTATAACAAACAAATCTATATTAATAAAAAATTTCATAACCTTATTCATATATATAATTATTTATACTATTAAAATGTAATTATTTATTAAACACTACTAGCTAGGTAATGTTTATTTTCATCATCAAATTTTGGTAATTTTGTTTGTTTCGTACTTTTTTTGTAACAGCGATGCTGAAACTTATTATTTGATACTGATTTAATCATTACCAGATTATAAAATGTATTTAAATAATTTTTTTAAATAATTTATTCATCCCCTGGTTAATTTTATAGAAACTATGGGCACGGTTTGAGATAACGAGACCCATGATGATCTTATCACTACTGAAAAAATACCCTTTACCAGCAGTTTGGAAAAGTTGGTATAGGCCTTTATACTATTGGTATAGCCTATACTGATGGTTTGGAGAACCATTGGAAGGTAAGCCGTGGGGATAGTTATATACAAATGGTTTTAGGAAAACCATTGGTATAGACCTATACCAAGAGTTTTCAAAACCGTTACTATAATTAATATGAAAATCTATACCAACGGTTCCATAAAACTGTTGGTATATGTAATTAAAAAAATAATCATTCGGTTGGTTTTGAACCCAGCACATCCCGTTTGTGATTTAAAGACCTAACCACTAACCTACCTTAATTTTTTGAAGATAATTTCATAAATATATATGTGTATTAACATAAGTATTTTAAATTTTTATTTATTTAATGTACTATAAAAGACGATTCCCTTAAAAATACATGTACCCATACTAATGGTTCTCAAAATCATTGGTATAGACCGATACCAAGTGTTTTGAGAACCGTTGGTATGGTTTATTTGATTTTGGGACTTATACCAATGGTTTTGGACAAACCGTTGGTATAGGTCCAAATTAGTGAACTATACCAATGGTTTTCCCAAAACCATTGGTATAGAGCATATTTCCAGTTGTGTATTTCGAGTAATTTACTAATATCACCAGATTAATTTATAATGATCCTTGATTTTTTTCATCACAATAAAATAATATGAAATAATTTATAATATAACTAAAAGAATATTATTTAATTATAAAATTCTTTATATATCTATTTGTAAATGTGGTGATGAAAAATGAAGCATGGCATCTATGTAGGTGGTAGCCAGTATATAACACATGCAATGATTTCATTTTTCAGTGGATGAGATCATTAACAAAATTCCTTTTTTAAAAATAATCTTATCATATAAATAATTTTCATTCATCATAAATTTACATAATCATCAACATAGGGTGGTGATGAAAATGGAAATGTATTGTTCGATAGAGGTGGTAGTCCACAAGTAGAAAAAGACAACATTTTACTTTTCTCTATAATGTTAAGAAGGTATAATTATTTTTAACTTATTAGTATATTAATAATTTTATAATTACCAAATTTATTTGTTAAATATCACTTTTGAATCATCCATTTAAGATGGTAATAAAAAATTAAATATGTCGCTTTGTGGAGGCGGTAGTGTGTGTTTACGCATGAATGAAGTTCTCATTATTCTATGGAATGGGGAAGGGTAAATATAAGAACACTTAAGAATAATAACTATATTTATGTTATTATTTTAATATTTATAATCTAATATTATGTATAATAAAAGGACATAAAAAAATAAATTGAAAAGGATTGATTTGGGAATTTTTACCTTACTTCATATAATAGATCCATTTAAATTTGGATTTAAGTCTTTGAGTGGTGGATATTTGAGGATACCATACCCTCAAGGATCCATATAGTTGTGTTGGTTATGTGTTTTGGTATATTTTACTCAATCTAAGGGATTTCATGTTATGATAAGTGGTTTGGTGAGTAGATCTTTTTAAAAGTTAGAGGAGTGGCATATTTTTATTAAGAGGTGTACTATTCAAGGAAAGTGGATCAAAATGATGAAAATAATGGATAACGTATGAGGTAAGTTTGAGAAAAAATATACATATTAATTTTAGACATTATTTTAAAAAAATTTATGCCTTTTACAAATTTTTTTAACCATTTTACCATTTTAATTTTTGTTGTGGTAACTGGATTTTTACGTAAGTAATTTTTTTATAACTAAAAATATTGACTTTATTAGATAACTTAGAAATAATAATTCTAACTATGAAATCCATTTTTATAGATAATGTTTCTAAATGTGATATAAATTAATTCAAAAATAATAATTTTATATTTTATTAAATATAGTTCTAGAGAAAAATAAAACTTACATTCAAAAAAGTCAAATATTTGTTTTTATATTAAACATAATATTATTAAATGTATAATATTACTTATAAAATGAATATTTGGTGAGGAAAAAGGTTTAATAAATTTTTATGTCATTATTATATCCTAATTATTTCCTAAACTCCTAGAATTTCTAAAAATTGTATTCTACACTATTCACCTAAAAAAATTCTGAAAAATCCCAGAAATTCATCTTAACATAATACAGTAGTGTTGAATCAAAAATAAATTTAATTTTTCCAAATTCAAAATCTAAATATTATAAATTTAACATATGAAATTATGAATAAAATATATTTAAAAAGTATTTTTATAAGAAAATTGCTTTTTCAAATATTAACTATTTATATACTTATTTTCATTAAATTTTTAAATAAAATAGTGTTAAAATATTATTCATATCAACAATATATTTTAAATAATTTAAACATGATATAAATATTACCTAGAAATAATAATAGATATCTTATAAACAACCAATTTTAGAAAAAAAAAATTTAGGAATGGAATTATTTTAATAATTATTTATCAATAACAATTAAATTTTATCAATACTTTATCATTGAAAATGAAATTTATTTTTCATAAAAAATTTAAATTTTAAAATTATAAAATACAAGTGATATATACATAAATAATTTATTTTGTTAATAATTATTTGTTTATATCATCATATATTTTACTTTCACAACCCCAAAGGGTCTCTTTCTAAGACCAGAGCACAAGGTTTTCCCTTGAAGAAATTAGGGGTGTTAGTCCAACTAGAATAGATCTTCTGTAAATTTTCAAGAGATTGAAATTCTCTAATAAATAATTTTTCTCAAACTGTAATCATTGGTGTTCTGATTGGGGTTGGTCTATGGAAACCCATAGTGAACCTATATCCCTTACAAGCACAAAAATATGATATTTATAAGCAATAATTATAATAACCATTTTCATTTCATTCCTTTATATATATATATATTACATAATGTTGTTATTGAAACCTGATAATTAAATGGTTAAATTGTATTTGAAAATATTAATGATTTTATCTTAAATTATCATGGTTTCATATAATTTGATGTTGTGTGGGAATAATTTATTCACCATAGTTTTTCATTTGAGGGAAATAAATTCTAAAATAGCATGGGATTACAGGTTTGAAATAGAAGTCATGTTATTGGTTATTAACCACCCATTCAGGTTAGTGGTAATATTTTTGTGCCAAGATTCAAGGTTATAAATACCGACAAGGTGATGTTTCTTTAGGGAGTTAGGATATGGGAGCATAGGGTTAGGGTTCAGTAAAACATAATACCATCGAGCATACTCTTTACATATAGAACAAGGATCCATGGATAGTTCATGGTATGATTATTGGGGAATCAAAGCAAGCATCTATTTTATTTTATACTAGTTTATTAAACTCATTCATATTTGAGTAGTTGTGTGGAGATATATGGTGAGTAGTGTGGTGCCAATATTTGGTAAAGACAATTGATGTGCTATTTTGGGTATAGTAAGAAAGAATATATATGTGACCAATTTTTTCTATCATGAATGTTAAGAATATATTTTTCTAGTATTTCTTTATCTCATAGATTTTTGGTTTCTTTTTAAACCTTATGTTGGAGTGGCTCTAAACATCACATTTATTATGTTTTGATAATTACAAATATCATCACATTGTTTATTTATATTTTTTATCATTTTATATTCTATCTTATTCTATATTAATACTCAAGAAATATTATTATGTATATTATTTTCCAATTTTATTATTGAAAGACTTGCATAATCATTCGCTTATTTTTTAAAATGTGTTACAAAATGAAAAATTATTTTTTTTGGGAAAGTACTAAATCAATCATAGTTTTATCGAAATTTTTGTTGAAGTTATAGAAAATGTATTTAATGTCTTATGTATGGATTATAATGTCTTAATAATACGAACATGAAGTCTTATGAAGAATTTAAAAACTTAATAAACCCATTTTAATGTATTATAATGGATTCCAATGTAATATGACACCCATTTTAAATTCTTAAATGATATCCCCATATCTTGAAGTCATCTCTGCAGTATTCAGAAAGGAGAAAATAAATATTATTGGCATGTTGTATATAATTAAAAAGAAATATGTTTTATGTTTTATGATGTCTAAAAATATCTAAACGAATATGATGTACTCAGATATTAAAAAGTTAGAAACTATAATCAGAAGTTTTAGTCCAAGAATCATTTGCATACGTTGAAAACGTATGTTTATGTTATACATACATAATTGTCTCACACAAGTCGGACTATACATCTCCTCAATTCTCTCACATCTAGATATAAAGATGAATTGTTACTAACATGTGATAAAAAGTGATGGTTTATGTTTTAATAAGTTTCATGATGACTCATGATACTTATAATTAAGTTTCATTTTGTTTCAAGTGTATTAAAAGGCCGAACGTGTGTAACACTACATAAATCCATGATATGAAATTCATATTACTCATAAATGTGTTTTGGAATTTTATGTAATCATATTAAATAAGAATCCATATTCATAAAATGGTTTTGGAATATGGATTGTGTTTTTCATTGTATCACACATGCCTTATATGAGTTATAAATTAGTATTATAAATTAAGAGGATTACATATTTCATTTTTTTAGATGCATTACTCTAAAAAATATGAATAGGAATCTCCATATTACCTTGATGTTTCAATATGCAAGAATCCACATTTATAATACATTAGTTTTGATATTTTAATCTTCATATAGATTTTTATTATTTGAAATTCATCACATGTATGATGGATTGAGGAAAATGAAATTTACAATAAATAACATATTTTATGTATCTTTGTGACTTAGATTGTGAAAAATAATTAATATATTTTTATTATGTCATGGATGAGATAATTTTTTCATCAACCTATCTTGTATCAATGCTCTGTTTTAGGTTATTTGTTATATTTCTCTTTACTAAAAAAATATATCATTTATTTTATCTTTTTTATTGATATTTAAAATACATATAAAATGATATTATGACATTACAAGTGGTTTCAATGTATTTGATGTTGGAATAAAGTGGAATTTATTTTTTGAATACGTGTGAAACATAAAATTATGGAAACTGGTATTTTAGGGGTTTTATTTTTATATTTATTGCTTATAGGGAATATTTTTTAAGAAATACCCATGTGATTGAAATTGTGAATTTTTTTTAAATTAATTTATCCAAATATTTTTAATCTATACATAAAGGTAAAAGAATTCAAGTAGTGTGATATGATACTGTTGGATATTCTGAAACACTATAAAGTTTGAGAGAGCCACAATTATTCCCCCATTCACAAAGTATTGATGCACTTATAGAACACCAGAAGAAAATTATTCTATAGAAATACTAAAGTGATAATGTTCATTATACTACTCCATCAATATTCTCTATCAATCTCTAGTTTATTTGTTCAAATCATTTCATTGTGTTTTTTAGTTTTTCAATAAAATGTTATCAACTAGTTATAAAACAACTCACACATGGTTCTTCCTCCACTGAAAAGGAAGTTTTTTTGGTTATTCTAACATAATGAAATAGTAGAAACATAAAGGATTTCCTTGAACCTGGTAAAATCTAGAGTTCGGTTTTATTTATCATGTAATATAATGGGTTCTTCGTGTACCCATAAGAGGAACTATTATAGGTTGGATATGTTCCTTTTCAAAAGAATCTAAATTATAGTGGATTTTACTAGAATTTATGATTCAAACTGTGTATGAATATTATATTTAGGATAATTTGATACAAATACTATCTAATTCTGTTTTATTATTTATTTTAATTTTGCTTCATTTACACTTGAACACTATATCTTTAATTAAACAATAATTATGATTTATGATTAATTATGATTTATTTAATTAGCTCTAATGTTTTAAAAGTTATATTAACTCCCCCTCTAGAACATATTTCCATCACATGATGGTCCAATAATTGGTATCAGAGCCTACCCCTTTTGGATTTATAAACTTTTTTTATGAATTTCTTTTTTATATGTTATTGGGATCTTACAATCTCATTATTTTAAAGGAATAGGGGAGAACTATTTTTGGTTTAATATATTTATGAAACTATAATTTTTAATCCTCTCAGATCATCTCACTTCAACATAAGAGATTATGGATATTAGAAAGACTGAATAGATGTATTTCAAAAAAATCATATTGAATATTACATTGTTATTAGAAGACCATATAAATTGATTAATGTTAAACATGATACTATTACTAGTTATAATGATGCAAAATACATTTTAAATTATAATAACCTAAATTTTTATTATAATTCCTTAATTAGGAATTTTTATAGCCCTATTTTATCTTGAACAACTACTACAATCAATTAGAGTTTCATGACCCTCGAATCCTTCCTCTCATAGGTCATGTGTTGGTGACCATCCTAAGGGGTATATAATCCATAAAAATGGGAGGAATTAACCTCATAATATATATTTTGGGAGTTATAGGTAATATGATATCCATCAATCATCAACATGTATAAATTAATAAGAGGTCCCAATACATGAATTTAAAGTAATAAAAATTAAAAATAGTCAAAAGATACCAAAAGAAACACATAGTTAGGGACATCAAAATACAAAGGCTCCTGAACTACCACTCTAATTTAGTATCTCCCCATTGAACCAAAAACTGCCTTTTAAACCCTAAAAATAATATACGTATGTGTATGGTGATAATTCTACTATACCTATTATGATCCTCCCCGAAACCTCTCGTGGAAATGTAAAAGAATTATTCCAAAGGACAGTGGATAAACAAATGAAACGAAGCAATTTATCTATATATGTAAAAATATAACAAAACCTCACTAAGGCTCTCCCACTATGAAAAACATACAAGTACAAATATTCATGTAAAATTTATAATTAAAAAAATACCATGAATTCAGTTCCCTAATATTATGTTACTCTCCTGCCTCAATGGCTCACGTCTAGTGCTCTCCTCACAATTAAATCATCCTATAAAAAATATGGGAAACCATATCATATCCATATCATCATCTCATCATATATCCTATATATCTTGTCACAACCACATAAAAATCAACCCATATATGACCATTTAAATGTTTGGAAGCCACTACAGCCTATGTATCATTCATTATACCTCAAGCCTGCACATCCCATGAAAGTGCACATATTGGAAACCATAGTCACTAATATCAGATACAAGTACTTTATATAACCACAAGTTGATACAACCTATACATAAATTTATTGTAATACCAAGATCAATCACAACCCAAGTGAGCCCATACCTTATAAATTTAGTCATCACAGCTCATGTATTCGCACATTTGATACTATAGTAGAAGGGATTATGGGTGAGAGGTAGAAGTCAACCATTATTAAAAAGAAAACTGAATTACATTATCCATGTTTAGGTATTGATAAATTATATTAGTGTTTCCAAATAACTAGGGAGACTGATTAATCCTTTAAAGTGTAAACATTAAAAAATTAATTTCTAGGTGAAAATTAATATAATATGGATATATTAACACCAATTTTATTTTAATTTATAATAAATATGAATAAGAATAGTTAATACTTATTAAAAAATTTATTTTTATATAAAAAATATTATGTTTTTATGTTTTTATTTAAAATTTAGATTTTAATCTTTTAGAAATTGAATTTTTAAAAAGAAAATTCATATTTAGATTCATCATGTCAATATTATCATAAGATTATTTTTTATACTTTTCTAAAATAATTTATTTCTTATCGAATAGTGAAAAAATTAGTTTTTACCAAAAGTGTAACTTTTATGGCTCTATCATTACATAATAAAGACCTATAAGTTTATACAAAAGTTTAATTTTTAAAATATTTATTTATACTTTAATAATATATATTTTTAAATACAATTCTAAATTTATAAAACATATTTTTACTATTTTATGCACATATGTAATATTTTCAAAAAAAAATAGTTATTTTTTTCGTCTTTTCTTTTTATTAATATTATATTGGGGACATTTGATTTTGGATTTCTATGAAAATAATATAAAATATATTATTTTATCATAAAATAATTTTTATCATGAAAACAAAACACATTAGTAATATTATCCTACACATAGATTTTAATTATAAAAATAAAAATTTTCTAGAAATTGGTGTCTATGTGTTACGAAAATTATTGTTAAAAAATATTTTTCATCAAAATAAAACTTTTATTTGATAATTTTGTTCATATTTTGAATTATTATGTACAAATTATTTAATATGTTCTTTTTTTAGTCATTAAAAACAAACTAACTATAGAAAATTAAGTTACCATGGTAAAACCAAAAATTAAAAAGTGAAAATTCTAAGTGTAATGGAATTAAAATTATTCCTAAAAAATTATTAAAATTAATTTTTATGGGATTATATACCTTATCTAATCTACCACAAAATTATTGTCCATTTTTTAGCCACAGTACTTGTGAATCATGTTCTCTCTTTATATTAAGTCAAAACATTTAAAAAAAACATTCTCATCACTTATAAAAGGGGCCAATCACTACCCTTTAAATAGAAATAAAAAATCATTTTAATCTTGAAAATATTACCATATTAATTATCCAAGAATATTATTTACAACTTACAGGATTATGGTAAATATATATTATCATAATCCCTCCCTTCACAAGGATTCTTCCAAGGGGAAGTCTAAATCCTCAATGTGAGTACTAATTTTCCCAAATCTATTTCAATATATATATTTATTTTCCAAACCTATTTTATAATTACTATATAATTACATAATTATTGGTTTTAAAATTAATTTTATTTTGATATGTTAATAACAATTACCCATCAACCTCTTTTCCCTTAAGGAAAATAAAAATAGCAATTCCGAATGTGTGCGGACAACCACCACCCCAAAGCGTCATGTTTCATTTTCCATAAAAAACTCAAACAATTGGTATTAATGTTGAATTTAAAAAATAAGTATGATGTTTATAACATATTTTATATTATTAAATGATTATATAATTATACATTTATCCTATTCTATGGAAAATGAAATCATCTACCAAGCATATATGTGGACAACGACCTCCATGGAATGATTAATTTCCATTTATTTTTTTCATTTCATCATCACATAACATGGATGGGAATTGTTATGATTTTAAAGGGTAAATACGATTTTTATGATATTATTAATGTTATATTAAGATTATTAGACTACCTATTCACAATATTGTCAATAAGAACTCGGGTAAATTCATTAATCCAAAAAAGAGTCATAAGAGAAAAAATTGATTTCATCTTACTTTTTAATAAATTTATATAGGTTATCTTTTTCTTATAAAAATTTTAAATTTTAATATATAACTTTGATAATGACTAAATGTTTTCATCATATTTTGGGTATAATGATATTATAAAAAAATGGCTTCATAACAATATATTAATTATGGAATGTTCTTGTTCAGGTCGGTGTAACCACCTACTTAAAAATGAAATAAATTTTAATCATAGATAGTTATAGTAATTTAATTTTTATTAATATTAAAAATAAATTATTAAGTAATTAATTGATATTAGTTCTCTATTGGTTACATAAATATTAAAATCATTATTCACGATATCGATGTTTGTTTGTTGAAGAACATTGAAACATGCTCCTCATTGATTTCAATATTATGAATCATAAAAAAACACAATAGAATGAAATCAGGAAATTATAAATAAATAAATAAATTGGCTATATTTTATGGTATATTAATGATGAAAGTTCTTACAAAAATAGATAAAAACATTGTTTTTATGAATCTATTTCAAAATCATCAAGATTACTGACAATTGATTTTGAAAATATTTAATAACTAGACAATATATAGATAATAATTCTAAGAGAATTTTATAAAATTTTATATAGATGAAATTTTTTAATAAATAGGTTATTAGGATATGTATTTTTGTTATAAATTATGCTAGACTACATTTATACTAAGCAGGTTTTAAGGTGAGAGTTTTTGCTTACTAAATTTTCTTTCATTGAGCCACAAACATTCTTATAGAAACTATATCGCTCCAAACATGATTTATTATACCTAATGGATACTTGTTATTTAGTTTCCTAATTATTTTATTGTTTTTTATATCAATTTCTTATAACCTATTTCTCAAATTATTATTACATCAATGATTATGTAATTTGTAAGTGTCTCGTGTCTCCACTTTCCATTCCTTGAGACATATTACCTATTATACACCATGTTTTATTTGGAATGGTGTATCTAATTACCCTTTAATATTATTTAACAATATTATATTATTATTCATGGTATTTAACTATCAATTTGAAATTTTATCCATTATGGGGTTTTGATGAGAATGTTTCCAAATTCATAAGTGTCTTGTCTCTATTGTTTTATTCAATGAGACATGTTTGATATTATGCACCATATATTTTTATATAATCTATTTACTGTCATATTTATTTGAATTAAAATTAATATACTTTATTTTATTATATTTTAATTTCATTGTGTCCCTATATTGTTATTTTTTAACTTATACTATCATTACCATAAGGGTTTTTAGAATTTTGATTTTTTCAGTTGAGTTATGATTCATATTCAACACTTGTTCCCCTTTTATAGTGTATATATACTTTATGTATTAACTTATAAATATCCTCTAACTATTATCCTTTTGGGTATTAAAATCATGGAAAACCATCACTTCCTTTTTCTTACCAAATCACCCTCTCTTACAGGAATACTTTTTTATTTAATTCATTTCCTTTCTGAACACTCTATATTTTATTCCTTTGATTTATGGGTGTTCACATAGATGCCATATGTATATTTATTATAGAAATTATTGACTTGAATTTAAATACATAAATCTATATGGTATTATCTTGAGAGATCTTTTTATATAGAGATATTCCATTTGTTGATTGGGGAAATATTGAAAATACATATACTTGTTATTCCAATATATATATCACTTTATTATTAAGGAATGATTATTATATATTTATGAACAAATTGGACATAATTAGTGATGGGTGAATCATGTAATAGAACCTTGATGCATCGATAGGTTGATTGAGACAACATATCTTGGATTTTTAGGTGTATGCCTTCCCAGAAAAAAAACATTTCCAAAACACAAGACCTTGATTGTAAGATCATAATGTCTAATATCAGGATATCTTAGATTAGGGCACGAAAATAGTTATCTAACATTATACATTTCATTTATAAGGGACCATTTATTGTTATACAAGAATTTATTTGTTGATATTTCAATCATCGATTTTATTTTCTCATAGTTTATTTTGATTATAGAATTATTCTGATTATCTATTCATATAAAATAATTTTTTCTTATCTTATGATCACTTCCAATCTTTGTTTACTAATTAAAATGGTTACCCATACTCAGAATTTGAGTTCTCCCCTTCTCATGTTTCAATTTCCTTTTGTTATTAAAGTGCCCGGATCAGTGTGATCACTGAGAGGGGGAGGGGTTGAATCAGTGATCCTTTAAAACTTTTTACTAATTGATAATTTATCAATTAAACCTTTATGGATTGTTAAGGCCTCGATCCACTCTTCTCGTATCTCTCAGCCTTTCCTCGAGTAATGCAGTAAATATAAAGGCACTGGACACAAGGATTTACAAGGTTTGGCTCCAAAGGCCTACGTCCTTGCCATGTTGGTTATATACCCCAACATGGTTTCTCCATTATAACATGTTAAAATTACAATGGTCGATATAGAGTCCCATTGTATCCCTCCTTAGTCCTATAATAGGGTCTTTATACTGCGTCCCACAGTGTTACCAGAGTCCCACTGGCCTGCTCCAGAATCCCACTAAAGACTTCTTCCACCCTGAGTCTCACAGGGGGATTCTCCTGGCTCCTCGAGTCACACGAGTAGCTCTTCTTCACTTTGAGCTTCTTCAAGTATCTTTAGCAGTATGGGATAAAGACTGATGGCCTTGCTCTTCACTTTTGATCACTTGATCAGGTCTTCTCATCTTGCTCAGGATTTATCTCCTTCTTCTCAGGATGACCTGGCTTCTCTCTAAAAGAATCTTCAACAGCCTCTGATAAGGTCTGTTGGTCTTGCTCAAGCATTATGATCACATCAGTTGATCAGGCTCTTCTCAATTACTGAAAACTCAGGCAGCTGATGTCTTTATCTTCAGTCTGGCTTCAGTCTCACTTCCCATCATGAACTAAGTGCATGGAATCTCTGCATCCTCATGCACTGACTGCATGGCTTCTCAATATTCTTCAAGAACTCTTTGTCTTGGACAACTCAAATGCACACAATCAGATTCAACTTGTTCACGTGTGAACGTGCATGCATGCAAGCATGCACTCCCCTTCTCTTTCTTTAATGTGATAAACCCTCAAAGGGTGTAATTGTTTTTGTACACACACCACTTCTTCCTTCACACTCTTTGTTCAATTTGTTCACACACTTAAAAGTGTGTTCTACTTTAGTGTGGATCTTTTTCTTCTTCTAAGTGAGCACACACTTCTTGTGCACACACATAGGCTTCGTCCTTGTTCCTCTTCTTATTTTGCACACACACAAAATATGTTCTTTTATTTTTTCTTCAAAGTGTGCACCCACAAGGCTACGGCCTTCCTCTTTTGCACACCCACAGCCCGTTGGGTGTTCTCCCAAGTGGCACACACACAAGGTGAATGGTGCGGCCCTCTTCTTCTTCAAAGTGCGCAAGGAACAATTGGGTGCACAAGGCAGCGCGCAAGGTCCAGGGTGCAAGCACCGCGCAAGGTGATACCGCGTGTAAGTGCTACTGCCGCGCAAGTGCAACAGCCACGCAAGTACGCGAGCACAAGGAGGGCGCGCAAGTGCGCTGCCCAACTTCTTCTTGTCGTGCAAGGGGTAGCGCACAGGGGTCTTCTCTTCACTTCTTTCGCACAAGGGGTAGCACGAAAGGAACACACGAAGCCAAAAGAAGGCTTCGGGCTTCTATCGCGCAAGTGGTGCATGTAGGGATCCTTACATCGATAAGCACCGAGGCTTCGCGGGACATCAGATCTTCAACAAAGATTCAGCAAGCAAATTTAGAGCCTCGGCCTCTCCTTTTATAGGCAGAGGGATGCCTCAAATCATCCGTGGGATATAATTCTTGAACCACCGAGATTTTCAGTTCCTTGAAAATATTTAAACGTGGGATGAGAATCTCGTTTCTTTCTCTCTGTTCAACGTGGACTTCTTCTACTTCTCCTTTCTTTACGTGCATGCGATTTCGAACGCATGCATGGCCTCTTCTCTTCTATTTCATGAAAAACATGAACCACTTGGCCTCGGCACGCCCTTTTGCCTCGACCGAACTCGAAATGCTCCCCTCGTTGCATGCACACCCATTTTTAGCCATGATCGTGTTCAGTGTGGCTAGACGATCACCATGGACCCTTCGGTTTGATCAGAGGTGTCCGGGAACTCAAAAACATCACTCGGAGGCGCCACTGGTTCAGAGGGGACGTCGGGGGTTGCCTCAGGTGAGCTCGAGGAAGGAGACGACTCGCAGGCCATTGGATCAGATCTTTAATGATCAGCGACGGCTGGGATTAAATCATGCCGCGGCGGATGAGATGAGTGACATAGATCAAGCACGCGATTAGATGGGTGGCTCAGACTACATATCGGGTTTTTAACCGCGTCCCACATCGAATTCTTTAGCGGATTTCTCGCGGCTTATCAAACTTCAGCTGCCGGCAAAACATTGATTGAACTTCTCCCCTCTCGGTGCCGCCCCGCGCCGAGTTCTTCTGCGGGCGCGCTCTTGCGGCCAACCCCTGCCACTCGGGTGCACCACTGGAACCCACTATGCGCTCTATGCGCTCCTCTAGGCGCGCTCTGCCTCAGGGACTGCGCCCTAGCCTTGAGGGTTCCCTTGAGCGCGGTTGACTCTCAGGTCCCGCATGTGCTCGAGGTAAGGACCCTCGGCTGGCCTTTCTTGGTGGCTTATTTTTGCTTAACTATAGAACAAGTACTTTGTTTAAAAACAATGTAACCTGGTTCAAATGACAAATGCCACTCCCTTCACTTCTTCAGTATTTCTTCTTCAAATGGATTCCTCCTCTCCTCATATAATGTATTTCTGCTTAGGATGGAATTCCTGAAGGGTCTTCATCAACCGAAGCTCCTAAATCACATATATTCTTCAATGTTCTTCATTGAACCAATCAGAGATCAAGTTGGATCAATTTCAATTCATCATGCACTAAGAGATAGTGCATGGTCTTCATTAATCCACATCATCCACTTAGTAGTTGTGGATGGATAAACTTTCATCTCCTCATGCATTGTGAGACTATGTATGGACTTCTAACATTGTTGTGACATTGTATCCAGTTGATACAAGTTCTTTGAACTTAAAGACCAGTTCAACAATCGTCAGATGTAATGATGCTCCATCATCATTCTTCATATTTTGTCACTTAGTATCACCTTGATACAAGTATTGGAACATTAAGAACAGCTCTACAATCGTCTGATATTACTAGAGAATGTTTCGACCATCATCTCCTATGTCACTTAGTGAATCTCCTAAGTGACATTCCTCTATGGTCCATGGCCATTCTCCATTCATCACCATCACCATCACATCCTTTGACATTCACATCTTGACGCTCCTTGACATCCATCCATTCCATGTAACCTTTTGACAAAAACATACATAATTGAAAACAAATGAAACACAGTGCACTTCAATCTCCCCCTTTGTATTTGTTGTCAATACACTTCTTCAGCACATATGAATGGGTTAATATGTGTGCCAATCTTTTCTCCCCCTTATTGGAAATCAAATGCAAAGATGTGGTGTGGTTCACTTTCAAAAATCTCTTCCTCCCTTAGAAAATCATTTTCTTCAAAATCACTAAGAGAGGGATGATGTCACTTGTTCTCTTTAGCAAAGAACCTTTAGTAGATCAACTCTAAGTCTACGTGGGCTAACCCGGTGTAGAAAACCAGAGTGATGTAACCAAGGAACTCAATGCTGTCCAAAATTCACTGTACATGTGAGATCATGCTTCAAGGGGTTTGAAATTTTTCAGATATATCAATGAATTGCTAAATCATGCACATACTTCATAAAACTCATTATAAAGTTCAGGTTCAATGATAAAGCTTCCCCTTTCAACCATTTGTCTTCAATAAATACTCCCCCTTAATTGTCATGATGAATAAAATTAGGAAACAAGGGATGAAAGTATGATTGGAATACCTTCCCTTTTCTCAAGATGGTATTAAATCTCAGAATCCTATCTTCTAAAGATTGGATCCCCCTGAAAGGGTGCACTCCATTCTTTCCATACCACTCACCAGATGAGAATGATCATCATCTTAAATTCCCTGAAATGTTAGTGCATGTAAATACAAGTGGTTAGGGAATAATATGGAACCTCCATGGTTCATCAATGTGAATAACAAGGTTGAGAAGATTCTCTCAACCGAGATGTCCCATTTTCACCATTCTTCACACATGCACATTTGATCTTCAATGATGTTTGTGCTGGTGTGGATCTCAACACCTCTTTAACTTCTTTGTGTGCGACTCCTCTATTTCTAGGTGCCTTCTGAGCACTAGAGTCTCCTGGTGAAATCTTCATTCTTTTGACGAATCCCTTCTGAGCTGGAATGAATATCACGCATTTATCACTAGTATGTCCAGCTTGATTGCACCTCACACACAGAACTTGATCTTCATGTGAAATATTTTTCTTTCCTTTTGCCTTAGCTATTTCCAGTGCTTTATCTTCAGCTCTCTGCAGCTCTCTAGCAAGTTGCAACTGATTAGTCCATATGACTAAAATGTCATTTGGAAGTGAGGCCACAGTTTTGGAAATTCCACATGGTTCTTTTGATGCTGTTAAGCTACCTTTCATAGGCAACTTATTTTCAATAAATCCCTCCTGCTTCTTCTGGATTGATTGTCTTTTTGAGTCTAGTCTGCTTCTATTCAGTTCCATGGCTTGTTCACAAAGATCCATGGTGTGTCCTTTATTTCCACAATAGAAGCATGTTTTCTTGGTGGTCCTTCTGGATGCATTACCCTTCTTGGATTTAGACTCCAAGTACTTCTTTTCCTTTTTCAAAACCTTCTTGGGAGCATCTTCAACATTCTTCTTGCTTCCTAAGGATTCAATTTTAGCCAGGTTCAGTGATCTTCTATTCTTTTGAGATCTGGATACAGTTGGAGATTGAAATGTATCTTTTTGACAACTTTTGAAAACATCCCAGATGTTATCAAGCAATCCAAATCTATTTGCAGTAAACAGACATCTCTGGACCTGTGGATGTGGACCCTTTTCCTCTGGCTGGCTCCCCCATGGCATGGGCTTGCTTTGTGCTTTGACAATCATGGATTGTACCAACAATCCTTTCCACAGTGCCCATACTTATTACAACACCAACACTGACCCGCAAATCTTGACCTCTTCAGTCCTTCTGATTGCTGGGCAGTTTTCTTGAATTTCTGTGTTGTTTCAGGAGAGCTCTATTTCTTCATCTTCTTCATCCATACTTGATCAGAGTTATTCTTCCATCCTGAACTTTTTGTGGAAACACATTTAGAAGCATGAGCACACGATGGTATGGATGGTACCTTCTTTTTATAAGATGTTACCCTTTCATTAGAGGATGTTTTTCTTTTAGAATCATCATGCTCAATGCACACTTGTGTAGAAACATTTCTTCTTTCAGCTGACTGGGAAGTTTCAGCTTTGGGTGGTTGCAGATTTTTCAATATCACCTCTTGTTCTAAGCATTTCATGTTGAGGGAGTTCTTCTCATCCTCAACAGTTCTTAGCCTTCCTTCCCAATTTTCTTTCAGCTCTTTTATCTGGTCATCATGCACCTTCTTCATTTCTTGCAATGAACTGTCAAGCTCCTTCACCCTTTTTACTTTGTCTTCAAGTTGAGAATCTTTGACAATCATTGAAACTCTGTGCAATTTTTCCAGTGCATGGAAAACTTCTTTGACCATTGTCTTAAAGAATTCTTTCTCAGAAAGGCTTCTTTGCAATTATTCACAAGTATCTTCATATCTATCATTGCAAAGAGAAATTGTTTTATCCTTAGCCTTCACCAGCTTTCTGAGAGTGTTGGTTATGCCAACCCTTTTTGCCAATTGATCTTCCATAGAATTGGCTTCTTCTTCTAGATGTAATTTTTCATCCTGAAGATCAAGGATGCCAGTAGTAATAAACATTGCCACTTACTTGGGGACTGTCTTCTAAATATATTTGAGTGTATTTTGAAGATCATTCATTGTTCCAACTTCATCACAGCTAGGACAGGCTTTCCTCATCTTCTTTTCCTATTTCTTCTTCCTGTTTTTTCAGAGTCTTGGAAGATATCTCCATTTGAGGGTATTCACTCACTTCCTCAAATATGCACTTCATAAAGACTCCCTTGGATCTTTTAGAGTTAACCTTCCCTCTGATACCAATTAAAGTGCCTGGATCAGTGTGATCACTGAGAGAGGGAGGGGGTGAATCAATGATCCTTTAAAACTTTTTACTAATTTATTTTTATCAATTAAACCTATGTGGCTTGTTAAGGCCTCGATCCACTCTTCTTGTATCTCTCAGCCTTTCCTCGAGTAATGTAGTAAATGTAAAGGAACTGGACACAAGGATTTACAAGATTCGGCTCCAAAGGCCTACATCCTTACCATGTTGGTTATACACCCCAACATGGTTTCTCCATTATAACTTGTTAAAATTACAATGGTAGATACAGAGTCCCACTGTATCTCTCCTGAGTCCCACAGGAGGGTCTTTATACTGCGTCCCACAGTGTTACTAGAGTCCCACTGGCCTTCTCCAGAATCCCACTGAAGACTTCTTCCACCCTGAGTCTCACAGGGGGCTTCTCCTAGATCCTCGAGTCACACGAGTAGCTCTTCTTCACTTTAAGCTTCTTCAAGTATCTTCATCAGTCTGGGATAAGACTGCTGGCCTTGCTCTTCACTTCTGATCACTTGATCAGGTCTTCTTTTCTTGCTCAGTATTTATCTCCTTCTTCTCAGGATGAGCTGGCTTCTCTCTTCGAGAATCTTCAACAGCCTCTGATAAGGTCTGTTGGTCTTGCTCAAGACTTCTGATCACTTCAGTTGATCAGGATCTTCTCAATTACTGAAAACTTAGGCAGCTGATGTCTTTAACTTTAGTCTGGCTTCAGTCTCACTTCCTATCATGCACTGAGTGCATGGCATCTCTGCATCCTCATGCACTGACTGCATGGCTTCTCAATATTCTTCAAGAACTCTTGGTCTTGGACAACTCAAATGCACACAATCAGATTCAACTTGTTCAAGTGTGCACATGCATGCATGCAAGCATGTACTCCCCTTCTCTTTCTTTCATGTGATAAACCCTCAAAGGGTGTAATTCTTTTTTCACACACACCACTTCTTCCTTCACACTCTTTGTTCAATTTGTTCACACACTTAATTGTGTGTTCTACTTTAGTGTGGATCTTTTTCTTCTTCTATCTGAGCACACACTTCTTGTGCATAGGCATAGGCTTCGGCCTTGTTCCTCTTCTTGTTTTGCACACACACAAAATATGTTCTTTTATTTGTTCTTCAAAGTGTGCACCCAAAAGGCTATGGCCTTCCTCTTTTGCACACCCACTACCCGTAGGGTGTTCTCCCAAGTGGCACACAGACAAGGTGAATGGTGCGGCCCTCTTCTT
The DNA here is from genome assembly GCA_963277665.1 of Viscum album. Taxonomy (NCBI): domain Eukaryota; kingdom Viridiplantae; phylum Streptophyta; class Magnoliopsida; order Santalales; family Viscaceae; genus Viscum; species Viscum album. The sequence goes on from OY728148.1 coordinate 1,151,247,727, forward strand.
CTTCAAAGCGCACAAGGAACACTTGGGTGCACAAGGCAGCGCGCAAGGTCCGGGGTGCAAACGCCGCGCAAGGTGATACCGTGCGCAAGTGCTACTGCCGCGCAAGTGCAATAGTCGCGCAAGTACGCGAGCACAAGGAGGGCGCGCAAGTGCGCTGCCCAACTTCTTCCTGTCGTGCAAGGGGTAGTGCGCAGGGGTCTTCTCTTCACTTCTTTCGTGAAATGGGTAGCGCGAAAGGAACACACGAAGCCAAAAGAAGGCTTCGGGCTTCTGCCGTGCAAGTGGTGCGTGCAGGGCTCCTTACTTCACTAAGCACCGAGGCTTCGCGGGACATCAGATCTTCAACAAAGATTCAGCAAGAAAATTCAGAGCCTCGACCTCTCCTTTTATAGGCATAGGGATGCCTCAAATCCTCCGCGGGATATAAATATTGAACCACTGAGATTTTCAGTTCTTTGAAAATCTCTAAACGCTGGCCGAGAATCTCGTTTCTTTCTCTCTGTTCGACGCGGACTTCTTCTCCTTCTCCTTTCTTTATGTGCATGAGATTTCGAACGCATGCATGTCCTCTTCTCTTCTATTTCATGCAAAACATGAACCACTTGGCCTCGGCACGTCCTTTTTCCTCGGTCGAACACGAAATGCTCCCCTCGTTGCATGCACACCCATTTTTAGGCATCATCGTGTTCAGTGTGGCCAGACGATCACCATGGACCCTTCGGTTTGATCGGAGGTGGCCGGGAACTCAAAAACATCACTCGGAGGCGCCACTGGTTCAGCGGGGACGCCGGGGGTTGACTCGGGTGAGGTCGAGGAAGGAGACGACTCGCAGGCTGTTGGATCAGATCTTTAATGATCAGCGACGGCTGGGATTAAATCATGCCGCGACGGATAAGATGACCGGCGTAGATAAAGCTCGCAATTAGATGGGCAGCTCAGATTAGATCCCGGGTTTTTAAACGCATCCCACATCGAATTATTTCATGGATTTCTTGAAGCTTATCAATGTTCCACTACCGGCAACACTTCGATTGAACTTCTCCCCTCTCTCTGTCGCCCCGCGTCGAGTTCTTCTGCGGGTGCGCTCTTGCGGCCCACCCCTGCCACTCGGGCGTTCCACTGGCGCCCACTATGCGCTCTATGCGCTCCTCTGGGTGCGCTCTGCCTCAGGGACTGCTCCCTGGCCTTGAGGGTTCCCTTGAGCGTGGTTGACTCTCAGGTCCCGCATGTGCTCGAGGTGAGGACCCTCGGCTGGCCTTTCTTGGTGGATTATTTTTTCTTAAGTATAGAACAAGTACTTTGTTTAAAAACAATGTAACCTTGTTCAAATGCCAAATGCCACTCCCTTCCCTTCTTAACCATTTCTTCTTCAAATGGACTCCTCCTCTCCTCATATATTGTATTTCTTCTTAGGATGGAATTCCTGAAGGGTCTTCATCAACCGATGCTCCTAAATCACATATATTCTTCAATGTTCTTCATTGAACCAATCAGAGATCAAGTTGGATCAATTTCAATTCATCATGAACTAAGAGATAGTGCATGGTCTTCATTAATCCACATCATCCACTTAGTAGTTGTGGATGGATCAACTTTCATCTCCTCATGCATTGTGAAGACAATGCATGGACTTCTAACATTGTTGTGACATTGTATCCAGTTGATACAAGTTCTTTGAACTTAAAGACCAGTTCAACAATCGTCAGATGTAATGATGCTCCATCATCATTCTTCAAGTGTTGTCACTTAGTATCACCTTGATACAAGTATTGGAACATTAAGAACAGCTCTACAATCGTCTGATATTACTAGAGAATGTTTCAACCATCATCTCCTATTTCACTTAGTGAATCTCCTAAGTGACATTCCTATATGGTCCATGGCCATTCTCCATTCATCACCATCACCATCACATCCTTTGACATTCACATCTTGATGCTCCTTGACATCCATCCATTCCATGTAACCTTTTGACAACAACATACACAATTGAAAACAAATGCAACACGGTGCACTTCAGTTATAAATAAATTTATTAAACATGATATATCTAACAGAATAGCTTTGCTATAAAATTTTATAGGAGATTTTAAAGACTTATTACAGATTTAGTAGTTTCATATATAGTGGAAACAAAATGTACCATTATTTAGAATTAAAATAGATACATTGGTAAGAAGTTTTCATTAACTCTCTAAAACCATAAACCTAAAAGGTCCTCTAAATTTATGAGACTCGGTAATATTCTATGCCATTGTAATTATTAATGGTTTAAATTGGGTTATTTTGGTTCATTTTAAAGATGTTATATAAAGAAGGTGTTTTTTACACTAGATTCTAGGAGAACGGGTCTGGGGAATCATATTTGGTATCAAATGAGGTTTTAGATAAATTTAGAGGGAATAATTTCAATTTACCATAATTTAAAGGTTGATATGTTAAGGTTGATCATAATTCAAAAGGTAGAGATAATTTTTTATGTTAGTTCAGCGAATATAGAATATTTTAGTTCTTTTTACAAGAGAGATTTAGTGAAAATACTAGAATAATACTAAAGGTTAAGTATAATTACAGGATAAAATCCTAAAATTTTTATAAAGAAGATATATTATGGTTATCCTAGAATTATATCCTTTTATTGATACAAAAAGTGGATAAAAGACCGATCTTAGATGTACCAATTGGTAATAAACCTGAAAATGGAGGATTAGGTATTTACATTATTGTCACTTATAGCATGAAAAAGATTAATAATTGTACACCTGGTTTGATACTCCTATGGTATAGGATTTAGTTAATCACATTCTTTTTACAAACAATAATTTAGGATTTGAGTATGATGTTAACTAATTGGGTTATAGAACCTAATAGAAAAATGATCATGTATAACCAAGGATTTAACAAAGATAGACATAGGTTAAACTGAATGGATCATATTTTTAGAAATAAGGTTTCATAGCTGAAGACATATTTGGATTCGATTTTTCATATTAATATTTTGGATATTATCATAAACATTTTGGTTTTAGTGTTTTGTTGAAACATGATCATGGAATCAAAGCTGAGACAAGTATGTATCTAGAAACAACTATGTCTTATAATTTATAAATGGGGAACATTTAAATTGTTTAAAATATTATTATATACTTAAGGTAGTGGGGTTTATAGCTTAATAGATATTACATTTTTACACTGTTATATATTTTCATTATTTATTGATATTTATCGGTGATATTTTGGTATATTCTAAAATTGATGAGGATTATGAGAAACATATAAATATTTTTCTTAAGTAATTTTTCTTTACATGTTTGTTAAAATATACTAAATGGTATCAATAACCTTAAAAATTGAATGATGAAGATAGTGTTAATTTCTAGAATAATATATGATTTTATAATAGTTTAAAGTCATAGAGATTCATACGGACTTGAGAAAGGTATATTTTCAAGAATATATTATTAAGATATATATATACCTATGTATATGGTTGTAATAATTATTACTATTATTTTAGGAATGTTAAGTTACTTAATATGGCCTAAGAGAGTATGGTACGTTTTATTATAGAAGTTATATCCTGAATGATAAATATGTTAAGAAAACCCTCCCACACTTTTATCAGTGAGTAATTGTAACACCCCGAGATTTTTATTAGATATATAATTTGATGTCTTGTGTTGTAAAATACACCATCATGAGTTTGTACTATATGAAAAATAGTATTATCTTGCACTATAAGCAACACTATTCCTGGCTTGTGTTGCACACAATTTCAAGTTCCTTTGACAGAATTCATTTCTCACAACACTGAGTATAGATTTTTTTCAATTTATAAACGAACAAAGTTTTTATTAGGTTATACAAAATACCAAAGGAATCTTTTACTACACTCAAACAATGATATGGCTTGTGTTACATGCAAGAGTGACCTTTCTCGTTAGCTTGTGTGGTACGCAATACCGAGTTTCACTAAACAAAGATATATTATTATAATATTATATAAACTTGGTGTTATGAATATTATTAACCACATTTTGAATTTTATATAACATTATCATTCTTCTTACACATCATATGTGAACAAAATCAATTTTTCTTATAAAAGATGTATTTTTCAAAAAAAAAATGCAGTTTTACCACCTTTTGAGGGAGCACCCATTTTAAATCTACTTTTTGACACTTTTATAAGTTATATTTGACAATATAAGATTTTTATTTGGAAGCGGGACATAAAAAATTACTTCAGATAAATTTTTGTTATTTTTCATATAACTTTCACATTTTGATGAATGGTGCCAATACGCTAAATTTTATTTGAAAACAACTTTTTTTCATCGAAATAATTAATATGGTAAAAATATATAATTGAATGGTTTTAAAATATAGATATAACATATTTTTATATTTTAAGAAAATTAAACCCATTTTAATTAATTTTACAATGAATTCATGTGTAAAAACATTTCAATCTTATGCAATGTTTTAAACAAAACCCCATTTTTTCAATAATAGGATTAATTTAAAATTAATTACTGAAACTTCTATGTATTTAATTTAGAAAAATGGATTCCATATTTGGAATCAGAGGGATCAATTTGTGTAAATTTTTACTTTTGATTTCTGGACATAATGAATAGTTACTTCACTAATTATTTTATTAACCATGGTTAAAGGGTAAATCTGGTAAATAAAGGAACAATAATATTAAAATAATATTAAAATACCCTAACACGTTCCCTTATCCTATTGGATTATATATTTCCAACCACAAAAATGTTTGTGACAATTTTGGGACCCCATGGATTCACTTGGATGTGAAAATGACACTATATAATAATTAATTTAAAGTAAAGATAATTATTACCTAAACATATATCTTTTAAAAAAAATTAATATGGGGTTATATAATACATATCATTGTCTACAAATAGTCATTATAAATCTAAAAATATTAACTACATCATTTTTTAATTTAAAATTTTTAGACATCAGATAATTATATTAATTTATGACACAATTATGATATAGTGATTACCTCATTAATGAAAGATTCAAATAAATGAATTTATAAACATAAAAAAAATTTAATTTGAAAATTTTGATGCCATCCACGAATTTTATGGATTTAATTGACATATTATTGATAATTTAATGCCTTTTATTCTATGTAATAAGGTTTTTATGAATTTTTTAAAAAATCAAAGTATGAATATTATCCAAAATTGACATAATTCATAACATAAAACATAAAATAGTTTATTAAATTATATTAAATTCCTAAAAATATAATATTTTTCTAAATAGTTAATATAAGTCCTAATATGTCATAGATAACTATTTTTGGGTCGTTTTACATGATAGGGTAATTACATTAACCCATAATTTTTAAATAACATGATATCACGGTAACGATTAAAAAGGGTGAAATAAGGGTAAAACAAAAAAGATAAGGAAAAAATATTCTAAACTTGTCAAAAAATTATTGGATGATGGGTATTCGAATCAAAATCATATTATATTATAATTAAATATGTTTTGGGCTATTTTAAATCGAAATTGTATTTATAATAAGTTCATATTTTGGAACTTTCCTAAAGTGCCTCTCCCCTATCTTATAAAAGGGCACCTCCTCCCTCTCCTCTTCACTCAATTTTCAGGCTTCAATCTAAGCCAACCCCTACCCATTTTCCTTTTCAAATTTCCTAGTTACATTCTATAGGTAATTTTATTCCCAAAATACCAACTCTAATTCTCTAAGAGAAAATTCAAAGGAGGCACGTCGAGAAAGAGGTAATTTCTTCTACCGATATTTTCAAATTAACTTCTTCTTCTAATTCCTCTTATTCAGATGTTTCATTATAAGGTAATGAAATAGGTATCACTAATATTCATATATGTTATTATAAATATGAATCTACCCTATTTAACCTTCTATCCATCCTACAAAAAACAAAATCACCGTCTGTGCGTACGCACGGCTTACCATCTCCACGTGGTGGGTACTCTGTTTTTCACTACCACATTAAATAGATGGGTATAATAGTAGAAATAATAACTATATATGATTATTATAACATTATATTAATTTTAAAATATTATACACCACCCACTTCAATAGCGATCAACAACTATGGAAACAATACCGCCACTCATGTGTATGTACGACTAACCACCTCTACAACACGATAAGATTCATTATCAGTGTTAACCATTCAAGACTAATTATAAAGTATATATAATAAATAATAATGAAATATATGATATAATAAAGCTATCTGAATTATGTATATATATATATTTCATTTACTTACTTCATATCCATTTAATAAGGAAACTAAAAAGGAATTCATGCATACGTACGGCCTACCATCTCCATGAACGGTGTATTCAATTCCATTTATTGATCTATAATATATATTTATATACTGAATATATATGATATATAAATCATTTTTTACATTATGGAAGTATGTAAATTTTTATCTATATAACAATTTCATGAATAACAAGTCCAAACATGTACGATAAATAAAACGATTATTACCTAAAACGTTGCTTTAACATAGAATTGACAAATAAACGGGAAATATAAACTTATAAATGAATCATATATGATATAAAAAATATTATTATGGTTATGTTAAAAGTTAATAATATTTTTAAACCCACTATATATGAGTTTCTAACACATACGGGTGAAATTGGACCTAAAGTAAGGTATAATTTTTAAATCTCATTTTTATTCGAGATTGTTTATACGTAAGTATTTACTGGGTGTAAATTTATCATTCATATCCATTTTTTGTAAAAAAAAATTCATTAAAATTTTATTATTCTTATATGTATGTTTAAATTCATTCTTATGCATTTTTTACATTTACAACATGGTATGGAAGGAATCATTCTTGTGTTTACCATACGATGTACTTTTTTGACTTTTCTGGCAAAAGTATGAGGAGAATGTTTTTTTAAATTATACAACATGAATGTTTTTTTAAATCTCTATAACACCTAATTTCAATAAATATTCCTCCACACTATTTTAATTTTATTTTCAACTAAATTATATTCTTTTAAATTTATGTGGAATTTTTAGAAAAGAAAACGTTTTTTAAGAAGAATGGATATATTCTTCAAGAACTAAGTTCAAGTGTTTTATCAAAATTATTTCCCATATAAGATGAAATAAGGTAATGTTTATATACTTATAATTACATGATTTGATTATGTTTATGATGGAAATATTTTCTTGATGTCCATTTATCTTATATGAATTATGTTATGATGGCATGATGTTTAAGAATCCCATTTTATTTCATGGGTTATGCTATGATGAACGATTTATGTTTTTGTGAACATGTAAGAATGATTTCATTATGAGATGGATTGGACCTATAAATCCCTAAAATTCATTTGGTAATGATTTATATCTCATGATATATACATGACTGGAATGATAAGTAAATCTGGCATAGTAATGGAGGGCTAGAACAACAAGTAGATTTGATTCAGTAATATATGGTTGGAATGGAAAGTAAAAAATGTTCAGTAATGGACTATGTCCACTATAATTATCTTGGACACAATTCATTGGTTACTATAGAAATAATATTACCTGCTTAATTGCTTTCTAAAATACCATTTTTTTATAAATTATATTTTTATCATGGTTGATGTTCCTTTATGATTCATGCCTTACGTACATCCAAGATTTATTTCCTGACTCGTGATTTTGTTGTTTAAAATATATGTTCATGTTTTTGTGTTCAAATATTCATGTTTTTTATATTCTCTATGTTTGAACTTACTGAACATTTGATCTTACCCATTTTATGTATTCATTTCCCTATGATACAAAGAAATTTTTTAGGTGGGAAAAAGGGGGAAGATAATCATGGGATATGTTTAAGATATTTAACCAAGTTAAAATTTTATTTTCCATGTATTGAAATACACTAAACTAATACAGTATTTGGGGTTTATTTTTTTCATGTATTAAGTATTCCGAAAAATTAATGTAATGTCCATTTATGTCAAGCTTTTTTCTCTATAGTTATAATTAAAATCACAAAGAAGTAATTTATTTAAGGGGGTACAACTTATTTCCCCAATATATTATATTTTATAATCCTTTAATACCTAATATGTTTGATAGAATATTATTCAATCCACACCAAACCAAAACATACCATAAAAAAATATGTAATCATTAGAATGTATCCATATATATAACACCCCATAACATTAAACAACCCATAATTACTTGATTTATAACAAGCATTGGACTTTATTACACTTCAAGGATATTTTTATTTTAGAGATTTAGATAATTATGTGAAAAACTTATATATCAAAATATTACAATAAAACGTGGAATGTTCCATTAAATATTCATTTTTTATTAGAAATATGATACCAATATTTAAACTCATGTTTCATTCAAACAATATTCTTTTCATTAAATTTGAATCTCGAAAGTGGAATTTCATACATTTCAATAGTTCTGACTCATCCATAGGCCATGTGAAAAAAGTACAACTTTAGATAATAATAAAAAACTCATTAAGGGATTCAAAATGAATAAATCACAATAATCCTTTTTTATAATCATGTAATCCCTTTTGATATTTTACACTATTTACATTATAAAAATTGAGTTTAAAGCTTATTTTATTACTCACAAAATAAGATTAATTACCAAAATATTTTCATAAATCATCTAATATGAAATCATAAAGTAAAAAACCCTAATCTTGTAGGGTTAATTGGAAAACTAGGTTACTCATGAATAAATTTTCATATAAAACCTAATTTTAACCTTTAAAATTGGAATAAATTTTTATTTAAACATTTTCTCATTATATTACAATATAAAATTGAAATAATTAAATGAAAACTCAGTTCTAGACATAAAACGACATGTAGTTTCCATGGGGTATAATCATCATATCACCCATATAATCACTCTTACAAACACTCTTAAAAACTAAATAACCTACTCAGTTATTTACAATACATTTCTATAGAAATAATAATCATTACTCAATTTATTGGAGAGCTATATAAGTTTCACCTATTATAGACCTAAATCTTTACTACTTGGTCGGATGTAAAAACATTATATTTATAGCTTTAATACTGATAAATTTTTACCAATTTTATCCATCTGAAAATTAAAACATCGAAAAGAAATATTGGATCACTTGTATACCCAAGGAACATTTAGGTTTTTAGTTATATAGTGTTAGGAAAAACTGTTACAAAACAATAACCATATCTCAAAACATTTATTATTATCATTATACAAAGATTTTATTATTTTATATTATGTCATAAATATTTACCATAAAATTATTCACACAAGAAAACTATCTAGAAATAATTAAATTAACATCAGTTTTCATAACCTGGGTAATGGAAATATAATAAAGGCTGAGGTTAGATACTCAGAAATGGAAAACTTGGGAGATGTCAATCAATGATCACATGCAAGTATAAACTTATAATAAAGTTGTAATATCATGATCATAACTTAGAAAATTTATGATACATCTATCATAGATTATAATTATGATCCCTAGAATAAAACATTATAATTTGAATATATATTAATAATAAGAGTGGTAAATCATCAAAATTAAATCACGAACCATATTTCATATCATAAGCAAGAAAACATGACATAGGAGTGCGGCACTGTCATATATATAGAAACCATTTCAATTGTTCAGGTAAAATATTGAGACCATCAAATCATACTGGATTAGTCAACAACACTAATTTCACATATCATGATGGATTAAGAATCAACACATGTTTCTAAAAGTGTACCATGAATCCCAACTACTTTCACATAGTATATCTAGAACATTAACTCACAATCTATAATTACCTCATCATATATCAAAAAATAACTAATGAATTATGGGATATATAACTTCATTCCCACTAATAAAATAATGAAAAACATACATATGTGTTCTATAATATCAGAAAACATTCATCATATCATAACCCGTGTAAATAAAATAAGCTCCATAAAATTATAATAAATTAATCATAGCATAACTCATTAAAAATAAATGGGTTTCATTAAAATCTCATCATCATAATCATAATACTTCTTGAAAAATAATAAGGATGGTATCAATGGATCATATCACTAGTAAATCATAATTAAAAATAGGGAATGTTATCATAGATGAAAATTAATTCAAATAATCATCATAATATTTCTTGAAGAAAATATATTTTCCCTTTTGCAACAACATATTTAAAATAACAACAATTATAAAATATTAAGGAAATCAAATTAATTTCAAAATAAAAATTGAATATTTTAAATAAATATTAAAAATATTTAGTGGCCATGGTATTGGGAAATTCCATTAATTTTGTGTATGATAAAACAAAAAATACATTCTCACTTTCGGTAAAACATTCGACATTCATAAAATGAAAGGAATATTCCACTGGAAAAAAAATTAATGATATTAAAATATGGGTAAAAATTACATAAAATAGTGATTTGATAATCTTTAAAAAACAATTCTCTATAACTTTTTAATGAAAACATAGAAATTTATGAAAATGCATACTTGACCAAAGAGTGAAATAATGTTGGTTTTCAATAAAATTACTCTTTCGGTATTTAGAGTATTTAAGAGAGAAAAACGAAAGGAAGACATGTATTCTAAAAAAATATTAATAGTAAAATAAAAATTAAAAGTATTTTTCTAATAAGGATCATATAATTTCAAAAATGTGAATTTGTGCATAATAAATCTCGAATAAAATGGGATTGAGACGTAAATCCCTTACCTCATATCTCATCTCACTTCAAACACATTCAAAACTAATTTATAGTAAATATAGAATTATTAAAAATATATTCCAAAAATCATACATGTATATATCATAACATATATGATTTACTTATAACTATTTTCAATTTTTATTAACAATTATTTATTAAAATCATTATTCTATGAGTTAACTACTTCATTTTTCATGCATATTTCGGTTCAGAAGTCCTTACCTTTATACTTTGATTATGGTAAAATTATATGAAAAATGTAAATAATGATATAAATATCATATATATTAATAATATATATATATATATATATATATTCATTCATCAAATTACGATCTATGAAAATGAATTACACCATTCATGGAGACCATAAACCCAACGTACACCTAAATATTGTTTTCCCTTTTGATGAATTGAATGAAAGAAATATAATTAATAATTCACCATTAAATTATAATTTGTATATCATATATAACATATATATTAATTAAATTTATCCTTTTTACCATGCTTGTAAAATAAGACTGAAAAATGAATCGCATCACTTCGTGGATGTGGTTGTTCAAACACACACACAAGTGAGGTTATCATTTTCCAATAGATTGAAAGAACAATGATAATGGTTATCCCATTATCATAATAAAAATTAATTATATTTATTAGAATTTATATATTATTTTATAATGTGTAGCATATATTTTGAGGAGGTATAAGAACGATTAAAATTGATAACACTTGATTAGGATTTATACCTCTTCATTGTGAAACCTCTTTTGGATTACACCTTAACCCATGAAAGGATGGTCCTTGGGAAATAATAGAACCTCTAGAATTTAGGTAATAAATCTAGGAATGTATAATGTCTAGAATTTTGAGAACTATAGGGATAAAAATGTGTGAGGAAGATATGAGAGGAGGTTCTCTTTTGTAAGTGAGAGGAGGGGAACTCTTAAAATTACTTAATGTTTTAAATTAATTTAAATTAATTTTCAATGAAATTTTTTTCAAAATTGATATAATTATAATATATGATTATGATAAGTCTAAATAATCTCATAAAAATTCCATAGTATTTTTAGTTATGCTTTCACCCTTATCTCTTATTTTCGACCCTCCCTTAACTCTTTTTACAATTACCATGATATTAATGTTTTTTACTCCATAGGTGACAAGAAAGTTACTTTAAAAGATAAATGACCCATAAATTGTTCCTGATTCCTATATTAAACTAAAAACCATTAAATTTAATTAAAATGTTATTTTTGTTAATTTTAAATCATTTAATAAAATACTTTTTACTATAAAATATCATTAATGTCATTTTTATAAATACGTGAAATATTATATGATAATATGTCTATAAATAATATAAAATTGTTCAAAAATGAAATTTACAAAAATATACTAAATTTATTGTCTTAAAAAATCAGAAAATAATATTTTTAAGAGTTTAAATATCAATTTAATCCCTATCATTCGGATTAATACTTTGGTTAACCAATTTTATCCTAAACCGTGGTAATGACTTTTTTAGTATTAGAGGGTTATAATTTATCTTATAAAGAATAAATTGGAACATAAATGGATACAATATGATATTTTATATCAATTATCATGATAACTTTCCTCATTCAATATTTTTTTAATTTTTATATAATTTAATAACATATACATAAGGTAAAATACTATTAATGTTACTTTAAGAAATATTCACATAATTTCAATTTGAAGACAACTTGGTAGAAATGAAATTAGAATTTAAACGTTTCAAAAATATATAACACATAATATATATCTTAAAAAAATTGATCCTTTAACCCACCCCAAAAATATTACATTTAGTACTTTTAAAATCATTTACATAGATTTTTTGCTGCTTTCACAACATTATGTCAATGTTTCATAAGAATTTAAGGTAATTATTTCATCACTAAAAATTAAAAATAAATTAAAATGATAAGAAAATTCATAAATAATTCTGAGAAATATTTATAACTAAGCATATGTTGTTTTTATCACTCTCAAAAAATATTATAAATATTCAAACCATGAAAACGAAATTTTGGACATTATCTTTTACTTATATTTTATAAATGTCAAAAAAATGAAAAAAGTAATAAATTTCATTTTTTATTTGATGATTATGATTGATATATACTCATATAACTAAATAACATCATTTAATGAATTATAATCCTTATCAAATTATTTTTAAACCAAGTTAACCTATTTTACCTTTATAGTGGTAATAAAAATTTATTGTGATTACTATTCATATTGACCAAAAATGATGTTTACATAATTACCTAATATAAATTTTTTTGATCCGAAATATGAAATAAATGTTATAAAATTCAATTAAAAAATTTTGAGGAATATAATTAAAAATATAATTTTTTAAACATAAAGAAAAGCAATTTTTCAGATAAAATCCTTTTAAGAATAAAAATGTTTTATACCAAATTCAAAACTAAAATTTATTCTGATTAAAATTATTTTATTATTCCTAATATTAGCGAAATACATTAATATTTAAACAATAAAAAACATTGTTCATTGTAAATTCAGGAAATAATAAGAGAGTTTTAATAAAAATTAATATTTTTCACTCTCCATTGAAAAATCATACTTTTCATAAATTTATCAGAAAATCCCTCTAAGAAAAATTCGTCATGATTTTTTAAAAATTTATTTTATTATTATTAAAATATAAATTTTAATATTTCCCAAAATTAATTAGAATATTCCCTCATGAAAATAAATAAATTACATTTTTCAAGAAAACACATTTTGAAGAATAAAATGACATTACAAAAAATTGATTACTTAGTTCATAAGAATTTATCAATATGTTTTTATTGATAATAACCTTTATATATATTTCATAATTTTTTTACTTATATTCATAGACATAAATTTTAAGTCTATGTTATAATAGTTGTAAAATTATAATATTTCATGGTCTGTTTAAGCTCTGTTTTGAGTATTGTATATGGTATCAAACATAGTGTTCTTTTGAAATATTAAGGTGTTATATTATCCAACCCTTTAAAAAATTGTATCATCACAATTTGAACTTTTTCTCACTAATCATGTGTTTGATTTTGAAAATTTATTTGTTTAAAACCTAAATCATAAAAATGGATAATAGAATTTCTTCTTGAAAATAGGGAAATAATATTTTGAAGGAAATATAGAATAAAAATAACCAGGTTTCCGAATAGGAGAAGATTAATGTTGATTGAAAATTTTATGAACCAGCCCAAAAACTTTGGTACCTTAATACTCCAGATGGATTTGACATGGTGTGATGGGAATTACCAATCGCCATAGGTTGTCTACAATAACCTAGAATAATAAAAGAATCATGATGGAATGATTTTTTCACAAGATAAATATCATATTCACTTGGTAAACATAAAATCATACCATAACCAAAAACAGATAGTATAGAAAAGGATAAAACCATTGCAAGGGAACTCGTTGGGGGTCAAATGCCAAACTAAGACATTCAAAAAGGAAGAAATCACTCATTTTACATAGGATGAATCCGATGGTTCTCAACATGAATGCCTATATAATGACTAATGAAATAATGTGTGAAAAACAAATAAAACCTATAAGAATGATTCATTTATGTCAAAAATGAATTGTTTACCACATAAATATATCAACATACACATATTCTGAAAAAAGGCATCACATCATCTTAAAATCACATATATTGATTAATTTGTGTCCTAAGATCTTCATTTTTGGTCTAAATAAGTTTTCACTATAATATATTCTCATGAATTGTGTCCAGAATAAAATTTACATCATAAATCGAGGATTTATAGCATAATTTCTATCTATAACTAGTGCACAAAAATAAAATCTTCCAGAAACTGGAAATAACATCCAATTCTGGTTGGACAAAAAAGGGGAACCCTCTAAAATAATTATTACATTTATACCTAGAGTCTATAAATTCAAAAAAAAATAAATCACCTAAATTTAGGTTATTTTCTTAGAAAAATGTTATCCATCCTTGAAAAGATCGAAATACACCCAAATAAAAACTAGGAAATACAAAAAAGATTCAATAAGTACATGAATGAAGGTAAAAATATGTTACAATATCCCAAACATAAAAATGTTATATCCCCATAAATACAATCAATAAGTATTCATATCAAAGATATGAGGCCACTAATCTATCTTTAGTGACTCGCTCTCTCAAGTCTCTTAAGAATTAGTACCATGCTACAATAGAACATGGACCAAAGGTATCTTCTTCCTATGAAGAACCTTTTCTAAGAATCAACAATCCATACTGGATACTTAGTCATATATTATAAATCTCGACATTAAAATCTTCCCAACTAAAAACATGAGGAGGGTTAGAAAGAAAATTTTGATTATATGACTCATGAGATGCATTGAGGATTCAATTAAATTATGGTGTAAGTCACAAATGATATGCCACTTTCGCCACTCACTCAACAATATCAAAGGGAACCAAAACCATGGTATAATATTTCTCTATTTTCCAAGCCATTGGGGACCTAAATGTGGTGAAACACTCAATAAAACCTATTAACCATTTAAAAACTCCTATAACCATCAGAAAAAATCAGAATAAGATTTATACCATCTCTATGTCATCAATATTATGTGATAAACCAACTGAATCCTTATCTTCATAACTTTGAACAAACTTGTACAAACATGGATCTTTCAACAATCCATGACCAATTCAGTTGGGATATATAATTTTGGTCATTCATGGCCTAAGAATTATTTATTTTTATAGCATACTAGTACCTATTTTTATAATAAAATTCAACTAGTTCCATATGGTTATCCCAAGAACAACCAAGGTCAAGAACACAAGCATGTATCATGTTATCAAGAATCTATATAGCTCACTCGGTGTGGTCATCCACCTATTGATAATATGTCATGATCAAATGTAACATGGATCCCATGGCCTCCTAAAGGAATCTCTAGAAGAAAGAATTGAAATGTGGGTCTATATCAAAGACTAGAGTAGATGGAACTCCATGCCATAATATAATATATTGCATGTAGAGACGTCCCAAGTCTTAACTTTGTTTTCACCATTAATGGGTATAAGGTGAGTTTATTTGTTCAACCAATTGATCATAACCCATATCAAATTCTCCCCTTAAGGGATATGTAGAAACCCAACCACTAACTCCAAATAAATTTTGCCCCACTTCCATGTCATCACTCAAAGGGGCTGAAGAAAACCTGAAGGTCACTTGTGGATTAGATCTATTGGAAGGTATATCAAAGAGAGGAAAAGACGATGATAGATTATCTCATACCTAGATACTATAATAGTCACTCCATATCATAAAAAATATTCCTAGTTAAAATTTTCACTTACCATTAAGAATTACATTAATCCATCGTCAAATCCTTTCTCATAGGAAAGGGTACAAAAATTGTTATATAAATAAAGGATGTCCTTCGAAGAGAATGAAAACTCACCAATGTTCTACCCACCATAAATCAAGTCCCTAATTCCATATATTTCATCATCAAGATTATTCTCCAAATAATCATCGCAAAAATATAGTAGGACAACTACACTCTCTCCAAAACCACCACAAACTCCTTTAATCAGACTCCCAAATGAAACAGAGGAAAAAGACCCATAAAATACAACTCTTTTATATATTATTTCATGGAATGGGTCATAAGTTTCATACTTAGAGTGTTAGGAACAACATTACCCTAACCAGTGTTATATGCATTATTAAAATCAAAATACTATAGGCACCCCACTCAATGCCTCTTTTGTAGGTTCCAATCTTTGAGAAAGAATTTATAAATCAAGATTTTGTAGTCAGATAGTATGGTAATTATTTCCCCAAAAAGGTAATGACACAAACTCTAAAGAGAATGCATCAAAGTTAGGAGTGTGAGATCCTAGTTTGGATAATACTTCTCAAATGTCCTAATATTTAAAAAACCATAGTCTACCACATGACCACCTTGCATAAGGATACAACAAAAATCCACCCTGATGCAACATAGAAGACCACATAACCCTGTCTGGCCTCTGGAATATATAACACTACACATAAGTAAAAATATTTTTCAACCAGAACTTCACTCCCTTAAAAGAGAGATAATTCATAAAAAAATTAAACTATAAGAAATCTCTAAAGAATCTATGATAATATCCAACCAAGCCCAAGTAGCTCTATATCTCAAATAGATTACATGGCTTCTCTAATGTCATAACAGTTTTCACCTTATGAGGATAAAATAAAATACTATGTCTCAATACTATGTTTCCCAATAAATTCACATCCAGAATCAAGAAATTACATTTCAAAATATTAATAAAAATTTCATGACTTCTCATGGTTTACAAAACTACTCTCAAATAATTCAAATGTTCCACCTCATTCTGAAAGTAAACTAGGATGTCATCCATAAATACCACCATGAATGAGTCTAGATGATCATTAAATATCATATTAATTGAGGCCATCAAAATTTTGGGATGATTTGTTAGATTAAATGGCATTATAAGATACTCATAATATTCATACCTACCCCTGAAGATTGTCTACTAAATATTGTACTCTTATATTGGAAACTAGTTCTAACCTGATCGAAGATAAAACATCAATAAACATTGTGTCCCATTCAACTAGTAAAATAATAATCAATCTATAGAGATTGGTATTTATTATCTACCATTAATCAACTGTGTTTCTTATAATAAACACAAAGTAAAAGTGTTTCATTATCTTTCTTTTTAAAGAGAACAGGTATCGCCTAAGGTAAAAAAACATAGGGCGTATAAATAGTTTCTCTATAAGATCATACAGCTAAGTATTAAACTCTTTCAACTCTTATTTTTCCATATGGTAAGATATAATATACAATTTTTGAGTACTATTTACTAAATCAATAGAAAGATTCACCTCTCATACTCGTGTCAATATAGATAAATTAGAGGGAAAATTTGTTGGAAACTCATCAATAACTGGAGGGAGATTATCTCTCAAAAAATTTCACACCAAATCAGAAGAAATAACTGATATTACAATGCCCACATCTAGAAAAGGAGGTCTATATCTACTCTACTTCATATCCCATTCTCCCAGAATTTCAGGGAACACACCATCATGTGCAGTAAAAGGTATCGGTCAAAGATAACAGTCAATTTAGGCATTATGAAAAATACTCCAATCTATCTCAAAAATTATGTCAAAAGCTTCATGTCATTAACCAGAAAACTATAGATATGTTCAATATCTGGTAAAGAGACAAAACAAGAAGGAAATTGAATGCCCTACTCTCTATTTTTTTATAGGGGCATAGTAATATCCATCACATAAGACAAAATATCTTTATTAATAATCTAAAAATTAAAATTGTACATTGATATAAATGAGTGAGATGCACTAGTACCAAATAAATAAGTTACCAAATATGAAGTTACAGTGATGGTACCTCTCACAACCATTGGACCCACATCAGTATCCCTTCTATTGTATGAATAAGAATCATTTCAAGTGAATGTGGCTAGAACACCTTAGTTGTTGAAGTGTCTTACTGTAACATAGTTATTTTTGTGTTTATGAGCCTCTTATAGTTTTTAGAGAAGAAAATACATGGAAACATATTTGTAGGTGTCCTAAGAGACTGCAAAAACTACAGATCTTGTGTTTCTCAGTGCAAACCCATTTCAAATTCCCAACCGTGCCACACTGGAAACAAGTCAAAGGGCCTATTCAAGAATCTATAAGCGTTTTGGATGATGTGTTCTATTGATAACCACCATGGTTCTCAACACACTTCCTATTTCCTCTAAAGAAACTCAAGAACATCTTTTCGAAAAAAAAAATGAACTCTCATCAACACTTGCATACCAACCACGCCAAGATCAACCATCAAATCTTTATACAGTATGTCAGTATAAGAAGTGAGCATCACCAAGAGGATCTAATATAAAATAAATTGTTATAGGACCATCTCAAACTATAAATGCATAATATTTTCCTTGGATACAACCTCCGGTGAAAATATAACAAGCTCTTCAAAATAGTTTTCCTATAGTGTCATGGTTCAAGTGCATTATTAGAGGTTGAGAAGCTCTAGGGATTTTTTTAAAACCATTAAATCTATATAGAAATTATTATAAAAAAAACTCTAAATTCTTTCCACTCAAAATACTCATGCTTATTCACCAACACCATCAATTCCCACCATATCCCACTACATCCCTCTAGCTTAAAGGTATCACATTTCACCTTTATAGATTCTAGAATCCCAAATAACTCAAACATACATTCAATATTTTTCAACAAATATTCATCCTCTTGAGAATAATTCAAACCTTGAAAAGCTGGTGGTTTATAATGAATAAACTCTTGATAATGGTGTCTAGATTCATCCCTTTGAGGTTCCACTATCGGAACCTAGAAGAGAAAGAGTGCAGGTGAATGTCTCAATTCATTGATAGCATGAACCATTAATAATATTTGGGTTGATTGGATGATTCCCCAATTTTTGTTCACTGAAACTTCATCCTTTAGACTATTCAAGTGTCTCCTTATAGGAATTATGCCACAAATAATCATTAGACAACACTAAAATTGTTGGCATTATCACACATATCAACAAATTAAGAAATATTTTCCATAATATCAATTCCATTCATCAAAATTAAATATTATGATTTCAAAATACTGAGATTTGAGGTAAGGAAAAGTCTTAAATCATAAAAAAATAGTTAATATACTTTTTCCAAACACCCTTGGTGGCATAAAGCTTGTAATGATGAGAGTTGTTCAGGGACTTTCTTGAAACTACCTCCTAAGTCCGATCCAACCTACCTCATATCTTCAAAGATAACCTAATCTCATTTGATATTAATTTTTCAAGACCCATTCCAAATACATTTATTCTTTGATACCCAATCTATTTATAACATTACTTGAAGGGAGTTCATGTTCCACCTAGGTTGGTGAAATGAACTTGGAATCGTACTATAGTTATAAGGGAATGATGTTTCCTAATATATGAAAGATAAAAGATAAAATTCATTCTTAACACTCTAAAGGTAAAAAATACCCAAATAAAAATGGTAAAATTGTACTGAAACTATACATCATAAAAATAAAAAATTTCTACCACGATATGTTCAACGATAAATCATTGTAAAAAGTGGATCACATCTCCACAAGTCACCTACATCATTTTAGGTCCTAATAATAAAGAACATCCACCACCTCCAAGTGGTTCATTTCCTTCTCATGAACCTGAAAAAAGATAATCTAAAAACACAAAAAGGAAAAGGCAGGTTGTGAGCTAAAAAGCCAATTAGGGTATCCCCAGTTGTTCCATAGTAACTTTCACTACAAATAATAAAATATGATTTCTATTTAAATAAAAAAGTCATATAATGAAGTTCATATATTTTCAAAAAAACATGATTTAATAATTGAAATATGGTAGTTATATCAAAAATGGGTTAAATTAGCATTTTATATAAAACATTTATACAAAGAAGATGGCATGAATAAAACAATTCTATAAAATAGTAGCATGTAATCATCAAATCATGTATATCATAACATCATGTGTCAAGACCCAAATTAGTTGTTTTTTGTAGAATTATACTCAAAAAAATATTGGTGATATTGGATCAATGTGTGCATACATCACGTGAGTCAGTCCATCCGGTCTAAATTCCCAATCGTTAAAAAATCATGTCATGGTATGTTTATGTTATTGTATTCATTGTCTATCCAGTTCTAGGGGTTAGATCATAGAATCATAGTCCTAATTACTCACTAAAAACCCAAACTCACTTGGTATTTAGTCAATCAATCCACCAATCAAGGTAAAATCAATCATTTCAAATTAGTTTAAAGTAAAATTTCCCACTTTCATGTTTCAACATGCCTTCCTAATTCAAAAATTCTTTATAGGTTTCCGTCAATTCATGTCTTTTCAAATCATATTTCAGTTTAATCCATTTATCACAAAATCACTTTCTAAATCAAACAATCAATTTTTATCAAATCTTCCGAAAAAAATTTAATTCCATTGTGATTGGTGGAGTTTCACAATATTCATTCATTTTTCAAAATCATCCATAAATAATCTCAAATTATTATTCTAAAATAAATTTAAAACTCCCTTTAAATCAATCAATCAATTCAAGGTTTTAATTTTATTTAATATTCATATGGAACCACCTACATTTTAATCAGTGATAAAATCAAAACCAATAATGTGAAATTAATAACAAAGAATGAAGTTGAATGAGTCCAATAAGAAAATTACAGATTAGATACATCAAGATCAAGATCTGATTCAATCATCAAACATGAGATCATGTCATTTCCAAAAAGGATTTTTGGAAAAGTGTAGAAATCCAAAATGAGGGAACTCTATGGGTGTAAAATGCCAACCTGAGAAGTTTTGAAGGGATGAAATTGCTCCCTATGAATTGTAGGAAGCCTATGATTCCAAATTGGAGGAATTGTGGAATGCCTGATGAAATATGGAATTCATCACTAATGAAACATATGGTAATGATTTGTTTATGTATTAAATCAATGGTTTATGTTGTAAATGAATCCAATTTAACATATGCATAAAAACGCATCACCTCAAGTTACAAACACCACGAGTGACAAATTTACAGCATAAGTTTATCTTTTATAACATAAATTATTTTTCTTCATAATCAATTCTCATATCTTGTTTCTAGAAGAAAATTAAATTATAAATCAAGGATTTATAATATAATTTCTTTCTAAATATATCTCCTGGAAACAAAATCCTACAAAACATCCAACAACTACCAACTCGCCAAAAAACCCTTGACACGTTTATACCTAAACATCATTAATTTAATAAACTTACATCCTCGAACAGTTGGTCATTTTCACCCAAAAAACACTTCATCCTTAAAAATCACGAAATGATGAAAAAAAATCCTACCAAGAGTGAATAAGTGCCTGAAAGAAGGTAACTTGATGTTGAAAAAAATATATACATTGAGTAAAGAGTAATGTCAAAATAATGATGTAGAGTTAGAGGGAACATTGATCTCAATGAGGTTGAATATAATGAGAATGTTAATGCCCACAAATCTATAAATCAATTAGGTTTGAAAAAGACCATCAAATCATCATAAATAAAGCTAATAGGAAACAATTTTTTGTTTAATATTTATTTCATAGATATGAGTAACTCCTTTTATGTATATACTAAAAACACAAGGAAATATACTTACTTGAAAATTATAATTTAATCGTTAATTTCCAATATAATCTCATCTTTTGATTCAAAGGATGAGTATTAAAGATGAATTTTTCATGTTCGAAGCACAAAAATCAACTTCTTATAGATCACAAAATCCAATATAGGATAAAAACCAATCCCTTTTATCTTTAAATATTAACCAAAACTAAATTG
Organism: Viscum album; assembly: GCA_963277665.1. Taxonomy (NCBI): domain Eukaryota; kingdom Viridiplantae; phylum Streptophyta; class Magnoliopsida; order Santalales; family Viscaceae; genus Viscum; species Viscum album. The sequence goes on from OY728148.1 coordinate 1,151,270,009, forward strand.
GTTTATATAAGGTATAATGATATAAAAAATGTATAACCCTTCATATAAAGTAATAAAAAAATTTACTTCGAAATTTCAATAATAACTCCAAAATTTTAACTTATATTATTCCAAAAATAAGTAACACTAAATCCAAATTAACCTCAAAAACCACAAAATTAATGAATTTTTTAACCTCAAAGGTGATATCATTCTTTTCATCCTATATACATAAAACATTAAGTTCATTCTTCCCAAATAATCATTCATGTGAAACTACAGGTAAAAACTAAGGATTATATATACCTCAACCCAATGAAACATCTCCAAAATGTCATTAATTTTATGATACATCACTATATAATATTATAATGATGTAAAATTCACTAAAATATCCTAATTCGAATTTAGAGAGCGACATAAAATGTAATCATTATCTTGACCATAAATATCATTGAAAATATAACCTTGTTAGTGAATCACTTTTAAACCATCCTGACTATATATATCCCACTATACAATAGATCATAATTAATTTTATATGAAATCATATACTAACCCAAAGGGTTATTTAAAAATTAATCGATTATTCTTCTAAAACTGAGAAAAAATTTAAATCATCTACAAATATCATCACTTAAAAACTCAAAATGGGTATCAATGCCTTTGATCATATGATCAAATATAAAATTATATCCCCATTATGGTATCCAAATCTATTAATTTAACCTCTTATAAAAAAATTTAATCTATAAAGTCAATTAAACCCCACTCTGATACCAATTCTAATAGCCCTGAATCCACTCTCCTAGATTTTTTTCATAAAATTAACATTTCAAGATTTGATACTGATAAGCATAACGCAATTTTTACTATTAAAAATTTGCAACATCAAAAGGAAAAATTAGATCAATTAAATACCCAATTATCTCTTAAGTTTAATGTTTTATAGAATTAGTTTAGAAACTTATATAATAATACTCGTGTATTTAAATAAGTATTCTTTGCATTATACCTTTATCTTTGAATTTCACATATTCAATATTTTAGAAACAATAATTCACACATGGAACATTTCTATATATAATTAATTTTAAATTAGTCTTCATAACCTAGGAAGAAAAAACATAAGAAATGGTGAGCATAGATTCTCAGTTTTGGTAAACATGGGAGATATAAATTGATGATTAAATGCTATTACAAGATAAGAATAAGGGTATGATATCATGATCAAAATTTACAAATATCATTCCCAGTATATCATAGGTCATAGTATGGATCATGGAAATAACATTATCATTTTAATATACATAAATCATAAATTTGAGAGATCATTATAATTCAATCATGAACTGTACGTTTAAATCATAAGTATTAAAACATGTCAAAAGGGTGTGTCAACATCATTGGTATAGAAACCATTGTATATGTCAAGTTTATATACTTATAACATCAAATAATAGTGGAATAGTAATCAAAAAAAATTTTCCCATATCACAACAGATCAATCATCACCACCTGTTTCCCAGAGTGGATTAGGTATCCATACCTGTTTCCTATAGCGTATCGTGTAGATCAACTCACATAACATAATTATCTCAAGAGAAAAAAATACATTTTACAAAAAAATAGAGGGAAATATAATTTAATTCCCACCAATAACATAATTAAAACCACATATATGTGTTTTAAAAGGTCAAAAAAACATTCATTATATCATCATATAATAACATGTGAAAATAATATATGTTTTATAAATATTTTGTAAATTCATCATAGCATAAAAAATGGATAATAAATGGGTTTTTTAAACCTCTCATCATAATATTCATAGAAACTACATTAAAATAATAATTATGGTATTATATTATTATGTCCAAATTAATTCATAATTAACCACATTGGACGTTATAATAGATTATAATTCCGTTAAAATATCATTGGATTATTTCTTCGGGAAAATAACATTTTCATTTTGAAATAACTTATTTAAAATAAATAATATTTCTTATTATTAAGGAAAATATTTTAATTGAATAGAACCATGTAATATTATAAAGTAATATTTAAAATACAAATCGGTCATGATGGTTGGAAATTTTATTCATGTCATGTATGTTAAAATAATGATTACATTCTCATATTTGGTAAAAAGTAACTCTTTTCGAAAAGGATTGGAAGATTCCTTTGAAACGTTTTTTTAGACCTTAAAACATGTGTAAAAATAAAATTAAAAATTAAGAGCATAATATTCAAAAAAAATGTGAAAATGATTTAAATTAAACAAGTACATGGAAGAAGAATTATTTTCGATCTAAGAGAGAAATAAATTTGATTTCCCTTAAAAATATTCTTCCAGTTTCTTGAGTAATTAAAGAGAGGAAAATTAAACAAAAACATTTATTCAAAAAAATAACTATAGGATAATATAAATGAAATGGATTTATCAAATAATTATCATGTAATATATTTAGTGTAAATTCAATTGTAAGCAATCCTAACTAAAATGGGATTTAGATGTAAATCCTTTACCTCATGTCTCATCTCGCTTCATACGTGTTCAAGCCTCCTATATAAAAATTATAAATTTATTATAAATATATTAAATAAAAATACGTATATATATAACACCATGTATGATTTAATTATAACATTTTATCACCTATGTTTTAACATTTCATTACTCAAATCACTCTTCTTGGTGATAACTTCTTCTTTTTCCTTGTATATTTCAGTTCTTATGTCTTGGAATTTATACTTTGATGAGGGTTAAATTATATCGAAAATGTTAATTATGATATAAATAACATAAATATTCAATATATATGTATATATTAATCCATGAAAGAAATAGACATAAAATTTTAGGACTAAAAGGGGCCTAAATACCTTGAGAGGCGGTGAATTAGGTTATGGATATTCTTTTTCAAAATTCTTCATGCCCCACTGCATCTTGACCTCTATATTATAAGGGTCACATTTTTTTCTATTATGTTATTAACGTTTATCTTGTTATTTCCTTATTTATTTGATGATTATACTTTGGATGCAATGTAGGGAAGCAAGCTTGCAGACACATATATTTTTACTTGGTTCACCCTCACTAGGCTACATCCAAGAAGCATACAACAATGATGTGCCGCTATACCAAATCCACTAAATCTCACTAGCAATTTACAATGTTCGTCCTCAATCACTTCTATGCCTAGGCTCACTTCCTTTACAATGTTTTGGGTCATCTCACTACGTTCCTAAGGGCCACTCCCTATGTGTCAATCACTGCCTTTACAAAGGATCAACTCATAGTTTAAAGACTTGTAGGCCCCATAATTATCACAACTGAATGCATCTTCATCTTCATGTTGATTCTCTATTGAAGTTCCACTTTCATCCACTGTGGAATACAACTTTACTAGGGGTTCACCGGGAAATCTTCCATCCTTCACACAACCATAGAATGAATGGAATGCTTCTCTATGCTTGGAACACTTTTCTAATGTCTGGCGCGCTTCTTTAATCCTGGAGCACAAGTTTCACCTAACCACTTGGGCGACACTCCCTTTTCTAACTCCAAACGTGGGCGAGTCACACCCTTTTACGCCGAAACCAATATTGGTGTGCAACAATCAACCAACGTGAAAGTTCTAAATAATCTTATACGTGTGCCCTCACACCACCACTTGCGCGCACAAACCACCTAGGTGACTAATGATCCAACATTAGCTATGTTTTGGACTCCGTAAAAAATGAGGAGGGGTAACCCTCTATTTATAGGCATTTTGGATACCTTGAGCACTGGTGCGCAAGTCTCCTCCTGGTGCGCAAGTACTACTGCCCTAGTCTTTGTCGCCCTAGTCACCTTGCGCGCCCACACCAAAACTTGGGTGACCCTCTTTACTATTCCATATTTTGAAGTTTTGATCTCGAAAAAAATATGGCATGAAACTTTACAAGATTCCAAGACACTGGTGCATAAGTGCCTTTTCCAAAAACTCTTTTCTCTATTTGTTGATTTTGAGGACCAAACAATTGGCAAAAACTGGAAAACAACACCGCCTTGTATCTTCTCTTTTTGTACCGCCTCTAGATCATCCATTAATTTTTTTAGATTCTTTAATCAATCAAGGATTGTTTAAAACATACCATGAACTTGAGAACTCACCATATAAACCCCCTTTGTCATCAAATTTGTACATCGTGGTCTGCTTTTTCAATAAAAACAACATGGAAACCTGTTTTTTCAACAAACACAATCACCTCAAAAATGATTCAATGATACCTTGATGGATTTTTTCCCATCATTCTCCCCCTTTTGGTTTGTTGACAACTCTACTCAGAATTATTATCTGCACTTTGATACCTCACGGAGTCTCCTTCCATAATCTCTCATCCTTCACCTCTGGATATTCAGATAGCGACCAAAGATTCTCCCACCACAAACTCTAAGCCCACATGAGCATTTCTCGACATGAGAAACAACAATCTTATGATAAGTTCATCAATTAATCACTTCATTTATGACCCCAATTGTTTATACCAGATTGACACCAATTCCAAAACAGATACCGATTGTTGATCAATGGAAACCTTCTAACACCATTCCAACGCCACTCTTCTACTTTTATCATGATCCATAGTTGTCATGATATTTTTTCGTTGATTGATCACTTCTAGAATCATCATATTTAATACTCTCCTTCTTCACATATTGGGTCTTGTGTTTCCCAAGTTAAGCTATGGCTGAGTTCTTCAAACACACCGTACTCTAATCATGGTGCTTCCCCTATCAGTTTCTTCACCTGTCTGGATAACCCTCCCCCCATCTCATTGTACCACCTGTTATCATGTCTCTGTCTATTTGAAAAAGAAATTTTCTCCCTTATTTAGCCACAGTTTCTTCCCCTTGAGGGGTCACTATTTATCCCCCATTGACAATGAACTGAAATATCACTCTTTTGTGGTCTGGGACAATGGAAAGAACACAGATTAGCACATTAGAGAAAAACAAACCATACCTTAGGGAGATGGGGTCCCACATCCACACGTTTTCAAGTGTGGGGAGTTTAATGGACTCCCCAAGCCAGTCGATGCCTCTCAAAGGATTCCTTTGGAAAGGCCTTTGTTAGGATGTCTGCAACCTGTAGTTCTGTAGGCACATACTCCAACTTCAAGATTCCTTGATCAACCTTCTCCTTAATAAAATGATAATTTATCTCAATGTGCATTGTCCTAGAATTATGGATGGTATTTTTGTTAATATTTATAGAACTTGAGTTATCTCCCTAGATTCCGTTTAGAGACTTCACTTCAACTCCGATATTATCAAGATACTTCCTCAACCACAATAATTGTGTGCAGGCATGCGTGGCTGCATTATTCATAGTTTATGCGGGGCTCAAAGAAGTGCAGTCTTGTTTCATGATCAAAAAATAAATACACAATCCAACATGATAAAAAGAACCACTTGATGCTGATTTCCTATCATCCACTAAAAGGGCCCAATATGCATCTGTATTTCTGAACAGCTCTTGCTGATATTTGTCATTATATATCATACAAAAATTCATCGTTCCCTTGATATACAGAATTTTTCTTTACACTGCAAGTGTGTGGATTTCCTTGGGATTACATTGATATCTCTCTTCTTGGAATGTGGTGAATACAATATCAATCCTTGTCACAGTCAAGTATAGTAAACTTCCAATGATTTCCTATATTATGTCATATTAATCATCTTGCCTTCATCATATTTTGGAAGTTTCAACCCGGTTGCAACCAGAGTCTTCATATCCTTAGAATTTTCTATTCCAATTCCTTCTCAGCACCTTCCTGGAATATTTAGATTAGGAAATCAATGTTTCATTCTTTCCTAGTGATATCCCAATATCTGATTCTTCTCAATTTTTTCAAGTTATACATTCTTAGGATAAACCCAATTTTCATCTTCAGCTAATTCTTCAAAAAATCTCTGCTCTACACATGATATGTAATATTCTTACTATAGAGTCCTCATCTGCACGAACACTATCAGATCAACATTGATATTTTTCCTATCAATTTCATCTTGGTTTTATGAATTGTTTGTAGATATAGACTTGAATGACTTGTGATCATTATCTATCTCTATTTCAAAATCATCATTTTTCACCTTTTCTCCCCCTGATTCTCTTACCACATCATCACTTTCAACAATCATTTTTTTACTGTTTTATTTTATTGTGACATCATTTCCTTCAACTTCTTTACTCAGTTTCTTGTTGAAATATTTTTGATATTCTCTTGAGGCATCACTGTATCATGAAAACAATAATCTGATACCACATTGTTAGAACAAAATAAATAATCTTGAAATGCATGATTGTATCTGATTCGCTGCAATATGTCATCGCTTGGTGGACAACTAACACCTAAACTAGGGTATGATACCAATGGATATGTATTCAGTGTAACTTAGAACCACTGGATCATCCATGTATAGATTTTAAAGCTCTTCAGTTTCAAAGAAGAATCATCATCATATCATCTCTACATTCCATAGAACAAAGCCTTGTGATACAGATTTGAATAATAGAGCCACTGTGAAATAGCACTTGTTGAATCTGATATCATATGTGAACATCAACTATTCTAATAAGTCTCTTTACATATAATTTCATCTTTTTAGGAGATAGAATTCTCCGCCTATGATGTCGAACTCTTTCAGTTATAAGGCCTATTGTTTAGACCCATAAACATTCCTATTATACTTCTTGATTTCTTCATATGTTATTGAATATTTGAGAAAATCCCCCACCTCACTTACATCATCATGATCGTCATTGGGAGAATTCACCACAAAACAATGAGCTACCAACAAAACCTCTGAGCTTATTGAGTCAAACTCAGTGTAGGAAAGAAGAGATAACGCTAACAACACAATCGCTGCCTATTGTGCTCAATTAATTCCACCTTTCTCATGTAGCCATATAACATTATCTCCTTTCATGGAATTCATCCATATTCCTTCTTGAACTCTGGTAAATAATTTGAATCAGTTAACATTATGGATCTCATCACATCACTGCTTTTCATCTTTTGATGCCACTTTCCCTCGGATCATATCTCCCTTTGAACTTGAAACACATTAACATCATTCAATAACATTTATACACATAAGGAGAGGGAAATTTTTTGGAATCCTCAAGAAGAGGATTGTGGTTGATCTGGATGGGTCAACCCTTTGAATATTTCTTGCAAATAATCGTGATCCTCCCTTGATACTTCTAGGTACCTAGTGAACTTCAACTACTCTGACCATAGGAATAATCATTCATTACCCACATGATGAGTATTTTTCTGATATGTAGTTTCTGTATGCTTGTCCTTTCACACAACTTGGGTTCTAAGCCCACTGGTACACAATTCTGTCTTTAATGTTCCACCAATATGCCATTTCCCCTGATTCCTTCTCTGGGTAAGAATATCTCTTCTTGTCATCTTCCCTTGCTTCTTCCACCATTGCAGGGATCTTCCTCTTTCCTCAACTTCTCTCAATGGAACACTTCTTGTGAATTTTTCAAGATATTCTATGTACATGTTTCTTTTATCAGATGCCTAATCCACCACAAAATTTTGGGCTAGTGGTGATTCCTCCACTGAACATGCATTCTTCTTACTCATAGCTGGAATAGATCTCCCCTTAATCTTCCAGGTTTTCTCACATTCTCTCCATGATATTTGTTGTGAGTGTGAAAGAGAATGTGATCAATATAACTTTTGTTTATCTCCTTTTGATTCCCCTGAGGTAGTAAAGCTATTTTTTCAATTTACCACTTTATCAAATAGTATATTATTTCTCATTATACACTACTGGAGTCAAGAATATTCTTTTGAGTTCCTTTTCATTTCACTCTTTCTTCTTGCTGCAAATTCTATCCAAATTCCACTAATTCGAACATATAAAAAAATTCACTCAAATGTGTACATTATTTCATCATTTCTCAGACGATATATTGATGCACCTTGAGTTATTCTTCTGAAATTGAGCTCCTGAGCTTCCTGACACATAATCATGGTGTGTCCCATTCTTCCACAGTAATAACAACTGATTAATTATTTTCATTCTAATTTCTCATGAACCTTCTTCTTAGTCTTATATTTAGTAAAACTTCTATCATGACAGAATGAAATGTATTCTTCAGACTCTCAACAAAAGCATGATGTATGACAATAAATCCCACAAATATAGAACATGTTACCATTAATTCTTGTAAAAGCCTGTCTAGGTTTATCTCCAGCACCTACAAGGTTTTTCTTATCTCTGAATCTATTCACGACTATATTTATGTCTTTTATGGGAGGGCATTCATCAAATCCAACGCCATTTTTTCCCAAAATGTATGGTCTTTGATCTGAAAAAATATGTTGTTGTTTATTTTCATAAATAGTAAATTTGTTTTTCATTTTATCATCACGTTTCGAAGGATAATCAAATAGTAAGTGAAAGGCATCATTTATTTTAGTCTTTCCTTTGGTATTGGATTTCTCCATTTATTTCTTCAATTACTCTAGTTCTTATTCCAACTTTTGAATCTTCAATTACATTGCTTCAAGTTGAGCATTGAGTTGTCTCTCAATATTCTTCCTTCTACTCATCACATCATCTAACTCATGTGTGAGCTTATCCACCATGACACATTTTTCATTTACATTCAATTTTCTTGAGCAATAGATTCAACCTAGCATGCACTCTCCTATTGTAGTCTTTGATTCTCTAGAAATAGTACACTTAGATATGCAACAAGATCATCATTTTTGGATTTAAGATTATTAATATTATCTGAATTCAGATTCTTTCCCTTATTAGTTTTGTGTTTCTCTCTCTTTAAAGACATATCTTTCATTTCATTCGCTTGGGAATCATTCTTCTCCCTCAAATAAGTTTCCAAGCCAATAAGCCTTTGATTTAACCCTCTTAGCATATTGAACTCAATTTGTAGTAATAGGATCTTGATAACTTTTTGTTTAACCTATTAATCCAACTTCTGATCCAATTCCTTTGTTTCAGGGAAAACTTCCACTTTTCACATTCTAGGAGTTTCTTCATCATCAATAGTTCCAACATCACATGGAATATCAGGTTCTTCACTCATTCCTTCAACATCATTGAATGAGTAAGTATTTTCAGTGTATGATTTATTCAAATCAATTTTCAGTTCACCAATTGATTCCTTCAACTAAATCCCACTCTTTCAGTTGAAACATCCATGCTGGGAAATTTAGAAGACTTCTACTTCTTCTTTGAAGTTCATCCCTTTTCCATGACGCACCAAGATAAGAGAAGACTGAATCTTTAACTTGAGTAATCGACTAAAATAAGTCAGAGAAAAAAATTTGATAAAAAAACCTTCCCTATGATACAAATTTTTAGAAACAAAAGGGGCCTAGATACCCAGAGGGGGGGGGTGAATTAGGGTATGAATATTCTTCTTAAAAAATTTTCCTACCCCACTGGATCTTGATCTAAATATTATAAGGGTCACTTTGTTTTCTCTTATGTTGTAAACTTTTATATTGTTATTTATTTATTTATCTGATGATGATTCATTGGATGCAATGTAGGGAAGCATGTTTGTAGACACATATATTTTTACTTGGTTCACCCTCACTGGGATACGTCCAAGGACCATACAATAGTGATGTGACATTGTAACAAATCCACTAAAGCTCACTACTAATTTACAATGTTTGGGCTAGATCACTTCCATGCCTAGGATCACTACATTTATAAAGATTCGGGTTATCTCACTACTTTCCAAAGGGTCACTCCCTATGTGTCTATCATTGGCTCAATGCTGGTGGAGTGGATCAACTTTTTCCTCTTACTTTTCTCACTACTCTGGAAAGGATCAACTCACAGTTTAAAGATTTCTAGGTCCCCTCATTGTCAAAAATGAATACATCTTCGTCTATATGTAGATGCCATATTAAAGTTATACTTTCATCCACTGACAAATACTTCTTTACCATGGATGCAATGGGTAATCAGCAATCCTTCTTTCAACCCTAGAGTGAATGGTGCACTTCTCTAAGCTAGGCACACTTCTTTAATGCCTGGAACACTTCTTCAAGCCTAGCACACAAGTGTCACCTAACAACTTACGTGACACTCCCTTTGCCAACTCCAAACATGGGTTACTCACACCCTTTTATGACCAAACCAATATTGTTGTGCAACTATAAACTGGTGCAAAACTTTTAAATAATCATATACTTGCGCGCTCACACCACCACTTATGCACCCAAACCAAAACCTTGGCATTTTGGGTACCCTGAGCACTGGTGCGCAAGTCTCCTCCCGACGCGCAAGTACAGCCACCCTAGTCTCTATTTCCCTAGTCACCTTGTACACCCAAACCAAAACATGGGATCCCATATTTTCTATGCCATATTTTTTTTTGATCTTGAAAATAATATCACGTGCAACCTTCCAAGTTTCCAAGACACTGGCATGCAAGTCCCTTTGTAAAAAAACACTATTCTCCAATTGTCGATTTTGAGGCCCAGAAATTTGGAAAACACTAAAAAACAGTTCCACTAGGTATGTTATTATTTTGTACCACCTCTTGATCATCCATTCCTTTTTATAGGTTCTTTAATCAATCTTCGATTGTTTGAAACATACCATGAACTTGAAAACTCACCATGTAAACCCCCTTTGTCAGCAAATTTGTACTTTGTGGTCTGCTTTGTCAACAAACACAACACGGAGGCCCACTTTATCAAAAAACACAATCACCTAAAAAATTCATCAATGATACCTTGATGGATTTTTTCATAACATAAAAAAATTAATCACATCGTTCATGGAGAAGGTAGGTTGTACATACATTTGAACGTCATTTTTACTTTCTAACAAATAGAATGAAAGAAAGGTATATTATACTTCACCTTTATAGAATCATTATAAAATCATATATACTATTTATATTAATTAAATTAATCTATATTGAAATCTATTTAAAATTCAATAAAAAACGAATCACATTTATTTATATAGGTTGCAGTTCCCACATATGCACGAGGTACGTTGTCGTTTTCCAAAAAGGTGTAAACAAGATGGGTAATGGTTATTCAATCATCGTAATAAGAATTCAGTGTATTTAATATACTTAGGTGATTATTTTATAATTTATATCACATATTTATAGGAAGTATTATAACAAATAAAATTGAAAATGCTCAGTTAGGAGATATACATCGTCATTGAGAAAACACTTTTGGATTACCCCTTAAGCGTTGAAAGGATGGTCTTTTGAAAAGAAAAAACATATCTATAATTTTGGTAATTAATTATGTCGATAATGTTATGATCAATAAGTCTAAAAAAATTTAGGAGTGGAGGAGTGGAGATTTCCTTTTATATGTGAGGGGAGGGTCACTCTTCGAATTACTTAAAGTATTAAATAAATATAAATAAAGTTTCCTGGAAAATTTATTATGAATTTATATAATTAAAATATAAGATTTTATTTATTCCAAATACTCTCATTAAATTATATTTGGAAAAAAATTTGGTATTTTTGCACACTTATATCTTAGTTTTATTCCAATATCACCCCTTTTGGCAACTACTGTGATACCAATGTTTTTTACAATTTGGTGTTCATAATGTTACCATAAAAAGAAAATAGACCCATAAGTGGATATTTTTTATATATTTTCAATAATATTAAATTAAAATATATACATTTTTTATTTTTATAAATTTAAAATAATATAATAAAATAATTTTATATTATAAAATATCACAAATTTCATTTTTTAAAATACATGAAATATTATAATATAATATGTGTCTAACTCATTTCAAATTGTTCCAAAATTACATGGATTAGAAGATAACGAATATATGGTATTAATATAATCATGAAATTCAATTTTTTAGGATTATATATCATTTTAAAACTTATCTTTTTGTTTAACCTATTGCATAAAAAATTATAACTTTAAACATGGTAATGAATTTTTAAATATTAAAGGGTTATAATTTTATATATAAGGTTAATTATTGGATCATAAATGGAAAAGTAAAGAAACTTTTAACCATTTAGAATCATAATATTTATATTTAAATATTTTTATAATTTTTAAATAATATAATAATATATATTTAACGTTAAATACTATAATGTCCTTGTATGAACAATTCACAAAATTTATCTTTGAAAATGAAATTAAAGAACTATAATTTAAATATAAACCATTCACACATATATTATATTTTATATTTATTTTCAAAAAAATTAGACCCTTTAACTCACCCAAAAAATATTACAATATATTTTTTAAAAACATTTACTTGATTTGAATCCTACTTACACATGCATAGTGTCGACACTGCATAATCATTTAAGGAGATTACTTAATCAATAAAATTAAAAAATAAATTGACAATATAAAAAAAATTAGTTCATATTCCAAATAAACATTTCTAACTGAACATATTTTTTCCCTCTCACAAAATATTATAGTAGTTAAATGCAAGAAAGTGATATTTTTGACATTATCATTCACTTAAATATTATAAAGGTAAAATTAAAAATAAAATAGAAAAATGGTCATATTTTTATACATTGGAAGACTATGGATTATATAGACTCATCCAATGAAATAAATATAAGTTTTTTAAAGAATTTTACGTCTTATAATAGTAGTTTCTACCCAGTTTAACCCATTTTACCTTTACCATGGTGCCAAAAATTTATTATGGAATCTATTCATATTGACCAAAAACTAACATGGTCATATTACCTAAAATTAAATATTTTTATTCAAAATAAGGAAACTATTTTATTAAATTAAAATTACATTAGTGTTAAAATTTATTTTAAAATTAAATCTTCAAAACATGATGAAATTATTTTTATTTAGAAAAATGTATTTTTATGTATAAAATTGTTTTTATACCAAATTCAACCATTAAATTGATTTCAATGAAATTAATTGGATTATTAAAAATACCAGATAAATGATTATACAATAATATAAAAAAACAAAATAGAACATTATAGATTGTTATGATAAAAATATAGTTTTCAATAAAATTTAGGTCTTCACTATTCATTAAAAAAAATCAAACTTCTTAGAAAATTGTCAAAAATATAATTTAAGATAATTTTTTATTTATTTTTTGAAAAATGAAAATATTTTTAAATATAAAAATTTATAATGTTTTTAGAAATTATTTAAAATATTCTGTCACAAAAAATAAAATTTTTGAAGAAAATGTATTTTAATGAATAAAATTCCCTTACAAAAGATTATGTTTTTGTTTCCAAATAATTTATAAATATATTTTTATTGATTAGCACCTGTATATATATACATAATTTTGTTAATTAAATTAATACCTTACCTTTATATGTAAATTTTATACAATTCATAATATAATAATATTTTTTCTTTCGTTTAAGATCTGTGTTGTGTGTTATATACGCTATTAAATATAATGTTCTTTTAAAATCATGTGTTGTTACATCACCTGTCATTAAGAAAATTGTAAAAGGACCACAAAATATATAAAACACATATATTATTATATTTAAATCATAAAATAAAATTAATTATTCCATTTAAATTATAGGCATAAATTCTATTGGGATTCTTGTAAAAATAAGGAAAAAAATCCATTTTCTTTTAAAACTCATTAAAAAATTTAGAAGAATGGGAAATGACATATTATTTTGAAAAATATTAACATTGTGGGGTAATATTTATAAAGAATAATTTTCTTTATATTTGGAAATTCTACACATGGTGTATATAGGACATGAAAATCAAATTACATCACTTCATAGAGGTGGTATTCCACACAAACGCAAGAGTTATGTTATCATTTTGTTAACGGTTGAATGTTAAGGAAATATATGATGTATTATATTTATAGAATAATAATTATTCCATGAATAACACACACACACATATATATATATATGTATTAAATCCATCATTTTAAATATATATGAGTGGAAATTATTTAAAATGAAAAACATCACTTCATGGGGGTGGTAGTTCACACATACATATGGATTGTGTTTTTGTTACCCATACATTGGAAATGGAGTTAAAAAAAGGTTTTATATATAATGGACCCCCCCTCCAAGTACCCCTTATAGTCTAGAAATGAAATAAGGAGGATATTAATAACCAAAGTTCAACCACTAGTGGTCCATAGTTTGGTGACAAGCATTGAGGGTGTAAACAGACAACCAAATGGGCGACATTTCCTTCAAAGAGAAATATTTGGAAGAGAGAGATAAGATAGAAAAACCAATAAAATCATGATCACAAATAAAAAAGTGATACCAAGTACAATACATGACATTTTATAAATAAACTAATACAAATGTGAAAGGACACTAAATTAACTAAAAGATAAACTTAAAAGCAATCACGAAGAAAAAACATCCCATGAAAAACCATGAGCTAGTAATATCATGAAAAATATATAACCTACTCCTAAAAACCAAAAAGGCAGTTTATATACACATAGGGTGAGAATAATGGTATACTTGGTAGGATCCTCTCTAGATCTTATCATGCAAAGGATAAGGAAAGCATACCAAATCCCAGAGAAAAATAAGTAAAACTTACTCATCACCTAAATAGTTATACTAGTTCACAACCTCTATGTGTCTATATCTCACCATGTAACACAAAAAAGATATCATATATTATAGTAATAAAATAGGTAGGGTAACCTACTACTAATTCCCCACTAGTTTTCCACTCGGCCCCAATATCATATGTCCTGATCCATCTCCCTCCAAAATAAGGTAGCTTGATGACACCAAGGAAATGTATCACAACATCCATCTTGTGAATCACTTCATCTTGTAATCCATTGCCACATCACCCCATATAAATTAAGTATTTTCTAGGATCCACCATAACTTTTATAATGTATATCATGCATCAGGTATTATACATCAATCCATCATATCACATACACTGAGTAAGGTACCTTAAGCCTTCAACGCCCATACATTCCTTACATGTAACAATCATTAAGATAATATATTTGGAGATACATGTCTGTGATATCACCATATTCGATTATATCTAAATGTGAAAATATATAGTAAACTTACCACCGTCCATACTATGACATGATACTACCATGATAATAGAGGAGGTCCACAAGTGGTAGACATCCATCCATCCCCATAACTATTATGTTTGGGAAAACACCCTCCCAATGTCCACTGGGGGCCATTTTCCCTTACAACATGGGTGGGGTCACATATAAAGTCATAAAACATAAAATATAAAATATATCTCGTAACCACACTATGGGAAAACCAAAGTCTAAATCTCAACTATAGTTACCATCACTCGGACACCTAGCGACCACTGTTAGGGACAAGATTTCCTATAAGCACAAAATTAGTTAGTGAGCTAAATTAAATAACATCATTCTTATTAAACATTCAACTTAATGTTTATTAATTTATTATCCTTTAATTGAAAATATTCAAATTAAATTTAATTTACCACCAATGAAAAGTCTATTCCCTCGAGTCATAAAAAAACTGAGTCCATGGTTTCTCAAAATTATCATTATCATTTCCATTCTATAAAAACTAACCACATGGGATTAAAGATTTATCCAAAATTATCATTACTATAATATAATTATATTTACTCTAATAAAACATCCTAATATATAATAAATATATTCATAACCAAGCATAACCTTCAACCATAGATAGTGGGGAAAGGAATGAAAATTAGACAACAAAATATTCTTCATTCCTTTAATTGGATTCATCAACAAGAAATAATATCATCATTTTTACATCAATAGGTAACCCTAGATTCAAATAATTCCACAATCCTAGTTCCATCCCTAGAAACCTCAGGCATATACACATTCATCCCACCATCATATGTGTCAATTGTTTCCACACAATTTAGGCCTCCCCACCTAAATCTCATTATCCGTCCCATGTTCATATCACATCGCCTGGAAAATCTCACATATAGGTAACATCACAAGGTAGAAAAAAACAAACATAATCAATAGGTAAAACTAGGCCTTACAATAACACATTTCTCCTTTATATGAAAATTGGATTATTCAACCCTAAACACAAGGTATTCATCCTTCTCAAGAAAATGGGATCACTCAGCCCAAAACATTTATGTTTGTAAAAATAACCATTTTAATTCCATCTTAAATTAATTGATTAATTATCACATGATCTAACAATGGGAACCTATGGCATCAATAATACTATGTTATCATTTATTTAACATGCCTCCAAGTATTTTTTTTAATTTTAATAAACAGTGAGAAGAACAATTCTCATTGAAAAGACTTTAATTATATTATCCAAAAAGGTCATTATATATTAATGGTCATTATATAGGACATCAAAACATGGAAGGTCATAATTTAAAATTTTAACATGTTTTAGACTCTATTTGATTTCCATCCAATTATAAGAAAAATAGAATACTAAAATCGCATCTTTAATTACTTATCATTTCAACATTATAAACCAAGAACAACAACATTCTACACAACGTATTATATATAGTGCACTATCTAATAAAATAAGAGTCAACCCATTATCATGGTGGAAATAAACAACCTGATATCTTTAAACATAAACCCATTATATTCTTTATTCTAGTTTAATGTTAATTAGGTTAATTAAAATGTCATCCAAAGAACTAAACCGTGCCCAGTTTGTGATTACATGTAAACAAAATAGATGAAATTAATCCAATACCTCATAATTATGATTTCATTAAAATGGAAATGGAATTCTAATGCGGATCTCCAATCACTAACCCTGTAAGGGAACTATGATTTACTTAGGATATAGTGACATGGAAACATTGAAACAAAAATAAAAACATCATTACAATGATAGAGATAAATCTCTATAGAATTTTCAGAAGAATAGGGGGAAGAAGAGATCAAATAGAGAAAAAAACCACTAGAAAAGTAGAAGAATCGAACTTGGATCACCATGGATTGATTTCTAGAATTATGTTCTTAATTATGATCAAAAGGTAATTTAAGTAATTTAAAAATGAACTCTTTTGTTCTAATGGTATGTGATAATAAGTGGGGGAAAGTGAAGTTCTAACTGGTTGTTAGGAATTTATAGGAAAACTATAAAACTAAAGACGGAGGTGAACCCCCTTGGACTATGTCGTGGAATTACCTCACATAGAATAATCAATGGCATAGTGCAAGGTACAACATTGCAACCCACTTGGTCAAATATTATTTTAGAGATCTGTGCAAATATCCTATAAAAGTTGATCTGGGGATATAGAACCGCCCTAAGTACCACACTGCAGAAACCCTTCACCATAATTTGGGATACTCTACAAACTTAGTCTTCATGCCATAGCGACTATTAAATTATCAAAACATCCTAAACCCCCTACATAGAAGCATCCTCTCTACATGCATCAATTCTTAACACCGTGGGAAGTGACAACATCATAGTATGCCCACACACTACCAATATGCTTAAAAATGAATTAGCCCAAAAATTTGACATTAATGCACTATTTTTCATTCAAGATTCACTATGGTACAACCATCACCCTTATAGTGCATCACACCCCTCCATGACACAATCATTCCATTTCTGATATTGGAAAACATCCTAGCCCCTACATTCACTCTAAACACCATGGAACCACCTATTAGCACCTAAGAAACCTATAACTAAAAAAGGAATGGTATTATAGGATCTAGGTCCTTACATCAAATACCTCTCTAACTATTCTCATCCTAAAGAATTTAAAAACATGACTTGATAGAACAAAGGAAAAGGATTGTTTGTATAGAAACCCCATGATATACCTCTCATGAGTCTCTCCATCATTGGATCCCAACCACCTCAGTCTATGAAAACAATAAAAAACTATACATTATTATTATGTGACTCTTGAACACCCTCCTAAGGTAGTTACCACTCAAATGAGATTAAGAACATCATAAGACACAAGGGAAAACCATCTCATAAACAAGAAAATTTCAACATCCAAAAAACAATAAAATATTCAAGAGAAGTGATAAAAACATCCTCAGATACTGAGTGTGTACCTATAACTCACATTCCCAAGATCCCTCCTCCACACCACAGATCCTGCATAAGACATGAACCAAGGGAATATAATGCTCATGAAACACCTTTTCCTGGAAGTCTTGGATCTCCATAGACTACTCCTTAAATATTAAATCATTACCAAAATTGATCGCATCCCATTCAATGATGCGGGATTTTTAATTAATATAAGGATGAAGTTGTGCCACATAAAAACATCAGGCATTTGGATCATCTATAATGGAATTGGTATATGATACACCATTGCTCCAACATGAGCCAACACCTTGAAAGGCCTCACAAATTAGGAAAAAAGATTACTATCATAACCAAACCCTCCCTTACCATGATGCAGATTCACATTCAATGTCACAACCCATCCTATGTGGCCCATTTTGTGACAACCCCAAGTCCTCCAATGATAGACCATGGTCTAGAAACAAGTAATGAGTAGGCAGATCCCACAAATGTCTGGAATTTTTCTAAAAACTTATACAAATGCACACAAATCCAAGGCAAATATGCGAGAATGTAAAAACACTATGTTAAGAAAATTTATGCATAACACTAAATCCCTACAATAGAATATAGTAGAAAGACATAAGTAAATTAAAAAATTATAGAATACAAGCCAACCAAAAAGAGAGAATCTCTTACACAAGTACTAAGGCTCCTCAAAATAAAACATCACCTACTCCAAATACAAGGTACGAAAATAGACTGTTATCTATAAGCCAGCTGAATACAACTTGTTTTGTCTAATCACACTAGCCCCCACCTTGCCTTAGTCTTCCTAGAAAACCATCAAAGAGTAAAATGTATGTACAAGACACGACACATGCAGTCAAAGCCGGTGCAGGGGTGAGTAAAACAATACTCACTAGGGAACCCTGAAACACAAAGTAAAATACCACAAAGAAAACACCACTATGAAGAAACGGTCATCTCATCATAGTTATATGTAAACAAAACATATAACAAGAACATCTAGGTATACTAATAAAGGATTCCTAGACTCAAGGTCTCATCCACTACTAGCCATATGGTTCTGCTCGTAGCATGCTCAATTCCAAGAGATCTCACTCCTCGAGCTATTTGATAGTAAGCACATAGAAAAATTATACCAAAATTATCCGAGATAACATATGGTCTCGATACGTATTGATGTTCCCTGAGACATACTGTCTTTCTAAGACAATGAGTCTTGATTTCACAACCAATCCTTGGTCTCAAAATTATGCCCAAGGTATGCTCATTCTGGGATAACTCACTCCTCGAGCTATAAAATCATTTGAGACCCTCACAAATAGGTCCCACTAATTTGGACCCAGCACAATGAGAACATAGAGAACTACTTGAATCACCCTGTTCAGGTCATGTCACAAAGGAAACAATTTGATATAGATACATAGATAGGGGTTCTGCACCCCTAGTTCATTGGTGGACATCCTGGCCTCAATGGAAACATCATCCTCGATAGGTCATATGTGACCATGTAAATATTTGTCACACCTATTCCAGAAAACCCTATATAAGGTACCATGAAGAGAAGAGAGGACTAACAGGGCCTATCAGTGTGATAAATGCTCCAACCTACTAAGTAACTATCGAAGCTGGGTAGAGAAAACTCACTTATGAATACAAGACATTCTCTATAACAGGAACGGGATCCTGCATTGATCCTTCATAGAGAATACTATGTGTGTGATCTCAATCTCTACTATCACCCTCTATAATGGGATCGGGATCCTACATTGATCCCTCATAGAAAATAAAAAGACAATGAAACAATACAGTAGTGGTCCAACATAAAACACACCAATCCACCTCAAAAGGACTCGCTTATCGTGAGAGTCCCAACCCCAAAAAACGGATCCTCAGACGGACTTATGGTTTGAAAGTTACGGTAATTTCATTAAAAAGGGGCCAGTTGGGTATGGGTCTAGTCTAACCCGATAAGATGGACCCATCCCGGCATCCACTGAACCAACCCGCTGGGTCTGCTGACATGACCCTTTGGGTCCAACATGACTCGACACAATCGAGACCATCCTTCCAGATCTAGCCTATCCCATTCAAATACGGGTCAGTTTGGTCCACCCGGATGTGGCGGCTAGCACGTCCCCACCAGGTCAACGTGACCGGTCGTCGAGTCGGCCACTCCTCCTGAACGTGGTCCACAGAACTGCATGACAGCCAGTCCAAAAAGGTTCCCTACCACATCACAGGTCCGCACCACTCCTTCCGGCCTTGGACACTGCTTCCCATCGCTGCTCATGGTCGCGCCACCACATGCCAATGCCCGCAGGTCACCTTCTATGAGCCTCCAATGTTTCCCTACTGTTCTATTTTTTGAGGAGCAACCATTTCAATTCTCAGGTCACACACATCAGTGTCATGGGATACAATCCATGCCATTATCCATCCAGGTATAATTTCATTAGAAAGGCAATATCTTCTGCACTTCCTCGACCCATTCCCCACCATCATCATCATACCTATGTCATGCTATGTGCAACCCAGATCCATGATATTGGATCGTTGAACCAGGAATCGGTAGTGGGGAAAGAAAACAGATTAAAACTAACATTGTACATCGAGTTTATATCAGTCGAAGAAGAGGATTATTATTTGATGGTGATCCATCCCTGAGTGATCTTGATCCGTCGTCTAGTCATCATAGTCCACCATTCACCAATGAGAGGATTTAGCCAAGGCTCTTCACTAGTTCTCCCAGGGAAATTCTCTAGGATAATTCACCCAATCTTCTGTCCCTACCAATGGTTAGAGAAGGAAAACGTGATTCAACATTAAATGTGTTTCATTGTTAAACACATTTTGGCGTTCAAAATGTTTCATCGTTGTCGTACTGATGAGTTTCCGCGTCGCTGAGTCATTTCATCGCAGCGCATTTGTGTTTTGTTGAAACATTAAAAACAATTCTTTACAATTATTTTATTCATAAGATGTCCAAAATAATTATCTTTCACAGTCTACCTTCTCCAGCCGATGTTACGCTTCACCTAAGAAAAAACCCCATTACAAACTCAATGATGGTCTCAGATTTTTAATCTGAGTTACCATTTATGAGTAATTAATATTTTAAAATAAAATTATTTTATTTTATTATTTTATTTAAGGTTATGTTCTTTTCATTTTCTTCCATAAAATACTTGTGCTAACTAGAGTTATATCGCACTATAGGAAAATCCACTTCTTTGAGATCAACAATGCCCTCGTATTTCTGATCTGGTCACCTATTTAGAAGTTATTCTATTTTTTTCAGGAAACCTGCTCACACATGATATTTAAAATACATAACATTTTTCAATGGATCATTCAGGGAACACTGGGCCTTATAATTTCACGTTGTCTTAGTTCCTATTCTCAATATTTTTCCAATAATTTTCTTAATATAGAATCTAGAAAATACATGTCATTAGATTCAAGAACACATAATCTCCTACTTCAAACTCTAGAGGTCTCCTCTTATGATTGAAATAAGATTTAAGATGACATTCTGTTGTCTTCATTATTTCAAGAATCACCTATACCATCTTTGTCGTATTCTATACAAACTTCGGCCTATGAATTATTATCTCTCTATCCCTATTATAGAAAAAATATGTCCAGTCATACAAAGCATCAAATTTTTTCATACCAACAGTAGAGTGAAAACTATTTTTTTAAGAAAAATCAACCAAAGTCTTGCACCTTATCTACAAACCTCAAAAATAAAATACATAATAATGGAACATATCCTCAATATTTTGATAGTATAGTCTATCTGAACTTCCTTATAGGGATGAAAATTCGTGACAAGGCATAACATAGACTTAAAATAATACTAATGACCTCTCCACACTCTTTAGGTAAAATAAATATCCCTATCTAATATGTTCAAGCTTGGGAATCCCTGAATCCTCACAACCACTTATTAGAACAACCTTGAAAAGACCTACATTTAACATAACTTTATGATCACTATGAAGTTATCAAATTTCTTTAAATGATCCACTATCACCCATATAGAATCATAAAATATATGGGATTTAGGTAAATTATTAAAAACAATTATCTTGATGTCCTCCCAATTCCACTAAGGAATATAGAGTATCTAGAAAAAACCATCAACAATATAGTTCTTGACCTTCACCTTCTAAGAAACCAAACATCAAGACACAAACTCTAAAACTTCATGCTTCAACACAAGCAATCAAAAATTCCCTCTCATATATTGGTACGTATTTTTCATATATTCATATACCAAAAGGTGAACTTTTGAACTCATGAAGAACTGTCACATGCATCACCATGCAGATGAAAATCCTCCCCTGGAATAACCCATGATTTGTCTATCCTCATTCCTACCATCAGCAGCATCCCCAAAGACAACTTGATTTGTCCATACCTCAACCTAATAATCCCTTAAATGGGACTCTTCCACCCAAATCACTAAAGATTATTGAAATTTATTCTAAAAAAGAAAACCACTATAATAAAACTCTACAATATCAAGATGCATCATTGAGAGCTCTTCCATTAAAATCTATGAATCTACATATTCATGCATCGAATCACTATGTGACTTCCTTCTCAAATAATTGTCTACAATATCACCCTTTTCTAGTGTATATTAAATCTTGAAGTCATAATCCTAATAGTATTCCATTTTTTATTATTATCATAAGTTGAATCCCAATTGTTAGAATGCATTCCTCAGGATCTTATGATCATTAAGAACCCTTAAACCCTCTCTAATGAGGTAATTTCACAAGAAATTCAAGTAAAACAAGAATGCTAACAACATGAGATTACAAGTCGCATAATTGCGATCATGGGGATGTAACTGCTAATACCCATAAGATAAGACAAATATTTACTGCATTATGAAATAGCTCAACCCAAGATACACCTCAAACTAAACTCCCTTCTTATAGTAGACGGAGATCTTGAGCATTGGACAACTTCTCCTTTAGGTACCCAAAATCCACCTAATACTAGTCGGTCAACAATAATTCCTAAACATTTATGACGAAGGAATTTAGGGGAGTCAAAACCTAAGATAAACCGGTTATGAATCACATATAATATCTTATAATACCAAAGAAACACTAAACCTTTGAAATAGTATCATAGATTCCCAAGAAACAGCTTTCTCGTTCATTGAAGGATCTATAACTACACTTTTCTAGGACATGAAATTCCCCAAGAAACAAAATTCATGACCCTATAAATAAATCTTTGAAAAACTATAGAATAGATATTATTGATGAAGAACTCCAAACACGGCACATAGATTTTTTGCAATCTCCTCCTCATATGTGGAGAACACAAGGATGTCATCAATCAAAACCACCAAGAACCAATCCAATATCTCTATGAACACTTAATTAATTAAAACCATGAATGAGGATAGAGAATTTTTCATACCAAACATCATCATAAAAAACACAAAATTCCCATAATGATATCAGAAATATATCATTGGAATATCCTCATCCTTCAGTCACATCTGATGATATCCTGACCAAAGAATGATTTTTGAGAACAAACCTACTCATTTTAGCTGGTTGAATAAATAATAAATCCATGAAATAGGATAGTGATTCTTCACAATCACTCTATTCAAGAAACAATAATCAATATAGAGACACAAACATCCACCATCCTTCATCATCATCAAAACTACTGCACCCCAAGGTTACACACTCGACCATAAAAAACCTCTCTTGAAAATATTACCATGGTTTACTCACATATCTCATAACTCAGAATGTTTTATCCTATAAAAATATATTTCTATCGAAGAATCACATAGATGTAACTCAATCCCAAACTCAAAATCCCAATGAGGGGGTAATTCCACAAACTCTTTAAAAAAACCTCATGATACTCTTCTATAATTCTAGGAAGCACCACTGAATGATCCTCTGAAAAACTTAGTTCATCATATCCAACATGGATATAAGGTCGAGACACATCTCTAACCCATATGAGGATCTCACTCAACAATTACCATAGTAGAAACACCATTAGCATCTTAGAATGAAAACGGTATCCTTAAGTAATCCACAATATCATTCACCAAATATGTTATTCCATAATAATAATGATGACATACTGATGTATCCATGAACTTCAGAAGTCTTCCCAAGATTGGTGTTTCCCTAGAACTAGATCATAGTCTCTACACACATCATATAGATAAACTCAACCTATTACTAGAATAGTCAATACCAATCACACTAGAAGCCTCTCCACCTCAAGTCTCAAATCATGTACTAGGATATGTGATGTAAATATGTTTGTATGTATTTAATCAAAAAAAGAATATTCCTAAATAAAAAACATGAAAACAATTCCTTGAATTACAAATGGCTCACTTGGAACATGAAAAATTAGGTCATGAAGATGTAAAAGGACTATATAATAAACTCATTATCCCTAATGATAACCACATACATATTCATGGTATTTTATCTAAGGATGAGAAGAATATTGGGGAAATCTCATACAGAGGTCATATCCTCTCTAATGATCCCAAGCTAGAGCATACTATAACTGTTTCCTTGACTAAACCATTATCAATGGAAAAAAAAGTGGTACTCATAGGGAACCCTTCCTACCCTAAAAGGCCATGAACTCTCACTATTTACAACCATCACCAACATAAGAAAAAAATATGTTCCCTTGGAAAATCCTTGAGTTCTTAAACCCCTATAGAGATTAGAGGATGAGGTATGGGGCCTACCAATTTCTTCCCAAAATCAATTATATCTAAGAATCTGGGTATCCAAAACCATAGCTCTACTTAATGTGGAATCGTAATAGATCCCATATCATGATGACCTAGTTCAGGCCACCATTATCTCAACAACCTCTACACATGATTGCACCATGAGATAAGTTAACAACATAAATTTGGTGACCAATCACTAACTATATGGATGAAAAAATTCCTCCAAATTCTTTTCCCTAGAATATGTATCTAATAATAAGTATAAATCATATAAAAAAATTCCCCTAAAAAGGATCTTGAACTCCCGCACATTGGATCTTCCCTGTTGAAGTGTAAATAGCTTCTAATGACTGTTCTTCTTTACAGTCAAAGAAGGAAACTCTGCTCCAAACTGGTCATTGAACATATCCCATGAGGCCTCTGAATCCTCCCGATCCTCTGGGAAAAATATCCACCATCTCCTCACTACTCTATGTAGCATCATCAAAACCAACGACACATAGTAATCCTTCAAATAACGATACAAACTAAGAACTATCTCAACCTCTACTAACTAGTATTTTATCTCTTTATCTGAGATGGGGCCCTCATTATTTTACAAGCTCTATGACTAAAACACTCAGAGTTTCCTCCTTCTAGTTTTATTATCATCAACTTCAACACTATAGAAATCCTCTAGCACAACTTTCTGAACATCTTCGGTGTGAACCTAATGAGAAGGTCAACCTTGAACCATGCATGCATGAAGAGAAAATAGTAAGTGAATCCTAAAACTGTAATATGAAATAGTTAAGATTAATTAGTTATTTATTTCATTTTATTCTTTCAAGGATTCACATATCCTAAGGTATACCCATTTTAATTATAGGCATATATAAAAATTATGCATGATCCTTTCCTATGTATCAACCTCGAAAAAGTATCACATTTCATAGTAGACAAGGAAAACATAAATGATTGTGCATCACATAACAGGGGGCATAAATACCCATTTCTCAGTTGGTCTCCCTTTTTTATATCAAATACTAATCTTAGATGACTTTGTTTCCCTAACAACCCAAGCATTCATCACTAGTTCCAAACTCCAAAATCCATCTTATACCTCAACTTAAACCTCTGATACCACGTTTTCATGACCCCCCCCCCCCAAAGAGTACCCCTCCTAAACCGATAATGAGAGAAGGAGGATAACTAAAAAACTAGGTGATCATAGGGGGGGTTTAGTGGGGTTTTGCATAACCCCCTGAAAATTCATTTTCTTTATAATTCGAGGGGTTTATGCACAACCCACTATAATCATCAGATTTAGAGTGAAATATAAACCCCCTTTAAATTGATTTTATGTAGAAATTAGAGGGGGATAGGTGTGACTCTCTCTAATCACCAAATTTATAGGTGGTTAAGAACCCATTCTAAATTTCTTAACATTATTTTTTTAATGTACGATGGGATTTTAGAGTTTCTTTAAACCTCCTCTAATATAAGAAACTAGAGGGGGTTTATAACCACCGCTAATCAATGAGATTAGCAGTGGTTCAAAACCCCCTCTACTATCTTAAATTGGTGAGTTCAATACTGCCTCTAATGTCATGAATTAGAGGGGGTTGAAAATGACATCTAATGTATTAAATTAGAGGGGTTTGGAAACCCGCTGTAATGTATTAAATTAGAGGGGGTTCAAAACCCATCAAATATCTTAAATTATAGGGTTTTGAAAACCCCCTATAATATCTTTAAATTAGAGGGGGTTGTGATCCCCAAATATTTAAAAATGTATATAATATATATATAATTAAAACTCTATATATAATTTTTTAAAATAAATTATATGATCATATTATATAAAATATTTATTTTATTTTATTTGACTATATTTATATGTATACATTAACATAATAGTATAATATTATGTAGATTAATATATATTTATTTGTATAAATTGTATTTCGAATAATATTAATTATATATAATATAAAATAATAAACATATAATATAAATATATAAAAAATATAATTTATCTAAAAACTATATCATATTTAAACCTTGTATTATAGCTTTTATAATTAAAATTATAATAATAATACAAAAAAATTAAATAATATTTTAATTCATTTATATTATGTATAATAAATATTATATGATATACAATTAACAGAAATAAATATATATTAATGTAAAAAATATTATAAAAATTATATTTGTTGAAAAACATATATATAAATGTACATAAAATTATTTATTTGTAATTATTGAAATATATATATATATTAATGTGCATAATAATAAATATATCTATTGAAATATATCATGTAAATATATATATAAATTATATTTCATATAAAATTAATTAAATAATTGTATACATTCTATTTCATATATAATATTTTTATAAATTTTATTTCATATATTTGTATTTAACATAATATTAATTATATAATAATTATATACAATATTATACAATTTATAAAAAAATATATGAATTGAAATATATTTTGTCAATATATTTTAAAATACATTATATAAATATATTTTAAAAACATTTTATTAATATATTAAATAAATACTTATATATATATATTATAAAAAAACAAGTACATAACATATAAATATGTATTTAAGTATAAAAATAATTAACATAAATATTCTTATAAATATAAAAATATATGTGCATGTACAAAAAATAAATAGAATTATAAAATATATTTAATCAAATGAATGTAAATACACATATAAAATATATTGTTTATATAAATGAATATACTAAATATAACAAAAATTAATTAAATATAAATACATAGTATAAAAATATATATTGATTTATATAAATATATATATAAGTTATGTATTATATGTATTTAAATATTTATTAAAATAATATTTATTTGAATTACCTTCCTAATATATATATATATATAATATTATATTGTATTGTGTAATTTTAACAGTTAAATTTTCTTGGTACGGTGGTAAAGGTGTGCACGATGCATGCTAGAGGTCAGGCATTTGAACCCCGTTGTGGGAAAAAAATTACAAGTTGAGCGAAGAATTGGAGGGTTGGGGGTCTGGGTGATAGGGAATGGGACGGGGGTGGTTGACATTGGGAAATAGGAGTGGATGGGGGAGGGTGACATGGGAAGAGGAGGGGGTGGGGAGAGGAGGGGTTGGTGACAAGGGCATGGGAGGGGCGGCGGGTGAGGTTCTTAAATGAGAGGGTGGCAGGTTAGTTTTTCAAAAAACCAAAAAAAATAATTAAAGGCAGTTTCAAACCACCTATAATATGTATCAATTATAAGGGGTTAAAGTCCCCTCTAATTTAATCTTAAATGGTGGTCATTTCCAGAACTACCTCTAATATGTGACATATTACTCTACTAGTGGCACTTTCCAACCACTGCTAATTTCATAAATAAAAAATAGTGGTTAAAACCCCCTCAAAACATAGGTTATGTTGTGAAATTATAGTGTGTTTGAACCCCATATAATACAACCTCTACTAAATTAGAAACTACATTACCAGTGGTTCCTCAAAAACGCCTCTAACAACAGTAGGCGGACACTTTAGTGGCGGTTCCTCATAACTGTTGCTAATTTGTTTATAGGGGTTATAACCCCTATAATTGAGTCATTATTTGTATTAGATATTGACTACATGAGTATAACAACCCTCTATTTTTATACATAGATATTACATCTAAATAGATGAATATATCTATTGCAATAAAACCACACTTGAATCGTATGAAATTAATGTCATTGCAAACATGGAAACATAAAAAACTGGTTCATAAAGATCAAATTATTCTCTTATTTATTTCTTCAAAACCAGAACCCTTTTTTACATATCACACTTAATACCATTATTCATATCCTAAGGAAAAGAAACATAAGAAAAGGGAGATCTCAATTGATCAGTATTAGTAAATAATGGATATTTCAATATTAACATAGGCATAGGGAATAAGAACATAAACATATCATTTGAAAATTATTCCTTGTATAAAAAAGATCATAATTTTGAGTCACGTAATAAATCATAGAATTTCAAATGACCTGCATCATAAATGAATCAAAGAACATAAACCCTATGATAATAATATGTACAAGACACATGTAACTGTGTCAAACACATACACTTATAACATTTTGAACATGTATAAATAGAAATGGGTTCACTCAATAAGTTAATTACTTAAAACCAAGCCCTTCCATATATATATGGACATAAAACCAAGTATATTCACAATATCACGAACATAAAATCCAGGTTGTGTGTAAAAATATGGACATGAAAACTAGGTCCCTACATAAACATATAGATATGTAAACCACGTCCACACAAAAAATTGTGAACTTGAAATTAGGTTCACGCATAACTTATATACCTCATGAGATATCCAATATTACCCAATGCATTTTGTGGAGATATAAGTCCCACCCATCCCATAATGAAAATCATACATATGTGATCCAGAAGCACATAAATCATTTATCACATCAAAACCCATGTAAGGAAATGAGTTTTAAGAACATTGTAGACTTACATTACTCATCGAAAAGAAATACGATTCATAAATATCACACCATCACAAACCAAAACCAAAATTAAAAACAATGAGCATATTATACATTAATAATATACCTTTTATAGTATAATTAACATAAAATAAAGTTATCTTAAATAGAAAATAATTTTAAAACATCACTTAAAATAATTCTTGAAGAAAATATCATTTCTATTGTGAAAACATTTACTTTTAAAATGTCATTAAATAGAAAAATAAAAAAATTTCTTTGAAAATAACCTTGTAATATTGTAAAGGAATCTTCAATACATTAATTAATAATGACTGTGGGAAAATAAACTCATGTTGTATAACATAAAAAATATAACTTCTGTATATTTTTGGAAAATCCATAAAGAAACATTCCTAGAAAAATCCTAAAAAGAATATTTTCAAAATCTTTTCTAAATACTATAACATGAGTAAAAATTAATTTAAAAAAATATAGAGAATATTAAAAAAATTGGAAATAATTTTACAAACAACATGTGCATGGATAAAGAATATATTTTTAAAGGAAACATTAAAAATATAATTTTTTAAAATAAAATTCATTATAAATACAATAGCATTGTTGTGAAAATTAAGAAAATTAATTAATAATGTGTATTCACTATAAATACACATAAAACAATTGGAAATAAAAAATAATATAATCAAATGTCATGCCCACATAATATTATCACGAAACAATCTATTAAGTAAATGTTTAACCCGAATAATGAAAATTTGGTTATGAATTCACTTATAACTTCATTCAGTCAAATTGTATACCCTATAAAATTAATAATTACCAAATAAAACATTTAATAACATTAAGATAATGAGATTAATGATATTATATATTAATTTAAATAATATAAATAACACTCAATAAAAAACATGTGAATATGTTATATATCTCATTGAAGAAAAAGTGAGATGGGAAACCCATAGATCTTTCTTTCAATTAGTTGTTCATACATTAACCTCCTTTTGAATATCACCTCTTTTAATGACACCTTAAGGACCTTGGAATTGGTATTTTAATGAGACATGAAAAACTTGTAAATGTTTTGAGTTAAGAGGATAGGTTTTGGTAAAGGTTTGAGGAGCTTCAAGGGTTGTGAGTAGAAAATTGGAGGTGAGGAGTTGTATTAGTACTTGAGGAGGGGTGGTTTTAACTTATTAAATAATGATTATGTTATCTTTAAATCCTACCACATTGAGGTGGAATTAATTCTAATGAATTATATTGATAATTAATGTTTTGAAGGATTTTTATAGTCAACAAAAACATCAACCACCCATTTAAATTTCTATTTTTTAGGTATTTTTTCATTTACCTTTTAACTTTAACCTAATTCATTAGTTTACCTATACAAAAAATGATCATTTTTTACCACTATAGATTTTCAGGCCTAAAAATGAAAATAAACTTACAACATAATTTGGACTTTATGATTCCAAATATGGAATCCATTTTACCATATTCAATTCACATAATTTGATAAATTTTGTTTAAATTTTATCCTGCAGATGTGATGAGAGAGCGGGGTTTTAAAGTGAAAATGTTCAGAAGTTCTAAATTTTCTTATATCCAAATTCAACAAGAATATTATTACAAAGACCTATATTGGATTAATAGTTCTATAATTGAAATAATTTATGTTTATAAAAAAATTAAAATATAATTCAACATTATAAAATATTTAGACAAAAAGCTAGTTTTCTTTTAAAATGCAGTATTTTTCGCTATTTCTAAAAAAATGAAGCTTATAAGAAAAATAAAAAAATAAACCTAAGATAATTTTTATTTTACTTTTTAAAAAATGAAGTTTATTTTTAATGTAAAATTTATAAACATTTAAAAATTTAGTTTTAAAATAAGTGCACCATCAAAAGGTGGAAAAACTTCTATTAGAAAAATAAAGATTTTTATGTCTAAAATTGGATTTATTTTTATGTAATGTTAAGAAAATGAATAGGATGAATGTTAAGAATTATATTTAATATATTTTATTTCAATAATATAATCCAATAAGAGCATTGTTTTTTATAAAACACACTTGTGCACATTTAAATAGTTTTTCAGAAAAAATATTTTTTTTTAATTGATTAGACACCAAATAATTCATCAATATACATGTGTAAACCATATTTTCATAATTTAGTTAATCCTATTCATAAAATACATTCTAATCGATTATTTATAACATTAAATTTTTAAAAATAATATTTAATGTTTCATTTATTCTCCATGTGGTGTATCTTGTAAACTATCAAACATAGTGTTTTCTATTTAAAATATTCTGATGTTTCATTTTGACCCCCTTAAAAAATATCCCTAAAAATTCATCAATTATAAGGATATGAGGATATTGTTTCCTCATAGATTACTCATATTATTGTTTTCATCATAAACGTTTACCTGTTGATTGGTCTTGTTTGGTAGAACTTTATCTTTATGATCCAGAATCTCAATCGTCTATTATTCATAAGAAATATCTTGATCCAGTGTTATCGCCTATGATTTTAGTTCATGTAAAGGAGTAGGAATTTACTTCCTCAATAGAGATACATGGAACACATCATGGACTTGATTGATGTTTTTTGGATGTTCCAATTGATAATTCACTATCACGATATGATCAAGAATTTCATGAAATTATGTCCTCATAAAATTGAAATTGCACTTTGAAAATAAATGGTGGATTATTTGAAAATTATTAACAGGGAAACCCACATATTAAAAAGGGTCAATAAAATATCCTCTTAAAAAGAGGGAATGTAAAAGGTGAATATCTCCATCTAACTAGGATTCTACTTATGGGAATATTAGTTGAAAGTGAAAATATGGACATGGAAAAGAATTATCACAATCATGTTCTAA
Source organism: Viscum album (assembly GCA_963277665.1). NCBI lineage: Eukaryota > Viridiplantae > Streptophyta > Magnoliopsida > Santalales > Viscaceae > Viscum > Viscum album. The sequence continues at coordinate 1,151,302,280 of OY728148.1, forward strand.
TATAGAATGATAGAGAATATTCTCATTAGAAGGTTAATGATCATTAAACCATAGACTAAATTGTCCTTAAAATGTAAGTAATATCATTAAATATGATGATAACAGGATAATATTTTAGTTCAAAAACATTTGAGATGATATACTTACTTGATCTCACCTCAAAAATACAATCACACTATTTGGTTGTGCCTTGATCAATTTATGATTTATTTATAACTCCAAGATATAAAGATGAAATTTCAATGAATGTTGGACAAGTGGATTATAAGATCCATAATCAGATGATAATCCATTCCTTCTATTTCTAGTTATCATACAAAATGGTCAAAGTAGATTAGCGAGTATTCATAAATATTCATTTGGTTACATAATACATTAATTTATAAAACTACATCCAAATTTCAACTTAAACAATTTCATAAATTGTTACCATCATAAACCATCCAAAAGATTCAAATTCAAGGATTTCAAATGAGGGTCACAAAATTTTCAAAATCAGTTTATAATTAATCCCCCAAACAACTTTATGTAGATCTTAAATTTTACACACAAAACATGTGAATATCATTATCATCTATTATATTGAAACATTTTAATAAACTAAATTTCCATAAAATATTGGAGAAAAAATATATTCTTTCAATTATTAATTCTTTCCTCATACCATAAATCTAAAAATTTTATAAACTCAATGCATGATATAATAAACCACCTTATCATTATATAACTAATTATATGAAAGGTCATAAATACAATCCCATTTATTTAATGACAATAAAACATATCTTTATCTCGTTATTATCCCAACATCATGCACAGATTAAGGGTTATCTTTCCCTTAATTATGTGTTCTCTAAAATATCACTTGAGCACCTCCATCACTTTTTGTGGTTATAAGTACAATTATACATGTACATTAAAATAATTAAGGGAAAACTAAAGTGGGATAATCATTAGATGTTTCATTATTCCATAATACTATAAATGTACATTTACAACAGTATTCATGAATCCAAATACATAAATACTTTAATCCTAATACTTTAGTGATTGGCTGGAATATGTCATTTCTTTGTCTAGACTTTAATTCTTGGGTCACGACATTGAGTTGGATAATTCCCATGTTCCCCAAACATAATACATTGAAATACACAAAAAGTTTCACCCTATGACCTTATTTTCCACACAAATAACATCTTCCCCTCCATTTTATATATTCCTTTTTGTTCTTATTCGCACCTTCTTAAGATGTACGAAGCTGAATAATATTTCCTCTATGTTTATAACCATGTGAACTTTCATAAGCCTATCTTCATCTTATTCTATTTTTTAGGAATATCACTGAATCTCACATTGTTAATCATATATAACGGTACCTAATTAGATATAATCAAAATATATTTCACTCCAATCATCATCCAATTTGGGTTTTCATAATAATCGAATTGTCTATCAGAATCAATATTAAAATGATTCCTTCTGGTTTTATCCATCCACTAAAACAAAAATAATAACATGAGAAACACTAATCATAGTGGGAAAACACATAATCAAGGGAAATTACTTTTAAAATTTAAATTTATGAAATGCTAGGTTTAATACCCGTTCATTCATGATTGTTATAAAAATTCTAAGATTCTACCCTATACATAGACTTATCATTAAGGAACTCACTATCGTTTTCTCATCATAGTTTCCAATTTTTAACTAATCCTCTCCCTAATACTAACTATAACAACCATCTATTTTTATACATATTTATCATCTAATTAGATTAATATTCCTATTATAACAAAACTGTTCCATGGGTTTAGTGTCATAAAAAACATGGAAACCTAAAAAATTGGTTCATAAAACATCTTCAACTTCTCCATCTTATTTCTATATAACTAGAACCATTTTATACATGTCATGTTTAAGAATTTTAGTCATATCCTATGGAAAGAAATATAATAAAATGGTTATCATAGATTCACCTTAAGGGGAAACAAGAGAGATATCAACCATAGCATAAGTGTAAGGGAACCAGAACATGGACATATCATTTTGAAAATTATACCCCACATATCAAATATCAAAATCTTGAATTATATAACAAATTATATATTTTCGTACGACATGTATAATAAAATAATCAAAGAAAATAATCCCTAAGCTAATAATATTTACATTAAACATGGAACTATGGAATACATATAAACTTATAACATTGGGACCATGTATAAATAGAAATAATTTCACTCATTATGTATAGGACATAAAACCAAGCCCTTCAAAAAACTTATAGAAACGAAACTTGTTCCTTGCATAATCTTTGGACATGAAATCCAGGTCCACAAATAAACTTATGGACAAGAAAACTTGGTTAATGCATAAACTTATGGACATGAAAACCATGTCCATGCATAAAATTGTGAGGATGAAATTAGGTTCACACATAACATATTTACCACATGATATTTCCATCATTACCCAATGCATTTGAGGGAGATATAGGTCCCAAAATTCACACAATGTAAATAATAAAATGTATTCCACAAGAAAATAAATCATTGATTACATTAAATCCCATGTAAATAAATGTGTGTCATAAACATTTTATCATAACATAACTCATGTAAAAGATGTGTGATTCATAAAAATCATGCCATCATAAACATAAACCTATAATAAAAAAATGAGGATAGAATCATTGAATAATATCCCAAGTAAACTATAAGTAACATCAAATAATGTTATCATATATAGAAGAAATTTCAACATATCACTTGATATAATTTATGAGAAAAATATCCTTTCTATTTTCAAAATATTTTCTTTTACAATTCATTTAAATTATAATAGAAAAAAAATTCTTTAAAAATAACCATGTAATCATGTAAAGTATGCTTCAAGGCATTATAGCTTCATGATGGATGGAAAATATTCTTATTCTGTTTAAGTTAAAAAAAATATTGCTTCTGTATTTTTATTGGAAAATCAATAAAGAAACTCACATAGAAAAATGAGAAAAAAATAATCATTTAAAACCATTTTGTAAAAATTAGAACACGAGAAAAAATTCCTTTAAATAATCAAAGTGAATACAAAAACTATTTTTGGTAAAGAAATTATAAGAAAACATGTACATGGAAGAAAAATATAGTTTTAAAAGAGACATTAAAAATATAATTTATTAAAATAATAAACCGTATAAATATCATATCATTGAATTGGTTATTAATAAAACTAATTAATTTTGTGTATTCATTTTAAATCCACATAAAATTAGTGGAAGTGAAACATAATATAATAATATTTCATCTCAGAAATAATATTATAAAAACATAATCAATAAAGTGGAAGGTTAACAAAACAAATGGAAATTAACTTAATAATTCCCTTACCACTATATAGTCATTCGAATCATATGCCCCATAAATGTAATAATTATCTGATGAAACATCTAATAACATTAATATAATGTGATTAATGATATTATATATCAAAGGGACATACATACACTACACATAAGAAATATGTGGGGAATAAAAAATATATAACCTATAAGAAAAAAGTTATATGAGAAACCTTTATCTCTTAATTCCCTTTAGTTTTTCATACCTTGACTTCCTCTTGAATATCACATACTTTAAGGACCCCTTTATAACCTTGGATTTGATATTTTGGTGATAGAAACAACACTTTTACGAGGGAAGAGTGGAGAGGAGAGGTTTATTTAGATATTTTATGATTTCAAGGATTGTGAGGAGAAAAGGGGGTAGTGAGGATTGGTATTTGTACTTGAAGATGGGTGGTTTTATGTGATTAAATAATGATGATTTAATACTTAAAGACAACCAAATTGAGGTGGAATTAATCCCAAATAAAATATATTGGTAATTAATATTTTAATTTCTTGTTAGTTTCTATAGATACATAATCCACTCATTTAGAGTAGTAGTTTTTAGGTATCTTGTGCTTTTACCTATTAACATTAACCTGTTTTATTATTTTACCTATACTCCAGTAAACCTTTTTTACCATATTAGTTTTTCCTCTAAAAATGAAACTGACCTTAAAACATAATTTTAAACATTACCTTTAGAATTTGGAATACATTTTACTAAATTAAATTTCACATAATTGAAAATTTCTATTTAAAATTAATCATGTAGATGGGATGAGCAAGTGGGGAATTAAAGTGAAAGTTTTCTAAAGTTATAAATGTTTTTATATAAAAATTCAACATGTAAATTATTCCAACAAAAAAAATTGGAATAAAAGATGTATAATATATCTAATGATACTTTAAAATTATTTTAAAATACAATTTTTCAATATAAATTATTTAGTTGAAAATTCAGTTTTCAATTAAAATAAAGTATTTTCCACTATTCATCCAAAAAAGATGCTTATCAGAAAAATACAAAAATATCACCCTAAGATAATTTTGATTTTAATCTTTCAAAAATAAATTTAATTTCCCAAAAAAATTTATAAAAATGTTAATATTTAGTGTTGAAACAAGTGTGGCATCAAAAGGCGACAAAACTGACTTTAGAAATATATATCTTTTCAAAAGTATAATTGGATTAATTTTTATATCATGTCTTCAAAACACATAGTAATAGTTTTAAATACTATTTTTAATTTATTATATATCATTAATATAATCCATAAAAAAATGTTTATTTTAATTTTTTTTAAATACTTATGCATATTTAAATTGTTTTTCACGAAAATATTTCATTTTTATAGTTAATTGGTAACCAAATAATTCATTATATATACATTTTTAAACCATATTTTCATAATTCTGTTAATCAGCCTCATACCTATAATTCTAACAGTTGATTTATAATGGTGACAATTAAATAATAATATTTAGTTATTTATTTAAGCTTGAGGTGGAGTATCATGTACGCTATTGAACATAGTGTTTCCTTCATAAAATCATAGGATGTTACACTAAGTCTCTCCTCTAGTAGGTTGTGGATTGGATAAAAGCACTATGTGTGTAAAAATACTAACAAATTGTAGCCATTAACCTCTAAGAGAAATATTTAGAAGATAAAGATCATATAGATACACCAATAAATTCGTTCACGTAATGATAAAGCGATCCCCAGTGCAATACATAAAATGTCATACAAAAATGATACAACTAAAAAGGGAAATTTAAAGTACCAAAAATTTAAACTTGATAGTAACCACGAAGCCCAATCATCTCTTGAAATCCATGATCTATTAATATCTAATACAATCTGCAACCTCCTCCTACTTACCTAAAAGAAGTTTATATATAGGTAGGGTTAATATAACAATATACTCAGTAGGATACTTCTTAGAGACTCTCGCATAAAAGATAATGAAATAAAACTAAATCCCTATGAATAATAAGTAAAACTAACTCATCACCTAAACATTAAAACAATGTTCCTTTCCTCACAATGTATATCTATCACCAAGTAAGTCATAAAAGAGATTATATATTACAATAATAAAATTCCAATGGTACCCCACTATTTTTTCCTCATTGGGTTGTCACTCTACCCCAATATTGTATGTCTTGAGCCATCTCTCCCTTAAAGAATCCATCCTAAATACACCTTTGATATGTATTACTACATTTATCTCGTGCATCACATCATCTCCTAATCCAACGCCACATCACCTATAATAACAAATTAGTTTCTAGGATCCACCACATCTCTAATTAAATATATCATAAATCGGTTATTATTCCTCAATCCATCATATTCCATTCACTGCCTAATGTAACTTGAGCCATGAAGGACCATAAACATTATACCTATAATAAAAACAAGGATACTATATCTGTAGATACATGTTTTTTAAAAAATCACAAGCCATTATAGTCATACACACACATATCTGGTGAACAAACCACCATGAATAACATCACATGAAACTAATAATACGATAGAGTAGGGCTATATATGGTAGTCATGTATCCATCCACACTTCCCCAATATTGGAGAAAACACCCTCTCGTTGTCCACTAGGTGTTAATCACCCTACCAACATGGGTGGGGTATCGTATGAAATCACAAAACATATACAATATAATATAGTTAACAACCAAACTATGGGAATGACCTAGTCCATATATCAACTTTTGCTATAATCACTCGGACACTCAACTTCCATTGCTAGGGACTATATATCATATATGAAAAAAATAATTCTAGGAGAGATCTTAAATTAATTATTAATTTTTAAATACACAAATTTATATTTATTCAAACATTAAACTTTAATTTTCATTAAATTGTTTACATTTCATTGACCATAAAAGACAAATCCATTCCCTCAAGGCATAATCAAACTGATTCCAAGGTTTCTAAATATAATCATTATCATTTTTTTCTAGAAAGACCAACCCCATGGGTTAAAATAATTTATCAATCATTAACTTTACCATTCTAAAATTCTAGGTACTCATAGAAAAATACGTTGTTATCCTCAATAAATTCATAACCAAGCACAAATTGATACCATAATGAGTGGGGAATGGAAGGTATATTAAATAAGAAACATAGACATATGACCTATAAAAAGATTCACTGATAATAATAATTCATGGTTTTTTCACATAAATGGGTAAACCCATTTTTAAAATGTTCTATCACATCAGTTACATCATCAACACTCTCATGCATATCCACATGCATCCCACCATCATAAGAATCAACTACAAACACAGTATCTAGGACTCCCCCCATACATCTCATAATTCATACTAGGATCACATCACATCACATGGAAAAGATCACATCTAAATAACATCACGAGGTAGCAAGAAACAAACATAGTTACCATAGAAAACTAAGGCCTAAAACAAGGCATTTAGCATTTACATAAAAGGGCCCAATCATCCCGAAACACGTGTAATTTTTACATTGCAAAAAGAATAGACCCACTTAGCCCCAAACATTTATCTTTATCAAAAAACAATTTTTTAATCCATTTTGAATTATTATATTCTTTATAAAAAGTTCTAATAATGGGAAACCATCATATATATCAAGTTGTCATTTTTTTAACATGCTTCCAAGAACATATTCCAGTTTTAACAAACCTTAAATAGAACACTTCTCATTTAAATTTATTTAATTATATTATCCAAAAAAATAATTATAGATTCATGTTCTTTAGGAAATCTTTCAACGAATGAATGAGCATACTTTAACAATTTAACATGTATTTAGCATCTATTTCATTTCCATTAAATTTATAAGAATAGTGGATCTATTAAACATGTACCTTTAATTATATATCCAACCAATTAATTTTGCATTTACTTTATTTTCCAATTTCATAAAATTCATCATGTTAAACAAATATAAACAACATGACGCACAGAGTTTTAACACCCCAAGCTTCTACGGTACGCTTCTCTTTGAATAATTTGATAGCATGTGTTGTACGCAACACCGAGTTCTAACACACCATAACCATTCAAACTAGCCCTTATGAATAGTAATACCTACTTTTTGAAATTATATATATATTATATTTCAAAATGAATCTCATTTTTGGATTTGGAATATCGAATTTATCCTAGGGTGAAATTTTGGAACTTTTCGGATAACACTAATATTTTGATTAATAGTGAAAAATACTAAATTTTAATTAAAAACAAGTTTTTTAATCAAAATAATTAATAGTGATAAATTATGAATTTGAGTGGTTTTAAAGTATATTTATAATATATTTTTACCATTTAATAAAATTTTGTTCATTGGACAGAATTTGACAATTAAACCGGATATAAACAAGTGTCAATCTTTTTATAGTTATTATCTCTTAAAAACACGCTTTTTGTTTTAACAACGGGAATTAATTTTAAATTAATTTCTGAAACTTCTATGTTTTGAATTTGGAAAAATGGATTCCATAATTGGAATCAGGATGTTCATATTGTGTGATTAGGTAACTTTTATTTTTAGACATTTTGAATAATTACTGCGGTAAATATTTTATTTACCATGGTTAAAGGGTAAATCCAGTAAATAAGGGTTAAAAAATAATATTATAATAATACTAAATTACCTTAAAACGTGTCCTAGTTTTATTGGATGATACATGTTCGACCATAGGCATCTTTGGGTCGATTTTGGTACCACATGGAGCCACTTGTAGGTGATAGAGACACTTTATTTTAATTAAGTTAAAATAAGTACAAAAATGACACAAGCATATATCTTTTAGAAAAACAATTTTTACATAGGGTTATATATGTTTGATATTCGAATATAAAACTTAATTAGAAATATAAAAATATTTACTACATAATTATATTTTATTTATAATTTTTAGAGATTATATAATTTAATTTATTTATGACACAATGATGATGCAGTAATTACCATAATAGTGAAAATTTAAAATAATTGATATTATAAATAACCAAATAAATATAATTTGAGACTTTTAATGAATTAAAATAATTTTATAAAATAATATGACATATTAGGATTGATTTAATTAACGTTTTTTGAAGTAATCATTCTGTTATGAGTTTCACAAAAATCAACTATTGAATAGTGTCAAAATTGACATAAAAGAGTTTTTAAAACAAATATTATATTATTAATTGATATTAAATTCCTAAAAATCTAATGTTCGGCCAAGATACTTATATCCTGATAGTTGTATCATTAATGGACCACTTTGGGGTCTCTTGGATGTATATAGTAAGTTCATTAACTATATAATATAAAAATACAAAGTGACATGGTAAATGTCAAACTAATTAACTAAGAGTTAATACTTAATGATAAGGTTAATATAGTAACCCAAAACTGTCTAAATTCTATTGGTTGAATGTTTTTAGGCCCATACCCACCTTAACATTTCAATAATCCACTTTTGAGCCATTATAAACTGAATATGAATTTATTATAAACTAATATTTCTAGCTTTTCCAAAGGTGCCCCTCACCCCTCTTATAAAAGGGAACTCCTCCTTATCATTTTTTCACACCTTCAATGCCATTTGGTTCAGTCAAACTCTGTCCAAATACTCTTCCAACTTCCCTAACTACAACCTAGAGGCATTATTTTGATCAGAAATCCAACCTAAGGAGCCCTTTTGATCAAATCAAAAGGAAGAACCCGAAGAATACGTAATGATTTCACCACCCTTTTCCAAGTTCCTTTCTTCTTCCACTTCATCCTCTTTTGTTATTACCATTCTAAAATAATAACTCCAGTATCATATATATACTGTGATCTTATTATAAATATGGTACAACCATATTCAGTATTCTATCCACCCTTTGAATAACATGTCACCATACGTGCGTACGTACGGCTTACCGTCTCCACGTCGTGGTGTAATTGTTATTCAATATATTATTATTTGGATGGGTATAATAATGATGTGTAACTCATGTAAATAATAAATATAACATGTTAATGATTCTGTATATATTATATAACATCCATTTATATATTATTTTAATATCAAAAGAAAGTTATTGTCGCTCGTGCGTACGTACGGACTACCGTCTCCACGAACGCGATGAGATTCATTCTCCATCGTATCCATTCAAGTATAATTATCATTTGATGATTTAAAAATAATGTTTAAGGACATGATATCATTCTGTATATGAATAAGATACAACCTATCCATAACAAACACGGCTTATGTAACAAAACATATAAAATAAAATGAGTAAGTTAACACCCGAAACGACGATAATTCTAAGATATTATTAACAAATCAATGTTAAAAGATCATATATGATATCATATTTATATATATGATTCTTGTATAATTTAATAACAATTATTTCACCATTATACTGGAGTTTAACCTACCCTCAACCAAGGAAAAGTGCAAGGTAAGGGTTATTTCACAATCTCTTCATTATCCGAGGTTGTTTATACGTAATAATCTACTGGGATCTCTTTACCATCCACATCCATGTTTCTTAAAAATGTATTCCAAAACATTTTCACTATTTAAAAGAATATGGGATAAAGTCATTTATACCCTTGTTTTACTTTTTATAAGATTTTTATAAAGGAATCTTTCCGTCGTTTTCTAAACAAGGTGCTTTTTACCTTTTCGACAGAATTAAGGTAAGAATGTTTTTTTAACTTATACGGCGGGTGCGGTTATTTTCTGCCGTTATAAAATCGTCAAAGATTCCCTTACAATCTTATAAGAATATTTTCAAAGAAAAATGTTTTATTTTATAAATATATGACTCTTAAATGATTTCAAAAATAGAAAGAGATATTTCTCTAAAAAGAGTTTTGATTTCATCTATGTCAACATCCTTTGATGGATTTTACACTTATTTGAAGTTGATTTATTATGATACAAAACATCTATATTGTATTGAATGTTTTGTGATATGTTTGACTATGGATGTGTTATTTTTATTCCGTTCATGGTTTATAGTGAAAGTATTGACATTTCATATGATAGTTTTAATACGAATGGTTATGTTATGTTTAAACCTTTTCATATGGGAATGCATTGGACTTAATATGTGACGGGTGGAGCCCGCTATAGCTCCTCGATGCATCGGTAGGTCTCATGAGACAAACTAGTTTCTTGGAACAAGGCCTTGGCAAAATCTTATTTGTAGTCTTGGCACGAGGCCTTTGCTATGTGGTTATGATAGTCTGGCATTATGCATTCCATCATTATGAAAGTGGTAATTGATATTGCATGTGACTATTCGATTAGTAGAATATCCATGTGAATAAGTAAATGGCATTATTTCATTTTACTTTTGCCATACTATGATGAAGTTCAAGTTTAAAAGGCTTTTGTTTTAGTTATACAATGCCCTAAATGTTTATTCTTATTTATGAAAGTTTCTGCTATATTGTTATCCTTACTGGGCATTTGAGCTCACCCCTTTTCTATGTTTTATTTTTCCCAGGGTATGAAGAAGTAAATTATGAATGACCTGAAGGGATAGTATGTGAAGATATGAGTGTGGAATATGAAGAAAATATTTTGTTGTAGTTTTCATTTTTATGATGTAATTTAATACTTATGAATATATCTAGTGTTTCCAAGGCTACTAAACCAATCGGTCTTTCGAGATTTGATCTTTCTTGTGATCATGCCAATGTTATGTAATATTGCACCGACTCTAGGTAACTAGGGTCAAGGGGTTACAGTTGGTATCAGAGGAAGTTTAGTACAAACCTTGTAAGCTATATTTAGATAAACTCTGATTAGAGAACATAGCCCTAAGATAGACTTTGAGGATTAGTATAGAAGAACTTCCTAGAATTTTGGTATTGTAGATATTTTGTGAGTTTTCCGAGCAATACATCTATGTCTGGATACAAGCAGGTAGAGGCGGCTCTGGAAAAGATGTACATAAGGGTAAAACCAGAAAACACCGCTTTGAGCTAGACTCGAACGGGAACTGGTGCACGGCAACGGGCCTTGCTGCACTCTTGGTTACGACACTCCTGGAGGATATGCTTAGTATAACTCTCATTTTATTTATAAATCATTATGAAGGGTTTATGAGTATATACTTCCTCAAAGAAAACATTCTTATGATTATGGATTATATCCATAAATAGTTCAATTTATGTTAAGTGTTTTATAAGTATGGGATTATGTATTTTGATTTATAAATTGATCTAGTTTATGCCATTGTTTAGAAATGGTGCCTAGTGGAAGAAATGGAAACCGTATCAATGCACGCACTTCATGTAGGGATTTCCCTCCTTATCAAGATAATTATAGTGGAGCTGGTGATACAACTAGTGCCGATCAGATAATCACCGTACTGGGACAAATCACTCAAGTTATGAATAATAACATTACCCGTATGGAGCACCCGGATCCACAGCCTAGAAGATCAATGTTAGATCGATTAATGAGGAAAAAACCACCAACGTTAAATGGGAGTACAAATCCCTTAGTAGCTGATCAATGGATATTTTCCCTAGAGAAAATATTTCAGGCTTTGGGAGTAGTGAAAGGGAAAAAGTTATCATGGCAGTTTACCACCTCACTAAAGATGTTGATAAATGGTGTTCATTGATTCAAAACACGAAGGAAGATGATGAATTATCAAATATAGAATGGATGGAGTTCAAAGATCTGTTTATAGAAAAATAATTTCCTTGCGACCATCGAGCAGATATGGAAAGATAATTTCTGAGTCTGAGACAGAAGGAGGATGAGAATTTCGCAAAGAATGAGGCTAACTTTAAAAGGTTAGAAAGGTATGCTAGAGATTATATACATAACTCAAGAAGTAAGATTGATCGTTTCATTGATGGTTTAAAACCATTTCTCCATCGAGCATTAGTCTCATAATCCTTCTCGTCGTACGAAGACATTGTCTCATGTGCTATCAAGACCGAAAAGGAATTATCTAAGTCTTATGACTTTAAAGAAAAAAAAGAGAAGAAGAGACCTTCTGATCAATCTGGGAATGGAAATAAGGGGAAGAAGGGAAAGGTTGAATATCCATCCTGTGGTAAATGTGGGAAGAAACACTACGGTACTTTCTTGAAGGGAACGAGAGTCTGTTATAAGTGTGGTGAAAAAGTCCCCCAAGCTCGTGATTGCAAGGGGAAGAAGGAAGCCACCAACGTTCAATGCTACAATTGCAGGGAGATGGGGCATTATGAAAATGAATGTCCTAAGCGTCAGGATAACTTACCTCAGAAAAGGCCAAGGGATCAATGTCAATCTTATGCTACCACTACTGCTAAGGTAGAATCTCCGAAAGACATGGTGGAAGGTAATTTAATGGTTTCCTCAAGTTTAGAAAATGCATTATTTGATTCTGGATCATCGCATTGTTTCATATCTTCCCAGTTTTCTAAGAAAATTAGATATTTCCAATTTGATTTAACAAGGAAGTTGTCAGTTAAAACTCCTAAGGGAAATATCATTGCAACAAAGTTTTGTGAATCAGTCCCCATTAGAGCACATAAATGTTCATTATCTACTGATCTCATCGTCATACTTATGACTGAGTTCGATATAATCCTCGGTATGAACTGGATTTAGGACTATGATGTGAAGATTTATTGTAAGAAGAAAGAGGTTATGATTTTTGATGATGATGATAAGGAACACCTTATCTTTAGAGCAGAATCGTCACCACCTAATTCTTATCTAGATCCATTCCCAGTAGCTCAACTAAATTCAATTATTGGGGAGGAAAAGAATGAAATAATTGTGGGTAAGGAAAGGAATGTTCAAATAGAGGATGTACCTGTTGTGAAAGAATTTGTAGATGTATATCCGGAAGATTTACCTGGACATCCTCCAGAACGAGAAGTTGAGTTTTCCATTGATTTAGTTCCTGGATCAAGGCCTATATCGAAGACCCCTTATAGAATGGCCACTGTAGAATTAGTTGAACTAAAGAAACAACTAGAGGAATTGAGTAATAAGGGATTTATTCACCCAAGTGTTTCTCCATGGGGAGACCCTATTCTTTTTGTTAAAAAGAATGATGGATCTATGAGGTTATGTATCGACTATAGGGAGATCAATGCAATAACAATAAAGATCAAGTATCCCCTACCTCGAATTGATGATTTATTTGACCAAATGCATGGAGCTCAATACTTTTCAAAGATTGACCTTCGATCTGGATACCATCAGTTGTCTGTGAAGAAGGAAGACATTCCGAAGACAGCAGTTCAAACCAGGTACGGGCATTACGAGTTTACTGTAATGCCTTTTGGATTGACTAATTCACCCTCTGTATTCATGGATCTGATGAATAGAGTTTTCAAGGAGTATCTCGATGAATTTTTTGTGGCATTTATTGATGACATCTTGGTATACTCCAAATGCTACGAAGATCATGAAAATCACTTGCACGTTATCCTGAAGACTATGAGAAGACATGAATTATATTGGATGTTTAGAAAGTGTGAATTCTGACTTCAGGAGATTTCTTTTCTTGGTCATATTTTCTCTAAAGATGGAATCTCTGTTGATCCTTCTAAGACCAAGGCAATCCAAGAATGGCTAGCACCTACGAGTATAACTGAGGTACGTATTTTTATTGGTTTAGAAGGTTATTATCGACGTTTCATCCAGAATTTTGCTCGATTGGCTAACCCATTAACGAAGCTCACACATAAAGGGGTTAAATTTGTTTGGAAAAAAGAGTGTGAAGAATGTTTCGAAGAACTGAAGAGACGATTATTCAATGCTCTTATATTGACTCTACCATCGGGAATGATGGGTTCGTTATTTATAGTAATGCATCGAAGAAATGACTTGGTTGTGTCCTTATGCAGAATGATAGAGTTATTGCCTATGCATCATGATAGTTGAAAATTCATGAACAAAACTATCCTACTCATGATCTCGAGTTAGAATATGTGATATTTGCTTTGAAGATATGGAGGCACTACCTCTATGGTGAAAATGTGAGATTTATACTGAACACAAGAGTTTGAAGTATATTTTCTCACAAAAAGAACTCAACATGAGGCAAAGGAGATGACTTGAATTAATCAAGGATTATGATTTCACGATACACCACCACTCGGGGAAGGAAAACAGGGTGGTAGATGCTTTGAGCAGAAAAGGCCATGGAGTTTTGAACAATATGAGAATTGAAAGGGATCCAATTTTCATGTATCTAGTAAAGATGGACATGGGAATAACCAGGGAAGGCGAAACATCAATTATTTTTCAAATTTTTTCCAAACCATATTTACTAGAAATTATTAAGAGTTCTCAGACCGATGATGAAGAATTTCAAAAGAAGATTAAAGCTGTGAATGATGGGAGATTGAGAGACTTTGTGTATGAAGATGGAATTTTGAAATTCGGGAAGAGAGTTTGGGTTCCCGATATACCTGATCTAAAAAGGGAATTTCTGGATGATTCTCATAGTTCCAATTTCTCTATACATCCTCAGAGCACCAAAATGTATAGAGATTTGAAGGAACATTTTTGGTGGGACAACATGAAGAGGGATATTTCTGATTTTGTGTCAAGATGTGTGGTTTGTCAACAAGTGAAAGATGGAAGGCAACACCCTGGAGGAGTCATGCAACCTCTTCCCATACCGGAGTGGAAATGGGACAATATTATGATGGACTTTGTCATGGGACTACCAAAGACTCCTAGAAGGAAAGATGAAATATGGGTTATTGTTGATCGTCTTACTAAGTCAGCACATTTTATTGCTATAAGAGAAGATCTACCCATGAAATGTCTAGAAAGACTATATATTAATGAAGTTTTGAGACTTCATGGAGTACCCCTATCGATTGTTTCTGATCGTGATCCCCATTTTACTTCAAGATTCTGGAAAAGTCTTCAGAAATCCCTGGATACTGAACTTCATTTGCGCACTGCTTACCACCCTCAGACAGACGGACAATCAGAATGGACTATTCAAACCTTATAAGACATGTTGAGATCTTGCTCACTTGACTTTCAGGGTATGTGGGATCAATATTTACCTCTGGTAGAATTTTCCTATACCAATAGCTTCCATTCGAGTATTCAGATGGCACAATATGAAGAGTTATATGGAAAGAGATGTCGTACACCAACCTATTGGGATGACGTTGGTGAAAGAAAACTTGTAGGCCCAAAATTGGTGGAGGAAATGATGGAAAAGATGAAGGTAATCCAAAATCACATCAAAGCAGCTCAAAGTAGGCAGAAGAGCTATGCCAATAATCGAAGGAAGGATTTGTAATTTCAAGTCGGTGATCATTTTTTAAAGAAGTTATCTCCATGGAAAGGAGTCATACGTTTTGGTAAGAAAGGTAAATTGAGTCCTAGGTACATCGGACCTTTTGAAATTCTAGAACAAATTGGGGTTGTAGCTTACCGATTGGAAATGCCGCCAAGTCTCTCCAAAGTTCAGGATGTGTTCCATGTATCTCTATTGAGGAAAAACATGCCTGACCCAATGCATGTACTCACCTATGATGAATTAGAACTGGAACCCGATCTTTCTTATTGCGAAGATCCCATCAGGATTCTTGATACGAGAGAACAAGTACTGAGAAACCGGACGACACGTCTAGTAAAAGTTTTGTGGAGAACCATAAGATGGAAGATTCAACATGGGATCCCGAGGAACTTATGATGAAGAACCACCCGAGTATTTTCATGCGATAATAGTCTAGAAATTTTGAGGACGAAATTATTTGAAAGATGGAAGAATGTAACACCCCAAGCTTCTACGGTACACTTCTCATTGAATAATGTGATAGAGTGTGTTGTACACAACATCGAGTTCTAACACAACATAACCAATCAAACTAGCCGTTATGAATAGTAATACCTACTTTTTGAAATTATATATATTTTATATTTCAAAATGGACTTCATTTTTGGATTCGGAATATCGAATTTAGCCTTGGGTGAAATTTTGGAACTTTTCATATAACACTTATATTTTGATGAATAGTGAAAATTACTTAATTTTAATTAAAAACAACTTTTTTAATAAAAAATATTAATAGTGATAAATTATGCATTTGAGTGGTTTTAAAGTATATTTAGAATATATTTTTACCATTTAATAAAATTTTGGTCATTGGACATAATTTTACAATTAAACCGAACATAAACAGGTGTCAATCTTTTGATAGTTATTATCTCTTAAAACCAGGCTTTTTGTTTTAACGGGATTTAATTTTAAATTAATTTCTGACACTTCTGTGTTTTGAATTTGGAAAAAATGATTCCATACTTGGAATCAGTATGTTCATATTGTGTGAATAGGTAACTTTTATTTTTATACATTTTGAATAATTACTGCGGTAAAGATTTTATTTACCATGGTTAAAGGGTAAATCCGGTAAATAAGGGTTAAAAATAATATTATAATAATACTAAATTACCCTAAAACGTGTCCTATACTTATTTGTTGATACATGTTCGACCATATGATTCTTTGGGTCGATTTTCGGACCCCATGGAGCCACTTGTTGGTGATAGGGACACTTTATTTTAATTAAGTTAAAATAAGTACAAAAATGTCACAAGCACATATCTTTTAGAAAAACAATTTTTTACATAGGGTTATATATGTTGGATTTAAACTATAAATATTAATTATAAAGATAAAATTATTTCCTACATAATGATATTTTATTTATAATTTTTAGAGATTACATAATTTAATTTATTTATGACACAATAATGATGAGAAATTACCATAATAGTGAAAATTTAAATTAATTGATATTATAAATAGACAAATAAATATAATTTGAGACTTTTAATGAATTAAACTAATTTTATACGATAATATGACATATTAGGATTGATTTAATTAACTTTTTTCGAAGTAATAATTCTGTTATAAGTTTCACAAAAATCAGCTATTGAATAGTGTCAAAATTGACATAAAAGAGTTTTTAAAACAAATATTATATTATTAATTGATATTAAATTCCTAAAAATCTAAGTTTCGGAAAAGATACTTATATCCTGATATTTGTATCATTAATGGACCACTTGGGGGGTCTCTTGGATGTATATAGTAAGTTTATTAACTATATAATATTAAAATACAAAGTGACATGGTAAATATCAAACTAATTAACTAAGAGTTAATACTTAATGATAAGGTTAATATAGTAACCCAAACCTGTCTATATTCTATTGGTTTAATGGTTTTCGACCCATACCCACCTAAAAATTTAAATAATCCACTTTGGAGCCATTAGAAACCGAATATGAATTTATTATAAACCAATATTTCTAGATTTTCCAAAGGTGCCCCTCACCCCTCTTATAAAAGGGCACTCCTCCTTCCCATTTCTTCACACCTTCAAAGCCTTTTGGATCGGCCAAAATCTGCCCAAATACACTCCCAACTTCCCTCAATACAGCCTAGAGGCCTTAGTTTGATCCGAAAGCCATCCTAAAGAGCCCTTTTGATCAAATCAAAAGGAAGAACCCGAAGAAGAGGTAATGATTTCACCACCCTTTTCCAAGTTCCTTTCTTCTTCCACTTCTTCTTCCTTTGTTATTACCATTATAAAATAATAAATACAGTATCATATATATACTATGATGTTATTATAAATATGGTACAACCTTATTCAATATTATATCCACCATTTGAATAACATGTCACCATACGTGCGTACGTATGGCTTACCGTCTCCACGTCGTGGTGTAATTGTTATTCAATATATTATTATTTGGATGGGTATAATAATGATGTGTAACTCATGTAAATAATAAATATAACATGCTAATGATTCTGTATATATAATATATCATCCATTTATATATTATTTTAATATCAGAAGAATGATATTGTCGCTCGTGCGTACGTACGGACTACCGTCTCCACGAACGCGATGAGATTCATTCTCCATTGTATCCATTCAAGTATAATTATCATGTGACGATTTAAAAATAATGTTTAAGGACTTGATATAATTCTGTATATGTATAAGATACAACCTATCCATAACAAACACGTCTTATGTTACAAAACATATAACAGAAAACGAGTAAGTTAGCACCTGAAACAACGATAATTCTAAGATATTATTAACAAATCAATGTTAAAAGATCATATATGATATCATATTAATATATATGATTCTTTTATAATTTAATAATAATTATTTCACCATTATACAAGAGGTTGACCTACCCTAAACCAAGGAAAAGTGCAAGGTAAGGGTTATTTCACAATCTCTACATTATCTGAGGTTGTTTATACGTAATAATCTACTGAGATCTCTTTATCATCCACATCCATGTTTCTTAAAAATGTATTTCAAAACATTTTTACTATTTAAAAGAATATGGGTTAAAGTCATTTATACACTTTTTTGACTTTTTATAAGATTTTTATAAAGGAATCTTTCTGTCGTTTTCCAAACAAAATGCTTTTAACCTTTTCGACAGAATTAAGGTAAGAATGTTTTTTTAACTTGTACGGCGGGTGCGGTTATTTTTCGCCGTTATAAAATCGTCGAAGCTTCCCTTGCAATCTTATAAGAATATTTTCAAAGAAAAATGTTTTATTTTATAAATATATGACTCTTAAATGATTTCAAAAATAAAAAGAGATATTTCTCTAAAAAGAGTTTTGATTTCATCTTTGTCAACATCCTTTGATGGATATTATGCTTATTTGAAGTTGATTTATTATGATACAAAACTTCTATATTGTATTTAAGGTTTTGTGATATGTTTGACTGTGGATGTGCTATTTTTATACCGTTCATAGTTTATGGTGAAAGTATTGACATTTCGTATGCTAGTTTTAACACAAATGTTTATGTTAAGTTTAAACCTTTTCATATGGGAATGCATTGGACTTAATATGTGATGGGTGGAGCCCGCTATAGCTCCTCGATGTATCGGTAGGTCTCATGAGAAAAACTAGTGTCTTGGCACAAGGCCTTGGCAAAATCTTATTTGTAGTCTTGGCACGAGGCCTTGGCTATGTGGTTATGATAGTCTGGCATTATGCATTCCATCATTATGAAAGTGGTTATTGATATTGCATGTGATTATTCGATTAGTAGAATATCCATGTGAATAAGTAAATGGCATTATTTCATTTTACTTTTTCCATACTATGTTGAAGTTCAATTTTAAAAGGCTTTTGTTTTAGTTATACTTTACCTTAAATGTATTTTTTTATTTATGAAAGTTTCTGCTATATTGTTATCCTTACTGGGAATTTGAGCTCACCCCTTTTCTATGTTTTATTTTTCCCGGGGTATGAAGAAGTAAATTATTAATGACCTGCAGGGATAGTATGTGGGGATATGAGTGTGGAATATGAAGAAAAGTTGTTGTTGTAGTTATCATTTTTATGATGTAATGTAAGACTTATGAATATATCTTGTGTTTTCAAGGGTACTAAACCAATCGGTCTTTCGAGATTTGATCTTTCTTGTGATCATTCCAATGTTATGTAATAATGCACCGAATCTAGGTAACTGGGGTCGGGGCATTACAAAAGTAGTATAGATACCATACTATCTAGACAAATAATATGCAACCCATTATCATGGTTGAAATAAATAGCTTGTGGCTGTTAAAGTTAAACCAATTATATTATTTAATATTATTTAATATTTATTAAGTTAATTCTATTGGAATCCTAAGAGACAAACCATGGTATATTTATGATTTCATATAAATAATAAAGAATAAAATAATCCCCTACCTCAAACTACAAATGTTCTTGAAATAAAAATGGAACCCTATGGTGGATCTCTAATCACCGCCTCCATAAGAAAACTATGATCTAAAAAGACATAATAACACAAAAAAATAAAAAGGTAAACTCAATTATAATTACAGATATCAAACGCCAAATAATTTCAAGAAGAATAGGAGGGAAAAAAGATCAAATACAGAATAAATCACTATAAAATGAGATGAACATATTCCGGATGACCACAGATTGATCGCTAGAATCTAAGGACTGATTATGATTTAAATATTATACAAATTATTTTAAAACCACTCCATGTTACCTAGTGTTCGTGATAAAGAAGTGGTAGAAAGAGGGGTTCAAATTGAGGTTTAGACATTTATGGGTAAACTAGAAAACTAAAAACCATGTGTCATCCCCTTAGACCATGATATAAAATTTCCTGATATTATGGAAACAACAACGTAGAATAAGGGAAAACACCATAACACCATCAGTCAGATTATTTTTTTGATTTGAAGGGTCACATCCTATAAAAGGGGTTCTTGGGATATGGTGTAGCCATAAGCGCCACACTGTAGAACCCCTTTTCCAAAAATGGGTGATATGGCGCAACCCAATAATCAACTCCTTAGCTAACCTTAAATTCTAAAACCACCTAATACCCATAAATCACAACTTCCTTGCTATAAATTGCATCACTTGAAACTGGGGGAAGGGAATATATCACAGCATGCCTCCAACTCGACACTATTCCTAATAACATAGTAGCCCCAATATCCTCCATCAATCCCACTATGTCTTAACAAGGAACTACTACATTGTATCTAACACCCATATGAAATAACACACCCCTCCATGATAAAACAATTCCATTTTTTGAAGAGGGACACTTTATAGACCCTTGCTTTCATTCAAACACCTTGGAACCACCTTCGGGCACCTCCAAAACCTATAACTCACAAAGGAAATGATGACTAATATCTATTCCATGCATGTACCATAATCTTAATAACATTTAATTATATCAAATATATTGATTTTATTATTTCATTATGGTTATATTATATTTTATGGAGGTAGATGAATAAATAAAATGAAAATTCCCGGTTAAGAGTTCTACATCTTCTTTGAAAAAGCAAATTTAGATTATATCTTAATCCTATTAGGTGGGTATATTTATGAGATAAAAGAATATATATCTGGGGTAGTAAGGTGGGGAATATGTTTGTGTAGTTATGCTGAATTTTCGTACAATAACATTAAATCTATTTAGATGAATATTTAATACATTTCAATAATACATATTTAAGGACCATAAAGGTTTAGTGTCCATAGATACTAAATACACAATATTTTTATCTCCTTAAATATCTCCAACATCTTCCACAAATATATTACCATATGTTACTATTCATAGACAAACCATAGTTAAAACATTTTTTAATGACTTGGATAAAGGAAACATAATAAAGGGTGAGGTAAGATATTCAGAAAGGGTAAACATGGGATAAATAAATCTATGATCATATGAAATAATATTATAATAATATGGGTATGAAATCAAGAACCTAAGATGAATATTTCAGATCCAAACAATCAAATATCAGAAATATGAGTCATAGAAGTAATATTAATTATTTCAAATGTCATGAATCATAAGAGTGAGAAATCATCATAAATAAATTATGAGCAATAATTTCTTGTCATAAATGTGTGGCACTCTCTTAAGAATATAAACCATTTCACATATCAAGGTAAACTACCAAGACTATAAAATAATGAAGTATTGGGACTCAACACCTATTTTCAATAGTGTACAAAGAACAAAAATGTGATTCACATTACAGATCAATCCCATTCACATGTTTCTCATAATGTATCAACCACATAGACTTGTTTCCCGTAATAGATTATGCGCATCGACCTTTTTTCTCATAATAAATTATGCACATCATTGTGTTTCTCGTAGTTATCTCATGAGATATAAAACATTACCCAAAAAATAGTGGTATATATGATTATATTCCAACCCATCATATAATAAAAACCAAATATGTGTGTTCTAAAAGAATATTAAACTTTTATCATGTCATCATATTGTAACCCATGTAAATTAAATGGTTTTCATAAAAAAATTCAATTAATCAATGAATAAACCATAAAAATTAATGGATTTTATAATAATCCCATCATTATAAACATTAACCATCAAGAGAAATAATAATAAAAGTTCCATTCAATAATATACATAGAAAATAATAATTTACATCAAATGATGTTATTATATATGAACAATCCTTTAAAATGATCACTGGAATATTTCTTATGGAAAATACCCTATTCATTTTGAAAACACTTTTTAAAGTACAAATTATTTCAAAACAGTATCGAATAAATTTTATTAGAAATTATCGAGGAAATTTATAAATTGATCTTTAACTTATTGAGAATTCATGATGGTGGGAAATTCTCATCATATAGTATATGTTCAAAGAAAAAAATATCATTTCACACTTTTTTAAAAATTCAACAAGCACCTCACTCAAAAAATGAAAAAAATATTCCTTACAAAACATTTTGTAAAAAATTAAATCATGGATAAAAAAATTAGATTATAAAATCATATAATAACATTAAATTCATTCTTGAAGATATTTTTAGAAAATATGGATATGGAAGAAAAAAAATTAGATCAAAGAGAGAAATAAATATTGTTTTCGTTAATAACATTCTTTCAATATCAGGCATATAGAGAGTGAGGAAAGTTAAATGAACTAATTTATTAATAAAAAATCACCATATGAGTATAAAATTAAATGGATTTATAATATAAGTATCATAAAATTTTCACAAAATAAATTCATGGCTAAACAATCTGATTAAAAATATGATTGAAACATGAAGGTGTAGTTTATCAGCGCTTTTTTCACACTGATAAAAGCACGATTTATTAGCGCTTATTTAGTGCTAATAAATGCCCTCTCTACTACTATAAAAAAAATCTGCAGTAGCACACCTGAACACCTGCGATAAAAATCAGAATATCAATAAGCTAATTAAAGCAAGTATACCCATACAAAATTAACTCATAAATCATTAGCTAATTATACCAAGTATACCCATACAAAAAGTATACCCGTACACCATTAACACATAATTTATATGTTAATTAAGTACATAAAGAATTCAATTCATAATTCAGTTGGTTGGGGGCTGTTCAAGGGTTTGGGTGGCTGTCCAAGGGGGGTAGGGGGTCTCTAGGGGGCTTTCCAGGGGTGTGGGTTGGTGTCCAAGGTGTCGGGGGGATTTACAGGGGGGTGTCCAGAGGGGTGGGGGTGTCTAGGGGTGGATTGGTGTCCAGGGGGTGGAGGCGGTCCAGGGGTGGATTGGTGTTTGGGGGGGCTTTCCAGGTGGTGGGCTGGTGTCCAAGGTGTCAGGGGGTATTTACAGGGGGTGGGGGTGTCCAGAGGGGTGGGGGTTTCCAGGGGTGGATTGGTGTCCAAGGTGGGTGGGCGGTCCAGGGGGTGGATTGGTGTCCGGGGGGCTTTCCAGGGGGGGTGGGCTGGTGTCCAAGGTATTGGGGGGGCTTTACAGGGGGTGGGGGTGTCAGAGGAGTGGGTTCGGATTGGTGTCCAAGGGGGTGGGGGTGGTCCAGGGGTGGATTGGTGTCCGGGGGGCTTTCCAGGGGGTGGGCTGGTGTCCAAGGTGTCAAGGGGCTTTATAGGGGTGGGGGTGTCTAGAGGGGTGGGGGTGTCTGGGGGATGGATTGGTGTCCAGGGGGTGGGGTCCATCCAGGGGGTTGGCGGGGTTGACTCGTACGCATCACCAAGGACCCTTGGATCATTCTTATTAAAGATCAAGGAAATATGACTGCGTTTCATCAGATTTTCATAGGTTAGTTGTTGTTTTCAATTAAAATTGTGTCCATTTTGAATAAAAAAGAGGCCCTTTGAGTCGTAGCGGTCACACCATGCCTCTGATTGAGGCGAGGTTGACTTTTACACATCACAAAGGACCCTTGGATCGTTCTCCTAAAGGATCAACACAATCCAAATGCGTTTGGTCAGATTTTCATATGTCAGTTGTTGTTTTCACATAAAATCGTGTCCATTTTAAACAAAATAGAGACCCTTTGAATGGTACTGGAAACACCATGCCTCGGATTGAGGCGGGGATGTCTTTTACACAACACCAAGGACCCTTGGATCATTCTTATAAAATATCAAGGCAATACTAATGTGTTTGGTAAAATTTTCATCGGTCAGTTGTTGTTTTCACTAAAAATCATGTCCATTTTAAACAATATAGAGACCCTTTGAGTGATAGTGGTCAGACCGTTCCTCGGATTGAGGCAGGGTTGACTCTTACATGTCACAAAAGACCCTTGGATCTTTTCCCTAAAGTATCAACACAATCCTAATGTGTTTGGTCGGATTTCCAATGTTCTGTTGTTGTTTTCACTTAAAATCGTGTCCATTTTAAACAAAAGAGAGACCCATTGAGTGATAGTGGCCACATCGTGCCTTGGATTGAGGCAAGGATGACTCGTACACATCACAAAGGACCCGTGGATTATTCTCCTATAGTATCAACACAATCCGAATGCATTTAGTCAGATTTTTGTTGGCCAGTTGTTGTTTTCACTTAAAATCGTGTCCATTTTAAACAAAAGGGAGACCCTTTTAGTGGTACCGGCCACATCGTGCCTCTAATTGAGGAGGAGATGAATTTTACACATCACCAAGGACCCTTGGTTAATTCTTATAATAGATCGAGGTAATCCGAATGCGTTTGGTCAGATTTTCATAGGTCAGTTGTTGTTTTCAATTAAAATTTTGTTCATTTTAAACAAGAGAGATCCTTTGAGTGATAGTGGTCACACCGTGCCTCTTATTGAGGCGGGTGGACTCTTACACGTCACAAAGGACCCATGGATCGTTTTCCTAAAGGATCAACACAATCCAAATGTGTTTGGTCAAATTTCCATAGGTCAGTTGTTCTTTTCACTTAAAATCGTGTCCATTTTAAACAAAAGAGAGACCCTTTGAGTGGTACCGGCCACACCTTGCATCGGATTGAGGCAAGGATGACACGTACATGTCACCAAGGACAATTGGTTCATTCTTATAAAAGATCAAGGCAATCCAAATGGGTGTGGTCGGATTTTCATAGGCCAGTTGTTGTTTTCAATTAAAATTGTGTCCATTTTAAACAGGAGAGACCCTTTGAGTGATAGCGGTCATACCGTGCCACAGATTGAGGCGAGGTTGACACTTACACATCCCAAAAGACCCGTGGATAATTCTTCTAAAGGATAAACACAATCCGAATGTGTTTTCTTGAATTTCCGTATGTCAGTTGTTGTTTTCACTTAAAATCGTGTCCATTTTAAACAAAATAGAGACCCTTTGAGTGGTACCAGCCACACTGTGCCTTGGGTTGATGCGAGGATGGATTTTACACGTCACCAAGGACCCTTGGATCATTCCTATAATAGATCAAGGCATTCTGAATGCATTTGGTCGGATTTTCATAGGTCAGTTGTTGTTTTCAGCTAAAATCATTTCCATTTTAAACAAAATAGAGACCCTTTGAGTGATAGCAGTCATATCGTGCCTTGGATAGAGGCGGGTTGGACTCTTAAATGTCACAAAGGACCCTTGTATCGATCTCCTAAAGGATAAACACAATCCGAATGCGTTTGGTCGGATTTCTGTAGGGCAGTTTTTGTTTTCACTTAAAATCGTGTCCATTTTAAACAAAAGAGAGACCCTTTGAGTGATAGCGGTCACACCGTGCCTAGGATTGAGGAAGGGTTGACTTTTACACGTCAAAAATGACCTGGGTATTTTTCTCCTAAAGGATCAACATAATATGAATGTGTTTGGTTGGATTTCCATAGGTTAGTTGTTCTTTTCACTTAAAATCATGTCCATTTTAAACTAAAGAGAGACCCTTTGAGTGGTACTAGCCACACTGTGCCTAATGCTGAGGTGGGGATGACTCAAACACATCACCAAGGACCCTTGTATCATTCTCCTAAAAGATTAAAGCAATTCGAATGTGTTTGGTTGGATTTTCATTAGTGAGTTGTTGTTTTCACTTAAATTCTTGTCCATTTTAAACAAAATAGAGATCCTTTGAGTGATAGCGGTAACATTGTGCCTCAGATTGAGGCAGGTTTGACTCTTACATGTCGCAAAGGACTCATGGATTGTTCTCCTAAAGTATCAACACAATCCGAATGTGTTTGGTCAAATTTTGGTAAGTCAATTGTTGTTTTCACTTAAAATCGTGTCTATTTTAAACAAAATAGAGACCCTTTGAGTGGTACCAGCCTCACCGTGCCTCATATTGAGAAGGGGATAACTCGAACACGTCTCCAAGGACCCTTGGATCATTCTTATAAAATATCAATTCAATCCGAATGTGTTTGGTTAGATTATCGTATGTCAGTTGTTGTTTTCAATTAAAATTGTGTCCATTTTAAACAAGAGAGATCCTTTGAGTGATAGCGGTCACACTGTGCCTTGTATTGAGACGAGGTTTACTCTTACATGTCAAAAAGGACCCTTGGATCATTATCCTAAAGGATTAACACAATCCAAATGCGTTTGTTCAAATTTCCGTAGGTCAGTTGTTGTTTTCACTTAAAATCATGTCCATTTTAAACAAAAGAGATACCCTTTGAGTGGTACCGTCCGCACCGTGCCTCAGATTTTGATGGGGATGACTCTTACACATCATCAAGGACCCTTGGATTGTTATTATAAATGTTCAAGGCAATCCAAATGCATTGGTCAGATTTTCAAAAGTCATTTGTTGTTTTCAATTAAAATTGTGTCCATTTTAAACAAGAGATACCCTTTAAGTGATAGCGGCCACACTGTACCTCAGATTGAGGAGGGGTTGACTCTTACACGTCAAAAAGGACTCGTGGACCGTCCTCCTAAAGTATCAACACTATCTGAATGCGTTTGGTTGAATTTCCGTAGGTTAGTTGTTGTTTTCACTTAAAATCGGGTCCATTTTAAATAAAATAGAGAGTCTTTGAGTAGTACCGGCCACACCATACATCAGAATGAGGAGGGGATGACTCGTACACATCACCAAGGACCCCTGGATGGTTCTTATAAAATATCATGGCAATCTGGATCCTTTTGGTCATATTTTCATAGGTCAGTTGTTGTTTTCACTTAAAATCATATCCATTTTAAACAAAAGAGAGACCCTTTGAGTGATAGTGGTCACACTGTGCCTCGGATTGAGGCGAGGTTGACACATAAATGTCAAAAAGGTCTCGTGGATCGTTCCCCTAAAGGATCAACACAATCTGAATCTGTTTGGTTGAATTTCCGTAGGTCAACTGTTGTTTTCACTTAAAATCGTGCCCATTTTAAACAAAAGAGAGACCCTTTGAGTGGTACCGGCCACACCGTGCCTCATATTGAGGATGGGATGACTCATACATGTCACCAAGGACCCCTGGATCTCTTTTATAAAATATAAAGGCAATTCAAATGCGTTTGGTCAGATTTTCGTAGGTTAGTTGTTGTTTTCAATTAAAATCATGTCCATTTTAAACAAAAGAGAGTTCATTTGAGTGATAGCGGTCACACCATGCCTTGGATTGAGGTAGGGTTGACACTTACACGTCACAAAATACCCATGGATCTTTATCCTAAAGGATCAATACAATCCGAATGCATTTGGTAGAGTTTTCATAGGTCATTTTTTGTTTTCACTTAAAATAGTGTCCATTTTAAACAAAATAGAGACCCATTGAGTGGTATCGGCCACACCATGCCTCGGATTGAGGCAGGGATTACTCATAAACATCACCAATGACCCTTGGATATTTCTTCTATAGGATTAACACAATTTTAATGCGTTTGGTCAGATTCCCGTAGGTCAGTTGTTGTTTTCACATAAATTTGTGTCCATTTTAAACAAAAGAGAGAGCCTTTGAGTGGTTCATCATTCTTGCATGTTGCAGGTTCATATCATCAATTAAAATGGGAAAATTACTCATTGAAGAAATTATGTTTAATTTAATGAAAATTACAATTTTCCTATGAACATTTATATACAACAATGTTTCATCTTTTGATCCCCCTAACCCCTCTCAAAAATGACCACCAATTGTACATGTCCCCAAGTCAGATCTTCATTGTATTTGTGTACAATCTGCCATCAGGTATGCAGACCACTCGTTTCTGAACACATATATATCATCTTGTGAGTATGAGGCTTTTCGACAGTCAGAGTAGTACTGTAAAATATAAAAATAAATAATTAATAAATAACTTAAACGAACTAGTTGTTGTTTTTGAAAATACCTCTTTAGGGATGCTAGTTTGCTGATGAAAAACGATATCTTTCATAAATTTACAAACATAATAACCTCAACCATTATCGTTTGTTTGTATTGGACACTGAAAAAAAAATTGACCATTAGGAGAATAAGTAACTTGTTTTGAGATGTGTTTAGATAGTTAAATTTTATTATATATACCCAGATATTTGTCCAGACGTAGTACTTTCTCGCCTCCCTATGCTTAGCCCCAGTCCTCATTCCTTTTTTTAGACGATAATGATACACCACCCTATCATAACATAATACTCAGTAAAAGATAATATAAATTATATTACTTAAGGTTTAGACCTAAAACGTAAGATGTCATGTCTTAAAGATTCACAAACTCCATCATGTGTGGTCGGTTTGATGGATATACTTGCTTAGAATCCAGAAATAAAATCTTCGGAGTATCCAAGTTCACCGCAATTAGCGACCAATGTTTCCTAAAAACACAAAAAGGAATAAGTAATAAAACAAGTGAAAATATAATTGATATGCTTTAATCGTAGAGTATTACCCCTGAATTGTTGGTATTAGGAAAAGTCTGTCATCTGTAATCTTTCTTTCAAATGTTTTCAGCAAGCCGTTCACTGTTGCATCCCTTTTGGATGGCTCTATTTTTGTTAGGTGTGTTGATGTGATATGAGGGCTAACAAGTCCAAATCTTGTCTCATGAGAAATTCCTTCAACTGTTTTTCATAAATGCATCTATCGACAATATAAAATGCATTTAGTCATAATTTTCACAGTAGATCAGATTTTAGAAAATCATTTCATGGAAATATACCTCATATATACATTTAAAACTGTGATGCCTAGCCAACCGTTTTCAAGGATTTCATTTACATTTTCTGAAGCAACGAAATCTTCACTTTCCTCTCTTTATATATTCTCTTCGAAAACCACTAGATGACTATTATCATCTTTTAGCTTCATATCCACATGAGTCTTAAATGGTAGTAAATGTGGATAGAGAACATGTGGTGTTATTGTGCTTTAAATAGCTC
Organism: Viscum album; assembly: GCA_963277665.1. NCBI lineage: Eukaryota > Viridiplantae > Streptophyta > Magnoliopsida > Santalales > Viscaceae > Viscum > Viscum album. The sequence goes on from OY728148.1 coordinate 1,151,331,795, forward strand.
CTTGGGATAGGTTACTCGATCCTTTAGATGGTTCTGAGCTGATGTTTGTCACCCCCTTCCCTTTCTCCATCTATAACAACAATCATTGGTTCAGACCCTTTTTTCATTAATTGTTAAGGGTTTAGATTGAAATAAAGGAAATAAATACCTCTTTGTCTGCATGTACTCTTACTAGTTGTAAAGGAAATGCAATGAATGTACCAATAGCCTTTTGGACCATATGAATATCATCGTCATCAAGTGGAATAGGTAGCTCTGCATTTGGCTCATGAGATATAGTAATCGTCACTTTGAGATGATCTTTTGGAAGTGGTCTATTACGTAGTGTGGCATCTGGGATATTGAACATTGTAGCCCATGCTACAAGGTGATAGGTGGGTGTTGACAGATATAAATCAAAATCATTATCACCCTGTAGAAGATCAGTACAGAAAAATTATCAGTGTTTGTCTGATTCACATTTCATGGGAATAATTATTAGAATTTTTATTGTCATGGCTGAGACAGTTCTTTGAGGTGAATGGCTCACCTCAAACCTGGTGGAGGGTGGGTCGTGATGTTCACGCACTGTTTGTTCCTGAGTTGTGTCTTCCCATTGCTTCCCACCCATAAAAGTTGCTAGAAACTCTCCCTGCCATTGCAATCATTCTTCAAGGGTTGCTATTTTTTCGCTCATTTATTCGAATTTTTCATCTGTATCATCCATTTTTTTCTTCATCTAAAAATATACTTAGGGTGTCACCCCAAACCCTGCACCTCTAACATGACCATATTTTTCTGGCTGCTTCAAATTCGTCGATAATAGGTCTTTATCCACTACAGGAGTAGCTGATTCCTGTGACTATCGGATATAGGAAAATAAATAATTATTTTTTTTGTAATAGAAATTTTAAAAAAATATTTTTATCTTCGTTTCAGACTTACACATATTTCCCACAATTTCTGTGTGTTCTCATCTACTAACTTCCCTTCTTTGTTCAAACATGCCTCCTTCCACAGCACATGACGTGGGATGGAAGTGCATTTGGTTTTAGACTCATCATTCTAGATATAAACATAGAAAGATAATTTTGATGATGTTTATTTTCACCGAACAATATTACTGTAAATTTAAAATACGTACCATTTTCTTTTCTAATGAAGCATACCTCATCCTTGATTTATGATAGGGGTATTTTGGTTTTGATGCAGGTTCCTTATTTTTAGTACAGAGTTTCTGTTTCATAAATGAAATATTGACAATCAAAGTGATGAATATAGGTATCCTCAAACAACGTATTATCACCCACAATGTACCTGAAACATCTCATCCCCATGATGGCCAATAAATGCATCCCATTCTTCTTGGGATATCAGGTGAGCGTAGACAATGGGTTGGTGCGGGTTTATTTTACCTTTAGAATCTTTCAGGTGGAATCTTGTTAAAATAGTGCAAAAACATCGATGAATCTTTCCTACAAGCCTTAGTACATAATCCATGTGTGAATCGTCAACTATAAATGTACTCTGGAAGAGATTGATAAGAGTAAGACATTGTTTCATTATTTTATTTTCTAGTATATTAAATAAATAAATTCATAATGTTACCGTAATTTCTTACCATATCACATCCTTCAGCCTGGAAACAACATGGTTCCAGGAATCTATGCCAATCGGCACACATTTCCAAGTGACAACTCCAATGTAGCTGTTAATCATAGCCTTGTTGTAATTCAAAAGTTGGCCTCATGAATTCCATCCGACGTCAAATTTGATGCCATTTCTTTTCGCCTTAAGAATTTTGGCTAACACCGTCAGACTATGACGCACTTGTGTTTTCTGCGACGTCGGTCCTCCATTCCCGACCATTTCATCGATATTAACATCAACTATATGTTCATATAGAATGGTATCAATGGCATGTGATTATGGTTGTTGGAACTCAAAACTATGAGCAGTAGCAGCCGCAGCAGTAGGAGTAGCAGCAGCCGCAGCAGGAGCCACAGCAGGAGGAGAAGCAGGGGAAACAGGAGCTGCAGCAGGAGAAACAGCAGTAGTAGCATGAGTTGCAACAGTATCAGGAGTAGGAGCAGCCGCAGCTGGAGCAGCATGAGCCGCAGCAGGAGCAACAGGAGCTGCAGCAGGAGCAGCAGCAGCAACAACATGAGCTGCAAGAGCAGTAGGAGCCGCAGTAGCAGCAGCTTGAGAGACTTATTCAGCCTCAAGGTAAGGATTACTAGAATGTTCAAAAGTCATTATCTGCAAAATTGGATAAATAGTTAATTCAGATTACATAAATTCAGTAATGGTAAGATAATAACATGAGATAACAAGATATATATTACAAACAAATTATAACCTGTTTGTTGAACTCTATTTCTTTTTTTCAAAGGATGAAGGCATTTGACACCTCTATCGACTATCCAAATCCCTTCATTGTGGTCTCCCTAACATACAAAACATCATCTGAATTGGGAGAACTCTGAAATGATTGCGACGTACCACTAAAAGGATCGTCTTCAACTGAATTTTCATCGAAACCTTTAGTAGTTTTGGACGATAACAGAACAATCGACCACATTCAGTTTACGGGATCTGGAACATAAAAAACTTGTACCTCTTGTGATTCCATAATAAATTGTTCGTCTTTGTACCCTTCTTTACTAAAATCAACTTTCACAAATCCCCATTCATCTATTTTGACACCACTACTGTTATCAATCCATTTGCATTGAAAAATTGGAAATTGGAATGTCGTATAATCCAACTCCCATATTAAATTGATAAAGCCAAAGTATGACATATTTTCATAAATTGGATTTTTGTCCTTACTACCAGAAACATGCATCTCTTTATCGACTAGTTTAACTCCACTATTTTTCATGGTACTATCTTCATCATGTTTATCTATATAGAATGTATAACCATTAATTACATAACCACTATAAGATAATACATACACACTTGATCCAGTGGCTAGCCATCGAAGTCATTTTGAAATTGAATTCGGATTTTCATCCAACTCCTTAAAAATGTGGTTCTGAAACCATCCTATAAACTGGTGATTATTTGTGTCTGATAACCATTTTTCATCCCTTAATGGATTCAACTGCCTACGAATTTCTTTGTGAGTTTCAATATATGAAGAAACATCCCAACTGTTATACAAAACATAAAGATGAGCCTAATCCCGATCTGTAATACTGATTGTCACAAATTCTCTTCCAGAAATTCCATCACCCTCAATGCGTCTAGAGTGACGAGATTTTGGGAGACCAATGCTTTCCACATCAGATAGGTATTCGGTACAAAATTCAATGGTTTCCTCAACAATATATTGCTCCACTATACAACCCTCTGGCCGAATTCAATTTTTTACATACCCTTTCAAAATCTTCATATACTGTTCAACATGATACATCCATCTATAGTACACAGGACCACAAAGTCGAATCTCTCTCGCCAAGTGAATCATCAAATGAACCATCAAATCAAAGAATGTTGGTGGGAAGAACATTTCTAATTCACATAATATGATGACAATTTCTTTTTCCATAGATGGAAGTTTCCCCGGGTCTAAAACATTGCTACATATAGCTTTGAAAAAGAAACAAATTTTGGTTAACGTATAACAAACATTCTTGGGAAAAATTCAACATAAAGCTATATGAATTAGATCTTGCATCAAAACATGGAAATCATGTGATTTCAAACCTTTTAACTTCAAATCATTCATTGACACAATGTTCTTGATATCTGATGAGTACCCCTCTGGAACCATTACATCATTGAAGATGTTGAAAAACTGATATCTCTCCACCCTAGAAAGAGTATAAGCAGCTGGAGGGAAAAACATTCAATTTTCACCCTTAACTGGAGCCAACTCTTCTCGTATTCCCATGTCAACCATGTCGAACTTTAACTTAATTCCATCTTTTTTTTTCAGGGGAATTTATCAATGTTATGATAACCCTATCACATACATTTGTTTCCACATGCATCACATCATGAAAATGTATAACATACAAAAAATTCTAGTATGGTAATTCAAAAAAACTGATCTCTTTTTCCAACCGATTTTCGTAAGGTTTTTCGAAAGTGGTTTACCAAAAACAGTGTTCAGATCTTTTACATTCTCAAACAGCTGATCACCTGTTAGTGGAGACGGTATTTCGTGTTTTTCTAAACTTCCATTGAATGATGTCGTCCAATATCAGTACTTATGCCAACAAGGTAGAAATCTACGATGTCCTAGAAACATAGATTTCGATGAATGTTTCAACCTAATTGATTCTGTATCTTCTTCGCACATGGGACACCCTTCAGTTCCATTAATGCTATAGCTTGAAAAATTTCCATAAGTAGGGAAATAATTTATTGTCTCATAAAACATCTCTCTCAACATGAATTATTCAATTTTTTAAGAATCATACAACATTACACCTGAGTCCCAAAATAACTTCAAATCCTCGATCAAAGGAGCCAGATAAACATCAATATCGTTACCTGGTTGTTTTGGTCCTGATATAAGCATAGATAACTTGATTAATTTCTACTTGATGCATAACCATGGTGGAAAGTTATAATTTTCCAACATAACAGACCATGTACTATGAGTGCTGGTTTGAAAACCAAAAGGATTCACACCATCTGTTGATATAGAAAGAAGAAGGTTTCCTGGCTCTTTTCCAAATTCAGGATACTCATGGTCAATTTTCTTCCCTTGAGGAGAGTCATTTGAATGATGTAATAACCCATCTTTATTTATTTTATCTGCATTCCACAACAAATGTCTTGCAGTTTCTTCACTTCCATATAGACGCCTAAACCTTATAATGATTGGAAAGTACCATACTTCTTTCATAGGATTGGATTTTTCTTTCTTGTATCGAGAAGAACCACACTTTGGGAATTCTGTATGTCATTTGTTCTCCTTGAGAAACAATATACAGTCTTTCAGGGAGGCATGTATTCTTTCAAAAATCATTCCCATCGAGCGTAGCATTCATCTAGCTTCATATGTCCGGCTTGGGAGCTCATTATCTTCCGGGAGCATGTCATTCAAGAGAGCAAGTAGTTTTGTAAAACTGACATCACTCCATTTGTTGCTTTCTTTCAATTTATACAAGTTCAGTACAGCTGACAATGTTGTATACTTAGTACAAGAAGCATACAATGGCGTCTTTGCACAACTCTTTAACTTCTCAAACAATTTTGGGAAATCATGGAGTTCATCTTGAATTTTCTTTGTCATTTCTTCAATATGATATTCATCATCATTGACCTCTATAATTACATCCTCCGTACGGTCTTCTTCATTATCCATATTTGTATTCATATCTGACGATCCATAAAACGCAGTTTTATCCCAGCCAGTAGCTACATTCTCTTTTTCTCCGTGTTTATTCAAACATTTATAACTCTGATCTATTCTGTGACATATCAAATGTTCTTCCAACTCCTCTGGAGTAAGTATTCTAGGATAACAAGAACATAAACACGGACAAAGGATTTGAGAAGGATCCTTTGCGTGATACATTGCAAACTTGATGAACTCTTTCACCCAGTTCTCGTACTCTATTGTTAAACGATTATCATCCATCGAATCATTATTCATCTTCATCCTATTTGAATCTCAAATATTAGTATTTATGGTTCATGTACACAAAACAAGACTTCCAAATACATTAGAAGAGAACCACTTCCTTATAAAAATAGTGATTAATAGAGCCTAACCATTAATATTTATTCATCTTCATTAAATATAATTACATTAGATTCATTATAGTTTCCTCAAATCACCCCAGACCAAACACAAGAATAATCAAGAATGATACATCTACCACTCCTAGGTCTCTGCCCTATATTCAATATCATCATGCCTAAGTACCCATATATCCACACATATACATATCACGAACACATAAAAAACCATATCCACATAAGAACCAAAGTACCAATATGGATTTCAATGAGGTTACTCGACTCAAGTTGTGGTGTGTAAGAAATAATAAGAAAATATAATAAGTATATAGTCACAAATAAATCTTAGTAACATGTACCAATATGGTATCTTAGTATTTACATATTTCAAACATCACATATTTTCATAATTAAAAATATGGAAGATATATAAAAACTGACTTAAATGAAAAATGTATATAAAACTCTTATATAAATTAGTTGGAATGAACAAAATAGTTCTATAATCAATGTCATGTAATAATAAAAAAAATTATATCATAGTAACATGTATCAAACCCTATGGTATGTTAGTTTCTAGTAATATGATCCTCACAGAACTCAATCAGTGATCTTGGCTCATTGTGTGAACACATCCAACGACTCAGGTCGTCGGGACTCAAATTCCCATTGGGGAAAAATTCATGTCATAGTATATTTAAGTTAGTATTTTCATCATAAATCTTGTTCTAGGAGATTGTATCCTAAAATTCATATCCAAATTACCACTAAATACCCTGGAATCATATACTTCAAATCAAATAATCAACCAAACATGGAAAATTCAATCATTACAAATAATTTCATTTATTACATTCAAATATCCAATTTTCATTTTCAACAAGAAATTTCATTTCAAAACGAAATCATAGGTTTTCATAAAATCTATTACCGTTTCAAATCATATTATATTCTAATAATTTTTTTTGAAATCATGGATAATTATTTTATAAAATATTCCTACTAAAATATATAGTTTCTCAAATCATTCCATGACACAAAAAACAACTAAGAAGGGGGTTTATTTAAAAAATACATGCCTCTAAAATCACAAATAAAATCTACTTTAATTCAAATCATATTAAATTATTTTTATAATTCATATTGAATAAATCAAGAAAATAAGTTTCAATTTTGTGGAAGAAACATTGTGGAACCACCTGCCTTTAATTAGTGGTCAACCCAACTTAGCACCAATAATGGGATCTATAAATGAATAATGAAGGTGTAAGAGATCAAGTAGTCTAACCTATAATGAAGATTCATAAAAAAGAATATTAGATTCTCTAAAAAGATTATGATATATCACTCTATAAGGAAGATATAAGAGGAGATAGAGGATTTCTAATCGATGAGAGATCCCCTTATCAGAGAGAAACCAAACGCATCCACTGGAGCTTCTATCTGAGAATAAGGGAGTTTGGAAGAGTTAAAATGACTCTTGTAAGCCTTAAAGAATCAATATTTCAAATGATAGTTGTGTTAGAGAAAAAATAATATAAAATGGGGCTCATAGAATTTAAGACTATAAAAAAAGATAGCACATTGCAACTTCCCATGGACACGGTACAGAAAGGATTTAGACAACCATACTATGGTGTAGACTTCTTGTCATGAACTAGTCCAGGTTTCCATCCCACTTGACACCTGACCCAACTCGTGGGAAGTTCGAAAGGGAATTACCAATCCCCATGGGTTGTAACCAGTGTCTAGGCATTGAGTAACACCTTAGGGAATGGTTTTTTCATGTAAAAAATAATAAATATTACATAATAATCAAACACCATATCATAACCAAATTGCACAATATAATAGACCAAAAGATAACACTGCAATAGGGGATAAGCATTTAACAATTTCAACCAAAACAAAAATAACAAAAAAAGGTAAGGGAACCAAAAATACAACCAAGCCTCCACGAAACATGAGGGTCAACATCCCTATTCCACAACCAATAACAGTCACCAAAAGGGGAACTACTAGCACATATATCCACCATCACCACCAAAGAAACCTTGCACTTAACTGGGTAAATCATAATAAGGTCTACATAAACCTGAGGGTGTATATAATAAGTGATCCAACATACCTACTAGGACAAAAAAAATATACTGCATCCACTAACCATGACGAACCACTAAGAGAATAATTAAAAATCTAAGGAATGGTACACCCAAAACATACCAATGAAATCAAATGAAATAACACAATCAATATCCATCAATGATTCAACCAAAAAAAAGAACAATATCAAAAAAATATTTGGAAAACATGCCATAAAGGGAGGTCCGGAAAACCGAAGAGGGCGTTGCGGGCAGCGGAGGTCCGGGAAACCGAAGAGGGACTTGAAGGTGGTGGAGGTCCGACAACGAGAAGCGAGGGCGGCAGAGGTCCGGCAACGAGAAGTGAGGGCGGCGGAGGTCCGACAAAGAGAAGCGATGGCGGTAGAGGTCTAGCAATGAGAAGCGAGGACAGATGAGTTTCGGCAACGAGAAGTGAGGGCACTGAAGGTCCAACAACGTGAACTCAGCGGGTGGCAGAGGGGAGTTGCAGGGTTCTTGTACCACGAAAGCTTTAGGTCGCGATAAAATGAGGGCACTATGTGACCGACTTTATAAAAATATGGGCAAAGGTTTTATCAGCACTAACAAAGTGTTGATAAAGAATCTATGTATCAGTGATAACATTTTAGCACTGATAAAGGTATCCTTTATCATTTCTTTTTTAGCACTGATAATGGTACTCTTTATCAGCGCTAAAAAATCCATGATAAATAATTCGTGTATCAGCGCTTTTCTAGCGCTGATAAAGGGTCATTTTATCAACGCTTCTTTAGCGCTGATAAAGGTTACCCTATATCAGCCCTAAAATTTTAGCGCTGATACATGGATTCTTTATCATCACTTTTCTAACGCTGATATAGAGCCTCTTTATCAGTGCTAGAAAAGTGCTGATACAGGGTAACCTTTATCAGTGCTTATGCTTAGCGCTGATATAAGGGGGCTCTTACCTTGCCCATTTTTGTAATAGTAATTTATATAAATTTATTAAATAAAAATACTCATATCTACCATACAAAATATGATTTACAGATGACATCTTATCACCCTTTTATCAAAAATTTGTTATTAAAATCACAATTATGGGTTATAATTGCTTCATTTTTCATACATGTTTCAGTTCGACAATCATGGTCCTTGTACCTTGATCATGGTTAAATAAAATAAATAATTTTAATCATGATATAAATATAATATATATTAATAATAAACATATTTATATTCTTACATACAATTTTATATAGAAAAATGAATTACAACATTCATAGAGACGGTAGGTCGTATGTACGCATTAATGTTTTTTTCATTTTTTCGATTGATGGACTGAAATAAAGGTAAATATTAATTAAACTTTTATAGAATAATTATTATATATTATAAATTATAGTTATACATAAAATAAATCCTTATTATCATCTATTTTAAATGTAAATGAAAAATTAATCACATCAATTCGTACATGTCGTAGTCCACACGCACAAACGAGCGACGTTGTCATTTTCAAAATGTTTAAAAGGTAATAGGTTATTTGTGATGTTATTTTTATATAAGAATGATTATTTAATAAATATAAAATATAAACTTTAAACCAATAATAATAACCATCTATGAAAGAGAATAATGAAAAATTAATTTAACAATGTATGGATATGGTATGTTGTACATACGCACACACAATACATTCACATCTCATTTGATGATAAAAAGTTTTCATAATGGTAGTTTCAAAATCATAATAACATTTAAGTATGATTATGATACTGATGTTTTTATTTTACGATAAGTAACACATAATTATAGGAGGTAAATTAAGAATTAAAAAGGAAGTGATTGGTAAAGCGGATTAACTATTCTTTGAAACAACTCCTTCAGATATCCTCTTAAGGACCATAGGGTTGATATTTTTTGGAGAACCATAACATATATATTGTGTATAAGGAATTTCATAATATAATTATCTAGGTTTTGGTCAATATATAAGGTTCAAAGTGGTTTGAATAAGATAAAGGATGGGTTCCCTTTTATAATTGAGAGGAGGGGCACTCGTGGAATATATTAAAAAATTATAATATAATAATGTCATTTACTTTACTAATTAAAGGGTCAAAAATTTTCTTATAACATGAATATTGGGTCATAAATGTCGAATGGATAAAATTTTAGACCATTTATATCCACTTTTTCAGCTTTAAATATTTTTATTATTTTTAAATAATTTAATAAAATGTTATTTTGAAAAATATCATTAATGTCAATTTTGAAACTATTTATATAATTTCACTTAAAAGAAATAATTATAATATTTTAATAATAATATAATACTTTTAAACAAGACTAATTTTTAATATTAATCTAGAAAATTTGTTTAACAGCATAAATAATTCAAAATATACAACTTTTAAAATTTTAAAATCGTTTAATTTATTTTTTACTAATTGAAGAAATATTGTATCTGAATTCCATAAGTGTTTAAGGTAACTATATGATTACTAAAAATTATAAATAAATTAAAATCCAAAAAAATATTTTATTTAATCTCCAAATAGTTAATTATATTCATTCATAAGTTTATTTTTTCCTTATGTGGACACATAACACATTTTTAAAACTAAGAGAATTACATTCTGTAACATTCTTTAATTTAAATAATATAAATGTCAATTTTGTGGAAATGTTTCCCTTAAAAAATTAATGTTCAATATTCAGTAGATAATTTTCTAATTATATTCATCCAATAATAATTATGATGAAAAATCATGGACTTATCACTTAGTTTTATCCTAGATTAACCTAATTTAACCTTTATCGAGGTGATAAATTTTACCATAGTTACTATTCAAAATGCTTACAAATAAAAGGGGCCAATTTAAAAATTTTGAACCATATATTTAATAATATAAAACCAAATTTAAAAAATAAAACACCCAGAAGTGTTAAAATAAATTTTAAAATAAGTGTGCAAAATGCAAGGAAAATTACTTTTTAAAAAAATACATTTTTAAGAATAAAAATAAATATATTCTTATCACATGCCTAGAAAACGTATATGATAAATTTTAAAACATATAATTCAATATATAATATATATTTTTAATTAAAATTATTCACCAATAGTATTTATTTAATCTATTTAACTAAAAATACAATTCATGCATAAAAATAGTTTTTCAGATAAATTATTTATTTAAGTATAAATATATTTTTCCTCAAAATTTGATTATAAAATTGATTCAAATGAAAATAAATAAATTATTCCTAATATATGATAACTAATTTTTCTTTTAAATCATTTTGAAAAAAATGAAATTTGTTTATGCTTGAATCAAAAATACTGTTTTCAATGAAAATCAATAGTTTTCACTATTCACAAAAAATATCATTTAGTAAAAATATAAAAAAGTAACTCTAAACTAATTTTTACATGATGATTTCAAAAAATAATTTCATTTTATCAAAAATAATTATAAAATTTCGATAAATTAATAATAATAATCAATCACAATAATTAATAAAAATCATTTTCAAAGAAAACTTATTTTCAAAGCGTAAAATAACTTTACTAAAAATTGAGTTATTATTTCCAAATAATAGATCAAAAAAAATTTGAGTTGTAACTTCATATATATTTCATAATACATTTTATTATATTCATACCTATACATTTGAATACTGGATTATATTTTTAAAATTTAAATCTTATAATTTCATAGTTCGTTTAAGCATAGTGGTACATGTCTTGTACGCTATCAAATATATTCTTATTTTAAAATCCCATTGTGTTATATTCTACAGAAGCCTCCCAAATAAATTTTTCCATTGCACTATTAATCGGTCATCAAATATTTAATATTTGAAAACAAATTCTAAACCCACATCATAAAAATAAATAATAAAACTACTATAATTTATGAATGAATTTAATATCAAGATAGAGTATTCAATAAAATATAGTTATTTGATTTCATTATATATCATTTGAACAATTTAATCCTTCAGTTCTTCTTCAATCAATTTTCACTTCATCTTTTACCACAAGATATAAATGATCTTGATGAATTTTTCATGATTGAAGCATTAAAATTAAATTTAAAAAATCATATAATCCATAAAATAATGAAAATTTATTACCAATCTCTCAATATTTTTATGAAATCCAGAATGATTAAAATATGTTATTTAATGTTGAAAAGTTATACATTAATCTCTAAAAACTCATCCAAAGATTAACTTAAACCATTCTATAAATAGTGGACTTTAAAACACTTTCAAAATATGTTTGGAAAAAATCAAAATCCAAAAGTTTATAAATAAGGTTAGTAAATTTATAAAATCAACATAACATTAATCTCCCAATTAGAATAAAGTATATTTTAACATCATATACCACATATGTAAATACTGTGATCATATGTTCTCATGAAACTTGATAATAACCAAAATTACATTAACAAACTTAATGAAAACATGATTTATTTCAAAACATAATTCTCTCTTTATTCATTTAATAAAATCACATATTATTTAATATATTCCCTAAATATAGAAATATTGTAAACTCTGTCAAAGATAATATGAAAAAATTCAAAAAATGACTAATTAGTTCCGAATTATTCAATATTATCTCATTTACATTAACACAATTAATCATCAATTTTTCTCATTATTATCTCAACATCCTGAAAATATTATGATTTATCTTTACATTAATCATGTATTCTAGAAAAATATCTCTTTACCACTTAATCAATTTTCTCAGCCATCAGTATCATTCAAAAAATTCTAGAAAATCCTTTAATAAAAACTCAACATAACAACCCTATGATATTTCATGTACCTTATAAACATAATATAATTATAAAAATACTTATTTGACATAATCGTAAAATATAAATACATATATACTTCAATAATTCAACTTCAATGATAGGAAAACATAGGTTTTCCTTTAGTCTAGGAGTTATCTCTTGAATTATGTAATTGACTTGAATAATTCCTATATTCCCCACACATAATTCACTGAACTATATATTTTAATTCAAGATAAACATCATATACCCCCCTCAAACTCTTTATTTTCCCTTGGTAAGTAATTTCCCTATGCCTTTCTTCTCCACACATAAATACACTTCTCATTCTATTGACCCATTACATTAAGTCCTTCTTCCCACACTCTCAGCATATATGAAACTGAATCTTCTTACCTCTCTGGCCTCCACCACATGATCTCTCATAAAACTCTATCATTATATTATTTGGTGATTATAAGAGTTGGTTAAGGATTAATTTATTAATAATATATCATGATACTGATTATGAATAATTGAAATATCATTCACTCTAGTCATTATCCCATTTTGATGAAAATAAAAACATTTTCAATAACATTAAATATTAACCCAGTTTCTTTTCATTCATTCCATTGACTTAAATGAAAAACGTATAGTTTGAGAAACAATAATCATAGTGGAAACCCATATAATCGTAAAAAATCATTAATACGTTATCTAAATCATGACACCTTCTTTTCAATATATGACACATTAGGTTTAACCTATGTTATCCTTAATCATATTATATTCAAATCCTTCATAGTGGTTCATAATGGAAACGTGAATTAACCTAATAAAATCCCACAAGAGTATCAAACCATGTTTGCAGTAAGGATACACCCACCGTGAACCAAAATTATGGTTGAGATATACCTAACCAACTCTTTTTGGGGTTATCAACCCTAGATTAATTTCGAACAAGACTATATCTATAGGGATGTATGGGTAAGAAAATTACATAATCTCTTCATTACTAAAACATTAAGATATTACCTTATACTTTAACTTCTCATTAGGGTTTTCACTAATGTTATATAATCCTTATCTCTAAATATTGACTAAACCATGCTCTGATACCAACTATAGAAACCTTTAGTTTTCATACATAAATATTACATCTTTTTAGATGAATACTCAATACATTTAAAAAAACACACCAAAATACTATAAATATTTAGTTTCATTGGAGACTACATACATAATCTTCTTATCTTATGAAATATCTTCAAGATCACTCACAATGATCTTCCCATATATTCTCTGCTTAGACAATCCCTATTTAAAACCATTTTTTACAACCTACAAATAGGAAACATAAGAAAGGGAAATATCATATACTTATTAAGGGAAAATATGGGATAAATCAATCGATAATAATATGAAATCATAAGATATTCATAATGGTGTGATATCCTGACCATCACATATAAATTTCATACAAAATCTATCAAAGATCATATAAATGATTCATAGAATAAATATTTATAAATTCCAAATACATAAATCCTAATAGTGGGAAAACTTCATAAAAAATTCAATAGATATGATATTAGGTTATAAAATTTTTGAACCATCAAAAGTATAGAAACCATTTTATATGTTCAGTGTAACTAGTAAGACAATAAAATCATAAAGGATCAATCATCAACACCTATTTACCATAATTGATAAATAAAATCAACTTATTTCCTATAATAGATCAGTAACATCAACTTTGTCCCTATATTATATCAATCATATTGACTTTTTTCTGATAATGGATTAATCGCATCAACATATTTCCCATAATGGTTCAATCACATCGACATGTTTCCCATAGTTGTCTCATTATATATAAAACTTTAACCAATGTATTGGAAGACAATATAATTTCTATACCACTCATCATAAAATAAAAACCATACATATTTGTTCCTCAATATCATAAAATATTCATCACATATCCATTTCATTACCAGTTAAAAGATAAAATATTTTATAAAAATTTCATCAATTCAACAAATCATAGCCCATGAAAATAAATGAATTTCATAACAATATTATCATCATAAATATAAAAATTATAGATAAATAATAAGGAGAGTATCATTGGATCATATCCATAGTAAATCATAATTCATATCAAAGGATGTTATCATAGTTTAAAATCCTTTAAAATAATCACCAGAATATTTCTTGATGGTAATTTTGTTATCACTTTTAAATAAATTATTTAAAATAGAAATATATATGAAATATTATGGGAAAAATTATTTTAAAATCAACTTGAAAACATTCAATGAATTGTTAAAATAATTAATATTTCATGATGATGGTAAATTCCTTTCTTTCAGTATAATTTAAAATAAAACATTCCTCTCAAACTTTCATAAAAAATCATAAAGTACCTCGTTCTAAAAACAATAAAATGATTCCATTTAAAAATATTAAAATCAAATAATGGGTAAAATTTAATATATGAAATAATAGGGTAATATAAAAAAAATCTAAAATGTTTTAAAAAATATGGATGTTGATGAAAACCCATTTTTTACCAAAGAGAGAAATAAATTTCATTTATCATAAAAAATATTTTTTGATATATTCAGTACCTAAAGTAAATAAAATGAATGGAAACATTTATTATATATAAATAACCACTATAGAATAAAATTATTTTTCTCTTATAAGGATTAAATTATTTCCTCAATATAAATTTAAGCGTAAACATTCCCGATGAAAATAGGATTGAAACATAAATCCCATACCACTTTTTAAAATTCTTAATCATAAGAGAAATGAAAGAGAAAAACATAGTTATATGTGAATAAAATTAAAAAAATTATTGGGAAGTGTTAAACCTAATATTTCTAAATAAATTTAATATTTAATGCCTGAAACATTGAGCCACTAAAAAACACCACTTAGACACAACCTAGCCAATAAACAAAACTTTTCCACCTCTATGATTTGAATTTCAAGAAAACAGACATACACAGTTTCATTCAGAAAGATATTTAGATTCTGATAGGATCAAATTACGTTTTTGGTGAATAGTAACTTGACTTTTATGAATAGTAATGTACCCTTGAGAATTGTAATATAATCCTCATTAACAGTATCCTCACCCATGAAAGTGTAAATAAAATCTAGACAACTAATAAATAGAATATAGTATTTTAGATATTAATAATTAAGTATTGGTATTTTTGTTAGTAATAAATATTAAATTATAATTTAAAATTAAAAAATAGATTAATAAAATGTATTCCTACATAAATATTTTTTGTCCTATACTTTTATGATAATTCAATAACACCTTAGTTAATTTTCCACGGTATTATAAAATCAGTTTTAGTTTTTAAAAATATAATTTTTGATTTAATGAAGATTTTATTTAAAAATTAAATTTCACATATTTAGAAAATTATTTTGATACATTATATTCCATATATTTATTGTACACATCTAAAAATGGTTATGGGTAATTTTTGGGATTTTTCTAAAATACATAAATTTGTGTGAATAGTAAAATACTATAATCTACGATAAATGCTAAATAAATTATTTATTGAGTCATACGTGATGTAAGGAAAATATAAGCACGCTTGGTTAAAAATCACTAGCACTTATTAGTTTTTGGGTAACAAGAATCAATATTATTTATTCTCTTGAGAAAATAATAAAATAATGAATAAGTTATTCAAAAATTACTCATCACCTCCACTATAAAAACAACCCCTCACTCCCTCTTCTATTCACTCCTCTAATCCTTGAAGCTCTTATAATTTATACCCAATTACTCTACCCTAGTACCTCCCCATGTCTACGAGATATTGGTATCTCCAGAATACCAAAACCCCATCCCTTAAAGAGATTCTCAAGGATGTGTATTCAAGAGGTAAATCTCCAACTTCATTCTTTTAATTGCACTTTAAGTTCCTTTATTTTTTTATCCTCTACTCACCTTATCTATCCAAATAATCATGATAACTCCAATATAATCTATAATATATAATTATATCATGTTAATTTAATAAACATTATCAATATTTTTACTCTCTCTCTCTATCTCTTTATAAAAGAAATCATCGTCTGTGAGGTGACAATTTACAACCTTCGTGGATGACGAAGTCCTGTTATTCAATTTCTCCTTCAATACTGGTCATGAAAAAAAATTATTGTTGAACCGGACTGAAAAATATGTATCATAACCTATTTGATATTACGATACAATTATATGTACATAATATTAATTCATACAATTAACTAGTTCGCAATAATCAAAATACTACCAAAATAATCTAAGTGATTTTAATTAATATTTCATCTAATGATTCATCCTCATACCATGTAACTAAACCAAGTATCTATAGGACCATTAATACATATTTATGTTCATAAATAATATATAAATTCAATTTTATAGAATTATATCCACTCCACATGAACATCCATACTCATATACAAGTATGTTGACCGTGAAAACCAAGGAAACAGACACTTTGAAACATATTTGGACATAAGGTAAGGGTTTTATAGCTGAACATCCTTTTTGATTTAGAGTTACTCTTATTCTCTACATACCTCAAGGAAATTATTATTTATACTTATGTACTCCTCATAAATCCTTTTTAAATATTCTATATATGTGTACCTATTAGAATCATCCTTTATTTTATGGGGAGTTACATAATTTAAAATGATCTTTCAAAAATTCATCTCGAAATACAATCTTGATTCAAGAGAATTTCTCGCATTCATACCCATTTTCATGGGTAAACTATAATCTATTTTTAAACACATTTATTTTTATAAAAATAATCATTTATTATTAAAAACTAACTTAACTCACTTATGGTCTTATACAGTGATTTTTCCAAAAGAAATATTTTTTCCATAGTAATAGAGTATTTATCTCAAGAATTAATCGATGATTTTATAAGAGTATTTTAACCTATTTCAACACTCTTGTTGGTTATTTTGATTAAATGGGTTTTATATGATAACATCCATCAAATTTTATTTAATGGTTTATGATTAGATTAACAGTGGATGTACTATCTTGATACCATTCATTATATTACTCTGAAGGTTTAGTGTTTATGTTTAATGTTTGGGGAAAGTTGTTTACATTTCATATGTTAGTTTCAAAATGAATATATATTTTTTTATGTTTATCTTTATTCAAATGAGTATTTCACTAGACATAGTAACTTATGGGAGGGGCCTTATATATCCCCTTGATGCATCAATAGTTCTCATGAGACAAACTAAAGTCTTTGCACGAGGCCGTGACAGTATGGTTATTAATGGTCTTGGAATAAGGCATTGATGGTATGGTTATGATATCCATAATTATGCATTCCCTCATTATCAAGCTAGTAATTAACAGTCCATGTGGTTATTCGACTATTATAATACCCATGATTATTTTTTATTATGGAATTATTTATTCATCTCTTATTACTTCCATATAGTATCCTAGAATTTTGGTAAGGAATAGATTATTTGGTTCTTTCTGGAATATATATCCATGTCTAGATAAAACAAGCGGACATGGTTCCGGTAGAGATGTACCTTGGAGTAACAACTTCGATAAAGAGTTTCAGTATTGACCCATGGTATCCTTGTAAATGATAAACGTCCTTACTACACACCTAGTTTGTTACTCTTGGGGCATATTCTTAGGATAATTAAAATTTTCTTAAAAAACCACTAAGAAAGAATTAAATAAATTTTTCCTCAAAGAATAAATGTTTATGATAATGAGATTAGCTATAAATAGGTTTTCAATATATTCTTAGTATTTTTCTAAATTAATATAATAAATTATGATTTATAACCTAATATAGTGTATGCCATTATTCATAAATGTTGCCTAATAGAAGTAATGGAAATCCTATGAATACGTGTAACCCATATAGGGATTTCTATCTGATGTGATATAATGATGTCAGATCCGGTGCTTCGACTATTTATAAGAAACTTGTACCCATATTGGCACAGTTGACTTTGTTTATGAATAATAAACTTTCCTATATGAAGCATCCAGATCCACAGCATGGAGGATCTATCTTAGATAGCTTTATGCGACAACAGCCTCTATCATTCAACGGGGCTACAAACCCATTTGTAGCAGAGTAGTGGATAAGTTATTTAGAGAAGATATTTCTAACTTTGGGATGTAATGAATGAGAGAAGGTTATCATGGTAGTTAATCATCTATAGGGATATGAGAATTAGTGGTTTTCTTTAATTCAAGACACAAAGGAGGAATAATAGAAGAAATGTAATATATGGATTTAAAGGAAATATTCTTATAAAAATACTTCCCTCATGAACAACAAGAAAATAAAGAAATGCATTTTTTTAATATAGGGAAAAAGAGGATGAGAATGTTGAAAATTATGAATCTAACATCACAAATTTAGGAATACATGTCATAGACTAAATATGTAATACAAGGATCAAGATTTATTGATTATTTTATGGTTTAAACACATTCCTTCAAAAGGAACTGGTATTCTAACATTTCTCATCATACGAAGATATAGCCTCATGTTCTATAAAGACAAAAAATAAATTCTCTATATATTATGTATTTAATGTAAATAAATAGAATAAAAAGGATTCTAAAAACTCTAGAAAATGAAATAAATAAATGGGGATGAAGGGAATGACTGACTTTCCACCATGTGATAGTTGTTGGAAGAGACACCCATGTACTTTTCTTGTTACGAGTGTATAGAAAAAGGTCACCACTTCCATTATTGAAAGGGAAGAAAGAAGCTACCAATGATATATGCTACAGTTCAAGGATATAGGACACTATGAAAATTAAAGCACTAAGCATCAAGGAAACATTAACCAAATAAGTCCAAGGGAGAAAGGCCAAGCTTATGTTATCACAACTATTGAGGTATAAGTTCCTAAATATTTGGTTTCAGGTACTTTAATCGTTTCCTCAAACTTATCCAATGCTTTATTTGATTTTGGATCATCACATTCTTGTATATATTCTTAGTTTTATAAGAAAATTAGATAATTACGATTTTATCTAATAAAGGAGTTATAATCCAAAACTCTTAAGGGAAGTATAATTTCCATAAATATGTGTTAGGAAGTCCCCATTATGTAATATGAACATGATCTATCTTCCAATTTTATCATCATGCCAAATATTGGATTTCATATAATCCTTGGTATGTATTGGATTTTAAATTATGATGTAAAGATATATTTCAAGAAGAAGGAAGGTGCAATTTTTGATAATAATGTGGAATCCCTTATCTTTAGGGTAGAAACATCAGCATCTAATTCTCATCTAGATCCACCCTCAGTATCTCTACAGAATTCAATTCTTGGGGAGGTTGAGAACTAGATATCTATAAGTGAGTAAAAAATGATCAAATCAAGACGTACCAATTAAGGAAGAATATATTTATTTTTTTCCTGACAATTTACTTCTACATCCTCTAGAGTGCGAAGCTAAGTTCTCAATAGATTTAACTCCTAGTTCAATACCAATAACAAAGGCTCCTTATCAAATGAACATAGTGGAATCATTAGAACTGAAGAAACAACTATAGTAATTGTGTGATAAATTATTTATTCACCCCTAGAGTTTCTTCATTGGTATCCCCCGTTCTTTTCATTAAAATGAATGATGGATATATGAGGTTGTGTATTGACTACAGAGAGATCAATGATACAAAAATAAAGGACAATTATCCCCTAACTCGCATTGATGATTTATTTGATCAACTTCATGGAGGCCAATAATTTTCGAGGATTGACATTCAATCTAGATATCATAAACAGTGTTTGAGGAAGTAATATATTCCAAACACGTTATTTTGAACCAGGTATGGGCATTATGAGTTTACAGTAATTCCTTTTGGACTGACTAACGCACCCTCTATCTTCATGGATCTAATGAATATGGTTTTCAAGGAATATATTTATGAATTTGTTGTGGTATTTTTTAATGATATCTTGGTAGACCCAAAAATATACAAAATCCTGAAAATCAATTGTACATTATTCTGAAGACTCTTAAAAGAAATGAATTATTTAGGAAGTATAACATTTATAAATTTTAGCTTCAATCGGTTTCCTTTCATGGCCATATAATCTCTAAGGATGGAATATTTGTTGATCCTGTGGAGACAATGATTTTTAAAGAATGGACTACACCAACGAGCATAACCGAGGTACATAGTTTTATTGGTTTAGTATATTATTATCGGTGTTTCATTCAGAACTACACCAGATTAGTTGACCAATTTACCATGCTTACTTATAAAGGGGTTAAGTTCATATGTACAAAAAAATGTGAGGATTGTTTTGAAGAATTAACAAGGAGAATATTGAATGCTCTGATCCTAACTCTACCATTACGGAATTATAGGTTCATGATCTATAGTGATTCATCAATGAAATCACTTGGTTGTGTCCTTATGTAGAATGATAGAGTTATTGTCTATGCATCAAGGTAGATACAATTTCATAAAAAAACTATCCTACTCATGATCTTGAGTTAATAGTTGTAATATTTTCTTTGAAGATATAGATGTATTATATCTATGGAAAAATATGTGATATATACATAGATCATAAGAGATTGAAATATAACTTCCTTTAGAGAGAAATCCTCCAGAGGAAAAGGTGATGGCTCGTACTACTAAAGGATTATGATTATTTCATACACTACCACCTAGGAAAGGAATGTAATGTAGATGATGATTTGACCAGGAATGATCGTGGAGTTTTAAAAAAAATGAGGATTGAAAGTAATCTAGTATTCATAGATCTAGTAAGTATGGACAAGGTAATTATCAAAGAATATGAACCATCATTACTTTTTCACTTAGTTTCCCAACCATATTTATTGAAAATAATTATAATTTATCATCCTGATGATGCGAATATTCAAAATAAAAATAATGTTATAAATGATGGGAAGTTTCAAGACATTGTATATGAAGATGGAATTCTGAAATTTGGGAAGTGGTTTTGTGTTCCAACTATACCTGAGATAAAAATTGAGTTATTTCATGATTTCCATAGTTCAAATTTCTAAATACAACCTAGTATCAATAAGATGTATAAATATTCGAAGGAAAATTTCTAGTTAGAGAACATGAAAAGGGAAATTGTTTATTATCTATTGAGATTTTTAGTTTTTCAACAAGTCAAGGCCAAAAGATAACATCCTAGAGGAGTTATGAAACACGTAACTTTTCAAACATGGAAAAAGGATGACATAACCCTAAATTTTTTCACTATATTACCCAATAATCCAATAAATAATGTTGCAATATGCGTTATTGTTGATCGACTTAAAAAATATGAACATTTTCTCTCTATAAGGGAAGATTTTCTATTACAACACCTTGCAAGACGCTATATCAATGAAGTTGTGATACTTCATAGAGCACATATTTAAATAAATTTTGATCATGATCCTCAATTTACTATGAAAATCTAGAAAAGTATTTATAAATCCCTCGAGATTGAGCTTCAATTTAGTACTTATTATCACCCTCAAATTAATGGGAAATAAGAAAAGAGGACCAAAAAAATTAGCATACATGTTGATATATTGATAATCTAATTTTAAAGGTATGTGTGATCAATATTTACTTTTGGTTGAGTTTTCTTATAAAAATTGTTTCCAATCTTGCATTCAAATGGCACCATATGAAGCACTTTATAGAAAGAGATGATGTACACTATCATGTTGGGATACAGTCGGTGAATGACATCTTATGCGTCTAGAACTTATGGAGGAAGCAACAGTGAAGGTAAAGATTTTTCAAACCCATATCAAAGAAGAAAAAATTATGAAGAAGATTTATTCTGAAAATCGAATGAAGGATTTGGAATTTCAAGTGGGAGATCATGTTTTCTTAAAAGTATCTCCATGGGAGGGTGTTATAAGATTTGGGAAGAAAGGGAAATTGAGCCTCAGGTTCATTAGAATTTTTGAAATTATAAAGAGAATTGGATTTTGGGATTATGATTTGGAAATGATGTATAGCCTGTATAAAGTACACAATGTGTTTCGTGTCTCATTGATGAGAAAGTACATGCCAAAGTCGACGCATGTCCTCACTTCTGAAGGTATAGAACTGGAACCTGAATTATTTTACTATGAAGATCCTATCTATATTATAGAAACAAAGTAATAGTTTTTGAGGAATCATAAGACATGACTAGTAAAGGTACTTTAGAGAAATCAAAAAATTTAAGAAGCAACATGGGAGTTTGAGGAGCTTTTGATGGAGAACTAACCAACTATTTTTATGGGGAAACATTCTAGAATTTCAAGGAAGAATTTTTTGTAAGGGGGAGAATGTAACACCCCAAGGATTTATAAATAAATTTAACATTTAATGCATGAAACACTGAGGCTCTAAAAAATACCATTTTTTTATAACCTAGCTAGTAAACATAATTTTTCCACCTCAGTGATTTGAATTTATAAAAAAATGACATACATTGTGGCATTTAGTAAGTTATTTATAGTCCGATTGGATCAACATATATTTTTGGTAAGTAGTAACTTGACCTTTATGAATATTAACGTACCCTTATGAATAGTAAAATGATCTTTATGAATAGTATTCTCTCCCATGAAATTATAAATAAAATTTAGAGACCTTATAAATGAAATAAGGAATTTTAAAAATTAATAATTAAGGGTTGTATTTTTTTGGTAAAAGATATTTAATAAAAAAATTAAATTAATAATTTTTTTCAAAAAAATTTATTCATAAATAAATACTTTTGTGTCCAATAATTTTAGCATTATTTAATTAGAACTTAGTAAAAAATTTAAGGTATTATAAAATATGATTTATTTTTAAAAATGTATTTTTTAGTAAATTATGATTTTGTTTAAAAATTAAATTTCACATATTTGGAAAATTATTTTGATAAAATGGAGTCCATATTTTAATTATATATATCAAAAAATATTTAGGTGGAATTTTTTGGATTTTTCTAAAATACATGAATTTTTAGTGAATAGTAAAATACGACACTTTACGATAAATGTCAAATACATGATTTCTTTGGTCATTAGTGATGTAATACTGAGGTAAGAACACATGGTTAAAACTCACATGAACTTATTACTTTTTTGTCAAAATAATAAACACTATTTCTTGTCTTGAGTAAAATAATTAAACAATGAATAAAATATTCAAAAATCACTCCTCTCCTCCACTATAAAAACCACCACTCAATTTGTATTCTCTTCACTCCTCTATTCTTTAAATCTCCACAAATTTCATCCAAGATACTATTCCCTAGTCAGTCCTCACATCTATGAGCTATTTTTATTTCCAAAATACCAAAAACCTTCAGTTAAGGATATTCTCAATGAGGTGTATTCAAGAGGTAAATTCACATTTTCATTCATTTCATTTCATTTCAAGTTCCCTTATTTTGATATCATATACTCACCTCCTCTATCTAAATGATCATGATAAATCCAGTATCATATATATACTATGACTATATAATTTTAGTGTAATAAAGATTATTAGTCTTCTTACTCTCTCTCTCTCTCTTTTATTTTATAATCGAAATCACTGTCCATGAGATGCCAATTTACAACCTTCATGCATGATGGAGTCTCGTTCTTCAATTTAACCATAAATAATGTTCATGAAATAATTTATATGGTTGATGAAGACTATGAAATATTTATTATATACTATTTAATATTCATTAATCATTCTATGTCCATAATATTAATTAATACGACAAAACTAGTTCGTAATAATCAAAATACCTCCAAAATAATCTAAGTGATTGTCATTAATATTTGACATAATGATTCATCCTCATACCATGAAACCAAATGATATATATAACCATTAATATCTCTTTATTTTTATCAATAATATATAAATTAAATTCTGTAGAATTATATCCATTCCACATGAACATCCATATTCATATACAAGTATGCCGATCGTGAAAACCAAGGAAATGAAAATTTGGAACGACATAATTCTATATTATAACCTATCAAAAAGGGCATAAATTAACTTAATAAAATTATGATAAACCATATAAATGTCTAATATCTTCTTAATTATGTTATTAATAAGTCTAATTTCGTATTCCATGACCTTAAGTTCAAGAGTGGAACATATTCTGACATAAGGTAAGGGTTTTCTACCCAAACATCCATTTTTCTTTCAGGTTACAATTATTCTCTACTTACCTCAATGAAATTATTATTTATACTTATTTACTCCTCATAAAGCATGTTTTAATTTTCTATATATTTTTACCAATCAGAATCCTAATTTATTTTATGGGGAGTTACATAATTTAAAAGGATCTTTCAAAAAATCGTCTTGAAACACAACCTCGATCCATGGGAATTTCTCGAATTCATACCTATTTTCAAGGGCACCCTATAATATATTTTTAGAAAAAAATTACAAAAATACTCATTTATTATGAAAAAAAACCATACTTCACTTCAGATTTTATAAAATTATTTTTCCAAAATAACTCTTCTTTTCAAAGTAAAATAATATTTATCTCAAGAATTACTTTATGATTTTAAAAGAGTATTTTCACCTATTTTAACACCATTGTTATTTATTATGATTAATTGGGGTTAATGTTCTATGATATCTGCCACCATGTTTTATTTAATGGTTTATGATTATATTTTCAGGGGATGAGATATCTTGATATCATTCACCATATTACTCTAAATGGTTAGTGTTTATGTTAAATGTTTGGGGAAAGATATTTACATAACATATATTAGTTTCAATATGAATGTATATTTTGTTTATGTTTACACCCATTCATATGATGAATGAATTGAACTTAGTAAGTGATGTGTGGAGCCCTCTATAGAACCTTGATGAATCAAAAGGTCTCATCAGACAAACATGGGTATGGGCATGAGCCCTTGACAATATGGTTATTTATGGTCTTTGCATGAGGCCTTAATGGTATTGTTATGATGTCCAGATTTATGTATTACCTAATTATGAAGAAATTAATTCATAGTTTATGTGGTTATTCGACTAGTGTAATACCCAGAATTATGTTTTATTGTGGAACTATTTCTTCATCTCTTATTCCTTACATATTGTGTTTGAGTTTATTTTTTAATGGCATGTGTTTTTAGTTATTCACCGTGCCTATTGTTTTTGTGCATGATATCTTATGTTTTATAGTTTACCCTAACTGAGTATGTAAGATCACCCCTTTCTTATGTTTTATTTTCCCAATATATAATGAAGTAGATTATGAATGACTTTATAGGATAATCTAGGCATCATGGATGTTTCTAATGGTATACATATATATAATCTATTTCCTTTAAATTTGTAATGTGGAACGTCTGTATGTATCTTGTCTTCCACAAATAAAAAACTATGCATTTTTTGAGATATGAATTTCTTATAATCATGCCAATGTAATGAAATAAGGCTATTAATATGGTCAATTGGGGACTATTATTTACATTAAGAGTCTTAAAATACATATATGGGCAGTATATATACCACCTAAAAGAAACAAGTTGTGAACATGGAATATGTCTCATGAAAATACAAGTCAGACAAAAATCCCATACCTAAAGTCTCACCATTCCTTATTCATGTTCAAACCTAAAGTATAATAAATATATATTTAATATGAATTTATTATTAAACCATAATCATATATTTAATATAATTATTATTTAATTATGGAATATCATCACCTATTTATTAACAATTTGTTATTAAAATCATTGTTCTGGGTTATAATTGCTTCATTTTTTCATGTCACATTTGGTTCTACGGTCTTGGTACTAGTACTTTGATCACAGTTTCATAATATAAAAATATTTAATGATTATTTTAATATTATATATACTAATTATATAAATATTTATATTCATACATAAAAAATTATATATAGAAAAATAAATTACACCATTTATGGATATGGAAGGTCATATGTACACAGGAATGTTATTTCCATTTTTCTGATGGATGGGGACAAAGAAATATATATAAAAATTAATCTTTAAATAATCATTATCATATCATATAAATCTTATTTATTCACAAAATCTATATTTATTACCATGCATGTAGAACATAAATAAAAAACAATTCACATCACTCTATAGAGGATGAAGTCCACACGTATTCATGAGTGATGTTATTATTTTCTAATGGTTTGGATGGTGAGAAGTTAAATATTATATAAACATTAGATAATAATAATTATATCATAAATATCATATAAAAACCTTAAACACATCAAAATTATTGTCGATCAAAATGGTGTTGAAAATTTAATTGTATCACTATGTGGATACATGAAGCCATACTTATGTTGGAGCGATAATTTTACTTCCCATTTGATAAGGAAGTGGGTGGATAATTGAGGTTTCAGAATAATAAGAACATTTATCTATATTTATTATACTTAATATATTATTTTATTATCAATACCATATAATTATAGGTGGTAAAAGAATAATTTATAAGTAAGTGATCAGTTATGGCGATTACCTATTCTTTGAAACAACTACTTTAGATATCCACTAAAGGACCATGGGGATTTCCTTTTTGGAGTACCAAAACCTCTATAATCTAGATAAAGGAGTTTAAAATAGAATTTTGAAGGTTTTTTTTTAATATATAAGGCTCAAAGTGGTGTGAAGAAGAGAAAAGGGGTTGGAATTTTATAATTTAGGGGAGGGGCACTCTTGGAATTTTTTAATTAACTAAAATACAATACATTAATTCTCTATATAGATTCCAATAAATGGATACAGATTCAAATATGAGGTATTATGTGGTTGAAATCATATAAACACATAAAAAATTGGTAGGTTTATGTTATATTTTAGACCATATCCTTTGGTTTAACCCCTTAGTTAACTTATTCTAACCTTAATCACTGTAACTTATTTATCACAATTAAAGGATTATAATATTACTTATAAGGTGAAAATTGGATCATAAGTTTCCAAGTGATGATATTTAGACCATATATTTTACACTTTGTCCCCTTTCAAGATTTTTATGTTTTTAGATACTTTAATAAAATATTATTTTTGATAAAATATCTTAAATGTCAATTTTGACAATATTCATTTAATTTAACTTAAAATAAATAAATAAAAGGTTAGAATTTGATTATTATAGTTAACCTAGCCCCAATATCCTATACCTAGTTCCTTATACCATTAAATTAGTATATGATACATGGAATTGCATCATGATTGATCAAATAGATTAGTAGTCTCGGTAAACAAGATACATACTTGAGTCTTACATTACATTTGAATACACAAATTACAACATAATTTATTTCTAGAGAATATAATTATTCCATCTAGAATATACTTGCATATTTGTTATAGTAAAATTCAAGGAATCCCAGGTAAAGGAAATAAAATAATGGTTAGCTCAAATGCTCGGTAAGGGTTTAGTAGAGTGAAATAAATCATGAATCAATAATCATAAACAATATAGAAAGGTAAATAATTGAATAATAATTCCATTTAAATAACTTACCTATATTAATAGATTATTCATAATCAGTATTTAAAGTTAAATAACGAAAAACAAATTCATGTAATCAATAATGGATAATGAAATATATCTAGAGATAATTTCATAGTGAAAATCATTTGGGTAGTAATAAATTAATATGAATGAAGAAAATTCGTAATTATTAGATGTCAAGTTTCCTTGTCACATGATACATTTACAATTAAGATATGTTCTCAATATAGTTTAAAAATTAAGGGTAGAAATCCATTTAACTAATTATATCCAACAGATTCATCCCATGAGACTATCGATGCTTCAAGGGGCTATCATTAACTAGGACCCACCCATTTCTTCAGGTCCAAATCAATATTATTATATCTTATAATTGATTTGGTTCACAAATATTTCACCATATAAAATATCTTTAGTGAATGAAGCATACTTATTAATCTACATTTCACTAGATGATCAAGTAATTTAAAAGTAAACACCATATGTAAAAAATTAAATTTTTTTAGAAAATATTAATATCCATAATAAATTATATGGCTATTTAGGGGAAGTTTATTGTTCAATGATAATATGAAAATTATTTACATAAGAGGAAGTTAATGACTTCAATATTGATTCAAGTAAGTGAATTTCAATACAATCCTTGGTCGAAATAATCATAATCAATCCAGAGAAATAATAAGGATGGTATCAATAAAATATATACCCATTACAGTAAGAATAAATGGTTTTTTTCATTTAGGAGTAGAAATAACATACTAATGTCTTTAAATTTATTCTTTAGGAAAATATACTTTTTATTTTTTAAAACATTATGAAAATCATTTACGTTGAAAATAATTTAAAAAAAACATTTTCTTCAAAATTATCCTCATAAACTAGAAAGTGAAGCTTCAAATAAATGACGGTCATGATGGAAGTTAATTTAATAAATGTTTTAATAGTTAAAAATAAAACTCATTTTCACTATATAAGGTTTGGAAAGTGAATTTTTCAAAAAACTACAAGAATATTTGTCATGAACCAACTTGGGTCGACCCTAAACCGATCACCCGAGCTGGTCCGCAACATGGCCTCAGAGGCATTCCCAATCCTCTCAGGCTGGTGAAAAGTGCCAGGGAATCAACAAAGAGACTAGGAACACTTTATCCTAATGAAAATAAATAAATAAGAAGAAATAAAAAATTACAATACAAGGTAAATAAAAAATAATAAAAGTGGGTAGGGCTTGGGATGCCTTTAAGCCTGTGGTCTTGGGTTCGAGTTGCGGATGAGGCGATTTAAATCCTCGCGAGGCAGTGGACAGTTCCTACCTCATGTAATCTGAAACAGTCTAAGGTGGGGTCTTGTTATCTTCATTCAGGTGGGGTTATTCTATCTACCATAGGGTTGGGCTCGGGAGTGGCCTTGTTCATTGGGCTTTAGGCCCACCGAGTTCGTTATAAGATTCCTTTTACGTTTTTTGTAAAAGAAAAATGGGTGTTATTTTGAAAAAGAAATAAATATTCCTTTTAAAAAATTTTCTAAATAATAAAATTTGGTAAAAAAATCCATTAATAATTCTTTTTAAAAATGCTAAAAACATTTTTGAAATTTTTTTTTTCCAATATACTATTAAAAGAAAATAGATTTCTGATCGAAGACAGAAATGAAGTTGGATTTTCTTAAAAAAAATTCTCATTTATTTTAAGTTCAAAAGAGTGTAAAAATGGTTCAATTATTTGAAAATTTTCATTATTAACCATATGAGAATAAAATTAAATTTTTTATTAAAATATTATCCAAAAATATCCTTCAATGTAAATTCAAGCATAAACAATACCAATTTAAATTAGATTGTGAAATAAAAAGTGGAAAGAACATAACATTGAAGTGAGAATCTACCAATGCATAGATTATGTGTATCAAATATAAATACATCTAAATAATTTGAAAATAAAATAATAGATATTCAAAATTCATTAAACACATAATCATATAATATTAACGATAAATAGGAAGTAATATAACTCAATGAAAATAAATTGAGTTAAAAATTTCATTACTACTTTGTACATTTAAATTGAAATACATCTAGATAAAATAAATCAAATTAGAAATTAAAATAACATAAATAAAAACTTATTTGTGATGTTACATATCTAATGGGAAGTATATAAACCACATAAATTAAATTAAGATCATAACATTACCATATGCCTAAACAAAATGAAATTTATATGAAATCTCTTACCATGCACTTCTATTTGGTTGAATGATATGTAACTTCAATTATAATGGGTTAAATAATTTATTTAACTTATAATAGAGGCATAATAATGTTTATCATATCATATATGATTCTTTTATAACATCTTGTCACTCGTTCATTAATAATTTATCATTATTTTTATTATTTCGGGTAATAGATACTTTGTTTTTTGAGTATGTCTTGACTAATAATTTTGTAATACTATTACTTTTAACATGATTTAATAATATAGAGAATATTAACCAGGATAAAAATATAATTTATATTCATTATATATGTATTTAGATGAATCTCTTAAATTTGGGGATCAGAAATGAAATACATCATCCATGGAGATTGTAGGTCGTACATACGCTAGTACGTTGTTTCCATTTTCTTATCATGTTTAAAGAAATAAAATTAAATAATATATATATATTATAATTAAAGTATAATTTTTATGTCATATATATAGTTTATGTTTATTAACTCCACCCTTAATACATTCCTTGTAAAGCATGAATGAATCACATCACTTCACGAGGTGGTAGTCCGTCATACACATGAATGAAGATATCATATTCCCACAAAATGGAAATAATGAAGATATGGGATAGATAATAATTAACTAAGTTTATTAACATCATAAATATCATATATCTCATATATATCATATATAAAATAGAAATTAATCCTTATTTCCATCCTTAAAAGATGGTAATTGAAAAATGAATGACATCGGTTCGTGAGACGGTGGTCTGTCGTACACATGAAAGAGGATTTCATAACCCATTTAACAGAAGTGTGTGAATTTTTCGTTTATATCCTTAATATAAAAACATATTTTTATATGTAAGATATTATGGTTATTATATAATCATGTAATTATAATTATTGAATGTGGTGGAAAATTAAATATAATAAACACTTTAGAAGAATGTTATCTCTTTATTGAAAATCCACATTAGGTTTTCACTAAAACTATCAAATATTTTATTAAATCCAAAAAAAAGTCATCTTGGATGAGTTTAGATAATTTTTGGAGTGATTTGTGTAGATCTTGTTCAATAAAAATGGATTTATATGTGTGACTAAGTGGGGTGAGTGAGTTTCTTTTTATAGTAGAGGAGGAGTGACATTCTTATAAATACTAAAACATTTTCACTATTAAGAGAACAATATTAGCTCAATTGGATCCAATATTGATAAAAAATGATTTTATGAATTATTTGGTTGAGTTAAACCTCATCCACTAAATATAATAAATGTTTTTAAAAAATTTACCCTTAACTCCTAGGTATCATTATTTTATCATTTTGGTTTTTCATTGTGGTAACTAGTTTTCTATACAAAGTATTTTATCAATTAGGACTAAAATAAAATGATTCTTGATATATAATTTGGACCCAATGAATCTAAATATGATATATAATTTATAAAATAAAATTCTTATGTGTTTTTGAAATTAATTTTCACACAAGCTTTAGTAGTGTGCAGAAACACCACTTAAATTGTAACTATACTAAGTGATTTTTTTATTATTTAACGGTCAATGTATTCATTATAAAAGAATAATTATCAAATTAATTTAAAATATTTTATTTTTATTATAATTTATACATCCCTTTACAAAATATATAATTTATATTAATTTTAAATCAATTAATAAAATATCATTTATTATAAAATAGAATTAATGTCAATTTTGGCATTATTATTTTAATATGGGTATAAAAAATATCAACACAATGATAGAATTAAAATATAATTATTTAAAAGTAGTGTTACATGATATATAAATCTAAAAATATAATTTAACATAATAATTCATTCAATTTACTTCACTTTTGATATTTTTAGCATCATTTATTTTATTTTATTGAAAAATAAATTGTTACTTTTTTGGAGTTTCATAGGAATTTTAAGAAACTAATTCATCCCTAAAAATTAAGTATAAATTATTATTATGGTAAAATAAATTTTATATTTAAAATTAATATTTATAACTGAACCTATTGAGTTTTTATCTCATTCCCAAAATAATTATAGATATTAAAAGGAAGAAAGGTATCTTTTTGAATTCTTCTTGACATAACTTATTATATAGGTCAATTTCCTGTAAAAGTTTCCCAAAACTCATAAAATTTTAGAATATGTTCATAAAGTTATAAATATTAACATTAAATAAGATGTGGAAAACATTATAATTCATTTTATCTTTTATTTTATTAGTTTAACCTCCCAGTAAAACCATTTTTAACCTAAACGCAAAAAAAATAACTTTTACTTTTTTCACAATTAATTTCTTTAAAAAATTAAGTTTACCCAATTATAAATTAGAAAGTATGATTTTTACAAATATAGATCCCATTTTTTCAAATTTAATTATCATAAGTGGAAAAAAAATTTAAAATTAATCTCGCAAATGTGGCGAGAGAGCGGGTTTTGAATGCAAAAAATGTTCCAGCGTTTACAATGTTTTATATAAAAACAAGACATAAAAATTATTTGAATGACAAAAATATAATTAATAATGTATAATTTAAGTATTTTTACTTTAAAAACAATTAAAAATATAATTTAAAAATATAAATTATTTAGATTAGATTTCATTTTTTAATTTAAATTTAGTTTTTTCATTATTCATCAAAACTTGAAACTTCTCAAAAAAGTACCCAAAAATAACCTAAAGATAATTTTATCAATAATATTTCAAATAAAAAATTTATTTATTCAAATAAATTTTATACATGTCTCAAAATTTAGTTTTAAATCTAGTACACTATTAAAATTTGGAAAAACTATCTTTAGAAAAATATATATTTTATGAGTAAAATTGGACTTCTTCTTATATTATTCCAATGAAATATATTAGATGAATTTTAAAGAAATTTATTGAATATATAATATATAAATTTCATTAAAATCATTAACTAATATTAATTAATTTAAATTTATTAATATAAAATTTATTTTTGTGACTAAAAATAGTTCATTATAAAAACATTTCCTTTATATTTAATTTATTTTTATATTCATTTTCAATTAATTGGAAACCAACTAATTTGACCATATATTTTAATAAGTTAGTTAATCCTATTCATACCTACCATTTCATTGGATATTATAATATTGTTCGGTAAAACATGGTTTTAACGCATGCTTTTGAAAGAACTCGTTGTTGTATGTAATGCAAGATAAATCAGTATTTCATGTATTGAAAGATATAGAATAAATTGTATTAATTTAAAATATTAAATATATCATAATTTATTGTGATATTAAATTCACTTCTATACTTGGTGTTTCATGTCACATAATTAACTGAATAAGAGTTTATTTTTTCAGAATTTATGGGTGTCACATTATTCTTATATTAAATAAATTGTGTCCTTAAAATTTAAACATGATATCAGAAATAAAGGGTTTGATGTTTTTAAATACCGTTATTTAAAAACCCACATTTTGAAAAATTTAATAAAATAAATCCTTAATAAGAGAGATTGGTAAGTATGAAGGTCGTATTTAATAACACATGACTAGGATTCTATGTAGGGGAATGTTGGTGGAAAGGGAGTATATGAACATAGAGTAAAAGCATAAATATTTGTAAGAAGCAATTGAGGTCATTGATCATAAGAAATTGAATGATTAATGGAAATTTTAGGGCCTAAAATAAATAAATATGTGATGATTTAAAAGACCATCTGATTCATCGAATATGAATATAATAGGGTAAAAAAATTATTTCATGATTATTTTCCTAGTGTTGAGGAATTATTTCACTGGATATGAATGTAAGAATATATATTTACTTGATAAGATTCTATGAACACCATTTCACCCTTTTTTGTGCTTTGATTTCTTTCTCGAAGAAAAGAATGTTCATAAATGACTTTTTTTATACCTATAGAATTATAATTCACTTTTAACATATCATAAGATCCATAAAAGAGTAAAAATTATTTTTTATTTTCTCTAACTATTTTCCAAAATAAATATGATAAATATAATTTATATATTATAATAAATTAATATCTAAACCTTAAAATCATTATTTCTACTTCATCATTAATATTTAGTTTTTAAATCATTTACTTAAAAACAATGGAATTTTAACCCGTAAATTTCATAGTTTAGTGGTTTTCATTAAACCCATATCATACTTGATTTGTGGTTTGAATACCTATGGACTTCCTGGATATGATGGGTTGTCACCTGTTATACAGGTTTTCATTTTTATTAAATAAATTAATATAATTACTATAATGTTTAAATAAAATTTGATGGACATTATTGAAATAAAATTAATCATTAAATAACCTTTTTCTATGGGTTTTTAAAAAAAATACAATGTCTAAAAAATTATTCTAATTTTATTAAAATGTAATTAATGATCATATTAACCTTAATGGTTAACAATACCTTTAAAATAATGTTTATAAAATGTAAATTAATTATTCCTAAAACTAATTTTCCACTAAAACATATTCTTTCCATAAATATTTCCACACAATATATAGTCAAGGTGGACTCCCATCACATAAAAACTAAAAATAGGTGTTTAATACTTTGAACATATGATTAACCATAATCTTATAATCATCTGATGGTATTCATAACTCATAAGTTAATTGAGATGCATTTTCTTCTAAAATTTTACATAATCCATAAATGTTTCATGTTTCTTGTGACTGAAATACTATCGGTAAAACACTTCAACAAATTATTTCTTGAATCACAATACATAAATAATTCATATTTTTTATTTCAATATAGGTCTTTCCTGTTGTACCTCTCGTTCCCCTCGTTGTTTGATTTTCATGATCACAATCACCTTATTATTTGTCTAACATTGTTTTTAAGTGTTGTGGATGATAGGCAAGATATTGCCAAAGGAATGGCCCAAGAAAGCATCTCAAGTGGACTAAAACACAGTCCACCGGCCAACCGGTGTGATAGCACCGGCCAGCCGGTGGACCTGGCAGAGGCATTGCCCACTGCCAGGCTCCACCGGTCAGCCGGTGGCTTGACCACCGGCCAGCCGGTGGCACCCAGATCAAATAGTAACGGCTACTGTCTTGCCACCGGCCAGCCGGTGGCTCCTCCACCGGTCGACCGGTAGAGCCTGGACCAAATCTCCTCTTCTCTGCCAAGGCACCGGCCAGCCGGTGGCCCTGCACCGGCCAGCCGGTAGCCCAGTCAAACTAGCCGTTGGCTTTGACCAGTCAACTCCAAAAAGCCTCCCAACGGCTCCGAGGCCTTTTCCAACGGCTCCAAAGCCCTCCAACGGATACTTGAAGGTTCCTAGCCTATAAATAAAGGCCTAGGAAGCCCCGGAACATCACCCAAGCCACCGGACACATTGTTGATCATTTTGGCGAACCTCCGGCGGATTTCCTCAAGGAACCCAACGTGCTCCAATCCAATTCCACATCCAAGAGCACCTTCAAAGAAGCTTGGAAGCGGCCTTCAACATCTCCATCCAATCAAAGGCGCCCAAGGCTTCTCAAAATACGGTTTTTATTGTATATTTATTTTTGAGCTTAAATTGAGTTTGTGCCTACAAACTCCCACTTTTCTCATCCCCTCTTTCTCTTGGGTTCTCACACCACCATTAAGGTGTGAAGAGGTTTCTTCAAGCCTTTCCTTTTAAAAGGCTTGTGTCACCGGTGAGCTAGCCTTCACCCGTTAAAAAGGCTAGTGGGTTCTTGTTATTCCATTGAAAGCAAGTGGGTTCTTGCTAAACCACAAAAGCAAGCTGTAATAGGTCCTAGTGCTACCTCAAAGCCTAGTGGGTTTCTTGCTAAAACCATTGAAAAGCAAGCGGTAGGAATCTCTCAACGGTTGAGTTGGGAGCGGAGACGTAGGCCGGGTTTTGGCCGAACTCCGTTAACAATTTCTTGTGTCTTGCCTCTTTACTTTCCGCTGCATCTTCACTTTGATTTTAATTTGTTAAATCTTTTTTAAAAGGCAATTCACCCCCCCTCTTGCCATCTTTCCCCGCTTTTTTCCGACCCAACAATTGGTATCAGAGGGATTTTTTGAATAATTCCCTAACCCGGTTTCAAACTTAAGATCCATTTAGATGGCATCAACCTCTTTCGCCCCCGAGGGCTTTTCTTTGGGTCGGGCTCCATTTTTTGATGGGTCCGACTATAATTATTGGAAAACCCGCATGACTACCTTTCTTAAAAGCATAGGATATCCTATTTACAAAATTGTCATGCAAGGTTATTCTTTGTCTTCCCCCGATGAATACAAATGGACCCCCGCTGATATTAGAAACTTTGAGCTTGATGGCAAAGCCATGAACGCTCTACATTGCGGCCTTGACCGAAATGAGTTCAACCGAGTTTCCACTTGCACCTCATCTCATGAAATTTGGAAACTATTGGAAGTGACCCATGAGGGCACTAACAAAGTTAAGGATACTCGGTTAGACATGTATAGGCAGGATTTTGAGTCTTTTTCCATGCACCCAAATGAATCAATTTCTGAAATGATTACTCGATTTACTGATGTGTGCAATGGTAGAAAATCTCTTGGAGATGACATTTCTGCAGAAACAATGGTCAAGAAGATCCTATGGGTCCTTCCGAGCTCATGGGCACCAAAGGTGACGGTGATCCAAGAAGATAAGGACGTCAAAAATATGCCGGTAGAGGAGCTCATCGGATCTCTCATGACTTACGAGATCACGATGAGGAGGCAAGCACAAAAAGAGGGCACACCAATCAAGACACCAAAGAACATTGCCCTCAAGGTACAAAAGCAAGTAAGCTCCTCCTCATCTTCTTCCTCATCTCCTTCCTCATCTTCCTCATCATCAAGCGGCGACTCGGAAATGGAGAATCTCGCCCGCCAAATGCATAAATTTATGAAGAAGCACAAGAAGAAGAAGAAATCCCGCAAGGCGCGTAAGCAAGAACCCACCGCAAGATCCGAGACCAAGGTGAAATGCTACGGGTGCGGCGAAAAGGGCCATTACAAGCCCAATTTCCCACTCAACAAAAAGCGGGCCACGCAAAAGGAAAAAGGAAAGAAAAAGGTCCTCAAGGCCACATGGAGTGACACCTCATCATCATCCTCCTCCTCCTCCTCCTCGAGCGACCAAGGTACAAAATGCCTAATGGCATTCCATGAGGTAACATCTTCCGACTCCTCCTCTTGTTCTTCAAATTCAAATTCTTTAAATCATCTTTCTTATGAAGAACTCTCACACGCTAGAGATCAACTTGAAAATGGTTTTCATGAACTCTCGTCAAAATTTGTTGCTTTAAAAAGAATTTCAAAAAACTTTCCTCCGAAAAAGACCAACTTCTCAAAGAGAAGGAGGAGCTGTCCCTCAAAATCCAAAATTTTCCCGATGTTGATTCTTTAGAATCAACCATTAAAGACCTAAGAGAATCATTAGCCAAGTTCACCCAAGGTGAACAAAATTTGACCAAATTATTAGGTTCTCAACGAGTATCTAGAACCACCAATGAACTTGGCTACACCAATATAGCCTCCTCCTCCCATGCACCCACTGTTTTTGTAAGGGGGAGCTCTAGTTATAAGTTTTGTAATTATTGTAAAAAACCCGGGCACCTTATTTATGAATGTAATTGTAAAAACGCCCGGTATGGTAGGCCCAAATCGATTTTTTATTCCGATGAATTCTATAGAAGAAGACCCTCCATGAGACAAGTTTGGATTGAAAAATCCCTTCTTGCGAGTCTCTCCGGGCCAAAAATAGTCTCCTCTCCCCGGTGATTTATTGTCTTTATTTAGGGGGAGTTAGGTTCTTTTAAGCATTTTGTGAATTAAAATCTTTCATTCAAAATTCTCATTTCAAATTTTCAATTCAAAATTTTCAATTCAAACTTTCAATTTCAACTCTTGGTTTCAAAATTTTCAATTCAAAATTTTCTATTCAAAGCTTTCAATTCAAACTGTTATTCAATTTTCATTTCAAAATTTTCAACAATTGGGATTATTTTCAATTGGTTTAAAATCTTGATTTTCAAAGTATTCCCTCAATCAAGTTTTTTGCCCCATTCTATTTTGATAATCACAAAGGGGGAGAAATTTCTTGATTGATTGGGGGAGAAACCTTTTTATCATGCTTTGCATTTCCTTTCAATTTCAGTATTTTACGTTGATTGTTTCGGTGATTGTGATCATCAAAATAGGGGGAGATTGTTGTACCTCTCGTTCCCCTCGTTGTTTGATTTTCATGATCACAATCACCTTATTATTTGTCTAACATTGTTTTTAAGTGTTGTGGATGATAGGCAAGATATTGCCAAAGGAATGGCCCAAGAAAGCATCTCAAGTGGACTAAAACACAGTCCACCGGCCAACCGGTGTGATAGCACCGGCCAGCTGGTGGACCTGGCAGAGGCATTTCCCACTGCCAGGCTCCACCGGTCAGCCGGTGGCTTGACCACCGGCCAGCCGGTGGCACCCAGATCAAATAGTGACAGCTACTGTCTTGCCACCGGCCAGCCGGTGGCTCCTCCACCGGTCGACCGGTAGAGCCTGGACCAAATCTCCTCTTCTCTGCCAAGGCACCGGCCAGCCGGTGGCCCTGCACCGGCCAGCCGGTAGCCCAGTCAAACTAGCCGTTGGCTTTGACCAGTCAACTCCAAAAAGCCTCCCAACGGCTCCGAGGCCTTTTCCAATGGCTCCAAAGCCCTCCAACGGATACTTGAAGGTTCCTAGCCTATAAATAAAGGCCTAGGAAGCCCCGGAACATCACCCAAGCCACCGGACACATTGTTGATCATTTTGGCGAACCTCCGGCGGATTTCCTCAAGGAACCCAACGTGCTCCAATCCAATTCCACATCCAAGAGCACCTTCAAAGAAGCTTGGAAGCGGCCTTCAACATCTCCATCCAATCAAAGGCGCCCAAGGCTTCTCAAAATACGGTTTTTATTGTATATTTATTTTTGAGCTTAAATTGAGTTTGTGCCTACAAACTCCCACTTTTCTCATCCCCTCTTTCTCTTGGGTTCTCACACCACCATTAAGGTGTGAAGAGGTTTCTTCAAGCCTTTCCTTTTAAAAGGCTTGTGTCACCGGTGAGCTAGCCTTCACCCGTTAAAAAGGCTAGTGGGTTCTTGCTATTCCATTGAAAGCAAGTGGGTTCTTGCTAAACCACAAAAGCAAGCTGTAATAGGTCCTAGTGCTACCTCAAAGCCTAGTGGGTTTCTTGCTAAAACCATTGAAAAGCAAGCGGTAGGAATCTCTCAATGGTTTAGTTGGGAGCAGAGACGTAGGCCGGGTTTTGGCCGAACTCCGTTAACAATTTCTTGTGTCTTGCCTCTTTACTTTCCGCTGCATCTTCACTTTGATTTTAATTTGTTAAATCTTTTTTAAAAGGCAATTCACCCCCCCTCTTGCCATCTTTCCCCGCTTTTTTCTGACCCAACATTTCCTTGATATAGGGTTTAATCTTGTTCATTCACTATCATCTTCTATTGAAATCAATCATAGTGGTTTGTAAAGATATTGTGAATAATCTTAGGCATATCCACCAGGAGTTTCAAATTTGGTACATAGTAAGGCTAGCTTTCATGTACAAGGTTACGCTCGAGTCAAGCCTGATATTTACTTTTTGGGGTTATTAACTCAAATTAAATCTAATCCATAACCATGTCCAATTTTTGTTTCCCAATAAGAATTTATTTCTAGTAAAAACCACAAAATCTCTATCTCACCAAAAACATTATGATGTTCTTCTATACATATCCTCAAAGTATATCTTATAATTATGTTCCCTAATATATGTTTTTCAAAATGTAGTTCCCACGGTTTCTACTAAACTTATTTTGATACCAGTTGTAGCGACCCTGACCCTAGTATCCCGAAGGCAATGCCAACTACAATTGAATTGGCCTAAGAAACAAGGAATTACATCTCAAAGGATTGAATATTTTAGTAGTCATGGTTAACTATATTCATACTTTATTATTACATTACATTTGAATATCAAAATTATAAATAATTGTTTTGTGACAATATCATTATTCCATATAGCGTATCCTTGAATATCTATCACAGTAAACTTCATGGAATCTTGGGGAAAAGAAACAAAATAATGGTGATCTAAAATATTCATTAAGGTTTAAGTAAAATAGCAGAAATAATGAATCAATAATCATAAAAAAATATTTTATGGTAAATAACTAAACACAAATACCATTTAAATAACCCAACTACATGAGTAGATAAGTCATAATTAATATGGAAAGGTAAATAACTAAAACCCCATTACATTTAGTCAATAGATTATAATTAAATCTATCGAGAGATAATTTCATAGTAAAAATATCATGGATAGTAATAACTAAATTCCAAATGATATAAATTCTTAATTATTTGATTTTAGGTTTCCTAAGAACATGAAACTTTTATAGTCAAGATCTATTATCAAGAAAATTTAAAACTAATTGGTAGAAACTCATTTAACTATGGCTAGAAAACTGATTCTTCCCATGAGACTGTTGTCGCATCCAGGGGATATCATTAACCAGGCCTCACTAATGTCTTTAGGTAAAAATATATCCTTATATATCTAATAGTTTATTCAATTTATAAACAATGTTCCATATCAAATATCCATATTGAGTAAAGGATATCGATTTATCAATATTTTACTAGTTAAGCAAATAACATTAAAAGTAAACACCATAGGTAAATATGTTATATCGTTTAGGAAAAAATTGTATCCATTATAAATGATATCGATATTTGGGGAAAATTTAATGTTCAATGATCATAGGAAAAAAATAACTCAATGGGAAGTTAATGACTAAAAAAATGATTCAAGGAAGTGAATTTCAACATTTTCCTTGGACAAAATTATCATAATCCATCCAAAGGAAGAATATGAATCGTATCTATATTATATATACCCAATGGAGAAATATTAAATGGATATTTTCTTTGATGAATATAAATACCATATTAATGTCTCTAAAAATATTCTTGAGTAAAATATCAATTTCATTAAAAAAACATTTTGAAAATACTTTTCTTTGAAAATCATTTTAAAATCTGTTTTATTTGAAAATAACCTCATAAACATGAAAATAAATCATCAAATAAAACATGTTAATTAGGGTGGGAAATTCTATACATGTCTCAAAATTTAAGAATAATATATCTTTTGAACTGTAAAAGGCTAGTTAAGGGTATTTTTCATAAATAGATAAAGAAGATTCTGTTCACATTTTTTGTAAAATCCAAACAGAAATTGTTTTGGAAAGGATATAAGATTACATTGAAAAAAAATTAATGATTAAAAAATGGTTAAAAATCCCTTTATTGAATTATTTTGAAAATATTTTTAGGAAACATGGTTTTAAAAGAAAAAATATTTCGGATAGAATAGATAAATAAAGTCAGAATTTCATAAAATTAATTCTCAATGATTTTAAATAAAAAAGAGTATAAAATTGTACTATTACATGAAAAAGGCCACTAATAACCACATTATGATAAAATTACAGTTTTGTTAAAGAATTATCAAATAATAATTTTCTACGGAAATTCACGTGTAAATAATCCTGATTAAAATGAGACTGTGAAGTATACCCTTGGAGATATCATAACATTGAAGTGAGAATCAACCACTAGATAGACTATGTGTATCCACTATAAATCTACATAAATAATTTTAAAATAAATATATATATATATAACATTCATTACACACATAATATTATAATG
Source organism: Viscum album (assembly GCA_963277665.1). Classification (NCBI taxonomy): domain Eukaryota; kingdom Viridiplantae; phylum Streptophyta; class Magnoliopsida; order Santalales; family Viscaceae; genus Viscum; species Viscum album. The sequence continues at coordinate 1,151,373,894 of OY728148.1, forward strand.
TAAAGGACTAAGAGGAAGTAATTTAACCTAATGAAGAATAAATTTGAATTAAGAAATTCTTTACCACTTGGTAACTTTTAATTCAAATCCCCTCAGATGAAATAATTCAAATTGAAACTTAAAATAACATTAGTAATTAATTTTTCAAGAAATTACATTTCAAACTTTTATTATACACCACATAAATTAAATTAGGTGAATAACATTACCATATTCCTCAATGAATTAAAATTGAGATGAAATTCCTTACCTAACACTTCCTTTTGGTTGAATACTCTTTAACATAACGTAAAATGGTTTTAATAATATTATTAACATATGAAATAACCTTCCTAAAAATATTAATATTATATATTATTCTTTTATAACATCTTATCACTAATTCGTTAACAATTTCTCATTATTTTCATTGTTTTGGGCAATAACTAGATTGTTTTCCAAGTATGTTTTGACTTGTTATTTTTTTAACTCTTAGTTAGATCATTAGTAAATAATATATAGAATGTAAAACATTATATTAATATAATATATATTTATTATATTTTAATTTATATTAATTCCTAAAATTTCGTGATCAGAAATCAAATATATCGTTCGTGGGTACTGTGGGTTGTATGTACGCATGAATGTTGTTTCCATTTTCTTGTAATATTGAAGAAAATAAAATTAAAATATATATATATATTATAATTAAAATATCATTTATATATCATATATCTCACATATGTTTATTAAACTCATCATCAATACATTCCATGTAAATTGTGAATGAATCGCAACGCTTCGCAAGGCAGTAGTTCATCGTACACACGAGCGACGATACCGGGTTCCCTCAAAATGGAAAGGATGAAGGTATGTGTTATAAAATAACTGAATAATAAAAATAACATAATAAATATCACATACATCATATTAAGAAAAATAAATAAAACATTATTTCCAACCTTAAATTGTGGTAATTGAAAAATAAATGACATGGGTTCGAGAGGTGGTAGTGTATCGTACACATGAATGATGATTTCATGACCCATTTGATGGAAGTGTCTAATGTTTTACATCATAAAATTAACATCAAAACAGCTAAGTATATTTATGATATTGAAGTTATTATGTATCATGATATAATAATATATCATGTAGGTGGAGAAGGAAATAAAATAAAAACGCTTTTAGAAGAACATTACCTCTTCTTTAGGTATCCTTCTTATGTTGGAAATAATATGTTAAATTATGTACTTTATTTCAAAAATAGTCTTATATTATAGGGGTAGGGATGTTTTGGATTGATTTTCAAATATATTTTTTGATCTAAATGGCTAGGGAGGTTTAAATAAGTGTGGGTGTGAATGCCTTTTTATAGTTGAGGATGAGTGGCATTCTTGTAAACACTCAAACGTATTCACTATTGGGAGCTCATTATTAACTAAACTGGCTCCAAGAGATATAGTTAATAGTTTTTAGAAATTATTGTTTCAATAAAAACCTCATCAACATAGTAGGAAACATTTTTTGAACATTTTTTCCCTTAGCTCTTATGTTTTGTTATTTTCTCATTTTGGTTTTTCATTATGGCAACTAGTTTTCTAACCAGTGTATTTTATCAATGAAAAATAAAATAAAATAATCCTTTCAAAAAAAATTTCATTCACTTATTATAAATATTATATCTAATTTATAAAATAAAAAACATATGTTCATTGTAAATTAATTTTATCACAAGTGTAAGTAAAGTGAAAAAACAATGCTTAAACAATAACCATGCTAACTGAGTTTTTCACAATTTAACAGTCAATATTTTCATTATTGTAGAACAATTGGTCCATTAATGGACCATATGTGATATTTATTAACATTTAAAAATAAATTTATGTAATATATAATTTTTAGTAATTTAATATCAATTAATAAAATATCATTTATTATAAAATAACATTAATGTCAATTTTAAAATTATTAATTTAATTTGAAATTTAAAAAAAATCAATAAAATGATGAAATTAAAATAAATTACATTTAAAACTGTGTAACATGATATATTAATCTATAAAATATTGGAATGTTATAATTCATTAAATTTACTTCACTTTTATTATTTTTAGAATTATTTATTTTATTTTATTATTAGTTAAATAATTTTTGTGTTAGTATTTCATATATATTTTAAGAAACTAATTCATCTCAAAAAAATTAAAAAAAAATTATTACTAAAACAATTTATTTATATTTCAAAATAGGTTTTATGACTAAACCTATGCAATTTTTCTTCTTTTTCCAAATCATTATATATTGAAACCAAGAAAAGTTTCTTTTTTCTTTTTATTTACTTAAATTATTATAGGGGTCACATTCATGGAAAAGTGACCCATAACTAATAAATTTCCCTCCTACAGTCATATGGTTCTAAATATTTCCATCTAATTAGTGTTGTACAAATGGGTAGGTCATTTTAAACCTTTTATTATTAACTTAACATTCCAACGAATCTATTTTTACCCAAATTATGTCAAATTATGATTACTTTATCACTATTAATTTTTTTCAAAAATTAATTTTACCATATTATAAATTATAAATTATTTTTATTTCAAACTTGGAATCAATTTTTTCAAATTAAATTCAAATAAGTGGTAAAATAATTTAAAATTAATCTCGTAGAAGTTGTAAGACATCTGGTTTTTAAAGTAAAAATGTTCAAAATATAAAATGTTTTTATACAAAATTTTAATATAAATATTATACTAATGGAATTATTTGGATTAAAATATATATATAATTTAAATATTTTTTCTTTAAAACAAATTAAAAATATAATTTAATACCATAAATTATTTATATGAAAAGTCGGTTTTAAATTAAAATTCAGTATTTTTCACAATTTGTAACGAAAGGAAACTTCTTTGAAAAATATCAAAAATTAAACCTAATATAATTTTGAAAATAATATTTTAAAAATAAAGTTTGTTTTTCAAAATAAAATTTATAAAATTTTGAAAATTCAGTTTTAATACAAGCGGCCTATTGAAATGCGCCAAAACGAACTTTGGAAAAATACCACTTTTTATACATAAAATTGGATTTTTTTTCTTATATTATTCCTATCAAATTTATTGGATGAATATAAAAAATTTATTGAATATGTAATATATAAATTTCATTATTGTCATACAATAATAGTAATTATTTTTATAATGACCCGGGCTTGACATACATGGATATTACATCAGTTTAGATTAATATTCAGTATATTACAAAAATACATGCCTGAGGACCATAATAGTTTATTGTCTTTGGAAAAATAGAAACAAAATCTTTTATCCTAGTGAAAGATCATAAACATCTCCCATAAAGGTCTCCACCTTTAGTACTTATACCTAAAACCTTTCTTTGTAACCTGGGGTATGGAAACATCAGAAAGGTGTGATCTGAAATGATTAGTACGGGAAAAAAATAGAGATACATAAGAACAGCATGAGGATAAGGGTTTGAAATCTTGATAATTACATTAGTAGATCATACCCTTCATATCAAAGGTAAACGTGAATCATAAGGAAATGAAATAACATAGTCCATAAGATCTTGAAATTGGCATAAGGAATGCAATTTTGGCATACACATCAACATGTAACTTTGTGAATATGTATAAATAGTTACCAGTTCACTCATTAAGAACATGAAATTAGGCCTTTGCATAAACATATATACATGAAAACCCAAGTCCTTATATAAAATTATGGACATGAAAATTAAGTCAATGCATATAATTATGGATATGAAAACTAGTTTAACGCATAAAATTATGGACATGAAAACTGGGTCCATGTATAGAATTGTGAACATGAAATTCGGTTCACACATAACATATATACCTCATGATTTTTCTATGTTTATCCAATACATTAGAGGAATATATAGGTATCACCCATCTCATACTGAAATCAATGATACATGTTCCATAAGATCATAAACAATCTTATCATAACCAATGTAATGGAATGGGTGTCATAAACATGTAATAATATAATAACCTGCGAAAAACAGACAGGATTCATAATCATTTCATTAATAGAATAACCCTTAAAAATAAGGGGGTTCCTTAAACTTCATTCCATCAAAACATAAACCATTTAGATAAATAATATTAATGGTATTCTTGAAATAATAACAAAGTATGTTGTCATATGTGGGGATAGATTTTGAAATATCACTTGGAACATGAATTTTCCTTAAAAACTCATTTTTAAAACATAAAAAAAATTTCAAAACCCTTTTATTTGAAACCATATTGAAAAAATATAAAGGAATCAAAAAAATAATTTAAAATATTTCTTGAGGAAAATATCATTTCTTTGTTGAAATATTTTTCTTTTCTTAAAAATCCATTCCATTTTAAAAGAAAACATTTTATTCAAAAATAACCATGTAAGATTGTAGGGGAAGATTCAAGGTATTAAGGGATCATGAAAGCATAAAAATCCCTTCATGGTGTATAAGTTATAAAACATTCTTCTCATACTTTTGGGGGGAAACTCAAAAGGAAAATCATTTTCAAATTGAGAGAAATATTCTTTTCAAGTCGTGTGGTAAAAATTAAATAATTATAAAAAAATTACTTTAAACATTAAAAGGAGAATAGTAAAACATTTTATGAAAACATTTTTAGAAAACATGTATGGGGATGATAATTATTCCCCAATGGAGGATTAAAAGGAAAGAATCCCAAATATGGGATAGATTGTGAAATCAATACTCAGAACATTATAATCAATATAATCGTATTCCCCGTGTAAGAAGTAAAATGATAATAATATTTAATTATATTAATATTATATATAATTCTCATAAAAGATAGTTATGGGCATTATATACACCACATAGAAGAAACAAGTAGTGTATGAGGCATGTGTCTCACAAAAATAAAGGTGAGACCAAAATCCCTTATCATGTATCCTAACTCCCTCCGTACTATAACAAGCATCCTGTATAAAAAAAATAATTTTATTATTCATCTTTTAAAGAAGAATATTCTTATATATAAAACTACATATGGTTTTATTATGAACTTATATTAACATATTGTTGACGATATTATGTTAAGGTTTCACATCGTGTAATATTCTCTTTGTTCTTCGCATGTGTCTTAATTTGTTATATCATTGGTTCTTGTAATTATATCAAGAATCTAGACTATAAATCATGATATTAATATCATATTTATCCAGTATATTTATATTACAACAATATATAGACTAATTAATTATTAAATAGAAAACATCATTCATGAAGATGGTAAGTCGTACGTAGGCTTGAACATTGTTTCTGTTTTAATTTTCGTATTGAATGAATATATGTTAATGACATATGTATATATACAATTATTATAGTATAATTATTATATCATATAAGTTCACTAAAAACATCCTTAATACATTCTATGTGGTGTGTGAAAGAATCATAACACTTTGATGGGGCAGAAGTCCAGACTTCTTAAAACAAGAATATCATATTAACACCAATGGAAAGTAAAATAGAATGTGTTTTAAAAAGTAATAAATAATATTAAGGGAATAATAAATTTTATATTTAACATATATATATATATATATATTCCATTATAATGTCCACTATGATTGGTTTTAATGGAAAAATGAACGCTCATTGTTTCGTGAGGCAGCATATTTCCATACACAGAAATAGTACGTTCGATATCTATTAGATAGTGGATTTTGTAGTAATAGGTCTAAACCATATGATAACAACATCTTATTATATTTTGTATACTGTTTTTTTAATAAAATAATGTAATAAAGATATTATAGATCTGGAGAATAAAAACAAAGGAAATGAGATTTAGAGAAGACATTACCTCTTAATCAGGTAACTCCTTTTGGTTTGTACCAGAAATCTTTCTTTGAGTGGCCTTATACCGAGGTAAAGGATTATAGGATGAATTTAGTGATGTCGGTAGAAGAAATTTTTAGGGGTAGGCCAAGCCAAAATATTTTATAGGTGTGAATAAAAGAAAAGGAGAGGTGTCCTTCTATAAGAGGGAGGAGGGGCACTTTTGGAAACTCCAAAACTATTAATTTATTATAAATTTATTTTCAATTTAAAATAGTTAAAAAGTTATTTATTTAAAATTTTAGATGAGGATGGTTATAAATCCCATCATCCAATGAATTTGGGACATTTTTATGTCACAAAATGAACCTTATCTTGTTTCTTTCAACCCTTAAACAATTTATCCCTTACCGTGACAAGTTGTATTTTAACATTATACTGTTAATATAGTTAAATTAAATTCCACATAAATCCCAATTGGATAATTTATGACATATTTTACAATATACAAGTTATTTTTCAAAAATATATATTTTTATAATTATTTTTCATTTAATAAAATACTATTTATTTTAAAATCACATTTTTATCAATTTTGACACTATTTATTACATAACTTTCTATAAAATCATAACAACTTTAGTCCTAAAAACAAGATACATTAACCCATCCCTAACATGTCATATTCTTCCAAAAAATGTGTGTATTGCATAAAATAGCTCAAATGATATTTATTTTAATATTATTAAGATCATTTAAGTGATTCTTCATTTAATAAATCTATTATTAAATCATCATTATGTTACAATTAAATTTATTTAATTAACTTAGAAAAATTATAAATAAATTATCATGATGTAGATAAATTTCGGAAATTTCTAGTGAATAATTATAAAATAATTCATTTTTTTCATAAACCTATATTAAAAATTATTTAGTTATTATAGTTTGAATATGATGTTTTTAACTCTCCATTAAATAAAAGATAATAAATGTCTTCATACAAAAAAAGTGACTTAATGAGGATCATATTTTTTACCTAAGGTAGATTTGGTTCTAAATACACTTATCCAATGAAATTAGGTCAATTTTTAGTGTAATTGTATATTATTATAATATTTTTTTACCATTAATTACACTATTTACCTTTAACCACGTTAAATAAATTTCAACAGTTACTATTCAAAAAAATTAGTTTGATCCTATTTGAAAAAAATCCTATGGATTACAACAATGTATGTCAATTTTTTGAAATACAATTCACAGAAGTGGTAAAATTATGTTTACTGCTAATCCTACAAATGTGGCTAGAAGGCAGGTAAAAAGGCATTTAAAAATTTCAATGAATTTTTATATATAATTTTATTATCAAAATAATTCTAATGACCTAAATTAGATTAATATATGTATTATTTATCTATTTTTACTTTAAAATAAATTTGTGTAAAAAATAATCATTTAAATGAAAATTTTGGGTTTTAACTACAATGTAGTAGTTTTCAATATTCATCAAAAATTGAAACATTTCCAAAAAAAATTACCCTAATCTAATTTTGATATTATGAATTCAAAAATGATGTCTATTTTACCAAATTAAGTTTCTAGGAGTGTATAAAATTAATTTTATTATTTTTTTCAAAAGAACATAAAAAACGAGTTCTTTTTTTGAAAATAGTAGTTTCAAACATATAAATACTTTAACAAAAATTACATTTTTCATTATCAAATCTATTAGAACTAATATTTAAAAAATTATTTAATATTATTCATATAACAAGTTTAACTTCTAGGTTATAAAAATATTATTTAAATATTTATAATTGTAAAGTTTTTGTTCGTAGAAACTCGGTGTTGTGTGTAACGCAAGCCATGTCGTTGTTGCATGTAGTGAAAGATTCCCTTGGTGGTTCATATAACATAACCCAAAACATAGTGATATTATATAATAAACAAAATCTTTATTTAGTGTTGTGTGAAGTAAAAATATCAAAATTTAAAATTAATTAAAAAAACACAAAATATATGGGTGTTACATTCCCCCCCCCCCCCCCCTTAAAATGAATTTCACCCTCAAAATTCATCGGGGTTGTAAAAATATAGAAACCCACATCGTAAATAAGAAGAATAAATTTATTTAAAAAAAATATTTGTAAAATAAAATTTTCCCAAAGTAAATCATGACTAGGTCCTTATATAGGATAATTGTAATGACCCACTAATTCTCATTGGATTGAGAGTACAATGAGTCATTATTGGGACTTAAGAAATGACCCCAAGGTGCAAAAATCTAGAAATTAATGCTGAAGGGTTTCAAATAAAAGTGGGGGATGATTTACCCTGTAATAAATAAACCAATAAACTAACAAACTATAAGTGAACCATTCACTAAATGATGAATGAACAAAAGGAAGACAGCTAAACAACTTCATGTATCTCAAAAGAACATCAAAGTGTGAACAGTGGAAGACCAAACATGTATCAGAGTAAACAGAAGATAAAAAACTAAAGACTCTCAATAGACCACAATAATCTATGAACTGCAAACTCCAAGCTCCACAATCACTGAATAGCCAAAATATCACGAGGGAGTGCTAAAAACGTGTGAAACATTACCTTTTCCCCTATCTCAGAAGATAGAATCTGCAGAAGAACCACCGTGCCTCAATAAGGGTAATGATAAAACTCATTAGGTTTTCCCAATGACTTCCCTACTCATGCTACTAGGGTAGAAGAGTGAGAAACATTTACAAAAAATAGTTTATATAAAACAATCTCTCAAAACTGTTTATAATAAAATATAAACAAGTTCCAAAAACCATTTACAACCATGTGAAAACAAATCTAAATAAAATCAATTTCCAGTAAGTTATTTTTCTGTAAAATAACTCTTCAAGTCTTAAAAACCAAATATTATTAACATTTTTTCACTCCCATTCCATAGTTCACAACACACCCACACATGCATGCTCGTTCGAGATTTTCATACTCATGAGAGATCTTATGTCCCAATGAAACATGCCTATGATCGAGGGTTACGCACCTTGAACCCCAATGGTACACTTCACTTATTCAGGGTCAAGTCAAACATGAACTCTCACAAAACCCAATGTATGGAAAAACCATTCCAAAAAAACCAATTCAAAGCATTTCAAAAAACATTACTTTTATTGAAAACCAAGGAACAACCCAATTCCAAAACAACCATTTCATTTCAATAAAAAATCCCCTTTATATTGAAAACCTCTAATAAAATCCATGTTACACAATTCCATAAAATCCCCATTTTAAAATATATATTTTAAAACTACAAACAAAATCACTTTATTCAAAACACTGAATTTTTCAGATTTCTACAATTTACCCAACCATCACCAAAAAGGTTCCCAAAAATTCCTAACCATCCAATTCATGATCAATTAATCACAACGAAATCAATTTTAAAGCCTGAAAATCAATTATACTAGGTGGAGTTAAGAGATAATACACCTGCCTAAAAGGTTTTTATTAATCTTAAGACTGGCAAAGAACGCTTAAGAAGACTGCGTTGATTATTCACAGAAGCTCCTTAGATATATTATCCAAAAAAGATCAAGAAGAAATATCACCTTATTAGGTATACACCTCATATATCTATCCATAATAGGTTTAGATCAGAGAAACCACGAATATAGAAGAATTAGATCTAAGTATATCCAAGAAACCGACCAAGAACGATAAAGAACGATCACATACAACAAGAATATGGGTTCAAAACACAATGGGAAGCCTTCAGATTGACTCCAAATCACTTGGGAGAGTTTCTTATACCTTCAAGGAAGGGGAATCTTGAGTTATGGCCGCTTCAGAGAAAAATGAGTGAGTTATGGAAAAAAAACATGTGATATCCATTTTTAAGGATCCAGATTTGACTCTGCACATGGTTTGGCCACACTGTTAGGAAAAACGTGCTCTAAATGTGTTTTAGCTACTACCCACAAAGACTCCCCTTTCGCGGTCTCCCCAAAATGTTCTCCAGCAATGATGGAGCTACTTCCTCATGAAGAACATTTTTCAGGGTTTATCCTAGTAATTCTGCATGGTTTGGAAAAAATGTGTTCCGCTTGTGTGACATTCATTTATCCCCAAAAACTCTTCCAAAGTTCTCATAACTCTATCAAACTCCACCATTACACTTTATAACCATAAAGGTATCACGTAAAGGCTACATACTTGAAACCAGGGGTACTAAATTCTCCCCATAAATGGTCTTTCTGACCATAGAAAGTGGAAAACCAATGCTGAACTTAAAGAGTTATGGCCATCGCTCTTTCATTTCCATCTCGTGTTCCCAAGTCTCTTCCTTAATCTGATTATGCTGCCATAAAACCCACATTAGAATGATTTTTCTCCCACACAATAAATTCCATTTCCTATAAAAAAAATATTTACCATTATTTGTGTTAATGAAGCATCCGGATCTTGGTCAACATGATACCATCCTACCGGGTAACTTACAGTTCAGCATAAAATAGTTATCTACATCCTTTATGATATACGCTTCAAGTCCTGAAAATCCTACTCCTTTCTAAGATTCAGAACCAAGGAATAAACAAGAAATAATTCTAAATACAAGACCAAGAAAATTTATGTCTACTTTTTAGGCAAGTATCGAACATTCTGATATGATTCGTACCGCAACGGAAGGACCAAATTGATACCATGTGTAATGGCCAGCTAATTCCCATTGGCTTGAGAGTACAACGAGTCATTACTGGGCCTTAAGAGACATCCCCATAGTGCCAAAGGCTAGAAATAATTGCCAAAGGGTTTCAAGTACATGTGTGGTATGATTAACACTTTAATAAATAAATGAATAAACCAACAAACCATAACCCAATCGTTCACTAAATGACGCATGAACAAAAGGAAGACAACAAAGAAAATTCATGTATCTCAAAACCACATCAAAGTATGAAATATAGGAACACCAAAAAATTATAAAAGTAAATAAAGGATAAACCCCTAAAGACTCTCAAGAGACCACAATACTACATTCTCCACAAGCTCCAACCTCCACAATCACTGAACAACCCAAGTATCATTATTTAGTGCTAAAAATGTGTGAAACATTACCTTTTCCCCTATCTCAGAAGATATCATCTACAAAATCACCAACGTGCCAAAAAAAGGGTGATTATAAAACATAGTAGGTTCTACCCAATGACTTCATTACTCACTCTAATAGTATCGAAGAGTTAGCAACATTTACATAAAATAGTTTTTATAAAACAATCTTTCAAAAGAGTTTACAACGAAATATAATCTTGTTCCAAAAACTATTTACGACTAAGTGAAAACAAAAACTAAATGAAACCAATTTCTAGAGAGATATTTTTCAAGAAAATACTTAATCAAGGTTTAAAATCACATCTTATTATAATTTTGGCATACCCATTCCATTTTTCGCAACACACCCACACTTGAATGATCATTCGACAGTTCCATACTCATGAGTGGTCTCTTGTCCAATTACCTTGTGTCCTAATGACACATGCCCCCAATCCAGGGTCACGCACTTTATACCCCAATGGTCCCCATCCCATATTTAGGGTAAAATAAAATATAAACTCACACAAAACCCAATGTATGCTAAAACCATTCCAAATAACCATTTTAAACCATTTCAATAAAACGATAATTTTATTAAAAACCAAGGAACAACCCAATTTCAAAATAACCATTTTGTTTCAATAATACATCCCCATTTTATTGAAAACATATACTGAAATCCATGTTCCACAATTCCATAAAATCCCTATTTTAAAATCCATATTTTAAAACCAAGAACAAAATCACTTTATTCAAAACACCCAATTTTCAAGATTTCTACAATTTACTAAACCATCACCAAAGAAGGTTTCCAAAAATTCATAATCATAAAATTAATGATCAATTAATCACAAGTAAATCAATTTGAAATCATTATCATCATTTCTACTAAGTGGAGTTGAGAGAGAAGCCACCTACCTTAAAGGTTTTAACGAAACTTGACACGGACGAAGAACTCTTAAGAAAACCAGGTCAATTCTTCATTGAACCTCCATAGATCTATTCTCCTAGAAATATCAAGACCAAATATTGTCTTATTTGGAATCAGAACTCATAGATCTACCCATAATAGGTGTAGATCATACAAACGAAGTATATATGAAAATTAGATCTAATTAGATCTAAGAAACCGATCATGAATGATGAAGAACAATCACATACCTCAAGAATCTGGATACAAAACACCATGGGAAGACATATAATTGACTCAAAATCACTTGGGAGAGGTTATTCAACCTTCTAAGAAGAAACATCCTAAGTTATGGAGGCATAGGAGAAAATAAGAGCGATTTATGGAAAAAATGAGTCAGATCCTATTTTTAACGATCTTGATTTGACTCTGCACATGGTTTGGCCGCACGATTAGGAAAACCGTGCACTAGGCGTGAATTAGATACTACCCACTCAGCCTCCCCTTGAACAGTCTCCCAAAACATTGCTCCAACTATGCAGAAGCTACTGCCTCATGAGGAATACTAAACATGGTTTCTCTTGTGAATTCTGCACGGTTTGAAAAAACTATGTCCACCCGTGCGACCTTCTTTTAGCCCCTAAAAAACTTCCAATGTTCTCCGAACTCTCCCAACCTCCACCCGTAAACTTTATAACCATTAAAGCACAAATTAAGGACTATATACTAGAAACTGGGGGTACCGCAAAAACATAGGTGAAGATTTTGGCATGGAAGAAAAGCCTAAATAGAGATTGATAAATATCACTGATCACAAGAAATAGTTGATCCATATAATATTAATAATCACAAAACCGTAAACTAAAGAAACATTAAAGAGTTCATTGATATCATAAAAATGATGATAACAACACATCCTTTAAAATCCAGATCCCTTTTACTAATGTTGAATAATTTTTAAGAGAAGATATACTTACTTGATATTATTATAAATTCACCCTTTATTGTTCCATGATCAATTTCCACTTCATCTCTTATTCCAAGAAATGATGTTGAATTTGACATTCCTGAAGCGTTATAAAATCAGGAGAATAATAATAGTTCATTCTATCCATCTTCAAAAAAATGGTTAGCATGGGTTATAAAATATGTATAAATCTACATATATTGAGATAATACTTTAATCACACAAACTTATTTGATGTTCAACTTAAACATTCCATAAATGTATAATTCAAAAATCATTCCAACATATGAAAATTAAAAACATTAGAAAGAATTCCACTAAATTGGATTAACATTTATATCTAATATATCGTAAGGAATTTTATGGTTCTGACATTAGAAACATGTAAATACATTAATCAAGTATTCTCTTAAAACATGGTAATAACCTGATTTATCATATATACTTATTGAAAACATGTATATTTCTTATTCCAAAGCTTATTGGATATGTTCATTAAGTCCCAAAAAGTTGTATACTTTATCCATGGTAGTAAAAACATCTTGACAATGAATCTAAAATTAGTTACAAAGAAACTAGTATCATCAAATTTACTTATTCATATCCAATATATCTTTATCCAAGAATCATTATCTTAACATAAGGAACATGTTATGGGTTATCTTTCCCTTAACCATGTATTCTCAAAGTATATATCAATACCCTTAAATCACTTTTTCAGGTCCTTATAACTTTTCAACGTATCCTTTCCAATCCTTAATGAAAAAACATATACTGAAAACACATATTTATTTCAGGAGTCATATAACATAATCTTTGAATTTCTAAACATATACACCTCAATCATCCAACTTTATTCTTAAACCATTACTCAGGATCCATCAACATATTATTTCCTAAAATATTAATTATGTCTTAAGGTTACTCAACCTTAATCAAACCAATCTTATTATCCATAATGTAAAAAATAATTCTAGAATATCACATACCTTTCATATGTTGTATTTACTCTCTTTCTCCTTAGCAGTATAACCAATACTCATATCACAATCATGATTCTCTTTATGATATTTTACCTTAGTAAATCTGTTTTAAAATTTCTTTATAATTTCCACATATAAAACATTCAATTTTAACTATGTTCTACCTAGATCTGGCTATTGACTAAAATTAGAAATAAAAGTGAGGGAAATAAATATCAGAGATTAAAAACCAATAAGTAAGGTAAATTACTTATAATATTTTAATCTATGATATATAAAGTTTAATCATAGGTTATTCATGATTATCACAAAAAAATCTAGGGTTATAACCTATAATTAGTGTTATCTTTAGGACATCATTATACATATCCTTCTAAATACCTCAAGGGATATCACAAAAGTTTTCAAATCCTAGTTTCCAAAGGTTGACTAAACCATTCCTCTAATTCTAACTATAACGACTCCGGCTTAACAAAAATGTATATTACATTATTTTTTATTAATATTCAATATATTAGAAAAATACATTCTTGAGGACTCTAATAGTTTTTTGTCTTTGGAAACATGGAAAAAAAATATTCTATCTTGGTGAAAGATCATCAACATCTTCCAAGAAGGTCTCCACATTTAGGTTTTCTACCTAAAATAGTTCTTCATGGCCTAGGTAAAGGAAACATAATAAAGGGGTGATCTAAAATTCTCAGTAAGGGTGCAAAAATAGATACATACAAATAACATTTGAATAAGGGTTTGAGAATGTGATCATAACATTAGTAGATCATACAATTCGTATCAAAGGTAAAAATGAATCATAAGGAAATGAAATCACATATTCCATAAGATCAAGAAATAGACATAAGGAATAAAATTGTGTCATACACATGAACTTGTATCTTTGTGAACATGTATAAATAGTAATAGGTTCGCTCATTAAGGACATGAAATTAGGACATTTCACAAACATATGGTCATGGAAACTTGGTCCTCACATAAGATTATGGACATGAAAATAAGATCCAAGCATAAAATTATGGATATGAAGACCCATCCCAAGCATAAAATTATGCACATGAAAACTAGGTCCACACAAAGAATTGTGATCATAAAATTATGTTCACACATAACAAATACACCTCCTGAGTTTTCCATCATTACCAAATGCATTGGAGTGAGATATAGTTCACACCCATCTCATAATGAAAACATACATACTTGTTCCACAAGATCATAAACAATCATATCATAACCAATGTAATGGAATGGATGTTATAAACATGTATTCATTTAATAACCAGTGAGAAAATAGATAGGATTCATAATATTTTCATTAAAATATAAACCCTTGAAAATAAATGGGTTTCCTAAACATCGTGACATCAAAACATAAAACATTTAGAGAAAGAATATAAATAGTATTGTTAAAATAATAACAATGTATTTCATCATGGTGGGGAATCATTTTGAAAGATCACATTGAACATGAATTTTCATTAAAAAAATATTTTTAAAACATAAAATATTTTCAAAACCCTTTTCTTTGAAACTATATTGAAAACATATAAAGGAATTATGAAAATAATTTACAATTGTTCCTCAGGAAATATCATCTCATTATTGAATTATTTTTCTTTTCATAAAAAACCATGCAATTTTAAAATAAAAATAATATATTCGAAAATAAAATTTTAAGATTATAGGGGAAGATTTAAGGTAATAAAGTGTCATGAAAGTGTAAAAATATTTTCATGATATATAAGTCAAAAAAAACATTCTAGTAATTTTTCCAAGAAATTCAAAAAGTATATCCTTTGGAAAATGAAAGAAATATTCCTTTCAAACAGTGTAGTAAAAAAGTCAAAAATAGGTAAAAATTATATTAAAATTTCATAGTAGAATAGGTAAACATTTTTTGAATACATTTTTACAAAACATAGACATTGATGATAAATATTCCCAAATGGATGTTTAAATGGAAGTAATCCCAAATATGGGAGAGATTTTTAAATCAATACTCATCACATTATAATCAATAGAATCATATGCCCCATGTAATAAATAAAGTCATAAGAATATTAAAATGTAAAAATATTATATATAATACTCATAGAATAAATTCATGGGATGTATATACAACATATAGTATAAACAAGTGTAGTATGAGGAAAGTGTCTCACATAAATAAATGTGACACATAAACCTTACCATGCATCCTGACTCTCTTCGTACTCAAACAAGATTCTTGTATAATAAATATAAGTTTATTATAAATATTTTTCAGAAATATATTATTATATCTAATACCATTTATGGTTTTATTATGACCTTATATTACCTTCTTCTTAACGATCTTATGTTAAGGCTTCACTTTGAGTAATATTCTCTTTGTTCTTCGCGTGTGTCTTAATTTGTTATATCATTGGTCCATATACATATATCTTGATTATAGAATATAAATCATTATATAAATATCATATATATCATGGATATGTATATTAGAATAATCAATATCACAAAGAAGTATGAAATGAATACACCATTCATAAAGACGGTAATTCGTACGTACGCATGAACTTTGTCTCTGTTTTAATTATTATATTGAAAGAAATTATGTAAATGAAATGTGTATATATATGTATGTATATATATATATCATTATTCTAGTAGTATGATTATATATTATATATCATATAAGTTCACTAAACCCTTCCTTAATACACACCATTTGGTGTGTGAACGAATCACATCGCTTTGGGGGCGGTAGTCCACACTTCCTCAAACAAGAATATCGTATTAACACCAATGGAAAAAAATGGAATGTGTTGTAAAAAGGAATAAATAAGCTTAAAGAAATAATAAATATTATATATAAAATATATTTTTTTCCATCATAATGGCCACTATGACATCCCGCCTTTTTATTACAAAACATTTCATTACATTTTACAAAAAGAGGATCTTTAAAGTCTAGTGTCTTAGAAATTAGGAACATAAAACATAAAAACATAAAACATTATTTTCAATACCATTGAAAAGAATTTTTGAAAGTTAATCCTATGTACCATTACTGCATCTCAAAACCTAGAGACATACATCAAAGGAAATGGTCAAAAGAAGGCCCCGTAAGGAAAACAAGTGAAATAGTTTACATATGAACTTGAGTGATATCAATAAGAACATAAAGATAAAGAGGCATATCAAAATGATAGAAACCTTAAACATAACATGAAAATTTGGATACAAAATTTAATTTATATAATCATGAACATTTCACCAAGGATCATCCCAAAGGTGTCTTCAAAATTACCATGGTTATTCACCAAGGTATTGTGAAATTTGTCATCTCTAGAGATTAAATTCATTACCCAATGCATTGGAGCTATATTAAGGAGAACCCTAAATATTCCTTGATTTTAAAGTGATCTTCATAGATCATAAACAAAAATTTCCTAAATAACCGAAAAATAATAAAATATATGGGTTTCATTTCAAAATCATGATGTATTAAAAGTGCTTAAAAATATGATCGTTATATCATTTATAACCAATGGAAAAGGAATGAGGGTTTAGTTATGTCAATTAAAAAATAAAATATATATAATTTTTATGTCTTTATGAATACCCATAGAAATGAAATCTGTTTGTGTATTCATATAAAAAAAATAATTGAATTTCTTGAGAAAAAGAGAGAGAGATTTTGAGACAAAACTTCTACAGCATAACGGCTATACAACATGGTTTTAGAAAATATTGAAAAGAGAGGGGAAAAGGGTCACACACTCATAAATAACTCATAATAAAGTATGGTTTCAGAATAAAAAATATATAAGATAATTTATTGATATTTTTAAGTACATACCACATGAAAAGGAAACTTGAAAGAAAATCGAATATTTGATTTCTTTTACGAACAATTCAGTAGCCTAAAGGCGTCGCTTAAAATTTAGAAAATAAATTGATGAGAGGGGAAAGGGTATATAAAAATTTGGAATTGAAATTTATAGTAATAATTATATATATGAACATACCCCCACAAAATAAAATGAAATCTAGAATACATAACATAGAGGAACACATGACTAAAAGAAGAGGGTGAAAGGTTCCCTTTCCTGGAAGAGTAACATTAAAAACTCTAAGTTTGTGAACTTGGGGGCCTGAGAGAAACTTGGAAGGACTCTATTTGAGGTAAATATACTATATCATCCTTGAGGATGAATTTTGAATGAAAGGAATGAATGAATGGGTTGATATTTATAGAAAAAGTGAGGGGATATTTTATTAATTTCCAAGGGACACCTCATCGGTTGTATTTGAAAACCCATCGTCTTGAAAATGGTATTTTCCTATGTTATTGGCCACTTAGGATGCCTAATAAAAAATCTTACTATTCACAAGTAGACCAGAATTATTAAATCATTAATGATGTCATTAATCACACTGAAACACAAAACTGTATTTTTACTATTCACCAAAAAACAAAATATTTTATAAAAATATCATAAATCCACCCTATCCTAATATCTATGATCTGAATCCAAAAATGAAATCAATATTATGAAAATAATTTTCTAAATTAATTTAATTTTATTTTTAAATAAAATCATAATTTATTTTTAAAAAACAACTTTAAAATTATAACTCATTTTATAACACCCTGAGAAATTATTAATGGTCCCATAAAATTATCTTATAACCATAAGAAAATAAAGTAACGATTTATGATTTCATTTTATGAAAATAAATTTCCAATTTAAATTATTAAATTAACCATAAAATTTATTTTAAAATATTTGTGACATACAAAAATACCGATACTTATATTATAACCATTTTTTACTTTTAAGATTTCTAAATTATATTAATACATTCATGGGTGAAGTTTCTATTTTTTATCTGATTTACTATTCATTACTATTCATAACGGAATGTTACTATTAGTCATTAATTAATTTTGACTTTTGAGACTCTAAATATCTTACTGAATGCAACAGTGTATGTCCATTTTTTGAAAAGCATTTTAGAGAAAAGGTTATTTAATAATAAAATATTTTTTACTATTCATCAAAAACACTATTCATCAAGAAAAAATTATTTGTCCAATACTATTCATAAAAAAACTATTCATCAAAAAATTGAAACTTCTTAGAGAACTACTAAAAATTCACCCAAGATTAATTTTAATATTTTGAATTCAGAATTGATGTTTATTTCACCAAAACAATTCTCTAAGAATTAGAAATTTAACTTTTAAATATAAATATCCTTAGTTATTAAAAATAATAGTGGAAAGAAAATGAATAGTGAAACTAAAAAGTGAACTTTCTGACACAAAAAAAAAGTAAAATTATATTATCATTTAAATTTAAAAATGGGATTTTTAATCACACTATTTAACTAAAATAATAATTATTACATATACCTTAATTTATTATAAAAATTATATAATTTTTGAAAACTAAAATTTGGTTCTGAATTAATTCTATTTGTTTCAATTATAAACCATAGTTAAAAGTTATTAGGAGGAATGAGATCCATAAATAAAAGAAGTTCATTTTTTTCAGATCGTTACATTCTTCCCCCCAAAATAAAATGAATTCTCACAATTTTATCTAATTAGAAATTTATTTCAATTAGGAAACTTATCATTATAAAGTAATTTCATGTCTTAAAAAAATTATTATTGTTTAGAAAACAATTACATTTTCTATAAATCCTCCATAATGATTCCTAAAAATATTGTGATTAACCAAACTTATCCCCCAAGAGTGTCAAACCAGGAGTGCAGTAAGGCTCATTGTCGTGTACCAGGATACCTCGGGTCAAGCCCAATACTCCTTGTTGGAGTTTTCACTCCTAGGTACATCTATGTCAGATCCACATCCACTTGTTCGTATCTAGATAGGGATTTATTTGTTCGGAAACCACTTACTTAATATTTCACCAAAATATCAAGAAGTTTTCCTATATTTAAACTTTTATATAGGGTTATTCTTAAATTGTTCAGAGCCTAATTTTTACAAATAACAAAACTATCCTTTTATACCAACTATGGCATCCCGCCTTTTTATTATATAACTTTTCATTACATTTTATAGATAGAGGATCTTTAAAATCTAGTGTCTTGGAAATCAGGAACATAAAACAAGAAAACATAAAAAATTATTTTAAATCCCCTTGAAAAGTGTCTTGAAAATTTCATCCTATGTACAATTACTGGATCTCATAACCAGGAGATATACATCAAAGGAAAGGGTGAGCAGAAGGCCCAGTTAGGAAAACAACGGAAACAGTTTACATGTGGACGTGAACGATATCAATAAGAAGATGATGATAAAGAGGCACATTATAATAATAAAAAAAATTAACATAACTTAAAAATGTGGCTATAAAATTTAATTTATATATTCATAAACATGTCACCAAGGTTCATCCCCAAGGTGTTTTAAAAATTACCAAGGTATTGTGAAACTTGTCATCTCTAGAGATTAAATTCATTACCCAATTCATTGATGCTATATTAGGGAGAACCCTAAACATGACTTTATTTTAATGTGATCTACATAGATCATGATCAAAAATTTCATAAATAACTGAAAAAGAATAAAATATATGGGTTTCAATTCAAAATATTGACTTTTTAAAACTTCTTGAAAACTTGATCGTTATGTCATTTATCACCAATGGAAGAGGAATGAGGGTTTCATTATGTAAATTATAGAATCAAATATATAATTTTTATGTCTTTATGAATACCCATAGAAACTAAATTGGTTTGGGTATTCATATAAATAAAATAAGTGAATTTCTAGAGAAAAAGAGAGAGAGCTTTTGAGACGAAAATTCTACAGCATAACGGCTATACAACATGGTTTTAGAAAATATTGAAAAGATAGGGGAAAAGGGTAAACCAATCATAAATAACTCAAAATAAAATATGGGTACAAAATAAAAAAGATATAAGATCATGGTATGGATATCTGAAGGACATACCACATGAACAGGAAACTAGAAAGAAAATAGAATTTGTGATTTCTTTTACGAAAAATTCGACAGCCTAACGACATCGCATAAAATTAATAAAATCAATTGAAGATAGTAGGAAGGGTATATCCTCATTTTTAAATGGAATGGATGGATATAATTATATTTAATTACATATCCCCACATAATAAAATTGAAACTATAAGACATAACATAGAGGAATTCATGACTAAAAGAAGAGGGTGAAAGATTCCCTTACCTTGAAGACTAACTTCAAAAAGACAAAGGTTGTGACATTGGGGGGCTTGAGGGAACCTTGGAAGGAAACCTTTGGATATAAAGAGACTAGATCTTCATTCAGGATGAATTTTTAATGAAAAGGAATGAAGAAATGGGTTGGAATTTATAGAAAAATTGAGGGAATATTTTATTAATTTCTAATGGACACCTCATCGGTGGTATTTGTCAAACCATGGGCTTGACCGTCGTATTTTCTCATGGTATTAACCACTTGGGAAACCTCATAAAATATATTACTATTCACAAGTAGACCAGAATTATTATATCATCATTACAGTATTAATGATGTCATTAATCACACCGAAACTCAAAACAATATTTTTACACATCACCAAAAAACAAAACATTTTATAAAAATCTCATAAATTCACCCTAACCTAATATCGATGATCTGAATTCAAAAATGAAAATAATTTTATAATAATAATTTATAAATATTTTTAATTTAATTTTTAAATAAAATCATAATTTTATTTAAAAAATACTTTAAAACTATAACTCATTGTATAACACCCTGAGGAATTAATAATGGTCCCACAAAATTATCTTAAAACCATAAGAAAATAAAGTAATAATTTATTATTTTATTTTATGAAAATACTTTTCCATTATAAATTATTAAACTAATCCTAAAATTTAAATTAAAATATTAATGACATATAAAAATACCAATACTTATATTATGACCATTTTTTCACTTTTAAGATGTCTAAATTTTATTTATACATTCATGGGTGGATTTTCTATTTTTTGGACCGATTTACTAGTCATTACTATTCATAATGGAATTTTACTATTCATCAAAAATTAATTTTGTCTTATTAGACTCTAAATATCTTTCTAAACCCAATAGTGTATGTCCGTTTTTCAAAAATCATTTCGGAGAAAAAGTTATTTAATACTAAGATATTTTTTACTATTCATCAAAAAAACACAATTCATCAAATAATATTCATCAAGAAAGCACTATTCAACTAATACTATTCATCAAAAAATACTATTCATCAAAAAATGAAACATCTTAGAGAAATAATAAAAATTCACCCAAATTAATTTTGACATTTGGAATTCAAAATTGATGTTTATTTAACCATAAAAATTATCTAAGTATTATAAATTTAACTTTTAAATATAAAAAATATTTAGTTATTAAACATAATAGCTAATAAAAATGAATAGTGAAACTGCATAGTGGAATTTCTGATAGAAAAGAAAAGTAAAATTATTTTATCATTTAAATATAAAAAGGGGAGTTTTAATCAGACTATTTAATTAAAATAATCCTTATTCCATGTATCATAATTTTTTATAATAATTATATCATTTTTGAAAAATATAATTTGCGTCTGAAGTAATTCAATGTTCTTATATTGTAAAAAATAATAAAAAGTTATTAGGACGAAAGAGATACATAAATAATATAAGTTCGTTTTTTTTGGGTCGTTACATTCATCCCTCCTTAAATAAATTGCATCCTCAAAATTTCAACTTATTTGAAATTTGTTACTATTAGAAAACTTATCATTAAAAATTAATTTCACATCTTAAAAAATTTATAATTCTTTAACAAAAATTACATTTTCTATAAATCCATCATAATGATTCATAAAATCTTGTGATTAACCAAAATTATCCCACAGAAGTGTCAAACCATGAGTACTGTAAGTCTCGTTTTCGTGTACTAGGATACCTCGGGTAAATCCTGAAACTCCTTGTTGGAGTTTTCACTCTTAGGTATATCTGTTCCAGAGCCACATCTACTTGTTTGTATCCAAACAGAGATTTATTTGAAACCACTTACTTAATATTTCCCCAAAATACCAGGAAGTTTTCCTATATTTAATCTTTTCTATATTGTTCTTCTTAAATTTTTCATAGCCTAATTTCCACAAATAACTAAACTATACTTTGATACCAACTATGTAATACCGCTTTTTTATTACAAAACTTTTCATTACCTTTTACAAATAGAGGATCTTTAAGTTCTAGTGTCTTGGAAATTGGGAACATAAAACATGAAAACATAAAATATTATTTTAAATACCCTTGAAAAGATTCTTTAAAATTTCATCATATGTACAATTACTCCATCTCATAACCTGTAGATATACCTCAAAGGAATGTGTGAGAAGAAGGCCCAGTAAGGAAAACAAGTGAAGTAGTTTACTTGTGGACTTGAGCGATATCAATAAGAAATAAAAGATAAATAGGCATATCATAATAATAAAAACATTAAACACAAATTGAAAATGTGGCTACAAAATTTAATTTATAAATTCAAGAACATATCACCAAGTTTCAACCCCAATGTTTCATAAAAATTACCAAGGTTATTCACCAAGGTATTGTGAACTGTTTCGTCTCTAGAGATTAATTTTTTTACCAAATACATTAGAGCGCTGTTAGGGAGTACCCTTAATATGTATTTATTTTAATTAAATACACATATTTCATAAACAAAAATTTTGTAAATAACCAAAAAATAATTAAATAAATGGGTTTCATTTCAAAATCATGGTGTTTTAAAAGTGCTTGAAAACTTGATCGTTATGTCATTTATAAACCATGGAAAAGGAATGAGGGTTTAATGTATGTCAATTCCAAAATAAAATATATAATTTTTATATCTTTATGAAAAACCATAGGAAGTAAATAAGTTTTGATGTTCATATACATAAAATAAGAGAATTTGTTGCGAAAAAAGAGAGACATTTTGAGACGAAACTTTTACAGCACAATGGATATACAATATGGTTTTAGAAAATACTTAAAATAGAGTGGAAAAGGGAAACACAATAAAACATAACTCAAAATATAGTATGAGTACCGAATAAATATAATATAATATTGTGGTATGGATTTTTGAATTACATACCATATGAAAAGGAAACATGAATGAAAAGAGAATATGTGATTTCTTTTACAAAAAATTTGGCAGCCTAACGGCGTCGCATAAAATTCAGAAAATCAATTAATGAAATAAGAAAGGGTATATAATCATTTGGAAATTAAAGGGGTGGTCATAAGTATATAGAAGAACATACCCCCACATAATATAATAGAAACTAGAATACATAACACAGAGGAAGTCATGACTAAAAGAAGAGGGTGAAATGTTCCCTTACCTTGATAACTAAATTCAAAAACTCAATGGTTGTGACCTTGGCGAGCTTTAGGAAACCTTGTAAGGACTTATTTTGAGGTAAATAGACTAGATCTTCGTAGAGGATAAATTTTTAATGAATGTAATGAAGGAATGGGTTGGTATTTGCAGAAAAAGAGAGGGAATATTTTATTAATTTCCAAGTGACACCTCATCGGTGGTATTTAAAAAACCATGGGCCTTGCCATCATATTTTACCATGGTATTGGCCACTTGGGACACCTCATAACATATATTACTATTCAAAAGTCATAATAAATTATTATCTCATTATTACGTCATTAATGATGTCATTAATCCCACCAAAAATAAAAACTGTATTTTTACTATTCTTTGAAAAATAAAACATTTAATAAAAATATCATAAATTCATCCTAAACTAATATCAATGCTCTAAATTCCAAAAATGAACTCCATTTTATAAAAATAAATTTATAATTTTTTTTATTTTAATTTTAAAATAAAATCATAATTTATATAAAAAAACAACTTTAAAATTGTAACTCATTTTATAACACCTTGCGAAATTAATAATGGTCCCATAAAATTATCTTATAATAATAAGAAAATAAAGTAACAATTTATGATTTAATTTTATGAAAATACATTTCCATTTTATGTTATTAAACTAAGCATAAAATTTCAATTAAAATATTTATGATATAAAAAAAATTACAATACTTATATTATGACCACTTTTTCACTTTTAATATGTCTTAATTATATTTATACATTCATGGGTACAGTTTCTATATTTTGGCCGATTTACTAGTTGTTAATATTCATAAGGTAATGTTAATTTTCATCAAAAATTATATTTTTATTATGAGACTCTATATATCTTACTGAACGCAACAATGTATGTCCATTTTTCAAAAATCATTTTAGGGAAAATTTTATTTAATAATAAATTTTTTTTTTCTATTAATCAAATAATATTCATCTAGAAAAAACAATTCATCCAATACTATTCAAAAAAACTCTATTCATCAAAAAATTGAAACTTCTTAGAGAACTACTAAAAATTAACCCAAGATTAATTTTGACATTTGGAATTCAAAATTGATGTTTATTTAACCATAACAATTCTCTAAGTGTTATATTTAACTTTTAAATATAAATATCCTTAGTAATTAAAAATAATAGCCGAGAGAAAATGAATACTGAAACTACATAGTGAAATTTCTAACACAAAAAAAGTAAATTTATTTTATCATTTAAATTCAAAAAGGGGTGTTTTAGTCACATTTTTAAATTAAAATAATAATTATTCAAAATAACAGAATTTTTAATAATAATTATATCATTTTTGAAAACTACGATTTGGGTTCGAAGAAATTTGTTGTGCTTCTCTTGTAAAACATAATAAAAGGTTATTAGGAGGGAAGAGATCCATAAATAAAAGATGCTCATTTTTTGGGTCGTTACATTCTTATTCCCTTAAGTAATTTTTATCCTCAAAATTTTATCTAATTAGAAATTTATTACTATTAGGAAACATATCATTATAATGTAATTTCATGTCTTAAAAAATATTATTCTTTGACAACAATTACATGTTCTATCAATCCTTCATAATGATTCATAAAAAATTTGTGATTAACCAAAATTATCCCCGTAGAGTGTCAAACTAGGAGTGAAGCAAGGCCCATGGTCATGTACCTAGATACCATAGGTCAAGCCCAAAACTCCTTGTTGGAGTTTTCACTCCTAGATACATTTATGCCAGAGCCACATCCACTTGTTCATAACAAGACATAGATTTATTTTTTCGGAAACCACTTAATTAATATTTTACCAAAATACCAGGAATTTTTCCTATATTTAAACTTTTATATAGGGTTATTACTAATGTTTTCAAAGCGTAATTTCTATAAATAACTAAACTATCCTTTTAAACCATCTATGGTATCCCGCCTTTTTATTACATTAATTTTCATTACATTTTACAAATAGAGGATATTTAAAATCTACTGTCTTGGAAATCCGGAACATAAAACATGAAAACATAAAACATTATTTTAAATACCCTTGAAAATATTACTGAAAAGTTCATTATATGTACAATTACTGAAACTCATAACCTAGAGACATACATCAAAGGAAAGGGTGAGCAGATGACCCAGTAAGGAAAACAAGTGAAACAGTTTACATGTGAACTTGAGCGATATTAATAAGAACATGAGGATAAAGTGGCATATAATAAAAATAAAAACTTGAAAAATGAATTTAAATTTTGGATACAACATTTAATATATATATTCATGAACATATCACCATGGTTCATCCTCAATGTGTTATAAAAATTACCAAGGTTATTGACCAAGGTATCGTGAAACTAGTCATCTATAGAGATTAAATTCTTTACCCAATGAATTGCATCACTATCATGGAAAACCCTTAATATGTATTTATTTTAATATGATACACATAGATCATAAACAAAAAAAATTTAAATAACCCAAAAAAAATAAAATAAATGTGTTTTATTTCAAAATCGTGATGTTTTAAATGTGCATAAAAATGTGATCGTTATGTCATTTATAACCCATGGAAAAGGAATGAGGGTTTCATGTATGTAAATTCCAAAATGTAATATATATTTGTTTTGTCTCTATTAATACCCAAAGAAACTAAATAGGTTTTTTTATTCATATAAAAAAAATAGAATTTCTTGACAAAAAAGAGAGAGATTTTGAGAAGAAAATTCTGCATCATAACAGCTATACAACATGGTTTTAGAAAATATTGAAAAGAGAGGGGAAATGGTTCACCGACTCACAGATAAATCATAATAAATTATGGATATATAATAAAATATATATAAGATCATGGTATGTATATTTGAAAGGAATACCACATGAAAAGGAAACTTGAAAGAAAAGAGAATATGCGATTTCTTTTATGAAAAATTCGACAACCTAACGGCATCGCTTAAAATTCATAAAATCCATCGATGAGTTAGAAAATGGTCTTTAATGATTTTTACATTAATGTGATATTAATAATAATATATAAGAACATATCCCCATATTATAAAATGGAAACTAGAAGACATAACATAGAGAAAGTCATGACTAAAAGAAGAGGGTGAAAGGTTCCCTTACATGGAAGAGTAACTTCAAAAACTCAAAGGTTGTGACCTTGGGGGCTTGAAGGAACCTTGGAAGGACTCCTTTGTATTTAAAGAGACAAAAGTATTGTTGAGAATGAATTTTTAATGAAATTAATGAAGGAATGGTATGGTATTTATAGAAAAAGTGGGGGAATATTTTATTAATTTTCAAGGGACACCTCATCGGTGGTATTTGAAAAACAATGGGCTTGACCATTGTATTTTCCCATGGTATGGGACACTTGGGACACCTAATAACATATCTTACTATTCACAAGTCGACCATAATTATTACATCATTAGTGATGTCATTAATCACACTGAAACTGAAAATTGTATTTTTACTATTCACCGAAAAACAAAACATTTTATAAAAATCTCATAAATTCACCATAACCTAATATCGATTCTCTGAATTCAAAAATAAACTCCATTTTAATAAAATAGTTTCCTAAATATTTTTAATTTATTTTCTAAATAAAATCATATTTTATTTAAAAAAGCAACTTTAAAAGTATAGCTCATTTTATAAAACCTTGATAAATTACAAATAGTCACATAAAATTATCTTATATCCATAAGATAATGAAGTGAAAATTTATAATTTCATTTTATGAAAATAAATTTCCATTTTAAATTATTAAATTAATCATAAAATTGTCATTAAAATATTTATGATATACAAAATACCAATACTTATATTATGACCATTTTTCACTTTTAAGATGTCTAAATTATATTTATACATTTCGAGGTGAAGTTTCTATTGTTTGTTTTTTCTGATTTACTATTCTTTACTATTTAGAAGGGGATATTATGATTCATCAAAAATTTTGTTTTTCTTATTAGACTCTAAATAACTTACAGAACGAAACCGTGTATGTCCGTTTTTTGAAAATCATTTTAGACAAAAAGTTATTTAATAATAAAATATTTTTTACAATTCATCAAAAAATGTTATTCATCAAATAATATTCATCAATAAAACACTATTCATCCAATTCTATTCATAAAAATACTATTCATCAAAAAATTGAAACTTCTTAGAGAACTACTAAAAATTCACCTAAGATTAATTTTGACATTTGAAAATCAATATTGATGTTTATTTAACCATAAAAATTATTTAAGTATTATAAATTTAACTTTTAAATATAAAAATCCTTTTTTATTAAAAATAATAGAGGATAGAAAATGAATAGTGAAACTGCATGGTGAAATTTCTGACACACAAAAAATTAAAATTATTTTATCCATTAAATTTATAAATGGGAGTTTTAGTTATACAATTTAATTAAAATAATCATTATTCCATATACGTTAATTTATTATAATAATTATATCATTTTTCAAAAACTACAATTTGGGTATGAAGTAATTTGATGTGATTCTGTTGTAAAACATAATAAAATGTTATTAAGAGGAAAGCAATCCATAAATAATAGAAGTTCATTTTTTGGGTCATTATAGCCATAATGATTGGCGGTAATTCGAAAATGAACAATCCTCATTTTTTGAGGCAGTAGATCAACAAACACAAAAATAGTATGTTTGATATCAATTAGCTAGAGGTTTGTGTAACTGTAGGTATAACCCTTAGAATAAAAACATCCTATAATATTTAGGATATTTTTTTTATAAACAAATGGAATAAAGTGAGTGGAGGGGTGGAGAAGGAAAATAAAGGAAAGGAGCTTTATAGATGATATTGTCTCTTAATTGGGTAACTCCTTTTGGTTTTTGCCAAAAGGCTTCCTTGATTTTCCTTATTCTAAATATAAGGATTCTAGAAGTATGGTATGGATATTATGAGAATAAATGGGTAAGTTTTGGATGATCCAAAGGTTTTATAGGTTTGAATAAAAGAGAATGAGAGGTTCCCTTTTATATGAGGGAAGAGTGGAACTTTAGGGAAATCTAATAGTATTTATTTATTATAAATTGATTTTCGATTTAAAATTCCTCCAAAGTGGTTTATTTCTACGTTGAGATGATTATGGGTCTAAATACCCTCAACCAATAAATTTTTAACATGTTTAGGTCACAAAAAGAACCTTATACTGTTGCTTTAACCCTTAAATAAAAAATTTAACTCTTACTGTGATAACTTGTATTTTTACACTATATGGTTAAAATAGTTACTATAAAATGAGAAAATAACCCCAATAGGATCATTTATGGCATCTTCTAAACATTCCAAGTTAGTTGGCCAAAATATTTATTTTTATGAATTTTTTATCATTTAATAGAATATTATTTATTTTAAAATAACATTTATGTAAATTTTTACACTATTTGTTACATGACATTTTATAAACTCTTAAAAACATTATTCCTTCAAAAAAGATACATTAAATAATCCCTAACATTCATATTCACCCAAAAAAATCATCTATGGCATCAAATAGGTCAAATGATATTTATTTCAATATTATTAATATCATTTAATTGATTCTTCCTTTAATATATCGATTACTACATCATTTTTGTGTCACAATTAAAATTATTAATTTAATGTATAAAAATTATAAATAAATTATCATGATGTATATAAATTTCATATATTTCTGATTAATATTTATACTTGAATTTATCTTATGCATAACCCAATCTTAATAATTAGTTAGTTATTAAAATTTAAATATGACATTTTTAACTCTACTTTAAATAAAATATAATAAATGTCTTAATCTCACACAAGTGGCTTCAAGAGGATCATATTTTTTACATAAGTTTTATTTGGTTATTAATACACTTATCCAATGATATTAGAACAAGTTTTAGGGTAATGTTTTGATATTATAATATTATTTTTTCCTTTAATTATAATATTTAATTTCAACCAAGAAAAATAAAATTTTAAAAAACTGTTATTCACCAAGAACTATTTTTATCCTATTATAGCACATTTTTAATACTAATTAAAACCATATATGTCCATTTCATTGAAATTAAATTCAGAAATGTGATAAAATTATGTTACTACTAATCCCAAAAATGTGGCAAGAAGGTGGGTAAAAATATGTTAAAATTTTGTATAATTTTTTATATCTAACTTTATTATAAAAATCATTCCACTAACATAAATTTGATTAATATTTTAATTACCTATCTAATTTTAATTTAAAATAAATTTAAATATAAAAATAATTATTTAAATGAAATTGTCTGTTTTGATATTATGATTTCAAAAAATGATGTATATTTTTCCAATTTTAATTTCTATGAGTGTATAAAATAAATTTTATTATCTTTCACAAAAGTAAATAAAAATTAGTTCTTTTTAAGAGAATAGTAGTTTGAAACATTTAAAAAATTTACAAATAATTACATTTTTCATTATCAAAACCACTATATCTAATATTTGAAAAATTATTTATTACTATTCATATCACAAGTTTAACAGCTATAATTTGAATATATTATTTAAAAAATTATTATATTAAAGTGTTGTTTCGTGGAAACATGGTGTTGCGTATAATACAAGCCAACTCGGTGTTGCGTGTAGTGCAAGATTACATTTGTGTTTTGAATAAAAAAATCAATAAAAATAGTGCTATTATATATTAAACAAAATCTATATTTATTGTTTTATGAAGTAAAAATATCAAAAGAATAAATTAATTCAAAAAAAACTCCCAAAATCCCAAGGTGTTACACTTTTTATTTATTAAGATAAAATGAATTTTATATATAAAAATAGGTTTTTATACAAACATTTCATTTATATTCAATTGGTTTTTAAATTCATTTATAATTAATAGGTAACCAAGTAATTTGACTATATATTTCCATAAGTTTTTTTGATACTATTAATTTCCTCCATTACAATGTTTAGTCAACAACTATCATATTAAATAATAGTATATCATTATTTGGTAAATCCCATTCTTGTGTATAATGCAAGCTTTATAAAGAACTTATTGTTGCATGTAACACAACCAAATCAATATTTTCTGTATTGAGATCTTTAAAATATATTTAATTTACTAAAAATAGTAAACATATTATAATTTCTTGGGATGTTATATTCCTTTATATTATTTATATTTATTATCACATATGGAATTAAATTAGAAGTTATTCTTATAGAATTTTGGGGTGTTACATTTTTTCCACCATATATAAATTTCATCCTCACAATTTAAACTTGATATTGTTAATCAAGGGTTTGAAATTTTTAAATACAATTTTTTAAAACCTCATATCATAAATGAGTTAATGAAATACCCCCCTTAATTAGATATGAAAGTACAAAAGTCATTTAGGTTAACACATGACCAGGATTCTATATAGGATAACATCGATGGAAATTCAAGATATGAACATAGAGGAAAATCATATTTATTTATAATAAGCGATTTATATCATTGATCAAAAGAAAGTGAATTGTTGTTGTTAATTTGAGGGCCTTAGTTCTATAAATCTATGATGATTCAAAAGACCATCTGATTTATTGTATATGAATGCAATAGGGTAACATTTTTTATTACAAAATTTTTCTCCCATTATTGAGGAACTATTTTAATATCCAAGAACATAAGGAAATATAATTACTTGATATGTTTCAATAAATAAAATTTTATCATTTGGTTGTCCATTCATCACTTACTCTAAGAAACGAATATCTATAAAAAGATTTTTAATGCCTGAAGCACTAAAATTCACATTTAATGGATCCTACGATCCATAAAAGAGTGTTATCTATAAATATTTTATAAAACCAATGCAGTTTATAAAGGCTATCAAATATAATAATTTAATCTATAAACCACAAAAGCAACATCGTTGGTTCATCGTTAATATTTGTTTTTAAAATAGTTTAACTATAAATAGTGTCATTTTAACCAAGACATTGCATAGGTCTATGGTTGGCGTTAAACCCTTCTAATATTTCGGTTCTAGGTTCAAGACCGATGGATTTTCCTAATATTATGTGTTATCACCATGAATACAGGTTGTCCTTCTTATTAAATATGTTAATATAATTCTTATAATGTTCAAATAAGATATTATAGACATCCTTGAAATAAAATTAATCATTAAATAAAAATTTTACTGGGGTTTCCAATAAATATGTTTTTACAAATTATAATAATATTCTTTGACTAATATTAAAATCTCATTAATATTCATATTAACCCTAATGGTGATCAATACCTTTAAACTATTGTCTTTAAAATGTAAAGGCATTATTCCTCAAATAACATTTCCACTAAAACATATTCTTTCCATAAATATCTACAAAATGTCTTCAATATTGGTGGGCTCTCATAACATAAAACATAAAAAGAGTTATTTAAGACATTGAACTTATGATCAAACTTAATCTAATAATCCCATATTGGTCTTCATAACTCATAATTTAATTAAGACACTTGCACATAAAATATTTCCCAGAATCCTTAGATGTTTCATGGTTCTTATTAACGAAGTACTATTGGTAAAACGCTTCAAAATTTTATTTATTCAATTGAAATACATAAATACTTCATACATTGTATTTAAACATAGGTGCTTCATTGGTCTAGTTTTTAACCTATGTCACTCATTATCTTCAACTATTCAAATCTGTCATAGTGGTTTGTAAAGAAAATTTTAATTATCCTAAGCATATTCATCAGGAGTGTCTAACGAGGTACACAGTAAGGTGTGTTGTCTTGTACTAGGTTATTCTCAAGTCAATCCCAACATGCCCTTTTTAGAGTTATTACCCATAGCTACATCTGTTCTAGAACTACATCCACTTGTAGTATCCAGAAAGAGATTTATTTTTAGTAAAAACACCATAATATCTATAGTAATAAAACATTAGGATGTTCTTTTATACTTATCCTAAAATTATATCTTGTGGATATGTTCTCTAATATATGTTTTCATAAATCTTGTTCACAAGGTTTTTACTAAGCATTGTCTGATACCAAATGTTGTGATCATGATCCCAATATCCTAGAGTTGGTTCCTTCTACCATTACATTGGAATAATATAAAAGGAATTCCATCCCGAAAGATCAAATAATTTAGTTGTCTTAGAAACTAGATATATGATTGAGTCTTACATTAAATTTTAATACAAAAATTAAAACATATTTTTCTGGGAATATCATTATTCCATAGAGTGTATAATTTCATATCTATCAATGTAAACTTCATGGAATCCTTGGGAAAAGAAAAAAATAAGGGTCAGCTCAAATATCTATAAGGGTTAAGTATAGGGGAAGTAGTAATGAATCAGTAAACTTAAAAAAATATGGAAAGGTATATCACTGAACACACATTCTATTTAAATAACTTGACCGCATGAATAGAAAAGGCATAATCAATATGTCAAGGTAAATAATTTAAAACACTTCTTATTTAATAAATAACTGACAATGAAATGTATAGAAAGATAATTTTATTGTGTAAATTTCATGTATAGTAATAATTGAACTTTTAATTAAGTAAATGCTTAATTTTTGGACTTTATGATCTCCAGACACATGAAACCTTTACCATCAAGATCTATACTCAATAAATTTTATAACTAATGGGTAGAAACCCGTTTAACTAAGTCTAGCTAAAAGATTCATCCCAGGGGATTATTGATTAATCGATGGCATATCATTAACCAATCCCCACCCATGTGTTCAGGTCCAAATTATTCATTATTTATTTAATAATCGATCTAATTCATAAACAATGGGACTTCTCAAAAAAATTTATTGAGTAAAGGATACAAGCTTATCAATCTTTCCATAGTTAATCAAATAAATTTAAAAGTAAACATTGAACGTAAAAATGGTATACGGTTTCGGAAATAATCATTAACATGATAAATGATATGGAAATTTGGGATAATATTAATTTTCAATGATCATATAGAAATTGATAACTCAAGGATAATTTAATGACTTTAAAAATGATTCAAGGATGTGAATGTTAATACAATCCTTGGTCAAAATAATCATAAGCCAACCAAAGAAAGAATAAGGATTGTATCACTATAATATATACCAATTATGATAATAATAAATATTTATTTTCATTGATTAATATAAATACCATAGTAATTTTTTAAAAAATATTCTCGATGAAAATATACTTTTCATTTTGAAAAACATTTTAAAAATCCTATCCTTTGAAAATAATTTCTAAAAAACAATTTTATAAGAAGTTACAGGAAAACTTAAAAATGAATCTTCAAATAAATGAAGTTATTGGCCTATTTAAATTCCATCAATTACATAAAATTAAAAAATAACATTCCTTTTGCACTATAAAAGTTTACGGAAGTTCATTTTTTGTAAAACGACGTAAATATTCCTTTCACTTTTTTATTAAAATACAAAAATATATTTTTTGAAAAAGATATAACGATTATTTTGTTAAAAAAATTTAAAGTGTAAAAATATTGAACATTTATTTATGAAATCATTTTTGAAAGGTTCAAAACATTTTTAAAACATTTTTAAGAGACATAGTTTTAAAAGAAAACATATTTCCAAACTAAAGAGAGAAATGAAGTTGAATTTTCTTAAAAGTATTTTCTCAATTATTTTATGTAACAAAGATTGATAAAATGGTAATATTACATTAAAAATGACATAAATAACCATTGGATAATAAAATTAAATGATTATTAAAAAATTATTAAATAATCTCCTTCAATGTGAATTTATGTGTAAACAATCTGGATTAAATATGATTCTCAAGTAAACCCTCAGAAGGATCATAACATTTAAGTGAGAATAAATAATTGAGTAAATTATGTGAATTGAATATTAATACAAATGAAAAAATATTTAAATTAAATAATATATTGAAAAAATTAATTACACACATAATCATATAATATTAACAACAAAGAGGAAGTAATATACACTAATGAAAATTAATTGAGTTAATAAATTCATCACAACTTTGTAAAATTTAATTGAAATAAAATTAGATAAAATAATTAAAATTAAAATATAGAATAAATTTAATAATGAATTATTAATGAAATTACACTTTAAATTTTCATTATATACAATATATAAATGAAATTAAGTGCATAACATTTACATATTTCTCAATGAAATGAAATTGAGATGAAATTCCTTACCATGTGCTTCCTTTTAGTTGAGTTCTCTTTGACCAACTATAAATTTTTTTGAACATGTAAATAAATTATAAAATAACCATACTCATATTCATCATGTCATATATTATTATTTTATAACATCTTGTCATCCTTTTTTAAGTAATTTCTCATTATTTTCATTATTTCGAGTAATAACTTCTTTGTTTTTCAAGTATGTTTTGACTTGTTTTTTATTTTTCCTCTTAATTTTATCCTTATTTAATAACATAAATAATTTAAAACATGGTATAAATATCATATTTATTTATTATATATTTATTTATAGTAATCTATAAAATTTTGGGATATGAAATTTCATACACCATTTATGGAGAAGGTTGGTCGTATATATGCATGGATGTTGTTCATATTTTCTTATCGTATTGAAAGAAAAAAAAATTAATTAAAATATATATATTATCATTAAATTATAATTTTTATGTCGTATAAATCACATATTTCTATTAAATCCATCCTTAACAAATTCCATGTAAAGTGTGGACAAATTACATCGCTTCGTCGGCCTTTAGTCCATCGTACACACAAGCGATGATATCAAATTACCAAAAAAATTAAATCATGAAGGTATGTGAAATATAATAATTTATGAAGAGGAATAAATTCATATATATCATATATATCACATATATATTATAAATCCATCCTTATTTCCAACCTTGAAAGGTGTTAGTACAAAAATGAACGACATCGGTTCGCAAGGCAGTAGTCCACTGTACACAAGAAAGATGATTTTGTACCCCATTTTATTGAAGTGTAAAGTTTTTGGTCAAAAACTTTTCATGAATAAATATCATTATATTTAATATACTAAGGTTTTTATATAATCATGTTATAATAATAATTGAATAATGTGGTTAATGAAATAAATTAAAACACTTTTAGTATAACATTTCCTCTTCTTCAGGTATCCTCTATAGGTTTCCACTAAAACATTAGGTTTTATTTTTAAAACAAATGTGTAGAATTAGGGTAGGGATTTTTGGATTTATTTTGGTAGATCTTGTTCGGCCCAAATAGCTTGATAGGTGTGAATAGGGTGGTGAGTTCCATTTAAAGTTGAGTAAAAGTGGAATTTTTATAAATACTCAAAAGTATTCACTATTGGGAGGTAAATCTTAACTCAAGTGGATCCAATATTAATAATTAATAAATTTTAGGTATTATTTGGTCAGTAAAAACCATAACCAAACAATATAAAATAGTTTTTAAACATTTTTTCCTTAACTCCTAAGTTTCCTTATTTTATCATTTGGTTTTTCACTATGGTAACTAGATTTCTAACCTAAGTATTTTATCGATTAAGACTTGAATAAATGATCATTTATATATAATTTTTACCCACTAATTATAAATATTATATCTAATTTAGAAAATAAATATCCTATATGTTTTGTAATTTAATTTTAATACAACTGCATGTAACTTGCAAAAACACCACTTAAAAAGAAACTGTGTTATCCGAGTTTTTTACTATTTAAGGATCAATATAGTCATTATAATAAAAAACCAGGTTCTTTAATCAAATATATTTTATATTAATTAAAATTAATAAATCACTTTACAAATGATATTATTTTTTTTAATTCTAAACACTTAATAAAATATCAGTTAATAAAAAAGTGCATTAATGTCAATTTTAACGTTATTAATTTAATATAAATTTAAAAAATTTCAAGACGATGATGAAATATATTAATTTGACATATATTTAACATTATATATTAATCTAATAAAATAAAGAAACATAATTATTCATTAAATTTACTTTATTTTTATTATTTTTATTATCATTTATTTAATTTTATTGTTTACTAGATAACTACAATATTGGTGTTTCATAATCATTTTATGTAACGAATACATCTATAAATATTAAAGATAAATTATTATGTTGGAAAACACATATTTATATATCAAAATAATTTTTATAACCAAACCTATGTAGTTTCTCTCCCTTTCCAAAAGCATTATAGGTATTAAAAGGTGGAAAAGTATCTTTTCTTCTTTTTCATTACATAACTTATTATGTGGGTCACTTTCATGGAACATTATACCAAAATTCATAATATTAGATCCTAAGGTCATAAGGGTATAAATTTGTCCCAAAATTTTATTTTTTTCAAATGGGTAGGTCATTTTAACCCTTATATTATTAGTTTAACCATCTAGTAAAACTATATTTACTCTAACTGTGCTAAAAAAATTACTTCTTCCATTATACAATTTGGTCAAAAATAAAGAAGGCCATATTATAAATTATAAATTTTTCTATTTCCAAATATGGAATCTATTTTTCAAAATTTGTTTCACATAAGTTCCAAACATAATTTAAAATTAATCCCAAGGATGTGGTGAGAGAGAAGATTTTTAAAGTGAAAATGTTCAAAAGTTTATAATGATTTTATATCAAAATTTATTATGAAAATTATTCCAATGAAATAAATTTTAGTAATATTTGTATAATTGAACTATTTTTTCTTTAAAACCAATTCAAAATATAATTTCACATTGTAAATTATTTAGATGAAAAGTAAGTTTTCAATTAAAATTCTATATTTTTCATTATTCATCAAAAAATGAAACTTCTCAGATAAATAAAAAAATACACCCTAAGATAATTTTAATATTCTTATCTAAAAAATGAATTTAATTTTTCAAATAGAATTTATAAAAGTGTCAAATTTTTGTTTTAAAATAAGTGGGCGATTAAAAGGCGTAAAAACTACCTTCATAAAAATAAACCTTTTTAGCTGTAAAATAGGATTTTTTCATATCTTATTCCTATCAAATATATTAGATTATTTTCAAAAAAAATTCATTGAATATATAATATATAAATTTCATTAATATAGTCCACGAATAGTAATTAATTTAATTTATTAATATAAAATGTCTTTAGTGCATAAAAATAGTTTTTATAAAAACATTTCATTTATATTAAATTGCTTATTATATTCATTTCTAATAAATTTCTAACCAATGAATTCAACCATATTTTCATAATTTTGGTTAATCCTATTCATACCCACCATTTCAACGACTAGGTAATAACAATCATATTAAATAATAGTATATATTATTTTTTGGTAAAATCTAGTCTTGTGTGTAATGCAAGATTTTGAAGAAACTTGTTGTTGGGTGTAAAAAAATAACTCAATATTGTGTGTATTCAAATATATATAATAGATTTAATTTATATGAAATATAAAATATATTTTAATGTTTTTTGATGTTATATTACTTTCTATGCTTGGCGTTTTGTGTCACGTAAGCAATTGAATAAGATATTATTATTTTAGAATTTAATGGTGTTACAATTGTAATCCTCACACACAACACTAATATATTACGATTTTTCTTTGATGATCCTTTGTTGTTTGCAAACTGAGGTTTGGGTATTTAACTTGTTTATCTCTTTGAGGACTGATTTGGTTGACTTTGGTGTGTTTTCTCATATTATTGGTATGGATCTGGTTGAGTGGTGGCTTTGTGGTCTTCGACTCATTGTTCTGTCTCAGAATAAGTTGGAATTACAATACTTTTCTTGCTGATTTAGTGAAACTTTTCGTCTTGGATTAGATGTTTGATGTGGTTCAAATTTCACTATGAGTTCTTGTTTTTTGTCTTGTTTAATATGGATGGAAATTCTAGGCTTTACAGGTATTGTCTGGTGCGCGGCCTCGACTGAGTGATGGGTGTGCTTACTCCCATCATGCATTCATCTATTACCTTTTTGGTGGACCGATGGGTACCCGATCAGTGTTTTTGCGCAATGATTTCAAACTGATCTTCTAATGTATTAGGTGGACTGTGTTGGGAGTGTCTCACATGTAGAGTTAGTGGGCGGCTCGAAAGAGAGATGGGTGTGGTAGAACCCATCATATGGTTCTCCTCCCATATGTTTATGTGCCTTGGAGGAGTGCTCTGCCCTTTTGTGTTGACCAACACATCACAATCCGACTAGGGGGTGACACATATTCTTTGACTGCAGTCGCTACTACATTCTTTGGTCGGGGGTTGATGAGACTTTTAACCGGTACTTGTCATGGTGTTTGTTTCCTTCGGGAATTTAGGGACATGTTAGGGCCTTCAAATCTTGTTTTTTATGATTTCTTTTCATCTTTTCATGTAATGGTTTCCCTATTTTCCTAGTTTTATAAGGGTATTCTCTCTTTCTATGTAAAATAAATAGGGCTTGACCCTCAACCATTTCTATGTAATATCCCAAACAATGTATTGTGATGGAAAAAAATATTAGATAGGATGTTTTCTTAGACAAGTGTCCCTTAAACAATTAAATCTAGATCTTACGGTGATAAGGGTATAATTATATTTATCCAATAAAAATTATTATGGAAAATTATGGCCATTTCACTTAGTTTTTACCTTGATTAACCTGATTTACCATTTACCAAGGTGATAAATTTTACCAATGTTACTATTCATAATTCCTAAAAACAAAAGGGATCATTTACAAAATTTGAAAAAACTTATTACAAATAAGGAATCCGTTTGATCAAATTAAAAACTCATAATTTTGAGAAATTAATTTTAAAATAAGTCCACAAAACGTAATGAAAATTACTTTTTAGAAAAGTCCATTTTTAAGAATGAAACTGGATTAAATCTTATCTCATGTCTCGGAAAAAATATTAGATGAATTTTAAAACCTTATATTGAATATATAATATATTATTTTCAATAAAATGATTCACCAATAGTGGTTTATTAATTTATTAAGATAAAAATACATTGTGAAAATAAAAATATTTTTCAAAAAACTGACTTTTTAAGTATTAAATTTTTTTTATAATAAATTTAAACATAAAATTGTTTCCAATAAACATAATTGGATTAATAATAATATAATATAAGTAATTTTGATTTTAAATAATAATAAAAAAGGTAAATCTATGAATTCTTGAAACAAAAATACGTTTTTCAATGAAAATCAGTATTCTTCTATATCCACCAAAAAAACTATTTCAGAAAAAACCTCAAAATTCACTCCAAAATAATTTTTAAATTATGGTCTAAAAAATTAATTCCATTTTATCAATTATATTTTCTAAAAGTTTGATAAATTAATTATAATATTCACTCAAAAAATAAACAAATAACATTTTTTAACAAAATGTGTTTTCATAACATAATATAACATTATAAGAAATTGAGTTCTTATTTACTAATAATTTATCAGTATATTTGGTATTAAATAGTAACTTTATAAATATTAAAAAAATATTTTTGATTCTATTTATACCAGCAAGTAACTGTCAATGCCTTCTCTCTCCATTACATTACTATTTTTGGTGGATGGTGGTGTCTGGGGGTGTTTTTTGTAGAAGCTAGAGTTACACAAGAGGTACTTGAAGAAATACACACCTGGTAAATGTATTAAATTATGTGTAATAGTGGTTTATGACTTGTTTATATGGGTGGTTCATTCCTTTTACATGGAAAATGGGTATCCCTTGAAAAGTGTTCATATTGGGTAACTGGGATTCATGACATGAAATAAATTCGAGTGATTAATCCTCTAAGGGTACAAAAGTTTTAGCAAAATATGGAAATTTTTTAAAACACAAGGATTACACATTATGTAATGATTACATTATATAAAACCTATGGGATCCATGGATTTAAGTTCTTTTCTAGCCAAATTTTCATTCATTTGGTTGTAGCTTCTTCTTCCTCTCATTTTGTGCAAACCGAACGCATGCCGAGAAGACCTTCATACACTCTTATTCCCTATTTGTTTATTTTGTTCTAGTAGATCTTGTTTTTAAATCCATGGTAGTTTCTCCTCCCTTTATTGGTTGGTTTTCTTCCATTCATATTCAAAGTTTCACTGTAGTTGTGTAGTTTGATTTGGGTAGTGCATTTGGGATTCCTTTTGATGATTTTTTGGTACAGTGTAAGTTGATCTATGATTTATCATGGTGTGGTTATGGTTTTTTTGTATTTATTCTTCTCCCTATAGTATGAATCATGTTTGAAAATCTCCTTTGATGTAGTTAATCCCTCATTTCTTTTTATTTTGTATCATGTGGGACGGTTTTTCTTTTTTACCAATAGGTTATGGTTGTGATGGCTTAATCAAAAATAAATAAGTTTTTATATTTAAAATTAATGGGGAAAGGTACATTTTTGTCATGATTTTACAGCTCTGATACTGTAGTGAAATTGTGATTGTATGGGCTTGATTCCCCGCTGAAAATTGTAGTTTTGGGGAAATTGTTAATGCTATATGACATATGTTGTGACTATTGTGTCTATTGTGATTGGTCTAATATCACCATAAAATATAAATTGATTAACCACTTATATTTTGAAAATTAAATGGATTCCCCAAGATTGTGAATTTTTTTATAACACCCCTAAAATAATATTATAAGTGATAAATCACCTTTTTTAAATTTATAAATTATATTTGGTATGTTGTGATGTTTTTTCATGCTTGTAGGATAGCGATGTGTGTTTGTGATGTGAAGTGGGGCTAATGGGTTAGATATGGTATTTATTTTGGGATGTAAATGGGGTGGTTTCTATGCTTTTGGGTTGAAGAGGTGATGGTTGTTTGGTTACGGTTTTGGGGTTGAAAGGTGGTGGTAATTTTTCCATGATTTTAGGGAAGTGAGCTATTTTTTTAATTTGTTTTTGGGGTGGTGAGGTGGTGGTTGTTTGTGCTATATTATCGGGTTGTGATCGAATAAATAATTGTTTAAACGTTATTGAAATGGATTGGGTTTGAGTTGGTTAATGGTATAGAAATGATAAATGAATTAATAAATAATGGTTGTGTGGTTAAATATTGATGATGATATATAATGAAACAAATGGGTTGGTGAATGGTAATTGGTTTGTGGAGTGATGGTGTTTGTATCTTATTGGGTGGTGTTATTCATTTAGAGGTGACAGGAAGAGTGATGATGTTATGAGTTGATTAGTGTTTGGTTGTGAACTCGTAGGTTGGGGATATGTGTGGAAATATGTATATACTTATATATTTCCAGGTAATTTCAATATGCACCCCATCTATATCAGGAACTATGTGTTGACACCCACATAGTCACCAGAAGGGTGGTTTTTCTGACATCTATTGAAGACTATTGATGGATGGGTACCCACTATTTCCA
This sequence comes from Viscum album, assembly GCA_963277665.1. Taxonomy (NCBI): domain Eukaryota; kingdom Viridiplantae; phylum Streptophyta; class Magnoliopsida; order Santalales; family Viscaceae; genus Viscum; species Viscum album. The sequence goes on from OY728148.1 coordinate 1,151,416,500, forward strand.
TCTCTCTCATCCATGTCATGTAGGTATTACACAGGTTTTGATGGATGGTGGTTTGTTAGTACATTAGATGGTGTTTATGAAAACCCATGTGTTTTTTATGGAGAAAATATTTGATCGTGCTTGTGGGGTGGTGACCTAGGTGTTTTCAAATGATATGTGATATGATCATGCTTGTGGGGAGGCTATAGTGGGGTTTGTTCATGATAGGAGGAGGGCATGAGATTGATTCCCTAAATGTTCACAACACCTCAATAATCTAGTTATGGAAGTGGTTTCTCTATGGACCAGGTGTTTTTGAGCAATATGTGATGTGGTTTTGCTTGTGGGGTTGTGTGGTATATAAAATAAATAGGAGAACCATGATGTATGATGTTGGGGTGTGAGAGCGGAAAACCAGTGATAAATTAGTGGGGGATATCCTTATCTATTTTATTATTACTATATTATATTACTTGTCTTTTGTGATTTGGTGAGTGTTCCTTGGTGAGGTTGGGATGGATAGTTGAACTATTTAGGAGTTATTGGTTCTTCTTTTTTTCTTATGGGTTCATTAGTTTTCTTTTTTCTCATGTTGATGGGATACTTTGTTTTTTTTAATGGGTAAACTTCGATTCTCACCCTACATATACAAACTCTTTCTAGGTTTCTAGGTTTATTATTTCTATTATATTGAAAATTACTTTCTTAGACCTTCATATAATTGTTGTATCGCTCCTCTAGTTTTGCATCTGGGTATTTACTTTGGAGATTTTATCTATATCAGTTTTATTTTTGCATGCATGTCGGATGGTTTTGGTCTCCTTTTGTATTATGTAAGGGAGTTTATTATGGATGATTCATCTTATATCCTAAACCTATTTATAGTATAGATGGTAATGGATCCCATAAATGATATTTTTAAACCCTTTTTTCTAGTCTCTAACCCAAGGACTACTAGAGGCTACTAGGGGTGTAATTATATCTCTCCCCTCATTAATGTATCTTTGGAGGGAGGGGTCATGAAAGGGTGGTATCAATGGTGGTGGTTGAGAGATAAGATAGAGTTTGGATACAGTAATAGTGATAATTGAAATGGTTGGTATAGAAATTATTCCAGTTGACCTTTGTGAGTAACATAGATCAGGAAGACTAGCTAGGAAATGGGATTTTAGGGCCCACCATGATCCAATGCATGGAGACCGATCTTATTAAATGACCAAGTGAGGGAATCCTATTTCCAATGTAGAAACCTGGGAAAGGTACATACACTATGATGTCTTGTGTTTATGTTCAAATTTGGTTGTTTTGGGAAGATTAAAATGAATAAAAATAGTTATAAATAAATCTTAATAAAATTACTTACATACTAGGATTAGGAAATCATTATTTCCTCTTTGAACTATGGCTCATGTTATATGTTTGTGTGTGGATCTTGAATTTGAGGTTTAGTAGGATTATCTTGTTGATTTTCATAGGGTTGATCCAAAAAATGAGGATGAGGATCGATAGAGGGTGTTTCATGCTTTCTTATTGTAGGCTTTGGGAATGTATGAGAGAATTGTTTCAGATATGGAGAAAAAGGGTTGTAAAGATGAGTTGTATATAACTTTTAGTTTGATCTGGGCCCCTATAGAGTACTATGTAACTTTATAATTTAGTCATATGTGGGGACATGTTCCTTAGTGGTGGATGTTGTACATGGGAGAGCGGAAGGAGAAATATGTTTCATGGGTTGACATCAAATGTTCTAGGAAGAGTTCCTTTCATCAACCTTGAAGATAGTGAAGGGGTTGGAGATTCTTTCTCTTTAGTAGAGGATTAGGTTATTGAAAGAGTTATGAATCATTCTCAATGACCTTTTGAGGTTTTCTTCATATATTTTTCCAAATGAGGAGTCTCATAAGAGACTTCTTGAGGAGGAACTTTGTCCTTCTATCCAGTAATCAGTTACTCATTTTATGTTTTTGATGTATCTAGAGGTTTAGAATAAGGTGGAGGTTATTTAATGTATCTGCTCATGAGGAGGTTTACTAGGATAGGCGAACCATTATGGTTCCACAAAGAGAGTAGTTATTAGTGGTAGGTTTCATTCTCTAGAACCATCTAGGTTTCAACCAACCGAGGGTAGGTCTCAGTGTCTTCCTTTTTAACCTCTTGAGAGTTAGGGATAGTTTTTTCCTATGGTCATTATGGTAATTTCTAATATTAGTTTCCATTGGTTCCCTAATCTACGCTTGGTAGGGGTTATCAGTTTTAGCAGCAGTTTTACCAACATCCTCTAGAGATACCATTTTCATAGCATAGGAAATGGGCTAATGCTCCATAGAGGGAAGATGTGGTGGGGAGAGGACGACCACAGGATTTTCCTTGTGATCAAGGACCTAGGCCAGAGCATGGTTATAGAGGTGGAAATAATCAAAGATATATAGGAGTTAGTTATGTCCAATTTCATATAGTGTAGGTGATGAAACCATACAAAAAAAGGATCACTCAATGTACACTTAGTTAGTCATGTTCCATTATTTGTGATTCTTTATTGATGTATGGTTACTCTCAAGATGTTTCCTTTTATGATGTGTGATTAGAAACCCTAATCACTCAAATAAAGGGAAACTTAATCCCTAATCAGGACACATTATACATTGATGCAATCAGGTTTGTGTGGGAAAGTTAGTGGGACCCAAAGCAGATAATATCTTAATATAGGAAAGATAATTTATTGATTTTTGTTCTTAATTATTTACTATGTGATGTTGGGTATTTTCACTTTATGAAATGTAATATTTATTTCATGTGTGATGAATTCCTGAAATATGAAAAGGGGTGGACCTGATTTCTAATAAAGAAACATCAATTGTGATGTGATTATACTCATGACGGTGTGTCAATTCCACCTAGAGTGGATGGTATCTTGACATAGAAGACATAATTCCCTAATTTGTATGTTTATGGGGGTGTGGTTAGTTAGTTGAGATGATTCTTGGTTTGGGATGTGTGCAGGTTGATATGGTTATAGTGATGTGGTTGTGTGGTGATTTCGTTGTATGATATGTTTGTGGCTATTTAGTTTGGTGTGTTTGGATGGTGGTAACATTTGAGGTATGACGAGATCCTTGGGAGGTATCATTCATGTGGCTATTTGGACCCCTTTCCTTCCAGTATTGGTTTTGGATTCTCAAGGGAAAGAATTGTTTGAGAGATCTCTAATGTAATGGTATATGCCTTCCTAGTACATTACTTTTCCAGTTTTAGTGGTTTGAGGTGTTTGTGGTATTTTTTAGGTGGGGATAGTGTTGCAGAAGAGCAACTGTAGGAATTACACATTGTATTAATGTATTACATGATGTGTAATGTTGGTTCAAGGCTTTTTTATCTGGTTGGTTCACATTTTTTATATGGATAAGGGGTATATCATGAAAAGGGAACACATCATGTGAGTGGGATTCATGATGTTTAATAAATTCAGGTGACTAATCCTTCGAGGAGAGGTGATTTTCTGTGAAAGCTATAAATTTTTTTGGGAACCTGAGGATTACACCATGTTTAATGATTAATCAATGTGAAAACTATAGTATCCAAGGTATTAAGTTATTTTTGACTAAATTCTCATTAATTCGGCCATGGATTCTTTTTTCTATCATTTTCGGTGAACCTTAGGTGCCCCAAGGTGGAATTCCAACCCTCTTCTCCCCTCTTTTTCTCGTTGGTTTTGGTAGATCGCAGTTGGTAGTATATGGTAGGTTCTCTTCATATCCTTGGTTGGTTTTATTTCTTTATTCTTCAATGTTTCATGGTGGTGATGTGGTTTTGTTTTGTGTTTATATTTGGGATGTGTTTTCATGATCTTTTAGTACAATATAGGTTTATCTGTGATTTATCATGGTATGGTTGGGGTTTGCGGGTGTTTCTTCTTCACCCTATGGTGCCAAGTAAGTTGGAAAAAATTATTTTAGGTAGGTAACACTCATTTTCTTTTATTGTGTATCATTCTAGATTTTTTTTTATTTTTTTTACCTATGTGTTATGGTTGTGATAGATTAAAAAAAATAAAAAATTAGGAAAATTGAAATTAAAAGGGGAAAGGAAAATGTCTAACATGTTTTATAGATTTGATATGGTTGTGATATTGTGATTGTCTGGGCTAGAAACCCCACTAAAAATTTTGTTCGTTGTGGATTTATTTGTGATAGATGACATACGTTGTGACTAATCTGTCTGTTATTTTTTTTGATATCACTGTAATATGTTAATTGATTAACCACTCATATTTGGCTAATCAAATGGATTCCCCAGGATTATGCCTTGTGTGATAACACCCATAAAATAAAGTGAAATGTGATAAAATCCCATTTTATAAATCTTGAAATGATCTTGGGTGTGTTGTTATATGCATCCATGCTTGTGGGGAAACAATTTTTGTTTCTATAGAGATGTGGGACTGATGGGATACATATGGTCATGCTTTTGGGGCATCGAGGTGGTGGTTCTTTGGACTTTATTTTGGGGTAGAGAGTTTGTGGTTGTTTTGATGTTATTTTGCAACAGCGAGGTGCTGGTTGTTTGGAAAATCTTTTAGGATGGTGAGGAGGTTATTGTTTGACCAAGATTTTGGGGCATCAAGGTGGTGGTTTCTTTGTGCTAGATTTTGGGGAAGTTAAGGAATAAATAATTGTTTAATAATGATTAAAATGTATATGTTTTTGGTTAGTTAATGAGATGGAAATGATAAATGAATAAATAAATAATGGTTGTGAATTTAAATTTGGATGATGATAAATAATTAAATGAATGGGTTGGATAATGGGAATTGGTTAGTGGTGTGATGGGGCTTGTGTCTTGTTTTGTGGTGTTATTCATTTAGAGGTGGCAGAAAAATTGGTGATGTTGTGAATTGATTAGTATTTCATTTTGAACCCATAGGTTGGGGTTGTGTGTGTCTGTATGTATATACTTGTATATTTTCTTTTGATTTCTATATGTACCCCACCCACATCTATCACAATGTGTCAACACCTACATAGTCACAAGAGGGTGTTTTTTTTCCAACATCTACTAAGGAATACAGATGGTTAGGTACCCACTAAATCCCACTCTCACTTACAAGTGAGGAAGGTTATTGTATAGGTTGTAATGGTTGGAGGTTTTTTAGACCATTATATGGTGGTTTTGATATCCCATGTTTTTTCATGTGATACAAGATGTAACTGTGCTTCTGGGGTAGTGGCCCAACTATTTTTACGTGAGATGTGATATAACCATTCTTGTGGGGAATCTATGGTGGGGTTCATTCACGATAGTAGGAGGGAAAAAGTTTTGATTTCCTACATCTTCATGATACACTACTACTCTAGTAATTATAGTGGTTATGTTTTAGACTAGGTGTTTTCAAGTGATAAATGATTTGGTTGTTCTTTTGGGGTGGTTTGTTATAAGGGAGGGATTGGAGCACCAAGACATACGATGTCGGGGTGTGAGAGTAGAAAACCAATGGGAAATCAATGTATGGAACCCTTATCAATTTGATTATTTCAATATTATACTACTTGTCTTGAGTTATTTGGTAAAAGATCCTAAGTGAGTTTGGGATTAATTTTTGACCTATTTATGTGTTATTGGTTCTTCTATTTTCTCATGGGTGCATTAGTATGATTCTTTCACATGTGCATGAGATACATTTGTTTTCATAATTAGTATACTTATATGTTCACCCTGTTTATACAAAATGTTTTTAGGTTTCCTCGAGGATTATGGGACCATTTTGGATATTACTATATCAGAACTTTGGATAGATTTTGTGCCACTACTTTAGCTTTTCTTCTGGGTATTTACATTGGATACTTTTATTTTTATCAATTTTATTTATACGTGAACGTGGGAAGGTTTTGGTTTCTTTTTATATTATGTAATGGGATTTATCATGGATGATTCATCTTGTCTCTTGATCTTATTTATATTATAGATGATAATGCCTCCCATATATGATATTTTTATACCCTCGATTCTAATCCCCAACCTAGGGCCTACTATTGGAAGGACTCTGGGGTCATTATCTCTCTACCCTCATTTCATTATCTTTTTATGGAGGGTATCATGAGACACCAATTGAACAATTTGGTTATAATGATCGTATTTAAATAATAGTACTATTTTGTACAATTAAGATTAATGATAAAAGTCTTGTATTCTATCATATAGAGTATTATTTTAAAATATTTGAGTGTTATAGTTTCAAAATATATTGGCTGAAATAGGATCCTCAACAACTTGTGAATAAGTGAGGAGATGAGGTTCCCATTTTTGAGTGATGTGAGTGGCACCCTTGTATTTTTTTTGTAATCATTTAAATATCATAAATCCATAATCATTGGAAAGTGGATCCAAAAATATAAAAATTAGAATCTATACCATCAAATAATAATAATTTAGATAATATTGTGTGTCCATATCAATTAGTTTTTACCTCAATTAAACGGATTTACCCTTTACCATAATGACACCTTTTTTACCATGAAAACTATTCATAATGAAAAAAATGAAATTGACCTCATTAATTATTTTGAACTTCCTAATTAATGGAATCCATTTTTAAATATTTATTTTTTATAAATAGAAGAAATTACTTTTAATATAAGTTCACAAAATGCAATGAAAATCAATTTTGTAGAAAATTGCATTTTTCGGCATCAAAATGTACTTATATCAAAATAAAATATAAAGTTGATTTATAGGTAATTATTGAGATTATTTTTAATCAAATGGGTCATATTTTACTTTAAAACCAAATCAAAAATAAATTTTAAATTTAAATTTCTTGATTTAAAGAAAATAATGAGACACTTTTAAAAAATCTATATTTTATACTATTCACTCAAAAATCAATATTTTCTTAAAATTACAACAAAATATCCATAATATATATTTCTTTTTCTGATATAAAAAATTAATTCCATTTTATCCAATTAAATTTCTAAAAATTTTAAATTTTTGTTTTCAATTAAACCATATAATATCCACAATCCATATTTTTATATTTTCAAATGAAACTTTTAAAGGTAAGTGTAAACCCAACACAAATCCAAGATGATACAAATTTATAACCCACCATTGTAAAAACCAAACAACCGTGCCCATTTTTTCAGATTTCAAATTCCAAATTTCAAACCGAAACAACACCAATCTCGGGCAACATGCCAGCCCGCTTCACACGCCCCGTCACTTCCTATCACCATCCATCATCGTCTCCGTCACTTACTATCTCCATTCATCATTTTAGTCGTTGAAACTACACCACGACAGAACAAGAACACAGCCAACCAGTCAAAGCAGGTCCAAAATTACACCAATACCACAAGGATCAACCGTAGTAGGAATCCTATGTCAAAGATGAAGCCACTGCTAGCGACGATTTTTGAAACGCAGACGATCGCTCGAAATACACATCCCAAAACACCATGAAAACCTCCACTCAAATCCTACTGGGATAAGAGTGTTGGGATCTTGATGCTAGGGTAGAATAAAAGCATCAACACCCTGTAGCAATCATCGCAGTGACCATCAAACTCTGCCATCAGAACCACTGCAGGCACCGCCGTTAGTGACTTCATCTCAACATCAATGTGAAGAAGTTGGAAACTATCATGAAGCAGAGATCCAGACATCCTGATACCACCACATCCATTAGACTCCAAGAGACACCGCCATGAGAGTCGAACCACCACAATCTACCACTGAACAGCCACTGAAAACACGAAGAAAAACATTTTCGATAGAATAAATCTATTTCATTTTTTGATTGAAAAATTACATAAATTTATTATAGTCAATATGATTCCCTAAAATATAATCATGAATATTAATAAGGCGTGAAATTGATTTATTATTAATGTTATCTATGTTTTCAATGTAGAATTAATGGTTAAAAATATATGTTACCAAAATTTGAAATATATGTGGAAATAAAATTAAAGGTCATTATCTATTCTATAGAATTGAAAAATTCAATTATTGTACGTGAATAACTATTTCATCCCAAAAAATTCATGCCATGTCGGAATTTTATTGTGGGGTTTTGAATTGTGTCTCAACACGTCGGGTTCACTATTTTAAAATGGTTTCCAATGGGTTTGTTCCTGGAATCAGTAACACCCAATGGTTCTTTATCCATGGGGACCTATTTTTGAATGGCATAAACTCATTTGGGAGACTGGAAAATGATACATAATAACTCACCGTGGTAAAGAGGGTGGGAGTTTTGTCTCATCACACACTTTTGGGGGGAATTATTTCCTACTTCGGCACTCTCTTATAAATTTAATATTTGTTCGTGAATCCTTCATTAATTACCAAGTATGACATTTGATATCATTGAATTAAAAATCAATTATGCAAGTATGAAACAAATAAACATCCATATGTATTCAATTTTATCCATCAATGGAGATATTTTTATTTATATGATGTTATCTATCAATGGTGTCCCCTTTTGTACAAATTAAAGATTATTTCGTCGTTATTACGATGATGCCAGTTTTCTAGACACACATTGGGTCACTCTTGATTGTATCATCATCTAGGGATATAGGAGTTATTTTTATGTTACTATCTAACCCATGTGATGGAATTCTTACTTATCCGCATTAATGGAATTAGGACCCACATTGTTCGGTTCAACTTAACAGGACACATCATACCTTTTAAGGTCATGTGATAAGGACCAAGCCATGAAGTTTACCATAATGCGGTAAGGACATCTAGGGAAAATGTGGTTAGTCAATGTTTAGTGTGGGACTTATTCCAAAGTATACCATGGAAACTGGGTGGTATATGAATCTCTTGGTTTAATTACACCCTAATGGGAATGTAGACCACAGGGAACAGAATTGATTTGGGTGTTGGTTTTGGAACTCATGGAGGCTTCCTGCATATCCAAGTTGGACAGGAATAAAATCCCACATAATTTGGGGGTGACGAACCACACCCATGAACACCCTAGAAGGTTTTTCTCACAGGGTAGTATGTCCCTATAAGAGGATTAAGTTGTGTATTACTCTTGAAGAAGATTCTCTGATGAATGGGGGTTTTGATTAGGGCTTACACCAGAGAAGGATTCCCATGGATTATCTTTCTTTGGTCCTTACTCCAGAGGATTATTCTCGAGTTGGTGAAATTTGGGGGCTTATACCAAGTATGAGGCCCTACTTTGGTTGGGGGATACACATTGAATGATTTACAACTATTATCTTATCTTGGGGATTACTCCTGAGATGGATTCCCAAGTTGGTGAATGATTGTAGATTATTCCAAATAGGAGGCCCTGATTTGGTTGGAACATACACTTTGAATGATGTCCAATGATTATATTGTCTAGGGATTACTCCTGAGGATGATTACCAAGTTGGTGAAAATATAGGGATTATACCAAGTAGGAGGATTAATTTGGTTGGGGATTACATTTGGAATGATTCCATAAAATTATTGGGATAATGGAGTTGTCATGACCACAATCAACCTATAAGACCACATGAGTCATGCTCAATGTCATAAACAAGAGGAAATAGAAGAAATGGGAAACCAAACAATCCCCTTTTCCCTTAGGTTGGATACATGCCCTTTAGGACCCACGCCTATGGAGTCACTCTGAAGTAAGGATAGTGGAAGATTGAAAGGATAATCCCTTGACGAAACATGAATCCAATGGTGTGGATTTCAGGATAGTGGCTATCTTCTATATCAACATTATTCATGATGAGTCGTAATTTAATATTATAGATAAGGAGGAAACATAAGATCTGGAAAACCACACACTTCTCTTCCCCAACTGGTGGAAAAGGATAAGGGTACGAGAGAAAGAGGATAATACTCTGGTACCCATCCCTTCTATGACCCAGTAGCCAAGGGGGATAGGAGGAGAACGAGTACAACCTACTACTAGAAATTATAGGGTATTACTCCATGAAGGATGCCCTAAAATGGTCCCATAGATGGGGGAGGAGGATTTCATTCCAATTCAAAAAGAAATGAAACAGTTATCCTCACCCTCCTAACCTAGAACTGGAGGGTCTAAATATTAGAGATGAAAAGGGAAGGACATGGTCCTAACACTAGTATCTGAGACTAGTAACTCCCTGAATCCTTCCCCAGGGTTGGGTTCCTCATGAAAATGGGAATAAAAATCCACACAAACCTCAAGGATCCTAACAATGTTTTAGGAAAAGTGTGGGAATCCTCTAGTTGTATGAATACAAATCCAAATGGAAGACATGCTAGTTTTCTCCTATTTATGGTATTGAAAATACTAAGGTCTTGGTGGCGGTTTAGAAATAGTTCACATGTGGTGAGGGATCCAAAGGGATAGGAAACCTTCCATTGGTGAATTAGAATAGGGATCAAATGTATGATCAATTAGTCCCTAGATCAAAGGGAATAAGTTCCTTGCATATGGTTTGGGAGGAATGGGGAGAGCTTCTCATAGGTGGGGTAGGCCTGCATGAGCTGAAAATGCCTTGAAAAATAGATCACCTAGGAAATAATGCATGTGTTATGCTTTATCCTAGGCACTACAGGTCTCTTATGGGGTCCTTGGATGGGTCTCTCACAGGTCCCAAATTTGGGAGAGGGGCGTTGCACGGGTGGTTCACCACTTAGAGGAGGAATGGTCCTCATGGAGTTTTCTTGTATTTCAGACCATGAAGGAACTTTCAACTCCCTTTCCCCCTTTAAATATTCTTTATGTCAGGTTTTATAGAACTACTTTGAGAATTTTTAGAGACCTGGTTGAAGGGGCTATGTGACCAGAGTTTGATGGATTCCTCTAATTTTCCAGTTGTACAAACGAGGAGCCTAAGGGTCCTATTTTTACGCAACCAGGGGACCCTAGACATGGGATTTTGTCTTTTTAGGTCCTTGGTACAATTTCCTGATGTAGGTAACTAGTGTAGGGTTGTATTTCTCCTTTGTAAGTGTGTAGGGGGGTTGAGTATGCCTTCTAATCCATAGGTGTGTGTGTGTGCATCCTTGGATGGGGAATGTCCATTGACTCTCCTTAGGACTCTTTAGCTCTTGAGAATGCTTAAGGTTCTATTCATAATATTTTTTTCCCACTTTTCAAAATGGAGTTTCAAAGAAATATCCATACCCTTAGGATTGTATTTGATCGAAAGAGGAGGATCTAGTAATAATGTATAATAAGGAGAATATTATGGATGGTGTTTCAAAGAACAGTGTAGGGATTCGGTGTCAGTAGGATACATAGGTTCTGTGTGCAGGTCAGCAGTATAGGCCAAATGCATAGATCACTAGTGTATTCTATAAATGTCTATAAATACTTCTGGAAAATTTGTCATTTACCTCTCATTTTGGGTTCTTGATTTTCACTCTCTCCACATAGCTAGTCCTCTCATCTCTATTGTACTTCCATTTTTTGAAGGTCTCGTGAATAATTTCCAAAGGTACAACCCCTTGATTGAAAGTGATCCATGGATTTAGATCTTGTTGATGATCCTTTTTGAAATACCTAGTCGAGGGGCTTGGGTGTTGAACCTTATCGAAGGGACTGCACGTGGAACTTGATCAAACTTTCCGTGTGAGTTCCTTCCATTTTCAAGATTTAGGATCCTTCCAAGTCAAAATTTAAAATTTTAACTGATTGGGAAAAAATGATTCTTTCTTGTATGTTTTCAATGTCCAATTTCTTGAATTAAACTGAACAAGTTGATGTAAATTCTTCCATGTTGATCAAAGCTATTGTGAAAAATTACTATGATGTGGTAGATCCTACTCTACTAGATCTGGTGAAGTGCTTATCACCATACAAACATGAGTACCCATGAAACGATTACCTTCTATTGTGTAGTCATTGAATTTTTAGGGATACTATTATCCCTATGTTTTGGAGTTATTTACTGAAGTCCTTATTTTTTAGGCACAACAACTACCTATTCTCTAACATTTCTACAAAGGGTGTTTATATCAATCAAGGGTTAGTTTCTATTGGTTTTTTATGCATCACAGTATCTTCACTCCAAATATGAAATTGCATATCCAAGAATTGAAGCCTAATTACTATGAATGAACCTTCCAAACATCACATATAGATCAAACTCAAGGATGAAAGGAGGATGGGGACTTCCTCTCTAGTGGCGGAGTCATGACCAAGTGGATATGGGCATACTAGGAGAGACAAACTTATGTAGAATTTAGGAAAAATGTACAATATGTCTATATTTATGAGGTTGTTTGTGCAGGAAAAATCTATGTCAATAAGAACCCATATATCATCCCCAAACTGCTGATCCAATGGAGTTTGTATAAAAATTCTATCCACCTGATGCATGGAACATTTTTCATTATCTTGTGGGATGTATATCAAATTTATAGCATCCCCATTATAGGGGATATTTATGATGGTTTTATACCATTAAAAAACATGGTATGGTGTTGAAAGGACATCGTCGCTGGCAGATGATACTTCCAAGATGATGAAGAAATTGTAGGACAAAGACCCTCTCCCCAGGGCTGATATCCATTTGGAAACATGGATGGAAGATTTTTTAGAACTAGCAGGACAACTCCCCACTTATGTGTGCCCTATCGTATGTCCCACTACAAAGAATTGGGTTGCTCCCGACACGTTCTGGCCCACACTGGAGAAGGGAGAGTTTACCCAATTGGGTTATAAGGTCAACCCCAAGGTTGATACAAAGACTCGACTAGCTATAATCCTTCCCATGTGGCTATGAATTTTTCTACTTCCAATCTATGAGTTCAATGGCGGTGTGTTGTTTGGTACTTTCGTTATCAATCCCAAATTAGTATAGGGGAAGTATATAGGGTTTTCTTCCCCAATATTTGCAATAATTTTCCATTTTTAATACAATAGTACAATGGTAAGGCCCGATTTAGAATTTTAGGGTTATTTTATGTGTTGTGGGGGAGGATTGAAGTGCACTTTTTGTTCATATGTGGCGTTGCGCCCAATTAAAATCCCTTACAACCTATTCCACCAATTCATTCAGGATGTCTCTAGAATCCATCTTCTAAACATGAAGTATACCGACGTGCAGAATATATTGAATGTTTCAGAGGAATCTAACTTTTTTACACATTTTATCCCACTGATAGGTATATTTACTGATGATGTCCTGGAAAATAATTGAGAGATGAGGTCGTACATTATAGCATTCAGAGACAGTCTGCTAGTGTCCTTCATTAATAGAAAGATCCTCGGTGAGGTTTATGATCCATATCAATTTCCCCTTCAGTTTAAATTTCTTCGATGGTCAAGAATATATCCCTCTAAACATGTTAGGTTGGAGAAGAATCTATTTTAGCCTCATATATTTGGATCTTGATGGCTCTAGAGGTATCCAAAGTGACGATTACTCTTCCATCATCGAATGTGTCAATCGGGATGGTGGATAGGAATACAAAGGCATGAATATCCTCATATCCTCATGGGGTATTGGAAAAGGTAATTTACTAGGTCAAGTCCATGATTACTATTGGTCATGGTATACATGGTAAAAAGGTCCCAAGCTATAGATGATGATGTTGAAGCTCGGGATTATCTAAAAAAAATTCAGATAAGGAGGACCAAAAAGTGTAGGGTAGATAAAACCACACCTCATTTAGTTAGAGATTCCAGTCATAACCATCGAGTGTATGCTTGTGATCTGTCCCCTCATTCTTCTATCAAATAAACGAGGCCTACAAAGGATTCCAAATCGAAGGGTGTGGGTTCTTCCATGAAACCAGCTACATCATAGACAAAAAATGTGTTCCCTATAACTATTCATTATTGGTAGATCATAACTCATGATGTCAAAGATGCATGGGAGATTCTCCAAGATAGACTGAAAATCCTAGTGCTAGGATATACCAGAGTACCCTCTGATCTCTATGATGATAGTGATTTGGATGAGGGGATGAGGTACTTTCAAGAGTCAGAGGCTTCAATATAAACAACTGATGATCATACCAAGGACATAAATTGAGTGTTTGATATGCTTGAATGAGGAGTGCTCGAGGAGGTAATTTTTCATTATGAGGATGAATCGGTCATTTACCTCAACCTTGAGGAAATACTTCTTTTCCCCCTTTCCCTTTTCTATTATTTTTTTAAGATCATTAATCTTTATGGGACATTATTTAAAAATTTATAATATAAGAAGAAAAACAACTATTTGGAGAAGGAGAAGAAATAATGGCACTTGAGTCATCAAGGTATGGGTCCATAGGAACTCCTATCAAGACATTGGATGAGGTTGATGAATCTCTGGAACCATACCCAGTTCAGAGGACCATGATATTTGATATGGTGGTGGGAACTCCTTGAACATCCCCATGAGTCTTTATTTTCAAGAGGAATAGGGTGGAACCTTCCCCATCTCGATAGAGGAAGTGATGAATTTCATTTAAGTTGGTCAGATGCATATTCCATAGTATGACTTTCTGCTATCATTTGATATCATGACTTTCTCAACATACTATCTCTGACAATAATTTTATTTTGTGGAATCTTCTTCACTATCCTCCCTTAAGGTATCTGGAACTGATCCTTCAAGGATCAAGGAGGTTTCCCCAGGGGATGTACGGATCCAGGATGATTAATCTATTATTCTGAAGGATGAAGCATCTAGATATGTGATAGTAACTTCCCCTAGTTCTGTGGAGATGGGAGAGGGCCATCGAAATTTCAAATTTACTCTTTCATGTATCATGAACAGTTTCTGACTTTCATTTCCTTGTTATATTTTTTGTTCTATTTCCCATGCTTGATGGGCCCATAGAAGTCAATTTTGACCACATTTTCACCCTGGTATAGGCCAATACGAATATCATACAGTCTGACAATGGTGTTGATGCTGAAATTGGATCTGTAGGGACTGAGGATGTCATTCCTATTGAGAAGCCGGTAGAGGGGATCGACTGTGGTGCCAATTCAGGTTTTGATCAACATTTCTCAGATATCCCTAGTAGTGAGGATATTGTGAGACTTTAGGCTATGTTCCATGAACGGCTGGATATAATTAATCCAAACATTGATATTCCAGGCTTTCTCAATGAGCTCAAATATTTGTAAAAGGAATTAGATAAATAAGAGTTCTATCATTTATTACATTTTCGAAACACAGATGATTTTTCTTTCACTTGATGATTCATATCAGAGTTCAACTTGTAAAGATTTTTATAGAGGGAATGTCACCAACAAACTTCATGAACAAGACACCCAAGTCTATCTTACTCCTATTGATGAGGGAGTAATAGATGACAATCCTAAAGTTGGAAATTCTCAAGAACCACTAATCCTAGTTACGGAGGTGAGGAATATTGAAGTGGGGGATCCTCTAGATCCTTTGATCTCAAATACAAAGAAAACATATGAGAATGTTCCATGTTAGACAGTTCACAGTCTGAGGGTTGGGTTTGGGGGCACAGGATAGGTTTCAATCTCAATGATCAACCCAAGGACAGTTGAGTGTCATCAACAGTTTCGGTCACATCACTACCTTTTCTACTGTTGAACTTTTAGTGTTGATGAGAAGTGTCACATATTATTTAGTTCCATCAACGTCAACTAAGTGCATTGATTTCAGATTTTGTCTCTCCCTCTAAGAGTGAATATGAATATGATCTAGAGACTCAGGAGGTTTTTTTCCTACACACCTTTTGGTCTAGGAGGGTATCAGAAAGATAGTCGAGGAGACGCATCAAGAAGAAATTACATATTGGCTTCTCCAAACCCCATTTAAGATTTCCATGATGGGATATGGAGGATTTAACTACCACGATATCCATCATGTGGTGAATTTGATCATTCATCAACAGGATGAGGATGAATGGTTGCAATAAGACGAGGTGTAGCTGGATATCCAATTTGTGGAACTTAGAGCAGTTGTATTCCAAGCAGGGGCCAGGCACTCCAAGGAGATAAAGGAGTGCCAAGACTACCTTGGACAGAAATCTCTCCAAATAATGTGCATATAAAATTCATTAAATGTTGTGAAGGAAGTGGTAGTTCAACTCCACCTCTTCTAGGAAGGGTCCTTATTAGAAAAAAAAGATATGTCGTCAGTGAAAAGTATGAAAACATCTATAAATATATAGACGTCGCTGCTATAATGAAGGATGAGATTTGGAAAAATTTAAAAATTTCATGGGGTATAGTTTTTCTTTTCAAATCTTACGTTGTGGATAAATTGTAAAATTTTGAAAAGAGGCTCCATCATGTGAAAATTCTTCTACATTTTGAAATATAAATGAAAAGGGTTTTCTCTCCCAATCACTTGTTCTTGCATTTCTATCTGTACTATAATTGTAATACCGCACTAAAAATGAATCATTCGATTAAATTTCATTGTGTTATAATTATGCTGATAAGGAAGAGAAAGAACACTAATTTTTTATAATCCATACGGATTAGTGAGAGTAGTTCTACTTTTTCAAAGGCTATATGAACAAACATAGAAACTTTGTGTCTCTTATGTCAACACCCTAATTTTTTCCTAAGTCTTATATAAGGTAAACTTAGAGGATGAGACTTGTATTTTTTCTAGATGTCCCTTTTTGGGTTTTTGGCCTGATAAGTTTTGTTCCTATTTATTTTAATTTCTATTTTTCACCTAAACCATATGGAGGGTAGGTCTAGTGAGATGAGACTTGAGTTTTTTTCAGAGTTCCCTTTGCAGGTTTTCAATCTAGTGCATACTATGTCTCTTTTTGTGGGTAGTTTGCATTCATTCAATCCATACTAGTGAGGGTGGTGTTTTAGGTCGAACAGCTTTGATCAAAAGTTTTGAAATGATGACCCAAATAGATCTTGTGGTATTAGAATGTTCCAACATTATTCAAATACCTTATGGGGAATCTTGATCAGTGATTTTTTGGTTTCTGAATCTAAAACATTATATTTAAGAATATATGAGGTCTCTCCTGAGGATGAAGTTACCACTGGTTGAAAAACCCTTTTTTGGGGTTTTTTTTCAAAGAAAACTAAGGCATGTTACAACATATTCAATAGTGGAATCCTTTGGCTAGCAAACCTATTTTTTGGGATACTCAATGCAAAGCCTCTAGGGTGTGTTACAGTATAGCCAGGAAAATAATTCATCAGGAATTCTGAAATTCTATAACTGATTTGATGAAGGGATTTTATGGAGATTCATATTTATCAAGACCACGATGAGTGGTTTTTACAAGGGGAAATTTCTGATAATGAAGAGGGAATATTCATTGGCACAAGACATGAATGAGAAAACATATCCTACAAAAAAATTTCTTCTATGAAGGAGGGGGAATTCATTAGATGATCAATGTTTGGTGGAAGGTCCCTCTCTATAAAAGGTCAAATAATCATGCATTTTAAGGTCATGCGACCAGGACATAGACCATCTAGTTTACCATCTTACAGCATGGAAATTTTTATACAGCTTAACATCGTGTAACTAGGTCATTGTTCTATGTAGTTTAAATTAATGTAGCAATGAAATTATGGTAGGGATTTTAAATCCTTATTTCAAGGATATGATGGGGCTATAATTTATGGTCTTTAGATTTGACCAAAAGGCTAGTGATTCTGTAATTATTGGTAAGTTTCTTTGTAATATACCATCATATTCATGTATGAGGAAAAGAATGTTGTAAGTTGTATTCTGTCGATTTACATATCTGAAAAGTGGTATGAAAGAATGGGTTATAGAGATAGATGAGGGATTTCCCAAGAATGAAGTTAACTCTAATTTATAAACCTGTTTTGTGGGATACGTTATACAAATTCAGCTGGGTCGTGTTACAACATAGTCAATAGTGGAATGATTTGGCTAAAACCTGTTTTGTGGGATATATTATAAAAAAGTATGTGAGGGCATGTTACATCATAGTTAGGAAATAATTTATTAGTAATTTCTATATTCTATTGAAAAAATTCGATGGAATTTTATGGAGATTCAGATTCCACTGGGCATAGATTTTGGTTTGTAGAAGGAAAGTATCTGGATATGGGGGAGAAATGTAAGTAATTATTAGTCGAGAATTGGATGAGAAGTGATTAGCCAATGGAATTGGATAATATTCATTGTTAATATCTTAATATTCATGTGTTCTAAAGTCCAAAAACATCATTTTTAGTGCATTTTAGAAATTGAACTTCATTTATCATCTTAAGTTCAATTAATGTTTAAAATAAAAATATGGGCCCAATCAATCATCTTCTTGTGGAGAACATTATATTCATTTTTTGAATTTTATATATTGATATATTAATGATCACTTTGTTTGGAACATTTTATATTTTAGGATCGATGGATGAATCCCAATAGAAGATAGATATTTTTTAGCTTGAAGGGAGAAATGTTCTGGACAAAGCATAATGGGCCTGAGGCCCATCAAACAAAAGTGGGGCACACAATCCAAGCATAATGAAGTTGAAATTTTAACTATAGAAAGAGAAAAATAGGGGATCATTTCATTCAACTATGGCTAGAGCTAATTATAAATTTTTCATAGAGATAAAGGGATCTGAAGTTGACATTTAAATATTTTTCCCAATCCACACGCCCGTAAAGTCATCCCACCTTTTTCATAATAACATCCAAACGTCTATCCCAAATGACATGAAATTTTTACAACTAATAGTGGACAGATGTAAGATCATATTTAACTTCTATGAACCCTTCAGATTTATCAATATTTAGTTAAAAATTCACACACCAAAATGGAGGATGAATTTGGATGAATTTTATTGTCAACATTGTGTTCCAAAGTCCATAAATATCATTTTTAATGAATTGTAGAAATTGAAATTTTTTCCTCATATTAATTTCAATTCATGTTTATAATGAAAATATAGGACTAATAAATTATCTATTTGTGCAGAAAATTCTATAAATTTTTTGAATTTTATATTTTGGGATATGATTGATCACTTTTTTTAGAACATTTTATCTTTTAGGATATATGGATGAATCTCCATACAATATGGATATTTTTCAGTATGAAGTAAGAACTTTTCTGGACAAAGAATAATGGGCATAAGGCCAATCAAACAAAAGTGGGGCCCACAATCCAAACCCAATAAAGCTGAACTTTTAACTATAGAAATAGAAAATTATGGGGATCATTTTATTCAAGTGTGTTAAGAGATATTTCTTAATTTTTCATAGAAATAAATAGATCTGATGTTGACATTTAAATGATGGGCCCAATCTGAACGCCCATAAATTCATCCCAACATTTAGAGAATAACATCTAAACAACTTAACCAAATAACCTTAATTTTTTACAAATAACAGAGTTTAGATGGATGATCATATTTATATTTTATGGCCCCTTCGTATTTGGATTTATTTAGTTACAAATTTACATTCTAAAATGGACGATGAATCTGGATGAATTTTCTGGTCAACTTTGAAATGTCAAAATTCCCAAGATTTTCTCACGGTCTTTTAACTCTCCAAATTAATGGGTATGGAATTTATTTTTGGGGGTGTCTATAAGTATCTTAATATTCCTATTTAAGGAGATTTTGGTGAAGGGAATTGGCATCCATTTTCTTCTTTCGTCCATTATATTTCTTTCAATTGTAATTTCTTGTTTTCGTTTTGTAATCACATCATCAATTTATCTAATTTAAGTTCTTCATTCACATTTAGTATATTAACATAAGTTATTATTCTTCTTCACTTATTATTTTCCTTTTCTTCACACATTTATACCATTGAATCATTTTGTGAATTTATTCACACCAACACTTGTGAATTCATCACACAACAGTGGAGGGTTTATTTTCCATTGTTTTTCTTCATTAATTCTACTTCTTTAAGTTGAATACCCGCTTCCACTTACATAATAGCATCAATGGGGGGTTAATATTTTATGGGTTGATCCTAGGGAGTTTTATTGGGTTGATTGAATTTTATTTTATGTTCTTAAATTCTTCAATTTTTTATTCATTTTAAGAGCCTTTCTTCGATTTATCTTCTTCTTTTTCTTCATTGACTTTAACGATGACACATTTTGAGTGCTGGTACAATCCAATTCCTTGGACTGGTCATTTAAGTGATCCTCTAAGTGAATTTTTTATTAGAATTGAAATTCCATATAGATTAAATCAAATAATGATATTGATGAATTATTTCATTTAATAGATACCTCTTGAACTAATGAATTGAAAATCATAAGAAAAACATATACATCCAATCAAGACCAAAAGACAACCTAGGATCGACTCATCATAATTAATTGTTTTAATTAAAGTAATTTTGTATTTTTTTCATGGATAGTTAAAACAAATCACCATTTATTCAAATCAATTCAAACCCAAGTTGGAAACTTTATAGCCAAATCACCTCCCTAGAACGTGTGTTTATAAAGGTTACTTCTTTGGTCCCTATGGAATTGATAAACCTAGTTGTACTACAAGTGACCACTTTTACCATATTTCCTGGGTAAATTTGGGTGAAAACAAATTTTCGCACCATTTTTGAGGACCTACGTAAATTTCTTAGATACTCATCTTCTTTCCTCACACTAATTTCTCTTCTCTTTTCCCTTTTCTGCTTTAATGTGCCCAAAACATCTCAAATCCTCATTTTCATCTACTTTAATGGAGTATCATCAACCATTCCCCATAATAAACCCATGAAATAATCAAATGACATGTTAAATTGGAAATCCAATCACCTGGGTGATTTCTCCAAACAAACCTTGTATGATTACCTCACACAAAATGAGATGTACAATCAATGGGGTGATGAATATTTCAAAAATAAATTTCTATCCCTCTCAAGGATGGTAGAAGAGATCAATTAAAAGTAATTCCAGGATATCCAAACTCTTATCCAGCTAAAAAACCCAACAAGTTCTTGAAAAAATGTGTGAAAATGGATAAAATTATTTCAGAAGTTTCATCGATGAGATTAAAAATACAAATCATTGAGACTTCTGAGGAACCCATTCCTACTCATGATGTCACTTCCTCATCACTAGTAGAAGAATATTTTATCCCAAAAACCACTCATGAATTTACAAAAGAACTAACATTTGGATATTGGATAATTGAAGAAGATCAAGGAAATTTTGAAGGGTATTTAAATCTGGAGGAAATTAATTTTTTGGATTCACAAGGGGAAAATTTTTATTTATTGATTGAGTGTTCGAAATATTCCTCTAATAATGATTTTTTAGAATCACTGATCATTGAACCATTGGGAGAGATAATAAAAATTGAGTATTTAACCACTCCGAAAATTCAAATGAACAATTTTGGGGATGAATCATATTTTAAAGAGGAACCAATTCTCTCAAATATTTCTGGAGAAGAAACAAGTTTTGATTCAAATTTTTATTCTTCTTTATGAAATTTCTATCAACCCAAACTCAAAATCATTATCCTTATTTCCCAACTAAATTATCCCATTATAGGGTACAACCAAGACCTTATAGTTTCCATTCGTCCATATCATGAAACCAATAAAATAGTAATGATCCTAGATGTCTTAGGAAATACAATAGAAGCAACTAGATCAACCATTTTGGAAATTCCTTGGACATTCACACTCATTGTTCAACAGGGGATTGTATATGAACCAAATTAAAAACAAAGAATCAATCTCAATAAAGTTGAAGTGGAGAAACATTGGGTGATTCAAATTTTGAATGTTGTTAATGGAGAATTTGGGGGTTAAAAGTCAAGCTAAAGAATTTAAATTAAGCACTTTCTGGGAGGCAACTCGACTTCTGCATTTTTTTAGTTTTTTTACTTCATATTTTTTTGTGTTTTATTTATCAAGGGAACCCCTTGGGGTTTTCAATGTGATATAATGTCTATTTTTTGTGAGATTTATGTTTTGATTCATTTTTGTATTTCAAAGTAAAATCCTTGCTTTCTAAAATTTCAAACCTAGCCATCAGATATCCTAGAGGATTATATGTGAAACGTAAATCCAAACTAATCAATTGAATATTGATGGGACATCAAATTAAAACCAAGTGATTTTTTTCCATGATTTAATTTCAAATCACTTTCCCCCCTCTTTCTTCTGAATTCTAATCTCTCTCTTCTCTCTTTCAAAGCTGAGGGCAGTTTCATTCTAAGATAGAAGGAGTGAAAATATGGAATTTAAAAAAAATATAATTTTATGATAAAAAATTAAATTCATTATACTTGAATGAATTAATGTACATTGTGAAACATGAAAAATGATTTTCAAATTATTTTTAATGACTTGATTATGATTTGAATTCATTTTTATGTTCATGAGAATAGTTTTTGAAAGTGCAGTTGTCCGATGTGATTTTTCAAGGTTTATATTTTCATCCTCTTAATAAAAATGACACAATGCACATACATTGTATCTTGGTTATAAACTTTAGTTCTCAAGTCCCTTTAATCATAGAATAGGGTTAGGGGACACTTTTATTTTAATTTGAGTATCAAAAAAATTGAAAAAAATGACCACATAGAGAAATGTTTTGTCATAATATGTGTGGTGTATGGCACTTGTTGATCGTGACTACATAGTTGTCTTTCCCAAAGTAAGGAATCATATCTCTATTATAGAGCAAGGAATTGACAATATGTGTGGTTTTCTGAACATGTGGATCGTGACTCTATAGTTTTCTTGGAAAGAGTTAGTCTTTTCATATATATTTTGGTTCAAAAAAACAAAACAAATTCAACAAAAAATCAAAAAAACCAAATACTCATCTTAAGGATTAATGTTATTCCTACCCTGTGCTTCCATTTTTTTCCCCTTGAACAATAAAATGGGTCCCAGGTCTTTTGTGATACACAACACATCATCATGCTTAATTGAAATTCGATGAAATGTGGTAATGAATTTAATAAATGAATGGGCTTGGGTTTGGGATATGATTATGTATATATATTGTGTGAAATGATTTTTGAAGGTATCATGATTTTTTGAATGATGTTTTAGGAGAAACATATGTTAAAATGTTTTTGAAAACAGGAATTCAATGTCATAGTTTTTAGATAATTTTTCCTCAGGAATAGAAAACCTCAAGTTGGGGGTGTGATTAGCCACTGAATGTCTGTAATATTCATTATTAATATCATAATATTCATTTTTTTCAAATTACATAAACCTAATTTTTAGTGCATTATATAAATTGAACTTCATTTCTCATCTTAAGTGCAATTCATGTTTAAAATGAAAATATGGGCTCAATCAATCATCTATTTGTGGAGAAAATTATATTAATTTTTCGAATTTTATATTTTTGGTATATGATTGATCACATTTTTTGTAACATTTTATCTTTTCGGATTCATGGATGAATCCCAATAGAAGATGGATATTTTTCAGCATGAATTGATAAATTTTCTGTACAAATCATAATGCGCCTAAGTCCCATCAATTAAAAGTGGGGCCCATAATCCAACCCCCAATGAAGATGATATTTTAACTATAGAAATAGAAAAATATGGGGATCATTTTAGTAAACAGTGGTCAGAGCTAATGCTGAATTTTTTATGGAGATAAAGATATCCAAAGTTTACATTTAAATAGTGGGCCTGATCTGAACGCCCATAAATTCATCCCACCATTTAGAGCATAAAATCTAAACGACTCAACTAAATGACCTGAAATATTTACAAATTATATAGGGAAGATATAAGATCATATTTCTATTATAATACCCCTTCACATTCAGAAATATTAAGTTACCCATTCACACGAAAAAAAGGAGGATGAATCTGGACGAATTTTCTGGTCAACTTTGAAATGCCAAAATTCTTTTGATTTTCTCATGCTCTTTTGACTCTCCCAATTAATGGGGATGGAATTTATTTTTGGGGGTGTCTATAAGTAACCTAATATTCCTGTATAAGGATCTTGTGGTGAAGGGAATTTCCATCCATGATTTTCTCTCATCCATTGTATTTATTTCAATTGTAATTTCTTCCTTTAGTTTTGTAATCGCTTCATCAATTTCTCTAATGTAAGTTTTTATTTCATGTTTAGTATCCTAATAAAAGTTATTCTTATTCTTCACAAGTTATTTTCCTTTTCTTTACACATTGATACAATTGAATCAAGGTGTGAATTTATTCACACCAGAACTTGTGAATTCATCACACAACAGTGGACTGTTCATTTTTCAATGTTTTTCTTCATAAATCCTGCTTCTTTAAGTCAACTACCTGCTTCCATGTACATAATAGAATAAATGTTGGGATACCCTTTTATATTTTTATCCTAGTTATTTTTATGGGGTGTATTGGTTCTTATTTAATGTTCTTAAATTCTTAAATCTATTCTTCATTTTAAGAGATCCTTTCTTCGATTTATCTTCTTCTCTATCTTCACTGACTTTAACGATGACACATTTTCAGTGATAGTATGATATAATTCCTAAGAGTGCTCATTTAAGTGATCATATAAGTGAATTGGTGATTAGACTTGAATTTTTGTATGGATTAAATCAGAGAATTATATTGAGGAATTATTTCATTTAATGGATGCCTCTTGAACCAATCAACGGAAAATCCAAAGAAAAACAAATACATCCAATCAAGCCTTAGAGATAACCTAGGATCGAATCATCTTAATTAAATGTTTTAATTCAAGTCATTTCGTTTTTTTCTTGGTTATTTAAATAAAATCTCTATTTATTCAAATCAATTCCAAACCAAGTTGGAAACTTCATCGCCAAATCACCTCCATGGAATATGTGTTTCTAAAGGTTACTTATTTAGTTCCTCTAGATTCGATAAGCCAATTTTTACAACAACTGTCCACTTTTACCATAATTTTTGGGTAAATTTCGGTGTGACCAAATTCTGGCCCCATTACCTGGGACCCAAGTAAGTGCCTTTGAAACTCATATTCTTTCCTCACCCCAATTTCTCTTCTCTTTTCCCTTTTCTACTTTCATGTGAAAACAAAATCTATAATCCTCATTTTTATCTAATCTAATGGAGTATCATCAACCATTCCCCATAATAAACCCATGAAATAATCAAATGACATGTCAAAATTGGGAATCCACCCACCTAAGGGATTTCCCTGAACAGACCTTGTATGATTACCCCACGCACGATGATATGTACAATCATTGGAATGATTAATGTTTCAAAAATAAATTTTCATACCTCTCAAGGATGGTAGAAGAGATCAATAAAAAAGTTTTCTATAATGCTCAAACTCTTATCCACCTTGATCCCCAAATAATTCTTGACCAATTTTGTGAAAAAATGGAAAAAATAAATTCAGAAGTTTTCTCATTAAGATTAGAAATACAAAGCATTGAGACATCTGAGGAACCCATTCCCACTCAGGATGTCATTTCTTCATCACTGATAGATGAATATTTTATACAAAAAACCTTTCATGAGATTAAAAAATAACTAACCTTTGGATATGGGATAACTAAAGAAGATCAAAAAAATGTTGAAGGGTATTTAAACCAGGAGGAAATTAATTTTTTGGATTCACAAGGGGAAAATTTGTCTTTATGGATTGATTGTTCAAAATATTGCTCTAATAATGATTTTTTAGAATCACCGATCATTAAAAAATTGGGAGACATAAAAAATATTGAGTCTATACCCACTACCAAAATTCAAATGAATAATTTTGGGGGTGAATCATATTTTCAAAATGAACCAATTATTTCAAATATTTTTGGAGAAGAAATAAATTTGGATTCAAATTTCCATTCTTCTTTAGGAAATTTTAATCAACCCTAACTCAAAATAATTGTCCTTATTTCCCCACTCAAGTATCCCATTATAGGTTCCAACCAAGACCTTTTAATTTCCATTCATCCATCTCATGAAACTAGTAAAATAGGAATGATCCTTGATGTCTTTGGAAATATAACATAAGCAACTAGATCAACCATTTTGGAAATTGCTTGGACTTTCACACTCATTGTTCAAAATGAGATTGTACATGAACCAAATTCAAAACAAATACTCAATCTCAATAATGTTTAAGTGGAGAAACTTGGGGTATTTAAAATTTTATAAGTCGGTTTTGGATAATTTTGGGGTTCCAAGTTGAGCTAAAGACTTTAAAATAAGCACTTTCATGGAGGCAACCCGACTTCTGACTTTTTTTATTTTGTGTGTTTTTGTGTTTTATTTTTCAATGGAACCCCTTAGGGTTTAAAACTTAATCTAATGTCTATTTTTTGTGAGATTTAGGTGTTGATGTATGTTCGTATTTCAATATAAAACCCCTGCCTTCTAAAAGTACAAACCTAACGATCAAACATCCCCGAGGAGTCTACATGTAACCTCAATCCAAAGTAATAAATTTCATATTTATGGGGCATCAACTTCAATCCAGGTGATTTGTTTCATTATTTTATTTAAAATCACATTCCCCCCTCTTTCATCCAAATTCTAATATCTCTCTTCTCTCTATAAAAACTTAGGGTAGTTCCATTATAAGTTTGGGGGAGTGAAATTCTAGGATTTCAAAAAATAATTGTGATTTTATGATAAAAATTACAATTAATTATCCTTGAATGCATTAATGTTCACTTTAAAATATCAAAATTGATTTTCAAATGATTTTGAATGAATTGATTTTAATTTGAATTCATGTTTATGTTCATGAGCATAGTTTTTGGAAAGTGTGTTTGTCCGATGTGATTTTTCAAGGTTTATATTTTCATCCCCTTAATAAAAATTATACAATAAACATCCATTTAATATTGGTTGTATATTTTATTTCTGAGGCCCCTTTACTCATAACATAGTGTTCAGGGCCACTTTTATTTTAATTTTAGTATCAAAAAAATATAAAACAATGACTACATATAGAAATGTTTTGTCCTAATATGTGTGGCGTCCAACACTTATGGATCATGAATCCATAGTTGTCTTTCCCATAGTTAGGTTTATATCTCTTTTATAGAGCATTTAATTGATATTATGTGTGGTGTCTGGTACTTGGGGATCATGACACCACAGTTTGTTTTCCAAGAGTTAGTCTTTTCATATCTATTTTGGCTCAAAAAAATAACAAAAAACAACAAAAAATCAAAAAAAAATAAAAAAATTTGGATACTCACCTTATGTTGTTAAGTGATTCCCACCTATAACTTCAATTTTTCTCCTTGAACAAGAAAATGGAACCCATGTCTTTTGTGATTCACAACACATCATCATGATTAATTGAAATTGGTTGAAATTTGACAATGAATTTTTACAAAGGAATGGGCTTGGGCTTGGGATATTCTTATAGAACTATATTGTTTGAAGTGATTTTTAAAGGTTTCATGATTTTTTAGAATGATGTTTCCAGGAGAAAAATATGTTAAAATGTTTTTGAAAAAGGTAATTCAATGTCATGTGTTTTAGATACTTTTTTATCGGGACTAGAAAAAATCAAGTTGGGAGTGTGATTAGCCACTAAAAGTGGCTAATATTAATTATGATTATATTAATATTCATGTGTTCTAAATTCCACAAACATAATTTTTAGTGCATTATAGAAATTGAACTTTATTTCTCATCTTGAGTGCAATTCAATTTTAAAAAGAAAATCTGGGCCTAATCAATGATCTGTTTGTGGAGAACATAATATTAATTTTTTGAATTTTATATTTTTTGATATAATTTATCACTTTGTTTGGAATATTTTATCTTTTAGGATTGATGGATGAATCCCAAGAGAAGATGGATATTTTTCAGCATAAAGGGAGAAATTTTCTAGACAAATCATAATGGTCCTAAGGCCCATCAATCAAAAGTGGGGCCCACAATACAAGCCCAATGAAGATAGAATTTTAATTGTAGAAAGAGAAAAATATGGGGAACATTTCATTAAACTATTTCCCGACCTAATTCTGAAAATTTCATAGAAGTAAAGGGATCCAACATTGACAGTTAAATAGTGGGCCCGATCTTAATTCCCATATAGTCATCCCACCATTTCGAGCATAACGTCAAAAAATATAAACCAAATGACAAGAATGTTTTAATCCTAATATAGGAAATATTTAAGATCATATTTATATTCTAATAACCCTTCATATTCTACCATATTCAGTTATAAAGTCACACGCCAAAATGGAGGATGAATCTGGACGACTTTTCTTGTCAACTTTGAAACGTCAAAATTACCTTGATTTTCTCACGCTCTTTTGACTCTCACAATTAATGGGTATGGAATTTATTTTTGGTAGTGTCTCTAAGGATCCTAATATGACCAGATAAGGATCTTTTGGTGAAGGTAATTGGAATCCATGTTTTTCTTTCATCCATTGTATTTCTTTCAATTGTAATTTCCTGCTTTCGTTTTGTAATCACAATGTCAATTTCTCTAATGTAAGTTTTTCATTCACATTTATTATATTAATAAAAGTTATTATTATTATTCACTTATTGTTTTCATTTTATTCACACGTTTATACCATTGAATCAATTTTTGAATTTATTCACACCATCACTTGTAAATTCATCAAACAACGGTGGAGTGTTCATTTTTTGAATGTTTTTCTTCATCAATCCGGCTTCTTTAAGTCGACTACCCTCTTCCATTTATATAATAGCATCAATGGAGGTATAACCTTTTATGGTTTGATCCTAGGGAGTTACATGGGGCGTATTTAATATTATTTTATGTTCTTAAATTCATAAATATTTTCTTCAATTTAAGAGTTCCTTTCTTCAATTTCTCTTCTTCTTTGTCTTCACTGACTTAGCGATGACACATTTTGAGTGCTAGTATGATCCAATTCCATAGAGTGCTTATTTAAGTGATACTATAAGTTAATTTGTGACTATACTTGAAATTATGTATGGATTAAATCATAGAATGATATCGAGGGATTAATTTATTTTATGGATACCTCTTGAACCAATGAACTGAAAATTCAAAGAAAAAACAATTCATCCAATAAAGACCTAAAGACAACCTAGGATTGACTCATCTTAATTAATTGTTTTAATTAAATTTATTATTTATTTTTTTTCCTATTTATTTAAATCAAATCACCATTTATTCAAATCAAACACAAGTTGGCAACTTTATAGCCAAATCACCTCCATAGAACGTATGTTTCTAAAGGTTACTTCTTCGGTCCCTGTGGATTTGATAACCCATGTTGTACTTTAAGTGACCAATTTTACCATATTTCATGGATAAATTTGGGTGCAACCAAGAAGGTTCCATATCTCGGTCAGACCAAGCATGGAAAATACGGTTACTGTTGTTTTAGGTCGTACACCTAGGACCACCGCATTTTGGAAATGATTGGTGATATGTGGCCTACCATAACAAGATAATCCATGCATGCTTCGAATATGAGGGAGGAAATTGTAAACCATGTTTTTTGGGTTTTTAGATCAAAATAAAGGATATGCTGAAAGTATGAAAGGGATTACTACAAAGTGAATTTGAATTGTGGGTTCCAACAAAATGTCATCAATTCTTATAAGGATAAAACAAGATTCTTCCTAGGATGCAGTTATAGATTAATAACAAACCCATTATGTGGGTTCTTTTATATAAATCATACTGGGGATTATTATATCATAGTTAATATTGTTATCCTTCGGTTGAAAAAACTATTTGGTGGGATGTTTTATGAAGAGGCTTGGGGGAGTGTTTTAATATAGTCATGTAAATAATTCATCAGGTATCAGAGATTCTATCACTAGGATCTAAAGAAGGATTATGAAGATCCAAAAATTTCTAATATTAAGAGTAAGTAATGTGTAAGGGATATTTATAATTAGAAAGGAATATTTTGTACGGATATTTTCCTTGAAGTTTAAAGTCCCTTCCATAGATCTGACTCATATGAATAAGGGGGACATCTCTGTTTCCATAGTAGAGCCTAGAATAAGAGGACCTAAATTATGATCTCCTTCATATTTCTTTTTTTTTTACATAGGAGAGTCGGTAGTATTATTTACCCTACAGCTGGGACTATGACATGAGGCCTAAATGCCACTACACAACTCATTGAAATGAGAATTAAGAAACAAAAAGTTCTTGAAGAGATCGTGCAGTTCATTATCATGTGACTAGTACATCTGGGGTGCCTTTTATGGTCTTGTAGATAGGACCCTGGTAACCCTAATGTGAACCGATATGACTTAGTTACACATATAATCCTTTTACCAAAACATTGACGCCCATGTGATGTCAGCTCAAAGTGGAGAACAATGAGCATTAAAGGTTTATTCCACTGCACAAAGACAACACAAGTGAAGAATATGGGTGTTTATATTATGAGGTGGATAGGACAAGGAATATGATCTAAGCATCACTATGTATCCCATTTGTATGAGATTCAATCCAATATGTAGTTCTTGAAATCCCATGCAGTTTAATTTCATTCGGTGAGGATGAAGATGAACTGACATGAATGAATGGAAACATCAAAAGTCTTGAGATTAGAGATTCAGGCATCACTATATATCTCATTGGAATTAGAATCAAGTCGCACATAGTTCTTGTTGGTTTACTATGTATATCAGATATGTATACAGGGAGTAGGGGTCTTTTTTGTCACTAATGGACCCAATATTGTAGATTTGGGCATCATTGTGTATCTTGATGTAATCATAATAAAGCCATGAATTGTTCTTGAAAATGGTTCCCTAGATTAATCTGGTTTTGATGTAAGGAAAAGGGGATTTTATATCTTCTAGAATGAGGTTTTTCCCAAATAAAAAATGTCTAGGAAGTACTACACCTCTCTTTTATATAAGAATCAAGCCACACATTCTAGAAAGATTCCCTATGCAGATCTAATTCGCATATAGGTAAAAAGGGGTCTATTAACATGGAATTAAAGGGAAGTTAACCATACAGTTTAATATCATTTACTGGGTACAAAGGGATTATTGTGGGTTTAAGTCATAGGACTCCGACATTATGTGAAGAAGTGTATCGTCATGTTATAAGGATGATGATATCACACAGTTTAACGTCATGCGGTGCAGATGTGATGTCATGCCTTTTATGTTCATGTGAAAAAGACCGTATTCCATGAATTTTATCGTCATGAGATAAGGATGATGATTCCATTTATTTTAACATCATGTGGCGCAGCTGTAATGTCATACCTTTGAAGGTGATGTGACAAAGACCATCAGTTTTTTTCCGTTTATCGTCATACGACCTGGATTATGATGTCATGTAGTTTAACGTCACAAGTTATAGAAATGATTTCCTTCCTTTTATGTTCATGTCACAAAGACCATATATCATTAAATTTATCATCATGTGACTAGGATGATGATGTCAAACATTTTAATATTATGGGGCACAGAAGTTATGTTATGCCCTTTAAGGTCATGTGACAAAAACCTACTACATATTTTAATGTCTTTATCATTAGACAAGGTTCATGTGATTACATGACGTATTTATTTAGGAACCTTAAATTATTTGATGTCGTAATAATCTCTCCATCTATTGACATCATGTAATAAGATCTGTTAGAATTGAAATCATGTATCGAGTAAGGTTCTTCCTAATTCGCTGGAAGCTTCGGAGGCTTCCTTCCTAGTATCATAGGAGTTCTGAGGACCAATACCAATTCTCCATGGAGGAATGAATAGAGGAATACCTTCTTGTTAAAATCCCATGCTACCGAATTTTGATATACATTAAAGTAATGAAATGTATGAAATTTTTCATATCGATCCACTCTAGTTGGTCCTGACGTTTCTATAATTTCTCATCCATGGGTAATTGGTCATAGATGGAAACATAGAGAGATAGAAAAAAGATCTCAATGGGCTAGACTACTTCTATTCTGTATACTAGTGAGTACAAGGTCTCCCACGTGGTTGTACAGGTCATAGTCCAGTAATACCATAAGGTT
Source organism: Viscum album (assembly GCA_963277665.1). Classification (NCBI taxonomy): domain Eukaryota; kingdom Viridiplantae; phylum Streptophyta; class Magnoliopsida; order Santalales; family Viscaceae; genus Viscum; species Viscum album. The sequence goes on from OY728148.1 coordinate 1,151,448,297, forward strand.
GGAAAGAATCTGTTAGTCTAGGACTTTTTATCTTTATCCATTATCTTCTAGAGTATGCTTCATAGGGTCTTATTAAAGAATCTATATTTCCATTAGCTACTGCATGATAGAGGGATGAATGATGGTATTTGATATTGTACTCTTTGTATAGATTTCCCACATTATTAGAGGATAAATTGGTGTCATTCTCCATCAGTATTGTATAAGGGACACAAATTCTTTTAATAATGTGGGATTTTATGAATACAACGATGTGTTTGGCCCTTACATATTTAAGGGGTATTGCCTTAGCACATTTGGAGAAGAAATAAACAGTAGTTAAGATGTATTTGAACTACTTAACTGTAGATGGAGGGTAATACCCCACAGAATCCATTCCCCGTATTAAAAATAGCTAGGATTATATTTTTGTATGTAGCAAATCTTGGGGTTGATGGATGAAGTTGGAATTTACAAAAAAGGAAAGAAATTTCATGGGGAATTCTATAAAATCTCTGGGTATCGAAGTCTAAAAGTATCCAAGTCTTTATATTTCGTCATAAATCCTATACCCAGACTGGTGGGCACCACAGGCTCCCGTATGTACTTCTCCCATAACAGCCACGATCTCTTCTCCATCAATACATCTGAGAAGGACTCCATAAAATCATTATTTAGGGAATATATTCTATGGATATGGGTGGTCATAAAGATTGAAATTCAGGGCCTGCCAATGGATTTTCTATTTCCCAGAATTGTTTGATCAAAGTAATCCATTTTGAATGTATTCCATGATGGATGTCATATGTACCTTGTTAAGACCATATGGATTAAGCATAGGGTTGAATTTTTTGATCTCCTCCATTCTAACTTGAAAAAAAGGTGAGGTGATACGATGAGGGGCAATGTAGATGACAATTTCACCTCAGTTTGAATCCTATGGAGTTATAGTAGCATTCTCTAATGCATCAGCCTGGTAGATATTTGATCGTGGGATCTAAGTCAATGTTAGATCTGAGGGGAAGTCTTACATTAATATTTAGACTTAATCAATCAGGGGGATCAACACTTCATTTCTAATGGTTCATTCCTCATTGAAATATTAGATTACCAACTCTGAATCACCTCTAAACTCTCGGTGGTCCACCGGTTTTTGGAGTTCTAGTTCCAAGATCACTACGAGGGCCGGATATTCTACCTCATTATTGGTATATCTTTCTAACAAAAATAAAGTGAAATGTAAAACAATCTTTCCTTGATAAATGACCACAATCTATAACTCAACTTTGTTGATATTAAGATCTTCCATTCTCTTCCATGTTAGGCTCCTGAATGCACCGTCAAAATACTTTTCTCATGTTTGGGGGACTTTGGAAAAAAAAATGTATCTTCATAATGCATTTCAGTATTTAATTGCATTTCTTATACATACAGGTATTCTTCTAGGAAATATTCCAAGGCCTTAACTTACACTCCTTTCTAAGGCACAAATAATATATTTATTTGTTGTAGGATAACATCCCACCGTGTAGGACATCCTTTCATCATAGGACAGCTGAGGATATATTTTAGTGGGTTATTGTGAGGGGATAATTAGAAATCATGGTGTTGTAGTTAGTTACTTAGTTTATAGATTGTAATCATTAAGTTCATGTAGCTCTTCTTGATATCTAAATAATGTGTTTCAACATCAAGCATGATTCAACTGAGGTAATAGAGAATGGTTTTATTCTGGGTATCATTAATTTGAGAAAGGAATGATCCAAGTGATCACTATTGGGATTTCACTTATATGATGAATGGATTTCCCTCAATGAGTGGCATTAATAATGGTGTAATAAAGAGGTACTTATTTATGGTGTCATATTTCTCCTGGAAATCACTGGTCCCTTGATATGTGACCACATTCCTCGTCAGTATGGGGAAGGGAAAACACTTTTTTTCTAGGTTTTCTATAAATCACTGAATATAGTCCATGTTTCCTTGAATTCCAATCAACTATTTAAGCAGGTGACATTATAATCAGGGAATTTTTATCTCAAGTTCAACTTCAATGTCACGATGGTGTACGAAGATGCAATAAAATTCTTCAGGGTTACACTAAAAGTACATTTTAATGGATTAATTGTTAGGCTATGTTGTCATGGATTATTGAAAATGGACTCCAAGTTGACAAAAGAATCAAAATGATGTTAGGGTTTAACCACTAGATCATCAACATAACACTCAACAAACATCTCCAGTAATGGTTTAAAGATTCTATATGTGGCATGTTGGTATGTGGCACCGATGTTATTCAAGCTAAATGGAATTACCTGATACCAAATACTCCACAAAGGGATCTAAAGGTTTTATATTATTCATATACTAGGTTCATCTTGATTTTGTAAAACCCTGAATAGCCATCCATGAAGGATAGGGCTTGATAACAAGTTATTTCCTCAATCAAGAGTTCTGTGATTGGAACCAGGAAGTTATCCTTTAAACAATTCCATTTGAGATCTCTTAAGTCGACTTAGACCAAAATTTTCCTGTTTTTCTTCATCATAGGGATAATATTTTCTATAAATTTTTAATATTGTACTTCTTGGATGGATTCGACATTGATGAGTTTTTCCACTTCAGCCTCAATTTTGGAAGAGTGAGTGAGGTGTGTCCTTCTGGATGCCTTCTTGTATCCCAGATGGACTTATAGAAAACAAAAGAGATGGGTAGACACTTTGGGGTCAATTCATGTAATTTCTATATAATTCTAGGAAAACACATCCTGGTGTTGTTTCATGAAGTAAATATACACTTCTTATTCATAAGGATTCAAAGACGCGCTAATGAAACTGGGGCATGGATCTTCTTCGGTTCCCATATTCATTTCCTTGAGTTCATCAATAGTTGTGTAGAAACCATCCTCAAACACTATAGGGGAATCCCATGATGTCTTCCCCTTCTTCTTATTCATCATGCTTTACCTCATTTTTCCCTACATAGGATGAAGAATGTTTTTCATATGGATGAGGGGAGTAATAATTTGTACATATGAAAGATGAATAAATAATTTCTATAACAATCAATGGAATAAGGCATTTATGGAGCTCTGAATGGGACATGAGAGACTAAGAATGGGCCTCTTAATTTTCTTCTTTTTTCATAATAAGTTCTTCCAACCAAGCTAACTGGACTGGGTTTAGATGAAGCTCGAAGGATGGGATGAAAACATTTACATATAGGATTTCATTATTTCTTGGAGAGCATACATCTTCTCCAATGATATCAAGATCATTTGTCACAATTTACATTATCAAAGGTGCTAAATATGTACTCACATTCGGACCCACCTCTTTGATTTGGTTTATGGGGAGAACATACTCTTTACTGATCTACTCGAATGGATTGGTTGGAATCATATCCAGAAAATTTGGGGTTTTGGTCTGAGAAAAATTATATTCTTTAGACTATTTACCTTTTTTATGTTAGAATCATGAGTCAAGGTATTGTAACTCATCGGATTTTAATGAGTATTTTTCATCGTGAAATGTTCTAATTTTTTCATTGATGAAATATTTTATTTATTTGTGGTATAACTAAGGGATAGTTGCATGTTGAAATATTTAAGGTCTTCTTAGAAGGATGTTGAAGGAAATATCTTATAGAACATACCTGAATTCGGAATTTAACATTAGATCTACGAACTGAGTCCCACGTTTGATTTCGTCAAGAGGATTTTTCTCATTCTTGTCATAACCCTATAACATTAGAGTACTGGGGGACAAATGATATTCATTGACACCTAGTTGATGGAGCATTTGGATTGTAATGAGGTTGATTCTTGATCCATTGTTAATAAAGGATAATTATATATGAATTTAATTTATAATTCCATATATATACAAGGGTCTGATGTGTCCCTATATAATGGATTCCTTATCCTGGTTTGTGAAAGAGATGATTGTGTGGAATTCTACAGGATCATTCTCTACAAATATACCCCAAGAGTTTCAACTTTAACTTAAATCTCTTTAGGGCTTGGACAAACCTCAATAAGTTCTTCCTAGAGATCTTTTGATAGACTAAACCCATCTAGGATCGAAAACATAGCCATCACCAAGGCATGTTTCTTCAAAACATAATTTTTCTGGTTCAAAGGTCCGTATTTCCAAGAATAAGGATGTTCTTTCATAAGTGATTTAGGAGTTAATGTTCCTAATGTAGATGGACCATCCCTAGGAATATGAGTTTAATGTTCTTATTCTCTTGGTGTATTAGGTCATATAGGTCTGCCTACATGCTGAGGTTGATTAAACAGTGACGTATCCTCTAATAAATCTTCAAGTATGACCATGTCGGGAAAGAACCTGTCAGGGGGGGAAACATCCTTGTTCCTACTGATCTCATTGGAGATCTATCCCATGAGTTTCGTCCACATTTAAAGTTTAAGTGGGGGTGTGATTAAAGTAGTTATTCCTAGCGTGACTGTGTCCTCCCCTATATCCTTTATTCAGAAGGCCTCCTCCCTTTTTTCCCCAATCAAGTGTAAGGAATTCGAGTTTATAATCACAGTCATCATCAAATAAGTGGTTCATTAAGTGAATAATTTGAATCAAACCAAAGATCAACTCCTCATCTAATGTATATTCCATCTGGTGGGTGGACATTTGTTGCTTTATTTGGTGGGGTGGTGGCCGTGCTTTTTTGATCATCGACATGAAGTCCTCTAAGGTGAAGGATGACTCTATCCTTAACACAAGATCATCTTCATGTGTTTTCTTATTACCATTTTGATCATTTCACTTTTTGTAGGATTTATTTTCAAGGGAATGAGCTATTTATGAAGTTGGTTGTGTTGTGGGGGTAGTGGCTGGAGGCATGGTTGACTACTGAAACAACACTCAGAGGATAGTATGAGTTCAGTTAATCATTTTTTTGGCCACCAAGTCATCAAACTCTTATGTAACATTGTTTTTAACTTCCTTCCACTTGTTCTCTTCCTCTAATTTGGTGGAAAAGACACATGTAGCCTTAGCATTCTTGTTTTTCATCTTTACTTGCCCAGAGTCCACTATTTTGTTCATTGGGTCTTTGAAATCAAAAACACTCTTGGATTTTGTGCACGAGTATATAATAACAATGTTATTTATTAAACATTAAGTCATGATTTAATACGTAAAATAATACAAAATAAAACCCGAAATATTGATAATTATAGTTTATTTTGGAATTTGGTACACAGTATAACATCTTGAACATCGGATGAAACAACATTATTGAAAACTCCCTTAACATGTATTTAAAAATTAATGGTTTTAAAACTGCACGGGATAAACTTGGGAAAAACATATGAAAGGGGTGATCTATAAAACCTAGTGAGGGAATGAACATTGAATAAGGTCATACATGTTTGAAAATAGTAATATCAATGGGGTAAAGTGAGTAGTAATCAGAAATATTAATAATGATGCATGATATAGCATGATAATCCTAACATTTGAAATGTTGAAACAACTTAAAACACCACATAATATGCATAGGTCAATGATAAATCACCGTGAAATCATGTTGGAAAATTTACCATAAAGGCATCAGGTCAACTACCTATCCTAGCATGTTGTCTCATGAGACTAAACATTACCCAATGCATTAGAGTGATATATAATTTCGGGTGCACCCGTCACTTTCATTTCATTATTATGCTTAATTATACTACATAGGTCATAAAAAATGGATACATTCATCATCATATTTTATTATATAATAACAGGGTGTTGAATAAATATATTTAAGTCCCAAGTAAAAGATTTATAAGCGTATAAAGTTCAATACCCTTTATAGGAAGTGGATATGGTATTCACTACACAATTGTTCTGGCATGGAAAATTGTGGTGAAATATTTGGAGCATAACGACGTCACAAAAAAATTCATAAAATGGGTTGATGAGAGAGAAAATGGTGTATAATTATTTGGAAATAAAATGTAAATTCATATGGACATGTAAAGATATATCCCAACCTATGAAATTGGAAATATAAGGCATAATATTATAAGGAAACTTGAATAAATAAGAGAAGGTGGTGATCCCTTACTAAATTTCAGCATGTTAACTGGTGTACATAAAGGTTCTTTGGAGGGATTTATGAGAGTTAAATGGGGTATCATAATTCATAAATGAAATTTAAATATTAGGTATATGTAATAACATGTCCCACTATATAAAAATTTATATTAAATGACATGACATAAAATAAGTACTTGATAAAAAGTGGGGAGTGGAAGATCCCTAACATGATTGTGTGGCTCAAAATACATGGGAGGGGCTTCTTAATAGATTGGTGCGCCTTGGGAGGACAATAAATAGTGGAGGTAAGTTTATGGATGCACTCTAAGGAGTTTTAGTGAAGAGAAATGGGTGATTGGGTAGGTTTATATAAGAAGATGTGGGGATTTATTTATTATTTAGGTTTTGGGATCTATATAATAAAATAACAAAAACCAAAAATCAACACATTGTTTTTTTTAATGGGAGTTATTATCATTATTTTATAAGTAAAAGTTATAAAAAAATAAAATGATGCCCTTTATTATGTGTAGGTGATTCATACTCTTAAATAAATGGTTTTAAAACTATTAAATATATTAATGGTTTTGAAGGATTCAAAATGGATTTATAAAATTAATCAAATAAACATTAAATCACAATATTATAAATCTAAAACATATATTTGGTCATTTATATAATTTATTGAATTTATTACATCACTTTTGGTTCATTATGACGTCATAATACACAAGGTATTTTGATGAGTTATTTAACTTTTACATGAAAATTTGACTGTCTCAAAAAATTATGAAAAATTCACTATTTGATAATTTCAATGTTCTGATTCCAAAAATATTATTCATTTTATCTAAGTAATTTTATAAATATTCATTTTATCACTTTTAAATAGTAATCAGCATTTATTGAGAAATTTTGGTGTTTTGACAATAATAGTTTCTGAAACCTTATAAAAATTACATTTGACTTCATGAAAATTATGTGATCATTTATATTTAATAAAAATTATTTAATAATAATATTTTATGAAAATGTTATTTATTCAAAAATCCATTAATTCATCAAAACAAGTTCCTTAATTTAATTTGAATATTACCCAAAAATACTATTGGTTCTTTATTATATCAACATAAAAATCATTTATAAAGTAACCATAATATGATGAAAATATATTCATTGTTCTATAAAACTAATTTACACACAAATAATTCTATGGTAATGATACATATCCTATTAATGTACCAAAAAAACCCTAAGAGTATGTTGTGTGATAGTGATACGTTCATGGGGCGGTTCAGAATACATGGTTTGGGTCGTGATCTCTATGAGATTGAACTTCTCCCATAAACATTTTTTCTCGTGATTAAGATGTTGGATCTCATATTGGTATTGGACTAGGGAAAATCCTAGTGATTCTATCACCCCAATAGTCTTTGATAAATGGGGTTCATTGGCTACCATCCTATTTCTTGAGTTTATAGTTTTTTTATCTGTGTCAATCACATTTTTTAAAACCCTACATTTATACTAATAATGTGATAACTATTCAATATCTATATTGTAAATGATAATGATAATTAATGGTTTTTAAATATAATTGTATATAATATAACAAAATAAGTTAATTTTTTTTATAACCATATTAAAAAATAAAAAATTTAGTAAAATCAAAAAGGAAATTTTATTTATAAAAATTCAGGTCATTACAATCTTCACCCCTTAAGAAATTTCTCCCTCAAAAGATTATTTTCCCACACTAATATGGATGAGGGACTCTCTATTTCATTATATCCTATGGTTCCCACATCGCTTCTTCAAACATGTCGTTTCTCTATAGTACTTTGATCATGTGTATTATCTTATTTCATAGAACTTTTTCTCTATGGACTAATATTTTCACTAGTTGCTCATCATATGAGAGACCATTATACAATGTTACCACTTATAGATTGAGTACATGTAATGGATATGGTATGTACTTAATCAATAGGGATACATGGAATAAATCATGTACTTGAGATTGGTTAGGTGGGAGTGCATGTTAGTAGGCCATTTCTCTGATGCAATCAAGGATCTCAGAGGGTCGGATGTATCTTTGACTGAGATTTTCAGTCATCCCAAATCTGATCACTTTCTTATATAGTGATATGTGTATTAACACCATGTCTCTAGTGTCAAACTCAGGGAATATTTAGTGATTGTCATCATAGCTCTTCTATTGACTCTGAGCATCTTTGATGTGTTTCTGAATGGTCTTACCTTTGTCCACCATTTCCCCATCCATTTTTGGAACTTGCAGTTCTCATTTCCTAACCTCATCCCAACATGCAGGTGTTCTAAACCTATTCCCCTAAATTGATTCGTAGGAACCCATTAGGATACTAGAGTGGAAACTGTTGTTTTAAGAGAACTCTTTATCCCCTTAGACTTGTAATTTTCAACCTTCACTTGATTACATACTAAGCACTTTTATTTATATTCAGTGATCTCCTTATTCATATTGTATAACCAATAGTGATCTCAGAGATCTAGATAAATAATTGTGCTTCCTGGGTGAATGGAGAAAGTTGAACTATCTGCATCATACAATAGTTCCTTATTTAACTAATTATTTGATCATACACATAGTCATGACCCAAAAATCACAACTCCTTCTTCATTAACATTAAACTATGAGGACTTCCCTTTTCTTATATTTTCCACTTTCTTCTGAAATCCCACATCAACTATTTAGGCATCCTTTATCTTTTATAGAATATATAATTGAGTAATAATTTGTGAAAGGATTGATGATGTTCCTTTCCTTGTAATTCTTATGTCTATCATTTCCAAATCTAATAATATCGGATTCCTCTCAATTATGATCATCGATATAATTTTTGTTTCCTTTCTACTTAGAGCATCTACCACTTTATTTGTTTTCCCAGAGTGGTAGTGGATTGACTAGTCGTAGTCCTTCATTAGATCTAACCATCTTCATTGGTGTATATTCATCTTTTTCTGTGTGAATATATATTTGAGACTTTTGTGATTTGTATATATTTCACACTTCTCCCCAAAGTGATAATGTTTCCATATTTTCAAATCAAATATCATTGCATCCAACTCCAGATCATGCCTTAGGTGGTTCTGTTCATTAACATTAAACTTACTTGAAGCATAAGTTATGAATTTTTCATTATTTATTAATACACACCCTAATTCCTTCTTCAAAGCATTTATTACTACTAGAAAAAGATCTCAACTTTTGGGTAGTGTGAGAAAAGGTGCAGTGAAAAACCTCATTTTGAGCTCCTTAAATCTCTCTTCACATTCACCAATCCAAAAAAACTAGACTCCTTTCCATGTTATCTTGGTTATAGGGTTTGACAATTGTAAGAAGTTTCTAAAAAATCAATGATAATATCCAGCTAATATAATGAAACTATGAATATATTTCCCAGATGTTGGTCTTGACCAGCATTCAATTTCTTATGTTTTTTAAGGTTCCACAGATATCCTATTACTTATGATGATATTCCTCTATAATGATACTTCCATCAACCAGAAATCACATTGACTATTCATTGTATAAAGCTTCTCCTTTCACAAGGTCTTTAGCATATTTCTTAGATGCTCCTCAAGATCCTCCTTGGTTTTTGGGTATATTAGAATATCATATATAATTACTACCATAAATTTTTCAATCTAATATATAAAGACTCTACTTATCACGTCCATGAAGATTGATAGAACATTACTGAGCCTGAAAGGAATCAATATTAACTCCTAGTGCTCGTACCTTGTATGAAAAGAAGTCTTGGGGATATCCTCCTTCTTCACCCTAACATGGTAATATATCGACTATAGATCCACCTTAGAGAAGTATTATGCTCCACATATATATTCAATAAAATAATCAATCCATGGTAGAGGATACTTTTTCATTATCATGATCTTATTAAGCTCATGATAATCAATGCAAAGGCGCACTAACCCATCCTTCTTCTTGATGAAGAGGACTGGTGTATCCCATGGGGAAGCACTTGGGTGTATGAACCTTTTCTCAAGATTCTCATGTAGTTGTTTATTTTTCTCATCATGTTCCACAACATCCATTATTTATGGATTCTTGGATAATGGTAATTCCCAAGGTATAATATCAATTAAAAATTCAACCTCTCATCTAGGAGGAAGACTAGGAAATGCCTCAGGAAACACATCAGTATATTCTCTAACAATGGGCATTTATTTGAGGATGGTTGTTTCGTTAGACTACATAAGTTGATCTAGATACGATTTCTCATAGGGAAATAATATATATACTTGTGATGTTGGTTCTAAATAAGATTCATCCTTCTCTCTGCACTTATATAGAATCAGGGGTTGATTCACAATATGGGGAGTGATTTCCTTATTAAATAAATTTATATTGTCTCTATATAGGGAAAGTCAATCCATGACCATAATTATATAAAATTCCACCAAAGGGAGTATGATATATTTTTTAGGAAGTTTATCCCTCAAATTGTGACATGGGGAGAGTAATATACTCGAGATGTAATAATTTCCCCATTTTTTCCTTTCATTGATGGCTCTACTTTCATGATTCATGGTGGTGTTTGAATAGTTCTACTAAAATTTTGTGATATAATGGAATGGATAGAACTAGAATCAAAAGGTATGTTCATTATCTATGAATGAATAACTAGTGTATCTATCACCAATTCATTTTCGGGATCCACCTCATCAATTTTGATGATAAAAACTCACCCTTGATACCTTGGAGGTTATTGGTTGTCTCCAAAACCCCTTCTCTTAGTGCTTTGGTTTGAGAAGTTCCTTAGTTACTTATAGTCCAGGAAATAAAAAATGCGTTGAGGGTCGACCAGAGCCTTCCTTTCCTCTATCGCATTAGTGGGTTTCTCTTGTCGGAAAATGTTATCTATGTGTCCTTCCATCCAACACTTAAATCATTTTCTCATCCCCTTAGAAAATTTTTAGGGGGATTATTTTTTCACCTTTGACAAGTGGGATGTTGAAATTTCATGACACCATTTGATTTTTCATCCAACAATCAGAAATAAACTCCACTTTACACTTCTTATCCCCATGATACCCTTGATATTGTATGATCTAAATTTCAAATTTGAGGGAAAATCAGACAATTTCCTCATAGATATCAAAGTCATGGATCGCTAGGGCTTTTCGTAGACTAGGTTTTATCCCACCAAATAAGTCGCCAACCTTTCATTCAGGGGAAATGACAATGAAATAGGTGTATCTTAAAACTCTTTTTATGTTTACCTCATATGCCCCATAGATTAATCATCTTTTTTCTTGATGGAAAAGAAGACCCTTTCTATTTTAAGATGGAGAATTTAAGGAAAATATTTGTTGAAAAACATTTCTAAAAATTCCACTCACCCCATCACGTTGATATCTTCCTAAAGCTTCATAATCCTGATCAATATCCACCATTGATCAGGTTCTTCATATATATGATAGATAGCTAGAAGAACCTTCTATTTCACATAACATTGAAGGACGGAGAAGATATTATCAAGGGAGTTGATCCACTATTTTGTAATTAAGGGATCTGATGGCCCATTGAAAGTTGGAGGACTTTATCGTATAAAGAACTCAATTGAAGATTTTTCTTTATAGGGGTATTTGGGCGATCCTCTTGATCTATGTTTCTATTTAGAACCTTAGTTACCTGAGAGAGTATCATCACAAATTTTTTGATTCATCGTCCCATCGGGCTGGGCATCTCATTGGGGTAGTCATCACATTTCCTATCACATTTATTGTTTACTTGATTCCTCCTATTTCCATCCATTAGAAATAATAAATGGAAAATTATTGATGACTGTTTTTAAACTATTAAACCAATGAATAAAAATTTTATAACATTAAAATGGTAATTTATAACATACATTTATATCCTTAACTTATGAATTTATAGGCTTCAATCTATGTTACCAATGATCTATTTCCTAACATATATTATTTTGGGCATTGTTGTTCCCATAATAATGGTTAGTAATGAGATTGTGAATTTACTAAAGAAAATAACCTGGGCGTGTCAACCTAAATTCGCAATAAGGCATGTTTTCATGAGTCTGGTTACTCTGAGTCAGTCCCGATACACCTTGTTAGAGTTTTTACACCTAGTTATACCTATGCTAGAACCACGTCCACTTGTAGTATCTAGACAGAGATTTATTTTCTTGATAAACAACTTAATATTTAATTACCATACTTTAGGGATTTTTTCTTATACTTAGTCTTATTCATAAGTCTTTCACTAGAGTTTTCCAAATCCTAATCCAAAAAATAACTCAATGTTTCCTATGATACTGACTCTAACAACCATATTCTTTTTTACAAATTAATTCATGATTTATTGAATAAAATTACACGTAGTAAAACTCGAAATATTAATAATTCCAATGAATTTTAGAATTATATACATAGAATAACATCTTGAACATGGTATACAACAAAATTATACAAAACATCCTTAACATGCTTCTAAAATTCCATGCCTTTCAAAACTGCACAGGATAACCTGGGGAAAAACATAAGAAAGGGGTGAGCTATAAATAGTAGTAAGGGAATTAACATGGAATAAGGTGATACAGGTTAGAAAATAGGTATATAAATGTGTCATAAAAATAGAAGGAATCATAATCATGAACAATGATACTTGATATATCTTGATAATCATAACATGGAAAACATGGAAACAACTTAAAAATTTGCATCCTAAACATAGGTCAAGCCTAAACAACCAAAACATTGTGGTGGAAAAAGTACAATAAAATAATTTGGTTCAATGTTTTTCCCAACATGACATCTCATGATAATAAAAATTACCCAATTAATTGGAGCGCTATATAATTTTGGGTGCACCCATCACATTCGTTCCATTATCATGCTTAAGTGTGCCAACCAAATCATAAAAAATGGTTTAATTCATCATAATATTCTATTACACACTCATGGAGTGTGGAATAAATACATTTAAGTCCCAATACAGAGACTTATAATTGTATAAATTTTAATACCCTTGATATTAAATAGGTGTGGTATTCAGTACACAATTTGTTTGGCTTGGCAAATCATGGTGAAATTTTGGCAGCATAACAGCATCACATAAAAATTAATAAAATTGGTTGATGAGAGAGAAAAGGGTATATAATAATTTTTACATAAAATGGTAAGTAATAGGTATATGGAAAGACATATCCCAACCTAATGAATTAGCGATATAAGGCATAAGATAAAATGGAAAATTGAATAAAGAAGATAAGGTGAGGATACCTTACTAAATTTATGAACAGTCACTGGAGTATATAATGGATTTTGGGAGGGAATAAAAACACTTAAAGTGATATATCATCATTAATACATGAAATTTATAGTAATGGTATATATATGAACATATCACAACATATTAAAATGTAAATTAAATGACATAACATAAAAGAAGTGGTTGATAAAAAGAAGAGAGTGGAAGATCCCTTACTTGACTGTATGGCTACAATTACTTGAGAAGGGATTTTGGAGAGATTTTGGGTGCCTTTATACAAGTATATAGAGTGGATGGAATTTTATGGACTTTCTCAAAGTAGTTTTAGTGAAGATAAATGGGTGCTTGGGTGGGTTTATATTGGGAAAGAGGGGGATTTCTATATTATTTAGGTTTTGGACTCTACATAATAAAATAACCAAACCCACAAAACATACCATGGATTTTTTACCCTGGTTTATATAAATTGGGATTTTTTTTCTCATTATTTTTTATGTCCAAGGTCTTGACTTGATAAAATAATACACTTTCTTATGTGTATGAGATTCATACTCTTAAAGAAATGGTTTTAAACCCATAAAATATATTAATGGTTTTGGAGGATTAATAAGGTATTTAAAAAATTAATCCAATAAACATAAAATAACATTATTTTAAATTTAAAACATATATTTGGTATTTTATACCATTTATAGTATTTAATACATTACTTTTGGGTCATTAGGATGTCATAATACACAAAGTATATTTATACGGTATTTAATTTTTACCCAAAAATTCAACTGTCTCTGAAAATTATGAAAAAAAATTGCATTGGATAATTTAAACATTCTAATTCAAAAAATAATATTTATTTTTCCCAAATAAGCTTTTAATTATTTTAATTTTTAATTTTTAAATAGTAATCGGTATTTTTTGAGAATTGCTTGGTTTTTTTACAATAATAGTTTTTGAACACGTATAAAAATTACATTTCAATACATAAAAAGTATATGATCATTTATATTTAATAAAAATTATTTAATAATAATATTTTATAATAATATTTTTTATTTCAGAAGTCCATTAATTCATAAAAATAAATTCTTTAATTGAATTCGAATATTACAAAAAAAAATACTATTTGTGTTTTATTATATCGAATTAAAAATCAATTTATAAAGTAACTATAATAGGATGAAAATGTATTCATCATTGAATAAAAAATAATTTACAAACTCTTAATTATATTTTCTTGATACATATCCATTTAATCCACCAAAAAACTCCCTAAAAGTATGGTGTGTGACTGTGCGACTTTCATGGGGTGGTTTAACGTACATTGTTTTGGTCGTGATCTCAATGAGCTTGAAATTCTCCCATAAATGGTTTCTCTCATGATTATGTTGTTGGATCTCATCTTTGTATTGGTCAAGGTAAAATCCTAGTGACTTTATCTTCCTTGGAAGCTCTGATAAATGGGCTTTATAGGGTGTGATCTTACTACTTGAGGCCATGACTTCCTTTGTCTATGTCAATTGCATTTTTTTAAAACCCTATATTTATACCTATCATGTGATAATTATTCAATGGATATATTACCAATGGTAATGATACCTAATGGTATTTTAAATCCAATAAGATATAATAATAAAAAATAAGTGACTTTGTTTTCTATAATCATGTTACACAATAAGACATTTAATTAAATCATAATGTAACTTTTATTTATAATAGTTTTGGTTATTACACTATACTTGATGGAAGGCGAAATAATTTGGCGGATCTTCATCACCCTCTTTTCTAGGCTTCTTAGGCTTTGGAAACTTTATCATGTTTTTTCCAATGCCGGTATGAAGTATTCGGGGACATTGTAATATTGAAAAGACCTTATTTTTCATCCCCTCAAACTGTTTTTTCCTCTTATATTTTTGGAAATATTGATTAGATAGAACATGTTATTGATTATCGGGTGGTGAAATATTATGATATAGTGAAATATTTGGAGTTGGAAAAGGTATAGGGGCCTGCTTATTTGTAACTATAATGGCCTTTTCATTTCTTAATATTCTTCATTGAGTTTATGGAATTACTCGGTACTTCTCCTTAGTCTTTACAATAGAGTCCTCTACCTTTTGAGAAATTGTAGTAGTGTCATGAAACCCCTGGTATATTTGAAAGTAATAAATATAATGTGCAAATCATCATGAAGATTCACTATATATATGGAAAAAATAGTCTTGATGGAGAGGTATGTTTATGGAGTATGTCAATCCATTCCACTGAGCAATGAAATCTAAGACAATTGTAATATCACATTGTTTTCAATTTTAGAGATCGAAGACTGTTTCTTCTACAGTGTTAAGATAAATGGTAAGAGAAAATTTTTATGGAGGTCTTCCCACCCCATAATTGATCGAACCAGTAAATTCATGTAGAATAAAAAGTATGGGCCCTATAGTGATTGCAACAAGAACCTTAGTTTCATTGCCTCCTATTGTTCGTGGCCATCATGGGATCATTGTGAGATATGAAATCATTAAATTGTTGTTTTGGGTCTCCAAGTCCATTAAAAATAAAAAATATTGGATTCCTAAATTTTGGTTGGGGAGGTATCAAATATACCCATTTAGGTTAAGGATTATTTTCCAACTATATTTTATCTCACTATTCTTCAATGTCTTCTAATCGATTCATGACTAAATCAAGAGCATTCATGAGCCCTTAAAGAATGTCTTCTTGGGCCAGATCTTGGGCAGGTGTAGCAACGGGTAGGGCCATAGGTGGCGGTACTGTTAGTATTTATCATGGTTAGCCTATAGGGGAACTAATGTAAGGAGGTGTCTATTCTTATTCTGGATGTGCACCTAATGTAAGAAATTCCCAATCTTCTATTGCATGATTTAAGTATATTGGAGGTTGATATCCTATATTGATTGGGTATTCCAAATCCACTTTGGTTTTTGTAACAATCCCTATTTTTTGAGGTACTCTGGATGGGGGTACAAGCTGAGGATAATATTTCAGAGTATATCCAGCAGGAAGGCCACCCCGAAGTAGTTTTTTATTGAGTCTCCTCAATTCTTTCATTTCTTCCTCTTATTGAGCAAATCTTTCATCAGTTGAAAGGGGTTGAACCTCTCCAGGAGGGATGTGAGTCACAATATTACCCTTACACTTTTTTATTTTAAATTCTTTTTGAGGAGTTAGTGACACATTATTTAAGGGAATACCCATATTCAAGGGAATCCTCTGGTTTTTGTTATGGACACCTCCTTTAATTGTTTTGGTGTGGACCACATTATGATACCGATCTTCCTCCTCTAACTCCTCTTTTCAAATGGAATATCATTCTGTAGAGTCTCTAAAGGCGGTATTAATGACATTATCTTATTTTTATTTCATTGTAAGAATTTTATCAATGCATCTATGTGCATGTCTCTTTCTAAGCCCCCCATGAGGCCTTATCCTCTCAGGTAAAAAATATTTTGGTGTTGTTTGGAGAAAATTAATTCAAAGGTAATCTCTAATCAGTTTAGTTGTGTATGTTACTAAGGAGGATATCGGGTCATGGGATGGAACAAAATGGGAGGATTCACCCTGAGGAATTTCCCTAAATCATGATAAAACAAATAACTACTGAAGAAGAGGTTGTTGAAGTGAAAATCCCCCATCCCAGAGGGATGAGTCTTTTCTCATTCCATTTTTACAAATTTTCTGGCCTACTTTTCTACCCTTGAGATTTGGGTTAAAAATACCCCAACCATGCAGGCTGGGGTGACTCCTAAACTATCATGGTTTCTACTATCGTGGCTGACCTTCTTATTTTATGGATTTTTTTCTAAAAATGTATTGGCTTCAATATTCAGTATGCACTTGGATCACCCATTTTAGAATACCATTGCACTATTTCTGACATGAACTATCTGATAGATGAATTCTATTCAATGACAGTCTTTTTTGATATTTTAAGATTCTTGATGAAGCAGTATCTCAATAAACCACTCTCTTCTAGCCTAACATCGGGGGGGAGTTGGTGAGGGCTTGTTTTTATAGATCAGATCTCTGATTGCGAATAGGGTTCATTAACTAAAGCCTTCCTGAGGCATTGACATTACATGATAACAATTTCTGTGGGATTTTCTCATTGGGGTGAACAGTGAAATGTTATGCTCCTTGTTCAACCCATCCCCGGATAATAATATCATACAGGGTATCTAGGATAAGTTTTTGTAATCTTTTTAACGCACTAAAGAATATGTGTTGGTGGTCTCTTTTCTAAGTACCTAGATGTTGTGTATCTAGGAGAGATTCCAAGTCAATTTTACATCACATCCCTTCTATTACCTTGATGTGATTTTCATATTTCTTATAGGGTAATACTCTCCCTCTCTCTAAAGTGATGAATATTATTCCATATATTAGGGTTTATATTGTGTACAAAATCTTATAATAATGCCTATATAATGCTATATTTAGGGGTGTCTAAAGCCCGGAACATGAATATTATTTCATATTTATCCAGTTGTATCCTAGTTTTTAGCATGTATTCTTCATCTTTCACTAGAAATTCCTCTAATTGGTCTGAATAGAGTTGAGGCTTCCTAACTGCTTTATCATAACCAATGATAATTTTTGGGACTTCCTCAGTTGCATTGGAAGGTAAGTGGCCAAAGGGTGGTTCAGATAATGAATGTCACCATGGGATATCTTCCATTAGAGAAATAATTTCTTTTATTATTGAAAATGCATCATACATGCCTATCCTTGTTTTCTTAAGAGAACCGTGATAGCAAGGCTTTCCCATAACTACATTTCTGATTAAAGGATACTACTAATAATATAAATTATACTATGGATATAACATTCCTAGAGAGTGCCTCAAAGGGGAGGACCATTATGTTGTATTATAGTAAGGGGAAAACCCTCATGATCCATGATCTTCTGACCATGAAGAGGGATTCCGTGACTTTAATTAAGAGATGGGCTCTCTAGATTGATCATATTGTGGTCATGAAGCAAGAATTCATGGTGAAGTGTCCATAGAGAACCTTTATAATTACTTCTACTGCTCCTATAATTTGGTAATGGGAGAGTAGGATCTACAGATTCCATAGAAAAGTGTCTGAGTGCTTCAAGAACTCTAGCATTGAGTAGAGTAGGATCATTGATCGACAATTGTTTTTTTCAAGTTTTCTTTTGTGAGGATTCTTTTTGGATTCCTTCTTACAAGATAATGGGGATAATTTCATGGGAAGTGGTTTTCATTGCCAAAGGTTTGTTCCTACCTTGGAGTGGACATTGAGAAAGGTTGATTACCTCTGATTGAAATGAGTGTGTGTTCCTAATCTGATTTTCCACGTATCATGTAAGAGTTTTCCACCACGACCCTTCTAGATGGGGGCATAGAAGTGTGTCGGCTTCGGGGTGGAATGATGATGATCTATCCCATTTTTGGAGAAAAATTTGTGCATCCATCCCCTTGTAAAAAATTTTGTCACCTTTATGATGTCCAGACATGTCTGTTGGATGTGATCAGGGATTTGTGTCTTCCCTTTCACTACTGTCAAGTTACGTTTGGTGACTTTAGTGATTGGAATGGGGATATATACCCATTCAATATCTAGAAAAGTTTTATGCAATAGATAATTTCCTCTCTTTTATGTCTGTGGATATTGATATTAATCACATATAGGTGTGGAGATTTGTGAATATTCCCTATTTTATAGGTTTTTTTGACTGAATTCTCTGAATGCTTTCAGACGAAACTAATGGTCGGCTCTATGAATGTAGGCCAGTTTGTGTTCCTGGTAGAGGATAGCCACTACACATGGTTGGTGGGATTCTTTGGGTTCATCCAAATTAGACTACTATAAGTCTAGGTAAATGCAGGTAGGTGTGTGTTACTTCTATTCATGTGCTTTAAGATTTGAATGGAGGGATTCCATGGATGTTTCTAGATGAGGATGATGGCTGGATAAATTAATGTGGGAGGTTGTATGTTCCCAATCATAGTTAGACACCCTCGGTAGGCCATCTTGCATCCCTAGGTCTGGATGTCTTGGGCCAGTCAGCTGAGGAAGACACCCTCATCATGTTGAGGGCTCACTACCATACAGTTTTGAGAGAAGATATTTCTGGTAGGATCTATTTGTAATGACCCCTAAGTCTTCTGGATGAGTCCTTATGTAGACTCTTGATCCACTTTCCTAAGATATGAGAGGGACTAGTTGTCATGTTCTGGGGATAAGTTCATAAAATAGTTGAAGATAACGGTTGGTGTTGTATGATTTTGAAAATATGGCCATCATTAACCAGATGAGTGACCGGGCTTGGTGAGATGGAGGGACTTTTGGGTATCCTTCATGTTCGGGATGGTTCCATGCTGATGATACTCTCATACCAGTGTGTTAGAGACCCAATGTTGAAGACGTTGAGTTGGTGATGGTGTCTTTTTCCTGGACAAAGACCTTGTGTGAATAGTAGTAAGGTCATATGTTCATATGAACTAGAAGGATTCTGTTGGGTTAAATGGATTTTTTAGACCAAGTTCCTAGATATACAAAAAATACAAACAAAAAAACCCTATCAAAGCAGCATCTCATTGGAATGAACACATGCAGGATTGATTGTCTTCTTTGGAACTCTTTCATTTAAGAGATAAAGGGGATTATAGGTGGTGGATATTATCATCTTAGTTGAGGATTCATGTAAGGATATCCATTTTTTCCATCCTTGAAAATTTGTGACATCCCAATGGTCTACATCGGGGTTTTTAATTGTGTAATCATCAAATCGGGTTCACTATTTCGTAATAGCTTCCAATGGGGTTTTTCATGGAATCGGAAAAACCCAATGGTACTTTATCCATGGGAACTTGATTTCCAAAAGCATACACTTATTAGGATGTTTGGGAAATGATACTTAAGAATTCTCGTTGTTCAATATGATGGGAGTTCAGGCTAATCAGACCCTTTTGGGGGGAGAATTGTTTCCTACTCTGGGACTCTCTTATAAATTTAAGATATGTTTGTGAATACTTCATTAATTCCCAAGTATGACATGGGTTTCCCTTGAATTAACAATAAATTATTATCATATATGAAACATAGAATCATATATATGTATGTTATGTTATCCATCAATAAAGGTATCAGTATGTATCCAAGTTTCACCATTGATGGTATCCCCTTTTGTTTTTGATTAGTGATTATTTGGTCATTATTATGATTATGCCAACTTTCTAGCCACGTAGTGGGGTTGTCTAGAGTGTATCCTAGTCCAGGGATATGGGAGTTTTCTTATGATTAGATTGATCCCATGTGATGGGATTCCTCCATATCCTTGTGGAAGGAATCAAAACTAAAATTGTTTAGTTCCTCTTAATAGGGAACATCATACCTTTAAATTTTGTGTGATAAGGTCTAAACTGTGCAGTTTAGTATCAAAAATTAATGACATATAGAAGAAAGGTGCTTAGTCAAATTTTGGTTTTGGACTTATGTTAAAGCATCCCATGGAACTTAGATGGGACCCTATTGGGAATGTGGTCAAGAGGAAACATACTTGATTTGGGGTGCTGGTTTTGGACCTCATTGAGGCTTCCTATATATTACATTTGGATGGGAATAAAATCCCATGTAGTTCAGTGGAGAGGAACCATGCCAATGAAGACCCTCTAAGGTTTTTCTCACATGGGGGTATAGCCCTTTGAGAGAATTAAGTTAGGGATTACTCCTGAATAAGATGCCCAAATAAAAGGGGGTTATGATTGGGGAATACTCCTGATAAGGATTCTCGTTGATTATCTTGGCTTGGGGATTACTCCTAAGTAGGATTACCAAGATGGTAAAAGTTTGTGGATTATACCAAGTAGGAGGCCCTGATTTGGTTGTGGATTAAAATTAGAATAATTCCCAAGGGTTATCTTGGCTTGGTTATTAGTCCTAATGAGGATTCCCATGATGGTGAAAGTTTGGGGTGAATACCAAGTAGGAGGACCTGATTTGTTTTAGGATTACACTTGGATTGATGCTCAAGGATTATATTGGATTGGGGATTACTCCTAAGGAGAATTCCAAAGTTGGTGAAAGTTTGGGGCATATACTAAAAAGGAGGAGCTAATTTTGTTGGGTCTTGCACTTGTAATGAATACCAAAAGGATTAGTATCATGTGGATTTCATGACCACCATCAACCTCTATGCTCATATGAGTCATGCTTGATGTGAAAAATAAAAGGAAATAGAAGATATGGGAAATCCCAAAATCCACCTTTACCTGAGGTTGGATACATGTAATTGAGGACCCATGACTTTGGAGGCACTCTTAAAGAAGGTGAGAGGAATATTCAAAGGATGATCCACTACTGAAACATGAATTCAATGGTGTGTATTTCTTATTCATGGCTATACTATTTGTTCACATGATTCGAGATTTGGAACTATTGAATGTGATGGATGGAGAGGAAGCGAAGGATCTAGAAAACCACAAAATTATCCTCCTCCATTATTGTAAAAGGCCAAGGGTATAGCAGAGAGCGGATAAAACTCTGGTGCTTATCCCTTCATTGAACCAATATCCAAGGGGGTGAGGAGGAGCAGGAGTGCAACCTCCTACAAGAAAGTCTAGGGGATTAATCTAGATGGGATTCCATTAAATTGGACCCATAGGGGTGGAGGAGAGTTTGAATCCATGTAAAAAGTAAATAAAAGTCTGATCCTCACCATTACCACTTGGAACTGGAGGCCCCGAATCATAAAGATGATAAGGGTATGACATGTTCCAATCCCTAGTTTCTGAGACCTGAAACTTTCTAACACCATCCATGGGTTTTAGGTTCTCATCAATATGGGAATTCAAATCCATATGCATCGGGAGTATCCTAACTATGTTTTAGGAAAAGTATGTAAAACCTATGACCATAGGAATAAAAATATAAATGGGAGGCACGTTGGTGTTCCCCTATTCATGGTATTGAAAATTTAGAGGCCTTAATGGAGGTTTTGAATTAGTCCCCCTTAGGTGAGGTATCCAAAGGTAGAGGAGGAACTAGAAGATATTCATGTAGGGGAAAGGTCTGTGCTAGCTGGAAATTCCTTAGGAAATGGATCACCTAGGCCACAACACTTGGGTGATGTTTTAGCTTAGGCACCTTGGGTCTCATCTGGTTCCCTTAGATGGGTATCATGAAGGTCCCTCATTAAGGAGTGGGGCCTCACGCAGGTGGTTCTTTATTTAGGGGAGGAAGGACCCTTATGAATTTGTCTTGTATTTTATATCCTATAAAGACTTTGATCTCACTTTTCACCTTTAATTCTTCATTCTCCTAGGTTTTAGAGAGATACATGGAGAATTTTTGGAGAACTAGATGAAGGGCTTGCATGACTAGAGATTGGGGTCTTCTTCTGATTGTCTAGTTGTTCAAATGAGGAGACTGAGGGTCCTATTTATAGAAAACTAGTGGACCCTGGTTGATCAATGGTGTCTGTGTAGGTCCTTGTCAAAGATACCCAACTTATGTACCTAGAATAGGGGTGTCTATCCGCTTTGACGGCACACAGGGGGGTTGCACGGGCCATCTAATGCACAGGTTTGTGTATATATCCTTGGTTGGGACAAGTCCTTTTACTCTACATGGGACTCTTTAGCACTTGCACAAGCTTAAGTATCTCTTCGTAATCTTTTCATCCCTCTTTTCAAAATGAAGTGTCAATAATAACTAATTAGACTAATTTATACTTTAATGTGTAACCTTTCTAAAAAATGACATTTATGTGAAATTAAATATATTATAGATAAAATATATTATTTATATGAATAAAAAATTAACACAAATTTTATTATTAATTTATAGGAAATAAGAATAATAACAGTTATTTTTTATAAAATTTATTTTCCTATGAAAATATTTTTTATTATGTTTTTATGTTTTTATTTAAAAGTAAAATTCTAAAATTTTTGAATTTTATTTTGAAAAAAATATATTTTTAGATTCATAATTTTAATATTATCTTAAGATTAATTTTTTAGATTTTTCTAACATAGTTTTTTTTAATAAGGAAAAATACAGTTTTTACCAAAATGGAAAATTTTTTGACGTTATCATTATATAAGAAATGTATAGAATATTATAATTACTTTTAATTGACAAAATATTTATTTAAGGAGTAATAATATATAATTTTTATTTTCATTCATAATCCTTAAAACCAATGTTTAACATTTTATGAACATAAGTAATATTATCCAATTAAAGAAACTATTTTTGTTCTATTCTATAAATAAAATATTATTTTTATAAAACTATGTTTTTTCTTGATAATTAAGATACATATATTTTATTATAATTTAAAAAAACCAATTTTTATAATTAAATCCAGAACAAATTGAGAACATTATCCTTCCCATAAATTTTAATCTTAAAAATACACTTTATTCTAAAAATAGGTTTTTAAGTGTTACATGCACTAATATTAAAATTGATTTTTTTTAGTCATAGAAATTTTATTTGATAAAATTAATTTTATATTTCAAACTTTTTATCCAATACATTTAATAATTTTCATTTTATTTTTATCAACTAAAATTAAATTACCATGGTAAGAAGTTGTTACCACAGTAAACCTGAAAATGGTAAAAGTGGAAATTATAAGATTAAAAGGATTAAAAATGTCTAAAACGTGTGTGAAAATAAATGGTTGAGCTATTATAGATACTATATCATCTCCCACTTATTTATTTTTCATTTTTATAGAAATTTTACATTTGAAACATGTTCTCCATTTATATTAATTTTAATTTTTTTACAAAAAAAATGACTTTATAACAACTTATAATAGTGGCCTCTCACCACCCATTCAATACCACAAAAAAAATCAGTTTCATATTAAACCTATTAACTTATTAAATAAAATATAATAATATTTCATTCTATTATGATTATTTTCAAAATATATTATCTTAATCCCTCCCTTTCCAAGGAGTTATCCAATGGAAAATCCAAGTCCTCAACATGAGCATAAATTTTCCCTAATTTATTTTATTTTCTATATTACATTTCAAAAATATATTTTTATCATTTATTTAATATAAAATCATTAAATTTTTTGAAATAAATATTATTATTCAAAGGTAATATATATTTACCAAATTTCCTTTTTTTTCTTTAAAGAAGAAATGATATATGCATGTGTGCAGACTACTACCTCCACAAAGTTCCAGGTTTAATTTTACTTACCCACTAAATCATTATTGTCATAATTTTTAATTTATTGATTAATAATTATGTTTATATCATATTTTATATTATTAAGTGATAAAAAAAATTACATTTCTCTCATTCTATGGAAAATGAAATCATCTAACATGATTATGTGTGGACTACCAACTCCATGGAATAATTGATTTCTATTTTTTTCTTTTCACCGCTGGATTTTTTTTATGGCCATGATAATGGAATTAAAGGATAAATATTACATTTATTAAATTATTTAGGTTATGTAAAGACAATTGTACAACCTATTAACAATATTATCAATAAAAAACTATGGTAAATTCTACCATCTAAATGAGCATTCTAGGAGAGAAAATAATTTCTTTATTCATTGTGATGAATTTTTATAGGTTGTATGCTTCTTATAATTCTTTAAAATATTGATATGTCAAACTCATATAAACTAAATAAGGCCATTATTAATTTTCTAAAACTATATTACAACTAATTAACTACATAATCATTCATTAATTGTGGTATGTTCTTATCTGGATTGATTATACCACATACTTGAAAAATGTTATAAATTTATTGTAACACCCCAAGATTCCATAGTAAGTTATTTTCATTAAAGTAATTCAATAGCTTGCGCTACACGCAACACTGAGCTTGAGTGCACCACGACTTACCAAACTAGCTATTCAAAAAGCGGTTATGAATAGTATTAACTAAATTTGGAATTTAATATAATCCATATAATTTTTGAATCCATATTATGTGTTTCTTTGACATAATATAAGAACAAATTTATTTTTTTAGATAAAAGAAGTATTTTTCAAAAAATGAAATTTTACCTCCTTTTAATGGAAAACCCTTTTTAAAACCAATATTTGACAATTTTATATATTCAATTTAATTAAATTAAATTCTTCTTTAGAATCATGACATAAAAATTTAGTTTGGATAAATATTTTGTACTTTTCTGATAACTTTCATATTTTGATCAATACTAAAAAATACTAAATTTTAATTGAAAACAACTTTTTTAATAGAAATAATTTATAGTTTTAAATTATGAATTTGAATGGTTTTGAAGTATAATTAGATTATATTTTTATCATTTAATACAATTTAGGTCATTATAAGTAATTTCCCTTTTAAATTTGACATAAACAGATGTCAATATTTTGAAAGTTTTTATTTTTTAAAAACCCACTTTCTGATTTTGACAACGGGAATTAATTCTAATTTAATTAATTCAAATTCTATGTTTTAAATTTGGTAAAATATAATTTATTTTAGGATTTTTATTATCAAAATTATCTTAAGGTAAATTTTTTGTATTTTATTGAAAATATTCAAATTTTTTATGAATAGTGTAAAACACTACGTTATAGTTTAAAACCGACTTTTTATTTAAATAATTATTTAATTTATTTATATTTATTTTAACTCAAAAATTATATATAATACCTATATATTTTCTATGTAATCCATTGGATTCATTTTAAAATAAAATTAATTGAACTTTTTACCGTCTTTTACCCACCTTCTAGGAGCATTTGCAAATTTGTATGAAAATTAATTTTACCACTTCTGTGAATTGAATTTTAAAAATATGAGAGACATGGTTAATATCAGTAATTAAAATTTGGTTCAATAAGATGAAAATAATCTTTTGTGAATAGTAACTTTTGACTTTTATTTGTCACTATTAAAAGTAAAAAGGGCAATTAAAGGTAAAAATGATATTGTAATTACCCTAACACATGTATTAATTATATTGGATAAGTTTAATTCTACCAAAAACAAACTTATTAATAAAATATGATCCTTTAGGTCCACTTGGATTAGATTAGGACATTTATTATTATTTTATTTAAAGAAGAGCTAAAAGTGTTAAATTCAAATTTTATTAACTAAACAATTTTTAATATAGGGTTATACATAAGATAAATTCAACTATAAATATTAATTAGAAAGATAAAAAGATTTCATAAGTAATGGTATTTTATTTATAATTTTTAGAGATTAAATAATTAAATTTATTTATGATACAATGATGATGCAGTAATTACCTTCTTAATGAAATATTAAAATAGTTTATATTATAAATATTAAAATAATTGTAATATAAAATTTTTTATGCTATCAAAGAATTTTCTAGGTCAATATGACATATTAGGATTGATTAGATTTTTTTTAAGTGATAAGGTTGTTATGACTTTCACAAAAACAAAATACCAAATAGTTTCAAAATTGAAATAAAATGGTTTCTAAAACAAATACTATACTATTGGTTGATATAATATTCCTAAAAATATAAGGTTCGACCAAAGGGATTAAATAATATTATATATGTCATTAATGAACCAATTTATGTTATCTTGGAAGTTTATAGTATTTTTATTAACCATATAGTGTAAGAATACAAGAAGACACGGTAAAAGTTAAACTATTTAACTAAGAGTTAAATCTAAAATATAAGGTTAAAATGGTAACCTAAAACTATCTATAACCTATTGTATGAACGGTTTTTTACCCATACCCACCTTATTTTCGGTATAAATCATTTTTTATCCATTCAAAACCGAAAATAATTTTATTATAAAATAATATTTCAAGCTTTTCCTCGACTGACCCTCACCTCTCTTATAAAAGGGTACTTCTCCTTATCTTACTTTCACACCTTAAAGTCCATTTGGATTGGCCAATCCCTTCCAAAATATCTTTCCAACTTCCCTTAATTCAACCTAGATGTCTTAATTTGATCATAAATCCAACCTAGGGATCCCTTTTGATCAACTCAAAAGGAAACACTCGAAAAAGAGGTAATAATTTCACCACTCCCTTTCAAGTTCTTTTCTTCTTCCACTTCCTCTTTCTTTTTTTGTTTCCACACCAAAAATAATAAATATTTTACCTTCTACATATTTTTATATTATTATAAATATGGTACAACCATATTTTTTATTCTATCCATCCTATAAATGACAAAGTCACCATACGTGCGTATATACGGCTTACCGTCTCCACGTCGTGGTGTTGTTTGTTATTCAAACACTTCATTATTTGTATGGGTATAATAATGATTTAAAGTGATGTAAATAATAAATATAACATGTTAATTATTATATTTATATGATATACCATCCAATTACATATGATTTCACCATCAATATAAGGATATTATCGCTCGTGCCAACGTACGGCTTATCGTCTCAATGAACGCGATGAGATTCATTCCCCGTCGTAATCATTCAAGAATAATTTTAATTTTATAATTAAAAATATTTTTTAAAAACTTAATATCATTCTATATATGAATCAAATACATCTTATACATAACAAACATGACTTACGTAACAAAACATATAAAATAAAATGAATAAGTTAACAACGAAAACAGTGATACTACTGAAATATCATTAACAAAGCAATATTAGAAGATCATATATGATATCATATTTATGTATTTGGTTCTTTTATAATTTAATAAAAATTATTTTACCATTATAATTGAGTTTAACTGACCCTATTCTAAGGAAAAGTACAAGGTAATGGGTTTCTTGTCTCACTTTTAATTCTGTGAGATTTCCAGTGTTCAACACTTATTTATTACATGTGGTGTGTTTTGTACTTCCATTTGATATATAGTGTCATGATTATCTTTATATTCATGGTATTATCTAATTAACTTGGTGGTTATTATATTTTGGTGATACTAATTGATTGATTACAACGAGTTAAGGGGTTTTCATCTCACTTTTATTACTTTGATATTCATGCTATATTTTCCACTATTATCTTTGGTGTGGTTTATGTACTACCGATGATTGTATTTTTTGAATAATATAATTTAATTTATGGTTATTTAATTCATCATTGTATTATCCTTCTTTCATGGGGTGTATGTTTCATAAGTTACCAAATCAGTAAGGGAATTTCAAATTTCAGTTTCCCCTCATTCGGTTTTATGAAAACTTCATTGATTACTTTACTCCAATATTATGTCTGAAATAACTAATTATTTACTTATGTAGTAATTTCCAGTCCCCTTTGTTTGGATATCCATTTTATACACATAATCCCTCCATTTATAAATTCTCAAGTCATCGATATAAACTTCATAAGAGTAATTTGAACTCAATTTCTATTCATTGAGTTAAACATCCATGTCATTGGTGTTGTTTTTACAAGAATATGTGTGAATGTCATATGATTGATTTAAACTGAATATCCAATCATATTGAGTGTATTTATATTTTTCACATAAAATTATGTAATTTATTTATCCTTAACCTAAGGATACAGTCTTTATAAAGGAATTTATCTCAACTTACATTCTATTGAGACTTCTTTGTTGTTATATTCCAATTCAATTTTATTTGGTGTATTTATTGTACTTTTACATAGTATGTCCTAAAACCCTTTATTCTAATGATATTATAATTTTTTGATTAAATCAATTATTTTTATTCAAGCCTCTCTCATTTGGTTAGGAACTCTAACTAAAATATCATTTTAAATGTTTTAAAATTTTATTCTTCTATATATTTCTCCTTAATGTCCATGTTTTAAAAATGGTTTTAAGGTTTTATTTATATATATAGACATTAATGTTTTAAAATTGAAATTAATTTCAAAAGTTTCAAAGTGGTATGAGACACTTTGATTAAAAAATCTATTTTAAACAGCTTCTTGTTAAATAGTGAGACTTTTAAATGTTTTCATGGAAAAGGGATATTTCTCTCAAAGATATTTGCAGATCATTTTCAACTATGTCAACATCCTTTATAGGATATTATTCTTGATCGAGGTTGATTTATTATGATAAAAATATTTCATACTATATTGAAGGTTTTGTGATATGTTTGACTGTGGATGTGTTATTTTTATACCATTCATGGTTTATGGATAAAGTATTGACATTTTGTTTTCTAGTTTTAATATGAATGTTATGTTATGTTTATACCTTTTCAAATGAGAAATGCATTGGACTTAGTAAGTGATGGATGGATCCCTCTATAGCTCCTCGATGCATCGGTAGGTCTCATGAGACAAACTAGTGTCTTGGCATAAGGCCTTCAAAAAACCTTATTTGTAGTCTTGGCACAAAGCCTTGACTATGTGGTTATAAAGTCTGGTATTATGCATTCCATCATTATAAAGGTGTCTATTGATATTACATGTGATTATTTGACTAGTATAATATCCATTTGAATAAGTAAATGGAATTATTTGATTTATCTTTTCATTTTATGATGATGTTTAAGTTTAAAATGCTTGTGTTCTATCTTTATACATTGCCTTAAATGTTTTTTCTTATTTATTACAGTTTCCACTATATATAAGAGTGTTAAAATGGGACACGATGTTGTTGTTTTTTATTTCATGATGTAATGTAAAACTTATGTATGTATCTAGTACTTCCAAGGATAATAGAAGGGTCGGTCTTTTGGGACATGATTTCTTGTATCATTCCAATGTTATATAATAATTCACCGATTCTAGGTAACTGAGTTCGGGGTGTTAAATTTGGTTTTAGAGGAAGTTTAGTACAAATAATTGACGCTAGATTTAGAAAAAA
The DNA here is from genome assembly GCA_963277665.1 of Viscum album. NCBI lineage: Eukaryota > Viridiplantae > Streptophyta > Magnoliopsida > Santalales > Viscaceae > Viscum > Viscum album. The sequence continues at coordinate 1,151,478,402 of OY728148.1, forward strand.
CATTGATTAGGAAACACTACCCCAAGATAGACATTAGGGGTTCATATAGAATAACATCCAAAAAATTGGTAATGTAAATATTATGTGGGTTTTGCAAGAAGAACATCATTGTCTGGATACGAGCAGGTAGAGGCAGCTTTGTCACAGATGTACCTAGGAGTGAAAACCCCGACAAGGAGTTTTGGGCTTGACCTGATGTATCCTGGTACACAACAATGGGCCTTGTTGCACTCTTGGTTAGGACACTCCCGAGGGATATGCTTATGATAATTAAAATTTTCATTAAAAAATGATTTGAAGTATTTTAATATAAGTTTCAAATAAATAACATTGTATAATCCTAAGGTGTTTTAGATTTAAAATAAGGTGTTATAATATTCTCTAAATGATTTTATGAATCACACTATGCTTTCTAGGTGGAAATGAGCAATGAAATGTAATTTTTATAGGTGTAAAAGATATTGTGTTCATGCTAAATCAGTTTTCCAAAAATATGATCAACAACATATATATTAACCAACTCACAGACTCAAAAAAGAAGATAAAGGCAGTGAATGATAAGAGCTCCAGCAGTGGAGACCATGGAGAAAAAAAATCACAATTTCTATAATGCTGCAAATATAGAAGGAGACACCTAGGAATGTGTCTCAATAGAACAAAGAAATGCTTTATGTGTGGTAAAGAGGGACATAAAGTAAATAATTGTCGATGAAAAATGAAGAGTACTATAGAAGAAAATAAAAATGATCCCAAGAATAAATTTACAAAAAAAATTATAAATGTAGGGAATCTAGGCATTACCCAAGTGAATGCCCTTTTCTATAAGATAACCTCTTGTTCAAGGATGAACCTATGTGGAAATAAATGGATGGAGAAATGTTTAAAATTTTTAGTGCTCTTTGTTGATGGGATTACATTGGAAGACATTTCTCTTGTACGTGTAACCCTGCAGTTTGTTATGTGAAAATTCTATTTTAGGAAGAATTATATTTTCTATTGTTGATATATTTATAAATAACTATTTGGGTTTATATGATCCCTAAATTTGAGGCAATTACAAGTTATTAAATCGTGGGATGAAAATGAGAGGTATGAGATAACATTTGAGGTGAAATTATGTTTTGGTTATTTTTAGAAATTTATCTCATTTGGGGAATGTAATAAAATATAGTTTTTAAAAAAGGACAACATGCAGACCGTGTGACGACCCGTCCTGTTGCAAAATGTTGTGGGAATTGAACCGACAATGAGTGTGAGATTAGGATTTATCACGTACCACTGGACTACGTGAATTCCCTGGTTAGTTTGACTAATTTCTTTTAGTTAAATGATTTTATTGATCTATAATAAGTTGATTTGGGATCTTATGTCTTATCAAATGGATATCCTTAGTATAGGAAAATGATTTGGTGATTAAGTGATAAATGTTATTTTGGAAGATGTTTTCTCTGTTAGGAAGACTATATGCCTAAGGAAAATAGAATAATATGGGATTTCATTTGGGGAGTAATGGTGGATTTTTATTTGTGTTTTTATTGTTTATTTATATAGATTTGGGTTATTTATGGAAATGATTAACATTTCATAGAGAATATGTTAATAAGTTAATTACTTTTAAGTATGAGACTTTAAGAGTAGTCGATATTATTTGGAGATACAATTTAATATGGAAGACTATATAATCAAATTCTTCTAAGTTTCGGGTTTTAATATTAGTTTTAATTATATTGAATGATTTTAGGTATAGTGGTTTATTGAATGGTATTTATTGAACTTTGGGTATTGTTGGTTTAATTTTAGAAATTAACATTAGTTATTCTTTCTCTAAAGGATTATCCTTTTCGGGGATCATCTGATCTTGTACTAACCTTTTTGGTTTGGGTTAATATCTAAAGACAAGGTTAATATATATTTTATCTTTTTTGGATCATGTGATTCTCTAGATGTTTATTCTAGCACTTCAGGTGTGACCAAGTCATCTTGAATACTCATCGTTTGAAAAAAAAGTTAGTGGTATAAATTTATTAAAAAATGAAACTCTACTTAAAAAGTAAGTATATATGTAACATCCCATGTAAATAAAGAATATATAATTTTCATATTTATTAAAATTTGTGAATTAAATATTAATTTTTCTTTAAAGGGGATGATATGTTCGATGGCGTACCCTATACGCAACAACAGGTTTCTTTGAAATCTTTTGTGGCACACAATGGTGAGTCATACTGAAAAATAATAATATAATATTATTTTAAATGGTAGTTAACGCCTAGCCGTTGTACTGGTGGGAATGAACAAAATAGACTAAAATATGATTATACATGTTTTTTAAATGTTTTTACATTTATCCAATAAATTTTAAAGGCTTAAAATAAGAAAGAATTTGATTTTAAGCATAAATACACTAATATTCATTAAAAAGTCAATTTATCGCCTTTTGATGGGGACCCTCCTTAAATATAGTTTTGGTCAATTTTATTTATTATATTTGACATAATATAAGACTTATTTAGAATATGGACATCAAAAATTTATTTTGGATGAAATTTTGGTATTTTTCTAATAAAATTCATTTTTTAATTAATAGTGAAAAATACTATATTTTAATTCAAAACTTCCTTTTAATATAATTTATTTATAAGGATATATTATCTTTTTAATTGATTTAAAAGTTTAATTATATTAATTTATTAATATGTAATCCAATTTTGGTCATTGGAAGTAAATTCACTTTGAAATTGGTTATAAACAAGTTTCATTCTTTTGAAAGTAATTATTTCTTAAAAACATGTTTTTTGTTTTGACAGCGGGAATTAATTTTAAATTAATTTCTGCCACTTCTGTGTTTTAAATTTGGAAAAATGGATTCCATATTTGGAATAAGGAGGTCCAAAATTTTTAAATAGGTGACTTTTATTTTTATACATTTCGAATATTTACTTCAGTAAATATTTTATTTACCATGGGTAAAGGGTAAATCCAGTGAATAAGGGTAAACAAATATTATTATAATAATATAAAATTACCCTAAAATGTGTCATAATCCTATTGGTTGATACATATCCGACCGTGTTCATCCTTGGTTCATTTTTGGGACCCCATGGAGCCACTTGGGAGTGATAATGACAATTTATATTAATTAATTTAAACGAAAGACAAAAAAGACATAAACAAATATCTTTTTGTAAATTAATTTTTACATAGTTTTATATAAGTTATATTTTCAACTATAAATATTATTTGGAATGATAAAAATATTTCCTACATCATGGTATTTTTATTATAATTTTTTGACATCAAATAAATAAAATTATTTATGACACAATAATGATGTAGTGTTTACCTCATTAATAAATGATTTAAATAAATAAGATTATAATGATTAAAATAATATTCAAAACCATTCTAATTCCTATTTTATGTTTTTATTTCGACAATTAGTCATTGTATCTTTGACTTTAATTAGTTTTGGACCTTTAAAACTGAAAATTATTATATAATAAAATATTATGTTCACACTTTCCTAAAGAGTCCCTCCTCCCCCTTATAAAAATCCCACACCTATAACACATCCCTCACATCTCTTGAGCCCCTTGTATCATCCAAACCCTACCCAAATAAGCTCTCAAGATTCCTCTATTCTTCCTATAAGCCTTACCCTAGGCATAGATCACTTCAAGTAAACCTTTGGGTTCAAACCAATGGGAGATACGCGATTTAAAAGTGACATCTACTCTTAAGTCCTTTTGTTATATTTTACATCTCCAACCCCATAAACTATTTTTATTGTTTTCTCTTATAAAAAAATCAGTATCCTAAATATACTATGATTTTTTTATAATAATGATTCGAACTACACTTTCACACACCTCCATATAATGGATAAAGAACACACTGTTTCAGAGGATGGAAAACTAACGCCTCACGAAACGATGATTGTTCAATTATCTCCTACCTCCTCTCATGGTGGTCATTATGATGGTACTGTATTTATATATGATATATATTATGTTTATTTTTTCTTTATTCTTCTGTATTTTCTTTTTATATACCTTTAAGGTTTCCATTATGGGTAAACGCGATAATTTCATTTGAGGAAGTGCGGACTATCGCCCCCTCTTAGTGATATGATTTGTTAATGACATATATGGGACATATAAAAGATGGAGTTAATTATATTATATATTATATTATAGTAAAATTATAATATACCTATGTATAATTATGTTTTCATTAAATTAATATATGAAATATAAATGAAAGTAGTGTTCATGCGTACGTACGGCTTACCGTCTCCATAAACGGTGCATTTCATTTCTTATCTCCAAATGTTATGTACTGTTATAAATATATATATATATATACTAGATATATATGATATATGTTATATCTAAATCATTAATATCATTCTGGAGATAATGGACTCTTGACCAGATGGACAACTTGTAATTATAAGGTGTTCATTTTTTACTCACGTACCAAATATTGACAAAATGAACATTATTAACATAAATGATTACAAAAAGTTTATAACATGGTAATAAGTGATATAAAAGGAATAATAAACTTTAAAAAGGATTCTTAATCAAGTATAAATTAACTTAAGTTTATTATTCAGGAAGAACAAGGAACAAACAAGTCAAGTCGAACACGATGTAAGGGATTTCTTATCTCAATTTTAATTCCATGATATTTCCATTGTTCACCACTAATTTATTACATGTGGGGTATTGTATAATGATAATTGATATATATTTTCATTATTCTCTTTATATTCATGTTATTCGATGAATCATTTGGTGGTTATTCTCTATATTTTCCACTATTTATTTTTGTGTTATGTATGTACTACACATGATTGTATTCTTTGTGTAATATCCATTAATTTATGGGTATTTACATCTTCATTGTATGATCCTTCTTTCATGGGGTGTATGTTTCGTATGTTACCAAATCGGTAAGGGAATATTTCACCATCTTCTTTTTAAAAGACTTATTTTTGTTATTCATTTTAATTTACATATTATTATGTTGGGATATGTTCCTCTATATCCTTATTGTTGTAATTTTTATGTCCAAGTGATGAGATACCCTTTTCTCTCTCGTCAATTCATTTTCTTAATTTTAATGTGATTCCTTTAGGCAGTCAAATTTCTGTAAGGGAACTTATTCACCCAATTTCAATTCATTCGGTTAAAATTATACTTCTTGATTATGTCGTGCTATGAATATGTGTGAATAAAATCTGATTGTTTTACTCTTAATATCCAATAATATTGGGTGTATTTATATTTTTGACACATAATTATGTCATTGATTTATCCTTAATCTAAGGATACCATCTTTATGAGGTATTTCGTCTGAATTTACAATCCATTGAGACTTCATTGTTGTTTTGCACCAATTCAGTCTTATATGGTGTATATACTATCCTTTAGAATATTATATCATGAATCTAATTATTCTCAAGATATTATAAAGTTCTGATTAAATGTTATTCCTCAATTATTTTTATTCAAGCATCTCTCAATTTGTTAAAAATTCTTTAACTAAAATATCATTCTAAATGTTTTAATGATTTATTCTTCTAAATATTTCTCAGAAATGTCCTTGTTTTAAAAATGGTTTTTAGGATTTATTTATACTGATGTTAATTCCTTTAAACGTTTCGAAGTGTTATGGGACACTTTTTTTCAAAAATATCTTTATCAAATATTTTAAATGGTTTTAAAAATGGTTTTGATAAAGCATTGTCTATTTCAATATCTTGAAATGATATATTGTGATTGTAATGTGGAAATTTTAGCTTTCCTTTATTATTGTTTTATGGGTTATGATTATTGGGCATTATTTATGTATACGGGTGGTTCCGTGATAACCATAGGGCGGGTGAGCCCGAGAGATCTCTCCAATGCATTGGGTAACGTGACGGAGGTAAATATTAATGTTTATCCTACGAGATTTAGGGAATGTAGTGTTATGGTTATTCTAAATGTTACTCCATGCGTAGCTCTGATACCTACAATGAAATAACGTTATGAATCCCATAAGTTACCTTTATGATATATGATTTCTATGTGTTATTCATAAATCTTGTGATTTCATGAGGTATGTTATAATTGAAAAGTATTTTTTCATTTATTTGTATTCATTGATGTGTTAATGTTTCCTTTCCTTATTTTGTAACCCCTACTGATCTTTTTATGCTCATACCATGTTTCTGAAATGTTTTCCATAGGACTAAAAGATGAATAGAGTGAAGGATGGGATTAAGTAAAATTCATGTTTTCTAAAACATAGAACTAGACATGTTTCTTTTTAAGAGTTTTTATTTTATGAAAAATGGATACTGATTAGTAGTGTCTATATGTAATATTCAAGTTTTTATGTAATAGTTATGACCTAATTCTCTAAAACTCTAAACCTGAAAAGATCTTCAATGTGAATTCCTGAAATAATTCAAGATTATTTAATGTTTATGGTCGGTTTTTAATAGTTGGTTTCAGAGGTTGATTTAGATAACTTTAGAGGTTAGGGTGCTCTTTAAGAATAAGTGACTTGACCATAATGGTTATGATTTTAAAAAGAGACGTAGTTATTTTAGATAAAGTGAATGAGTTTAAGATAAAATGAATAAGTATATCTTATTATTTACCCTCCTCATAAGATATTATATGATGATTTTACTGATATACTCACACAAACCTTTTTGGTGTTAGTAAATGGCTGGATCTAACAGGAACCCAAGTAACAGTGGATGTGAAGAAAATTTTGACGGTTTTCTGAATGAGCAAATGAATGAAATGGGAGATGTAATGAGAACTCTTGTGGTTATTCTCATCCAAATATCTAGAGTCATAATTGACCACCTGAACCATGGTGATTTTTATAAGGCATCATATATGTGAGAAACAAATCACTACGAAATTTCATGTAATAATCATATAGGTAAGTATGTTCAAAAACCTGTGTGTCAAGGATGTGGAAATAAACACATAGGAAAATGTTTCAAAGGGATAGGAATATTCTATAGATATGCAAATGAAGGTCATAAATTAAGAACCTTCCATGGAAAAAAGGAAGAATCTAGTTAACTCTAGGAAAGAGAAAGAAGTCCTTTCTGAGAGATCAATTGAATGTTATAAATGCGGTGTGCATGGTCATTATAAAAATAGATATCCTACGAAGAAGATTTGAGAATGGGATCACCAGGATCGTATAAATATATGTTTACCAATACCTAATGCCATTATAATTGAGGATGAAGAAGCTGACAATGACCAGTGAAAGGTATTGATTATTTCTTAACTTATGTTTTTATATTATTGAATCCTCATATATGACTCATGATTTTCGATGTAGGAAAGAAGTATTTCATAATTTGTTGGTAAAAATGGTTAATGGATAATGAATAATGTTAAATGAGTAATAAGTCAACATTTAAGGGATTCAAGAGTTATGGTAGATTTTAAGATGATGAAATTATTAAATATTTTAAGGCCCTTTTGAGGATGGGATTACTTTGGAAGACTTTTTATAATATGTGTAACCCTGAAGTTTGATATATGAAAATTTTATTCAAGGAATATTTTTTTTATGAGTAATGGTGGAATTTTATTTCGGAAGATTCTATGTTTATATTTTTGGATATATGGTGATTTGGGTTATTTATGGAAATGATTAACCTATCATAGAGAATATGTGATTTGTTTAATTACACTTTAGTATGAGAATTGAAGAGTAGTTGATTTTATTTGGAGATAAATGTTAAGATTTGTCTTGGAAGACTATATGAATAAACCCTTCTGAGATTTGGGTTTCAATCTTAGTTTGGATTAATTTAAATTATTTTATGGACTGTTTTTTTAATGAATGGTCTTTGTTGAACTTTTGGTATTGTTTGAAAAATTTTGGAGATTAAGAGTAGTTTTTCTTTTTGTAAAAGTTTATCATTTTTTGGGATTATCTGATCTTGTACTAACCATTTTGGTTTTGGTTAATGTCTAAAGACATGGGAAAAATATAGTTCATATTTTGTGGATTATGTGATTCTATAAAAGTTTATTATAGTGATTTCAATGTGCACAAGTCATCTTTAATACACATCGTTTGGATAAAAGATGCGTTTGTGATATAAATATAGTAAAGGATGAAAGCTTACATGAAAAGTAAGTATGTTTCCTTCTGTTATTATTCAAGATATTAAATAAATTCCTCAACTTTCTGAAAAGTAACTTTCAAAAAAACTTTTTCCATTAACTTTTCATAATGGGGAATCTAAGACTATTTGACCCATCACAAGTTTGTGATTTTATGGTGGTTAACTTTCTCCTAATCATGTTTTCTATCACTCTCCAACCGAACTTGATGGTTTGTTTTCTCCTTAATATCCATGTTTTCTTGGAATCCAAGTATTTGTTGTATCAGGTGACCTTTTTTCTTAAAGTGATAGTTTTATTTAGTTTTTTTCCAATGTCGTAATTTCAATGATGTTTCTAATCACAATTTTAAAATTGTGCGGACGCAATTCCCAAAAGGGGGAAGGATGTAACATCCCTCGTAAAATAAAGAATATTACATTTTCATATTTATTAAATTTTTTTGAATTAAATATTAATTTTACTTTAAAGGGGATGATATGTTCGATGGCGTACCAAGTACGCAACAATGGGTTTCTTTGAAATCATATATAGCACACAATGTTGAGTCATACTAAAAAATAATAATTTAATATAATTTTAAATTGAAGTTAATGTCTAGAAGTTGAAATGGAAGGAATTAAAATAACCAACTACAATATGATTATACATGCTTGTTAAATGGTTTTACATTTATCCAATAAAAGTTGGAGGCTTAAAATAAGAAAGAATTCGATTTTAAGCATAAATACTCTAATATTCATTAAAAGGTCGATTTATCGCCTTTTGATGGAGAATCCTATTTAAATCTAGTTTTGTTCACTTTTATATGTTATATTTGAAAAAATAAAATTCTTATTTAGAATCGGGACATCAAAATTTACTTTAGAAGTAATTGTGGTATTTTTCTGATAAAATTCATTTTTTAATGAATAGTGAAAAATATTGTATTTTAATTCAAACCTTCCTTTTAATATAATTTATTTATAAGGATATATTATATTTCTAATTGGTTTGAAAGTGTAATTATATTATGTTTTTACTATTTGATCCAATTTTGGTCTTTTTAAGTAATTTCACTTTGAAATTGACATAAAAAGTGTCAATCCTTTGATAGTAATTATTTCTTAAAAAACACGCATTTCTATTTGACAACAGGAAGTAATTTTAATCCTTGGGTCATTTTTTAGATCACATGGAACCACTTGGAAGTGATAATGACACTTTTTATTAATTAATTTAATGTAAAAACAAAAATGACATAAACAAATATCTTCTAGTAAATTAATTTTTATATAGTGTTATATAAGTTATCTTTTCGACTATAAATATTCTTTTAAACGATAAAAATATTTACTACATAATGGTATTTTTTATAATTTTTATACATCAAGTAAATAAAATTATTTATGACACAATAATGATGCAGTTTTTACCTCATTAATAAATGATATAAATAAATAAGATTGTAATGATTAAAATAATATCCAAAACCTGTAAAATTACTATTAGATGATTTTATTTCTACTATGATTCATCTTATATTCTACTTTAATTTGTTTTGGACCTTTATAAATAAAACATAATTATATAATAAAATAATATTTTCACACCTTTTTAAAGATCCCATCCTACCCCTTACAAAAACCCATCAACTCTAACCCATTCCACACATCTCTAAATCCCCTTGGATCATCCAACCCCAGCCCAAATAACCTCTCAATATCCCTCTCATACACCTAAAATCCTTACTTTAGGCATAAGTCACTTTAAGTAAACCTTTTGGTTCAAACCAATGGGAGATACCCAATTTAAAGGTAACGTCTTCTCTTAAGTCCTTTTGTTTTATTTTACATATCCAACCCCCTAACCTCTTTTTATTATTTTCTTTTATAAAAAAACTAGTATTATCAATATAATAGGATGTTTTTATGTGAATTATTCTGACTACACTTTCACACACCTTCATATAATGGGTAAAGAACATATTGTTTCTGTGGATGGCAAACTAACGCCTCACGAAACGATGATTGTTCAGTTATCTCTTACCACTTCTCATTATGGCCATTATGATGGAACTATATTTACATATGATATATATTATTTTTATGTTTTATTTATTCTTCTGTATTTTTTTTATATTGTACATTTATGGTTTCCATTATGGGTAAACGCGATAATTTCATTTGAGGAAGTGCGGACTGCCGCCCCCTCAAAATGATATGACTCATTAATTCCATATGTGGGATGTATGAAGGATGGATTTAATGATATTATATATGATATTATAATCTTATTACAATATACCTATCTATAATTATGTTTTCATTCAATTAAAATAAGAAATATAAATGAAAGTAGCGTTCATGCGTACGTATGACTTACCGTCTACATGAACGGTGCATTTCATTTCTTATATCCAAATGTTATGTACTGTTATAAATACATATATATACTAAATATATATTATATATATGATATATAAATAATTAATATAATTCTTTAGATAATGTACTCTTGACCACATGGAAAACTAGTAATTATTAGGTGTTCAGTTTTTACTCAAGTACAAAATATCGACAAAACGACCATTATTAACATAAATTATTACATAATGTTAATAACTTGGTAATAAGTGATATAAAAATAATAATAAAATTGAAAAAGGGTTCTTAATCAAGTATAAATTAACTTAAGTTTATTATTCAGGAAAAATAAGGAACAAACAAGTCAAGTCGGACACGAGGTAAGGGATTTCTTATCTCACCTTTAATTCCGTGTGATTTACATTGTTTGCCACTAATTTATCGCATGTGGTGAATTTTGTATGGCCACTTGATATATATTATCATGATTCTATTTATATTAATTTTATTCTCTGAATCATTTGGTGGTTATTAACATTTGGTCATATGACTCGATTTATTACAACGTGGTGAGGGATTTTCATCTCACTTTCTATTCCCGTGAGATTCATGTTATATTTTCCACTATTTAATTTTGTGTGGTGTATTTACTCCACATGAATTTATTCATTGTGTAATATAATTTAAATTATGGTTATTTACATCTTCATTTTATAATCCTTCTTTCATGGGGTGTATGTTTCGTATGTTACCAAATCGGTAAGGGAACCTTTCACCCTCTTCTTTTTAAAAGACTTCTTTTTTATATGTATTTTAATTTACATATTCTTATGTTGGAATATGTTCCTATATATCCTTATTGTTGTAAATTTTATGTCCATGTGATGAGATACCATTTTCTCTCTCATCAAGTCATTTTATGAATTTTAAAGTGACGTCGTTAGGCTGTCGAATTTCTTTAAGGAAACTTATTTACCCATTTTCAATTCTTTGGGTTAAACTTATACTTCTTGATTTTTTCATGATATTAATATGTGTGAATAAACACGTATTTTTTTACACTTAATATCCAGTTGTATTGGGTGTATTTATATTTTTCACAGATAATTATTTCATTGATTTATCCATAATCGAAGGATACCGTCTTTATAAGGGATTTCGTCTCAATTTACTTTCCATTGAGACTTCATTATTGTTATGCTCCAATTCACTATTATATATTGTATATACTATCCTTTGTAATATTATATCATGAATCCCTTTATTCTCATGACATTATAAAGTTCTAATTAAATTTTATTCCTCAATAATTTTTATTCAAGCATCTCCCATTTTGTTAAAAACTCTTTAACTAAAATATTATTTCAAATGTTTTAAAGAATTGTTCTTAGAAATATTTCTCATTGATGTCCATGTTTTAAAAATGGTTTCTAGGATTTATTTATATGGAAAATAATGTTTTAAATTGTTAATTCCTTTAAAATTTTCAAAGTGGTATGGGACACTTTGATTCCAAAAATCTCTTTATTTAATGTTTTAAATGGTTTTGAAAATGGTTTTGATAAATAATTTTCTATTTAAATATCTTAAATTGATATATTATGATTGTAATGTGGAAATTTTATCTTTCCATTATATAGGTGTTATGTGTTATGATTGTTGAGCATTTTTTACCTATACGGGTGGTTCCATGATAAACCTAGGGTGGGTGAGCCAGAGATATCTCTCCATTTCATTTTATAAGGTGACAGAGGTAAACGTCAATGTTTCTCCTAATAGATTTAGATAATATATTGTGATGGGTATTCCAAATGTGACTCCCTATGTAGCTGTGATAGCTACAATGTAATTATGTCATTAATTCCATAATTTACCTTAATGATTTATGATTTCATTGTGTTATTCCTAAATCTTATGATTTCCTGATGTATGTTATGATCGAAAAGTATGGTTTCATTTATTTGTATTTGTTAATGGTTTAATGTTTCCTTTCCATATTTTGTAACCCCTACTGATCTTTTTATGCTCATCCCAAGTTTTTGAAATGTTTTCTATAGTACTTAAAGATGAATTGGGTCAAGGATGGGATTAAGGAAAAGTCATGATGTCTAAAACATGGAACTAGACATGTTTATTTTTAAGAGTTTTTATTTTGTGAAAAATGGATACTGAGTAGTTGTGTCTATATGTAATATTCAAGTTGTTATGTAATAGTTATAGCCAAATTCTCTAAAACTCTAAACCTTAAAAGATCCTCAATGTGAATTCCTAAGATAATTCAAGATTATATAATGTTTAAGGTCGGTTCCTTATAATATATCTCTATGTTCTTAGTCAATTTCATTAATAAATTCCTCAACTTTATGAAATGGAATTTAAAACCAAAAAAAAATTTGTCTAATTACTTTTCTTACTGGGAAACTAATGAACGTTTATCCCATCACAACTTTGTTGTTTTCTTGTTGTTAACTTTCTTCTAATCATGTTTTCTATCACTCTCCATCAGAACTTCACACTTAGTTTATCTTCCATATCCATGTTTTCCTACATGGAATCCTAATATGGGTTGTCTCGGGTGACATTTTCACTTCTCTTTATTTATTTTAAAGTGATAGTTTTATGGACTCTTTTTCTGATTTGGGACTTTCATTGAATTTCCCAAGTCCAATTTTAAAATTACAAGGGAGAAATTTCCAAAAGGGGGGAAGAATGTAACACCCTAATATTTCATAGTAAGGTATTTTCTTTAAAGTAATTCAATAGCTTGCACTACACGCAACACCGAGTTTGAGCACACCACGAATTAACAAACTAGCCATTCAAAAAGAGGTTATTAATAGTATTAACTGAATTTTGAATTTTATATGCACTATATAATTTTATAATCCATATTATGTGTTTCTTAGACATAATATAATAAAAAATTAATTTTTTCAGATAAAAGAAGTATTTTTCAAAAAAATGAAATTTCACAACCTTTTAATGTAAAACCCTTTTTAAAACCAATATTTTACACTTTTATATATTCAATTTAATGAAACTAAATTATCCTTTATAACCGGGACATAAAAAATTATTTTGGATAGATTTTCCATACTTTTCTGATAACTTTTATATTTTCATAAATACTGAAAAATACTAAATTTTAATTGAAAACAACTTTTCTAATAAAAATAATTTATAGGGTTAAATTATGAATTTTAATGGTTTTAAAGTATAATTAGATTATATTTTTATCTTTTAATACAGTGTAGGTCATTATAAGTAATTTAAAATTTAAATTTGACATAAACAAATGTTAATCTTTTGATATATTTTAATTTTTTTAAAACCCGCTTTTCGGTTTTGACAATGGGAATTAATTTTAAATTAATTGATGCAACTTATATGTTCTAAATTTGGTAAAATAGAATTCATTTTTTAATTTACAATACCAAAATTAGCTTTGGGTAAATTTTTTGTATTTTTCTGAAAACATTCAATTTTTGACGAATAATGAAAAACACTACGTTATAGTTTAAACATGACATTTTATTTAAATAATTATTCATTTTATTTAAATTTATTTTAAGTAAAAATATATATATAATACCTATATAAGTTAAATTTAATTCATTAGAGTCATTTTATAATAAAATTAGATGTATAAAAGTTTATTGAAATTTTTACCGTCTTTCACCCACCTTTTAGGAGCATTTGTAAATCTGCATAAAACTTAATTTTATGGCTTATGTGAATTGAATTTAAATACTCTTAGAGACATGGTTAATATTATTAAGTAAAATTTGGATCAATAAGATGAAAATAATTTTTATTGAATAGTAACTTTTGACTTATTTACCATGATTTAAAGTAAATAGGGTAATTGAAGGTAATAAAGATATTATAATTACCCTAAAACATTTCCTAATTCTATTGGATAAGTTTAATTCAACCAAAAACAACCTTAGGAATAAAATATTATCCTTTAGGTCCACTTGGATTGGATTAAGACATTTATTTTTATTTCATTTAAAGAATAGTTAAAAGTGTTAAATTTGAAGTTTATTAACTAAACCATTTTTAATATAGGTTTATACATAAGATAAATTAGAATATAAATATTCAATAGAAATATAAAAATATTTCCTACATAATCTTAGTTTATTTATAATTTATAGAGATTAAATAGTTAAATTTATTTATGACAAAATGATGATGCAGTATTTAACTTTTTGATGCCATACACTAATTTTCTAGGTTAATATGACATTTTAGGGTTTCTTATATAAATTTTGTTTTAATTGACAAGGTTGTTATGACTTTCACAAAAACAAAATACCAAATAGTGTCAAGATTGACCTAAAATAGTTTTTAAAACAAATTCTATATTATTGGTTGATATAATATTATTAAAAATATAAGGTTATGAAAAAGGGATTAAATAATATTATATATGTCATTAATGAACCACTTTATGTTCTATTCTAAGTTTATATTAATTTTATTAACCATATAGTTTATTAATACAAGAAGACACATTAAAATTTAAACTATTTAACTAAGAGTTAAATCTAATAGAAAAGGTTACAATGGTAACCAAAACTTGTCTAAAACCTGTTGGTTGAAATTTTTTCGACCCATACCCACCATATTTTATAAAGAAATCTTTTTGGATCCATTATAAACCGAAACTGAGTTTATAATAAAATAATATTTCAATCTTTTCCAAAAGTGACCCTCACCTCTCTTATAAAAGGGTATTTTCCCTTCTCTTACTTTCACAACTCCAACGCCATTTGTCTCAGCCAACCCCTGCCCAAATATCTTCCCAACATCCCTTACTTAAACCTATAGGCCTTACTTTTATCATAAATCAAACCTAACAAGCCCTTTTGATCAATTAAAAAGGAAACACCCGAAGAAGAGGTAATAATTTCCTCACCCACTTTCAAGTTCTTTTCTTATCCCACTTCTTCTTTATTTTTTTTTGTTTCCATACCAAAATAATAAATCTAGTACCTTCTACATAAAGTGATGTTATTTTAAATATGGTACAACAAAAAAATTTATTCTATCCACCCTATAAGTGACAAAGTCATCATACGTGCGTACGTACGACTTACCGTCTCCACGTCATGGTGTAGTTTGTTATACAAACACTTTATTATTTGGATGGGTATAATAATGAGTATAACTGATGTAAATAATAAATATAACATTTTAATCATTCTGTATATATTATATACCATCCAATTACATACGATTTCATCATCAATATAATAATGTTGTTACTCGTGCGTACGAACGGCTTACCGTCTCCACGAACGCGATGAAATTCATTCCCCATCATAATCATTAAAGAATAATTTTCATTTTATGATTAAAAATATTGTCTAAGAACATAATATCATTCTGAATATGAATCAAATACACCCTATACATAACAAACATGACTTACATAAGAAAACATATAAAGGAAAACAAATCAGTTAACAACTAAAACAATAATACTACTTAAACATCATTAACAAAGAAATATTAGAAGATAGTATATGATATCATATTTATGTATTTGGTTCTTGTATAATTTAATAAAAATGATTTCACCATTATATTGGAGTTTAAAATACCCTATACTAAGGAAAAGTACAAGGTAATGGGTTTCTTATCTCACTTTTCATTCTGTGAGATTTCCATTGTTCACCACTTATTTATTACATGTGTTGTATTGTGTACGTACATTTGATATATAGTATCATCATTGTATTTATATATATGTTATTATGTAATTAATTTGGTGGTTATTAACTTTTGGTCATACTACTCGATTGATTACAATGAGGTAAGGGGTTTTCATCTCACTTTTATTCTTGTGAGATTCATGCTATATATGCCACTATTACCTTTTGTGTGGTGTATGTACTGCCCATGATTGTATTGTTTGTGTAATATAAATTAATTTATGGGTATTTACATCATCATTGGATGATCCTTCTTTAGTGGGGTGTTTGTTCCGTAAGTTACCAAATCGGTATGGGAATTTCAAATTTCAATTTCCCCTCATTCGGTTTTATGCAAACTTCATTGATTACTTTACACCAAGATTATGTGTAAAATCACTATTTATTTACATATATAGTAATTTCCACTACCCTTTGTATGTATATTCTTTTGATACATGTAATAAATCCATTTATAAATTCTCAAGTCATCTATATAAACTTGATAAGATTTATTTTAACTTAATTTCTATTCTTTGAGTTAAACATCTAAGTCATTGGTGTTATTTTTACAAGAATATGTGTGAATGTCCTCTAATTGATTTACACTGAATATCAAATCATATTGAGTGTATTTATATTTATCACACATAATTATTTCATTGATTTAGCCTTATCCTAAAGATATGGTCTTTATAAAGTAATTCATCTCAACTTACGTTCCTTTGAGACTTCTTTGTTATTATACGCCAGTTCACTTTTATTTTGTGTATATACTATACATTGACATAGTATATCATGAACACCTCTATTCTCAAGATATTATAATGTTTCTATTTCCTCATTTATATTTATTCAACCATATCTCATTTGGTTAGGAACTCTAAATAAAATATCATTTTAAATGTTTTTAAAATTTTATCCTTCTAAATATTTCTCATTAATGTCCATGTTTGAAAAATGTTTTTACGGTTTTATTTATATATATGGACATTAATGTTTTAAAATTGAAATTATTTTGAAAAGTTTTAAAGTGGTACGCGAAACTTTGATTCAAAAATATATTTTAAATAGCTTCTTGATAAATAGTGAGACTCTAAAATGTTTTCATGAAAAAGGAATATTTCTCTAAAAGATTTTTACTGATCATTTTCAACTATATCAACTTCCTTTATGGGATATTATTATTGATCGAGGTTGGTTTATTATGATATAAATATTCCATACTGTATTGAAGGTTTTTTTATATGTTTGATAGTGGATGTGTTATTTTTATACCATTCATGGTTTATGGATAAAGTATGGACATTTCTTATGCTAGTTTTAATATGAATGATTATGTTATGTTTAAACCTTTTCATATGAGGAATGAATTAGACTTAGTAAGTTTTGGGTGGAGCCTGTTATATCTCCTCGATGCATCGGTAGGTCTCATTAGACAAACTAGTATCTTGGCACAAGGCGTTGAAAAAAATCTTATTTGCAGTCTTGGCACAATGCCTTGATTATGTGGTTATGATGTCTGGCATTATTTATTCCATCATTATAAAATTGACTATTGATAATACAAGAGATAATTTGACTAGTATAATATCCATGAAAATAAGTAAATGTCATTATTTGATTTATCTTTTCTGTATTGTGCTGAAGTTTATGTTTAAAAGGCTTCTGTTCTAGTCTTATACATTGCCTTAAATGTTTGTTCTTATTTATGAAAATTTCAGTTATATTTTTATCCCTACTGAGCATCTAATATCACCCCTTTCTTATGTTTTATTTTTCTCAGGATGCAAAGAAGTATATTACGATTAACCTGGAGGAATAGGCTAAGAGATATAAGAGTGTTCAAAGGGGAAACAATGTTGTTGTTTTTATTTCATGGTGTAATGTAAAACTTTTGTATGTATCTAGGACTTCCAAGGATACTAAACTGATCAGTATTTCGAGACATGATTGTTTTTATCAATCCAATCTTATGTAATAAAGCACTGATTATGGGTAACTGGGGTCGAGGCATTACATTTATAACATGGATAATAATGGGAATTTAATTTCTTGTAATGTAATATATAAATAAATTATTTATTTATTTATTGTAAATTTAACATTAATATTAAACTCATTAGTTAAGACACCAATGTTTTTTGTTAAAAATCATTAAAACAGGCAAACTGCTAATTTATTATTTAAAGATCATATCCAAAACTACCATAGAATGAAATTATAGAATTATAAATAAAAACATTCAAGTAAATTTTATGGTCTATGAATGTTGAAATGTTGGATATGAATTAATAATAATACCGCTATTTTGAAACTATTTCAAAATGATATAGATTACTCACCCAAAATATAGAAATTAAATAATAAATAACTAATATAAATAAATATAATAATTTTAAACTGAGTTAATAAAAGTTTATATGTATGTAAAAAAATAAATTTTTGATTAAGGTGGATAATTTTATTATATGGGGGTTTAGACTGCATTTCGACTAAGTGGGAACTAACGTAAGGGTTTTTTCTAAATCAATTTTATTCGACTGAATTTCAAACTTTCTTATCGAAACTTTATTTATAAATTACTATTTATTATAACTAATGAGTAATAACTATTTTATTTCATAATTTTTTGGGGTTCTAAAATTATTTCTTATAACATCATTTTCAAATTATTTTTATATAAATGATTATGCTACTTGTAAGGATTTTTTATCACAGTTTTTAAACACTTGAGACATATTTTTTACTATATACCATGTTTTATTTGTAATGGTGTATCTATTTAAAATTTAATATATTTTATCATGATAATATTATTATTTATAGTATTCAAATTTTTATTTAAAATTTTATCCTTCATGGGGTTTTGAATTGACTTTTTCTATTGTAAGTGTTATTTTCCTCTATTTTCAATTCCATGAAACATGTTTTATATTTTTCACTATCTTTTATTTTTTATTGTATATTCATTACCATATTTGTAGAGACCCGTAGCTTATCGTACATTGACATTACATTACTTTTGCGGAATACTTAGTACATAACAAAAACACACACACAAGGATCGTAATAGTTTAGTGTCTTTGGAAACTCGGAATATAATCTTCTAATCCGGGTGAAAGATCTTCAACATCTCCCATAAAGATCTTTTTTTTTACCTAAAACCTTTCTTTATATCCTGGGGAAAAGAAAACATAAAAGGGTGAGCTCAAATTCTCAGTAAGGGTAAACAAAAGAAATATCAATCACATAATTTTCATAAGAACATAACATTTTTGCAAATCTTAACCTGCAAAAGAGAGCATAATTTCATAACATGGGATAAATCATAGTAGTGAAATGAAATCATAACATAAAACATTACTCATTGTGTCATACACACATAATCATAGAGAATCATTTCTTGTTAGTCAAGACTCATTGCCAAGACTATCTTAGTGGACAATGTCCCTTTCTGAATCGAGTAATCCTCGTTTCAGACCTGTTTCACTGAACCGGTATAACCTACCATTCCAGCCATGTCTATCTCATGAGATATAAAATCTTTACCCAATGCATTGGAGGGAGATATAGGTCCCACCCATCTCATAATGATACCATTCTTATGTGTGCCACAAAATCATAAATCATACATCATTGCATAACCCATGTAATAAAAATGGAATTCTTAAACAACATGACATCATAAAACCATTCATATAAGATAAAGGAATTCATAAAAATATTTCCATCACAACATAATCAAATCCATGTAATAATAGGGATAAAAACAGAACCCTTTATTATCTTAGATGGAAAATAATTTTGATAAAACACTTGAACTCCATTCTTGAGGAAAATATCCTTTCTTCTTTAAAATCAATTTCTTTTCACAAAACATCATGCAATTTTAAAAGAAATATATTTTATTGAAAATAGTCATGAAATATTTTGGAGTAAGCTTCATGAAAATAAGGATTTATAAAACCGTAAAAATCCGTTCGTGCCGTATGAGTTAAAAAAAACATTCTTCTTGTACTTTTGTCAGAAAAGTCAAAAAGTACCTCGTACGAAAACGACAAAAGATTCCTTTCATATCTTTTACAAAAAACTCACCGAAGGGTAAAATTGGATATAAAATATTGTAGAAGGATGGAAATAATATTACTTATTGAGGGAACATGGATGTGGATGATAAAATACACCCCAGTAATTACCAAAGTAAAAACAATCTCGGATAAAAGTGAGATTGTGATATTTCCCTTACCTTAGGTCCGATTTGCTTTGTTCGTGTCCGAAGCTCCTGTATAATGGTTTAAATAATGTTATTGACTTATTCCAGAATCATACATATTGATATGAGATCATATATGGTCATATTATTAGCTTCTTGTTAGTAATATTTCATTGTTACTTGTTACTCGGGTCTTTATAACTTTTTGTTCTTATGCGTGTTTTGTCGAATAAATTCTTATTCTTATCTTTAGGTTATAGATAATTCATTTCCAGAATGGTATTAGTGTAGTATATACCATATTCATTCATTCAATTCATTTATATAATCATTATGAAATGAATATCATGTAGAACGAGTCGCATCACATCGTGGAGACGGTATTCCGTACGTACGCACGAGTGATGATATCGTTCCTATGATCGTGGAATTGTATTGGAGTATATATATATATTATTTCAGTATCAATATTTCTTAATAATAATCATATATAGTTACTGATTACACCATTATACCCATCCTTGTAAGGTGATGGTGGAAAATAGATTACACCACGGCGTGGAGACGGTATTCCGTACGTACGCACGCGCGGTGATTTCATTTTTCCGTAGGATGGATAGAAGGTGAATTAGGGTTGTTTCATATTTATAATAACATATCAGTATGTAAGTAATACTGATGTTATTACTTTATCATGAAACAACTAAAGAAGAAGAAGTTGAAGAAGAAAGAAATTGAAAATATCGGTAATGGATATTACCTCTTCTTTGGAACGCCTTTTTGAATCCTCCACTTAAGGAACTAAGATTGGTCTTTGGAGAAGACCAGGACCTCTAGGATTATTCTAGGGAAGTGGAGAAGGGAAAATGGTAGGGGTTGGCCGAGCTTGAGTGCTCAAATTGGTGTGAGGAGGAGGGGGAGGAGGTGCCCTTTTATGAGGGAGGAGAGGGGCACCTTAGGAATATCTCAAAATATTATTTTATATTAAAGTCAAAATCGGTTTATAATGGTTCCAAAGGGTCTTATTTCGAAGCTAAAGTGGGTATGGGTCGAAATCCTATCAACCAATAGAATTTAGACAAGTTTAGGATATTATTTTAACCTTATCAATTAAATTTAACTCTAAGTTAAATAATTTAACTTTTACCATGTCTTTTTGTTTTCTTTCACTATATGGTTAATACACTTACTATAACATGCCAAACGAACCCCAAATTGTTTATTATTAATATATATATCCTTAGCTAAGTCATTTGGCCGAACCTTAGATTTTTATGAATAAAATAACAATTAATAATATAATATTTGATTTAAAAACTATTTTGTGTCAATTTTGACACTATTTGATATATGATTTTTGTGAAAGTCATAACAGAATTATATGTTCGAACCAAGTTGATTAAATCAACACTAATATATCATAGTAACCTATAAAATTAGTTGAATTCATAAAAAGTCTCAAATTACATTTATTTTGGTGTTTATAACATCAATTATGTCAATATTTCATTAATAAGATAATTACTGCATCATCATTGTGTCATAAATAAATTAAATTATTTAATGTATAAAAATTATAAATAAAATACCATTATGTAGGAAATCTTTTTAGATTTTAATGAATATTTATAGTCGAATTTATCTTATGTATAACCCCATATTAAAAATGATTTACTTATTAAACTTTGATTTTAACTATTTTAACCCTTCTTTAAATAAATTAATAATAAATGTCCTAATCTAATCCAAGTGGGCCTAAATGGTCATATTTTATTCCTAGGTTTGTTTTTGGTCTAATTACACTTGTCCAATAGAATTAGGACATGTGTTAGGGTAATATTAATATCATATTTACCCTTAGTTACCCTATTTACTATTAACCGTGGTAAAAAGTAAAAAGTTATTATTCACCAAAAAATTATTTTCATCTCATTGAACCACATTTTAGTCCTTGATATTAACCGTGTCTCTCGGATTTTCGAAATTTCATTCATAGAAGCGGTAAAATTAAGTTTTATGCAAAATTCAGTTTTTAACCTACCACTTAGTAGTTTCACTATTTATAAAAAAATTGATGTTTTTCAGAACAATGCCAAAATTTCATCCCAAGCTATATTTCATATTCCGAATTTAAAAATGAAGTCTATTTTACCAAATTCATAACATAAAAGTTGCATTAATTAATTTTATAATTAAATCCCGCTGTTAAAACAAATAGCGTGTTTTTAAGAAACAATATCTATCAAAAGATTGATACTTGTTTATTTCTAGTTTAAATGTGAAATTACATCCAATGACCAACATTGTATTAAATTGTAAAAATATATTCTAAATATACTTTAAAACCACTCAAATTAATGATTTATAACTATTAATTATTTCGATTAAAAAAGTTGTTTTTTAATTATAATTTAGTAATTTTCACTATTCATCAGAATATGAAAGTTATCCGAAAAGTACCAAAATTTCACCTTAGGCTGAATTCGATACTCCGAATCCAAAAATGAAGTCCATTTTGAGAGTTAAAATTTCTAAAATTTAAAAAGTGGTTATTACTATTCATAACGGCTAGTTTTAATAATATTTTAATAGCATATCATTATTTCGTGAAACTCAGGATTACGTACCACACACGCTATCGAGGAAGGTTGCGATTGCGTGTAATGCAAGGCAAGTCAAGGATGCGTGTTGTGAAAGCTCATTTTGGTGTAGCGTATAACACAAGACATTAGTAAAATAAAAAAAAATATTTTTCATAAAATCTCGGGCTGTTACATTCTACCCCCCTTAAAATGAATTTCGCCCTCGAAATTCGTCGGGGTTATAAATGGTTTACTATTCGAAAGTTTCTTTAATAGAAACCCACATCGTAAAAGGTAATACCAAAACTTGGCTTTAAAAACTAAAGTATGAAATGTAACGATTACCCAAATAAACTAATCACTGGGTTTCCACATAGGTGAAAATATGGATATGGAAGAGAAATCTAACCATCATGTTCTGATGGAGAGTGGTAGAGAACATGGCTATGGAAAAGCCAGTAATCACAAATCCATAGATTTGTGATGATATAAGGTACCATCTGATTCATCAGGTATAAGATCACTAGGACAACATTTTTGGTTTTCAAGATCATTTCCCTAAAGTTGAAAATTTGCTTAAAATAAATACTTACTTTATTTTGGTACAATCTCACTTTTGTTCATGCCTTGAACAATTTCTACTTCATCTCTTAAATAAATGAAGTTGAATTTGTCATTCATGAAGTGTTAGCAGATCATGTGATAGAATGACGGGTCATTCCATCTGTCTCAAACAAAAGATTAGCAAAAATTATATGCATAAGTTGATCTATAGTGAGATTAATCATATATGGTTCCTAAAATGGACTTATACTTCATATATCATACTGCTTAATATAATAAAACTAGTTTCTACTAAATAGGGACTTCCTGTAGGTCAGTGGTAGGCGATAAAGGCCAGTCTCACTTCGGTTGTGGGTTCGATTCCTACAGCCTTGTCCGAAGCGATGGGCTGTCGCCCGTCCTGCAGGTTGTCCCTTTTTCTAAAACTACGTTACTATAACATCCCATCAATAATATCAAAAATCTTCTATCCTTAAACAATACTAACTTATGTCCAACATAATCCAGTCTAATCTTTAGGCTTATCCATAATACTGCAGTCGACTCTCATAATATAGTGAAAACGATTACCAGAGATTTAACACCATCGTCGATCCCCATATATCATAAGATATGTCTTGTTGGTCACATTCCAAACATTCAAAGTCCTTAATCGTGTATTCTCTTGAATACCTTAGTGAAAACATGAGTGCAGTTAAAATTTAACACTTTCCACATACCAAAATCCTCAAAATTCTATATACTCAAACTTAGTCCTTATATCAATCATGAGCTCATGAATACTATCAAACATTTAATTTTCTCCTTATCCCTTTATTATGCGCATATCATCTAAATTCCAAAAATATCTGAATAACCTTTCATGGATACTAGTAACATTAATCATACACTTTCAAAACACAAGGAAAGACAACAGTGTAGCAATCCATAGATGTCTCTTTATTCCAAAATTACACATGATAAACATGTAATCATTCCACTACATTCTCAAACCATTGACCGAGCTTCAAAAACTCTTTCATCTCACATATCATTTGTAGTCTCTTCATCATCATCCACATAAATACTACCCATATGACCATACTGATTCTCTTCATGAGTCTTTCCCTTAGGGCATTTGTTTGCATAATGCCCATACATTCCACATTTAAAACACTTAACCATTTTTGATGTCATAGCAATACCATTATCCTCATCCATGGTGTTAACCGACCCTTTTCCTTTGCACTTACTTGCTTTGTGTACTTCTTTTCCACACCCAAAGCATATTCCAGTTCCCTTGAAACATTCTCCTTGATGCCTCTTCCCACATGATTTACATAGGGGAAATTGAACTTTCTTTCCTCTATGATCATCATGGAACTCCATCTTTCTCTTATTAGTCGAGTCAGGAAACTTACCAAATTTTACTTTATTGATCATGTTGCGAGATTGCTGATTCGGCATAATAATGATGTTTGGACATCCAAATCCCATTTCATTTGGTTGCTCATGAAGAATATCATTCCATTGTCCATCATATCCTCCATTATTGTGAATCATCTTGTTTCCAGCCATTTTCTAAAACCCAAACAGAATAGTGTTAGATGCAAAAATCGTCATAAGGGGGAGTAACTTAAATATCTATCATCTTTGGTCTAATCTAATATCGTTACCATAGTTCTAGAACTATATCCTATACGTATACTTATCCTTAGGGGCATCCCTAGACATACCTTAGAAATATCTCTAGGGATCTCACTAACGTTTTCGCATCCTAGTTTCCAAAGTTTGACTAAACCTTTCCTCTGATACCAACTGTAACGACCCGTAGCTTACCGTACATTGACATTACATTACTTTTGCGGAATACTTAGTACATAACAAAAACACACACACAAGGATCGTAATAGTTTAGTGTCTTTGGAAACTCGGAATATAATCTTCTAATCCTGGTGAAAGATCTTCAACATCTCCCATAAAGATCTTTTTTTTTTACCTAAAACCTTTCTTTATATCCTGGGGAAAAGAAAACATAAAAGGGTGAGCTCAAATGCTCAGTAAGGGTAAACAAAAGAAATATCAATCACATAATTTTCATAAGAACATAACATTTTTGGAAATCTTAACTTGCAAAAGAGAGCATAATTTCATAACATGGGATAAATCATAGTAGTGAAATGAAATCATAACATAAAACATTACTCATTGTGGCATACACACATAATCATAGAGAATCATTTCTTGTTAGTCAAGACTCATTGCCAAGACTATCTTAGTGGACAAAGTCCCTTTCTGAATCGAGTAATCCTCGTTTCAGACCTGTTTCACTGAACCGGTATAACCTACCATTCCAGCCATGTCTATCTCATGAGATATAAAATCATTACCCAATGCATTGGAGGGAGATATAGGTCCCACCCATCTCATAATGATACCATTCTTATGTGTGCCACAAAATCATAAATCATACATCATTGCATAACCCATGTAATAAAAATGGAATTCTTAAACAACATGACATCATAAAACCATTCATATAAGATAAAGGAATTCATAAAAATATTTACATCACAACATAATCAAATCCATGTAATAATAGGGATAAAAACAGAACCCTTTATTATCTTAGATGGAAAATAATTTTGATAAAACACTTGAACTCCATTCTTGAGGAAAATATCCTTTCTTCTTTAAAATCAATTTCTTTTCACAAAACATCATGCAATTTTAAAAGAAATATATTTTATTGAAAATAGTCATGAAATATTTTGGAGGAAGCTTCATGAAAATAAGGATTTATAAAACCGTAAAAATCCGTTCGTGCCGTATGAGTTAAAAAAAACATTCTTCTTGTACTTTTGTCAGAAAAGTCAAAAAGTACCTCGTACGAAAACGACAAAAGATTCCTTTCATATCTTTTACAAAAAACTCACCGAAGGGTAAAATTGGATATAAAATATTTTAGAAGGATGGAAATAATATTACTTATTGAGGGAACATGGATGTGGATGATAAAATACACCCCAGTAATTACCAAAGTAAAAACAATCTCGGATAAAAGTGATATTGTGATATTTCCCTTACCTTAGGTCCGATTTGCTTTGTTCGTGTCCGAAGCTCCTGTATAATGGTTTAAATAATGTTATTGACTTATTCCAGAATCATACATATTGATATGAGATCATATATGGTCATATTATTAGCTTCTTGTTAGTAATATTTTATTGTTACTTGTTACTCGGGTCTTTATAACTTTTTGTTCTTATGCGTGTTTTGTCGAATAAATTCTTATTCTTATCTTTAGGTTATAGATAATTCATTTCCAGAATGGTATTAGTGTAGTATATACCATATTCATTCATTCAATTCATTTATATAATCATTATGAAATGAAGATCATGTAGAACGAGTCGCATCACATCGTGGAGACGGTATTCCGTACGTACGCACGAGTGATGATATCGTTCCTATGATCATGGAATTGTATTGGAGTATATATATATATTATTTCAGTATCAATATTACTTAATAATAATCATATATAGTTACTGATTACACCATTATACCCATCCTTGTAAGGTGATGGTGGAAAATAGATTACACCACGGCGTGGAGACGGTATTCCGTACGTACGCACGCGCGGTGATTTCATTTTTCCGTAGGATGGATAGAAGGTGAATTAGGGTTGTTTCATATTTATAATAACATATCAGTATGTAAGTAATACTGATGTTATTACTTTATCATGAAACAACTAAAGAAGAAGAAGTTGAAGAAGAAAGAAATTGAAAAGATCGGTAATGGATATTACCTCTTCTTTGGAACGCCTTTTTGAATCCTCCACTTAAGGAACTAAGATTGGGCTTTGGAGAAGACCAGGACCTCTAGGATTATTCTAGGGAAGTGGAGAAGGGAAAATGGCAGGGGTTGGCCGAGCTTGAGTGCTCAAATTGGTGTGAGGAGGAGGGGGAGGAGGTGCCCTTTTATAAGGGAGGAGAGGGGCACCTTAGGAATATCTCAAAATATTATTTTATATTAAAGTCAAAATCGGTTTATAATGGTTCCAAAGGGTCTTATTTCGAAGCTAAAGTGGGGATGGGTCGAAATCCTATCAAACAATAGAATTTAGACAAGTTTAGGATTTTATTTTAACCTTATCAATTAAATTTAACTCTAAGTTAAATAATTTAACTTTTACCATGTCTTTTTGTTTTCTTTCACTATATGGTTAATACACTTACTATAACATGCCAAACGAACCCCAAATTGTTTATTATTAATATATATATTCTTATCTAAGTCATTTGGCCGAACCTTAGATTTTTAGGAATAAAATAACAATTAATAATATAATATTTGATTTAAAAACTATTTTGTGTCAATTTTGACACTATTTGATATATGATTTTTGTGAAAGTCATAACAGAATTATATGTTCGAACCAAGTTGATTAAATCAACACTAATATATCATAGTAACCTATAAAATTAGTTGAATTCATAAAAAGTCTCAAATTACATTTATTTTGGTGTTTATAACATCAATTATGTCAATATTTCATTAATAAGATAATTACTGCATCATCATTGTGTCATAAATAAATTAAATTATTTAATGTATAAAAATTATAAATAAAATACCATTATGTAGGAAATCTTTTTAGATTTCTAATGAATATTTATAGTCGAATTTATCTTATGTATAACCC
Organism: Viscum album; assembly: GCA_963277665.1. Classification (NCBI taxonomy): domain Eukaryota; kingdom Viridiplantae; phylum Streptophyta; class Magnoliopsida; order Santalales; family Viscaceae; genus Viscum; species Viscum album. The sequence goes on from OY728148.1 coordinate 1,151,506,660, forward strand.
CATATTAAAAATGATTTACTTATTAAACTTTGATTTTAACTATTTTAACCCTTCTTTAAATAAATTAATAATAAATGTCCTAATCTAATCCAAGTGGGCCTAAATGGTCATATTTTATTCCTAAGTTTGTTTTTGGTCGAATTACACTTGTCCAATAGAATTAGGACATGTGTTAGGGTAATATTCATATCATATTTACCCTTAGTTACCCTATTTACTATTAACCTTGGTAAAAAGTAAAAAGTTACTATTCACCAAAAAATTATTTTCATCTCATTGAACCACATTTTAGTCCTTGATATTAACCGTGTCTCTCGGATTTTCGAAATTCCATTCACAGAAGCGGTAAAATTAAGTTTTATGCAAAATTCAGTTTTTAACCTACCACTTAGTAGTTTCACTATTTATAAAAAAATTGATGTTTTTCAGAACAATGCCAAAATTTCATCCCAAGCTATATTTCATATTCCGAATTTAAAAATGAAGTCTATTTTACCAAATTCATAACATAAAATTTGCATTAATTAATTTTATAATTAAATCCCGCTGTTAAAACAAATAGCGTGTTTTTAAGAAACAATATCTATCAAAAGATTGATACTTGTTTATTTCTAGTTTAAATGTGAAATTACATCCAATGACCAACATTGTATTAAATTGTAAAAATATATTCTAAATATACTTTAAAACCACTCAAATTAATGATTTATCACTATTAATTATTTCGATTAAAAAAGTTGTTTTTTAATTATAATTTAGTAATTTTCACTATTCATCAGAATATGAAAGTTATCCGAAAAGTACCAAAATTTCACCTTAGGCTGAATTCGATACTCCGAATCCAAAAATGAAGTCCATTTTGAGAGTTAAAATTTCTAAAATTTAAAAAGTGGTTATTACTATTCATAACGGCTAGTTTTAATAATATTTTAATAGCATATCATTGTTTCGTGAAACTCAGGATTACGTACCACACACGCTATCGACGAAGGTTGCGATTGCGTGTAATGCAAGGCAAGTCAAGGATGCGTGTTGTGAAAGCTCCTTTTGGTGTAGCGTATAACACAAGACATTAGTAAAATAAAAAAAAATATTTTTCATAAAATCTCGGGCTGTTACAATATTAGCTTCAAGTATAATGAATATTTTACATTTCATTATATTTAAATTTCATGGCATCCCCCACTTTTCTATTTAATTATTATGTTACCATTACCGTAAGGGTTGTTGAATCTCAAATTTTCTTCATTGAGATATTATATGTATTCACTACTTGATTCCACTTTCTGGTTCATATATTTATAATTTATTAACTTCTAAATTATCTCATACGATTTTATTTTGGGGGATTAAACTCATTGAAATTCTTCAATTCATTTTTCTTTCAAAATAATCCTCTTTTAGAGGAATAATTTTTCTTCCAATGTTTTAAATTTGTGAACAGTCTATATTTATTTACTTTGATTAAAGGGTGTTAGTCAATTTTTCATATTTTAATTTATTTGGGAAATTTTCACTTAATCGTATACCCCTTTCTCCGTAGGTTGTTAGTTTTAGGGATGTTTACATAGAAATTTATTCTTTTTTTAGATTATGTAAATACTAAAATTCCATATACTTGTTATTCAAATATGGATATTTATTAATTTTTTATGAATATTGGATATGTATTTATAAACTCATTAAAATTAATTAGTGATTGGTGGGACCTAGAATATCCCCTTGATGCATAGATATGTTTCATGTTAAAAGCTGGCATGGGTATTTTGGTGTATTTCTGCCCAAAAAAATATTTCCTAAACATAGGGCTTTGATGGTAAGATCGTGATGTCTAAGATCATGATGTCTTGTATTAGGTAATGGAATTAACAATATGATATTATGAATTTCATCTATAAAGAACCACTTATATTTATCCATCCATTTATTTATTGATATTTCATCCGTGGATATGTTTTCTCATAGTTTCATTTTATTATGGAATTATATTGATTATTAATTCCTTCAATATTATTTATACTAATCTTATTCTCACATATGATATTCAATTGTTACCACTTATGTTTACCCTGAATAAAAATTTTAGCACACCCCTTATTATGTTTCCATTTCCCCAAGTTATAAATAAATTTGTTAAACATTATATGTTTAATATAATAGATTAAGTTCAAAATTTTGTCGGATACATTGAAGGCTTGTTTTGAATTAATTAGTTTCTTATATTGTGGTAAAAAATTCCATTTGATATGATATATAAGGTGTTTTTTTTAATATTTTCTTAACTCTATAAAAATAAAAACATAAAAGGTGCTTCAAATTTATGCGACTTGATATTTTTTAGTGATATTATAATTATTAATGGTTAAGATTGGTTTAATTTAGTTCATTTCAAATTTTGGTATATAAAGATGGTTTTTATTTGAAATAGATTCCAAGAGTATGGGTTTGGGGAATTATACTACTGAATAAGGTGGTGGAGTATATGAAATCAAAAAATATAAATATATATCACTCAAAATAATAATAATGGAAACTACCAAGACACAGAATCAACTAGAGTTATCATCCCACAAGACACCAAGTTTCCACCGCTAAGGCCTTAGAGACTAGATCCCAGACATGTAAACAAGAATAAAATTTAGAAACTAAAATCATTTAAATTTACAATTTATAATTAAAAATTACCAATATTTCATTAATCCCCATTATAATTTCTAGTTTAAAAATTTTAACTCATTATAAGTTAGCATGATTTATGATTTACATTACCAATTTCAATATTTTCATCCCATACTTCACAAAGGTTCATTACAACCATCCCATGTTTCCATTATTAAATAATTACCATTAACACACCCATACCTTGAGTTTATCATTGATACATTTACCAATCCATAATTCTGGGTACTCAATGAATCAACCTAAAGTACCACAAAAAAAAGTTTAATTTTTATTAATAGATCAAAACGACATTAAGAATTTGCAAAACATAACAAACAATATCTAGAAAACCATCCATATAAGAGAAGTCGTCAAGAAGTATCAAATTAGTAGGAAAATATCTCAACTCATTCTAACCACCTCATTTTCATTCCAAATACCATTGAATACAACACATTACATCTAGTCATCACTACCATAAACCGACCTATAGAACCCAAGAAAACTATCCCATTATTCATCAAATATCAACCATTATAGGTTTACAAAAAAATAGCAAGCCTCTACCATCCTAAAAAAAGCATCCAGTGTAACAAAATCACTTTCATCATGGTACACTCAAGGAGAAAATATGACCATACCTCCAGGGAATGAAATAATTTATTAAAAAAGAATTTTCTCACCCATCCCCAAACATGTATCTTTAGAGATGATCCTTTTCAATGCCATCTTTAATTACCTGGTTCATTATTTATAATTTTAAGCAATAAAGAACCTATAACCAATAACTTTAATTATCTAGAAATCAACCAAAGACATGTTTCAATAAAAAATTCAAGAAGGATATTAACTAAATTCACATTAATATTTAATTATTCCCTTCATCATTCTAGATTTACTTTGTTTTTAATATTTACTCCATATTAATCAAGCTAAACAAAACCACATAAATTCACAAGATCGCATCCAATTAAATATTGATTTTGGTTATTATATTCAATCATATTAATTAAACCATTTTGTCAAAGAATATAATGAATCATTGTAACGCCCCGACCCCAGTTACCCAGAGTCAGTGCATTATTACATAACATTGGCCTGATCACAAGAAAGATCAAGTCTCGAAAGACCTATTAGTTTAGTAGCCTTGGAATAACTAGATACATTCATAAATTTTACATTACAGCATAAAATGAAAACCACAAAAATATAGTCTCCATAGTCCACACTCTTATCCCCTCATATTATCCCTGCAGGTCATTCATAAAATACTTCTTCAGATCCTGGGAAAAGTAAAACATAGAAAGGGGTGAGCTCAAATGCCCAGTAAGGATAACAATATAGCGGAAACTTTCATAAATAGGAATAAACATTTAAGGCAATGTATATAAAAAACAAAAGCCTTTTAAACATTAACTTCCACATAATATGGCAAAAATAAATTTAAATAATTCCATTTACTTATTCACATGGATATTCTAATAATCGAATAATCACATGCAGTATCAATAGCGAATTTCATAATGATGGAATGCATAATGCCAGACTATCATAACCACATATCCAAGGCCTCGTGCCAAGACTACAAATAAGATTTTGTCAAGTCCCTGTGCCAAGACACTAGTTTGTCTCAAGAGACCTACTGATGCATCTAGGAGCTATAGCGGGCTCCACTTTTCACATATTAAGTCCATTGCATTCCACATATGAACAGGTTTAAACATAACATAAACATTCTCATTAAAACAAGCATATGAAATGTCAATACTTTCTCCATAAACCATGAATGATATAAAAATAACACATCCACAGTCAAACAAATCACAAAATCTTCAATACAATATGGAAGTTTTTATCATAATAAATCAACTTCAAATAAGCTTAAAATCTATCAAAGGATGTTGACATAAATGAAATCAAAACTATTTGAGAGAAATATCCCTTTTTTGAAATCATTTAAAAGTCACATAATTATAAAATAAAACAATTACTTTGAAAATTTTCTTATAAGCTTGTAAGGGAAGCTTCGAATATTTTATAACGGTGGAAAATAGTTGCACCCGCTGTATAAGTTAAAAAAACATTCTTACCTTAATTACGTCGAAAAGGTTAAAAAGGACCTTGTTTGAAAAACGACAGAAATATTCCTTTATAAACAACTTATAAAAGTCAACAAGAGTATAAATGAACATAACCCATATTCTGTTAAATAGTGAAAAATGTTTTGAAATACATTTTTAAGAAACATGGATGTGGATGATAAAGAGATCCTAGTAGATTATTACGTATAAACAACCTCAGATAATGAAGAGATTGAGAAATAAACCCTTACCTTGTACTTTTCCTTACTTGGGGGTAGGTTAACATCCTGTATAATGGCGAAATAATTGATATTAAATTATACAAGAATCATATACATTAATATGATATCATATATGATCTTTTAACACTACTTTGTTAATAATATCTTAATATTATTGTCGTTTTGGGTGTTAACTTACTCATTTTATTTTATATGTTTTTTATGTAAGACATGTTTGTTATGGATAGGTTTTATGTTATTTGTATCCAGAATTATATTAAGTCCTTAAACATTATTATTAATCTTTAAATGAGAATTAGACTTGAACGGATATGATGGAGAATGAATCTCATCACGTTCGTGGAGACGGTAGTCCGTAAGTACGCACGAGCGACAATATCATTATTTTGATATTAAAATATTATTTAATTTGATGGTATATCATATATAAAGAATAATTATAATGTTATATTTATTATTTACATTAATTACACATCATTATTATACCCATCAAAATAATAATGTTGTGAATAAAAATTAAACCACGATGTGGAGACAGTAAGTCGTACGTACGCACGTATGGTGACATGTCATTCCAAAAATAGATAGAATACTTAAATATGGTTGTAACATGATTATAATAAAATCAAAGTATATATAATATACTGGAGTTATTATTTTAGAATGGTAATAACAAATAAAGAATAAGTGGAAGAAGAAAGGAACTTGAAAAAGGGTGGCGAAATCATTACCTCTTCTTCGGGTTCTTCCTTTTGATTTGATCAAAAGGGCTCCTTAAGTTGGCTTTCTGACTAAATTAAGGTCTATAGGATGAAATGAGGGACTTTTAGAGAGTATTTGGGAAGGGTTTGGCCGAACCAAAAGGCTTTGAAGGTGTGGATTAATGAGAAGGGGAGTGCCCTTTTATAAGAGGGGTGAGGGGCTCCTTTGGAAAAGTTAGAAATATTATTTTATAATAAATTTATATTCGATTTATAATGGCTCCAAAGTGGATTATTTAATGGATAAGGTGGGTATAGGTCTAAAACCACTCAACCGATAGGATTTATAAAGGTTTGGGTTACTATATTAACCTTATCCTTAAGTATTAACTCTTAGTTAATTAGTTTCACTTTTACAATGTCTCTTTGTAGTTTTATATTATATGGTTAATAAACTTACTATATACATCCAAGAGACCCCCAAGTGGTCCCTATATGATACACCAATCATGATATAAGTCTCTTGGACGATCCTTTGATTTTTAGAAATTTAATATCAATTAATAATATAATATTTGTTTTAAAAACTCTTTTTTGACAATTTTGACACCATTCAATAATTTATTTTTGTAAAACTCATAACAGAATTATTACTTTGAAAAAAGTTAATTAAATCAATCCTGAAATGTCATATTATCCTATAAAATTGTTTGTATTTATAAAAAGTATCAAATTACATTTATTTGGGTATTTATAATATCAATTATTCTAATTGTTCATTAATTAGGTAATTACTGCATCACCATTGTGTCATAAATAAATTAAAGTATATAATGTCTAAAAATTATAAATAAAATACCATTATGTAGGAAATTGTTTTATCTTTCTAATTAATATTTATATTGGAAAATAGAACATATATAACCATATGTAAAAATTGTTTTTCTAAACGATATATGCTTATGTCATTTCTGTATTTAGTTTAACTTAATTAAAATAAAGTGTCCCTATCACCTACAAGTGGCTCAATGGGGTCCCAAAATCGACCCAAATATGACCATGGTCGGACATGTATCCACCAATAAGGTTAGGACACATTTTAGGGGAATTTAGTATTATTATAATATTATTTTGTAACCCTTATTTATCGGATTTACCCTTTAACCATGGTAAATAAAATATTTACCAAAGTAATTATTCAAAATGTCTAAAAATTAAAGTTACCTATTTACACAATTTGTAAATCATGATTCCAAATATGGAATCCATTTTTCCAAATTAAAAACACAGAAGTAGCAGAAATTAATTTAAAATTAATTCCCCCTGTCAAAACAAAAAGCGTGTTTTAAGATATAATAACAATCAAAAGATTGATAATTGTTTATGTCCGGTCTAATTATGAAATTATGTCCAATAACCAAAATTGTATTAAATGGTAAAAATATATTCTAAATATACATTAAAACCACTAAAATTCATAATTTATCACTATTAATTATTTTGATTAAAAAAGTTGTTTTTAATTAAAATTTAGTAATTTTCACTATTCATCAAAATATTAAATTTATCCGAAAAGTACCAAAGTTTCACCTTAGGATAAATTTGATACTACGAATCCAAAAATGAAGTCCATTTTGAAAAATAAAATTTCTAAAATTTTAAAAATTTGGTATTACTATTCATAACGGCTAGTTTGATTGGTGGTGGTGTGTGTTAGAACTCGATGTTGCGTACAACACACACTTTTGCATATTCAACGAGAAGCGTACCGTAGAAGCTTGGGGTGCTACATTCTCCCCTCCTTCAAATAATTTCGTCCTCGAAATTTCTAAAATACTACCGCATGAAAATACTTGGGTGGTTATTCATCATAAGTTTTTTCGGGTTCCCACGTTGCCTCTTCCATCTTATGGTTTCTCCACAAAACATTTTCCAGACGAGTCGTCCGGTTTCTCAGTACTTGTTCTCTAATATCAAGAATCTTGACAGGATTTTCGCAATAAGACAGATCGAGTTCCAGTTCTAATTCCTCATAGGTGAGTACATGCGTTAGGTCAGGCATGTATTTCCTCAACAGAGATACGTTGAACACATCGTGAACTTTGGAGAGACTTGGCAGCATTTCCAATCGGTAAGCTACAGCCCCAATTCGTTCTAGAATTTCGAAAGGTCCGATGTACCTGGTACTCAATTTACCTTTCTTACCAAAATTTATGACTCCCTTCCATGGAGATACCTTCAGTAAAACATGATCACCAACTTGAAATTCTAAATCCTTCCTTCGATTATAGGCATATCTCTTCTTCCTACTTTGAGCTTCTTTGATATGGTTTTGGATTACCTTCACCTTTTCCATCGTTTCCTCCACCAATTCTGGGCCTATAAGTTTTCTTTCACCAAAGTCATCCCAAAAGGTTGGTGTGCGACATCTCTTTCCGTATAATGCTTCATATGGTGCCATCTGAATACTCAAATGGAATCTATTGTTATAGGAAAATTCTACCAGAGGTAAATATTGATCCCACGTACCCTGAAAGTCAAGTGAGCGGGATATCAACAAGTCTTCCAAGGATTGAGTAGTTCGTTCTGATTGTCCATCTATTTGAGGGTGGTAGGCAGTGCTCAAATGAAGTGCAGTATCCAAGGCTTTCTGAATACTTTTCCAGAATCTTGAAGTAAAACGGGGATCACGATCATAAACAATCGATAGGGGTACTCCGTGAAGTCTCAAAACTTCACTAATATATAGTCTTGCTAGACGTTCCAGTGGTAGATCTTTTCTTATAGTAAGAAAATGTGCTGACTTGGTAAGATGATCAACAATAACCTATATTGCATCGTTCCTTCTAAGAGTCTTTGGTAGTCCCATGACAAAGTTCATCGTGATATTATCCCATTTCCACTAAGGTATGGGAAGAGGTTGCAATACTCCACCAGGTTGTTGCCTTCCTGCTATCACTTGTTGACAAACCATATATCTTGACACAAAATCAGCAATCCCCCTCTTCATATTGTCCCACCAAAAATGTTCCTTCAAATATATATACATTTTGTTGCTCCAAGGGTGTATAGAGAAATTGGAACTATGATCATCATCCAACAATTCCCTTTTTAGATCAGGTATATCGGGAACACAAATTCTCTTCCCGAATTTCAAAATTCCGTCTTCATACGCAAAGTCTCTCAATATCCCATCATTCACATCTTTAATCTTCTTTCGAAATTCTTTATCATCGGTCTGAGAACTCTTAATCCTTTCTAGTAAAGATGGTTTGGCAACCATTTGAAAAAGCATTGATGTTTCACCTTCCCTAGTTATTCACATGTCCATATTCACTAGATCCATGAAAATTGGATCCCTTTCAATTCTCATATTGTTCAAAACTCCATGATCTTTTCTTCTCAAAGCATCTTCCACCTTGTTTGTTTTCCCTGCGTGGTAGTGTATCGTACAATCATAGTCTTTGAGTAATTCAAGCCATCTCTTTTGCCTCATGTTGAATTCTTTTTCTGAGAAAATATACTTTAAACTCTTGTGATCAGTATAAATCTCACATGTTTCACCATAGAGGTAGTGCCTCCATATCTTCAAAGAAAAGATCATAGCTACTAACTCGAGAACATGAGTAGGATAGTTTTGTTCATGAATGTTCAACTGTCGTGATGCATAGGCAATAACCCTATCATTCTGCATAAGGACACAACCAAGAACTTTCTTCAATGCATCACTATAAATAACGAACCCATCATTCCCCGATGGTAGTGTCAATATAGGAGCATTGACTAATCTACTCTTCAGTTCTTCAAAACATTCTTCACACTCTTTCTTCCAAAAAAAATTAACCCCTTTACATGTGATCTTTGTTAATGGGTTAGCCAACCATGCAAAATTCTGGACAAAACGTCGATAATAACCTGCTAAACCAATAAAACTGCATACCTCAGTAATACTCGTCGGTGCAGGCCATTCTTGGATTGCCTTGGTCTTAGAAGTATCAACAGAAATTCTATCCTTAGAGACAATATGGCCACGAAAATAAATCTCCTGAAGCCAGAACTCGCACTTTCTAAACTTCTCATTTAATTCATGTCTTCTAAGAGTCTTCAATATAATGCGCAAGTGATTTTCATGATCTTTTGAACTTTTTGAGTATACCAAGATATCATCAATAAATACCAACAAAAATTAATCAAGATATTCCTTGAAAATTCTATTCATCAGATCCATGAATACAGAGGGTGCATTAGTAAATCCAAAAGGCATTACTGTAAACTCGTAATGCCCATACCTGGTTCGAAATTCTGTCTTCGGAATGTCTTCCTTCATCACACACAACTCATGGTATCCAGATCGAAGGTCAATCTTTGAAAATTATTGAGCTCCATGCAGTTGGTAAAAAAAATCATCAATGAAAGGTAGGGGATACTTGTTCTTTATTGTTATAGCATTGATCTCTCTGTAGTCGATACATAACCTCATAGATCCATCTTTCTTTTTAACAAAAAGAACAGGGGCTCCCCATGGAGAAACACTAGGGAGAATAAATCCCTTATTACTCAATTCCTCTTGTTGATTCTTTAGTTCAACTAATTATACAGTGGCCATTCTATAAGGGGTCTTCGATATAGGCCTTTATCCAGGAATTAAATCAATGGAAAACTCAACTTCTCGTTCTGGAGGATGTCCAGGTAAATCTTCTGGAAACACATCTACATATTCATTCACAACAGGTACATCCTCTATTTGAACATTCATTTCCTCACCCATAGTCATTTCATTCTCTTCCTCCCCAATAATTGAATTTAGTTGAGCTTCTGGGGGTGGATCTATATAAGAATTAGGTGGGGACAATTCTACTCTAAAGACAATGTGTTCCTTATCATCATCATAAAGAATCGCAACCTCTTTCTTCTTACAATAAATCTTCGCATCATGGTCCGAAAGTCAATCCATACCGAGGATTATATCAAATTCAATCATATGCATGACGATGAGATCAGTAGATAAACAACATGTATGTGCCTTAATGGGGATTGATTCACAAAACATTGTTGCGATGATACTTCCCTTAGGAGTTTTAACTGACAACTCCCTTGTTAAATCAAATTGTAAATATCTAATTTTCTTAGCAAACTGGGAAGATATAAAACAATGCGATGATCCAGAATCAAATAATGCATTTCCTAAACTTGAGGAAACCATTAAATTACCTGCCACCACGGCTTTTGGAGCTTCTACCTCAGCAGTAGTGATAGCATAAGATTTTCCTTGATCCCTAGGCCTTTTCTGAGGTAAGTTCCCCTGACGCTTAGGAAATTCATTTTCATAATGTCCCATCTCCATGCAATTGTAGCATTGGACATCGGTAGCTTCCTTCTTCCCCTTGCAATCACGTGCTTGGTGGCCTTTTTCACCACACTAGTAACAGACTCCTGTTCCTTTTATACAAGGACCGGGGTGTTTCTTCCCACATTTACTACAGGATAGATATTCAACCTTTCCATTCTTCCTTTTATTTCCATTCCCAGATTGATCTGTAGATCTCTTCTTCTCTTGCTTTGCTTTAAAGTCATATGACTTAGCGAATTCTTTCTCTGTCTTGATAGCACATGAGACAATGTCTTCGTATGATGAGAAGGATTGTTAGACTAATGCTCGGCAGAGAAATAGTTTTAACCCATCAAAGAAATGATCAATATTACTTCTTGGGTTACGAATATAATCTCTAGCTTTTCTTGCTAACCATGTAAAGTTAGCCTCATACTTTGCGACATTCTCATCCTCCTTTTGCCTCAGACTCAAAAATTGTCTTTCCATATCTGCTCGATGGTCAGGAGGAAAGTATTTTTCTAAAAATAGATCTTTGAACTCCACACATTCCATATTTGATACTCCATCATCTTCCTTCGTGTTTTGAATCAATGACCACAATTGATCAGCATCTCCAGTGAGGCGGTAAACTGTCATGATAACTTTTTCCCATTCACTACTCCCCAAAGCCCGAAATATTTTCCCTCAAGAATTTATCCATTTCTCAGATACTAATGAATTTGTACTCCCATTTAACATTGGTGGTTGTTGCTTCATGAAGCGATCTAACATTGATCCTCCACGCTGCGGATCAGGGTGCTCCATACGGGTAAGGTTATTATTCATAACCTGAGTGTGTTGTCCCAGTATGGTGATTATCTGATCGGCACCAGTTGCATCACCAGCTCCACTATAATTATCTTGAGCAGGAGGGAAATCCCTACATGGAGTGCGTTCATTGATACAGTTTCCATTTCTTCCACTAGGATCCATTTCTAAACAAAGTCATAAACTAGATCATTTTATGAATCAAAATACATAATTTCATACTTATAAAACACTTAACATAAATTGAACTATTTATGGATATAATCCAATAATCATAAAAATGTTGTCTTTGAAGAAGTATATACTCATAAACCCTTCATAATTATTTGTAAAGAAAATGATATTTATCCTAAGCATATCCCCCAGGAGTGTCGTAACCAAGAGTGTAGTAAGGCCCGTTGTCGTGCAACAGTTCCCATTCGAGTCCAGCTCAAAGAGGTGTTTTCGGGTTTTACCCCTAGGTACATCTGTGGCAAAGTCGCCTCTACCTGCTCGTATCCAGACAGGGATGTATTGCTCGGAAAACTCACAAAATCTCTACAATACCAAAATTCTAGGAAGTTCTTCTATACTAATCCTCAAATTCCATCTTAGGTCTATGTGCTCTAATCAGAGTTTATCTAAATCTAGCTTCCATGGTTCGTACTAAACTTCCTCTGATACCAACTGTAACACCCCGACCCCAGTTACCCAGATTCAGTGGATTATTACATAACATTGTCATGATCAAAAGAAAGATCAAGTCTCGAAAGACCGATTAGTTTAGTAGCCTTGGAATAACTAGATACAGTCATAAAGTTTACCTTACATCATAAAATGAAAACTACAACAATATAGTCTCCATAGTCCACACTCTTATCCCCTCATACTGTCCATGTAGGTCATTCATAAAATACTTCTTCACATCCTTGGAAAAATAAAACATAGAAAGTGGTGAGCTCAAATGCCCAGTAAGGATAACAATATAGCGGAAACTTTCATAAATAGGAATAAACATTTAAGGCAATGTATAATGAAAACAAAATCCGTTTAAACATAAACTTCAACATAATATAGCAGAAATAAAATTAAATAATTCCATTTACTTATTCCCATGGATATTCTACTAATCGAATAATCACATGCAATATCAATAACCACTTTCATAATGATGGAATGCATAATGCCAGACTATCATAACCACATAGCCAAGGGATCGTTCCAAGAATACAAATAATATTTTTTCAAGGCCTTGTCCCAAGACACTATTTTGTCTCATGAGACCTACTGATGCATCGTGGAGCTTTAGTGGGCTCCACCCGTCACATATTAAGTCCAATGCCTTCCACATATGAACAGGTTTAAACATAACATAAACATTCGTATTAAAACTAGCATACGAAATGTCAATACGTTCTCCATAAACCATGAATGGTATAAAAATAACACATCCACAGTCAAACAAATCACAAAATATTCAATACAGAATGGATGTTTGAATCATAATAAATCAACATCAAATAAGCTTAAAATCCATCAAAGGATGTTGACATAGATGAAATCAAAACAATTTGAGAGAAGTATCCCTTTTTTGAAATCATTTTAAAGTCACATAATTATAAAATAAAAAGTTTACTTTGAATATTTTATTATAAGCTTGTAAGGGAAGCTTCAAAGATTTTATAACGGTGGAAAATAGCTGCACCCGCTGTATAAGTTAAAAAAACATTCTTACCATAATTCTGTCGAAAAGGTTAAAAAGGACCTTGTTTGGAAAACGACAGAAATATTCCTTTATAAACCACTTATAAAAGTCAATAAGGGTATAAATGACTTTAACCCATATTCTAGTGAATAGTAAAAAATGTTTTGAAATGCATTTTTAAGAAACGTGGATGTGGATGATAAAGAGATCCCAATAGATTATTATGTATAAACAGCCTCGGATAATGAAGAGATTGGGAAATAAACCCTTACCTTGTACTTTTCTTTGGTTGGGGGTTGTTAACCTACTGTATAATGGTGAAATAATTGTTATTAAATTTTAAAAAAATCATATACATTAATATGATATCATATATCATCTTTTAACATTGCTTTGTTAATAATATCTTAATATTATTGTCGTTTCGGGTGTTAACTTACTCATTTTCTTTTATATGTTTTGTTATGTAAGACATGTTTGTTATGGATAGTTTGTATCTTATTCATATCCAGAATGACACTAAGTCCATAAACATTATTATTAATCTTAAAATGATAATTAGACTTGAATGGATACGATGGAGAATGAATCTCATCGAGTTCGTGGAGACGGTAGTCCGTACGTACGCACGAGCGACAATATCATTCTTTTGATATTATAATATTATTTAATTGGATGAAATATCATATATACAGAATCATTATCATGTTATATTTATTATTTATATGAATTACACATCATTATTATACCCATCCAAATAATAATGTTTTGAATAACAATTACACCACGACGTGGAGACGGTAAGCCATATGTACGCACGTATGGTGACATGTCATTCAACGTATGGATAGAATACTGAAATATGGTTGTACCATGTTTATAATAACATCAAATTATATATAATAAACTTGAGTTATTATTTTATAATGGTAATAACAAAGAAATAAGACGTGGAAGAAGAAAGAAACTTGAAAAAGGGTGGTGAAATCATTACCTCTTCTCCGGGTTCTTCCTTTTGATTTGATCAAAAGGGCTCCATAGGTTGGATCTCTGAATAAAGTAAGGACTCTAAGATGAATTGAAGGAATTTGAGAGAGTATTTGGGCAGGGTTTTTCCAAACCAAAATTCTTTGAAGGTGTGAATTAATGAGAAGGGGGAGTGCCCTTTTATAAGAGGGGTGAGGGGCACCTTTGGAAAAGCTAGAAATATTATTTTATAATAAATTCATATTCGGTTTCTAATGGATCCAAAGTGAAATATTTAAAGGTTAAGGTCAGGATAGGTTGAAAACCACTCAACCAATAGGATTTAAATAGGTTTGGGTTACTATATTAACCTTATCTATAAGTATTATCTTTTAGTTAATTAGTTTCACTTTTACAATGTCTCTTTGTATTTTTATATTATATGGTTAAAAAACATACTATATACATCCAAGCTACCCCCAAATTGTCCATTAATGATAAACCTATAAGGATATAAGTCTCTTGGATGATACTTAGAGTTTTAGGAATTTAATATCAATTAATAATATAATATTTTTTTAAAAAACTCTTTTATGTCAATTTTGACACTATTCAATAATTGATTTTTGTATAACTTATAACAGAATGATTACTTCGAAAAAAGTTAATTAAATAAATCCTAACATGTCATATTATCATAGAAAATTATTTTTATTTATAAAAAGTCTCAAATTATATTTATTTGGGTATTTATAATATCAATTATTCAAATTTTTCTTTAATTAGGTAATTACTGCATCTCCATTGTGTCATAAATAAATTAAATTATATAATGTCTAAAAATTATAAATAAAATACAATTATGTAGTAAATAGTTTCATCTTTCTAATGAATATTTATAGTGGAAAATACAACATATATAACCCTATATAAAAATTGTTTTTATAAAAGACATATGCTTATATCATTTTTGTATTTATTTTAACTTAATTAAAATAAAGTGTCCCTATCCCCTAAAAGTGGCTCCATGGGGTACCAAAATCGACCCAAAGATGGCCTTGGTCAGACATTTATCCACCAATAAGTTTAGGACACGTTTTAGGGTAATTTATTAGTATTATAATATCATTCTTTTAACCCTTATTTACCGGATTTACCCTTTTACCATGGTAAATAAAATATTTACCGAAGTAATTATTTAAAATGTCTAAAAATAAAAGTTACCTATTTAAACAATTTGTACATCCTGATTCCAAATATGGAATCCATTTTTCCAAATTTGAAACACATAAGTGGCAGAAATTAATTTAAAATTACTTCCCGCTGTCAAAACAAAAAGCGTGTTTTTAAGATATAATAACTATCAAAAAATTGATACTTGTTTATGTCCGGTTTAATTGTGAAATCATGTCCAAGTACCAACATTGTATTAAATGGTAAAAATATATTCTAAATATACTTTAAAACCACTCAAATTAAAAATTTATCACTATTAATTATTTTGATTAAAAAAGTTATTTTTAATTAAAATTGAGTAATTATCACTATTCATCAAAATATTAAAGTTATCAGAAAGTACCAAAATTTAACCATAGGATAAATTCGATACTCTGAATCCAAAAATGAAGTCCATATTTAGAGATAAAATTTATAAACTTCTAAAAAGTATGTATTACTATTCATAACGGCTAGTTTGATATGTTGTGGTGTGTGTTAGAACTCGATGTTGCGTACAACACACACTATTGCATTATTCAAAGAGAAGCATACCATAGAATCTTGGGGTGCTACATTCTCCCCTCATTAAAATAATTTCGTCCTCTAAATTTCTATAATACTATCGCATGAAAAGACTCGGGTGGTTCTTCATCATAAGTTCCTCGAGTTCCCATGTTGCCTCTTCCATCTTATGGTTTCTTCACAAGACTTTTATCAGACGAGTCGTCCAGTTTCTAAGTACTTGTTCTCTCATATCAAGAATCTTGATGGTATTTTCGCAATAAGACAGATTGGGTTCCAGTTCTAATTCCTCATAGGTGGTTACATGCGTCGGTTCAGGAATGTATTTCCTCAACAGAGATATGTGGAACACATCGTGAACTTTGGAGAGACTTGGTGGCATTTCTAATCGGTAAGCTACAACCCCAATTCGTTCTAGAATTTCGGAAGGTCCAATGTACCTGGGAATAAGTTTACCTTTCTTACCAAAACGTATGACTCCCTTCCATGGAGATTCCTTCAGGAAAACATGATCACTGAATTGAAATTCCAAATCCTTCCTTCGATTATCGGCATAGCTCTTCTGCCCACCTTGAGCTGCTTTGATATGGTTTTGGATTACCTTCACCTTTTCCATTGTTTCATCCACCAGTTCTGGACCTACAAGTTTTCTTTCACCAACGTCATCCAAACAGGTTGGTGGGCGACATCTCTATCCATATAATGCTTCATATGGTTCCATCTGAATACTCGAATGGAAGCTATTGTTATAGGAAAATTTTACGAGAGGTAAATATTGATCCCACATACCCTGAAAGTCAATTGAGTAGGATCTCAACATGTCTTCCAAGGTTTGAATAGTTCGTTTTGATTTTCCATCTATTTGAGGGTGGTAGGCAGTGCTAAAATGAAGTTTACTATCCAATGATTTTTGAAGACTTTTACAAAATCTTGAAGTAAAACAGGGATCACGATCAGAAACAATCGATAGGGGTACTCCATAAAGTCTCACAACTTCATCAATATATAGTCTTGCTAGACGTTCTAGTGGTATATCTTCTCCTATAGAAAGAAAATGTGCTGACATGGTAAGACGATCAACAATAACCGAGATTGCAGCGTTCCTTCTAAGAGTCTTTGGTAGTCCCATGGCAAAGTCCATCGTGATATTATCCCATTTCCACTCAGGTATGGGAAGAGGTTGCAATACTCCACCAGGCTGTTTCCTTCCAGCTTTCACTTGTTGACAAACCCTACATCTTGAAAAAAAATCGGAAATCTCCCTCTTCATGTTGTCCCACAAATAATGTTCCTTCAAATCTCTATACATTTTGGTGCTCCCAGGGTGTACAGAGAAATTGGAACTATGAGAATCATCCAGTAATTCCCTTTTTAGATCAGGTATATCGGGAACACAATGTCTCTTCCAGAATTTCAAAATTCCTTCTACATACGCAATGTCTCTTAATCTCCCATCATTCAAAGCTTTAATATTCTTTCGAAATTCTTCATCATCAATCTGAGAACTATTAATCCTTTCACGTAATGATGGTTTGGAAAACATTTGAAAAATAATTGATGTTTCACCTTCCCTGGTTATTCCCATGTCCATCTTCACTAGATACATGAAAATTGGATCCCTTTCAATTCTCATATTGTTCAAAACTCCATGATCTTTTCTACTCAAAGCATCTGCCACCTTGTTTGCTTTCCCCGGGTGGTAGTGTATCGTATAATAATAGTCTTTGAGTAATTCAATCCATCTCCTTTGCCTCATGTTGAGTTATTTTTGTGAGAAAATATACTTAAAACTCTTGTGATCAGTATAAATCTCACATTTTTCACCATAGAGGTAGTGCCTCCATATCTTCTAAGCAAAGATCGCAGCTGCAAACTTGAGATCATGAGTATGATAGTTTTGTTCATTAATTTTCAACTGTCGTGATGCATAGGCGATAACCCTATCATTCTTCATAAGGACACAACCAAGTCCTTTCTTTGATGCATCACTGTAAATAACGAACCCATCATTCCCCGATGGTAGTGTCAATATAGGAACATTGACTAATATTCTCTTCAGTTCTTCGAAACATTCTTCACACTCTTTTGTCCAAACAATTTTAACCCCTTTACATGTGAGATTTGTTAATGGGTTATCCAACCGCGCAAAATTCTGGACGAAACGTCGATAATAACCTGCTAAACCAATAAAACTACGTACCTCAATTATACTCGTCGGTGCAAGCCATTCTTGGATTGCCTTGGTCTTAGAAGAATCAACGGAAATTCCATCCTTAGAGACAATATGGCCAATAAAAGAAATCTCCAGAAGCCAGAATTCGCACTTGCTAAACTTCCCATTTAATTCATGTCTTCTAAGAGTCTTCAATATAATGCGCAAGTGATTTTCATGATCTTTGTAACTTTTTGATTATACCAAGACATCATCAATAAATACCACCAAAAATTCATCGAGATATTCCTTAAAAACTCTATTCATCAGATCCATGAATGCAGAGGGTGCATTAGTCAATCCAAAATTCATTACTATAAACTCGTAATGCCCGTACCTGGTTCAAAACGTTGTCTTCGGAATGTCTTCCTTCATCACACACAACTGATGGTATCCAGATTGAAGATCAATCATTGAAAATTATTGATCTCCATGCAATTGGTCAAATAAATCATCAATGTGAGGTAGGGGATACTTGTTCTTTATTGTTATAGTATTGATCTCCCTGTAGTTGATACAGAACCTCATAGATCCATCTTTCTTTTTAACAAAAAGAACAGGGTCTCCCCATGGAGAAACACTAGGGTGAATAAATCCTTTATTACTCAATTCATCTAGTTGTTTCTTTAGTTTAACTAATTCTACAGTGTCCATTCTATAAGGGGTCTTCGATATTGGCCTTGATCCAGGAAATAAATCAATGGAAAACTCAACTTCTCATTCTGGAGGATGTCCAGGTAAATCTTCTGGAAACACATCAACATATTCTTTCAAAACAGGTACATCCTCTATTTTAACATTCCTTTCCTCACCCATAGTCATTTCATTCTCTTCTTCCCCAATAATTGAATTTAGTTGAGCTATTGGGGGTGGATCTATATAAGAATTAGGTGGTGACGATTCTGCTCTAAAGATAATGTGTTCCTTATCATCATCATCAAGAATCGCAACCTCTTTCTTCTTACAATAAATCTTCACATCATAGTATGAAAGCCAATCCATACCGAGATTTATATCAAATTCAAACATAGGAATGACGATGAGATCATCAGATAAAGAACATTTATATGCCTTAATGGGGACTGATCACAAAACTTTGTTGCAATGATACTTCCCTTAGGATTTTTAAGTGACAACTCCCTTGTTAAATAAAATTGGAAATATCTAATTTTCTTATCAAACTGGGAAGATATGAAACAATGCGATGATCCAGAATCAAATAATGCATTTCCTAAACTTGAGGAAACCATTAAATTACCTGCCATCATGTCTTTTGGAGCTTCTACCTCAGCAGTAGTGATAGCATAAGCTTGGCCTTGATCCCTTGGCCGTTTTTGAGGTAAGTTTCCCTGACGCTTAGGAAATTCATTTGCATAATGTCCCATCTCCCTGCAATTGTAGCATTGGACATCGGTAGCTTCCTTCTTCCCCTTGCAATCACGAGCTTGGCGGCCTTTTTCACCACACTTGTAACAGACTCTCGTTCCTTTTATGCAAGTACCGTGGTGTTTCTTCCCACATTTACTGTAGGATGGATATTCAACTTTTCCCTTCTTCCCTTTATTTTCTATTCCCAGATTGATCAGAATATCTCTTCTTCTCTTGATTTGCTTTAAAGTCATATGACTTAGAGAATTCTTTCTCTGTCTTGATAGCACATGAGACAATGTCCTCGTACGACGGGAAGGGTTGTGAGACTAATGATCGACGGAGAAATGGTTTTAACCCATCAATGAAACGATCAATCTTACTTCTTGGGTTATGTATATAATCTCTAGCATGCCTTTCTAACCTTGTAATGTTAGCCTCATACTTTGCGACATTCTCATCCTCCTTTTGTCTCAGACTCAGAAATTGTCTTTCCATATCTGCTCGATGGTCACGAGGAAAGTATTTTTCTAAAAACAGATCTTTGAACTCCCTCCATTCCATAATTGATACTTCATCATCTTCCTTCGTGTTTTGAATCAATGACCACAATTGATCAGCATCTCCAGTGAGGCGGTAAACTGTCATGATAACTTTTTCCCTTCCACTACTCCCCGAAGCCTGAAATATTTTCTCTAGGGAATTTATCCATTGCTCATCTACTAAAGGATTTTTACTCCCATTTAACATTGGTGGTCGTTGCCTCATGAAGCGATATAAAATTGATCCTCCACTCTGTGGATCAGGGTGCTCCATACGGGTAAGGTTATTATTCATAACCTGAGTGAGTTGTCCCAGTATGGTGATTAGCTGATCGGCACCAGTTGCATCACCAGCTCCACTATAATTATCTTGAGCAGGAGGGAAATCCCTACATGGAGTGCTTGCATTGATACGGTTTCCATTTCTTCCAATAGGCTCCATTTCTAAACAAAGGCATAAACTAGATCAGTTTATGAATCAAAATACATAATTTTATATTTATAAAACACTTAACATAAATTGAACTATTTATGGATATAATCCATAATAATAAAAGTGTATCCTTCGAGGAAGTATATACTCATAAACCCTTCATAATGATTTGTAAGTAAAATGAGATTTATCCTAAGCATATCCCCCGGGAGTGTCGTAACCAAGAGTGCAGCAAGGCCCGTTGTCGTGCACCAGTTCCCATTTGAGTCTAGCTCAAAGCGGTGTTTTTGGGTTTTACCCCTAGGTACATCTGTGCCAGAGCTGCCTCTACCTGCTCGTATCCAGACATGGATGTATTGATCGGAAAACTCAAAAAATCTATACAATACCAAAATTCTACGAAGTTCTCCTATACTAATCCTCAAAGTCCATCTTAGGTCTATGTGCTCTAATCAGAGTTTATCTAAATCTAGCTTCCAAGGTTTGTAGTAAACTTCCTCTGATACTAATTGTAACGCCCCGACCTAGTTACCCAGAGTCGGTGCATTATTACATAACATTGGAATGATGACAAGAAAGATCAAGTCTCGAAATACCGATTAGTTTAGTAGCCTTGGAATAACTAGATACATTCATAAAGTTTACATTACATCATAAAATGAAAACTACAACAATATAGTCTCCATAGTCCACACTCTTATCCCCTCATACTATCCCTGCAGGTCATTCATAAAATACTTCTTCACATCCTGGGAAAAATAAAACATAGAAAGGGGTGAGCTCAAATGCCCAGTAAGGATAACAATATAACGGAAACATTCATAAAAAGGAATAAACATTTAAGGCAATGTATAACTAAAACAAAAGCCTTTTAAACTTGAAATTCAACATAATATGGCAGAAATAAAATAAAATAATTTCATTTACTTATTCACATGGATATTCTACTAATTGAATAATCACATGGAATATCAATAACCACTTTCATAATGATGGAATGCATAATGCCAGACTATCATAACCACATAGCCAAGGCCTCGTTCCAATACTACAAATAAGATTTTGTCAAGGCCTTGTGCCAAGATATTAGTTTGTCTCATGAGACCTACCGATGCATCGAGGAGCTATAGCGGGCTCCACCCATCACATATTAAGTCCAATGAATTCCTCATATGAACAGGTTTAAACATAACATAAACATTCATATTAAAACTAGCATACGAAATGCCAATACTTTCTCTATAAACCATGAATGGTATAAAAATAACACATCCACAGTCAAACAAATCACAAAATCTTCAATACAATATGGAAGTTTGTATCATAATAAATCAACATCAAATAATCTTAAACTCCATCAAAGGATGTTGACATAGATGAAATCAAAACTATTTGAGAGAACTATCCCTTTTTTGAAATCATTTAAAAGTCACATAATTATAAAATAAAACATTTAATTTGAAAATTTTCTTATAATCTTGTAAGTGAAGCATCGAAGATTTTATAACGGCTGACAACAGCCGCACCCTCTGTATAAGTTAAAAAACATTCTTACCTTAATTCTGTTGAAAAGGTTTAAAAGGACCTTTTTTGGAAAACGACAGAAAGATTCCTTTATAAACAACTTATAAAAGTCAAAAAGGGTATAAATTACTTTAACCCATCTTCTAGTAAATATTAAAAAATGTTTTGAAATACATTTTTAAGAAACATGGATGTGGATGATAAATAGATCCTAGTAGATTATTACGTATAAACAACCTCGGATAATGAAGAGATTGTGAAATAAACCCTTAACTTGTACTTTTACTTGGTTGGGGGTAGGTTAAACTCATTTATAATGGTGAAATAATTGTTATTAAATTATAAAATAATCATATACATTAATATTATATCATATATGATCTTTTAACATTGATTTGTTAATAATATCTTAATATTATTGTCGTTTCGGGTGTTAACTTACTCATTTTCTTTTATATGTTTTGTTATGTAAGACATGTTTGTTATGGATAGGTTGTATCTTATTCATATCCAGAATTATATTAAGTCCTTAAACATTATTATTAATCTTCAACTGAGAATTATAATTGAATGGATATGATGTATGATGAATCTCATCGCGTTCGTGGAGATGGTAGTCCGTACGTACGCACAAGCGACAATATCATTCTTTTGATATTAAAATAATATTTAATTGGATGGTATATTATATATAAAGAATCATTATCATGTTATATTTATTATTTACATGAATTAGACATCATTATTATACCCATCCAAATAATAATGTTTTGAATAACAATTACAACACGACGTGGAGACGGTAAGCTGTACGTATGCACGTATTGTGACATGTCATTAAAAGGATGGATAGAATACTGAAATATGGTTGTACCATGTTTATAAAAACATAACTTTATATATAATATACTGGAGTTATTATTTTATAATGGTAATTACAAATAAAGAAGAAGTGGAAGAATAAAGGAACTTGAAAAAGGGTGGTGAAATCATTAGCTCTTCATCGGGTTCTTCCTTATGATTTGATCAAAAGGGCTCCTTAGGTTGGCTTTCTGACTAAATGAAGGCCTCTAGGATGAAGTGACGGAAGTTTTTATAGTATTTGGTAAGGGTTTGGCTGAAACAAAAGGCTTTGAAGGTGTGAATTAATGAGAAGAGGGAGTGCCCTTTTATAAGAGGGGTGAGGGGCACATTTGGAAAAGCAAGAAATATTATTTTATAATAAATTCATATTCGGTATCTAAGGGCTCCAAAGTGGATTATTTAAATTTTAATGTGGAGATAGGTCGAAAACCACTAAAAAAATAGGATTTATACAGTTTTGGGTTACTATATTACCTTATCTTTAAGTATTAACTCTTAGTTAATTAGTTTCACTTTTACAATGTCTCTTTCTATTTTTATATTATATGGTTAATAAACGTACTATATATATCCAAAAGACCTACAAGTGGTCCATTAATGATACACCTATCATGATATAAGTCTCTTGTCTAAACCTTATATTTTTAGTAATTTAATATCAATTAATAATATAATATTTTTTTTAAAACTCTTTTATGTCAATTTTGACACTATTCAATAATTGATTTTTGTAAAAATCATAACAGCAAGATTACTTCACATAAAGTGAATTAAATCAATCCTAACAGGTCAGGTTATCCTAGAAAATTATTGGTATTTATAAAAAGTCTCAATTTACAATTATTTGGGTATTTATAATATCAATTATTCTTATTTTTCATTAATTAGGTAATTACTACATCACCATTGTGTCTTAACTTAATTAAATTATATAATGTCTAAAAATTATAAATAAAATAAAATTATGTAAAAAATCTTTTTAGATTTCTAATAAATATTTATAGTCTAAAATCCAACATATATAACCCTATGTAAAAATTGTTTTTCTAAAAGATATATGCTTATGTCCTTTTTGTATTTATTTTAACTTAATTAAAATGAAGTGTCCCTATCACCTTCAAGTGGCTCCATGGGGTCCCAAAATCGACCCAAAGATGCCCATGGTCGGACATGTATCCACAAATAATGTTAGGAGACGTTTTTGGGTAATTTAGTTTTTTTTATAATATTATTTTTTAACCCTTATTTACAGGATTTACACTTTAACCATGGTAAATAAAATATTTACCGAAGTAATTATTTAAAATGTCTAAAAATAAAAGTTAACTATTTACACAATTTGGAAATCCTGATTCCAAATATGGAATCCATTTTTCCAAATTAAAAACACAAAAGTGGCAGAAATTAATTTAAAATTAATTCCCGCTGTCAAAACAAAAAGCCTGTTTTTAAGATATAATAACTATCAAAAGATTGATACTTTTTTATATCCGGTTTAATTGTGAAATTATGTCCAATGACCAACATTGTATTAAATGGTAAAAATATATTCTAAATATACTTCAAAACCACTCAAACTTATAATTTATCACTATTAATTATTTTGATTAAAAAAGTTTTTTTAACTAAAATTAATAATTTTCACTATTCATCAAAATATTAAAGTTATCCGAAAAGTACCAAAATTTCACATTAGGCTAAATTTGATACTCCGAAACTAAAAATGAATTCCATTTTGAGAGATAAAATTTCTAAAATTTTAAAAAGTATGTATTACTATTCATAACGGCTAGTTTGATTGGTTGTGGTGTGTGTTAGAACTTGATGTTGTTTACAACACACACTATTGTATTATTCAAAGATAAGTGTACCATAGAATCTTGGGGTGATACAATGATAATTTCACATTGACTTATAATATGGATAAGTAACGAATCACCTACCTCAATTAGCAGTTCAATATACCCCGGGAAAGAGTAGATGAAAAATGATCAAACACTACCAATCTCAAAGGAAACCACCATAAAAATTATCCATATAGAACCACCATTAATCCATGATAGTTTCTAAACCCAAAAAAAATGTTAAATTTTCCACAATAAAACTCTACAAAAAATATAACAAAGATGGAAAATAGAAGTGGATAAGAGAGGGTAACCTGATCTATAAGACTTAAATCTGATGATATAATGTATTTAGACACTCAATGGAAGTCGATGTAAGGTTGTGACAGGGATAGGGGTATGTAAGGTTTTTAAATGAGAAATTAAAAATAAAACAAATGAATCCTTGGACCCTTATTTATAGAATAAGCTGGAATGGACTCCACCATGCTATAGACAATCTAATTACGACTATGGTGCCTTCAGTCAAAGAGATCTTCTATTTCCATGATGTTTAAAATGGTTTGAAATCATTAATATTTTATTCATTTTAAATATCTTTTGACCACCACCATTCCATGCACCAGAACATGGTTAAAGGAGTTTCAGACTCCCAAAATTCCACCATGGCCTCCAGAATGACATAAAAATAAATACTTAGTTGTTTTGAACTACTGCACCAAGGGATTCAGGATGGTGAGCTTCAGATCAGTAGTTTACATTACCCTAAAAATATCCCAAGAAATACTTGACCAAGGATTTCAATGGCTATAAAAATGGAATATTGATCTTCCTATTTCCATCAAGGATAAATATCGAGTCACTATGATTAGAAACAAGGTCATTTTAAGGGTCCTATTTCTTACTAGGAACCCACCCTCCCCCCAAAACATCCAATGAAACTAAACCCACCATTATGGGAAGGCATTATTCCCAATTTGACATAGAAGAAAAACCTTAGAAAAAAAAGATAAAATATGGCCTCCCTGGAAGTTCCACTCATCGTGGTGCATCAAGAACCACACATAAACTCCAAAACACCTAGGCCTCAAAACAGACAACTCAACCCAGTCTTCTCTCCAGAAAAGTCGCCTAATTTCTCACCATGTCCAACACCACACCCACTTACATGGCATGATGACCGTAAATATGAAAAAAAAAACCGATTTTACATCTTCAATAATACCATATAACTCCCTCTCAACACCTCTAATACCTATAAAATCACAAATTAAGGGGTTTATAAAAATAGTCCCTTACATAAAATACCTCTCAATCAATTATCATTTTAAATAATTAAAAACAAAATTGGGAAGGAAATAAAGGTGAAGAAAACAACAACGAACAGAGATACCTCTCTGGAATTTTAGTAAATAGAACAACGCCAACACAACATTGGGAAAAGTAACATAAAAAAATTAATAGCCATCTTATAAATAAAGAAAATGTCAAAATAAGGATATAAACAGATATCAAACACCAAAAAACATAGGATATTGATATCACATTTCAGACACTTGGTTATAATTTATCTCATATATTCCACTATGTCACAAGATGACATGAACCAAGGGAGTGAAAATATCATGTAGTACCTTCTCATATTAGTTATACATCTCATCAGTTCAATCCTAGGAGGTCAAAATATTTACAATAGCAACCTCACCCTAATTAGTGGCATCAAAATCCTCATATAGTTAACAACTAAGCTACAAAAAATTAAATACATCGTTAATCTAACTCGTCTACATGGGTAGTGTTAATTGATATACAACAGTTGCAACATACACCAACACATTGAATGGTCCAAACAATAAGGGAGAAATCTTAATCCCATGTCCAAAACATAAATTCCCATGATGAGGAGATACCTTTAAAAAACACATTATATATAACATTAAACTAGAGAATACTCATCTTATGATCATTATTGGAAATATAATGATCCTATATTGCCGTAATTTTCTCACAGATCACTGATACCTTCTTTGTCACACTCTTCACTAATTCTGATCAATGAAAAGGTCAATCTCTGAACTCCATCCAAAAAAATAGAGATAAGAAATGGTATACATATAATTCTTCAAATAGAGACTTAAAAATAGTAGGGTGAAAACTATTATTCTTTGAAATTTACCCCAATCATAGGTTCCTCACCTACAAACCTCTAAAATCCATAATATGTACTTAAAAATTTGGATAATTTACTTTTTCTAATCATTTTTCTATGGACTAAAAGAATATTTAAGGAATAATTAATATCCAAAAGCATTCTGGAGACATATAGAAAACATGGAGTTCAAATTAGTATCATAATCAAAGATGACCATATTTGGAACCCCAAGAATCCTCACCACCACCTCCAAATACTTCATCCACAAAACCGCAAATGAGTTTTACTTATTAATCATTGTAAAGTGATCCAACTTCATTATGTGGTCCATGATCACACATATTTCATCATAGCCAGCCTAATATAAAGTATACCAAGTGAATAAGTCCATTTAAATTTCCTCCCACTTCCATTAGGAAAAATGAAGTTACTAAAGAAACCCACGAAGAACATGGCACTCAATCTTCACCCACTAGAAAATCAAATATAAAGTGAAAAAAATATAACTAAAATATCATTTTATAAATACAACATATACAATAAACTACTCTCAAATTATGTTTCATTATGTAAATATATCCTCCACATTATAAACATCACCAAACTCTCACACAACATCACTGTGAAACTTCTTTCTCAAGTCATCAGCCACAAAATTACTTTTTACTATTTTATAACAAGTCACCAAGTAATGATAATAAAATAAATACAACAACTATCATTCTCAAAAATTATTATCACGCTAGGAGAATAAATTCCTCGAACTCTTGTGATCAATGATGACCAAAAAGTTCTCTCTATTGAAGTAATTCCACAATAACTTTAGAGAAAACAGAACTGCAGAAATACCAAGGTCATGGGTAATGTCATTAAATTAATGAGGCCATAACTGTTGATATCCATATGATATAACCACACAATATTGCATCAAAAAACAACCAAATCCAAGATTTTATCTATTGTAATAAATCAAAAATGCAGTTCAGACCTCTAGATAATGAAGAACCAGTATACTGAGTAGTTTCTCCTTCAAATACTAAAAACATTCTTAGAGATAACTAGTCTAGATCCTTTCTAATCAAAACTATTAAAGTATTATCAATCCAAGTGAAATCAGGAAATAAACTTTAATAATAACCAATAAGACCAAGGTAACTCCACACAAATATAATTTTTTTATGGGATACCCAAGAAACAACCACATCAACCTTGGAAGGATCCATGTATAAATCAAAATTATCCATGACATATCCCATGAAATGGACCACATGGGCCTAGAACTCACACTTTGATAGCTTCTTAAATAATTTGTGGTGATAAACAACTCCCAATATAGGTTTTCAATAATATGTGTGGTCCCCCACTGACATAAAGAACACAAGAATTTCATCTATAAACACCTCCATGTATTGATATATAAATTCATAGAACATTGCATTCATGAGTCCCATAAACATGACTATAGTGCCCGTAACAACGAATAGTGTCACAGCAAGTTCATTATGCAAATAACATAATTTTAAAGTATTCTTCAGGATAACTTCATATTCCACTAACATCTGATGATATCATGATAATAAATCAAACTTGGATATCCATATAGCTCACTTCAACTAATCAAATAAATCAAAAATCTATGGGAAAGGATAATGGTTATTCACAATCACTTAGTTCCAATGATAATAATAAATACACGACTATAGACTTCAATCTACCCTATCCAAAAATAAAACTAGACTACCCCAAAGAGATGCACTAGGTTGAATGAATCCTCTCTTTAAAAGACCATAAATATAAATCTACAACTCATATAACTCATAAGGTGACATTCTATTCAAATACATTGATTTATTGGTGATAATCGACTATAACATTATCCCAAACATGGTCACTCGTTGAGGGGGTAGGGTTTTAACATAGTCTGAAAATACATCTAGGAACTCTACCATAACCCTGGGAAACACCATCAGTTGATCCTCAAATAAACCCAATATCATCTTTTCCATTTTAGAAGACAATGACTCAACATGACTCAAACTCATCTATGGGTCTTTCACACTAAGAAACATAAATTTTTCCCTATAATCATTTTAGAATATTAAATTCATCTGAAGGAAACCCACAATATCTGAAGAAGCTACTAAAAACAAGGTTTATGTAGTGATATATAAAAGAGATTTTAAAGACCCACTTTTTCAGTGCTAGAAAAAGCCATGTTAATAGGGGGTCTTTCACTTTGCGTTTTTAGTGCTGCTAATGGGGTCCATTTATCATTGATTCTAAAAAAGTGCTAATATAAGGTATATTTAAAAAAAATTAATAAAAAAAATATAATAACATAATAATATATTTATATTGATATAAACATAAAATATGTTTTTTAAATATGTTTTAGATGAGGCTAAATAAGAATCTACACTTAATATATAAGATATTTAGTGAAAATTAATTATAAAACAATTAAAATTTATGCTTAATTAGTAATTTTATAATCATTATCGAGTAATAATCATTTAATAATAATTTGAATATAATAAAAATTACAAAATTAATAAAAGATCTAAAATAACTTGAAAAATGAAGTCAAATTCAAAACTGCCATAACTTTTGATCTGAGTGTCTGTTTGGGCTCTAAAACATATAAAATTGATTCTTACAATGATATCTATGATGTGTTGAGCCTAGGGTTCATGGTCACTATTTTATCAATTTCAAAAGAGTTTCATAAGATCTCTAAAACTGAGCTTTTAGTTGAGGTACCTAAATTTTTTAACATTCGATGGAATTTCATCCTCATTTAAGGGGGTCTTGTTATCTCTTTTTGGTGGATACTGAATTTATTCATAGGTATTACATTCATATTAATATTATGGTTTTGAAATTTCATCATTTTTCACAATTTTATTTTATTTATAATTAAATATAGGAATATTTTATAATATTCACTTATAATAAATCCCATGTATAAATATATATATCAACATATTTGTAAAAATGTAATTTTAAATATAAAAAATAAATATTTATAATTAATTTTTTTAAAATTAATAAATTATCCATTTTATTTACCTTGTAAAAACACAATAATATGTATATATAATTTTTATATATACATATGTTTGTGTCTTAATAAACATCTATATATATATTTATATTCTAATATAAATAAATGAATGTTATTATATAATATATTTAATTAAATATAATTGAATATAGATATATCAAAATTCAAAAAATATATACAAATAAATAGAAAATTCATTAAATATAGAACAAAATACACGTGGCAAAGTAGTAAATAGCATTCAGTCGCACACGGGAGGTCCTAGGATCAATTCCATGCATACATCATTATTTTTTGTAGCCTTATAGTTCTGAGGAAGGGGGTGGGGTTCATGATTTAGGATGGGGTGGCAGAAAGTGATGAGAAAGGTTCTGTAAGTGCTGAGGAAGGGGTGTCAGGGGTGCGTGAAACAATATTTTTTTTACATATTTTTAACAGTGCTTTTTTCAGCACGATTAAAATCCAACCTTTAACATCACTAAAAAAATTTAAGGGAACCCTTTAATAGCTTTATAAAGTGTTGATAAAGGCACTCCTTAACAGTTCTTTTTTTAGCGTTGTTAAAACGCCCCTTTTAACAGCCCTCGCAATATTAGTGCTTTTTAAGCGCTGATAAAATCGTTTAACAAGTGTTGTTAATGCATATATTTGTAATAGTGAATTGAATAAGTCAAATCAATTCTAAGGATGATATTGTATAGAATTATCCACAAATATAGTAAATATCCCCAAGAGAGGTGTCACTCTGATATCATTTCATAATCTTCGAACACATCACACATGCTAGATTAACCTCAAAATGGTATAGTAAATTCCAAGGGATTTGTAAATATTTCTACCCCAATTCCCAAATCATAGAATATTGTGGGTGGAATAATGGAGTGTGTGGTACATAAATCAAACAAATCATACACCCATGTAGAAAAAAAGAAAATAGTAACTCACACAATGTATAGATCACCCAGTGCTAGAAAATCTAAGGCATGCATCTAATCATGGTCTACTTCATGGAATCTCTAAACATGATGATGACTATATCCTTGGTCAAACAACACTAATTGTACAAGTGAATGAGGGGAATCATTATTCTTTCTCCAGCCCATGCATCCCCTCTATACAGATCAAAAGCTAGAGCTCCCTGTTGTTGTTTCTTCTCCATGGGATACTATTATAATGGATGATCTTGCAGAGTCTCTCCAACTCTACACTGACTAAATAAGAAGTTTGTAAACTCATGTTATTTATGTCCATAGACTCCACAATAATATCATACCACGCTCAATCCACTAGTAGGTATTTGAGAAATTCCAACCCAATGGAAACAGGATTAAGAAGGATGGAAGTGACTCTATTTTGACTTAAAGTTAATCTAAC
Organism: Viscum album; assembly: GCA_963277665.1. NCBI lineage: Eukaryota > Viridiplantae > Streptophyta > Magnoliopsida > Santalales > Viscaceae > Viscum > Viscum album. Next base: position 1,151,538,251 of record OY728148.1, read on the forward strand.
TAGGTAACTGAGGACTTTTGTCTATAGCACTACATTGAAAAGAATATTGGTGAATCCACTCATATGATAATATATATTTAGATATCATCATCTTTTTAACCTCTTCTCTTTTTATCAACTTTATATATGTCAAAAACAAGAATGGGTTGACCTAGGATAGGATCACTCAATGCCAATCCTATTTAAAATGACTCACCCTAGTCTCCTCATTGGGTAAAAACTATAAAATAGAATACAATGGGTTATTCGATCCAATAATAAACTCTCACATTCTGAAAATATCCTAGTAGAGAGTAATAATTTCATGTTGAAAAATTTCCTTCATAACTGAATAAATAAACTTAGCCTAAAACTTCTCATAGAAATTCTCCCATGGAATAGATCACTCCTCATCATCCTCAAGGAACAAGAACCACCACTACTAAACGTATCCATGCAATGATATCATATACAAATAATCCTAATGCTTCCTTCGAACATGGATCAAAATGAAATTGATCTCCACCTTCTATAACCAAGCCTCACTCTCCTAATCTACAATGAAGTCCTGGTAATATTATAGATATAACTCTCTGAATTTCCTCCTCAGGGTGTCATAATCGTTGACCTCAACTCTATGGTGATATACAAGTACATAATTTTGAACATATTTACCATATTCATAACAAGTACATCGACCTTGATCAATTCATGTAAAAGATTTAATGATTAGGGACTCTTAAACTAAGAATATAAAATATTTAAGGTTACTTAATTAGTTTAAATTTAACATAATTCCCATTGTGAACCAAATTCAAATACAGGTGAATAAAATCATGTTTCATATTCCTTACCTAGTTCTATACCTTTTAAGTAGTATCACTTCTCTTATCATGTTTAGTAAACTTGAAGGTCCATACATAGAATCAAAAGGGGCCTAAATACTTGTATCCAAATTGGTATCTCTTGTTTACATCCCATACTAAGTCCTATTGATGTTTATTCCCTTCCAACCAATGACATAATAACCAGTTCCTATTTAAAAACACTATCATATCACTAAACAATCAGAATTGGCATCACTCCTCCATGAAAACCCCTCCACTGGTACCCCTCCTTGGCCAGTAATGAAGAGAGGAAGATAACCCCTAAATCCTACCTCTAATAAGACACAAGTTTGAAACTATCATCAAAGGTATATAATATATACAAAATAGAGGCATTACCCAATTCATATAAATTTATTGAATAAGTGATATTAGGATAGAAAACAATAAAAAAATAATTAAATAAAGAATAAAATAAAATACATGAGTTTAATTTCATATAAAATTATAAATAATTGAACAGTGCCCAAAGAAACACTTAGAAAGTGACTATAAAATCCAATAGCTCCTGTATAACAACTCCAAGCTAGTTTCACCCAACTCAATAACCAACTAACTCATGTGGAAATAAAAATAGTTTATATAAATATAGGATTATAAAAAAAAGTATACTCAGTAGAATCCTCCTCAGAACCTCTCATGAAAATGTGAAATAAGTATACTAAATCACAGTGAATAAATAAATAAAACCAACTCGTTTCCTAAAGAGGAAAAACCATATCTCATCCTCGCTAAGGCACACTCAGAATGTAATGTATAAAAATATAAATATCCATATGAAAACATATATGTAATAAGGTACCACTAATCCACTTCCCCATGGTTGTGTTTCTCTCACACCCTTGTGGTTCACATCCTATGGTCATCCCTCCCGCGAATCATCCACCCCAAACATGGGAAACCATATCATCATCTAATCATTCCTCATGTGAATTTCATCACAATATCATTACCATCATCCTATCTATAATAAATTATGCGTATATAATCCACTAAAACCCATGTATCTTGCGTTATACCTCAAGTTAATACATCTCATGCAAGTACACCCATGTAAAACCACAGTAACCTCAACCAGATAAAAGTACGTACAATAACCCCAAGATATGCATAAAAGTAAATTAAGATAGAGATATATCATACCCTACATGATTCTATACACTATACCTCAAGATTTCACATCCCAATTATACTAACATATCATACTATAACTAAATTGAGAGTGAGGGAGAGTGTTTAAAAATCCATTCATTCGCTTTCCAACCTAGATTGTGGGGACAAAACACCCCCCCCCACCCCACCCAAGAATTTGGGTGTAAGTTTTTCTACTAACTCAGGTGTTGAACAATATTAAATTAGAAAATAAAAATATATATCACACACAACGACACTAAGGTAAACTACCTAGCCTTAGACTTAAAATTTTTTTATCATCTCACAATACACCTAGTTTCCACCATTGACACCTAAGAGAATAAATATCAAACATACACATAAGGATCAAATTTAGAATCCTATACCATTTCCTTTTCAAATTAGTAATTAAAAATTAAAAATATTTCATTAATCCACATTACAATTTCTACTTTAACCATTTCATATAATTAAAGGAAAATATTATTTATAATTGACATTATAAATTTAGATATTTTTATCCCATGATCCCAAATCATTCATCACAACCATACCATGGTGACATAATTAATTTATTACTAACATCACACCCAAACCTTGAGTTCAAAATTGATTAATTTATCATTCCATATTTCCATACACTCTCAGACTCATACTAAGTTCCCATAAACAAATTTTTACTCTCTTTTCATAGAGACAAATTACATTGAATAGTCATAAATTGTAACAAATAATATCAACAAAATAATCATTTAAGAGTGATCATCAAGAAATAACTAACAGGAAATCTCATCTCTCAACTCATTAAAAATGCCCTGGTTTCATCCCATACACCGGTGTACTCCAAACAATCCATCTTGCTCTCACCAGCATCAATACACTAGAAGAACCTGAGCTACCCAACCTACGAATCTTCAAATACCAACCATTATAGGATTAAAATAAATAACATCAAGCATATACAAACTTTGAGAAATCATACAATGAAACAAAATCATTTATATCATGACACATTCAGGGGGAAACTAAGGTTATAACTCTAATCCTTTTAATCCTTTAGCCAATAACAATGGGCTTGATCAACCCTAAACATTTATCTCCCTCAAATAGAATCTTCGATACAGTCTTAAATTCATTGATTCATTATGAATAGGCTCAAAAAATGAGAAATCTATATCCAACAACTCTATTTAGCTTAGAATAAACCAATACATTCATATTCGATAAATTTTTGGATAGATTGTAATTAAACTCATGTGCATATTTCATTATATTTTTATCATTCTAGTTTTACATTTTTTATAAAATTTACAACATATTATTCATGATAATAATCAACAAAAACATATAAAATAGATACCACACAATCCATAAAAATAGGAAGCATCAATAACATAAAAACCCACTTCTAATTATAATTTCCCATCCAATTAATTATTGATTTTATTTATTATATTTAATTAGGTTAATTCTACACATTTCCCAAGGAATCTATGCATGATAATTTCACATAGATGTAGAAGAAGTTTAAGTAAAAAATATGATTCTTTGATTATATGTTCAGTATTCTCTAAGAAAGAACTAATGAACAAGGATCAGCCACCACTAAACTCAGTGGAATACACCTAATAACCTATCTAAAATAAACCACCAACAATACATACTAGATTATTAACCCCAAAATAGAGGATACTTGTCATAGTGAAAATACATAAAGAAAGAGTGTACGAATAATGAATATATGAGGATAATAGAGTGTACCTCAACCCATAATAACTCGATATAATTATCCAAGGTGTTTAGACTCTCAAAGAAAGTAGGTGGAGTGTAGGGAGATATTTAGGGCTCATATGGGGTTTGAAAGGATATATTTAAATAAATCCAAGGAATTATTGGTCCTATATTAAAATAGGAATACTTAATGGACTCCAATATAGCCTATTGACTCTTATTAAACATTTGATTCCTCAAATTATATGGATATCCTATTTTCTAAGTGTTTTAAATGGTTTGAACATAGGAATCTCGCATGTTTTTCAAATCACATTTAAAAACATTTAACACCACCATGACTTGAAAAAAAACATGGTTAAAGTAATTTTATATACCCAATAGGCCATTATTCCCTCCACCGTGGTATATAGAGAAATCCTTATTCATTTTTACCCACCCCATCAGGGATGTTATAATATAGGGATCCAGTTCTCCATTTTTTTCCACCATGAAACAATTAATCATGAACCATCAAAGGATAACCACATCCACCAAAATTCCATGTGGTCTCCTCATTTCCCATAAAGAAGACTTGTTGATTTGTCCCTCCCAGTAATATAGCCATTTGAGGGTGCCATATTACAATAGTTCCCCCCCAATACCCAATATAACAATTCATGCCATTATAGCATGAATTCCTTTCCTATTTCTCATTGGGAAAATACCTTAGAAAAATCAAATTCCAAAATATCTTCCTTAAATATTTCACTCACCATGGTGCACCAAGCACCACACAATCAAACCCAAAATGCCCAGGCCTCAAAATTTCTAAATCAAAATGCTTTTATTCATAATAAAACCTCTAAAATGCCCACCAAATCTTGAAATAGACCCAATTATATAGTGTGGTCACCCCCAATATGGATAAAAAACTTTCTAACGACTAAAAAAACTCAAAACCCAGTCTTGGACACTCCGAGCCCCTTGAAATAATAATAGAAGGTGTTTAGAAAACATGGACCTTACATGAATGAATTTAAAAGTCACTCAACAAGGAACAAATAAATTAAAGGGATAAATTAATGTATTAATAAGGATTAAAATCATCAATTATGAAATTTTAATCGTGAAATAATTAGTTCAATGTAAACCATATTTTTTAAAATCAGGAATAAAATGGTCTCTCTTAGACAAAAGATTATTAATAAAATCCTGATTAAAATAATACTTTGATACTTTCCTAAAGTGTTCAACACCAAGAAGTTTGTGTTTTAAGAAAGTATATATTTTACTATGTATTCAACAGATGGCCTCATTTTATCTCTAATTCAATATAAACTAGAGTTAAAAAATAATGATAGTAAAAAATTTGATAGATAGTCGGCCCTAACTTCTTAATCATAAAAATGTACTTCTCTAATTCTTCAAGTGAATTTGTAGTTGTATCTATTTCATAAAACTTTTATGATTTGATATAAATTTTTAACTAAATACAAGGAATTATGAGGAAAAGGAATGAATCTATGTGAGGATTGAAGAATAAGTACAGGAAATAAAATATAAATTCAAAGTTAATACTACTAAATATATTGATTCTTCAACCTAATGAGTTAAGCATATAGAAAAAAGGGATATAATATGTTAAATTTTAAAAATACAAATAATCAACAAAAAGTTAATATTTATAAGAATAAATAAAATAAATCACTTTATGGTGGTTGGAGCTATATATAAAAATATGGAACAAGTGAGGCTCTTGTAAGTGAGATACATATAAGTAACCTCTATTTGAAAGGAAACTATTCTAAGGTAATATATTCATTATTTGATTATTTAGGAAGCCTTTTTAATGCATCTTTCATGGATACAATTAATTAGGATAGTTTTAATTCTGTTTTTGATTTTTATTCGAATAATTCTAATTCTGAAAAATCTATTTTAAAGAGTTAAATTAAATATATGATAAATGTCATAATGAAATTGAAAATAATTATAAAAAATATAAGATTATTAGAAAGGATTATAAGAACATTAAAAAAATAGAAATCTAGTTATAGAAAATTAAAAGAAAAAAAATGGTTCTAAGAATAAATAAGAAATTAAGGATAAAAAAATATTTAAGAGATAAAATTTCTAAGAAGGAAAAAAAGAATAATTATTGGAAAAAATAACTTTACACACCAAATAAAAAAATTGATTATTTGATAATTATTCAAATGGAAAATAGAGGAGTTAAAGTTGAATTATAAATTTAAAACAAAATTTTATTTATATTTCCTATTGGAATTCATAGTCTTGAAGAATTTATGATATTAAAAAGTTTATTAGAAGATGTAATAATTCAAAAAATAAATTAGATGAAATATTACCTCATATTTACATGGATAAATTTTTAAATGGAAGAATTGTTTTTTTCATATGTTTCCTACATTAAGTGTGGGGTATTTGGATATTATGATTTATATTTCTCTTTAAAATAAGTTCAATCTTTGTATAATAATAAATATTCACTATCTAAATATTTTTTCCAATATTAAAAGGAATAATCATTTAACAACATGTGTAACACCGTGATACTTTTATGAAATATTTCCTTATAAATAATCGGATTTATTCGATAGCTTGTGTTACACGCAACAACAAGTTTAGATATATCGTGTAAAATTATTAAAATACTATGTGTCTATTATCACCTTAACATTATATTGGATGGAATGAATAGTAATAACTAAATTAATAAAAATATATGGTCTACACATTTATAGAATAAATTTGTTAATTACCAAATTATTAGAATTAAAAACAAAAAATATTTGTAATTAATAGTGATGTTATTTTTTGAAAAATTGTTTTTATGTGTGCAAGGTATTTTTATATTAACAAATTAAATTTAACACTATTTTTAAATTATTTTAATGGAATTTATATATTATTAATTTATCAAATGTTTTAAACATTCAAAAAAATATGTTTTCTAGGAAAATTATATGAATAAATCTAGTGTTACGGTAAAAAACTATTTTTTTCTAAAAAACACTTTTTCGCATTTTGCACGCTTTAAAATTATTTTCTAAAATTTACAGTTATTGAATTAGATATAATCAATAAATATTTATGATTTAAATTTTCAAATTTGGTAAATAGTCCCCTTTTATTTTTTATCAACGTGAATAGTAAAAGTAGTAAAATTTATCACCTTAGTAAAGTGTAAATCGGGTTAATATAGATTAAAATAAGTGAAAAGGACATAATCTTTCATCCTAATTCTTAATGTATGAAGTTTATTTGACTATTATAACATTATTATGGAAATTTATTAGTTTAATGAAAAACAATTTATGAAAAATATTTATATATTATTTAAATTAAAGAAATTTACAAAATATCACTCTCTTGGTTTTGAATACCTTTATTTTATCACACTAGACAAAAACTAGGTACGAATGAATATTGGTATTAATTTATCAATAGTGAAATTGTATTAATTTTAATAATTTATTTATAATTATTAGGTATTATATATTTTCCTTAAATTCTTACACAATGACAAGATAGTATTTTTTAAATTAATGGGAAAAATGATTTTGAAAATCTTATAAGTTATATAATATGAGTGATTTATAGTGTAGCGTGTATTTTAAAGGTGAATATGAAATATTAGTGTTTTATTAAAATATTATATTCTAATTAAAACATTGTCTTTATGTATTTTATGTCAATTTAAATAAATAGTCTCAAAATTGATAATGTTGACATTTTATCAAATTAATATTTTATTAATTTATTTAAAAATTATAAAAAAAATTATATTGGACATGGTTAATATTATATTGTTACAAAATTCATAAAATTTCCATTTACGGTCAACTTTTCACCTTATAATTAAAAATTACAACCCTTTAATATTGAAAAACTTTTTTGTGGTAAAAATGAAAATTGGTTGACCAATGATCAATCAAAAAGATAATGTTTGAAATTACAATAAAACATGTAGGAATTAAATTAATAATTTGTATTAAGACCCTATAATACCTTATATATTAATAAATTTCCATTTAGATTCATCTTTATTCAAAATTAATTTATTATAATTTAATCTTTTGATAAATTTTAAAAGTTCCCTATACATAAATTATAAAAGAGCACACCCACCTTCACTACCGTATTCCAAATTAGGACCTATGTCTCAAAAATATCTAAAAATATATCATATATACTTCCCTAGAACCATTAAATATTTTCTTTTATTACAAAAAAATCTAAACTAGCACCCACTAAATGAGATCTAAAGGATTCATCACAAAGAAGAGGAAATCACCTTAAATGATCACTTTATTTTCTAATCTACCTTTAATACTATAAATATATGTTATTTATAATAAAATAATAAATTCAGTATCCTAAATTTTATAAAGGTTATAAGTATTTTTAAAACACAATTACACACTTTATTTCCCATCAAATGAGAAGTGAAAGTATTTCTTGTGTGTACTTACAGCTTATCATATCCACATAGTGATACAATTCATTTTCCATAAAAAAATTTATAGATGGGTATTATGATGTGTTTAATATTTATAAATGATATTTATGACATAATTATACTTTTTAACTATAATATCACATTTACATACTTATCATCTAATCTTTTTGGAAAAGATAACATCGTCTGTCTGTATGTGTGGACTACCACCTCCACCAAGCGATGTGATTCATTTTTCACTTATATTTTAATTTTAAGGTAATAAGGATGAATTAGATTTATATATATGATATAAATTATTTAATAATTATCTTATAAATTTTAATTAATATTTCTCATTCTTTCATTCAATCCATTGAAAAATGAAAACAATGTTATTGTGTACGTACGACGTACCGTCTCCATGAACGATGTAATTCATCTTTCTTTATCAAAATTTTATGGATGACTATAAATATGTATATAATAAATATATGTGTTATTTATTTCATGATTAATATTTTATATATTTTTAAACCAAGATAAATGTACAAGGACACAAGATACTAAACCGAAATCCTCACGATAAACGACACAGATAACACCCAGCAATTATAATTTTAACATGAAACTTTTGACAAAAAAAGGGGATTTTAAATTATATAAAGGTATAATATATGATATTATAAGTATTAAAATGAATCTAGTATAGAATTATAATAAATTTAAATTTTTTATACAGGATATTAGAGTGCCTTCGAAGCAAAGTGGGCTCAAGGTAAGGGGTTCTATATCACAATCTCTTTACTTATCGGGATTGATTACGATTATGCCTTTGATTATGAAATATTAGGATTTGACACTCAAGATACTCATTAATTTTATTTTCATATATTAATTTACATAAAACAAATTTTTTTCCTTTAATTTTTATCAACTTATTTACTCAAGAGACCAAAAAAAATTTTATGGAAAATTGACTCCATTCCTTCCATCGGTCAAAAAACATTTTCTTCCATATCCATTTTTTATAAAAAAAATTAAATAAGGTTTTTAATATTCTCATATGATTTTATAAATCCATTTTTACTCATGTATTTCTTTTTAAAAAATAGTTTGAAAGGATTCTTCTTGTCTTTTCCATATATGGATATTTATGACTTTTTGGATGAAAACTATGGAAATAATGTTTTTTCTCAACTAATAACACATTAAATGATTTCCTGCAATAATGAATAATTTTTAATTTGAATAATAGTTAAAAAATATAAAATTTTATTCATATATAAAATTTTTTCCCTAACACTTGAAAAAAAAATTAACAACTAATTCCAAAATGGAAAGGTTATTTTCTTCAAGGATTTTTTAATGATATTTTAATGCTATTTTTATTCATCAAAGACAACAACCCTTGATTTCACTTGTGATTCACTGGGAATATGATCTAAGCATACCATCATTATTCTTTCTATATATGGTATATAAATATTATAATATAATTTTTATGAAACCCATTTCTTTTCTAATCGTTTGGACATGATGAAATGGTGAAATGTTTATGAAACTGATTTCTTTTCCATGGGTTATGTTATGTTGAAATGTTTATGAAACCCATTTCTTTTCAAGGGTTATGATATGATTAATTTTTTATGATCTTTTGGAACACATATGTTTTATTTTAATTATATGATTATTGGGATCTATATCTCCCACCAATGGATTGGGTAAAGATATAAATCTCATGGGATAAATAGGATTAGAATGGGTAGTGGACCCATTTCATCAAGGGATTATGTACAACATGATATACTTGGGAGGTAACCTTGAAAACTATGATTCATTAGAGAGTGAACCCTTTTCACTATGAAAACCTTGGAAATGATCATTGATATCTCCCTTGTTTAGCCTTAATGAACATCTACTCTCATGTTTTTCTTACATTTCCTTTTCATAGGTTATGAATAAAGGCATTAATTATGATATGTCAAATAAGGGTTCTAGTTATAGAGAAAGAAATAGTAGATGATGTAAATATTTTATGAACCAGTTATTTTTTATTCCAAGTTTCCAAATATATTATAACTAAATGATTCTGGCTTGGATGAAAATGTTGTGTAATGAATATTCATCTATTTATATGTAATATGTATGTATGAAAAGTTTTGGTCACTATAACATGGGTACCTAATGGATCATACTCAAATCCTATTAGACCCACGCCATTCAACCTGAAAAAGTATGTTTTTTATATTTTGAATCTATGAATATCCATTTTGTTCTATTACATGTTATATTGGATGATCTTTAATCTAAATTTTTTTTATTTCTATCCAGTTTGAATGTATTCCAGCTTTTCAAATCTGCTTTACTGGAATGAGTATTAAATTTTCTTATTTAAATTCATTAAAAATATTTTTAAAATTCATTGAATGTCATTTATTCTTTTTTATTTTAATAAATCATATTATTTTATTTGGTTTAAGGGTTATCACTATTTTATACAATAGATTTATAAAATCTATAATGAAATCATTATCAAAATTCTAGAAAAGATGATTTGATTTAGGAGGATTTATTTTTTTATTTACTTTTATTTTTAGTTGGTACATGTATTTTTTTGAATGAATAAATTTAGGGGGTTACCATATTTGGATTTAAGAACTACTAAAATCTATTTTGAACTTGTATAAATCTACTAAATTTAATTTAGCTTGATCATATTTTGTTGTTCCTAAATATTTTAATATTTAAAATCCACCTAATTTATGCTAAAATATGTTTCAACACTTGGATTTTCTTGATTTTTTTTGAAATTTCACATTTATATTAGTAAAAGTGTTTAGTTTTTACTCTTAGTTTTCTAATGTTTTCTCATGGGAGTTTAAAAATTGTATAAATTATTTTAAAAGGAAGGATTATAAGGGAGTTAGGTATTTCAAAATCATTTTCCTACTAAATCATTCCTTAATATTATATTTGATTTTTTTATGTTGAGATTTCATTTTTTTGTAAGATATTACAAATGTAAATTTTAACATATAAGTTTTATAATTTTTAGTTTTTTTATCAAATATGAAAATGTGGAGTTTTTTTAGAGAAGAATAGTTTTATTAAACTACAATCCACACTTTTTTGTCCTTTATCATTTTTTATAAATATATATTATTCTTAATAATATTCGAGAAATAATATTTTGTATATACTATGTTAAAGTAATTTTTGAAAAAACTTAATTAATTATTTAGTTCTATTTTAAAATGTATTAAAAAAATGGAAAATCATTTTTTTCAAATTAATAAATAAATAAAAGACTTATGAATGTTTTTTCTAAAGTCATATATGATGTGTTTAATGTTTTAAATATTTATTATAGGGTCTTAAATACCTATTTTAAAGTCTTATGAAGGATTTTTAAGTCTTACCATTTTGAATTTTAAGAGATATACCCATATCATGAATCCAATACTACACTATTTAGAAAAGAAAAAAAAGGTCTCACATTCCTTATTTGATTTAGAAAAAATGTCTTTTCGATTTTATAAATTCTTATGACATCTAAAGGTGTTTGAAGAACTTTATTCTCAACCTAGCCACAACTGTAATAAAAATTTTTATTCTTTGCATCTTACACATGTAGTATATGATTTTAATTAATTTCATACATATATAATTGGATCACACAAGAAGTATCATGCTTCACCTCAAGTCACTCACATCTAGAGAGTGAAAATCATTGTTGTTGAAATTCATTACAAACTAATGGTTGTATACACAAAAAAAAGAATCAATAATTATAGTAATATGTTCCATGATATCTCTTGTGACCCACAAGAAATCTTCATTTAATTTATAGTGTATATAATTATGTGTCATAGCATGTAGAATTTGATCCTTTGATATGAAATTCATACTACAAAAAAATATATTTTATTATTTCTCTTAAGAGGATGATATAAGAAACAACATTATTGTAGTGATGAAAGAACACATATTGTGTTTTTTTTTATTTCACACATGCAATGTATGAGCTATAGTACACTTATTAAAAATTAAAAGGTCTTAATTTTTCATCTTATAGATGGAGTACTCTATGAGATATGCATAGGAATCACTTTATGCAATCAATTCGTGGACATACAAGAATCCACAATTACATTACATGAGTTTTGATATTCCAAATGTCTTGAAAAAATGTTATGTTTGCAACACACCATATGAAGAAATGAATAAAATTAATTAAATTTATCATAAATAATCCATGGTAATTATATTCATACCACAATAAGTGAAACCTTGGGGAAATATTTTCACTACACCATTGATGATACTATTTTGTTTATGTCAACCTATTTTGGGTCTTGATTCTCTATTTCACATTATTTCTTATTTTTCTTTTTCCAATAATATTATATAGTTTATTTTGTTTATTTTATTGATTTTTAAAAAATATATAAAATCATATGATTATATTGAAATTAGTTTCAATTTATTTGATAATGAAATAAATTTGGGTTTATTTTTTAATACACATGAACCTTAAAATGAAAAAAATATTTCCATATATTTATTTTTCTATCACTTTCTTGTGATCGTTTTAGGAAATACCCATGTGATAAAGATTTTGGGTATTGTTTTTGAATAAATTTATTTTTTAATTATTCATTTTGAAATAAATTTTGAAGTATTTAAGTAGTGTGATATGATTCCAATGTATAATTATAAAATACTAAAAAGTTTAATAGAGAAAAAAAATTTCCACTACTTTGGAAGTATTTAAGAACTATTGAAATGATCGGAGTTAAGTGTTCAACATCAATACTAAAGGGTGATGTTTTTTGTTCTAATATAGAATTCTTTTTTATCCATCTCTAGTTTATTCATACAAATATTTTTCTTTTGATGTATATTTTTTTGTTAGAATTTATTATTGAGTTGTAACACAACTCACACATAATTGTACCTCCATTAAAAATGGAGTGGGTTGGTTATTCAAACCTAATAAAAATCATGAACCAAATGGTCATGTTTGAACCTTTTAAAAATTATTTTTAGGTTTGGTCTATCCTATAATAAAATGGGTTCTTTCTATACCCATAAAATTCAATTTTACAAGATGGGTATGTTCCATTGTAAAAGTATCTACAATATAGTGGATCTGACTACTTAATTTATGTTAGAGATTTTTTTAAGAGTGCATGCACAATCATTCAATCCTAACTACTATTAAATTATGTATTTTTTATTATTTCAACACCAATAAACTTACACTTGAATATTTCATATTCCTTAAACTAGAATTTTTTAAGTTTAACTATAATTTATTTTATTATAATTAATGTTTTAAAATTTCAATTCACCTCACTCCCCTCCGAGACCATCTTCCCATGTCACATTGGGAAAACACTTCGGCATGGATTTTTTTAACTAAATATCGAATACACATTTAATTATACCATTATTAGATCTCATCCATGTCCTTATAGAGTTATTTTCTTATCTATGTTGGAGATTTGTATATTTAGGAACTCTGTTTATGACATGACCATGGGCAGATAGGGGAAATAGTAACTCATCTTTAAATAATTATTGTGTCAGATGAAGAGATGTATCAAAAAATATTTCTTCTTATTTTTTATCTGTTGTAGGATAATTTATCTAAGGATATTTTTGGATTTCCACTCGTGTGTGAGATCTATTTAAGGATCAATAATATCCTTGTAACAGAGCCCTTATCCATTCTACCATATAGGATAGATCTTGAATAGATATGAGAGATGAAGTATTACATAGAATATTTAGAGGTGGTTGGGTTTATTCACCTGAAAACATCACCTTGTGGTGTTCCTATATTATTATCTAAAAAAGAGGATAGATCATTGTAATTTTGTGTGGATTACCAGAGGATGAACCAAGTAATAGGTAGTTTCGAGGACCCGTTTAACTCATAAGTAACCAAACACAGTCAGCCTCATGGCCTCAAACATGCCTCCCCATACACCAGAGTCTCCCCACTAGCCGCGAGGTCTTAGGGTGTGATAGAGGGGAAATTATTCCCTCAAATAAAAGTGTATCATAGGGGTAAAAATAATGATAAGAAGTAGAGATATTAATAAATAACCCGAAGTGGAAAAATAAATCATCCAGATAAAATAAAGAGGAAGATAAATCAACATCATAAAAAAATACAAAAATGATGCACATTCCATGTGATATACAAAATGGGAATAGGGATACAAGCATATACATAATGTTATACCAAAATAAAAAAAAAGAACAAAGGTTAATTACACTATAATCACAAATATAAGATTGGTCCCCTTCTACTATTCTCTATCCTAGTCATACTATCAAGCATCCATATTGGGTTGCTTCCCTTTGTCCCTACCTGTATCTATACCAATCGGCATCCTGAATAGGGTGTGAGATACACTTAGTAGGCCACTAAAAATTATATCTAGGAAAATATAGTTTTTGAATATAAAATTAGTAGTGTGTAGATAATAATAAATTTAATACATTAAATAAATAGACCACATTGAATTGGGTTCATCATGGGAGATATGATCGAAACTACCTACTTCAGCCTAAGACAAATATCTCTAAAATGATGTCCCCCTACAAGTATATTTATGTAAAAAGGGTTTGTATATATATTCCTATTATAAATATAGACATATATTTTCCTATATATATACATACTGACAGTTAGGACAAGAATTGTAATCCCAAGGCGTCTGTAAATACTTATAAGGGATTGCATAACTCTCATAGAATATGAGTATAGTGGTATAATTGGGATATCATAACAATCAATTATATATCATGGAATGAACCCAAGATTTTTATTCGAATTGGTGGATGCATCGTTGGTTTTATATTAATTGGAATCTTAATCCCACCTAAGGCATTCTGTAGTAGGCACCTCAGTATCTCTCTAGGTATGTTCTATCAAAACCCATCACCACGGGATTCCATCCAAGGAATCTATATAAGGACCCAAGTATCACTCACGAAATGTTATAAAGCATAACCCATTGAGTTTATCCAAGTTATACAACATCAGGAACAAGTATTTCTCATGTCATCGTATTGTAATAGCACCTACTGATATAATATAATGTAATCCACTAGGGAAATAGGTATCACTCAAGGGAACAACAAAGACATCCTCATACTGAGCCTATCCATGGTGTTCTATAAATAATCCATGAATTTATCTTGGTTTAATATAGTTTCAATTAATTATTTATAATTATTAATCCAGATTATCCCATCCAAGTCGTCCTTAATTGATGCCCTTCTATCTCCCTCATCTTTATTTAAAGGTAAGGTCGCATTAAGAGTTAAACTCATATCATTCAAATAATAAATTTTAGTCATATTGGAAACTTCATTTAATATGGTTAATTATATCTGTAAAATGAATAGAAAATCCCTATACATGTGAACTATCATTTTCCCTTGGTTCCCTTAAAAATAAATTACATTCATAAGGTAAATTCAACACAACTCATATGTCGTTAAATTAAAATTCCAAGGAATGAGGTTATTAGTCCTTCAAGAAAGGAACACCCCTAGGGGTGGCACGTGGAGAGGTGGGAAACCTCCAATATTGATTTTTGGGTTTCTATGGCTATATTATGATTTGAAAAATCATTTAATTTCTATAATTTAACATTTAAGAGGTGTCAATGGAAGGGTCTGGTGCATGGAACAAGGGCGCACCATATAAAACAATGTGACTTTATGGAAAAAGTACTAGACCGCCTACCTTGGGTTAGTAAAAAAACCCTTATTAGTTATTAGCTTAAAAATCAAAGTCGAATAGAATAAATAATAAAAATAGACAAATTTCAAGAAAATAAGGAATATTATATTTCACAAAAATAGCACTGAAGATGAAAGAATTAAAAATAAGGGAATGAATAGTGATGAATAACTTACTGATATGCATTTAACACAATCGATGGTGAATTAATCGGAGCAAGAATGAAGAAGGTATATCAAAGAATACCTTGGAGAGGAAGAGGTGTTCCCAGGTGTGTGTTCTGTTTTCAAAAAGAGGGAGGAAGAATAATTTTGGGATTAAAAGAATGCATGGAAAAAAAAGGTTAATTAACCATTCATTTGATAGGGGAACGATTTGGTTGTATTGTCTTCCAAACCATGTACCTATACTGGTTAAGTGGCACTAATTATGAAACCATGGGTGCATGGTTTGGGAAAATTTAGTGGCCCCATCTAGGCCACTAGAAATCCCCACATAATCATGTGGCCTAATGTTCATTGTTAGAACTAATTGTGCATACCACTACAGTTTGTTACAACACACGCATAGTCGAGTCGCATGGTTAGAACTAACCATTCACTAATTGTGCTTCTTAGTCTCTCCTTAAAAAATTGAGAGCACTGAGATCTGAACATGCCTTAGACTCTCCAAAACTACTCCTTATCTTCATAATCACATAACAAGAATCTGAAGACTGGTTATGTGTAGTAAATTAAAAATATGTACCTACTCAAAAATCTAGGAAGCTACAATTTCTCCAGCTTAAAACAACTTATTCTCGAGTTTCCCTTCTAGGGTAGTAAAATATCATCACAGAAGAGTTTTTTCCATTGGTAACATACATTGGCATATATATCCTTACTCGCATTTGGGCATGGATGTGCTAAAATAGCACCCATACCAAACGAACTGACCTACCTCAAAGCGCCTTCGTGCTCCGATCAATGATATGTACGGGATGATCTGAAAATGAAATGTATACTCCAAGCTCAATATCCTTTTCATCAAACAAATGAGATGGGTCTAATTAATAATGGCAAAGTTGTGATACATGGAAGATGTCGTGCATGGACTGGTACCTATGAGGTAAATCCAACTGATAGGATACCATCCTGAATCTCTCCAGTATATCAAAAGTATCAATGTAACGATGTGATATCATATCTTGTATTTGAATTAATATATGACCCAATCTATAATAAATTATCATAAATACCTAATGTCCCACATCGAATTTCGTAAGTCAGCAGTGATGATCGGTATAATACTTCTTCCAGGACTAAGTTGTAGTAATTTCCTTCTAAATAAGATGAACCTATTCTAAAGTCTCTTGAATGATACGAGGTCCCAATAGCATGGCCTCATCCAACTTTAACTAGAACAATGGTGAATGTAACAACCTACCATATAGGGATTCATAGGGATCCATATGAATATTTTACTAAAATATTTTATTATTGGAAACCTCAATGAGTGGTCAGCTTTTTTTCCAAGAACTCCCAAAATCAAGGATGCTTACTCAGAGCATATCCTATTACACTCGTATTGTACGTTAGAACTAGAAATTGATATTAGGTTGGTATTCTATACTCAGATGAACCTATGATCCTAGTATATTCTACACCCATACCAAGGGAATCTAAGAAATCCCATTAAGAAATTCATGGTGATGCCATCCCATTTTCACTCTAGAATAGAAAGAGGTTGTAGAAGTCCCACAGGTCGTTTTTTCTCTGTCATCACCTACTGATAGGTAGAACACCATATGGTAAAACCTATAATCTTTCACTTCATACAAGGACACAAATACTAATGATGTATGTATTGGTGTATCTTGGAAACCCTAAGGTTCACTTCCCAAATGGGGGCATGAGATTCTAGCATCAATTCGTCTCATATGTTTATAGGAACCTAAACATATTCATGAAAGTGAAAGATCTCATCCTTGTTGTTAACCAAACTCAGTGGTGGGTCACCATCTAAGATGCTCTCCCTTAGGAATGAGCCTTCTGGATCTCAGAGCTATCTCATTTTTAACTATTTCAAGAGGGAGGATATCACTACCAAAGTTGTTAAAATAGACTTCCCATCATATTCCAAAACCTTGAGGTCCATATCTGAAAAAGAGGACATCACCTCACACTCATTACAGACCTCTGGGATGGACTATTTCTTGGTATTCTGGATGAGGGTGTCAACTATTGTACTTCCCTTCCCAAGTGTATAAGTGAGACCAGAGTCAAATTACTACAGTTATTTTACCCACTTGTTCATCATGGGATTCAATTCAAGTTGTGTGGAAATTTATTTGAGACTTTTGTGGTCACTATAAATGATGAACCACTTCCCCCAACAGATAATTCCTCAAACAATGTATTTAATGAAATGAAACTACTAGTTTGATTTTGTGCATAGGGTAATTCCACTCACGAGGTCTCAGCTGGAGGGACTCAAACACTACCGCTTGATCTCCCTACAAAAAAACTGATCCTATCCTAATTCCGGATGCATCACAAAAAATGTATAGCTTTTGCCCAAATTTAGAAAAATCAGGATTAGTGGAAAATTCAATCTGCCTTTCATCTCTTGAACCACTTCCTTGCATGCTTCATACCAAGATGACTTCACACCCTTTTTAGTCAATCCCATGACAGGTGATTCTAGGAATGAGAAGTCTTTAATAAAATGAATGTAATATCCATATTCCCCAAGAAACTACATATGTCAAGACATTCTTGGTATAATCCTAGTAAATTATATATATTACCTTCTATGGATCAACATATAATTCTTTCTCTAAGATGATGTGACCCAAGAATTAATCATTATCTATCCAAAATTGGCATTTTTTGAGATTAGTGTATAGTTGGTTATCTCTCAGTGTGTTTAGAAAGATTTGAATGTGTTTTTAATGATTTTTTTTATTGTGTGAATACAATAAGATATCATCCATGGACACCACGACAAATGAATCTAGATTTAGGTAGAAAATCCAATTCACCAAATCCACGAAAATGGCGAGTGCATTCATAAGAGAAAATGGAATAAATAGACACTCATAAAGACCATATCTAATTTGGAATTATTTATGCACTATGTTAGATGATCTAATATGAACATAATGGTAGTCGGATCTCAAATAAATCTTTTAGAAAACCATTTATACTCAGGAGCTAGTCAAATAGTATATCTATATGAGAAATTGGATACCAGTTTTTAACCATAAGATGGTTCAAATGACAGTAATCTACCAAAATACTGAGGGCCCCATCCTCCTTATTAGAGAATAGTAGAGGTGAAACTCATGGAAAAATTACTAGTTCATGTAAAACCCTTATCTTCCATGTCCTTTAATGACTTCTAGATCTCCTGGAGCTCTGTTGGTGCCACTCGATAAAGAGGAATGGACACTAGATTTTCTCTCAGAACTAACTCAATGGTGAACTCCACCTATCTCATAGGAGGTTACATAAAAATTTCAGTTGGTATGATGTCCCTAAAATGATCCCTAAGAGGGTCAATTTCATATATCACATTGCTTGATCTCTCATTAAGAGACTAGTCATCTGGGTTATCCCTCCACCCATCCCATGATGCTAAAGTCCAGTTCGACTCGCCTAGAAATTCCATACACAATTATGAATATAAGTACCACCCTTGAGTGATGTGAAATACACTACATAGATATGGCTAGATACGGAACCCAGATATACAATATGGATACCCTAAGTAGGTACACTCTACTAGTGTTGAAATTTTGGATCTTGGATACCTCATCCTTGACCACCTCCTCACCCTAATCAGTCAGTAGTAATTAATCTCCCTACCTATTGTACATTTAATGATACTATATGCAAATACCAAGTCTGTTTGGATCCATTATCACTAGGTACTAAATGAAATTTTTTGTTGAAAATATAAAGGTAATATAGCTTTCTGCAATCTCAGCACTCGGTGGGTCCTTCAAATATTAGGTATTCTTATGGACAACCCTTCCTCGCCACTGAAACACTAAAAAACAGTTTGTTTGTGTCATATATCTAATTTTACCCTCATTATCATACTTAAATCTATGTTTCATGCTGCTAGACGAACCACCTCCCAACCTCAATACTAAACCACCCAAAATCACATAGCTAGCCTCCCCAGATCTCAAAAATAGTTTTCAACCAAAACATATTCACATACAGTTGGATGGATGTCATAATCCCATCCTCCAACCTTCTCATTGTTATCAAATATTCATTAGAAAGTGTCAATGTAAAATGATAAATCCTAGTGAGATGAGTTGAATATTCCATCACAAACATAAAACCCAACTGTCAGTGTATAAATTCCCTAGTGTGGTCTGCTCATAGCATCTATGGAAAGAAGTAGTCGTAGAAGGAAATCTGGAAGTCTGCCCAGACCATACCGAGTTATCAATCATCTTGGGTGAAAACATCTCACCAATCCTTATCATAATTTCAAATAATGTAAGTTATGAACTTTACCGTCCTCTATAGAGGTATCTCTAAATGATCGAAGATGTATAACATGGCCTCAAGCCTTGACTCAGTAGCCTGTGCACTACGTTCCCTGAAGAAAGTGGTAGGATTCTACAACTGAAATACTTATGTAAACAATTTCATAGTAGGGGAAGGTCACAATGTTCCCTATACAGACTGCATGAATCACATGAACCTCTCCTATAACTGAGTATCAATGCTCATATTAGGAAGATAATGAGGTGCCTCAAGTGGCGCCAAATGATGCAATACTGGTGGTTCAAGGCCCACAAACTCCAGACCATGATAATCACCATCCACCTAGTGTATGACTTGAGGATATCATGATGAAATTTATTTATAACTGAAAAGCACACTCCTCCGATAATATTTAGAAGTAGATAAGATCAAAGATATTATAATAGGATAGGTACAATCTTTCCTATGAAAAAGGGGTCACACTTTTCTACCTGCTCCTAAGATAGATCTAGGTGATAATAAAGATCACAATGGATCAAAATATATGAAGCCTACTACCCATTACTAAGTTGAGATTAGGGTCAAGGTCTCACTTAACATAACATAGGTACTAGTATATGGAGTTTCAATTTCAAGGTATATAAGAAAACACCCTTTACATTGCAATTGGAACCCCCATTTATCAAAAACCATTTCATTTAGAAATTTAAATTTGGTTAATTTTATACTCATTTATATATATATCATGGTTCAGTTGGATGCATCGCCATTTCCAAGACACAAATTCATAATATAAATAATTTTCAATTGGAAAATCATGTAGTTGCAACGTGGCCTTTACATCCAGTATCAGGATGTAACAAGTTATATAATATGATTTGATTAAATTAATTACCATTATTAGTTTATATAAGTATATGGTTCATGAAATATAATTGTAATTCATGTAATCATATTCATCTAACATTTCAACCCATGGAAACATGGGTTCATGGATCAAACCGATAAAATTTTGTTAATTAAGGTGACACCATAAAAATATATTGGAAAACAAAATTTTTATTGATGAAATATATTTTATTAATCCAATATTATATTCTTACATGAAACGTTATCACATTTGAAATATGGTAGTCATGGAACCAATTATATGTGGTAGGAAATTCATGCATTAATATAGATATGTCATATCATAATGCATTACATGTGAGTCCAAAGGTGCTTATTAACATGCATGTAGTAATAACTCCTTTATATACCCGGACAATGGAAAAGAAAATCCATTATAGTAGTAACAATAAAAATACCACAAATCATTTATTCCACCTAATTCTGTAATCTATAAAACTATAGTAGGAAAAAAACAAAAGAGTAATATCCCATCCTAAGAAATTTGGTTTTCCCCTACTTGTGGGTTAGATACTCCTAGGAACATTCTCAATAAAAAATTTATATATCTTCCTAGTCTCCTTCTGAATACCCCAAATAGTAACAGAAAATAAAAATTAACCTCTAGTACCACTTTGTAGAATCCCAGACTCGATTCACTCAGAAGTAACCAAAAAGGATCGGCCACATGGCCTTAATTGTGCCTACCCAAACACCAAAGTCTATCAACTAGTAGTGATGACCTTGGGTGTTAAAGTGAGGGGATTATACCATAAATTTATAGATTAATATAATGGTAAATAATAATGATGAGTATAAGAAATAGTAATAAAAAATCAACAACGGAAAAAACAATCATCCAGATAAAATAAAAAAGGCAAAAGATGAATCAATATCACAAACACATACAAAAACTATGATCATGTCATGTGATACACAAAAGGGGAACAAGGGTATATTAATATACATCATGCTATAAAAATAAAAAAATACCAAAATGTATCTCCAATACCATCATGATCATAAGCTCATTCATCATCTCTCATGCTCTATCCTAGGAAGAAAATCAAGCATCCATAATGGGATGCTTCCCTTTGTCTCTACTTGCATCCATAAAGTTTGTTCAGGTAACAAAAAGATTCCCAAACAGGGTGTGAGATATACTTAGTAGGCCACACAAATGGTTTATAGTACTATCCATTATATTCAAGTAAAATGAGTAGTGTATGGGTAATAATAAATTTAAGACATTAAATAAATAGACCACGTCCCGATCGACACTACCTGCTTTGGCCTAAGCCGGATGTCTCTCAACATATTTTCTCTTGAATGTATATTTAAGTAAAAAAATGTATTCATATATATTTATAATATACATATATACATATATGTTCATATATATATATATAAACATTCTTATAGTAAGGAAACTATGTGTAATCACAAGGCGTCAATACATACTTATAAAGTGTTTCATAACTCTTGTAGAATATGAGCATAGATGTATAAATGGTATATCATAATGGGAAAATATATATCATGGATAGAACTCAATATTTTTCTTTGTATTGTAATATGAAACATTGGTATTATATTAATTGGAATCCTGAGTAATTCCAAGGCATTCCGCAGTAGGAACCTATGTATCGCTCCAAGTATGTTTTCTCAAAACCCATCATCATGGGAGTTTTTCCAAGGACTCCATATAAAGACCCAAGTATTACTCAAGATATGGTATAAATCATATCCATATGAGTCTATCCAAGGTTTACCACATTGGGAAATAGGTATCTCTCATTGCATGGTATGTAAAGAACTTACCCATATTAACTAGACAAGCCATCCAAACCAGCCTATAACGTAATATAGGTAAAACAAGATAATAGAAACCAGTGTTGAATATAAGAAAAAAATAAATACAACAACAATAAATAGAAGAAAGAAACCTGATATCACAAAAACATAGAATCCAAGACAAAATAGGCCAAACAGAAAGTATCTCAAGTACCCATGTGACCAACAGTTACATCCAAACCAACTCAAACCAAAAGCAACTGCATCCAAAGAATCCAACATGATCCAAGATGAGCTTACTTTTACCTAAACCCTGTAATACAACATATACGAATTCCAAAATTCAAAAGTAGTTTTTGATCCAAATCTTAGCAGGATACCACCACAGTGTCAATGCAAGGTCTAATTTTAAGAATGCAACCATTCTAGATTTTAAAACAAAATAGTTTTACAAAGAATTTTCATAAATCCAAACCACTTATAAATACGTTTATCTTTTAACTCCTTTGGTTTTAAATAAATAATTTCATATTATCAAACCAAAAATAAGAAAATTATAAGTGATGAAATAGGAAATCATATCCATATATCAAGAGGTAAATAGGTAAACATATATCCATGAAACAACCTATCATGTGAAGTAATGTTATATAACCCCTTTTAAAAACTTGTGAGAAAAAATCCTTGATAAAAATGGTCACATGATGAATAACCATAAATTAAAAACAGCTCAAATATAGGCTCTATCCTATGGAAAACATCCTAATAGACATTAAAAACATAAAGAGGAAAACATTGGATCTAACTGAAATAGAGTCCTACTAGTCCATATCACAAAAGGTTTCCTCATAATGATGTCAAACTCACACTAAGACTACCCATGTCTCTTTATTGATTCACCCAAGGATCCAAATTTTCTTTTTTAAAAAAAAAATTCAAAAACATTCTCATATTTTTTATAAAAAAATTTAAATCCCAACCAGTTTGCTTCAAAGTTTGAAAACTCATTTCCAAATCAATCAAATCCATTTTCAAAAAAACCCTTTTGAAATATATTTTCCTTTCCAATAAATTCATAAAAACCACATATAATTTATAATAAATTAATAAATAAGATTAATTTATCAATACTGAAATGAAAATAAAAAAATTAACCTGTTGTATAGAACCACCTATCTCAATATGGTAGAAACCTAGCTTCCAACTACAAATGTGATCAGAAACCAAGATAACAGACTTTAAAAGACAAGTCAAACCAATAAACATAAAAGGGTCAGTATAAATCAGCATATGATTACAAATATAAACAAATCCATATCCAAAAACATCATCATAACCAAAGGCAAAGAAAAATAATAAGGATTGCAAACCCGAAGAGAAGAAAGCCAACCACAATAGTGATCAATTTCTGAATCAAGTGATCCAAAAGATAAGGGGTCACCCAAAAATCTCCAATGGAGTGCCTCTAGGTCAAGAGAAAGAAATAATGTACTAAATAAAATAATCTTTCGTTCATGAATCACCCTAAAATCCCAGTTTGTGAATATTTCATGATGTTTAATCCATTTGCATGTCATGTCTTCCATGAATCTCATATACACTGAAAAAATTGTTTCCTTTTTATTAAAAAAATATATATTTTCCACAACATGTCATGAACCTATTATGTGGAATATAAATCATTCACACCCTCTATCCAGGTCATGGGTTCTTACCAACATTCATTACACGGTGTCTACTCACATTACATAGTGTCTAATTGCCCAAAAATAGAAACCAATGCAGGCGTAAAATGAAAATCAAAATAAATCCTTGAATTCACCATTATATTTATTCCCCCAATTTCCTTTTCATCATTACTCATCCAATGAAAAAAGGAAACTAAAAAGTAAAATAATACATGATACAAAGGTAACAGGTCGTTACATGGTACAATAACAGTGTCTATAAAGCATGCCCCATATAATCCACTAGGGAACTAGGTATCACTCAAGGTAAGTAGAAAGAAAACTTCCCAATGATCCCATATATGGTGTTTATAAATAACATGTACATCACTCCAGGAATAATATAATTTCATTTAATGATTTTTAATTTTTAATCCCAATGATCCCATCCAAGGAATCCATAATTGGGACCCTTGAATCACTTGAAGCTTAATTTAAAGGTATGTTCACATTAACCATTAAACTCATACCATTCAAACAATAAATTTTATTCATGTTTTATAAATCATTTAATATAGTTAATTCTAGCTAAAACTTGTATATAAATGACTTATACATGTGGCCTACCATTTTCACTTGGTTCTATTCAAAACAAATTAAGTTCACAAGGGGAAGTTCAATACACTTCACTATGAGGTTAAATTAAAATTCCAATGCATGAGTTTCTTAGGCCTTTAAAAAAGTCACACCCTTAGGTATGGCGCATAGAGAGTAGTTCAACCTTTTACATTAATTCATAGTTTATGAGGACTATACTAAGCATGGAAACATCATTAATTTCATTAAATTATTATTTGGGAGGCATCACTGAAAGGTTCTGGCTTGTGGAACAATGGTTCACTATATAAAACAATGAAAATTTATAGGAAAATAACTAGACCACATACCTTAGGTTGGTGGATGAACCCTCATCTGTTATCGGTTTTAGATTTAGAGTAGAATGAAAGAAATTGGAAAAATAGAAAAATTCCCTAAAATAGGGAATACTAGCTCCCACCAAAATAGAAACAAAGTTGGTAGAATAAATGAAAAAAGGAATGAAGGGAAGTGGATATATTACTTACATGCATCCAAAACAACTGATGGTGAACTAATTAGATCTTGGACAAAGAATTTATCTCAATTACTACCTTGGAGAGGAAGACGGGTTCCTAGGAATGTGGTCTAGTGTGAAAAAAGATGAAGGAATAAGAATTTTTGGTTTAAAAGAAGGTAGAAAAAAAGGTCAATTCACCGTTCATTTAAATGAGTTAATTGTTTGGAAACACGGTTTTCAATACCTTGATCCTAACCCAGAGCCTAACCCTGTGACTATATTGGATAAGTGTCATTAAGGGTGTGGCCATGGGCGCACAGTTTGGGAAAACAATGTGGTCCATTCTATGACACTAAAAATCCATGAATGGTCATGTGTAATATGGTACATGGTTAGAACTAATCTTGTGAACCTATGAATTTTTATGAAATATCCACACGGTTGAGTTCCAATTTAGCCCTAACCATGCGTTAACTGTGTGGCCCAATCTTTCCCTCTAAAATTTGTATCTCAAGGATCCAAAAAATCCTTGGACTCACCTAAAACACTTCTTATCCACTTAACCACATTTCTATCACCAAAATATATGTTTTTATAGTAAATTAAATATCCTTAACTCTATGAAAATGTGTTACATTACATAGTTATTTAGAACCAATATTTTATTCCTCATAATCGTGACCCATTTAAATAGTTTAGAGGATCCAATTTATTCTCTAAATTTAATTTGAGGTCAATTGATCAACAGTTGTGGGTGATGCCTTGTGGATTTTCATATAAAACTTTCAGAAGAGGGTTTGAAATTCATGAGTAACTTGTGCTGTCATTTGGGTTGATGAAACTGCCTAATGTGTCTATGGACCAAATTAATAGATTATTACATCAATATTATGATTTCTTCATGTTCATATTCATTAAATATATAATGGTATACTCCCAATCAATGGAGGATCATGCTCACTATATGAAGATTATTTTGAGGGCACTGAGTGAGCACTAGCTATATGTAAATCTCTTAATGTGTTAGTTGTGGATCAGTGAGGTATTCTTCCTTTGGTATGTGATATTTTATGCATGTATATTAGTATATGTGGAGAATTTTGAGTATATTTTTTCTTTATAGAAACCCAATAAAGTATTTTAGATTTATATTTTTTATGGTTTAGCATGTTACAATTAGAGGTTCATCGAAAAATTCACATGTTTTTTACAGTCGATGACATCCCAATCCAAGAAAGGGGTGATGTTCATGTGGTTGGACTATTTTGGGAGATAAATTCAAGAGATGAAAAGGATAATGATATCTTTTTTATCCTAACCTTAACTAAGTGAGTTAAGGAGTATTATTCCAATCATAGGTTATAATATTGGATTCTTTGTTAATTAGTACTTGTTTTTAAGTCTATTGAAATAGATTGTAGTATGTAAAGTTGTTCAGGGGTAATGTTGAGACGATTAGAGGATATAATGGAAGTTTTAGGAAAATGGTATATCATGTTTTCAATCTCTGTGTCACAACACCAATTTTTGTTACATAAGTATCATTTTTATTTTCATAAGATCTATCTGCACCATGAGAAAAAATGTTGTTTCCTCAAGTGGGTTTTTATAAGTTCACTTTCCCATGTTTGTAGGGCTCTTTTAATTTTTCAAAATTATAGTTACATGTTACATGTAGTGACATATACATTTCACCATGAAGTATTATTTCATTATTTTTAGTGCTAGTGGAAATGGAGTTCATACTAATATATTTTTGGTCATGCTAAGAAGGTTAGGTGTTTTCTTAGTGGCACTATTCAACTTAGCTTATGATGTGTAAGGAGTTACATGTTGTGATAGGCCCAAATAATAAGTTCTATTTTAGGGATTCATGTAGTGAATCCCAACCATGAAAATTTTACAAGGCCATGATTTTTATGTCACAAATTACATTTTAACTCTAAACTCGTATTCCCTATGAAGCATTTCATCATGCCATGATCCATTATAAAGCTAAAATTAGTTAAGGGAGAAATTAACCTATTACATTGTGAAAGGATATGTTGTTCTGTGATTTATAAATTAGGATAATTCAAATATAAATGATATTTTGGAAATATTATATTGTTTTAGTGATTATCTATTTAAATTATTTTAATTTTTTTCAATTCAAAGGTCATGATTTGATGGAAGATGGTCCGAGGGATGAAATTAAAGCAAGTATAGTTAGAAGTAATCTTATATTTTAATTTGAAATTTGAAATTAAAATATTATAGAGTATAAATTATTTATATATATATATAAATATTTATAACACATATAGAAAAAGGAGTTAAATCTTAAATATCCGAAAATAGAGAATCAAAAGTGAATTTCATTGAATACCTGGTATTGAAAAGTGAAGTGTCATCAGTAAAAGTTTCATTAAATATTAGGCTGGGAATATAAATCTATTGTGAATATAATGTTAAATATAGAAGTTAGGATTAATGCATCATGGATAACACTATTTTTTGTGTTTATTCTTTTGATTTATCACTTGTGGGTTTGACATATGTGTTGATTATAACTTTGTATCCCTCTTGAAAGTAGTTTTTGGAAATGGGGAAGAGATTTTGGACCTTGGATAAGTAGTGAGATATTCTTAAATATTTTAAACAAATACTATTGAATTAGTGGTTAATTTTAGTATTAGTACCTTATTGATATGTTCTCCTTATACATATCCCATTATAGTTAAACCAAGTAAAATCATTATCTTTGTGTCACTATACATTTTCTGCATGCGGTTATAGTCTATGAGAAAAATATCATTTAAAATTAAAGGATTTGTTTCCAACACAAAGATAATATTGAGTTAATTTAAATTTATAGAATAAATAATAAGCAAACCTAATTCCCTCCCCCCCCCCAATTCTTGGGGTATATCAAGACCTTTGGGTATAAGAATTGGTCTTAGAGACACTTGTTATTTATTGAATTTATATAGAGAAATTTGTGGTCATGGAGAATATTGTGAATGAAAAGAGAGTTTCCTTATTTGATGGTTGAAACTATTATATTAGGAAAAATAGTATGAGATAATTTATATGTTCTATTAAGTGAGATGTGTACTCAATAGTAGTTCCTGGAATTCAAGTTAGTGATTCCACCAAAATATTATAATGGAATTAGATAAGAAGTTGTAAAATGATGATTTTAAGGCTCAAAATGAATTATCATAAACTCTTATTAATCAAATATATATTATTTTCATGGATTTTACTATAAAATTGGAAATTTGGTATAAACTTTATAACATATATGAATGATATATTATTGTAAAATAAGAAAACTACATGTTTTCCAAAATATATTTTATGGTCTAAATATGAATTCAACTAAAAATGTGGATGGATTATTCAATCATATCATTAATGCTGGTGGTGTAATACATGTACTCATACATGAGGTAAAGGATTCTATTATTATAAATAAAATTATCAGAAGGTTTCAATCTATGTACAACCCAGAATTATTAACACTTTTTTTGGGTATGTATTTTCTCAAAAATACTTTATAAATTGTTCTGATTTTGATTCTCACAAATAACCTTATTTTTTCAACTGAAGATATTAATTTAAGTTAATTTCAGGAAGTTAATATTCAATGAAATATTTATTATGGAATTATATCCATGAGTAATGTATTTTAAAGAATTTTGAATGTGTTTTCGCATATTATGGAAACATTTTTCTCAACCCTACATTGGTAAGAAAAATATAAGGAATCAACCCTACATTTAGAAAATAAATTATGGATCAAGAACACTATGCTATTGAAAAATTATGGATCATCAATGCTACATTTGGACGTAACCCTATGTTTGAGAAAAGCGAACGTATGGTGAATCAACCCAACATAAGTAAGAAACCCTATATCTCAGGAAAACAAAATATGGTAAATAAACCCTAATTTTATGATCAACCGTATTTTTTCAACCCAAAAGTTTATATTTTTTAATCATGTGAAGGAACCCTATGTTTCACTATCCAATGATGAAGTTTCAGATCTGTTATATTATCTGAAATTTATGCAACGACCTTGACTAGAATAAAGATATGTTCAAAACTATTTTACGACTGATTAGAGGCTTGTTAGATCGATTCAAAGACTCTATTCAACAGAGTAAACCATTCCTATTTTTATAGGTTGTGGATCCCATCAATGATTTAAATTTTAATAATTTTTATGTATCGAGTGACATTCTTATATCTTCTTAACCGAAGGAAATATTCTTTCTATATATATACATGGAATATTTTATCTTAATATATGTCATGCATACAAGATATATGAATGTAATTTCTAAGTATCTTTTGAATACAAAACTACTAAAAAGAAATAATGAATCTCTTATTTTATGAATAGGATACACTTTGAATATACATATTTCAACCTCATATTGTTGAAACAGTTATTATTCACTTGTTTCTATTTGTATTAAAGATCATTCGCAGCCAGGATATCTTTAGATCTATTCATAATTAAAAATATTCATCTTTAAAGAATAATATCCATATTTTTAAATTGTTATTGTGACTGTAAAGTTTAATACATACCATAAACAAATCAAACTCATTTGATTTATTGGATTTTCTAATGCTCGCACTTAGTCATTGTTAAGTGTCATATTCCTGCACTAAGTTGTGGAGAAAATGGTTCCCTGTAAAATAACAAGAAGTCTCTATTTATCCTCATTGTAAATATATCAACATCCTGTACTAATTTTTAGATTTTTATGGTCTTGTGATAAGAGGACCTTGTCTAGTGAAAATCGCCAAGATCGTAGAGTGGGTGTTGGTGGAGTGGACCGGGGGATCTTTATGCCCCAAAAAACTATAAAAAATTAGTGTATTCTTCTTTAAAATTCATCCTCTTCTTATATTGATCACAAAATAAATCATTGCATATCTTCATAAATCAAAAAGATTGTTAAACACCAGAATCTGTCAAGATTATTAAAAAGAAACAATTCACTCCTCACTTGTGTATCTTTGTATTATTCCGACCTAACAAATTTAATAAATGAATATTTTAGATTTATCCCTTGAGGACACACAATGTAATTTAGTTTCTTTCAAAATATGGGTGATGTTAGAGATCTATTTAGAAAAATCAGCTAAATTTGTGTCATTCAAAGAAATTAAAATGAAATAGTTGTAGGAGGTAAGAAAATAAAATGATGTGGGTGATGGATTTTTATCACTAGTTTTAAGAAAGATTAAAAAAAGATAAATATATATATAAGTAGAAATTATCATTTGAATGTTTTTTTTTGTTGTAATATTAGACATGTCATTTACAGATATTTGAAAATATTTAATGAAGTATATAGTGAGTTAGAATTCTCACCAAAATAGAAGTAGTTTCTCATAAGAAGGAATTGTCATAGAAGTGGTGAAAGTCAAAAGAAATTTCAAAAGAAAATGTAGGTAAAAAAGAAGGTGAAGATAATGGTCCATTGGAAGGTATAGTGACTGAGTTTATCTCAGATGTTGAATATGTTAAGATGGAATTAGTGAAAAAATAAAAAAAGTATAGTTAAAGAATATATTCAACCATAATGAGTTTTTATTTCTAAGTAATATTAGAAGGGTCCCTTGAGTAGTTTGATCTATAGAAAATAAAAATGAAAAAATTAGGGGTTCATTAAATGTAACTTCATGTTATGTTAATGAAATTAAAGTAGAGGTTGATCGTATGGAAAACATAGTGAAAAAATATAAGATGAATCATGTGAAATATAAAGAATATATGAATTATAGATTAAATATTGAGGAAAAAAATATCAATGATTATCAGAATAGATATATCAAGGGGAAATTTAAGAAAATAGAAATATTTTTGGAGGATTAAATTTCATTGATAAAAAAGTTTGAATTATAGATTAGAATAAATGGTATAAATAAAAACCATCATTTTATAAAATTATAAAATGAAATTTTAATAGAAATATAAAATAAAGGAACAAAAAATGAGGAAATTTTGATTTCTCAAGGATATAGTTATAAAGGTAATATTAGTATTGGTTATGATTGTAAAAAATTAAAGTAAAAGTTTGTAAATATGAAAAACATAGGGACGAGATTAAAGAAGAAACTTCCCAATCATAGAGAAATTATAAACAATGAAGGATGTATTCAACAATAGTATATCTATAGATAAATGATAAAAATAGGATATTTTATTTATGAAGTGTCGTTATTTTGGTTTTATTAACCACATTATGATTTATTATGATGAAGTTGAGTGTTAAATAAAAGTTGAATCTATTTGAAGTTGAAAAGGGAGATTAAGAACATACTCTTCATATTAGAGAAAAAATTATTTCAATTGTTACTATTTTAATTGCATGAAATTTGGGCATAAAATAGTAGATTTTAGGAATAATAGGATGATATTATTATAGTATTCCAAGGAAAATCTTTATTAGATAATAAAATTTAGTTCCTTTGAAAAAAGGTTCTATTTTCTTGATTAGAATAATTTTATCTGATGGCATATTCTAAAGAAAATGAGAATATATAAACAAAAGCCTCATTTGAAATCACTTCAAATGAAATTAATAATATTTAAAAGGTTAATTTAGATAAAAAAAAATTTAATGTTCAAACAATAATAACACCTAGATTCTATATAGTGGTTATTTATCTCATGTGACATGTAAGATGAATCCTTTAAAGAATTTCAAGGTAATACTTGATGGACTGGTATCTTTCATGAATAATAAAGCACTAAATATTAAATTTAGTACCAAGAATTGATTAAAAATTAATAATTTTATAATTCCAATGTAATTTATGTTTATTGTCTTTGTAAAAATTTATTGATTGTCAGTTAGATTTGAGTCTCAAGTTTGGAGGCCTCGTTTAATCAAAAAGTTTGCAGTGTCAAATGAAAGATAGGGAAAAATATTATAAAATGATAGAGGGAAAATATAAATCTGTATCATGTGTATATAAAAGGGAATTCATGTTCACTAACAGAGTAAAAATAAAAAAGTTTATGATACCAGGGACTTTTCATATTCATTTGTAGTGTATGGAGAATTTATCTAGGTTAAAGGTGTCTCTTGGTAATCCTTTGTTGAAGATAAACCAAGATATAGTTTTTTATTATTTATTGATTAGAATTATGCTATGAAATTCTTGTCATAAAAATAAGAAGAGATCATTGGGTTTTTTAAATTTGGTTCATACTTATGTATATAGTCCAATTGGAAAGGCTGTAGAATATGGTGACAAGTACATCAAATTATTTATTGATGATTAAAATATTATAGGGTGTGTCATGTCCATGTGATCAAAGATGAGAGTGTTTTATTACCTAAAAATGTGTCAAATAATATAGAAAAAATAAAGCTACAAGAACTATGAATGTTTTGATATCGGATAATGGAATAATGTATACATTCTATGATATTAAAAATTACCTAGAAAAAATGAGGTTAAATATGAAGTATTGTTGGTGATAAATCCCAAAAATAATGGTGTTGTGGAAAGAACAAATGGTATAATTAACAATACAATGAGGATTGTGTTTATAGAGTATATAATTGCATGTAAAAACTATAAATATGTGATATAATTTGTTGTGTATACATAGAATAGAAAATGAAACAATCTATAAGTAGAGAAGATGATAAAAAAATCTAGTATGGAAGGAATCCTTATTTTGTAAATCTAAATGTATTTTTTAGAAAATACTTTATTAAAAATAAAAAATGAAATCAAGTAAAATATGTTGATGTAATTCATGAAGGAATATTCTAAGGATACTCATCAAATATTACGTCTTGTATGAGTTTTTATAGGAGTCTTAACATGATTATTTCGAGTATTGATGTAACGGTAATTCATAATGAATTCAAATAAAATTATTGATTGTTTTTTCTTGAATAATTTCTTAAATAATAATAATAAATAAAAGTGTATTCTATATAATTTTAAAAAATAGATTGATTATGATTTTATAGTATAGTTAGTGGAAGATAAAGGTGAATAATGGAGTAAAATAGTGACTCATCTAAGAAGGAAAATAATTACATATGACACAAGAAATATCATTGGTTAAAATATTTCTCTAACACGTACTTGTAGGATGAATATAATGGAGAAAATTACTCTATTATCTGAATTAGAACAGACTTCTTTCAAAGACACAAAAATGTGAGAATCATGGTTAAAATACATAATTAAAGAATTGGATCGGATTGATAAAAGTAAAAGTTGGGATCTTGTGTAATTACCAATACACTGTAATGTGATTGGTAAAATGTGATTCTTAGATAAAAGATTAATAGAGGTGGAAACATGATCCAGAATAAA
This sequence comes from Viscum album, assembly GCA_963277665.1. NCBI lineage: Eukaryota > Viridiplantae > Streptophyta > Magnoliopsida > Santalales > Viscaceae > Viscum > Viscum album. Next base: position 1,151,572,478 of record OY728148.1, read on the forward strand.
GAATAGACAATATGTAAATGTTTTTTATGTATTAAATAAGTTGATGTTGAAGAAACATTTATACTTGTATCATGAATGGATTCTATCATACCTTTTCTAGAAATTATTGTTCAAAAAAAATTCAGAATATATCAAAAGGATATGAAGATAACATTTTTATATTTAATTATGAATTAAGAACAATATATACAGAAACTAGATGGAGTTTTTATTAGAAATGATAATTTAAAATTATGCAGGTTGAAAAAGGATATGTATAGCTAACATAAATAATCTAATTCTTAGTATGAAAGGATTGATTATTTTTAAATAAAGCTATAATTAAATATTGGTGGTTTTGATCACAAAATATATGTCAAAATATATAAATAAAAATAGTTTATAACGATGATTTATGTTGACAACATCCTCTTTATAGGTAGAAAATAGAATGTAGTTGACAAGTCTAGTAGACTAATGAGTTATAGGTTTGAGATTTCAATGATTGGAGAGTTCATATATTTTCATTGGTTTCAAGTTCATCAAGATGAAGATAAAATATCCATATAATAAGTGAAATATGTAAGGAATTTTTTTATGAAATTCATAATATTATATTGCGAGAAGGATTCAAATCTGATTTTAGTTGGAACAAAATGGAGAACGAATGTGGATAGATAATTAGTAGAACCATCATTATATTAAATAACAATTTGGAGTTTACTCTACCATACTATGACTAGGCCATAAATATTTTTTTTTCTAATCCTGGAATCATGTTTCCAATGTTTCCCTAAGAAATCTAACCTCTAAATAGGAATACTGAATTATTGTTTTGTGTTCAAGGTTAGAGAATATTTTTTTGTTAGCTTATTCGGATGATTATTGGTATGTTTATATAGTCGATAGAAAATACAAAATTGGTGGATCATTTTACATTGGAAGAAACAATGTTGGCTGACTAAGTAATAAACAAGATTGTGATACTTTGAATAAATAAGAAACAGAGTGTATATCAGTTACTAAGGCTTGTACATGTCTTATATGGATAATGTAGTAATTATAATATATTGGTGAAGTGTTGTGACACCCAATACAGATTTATTATGACAATAAATATGATATTGAATTAATAAATAACATGGTTCAACAAACTCGAACAAATAATATTGAAATATGATATCATTTCATAAAAAGAAGGTGTAGAATAACATTGTGAAACTAAATTTTTTTTGAAAAAAACATTATTTAAAATATATATTCAACCAACTATTGGATGCATATATTTTTAAAAAACTTAGTTGATCTTTTGAGTTTAAAAAATTTCCTAAAACTGAAGAGGTGAAAAATATCCCCTCTTCATATTGTATATATTGTTATATTTTTTTGTTGGAATTTATCTTTATTAGGTACAAGAATATAACAGTACACACTATCCTAGAGGAATTGGAAAATTCTTATTTGTTTAATAAGTTTGTTTCTTTTTATATAGGATTTTTCTACTCAAACATTTCTCTTATTTTTTACAATTATTTTATAATCACATGGGATTAGAAAACTAGTTGAATGTAAGTTATTAATATTTGGAACAATGGTTCCATAATGATATGAATTGGAAGTTGAAAAAACCGTTGAATTTTATTGTCAAATGGAGATATACATCTATAATTCTAGGGGAGAAAGTTTTTAACTTTACTTAATTATCATATCTTATCCTATGATGTGGGGGGTCATGATTGGAATAACTTCATTTTAGTGAAACATATCAAATTTTGGAAATTGAAAACAAAATACAAAGTAGGGTATTATTAAAACTATAGGTTGTAATATTTTAATTTTTATCAACTGGTAGTTATTTGGAAATATTTTTAAGGATATTGAAGTATGTATAGTTAATTAGGAGTCACATTGAGATGACTATAAAAGATAAAGGAAGTTACATGAAAAGGAATAATCACACCGAAACATAATTCATAATTCCCTGAGGATGTGTTTCATAAGGATCTTTTGGATTTTCCTAAGATTAATTCACACTATGAGAATAGATGCCACACTATGAAGGAAGTTTACTAAAATGTTAGTGAAGATATAACAATTTGTTTAAATTTCATAACTAGGAATCCTTCATGGTGAAACCTTATGGGATATGATATCATATCATAACTGGTATTCCTTTGTAGTGTGACATCTACTCTCATGGTTTGAATAAATTCTTGGGGTAATTACTTCTACATTGATAGAATAAACTAAAACAACATATTCCCATATATTCTTTTGGGTTGGGTAATAAAATGAAACCTAGATGCATTGAATTTTGTCTTAAAATTAATAGATAGCTTTAAGTAGTCTCTCAATCCCCCACTCCCCTATATCACTTTGGGGTCCATCCCATAATCATTTTCCCTCTCACTAGGATACTAGGGAATAGGATTTATTTTAGTGGAAATTTAATACTGATTAAAATTAACAACTCAAGAGAAAATATAAACATAAATAAAATGTGTTATGCATCCTATTTAATTAATGCCACCTTCTTTTATCAGTCATGCCACTCATGAATAAGTGTGAATAAACCATGAGAAAACTAAGCATCATTAGAGTGGGAATAAAATTACTAAAATTTAAATGGATATGTTTAATAATAATGGAACAATCGCTTGAACTATGATTAAACATCCATGAAAGAATATAGTAATTAGAAAATGAAAATCCAAATAGAAAAAAAAAGACCTTACTACATAGTGTTGTGGTTTATGAAGTCACTCTCACTTCTTAATCCGCCACATAACTAAGGATATATCTCTTACTATTTCACTCAAAAATCCTCATAGATCCCTTATTTTTATGTTTTTTCTTATTTTAATTTATTTCTTCTAGATAGGAAAAAAAATCCTCTCATGTCTTCTAAAAATTGAGACATACTTTTCTCAGTAATATCCCCTGAAATTCAAAAAAAATATAAATTATATTTATTCAAAACTGTTGATATGTATTATTCTTTGGTGTATGAACTATCTTTATGACACAACCCCATTATATTTTTTCAAATATATCCTTAGTCTTCTTCCTTTTTGAGGACCAACATGATACAAGTAACCCTCCTACAATGAAACCTCTAGTCAACTAAGATCTCAATTACCTATATTAAACTTCTTAAAATCAGGGAATAAACTCTATATTCTTCCCACTTTTCTAAGTTGTGGATTTAAATTTTATTTAATCTCTATGAATCCAGTTAAGGAAATGATATGTTTCCATGGTGTGGAACTTTTAAAAGAAAATTATGAGACACTTCCAATTTATGATACTCCTGATACGGAAACATTGGGAGTAACAAGGGATAAAGGATTTAAGGAAGAAGAGTAAAATTAAGAACAAAATTAAAAAAGAACAAGAAGAAGATAAATATAGATCTTTTCATGGTTCAATAAAAATCACTACATCCACTTACTATAAGAATCACTTCACTAAAATTTGGAGAATAATTACATGGGGATTTTTAGAGTACATGAAACCTTTGATGAATGAGCTCTTAAAGAAATAAAGTGAATATCCATCCATAGTTCTATAGTTCCCACATAGTAATTAAATTGTCTTATAGTGCCACAGACACCCTAGTCTAGGTTTCTACACTACTAGAGCAAATAGTTTTGTGAAGATACAATACCTTTTTCACATGCTAACACAGAAATCCTACACTACTATAGTGACCTATCGGTGTCTACAGTCACATATACTATAATTTGGTTTGGTCAAACCATAGGAGTTATAGCATAGTGTATAGTATATACTTTCATTGATCAGACCATCTTCATATAAGGATCAGGAATCAATAGTCTCAAAATCTCCCAATTGGATCCTAATCTCATGTTGACCTACTTCGATGCTACATACAAAAATCACTTAATATGAGATCCTCATATTCTTCACTCGCCAATGGGATCTTCCCATAAAAGATTAAATTTCAAGATAACGATTAATGAAATACCAATTGTTTTACCTTATATGTTTCCATAGTGTTATCTAATATGTTTCCTATCATCATTCATTCATTAGTGGAGAGAAACAGTAGTGAAATAGTACTACAACTTCTTTATCACCATCAACTTCATCAACATGTCTGTTAGATTATTGGTACCCTGAATATTCTTTAACTCCAATAACCCATCCTATATAGAGCCTCTAAAAATGGTACTCTAACTGAATGTGTTTCATCTTGGTATGAAAAAATGGGTTCCTTGTAAAATGTAGGTCACTCTGATTGTCACAATACAATACATTTTCCACCCATTTTCTATCTAGAAACTCTAAGAATTTCTTTATCCAAACCATTTGTTTCTATAATCCTATTAAAATAATGGATTATATATTTATAGAAGATATAGACACATCCTTTTTTATGAGAGATATAAATCTCACTATAATTCCTCCATAGGTAAATATCTAACCTATGGTACTTCTTCTATCAAAATCACATCCAATTTCAATATATGTATACCCCTGTAATGATTTTCCCTTCCCTATAACCCCCAGAGACCTCCCCAAAGATGTTGAAATGAAAGATTTTAGGCACTGTGTGAAGTACGGGAAACCCGAAATTGGATGAACTTCATCCAAGGATCAGGATACACCATTCCAATAACTCCATAGTGTAGCAGCAACCCTACAGCACAACCTCCTTCACACTACAAGTTTGTATCTTCTTCTTCTCCAATATGTGATGTGGCACTAGACTATATATAAAAATAACTATGAAAGATCTGATTTTATCTCTGTCAAAGTATTATACCAATAGTAATGAGACTTATTTTGGTAATATTTATGCTTGGTTTAAATAAACAAAAACTACATAATCCCATTTATTCCTTTGGTTGAGGTAATAAAATGAAAACTAGATGCATTTAGTTTTGTCTTAAAAGTTAAAGGTAGAGTTGAGTAGCCTCTCACTCCTCTACTCCCCTATATCACATTGTAGGAAGTAACCTGATCTCCATCATACTTACTAGGAGTCTACGGAGTGTGATTTATTTTTGGAATAATTGAATATTGATTAAAAATAATAACTCATGAGAAAATAATATTGTAAATAAATTTTTTTATCCATCCTCCTTAATCAATTACCCCCTCGTTTATTATTCAATCCACTCATGATTAAGTGTTCATCAACCAAGAATGAACTAAGCATCGTTATAAAGGGAATAAAATTTCTAAACTTGAAAAATGATATTGAATCATAATGGAACACACACTTAAATTATGATTAAACATCCTTGAAAGAATCTTTAAATTACATAATGAAGATTAAAAGATAAAACCAATAATTTACTTTATAGTTGATCATTGTCTAAATTCTCTATTTCTCCTTGATCTTCTATAGAGATAAGGATGGTTCTCTTCATCTTCCACTCATATATCCTCATATATTACATTTTTTATTATTTTATTACATCTATTTATTTTTTCAGAATATGAAAAATTATCCCCAATGCCTTGTAAAAACTAAGTCAAAAATAATTGTGAAATATCCCAAGAAATTTATAAATGATAGGATTTGTGTTTAATAAAAAATTCTAATTGATATTAATTAATTGGTGTAGGAACAATCTCTACAACATAACTACTTTATATATTGGAAACTCTATCCTAGTACTCTTTCCTTCCAAGTGACCACTATGTCATAAGGATCCCTACTGCAATGAAACCTCTAATCAACTATGATCTGAAATATCTAGATGAAACTTCTACAAATATCATAATAAATTCTCTATTCTTCACACTTTACCTAGTAATATATTTTATTACCTTATACTCTCTATGAATCTATCTATCATGTTGACATTTTTTGTGGTAGAGAACACCTTGAATTAGATTCTCATACTCTTCTAATTTATGATACTCCATGGTGAAACAACCCTATGGAAAAACCTCCTTTACTCTATAAGTTGACATATTATTCTACTTTTATTTATGATAAAACACTGGACCACACCGAAAAATCTCCATGAAAGCTTAAATGTTTTCTCCACAAGTAGTAGATTATGATGTAATGATACTATCTGTAAAACAAACCAATTCACAATAGGTTTAAGAAATATTACTATGGGTAAGTTCTTAAATACAAGATTCTGAGGTATAGAGAAGTGGGTTCCCTTTAAGTTAGTTACTTTTATCTAGATCCTTTGGAGTTAATGGAATTGCATGGTGTAGTATAGTTTGTTATGATGTTATCTCATGATAACCTTAGTGATAAATCCAATATTATCATATATTTCACTTTGATATTCATGATTTCTATCCTACAATTTTGATCACTTTTTGTTTAGATATCTTATTTATAGTTCTATGAATAATATAGAGTTTAATAGTTAAATGTATTAAAATTTAATTTTATTTACTTACTTATTTCATATTTTGAATTATTAGAATAAATCATAAACTTAAATTTGGGTGTTTTCATGTTATTATAATATTTTTAGACGTGATTTTGAAATTCGAGAGTTGATTTGAGGAATTTTGGAGTGTATTTAAAGGAAGTATGGAAAAATTAGTCTAGAGTCAATAAAAATAGCTAAGGAAATTTTATTATAGTTCCTTTATATAATAACTTGTGATCCATGTATGATATTTCATCTAGATGTAGGATATTTTGTCCATGAGTATGAAAACTCATCTATGACTAAGACATTTTTGAAGGTCATAGGATATTTTGATTTATCATTTTATATTTAGAGCATGATAAGATTTAATAAAGTTGAAATTCATACATCTAAGATATTTTTCATCACATATAGATTTCATTTACACGTATTACATTTCAAACAGGTCATATGAAATTTCATCTATGATTAATAGAATTATACTACACAAAAGGGAATTTTTTAAGGAATAAAGATTGTTCGTATAGGATAATTTTCTTTTTAAAGTACAAAAAATTCATTGAAAGAGAATAAATATAACAAGGGACTATTACAAGCTTCATTTATTAAAAAGTTTGATTAGTAAAAAGATTAAAATTGGGGAATTATCACACTGCATCAGCATTAAAGATATAAATAAAGTGTGGTTTCATGAATTATAATATGAAAAAATATTTCAATCCAGAATTAATGAAGGAGTGTATGGATTTTTAGGAAGTTAATATTATTATGGATATTTATGAATGTAATAAAAAAATGTCTCACTATAAGAAATTTAAACAGTGATGATCTCAAATGTTTTACCATGGACAAAGAATAATGAAATTTAATCTATTTAATATGAACAAGAGGCTAAATCTAGTGGGTTGGAATAGATTGTTAGAGAACCTTCTTTTGTTTTTTTTCATTCTCATTTTTATTTTTGTCTTTATTTTAGATTTTTAATTCCTTCTCCTTCCTCACTCATCTCTAGTACCCTTCGAGTATAGGGGTAAAATTTGAGGGATTTGCAAAGGGAAGTAGATCCATTATAATACATGATATTTATAATTAAAGAACAAAATTATCTTCATTTGATTGATATTGGTTATTAATGGTTTTTTTACCTTTATTAAAATTGCATTTAAGGTTTTGAAATATTTTATTTATTTCCACATTGGCGGATAATTTATAATATCCCTTTACCTATAAAATATTATCAAAAAGGAATAGTTTGTATTAGGTGGTGAGTGTCTAGAAATTATTTTCACATGTGTAGAGGAAGTGAGTTACTTCTGACTTTCTAAGGAGCATAAAACCCAAATTTGGTATTATATAGGTAGTTTAGAAGTGGTTTTGTAACTTCTCACACACACATGAAGGGAGTTTGACTAATCAATTTTTACTAGTAGATTATTCTCCACAAAAACCTTCAACCAAGGGTTGATGAATAAATTATAGAATCTTTCATTTATAAATTAATAAGAAGAGAAGTAAAAAATTAAACGTAATGATAGCACTGCAACTAGAAATCTAAACTTGAACCCATCACTTTCTTTATAATATTTCTTTCAATGTCATTGGTTCACTAATTTTCCATTCCTATAAAATAAAAAAAATTCAAAACATTCCATTTTAAATATGTAACAACTAATTTTTTAGCACTTGTCTCTAGTTAAAACCGAAGGTTACTACTAATACTGCATTTAACCTAGAAAATAATTGTTTTTTCCACAGCCCATGATAGTTTGAATGTAAAAACATTGAATTAATATCAGGGATTATATTCCAAAAATATCACTTTAACATTTCACAATTAAAACTTCTAATAACTAATTATTGGATTGGACAAAGAAATATAAGTAACATTACTAACCAAGATAAGAGATCTAAAACAATAAACTGAATTTGAATATATTTCCCTCTTAGACTCGGGTTCAACTTCTATTATTCACCTAGAGTATCCCTCCCTGGATATAAATACCAACAAAACTTTGAGATAACAATATTAAACCTAATTAATTAACTAACTAAATCAAATTTATATTATTTATTTACAAAATGAATTTTAATTGAAAACTAGACTAATTCAAGTTTCTTCCAAATCTTCATGGAATGGATGGGGAAGATCTGAATAAAAAAAATTAATTAATTCACACTTGACTACTCAAATTTGAAACCATGGGGATTAGATGAGGAGCTTGTGAAGTGGAGATAATTACCCTTCTCTCTATAGGGAGAAGTTAAACAGTTTTTGTAGAGACTAAAACCAAGATAGATCAATTAGTGTGATGATCTACATATGATATTTATTCATATATTTTTTCCTAATTAAAAGATAAAATACAACACAATGGATCTATACACCATGAAATATTCTTATAGAGAGAATTTCTATGAATGTTGGGATTTATTTAAGAAGCTATATGAGAGTTTCCCACATTGAGTTATATGTAAGAACCAGTTCCAAGGATTATTTTATCAAGGACTATTTTACGATGATAAGAATTTTTTTGATTCCTAATCTAGAGGATCTCTATTACCCAAATAACAAGTAGAATATTTGGGACTTATTGAAAATATTTCCTAAAACACGCAGCAATTAATAATAAGAGGTATGGGCACCAGAGCTATCCATGAGGTATGAAATTTTGATACGTCATAATTTTTGGAATATATACTTGAATAAATAACCAACCTTGTAAGGCTTATAGAATTAATATATATTAATGAACATCATGTTCCAACCAAGTAATGTGGTTTGTCTTCATCTTCTAGTCACTTTACTGACCAATGCGATGAAGTATTTGGCAGGTAGAGTTGTGAAACAACCTTCTTGACGTAAAATTGTCAATAGTACAATCAAAGATGTAGATATAATTCTCAAATCCAATATTGATTTTGAATATAGGAGAATTTGTATAGACCGCATTTTCAAAATTAGTATCAATAATAACCCCCTTTCTAGCAGCAATCCCACCAATTCTGGAATCGACCACCCATCAAAAAAACATATAAATAAACTTATAACCAAAATCCTATAAACCACATCGTTTATAAAGAAAATAAATCATTTGATCATCCAAATACCATTTTATAACATTCTATTCATCAATTATTAGGATCTATGTTTTAGGACCTTTGAAATAAATTGAAATAGTTAACTAAAGAGTACAAAGCCTTGTGGATATGTTTTCAAAAAGTTGGGAAAAATTACAAAACTAATCAATTGAAAATACCAAGAGTAATATAATTATGATTACTAATATAAGTATACAGTAACATCAACCACTAGGGACTCCTAAAAATGAGCAGAATATAGAAAACCATGATGAAACCAAAGCTGGAAATTATAAAAATTCTGGTCTGAACCCTAAAAATAATAACTAATAAGAAAACAGAAAAGAAAAAAAGGTAAGCCTTGAAAAAATAATAAAAGATCATATACATACCTATAGATGAATAAAATGGATAATAATGGTCATAAACACTAATTTCAATCAAGTATGATCCAATCCAAAAATAATCAAGAGGAATAACTTCAAAGATATATTCTGGATGCTTTCTAAAAAGTGCATATCAATATACCCCTTACTGAAGCTCTCAAAAAAATTCAAAAGTATTTAAATTTACTCAAAGAACTTTTCACCATAAATATAATGCTTCAAGTTAATGAAATAATTAATTTTGTATGAATTGTATCATTATTTATCCAACCATAGTTCCAAACCAAATTCCAAGATCCGGGGATGTTCTCTATCTCTTCCACCATTGGATACATAATGTTTTCAAATTTATTATTTGATAAAGGTGTTTCTCTTAATGTAATTACCCATAGTTATTTTAATTATTTTTATATGGGATAGTAAAATATAATTAGGGTGGTGGTATAAATTTCAAGTGGATCTACATATTTTATAGCATAATTCATAGAGGATTTGTTTGTTAGAGTCTGAGATTATATTTTTTGGAATAATTATATGTGATTAACATGAAGGAGGATAAAGAATTAGGACACTCTTTAATAATTTTGGGAGACCCTTCTTGAAGACAGATTGTACCATTATCAATGTGAATGAAGGAACCCTCACTACGGAGTTTAGATATATCATTATCCACTTTAATATTTTTTACACTTTGAGGCACCCATCAGAGGATCATTAATTTATAATGCTTTTCCAAATTGAGGATACTTAACCCATTGGAGATATAGGTATGTTAAATGAATTTTTATCACTAAGGAAACATTTAATAATTAAAAATTACATGTAGGAGGGAGATATTTATAAATCTTGAGAATTTGTTTTTAGGTTAGAAGAAGAGGTAAATTATTACTTCTTTAGTGGATTTTATTGTTTATTTAATAATGATAAGGCATAAAATTCATCATGTATCAATTAAATTTAATTTATGGTTTTTAGGATCCCAAATTTAATTTTATCTTTAGAATAACCCTCAAATATGGAATTAAAACCACTTCCCTCTGATTTAAAGTATTTTTACTTGATAGACGATGAGATACTATAGGTGATCATTACTAATAACGAATCAAAAACCATATAACATAATTATATTGAATTTTTTAGGGGTTATTTCTAATCAATAGAATGAATTTTAGGTGTTAGTCAAGGCATAAATCCCAAAATATAAATATATAGGATTCAACATGAAAAAATTCCAAACATGTTAGGCATCCACCAAAGAGGTTAAATCCCACCATGATGGAGGTAGTGTAAAATGAAATAGATAAGTTGTTGGAAGATGACATCATCAACCCCATTTCAGACTCATAATGGGTTACCCCAATTCAAATTATTCCAAAAAAAATAGGATTGAACATTACAAAGAATTAATTGAGTGAATTGATACCTCTTATAATTTAGAATAGTTTGAGAGTGTGTATAGATTATAGAAAGTTAAATGAGTTCACTAAGAAGGATAATTTACCCATCCATTTTATTGATCAAATTTTGTAGACATCTGAAGGTAAACTTGTATTTTTTTTTTCTTGGATTTCTTTTCAAGATACTCCCAGGCACCTATTGCACTCATGGATTACGATAATACTACATTTTCTTATCTGTTTGGTACCATTTCTTAAAAAAGGATTCCATTTGGATTTTGTAATTACCTAGGTACATATTAGAGGTTTATGGTAAGTATATTTTTAAATCATATTGTTGACTTCTTGGAGTTATTTTTATATTATTTAACTATTTGTTTAGAGTATTTTTACCATTTCTTGAAAAAACTAGAAAAATAACCAATAAAATAACCTTTTTCTTAACTATAGTGTCCTAGTGGACTATGGAGGAACACTAGATTTTGGAGTTTAATCAAGTGTTGAATGATTTTACCAAAAATCAATTCTCATTTTTATATTTAAACTCCATTATTTTAACTTGTTCCCCCAATTAGGATGTAAATGGATCTCTTTTTATTTTACCTCACCAAACAATTATATGTAGTGTAGGTACTGAAAATAAAAATAGCACATGTATTATTACAAGGTTGGGCCTTGATGTGAGAAACCTACTCTGTTGGGAAAAAATCCCTCAAGGTATCATTGAAGAATTTTTGAGATGATTGTGTTTGTTGACAATGCACGCCTCCATGTTGTGTCTGTTGACAAAGCGAGTCTCAATAACTCAAAATATTGACAAAGGCAGTTTTCCATGAGAATGGGGAAAAGTGTTTTTTGCAAAGGGAGTGGTTCTCTTGTGCTAAGTAGGTTTCTAATGTTGTACGCCGGGAATTATTCGAATTCATAACATCAAAATTTTGGCAAAGGAAAAGTGGTGCACAAGTCCGAAAGTGGAGCGCCAGTCCTAAAGTGGAACGCAAGTATTACGCGCAAGTATAGTATTAATGTGTGGTTCACAAGTCACATTTCAATATCATCATATCAAAATATGACATAGGAAAGAAAGATGCGTGCAAGTGTGGCGCGCAAGTGTGGCGCGCAAGTCCTCAAAATGCCTAAAAATAGATAGGTACTATCCTCATTTATCAACTAGCTCAACACATAGGAAAAATCTGAGCTCTGATCGTGCAAGTGGAAGTGAAGTGCAAGTTCAGTGTGCGAGCAAGTGGGGCACGCAAGTGTGCGGGGAAAGTGTGACATGCAAGTGTACCGTGCAAGTGTGCCGCGCAAGTGTACCGAGCAAGTGTGTCGTGCAAGTATATCGTGCAAGTGTACCGTGCAAGTGTGTCGGGCAAGCAGTGTGGAGCACAAGTTTGGCGCACTAGTGTGGCGCGCAAGGGTGGTGCACAAGTTGGTTTTTTCGTGATTAAGGAAGAGTTTGTGCACTAGTTAAAGGGGCACACAAGTCACCCTAGGGTTTCGTGAAAGTTAGAAATTCCCCAGAACACCTGTGGTATAGTGGTATTCGTCAGTGGATGAACTTTAAACTTCAATAGAGAATCTATCAATAGTTTAGTATGCATTATTTCATGAAAATGAAGATACCTACAGGTCTATAAACTATTAGTGGATCTTCTGAAGAAGCAGTGAGCTCACTTCAGTTGAGAGATAAGTGAGTTCTCAAACTGTGAGTGGTTGTAAACCAGGAGAGATAGTGAGTCCACTTTGAACTTGTAAACATCAGTGTGCTTATAGTGGAATTGGTACATTGGCACACTACTGGTGCATGCTCCTTGGACGTAGCCTAGTGAGGGTGAACGAAGTAAAAATTCATTGTGTCCTTTGAATTATTTACGTTTTATTCATACTCTGCATCAGGAAGAAGAGAGAAGAGGGATTTGTCTAATAGTAAAACAAGATCGAAAGGGGTATTTGTTTTAATCTGTCATACCCTAATTCACCACCCCCCCCCCCCCCCTCTCAGGGTATCTAGCCTAGTGGACCTAACAATTTGTATTAGAGGGAAATGTTGATATCAGTTTTTCTCTCTGAAATGGAGGTCACTAATCATAAAGGGATTCCGATCTTCGACAGGAACAATTTTCAGCTATGGAAGAATCGGATGCAACACTACTTCTGATCTTTGGGAATGGATGTGTTTACAGCAGCATTGCATGGTATCATAGCTGATATTAATAGCGGTGCATTATCATAAGATGAGCGAAGAGAATTGGATGCTGACACAAACGGAATAAATTCTTTGGTAGGATCCCTATCCAATGCTATATATACCAAGGTGATGTCAGTTAAAAGATCACATGCTATGTGGGAAAAGTTTTTGAACATATATGAAGGAGATACAAAGGTCAGAGAAGTGAAGCTGCAAGTATTATAGAATAAGTATGAAGATCTAAGAATGAACCTGAATGAGTCTGTTGATGAATTCTTTGACAGGGTAAATGTTGTTTTGGAAGATATGCAAGGTCTGGGGGAAGTCATTAAAGACATAAATATCATAAAGCACAACTTTAGGAAACTTCCACTACATTTCAATCCAAAGTTTTCAGTACTAGAAGATAAATATCCAAAGGAGCTAACATTGGTCAATTTGCAGAGTGCCTTGGTCGCATATGAAATGCGAAATGATGATAACGAGGCTGTGGAAAAGGGGAAATCTAAAGAAGTGGCATTCAAGTCCATGAAGAATCTCACCATTGAAGATTATTAGGAAAAAGAAGAGACAGATGAGGTGATGTCATTCCTCTCCTCAAACCTTCAAAGAGGAAAAGGGAAGTTTAAAGGGAAACTTTAACTGGACTGTTTTTCATGTATAAGGGTTGGTCATCTTGCAGCAAGGTGTCCCAAAAAGTTCCAACAAGATAATGATGTCGAAGAAGTTGAGAATTCCCAAGAAGAATTCATCAGCCTATAGGAAAGGAAATAAACAGTTCAAGAGAAATTTCTTTAAGAAGAAATATATTCTTTCAAATGAATGCGACAGTTCGGATGAGTCTAAGGCTGGGGAGTTTGAAGAGATAGAGAACTGCAAAGATCGTGGAGAAAATGCTATGGTGGCAGTGGTCGGTAGTTCTCAGGAGAAGAATGAAACTGAAGGTAATGAATAAGAATAAGTCTAAGGAAGAATAGATATGCAAGTTGAGTTAGAGGATTCTCTTGAGGAGATATATGTTTGGAGAGCCAAAACCAAGAAAGCTAACAAAGTTTTTTGTGATGCCAAACTCTATTTGCAACAACAGGAAGAAGAGAAGTGTGAGATGATGGATGAAATTAGGAAACTCAATTCATCAACACCATAGAACTCAGAATCAATTAGTAAGTATAAAATCAAGATTGAAGAACAGAAAATGGAGATCGATGGCTTGAAAAAACAAAAGGAAAGATCACATAAAGCGTATCTAAGAGCTTGAAGAGAAAGTCTTCTGTTTGTAGGGAAAAGTTAAAGACCAGAAAAAACCTTTGATTCCCAACACATTCTTGGGAAATCAAGTCATTCTGAAGAATGAAAAATATTAAAGAGGAGCCTAGTAGTTCAGTAGGAAAGAAGCAGCAATTGAGCTCAGGCGTTAAGGCTGATTCAGGGCTTTATCAGAAACAAAAATATCTGAAAATTGATGTCAGACCGCAAGCACCCATCCCGAGATTGAAGGTTGATTTTGGAACAAATACGAATTAGAATATTCAGAGATCCCAAGGGGGAAATCGTAGTTCAGAAGTAACACGAAGTAATTCACCTTATATCATGTGTTATTATTTTTGAAATATGGGACATTCACAGTATGTGTGTTCCATATCCAAGAGATATCAAAAAGAACAAGAACAAAGGTGGAACCCAAACAGAGAACAGTTCTCCAGAACATATTTCCAAGGACACTGTTTTTGGTGCGGAGGATTTGGGCACATGGCTAAGTATTGTACTTCGACCATACAGAAGAGTGTGCCAAAGCAGAATCAAAATTTTTGGAAGCAGTATATCAATACACCAACAGGTGAGTTAAAGATGAAAAATAGATTTGCAGCTTTGCAAGATGAAGCTTGTCCATCATACTCTGAGAAAGAACAGAAGTCCCAATCCATGCCAAGTGTGAAGGAAAAAATATGGACCAAAAAGAAAAAAGATGAGAAGGTCATCGTGGCAGAAACTTCCATTAAAGCATCATATCACTCTGGTTTGTGGATCCCTGATAGGGGTTGCACATCTCACATGACAGGTAATAAGGATCTTGTTATAGGCATAAAATATGATAAATAAAGAGTTTTCAAGTTTGGAAATGATAAAGGCCTGAAGATTACTAGCACAAGAAAGGCCATGTTTGGGGGCAAAGAGATGAGACATGTTGATGTCTTAGTAGTAGAAGGCCACAGTCACAATTTACTCAGTGTCAGTCAACTATGTGAATCGGGAAATTCTATAAGGTTTACAAAGAAGATGTGTGTCATCAAAGGATGAGATGGGGCAGTAGTTCTATAGGGAAAAATAACAAAGGGAAATCTCTACCTGGTAAGTGGATAAGAAGATATGTGTTTTCTATCCAGAGAGGAAGAAAACAAGTGGTGGCATAAATGAATTGGTCATCTTTTCCAACCATCCCTAGAAGATCTGGTGAAGTGTGATGCATTAAGAGACCTCCCTAAGCTATCACGTGATCATACTCACACATGAGATGCATGCCAACAAGGTAATATTATCAGAAAGATGTATAAGGAAAAGGAAAAGAAGTCAACAATAGTGCTCGAATTAGTGCATGTGGATGTTTGTGGTCCTATCACACCAAGAGAAATTGACGGAAAGAGGTATTATGTTCTTTTCATTTATGACTATAGAATAATGGCATGGGTATTTGTTATTTCCCATATTTCAGATGTGTTAAGCTACTTAAAACAGTACCGGAGGGTGTGTGAAAGGATGCTTGGATAGAAACTTTTGAAGCTTCGTACTGACAATGGTACAGAATTCACAAACAGTCAGGTGGAAGGCTATCTCGAGGAACATGGGATAAGGCATCAAGTTTCTGCAGTAAGAACTCCCCAACATAATGGAGTGGTTGAAAGGAGAAATAGGATCATCAATAACATGGCTAGAACGATGATCATTGAAAAAGGCCTACTAGAGAAATTTTGGAAGGAAGTAGTTTTGACATCGGTCTATATTTCTAACAAGGATTTATTGTTTATGAAGGAGGGAATGACTCTATATGAGATTTGGTATGGAAAGAAGTCAATGGTGAAATACTTTAGAATATTTGGAAGTAAGTTCTTTATCCTCAACAAGGAAAAACATAGGAAATATGAGTCATGGGGAGATGAAGGGATATTCCTTGGCTACTCAGGAAAAATTAAGGCATATAAATGCTTTAACAAAAGGCTAGGAAAAGTAGTTGAGAGCAATGATGTCACTTTAGTAGAGAATGAGGATATCATTCAATAGCACAGTGAATAATTTCTTAATGAGAGTGATGAGGAAGAAACCAATGTAGGGGGAGAATAAGTGGTTGATGTTGATTCGGAAGAAGATATTGATGATGAGCATGAGGAAGTAAAATCTGTATCTACACAAAAGCCAAGGATTCGAGCTGAAATTGACAGGAAGAATATCATTGGTGATCAGTCAGCTCCAGTTCAGACAAGAAGAATGAAATCACTACAGCAGACATATTTACTATCACAGGTTGAGCTGAAATGCTTCGCTGATATAAATGAAGATGAAAACTGGATTCCAGAAATGAATGAAGAGCTAGATCAGATTGAGAAGAATCAAACGTGGGAGATTGTTTTGAGGCCAGCATATAAGAACGTCATCGGGACTAAATGGGTCTTTCTCAACAAGATGAATGAAGATGGAATAGGGATTCGAAACAAACCATGACTAGTGTGAAAAGGATACTCCCAAACAGAGGGTATTGATTTTGATGATACATTTGCACTAATTTCAAGGCTGGAGACAATCAGATTATTTTTAGACATAACAGTTCAAAGAAAGTTTTAAGTGTTCTAGATGGACGTCAAATCTGCATTTCTTTATGGGTTTTTGGAAGAAGAGGTGTACATTGAGCATCCAAATGGGTTTCTCATTCATGTAGATGAGAATAAAGTTTGTAGATTGAAGAAAGCACTATATGGGTTGAAACAAGCACCAAGAGCATAATACTCAATGCTGGATTAGTATTTGAAGAAGCTTGGATTTCAACGTGGTGTAGTTGATTACAATCTCTACTTCAACAACAATAGTAATCAAAGGATGATTGTAACGACCTGAAATTTTGAATAAATCTTGTTTCCTAATTTTGTGTGTTAATTTTTTTATACTCAAAAAAACTATTTCATTGGATAACATGAGTATAATTAAAATGAGACTGTTGGGTTTTGACTGTTATATGACCATTGGTCAATATGACCGTTGGAAACTAAAAATTTCGATATTTGTCTCTAAATACAAGTGATCTTGGTTAATTAATATAAAAAAGAAGATTTGATGGCCTCACCCAGTAGTCTTGGACCAATTGAAGCCCATCTAACAGAACTTGGGAAGGAGGTAGCAGCAATGGGCTTTGCTCTTGACCAAACCAAAGCCGAACTTCATCGTATGAAGCTAGAATGGAATCGCCTTCGTGAGAAGTTCAAACTGATAGAAATTACTACGCGTGCGATGTTGGTCGAGCCTCCCTCGGATTCTCTCACCTTAGCACACCTTACACTTAGGTCCTATGCTGGTGTGATAAGGGGCTATGTAAGGAGACCATAACTGCCTTGTGTAATCCTTTGTTTTAAATAAAATTTTTGATTTCTTCTTATGATGAAGTTTATGAATTTTCAAATGTCCGGATAAATATAGTATGCATATTTCTGGTGAATTTTAGAGAAAGGATATTTTAAAAAAAATGTTTATTTAAACCTTAAATAATTAAAAATGTGTAATGATTTTCAAAAAATGGTCTTCTGCAATTATGTTTAGTACGAAATTTAGAGTCTAATAAGATCAAATTAATTTTTGATGAATAGTAAATTATGAATAGTGATTTTATGCTTAGGATTAGTAATGTGACCAAATAGATTAGTAATCTCACTTAAATAAAGCATTAATATAATCTAGCCACCTTGATTAAGTAATGTGATTCAATAAAATGGTTAAATAACGATTTCATAAATTATTAGTCAAGTATTAGTTTTTTTGGGTGAATAGTGTTTTTTTATTAAAAATTTAATTAAAAAAATTTAAAAAATTATTTTTATAAAATGGATTTCATTTTTGACCTCAGAGCATCGATATTATGTTAAGGTAATTTTTGGGGATTTTTCTGAAAAATATGAATTTTTGGTGAATAGTGTATTTATTTAAAAATTTAATTAAAAATATTTAGAATTCTTTTTTTAAAATGGAGTTCATTTTTGAAATCATAGCATCTATATTTGGTTAAGGTGAAATTTTGGGATTTTTCTGACAAAGTTGAATTTTCGATGAATAGTGAAAATACAATTTTTAAGTTACGGGTGTTTAATGACATCATTAAATGATGTATTAATTATGTAATCAATATGTTAGACTTATGAATAGTAAGATAAGTTATTAGGTGTCCCAAGTGGGCAATACCATGGGAAAATACCATGGGAAAGCCCATGGTTTTTCCAAAACCACTAATGAGGTGTCCCTTGGTCATTAATGCCTTGTCCCCTCACTTTCCATATAAATACCAAGCCATCCTCTCATCCATTCAACTACCAAATCTCTCCCAACGAAGCTCTAGTCTCATTACCTCCCAAGGAGTACTTCCAACGTTCCCCCAATCCCTCAAGGTCCCAAACTTTGAGTTTTAAGAGTTACGTTTTAATGTAAGGGATCCTACCTCCCTCTTTCTTTTCAAGTAATCTCTTTTATGTCATTTCTTTTATGCACCATGATCTTATGTTGAAGGATGTTCTTTTATATTAATCCTACTGTCTTTTTTATGTTCATATGATGATATAACCCCTCTTTCTCTCATCATTTAATTTTAAGAATGTTAAAGTGGCGTCGTTAGGCTATCGAATTTTTAAGGGATTCGTTCACCTTTCTCATTTTTCAAAGTTCTACTTTCATGTCAAGTATTTTAAGTTCCTTTTTATTTTGTTGAGGTATGATCTCTATATCTATAATAATTATCTTTTATGTTCATATGATCAGAGACCCTATTTGATCTCTTCAATTCAGTATTTTGAAGTTTTAAGTAGCGTCGTTAGGCTGCTGAATTTTTAAGGGATTCGTTCACCTTTCTCATTTTTCAAAGTTCTACTTTCATGTCCAGTCTTTAAAGTCTTTTTTATTATGTTGTGGTATGATATATATATATATCATACTGATATTTTATTTTCATATGATGAGAGACCCTATTTGATCTCTTCAATTCAGTATTTTGAAGTTTTAAGTGGTGTCGTTAGGTTGCCGAATTTTTAAGGGATTCGTTCACCTTTCTCATTTTTCAATGTTCTACTTTCATGTCAAGTATTTCATGTTCTGTTTTATTTTGTGGGGGTATGATCTCTATATCTATCATACTGATATTTTATTTTCATAATATGAGATACTCTATTTTATCTCTTCAATTCAGTATTTTGAAGTTTTAAGTGGCGCCATTAGGCTGCCGAATTTTTATAAGAGAAATCTTATTTTTGTCTTCCTTTCATGTTCTTCATTTCATATGGTATATATTTCAAATTTCATTTTCATGTTCATATATCCTTCATATTCTGTCCCTCTACTCTTTTATGGGTCATTTATGAATTTTTTACCCATGTCCCCTCTCTTTTCAATGTTTTCTAAAACCCCGAAACATAGTTGTTATGCTGCAGAATTTCCGTCTCAAAATGTCTCTCTCTCTTGTTCTAAAGTTCTTTTATTTTATTAATTGAATAGTCAAAGCTATGTATTCTATAGGGTTATTCACATATATATCAAAATGTTCTATTTTAAATTCTTTTATTTACATACATGAGACCCACCTTCCTTTTCTGTGGGTTTTAAAGTGACACAAAGATCATGTCTTTAAAGCAGTTTTTAAAACGTTATGATTATGAAATGAAACTCATTCCTTTTATGCTATATGGGTTGTTTATGAAATGATCAATGATGATATATGTGTCTCACATGATAATAAATACATTTCAAGGGTGTGCCCTGATAGCACTCTAATGCATTGGGTAAAGACTTAATCTCTAGATATGACTATTCTTTTACGACGCCTTGGTGAATAACCTTGGTAATTTTTAATGACACCTTGGGGATGGGCCTTGGTGAAACAGAAATGAATGTCAATACTAAATGTTGTATCCACATATTCAAGTTATTAAAAACATTATTTTTATTATTTTATGCCTCATGATTTCTTTCTCATGCCTTAAAATTCTTTTTCATGACATTGTTGATGTATCTCAAGTTCGCATGTTAAATGGTTCCCCTTGTTTCCTTTACTGGGCCTTCTACTCACCCTTTCTTTTGATGTATGTCCTCAGGTTATGAGATGCAGTAATAAACCTAGGATGAACATAAGAAGAATCCTTTAAAGTTTTTAAGAAGAATGTTTTATGTTTTCATGTTTTAAGTTCCTAGTTTCCAAGACACTAAACCTTAAAGATCCTCAGTTTTGTAAAATGTAATGAAAGTTTATGTGATAAAAAGGTGGGATGCTATAGTTTGTATCAAAGGATGGTTTAGTTATTTGTCGAAATTAGGACATGAAAGCTTTAGGAAGAACCCTATAGAAAATTTTTAATATAGGAAACCTTCCAGGTATTTTGGTGAGTATTGAATAAGGGGTTTCCAAGCAAATACATCCTTGTCTGGATACGAGCAGGTAGAGTTGGCTCTGGCACATATGTACATAAGGGTAAAACCCGAAAACACCGCTTTGATCTAGAATCGAACGGAAACTGGTTCATGACAACGGGCCTTGCTACACTCTTGGATACGACACTCCCAGGGGATATGCTTTGGTAAATTCATAAGCTTAGTATGAACAATTATTAAAGGAACAAAGATAAAATAAAATAAAGATTCACATAAGAATATATTATCATGGATAACCTAGATTTGGACCTAGGGGATCACAAGTTAGGGTATACTTTTCTTCTACAAGTTTATCCTTCTATGCTTTAAGTTTCCTTTTAATGATTATTGGATAAGTATTTAATCCCCTAATTGTACTTTATTTCCTTAGTTAATGGTGGGAAATGGAAGAACATGTCCCAACAACCAATGTGATAGGAAATGTGACAATTTCCATTTTAATATGACAGAGATGATTAGGGGATTAAAAGATGATTATTATTTTTTGAATATGTTCACTATTTTTGGAACCCTATTTGTTCGAGGTAAATAGATTAGTATGGTATTTTCTTTGAGGATTAAAGGTTGAATTATATTTTTAAGAATTGATGAATTTAACGTGAAATTATGGTATTATAGGTTACTTATGGAAATGATTGAACTATCTTGGGAAAATATGTTTAAGTTAGTTACTTTTGTTATAAGATGTTAGGAGTGGTTGATGTTGTTTGGAGATGAACGATAAAGTTTATCTTGGAAGACTATGTTATCAAGTCCTTCTTGTATTTGGGTTTCAATCTTAGTTTGGGTTATTTTGAGGAATTTTAAGGATAGTTATTTACGGAATGGTCTATGATGAACTCTGGGTAGTACCGTGGAACTTTGAAGATTTAAAAGTAGTTTCCCTTCCTATGGGATTCTTTCTTTTTGAAGAGTTGTTTTATCTTACCCTTTCTGTTTTTTGGATAAATTTTTAAAGATAGATATATTTTCTTTTTTGGAATACGTGATTCTCTAGAAGATTATTCTTGTGCTTTTGATGAGACCAAATATTTTTGAATGCTCATCGTTTGGAGAAAAGATTAGTTTTGGTAGAAACTTATTAAAGGATTAAACTCTACTTGAAGGTAGGTATATTTCCTTATGTTTTTATTCTATGTAGTAAATGAATTCCTCAAAACTATAAAAAGGAACATAAAACAAAAAACATTGTTTGTTAACGTTTCCTACTAGGAAATCAAATACCGTTTGACCCATCATAAGTTTGTGATTTTCTTGTTGTTAAATTTCTCCTAATCATGTTTTCTATCACTCTCCCTTAGAACGTGACCCTTTGTTTTGTTCCTCCATGTCCATGTTTTCCTACATGGGATGCTAGTATGGGTTAACTCGGGGGACCTTTTACTTCCCTTTATTTCTTTTAAAGTAATATTTTTACTGACTCCTTTTTCAGTATGGGAGTTTCAATGAAATTTCAAAACCCAATTTTAAAAATTGTGAGGACGCAATTTCTTAAGGGGGGAAGATTGTAACGACCTGAAATTTTGAATAAATCTTGTTTCCTAATTTTGTGTGTTATTTTTTTTTTACTCAACAAAACTATTTCATTGGATAACATGAGAATAATTAAAATGAGACTGTTGGGTTTTGACTTTTATATGACCACTGGTCAATATGACCGCTGGAAACTAAACATTTCGATATTTGTCTCTAAATACAAGTGATCTTGGTTAATTAATATAGCAATAAGATTTGATGGCCTCACCCAGTAGTCTTGGACCAATCGAAGCCCATCTAACAGAACTTGGGAAGGAGGTAGCACCAATGGGATTTTCTCTGGACCAAACCCAAGATGAATTTCATCATATGAAGCTAGAACGGAATCGTTTTCGCGAGAAGTTCAAACTAGTTGAAATTACTACTCGTGCGATGTTGGTCGAGCCTCCCTCAGATTCTCTCACCTTAGCACACCTTACACTTAGGTCCTATGCTGGTGTGATAAGGGGCTATGTAAGGAGACCGTAACTGCCATGTGTAATCCTTTGTTTTAAATAAAAAAATTTATTTCTTCTTATGATGATGTTTATGAATTTTCAAATGTCCAGATAAATATAGTATGCATATTTTTGGTGAATTTTAGAGAAATGATATTTTAAAAAATGTTTATTTAACCTTAAATAATTAAAAATGTGTAATGATTTTCAAAAAATGGTCTTCTACAATTATGTTCAGTACGAAATTTAGAGTCTAATAAGATCAAATTAATTTTTTATGAATAGTAAATTATGAATAGTTATTTTATGCTTAGGATTAGTAATGTGACCAAATGGATTAGTAATCTCACCTAAATAAAGCATTAATATAATCTAGGCACCTTGATTAAGTAATGTGATTCAATAAAATGGTTAAATAATGATTTCATAAATTATTAGTCAAGTATTAGTTTTTTTGGGTGAATAGTGTTTTTTAATTAAAAATTTAATTAAAAATATTTAGAAAATTATTTTTATAAAATGGATTTCATTTTTGAACTCAGAGCCTCGATATTGTGTAATGGTAATTTTTGGGGATTTTTCTGAAAAAAATTAATTTTCGGTGAATAGTGTATTTATTTAAAAATTAAACTAAAAATATTTAGAAAATTATTTTTAGAAAATGGGGTTCATTTATGAAATCAGAGCATCGATATTTGGTTAAGGTGAAATTTGGGATTTTTCTGAGAAAGTTGAATTTTCGATGAATAGTGAAAATACAGTTTTTAAGTTACGGGTGTTTAATGACATCATTAAATGATGTATTAAGTATGTAATCAATATGGTCGACTTATGAATAGTAATATAAGGTATGAGGTGTCCCAAGTGGCCAATACCATGGTCAAATACCATTGGAAAGCCCATGGTTTTTCCAAAACCACTAATGAGGTATCCCTTGGCCATTAGTGCTTTGTCCCCTCACTTTCCCTATAAATACCAAGTCATACTCTCATCCATTCGACTCCCAACTCTCCCACAATGAAGCTCTGGTCTAATTACCTCTGAAGGAGTCCTTCCCAGGTGCCCCAAGCCCTCAAGGTCCCAACCTTTGAGTTTTAAGAGTTACGTTTTAAGGTAAGGGATCCTACCTCCCCCTTTCTTTTCAAGTAATCTCTTTTATGTCATTTCTTTTATGCTCTATGATCTTATGTTGGAGGATGTTATATTATATTCATCCTACTGTGGTAAAGCGGTATTCATTAGTAGATGTACTTTGAACTTCAATAGAGAATCTATCAACAATTTAGGATGCATTCTTTCATGAAAATGAAGAGTCCTACAGGTCTATAAACTGTGAGTGGATATTCTGAAGAAGCAGTGAGCTCACTTCAGTTGAGAGATTAGTGAGTTCTCAAATTGTGAGTGGTTGTAAACTAGGAGGGACAGTGAGTCCACTTTGAACATGTACATAGCAGTGCGCTTATAGTGGAATTAGTACATCGGCACACTGCCGGTCTATGATCCTTGGACGTAGCCCAGTGAGGGTGAACCAAGTAAAAAATTCAATGTGTCCTATGAATGCTTTAATTTTTATTCATACTCTGCATCGGGAAGGATAGAGAAGAGGGTTTTGTCTAACAGCAAAACAAGATCAAAATGGGTAGTTGTTCTAATCCGTCATACCCTGATTCACCCCCCCCCCCCCCCCTCTCAGGGTATCTAGCCTAGTGAACCTAACATACTCCTTGTCATGTCAACTCCCTTTAAGTTACATATCATCCAATATAATCAAACCACCAATTAAAATGGGTGGACATAGATCATCTCAAAACCTATTCACACAATATTACACTTATGTAGTCACTATATTACATAGGTGAACTCATATTATTTCAAAGGTTCTTTATACTCACATCCCATGAGTTCCTATTTTATCTTCTTCTCCCTATAGTAGATTGTATCTATGTAGTGACTGTCTCTACACCAATAATATCAAATTAGGTTCCTCACCTTAGAGTGACTTAAACATCGTGAATATATTATAACTCAACTTGTGAAAATAGGGCTCTAAACATTCCTATCTTGAAGCTCTTCTTCAGAATTTTATTTACCTTCTCCGCGCAAATTTTATTCTTCTTTGAGACCGAATAGGTTAACAAGATAGATAAAATCTACTATAGTTTTCTTCTTATTATTTATAGGTTACAATTGATTCTTCTTCTTCCTATTTGATGGATATTTTTTATCAGATTATCAAATATCACACATGTAGCAACTACACTAGTGGATACTCTTTTTTCTTATCTTCACTTTTCGATCTCCTCAATCTCACTTCAAAAGTATACTATATTAAATTCATTGTTTCTTTTTTAAATACCATAATTGTTAAGTTGAGAAGACAAAACAGATACCAGTTTAAAAGTACCAAAATAGAATACCCATTTCAGGTTCACATGTATTCTTGTCTGATACTTTTTCCCCTTAAGGATTATTCCAGGAACACCCCTAAAAATTATCCTCATTTAAGAAAACAAACAAAAATATATTATTTTTTCTTCAAAAGGCGTGGATTTTTATTCTTGAACTAAAAATATCTCTATAAAAATCAATATTCTAGTCTCTAAAGATGTACAATAATGTATAACACTCATGTGTTTGTCATGGAACTCATTCTAAAGTATGATAATTTCAAGAAAAATAGTACATACGTTAATCATGGATATGTACAAAATAGTATCATATCAATTTATACTATTCTTCTAAAATTCTAGTCCAAGTAAAATTCCTAAAAATCCATATCATATTCACTTAAACACTCAAATAGCCTCATAATAAGATAATTTAAGCGCCAGTGTTCATATCTCGTTCAATGTGTCTTTTTATGCATTATTCTTGAAAAACCGATAAATTCATTTTCAGCATTAACAAGTGCATGTAGTGGAACTCCTCTATCAGTATTCTTTGTAACATGATAAGACTACATATTAAATAACTTTTATGATGTTCTGAAATCAAAATTATGAAATAGTTATAATCATATTTTCACTTTCCTATAAATTAACAAATTATGGAAACTCCCTTTTTCATTGTGCTTTGATCTTCACTTTCCAAGGATAAAGATCATCTTCTCTTTCTTCTCAAGCTTGGATTGAACATTATTTTCAGAGTTTGGGATGTTTATACCACTAAGGAATATATCTTGAAACATCCCATATAATTTCATATTCATCATATTTGAAATATGGAAACTCAATATTTCACCAGAAGAAGTTTAAAATTTTCTTAGTGTTGAAGATTTACAATAGGGGATTCAAAGACTTATGTTTACAAAATCTTACAATAAACACTTACATTATACTTTTCTTTCTTTATTTTTATCTAATTTTTTTTTAATATTTTTAGGAAGATTTGAATATTTATGCTCATTAAAATATTTACTCTAGGGACATTGAAGACTTGCGTCCGTCAAGTATTATCTTTAAATAATTTCACATAGGGGTGGAAGACTTACCTTGAAACCATAAAATCAGTATTTAGAATATTGACTGGTAAACTCTTATAACAAAGAATTATGATCATAAGAGTTATATGATGGAACTTAAATCCTTAGGATCGCCTCAAAGTCTTGCATTCAACACTTTAATCTTTATGTTCAGCATCAAAGACTTATGATCTGTAAGAAAATCTTTATGTTCAGAAATTTACCATTTTTTATAAACTCCAAAATACATATTTATGTAGGTAACTTTGAATGGAATTCCAATTGATCAAGGGATTATATAAACTATTTCAAACCATCACAAACTACCAAAATTAATATGGAATTTATTATGATAATTCCAAACAACTTTAAACACACTTTTGAAGTGTTTTGGCATATAAAATGCACAAATAGAGTATTTTAGTTAATATATCTGCATGATCTGGTGAAACTATTTTTCAATAAATATTTATACATATCAAATAACACCATAATTCATCTAATATATTGTATAATACTGATTACAGTATCCAAAATATTGTTTTCCCCTCATATGGATTTTATACTATAGAAAGATTCACCACTGCTTTCAAATCTATTTTTCACTTCTTGAATACAAACTTTTAAACCCTTCTTAAGGATTAGTAAAGTTAAAAACTTATTATAGATATGAATTACATCTCTTTAAATCGATATATATCATAGACGCTCCCTATAAGTTGTCCAATCAGATCTTCATAGGCAATAAAAGCTCCTGGTTCTTTTGGGTTGAACACTTCTCTATCACTTAAGATATCACCTTTTAATTATCAAATTAAAAAGCCTAATTAAAAATAAATACAAAAAATGAAAACAAACACATTTTCGAACTTAAATATTCCTTGGGATATTTAATATCTCTTGGGAACTTCAATATCCCCCTTTTTTATAGTCAATTCTTTCAAATACATATACTCCCATGGTCAATGTGATATTTCTCCCTCGAAATTTATAAAAAATGCAATAGGGAAAAATTTTCTCCCGCTGATTGAAAGAGTAGGGTTCTTTATTTCAATTTCATCTCCCTATTTAATTTCTAATTACACTTGAGATACAAATTGATATGTTGGAGTAGTTTCTTTATTAAATTATTCTCTCATTTATAATACCAATGGGAGTATTTTATTAATAAATTTTAACATAAATCATTAATATTATCCCTATATAATTTCTCTCAACTATTGAGAGATTCATTTTACTTCCATTTTAGAGAATAAAATGAATAATAATCATTACTTACCAATTACAAGAAATTTTAGGAACAATATAATAGAAAATCATTTACTTAAATGACACATAATAACATTTCTATTAGTATTAATAAATCATCATGTAGTATACATGGGATAACACTTTATAAGGAATAAGTGTGATTGGTTTAGACAACAAGGATATCCATATTTTCACCAAATGTGACACCAGTTAATATCGTTTACATTTTGTGGGTAGTATATAGATATTTTAGAAAACATAAGAAAAAGCTTCCAAAAGAACAGATATATCAAATATTTTAAGCATCAGGTCATCCCCACATGGTTCGATAGTCACTCCTCATTTCCAAAAATTATATATAAAGGTTATAACAAGGATTTAATAATGATATCATACCTCAAAATTTATATTTTAAATATGTTAATTTAATTTAAAATTCAAAAAAAAATATTAACTATCTGGTAGATTCCCAAATTTTTGGAGCTCCTCCACATGGGATACTCTTCATCCTTCATCGCCTTCTTCTAATGTCATTTAAAAACCATCAACAGACATGGGGTGAGTTTTGATCTTTTATTAGCTTCTCATCTTGAGAAATAGGTTGAGTAATATTTATCAACCCATAAACTCCTTTTCCAAATATTTCTGAAAGGTATATTTCTCTTCATGATTTATTCAATTTTTATTTTCCTGTTTTTAACCTTTAAGAAGCATTAGATTATTGTATTTTTATTTTTTATTCTTAGAAGAATTATACTTATTAACTTGGTAAAATATAATAGTATATATTTAAAAAAACTAATATCCTATCCAACTTTAACTAATATTTATATATGGTTAGACAATCTTTGGGTATATGCTCAGCCTTATTCATGGGTGTAGAATCCTTCTTCCTAAAAAACGTTTTTTACTTGAGATGATTGGTTCTTTCCCTTTTAGTTTCATATTTGCTATAAATACAGTCATACATATAATATTATAGTATCCTCCCTAGTTTCACCTTCCATACACACTTTTAACATCTTTTTCTTTTTTTTCTTCTTGAAAAGCTTCTTATATTCGTCATAAGGATTTTCAGCAACCATGCTAATCCTATTATACCTTTATAGGGATGAATCACTTATTGATTATATTTTTTCCTATTCACATTTTTGTTTAGTCTCATATGACAATACTCTATGATATATCCTCTCTAACCATAATTGAAGCACTTCATACTAGTTCGTGTGTCATCCTTCTTAGCCTTCTTCATTTACCTGTTAGAATTATTTATCTTCACTTATTTCTCCTAGTTATCATTCAAGGTAGATTTAGTTTCTTTTCTCACCTACTTCCCATTATTTAGTTGTTCTCCTTTCATTTTTAATAATTTGATGATATATGGCCAAGTTGTACCATTATTTATCATAGTTATGACCATCAATTTTTCATGTATCATGTAAATGTTTTAAATTTTCAAATCTATTATTCAATGATAGATTTATTATTTTCTGTGAGGTATAATTATTTTCAGAAATATTATTCCTTTATATAGATTTTCTCTCCTCGAATTATGACTTTTCTAACTTTTACATAATTATATGTTTTTTTAGTATTTGATAACCCTGTTTTCAAACCACCACAAGCACCAAAAACTACCAATTAATATTATTTTTTCTTCTAGGTGTAATCTAACTAGATCTTGTTGCTCGTAAATTTTAAATAGGAACTTTATTTTTTAGGGTCATTTTGAGGAATAATTTTTCATGGACATACTCAAATATTTCCTAACATATTGGTGGTTATCCTAACATTTTCTGATTACTACATTTGAACATATTTTGAACTTTTTCATACAACTTCCATCATTACAAATTTTATGCAATTAGATTTTATGGAACTATGGGATACATATTTCCATGATATTTTGGTGGAGGATTCTCTAGATAATCTTCATATCACTATGCCACCATTGTCTTCCTTCATTGATGTTGGTCTCACTTTTTATTTTTTATTTCAAAACACACTTTTCCTCAATAAATTGGGAAGTTATTTATTTGTTTATTCTATATTTTCCAACTTGATTTTAAGGTATATGTATTTTTGGTATAGGTTTTTCATTTATCAACAACTAATATGAACTTTTATTTCTAATAAATCTTTAAATTTTTCATCTTAACCTCATGTATTCTTCTGGAATCCTCTAATAAATTATCCAGCACTTTTACACTTTTTTATTTAACTTCTAGTTGGGAATATTTAACACCCATGGAGACTTTAGAAACTTATTCAATGTATGTAAATTCTTTACAAAAACATTTTTTAAAAGTTATTTCTCACATATATATCATTAAAATTATTCATCCACTAAGTAACATCTTCTATTTAAAATTAGAAAAGATTCTTACTTATCTTTCACTAGCTTTGTTAGAGTGTTATAAGAACTCATCTACTCTATTAATGCATCCCCCATGACATCATATTCCCCTTACATAAATGATTTATCATAAATAAGTTACATTATAAATTTAAAGATATATATCACCACATCAATGAAAACCTATTTCTTTCTTTAACCTCAAGCTATAAGTATTCATAATATCTAATGTATTCCCAATCTCAACTTGAATTTTTTCACTGAAGGAATTGTAATCGTTATATTTGACAAATAAATCCTCACCATTATGATTACCTTCAGCTAATGGTGGTTTATATTGATTCTTTAAATACTTAATTTTATTTTTATGCTCTCTTATATATGTTTCTCAAGGTCTTTTATGAGACAAAAAATCTATTTGGGTAGGAATAGAAATAGATTCTACCATCTAAGGTACTTCTTTAAAAATATGAAATTTTCACTTCATATATATATATATATATATATATATATATATTAGATAAAACAACAAGGAAAAAATTTCAATACCACTAGAGTAACCCTTTTCTATAATAAGAGCCGAAATAATACAAAATATTTAATCATAGGGAACCTATGCTCTGATACCAATTTTAGTGTCTCAGAAGAGCATGCAAACACACCAGATAAGGGCAGTGAATGAGGTGTGGACCAATTTTACCAAAAATGAATTCTTATTTTTATATTTGTACCAACTTTTTATTTTAACCCATATCACTTATTAGGATTTAAATTGATATATATTTTTATTTTACTTTTTGAAAAACCCCATTGGTAATGCAGATACTGAAAGTAAAAATAAAACATGTATTTTTGCAGGGCTTGGTCTGGATGTGGGAAACCACCTCATTACTATTTCAACTCTCATTAAGATATAGATTACATACTATAATCAAATAAAAACATAAAATGGGTATCCACATATCATCATCATACCTATTCACAAAATATTACACATGTGTGGACACTATATTACATAGGTGACTTCATATTCTCCCATAGGTTCTTTATACTCACATCCCATGAGTTCCTATTTCGGCTTATACCACCTAAATTTGATCTTATATATGGAGTGGGTGTATCTATGCTAATAATATCATATCTTCTTACTCTCCTTAGAGTGACTTCAACTGTCTAAATTTGTTAAAATATATCTCATGAAACTCGGGCTCCGAAAATTCCTAGCATGCAGTTCTTCTTCAAAATTCCTTTTTGGCCTTCTCAACTCAAATATTATTATTCTTCGAGACATAAAAGGTTTTATAGGCTTGGTTGACTCTCTTAATATTTTATTATTATTTTATAAATTTTATATAATCTTCTTCTTCATCCAATTTTTATTCTTTGAGATCTATTTTCTATTAGATTCTCACATCTCAAACACATTGAAACTGCACTAGTGGGTTCTTCTTCTATTTTTCTTCTATTATCGATCTCCTTAATATCATGGGCATGGGGGGATACATTAAATTCATTATTTCTTTTTCAAATACCATAAATGGTATTTTTAAAAGACCAAAAAATTTCCAGAGTAAAAGAACCATTTTATAGTACCCATTTACTATTCTCATATGTTTTCATGCACTACTTTTTCCACTAAAAGAGTATTCAAGGGATACAACTAATAAATTCTCTTCATTTTTCAAACATGACTGAATAAATTATTCATTATTCTTAAATAGTCGTTGATTATTTTTTTCAACTCAAAATATATCCAATAAAATCTATAATTAAATATCCATAACTATATAATAATGTATAAAACTCATGTCTACATCATGGAACTCATTCTTTAGTGTGAGATATTCCATGAAAATAGTACATCCATTAATCTTGGATCTATACATAAAAATAGCATCTTTTATTTATAGTAATCTCATAAAACGTTCAATGTTGGTAAAATTACTATAATTTTATCTAAAATATTCTTGAATAATCTAATAGACTTGGATCAAGATAATTTAAGCACTAGTGTTCAGCTCGAGTTTAATGTGTCTTCATCAGAATTATTCTTGAGAACTTGATAAATTGATATTTAGCATCAAGAAATTCATTCATTGAAACTCATCCTTTGGTTTTCTGAATAACAAGCTTGGATCATGGATTAAATAATAATCATGATTTTTTGGACTCAAAATCATGGCATGGGCATCAACATATTTTCATTATCCTCAGAATTAACAATTTTTGGAAACTACCTTTTTCATTAGGAATTGATATTCCCTTTCCATGGATGAGGATCATATTATTTTATTATCAATATTGTATTAATCACAAATTTATGTTTCTGTAATGTTTATACAATAAAAGAATATCTCTTTTATCATATGATATAATTCCATATTCATTGGATTTGAAATCTTGAAACATGATTTTTTATCCGTCAAATCATTAAAATTTTCTAAGTGCTGAAGCTTTATGTTAGGGACTTCAAACTCTTATGTCTAAAAATACTTATGATTAAAAATTAAATTCTAATTTGGGTGCCTCAATTTTGTTCATTTTTTGAAAATTAGTGAATGTTTTGAACCTTTATGCTTAGAAAAAGATTTAGGTTGTGGACTTCAAAAACATACATTATCTAAGTCCTAGATTCAAATAATTATGCTCAGAAGTTAAAGACTTATGTTGAATTTATACACTTAGTATTCAAAATAATGGCTTTTATGATGTATTATGATAAATAAATATGATTATCATAGTTATAAAATGGATCTCAAATATATATGATCACCTCAAAGTCTTATGTTATGTTCTTGAATTTATATGTTCGGCATCAAATAATTGTGATCAATAGGAAAATACTTACATTCAGGACCTGACCATTTTTTATAAACTCTAAAATCTAAATTCCCATAGGTAGCTTCGAACAAACTTATACATTATCTAAGTCTTCTCCAAACTTCTTAAAATCATCTTGGAACTACCTCAAATGAATATTATAATTGTTAAGATGATTATAAACACATTTAAATACACATCTGAGGTGTTAGAGAGTATAAAACAATCATATAAGTGTATGTCTTTGAATATATATTCAAGATCTTTTTAAATTATTCTTCAATCAATACTAAGGCATATTTAATCACACCAGCCTTCATCTATAAGATTTTAAAAAACTGAGTGTATTAGGCAATATGTTGGCTTCTCATAGGATGGTTTCTCCACTATCACAAGCTTATCCACTGACTTTAAATATGTTAAGAACTTATTAAATAAAACCATTTAAATCAATCCAATATATGTGAAATATTTTTCTAATTTTTCTTCATATTCTTCATTCAAACTATTGAAGATAATGTTTCTTCCTATATAAATATTTTCATTGACTTAAAGGCCAACTCCTTCAATCAATATATACCATAACAACTACCTTGAATTTATCCATCCATGTATTTATAGGATGTAGTAGATTCCACTTCTTTTGGGTGGATCTTTTATATATATCCCAACAAACCTTTTCATCAATATATTGAAATAACTAATTGAAAAAAAAATAAAAAAAATGAAAAAAACACATTTGGTTACTGGAATATCCCTAGGGCACTTCAATCTCCCTTGGGAACTTAATTAACTCTAAGAAGTTTCATTTTATGGTAGGTATAGAAATATTACTTTGGAATTTCAAATAAAGAAAATAAATTGATCCAAATAAATTAAAAATTTAACTCATAAATTATTTTCCGTACCCAACATGTGTGAAACATGTTAGATATTTTCTAAAACATGAAGGATTTAACATGAGGTTCATCAAAGAATTATTTTAGATTTATCTTCCCTTCTGTATATTTCTTTTTAAAGATATTGATTTTGATTTTGATGATGTGTGTAGTAAAATTGTTTTGAATATTTAAAGATTATATTTATCACCCCACTAGTGATGCAGATACCAAACCAGGACAATCATTTTAAACTAATTTGTGATGATTCAAAATAAGTTATGGGTGTATTCCTATCCCAAAACATTAAAAGAAAATCCCAAGACATTTAATATTCATGAAATAAACTGTAACACCTCGAGCTTTTACGAAAAATATTCTTTTTAATTTCATTAATGTCTTGTGTTGTACGGTACACCAAAAGTATCTTGCACAACACGCATCCTTGACTTGCCATTCATTACACACAATCGTGACCTTCCTCGATAGCGTGTGTAGTACGCAATACCGAGTTTCACTAAACAACGATGTGCTATTAAAATATTATTAAAACTAGATGTGATGAATAGTAATAACCACTTTTTGAAATTTTGTAAATTTTATTTTTCAAAATGGACTTCATTTTTGGATTCGGAATATCGAAATTAGCTTAGGGTGAAATCTTGGTACTTTTCGGATAACTTTCATATTCTGATGAATAGTGAAAATTACTAAATTTTAATTAAAAACAAATTTCTTAATCAAAATAATTAATAGTGATAAATTTTTAATTTGAGTGGTTTTAAAGTATATTTAGAATATATTTTTACAATTTAATACAATGTTGGTCATTGGATGTAATTTCACATTTAAACCAAACATAAACAAGTATCAATCTTTTGATAGTTAATATCTCTTAAAAACACGCTATTTGTTTTGACAGCGGGAATTAATTTTTAAATTAATTAATGCAACTGATATGTTTTGAATTTGATAAAATAGTCATCATTTTTGAATTCATAATATGAAATATATCTTAGGCCTAATTTTCGGTATTTTTCTGGAAACTTTCATTTTTTGATGAATAGTGAAACCACTAAGTGGTAGTTAAAAAAATGAATTTCTCATAAAACTTTTTTTACCGCTTCTGTGAGTGGAATTTCAAAAATCCGAGAGACACGGTTGATTTCAGTAAGTAAAATGTGGTACAATGAGATGAAAATAATTTTTGGTGAATAGTACCTTTTTACTTTTTACCACGGTTAAAAGTAAATAGAGTAATTAAGGGTAAAAATGATATTATTATTACCCTAAAACATGTCCTAATTCTATTGGATAAGTGTAATTCGACCAAAAACAACCTTAGGAATAAAATATGACCATTTAGGCCCACTTGGATTAGATTAGGACATTTATTATTAATTTATTTAAAGAAGGGTTAAAATAGTTAAAATCAAAGTTTAATAAGTAAATCATTTTTAATATAAGGTTATACATAAGATAAATTCGACTATAAATATTCATTAGAAATCTAAAACGATTTCCTAGATAATGATATTTTATTTGTAATTTTTAGACTTTAAATAAGTTAATTTATTTTTGAAACAAAGATGATGTAGTAATTATCTTATTAATGAAATATTGACATAATTGATGTTATAAATACCCAAATAAATGTAATTTGAGACTTTTTATGAATTCCACTAATTCTATAGTTTAATATGACATGTTATTATTGATTTAATTAACTTATTTAGAACTAATCATTCTATTATGAGTTTCACAAAAATCAATTACTAAATAGTGTCAAAATTGACATAAAATAGTTTTTAAAACAAATATTATATTATTAATTCTTCTTTTATTCCTAAAAATCTAAGGTTATGCCAAATGACATATATAAGGTTATATATATTAATAATAAACAACTTGGGGTTCGTTTGGCTACTTATAGTAAGTTTATTAACCTTATAGTATAAGAACACAAGAAGACACGGTAAAAGTAAAATTATTTTACTTAATGTTAAATCTAAATGATAATTTTAAAATAGGAACCTAAACTTGTCTAAATTCTACTGGATGAGATTATTTCGACCCATCCCCACCTTAGTTTAGAAATAAATTAATTTGGAGCTATTTAAAACCGAATTTGACTTTATAATAAAATAATAGTTTTAGTTATTCCAAAGGTGCCCCTCTCCTCCCTTATAAAAGGGCACCTCCTCCCCCTCTTCCTCACACCACTTTTAGCCTTAAATCTCGGCCACCCCCTGCCAATGTATCCTCTCCACTTCCCTAGAGACATCCTAGAGGTCCTGGTCTTCTTCAAAGACCAATTTTAGTGCCCTAAAAGGAGATCTCAAAGAGGCGCTTCAAAGAAGAGGTAATGTCCGATTACCAATTCTTTCAACTTTATTTCTTCTTCCACTTATTCTTATTTAGTTGTTTCATTATGAAGTAATAACATCAGTATCACTCATATACTTATATTTTATTATAATTATGAAACAACCCTATTTCACCATCTATCCATCCTACGGAAAATGAAATCACCGCGCGTGCGTACGTACGGAATACCGTCTCCACGCCGTGGTGTAATCTATTTTCCACCACCACCTTACTTGGATGGGTATAATGGTGTAAATAATGACTATATATGAATATTATAAGGTGATATTGATTCTGAAATAGTATACATACACTCCAATACAATTCCACAATCACGGGAACGATATCATCGCTCGTGCATACGTACGGAATACAGTCTCCACGATGTGATGTGACTCATTCTACATGATCTTCATTGCATAATGATTATATAAATGAATTGAGTGAATAAATATGATATATATTACACTATTACCATTCTGGAAATGAGGTAACTATAACCTAAAAATAAGTATAAGAATTTATTTGACAAAACACGCATAAGAACAAAAAGTAATAAACACCCGAATAAACAAGTTGTAATGAAATATTACTAATAAGAAGCTAAGAATATGACCATATATGATATCATAAAAATAATTATGATTCTGGAATAAGTCAATAACATTATTTAAATCATTATACAGGAGGTTCGGACACTTACGAAGCAAATCGGACCTTAGGTAAGGGAAAATATCACAATCTCATTTTATCCGAGATTGTTTATACTTTGGTATTTACTGGGGTGTATTTTATCATCCACATCCGTGATTCCTCAATATGTAATATTGTTTCCATCCACCTAAAATTTTTTAAATCCAATTTTACACTTCGGTGAGTTTTTAGTAAAAGATATAAAAAGAATCTTTTGTCGTTTTTCATACAAGTTACTTTTTGAATTTTCCAACAAAAGTACGAGAAGAATGTTTTTTTAACTTATACGGCATGAAGGGATTTATAAAAAATTATTTACAAGAATCTTACTTTACAAGTTTTAATGTTTATTTTTAATCAACTTCTTTTAGTTTAAAATTTTATGACATTTTAAGAAAGGAAAATGTTTTTGAAGTAGAAAGTATATTTTCCTCAAGAATGGAGTTCAAGTGTTTTATCAAAATTAATTTCCATCTAAGATAATATAGGGTTCTGTTTCTATCCCTATTATTACATTGATTTGATTATGTTGTGATGGAATTATTTTTATGAATTCCTTTATCATATATTAATTGTTTTATTATGTCATGTTGTTTAAGAATCCCATTTTTATTACATGGGTTATGCAATGGGGTATGATTTATGATTTTGTGGAACACATAATAATGGTATAATTATGAGATGGGTGGGATATATATCTCTCTCCAATTAATTGGGTAAAGATTTTATATCTCATGAGATAGACATGGCTGGAACGGTAGGTTAAACCGGTTCAGTGAAACAGGACTGAAATGAGGAATGAACTCGGTTCAGAAATGGACTTTGTCCACTAAGATAGTCTTGGCAATGAGTATTGACTAATAAGAAATGATTCTATATGATTATGTGTGTACACCAAAAAGTTTCATGTTTTAAGTTATGATTATTGGGATTACATTTCACTACTATGATTTATCCCATGTTATGATATTATGATCTCTTTTGCAGGTTAAGATTTCCAAAATGTTATGTTCTTATGAATATGATGTGATTGATATTTCTTTTTTTTACCCTTACTGAGCATTTGAGCTCACCCTTTTATGTTTTCTTTTCCCCAGGATATAAAGAAATGTTTTAGGTAAGAAAAAAAGGGAAGATCTTTATGGGAGATGTTGAAGATCTTTCACCATGATTAGAAGATTGTGTTCCGAGTTTCCAAAGACACTAAACTATTACGGTCCTTGTGTGTGTGTTTTTGTTATATACTAAGTATTCCGCAAAAGTAATGCAATTTCCATGTACATCAAGCTTTGGCTATCTGCAGTTGGTATTAGAGGAAAGGTTTAGTCAACCTTTGGAAACTAGGATGTGAGATCTTTAGTGAGATCCCTATAGATAGTTCTAAGGTATGTATAGGGATGTCCCCAAGGTTAAGTATAAGTATAGGTTATAGTACTAGAATTATGGTAAACTAAGATGTTAGATATTGAAGGTACTCCCCCTTTATTATGTTGTTTTTTCAAGCATGATTTTTTCCACTCACACTATTCTTTTTGGGTTTTAGAAAATGGCTGGAAACAGGAAGATTCATGATAATGGAGGATATGACGGACAATGGAATGATATTCTTCATGAGAAACCAAATGAAATGGGATTTGGAAGTCCAAACATCGTTATTATGCCTAATCAGCAATCTCATAATATGAACAATAATCTCAACTTTGGTAAGTTTCCTGACTCAGTTAATAAGAGAAAGATGGAGTTTCATGATGATCATAGAGGAAAGAAAGTTCAATTTCCCCTATGTAAATCATGTGGGAAGAGGCATCAAAGAGAATGTTTCAAAGGAACTGGAAGATGCTTTGGGTGTGGAAAAGAAGGACACAAAGCCAGTAAGTGCAAAGGAAAAGGTTCAGTTAACACCAGGGATGAATATAATGGTATTGCTACGACATCAACAATGGTTAAATGTTTTAAATGTGGAATGTACGGGCATTATTCAAACCAATGCCCTAAGGGAAAGTCTCATGAAGAGAATCAGTATGGTCGTATGGGTAGTATTTATGTTGATGATGATGAAGAGACTACAAATGATATGTGAGATGAACGAATTGTTGAAGCTCGGTCAATGGTTTAAGAATGTAGTGGAATGATTACATGTTTATCATGTGTAATGTTGTATAAGTAATCTCATGGTACTATGGAATAAAGATACATCTAAGGATTGTTACACTGTTGTCTTTCCTTGAGTTTTTAAAGTGTATGATTAATGGTACCAGTATCCATGAAAGGTTATTCAGATATTTTTGGAATTTAGATGATATGCGCATAATGAAGGGATAAGGAGAAAATTAAATGTTTGATAGTATTCATGAGCTCATTACTGATATAAGGAGAAGGTTATATCATGGTTTGAGTATATAGAATTTTTGGATTTTGGTATGTGGAAAGAGTTAACTTTTGACAGCATTCATGTTTTCACTAAGGATTAATGGGTATTCATTTTTCAAGAGAATACATGATTAAGGTATTCACATGATTGGAATGTGACCAACAAGATATATGGGGGATAAATGATGGTATTCACATGCTTGGTTGATGACATTTCAAGTAATCGTTTTCTTTATACTATGAGATTGGACCAAAGTATTTTAGATAAGACTAAATATTGGAATGGATTATGTTGTACATAAGTTAGTATTGTTTAAGGATAGAACATTTTTTGATATTATTGATGGGATGTTATAGTAATGTAGTTTTAGAAAAAGGACAACCTGCAAGATGGGCGATAGCCCATCGCGTCGGACAAGACTGTGGGAATCGAACCCACAACCGAAGTGTAACTAGACTTTATCGCCTACCACTGGCCTACAGGAAGTCCCTGGTTAGTAGAAACTAGATTTATTTTATTAAGCGATATGATATATGAAGTATAAGTTCATTTTTGGAACCATATACGATTAATCTAACCATATGATGGACTTATAACTTTTGAAAACCTTTTGTTTGAAACAGATGGAATGACCCATGATTCTATCACATAATCTATTAACACATCACGAATAAAAAATTCAACTTCATTTATTTAAGGGATGAAGTGGAAATTGTTCAATTCACGAACAACAGTGAGATTGTACCAAAATCATGTAAGTATTTCTTTTAATTCATCAACTTTAGGGAAATGATCTTGAAAACCAAAAATGTTGTCATATTGCTCTTATATTTGATGAATCAGATGGTACCTTAGATCGTCACAAATTTATGGCTTTGTGATATGCTGGATTTTCCATAGCCATGTTCTCTACCACTCTCCATCAGAACATGATGGTTAGATTTCTCTTCCACATCCTTATTTTCACCTATGTGGAAACCCAGTGATTAGTTTATTTGGGTAACCGTTACGTTTCATAATTTTGTTTTTAAAGATTGGTTTTGGTATTCCTTTTTACGATGTGGGTTTCTATTAAAGAAACTTTCGAGTAGTAAACCATTTATAACCCCGACGAATTTCGAGGGCGAAATTCATTTTAAGGGGGGTAGAATGTAACACCCCGAGATTTTATAAAAAATATTCTTTTTAATTTCATTAATGTCTTGTATTGTACGCTACACCAAAAGGAGCTTGCACAACACGCATCCTTGACTTGCCTTTCATTACACACAATCGCGACCTTCCTCGATAGCGTGTGTAGTACGCAATACCGAGTTTCACTAAACAACGATATGCTATTAAAATATTATTAAAACTAGCCGTTATGAATTGTAATAACCACTTTTTAAAATTTTGTAAATTTTATTTTTCAAAATGGACTTCATTTTTGGATTTGTAATATCAAAATTAGCTTAGGGTGAAATTTTGGTACTTTTCGGATAACTTTCATATTCTGATGAGTAATGAAAATTACTAAATTTTAATTAAAAACAACTTTTTTAATTGAAATAATTAATAGTAATAAATTATTAATTTGAGTGGTTTTAAATTATATTTAGAATATATTTTTACAATTTAATACAATGTTGGTCATTGGATGTAATTTCACATTTAAACCAGACATAAACAAGTGTCAATCTTTTGATAGTTATTGTCTCTTAAGAACACATTATTTGTTTTGACGACGGGAATTAATTTTTAAATTAATTAATGCAAATGATATGTTTTAAATTTGGTAAAATAGACATCATTTTTTAATTCATAATATCAAATATATCTTAGGCCTAATTTTTGGTATTTTTCTGAAAACTTTCATTTTTTTGATGAATAGTGAAACCACTAAGTGGTAGTTAAAAAAATGAATTTTTCATAAAACTTAATTTTACCTCTTCTGTGAGTGTAATTTCAAAAATCCGAGAGACACGGTTGATTTTAGTAAGTAAAATTTGGCTCAATGAGATGAAAATAATTTTTGGTGAATAGTAACTTTTTACTTTTTTTTACCACGGTTAAAAATAAATAGTGTAATTAAGGGTAAAAATGATATTATTATTACCCTAACACATGTCCTAATTCTATTGGATAAGTGTAATTCGACCAAAAACAACCTTAGGAATAAAATATGACCATTTAGGCCCACTTGGATTAGATTAGGACATTTATTATTAATTTATTTAAAGAAGGGTTAAAATAGTTAAAATCAATGTTTAATAAGTAAATAATTTTTTATATAGGGTTATACATAAGATATATTCGACTATAAATATTCATTAGAAATCTAAAAATATTTCCTACATAATTATATTTTATTTTTAATTTTTAGACTTTAAATAAGTTAATTTATTTATGACACAAAGATGATGTAGTAATTATCTTATTAATGAAATGTTGACATAATTGATGTTATAAATACCCAAATAAATGTAATTTGAGACTTTTTATGAATTTCACTAATTTTATAGG
Organism: Viscum album; assembly: GCA_963277665.1. Classification (NCBI taxonomy): domain Eukaryota; kingdom Viridiplantae; phylum Streptophyta; class Magnoliopsida; order Santalales; family Viscaceae; genus Viscum; species Viscum album. The sequence goes on from OY728148.1 coordinate 1,151,614,222, forward strand.
TTAATATGACATGTTATTATAGATTTAATTAACTTTTTTCGAACTAATCATTCTGTTATGAGTTTCACATAAATCAATTACTAAATAGTGCAAAAATTGACAAAAAATAGTTTTTAAAACAAATATTATATTATTAATTTTTGTTTTATTCCTAAAAATCTAAGGTTCAGCCAAATGACTTAGATAAGGTTATATATATTAATAATAAACAACTTGGGGTTCGTTTGGCTACTTATAGTAAGTTTATTAACCTTATAGTGTAAGAACACAAGAAGACACGGTAAAAGTAAAATTATTTTACTTAATGTTAAATCTAACTGATAAGGTTAAAATAGGAACCTAAACTTATCTAAATTCTATTGGATGAGAGTATTTAGACCCATACCCACCTTATCTTCTAAATAAATTAATTTGGAGCTATTTAAAACCGAATTTGACTTTATAATAAAATAATAGTTTTAGTTATTCCAAAGGTGCCCCTCTCCTCCCTTATAAAAGGGCACCTCCTCCCCCTATTCCTCACACCACTTTGAGCCTTCAAGATCGGACAAACCCTACCAATTTCTCCTCTCCACTTCCTTAGAGACATCCTAGAGGTCCTGGTATTCTTCAAAGACCAATTTTAGTGCCCTAAAAGAAGATCTCAAAGAGGCGCTTCGAAAAAGAGGTAATGTCCGATTACCAATTCTTTCAACTTTATTTCTTCTTCCACTTCTTCTTATTTAGTTGTTTAATTATGAAGTAATAACATCAGTATCACTCATATACTGATATGTTATTATAATTATTAAAAAACCCTATTTCACCATCTATCCATCCTATGGAAAATAAAATCACCGCGCGTGCGTACGTACGGAATACCGTCTCCACGCCGTGGTGTAATCTATTTTCCACCACCAGCTTACTTGGATGGGTATAATGGTGTAAATAATGACTATATATGACTATTATAAGGTGGGATTTATTCTGAAATAGTATACATACACTCCAATACAATTCCACGATCATGGAAATGATATCATCACTCGTGCGTACGTACGGAATACCGTCTCCACGATGTGATGTGACTCGTTCTATATGATCTTCATTGCATAATTATTATATAAATGAATTGAGTGAATAAATATGATATATATTTCACTAGTACCATTCTGGAAATGAGTTATCTATAAGCTAAAAATAAGTATAAGAATTTATTATACAAAACACGCATAAGAACAAAAAGTAATAAACACCCGAATAAACAAGTTGTAATGAAATATTACTAATAAGAAGCTAAGAATATGACCATATATGATATCATAAAAATATGTATGATTCTGTAATAAGTCAATAACATTATTTAAATCATTATAAATGAGATTCGAACACTTACGAAGCAAATCGGACCTAAGGTAAGGGAAAATATCACAATCTCATTTTATCCAAGATTGTTTATACTTTGGTATTTACTAGGGTGTATTTTATCATCCACATACATGATTCCTCAATATGTAATATTGTTTCCATCCACCTGCAATTGTTTAAATCCAATTTTACACTTCGGTTATTTTTTAGTAAAAGATATAAAAAGAATCTTTTGTCGTTTTTCGTACGAGGTACTTTTTGACTTTTCCGAAAAAAGTACGGGAAGAATGTTTTTTTTAACTTATACGGCATGAATGGATTTTTAAAACATTATTTCCAAGAAGATTAATTTACAAGTTTTAAAGTTTATTTTTAATCAACTTATTTTACTTTAAAATTGTATGACATGTTAAGAAAGGAAAATGTTTTTGAAGTAGAAAGGATATTTTCCTCAAGAATGGAGTTCAAGTGTTTTACCAAAATTATTTTCCATCTAAGATAATATAGGGTTCTATTTCTATCCCTATTATTACATTGATTTGATTATGTTGTGATGGAATTATTTTTATGAATTTATTTATCTTATATGAATTGTTTTATGATGTCATGTTATTTAATAATCCCATTTTTATTACATGGGTTATGCAATGGTGTATGATTTATGATTTTGTGGCACACATAAGAATGGTATCATTATGAGATGGGTGGGACCTATATCTCCCTCCAATTCATTGGGTAATGATTTTATATCTCATGAGATAGACATGGCTGGAACGGCAGGTTAAACCGGTTCAGTGAAACAGGACTGAAACGAGGAATGAACTCGGTTCAGAAATGGGCTTTGTCGACTAAGATAGTCTTGGCAATGAGTCTTGACTAATAAGAAATGATTCTCTATGATTATGTGTGTATGCCACAAAGTTTCATGTTTCAGGTTATGATTATTGGGATTACATTTCACTACTATGATTTATCCCATGTTATGATATTATGATCTCTTTTGCAGATTAAGATTTCCAAAATGTTATGTTCTTATGAATATGATGTGACTGATATTTCTTTTGATTACCCTTACTGAGTGTTTGAGCTCACCCTTTTATGTTTTATTTTCCCCAGGATATAAATAAAGGTTTTAGGTAAGAAAAAAAAAGGTAAGATTGTTATGGGAGATGTTGAAGATCTTTCACCATGATTAGAAGATGACGTTCCGAGTTTCCAAAGACACTAAACTATTACGATCCTTGTGTGTGTGTTTTTGTAATGTACTAAGTATTCCGCAAAATTAATGTAATGTCCATGTACGTCAAGCTTTGGGTCTCTAAATACACAAAATACATTCCAAATAAACTATAAACCCATAGAAAAATTATTTATAGTAGATTTATTTTCTTTGGAAAAATTTTGTTCTTATTTTTATCCACTAAAACTATTATTCCCTAATCATGTAGCCCGTAGATATTTTATGAAGAATGATGAATAAAATACTCGGCTTGTCAGATGGGTGTTACTAATTCAATAGTTAAAATTAGAGATCAAGGATAAGAAATGAATTGATAACCAAGTGGTTTATCACCGGATCAAACTACCTAACACAACTTAAATTTATATTCCTGACTAAGAACCAGTGAATGATCACATTCCAGGAGAGCATTAGTACTTGATTAAAGGATAAGTACCCCTAGTATACTGATATGGTTAACTAATTGTTATATTTATAAGTATTATCCCACTCGAACACCTAATAATATAAAATTCTTAAATATAATTATATATTATACATATAAAAAAATCTATAGATGTTGAAAATATTTAATGACCAAGTGAGAAGAAATGCCAACCTACAGACCAAATATAATATATTTTTTAATTCTATCATACCCAAGATTTCATAGTACACTTTGTACTACAAATTTAAGAATAAAAATTTTTATATTTAGGAATTTATTATCCCACTTGGTTTAAATATTAACATTAATTTTGTAACAAATTTGAGAAATATCAATTTCTTAGAAATATTTATATAAAAAAAGAAATTCCCCAAAAACCAATCTCTTATTGTGAAATTTTTGAAGAATAGTGAATTTATTTTAGGGGGCCTTTTCCCATGTCTTTTGAAAACTCTATCATTATTTTATAAATTGATTGTGTTTCAAAATTGGTGGAAGCTATGGCCACCAAAACGGATGATGCTAAACTTGTGTGAAGTTTTATTAGGTTTAAGATGTTTTTTAGGTTTGGAGTTCCAAGATCCAATATAAATAATCAGGTGACCATATTTTTTAATAGGATCGTGAAGTATTTTATGATCATGTGTGTAATTCATCATAATAAATCAACACCTTACCATCCATAAAATAATGGGTGAATTGAAATTTATAATATGGAGATAGAAGGGATTCTAGAAATAACTATTCAACCAAAAAATACTAGAGCCAAAGATTGGAAGAAACCTTATGTAATTTTAGGAAATTCTCCAACAAACTCAATTGTATGGAGTCAATACAATTTAATTTATGGAAATACTTCTCCCCTAACTTGGAGAACAAGGCATGCTGGTCTCAGAGAGAATAATATATAGACCTGCATAGTAGTAGAAAAGAATGAAAATTTCAGTTCTAGGTGTTGGAGTAAATAAAAATAGAATATTTTAAAAATCATAAAATTTATAAATATAGGACAGGAGTGGATCATGAAAATATCGTATAATATAAAATAATTCTATCCATGAGACCATGCGTTGATATAAAACTCTATATATAAAGTTTTGATAGGTAAAATTAATTCAAGATGGAATGGTCTATTTATAGTTACTAATGTATATTACTTTTGGTGTTGTGATCATCACTATAGAAGTGAACCAGAACCCATTCACTATTAATGGGAATATGAATAATAAATTCTAAAGAAACATGCTTCAAAAACCAAGGAAGGACATTACACTTCTCTAACCTATATGTTAGTGAAGACCCTAAGTTTATAACTCTCCATGAAATTTACTTGAATTTTGTTATTCTATTTAAAATATTCCTCACGTGTTAATTCTCATTGACTGTATTGAGAACACTTATAACATGTCGCCCCTCCTCATTGGCATGAGAAGGTGGTCGAATGCTATTTGGCCTTAAGCAACATCACCAAGGCGCCAAATGAAGGTAATAAATTTCAAGGACTTCAATATAATTGGGGGATAATTTTTCATTTTATAAATGAAATGAAATAAAAAATCCACCATAATAAAAAACCAATAAATGATTCATGATATAAATATAATATAGCTCAAATTAATACCATTGGTATCAAAACTAAACTAAATGAGAGTACAATAGAGGAAGACTTAAAATATCAAAGTATAGAGCGGAAGACAAAACCAAAACAACTAAGACTCCAAATATAACTCCAACTCCAACTCCAAAATCAAGTATCACAAATCACCATTAAAGAAGTGCAATGATTTACCTTTACATGTGTATTGAAAAAAAATATAAAAGCATGAAAGTTTTAAATTAGGGTGAGTAATGAAACTTGTTAAGTTTTCCCCAAATTATTTCCCTAATTACAACACTAGGACAGAACATGATTTCACTTTTACATAAAACAGTATTTATAAAACAAATATATAAATAAATTTAAAAGGTTTTAACATAAAACCAAAACTATTTCTAAGAAAAATATTTTTCCAAACCAAATCTTTTTTCCATGTAAAGAAACAAAGAAATTTTTATGAACCATTTCATAATCCATTGGGAAAAACCCATCAGAATCCACACATCCACCCATGCATGACTATGTGATAGTTCCATACTTATGAGTGGTATCTCATCAATATTCTAAATCATTATAAGTTAACCAATATCCCATGTTCCATTACGCCTTTGGCACTAAACACCAAGTCATATTTCAACTAGGCCTTGTTGGCAATATGAACACACACCACCAAGTATTCCAAAAAATCATTCCAATACAATTATACCAAAAAACATTTCAATAAAATAATATTTTTATTGAAAATTTTTCCACAAATCCCTTTTCCATGAATCAACCAAAAAATAATTTAAAATAAAAATTTGAAAATCATTTTTCAAATCACTTTGTACAACATCATCAAAATTCAACAAACCATCACTAAAGAAGGTTTCCACCAAGCATTACAAAATAATTTCACAATAAGTTTAAAGAAAAATAATCAATTTGAAATCAGGCCTTCATGTTATAAGAAGACTATTTGAGAGTGAATCTACCTACCTTAGGAATTATGGCAAAAATGAAGAACAACATGAAAACAAAAACAAAATAGGGTTGAATCTGTAAAAACCCACCTTAAATCTATTTCCCTAACATCAAAAAAGACTTACCAAGGGAATCAAACTTCAAATCACTAAGGGAAGCCTTGAAATAACTCTTGTATTGATGGGGAAATCTTACATATCCATTAGGAGAAATAAATCTCATCTTAGGGTCAAAATAGTGAAAAAAATGAGTTGTTTAGTGTTAATACCAATCTAGATCCACTTTTTATCTAAATATTAAATTGTGCACGATTAGTCACACAATTAGAAAAATTGTGAACTAACCATACACCAGTCTTTACCTCATGGTGACCCTAGCATTGTTGTCCTGAAAGATTAGAAAAACCATGAACCAACTTTGAAAAATCCCAATGTCCCACTTTTCTTGGTTTATCCTGGGTGGATACACAATTTGTCCAAACTGTGCACCTACCCAGAAGCCCCTATTTCACCCTACACAGTTTACTGTAGGAGTTTCATGTTTTTCAGTAATCATTCTTAAACTATGAACCTTTATAAAATCCCCGGAAAAAATCCAAAAGTCTTCCAAACCATCCCAAACTTCACCCAAGTACTTTACATACTTAAAACCTTAAATAAAGGGTGACCTAATTTAAACCGGGGGAGCTAAAATCTCCAAACCATTGGTCTTTACATCCTTAGAAAGTACAAAATCATAATTGATTTGAAAGAGTTCTAGCCATTTCTCAACCATTTGTTTCTCCCATTCCCAAGTCTCTTTGGGAATCTAACCCTTTTGCCACAAAACCTCCACTAGACCGATGCTTTTTTCATTAATGAATGTCCCTTTCTTATCGACAATCCATAAGGGGATTTATAATAATGAATCATCCAAGTCTAGGTCAACATGATCTCATCGAATCACATGGTCAGGATTAGGATGTTGCTATTTCAACAGAGATACATGAAACACATTATGCACTACACTGAACTGTGGGTGAAAATCCAATCGATATGTCACATCACCAACCCATTTAAGTTCTCAAAAATGTCTATGTATCTAGTATATAACATACCCTACTTCCCAAAATGATAATGCCCAACACTTTGAGAGATTCCCAAGAACACATGATCACTCGCCTCACATGAAAATGGACATCGACGATGATCCACATACAATTTTTTGATGACTATGGTCTATCTCCATCTGTTTCCTGATCAACTAAATCTTCTCTTTTGTCTTTTAGGTAAGGCTTGGTCCAACTAGTGAATTCTCACCAGTTTCCACCAAAAAAGTGGATAACAAAAATGAATCCCTTACAATGATTCATAATAATCCAAATGTATCGAGGCTTGATAATTTTTTTTTACATGAGAACTCTGCTAATGGTAGACTCTCTTCCCATGAGCCACCAAAATCCATTACACAAATATGCAACATGTCTTCCACCGTTTTTATCATCCTTTAGGATTTTCCATCCATTTGATGATGTCAAGTCGTACACATAATAAACTGAATACCAAGGGCTTACTAAAAGGATTTCCATAAATGAGACATAAACCATATATCTTGGTCTAATACTATCAAAACATATATGACATTCCTTTTTACCACTTCTTGTATATAGATTTTAGAAAAGTCCTCTACCATATGATATTCATAAAAAGCGATGAAATAGGCCATCTTTGTGAGACAATCTACTATCACCCGTATGTAATCATGCTTCTAAACCATTCTTAAGAGACCTATTATAAAATCCTTGGTCATATACTCCAATTTCCAAGTATAAATAAGTAAAGACTGCGAAATACCTATCGGTCGCTGATGTTATGCTTTAACCCTCTGACAAGTTATGCATCTCGAAACAAACTTATCCACCTTCCTTTTCATACTGACCCACCAAAACTGTTATTATAAAGTTTTATACATCTTTTATATTCTAGAATGAAAATTCCATCATGAATGATGAAAATCAAGATGGATTTTTTCCTAAAAATTAATAGTTATGATCATATAATCTCAAAACCACAAAACTAGGGTCTCTACTAACTTCTATCCCTCAATGGTATCCCCACCTTTGAGTTTTGACCTTATAGAAATTCATTATGAATCAGATTTCTGTGCCTCCTTAATTATCTCAAACAAATTAGGAATGAATGAAACTATAAATAAAACTAAAAATTCAACTCATTAATCACATTCCAAGTGCATGTTGTCTATCACCAACATCAACTGCCATTTTTCTAAAACCTTTTTCCCAAGTGAGAAGATGACTTCATTCTTAATTCATAATCCACTAAATTTAATTTCCCTAGTGTATACATTAAGTCAAAGTTGAAAATTTAGTGATACTTCAGCCATATTCTTTATCTTAAGTTCAAATATATTTATTAGAAAATATGTTTTAAGATATTATGATTTGCAAATACTGTAAATTTACCACCAAAGTGGTAATGATGTTATGTCTTCAAATAATGGACTCTGGCAAATAAATCCAAATCTTGTGTTGGGATGTTCTTCTAATGGAACCATAATAGCCTTGAGCCATAAGAAACTACATGATCTCCCTATATGAGAACAAATACAAACCCAAATACCAAATCATCATAATATAACATGTACCCCTGTCCTGATTCTGGAAAAATAAAGATCGGTGCTGATGTTAGGAAAACTTTTAAATTGTTTAATGTTATGATAATTGACACATAACCCAAGAGTTTCATCTACATTTTTATAAACAAGATTACTGCTACCCACGGATATGTTCTTGGCTGAATGAACCCTTTTCTTTCCAACTCTTCCATCTAAAATTTTACTTCCCTTAATTATTTTGGTTCAATCCCATAAGATAGAAGGGAAATGGGAATGGTCACTGGAAGGATATCTGTCATAAAATCCACTTCTCTTTTAGGTGGAAACCCTGGGATATTATTGGGAAAGATATCCATATATTGATCAACAATTTTGAGAAAAATTCTCTTCTTGATAACTTCCATTGATGAAAAATTCAATGCTTCTAATAGACACTAGATCATTCCAACTACTCATTCTAAAAAGCCCATTTCCCTTGCCTTTACATTCTAGTATTCTTTAAAGAGATTATAAACACACTCATCAGTAATAAAACTAATCCTTTAGTTATAACAATCGATGTGATCTTTTAATATTGTAAACTAATACATACCCCTGATTTTGTCATAGACATCCATCTCAAGCATAGAGAAGTCCCATATCATCTCAAATCCATCAATAGTTATAGAACAATATTTACACATAAAATCTCAACATTATATTTGACTAAGAGGAGTTTGAATTTTCACAAAAGAATTCATCATCTGGACACTCAAACATAGAAAATAAACTATAAAAGAAGAAACAAATGAATGGGATGCATCTATATCAAACAAAGCTTCCATAATGGTACAATTCAAAAGAATCATACCTCTCATGGTCGATGTTCCAGACTGATCATACACAATAATATTTTATAATCCATGTAATTTTTTTCTTTCAATACTTTATTCTTTATTTCCCTATTGAGATTGTCCTTATTGAGGAGTCATGGTATTCCTAGAATCACCAAGGATAATCTCTATTATGCTCCTGATATTGATTATTCTAACCTTATCTCATCGAATCATAGGATGTCTGGGACATGAGAGAAATGTCCCAAAATCTCGACCACATAGCACTGTGACAATATAGTTAAAGATAACACATCTGGTTGTAATTATGGCATGATCTAGGTGGTTCGTACAACTTCAATTGATGTGATTTATTGAACCATACTGAAAACATACCCATTTACTTTTGGGTCTTGGAGGAAGGTTAATGAATTCTATGGTTTCATTTTGATTTGTTCCACATCCTTGAGAATTGGTGTCCCTATTCCTCATGATCTTAGTGTTAGATTCTCACTTCTGTTCATAAAAAAAATTACTTCCTCCACATGGATTTCAACTAGTGACATATATCATAAAAAGAGTATATGGTTTCAGTTGTGAATCACCGGTTTGAAAATTCTGAATATTGATTTGAACTAACTATTGGTTCACATGTGGCTCAGGTGAAACTGCATTCTCGATAGCCTATTCTCACCAGTTCCTATGACACCTCCCAGGTTCCATTTTCTATAAACACAACAAACCCCATGAGTCTTGCTCTCTATAAACTGAAGGTTAAACAATTTCATGTTCTACCACATCACACATATCACAACATTTCTTTCAAAAATTCAACCTTTTCCACATTCAACAATTTTTGAAAATTATTCCATGTTTTGAAAATCAAATTATTTTCAAAACATAATAGTACTTACCTTTTCATAATCTCACATTTGAAAAAAAAACAATTTTCAAAAGTCATCATTTTTTCACACAATCATAAATAATTTCTCAAAATGAAATACATATTCTTAGTGGGAATCCACTTATAAAATTCTTTTCATGCTCGTCTCATTAGCTAAATCCATGATAAAAAGATTCATAATACTATAAGTGTCTCAGAAACACTTATGTGACCAACTACCTGGTAACTTTAATATCATCATAATAAGTTTAGCTACATATTTTTATTCTCTATATTTCATGTCCCGATAATCCTACTCCTTTCAACTATACCAACTCAAGGATAAATCAGAATAAGCTATCAACTCCAAGACCAACACGACTGATCACCATTTATTGAACTAACTAATACCATCTACAAGCCAAGCATGGAACTATATGATAAAAAATTAACATCCAAATCCTCCTAATTGGCTTGAGAAGGCGATCGAACATTACATGTCCTTAAGGGACATACCCAAGGCACCAAATCCTAGAAATCAATTATAATGTCTTCAATACAATTGGGGGATGATTTTCACTTTTGGAAATGAAACAACCCAACCAAACCCACCATTTAGAAAACAACCACTAAATGATGCATGATAACAATATAAGACAACTCAAACTAATACCATTGATATGAAAATCAAACAAAAAGAGAGTACCAAAGTGGAAGAGTATTGACATAAAAGTACAAAGAAGAAGACAAAACCAAAAAAACTCAAAGACTCAAAATATTACTCCAAGCTCCAACACCAACTCCATGCTCAAGTATCAAGAAGAACAAAAAAATAGGTTTTATGATTTACCTTTAACTGTGTATCAATAAACAAAATCTGAAAAAGTAGAAAAGTTCCAAAATAAGGGTGAGTGATGAAACTCAGTAGGTTTCCCCAAATTACTTCCCTACTTACACCACTAGGATAGAACAAGTTAGCACATTTAAATAAAAAATATTATATAAAAAAATCATATTAAACAATATAAAATAGTTTAACACAAAACCAAAATTATTTCTAAGAAAAACAATCTTCCAAACCAAAACTATTTTCTATAGAAAGGAACCAAGTAATTTTTCAAAACCATTACACAATCAATTTGGCATAACACATTTCAATCCACATATCAACCCATGAATGCCTAGGTGATAGTTCCATACTCATGAAAAATCTATTTTCAATATAACAAGTCATCCTAATTTAACCAATATACCATGTTCCATTACACCTTTGTCACTAAGAACCAATTCATATTTCAACCATTCCCTATATGCAATATGAACACAAACCACCAAGTCTTTCCAAAAACCATCCATATACAATTATGAAAAAACCATTTCAATTAAAAAATATTTTTTATTGAAACATTTTAAAAAAAACTTTTTCCATGAATAAAAATAAAAAAAATATTTTAAAATCAACATTTTAAAAAACATATTTCAAATCACATTGCATAATAATACTATAATTCCATAAACCATCACAAAAGAAGGTTTCTACCAAGTTTTGAACAATATTCTCCCAATCAATTTAAAGAAAAATAATCAATTTTAAAAAAACCCATAAATTTCTAATAAAAGGATTGAAGAGTGGATCAACCTACCTGAGGAATTATAGTAAAATGAAGAATGGCATGAAAATTTCAACAAAACATGGTTGAATCTCCAAAAACTCGCCTTATTTGTCTTTCCATGACATCAACACACCTATATATAATCATGACTAGTATCAAAAACCATATATATATCCATATCATACTAGATACTATAATTCGAGAGAGAGAAAAGAAGTATACATAAGGAAAACTATCAAAAACTACCACAAACGAAGACTTAACATGGGAATCAAGCTTCAACACACTAAGAAAATTCTATAGATCTCTCCCAGATTAATGGGGAAACCTTCCACAGCCTTTGTGATTAAGAAATATAATCTTAGGGTTGAAAATAGTGAAAGATTACATGTTTAGATCTAGTCCTAATCAAGATCCACTTTTTCAGGATCAAATTTTTAAACCATGCATGGTTAATCGCACGATTTGGTAAACCATGTCCTAACTATGCGCCAGCCTCTTTATCAAGGATCACATAGCATGGTTGGCCCAAACTATTATACAAACTATGCACCAACCATTAAAAATCCCCCTCTACCACTTTTCATGGTTTCTTCTAGGTGTCCACACAGTTTTTCCAAAATAAGCGTATAATTGTGCACCTACCCAGAAGCCCTGATTTTACCTTGAACGGTTTCATGTAGGAGTTTAATAGTTTTCAATAAATGTTCTCAAACCATTCATATTTATAAAATACCTAGAAACATTATAAAAGTATTGAAAACCCTCCAAAACTTCACCCAAACACTTTACATACTTAAAAATCATAAATAAGGGGTTACATACTTGAAACTAGAAGTGCTACAACACTAAATAATTTTGGTGTCTGACTGGGAACCTTTGTATTTTTTATTTCTAATTATTTTTTGTCAAATGTTCTGTCTTTTTTAATTTTTTTTGTATCTAGTTTTCAATTTTTATAATGATTTTGAAATATATTAAGATTAATAAGAATACCCTTTCAAACTCTAGATCTATTCTGATGTGGAGAAACTGATTTGACCCATCTAATCACCTTAGATAAATGTTGAAATAAATATTTTTTATAATTATAATTTATTTAAATTCATGTAAAGATCATGGATTTTTGAATCTCATGCCATGACATACTACCCTATATTTGATATTACTTTCCTGAGAGGCTTTTAACCCAATTTGGAAACGTCTTCATAATTTCATTTTTCATGAGAGAACCAAGAAAAGATTGAATAATTGTAAATTTTTGAGAAATCTAGTAAAAACATGGGATCATTTGAATAATTTTTTCTATAAACAGTTGACGCATTATTTTTATCTTTAAACCACATTTTCATTAGACTTTAATTTTTTCCCTACATTTAAATTGGACCCTTGTAACCCTTACAAGATATGAATGGCTTTGTTACATAGACAAATTACAAACCAAGAAACCTTATCTACCTTTCTCTAGAAGCTAATGTATGTTCTAGGTTGAATTCATGTGTGTGGGAAGAGAAAAAGTGGTCTTGAAAAATCCATTTTTCATAATTTATTTAAGCTAAATAAATAATTTCTACAACTTTTATGCTACAATGTTGTGAGTAAAATACATCTGTAAAGGATGAAATTATGTACTAGATACCATCATATACTGGGTATAGAATTACAATACTGTTTGAAAAGAAAATTACCTTTATTTCCTTCTGAAAAATAGAATTTAAACAATAATTATAGACCATAAATGATCAAATTAGATCTAAATTAAATCTTGAAAATTTTCATATAGGGAAAAGAGGTAATAAAAAAATCAATAGTGTTTAAGTACTTAAAGGTGGACTGAAAAAAAACTTAATGAAGAGTTTGAATGATTTCTAAATTGGAATAAGATCTATAATCAATTTTGAAAATTGCGAATTATGTTGATATGTTTGAAAAAATAATTGGATACACTGAAGTAAATACCTTGGAAAACATTATAATTAATAGAAGATAATTCCTAATATGGGGTGAGACAGATCTCACACCAATTTAAGAAGTTTAAATTACCCCTCTTCCTTTGGGAGAAAAATAAAAAAATGCATTGGTTGAAACAGAAAAGGGGTATGGTTACTACTAATGAGATAAAAAATGTGTCAGTTTTAATTGAATATTTAAAATGTATAGTAATGTATCTGTAGAATATTAAGGGAGGGGGAATATTTTCTTTAAGTAAACTAAAAATCATGCATTATTCTTTAATATAGTGCCTTTATAACTTGTAAATTTCTTCATTAGAACCCATAAAACTTATGTCATGAAACAACCCAGAAAAACCCTAATGATATGAAAAAGTACTTGATTTATTAGGTGGAAATTAATAAATTCATCAAAACTATGGTGACCCTTTCATGATCTTATAATAGAATAATTTTACCTGAAATCTATATATGAGTATTGAGAGAAATGTTTTTGGAAACATAGGTGTAAGTGTATATGTGATGATAAAAGATATTTAAATTAATTTAATATACTTAAGGAATAAAATTGAATTAATATTAAAAATTATGCACAATAAATTCATGACTGTAGAGTTGAAAATGGAATTCACATTGGATAGTGTTTGAATTTTTATATGGTAATCGTTTTGAAGTTCACTTGTTTAGGAGTCCAAGTTTCGACTTTTGGGGTATTGAAAGAGATGGTATTTTTATATATTTCCCTCTAATATTAATAATTTTTATCTCACTATTATGATCACTTTTTGTTTAGATATCACATTTATTAGTTTTTTAATAATATATAGTTTAATTGTTAAATGGGTTAAAACCTTATTTTTTTTAATTGGTTATTTCAACTTTGGAATTATTAGAATAAAGCCTACAGTTAACTTTGGGTGTTTTGATGTTAGAAATATACGTATGGAGGTGATTTTGAAAGGCTCAAAAAAATTGGATAATTTCAAAGTTTATTGAAAGGTATTCTAGAAACACTTTATTGGAGTCAAGAATAAATGGCTAAGGAAATTTTCTTATGGAGACTTTATATGATAATTGGTGACTGGCATAGAAGATTTAATTTGTACTTAGGACATTTTAGTAGTGCATGTGAAAAAATTTCAATGAATAAGAAATTTTATAAGGTCATAGGATATTTTTATTTGCCACATTATATTTAGAGCACAGCGAGATTATTAAAATGAAAAAGTTATACATGTAAGACATTTGGCCTTGTGTAAGATATTTTATCTATGTGTATGACATTTCAAACATGTCATATGAAATTTCATCTACATATAATAGAACTATCTTATGTGTAAGTAAATTATTTTCTTATAGAAGGATTACCCACACAGGATAATTTACTTTGCAAAGTTATGAGGATTTTTAGAAGCATAAAAATATGACAATGTGGTTTTTGTGAAATTCATTAATTAAAAATCATGATCATTTATGATATTAAAACCAAGGCATTAGAATGACAAATAAATATTCAATATTCCAATCTAGGAAATACATGAGGATCAAAATATGAAAAATATTTTCATCAAAAACTATGAAAGGAATATTTTGGTTTTCAAGAAGACAAGATCACGATGAATATTTTAATCCATATAAAATAAGGGAAATTTAGAGAAAATAAAAATATAATCTCTCATAGGTTTTACTATAGACAAAGAATATGGAAACAAAAGCATTTAAAAAATAAAAATGTGGCTAAAACTATGTGCTCACATAGACTACTAGAGAACCTTTTGTTGTTTTTGTTTCCAATTTTCATTTAAATTTTAATATTTATTTTAGTTTTGGAATTACATATCCTTCCTCACTAATCTATTTTACCAATTGAACAAATGGGGGAATTTAGTTACTAGGTAAGAGAGGAAGATCAATTGTAATGATTAATTCATCCACTTAATGAATTAAATTCTCTTTTTTTAGTGATTACATTTCTCATTTCTTATTATATACTTTTAATCCAATTGTATTTAAGGTTTTTAAAATGTTAACTATTTGCTTCTTAGGTTGATAATTTACTATCTCCCTTTACAAAATACATTTTATCTCAAAGGAATAGTTTCTATTTGGTAGTGAATTTTTAAAAATTATTGTCATGTGTTTAGGAGTATTAAAATACTTCTATGTTTACAAGGAGAACCAAAACCCAATTATTTATTTCCTTGGTTGTTTATGAGTGGTTTTATCATTTCTCAAACACATGTATTCGGAGAATAACCAAGAATTATTCACTATTAGATTACTCTCTGCCATAATATTCAACCTATGGTTATTAATGAAACAATTAAAGAATATTTCATTTTTCAATCAAAGAGAACAAAAGTAAAAAAAATTAAAATATTATGATAGCATTTCAACTAGAAATCCAACCCTAACCTCGTCACTTTCTTCAAAATATTACTTTATCTATACTTTATTTATTATTTTCTACTATCTCTAAAAACAAATAATTAAATTAATTTCCTTTTCATCAAGTGAGAACTATTTTTTTATCACTCCTCTCTATAAAAAATCTATGGCTACCATTACTATTGTGTTTAACCTAGAAAATAATTTCTTTTTCCACACCCCAAGATAGGTTTAGGGTAACCTATCCAAGTAGAAGGATGATAATCTAGATGATTTTGTTTCACTCACATTGTGTTTGTTTTCAGTAAAGTGAATAATTCTGACTTGTATTTTGTAACACCCCAAGTTTCTATGGTACATTTCCCTTTGAATAATGCAGTAGCTTGTGTTGTATGCAACTTGGAGTTTTAACACACCATGACCAATCAAACTAGCCGTTATAAATAGTAATACCCACTTTTCAAAATTTTATAAATTATATTTTCCAAAATGGACTTCATTTTTGGATTCAGAATATCAAAATTAGCTTAGGGTGAATTTTTGGTATTTTTCTAAAAACATTCAATTTTTGGTGAATAGTGAAAGACATTGTGTTATTGTTTAATACCAAATTTTTATTTAAATAATTAGTTATTTTAATTTAATTAATTTTAAATCAAAATAGATACATAATACCTATATATGTTCAATGTAATTCATTTGATTCATTTTATAATAAGTTTAGATCTATAAAATTTTATTGAACTTTTTACCGTCTTTTATCCACCTTCTATGAGTATTTGCAAATTTGTATAAAACATAATTTTACCTCTTATGTGAGTTTAATTTCAAAAATAAAAGATACATGGTTGACATAAATATGTAAAATGTTGTTCAATAATATTAAAATAATTTTTAGTGAATAGTAACTTTTGACTTTTATTTACCCCGGTTAAAAGAAAATAGGGTAATTAAGGGTAAAAAAGATATTATAAATACCCTAACACATTTACTATTCTATTGGATAATTTAATTCAACCAAAAATAACCTTATTAATAAAATATGATCATCTTTGGCCCACATGGATTATATTATGATATTTTTTATTATTTTATTTAAAGAAGAATTAAAAGTGTTAAATTCAATGTTTAATAACTAAACCATTTTTAATATAGGGTTACACATAAATTAAATTCTACTATAAATATTCATTATAAAGATAAAAAAATTAATAAATAATTATATTTTATTTATAATTTTTATACATTAAAAAAATAAATTTATTTATGACACAATGATCATGAAGTAATTACCATATTAATGAAAGATTAAAATAATTGCTATTATGAATATACAAATAAATGTAATTTGAGACTTTTTGTGAATTAAACTAATTTTATAGGTTTATATTACATGTTAGAGTTTATTAAATAAATTTTATTCGTAGTGATAAAGTTTTTATGGATTTAAAAAAAATACTAAATGGTGTCAAAATTGACATAATTGACTTTTTAAAACAAATACTATATTCTTAACTGATATAATATTCCTAAAAATATAATTTTTGGCCAAAGGACTTATATAAGGTTATATATATTAAAAATGAACCAATTGGGGTTCGTTTGACTTTTTATGGTAAGTTTATTAACCATATAATATAAAAATACAAAGAGACGCGGTAAATGTCAAACTATTTAACTAAGAGTTAAATCTAAAAGATAAGGTTAATATGGTGACCTAACCCTATATAAAAAATATTGGTTGAGAAGTTTTAGACCCATACCACCTTATCCTAGAAATAAATAATCTTGGATCCATTAGAAACAGAAAATTATTTTATTATAAAATAATATTGTAAGCTTTCCCTAAAGTGACCCTCTCCTCACTTATAAAAAGGTACTTCCCCTTTTCATAATTTCACACCTAAAAAGCCATTTTGATCATCCAAAACCTACCCATATAACTTTAAAACTTCCCTCACATCCACATAGAGTCCTTAGTTTGATAAAAAATCCAACCTAAGGATCCCTTTTGATCAACTAAAAAGGAAACACCCGAAGAAGAGGTAATAATTTCACCACCCTCTTTCAAATTCTTTTCTTCTTCCACTTCCTCTTTCTTTGTTGTTTCCATACCAAAATAATAACTCCAGTAACATCTACATACTTTTATGTTATTATAAATATGGTGTAACCATATTCATTATTCTATCCATCTTATGAATGACAAATTCACCATAGGTGTGTACGTACGGCTTTCTATCTCCACGTCGTGGTGTAGTTTGTTATTCAAACACTTCATTATTTGTATGGGTATAATAATAAGTATAATTGATGTAAATAATAAATATAAAATGTTAATTATTCTTTAAATATTATATAAAATCCAATTACATACGATTTTACCATCAATATAATGATATTGTCGCTTGTGCGTACGTACGGATTACCGTCTCCGCGAACGTGATGAGATTCATTCCCCATCGTAATAATTCAAGAATAATTTTCATTTTATGGTTAAAAATAATGTTAAGAACTTAATATAATTATGGAAATAAATCAAATACATCATATCCATAAAAAACATGGCTTAAGTAACCAAGAATATAAAGTAAAACAAATCCGTTAACACCCGAAACGATGATACTACTAGACTATTATTAACAAATCAATATTAGAGGATCATATATGATATCATATTTATGTATATAGTTATTTTATAATTTAATAACACTGATTTAACTATTATACATGAGGTTAATTTACCCTCGACCAAGGAAATGTACAAGGTAAGGGTCAATTCCATAATCTCTCTATTATCCAAGGTTGTTTTTATGTATCTATTGTGACCTCTTTATCATCCACATCCGTGTTTTCATAAAAATGTATTTAAAAACATTTTTACTATTTACTAGACAATGGGTTAAAGTCATTTATACCCTTATTTGACCTTATATGTTTTGAAAGGAATCTTTCCATGATTTTCCAAACAAGGTACTTTATGACCTTTTCAACAAAATTAAGGTAAGAATGTCATTTTTAACTTATACGGTGGGTGCGGCTATTTTCCGATGTTATAACATCATCGAAGCTTCCCTTACAAGATTATAAGAATATTTTAAAAATAAATTTTTTCTTTGATAATTATGTGACTCTTAAACTATTTCAAAGTAGAAATAGATATTTCTATCAAATAGTTTTGATTTCATCTATGACGGCATCCTTTGATGAATTTTACACTTGTTTGAAGTTGATTTATTATGATACAAATATTTCATATTGTATTTAAGTTTTTTTGATATTTTAGACTGTGGATGTGTTGTTTTTATACCATTCATTGTTTATGGTTAATGTATTGACATTTTGTATGCTAGTTTCAATATGAATGTTTATGTTATGTTTCAACCTTTTCATATGAAGATTGCATTGGACTTAGTAAGTGACAAGTGGAGCCCGCTATATCTCCTCGATGAATTGGTATGTCTCATGAGACAATTAGATGTGGAATTGGTCAAGGCCTTTTCCAATTTGATATATGGTTTTGGCCAAGGCCTTAATAATCTTTAGAAATTTTGGCCTATGCCTTGACAAAATGTTTCAGAATGTCCTACATTATACATTCCCTCATTATGAAAATAATATTGATGGTTCATGTGGTTATTAGACTAGTAGAATACCCATGACTATGTTTTATTATGGAATTATTTACTCATCTCATATTCCTTCCATAAATTGTTCATGTTTATTATTTGTAAAGGCATGTGTTTTCAATTATTCACCATGCCAAATGATTATGTTATCTTATTCTATATTGCTTACTCTTACTGTGCATTTGAGCTCACCCCTTTCTTATGTTTCATTTTCCTAGGATATGAAGATGTTAGTTATGAGTGACTTTCAAGAATAATCTAGGAGGCTTGGATTTTTCTAATTTAATAAATTAGTGTTGTATTGCTTTTCAATTTGTAATGTTGAACTTATGTATATATATTGTTTCCAATAATACTAAAATGATCAGTCTTTCGGGACATGATTCCTTGTATCTTTCCAATATTATGTAATAATGCATTGAATCTGGGTAACTGGGGTCAGGTCATTACATAGTTGATCTCCACATCATACATTGATATGGTATAGATCCTATTTATAAAATGGGACATGAGAGGGTCCAGTTGAATTAGAAACATTGATCCCACCCTAAATGGATCCTCTTACCAAGCATTTCCCAACACTAGGTGTTTCTCTATAACTCATACCAACTCCCTAGCTCTCAACCATATTATGCCTCCACACCATCTTCACAACTACCTTACTAGAACTTGTGGATGATCAGTTTATTACCTCGTGGTGGATGGGACACGTTTTTAAATCTATTTGATAATAAAAATACTAAAATATTTCAAAATAAATTTGTTTTCTAGAATCAAATTATTTGTATTAAATAAGCACTAAAACTCGTTAAAACTATAATAAAATCATTTTCCAACCATATAATTGATAAATACCCAATGAATGGAAAATAAATCTAATAATAACTATGAAATTAATGATATAATTACATATATTATTTAGAGTTATCAAACTCCCCCACACATAAATATTTTCTTATGTGTAAAAAAATCCTAAAAATCCAACTTGTAAAGGATCCAAACCTCTACAAGGGTAACATTCAAAGAATCATTCTCATAAAAAGAAATTTATAATAGATTATTTCAAAAGTAAAAAACTCACTAAATAACAATGGTTAAATCATGTTTCTTATAAAATTTCAAATTTAAAAAAAAATTATATCTTCCTCACACATCATTCAATCATTTATTAATACTGATACCATTTATTATTTACCTTACATGGAATGAATTTCAAATATCACACATGATTATTTGATATTAAGTTATACCCAATCTCAAGTATGTGCAATTTATCCATAGGATTGAAACTTATCTCAACCACTACTTAGAAGTTAAACCAAAAAATTCATTAGGAATTTTCATGTAGTTTCAAATTTTATGAGGACATAGGTTGATGTATTATGATGTGAAAATTTAACTCTTAGTCTTATAAAGGAGGGAAAGTTCTTTGAATATAATTCATGATGATCAATAAATAGATTTATTAAATAAATGATTCTCTATTGAAGTTCCATTAAAAAATAATATTCTCCACTTCTTTCCATCTTCCTCGGTGACACACAACATTCACATTTAATGTAGTGATGAAATTTCTATTTTTCACTCAGAATTATTTCACTCTCAATTTTTAAATGGAATGTGTTAAAGAAAAAGTCTCACATCCTAGATATTCAAACACATTAGAAATTAAATTCCCACCATCAATCACCCAAAAAATATTGATTGGAATAGTTAGTATAAGAAGGGGGAATCTGTGGCTAGATAAAGGTCAATCCAAGGTATCCCACTTTTCACTTTTTTCTTATTATATTTTTTATCATGTTCTTATTATTATTTTAAAGATTTAGAGGATTCGATTATGGAATACTTATAAATAGTTTTGAAACATTATTCTACATAATCAATATATCTAACCCACAATTTTTAATACAAATAAATAATTTCAGTAGCTCCATTAAAATACCCCATTCCTATTTTAAGATCAATTAACACCATGAATTTATACTAAATAAATATGGTAGAAAGAAAATTTTTGGATTTTAATTTGGTTTTCCTTTCAATAAATTTCACTATCGCTAAGTCTTATCAATTGTTCTAATTTAGTGTTATGTATTAAGATCAAATGGTCTCAAAACTATTTAATCAATGGTTTAAATCATATTAATGCAATAAAAATCATCATGTTTTGATAAGACCAAACAAGAAAGTTCTAGTATGGGTGTGCATCTTGGGTCCTCTCAAGAAATAAGGTATAAGAAAATAATATACCAAAAAGTATTAGAACCCTATCGAGAATTGGAAACATAATTTTGTTCAATTAATTCATTGAAAGAACACTAAAAATATATATAGTCTATCAAAAATTTTCAGAATAAAACTCATGAACAGAAATAAAATAAGAAATCATTTTTAAACAAATAAAAACATTAATTAGAATGTAAATTTTAGAAATTTACACCTATATTTTTTCATTTATAAAAATGATGAATAAAAAAATTCCTAAAGAGTATAAATATATCTTCTAAATGATCAAGTGTTTTAGGTCAGTTAAAGGGAAAATCCAAATTTGGGTCACCATTTCTCCTATCAGGTGTTTACCTACATTGGGATCTCTTCTCTAAATCATGACCAATACTAAGAGTTGACTCACGTTATGCCTATGAACATCATTCATGTATACCATTCCATCACATGTAGTTGAGTAGTCGATGAAATCATGGTAGATGGGGCCCTTTTTTATCTTCTTTATTATAAAAATTCAATAATTTCCCAAAATCAATGTGTTTTCTAGATTCATCTTCTTTTTACTAAATAAATTATAAATCTTCTTAAATCTATAATAAAATCATTTTTATACTATAGAATAGATAAATACCAATTAAATAGTAAATAAAGTAAATAATAACTATGAAATTAATGATGGAAGTAAATATATAATTTAGAGTTACCAAACTCCACCACACTTAAATCATTTCTGTTCCCCAAGAAAAACCATAAAGTATAATTCTCAAAGAATCTAATCTTCCACAAGGGAAACTTTAAAAGTATCACGATCATAAAAATAAATATATGATTTATGATTTTAAATGAACAAAACTCAAAAAATAAAAAATTTTGATTTGTGACTCATGTGAAATTTCAAATTCAATACATTTTATCACTTCCACCCATGTTATTCGATCATTAATCAATAAAAAATTTATTTATAACTTACC
Source organism: Viscum album (assembly GCA_963277665.1). Lineage (NCBI taxonomy): Eukaryota > Viridiplantae > Streptophyta > Magnoliopsida > Santalales > Viscaceae > Viscum > Viscum album. Next base: position 1,151,636,883 of record OY728148.1, read on the forward strand.
GTGCCAAAATTGTATTTCACTCATCACTCAAGATCATTTTATATGGAGTTCTTCTCAATTTCATTTATGAGAAATCTATCCATAATATTTAAATTTAACTAAATATACACTTAGATATTAAAACAAAAAACTCACGTGGATTTTCATTTTGGTTAAAATTTCTCTAAGGCTAAATCTTGATCAATATTGATGTAAGAATTTAATTAAAAGGATTGAAAAGGATGGTAAGTTATTTAAGTATAATAAAGGATATTCCATAAAAATATTAATAAAATAAATGTTTTTACCTTGGTGTTCCTTTAAAAATAAATCTTCTCCACTACCATCCCTTTTCCATAGTGGCTCATAAAATTCATATTTAAAATAGTGTTGAAATTCTTATTTTTCTCTTAGAATTTTTTATCTCTAATTTTTTAAATGGAATCTATGAAAGAGAAATTCGTACACCCTTTATAGTAAAACCCACTAGAACATAAATTCTCTCAATAAATATCCAACTGACGGTAATTTGAATAGTTAGTATAAGAATAGAGAAGGTGTGGCTAGATAAAGGTCCATCAAAGGTAACCCACTTTCATAGTTTTTTCTTCTTTTGATTTTTCTCTATTTATTATTTTTTTCAAAATAAATAATATATAGTGGAATCATAATTAAAGATATATATGAACTATTATTCCAATTAATCAAGATATCCAACCCACTATTTTCATTTTAACTCAAAAAATTAAATAAATCCATGAAATTTCAATATCACCATCAAAAATTTAAATACCTCCTCCACTTTTAAGTTCAACTAACACCATGCATTTATACCAAAGAAATAATATATGAGGGAAATTTTGGGTAGTAATGTGGTTTTGTAATTATGGAATTTCATGGTCTTTAATGTTGTTGAATTATCAAATATAATGGTAGGTTTAAAGATAAAATGGGAAAAAAATTCTATCGATATCCTTAAACATTTTAATGAAATTCAAAATAATCAAGTTTTAGTAAAATCAAACAAGAAACTTATAATAGTGATTCATATTCTGAGTTCTCGAAGAAAATAAGTTATAAGAAAGAATATGTCAAAAAGGCTCAAAACCATCTCAGAAATTGGAAAAAAATTACTGGTTAATTAAATAATTTAATGAACACTATGAATTAATCTTGTAAATTCAACTTTTTAAGAATTAAAATAAAGAATAGAAATCATATTATAAATTATTTTTAAGAAAATCAAAGTTAGGAAAATAATATATCTTTTAGAAATTTCCACATTTATCTTTTCCATATGAACATGATGAATCTAAAAAATTTAATGAGAAGAAATATATCTTCCAACTGATTATGAATCTAAAGTCAGATAAAGGGAAAATATACAAATTATTCATTCCAATTATTCCTCTCCTATAGTTAAATTGAACATTGTCCCCAATATTCAACCAAGGTAAGAGGGGTGTATATAGTTTAGGAATATATTTAGAGAATAAGGATTGACTAAAAGAATGAAAGAAATTGAAATTTTCCTCTTTTTATAGTAGCTTTATATTCTTAACCCCTATAATGAGTTGATCGTGTTGAAGTTACTTTCCTCTGTTGAATATTTATCCCTTTCCTTCATTGGCCCTCCTTCTTTGGACCTACAAAACAAGAACAAAAAGGTTCTTTTTATATTCCATTAAAGTTTTAAAACTATAAAAGAGTAAATATTGACCCCTAAGAAAAATCCTAAAATAAAAATTCAATAAATTCCCTAAGAGAGTAGTAAATACTTGAGTTGCATCCCATAAGTGATTTGTTTAAGGTCATTAGGATAGACCTTACCATGGGTTTCATATAATAAGAGTATGAAACAAAGTTACCTATTATGGATTTAATAATGTATTGAATTACTTCTCATAATTACAAATTATACTCTATTCGATTAATTGTATTATTATGACACTCTATTGTAATGATATCTCAATTTTGTTCAGTTTTAAATAAAAAAATAACTCAAAAACTAACCCAATTTGATAGTTTTCTTCCACCACTCATTCTTCCTTATTCTTATCATTGAATGCAATGATAAATCTTTGGGTTTTATAATCCTTCTCAATAGTCTCACAATCTTCATATTATATTGGAGGTTCTTCTACATTGAAAATTTCAAAAAGATCCAAGTAGTACTCCTCCACTACTTTAGCTTCCTTATCATATTCTAGATGCACTACTTAATATTATTCTACAGTCCTTACTAATTTGATAACTTCTTATATCTCTTATTTCTTTTTTCTATATTCTTTCTCCATAACCTCCCCATACTTCTCATTGGAATGTGTAAGTATTTCTTCTTCATAGGATTCCCTCAAAATTGAAATTGTATCAGTGTATGACCCATTAGATTTAGATTGTGACTTCATGTCACCATCATATATCTCTCTTAGTTCTCCCTCTAATATAGAATCATAGAAAATGAATTTATTTGATTCAACCATCTTCATTATTTCCATCTATAGGAGTGTACAACCTTCTTGAAATTTTCCTTCCATGAAGGAGAGGGATTCTTCTTTGATACTTGGGTAGGTATGAATATAAACCCCAGCTCTCATATTAAATTCCCCTTTTCAATGTGTTAATTTGTTATTTAAGGAGATCTAGTTGGATTACTAAGTCGATGTGGGCCTACATTTTTAAATCCTACGACCAAAAAAATAAAAGTACATAGGTAACTAAAAATGAAAAAAGAAGAAGTAAGAAATATAGCCTAATGTAAAATCAATAAATAGAAATGATAAAAGAAAATACTTCATCTAAACAACTATTTTTACAATGGTTATGAGTTTCTATTGTTCCCTAACAACAGATCTAAAAACTTGACCAGTCATGGGCGTCATTAATTCTATAGGGTAGTTCGAGTTTAGATTTTATATTTTTCCCTTAAATTAAAAACCATAAAATCCTAGTAAAGTGAAATTACATAGTCAATATAGTGAAGAACAAGTAATCCTAGTTATGATATTAAAAATAATAATTTTATTTTCACTAACTTTTCAAGAAAATGAATCTAAAATAATATAAACTAAATTAAATAGATTAGTGAATTAAGTAATTAATGGGTTGAATGTTAATTAGATAATAATATAGGGGAATTTATATCCAAGGATGTTTTTTAATCAAAAAATACACAATTACACTCATGAAGTTAATCAAAACAAAAATTATAATGCTTTTTCGGGTAATTAGTTATATTTGTTTAGTATAAACTAAAACTAACTATTTATTTAAATTTCTTAATTTGAGGTAATTGATCAGGACCTATATATTTAACTATTATTGGGTAAAATTAAAATTTTATTACCCAATTAAAAAATATTTTAATTATTAATAGGGTTTAATCCACAAGGAAGGATTTCCAGTTTTTTTGTGTGACTAAGGGAACGAATAAAACACTTAATATGAGATAGTGGAATTTGATTGGTTGGTTTAAAATTTATTTTAATTCGTCCATTACCTATAAGAAAAACACTAAATATGATATAAAATAAGGTGAAAATTATTTCAAATGGAAAACTTGTTAGTGGATGAATCATATAATCCCTCAACTGTAGTATCAACCCATTCATGAAATGATGAAATATACCCTACATCAAGAGAGAATTATCAGTTAATATTGATGGGTTACCCTCAATGTGAATATCTCATTTTATATGGATTCATATACAATTAAATAGTTTGAAAATAAATTCAAAATAGATCATTTTTTATTGGTTTCCAATGTGTTATAAAATTCACTACCTAATAAACAAATATGAGGGTAGATTCCATTAATAAATCACATATGAATGAAGTAAAATGGTTTACCAACACAATATCATTCCCTATAGTATTATATAATGCTTATGTCATGTCAATAAAATATTTCAATAAATATTTTACAAACATCAAAACAAAGAGATGAATAAGGGAGAGATAGATGTTTTTATCCAAAGAACTTCAAAACTATTCCAAATCTCCATAGATGCTTTGATGATTTCTCCTCGTCTCAACATACTTCGATCAGTCATGATCTTTCTTACTATTTTATATGTCCCCAATTAATAATAATATGGTCATAATTCCCTACGTCATACTTATAGTCATATCTTTTTCAACATTTCTCTAACCTCCACATGGAACATTCACTATACATCTTCCTCCTATCCATTGAAACAAGTAGAATCCATCTTAACTGGATGTTCTTCTCCTCACGTTTTCAGGCTTAATAGTGTCCATGATCACAATCCTAGATACTCTACATGTATAAAATTAAAGGGTCATGATTTTTGATGTGTGTATTACTCAAATATTCTGTATATTCACATGATCTCCTACTTTTTCTTGTAATAATTCTTTATAACTATTCTAGACCAATAGAAAAGAACTCAAAGATAACATTAGGTTGAGTTTCTCTGATTTGGGAAATATTAGTTTTAATCCTCACAAGAACCCAACACAATTGAATTTCATTACCCTTGATGAAACCTTTTTCCTTTCCCACAAATCCATTTTATAGGCCATGTGTAGTGTGGACCTGCTATATTTGTGTATCCTTTGTTTGCATAGTCTTCTCTAAACATGACAGGGGATTCCTCATCAATGTTGATAGAACATTATTTTTACCAAAAAAAAACTAGACATGCACCCTTTATTATTTAATCTAGATCCCCCAATCATTCACACTCAACGGATCTTCATATAACTTACCATATTTAGGATTCATATGGGAGATAATTTGATCAATCTCATAGGATCTCATATTCCATTATTTTTACAGTCAACCAATACATATGAAACTTTCCAGCAAAAGAAGAGAGTGACCTCATTAAGGTGAGCTCATACAGGAAAAGCTCAATTTTCAAGTAGGAAAAATGAACTCCTTTGAGGTAATTGGTCATGAAAATTATGTACATTTGAACTAGTATTTTCTACCAAAACATATTAGAACTAAGAGAACCCCATAAAAATCATGGAATCGAAAAAAAGTATAAATTATAGAATAAAACATCTTCATATTATATTGAAACAACACCCGCTGAATTTTTTATGCCTTGAATCACCATCCATATTTAAGATTCAAACATGCCTGGCAAGTACTATTTTCTTTATAGGTCCAAATTTCATCCTATTTCAGTTAATTGGATTAATCTATCATCAATATTGACTTTAGTATACGCTTAAATCATCCTCTTAAAGATCTTTTCCATATACTCAAACTACTTTTCCATCTATCAATATTTAGGTTTGTTCGATCATTCATCAAACCTACAAGTAATATGCACTTATATCCAATAAATTTATGGAATTTCCTTTATCTATATCCTTGGATATCTATTGAAAATAGATTATGAGAGTATATCTCTATTATTCAAAATCAAGTAGTATAATTAATGGGTGTACTTATGTGGTCACTACAGGAAAACTGAATATTTGCGACGGGCGATTTGTGAAGGGATCCCATCACAAAAGGTCTTTTGCAACGGGGCTCCGTCGCAAATCGCTCGTTGCCGAAAACGGCGTCGCAAATAGGTGTTTATGCGGCAGTCCCGTCGCAAAAAGAGTATTTTCGATGGTATTTTTCCCCCGTCGCAAATGGGTTTTCGTTTATATATAAAAAAGGTATCTGTGACGGGCCATCACAGATATATTATGTGCGACGGGTTTCTGACCCGTCGCAAATGCGAAATTTAAAAAATACTTGCGACGAAGGTATTTGCGTCGGACCGTCGCAGAAATGTTTTTATGACGGTTAGCCTTCCCGTCGCAAATGTTACAGCAAAAAAAAATTATGACGGGAAATCTCGTCGCAAATACTAAAAAAAAAAAAAAAAAAAAATTAATACAAATCGTATAATATTATATAAAAATAATAATAATATTAATAATATAAAAAAAATATATTATTTTAATATAAATAAAAAAATGTATAAAATATAATTATGAAATATTAATATAAAATAATAATAATATGAATATAAATAATATAATATAATATAATAATACTAATACTAGTAATATAAAAAATTAATATATTATTATTATTATTATTAAATTATGTATATAATAATAATATTAATATTAATAATATAAATAAATTATATTAATATAATATTAATAATAAAAAATATATTTAATATATTTATGAAATATTAATATCAAAAATTAATAATAATATGAATATAAATAATATAATATTATATATTATGAAATATTAATATCAAAAAATAATAATATTATAAAAATAAATAATATTATATTATATATTATGAAATATTAATATCAAAAAATAATAATAATATTATTATTATTATTATTAATATAAAAAATTAATATAATATTATTATTATTAAAATAAACATACATATTTATGAAAAAATAATATTATTATTATTAATATTAATAAAATTATAAAATTATAAACTTCTCAATATTACCAATAAATATAAAATATTAAAAGTAATATTACTAAAATAAGCAGACATTAAAAAAATACAAATAAGTAATAAAATATTAAAACAAATAAAAACAAATTAAATCATGCAATATTCATACAAATATGAAAGAGGAATTGTAAATAGTTAATATGACAATAAACTAAGAACTCAAATGTTTATTACATCTAAAAAAATCACTAGGGGTGGATAATCTGGAGGCCCTGGAGGAGGTGGTGGAGGAAACTCCATCAATAAACTATGAGTCAGACGACGCATATACTCCATCTACTCCTGATGTTGCTCCTCATACTGACGTCTCTCCTCATCCTGCTGCTGACGCATCTGCTCCTGCCATCGACGCATCTCCTCATCGTGTTGTTGATGCATCTGCTCCTGCCCCTGACGCAAATCCTCTATAAGCTGACTCTGAGCACGTAGTTGCTCCTGATACGGTGAGGCAGAAGATGATGTCTCTCCACGAGCTCCTCTCGAGCTGGACGCCGACATCGCAGCAGTACCATAATAAGCTGCAGGAGTCAAATGAGAGCCGATACCAACTACTCTGCCCTTTTTGAATCCATACCGGGTCGCCTGCATCCATGTCATCTCATCAAAATGGTGGGCACTAGTCTGATCACCTGTCTCATCTTTACTCTCAGCCTGTGTCTGAGAGGTCACGACCTCATATGACTCCTTAAGATTCAATTAGAAATTAAAATAATGAAAAGATTATATGCATTTAATTTCCAAACTTAAAAGAAAATAATACTGACCACAATCTGACGCTGGCGGTCACCTCTAATCTCTCCAGTAGCTGGGTCAGTGTACATCCTTCGATAAACGTCGTACGCCGAAATATCAGGCTGCTCGGCTTCCTATATGAATATAAAATAAAGTATTTAAATTTAAAGTTGTAAAAAATATTAAAAAAAAGTACTTACCAGACGCTCTCAATGTGCACTGAATGTACGACTACCAACTCGATGCGTCACCTCTTTTCTCCCCCGATTCTGTCGACCCAATTCAGATCTCCTCTGAAACCCACCACCCAACCAGTGTGTACGTAATCCATCCCAAACGTGAGATGAAATTTACTCTGGTCGGTGGGCTCTACAAGACTCATCAAATTCTGTCACTCCGTCTTTCTTCACAGCCACCTTTCTTAAATTATGCAAAAACTGACGGAAACGGTCACGCATAGACACCACCCATGCCGCGTGGATAGTGGCATGCATTCTCTCGTCGATGGGATACCATAAACCCTAATATAAAGTTATTAATGAATTAAATTTCAAAATAAATAATATTTAATTACGTACCAGCCAATGATCGAACATGGCGGCCTACACATCAGCGGGAATCTGATCCCATGTGAGCCAAGGCTGAGAAAAATAATTGGGCAATATTGCGCTCCCCTGTCCAATAGCTATATGAGTAAAACTGTGGAAAAAGAAAAAATAATCAAACAATTAGAATATTAATAAATTATAATGAAAGATAACTATAATACATAGGTTACCATACCACCGCATGTGCGCATCGAATCCAAGAGGTGGACGTAGCTCCGGGATAGGATTTGGAATCATCAGTCTGGCAAGACCACGCCCCCTCTGAGTGCTCCCTGTAGTGCCAAAAGCCGGAGGGTTAGATGACTCAAAAAACTCATCATCCATAGGTAGATCAGACTCCAGCAACTGACGATACATTTCCGAGTCCATCTAAAACATGAAATGATTGTTATTAGAAAATAGTTGAAAATAACTATTATGTATAGATATATATTTGTTATGATTCTAACCAGCATTTTACTGTGTCAATGTTCATCTTCATCATCATCTTCATAGTTGTCAATGTCAATGTCTCCACCTTCCTCATCAACATCATCAATTTCCATATTATTTTCACTTTCATCATCTCTTGTCATTTCAAATTCAATTGTAACATCATTGACAACATCGTCACCATCGACCCTTAACTGTGGGGTGTCATCCTCGATATTCATGTCTCTTTGTGAAAAATATGTGTTTTGAGGAGTGTCCTAAAAATTTCATTTCCTTGAACTTCAGTGGAACCACATTCAGTTTGAGTAAACTGATTTTCTCGAGATTTAACTTTTATTATACTCCACCAATCATCCAACTCTTTTGCAGTAGCACAGTATTTTGCATAATAAATTTGATGTGCCTGATGAGCCAATAAAAATGGTTCATTTACTGCAAGAAGACTTTTTGTTTAATATCAACAATTCCATGCGTCGGATGAATACGCAAGCCTCTCTCAGTATCCAGCCATCGACATTTAAACATTATTACATAATTCTGTCCCAAATAACACAGTTCTATAATTTCTTCAAGAATGCCGTAAAATTCAACTTCAATATCTCTATGATGTGATCCCTTCAAACAAACACAACTATTAATTTTTTTCTTTCATTTCCCATATGCACGTGTATGAAATCGATAACCATTCACCACATATACATTATAAGATTTAACCATTTTGGATGGTGGGTTACTCAATATACGTAATCGACAATCAATCTTATCAGCATGTACAGATACATGAAAATTTGTCAAACATTTATCACTATTACAAGTAATAAATTGATTTTATTTGTAAAACCAAAAAAGAATCCACGTTACCATTTTTTGAAACCGGTAGGCAAAAAAAAAATTTCTGACGTTCTTCTAAGCCAACTGCTGTAATTTGTGGAAATTTTTTCTTGATATGATCATAATATAACCAAAAAATACAATATGATTAATTTACAGTAATAGAATCTATAGAATATGGGATAGGATCACTCATTGTACAATTGGTGACATTTCTTCACAGTTGAGTAGAACATATGTATGAGCTCTATAATGTTCATCATCTGAAATCCATCTATCATGAACTCCACCAAAGCCAAGTTCGGGCTGATTGACAACTGATAATTGATTATTCATATCATCATCAACATTCCCTTCGTTCTGGACCATGCGGTTAAATTTTGAGGGATATTCAGATTCAAAATAATGAGAGCAGAATAAAGCAATTTCCTCTTGCAAATAAGCTTCAGCAATTGAGCCTTCAACTGATGCTTTGTTACGGACTTTTTTCTTCAATTTCTGCATAAATCTCTCAAATGGGTACATCCATCGAAACTGAACCGGACCTCCACATTTTTCTTCATGTGGAAAATGTAATATCAAATGTTCCATTGAGTTAAAGAAAGCCGGTGGAAAGATTTTTTCTAGTTTTCATATAATTACAACAACAGCTTCTTCCAGTTTGCTTAGTGTATCGTAGTCTGTTGTCGCCGCACACATGTCTCAGAAAAAATATGATATATCTGTTATCGAATCCCAAATCTTATAATTCAACAAACCTATTAATCCAATAGGCATATGTCTTTACATTATAATAGGACAGTCATGACTTTTAAATCCGGTAATATGACCATTTTTAACACATCTTCCCAAGTTGGAAGCATAGCCATCTAGAAGTCTCAAATCTGCAATCTACTGAAAAAATAATAAGAAACTCTATTTGGTCAGTGTATAAGCTGCTTTTGGCTTCATTAATCTCTGTGATATGACATTTTCAAACAATTCAATTTCTGGTCACCTACAAATTTGGGCAAGATCTAATCATGCCTTTACATTATCTTTGGTTTTACCCGGTGTATCCAAAACTGTATGAAATAAATTATCAAAATAGTTCTTCTCAATATGCATGACATCCAACATGTGTCAGACCAACAAATCAGACCAATATGGAAGACTCCAAATAATGCTCCGTTTTGTCCAATTGTGTTCTTTCCCAAAGCCATGAAATTTCTGTTGGCTTATTGTCGGTCCAAAAGTGATGTAAGGTAATGAAACTACAACTGATTGTAAATCTATACCTGAGATAATTTTTGTAGGTTCATCTCTTTCAGTTATGCCTTTTCTGAATTGAGATTTATTCCTCCGAGAAGGATGATCGATTGGAAGAAATTTTCGATGATAGTCAAAATAGCAAGGTTTTTTTCTATTCATGAGCATAAATCCTTTGTTGTCTCACATACAGTAAGGACATGATTTTGGACCATGTGTACTCCTTCCAGATAACATGCCATATGCCGGGAAGTCACTAATTTTCCACATCAAAGCAGCTTTCATTACAAAATTCTGTTTTGCAACAGCATCATATGTACCAACACCATGACTCCATAATAAAATTAACTCATCAATCAATGGTTTCAAATAAACATCAATATTCTTTTTCGGATATCCTAGGATTAATAATGTCAAAAAGATATAAGGATATTTCATCAACATCCATGGAGGCAAATTTTACGGAGTTATAAAGACAGGCCAACAGGAATACTGACTACCAAAAGATCCAAATAGACAAAAATCGTCAGTAGAAAGAACCAATCGCGCGTTCTGGGATTCTAAATAAAAAGACGGATGAACTTGATCAACATGTTTCTATGAATCACCATCAGATGGATGAATCAAGCTTTTACCATTTGAAATATTGGTTTTGTGCCATGACATAATTGTCGATGTGTTCTGAGACATAAATAAACGCTGCAACCTGGGTGTAAGCGGGAAATATCTCCACTATTTTTCAGGAATAAATCCAGACTTCCCTGATTGAGATTCTTTATACCTCGATTTTCCACATGTGGGACAACTATCCAATGACTCATTTTCACCAGAATATAAGATGTAATCGTTTGAACATGCATGGATCTTCTGATAACTAAGGCCCAGATTACAAACTAGTTTCTTGCTCTCATAATAATTAGCAGGTAGCACATTTACTTCAGGTAACAGTGCTTTAACCAAACAAAATATCGGATCAAAACAGTTATTTGACATTCCATTATCTGATTTAATAGCCATAAATTTTGCCATTGCTTCTAATTTTCTTATCTTGAAACCAGGATATAATGCATCCTCTACAGACCTGAACAACTCAGCAAATTCAGATGGTGCCAATTCGGGAGGTAAATCAACATCATCCTCGATTTTAGTTTGTTGAACGGATGACCCTGGAACATCATATACTAAATTCTGAAACCGTGATGGATCCAGAATCAAATATTAGTATCTTATCTAGAACTTCGTTCACCGTGTTGATACCAAAAAATATAATCTAATTGAAAACCATAATGAAAGAGATGTTTCCCAACAATGTCAAATGTCTCAAACGTTCTCAGAGCACATGTTTTATAAGGACACTTAATTTTCCCTTCTAAAACAAATACCTTGTTTGATGATGTAAATGATAAAAAATCTTCAACACCATTAACATATACAAGATTTACACTAGAACCGTTTGGATTTCTGCGCTGATTTATCCAAGCACGATCATCTAATAATGATTGGTGTCGATTTTCTTATTCCATATTCATTTATTTGTTTCTAAAAAATTTAAAAGCATTACTGTTGTTAAGAAATTTGATATAAGAAAAACAATATCCTAAAAAAGAAGATAAATAATTATAGTTATTTCTTAGTAATTACCAATAATTATAGGTGACACAGTTAGTTTTTAATCATCCCCACTAATTATTCTTATTTGTTTCCAGTGGATTGGCGGTAGCTCTTTTGCCTGATGACTCATCTCCTTGCAAGGAGATGAGTCGTCAGGGAAAAGATCCTCTTTTTTCTGACGGCTCATCTCCTTTTAACTTTCTCTCGACTGAAATCAGTATGAAAAACTTGCTCTAACATACATTAAAGAACATTTTTCATATTGATTTCAGTGGGAGAAAGTAGCAAAGATATGATACGTTGAACAAAAGGTAGTCACCAATCCGCTGGAAATTGTGCCAATTTATAACCATGTACTTGAATTTATTTGATTTTTGATTAATTATTATTAATTATTACTCATTATTACAAATCTCAATATTTCCAACAGATTTTGCTCTATTCTTAACATGTTCAAATCTTAAAGAGTCATCAATTTTCAGGTCATGCCCAATAAAAAGTTTGTGTCAACCATGTCCAATTTAAACTCTATAATTGTCCTTACATGGTTGATCACCTCACAACTAGTGTAACAATAGGACGACACAAGTAATTTTTTTCTCGTCTTTTAGAATCATTTCACATGACCCTTTATATAGATCAATCTTCCTTGAAAAATTAAGAGAACTTCAGTATCTTTCCCTTAGTTTTTCAAGAAATAATGGTCTCTGTAAAAAGTCATGTGATATGATTCTTATAGATGAGAAAGACATGACTTGGGTTGTCCTATTGCAATGCTACTTGTGAGGTGATCAACCAAGAAAGAACAATTATAAAGTTTACATTGTACATGGTTGGCACAAACTTTTTATTGGACATGACCTGAAAATTGGCGACCATTTAAGATTTGAACATGTTAAGAATAAAGCAAACCTTGTTAAAAATATTGATAATTGTAATATTTTATAAATTTTTTATAATTTTAATAATATTAATTTTTCTTATAAATATTAAACATATAATAATAAAATAATTATATTATTAGTATTATTTAATTATTAATATTAGCGTAATATAATATTTTATATTATGTTACTATTTATGTTACTAATTATATTACTAATTATGTTACTAATTATGTTACTAATTAGAAATGCGAAGATATGCATATAGGTCGGGTGGTTAATCAATCATTGAATAGAAAAACAAATGTAATTGACCGCTCATCTACCTCAAATTTCTTTTCATTTGTGTGTTGAGGTTGACAGGAAACTTCAACCTCCACATGTAATATGTGATTTTACTGTCAAAATTATAAACCTCCTCACCTCTATGTTGATGAGGAGGTTGATAATTTTGCAGTAAAAGCAGATATTACATGTGGAGGTAGAAGTTTCCTGTCAACCCTCAACACACAAATGAAAAGAAAATTGAGGTAGATGAGCGGTCAATCATGCTTGCTAATTTTCCTAATTCTTTTTAATTGTTTCCTAATTATTTTTAATTCTTTCCTAATTCTTTTTAATTGTTTCATAATTATTTTTAATTGTTTCCTAATTCTTTTTAATTATTTCATAATTATTTTCAATTGTTTCCTAATTATTTTCAATTGTTTCCTAATTATTATCAATTGTTTCCTAATTATTTTCAATTGTTTCCTAATTATTTTTGAATTGTTTCCTAATTATTTTTCAATTGTTTACTAATTATTTTTAATTGTTCAAAATTATTTTTAATTGTTTTCAAATTATTTTTAATTGTTTCCTAATTATTTTTAATCGTTAAAAATTATTTTTAATTGTTCAAAATTATTTTTAATTGTTCAAAATTATTTTTAATTGTTCAAAATTATTTTTTATTAATCAAAATTATTTTTAATTGTTTCCTAATTATTTTTAATTGTTTCTTAATTGTTTTTAATTGTTTCTTAATTATTTTTAATTGTTTCCTAATTATTTTTAATTGTTTCCTAATTGTTTTTAATTATTTCCTAATTAGTATATTTGTTTCCTAATTATTATAATTGTTTCCTAATTATTATAATTGTTTCCTAATTATTATAATTTTTTCCTAATTATTATAATTTTTTCCTAATTATTATAATTGATTCCTAATTATTATAATTGTTTCCTAATTATTATAATTGTTTCTTAATTATTATAATTGTTTCCTAATTATTATAATTGTTTCCTAATTAAATCTAATTGTTTCCTAATTATTATAATTGTTTCCTAATTAAATCTAATTCTTTCTTAATTAAATCTCATTTTTTTCTAATTAAATCTCATTATTTCCTAATTAAATCTCATTGTTTCCAAATTAAATCTCATTGTTTCCTAATTATTTTAATTTTTTCCTAATTATTTTAATTGTTTCCAAATTATTTTAATTGTTTCCTAATTATTTTAATTGTTTCATAATTGTTTCTGATCAATTAAATCTAATTATTTCATAATTATTTGATAATTAATTAATTAAATCTAATTAAATCTAATTATTTCTTAATTATTTAATAATTATATATTTATTTCTAATTATTACCAAAACATCCTCTGGTAGTGTCGAACCAAGAGTGCAACAAGACCCGTTGTCGTGTACCAGGTTACCCCGAGTCAAGCTCGAAACACCTTGTCAGAGTTTTCACTCCTAGGTACAGTTGTGACAGAGCCGCCTCTACTTGTTCGTATCCAGACAAAGATTATTTGGTACAACCACTTAATCTAATTATACTATATAATTACTAAACATTCTATTAAAATAATTAAAATTAACAATTAAAAATAAAATTAACAATTAAAAATAATTTAACAATTAAAAATAATTTTAAAAAAAATACCTTCGATATTTTTAAGTAATCTGCACCTTGTAAATCTTTCTTTCCTCTTCTTTAAAGAAAAAATTAAAACAAAAAAAATTCTACTTAGAACTGAGAGTTAGAGAGAGAGAGAGGAAGAGAGATCTGAATGTTATGAAAAACGGGTGGGGTGTATATATAGGTTAGATTATTTGCGACGTTCGTATTTTCGATGGTATCCCGTCACAAATACTAGGTATTGTGACGGGATACCTTCGCAAATACCTTCGCCCGCATTAATTACAGCGGTGTTTAAAAGGGTTTTTGCGATAGGCCCGTTGAAAATATCTAACTGCCGACACACCATTAGCGACGGGCAGATATCCCCGTCGCAAATTCCTATTTACCACCGCTAGTATTGTCGATGGGCCCCGTCGCAAATACCTTCGCCCGTATTAATTAAGGGAGGCGGTTAAAAGGGTTTTTGTGACGGGCCCGTCGCAAATAGCTGTCTGCGGACACACAATTAGTGATGGGCGAATATCCCCATCGCAAATTCCTATTTACCGCCACCAGTATTGGCAACAGGTCCCATTGCAAATAACATCTGGTGAATAATTTTTTGTGACGGTACAATATACCCGTCGCAAATAGCATTTACCACTACCGGGTAGTTGTGACAGGGAGAAGGTGACCGTCGCAAATAGGTTTTACCGCCGCCGGTATTGGCGACGGGACCCGTCGCAAATAACACATGGTGAATATTTTTTTGCGATGGGACAATGTACCCGTCGCAAATAGTATTTACCACCGCCGGGTAGTTGTGACGGGGAGAAGGCGACCGTCACAAATAGGTTTCCCGCGTTTTGGCGCGCAAACCGCGTCGTAGCTATTATGACGGTTTTTGTATTTCCGTCGCAAATAACTAACCATTTGCGACGGGAATATATTCACATTGCATATACGCTTTTTTTCGGAGTTGTTGCGACGAGTATAAAGCCCTTCGCAAATACCCCGTCACAATAAGTGGTTCTTTCCGTAGTGGGTGTTGAGTTAAATTCCAAGAATATTTTAGGAACCTTCAACTTCGATTAATGATCCTGAAATTAAATATTGGTAACTATAATCTTTGAATATCTAGGGTACAATTGATCTCTCTTTAGGTTGAATCGTGTTGAGAAACTCAAGATCCTTCTTCAAAAGAATTCCTAGCTTGGGGTTTCCACAATAGTTATGGGTCTACATTCAAGCTCAATATCATCACTCTTATTTTGTTGGATCTATTTGAAATAGTTATTCTCTAGGTGAATGTTTTTTAGTTTTCAAATATTGATATTACCTACCCTCCCCCCCCCCAACCCATTATTTAGTGTTTTTCTTCTCCAAATCCTCTTCAATGATTGAAATGCTCATGGTAGCTCTTTTGAAGTATTATGGAAGCTTATCCTCCAATATGTGATATCTTGTAAAATATATTGGTAGGTATAATTGATTTTTCAGTTTATAATTGGTTTAGTATATATTCATGTTTGATTGATCAATTGTGGCCTCATAGTCGATTGTAAAATCTCACCTCATAGTAGCTTATCTTTGGTCATGTGGAAACTTGACATGACCATGATGGTTTGGATGTGTTCTTATGGTAGGTTGAACTTTTATCTTATGGTAGATTCTTACTATTACTAGTTTTCTTATCATGGTAGCTTGAGTGAAATACATACAATCGATTGAAGTTTTCAATTGTGGCAGTTCAACACTTTCCAATATTTCTTCTCATGGTTGATCAAATGACCACTCGATAACTTCTTTCCAACATGTGGTCAATTGTTATGGTCATCTCCCTTCCTCCTTACATATGATGATATGAAAATGGAATCTCTTATAATGGTTGACGAAATGACAACATGTTCATTAATTATAAAAAAAAGAAAAAAAGTGAAAATTATTAATTGAAGAATAAAAACTCAACAACCAAAATTGAATTAATTTAAGAATAAAATTAATTCCACAGTTTAATTAATGAAATAAAAAATAATAATTTATAAATAATTAATTTCAGAAAACAAATATCATCAAAATTTAATCAAATACATATTTTAAAAGAAAAATGAAAAAAAATGTTGTTCTAAAAAATAGATTGAAAAATTAAATCTCGGAACATTGATGATTTAACAGAAAAAACACACAAAATTTTCAAGATACTGAACGAATACTCAAATTCAACATCAATTTCCCAATTTTCATAAATTATTAAATTAAAGATAATTTTTTCACTTAAAAAACATTTACTTTGTCAAAAGGATATGGAAAAATGTAATCAGAAAATAGCCACATCAAATTCACCCACACATAAAAAAAATTTTGTCCTAAAACAATCTATTAATTTATTTTAAACATATAAAAACAAGATTTCACAAATCATATTATACTAAATCATGATAAAATATGGGTTTAAAAAGAAACAATATTTTTATTTGAGCTTAATTTTTCAAAGAATTTTTATATAGTGTTAGCCCATATTCCATTACACACACCATAAATAAAGGAAGTGTACACTCTTATATCATTAAAAATTTCATTCCTAAAGTTTGAAAATTAATCATTATGCTACTTAAATTCAAATTCAACTTCTAGTTCTTGGAATTTAGATAGGTTTTATTTTTGTGGAGTTAAAAGTATAATAATAAACAATTACAGTTATCACTCTTCCCCAAGTTTCTCAAAATGAATAAATATTTCTCACTTAATTAATACAACTCAAAAAAATTATTATAATGTAATTACCCAAATATTCATTTTTTTCAATATTCCCCACACGATAATAAAATTTTTGACAATTAAGAACTTCATTTGAATTTTTTATTTCCATGATTTGAGTATTGTACTTATTCAATTTTCAAATGGCCATTATTTACACACACACACCCAATGCCTAATGTCTCAGATATTCACTATGGGATCTCGATTACACATTTTAATCTATTTTCAAAATAATTATATAATTATCTTTTGAATTTTCTACCTAAGTTGTTCTCTTTAAAAATTTACATGTTACTAGTATCAAGTTTAAATATTAAGTTCCCTAGAGATCTAATTTAAATTCCATAATGATTTGTTATATCAAAATCCCTTTCCCAGTTCTTAAATAAAATTTATTTAAAAATAGTGGGTAAAATCACTCATAAGTCATGAAAGTATATAAACATTATAATTAATAAATCCTCAATACTAGCATGAAATTTTGCTTTAGTCGGGGTGGAATATTTTATGAAAAAAAATCCCTAAGAACCTTATATTTTGAAAAACATTTGAAAAAAATGATTCATTTTGTGATATGTAAAAAACATTGATGAATAACCCTTCATAATTAAATCACCCACTCCCCAAAATTAGATGCCAGAAATTATCCATAATGTTGAATATAAATTTGGGAAAACAAATTTGTTCAAAAATAATTTTCAATTCAGTAGTTTGTAGTATGTTTAAATGGGAAAAATAATTTTCATAGAATGTTTTCCTCATCAACCATAATATTCAAAACGTATTTTTAAAATTTCATGATTTTTATTTTAATAATAGCCACAAGAATTTTCAATAAATCTCATATAACTAAAATGTTCATTATTTTGTATAGTAGAAAACTGAATTTGGATGAAAAATAATTTTAAATGGTTCAATCAATGTTTGAAATTTTTTTCTAAATGATTTTCAACATCCTAAATATCATCATTATAAACTCCTAACAAGGAAGGACAAATTAATTAAATATAAATACTAATAGAAAATGTATCCCCTATACTTAATTCACATCAGGATTTTAAAGAAAAATAATAATTTATATTTCCATGAATGAAAGAAATACTCCCCTCAAGAAAACAACCCTAGGATAGTTTAAGGGAGTTTTTTCCAGAAAGACCCACTAAGAATATCCTTTGAATTTTTTAAAGTAATTTAAATTTCATATAGAGAATCCCTTATAATGGTTGATATTGTAATTTTTCAATTTTATGTATAGTAGCTTCCTTGTGTGTTCAATTGTCCTACCACATGGAAAATTATTTATGGTTACTCTATCTACCACACAACCACTTAGAGTATCTAATAATGGATTAGAGTAGTGAAGTAGTAATTATTCTTATAAAACAAGATAAATAAAAAAATAAAACAAAGATAAGAAATCATGGGTTTTCCCCCTTAATGAGTGTGTTTATAGTCCTTGGTAAGACTAGGTGATGTCTCAAATTTCATACAAGGATACGAAAGACAAGACCATCGACCACCCCTCAAAATATGATTTAATTATCTAGCCATTGACCAAAAATCATATGTTCTTTTCTACATATATATTTAGAAACCTGTTTAATAGTACTCTCAAAATGGTGAAGGGTCTAGGGCACTTGGGTTATAGTTTACAAGGAAATATTTTAAGCCTATAATTGAATAAAAAAACCCTTTTACCAAATTTAAAATACCTATTCAAAATTATAGTATCATTAGAGTCCTTTGTTATCTCTACTAAAATTTTAGATTTTTTATAAGATTGAAATTTAATTTCCTCTAGCTTACAAAACTCTAGAAACATCCTTTCACCATTAGTTTTAAATTTAAAATGCAATGATTTTATATCCTAGTTGGATTTATGAGGAAGGTACAAATGAAAATGACATGTTTTACCAAATAGAACCCTATATGGAGGCATCCCTATATAATTTTTTAATCAGTGTTATAGGACTAAAAATGTTCATCCAATTTGGTTGAACAATCCTTCTTAGATCAAAACACTATCTTTTCCAAGATTTTATTTAGCTCTGTATTAGAAATTTCAGCCTATATACTAGACTTTGGGTGATATATTTTTATAGTTCTATGTGTACACCCAAATTTTTACATTATATTTTGAACCTGTAATTCTTGAAATGGGTGCCATTATTAGTGATGAATTTCTTGGGGAATCTAAATATTAAAAAGTTATTTTAAATGATGAATTTAAAAAAAACTGATTTCAAGGTTTTTCATAAGTGCTGCATCATCAACACAATTAGATACATAATATACTTCCACAAAAATGTACTCATTACCATAAAAAAAATGGAAATTGTTCTATGTAATCTAGGCCCCACACATAAAATATTTCAACCACAAGAATCCCCTATTGTGTAAAATCCTATTTCTTTCCAACATTTCCAAGACTTTGAAACTTGTCACAACCAACTACCAAACTCCTGAAATCTTTGAATAGAGTGGGATAGTAAAAACTAACCTGCAAGAATTTTTGGTTAGTTCTCTAACCCCCATGGTGACCTGTACATTGTGAAAAAATTTAACACTCATATATTGGAATAATTTTCTACTCTTCCAAACAACTCCTTAAAATTACAATACCATAGTTTCTAAAAAGTAATGGATCATCCTAAAAAAATATTTCATCTCAGAAATAAATTTTTAACTTTATTACTATGAGAATTAATTGGTAATGAAACCTACTTCTACAAAGTTGGAAAAGTATAAAAAAATAACCATATTACCACACCAAATCAATAAACAATTTTTCATCCTGAAATGAATTGTTTATCTATTTTGGTTCTATATCCTAGATATTGGGTAACCAATATAAGTGGTCAACAACCACTTCCTCATCTTCTTTAATA
Organism: Viscum album; assembly: GCA_963277665.1. Classification (NCBI taxonomy): domain Eukaryota; kingdom Viridiplantae; phylum Streptophyta; class Magnoliopsida; order Santalales; family Viscaceae; genus Viscum; species Viscum album. The sequence goes on from OY728148.1 coordinate 1,151,657,212, forward strand.
TCCTTGATTTCTAATCAAACTCTTTTAACAAAAGATTCTATCTTATAATCCTGAGTTTGGATTCTTTTAAAGAAATAAAATACATCAATTCATAATGGTCTACGAAAATGATAACCTTAAGCCCCATGAGATATGACATAAATTTATGTGTTAAAAAATAATATAATACAACTTCTTTTTAGTAGTGGTGTAATTATTTTATTCATCATCCAGTATCTTACTAATATATTAAATCACATGTAACTTATTTTCATTCCTTTTCCCTTAAAAAACCCAACTACCACATCACTTGCATCACACATTACTCCAAAAGGAAACTACCTATAAATATTAGTAATTATGGTTAATTATTTGGTTTTATCCATGAAAAAATTAAATAACTCTAATAATTTTTCATTAAATATAAAATGTGTATCTTGAACTAGTAGTGAGAAAAGGGGCCTAGTGATTTTGGAAAACTTTTTGATGAATCTATGATAAAAACTGGCATGTTATAGAAATAACCTAATTAATTAAAAAATTTATAGATGGGGAAGCTTTTGGATCATCTTAATTTTATAAATATCTAATTAAAAACACTTCTTTAAAATATTATAACCAAATTAAATTTCATTTGTGACTATGAATTGAAAATTTTCCAAGTCTAAAATAAAATTTTTTTCTTGTAACCTCTTCAAAAAAAACTTCAAGATTTTTAAGAATTTTTTCAAAAATAACATCCAATAATTAAAAAATAATCGATGAAAAACTCAATTATATTTCAATCATGTCCGAGAAAACGACCATCAAGAATATCTAAAAAGTGGTAGGAGTACTACACTTTCCAAAGGGAATTCTACGATAGAAATGTGTCCCAAATGGAAATGTGAAAGTAATATTCTTCTAATCTGTAGGATCAATGAAAATCTATTTTTAACTAGAATATCCATATGGGAAACAAAATAACTCATTTCTAGACAACATTATAAGAATTTTTTCTAAAAATGATATTTCAAAATTTAATTTTCTAGTGGTTGTATTAAGATTATTATAATCACTATTAACTATCCACTTGTGTGTTATCCTAATTTGAACCTTTTAATACATTTAATTTTTAAAAATAGTCACTATACTCATTTTAAGGACCACTTTTATATGATTAACCCATGGGATATCTAAAATGAGTAAAATGATCACATTATTAAGAAATATTATTACTTACCATCTGGACATTTCATTCATGATTGGATTAAGAATCCTCTACCATTCAACTCAAGGATTATAATATAGATCCATGGGAATTTTATTCATGAGGTAAGAAGGGATTATAACATTAATTTCCTCTCTAGACCTCCCAATCATAGATTAATCGTTTTTAAAAATAATAATAAAACACTCCTCTTGACAACCAAATATAATATATGAGATTAAAGTAGTTAATGAAGAACTCTCACCCAGAAAGGAGAATTTAGACGGTCTAAAAGTGGTTTGAGATCCAAATATAGTGCTTTTTTACTCCATGGAAGAACATTTTCTTTGGAGGTCCAATATCATCAATTTTCCTCTTAAAAAATAAAATTTTGAAAGCCTCTTCACTATCCCTGAAAAACACTTCACATACTCAGAATGAAATACTATCTTTAGAATGTTTTTCAAGGAAAAATCCTCGAAGTGGTCTTTGAATTCTCCCAAATACTCATAAAATTTTTCATTCCCATTTGAATTAAAAAATGGTTAATAATGTTCTATAAAAAAATGGTTAAGATCAAAGATAAAAAAATTTATCTTCTATAAAAATCATCTTAACAAAAATAGATATATTTTCCTCCTCTAGAAAACTATCCAGACTCTTATCTTTAATATTCTTAAAATATTGGGGACACTTATTTTAAAATTCTAAATGGGTTTCTTTAACCAAGGATTATTTATCCAATTATTATTTTACATGATAAATTGATTCTTTTAATCCAAGAAACTGGATTATTGAATAGTTTACTCTTGAAAGAGTTTCCTTATCATTTTTTAAAACATTAAACTCCTCTCTTATCCACACAAAATTAAAAATGAGATCACCTTTAGAAACATCAATAACATCTCTTATTGTCGATAATAACATCATACCCATTAAATTTAATACTTTTTACATTTGATAACTAGTATGAGGAAATTATAATGTAGATACAACTTACCTATACGCACCAATAATTCATCAACTCCCATAATTGGGTGACTATTGGACCAATCAACTAACTATAAGGTAGTAGTGCTGGGTTTTGGTTCACCTGGCCTAAAGTGTTTAAACAATGAAAAGGGGATAATATTCATACAATAAAAAGTTCAATTAAATAGTTGAACTTTACAATATCCCCTAGAGTGAAAGGTATGAAAAAAAAACTCTAGGATCTTATTGTTTGGTAGGTATCCTATTCTTTAATGTGTCACTACAGTCCTATGTGAGATTGTCTTTTGAGAACTCTTATAAGGTATTCTTGTTGGAGCAAATTTTATTTAGTGATTTAAGTTAATATAGATATCAGATTATGTATTATAAAAAAGGTATAGTAATATTAAATCTATTAAAAAGATCCAAAAATTTGAGAAGTTTTGCTTCATGAATATTTTTATTAATTATTTTAGGGAAAGAAATATTTGGGGAAATTTTATTCATAGTTATTAGAATTCCAACAATTTATTCTTCATTATTTTTCTTCCCTTTGTTATCTTTTATTTTCAAGTATTTTGTTGTTTATTTTTAGTTGTAACAATAGGTTTCTAAGAGTTTTTAGTGTTTCTATTAAAATATCATGATTTGAGGTTTTACAGATTTTCGTTTTCATTTTCATCTAGATTTTAATTTGGAGATGGTTTAGAATCATTTACAGAATCCTAGTGAAATTTAAGACCACTCTTGGTTATGAAAACCATTATATTTTCTCTAGGATTAGTCTTTGTGGTTCTCAGTAAATTCCCTTTCTATCTTCCTTTAAACTCTCTAGACATTTGATTAATTTAGCATTGAAAATTGTTCATTTAATTTTTGAAAAAAGATTTTTATTACTACACGTCAGCTTTGTGTTATGAATATTAAGAATCCACTCTATTCAACACATAATTACAAAGAGACATAATATTTCCTTGTGAATTAAAATACTTGGCCTTAGGTTGAGGTTGGAATTTTTTTCCCAAACTCTTGTTAAAATCTATGGAGAAAGGCAAGTTGAACTACTCCCGTCTCTCTACATGAATAGTTTGAATGGTTCCTATATACTGGATTATATATGTTGGAAAATATATTTTTATATGGATAAATTCTAGGAGAATATACAACAAAAATATTATTTTTAGGATATTGGGAGAGCATTTCAAAATTTAGGTAACATGATTTTTAATGACCAAACATACCACAATGATGACATTTCTCCCTAATATTAATTTTCATTATAGAAATTCTTGAGTATAATTATTTTACTTATTAAAAATTTTTATTATTCTTGAGCCCTTATTTTGTGGAATTTGTGCCACTTAGTAAAAAAATTGGGTTCCTGAGTAGTTTTATCCATAATGTTCCCTTTAGAATATTGATCAACCAATGTTTGGCAATATGTTGTAAAACTCTTATAGAATTAATACATGGGAAATTTTAGATTTAATTGGTGATTTGGATATTTCCTAAGTAACCCCATAAATTAATATTAGTCCCCATTAAAATATTAACTCTTATCCAAAAGAAATCCAGTGATTTTATGCCATATTTTGGTGATTATTATCCTAGGATAAAACTTTATTACAAAATCTAAATACATTTGGTTCTATGTATCAAATATTTCTTTATATATTTTTGGGAACCAATATTTTACATTTACCTTAAGAAAAAATAGGAAAACATACATGTTCAATTCTTCCTCATTCAAACCTCTCAGTGGTAGCTAATGAACAACACAATAGGGGTCCCAAATGTAATCAATATAATCTTCATATACATTCCACTAAATGATGGAAATTTGGGCATATGATTTTTTTTATTTATAAGTTGTGACGCCTAGGGGTTTTCATAATAATGGATGGGTTTCCTAAAACTGTAGGAACTCAAAACCTCATAATCCTAACCCTCTTTATAATACCATTTTCAATTTCAGGTGGATTGGAATTTTTTTCTTTTGGATTATTCATACTATCCTTAAGATCTTTCATTTTGGTTTTATTTTTTAGAGAACTGATATGTTTTTAAATTTTTGGTAAAAAAGATCTAAATTTCCACTAGAAGACCTGGTGTGCATTCACCAGTATATTGGTTGTTCTCTTTTGAATTTTATAGATGTTTTTTAAATTTTAATTTTCTTTTATAATATTTATTGAGAATTTTTTTTTCTTATCTTACATGCATATTCCCTCCTCAACAAAAGAACTAAAATTTGATCAGGGTGTAATTTTTTGACTAATATTGGTTCAAATTAATTAATTATAACCCAACTAAAAACTATTTTAGTGGTGAATAGGGGATGATCTATATTAAAGTACTTCCAACTTGTCTGTATAACCATGGGGAAAAATAAAACACTCAAGATAATTAAAAAAACATAAATAACAGTAGTTAATATAGGAGATGATTAGAGTAAAGTGAATAAAATATTAACAAGGAAAGTGAACAAATCAAGGGAGAGACAAAAAATTACAGAGTAAATAGGGAATAATAAAGAGATGAGATAGAGTAATTCAATTTTTTGGTTTCAGAAATATTTTACTTCATTCATTCAATATAATTAAAACAATATAGATAAGTTGAAAAAGGATCTCCTATTCTTTTGAATGGTCAACCTATGAGTGAATGAATCACACAGTTCCTCAAGTGTAGTATCAAATCATCCATGTAATAATGAAATAAACCCTACATCAAGATCAACTTATTAGTTGATACGGATTTGATACCCTCAACGAGAATATCTATTTTTAGATGGATTATCATATGACTAAATAGTTAGAAAATAAATTAAACAAATATTATTTTTCAATTGTTCCTAACATATTAGAAAATTCACTACATAAGAAATAAATAAAATGGTGTATTTTATCATGAAATCATACATGAATGAATTAAAATTGTTTACCAACACAATCACATACCCATAAAAGAGTTTAGACAATGATCGGGTTCATATCAATAGAAATTTTCAATAAATACATTATAAAAATCATAAAGAGATATGGAAAAGGGGGAGATATAATTTATCAACATAAGGTCTCCAAAACTATTCCCAAGGTCTAAAAATAATCTGTTACATGCTCCTTGTCCTACCTTACTCTGATCAATTGTATTCCTCCATCCACTTTTATATACTTGAAATTAATAATAATGTGGTCCCAATTACCCACCATTCAATCACATTCGTATCTCTGATAATATTTCCCTAGCCTTTATGTGGCACTTTTAATAAATATCTTTCTACTAATTAGTTAAATAAAAAGAATCCCTCCTAATTAAAGTTTATTCCTCACAAATTTTTATATTCATAAGTGACCACAATATCAATTTCGTATGGTCTCCACGTAGAAAATTAAAAGTTTGTGATTTATAAAATGAGTATCACTTGACTGAGTGGTAAATGTTCCTTGTAATCATGTATCAGACATGGGTTAAAATCAGTGTGGGGGAGAATTTTCACAGGAAGAAGGTGATGCCAGATTAACACAGGCATGACACATGAACTACATAGGCAGATGGTGATATAGACATGATGCAGGCATGATGCTGCATTGGACCATTGGGCTAGTTTGCTGGCCTTTGGGCCATGTAATGGGATTCATTCCCACTGGGCATTCGGATCATATACCCAATAAATAAGTCTTGGTGGTTAGTCTATCACTTGGGGGGGTTATGGCCTTCCTTTCTGGATTTTGTGTGTTGTGTGTGCGTGTTTACTATAATTGTACCCCCCCCCCCCCCCCATGGATCTCTCTGTCCATTATTATGATCATTTTACCTAATTTAGCCAGAACAATACAAAAAAAATGAAGAGTAAACTTTTGGATGAGTTGCTATGATATTTGAAATGTTATATTTAATCCTCATGGGAACCCAGTACAATTGAATTTATTTTGGCCTAAACTCAACCTTTTCCCATGCCCACTAGTCCATTTCTCAGGCCATAGGTAGTGAAACTAAGGTATATTTCCATAGAATTGGTCTATATAGTATTCTCTAGACTAAACTTGGGTTTCCTTATCAATGATTATAGGAAATTTTTCACCAAAAATAACCATTAATTCACCCATTGTTCTTGAATCTTTATCCCCCACTTAGTCACAATCAATGGATCTCTAGATGGAATACCTTCTTCCGAATGCATATCAGTGATTAGTTGATCGAGATCTTATGCTATCAACTTCCATTATTCTTTCAATCAACTATTTTTTAAGAAAATTCCTGGTAAAATAAGTGTGAACCCTTCATAAGATGTGTTCATCTAAGAATAGCTTGATTTTAAAACAAGAGGATAAAAAATTCCTTTGAGAAAATTGGCCAAGAACATTATGTGCATTCAAACAAGATATTTTATATTGAAACATAGGGGAACTCATAGGGCCTAATATAAATCTTATAACCTAAATAGAAATAAGAAACACCAAAAAACAATATATTCAATTATATTGAAATGGATCCCCTTGAAATTTACCTACATAGAATCACCATCCATAAACATTTTTTCCAATCCTAATTTATCTTAGGTTAGGAGTTCATCCATGTTTGATTAACAGGATTCATTTTTCATCATTCTTTAGTTCTTAAGAATCTTAATCCATCTTATTCATGTGTTATACCATAAACTCTTATATCTTCATCATCCTTAAATTTTCAGGTTTTGTAGATCATTCATCAAACCTTTCTATGAAAATAACTTGTCCCCAATGAAATATTTTAAAATTACATATCAATTCATCACTATCAGGTATCATCATTGATTGTTTCACTCATGTAATGTTGAGTTGAATTCCTTCCATATTTAAGGCACCTTCAAATTTGATTCATGATCTTTAAATTCAATATTGATATCTATCATCTTTGAATTTATAGGTTACGTTTGTTCTCCTTCAGGTAGACTCATGTTAACTAATCTTGGACTCCTTCCACAAAAAATTTCTAGTTTAGGACATCTAAAATCATGTTAGGTTGATCTTCAAGCTCATTATAAAAACTCTAATTCAGTTTTATCTTCTTAAAATAGTTCCTCAGTCGATGAACTCATTAGAGTTTTCCAAGCATGACATTACACCCCCACCCATATTTTTTGGTCTTTTTCTTCCCCAAATCATCACCCATAGTCGGCCATCTCACAATATCTATCATGTGGTCTTGTGGTATCTTCTTCTCCATCATGTGGTATCTTAGAAAATAGATTGGCATTGGTAATTAAATTTTCTCATTATGGCCGTTTTAGTATATAGGAATAGTTTATTTATCAACCATCGCCTCACTTTTGATTGGAAGCTCTCCCCTCATGGTATTTTGTCTTTGGTCATGTAAGATATTGACATAGGAATGGATGTTTGGATGTGTTCTTATGGTTGGTAGAACTTTTATCTTATAGTATCTTTTTCCCTTTTATAATTTTCTTATCATGATAGCTTGAATAAACGACATACGATCGATTGAAATTTTCACTTGTGGTAGTTTCAACAGTTTACAGCATTTATTTCAACAGTTGATCGACTGATCGCATAGCCACATCTTCCCAACATGTGGTCGATTTATACAGTTTTATTCCTTCCTCCTTCTGATTCATGAATTTATCATGAACTCTCTTCTTATGGTAAATGAATCATCTGGATGTTCATTACTTCTAAAAACATAATAAAAAATATAAAAAATTATTAATCCAAACATAAAAACATAACATAAAAAACTAAATTAAATTAATAAAAAAATTAATTCTAAAATTGAATTAAAGAAATGAATATTTTTAATCTATAAATAATTCTTTCTAAAAAATCTTATACCATCAAAATTTCTTCCAAAACACATTTCAAATAAAAACTCAAAAAATAAAAATGTACTATAAAATAGTTTGAAAAAATAAAACACACAACATTGATAATTTACCACCCAAAACACTCAAAATTATTAATATATTTAAAAAATTCCTCAAATTAAACCTCAATTACCCAATTTTCATAAATTATCCCATAAAATATCATTTTGGTACTTAGAACTCAATTACTTCACGTAACAAACTAGAATTTTATCAATGGAATTTATTTCTTACAATTATGTCACAAAACGCATACATCGCATAGATAACCCAATAAAAAATTATCACCATAAATGAAGAATGATACTTAAGTTAGAAAATTAATCAATAATAATTCTAAATATTACATTAGGACAATAAATAGAAAATAAGATAATAAGAATGGGAAAATTTTGATATGCTTGATCCACTAGAATGACCAAACTCATGAACAAATCTATAGAAATTAAACATAATGTTAACAATATAATATTCATTTTAAATAAGAAATTATATATATAAATTTAATAGAAAATAAACATGAATAAAAAATTAATGAAATAATTTGTGATAATATAAATTGAGGAACCTATATAACCATTATAAACCTGATTGTTGGTATAGTAATGTGACCATTAGGAATAGTAATCTGACCATTAGAATAGTAACCCCACTCATTGAATTATAATTAAATTTTATGCATCTCAAAAATTAAATTATAATATATCTATATCATGGTATAAGTAAATATGTTTTTTATAAATGATAAATTAAGCGTTAGAATTTCAATAAAACATGAATGTTAATTTACAATTATATAATTAATATAATGGTTTAAAAGAAATTTTATTTTCATAAAATAGGTTCATAAATTAATATAATTCTGTTTCATAATTATAAGATAAATTTATGATACCTTAATTAATTTTTCAAACGGTTATAAAATCTATTATAATAATAAAATTGATATTTTTTTAATAAATGATGATTTTAATTAAAATTTAAGTTTCAAGAATTTTGAGAAAAACATAAAATGGTTTCAATTTTTGAAATCTATATAAAAAATATAGTTAAGGTGATTTTTTTCTTTTTTTCTAAAATAGTTGAATTTTTTGTGAATAGTTAAATATGGAAATTTACAATATTTGACAAGTATATGAATTTTTGAGTCATGGATACTTTATGGATGACATAAAAAACCATTAGTTCAAATTATCCTGAATTTGTTACTATATTTAGTCATTAGAATCAACATTATTGATACTCCTGGTCCAAAATAATAATAAGAATGAATAAAATAATCAAAAAACACCCCTCCTCGCCTTTATAAATACCACCCCCACAACCTCTTCTCCTCATACCTTATAATCCTTGTAAATTGTCTAAATTATGAATGATTACCTTCCCAAGCCTCTTCCCAACATCTGAGACCTACTGGTCTCAACAAAAGTCCAAACCCAAGTACCTTAAACATGTTTTCAAGGAGATGACATTCAAGAGGGAAAATCCTCAATCCCTCTATTTTAATTTTTTTTATTTTCTTAACCTCCCCACAACTCACCTATAAAAATAATAATGATAACTCTCATATCATATATATAATATAATTTTATTTTATTAATGCAATATTCATCATCACATCCCTTCTCTAATTCTTTTTTTCTAAAAATGAAAAAATCATCTGTGATATGCTGGTTCATCGTCTTCATGGACTATGAGTTTTAATTTTTCATTACCACCTTCAAGGATGGTAATATAACTATTTTTAGGGTTAAATAATATTATAAATTATAAATTATTTCATGATCTAGAACAAATATTAAAAAAATATTAAATAGAACTATACTAGTCTGTGATTATTGAATGAACCACCAAAATAAACTAATCATTTTTCATTAACATTTTATCTAATGACTCATTCTAATATATGAAAAAAATGATATATGGAAGCATTTAAAATTTTGGAAGTATAATAATACCATTTTATTCCACTTCAATATTTTTTCTTCCATTCTACAAGAACTCCCATAATTATACTAAAGGGAACCGACCATAAAACCATGAAACAAATGCTCCCAAAACAACAAAATTAAACATTATAACTCATAAAAATGGACTTAAATGAACCTAATAAAATTATAATAAATAAAATTTATGTTTAATAGGTTATTAATTAAGTAATTAATGGATCTAATTTGATTATCCAGGACATTAAGTACAGGTGAAGAATACATTCTGACATAAAGTAAGGGCTCTCTTCTAACCTCCAAATTACCTTTGAGTTAAGATTTATATATCTTTAAACTAATCTATTTCTTAATTTTTATTAGATAATTCTTCTTAATTATTTTTATATGTTCCAAAATTATGTATCCATATCAATTCATCATTTTTTTATGGTGAAATACATGTTTTAAAAGGTTCCTGTCTCAGTTCCTCCAAATAAGCAAGCCATATTAAAGGGAACTTATATATTTCTTACCTATTATCAAGTATGCTCCTTAATCTATTTTAAGACACCATTATTTTTCTAAAATAAATCATTATATCATCAAAAACTATCTTAGTTAATTTTTGGTTTTATAAAAATAATTATTCCTTTGTCCTTTTTAAAGACTCTTTAATATTTTCCCTTAAACCGTACTAAAGTGTGCCATTTCTAAAGTTTCTTAAATACTATTTTTAAATGTTTTCTCTTTATTTAGACATAATTAATCATGATATATGCCTATTTTCCATTATTAATGTCCAAGTATTATTTAAATGCTTTATTTCATGGAAACCATTATGATACTCCTATTGGTTATGCCTTATGACATGATTACGATACTCATTTCATTCCATGGGAAGCCCTTATGTTTATTCCTTATGTTTGATTATTTATTTGACACACATATGCCTAAACATGTTAGTATAGGTGAACCTAGATAGTTATATAATTAATTAGGTAATTTTTAGTCTCATGATACATCATGTATGGTATTAGGAAGTTAACGTAACCATTATGGGACTTTGTCCACCATGTGATATAGACTTGGAAGATAGACTTGACTCGTGTTTATAGATTTTTATATATTTATTCTATATTACTATTTTACCATTATAATATTATTCCATATTCCATATATTATACTTGAATAAGTTTACTCTAGATCCATGCCTTTGGTTTTATCATGTTATGCCTTTCTAAATCATGTGTTATGATTAATTCCTATGTTTATTCCCTTACTAGGCTTTATAGCTCATCCCTTTTATCTATGTATTCCAATTGTTATCCTATATATATATAGTATATAAAAATAATCTAGGATCTTATTATTTAAGATTAATAAACATATGATTTATTCCAGTTCTATGTTTTCAATTTTTTCTCCTAGTATTCCAAATACACTAGACTTTATGATCCTTAGATTGAATTTCAAGCATAAATATGCTTAAATTTGGGTAATATAATGTGTACAAGGCTAGGGTATCAATATTTAGTATCATATCACAGTCTAGTTTTTTTTTGGGATTATGAGTATAAAACATTATTAAAAACCCTATGGCTAACTCTATCAAAAAGGATAACTTGTATTTAAAATTAAGAAATCGCATGCTGGGATACACCTTTAATTTATAAGTTTATCCTTCTATGTAAAAAGTAGAATTTTTATATGCTTATTAGATAAGTATTGAATCCCCCCAAATTTTATTTTATTTATTTTTCATAGTTAATTTTTGGAAATATTAGTACCCATGGAAATAATCAAAGTGATAGGAAATGAAATTATTTACATAATGAGATTAAAAAACTGGTGGGAATAGGAGCCTAGAACTTTATGAAAATACAGGATAAACTGGCATAAGTTTTGAATAATAACTTGAATCATATCGAATTCCATCCTTCTCTTAAGAATGAGAAATTTTTGGTACAATCCTTTTTGAAAAAAATGACTCTTATATTTAGTGGATCTTATTTTCCCTTTATCATAGAAAAATGGATTAACTTTATTGGGAATATATTCTCTATCCTTCAATGTTCAGAAGAAGAAGAATCCATACTGTTGTTTTATCATTTTAATGTGGAATCTAATCAATGGTGGAAACTGATCAAAAACACAAATTATAAAGAGGAAATTGACTCCTTGTATAGGGAAGGATTAAATAAAATATTTTTCAAAAAATGTTTTCCCTAAACTCCCCATATTAAGATGGAGAGGGATTTCCTCAGACTAAAGAAAAATGAAGATGAATCTATCATGGTGTATGAGGAAAAATTTACAAAGATTTCATAATATGAATTTGTATTTGTCATGAACACTGAAAGCAAGGTGGATCACTTCCTTAGTATATTAAAGATGAGTATATGAATAGTGTTGGTGATTTGAGACTTCTAAGTCTATGAGGATATTTTCTATTATGCCTTGAAGGTTGAGATGTATATTGATGACTCTCAACTGTCTCATGGGATCAGAGATAAAAATAGGAAAATAGAGTTTAATATAGGAGGATCAACAAATAAATACCATTAAGGAAATAAAATACAACATCTCACATGTCAAATGTGTAGGAAAAAACATCCCTAGAAATGTCTAAAGGGAACTATGAGATGCTTCAAATGTGGAAGAGAGGGGCATTAGGATATTTTTTTAATATATTTAAAGAATACCACTAATGAATAATAATAATAATAATAATAATAATAAAGGAAGGTTAATATCAACACTATTCTTGTAGTGTGGTGTTTTGACTATAAGTAACATGGGAAATACATTTGGCAATGCCCTAGGCCAAGGGTTTTTTGAGGAAATCAACAATAAAAATCCCTGAGGAAGCAAGGAAAGCCATATACTATCACTACTATAGAGGTGGAGATCAATGATGATGTGGTGAAAAGTAATCTGGTTATTCATTCAAGAATGGTAAATTTATTATTTGATTCTAATTATATGAATTATTTCATATCTTTCAAGTTTAGAAGAACTATTAAAACACCACCTAAAAAATGAAGGTTGAGTTATCTATGAGAATAGTGAATGGGGAAATTATTATATCTTAAGTATATAACTCCTCCATACATAATGTTTGTGGGATGAACCTCCCATGAAATCATGTCTTAATTTATTTTGTGGTGTTTGATTCTATATTGGGAATTGATTAGATATCTTTATACAAATCCAACATCAACTATTGGGAAAGGTGTATAACTTTTCACATCCTGAGGCATCCTCCAATTTTGTACAATTGTAAGGAGGAAGATGAATCTTCTTTAGAATCATCATCTCAATTGTGGATAAAATTTATTTATGAGAAATAATATATAGCTCAAATGATTTAGACAGAGTATAGGATCATTCTCAAAGACATGCCCATTCAAAATGACCAAATTGATGTGTTCCATGAAGAATTGTCTAGTCTTCCTCCTTGCCGAGAGGTTGAATTCTCAGTTGAACTTATATTTGGATATATAAATTTATTAAATAGTCCTTATAGAATTGCCACAATTGAGTTAGAAGAATTGTCGAAGTAGTTATAAGAGTATATGGACAAGGGTTTTGTACTTCTGAGTGCTTCACCACGCGGTGCACCAGTCTTCTTTGTAAATAATAAGGATGGATCAATGTGCCTTTTCATTGATTATTGTGATCTCAAAAAATCATGATAAAGAAAAAGTATCCCTTAACATGGATAGATTAATTGTTCGCTCAAATACATGAGGAAAATTATTTTTCTATGGTCGAACATCAATAGAGATATCACCAATTAAAGGTGATCAAGGAAGAAATTCTCAATACTGCCTTTCAAATGAGGTATGGACACTATTAGTTCATAGTGATTCCCCTCGAACTCACTAATTCCCCAAAAATTATCAGGGACTTAATGAATATAGTATTTAGATATTACCATGAAAAATTTATAGTAGTATTTATAGATAATATTTTGATATACTCCAATATCACGGAGGAACATGAGGTTCATTTGAATACGATGCTAAAGACATTGAAAAGGGAGAAACTATGTGAAATGTACAGTAAATATGAGTTTTGGATAGAGTAATTATCATTCTTGGGGCATGTTTTCAGTCGAAAAGGAATATTTTTGGACCCTTATAAACCAAAGTAAATTGATGAGTGGCACAGATCAACATTTGTAATAGAGATGAAAAGTTTCGATGGTCTAGCTGTGTATTATAGACAATTTTTAAGGAACTTATCATGATTGTAAAACCCACTAGACAAGATATCTTACAAGGTATTGAAGTTTTTTTGGACCATTGAATGTGAATATTTCTTCAAAGAGTTAAAAAAGAGTGTTATCACTGCACCAGTACTTACAAAACCCATAGGTGTAGAACTCTTTTTGCTATACATTAATTATTAAATAAATGGATTAGAGTATATACTGATGAAAAATGATAATGTTGTATCCTACACCTCAAGGAACCTGAAAATTCATGAGAAAAAATATCCCACGTATGATCTTGGGTTGGAAGTTTTAATCTTTTTTTGAAAATCTGGTGGCATTGTCTCTATGGGGAGAATTGTGGGATATGTAGCGATCACAATATCCTTAAATATATATTCACATATAAGGACCTTAATATGAACTAGTGAATCTGGTTAGAACTCATCAAGGATTATGACTGCTCAATGCACTATCAACCAGGAAAGGAAAATAAAGTGTTGGATTCTCTAAGTATGAAGGATCCTATAACATTATCAATGATGAGAATTAAGAAGGAACCAATATTCTTAGACTTGCAAAGGATAAACAAATATATTTTTAATAATTAACATAGTTCAAATTTCTCTATCTACCAAGGGATCATAAAGATTTGTTGAGATATCCAAAATCAATATGGTTGGGATAACATGAAGAAAGGGATTATTTAATATTCATCAAATTTTCTGGTATGTCAGTAATTGAAGGCTGAAAGGAAAAGGTTTAAGGGGAAGATTCAATAATTAACCATACCTACATGAAAATGGGAAAACATAACCATAGACTTTTTCACATGAATTTCGAAGACATCTAGAGTAAATAATGCAATATGGGTTATCATGGATCTTCTTATAAATACATCTCAACTTAATGAGATTCAAAAGGACTTACCACTTGACAATCTTTCACAAATATACATCAAAGAAGTGGTGAGACTTTATGGGGCACCATTATCAATTATATCTAATCATGATCTGAGATTTACCTCTAAGTTCTGGAAGTCTCCAAAATGGTCTAAATATTGAGTTGATCTTTAGTACAGCTTATCACCCACAAACTAATGGGCATTCTGAGCTAACTATTTATACATTGGAAGATATGTTGAGAGAATTCCCAATGGACTTAAAAGTAGGTCGGGATAAATATCTTCCACTGGTTGAGTTCTCCTATAACAATAGTTTCCACTCAAGCATCCAAATGGTTCTATATGAATCCCTTTATGGTAAAAACATATAGTACACCTGCATATTGGGATGAAGTTGGTGAACGTAACCTGTTGGGACCTAAAATGGTCGAGGAAATGGAAGGAAGGATAAAGTCCATGCAGTAGAATATATGAGCATCCCAAAGTCAAAAGAAGAGCTATGAAGATAATCATTGAAAAGACATATAATTTGAGGTTGGTAAAAAGGTATTCCTCTTCATATCACTATGAAAGAGTGTCATGATATTTTGGAAGAAAGTAAATCTATGTCCCAGTTATATCAGCCCCTTTGAGATTATTGATCGCATTCGAGTTGTGGCATATTGACTAGAACTTCCACTAAGCATGTATCAAGTACATGATGTATTCCACATATCCCTCTTGAGTAATTACATACCAGATACCACACATGTACTAAATTCAATGGTGGTGTAGCTAGAAAATGATCCCTCTTATAAGGAGTAGCCGGTGAATATCTTGGACTATAGAGATAAAGTCTTATGAAACAAGACTACTCACCTGGTCAAAGTTCTATGGAGAAACCATAAGTATAAAGTGGATACATGGGAACCGGGGGAATCAATTAAGGAAAAATACCCTCACATATTTTAACCTTAGTATGTAAAATGAAATTTTGAGGTAAAACATTTATAAGGGTGGAAGAATGTCATGACCCAAAAAAATTTCAATGGAATTTCCTTCTTATAATTATGTCCAAAAACACATACATCACCTATATAACCTAATAAATAATTTATTCTCATAAATTAAGAATGATAATTTAGTCAGAAAATAAACCAATAAAATTTCCAAATATTACTATGAGATAATAAATAGATAATAAGATAATAAGAATGGGAAATTTTGGATCTTCTTGAACCACTAGAATGACCAAAATCACAAACAATTTAGTAGAAATAAAACATAATGTTAATAATATAAGATCAATTTTGAAGTTGAAAGTATATATATAACCTTAAGAGAAAGTATAAGTGAATACAGAATGAATTAAATAAGTGGTAATTATAAAAAATTAATGAACCAATATGATAGTTATAAACATGGTTTTTTGAATAGTATTGTGACAGTTGGGAATAATAATCCATTCGTAAGAATAGTAACCACACCCATGAAATTATATATAAAATTTAGGCATCTTATAAATGCAAAAATGATATATTTATAACTAATATGAGGATTTAAAAGAAAATTTATTTTCATAAAATATATTTATAAATTACTATTATGTTTTAAAATAATTATAATATAATTTTATGAGACCTTAGTTAATTTTTCAAAGGGTTATAAAATATATTATAATATTAAAATCAATATTTTTCGAATAAATGATGATTTTAACTAAAAATTAAATTTATCAGATTTAGAAAATAATTATAATAAAATGGTTACCATTTTTTATATCTATACATCAAAAAATGGTTAGGGGGATTTTTGGTATTTTTCTAAAATAGTTGAATTTTCGGTGAATAGTGAAATTTGGTAATTTACGGTATTTAACAAATACATGAATTTTTGAGTAATGGATGATATATAGATGGGTTAAGAACACATTACTTCAAACTCTTCTGAACCATTTATTTTATTTATTCATAGTAATCAACACTATTGATATTCATTAGACAAAATAATAAACAAATGAATAAAATAATCAAAAAACACCCCACTCCTCCCCATTAAATACCACCCCTCACTACCCCATATCCCTATACCTTCTAAGACTTGTAGCTTGTATAAATTATGCCCAATTAACTTTCAAAAACACTTCCCCACTTTTAATACCTTCTTGAATCAAAAAAATACCAAACCCTAATGCCTTAAGGAGGTTCTTAAGAAGATGATATATAACATATAAAATCGTCAATCCCTCTCTTTCAATTTTTTTTATTTTCTTATCCTCTCCTAACCTCCCCAATGAAAAGGATCATAATAAATACAGTATAATATATATTATTTTATTTTATTTTATTAATTTAATATCCAACATCAAATCTATTCTCTTATCCTTTTTTTCTAAAAGTGAAAACATCATCCGTGATATGTTGGTTCACCGCCTTCATGGATGAAAAGTATTAGTTTTTCATTACCACCTTCAGGTATGGTTATAAAAACCTTTTTATTGTTAAATAATATTATAATATTTATATTATAACTTAATCCATATTCTATAACCAATTTATATATACATAATATTAAATAAAATGATACGACTTCATGATAGTTGTAAAAACCACCCATATAAACTAATCATTTTCATTAACATTTTATCTAATGAATCATTCTGATATCTGAAAAAATATATATATAAGGGACCATTTAAAATTATTTAATTATATTAATACCATTTCATTCTAAATTTGGAGTTTTTATTCGATTCGACTATAACTTCCATACTTATACTCAAGGGAATCAACTATAAAACTAGGAAACTAACGCTCCAGAAACAACAAAATTAAACATTATAACTCATATAATTGTTCATAAATGAACTTAATAAAATTATAATAAATCAAATATAGGTTTAATATGTTATTAATAAAGTAATTAATTGATCTAATTTTATTACTAAGGACATTAATTTTAAGTTAAAACACATTTGTACATAAGGTAAGGGATCTCTCTGATCCTCCAAATTACGTTTGGGTTACACTTTATATCTATATAAACCAATTTATTTCTTCATTATTATTATATAATTATAATAAATTATTTTTATTTGTTTTAAAATATTTTTCTAGATAAATTCATCCTTTATTTATGTGGAAATACATGTTTTAAAAATTTTCCTTTTCAATTCCTCCCGATAAGCAAACCCGATTAAAAGAAACTTCTCCATTTCATACCCATTATCAAGTATAATCCATAATTTTCTTTAATCCACAATTATTTTTATAAAATAAATCATATTATCATGAAAAACTATGTTTGTTAATTTTTTTGTTTTATACAAACAATTATGACTTTGTCCTCTATAAATACTCTTTATTATTTTCCCTTAAACTGGACTAAAGTGGCTCATTTATAAAGTTTCTTAAACAAACTTTTTACATGTTTTCTCTTCAGATGAAAATAATTTATCATGATATATTCCTATTTTCCCTTATAAATTTGAAATTATGATTTAAATCTATTCTTTCATGTACACCATTATGACACTCTTGTTGATTATGCTTTATTACATGATTATGATACCCATTTATTTCGACAGGTAACCCTTATGTTTGATTAGTTATATGGAAAAAATATACAGGAACATGTTATGATGGGTTTTCCTAAATATATCTACAATTCATTGGGTAATTTTTAGTCTATTTATACTTCATGTATGGGACTAGGGAGTAAACTGAATCTATTATGGTACTTTTTTCACCTTCTGATATAGTCTTTGTAGTCAACCTTGACTCATCTTTATGTCATGTTATATGTTGCTACCACATTATAATATTAACTTGATCATAATATTCCACATTTCATATGTTATTCTTCTATAAGTATAAACAATATCCATTCCTTTTATGTTATCATGTTATGCCTTTCTAACTCGTGTGTTATAGTTAATTCCTATATTTATTCCCATAATGGGATTTTAAGATCATCCTATTTGTCTATGTATTCCCTAAGTTATCATATGAAGATGTAGGAGATTGAAGGATGTTAGGATCTCATTGTGGAAGATATATAAATATATGTGTTTTTCTAGTTCCATGTTTTTAATTTTATGTACCTAGTCTTCCAAAGACACTAGAATTTACGATATTTGGTTTTAATTTTATTGATTAATATGTTTAAATTCATGTCATAACATGTGTAAAAGGGCTGGTGTTATTCTAATTCATCAAAATTATGTGTAAAATGTAATCAAAATTAATCTACATCTATAATCTAATGTACCCTATATGTACTAATTTCAATATTAAAATAAAAAAGCATAGTTAAGTCGGATCTTTCTCCCCCACTTCCTTATTTCATGTTGGGGTTCATCCCCTAATTGTCATCACATTCACTAAAAGAATATGGAATATGGTTGATTTTAGGTTTATTTCAATACTGATTAAAAATAATAATTCATTATTAAATAATAATGTAAATCAAATGTGGTATGTTTCCTCTTCAATCAATTCTTCCATTTTATATGATTCTAGCTACTAATGATTGAGTGTTATTAAACCATGAATGAATTAAGTATCATTGTAGAGCGAATAGAATTAAAAAACTAAACTTAAATTTATTTAATAATAATGTATCACTCATTTGAATTCTAATTAAACATATATGAGTAAATCCAAAAATTACACGCTGAAAATCAAAATAGAAAACAAAGGCTTGACTACACAGTTCCTTGGTAGCCAAAGTGACTCTTGCTCCTTAATCATTCAAATAGTAGGTGATGGTTCTATTCCTCTTACACTCACAAATCCTCATTGATCCCTTATTTTATTGTTTGTTCTTTTTTATTTCTTTTTTCCAGATAGAAAAAATCATCCTCAAAGATTTCAGAAAAATGAGTCAAACTTACCTTTGAAATATCTTATGAAATTCCGAAAATATAGTAATCTCTTTAATCAAAAATACTGACTCAGCATAATTTTTTGTCACTGGCGCAGTCTCAATATCATGACACATATATGTTTTTGTAAAATAATTCCACAATATTATACCTTATGGAAAACCACTACAGTATAAGTCGCCCTCCAATGGTGAAACCTCTAGTCAATCAATATCTAAAATACCTATATGAAACATCCTAAAATCTATAAATAAGATCTCTGTTTTTTCTACTTTTCATGGCCATATCTTTTACTTATTTTTAATATATAATAATCTAGCTATGACATTGTTATGTTGTTTCAATGTGGAACTCCAGAAACTAGATTCCAAGAGACTACCAATTTATGATACTTCGTGATGCAATGAAGACCCTATGGAACAACCTCCTTCACTATGAAAGTTCACATCTTCTTCTTCTTTCATCTACAACATATCATTGAACCACCCAAAAAATCTCCATGAAATCTTAGATATTATCTTAAAAGTTTATAAATGATGGTAAAATTATACTATAAATGATGAAAACTAATTACATATAGGTTCAAGCACTCTTCATGTGGTCTGCTTCTATAGCAAAAGATTCTGACCTACTGTTCATTTGGTTCCCTTTGAGTCGGTGACTTGGATTTATCTCCTCTATTGTTTATGGCGGTCCATGGTGAAATGAAATTTTATATGATTTATTATCATAAAAAACTATCCATTTGGGAGGATAAACATAAAGATTATGTCATTCATTTAATCCACATGTGTTTTTGTTAAATTGAATTGTACCCACTTATAGTACAATTCCAAACCTAACTTTCATATGGGTGGGGGATTGTTTATCAAATGGGACATGGGGGGACTGTCTATATGAGTAGCACTAGTCTCACCCTGTACCATTCCTCATTCCCTAAACTTCCCTATGTAAGGTTATCCTCTCTAACTCATGACCACTAGAAATCACCAACCCATACTAGGATTCAAAAATTCCTTCGCATCACCCTTTCTGACACCTCTGTTTGAGAAGCTAGCTACCTTATAGTGGATAAGCCCCATTTTCATCTCTTTAGTAATAAAAATTCAATTCATTCACAACTTTAATTTTTTCTCCAGATTCATCTTCTTTTTACCAAAGAAAAAAATCTCCTTGAAAATCAAGTAAAATAGTTACGCTTCAATATAATAGATAAATACCCAATAAATAAGTGATAAAATCAAAAGGAAATATGAAATTAAGTATGGAATTATATATATAATTTAAGTTTCATTGGTATCCAATTATTTTTGAATCAATTATAATCATTTTGTTTTTACCTCTTTATACATATTCATTCACTTATGGTCTGTGTGAAAAAACTTCATTTTTGATTCAATGTTTCTTTTATAATGAAAAGACAAGATCTAGTTAATCTAAAGTGATAAAATAAATTTTATGACACACAAATTCACCCCCACCCAACTTAGGTTCTAGTGATACCTCAAGGTGAAACACATATTCATTGTAATGTGATGACTAAATTGTTATTCTTTGATAAATTATGATTCTGGATGGGCAATTAGTCACTTATCGGTCCATGTAGCTAAGGCTAAATGATAGAAACTACTCGATGAACAATCTAGAGCTAGCAGTAGTTGTTTATTCACTAAGATATTAGCATTACAATTTTTTAGTCTAGAGGTTAATAGTATATGCTAACCATAAGATCCTAAATTATATCTTTTCCAAGTGAGATTAAAACCATCGATGGAGGAAGAGGATCAAGTAACAACAGTTTTTCAACTTTAAAACGGAATATACACCTATGGAAGGGAATTTCATTTCCATTACATTGAGTTGTAAAACTCAAGTTTAGGTGGGGTATATGTCTAGTAGGGAGTGACATGTGATGAGGCTCTTCATTTAGATGTACCTTGATGTCCAAGAGTATTAGTGCAGGGTAAATATTATGTATTTAGATATTACCTCTTCACTCCTCAAGAGGGAAAATGAGCGTCAATTATATAATTTAGGCTATCTATTGATGGGGTGAATATATATGTGGTGGGGTGCCACCACCTAATTGGCCCCTGGATGATGAGGTTCCTAATTTATGACTATGTTTCATAATCCCTAAGAGTATACATGAGGAGATGAGGCACTATTCACACACCTCAATATTTCCTTTTCACTTCAGACTTACCAAGATGTATCATAACATCTAGACGTTGTAGTGGTATCCTGGGGTAAATAAGTACATAGTAGGGTTTATTAGATAATTATTAGGTAAAGGACTAGCACTAGTATCTCACATGTATTCATTAGACCTTTTACATTCCCAAGTGGAAATAGGATGACATAATGATAGAAATTATAAAATAATTATTAAGTTATTATCATTGTAGTGATGTGGTGTAAGGACCCGGCCTTAAACAATACATAATCTTGAATTATGTCAAGAATTCACATTAAGGATCTTTTCAGGTTTAGATTTTTAGAGAATTAGGCCATAACTATTACATAAAAACTTGAATATTACATGTAGACACTACTACTCAGTATCCATTTTTCATAAAATAAGAACTCTTAAAAAGAAACATGTCTAGTTCCATGTTTTAGAAAGAATGACTTTTCCTTGATCCCATCCTTAACCTGATTAATCATTAAGTCTTGTGTAAAACATTTCAAAAACTTGGGTTGAGCATAAAAAACTCAGTAAGTTTTACAAAATAAGGAAAGGAAACATTAACCCAACAATAAATACAAATAAATGAAACCATACTTTTCGATCATAACATACCTAATGAAATCATAAGATTTACGAATAACATATTGAAATCATAAATCACAAAGGTAACTTATGGCATTCATAACATACTTACATTGTAGCTATCACAGCTACATAGGGAGTCGCATTTGGAATACCCATCATTGTATATTCTCTAAATCTCTTAGGAGAAACATTAATGTTTACCTCCTTTACATTACCCAATTCATTGGAGAGCTATCTCAGTGTCACTCACCTTAGGTTTATCACAGAACCACCCGTATACGTAAAAAATTCCCAAGAACCATAACATATTCATAACACTTAAAACAAGAATAAAGGAAATATAATATTTCCACATTGCAATCACAACATATCATTTCAAAATATAGACATAATTAATGCTTTATCAAACCATTTTCAAAAACCATTTAAAACATTTAATAAAGAGATTTTTGAATCAAAGTGTCCCATACCACTTTGAATATTTTAAATGAATTATAATTTGAAAACATGTCCATATAAATAAATCCTAAAAACCATTTTGAAAATATGGAAATTAATGAGAAATATTTAGAAGAATAAATCTTTAAAACATTTAAATGATATTTTATTTATATAGTTTTTAACAAAATGAGAGACGCTTGAATACAAATAATTGAGGTATAACATTTAATCAAAACCTTATAATATCATGAGAATAAAGTTATTCATGATATTATATTCCAAAGGACAGTATATACACCATATAAGAATGAATTGGTGCATAACAACAATGAAGTCTCAATGGAATGTAAATTGAGACAAAATCCCTTATAAAAACTGTAACCATAGATTAAGGATAAATAAATTACATAATAATGTGTGAAAAATATAAATACACTAAATATGATTGGATATTCAGTTTAAATCAATCAGAGAACATTCAAACACATTTTTTTAAAAACAACACCAATGCCTTGGATGTTTAACTCCATGAATTCAAATTGAGTTAAAATTACTCTTATCAAGTTCATATAGATGACTTGAGAATTTATAAATGGAGTGATTATATGTATAAAATGTATATACACACAAAATTAGAGTGTAAATTACAACATAAATAAATAAATATTGATTCCACACATAATCATAGCGAGACGTAATTAATAATTAGAAGATTAACCCAAGGAATGGAAATTAGGTTAAAAGGTTCCCTTACCAATTTGGTAACTTACGAAACATACAACCCATGAAAGAAGGATCATAAAATGATGATCTAAATATCAATAAATTGATTTATATTACACAATGAATATAATCAGGTGCAGTACATACACCACACAAAATTAAATAGTAGAAAATATAGCATGAATCTCACGGGAATAAAAAGTGAGATGAAAATCCCTTACCATGTTGTAATCAATCGAGTCTTATGACCAAAGTTAATAACCACAAAATTATTCACAGAATAACATGAATATAAAGATACTCATGATAATATATATTAAATAGAATTACACAATACACCACATGCAATAAATAAGCGGTGAACAATGGAATTCTCACGGAATTAAAAGTGAGATAAGAAATCCCTTACCTCGTGTCAGACTTGACTTGTTTGTTCCTTGTTCTTCCTGAATAATAAACTTAAGTTAATTTATACTTAATTAATAACCATTTTTTAAAGTTTATTATTCATTTTATATCAGTTATTACCATTTTATAAACATTATGTTTTCATTTAAGTTAATAATCGTCGTTTTGTCGATATTTGGTACTTGAGTAAAAAATGAACACCTTATAATTACAAGTTGCCCATGTGTCCAGGAGTCCATTTTCTCCAGAATGATATTAATGATTTAGATATCATATATATCATACATATATATATAGTATATATATGTATTTATAACTGTACATAACATTTGGAGATAAGAAATGAAATGCACCGTTCATGGAGACGGTAAGTCGTACGTACGCATGAACGCTACTTTCATTTCTATTTTGTATTTTAATTGAATGAAAACTTAATGATATAAAGTTATATTTTAATTACAGGATAATATCATATATAATTTCAATAACTCCATCCTTTATATTTCCCACGTATGGTATGAAGGAGTCATATCACTTTGAGGGGGCGGTAGTCTGCACTTCCTCAAATGAGATTGTTGCATTTACCCATAATGGAAACCATAAAGGTTTTATATAAATGAAAAATAAAAAATTATAAAGAAAAAATAATAATAATATATATCATATATAAATATAGTGTCATCTTAACGTCCACCATGAGAGGCGGTATGACATAATTGAACAATCATCGTTTCATGAGGCGTTAGTTTTCCATCCATAGAAACAGTATGTTATTTACCCATTATATGGAGGTTTCTGTAAGTGTATTTAGATTCCTTATCATAAAAACAACATATTATATTTAGGATATTAGTTTTTTTATAAAATAAAGTAATAAAAAGGGTTTAGGGGGTTGGAGAAGTAAAATAAAACAAAAGGACTTAAGAGAAGACGTTACCTTTAAATTGGGTATCTCTCTTTGCTTTGAACCAAAAGGTTTACTTGAAGTGTCTTCTTCCTAAGGTAAGGATTCTAAAAGGAAGATAGGAATCTTGAGAGATTATTTGGCCAGGTTTTAGATGATTCAAAGGGCTTGAGAGGTGTGAGGAATGGGTTAGAAGTGGTGTCCTTTTATATGGGGGTGGAGAGGATCTTTAAGAAAGTTTAAAAAAAATTATTATATAATGATTTTCATTTTCTAAAGGTCCAAAACATATTAAAGTCAAAGATAAAATGACTCATGGTCTAAATAAAATCATCCAATAAGAATTGGATAGGTTTTGGATATTATTTTAATCTTTATAATTTTATTTATATAAATCAATTAATAATGAGGTAAACACTACATCATTATTGTGTCAAAAATGAGTTTATTTATTTGATGTCTAAAATTTATTAAAAAAATACCATGATGTAGGAAATATTGTTAGATTTCCACAGAATATTTATAGTCGAAGAGATAACTTATATAACCCTATGTAAAAATTAATTTACTAAAAGATATTTGTTTATGTCGCTTTTTTCTTTACTTTAAATTAATTAATATAAAGTGTCATTATCACTCCTAAGTGGCTCTATGGGGTCCCAAAATCAACCCAAGGATGCTAATGGTCGAACATGTATCAACCAATACGAATAGGACTCATTTTAGGGTAATTTAATATTATTATTATTATAATTTTTACCCTTATTTACCATATTTACCCTTTAACCATGGTAAATAAAATTTTTACTCAAGTAAATATTTATATTGTTTAAAAAAAAGTTACTAATTTACATAATTTGGACCTCTTGATTCCAAATATAGAATCCATTTTTAAAAATTCAAAACACAGAAGTGGAAAAAATTAATTTAAAATTAATTCCCACTGTCAAAACAAAAAGCGAGTTTTTAAGAAATAAAAACTATCAAAAGATTAACACATATTTATGTCCAATTTCAAAGTGAAATTACTTCCAATGACCAAAATTGGATTAAATGATAAAAAAATAATATAATTACACTTTAAAACCAATTAAAAAGATAATATAACCATATAAATAAATTAGATTAAAAGGTAGTATTGAATTAAAATACACCTTTTTCCCCATTCATAAAAAAAATTAATTTTATCAGAAAAATACCAAAAATCTTACCCAAAGTAAATTTTTATGTCCTGATTCTAAATAAGAATTTTATTTTATCAAATAAAACATATAAAAGTGACCAAAACAAGATTTAAAGAGGGTTCGCCATCAAAAGGTGGTAAATCGGCCTTTTAATAAATATTAGAGCATTTATGCTTAAAATCAGATTCTTTCGTATTTTATATAACACCCCAAGATTTCATATTATATTATCTCCTCAAACTATTACAATAACTTGTACTACACACAACACCGAGTTCGAGAACACCACGTCTTACCAAACTAACTATTCAAAAAAGAGGTTATGAATAGTATTAACCACATTTAAAATTTTATATATATCCTATATAATTTTGCATTCATCTTTTGTGTTTATTAGACATAATATAAGAAAAATTTAAATTTCAGGATAAAAGAAGTATTTTTCAAAAAATGCAGTTTTACCGCATTTTGATGGAGAACCCTCATTAAATCTAGTTTTAGTCACTTTAATATGTTCTATTTGACAAAATAAAATTCTTCTTTAGAATCGGGACATCAAAATTTACTTTGGGTAAATTTTTGGTATTTTTTGATAAAATTCATTTTTTGAGGAATAGTGAAAATATTTTATTTTAATTCAAAACTTCCTTTTAATATAATTTATTTATATGGTTATATTATCTTTTTAATTGGTTTTAAAGTGTAATTAGATTATATTTTTACCATTTAATCCAATTTTGGTCATTGGAATTAATTTCACTTTCAAATTGGGTATAAACGAGTGTCAATCTTTTGATAGATATTGTTTCTTAAAAACACGCTATTTGTTTTGACAACGGGAATTAATTTTAAATTAATTAATGCAACTTCTAATTTCTGAATTTTTTAAAATAGGCATAATTTTTGAATTCATAATATCAAATATAGTTTAGGCTTATTTTTTGGTATTTTTTTTGAAAAACTTCAATTTTTTATGAATAGTGAAACCACTATGTAGTAGTTAAAAAATAGACCTTTTCATTTAAATGAAATTTTACCGCTTCTGTGAATTGAATTTCGAAAATCCAACATACATGGTTGTTATTAGTAAGAAAAATTTGGTTCAATAAGATGAAAATAAATTTTTGGTGAATAGTAACTTTTGACTTTTATTTACGGTGTTTAAAGGTAAATAAGGCAATTCAAGGTAAAAAGAATATTATAAAAATGCAAAATTACCTTAACACTTGTCCTAACCATATTGGATGAGTCATGGCAAACCATGGGCATCCTTGGGTCGATTTTGGGACCCCATGGAGCCACATGGGAGTGATAATGACTCTTTAGATTAATTAATTTAAAGTAAAGACAAAAATGACACAAACAAATATCTTTTGGTAAATTAATATTTACATGGGGTTATATAAGTTATCTTTTCGACAATAAATATTTATTGGAAATCTAAAAGTATTTCCTCCATCATGGTATTTTTTTATAATTTTTAGACATCAAATAAATAATATTATTTATAACGCAAAAATGATGTCGTATTTACCTCATTAATAAATGATTTAAATAAATAAGATTATAAATATTAAAATAACATCCAAAACCTGTCCAATTCTTGTTGGATGAATTTATTTCAACCATTATCCATCTTATCTTCAACCTTAATCAATTTTGGACCTTTGGAACCAGAAAATAATTATATAATAAAATAATATTTTGACACTTT
Organism: Viscum album; assembly: GCA_963277665.1. Taxonomy (NCBI): domain Eukaryota; kingdom Viridiplantae; phylum Streptophyta; class Magnoliopsida; order Santalales; family Viscaceae; genus Viscum; species Viscum album. The sequence continues at coordinate 1,151,685,277 of OY728148.1, forward strand.
CATAAAGAACCCCTCCTTCCCCTTATAAAAATCCCTCACTTCTAACACATTCCTCACACCTCTCAAGCCCCTTGTTTAATGACCCAAAATTTTGAATAAATCTTGTTTAATAATTTTGTGTGTTATTTTATTTTATTTTATACTCAACAAAACTGTTTCATTGGATAACATGAGTATAATTAAAATGAGATTGTTGGGTTTTGACTATTATATGACCATTGGTCAATATGACCACTGGAAACTAAACATTTCGATATTTTTCTCTAAATAAAAGTGATCTTGGTTAATTAATATAAAAAAGAATATTTGATGGCCTCTGCCAGTAGTCTTGGACCGATCGAAGCCCATCTAACAGAACTTGGGAAGAAGGTAGAACCAATGGGCTTTGCTCTAGACCAAACCCAAGCCGAACTTCATCGTATGAAGCTATAACGGAATCACCTTCACGAGAAGTTCAAACTGATATAAATTACTACTCGTGCGATGTTGGCTGATCCTCCCTCGTATTCTCTCACCTTAGCACACCGTACACTTAGGTCCTATGCTGGTGTGATAAGGGGCTATGTAAGGAGACCGTAACTGCCTTGTGTAATCCTTTGTTTTAAATAAAAAATTTGATTTCTTCTTATGATGAAGTTTATGAATTTTCAAATGTCCGGATAAATATAGTATGCATATTTTTGGTGAATTTTAGAGAAAGCATTTTTTTGAAAATGTTTATGTAAACCGTAAATAATTAAAAATGTGTAATGATTTTCAAAAAATGGTCTTCTACAATTATGTTCAGTACAAAATTTAGAGTCTAATAATATCAACTTAATTTTTGATGAATAGTAAATTATGAATAGTGATTTAATGCTTTGGATTAGTAATGTGACCAAATGGATTAGTAATCTCACTTAAATAAAGCACTGATATAATCTAGGCACCTTGATTAAATAATGTGATTCAATAAAATGGTTAAATAACGGTTTCATAAATTATTAGTCAAGTATTAGTTTTTTCGGGTGAAGAGTGTTTTTTAATTAAAAATTTAATTAAAAATATTTAGAAAATTATTTTTGTAAATTGGATTTCATTTTTGAACTCAGAGCATTGATATTATGTTCAGGTAATTTTTAGGGATTTTTTTGAAAAAAATGAATTTTCGGTGAATAGTGTATTTATTTAAAAATTAAATTAAAAATATTTAGAAAATTATTTTTATAAAATGGAGTTCATTTTTAAAATCAGAGCATCGATATTTGGTTAAGGTGAAATTTTGGGATTTTTCTGAGAAAGTTGAATTTTCGATGAATAGTGAAAATACAGTTTTTAAGTTACAGGTGTTTAATGACATCATTAAATGAGGTATTAAGTATGTAATCAATATGGTCGACTTATGAATAGTAATATAAGTTATTAGGTGTCCCAAATGGCCAATACCATGGGAAAATACCATGGGCAAGCCCACGGTTTTGCCAAAACCACTATGAGGTGTCCTTTGGCCATTAATGCCTTGTCCCCTCACTTTCCCTATAAATACCAAGTCATCCTCTCATCCATTCGACTTCCAACTCTCCCCCAAAAAATATCTGGTCTCATTATCTCCCAAATAGTCCTTCCAAGTTGCCCCCAAGCCCTCAAGGTCCCAACCATTGAGTTTTAAGAGTTACGTTTTAAGGTAAGGGATCCTACCTCCCTCTTTCTTTTCAAGTAATCTCTTTTATGTCATTTCTTTTATGCTCCATGCTCTTATGTTGGAGGATGTTCTTTTGTATTCATCCTACTATCTTTTTTATGTTAATATGATGAGATACCCCCTTTTCTCTCATCATTTCATTTTAATAATGTTAAAGTGGTGCTGTTTGGCTGCCGAATTTTTAAGGGATTCTTTCACCCTTCTCAAGTTCTACATTCATTTCGAGTATTTCAAGTTCCTTTTTGTTTTGTTGGGGTATGATCTATATATCTATCATAATGATATTTTATGTTCATATGATGAGATACCCCATTTTATCTCTTCAATTCAGTATTTTTAAGTTATAAGTGATGTCGTTAGGCTGCCGAATTTTTAAGGGAGTCGTTCACCTTTCTCATTTTTCAAAGTTCTACTTTCATGTCAAGTATTTAAAGTTCCTTTTTATTTTTTTTGGGGTATGATCTCTATATCTATCATACTGATATTTTATTTTCATATTATAAGAGATCCTATTTGATCGCTTCAATTCAGTATTTTGAAGTTTTAAGTGGCGTCGTTAGGCTGCCGAATTTTTAAGGGATTCGTTCACCTTTCTCATTTTTCAAATTTCTACTTTCTTGTCAAGTCTTTCAAGTTCTTTTTTATTATGTTGGGGTATGATCTCTATATTTATCATACTGATATTTTATGTTCATATTATGAGATACCCTATTTTATCTCTTCAATTCAGTATTTTGAAGTTTTAAGTGGCGCTGTTAGGCTGCCGAATTTTTAAGGGATTCGTTCACCTTTCTCATTTTTCAAAGTTCTACTTTCATGTCAAGTACTTCAAGTTCCTTTTTATTTTTTTGGGGTATGATATCTATATCTATCATACTGATCTTTTATTTTCATATGATGAGAGACCCTATTTGATCTCTTCAATTCAGTATTTTGAAGTTTTAAGTGGCATCGTTAGGCTGCCGAATTTTTATAAGAGAAATCTTATTTTTATCTTCCTTTCATGTTCTTCATTTCATATGTTATATCTTTAAAATTTCATTACCATGTTTATATATCCTTCATATTCTGTCCCTCTACTATTTTATGGGTCATTTATGAATGTTTGACCCATGTCCCCTCTCTTTTCAATGTTTTCTAAAACCCCGAAACATAGTCGTTATGCTGCAGAATTTCCGTCTCAAAATATCTCTCTCTCTTGTTCTAATGTTATTTTATTTTATTAAGTTAATACTTAAATCTCTCTCTTCTATATGGGTATTCAAATATATACCAAAATTTTCTATTTTAAATTCTGAGATTTACATACATGAGACCCACCTTCCTTTTCTGTGGGTTTTAAAGTGACAAAAAGATCATGTGTTTAAAGCAGTTTTTAAAACGATATGATTATAAAATGAAACCAATTCCTTTTATAATATATGGGTTGTTTATGAAATGATTGATGATGATATATGTGGCTCACATTATAATAAATACATTTCAAGGGTGCGCCCTGATAGTGCTCCAATGCATTGGGTAAAGACTTAATCTCTAGAGATGACTATTTTTTTAACGATGCCTTGGTGAATAACCTTGGTAATTTTTAATGACACCTTACGGATGGACCTTGGTGAAACAGAAATTATTTTCAATATTAAATGTTGTAGCCACATCTTCAAGTTATGAAAAAGTTATTTTTATTATGATATGTCTCATTATTTCTTTCTCATGCTTTAAAGTTCTTTTTCTTGACATTGTTGATGTATCTCATGTTCACATGTTAAATGTTTCCCCTTGTTTCCCTTACTAGGACTTCTACTCACCCTTTATTTTGATGTATGTCCCCAGGTAATGAGATGCAGTAATGAACCTAGGATGAACATAAGGATAAGCCTTTCAAGTGTTTAATAATAATGTTTTATGTTTTCATGTTTTAAGTTCCAAGTTTCCAAGACACTAAACCTTAAAGATCCTCAGTTTTTTAAAATGTAATGAAAGTTTATGTGATAAAAAGGCGGGATGATATACCTTTTCTCCTCAAAACCCTGCCCAAATAATCTCTCAATATCCCTCTCTTACTCCTATAAGCCTTACCTTAGGCAGAAGGCACTTCAAGTAGTCCTTTTGGTTCAAACCATTGGGAGTTACCTGAATTAAAGGTAACGGTTTCCCTTAAATTCTTTTGTTTTATTTTACTTATCTAAACCCTAAAATCTTTTCATTCCTTTATTTTATAACAACACCAGTATCCTAATTATACTATTATTTTTTTATGAGAAGTATTCAAACTACACTTACACACACCTCCATCTAATTGGTAAATAACATATTGTTTTTGTGGATGGTAAACTAATGCCTCATGAAACAATGATTGTTCAATTATCTCCTACCGCCTCTTATGGTGGACATTATGATGACACTGTATTTATATATGATATATATTATGTTTATGTTTTCTTTATGCTTCTATATTTTAAATTTATATCATACCTTTATGGTTACTCTTATTAGTAAACGCGATAATTTCAATTGAGGATGTGCAGACTACCGCCCCCTCAAAGTGATATAACTCGTTCATACCAAACGTGGGACATATAAAGGATTGATTTAATTATATAATATATTATATTATACTATGATTATAATATACCTATGTATCATTATTTTTTAATTCCATTAAAATACAAAATAAAAATGAAAGTATCGTTCATGCGTACGTACGGCTTACTGTCTCCTTGAACGGTGCATTTCATTTCCTATATCCATATGTTATGTATTCTCATAAATACATATATATATATATATATACTAGATATATAATATAAATATGATATCTAAATCATTAATATCATTCTGGATATAAATTACTTTTGACCACATGGAAAACATGTAATTATAAGAAGTTTACTTTTGACTCAAGTACCAAATATCAACAAAACGATTGTTATTAACATAAATGATTTTGTAATTTTTATAACGTACGAATAAGTGATATAAAAGGAATAAAAAATTTGAAAAATGTTCTGAATCAAGTATAAATTAACATTATTTTATTATTCAGGAGATTAAAGAATGAACGGGTCAAGTCAGACATGTGGTATGGGGTTTTCATCTCACTCCTCATTCCCGTGAGATTCATGTTATATTGCCACTATTTCCTTTTGTGTGGTGTATGTACTGCCCATAATTGTATTATTTGTGTAATACACTTTAATTTATGTGTATTTACATCTTCATTTTATGATACTTCTTTCATGGGGTGTATGTTTCGTAAGTTACTTAATTGGTAAGGGTTAATTTCACTATCTCTTTATTATCAAAGGTTGTTTTAAACGTGAGTATCTACTGGGACCTCTTTATCATCCACATCCATGTTTCTTAAAAATTTATTCCAAAAAATTTTTACTATTTACTAGACTATGGTTTAAAGTCATTTACACCCTTGTTTTAATTTTTATAAAATGGTTTGAAAGGAATCTTTCTGTCATTTTCAAAACAAGGTACCTTATGACCTTTTCGACAAAATTTAGGTAAGAATGTTTTTTTAAACTAATACGGTGGGTGTGGCTATTTTAAGTTGTTATAACATCGTCGCAGCTTCCCATACAAGCTTATAAGGATATTTTCAAAATAAATGTTTTCTTTTATAATTTTTTAAATTTTAAATAATTTCAAAATAGAAAGAGATATTTCTCTAAAAAAGGTATGATTTCATCTATGTTAACATCTTTTGATGGATTTTAAGATTATATGAAGTTGATTTATTATGATACAAAACTTACTCATTGTATTGAAGGTTTTTTGATCTGTTTGACTATGGATGTGTTATTTTTACACCATTTATGGTTTAGGGATAAAGTTTTTACATTTTGTATGATAGTTTTAATACGAATGTTTATTTATGTTTAAACCTTTTAATATGAGAAATGCATTGGACTAGTATATTCCTAATTGGGGACCGGTAAAAGTAAGCCCTCCGGGTTGGGGTTCGGTTACCGCAAACCCTCTGGGTAGGAGTCCGGTTACAGAGGCTCTCCGGGATGGAGTCCGGTTACAGAGTCTCTCTAAGTTGGGGTCCGGTTATAGTTAGCCCTCAGGTCTTGGCACGAGGCCTTGACAGAGAAATTAAAGTATGGAATTATACATTCCATCATTATAAAAGTTGCTATTGATATTTCATGCGATTATTCTACTAGTAGAATATCCATGTGAATAAGTAAATGGTATTATTTTATTTTATCTTTACCATATTATGCTGAAATTTAAGTTTAAGATTATTTTGTTTTAGTCTTATACATTTCCTTAAATGTTTATGCTTATTTATGAAAGTTTCTACTTTATTTCTTACCCTTACTGTGTGTTTGAGATCACACATTTCGTATGTTTTATTTTCCCAGTATTCCAAGAAGTTTATTATGATTGATAATAGGGGTTAAGATAAAGGATTAATGGCGTTCTCAAAAGATCATTTATGTTGTGTTTTATTTTTCTAATGTGTAATGTAATGTTCATGTATCTAATATACTTTCTAATACTGCTAAACCGATCAGCCTTTTGGGACATGATATCCTTGTATCATGCCAATGTATAAAAATAATGCACTGGCTCCGGGCTTCTAGGGTCGGTGTGTAAAAGTTGGTATCATAGGATGTTTAGCAACAACCTTGGAAATAGATTTAGATAAACTCTAATTAGATAACATTACCCTAAGATAGAATTTGAGGATTAGTATAAAATAACTTCCTAGAATTTTGGTAATTTATAGATTTTGTGAGTTTTCCAAGAAAAACATCCATTTCTAGATACGATCAGGTAGAGGCGGCTCTGGTACAGATGTACCTTGGGGTAAAACCTGAAAACACCACTTTGAGCTAGACTCGAACAGGAACTGGAGCACGAAAACGGGCCTTGTTTCACTCTTGGTTACGACACTCCTGGGGGATATACTTAGGATAATTCACATTTTTATTACAAGACCTTATGAAGGATTTAAGATTAAATACAACCTCATAGAAAACATTTTTATTATTATGGATTATATCCATAAACTTTTCAATTTACATTAGGTATTTTTCAAGTTTGGAATTATTCATTGTGATTCATAAACTGACCTAGTGTATGCCATTGTTTAGAAATGGCGCCCAGAAAAAGGAATGAGAACTCCATCAATATGTATGATCCAAAGAGTAAGAAGGATCATATCTTTCATGGTATTAAGCCAACATTTAGAAAGGAAATATTCTCCCATGTATTTTCAAGATATGAAGAAATAATATCATGTGTTAATAAGAAAAGTAAATAATTCTCTAAGTCCAATGGCTTTAAATAGAAGCAAGAGAAGAAAAGGATGGTATAGAGAAATATGGATAAAGAGAAGAGGGGAAAGAAGGATTTTCCCATATGTGATAAATGTGAAAAGAATCACCTTGGTAAATTCTTGAAGAGAATGGGAGTTTGTTATATGTGTGGAGAAAAAGGACACCAAGTATGTAATTCCAAGGGTAATAAAAAGGTTTCAAATGTTAAATGCTTCATCTACAAGGCATCGGGACACTACGTGAATCAATGTCCCTGTCATGAGAGTATACTTCAAATGATGCTATTGCATAATAATCAAGTTATGATACAACCTCAGATGAAGAGGAATGACTAGTGTTATTATGTTGTTATTATGGAATTATTTCATTTGAGTGTTGTATCAACAATATACTGGTTATATGAATTATAGAGATAAATAAGGATTGTACTACAGTACTATTTTATTGAGGATTTGAAATTATATGGATCTAAGAAAAGTGAATTAATAGTAAGCTACAATTTTTTGGAAAATACATGGTTGAAGTAAAGGTAATCCTTAATATGGTCCAAATAATGAGGTAGTGGTTTTGGAATAATAGATGGTTGATTTGGATAAATTATATTGGATATTATTGACTTGCTTGGAACTGATTAATAGTTTTTTTATTTCATCATTGTTGGAATATTAAAATTTTTTGGATATGAGGAATATATTCAGTATTCTATAAAGAATAAGGGAGCATTAATATAATCAATAATGTGTTATGGTAATTCAGGGTGTTACAATGTTTTAAAAGAATACATGATTAAGGTGTTTACATGTTATTATGTGGCAAAAAGGATCTTCATTGTGTTTAACTTCCTTATAAATTTTGGATTGTGAGTTTGGAAAGAAGAATTTTTGATAAGTATAAAGGTTGGAATGGATTAAGTTTGAAATTGGATATGATTGTGAAGGTTATTTTTGGATTTTCATAAAAAGGACAACCCAGAGGTCGGGCGACAACCAGTCGCGTCCAACAAGGCCGCGAGACTTGAACCCGCAACTGAAGGGCGAAAATGGTGCATCACCTACCACTGGCCTACGTGATGTCCTAGTTTGTATACTGTATTTTTTTAAATAGTCTGACAAATGAATATAAATTCATCTTTTAACCCTATACGATTAAGATAGATAGAATATTTTTGAATTTTATTATCTTTTGGAGTGAAATATGAGTTTGTGGTAGGAATTAGGTGAAGGATAAACTCTACTTGTCCAGTATATATATATATATATATATATATTCCCCCCATTTTCTATGAATAAATTAATTCTTAAACTTTAGGGAAGATATCTTAAAACAAAAAATGTGTTATCCTAATACCTTATGTTTTTTTGAACTGGTGATATTTTAAATCATCATAGATCGATGGCTTTGAGTCCCTCAATTATAAACTTGTTTGTGATTGATGTCCCCAATCACTCCCTATAAATATTTAAGTTTTCCTCCAAATGTGTTTCTCTAATTTTCACCAATGTTCTCCTAATCGATATCATAATTTGGTGGTGACTTTTTCATTTCCCTTTCCTTCTTATTAAGACTAAATTTTGTTAACCCAATTTTTGATGTGGGTTTTCCACAGAGGTATTTTTCTCTTTTTAACCTTTTATTTTCGAAGAATAATTTCAAATTGTGAGGAATCAATTTATTAAAGGAGGAGAGAATTTAACACCTCAAGATTTCATAGTATGTTATCTCTTCAAAGTATTTCAATAAATTGTGCTACACGCAACACCGAGTTCGAGAGCACCACGACTTACCAAACTAGTTGTTCACAAAAGAGGTTATGGAGAGTATTAACCCCATTTTAAATTTTATATATATCCTATATAATTTTAGCATTCATATTTTGTGTTTCTTAGACAAAATTTAAGAAAAATTAAATTTTTCAGATAAAAGAGGTATTTTTCAAAAAAAAATGCATTTTTACTGCCTTTTAATGGAGAACCCTCGTTAAATCTAGTTTTAGTCACTTTTATATGTTCTATTTGACAAAATAAAATTCTTATTTAGAATCAGGACATCAAAATTTACTTTGGGAAAATTTTTTGTATTTTTCTGATAAAATTCATTTTTGATGAATAGTGAAAATATTGTATTTTAATTCAAAACTGCCTTTTAATCTAATTTATTTATATGGTTATATTATATTATTAATTGGTTTTAAAGTGTAATTATATTATAATTTTACCATTTAATCCAATTTTGGTCATTGGAATTAAATTCACTTTGAAATTCGGCATAAACAAGTGTCAATCTTTTGATAGATATTGTTTCTTAAAAACAAGCTATATGTTTTGACAACGGGAATTAATATTAAATTAATTAATGAAACTTCTATGTTTTGAATTTTTTAAAATAGGCATCATTTTTGAATTCGCAATATCAAATATATATTAGGCTTAATTGTTTGTATTTTTCTGAAAAATTTCAATTTTTGATGAATAGTGAAACCACTAAGTAGTAGTTAAAAAACCAACTTTTTCATTTAAATGAAATTTTACCGCTTCTATGAATTGAATTTCGAAAATCCTAAGGACATGGTTATTATTAGTAAGTAAAATTTGGTTCAATAAGATGAAAATATTTTTTTGTTGAATAGTAACCTTTCACTTTTATTTACTACGGTTAAAGGTAAATAGGGTAAGTCAATGTAAAAAGAATATTATAAAAATAAAAATTTACCTTAACACTTTTCCTAACCTTATTTGATTACTCATGGCCGACCATGGGCATCCTTGGGTCGATTTTGGGACCCCATTGAGCCACATGGGAATGATAATGACCCATTAGATTAATTAATTTAAAGTAAAGACAAAAATGACACAAACAAATATCTTCTAGTAAAATAATTTTTCAATGGGGTTATACAAGTTATCTTTTCGACTATAAATATTCATTGGAAATCTAAAAATATTTCCTATATCATGGTATTTTTTTGATAATTTCTATACATCAAATAAATAATATTATTTATGACACAAAAATGATGCAGTATTTACCTCATTAATAAATGATTTAAATAAATAAGATTATAAATATTACAATAACATCCAAAACCTGTCCAATTCTTATTGGAATAATTTATTTCGACCATCAGTCATATTATATTCTACCTTAATGAGTTTTGGACCATTAGAACCCGAAAATAATTATATAATAAAATAATATTTTCACACTTTCCTAAAGAACCCTCTTTCCCATTATAAAAAGCCTTCAATTATAACTCATTCCTCACACCTCTCAAGCACCTTGGATCATCCAACCCCTGACCAAAAAATCTCTCAATATTCCTCTCTTCCTCCTAGAAGCCTTACCTTAGTCATAGGCCACTTCAATAAGTCCTTTTGGTTCAAACCAAAGGGAGTTAACCGAATTAAAGGTAACAGTTTCGCTTAAATTATTTTCTTTTATTTTACTTCTCCAACACCTAAAATATTTTCATTCATTTATTTTATAACAAAACTAGTATCCTCAATATACTAGTATGTTTTTATGATAATTATTCAAACTACACTTACACACACCTCCATCTAATGGGTAAAGATCATATTGTTTTTGTGGATGGTAAACTAACGCCTCACGAAATGATGATTGTTCAATTATCTCCTACCGCCTTTTATGGTGGACATTATGATGAAACTTTATATATATATGATATATATTATGTTTATGATTTATTTATGCTTTTGTATTTTAAATTTATATCATGCCTTTATGGTTACTATTATGAGTAAATGCGATAATTTCATTCGAGGATGTGCGGACTACTGCCCCCTCAAAGTGATATGACTCGTTCATACCATACGTGGGACATATAAAGGATTGAGTTAATTATATTATATATTATATTATACTAGATATATAATATACCTATATATCATTATGTTTTAATTCCATTAAAATACAAAATAAAAATTAAAGTAGCGTTCATGCGTACGTACGGCTTACTTTCTCCATGAACGGTGCAGTTCATTTCTTATCTCCAAATATTATGTATTGTTATAAATACATATATATATATATATACTGGATATATAAGATATAAATAATATCTAAATCATTAATATAATTCTGTTATAAATTACTTTTGACCTCATAGACAACATGTAATTATAAGAAGTTTACTTTTGACTCAAGTACCAAATATCAACAAAATGACCGTTATTAACATAAATGATTTTGAAATGTTTATAACGTACTAATAAGTGATATAAAAGGAATAATAAATTTGAAAAAGTTTATTAATCAAGTATAAATTAACATTATTTTATTATTCATGAGATTAAAGAATGAACGGGTCAAGTCGGACACAAGGTAAGGGGTTTTCATCTCACTCCTTATTCACGTGAGATTCATGCTATATTGCCACTATTTCCTTTTGTGTGGTGTATGTAATTCCCATAATTGTATTATTTTTATGATAAAATTTAATTTATGTGTATTTACATCTTCATTTTATGATACTTCTTTCATGGGGTGTATTTTTTGTAAGTTACCAAATTAGTAAGGGTTAATTTCACTATCTCTTTATTATCTGAGGTTGTTTTATACATGAGTATCTACTGGGACCTCTTTATCATCCACATCCATGTTTCTTAAAAATTTATTCCAAAACATTTTTCATATTTACTAGACTATGGGTTAAAGTCATTTATAACCTTTTTTTAATTTTTATAAAATGGTTTAAAAGTAATCTTTCAGTCATTTTCCAAACAAGGTACCTTATGACCTTTTAGACAAAACTTAGGTAAGAAAAAAAAATTTAACTTATACGGCGGGTGCAGCTATTTTCCACCGTTATAACAACGTTGAAGCTTCCCTTACAAGATTTTAAAAATATTTTCAAAATAAATTTTTTCTTTTATAATTATATAACCTTTAAATAATTTAAAAATAGAAAGAGATATTTCTCTAAAAAAAAGTTTTGATTTCATCTATGTTAACATCTTTTGATGGATTTTAATCTTATTTGAAGTTTATTATTATGATACAAAACTTCCACATTATATTGAAGGTTTTGTGATGTGTTTGACTGTGGATATGTTATTTTTACACTATTCATGGTTTATGGATAAAGTATTGACATTTTGTATGCTAGTTTTAATACGAATGTTTATTTATGTTTAAACCTTTTCATATGAGAAATGTATTGGACTAGTATGTTCCGGGTTGGGGACCGGTAAAAGTAAGCCCTCCAGGTCGGGGTCCAGTGACAGCAGACCCTCTGTGTTGGATTTTGGTTATAGAGGCTCTCCAGGATGGATTCCGGTTACAGAGGCTCATAGAGTTGGGGTCCAGTTACAGATAACCCCTAGGTCTTGGCATGAGGCCTTGAAGCAGAAATTAAATTATGGAATTATGCATTCCATCATTATGAAAGGGGCTATTTATATTTAATGTGATTATTTGACTAGTATAATATACATGTTAATAATTAAATGGAATTATTTTATTTTATCTTTTCCAAATTATGCTGAAGTTTAAGTTTCACTACTGGAAATGGGGTCTTTCCCAACGGTTTTGAACTGTTGGGAAGGCCTACAGAACCGTTGGTATATGTTATACCAACGGTTTTGCCAACCGTAGGGAAGAAAGCCATTGGGAAAACCTATCCCAATGGTTTACAAACAATCGTTGGTATAGGTTAGTAAAATTAACCTATTCCAACGGTTTACACAAAACCGTTGGTAAAACTAAGGAAATAAACTCTTACCCAACGGTTTCTAAACCGTTGGGAAGGGTTTTTGACAACGGTTCTCATTGAACCGTTGGAAACAAATCCCTAGAAACATTTCCTAATGGTTTTTAAACTTTTGGAAAAGGGTTATTTCAATCCTATGCCAACGCTTTGAAATGGTTGGCATAGGCTATGCTATGCAAATTGAACAGCAGCCTGCAATTTGCACAGCAGCCTCTAATGATGTTCATTCTGCTCCTTTCCAATTACTATACCTACAATAACAAACTAAGACATACATATAGAGAACAAATTCATAAACATTTAATATATAATGCATTCTTGAACTATACACATCCAAAATTAAATCCCAATTCATAACGTAATTATAAACATAAATAATTGATTTAGAATTCAATTTAAAATTTAGATGACAATTATATGTGGAATCCGGAATTCAATTAATAATTGAATACATACATAATTTAATTATAAATTATCAATAAAATACATAAAAAACTGAATAAGTATCAACAGAATCCGAATAAGTTTGTTCGGTTTTTCGTATACCAGTTGTTTTTACTAAAAATGATGTCCATTTTAAAAAAAATACATATACTTGGAGTGATATCGGCCACACCATGCCTCAAATGGAGGTGGGGTTGACTAGTACACATTACATATGACCCATGGATAATTTTCCTAAAGTATATACATATTTTGAAAGTGTTTGGTCGGTTTTTCGTATACCAGTTATTGTTTTCACTTAAAATGTTGTTCATTTCAAAAAAAATGTGACACTTTGAGTGGTGTCGGACACATCATGCCTCGTATTAAGGTCGGGTAAACTCATAAACATCACATATGAATAATTTATTGTTTTTATAAAGTTTCATCAAATTCAGAATGCGTTTGGTCAGTTTTCCATATGTCGGTAGTTGTTTTCAATTAAAATGTTGTCCATTTCAAATAAACGTGAGACACTTTGAGTGGTTCCAGCCACACAGGACCTCATATTGAGGTAGGGTTGACTCTTACACGTCACATATGACCCATAGATCGTTTTCCTAAAGTTTCAACAGAATCTGAATGTGTTTGGTCATTTTTCCATATGTTAGTTGTTTTTTCACTTAAAACGATGTCCTTTAGAAACAAAAGAGAGACACTTTGAGTGGTTTCGGCCACACCGCACCTTATATTGAGGCAATGTTGACTTTTACACATCACATATGACCCATGGATCATTTTCCTAAAGTTTCAACAGAATACGAATGTGTTTGGTCAGTTTTCCGTATGCCAGTTGTACTTTTCACTTAAAATGTTGTCCATTTAAAATAAAACTGAGACACTTCGAGTTTTTATGGTCACACTGTACCTCGGATTTAGGTGTGGTTGACTTGTAAACATAAAATATGACCCATGGATCTTTTTCCAAAAGTTTCAAAGGAATCTGAATGCATTTGGTTGGTTTTCCGTATATCAGTTGTTGTTTTCACTTAAAATTATGTCCATTTTAAACAAAAGAGAGATACTTTGAGTGGTGTCAGCCACACCGCACCTTGGATTGAAGTGGGGTTGACTTTTACACGTCACATATGACCCATGTATAATTTTACTAAATCATCAACACATTCAGAATGCGTTTGGTCAGTTTTCCGTATGTCAGTTGTTGTTTTCACTTAAAATATTGTTCATTTCAAAAAAAATGAGACACTTTGAGTGGTTCCGGTCACACCATGTCTTTGATTAAGGCAGGGTTGACTCTTACACGTCACATATGACCCATTAATAATTGTTCTAAACTTTCAACACATTCTGAATGCGTTTGGTCAGTTCTCCGTATGCCAGTAGTTGTTTTCAATTAAAATGTAGTCCATTTCAAATAAATGTGAGACACTTTGAGTGGTGCCAGCCACACCAAGACTCATATTGAGGCGAGGTAGACTCTTACACGTCACATATTACCCATGGATTGTTTTCCTTATGTTTCAATGGAATATGAATGCATTTGGTCAGTTTTCCGTATGTCATTTATTGTTTTCACTTAAAATGAAGTCTATTTTAAACGAAAGAGAGACAATTTGAGTGGTTCCGGCCACACTGTGCTTTATATTGAGACGGGGTTGACTCTTAAACGTCAAAAATGACCCATGGATCATTATACTAAGGGTTCAATAGAATCTGAATGAGTTTGTTCAGTTCTCCATATGTCAGTTGTTGTTTTCACTTAAAATGAAGTCCATTTTAAACTAAAGAGAGGAACTTTGAGTGGTTCTGGCCATACCGGAAATCGTATTGAGGCAGGTTTGACTCTTACACGTCACATATGACCCATGTATTGTTTTTTTAAAGTATCAACACAACCTGAATTCATTTGGTCAGTTTTCTGTATACTAGTTGTTATTTTCACTTAAAATGTTGTCCATTTCAAATAAACCTGAGACACTTTGAGTGGTGTTGGCCACACCGAGCCTCAAATTTAGGAGGGTCTGATTCTTACACGTCAAAAATGATCCAAGGATAATTTTCCTAAATTATCAACAGAATTCGAATTCGTTTGGTCGGTTTTATGTATGCCAGTTGTACTTTTCACTTAAAATGTTATCCATTTCAAACAAAAGTGAGACACTTCGAATGGTGCCTGTCACACCACACCTCATATTGAGGCAGGGTTGACTCTTACATGTCACATATGACCCATGTATCGTTGTGCTAAAGTATTAACACAATCATAATCCGTTTGGTTGGATTTCCGTATGTACTTAAAATGTTTCCCATTTAAAACATAAGAGAGACACTTAGAGTGATCCCGACCACACCATGACTTAGATTGATCCGGGGTTGACTCCTATATGTCACATATGACCCATAGATTATTGTGATAAAGTATCAATGGAATCTGAATGTGTTTGGTTGGTTTTCCGTATGCTAGTTGTACTTTTCTCTTAAAATGTTGTCCATTTCAAATAAAATTGAGACACTTCGAGTTTTGATGGTCACACTATGCCTCAGATTTAGGTGGGTTTGACTCGTAAACATCACATATGACCCATGAATCGTTTTCCTAAAGTTTTAATGGAATCTGAATGCATTTGGACAGTTTTCCGTATATCATTTGTTGTTTTCACTTAAAATGATGTCCATTTTAAACAAAAGAGAGACACTTTGAGTGGTGTTGGCCACACCACACCTCGGATTGAGGTGGAGTTGACTTGTACACGTCACATATGAACCATGTATCGTTTTCCTAAAGTGTAAACACATTCATAATGTGTTTGGTCAGTTTTCTGTATGTTAGTTGTTGTTTTCACTTAAAATGTTGTTCATTTAAAAAAAATGAGACACTTTGAGTGTTTTTTGTCACACCATGCCTCAGATTAAGGAAATATTAACTCGTACACATCACATATGACCCATTGATCATTGTTCTAAACTTTCAACACATTCTGAATGCGTTTTGTCAGTTTTCAGTATGCCAGTAGTTGTTTTCAATTAAAATGTTGTCCATTTAAAATAAATGTGAGACACTTTGAGTGGTGTCGGCCACACCAAGCCTCGGATTGAGGTGGGGTTGACTCTTACATGTCACATATGACCCATGGATTTCTTTCCTAAAGTTTCAATGGAATCCGAACGCATTTGGTCAGTTTTTTGTATGTAATTTATTGTTTTCACTTAAAATGAAGTCTATTTTAAATGAAAGAGAGAAAATTTTAGTGGTTCCAGCCACACCATGCCTCGGATTGAGGCAGGGTTAACTCATACACGTCAAAAATGACCCATGTATCATTGTACTAAATGTTCAGTAGAATCTGAATGTGTTTGGTCAGTTTTCCGTATGTCAGTTGTTGTTTTAACTTAAAATGAAGTCCATTTTAAACTAAAGAGAGACACTTTGAGTGCTCTCGGCCACACCGGGCCTCAGATTGAGGTGGGGTTGACTCGTACATGTCACATATGATCTAGTAATTACTCTTGTTTGAGGAACTAATGGAAAACTGGGTTCAATTTTCTCATACTGTTCTTCTTCATTTCTCATTGGTCTGTTCATTCTTGTAGTAAGATCAGAAAAATACATTAAGCATAAATCCATACATTCTTGATCCAAGTAACCATTCACGATAGAACCTTCGGGATGATTCATGTTTCGGACATAAGACTTAAATGTGTACATATTTATTTCATTTGGATACATCCAACGAAAAGAAACAGGTCCTCCGAGAAGTATTTCAGTGGGAATATGGACAGTCAGATGCAGTATGCATGTGAAAAATGATGGAGGAAATATTTTCTTCAACTCACACAAAAATAATGGGGCATCTATCAATAGTTTTTTCAAGAAATACTTGGACAACT
The DNA here is from genome assembly GCA_963277665.1 of Viscum album. NCBI lineage: Eukaryota > Viridiplantae > Streptophyta > Magnoliopsida > Santalales > Viscaceae > Viscum > Viscum album. The sequence goes on from OY728148.1 coordinate 1,151,702,318, forward strand.
TCTTAGCACAAAGATATCTAAACAAATGGAAAAATCGAATAAAATTCACCCTTACATTATTGGAAAAAAGTTGACAGATTGCTATTAGAAGCAACTCATGCAGTAGAACATGATAATCATGAGTCTCCAAAGATTTTAGCTTCAACTCTCTTCTGTTGACCCGTTTAGATATGTTGCTTGAATATCCCTCAGGAACTCTAATAGTCTCTAATAATTCCAGAAAATGTTTTTTTTCTCTAGGTATCATCACATAAGAAGCACATATAAGTTGCCATTTATTTTCACTGATATGCACAGGATGCAATTCTGGTCTGATTCCCCAATTCACTAAGTCATGTCGAGATCGTAAATCATCTTTTGTATTCCCCTTAACATTTAGAAGAACCAAAAGCAACATTTCACATATATTATTTTCAATATGCATTACATCTAAGCAATGACGTAACAAATAAGTTGACCAATAAGGAAAATCAAAAAAGATACTCCACTTTCTCTAATTGTAACAGGTTTTAGTGGAAATATTATTTCTCTTTCCAGATTTCATTTGACCCTTCCCGAATGAAAAAATGAAATCTTTCAATTCATTAAGCACATCAGTTCCAGACATACACTGATGTGGATCATCGGTCTCTATGGTACTATCAAATCTTTGATGATTCATTCTATATGAATGATCCTTTGGAAAGAATCTTCAATGTCCCATAAAACTAAAACTACAGTGATGTTTCAGTCTTCTGGATCGTGTATTCTTCATACAAACTAGACAAGACAGTTTTCCCTTCATGCTCCATCCAGACATCATTGCATAAGACAAAAAATCATTGATCGTCCACATAAGCGCAGAACAAATCTGAAATATGTCTTTCGAACATGCATCGTATGTGCTCACATCCACATCCCAAGGAAGTTTCAACTCTTTTATTAAAGGTTGCATGTATACATCAATATCAATTCCTGGATCAGAAGGACCAGATATGAGTATACTCATGAAATTGAAAGGTTTTTTCATACACAACCATGGGGGAAGATTATAAATATGTATAAAAACTTTCCATGTGTTGTGCGAAGTAATCATCTTCCCAAATGGATTAAAACCATCACATGAAAGACCCAGCCTCACATTACACACGTCAGCAACAAAATCATGATATCGAGCATCAAATCTCTTCCATGAAAATCCATCTGCATGATGAACCAACTCATCATTAGTCTTCTTTCTCTTGGAATAATGCCATCTCATTTTTGTTGATATGTCATCAGACATAAAAAGATTTTGGAGCCTGGGGATCAATGGAAAGTGCCACATTACTTTATGTGGAACGTGGGATGGTGTTCCATCAGATTTTGACATCCAGCGAGATGTGCCACATTTTATACAATCATTTTGTTCAACGGTTTCCTCCCAGAATAAACTGCCATCTTTCGGGAAAGCATGAATTTTGTTTCTTGAAAATCCAAGTTCTTCAACTAATTTCCATTCCATATAGTGGTTTGAGGGAATATCTGCATCATCTGAAAGTAAATCCTTCAAGAGGGTAATAATGTAATTTATTTTTGTATTAGAAATCCCATATATAGTTTTCTCATGAAACAATCGGATTAAAATTTCCAGCTTTTTCATTTTATCACATTGTCGATATACTGAAGTCGTGGTAGCATCAATCAATTTTTTCACCCTATAAATATCATCATTTTCACTAGATGCATCATATGTCCTCATATCGAAGTCTTATTGAGTCAAAATCCTTTCTTTTTCATGATGACGAATAAAAGGAAACCGATCATCTAACAAATTCTCTATTCCAGTCCTTTCATTTCGATCATCACCAATTTGGGATTTCATTTTCTCCCCATTATGATACCACACAAAGTAGTTTTCTTGAAAACCATATTTGGTTATGTGGTAGATGACTTCTTCATGGCTCAACCAAGGTCTACCAACACAATTGGAACATGGGAAGTGTATGCAACCACTATCTGAATCATTGTGAAATGCAAAATCTATAAAGATCTCTAAATTGTTTTCAAAATCGCTTGAGATCCGATTGGTTTCATACATCCAACTTCTGTCCATTATGGAAAAAGAATTTATATAAGTCATTTTGTCATAAACAATTCAATAGGATTGAACTTTAATAGAAAATATATTTAAGTAAATGATAAAGGAAGAAGTTTCTAGTCGACGTAGTAAACTATTAAAATAATGTAAAGAACAAGTACTCAAAAATTAAATTAAAATTTATTTATATTCATTTTCATAAGGTATATAAGAGGAACATGCCTCAGGTCCCATTATGTGTTATAGGCATCCCAAATCATCCACTCATGTTCAATAACTCATTTTTATCACCTATATGGCCATACCTTTCATTACCCAATTACTTCCCCAAATCAAGCGCACCCCATGGGTGAATAAATTTTAGGCTTCTACACTAATAGGTTGTTCATGGCTTGTAAAAGGATTTAATTTCATAAAGTATAGACAAAAACATTTATTTCTAAATTTGAGATTAATAATAATGTATGTCAATGATAACAACATTACTGAATTAAACTTGTGACTTATCTAACATTTTTATGGATGTCTACACATGCCAGCATGGCTAGTGAAAAGAACCCCACCCTCATAAAAGTGAGTATTGGCCAAGAAGGACACATAATATACAACGTACAATGAGAACCATATTTAATTGAACCTAAAGTTATATTAGTACAGTCATCTTGGGGGAAATGTAATATATGATCCTGGTTAACTGATGAATTCAAAAGCTCGTATTCCATATATCGGACACTATCTAAGGTAAGAAATCATGTGAGGATGGGTATATATAATTCAATTTCTTACATGCTAGTGAGAATGAAGGCTTGAATTAATTACTTGATTTCACTGATTAAATGAGGGCAGAGGTTGCATAGGCTGTGTAAACAGAATGGTTAAATAAGGGTAGAGGTTTCATACACTGTGCATGGTGGGGGAGTCTCATCCGATTTAGAAACTAAAATAAATTCCATAATACGTATCAATAAGAAACATTAGCATCAAAAGAAACTCCAAATAAAAATGAATAAAAACATCAAACACTTTTTATGTTATCCCACCAAAAAATGATCATGAATGTCCCTATACATTTTTATACTTCCAGAATTTATAGAGAGTTTATAGTTATGAGCTTCATTCACCTGCACACCCTCCCCACCCCACTTGGACAGCCCTACCCCCACCCCACTTGGAAAACCCAGCCCCCCCCCCCCCCACCCAACTTGGACAGCCCCCCCCCCCCCCCACCCCACTTGGACAACCCAGCCCCCCCCCCACCCCACTTGGACAACCCTACCCCCACCCCACTTGGACAACCCAGTCCCCCCCCACCCCACATGGACAGCCCTACCCCCACCCAACTTGGAAAACCCACACCCCCCCCCCCCCCACTTGGACAGCCCTACCCCCACCCCACTTGGACAACCTAGCCCCCCCCCCCCACCCCACTTGGACATCCCTACCCCCACCCCACTTGGACAACCCAACCCCACCCCCACCCCACTTGGACATCCCTACCCCCACCCCACTTGGACAGCCCTACCCCCACCCCACTTGGACAACCCTACCCTCCCCCCACCCCACCCCGCTTGGACAGCCCTACCCCACCCCACTTGGACAACCCAGCCCCCCACCCCACCCCACTTGGACAGCCCTACCCCCACCCCACTTGGAAAACCCAGCCCCCCCCCCACCCCACTTGGACAGCCCTACCCCCACCCCCACCCCCCCCACCCCACCTGGACACCCATACCCCTCACACCCCGCTTGGAAAACCCAGCCCCCTCCCACCCCACCTGGACAGCCCTACCGTCACCCCACTAGGACAACCCATCCCCCCACCCTACTTAGACAGCCCCTCCCCCACCCCACCTGCACACCCTCTCCACCCTACTTGGACAACCCTGCCTGGACACCCACCCCCACCCCACCTATACACCCTCCCCCACCCAGAACATCCCTACCCCCACCCCATTTGGACAACCCATCCCCCTCCCCCACCCTACCTAGACAGCCCCTCCCCCACCCCACCTACACACCCTCCCCACCCCACTTGGACAACCCTTCCTGGACACCCTCCCCCACCCCACCTGCACACCCTCCCCCACCCCAAACATCCCTACCCCCATCCAATTTGGACAACCCATCCCCCTCCCCCACCCTACCTAGACAGCCCCTCCCCCATCCCCCACCCAACCTAGACAGCCCCTCCCCCACCCCACTTGGATAGCCCTTGACATCCTCCCCCACCCCATCTGCACACCCTCCCCCACCCCAAATTGAAACATAAATTCATCCAAATCAAAACATAAAACAAAAATTCATACATTCATAAATTCAAATCAAAACAGAAAACAAAAAATGATATAATCATAACAAAAAAACAAATATAGAACTTACCAACTTACTGATTTTCAGTGTAAAACAAGAAAAGTGTTGATTGAAGAGGATGGAAGGAGTTTCGGAAAGTGGGTAATAAGATACCTTCGGGAGAGACAGTGGTCTAGGGAAGTCGCACGCGGATAGGAAATTTGGGGTTCTGTGTATTTGGAGGAAAACTTTCCCAACGGTTTTAAAAAACCGTTGGGAATGGTATTCTTAACCAACGTTTTTTATAACCATTGGTAAAGGATGTTAAAAATAGATATTTCCCAACGGTTTAAGGAAACCGTTTGGAAAAAGTGTTCTAATGGATGATTTACCAACGGTTTCCTTAAACCATTGGGAAAAATGAACTATGCCAATGGTTTTCTTAAACCGTTGGCATGAAACTATTGGTATATCCCACCATTCCAAGAGTTTTCAAAAGGATTTTTCTTTAGTCTTATACATTTCCTTAAATGTTTATGCTTATTTATGAAAGTTTCTACTATATTTATTACCCTTACTGAGCATTTTATCTCTACCATTTCTTATGTTTTATTTTCCCAGGATTCCAAGAAGTGTATTATGATTGATAAGAAGGGTTAAGCTAGGGGATTAATGTAATTCTCAAAGGATCATTTATGTTGTTTTTTATTTTTCTAATATGTAATGTAATGTTCGTGTATGTAATCTATTTTCAAAGACTACTAAACTGATCGGTCTTTCAGGACATGATTTCCTTGTATCATGCTAATGTATTAAAATAATGCACAAGCTATGGGCTTCTAGGGTCAGGGCATTACATTTTAAGCCTCTAAAATTTATTGGATAAATGTAAAAACATTTTACAAACATGTATATTCATATTTTAGTTACTTTTGTTCATTCCCTCCATTACAATGGCAAGGCGTTAACTGCCATTTAAAATATATTATTATTGTATTCTTTTTCAGTACCACTCAACATTGTGTGCAACCTAATATTTCAATGAAACTCATTATTGTGTATCGGGTATTCCATCGAACCTAGCATCCCCTTTAAATTGAAATTAATAATTAATTTAAAAATATCATTAAATATGAAAATGTCATATTCTTTATTTACCTGGGATGTTACATCCTTCCCCCCTTTTGGGAATTACGTCCTCATAATTTTAAAATTGGTATTGGAAACTTCATTGAAATTTACACATCGAAAAAAGAGTAAATAAAAGTATCACATTAAGAAAAAAGGTCCCCCGAGACAACAGATACTAGGATTCCATGAAAACATGGATATGCAGGAGAAAACAAACCATCAAATTCTGTTGGAGAGTGATAGAAAACATGATTAGAAGAAAGTTATCCACCAGAAAATAACAAACTTGTGATGGGTTAAACGGTCATTGATTCCCCAGAAGGAAAAGTTAACATACAACATTTTTGTTTTAAGTTAATTTTCATAAAGTTGAGAAATTTATTTATGAGCTTAAATAAAAACATAAGGAAACATACTTACTTGTCATATAGACTCTTATAATTTACTAAATTTCTAACACAAACTTGTCTTTTCTCCAAACGATGAGTATTCAAACTAACTTGGTCACATCAAAAGCGCTAGAATAAACTTCTAGAGAATGAACTAATCCAAAAAAGATGAACTATATTTTTTTCTATGTCTTTAGACAAAAACCAAAATGGTTAGTATAAGATCAGATAATCCCAAAAAAGGATAAACTTTTAAAAAATTAAAAACTACTCTTAATCTCCAAAAAAAATCAAACAATACCCAAAGTTCAATAAATACCACTCAATAAACAATTGTCCATAAAATTATTTAAAGTAATCTAAACTAAGATTGAGACCCAAATCTCAGAAGGATTTATTTACATAGTCTTCCAAGATAAATCTTAACAATTATATCCAAATAAAATCTACTACTCTTAAAGTCTCGTACTAATGTGTAATAAAAAAAATCACATATTCTCTATGATAGGTTAATCATTTCCATAAATAACCCAAATCACCATATATCCAAAAATATAAACACAAATTCTTCCAAAATAAAGTTCCACCATTACTCATCAACAAAATATTCCTTGAATTACATTTTCATATATCAAACTTCAGGGTTAAAAATATTATAAAAAGTCATCCAAAGTAATCACATCCTCAAAAGTTCCATAATACCTTTAAGAATTTCAACATCTTAAAATCTACCATAACTCTTGAATCCCTTACATGTTAACTTCTAACTCATTTAACGTTTTTCATGATCCATTAACTATTCTTTACCAAATTATTCTGAAATACTTCTTTCCTACATACAAAATCATGAGTCATATCCTAAGATTCAATAATATCAAAACATATGTTATGAAATAATCCATACCTTTCATTGGTCATCTTTAGTTTCTTCATCCTCAATCTAAATGGAATTAGGTATTTGTAAACATATATTTGTACAATCCTGGTGATCCCATTCTCGAAACTTCTTCTTAGGACATCTATTTGTATAATGATCACGCACACCACATTTAAAACATTTAATTGATCCCTCAGAAATAACTTCTTTCCCTTTCCTAGAGACAACTAGATGCATCCTTTTTCCTTGGCAGGTTCATGCTTTATGACCTTCATTTCCACATCTATAGCATCTTTTCGTCCCTTTGAAACATTTTCTTAGGTGTTTCTTTCCACATCCTTGACACATGGGTTTTTGAACATACTTACCTTTATGATTATTACCTAAACTTCTGTAGAGATTTTTTTCTCTCATATATGATGCCTTATAAAAATAACCATGGTTCAGGTGGTTAATCATGACTCCAGATAGTTGGTTGAGAATAACCACAATAGTTTTCATTGCAGCTCCCAATTCATTTAGTTGCTCATTTAGAAAACCATCACAGTTTTCTTCACATCCACTGTTACTTTGGTGCCATCTAGATCCAGCCGTTTACTAAAACCAAAAAGGTCAGTGTGATTATATTAGTAAAATCATCCTATAATATCTTTTGAGGAGGGTAAATACTAAGATATACTTATTCATGTTATATTAAACTCATTCATGTTATCTCAAATAACTATTACTCTTTCTAATATCCTAACCATTATGGTAATGTTACTTTTGATTAAAGAACACCCTAACCTCTAAAGTTATCTAAACCGACCTTTGATACCAATAGTAAGGACTCGGCCTTAAACGTTACATAATCTTGAATTTTGTCAAGAATTCACATTGAGGATATTTTCAGGTTTAGAGTTTTAGAGAAGTAGGCCATAACTACTAGATAACTACTTGAATATTACATGTAGACACTACTACTCAGTATCCATTTTTCATAAAATAAAAACTCTCAAAAAGAAACATGTCTAGTTCTATGTTTTAGACAGCATGACTTTTCCTTGAACCCATCCTTGACCCTATTCATCTTTAAGTCATGTGGAAAACATTTCAAAAACATGGGATGAGCATAAAAAGCTCAGTAAGGGTTAAAAAATAAGGAAAGGAAACATTAACCCATCAATAAATACAAATAAATGAAACCATACTTTTCGATCATAACATACCTCATGAAATCATAAGATTTACGAATAACACATAGAAATCATAAATCATAAAAGGTAAATTATGGAATTCATAACATACTTACATTGTAGCTATCACAGCTACATGGGGAGTCACATTTGGAATACCCATCACAGTATATTCCCTAAATCTCTTAGGAGAAACATTCTCTTTTACCTCCATCATGTTACCCAATGCATTGGAGAGATATCTCGGGCTCACCCGCCCTAGGTTTATCACGGAACCACCCATATACGTAAACAATGCCCAAGAACCGTAACATATTCATAACACTTAAAACAAGAATAAATGAAATATAACATTTCCACATTGCAATCACAACATATCATTTCAATATATAGACATAATCAATGCTTTATCAAACCATTTTCAAAAAACCATTTAAAACATTTAATAAAGAGATTGTTGAATCAAAGTGTCCCATACCACTTTGAATATTTTAAATGAATTATCATTTTAAAACATTAATGTCCATATAAATAAATCCGAAAAACCATTTTGAAAACATGTACATTACTGTGAAATATTTAGAAGAATAAATATTTATAACATTTAAAATGATATTTTATTTAAAGAGTTTTTTACAAAATGACAGACGCTTGATTACAAATAATTGAGGAATAACTTTTAATAAAAACTTTATAATATCATGATAATAAAGGGATTCATGATATTATATTCCAAAAGATAGTATATACACCATATAAGAGTAAATTGGTGCATAACCACAATGAAGTCTCAATGGAATGTAAATTGAGATAAAATCCCTTATAAAACTATATCGTCAGTTTAAGGATAAATAAATTACATAATAATTTATGACAAATATAAATACACTCAATATGATTGGATATTTAGTGTAAATAAATTAGAGAACATTCACACATATTTTTGTAGAAACAACACCAATGACTTGGATGTTCAACTCAGCGAATGAAAATTGAGTTAAAATTACTCTTATCTTATTCATATCAATGACTTGAGAATTTATAAATGGAGTTATTATGTGTATAAAAAGTATATCCACACAAAAGGGGAGTGTAAATTACAACATAAATAAATAAATAGGGATTCCACACATAATCATAGCCTAACATAATTAAGAATTAGAATATTAACCCAAGGAATGGAAATTAGGTTAAAAGGTTCCCTTACTGATTTGGTAACTTACGAAACATACAACCCATGAAAGAAGGATCATAAAATTAAGATGTAAATACCCATAAATTGATGTATATTACATAATGAATACAATCATGTGCAGTACATACATCACACAAAATGAAATAGTGGCAAATATAGCATGAATCTCACGGTAATAAAAAGTGAGATGAAAATCTCTTACCACGTTGTAATCAATAGATTTATATGACCAAAAGTCAATAACAACCAAATGATTCAAAAAATAACATGAATATAAAGAGAATCATTATAATATATATCAACTGGAAGTACACAATACACCACATGCAAGAAATAAGTGGTGAACAATGGAATTCTCACAGAATTAAAAGTGAGATAAGAAATCCCTTACCTCGTGTCCGACTTGACTTTTTTTCCTTGTTCTTCCTGAATAATAAACTTAAGTTAATTTATTCTTTATTAATAACCATTTTTCAAGTTTATTATTCCTTCAATATCACTTATTACCATATTATAAATATTATTTAATCATTTAAGTTAATAATGGTTGTTTTGTCGATATTTGGTACTTGAGACAAAAATGAACACCTTATAATTACAAGTTGTCCATGTGGTCAAGATTACATTATCTCTAGAATGATACTCAGGATTTAGATATCATATATATCATATATATGAAGTATATATATGTATTTATAATAGTACATAACATTTGTAGATAAGAAATGAAATGCACAATTCATAGAGACGTTAAGTCGTACGTATGCATGAACTCTACTTTCATTTCTTTTTCATATTTTAATATAAAGACCCAGAAATTTCAAGAAAAATATTTTCTTAAATTCTTTATAATTTTAAAAGTCCTCAGTTTCTAACGGCGCCTGATTCTGAGGCCTGGTGTGTCCGAAATCAATTTCTGAAGTTTTGTTTGGTTATGTTCATTAAACGTACGTGCGGTTTTTTCTATCTTTTGAACCGGTGCTCAGAATTGGAATCCAAGGACATTGATGAACTCGCAACACCGGTAATCTCTTAAGGAGACCTTTACCATAGTTTTGTTTGGTCGAGAGCGGAAGTTAATTTTGGGAATTCTTATAAATTAAATAAAATTTATGTATTACATAATTTTATTTAAAGGTGGTGGTTAAATCCACCAAAGGGACGTTGGAGGTGGGGCCCACACCCCACATAACCTCCCATGGGAGGATATTGTGTGGTGAACCCACACGAACAACAAACCCTCAACTCCCTTTAAACCCCCTTTGAAACTATTGGACTCCCCTTTGAATTAATGAATCCACCTCTCTTTTCTTTTAAATTTTAAACCATCCACCTTCCCTCACTAATGTGCCAACACTACTAATTAATTAATTGAGCTTCCACAATTAATTAATTATTTTGTGTTGTCATGACTTCATTTTGAATTGATTTTAAATGCATGGCAATATTAAAATACTAGCGAGCCTATTATTTTATTTGCCTTGGAAAATTTTCTGTTTGGAGGCTTTGGAGAATTAGAAGGAAATCGTTCTTCCCATGAAGAATGTGAAGAACATCTTCCTCTCCATAAAGAACATGAAGAACATTCCCTCCACTTACTCAACTAGGGTAAGAATGTGAGGCAACGCCCACAAGGAACATCGTCTTCCTTCCTCTTCCTCCGCGTCAAGGGAGAAGACGCTGCCCATGAAGAACGTCGCCAACAACGACGCTTCATCCTCGGACGCACCCCAACGTCAACAAATTTACGCCATCATCAATGAACAAACTTGAAATCAAGGTAGGGGAATTTGATTACTTTAAATTATTTCCACGTTCTTCGACGCATAGCTTGTTTGACGGTGGCCTTTTGTTATCGTCTAATGCGGAGGGCACGGGACGAAAAAACATGGTCGGACGACCTTCCATTGATTCTTGATTGTATTGGAGATGGAGCCGATGTTAGAAGAGGCGATGTAGACCGAATTCGGCGGTGACCAAAGGCGGCGGCGACCAGAGGCAGCAGCGGCCGCGCGCCAGCTGCATGAAGAGACCGTCGGCCGCTCTGGCTGCCCGGTCTGTGGTATGACTGGCTGGCCAATCTGGTCGGCCCGCTGGGAACCGCGGCGCCCACAGGTTCCGCGTGGAGCGAACCGCGGCCCGCAACTGTGGGCCGCTTGCTGGAAGAACCGGCCGTCCCCCTGCCGTTGGGGCTGGAGGTTTGCAGCGACCGCAGGTGCCGCACGTTGAAGGAACCACGACCCGCAACCATGGGCCCCTCGTCGGGCGATCCGGTCGGCCGCCTGCTGGCCGGGCTGAAGAAACCACTGCACCTCTTGGCACAGCGTGGGACGAACAGCGGACCGCTGTGCGGGTCGCTCGCGTCGGACAAAACCAGTGGGCTTCGGCCGGCCAGGCAGGGAGAGGCGGTGCCGCTCGGCACCGCCGGGCGAAACTGACCGGCCCGCTCCGTGGTCCGGGTCCGCAGGTGGGCCACGCCCCACCGGGCCGAGCTGACCCCCCTAGCTAGGTCGAACCCACCAAACCAGGCCAGGCTTACCCCCATCCAGGTCGGACCCACCGAATCGGGTCGGGCCGACCCGCCAACCCACTGGGCTTGACGGCCCGGGCCCGACATCGCCAAAATGCGAATATCTCCAAGACCGCGCGTTCGAATGACAAATCATATGTGGCATTGAGACCATCGCGATGAGGAGGTCCTTTTGCGATACTCTAAGTGATTTTTGAATGAATTTGGAAAATTTCTGGGTTTGGAACGAGCGTAAATCGAACCGGGCCCCTGGAACGGAAAAGCTAATAACTCTCAGACTGGGTGTCTGACTCACGCGTCGTCTGTCGTGTTGGGTTCCTTATGATAAGATAGAACTACAGGATACATCAATTCAGGAATTTTTTGATGTATCAATACATGACTCGAGGAGCGGACCCTCTCAGAATCGAGTGTGTTGTGTGCGGAAACCCTAGAGCTAGCTACGACGACTTCTGTACCAGAATCCTATGTGGGTTCGACAGCGATGACTACTGTACTGGAATCCTCCGTGGGTTCAACGATGACGACTATAGTACCAGAATCATGTGTGGGTTCGAAAGTTCTGACTTCTGTTCCTGTATCCTGTGTGGGTCCGACAGCTCAGATGAATTATATCTAGTCCTGTATCCTATGTGGGTCCGACAGCTTAGACTTGATAGCTGGTCATGTATCATGTGTGGGTCTGACAGCTTAGCTGGTCCTGTATCCTATGTGGGTCTGACAACTTAGATGATCCAGTGGCTACATCTGATCATTTATATCTCTCTATTATTGTGGAATGCTTGTGTGAGCTGATTCATGTCATTCAACCATTATCATCATGGGGATTTACTTTACTTCCTTTGTGGAATTTGTTTGTGCTTGGGCTCAAGAGTTGGATCCAGACTGAGATTGGTAACTTAGGTATATGTATGGGTATATACCTAAGTAGGGTTGGTTTATACTTTGTGATTGTATCTTTATTCTTTTGTTTACCCTTAGTGGATATTCTGATACCTTGCGGGTCTCAGGGTCCCTACTAAGTATCGTTATACTCACCCCTGCACAGGCTATGCCCGCAATTCATTGTGTTGGATGCAGACGACGGACAGCACTGACGGAGGCTGAGAGCGCCATGACTGGACGGTACCCAGAGGTGAACCTTGCGACGAGTTGGCACACAGAGTAGACTGACATATGTGAGTGATGAGGTGGCCATATGTACCTACCCTTCAGGTAGGAATCTCCAGAGGACGATCCAGGAGCTGATTTTCACTTTCAGTTGTTTGTCCCTTTTTACCTGTACTTTTTGTTTAGTTAGGTTTGTATACTGGCCCATTTCCTTTCCATCACACTCTTTTGTATTCAGTTTTACTTATTATTTACTTCATGTTGTGTACTATGTTGTGTTTGTTTACTTTTATAAAGGCAATGCTTTCCCAGCTTAGGGATTTACGCCTTTGGTGCTAGTCGCCAGCCCCTGGCCTATGGAAGGTGGGCTTGGGGTAGTCACGACACGGGCCCCGAGGACGGGTCGTGACCAATTGGTATCAAAGGTGGTCGGTTCGACCACAGAACTTAGACTCTAACTCTTTTAACGACAATAGTGTTAAGTGTTTTGGGTGTGGTTATCAGTTTAGGGAAACCGGTGATGGTGCGGCGGCTGACGTATCCATACACTAAGACTTATACTTCTGATTACCGACTCAGTGCACGAAAACACTGATTGCGTGTGTGTTTCCTTTGAAAAAGTTTTCTTTGTTATTACTTTGTGTCAGCTCACCAGGTATATTGTTTTAACCGTGGCGCACCTGTTTCTTTTCAGGATGGCCCCATGAAGGTAGCCAGCTAGGGTTATGAGTTTTATACGAGATGGTATCCCACCGAGCGACGAGGCCTCGGCGCAGGGCCCCATCATAGCGGAGGCACCAGCGGTACCACTACCCATTGGGCCACTGATACCACCTGCCCCAGTAGCAGAGAGTGTACGCTGCCTAAGTGCGTTGCATGAGTTTCAGTGAAAGAGGCCACCCAGGTTCCGGGGAGAGACGTATCCACAGGTAGCTGAGGATTGGATGGAGGCTTTCGTGAGAGTTTTCATATTGGTAGGGACACCAGCCGACCTTATGGTGATCTTTTCCACGAGTCTCCTGCATGCAGCAGCAGGTAGATGGTGGAGCCTGATGCTTCAGGTGCATGACGAGGCATCACTACTCTGGGTAGACTTTGAGAGCCTGTTCCGGGCGGAGTTTGTTTCATCCACCCTTCGTGCGGTGCGAATTCAGGAGTTACTACATCTGCAGCGGGGAAGCATGACAGTAGCTCAGTACTCAGCGAGGTTCATTGACCTCTCACGCTACTCCACAGATATGGTGATGGACCTGTTATTCAGGGATCGGACCTTCAAGCAGGGACTCAGGCATGAGATCAGGGCTTCCACGATTCCCCTCAGCATACCGACGTAGGAGGGGGTACTGGAGATAGCCCTTCTAGTAGAGATCTTTCTCACTGAGTAGTCACCATTAGCGAGACCCACCATAGGGAGACACCTAGTGGAGTCTTCTACAGCCGGCAGTAGACAGATGTCGCAGAGGTCCAAGCAGACCAGGCCATCAGTTGGGCGATCCCAGGTTACAATTTCAGTTATGCGGGGAACATGAGACAGAGCCAGCTATACGAGGAGCATGCAGTGCTATGCATACGGCGGGCAGGGCCACATGGCTCATGACTACCCGACCCGCCATGTAGATGAGCAGCAGACAATAGAGGGACCTCTTAGGCAAGGGCAAAGGTTCGACCGTGGTGGTCCATCGGGAGCAGGCAGACGTGGTAGAGGAGCTGGCCGAGTAGCGGGTGGTGGATGATGTTTCGAGGCTCTACCACCACCACCACCAGGAGGTCCACCCTGACAACAGGGAGCTGGCGGACAAAGGTGGGATCAGCTCCAGGCAGTCGAGGCCTATGACCACGGCACACCTGAGATGATTCATGGTACTATATGTGTCTACTACACCCTTTCTGTAGTACTTATAGACACAGGTTTGAGTCATTCTTTCATTGCCACTGCCCTTGTTTGGTGCTCATAGATTACGACGGAGTCGTTGGCTCGATCCTTATGTCTAGAGACTCCTACGGGAGAAGACTCGATGATTACGCACTGGTGTTGGCAGTGTGAGCTTACTCTAGGAGGCGAGATCTTTGTCTAGGATCTTCTTGTAGCGGCATCGAGGCCTTACGACATTATCTTGTGTATGGACTAGTTATCTACAGCCCATTCTCATATTGCCTATATTAGGCGCAAAGTGCGGTGTAACCGCATGGATGGGACCAGGTTCACCTTCACCAGCCAGAAGGGAGCCTTAGTAGCATATGATGGACTTACACAGAGGAGGGAGAAGCTGATCACACATCAGTTGGCTAGTCTCATCCTCGGAGCAGTTGATGTGCGGAGTCCGAGTTTTCCTGTTGTGGTGGATCAGTACGCGGATGTTTTCCCTGACGATGTTCCAGGACTACCTCCTCACAAAGAGGTAGACTTCTATATTGATTTGTACCCTGAGACAACACCGATATCTACTCCAGCATATCGGATGGCTCCCGTTGAGCTTCGTGAGCTGTGGGTATAGCTGGAGCACTTGTAGGGGAAGGGATTTATCTAACCAAGTGTATCACCCTGGGCATCCCCAATTTTTTTCGCCAATAAGGCGTATGGGAGCTTGCGATTGTGTGTCGACAATTGTCACCTGAATCAGGTGACCATGAAGAATAAGTACCCACTCCTGAGGATTTATGACCTCTTTGATCAGCTCAAGGGAGCATGATGGTTCTTGAAGATAGACCTCAGGTCAGGCTATCACCAGCTCAGAGTTCGAGACGAGGATGTGAAGAAGATGGCCTTCAGGTGTCGGTATGGCACTATGAGTTCTTGGTTATGCCCTTCGGCGTAAACAATGCACCAGCAGTGTTCATGAGTCTCGTGAATAGGATCTTCTAGCCTTACCTCGATCGATTTTATGTAGTCTTCATCAACAACATACTGATTTACTTGACTACTGAGGAGGAGCATGCCTACCATTTTCGGGTGGTACTGGATACACTCCGAGAGCACCAGATTTATGGTAAACTCTCAAAGTGCTAGTTCTGGATTCGAAAGGTTCACTTCTTGGGACACATCATCTTGTAGGTTGGAGTTTCAGTGAATCCAGTGAAGATCGAGACAATACTTTCTTGGGAGCCACCCAGGAGTGTGACGGAGGTGCGGAGTTTCCTGGGACTGGCTGGGTACTATCGAAGATTTGTGCTAGACTTCTCCAGAGTTGCATCACCGCTTTCAGCATTGATGAAGTAGGGAAAACCCTTCGTGTGGTCAGAGAGATGCTAGGAGAGCTCTCAGAAGCTAAGGCAGAGGTTGACCAGTGCGTCCATCTTGAGGCTACTAGAGGAGGTCGTAGGGTACGTAGTTTACTACGACGCATCAGGGACCGGAATCGGGTGTGTTCTGATGCAGGAGTGAGCAGTTATCGCATATGGTTCATTGAAATTGAGACAGCATGAGCAGAACTACGCTACCCATGACCTGGAGTTAGAAATAGTGGTCTTCTCCTTGAAGATGTGGTTGCACTATCTGATGGGCGAGCGTTTTATAGTCTACTCTGACCACCAGATTTTCAGGTATATCTTCTCATAGAAGGACCTGAACCTGAGATAGAGGCGATGTCTTGAGTTCCTCCAGGACTATGAATTTGAGATATTCTATACTCCTGGGAAGGGGAACGTTGTAGAAGATTATCTCAATACAAGATCAGGCATTCAGCTTCTAGGAGAGGCGACAGAGCAGCTGGCCGCGTTGCAGATATCCTTTGTGGATAGAGATGAAGCAGCCTTTATGCAGTCTCTCACAGTCAATCCTCCACTTCTTCAGTGATTCAGAGAGGCGCAGCGTGGGGATGTTGACTGTGAGGCGCGATGTGCTCAGATATCCTCAGGGCAGACACCTGATAGATTTTCTAAAGGTCAGGAGCACGTCATCCTCTTCAGAGTACGTAACATGGTACCAGTTTCACTACAAGTGGAGGTGTTGAGGGAGTTCCACACTTCCCCTCTAGTGGTACATCAAGGAGTGGCGAAGATGTACTAAGACCTCAAACGACAGCACTGGTGGCTGGGTATGAAGAAGGTGGTAGCAGAGTTTGTCTCGCGATGCCTCACTTGTCAGCAAGTGAAGGTAGAGCACCAGGTTCCAGCAGGCTTGGTTCAGCCCTTAGAGGTTTCAGAGTGGAAGCCATATGGGATATCCATGGATTTAGTGACAGGACTTCCACGTACATCTAGATGACGCGACTCTATCTGGGTGATCGTTGACCGACTCACCAAGTCGTCCCACTTCCTACTGATCAGAGAGCATGGCTCAGTAGAGAGCTTGGGACGCCTCTACGTTCAGGAGATCGTACGGCTTCATGGTGTACCATCGACTATCATCTCTGATCGAGATACTCGTTTCACTTCCTAACTATGTAAGGGGTTACAGGAGGCTTTTGGGAAACAGCTTCGCTTGAGCACCACCTTCCATCCTCAGACAGATGGTCAGACTGAGAGGACCATCCAAACACTCAAGGACATGCTCTGTGCTTGTATCCATGACTTTGGTCGCAACTGGGATGATCACTTACCCTTGGTGGAGTGTGCGTACAACAACAGCTACCACTCCACCATCGGGATGGCACCTTACGAGGCACTATATGGCCGACCTTGCAGATCGCCTATGTGCTGGACTGACCCAGGGGAGTCAGCACTTGGAGGACCAGAGATGGTTCAGGATATGACAGAGAAGGTGTAGATCATCTAGGAATGGATGAAGACTACATAGAGCAGACAGAAGTCCTATGCTGATAGGAGACGGAGACCACTGGAGTTTGAGGATAGCGACCACGTCTTCTTACGGGTCTCACAACGATGAGGTCTACGAATATTTGGCCGAGGCGGAAAGTTATCTCCACGATTCATCAGACCATTTCAGGTCCTCAACAGAGTAGGGGAGGTGGCTTACTTCCTGGCCCTTCCACCACAGTTGCATTGGGTGCACAACGTCTTCTACGTATCTCAGCTGAGGAGATACGTGCACGACCTGTACCACATCATCGACCGTGGGGAGATGGACATCGATGATGGGGCGACTTTCACGGAGGTTTCAGTGGAGATTGAGGATCGACAGGAGCAGATCCTGTGTGGACGGTCGATTCCTCTGGTGCGTGTTCGCTGGCAGCACAGGAACCTCCAGGAGAGCACATGGAATCAGGAGGCTCAGATGCATGCTCAGTACCCCCATTTGTTTCCCTAGTGTGTGTTATAGCTTTACGGTGACATAAATCCCCGAGGTGGGGGTAATGTAAAGACCTGGAAATTTCAAGCAAAATTTTTTCCTAAATTCTTTGGAATTTTACGAGTCTGCGGTTTTTGACGGCGCCTGATTTCGAGGCCCGAGGTGTCCAGAATAAATTTCTGAAATTTTGTTCAGGTACGTTTAGTAAACATACGTGTGGTTTTTTCTATCTTTTGAACCGGTACTCAGAATTGAAATCCAAGGATACTGATGAAATCGCAGTGCCGGTAATCGTTAAGGAGACCTTTACCGCAGTTTTGTTTGGTCGAGAGCGGAAGTTAATTTTGGGGATTCGTATAAATTAAATAAAATTTATGTATTACATAATTTTATTTAAAGGTGGTGTTTAACTCCACCAAAGGGAAGTTATTGGGGGGGCCCACACCCCCCAAAACCTCCCATGGGAGTATATTGTGTGGTGGGCCCACATGAACACCAAACCCCTTAACTCCCTTTAAACCCCCTTTGAAACTCTTGGACTCCCATTTGAATTAATGAAGCCACCTCTCTTTTCTTTTAAATTTTAAACCATCCACCTTCCCTAATTAATGTGACAACACTACTAATTAATTAATTGAGCTTCCACAATTAATTAATTATTTTTTGGTGTCATGAATTCATTTTGAATTGATTTGAAATGCATGGTAATATTAAAATACTAGCGAGCCTATCATTTTATTTTCCCTAGAAAATTTTCTGTTGGGAGGATTTGGAAAATTATAAGGAAAGTGTTCTTCCCACGAAGAATGCGAAGAACATCTTCCTCCCCACGAAGAACGCGAAGAACATTCCCTCCACTTATTCAACCGGGGAAAGAACGTGAGGCGATGCCCACAAGGAATGCTATCTTCCTTCCTCTTCATCCGCGTCAAGGGAGAAGACGCCGCCCCCGAAGAATGTCGCCAACAATGACACTTCTTCCTCAGACGCACACTGACGTCAATGAATCGACACCATCTTCAATGAACGAACTTGGAATCAAGGTAGGGGGATTTGATTACTTTAAATTATTTCCATGTTCTTCGACGCATACCTTGTTCGACGGAGGCCTTTTGTTATCACCTAACACGGAGGGCGCGGGCCGAACAAACATGGCCCAAAAACCCTCCGAGGATTCTTGATTGTATTGGCGACGGAGGTAGTGTCATAAGAGGCGATGGTGACCGAAGTCGGTGGCAACCGGAGGCGGCGGTGACCGGAGGCAACGGCGGCCATGCGCCGGCCGCGTGAAGAGACTGGTGGCCGCTCGGGCCGCCCAGTCCGCGGGATGACCGGCCAGCCAATCCGGCTGGACCGCTGGGAACCGCGGCACCCGCAGGTGCTGCGCGGAGGGAACCACGGCTCACAATCATGGGCCGCTTGCTGGACGAACCGGCCCACCGTCTGCCGGCTGGGTTGGAGGTTCGCGGCGCCCGCAGGTGCCGCCCCTGGAGGAACCGCGGCCCGCAACGGCGGGCCGCTCGCTGGACGAACCGGTTGGCTGCCTTCCGGCCGGGCTAAAGAAACTGCGGCGCCGCTTGGCGCCACGTCGGAGGAACAGCGGCCCGTTGTGCGGGCCGCTTGCGCCGGACAGAACCGGCCAGCTTCGGCCGGTCGGGCAGGGAGAGGCGGCGCTGCCGAGCGAACCGGACCGGCCCGCTCCACGGGCCGGGTCCGTAGGTACGCCACTCCCCACCGGGTCGGACCCGCTGAGTCGGATCGGGCCAACCCACCAGCCCTCTGGGCTTGAAGGGTCGGGCCCGACATCGCCTAAATGCGAATATCTCCAAGACCGCGCGTCCGAACGACGCGCTGTCTGTGGAACTAGGACCCTCACGATGAGGCTGTCCTTTTGCGATACTCTAAGTGAGTTTTGGAAAAATTTGGAAAACGGTCGGGTTTTGAACGAGCGTAAATCCAACCCGGCCCCTAAAACAAAAATGCTAATAACTCTCAGACTGAGCGTCTGATTGACGCGCTGTCTATCACATTGGGTTCCTTATGATGAGACGGAACTATGGGATACATCAACTCAGAACTTCTTTGACGTATCGATACTTAACTCTAGGAGTATAACCACCCGGAATCGAGAGTTCTATGTGAGGGAACCCTAGAGCTGGCTGTGATGACTTCTGAACCGGAATCCTATGTGGGTTCGACAGCGACGACTACTATACTAGAATCCTCCATGTGTTCGACGACGATGACTATTGTACCGGAATCCTGTGTGGCATCGACAGTTCTGACTTCTGTTCCTGTATTCTGTGTGGGTCTGACAGAATAGTTGGTCTTGTATCCTATGTGGGCCTAACAGCTCAGATGAATTATAGCTGGTCCTGTATCTTGTGTGGGTCCGACAGCTTAGACAAGATTGTTGGTCCTTTATCCTGTGTGGGTCCGACAGCTTAGTTGGTCCTGTAGCCTATGTGGGTCTGACAGCTTAGATGATCCAGTGGCTACATCTGATCATTTATATCTCTCAACTATTGTGGCATACCTGTGTGAGCTGATTCATGTCTTTAAACCATTATCATCATGGTGATTGACTTTACTTCCTTTGTTGAATTGGTTTGTTCTTGGGCTCGAGAGTTGGAGCCAGACTAAGATTGGTAACTTAGGTATATGTATGGGCATATACCTAAGTTGGTTTGGTTGATACTTCGTGATTGTATCTTTCTTCTTTTATTTACACTTAGTTGATATTCTCAGACCTTGCGAGTCTCGGGATCCCTACTAACTATCGTTATACTCACCCCTGCACGGGCTATGCCCACACCTCGTTGGGTTGGATGTAGAGGACGGACAACGATGACGGAGGCCGAGAGCGCCATGACTAGAAGGTACCTGGAGGTGGAACTTGAGACAAGTCGACACACGGAGGAGACTGACAAACGTGAGTGCTAAGGTTTCCATCTATACCTACCCTTCAGGTAGGAATATTTAGAGGATGATCCAGGATCTGTTCTTCACTTTCAGCTGTTTTTCCCTTTTTACTTGTACTTGTTGTTCCGTTGGGTTTGTATACTGGCCCATTTACTTTCCATCAAACTCTTTTGTATTAAGTTTTACTTGGTTTTACTTCTTGTTTCATACTCTGTTGTGTTTGTTTACTTTTATAAAGGTAATTCCTTCCCAGTTTAGAGATTTACGCCTTTGGAACTACTCGCCAGTCCCTGGCCTATGGAAGGCGGGTTTGGGGTAGTCACGGCACTGGCCCTGAGGACGGGTCGTGACATTTAATTAAATGAAAAATTAAGGATACATAGTTATATTATAATTCCATGATATTATTATATATAATTTCAATAACTCCATCCTTTATACGTCCCACATATGGTATTAACGAGTCATATCACTTTGAGGGGGCGGAAGTCTGCACTTCCTCAAATAAAATTATCGTGTTTACCCATAATGGAAAGAATAAATATATACTATAAATGAAAATTACTGAAGCATAAATAAAACATAAACATAGTATATATCATATATAAATAAAGTTCCATCTTAATAGCCATCATAAGAGGTGGTATAAGATAATTGAACAATCATCGTTTCGTGAGGCATTAATTTTCCATCCACAGAAACAGTATGTTCTTTACCCATTAGATGGAGGTGTGCGTAAGTTTAGATCTAATAATTCTCATAACAATAACCTTGTATATTGAGGATACTTGTGTTGTTATAAAATAAAGTAACAAAAATATTTTAGGGGGTTCGAGAAGTAAAATAAAACAAAATAACTTAAGAGAAGACATTACCTTTAAATTGGGTATCTCCCTTTGGTTTAAACCAAAAGGATTACTTGCTTTGAATTATGCCTAAGGTAAGGCCTCTAAGAAGAATATAGAGATATTGAGATATTATTTGTGTAGGTGTTGGATGAGACAAAGGGCTTGAGAGGTGTGAGGAATGGGTTAGAAGTGGAGTCCTTTTATAAGGAGGTGGAGTGGCTCTTTAGGGAAGTTTAAAAATATTATTTTATTATATAATTATTTTCGGTTTCTAAAGGTCCAAAACTTGTTACATTATAAGATAAGATGACTAATGGTAGAAATAAAGTCATCCAATATGAATTTTACAGGTTCTAGATATTATTTAAATCTCTATAATCTTATTTATCTAAATCATTTATTAATGAGGTAAACACTACATCATTATTGTGTCATAAATAAGATTATTTATTTGATGTCTAAAAATTATTAAAAAATTACCATGTTGTAGGAAAGATTTTTAGCTTTCCAAATAATATTTATTGTCTAAAATATAACTTATATAACCCTATGTAATAATTAATTTACTAAAAGATGTTTTTTATGTCATTTTTGTCTTTACTTTAAATTAATTAATATAAAGTGTCATTATCACTCTTAAGTGGCTCCATGGGGTCCCAAAATCGACCCAAGGATGAAAATGGTCGAACATGTATCAAAAAATATGATTCAGACACATTTTAGGGCAATTTTATATTATTATAATAATATTTTGTTACCCTTATTTATGAGATTTACCCTTTAACCATGGTAAATAAAATTTTTACTGAAGTAAATATTCATATTGTCTAAAAATAAAATTTACCTATTTAAAAAATTTGGACCTCATAATTACAAATATGGAATCCATTTTTTAAAATTAAAAACACATAAGTGGAAGAAATTAATTTGAAATTAATCCCCGTTGTCAAAATAAAAAGCCTATTTTCAAGAAATAATAACTATCAAAAGATTGACACTTATTTATGTCCAATTTCAATGTGAAATTACCTGCAATGAAAAAAATTGGATTAAATGGTAAAAACATAATCTAATTACTCTTTAAAATCAATTAGAAGATAATCTAACCATATAAATAAATTAGATTAAAAGGCAATTTTGAATTAAAATACAGTTTTCTTCACTATTCATAAAAAATGAATTTTATCAGAAAAATACCAAAAGTTTACCCAAAGTAAATTTTGATGTCCCGATTATAAATAAGAATTTTATTTTTTCAAATAAAACATATAAAAGTGTCCAAAACTATATTTAATGAGGGTTCTTCATTAGAAGGCATTAAATCAACCTTTTAATGAATATTAGAGAATTTATGCTTACAATCATATTCTTTCTTATTTTAAGCCTCTAAAATTTACTGGATTAATGTAAAGACATTTAAAAAACATGTATATTCATATTTTAGTTAGTTTTTTTCATTCTCGACATTACAATGTCTATGCATTAAATACCATTTAAAATAATTATATTATTATATTATTTTTCAGTACAACTCAACGTTGTGTGCAACGTATGATTTCACAGAAACCCATTATTGTGTATCGGGTACACCATCTAACATAGCATCCCGTTTAAAGTGAAATTAATAATTAATTTACAAATATTAATAAATATGAAAATGTCATATTATTTATTTACCTCGTATGTAACATTTGGTGTGGGTTTCTATGGACTATTTGATGAATTCTGAGCCTCTACTACTAATTTGGGAAACATATTCCATTGCAAATTTGGGATGGTTATATATCAAAGGGATATTTCATCATCATAGGGTGCCTAGTAGCATAATTTCTAATTAAAATTCTTGTTTTACATCATACTGCCGATAGGGGTCGAAATATGGGCTTAATACACAGGTTTCTCTTAACACTTCCCATTATCCTCAGATCTATGAGAAATCGCGATGTATTATTCATGTATTTGATGACATGTTTAGGATTTTCATCCTTTATTTTGGTGTTTTACGGGAGAATCACCTAACAACTTTAGATCTAATCCATGGTAACATTTATCGTACATTGATTCAAATGGTACCATTTGAGGCCTAGTATGGTTATCCATATTGATCGCCTTTGTGTAGGTTAGAGGAAGGGGAGTAAGTAGTTATAGAGTTAAGTCATATATAGAAGATATCAAAGCATATTTGACTGATCATAAATTGGTCAGTGATAACTCAAAGAAGGTAGAGATTGTATGTTAACTGAAAATTCAATCTTATGGAGTATGTGTTAAGAGATTTGGAATTTCTATGGGTGTCACCTCCATTGTAATACTATCATTTTTGGGGTTAGTGAAATTTGGTCCCCATTTTCATGGGGATATTTTCGGTTTTCAAGAGGATTAATAACATGGAATATCAGTTATAAATTCCTTAGACATATAGTGTTATGAATAAGAGGTCCCTTGAGTGATGTATATCAATGTTATGGTCATTATTAACCATTATAATGAGGATTGTGTTATAGAAAATTAACTTTATACCTAGGATGTGTGGCATATGCTTGAGACTATATCCTAGGAGCCTCATGTGTTGTCCAAGACTATTTTTTGAAAAGGAATTACTTGAGAATGCTTTATTATAAAGGTGATATAGCCTAGGTATGAGACTTTTTGTGGGTTGATAGATTGGTATAAAAACCCTTTATATGTTATATAATTAAAAGTTTTATGTATTGGACATAAGTGATACTTCATTCACTATTATGACTAATTGGTGATACCTCGTTAAACCTTATTATGTTGGTGGTACATCATCCACCTTGAATTGATTGGTGTTATCTTTTCTACCTGTATTTTTATTTATTTTTTTGATCCATCGTTCGCCTTCAGATTAATGAAATAGTGCAACATCATCCACTTTCAGATGTTAGGTCAATGGAACATTTACAACCATAGGATTCATACTGGTGGTGAATCAGCTGCCTATAAGAGTTGTCTTTGTGGTGTATTGTCTACTTAGATACTTTTTTTAGTGGTATATCACCCACCTAGGTATTAATTTCAGTGTTATATTGAATACCTAGAGGGCGGTACCAATGGTGATTCATCCACTAATGATATTTTTTTCAATCATGCATCGATAATATAGAGACCAATTTTTTTTTATATCATCCACCTGAGGTTTGTAATAGTGGTTTATATTCCACCAAAGAATTGGTAGAAGTAGTGTCTCATACACCTAGAGTTTATGGGACCTTTTTTAATGGGAAATTCATCATTCTCCCTTGATATTAGATCATTAATGAATCATTCACCTAGTTTTATAGTAATTTTAATGCATTGTTAACCTAGTGTACATGATGGTGATAATTTATTCACCTTACTTATGATATGAGGAGTGATAAATCATTAATTCTAGATGTTTTTAAAAACCACAGATATATCATCATATTTTAGTAAAGGACAAAGAAGGTACGATCTCAAATGGTCTCGCTACTTGTAACGGCCCAGTACAGCCCACGATCGTGATATTGTCCGCTTTGGACCTAACCCGCATGGTTTTGTTTTCCCTGGGCTCTAGCCCTTAGGAGCCCCCCCAAGAAAAGGGCCTTGTGATGGGAAAGGTATCCACACCACCTTATAAAGGGGTGCTTCATGCTCCTCCTTCTTCGATTTAGGATTTCCATAACCCATCCTCCCCCCCCCCAGAAGGACCCTGCATCCTCTCTAGCACATTAAATGGACACCACCTCTGATACCATTTGTAATGGCCCAGTCCTGCCCACAATCATGATATTGTCTATTTTGGACCTAACCCGCATGGTTTTGTTTTCCCTAGGCTCTATCCCTCAGGCACCCCCCAGGAAAAGGCCTCATGATGGGAGAAGTATCCCCACCAACTTATAAAGGGGTGATTCATGCTCCTCCTCCTTCGATGTGGGATTGTCATGTCCTATAATACCACTTTGTAACATCTTGGTTCTAGAAGCCACCCATAGGTGCCCCGTACACGGTTGGTCACATGGCCTCAAGAACATTTCCCTGAATGCCAGAGGCTGTTGACTAGTAGCGAGGGACTTGGGTGTGATAGTGGGGAAACTATACCTTCATTGGAAGAGTAACATAGTGGAAACAAAATAGATATACAATAGTAGAATAAGTAATAATACCATACAACAGTAAACAGTAGAAGACTGAAAGTAAAAAACAATTAGAGAACATATATATATAAATAATGCATGATACATTTGTTTAGGAAAGAATACAAACAAATCACAATGTTGGAATAAAAATATTACTAAACCAAAGTACAAAAGAAAACAGATAAACAGATCCTTGGAATCGTAAGCCTCAGCTTGGTCTCATTCTCCCCATCTCCTCAGTAATCAAGTAACTAATGTAGAAGGGTGGTTTCCCTAATCTATACCTGTAGAAACATAATCTGTTTGGGCCCAAAAGCATGGCCCAAATAGGGTATGAGACTAAATCCCGATGGGAAACCACCAGAAGATCTATGCCTAACAGTTAGTGAATATATATGGAAGGTAGTAAACAAAGATGCAGTAAACAAGGAAGTACTCAGCAGTAAACAATTCCACATATCAAGTAAGCAGCTAACCACACGGTTAACCCTCTGGGAAGTAAACATAGCTTATCCCCTCTTGTTAACTTAAGAATATACGGAGACTCTCTAAGGAAGCTCACACAGTCAATTCCCATTATAGTTCAAAGGTAATTAGAGACTCTCTGAGGAAGCTCACTCGGTCAATTCCCCTTATAGACCAAAAGTAATTCAGGACTCCTTGAGGAAGCTCACTCGGTCAATTCCCCTTATATCCCAAAAGTAATTCAAGACTCTCTGAGGAATCTCACTCGGTCAATTACCCTTATAGCCTAAAGGTAATTAGAGACTCTCTGAGGAAGCTCACTTGGTCAATTCCCCTTATAGTCTACTACACCAGGTTCTCGCGGCCCTGTGTAAGTCAATGAGCATAGCAATGAAATACTGTCAAAGTAAACCTTCAGAACTACTTGGCTAAATAGTCTACAACATATCAAGCATGTTAGATAAAATGATCGCTCCATCCTATAACACTAGGCATGGTAAAAACATCAAGGAATCCTAACAGGATAAACAGGACCAAACGGTCGTAAACAGAACATGTATGGCCAACACGTCCAAAGAATATCAATCAAACCTATTCACATTCAATTAACCTCTACCCAAGCATACAAACAAGGAAGGAAACGATCAGGGTTAAAACGGTAAACATGCAATACCTCGTTCAAGGGTATTGGTCAAAATTGAACATATAACACAAATAATTTCAATGGAAAGGCTAAAACTATCTACCTCGGTGTTGGGAGATCAATATACTCCAGCATCGGCCTTTAGATCGACCTAGAACATGGTAGATCTACAAAGATGTATAAAACGTTCAACCAACAATATCTCACGGGAGAGGATAAATCAAGGATTGGTGTTCTAAGAGAAAATAGAACTCACTAATGAGATTCCAATGCAACCAATGGTGTTTGATTTTGAGGACAGATGCTTGGTCATGGGCTCAACAAATATTTGTGGTCGTACGATGCTCTCGGATGAACCAGGTCAAGAAGGAGGGCGTTCTTCCAATTAGACGTGACCCCGGTCTGTTTAATGAAAAAAAAAGTAAGTACACAGTGTGTACTTTATAAGTACATGGTGTGTAATTTCCCTTACCGAGCCCGGATTTAGGATGCCTCTAGGTCACTACACATGGACATGTGCATGGACATTACACGGCATGTACTCATAAAGTACACGGCATGTACTTCAAAAATTTCCAGAAATTCCTCTTTTTCTCAAAAACACCAGAAAAGGAAAGACATACCTCAAAAGAAGATCTAAGTTCTTACACTACTGATCACTCCACGAGGTGATGGTTTACTTCTATATTTATTACTATAATTCCATTTTTATAGTGTACATGTATTTATTGGACTTTTCAAGGAAACTATTAGTGGAGAACTTCTGAGTTGTACTCGCACCCTTTTCAAGCACGCTGGTACCTAAGAAGAATTTATTATATTAAACTGGGTAAGGGAAAGATCCTTACTTTTAAGTATAGTTGAGTTGGTGGAGTTTAATTTGATATGGGAGATGGTATTGGGCCATAAATTTGGACCTATTTTTTGTATATATCTATATTTATTTATTTTTTGACCTTGTTGTAATGATATATAGATTTATGGATCATTTTTATGAGGAAATTTAATTTTTTTGTCTTTGAGTGGGTTCATGGTGACCTCATTGTAGAGATCTAAATATAGGTGGATCATCACATGGGGATGAGTTAAAGTAATGTTATGCTGATTGGATGATAGAGGAATCATGTCGTAGCCCGAGGGAACCATAGAGTAGGGAAATATGGTCACTTAAAGACCAATGGGTTCCATTTTGTGGTAGAGTTGATGTGTTTTATTTGAGGGTGTATATGCATAAGAATCAAAAGAAGTCACATTGTGTCTTGGGGTGTTACTCTATGACAATAACCCTTACATATTGGATTTTAAGGCAAAAAAACCTTATATATTCCTTTATGAAATTTTAAGATGAAGGTTGGTCATGATTTTGATAGGAATATTCCCTAAAGCCTTATATATATATATTATATATATGTGTGTGTGTGTGTGTGTGGAATTTCATATTATATGAAAATTATTATTTGCATGAACATAAGGTTATATTAATTAATAATGCAATATTTGATTATAGAAAAATGATAAATAGTAAGCATTTAATGTTTCTCTCATGTAAACTACCTTTAAATGAAATCATTGAATGTCTATACATAATATGAAAGAGTAAATGTATATGATGCATTCATGAAGAATCCAAGGTATTTATTGATGTGTTTCAATACATGATTAAATGAGAGGATGATCAAGTAGAATACTTGATTGAATATTTAACTACTATCATGAGAAGACATTGGTGTGTGTGTGTGGAAATTCGTTCAATGACTCTTAAGAAATTTAAGCTCTATTTAATCTTAATCCTCTTCATATTGTGGTAATAGCATTCTATGGAGATAAGTAGTATCCCATCCGAGCATCGGATGATTCTTATTAACCCATGGATACATCACAGAGTAGGGACTATATTTCTACTTATGTGATCTTCATTAAGCGCGTCTGAAGGATATGAATATGTTGTAGTGGATTCTATGGAGTACGGTACATATATTTTATAGAATTTTTCATTTCAGTATTTTATTTATGTTTCATATATCATGTATGGAATATCATTATATTTGGTTTCTAATTTATTTTATTTTTCTTATAAGTGTTATTAGATTTGTAAGAAACTGAATAGTAGTATCAAAGGGATATCATGTTTCAGATCTATGAAATCATTCATGGAAATGAAGAATAATAAAAAAACATAGCATCAATTTAAATATTTTTCAAAAATATGGAAAAGGTGCTTAATATTACATAGAAAGGCTATGAAAAGGCAATGATAACCTTAGCCTTACACGGTTGTGATGCATAATGGTAACCAAGAAATTACCTTTACACAAGTACTGATACCTAAAGATTACCTTTATGTGATTGGTTCACATAAAGGTAATCTATATCACAACCCTTACAAAAATAGTTTCTATAAAGGTGTTATGTAAGAGTATGATATTTTTTACACTAATTCTTAATGTTTCTGTAGGGTTTTAAAATCAAATGTAAAGGTAAAAGTTTTATAAGAGAAGGTTAATAATTTGTTAATAGGGTTACATAAGCATAATTGGTCACTTACCCTGATGTGAGTGACCACATAAAGGTCATACCCTTATTTAAGACAATACCCTTACACAGGGGTTCTAGAAGGTTGTGTAATGGTATATCATGACTTACCCATACATGAAGCATTAATGTGAGGGTCTTACCCTTTTTCTGAATGAGCTTCCTAAAGGTAATCTTCATATTACCTTTATATAGTTCATTAAATTTAAGATTTGTGTGGATATGCACTGACCCTTATGTGAAGATTTCATGTAAAATTAAGACTTTTTTTACTCTTATAAAGCATATTATATATAAGGATCATGGACATATACCCTTACACTTTCTCCCCATAACTAAATTATTCTTACGCAGAGAGTTTACATAAGGGTAAATGGAAATGTTTTTAAAATTTTGTTTTCAAATTATTAAATGGTTTTAATGAATTGTTTATAAATCATTATAAAAGATATTTTAGAAATATTTAGTTTATAAAAGTTTTATAAATTAATTAATTAATTATAAATGGTCTATAATTAATAATTTAATTTTTTTAAAACATTTTTACAAATATTAAATGTTACTATTTGAAATACCTTTTAATAGATTATATATAATTTCTTAGGATATTGAAATAAAATCATTTATTTATAAATCATAAGAAATAATTTATAAAGGGTCATAAATTGAAAAATAAGGCCAAACTATAAAATTATTATAATTAAATTATGAATTATTCCTAATTAATTATTTTGAATTATTCAAAATAAAAAGTGGCCATATTTGGATATTATTTAAGCTACATAAAAAAATTTTTGATGATTGATATGATCAAGGTTTAGATAATGATTAATTATATGATATTTAGATTATGTAAAATGTTCACATAATATAAATTGGATTATAAATAATTTATAATTTGTAAAATATCATATATTTAAAATGGAAATTCCATATAATGATAAATATGAAAGATTTTATATTAGAATGAATATAAAATATTTATATTCGTAATTATGGAATTTTCATAATGATAAAGATGAAATTTTTAAAAGGGTTTATAATTAGATTTGATTTATGAATTGTTCATAAATGTTTATCTCATGTTTAAATATTTTAATTATTCATTTATTTAATTTTTATTACTTGTTTAATACATATTTTTAAATTATTTATATTATGAATTTCTGTATGGTAAAATTTATATGATAAATTACTTCTAGGATAGATACTTGTATTACATTTAAAGAATGTCTCTATAATGAATATATTTTTTCATCTACCTTGACCTTGGTTTTTCATTAAAATTATTATATTGAATTTAGTTGTTGAATATATTTTGTGAATATTAGGTGTGATAGTTATGATGAATTATATTTTCACTTGAGTAACGTATCCTTGGGTAGAGGAACCTATGGTCAGACCACCTACCTACATGGAGGTTTATGCCTTGTCTAGGAAGGTGAAAGGGGTTTTACATCTATCACTATGGGCTTAATCATGTGGATATTTTCAATCTCATATAAATATATTCCTTTAAATGAAGTGTTAATTTACCTTATGCATATGATAAATATAGATATGTATGAATATGTTGGAATTTTATTTTTCGGTAAGTAACATAAAATTGTGGGTTGTGTAAAGAGTTACACATAAATATGGTTTGAACATATTGATTTGGTGGAGGGAATAGGATTTGAAAATAACTAACTAGAATTTTTCACATAAAGGGAATCATATGAGTTAAGTCAGTGAGATTAAATCCCCTTCAAATACTAAGTGTTAAACTCCTTCCAAAGCGACACTTTTCCAGACCTCCACCATTCAACTTGGTAGTTTTACACCAAAGCAAGGTGCCCCTGGACTATCTTGTGCTAGGAAAGAAAGTAATGAGTGATCTTGGATCATCATTGGGTAGTTTCATTCCAAAGAAGGGTTCCCCTATATTTTCTTTTTATTATCTCCTTTTTTATGTTTTTTTGGGGCTACACTAGCTTGGAAACCCCGAGGGTTGGGATACAAGATTAAGAGAGTTAGGATTATCCATATTATGGATTGGAATAAGAGTTTTCCACTCAACTATACAAGATTTATATATAATATAAATGGGATGATTCCTTTCCTAAATAATTAATTAATGAGTTTCAAGTTAAATTTGGGTCATTTTCATAGTCAAATATTGGTGTTTTCCCATTTATGGGTATGATGGATTTTAAAAGGTTTAACATTTTAGTGGGACACATTTAATAAAATTCCTTGTGAAATAGTTAATAATACATGATACTCATATAATAAAATGTTATTTTGTAGATAATATCATCATTATCATTAAGATAAACTTCGTGATCAATCCTTAAAAAGAATAAGATAAATATCAGTTACTCCTTTGACTAGTAACTTAAGAAAATTTCTTAAAATATACTAGTGATTTAATAAAAATTAGTAATAAAAATTATATATGTAAAAACAATTCCTTCATCAGTAAATAAGAATTTAAATTGTTCAATAAGTGAATCTAGATGATTTTGGAAGCATAGAATTATTCATTCATGGTTTCAATGGATTTAGATGAAAATTGATTTTTCTGGTTATGGAATTTATCCAATTTTCATCTATGAAAATTTTCCAATAATATAATTGAATTTAAAAAATATTTTCTCGATATTCTCAAATTGTTGAAATAAATGAACAGGGAATATGATGTCGAGATTCTAGTAATGTGTGGATAGTATGGGTGGGTAAAATTCCAAACCCAAAGAAGAAAATTTATTGCAAAATTTCAACAATGTTGCTTCAAGAATCCAATCAAGTTCATTGAAACCTAGGGTTTTTAGGAAGGAAGAGTAATAATTTAATTTGATTGGATTATGAATGATATACCTGAAGGATTTTGGGAAACTGCATGGAATATCTATGTTAGGTATATATGTTATAGAAATATATTCTTTGATTTTTAAATATATTTGATACATAATGTATATTTTAAAAATTATTGTAAATATACAAGAGTCCAAGATCAAAGTAAGAATAGATTAATCTTGTGGTTTACATTATTAATATGAATAAAATAGTTACTATATCAATTATTTGAATGTTATGGATTTTTTCAATCTCAAATGAATCCAAGTAAAATATGTGTATATTTATAACATTTCCTATATGGGATAAGAGAATTTCTTTCAATAATAAAGAGTTTTTGTGATCAATTATTAGATTATTAATTTTATACCCATTGTTTATGATTCATGAATTTATATAATCTGTTTTGAGAATAATATGTGGATAAAAATGTTTTATCCAGGATAAAAAAATTATCCAAGTATTTTGAAAAATATGTTGTAATGTTCTACCACCACCCATCAGTAGTATATTTTAATAAAGTGTTAATTTTAAATGAAAAATGTTCAAAACACATATATTACGAAATATAATATGTAGACAATTGTTTATTTGTTAAATATTACTATAAAAAAGAAATAAATATTATTTACTGACAAAAAATGGTTTGTGTATCTTAAAAAGACATTATAAATAGGATATAATGTCAAAGAGGCTAGTGGGAGTATGTTTATACTTAAATAATTTCAAAGATAAAAAATAAACAATTACTCCAATCTATAAGTAGTTACATTATTTAAAAGAAAATTTTTGATGGAATAGGGTTTCAAGGATAATCTTGATGAACATAGAAATATTTTTAAGTAGAAAACATAAGTTAACATCATAAAATTTGATGTTGTGAAGTTAAAAAATTTCAATATGTACAAGAATCTGAACAGTTAAGAATATGATTCATATGTCTCACCATTATTCAAACTTGTTAACTTTTTATATATTTCTCAATAAAGTGTTTAGTGGGTTTGTTTTACCATATGGTCACATGGAGATGTGACATGGATTACATGTGATGTAATGTGTTAACAAAACCCTGAAATTGTACAAACCTTATGGATAATATTAAAGTTTATCATATATGATATGATAAATCAGTACTTGCGTGGGTTTTTCTAAATATTCATAAAGAGTTTAAGAATATTAAAATTTATCATATTAAAGGGAACCTCTATTTTATCATTATTTCATGTTTTCTATAGAAATATATATATAGATATACATTTTATGAAGCAAGATGATAAGTGACCTATCAAAGTATGACTTTGAGTTTATCCCTGAATGGTGTTCTTCATGAAGTATTACAGGTTATGATGAAATTTTAAGTTTATTATGAGTAGGATTCTTGTATAGAGATACAGAATATTCTCCTGAGGTACAATACACAGAATATGATTCTTTATATGAGATGGATAACCCACTAAGTATACCATGTGAAGTGTCATAAAGAAGTATTTGGTATACCAGGGGTGAATGGATCATATTTTAGTCTCCACAAACTAAAGTTGGAAATATACCTAGCATGAGAACCTTTATAATTTGATACCCTACTTACACAAGTCTACATGTTGACTTAGAAAATATAGGGGTGGTTGGGTATGTGGTTGATTTTATGATCAATAGGATCTTAACCAAGATGGTGTTTTTCTTCTCATATGATGAGTATAACATCAGGTCCTTTAATTGAGATAGAATGTGGGAGTGTACTACCTCACCTAGATATTATATATATATATATATCTAGATAAGGGATATGTGATGTGTTAATCAATAAGGGTGAGTGACATGTAACGTATTAATCGATCAATTCATATTACACTTAGAGAGTCAAGAACAAATGAATTGGATATATGGACTTGACATTCTATGTGTTCCATGATCACTCGATGTCATGCATAAAGGGAAAATATGTGAATAAACATTTTTATATGATGAAGATTGTCGTACATAGGTATATAGATATGTGTGGTTGATGAAGATGAATCCAAATCTCTTTATAGCTTTAGTTGCATTGATGTTTTGCAAGAGGATGATATTTTCATATATATATATATATGGATCTAGAGATTTTTATTTGTTTTCAATTCTATAAAGTTTCATGGGGTCACAGTTTTTTGTTGACTGAATGGGTATTGGGTTTGACTTAAATAGATTATCTAAAAGTATTTATAGTTAATCCAAAAGTGTTTTGGTTGGGTATTCATAATGTATTGCAAATGATGTGATACAAGGTGTAGTTAATGATAGCTTTAAAAAAGTGTTTTGTAAGATACCCAAAAGGATTTTTGGATATGGTTTCATTAGGTGTTGTATACAATAATATAAGGTTTAATGGAACAAAGTCTTTTAGGCTTTAGGGAAAGTGGGAGACTAATAAGACTATAATCTAAAGCCTTATATATATATATATATATATTCCATTTTGTATTGCATAAAAATTATGATTTTCATGCACATAATTGTATATTAATTAATTGTACAATTTTCAATTATAAAAAAATATTAATAGTAATTATTTTATGTTTCTCCCACATAAGCTACAACTAAATGAAATTGTTTCATGTTTATCTGTAATGTATGTGAGTAAATGAATATGATGAACTCATAAACTATACATGGTATTTATTCATGTGTTTCAATTCATTAATAAATAATAGGATAATCAGAAAAATGTCCATGATTTCCTATTTAAATACTACTGTGAGATGGTAGTAGTGTGTGAATGCACATTCAGCTAATGACTCTGAGTAACCCAAATCTATCTTTCATCCTTCCCATTTTGATATTGAGGTACTATCATTCCGTGGAGAGAATAAGGATCCAATATAAGTGTTGAATGATTCATATTAACCCATTTATACATCACATAGGTGGGAGGATTTTTCCATATATGTGATCACCATCAAACATTTCTGAAGGAGATAAAGATGTTGTGGTGGCTTCTATGAAGTATTATACTTATATTTCACATTATTTTTCATTTCATTATTTTATTATTCTTTCATATATATTTTGTGGGAGATCCTTATATTTTTTTTCTAATTGATTCTATTGTTTCTAATAATTAGATTTATAAAAAGATATTATCCTTAGGTTTATTTCATGATGAGGGTTGTGGTGAGAGTTTTTTTACTAGGAGGTTGAGGGAGTAGCATACCACCTTTAACCCATTGTCCAGGAAAGAGGTGGAGGTTCTAATAACCATATTTTAAATCCCCATGACATCATAGGGTAGAAATAAATTCCAAGGGATGTACTAAAACAAGGGGGATGTTTTTCCCATAAACAAACAACCCATAAGAGACAGCATTGATGAGACACAATAGGATTCATTAAGGTAACCAAAAAATATCAATATCCCAAAAAAACTCAATAAAATTAGAGTCATAGTAGAAAGAAATCAAATTAGGCAACCACAAATCCAAATACATGTAAGACTTTAGGAATCAAGGTGGTACCACTCTAGAAACTAAAACATGATAAACTTCCATGCTCTATCTCTCATCATCTATGATCGACATGTCACGATGCTAAACAAGAGAAATATGAAATCTTACCCTTACCTATGTCATGAAAAAATGTGTCTATATATGCACAAAGTTTCATATGTATGGGTGAGTATATAAAATCAATAGTCAGCCCACCAGAATTTTCCCACACATGCCACTAGGTCCTAAAAAAATTAACACATTTTATATATACAAGGAGTATTAAAATAGTTATCAAAATAATTTCATTAAAATAAGGGAAGAGGTATAAAAAAATAGTTTATATCAAATCAAAACTTAACAAACTTTACAAGATCAACTAATTCATAAAAAAATAATTTTTATAAACATCATATTCATTCATTCATCTTGGAATACATATTCCATACACACACACACATGTATATATCCAATATGATAGTTCTAATACTCATTAGTGTCAAATAATCTTCTATACAAAGTCTACACTTGGTTTTACACCCATGTTCCCTAATTGGAATAGGAAACCAAGTCTTAATCCAACAAGTACCCTTGTAATCCAGTCATAAACACACACCAACATTTATATGAAAAATTCTCTTTAAAAAATAATTCTTTAAAAAAATTATCTTTTAGGTATTTAAACAAACATTTTGTGTGAATATTTCTAAAACAATGATTTGAAAACCATATAACAAGATCACATCCAACAATAATTGATCAAGGGTTTTCCATTAAAACATAAAAAAAGAGTTCTAAAATCTAAATCCTTCATTTTCTATAAGAATTATAGAGTAGTATAATACACTTATCTCAAACTATTTTCATTATAGAGGACACTAAAAATGATCTACATAGATTTAGGTTCTTTCTTCCTTTCATTCAACAATTCCCATCCAAATCCATAAAAACAAGTCTTAGACCATAGATTTGGGCACAAAAATTCTAATCTAGGGTTCCTACCAAGAGTAAATATACATATCTTTAAAAAGAAGTATAAATATACAATATTTCAGGATTATATTGATCTAATGTTCCAAGATCTATTGAAATTATCTCTGGTTCAAAGCGAATCTCCAAAAACATCTAGATGAATCCTTTCGTTTGAGATCTTAGGAAAATGGAGGAATAATGAGGGTTTCAAGGGATTTTTCTGGTTAAAATACAATTTTAAAATTTAATTAATCATGCCACATGGTTTTACCACAAGTTTTACCAAACCATGGATCAACTGTGTGGGTGCCAATGTCTCAAAACTCTCAGATCATATGGTTTGGTCATAAAGTTTGGAAAATTGTGTGCCAAACATGTAAAATGATTTTATCTCATTCCACATATTTTTCAAGGGAATCATAATGGTTTCTCCTAAACCTGTTCCAACAATGCACATCCTTCTAGACTCTCCAAATATTATAAATAGTTACCAACGTAATCCTCATAGTTTCCCCTAACTTTTTGTTAACCATACGACATATTAGACACTTCTAAAACTTTTTAAAATATCTTAGAA
This sequence comes from Viscum album, assembly GCA_963277665.1. Classification (NCBI taxonomy): domain Eukaryota; kingdom Viridiplantae; phylum Streptophyta; class Magnoliopsida; order Santalales; family Viscaceae; genus Viscum; species Viscum album. The sequence goes on from OY728148.1 coordinate 1,151,739,640, forward strand.
ACTTCTTGAGGCTAATACCAACAAAATATTATCTCAAAAAAACATAAATGAGTGACACATACCTCAAACCATGGGGTGTTACATTCTCCTCCCCTTTAGTATTTCCATTCTTTAAACGATGTAGATTATCATTGTTTTGGAATATCTTCACCCATTGATCCAGCATAATGTCATCACATTCCCATGACTCCTCCTGAACTTGAACATACATCCATAATACCCAAACCAAAAAAATAAATTTCCCATGAATGAGATTCTATAATCTATCAAAAATAACTATCAATTCATAGATAAATGTAGAATATAGTTAAAGATCAACCTGATCCCATCAAATTACAAGATTTGGGTCAGACTAGTACTTATTAAATTGACACGCATGAGACACATTATGAACCAAACTGAACCTTATTGGTAAATCCAATTGATAAACATATCAATAATTTGTTCAAGTGTATCAAAATTTCCAACATTATAAGGACATAAGTTTCCTTGTTTACAAAAACAACAATTCCTCAATAATGGAGATACCTTTAAGAAAACATTGATCCCTACTACAGATAATAACAGGTGGTGAAGGCGATCTGCATAATATTTCTAATGACTATGTTCCATTGTTACTACGTTTCTAATCATTTAAATATTTTCCATCATCTCAAGGGCTAGTCTAGGCCCAATTAGTGATGTACATCCTATCTATACCTGAAAAAGTGGAGAGATACATGGAAAACTATACAATTATTTGAACAGATCCATAAATATTTTCTACTAAAAACTATTTTTATATGAAAACTATAATAAAGGTAAATAATCCTCACATGAGACACCAAAATCCATAACACAATCTCTAAGCATGTATTCCAATATCTGGATCATCTGTTCAAAGTGTCTATCTATTTTAGGATGATATTTTTTTCTCATAGTTAATTGGGTTCCAAGGGCTTTCTATAAGGATTACTAAAATTGAGATTTAAAATTTAGGTATCAGTTAAATATTATTGAAATTAGTACACAATTAAAATTTACTACCTCTTAAATATAAATCTTTTCATATCGTCTATCATATTAGATTCATGGATCAAAATGAAGTGGGGTGACTTTGTGATTCAGTCCAAAATCACCCATATGGAATTATGATTCTGAATCATTCTTGATAAACCCATGAAAAAGTATATAAAAATTTACTCTTATTTTTATACTGGTAAATTAAAGGATCACAATATACCAGTTGGTCTTTGATTTTTTTTTCCTTGACCTACTGATAGGTGATGAATTTTGAAACATATTTAATAACTCGTAATTTCAAACCTGACCATTAAAAATGGGTTCTTAGTGCCTTTATCATCTTTTTGGATTCCTTCATGAATATCCCATTTTGAATGGTGATAGGATGAAATAAAATTTTTATGATAAGATAGAGGAAGTATTATTCGATTTGAAAAAAAATATCAAGCTTTCATCTTCTATGAATTTATCAATTGCATCCCCACCATTGATTTTTGACATCATGGTTAGATAATTAGTGTCTGATCTTTGATAATCATTAACCTACTCAACCAAGTTAGGAACAAGACATTCTAGGAATAATACTGGAACAATATATTTCCCAAAACAATCCAAATTCATATCCATAATCATCATCATTAACTACCACTAATCAAAATCTTTACTAGCCAACAAATTATATTTCTTTTGAATTGGGTAATTATCCACCAAATATCATTTACTTGGTGTATACTCTATGTCAAAGTTGAACATATAAAGATATTTCATATACCAGTTCTTCTTGAATTTCAAATATCTTATTTAAAATATGTTTTCAAACTTTTATGATTGGTAAATACAGTGAAATTTTCACTAAATAGATAATGATGCCAGTTTTTTAAAGCATGGACTACCATAGCTATTTCAAAATCATGTGTCGGATAATTTTATTCATGAACATGTGACAATAATTATATGTGACCTATGGAATGATTAAATTTCATGAGAACATAGCCTAAATGAAATATAGATGCATCATAATATACCACATAACCTTTCCCTGAATCTAGTAAGGTAAGGATAAGTGTCAAAAAGAGTCTTACTTTAAGCACATGAATGGTTTTTTGAAAACCATCACTTCATTATAATGGAATACCTTTTCTCCTAAAATATTTCATCATAGAGGCAAGATGTGAAAATTCACAAACAAAGATACCATAATAACATGATATGATAATAAATATTCGTATCTCAAATACATTATTGGGTGGTTTTTATGAGGTAACTGGTTTCATCTTTTTAGGATCTACTAATACACCTTTATTAGAAATCACTTGGACAAGTAAGTTTAATTCCTATATCCAGAAGTCACACTTAGAGTATTTATCATAAATATGGTTTTTCCATAGGGTGGTCAATACTACCTCTAAGTGTATTTCATGGTCACTATTAGTCTAATAATACACATGTATATCATCAACAGATTCCAAAAAAAAGGATTAAAGCGACATCTGAAAGATATAATTCATCAATTCCATGATAACCTTTAGTTCATTCACGAGACAAAATGGAATAATAAGGTATTCATACTGACCATAATAGATCATAATGTTTTTCTTCATAATATTTTCCTTACTAACCCAAATTTGGGGGTACATTGATATTAAATTAGTTTTAGAGAACCATTTAGCTCCCTTTAATTGATAAAAAATTCATCAATTTGTGGGAGAGGATATAAATTCTTTATCATGGCCTAATTTATATTATTATAATCGATGAAAATTCAAAGAGATATATCTTCCTTCTTCACAAAGAGAACTAGAGAAGCCCAAGGTGACGTACTAGGTCTAATGAAACATTTACATTTCAACACTTCCAATTGGTTCTTTAATTCCCTAAATTCTATTGGTTCCATCATATAAGATGTAAGTGAAATAGTATTGGTCTCTGGTAGTAGAATAATTGAAAATTATGCTTCCCTTTCTAGTGAAAACCCATATAAATTTTATGGTAAAACATCAAGATATTGATCTATGATGGCTAGAAAATATATTTTCTTTATTTTTTTAATAGTTTCCAAAGTTATTATTTCTATTTGATATGATATAGTTTTAACCATTAGTATGAAAGGTCCCTCTCTACTAGAATTTGAATCCCAAACTCCCTTAAATATATGTACCATTCCATTATAGAATATAAAATTTACTTTTTGGTTATGATAATTGATGTGGGATTTGAAATCTATCCACCAATCTATTCCTAGAATTAGATCAAATATTTCCATCATTAGAATGAAAATATCCCATACAAATTGATCCCAAACAATAGTTATAGAACATAATGCACACTTAAAGCCTCTATACTCCAATTTACTAAGATGTGTTTGGATGATCATAACATAAGGCATAATTTCCACATGAAAACCCACAATATTTATGACATGATAATTAATAAAAGAGTGGTATGTGTCTATATCAAAAAAAACAAGCATAAGAGTTGATTTTATATAAATGGTGCCTCAAACTGTCAATGGTATAGATTTATATTCTCTAGTTATTTGATATTCTCTATACTACTTCTTACTAGTCACTCAAGAATACTCTTGGATTCTATGTTTTTTATATCAGTTGTAGTGTTAAGGTGTTCCTAGATTCACCTTGACTCTATGGGTTTTGGGGAAAGAATTATTTTGACGAGATCAACTTAACTAAACATAAGAGTTTAGCAACACACTATAGCTATTTCCAGTAATTTGTCTTTGGTTTCCAATACAATAATGATTAACTTGTCCCATTTAACCACAATTGTGAAACTTTGTGATGGTTCCATAAAATACCTTTTATTTTTTTCTAAATATCAACATTGAAAAAAAGTAGGTATGGTGCTATGACATAGAGGAAAAGAAACTGATCTGGTCGATAGGATCTCTGATGTCATGTTCCCTTGACAATAGGCTTCCCTTTTCCAATTATTTCCAACATTGGAGTTGTAATGCGCCCATCCTAGTCCATCCTCATATGGCCAAGCTAGGTTGGTTTCCTGAACTCAGGTGTGCCTCTATGTATACCAGAGGCTACCAACTAGCAGCGAGTGTGTAAGAACATATTGGGGAGACTATACCATTGAGTACAGTGTAGAAACAATAGAAGAAATATTAATATAGTAAATGAAAATTGATAAAAAAAATATAAATAATCAAAATAAAACCATAGTAGAATAAATTCAAAATATATGAATCCAAATAATAATAGAATTATGTAATGACAGGCTGAGTGTATCAAAATATTAGGCTGAAAATAAAATAAATAAAATACTAAAAAAACTTGATAAAATACTCCAAAACAATAGTCCTAAACATCATTTCAACCCCATATTCAAAATTCAACCCATCCATCAAGAAATCAAAAAATTCAAGGCACTTTTCCCTTTTCTATACCAGCATCTATGAAATCTTCACAGGTACCAAATGGATGCCTAAATAGGGTGGGAGTAAAACTCGGTAAGCCACCACCTATGGTGTCAAAAAATCTAGTATAAGTATATAGTTCATGAAATAAAGAAATACATAGGTTTATTAATTTAATAAATTAATAATAGAAAAGAAATAAATGTGTTGACCCTTGAGTTCTAGGTTAACACCCAGTACCATCCAAACCAAATTTGGTGTGATGCTGGATAACTTTGAGAATATTGCAGAACCATGCCAACCATTATCCATAACCATATCAGGGTATAACCCACATATCATCATTGGAAAACTAGGAATGTCCCCATAATCATTAAAAATGTCCAATTTCAATACCTTTATATAATCATTTTATAATAACTGGCCATAATCCCTTTATATAATCATTTCAGTATAATCGGGTGCAATCCCTTTATATAATCATTTTAGCATAACCTAGTGCAATCCCTTTATATAACCATTTTAGTATAACCGGGTGAAATCCATTTATATAATAATTTCTTCATAATTGAGAAAAATATATTTATATTATCCTTTCAACATCACTAGGCATAATCCCTATATATAATAATTTCAACATCACAAGCATTACAAGACACGCCGCATTAGATAACCATTTCATTATCACATTTCACCCTATTATTCCATTGACACAAACATCAATTATCATAAAAATTATTATAAACCATTTTCTAGTAAAGTGATACATATTTATTCCATTTAACCATTTACCATTTCATGCCAAAAAATCAACTCACTTTCTAGTGAATCAGATAGATAAGCCAAGTTCACATTATCAAATATGTCAAAATAATTTTTTTCCACAAGGGTAGGCTCACCTCTCAGGAGTCTTCAGGTCCAATATCAACTCCAATGGACCTAACTGGATCCATGGGAAGTATAATCATATGAATTTCCATAAAATTAGTGGATTATACATTTAGGAAGGTCACACACATAGTTTTACAAGCTGAACACACTTATTGGACACACTAGATGAATTTAAAACAGACATTAAGGGATTGTTATATACTGCCCACCTCAAAAGTGGAGAAGACAAAAAAAACTATTGACATCCAAGGTAGAGTTTGGTTCCTTATATATTTAAAATCTAATCCCATAACACTAATATCTAGTAGATCTTGCTTCTATTTTGAATAAATGCTCAGTGGTTACACTGAAAGTCTTATATCTCCACAGATCAATCCCTACAAGTAAGGGGTTTAATCTAATTAAAAATAAATTCAAACACCTTCCAAAATCACTATAGATCTTCTAGATATTGAGTGGAATATATTAGAGAAAAAAAGTTTTTAAGGGGTTCAAGGTATTTATAACCATGTTATAAAATAGGAGAACAAAGTGCAGCCTCACAAAACAATACATAAAATATGATGTCGTAGGTAGGACTATGGCTTAGTTTAACGGATCATACCAAAACCTTATCGGTCAAATATAATATGAGGATAATGTCTATGACCATTCTATAGATCCTATAAACTTGGGGGTAAGGACTAGGGGACATCCTAAAACACCAAGCCATAGAAATTAGAAACTTCATATGTGGCTACGGTTTAGCCTAGATCCATGTTGTAGGGGTATCATATTTGGAAGAACTACCCAAATCCCACCCTAATGTCCATAGTACATATAAAGCTTCTCCACATAGTAGCCAATTTAATTCTATAGAGAAACATTCCTCCCTACTGTATCTATTCCCAAAAAGGCAGTATATTTGATTCTCCTGCTCCCAGGACCCAACACTAGATACTGGATCTCCACTTCATAGTGCCACACCTTATGGAATAATCGAAGGCTCAATGGTGGATAATACTTTACTCAAATACCCTTATTCTTTATTCCTTCTAGAACATAGTAGTTTGGAATAAGGCTCGACAACCAAAGTTCGAACCAAAAACAACTAGCTCAAAGAGGTTTACTAAAAAATGAAGAGGGATATACCTAGAAAAATATGTGATATTACAACCACCCCACAATATAATAGCTTTTCCATGATTTTTTCTCCAGAAAATCATGGTTGGTATTGGTAAAAAGGTTTGGAAACTACACCTGAATATCATATTCCCTCTTCCAGGTATCCTCTTATAGAGGACCATGCTACCACTACACTCGCATAGGAGGTATGATCTTCCCCTAGAGATTCTTCTCACTATAGTCCACAACATGTATTAGATTCTCCTAAAATGATGCATCAACATACTTCTTGATTTTATCAATGTCTATCATTTGATAAGGGTTGGGATGATATCTTAAAAACTATGACACATAAAACACATCACGCTTGTTGTTCTAGCACAATGGAAGGAATAAATGGTACGTTATTGGACTGACCCTTTCCACTATCTTAAATGGCCCTAAAAACCAAGGTGTTATCTTCCCTTTATTTAGGATATATTTTTTCTCCATCCTAGGTGAAACCCAAAGTAAAACATGATACCAACCATAAACTCTAGAGTTTATCTCTGATGATCATTTTAGGAATTCTACTAGCTATGTGTGGCCACTAGCCACTTTCTAATTTTCTAAACCTACACAAAATTCTCCAACATGAGACTATGCCCAACAATAAATGAATCACTTACCTCTAACCAAAAAATAGGAGAATGGCCAAGAATTCCATAAAATTATCAAAAGGATTCATTTATATTGATTCCTAAAACCTTTTATTATAAGAAAACTTTATAAGAATAAGCATTGAAATCTTGAACATTGACTTTCAAAATATCATACCAATCTTAATCATCCAATTAGATTGTAAATCAGTATTAGGATGATAGGTTGTATTCAAAATAACCTATGATCCCAAATCCTTTTCAATACCTACCAAAAACTGAAATTTGAAATGATGATCTGGATCTAAAATGATACTCTTTGAAACACAATAAATATAAACTATTTTCTTCATGTAGAGACTACCTAGATCATCAACAATGAAGGTCTACTATATAGGTAATAATTGGGACACCATAGTAAATTGATCCTTAATTTCCCATACTACATCATTATTTTGAGGACTCTAAGGTAATCCTATCTTTATATTCATAGTGACATCATCCCACTTCCATTACAGAGTGGGTAGAGGCTGTAACATCCCAGTAGGCCTCTGATGCTCAGCCTCCACCTACTAATAGGTGAAACATCTCTCTTTGAAGCCAGCTATGTCATTATTTATCCTTGTCTGCCATTATTGCCTATAGAGGTCACAATATATCTTTTCTTGACCCAGATGTGCCAACCATCTAGATTCACAAAACCCCCTCATCATCTCCTCGTGAAATCCCATAGAAACCCATACATGGCCATGGATAAGAAGAAAATTGTCACTATCAAGATACCATTATAATGGTGGATACTAAACATATAAATTTTCCCTCAGAGATAACACCTCCAGAACAGATAACATCTATACCTTGATCCAACCAAGAAGCCTGGGTAAGATAGATGTCAATGTTAGAGCTACTCATCTCTAGGAATATTGAACATCTATATTCATGTTAGAAAATAGTTTTATCATCCACCACTCATCATAAGACTCCTTCACTACCTATATATATGTATTCCATATAAATGAATTAGTAATTATGTTTCCTTTTCCTATCATGTAATACATCTCAAAGTGAAAGGGCTACAGACACTCAAACTACCTCCTCTTCTGAAGGTTCAGGTCTTTCTGAGAAAATATGTACTTGGGGCTCTTAGTGTTCATGTACACCACAAACCTCTCACCACACAAATATTGTATTCATCATCTTAGGGAATGTACCACTCTAGCTGACTCCATATCATGATTAGATTAATTCCACTCTTGTAGTTTCAGATATCTATATATCTAAGAAGCCACTCTATATTCTAACATCAAAACTTCTCTAAGCCCAACTTTGGATGTTTCATAGTACAGGGTATATTTCTTACCTAGAATAAGTAAGGTGAGAATCAATGTTTATTTCAGGTTACTCTTAAGCTTCTATAAATTTGTCTCATAAGGATCTGACCAAAAAAAATTATTTACTTTCTTTTTCATCCTAAACATCACTACTTTGATATGGGGTAATTATTGGATAAAGTGTTGATAATAGTCTTCTAATATGAGAAAACTATGCATCTCAATAGAATTATTAGGAAAATCCCAAGATACCATGTCTACAAAGGTCTCTAGGTCATATACCACTCTATCCTCTAAGATAATATGTCCCCAGAAGTGTACTCTATAAATCCAGAATTCCCATTTTGATAGCTTAGAAAAAAGATGATTCTCTCTTAGTGTACTCAAGATGATGTCAATATTTTGAGCATGATCGTCTATAGGCTGGAAATACACAAAGATTTTATCAAAAAAAACTATCATAAATTGATCCAAAAATGTATGTAATATTTTATTTATCAAGTCCATGAATATCATTGGTAAATTTATTAGACCAAATGGAATCACCATGAACTCATACAATCCATACCTTTTCCTAAAATCAGTTCTGGGAATATCTGATAGTATCACCCTCAACTGATGGTGCCTTGATGTCAAGTTAATCTTGAAGAATATCCTAGAACCTCTCAGCTGATCAAAGATATCATCAATGCATGTAAGGGGTTACTAGTTCGTGACTATCATCTAGTTCAACCACTGATAATCCCCACATAAGCACAAAGTCCCATCTGTTTCTTAGTAAAAATCATGAGAGAATCCCATAGTGATGTACTATGTCATATAAATCTCTTTGATTCCAAATATTCCAACTAAACTTTAAACTTTTGAAGCTCTATTATTTCCATTCTATGATGGGGATAGAAACAATCTTAGCTCTTCACACTAACTCGATCATGAACTTGATCTCCTGCACAGGCGGTAAGCCGAATAACTCTTCTAGAAGGACGTCCTGAAAATGGTTCACAATTGGAGGAAAAGTATCCTGCTACATTTCACTATTATCTAGAACAATTATTTCTATATGAGCTATGATACAATCCAATCTAAATTGAATTGGTACTTCATGACCAGCCTAAGATCCCACTCACCCTAGTGAGTGTAGCTTCCCCCTTTTGGATATAGGAAGGTAACTATCCTCCGATAATAATTGATATAATCCTGGTATAGAACTATCTAATCAATACTAAGGATCAAGTCGAAAACTATTATTCACAGCATAAAATTTTTCCAATGGAAATGAAATCCACAATTTCAAGAGGAAATTGCTTACAACTTTTGATATCCTATGACTGTACTCCTGAAGGTGTTTCGATGGTAATCACATCATCCAATTACTCAAAATTAAAACCAAAACCATTTTTAAATTGAGTATATATAAAGGAATAAAATGATTCCGAATCAAATAAATCATAGGATAGGGTATATGAAACAAGAATCATACCTGTGACAGTAGAAGGTCTTATATCCAGTCTAGTCGAAACAGAAAGAATAGCAAGAAGCTAACTCACCCCTCTTCCTTGGGCACTAGTATGACTCTATTGTGTTATTCCATTTGAATGGTAATACTGCTCCAGTACTAAGGTGACACATCTTCTACCCCATTTTTAACATCTAGTGGAACTCCAACTACCAGTCTACGGAGGGGTAGTTGAGTCCTTCCTAGAATTTGGTTTCTTTCCTTATCCCATACCACTATTGTGCTGCTATAGGGACCTTTAGAACCTCTATATATAATCCAACCTATAACAAGTAAGACACTTTAAATTGGGTCAAGTACACTAAGGGTTCTTGTGAATAGCCTTTCCACACTGATATCACTATACTAAGTTATAATTTTGAGGCAGAAGTTTTCTCCCCTAACTACACTTCCTGCTACTACCCGAAAGTAACTATCATAGTGGTGCTTCCTACTTCCAGAAGAAGATCTCCTAGTTCTCCCTAATGAAAATTATTAGATGAAACTTGGAGACTCTCTCAAGTTTCTTTCCATGAAGATATCCTATTTCATCATGTATGTAAAGATACTTCGGTGAAATATGTTCACTTATGACCTTATCTCATTGTAAATCCCATCTTGAAAACATATTTCTCTGGAAACCTCTATAGTTTCCAAAGATGGAACAAAACACTACAGGTCGGTGAAGTGTTTGGCATAATCCATCACTGAAATTCCCTCCTATGTCAGGTTCATGAACTCATGATCCCTCTCATACCTTGACATCTTTGGATAGAAGTTTCATAGTAACTTCACCTCAAATTCCTTCTAGATTAGCTCCCATAGAAAATAATATTTCTTTACAATTTCCCACCAACACCGGGTTGGTCCTCACAACATGTTAGTATAAAGATTTAACCTTCTATATGCGGGTGTCTTGAGGTACCTAAAGATCATATAGGATAACTCAATACATAAAATATGCTACCTTGGAGCCTCCCTCCCCAGTGAACATAAGAGGATGCTACAACTGGAACTCTCTCATAGACTGAGACATCAAAGGCAAGGTGTGAATAGTCTCCCTCTCACTTGATCTCATGACTCTCAGGAATATGTCATGGAGATGACCATCTATTTGATTCTCTGGATCTGGAGGAAGTTCCAACTCTACTGTGTTATGAGTGTATTGATGCTTAATTCAAAGATGATGAGGAGGGATTTTTTACAAGGTTCCACACACTCCTTAGAGCATAGGTTTCACAACAAGGCCGCCCTAAATAGATTAAAATAATAGAGAACCACTGGATCAAGTTTTCTCTACACTTGGTTTATTAGGTGAATTGGTATAATCCTAATTATTTCTTTCATTTATTTTATCAGTTATATCAAGTGATTTCCTTTCATAGTTTATGGATAGATATATCACATACAATATATATATCCCTAACATGAACAATGCATGTCAATATATATCACTACGTGCCTACCATCATGAAGGCATACTCATCTCAGGTCATTTTGGTTCAAAAGTAAAATCTCAATAAATAATAACATCACATAATAAATGAATCATCTGAGGTAAAGTAATATTAAAAATATAACAAGTGAAAAGCATGAACAACAATCACATCCCTCGGAACTCAATTTTTCACCTGCACATGGGTTAGCTACTCCCATACATGAACTCATTAATAAGCCTCAACACATCCTAGTATCCTTTCTACCTTTCCCAAATAGTAAATCAATAGAAAAGAAACCTACGAATCTAATACCACTTTGAAACATCCACAGTTCGATGCTTCTTTACATGACTATTCTGGGTTGGTTATGTGAAATCGGGTGTAACTCCTTGTATTATAGAGGATGCCAACTAGTAGTGATGGTGTAAGGAAAGAAGTGGAGAGATTATATCCTCAGGTACAGTATAGAAAAAATATTGAAAATAATAACATAATAGCATAAAATAGTTGAAATAAAATAAATAATTAATATACAACCATAGTATAATAAAGGATAAATAAATGAATCCAAATAATAATATAATCATATAATTATAGGATGAGTGTATCTAAATTTCAGGGCTAAATATCATATAAACAAAAAAATAAACAAACTCAATAAAAGACTCTAAAACCATGGTCTTGAACACCATGTTGGTCTCATCTCCAAGATCCAACCCGCCCATCAAGATATAAACTAACGAAGGTCCCATTAACCTTATCCATACATTTATCTATGAAATATTCATAAGTACCAAACAATATCCCAAATAGGGTGTGAGTACAAATCATTAGGCCACCACCAATAGTTTAATAAAATCTTGTCTGATTATATAGTGCATGAAATAAATCAATAGCATGGGTATTAATTTAATAAATTAATATTGAAAAAGAAATAAGCTTTTTGATCCTTGAGTTGCAGGTTAGCACACAGGGTTGGCTAAACCTACTTTGGCGTGATGACGGATATCTATGATCATGTCGTGGTACCATGCCAATCATATCCAAAACCCTCTGAGGGAATAACACACATATAAACATAGGAGAAATAGGAAGATACCTATAAGCATTAGAGCATGTCTCAGTGCAAGACCTTTGCATATGCATTTTAACATAATTGGGTGAAAGCCTTTTTATAATCATTTCAGGATAAATGGGAGAAATCCCTTTATATAATAATTTCAGTATAATCTAGTTCAATACATTTATATAAGCATTTTAGCATAACAATGTGAAACCATGTTATATAATAACTTCATAATAAACAAGAATAATCCCTTTATATAATTATTTTAGCATCATCGAGTTCAATCCATTTATATAAGCATTTCTGCACAACAAAACATGTCAACAAATGCCTATTAGTTAACAAATTCATTATCACATTTAAACCTCTTATTCCATTGATCCAAACATCAATTATCATACAAATTATTATAAACCCCTTTTAGGTAATATGGTATATATTTAAGCTAATTTCTTATTTACTATGTCATTCCAAACTCAATTAACTTTCCAATGACTCACATAGTTAAGTCAAGTTTTCAATATAAATCTAGAAAAATAATTTTTTCTGATAGGGGTGGGCTCACGTATCAGTGTCTGTAAGTCCAATATCAACACCATTGGACCCAACGGGATCCATGGTAAGTCTAAACATATGAATTCTCATCAAATAATTGAATTATCCATTTAGGTAGGTCACACACACAGCATTCTAGAAAGATCCCACTTATTACACAAACTGGAAAATTTTAAAATATATATTAAGGGATTATTCTAGACCACCCACCTCAAAATAAGAAAAGATACAGAAAAAAATCTCAATGTCCAAGGTTGTTTTTGGTTCATTCTCTTTTAAAACTATAGGCTTAGAAAACTATGATCTAATGGATCTATCTTATAGTTTTAAGAGAACTCTCAGTGGTTGTATTTGAAAGGGTTGGATCTCCGTAGATTGATCCCTAGAAGGGGCGTGTTGAATTTGATTGAAATTAGATTAAAATCCTTTGAAAAAAACATTGGGGAACCTAGGGATCAAGTGGAAGATATATGAGAAAAAAAGGTTAATAGGGGTTTGGGGTATTTTTATACAACCTACAAAATTTGATACCATAGCATAGCCTTATAGACCATTCTACATGATAGGATAACATGGGTAGGACTATTGTGTAGTACAAGGGACCACACCACAGCCTTCTTGATCAAACCATGTCTAAAGATCATAGCTAGGACCATGCCTCATATCCTATAAACTCGGGGGAAATATTGTGGCATATCCTAAACCACCACATCACAAAACTTAGAAACTCTTGATGTAGGATCTGGAGTAACATTACTCCATGCCACTAGGGCACTAGATTTAGCTGAACTGACCAAGTCCCGCCCCATGGTCCTTTCATTTTATCCATTATCCTAATGCCACAATCACTTGATTTCTAGATCGCATACTTCCTCCATGACATAGCTATGCCCAAAAATTAATTAACTCAACACACCTTATAGTGTAGCTAAAGGTTCCAAAAGGAAAAATACTTTTCTCAACTCTCCTTCTTCCCACTTACTCCTAGAAAAAACATGTCTACACTAAGAATTAAAACAAAGGTTCAAATAAAAAACAACCATCTAAAATAGGTTTACAAAATATTAAAGAGGTTCATACTTGAAAAAATATAGGATCTTACAGGAGTTCTAACTTGTACATTTATTGGTAAAAGTGTCCCCCACCATAGGTTCCCTTGATCTCTTTTTCCACCAAATTTTATCTATTAATCATATCATTATAATCATCAATATAGAATAAGACTACTTTAAACATAATTTTTGGTTTAATCCCTACTCCAAAGATACACGCTTTTAGGTTATCGATATTGGATGCCTCTATATAAAATTAATCTATATTCATAGATTTAGTTGTATACTCTATGATAGATATATTTTATTTATTTATAGTAAATAAATATTTCATATTTAGGATCTTGAAGGTATGTGGGTAGAATTATTTATTAAAAAATCCTTGAACCCTTTCCAAGTATGTTACTAGTCTTGTTTAGTTTGAACAAGTATATCCCAACATTTTCTTGAAAGCTATTTGAACATGTATAGCACTAAGTTTATATTGATATTGATAAAGGTTCCTATAAAATCAAATATTATTTTAATTCAACCAATCCATACCTTCGCATTTTCAGTCTTTAATCCCCATCATAATATTAGTGGATTCTGATTTTGAAATTACAAAGATGGGTTTTTATGGTGTGGATGTTGAATCTAATTTACCACTACTAGAAAAGGGGGCATTGGAGCCCCCCAGACTCGGGCGACCGCCATTGGCGGTCGCTATAGGTCAGCATTAGCGACCGCCAATGGCGGTCGCTAAGCTGAATAAAAAATTTCGGGGGGTTTCTGCGCCCCCCCCCCCCCCCCCCCGCGCACTCTCCTCTCCCTCGATCCCTCGCCCTAACCCTCCCTCGCCGCCCTCCCTCGCGCCGCCCTCCCCTCCCCCGCCGCCCGGCCTCCCCCGCCGCCCGGCCTCCCCCGCCGCCCGGCCTCCCCCGCCGCCCGCCCTCCCCCGCCGCCCGGCCTCCCCCGCCGCCCGCCCTCCCCCGCCGCCCGCCCTCCCCCGCCGCCCGCCCTCCCCGGCCGCCTGGCCTCCCCCGCCGCCTGCCATCCGCCCTCCGGCCGCCGCCCTCCGCCCTCGGGCCTCCGGCCGCCGCCCTCGGGCCTCCGGCCGCCGCCCTCCGGCCTCTCGGCCCTCCCCCCCCACCCCGGACGGCACCCGCACCCCGGACAGCCCCCGGCGCGCACTCCGGACCGCCCCCCGCACCCCGGACGCCTCCCCGCACCGCGGACAGCACCCCCCCGCGCACTCCGGACCGCCCCCCGCACCCCGGACGCCTCCCCGCACCCCGGACAGCACCCCCCCGCGCACTCCGGACCGCCCCCCCGCACCCCGGACGCCTCCCCGCACCCCGGACAGCACCCCCCCGCGCACTCCGGACCGCCCCCCGCACCCCGGACGCCTCCCCGCACCCCGGACAGCCCCCCCTGCACTCGGACACCCCCCTCCGAACCCGGACAGCCCCCCCGCACCCCGGACAGCCCCCCCCCCCCCCCCCGCACTCGGACACCCCCCCTCCGAACCCGGACAGCCCCCCCGCACCCCGGACAGGCCCCCCGCACCCCGGACACCCCACCCCGCACCCCCGACAGCCCCCCTGCACCCCAGACAGCCCCCCCTCCCCCGCACCCCGGACACCCCCGCACCCCGAACACCCCTGCCCGCACCCCTGACAGGCCCCCGACACCCCAGACACCCCTCCCCGCACCTCGTAAGGCCCCCTCCGACCCCGGACACCCCCCCCCCCCCCTCGCTGCGCGTCCCCCGTCCCCTCACCGCCTCCTCTCCTCCAGCTCCCCGCCGCCGCCGCCGCCCGTCCCCTCCCTTGCCGCACCGCCTTTGGCTCCGGCTCCCCTTCGCTGCCTCCTCTCCCTCGCAGCACAGCCTTCGGCTCCCCTCCCTTTCAGGTTTGTAGCTCAATCAGGTAACATGAGCTTTCAGTTACATTATTATTTTATCAATGGTTCATAAAATGGTTAATATTTATTTTGAATATAGTTGATTTGAAAAATGTAAATTTAATAAGTATTGTGTAAATGTTTGTTATACAGATATTATTATGGATAAGAGTTGGATTGATCTTCCAAATCGAACGTCTAGAGAATATTTCAATGGCATTATGCAGTTTATTGAGTTCACGAGAGGATTTGAAAGTGACTATATTAGTTGTCCATGTAGAAAATGTGCTAACAGATATCAATTCACACGAGATACTGTGAGGGAGCACCTTTTCTTTAATGGATTTCTGAAAAATTATAAGAGTTGGACTCGTCATGGAGAAGAATATGTTCGTTGTCAAAATACAGATGCAGCTCAGATGGATGTTGATGCAAGGATGACTGATCCAATGCATGAAATGCTTACTGAAATGGTACGTGGGTTTGATCCTGAAGGCATTGACATCCAGAATCTTGAGACCGGTGAGATAAATCTTCGCTCTGGTGCAGATCGTGATTCGAGGAGGTTTTATGAAGTACTTGATGATGCGAAAACAGAATTATATCCTGGATGTACTTCTTACAATAAACTGTCGTTTATCGTGGAGTTGTTGCATTTGAAGACTTTGAATAATTGGTCAGACACATCATTCGACATGCTTTTGGTTTTATTGAAAAAAGTTCTTCCTGTCGACGCTAAGATTCCTGAGTCGTATTACTATGCTCGTAAGTTGACAGAGAACTTAGGTTTTACATATGAGACTATAGATGCATGTGCAAACAACTGTATGTTGTTTAGAAATGAAACTGCTCATTTGGATATTTGTACGGTTTGTGGCGCTTCCAGGTGGAAAGAGAACAGGGGAAATAAGACTCATCAAAGTCAGATTGCGATACAGGGGAAACCGATTGCCGTAAAGCAAATGCGTTACTTTCCCCTTAAACCGAGGTTGAAAAGATTTTTTATGTCATCTAAAGTTTCTAATTTAATGAGATGGCATGCAGAAAGAGTTCATGAAAGTGACATGTTAACCCACCCGGCAGACTCTCATGCATGGAAGGATTTTGATAAGAGACATCCCGACTTTGCTAAAGATGTTCGTAATGTCCGATTGGGATTGGCAGCAGATGGTTTCAATCCATTCAAGTCTATGGTTGGTGCAACTCATAGCACATGGCCCGTGGTGTTGGTTCCATATAATCTTCCTCCGTGGCTTTGTATGAAGCAACAATTTATATTACTTTCCACTCTTATTGATGGACCTAAAAGTCCGGGGGATAAGATTGATGTTTACCTTCAGCCATTGATTGATGAGTTGAATGAATTTTGGGGCGATGGTGTGATGACTTATGACTGCGAAACGAATGAAATGTTCAAACTGCATGCAGCTTTATTGTGGACAATCAATGACTTCCCAGCTTATGCAAATTTATCAGGCTGGAGTACGAAAGGGGAATTTGCTTGCCCTTGTTGCAATAAAAGTAAAAAATCTGTATGGCTTAAACATTCCAAAAAATGGGCGTACATGGGTCACAGGCATTTTCTCCCTCCCCAGCACAGGTTCAGAAAGGACAGAGTGGCATTTGATGGTTCTAGAGAGTTCAGCCCAGCACCAAAGATCATGACAGGAGTCGAAATGTTATCGCAGATTGAGGAAGAAAACATTCGCACGGTATATGAAATTCAGGATTTGGTGGCTCCTCCAGTACGTAATATTCGTGCTGCGGGTAGGCAGCGCAGTCACAATTGGAAAAAGAAAAGTATTTTTTATAGTCTTCCGTATTGGAAAACTAACATGTTGAGGCATAATTTGGATGTCATGCACATTGAAAAAAATGTTTGTGATAACATATTGTGGACCATTTTAGGTGTCAGTGGAAAGTCAAAGGACCATGTTAATGCACGCCGTGATTTGGAAGAAATGGGTTTAAGGAAACAGTTGCATTTACAGTTAGCTGAGGGAAACAAGGCATATATGCCTGCTGCACAGTATTCGATGACTACAGAGGAGAAAAAGACATTTCTTTCCATTTTGAAGATGGTCAAGGTGCCTGATGGTTACTCTTCTAATATTTCAAAGTGTGTGAATCTGACGAGCAAGACATTGCAAGGGTTGAAAAGTCATGACAATCACATATTACTTCAGCAGTTGATTCCAATCGCAATTTGTGATTGTTTATCCCCCAATGTTGTTCAGCCCTTGATTGAGATGAGTAATTTTTTTAGACAGCTTTGTTTAAGAAATCAACGAATGAGTGATTTAAAAAGTTTGCAGGACCGAATTGTACTTACGCTTTGTCACTTTGAGAAACTTTTCCCCCCCTCATTTTTCGATGTTATGGTCCACTTGACAGTGCACCTAACTGATGAAGTAATGGCTGCTGGTCCAGTGCAATTCAGGTGGATGTATCCTATTGAACGGTATTTGAGTACATTGAAAAGATTTGTACGCAACAGAGCTCGTCCAGAGGCATCAATAGCCAATGGTTATTTGATGGATGAGTGTACTACCTTTTGTGCAGAATATCTTACGGATGTTGAAACAAAATTAGATAAGCCCTCTCGGATTCATGATGGTCCAGTTGGAGAAGGAACCACATTTGATATGGACAACATCGAGTGGATACAAGCACATCGATATATCTTGTTCAATACTCCATCAGTTGCACCATTAATGCAGTAAGTATCTTATCAATGTGCTTGTATAACTTTTACATGTTTTCTTTGCATAAGTTGATCTTTTAAACATCGCGTAATCATTTGCAGGAAACACATTAATGAGATAAAAGAAGAGATGCATCGTGCGACTGAGTTGCAAATTCAACAATCTCATTATGCGACATTTCATGATTGGTTCAAGGATTATGTATGTATAAATTGATTTTCATTATGAGTGAAGTATTAAACTAATTCTTTCTGCATATATCAGTATTGATTTTTATAAATTATGTAGGTTCGTAAGCTGAGGGAGTTAGGGGACCCCACGCTACCTGAAGTATTTATCCAACTGGCTGAGGGTCCATCTATAACGGCTCGTCGTTATAAAGCTATTGATGCTAATGGTTTTCGATTTCGCATTAAAGATGTTGACGACAAACGAGCAACACAAAACAGTGGCATCGGTTGTCCCTTTGTCGATTCTGGTTATTACTATGGTCAATTGATAGACATCATTGAAGTTGTATATACACACGGTTTGAAGTACATATTGTTAAAGTGTAATTGGGTTGATCCAGTGCGTGGATGTAAAGTCGATCAATATCAGTTTTCATTGGTGAATTTTAACTATATGTTATACAGAAATAATGAACGAGTTGAGAATGAACCTTTCATTTTGACATCACAAGCGGAACAAGTATTCTTCGTTACTTTGCCTTCGGATCCAAGTTGGCAAGTTGTTGTCAAAATGTCTCGGCGAGGAGTGTTTTTATTTGAAGAAGATGAACCCGAGACTGTTCCGTTTGTTTACCAACAACTTGATCAACATACCGTAGTTCAACGTGAAGAAGATATTTATTGGGTCAGAGCGGCTGTTGAAGGAGAAACGGTCGATTTGCATGCTTAATGAAAGGTATAATTGTTTTCCCGCTATTCAGTAGAATGTCCTAGGATATCATAAATTATCTAATCATTTTATAAATCCTTATAAGTTTTAATCCTCACTTTTGTAAGTTAATTCAGTCATAAATATTTAGGTTGATTAACTTTCTGATTTTTTAAAATTCATTCACAACTAATTATTCAATCCATTTTTTGTTTGATTAACAGTTGTACAAGTTTGATTTATTAAGAACAATCCAATTTATCTTTTAAACACTTTGGACTCATTACTGATATTTTGTATGACTGCAGACATGTCAGGGGAAGAGGCAGAAAATCCACATCATCCATCTGAGGCATCTACGTCTCAGGGTCGAGGTATGTTTGAATGTCATTGTCTATATTTTTTATGTAATTGACATATATATATATATATAACATTTGTCAATTTATATATAAAATTGTTTTCAACAGGATCAGACTCGGCTGCTTCTTCCTCTCGCAGGAGAGGCCCTGGTCGTGGCATATTATCATGGAATTCCGACACGACGACAGATGTTTCATTTGATGAGGTATTTCATCCCGTGGGACCGAATGCCCCGGCATTTATTCGTCAGCTGGGTCATATCATACGTGACCCACATCGATTTCCATTGACCACGCGTGATTGGGCTTCTATCCCTCAGGACACATTAGATCGTCTATGGAGGGAGGTTCAGGTAAGAAAATAATTTTACTTTATTTTCTATTTATAAATAATACTAATATGTTTGATTATTTTCATTATAGCAAAATTTGAAAGTATGCCCTGAAGAGTTTCGGCCGGTGTGTATGAGCAAATGCCGTAAGCTGTGGAAAGATTATAAAGGCAAAGTGAAGAGGGACCACTGGATACCAAATGTGGGTGCCCTTGACATTTTGGAAAAGGTCCCGAGAGGTGTCCTCCCAGCTCAGTGGCGTGACTTGGTTGCATATTGGTCTACTGAGGGTGTTGCGGTTAGTATATTAATTATTTTTCTGTATATATATTTTCAAGAATATGTGATTTGTTTGAAATTTGAATGAATTGAATGTAGGAGGTGTCAACACGCCATTCGGAGAATCGAGCGTTGTAGGGACCAGCTCACAGGCTCGGGACTCGTCACGTGTCTCAGATCCGACATGAGGTATATATTATTCATTTTTTAATTTATTAATTAATATGGTTTTGTGTTTATATTCTTTTAATATACAGTTGCGAGGGCAAGGTGCAGCAACTGATAAAATGTCGGTGTGGATAAGGACTCGTGATCGCAATGATCCAGAGGTTGCAGCATTGATAGTAAGTGTCTGTACTTACCAATAATTACATAAATCTATATATTAACATATATATATTTAAATATTTCACAGGATCAATTTGAAGCTGAGTTAGAACAGCTGCCAGAGGACCAGCGACAGCTTCCCATGCGACGGGATGAGATCTTTCATCGCATTATTGGTCGGGACGGGCATGGCTATAGTTTGACCTATGGAGCAGGGATTCCTCGTTCTGTAGTGTCACGCGCTGCGGTTGTCGGTCCTGCTGTTGCTCATATGACACAGCAGATGTCAGATTTTGAGGCACGGCTGCGCGCTTCCGAGGAGACAAATGCGCAATTGACAGCTGAGGTTAGAGCACTGCGGGAATATGTGCGTCGAGCTGATGGTACAGGGGATCATACGACGCAGGTATATACTGTATTTATTTATTTAATTTAAATTATTTTTGTTATTAAAATATTTATAATGTTTATTTGTTGTAGGCACCTGGCCCACCAGAAGGAGGTAGCAGTGATGGCAACACGTGACGCACCATATATTCACGAGATATGTTTTTTGTTTTTACTGGTAGGGTTGACATTGATGTACTGTATTTATTCATTTAAGTAATGCATTATTACCATCCATGGTGGTCTTTTAAATATTTTATAGATTATGTATTATTAATATATTTTTTATAAATTTCTGTATGGTATCGATAAAAGAAATATGTATTAATTAGATATTATCACTTTTATTTTTCACTTTTGTAATCAATGGGATGGCCTTTGCACCCCCGGAGAACCCCCCGCACCCCCGTACACCCCCCCGCCACCCCCGTACAGCCCCCCGCCACCCCCGTACAGCCCCCCGCCACCCCCGTACAGCCCCCCGCCACCCCCGTACAGCCCCCCGCCACCCCCGTACAGCCCCCCGCCACCCCCGTACAGCCCCCCGCCACCCCCGTACAGCCCCCCGCACCCCCGTACAGCCCCCCGCCACCCCCGTACAGCCCCCCGCCACCCCCGTACAGCCCCCCGCCACCCCCGTACAGCCCCCCGCCACCCCCGTACAGCCCCCCGCCACCCCCGTACAGCCCCCCGCCACCCCCGTACAGCCCCCCGCCACCCCCGTACAGCCCCCCGCACCCCCGTACAGCCCCCCGCCACCCCCGTACAGCCCCCCGCCACCCCCGTACAGCCCCCCGCCACCCCCGTACAGCCCCCCGCACCCCCGTACAGCCCCCCGCACCCCCGTACAGCCCCCCGCCACCCCCGTACAGCCCCCCGCCACCCCCGTACAGCCCCCCGCCACCCCCGTACAGCCCCCTGCCACCCCCGTACAGCCCCCCGCCACCCCCGTACAGCCCCCCGCACCCCCGTACAGCCCCCCGCACCCCCGTACAGCCCCCCGCCACCCCCGTACAGCCCCCCGCCACCCCCGTACAGCCCCCCGCCACCCCCGTACAGCCCCCCGCACCCCCGTACAGCCCCCCGCCACCCCCGTACAGCCCCCCCGCACCCCCCGTACAGCCCCCCGCACCCCCGTACAGCCCCCCGCCACCCCCGTACAGCCCCCCGCCACCCCCGTACAGCCCCCCGCCACCCCCGTACAGCCCCCCGCACCCCCGTACAGCCCCCCGCCACCCCCGTACAGCCCCCCGCCACCCCCGTACAGCCCCCCGCACCCCCGTACAGCCCCCCGCCACCCCCGTACAGCCCCCCGCCACCCCCGTACAGCCCCCCGCCACCCCCGTACAGCCCCCCGCCACCCCCGTACAGCCCCCCGCCACCCCCGTACAGCCCCCCCGCCACCCCCGTACAGCCCCCCGCCACCCCCGTACAGACGGCACCTCATTCGGAGGTGCCGTGTGACCGCGGCGGCCGGAAACGCGTTTCCGGCGCCTTTAAACACCAAAACGGCGTGCGGCGGTCCGATTCGGAGCAAACGTGCTCCGAACGACCTGAAACCGCACGGGAACATCCGGGGCGTGAATTGTGAAATGGTCGGCCAGACGGCACCTCATTCGGAGGTGCCGTGTGACCGTGGCGGCCGGAAACGCGTTTCCGGCGCCATTAAACACCAAAACGGCGTGCGGCGGTCCGATTCGGAGCAAACGTGTTCCGAACGACCTGAAACCGCACGGGAACGATAGAAATATTATTCCTGAGATGCAGGAGGAGGCCGCACGTCCATCGGACGTGCGGTTCGCGCGGCACGTCCGATTGTGCCGTTTTCAGCAGCGCGGCGCGCGCTGAAATGGCGCGTTGGGGGGTCAAAACCACCCGAACGACCTCCGAATGCCACGAAACCGTACGACAACATCCGGGGCGTGAATTGTGAAATGGTCGGCCAGACGGCACCTCATTCGGAGGTGCCGTGTGACCGCGGCGGCCGGAAACGCGTTTCCGGCGCCATTAAACACCAAAACGGCGTGCGGCGGTCCCGTTCGGAGCAAACGTGCTCCGAACGACCTGAAACCGCACGGGAACGATAGAAATGTTATTCCTGAGATGCAGGAGGAGGCCGCACGTCCATCGGACGTGCGGTTCGCGCGGCACGTCCGATTGTGCCGTTTTCAGCAGCGCGGCGCGCGCTGAAATGGCGCGTTGGGGGGTCAAAACCACCCGAACGACCTCCGAATGCCACGAAACCGTACGACAACATCCGGGGCGTGAATTGTGAAATGGTCGGCCAGACGGAACCTCATTCGGAGGTGCCGTGTGACCGCGGCGGCCGGAAACGCGTTTCCGGCGCCATTAAACACCAAAACGGCGTGCGGCGGTCCGATTCGGAGCAAACGTGCTCCGAACGACCTGAAACCGCACGGGAACGATAGAAATATTATTCCTGAGATGCAGGAGGAGGCCGCACGTCCATCGGACGTGCGGTTCGCGCGGCACGTCCGATTGTGCCGTTTTCAGCAGCGCGGCGCGCGCTGAAATGGCGCGTTGGGGGGTCAAAACCACCCGAACGACCTCCGAATGCCACGAAACCGTACGACAACATCCGGTGCGTGAATTGTGAAATGGTCGGCCAGACGGCACCTCATTCGGAGGTGCCGTGTGACCGTGGCGGCCGGAAACGCGTTTCCGGCGCCATTAAACACCAAAACGGCGTTCGGCGGTCCGATTCGGAGCAAACGTGTTCCGAACGACCTGAAACCGCACGGGAACGATAGAAATATTATTCCTGAGATGCAGGAGGAGGCCGCACGTCCATCGGACGTGCGGTTCGCGCGGCACGTCCGATTGTGCCGTTTTCAGCAGCGCGGCGCGCGCTGAAATGGCGCGTTGGGGGGTCAAAACCACCCGAACGACCTCCGAATGCCACGAAACCGTACGACAACATCCGGGGCGTGAATTGTGAAATGGTCGGCCAGACGGCACCTCATTCGGAGGTGCCGTGTGACCGCGGCGGCCGGAAACGCGTTTCCGGCGCCATTAAACACCAAAACGGCGTGCGGCGGTCCGATTCGGAGCAAACGTGCTCCAAACGACCTGAAACCGCACGGGAACGATAGAAATATTATTCCTGAGATGCAGGAGGAGGCCGCACGTCCATCGGACGTGCGGTTCGCGCGGCACGTCCGATTGTGCCGTTTTCAGCAGCGCGGCGCGCGCTGAAATGGCGCGTTGGGGGGTCAAAACCACCCGAACGACCTCCGAATGCCACGAAACCGTACGACAACATCCGGTGCGTGAATTGTGAAATGGTCGGCCAGACGGCACCTCATTCGGAGGTGCCGTGTGACCGCGGCGGCCGGAAACGCGTTTCCGGCGCCATTAAACACCAAAACGGCGTGCGGCGGTCCCGTTCGGAGCAAACGTGCTCCGAACGACCTGAAACCGCACGGGAACGATAGAAATATTATTCCTGAGATGCAGGAGGAGGCCGCACGTCCATCGGACGTGCGGTTCGCGCGGCACGTCCGATTGTGCCGTTTTCAGCAGCGCGGCGCGCGCTGAAATGGCGCGTTGGGGGGTCAAAACCACCCGAACGACCTCCGAACGACCTGAAACCGCACGACAACATCCGGTGCGTGAATTGTGAAATGGTCGGCCAGACGGCACCTCATTCGGAGGTGCCGTGTGACCGCGGCGGCCGGAAACGCGTTTCCGGCGCCATTAAACACCAAAACGGCGTGCGGCGGTCCGATTCGGAGCAAACGTGCTCCGAACGACCTGAAACCGCACGGGAACGATAGAAATATTATTCCTGAGATGCAGGAGGAGGCCGCACGTCCATCGGACGTGCGGTTCGCGCGGCACGTCCGATTGTGCCGTTTTCAGCAGCGCGGCGCGCGCTGAAATGGCGCGTTGGGGGGTCAAAACCACCCGAACGACCTCCGAATGCCACGAAACCGTACGACAACATCCGGTGCGTGAATTGTGAAATGGTCGGCCAGACGGCACCTCATTCGGAGGTGCCGTGTGACCGCGGCGGCCGGAAACGCGTTTCCGGCGCCATTAAACACCAAAACGGCGTGCGGCGGTCCGATTCGGAGCAAACGTGCTCCGAACGACCTGAAACCGCACGGGAACGATAGAAATATTATTCCTGAGATGCAGGAGGAGGCCGCACGTCCATCGGACGTGCGGTTCACGCGGCACGTCCGATTGTGCCGTTTTCAGCAGCGCGGCGCGCGCTGAAATGGGGCGTTGGGGGGTCAAAACCACCCGAACGACCTCCGAATGCCACGAAACCGTACGACAACATCCGGGGCGTGAATTGTGAAATGGTCGGCCAGACGGCACCTCATTCGGAGGTGCCGTGTGACCGCGGCGGCCGGAAACGTGTTTCCGGCGCCATTAAACACCAAAACGGCGTGCGGCGGTCCGATTCGGAGCAAACGTGCTCCGAACGACCTGAAACCGCACGGGAACGATAGAAATATTATTCCTGAGATGCAGGAGGAGGCCGCACGTCCATCGGACGTGCGGTTCGCGCGGCACGTCCGATTGTGCCGTTTTCAGCAGCGCGGCGCGCGCTGAAATGGCACGTTGGGGGGTCAAAACCACCCGAACGACCTCCGAATGCCACGAAACCGTACGACAACATCCGGGGCGTGAATTGTGAAATGGTCGGCCAGACGGCACCTCATTCGGAGGTGCCGTGTGACCGTGTCGGCCGGAAACGCGTTTCCGGCGCCATTAAACACCAAAACGGCGTGCGGCGGTCCGATTCGGAGCAAACGTGTTCCGAACGACCTGAAACCGCACGGGAACGATAGAAATATTATTCCTGAGATGCAGGAGGAGGCCGCACGTCCATCGGACGTGCGGTTCGCGCGGCACGTCCGATTGTGCCGTTTTCAGCAGCGCGGCGCGCGCTGAAATGGCGCGTTGGGGGGTCAAAACCACCCGAACGACCTCCGAAGGCCACGAAACCGTACGACAACATCCGGGGCGTGAATTGTGAAATGATCGGCCAGAAGGCACCTCATTCGGAGGTGCCGTGTGACCGCGGCGGCCGGAAACGCGTTTCCGGCGCCATTAAACACCAAAACGGCGTGCGGCGGTCCGATTCGGAGCAAACGTGCTCCGAACGACCTGGAACCGCACGGGAACGATAGAAATATTATTCCTGAGATGCAGGAGGAGGCCGCACGTCCATCGGACGTGCGGTTCGCGCGGCACGTCCGATTGTGCCGTTTTCAGCAGCGCGGCGCGCGCTGAAATGGCGCGTTGGGGGGTCAAAACCACCCGAACGACCTCCGAATGCCACGAAACCGTACGACAACATCCGGTGCGTGAATTGTGAAATGGTCGGCCAGACGGCACCTCATTCGGAGGTGCCGTGTGACCGCGGCGGCCGGAAACGCGTTTCCGGCGCCATTAAACACCAAAACGGCGTGCGGCGGTCCCGTTCGGAGCAAACGTGCTCCGAACGACCTGAAACCGCACGGGAACGATAGAAATATTATTCCTGAGATGCAGGAGGAGGCCGCACGTCCATCGGACGTGCGGTTCGCGCGGCACGTCCGATTGTGCCGTTTTCAGCAGCGCGGCGCGCGCTGAAATGGCGCGTTGGGGGGTCAAAACCACCCGAACGACCTCCGAACGACCTGAAACCGCACGACAACATCCGGTGCGTGAATTGTGAAATGGTCGGCCAGACGGCACCTCATTCGGAGGTGCCGTGTGACCGCGGCGGCCGGAAACGCGTTTCCGGCGCCATTAAACACCAAAACGGCGTGCGGCGGTCCGATTCGGAGCAAACGTGCTCCGAACGACCTGAAACCGCACGGGAACGATAGAAATATTATTCCTGAGATGCAGGAGGAGGCCGCACGTCCATCGGACGTGCGGTTCGCGCGGCACGTCCGATTGTGCCGTTTTCAGCAGCGCGGCGCGCGCTGAAATGGCGCGTTGGGGGGTCAAAACCACCCGAACGACCTCCGAATGCCACGAAACCGTACGACAACATCCGGTGCGTGAATTGTGAAATGGTCGGCCAGACGGCACCTCATTCGGAGGTGCCGTGTGACCGCGGCGGCCGGAAACGCGTTTCCGGCGCCATTAAACACCAAAACGGCGTGCGGCGGTCCGATTCGGAGCAAACGTGCTCCGAACGACCTGAAACCGCACGGGAACGATAGAAATATTATTCCTGAGATGCAGGAGGAGGCCGCACGTCCATCGGACGTGCGGTTCACGCGGCACGTCCGATTGTGCCGTTTTCAGCAGCGCGGCGCGCGCTGAAATGGGGCGTTGGGGGGTCAAAACCACCCGAACGACCTCCGAATGCCACGAAACCGTACGACAACATCCGGGGCGTGAATTGTGAAATGGTCGGCCAGACGGCACCTCATTCGGAGGTGCCGTGTGACCGCGGCGGCCGGAAACGCGTTTCCGGCGCCATTAAACACCAAAACGGCGTGCGGCGGTCCGATTCGGAGCAAACGTGCTCCGAACGACCTGAAACCGCACGGGAACGATAGAAATATTATTCCTGAGATGCAGGAGGAGGCCGCACGTCCATCGGACGTGCGGTTCGCGCGGCACGTCCGATTGTGCCGTTTTCAGCAGCGCGGCGCGCGCTGAAATGGCACGTTGGGGGGTCAAAACCACCCGAACGACCTCCGAATGCCACGAAACCGTACGACAACATCCGGGGCGTGAATTGTGAAATGGTCGGCCAGACGGCACCTCATTCGGAGGTGCCGTGTGACCGTGTCGGCCGGAAACGCGTTTCCGGCGCCATTAAACACCAAAACGGCGTGCGGCGGTCCGATTCGGAGCAAACGTGTTCCGAACGACCTGAAACCGCACGGGAACGATAGAAATATTATTCCTGAGATGCAGGAGGAGGCCGCACGTCCATCGGACGTGCGGTTCGCGCGGCACGTCCGATTGTGCCGTTTTCAGCAGCGCGGCGCGCGCTGAAATGGCGCGTTGGGGGGTCAAAACCACCCGAACGACCTCCGAAGGCCACGAAACCGTACGACAACATCCGGGGCGTGAATTGTAAAATGGTCGGCCAGACGGCACCTCATTCGGAGGTGCCGTGTGACCGCGGCGGCCGGAAACGCGTTTCCGGCGCCATTAAACACCAAAACGGCGTGCGGCGGTCCGATTCGGAGCAAACGTGCTCCGAACGACCTGAAACC
The DNA here is from genome assembly GCA_963277665.1 of Viscum album. Taxonomy (NCBI): domain Eukaryota; kingdom Viridiplantae; phylum Streptophyta; class Magnoliopsida; order Santalales; family Viscaceae; genus Viscum; species Viscum album. The sequence continues at coordinate 1,151,767,955 of OY728148.1, forward strand.
GCACGGGAACGATAGAAATATTATTCCTGAGATGCAGGAGGAGGCCGCACGTCCATCGGACGTGCGGTTCGCGCGGCACGTCCGATTGTGCCGTATTCAGCAGCGCGGCGCGCGCTGAAAGGGCGCGTTGGGGGGTCAAAACCACCCGAACGACCTCCGAATGCCACGAAACCGGACGACAACATCCGGGGCGTGAATTGTGAAATGGTCGGCCAGACGGCACCTCATTCGGAGGTGCCGTGTGACCGCGGCGGCCGGAAACAAAACGGCGTGCGGCGGTCCGATTCGGAGCAAACGTGCTCCGAACGACCTGAAATATATTATATATATATAATATTTAAAATATATTATATAGAGAATATTTAAATTATTATAACACAATGATTTGATATTATATATGTATTAAATATGTATTAAAACATTTCAAATATATAATATATATATATATATATATATATTTAAAATATTGTATTTAATAGTATATATATGAATATTTTTACATAAATATATATATATATTTATATTGAATTCAATAAAATTTTTTTAAAAAAATTTTTTTTTTTTGAATAGCGACCGCCATAGGCGGTCGCTATAGGGTGCCATGCCGGCCCACTATAGCGACCGCCATTGGCGGTCGCTATAGGGTGCCCGGCAGGGGGCCTTCAGCGACCGCCAAGCGGTCGCTGAAGGCCGAACTGACGGCCTTCTATAGCGACCGCCATTGGCGGTCGCTAAAGCCCTCTAGCGACGGGGCAACAACGACCGCCAATGGCGGTCGCTGCGCGGCCGCTAAAGACCTTTAGCGACCGCCAATGGCGGTCGCTAATTGTCTTATTTTTAGTAGTGTACCTAATCAATATATTGGAAGGTTTGAAGTATACTCTGAATGAGTTGATGTGTAGTTTAGGTTGAACTACATTTTTATAAGTATCATCCTATTTATTTCATGATATTCATATTTTTTCAATCTCTCTATAACCACATAAATTTCCACTAATTCACCACATTGAAAATAAAATGAAGGATTAGGATACTTCAAAACATAACAAACCAAATTATCATAAAAAAAATAAAAACTAATTAAATATAATATGGGTTATGTATTACTAGTGGGAAGTCTCTCAACTAATACATAATAATCGACAAACCTCAGCTAACCCATGATGATGAGGTGATAATGCTTTTAAAGGTGTGTATGAACACCTTTTGTACTTAAACCACTCTGGTAACTATAATTTCTATATAAATAGGTTAGCTACACATTTTTATACTATAAATTTTAAGTTCCAACACATATTATCTCTATAACTACCATCCAAACAGATGGACCAAACCAAAATGATACCATTAATAGCATCCCTCCCCTAGCCCATTATCTTGGAAAGTAGTAGAGGTGCTACTGGACTTAGGTGATATCCCAAGGACACCAAAGGTTGGATATAAATGTAATAGAATTTAATAAAACATGGGAGAATTTTTCCATTAAACAAAAAACCTGTAATAGAAAACATTTATGAGAGATAATATGATGCATTAAGGTAACCAAAGTAACTAATTTTTCAAAACAAATCAATTTTCAAAAAAAAACTGAATAAAATTAGGGTAATAGTATTAACAAAAAAAACTAGGAAAGAAAAAATCCAAAGACTTGAAATATTTTCGGAACCAAGGTGGAACCACTCGAGAAACCAATACTTGATCAACTTCTAAGCTCTATCTCTCATTTCTTGACACCAACATATCATGATGCACTACTAGAGAAATATGAAATATTCCCCTTACCTATGTCATGAGAAATAATGTCTACATATGCACCAAGGTGCATATGCAAGGGGTGCATATATCAACTTAGTAGGAAAAATTTCAAAATCTTCCCACACACACCACTAATACCAAAACAAGTTGGTATAATTTTTATAAAAAATCATTAGTTTGAAAATACTTATCAAAATCATTTCATTAAAATCAGGTAAGAGGCATAAAAAATAGTTTATATCAATTCATAACATAACAAATCTTCTATGATCAAAAAATTTATAAAAAAATAATTTTTATAAAAATCATATCTATTATTTAATCTTAGAACACCCATCACATATATTCATAAACACATTAATGCCTTCGAGACAAAAATACCAATACTCATGAGCAGTAACTCGTCTTTCATACCAATTTCTCACTTGGTGATTAACCTGTGTGCCCCAATGGGCATATCCAATCAAGTATAAATCCCAAATTTTCCCTTTTAATGTTATCATGAACACATTTTCATCCATGCATTCCAAATTCTCCTCAATACATACTTTCTTTAAACAATTTCGTTTTTAGTCATTTAAATAAACATGTTGTGTGTGTATTTCTAAAACCATGGTTTAAAACTATATTAAAAGAGTAATTTTAACAATATTTAATCAATTTTTTTTAAAAAAACATAAAAAAAAAATTTTACAAATCCAATCCTTCAAGTTATATAAGAATTAGATAGAGAGAGAGGCCACCTGCCTCAAAAAATTTCCATTATAGAAGAATCATATAATGATCTAGGTTTATTTGAGTTCATCCTTTCTTCATTAAAAAATTTTGAACAAAACCCATTAAAACTTGTCTTAACCTATATATATGGACATGAATGTTCTGATCTAGGGTTCTTCCTAAGAGTAAATGAAGTGAGCTAGAATAATAAGTAGAAACTGATAACATACCATGATTATAAAGATTTAACACACCAAGGTCTATTAAAATCGGCTCCTGGTCAAAGAGAATCACTAAAAAACCTAGAGGATTCCATTGGTTCGAGATTCTAGGACAACAGAGGAAGAATTAGAGCTTCAAGTTATTTTTTTATGTTAAAAATACAATTTTATGATTTAATTAACTACATTACTGGGTTAGGACACATCTTTTACCTAACCGTGTGCCAGCCATGTGGGTGCCACAATAACTATTCTCATAGATCACATGGTTTAATCAAATGATCTAGAAAGTCATGTAAAAACTATAAAAAATTATTTTATACCATTTCATATAGTTATTAGGGGAATCCACATAGTTTCCCCTAACTATACACCAATCATGAACCTCTTTCTTGGCTCTCTCTCAAGATGGTGCATGGTTACCTGGGGAATTTTCATAGTTTCTCCTAATTGTACACCAACCATGAAACCTCTCAAAAAATTTAAAAACTTTCAAAAATTACCTTGAAACTTCTAGAGACTAATCCCAACCAAACCACAGATCACAAACACATAAAATAGTGGTATATACCCCAAAATATGGGTGTTATATAGGGTTATTCCATGTAGCCTAGTTGATGGAAGTTTATTGCACTATGAAAGGGTAATTTTACACCATGAAGACTTAAATCATTAGATTTTGGTTGTTTTTAGAGATAGTATGCTATTCTATAACATAAGTGTAATGCTATGATGGGTGTTTAGAAGGTAGTGGTATCCAGGATGCTCTAGGTTTTCTGTTATATCATGGAGAATTGAGCCACACCACAATGAATGGGAAAAGGTAGGAATTACATCGTGACCTAGTAGGTCACACCATAATTCAACCATAGATAAGGGGTGTTTCACCGTGACCCCAAAGGGTCGCACTATAATGGTGCTTTTGGTAAGTTAACAAATTTAGTGTAGACCTATCTTTTCTAGGTCATCCTCTTTTTAAATTTAATTTTGGTGTCCATACAGGAAGGGCCATTTTGTTCAGCTCCTCCCATTCTATTTCCCTATTCTTCCTCTTTGATGTGTGGTGTTATTGGGGGAGATTTTATGTTATTTTGGAGGTATGATTTCCTATTTATTAGTTTATAAATCTTCTTTTTTTCTCTAATTTTTTGTGGTTCAATTTAATATGTTGATGATGATTCCACCATAGTATGATGGAATCATCCCAGTATGACGGGGCTTCAAGTTATGAATAATTATTGGCAAAGAAGGAGGGGATATGCCACCAGTTTATTTTTTTTAATTGGTAGTACACTACTTTATGAATTTTATAGGTTTTTCTCCATTTTTTCATAGAATTGGTGCCTAATTATAAGTTGTTTCATGGTTATTTTTCATGCAATGGATAGAGGACGCCCCATAATGATTAACATATTTTATTGGTTATAGTTTTGAGTATTTTAAATTTACCTATGTGTTTTTTGGTGATTATGAATTATAGATTAGTTTTTAAAATTAAAGGTAAAATCTTATAAGAGTTTTTTTATTATTATAGGGTATTTAATGTTGATGTGCCTTGGTAAGAGATTATACAAGGCATGGACAGGCTTATCTAAGGATGGAAACTTTGTTTCAAAGGTTTTTGGTCCCTATAATAACAAAATATATGCCTATTTATACCTGATTGTAGATGAATTCATAAAAATATGTGTTTATATAAACAGGATATGGATCAAGAGTGTTATAGATAAAGTAATAGTATAGAATTAACCCTCCTATAAATTAATCAAGGGGTGGGTTGAAAACTAGGTACTTTGGGATCACCCAATGACCACATAACCAAGGGGAGAGGATTCTAGATGACCTTCTGAGAGACTCAGGTTAGGTCTTAGGCTACAATATGAGTTATGGATAGGATAGGTTGATTTTTTAGGTATATTTAGGTAGTAGTTAAGGGATTATACCTTGGGATGATGAGTGAGATAGATGTGTATCTCACATATGGTTGAGAGTACCCTCTAATGGGTGTATTGAAAACATGGGGAATATGGTGAGCGGAATAAGTCGTCCAAGGATTGATTTATTTTAGCATGAAGGGTTTTCTCTATATGAAATTCATGGGAAATTTCCCTGAGTATATTCTTGTTGGAACCAAAAAAGGGTTATATGAAATATCTAGATAACCTGGAAATGGATTTCTAGGCGGATTAGTTTAATTTAGCTTGAGAGAACCCTTAATTAGCAGGACCATGTTGTTATAAAGAAATTTTAATAGAATTAGATCATCCACTTTAGGCTAGTTTTAGGTAGGGTATATGGGTGATGAGATCATCATGGGGTCTTTGGTATGGGTTAGTTTTAGTGGGTGGAGATTGAGATAGATCTTAGGGACATGGTAGGATTCCTTACCGGTGATATGGGAATGTTAATAGCATTAGAAAGTTGTTCTTATAATATTGAGATACTCTTTATAAGATTATACTATAGAGGAAGATAGGTATAATATGCATTGGTGATCATGTAATATGGGTTGTGATGTCATGTTTATACATATATGTGTGAACCATCAGTGTGTATGTCGATGATGTGATTCGGTGATTTTCCTTACCTTGAGTGATACGGTGTTGGAATATACCACCCTAAATGAGAGTTTATTAGTTTAATTGTGTATTTGATACCCATTATGGGATAGGGGAGGTGTTAATGTGATGTGTGTGATGATGGTATTTGATATATGGCCTCACCTTGAGTGAAAAGGTGTTGGTAGGGACCACCCTGAGTGAGAAGGAATGGGTCCATGAGGTGTTGTTTTATGTGATATGGTTTTTGACCTACCTTATTAGCGTGGATTAGTCAGTGATATGTGGTTGACGACAAGACAAGATGTATAGACTCACTTTGATTGAGAAGGTGTTGATAAGGAACACCATGAGTGAGAGGAGATTGGTTCATGAGGTGTTGCGATATGAGAAGTGGGATATGGTTTGATAGTGAGACCCAAATTAAGTGATAGGGGAGTGGTCATTGTGTTTTGGTATTATATAAGGTATAGACCTCACACTATGTGAGAGTTTGGTCATGTGGTTATGGTATGAGATGAGATATGAGATCAGGGATCGGTCTGGGCCCTAACCTAAGTAAAAGTTTTGTGGTTGGGACCTCATATGAAACCCTACCCTATATCTATAGGTATGGGGTAGGGTTTGTGGAAATGTTATAATTCTTATCAGGAAATGGCTGAGCTAAGTATGGTCAGGTGTTGTAGTGTCCCGATTAAAACACAATTACCTAGTGTGAATGTGTGTGTTATTTTATTTCCTATTATTTTTTTTACTCATGCATATACATGTATATAATGGTTTATATTAGGGGAAATTTTTTATACCTTACTATGATGTATTTCAAACACCCCGTGGGGGCACTTTGATTCATATGTAGACCCTATATCTACTGTACATGTTAGATAATAGGATGTACAACAGATAGGGATAGAGCAGCCTAATAGGGATCTAAATATTGGATAGAAGTGAGGAATAGGGATGGTAGTTGATCCTTCTAATATATATTTTATATATATATATATATAATATTCCTGGTGGGTGATCAGTTGTTTTGTTAGATTATATGACTACATTTCATTTCTTATAGCATGGTGGTATTATTGATCTTATACACTATAATTACTTTCTATAGATGATTCTTAGTTATTTATTTATTATTTATGAATATGATATTGTGTTAATAGTCTCCCAGTTCTATAACATAGTCCCTCAACACTAGTAGGCGGTCTCTAGGAAATAGGGAGGTTTTCCTGAGGTTATAAGGATCCTTGGTTAGTATACTAATGAGTGTTTTTATCCAAGTCAATACATAGTGGTGTTATAGAATCTTTTGATTTATATTACTGTTTTATAAATGGTAGTCATAGATAGGAATATGTAAGAGATTTTTATGGAACTTAGACTTATGATTCATGATCACCGTTCCAATGGGAATTTTAGTTTACCAAGTATAAGGGATTTTTTTCTTGGTTTTAAATATTACTTTTTCAATTTATACAGGTATGATGTACTAATTTAATATTTTTTTATGTTTTTATCTCTCATATCATAGTGTAAAGAAGAATGTGTACATGAATTATAATTTTGTATTAGGATTCACATGAAATTTATATTCATATGTCTAATTTATTTTACTAAATACAAAGGTATGGTTGTTTAAAGTGTTAATAATTACATATATAGTGTTTTCCTATATAACCTATTGGTGATATTCTACTTAGTTGGATAATGGATTTAACTCACGAGTGATTTATAATGATATGTAATGTAGATAATATGGTCAGATGTTCTTCTATAATAGCTATACAGTCCCTGGGTGAAAGGAATGTATAGTGAACCTGGGTGAGTTAGTTCAAGCATTGAATGCCTTGGTGGTGGTACTATTTAGGTGAGGTATGCCATAGAGATGGTCAAAAATGGTCATAGGTTTCCTTGAGGATGTAGGTACCCTTTATAGGGTAGTGGAAAGGCATGTAGAATGCCTTTTTCTTTTGAGATGTAAAGCACTTTGATTTATTTTATTATTGAGGTCAGGTTTAGAAGGAATGATTGGTTGAATACCTATCCTTATGGGTTTGGTTGTGGTTTTTGATGGGATAGGAAATAGTGAAATTATATGGTTGGTTCTATGATGGGTAGAGGATGGATTGATGCTTTTGGTTTTGGAATAATATTGGAGTGGTAGATGATCTTGCACTAAAAATCTTCAAGAGTGATATGCCTCGGTATTATTAGAAATGAATCATTGAAGGTTCTTTGTCTAGATGAGATTCACATTTAATGGAAGTATAGTCAATTTTTTAGGTGTATGATCCTAGTTTTGATGGTGTAAATATCATTAAAGCATTATCCTAATTGATTGATGAGGTGGTATAGGAGCATACACCCATTGGTTTTGATGAGATCAAGATGGAAAGTGGGTAAGAACCTATTATATGTTTCTTATATATTCACTCTTACAATGAAGATAATAGTGATGTTTGGCATAAATTTTTGGTAAAAGCCTCAATGTATGAGGTAAAGTGTGTTCTAGTTATGCATGGTGTTCTTTTAGTTTATATATTAGTGAGTGGTTTATGTGTGGCCCATTAATAATTTTTTAGGATTTAGATGAACCTGAGTGGTATAGTGATGGGTTTTTAGTGATCCCTTTGGTCCTTATAATAATGGAAATGTGTTGTGGGACATTATTGGGTTTATAACATGATCACACTTGGGTTGTGATGTATAATGGGATTACACCTTCTGGTTTTGGTGTGGGTTGGGGACCAATGGATTCAATAAGATACATGTCGGTGTGGGGGTCAAGGTTTTAATGATTACGGGAGGTGTACCTCTATGATAATAGGATACATCAGACATGGATTACATAAACATGTAACTATCATTATAAAAATGGGCCTTAATAGGGTTCTTCTATAATGGTGTCATCATGGATCGGGAAGAGTGACATGCATGATATTTTGGAACTTATTGGTAATTTTACAGAATTAAACATTAGATTTATAAGGGTGTGACCCTAATTGTGGGTGAATTTCAACAAACAATTAGGATTCATTTTCTAGTATGAAATAAATGGTTAGTGTGCATATTTTTAGGTTAGTGCTCAGGTTGGAGTGAGTTGGTCATGACATGTAATTATGTTCTATAATGGAGAGAGTATGGTCCTTTGAGATCTAGTGTTTTTTATCCATTTGGATGATGATAACACTCATATGGTGTGGAGAAACACATTATTATTGGGTTTGAGAACCTCATATGTAACATGTTTAGTTTTAAGAAAGAAACACTATGTTTGATAGCATACACGATACACCACATTGAGCTTAAAGAAATATCTAAATATTGTTATTTAAAAGTTTCCATTATAACATGTTCATTAGAATGGATATAATGAACAATGTTAAATAAATTATGAAAATAGTGTTTACACATGTTTATATAATGATGATTCATTGGTTAGAAAATTAATTACAATTGAAAATACAAACCAATTGAATATAAAGGATGTGTTTTTATGAAAAAATCATTTAAGTTCAAATAATTGTGTTTATAAAATAATCAAATAACCTTTTTTGGATTATATTAATGAAATATAAATTAAATATGATATTTAAAATTCATCTTATATGTTTTCTATACAAGATATGAGAACAAATTTAATTTATACATAAAAGAAGTATTTTTCAAAAAACTGCATGTTTACCATCTTTTGATGGCACATCTATTTTAAATCTATTTTTTTATACTTCAATAATTTATATTTGACAAAATAAAAATCTTATTTGGAATAGGGACATAAAATTTTACTTTGGTTGAATTTTTGGTATTTTCCAATAAATTTTATATTTTAATAAATATTGAAAAATACTGCTTTTTAAATTCAAAACTATTTTTTCATCTAATTTATTTATATTATTATATTATAATTTTAATTAGTTTTAATATATAATTATATTATGTTTTTATCGTTTAATCTAATTTAGGTCATTGGAGTAATTTTATATTGAAATTAGATATAAAAACTTATTGGAATTTTTGAACGTCTCTTTTACGAGCCTGCTTGCCACATCTGTAGGATTAGTGTTAAACCAAATTTAACAACCTATGTGAATTGAATTTTAAAAAATGGAAATAAATGGTTGTAATTATTATAAAAAATTTAACTAATAGGATCAACTTAATATTTTGTGAATAGTAATTTGTGTATTTTATTTACCACGGTTAATGATAAATCGGGTAATTAAAGGTAAAAATAATATTAGAATATTATAAAATTACACTAACACTTGTTATAATTTCATTGGATAAGTGGGTTTTAACCTAAATCAACCTTAGGCTTAAATTATAACCTTTCAAATCTACTTGGGTAAGAATATGACATTTATTATATTTAATTTAAATATGAGTTAAAAATGTCATACTCATATTTTTAATAAATTAATCATTTTTTCACATAGGGTTATATAGAAGATAAATTAGACAATAAATATTCATTTTAAATATAAAATGTTTATATATATCATGATAATTTATTTATAATTCTTAGACAATAAATAATTAAATTTAATTGTGACATAATGATGGTGCAGTAATTACTTCAAAAATGAAAGAATCAAATAAATGATTTTAATAATATTAAATTAAATATAATTTGAAATATTTTATTACATACAAAAATTTTCTGGATTCATTTTAAATATAATATATTATTTAAATTAGTTTTTTCAAATGAATCATGTTTTATGATTTTTTAAAATTTCAAATAATGAATAGTGTCAAAATTGACATAATTCATATCTTAAAATATAAAATATTTAATTAAGTGATATAAAATTTATAAAAATATAATATTCTTAAAAAAAGTTGATATAAGTCTAAAAAATTCATTAATTACTCATTCATTGGTCGTTTGGCATGATTTGGTAATTATTTTAACCCTCAAAGTGTAACTTACTTGATAAAACGGTAAGAGTTAAAAGGGGTTAAAACAAAATGATAAGCATTAAAAAATATAAAAACTTCAATAATTTTTATTTAATTATTATATTTTTACCTATAGTCATCATAGATTATAAATATATCCATTTTTATCCATTTTAAATATAAAATGAGTTTATATTAATCTAATACTTTTTATATATCCAAGAGTGCCCCTCCCCTCTCCTATAAAAGGGAACCCGTTTATATCTATTCCTTACACTTAAAAACCCCTTTTGCCAATATCAGACCAAACTCCTTCCTATAATTCCTAACCACATTCTTTAAGTCGTATTTTTTTCATAACACCCTTCTTATAGGTGTTAAGGTGTTAATAAATGTGATCATCTAAAGGAAAGGTAATGTTTTTATTTAAGTGTTTCTATTTTATTTCTTCTTCCACTTTCATAAAATATTCTTCATCTGTGATGAAATAATAAATCCATTATTCTCAATATAATGAGATTTTATTATATTGATTTCATCACCTAAATCTATTTCCACTTCCATTAAATGGGAAAATAATTAATTGTTTGTGCATGCGTGTGAATTATCACCTCTACAGACTGATATAATTCATTTTCCATAACCATATCTCAGGACTGGTTATAATGATGTAATTAATGTTCATAAGTGAAATTAATGACATACTAATTATTTTATGATAATATTATATCAATTAATTTATTACTTTCCATGCACATAAAAATGATAACGTTGTTCATGCATACATGTGAACTATCACCTCCAAGAAGTGATATGATTCATTTTTATTCACCATGTCACTTATATGATTTATATAAGTATATTTAAAATAATTAATATTATTTTAATAATTTAATTATCATTCCATAAAGATAAAATAATAATTACCTTATTTCCATAATGATCAATGAAAAATGGAAACGTTACTCAGGCGTACGAACGGCCTACCATCTCCATGATTATAGCATTGTTCATTTTTCATAACAATACATAATGATTGGATATAAAAGTATAATTTATATATGTATAATTGATTATTATGTCATGAATATTTTTTTGGGGATGATTTACATATGACCACATGGACAATTGACATCATACCAAGCTCATTTTCAACTCAAGTACTGAATATCGACAAAACGTCTTATAAGAACTTAAATAATTATATAATTGTTATAACATGGTAGTAAGTGATATAAAATGAATAGTAAACCTGAAAAATGTTCTCAAGAAATTAAATAATTAACATAATTTTATTATTTAATAAGATAAATAACATACATAATGAATTGGACTCGAGGTAAGGGACTTCATCTCAATATCCTTTCATTGTTGCATTTCTTGGTGCTATGCACCCTTATTATCCTATAAGGTATAAATACCACCCTTTTGACACATTATATCATTAATTAATATATAATAATTATATTTAAAGTTTTATTTCATTTTATTCTTTAATTATTTTATTTGTGTTTTTCTCAAGTGGTAATGGGATATTTAACTAAAACAATGTTTTAAATGTTTTAAAGATTAATTATTCTAAATAATTCTTATTAATGTATATGTTTTAAAAATTGTTTGAAGCATTTATTTAAATGGGCATGAATGTTTTAAAATTTTTATTCCTTTCAAAACTTTCAAAGTTGTATGGGACACTTTGAATCAAAAAACTTTTTTTTAGATGTTTTAATTGTGTTTTAAAAAATGAATTGATTATTTCAATAAGATTGACTATTTTTTTAACATATATGACATGAAATGAATTTCTTTAATTTATGTCACTTTAATGTATTGATGTTTAATTTATATTTTTACACTTCTATTTTTAAATAAGGTGATTTCATTTATGAGTGCGCGTCTTTGTAAAAATGAGATGTGATTTCAAAGGGGAAATGTAATTTTTTTCTTTATACTTGTTTTATGTGTTATGATTATGTTATGGTTATTGGAAATTTATTATTTATAAGGGTGGTTTCATGATAAAACGAGGGTGACTGATCCCTTTATAGATATCTAATTTATTAGGTAATGATTTAGAGTTAATTGATTGGGTTTCTCCTAATGTATTTAGTGAATATATTGTGATGGGTATTCCAGAATTAACCATGAAGGTTACTCCCTATGTAGTTGTGAATGTTACAATTTTAGAATGTTATGGATGCCATAAGTTACCTTTATGATTTATTTTTTCTATGAAGTTTTAAAAGAATCTTATGATTTCAGGAGTTAAGTTAAAGGGTTTATGTTTTATTGGTGAAAAGTATGATTTTGTTAAAATATTTTCATGAGTTTAAAATATTCATGGACTAACAGTCTCTTTCCTACTTTTATGACCCTAACTGAGATTTTTGTGCTCATCCCAAGTTTTAAAATGGTTTTCATGAGGTATAAGGATGGGTAAGATAAATGAGGATGTTAAGATTAATTTTATGAAGATTTTTACCAAGAAAAATAATTCATGTTGTATATTAGAAAGTTTTACTTTGTGAAAAAAATAGATAGTGAGTAGAAGTGTCTACATTTTTATATTTGAGTTCTGATGTAATATTTATGGCCTAATTATCTAATACTCTAAACATGAAAATATCCTCATTTTTAAAGAATATAAATTCTTGACATAACTCAATATTATATAATGTCTAAGTTTGGGTCCTTATATCATGTTAGATGGATTATGGATACAGAGAGACCAAATTGAGAGAAGTAATAGTGGTAATAAGAATATTGTGAGTAGGATGACCAAATTTTATCTAGTCACTTAGAGAAACACAAATTTGGGATTCAAATGTGGTGCTGGATAGATTTTTCATGTCAAATTCAGGCTCAGTATAGAATTTTATATAATCTGAGAGTGTGTGGAATCAGAGATGTGCTAGTAATTATGGGTGGGGTATGATGATGGATTTTACTAGTCAAGGATCTAAGAGTGTAATTCCATTGAGTGTCGGGTATGGGATATGGGGGGTTTAGATGATCTCATGATTCCTTCATCAACTGAGGTATCGTGATTGAGAGATGTGATGATGTATCAGCGTATAAATACATGTTTTTTTAAGGAAATTTGGGTGGATAATGATTGAATGATGTTATTTCATATAATTGGATGTAGTGAAGTCGAAACTACATCAAGTGCATCGTATCAAGAATTATTTAGGTGTTTTGATGATTGAAAGATGTATTTTTGTGAAGTATGGTGTATCTAGGTTTGTTGAATGGGTAATTGAGATGTACTCATGTCACGACCTGACCCGTTAGGGCTTGCCTATCCGGTATAAATACAAGTGTTACAACCCCAAGACTACCTCCAATTGGCTAGGGGATATTAACTACTGCTGAAAATGAATAAAACGAAATTTTAGGCCTTATCCTAATGTACCATTATGTATACACACATCCATCTCCATGAAAAAATGTAGATGATTAATAAAAGGCTACAACATCTTGATTATAACATTACATACAATAATATCTAGAAAATACAACAGAGTACGATAGTATAAAACAAAGAGAAAAAAATTGGGGAAATACACACCTAACTAGAAATGAAGCTCCAACAAACCAACAACTGGAAAAAGAGGAAGACTGAGAGATCCCAGCTCTTAATATCTAATTCTGACCACCAAACATGGACATTGAACCTAAGAATTAATATGCTCCATTGATGTCTTTTTCGATCTTCTTATCATTTTCACAAGATATGAAATGTGAGGGAAAATCCCATGTCGAGTGAGTATATTCATACCCAAAAGAAATCCCCTAAAACCAAAAAGGCAGCAATAGAAAGTTATGATAGAGGTCTGCTCAACTCATAAAAAATGGAAACAAACCCCAACATATAAATATATATATATATATTCTCATAAAGAAACCCAAATGAGAGATAAATAGGATATCCATCTCTAAAACCTATTCAAGGATGATAAGTCTTCTTCTAGATCCAAAAGTTCCATCTCTAATGAACATCATAATGCACAACCTGAGAAGAGTCTATGTGGAGGTACCTACTTTTTACTGATGCACTCCATAGCCGAAGAATCTACAACTCTAGTGGAGGAAATTTTCCCCACTGGAGCTCAAAGACAGGGGAGTATAACTCTGTAGATATAGGACCCACACCCTATTGTAGTATGGGGGAGTATCAAATCTACCAACGTAAGGAGTACAGAGGACCTATTCCCTAGAGAGACAGAGGAGTACTGACCTTATCATCACTCTGATGATCCTTCCTTAATCATTTCCATCATCAAATGTCACTTAAAGAAGTATCATGATCAGAACACCAAAAAAAGATATCATCATGTTTCACACATAAAAACACTCAGTATGGGCTACTCATAGGACAAAATCTGAGTTCTAGTGAAGGGGATAAGAAAAGTAGAAGTTACTGGGAGAAGTACACAGTTTATACGTAAGGACGCATAGCATGTGACCTCACCTCTTCACCTAATCATGTTCTCCCCTGTATATGGATTGGGAATCCATGTCATACCATCTCGCATGTACAGGTGGTGCATGGAATGTCTCAAACACTTAAGGCTTGTTTGTGCTCTTCTAGATCATTGTCGTCTACATCAGTCTATGACCATGTACATGGCCATGTTTGGGTATTCTTCTCGCATTAGAGTACACAGCCTTCCCTTTGTACTATGTATATACTCGTATTCTTATCCATGTCCATACCCATGTACACATGGAGTACACATCAATCCCCTTAGCATAGGGTCACACGGCGTGGGGTGGGTACACACAGTGTGTGATATTTATTTCTACTGGAAACCCTATCTATTGTAGCTAGGGTACTGTACAGCATGTATTCTTTATAATACATGTCATATAGTCATGTTTTTCATGGAAAACTTAGTTTATTGACCCAGATAATATAACCACCTATTTTTTCATGAATACATCCATTTGACCCCCTAAAAATAAATGAAAACGCCTTCAATCTCAATTCCAAACCTCTAGTGGCCACAAATTGGGTTCTGGTCACCAATGGAGGATTCCATCATACATCCTGTAGTGATTCCCCTCAATTTTTTCCTCTCTAGATCCCAAATCCATGAAGTATCACTAGCATCCCAAATCTAACCTCAATTAATCCACATACTATCAAATTCATTCATTTTTCGTGAAACTATCATGAATCTAGGGGTTTTTTCGCACTCAACCCCACCCCATAAATGTTGAACTCTGACATAATGGGATAATAGAGAAGAACATTAAGAATAGTAGGGGAAAAAGAAGAATAAAAAAGGTGATTATCATCATTGGTTGATGTGATCCTGACCAATGATTGATAAGTAAAGGATCATGGGTGATAACATGGCATAATAAAAATAACTGATTTAAAAAAATCAAATTATAAAATGTGCTCATTTGAAGGGTGGGTATCACCATGAAAGATAAATATATAAAAAATAAATGGTTATCAAATAAAAAGGGCATAAACCATAAATAAAGATCCCTGCCTTGATTTAGAATTGACTTTTGGGTAAGATAATGTTCGCTAATGATGAATAAGATATTTTATGTTTGCTTCCTGCTTCTCGATCAACCTTAATCCATTTGTCAATCCACATCCTTAGGTTTTTAGACACCACCGAATAATTATCTCTTTTAATACTCCCATAGTTATGAAACTAACCACAGAAAAAAATCATGATAATGTATTTATATAGTATTAGGCTATTTTGGGTCATTAAAATAAATAAATAAATAATTTATTTTATTAATCACACCCACCAATAGTCAACTCCCATGAAACATCTTATGCTGACCAGCCTTAGGTAACACCTAGTATAAACCTCACATTTTGAAATCAATAATGGACTCAATTTCCCAATATGATATCTATAACAATGGAAAAACCATTTTTATCGAAATGATGCATGTGGTACTACATTAAAAAATATTAATATTTAAATATATTAATTTTGAGGGTCCCAAGACACCCAAACCCCCACAACAACTCCGTGGATAAATTTAGATATATATATTCATAAGACTAAATCCAAAAATTCAAAGTTGCTACATTCTCCCCCCCCCCCTTCAAGTATTTTTTCCCCCAAAACCATAACGTATACAAAAAGGTGGAGGTACTAAGCCTGCATCTAGATCTCACATTCCTAGGAGCCCTCCTACATGCTCCCATTCTATGAACCAAGGAAATGGTCCATCCATACAAGACCATGTCCTTATTATACTTGATCACCATCGAGTACTCCATAAATATGGATACGTCCTCGAAGTCCATCTCACCCCATCCAATAACATGCATCAGATTATACAAGTATCACCTCATTTGTGACATATGGAAGATGTCATGTACCTAGTCTATTTTTGAGGTAAAGGCCAACCAATATGAAACCTCTTAAAACCTTCATAGGATATAAAATGGCCAAATGAACCTTGAGGATTGATTACCTCCCAGGTCAAACCTACAAAATTCTCATCATAAGGAGACACTTAAGAAAACATAGTCCCCCTACTCAAACTCCAAGGGACTATGACATTGATCTGGATAATATTTTTCTCTTATTTGGTCTATCCTCATATGATCATGGATCACCTGAACCTTCTCCAACATTTCCTACACCAAATATATCCTAACAAGGTACGCCTCACTAATATCAGTATAGTATAAGGGTGACCTGTATGGACTCCCATACAGGTCCTTAAAATTTTTCATGCCATTAGTAGAGTGATAGCTATTATTATAAGAAAAATATACCAATATAAAATGATCCTATCATCTTCATATAATGTTCATCATGAAATATCTCAGCATATCCTTCAACACCTAGATAGTCTACTTGGTCTATCCATCCTTATAGGGATTAAATGTCATGTTGATCTGCAATTGGGTCCCAAAATCCTCCTACATTTCCCTCTAAAATTATGATGTTAACTAAGAATCATGGTCAGAGAACATCATCATGGGTATTCCATTAAGTTGGATGATCTCCCATATATACAACTACCCTAGACTCTCAACTGAGCTCTACTCTCAGAAGGAAAATAATTTTGATGACTTGGTAATTATTTTAAAAAAACTCAGATATAATCATATCCTCTTAATGTCCATAAAAACCCTATCACAAATTCCACTGACATTGCATCCCATTTCCACTCTGAGATCTCAAGAAGCTATGCAAAACCTGCTGGAACCGGCTACTCATCCTTTACCCACTGACATATGAGACACCGAGAGATGAAATAGGAAACACTCCACCTCATTCCATCTCACCAAAACTTCTATTTGAGGTCCTTGTATATCTTTTCCACACCGTGATGTATATTCAAGTTTGAAGTGAGAAAGTCCCTTATCACCACCTCTCACAATGTGACTGGAAACACCATTTGTCCTAAAAAATGATGATGTCCTCCCCTCCTTCAGAAAATCCATTGAGTTAATCTTCTAAGTATATCTAGTCTCATAGAACCTCATAGTCATTTTCTCCCAACTGGTCCTCTATCACATGATAAAGAAGAATAGGACTCACCACTATTGACTAAAGAAAAATTGTACTCCTATCCTTTATCAGGGTCAGCTATAATGAAGCCAACTACTCAAACTATTCCTTCACTGCATGGGTATGATACTTATTGCTAAGGGAATCTACCACCATGTTTCAATTCCCATGGTTAAATAATATCTATAAGTCATATACCGGTAGGAACTCTAACCAGTGCCTCTATCTTAGGTTAAGGTCTCTTTAAGTAAAGATGTACCTGAGACTTTGGTAGTCTAAGTAAACAACAAAAGGCTCTCCCAAAAGGTATTGCCTCCAAATATTTAGAGTAAATACCACTACTAACAACTTTAGTTCATTATTCGTGTAGTTTTCCTCATGGGTTCTCAATGACCTCAATCCATGTGTGATCAATGCCTACCTCTACAACAACATGCAACTCATCCTAGGTCTAGAGGCATCGTAAAAGACTAAGTACTTAATGCCATTATATGGTTTTCTCAACACGAGGGCACTAGTTAGCTTAGGCCTCAACACCCCAAAGGCTCCTTGACACTACTTGATCTCAGTAAACGGATTCCCTTTCTGCATTAGGGAGGTAAAAGGGGATTCAATCCTAGAGAAGTCTTCCACAAACTGCCTATAGTACCCTACTAAGCCAATAAAATTTTTCACCTTCAACGTGCTCTTGGTTATATCCCAAAAAAGTACCAAGTCCATATTTACTAAGTCCGCAGTTTATCTGTGCTCATATATGAAATTTTTAACAACCTATAATTTTATCAATTAAATTTCTATTCTTATAATTATGTCATATAGTATAAAGCATAAAAAATATAGAGAAACCAACAGAATATTATTCTCATAAATTAATAATTATAAATTAGTCATCAAATAAATCAATAATTAGGCCAAATATTATAATAAGATAATAAATATAAAATAAGAGAATAAGAATAGGATAATTTGGATCTGTTTGATCCACTAAAATGACCGCCCTCGCGAAAAAAGATAAAGAAATGAAACATAATGTTAATAATAAAATATTCATTTTGAAGATGAAATTATATATATACTTGAGAGAAAATATAAGTGAATTAATAATTAATGGAATAATATATATTTTTAGGAAGTAGTGAACCCATGTGACTGTTATAAATCTGACCGTTGGAATATTAATCTGATCATTGTAATAGTAACCTAACTATTGTAATAGTAATCTGACTCTTAAGAATAGTAATCTAAATATTAGAATAGTCACCTCACATATAGAAATGTAAAATAATTTTTAGGTGTCTTATAAAACGAAAATGTGAAATATTTATATCATGATATAAGAAAATAAATGTTCTAAAAATGATAAATTAAGTGTTAATATTTTTGTAAAATGTAACCATTTTATTTACAATTTTATAATGAATATAATGATTTAAGGAAAATTTATTTTCATAAAATGGATTCATAAATTAATATTATATTTTATTATAATTATAATATAATTTTTTGAGACCATAATTAATTTTTTAAAGGTTCATAAAATCGATTATAATATTAAAATTAGTATTTTTCGAATCAGTATGGATTTTATTTAAAAATTAAATTTATACTATTTATAAAAAAAATTAAAAAAAAATTGATTCCATTTTTTAAAACTATGTGTCAAAATAATGTAATTTTTAATTTTTTTCATTTTTCTAAAATCATTGACTTTTGGGTGAATAGTGAAATACAGTAATTTACAGTATTTAACATTATAATCCAAATACAAGAATTTTTGAGACATTGTTGATGTAACAAATAATTATAAAGAAATAACAGGATCCATTTACTATATATAGTCACAATATTAAATACTATTGATATTCTTGAGCCAAAACAATAAACTAATTAATATAATAATTAAAAACACCCCTCTCCTCCCCTTATAAATACCACCCCTCCTCAAACCTTCTAAGACTTGAAGATTTAAAAATATCCTCCAAAACCAATACTCCCCACTCTCCCCACATCCAATTCATTCTATTATCACCAAAATACCAATTCCAAGTTTCTCAAGGGATCCTTCGAGGACGTGATATTCTGAAGATAACATTCTCAAACTACATATTTTAATTTCTTTTCTTATTCTACCTCATCCTAAACTCATTAATCCATCAAGTCATAAAAATTATAGTATAATTTGTATACTGTAATGTCATATTACTAATAGAATATATTCTATCAATACCTTTCTTTATTACCTCTTATTCAATGAAATGAAACCATTGTCCAAATTATGTTGGTTAACCATCTCTGTGGATAATGAGTTTTAATTCTCCATTAACGCCTTCAAGGAAGGTCATAAAATTATTATTATGGTTAAATAAAGTTTTAATAATCATATTATAACTTATTTTTTTTATGGGACTAATATATAAACATAATATTAAATAAAATGAAACTATTTTTAGATGGTTGGAAAGCCCACCAAAATGAACTAAACATTTATCATTAACATTTTATTAAATGAATCATCTGAATGTTAGAAAAAATAATATATGGGATCATTTAAAATTATATAATTTCATTAATACCATTTCATTTCACTTATGAAATTTTATTTTCATTTTACAAGAACTTCCATAATTATACACAAGTGAACTGACCATGAAACCCTGAAATGAATGCTCCTGGAACAACAAAATTGGACGTTATAACTCATTGAAAATGCTATAAATGAACTTAATAAAATTATAATAAATCAAATATATGTAGAATAGGAACTTAATTAAGAAATTAATGAATCTAATTTTATTATCTAGGACATTAAGTGCAAGTGTAGAATGCATTAGGACATAAGGTAAGGGATATCTCTGATCCTCCATATTTCCTTTAGGTAATGATTTATCGATATTTTGACTCAATTTATATCTTCATTATTATTATATAATTAATCTATATTATGTATATATTTTCTAAAAGTATATATCCATCTCAATTCATCTTTCTTTGATAGGGATATACATGTTTTAAGAGGTTCCCTTCTCAATTCCTCTCGATGTGAAAATACGATTAAAGGGAACTTTTTTGTTTCTTAACCCTTTTCAAGTACACTCCATAAAATGTTTTAAGACACCCATATTTTCTAAAATAATAATTTTATCATAAAAAATATATATAATTTCATTTTTTTTATGTAAATAATTTTTCCATTATCTTATTTAAGGACTCCTTAATATTTTCCCTTAAAACACCCAAAAGTGGCACATTTCTAAAGTTACCTAAACATTATTTTTCATGTTTTAACTTCATATTTACATCATTATTATTGATATATTATTATTTTTTATTTATGATTGTCCAATAATTATTTGATCATTTACTTCATGGATACCATTATGATACACTCTTTGCTTACGCCTTATAACATGATTACGAAACTGATTTCTTTCCATGGGTAAACCTTATGTTTATACCCTATGTTTTTTTATTTATGTGGAACATATATGCATGTAAATGTTATTATGGTTGTACCTAGATCGTGCTCCAATTCAATGGGTATCGTTTTTTCTCATGAGACGTTATGTTTGGGATTAGAGAGTAAACATAATTTATTATGGGACTTAGTCCACCCTATGATGTCATCTTGGTAGTTAGCCTTGACTCATGTTTACGTCATGATATATGTATCTTACACATTCATATATTTCAATGATAATATGATTCAATGTTCTGTATTTCATGCCTCTATATGTTTATTCATGATCCTTTCATTTTATGTTATCAGGTTATGCCTTCTAGCTCGTGTGTTATGCTTCTTTGCCATGTTTATTCCCTTACTAGGCTTTCTATCTCATCCCTTTTATCTATGTATCCCCCAGGCTATCCTATGTAGTTATGGTAGCTCAATGGGAGTTATGAGCTCAATAAGGAGATTAATAAAAAATGTTTTATTTTAGTTTCATGTATTATAATTATTTACCTAGTATTACAAAGACACTAGGATTTCCAATCCTTGGTTTATATTTAAATTTTAATTATGCTTAAATTCATGTGATAATACGTGTAAAAGGATAGGGTCACTATAGTTAGTATCATAGGAAGATATAGTTATTTTTGGGTATTAGGATTAGAAAACATTAGTAAGAACCCTAGGGATAATTATATTACCATGGATAACCTATATTCAAACTAAGGGAATTATAATATAGGATATACCTTTCATTTATAATTTTATCCTTATATATTCATTGTTTCATTTTTATATTATCTTTAGATAAGTATTAAATCCCTTCACCCCTAATTTTATTTTCATTTTTTTATTTAATTTTTGGAAATATGATAACTTGTTCTAGTAACCATTGTGATAGGTAAATTGATGATTCCCCTAATGAGATGTTAAACCCGATGGGAATAGGAGCTCAAAACTTCATGATAGTACTACATCAACTGTATCAAGTTATGAATAATAAATTGAATCATGTGTAAATACCTCCTTATCATAATAAATATCAAGTTTAAGACGAATCCATTATTTGAAAAAGGCTTCATACCTTTAGTGGGCCTTTTAATCCCATCATCATGGAACAATGGATTAACTCCGTTGAGAAGATATTTTATATCCTTCAGTGCCCATAAGAAGATAAAGTCATGCTCGAGGTCTATCATCTTGATGGGGAAGTTGATCAGTTGTGGAAACTTGTAAAGACCCGGAAACTTCAAGGAAATTTTTTTCTTAATTTCATTGGAATTTTACGAGAACGCAGTTTCTGACGGCGCCTGATTCCGAGGCACGGTGTGCCCGGAATCATTTTTCCAAAGTTTAGCTCGGGTATGTTCAGTGAACGAACGAGCGGGTTTTCCTATCTTTTGAACCGGTGATCAGAATCAAAATTCGAGGGAACCGATGGAACCGCAGTGCCGGTAATTTCTTAAAAAGACCTTTTCCAGAGTTGTGTTTTCCCGGGAAGAGTTGTTTAGTTTTGTGGATAAAGACTTCCGAGAAATAAAAATTGTGCAAAAAAATTTATTTCTTTAAAGTGGTTAAATCCTAAGGATGGAGGTTGGGTGAACCTAACTACCTAAGTGACGTTAAATGTGAGTTGGGAACCACACGAACCCCACCGCTTCACATTCCTTAAACCTCCTCTAACTCCCCCCATTAAGTGGGTGACCTCTCATCTTCCATAACTCTCTCGAACCCCATTTTGAAAACCCTTAAATTTAATGTGCCAAGTCCTTAATTCAATTCATTGAATTGAGTTTTTAAATTTTAAACTCTTGGAATGACTTAACAAAATAAGTGGAGATTACTTTATTATTGGGTTAGTTTTGTGGTGTTAAGGTTTGGGAGAGAATACTCAAAATCTAGAGGAAACTTTATCTTCTTCGTTGGAGAACGCGAAGAACGTCAAGACCCCAATGAAGAACACCGTCACCGCAAGGATTGATTGTCGTGCCTTTCTTCTCCTCTCCGCAGCCGGTGTGAGACGCCTCTCTACCTCGGACGATCTCCGTTAAGCGCATACGGAGTTTTACCTCACGACGCCGTTTCCACGACGCTCTTCGATCGTCAACCGTTTTTGAGGTAGGGGGTTTGATTTTGGTTCATGAATCTTTATTGACCGTCCAAAATCAATTTTTCTTAAGCTGCTTGATATCGGATTAACGGGAGGAGGTCAGACCGCACGAACACGGCCGACCCTCTTCCCCCTTCATTAATGTGTTCGTCGCGGCTCGATCAAAGGTGGCGTGGTGCAACGGCACCGCGCGAAAACAACAAAGATCATCGGCGAAGAAGCGCAGCGCATTTGCACCGCGCCGTGGAGGCCGAACGAAGTCTCGGCACCGTCACGCCGCGCCAGAAAACCACGAAGAGATGTGGTTTGTTTATTTGGAATGCGGATCGACGGGCCATGGAATAACGGGCCGCAGGGGCGTTTTGAAGGCTTTGAAGTGAAGGGAAGGTCTCGGGAGGACCGCAGGCGAAGACGGAATTGAAAACGGACCACCGGAGCAACTTCAGCGGTCCACGAAAGGGCCTGCCGGCGCGCCCCGCCGGCGGCCGGAGCCGGCGGCCGGAGCCGGAGGCGCCCGGCGCGCCGCAGGGAAGGGCCGCTGCGACGGCAGGCGGCTGGTCCCGCGGCCGCACGGGACTAGGGGAGACCGGGGGTCGAAACCCCCGGCAGTCAAGGGAGTGGCCCCACGTGGGGGCCGCGAATCTTTTAAGGGGGCAGCCGCCCCCCTTTTGCAACGGCACGGCCAGCTTGGCCGTGCGGGGCGCGCTGGCGCTGGGCCAGCCGGGCCGGGCCGCCCAGGCCGGACCGGGCCGCGCCGGCTGGGCCAGGCCATGCGAGCCGGTCCGGGCTGTGCCCTAGTGGGCTGGACCTAGACCCAGGTCGGGTTGACCCGATTCGGGCCGACCCAAGGGGTCTCTGGCCGGGTCGGACTGGGCTCGAACCCCCTATTTTCAGACCACTTCTGGTCTTTTGCCCATAACTTGGGCTACGGACCCCCGATCGACGCACCGTCAATTGCATAGAGATCCTTGGATCGAGACGATCGTTTAGGTATATTACACTCAAGGTTTAGGAGAACTTTGGGTACAGCCGAGTTGGTTCAAACACGAAACCAACCGGGCCCTCTGAGCGGAAACGCTTATAACTTGAGCTTTGGACGTCCGATTGACGTGTCGTTGACTTTGTTGGATTCCTCTGATGAGATGGAACTTTTTGCGTACTTAGACTGAGATTTGGATTCAGTTGGATAGTGGCCGGGTTGGATTGTACCCGAAATCGAATCGGGACCCTAGAATGGAAAAGCTGATAACTTTCAGACCAGACGCCCGTTTGACGAACCGTCAGCGGGGTTGGTGATCACGTTGAGAAACGGTCCCTTTGAGTATACCCTATGAGAGTTTGGGGTATAGTTGATAAACAGTCGGGTTGGTTCGTACACGAAACCAACCGGGCCCCTGGGACGAAAAGGCTAATAACTCACAGACTGAGTGCCCGATTGACGGGCCGTCTGTTGTGTTGAGACCCCTGTGACGAGGCGGTCCTTTGTGATACTTCTTTGTGGGACTTTGTGATACTTGGAGTATCAACGTGTAGCTCGTGGAGCAGACCCTCCCAGAGATGAGTGTATGGAGTACGGAGACCGTGTAGCTGGCTAAGACCTGACGACTCCTTGACCGACTCGACTTGGAGTGAGTCGACTAGCCCAGTGGACGGAGCACTACTTTGTTTAGGTGCAGACCCATGGCGGATGGAGCACTAATAAGTTTGGGTGCAGACCCATGGTACTCGTCCAGAGAGTACCTTTGCAGGATATTAGGGGGGGATGAACTTCTGTGTTTGGGTGGCAGACCCCGGCGGGAAGCACTACTGTGTTTGGGTGGCTGACCCGCAGTACTCGACAAGAGGAGTACCTCAGCAGTCTTAGGTTAATGAGAAGTACCTCGGAGACGTGACAGGATCACTGTACACTCCAGAGACGGAGCTCTTCAGTAGTTACAGTTTCGATAATGAAAATCCTTGTTTGAGATGAGTCTATGACCATTGTGTTTACCTCATGATTGAGATGGGTCACTTGATAACTTAGGTGTATGTATGGGCATATATCTAAGTAGTGGTTATCCGTTGATTTAATAACCTTTGTGTTTCCTCATTATTGAGATGGGTTACTTGATAAATTAGGTATAAGTATGGGCTTATACCTAAGTAAGGGTTATCTGTTGAGTTTCTGCTTGTGGTTATTCTTGTTGGATTTAGAGAGACCTTGAGGGTCTCAGGGTCCCTACTGAGTATCGTTATACTCACCCCTGCACGGGATATGCCCGTACCTCTTTGTATTGGATGAAGACGACGGACAGCACTGACAGAGGCCGAGTGTTCAAGGACTGGACGGTACCCGGAGGTGGACCTCACAACGAGTCAGCATCTGGAGGTGGACTTCACGACGACACGATACTCGGAGGAGGTTGATGGGCGAGAGCGTTGTTGAGGCTATCTATACCTACCCTTCAGGTAGGATCCATGGTGGAAGATCCAGGAGATGCACTATCTATACCTACCCTATAGGTAGGATCTGAGGTGGACGAACCAGGAGCTGTTTCTACTCTTCCAACTGCTTGTCTTTCCGTTGTACTTCTATTCAGTTGTAGCTGTACTTTTCAATTGGGTTTGTATTCTGGCCCATTTACTTTTCAGAACTTTCTTTTGTACTTAGTGTATTACTTCCGCTTGTTCTTTGTGGTGTTTTTTTACTTCATAAAGGCAATTTCTTCCCAGTTATCAGGATTTACACCTTTGGTTCTAATCTCCTGCCCCTGGCCTATGGACGGCGGGCTTGGGGTAGTCACGGAATGGGCCCCGAGGACGGGTTGTGACAAAACTAATAAAAAACATGAAGTCTAAAGAAGAAATTTATTCCAATGAAAGTGAAGGATTCAAGAAAATATTTTTTAATAAATATTTTCCTAAAACTCTCCATATTAATATGGACTAGGAGTTCCCTGGATTGAAGTAAAAAGAAGATTATTCTATCGGGGTGTATAAGGAAAAATTCGTACAGATTTCACAATACACCTTTGGCATAGTCATTAACACTAAAATTAAGTTGGACCACTTCTTTGGTGGATTAAATATATGTTGAAAAAAATACGTAGTGATTTGAGACTTTGACAGCTATGTGAACATTGTCCATTGTTCACTTAAGGTTGAGATGGAGATTGGAGACTCTCAATGGTCTCCTATGATCAGGGATAAAAAGAGGAAAATGGAGTTTAGTATGGAGGGTCAACAGATAAATTTCATGGAGGAAATAAAACCCAGCATCCCCTATATCAAAAGTGTGGGAAGAAGTATCCCAATAACTATTTAAAGGAAACTAGGAGGTGCTCAAAATGTGGAAAATAGGGGCATTAGGATACTCATTGTTAAATGGTTATGAAGAATACCACTAATGTGGAAGAATAGAGGAATTTTAAAATAAACACTCAACATGTAGTATAGTGTTCCATCTTCAAGTAACATGGACATTATGTGATCCAATTCCCTAATCCAAGGGTTATTAGATACAATTAGTGACAATAACCACTAAGGCATCAAGGAAGGTCACATTATATCACTACTGGTGAGGTGGATCTTAAAAATGATGTAGTGAAAATTATGCTTATTATCCATTCAAGAATATAAATCATACTTTTTTATTATTCTTCTACACACTCTTTCATATCTTGAAACTTTATTAAAATTATTCAAAAAACACATCAAAATATGGAGGTTGAGTTATCTGTGAGAAAATAGAATAGGGAAATTATCCTATCTAAAGTATATAACTCCTCCCCAATCATTGTTTGTGTACTAAACCTCCCAAAAAACAATTTCTTACTTACTTTGGTGTATTTTGATACTATATTTGGCATGGATTGGCTATATTTATATAAATCAAACATCAACTGTCAGTAAATTCTCATGATTGTCAAACCCACCAAAGAGGATGACTCAAAAGGGAGTAATAATTGTCTATGACAGTGAATGTGAATACTACTTTAAGGAATTAAAAAAGAGAATTAATATTTCACTAGTACTTACACTACCTAAAAGTGGGGAACTTTTTGCAGTATACAATAATGTATCAAATAATGAATTAGATTGTGATAGCCAACACATCAATGTAGCTGAAATTTCATGAGAAAAAATATCACACACATGTTCTGGAGTTGGAGGCCATGATCATTACATTGAAAATATGGTGAAATTATTTCTAGGGGGAGAAGTGTAAGATATATACTGATCACAAGATCCTTAAATAAATATTCTCATAGAAGGAGATTAATATGAACTAGTGAAGATGGTTATATCTCGTCATGGATTATGATCACTCAATCCACTACCGTCCTGGTAAATCAAATAAAGTGGAAGATGCTCTAAGTAAAAGTATCCTTCAACTTTATCAATTGTCAGAATTGAGAAGAATACAATATTCTTATACTTGCAAAGGATAGGCAGGGGAATTATAAAAGAAAGAAAATAATCATCCCTTTCTCAAATGATTTCACAACCAACCCTCTTAAAGAAGTTAAAGTATGATCAAGGAGATGATGTGTAGATTCAAAATAAGTTTGAACATATAAAAAATGTTAAATCATTAGTGTTCAAAATTGATGAGTAAGTAGTCATAAAATTTGGATAATAACTATGTGTACCATAAAATCATGAGATAAATATGGATATTTTTAATGATGCACATAGCTTGACCTTATCTGTCCTCCTAGGGATCAAAAATTTTTATTGAGATATCTTAGATAACAATTGGTGGGACAATATGAAGAAATAGATCATTGAATATTCATCAAAGTTTCTGGTATGTCAGTAAGTGAAGGTTGGAAGGAAAATGTATAAGGGTATCATGAAACCATTACACATACCTACATTGAAATGGGAAAACATCAACGTATACATTGTTACTAGATTTCAAAATAAATTCAGAGGAAATAAAAATATATGGATTGTTGTGGATCATATTAAAAAGAATACTCAATTAATTTCAATTCAATATTAATTCTTTCACAATAAAATTACATAGATATACATTAGAGAAGTGGTGAGGTTTCATGGAGTACCATTATCAATTGCATCTGATCCATATCCAAGATTTACCTCCATGTTTTATAAAAGTCTCTAGCATTCCATAAACACTGATCTAAACTTTAGTACAGCTTATCACCCTCAAACTAATGGCTAGTCTGAGTGTAGTATTCCAACATTGGAATATATGTTGAGAGCATGATTGATTGACTTTAAAGGAGTATGGTACCAACATATTCCTCTAGTCGAATGATCTTAAAAATATAGTTTCTACTCAAGTATCCAAATGGATCCATATGAATCTATTTATGGGAAAATATGTAGAAAACATAAATGCAAGGATGAAGTTGGTGAATTTAAGATTCTAGGACCTGAAATGGTCGAGGAAATGGTAGAAAAGGTGAATAATATTCAGCATCACATCAGGGCCTCCAAATGATGACAGAAGATCTATGAATACAATCATCAATGGACCTGGAGTTTGAGGTTGGAGATAAGGTATTCCTCCACATATCTCCATGGAAGAGATTCATGAGATTTGGGAAGAAGTGAAATCTAATTCTCATGTACATCTTCCCCTTTGAGATTCTTGATTGCATTAGAGATGTGGCATATCAACTAGCACTTCCACCAAACTTGTCACAAGTACATTATGTATTCCACATTTCCCCCTAAATAAAGTACATACCAGATCCCTCATATTTATATAATTCAGAGGTGTTACTTCTATAAAATGATCTCTTTTATGAGGAGTATCTAGTGAAGATCTTGGACCATAGACATAAATTCCAACACAACAATACTACTCTCCTGGTCAAAGTACTATGGTAGAACCATAAATATGAAGAGGTGACATGGGAATTAGAGGAAGTGATGAAGGATAATTACCATCACCTATTATCACCTAATTATGTAAAATGAAATTTTGAGGGAGAAATTTCATTAAGAGGAAGAATGTAATGATCCATAATTTTATAAATGAAATTTACCTTATTATAATTATGTCATGTAGTATAAAGCAAATACAGCACATAGAGAACCCAAAAAAATATTATTCTCATAAATTAAGAATGATACATTAGTGATAAAATAAACTAATAAGTATAAAAAAATATTATAGTAGGATAATAAATAGAAAATAAGATGATAATAATAGTATAATTTGGATCTGCTCGATCCACCGGAATGACCGCACTCATGAAAAAATATATAGAAATAAAACATAATATTAATGATACAATATTCATTTGAATATTAAATTTATATACTTAAGATAAAATAGAATTTAATTAATAATTAATATAATAATAGGTATTTATAGGAAGTAGTGAACCCATATGATCGTTACAAATCAGACCGTTAGAATAGTAACCTCACCATTGGAATAGTAATCTGGCCATTAGGAATAGTAATATGATTTTTAGAATAGTAACCTCTCCTATGAAAATGTAAAATAATATTTAGGTATCTTATAAATGAAAATATGATACGTTTATATCATGGAACAAGTAAATAAATGTTTTAAAAATAAAAAATTAAGTGTTGGTATTTTGTAAAATAAAAATTCTTGTTTTTATAATGAATATGATGATTTAAAATAAAATTTATTTTAATAAAATGGATTCATAAATTAATATTATGTTGTATTATAATTTTAATAAATTTTTAATATACAATAATTAATTTTTCAAAGGGTCATAAAATCGATTATAATATTAAAATCATTATTTTTTGAATAAATGGATATTTTATCAAAAAAATTAAAATTAAAATATTTAGAAAATTATTTTAATAAAATGTAATCTTTTTTTGAAATCTACCCATCAAAATTTTATTATGGTTAATTTTTTTTATTTTTATAAAATATTTGAATTTTGGGTGAATAGTGAAATACTGTAATTTACATTATTTAAAATTATTATCCAAATACATGACTTTTTGAGTCATGGATGATGTATGAACCCATTAGTTCAAACTAAAATGAACCATTTACTTAATAAATTCAAATAAATCAATACTATTTATAGTCTTGGGCCAAAATAATATACTAATGAATATGATAATCAAAAACACCCATCTCCTCCCCATATAAATACCACCCCTCACCACCCACTCTCCTCACACATTCTAAGTCCTGAGGCTTTAAAAATATCTAAAAATACCTCTCATCCCCAATATCCCTACATCTAAGTGATTCTGGTGTCACTAAAATACCAATTCCATGATCCTCAAGGGGTCCTTTACGGAGGTGATATTAAAGAGGTAACATTCTCAAACTGCCTTTTTAATTTATTTTCTTCTTCTACCTTATCCTCAACTCATTAATCCATCAGATCATAATAAATAAATAATAATTTGTATACTATAATTTTATATTTATAATTTAATATCTTCTGTACATCCCTTTTCTCATCTCCTCTAATTCAAATAAATGAATCCGTTGTCCAAATTATGACGATTAAATGTCTCCATGGATAATGAATATTCATTTCACATTACCAATCTCAAGGAAATTTATAAATATATTATTATGGTTAAATAATATATAATTATAATATTTTAACTTATTTCATTTCTATAAATAATATATAGGCATAATATTAAATAAACTGAAACTGGTTTGAGATGGTTGAAAAACCCACCAAAATAAACTAACCATTTATTATTGAAATTTTATTAAATAAATCATCAAAATGTAATAAAAATTATATATGGGTCTATTTAAACTTATTTAATTGTATTAATACCATTTCATTTCACCTCAAGGGTTTTATTTCCATTTTACAAGAACTTCCATAATTATACACAAGTGAACCGACCATGAAGCCATGTAACAAACACTCCCGGAACAATGAAATTGAACCTTATAACTCATAGAAAGGGACATAAATAAACTTAATAAAATTATAATGAATCAATTATATGTGGTATAGGTTCTTAATTAATCATTTTATGAATCTATTTTTATTTTCCAAGACATTAAGTGCAACTTCATAATGCATTCAGACATAAGGTAAGGGATCTCTTTGAACCACCATATTTCCCTTGGGTAAAGCTTTATCTCTATTTTCATCAATTTTTCTCATCATTATTCATGTATAATTATAATATTATATATATATATATATATATGTTCCAAAAATATATTTCTATCTCAATTCATATCTATTTTATGGGGATATACATGTTTTTAAAGGTTTCATTCTCAATTCCTCTCAATGAGAAAACACGACTAAAAGGAACTTCTCTTTTTCTTACCCCTTTTCAAGTACACTCCATAAAATTTTTTAATATTACCATATTTTATAAAATCATAATTTTATCATGAGAAAAATAAATTTATATCATTTCTAATTTTATGTAAATAATTATTCGTTTATCCCCTTTAAGGAATCTTTAATCTTCTCCCTTAAACTGCACTAAAGTGGCACATTTCTAAAGTTGTCTAAACACACATTTCATGTTTTAAATTTAGTTGGAAATCATTATTAATGATATGTTATTATTTTTACTTTATTTTTTTCCAAGAATTATTTAACCCCTTCTTTAAGTGATACCATTATGATACAGACTTTGGACATTCCTTGTGACATGATTACGTGACCCATTTCTTTCCATGGGAAACCCATATGTTTATTCATTATGTTTGATTTCTTTATGTGGAAAACATAAGCATGTATATGTTATGATGGGTGTTCCTAGATATTAATCAATGAATTGGGTAATTTTTTATCTCATGATACATTATATATGGGACTATAGATTAAACCTAATCTATTATGGGGACTCTATCCACCATGTGATATCATCTTGGTAATTAGACTTAACTCATGTTTATGTCATGATATATGTTGCTTCTATATTCTTTCATTTCCATGATCATATTATTTTGTGTTCTAAATTTTATGACTCTATATGTTTATTCATCATTTGTTTTTTTTATGCTATCTTATTATGCCTTGTGACTCGTGTATTGTGCTTCTTTTCCATATTTATTCCCTTATTGAGCTTTCTAGCTCATCCATTTTGTTAATGTGTTCCCCAGGTTATCCTATGAATTTATAGAAGTTAAAAGGGAGTTATAATCTCAATATAGATATTTATAAAAACATATTTTATTCTACTTTGATTATTTATAATTATTTATCTAGTCTTCCAAAGTCACTGGGTTTTTTATTCTTGGTTTGTTTTTGAAGGTTAATTAAGATTTAATTCATGTAATAATATGTGTAAAAGGTCAAGTTCACTATATTTGGTATCATAGGATATCTTAGTTACTTTCTGGGATTAGGAATAGAAAAATTTAGTAATAACCCTAGGGATAATTCTTTCACCATGGATAATATAGATTAAAACCTAGGGAATCATAAGTTAGGATATACTTTTCATTTATAATTTTATCATTTTATATTCATATTTTTAATTTTATGTAATCATTATCCAAGTATTTAATCCCCCCTAATTTTATTTTTCTTTTCTTTACTTAATGGATGGAAATATTATAACTCATTCTAACAACTGATGTGATAGGTAATGTGATGATTTCCCTAATGAGATTCCAAACCAGATGGTAATGGGATCTCAGAACATAATGAAAGTATTGGATCAACTGGATAAAGTTATGGATAATAACATGAGTCATGTGGAACTTTATCCTTATCATAAGAAATATCAATTTTTGTTTGAATCCTTTATGTGAAAAAATCCTCCTAAATTTAGTGGATCTTCTAATCCCCTAGTCACAGAACAATGGATTAAATCTATTGAGAATATATTCTCTATCTTCAAATTCTGAAAAAAAATATAAAGTTTTGTTAGAATACTATCATTTTGATGGGGAATATAATAATAGGTGGAAACAAATAAAGAAAATAAATTCTAGAGAGTAAATTGTTTCTATAGAATGTAAAGTATTAAAGAAAATATTTATCAATAAATATTTTCCTCGGAATATCTTTCTGATTATGGAGAGGGAGTTCCTAAAACAAAAATTAAAGGAATATAATTATATTGGGGTGTATGAGGTAAACATCACAAGGATTTTATTATAGGCCTCTAGAATTATCATGAACACTAAAATAAAGTTTGATCACTTCTTTAATGGATTAAATCGGAGTCTGCAAAAATCCTTGGTGATTTGAGACTCTGAAAACTATGAGAAGATTTTATGATATTCCCTTAAGGTTGATATTTAAATTTCAAACTCTTAGTGATCTCATGGTCTTAGACATAAAAAGATTAAAATTGAGTTTAATATGGGAGTATCAACAGATATGTCCCATGGATAAAAGAAAACCCAACATCCCATGTGTTAAAAGTGTGGTAAGAAGCATCCCAATAACTATCTAAACTGAATTGGGAGATGCATCAAATGGGTAAAAGAGGAGAATTAGGATAATAATTACCAAAGGGATAAGAATAATCCCACTGATGTGGAAGAATAGAGGAAACTTCAAATAAACACCTCAGCCTACAATACAGTCTTTCAACTTCAAGTAACGTGGACATTATGTGAGCCAATGCCCTAATCCAAGGGTTGTTGGAGACAATCAATGACAACAACCTCCAAGTCAGCAAGGAATGTAATATTCTCTCACTACTACTGAGGTGGATCCTGAAAATTATTTGGGGATAGGTACATTGGTTATCCATTTAAGGATAAAAACATACATTTTGATTTTGGTTCTACACATTCTTTCATATCTTAAAAGTTTATTATAACTAATTGAAAAACACCTCAAATATAGAGGTTGAGTTATCTATGAGAATAGTTAATTGAGAAATTATTGCATCTAGAGTATATAACTCCTCCCTGATCAATGTTTTTGGAAAAAAAACCTCCTAAAAAATATTTTTTTACTTCCTTCGATGGATTTTGATACTATATTGGGCATGGATTGGATATCTTTATATAAATCCAACATCAAATATCATGAGAGGGAGATCACTCTTCACATCTTGGGGAATCCTCCAATTCTATACAAATGTAAATAAGGGGATTAATATCATTTTTAATATCCTTCTAAATAATGGATATTATTGCCTTATGAGCATTAATATCTATCTAAAATGATTTAGGTAAAGGATATGATCATTCTTAAAGACTTACCCTTTGTGAGGGACAACACTAATGTGTTCCCTCAAGTATTTCTCAGACTCCCTCCTGATGGATTGGTCGGGTTCTCAATTGAACTTATACCTGGATCTCTACCTATATTAAAGACTTATTATAGGATGGCCACCATTGAGTTGGAATAACTTAAGAAGTTACATGAAAATATAGAAAAGGTTTTTATATGATAGAGTGCTTAACCATGGGGTGAACCGGTCCTCTCCATCAAAAAAAGGATAGATCAGTGAACCTCTACATTAATTATAGTGTTCCCAGCAAAATCACAATAAAGAAAAAGTATACCCTTCCACATATAGATGACTTTTTTGATCAACTACATGGATAAAAATATTTCTCTAAGGTGTAATTTTAGTTAACAGATCACCAATTAAAGATGAAGAAGTAATATATTCCCAGGACTACCTTTTGAATGAAGTATGGACACTATGAGCTTATCATGATGCCCATCAGACTCACTAATTCTCTAGAAATTTTCATGGATGTAATTAATATATTTTTAGTGATAACCTTGATAAAATTTTGGGAGTATTTATATATGATTTTCTGATATAATCCCAAAGTAAGGAGGAGCATGAGGAGAATTTGAATACTATGCTAAAGACTTTGCAAAGGAAGAAAATATATGTAAAGTATAGTAAATGTGATTTCCTGATGGAGGAAGTGCCTTTCTTGAGGAATTTTATCACCATTAAAGGGAAATATATAAACCCTTATAAGATAAATGAAATTGAGGAGTGTCTTAGACCAGCATGTGTAACATAGATCTGTAGTTTCCATGGTCTAACTAGGTATTAAATACAATTTTTTGGAAAATTCTCATGATTATCAAAACCACTAAACAAGATAACTTGAAAGTGAGTAAATTTTATTTGAAATAGTGAATGTAAAGACTGCATCAAAGAATTAAAATAGGGGATTATCATTACATTATTACTTACACTACCTATAAGTGTGTAACTATTTGTGACATATAGTGATTCATTAAAGAAGGTATTAGGTAGTGTAATAATGAAAAATTATAAATTTATAGCCTACACCTCAAGGCAGTTGAATGTTATTGAGAAAAAATATCCCATGCATGATCTAGATTTAAAGTCCATAATCTTCACATTGAAAATTTGGAGACATTATATCTATGAGGAGAAGTATAAGGTATAAACTAATCACAAGATCCGAAAATATATATTCACATAGACAGAGCTTAATATGTGATAGTGAAGATGGTTAGAGATCATCAAGGATTATGACTGCTCAATCCACTACCATCATGGTAATAAAAATAAATTATAAAATCTGCTAAATTGAAAGGATCCTGAAACATTATCAATGAAGAGAATTTAGAAGAATCCAATCTTCTTATGCTTATAAAGTATTGGCATGGGAATCATAAAGGAAGGAACAGCATCATTCCTTTCTAAAATTATTTCCCAACCATCCCTTTCAGATAATATAAAGTATAGTCAAATATATAATGTGGAGATTTAGAAGAAGGTATAAGATATTATAAATGGGAAATACTAGATGTTGAAAATTGTGAGGAAGGAGTTTCAAGATTTGGGTCATGACTTTGCGTTCCATAAAATCTTGGGATAAAGAGGGAGATTTTTGAATTATGCACATAGCTCAGTCTTCTCCATCCATCTAGGGAGCATAGAGATGTATCTATATCTCTAATATCACTATTAGTGGGACAATATGAAAAAGGATGTCAC
The DNA here is from genome assembly GCA_963277665.1 of Viscum album. Classification (NCBI taxonomy): domain Eukaryota; kingdom Viridiplantae; phylum Streptophyta; class Magnoliopsida; order Santalales; family Viscaceae; genus Viscum; species Viscum album. Next base: position 1,151,804,041 of record OY728148.1, read on the forward strand.
TAAATATACATAAAAGTGTCTCGTATGTTAGTAAATTAAGACTGAAAGACAAATATATAATTGGATGATTCAACCATTACCCATACTTACATGGAAATGGGAAAACATCACCATGGACTTTGTCACTAGGCTTCCAAATAAATCTAGAGGAAATAATGATATATGTGTTATTATGGATCATATTACAAATACTTCTCAATTATTGAAATTCTAGAGGAATTCGTTCTTGATAAACTTGCATAGATATACATCATAAAAGTAGTGAGGCTATATGGAGTACCATTATTAATTGTATCTGATCGAGATTCAATATTTTCCTTAAAGTTATAGAAAAGCATTCATCATTCCATAAACACTTATATTAACTCCAATACTGCTTATAACCCCTAGACTAATGTCCAATATTAGTGGACTATTCATAAATTTGAATATATGTTGAGATCTTGCTTGATGAACTTCGAAGGAGTATTGGACCAACAAATTTCTCTGGTCAAAATCTCTTACAACAACAATTTACACTCAAGTATTCAAATGGATCCATATGAATCCTTTTATGGGAGAATATGTATAACCCCTTCAAGATATGATAAATTTATTGAACATAATATTCTGTGACCTAAAATGGTATAGGAAATGGTAGAAATGGTGAAGACCATTCCGCATCACATTAGGGCTACCCGATGTCGATAGAAGAGCTATGAATACAATCATCGATGGGACCTGGAGTTTTTGATTTGAGATAAGGTATTCCTGTGAGTATCTTTATGGAATAGATTCATGATATTTGGGAATAATGGAAAGTTATGTCCCAGGTACATCGACCCCTTCGTGAGTATTGATCGCATCGGAGATTTGGCATATCAACCATAACTTCCACCAACCATGTCCCAAGTACATAATGTATATCATGTATCTCTCTTGAGGAAGTACATAAAAGATCCATCATATGTCTAGTATTTAGAGGTGGTACAGTGGTAAAATGATCTCTCTTGTTAGGAGAAACCAATGAATATTTTAAATCCTAGAGATAAATTTATACACAATAAGACAACTCACTTTTTCAAAGTAATATGGAGGAACCATAAATACAAAGAGGCAACATGGGAACCATAGGAAACAATGAAGGAGAAATACCCCCACCAATATTTACCTTAATATGTAAAACAAAATTTTGAGGGTGAAATTTCATAAGGGGATAATAATTTAATGACTCGTACTTTTATCAATGAAATTTCACTTCTTATAATTATATCATGTTGTATAAAGCACATACATCACATAGAGAAACCAACAAAACATTATTCTCATAAATGATGCATTAGTCATAAAATTAACTAATAAGTTTGATAAATATTGTAGTAGGTCAATAAATAGAAAATAATAAAATAAGAATAGGATAATTTGGATCTGTCTGATCCAACGAAATGACCACAATCAAGAACAAAGTAATGGAAATAAAACATAATGTTAATAAAAAATATTCATTTTAAGATGAAAGAACATATATACTTGAGAGAAAATAGAAGTTAGTAAATAATTAATGGAATAAGAGGAATTTATGGGAAGTAGTGAATCCATATGATTGTTAAAATCTGGCCATTGGAATAATAATCTGACCATTGGAATAACAACTTTACTGTTGGAATAGTAGTATGGACATTAAGAATAGTAATATGACATTTATAATAGTAAAATCACCTATGTAATTGTAAAATAATATTTAGGCGTCTTATAAAATGAAAATATGATATATTTATATCCTGGTACAAGTTAATAAATGTTTTAAAAATGATAAACTAAGTGTTCGTATTTTTATAAAACGTAACTGTATTATTTTAATAATGAATATAATGATTTAAAATAAAATTTAATTTCATAAAATTGATTCATGAATTAATATTATGTCATATTATAATTATAATATAATTTTATGAGACCATATGTAATTTTTCAAACGGTCATAAAATCGAATATAATATTAAAATTATTATTTTTAGAATAAAAGGGAATTTTATTTAATAATTAAATTTACCATATTTATAAAATTATTCAAATAAAATTGATTCCATTTTTGAAATATAAACATAAAAAAATTATGATGAATTTCTGGGATTTTTCAAAAATAGTTGAATTTTGGGTGAATAGTGAAAGACTGTAATTTACAATATTTAACATTATAATCCAAATACCGTATTTTTTGAGTCATGGATGATGTAAACCCCATTATTTAAAACTTAAATTAATCATTCATTTTAAATATTCATAATAATCAATAATATTTATAGTCTTGATCCAAAATAATAAACTAATATCAAAAACACCCCTCTTCTCCCCTTATAAATACCACCCATCACCACTCCTTCTCACACCTTGTAAACCTTAAGGAATTAAAAATATCGACCAAACCCTATCATACCCACTATACCCACATAAAATTTATGATGGTATCATAGAAATACTAATTCCAAGTTCCTTAAGTGTCCCTTCAAGGAGGTGATATTCAAGAGGTATAATTCTCAAACTACAACTTTTATTTTCTTTTCCTCATCTACCTTCTCCGGAACTAATTAATAAATCAAAGAATAATAACTATCGAATAATTAATATTATGGAATTTTATATTTCTAATGGAATATATTATATCTATAAATTTTCTCATCTCCTCTAATTTAAAGAAACAAAACCATTGTCTAAATTATTGAGGTTAACCGTCTCGGTGGATAATAAATTTTTGTTTTACACTACCACCTTAAAGGAAGGTCATCAAACTATTATTATTGTTCAATAATATTATAATAATAATATTATAATAGTAATATTATAACTTATTTACTGTTATGGAAAAAATATATAGATATAATATTAAATAAAATGAAGCTAGTTTGGCATGGTCATAAAAACCGCCAAAATAAACTAGCCATTTATCATTAATATTTTATTAAATGAATCATCCACATGTCAGAAAAAAATGATACATGGGACCATTTAAACCTATTTAAGTGAATTAATACCATTTTATTTCACTTTTAGAGTTTTATTTCAATTTTAAAAAATATTTCATAATTATATACTAGTGAACCGATAATGAAACCTTGAAACAAATCCTCCTGAAACAACAGAATTGAACCTTATAACTCATCTAAATTGCTATAAATAAACTTAATAAAATTATAATAAATAAAATATATATATTATAGGTTCTGAGTTAATAAATTAATGAATATGATTTTGTTATCCAAGACATTAAGTTCAATTTAAGAATACATTCATACATAAGGTTAGTGATCTCTCTGAACCTCCAAATTTTCGTTAGGTAGCATGTTATCTCCCTTTAACTCAATTTATATCTTAATTAATCATATATAATTATCATATATTATGTATATATATTCCAAAAATATATATCTCTCTCAATTCATCTTTATTTTATGGGTATATACATGTTTTAAAAGGTTCCCTTCTTAATTCCTCTCGATAAGAAAACCTGATTAAAGTGAACTTCTTTGTTTCTTACCCCTTTTCAAGTACACTTCATAAAATTTTTAAGCATCTCATATTTTATAAAATAATAATTTTATCATGAAAAAAACTATTTTATCCTATTTATGGTTTTATGTAAATAATTATAACTTTATCCTTTTTAAGGACTCTTTAATGTTTTCCCTTAAACCGCACTAAAGTGGCACATTTCTAAAGTTACCTAAACACTATTTTTCATGTTTTCACTTTAGTTGGAAATCATTATTAATGATATATTATTATATTTTACTTTAATATTTTCCAATAATTATTTAATCCTTTCTTTCATGTATACCATTATCATGCACCCTTTGGATATTCCTTATTACATGATTACGAAACCCATTTCTTTCCATTGGTAACGCTTATGTTTATTCCTTATGTTTGATTTCTTTATGTAGAACACACATGCATGTAAATGTTATGATGGGTGCACCTAGATAGTGATATAATTCCTTGGGTAATGTTTTATCTCATGAGACGTGATGTATGGGATTAGTTAGTAAACCTAATCCATTATGGGACTTTGTCTGCCATGTGATATCATCTTGGAAGTTAGCCTTGAGTCATGTTAATGTCATCATATATGTTGCATCCACATTACTGTATTTACATGATCATATGATTCCATTTTCTCTATGTTGTACCTCTATATGTTTATTCATGATCCATTCATTTAATTTTATCATGTTATGCCTTATGAAACATGTGTTATGATTATTTTCCATGTTTATTCCCTTACTAGGATTTCTTGATAATCCCTTTTTTATAAGTATTGACTAGGTTATCCAATGAAGTTTTAGGATCTATAAGTGATTTATGAGATAGATATGAATATTAATAAAAAAATTATTTATTATAATTTCATGTTTTCTAATTATTTACCTATTCTTCCAAATACACAAGGATTTTCAATTATTGTTTTGTAATTAAAGGTATTTATGCTTAAATTTATATAATAATATGTATAAAAGGATAGGGTCTCTATAGATGGTATCAGAGGATGGTCTAGTTATTTTTGGGGATTAGGACTAGAAAACTTTAGTAAGAACCCTGGTGATAATTCTATCATCATGGATAATATCAATTGAAACTTAGGGAATCATAAGTTAATATATACTTTTCATTTATAAGTTTATACTTCTATGTTCATAGTTACCTTTTTATATGCTCATATCCAAGTATTCAATCCCCCCTACTTTTATTTTTCTTTTTTTATTTAATGGATGGAAATATTAGAACCCATTCTAATAACCAATGTTATAAGTAATGTAATGATTTCCTAAATGATATTCCAAACCTAATGGGAAGGTAATCTCATAACTTCGTGACAATACTGGATCAACTTTATCAAGTTATGAATAAAAACATGAATCATGTGGAGTTTTTTCCTTCTCATAAGAAAGATCAAGTTGTAATAGAATACTTTATGTGACAAATAAATCCTACCTTTATTGGATCTTTTTATCCCCTCATTGCATAAAAATGGATTAACTCTATTCATAAGATATTCTCTATCCTATAGTGATCATAAAAATAAAAAGTCATGTTAGTGGTCTATAATTTTGATGAGGAAGCTGATTAGTTGTGGACACTAATAAAGAACAAAAATTATAGTAAATTGATTCCATGGAATTTTAAGGATTCAATAAAAAATTTAATAAATATTTTACCAGAACTCCATGTCTTAATATAGATAGGGAGTTCCTCGAACTAAAGAAAAAGGAAGAGGATTTTATCAGGGCGTACAAGTAAAACTTCACAAGTCTTTCATGATAATCCTATGTAATTTTCCTGAACAATAAAATTAAGGTAGATCACTTATTTAGTTGATTAAATATAATTATAAAAAAAATCCTTGGGGATTCAAGACTTTGACGGGTATGAGGAGATTGTACATTTTCCCCTTAAAATTGAGATGGATATTGGAGACCCTCAATGGTCGCAAGGAATTAGAGATAAAAAAGAATAAAATGGATTTTAATATGGTATTATCAATAGATAAATCCCATGGAGGAAGGAAAACCTATAATCCCACATGTCAAAAGTGTGGGAAGAAACATCTCGAGAACTATCTAAAGCGAACTTGGAGAATGTAGAAAAGAGGGTAGTCCTGCCAATCGTTGTCAAATGGATATGAAAAATACCAACATTATGGAATAATATATTAAGGTTCAAATAAACCCTCAACCTACAGTATAGTGTTTCAAATTCAAGGAATATGGACATTATGTGAACAAATTACTTAAGAAAATGGTTTTCATAGATAATCAATGACAAAAACCTCCAAGGGAGTAAGGAAGGGCATATACTATCACTACTACTAAGGTGGATCCTAAAAATGATGTTGTGATAGGTAAATTGTTTATCCATTCAAGAATATAAAATTTAATGTTTTATTCTGGTTCTATAAATTCATTCATATCTTGCCTGTTTTTTAGAACTACTCAAACAACACCACAAAATATGGTGGTTGAGTTATCTATCAGAATAATAAAAAGGGGAAATTATTACATCTAAAGTATATAACTCCTCCCTAATAAATTTTTGTGGACTAAACCTCCTATAAAAACTTTTATTACTTCCTTTGGTGGATTTTGATGTAGTATTGGTCATGGATTTTCTATCTTTATAAAAATCCAACATCAACTGTCAGGAGAGGGAGGTCATTCTTCACATCCCAGGGCATCCACAAATTTTATATAAATGTAATGAGGGGGATAAATATACTTTGGAATATCTTTCTCAATCATGGATACTATTCGCTTATGATAATTCATATCTAGCTCAAATGATTGAAATAAAATAGATGATCGCGCTTGATGACATACCCATTATGAGTGACTACACTGATGTGTTCCCTGAAGAATTTCGTAATCTCCCTCCTTAGTAAGAGGTTGAGTTCTCAATTGAAATTATATCTGGTTATCTTCCAATATCAAAGACTCATTAAAATATGGACACATTGAGTTGGAAGAATTGAATAAGTAGTTACAAGAGAATATAGATAAGTGTTTTATACACCCGAGTGCTCCAATATGGGGAGTTTTGGTCCTCTTCATCAAAAGAAGGATGGATCAATGTACCTCTAAATTAATTATCATAGTCTCAATAAAATCACAATAAATAACAAGTAACCCATACCACATATATATTACTTTATTTATCAACTACATGGGGCCAAGTATTTCTCATAGGTGGGCCTTCACTCAGGATATCACCAATTAAAGGTGAAGAAGGAAGATATTCCCAAGACTTACTTTTGAACGAGGTATAGAAACTTTGAGTTCATCATGATTCCCTTATAACTCACTAATGATCCATAAATTTTTTTAGACATAATGAATAGATTTCTTAGAAATTACATTGAAATATTTGTGGGAGTATTTATATATTAAATTCTAATATTCTCCAAGAGAAAGGAGGAGAATGGGGAATTTTTAATACTATGCTAAATACTTTGAAAAGGGATAAAATATATCCAAAGTATATAAATGTGAGTTATATACTAAGGAAGTATCTTTATTATGGAATTTTATCACCATAAAAGGGATATTTGTGGACCCTTCTAAGATAAAGGAAATTAAGGAGGGGCCTATAACAGCATATGTAATGGATATATATAGTTTCCTTAGTCTACTTGGGTATTATAAACAATTTTTAAGGAACTTATTATGATTTTAAAACCTACTAACCAAGATGAATTGGAAGGTAGTAAAGTTTTCTGGAACATTTAATGTAATGACTACATCAAAGAATTCAAAAATAGGCTTATCAAAATAATAGTAATTACACTACACAAAAGTAGGGAACTATTTATGGTATACAGTGATGCATCAAAGAAGGGATTATGTTTTGTAATGATAAAAATGATAAAGTGAGATCCTACGCCTTATGAAAACTAAAATTTATGGAGAAAAACTATCCCATGAATGATTTCGAGTTATAAGTTGTGATCTTTATGTTGAAAATCTAGTGACATTCTCTCTATATAAAGAGGTGAAAGATATATACTGGTCACAAGAGCCTTAAATATATATTCACATAGAAAGATCTTATTATGCAATGTGAATATGGGTAGAGCTCATCAAGGATTGTGAATTCTCAATCCACTACCATCTTGGTAAATCAAATAAAGTAAAAAAGATCTCTCTAAGTAGAAAGGATCCTATAAATTTATCAATGATGAGAATTTAGAAGGATATAATCTTCTTATACTTACAAAGGATAGGCATGAGAATCATAAATAAAGTAACATCCTCATTCCTTTCAAAAATTATTTTCCAACCATTCCTTTTAGAGAAGATAAAGGATGCTCAAATAGATGATGTAAAGATTCAAAATAATGTAGAAACTATCATAAATGGGAAATCCTTAGAGTTAAAAAATGATTTAATAAGATTTGGGTCACAACTATATATACCATAAAATCTTAAGATAAAGAAGTATATTTTGAATGATGCACATAGCTCGGCCTTCTCCATCTACCCAGGGATCATGAAGATATATCGAAATCTCTGAGAGAACTATTGGTGGGACAATATGAATAAGGATATTACTGAATATACATCAAAGTTCTTGGTAAATCATTAATTGACTGATGAAAGGAAAATTTCTAGAGGGATGATGCAACCATTACCTAAAACTGCATGGAAATGGTAAAATATCACTAGGGAATTTGTCACTGGACTTCCAAATACATCTAGAGGAAATGATTATATATGGTTTGTTGTGGATCTTCTTACAAATACTACTCACTTTGTTTCAATTCAAGAGGACTTCTATCTTGATCAACTTTGATGGATATACATCATATAAGTGATGATGTTCTATAGAGTACCATTATCAGTTATATATGATTGTGATTTGAGATTTACCTCCAAGTTTTATAAAAGCATCCAACCTTCCATAAACACTAAGCTAAAATTTAGTATGGATTATCACCCCTAGAATTATGGCTAGTCTGACTGGACTATTTAGAATTTGGAAGGTATATTGAGAGCATGCTCGATGGACTTTAAAGCAGTATGGGACCAACATGTTCCTCTAGTCAAATTATCTTACAAAAATAGTTTCCACTCAAGTATCCAAATGAATCCATATGAATCCCTTTATGTCAAAAGATGTAAAACACTTTCATGATGTCATGAAGTCAGTGAACATAAGATTCTGGGAACTGAAATTCTCAAGGAGATAATAGAAAATGTGAAGAGCATTCAGCAGCACATCAGGGCTGCCCAATATTGAAAAAATAACTATGAAAATAATCATCAATGGGATGTGTAGTTTGAGTTTGGGGATAAGGTATCCATATGAATATCTCCATAGAAGAGAGTTATGGTATTTGGGAATAAGGGAAAGCAAAGTCCCATGAACATCAGACCCTTTGAAATTCTTGATCACATCAGACCAGTGTCATATTGAATAGCACGTCCACTAACCATGTCTCAAGTACATGATGTATTCCACATATCCCTCTTGAGGAAGTACATACCAGATCCCTCATGTGTATAGAATTTAGAGGTGGTACGGCTATAAAATGATCTCTCTTATGAGGATCATCACATGAAGATCATGGACTATAGAGATAAATTCCTATGTAACAATACTAGTCACATGGTCAAAGTATTATGGGGGAACCATAAATACAAAAAGAGGTGACATGGGAACCATAGGAAGCGATGAAGGAGAAGTACCCTCACCTATTTTTACCTTAGTATATAAAAAGAAATTTTTAGAGTGAATTTTCATAAGGGTGGAAGAATGTAATGACCCACTATTTTATCACTTATGTTTTCCTTCTTATAATTCTGTCATGTAGTATAAATCACACACAACACATAGAGAAACCAAAAAAACATTATTATCATAAATTAAGAATGATACATTATCCAAAAAATAAACTAATAAGTATACAAAATATTACATCAGGATAATAAATAGAAAATAAGAGAATAAGAATATGATAATTTAGATCCACATGATCCACCAAAATGACCACACTCACAAACAAAGATATAGAAATAAAACATAATGTTAATAATAAAATATTCATTTGAATATGAAAGTATATTTATACTTGATAGAAAATAGAATTTAATGAATAATGAATGGAATAATAGGTATTTATATGACGTAGTGAACCCATATAACCCTTACCAATCTAACCGTTGTAATACTAATATGACCATTTGAATAGTAACCTAACTGTTGAAATAGTAATCTAGCCATTAGGAATAGTAATATGACCGTTATAATAGTAACCTCACCCATGGAAATGTACAATAATATTTAGGTATCTTATAAAATTAAAATATGATATATTTACATCATGGTATAAGTAAATAAATGTTTTAAAAATGATAAATCAAGTGTTGGTGTATTTGTAAAACGTAAATGTTTTATTTTTATAATGAATATAATGATTTTAGAGAAACTTTATTTTCATAAAATGGATTCATAAATTAATATTATTCTGTATTATAATTATAATATAATTTTATGAGACTATAATTATTTTTTCAAAGGGTTATAAAATCTATTATAATATTAAAATTAGTATTTTTGATTAAATGGGGATTTTATTTAAAAATTATATTTTTTATTTTTAGAAAATTATTTTAATAAAATGAATTACATTTTTTTAAATTCACACATCAAAATTTATTTATGTTGAATTTTTGATATTTGTCTAAAATAGTTGAATTTTGGGTAAATAGTAAAATACGGTAATTATAGTATTTAACATTATTAGAAAAATACTTGAATTTTTGAGTCATGGATGATGTTAGTACCCATTAATTAGAACCCACATAAACCATTTACATTATATATTCACAATAATCAATATTATTGATAGTCTTGGAAAAAAATAACAAACTAATGATTATGATAATCAAAAACACTCATCTCATCCCCTTATAAATACCACCCATCACCACCCCTTCTCCTCACACCTCCTAACACTTAAAGCTTGAAAAATAATTTTCAAGCCCTCTCCTCTACACTCTCCCAATTTCTAAGTGCTTCTTGTCTCACCAAAAGACCAATTCCAAGTTTCTCAAGGGGTCCTTCAAGGAGGTTATATTCAAAAGGTAACATTCTCAAACTAACTATTTTGATATCTTTTCTTCTTCTACCTTCTACTCACCTCATTAATCCTTAAATTCATAATAACTACAGAATAATTTAAATAATAGAATGTTATATTTATGATTTAATATATTCTATTCAGACCTTTTCTCATCTCCTCTTATTCAAAGAAACGAAACCATTGTCCAAATTATAGTGGTTAACCATCTCCGTGGATAATAAGTTTTTATTTTCAATTTCCGCCTTCAAGGCATGTCATAAAAGTATTATTATGGTTAAATATGATTATAATAATGATATTATAACTTATTTCATGTTCTATAACTAATATATAGACATAATATTATATAAAATTAAACTAGTTTATAATTGTTCAAAAATCACCAAAATAAATAAACCATTTATCATTAATGTTTTATTAAATAAATCATACACATATAAGAAAAAAATGATATATGGGACCATTTAAACTTATTTAATTTCATTAATACCATTTAATATTATTTATTTTTTTTATTTCTATTTGAAAAGAATTTCCATAATTATACACAAGTGAACTGACCATGGAACCGTGAAACGAACGCTCCCAAAACAATATAATTGAACCTTATAACTCATAAAAATGACCATAAATGAACTTAATAAAATTATAATAAATAAAATATATGTGGAAGAGGTTATTAATTAATAAATTAATTAATCTAATTTTTTTATCCAAGACATTAATTTCAAATTCATAACTCATTCATACATAATGTAAGGGATATCTATGAACCTCCATATTTCCTTTAGGTGATTATTTATCTCCATTTGCCTAAATTTATCTCTTAATTATTCTTATATAATTATCCTATATTAATTATATATGTTCCACATAAATATATATTTATATATATATATATCAATTAATATTTCTTTTATTTGGATATACATGTTTTGAAAGGTTCCCTTCTCAATTATTCTCGATAAGAAAACCAGACTAAAAGGAACTTCTCTATTTCTAACCCATTTTCAAGTAAAATCCATAAAAAAATTTAATCGATACATATTTTTTAAAATCAATCATTTTATCATGATAAAAATATTTTAGTTCATTTCTGGTTTCATAAAAAAAATCTTTTATACTCTTTAAGGACTCTTTAATATTTTCCCTTAAACTGCACTAAAGTGCCACATTTATAAAGTTAACTAAACACTATTTTTCGTATTTTAACTTTAGTTGGAAATAATTATTCATTTTCTATTATTATTTTTAATTTATTATTTTCGGATAATGATTTAATCCTTTTTTCATGGATTCTATTATGATACACCCTTTGGTTATAACTTATAATAAGATTATGAAACCCATTTCTTTCCATAGGTAACCCTTATGTATATTCCTTATGTTTGATTTATTTTTTATCACAAATATACATGTTCATTTTATTATGGGTGTTCCTAGATAGTTCTCAAATGACTTGGGTAATGTTTTGTATCATGAGGCATTATGTATGAGATTATAAAGTAAACCTAATCCATTATGGGATTATGTCCACCTTGTGATATCTTCTTAGTAGTTATCCTTGACTCATTTTTATGTCATGATATGTTTTTCTACCACATTCCTATATTTCCATGATCATATGATTCCATGTTCTATTTTTTATTCCTCTATATGTTTATTCATGAGCCATGCCTTTTATGTTATCATGTTATGACTTATGCCGCATGTGTTATGATTATTTTCCATGTTTATTCCCTTATTGGGATTTCTAGATCATTCCTTTTGTATATGTATTTATTAGGTTATCCTATAAAATTTTAGGATCTTAAAGGGAGTTGTGATATCAATATTAATATTAATAAAAATATATTTTATTCTCATTTCATGTTTTGTAATTATGTGCCTAGTCTTCCAAATACATTAGGATTTTCGATCCTTGGTTTGTATTAAAAGGTTAATTATGCTTAAATTCATGTAATAATATTAATAAAGTATAGGTTCATTATAACATTCCCCAAAAACTAAACCTCTAGGATCCAAAATATCACTTCGAGATTTTACCATAAAGTGGGTTCTCTCTAAGTAAGTCTAGATACATCCTCATATGCTCTGCATGATCCTCCTTGATGAAAAGTAAATGAGAATGTATACAATAAATAAAACATAAAATCATTCCAATATATCTAGAAGATATAATTCATAATATCCATAAAAATAAAAGGGGAATTTGTCACACTAGAAGGCATCATCAGGAACTCATAGTGTCAATAGGGACATTGGCATTTAGTATTTGGAATATCATCTTCATGAACCCTAAACTGATGGTAACCAGATATGAGATCAATCTTTGAAAATAAAATCACACCTCTCAACTAGTTGAAGAGGTCATAAATCCATGGAAAGGGGTACTTGTTATTTATCATTACATAGTTCTGGTATTGATAATCAACAAAAATCATTAATATCTCATCTGAATTTTTCCCAAACAATACTAGAGCTTCCTAGGGGTACACACTGGGTATGATAAAACCCTTCTCTCAAAGGTCCTCCAACTACACCCTCTGCTTCTAGAGCGAAGTTAGGACTATTTGATATTCCATAATAGATATTGGTGTGGTATCAAGATGAAATTCAATATATAATTCCATCTATCAGTGTGTAGGTAGTCCTGAAGCATCCCCAAGGAAGTCATACATATAATCCTTCACTATTTAAGAAATTCATATGCCTAAAGATCCCACTACGCTAAGGGATAAACATGCCAACTGATGAGTGATATGTATGATAGGTTGTTCCCATATTTTCTTTTTTCCACAATCGATGATCAATATAAGATTTACATAATGATAAACATCATGATCTATGGAATTGAATCAAAGAATATAGACAAGGGATAAAATTCTAGAACCAAGAGAGAGGATCATCACATATTATTTATAATTAATTTAATTAAATAAAGAATTACCTTGATGGAATTATTTCTTTTTGGATGGATCTAAAATTAGATATGTGTTTTCTCATCATTTTGTTCTAGGAATCAAGGAAGATTACCTCTAGCGGTGATCCATACATGCTCCAAAAATCTTTGAACGTTGTCATAATAATCTTTGGGTGTTGGCATGGAAAATCCTATCGCTTGCGTCGTCCGCCTTTGATCACCCTAAAAACCCCTTCCAAAGTGTTCTCTTTGATATCTCTTGACTTGAGAATGGGAGTTGGAGGAAGATCACTCTTTGTTATTATGAGCGTTCTTAGAGAAGAGATCTCTATAGTTCGTGAGAGGATTCTCCAAATCCATTGTGCACAACCAAACAAAATAATTGGCTTATTGAGAGAATAATATAATTGGGTTTATAAATCCCTAGGGTTAAAATAAAATAATTTCACAAAGTTCCCTTATTTATTTAATCCCTGTGCAACCCCATATCAAATAATATTATTATTATTATTATTATCTCTCGACATGCACTTAAATTGAGAAATAAATTTAATATTATTTAATAAAATAATATTCAATATTTATTATTTTACTTGGAACAGTAAACTTGTTCTTCCATTCCTCCATAATATTTATCAGGCCTTGAATAATGAGTATTTATTTATTAAATAAATATTACTACATTATTCTATAATAAATAAATAAATATTATATTCACTGAAAAGAAAATAAATATTTATTAAATATTCCACTCACATTAAATTCTCTATAATAACTAGTGATAGGATATATTAAATTAAGCATACATGAATAATTATTAAACTGCATTATGGATTAATATTTATTCAACTTGTTAAATAATAAATAATAATATATTATTAAACTAAAATTATGGATACACTTAGTGTGTGACCCTATTAGCCTCTTTCTCAGTGGAATTAGGTAAAACATCCTAAATTCCAAGGTTATCATTTTACAATAGGACAAGGCACCCATAGAGAAAGAATTTAATGCCTCAACGACATGATACCTCATATGAACACATAATGTGTAATATAATCTCTTTATCATGAAATATCAAATCAAGTAGGTTGTATATTGGTATAACTAGAAAATTCACCTACGGCCACGGTTCCGAACCGTGGCCGTAGGCCCAAAAACCGGGGCATTAGTATATGGCCACAGTTTCAAAAACCCATGGTCGTTATCGCCATGGAAGTAGGTCGTACCTACTGACATGATTTTAATCATGGTAGTAGTGGCATAGTTCCACAGTTAAATTGTGTCATTATGAGGCCTCTTTCCATGATTTTAACCGTGGTAGTAGGCCCCTACTACCACGGTTTTAACCATGGCATTAGGCCCCTACTTCCATGGTTAAAACCTTGGAATTAGTCCCCTAATTCCATGGTTAAAACCATGGAGATATTATTTATATGGTATAAAAAATTAAATTGCCCCCTAGGCATCCCTGTAACAGCCCGAGATTTTATGAAAAATATTTTTTTTTATTTTACTAATGTCTTGTGTTATACGCTACACCAAAAGGATCTTTCACAACACGCATCCTTGACTTGCCTTTCATTACACGCAATCGCAACCTTCCTCGATAGCGTGTGTGGTACGTAATCCTGAGTTTCACGAAACAATGATATGCTATTAAAATATTATTAAAACTAGCCGTTATGAATAGTAATAACCACTTTTTAAATTTTAGAAATTTTAACTCTCAAAATGGACTTCATTTTTGGATTCGGAGTATCGAATTCAGCCTAAGGTGAAATTTTGGTACTTTTCGGATAACTTTCATATTCTGATGAATAGTGAAAATTACTAAATTATAATTAAAAAACAACTTTTTTAATCGAAATAATTAATAGTGATAAATCATTAATTTGAGTGGTTTTAAAGTATATTTAGAATATATTTTTACAATTTAATACAATGTTGGTCATTGGATGTAATTTCACATTTAAACTAGAAATAAACAAGTATCAATCTTTTGATAGATATTGTTTCTTAAAAACACGCTATTTGTTTTAACAGCGGGATTTAATTATAAAATTAATTAATGCAACTTTTATGTTATGAATTTGGTAAAATAGACTTCATTTTTAAATTCGGAATATGAAATATAGCTTGGGATGAAATTTTGGCATTGTTCTGAAAAACATCAATTTTTTTATAAATAGTGAAACTACTAAGTGGTAGGTTAAAAACTGAATTTTGCATAAAACTTAATTTTACCGCTTCTGTGAATGGAATTTCGAAAATCCGAGAGACACGGTTAATATCAAGGACTAAAATTTGGTTCAATGAGATGAAAATAATTTTTTGGTGAATAGTAACTTTTTACTTTTTACCACGGTTAATAGTAAATAGGGTAACTAAGGGTAAATATGATATTAATATTACCCTAACACATGTCCTAATTCTATTGGACAAGTGTAATTCGACCAAATGCAAACTTAGGAATAAAATATGACCATTTAGGCCCACTTGGATTAGATTAGGACATTTATTATTAATTTATTTAAAGAAGGGTTAAAATAGTTAAAATCAAAGTTTAATAAGTAAATCATTTTTAATATGGGGTTATACATAAGATAAATTCGACTATAAATATTCATTAGAAATCTAAAAATATTTCCTACATAATGGTATTTTATTTATAATTTTTATACATTAAATAATTTAATTTATTTATGACACAATGATGATGCAGTAATTATCTTATTAATGAAATATTGACATAATTGATGTTATAAACACCAAAATAAATGTAATTTGAGACTTTTTATGAATTCAACTAATTTTATAGGTTACTATGATATATTAGTGTTGATTTAATCAACTTGGTTCGAACATATAATTCTGTTATGACTTTCACAAAAATCATATATCAAATAGTGTCAAAATTGACACAAAATAGTTTTTAAATCAAATATTATATTATTAATTGTTATTTTATTCCTAAATATCTAAGGTTCGGCCAAATGAATTAGATAAGGATATATGTATTAATAATATACAATTTGGGGTTCGTTTGGCATGTTATAGTAAGTTTATTAACCATATAGTGAAAGAAAACAAAAAGACACGGTAAAAGTTAAATTATTTAACATAGAGTTAAATCTAATTGATAAGGTTAAAATAATACCCTAAACTTGTCTAAATCCTATTGGTTGATAGGATTTTGACCCATCCCCACTTTATCTTCGAAATAAGACCCTTTGGAACCATTATAAACCGATTTTGACTTTAATATAAAATAATATTTTGAGATATTCCTAAGGTGCCCCTCTCCTCCCCTATAAAAGGACACCTCCTCCCCCTCCTCCTCACACCAATTTGAGCACTCAAGCTCGGCCAACCCCTGCCAATTTCTCCTCTACACTTCCATAGAAACATCCTAGAGGTTCTGGTCTTCCTCAAAGACCAATTTTAGTGCCCTAAGAGGAGGTCTCAAAGAGGCACTTCAAAGAAGAGGTAATTACCGTTACCAATTCTTTCATCTTTATTTCTACTTCCACTTCTTCTTCTTAGGTTGTTTCATTATGAAGTAATAACATCAGTATCACTCATATACTGATATGTTATTATAAGTATGAAACAACCCTATTTCACCATCTATCCATCCTACGGAAAAAAGAAATCACTGCGCGTGCGTACGTACGGAATACCGTCTCCACGCCGTGGTGTAATCTATTTTCCACCACCACCTTACATGGATGGGTATAATGGTGTAAAGAATAACTATACATAGTTATTACAACATCATATTGATTCTGATATATTGTATAATCCACTCCAATTCAATTCAATATTTATAGAAATGATATCATCGCTCGTGCGTACGTACGGACTACCGTCTCCACGACGCGATGAGATTCATTCTCCATGTTAACCATTTAAGAATGATTATAATGTATATATAAGAAATAATAATGAAATATATGACATTATAAAGCTACTGGATTTATGTATATATATACATATGTATGTCATCTACTTACTTCCATTTCAAGACAATAAGGAAAGGAAAACAGCGTTCATGCGTACGTACGGACTACCGTCTCCATGAACGGTGTTTTTCATTTTATTTATCTACATATTATATATATATATATACTGAATATATATTATATATAAATCATATTTTATATTCTGGAAGTAAGTAAATCATGATATAAGTAATAGTGATGTCAAGAACAACAAGTCAAAACACCTAAGATAAATGAAACGATTTTACCCAAAACGCTTCTTTAACATGGAATTTACAAAAGAATGGGTAATATAATGTCATAAGTGAACCATATATGATATCATAACAATGAATATGATTCTGTAATAAGTCAATAACATGATTTAAATCATTATACAGGAGGTTCGGACACTTACAAAGCAAGTCGGACCTAAGGTAAGGGAAATATCACAATCTCACTTTTATCCGAGATTGTTTTTACTTTGGTAATTACTGGGGTGTATTTTATCATCCACATCCATGTTCCCTCAATAATTAATATTATTTACATCCTTCTACAATATTTTATATCCAATTTTACCCTTCGGTGAGTTTTTTGTAAAAGATATGAAAGGAATCTTTTGTCGTTTTCGTACGAGGTACTTTTTGACTTTTCTGACAAAAGTACAAGAAGAATGTTTTTTTTAACTTATGCGGCACGAACGGATTTTTACGGTTTTATAAAGCCTTATTTTCATGAACCTTCCTCCAAAATATTTCATGACTATTTTTAATAAAATCTCTTTCTTTTAAAATTGTATGATGTTTTGTGAAAAGAAATTGATTTTGAAGAAGAAAGGATATTTTCCTCAAGAATTCATTTCAAGTGTTTTATCAAAATTATTTTCCATCTAAGATAATAAAGGGTTCTGTTTCTATCCATATTTTTACATTGATTTGACTATGTTGTGATGGAATTATGTTTATTAATTCCTTTATCTTATATGAATGGTTTTATGATGTCATGTTGTTTAAGAATCCCATTTTTATTACATGGGTTATGCAATGATGTATGATTTATGATTTTGTGGCACACATAAGAATGGTATCATTATGAGATGGGTGGGACCTATATCTCCCTCCAATGCATTGGGTAAAGATTTTATATCTCATGAGATATACATGGTTGGAATGGTAGGTTATACCGGTTCAGTGAAACAGGTCTGAAACGAGGATTACTCGATTCAGAAAGGGACTTTGTCCACTAAGATAATCTTGGCAATGAGTCTTGACTAACAAGAAATGATTCTCTATGATTATGTGTGTATGCCACAATGAGTAATGTTTTATGTTATGATTTCATTTCACTACTATGATTTATCCCATGTTATGAAATTATGCTCTCTTTTGCAGGTTAAGATTTCCAAAAATGTTATGTTCTTATGAAAATTATGTGATTGATATTTCTTTTGTTTACCCTTACTGAGCATTTGAGCTCACCCTTTTATGTTTTCTTTTCCCCAGGATATAAAGAAAGGTTTTAGGTAAAAAAAAAAGATCTTTATGGGAGATGTTGAAGATCTTTCACCAGGATTAGAAGATTATATTCCGAGTTTCCAAAGACACTAAACTATTACGATCCTTGTGTGTGTGTTTTTGTTATGTACTAAGTATTCCGCAAAAGTAATGTAATGTCAATGTACGATAAGCTACGGGTATCTACAGTTGGTATCAGAGGCAGAGGAGGTAGGAATGTATCCGATCCTTGGGAACTCTCACATGTGAGCGTTGGACGAAGCATGGCTCTCCGCCCAAGGGCTTCATGAGGAAATGGCTGCCACTGGGGATGGTGGTGTGTCCCGCCCAGGGGGTGTAGCCGCCCATGGAGTGCCCTGATAGGTATCAATTGTAGTCCACTGGAAGTAATTCTAGACCGCTACAGTTGGTATCAGAGGAAAGGTTTAGTCAACCTTTGGAAACTAGGATGCGAAAACGTTAGTGAGATCCCTAGAGATATTTCTAAGGTATGTCTAGGGATGCCCCTAAGGATAAGTATACGTATAGGATATAGTTCTAGAACTATGGTAACGATATTAGATTAAACCAAAGATGATAGATATTTAAGTTACTCCCCCTTTATGACGATTTTTTCATCTAACACTATTCTGTTTGGGTTTTAGAAAATGGCTGGAAACAAGATGATTCACAATAATGGAGGATATGATGGACAATGGAATGATATTCTTCATGAGCAACCAAATGAAATGGGATTTGGATGTCCAAACATCATTATTATGCCGAATCAGCAATCTCACAACATGATCAATAAAGTAAAATTTGGTAAGTTTCCTGACTCGACTAATAAGAGAAAGATGGAGTTCCATGATGATCATAGAGGAAAGAAAGTTCAATTTCCCCTATGTAAATCATGTGGGAAGAGGCATCAAGGAGAATGTTTCAAGGGAACTGGAAGATGCTTTGGGTGTGGAAAAGAAGGACACAAAGCAAGTAAGTGCAAAGGAAAAGGGTCGGTTAACACCATGGATGAGGATAATGGTATTGCTATGACATCAAAAATGGTTAAGTGTTTTAAATGTGGAATGTATGGGCATTATGCAAACAAATGCCCTAAGGGAAAGACTCATGAAGAGAATCAGTATGGTCATATGGGTAGTATTTATGTGGATGAATATGAAGAGACTACAAATGATATGTGAGATGAAAGAATTTTTGAAGCTCGGTCAATGGTTTGAGAATGTAGTGGAATGATTACATGTTTATCATGTGTAATTTTGGAATAAAGAGACATCTATGGATTGTTACACTGTTGTCTTTCCTTGTGTTTTGAAAGTGTATGATTAATGTTACTAGTATCCATGAAAGGTTATTCAGATATTTTTGGAATTTAGATGATATGCGCATAATAAAGGGATAAGGAGAAAATTAAATGTTTGATAGTATTCATGAGCTCATGATTGATATAAGGACTAAGTTTGAGTATATAGAATTTTGAGGATTTTGGTATGTGGAAAGTGTTAACTTTTAACTGCACTCATGTTTTCAATAAGGTATTCAAGAGAATACACGATTAAGGACTTTGAATGTTTGGAATGTGACCAACAAGACATATCTTATGATATATGGGGATCGACGATGGTGTTAAATCTCTGGTAATCGTTTTCACTATATTATGAGAGTCGACTGCAGTATTATGGATAAGCTTAAAGATTAGACTGGATTATGTTGGAAATAAGTTAGTATTGTTTAAGGATAGAAGATTTTCGATATTATTGATGGGATGTTATAGTAACGTAGTTTTAGAAAAAGGGACAACCTGCAGGACGGGCGACAGCCCATCGCTTCGGACAAGGCTGTAGGAATCGAACCCACAACCGAAGTGCGACTGGCCTTTATCGCCTACCACTGACCTACAGGAAGTCCCTGTTTATTAGAAACTAGTTTTATTATATTAAGCAGTATGATATATGAAGTATAAGTCCATTTTAGGAACCATATATGATTAATCTCACTATAGATCGACTTATGCATATAATTTTTGCTAATCTTTTGTTTGAGACAGATGGAATGACCCGTCATTCTATCACATGATCTGCTAACACTTCATGAATGACAAATTCAACTTCATTTATTTAAGAGATGAAGTAGAAATTGTTCAAGGCATGAACAAAAGTGAGATTGTACCAAAATAAAGTAAGTATTTATTTTAAGCAAATTTTCAACTTTAGGGAAATGATCTTGAAAACCAAAAATGTTGTCCTAGTGATCTTATACCTGATGAATCAGATGGTACCTTATATCATCACAAATCTATGGATTTGTGATTACTGGCTTTTCCATAGCCATGTTCTCTACCACTCTCCATCAGAACATGATGGTTAGATTTCTCTTCCATATCCATATTTTCACCTATGTGGAAACCCAGTGATTAGTTTATTTGGGTAATCGTTACATTTCATACTTTAGTTTTTAAAGCCAAGTTTTGGTATTCCCTTTTACGATGTGGGTTTCTATTAAAGAAACTTTCGAATAGTAAACCATTTATAACCCCGACGAATTTCGAGGGCGAAATTCATTTTAAGGGGGGTAGAATGTAACAGCCCGAGATTTTATGAAAAATATTTTTTTTTATTTTACTAATGTCTTGTGTTATACGCTACACCAAAAGGATCTTTCACAACACGCATCCTTGACTTGCCTTTCATTACACGCAATCGCAACCTTCCTCGATAGCGTGTGTGGTACGTAATCCTGAGTTTCACGAAACAATGATATGCTATTAAAATATTATTAAAACTAGCCGTTATGAATAGTAATAACCACTTTTTAAATTTTAGAAATTTTAACTCTCAAAATGGACTTCATTTTTGGATTCGGAGTATCGAATTCAGCCTAAGGTGAAATTTTGGTACTTTTCGGATAACTTTCATATTCTGATGAATAGTGAAAATTACTAAATTATAATTAAAAAACAACTTTTTTAATCGAAATAATTAATAGTGATAAATCATTAATTTGAGTGGTTTTAAAGTATATTTAGAATATATTTTTACAATTTAATACAATGTTGGTCATTGGATGTAATTTCACATTTAAACTAGAAATAAACAAGTATCAATCTTTTGATAGATATTGTTTCTTAAAAACACGCTATTTGTTTTAACAGCGGGATTTAATTATAAAATTAATTAATGCAACTTTTATGTTATGAATTTGGTAAAATAGACTTCATTTTTAAATTCGGAATATGAAATATAGCTTGGGATGAAATTTTGGCATTGTTCTGAAAAACATCAATTTTTTTATAAATAGTGAAACTACTAAGTGGTAGGTTAAAAACTGAATTTTGCATAAAACTTAATTTTACCGCTTCTGTGAATGGAATTTCGAAAATCCGAGAGACACGGTTAATATCAAGGACTAAAATGTGGTTCAATGAGATGAAAATAATTTTTTGGTGAATAGTAACTTTTTACTTTTTACCACGGTTAATTGTAAATAGGGTAACTAAGGGTAAATATGATATTAACATTACCCTAACACATGTCCTAATTCTATTGGACAAGTTTAATTCGACCAAATGCAAACTTAGGAATAAAATATGACCATTTAGGCCCACTTGGATTAGATTAGGACATTTATTATTAATTTATTTAAAGAAGGGTTAAAATAGTTAAAATCAAAGTTTAATAAGTAAATCATTTTTAATATGGGGTTATACATAAGATAAATTCGACTATAAATATTCATTAGAAATCTAAAAAGATTTCCTACATAATGGTATTTTATTTATAATTTTTATACATTAAATAATTTAATTTATTTATGACACAATGATGATGCAGTAATTATCTTATTAATGAAATATTGACATAATTGATGTTATAAACACAAAAATAAATGTAATTTGAGACTTTTTATGAATTCAACTAATTTTATAGGTTACTATGATATATTAGTGCTGATTTAATCAACTTGGTTCGAACATATAATTCTGTTATGACTTTCACAAAAATCATATATCAAATAGTGTCAAAATTGACACAAAATAGTTTTTAAATAAAATATTATATTATTAATTGTTATTTTATTCCTAAATATCTAAGGTTCGGCCAAATGACTTAGATAAGGATATATGTATTAATAATATACAATTTGGGGTTCGTTTGGCATGTTATAGTAAGTTTATTAACCATATAGTGAAAGAAAACAAAAAGACACGGTAAAAGTTAAATTATTTAACATAGAGTTAAATCTAATTGATAAGGTTAAAATAATACCCTAAACTTGTCTAAATCCTATTGGTTGATAGTATTTCGACCCATCCCCACTTTAGCTTCGAAATAAGACCCTTTGGAACCATTATAAACTGATTTTGACTTTAATATAAAATAATATTTTGAGATATTCCTAAGGTGCCCCTCTCCTCCCCTATAAAAGGACACCTCCTCCCCCTCCTCCTCACACCAATTTGAGCACTCAAGCTCGGCCAACCCCTGCCAATTTCTCCTCTCCACTTCCATAGAAACATCCTAGAGGTTCTGGTCTTCCTCAAAGACCAATTTTAGTGCCCTAAGAGGAGGTCTCAAAGAGGCACTTCAAAGAAGAGGTAATTACCGTTACCAATTCTTTCATCTTTATTTCTACTTCCACTTATTCTTCTTAGGTTGTTTCATTATGAAGTAATAACATCAGTATCACTCATATACTGATATGTTATTATAAGTATGAAACAACCCTATTTCACCATCTATCCATCCTACGGAAAAAAGAAATCACTGCGCGTGCGTACGTACGGAATACCGTCTCCACGCCGTGGTGTAATCTATTTTCCACCACCACCTTACATGGATGGGTATAATGGTGTAAAGAATAACTATACATAGTTATTACAACATCATATTGATTCTGATATATTGTATAATCCACTCCAATTCAATTCAATATTTATAGAAATGATATCATCGCTCGTGCGTACGTACGGACTACCGTCTCCACGACGCGATGAGATTCATTCTCCATGTTAACCATTTAAGAATGATTATAATGTATATATAAGAAATAATAATGAAATATATGACATTATAAAGCAACTGGATTTATGTATATATATACATATGTATGTCATCTACTTACTTCCATTTCAAGACAATAAGGAAAGGAAAACAGCGTTCATGCGTACGTACGGACTACCGTCTCCATGAACGGTGTTTTTCATTTTATTTATCTACATATTATATATATATATATACTGAATATATATTATATATAAATCATATTTTATATTCTGTAAGTAAGTAAATCATGATATAAGTAATAGTGATGTCAAGAACAACAAGTCAAAACACCTAAGATAAATGAAACGATTTTACCCAAAACGCTTCTTTAACATGGAATTTACAAAAGAATGGGTAATATAATGTCATAAGTGAACCATATATGATATCATAACAATGAATATGATTCTGTAATAAGTCAATAACATGATTTAAATCATTATACATGAGGTTCGGACACTTACAAAGCAAGTCGGACCTAAGGTAAGGGAAATATCACAATCTCACTTTTATCCGAGATTGTTTTTACTTTGGTAATTACTGGGGTGTATTTTATCATCCACATCCATGTTCCCTCAATAAGTAATATTATTTCCATCCTTCTACAATATTTTATATCCAATTTTACCCTTCGGTGAGTTTTTTGTAAAAGATATGAAAGGAATCTTTTGTCGTTTTCGTACGAGGTACTTTTTGACTTTTCTGACAAAAGTACAAGAAGAATGTTTTTTTTTAACTTATGCGGCACGAACGGATTTTTACGGTTTTATAAAGCCTTATTTTCATGAACCTTCCTCCAAAATATTTCATGACTATTTTTAATAAAATCTCTTTCTTTTAAAATTGTATGATGTTTTGTGAAAAGAAATTGATTTTGAAGAAGAAAGGATATTTTCCTCAAGAATTCATTTCAAGTGTTTTATCAAAATTATTTTCCATCTAAGATAATAAAGGGTTCTGTTTCTATCCATATTTTTACATTGATTTGACTATGTTGTGATGGAATTATGTTTATGAATTCCTTTATCTTATATGAATGGTTTTATGATGTCATGTTGTTTAAGAATCCCATTTTTATTACATGGGTTATGCAATGATGTATGATTTATGATTTTGTGGCACACATAAGAATGGTATCATTATGAGATGGGTGGGACCTATATCTCCCTCCAATTCATTGGGTAAAGATTTTATATCTCATGAGATAGACATGGCTGGAATGGTAGGTTATACCGGTTCAGTGAAACAGGTCTGAAACGAGGATTACTCGATTCAGAAAGGGACTTTGTCCACTAAGATAGTCTTGGCAATGAGTCTTGACTAACAAGAAATGATTCTCTATGATTATGTGTGTATGCCACAATGAGTAATGTTTTATGTTATGATTTCATTTCACTACTATGATTTATCCCATGTTATGAAATTATGCTCTCTTTTGCAGGTTAAGATTTCCAAAAATGTTATGTTCTTATGAAAATTATGTGATTGATATTTCTTTTGTTTACCCTTACTGAGCATTTGAGCTCACCCTTTTATGTTTTCTTTTCCCCAGGATATAAAGAAAGGTTTTAGGTAAAAAAAAAGATCTTTATGGGAGATGTTGAAGATCTTTCACCAGGATTAGAAGATTATATTCCGAGTTTCCAAAGACACTAAACTATTACGATCCTTGTGTGTGTGTTTTTGTTATGTACTAAGTATTCCGCAAAAGTAATGTAATGTCAATGTACGATAAGCTACGGGTCTCTACAATCCCCCTTACAGCCCCCTTCACCCCCATGCCCCCATGTACATCCCCATGCACCCCCATGGATAGCCCCCCCCCCCCCCACCCCCTTGAACACCCCCTGCACCCCCTTGAACATTAGGAAGTCCGCTTACACCCCCTAGACAAACCCCTTGCACCCCCTGCACCCCCATTCCCCCTTAGACATCCTTCTTGCACCCTCTTGAACACCCCCCACACCCCCATACCCCCCCTGGACAGCCCCATTGCACCCCCTTGGATAGAGCCCCCTTGCACCCCCTTGAACACCCCCCCCCCCCGCACCCCCATACCCCCCCTAGACAGCCCCCTTTCACCCCATGCATATCCCCCTTGCACCCCCTTGAACACCTCATGCCCCCTGGACAACCCCCTTTCACCCCTTAGACAGTCCCCTTTCATCCCCTTGAACACCTCCCTGCACCCCCATGCCCCCCCTAGATAGCCCCTTGCACCCCCTGGATAGCCCTCCTGCACCCCCTGGATATCCCCCTAGCACCCCCTTGAACACCCCCCCTACTCTACACCCCCATTCCCCCCCATGGACAGCCCCCTTACACCCCCCTGGACAGCCCCCTTCCACCCCCTTGAACACCCCCCTGTACCCCCATGCCCCCGACCCCCCACCCACCCTCTTGGACACCCCCTCCCACCTGGACACCCCCCAGAACATCCATTACCCCTTTCACCCCCTTCTTGGACACCCCCCCCCCCTTGAACACCCCCTGGAAAACCCCCTTGAACACCCCCCTGGACAGCCCCCTTGCACACCCCCCCCCCCCACTCCTGGACACCCCCTTTCACCCCCCACCGGGAAACCCCCCCGAACACCCCACTCTGCCAGTCTCTCCCCCCTGCGAGTTTCCCACCCCACTACCAGTCCTCCCCCCTGCCAGTTACCTCCCCCCACCGCCCACCTCCGAGTTACCCCTCCCGCCCACCTGCTAGTTCCCCCTACTAGTCCCCCACCCCACCTTTTCCTCCCCTTCTAGTCCCCCACCTGCACCCCCACCCACCCTACCCCTTGCACCCCCTCCCCCTACCAGTCCCCTCCCCCCTTCCAGTCCCCTCCCCCTGCTAGTTCCCCCCCTCCCCCTTCTAGTTTCCCCTCCCCCCTACCAGTCCTACCCCCCCCCCCCCCCACCATGCCAGTTTACCCTCCCCCCTACCCCTGCCAGTCCCCCTCCCCCCTTGACAGCCCCCCCTTTCACCCCCCTGCCCCTGCTAGTCCCCCCCACCCCTTTATAGTCCCCCCCACACCCACCATGCCAGTTTCCCATCCCCCCAACCCCTACCAGTCCCCGTCCACCCTGCTCTTACCATTCCCCCTCCCTAATAACATCCCAACCCATTGACTTTTATCTGGTTAGAGAATCTACTAACCATTGGTGAAATTTCCCAGACGCTAAATATATTTCATGGGTTTAAATACAATGTTACAAAATGAGAATGATTTAATATATTTATCACACAGAATATCAACATGGTACTCACTGTCCAAATTAAATTATACACTAAAGCTAATTATATACTAATAATTAAACAACTCCAAATATAAAAAAACACATAAATGCACTTACATGTGTCTCCCTATAATAAAAACTATCAAAGAAGTCTGGAAACATCTCACAAGTACCTACAACACAAGGTAGAACATATCAGTTATCATCCCCTAAAATTATGGTAAAACAAAACATCTTAGAAAATTCACAAAGAATATAACTCAATAAACAAGAATAGTGTAGTCATTCTCACATGGTTCATCCATGGGTCATTGGATGAAGTTATAAATCTAAAAATTCCATGTTAAATAATATTCACATTTACAAAAATCATGATTGGTTCATCATGAAGAAATTTCATACCATAAGAAATGAAACACCCCCCTGCACCCCTCCCCCTTGCACCACCCCACTACCCCTCCCCCCAGCACACCTGCCTACACCCTACCCATGCACCTTGTAAAAGAACTTAGCACACCCCCTCCCCTACACACCCCTTAGACCCCCCTACACCCCTCCCCCTTACACCCCCTACCCCTACCCCCAGAACAACCCCCTGCACCCTACCCCTTCCCCTTACAAAAGAACCCAACACACCCCCCCCCCTCCCCTGAACACCCCTTGGACCCCCCCCCCCCCATGCACCCTTCCCCCTTGCCCCCTGCCCACTCCCCCCAGCACACCCCCCTGCCCCCTTCCCCAGCACACCCCCTACCCACCCCACCCCCTGCCCCCCCCCCCCAGCACACAGCACACCCCCCAAGCACAACCCCTAGACCCACCCCCCTACACCCTATCCTACCCCTTTCAAAAAAAACATCACACCCCCCCCCCTTCACACCCCTTAGACCCCCCACCCCCAGCACACCCCCTACCCAACCCATGCACCCCCCCCCCTCCCCTTACAAAAAAACCCATCACCCCCCCCCCCCCCTCCTGATAGCCTATGTTTTTGGTCCTTGGAAAGGGTATTGTTTGTGAGGTTTGCTGATAAGACCCGTTTGGATTAGTGGTTGAGTAGTGGTGTATGGGAAGCCATAGGAACCATGTATGGGAAGCCATAGGGTGGGGAGCGCACTACTGACTATCATTGGCTGGCATGGAAGATCTATGGTGATCCAAGAGTTGGTGGAAATGGATATTTAATATTGGAATTTAGGGATAAGAAGTTCGTCCAAATCTAGTACTTGAATTTAGCGATAGATAGAATAGGGGCAACAGAGACCAGGTGTTTGGTTTGGAAGATCAATGATAATGGAACTCCTATGGAAGGGAGAATCATATCAGTTGTGGGTGACTGACCCTCATGTCATATGGTTTGTTGTTGTAGTGAGGCCAATCATTGAAAGATTTAGGTGAAAGGGTGATGATAGTGTGTGGTAAGATCCTGTCTTTTATGGTTTATTGTCATGAGTGAGTGGCTAAACTTCTAGTGCAAATCATTCCTTGATGTTTGGATTTGTGTAAAAGAAACATGTTTAGAATTCAGAGATGGATAATAGTGAGTTCTCAGGGAATTGACAATTGTAGTATTTTTTGAGACATGTTTTGATGAATACCATGGATTCTTGGGGATGAGAAGTGTTAAGGTGGGGAGTTTGTAATACCCCACAGGTTTTTGATTCATTATTTTTTGAGGAAATTTGGGTTTTTAATATGAAGCATGGGTTGTTTCTTAAATTGGAATTTGGATTAGAAATATGAACATTAGATGTTCCTAAATGGTATTTTTGGATTTTTTTTTTTAGTCCCCTGTTGGAACCTCTGAGGTTTGGGTGGAAGTTGGTGGAGGTTCAGGGTAAAAAATAACTAAAATTTAAGCTACTTTATCCTTTCATGCTGTGACCCATCAGGTTTATGCCTTGAATGGGGTTGGTTGAGGGGTGAACCCCAGATCTCAAACTTTTCCGGTTGTGAACCTCAGTTCAATCCATGAAATTCCCAAGGGTAGGGATTCATGGTGTGAAACCCTTAGTCACACCATGAATCATGACTAGGTGGATTTATTTTAATAGGTTAAATTTTGTCTTTTTCTGGGTCAAGTGTTTCACAATGATGTTACTTAAGAAAGTGTCAAGTTTTCAAGGATGGTTGTTTGTGTTTGATGAAATGAAAAAAAAGGATTTTATTTAAGTTTTAGATTTTTATGAGAATTCCTGGTTCATGTTTTCTCAAAATGAGGGCACTGTCAACTCTAAAGTGAAGGAAATTTCATTTTCTACTATTAAGTTGGCTGAAACATTCTACTAATCCACGTTGAAGGCTTAGGGAAATCATGTAAAATAGGTGGAAATGTCAATTCAAAGAGCCACAACCAATTTTCCTAGAATATACACATTATATAATAATGATAAAAAGTTTTTAAAATACTCGAGAAATTATAGAATTCAAATTAAAGGGTTAGGAAGAGGAAACTTACCTCAACCTCAAGGGGTGTTGTTTTTGACGACGACAACTCGAATCTTCCTTTTTTCTTCTTGCACACATATGCAACTTCACACATATATAATTAAACCTATCCCCTATGTTCATATTTTCAGGGTCAAATATGAACAAGGGGGTCCTTATATATATGTTTATAATTGCATATACCCATTTACACTTACATATGTATGCATTTTTCATATCTATATATAAGCACACCTATACCCAATATATATATATATATATATTCATACTGACATGAGTGAATATATATAAAGGGGGAACTTATATATGTATATTCCTACCTAGGCATACACATGTAATCCTTCATCAACAGAAACTCGAATCCACCTCAAGGACATCCAGAAAGCACTACAAAAATATAAAGAACCCAAAAATCACAAAATCCCTAATTAAAATTTGGACAAAGAATAAAAATGGAATAAATCTTACCCAAATCCGATGTTGAAGTCACTGTTATCAATGGTGGTGGATAGAATCGTCCTCATCATAAGAAACCACTTGTAAGGAAATAGTGTGAAAAAGAAATGAGATATAATGACTTCTTATATATATGTGATCAGTGATGATAAATGATAAATGAATCCATTGCCATTATAGATTCTATAATTTCTTTATACTATTACCACAATATCATCATTTGGTCACTCCCATTAGACTGATAATTTATAGTGGTCATGTAAACACAAAACTACCAGAAACACACACATTGTTCATCATAATATCAATAATCATTGCATCCGTACATGCATAAACAATACAAATAACACATACATGAAGCATACCTCATTCTTACATGTTATCATTTCCATTCCATATTCTCTTCTTAGCATTTATTTTCAATATATATCTCAATTACCATATGAAATCATATAAAACAAGTTGTGTATGTTTAGTATATAATCAACAAATATAATATAAAGGAACTCATATTCATCTTCTATTTCTCATTCCCTTCCATTTTCCCTATTCTGTTCATTTCCAAAACACATCCCAAATTTGATTTCCATCCCACCTGCACCACTCCCCCCCAGCCCCCACCCCCACTACCCACCAGCACCAGTCCCCCTGCACCACTCCCCCCAGCACCACACCCCCCAGCCCCTCCCCCCAGCCCTCATCCCCCCCCCCACACCCCCCCCCCCCCACCATCCCCCCTGCACCACTCCCCCAACCCCCTAGCACCCCCCCCCCCTCCTACACCAGCCCTCAGCACCCCACCCCCATCCCCTCCCCCCTTCCCTCAACCCCCCACCTGCACTCCCACTACCCCCCATCCCCCAGCACCAGTCCCCCTTACACCAGCCCCCCTGCACCACTCCCATCCCATCCCCCCAACACCCCCCACCTGCACCCCCACTTCCCCCCGCCCATCCCCCCAGCACCCCCCAGCACTAGTCCCCTCTACACCAGCCCCCATGCACCACTCCCCCTATCAACCAGCACCCCCCCCCCATCCTACACCACCCCCCAGGCCCTCCCCCCAGCCCTCAGCCCCCCACCTACACCCCCCCCCCCATCCCCCCAACACCATCCCCACAGCACCAGTCCCCCCTACACCACCACCCCCCCCCCAGCACCCCACCCCCCACCCCCTCCCCCCCCACCTGCACCCCCACTTCCCCCCCCCCACTTCTCCCTACACCCCCCCCCAGCCTCTAGGAATAGTTCCCAACAATCTCCATCATGGATAGTTTTTTTCAAAGACAAATTCTATTCTTAACCATTGGATTTTTTTTGGTATTTTTATGAGATAGTTATACTAGTTTGAATGAACCATGATGGATAGAACCCACAATTGTGTAATGATAATAAATTCCAAGTAGTTCTAACCTTTTTTTATTAGCACCTTGAATTCACAACAAAAGGTGGAACAAATAATCAAGTTAATAAGGTCATGACTTATGTCCCAACCCATAAAATAATTTTTCCATATATTAAATATTGATATCTATTCATGCTAGATTCACCCTTGATTTTCAAAATATATAAATCATTGTAAAATATTCTTTTCTAATCTTTTATTCATTCATTAAATATGTAACATGCAACCTTATTTTAGAAAATAGATTACTTCTATAATTTTCTACTAGATCCATCTTATTAGGCTCGACCAATTACTTAGGCCATATGATCACACGTCCTTTAGGAACATGATATACCTAATTAATGTTTGTGGAAACTTTTTTTACAGCAAATTTCTTGATATTTAGATCCACTAATTTTTTAGATTTTCACATCAATAGTTCATCTTCTTCTAGAAGTGAAGTTAATAATTTGTTTGTTGTATGACCTAGAATTTTGTATCTTCCATTTATCTCTTTGATATTATTTAGAATATCATTCTTTATAAGTTAGTATTACTATTATTCTTCTAGGATATCTTTAATTAAATGAATTCTATGATTCCTTTATTGAATTGATTCCATTTGAATTGTAGACTCTTATTTCTTCATGTTCCTCAAAGTCGTAACTAAGACATTTAATTCAAATTAAATAGGAATGGAAATTGAGTTTTCTATCCAAGGACCTTCAAAAAAATTTCTTATTTTTCAGTTCATAGATTTCAAAAAAAATCAGTAGGACTTGAAAAAATATAAATCCAACCAGAGGAAATTTTTTTATCATACCAATTATAGATCCCACTAGATCAGTGCTGACACTTGATGGGGGTTCCATCAATTGTGGTTGAACAACCAAGGTTTCAAGGATTATTCAATAGTCTCTTATGGATATGGAAATAAATATCAATCCAAATCACCTTTCTAATATATTTTATAATATATTTATCATCCCCCACACTTCCTGTAGGTAAGTAAAAACTCTCAACCTTTAACAGGTTACCAAACTTAAGGAAAAAATCAAGATCCATCCATTAAGGACTTGTAGAGATAGATAGATATCGATGTAATCAACATTCTACTTTAACAACCCATGGTTCTAATCTTAACGAGTTAAAAATAAAATATTGAAAAATCCTTATTATTTTAAATACATTGATAAATCAAGGTTCAGGTAAACACTTATCTTAACCAATTCTTAACCCAAAGTTTTATTTCTATAATAATTGGTATGTAGGTATAGGGTAGTGTGTATTAACCTCTAGAATAAAAACCTAAGACTAAACACCCAATGGGAAATTAATAAGACCCTATGGGGAAACAATATCCTATGCATCTATCACATCGTGGTTTCGGAACATACATGTTCTACGTGACTCATCAAAATCGTATTGGATTTTATTTATATGGGAAAATGATGTTCTCTAAAAAATTGATAAGTAAACATGCAATTTAGTAAATCCTCCAAACATTACTTCTAATCAATAACTGCAAAAATATCGTGATATGTCATATATCCATCACAATGAAACATATATTTACATTAACCAAAGTAATAATAATCAATGAATACTGTATATTTATGAAATTTTCTTGTATAACTCACCATAGAGCATCCATCCATCTTAAAATCATATCATCGTAACTTCTAATTTCCATAATTTATGGATTTAAACTATATAATACAATCAAACCCAATGAAAATCTGACAAAAAATTAAAGAAATCATTACCAATGCAATAAGTGAAAAAAATTATCCCCATCAAAGACAAATGTGACAATTAAGAAGACAATAAATCAAAACAAATAAATTTTACCCAATGAAAATTGAAGAAGTTGTGTATCTGAAATAAAAAAAACCTTCTTTGAGGTAGAAATCAGAGGGAATGTGAGGAATTAAAATTGTCCTGGTCTATATGTATTCTACTGTGTATTGGAAAAAAATCAGAGATAATTGAAACCCCAATAGCATAAATAGAATAGATATTTGAGGAAATATAAAACAAACTCTAACGCACCCTACCGCAGGCCACTCACAAGCTGTGAGTCATGGACCACCCACCGGTGAGATGTGGAGGGACGCCTGGAATGTGTGAAGACTGAAAAAACAGGTGATTCAAGGAATAGGGTGGCCCAAAGGGGGAGGTGGAGGTGGAGCCGCGTCAGAAGCAGAGGATCACGGGGAGGTTGGGTGGCCGCGTTGTCAGAGGATGATCGTCCTGAGGTTGGGTGTCTACGTCATCAGAGGAGGATTGAGGTTGGGTGGCCACGTCGGAGGAGGAGGAACGAGGTCCTTTGTTTGCATCATTGTAGGAGGATGTCATGAGGTGGTTGGCAGCATCGGGGGAGGAGGTTTGTCGACTCGCAGGGAGGAGAAATCGACATCGGGGGTGGAATCGCGAGGGATAGGGGCATAGTGCCATGGGTAGCTTAAGACCAGTGGGGATATATTAGGCTATAGCCATGGTTTTTTTAAACTGTGGCTATATAAGTGTGGAAATATCCTATAATTCTAGTAGTGTGGTGCCATCAACCTATGTTCTATTTGTCTCTTTCTTTGAATTCCCAAAAATTGAACTTTTCTATTTTATACCATGAAAATGGATTTATTTAGGCTATATCATTTTCATCAAAGGGCCTGAGATATCACCTTCTGTTAAAGAACAAAAGGGACATATACTTTCTTTCATTATTCATTAATTCAATATTACTCATGACTCACCCAATGTATCATACCTCATCGTGAAAATACTTCATCAAAGTTTTCATCAATACATCAAAGTATACAATTCATAATACTCATTAATAATATTATTAAAGTATAAGGACCAATACACACATCCAAAAATTAGAACATCCAATGACACATATAAATGTGTATTTCCTACTGGAAAGTCTCATTCTCATAATATCCTACTAGATATTACCATATGAGTACACTATGAGAAGGTGCCTCAAAGTCCACTGAGTCTCCACCACTAATAGTTTGTATCATTTGTGTCCCTCAAATGATATCATCTAGCTATAGAACATATATTTATGAATTTTTTCGTATCACTTTCGGGTCCTCATAATAGAAGGGAACTATTATGGCCTTTCAGTGTGACAGTTACTCGTAGAACATTATCACGATCTATGTTACGCATAAGAACAATCATGATATGATAATAAGTTTATTAATATTAAAAACTATGAATACAGGTTATCATAAAGTACACAAAAGTTTTTTCTAGGGAATCAAATCCAATAGACTCCCACTTACAATAGATCCAACTACTAACAACCTTTAGTCCGCTAGCTCTCACATGATACTCGTGCTTCTTCTAAGATAGGAATTTAGTCAAGGGGACTACCACATTATATTCCATGGGAACTCTGCTTATTAAAAATTTACCCATCTGATTAAAATACCTCAAGAGGTGATACTACCAGAGTATGTGCTTTATCCATTCATATGACCTTGGCTCTTTTGAAAGATCCACTACTAAAATATTATTACAATATAATGTGATATGGTATTTACTTATAGTTACCACATAAAGCTCCAAGAAGAAGTTCTGAATCCAAATGGATTCCTTAGATGTATCATAATCCACTATATACTTGGACTCCACTATAGATTCAGCAACAACTAGATGCTTTGAACTCTTCCAGCTTATAGATCCTCGATTGAGATATAAAACATATCATGACTATGAATTCAGATCATTCTGATTCATCTAAACACTAGAATCAGTATAACCCCTAATGATCAGTTCATCATCTCCTCCATACACTAGGAACATATCCTTAGTTATTCTTAGATACTTAAGGATAGCCTTAACAACAGACCAATATTGTTCTCATAGATCTTCTTGATATCTTCCTACCAATATCAATACATAGGAAACATCAAGTCTAGTATATAACACGGCATACATGATTGATCCTATAACTGAACCATATGGGATCTTTCTCATTATATATTTATCATGTTGTGTCTAAGGACACATTTTCTTAGAAAGATGTAAACCATGTGACACTGGAAACAATCCCATCTTGGATTGTTCCATACTAAATCTCTTTACTATTTAGTCAATATATATACTTTGACTTAGTCCAAGAATCATCTTGTATCTATCAAGAATGATCTTGATCGCTATAATATAGGTTGATTCACCTACTTCCTTCATGGATAAACACTTGTTTAACCAGCCCTTAACTGACTATAATACTGGTATTTTATTTTCAATAAGTAATATGTTATCAACATATACTATTAGGATAATTAATTCATTTCCACTAAACCTCTTGTAAACACACAGATCACATCCATTCTTAATGAAACCAAATTCTCTTATGGCTTCAGGAAATTGAATGTTCCTTGACTTAGATGCTTATTTAAACCCATAAATGGATATTTGCAGCTTTAAAATATTCTGGGAATCACCTGGAGTAAGAAACCCATATGGTTGTGTCATATAGACATCTTCCTGAAGCTTCCCATTAAGGAACGCAATTTTGACATCCATCTTCCAAATTTCATAGTCATGATAAGCTGTTATAGCAAGTAGAATTCTAATAAATTTAAAAATGGAAACTAGTGAAAATTTTTCATCTTAGTCAATTCATTGATTTTGTTTAAACCCTTTATCCACTAGCCTTGATCTATAGGTTTTTACTTTAACTTCCATGTCTAGTTTCCTCTAGAATACCCATTTTCATATAATGGGATTTACATCAATTGGCACATTGACCAAAACCCAAACTTGGATTTGATACATGGAATCCATTTTAGAATTCATTGATTCTTTCCATCTTGTATATTCTAAGCTCTCTACTGACTCCTTGTAGGATATAGGTTCATAATTTTCAACCAATAATGAGTCACCATATTTGGTGATTAGAAAACCATATCTTTATGGTTCTCTTACCTCTCTTGCGCTCCTATGTAGTACTTGTGTTTCAGGAACTGCTTCTTCCATGGGGACATGTGGAATCTATTCCAATACCAACTCTTATGTATCTTGAGAATCAACTTCATCGAAGTCAATATTACGCCCACTATAATTTTTGAGTATGTGCTCCCTCTCAATAAATATGGATTGTTTGGTAACATTCACTTTCTTATCTAAGGGGTTGTATAGGTATTATCCCTTTGTTTCCTCAGGATATCCTATAAAGATACACTTTGTGTCTCGGGGTGCTGGTTTGTTTCCTGATGAGTCCTTAACAAACACCTCTCAATCCCATACATGTGTGTGTGACAAAATGGGTTTCTTTCCACTCTATATCTCAAAGGGAATTCCATTTACCACTTTAGTTGGTACTCATTTTTATGTGTATGCCACAATTTGTAATGCATATCCCCAAAAGGATAATAGAAGATCGAAATGACTCATCATCAACCTTACCATGTCTAATAAGGTATGGTTCCTCTATTCACTAACATAATTACACTATGGTGTGTAAGGTGGAGTGAGTTGTGATAAAATCTCAAACTCCTGTAGAAAATCAATGAACTCTTTTTTAAGATATCCACCACCTCTATCAGATAGAATCTTATTTATTTTTGTTCCAAAATAGTTCTCTAATTCATTCTTTAATTCATTGAATTTATCAAAGGACTCAGACTTATACCTCATCAAGTATATATATCCATATTTACTCAAGTCATCTGTAAAAGATATGAAGTAAAAATATCCACCCCTAGCTTCTACTAGAAATGGTCTACACACATTAGTGTGTACCAATACTAGAAGCTTTGTGGCCTTTTCACCCTCTCCACTAAATGGTGGTGTAGTCATTTTTCCTTATCCACAATCCAGGCATCTTTCAAGTGGTTTTAGCTCAGATGAGTCTAAAAACCATCTTAAAAGAGCTTTTTCAAACATTTCTTTTTTACATGGCCAAGATGGTGATACCAAATATGGATGTTATATAAGCCATGTGAACATTATTAGTTATTAATTTACAACACTTGGTTTTTTTAATTTAATACATAAATACCGTTATTTAAATATGGCATACCATAACATATGTTTTCCTTATAAAAGAAACAAATTGTATCTACAAACTTGAAAATAACCCCATCTACATCTATGCATGATACATAAATTATGTTCTTGGTAATTGTAGGTATATAATAACAATATTTTAAAACCAAAATCATTTGCATTGTCAATGAAAGGTGGTAGTCAACAATGGCTATGGAAGCCAGCCTCACTCCGTTAGTAGCTCTCAGATCCACCTCTTCTCTATAAATATTTTTAAATCTACTTGGTTCCTATATTTGGATATAAATGTGAGCCCCAAAATCTGTGTCTAATACCAAATCTTAAAATATTAAAATATTACACTCAATAACGAATGCACATTTAGTTTCCCCTAGCTTATGGGGGCAGTTTCTTTTCTAGTGTCTTGGATTTCCACATGTAAGACATACTGCCTCATTTTCCTTTCCTTGCCTCTGAATCTTCCTCTTCTTGGAAGGATGATTCCCGGTATATTTATATAGTTTGTAGGTTTTAGGACCCTTTTCCTTATTCTTCCTTTTCTTATTCACCATAAGGATTGTGGGTTTATCACACACCATGTCCTTATCCACTTGGAGAATCAGAGTAAGAAGTTTTTAAAGACTCTTCTCATTATTTCTCATGTTGTAATTAATAATAAAACTATAGAATATATTGGGAAGTGATTAAAGTATAAGATATATTAACATAGAAAATTCATGTGCATATTTTTAATCAAATAATGATGATTTTTAAAAAAAATCAATGATAAAACCCATGTATTTAATTGTTTTTTAAAAATATTTGGTAATTTCAATTTTAGAATGAAAATGAACAAAATTGTGAAAAATGCATAATTCTGTGTTGTGGACAAATTTTGACCACAAGGGTATTTTATCATTTATTAAAAAATATAATTCCAAATTTAGTTATGATTTTTCTAGAAACCTGATTTTATTTCCTCTAAATTTCTCTTCTAGGAATAGAGCTAATTTAAACATCTAGCAACCCAAAAAATTCATTGAAGTTGGAAACTTTTACGGCCGGACAGCATGGACCCCACCACTGTAACAGATGCACAACTCAGTCTACAGACCTCTAATTTAAGTTATTCCAACTGTATATGGAAGCGGACTCATAGAATCGTTCAACCATTAAATTACATGGAGTTTTTCATCCATTAAGGTGGCTATTTATTATTATACATTTGAGAGAAGCTTCCTAGAAATTTTGTCCATAAAAAGTCTTATTCAATTAAAATTCCATAACTCCTACATTCCGTGGCCATTTAATATGAAATTTTGAGGGTAAACAGAAAAGCCATTTATGAACAACTTTTATGAAGGGGTAAATGCGTGAATTATCAATTTAATAGGCCAAAAACGTGAAAACGTTTGGAGGACTGAATTCTGCCTATAAAAGGAGGCCCTCCCCTCCTTCCAAAATGATCATCTCAACACCCAGAGCCAAGGAGGGATCGCACAAGGGCACTGGCCCCGGCTGCTCTCCTATCTTCCCCCCTCACTTCTTTTTTTATTTTATTTTCATTTATTTTTGTCATAGTTTTCAATTGTAGTTTAATTTTTAATTTTATTAATCCATGCATTTGTGTTTCTCCATCCATCCCCCAATCCTTTTTCTCCATTATATTATTTTAATAAGAAGCTTTATTTTTATTATTATTGGTATTAATATTAATATTATTATTATTATTATTATTATTATTTTAATTATCATTATTATAATAATCACGCTCTTACTTTAAAGCTATTTTATTTCCTCCATCTCCTTTTTCAAAAACTATTTTCTTAATTATAATAATAATAATTATTATTATTATTATTATTATTATTATTTTATAAACCATTATAAATTATCTATTCTCCTCTATATCTCTCATTTCTCTCTCTCTCTCTCCTCATCCATCCACCATTGTCATCTCCTACTCTTGGAAATGAGAGGCTAAACCCGATACTTGGCTCGGGGGGAGGTCAATGTGTTCTTGAATTTTCTTGAAAGTTTATTTTAAGTTTGTGATAAATTTTAGTAGCATTAATTGGTGAGGCTAATTTCCCTGATGTGGTGACGACCCCAATGACGTGTAACATAAACTATTTCTATTCTGCAAAAGAGTAGTGATTTAAACGAGAGATTTCATTTTTGGATTATCAAACTGAAATCGACATATAAAAGAGAATAATGATTGAACATAAGACTAAACCCCAAAACCAATTTCTTTCTTCATAAAATAATTCTTTTTTCATTACATGATAGTTCGTATTTTTAAATAATCAAAAAAAACAAAAATATGGTCATGTCTTTCATTTAAATAAAAAACAACAAAAAGAAATGGTTTAGGTGAATTAGATAAAGTAATTGAACCACACTGAAAGGCTCCTCAAGAGAGATGACTCTGGTCAGCCACTATGCTGCACTAGGAAAAATATAATTGTTTTTGTCCATGCCCCACGATAGACATGCATCAAAACTGGCGTCATTGTTGGGGATCCAATCATTAGTCCATTTACTTTTTCTATTTTCACATCATAGTTAGATTTCAGTTCTTTTTTAGAAAAAAACAAAAAATATATTTCCATGATGAATTCAAATGATTGTTATTCTACATGGATTGAAAATTACTCACAGGTTCAAGAACAAGAAACAAAATACACTGAGGAGGCCCTCTAATTAAGATTTGATGCACTTATGATAATGGTCAAGAAAAAAGAAAGATTCATAGCAACATGTATCTCATAGGAAGATTTGATGGCCATGGCCAATGAACTCCAAACTGACTTAAAAAGATTCGAGGCGAAGAAGAAAGTGTCGCTGGTCTTCCCAGATTTCACTGAAGATATCCATGAAGTTGAATCCAAACTCGAGGTGGACGATCTCGACTACCTACCTTCATCTAGTGAATATCGACTCCAAGAGGCACCTTCAATTGGAGAGGAGATTAAATTCAAACCGAATTAGGGAGATGATACAATCTTGAACTCAAACTCTTTTAATTTTATTGAAACTAATTTGAGTATCCCCCCTAATAGTTTTGAATTTTCAGATTCATCCATCTCGTATTACGCCCTGCAGGATGATGAGATAAAATAAATTTCACCTTTTGGGGAATATTTAGAGCTCCCAAAACACACTTAATATTTACTAGAGGGAGAACAAGAAGGGAAAGGGAATGTTTCACAAGTAGTAGAAAAAGAGGAGGAGGTTTCATACTTCATCCTACCCCCACCATGCAAGTTGTACCACATTGTGAAGGGGGAGGATCAGGTGTACTCTATCCCTGGAGTCATCCTCAACAAGAAAAAAGAAGTGGGTTCTAAGAAAAACCACATGTGGTGGTTCATGTCAAAGAATCCCCAACCACCATAAACTTTGGATAACAGTTGGTACTGCCCTCTAGAGGCAGTAAAAGAAGTTGGGGCCCACTTGGGGGATCATACCAAGATTTATCTTTACTTGATTTCTAGGAATTTAGATTTGAATTTCCTTTCTTAGAAAGTAGTCTAGAATTCATCCCCCTCCCTCATATATTTTTTAGCTTAAAAGACATGATCCTTATGCTTTATTGTGTAATTCTATTTTTTAGGTTCATAATAGAGTAAGTAAACCCTAGAAAGTGAAGCGGAATGACTGAGTTTCATGGGAAAAGGGAGTTCAATTTTAGTGTTTTATCTTTTAAACTCTCCACATTTTTTTCCACAACATGTTTTGAGCTTTAGAGAAAAAAATTGCATTCCCACACTTGAATTATGCTTTACTTGACTAATCTAGAATACATGAGTTTGTTAGGAACCCAATGATGCCATGTCTTATATTTCAATGTTGATATGATTAAATGATTTAAATGGAGAATTGAATTTTTAAAAATGAAGCATGGATATTGAAATGATGAACCTCGATTTGAAGAAATTAATTGATTCTTGTAAATAAAATTTCCTTACCATCTTTCATGCTTTAAATTTTTTAAGTTCATGTGAATTTATTTGTTGTTATTAGTCATGCCATGAGTGATTCTCTAATATTAAATTTCTAATTACCGAGAGGATTTCTAGACCAAGTACTTCCTATTTATTCTAGAGAATATTTCTTGAGTGATCTTGGGACATGTAACCAACCAGAACTTCTATTGAAACTTTTCAAAGCTATCACTCTACAAAAACACATTTAAAATTATTGAGGCATCCTTTGAAAAGATAATTTTCCTTAAAATAATTCCTTTACAAAAATCCTTCTTTTATCCCATAGAGACCATGAATTACATTTATAGGAATGATCCATGTTTCAATCTATTTTTATCCATTCATACCCTCCTCTTAGTATTTTCATGATATTTTAAAGTTGAATTGTGGGGGTAAAGGGAATCATGGTGGACGAGATGATATATATTTTAAGGAAGAAGTGTGGGGTTGATATTGTGGGAATTGTAAAAGTTTGTGGAATCATTAATTATACTCTATTGTTTTCCCCTCTTGAATAATAAAAAATATAAAAATGACAAAAAGATTCAAAAAAAGAGAGAAAAAATGGGTTGGATTTGAGAGAACCAAAAATCACTATTTTCCAGAACGATGATATTCTGATCATATGTGGTTAGGTGATGGATGTGAGGTTTTATATAATCATAACTTTATAAAAAGAAAAAAAAAGTAAAAAAGTAATGAAAATTAAGAGGGTTCACAAATCATTCATTATGCTTACTTGATCATAACCTTTTCTTTGAGTTTTGGGAAGTGGGTATTACTACTTTGAAGGGGTGAATTTCATTACACTTTTACTTTCGATATCATGCATTGTACTTAAGAGATCGGCCTCCTCTTTGAGCCTTAATTTTTAAAGCATCAAATACTAACAACCTTAATCCTCAGAGTCATTTGAACCTTTATTGCAAGTCCTCGTGATTTTATGTGTTTTTTTCTTTACAAAGTGGATAAAGTAGTTCAAAGGAGAAGTTCCATCAATTTTCAAAGGGGAAAAGTAAAATATGTGAATCATTTGTTTCTATAAAAAATGATAAATTAAATTGATATTTTGTATAGATTTTTGAAATTTTTATTTCACATTTCATATTATTTGATTTTATTTCATTGGAATTTTAATATTGGTAACATTGGTGTCCTCTGATTTCCATGTGGAGATTTTATTCTTGAGAACAATCATGGTTTAAGTGTGGGTGTATTTGACAGAGCAAATTTATGTGCATATTTTTAATCAAATAATGATGATTTTTTAATTTTTTTCAATGATAAAACCCATGCATTTAATTTTTTTATAAAAATATTGGGTAATTTTAATTTTAGAATGCAAATGAACAAAATTGTGAAAAATTAATAATTCAGTGTTTTGGACAAATTTTGACTACAAGGGTATTTTTGTAATTTATTAAAATATATAATTCCAAATTTAGTGATTATTTTTTTAGAATCCTGATTTTATTTCTTATAACTTTATATTCAGTACATATAGCTGATTCGAACACCTAGTAGCCCAAAAATTCATTAAAGTTTGAAACTTTTCTGGGCGGATAGCTTGGACCCCACCACCATAATGGATGCACAACTCAGTCTCATGGCCTCCAATTTAGGTGATTATACATGTATATGAAAGAGGACTCATATAATATTTAAACCATTAAATTCCATGTAGTTTTTCATACATTAAGGTGGCTATTGATCATTATACATTTGAAGGAATCTTCCTAGATATTTCGGACAGAAAAAGTCTTATTCAATGAAAATTCCATAACTCCTACATATGGTGGCCAATTAATATTAAATTTAGTGGGTGAAAGTCCAAGACATTTATGAACAAGATTTATGAAGGGTTCCATGAGTGAATTGTCTATTTAATAGGCTAACAATGCACAAAATTTTGGAGGAATGAATTCTGACTATAAAAGGAGGTCCTCCCCTCCTTCCAAAATGATCAGCTCGACACCCACAGCCAAGGAGGGATCCCACCGGGGCATGGGCAACTTCTTCTCTCCTATCTTCCCCCCTCATTTATTCTCTTTTTTATTTTCATTTTATTTTTTTCTTAGTTTTCAATTGTAATTTAATTTTTAGTTTTATTAATCCATGCACTTGTGTTTCTCAATCCATCCCACAATCCTTTTTCTCAATTATCTTATTTTAATAAGAATTTTTTTTTATTATTATCATATTAATATTAATATTATTATTATTATTATTATTTTAATTATCCTTATTATAATTATCACATTCTTATTTTAAAGCTATTTTATTTTCTCCATCTCCTCTTTTAAAAACTACTTTCTTAATTATTATTATTATTATTATTATTATTATTTTATCGATCATTATAAATTATTTATTCTCCTATATCTCTCTCTCATTTCTCTCTCTCTCTCCTCATCCATCCACCATTGTGATCTCCTACTCTCGGAA
Organism: Viscum album; assembly: GCA_963277665.1. Classification (NCBI taxonomy): domain Eukaryota; kingdom Viridiplantae; phylum Streptophyta; class Magnoliopsida; order Santalales; family Viscaceae; genus Viscum; species Viscum album. Next base: position 1,151,848,080 of record OY728148.1, read on the forward strand.
ATGAGAGGCTAACCCCGATACTTGGCTCGGGGGGAGGTCAAGGTGTTCATGAATTTTCTTTAAAGTTTATTTTAAGTTTGTGATATATTTGAGTAGCATGCATTGGTGAGCTGAATGTCCCCAATGTGGTGACGGACCCCAATGAAATGTAACTTAAACTATTTTTATTCTGTAAAAGAGTAGTGATTCAAACGTGAGATTTCATTTTTGGATTATCAAACTGAAATCAACATATAAAAGAGAATAATGATTGAACCTAAGACTAAACCCCAAAACCAAGTTCTTTCTTTATCAAAACATTTTGTTTTCATTTCATGATAGTTCGTATTTTTAAATAATAAAAAACAAAAAAAATATTTTCATCGCTTTCATTTAAATATAAAACAATAAAAAGAAATAGTTTAGCTGAATTAGATAAAGTAATTGAACCACACTGAAAGGCACCTCAAGAGAGACAACCCTGGTCATCCACTATGCTGCACTTGGAAAAATATAATTGTTCTTTTCCATGCCTCGTGATTGGCGTACGTCATCTATATGCAAATCATCTGAGAATTTAATACCTAAGATTTATAAGCGTTCAATGTATCCAATAATCTTTAATACATCAGTCGTATCTGGGATAGACTCTCCAATATTAGTTGTGAAAAAATCATTGGAGATCACATACCTCTCTTGTCTCGCATTCTCTTGATAGAGATCCTAAAGGTGATACATCATATTGTATGCATCCATGTCCTCATGCTACTTCAAAAGCTCGTTATACGTGGATGATAGCATAAAACACTAAACATTTGTGGAATCATTCAAATTTTTCTCATAGATTTTTAACTCTTCATCACCAGACACATTTCTAAGCGCTTTAGGAAAAGGTTATTCCAGAACATATAAATTTTTTTCATGGAGAAGGATGACACATAGGCTCCTTTTCTTTTCATGGAAATTTGTGCTGGTGGGAAGGTTTTCCTTCTCAAGTATGCATTGCAATGATATTTTTGATTTCATTTTAATGTTTTTTTCTACAAAATAAGATAAGTAGAATTTTATTACTTTATCTGGTGAAACTTAGACAAATAAATAAATAAATATTTATAAATATCCCACTATTTTATCGAAACCCAAAATCCCTCACCATTAGATTTGGAATATCTTATTTATTGGATATTCAAGTGGAAAGGATCCATATTCCCCTTCTCATTTCCCTAACTTTGGTTGGTCAAGAAACTTGAATGTTTTTAGGTAGTCATTCCAAATGAAAACTCCATTAACTCGTAGTTCCTTGGTCTACTGAGTGGATTACCTAATCCTGAATTCCTTAAATTATATTTCCTTAACCTTTTCCTCTTAGTTACAAAAATTCATGTTTTGGCAGTCAACCCTTCAGGTGAACTAAGTTACTTCAACCCAAAACTTCAATTTATAATTCCCCAATAATTGAAAGCACCCCAAATTTGGTTAGTTAAGCACTTTAAACTATAGTTAAAATATAACTAAAGTAGTGGATGGCTATACCGACTTAATATATATAATTTATAGATTTTATCCTTTTATGCATGAATTTCCAATTATTATATTTATTAAATTCTTGTTAATAATAATTGGATTTACTTAAGTGATTAACCATGTCTTAGATAATATTTACACATAAGCCAATTTATTTTAGTACAATCTTGCATGCTTGTTAATTTCATTAAATTATGTGATCGCAAAAAAAATATATAATAAAATAACCATGAAAGTTAAAAAAAATAATAATAAATAAATATGATCATAAGTGTTTTCTAAAGGTTAGTTTATCTAGAAGTTGATAACCTAACCACTAACCTATGGTAAAAACACCTTAAATCAATTAAGTTTTATGTTGCAACTTTACACCTGTCCACTAATATATCTCTCTTAGATTGGTTTCACCTTGGATCCACACTTGATCTACCTCTACTATCTTGAGAGCTCCATCCATTACATACTCTTTTTTCTCACACACAAGTGAGGGAAAATGGCTTTATATAAAAGAAAATATGGTCATGCATGCCCTACATAATAAGAGGAGATAAGGAACGCAGACCAACAATTTAATTTAATAAAAAATTTAATGAAATAAATCACATACAAAGGTCTGGTCCATGATCATGATCATCCATATGCGTGCAATGAATTATGAATTTAATAAAACTAGAATTCAATTCTTAATCATTATTATTTAAGATTAATCGTGATCGAAACAATTAATTATTATCTTTAATTAATCAATTATTTTATCTAAATTCTCATCCAAATTTCCTTGAGATTCTCATCCAAAAAAAATTAAACAAATTTAATAAATTCATTTAAAATTAACTGTGTACATTAAATGTACTTAGGAGGCAACATGGTGAATACCCATCTGAATCCACCCAATATGTATTATACTCATATACAATTTTTACTTTTGTGACATATATCATACAAGACTTATCATGGTATTTCATGATATGTACTATCAACTTAATTATTGCATGGATTATATGATTTTTTGGTAACATGTTATGATTCAATGCACTTATAGTAACAATTGTAATACAAATCATACATGTTATACATATCTGAACACTATGAAAATATTACTTAAAAATTTATATATATATATATATATATATATATTAAAAAAACTCATCACATAGAATTTCCTATTAGCTTAATGACCTCACACAAGAACATGTCTCAAGGTTAACCTAGTATAATAATAAAAAAATTAAATCTTTGTAATTTGGTATAAGTACACAGTGTGTACAGGAGAGCTACATGACATATACATCTTTCACCATCAATCTGAGGTAAACACCTAGGGAATTGGCATGTAAATTATACCTCAGATAAAATGAAGTACACAACATGTAAAAGGGACTACATGGCGTGTGGACTCCGAGTTACATAGTCACCAGATAGGTAGGTCATGTATAAAACACATCCCATCTATGACTCAAAGAGACTAAACATCATGTATGTGGGCTACATAGAGTGTAATCTGGATGACCATGCACAATTATGGCCTAGTTAACACGTGGTGTAAGAATTAACTACATTGCGTGTAATCAATGCACATAGTTTGAGTAATTTCAAAATTAACTCCTCATGCATTGAACACAAGTACACAGTGTGTAACCCTAGTTACATGAACCTCAACACCTTTAGAGTAGTTTCTCAATTTTATTTTATTCATAAAATTAATCATCTTGATTATATCTATAAGAAATGAAGGAGGAAGAAGTGTCTCTCACAATTCAGATTAAAAAAACTATTAAACTTGAATTAGAAATATAAATCACAAATTTGTAAATAATGAATGATCTTTGAATAGTTATAAATAATTATGTGATAATTCGAATACCACTTGTAGGTTTCGGGTTTAGAATAAGAATGAAATGGTTCATTCCCATCTTTTCTTTTTTCCATGATCAATGATCAATCCGAGATTTACACAATAATAAACATCGTGGTCTACAGAATTGAATCAAAGAATATAGTCAAGGGATAGAACACTAGAACCAAGATAGAGGATCATCGCATATTATTTATAATTAATTTAATTAAATAAATATTTACCTTGATGGAATTATTTCTTCATTTATGGATCCGACAATAGATCTACATTGTTGCGTCATTGTGTTATAGGGGTCAAAGAAGATTCTCTCTTGTGGTGATCCATACGTGTTTCAAAAATTATTGAACATCATTGTAAGAATCTTTGGGTGCTAGCACAATAGATCCCATTACTTGCATCATCCTCCTTTTATCAGCTCAAGAACCACTTCCAAATTGTTCTCCTTGATCTCTCTTAACTTGATAATGGGAGGTGGAGTAATATTGCTCTCTATTCTTGGGAGATTTCTTAGAGAAGAGAGCTCTCTAGGTCTTTAGAGGATTCTCCAAATCCATTGTGCACAACCAAACAAATGAATTGGATTGTTGAGAAAATAATATAATTGGGTTTATATATCGCTAGGGCTAAAATAAAATAATTGCACAAGTTCTCTTTTTTATTTATTTAATCCCTACATAACCCCATGTTAAATATTATTGTTATTATTATTATTATTTCTCGACATGATCTTAACTTGTTAATTAAATTAAATATTATTTAATCAAATAATATTCAATATTTATTATTTCTCATTAGAAGATTAAACTTGGTTTTCCATTCCTCCATAATATTTATCGAGCCTTGAATAATGACTATTTATTTATTAAATAAATATCACTGCATTATTTTCCAATAATTAAATAAATATTATATTCACTAAATAGAAAATAAATATTTATAAAATATTCCACTCACGTTATATTTTCTTTAATAACTGGTGATGGAATATATGTGATCAATAATACATGAATAATTATTAAACCACATCCAGGATTAATATTTATTCAACTTGTTAAATAATGAATAATAATATATTATTTAACTGAGATTCTGGATACACTTAGTGTGTGACCCTCTAGGCCTCTTTCTCAGTGGCATTAGGTGAAGTAGTCTAAATTCCAAGGTTAGCATCTAAAAACAGACCAATACACCCATAAAGAAATAATTTAATGATGCAACGACATGATACCTCATATGAAAGCTTACTATGTAGTATAATCCCTTTATCACAATATCTCAAATCAAGTTGGTTTCATGTTGGTTCCATCAACCTATGTGCTTGATGTATCTTTCTTTGACTTCTTGGAAATTGAACTTTACTATTGTACACCATGTCCATGGATATATATAATTTCCATCAAAGATCCTGATATATCAACTTCCATTAATTAATAGAAGGTAAAATCCTTTCACACATTATTCATTAATACAATATTACTCGTGATGCACCCAACGTATCCTACCTCTCCACGAACATCTGTCATCATGGTTTTCATTAATACATCAAAGTAAGTAACTCATAATACTCATTAATAATAATCTTAAATTCTAAGGACCAATACATATATCCACAGAAAGGAACATCTAATGACACATATAAATGTGGATTTCCAATTGGAGGCTCTTGTTCTCATAATATCCTATAGGATATTACTAAGGGAATACACCATGAGAAGGTGCATCAAAATCCTATGAGTTCCACACCTGATAGCATGTATCATTTTTTCCCTCAAATGGTATCATTCGTGTATAGAAAATATATTTAAGAATAGTGTTTTAGAACTTCCTGGTTCTCATCATAGCAGGGAACTGCTATGACCTTTCAGTACGATAGCAACTCCTGGGACATTATCACATACTATGTTACATAGAAGAAAAATCATGATGTGATAATGAGTTTATTAATATTAAAAACTATAAATACAGGTTATCATAAAGTACACATAATTTGGTTCTAGGGCACCAACTCCAACACAATTCAATATAGAAGTCAATCTCTCACCGCGTAAGTAGTCCTGAAAAATCCTCGGGAAAGACATACATATAATCCTCCACTAATGAAGGAATCCTTATTCATATAGATTACACTACACTAAGGGCTAAACTTTACAAATGATGGGTGATGGGTTGTAGCTTCCTATTTGCAAGGTTCGCTCGCTCATCCATGGGAACTCTCTCTCCTACAAAGGATAATATTATCCCATCAATCTAAAGGAATTTAAATCATCTATAATGATAGAAAATCTTGGACTACACAATGGAAAAATATTCCATAACCAATATTATTTCATAAGGTTTCATCAGGATAACCAATAGGTCCCATTAGAAACTTTGTCCTCTGATTGATAGCTCGCACTACCGGTAGATGTGAAATATCAAATAATCGCTCCTTATATGAACCTCTATCCATTGTTTCTAGGATAAAGTCCCTGATGGAAGCACTATATCTTGCACAAGGTATAATTTGATGAAGGAATGGCTCATTCTTATGTCTAAAAGTATTGGTTAAAGAGTAAAAAAGACACAGTTCGTACCTCAAATCATCTCATGTGTAGCCAGGTCATAGCCCTCCGTAGCATGCAGCTGCTCGCAGCCCCGATCACCGGCTCTCAAAGCCTAGCATGAGCCACATAGCGTTGTTTTTGGAAGTAGCTCAAAGAATCACCCTCCACCAGTATATCCTCCCTCTATAGCTCCACTTTATCCTCTACCAACACCACTTCCCTAGGGATCTCCCTAAATTTTCCTAGGAGATCCCTAATGATAGTACTGCCTCAACCATGGTGTTCCATCCACCATATGTCTATCTTTTTCAGCATCATGGTTCAATAAATCTTGTTCCATGTGACCCCCTCCCATCATAATCATACCATTGTCCCTCACCTAGATGGTTGGATACTCTTTGTGATCGCAAAGTCTTTGATCCATGTGTCTGAGTCTGATAATGAGTATGCCTCCTCTATTGAGACCTCAATGTCTAACGCCTACTGTCTACTAAAGACAACTGAACCACATGATGACCACCGCTATCTCCAACCACATGTATTCCCTAGGAATATATTAGTCACCAAATCCTACTCTATCACTCCAATATAGGTTGGAAGGAACAATGATACTACGATACAATTTATTTCACTATAGATACCCTACTCAAACTTCTATGCACAAAAGAAACCATCTCTCACCATATATAGGGAGTAACATGTGAGGCCAGTGAACCCTACAGTGTAATATTCAACTATAAAATCACCCTTTTTTATCTTGATAAGCTATTGAATATGAATGGAGCATAATAATGAGGGGTAATACTCATCGTGAAACAACTTCTAGATGTATGACTATGAGAGAATCATCTTATCATGGGAATGCATCACCAGACTCCTCTAGCGCCCTTCTTCCTCAAGAATAAGGATGGTCGTAAGCACAACCATCTTATTGGTTAGGTTTTAAATAAGAATAAAAACTTAGACCATATACTCAATTCAATCCTTTGTTTCCTATGAGTCAGGTTCATAGTAGAACTTCAGTGGTCTGTGATTCTAAAACTCAATCAGTGTGATGAACCTACATGCATCGTCATCCTACTCTACTAGGTCTATTTGCTTCTCAATAGGTAGGGGCGCTACTAATTTCCCACCTAGAGTAAATACATCATGAGATGGCCCTTGAACAGAGGCCACATCACTCAAAGTATCGTCAGCATGACATTGTATCAGTAACTTGGATGTATGAATTCAGAGAGGAATCCTAAAAGTGATTAAGATGTACCATGGTTAGATGAGAATATATATGGGGAGTTAACCCGATAAATATATTTAATGTACTCAATACTATATGGTGTATGTAACAATGGTTCCTTCAACTTATGTCTCAATATATTCAGTTGACAATAAGGTAGATAGAGTCCTGGTGAATGGATACATTAGTTATCGCACCAACAATAGATTCCCTGGCTTGAAATACACACTCAAGAAACTTCAACACCATTTCCATAAGTTCCCAAACCAATATTCACCATGGGTCCCATCTAACACCAACTTGAGAATAAAATTATTTGATACAACTCTATCATGACCCGACCCACTAGGGCTCGCCTGGCTAGTGGTAATCTGGGTGTGACAATCCCAAGACTGCCTCCAATAGGCTAGGGGATGGTGACTAGTGTTGAGAAGGCATAAAATGAAATGGGAGGCCTTGTCCTAATGTACTTATATGAACACACACATTCATATTTGTGAAAAAGTGCATAGGAATAATAAAATGATATAACATCTAGAGTGTAACTATTCATGAAATAATATCTAGGAAATAAATCATAGTATGACATTATAAACCAAAGATAAAAAAGGGATAAAATACATGACCATCCAAAAATAAAGACCCAACCATACAAAAACAAGAAAAATAGGAATACTAAGAGGCCTTCTCACAGGTCTTGATGTGTGCAAGAGGCTGGGGTTGCAGCCGGATGTGATTGAGTCTGATTTGGAGGCTTTGGTTAATATGGTCAAGGGCAGCTGTGAGGTGCCATGGTCCCTCTGCTACTTAGCCAGGAGGTGCTCCTTGGGTACAAGTCAGGGCCAACAGGCTCATCATATTTGGAGGGAAGCTAACTTTGCTGCTGACGCCCTTGCCGGCTTGGGAAGGGAGGAGGAGTCGCTTGTTGTTTACAACAGTATCAGGTCACTTCCCATGGTATGTATGTCGTTTGTACAAGGGTACGCTCTTGGTTTACACCATTTCCGGCCCCCTTAGGGTCTTTGGATGCATTTGTTGTGCACCGGTGGCCACAACTTTCCTTCATAATAAAATAAAAATATGATTTTCCAAGTATGACCACCAAACATGGATAATTCACCCAAGTATTACTATGATCCACCAATGTCTTCATCGATCTTCATATCATCTGCATAAGACACGACACATGTGGGAAAATGTCATGTAGGGGTGAGTATATAAATACCCAGTAGGATGCCCCAAAAACCACACAAGGAGAAATATAAAGATATGATAGAATTCATATCAACCCATAAAGAAGGAAAACAAAACAATATATATATATATATGTGTTCATAAAGAAACCTAGATAAAAGATAAAGGTAGTCTCTATATCCACATCCCATAAAAGGATAATTTCTCTAACTATAGCTTCAAAAGGTATCTCTGATTCCCAGTATTGCGTGTAACCTTGAAAGAGTCTGTGTGGAGGGGACCACTTCTCACCATTGCGCTCCACATCTGAGGGATCCTGAACTCCAGTAGAGGACCCACTCCCTTTCAGATATCGAATATGGGGGGGTACCTCTCCATAGATAGAGTACCTCACCCTACTTTAGTATGGAGGAGTAATGACTCTACCAATTTAAAGAGTATGGGGGACCTAGTCCTTGGTGCGATAGGGGAGTACCAACCTTGGCATCACGCTGATGATACTATCATGATCCATTCCATCATCAAGAACCATCTGAATAAGTGCCACACACAGAACACCTAACATCATATTTTTTATGCCTCAATAAAGTCTTTCAGCACGTTCCATGTGGAAACAAACTCAAGATATGATACTCACGGGCCAAAATATGAGTCTTGAAGAAAGAGATATGGAAGGTAGAAGTTCCTAAGAGAAGTACATGCCATGTATGTGGATTCACATATCATGTGACCTCACCTCATCACCTTGGTGTGTTCTACCCTAGACATGGATTGGGAATACATTACATACCACATGGAATGTATATGTGGTATATGGAATGTCTCAACCACTCGGGGCCTTCCAATGTTCTTCTAGCCCGTGCCTGTATACATTGGCCATTTCCTGTGTACATGGTCATGTCATGGTATTCTAATCGTGTCTAAGTACACGGTTATGCTCATGTACTCTGGTTATTCTTGTGTGTATGGTTGTGTCTGTGATCATATACTCCCATATTACACATTGAGCCACTATTATAGGGTCACACGGTATGTGGTGGGTCCACATGATGTGTGATATTTATCTCAACCCAAAACCCTAGTTGTCACAGCTGGGGGACTATACGGTGTCTGTTTTTCATAGTATATGCCATATATTCAAGTTTTTCACAAAAAAATTACTTTCTTAATAATGATCCCAGATCTTCCTTTACAGTCATGAATCTCACTGTTTGAACACCCAAAACTAAATAAAAATGCCTCTTTCTATTGATTCCCATCCTCCAGTGGCTGGAAATCAAAATCTGATCACCCATGTGGGAGTCCATCGCACATCTCGTAGAACCTACCATCACATGTTACCTCTCTAAATCCCAAATGAATGAATCATCAACTTTATCACACATCTAACCTCAATATGTCTACAACCTATTGATCCATTCAATGTTCATTCAACCACCATGAATTTGGGGGGTTTGATCGCACTCTAACTTACCTCGGAAATGTTTATCCCTAACCCCATGGGCTAACGATGAAGAATGTGTATAATGATGGAGGAAAACACAATAACAAAGGTGATGATCATCACAGGATGATGTAATCATGACCAATGATTTATAAGTGTGGGATCATGGGTGATAACATGGAATAACTAAAATATTTGATTTAAACAAATAAAATTATAGAACAGGATCTTTTAAATGGTGGGTATCACCTAGCAAGATGAATAGATAACAAATCCATTCTTATCAAATCAAAATACCATAAACAGCAAATAAATATCTTTTCCTTGATTTAGGATTGATCATTGTTGAAAAGCATCTTTACTAGTGATGAAGAAGATACACTATGTTTGTTTCCTGTCTCTCGATCCACCTCGATCCATTCATCGATTTGCATCCTCAGGTTTTTCAACACCAACAAATAATTGTCTCCTCTGATCCTCTTAGGGTTATGCATCTATCCCTATAAAAACATCATAACGAATTATTTATATAGGATTAGGCTTTCTTGGGTCATTAAAATAAATAATTTATTTATTTATTTTATTAAATGCACCCACCAATGGTCACCTCCCATAGAATGTCTTATTTTGAACAACCTTAGATCATGGATAGGGTAAACCCCACATTATGGAATCAATTGTGGTCTCATTTTTTCCATCTGAGGTCTTAACAATTGGGAAACCATTTTTATTGAAATGATGTCTTCATGTACATTAAAATATATTAACATTTTAATATATTAATTTCCAGGGTCTCAAGAAACCTAAACATCGCACTGAATCCATGGATAAATCCATTTGTGTGTATATATATATATATTCAAAGGACTAAATATATAAAACTGAAGTCATTAAAAATTGATTCAGTTCAAAATCAAGAATGAAATGCAGTATCAAATTACGATAAATGGACTAATAGTTGATATATGTTCATAGCTGCTTCTCAAGGATGAGAATCCTTATTATGGAGAGTTTTTAATGATCCATGGATTTATGGGTTATTATTTTCAGGGGAAATTTGAATTTTCGGTCTTAAACAGGGTCGGGGTGACCCCATTGTAGAGATTTTTCTACAGGTGATTTCTCATGTCATGATAAGTAAGAGTCATTTCATGGTCTGTGAATGATTGAGGAACCACTCCATGGATAATGAATAACCATGACATGAATGCAGTCATGTCATGACTAGTGGGTGTTATGGTGTGGTGGATTTTTAGTATGAGATTTGAGGGTGTGTGTAAGTAATAGTAATGATAAATAACATCATGGTTTGGGATGTTATTCTATGATGATAACCCTTACTTATTGTTTTATAGAAAAAAGAAAAAACTTAAATATGACTTTGTGAAATTTTATAAGTCTGGTCACATCGTGACCCCTTGGATCACACTATTATAAGGGTCATGGTGAGATGTTTTGTGTCGTGAGGTTAAGGGCCATACCTTAGAGCCTAGTTGAGGTAAGTTCATTGCCCCATGAAGGGGGGGACATGTTTTGAAGGCTTTGGGTGTGGGATTTTAGTTCTTCTTGGAGGTAGGATTCCACGTCATGACTGAAGGTTTGTTTCATGAGGTGTAGATAAAACACTGATTTGCGCCCCTTTATTTTAGTATTCAATACAAAGTTTGTGTGGCCTTTAAGTGTTTCTTTTAATACCTTTAGTTACTATTTTTACCTATACCTTGGGAAAATTTTAGGAATAGTTTGGTATTTTAATTTATTTAGGTTTTTAGCCTATAAATAGGATTTTTGGTTCCATTTTTAGAAAAAATTTACCATTTTAATTGAATTATAGAGAGTGTTATATCATGTGTGGGTAATTTACCCATGTTTATACAAGTAATATCAAGAAAGGACCTGATTTATCACACTTTTTTATATTAGTTAGCATTATAGTGTGGTCATTCCTCATTCACCACCATCAGATCATGTATCTTATCTACCCCTCTAACCTGTTCTAGTTTGGTATTCCTTATAATTAAAGCCTTTCTATAATCTATTGGCACCATATTCCCCCCACTAATTATACCACATCCAATAATTGTACACTACCCAACTATGGTAGCATTGTATCCAATTATCCCACCATCCCTTCTACACCACTACAGCACCTTCTATATTCTGACTATCTCCATTGAAGAATAAAAAAAATAGAAATATTAAAGGGGTAAAAAAATTGTAGATCTTTCTATGTTGATGTTGATTTGGTGAAAAAATAAAAAAATGAAACAGTTAAAAAATGTTTGAAATTAGAAATAATAATAATTCAAAGATTGGTAACCTTATACTATACGTGGATTAGTGTAATTCATCATTTTATACCAAATATACATGTCTATTCCTCTATATATATCCATGTATCATGAACCTAAGACCACCCACTCCCTCTTGTAGCATAAATGCGCCCAATGTTGTGTAGTGCTTACCCTAGGCACCCCTCCATGTGACTCCATCACGTGCCCAATCCCTAAAATCACTCATATCATCTAGTTCCTCTATTCACAACACCCTTTCATGAGATACCCCATACTTTATGTGAAATCTTCCAAGGAATAGAATTGCAGATCATGTTTGGTCCCCAACACATTTCCAGTTAGCACACACACAAGCTCCAAGCATATCTGACTTCCCTGAGTGTATCCCCAATTTGTACCCATTCCCCCAGTCCATGCTTAGAATCCTTCAGCACATGCATGACCAAGGTTAGAAGAAAAAAGTACATAAGATAAATGGTAAAATTAAATTTAAAAAATAGAGAAAATGTTATAAAAATTAAAGGGGAGAAGAAAAAATGAGTATATTCATGTAGACTCATTAGAGTGGTGACATCTAATTCAATGGTCATGGACAATGATAATGAATTTGAGAAATATATATCTCTCCTAAATCATATCATGAAAGTATTCCTGGAATGATTTTGGTTGAAACATCATGAAGAACAACTCCACCTATAATTGGGTGGACTCCTCCAATAGCAGGAACAATTCCTCCAACAACAGAATCAGTATCAAGACCAGTACAAGGAACCTTTTAGGGAATTCTAGGATCTTTTTTTAGTATCTATACCACAGCCTTGGGTTTCATTTTCCCATTCAACCCATTATGATATTTTTGACCATGTTTATAATGGTGCTTATATATTCACTACCTTGACAAAGATGATAGCTAATTCATGCTTCACCATGAGTGATGAGAAAGGCAAGAACATGAATATACACCAAGACCAAGATATTAATCATGACTACCCTTATGAATATGTTACCCATATTCCAATAGTTAGTGACACCGCTCATGTCCCACAAACTGAATACTCTATTTATATCCCCTTGATAAAATTTATTGGTCATATTCTTAAGACTGTTTATATTATATTTCCTAAAATTAAAGTGGTCTCAAATCCAACATCGAAAGTAAATGTCACCTAAACACCACAAATGATAATTGGAAAAATATTTCAAAAATAGAGAAGGTAAAGTAAGGAATTTTGAGACAATGGATATTAAATTAATAAAAGTTCCCAAACCTGATATCTGGATATCAATTGAAGTATTCCACCTCACTAGAGTGCATGAAACAACAACCATCATGGAATGGTGGTTAGAGGTTCTGCATCAACATTTCCAATGATATTTCTTCAAGTTTACCACCCTTATAAAGAATTCATCACCATACCCTTTCCCTATACATTTATGACAATCATCATCTAATGGGACTCAAGGTTGAATCATTTATAAGTGTTGGAGACTGACATAACACCGATTTAATCCCCTCCAATATAGCATCTAGTGTGAAACCCATGAGCCCTTTAAGTTTTTTTTAATTCCTTTAGTTATTTTTTTTCCCTCTAACTTAGGATGTTTTTAGGGGTAGTTTTTTCTTTTACTTTATTTAGGGTTTTATCCTATAAATAGGTTGGTTTTTGTTATCTATGGATTTTATTTTCCATTTTAGTAAAATTCTAGAGATTGTTCCCTCATGCGTGTGTAATTTACCCATGTTTCTATATGTATACTTGTAAAAGGGACCAATTTATCTTATTGATTTACATTAAGGGTGTTTGGGAGGTAGTGGTATCAAGATTCTCTAGGTGGTTGGTTAAGTTATGTAGAATCAATCTATGACATAGTGTATGTCTAAGGCTAGCTATTGTGTCGTGACCTTGTGGGCCATGCAATAATGAAAACCTAGATGAGAGGAGTTTCACTGTTATTCCTATGAACTGCACTACAATTAGAATTCAGTTTAGTTTTTAAAATGGAAGTAGATCTATCTTTTCCAGGTTAACCCATTTTAAGATTTATGTTTACTGGCTATGTGGGAAGGGACATTTTTTCAATTCATCCCATTATCTTTCCCATTTTATTCCTATTTGATATGGGTTATTATTGGGGGATATTTTTTGGTGTTTTAGAGGTAAAATTTACTCTTTCTCCTTATGTCCTTCTCATTCTTATTTGTTCTCTGGTTTTTGGTAGTTTCACCGAGGGTTTTGATGATAGTTCCACCAGAGTATAATGTAATCATCATGATATGACGGTTCTTTGTGTTGTAGTGTCTTATGGGAATATAAAGAGTAAAAATATCACCTATTTATCACCATTAAATTGGTGGTATTCCAATTGATTAGTTTTCAAGGGTTTTATCCATTTTTCATGGAATTGATGCCTGATTTGATGTGGTGTGATAGGGATTTTACATACAGTGGCTAGAGGTCACCCTAGGATGATGAAAGCACATTTTTTGACATGGTTTTGATGATGAAGTTTTTCCTAGTAAGCTTTTAAGTGATTATGAATTACATATAAATTTTTTTAATTAATTATAAATTTTTATAAAAATTTATTTGTGTTTGGTGACTTGAGATAGGGGCTCATATGTTGACATGGCTTGGTAAGAGCTTGGATGAGACATGAAAAAACATGGCTATAGGGATGGTAACTCCACTTTAGATTTATATTGTCCCTATAATAAAAAACTATATATCAGTTTATGGATGATTGTGTATGATTTCAAGAAAATATGAGTTTAGGAAAAAGGTATTGGTTCTGAGAGTGCCCTAAGAAAATAAAGAGGGTGGTATTGGGCCTTCTATAGATGGAATGAGGGCTCCATTGAATTTTGGGTACTTTTGGATTTTCTAGTTACTAAATCTCAAAGGGAGCAGGATTTTGGTTGACCTTACGAGAGACCCGGGGTAGGTCACTATATTTTAGATAATTTTTTAATATCCTAGGTTGGTTTTCTGTGGATATTTTTGTTGGTATGAGGGGATTAAACTTAGGGATGATGGGTGAGATAGTTTTGCATCTCACATGTGGTTGATTGTACACTATAAAGGGTGTATTGGGAACATAGGGTGTATAGTGATTAGAATAAGTCCTATAGGGATTGATGTAGTGTAACTTGGAGGGTTTCCTTCAGATAACATGCATGGGAGATCTTCTATAGGATATTCATGTTGGGTCCCAAGTAAGGGTTATGGTAATCATCTTGATAACTTGGATTTGGGTTTCTAGGGGGTTTGGTGTGAGTTTTCTTAAGATGATCTTTGGTTAAGAGGACTGAGTTGTACTGTGTAAATTATAGGAGGATAATATCGACCTTTAGAAGCTATATATATCCATATAGGGACTAGTGTTTATTAGATCACTCTAGGGTGTTATATATGAGTTGGTTTCGGTGAGTGAATATTGAGATGGGTTTAAGGGACCTAGTAAGTTCCATTATTGATGAGGTGGGAATACTTATAGGATTGGAATATTTTTATTTTTTGATCAATATGGTATTCAAGAGATTATCCTATAGGGCTAGATGGCTATGAGATGTGTCAGTAAGTATGTGAGATGAGATTTTATTTCATGTTTGTAACTATGTGCGTGAACCATCAGTGTGTATATCAAAAACATGATTGGGTGCATGGACTTTACTTGAGTAAGATGGTGTTAGAAATTACCTCCCCATGTGAGAAGGTATTATTCCATTTATTTATGTGATACCCACCCTAAGAGAGTAGAATGTTCATTGTGATGTGGGTGGTGATGAGATTTATGTATGGAATCACCTTGACTGTGAAGGTATTGTTAAGGACCACCATGAGTGATATGGAACTGTTCCATGAAATGTTTTGGTATGTGGCATGGAGTGTGAACTTCCTTAAGAGAGGAGAGTGGTAAGTAAGATGTGTTTGATAATGAAACCAGATGTATGGCCTCACCTTGAGAGAGAGGGTGTTGGTATGGATCATCCTAATTGGGGTGCCACTGATCTACAAGGTGTTGTGATATGTGACATGGTATGTGGTGTGATAGTGAGACCCACCCTAAGTGAGAGGGGAGTACTCATAATGTTGTGGTATTAGAAAAGGTATGTACCTCACCCTATATGAGAGGGTAGTGGTGCAGTTATGGAACAACAAAGGATATGGCATCGAGGATCGAGGATCGTTATAAGCCTTTCCTCAAGTAAGAGGGAGGTGGTTAGGACTTGGTATGAAACCCTACCATATTTAGGTATGGGTTTCAGTTTGTTTCATGAGGTGAATTCTTCTCTAGTGATGGTCAATCTAGGTAGGGTTGGGTGTCATGGTAGCCTGATTAGCACATGATGACCCATTGAGCTTGCATGTGTGTTTTTATTTCCTATTATTTATTTTACTCAAGAATTCACATATATGTATATATGTGTGATTTATTATATTAGAGTCAATTGGTGTGATCCTACTTTGAATCATTTATTACACCCTTCATAGACACTCTCATGCACATGAAAAACTTATGTTTATTGTATAGGTCAGAGCATAGGATATATAGTGGATTGAGCTGAAGTATCTTGATAGGGATTTAGAGATGGGATGAAGCTGGGGTTTGGGGATGGTAGTAAATCATTTTGGTATATTTATCAATGTGTGTTTGTGTGATCAGATCTATGGGATATTTATTGGGTTGTGTGATTGTATGACTATATTTAATTTGTTACAGCTTGGTCAAATTATTGATCTTGTACACTCTGGTCATTTTCTATGGATAATTCTTGGTTATTTATTTATTATTGATGGGTATGATATTGAGGGAATATTTTCACCAATATATGATTTAGTCCCTCACTACTAGTCATCATCCTTCTGTGTATGGGGAGGCATGCTGGAGGTTATATAGGTCCTCGTCTTAGATAATGAAGAGTGATTTTAGTCAAACAATCACATTTGTTGTATATGATATGCTCACTAAAGATCAAGTTTAATTTTTTATGAATTTCATGAAATGTATAATATTTTATTTTTTTCATATCATAATGTTATTATTTACTTTGGTAGGTATATATATATGATGTATATCTTATTTTATTTTTATATTAGGATGACTATTTCTTGACATTGTTTCCATTTTTTTATGGTTATCTGTGCCTGGGGGTATAGTATCATCGCCTATTTATGTCGACTCCTACTACTCACCAGTAAATTTTAACATATGAGGAGGAACTCTTGAAGTGTGTGGCACCAATTTCAGTTATAATGGAGGTGAACCAAATCAAGGATGATATAGTTTCACTCCCTTGTATATGACATTTGGGGTCACGGTGCTCTACTAATAACCAAATCCATGTGGAAATGGTGCTCCCAAGGAAACAAACCCCAAGGATGTGGTGCTCTAAGGAAAGCCCTAGGTTCTCTCTACCTTAGTTCCCTAGGTACCAATCCATGATGTTTTTTATGAAACTTTATTATAAATTATGTTCTATATATGCTTCATTTACTTCAAATGCATTTCAAATTACTAAATCAATTATTCATTTCATGGTAAATATTTGTGATATCCATGTTACTTATTTTAATAAATAAATTAAATGGAACTTTCATACATTTATTTCAAACTATCATGAATTGATTTATTTTACAATGGTTTTACAAATATCATTTGGTGAAATACAACCAGGATTTATTTTAGAAAACCTCATATACACCCTCTATGTGTATGTATGTAGAGACCCAGTTTTTTCATTATAAGGATTTGAAATATTTCTACATATATTTAAAGAGACAAGCACTGAGACGTCATGAAATTCAGAGGCCTGATGTTCCAAGACTTAATTTTATAAAAATATTAAATATGTTTTATATTTCACATATGAATATTCTTAAAGAAAATGGGATAACTATTAAATAAAAGATCAGATCAGAAATATGAGACTATGATTGATTATGAAACTTGTTTTTTACCCTAGGTGAGACCTAAAATAGGTTTTCATGGGGGAATTCGGATACCTCACTCGTTGGCGGTACATTAAGTGGATTAATTAATAATTTAAATAAATTAATAAATTCATTTAACCTAAAAAATTGAATATAAATCTTTCATTATGTATAATTTCCCAAGGTTATCCTTATAATATTGGGACCACTGAGAGATTATTCATCCTCTCCTTCCTCTGGTGAATTGCATCTCACGATGATGAAACACTTGATCAGAGTATACCAGGACATAGAAAATGAAACGACTTCCTTCAATCATTAGAGTGCAAATTCTTAGAAAAATAATGATCCAATAACTAGATAGTACAAATTCATTTTTTGATTATTCTAATTTTTATTAAATTGATTGATCAGATTAATCTCTTCCTTTTATCCGCCAAATGTGGTGTTTTTATGCACCTGAGTACCGATTAAACTAATTAATCTTTGGTTTTCTAACCCCAGATATCCCTATTCTTGATCATGGTACAATAAAACATGGAATAAAATGATAATCATTTTTTATTATGCCTTTACCCCTCAATTTCTTTATATTGTTTCTCAGTTGAACCTTGTGGTCCTGGTTTGACGTTGTCAGGTGGTACCAAGCCTGATCAGACCCCTAGAATCACAAAAAAAATGACATGTGAGGGACGGATCTATGAATCTGGGATAGATCTGGGGTTTTTCAGGTTATGGGATATAATCTCAATGATTTTTGGATGAATAGTCAATGGTAGAAGGACCTAAGGCATACGGTGCATACGAAAAAACACCATAGGTTGAGGAGATAGGATTTCCAGGCACTGGATGATCAAAAATGACGAACAATAACTAGATCCACCGATTTTGGACAAATATGAAGACGGATCTAAAGATAGAAGACCATATATAGTGCATGAAGATTATATCTAAGATTCTAGAAAACAACTGACTACACGTCATGTAATTCGAATAACTCATGGTGTGTCGGGCCCTAGTTGCGGCAGCTAGGGTTTCTATAGATTATTAGTATCACATGCCATGTGGGACCTCTACACACCATGTTACCTCATGCTGGTAGACTTGGAATCTACTCTGGGAGTACATGGTCATAGGCATGGCCAATCATTCCATGTACCGAAGTATGTGGACACGCTTTGAGTACATGGACATGACTTGGATACATGGACAAGGCCAAGCACACTGGTGGGACCACAAGTGGCATGGGAATGTCAGGTAGTTTCCCCACACATTTTGTATCCATACACTGTTAGTGATCCTTTTACCTATATGAATGCAACTAGGTGATGTAGTGGGACCACGCACCGTGTGGGTCCCCTCACACACTATGTACCCCTTGGCTCCTTTTAAGGAAACTTCAATCTTCCATTTCTTCTTCATTTTAACTCAAATTTTGTCCTGTGAGTAACCTATCCTAAGCGTTTTTCTAAGTAGAATGTGATGGTTTCCTCAATTTTAGATTTTGGGATATGATGTTAAATTTTATAGGAATGAATATTATTTAGTAGATACTTGATGATAGTAGTGATCATGAAGATGATCACCATAAACACTAGAGTGGAACCCCCCCCCCCCCATCAGCTTGGGCACGGGTCCCCTATCAACCAAGTGGAACCCCAATATCAGATATGGAATGGGTCCTCAATGACTAGAATGGACCCCCCCCCCCCTTTCACACCAGGGTGTGGGTCCTCGGCCTATATAGTGGAACCCCCCATCATCTTGGGCACGGGTCATCTACCTACCGAGTGGAACCCCCTATCTGAAAGGGTGTGGCTCCTCGTTGACCAGAGTGGAACCCCCTACTCTCACCAGGATATGGGTACTTAACCTATAGAGTTGAACCCCCCCCCCCCCCACCCCCCATAATATTATTCACAAGTCCTCTATGAATACCTACCTAGTAGAACCCCCTATTAGATAGGGTGTGGGTCCTCGTGACACTAGAGTGGAACCCCCCCCCCCCCATCAGCTTGGGCATGGGTCCTCTATAGATACTTATAGAGTGGAACCCCGTGATGTACTAGTTCATGGGTCCACTACTTGGATTTTGTGCCCCCTCATCTATGAATCATAGTGGAGAGGCATAGGCCTTCACACGGTTACTTCTAGGAAGATGCATGAGATGTTGGACATCGTTGATGGACTTTTGGAACTGTTGGTGACTCTTTTTCTAGGGATGAGTTGTGAGATGGAGATATCTTTTCTCTCTCAATTGGGATTTTTTGCTGAGATATACATATACATCTATATTCATACCTTTATATTTGGTTACTCCCCTTTCATGGGTTGATAATATGCATGGGGTAAGCCACATGATTTAAATGTTTAGCTTCTCATGGTTGGATAAGTTTATTGTCCTACTATGGGTGGACAAGTCTCGACATGTAGTTCATCTACTCACAATGGGGATTAGATGATATTATTATTTCTCTTGATTTAGGTTAAGTTGCATCTTGTTTACAATATACTATCTTCCTATTCCTATTGTATCAATTTCTTATCCCCCTTCATCTTTTGGGGATTCCTGTTGGGTATTTATATACTCACCCCTTCATGGGATTTTCCTATACGTGTCATGTCTTTTGAGAATGATAGATGGGTCAATGGTAGCTAGAAAGTATCTTGGGGATACCTTGTACTTTGGACCGCGTATAATGGACATAGCTTGGAGATCAGGATTTGGGCTCTCTCAGCATTTTACTTTCCAATTTTTTTAGGTTGGGATATCTTTCTAGTTTGGCATGTATTTTTTGTATTGCCCTGACCCTATTTACCCAGAGTCGGTGCATTATTACATAACATTTGCATGATCACAAGGGATCAAATCCCAAAATACCGGTCAGTTTAGTAGCCTTTTAATTACTAGATACATACATATGTTTTACATTACATCATGAAATGGAAAAACAACAACATTGTGTCCCCTTTGAACACACTCATATCCCTTATCCTATTACTACAAGTTAATCATAATATACTTCTTTACATCCTCAAAAAAATAAAACATAGAAAGGAGTGAGCTCAGATACTCAGTAAGGATAACAATATAATGGAAACTATCATAAATAATCATAAACATTTAAGGCAATGTATAAGACTAAAACACAAGACTTTTAAACATAAACTACATCATAATATGGAAAATATAAATAAAATAATTACATTTACTTATTCACATAGATATTCTACTAGTTGAATAATCACATGTAATATCAATAGCTAATTTCATAATGATGGAATGCATAATGTCGGACATCATAACCACATGGTCAAGGCATTATGCCAAGACTAAAAATAAGATTTTTTTCAAGGCCTTGTTCTAAGACACTAGTTTTTCTCATAAGACCTACTGATGCATCAAAAAGCTATATTGGGCTCCACCCATCACATACTAAGTCCAATGCAATCCTCATATGAAAAGTTTGAAACATAACATAAACATTCATATTAAAACTAGGATACGAAATGTTAATACTTTAACCATAAACCATGAATGGTATAAAAATAACACATACACATTCAAACATATCACAAAACCTTCAATACAATATGGAATATTGTATCATAATAAATCAACTTCAAACAAGTGTAAAATACATCAATGGATGTTGACATAGATGAAATCAAAACTATTTGAGAAAAATATCTCTTTCTATTTTGAAATCATTTAAAGTCACATAATTATAAAAGAAAATTTTTATTTTGAAAATATTCTTATAAGATTTTAAGGGAAGCTTCAAAGGTGTTATAATGGCGGAAAATAGTCACACTCTCCGTATAAGTTAAAAAACATTATTTCCTTAATTTTGTTCAAAACGTTGTAAAGGACCTTGTTTGAAAAAAGACAGAAATATTCCTTTATAAAAAATTTATAAAAAGTAAAACAAGGGTATAAATTACTTTAAGCCATATTCTAGGAAATATTAAAAAAAATTGAAATACATTTTTAAGAAACATAGATGTGGATGATAAAGAGGTCCCAATAGATACTCATGTATAAACAACCTCGGATAATGAAGATATTGTAGAATTAACCCTTACCTTTTACTTTTACATGAATGAGGGTACGTTAAACTCCTGTATAATAGTTAAATAATTTTTATTAAATTATAAAAGAACCTCATACAAAAATATGATATCATATATGATCTTCTAATATTTCTTTGTTAATAATATTTCAGTAGTATCATGGTTTCGGGTGTTAACTAATTTGTTTTCCTTTATATGATTTGTTACGTAAGCCATGTTTGTTATGGATAGGATGTATTTTATTCATATCCAAAATGATATTAAGTTCTTAAACATTATTTTTAATTATAAAATGAAAATTATTCTTGAATGTTTATGATGGGGAATGGATCTCATCACGTTCGTGGAGACGGTAATCCGTACGTATGCACGAGTGAAAATATCATTCTATTGATGTTGAAATCATATGTAATTTGATGTTATATAATATATACAGAATCATTAACATGTTATATTTATTATTTAAATCATTTATACTCATTATTATACCCATCAAAATAATGAAGTGTTGAATAACAAACTACACCATGATGTAAGTCATGCGTACGCACGTATGGTGACTTTTCATTAATAGGATGGATAGAATAATGAATATGGTTGTAACATATTTATAATAACATCACAGTATGTAAAAGGTACTGTATTTATTATTTTGGTATGGAAACAACAAATAAAGAGGAAGTGGAAGAAGAAAAGAACTTTGAAAGAGGTGGTGAAATTATTACCTCTTCTTCGGGTGCTTCCTTTTGATTTGATCAAAAAGGATCCTTAGGTTGGTTTATGATCAAATTAAGGCATATAGGTTTAAGTGAGGTTAGTTGGGAGGATATTTGAGTAGGGTTTGGCTGAGCCAAATGGCTTTGGAGGTTTTATTTTGAGAGAAGGGGAAGTACCCTTTTATAAGAAAGGTGAGGGTCACTTTAGCAAAAGCTTGAAATATTATTTTATTATACAATCATATTCGGTTTATAATGTCTCCAAAAGGATTTATTTAGAGGATAAGGTGGGTATGGGTCTAAAAAATCTTAACAAATAGGTTTTAGATAGGTTTAGGTCACCATATTAACCTTATCTTTTATATTTAACTCTTAGTTAAATAGTTTAACTTTTACAATGTCTTTTGGTATTTTTATATTACATGATTAATAAACTTATTATAAAATGCCAAGAGAACTCAAAGTACTTCATTAATGACATATATATTATTATATAATTCCTTTTTCCAAACCTTATATTTTTAGGAATATTATATCAATTAATAATATAGTATTTTTTTTTAAAAACTCGTTTATGTCAATTTTGACACTATTTAGTATTTGGTTTTTGTAAAAGTCATAAAAACTTTATCACTCCGAAAAAAAATTATTTAATAAACCCTAAAATGTCTTATTAACCTATAAAATTCGTGGAATACTTCAAAAGTCTCAATTTAGAATTATATTAATATTTATAATATCAATTATTTTAATATTTCAATAATAAGGCAATTACGGCATCATCATTGTGTCATAAATAAATTTAATTATTTAATGTCTAAATATTGTAAATAAAATACCATTATCTAGGAAATATTTTTATCTTTATAATGAATATTTATAGTCTAATTTATCTTATGTATAACCCTATATTAAAAATGTTTTAGTTGTTAAAATTTTAATTTAACACTTTTAACTCTTCTTTAAATAAAATAATAATAAATTTCCTAATCTAATACAAGTGGATCAAATAGGATCACATTTTATTCCTAAGGTTGATTTTGGTCGAAATACATTTATCCAATAGAATTAGGACATGTGTTAGGGTAATTATAATATCATTTTGACCTTTAATTACCCTATTTACTTTTAACCAAAGTCAAAAGTTACTATTCACCAAAAATTATTTTAATCTTATTGAACAACATTTTACTTAATGATGTCAACCGTGTCTCTTGGATTTTTTAAATTCAATTAAAATAAGCGGTAAAATTATGTTTTATGCAGATTTGTTAATGTGCCTAGAAAGTGGGTAAAAGACGTTAAAAGTTCAATAAAATTTTATATATCTAATCTTATTATAAAATGACTTCAATGAATTAAATTAAACTTATATAGGTATTATGTATCTATTTTGACCTAAAATAAATTTAAATAAAATAAATAATTATTTAAATAAAAAGTAGGTTTAAAATAATAATGAAGTGTTTTTCACTATTCATCAAAAATTGAAAGTTTTCAGAAAAATACAAAAAATTCACCCTAAGCTAATTTTGATATTCCAAATCCAAAAATGAAGTCCATTTTGAAAAATAAAATTTAAAAAATTTAAAAAAAGTGGGTATTACTATTCATAACGGCTAGTTTGATTTGTCATGGTGTGCTAGAACTCGAAGTTGTGTACATCGCAAGCTATTGTATTATTCAAAGGGAAACGTACCATGGAAGCTCGGGGTGTTACATTCTTCCCTACGTCGAATAATTTCGTCATCAAAATTTCTAGAATATTACTACATAAAAAGATTCGGGTGGTTCTTCATCATAGTCCCTTAGGTTCCAACATTGCCTCTTCCATCTTATGGTTTCTCCATATAACTTTAACCAGATGAGTCATCCGGTTTCTCAACACTTGTTCTCTAGTATCAAGAATCTTGATAGGCTCTTCAAAATAAGAAATATCATGTTTCAGTTCTATTTCTTCATAGGTGATTACATGCGTTGGGTTAGGCATGTATTTTCTCAACAATGATACGTGGAACACATCATGAACTTTGGAGAGACATGGAGGCATTTCCAAATGGTAAGCTACAACTCCAATTCATTCTAGAATTTTGAAAGTCCTGATGTACCTGGGACTTAGTTTACCCTTCTTACCGAATCGTATAACACCCTTCCATGGAGATACCTTCAAGAAAACATGATCTCCTACTTGAAATTCCAAATCCTTCCTTTAGTTATTAGCATAGCTATTTTTTCTAATTTTATCTGCTTTGATGTGGGTTTGGATAATCTTAACCTTTTCCATTGTTTCCTCAACAAGTTCTAGGCCTACGAGTTTTCTTTCACCAACATCATCCCAACAAGTTGGTGTGCGACATCTCTTTCCATATAACACTTCATATGGTGCCATCTGAATACTTGAATGGAAGATATTGTTATAGGAAAATTATACCAGAGGTAAATATTGATCCCACATACCTTGAAAGTCAAGTGAACAAGATCTCAACATGTCTTCTAAGGTTTGAATAGTTCTTTCTAATTGTCCGTCAGTTTGAGGGTGGTAGGCAATGCTCAAACGAAGTTTAGTATCTAGGGATTTATGAAGAATTTTCCAGAATCTTTATGTAAAATGGGGATAAAGATCAGAAACAATAGATAGGGTTACACCGTGAAGTCTTACAACTTTATTAATATATATTCTTTCTAAACGTTCAAGTGGTAAATCTTCTCTTATAGCAGGAAAATGTGACTACTTGGTAAGATGATCAATAGTGACCCATATTGCATCATTCCTTCTAGGAGTCTTTGGTAGCCCCATGACAAATTCCATCGTAATATCATCCCATTTACACTCAGGTATGGGAAGAGGTTTCATAACCCCTCTAGGATATTGTCTTCCATCTTTCACTTGTTGAAAAACCATATATCTTGACACATAATCAGAAATCTCTCTCTTCATTTTGTCCCACCAAAAATGTTCCTTCAAATATATATACATCTTAGTGATACCAAGGTGTATAGAGAAATTGGAGCTATGAACATCGTTCAATAATTCCCTTTTAAATAAGGTATGTATGAAACACAAAATATCTTCCTGAATTTCAAAATTCTATCTTTATATATGAAGTCAATCAATCTCCCATCATTCAGATCTTTAATTTTCTTTTGAAACTCCTCATCATCAGTCTGAGAACTTTTTATCCTTTCTAGTAAATATGGTTTGGAGACCATTTGAAAAAGTATTGATGTGTCACCATCCATGATTATTCCCATATCCATGTTTACTAGATCCATGAACATAGGATCCCTGTCAACTCTCATCTTGTTCAAAACTCCATGATCCTTTCTGCTAAAAGAATCTTCCACCTTATTTTCCTTCCCTGGGTGGTAGTGTATAGTGAAATAATAATCCTTGAGTAGTTCAATCCATCATCTTTACCTCATGTTGAGTTCTTTCTATGAGAAAATATACTTCAAATTCTTGTGATTGGTATATATATCACATTTGTCAACATAGATATGGTGTCTCCATATCTCCAAATCAAAGATTATAGTTGGTAACTCAATATCATGAGTAGGATAGTTTTGTTCATGTATTTTTAACTGTCGTGATGCATAGGTAATAACTCTATCATTCTACATAAGGACACAACCAAGTCCTTTATTTGAAGCATCACTATAAATAACAAACCCATCATTCCCCAATAGTAGAGTCAAGATAGGATCATTTCTTAATATTTTCTTCAATTATTCAAAACATTCTTCATAATATTTTTTCTAAACAAATTTAACCCCTTTATGAGTGAGCTTGGTTAATGGGTTAGCCAATCGGGAAAAATCTTGGATGAAACACCAATAATAACCTGCTAAACCAATAAAACTTCATACCTCAGTTACACTTGTATTTACTGGACATTCTTGGATTGCCTTGGTCTTTGAAGGATCGATAGAGATTCCATCCTTAGAGACAATATAGCCAATAAAATAAATTTCCTGAATCCAGAATTCACACTTTCTAAACTTCCCATATAATTCATTTCTTCTGAGGGTTTTCAGAATAGTGCGCAACTGATTTTCATGATCTTTGTAGATTTTTGAGTCTACCAAGATATCATAAATAAATACCACTAAAAAGTCATCAAGATATTCCTTGAAAACTATATTCATTAGATCCATGAAAATAGAGGGTGAATTAGTCAGTCCAAAAGGCATTACTATAAACTCATAATGCCCGTACCTAGTTTGAAATGTTGTTTTCAAAATGTCTTCCTTCTTCATGCACAACTGATGATATCCATATCGAAGGTCTATCTTTGAAAAATATTTAGCTCCATGAATTTGATTGAATAAATCATCAATGCGAGGTAGGGGATACTTGTTCTTTATTGTTATAGCATTGATCTCCCTGTAGTCAATGCACAACCACATAGATCCATCTTTCTTCTTAACAAAAAGAACTAAGGATCCCCATAGAGAAACACTATGGAGAATAAATCCTTTATTACCAAATTATTCTAGTTGTTTATTTAGTTCCACTAATTCCATAGTGCCCATTCTATAAGGGGTCTTTGATATGGGCCTTGAACTAGGAATTAAATCAATAGAAAACTAGATTTCTCGTTCTGGAGGATGTCCAGGTAAATCCTTTGGAAACACATCAACATATTCTTGCACAACAGGTACATCATCAATTTGAAAATTACTTTCCCCACCCATAGTTATTTCAATATCTTCCTCCTCAATAAGTTAATTTAGTAGAACTACTGGGGGTGGATCTAGATAAGAATCAGATGGTGACGTTTCTAATCTAAAGATAATGTACTCCTTATCATCATCGAAAATTGTAACCTCCTTATTCTTAAAATAAATTTTCGCATCATGGTCTGAAATCCAATCCATACCAAGGATTATATCAAATTCAATCATGGGTATGACAATGATATCAGTAGATAAAGTACGTTTATATACCCTAATAGGAACTGATTCACAAAACTTTGTTGCAATGATACTTCCCTTATGAGTTTTGACTAACAATTACCTTTTTAAATCAAATTTTAAATATCTAATTTTCATAGCAAACTGGGAATATATGAAACAATGTGATGATCCAGAATCAAATAAAGCATTGGCTAAATTTGAGGAAACCATTAAATTACCTGCCACCACGTCATTCGAAGCTTCAACCTCAACAGTAGTGGTCGCATAAGCTTTTCCATACTACCTTGAACTTTTTTGAGGTAATTTTACTTGGGTCTTAGTACATTAATTTTCATAATTACACATTTCTCTACAATTGTAGAATTCAACATTGACAGCCTCTTTCTTTCCCTTCTAATCACAAGCCTGGTGGCCTTTTTCACCACACTTGTAACAGACTCTCATTCCCTTCAGGCAAGTACTGGGGTGTTTCTTCCCAAATTTACTACAGGATGGAAATTCAACTTTCCCCTTCATCCCCTTATTTTCATTTCTAGAGTGTTCAGCAGGTCTATTCTTCTCTTTCTTTGCTTTAAAGTCGTAAGACTTAGAGAATTCCTTTTATGTCTTGATAGCATATGAGACAATATCTCTGTACGATGAGAAGGATTGTGAGACTAATTCTCAGATGAGAAATAGTATTAACCAATAAAAGAATCGATCAATATTACTCCTTGGGTTACGTATATAATCTGCTTCATTCCTTGCTAACCTTGAAGAGTTAGCCTCATACTTTGCGATATTCTCATCCTCCTTTTACCTCAGACCCAAAAATTGTCTTTCCAAATATGATCGATGGTCATAAGGAAAGTATTTTTCGATGAAAAATTATTTAAACTCCCTCCATTAAATATTTTATACTTCTTAATCCTCCTTTGTGTTTTGAATTAATGACCACCATTAATCTGCATCTCCCATGAGGTGATAAACTGTCATGAAAACGTTTTCCATTTTGCTACTCCCCAAAGTATGAAATATTTTCTATAAGGAACTTATCTAGTTCTCAGCTACAAATGGATTTGTAGTCCCATTGAATTTAGGTGGTAGTTTCCTCATGGAGCGGTATAACATTGATCTTTCTCATTTTGGATCAGGGTGCTCCATACAGGTAAGGTTATTATTCATAACCTGAGTGAGTTGTCCCAGTATGGTGATAAGCTGATCATCACCAGTTTCATCACCAGCTCCACTATAATTATCTTGAGTAGGAGGGAAATCCCTACATGGATTACGTGTGTTGATATGGTTTCCATTCCTTCCACTAGGCTCCATTTCTAAACAATGGCATACACTAGATTAGTTTATGAATCACAATACATAATTCCAAACTAGTAAAATACCTAACATAAATTGAACTATTTATACATATAATCCATAATCATAAAAAAAATGTTTTCCTTGAGGAAGTATTTACTCATAAATACTTCATAATGGTTTGTAAAGAAAATGTGAATTATCCTAAGCATATCCCACAGGAGTTTTGTAACCAAGAGTGAAGAAAGACTTATTGTCATGTACTAGGATACCCCGGGTCAAGCCGGAAACTCCTTGTCAGAGTTTTCACTCCTAGTTACATCTATGATAGAGCTGCCTCTACCTACTCATATCTATATAGGGATGTATTTCTTAGAAAATACACAAAATCTCTACAATACCAAAATTCTTGGAAGTTCTTCTATACTAATCCCCAAAGTCTATCTTAGGGTAATATTCTCTAATCAGAGTTTTTCTAAATCTAGCTTCCAAGTTTTGTAATAAACTTCCTCTAATACCAAATATAACACCCTAACCCTAGTTACCTAGAGTCGGTGCATTATTAAATAACATTGTCATGATCACAAGGGATCAAATCCCAAAATACCGATCATTTTAGTAGCCTTGGAAGTACTAGATGCATACATATGTTTTACATTACATCATGAAATAGAAAAACAACAACATAATTTTCCCTTTTAACACACTCATATCCCTTATCATATTCCTGTAGGTTAAACATAATATACTTCTTCACATCTTGAGAAAAATAAAACATAGAAAGGGGTGAGCTCAAATTCTCAGTAAGGATAACAATATAGCGAAAACTATCATAAATAAGCATAAACATTTAAGGAAATGTATAAGACTAAAACAAAATCCTTTTAAACATAAACTTTTGCATAATATGGCAAAGATAAATCAAATAATTCCATTTACTCATTCAAATGGATATTCTACTAGTTGAATAATCACATGCAATATCAATAGATAATTTCATAATTATGGAATGTATAATGTCGGACATCATAACCATATATTCAAGGCCTTATGTCAAGAATAAAATAATATTTTTTCAAGGCCTTATGCCAAGACACTAGTTTGTCTCATGATACTTACCGATGAATCGAGGATCTATAGCTGGCTCTACCCTTCACATACTAAGTCCAACGCATTCTTCATATGAAAAGTTTGAAACATAACATAAACATTCGTATTAAAACTAGCATACAAAATGTTAATACTTTAACCATAAACTGTGAATGGTATAAAAATAACACATCCATAGTCAAACATATCACAAAACCTTCAACACAATATGGAAGATTTTATCGTAATAAATCAACTTCAAACAAGTGTAAAATCCATCAAAGGATGTTGACATAGATGAAATCAAAACTATTTGAGAAAAATATATCTTTCTATTTTGAAATCATTTAAAGTCACATAATTATAAAAGAAAATATTTATTTTGAAAATATTTATTTTGAAAATATTATTATAATCTGGTAATGGAAACTTTTAAGGTGTTATAATGGCGGAAAATAGTTTCACTCGCTGTATAAGTTAAAAAAACATTCTTTCCTTAATTTTGTCGAAAAGGTCGTAAAGGACCTTTGTTTGGAAAAAGATGGAAAGATTACTTTATAAACATTATATAAAGAGTAAAACAAGGTTATAAATGACTTTTACTCATAGTCTAAGAAATATTAAAAATGTTTTGAAATATATTTTTAAGAAACACGGATGTGGATGATAAATAGGTCCCAGTAGATACTCGTGTATAAACAACCTCGGATAATGAAGAGATTGTAGAATTAACCCTTAACTTGTACTTTTACTTGATCTAGGATACATTAAACTCATGTATAATAGTCAAATAATTGTTATTAAATTATAATAGAACCATGTACATAAATATGATATCATATATGATCATCTAATATTGCTTTGTTAATAATATTTCAGTAGTATCATTGTTTCCGGTGTTAACTAATTCATTTTACTTTATATGATTTGTTATGTAATCCATGTTTGTTATGGATATAATGTAATTGATTCATATACATAATGATATTAAGTTCTGAAACATTATTTTTAATCATAAAATGAAAATTATTCTTGAATTCTTATGATGGGGAATGAATCTCATCGCGTTCATGGAGATGGTAATTCGTACGTATGCAAGAGAGAAAATATCATTCTATTGATGGTTAAATAGCATATAATTGGATGGTATATCATATATACATAATAATTAACATGTTATATTTATTATTTACATAATTTATACTCATTATTATACTCATCCAAATAATGAAGTGTCGAATAACAAACTACACCATGACATGGAGACGGTAAGTCGTACGTATGCATGTATGGTGACTTGTCATTCATAGGATGGATAGAATAATTAATATGGTTGTACCATATTTATAATAACATCACAGTATGTATAAGGTACTGGATTTATTATTTTGTTATGGAAACAACAAATAAAGAGTAAGTGGAAGAAGAAAAGAACTTTGAAGGATGTGGTGAAATTATTACCTCTTCTTCGGGTGCTTCCTTTTGATTTGATCAAAAAGGCTCCTTAGGTTGAATTATGATCAAAGTAAGGCCTCTAGGTTGAATTGAAGGTAGTTTTGAGGATATTTGAGCAGGTTTTGGAAAATCCAAATGGCTTTGGATGTGTGATTTTGAGAGAAGGGGAAGTACCCTTTTATAAGAGAGGTGATGGTCACTTTAGGAAAAGCTTGAAATATTATTTTATTATACAATCATATTCGGTTTATAATGGCACAAAAAGGATTTATTTCGTGGATAAGGTGGGTTTGGATCTAAAACCTCTCAACCAATAGGTTTTAGATAGGTTTAGGTCACCATATTAATCTTATCTTTTAGATTTAACTCTTAGTTGAATAGTTTAACTTTTACAATGTCTTCTTGTATTTTTATATTACATGGTTAATAAACTTACTATAAAATGAAAAGAGAATCCCAAGTGGTTAATTAATGAAATATATGTTATTATATAATTCCTTTTTCTGAACTTTAGATTTTTATGAATATTATATCAATTAATAATATGGTATTTGTTTTAAAAACTCGTTTATGTCGATTTTGACACTATTTAGTATTTGGATTTTTTAAAAGTCATAAAAACATTATCACTTAGAAAAAAAATTATTTAATCAACTCTAACATGTCATATTAACCTATAAAATTAGTGGAATTCATAAAAAATTTTAATTTACAATTATATTAATATTTATAATATCAATTATTTTAATCTTTCAATAATAAGGTAATTACTGCATCATCATTGTATCATAAATAAATTTAATTATTTAATGTCTAAAAATTATAAATAAAATACCATTATGTAAGCAATATTTTTTTATTTATAATGAATATTTATAGTTGAATTTATCTTATGTATAACCCTATATTAAAAATGTTTTAGTTGTTAAAATTTGAATTTAACACTTTTAACTCTTCTTTAAATAAAATAATAATAAATGTCCTAATCTAATCCAAGTGGATCAAAGAGGATCGTATTTTATTTATAAGTTTTATTTTTGTCGAAATTCACTTATCCAATAGAATTATGACATGTGTTAGGGTAATTATAATATCATTTTTACCTTTAATTACCCTATTTACTTTTAACTGTGGTAAATAAAAGTCAAAAGTTACTATTCACCAAAAATTATTTTCATCTTATTGAACCAAATTTTACTTACTGATGTTAACCGTGTCTCTTGATTTTTTGAAATTCAATTCACAGAAGCGGTAAAATTATATTTTATGCAAATTTGCTAACGTGACTAGAAGGTGGGTAAAAGACGTTAAAAGTTCAATAAAATTTTATATATCTAATATTATTATAAAATGAATCAAATGAATTAAATTAAACTTATATAGGTATTATGTATCTATTTTGACCTAAAATAAATTTAAATTAAATAAAAAATTATTTAAATAAAAAGTAGGTTTTAAAAAACAACGCAGTGTTTTTCACTATTTATCAAAAATTGAAAGTTTTCAGAAAAATTCCCAAAATTCACCCTAAGATAATTTTGATATTCCAAATCCAAAAATGAAGTACATTTAGAAAAATAAAATTTATAAAATTTCAAAAAGTGGGTATTACTATTCATAACAGCTAGTTTGATTTGTCGTAGTGTGCTAGAACTCGAAGTTGCGTACAGCACAAGCTATTGTATTATTCAAATGGGAAATGTATTGTGAAAGATTGGGGTGTTACATTTTTTGCCTTTACTTTTCATTTTTCACTATTATACTCTTATACTATCTAGGGGTTTTATATGCATGTTTATTCCCCTAGTATTTTTTCATATTTTACTTTTATTCCTCAGAACTTCTTCTTTGAGATGTTCAGTCATGTGTGTATAGGTATTTACTAAAAGGACTCCTCATGTAAGTTATGTATTTGGAACTATTCTCCAACCCCTAGTCTATGGAAGTAAGATTGGGGTAGTTGAATATTGATCCCCAGTTAGGGTTGGGTCATGAAAGATTAGTATCCTAGGTGATTTGATCCTTGCAATATTTTTTAGAGTAATCCCTTTATGAGGATTTGGTTGGGATTAGGGTAACAGTTTCAATGTGTTTTGAGTGTGTCTCTTAAACCAGGGGATCTGGTGATGGTACGGGTGGATAATGTATTCATTTTTTAGGACCTTAACTACCTTCTTTTCAACTGAGAAAACTGAGACATTGGTTGGAGGGATCAATGGTACATGCATCATATAGGATTAAGTCTTTGACTTTCCTTCTTGAGTTAGTTCCCCATTATTATATATATATATATATATATATATGATCATTTGATCATGGTATATCTTGATCACTTTTGAGATGACTCTGTAAAGACATCCATCTTGGTTATTGACTTTTGAATCATGACGAAGATCCAATGAGTGATGAGACCTTAGTTTCGGGTCCATCCCATGAGATCATTCCTCTGAGCGGGTAGGTAGTAGCGCCCCTTCCTGTTGAGAAGAAAACTATACTAGCAGAGCAGGATGAGGATGTGTGCAGGCATACCACACTCCACAAGTTTTGGTTTTATATGTCTCTATAGTTCTGGGATGATCCATATCCCTAGGTAGCATAGGTTTGGCTTGAGTTAGTTATCTGAGTTTTCATACATGTGCAGATCCTGACTAATCAGATAGTTACACTCACAACCAGTTCTCTTTGTATAGTAGTGGTTGGTTCTATGGGTACTAAAAGATGATGCATCCAAGTTGAGTGTGCATTATAGGTTTCATATGTAGAGATTTCCCAGGATTCATTTTGATCCATACTCCCTTCTCAGGTGGTTGAGGTCAGGCCCGATCCTGTTGTTTAGATATCCCACTTGAATAGGACCCCCTTTTGATGGTGATCCTCATGGTGAGACCACTCCAGGATGATGTTGGGTATTATTAGAGTCTTGTGATAGATATTTTTTTAGAATGGAATAGGGCATGTGAGGAAGAGGGACACTTCCCCCACCAAGATGCTTTCTTGTTACATGATTCAAAACCATGAGGGAAAGTCAGTTCCACCAATAGGAGATAGTTTAATGGTATGGTGGATGAGTCCCTTTGAATTGAATTTTCATTATGTGTGGATGTAATGGGGTGTGAGAGAAGGACTTTGTTGAGGAGATTAGGCTGGTCAGGGAAAGGAAGATCCCTCGGTAGATGGGACTTCAAGTCGGTATCAGGGTACGACCTATGTCACTACTACTCCAGTAGTAGTTGTTAGCACAAATTAGGAAACCACATTTCCCTAATCTTATCCCCTGTTTAAGACCCATTGATACTAGAGGAGGCCCTTTTTCTTGGAATTTGTGTTGGAGGCTCTTGTAGAGAGGATCAGTGGTCGCACATTCCTACCAATGGGTTGACCTTACTCTATAAGGACAGAGAGATCCTCACGCCAAATATTTCCATAGTGGTAGTGATACCCTATGATGTTTTCCTCAGTATAGAATGGTTATAAACAATCCATATTCATATGATTACTATTAGTTAGTTTGGTAGTACTTTTGGGTTATGAGATGAATTTTTCCTCCCTGAGGGGGGAGTGATACCTGGATAGAGTAGGATGAGCTCCTTCACAAGTGGTTACAGTCGTTTTATCAGTTAGCTAGTATTACCCTTAAAACAAAGGATGTTATGTGCTCTTATCTCCCTCCAATGATGGAGAGGTGTATTAATATACTAGGTTTATCTCCCCACTGTGGGGTGGACCTCTTTATAGACTTGAATCAGGGATGGCCTGATGTTTGAATTATAACATTGAATAACCTTGTGGGGATTTCAAAGCTAGTGGTACAGTTGGAGGGTCTACAGAGGTAGGGATTTGTAAGGCCCAATGTGTATATTTATCTTCAATGTTGTTATCAAAAATGTAGGATGAGATCTTACAGATTTATGTTGATTATCAACACCTAAACCAAGCCACGATAATGAATAAGTACCTCTTTCTGAGGATTTATGACCTCTTTGACCAATTAGGAGGCATGAGATGGTTCTCAAAGATCAATCTCAGGTCCAGTTACCACCATTTTAGGGTTCGTGAGGCTAATATTCCAAATTTTTCATTAAGATGTCAATAAAGACACTATGAGTTCCTAGTGATACCCTTTTGTGTAACGAATGCCCCCACTGTATTTATGGATTTTATGAAGTGGATCATCTAGCCGTACATAGACCAGTTTTTAGTCATTTTCATCAACAACATACTCATCTACTCTACATAAAAGGAGGAGCATGAATAGAACTTGTGTATGGTTCTATATTTTCTTCGATAGCACCACATTTATGGGAAACTCCCAAAGTTTTAGTTCTAGATTCATGAGGTTCACTTTCTAGGGAATGTCATTTCTGAGTATGGTTTAGTTATGGACCAAGTAAAGATCAATGAAGTTCTTTCTTGGGATCCAACCAAGAGAGTTTCATATGTGTAGGGTTTTCTTTTCTTAGTGGGGTACTATAATATGTTTTTGGTAGACTTCTTTACAATTTTATCCCCTTTGACCACCCTGATGCGGAAAGGGTAGTCGTTTACCTAGACTGAGTAGTTCCATAGGGCCTTTGAGTATTTGAGGATAATTAAATCCTTTCACACCCAGATGGATGGGAAGACTGAGCACATTATCTTGGTGTTGGAGGATATGATTAGGGATTTTGTGTTATACTTTTTTCAGAGTTGGGAGGATCACTTTCCCTTGGTAGAGTTTACATACAACAACAACTACCACTCTACTATCAGCATAGAACCTTTTGAGACCCTATAGGTCACCCTAATATTGGACATAGATTGGAAAGACATATCTTATGGTCCCAAAGATGGTGTAGGGGATGATGGAGAAGTCCGAGTTCATCCATGAGTGGATGAGGACAGCCCAGAGTAAATAGAAATCTTACACAGATCATCGTCATAGGCCATTGGAGTTCAAGAAGGGAGACCACATTTTTCTAAGAGTATACCCATGAAGAGGATTGTGAAGGTTCTTCCAAGGAGACAAGTTATCCTTAAGGTTCATTGGGTCATTTGAGATCGTGCATAGGGTTGATAAGGTTGCTTACGACCTATCCTAACCCCCATAGCTAGAGAAGCT
The DNA here is from genome assembly GCA_963277665.1 of Viscum album. Taxonomy (NCBI): domain Eukaryota; kingdom Viridiplantae; phylum Streptophyta; class Magnoliopsida; order Santalales; family Viscaceae; genus Viscum; species Viscum album. The sequence goes on from OY728148.1 coordinate 1,151,884,725, forward strand.
GCACGATATCTTCCATGTGTCATATCTGAGGAGATAAATTCATGAACTTGCGCATGTCATTGATTGGGGAGAGATGGACATCAAATATGGAGCCACCTTTTTGGAGCACCTAACATAAATTGAGGATCAAAAAGATATGACCTCGCATGGATAGTTCATCCTCTTGGTCCATGCCTTATGACAGCTCGAGAATGTGCAGAAGAGCTCCTGGGAGCGGGAGAGCCAAGTGTGGGCTCATTATCCCGAGTTCTTTATTTAGTTTTTATTTTTGAGGATAAGATTATTAAAGAAGGGAATGATATAGATACATGTCCTTTTCCTTGTAAGACTTTAAAATATTTCTATATATATTTCTAGAGTCGGGTGCTAAGATGGAATATGATTCTGAGGTCCAGTGTGCTCGAAATTAATTTTATAAAAATATTAAATATTTTTTATATTGTATGCACATAGTTTCTTAAAAAAATGGGATAAATCTTAAACAAAATATTTAATAAAAAATATGAGACTATGGTTGAGTCTAGAATCTATTTTTTACCCTATGCGTGATCTAAAATAGGTTGTCATAGAGCATTCAAATACCTCACCTATTGGAAGTACATTAGGTAGATTAATTAATTATTTAAATTAATTAATAAATTCATTCAACCTAACAAACTACCTATAAATATATCATTATAGAGAATTATCTAGGGTTAACCTCATAATCCTAGGACTGTCGAGAGATTCTTCATCCTCTCCTTCTATTGGAGAATCTCATGTGATGATGATGAAACTCTAGATGGGATCAGATCAGGAAGCAATTAACATAATGGATTCATTAAATAATTGGCGACTTCATTCTTCTATGATTAATGATCCAATCTCTAGGTCTAACTCATAAATTTTTTGATTGTGACCATTTTGATTAAATTGATTGAGTAGATTGATATCTTCCTTTTATCTATGCCAATTGTGTCCTTTCATATGCCCGAGTACTGATTAAATTAATTAATATTTTGTTTTCTAACCTCAGGTATCCTAATTCTTGATTATTGTCCAAGAAAACATGGAATTGATCGATCAATATTTTTGTTGGTTGGAGTATATCACTCAAAAGGGGGTGAATTGATTGTCTATAAAAATTTCTGTTAAAATTGGTTCTTTAAAATAACACCCCCTATTAAAATAAAATCAAAGTCAGTTTTTAGTGAATTTATAAAAGTCCTGAATGTTCAATTTATTTCTCAAAATATTTATTAGTTATCAGCTTTACCAATCTAAATATTAGTCAAACTTTTGAAACTAATCTACTGGTTCAAAATAGATATAAACACTTGCTAAACTAACTATCAAAGTTCAGTTTATCTTAATGTGAAAAATACATATCAGATTAAAACACAAGACAAACAGCATAGTAGTTAAAATAAGAGGTTCAGTCTCAAGATGAGACTTAGTCCTCTCCACTTGGTGATCACCTACCACCAAGCAGTTTATATTAATAAAATTTTTCTCCACACCCTGGATCGGGGTTCACAACAACACACAGGGCTTTCCAGGTCACACTTGACCTCTACCATAGTTATTCATAGGAAAATAATCAAATAGATCACATAGGATCACTTCCACAGTTCTATGTGGGATACAAGAGTAGAAAGGGATTGAGTGTCAGGATATTTTAGTATCATCTAGTTATGCTCAGGAGACAGTGTGTATGAAACAAATAGATGCACACACTGCTCAAAAAGTAAACACAAGAACACAACAAAGTTATAAAAGAAGAATAGAGTTTAGAAATCTCTGTTTGTTGTGCAATAAAGATATGGACTCAATGGATGTAGAGAAAATGATATTCGAGTCCTCTTCTTGAATTTGTCTCCAAAACGGAGTATTGTAGTCTCTGTAATCTAGATTCTAGGTGTGTAAAGGTTCATCTCTTCGATGTTAGGATGTTCAGCGAGCTTCAGTAGGATGCAGCTTGTAATATTAAACTTCTTGTATAATAAAGCTTCAAATTATTCTATTTTCAATATCTTGCACATTCACACATCCAACCTTTTGTTTTTCTAGTGGGTTCAGCGTCTCTCTTTTTAGGTTGATCTTGTAATCCTTTTATACTTCAAGGTCCAGTAGGCATGAAGATCTCCCCACATGCATGTACCTTGTACTACCTACGGATAGTCCTACAGACAACATTAAAAAATGTCAAAAACATTAATTTGTCTAAATATGACCGTTATAAATAAATTTGAATTAATAAATTTGAAACAGTTATTTATGACTATCAGTGAGTCATAAGTATCAGTCTGTCATCATCGGTCCGTTAACATCAGTGTGTCATCATCGGTGTGTCATCTTCGGTGTGTCAACTTTGGTGTGTCATCTTCTGTGTGTCATCTTCGGTGTGTCATCTTCGGTGTGTCATCTTCGGTGTGTCATCTTCGGTGTGTCATCTTCGGTGTTTCATCATCGGTGTGTCATCTTCGGTGTGTCATCTTCAGTGTGTCATCTTCGGTGTGTCATCTTCAGTGTGTCATTTTCGGTGTGTCGAACTTCGGTGTGTTGAACATCGGTGTGTCGAACATCAGTGTGTCATTTTCGGTGTGTCGAACTTCGGTGTGTTGAACATCGGTGTGTCGAACATCAGTGTGTCGAACATCGGTGTGTCGAACATCAGTTTCAGTGACTCTAAAAGGATTATAAAGTGTCTTTCTTACACATAATATTACTAGATTAAGTGACATCCAAAAATACATGTAAAAATACACTTGTAAATTATTGATTCATATATATATATAGGGTATTGACTTATTGAATTATATAGTTCTGTATGAAATAATTTATTTACTTAGAGATATTAAATGGCATGAAATAGTAGTATATGTATGTTGACATATATTTGTGATTATGAAAATTATTATAGCATAGACGGTCCAACAATCTCCCCCTTTTGATAATCACAAATTATGGCATACATGTAAATATAAAGAATAATAATAACTGGAATTAGCATAATCTTCACTAAATTTGATTATTCAATATAACTAAAGCCTTCCCTTTTATGATTTTTTAAAACAAATATCCCCCTCAATAAATGTATTATATTGAGTACATGTCATGTGTCCTATGCCAGAATTTCTCCCCCTTAGATTAATAATGTATGCCTATTCTTTTTCTCCCCCTTTTGGGATTAGAAAAAACAGAAAAGGAGAAGGAAAGAAGATAAATAGTAGAAAATAAATAAATAAAATAGATAGGGAAAAAATAGTTCCATTAAGAGGCAAAAGAGTACAGTCAATAAAAATAATACAAATCCCAATCAAAGATAAAATCCATCCCTAAGGGTTTGTCTTCTGAGGGGCTTTGCCTTTATCTGAAGGATCCAGAGTAGGATGACAAGGTTTAGGAGTGGAAGAGGGAAGAGGTGGTCTGAAGATAACACCAGGTAGGGAAACACCTATAGGGACATTGGCTACAAGACTATGCCTTCTCACTAAAAACACATGACTAGGAGATTACTCTGCAATGATCAGTCGAATCTGGGAAAGAGCCTGAGAGACAGTCATTAGAACAGGATGCTGAGAGGGAGTACCAATGGAAGTAGTAGGAGGGACCAAAATTGGTTCAGCCTGGACATGTAGATATAGATTAAGGAGGTTGATGAAATCATTTATGATTTCACCACTATATTTCATATCTTTCTTGAAGTAATCCTTATTCTCCATGAATTTATTCAGCAGAGAGGTAAACTCCTTCAATTGAGAAACTTATTTCTTGAACGCTTCTATGACTGGAGTTATTCTGAGATTTTCTGCTAGAAACTTGAAGCTATTTATCAGATCATACTTGGTATAAATCTTAGTAAAGTACTTATCAACTTTCTCTCTAATCTCTTTTTAAGCAGTAGAGGCTTCATTTTTGCACTGCCTAACCATATTGTACACAAGGTATGTATTTCAATGTACCTTTTCAAGAGTTTATTTGCCTAAAACACTCTGAAGATTTTGAAGTTCATCTCTCATCATAGCCTTGAGAGATTCCAAATCAACAACAGAACCATTCCCACTCCTAGAGCTGGAAGGTCCAGTAATCATTTTTCCAAACTCCTCTTTTAATTTCTTTAGATATACACTTAGTAAATGAGTCACAAAGTTCCTAAGAACTTCCAGTACACCACTAAAGGAGGTATTGAAATCAATGGTTAGAGAATTTAACTCATTGCTCATCTTCCTTACTTCTTCTCTCGGTAAGGTATTATGTCGAATGATGGTTTCTGCTGTAGTAACGAGATTTGGCTGAATCTCTTGGATCACCATTCTTGCAATCTTTACTGCATCAGTATATGAAATACCTATCAAAATGGAGGATTCACTTATGGATCCAATTGAGTCTTTCACTGAATCGCATATATCATTCTTGAATTGATCCAAATCATCCTTAGTGACATATTCACTAGGAATTGTTTATGCTTCTGGCTCTACTGCTAGAGTTGAAACTGGTGGAACAGGTTTTGCTTCAGCTTGGGCTTGTGAAACAGGAGGAGGAGGCACCCTCTCTTCATCCGAGTCATATTCCAACCCAAAAAGAATGTATCTTGGATCATTATTCCATTCTCGAGTACAGGTCCAGTCTCTTTGTTCAATAGTGTCAATCATGATCCTTCTTCCTTGAGGCTCAGGAACAACTTAAACTTCATCAGCTTCTTCATCCTATCCTCTAGCCATAATGACATTTTTGGGTACTAGTATCAACTAAGATTGAGGTTCTGTATGTGATCTACCCACTTTAACTTCTCCAGGTACTTTCTCAATTTGAGTCACTCGATCCTCAGCTTCTTCCTCATGTCCACCAGCTATAAGTTCATTTAATTCCTGAATTATTTCTTGATTTTCAACATTATTATGGGGTGATATTTCCTCATGACCAGCATCTCTATGATCAACATCTTCCTGTTCAACAGGCTTAGCACCATTACTATCTCCATGTACATATTTCTCAAAGGATCTATCAACTACTTGTTGTTCCACTTTTAAAGAATCACTTACATGCTCATCATTTCCTCCTTCATTCTCATCATTATTATCATCATCAAAATCCTCATCTGATTTACTTACATAACCTTCAACACCAGTAACCTCGGTCTCTTCCTCATCCTCATCACCTAACAAGTATTCTCTTGAGGGTAATTCTAAAGGTGGACTAATAGGTCCATAAGACATGTCCTTGGGACTTTAATAAATATCAGGATCACTCCTATCATTAAAAAGAGATCCTTATTCCCTTGGCACTTCAGTTTCATCTTTCTTATCAGAATAAACAGGTTATTCTCCTGGTTTGAGACCTGGATCAACTTGATCCTTTGGTCTGGTGGGATGTTCAACTGGATTTAAATCCTCATACAGCCTTTCCTCATCACCTACCCAGCATTTCTTCCATGGATTCTAGAAGATCTTCATTCTTTTACAAATATCTTTTTGAAGGAAAAAACCACTACATTCACTTATCACTCATCTCCATCTTCCACACAACCTAAACTTTTTAACATGACAGAGATCATCCTAGGATAGTATAAACATGTTGCCTTATTGGATGGATTTATCAAATCAGAGACATGCACCATTAGATACCTACACATGTTCACTTATATCCCATGTTTCAACAGATAGACCAGGAATACATCCTGATACTTTATAGCAGAGAAATTTCTCTTCCTTGGGCAGATTTGATGTTGTATAAACTTAAAAAGCAACATTACCTCTCCTTTAAACTCACTTGCAATAGTCCTCCTAGATTCTACATTTCTAGTCAGCTCCTTCAGAGCATCTTCATAAGAGAATAAATTAGATGAAGGTGGAATATTACCTGGATAATCATCATAGACACCTTCATGATGCATCTCCAAGCACTCAGTCCATTCCTTAGATGAAAAAGCTATTTCTTTTCCCTTTACCATTGACTTCATCTTAGCTTCCTTAGCTTCATCTAGGGATATCTTCAAATGTAGATAAAATTCATGTACTAGTTTGGGATAATAAGGCCTTTCATTATTAGAGGACTAGCTTATCCATCCTTGATATTCCATCACTCTCAATAAAAATGAATTGCTTGATAGAAGCCACTCAGCATATACTTCTTTTTCAGCTGTAACCACTCGTCTTTCCAAGATTGGTTTTGCAGTCCCACTAGACTCACCTTTCTTATGCTTAGCATATGGAGATTTTCTTCGCTCTTCCATAGCACGCTTGGTCCTTTCCATTTAAAGGTTTTGGATTCCAAAGGATTTGAGAGGTCATGGTTTGAGAGATAGAGTGACAAAGGGTAGAAGGATTTACGATAGTGGAAAGGTGAAAGTTCGGGATGAATCGGACTTAGTATATCATTTAGGGATTGTAAATCATAAATCATAAAATTTAAATGCGGAAAAAAGAATAACAAAATAGTTTGGTTTTATTTAAAATATAAATAATTACAAAATAAACCTTAAATATATCGGTGTTATTGAGTCGGTTTTACACGATCGGTTTCAGGGATCGGTTTCACAAGATAAGTTTCACATGATCGGTTTCAAGGATCGGTTTCAAGGATCGGTTTGACAAGATTGGTTTGACAGGACTTTAGAGATTTATCATTCCTAGTTCATGTCAGATGTATTTCATTCTCTCAGAGTTTAAGGGTTTAGTGAATATATCAGCAAGATGATGATCAGTCCCAATAAACTCAAGATTTATATCAACTTTTTGATAATTATCTCTCAAAAGGTGATGTATTACATCAATATTCTTTGTTATAGAATGAGAAATTGGATTCTTAGAAATTTTAATATCACTTGTGTTATCACAGTTTATGGTGATATGACTGAATTGAAATCAATAGTCTAATAAGGTGTGTTTCATCCACAAAATTTATGCACAAAAACTTCCAGTAGCAATGTATTCTGCTTCAACAGTTGATAATGCAATTGATTTTTTCTTTTTACTAAACCATGATATTAGAGACTTTCCCAAAAAGTGACATGTTCCAGAGGTACTCTTTATATCTAACTTACATCCACCAAATTCAGCATCTGAATAGCTAATTAAATCAAAAGGTTGTCCTTTAGGATAGAACAATCCTAAATTAGTTGTATACTTGAGGTATTTGAAAATTCTTTTAACAGAATTTAAATGTAACTCTTTTGGTTTTGCTTGAAATATTGCACACATTCACACCTTGAACATAATATCTGTCCTACTAGTAGTTAAGTATAGAAAACTCCCAATCATTCCTCTGTAAGCAGTTTGATCAACTGATTTTCCATTATCATCAAGATCTAACTTACATGTAGAACTCATAGGAGTTTCACTACTCTTAATGCTATTAAAGACATATCTTTTCAAAATATCTTTTGTGTACTTACTTTGATTTAAAATAATACCTTATTTATTTTGAAATATTTGAAAGCCAAGAAAATATTTAAGTTCACCCATTAAACTCATTTCAAATTCTCTTTGCATTATTTTTGAAAAATCATTACATAAATAATTTTTAGTAGATCCTAATATAATATCATCTACATATATTTGGGCTATTAAAACATATTTTGAAATTATTTTTATAAATAAAGTAGGATCTGCAAGTCTTTTTGTAAAGCCTTTAGAAATAAGAAAATTACTCAACCTTTTACATTTTGGAGCTTGTTTCAAACCGTATAAAGCTTTAGATAATTTGAACACATGATGTGGAAAATGTGGATTTGTAAAACCTGGGGGTTGTTCCACAAAAACATCCTCAATTATATAACCATTTAAGAATTCACTTTTGACATCCATTTGATAAAGTTTAAAATCCAAGTGCACTGCATAGGCAAGTAAGATCCCAATTGCTTAAAGTATAGCTACTGGTGCAAAGGTTTATTCATAATCAATTCCCTCTTCTTGATTATATCCTTGTGAAACTAGTCTAGCTTTATTTCTGGCTATATTTCCAGCTTCATCTACTTTATTTCTAAACACCCATTTGGTTTCTATGGTCAAAGTATCCTTCGGTATATCTACAAGTTTAGAAACTTTATTTATTTCAAACTGAATAAGTTCTTCTTGCATGGTCATTACCCAAAATTCATCTATGATCGCATCATTTATATTTTTAGGTTCAAGCTGTGACAAGAAGGCTTGATTTTCAACCTAGTTTCTCAAAGAAGCTCTTGTTTGTGTTCTTCTATCTAAATATCCAACAAAAAAATATAGGGGATGATTCTTAAGGATCCTAGTTTGTCTAGAGAAGGTAGGACTTGATATTTCAAGTTGGTCAGGTTGATCTGGTTCATTATGGTTAGGATCTGGAGAATTTCCATAACTGGATGTTTTCACAGATTCCTTCATATGATGATTTGAGGTTTTATCATTAATGTTCAGATTAGACATATCCTCTTCAATATTTTCTAGTGAGGTATTGGGCTCATGTGGATCTGCTTCATCAAACTTGATATGTACAGATTCCTTCTGTAAGAACCTGGATCTTCTTTTCAGGTATGTTTTTATTTTCTAGTGTTTTTTAGGAAAAAGAGGAAATTCTGGAAATTTTTGAAGTACACATCGTGTACTTTATGAGTACACATCGTGTACTCTATCACCGTAGGTAGCCGTGTTCTAGCCATGTAAGGGCCATGCACATGACCATGTGTGGTGTCCTGGAGACCGCCTAAAGCGGGGCTCGGTAAGGGAAAATACACACCATGTACTTCAAAAGTACACATCGTGTACTTTATTTTTTTCATTAAATGGACCGGGGTCACGTCTTATCGACAGAAACATCTTATTCTTTTCCTTCTTCGACTGAGATCACCTGTACAGAGGTGTTTCTTCCCCAAGCCCCTGATCGAGCACCTGTTCTCCGAATCGACTGTTGTCGATTACATTGGGATCACCTTGGTAAGCTCTTCCTTCTACTAGAGCTTCATTTACTGATTTCTCTTCTTTCTCATTTTATCCTTCGTTGAACGTTTTAGATGTTTTTGTAGATCTATGGTGTTCTTGGTTGATTCAAGGCTTGAGGTTCATGTATAATGATATCCCAACACTGAGGTAGGTGGTGTGCCTTTCCATTGAAAGTCTTTGATTAATATGTGCAATTTTGTCCAATACCCTGAACGGGGTATTGTGAGTTTTTCGTTTTAACCCTGTTAATTTCCTGGCATGCTAGTATACTTGAGTAGAGGTTAATTGAATGTGTATAGGGTTGATTGATATTCTTTGGAAGTTTTTTCCCATGCATGTTCTATTTACGACCATTTGGTCCTATTTAGTTCGTTAGGCTTCCTTGATGTTTTCCCATGCCTAGTACTGTAGGATGGATTTATTATTTGATCTGACGTGCTTGATATGATTTATACTATTTATCCAAGTAGTTCTTGAGTTTTACTTTGGTTGTATTACATTTCTATGCTTGTTTGACTTACACAGGGCCGTGATAACTTAGTGTAGTAGACTATAAGGGGAATTGACCTTGTGAGCTTCCTCAGAAAGTCTATCACTTTTGACTATAAGGGGAATTGACCGTGTGAGCTTCCTCAGAGAGTCTTTAATCACTTTTGACTATAATGGGAATTGACTGAGAGTGCTTCCTTAGAGAGTCTTTGTTATATCCTTATAACTAAACCAGAGGGGATAGGCTGTGTGTACTTCCCAGAGGGTTACCTAATTGATTTGCTGCTTACTTGATATGTGGAATTGAATGCTTTGAAACTGTGGAATTGTTTACTACTGAGTACTTCCTTATTCACTGCTCTTTTACTTATTGTCTGCCATATATATTCATTGACTATTAGGCACAAATCTTTTGGTGGTTGCCTACTGGGATTAGTCTCATACCCTGTTTGGGTCATGCTTTTGGTCCAAAACAGATTATATTGCTGCAGGTATAGATAAGGGAAAGCGCCCTTCTACGTCAGGTACTTGACTGCTTTGGAGATGGAGAGCATGGGACCAAGATGAGGCTTGCGATGCTGAGGAGTTATTTACTTGCTTTTCTTTTGTACTTGGGTTATTTCTGTATTCCAGCATTGTGGTTTTTTTGGCTGATTTCCTAGACATATGTATCATGCATCATTTATATATATGTTCCAGTTTCTTCTTACTTTCAATCTTCCGTTGTTTACTAATGTATGGTATGATTACTATTTCTACTATTGTTATTTGTTCACCTTCATTGTGTTACTCTTCCAATGAGGGCATAGTTTCTCTACTATCACACCCAAGGCCCTCGCTTCTAGTCGGCAGCCTCTGGTATTCGAGGAAATGCACTTGAGGCCATGTGACCAACCTGGTACGGGGTGCCACTATGTGGATTCTGGAACCAGGACATTACAAAGTGGTATGATAGGAATTATTTTCTCTTGAATTACTATTTTGAGCCTATAGACAGGGATAGGAAGGAATAGGTATTTAGTAATAAGTTTTTCCTGGGAGTAGTTAACCTGTGTATAGGGAAAATCCAATTTACCTCGTTATTGCAATTTTTATGGTTTTTCAATTTTACAGTTGATTTGATTTTACCGATGGGTGATTCACATGTTTTGTGCAGTTATTGTTGATGTTATTAAGGTTCTATTTCTATTGAAAATAGATGAGATAAGGGTATTCCATCTCATGCATCATATGGGCACTTGCTATAGATCACATTTCATGCATTCTTTCCATGCCATTTAGGGTGCATTAGTGATTTCATGTTGTTGTGATAGATGTTGTGTTAAATATTCATGCTATTGTGATAGATGCCTTGATAGAATACCCGCTTTTTATAGGGTATTGAAATGTTCAAGGTTTGTTGAATTAACACCAAACTTTGGTTCTTGACGTGTTATGGGCCCTCATGGACTGTAATTTAATGGATCATTGCACTGTTATCCTTATTTATGACATTTATAAGATACCAAGCTTTGATTCGCGACGAGTATGGGCCCTCACGGATCGGAATTTGGCACTTTAATGTTCATTTCAGTGTTTTCTGGGTTCCGGAGTAGTTTTTGAGTCTTATTGTCTGGAAAAACCCAGAATACATGACGTGTAATGTTAAATACACATCATGTGTTATTTTTTTTGGGAAGAAACTATTTTTCTTAAATACATGCTATGTACCATATATACACATTGTGTAGTCTCTAACTGTGTCTCAAACTGTGTGAGCAAAGACACAGGGTTTAGAGTCTTTAGTAGGACGTGTCGTGTACCAGATGTACACGCCGTGTTGTAGAACCATGTAATCGGACGTTTCACTAACAACAGAGTTCAGTTGAGTTCGTCCTAGTACACATCGTGTCCAGATTGAACACACCATGTAGTCTGAGCCATGTATCTGGCTGTGTCACTAACAACATGGGTCAGTGAAGCTCATCTAGTACATGTTGTGTCTGGAATGAACATGATGTGTGGTCTTCTTCTAGGGTAACCATGTGGCTTAGCTGTGTAGAAGAACTCGGGCAGGGGAAGAGAATTCAAGTACACACCGTGTGTTTGTACAACATGTCATGTGTTTGGAGTTTTACATGACCAGTTACAGTAGGAGTACACGCCCATGTGAAAGGATTAAGGGAACACGCCATGTAGGATTTATACACGTCATGTATCCATGTTTTGGAAAACTTCAATGTTTTCTTCCTCCTGTTCCCTCTTTACACTTATAGTTTTCAGTCCCTATTAATCTTGTTCTAAGGTGTGTGCTTGACCTTGCAGAGTCATTCCACTGAGACATCCACCAGTTGTACGCCAGTTACAGGGCGGTGATCAAACAAGCATAGTAATGAAAACGTCCTCCTGTTTATCCTGTTAGGATTCCATGATGTTTTCCCATGCCTAGTACTATAGTATTGAGTGATTATTTGATCCGATATGGTTGATATGTTGCATATTGTTTAGTCAAGTAGTTCTTGAGGTTTACTTTGGTTGTATTGCATTGCTATGCTTGTTTGACTTACACAGGGCTGTGATAACCTGGTGTAGTAGACTATAAGGGGAATTGACCGTGTGAGCTTCCTCAGAGAGTCTTTATCACTTTTTACTATAAGGGGAATTGAACTTGTGAGCTTCCTCAGAGAGTCTTTAATCACTTTTTACTATAAGGGGAATTGACTGAGAGTGCTTCCTCAAAGAGTCTTTGTTATATCCTTATAACTGAACCAGAGGGGGTAGGCTATGTGTACTTCCTAGAGGGTTACCTGCTTGATTTGATGCTTACTTGATATGTGGAATTGAATGCTTTGAAACTATGGAATTGTTTACTATTGATTACTTCCTTGTTCTATACTCTTTTACTTATTTCTTTCCATATATATTCACTAACTGTTAGGAACATATCTTTTGGTGGTTGCCTACAGGGATTAGTCTCACACATTGTTTGGGTCATGCTTTTGGGCCCAAATAGATTATATTGTTGTAGGTATAGATAAGGTAAAGCACCCTTCTACATTAGGTACTTGACTACTTTGGAGCTGGAGAGCATGGGACCAAGTTGAGGCTTGTGATGCTGAGGAGTTATTTACTTGTTTTTCTTTTGTACTTATGTTATTTCTGTATTCCATCATTGTGGTTTTTTCTGCTTTCCTAGAGATATGTATCATGCATCATTTATATATGTGCTCCAGTTGCTTCTTACTTTCATTCTTCTATTGTTTACTATTGTATGGTATGTTCACTGTTTCCACTATTGCTATTTGTTCACCTCCACTATGTTACTCTGCCAATGAGGGCATAACTTCCCCACTATCACACCCAAGGCCCTCTCTGCTAGTCAGCAGCCTCTGGAATTTGGAGAAATGCACTTGAGGCCATGTGACCAACCAGGTACGGGGCGCCTCTGAGTGGCTTCTGAAACCGGTACGTTACACCTTCACACATTTGGTTTTCTTATTAAAAACTCTATAGTCTTTTCTTGATGTAGAATATCCAAGAAATATCCCTTCATCACTTTTAGAGTCAAATTTATTGAAATCATATTTAGTGTTCAGAATATAAACTTTACATCCAAACACTTTAAAATAACCTACTTTGGGTAACCTATTATTCCACAACTCATAAGGAGTTTTCTTAAGGATGGGTCTAATTAAGACTCTGTTTATTATGTAACAATTTGTATTAACAGCTTCAACCTAGAAATAAATAGGTAGATCATATTCATTGAGCATATTTTGGGCAATTTCTTATAGAGTTATATTTCTTCTTTATACCACACCATTCTGTTGAGGTGTCCTAGGAGCAGAGAAATTATGATTATAGCCATTTAGTGAGAAAAAAGCTTCAAAATCATGATTCTCAAACTCATGACCATGATCACTTCTTAAGTATTTAATCTTAAGTCCATTAATATTTTCTACAGTCCTAGCATACTTGGTAAAGTGTGAACAAGCTTCACTTTTGTGAGATAGGAAAAAGGTCCAGGTGAACCTAGATAAATCATCTACGAGAACATAAACATAGTGCTTCCCATTGAGACTCGAAACTCTAGATAGTCCAAACAATTCCATGTGAACCAATTTAAGAGGTTGAGAAGTAGTTACTTCTTTCTTTGGTTTGAAAGAGATTTTATGTTGCTTTCCTTTTTGATAAGGATTACATATTTTATTGTTTGGAAAATATAATTTGGGTAAGTATTTAACTAAACCTTTTCTAGTTAACTTTCTAAGAGAGTGTATGTTACAATGTCCTAGTCTTATATGCCAGATCCAAGACTCTTTGTGAAAGGCATTTAGACAAGAGACATTCTGTGAGGCTAGTGTGTCTAGACTTATAGCATATACATTATCATTTCTAAAATTAGTAAATACTAAGTTATTGTTGGCATAAAAAACATGGCATGAATCATTTTTGAATTTAACATTAAATCCATCATCACACAATTGAGATATGCTGAGGAGGTTATACTTTAATCCATCAACGTACAGTACTTTAGAAATTGAAATAGAGTTAGGGTTACCAATCTAGCCTAGGATAATGATTTTTCCTTTACCATTGTCACCAAATATGACATGTCCTCCATCAATCTTTATAAGACTTTTAAAGCTTGAAAAACCCTCTATCGTATGTCATGAACACCCACTGTCCAAGTACCACATCTTTTTACAAGAGATCTTTAGGCAGTTTACCTAAAAAATAGTTCATCCAAGAAATGACTTTGGTACCCATATTTGTCTAGGTCCACATACATTAGTGATATAAGCTTTAGGAACCCACAACTGTCTTATGGGTTTTCTATATGCATAAAATAAAGTGTTTAAAAATTAAACATTGTTTGGTCCTGGAGAATTAGATGCAGTAAAAGAATTCTTGGAACTAGAACTTGCTGTAAAATTCTGGTTTTTGAAAAAGGTATCAGATTTTCCAGATCTGGTTACAAAATGTGATTTGGATAAATTCCTTTGACCTGGTTGATATCCTATTCATGAAGTATACTTAGGAGCTATTTGTTTACCAATAATTTTAGTAAGATTATTTTTTCCATCGGTAAATTTTTCAAGTCTTTCTTCAATTGCTCATTATACATTTTTAACTTATTGTTTTCCTTGCGCAGTTGAGAATTTTTCTCTTTTTCAGTTGTAAGTTCAAAGTTAAAAGTCACAGTAAGAGCATGCTATTTATTAAAAGATTTATACTTATCTTTCAACTCATTACATTTTTCTTCTAGAATATTGAAATATTTGAATAATTCATCATTTTTCATATTCTTTTATTCACTTTTAGAATAATAAGAATTATGTACAGGAGAGTATAAGGTTACCTCTTTTATGTTTATCATAAAACACATATTAGTCATATCATCTTTCTCATTTTGAGAAGAGGAAGATTCACTTGAGCTGTCCTCGGAGGCACTCCAGGTTTCCTTCATTGATTTCTTATACCTTATATCCTTATTTTCATACTTTTTCTTGTATTTCATGTTTGGATAGTCTGCCTTGACATGTCCTTTCCTTTTATACATTCGTAGCAGATTATCTCTTCTGATTTATCATTTCTATTCTAGTCCTTTTTCCAATTTCCCATGTTATCATACTTTCCTTTGTAATTGGGTTTTTTGAAAAACTTATTTTCCTATAAAATTTCTTGAATCTTCTAGCCAACTCGGTTATTTCTTCATCATTGTCCGAAGTTACTTCATCACTTCTTGAGCTTTCAATAGCAGCTTGAAATTTCTCCTTCTCTTTTCTTTTAGAAGTAATTGCCTTGAAAGCTATAGACTTTCATTTTGGTTCATCCTATTCTTGATTTACCTTTAATTCCTCTTCATACATCATTAATTTTCCAATCGATTCCTTCACTGGCATCTTATCAATATTGCATGATTCTCTGATTGATACATATGTTCCACACCATTTTCTTGTAAGCATCATAGAATCCGCATAATCTTCTCTTTGGTTGTTACTTCTCTTCCTAAAGAAATCATGGTATTCACAATTTCATTAAACCTGAGATACATATCAGAAATAGACTCATCAAGCTTCATTCTAAAGTTGTCATATTTAATAGTATAAGTATTTAGTCTCATTTCTTTAACATTAAATGTTCCCTCATGATAAATAGACAAAGTGTCCCAAATCTCATGTGCAATTTTACAAGTAGAGATACGGTTAAATTCTTCATCTCTTAGTGCATAATACAAAGCATTCATTGCTTTAAAATTATTGTTATAGGCAGTCTTGGTAGGTTCATCCCAAGTGTTTCTAGCAGTTTTAGAAACTGTATATTTACTTTCAATAGCAGTCCAGATTTCAAATCCCATGCTTTCTAGATGTATTTTCATCTTAAGATTCCACTGAGCATAATTTGTTCCATTAAAGAAAGGTGGTCTATTGTTATCATCCCCTTCTAATATATTATCCATGATATATATTGTAAAATAATTTCAAAGAGATAAAAAATTAGAAATAATAAAAAATATGTGATCTTTGAAAAACAACTATAATCACAGTTGACAAGATTTGAAAACTGACAATAACTTTTAAATACCTTTGATACCAAATGTTGGTCGGAGTAGATCACTCGAGAGGGGGGTGAATTTAGTGTCTATAAAAATTTATATTAAAATTGGTTCTTTAAAATAACATCCCCTATTAAAATAAAATCAAATTCAGTTTTTAGTGAATTTATAAAAGTCCGGAATGTTCAATTAATTTCTCAAAAGATTGATTAGTTCTCAGATTTACCAATATAAAGATTAGTCAAACTTTTGAAACTAATCTACTGATTCAAAACAGATATAAACACTTTATAAACTAACTATCAAAGTTCAGTTTATCTTAATGTGAACAATACATATCAGATTAAAACACACGACAAACAACATAGCAGTTAAAACAAGAGGTTCAGTCTCAAGCTGAGACTTAGTCCTCTCCACTTGGTGATCACCTACCACCAAGCAGTTTATATTAATAAACTTTTGATCCACAACCTGGATTGGGGTTCACAACAGCACACAGGGTTTTCCAGGTCACACTTGACCTCTACCATAGTTATTTGTAGGAAAACTATCAAACATATCACATAGGATCTCTTCCACAATTCTATGTGGGATAAAAGAGTAGAAAGGGATTGATTGTGAGGATATTTTAGTATCCTCTAGTTATGCTCAGGAGGCAATGTGTATAAAACAAACAGATGCACACACATCTCGAAAAGTAAACACAAGAACACAAGAGAGTTATAAAATAAGAATAGATTTTAGAAATCTCTATGTGTTGTGCAGTAAAGCTATGGACTCAATGGATGTAGAGAAAATGATATTTGAGCCCTCTTCTGGAAGTTGGATCCAAAACAGAGTATTGTAGTCTTTGTAATCTAGCTTCCATATGTGTAAAGGTTGAGCTCTTCGATGTCAGGATGTTCAGTGAGCTTTAGCAGAATGCAGCTTGTAATATTAAACTTCTTGTATACTCAAGCTTCAAATTCTTCTATTTTCAATATTTTGCACATTCGCACAGCCAGCCTTTTTTTCCTAGTGGGTTCGGCGTCTCTCTTTTTAGGTTGATCTTGTAATTATTTTATACTTAAAGGTCTAGTAGGCATAAAGATATCCCCACATTAATGACCCTGTACTGTCTACGGATAGTCCTACAGACAATTTTTATTGTGCCTTTCCCCCTTAATTGATTCGCGTTCTTCATCGGTTGGACCTCGTGGTCCTAGTTTGATGTTGTCGGGCGGTACCGAGCCCGGTCAGACCCCTATAATCACAAAAAAAATGACATGAAAGAGACAGATCAATGAATCGGGGATAGATATGGGATTTTCATGGGTTATGGGAGATCGAATCAATAATCAGAAACTGAATCATCAATGGAGGAAGGACCTGAGGCTTACGGTGTGTATGGAGAAACCCTACATGTCAATGGGATCATATTTTTAGCCATCGAATGGCCACAAATGATGAACAATGACTAGATAATATGACTTTAAGTGAAGATTAAGCCAGATCTAAAGGCATAAGACTAGATCTAGTACACTAAGAGAGGGTCTTAGATTCTATAAAAATCTTGACTACACGTCATGTAGTTTTAAGAACATACAACGTGTCAGGAACTGGTTTTTATAGCTAGGGTTTCAATAGATTATATGTATCACACATAGTGTAGGACCCACACACCCCATGTGACCTTGTTCCTGAGGACTCAGTGTGCAATCTAGGAGTACACGGGCATAGGCACGGCCAGGAACATCATGTACCAAAGTACATGGACACGCTTTGAGTACAAATACATGACATGGATGCGTGGACATGGCCAAGCACATGGGTGAGACACTGAGTGGCAAGGTCACACCATATAGTTTTCCAATACACCATGTATCCCTACACGGTTGGCGAGCCATGTACCTTCGGGTACACAACCAGGTGATAGAGCAAGACCACACGCCATGTGGGTCCCCTCACACGCTGTGTACCCCTTAGCTCATTTTGAAAAAACTTTAATCTTCTATATATCCTTTATTTGAACTTGTATTTTGGCCCAAAATTAGCCTATCTAGAGTGTTATTTCACATAGAACGTGATAGTTACCAATATTGTGGATTTGGGGATATGATGTCAGATTTTTTGAGAATGGAACTTATTTAGGTGACACTCAATGATGTCATAGATCAGGTAAATGATCACCAAAGACACTAGAGTGGAACACCCACCCACCCCCCACCACCCCCCCCCCCCCATTATCTTGGGCATGGGTCATATACCTATCGAGTGGAACCCCCCTATGGGATAGGTCTTGGGTCCTTGGTGACCAAAGTGGAATCCCCCTATCGCACCAGGGTACAGATCCTTAACCAATAGAGTGGAACCCCCTATCATCATGGGCTTAGGTCCTCTACCTACTGAGTGAAACCTCTTATAGAATAGGACATGGGTCCTCGATAACCAGAGTGGAACCCCCTTGTCGCGCCAGAGTGTGGGTCCTCGACCTATAGAGTGGAACCCCCCCCCCCATCAGCATGGGAGAAGGTCCTCTATGGATAACTACCAAGTGGAACCCCCTATTAGATAGGGCGTGGGTCCTCATTACACTAGAGTAGAACCCCCATCATCTTGGGTGTGGGTCTTCTACAGATATTTACATAGTGAAACCCCCTTGATGCCCTAGGGTGAGGATCCTCTACTTAGAGTTTGTGCCCAATCGGTTATGCAGCATAGTTTCGAGGCATGGGCCTTAACATGGTTACTTTTGGGAAGGCACATGAGATGTTGGGAATCGTTGATGGACTTCTGGAATTGTTGGTGACTATTTTCCTAGGATGATCTAAGATATGGAGATCTCATTTCTCTTTCATTTGGGATTCTTTTTCTGAGATATATATATATATATATATATATATATACACACATCTATATCCATACCTTTGGATTTGGTTACTCTCCTACAATGGGTTGTGAAGACGAATGGCGTATGATACATGCTTTCTATGTTTATATTCTCATGGTTAGATGAGGTTACTCTCCTACTATGGGTGGAAATAACTCAATGTGTAGTTCATCTACACACCGTGTTGATCCACTTTTTCTTTCATGAGGTTACCCTTTCTCTTTCTTTTAGTTGAATTGTACCCTGTTTACTATCTACTATATTTCTATTCCTATTGTATCTCTTACTTCTCACCCTTCATCTTTCAATGAATCCTACTGGGTATATACGTACTCACCCCTAATTGGGATTTTCCCACACGTGTCATGTCTTATGTAGATAACAGATAGGTTGGAAGTGACTATAGAGGAGCTTAGGGATACCTAGTACTTTGGACTGCATACAGTGTTCACATCTTGGAGATCAATAGATGGTCTCTCTCAGCATTTTACTTTCTAGTTTTTTTAGTTTTGGACATCTTTCTGGTTGGGTGTGTATTTTTTCTCTTTAATTTTCAGTTTTCACTATCATACTCTTTTAATTTCTAGAGGTTTTACATTCATGGTTGTTCCACTAGTATTTTTGCATCTTTTCCTTTTATTCCTCATAAATTCTACATCGAGATTTCCATGTATGTGCATACATGTACTTAGGAAAAGGCCTCCCCATGTTAGTTATGCCTTTGGCATAGGTCACCAGCCCCTGGCCTATGGAGGTGGGCTTGGGGTAGTTACGGCTCAAGCCCTAGTTAGGGTTAGGTCATGATAATGTAGATCTTTTTTATTCTGATATAGGTAAAGATAAAGTTATACTAGGTGTTAATGGGTTTCTGATATCTTTTAATGGGTGTTTAAGGAGATGAAGGGATGATAAAACTCACTTTTCACATGGATGTGGGTATTATATGATATTGTTTTACCATTTTTGGTTGAGTATTATTGTAACGCCCCGACCCCAGCTACCCAGAGTCGGTGCATTACTTCGTAACATTGGAATGATCACAAAAGATCAAGTCTCAAAAGACCGATTAGTTTAGTAGCCTTGGAAACACTAGATACATTCATAAATGTTTCATTACATCATAAAGTGAAAAACTAATAACAAAGTCTTCATAGTCCACACTCATATCCTCTTCTGACTATCCCTGCAGGTCATTCATAAAATACTTCTTCACATCCTGGAAAATATTAAAACATTGAAAGGGGTGAGCTCAGATGCTCAGTAAGGATAACAATATAGCGGAAGATTTCATAAATAAACATAAAAATTTAAGGCAATGTATAACTAAAACAAAAGCCTTTTAAACATGAACATCAACATAATATGGAAAAAGTAAAATGAGATAATGACATTTACTTCTTCACATGGATATTCTACTGGTCGAATAATCACATGCAATATCAATAACCACTTTCATAATGATGGAATGCATAATGACAGACCTTCTGAAGCATTTTGTCAAGGCCTCGGCCAAGATGTCTAAAATGATTAAGGCCTCGGTCAAAATCACAAATCAAATGGGGAAAGGGCCTCGGCCAATTCCACGTATAGTTGTCTCATGAGACCTACCGATGCATCGAGGAGCTATAGCGGGCTCCACCCGTCACTTATTAAGTCCAATGCATTCCTCATATGAATAGGTTTAAACATATCATAAACCATAACATAATCGTATCACATAAAACATGCATAAAGGAAACATAACATTTCCACATTTCAATCACAAGATATCAATACAGCACATTGATATAATAAAAACGCTTTCAAAACCATTTTCAATACCAAAATAAAAGAAAGTTAAAACTTTGTATTTATTTTTCATTAAAAAAAATGATGGCTTGCAGAGGAAGCCGAAACTCAAATAATGGTCACGGCGGCGGAGAAGTCATTGTCGCCGCATAAGTACGGAAAGAAAAACATTCCCTTTTTGTCGTTTAGTAAAACTCTTCATATAAAAAAGATTCCTTTTGAATAAACGTAAAAGTCAAAGGGGTTTATACACCGTATAAAAAAAAGTTGTGTATAAAACCAAATATGCCTCAATGAAAGGAGATTGAGACGAAGTCCTTAAAAAGATCATTTTTAAAATAAAATAGATCTATTATGTGTATTCACTATAGGTACACATAAATAACGTAAAAAAATACAAAATAGGACATAATAATATCATGACAAAATTTGAAAGTAGGAGATTTACCCAAAGAATGGAAGTTGGGTTATGAAATTCCCTTACCTTGCATCTTGTCCTGACTCGACCGTTCTTTAACCTCCTGAATAATAAAGTAGATTTAATTTCTATTTACTTAAGAAACTTTTTTTATGTTCATTATTCCTTTTATATCACTTATTACCATGTTATGAACATTATGTAATTATTTAAGTTAATAACGGTCGTTTTGTCGATCTTTGGTACTTGAGTCAACAATAAAATTCTTATAATTACAAGTTGTTTATGTGGTAGAATACCCATTATCTCCAGAATTATATTCATGATTTAGATGTCATATATATCATATATATCCAGTATATAAATTTATTCATAATATTACGTAACATTTAGAGGTAAGAAATGAAATGCACCGTTCATGGAGACGGTAAGCCGTACGTACGCATGAACGCTACTTTCATTTCTATTTCATATTTAATGGAATGAAATCATAATTATATAAAGGTATAATATAGTTCTAGTATAATATCATATATAATATCATTTACTCCATCCTTTATACATCCCACATATGGCATTAACGATTCACGTCACTTTGAGGGGGCGGTAGTCCGCACTTCCTAAAATGAAATTATCGCGTTTACCCATAATGGAAATCATAAAGTATGCCATAAATGAGAAATACAGAAGCATAAGGAAAACATAAACATAATATATATATATCATATATGAAAATAGTGTCATCAAAATGGCCACCATTATAGGTGTTAAAAGAATTTGAACAATCATCGTTTCGTGAGGCAGTATTTCGCCACCCACAGAAAGAGTATGTTCTTTAACCATTAGACAAATGTGTGTGTAAGTGTAAACCAAATCCTTATCATAACAACATCCTAGTATATTGTAGATACTGGTGTTGTTACAAAATAAAGGAATTAAAAGAGTTTAAGGGGTTGGACAAGCAAAATGAAACAAAACAACATTAGAGAAGACATTACCTTAACAATAGGGTAGCTCTTTTTGATTTGAGCCAAAGGCTTCCTTGGGAAGAATTCTGCCCAAAGTGATGCTTCTAGGAGTAAGGGAGGGATGTTGGGAGAGTATTTGGGCAGAGGTTGGGCGAGCCAAATGGCTTAAAGGTTTGAATAAGGTGGGAGTGGTGGGGGCCTTTTATAAGTGGAGAGGAGGGGCACTTTTGGAAAGTAATGAAATGTTATTCTATTATACAGTGATTTTCGGATTCTAAAGGTCCCACACTTGTATAATTCAAGGATAAGGTGATAAGGGTTCTAAATATCCTCATCCAATAGGCTTTGGACAAGTTTAAGCCTTGGATTTTACATTATCTTCTCATTTTATTTAAATCGTTAAATAATGAGGTCATCGCTACATCATCATGATGGCATAAATAATTTAATTTATTTAATGTCTAAAAATTATAAAAAAAAACTATGATGTAGGAAATCTTTTTATCTTTCTAATTAATATTTATAATCAAAATTGGGACTTGTGTAACCCCACTTAAAAACTGTTTTAGTAAAACAACTCATGTTTGTGTCAATTTAATTTTAACATTAAATAAATATATATTAATGTCATTTTCCAACCAAAGTGGCTACATGGGGTCCCCAAGTTGACCCATGGGTTGTCTTGGTCGGCCATAACTCATCCAATAGGAGTAGGACAAGTTTCAAGCTCATATCAAATTATTAAAACATTGTTTTTACCTTAAACTACACTAATTACCTCTAATCGCGATTAAGAACTTAAAAGTTACTATTCACCAAAAAATTATTTTAATCTCATTGAACCACATTTTACTTCTTAATGAAAACCATGTATGTCGGATTTTTGAAAATCAAATCACAGAAGTGGTAATATTTCATTTAAACGAAAAATCAGTTATTTAACTACCACTTAGTGGTTTCACTATTCATCAAAAATTGAAGTTTTTCAGAACAATGCCAAAATTTCACCCTAAGATATAATTGATATTCCGAATTCAAAAATGATGTCTATTTTAAAAAATTCCAAACAAATAAGTTGCATTAATTAATTTTATAATTAATTCCCGCTGTCACAACAAATAGCGTGTTTTTAAGAAACAATTTATATCAAAAGATTGGCAATTGTTTATGTCCAATTTCAATGTTAAATTAATTCTAATGACCACCATTGGATAAAATTGTAAAAATATATTCTAATTATACTTTAAAACCACTAAATAGTATAATTTATCACTATAAATTATTTTGATTAAAAAAGTTGTTTTTAAGTATTTTTCACTATTCATAAAAAATTAGAAGTTCTCAGAAAAATACTAAAAATTCAACATAGGCTAATTTCGATATTCCGAATCCAAAAATGAAGTCCATTTTGAAATATAAAATTTCTATAATTTTAAAAAGTGGTTATTACTATTCATAATGGCTACTTTGATTAGTCGCGGTGTTTTAGAACTCGAAGTTGCGTACAATGCAAGCTATTGCATTATTGAATGAGAAGCGTATCATGGAAGCTCGGGGTGTTACATTCTCCCCTCCTTCAATAAATTGCATCCTCGCAATTTGAAATTTTTATTTGAAAACAAAAGGTTGAAAAGATAAAATACCTTTGTGGAAAACCCACATCGGAAATGAGGTTAATAAATATATAACATTAAAAGAAAGAAAGATAAGTACAAAGGTCACCTGAGATAGCCCATTCTAGGATTCTATGAAAATATGGATATGGAGGAGAAGCAAACCATCAAGGTCTGATGGAGAGTTATAGAAAACAGGATTAGGAGAAAGTTTAACTACAAGAAAATCACAAACTTGTGATTGGTTAAACGATCATTGATTCCCCAGTAGGAAAAGTTAACCGACAACATTTTTGTTTTGAGTTAACTTTTATAATTTTGAGGAATTAATTTAGGAGATTTACTAAGAACGTAAGGGAATATACATACTTATTATGTATACTTTCATTCGTTAATAATTTTTTACCACAAACCCAACTTTTACTCCAAATGGTAACGGAACTCAAAAATATTATATTTATCCTAATTGTATAAGGTTACAAATGTTAAAACATACCATTTAGATTAGTAAAATTATTTTTTAATAACCAGGGACTTCCTGTAGGCTAGTGGTAGGAAATAAAGGCCTGACGCACTATGATTGTGGGTTCGATTCCTGCAGCTTTGTCCGACGCGACGGGTTATGCCCCACCCTGCAGGTTGTCCTTTTCCTAAAACTATAGTATCATAATATTCCAAAAATAATCTTCATAAATTTTTTAACCTTAAACAATACTATCCAAAGATCAACTTAATCCACTCCAACCTTTATAGTTATCCAAAATACCTCTGTCCAGACTTTCTCTAAAAGGTCTCTTAATTCCAAAATCAATCTATCAGATTCCCCAAATAAAGTAAAGTTTCTCTTATTGTCACATACTAAAAATATAATTACCTTCATCATATTAAAACCTTACTGAAATCAACAAGTACTGCAGTACAATCCTTATATATATATATATCACATTATCCTTATAACCAGAGTATAATCCATGAGTCCAAAAGCACCAACACATTAGTTATTCTCCTTCAACTGTAGTAACAGCATAAGATTTTCCTTGATCCCTTGGCCTTTTCTGAGGTAAGTTTCCCTGACGCTTAGGGCATTCATTTGCATAATGCCCCATTTCCCTACAATTGTAGCATTCAACATTGATAACCTCTTTCTTTCCCTTGCAATCACGCGCCTGGTGATCTTTTTCTCCACATTTATAACAAACTCCCATTCCTTTTAGGCAAGTACCAGGGTGATTCTTCCCACAATTATCACACAATGGAAAATCCTTCTTTCCCTTTTTCCCTTTATCTGTCTCTTGTTCCACCGTTCTCTTCTTCTCTTGCTTTACTTTTTTGTCATAAGACTTAGAGAATTTCTTTTCTGTCTTGATAGCACATGAGACAATATCTTCGTATGTTGAGAAAGATTGTGCTACTAAATCTCTACGGAGAAATGATTTTAACCCATAAAAGAAACGATCAATCTTACCTCTTGGGTTACGTATATAATCTGCAGCATACCTCGCCAACCTTGTAAAGTTGGCCTCATACTTTGCGACATTCTCATCCTCCTTTTGTCTCAGACTCAGAAATTGTCTTTCCATATCTGCTCGATGGTCATGAGGAAAGTATTTTTCTAAGAAAAGCTCTTTGAACTCCCTCCATTCCATATTCGATAAGTCATCATCTTCCTTTGTATTTTGAATCAACGACCATCACTGATCGGCATCTTCAGTGAGGTGGTAGACTGCCATGACAACCTTCTCCCTTTCACTACTCCCCAAGGCGTGGAATATTTTCTCTAAGGCCTTTATCCATTGCTCAGCTACTAACGGATTTGTACCCCCATTAAATGTTGGTGGTTTTTGTCTCATGAAGCGGTCTAACAATGATCCTCCACGTTGTGGATCAGGGTGATCCATACGAGTAAGGTTATTATTCATAACCTGAGTGAGTTGTCCCAGTATAGTAGTAAGTTGATCAACACCATTTGTATCTCCAAATCCACAATAATTGTCTTGAGCAGGAGGGAAATACCTACATGGAGTGCGTGCATTGATACGGTTTCCATTCCTTCCACTAGGCGCCATTTCTATACAATGGCATAAACTAGATTAGTTTATGAATCAAAATACGTAATTCCATACTTATAAAATACTTAACATAAATTGAACTATTTAAGGATATAATCCATAAAAATGTTTTCTTTGAGGAAGTATATACTCATAACCCTTCATAGTGGTTTATAAAGAAAATGAGAATTATCCAAAGCATATCCCCCGGGAGTGTCGTAACCAAGAGTGCAGCAAGGCCCGTTGTCGTGCACCAGTTCCCGTTCGAGTCTAGCTCAAAGCGGTGTTTTTGGGTTTTACCCCTAGGTACATCTGTGCCAGAGCCGCCTCTACTTGCTCATATCCAGACAGGGATGTATTGCTCGGAAAACTCACAAAATCTCTATAATACCAAAATTCTAGGAAGTTCTTCTATAATAATCCTTAAAGTCTATCTTCGGGCTATGTGATCTAATCAGAGTTTATCTAAATCTAGCTTCCAAGGTTAGTACTAAACTGCCTCTAATACCAACTGTAACGCCCCGACCCCAGCTACCAAGAGTCGGTGCATTACTTCGTAACATTGGCATGATCACAAAAGATCAAGTCTCGAAAGACCGATTAGTTTAGTAGCCTTGGAAACACTAGATACATTCATAAATGTTTCATTACATCATAAAGTGAAAAACTAATAACAAAGTCTTCATAGTCCACACTCATATCCTCTTCTGACTATCCCTGCAGGTCATTCATAAAATACTTCTTCACATCCTGGAAAATATTAAAACATTGAAAGGGGTGAGCTCAGATGCTCAGTAAGGATAACAATATAGCGGAAGCTTTCATAAATAAACATAAACATTTAAGGCAATGTATAATTAAACAAAAGCCTTTTAAACATGAACATCAACATAATATGGAAAAAGTAAAATGAGATAATGCCATTTACTTCTTCACATGGATATTCTACTGGTCGAATAATCACATTCAATATCAATAACCACTTTCATAATGATGGAATGCATAATTCCAGACCTTCTGAAGCATTTTGTCAAGGCCTCGGCCAAGATTTCTAAAATGATTAAGGCCTCGGCCAAAATCAAAAATCAAATGGGGAAAGGGCATCGGCCAATTCCACGTCTAGTTGTCTCATGAGACCTACCGATGCATCGAGGAGCTATAGCGGGCTCCACCCGTCACTTATTAAGTCCAATGCATTCCTCATATGAATAGGTTTAAACATATCATAAACCATAACATAATCGTATCACATAAAACATGCATAAGGGAAACATAACATTTCCACATTTCAATCACAAGATATCAATACAGCACATTGATATAATAAAAACGCTTTCAAAACCATTTTCAATACCAAAATAAAAGAAATTTAAAACTTTGTATTTATTTTTCATTAAAAAAAATGATGGCTTGGAGAGGAAGCCGAAACTCAAATAATGGTCACGGCGGTGGAGAAGTCATTGTCGCAGCATAAGTACGGAAAGAAAAACATTCCCTTTTTTTTGTTTAGTAAAACGCTTCATATAAAAAAGATTCCTTTTGAATAAACGTAAAAGTCAAAGGGGTTTATACACCGTATAAAAGAAAGTTGTGTATAAAACCAAATATGCCTCAATGAAAGGAGATTGAGACGAAGTCCTTAAAAAGATAATTTTTAACATAAAATAGATCTATTATGTGTATTCACTATAGGTACACATAAAGAACGTAAAAAAATACAAAATAGGACATAATAATATCATGACAAAATTTGAAAGTATGAGATTTACCCAAAGAATGGAAGTTGGGTTATGAAATTCCCTTACCTTGCGTCTTGTCCTGACTCGACCGTTCTTTAACCTCCTGAATAATAAACTAGAGTTAATTTCTATTTACTTAAGAAACTTTTTTTATGTTCATTATTCCTTTTATATCACTTATTACCATGTTATGAACATTATGTAATTATTTAAGTTAATAACGGTCGTTTTGTCGATCTTTGGTACTTGAGACAATAATAAACTTCTTATAATTACAAGTTGTTTATCTGGTAGATTACCCATTATCTCCAGAATTATATTCATGATTTAGATGTCATATATATCATATATATCCAGTATATACATTTATTCATAATATTACGTAACATTTAGAGGTAAGAAATGAAATGCACCGTTCATGGAGACGGTAAGCCGTACGTACGCATGAACGCTACTTTCATTTCTATTTCATATTTAATGGAATTAAATCATAATGATATAAAGGTATAATATAATTCCAGTATAATATCATATATAATATAATTTACTCCATCCTTTATACATCCCACATATGGCATTAACGATTCACATCACTTTGAGGG
This sequence comes from Viscum album, assembly GCA_963277665.1. NCBI lineage: Eukaryota > Viridiplantae > Streptophyta > Magnoliopsida > Santalales > Viscaceae > Viscum > Viscum album. The sequence continues at coordinate 1,151,912,691 of OY728148.1, forward strand.
GGCGGTAGTCCGCACTTCCTAAAATGAAATTATCGCATTTACCCATAATGGAAATAATAAAGTATGCCATAAATGAGAAATACAGAAGCATAAGTAAAACATAAACATAATATATATATCATATATGAAAATAGTGTCATCAAAATGGCCACCATTATAGGTGTTAAAAGAATTTTAACAATCATCGTTTCGTGAGGCAGTATTTCGCCACCCACAGAAACAGTATGTTCTTTAACCATTAGACGAATGTGTGTGTAAGTGCAAACCAAATCCTTATCATAAAAACATCCTAGTATATTTTAGATACTGGTGTTGTTACAAAATAAAGGAATGAAAAGAGTTTAAGGGGTTGGAGAAGAAAAATTAAACAAAACAACATTAGAGAAGACATTACCTTAAAAATAGGGTAGCTCTTTTTGATTTGAGCCAAAGGCTTCCTTGGGAAGAATTCTGCCCAAAGTGAGGCTTCTAGGAGTAAGGCAGGGATGTTGGGAGAGTATTTGGGTAGAGGTTGGCCGAGCCAAATGGCTTAAATGTGTGAATAAGGTGGGAGTGGTGGGGGCCTTTTATAAGTGGAGAGGAGGGGCACTTTTGGAAAGTAATGAAATGTTGTTCTATTATACAATGCTTTTCAAATTCTAAAGGTCCCACACTTGTATAATTCGACGCTAAGGTTATAAGGGTTCTAAATATCCTCATCCAATAGGCTTTGGACAAGTGTAAGCCTTGGATTTTACATTATCTTCTCATTTTATTTAAATCGTTAAATAATGAGGTCATCGCTACATCATCATGATGGCATAAATAATTTAATTTATTTAATGTCTAAAAATTATAAAAAAAACTATGATGTAGAAAATCTTTTTAGATTTCTAATGAATATTTATAATCAAAATTTGGACTTGTGTAACCCCACTTAAAAACTGTTTTAGTAAAACAACTCATGTTTGTGTCAATTTAATTTTAACATTAAATAAATATATATTAATGTCATTTTCCAACCAAAGTGGCTCCATGGGGTCCCCAAGTTGACCCATGGGTTGTCTTGGTCGGCCATGACTCATCCAATAGTAGTAGGACAATTTCCAAGGTCATATCATATTATTAAAACATTGTTTTTACCTTAAAATACACTAATTACCTCTATTCGCGATTAAGAACTTAAAAGTTACTATTCACCAAAAAATTATTTTAATCTCATTGAACCACATTTTACTTCTTAATGACAACCATGTATGTCGGATTTTTGAAAATCAAATCACAGAAGTGGTAATATTTCATTTAAATGAAAAATCAGTTATTTAACTACCACTTAGTGGTTTCACTATTCATCAAAAATTGAAGTTTTTCAGAAGAATGCCAAAATTTCACCCTAAGCTATAATTGATATTCCGAATTCAAAAATGATGTCTATTTTACAAAATTCCAAATACATAAGTTTCATTAATTAATTTTATAATTAATTCCCGTTGTCACAACAAATAGCGTGTTTTTAAGAAACAATTTATATCAAAAGATTGACAATTGTTTATGTCCAATTTCAATGTTAAATTAATTCTAATGACCACCATTGGATAAAATTGTAAAAATATATTCTAATTATACTTTAAAACCACTAAATAGTATAATTTATCACTATAAATTATTTTGATTAAAAAAGTTGTTTTTAAGTATTTTTCACTATTCATAAAAAATTAGAAGTTCTCAGAAAAATACTAAAAATTCAACATAGGTTAATTTTGATATTCCGAATCCAAAAATGAAGTCCATTTTGAAATATAAAATTTATATAATTTTAAAAAGTGGTTATTACTATTCATAACGGCTACTTTGATTAGTCGCGGTGTTTTAGAACTCGAAGTTGCGTACAATGCAAGCTATTGCATTATTGAATGAGAAGCGTATCATGGAAGCTCGGGGTGTTACAATTATAGAGCCTTATATGTACTCATATATATCAGCTTCCTATCCCATTATATATTCATTTTGGTTACACCTTGGTTTTATATATAGATTGGTTGATATTTACTATTCATAATGACTTTGGTTTTACAATTATTATATCATTAGTGTGTAATCATGATTAAGATATTTTATGTCATATTTGTTTTTGTTTTATTTTATTTAAAAAATATTTTTTATTGGTGAATGAATCACTAATTTATGGAAATTTCATGTCAAAATTATTGATGAAACTCCTATCTTCGATCTTATAATTCAATTGGTAAAATTTTTACCAAGTGGGTATGTATGATTCCCTAACACTAGTTGTCCATCCATAGTGATTAAAAATTCTATTTGGGCCTTTTGACGGGTCGTCTCAAGTTCCTAGAGGGGTATCTTGAGTTGATTCATTACACAAAAAAACACTTCGTTTATAATCAAACTCTTTTCATAAAATATAAAATAAATTAAATACAAAGTTTATATTTTATTATTAAATTTCGAATTAATCCATTACATACACTAACTTGATTTAAAAACCCTTTTCTTTATCACTTGAATAAAAAAATCAAGATTTGTCCATCAAATTTTCCTTATATTTGAACTTCTATATATATTTTCAACAATTTTATAATGTATAGTTTGTATCATATACCCATAAATGTAGTAAAATTGATTTTTGTAACATTAATACCTGATGTAGACTCTCGATAGAGTTTCTTATTCTCTTTAGGTATTATGGATAATTTTTTTATCTAATGTCAAGGATTTCCATAATGGAAACATTTTCCCTAATTTGAATCTCTTTTCTTTAGTTTAAAAGAAGTTTGTGTGGATTCTCTATGAATTATTTTATTTTCCTTTTAGATAAAACTTTTACCTTTACTTTATATAACATAATTAATGAACTTGATATTGGAACTTCCATGTTCTACTCAGCAATCCTATACATATTGAGGAGATCATGTAAACTTATTTTAAACTCATTTATGAAAAAGTTTATAAGGAACTATTAAAATATTTTCAGAAATTATTATAGAATTATTTTTGGGTCTGGATAAATATTGAGTGGTGATATTAGTCCCTCTAATTAATTTATATACCCAATCATAATTAGAACATGAATTGAGACAGAAGCAGACTCAACTATCTTACATCAAAGGAATGCTTTATAAACTACATATCTCTCATGTCTAGATTATTCTGATAAATACTTTTAAAGATGTTTATGATCCCCATATCTACTATATTATCCTATTTATTTTGAATATTGTGATTCTTATAAAATAATTATAGACATAGATATGCCAAATGAATCATTACTACGATCACTACAAGAATCATTATATTCTTGAATAGTGTCATCAGTATGAACTTTCTCAGGAAATATTTTCTCCAACACATTGAATTATCCTTTTTGTTTGAGAAATATTATCATGTTACTATACCATTCTAGGAATAATCTTTGTTTTAGATTTTCATATTCTAAAATTGATCTCATATTAAATTTTGTTTATGATTCTATTTTTATCTATAGAAAAAAAAACATGATTAGATGTGTATCATGATTTACAATCATTTAATAAGGAATTTTATTAAATTTACTCCCACTAAAATGATTATCCCTTTTAAATTAAATCATATCAGTTATAGGGACAAGACCTATATTTTAACATGATTTATCTTGGTTAAGATTTAAAATATAATCCATGACTATATTTGGTACCCAATCATTCCAACAATATCACATATGACTCTTGGGTAATTGAGTCAAAAACTCATTTCCAAAATCCATCATATGGATTATCATAGATTTATTCCACTAGTATCCTAATAATTATAGTTTACTAACTAAGTTTCATCCAAATCTCACATTGTTAGTAGGCACCTGACTATTAGGTTACACATACCTTATTTTTCTTACACAAGATAATCCATGGGATCCCAGATTTAGCATGACCAACATGTTTGGATGGTCAGGGTCTTGAAAAGTGTTTGATTTTGTAGAAATATAATAGTAATTATTTTTAAGGGGTTATAGCATCTAACTTTCATATCATATGAATTCCATTCATGTATTCATGTTTCTAAGGATTTAGTCTTTTTTGTTCTATACCTTCAACCAGATTAATATATTCAAAACATATTAATCTATAACAGTTTATTCAAATCATTATTTGTGTTATATACCTAAAAATTTAAATTTTTTTATATCCACACATATCCAAATGAATCTCATGAAAAAATTACATTAAAACCTTTCATGTAAATACTTAGAATCATGTGAAACTAAAATCTCTAAAAGAGAAAGTATGATGTGATAGGTATTCATCACCCACTTTTCTAGGTTGAGTCTAATACATCATGATGGTGATAATTTAACCCAAAAATCCACTATCTATAGATAAATAATCAAGAGAGGAATTAATTCCCAAAAAAATTCTAACACCTAATTTTTATAAATCTTAATGTAGCAATACTATCGATTCCATGGCCTAGAAACAAATCATATTTTTTGTTAAACGTAACTAAATATTATATCTTAACTTTCATGTAAATTTGTATATGCATGGTATGAAATTTATAAGAATTATTTTAATACTTTAAACTAAATCGTATATCCATTCATAATATAACACTTCATATTAATAAATAAAATAAAGTAGGGAATAAATAGTTAAATAAACGCTTCAAATATTTAGACGTAAGATAAATATTTATGAACATTTAATAAATGAAAAAGTATAAAAAATAATAATTATACAAGATTTATGGAAATTCCATAAATAAATAAATATCAAAATTTTATATTTGTTTCAATATTAACCCGTTCATACTATCAATTTTCATTGTTTTCTTCGACCAGCACCTCCTTATTTTAATGATCACAAATCATGTTTATATTATTATTAATAAATTTCATATTTTTTGTTAGTAAATTTTTTTTCTATCTAAAACTTGCATGAATGGATAATTCTAGATATCACCATTCCACTTTACCATGTAAAATTCAAGTGGTTGTGTCACCTTACTGCATGTTATACTTCACCTTACCACATGAAAAAAATGTATACCATGAGTTAGATGAGAAAATTTTGTCTTTCGTAAACTGATTTCACATTTAGGTTTTAGCTTAAAAAATATTTATAATAACCTAACCACATGTACAATCAACCTATCATGATATGGATATGTACTTACCGTGTACCTGGTCGTACGAATCAATAAATTAACCCTATGAATGAAAAAATATTAAATATTTTATATTGGACACGTGCAGTTTTTCTATAAATATAGAATAACTATAAATAGGAGTTTTGAATCATAAATTTGACACTATGGTTGAGTTAAAAATATGGGTTTTACCCTAGGAATGACATAGAGTTTGTCATAATTGGGTTCCTGGTTAGAAGTGACTGTTTTTTGGGGTATTAAATAGAGGTTTATTAATTTAATACAATTAAATTAATAAACCTACCCTCCCCCCCCCAACATTTTGGATTCATCCATACATAAGGGGGGAGATCTTATCTCCCATGGTGATATATGGAACGAGGATGTACTAAGGAAAATAGGTGCCTCTGTTCCCTATTTTTGATATCAATCGTCAACGGATCAAGGTGCAGTAGGTTTCAAGCATCATTTTGGTCCCGAAGCTTCGGCATTTCTCCATGAGGTAGGTGTATTTAAAATATTTATGTCCCAATCCCCATTTATGAATTTTTTTTATGGTTTTATATCCCTGTTATGACTTCTAGAGATCCCCTGGGGGTAGATCTTTGGGTTTTAGGTGGAAATCGGGTGTTTTGGGTGGATCGTATGGATTTTCTATTTGAAAATCCCAATCACATGGTGTGTAGTGAAAGAGCACACTCTGTGTATTCTTACCATTTAGTAAAAAAATATTTTGGGGACTAAATGCCTTGTACTAGGTCTACATTCTTTGTAGTGAGCCCAGGCCATGTGGTCAACAAAATGGCTAGACTTGTGGTGTTAAGGGACATGGTCATGTGGAAATACACGGCCAGATGACACGAGCACGGGTTATGATGCACAATATTGGTCTAGGAAAATAGGAAGATTCCATGTAACAAGGTTACACACTATGTATGGAAAAATGGCTAGTTGGGAAATGTGGTTGAGGACATGCCCAGGTGTTCATACGAGGTCACACATCATGTGACATGGTGTACACACCATGTATTATCCTTATACACATTGAGTACTGAAAGGGGATACGAACGGGGGATGGTTTCGAGATACATGTCATGTACTAAGGGTATACATCATGCAATCCCCTCAAATAATTCCCCCTCACACATATCCATTGTCAGTACGCTGATGGAGTCCTGTGAGTAGCCACTCTTGAGTGGTTTTTTGCATAGAATGCAATGGTGTCCACAGTTTTCATATGAGATATTTGGCATGATGTGATGCTAGAGAGAGGCTTATTACAGCATTGTGTGGACCAATATTGATGAATGGGATTCCTTGTTATATTTCTATGAGGGTACAGTGTATAATTATATCCTCAATACTAGATTGTGATCCCCTCTATAGGATGATTTTGGATAGAGTTTGTGTATCCCTTCAGAAGGTTGGGGTGGGACTCTCTATCGTATCTTATTCCCTAGGTGGGTTCTTTGGTTTCATAATTACCATCATACACAGGGAGGTGATCCCCTATTTATTAGGTTATCCTAGTAGGGTTTGCGGTATTATCATGCATATGATCCACTACTTAGTAGGAAGTTTCAGTAGGGTTTGTAGAATCATCATCTATATGATCCCCTACTTAGAGGATGGATTCAGATTGGATTTGTGGTATCTTCTAGTGGTCTTGAGTCCCCTATTCGTGTATCATGGTTTGGAGTCTTGGTCAGCTTTATGGAATCCCCCTGAAGAACTGGGAGTGATCCCCTATCTTAGTGTTATGATCTCTAGAGTTTCAGACTGGGTTCATGGTGTCCCCTAGCAGTCCTAGGTGTGATTGCCTATCTACAAGTTGAGATATTCTGGGTTCTAATAGGATTTTTGGAGTCCCCCATGTGACATGGGTGAGATACCCTATATGTGTATCGTGATATGATGTGTTCCAGCGTGAATTTCTTCTTGTAGATACCCAAAAACCATGTTCTCTCAGATATACTCCAACAGGGATGGAGAGGATGTGACATCAACTTAGTGCTACCCAATGGGTGTGATCTATCAGATTATTTCATCAATAGATGGTATAGATATACCCAATGAGTGAGATATCTCATATGTGTTCCATAGAGGATATAAAGTCTCATGGAGTGTGCTCCTGGATGAGTGATACCCTTGAGCCTCGAGTAGAATCATGTGGTAGGTTGTATGGTTGAGACCATGATAATTGGAGTCTAAGATGAGTATATATAGGATATTATAGGATTCCATGCATTGATTTCACATATCTTGATCAGCATACCATGTTGAGATGAGATGAATAGTTATGTATAGCCAAGTAGTGGTTAAGATAGAGTTTCTTATACTCAATATCTTGGGTTATCCTCTAGATTGGGGTTTAGGAAACTATTTACTTTAAGTTTCTCCCTTTTATTTTGGGCTTGTGTTATCTCCCATTGGTCCTGAGTCCCCTATCCATGTATCAAGGTTTGGAGTCTCGATAATCTTTACAGTGTCCCCCTAAAAAACTATGATTGATCCTCTATCTGAGCATTATGATCTCCAGAGTTCCAAACTAGGTTCATGGTGTCCCCTAGTAGTCTTGGGCGTGATCCCATGTCTGTGAGTTGAGATCTTTTGGGTTACAATAGGGTTTTTGGATTCCCCCATGTGACATGGGTGAGATTCCCAAGATGAGTATTGTGATATGATGGGTTCTGGCATGACTTTCTTCTTGGAGATAACTGAAAACCATTCCCTCTCAGATATATTCTAATAGGGATGGTGAGGATGTGCCATAGACTTACAGATTCCCAATGAGTGTGATCTCTCAGATTATTTCCATCATGGATGGAAGAACCATACCTAATGACTGAGATATCTCATATGTGTGACATTGGATATGGAAGGGCTCGTGGAGTGTGCTCCCATATGAGTGATACCATTGAGCCTCAAGTAGTGTCACACCCCGACCTAAGCATCTATTTTATTTTATTATTTATTTGGCCTTAAATATTATTGTTGGTGTTTGGGTTCATCCCCGAATTAATTTCTTTGGGTTATATTAAATTATGCATTTTTGGTTTTGACGTCGTTGGGCGCATGGGCGGAGCGTGAATTTGGAAGTCGCACGGCTTCACCCTGGTAACTACGCAACCGCTCGTTCTCAGAAAATGAAAATAAATAAATATTATAATTAAAACAAACATTAGTTCTCTTATTTTAATTTTTTTTTTACTATTATTAAGGATTTTATTATTATTGGAATGAGTTAAATACTTTTATTATTTTTAATTTCATCATCATGTTATTATTGTTATTGTTATTATTATTATTATAAATATTAAAATCAAATTTATGTTAATTAAAACAATTATTAGGAATTCTTTTATTGTTGTATTCTTATCATTATTAATAATAATAATTATTATCATTATTATTATTAATATTATTATTATTAGATTAGTATATTTTTTTAAATTGTTTTTTTAGGAAGCTTTTATATATTTTTTTAGGGTTTTTGAAACCCATTCCATCCATTTAGCGTATCCCTCCTTTCCTTTGTGTGTGGCGCCCCCATCTTCTCTCTCCCATCTAGCTGCCTTGAAACCTAGCAGCCCGAAGCCTCATTCCCCCAGCATCGTCTCAGCCTTCCTCCTACACCAGCACCACAGCACTCCCCGTCGCAGGCCGCCACCAGCAACCTCTTCCCCCTCACCCTGGCCCTCGGTTCCTATCACCCTATTTCTTCCTCCTCTCCAGCGGCAAGTTCCCCCCTCAGTCCTACCTTAGCCCGCGCAGCCCAGCACCTCCACTGTCAGCCCTACTCACCCCCTGCATGTGGCCCTCCTTCAGCGCACCAGTCCAGTGCGCCCCGTCCTGCTCAGTGACACACCCCGACTCCCTCTCCTCTGTCTGCCGCTGCATAGCCAGCCCTCCCTGACTCCCTCTCTGTCTACCGCTGCACCCCGGCCAGCCTTCTCGGCCTCCCTCCTCTCCTACTCCCCTTTTCAGCTGCCCGCACAGCAACCCCCCTGGACGCTTTGGCCTCCCTGCTACAGGTCTCTCGGTCGGCTTCCCCTGGTGTCCCTTTTTTTTTCCTGCGCAGCGGCCAAGAGACCCCAGCTCTTTCCCTTGCTCGGGTTTTCCGAACAGCACCCCTTGTGTGCTGCTATCCTACCCAGTACATGCAATTCTGGCGACCACCTTTCCTACCTGACTCATCTCTGGTGCATCGCCACTACTGGAACGATATCCTTCTGATGTGAACACCAATCCATCTGGTATACCCTCCTCCCTTGTGCTATGTCATTTTTCTTAGTTCTGTTATGGTTTTTATTCGTTAATATGTATTTTGGTAGAGTTAGTATTTTAGAACCGTGTGGGGCGATTCTGAGTGGGCGTTGTCTTTGCGCTTTAGATTTGAGGTGAGGGTTTATCCCCGCCACTTGGTTTCACATACTCTAATTAGTTTCTTTTATGTGCTTAAGTCCTTGATATTTATTTTTTAGTACATGGACCTTATCGTGGGGTTCCGAAAGTGCGTTGTCTTCATCACGCTATGAATTCGAGGTAGGTTCCCATTGCACTACTTTTAAAAATTTAAGTTACATTTATTTCATGTTGTTTGCGCCCTATATCTATATGTGTGTGTGTGTGTGTGTTAAATATTATTCTCTAACTTAAGATTGATTCATTTAGTATGAAAATTTATAATTCAATTCTTGTGGTGTAAAAATGGTGTTGTTTTGTTGTGTTTGCGCCCGCCATTTGTTCGATTAAATATTTTATTAATTTTAAATAAATATTTAATAGTATTAGATAATAAATTTTTAAATAACTACTTGATGTAAAAAGGGATGTTTATTTTATACACGACATTTGAAATATTTTCTTGATGAGCGGATGCACAATAGTGAAAGAATGCTAGTTTGGATTTTAAACATAATTCATAGAATTTCAATTATAGTTCTGGTTTTAATAATAAATGATTTCTTCTGAAGCATGAACAAGCATTTTGGTTCTTTTTAAAGTGGTGATTGTGAAATGTATTTAATGCCTGTTTGGCACTTTATGGAAAACGATGAAAATGTTTTGATAAAAACCCTCCTTGGATAACTCTTCTTCCTTTGTTGTAATTGATTGTTTGGGAAGCCGCACTTAAAGGCTCCCAGTTGCTTGAGTAGTTTAAAGGCAAGAGGGTGTTACATGGAGTGGATTAGGGTGATTCCTGTTGTGATTTATATATATATATATATATATATGATTGGATGCTCGGTTGGCATCGGTTGGCTCACCCCCTTTCTGAACACTTGAGACATGGGAATCTGGCATATTGAGAGAATATTCTAAGAATGATTACTGCACTGGTAGGTTATGGTACTGACCAGTGTCCCATTGTATGTGGAAATATTGGTTTTATTACTATGGGATTTTCCCCTGAACTTCCTGAGAAAGGATGGTCGAGCGTATTGAGATTTTTTATTTCATTGTATGTAACATGTCAACGAGGATGATATCTCATGTATTGGTGTCTTCTAGTTTATTCTTGATCTCCTAGGTTCATCCATGTCTGTTGGCTTTAAATTACTTGTAGTGATGTTTTGGTACTTGTATGTATTTTTACATTGCCCTTGTTGTGTACTTACTTTGTGCATTGTTTTCCTTGGAAAGTGATAAATTGGTTTTGAATTGGTTTCTAATAATGGTTTTTAAATGAAAGTATTTAATCGTCTTTGTACAAATTTGAAAATGTAAACATCAATTTACATTTTAATATGCTAATGTCTCGCTAAAATAATGACTTGGGTTTTGAGAAATGAATGAGGGCAATGACTCGTACTTTGTTTTTGAGTAGCATGTAGAAAACCCTACATTTATAAATTGTAGTTCAAACTTGAAATGGTGTTTCTTTTATTTTTAAAGGTAGTGCATTGGGAATAGATATCGGGCTATCCTACTGAGTTTTAATACTCACGCCTATAGCTCTTTTATATTTTAATTATTTGTGCAGGGTACAACTTGGGTGCGCTCGCCTTGGGAGATGCTTGATCGTTGAATCGGAGAGTGACCCGTGAGGTTGCAATGAATTAGTTCGGACGTCATGTTTGGTTAGTTTTATTTTTTTATTTTGTTCATGTTTGGTCATTTTGTTTGGTTTACTTATTCTGCATTGCTCTGTGTTATTTATGCTTCTTTATTTATTTATATTGGGAGAAATCATTCCCACGGCCTATGTTGATGCCATGGCGCTTGTCACCAACCCGGGAGGATTGGGAACGCCTCTCGGGCCATGTCGCGGACCGGCTCGGGTGACCGGTTCAGGGTCGACCCGGTTTGGTTCGTGATAAGTAGAATCATGTGGAGGGTTGTATGGTTGAGACCATGAGACTTAGAGTTTGAGATGAGTACATCTGGGTTATTCAAAGATTCCTTACAATGATTTCACATATATTGATCAACATACCATGTTGAGAAGAGATGACTAGTCTTGTATAGTTGAGTATTGGTCGAGATATATTTTCTTATACTCACTCTCTTGGGTTCTCCTATGGCCTGTCATCGAGCGAACTATTTCCTTTTAGTTTCTCCCTTTTATTTTTGGGTTTTTGGGGAGCGTATTGGGTATTTTTATACTCACCTGTGCGTAGGATCTTCCCACATGTGTCATGTATTATGCATATTAAAGGTCTTTCAATAGAGCCCTATGAGATTTTGAAGAAGGCATAGCACAGTGAGATAGATGGATCGAGGTGTGTATTGGTGTTTTCATTTGACAGTAGTCTCATACTACTGATCAGGTTGGATTCTTTTATCAATTTATAGTGGTATTTTATGTTTCCATTTTCTTGTTTTTTGTACTCTGATTATGGGATAGATGTATTCATGCATTTTGGTTTTCATTTACATTATTATCTATGCACTATTTCATGGATATTGTAACAATTGGACCCCATTGATAGAACAAACATCCCGCCTTAACATATTCATCGAGTCCCGACCCACCAGGTACTACCAGTTTCCCTACAGACATGTGGTCCTCTCCTTGGGACCCACCTATGTGCCCAAACGAGTCATCAGACTAATGAATTCCCCCACAGGCTAACACATGTTCTTTCCAGTGTGTTTTTTCCTCACTCACACACACCCTGGGATAGATGTATTCATACATTTTGGTTTTCAGTTATATTATTATCTATACACTATTTGGGTAGTTTCATTTGACAATAGTCCCATAATACTGATCAGGTTAGATGCTTTTATCAATTTATGGTGGGATTTTATTTTTTTTATTTTCATGCTTTTTGTACTCTAGTTGTGGGATAGATGTATTCATGCATTTTGGTTTTCATTTGTATTATTATATATGCGTTGTTTCATAGAGATTGTAACAATTGGACCTCGTTAATAGAACAAACACCCTGCCTTAACATGTTCATTGAGTCCTGACCCACCAAGTACCACCATTTTCCTCGGATACATGTGGTCCTCTCCTTGGGACCCACCCACATGCTTGAATGGGTCATCAGACTAATGAATTCCCCCACAGGCTAACACATGTTCTTTCTAGTGTGATTTTTCCTCACTCACACACACCCTAGAATAGATGTATTCATGCATTCTGGTTTTTATTTATATTATTATCTATGCACTAATTTGGTGGTTTCATTTGACATTAGTCCCTTACTACTAATCAGGTTGGATGCTTTTATCGATTTATGGTGGGATTTTTATTTTTCCATTTTCATGATTTTTGTACTCTGGTTGTGGGATAGATGTATTCATGCATTTTGGTTTTAATTTATATTATTATCTATACACTATTTCATAGAGATTGTAACAGTTGGATACCGTTAATAGAACAAACACCCCGCCTTAACATATTCATCGAGTCCTAACCCGCCAGGTACCACCAGTTGCCTCACAGACATTTGGTCCTCTATTTGGGGCCTACCCACATGCCTAAACGGGCCATCAGACTAATGAATTCCCCCACAGGCTAACACATGTTCTTTCCAGTGTGCTTTTTCCTCACTCAAACACACCCTAGGATAGATGTATTCATGAATTTTGGTTTTCAGTTATATTATTATCTATGAACTATTTTATGGAGATTGTAACAACTGGACCCCACTGACAGCACATAAACCCCGCCTTAACATGGTCGTCGAGTCCTGGCCTACCAGGTACCACCATTTTCCCCACAGACATGTGGGCCTCTCCCTAGGTCCCACCTACATTCCCAAACAGGTCATCAGACTAATGAATTCCCCCATAGTCCAACACATGTTCTTTCTGGTTTACTTTGTCCTCACTCGCACATACCCAGAGAAACATCCCAGAAGGTCACTCATCCTGATCACTACTTTAGGAAAATTACTCTTAACTATGGAGTTCTAATCAGTTAGGATCCTTAAAATAAAGTTTCACCTTGTTGACATGAGTCATATCATTTATTCATTTAACCCTTTATCATTATAGGGTGTTACATTCACCCCCCCCTAGATCACAACATCCTTATTGTGGGCCCTAGAACTCAACCCAGCTAGTTCCACCGCACATGGTCATCGGGTTCTAGCCTGCCATGTACCAATAGTTTTCCCATAGACACATGGTCCCCTCCCTAGGGCCCACCCACATGCTCAAACGGGTCATAAAACTAATTATTTCCCCCACATTTCAACACTTGTTCATTCAGTGTTCTTTTTTCCTCACTCACACACACCTTAGAAAACTTCCTAGGAGGTCACTCATCCCGATCACTACTTTGGGCCAATCACGCTTAACTGTGGAGTTCTAATTAGTTAGAATCCTGAAAAGAAAGGTGTGCCTTATTTACATGAGTCATATCATTTATCCTTTTAACCCTTTAACATTATGGGGTGTTGAATTCACCCCCACACCCCCCCCCCCCAGATCACAAAGTCCATGTTTTGGGCCCTACAACTCATCCCAGGTAGTTACATAGAACTTAAGGCTGGGTACCTACTCTAATACCAATGTAATAAATGGACCCTACTAATAGCACATACACCCTACCTTAACATGGTTTTCATATCCTGGCCCACCAGGTACCACCAGTTTTTCCACATACGCATGATCCCCTCCTAGGTCCCACCCACATTCCCAAACAGATCATCAGGATAATGATTATCCCTTGATATCAATACTTGTTATTTTAGTGTTCTTTTTTCCTCACTCCCACACACCCTATGAAAATTCCTAGGAGATCACCCATCATTATCACTACTCTTGGCCAAGCACGCTTAACTATTGAGTTCTAATTAGGTAGGATCCCTAAAATAAAAGGTTCTCCTTATTTAAATGAGTCATACCATTTAGTCATTTAACCCTTTATCATTCTGGGGTGTTACAAAGATAGATGTTTGTGCGTGCATAAAATTATCATAGGTTAAGGCCTCTCATGTGTGTGATATGCCTACTCGAGGCTTGTCTCCAACCTAGAACCTATGGAATGAGGGCTTGGAGTTGTGATGGATCAACCTTATATGGTCTAGGTGGGCCCTAGTGGGTTTGGTCATTACAGAATGTAGGCTACTATTAAAATTTATCTAGAACCTAATACATCCAAGAAAAGGGTATTTCAGTATCATGAGGCATCATGATCTATTTTTATTGTTTTTTTTTAATTATTTTAAAATCTATCTTTGTTGGTTTTTCCTAAGACATGTGGTTGAGTTGTGTAAGCCAGCATTAAGGTTCATTTCTTTACTTTATCCTATGCTCATTTCAACCTTGATAGAGTATAGAGGATTAGTTCCTCTAGGGGAGGAAAGAATAACTTCATCTGATGGATTCTATCTTACTCAAAATAAATTTTAAGAAAATGAGAGTTAACTAGAACCCATGGAATCAAGAATGGGTGGCTAACTCAAAAAAGTTGTATGAATTATTCAATCTAGTAAAGTGACATATTAGAACTAGGGATCTAGTGGATCTAGGTCTTGAACCTAATGAGGTGGTGTAATATTCAGATGATAATGTTTCTATTTATAAAGAAGTAGAATATGAGTTAGTTTTGAGGAAGAGGAAATAGAAGAAGAAAGGGAAGTTTTATACCATGATGAAGAAGCTAGAGTGGCTCATGAGGATAATCCAAAATGGGATAAGTCTGCTGAATCATATGTAGTTTTGGATATCTTAAAAGGATTTCCTATTATTGGGAGTACTCCTAGATAGTATATACCAAGTGAACCTTCTAAGGGGGATAAGTCCTCTAGATATCTTTTTTTGGATTAGACTGTCTGAATTCTAATTATGATGATCATGGAGTAAGCCCACCTAGACATGGTGGACCTTCCATTCTCGTTGTACAAATAACTCTAGAAGGAGATTTGATTTATATGGTTGAAATTGAAGATATAATTGAGGCATCTCCTAAAATACCTTCTATTGATCAGATCATTCATGTAATCTTTGTTCATACTACCACTATAGAAGGTGATTTGTCTTGGTTTGTTGTTCATTAGGATATAGTTGAAGATTTTGATATATTAGTGGAGGATGAACCAAAGATATATGGTAGGCATCAGGCTAGTGATCATTATCCCTCTAATTATACACCCTACATTCCTTCTACTTCATATGTCACTAATGATGACATGGTTTTGTTAAAATCAGAAATAATGGAGATTTTTAAGAAGTTATTTGTTAATTTTGACAACTCCTTGCAACAAGTGAGAAAATCATATTTTCTTAAAGTTTTTAAATTGGTGATCAATCATATTCATCCTAGATTAAATTTCAAAATTGAGATGATTTATAATGAGATTTCATATTTGAGGTATTAGGTTGGTGCTCTTCAGGTTGATCTATCTAAAATGATGATTCAGTTAGTACAATAATTTATGCATGTTGTGTTTCAACCTACTCTTGGGCCTCCTCTTACTCCTACTAGTCAATTATTTTTTGATAAAGAGAAGGTTAGAACAATCATGAGAGATGAGTTGAAAGTTATGTTTTATGAGTTTAGAATGATCATAGAAGTTTTATTTGATGGGTCTTAGACCCATGCTACCAAGACATTGGAAGTAGTTCATGAGGATTCCAAACAAGTTGTTCAAGACAAAGAAACCATCAAAATATCAATTGATTATTACCTAAGAAAGATCTTAAAAAATTCATACTAAAATAAATTTTTATAACTATTGATTTTGACTTAAAGATTCCAACTTTTAATTAGTATTTTAAATCCCATGTTGATAAGCTCATATCTATGAATCCTTTTTTGGAATCTTTCATGGGGAATAGAGATGATTTTCTTTAGGCTCTGGAGCACAGTTATTGGACAGTCAATGATTTCACCCAGTTGATGTAACCCTATATATATACTTATCAAACACATGTTCTAGCTCCTTTATCCATAACTTTATCCCTACCTACTACCACCACCACTGTTAATCCTTTTTCATAACTTATTCACAATTCTTTCAGTAAATTATACCTATTTCCATATGTGTAGTTCTTAGAGATCCTTATTCTTCTACTAATCCTCAAACTACCTCTGATCATGGTTCTACATCCAATAGAAATTACCCTATCCTTCCTATGGATTTTAAATATATACCTCATTTGAATTCAATTTAGGATCTCTAATAGGGAAATTTTTGTAACTTTTTATACCTTTTTGAAATATTTTTGTAATATATTTTGATATGTTAATGAAATACTCTCTTTTATTCTCCTTTTTCTATATTCTTATTCATTATTCTTTTATTTTTCCTTTCTTTACTTTTCTATAATCCCAAAAGGGGGAGAAATTTTTTGATTAGTGATCCATTAAAACAAATTGGATTCATTTTGAAACTTCTCATCATCTTATTAACTTACTAAATAGTTAATTCAATCCTATATGAATATAATTTTATTATATTCAATTAATTTAAATTTAAATTTCATGATTTGTGATCATAAAAAAGGAGTATATTGTTGGATTATATTAACACCTACTTATTTTAATGATCCCAAATCATTTTTATATTTTTATTAATGAATTTCAATTTTTCAGTTAGTAAATGTTTTTTTTTTGCCAAAACTTGCACAAATGGATAAGTTTAGAGATTACTATGCCACCTTACCATGTAAATTTCAAGTGACTTTTTCACCTTACCACATATTATACTTCATATTACTACATGAACAAATTGCTTAGTGTGATTCATATGAGAAAAAAAATTATTTCATAAACTTACCATGCATTGAAGAATCATCTTACCATATGAAGAAATTAAGTTACAATGCTAAGGTATGTACTATTTTTTCATTAAGTAATATACTAACCATTTCTATTATTATAGTGACCGTAATAATAAATAGCTTGCCACATAAAGTCATGAACCAACCATATGTGTAAATGAACTATCCTCATGAAGTGATAAACTAATCATGACACCTTTCTATATAAACTGACCATGTCAAGACATTATGAGATCAAATAACCATGCTTTAAGTGAATACATACTGTCATATCTAACTTAGTAGTGGAGCATTTCAAATCTTCAACGGCTAGTTTCTGATGTATTAAATGAATTGTCAACTCATGTAATATTACATTGATTATTCTATGATAACTAATTTCATATGAAGATACATTTAAGAAGAAAATATGATCATTTGAATACATGTGTCTGAGGCAACGAAAATATTCTCTCGCTTAGAGGATAACAGAGGATCCTACATGTACACCTATGCTACAGAGAAGACTCTATGACACTCTATTTTCCATAAATTCCTATGATACTCGCCAAGATTATTCAAAATAAAAAATCAAGGACTTTATACAAGCAAATATATTTGGATCGAGTTGCATCACATTTATTATTTTATATCTCGTACTCTTTTTTTAGATATTATTTCAAGTTGGGTTTTTATATTACTTTTTATATTAATAAAACACAGTCTCCTATATTAAACTAGAGAGTACATGATACTCACTCAAATCTATCTCTTGTATTCCCATTAGAAGCTATGGAATAGGTCATGTGTGACATGTACACAATTTATCCCATGAATAACTATGGAATTGGATATGTTCCTGGACATCCTTTTGAGTTTTTGTTTGTAAAATTAAATCTAAGTTGGAGATTAGTTTATTTTACAACAAAATTATTGGCATAAGATGATTTCCATATGGAGGGTACTAAGTCTTGGTTTGAGATTTAACCCCTTGTTAAATGTTTCTGTGTATTATCTATTTTGTTTTCTTGATTTTAAATCAAACCTATCTTGATTTACTCAACTATTAAACAAAACTATCCTATGATAGTTAACTTAAATTAGTGTTTTATATACTATGTTTTATATGTGTAGATTAGTTTAAAATGTTAAATTATTTTCCAAAGTATTTTAACTAAGTTGTGATCAAGATTTTGAGAATCTTTTTGAAAGATCAAATTATATATTTCTACTCTTTTTTTAAAATTGGGTGTTTTTATTAAATTGGGGAATTTAGTTTTTAAATTATTTTTAAACATAAATTATATTAGAAACTCAATTAACCCCCCCCCCCCCCACCCCTCTTGAGTTTTACACTATGAAAAACATTTATGTTATTCAATAAAACTCCTTAATTTTTCAAATATATGATATCCATGAAAATATAAAGCATTTATCAGAATGGTTCAAGAGATGAGTTATCTTGGTCATAATAAAGTATGATTAAAAATAAATCAAGTTTCATTAAAAGGGGGTTTACAAAGGTAGGTATGAATTTCACCATGTGAATCTGCTTCAACTAAAGATAAACAGAAATTGGAGATCAAAAAATACCACATCAAGATCACCTCCACGGTTGCTCTTTTTTACAAAGCATTAACAACCTAGTTATCCTCCTTGTAAGTATGATTAACAGTCAAGGTGATTTTATTTCTCTCTTGAAGGTAGTCAATCCATGACAAAAGGATTCTCCATGGAATATTCCTAGAACCGGCCTCTAGTGCTTCCACTACTAGGGTTGAATCAGATTCAATCCATAGGATATTCTATCTAGAATGAAGATAATATTTAATGGCCTTAATCATGTCCTATAATTTAGCTTCAAATTAATTTACATTCCCAACATAGTGGTAGAAGTATCCATTGACAAATCCATTATGGGTAAAGAAGACACCACCACAACCTGAGGGTCCGGGTGCACCTAAAGTCACCCTTTCAATGTTCACTTTGATCCATGATATAATAGGAGGGATCCATTGGATGGACTTTATAAGAAGAGGTTTTTTCATCCTTCTAAGTACACAAAAATAATGTAATATGATAATTTCAGAGAAGTGACTCTTCACTGGACCTGTTTTTATTTTTGAAGCTACAATCTCATCCTTTTGAATTTTTGGGATACCTGCATGAAACAAAGGAACATGATTCTTAAAGGATAACCCATTCCTCATACTCCATATGGAAGAAATTACTGAATAATTAGATGTGATCATCATATTAAAAATATTTTTATTGTGTATAGAATCGGTGATGGAGGTTATCATGTCAGTGAAGCTGTCTATGCGCATCTTGATGTCAAATATTCCATAAAGATATCCCTGCATCTAATAGATAATTTCAGATGTGAAAAATATGATATTAATACTTTTCATAGTCTTAATACACAGATGTAAAGCTGGTGAAACTTTCAACACATATTTATAAAGTAGGTCATGAAGGGAAAGAGGCCTCTCCAAATCCTTTGCAGTGGTAATAGCCTTGACGGTGAGATGAATGGTATCTTGATGTGTGACAGCCATGTAGAAACATTTAGGCTTCTCTCGCATGTGTACCTATATAATTCCTTGGTAGTGAGATGGCTGGTGGTATTTGGTTTCCAAACAATATTATATTTTTCAACATATTTATATCTCTATATTTCTAACAAAATATGTGGAGGAAAATATCCATAAAGAACAATAGAATTAGAGTTTAATTCTTCAATGTTCATGTGTTTCATGCCCTAAGGAGCATCTACACCTTCAATCAGAAGTTTTTCTAGCTAAGGTGTGTTCCAATAGTTAAGATTCAAATTCTTTCATAACATCCATTTAGTTTGGTTCATGAGATCATAATAGGAGTACTTAATAGCTAGCCAAAAATATGAGGATAGGTAAGAGGAGTATAAATTCTATGGATTTATTATGAATCTATATAAAAAAAATCCAGGTAATCATCATTGGACCTCAAAATATTCCAAGTGAATTTTCCTAGAAGCTCCTCATTGAATAACTTAAGGTCCTTAATGTCTATACCCACCAAAATAACTTTCAGTAAGGTTTAAATATACTTTCAAAACATTTTAATATGAACACTTCATATTATTATGTATAAACATTTCATAGATTAACACGTATCCTTTTTCTATTTAGCCAAATTTTTTAATTTATAAACACATAATAAATTAATAAACCATGTAAATTTAAGGCTTTGAAAAAATATCCATCCACCAACATGACTGTTATGGTCTAAAACCCTCTTCATATTTGGTGAGGGTTCGTAGGGACTATACCTAATATGATGTTTTAGAATTTTATAAAAACTGTTTTTTTTTCTTCAAAGAACATTAAAAAATCATATTTTTCTATAAACCACATCATGTTTCTTCACATATGAAATCCATTTCAAAATGAACAATGGATTTTTTTTCTTATGTTAAGCCTTTTAGTTAAATCCTTAAAATGCCATAATTGTAAAACCATGAGGTGTTTTTATTGAAAAATTATGTGGTTTTCTTATAAAAAACTCATTTCCCATACAAACCATGATTGTTCTTTTCTAAATACACCACATAGAAATCATATTTTTATATTTCTCTTTTTTCAAGAAACTATTTCCACAATTTTTTTTCTTAAACCATGAAATAATTCTATTTTTTTATTAATATTCACCCATTTTTCTTAAAATCATGTCTTTGTTATGAAAATATTCATGAATGATGAATATTTTCCATAAAATGCATCATAGTTCTGAAAAAACTCATTTTTAAAAATCTTTATCTATTCAAACTTAAATTTAAATGAAATAGAAGTAAATTTGATATAATTATTGGGTTTTTGTGGGGGGAAACCTTATCAAAACATTATGGAAACCAAAATATCAAAACACATTTTTAGCATGATCCAACTATTCATTTGAATGGAATAAAAATATAAATAAAGAACATACTTATTTCTTTTTCGATGTCTTTCCTCTTTCACAAAAGTTTGATAATAATAACTAAAAGGTAAAATTATCCCTCATTCAATGGTAATCTATAGGGTGTATGAATCTCCCTATACTTGATAAAAATTTATGTGTTTATTATGGTCCACTAACACCTTAAAGATAAATAGAAGAAATAGAGTTTTAATTCAATGAGTTTCATAGTGATCAAACCTCAATCATGTATATTTTCATTTCACAAGATGTGAACCAATTAATATAGCTCCACAAGGAAACTACTTGAAACTCTAAATGATCCATAAAAAATTGTCCATAACTGAAATGTTTCATAATTTTAGAACTCTTTGTAGCATGTGAATCGTCCTTTCCATTAATTTTTCACCATTTTAATAATTAATATAAATGTTTAAATGCCTTGATATATCATCATCCTATAATTTTAAAATAGGTTATGATATATTGTGCGGAAGAACCATCCATGTCAAGCGTTATTTCATTATTGGTTATGAGTTCATCAGAAGCATGAGGTGGTGGGAGATATATTAAATTTTTTTATAATATTTGAGTTTCCAAAACCCGAATAAAGGATCTAGTATGTTAAGATTATAATTAATTTATTTATATTTTAATAAAAAAATTACCTCGTCTTAGCTTTATTTATTTTTTTCGATGTTGATCATAAGAAAATACTCTTTTAGATTGACTTTATTGCACTAATAAGGATCCAAGGATAGAATCCCTTTAGTGGTGATCTATATGTGCTCCTTTGATCTTCAGGAAATTCTAAATGATCTATGGGTGCTAGAATGGGGAATCCAATGTCTTGCATTGTTCATTCTTGATCGCTCGTTCTTTGATCTTGAATAAAACTCTCTGGTGTTTCTCATTATTAATAGGGAAATAGATAGAGTTGAAATAGAATTTTTTGTGTGCAACAATTATATATTTTTGATTACCTACACAATATCAATAACATACTAATTCTAGATGTAGGGTTTAGGTTAGAATATTTTTTATTACATGTTGGCCCTTAAATGATATTAGAACCTTTAATAAAACACTGTATCACATAATAATAATATTATTATTATTATTTAGTGAAAGACTACTTTCATAATAAAAAATATTATTTAACCAGATTTTAAATCATAATATTTTTCACCATACATAGTCTTGGATCATTCGAACTCCTCTTACATTTATTAAACTCCTAAATAAATATTTAATATAAATATTTCATTCATCAATAAATATTTGTGATTGACAAAATGTGAATAAATTATTCATCAGTCTTGAGGTTAATATTTATTCAATTAATTAAATTCAAATAAAAAATAATCGAGATCATTGAAAACAATTAGTGTGTGGCTCTCTAGGATTCTTTCTCATTGGTATTAGGTGGGCTTGCCTAAAGTCTAAGACTAATGTCTAGTAACGGGTCAAGGCACCCAAGATAAAGAACTTAATGTCACAACAATAACAACCACATACAAATGATCATTTTGTAATATAATCCTTTTGTCTCAATATCTCATCAAGTAGGTTTCACATCTGTGTCGTCAAACTATATGCTCGATACGTCTTTCTTTGACTATATAAAATAAACACATCATTACACCATGGACATGGAATTTAGGGTGATGGTTCTATTCAAATCAAAGGGATTATATATTAACTTCCATAAATATGGAAGGGACAAATCCTTCCTCAACTTATCCATTAATGACATATCAATCATGATGCACACAATATACCCTACATCTTTCCAACATATTATGTTATTGTTTTGGTCAAAGAAATATAAGGTCTTGAGTCATGACATGAATTAATTATAATATTAAACTTTAAGAACAATTTCACATGCTTGTATATAAGAATATTATATAATTCCAAAACATGCGTAATTCCTATTGGGGGTATTTTTTTAAGTTGATTCCTTGGCCAAAAATACCAAGGCACATTTATTTAAAATAAATAATCCTTACAAAATTCAAAAAGATATAATTTTATTACAATATTTTTCTTAAAAAGGAAGTAACTCCTTATGAATATTAACTGACCAAGTGATGTTGTTGTTAACTCTTTTGTTTTATATCCCATCAACCACGGATTTTACCTCTTAAAACGCATGTGTGAAAATATGATTAATCCCAAAAAGAAAGTGAAAATAGTCCAACCATCAAGTTTTAAGAGGACATGTAAGATGCGCCATGCCATTCCGAACCACTTTTACAATGGTGGTTGAATCACTTTCTAACCATATATTGGTCCATCCTTTTTTCCTTTAAAAACAATGATAGTGATAACACTAAACATTTCAGCTTCTAAAGAAGATGCAATACTTAAGGAACCATAAAATCATCCAATAATCTTCCCATTGTGGTCCTTGCAAACTGCTCCACAACACGAGGGACCTGGGTTTCCCTTTGAGGCACCATCTACATTAACTTTAATCCAACCATGAAGAGGGTCTTTCTAAAATACTTTAAAAGTACCCCTAGGGTGGTTTTATATTCCTACAATTCCCATGAAGAAAAGGATAGTGAAGTCCCTAATGGATTTATGGAAAAGACCATGTTGAGCTGAGACATCAACTTTGATAGCAGTGTGTATCCTCACTAGAGCTAAATGAAGACTGAAATCATTATTATGATGTATAAAATCATTTATATCATACTAGATCACATGCATTAATTCAACCAATGTATTGATGAAGAGGTTTTTAATCTATGGAAAGGTTTCTGGAGTAGTGTGGCATTGAAGCTGAGGCTAAATGGAGTCCATATTCATCCACTTAAATTTAAAAGGATCATATATGTACTTCCATAAATCAGAAGAATTGGAACAAGATAAGAATACATGATTAGTATCTTCTATGTTTTGATTTCACAGACAACATTTGGAAAAAATTGAACACCAAAAGATTCAATAAGTATCAGTGGGTATTGAATTATGTGAAATCCTCCAAGCAAGAGTAAATCTGAAAGGCCTAATCCAAGGTTTATCAAAGTTATCCAACCAAGAAAATTCATGATTTGTGACAAAAAAAATATGATTTTAGAAAATTTTAGAGTCTATAATTCCATTATTAGCAGGTTCCTAGATTAAAAAATCATCATTATTAGAAAAGGAGTAATTTTTTATTATACTATTGAACTCATCAGAAAGATCCCAATCTGAAGAATTCAAGAAATCATTTATTGAAACATTAGTATCAATAGGTGATTATAGGGGATCCACCAAATAGATAAGAGGAGTTCCAATCTAGTTATCCAACCAAAAATTTAGAGAATCTGTAGTGAGACAGAATGTTGGAAAAAGAATAATTGATGGATGACCAAATTGAGGAATCCATATAAAGCAGGTTTACCTTTTTCAATTTTTCAAGAAACCTACATCTTAGGAAATTAAAATCTATATAGTTATTATTCAGAATATTATAAGTGATCCTATCTTGTAAAGCATCATTAAATAATTTGAGATTCTTAATTCCAAGACCTCCATTATCAAGTGGATTACAGCAATTAATCGAAGGAATGGTAACTAGCTTTCTTTCAAGGGCGATTCCACTCCAAAAAAAATTGATGGTGAGATTAAGATTTTTAAGAAATCAAATAGGCTATTTGTAAACCATAAAATAATAAACCATTTTGGTAATAATGGTGGAGTTTATAAGTTAAATTCTTCCATCCATAGATAAATATTTCCCTTTCCAAGAAAAAAAGATGACTTGTTATTTGATCCACTATTTTAGAAAAATAACTACTTTTAGGCCTTTCGCAAAAAATAAGGACACTAAGATAGGTGAAACAGAAGTACCCCTCTTTGATATTAAAATAATTTATGATATTTATTTTTTTGACAATCAGAAAAAAAAATCAAAATAAAATAAAGGATTTACTCTAGTTTATAGCCTACCAAAAATATTTTCATAATGTGAGAGAGTTGCCCTAATATTTTGGATATTTCTTTTAATCCCTTGTAAAAATAAAATAATTTCATCCGCATAAAGGAGGTGAGAATGGACATCCAAATTCCTTGAGGAAAGTATAATATTAAGTTTACCTTGATGAACCAAATGGGTGATAAGTCTACTTATGTAGTACTCAGCAATAGAAAAGAGGATGGAAGAAAGGGGGTCACCATGTCTGACACCATTAGTGAATTTAAAATAACCCTTAGGAGAACAATTAATAAGAATAGAAATGTGAGCATATTTAAAAAGGGTTTTTATTCTATTAATAAAAATATCATTGAAACCAAAACTTTTAATAACCTTATATATGAAACTCCAATCCATGGTATCAAAGGCCTTTATAATGTCCAGTTTAATAGTAATGATTCCTCCTCTATTAGATTTCTTTAAGATTTTTGTGCATTCAAAGTCCAAAAAAATAAATCTTGAATGGTTCTACCCTTAATAAATCCGAATTGATTCCAAGAAAAAATTTTATTAGAAATTGGATTGATATAATTTGCAAGAATCTTGGAAATGATTTTTTAGAGTGTGTTAATAAAGGATATAGGTCTGAAGAGGTGAATATCATAGGCATTTTCCACTTTGAATATCAAAGAGATGAATTGTGAATTGATGGCATGAGGAAGACTACCATTATAAAATAATTATTTAACCAATTTACATATATCCAATTGAATTATATCCCAATAGTGCTGAAAAATGAATTTTTAAATTCTTCAGGCCCAGGATAACTATATGGATTTAGACTAAAGACTGCGTCTTTGATCTCAAAATCAGCAGGGACACAGGTGAGGAAAATATTTTCATCATTTCTAATAATGAATGGAATGATATTAGGAAGAATATATTTATTTAAATTTGGTCCATTGAAAATATTTCTAAAATAAGATACAATATGATCATCAAGTCCTTCCTCATTTTCAATTATATTGTCTCCATCTTTTAGAAAGGCAATAGGACTACAATATTTTCTAGTTCTTTACATATATTTGTAGAACTTTTTGTATATATCTCCATCTTTAATTAATTTTATCTTGAAGATATGTTTTTGAAGTTTATATTTAATAGAGAGCCGAGGATTAATTTTGGTAGAAATTTCAATTTCTTATTGAGGATCAATAGAAAAGTATGATTTAGGATAGGCAACTTGTAGTTGATTAATATTTGCTTCCAAAGAGGCAATATCATTTTCAATTTGGTTGAACTAGAATTTACACCATCCTTTTAATTTCTATTTTAAAAAATTTAGTTTCATGGTAAAAGAAAAAGAAACATTACCATAATTCATATAATTTCAAGTCTCTATAACAATATCACCACATTTAGTAACTAAAGTCTAGGCATTGTTAAATCTAAAAGAAAGGACAGGTCTGGAGCTTTTAATAGAATGAATGACCAAAATTGGATGGTGGTCTGAATTTAATCTAGAAAGGGTAATACTGGAGATAATATCCCATTTATCAAGGTTTTTATCATTATAAAAGGCTCTATCAAGATTACTTACTACAAATATGTTGTAATTACTTCTATACTAAGTATAATTGTCTCTAACTAAGTTGATCTCAATTAAATTATTATCCTCAATGTAATATTTAAACTCCCTTTAAGAGATTGTGGAATGAGTCAAACCCACTTTTTCACTTGGTATGAGGATTGCATTGAAATCCCCAATATGTACTATGTATCCCATCCAGTATGTTAACTAGCCAAAAAACATTATTTAAGAATATCATCATAGCACTTAAAGGTTCTCATCATAGAGGGGAACTATTATGACCTTATAAATGCATTGTATACTATAGGAAATTATTACATTAGATTGATGTAGAACAATGAACAATATATAATAATACGTTTTATTAATATTAAAATACATTGAATATACATGTAATAAAATTAAAAATAGTTCATTCTAGTACACCAACTCTAATAAACTCCCACTTAGACTAGAGCCAAATGCCTATAACTTTCAGTCTGCTAGACCTCACAAGATAATCATGTTTTTGCTGAGTCATGGATTTAGTCAAGGGGTCCACCATGTTGTCTTATGTTTAAATAATGATCACTGTAACCTCACCTCTCTGATAAAAATCCCCCGAGAGATGATACTTCTGAAGTATGTGCTTCATCGGTTGATGTGACCTTGGTTCTTTTAAGAGAGCCACTACTATAGTATTATCACAATAGAATGTGATAGTATCTTTAATACTAGGTACCATTTCAAGATCTTGGATGATGTTTCACATCCAAAATACTTTTTTAGCTGCCTCAAAAGATGCAATATACTCCTACTCTACTACAGAATCTATGACCATAGCCTTCTTTGAGCTCTTCTAGCTCACAGCAACTCCATTCAAAGTGAATATGTATCTCGTTTGTTGCTTCATGTCTTATTGATCATCTTGGAAAATAGAATATACATATCCTATGATAAATATTTCCTCATCTCATCCATAAATCAAGAACATATCATTAGTAATCCTCAAATACTTAAGGATAATCTTGACCGCCATCCAATAGCAGTTACCTGAATCAGCTTGATATCTTCCTACTACACTTAATGCGTAGGAGACATCTACCCTAGTACATAGCCTATCATATATGATTGACCCAATTATTAATGATTATAGAATCCTTTCCATTCTATTTATTTCCTCATGAGTCTCAAGACACATTTTCCTAGAAATATGAATGTCATGTGATACTGGAAACAATCCCCTCTTAGATTGTTCCATAAAGAATATTTTCAGTATCTTGTCAATGTATGTACTTTGACTTAGGGAAATCATCATATTGGATATATTATGATGAATCTTGATCCCAAGTATATATGCTACCTCACCCAAGTCCTTCAAAGAGAAGCATTTATTCAACCATGTCTTAATAGGATATAAGACTAGTATTTATTTTCTAATGAGTAATATGTCATCAACATATACTATTAAGAAAATTATTGTACTCCCACTAAACCACTTTTAGATACAAGGATCACACTCATTCTTTATGAAATAAAATTATTTTATGGCTTCATCAAAATTTATGTTCCATGACCTAGATTCTTACTTTAATCCATAAATGGATTTTTGCAATTTAAAAATCTTATTGGCATAATTTGGAGTCAAAAACCTTCAGGTTGTGTCATATAGAAATATTCATGAAGGTTTCTGTTAAGGAAGGATATTTTTAAATCCATTTTCCAAATCATATAGTCATGGTAATCTGTAATGTAAAGTATCATTTTGATAGATTTCATCATTGAAACTGGTGAAAAGGTTTCGTTGTAGTCAATGCATTAGCACTGTCTAAATACTTTTGCAACCAATCACACCTTATAGGTATTAAATTTTCCTTCCATGTATAGTTTCTTCTTTAATACCCATTTTCAACTAATGGTATTTTCATCCACTAGAGGATCTACCAAAATCTAGACTTGGTTTTGATACATGGAATTCATTTCATAATTCATGGATTCTTTCCACTTAGAAACTTCTATGACACTTACTACTTCCTTGTAGGTTAAAGGATCATTATTATCAACTAATAAAGAGGAACCATCCTCAATGACTAGAAAACCATACCATTCTGGTTTTCTAACCTCTCTTGTACTCCTACATAGTACTTGTGTCTCTGGAACAATTTCTTCTTCCATGGGGATTTGTGGAATCTATTCCTATACCAACTCTTGTATACCTTCAGCCTCAACTTAATTAAATTATATCTCTCTCCCACTATCACTTTCAAATATGTACTCCCTCTCAAGGAATATGGAATGTATTACCACTATTAACTTTTTTTATAATGGATATAATAGGTAATATCCCCTTGTTTCCTTAGGGTATCCTATAAAGGAACACTTTGTGCCTTGGGGTGTAAGTTTGTTACCTAAAGAGGTCTTAAAAAAATTCTTCACTACCTGACACGTGTAAATTCAACAACATGGTTTTTCTTACAATCCAAAATTCATATGAAATACCATTTATCAATTTAGTTAGTACTTTCTTTAGTATGTGTGAATTTTTTTGTAATGAATATCCCTAAAAGTGTAATGGAAGACTTGCATGAATCATCATTGATCTCACTATATCCAAAAAGATTTGGTTCATCCTTTTTCTTACAGAGTTCCACTATGGAATATAAGGATTAATGAGTTGGGATAGGATCTGAAACTCCCATAAGTAATCAATGAAGTCTTAATTAAGATATTATCCACCACGGACTGAGAATAGTTTCTTAATCTTGTTACCAAGCTATTTCTCAACTTCATTCTTGTATTCCATTAATTTATAAAAATAATCCAACTTATACCTCATTAAGTAGACATATCCATATCTACTAAAATCATCATTAAAAGTTATGAAGTATGAGAACCCATCCCTTGATTCAATAGGAAATGGTCTACACACATCAGTATGAACTAATTCAAGAATATATTTAGCCCTTTTACTTTTCTAACTAAATGGGGTTTTGGTCATTTTTCCTTGTAAACATGCATGACATACACCAAGTGGTTTTAGTTCAAAAGAATATCAATACCCATATTGATGTAATTTAGTCAATCATTTTTCATTTAAATGAAATATCTGATAGTTCAAAATTTTTGTGTGGTATGAGTCATGTGACATAACTTCATTATCGATTTCCATTACTTGGTTCGTGTAATCCAACACATAAATATCATTATTTAAATGTGTATTACCATAAAAACTACTATCTTTATAAAAGAATAAACATTTATTCCCAAATTTAAAAATAAATCCATCCATATCAAGTCTGGATATATAAATAATGTTTTTGGTAACAAATGGAACATAATAACATCCTTTAAAAACCAATATCATTTAGGTCGGCAATGTGGGGTGGTATCCCCCGATAGCTACAACGGTAAGTTTAGCTATGTTGGATTCATGTAGATCTACATTACCTTAATAAATATTTATGAATCTACTTGGTTTCTATATTTGAATACATATGTGAGTACCACAAGTTTTATCTAATACCTAATTTTTATAAATAGATAAATTACACTTGATAAAAAATGTGCATGAAGCTTCACCTTGCTTCTTTGGATGGGTGCAGTTTTTCTTCCAGTGACCCTTCTTAACACATGAGAAATAGATAGCATATTATTCCCTTGATTTACCCTTGATCTTATTATTCTTTTAAGGTCATGAAGAAGCTTTGGGCTTAATTATATTTTATTTCCCTTTCTGTTTGTTCACTATAAGGGTGGAAGGATTTTCATGCTTTGTATCTTTATCTACTTGGTGAAGAAGAGTAAGAATATCTAAAATATACTTCTCAATGTAATTTATATTAAAATTCACAACATATCTATAAAATCTATGATGGATTGATTCCATAATATAGTTGGTTCCTAGTTCTTCGATGAGTTTAAACCCTAGAACCTCTAGGTGATCAATGTAGCTAACTAGCTTAACTACGTGTGGCTTAATCAGGGAACCCTCTCCAAGTTTACTCTGAAAGAGTGCCTTGGAAATCTCAAACCATTACTATATAGATCTCTCTTAGTAAAGAACATGGAGGTGCTCAAAAAATCCATACACATCCATTTTTTTGTAAGACTTAATGAGTTTACTAGACATAATTGAAAGCATTAAACATTGAACGTTGATTGTGTTGTTCAAATGTTTTTCAAAAAAAATGAACTCTTCATCACTAACCTCCTTAGTAGATGGATCGGGAATTGAGGATTCTAGCACATAATATTTTTTTCATGGGAACATGAGCCTCAGCCCGGTTGGTGAGGACTCGGTAAGTGCATCCAAGAGTCTCGAGATCAAATTCGGGTGGAGACATATTTTCCAGTACTGTAGCAGTACTGTAGTAGGAACTGTTTGATACTATAGCAGCCAGAACTATTCATCCATATAGTCCTTTGGGCCACCGGTTTGGTCCATGGGTCCTGTAAAGATTTTATTCTACCCTAGGCCTTCAGGATAGTTGTCTATCAAGGCCTTCAGGACACCTCAAGGCCTTTGGGCCACCCCAAGGCCTTCGGGCCACATGAATTTACAGATGTACCAATAAGACTACAAGGGAAAAGGCTTCAGATGAGGATTCATAGTAGACGTATTCACCATATCAGAGCTAACTGGAATTAGAAGAATGAGAGGGTATGGCTTTCCCATCGGTATCGGGCATGTGCAGCTCTGCACAGGATAGCTATCCGACCAACCTTGTAAAGGTGGAGCGCTAATATCATGACATGTGTTGTGGAGGAATAGTTCTAAGTTATCTTATCTGGGTGATTTCCTCTAATTCCTACGGGTCATTTGATTTTCTCTAAGACTTTGGGCCTTATAAGGGTTCCACCTCACCCCTTGAAAGGTGGATTATCAAAAATAAAAAAAAATGAAGGCCTTCAGACCAAAAAAAATCTTTTCCTGGCATTGCACAACCCAAAGGGGTCTAAACTGCTCCTGGAAGTTACTGCTAGTTAGGAGGGTGAATTTATCTGATATTTATCGTAGGTATAGTGTGGATGATGAATTTTACATTTTATTATACAATTAAAAAATAAGATTATAAGTGATTATCTTAATTGAAAATTATGTGAGAAATAATAAATTGATTTATTTTATTAAATCTTACACTATTTTATCAATTCCCAATATCCCTCACCATTGAACTCGGAATATCTAGTTGTTAGGATATTATAGTAATATCCATACTATCCTTTGCATAACCCCAACAAGGGTTGTTCAAGCTACTTGAAGGTATTTAGGTAAGTAGGTCTTTTTTAACTATGGGCTTGCAGTTCCTTGATCCGTTTAGTGGATTCCCCAATCCTAAAATCTTGAATCGAATTTCCTCTACACTTGCCTCCAAATTACACCAAGTATAGAAAGGGATGATCCTCTTTATATAAAATGGTTAATTCTACCCAAAACCTTCATAATAACTTCCCTTATAAAATAATTTCCCCAATAAGGGTTGGTAGAAAACACTTAGTTCTATTAAGTTTTATTCCTAATCAAATAATGGAAGGTCAAGTCTAACTTAATATTTAATTGAGGGGTTTTAATTTATTATTCATAAATTTTATCTTGTTTTATCCTTTTAATATCTTTTTAGTATTAAGTGGATGTTACTTGATTAATTAACCATGTTGGATAAAACATTTACATGTAATACATTTATTTAATTTTCTTCTTTCCACGTTAATTCCATTATTTATGTGATCATGGTCTTGCATCCCTAATATAAATAATTTCATAGACAGAAATAATTAATTAATTAAATGAATCATTAATGAGATTTATCTAACAGTTGATTTAATGAGAATACATTAAATCAACCTTTAACCAAGGGGAAATAACTTCTATTGTTGGTCTTGGCATGAGTTACAGTATTCCACTTGTCCACCTATGTAACACCTGGGTTGGAATCATTATGGTTCTTTCTTGAACTTCCATCACACGCTTTGGGAAAATCCATTAATTACAAATATTTATAACTCACATGTAGGTGAGGGGGATCAAATTATTAATTAAAGGGTGATTACATAAATATCCTTGGACACATAGGTCCTACATAATGATGGAAGGTGGGATGACTCATAGGCCATAAAATTTAATTTAACGATAAATAACTGAAAACTAATGTAATAAATTAAATTAAATAAATTCTAACACATACACAGGTCTTGGTCTAGCTCTTGAACGGTCATACATGCAATGTACATGAAAATTTAAATGGATAACATTCATTTATTTATCCATTCTTTATTATTAAGATGAATGTTCTTGCATTAATCAATTAATTAAATAAATAAATAATTTTCTTTCATCTTAATGACCATTTGAATCCTCTTGGATATAACCATCATAAAGAAAATAATGAAAAATAAACGGTTGAACAAATAGTTATAGATTTATTATAATAAATTAATTGATCATTTAAAATTCTTTAAAACCCTTATTAAATTTTCAAACACATAAAGTGTCAATCAAAACAATAATGTTTTAATGTTGTAGTTTTTAATTTAATGTAATTTTATTTTTCTAGTAATTGGGAGACTACATGGTGTGTACTATCCAGCTACAGTTTGTATACCTCTATTGTTGTGTATCTGGGCCACATGATTGGGGCTTTAGCATGTTTATTCAGTTGAACTACATGGTGTGTACATTCTAGGTACACGCTATGTATCTGCTTGTTGTGTTCCTGAGATACTCACCTTTGTATTAGACATGTTTCTTAGCTAATTATATAGCAAGTACAGACCAGCTACATGCCCTGTGATCCGAATGTCTCATGTCCATGAAACCTTCCAAAAGACTTAGTGTGTTGTCAATTGAGATACTACACAACGTGTTTACTCCAGCTTCACGTCGTGTATCTCTAATGTCATTTTTTCAAATAACTTAGCATGTATCTCAGATGTGGTAATTGATGAACTACATTTCGTGTACAACACATACACATCGTGTATATCATAAATTCTCCATGTTTTCAGTCTCACACCATTCGACTGTGTATAATGAACACACAAATTTCATGATTTACACTGCTAGCCTGTGTAGACTACACAGCGTGTATGCCAATACACATCGTGTAATCCAAAAACTGTGTGTCGGTTTATCTGGTCAACACATGACATACACTGCATGAAATTACTATGTGGTACTCCATGTATCCCTCATCACATCTAGATATAGTTCATTAGAGTACATGGTTGTGCTTCTGAGTACCCGTCATGTATCACTATCATATTGATTAAAATTTAGAAGTTCCTAATGGTATCTCTGACCATTCTTCATCTATCCTTAAACCTTTAAGAAAATTAAATATAGAATGAACATGATTAATATGTCGATAACATGTTTATTCAAATCAAATTAAAGAATTAATAATAAGAAATGAAAATTCAACCATGATTGTGTATAGATCAACAATCAAAAAAATAATTATAAATTTAAACATAACCTCCCTCTGGTACCACTTGTTGGTTCCGAACATAGTGAAATCATGCAGGGGTGGGAGATGTATTAAAATTTCTCTTAGTATTCGAGTGCCCATAACCCCAATAGAGGATCTTGAACATTAAGTTTATAATTAATTTATTTAGATTGGAAGAAAGCAATTACCTCATCTTAGGTTTCTTTCTTCATTGTCAATGTTGATTATCCAAAAAGACTCTTGCATATTGTATTTGTTTCACTTGTGATGATCCAAGTATAGAATCCCTCTATCGGTGATCAATTTAGGCTACTTTGATCTCCGAGCAATGCCAAACGATCTATGGGTGCTAACGTAGGGAATCGAATGTCCTGTGTTGTTCGTTCTTGATCGTTTATTATTCAATATTTAAGAAATATCTCTAGCATTTTTCATTCTTGAGAGGGAGAGAGACTGAGAAGTTGAAATAGAATTCATTGTTCATAATAATTCTCTATTTTTCATTACCACCACAATATCCATAACAGGCTATTTATAGAGGTAGGGTTTATGTTAGAATATTTGTTTATTGGATGTAGGCCCTTAAAAATATTAAAACCATTAATAAAATCCCATGTCACATAATATTATTATTATTATTATTTTATGGTGTGTTCCAACTTGTACAATAAT
Source organism: Viscum album (assembly GCA_963277665.1). Classification (NCBI taxonomy): domain Eukaryota; kingdom Viridiplantae; phylum Streptophyta; class Magnoliopsida; order Santalales; family Viscaceae; genus Viscum; species Viscum album. The sequence continues at coordinate 1,151,947,513 of OY728148.1, forward strand.
AAATATTATTTAACCGGATTTTTAATAATAATATTTGTCATCGGACATGATCTTGATTCCTTCAAACTCCTCTTGCATTTATTAAACACCCAAATAAATATTTCATTTAAATATTTCATTCATCAATAAATATTTTCAATCGATAAAATTTGAATATAATTATTCATTGGTCTTGAGAATAATATTATTCAATTAATTAAATTCAAATAGAATTTAATCTAGATCATCAGAAACACTTAGTGTGTGACTCTATGGTATTCTTTCTTGTTGGAATTAGGTGGACTTGTATAAAGTACAAGATTAATATCTAGAAATGGGTTCAGATACACACAAGAAAGAACTTAATGTCTCAACGATGACAACCACATATGAATATTCACTATGTAATATAATCTCTCTGTCATAATATCTCACCAACCAGGTTTCATATCTATGTCACCAACCTATATTCTCGATATATCTTTCTTTGGATATCTAAAATAAACACATCGTTACACCATTGACATGGAATTTAGAGTGATGGTTATATTCCAATAAAAAAGATGGTATATCAACTTTCATAAATATAGAAGGGAAAAATACTTCCTTCACTTATCCATTAATGACATGTCAATCATGATGCACCCAATGTATCCAACTTCTGCCAACATATTGCGTGATGGTTTTGGTTAGTAAATCTAATTGTGTGAGTTGTGAAATGCATCAATGATAATCTTAAAGTCTAAGAACCATTAAAAATTCTCATAAATAGGAATATCTTATGACACCAAAACATGCGAAAATCCAATTGGCTGGTCTATTCTCAAAATCTCCTGTCTTTGAGATTATCAAGTGTGTACTTCATGAGAAGAAGGCTCATTATTTTATGAGTAATCTCACCAAAAAATCTATGTACTATGTGTCCCATCATAGTACGTAATCTAAACACATAACATTATTTAAGAATATTTTCATAGCACTTCAAAGTTATCATCATAGAAGGGAACTGTTATGACCTTATCAATATGATATATACTCTAGGAAATTATTACAATAAATTTATACAGAATAATGAAAAATATGTAATAATAAGTTTTATTAATATTCAATACATAAAATGTACATGTAATAAAAGTAAAAATAGTCGGTCCTAGAACACAAACTCCAAGATTCATAATGAGTGCATTGTTGAAATCTTAATACTTTTATAACCCATTTATTTTTAAAATTTATTTTTCAACTCTATCTTATTAAAATTTTAAATATTTAACTTCACACACTTATTTAAATGCCCATTTATAATTATAAAATATTAAAATTAATTTATAAATATAAAATAAATGAATCTCAAGTTAATTAAATGTATTTTATAATTTTCTTATCATTTTATCTCCACCTTGGGTGGTCAAGTGGAAGGGTCGCTCTCTTGGACTCTTGAGGTCGAGGGCTTCAAATATCACTCGCAGTCAAGAAGATCAAAATTACACCTTGTGTAGCTTAATCCTTTACTCTACTAGGGATTAGGGTGGGAGAATATTTTACCCAAGTCAATCGCACTGTCAATACGTGAATAGGGGATTATGTGAAAGAAGGGGACTGCTCAATTGGAAACCAATACGTGTAAATGGGGTTGATGTGTCTGTATATAAAAAAATATTATCATTTTATAATATATATCTAATTAATCAATATCAAATAGTTTAAATTGATTTACATTTAGAATTAATTTAAAAATATAATATGAATGTGAAAGGTACCCCTGAGGTATTATGGAAGAGATGGCAGTATGGTTTGACTTATAGCTTGAAGCTACCTTTGGTGAAATTGAACCAGACATTTTTTGTTATAGGGATTATCTTATAGTCCAAAAACTATTATCAATAAATTTTGAAGATGGATACCATCTCAATTAGGGCTTGGATTTTCAGGACCTCTCTTGGAAATACAGAAGTTGTATTATTCCAAAGGACTTATCTCACTTGTCATTGGATGATGATTTTGTTCCTCCTCAAATAACCACATGGCATAGAGGTCGACACCCAAAGAATAGAGTTTGTTATACCAAGAACTTAGGTTCCAGAGGGATCAGAAATATTTGATCTTTTGTTTTTATGTTGTGGGAATCTCTTGCACTACTCTAGATATTCCCTTTAACAGTGTGCAAAAAGGATTTTAACAGCACTAAAAAGGCATTGTTATCCTCATCACTGTTAAATGGGGGACCCCTTTATCAGTGCTAAAAAGCATTGATAAAGGCCTTACCTGCTGTTATGTGCTCTTTGTATAATAGAACACTGTAGTAACCTGTAACCTATACACAAAATATATAATTTAATTGAAATAAATTTTACATCACAAATACAAAAAAAAACACTACTATATACATTTCAAATAATGTTTTTTATAATTACATTTTCAATTATTATCCACAAACATTTAAAAAATAATGTTTTATCATTTTCGCACCCATGATACCCTCTAAAAAAATTATTCCCATGGTATCAATTGTCGAACAAATCACCTAAACCTGAGTAAAATAATCCACTTATATAATAAAAAAATATTATGTTAATAATATTATAAATAAATAAATTAAATATTAATATGAAATAATACATTAATAAAATGTAAAATTCAAATAAAAAACACACTTAGAGTTATACCAATCACACCGTGCATTGTATTAAGGTGAGGTTGATTCCAAAATGTCACAAATGAGTTACGGATCATTATCCTAAACTATCAAAACAATATAAATTTTGTTTCACAGTTTTGAATATGTCAATTGTTCATTTTGATGAAATTAATGTCAATTTTAAATAAATACACACTTGGAGTTATAACAGTCAAAATATGTATGGTATTGAGGTGTGTCTGATTCCTACACATCACAAATTACTTATGGATCATTTTTCTAAAGTATCAAAACAATTTGAATGTGTTTTTTTAGTTTTTAGTATGTCACTTGTGTTTTTTACTAAAATGTCATTTCAAACTGGAAACACGTACTTTGAGTCATACCAATTACATAATGTGTCATTTTGGAGTGAGAATACTTACTACATGTTACAAATGACTTATGAATCTCTTTCTTAAATTATCAAGACAATCGGAGTGCATTTGTTTGGATTTCAGTGAGTGATGCATGTTTTGAACTAAAATGTCAATTTTAAACTAATAACGAACACTTTGAGTCACATTGGTCACATAGTGCATCATATTGTGGTACAGTTTATTCCTATACCTCACAAATGACTCATGGAACATTTTCCTAAAGTATCAAAACAATCTAAATGTATTTTATCATTTTTCAGTATGTCACTTGTTCTTTTTTCTAAATTAATGTCAAATTAAAATAAAAGGCACACCAAAAGTCATATCGGTCACATGGGTCATCATATTGAGTTTAAGTTGATTCCTACACATAAAAAATAACTCATGGATAATTTTTCTAATGTACCAAAACAATCTGAAATCATTTTCTCAGTTTTCATTTTCTCACTTGTTCTTTTAATAAAATTAATATCAATTTTAAATAAAAAGACACACCTGAAATCATAACGGTCACACCATGTGTCAGACTTAGGTGATTTTGATTCATACATGTCATAAATTACTCATGAATCATTTGAAAATATTATCAAAATAATCCAAATGTGTTTTCTTGGTTTCCAGTATGTCACATGTTCTTTTTACTAAAATTAATGTCAATTTAAATTAAAAGACACACTTTGAGTCATACCGGTCACACTGTGCATCAGACTAAGGTGAGGGTGATTCCTACCTATCAAAATTGACTTACGTATTTTTTTATTAAAGTATAAAAACAATAAAAATGTGTTTTATTGGTTTTTAGTATATAACTTTTTCTTTTTACTAAAATTAATGTCAATTTTAGATAAAAAGACACACTTATAATTATAATGGTCACACCATTCTTCAAATTGAGGTGGGGTTGATTAATAAACATTAGAAATAGAATATAAATTGTTTTCCTAAGTTATCAAAACAATATTAATGCATTTTCTTAGTTTTCAGTATGTCACTTATTCTTTTTACTAAAATTAATGTCAATTTTAAATAAATAAACACACTTGTAATTATACCAGTCACCATCCATAATATTGATGTGAGTATGATTAATACACATTAAAAATGACTTATGGACCATTTTTATGAATTATCAAAATAATACGAATGTATTTTCTCAATTTTCAGTATGTCACTTGTGTTTTTTATTAAAATGTCATTTGAAACTATAAACATGCACTTTAAGTAATACGAGTCACATCATGTGTCGATTTGACATGAGACTACTTACTACACATAAAAAATGACTTATGAATCATTTTACTAAATTATCAATATAATCTGAGAATATTTTATTAGTTTTCATTGAGTGACACTTTTTGAACTAAAATGTCAATTTTAAACTGATAATAGACACTTTGAGTCATACTGGGAACATCGTGTATCAAATTGTGGTAAGGATTATTAATACATGTAAAAATGACTTATGAATAATTTTCCTAAAGTATTAAAGTAATCTAAATGTGTTTTCTAAATTTTGAGTATGTCGGTTTTCTTTTTTACTAAAATTAATGTCAATTTTAAATAAAAAGATGCACTTGGAGTCATACCAGTCACACCATTCATCGAAGTGAGGTGACACTGATTACTAAACATCCCAAATTACTTACGGATATTTTTTCTAAATTATAAAAACAATATTAATGCCTTTTATTGGTTTTGATTGTGTTACTTATCTTGTTTACTAAAATGTCATTTTAAACTGAAAACATGCACTTTGAGTCATACCAGTCACATTGTGTGTCAGTTTGACATGAGACTGATTCCTACATGTCAAAAATGGATTATGAATCATTTTTATAAATTATCAATACAATTTGAGTTTGTTTTCTCAGTTTTTATTAAGTGAAACTTTTTGAACTAAAATTTCAATTTTAAACTGATAACGGGCACTTTGAGTCATACCAGGCACATCATTTATCATATTGAGATGAGGCTGATTCATGAACATAAAAAAATAAAGTATGGATTTTTTTCCTAAAGTATCAAAACAATACGAATGTTTTTTCTTGGTTTTGAGTATATCAGTTGTCATTTTTACTAAAATTAATGACAATTTTAAATAAAAATACACACTTTGAGTCATACCGGCCACACCATTTGTTGGATTAAGGTGAAACCGATTCCTACATATCTATAATAAATTATGGATCACTTTTATAAATTATCAAAACAATCCTAACGTTTTTTCTCATTTTTTCAGTACATCACTTGTCTTTTTTACTAAAATGTCATTTTCAACTGCAAACACACACTTTGAGTCATATCGGTCACATAGTGTGTCGGTTTTATGTGAGACTAATTCCAAAATTTCAAAAATGACTTATTAATCATTTTCCTAAATTACCAAGACAATATTATTGTGTTTTATTTGTTTTAAGTGAGTGACACTTTTTGAACTAAAATGTCAATTTTAAACTGATAACGGACACTTTGAGTCATATCGGGCACATTTTGTATCATATTAAGGTGATGTTGATTCCTACACATCAAAAATGACTTATATATTGTTTTCTTAAAGTATAAAAAATATGAATACGTTTTCTCAGTTTTGAGTATGTGAGTTGTCTTTTTTACTAAAATTAATATCAATTTTAAATAAAAAGATGCATGTGGAGTCATATCGGTTGCATTGTGCATCATATTGAGGTTAGAATGATTATTATATATACTAAATGACTTATGGATAATTTTACTAAAGTATCAAAACAATAAAAATGAGTTTGTTTGGTTTTGAGTATGTCATTTTTCTTTTTTACTAAAATTAATGTAAATTTTAAATAAAAAGACCCACCTAGAGTCATACCGGTCACATCATGTGTCATATTGAGGTTTAACTTATTCATACACATCCCAGATGATATCTATATTGTTGTCTTCAAGTATCAAAATAATCAAAAATACCAATGTTACCATGATTTTCATTGCCTTTCTTTGTCTAACTGTCAACATTGCATATCGAGTTGATGTTCTTCACTGAAAAACCTTCCTCTACTCTTCTAGTTTTTAACAATGAGAATTTTTTTTCAGCTAATAATATTGACTAAATATGTATTTTTGGAATATTTAAAAATAAAAGAAATGGAAAGCGTGGTAACATTGGCAGAAAGGAACATGTTATCTCTTTTGTGGCTTATTGCAGATAGTTGAAAGAAAAATATGACTTCCCAAAATAACTATGAAAAAACTAATTAAGTATTAGATAAAAAATGATAAATAAAATAACTTAAAAATGTTAGATAAAATTATTACAAAATTAATTAAATAATTAGTAGGAATTCACCCTTTCATGATGGTTGTATACATTCTTGACCCATTTCTTTGTTGTCCTTATCTCAGTTGTTGTCTTGAAGTCCAATCTCTCACGAGTATGAGTAGCTTCGAACAAACCACCCCAACTTGAAAAAAGGAATCCACCTGTATAATTAAACAATTATTATGTGATTAATACTAAAAATAAATAAATTAAACATAAATATGAAATAATCTATTACTTCTATGGAAGTCACAACTTCATGTTATTTGTGTACATTCTGCCATCAGGTATGATGCCCATTCATTTTTAATAAAATATATATCATCTTGTAAATATGAGTATTTTCGATAGTCATGATTATACTGAAAAAATATAAATACACAAAGGATTAATAAATACCTAAAATGAAATAGTAATTATCTTTGAAAATTCCTCTTTGGGGATGCTAGTTTGTTGATGGAATATGATCTCTCTCATAAATTTACAAACATAATAACCACAATCTTTTCCATTTGTTTATTTCAGACACTGTAGAAACATTGATAAAAATAAGTAATTTTTTTATATGTGTTTTTATGGTGAAATGTTATTATATATAACTTGATACTTGTCCGCTTGTAGAACTTTTCAGGCTCCTTGTGCTTAATGTTTGTCCCCAGGCCATGAATTTCATGATATTTAAACACTACCCTATCAAAAAAGGATTCTCATTAAAACATAATTTAAATTATATAACTTGAATTTTAGTTCTAAAACATTTTATGTATTTTATTAAAAATTGAAAAATGCCATCATGTGTGGTTGGTTTTTTGAGTATCTATGCAGTGAATCCAGGAAATAAATCTTTAGAGTATCCAAATTTACCGCAATGAGAATTCAATGTTTCCTAAAAACATAAAAAGGAATAAGTAATGAAAGAAATTAAAATATATTTTATATGATTAAATTGTATATTTTTACCTCTACATCATTGGTATTAAGAAGATTCTATCATCTATATGTTTTCTTACAAATGATTTGGACAGTTTTGTCACTATTTCATTTATTTTTATTGAATCTATTTCAGGTTGTTTTGTATAAGCTACGTAAGGACTAATGAGTTAAAATATATGCTCATGGGGTAATATCTTCAATTAGTATTGATATATATTCCTGTAAAAAATATGAAATGTATTTAGTCATAATTAACATAGTATATCAGCTTTTGGAAAAGAAAATCATAAAAACATACCTCATGTATACATTTACAACTGAGCCTCCTATCCATTCATAGTTGAGGATTTCATTTACATTATCAAGATAAATTTAGTCTGTAATGTCATCTTCATACATTTTTTCTTCAAAATCAACTATGTGATTACTACCATTTTGTAACTTTGTATCTACATGAACCTGTAATGTTAGTAAATGTGAATATTGAACGGATAGTGTAAAGGTGTTTTCAGAAGATATTTTTGATTGGTTGGTTGATCCTTTAGATAGTTTTGAGTCAAACTTTTGTTTCCCCTTCTTTTATTTATCCATATGTAATAACATTCATCGGTTTAGACCTTTTTCATTAATTTTTAAAGGTTTAGCATGAAAAATAAATTGGAAATGAATACCTCCTTGTAAACATGTTTTTTACAATATTTAACAGTCATGCTATGAATGTTCCAACAGCTTGGTCGACCATATTAATATCTGCAACATCAAGTGGAATAGGTAGCTTGGTTCTCAGATCATGATCTATAGTAATCAAAACTCTCACATGACCTATTGGAAGTGTTCTGTTGTGTAGACTGTCATCTTGGATATTGAACATGGTAGCCCTCGTAACAAGGCGATAGGTTGGTGTTGATAGATATAAATCACAGTCATTTTAACCCTATATAATATCAGTATAGGAAAGGTATCAATGTCTTTCTGATTCACATTTCATATAAAAAATTATTAGAATATTGATTATCTCAACTAAGATATCACTTTGAGGGGAATGAATCACCTCAAAGCTGGTGGGGTTGTGGCGGGATCTTCATGCAATGGTTGTTCTTGAGTTGTTTCTTCTCTTTTCTACCCCCCCCCCCCATAATAGTTTCTAGAAACCCAGTCTACCAATGAAATGTTTCTTTAAGGGAAGCTAATCTTGCTTCCATCTCTTTAATTTCTTTATCTTTATTCTCATGTTGTTGTTTTTTTGTCAAAATATTATTGGGGTGTCACCCCAAAACCCACACCTCTAACGTGGTCATACTGTTCTAGTCACTTCAAGGCCACAAATAGTAGGTATTCATCTGGTAAAGGTGTTGATGATTCATGCGAATAGGTTGGATATAAAATATAGTAAAATAAGTAATCATTATTATGTAATAACGATTTAAAGAAAAACAAATTTTTATTATGCCATACTTACACATGTTTCCCACAATTTTTGTGTGTTTTTAACTATTAGTATCTCATATTTATTTACATGTGCCTCCTTACATAGCACATAAAATGGGATGGAAGTGGCTTTAGATTTGGATTCATCAATTTTCATATAAATAGAGGAATATAATTATGTTGTTGTTTCATGTCATATAAAAGTATTACGGTAGATTTAAAATATGTGCCAATTTTTTTTCAAGTGAAGCATACCCCATCCTTGCTTTATGGTAGGGGTACATTGGTTTTGTTTCCCATTCCTTATTTTCAGCACTCAGTTTACTTAAATAAAAAATTCTCAATCAAAGTGATGAATACACATATTGTCAAATAATGTATTATCGGCCACAATGTAACTAAAAATATATCTCTGCACGACACCCAGTAAATGCATCCCACGCTTCTTGGCTTATCAAGTGTGCATACATAAGTTGTGGGTGTGGGTTTATTTTCCCTTTAGCATCTTTAATGTGAAATATCATTATAATTGTGTGAAATACTCTATGAATCCTTCCATCAAGTATTAATTCATATTTATTGTGGGAGTCATCTACAATAAATACACTCTATAAGGGATGATGAAGAGTAAGTCAATGTTTCATTATTTTATTTTTTAGTAAAATAAAGAAAAGATATCATAATGTTATTATAATCTCTTCTCAAATCAGTGACTTGAGTGTTGGAACAATATGGTTCCAGTAATCTACATCAATCAGCATGCGTTTTCAAGTGATGAGCCTAATGTAACTACTGAACATGGCCTTATTGGGGTTAATATGTTGGTCGTTCACATTCCATCTGACCTCTTCCTTTCCCAAATGGCCCAAAGGCATTCATTTTTATTGATATTTTGATAACACCCCTTTCAAGGGATGAGAGGGAACCCTTACAAGGTCCATAGGATTAGAAATTGCATGGACCGTCGGTTTAAGAGATAACATGACCCGAAGGTCTTAGGGAATTCAACCTGACTATAACTACAAGGAACTACCCCTCTCCAGTATCCACATTATGATGGTAGCTCTCCACCTTCACATGGAAGTCTGGATAGGCTTCATGTGTAAGCATAGGTTGTTCCCAATAGTGTATCCATACCCTCTCATTCTTCCAAATCTATTTGGTTCTACTCTAGTGAGTTCACTTGCTCTGAATCCTCCTACGGGGCTGCTTCTTTTTTGTAGATTCTTTCTAGGGTAACTACACTGATCATGTGGCCCGAAGGCCTTAAGGTGGCCCAAAAGACTTAAAGAGAGCCTGAAATCCTTATTGACCTGAAGGTCTAGGTGGCCCAAAGGCCTTAAGGACTCCAAGCCCAAACCGGTGTCCCAATGTGAATAGTTATGGCTACTACAGTACTGAACAGTACCTGCTACATTGCCTGCTACAATACCCACACAGTACTGCTATAGTACTGCTATAGTACCCTGGAAATATACCTTCACCTGGTTTCAAACCTGGGTCTCATGGATTCACTTAAGGAGTCCTCACCAACTGGGATGAGGCTCATGTGCATTCCATCTGACCTCATATTTGATGCCTTTACTTTCCGAATTAATAATTTTGCTAACACCATCACACTAAGGTGCTCCAGTTTTTCCTGTATCATTGGTTCTTCATCACCTACCATTTACTCATATTCAACATCATCAATATGTTCTTTCTATGGATTGGTAGCATCAGCATGTGCAGAAGTTTGTTGTTCCTCTGCAATGGGAGAAATAGAAAGTTGAGAAACTTGTTGTTCCACTGCACTGGGAGAAACAGTAGGTTGAGAAACTTTTTGTTCCTCTGCACTGGGAGCAGCAGCAGGTTGAGAAACCTATTGTTCATCTGGATTGAGAGAATCATCATGTGCAGAATTCAGTATCTATAGAAGTGGTTTAACATTTAATCTAGATTACATAAATGCAGTATTGAACAAATAATAACATGAGGTAACACGGTGTATATTACAAAATATATATAACCTGATTATTGAACTCTCTTTTTTTAAAGGTTGAAGAGATTTGAAACCTCTATCGAGTATCCAAATACCTTCATTATGGTCTACTCTAACATACAAAACCCCATCTACATTGGGCCCACTACAAAATGATTATGACGTCCCAATGAAAGGTTCATACTCAGTTAAATTTTTATCTGACCCTTCAGTGGTTTTGATCGATAACAAAAAAAATGACCACCTTCAGTTTGTAGGATCTGAAACATAAAATATTTGTACTACCTGTTATGCCATTATAAAGGGTTCTTCTTTGTAACCTTACTAAAATCCACTTTCATGGATCCCAATTCATCTATTTTAATCAAAATCATATTATAAGCGCACTTGAATTGAAATGTTCACATAAATTATATTTGATTATTCCAAAGTATGAAATATTCACATAAATTATATTTATGTCCTTAGTACTAGAAACATGCATCTCTTCAACCACAAGTGTAACTCCACTATTTTTCATGGTACTTCCTTCATCATGTTCATTTGTATAGAATGTATAACCATTAATTATATAACCATTTTACGATAGTACATTCACGCTTGGTCCTCTGGCTAGCCATCAAAGTCGTTCTGAAATTGAATCCATATTTTCATCTAACTTCTTAAAAATATGGTATTGAAACCATCCTATAAATTTTTGATTATGTGAATTTCATATCTATCTTTCATCCCATGATGGATTAAAATGACTAAGAATTTCTTTGTGGGTTTCAACATATGGTAAAACCTCTAAAATGTTATGAAAAACTTAATGGTGGGTGTACTCCTGATTTGTAATATTGATTATGACAACATCTCTTCCAGAAATTCCTTCACCCACAAGCCGCCCAGTGTGATGAGATTTTGATAAAACAATGCTTTCCACGCTAGATAGGTAGTTAGTAAAAAATCAATAGCTTCCTCAATAATATATCTCTCTGTGATACAACCCTATGGACAAATTCAATTTTTGACATACCCTTTCAAAGTATTCATATACCGTTCAATGGGATACATCCATCTATAGTGTATAAGAACACATAGTAAAATATATATCACTAAGTGAACCATCATATTAAATAATGTTGGTGTGAAGAACATTTTCAATTTACATAATATGATGGAAATTTCTTTTTCCATAGTCATAAATTTCACCAGGTCTATAACTTTTCTGCATATAGTTTTAAAAAAGAAACAGAGCTTGGTTAATGTATGAAGAAAATTATTAGGTAAAATGCAATGTAAAGCTATGGGAATTAGATCTTTCATCAAAACATGGGAGTCATGGGATTTCAAACCCTTTAACTTTAAATCAGTCATTAACATGATGTTATTAATATTAAATGAACACCCCTATGGAACATTTATGTCATTCAATAAGTTGAAAAACTGATATCTCTCCTTCCTATAAAGAGTGTAAGCAACTGGAGAAAGAAAATTTTATTTTTTACCCTTCACTGACACCAACTCTTCTTGTATTCCCGTTTCAACCATGTCCAAACTAACCTTAATTCCATCCTTTTTTTTCAAGTGCATTTAGTAATGTTCCAATTACACTATCACATACATTTTTTTCAACATACATAACATCAAGAAAATTTCTGACGTATAGACAATTCCAGTATGGTAATTGAAAAAAAAATGATCTCTTTTTTCAACTAATTTTCATAAGGTTTTTTGAAAACATTTTACCTATTTTACTTTCTCAAGTAGTTGATCAGCTATTAGTGTATATAGTGTTGTACATTCTTCTGAACTTCCATAAAACAATGTTGTCCAAGATCAGTACTTATGTCGTTGGGCCTACGGGTCTCAAGGGCCTTCGGGCCATCAAAGGCCTTCGAGACACAGGGGCTTTGGGCCATTGAAGACCATGAACTAAGCCCAGTTCACATAGATCAGGCCCTAGAAGAGGATCAGAGAAACAGTAGCAGTCACCAGAAGCATTGCTAACCGGGTTGGAAGAATGAGAGGGTATGGAAACCACCATCGGAACCAGGCACCGTGTAGCTTTGTACAGGGAAATGCTAACCGATCAGAAATGCAAGGTGGGGAGATAAAGGCAATCAATGATGCAAAAGCTGGGGAGGGTCGGTTCTAGTGGGCTGGGCCTACGGGTCATGTACTGGGCATGGTATGCCTCTGGGCCTTTGGGTCATGTATTACGGGTCATGTCGGGCCTTGTGTCTTGGGCCTACGGGTCATGTACGGGTTCCCCTTCAACCCTTAAAAGGGGGGTTATCTATAATAAAATAAAAATGAAGTCCTTCGGGCTATTCGGTCTAGAAACAGTCTTCGATGAATGTTTCAACCTAATTGAATGTGTACCTTGTTCGCAAATGGGACACCCTAGAGTTCCTTTAATGTTATATCCTAAAAAAATTCATAAGAAAGAAATTCATTTATTGTTCTTTACAACATGGATCTCAATGTGAAATCTTCATTTCTATAATCATCATACAATGTAACACCTAAATCCCACAATAATTTGAAATCTTTGATCAATGGAGCCAAATAAACAACAATATTATTGCCTGGTTGTTTTGGTCATGATATAAGCATAGATAACATGATGTATTTTCATTTCATTCATAACCACGATGGCAAGTTATAATTTACCAACATAATTAGCCATGTATTGTGAGTACTACTTTGAAAATCAAAAGGATTCACTCCATTTTAAGATAACATAAGATGAAGTTTTCTCAGCTCATTTCCAAATTCAGGATTCCCATGATCAATTCTCTTCCATTGAGGATATTTTTTTGGGTGACGAAGTTTCCCAGGTTTATTTCTTTTATATGTGTTCCACGTAAATTTCCTTACAGTCTCCTCACTTCCATTTAGGTGCTTAAACCTTGGAATTATTGGAAAGTACCGTGAAACTTTTATATGACCTGATTCATCTTTCTTGTATTAAAACGCACCACACTTTGGGAATTATTTAAGTGATTTGTGATCCTTGAGAAATATTATACAATCATTTGGGCATCCATGTATTCTTTTAGAGATCATACCCATTAAATGTAGTATTTGTTTAGCATCGTATGTTTGGCTAGGGAGCTCATTATCTTCTGGGAGCATATCATTCAAGAGATAAAGTAGTTTAGTAAAACCTATGTCACCCCATTTATTGCCTGCTTTCAAATTATACAGCTTTATTACGGCTAAAAATGTTGTATATTTAGTGAAACTAGTATACAATGGTGTCTTTTCACAAATCTTTCACTTCTCAAACAATTTTGGACAATCATGAAGTTCATATTCAACTGTCATTGTCATTTACTCAATATGATCTCCATCATTATTCACACTTGTAATCTCATCCTCGATATGGTCTTCTTCATTGTCCACACTTGTAATCATATCAAATGATCCATAAAATGCATTGTTATACTAGTCACTAGCTACATTCGTGTTTTCCCCATGTATATTCCAACATTTATAACTTCGATCAATTCCATGACAGATCAAGTGTTCTTCTAACTCCTTTGGACTAATTATTCTTGAATAACAATAGGGTAAACACATACAAAGGATTTTAGAAGGGTCATATGCATGATATTTTGCAAACTTGATGAACTCTTTCACCCATTCTTCATACCATTTTGTCATACAACTGGAATCCATCCATTCTCTATTCATAACCATCTTATTTGATTCGATAATATTAATATTTGACAAAATAAACACATAAAATATATTCAATTGAATATGGATCTCATGAATTTCTTTAAAGAAAATGGAAATATTGAAAAATGGTTTATCATCCCACATGATCAAAAACAAAAACTTATTGAAGGAAATTTATAAATATAATGGAGTATATTTCACTTTTAAAAACTATTTTTTCACTTCATATTTTTAATGATCAAAACCCTTTTATATGAGTATAAATAAAGTATAAAATCACATTTACATTCTAAAAAACCGATGAAATACGGCTATTGAATGTAATAATGGAAATATAAAAAAATCAAAGCTATATTATTTGAAAACCCTTTTCATAATAGAAAATATGGTTATTGAATATAATAATAGTTTCACAAATAAAAAAATAAATTATTATATTTTTTAAAATATTTTCAACACTGAAATTGAATTTATGAAAGTATAAAAGTATTAAACTATTGATAAATTGAAAACATTTTACAGGTATAAAAGTATAAATTAAACATGTATATATATTTATATTAGTATATAAAATTATAGATGTATATAGAAGTATAAAATTATATATAATTTATAAAATAATATATATTTTATAGAAATATACATAAATTATAAATGTATATAAATTTATAAAACAATATAAAAGTACATATATGTTATAAAAGTATACATAATTTATAGAAGTATATAGTTTTAAAAATTTATAAAAGTATAAAATTATAATATATAAAAGTAAAATTTATGAAAGTATAAAATTATAAAATTATTGTATTTTAGTCCATTTATGAAACAATCGATCTTGATTTTATGGTTAATAGAAAAACTCTAGGTTTACCTTGCGAATCTCATGAGGTTTCATTTATAGATGCCAATTGGTTCAAGATGCATTTTTAAAAAAAAATATCTCTATTTTGTTGTGAGTACTTCGGGGAAAACATTTGCGGGAAAATATTTCTTTAAAAACCTCCCATTTCAAACTATAAAGTTCTTCATTTTCCCTTATATTCATAATTAGCACCCACTATCAATCTAATTCACCTTATAAATTCTAAATGGCTATCCATTTCTTCAAAAACTAGTTGATCAGAGGAACCCAAACGGTTAGAGGGAATTTCCACTTGAATGAATCCATGGTTTTTTTATTTTTAGCATGTTTGAGAGTTTGAAATGGTTCATATTCTTATTTATTTATTGATAATGTTGAGTAAGTATTGACCTGATAATTTTCAATCCATCTCTTTTCCCATTTGGTTTCCTATTGGGATAGTCACTGCATTGTCCATCACACTCATTATTATATTGGTTCCTCCTAGATCCATACCATAATAAAACCAACAATGTGAATAATGTGTAATAAACAATAATATCACTTTAAGATGTCTCTAGATAAGTATTCCTTCTAAAAATAATCTTGTATATGGTTCCCTATGGAAAGGGGAAACAAAAGGAGGAGTGATATCAAATTATTATCAAGGGAGGACATATAAATGGTTCATAAAGTGGTTAGATAAAAATAAAATGAGAAATTTTGAATGGAGATGTTGACATAATTTTTAATGGAGATGTTGACATAATTTTAACATAACAATCTAAATCCAATTTCATTGGAACACCTGTCCAAAAAAATTATATTTGGGAATCAAAGATTGAACTTCAAAAATGTTAGGCCCTTAGTTGTTGTCATAGTCAAAAAAATGAAGACCGTATATATACAAGAAATGTTTAAAACTACAATAATTAAGCATATGGAACATCTAGGTGTTTTCATGGCCCTTAAAATTCTAATATAGTATTTTTAGGCCTCTTAGTGTAGTTAGTCTACACCAATATTTACTATAGTAATATCAGAATGCAATAGTTCCACAAATGATTTCACCCATTTTTTAGTTGAAATATTTTCATCAAAAAAACCTTTATCGAAATGCATCTTTCATTTGGAACTATTTTAGATATCCCTCTATTATATTCTTGACTAATTATTCTACAGGTAATTGAATGTGAATTTTTATTTGTAACAGATTTAGTGCTCATGTTATCTTTTAAGTGAGGAAATTCCTTTACTATTTTCTTAAAAATATCACTTATGTCAATTTTCACACCTAGCCTAAATATTCCATTATGATTATAAAATAACCAAGTTAAACCATTATCTCCTCTACTTCATTAGTTTTCCTTGAATGTGTAGTGTTTTCAAATATTCTGTATAGAAGTAATAAACTCCTAAAACATTACAGGCGACCCTAGACTAAACACATCAAGAATATTATAATTACTAGTGTATTTTGTTGCATACATTTCTTAAAAATTCTTTAAATTTTCTGATTTCTTATATTTTGAAACAACAGAAAACCTTAGATCCTTTGACTAGAACCAAGGTCCATATTACAATATGATTCTCCTGCCCATATTAGCCAACTTAACCCCACTTATTTTCACTAAATTGATGAAACAACCCTAAAAATAATAGAAAGCTGGTAGGAACCCATATTCAAATGAGATCCATTAATTATTGTCTCTTCTTTTATACATTACACCATGGGAAATAATTTAGAATAAATTTAGAACATCTATTATAGTTGTTTATTTATTCATCTTCCAATGATTTAGGACTAATCTGCATGCCCCTTTATTCTTCTTGTTTAATACAAATGCCAATGCCTTAAATGACACACCAATTCCTAAAACTCACATATACCATGATAGTATTGGGCTTCTATGACAGTACTTGATGGTTTATATAAAACTTTTTATAGAAGGTTTCAGTTGGGCTCTTTAGGTTTAAATTAATAATTATTTTTCCAAACCTCTCTTTGAAATCAATTTTCAATCCAATGTCATTTTAAAACATCCTTTTTTGGTTCCAAATGGGCCCTCAAGAAACATTTTAGAAATCTATTTTTGAAGATTTCTTTGGAGAACATTTTGAAAATCAATATCATTTTGAAATCACTTTAAAATCAGGAAAAACCAAACTTTAAAATAAAATTCCAACTGCATAGAAAATTTAAGAATCAAACATCATAAAACACACTTGGAAAATCGTAAACATAGACTTTACATGCATAACCAATGAATTTATTAATAAACTCATCAAAACCCCTAAAAAATTAAAATCACAATCAATAATGATCCCAAATGTTCAAATCAATTCACATAAAACAGTTGCAAATTTAAAAATATTAATTCCATAATTCCTTATGAAATCCATCTCAACCATTTTATCAATTTATTTTTCTAAAGTTGGTTCTTTGGGGTTGAAATTCATAAGAACCCCTATCTAAAATTGAATAATAAAATCTTAATCCATAATTTTCCATATACAAGTCCACTAAAATATATTAGACATGACACTTTTTAAGTTAAACCATTTTAGAAACATCAAGCATAATAGGGTGTTCCAATAAAAGAAAATGGAGTGGAAACACCTACTTTAATCTGTTGAAATTGAAAGTTGAGGTTTTAATCTACCACCAAGACGATGTTAATCAATGTTGAAATCCTAAGAAACCTCATCTTTGACAAAAAAATCATAATTCCCCATTCTATCACTAACCTGTAGCAAGATTGTCTGTTACAGTAACCCAATTCTCAAATTAACTAAACTCGACTTGTATACCAGCTACAACAACTCTCATCTTTGAGACTATATTATTATATCATTTTTTTTATAAACATACATAATAACACAAGTCCAAAAATTGATAGGTTTACTATTTTAGGAAAATTAATATCATGCAACATTAGTAATGCAAAATAGGCCCATGACACATAGCGTTCTGGTTATAGGCAGATAAGGGGTGGTGCGAGCCTAAAAATTTTAACTGATTTAAACATGGGTTAATGTGGGTCGAACCCATATGGGTTTGGACCAGTAGTTTGGAGGATGACTTTTAGTGAGGGTGTTGCATTCGGGTTCTCTGTAAAAACGTGGTCAAGAGGTTTCTTTGATGCATTGGGGATTGCATGAAGACAATCTTAAGAAAAAATATAATACCTTAGAGCGGTGATGATTTGTTGATGAAGAGCGGTGAGAGTTCGGTTGGGAGCGACGATGACAAAGAGAGACGACGATGGTGATGACGGCAGCGACGATGGGGGCAAGGAGCGATGGCAGGGAGAGCGGTAGTGGCGACACTATGATTCCTTGAAACCTTGAAGACGCGGTGAGGGCGAATCTGTGGGTCCAATTTATAAAAACCCCGAAAGGCTTTAATCAACGCTTTTCAATAATCACTGATAAAGGTCAGTTCTATCGACGCTAAAATAGAAAGCGCTCATAAAACTAACATTTATCAGTGCTAAAAAAACAATGATAAAGCACGTCTTTATCATTGTTAAAATTATAGTGCTGATAAAGACCGGTTTTATCAGCACTTTTTTAGCGTTGATAAAGGGGAATCTTTATCAGTGCTAAAAAACACTGATAATGATCTAAATAAATAACTATATTAATTATTTAAATATATTTATTATAATTTTATAAATATATTTAAATAATTATATATTTTTATATGATAATATATATTTATAAAATTATAAATATAATAAATATTTTATTATTTGAATATATTTATTATTATTTTATAAATATTTGTATATAATTATAAATATATTTATATTTTTTTTATTAATATACAAATATATTTATAAAATTATAGTAAATATATTTATTATTTAAATATATTTATTTTAATTTTATATTTATTTATATATTTATTTATTTTCAATTATAATTATAAATAAATATATTTACAACTGTTACTATATAATTATAAATATATTTTTATAATAATATCTCGTGGCCCACACTTTTTTATATTTATATAATTGTATATACTTATATCAATGTATAAATATATATAAATATATATAATTATAAATATAATAAATATTTTTATTATTTAAATATATTTATTATAATTTTATAATTATTTAAATAAATATATATATTTATTATTATTATTATTATTATTATTACAACTAAATATATTTAAAAGTAGTTATATATAATTATAAATATACTAAATATATTTATTATAATTTTATAATTATTTAAATAAATAAATATTTATTTTTCATTATAACTAAAAAATATATATATTTATTTATTTATATTTATAAATTATAATAAATATATTTATTATATTTATAATTTTATAATTATATAAAATAAATACATTCATTATAATTTTATAATTATTTAAATATAAATATATTTCTTTGTAATTATGATTATATATATTTATATATATTTATATATTTATATATTTATATATTTATATATATTTATATATTTATATATATTTATATATTTATATATATTTATATATTTATATATATTTATAAAATTATAAATATAATAAATATATTTATTATAATTTTATAATTATTTATATATATATTTATTTATTTATTTATTTATAATTATAATTATAAATAAATATATTTTTAAATATTTGCATATAATTATAAATATATTTATTTATTTATTTATTATTATATAAATATATATATATATAATTATAATAAATGTAATTATTGTAATTTTATAATTATATATATATAAGTATTATTATTATTATAAATAAACATATTTAAAATGTATTTATATATAATTAAAAATGTATAGTTACAAATATAATAAATATATTTATTATTTAAATATAATTATTATAATTTTATAGGTATTTATGACAACATAATCTGTTCATGGGTATGATATGAATGAATCATAAATGAAAAGCATAAATGGAAAGCATGAATAATAAGGGGGTCAATGTATAAATTAACACTCATGAGTCATGAAAACA
Source organism: Viscum album (assembly GCA_963277665.1). NCBI lineage: Eukaryota > Viridiplantae > Streptophyta > Magnoliopsida > Santalales > Viscaceae > Viscum > Viscum album. The sequence continues at coordinate 1,151,967,701 of OY728148.1, forward strand.
TAACATATACATGCGTCATCGTAATATAGGTAATCTTAACATTTGGAACATAACAACCCATAATGTCTACAAATAAACTTATGATCATATAGTTTTTTTTTTAAGTTTGGGGCCGAAGCCTCATTTATTATTGAATCAAAGCAAAGACCTCTTTAACTGGGTAGAGGGAGACCCATTACATAGCCCGAAGGCCCATTGGGCATTTAGCTCATTACATGGCCTGTAAGCCCATTTTTTTGGCCCAAATCCCATTTTGTGAATAGTACTGCTACAGTGTTGCACAGTACTCTGCCACCGCTATAGTGCCCTGTCGCCGCTACAGTGTCGCCGCTGCTACAGTACCTGCGCCCAATGGGTTTTGAACCCCCATTTTTCATGTAGAATTAAGGAGTGCTTACCACTAAGCCAAACCCCAACTACAAACTTATGATCATATAGTGTCAATTATACTCACGCATCAATATATGAACATAAATAACACAAATCATGTCTATAAATATCATCATTATCTCATGAGATATATATACATGCATACATACATACATACATACATATATATATATATATATATATGCAGTTGGGGGCTTGCCCAAGTAGTAAAGGCTCACCATAATCCTACATCAGACCCTGGTTTAAATTTGGATGGGAGTGAATTTCCACTGGCAGGCGGTGATACAGGCATGACGGAGGCAGGTGGTGATGTAAGCATGACATAGACATATGGTGATACAGGCATGATGTTACACTAGGCATTCAGGCTATTTTGTGGGTCATTGGGTGATGTAATGGGCTTTATTCCCACTGGGCCTTCGGGGCATGTACTGAATAAATAAGGCTTGATGGGTGCACTATCCCTTGGGGGGGCTATGGTCTGCCTTTCCAGCCTGTGTGTGTAGTGTGTGTGTGTTTAATGTAATTGTACCTCCAAGCACCTAATATATATATATATATTGACAAAAATCATTGGAAACATATATTTATTTAAATATATATTTATTTAGTTATAATTATAATTATAAATAAATATATTTAAAAAATATTTATATAGAATTATAAATATAATAAATATATTTATTATTAAAAAAATATTATAATATTATAATTGTTTGTTTTTTTGTTTTACTTATAATCTTATAAATACTTTTTTCAAAAACTTATATATATATATATGAATTATTTAAAAATATATATTAATATATCATATTTATGTCGACATTGATCTAAAGGGTCCCTTTTGGAGGGGGTTTCATCTAGATTCACCCGCATGAGACTCGAAGAAGCTATTATGATCAGGGCCTCGAATCCATCCATTAATCCATGAGTTTCCTGATCAATCCAGAAACCATAGGGTTTTGAGATGTGATTGAAAATGAAATCATTCTGTCTGACATGGATAATCTAAGCCACAACACAAAGAGAGGTGACTTTATAAGCAATGAAAGAGGAAGACGACATCAAAAGAACTGATGAGAGATCTGGCACCGCATCCAGCCTAAGCTCCATAAAAGATCCTCACGCATTCTAGACCTCCTTAGCCCATGGGAAATGTATGATAGTGAGAATAGGGGATTCCATAGAATTCGAACAAAAGAGGCATAACTGGTTATCTATAACATGGAGGAATTTGAGGAAATCCACAGTGGGAAGAATACCCGAACAAATATACCACTAGAAGTAGCGGATCTTAGGGGGAACATCCAAGTTCCAGAGACTTTTCTAGATCCCCTCCATGTCCTCAATGAGGGAATTAAGAGAAAGTATGTATCATGATTTCACAGAGTAGGATCCTGAGATATCGTTGCTCCAAAAAAGGCAGTTCTGCCCCACATCTGGCACCCAAGGAATGCTAAGAATAATCCATTTATCCCTTTCATTAAACCAAGAGTTGATTAAATCCAGACACCAGCTAGAACCATTGTCATCGAACAGGCAGTAGACAGTGGCATCCTCAGCACTAGGAAAAGTCGGGGAATTAGCCAGCATGCTATCATTATCAATCAACCAAGGGTCATTCTAAATGTTAACTTCCATTCCATCCCCAATCCTCCTACCAATTACTTTATCAAGAAGCTTTCGTTCTCACTAGATACTTCTCCATAAGAAGCTAGGTCGGGGGCCAAGAGAGGAGTTACGGAAGTTAGAGTGAGGATAATATTTTGCATAGATAATCCAAGCGTAGAGAGATAATGGTTGAGTCAGAAGGCGCTGGCCCTACTTAGCCAAAAGGGCATCATTAAACAGTCTGAGATCCGAAAAACCCATACCTCCACCCACTTTAGGAGAGCATATATACTTTCAGGAAATCTAATGAATTTTATTTCTCCCATTGAGTTTTCCCCACCAAAATTTGGCAATACAGGAGTGAATTTGGTCAACAATCGCACCAGGAATCTTGGACAATTACATGATGTATCTTGGGATAGACTGAAGAGTTTCCTTGATGATAGTTTCTTTTCCTACTTTAGAAATTCTTTTCAAAGACCAAAATAATATTTTTTTTCTCAATTTTGTCCACCATGGATGAGAAAATTTCTTTTTTAGATCGACCTATCATCGTGAGGAGCCCCAGATATTTAGTATGTTTGTCGACCATCTGAATTCCTACAATGGTACATAGCTCTATTCTTTTACTCGTAGGAACACTAGAGTTGAAGGAAATTTATGATTTGGCCTGATTAATCGTCTTTCCAGAGGCCCTCTCGTAAAGATGGATCACATTGCAGATAGTAAGGCATTCATCATGTGTGGATCTGGAGAAAATAAGGCAGTAGTTCGCTAAAATAGATAAGAGATAGGTGGACTAATCCGGTACACTTTTTCCCCATGAATCGAGTTGGAGGAAGCTTCCATAGAGATAAGGTTGGAAAACACATCAGCCACAAGGATGAAGAGAAATGGGGAGAGAGGGTCTCCTTGTCGAAGGCCATGGGTGGGGGAAAAGCCTTGTGAAATTCCACCATTAATATTGATCCTGAAAGAAATAGATGAAACATAGTGCATGATCATGTCAGTCCATTTTGAGGAAAAGCTCATTTTGGTCATAACAAACCGGAGGACATGTCATTCCACTCTATCATATGCCTTGGTCATATCAAAATTTCAGGCCATGGTCCCTCTTTTCGTAGTTGAGCATGTTTTCATTGAGTGGAACACCTCATGAGCCACAATAGAATTATCTGTTATGAGCCTTTTTTCCACAAAGACGCTTTGATTTTCAGAGATGATGGAGCGTAACCATATGCATGAAAGGTTGACTAGAATCTTTGAGAAAATTTTATAGGAATCATTGCATAAGTTTATTGTCCAGAAGTCCGATGACAAAAGGGGTTTCTTCATCTCTGGAATGAGGGTGATAATGGTCTCATTGAGAGAGAAGAGGTTGACTTTCCCTACCCAGATGTCTTTCATGAGAGCAGAAATGTTCGGACCAATAATGTGCCAATATTTATTGAAGAAGAGGGCATAGAAGACATCAGGCCTCAGGGATTTTGTGGAATGGATATGATTTGTAGCATAAAGGATATCATAATCCGAAATATCTTTGGTGAGTTGATTGTTTATTGCATCAGTGACCACCAGTTTGATACAAGATTTTGCTTCAACCGATATGGTGGACTCCCCTACAGTATAAAAATTCTTAAAAAAAGGATAAAATATAATGTATATCATCACCATTGGTAGCAATTCTACCATCGGGATACGAGAGACAATAGATAGTGTTTTTCTGGTGCCTAGCGGAAGCCTTATGATGAAAATATCGGGTGTTGGCATCCCCTTCTTTGATATGGGTTTCACGAGCACGTATAACCCAGAAACTCTCTTTGATATGAAGAGTCATATCTAATTCACCTTGGAGAAATATGATTCTGGAAATAATATCATCAGTCAGTGGTCATGAAATAAGGGCATTAATCTATCTCTCAATTGAGTCACAATGCATGTTGGGTTGATGAAATTTAGCATTTCTCCACAAGCTCAGCTTATAAGCCATCTGCTGGAGGTTGATACAAATGTTTGAATTTCCACCCTTCCATCATGATCGGAAAACCTCTTCGCAGTCATGATCATTAGCCCAAATTATTTAGAATCTAAAAGGTTTTCCATATCTTGGATTGCGATTTCTTTGAGAGAAGTCAATGACAATCGGGCAGTGGTCCAATGAATTCGGTGCCAGGTGAGAGATATGGAACATTCGAAACATGTTGGTCCACTCCGCTGAGTCCAAAAATCTATCAAGATACTCCGCAATGCATGTTCCCTCCGAGTGCCCCCGAAACCAGGTGAAGGGACTACTAGAAAAGCCAAGGTCAGATAGCTCTTCCTTAGAGATTGTATCCTGAAATCCAGCCATCATAGCAGTAGACCGCAGAACTCCCCCTCGTTTTTCATTCTGAAAAATAATCTCATTAAAGTCACCACCAAATAGGAGAGGGCCAGACACTCTTTTTCTTAGCAAGCAAAGAAGATCTCACAACTTTTATTTCTCATTTTGTGAATCACAACTATAAAAACCCACAATGGTCCATGACAGTGAGAGACCATCGTGGACTGATGCAACCACATGATTCGAATAGTAAGATATGATCTAAATGTCAATGTTTTCCTTCCAAAGAAGACACCCCCCCTGAGTGGCCTTGCCGGGGGATCGGTAAGCAACCATGAAAACCACTTTTGTGTGCTATGACAATGTTTTCCTTGCATTACAACATGGTTTCGAATAGGAAAACCATATCGGGCGACTTTTAGCACAATGGAACTGAAGCATCTGAACCGTTCGTGGGTTGCCAAGCCCATAATAGTTCCATCTTAGTATGATCATTGTGATAGGCGAGGATGGTTACTTCCATCATCCGCCTCTTGTGTTAGACTCCTCATGTGTTAATCATGTTTTAATGATCAAAAATCCTATACATTCTGTAAATCTTGTTAATCCTGTTTAATCTGTCTCAAATCATGTGTACAGATGGTTGGTTTCATTATGCTTTAAAGAAACCTATCCAAGATCTTAAGTTCTATGTTTGATTATTGTAAACTATTTTTAATTTGTATTATAATGTATTTCCTTCATAAATGATTAAGTCTAATCCATTCTATGAATATCACTGTTTAAGTATGTATACAGATATTTGGCAAAGTTTGAGAAACCATGAGTCTGCCACCGGTTTTGTTTTTCTAGAAAAGGACCCAGATACCGTGACCAGACACCGTGACCCAGACACCATGACCCAGACACCATGACGAGACACTGTGACCCAGACACCATGACCAGACACCGTGACCCAGACACCGTGACCAGACATCATGACCAGACATCGTGACCAGACACCGCATCTGTGATATCAGTTCCTGATCTCTATAAAACTATTCCATTATGACTATCTCACCACTAAAATTCAAATACGAAGACATCGTTTCATGGTGACATTGTTTCCAAGTGACAAAATTTCCAAGTTACACCGTTTCCAAGTGACACCGTTTCCAGACAGACTGTGACACCATTCTTTAATCTGTTTTGTCGTTTTCAATTTAATTTATAATGTTCATATTTGAGTCTTTTAAATGCGCTGACATAATTAATATTTCTTTATATACATTTCACCTAACAGTACGAGGTACGAGGTGCAGAATACATGCATCTTGTTAGCTCCAACACATGCACTCCAAGAATAAAAAAAGAGAAGTGTGGCCCTAAAACTAACATGCGCGATAACGAAGAAGCACAAGCATTCTTGAGAAAAGAACCGAAACATGAAACTCAATACATCTAAAGAACACATGAAGCATTCTCGAATACAAAAATTTGGGATACCATAGATCAGAGTCAATAGCATATTTGCACTATCAACTCCATGAAGAACATGATACAGATCTAACTGGAAATAAGAGCATCAGACTGTGATACTCTGTTTCTCGCAAGAGGACTCGATTCCTGCACCTACTTCATCCTAGAAGTCTAGAGATGCATAGAATAACACTCAAAGCACTGCTAACCTTATCTCATCGTTTTTTTTGCTTTTGTGTATTTTTTTTAGCTTTCGAACAATGTGTGTCTGTTGATATAAAAATACACAATGTATCCTGCATTAAACTGGAGGATACAAGATATCCTTCCTCTCATATCTTTTTACACTTGTTTATTCCTATGGATAAGTGTGGAAGAGGTCCCTGTGTGGCCTGGTAGTTCATATCCACAAAGAACTATGGAAGAGGTCGTGTGACCTGGATAGTCATGTGCACTGTTGTTTACCCCGATTCAGGGTGTGGATCAAGTTTATTAATATAAACTTCTTGGTGGTAGGTGATCACTGAGTGGAGTGGATTAGGTCTTGGCTTGAGACTGAACCAGTTGTTTTATATCCGTTGTGTTGATTAATTTATTTTTCTCTATTTTACTATATAATTCAGAAATCACTAAATTTTCTTTGATAGTTAATCTTGGAAAGAAGTTATAACTATTTTTTCTTATTAGAATAGCTTTAAAAGTAATATTAATAACTGATATTAAGATTACTGAGAATTAATCAATCTTATGAGAAGTTATTTAAATAGTCAAAATTTCATAACCGTATTACTTTGATTAATTGGGTTGTGTTTAATTTTTATTGGGTAATATTTTAAGAATACTTTTCAAACAGAAAGTTTAATAGATACTCAATTCACCCCCCCTTTTGAGTACTCTACTCCAACCAACATTTGGTATCAAGGGTGTTTGTTATTCCTATTAAGACTCTGTTTTGACCCTATTCAATTGTGATTTTAGTTGTACTTTAAAGATCTGTAAATTTATGTTAATTCTAAATTTATATCTCTTTAAAATTATTTCTTTACTATGGATAATCGACTGGAAGGTGCTGCAACAAACAGACCACTATTCTTTAATGGAACCAATTATGCCCAATGAAAAATCAAAATGAAAATACATTTATAAAGTATGGGTTTTGAAATTTGGTCTTCAATTATAGATGAGTATAAGATTCCTGATACTAATAGAATCACTTGGGATGACCCAACCAAGACTACCTACAATAAAAATTGAAAATCCATGAATGCTTTATATTGCTCTTTAGGAGATGAGGAATTTAATAGAATTTCTGCATGTAAAACTGCCCATGAAATTTGGGATACTTTATCTTTTTCACATGAAGGAACTTATAGTGTGAATGAAATGAGACTTAATACTTATACTATTAAATATGATAACTTTAAAATAAAACATGATGAGCCTATTTCTGACATGTATCTCAGGTTCATCGAAATTGTCAACACAATGATTTCTCTTGGAAGAGAAGTTACTGCCAAAGAACAAATTATAAGGATTCTCAGATGCCTACCTAACAGACAGAGAGGAACCTCTGTCTCTATTAGAGAATCATGCGACATCAGCAATTTACCAGTAAAAAAACTCATTGGGAAACAAATTATGTATGAAGAGGAGTTGAAATTCAACAAGGAAGAAGATGATGAACCCAAAATAAAATCATTTGTATTTAATACCACCACCTCTAAACACAAAGAGAAAGGGAAATTGAAAGCCTCTATAGAAAGTTCCAGTGGTGAACAATCATCACCTGAAAGTGATGAGGAGATGGCTCAATTATCCAGAAGGTTTAAGAGATTTTACAAGAAGAAGAAATTTTTCAGAAAGCCTAAATTCAAGGGAATATATGATCAAAAAGGAAGATGGAAGAAATATTGGAAAAGAAGTGACAAGTCTAATGAGATAGTATGCTATGAAGGTAAATGAAAGGGACATATAAAGGCTGATTGTCCCAATCTCAAGTACAAAAAGAAATATGAGGACAAAGATAGAAAGTATAAAAAGGTAATGAAAGAAACGTGGAGTGCTTCTGAGGATAGTTCAAGTGAATCAGAATCTTCACATGATGAACAGGCTAACAAATCCAATGTGTGTTTTATGAAAAACACATCTGAGGTAACACTAGAATCCTTTGTACACAATTCCTATTATTCTGTAAATGAGAGTGACTTTGAAAATATGTCTAATAAAGAAATGTTTGAGTGTTGTAATATGCTTGAAGAGACATGTAATGAACTAAAATATAAATACAAATATTTGAAGAAACAACATGCTCTTACCTAAACTATTAAAATTGAACTTACTATAGAAAGGGAGAAAAATGATCAATTACTCAAATAAAACAATGAACTAAAGATATCTAATGAGCAATTGAAAAGGGATCTTGAAAGGTTTACTAATGGTAAAGATACTTTGGTACAAATTCTAGGTAAACAAATTGATCCTAAATATACTACTGGTATTGGATATCAACCTAGTAAAAGAAATTTTGAAAGGACTAATTTTGTTTCTAAGTCTAGGACATACAACTTTACTCCTAGTTCTAGAAAACATTCAGATAGTTAAAATTATGACACACTCTCTACTGTTTCAAGCTTTTCTGGACCAAATAGAGTTTATTTTTCAATCACTTTACATAATGCCTATAGCAAACCTATGAGATAGATGTGGGTTCCTAAAGCACTAGTCACTAATATTACTGGACCCAAATAAATATGGGTACCAAAATCTATTTTTATTTGACTATTTTGTATGAAATTTGATTAAAGAGATCCTGTAAAAGCTTATGGTACATGGACAGTGGGTGTTCAAGACACATGATAGGATACTATTCATTCTTCAAGAATTTAATAAAAATTGATGGTGGAAATGTCACCTTTGGTGACAATGCCAAAGTAAAGATCATTGGCCTTGGCCAAATCGGTAACTCTAACTCAGTTTTAATTTCCAAAGTACTTTTTGTTGATGGATTGAAATATAATCTTCTTAGTATTTCACAACTATGTGATGATGGATTTCATGTTAAATTTGAAAATGATTCTTTCAATGTTTTCAATTCTAAAAATGAATTAGTATTTTATGCATTGAGAAATGAAAATGTGTACTCTATTAACTTAGAGTCTTTATTTTTCTCAAAATTCTTTATGTTTAAGTGTATTTCACAAAGAATATTGGCTTTAACATAGGAGACTAGGACACTGTAATATTCACTCTCTTATAAAACAAACTAGAAAGAGCTTAGTCAAAGACCTACCCAAACTTGAGTTTCCAAATGATAAAGTGTGTAATCCTTGTCAAAAGGGAAATAAACGCAAAATTTCCTTTAAACCAAAGAAAGAAGAGTCAACTTCTCAACCTCTCGAATTAGTTCACATGGATTTGTTTGGACCATCTAGAGTTTCTAGTTTAAATGGGAAGCACTATGTTTATATTCTTGTAGATGAATTTTCTAGATATACTTGAACTTTCTTTTTGGCTCACAAAAGTGAAGTCTGCTTTCATTTCACCAAATATGCCAAAACTGTAGAGAATCTTAGTGGACTTAGAATTAAATCCTTAAGAAGTGATCATGGCCATGAGTTTTAAAATCAAGAGTTTGAATCTTTCTGTTCTCAAAATGTCTATAGTCATAATTTCTCTTCCCTTAGAACACCTCAACAAAATAGAGTTGTAGAAAGAATAAATAAAACCTTACAAGATATTGCTAGAACTATGCTTAGTGAATATGACTTACCTATTTATTTTTGGGCTGAAGTTGTAAATACAACATGATATATTATCAATAGAGTGTTGATTAGACCCATTCTTAAAAGAACTCCATATGAGTTATGGAACAACAGAAAAACCAAAGTAAGCTACTTCAAATTTTTTGGTCGTAAAGTCTATATCCTTAATACTAAGGACAATCTTGATAAATTTTCATCCAATAGTGATAAAGGAAATATTTCTAGGATATTAAATTTCTAGTACAGCCTATAGAGTGTTTAACAAAAGAACTAAATGTGTGGAAGAATCTATCCATGTCAAATTTGATGAAACAGATCCACATGAGCCTAAGACCACTCTAGAGAACCTGGAAGATGATGTGTCAAATATGGACATTAATTCAAAATCCTCTAACCATCCTATAAAGGAATCTGTGAAAACTTCCAGTTCTAGAAATTCTTTAGATTCAAGTCACAATAAACCCGAACCTGTTGAAGAACCTGAAATCACTAGTCCTTTTTCTAGAGCTGTTAGAACTCTTAAGAACCATCCTTTAGATTTTGTTATAGGAGATTTAGATAAGGGAACTCAAACTAGATATTCTCATAGAAATCAGGTTGAACATCAATTCTTCTTGTCACAACTTGAACCTAAAAAACATTAATGATGCTATCAATGATGAATTTTGGGTGATGGTTATGCAATAAGAGCTTAATCAGTTTGAAAAGAACAAAGTTTAGAAACTTGTTGACAGACCCAAAGACACATTTACCATAGGAACTAAGTGGGTGTTTAGAAATAAGGTAGATGAAACTGGTAACATAGTTAGAAACAAGGCTAGATTGGTTGCACGAGGCTATAGTTAAGAAGAAGGAATTGACTATGAAGAAACCTTTTCACCAGTAGCTAGACTTGAAGCCATCAGAATTCTTCTTACTTATGTTGCACATCTGAATTTCAAACTATATCAAATGGATATTAAGAGTGCATTTCTAAATGGGTATATAGCTAAGGATGTCTTTGTTGAGAAACCCCTAGTTTTACAAATCCTCATTTTCCAAATCATATTTTTAAATTATCAAAAGCTTTATATGGTTTAAAACAAGATCCAAGAGCTTGGTATGATAGATTAAGTACTTTTCTTATTTCTAAAGGTTTTAAAAAATAAATAGATGATCCTAAACTTTTTATAAAATGAGTTTCCAATGATGTTTTAGTAGTTCAAATTTATGTAGATGACATTATCTTTGGATCTTCAAGAAATTCTTTATGTATCGAATTTTTTAAAATGATGCAAAACTAATTTGAAATTAGTTTAATAAGTGAACTAAAATTCTTTCTTGGATTTAAAATCTTTCAAAATAATTATGGTATTATTTTAAATCAAATAAAATATACTAGAGATATTCTAAAACGTTTTGGATTGGATAGCACTAAAAGCAGTGACACTCCAATGAGTACTACTTGTAAGTTGGATCTTGATGAAGATGGAAAATATGTTGATCAAACCACTTACAGAGGAATGATTGGAATCCTACTCTACCTAACTACTATCTGACCTGACATTATGTTTAGTGTATGTATGTGTGCTCATTTTCAAGAAAACCCTAACGAATCTCATTTAAATTCTGTTAAGAGAATTTTCAAATACCTCAAGCATACACCTAATCTATGATTGTTCTATCCCAGAGGAAAATCATTTGAGTTAGTTAGCTATTCTGATGCTGACTTAAGTGGTAGTAAGTTAGATAGAAAAATCACCTCTGGAACGTGTCACTTTTTAGGCAAGTCACTAGTATCATGGTGTAGTAATAAACAAAACTATGTTGCATTGTCTACTGCAGAAGCTAAATACATAGTTGTTGGTAGTTGTTGTGCACAAATTTTGTGGATGAAACATATGTTATTAGATTATGGATATCAATTCAAGCATATACTTATAAATTGTGACAATAAAAGTGTTATTAACATCTCAAAAAATAATGTTTCACACTCTAGGAAAAAACATATTGATGTAAGACATCACTTTTTGAGAGACCATTATCAAAAAGGTTATATCACTTTGGAATTCATTGGAAATGAATATCATCTTGATAATATATTCACCAATACATTAAATTATGAAAGAATAGACTACATCATACATGAGTTTGGAATGATAAATCTTAAGTAGTAAGTGTATTGTTTCACATCTTACTGTTTCACATCTTACTGTTTCATAGTTTACGGTTTCACAAGTCACTCTCATAAGATTACTGCTAATTATAACAGTTCTATAGTTTTACTATCTTAAAATTTGATGCTTCAAACAATACGGTCGCACGGTTTTGAAGTCACACAGTTACGGTCTCACCGTGAAAGCCAGTTACGGTCTCACCGTGAAAACTTGTTAAGGTCTCACCGTGAAAACCTGTTACGGTCTCACCGTGAAAGTCTATTATGATCTCACCGTAAAGAAACTTTATCATTTTATTTATATATAATAACATGTATCATGGTAATTAATTATTTTATTCTTTTACTTTCCGACACTTTTGATTTTGCGACGCTTGGTATCCCTAAATGATAAAAAAGAAAGAAGTTTCACTCCTTTCTTCACCCGAGCTCTCTTCTCTGAAACCGTAACCCCTCATTCAACCTTTATCTCTCTCTCAACCCTTTGTTGAATGTCCAAAATGAAATTTCTGTCCTCATAAACTCATGCGAATCACGTATCAAAGAAGAAGATGAAAATAGCACCGAAGATAGCGCCTGAAGGTCCTTTGAATCCGAACCCGGTGAACAGAATAGTGGTACCTGAAAAGAAAATTTTCCCTAAGTGGCTTCTATCAAGTAAGTATTTATTATTTAAAGTACTAAGAGAGCAAGGATGGATGGATTGGTTCACAAAGGAGGATAGGCTGATTTACCCAAAGCTAGTTGAATAGTTTTATCATTTTGTTTAATTCTCTTTTGATACAGAAGATGGTTTTGTTCTGAGAAGCTAGATCAATGGGAAAAGATGTACTTTTTCTTTGAGGTTATGGGATGCATGCCAAAGGATACCTCATGAGGGTATTTTTTAGGACTACCAGAGAGGTCCTCCACCTCCAAGTGAGATATTTGTTTTGGAAGAATCCTTGGGAAGTTTAACTGGGAGTGAAAAAAAGAGAAGAGCAATTGTTGCTGAGCTAGATGGGGAAACCAGTCTGTTGTTTAAGTTTGTCCAGAATCTGATCAATCTAAGAAAAGGTGACTTTTCTACACTCAAGTATCAGGATGTATTTTTGATACATCTTATGAATAATAGACACAAGATTAACCTATGTAAGTATGTTATACTCCATATGTGTGAGTTGATAAAGAAAACCTCCAAGTCAACCTCCTTGTTCTACTCAAGGTTAATCTTAGCAATGCTTCATGCAAAAGGGTTGGTTGGACCAGATGAAAAAGTCATTAAGGACTATGAATTTTGTATCTTAAAGGTTACAGTGAAAAGAATAAAAATAAGTTGGAATCCATGGAGAAAATAATGGGTAGAAGATAATGAGAAGGCATATGAAAAGTTCAACCTGGTTGAGCACTCTTCAAGACCTAAGGACATTTCTGATCCTGGTTTGGAACCAGATGAAATCGTTGACTATTTTGATGAGGAAGAAGAAGAAGAGGTTGTTGCACCTACAGGGAAAACTATCATGGATGAGGAAGACAGTGAACCTGCTCCTCAAGTCTTAATTGAGAAGGAAGTACCTTCCTCTGAATAGATTATTGATCTTGAAGAAGAACCTGCTTCTAAAGAAAAATATATTGTTAGTGTAGGTGAAAAGGTTGTTCTGGAAGAACATCTAGAAGAAGATCTATCTCATGAGAAAGAAGCTTCTTATGAGGAACAAGTTGTTTCTGAGTTTATCCCAGCTGTTGAAGAGAGAATGGAGCAAGCCTTTCAGTTGGCTAGAAAAGAAATGGGTGAGGTTATTAGGGATGAAATCCTGGAAGTAGATCAAAGAACTAAATCTCTTAGTCCTGAGAAAGATGCACATGTTGAGGGGGAGCAACACCCGAATCTGGAAACTGTTTATATTCCTAATACGGTTGGTCCAAGCTCTGTGGATACATGGTATAAATTCCCTAGCTATTTTGATGTGAATGATTCCCAAAAAGTCTCAATTAAAGGTATAGACCTCTCTACTGTATTTCAATTGAAATCAGTCTCTGATCTTGTCTTTGCAAAGGACCCTGAGCCTGTCTCAGCTCCTATCTTTGAACATTCACAAGAACCTTCTACATTAGTAAGTAAGGATGATTTGAAAGCCCTTGAAGCTAATTTATTGGCTGGAGTTGAAAAGATCATGAACACTCAACCTGATCTTGTGACAAACTTGAGTGAAAGAGATGTTGCCATGTTGTTAGAAAAGATCATATGGAAGATTCATCCAAAGATGCTTCATGAAATTCAAGAAGTCGGAGTTGAGAACAAATAGTTAAGTGACGAAGTGAAGTCTCTTAGAGGTATGGTTGAATATATGCAGAGAGTGCTGAAATCAATACAAGAACCTGTTGCTCATCCTGTTGAAGATGTTGGTAGTCAGATTCCACAGGAAGTTGCCTCCCTGATTCAACCTAACCTAACATCCTTAGTAGACAAGGTGGTTGAAAGAAACAAGAAAATAGTTCAAGAGATGCGGGAGCTTGTTATTGGTCTTAACAAGTTGACTGATTAGTATAAGAGTTGTCTCCAGAAAGTTCTAAATCAACTGAAGTCTCTTACTTCAGCTGTTACAGTTTCTAGTACCTCTGGATAGTCATCTCAACCTTACTTGAACAGTGATATGCTCAAAACGGTTGTTAAGGAAGAACTTCAGTCTTTGCTCAGTGGCTTTGACAAAGAGTCTCTATCTGTGGTTGTCAAGAACAGTGACAGAGTTCTTGATTTGGTGAAAATTCATTCCAAGATTGTCAATGATGCTCAAGAAGAAATTACTAAGAAGGTGGATTTCTACTTCAATAGGATTTTCTCTAAGCATGATATGACAAACCATTTCAAGTACCTTGTAGAAAATCTGAAAATATCTCATGTCACTCAAGCTTTCAAAACTCAGGTTCAAAAGCTGAAGGATTTCATTCCCATGTTGGACAAGTTCATGGAGAACAAGGATGACTTTGAGAAAGCGATGCAGTATGGTGGTGAGATTATTGCTGACTTCATCAAGCTATTGAGGCCTTATCTTCATGTCCAGAGCACTGCTATTGTGGCTCCTGCAGCTGCACCCTTAAGACCAGGTTTGCCTACCTTCTCATCCACTGCCCTTGCCTTTACCTCTATGTCTGTCTCTCAGGCTCTGAGTCAGATCAGACCTGTTATCCTTGACCAACAATTGCTTCGGTCTTCCACTGCACCTACCTTGGCCCCTTATGTTTTTGAAGGTATCCCTCTACCCTCTCTGTCAGTTGGTTCACTTCCTTCTTCAACTTCCACCTCTACTCCTGTGGCTTCTAGTGATGCTGCTACCAAGGGCAAAGAGAAGACAGTCAATGCTGAAGAAAAGTGAATTCTATCTTTTGATAGAGATATTGTTGTATTTTTTTCGTTGCCTATTGTTTTTAATGACACATTTTTATCCATCTAATGCATTGTGAACTCTTCTTATCTATTCTCTTTTTTACTCCTGTACTCTTTTTTATAATCCCAAAAGGGGGAGAGATATGCACTCTAAACTGCACACTAAGGAAGAGACACATTCACTAAGAATAGATATCTCACTCATATGATTTGTGATCATCAAAAAGGGGGAGATTGTTGGACTCCTCATGTGTTAATCATGTTTTAATGATCACAAATCCTATACATTCTGTAAAGCTTGTTAATCATGTTTAATATGTCTCAAATCATGTGTACAGATGGTTGGTTTCTTTATGATTTAAATAAACCTATCCAAGATCTTAAGTGTTATGTTCGATTATTGTAAACTATTTTTAATTTGTGTTATAATGGATTCCCTTGATAAATGATTAAGTCTAATCCATTCTATGAATATCACTGTTTAAGTCTGTATATAGATATTTGGCTAAGTCTGAGAAACCGTGACTCTGCCACCAGTTATGTTTTTCTGGAAAAGGACCCAGACACCGTGACCAAACATCGTGACCCATACACCGTGACTCAAACACTGTGACCAGACACCGTGACCAGACACTGTGACCGAGACACCGTGACTAGACACCGTGACTCGACACCGCATATGTGCTACTGGTTCCTGGTCTCTATACAACTATGTCATCATAGTTGTCTCACCGCTTAAAGGCAAAGAAGAAGACATCGTTTCGTGGTGACACCATTTCCAAGTGACACCATTTCCAAGTGACACCGTTTCCAGGCAGACTGTAACACCGTTCTTTAATCTGTTTTGTCGTTTTTAATTTAATTTCTAACGTTCATATTTGAGTCTTTTAAATGCACTGACATAATTAATATTTTTTTGTAGACATGTCACCTGACAGTACGAGGTACGAGATGTAGAATACATGAATCCTCTCAGCTCCAACACATGCACTCCAAGAATAAAAAAAGAGAAGTGTGGCCCTGAAACTAACATGCGCGATAACGAAGAAGCACGAGCATTCTTGAGAAAAGAACCGACACATGCAACTCAATACATCTGAAGAACACACGAAGCATTCTCGAATCCAAAAAGTTGGGATATCATAGATCGGAGTCAAGAACATCTTTGCACTATCAACTCCACGAAGAACACGAGCCAGATCTAACTGGAAACCAGAGCATCAGACTTGTGATACTTTGTTTCTCGCAAGAGGACTCAATTCCTACATCTACTTCATCCTAGAAGTCCAGAGCTGCATAGAATAACACTCAGAGCACTTCTAACATTATCTCATCATTTTTACTCTGTTGTATATTGTTTTTAGCTTTCGAGCAGTGTGTGTCTGTCTGTATAAAAACACACACTGTCTCCTGCATTAAACTATAGGATACAAGATATACTTCCTCTCGTATCTTTTTACACTTGTTTATTCTCATGGATAAGTGTGGAAGAGGTCTATGTGTAGCCTGATAGTTCATATCCACGAAGAACTGTGGAAGAGGTCGTGTGACCTGAACAGTCCTGTGCACTGTTGTTTACCCCGATCCAGGGTGTGGATCAAGTTTATTAATATAAACTGCTTGGTGGTAGGTGATCACCAAGTGGAGTGGATTAGGTCTCGGCTTGAGACTGAACCACTTGTTTTATATCCGTTGTGTTGATTAATTTAGTTTTCTATGTTTTACTGTATAATTCAAAAATCACTAAATTTACTTTGATAGTTAATCTTGGAAAGAAGTTATAACTGTTTTGCCTTATTAGAAGAGCTTCAAAAGTAATATTAATAACTGATATTATGATTACTGAGAATTAATCAATCTTCTGAGAAGTTATTTAAACAGTCAAACTTTCATATCCGTATTACTTTGATTAACTGGGTTGTGTTTAATTTTTATTGGAGAACCTTTTAAGAATACTTTTCAAACGTAAATTTTAATAGATACTCAATTCACCCCACTCTTGAGTACTCTACTTCGACCAATATCTTGTACTTCGAGCAAAGTTTATTCTTCACCAACTTTCCACCTTTTGGGGTGGTTCTCATTCTTGAGAGGTTCCTCAACGATTCTTTACGTCTTGTGGGAACCCGCTGTTGATGAAGCACATGTTGTCCTTGATGGCCTGATCTTTGCGAATGATCATTGATAGAACACTGTACACATTGAATCGGATTGTCTCAATATCATCAACACCATCAACTCAAATGATTTCAGCTTTCAATCTTATGGCTTCCTTATTCGGAAAATCCAATCTCTCAGCCGCACCTTCTTGACTTGCGCTTTCTCTTTCGTTAAAAGGAAGGAAAATGAAGCAGTTCATGATCTGGCTACTCGGTGTATGCTTGGAGAGAACAACCTCTGGCTTGAAAGTTTCCCTTCATGGATACTTGATTTTGCTACTCCTGTTCTTCATGATTAATATATCTCCCTCGTTTGTCAAAAAATATATATATCATATTTATGCTAATTATAACATGCGTTTTTTAATTAATGTATATAAATAAACATTATCTTTAATATAAATATAATAATTATATATATATTAATATTTTTTATTAAATTTTTTTATCAGTGTTAAGGACAGTGGTGATAAATCTATCCTTTATTGGTGCTAAAAAAGCGCTAATAAAAGATACACATTTATGAGCGCTTGTTTTAGCAGTGATAAGTGTCACATTTATCAGCGTTTTTAGTAAACGCTGGTAAAGGTGATGCTTTTATCAGCGTTGATAAAAACCGGCAATTCCCTTCCCCTGATATGTGATGGTGTTGCTTTGTCGGTCTGTGCTTTTTTTTTTGTATGGTGTATTTTTTTTTTCAAATAAATTTTGAGGGTGTGAGTTACCCACACTCAACCTCTTAATACTAATAATGACTTTAATTGGATTCGGATTTGTGATGTACTAATAATACTACACTAACTATACCTGAATATTAATTGGATTCTGAATACTTTAAAAATAGAATTTATTACTACTTTACCCTTATCAGGCTGAGTATTAGTGGAATACCCGATGAAACATGATATCACGAGGGACGAACCTTATTTCTTTTTTTATGAAAAAGAAATCAACATAAATGCACCTATAATTCTTATAAATTTTAAAATAAAAAGTACTTTTTCTCATAGTTGAATATAAGATATAATAATTTGTTGGATACTAAATTTTATATAAAGAAATTAATTTATTATATGCATTAATTATTTCGTAAAAAAAGTTATATGATAAAGATATAAAGATGTGAGTTATTCATTGACTTGAAATCAATTGAGTGATGATGGGGCAGTAGAATCCTCCATAGATCACTTTTTGCTTTAAGATTTTGTCAATATTTTGTGGAAATCTTATAAAAAACAAAGGAAAAATAAAATTATTGGAGGGAAAGAAAATTCTGACACGCCGGGAATCTTACTTAACGACAAATAGAATTGTTTGGGGAATCATAATATCAAATAAAAAAATATAAGAAATTCAATACAGGCAGTATAAAAGTATAATTATTTATATAAAATAATGATTACTGAATTTGAATACTAAATGATTCCATGCGTGGCGGTTCAATGCACCCTCCCCATTTATAATTATTTATATAAAATAATGATTACTGAATTTGAATACTAAATTCTGACACGGCTTAAGCGTAATTATACGTCATTTGATATAATATGATATTATTATTATGAAATTCGCATAGAAATATATGAAGAAATTGAAATTTCAAGAAGGCTTGTGCAGAATGGATCTGGTTTTTTATTCATTTATACTCTATAAAAGGTACAATCACAAGATGTTTTTAAATAAAAAAATGAGTTTTAAAAAATATTTTTTGAATTGTGGGTGATTATTGAAAAAATATTCATAACTTTTAATTTTTTTTTAAATATGATTAAATATTTAAACAGTAGAAAACTTGTGTTGAAATATGGAAATGAATCACAGGAGTAAAAATGAGTGGGATGTGTGTGAGTTCATATATAAAAAGTTGTTATAAGGTTTTAAATATTTGATTACAATGTGAAGTATAATTTAACTTTTTTTAGCATGGATGTATGTGTTAGTAAAAGTATATTTTTTATTGATAAAACGTTTTATCAACATACATGATCATGTCACTAAATTGTTAAAACTCTGTTGCGACATATAAAATATTTTTGTTGCAATTATAATAACGCCAACATATAATATATTTATTGGTCAAAATGTTTAACAACGTATTATATTACATATTTATTTGTTGATGATATTATCACCATCATTTATTTTTCTATTGATAATATTATTAACGATATTATTTTATTTGTTATTATAATCAATTCCAACAATTAATATCTGTTTGTAAATTATTTTTTAAATAAAATATTATGTGAAGGTATTCCAATATTTGTTACTTTTATATTATATTCATCAATTTATTTATGTATATATAGTTATTATATTTATTATACAATAATTATAAAATTAGCTCATATGAAACTCCCACAAACCGAAACAATATTTTAAAAAACATGTTCAGCTTTTAATTGTCTCTCAAAAACATTGTCATTGATAACAAACACAACACCTTCAACTATTGCACCTACAATAAATACCTCAATAAATAGACCAATAGTCGGTGAACGATTGAGCTAATCCTTGAACACTCTTTAGTGAACACAAATTGCACCACCAACCTTGGAACTCTATCAACATGAACTTGAATCACAGATGCATTATCTTGAACGCTATAGCTCAAGAAAAACTCCAATCAAATCACTTTTTCATTCAAATTCAAACATCACAAATCTTTAAGCATCTCACAACTACCAACCAGTCTCAACATACTTCCAAAGTCCACTACCACCAATACAAATTGCATGAACTAGGGGGCATCAAACCAATACAAACCCTTCATGTTCAAAATAGTGAACCATCTTAACTAAAACTTCATTGAACATCAAATTGAGTAGCAACCAATGAATTGGAACCTCTGGACCAGCCTCAGTAAGAAGTAGCCTACATCATCGATCGACCTTTCTGACTAATAGTGAGTCTTCAGATTGGAACGATCTCAAATTAAAACATCTTTAGGCAGTGAACCCGATAAATCTCCATTGTAATGATGCTCTGAAAATCTTGATTTGAGCTCCAAATGACTCCCCTGTAGCGATATCTTCTTGAATAGAAGCAAAGAACATCTTTAACATGTAATAAATTTAGAAGCATTCACTCACATCACTTCCACCCAAATCTACAACAAATGAAGTTCCAATAAGGTTTACTAGTAGAATAAAATTTGTAATGAATAACAAGATTATATCAATGAAGGATTACCAGTAGACTAAAATAATAACGAACACACCTCACATTTAGTATACAAATGACATGTTTCTGAGCAAACCACATTATTCCAGTAAATTATTTTAGTAATATTTAAAAAATAAAAATAAAAACTACATGTATGACACTCATTTAGAATGAAAAATGACCCACCTATAAAATTAGTAAAGAATAGAAATAGACCAGCTGTTAATTTCAACAGGGAAAAATAGATTCAAATCAAGCACAATGCCCATATTCCAGCAGATAGATTTAATTTCTGTAATCAAATAGACTATTCATTTTAGAACACAACAAGAAAGATTGACAACGTTCCTCCCCCAACTTACCTTATGTTGTGTTCACAAATTATATTCTATTTCATAATATGAGAAGAAAGTAAGAATTTAACAAAAATAGGGTGGAAGGATACAACCTACCCGTTTATTTGTTGAGATGGAAAACAATTTAAAGTGGTCTTTAATATGGAAGAAAACACTACCCTCTTACAAATAAAAAACAAAAACTTTATTAATATTGAAAAACAACTAAAACACATACCTAAGGTTTATTTTCTAAGAACGAACAAAAACTCCATTATATGCGCACAGTTATTCATTTTTATTTTTCTATAAATAAATACAAGAAAAAAACAATAGTAGTGTAATGTAGATTGTCCCTTTCCCCAAACTTATTCTATGTAATTTCCTCATTGTGAAGCAATTTTATATAAGATAAATAGAATAATTGAAATATGAAGTTTAGAAAAAACAAGTAGAAAAGGCATAACTTGGGGAATCAATGGTATTCAGTTTCTTAGAGAAAAACCTCCTCACCTGGAGGCCATTGAATTCACCCTCTTAGTTACTTTAACTTGTTCCCTTGGGAATACTTATATTTGGAATTATATGGAAACATTCAATCTCCCTCCTTATTCAAGATTAGATCATCGTGAATAGCCTTTGTCTTTTCCTTAGAAGCCTTAAGTCATCATAAGGATTGTTTATAATCTCCTCTATCTCATGCAAAAAAAGTTTACTATCCTTTCCAACTATAAAAGGATTAAAATTAATTTTTTAATATCTTGGAATGCTTGATGTTTTAACTTCACAAGCATGTTCCACATTCTCTTAAACACTAGCCTATAAGGTAACATTCCTATTGATGTTTTGTATATTTACCTATATACCTATATGTGACCCACCTAATTACCCTTCATTAAAAAAAATTAACCCCACCCAACAATCCCTATAGTGTCATCAATTACATGTGGAAGGAAAGAAAACATTCACCTACAAAATGATGAAAGTATAGATTTCAATCCATGAGTAATAATACCATATTACCTGGATGGGAAAAATAGAGCAACAAACCTTGAAACAAAAATAACCAAATGAAAAAGAGATATATATAAAAGTTCACGAAGAAGAAATGATGAAAGGAATCGAATGATGTATAATTTTATGAATTCATGAAATATGGAATGTTAAACTATAATTTCTTAGGTTAAAGAAGATGGAAAATGTTTCAAGAAGATAAAATAAATATAAAGGGAACAATGTTTTTAATGAAGCTGATACATGGAGTACTAGTGAAGATTTTTCTTTTAAAAGTAGTTTGGATAGTGATGATAATAGAAAGATTGTAGAGACTCGATTTTTACCTTATAAGATTTTGAAATATTTATATATATATATTTCTAGAGTTAGGCACTGAGACGATGTGTGATTCCAAGGCCCGATGTGACCAAAATTAAGTTTATAAAAATATTAAAAATATTTTATATTGCGCGAGAGCGTTTAGTTAAAGAAAATGAGATCACTGTTAAACAGTTGATTGAATCGGAAATTTGAGACCACGGTTGTGTAACATCCCAAGTTTTTATGGACATTTTTTTCTTGAATAAATTAATTTTCATTTATTTCTTACAATGCACTAAGTCAAGCATTCCTTTCACATGACACCGACTCGGCGTACGTTATACGAAACATCGACTAAGTGTACATTACACGCAACACCGAGTTGACGTACGTTGCACACAACACTAAGTTTCTACGAAACACCATTTCATTGTTATAATTATTTAAACAAGATAACTATAAACTAGCCGTTAAAATTAGTAATATGAATAGTAATAACTACTTTTCAAATATTGTTTATAATGAGTTTATATAAATAAAACATATTGATAACGAAGTATATAATTTTTGGTAAAATCCTTATATGTTTACAAACACTATTTTCTCAAATGAACTCCTTTTAATGTCCTATGAAAAATAATAAACTTAATTTTATATACATTTATAAATTGAATTTGATAAAATAAACTTCATTTTTAAATTTAGAATGTCGAAATTATCTTAGGGTGAATTTATAGGTTTTTTCTGAGAAACTTCATTTTTGGATGAATAGTGAAAAATACTGGATTTTAATTCAAAACTACGTTTTTATATAATTTATTTATAAGGTTAAATTATATTTTAATTTGGTTTAAAAGTTTAATTAGATCATATTTTTATCAATCAATACAATTTGGGTCATTGGAATCAATTTCACTTTGAAATTGAATATAAAAACATAGCAAACTTTTGAATGCTTTTACTTTAAAAACCCGCATTGTCGACTTGACTGTGGGATTAAATTAAAATTAATTTCTGCCACTTCTGTGATAGGAATTTAGAAAAATGGATTCCATATTTAGAATCAGCATAATTTATAATTTCTAATAAAGTCAACTTAGTTTTTAACCTAAAAGATTAGTGAAAGTAATTAAAATTAATTACAATGATTAAGGAAAAATTAAGCTTAATTAGGGACTAACCATTAATTTTAAGGGCACAAACGACCTAGAAAATTGTCAAAGAGCCATTGGATGAACATATTTCGACCCTATCATCCCTTGGCTCAAATGTTTTCCATTATTAGATCCACTTGATATGGGAAAAACATGGATGAAATTCCATTTCCCAAAATTTACATGAGTGTCACTCCTCCACTATAAAAAGGTCTCCCCTCCTCCCACTTCCTCACACTTATCAAGCCTCTTTGGATCAACCAATATCTACCCAAATAGATCCTCAAAATCCCTCCCCTCATCCTATAAGCCTCCCCTTGGGAAGAAAGCAATCCAAGGAATCCCTTTGGTGCAAACCAAAAGGAGTTTCCCGAATAAGAGGTAACATTCTTCCTCGAGTTCTTTTATATTATTTCAATTCTCCACCCCCTCAACACTTCTTATTCCATGGTTGTATAAAAACAACAATATCCTAAATATACTAGGATGTTTTTATTCTAATTATTCGACCTACACTTACACACACTTCCATCTAATGGGTAACAAACGTACTGTTTATATGTACGGCGAACTACCGTCTCATGGAACGATGATTGTTCATTTTTCCTATACCGCCTCTCATGATGGTAATTATGATGGAAAATATGTTTATATGCGTTATATATTATATTTATTATTTCCTTAATCTTCTGTAATCCTTTTACAACAAATATCTTTATACTTTCCATTTGGTGTAAATACGATAATTTCATTTGAGGAAGTGTGGACTACCGCCCCCTCAAAGTGATGAGATTCGTTCACACACAACATTGAATGTATTATGGATGAGTTTATTTAAATTATATGATATATATGAAATAATAATTCTACTTTAATTATAATATATATATATATATACATATATTCCATTTTCTTTCTTTCTTTCAATACAATAATAAAAATGGAAATAACGTTCATGCGTACGTACAACTTCCCGTCTCCATGAATGATGTATTCCATTTCATACTTCTATATTATATAGATTATTATAATACAAATATAATGAATATAAATGATATTTATATCATGTTTTACATTTTGGAAATCATGATATAAGTATAAGGACCAAAGATACAATGAATTAAGACATATGTGGAAAACAAAGCGAATATTACCCGAAGTGAAACCTTAACATAGAATTGTTTACAAGAGGGTAATATAAGGTCATAATAAAACCATGTATGGTATTATATATAAGAATATTATTTTTTAAAATATTTATAATAAAATTACATTTCTTATACAGGAATCTTGTATGAGTACGAAGTGAGTCAAGACACAAGGTAAGGAGATTCCATCTCTCTTTTTATTTATGTGAGATACATGCATTATTCACCACCCATTCCTTTTTTGTGGTATGTATAATACCTATGTATGTATTAAATTATTCTTATAATTAAATTTATGGGTATTTAAATATCAATTCTATGATCTTTATTTCATTGGGTTAATGTTTCAAAAGCTAGCAAATCGGTAAGACAGTTTTGTCTCAATTTGCCTTCTTTGAGACACATGTTTTATTATGAACCTATATTCTTTTTCGAGGTGTATATACTTCCACTTGAAATGTTATATATTGAATCTACTTCATTTCATGATATTTTAGTCTTCATGTAATTTCATTTTCTTAAATGGAGAGTATGATCCCAAGTTACCATGTGGTAAGATTTTATTGAAACAATCCCATTGTTTATCAAGATTGTTTATGATTATGCTCCATTTATTGAAATATTATGATCCATCTCTCACGAAAACTCATGTATTTTCCTATTGTCTGGTTATTCATCATATATTCATGTTTTATTACCATTTTCCCGCTCTTTGGTACTTTAAGATATTTAAGAAAATGTTTTTTATGAAAATATGACCGTATTTTTCTCTTTAGTCAGAAATCTATTTTATTCAAAAACCATGTTTTCAAAAATGTTTTCAAATGATACTTGATGATAATTTTAAAGAAAAAAAAATATTTTAAAAATGTTTTATGGTTTTTAAATATTACTTTATAAGTTTTCAAATCTATTTTCAAAGAAAAGGTTTTTGAAAAGGTTTTATGTTTTAAAAAGCGTTTTTAATGCAGAATGAATATTTTCCTCAAGAAATGTTTTTAAAAGATATTTCAAAATTATTTACCACTTAAGATAACATCTATTGGTGCTAATCATGCATTTTTGGGGAAATTATTTAATTTTTCCATTCATATTCTTTATCTGAATGGATTATGTTTTGATGGAATGATATTTATGAAACCCACTTCTCTTTCATAGGTTATATGATTTTGAAACCTGCTTCTTTTCACGAGTTATGTTTATGATGAAATGATTATGAGACCTATCTTTTTCCACAGATTATGAAATTATTACTTATTTATAATACCCATTTCATTTCATGGGTTATGATATGATTATTTATGATATTGTGGCACATGTATGTATGATTTCATTATGAGATGGGTGAGACCTATATCTCCCTCCAATTCATTAGGTAAAGATTTATATCACATGAGATAGACATAGATGGAATGAGGAGTGAACTTGGTTTAGTATTACATATCTGGAACAAGGATTGAACTTGGTTTAGTAATATAGTGCTGGAATGAGGAGTAAACCTGATTTAGTAAAGGACTTTGTCCACTAAGATGGTCTCAGAAACAATGCCTTGACTACTATAGAAATAATTATATATGCTTATGTGTTTTTCACAATTCCATGTTTTATTCCTATGTTATGATTTCATGACTTATGTTATTTATTTTCTTATGATTCATGTCTTATTAAATGCCAAGATTTATTCCATGATTCATATTTATGATCTCTAATATGCAGGGTATGATCTTATATTTTCATGATCATGTTCTCATACCCTAATCCTCATGATTATGCATACATATCTCCATTTTTTACCCCTAATGAGCATCTTATATCACCCCTTTTTATGCTTCCTTCCCCCAATTTATGAAGATATGTATTATGTTTGACGTGTCTAAGAAGGTTGCTAGTCAACTAGTCAAGAAAAACCTAGTGGGAGATGATGTAGCTCATTTATTACCAGTTTTTATATTTTTATGTTTCTAAAGGCACTATACTAGTACAGTATTTGAGCATCTGTTTGTATAATGTTTTAAGTATTCCTTAAAAGCTATGTAATGTTAATGTATGAAAAGAAATGGTCGCTATAGTTGGTATCAGACTAAAGGTTTAGTTAACCTTTAGAAGCTAGGATGAGAAAATCTTAGTGAGAACCCTAAGGACATATCCAGGGATAAGTATAAGGATAATGAAAAGTATAGGAAAATGTCTTGGAATTTTGGTAAAGGATAGAGTGAGTGGTTTCCTATAAATACATCCATGCGTGGATACGACAAGTAGATGTGGATTTGGAACAGATCTACCTAGGGGTAACAACTCTAACAAGTTGTTCTGGGTCTAACTTGAGATAATCTGGTATACAATAATGGGTCTTTCTGCACACCTGGTTTGACACTCCTATGGGATATGCTTTGGGAATTCACAAACTCTTCATGTTCCATCATGAAGGATCTAAATAAAAGTTAGATATGAATAACCTAGGATAAACATAAGGTTTCACATATTAAGGAAGGTGTCATAATTTAGACATCCTATAAGCAATTTTTCATGATTATGTGGTTCCTTAATATGATAACCGTTTCTTACTCTATGCTTTTTTGGTTTTAGTCAATGGATGGAACCCGAAGGAACCATGTTAATGGAGATTGAGATAGAATGCAACAATTGTACTCCTAAGAAACCAAATTCTATGGGATCTAGAATGAAAAAACTCATTTCTATACTCACACAACTTTCTCAGTCTATGAATCATGGTGTAATTCAAAATGAGCAAAGGAGGGACAACATTACGTTGAGTCTTTCATAAGGAAACATCTACCTTCTTTCAGAGGCTCTTCTGATGCACTTGTTGTTGAATAATGGATTAGTACTACTAAAAATCTATTCTATGTTCTCCAGTGTTCGGAGCATGAGAAATTCATTCTGGCTATTTATCTGTTAGAAGGCAAATCATACCAATGGTGAGCTCTAATCAAGAATACGAGGTAGTAAGATGAGATTGAATCCATGGATTGGGACGAGTTCAAGAACTTATTTTTCAATAACTAATTTCCTCTAATTCTTCATACCAATATGGAGAAAGAGTTTCTTGAGTTGAATAAAAGGGTTCATAAATTTGTTGGTACCTACGAGGCTAATTTCATGAGACTTGAGAGGTACGCTTCAGGAATTATCATCTAACCCGAAAGTAAAGTTGATAGGTTCTTTAGTGGATTAAATCCAAGTATTAGAAGGGAACTGGACATAAGAGGATTTAGTAGCTACCAAGATATTGTGCGTTGTGAAATCAAGGTTGAAATTGTGGTTGGAGTCACGTATCAACCTCATGGTTTTTACAAGAAAAGGAAGATGGAGTTTAAAGGAAACTCTAAAAACAATGGAGAAAAGAAGATGAGTTTTCCTTTATGCTCTAAATGTGGTAATAAACATGGAGGAATTTGTCTTAAGATGTCTAGTAAATGTTTTAAGTGTGGAAAGGAAGGTCACTGGGCAATTGATTGTCGAAATGTTGGGAAGAAGTTACCTCAAAATGTTAATAGAGATAAAACTGCACAGAATGAACCTCCCTCGCTTTTGTGCTACAAGTGTAAGGAGAATGAGAATTATGATAACCAGTGCCCAAAACCAAAGACTAGTGATGATTATCAACATCATCAGCCTCTTAAGCTGAGGGAAAAGGGGAAATCTCATGCAATTGCTATTTTTTTATGAGGGGTAATATAACGACATGATGAAAGGTACACTTACTATCCACTCTAGAATTGCTAATGTCATATTTTATTCTAGATCTACCCACTATTTAATATCTAATTTTTTTTCTAAGGGTGTTAAGATTCCAAAAAAACAATTAGATGTGGAATTAGTAGTGCAAACCCATAATGGTACAATGATTTCATCCCATGTCTATTATTCTTCTCTGGTTGAAGTTTATGAGAATGTGATTCCTGAAAATATTTTTATTCTTACTTTGGTTGAATTTAATGTCATCTTAGACATGGATTGGATTTCTCTACATAAATACCACATAAATTTTTAAGTAAGTTAATTTATGTTTGATATTTCAAACCCTCCTATGGTCATCCATCAATGTGATTATAGGCATAAACTTCCTACGGAGATTACATCCAGTGTATGGGTCTTAAATCCCATTAAAAGCGGTTTTTATCTCAAATGGTTGGGGAGAAAATTGACATCAATCATATGCCTATTATTTGAGAATTTTTGGATGTATTTATGGAAGAGTTTACTAGCCTTACACCAAAATGTGAAGTTGAGTTCTCAATATAACTCATATCTGGTTCCATACCAATTTCAAAGATTCCTCATAGAAGGGCCCCGATTGAGTTGTAGGAATTGAAGAATAAACTCCAAGAAAACCTTGATAAGGGATTCATTTAGCTAAGTGTGTTACCTTGGGGTGATCTTGTTCTTTTTTTGAAAAAGTAATATGGATCAATGCAACTCTACATTAATTATTGAGAGCTGAACAAGATCATAATCAAGAACAAGTATCCTCTTCCCTATATTGATGACTTGTTTGATCAACTCTGTGGAGCTCAATAATTTTCCAAGATTGACCTCCATTCTAGATATAATCAATTGAGGGTAAAGAAATAGGATATACCCAAGATGAAATTACATACAAGTTATGGACACTATGAATATATAATAATGCCTTTTGGTCTTACTAATTCCCCTACCATTGTAACACCCTGAGATTTTATGAGATATATTATTTCTAATTTCTTTGATGTCTTCTATTATACACTACACCAAGATTATCTTTTACTATACGCAACATCGTATTAGCTTGAAGTATACACAACACTATTCTTGGCTCGTGTTACACACAATTTCAAGTTCGTTTTGTGGAAATTATTCTACGCAACAATAAGTATATATTTTGTTTAATGTATAAATGAAATAAGTTTTGATTATGTTATACGCAACACCAAATGGAGATTTCACTACACACAGCCCTGACTTGGCTTGCATTACATGCAATCAATACCTTCCTCGATACTGTGTGTAGTACACAATACTGAGTTTCACTAAACGATATATTATTATAATATTATTATGAACTAGACGTTATGAATAATAATACCCACTTTTTAAAATTTTATAAATTTTATCTTTCAAAATGGACTTCATTTTTGGATTCGGAATATCAAAATTATCTTAGGGTGAATTTTTGGTATTTTTCTGAAAACATTCAATCTTTGATGAATAGTGAAAAAACACCGAGTCGTAGTTTAAAACAGAATTTTTATTTAAATAATTATTTATTTTATTTAAATTTAATTAAGGTAAAAATAGATACATAATACCTATATAAGTTCAATGTAATTCATTGGAGTTAGTATAGAATAATTTTAGATATATAAAAATTTTATTGAGCTTTTCACCGTCTTTTACCCACCTCCTAGGAGAATTTGGAAATTCACATAAAACTTAATTTTACCACTTCTATGAGTGGAATTTCGAAAATCCGAGAGACACGGTTAATATCAAGTTGTAAAATGCGGTTTAATGAGATGAAAATACTTTTTGGTGAATAATAACATTTTACTTTTATTTACCATGGTTAAAAGTAAATAGGGTAATTAAGGGTAAAAATGATATTAATATTACCCTAACACATGTACTAATTCTATTGGAAAAGTGTATCTCGACTAAAAACAAACTTAGGATAAAAATATTACCCTTTAGGTACACTTGGATTAGATTAGGACATTTATTATTATTTTATTTAAAGAATAGTTAAAATAGTTAAAATCAAAGTTTAATAACTAAAACATTTTTAATATAGGGTTATACATAAGATAAATTCGACTATAAATATTAATTAGAAAGATAAAAATATTTCTTACATAATGGTAATTTAGTTATAATTTTTAGACATTAAATAAATTAATTAATTTATGAAACAATGATGATGCAGTAATTACCTTATAAATGAAATATTAACATAATTGATGTTATAAATACCCAAATAAATGTAATTTGAGACTTCTTATGAATTACAATAATTTTATAGGTTAATATGAAATTTTATTATTGATTCAATTAACTTTGTTCTAACTAATCATGCTGTTATGATTTTCACAAAAATCAATTACCAAATAGTGTCAAAATTGACATAAAATAGTTTTTAAAACAAATATTATATTATTAATTGTTATTTTATTCATAAAAATCTAAGGTTAGGCCAAATGACTTAGATAAGGTTATATATATTAATAATTAACCACTTGGGGTTCGTTTGGCTGGTTATAGTAAGTTTATTAACCATATAGTGTAAGAAAACAAGAAGACACGGTAAAAGTTAAATTATTTAACTTAGAGTTAAATCTAAAAGATAAGGTTAAAATAGTAACCTAAACTTGTCTAAAACCTATTAGTTGAGATTATTTCTACCCATAACCTCATTATCTTCGAAATAAATTAATTTGGAGCTATTATAAACCAAATATGACTTTATTATAAAATAATATTTTAAGTTTTTTCAAAGGTGCCCCTCTCCTCCCTTATAAAAAGGGCACCCCTTCCCTCTTCTCTTCACACCCTTTTGAGCCTTGAAGTTCAGAAAAACCCTGACCATTTATCTTATCCACTTCCCTAGAAACACTTTGGAGGTTCTGGTCTTCTCAAAAGACCAACTCTACTTCCTTAAGAGGAATCTTAAAGAAGGTGCGTCAAAGAAGAGGTAATCTCTTCTTCCGATTCTCTCAAGTTTATTTATTCTTCTAATTCTTCTTATTTAGTTGTATCATTATAAATTAATAACATCAGTATTAAATATATACTGATATGTTATTATAAATATGAAACAACCCTATTTCACCTTCTATCCATCCTACGGAAAATGAAATCACCGCGCGTGCGTACGTACGGAATACCGTCTCCACGCCGTGGTGTAATCTGTTTTCGACCACCACCTTACTTGGATGGGTATAATGGTGTAAATAAATAAATACATATGATTATTGTAAATTGATATTGATTCTTAAATATTATACATACACTTTAATACAATTCCACGATCATGGGAATGATATCATCGCTCGTGCGTACGTATGGACTACCGTCTCCACGACGCGATGAGATTCATTCTCCATGTTAACCATTCATGAATGATTATAAAATATATATAATGAATAATAATGAAATATATGACATAATAATGATACTGGATTTATGTATATATATATGTATGTCATCTACTTAATTTCATTCAATTCAATAAGGAAACGAAAACAGCGTTCATGCGTACGTACGGCCTACCGTCTCCATGAACGGTGTATTTCATTCCATTTATCAATCTATCATATATATATGTATATTCTGAATATTTATTATATATAAATAATTTTTTAAATTCTAGAATTAAGTAAATCAGGATATAAGTAATAATATAAAGAACAACAAGTTTAAACACGTACAATAAATGAAACGATTTTACCCAAATCGCTGCTTTTACATCGAATTTACAAAAAAAGGGTAATATAAAGTCATAAGTAAACCATATATGATATCATAACAATGAATATGATTCTGTAATAAGTTAATGACATTATTTAAATCATTATACAGGAGGTTCGGATACATACGAAGCATATCAGACATAAGGTAAGGGATAACTATTCCAATCTCGCTCTTATCCGAGATTGTTTATTCGTAAGTATTTACTGGGGTTACTGTTATCATCCATGTCCATGTTTTCTAAAAGTGTTTTTATGTATTTTTAAAGTCCTTTTTACCCAATTTTGACTTTTACCACATGTTATGAAAAGAATATTTCTTTTGTTTACCATACGAGGAACTTTTTGACTTTTCCGAAAAAAGTACGAGGAGAATGTTTTTTTAACTTATATGGCATAAAAGGATTTTTATAGTTTCATATCTTTCAAGAAGATTCCTCTACAAGTTTTCATGGTTATTTTCAATAAAATCCTTTTCTTTTAAAATTTTGTGGCATTTTGTGAAAAGAAAATGATTTTTAAGGAGAAAGGATATTTTCCTCAAGAATTCATTTCAAGTGTTTTATCAAAACTATTTTCCATCTAAGATGACATTATTTAGCATGTTTATGTTTCAAGTATAATGTCTCTATTATTTACATGGTTTTATTCTTATTAAGATGAAATTATATCCATTTGTTTTATATGGATTATGTTATGATGGAATGATGTTTATGAAACCCATTTTATTCTTTGGGTTATTATAAATGATGTATGTTTATTTTGTGGAACAAGAAAGAATAATTTTATTATGAGATGGGTGGGACCTATATCTCCTTCCAATGCATTGGGTAAAGATTTATATCTCATGAGATAGACATGGCTGGAATGGTAAGTTAATCTGGTTCAGTGTTACAAGACTGGAATGAGGAGTGAACTCGATCCAGAAAGGGACTTTGTCCACTAAGATGGTCTTAGCAGCAATGCCTTGGATACTATGGAAATCATATCATGTGCTTAATTTTTTTACACAATTACAAGTTTTATTTCAAAGCTATTTTATCATGATTTATGTTCTATTATGATCTATGCCTTACGTACTGCCATGTTTTATGTCATTGCTCAAGATTTCGATGTTTAAACATTATGTTCATGTTTTTATGTTTAAATGTATATGGTTTTCTTTATTTTCTCCATGCTTACCCTTACCGAGCATTTGAGCTCACCCTTTTTATGTTTTGTTTTCCCCAGGATATAAAGAAAGGTTTTAGGTAAGAAAAAAAAGGAAAGATCTTTATGGGAGATGTTAAAGATCTTTCACCACGATTAGAAGATTATATTCCGAGTTTCCAAAGACACTAAACTATTACGGTTCTTGTGTGTATGTTTTTGTTATGTATTAAGTATTCTGAAAAAGTAATGTAATGTCCATGTACGTCAGGCTTTGGGACTTTATAGTTGGTATCAGAGGAAAGGTTTAGTTAACCTTTGGAAACTAGGATGTGCAAACTTTAGTGAGATCCCTAGAGATATTTCTAAGGTATGTCTAGGGATTTCCCTAAGGTTAAGTACACATATAGGTTAGAGTCCTAAAATTATGTTGATAATCATGAAAAACCTAGGGTGAACCTAAGGTGTCATGGATTAAATAATTTTTGATAAGTTAGACATCCCATAAGTGACTTTTTATGATTATGTGGTTCCTCATTATTTTAACTGTTTCTTACACTATGGTTTCTGGTCTTAGTCAATGGAGGGAATGAGAAGGAATTCAGTTAACATTGATTCCAATGGAAAAATCGGTGATTACGATCAATGAAATTATGTAACGCCTAGAGAAGAAGATATTGTGATTATGCCGAATCAGTCATCTCGATATATGATTAACAAGGTGAACTTTAGTTGTATTCATAAGCCATCAAATAAGAGGAAGATGGAATTTTATGCATGTTCGCATGGTGAGGAGCATAGAGAAAGGAAGATTGAGATTTCTAAATAAGGGAAGAAGAACCTTGAGGAATACCTCAAATGGAGAGGAAGATGTTAGCTATGTGGAGAAAAGGGTCATAGAGTGATAGACTATTATGGATTCTAATGTCTTATCTGCGGAGAACATGGGAATTACCCAACTCAATGCCCTGACCTAAGAAGTTACTTATAAATCGAGGAAGGACCTATTCCAAGCCAATCATTGAAGAGGATGGATTGAAGGGCTTAAGTATTGGAATTCAATAATAATGTTGTTGATGTACTTTTATAGTATATTGAAATATCTGTGTATTGGTCCATTGTGGTTTTCTATAAGAATATGGTACCGGTAACCATGAAAGGTTATTCAGAACTTGACAGTTAGATTTCTCTTCCATATCCATATTTTCACCTATGATCTCCTATGTGGGAACACAAGTGATGAGTTACTTTGGGTATCCGTTTTGTTTCTAATGTTAATTTTTAAAAATTATGTTTTAGTATTCCCTTTTACGATGTGGGTTTCTATGAAAGAAACTTTCAAGTAGTAAACCAT
Source organism: Viscum album (assembly GCA_963277665.1). NCBI lineage: Eukaryota > Viridiplantae > Streptophyta > Magnoliopsida > Santalales > Viscaceae > Viscum > Viscum album. Next base: position 1,152,002,007 of record OY728148.1, read on the forward strand.
TTAGAACCCCGATGAATTTCGAGGGCGAAATTCATTTTAAGGGGGGTAGAATGTAACACCCCGAGATTTTATGAGATATATTATTTCTAATTTCTTTGATGTATTCTATTATACACTACACCAAGATTAGATTTTACTATACGCAACACCGTATTAGCTTGTAGTATACACAACACTATTCTTGGCTCGTGTTACACACAATTTCAAGTTTGTTTTGTGGAAATTATTCTACGCAACATTAAGTATAGATTTTGTTTAATGTATAAATGAAATAAGTTTTGATTATGTTATACACCACACCAAACGAATCTTTAACTACATGCATCCCTGACTTGGCTTGAATTACATGCAATCAAGACCTTCCTCGATAGCGTGTGTAGTACGCAATACCGAGTTTCACTAAACGAGATATTATTATAATATTATTATGAACTAGACGTTATGAATAGTAATACCCACTTTTTGAAATTTTATAAATTTTAGCTTTCAAAATGGACTTCATTTTTGGATTCGGAATATCTAAATTAGCTTTGGGTGAATTTTTGGTATTTTTATGAAAACATTCAATTTTTGATGAATAGTGAAAAAACACTGAGTCATAGTTTAAAACCGAATTTTTATTTAAATAATTATTTATTTTATTTAAATTTAATTAAGGTCAAAATAGATACATAATACCTATATAAGTTCAATGTAATTCATTGGAGTTAGTATAGAATAATTTTATATATATAAAATTTTTATTGAACTTTTCACCGTCTTTTACCCACCTCCTAGGAGAATTTGGAAATTCACAAAAAACATAATTTTACCGCTTCTGTGAGTGAAATTTCGAAAATCCGAGAGACACGGTTAATATAAATGAGTAAAATGTGGTTCAATGAGATGAAAATAATTTTTGGTGAATAGTAACTTTTTACTTTTATTTACCATGGTTAAAAGTAAATAGGGTAATTAAGGGTAAAATGATATTAATATTACCCTAACACATGACCTAATTCTATTGGACAAGTGTATATCTACCAAAAACAAACTTAGGAATAAAATATTACCCTTTAGGTCCACTTGGATTAGATTAGGACATTTATTATTATTTTATTTAAAGAATAGTTAAAATAGTTAAAATCAAAGTTTAATAACTAAAACATTTTTAATATAGGTTTATACATAAGATAAATTCGACTATAAATATTAATTATAAAGATAAAAAGATTTCCTATATAATTGTAATTTAGTTATAATTTTTAGACATTAAATAAATTAATTTATTTATGACACAATGACAATGCAGTAATTACCTTATTAATGAAATATTAACATAATTGATGTTATAAATACCCAAATAAATGTAATTTGAGACTTTTTATGAATTAAAATAATTTTATAGGTTAATATGACATGTTATTATTGATTCAATTAACTTTTTTCAAACAAATCATGCTGTTATAATTTTCAAAAAACTAAATTACCAAATAGTGTCAAAATTGACATAAAATAGTTTTTAAAACAAATATTATATTATTAATTGTTATTTTATTCCTAAAAATATAAGGTTCAGCTAAAGGACTTAGATAAGGTTATATATATTAATAATGAACCACTTGGGGTTCGTTTGTCTGGTTATAGTAAGTTTATTAACCATATAGTGTAAGAAAACAAGAAGACACAGTAAAAGTTAAATTATTTAACTTAGAGTTAAATCTAAAAGATAAGGTTAAATTTGTAAGCTAAACTTGTATAAAAACTATTGGTTGAGAGTATTTAGACCCATCCCCACATTATCTTATAAATAAATCAATTTGGAGCTATTATAAACAGAATACGACTTTATTATAAAATAATATTTTAAGTTTTTCCAAAGGTGCCCCTCTCCTCCCTTATAAAAAGGGCACCCCTTACCTCTTCTCTTCACACCCTTTTGAGCCTTGAAGCTCGGCCAAACCCTACCCATTTCTCTTCTCCACTTCCCTAGAAACATTTTGGAGGTTATGGTCATCTCAAAAGACCAACTCTACTTCCTTAAGAGGAAGCTTAAAGGAGGTGCGTCGAAGAAGAGGTAATCTCTTCTTCCGATTCTCTCAAGTTTCTTTCTTCTTATACTTCTTCTTATTTAGTTGTATCATTATAAAGTAATAAAATCAGTATTACTTATATAATTATATGTTATTATAAATATGAAACAACCCTATTTCACCTTCTATCCATCCTACGGAAAACGAAATCACCACGCGTGCGTATGTACGGAATACCGTCTCCACGCCGTGGTGTAATCTGTTTTCGACCACCACCTTACTTGGATGGGTATAATGGTGTAAATAAATAACTATATATGATTATTGTAAAGTTATATTTATTATGAAATGTTATACATACACTTTAATACAATTCCACGATCATGGGAATGATATCATCGCTCGTGCGTACGTACAGACTACCGTCTCCACGACGCGATGAGATTTATTCTCCATGTTAACCATTCATGAATGATTATAAAGTATATATAATGAATAATAATGAAATATATTACATAATAATGATACTGGATTTATGTATATATATATGTATGTCATCTACTTAATTCCATTCAATTCAATAAGGAAATGAAAACAACGTTCATGCGTACGTACGACCTACCGTCTCCATGAACGGTGTATTTCATTCCATTTATCATTCTATCATATATATATGTATATGATGAATATATATTATATATAAATAATGTTTTACATTATGGAATTAATTAAATAAGGATATAAGTAATAATATCAAGAACAACAAGTTGAAACACGTACAATAAATGAAACGATTTTACCCAAATCGCTGCTTTTACATCGAATTTACAAAAAAAATGGTAATATAAAGTCATAAGTAAACCATATATGATATCATAACAATGAATATGATTCTGTAATAAGTCAATGACATTATTTAAATCATTATATAGGAGTTTCGGATACATACGAAGCATATCAGACATAAGGTAAGGGATAACTATTCCAATCTCGCTCTTATCTGAGATTGTTTATTCGTAAGTATTTACTGGGGTTACTATTATCATCCATGTCCATGTTTTCTAAAAGTGTTTTTATGTATGTTTAAAGTCCTTTTTACCCATTTTTGACTTTTACCACATGTTATGAAAGGAATATTTCTTTTGTTTACCATACAAGGAACTTTTTGACTTTTCCGAAAAAAGTACAAGGAGAATGTTTTTTTAACTTATACAGCATAAACAAATTTTTACGGTTTCATATCTTTCAAGAAGCTTCCTCTACAATTTTTCATGGTTATTTTCAATAAAATAATTTTCTTTTAAAATTGTGTGGCATTTTTTGAAAAGAAAATTATTTTTAAGGAGAAAGGATATTTTCCTCAGGAATTCATTTCAAGTGTTTTATCAAAACTATTTTCCATCTAAGATGACATTATTTAGCATGTTTATGTTTCAATTATAATGTATCTATTATTTACATGGTTTGATTCTTCTTAAGATGAAATGATATCAATTTGTTTTATATGGATTATGTTATGATGGAATGATGTTTATGAAACCCATTTTATTCTTTAGGTTATTATGAATGATGTATGTTTATTTTGTGGCACACAAAAGAATGATTTAATTATGAGATGGGTGGGACCTATATATCCCTCCAATTAATTGGGTAAAGATTTATTTTTCATGATATAGATATGGCTGGAACGGTAAGTTAATTCGGTTCAGTGTTACAGGACTGGAACGAGGGGTGAACTCGATTCAGAAAGGGACTTTGTCCACTAAGATAGTCTTGGCAGCAATGCCTTGGATACTATAGAAATCATATCATGTGCCTAATTTTTTTTCCACAATTACAAGTTTTATTTCCAATCTATTTTATCATGATTGATGTTCTATTATGATCTATTCCTTACGTACTGCCATGTTTTATGTCATTTCTCAAGATTTCAATGTTTAAACATTATGTTCATGTTTTTATGTTCAAATGTATATGGGTTGTTTTATTTTCTCCATGCTTACCCTTAATGAGCATTTGAGCTCACCCTTTTTATGTTTTCTTTTCCCCAGGATATAAAGAATGTTTTTAGGTAAGAAAAAAAAGGGAAGATCTTTATGGGAGATGTTGAAGATCTTTCACCACGATTAGAAGATTATATTCCGAGTTTCCAAAGACACTAAACTATTACAGTCCTTGTGTGTCTGTTTTTGTTATGTATTAAGTATTCTGCAAAATTAATGTAATGTCCATGTACGTCAAGATTTGGGCCTTTACAGCCATCTTCCTGGATTTAATGAATAAAGTCTCTTGAGATTACCTCGAACAGATTTTGGTAGTCTTTATAAATGATATCCTTATCCATTGAAAGATCAAGGAAGGGAAATTTAGAACTATAATAAAGACCCTAATGAAGTAGAAAATATATGAAAAATTTACACAGTGTAAATTTTGGTTGTAAAAGGTTTAATTTTTGGGTCACATAATCTCAAGATATGGAATAGAAGTAGATCCATCAAAGACAGAGGCTATTGAATACTGGCCTAGACCAACCACGGTGACTGAGATCCATATATTTCTTGGTTTATCTAGATATTATCCATGGTTTTTGGATAACTTCTCATGAATATCTAATCCTATGACCAAGTTAACTCAGAAGGGTGTCAAGTTCCTCTGAACAGATTAATGTGAGGAAAATTTCAAGGAACTGAAGAGAAGGTTAGTTAGTGAACCTATGGTCACATTACCCTATAGTGGATAAGGGTTTGTAATATATAGTGATGCATCCAAGAAGGGTTGGGATGTTTTCTTATTCATAATAACATGGTTATAGGCTATACCTCACGATAGTTTAAGATTCATGATAAAAATTACCCAACTCATGATTTGGAGTTAGTAGTGGTAATTTTTGAATTAAAGATATGGAGGTATTATCTTTATGGTGAAAAGTGTGATATATATACTGATCATAAAAGTATGAAATATATATTCACACAGAAGGAGTTGAACATGCGCCAGAGAAGATGGTTAGAGTTGATAAAGGATTATGACTGATTAATACATTACCACTATGGGAAATCAAACAAGGTGGCTTATGCTTTGATACAGAAGGATCATGCTAGCTTATCCATGATGAGGATCACAGAAGATCCAATATTTCTGGATTTTCAAAGGATGGATCTAGAAATCCCAAAGGAAGGGGAAAAATCTTATCTTTATAAAATGAATGTTCAACCCTCTACAGAAGTGAAGATTAAGGAGGTAAAAAAGGAAGATGTAGAGCTGAAAAAGAAATTTAGAAATTTTCCTGAGTTTAACCTTGATCAGGATGGAATGATAAGGTTCAAGAACTGTGTATGTGGTCCTTACATACTTGATTTGAAGAAGAAGATGTTAGAGGAAGCTCATAGTTCTTCATTCTCTATTCATCCAGTAAGTATGAAGATGTATATGGAATTAAAATAACATTTATAGTGGGATGCTATGAATAGAGATATCATAGAGTTTATATCTCGGTGCTTGGTATTCCAACAAGTTAATTCTAAAATAAAAAAGTCAAAGGGGATGTTGCATACATTAACCATAATAGAATGGAAATGGGAAAACATCACTATGGATATTTTCATTGGACTACCCAAAAACCCTAAAGGGTTTAATTCTATATGTTTGGTAGTTTATTGCCTTACTAAGTTATCACAATTCATAGATATCAGAGAATAATTCTCTCTAGATCATCTTGTCAGGATATACATTAAAGAAGTGGTAAGGTTGCATAGAGTAACCCATTCTATTATATCAGACTGGGATCTGAGGTTCACCTCAAAATTATGGTGAGGTAGTCAGTAAGAAATTTATACATAATTGATTTTCATCACCACTTATCATCCTCAGATAGATGTTTAGTTTGAAAGAAAAATTCAAACCCTAGAGGATATGTTGTGATCTTGTTCTCTAGATTTCAAAGGTGGCTGGGATCAACACCTTCCTTTAGTTGAATTTTCTTACAACAATAGATTTCAATCAAGAATTAATATGGAACATTATGAATCCCTATATAGAAATATATGTAGAGATCCAACGTTCTAGTATGAGGTTGGAGAAAGAAAGCTATAGGGACCTGAGAACACTGAAGAAATTGTTGATAATGTTAGAACCATTCAACATCATATCAAGGCAACTCAAAGTTTGAAGAAAACTTATGCTGATAACCGATGGAATGACCTAGAATTTGAAGTTGGTAAAAAGGTATTTCTATGAATCTCACCCTGGAGGAAATTTATGAGATTCGAGAAGAAAGGGAAACTAATCCCTAGGTATATCGATCCCTTTGAAATTCTTGATCGCATCGGGATGGTAGCCTATCACTTGTAACTTCCTCTAAATCTCTCTCAAGTACATGATGTGTTCCATGTATCTCTATTGAGGAATTACATACATGAACCTTCACATGTACTGAACTCAGAGGTCATACCATTGGAGTATGATATTTCTTACAAGGAACAACCTCTTGAAATTATGGATTGTACAGAGAAAGTTCTACGAAACAAGACCACTCACCTGGTCAACATTTTGTGGAGAAATAACCAGTTAGAGGAAGCAATGTGGGAACTTGAGGATATGATTAAGTAAAAGTATCCTATTTTTTTTACCCAAATGATGAATTTAGAGGGATAAATTCATTTTATGGGGGGTATAATGTAACACCCCGAGTTTTTATGGACCTTTTTTTTCTCGAATAAATTAATTTTCATTTATGTACTGAAATGCACTAAGTAAAACATTACTTTAACATGGAACCAACTAGGCTCATGTTACACGAAACATAGACTTTTCATATGTTACATGCAACACTGACTTGGCGTATATTGCAAACAACACTGAGTTTATACGAAACATCATTTTATTGTTATAATTATTTAGATGAGATAATTATAACCTAGACATTAAACTTAGTAATATGAATATTTATAAATAATTTTCAAATATTGTTTATCATAGTTTTATATAAATAAAACATATTTATAATTAAGGATATAATTTTTGGTAAAGTCCTTATATGTTTAAAAACACCATTTTCTCAAATGAACTGCTTTTAATGTCCTTCTGTGAAAAATAATAAAATTAATTTTAGACACATTTAGAAATTAAATTTGATAAAATAAAATTAATTTTTAAATTTATAATGTTTAAATTAGATTAGGGTGAATTTATGGGATTTTTTTGAGAAACTACATTTTTTGATGAATAGTGAAAAATATTGAATTTAAATTCAAAACTGCCTTTTCATCTAATTTATTTATAAGGTTAAAATATATTTTAATTTGTTTTCAAAGTTTAATTAGATAATATTTTTATTAATCAAACCATTTTGGGTCATTTTAATCAATTTCACTTTGATGTTGAATATAAAAACATAGCAAATTTTTGAACGTTTTTACTTTAAAAACCCGCATTGTCGACCCGACTGCGGGATTAAATTTGAATTAATTTATGCCACTTATGTGATTTTAATTTGGAAAAATAGATTCCATATTTGGAATAATAATAATTTTTAATTTCTAATAATGTAAACTTAGTTTATGACAAAAAATATTAGTGAAAGTAATTAAAATTAATTACAACGATTAAGGAAAAATTAAGCTTAATAAGGGACTAAACATTAATCTTAAGAGCCCAAACGATCTAGAAACTTATACAAGAGCCATTGTATGACCATATTTCTACCCTATACTACCTTTTATCTAATTTTTTCTATTATTGGATCCACTTGACATGGGAAAAATGTGGGTGAAATTCCATTTCCTAAAATTTACAAGAGTTCCACTCCTCCTCCATTATAAAAGGGCCTCCTCTCCTCCCACTTCCTCACACCTCTCAAGACAATTTTTATTGAAAAATATCTGACCAAATATCTCCTCATCACCCCTCACCCAAACTATAATAATACCCTTGTGCAGAAATCAATCCAAGTAAGCCCCTTGGTACAAACCAAAAGAAGTTACCCGAATAAGAGATAACATTCTTCCTCGAGTTCTTTTATATTATTTCAATTATACACCCAATCAACACTTCTTATTCCATTATTATATAATATAAATATCATCCTAAATACACTAGAATGTTTTTTCTAAGGGTTCTACCTACACTCACACACACATCCATCTATTGGGTAGCGAACATACTATTTATGTGTACGACGAACTACCACCTCATGAAATGACGATTGTTCATTTTTCCTTTACCACCTATAATGGTGGAAATTATGATAGAAACTTTGTTTATATATGCTATATATTATATATATTATGTATTTAATCTTCTGTAATTATTTTACATATAATACATTTATACTTTCCATTTGGTGTAAATATGATAATTTCGTTAGAGGAAGTGTGGACTACCGTCCCTGCAAAGCGATGCGATTCATTCACACACTACATGAAATGTATTAAGGATGAGTTTAGTGATATTATATAATATATATAAAATAATAATGATACTGTAATTATAATACACACACACATGCACACTTTTAATTTTCTTTCTTTCTTTCAATACGACAATAAAAACAGAAACAACGTCAATGCGTATGTACGACTTACCGTCTCCATGAACAATGTATTCCATTTCATACTTCTATATTATAAATATTATTATAATAAAATTATAATTAATATAAATTATATTTATATCATGTATTATATTCTGGAAATCATGATATAAGTATAAGGACCAAAGGTATAACAAATTAAGACACATTCGAAAAACAAAGTGAATATTACCCGAAGTGAAACATTAACATAGAATTGTTTACAAGAGGGTAATATAAGGTCATAATAAAAACATATATGGTATTAGATATAATAATATTATTATATAAAATATATATAATAAACTTACATTTATTATATAGGAATCTTGTACGTGTATGAAGAGAGTTAAGACACAAGGTAAGGGGTTTTCATCTCACTTTTTATTTATGTGAGATATATGATTTATTCACCACCCATTCATTTTGTGTGGTGTGTATAATACCCATGGATGTATTAGATTATTATTATACTTAAATTTATGGTTATTTACATATTCATTCTATGATCTTTATTTCATGGGGTTAATGTTTCAAAAGCTACCAAATTGGTAAGACAGTTTTGTCTCAATTTGCCTTCTTTGAGACACATGTTTTATTATGAACCTACATTTTTTTCGAGGTGTATATAATTACATTTGAAATGTTATATCTTGAATATAATATATTTCATGATATTTTAATCTTCATTTAATTTCATTTTCTTACATGGAGAGTATGATCCCAAGTTACCATGCGGTAAGAGTTTATTGAAACAATCTCATCATTTATTAAGATTGTTTATAATTATGCTTCTTTTATTGAAATATTATGACCCATATCTCAAGAACACTCATTAATTTTATTCTAATCTATTTATTCATGATATATTCATATTTTAGTACCATTTTACACTCTTTGGTACTTAATATATTTAATAAAATGTTTTTATGAAAATATGATAGTATTTCTTTTTTTGGTCGGAAATCTGTTTTATTCAAAAACCATGTTTTAAAAAATGTTTTCAAATGACCATTGAAGATAATTTTAAATGAAGAAATATATTTTAAAAATATGTTATGGTTTTAAAATCATTATTTATAAGTTTTCAAATCTATTTTCAAAGAAAAAGTTTTTCAAAAAAGTTTTATGTTTTAAAAAGCATTTTTTAATGCAGAAAGGTTATTTTCATTAATAATTTTTTTAAAAGATATTTAAAAATTAGTTTTCATCTAAGATAACATCCATTGGTGTTGCCTCCCATTTATCGCTCGTCTTTCCGGGTCACCCGGTGTCTCACCAGGTGGGAAGAAGGGAACACTTCAAGTAGCTAACAGATTGCTGTGTCGAACCATCGCTGAGCGAGGTGTTACCCCGTGGGACACTCTGTCATCTCAGCTGGAAATGACTCCTTTCCAACTGAGGCTTCTCCAGATGACCTCTTTGTGGGGAGGGGGGTTCCTGGGTGTGGAGGGTTCAAAAAATCCACTCCTAGGAATTCCCTTTTTAAATATTTAACATCTATTGGTGTTACTCATAACTTTTTTGGGAAATTATTCAATGTTTCCATTCATATAATTTCTCTGAATGGATTATGTTTTGATGGAATGATGTTTATGAAACCCATTTCTCTTTCACGGGTTATATGATTTTGAAACCCGATTCTTTTCACAAGTTATGTTTATGATGAAATGATTATGAAACCTATTTTTTTCATAGGTGATGACGTTATTACATGTTTATAAAACCCATTTCATTTTATAGGTCATGATATGATTATTTATGATATTATGGAACATGTATGTATGATTTCATTATGAGATGGTTGGGACCTATATCTCCCTCCAATATATTGGGTAAAGATTTATATCTCATGAGATAGACATGGCTGGAATGAGGACTGAACTCTATTTAGTATTACAAGGATGGAATGAGGAGTGAACTCTCGATTAAGTAATACAGGGCTAGAATGGGAAGTAAACCCGGTTCAGTAAAGGAATTTTTCCACTAAGAAGGCCTTGAAAACAATGCCTTGACTACTATGGAAATCATTATATATGATTATGTTTATGCCACAATTCCATGTTTTATTCCTATGTTATGCTTTCATGTATTATGTTATTTATTTACTTATGATTCATGTATTATGAACTACCAAGATTTATGTCATGATTCATGTTTATGATCTTTGATATACATGGCATGATCTTTTATTTTCATGATCATGTTCTCATACCCTTATTCTCATGATTATGTTTACGTATCTCCCTTATTTATCCTTACTGAGAATCTGAGATCACCCCTTTTTATGTTTCCTTACCCTAGGTTATGAAGATATGTATTATGTTTTATGTTTCTAATAAGGGTGATAGTCAAGAAGAACCTAGTGGGAGATGATGTAGCTCATTTATGTAGCAGTGTTTATGTTTCCATGTTTCCAAAGGCACCTGACTTGTACGATCTTTGAGCATCTATTTGTATAATGTTTTAAGTATTCCAAAAAAGTTATATAATTTTAATGTATGAAAAGAGAGTGTGTATATAGGTTGGGTTTTGAATGATGTGTTTTCCCTAAGCGTGACATAAAATGAGTCGACACGGGATGTTCGGACCCCTCGCTCATTGGCGGTGCTTTAAGTGGATTCATTAAATTAAATTAATTAATTAATTTAATTCATTTGAACTAAAACAATGTCTAAAAATACATCATTAAAGGAAATTTTCTAGGGTTAGACTCACACTTTCTAGAATCCTTTGGTAAGATCTCCTCCCTCCTCCCTTTGGGGAATCGAGACGAATGCTGATGGAACATTAGATCAGATCAGATCAAGATGCAACAAACACATCAACTTCTCCCAATTGTTATGTGAACACTTTCTTCACCAACGATCAATTCAAAGTAGTGGTAGGACTCATATTTAGGTGTTTTTATGACTTTGGATTAAATTATTGAGTAGATCGTTATTCCTTCTTCGATCTGTGTCTTTTTATGGTATTTTCATGATCCTAAGTACCAAATTTTTTATTGTTTAATAAATATTCTAACCCAAGTTCCCCGTTCTTGATCGCCAGACATGAATTCTTGGCTGGTGATGTTTAAAATTTTTTATGTTGATATTATCCCTACATTATTCACATTATTTTTCAGTTGGATCCTTGCGGTCTCGAGTCGAAATTTCCGAGCGGCATTGAGCTTGATCAGGCCCCCGGATTCACAGTGGATCGATGATGTGGCAATGGTTTGGTGAGCGAAGCATAGATCTGGAATCGTTGCATTACAGGGATGATCTATATATTGGTTTGAGATATAAGATATAAGATATGAGATATGATATATAATATGTGAGATATAAGATATAATATCTGAGATATAATATATAAGATATAAGATACAAGATATGAGATATAAATCTTGGTTAAATAATCATATATCAGTTATATCTTTTTACCAAGGCATCCGTTTGGAGAAAAATTAGTGAAAACGTGATCCTAGAATTGAGATGGTCATTTTAAGGTCGATGTTGGATACCTTTTTTAGACTCATGCCTCGGGTTAATGAAAGACCCAATAATAATAAAATTATTATTATTATGGAATCTTGTATCCGACATATCTCCCTCATACAGTGTCGAAATGATGAACCATCTACAACAATGTGACCCTGAAATTTAGGAAGACATTTCAAGACCAATATCGGGTATTTAATTTGGAGTCATAGATCAGGCCCATGAGACACCATTCAAGCATGATGCAGTGAAATGCGACCTTTTCACCGGGTGTTCGATTGAGTCAAAAAAATATCCCATCTCGAGTGTTTTTTTCATGTAGAACATGATGGCGCCCTCTGTTGTGGATTTTGAGATATGATGTCAAAAGTTATAATCATGATGCACTGAGGTGAAATCTGATGATGTCAGCGATCGTATAGGATCACCAGAGCTTTCCAGGCTTACTCATGACCTAAGGATGGGTAGTGGCATTCCCCGATGATCTTTCTGAGTTACCCTCCAACAGGGCTGGGCAGTGGAGTTACTCGACATTCTAGGCTTACCTTCCACTAGGTCTGGGTTGTAGAGTTCCCCAAAAAACTTACCAGGCTTACCCTCTAGTAGGACTGGGCAGTAGAGTTCCCCGATGACCTTCCCAAGTGGTACCTTCTAGTAGGACTAGGCAGTGGAGTTCCTTAGTGACTATTAGATTAGGAACCTCCTATCGTACTAGGACATGGGATCCTTACCTTGAATTTGTGGCCTCTCTACTATGAGACACATGGATGATACATGGTTTGACGTGGATTTGGACTCACAAGGAAGAGAGATGCTTTCCCCACTACGATGCATTCTTATGAGGCGACCTAAAACTATGTGGGTGAGTCAGTGCCACCCTAAATGGATACTATTAAGGTGTGGTAATTGATTCCCTTAGACTTGTGTGTTTGGGGCAGATGCGTGAGATGCTGGGTATCATTGATGGAATTATTTTTGAACTGTTAGTGAATATTCTTCTTGGGTTGAGCTATGAGATAGAGATCCCCTTACTCTCTCGTTTGGGATTCTTTGACTGACCATATATATATATTCTTTCTTTTGGATTCATACTTTGGATTTGGATACCCTCCTTTTAGGAGAGGCAAAGATGTGCAGGGTATGCCATGTGATTTATGTGTCTAGATTCTCATGGTTGGATGAGTCTACTCTCTTGCTATAGGTGGTGAAGTCTCAATAGGAAGTTCATTTACTCACCGTGTTTATCCCCTTGTGCTTGGATGATCTTAATTTCACTCTCTTGTTGGGTTGAGCTATGATTTTTCACTACACCTTATTTTATCCACTACTTCCCTCTTCAGTTGTAACTCTTATTGCTACCCCCTCACCCATTTCAGGGCATTATAATGGGTATGTATATACTCTCCCCTGCATGGGATTTTCCCACATGTCTTATGTGTTTTATAGATGACGGACAGGCCAACCGTGACTTTATAGGAGCTTAGGAATATTGGGTGCTTGGATTGCGTATGGTGGTTGTAGCTTGAGATACATGATTTGGGATCTCTCACATGTTTACTCTTTTCTAGATTTTTCAGATTCTAGCATATTTATGGTTGGGTGTGTATTTTTCACCTTTTACTTCAGTTTACACTATCATACTTTTGTACTGTGTAGAGGTTCATGCATGCCTAGTTTATTTTATAGTAGTGTTTCATCTTTTAACCTTTCTCTCTACACTTTTTAATTGAGTTGGCTATGTATGTGCATACATGTACTTATGTAAAGGACACCCCAGGTTTAGTTGTTCCTTCGACACTTGTCTCCACCCCTTGGCCTATGGAGGCGGGCTTGGGGTAGTTGCGGCTCGAGCCCCGACATGGGTCGGGTCATGACAGATTGGTATCAGAGAAGGTTCATTCTTGGAATGTTTTTCGAACGTATCCCCTTAAAAATGAATGGTTGAGTTTAGGGAAATTTTTTTAAAGCATCTCGAGTGTGAATCTTAGGATAGGGGATTCCAGTGATGGTATGAGCGGCCGATGTATCCATTCACCAGGACCATGACTACCTGATTGTCAACTCAGCATGCAAAGAATTTTTTTGAAGGGATTAATGGTAAATGCATCATATAAGATCGAGTCTTTGACTACCCTTCTTGAGTCAGTTCCCCATTGTTTTTGATATATATATATATTCTCATTAGAACATGGTACTTATTGATAACTTTCAGGATTCCTCCATGATGAAAACTATCCAAGATATCAGCTCTGATTCATTACGACGACCCTATGAGAGATAAGGCCTCGGTTCAAGGTCCATCATGAAATCCCCTTCCTCCAGGTGGGTAGGTAGCAAAACCTCCAACTATTGAGTAGAAAATCATCCCAATAGATCAGGATGAGGATGCGCATATGCTTAGAGCACTCTGAGAGTTATAGAATCTGAGACCACTGAGGTTCCATGGAGATCCAAATACTTAGGTAGAAGAGGATTGACTTGAGTCGGTGGTCCACATCACTAGGCTTGTTCATACCCTAATGGATTAGGTAGTGGATTTGGTAGCCAACCTTTTCCATGAAGTAGTTGGACGTTGGTGGATCTTGGTTACACAGATTCATGATGAGTTAACACTCTCATGGGACAAATTTCAATATCTATTTCATGAGGAGTACTACCTATCCTTCTTATGATTAGTTTAGATCTAGGATATTATAGATTTTTAGTAGGGTGGGATGATGGTAGATGATTATGTGGCGAGGTTCATAGACCTTATGTGCTACTCTCTTGACATGATCGGGGATGAATACTTCTAATAATGGAAGTTTGAGCAAGGAATCTACTGAGAGATCTATGCTAGTATAGTGCCCTTGTGCATCCCCACCTATTATAGGGTGATGGAGCTGGAACTAGTGATAGAGATATTTCTTTCAGAGGGATGCCGCATAGCTAGAGATGGCAGTGGGCATCGTGGAGCTGATTCATCTGTAGCAGCTAGCAGTCGCAAGTTGACAAGATTTCACTGTAGGAGACCATTTTGTGAGCAGGATCAAGTATGTGTTCATATAGTGTAGGGGGAACATAGAGCAATAAGGTAGACCAAGGAGGGTCGGTGCTATTCTTGTGATGGTCAGGGTCACATGGCATGAAACTGCCCAACCAGATGTGTTGAACAGCCCAAACAGATAGCTGATGGACCGTCAAGGCAAAGGCATTTCCATGATCATGGATTTTCTAGGCATGGATAGGGTAGTCCCCAAGGAGGTGGAGTTGGTAGAGAAGCAAGAGGATCTGTATATGGAGGATGAAGTTATGTCGTCCTTTCACCACCACCACCAGGCAGCCCACATCAGGCTTAGGGAGCTGGAGGTCAGGGCCATGAACAATTGCATGCTTTGGATGTCTATAATCCTGCAGCGCATAGGATGATTAGAGGTGCGATATGTGTTTATTATACTCTTGCCTCAATATTAGTAGACACATTTTCCAGTCATTCTTTTATCTTGATACTCCCAGTGCAGGAGCTGGATCTCCCATTAGAGGCACTAGCACAACAACTTTGACTTGAGGTTCATATTGAGAATGCTTATTTTGTATCTTTTATCTATTGATAGTGTGAGCTATCACTTGGAGAATAAAGGTTCAAGTAGGACCTTTTGTTTTTTACAATGGAACTCTATGACGTCATCTTGGGTATGGATTGGATTTCAATGGTCCGAGCCCAGATTGATTGTCGTCGCAGACAATTTAAATGCCTACACACTGATGGGATGTGATTATTCTTCTTTGGAAAGAGAGATCTCATGGTAGGATAAGTGGGTTCAACGAGTAGGAGGCTGCAACCCATCACCCATCATTTGAAAAGTGTATCCCTTGGTGAAGCAGGATCTTCAGGCATCTGGGTTCCTTCATCTATGGAGGATTATATAGAAATATTACCCAAAGACGTCCCGGGACTACCTCTGAGGTGGGAGATGGTGTTGTGAATTGACTTGCATCCTGGGACTGACTTGATATCTTATGTGGCATATCGTGTGGCACCTAATGAGCTATGGGAGCTACAATTTTAGTTAGAGGAGCTTTGTGATAAAGGTTTCATCAGACCTAGTGTGTCCCCCTGGTTAGATACAATGTTATTTATGAAAAAGATAGATGAGAGATTATTGATTTGTATGGATTATCATCACCTGAACTAGACCATGATAAATAACAAGTACCCCTTGCTGAGAATTTAGGACCTATTTGATCAATTGTAAGGCATGATATGATTCTTGAAGATTGATCTTAGATTCGACTCCACCGGTTGAGGGTTCACGAGGTTGAAATTCCAAAGTTAGCATTCCGATGTCTCTATAGACACTATGTGTTTCTAGTGATTCCTTTTCGTGTGATGAATTACCCCACTGTGTTTATGGATTTGGCGAACCAAGTATTTCATCCATACTTGGACCAGTTTTTTGTTGTCTTCGTCAATGACATAATCTTCTACTCTAAAATAGAGGAGGAGCATGAAGAGAACTTGAGGATGGACCTAGACTTTCTTTGAGAGCACCAGCTTTAAAAAAATATCTCAAAGTATCAGTTCTAGATACATGAAGTTTTTTTTATAGGGCATGTCATTTTTGAACAAGGTTTACCCATGGATCCATCAAAGATCTAGGTAGTGATTTCTTGGGAGCCACCCAATATTTTTCAGTGGTATAGAGATTACTTGTCTTGGAAGGGTACTACAAGAGGTTTATATTATACTTCTCCAGAGTCACATCCACTTTGAGCCCCCTGACGCGGAAAGGAAAGCTATTTTCCTAGTCTGATTAGTGCCAGAGGGCCTTTGAGGAGTTAAGGAAGAGGCTGATAAGTGATCCAGTGTTGAGACTACCAGAGGAGGTCATGGAGTTCTTCATGTATTGAGATGCCTCAAGATTTGGGTTCAGTTGCATGTTAATGTAGTAATAGGTAGTTATCGCATACGAGTTGAGGCGATTGAGACTCCATGATAATAACTATTCAAATCATGGCCTAGAGCTGGAAGAGGTAGTCTTATCCCTGAGGATGTGGAGAAACTATCATCTGGGATTGTGCTTTGTATTTTAATCAGGCCATCAGAGTCTCAAGTACGTCTTCACTCATAGAGACTTGAACTTGAGACAATAATACTGGTTGGAGTTCTTGTAGGACTACAACTTCAAGATATTCTATACTAAATGGAAGGGAAATTTTGTGGTAGATTCCATAATTAGTAAGTACTAGGATTTATTAGTGTAGGAAGATTCAGATTAGTTAGCTTCCCTATAGATGACCCTAGTGGATAAGGATGGTAAAACTTTTCTTCAGTCGATTGTTTTGACTCATTTGCTCCTTAAGCGTGTGAGAGAGTCCCAGCTGGAAGACATCTACTGAGAGGTATTACGTGATCATATATCCACAGGCGACACACTGGATAAATATTTTGTATGAGGGAATCATGTTATCTTGTTCCAAGGGTGAAAAGTAGTTCTAGTCATGATGTGGGAGGAGGTGATGTGGGAGTTCCACACTTCTCACCTAACTGTACATCTTGGTGCGATGAAGATGTATAGAGACCTTTAGTGATAGTTTTGGTGGTCTAACATGAGACAAATCATAGCTGTGTTTGTCTCTCAGTGCCTCACCTATCAGCAGGTGAAGGCTGAGCACCAACTTCTGGTAGTTTTGTTGTAGCCCCTTGAGATCCTAGAGTTGAAGTTTGATGACATATTCATGGACTTATTCACAGGGATTCCACACACAATGAAGGGCCACAATGCCATCTGGGTGATATTTGACCAACTCAAAAAGTTGTCTCACTTTATTTCCATCGATGATTAGAGTTTAGTAGAGAGTTTTTGGTATCTATACGTATGAGATATCATTCGCCTTAATGGGGTACCCTCGACGATTGTCTCTGATAGTCACATGCAGTTTATATCACGATTGTGGAGATTCCTACAAGAGGAATTTGGAACCCAGGTGGGGATTAGTACAACCTTTTATCCCTAGACTGATGGGAAGACTGAGTGAACTATCCATGTGCTAGAGGATATGCTGAGGGCCTGCATGTTAGACTTCGGCCGGAGCTGGGAGGATCACCTTCCCTTGGTAGAGTTTTTGTACAAAAAAAAAACTACCACTCTACCATTGACATGAGACATTTTGAGGGCCTATATGGGAGACCCTATAGGTCACCCTTGTGCTGGATAGAGGTTGGTGAGATATGTATTATTGGACCAAAGTTAGTTCAGGATACAATAGAGAAAGTAAAGGTCTTCTAGGAGTGGACGAGGACGACCTAGAGAAGATATAAATCCTATGAAGACCACCGTCGTGGTCCCTTGGAGTTCGAGTAGAGAGACCATGTTTTCTTACGAGTATCCCTATGATGAGGATCGAGGAGGTTTGTCCAGGGAGGTAAGATACCTATGAGGTTCATCGGGACATTCGAGATCATACAGAGAGTTGGTTAGGTTTCCTACTACCTCTCCCCACCCCCACAGCTGGAGAGGGCATATGACGTCTTCCACGTATCGCTGATAAGAAGATACATGCATGAACCTACACATGTCATCGACTGGGGTGAGATGGATATCAAGGATGGATAAACCTTTGTGGATCACTCAGTGGTGATCAAGTATCAGAAAGAGAGGACTTTGTTTGGATGAACCATCCCTTTGGTTCAGTGCTGTGGTAGCATGGAAACGTGCAGGAGAGTTCCTGGGAGCAGGAGAACCAAGTGAGGGATCAGTATCCCAATTTGTTTTCCTAGTTTTTACATTTCAGGGATGAAAACCTTGAAGGAGGGAATGTTGAATATACATTATTTTTTCCTTTTAAGACTTTTAAATATTTATATATATATTTCCAGAGTTAGGTGTTGAGACGATGTGCGATTCTGAGTCCCGGTGTGCCCAAAATTAATTTTACAAAAATATTAAATATATTTTATACTGCATGTGCATGTTTAGTTAAAGAAAATGGGATAACTCTTAAAAAATTGATGGGAACATAAATATGAGACCATGATTTGGTTTGGAACATGGTTTTTTCCCTAGGTGTGACATAAAATGAGTCAGTACAGGACGTTTAGACCCCTCACTCATTAGAGACACATTAAGTGGATTTATTTAATTAAATTAATTTTACCTAAAATAATGTCTATAAATATATCATTAAAGTAAATTTTCCAGGTTTGGCCTCATAATTTATAGAATCTACCAGTAGGAGCTCCTCCATCATCCCTTTGGTGAATAGAGATAAATGACGACAGAACATCAGATCTGATCAGATCAGGACATAACGAATGCATTGACTTCTTCTAATCATTGTGTGGGAATGTTCTTCACCAACGATCGATCCAAATCATAGGTAGAACTCATATTTTGATGTTTTTATGCCTTTGGATTAAAATATTGAGTATATTTTTATTCCTTCTTCGATATTCATCTTGTTATGATCTTTGCATGAGCCCAAGTACTAGATTTCATATTTTTTAATTAATGTTCTAACCCTGGTGCCCCGTTCTTGATTTCTATCCAAGAATTCTTGTTTGGTGATGTTTAAAAATTTGGTTTATGGTGATTTTATCCCTCAATTATTCACATTATTTTTTGGATGGATCCCTGCGGTACCAGATCGACATTGCCGGATGGTTCCCAGCTTGATCAGGCCCTCAGATTCACGATAGATCAACGACATGACAATGGTTTGGAAAGTGAAGAATAGATATGGAATTGTTGTGGTACATAGATGCCCAATCTATTGGTTTGAGATATAAGATATAATATATGATATATTATATATAAAATATGATATATAAGATATAAGATATGATATATGATATTTGAGATATGAGATATGAGATATAAGATATAAGATAAAAGATATGAGATATAAGATATGAGATATAAATCTTGGTTAAATAATTTTATATCAGTTATATATTTTAACCGAGACATTCGTTTGATGAACCTCCAATGACAAAATGATCCTAGAATTGAGATATTCATTTTAATATCGATGTTGGATACCTTTTTTCGACTCATGCCTTAGGTCAATGAAATACCCAATAATAATAAAATTATTATTATTGCGTAATATTGTATCCGATATATCTCCCTCACATGGTGTCAGAATGATGAACCATATGCAATGCTACGTCCCTAAAA
Organism: Viscum album; assembly: GCA_963277665.1. Lineage (NCBI taxonomy): Eukaryota > Viridiplantae > Streptophyta > Magnoliopsida > Santalales > Viscaceae > Viscum > Viscum album. The sequence goes on from OY728148.1 coordinate 1,152,022,231, forward strand.
TTTATGTATATGTTTCAAGAATAATATCAGGAATATAATTTGGACTCGTGGATCGGGCCCATGAGAGGCCATTCAAGCATGTGCCATGAAATGAAAATTTTTCACCAGGTGCTTAATTGAGGTAATTGAATAGCCTATCTCAAAGCATTTTTTCCACATAGAATATGATGATTCCCTCCATTGTGTATTTTGAGATATGATGAGAGACATTCCAATCATGATGCATTGAGGAAACACCTGATGATGGTAGTGATCATACAAGATCACCAGATCTTTCTAGGATTACTCATGACCTAGGGCTGGGTAGTGGAGTTCCACAATGATCTTTCCGAGTTACCCTCTAGCAGAGTTGGGAAGTGGAGTTTCTCGATGTTTTAGGCTTACCCTCTAGAAGGTCTAGGTAGTGGAGTTACCCAATGACCTTACCGGTCTTACCTTCTAGTAGGACTGGGTAGTGGAGTTCACTAATGACCTTCCAGAGTGGTACCCTCCAGTAGGACTGGGCAGTGGAGTTCCTCAGTGACTATCAGAGTAGGACCCTCCTATCGTACCAGGACACGAAATCCTTACCTAGAATTTGTGTCCCCTCAACTATGAAGCACAATTATGAGATGTGGTTTGACATATATTTTGACTCACAAGGAATATGGACACTTTCCCCACCAAGATTCATTCTTGTGACGCGGCATAAAATCGTGAGGGTGAGTTAGTGCCAACCAAAGTGGATAGTATCAAGTTGTGGTGATTGAGTCCCTTAGACTTGTGTGTTCGGGGAAGACGTGTGAGATGCTGGGAATTGTTAATGGATTTATTTTGGAACTATTGGCGACTCTTCTTCTTGGGATAAGATGTGAGATGGAGATCCCTTTACTCTCTTATATTGGATTCTTTGAGTGATAATATATATATATATATATATATATATATATATATATATATATATATTCTTTCTTCTGAATTCCAACTTTGGATTTAGATACTATCCTTCCAGGAGAGGTGAATATGTATGGGGTATTCCGTGTTATTTTTGTGTCTAGATTCTCATGGTTGGATGAGTCTACTCTCCTACTATTGGTGGTGAAGGATCTATGGGTAGTTCATCTAATCACCGTGTTTAGCCCCTTATGATTGGACGAGCTTACTTTCACTCTCTTGTTGTGTTGAGTTGTACTCTTTCACTATACCTTGTTCTATCTACCACTTCACTCTTTAGTTTTATCTCTTACTGCTCCCCCTTCACCCCTTTTGGGGATTTCTATTGGGTATGCATATACTCACCCCTACATGGGATTTGACCAAACATTTCATGTATTTTTCAGATGACAGATAGGTCAACCGTGACTTCAGAGGAGCATAGGGATACTGGGTACTTGGACTGCGTACGGTGGTCATATCTTGAGATACTAGAGATGGTTTCTCTCAGCTATTTACTCTTTTAAATCTTTTTTAGGTTGGGACATATTTATAGTTGGGCGTGTATTTTTCCCCTTTAATTTCAGTTTACACTACCGTAATTTTGTACTATCTATAGGTTCATGTGCGCCTAGTTTATTTTATAGGAGTGTTTCATCTTTTCCCCTTTCCCTATGAATTTTTTCATTGAGTTGGCTATGTGTGTGCATACATGTACTTAGGAGAAGTCCTCCCTAATTTTAGTTGTGACTTCAACACTTGTCACCACCCCCCTGACCTATGGAGTTGGACTTGGGGTAGTTGTGGCTTGAGCCCCAACATAGGTCAGGTCATGACAAAAATATTCAAATTTATTACTATGACGACTCTAGAAGATGATATGTGCTTTATGGGTAAGGTAAATCATACTTTGACTACCAAATCCTTAAATTATTTTTATCCTAATAATGTAAAAGACATCTCAACATCTATGGATGATATGGATGAATATGTAGAGTAGTTAGAAAGTTACTATAAAATGATAGTTGTGAAATAAAAAGTGAAAAAATTATAACATTCTATGGATAATGAAAGTAATTCTAAATTAACTTCTAAACTAAATACCAAAACTACTATTTATATTCCTATTGAAAATTATTAAGAAGTTGTAAAACTTGAGTGGGAGTAATTGAAAGCCTAGTAAAGGTTTTATTAAACATTATGTTAGGAAGGAAGAATCTAGAATTTTTTTTGATTTATAGAAACCATAAAATTCATTTTTTGGAGTGGGGTTTTCCACCCAATGTGGACTATATTTTTAATAACATTATTTAATTTAAAAAAGTACACATATTTTCACTTATTTTCAAATCATAAGACATTAAAGAAACATATGCTCCTTGAAAAATACACAATCATTTAGTGTTGGAGTTGTCACCCTAGTGTACTTTATGATAAATTTTATTAATAGTTTTGAATATTAATAAAAACCTTATCACATCATGATTGTTCTTCCATGTAACATAGTATGTGATAATGTCATAATAGTATGTGTCCCACTATAAGTTCATAGAAGTTCCCCGCTACAATGAGAACCCATAAGTGCTACAATACTATTCTTAAACATATGTTCTATGTATGGATGATATCATTTTAGGGACACAAATGATACAATATATCAGGGGTAGGGACTCATAATATTTTGAGGCATGTTCTTATAGTGTATTCCCTTAGTAATATCCAGTGTAAGATATTATGAGATTGAGACCCACCAGTAGGAAATCCACATTGATATGTCTCATTGGATGTTTCTATCTTTGGATGTTTGTATTGATCCTTATACTTTAAAAATATTATTAATGAATATTATAATCCACGTACTTTGATGTATTTATGAAAACCGTTATGACATATGTTTGCGGTGAGGTAGGATACGTTGGGTGTGTCATGAGTAATATTGCATTAATGAATAATGTGAGAAAGAATTTTTCCCTTATATTCTTTAAAGGAAGTTGAATCTCAGGCCCTTTTATGGAAATGATATATCCTAAATAAATCCATGGATATGGTGTTCTATGAGAAAGTTTGATTTCTGAAAAGTAAAAGAAAGATACATCAAGAACATAGGTTGATGGAATGAGTGTAAAACCTACTTGATTAGAGATATCATGATAAAAAGGCTATATTACACAATAAACGTCTGTATGAGGTATTATGTTGTTGCAAAATTAACTTATTTCTCTATGGGTTCCCATGCATGTTGCTAGATACTAAACTTGGACTTCGGGCTGCTTTGCCTAATTCCACTGAGAAAGAGGTCTAGAGGGTTACACACTAAGTGAATTCATAATCTCGATTAAATAATATATTATTATTTATTATTTATCAAGTTGAATAAAAATTATTCCCGTTTGTGGTATAATAATTATTCATGTTTTCTTGATTGTATATATTCCATCACTTGTTATTCAAGAGAATATTAAGTTAGCAGAATATTTAATAAATATTTATTTTCTCTTTAGTGAATATAATATTTATTTATTTATTGGAGAATAATACAGTGATATTTATTTATGAAATAAATATTCATCATTAAAGGTCCAATAAATATTGTATAGGAATTAAGGACAGAGTTTAATGGTCTGTTGAGAAATAATATATATTGAAAATTATTTGAATAAATAATATTTAATTTTAATTCATGATTTTAGCACATGTCGAGAAATAATAATATTATCAATATTATTATTGACACGGGGTTCCACAAGGATTAAATAAATAATAAGGGGCACTTTTGTAATTATTTATTTATAACCCTAGTAGTATATAAACCCAATTATATTATTTTTCAATAGAGACAATTCATTTATTTTTTGTGCACAACTAATCCAAATAATCCTCTCGAAGCCCTAGAGAACTCCCTTATTCAAGAACGCTCCCAAGAACGGAGAGAGATCTTCCTCCACCTCACACTCTCGAGTCTAGAGTAAACAAGGAGAACACTTTGGAAGTGATTCTCATGGAAATCAAAGGAAAATGATGAAAGTGATAGGGCCATCCATTCTAGCACCTAGATATTCCTACAATGACATTTAGATATTTTTGGAACATGTGTGGATCAATTCTAGAGGGAATCTTCTCTTGATTCCTTCAATTCAATGATGGTACAAAGTAGATCTATTGTTAAATCAATCAAAAAAGAAATAATTCTCATAAGTTAATTATTAATTGATTAAATTAATTATAAATAATATGTGATGATCTTGTGTTTGGTTCTGACATTCCATCCCTTGTCTATTTTATTTGTTTCAATTCCGTTGATCACAACATTCGTCGTTGTGTAAATCTCAGATCGATCATCAATCATGATAAAAATAAAAGTTGGGCATGACCCATCACATTCTTCCACTATTCCTAGAACCTACATTTAGTAAAAAAGGATTTAATAATCAGCATTATACCAATTTCTAGGACAAAAAACATATAAGATCATAAGATACATACCCTCATAGAACCACTTATGTTAAGTGATATTTTTATTGGAGGGATTTCAAATGAACATTCATATTTTATACCTATGATAAAAAAGAGTATCATTAGCCCTATAATTAACAATATCATGTTTCTATAATGGGAAAAAAACATTCAACTACAATGTACAAAAATTACAATAATGCAACCACATAGTTCTAATATAGGGTTACGAAAACAATTTTGACACCCATATAACATCCATGTTAAAAAAAAGTGATGGTATCTAATTTAATATTTTCAGGATGTGATTATGGTTTAATTTAAAAAACAATTATTATGATTTTCCAAAAATTATTTTACACTTACTTGAAGGGCCTCATATCCCCTTTGTGAAAAATATGGAAAGTAAGAGCACCGGGCATTAAAAAACTTTCATAAACAATTACTTATTATCATAGATAAATATTGAGTGGACAATAAAAGAGGGGGTGAGAAGAGGATGTGCCAGTAGAGGATGAATGTAAGATATAGAAATGAATAGAACAACAAAGTGAAGGGGAGATAAAAAAAATGAAACCTGCGATGACATGGTATTGAAGTGGTGGATAAAAACAAGTGACAATGAATGACGAGTTGAATAAACTAAACCCAGGAAGTGAACAATATCATTTCACCAAATATATATATATGAACTGGTGGTGATGAATGGTGAATACACAAAATAAATATTGATTTTAGTTTATTGTTTTAGGGGTTTCATGGTATCATATCAGGGGAGGCTTGTACATGGTAATCTAAATAAAAGACATGAGTAAATTTTCACTTAGATGGATTTCATAGATGTAATAAATAATTACTTAGAATACAAATGGAAACGGAATCATATCCATGATTCCTCTAATAAAGAATGTTAGCATATTTTTGTGGTATATAGTGGGCAGGATCATATCCTTGATTGCTCAAATTAAGTCTTCACACATATTCCTACAACAAGATTGGGGGAGGCACATATCCCTTCCCCCACAAATGAATCCCATCGAAATATTATGATAGCACAATTAGGATATGAGTGGACTTATATCCCCACTTTAATCGAATACATCTACCAGTATATCTTGGAGACTAAGAATGTGTAGCCCTACATTCCTGCACACACTTTTCTAACATGTCACTACATTTTAGAAACATCACAAGAGCTCCATCAATAGTTTTCGACACTGGTACATATACAGGGACATACACATATTCCTATCCCGATAGCCAGAGCAACATATCATTATGATATAATGACCAAGTGGCTACTTCAGATCAAGCACACCTTCTTACTCCCATCTAGGAGTATTATCAACATATTCTGGTAAAGGACGTGACATAGGATTGAGCTTATATCCCCATTATGACTAGGGATCACCAGCTCAGTTTGAAACATACCTCGATACAGGTGCACATTCCTATCAAAAAATACCAATTAAATACTCCAAAGGCATGGGAGAGGGATCATATCCCCATTACGAATGGGCCCCACTAACTCAATTTGGCACATTCCTTAGGATTGGAGCATATTCCTATTGAAAAAGACCAACGACATACTCCAAAGGCACAAGACTAGGATCATATCCCCACTACAACCAAGGTTTTTTTATTACAATATGGAAATCACCTCAATGTAGGCTCATATCCCTACCAATAAAACTACTCAGCATATTCTAGAAACTTATGTAATCTAGGATCATATCCCTACTTCCACCGATGAATGATTACGTCGACATCTTCAAGGCTATATAGAAGGAGGATCATATCCCTTATCCCAATCTGAAGGCCTGTCAATATATTTTGATGGGTAATGCATATTTGTATTGGGATCATACCCCATCTTCAGCTAGGGTTTACTTACATATTTCAGAAACCACCCAAAGGAAGGCCCATATTCATTCCTAAAACCAGAATACTCTAGAAAATTCTCATTAGTGGGCTTATATACCCACAACACTTGAAAATTATCAACATATTCTAGAAACCATCATGAATTAGGCTCATATACCTTCTCAACCCCAAAAGGTTGGTCGACATATTCCATACACAATGTAGAATGAGGATTATATCTCATATCTCCTAAATGAAAATTTCCTTGAGGATATTTTACATATACCCACAACACCTCAATGTTCCATTAAATATTCAACCGAAGAAAAAGGTAATCACTACTTTGATAGTACTCCTCATGTTAGTGAAAATATGGATTTTATGAACTCTACTCTTGAAATTTTCTATGGTCATCCTCTCCAGGGTTATATCTCTCTTGGATAAGGAAATACCCCTTGCCTAGATACCTTCATATATAGAGGAGATCAAAAATTAGAAACCTTCATATAGAGAGGTTCTTCAAACATTAGAGTTATCCTTATATAGTACCCCATCAACTTTCAGAAGAACTTCACCATGGTCAGTAGATAACCCGGAGATACATCCTCTATGGTCTAACTTGGTGGAGGCATGTAAGTATGATGAAGAAGAGTATGACATAGATATATATAGAGAGTTAACTAGAAACAACCTCCCAACCATGTTCTGACCCATCACCACTTTCGACTATGCGATCCCAAATGAGCTAGAGAAGGATCTCATGACTTATTTATGCTAGAATATGTGGTAGACTCATCAGTGGATGAATTATAAACACCTAAAAAATCAAGGTTATGAGGGTAATCACTGGATCATAAGTACACTCTATTTTCATCTAGACATGGCCGAATTCTTTGTAGATTTTAACCTAGGGATGGAAGAGCATGACAGATGTCTATGAAGTGTTTGTCTCCATATCATAAAATCCCTCTTTTGATTTATTTTCAGATCCACTTCAAACATATGTATCTATGTATGGATAAAATATGGATGGTGTTTTGTTATGTTTTGGTGTTTGACGGTGGTGATGTTCTCCAGTGATGGGTGTGTGATAGTGACGATGGTGTTGATAGGATGGCATGATGAAGTTGGGTATAGAAGGTGACAGGACACGACCTTGGTATATTGGGGTTCTCATGGCCTGAGTTTTCCTTGAATGATGTGTTTTTTGAATTTTTAATTTCATTTTGGATACTTTGAATCTATATCCCACACATGAACTTTTTGGTTACCGCTTACCCATAAATAGGTTTATTTGAAAATCAATAAAAAGAGAGAGTGAAGTGAGTGACTTTGATTCAACCCTAAAAGGAGGATTAATAATTATAGAATCACCCTAATGGATGGAGAGTAATAAGATAAATAACATTTCCTAATACAACTCAGTGAATTTTGTCACCATCAATCTGGAAAATTACGTGGACCAAGATATAAACACAGAGAGACACAATACAAAAATGGTACCTTGAGAGGCAAGCAACCTGGATGTACAAATTGAGCCTGCAGGTATGTGGAATTATAAAAGGATCCAAAACCTGGTACCTATGAATGATGAATTACTACTTCCATAGAAGAACACTACCAAAGATAAAGGAAAATGTGTGGATACATCACACTCACTACCTAGAGGAGTTGAAATCCTTTATATGGAGGAGCATATGTTACAATATGAGAATGAGATACAAGATCTCAGATACTCAATGAGGAACTACTCAGGGGAACATTCCCACTAGGTATCATCCTCATATAGAGATAATTATCCCTCCTCCCACATATCGGGATAGAGATAATGTTCTTGAAAGATCATCATTTGAGCATTAGGTTGGCTCTAGATCCATTCAATAAGTCTACATAAATGAGGAAGTCAAGGAATATTGTAACTTTCCTCCATTATGGAGACAACCTCTCTCCCATCAGGGAGATCATTCAATACTAGCACAAATCAATAATCAACGAGATATTAAAGTGGGTCCACCTCATCAAGCCTAAACTTATCCCTATATATGGTAGGGGTCCAGACAACGGTACCTCTAGAACTCCTCAAGATCATTGAATCCATGGCTGTTATAATGGAATCCATGGAAGGGATATGTGCACCCATGCAACCTAAGAAGAATCCATATCCCAAATGGGTGGATGAAACTTTCCCCTATCTAATTTATGAAACCCTATATTCTAAACCTTTGATGGTGTAGGATATATAGAATGCCATCTCACACAAACCGTGTCCCGATGTGACGCGATGATGGGCTGTCGATATTATAAGGCGATGACTAAGTTAATATGTTTTGTATAAATTATGATAGGTCCAACCTTCATTTGGTATAATATCCTTCTAGTAGGGTCCATTATGGGATGGGAAGAACTTCAATTTCAATTACATTATCATTTTAGTTCCATGTTAAGGAAAATGACAATCTTTGACCTCAAAAACTGTAAAAAACATGAAAATGAGAGGGTTCAGACTTTATCACAAGTTGGAAAGGTTTAAAATATCCCCTTAGTATCCCTCTCTCATAATAGAAACTTCTGGAAATCTCTTTTTAAAGTCTTTGAGATGATCTATACACACATTTGATCCCAATGAAGTATCCGAGTGGATTTTGTGAGTTTGGATACATGGAAGAACTCCTAGAAGATGTCATTCAGTGGACCTGGGATAAATTATGGCCCATTCCCTCAGCATAGGTAAAAAGTATTGGTAAAGGAGTTAATTATTTTCTTACTTTTAAACTGGTATAAGTTCCCATTCAATCCCCCAGGCAGGTTATAAATCATTTTCACCTCCCATTGAGAGATAATAATAACAAAATTTCCTTCAACTAGGAGAAAAAAGAGATCAAGGTTGCCCACGATTTGAGGAATGGATGAATAAAGATTATTTCTTCCAAAATGATAAGGTACCTGGTTATTTTTTTAAAGCCATAAAAAATAACATACTCAAGCTACTTGTAATGACCCAATATTTTTCAATGGAAATTCCTTTCTTATAAATATTTCACAATCACATGAAATCACAACATAATTAACTACTAAGTGCTGTGTGACCCTTAAAACATAAGTTTGTCACTTCTGTGACGTGAATTTCAAAAATCTGACATACACAGTTGCGATCAGTAAGTTATTTGGAGTCCAATAAGAAAAACTTAATTTTTAGTGAATATTAAGCTATTATTATGAATAGTAACAAACCCTTATGAATAGTAATATACCCTAATGAATAGTAAAATTACCTGTGATATTATATAAATAATATTCAAGTGAAAGTACAATATACCTATTCTTTGGAATAAGTAAAAGAATGTTTTAAAACTGTTGTTTTTAGAATAAATTATGATTTTATTAAATATTAAACTAATAATATTTAGAATTTTTTTTTGATAAATGGAATTCATTTTTGGATTATAAACATTGAAAAATGGTTGGGGTGAATTTTTGGAATTTTTTTGAAATACTTGAATTTTTTATGAATCGTAAAATACCATAATTTACAAAATAAGCTAAATAAGATAATTATAGAGTCATGCATGGTGTTCTAATGATGTAAGACCAATTGGTTCGGTTTCACATGATAAAATTATTATTCTTGGTCATGGAATACTCACTATTCCTTTTCTTGTGGGTAAATAACAAATTAATGAATTTTATATTGAGAAATCCCCTCTCTCCTGCACTATAAAACCCCCTCTCACTCCCTCTTCTATTCACTCCTCTCAAGCCTCGTGCCTTCTCCAAATTTTATCCAAATATCCTCCCAACCTCCTCTCCCAAGTATATAAAGCCTTGGTCTCATAAAAAGACCAAAACCTCTCCCTTAAAGAGTCTCTCAAGGAAGTTTGGTTCAAGAGGTAAATTCCTCTTTTCAATTCTTTGTCTTTCCTTTCAAGTTCTTTTGCTTTATTTTTCTATTATTACCTATCCTTATACAAATGTTGTGATGAATACAATAACTTACATGTAATGGAATGTTTTTATGATAGTGGAATAAGTTATCATCATCTCTTCCTTTTACCTTCTTTTATACTAGTAGCGAGAACACCATCCGAGATGTGTCAATTTACCACATTCAAGGACAATGGGATTTCGATTTCTATTATCATTATCAATTCTGGTCATGAAACCATTATTTTTATGGTTGAACAAGATTATTATATATTTAATTTACCCTATGTAAGGTTATATAATCCCTTTTTACAAATGGTATTATGTTATAAAGAAAAATGAGTTCGTTGTAATCAAAACGCACAAATTAACCAAAACAGTTATCATTAAAGTTCTATATAATAATTCATCCTCATACCATGTAACCAAGTTATATAAATTACCTATAACACATATTTATGATCATAAATAATATAAAAATTCAGTTCTGTATATTTACATCCATTCCACATGAAATCCATTACTTAAGAACAAGGGAACCGACTATGAAAATAAAGAAAACGAACACTGCAGAATGACGAAATTCAATATAATAACTTATCAATAAGGGAATAAATGAACTAAAAAGAATTATGATAAAATAAATACATGACTTATATTTTATTAAATAGGTTATTAATAAGTATAATTTCATATTCCAGGAGCTTAATTTGAAGAGCGAAACATGTTCGGATTTAAGGTAAGTGTTTTTTCACCCGAACTTCCATTTCCATTCGGGTTATTTTCATTGTCTAATTACCTCAATGAAATTATTATGTATTATTATATACTTATCATAAATTCTGTGTGAGTGTTATATATATGTACACCAACCATAATCCTTCTTTATTTTATGTATAGTTTCATGTTTTAAAAGGAGCTTTCAAAATTGTTTCCGAAATACAAGCCTGATTCAAGGGAATATCTCAACTTATTATCTATTTTCAAGGGAAATATATAATATATTTTTTGTAAACCATTATATTTATAAAATAACTCATTTTATTATGAAAGTAATAACTTACTTCACTTCTGGTTTTATACAAATATTTTTCCAAAATAACTCTTCTTTTCAAAGTAAAAGAGTATTTATTTCAAGAATTACTCGAAGAATTTATAAGAGTATCTTCCTCTATTTAAACACTATTGAAAATTATTATGTATTATTGGGATTAATACTTCATGGTATAATATAACATATTAAATTTATTGGTTTATGATTATTTTGGATGTGTATGTTCTATCTTTAAACCATTCACCAATTTACCCCGAATGGTTAGTGTTTATGCTTAATGTTCAGGGAAAGTTATTTGAATTTCATATATTAATTTCAATATGAATGTACATGTTGTTTATGTTTATCCCCATTCATATGTGGAATGAATTTTATATAGTAAGTTTCAGGTGGGGCCCCGCTATATCCCCTCGGTGCATCGGTAGGTCTCATGAGACAAACTACGGTCTTGGCACAAGGCCTTGACAAAATGATTATTTATAGTCTTGGCATGAGGTCTTGACAGTATGGATATTTTGTCCCGCATTATGAATTCCCTCATTTTAAATATAATATTGATGGTTCATGTGGTTATTTGACTAGTATAATACCCATGTTTATGATATTTTATGGCAATATTTACTAAGCTCATATTTCTACCATATTATGTTCAAGTTTATTTTTAAAGGCATGTGTTTTCAATTATTCACCCTATCTAATGTTTATGTTATCTTATTCTGTATTTCTTACCCTTACTGAGTGTTTGAGATCACCCCTTTCTTATGTTTCATTTCCACAGGGCAAGAAGAATTTTATTATGAATGACATGCTGAAATAACCTAGGAGTTATGGAAGTTGTCTAAGGATTTTGTATGTTGTTTTTCATGTCAAGTTGTAATGATGAACTTATATATGTATCTTGTTTCCAATAATACTAAACTAATCGGTCCTTCGGGACGCTTATTCCTTATTTTTATGCCAATGTAATCAATAAGGCACCGGCTTCGGGCAACTGGGGTCGGGTCCTTATAGTTGGTATCAAAGGAAGTTTAGTAGAAAACTTGGAAACTAGATTTAGAAAATGTAGACTAGGGAAGAGTCCCTAAGATAGTCTTTGAGGATAAACATACAAGAACATCCTGGTATTTTGGTAAGGAATAGATTATGTGAATATTCAATCAATACGTCCCTGTATAAATACGAGCAGGTAGAGGCAGATCTAACACAGATGTACCTAGGAGTGAAAGATCCGACAAAGAGTTTCAGGCTTGACCTGGGGTATCCTAGTACACGACAATGGGCCTTGCTGAACTCTTAGTTATGACACTCTCGGGATATATGCTTAGGATAATTCACATTTTCTTTACAAGACATTATAAAGGATTTTAATGTAAAATTTTCCTCAAAGAAACCATTTTTGTGATTATGGGATTATCCATGCATAAGATTTCAATTTGTGATAAGTATTTTTTTAAGTTAAGATTATACATTATGATTCATAACCTAATCTAGTGTATGCCATTATCTAGGGACGACGCTTAGTGGAAGGATTGGAAACTGCATGAATGCACATGTCCCCTGTATGGATTTTCCTCCGATGCAAGATAATGATGTTGACTCTGGTGGTGTGACTGGTGTTGAGTAACTCATAACTATACTCAGACAACTTACTCAGGTTATGAATAATAAACTTACCCATATGGAGTGTCCAGATCCACCATGTGGAGGAGCTATGTTATATTGCTTTATATGACAACAAACTCTATAATTCAATGGGACTATAAACCCATTTGTAGCAGAGCAATGGATATGTTCCCTTGAGAAGATATTTCTCACTTTGGTATGCAGTGAAAGAGAGGAGGTTTTCATGGCAGTTTATCATCTAACAGGAGATTTAGATCAGTGGTGGTCATTAATCCAAAACACCAAGTAGGAGGAAGAAATAGAAGAGATGGAATGGAGAGATTTTAAGGAAGTATTCTTAGAAAAATATTTCCCTCATGAACAATGAGCAGATATGGAGAGGAAATTCTTGAATTTGAGGTAGAAGGAAGATGAAAATGTTGCGAAGTATGAAGCCAACTTTACAAGGCTAGGAAGGAATGCTGCAGACTACATACATAATCCAAGGAGAAAAATTGATTGAATCTTTGACGGTTTAAAACCATTCCTCCGAAGGGCTCTAGTCTCCCAAAGATTCTCATCATATAAAGATATAGTCTCAAGTGCTATCAAGATAGAAAATGAATTATCTAATTCTTATGAATTTAAGGGAAAGAAAGAGAAGAAGAGGGATGCTGAAAACTTTGGGAAAGGAAATAAGGAAATGGGGAAGAAGGGAAGAGTTAAATTTCTATCATGTAGTAATTATGGGAAGAAACACCCTAGAACTTTCCTGAAGGGAATGAGAGTTTGTTACAAGTGTGGAGAAAAGGCCACCTATATCGGGATTTTAAGGGGAAGAAAGAAGCTACCAATGTTCTATGCTAAAATTTTAAGGAGATGGAACATTATGCACATGAATGTCCTAAGCATTAGGGAAATGTTCCCCAAAGAAGGCCAAGGGAGCAAGGCTAAGCTTATGCTGTCACAATTGCGGAGGTTGAAGTTCCTAACGAAGTGGTGGTAGGTACATTGATCATTTCATCAATCTTAGCCAATGCTTTATTTGATTCTGGATCATCGCGTTCATTTATATCTTCCCAGTTTTCCAAGAAAATTAGACATGTACAATTTGATTTAATAAAAAAGTTATCAGTAAAAAATCCTAGTAGATGTATCATTGCAATAAAGGCATGTTGATTAGTCTCCATCATGACACATAAACATGCTTTAGTTGCTAACCTTATTATCATACCAATGGTTGAATATGATATAATTCTTGGTATAAATTGACTATCAAATTATGATGCGAAGATCTATTGTATGAAGAAGGAAGTTACAATTTTTGATAATGGTGTATAATCTCTTATTTTTAGAGCAGAAACCTAACCATTTGATTCTCATCTAGATGCACCCCCCAGTATCTCTACTGAACTCAATTATTGTGGAGGAAGGGAATGAAAGAAATAAGGGTGTAGAGATGAATGTACATATAGAGGATGTACCTATTGTACAAGAATATGTTGATGTATTTCCATAGGATTTACCTGGACATCCTCTAGAGTGGGAAATTGAGTTTTCCATTGACTTAATTCCTGGTTCAAGGCCCATATCAAATACCCCTTATAGAATGGCCACTGTGGATTTAGTAGAACTAAAGAAAAAACTGGAGGAATTGAGTGATAAAGGATTTATTCGACCTAGTGTTTCTCTATGGGGATCCCCTGTTCTTTTCGTTAAGAAGAAAGATGGGTCTATGAGGTTGTGCATTGACTATAGGGAGATCAATGATATGACAATAAAGAATAAGTATCCCCTACCACGAATTGATGATTTATTTGATCAACTTCATGGAGCCCAATATTTTTCTAAGATTGATCTTCGATCTGGATATCATCAGTTGCTTATGAGGAAGGAATAAATTCCAAAAACAACATTTTGAACTAGGTACGGGCATTATGAGTTCACAGTGATGGATTTTAGAATAACTAATGCACCATCTGTCTTCATGGATCCAATGAATAGAGTTTTCAAGGATTATCTTGATGACTTTGTAGTGGTGTTTATTGATGATATCCTGGTATACTCTAAAAGCCATGAAGATCATGAAAATCACTTACAAACTATTTTGATGACACTTAGAAGAAATAAATTATATGGGAAGTTTAGAAAGTGTGATTTTTGGCTCCAATCAGTTTCCTTTATGAGCCAAATTGTCTATAAGGATATAATATCTATAGATCCTGTGAAGACAAAGATTGTGAAATAATGGCCCACTCCAACGAACGTAACTGAGGTACATAGTTTTAATGGTTTAACAGGTTATTATCGGCGTTTCGTTCAGAACTTTGCCCATTTATCCAACCCAATGACCAAGATCACACAAAAATAGTATAAGTTCATATGGACAAAGTAATGTGAAGAATTTTTTGAATAATTGAAGAGGAGGTTAGTGAATTCTCTGATCCTAACCCAACCATCGGGGAATGATGAGTTTGTTATCTATAGCGATGCATCAAAGAAAGGACTTGGTTGTGTCCTTATGCAGAATGATCGAGTGATTGCCTATGCATCTAGGCAGCTAAAAATTCATGAACAAAAATATCCAACTCATGATATTGAGTCAGAAGTGGTAATCTTTTCTTTGAATATTTGGAGATATCACCTCTATAGTGAAAAATGTGAGATACATACAGATCATAAGAGTTGTAAATATATATTCTCACAGAAAGAACTCAACATGAGACAAAGGAGATGGATTGAGCTACTCAAATACTATGATTTCACAATACACTACCACCCAGGGAAAGAAAATAAGGTAGAAAATGCTTTGTGTATAAAGGACCATGGAATTATGAACAAGATGAGAGTTTAAATGGATCCTATGTTCATGGATCTAGTAAAGATGGATATGGGAATTATCAAGGAAGGTAACACATCACTACTTTTTCAAATGTTTGCCGAACCTTCTTTACTGAAAAGGATAAAAAGTTCTCAGGCTGATGATGAGGATTTTCAAAAGAAAATTAAATCTATAAATGATGGAAAGTTGACTGACTTCGCATATGAAGGTGGCATTTTGAAATTTGGGAAGAGGCTTTGTGTTCCCACTATTACTAAGATAAAGAGGGAACTATTGGATGATTCTCATAGCTAGAATTTCTCTATACACCCTGGTAGCACAAAGATGTATCGATATCTCCGAGAAAACTTTTGGTGGGACAATATGAAAAGGGTGATTACTGAATATACATCAAAGTGCCTGGTATGTCAACAAGTGAAGGCTGAGAGGTAAAAGTATAAGGGGATGATGAAACCAATACCCATACCAACATGGAAGTGGGAGAACATTACCATAGACTTTTTCACTAGACTTAAAAGGAAATCCCGAGGAAACAATTCTATATGGGTCGTTGTGGATCATCTTACAAGGACAACTCACTATATCATGATTCGAGAGGAATTTTCATTGGATCAACTTGCATGGATTTACACCAAAGAAGTGGTAAGGCTTCATGGAGTACCACTATCTATTGTATCCGACCGTGATCCTAGATTCACCTTGAAGTTTTGGAAAATCCTCCAACATGCACTAAGCACTGAACTGAACTTCAGTATTGCCTATCATCCTCAAACTGATGGCCAATCTGAGCAGACTATTCAGACACTGGAAGAAATTTTGAGAGCATGTTCTATGGAATTCAAAGGAGGATGGGACCAACATCTTCCACTGGTTGAATTATCCTACAACAACAGTTTCCACTTGAGCATCCGAATGACACCATATGAAGCACTTTATGGGAAAAGGTGCAGAACACCGGCGTGTTGGGATGAAGTCGGTGAGCGTAAGCTGCTAGGACCTGAAATGGTTGAAGAAATGATAGAGAAGGTGAAAACCATTCAGTAACATATTATGGCAGCCCAAAGTCGACAGAAGATTTATGCAGATAACCATTGACGAGACCATGAATTCAATGTTGGAGACCTGGTATTTCTATTCATATCTCCATGGAAGAAGGTCATGAGGTTTGGGAAGAAAGGAAAGCTAATTCCCAGGTATATTGGCCCCTTTGAGATCCTTGATCGAGTCGGAGCTGTGGCCTATTTACTGACACTTCCACCTACCATGTCGAAATTACATGATGTATTTCATGTATCCCTCTTAAATAAGTACATACTAGACCCTTCACATGTACTCTCTTCAGAGGTGGTACAGTTGGAGGATGATCTTTCCTATGAGGAGCATCCAGTGAAAATCTTGGATCGTAGAGACAAAGTTCCACGCAACAAGACTACTCATCTGGTCAAGGTACTATGGAGAAACCATAAGTATGAAGATGAAACATGGGAACTAGAGGAATTAATGAATGAAAAGTACCCCCAACTATTTTTATCCTAGTTTGTAATATGAAATTTTGAGGGAAAAATTTCTGAAAGGGGGAAGAATGTAATGAACCAATATTTTTCAATGGAAATTCCTTTCTAATAAATATTTCATAGTCACATGAAATCACAACATAATTAACTAATAAGTGCTATGTGACCCTTAAAACATAAGTTTTTCACTTTTGTGATGTGAATTTCAAAAATATGACATGCACGGTTACGATAGGTAAGTTATTTGGAGTCCAATAAGAAAAACTTAATTTTTAGTGAATAGTAACCTACCCTTATGAATAGTAACATACCCTTATGAATATTAATATACCCTAATTAATATTAACCTTACCTGTGATGACATATAAATAATATTCAAGTGAAAGTACAACATACCCATGCTTTGGAATAAGTAAAATAATGTTTTAAAACTGTTGTTTTTAGAATAAATTATGATTTTAATTAAATATTAAATTAATCATATTTAGAAAATTATTTTTAAAAAATGGACTTAATTTTTGGATTCTAAACATCGAAAAATGGTTGGGATGATTTTTTGGGATTTTTCTGAAATACTTGAATTTTTTATGAATAGTGAAATACCATAATTTACAAAATAAGCTAAATAAGCTAATTATAGTCATGCATGATGTTCTGCTGATGTAATCCCAATTCATTCGGATTCACATGATAAAATTACTATTATTGGTCATGGAATATTCACTATTCTTTATCTTTTGGGGAAATAACAAATTAATGAATTTTATATTGAGAAATCCCCTCTCTCATCCACTATAAAAACCCCCTCTCACTCCCTCTTCTATTCACTCCTATAAAGACTTGAAGCTTCTCCAAATTCTATCCAAATATCCTCCCAAAATCCTTTCCCATTTTCATAAAGACTTGGTCTCACAAAAAGACCAAAACCTCTCCCTTAAAGAGGCTCTTAAGGAAGTTTGGTTTAAGAGGTAAATTCCTCTTTTCAATTCTCTGTCTTTCCTTTCAAGTTCTTTTGCTTTATTTTTCTATTATTAACTATCCTTATCAAAATTTTGTAATGACTCTAGTACCTTACATGTAATGGAATGTTTTCATGATAGTGGAATAAGTTATCATCATCACTTCCTTTTACCTTCTTTTATACTAGTAGCAAGAACACCATCCGAGATGTGTCAATTTACCACATTCAAGGATGATGGGCTTTCGATTTCTATTATAATTATCAATTATGGTCATGAAAACATTCTTGTTATGTTTGAACCATATTATTATATATGTAATTTACCCTATTTAAGGTTCTGTAATCCCTTTGTTCAAATGGTATTAAGTTATAAAGAAAAATGAGTTCATTGTAATCAAAACGCAAAAATTAATCGAAACAGTTATCATTAAAGTTCTATATAATAATTCATCCTCATACCATGTAACCAAGTTATATAAATTACCTATAACAACTATGGATGATCATAAATAATATACAAATTCAATTCTGGATATTTACATCCATTCCACATGAACTCTATTACTTAAGAACAAGTGAACCGATTATGAAAATAAAGAAAATGAACACTACAGAACGTCGAAATTCAATATAATAACTTATCAATAAGGGAATAAATGAACTAAAAATAATTATGATAAACTAAATAAATGTGTTATAGGTTATTAAATAGGTTATTAATAAGTACAATTTCATATTCTAGGAGCTTAATTTCAAGAGTGGAACACGTTCAGATTTAAGGTAAGGGTTTTTCCACCTGAACTTCCATTTCCATTCGAGTTATTTTCATTGTATAATTACCTCAATTAAATTATTATTTATTATTATATACTCATCATAAATTCTGTGTGAGTGTTCTATATATGTACACCAACCATAATCCTTCTTTATTTTATGTATAGTTGCATGTTTTAAAAGGAGCTTTCAAAATTGTTTCTGAAATACAAGCCCGATTCAAGGGAATATCTCAACTTCTTACCTATTTTCAAGGGAAATATATAATCTATTTTTTGGAAACCATTATACTTATAAAATCACTCATTTTATTATGAAAATAATATCTTACTTAACTTCTAGTTTTATAAAAATATTTTTTCAATATAACCCTTCTTTTTAAAGTAAAAGAGTATTTATTTCAAGAATTACTCGAAGAATTTATAAGAGTATCTTCCTCTATTTCAACACCCTTGCTGATTCTTATGTATTATCGGGATTAATACTTCATTTTATCATCTACCATAATAAATTTAATGGTATATTATTATTTTGTCTGTGGATGTGCTATCCTTAAACCATTCACCAATTTACCCCGAATGGTTAGTGTTTATGCTTAATGTTTGGGGAAAATTATTTGAATTTCATATATTAATTTCAATATGAATGTACATGTTGTTTATGTTTATCCAAATTCATATGAGGAATGCATTGTAAATATTAAGTGTCGGGTGGGGCCCACTATATCCCCTCGGTGGATCAGTATGTCTCATGAGAAAAACTACGGTCTTGGCACAAGGCCTTGACAAAATGATTATCTGTGGTCTTGGCATGAGGCCTTGATGGTATAGATATGTTTCCCCGCATTATGCATTACCTCATTATGAATATAGTATTTATGGTTCATGTGGTTATTTGACTAGTATAATACCCATGATTATGTGATGTTATGTAAATATTTACTAAGCTCATATTTCTGCCATATTATGTTCAAGTTTATTTTTAATGGCATGTGTTTTCAATTATTCACCATGTCTAATGTTTATGTTATCTTTTGCTATATTTATTACCCTTAATGAGCATTTGAGATCACCCATTTCTTATGTTTCATTTCCACAAGGAAAGAAATAATTTTATTATGAATGACATGATGAAATAACCTAGGAGTTATAGAAGTTTTCTAAGGAGTTTATATGTTGTTTTTCATGTTAAGTTGTAATGATGAACTTATGTATATATCTTTTTTCTAATAATACTAAACTACTCAGTCCTTAGGGATGCTTATTCCTTGTTTTTTATGCCAATGTAATCAATAATTCACCGGCTCCAGGCAACTAGAGTCGTGTCCTTACACTACTGGATCCTAGGAAACCCAATGAGGTCAACATCACTGATCGTCCTAACTAATGACCTTTCCATAAGAGGATGGGTCACACCATCTAGTACTGATTTCTCTTCAAATACATCCTCCATAGCATGGTTGATTATATATAGGTTCTACTAGATAATTACTTAGCACATGTGGCCTATGTAACCATCTCTCAACCTATAGAAGAAAATGAATGGAAATAAGTTCTGTCCAGGCATGGACATAAGTTCAATAACTAGATGACTGACCGAGCTCATTCCACCTTGAGAGAACAGATTCAAAAACCGACAGTGATCCTAATACCTAGGTAGGTGTCATTAAATTCACCTCCTAGAGGTAGAATTAATCTTCAAACATAGATAAATACACATGATAAGGATCCATATCTAGATCCTATACAAACTCTGACTCTTGTAGAATTATTTCCTTCAACATATGGAGAAGGGGAACCTCCACACCAAATGAAACACTCATTGGATGAAGAGATATTTTTTGGTCATTTTAAGGTAGTTCAATTAACTGATACCTTCTCTAATAAATAATACAACTCTAAGTATGAGTTCCATGTACCTGATTGGGGAGCTAGAGGATGAGGGTGAAAAAGTTGAGGATATTAGTGACCACACAGGTGTGGTACAACCCAATAATCTAGTCACATAAACATAGAATCCATATATGCAGTTGAGACCCATGGGAAATCATTCCAAAAATCCCAATAGAAGCATGCAGATTCCTTAGAGCCCTCTAGTAGTTGTTAAAGCCTAGTTATTTTACATGACCGATTGGAAGGTGTACAATTTTATGTTCATCCTAGAGAATGGGGAAGGACAGTATGACTAGAACCACTAGAAATAGATCCTTTAACCTCTTCTCAATCACCATGCCAATCAACCTCAAAAAATCTCAACTCCTGAGCCATATAATATGGATTAACTCCACATTTGTTGGCACAGGACCCTGGAACAAAATTATGAAATTTTGAAATAGTTGGTGGTTGTTTTAGCCAAAATCTAAATCCTATATGTCATCCATATTTCAAAATAACTCATATAGGCACTCATAAAGGACCTTTAGACCCCACGGGAGTTTGAGATAGAAGTTGATACAACTGAGGTTTACCGAGTGGATACTAAGCCATTAGAATTACATGTAAACATCTCATTCATAGAAGAGATTATGAAGAAGTTATATAGGGAAATATGATTCATAATTTGTGACATTGAAGAAATCCATCAGGTCAATACTACCTTGTAAAATGAGAAATCAATATCCACCCCTTGATAGATGAAACCCATAGTCGATTACCTCCAAAATGGGACCCTCTCATTAAATTGAGCTGAGAGGGAAAATACTCGATGCTGAGCAGTGAACTTCATCCTTTGGGATGGGATAAATGATACAAAATACCTCTACAAATGAGGATTCTATGGAATACTTCTTAGATGTATACAAAAAATGAGAGATTCCTACTACCATGGAAAAAGTATATAAAGGCTTATACAATTCTCATCAGTTTGAGACTGGACTCTCCCACCAAATTAAGAGTCTTGGTTACTAAATGAAAACAATGATACATTACTACATGGAATTCACTAGGGAATGAAATTAATTCTAGATTCATGAAAACTTCAACCATAAAAAACTAGAGTTTCTATATAGAGCTAAATATTTCTGGTCATTTCTGTATGGGGAATGAATATTGTGGGGCCATATCCCCCTGCCACAGCTAAGTAGTTTAATAACATCCTGAATGCTAGAAAAATCTTTTACAAATGGGAGATGCAATAAAACTAAAGGAATTTGATATAGGGAATATAATTAACTTCTTAAAGTCTAATATCATCACCAGATTCGGTTTCCCCTATATGATATTGGTGAACAAATACCACCAACTTTTGTTCAACTAAATTGAAAAAATTATACTAGGAGTACAACATCAAATCCAACCATTCATACTACTATAATGAAATAGAAAATGGAAAAAATAAAGGACTTCAACAAGACTCTATCAAATATAATCCAGAAAATGATGGGAAGAGATAAGAAGTCCTGGACATATAATCTCCTTCATGCTTTATGGGTATACTGTACCACTACGGTCACTACCACGTAAGCGATGGCATATTCACTGGTGTACAAAACGAAAGTAATGTCTCTTATTGAAGTTTGGTTTCTCTAGCTCCAAATAGTTATCTGTGAAAAAATCTATGATGAAAATAAATTGGAAAAGAGACTGGATGAGTTGTAATGAATCAGTGAGAAAAGGTTACGTACATTGCAGAACCTCAAAGTTTATCGGAATCAGATTGTGCGAGCCTTCAATAAAAGGTTCACCTCCAATAATTCCTTCAAGGAGAATTGGTATTGGCTATTAGAACTCTAATTATACTAGGAAAGAAACCTATAAAGATAGAAACCAAGTGGGAAGGGCATTATATAATATATAAGATTTATTCCAATGGAGTTTACTCATTATCCACAATGGATAGGGAACACGTTATTCCTCCCACCAATGCAAGGTTTCTAAAGAAGTACCTTGCATATCTGCCATTAAGAATCTTAAGAACCAATAGCAAGACTTTAAAATTCATGGAATCCTAAGTTCTAACAATAATAATTTAAACTACACAGCATCCCAAGTCATATAATCAAGACTTTAAACTTCATACCATCTTTGATTATTACCACATGATGTTAAACTGCAAGAAATACAACCTTACAACATGAAAATAAACTGCACAGAAGTCATCCTTACTGCCTGACATTAAATTTAATGGAAGATTTCCTTACTACATGATGATAAACTACATGGAATTCATCCTCACTACATGATATTAAACTGCATGGAAGATGTCCTTACCACATGATGTTAAACTCCATGGAGAACATTACTTCATAGATGGTTCACTTCACATGATCTAGATATGTGTGAAAGTATAATGATGTAATACCATATATTTGCGTGATTCAGATCCACATAAGGATTATCCCCATTCAAGAAGAAAAATTGTATTGATTCCTATTGTCACAGGATACGTAGTGACACCCAGATATCAAATATTGGGTCCAGCTTCAATATATACTAGAAAAATAACACCATATGCATATGGGTTAGACCTATGTGGAGAGTTTTCCATTCAAAAACTATGTGTAGTTTTATTCCTTCTATAAAATTATTTTTAGTGATTCCCAGATAAAAAATCCTAGGTCCAGCTGAAATATAAATGGAAAAAATAACCCCCAATGTAAGGGCCAGACTTTTGTGGAGATTTTTCTATTCAAGAACTATGTATGGGTTGATTCCTACTATCACTGGATCATAGGGACACCCAAATCTAAAATATTGGATCCAGATGAAATATAAATGAAAAAAATTACACCCTCTGCATATGGGTCAGATATGGATGGAGATTTTTCCATTCTAGATCTACATGTGGCTTGATTCCTACTATCACATGATATGTAGTGATGGCCAGATCTCAAATACTGGGTCTAACCATAATATAAATAGGAAAAAATCTCACCTCTACGTCTGGGTCAGACCTGCATGGAGAGTTTTCCATTAAAAAACTACTTATGGCTTGATTAATACTATCATAGGATACATAGTGATGTAAAGATGTCAAATCCTGGGTCTAACCACAATATAGACAGAAAACATCCCCCCTCTGCATATGGGTCAAACATGCATGGAGAGTTTTCCATTCAATAACTACGTGTGGTTTGATTCTTTCTATCACAGGATATATAGTGATGCCCAAATCTCAAAACCTAGGTCAATATACAGTTTAATGGAAAAAAATTCCCCCTATGTATATGGGTTAGACCTATGTGGATCCTTTTCTATTCAAGAACTACATGTGGATTGATTCCTACTATCACATGATACATAGTGGCGCCCTGATCTCAAAACTTGGGTCCAACCAAAGTATAAATGAAAAAAATTCCCCCTTTGCATATGGGTCAGGCCAACATGGAGAGTTTTCATTTCAAGAAATAAGTTCAGATTGATTCATACTATCACTAGATACATAGTGAGACCCATATTTCAAAACCTAGATCTAATCACAATATCAATGAAAAAATTCCCCCCTCTGCATATGGTTCAGACTTGAGTGAAGAGTTTTCCATTCTGAAAACTATATGTGGATTGATTCCTGTCATTATAGTATATACATTAATGTATGTATCTACCATTTTAGGTGTATCCATGGGTTTCAATCACCCCCAACCATGTTCCTTCATGAGATTCAAATCCGTGTGGAGACTCCAGTCCAGAATAAATTGTGAACAACCACATGTATTCCCTATCAAGAAATTTCATATGGATTAATTTACTTCCAAGTTATCCCTTATTTCTCAAGATGAGTATGGATCATGTGAGCTTAGGGAACTTGGAAATCTGCTTTAGCTGGTGCGACTAAGATTTTTCTTGGATAGGGAATAGTGTCCTTATCGCATGAAATTAAAATTCATAACCATGTCCTATTCACTTAACATTAAATTGAATGACAAGGGGTATTCATGTCAAACATATCATCCCCCTGATGATTGAGTATTCAATAATTGCATGTATTATCCCTTCACCCTGAAAATGTGTTCAATACACACTAGCGTAGCCTTTAGGGTGCTCATACCCTTCTTGATTATCACATTCCCCATGAACCTACATCTTATCTTTTATTTCTGAGTTGATACAAACCAATTCCTAGAGTTGATATCCTTCTCTTGGAACACCATCGACCTTGGGATCCATTGATCTTGGTTCTCCCCATTAGCAAACTAGTAACAGGGTATAGATAATCCAAAATGACCCTTCTAGGATTCACTAAATAATTGAAACCCCACCAAAGAGCTTATTCCCAGAGGTTTTTGGTCCCAAATGAGAGCCCCCCCATAAATCCATGAGTTATTGACCTGATTTCATGGAATATGGGAATCCAACATTATTAATGTTTAACCTATACCAATAGGTTTCCACCTCCAATTAACTCAGATATTATTGGGTTATGATTTAAACTTTATAACCCAACTAATTAACCAGATTCATATACTCTCAATGTTACACATTTGTGCATCATACCCATTGTCAAAGCAAGATTATGACATTTTATCCTTGTAACCTTTCATCACGGGGTTAGAATCTTCTGTGAAGTCCTAATCACCCTAAGTCAACCACTCCTCTTGGTGATACATCCTATTTACATGAAATTAAACTACATAACATATGGTTTATCCCTCAAGACCAAAAATTTCATAGAGAATGTCACATTATCCATAAATATGTGCTAAGGATGAATTTTTAACCTCTATAACAGAATGAAATATAAAAATTCTCTATCCCTACATATGATCGCAATCTATGTAGAGGACCCCTTATCTAACCATAATGTTGAGACTCACTAAGGGAATAAGATATAATTCCCCACTCCCCTAAATACGAGTCATATTTATGTAGAGGGATATCCTTAAAGGATATGATTATGGCATGATTCATTCCCTTAAAATATGTATAGAAAAACCTATTAAACCCCAAACATAAATATATAATATACCTTGGGTTTCCACAATCCTTCTATGGCCCTTAAAAAGAAGAAAATATCCCTCTATTTGACCATGTAAGAGGCATATCAGTATAAAGAGATTAAACCCATCAACCAAAGGAATCTTGGCCCTATAAAAATGTCCTTCTAATACTTGTGAGCCCTAAAATCATTATAGTGAATCTTATCACCTTAGAGTGATTCATGATCATTTCTGAAATTACTGTCTCATACCATTACTCATGACCTGAGAACCTTGAGCCATAGTTTATAACACTCTCATATTCTTCTCAAAAAGTTGTTGGAGTACTCTTGGACCTAGGAATCCTAATTAGGATATTTTGTGACACTCCCCTCATGTTATGTCCACATGCATCATGAAATTAAACTTCATACACTTCAATAAAGGCTATACAACCTTAAAATTCATCCTTTGATGGTCCAAATCACAAGACCCTAAACTACTAATTAAAGAGACATAAAACTCTATAGGATAAAAACATATAAATGGAGGCTTTATCAGAATTCAAGTCATTGATCTCTAAAGTCTTAATTTATAGAGTTTAAGAAAAATTTAGAGTGTCATTAAAAAGGAACAAATATCCTAGGGTACATATTGTGGCCTTATTAAAATCTAATCCATGATAATTGGATCCCCTGGTCTAGGAAAAAGTTAGATAAAAGATTTATCACATATCCTCATCATGATAATTCATTCATTAAGAGGCAACATAAATTTTAATGTTCCCAAACCCCTATTGAATATTACATTTTCCATAAACCACCTTCACATTTTTGAAGTATGAGATAACACCACCAATTCCTTGAGTTTATAACCATCTCCTAGAACCCCATATCCTCAAGTCATTTATCTTGGTTCCCTCTTATAGTGTATTGGTAATAGGGGCTGAATGATTTGAAAGGACCCCGCTAGGATTCCCTAAAAAATTTACACCTTTCCAAAGAGATTTTTCCTTGAGGATGTTTAGTCCTAGGGGAAAGGACCCCCATATATCCATGAGATATTGTCCATAATATGTACAATATTGGATTCCCCCACTAAAAAAAATAAATCTTTATCTAATATACCCATTTTGTGTTAACTCAAATATTCCTATACCATGATTTACAGTACCCATAACCAGAGTATTGAAGCGGTTTTGACATCATCGATGTTACATCACCATGTATTGTACCCTTTATCTTGGAAGGAATGTGATATTATATTATGTAACCTTTTTATAGACCACACCACATGACTTGAAACCACATGGTGTAGGGAATTAGCTTCCCAACCAAAGGCTAAAATCCCTCAGGTTTCTAGATCCCTTATTGGATAACTATGTTCTCCATATCTCGCTTTATCATCCAAAAGTTTGAATCTTCAAAAACCATTCATGGACCTTGGAAAAGAGTGGGGACCCTTCTACTTGACCATACATGCAATCCAAATGGGCTCATACAGAAGGTTATTTGACCCATCAACTAGAGGTATCCCCTCTTTTAAGGAAAGGACCTCCAATCCTCATGATCCTCGAAAACACCATGGAGGAACTCAACATCCAAGGGTATTTTTCTGTCATACCCAGTATGTATTCCCCATTCCATATTCACCAATTCAAGCTACTAGACGTGTGATTAACAAAAGAAATATTCTAACTATCCAAGTATACTCGACATCTCTAACATTTTACCATCCACCAACACCCTTTAAGTTAAGGATGTAGGGTGTCACAAAACATCATGGATATTCATCCCTCATGTTTACTGCAAGAAAATAGGGTGCCAAAACCCTTTATGTAGAGACCCGGAGCCTAACGTACATGGACATTACATTACTTTTGCGGAATACTTAGTACATAACAAAAACACACACACAAGGATCGTAATAGTTTAGTATCTTTGGAAACTTGGAACGTAATCTTCTAATCGTGGTGAAAGATCTTCAATATCTCCCATAAAGATCTTCCCTTTTTTTTTACCTAAAACCTTTCTTTATATCCTGGGGAAAAGAAAACATAAAAGGGTGAGCTCAAATGCTCAGTAAGGGTAAACAAAAGAAAAAATCAATCACATCATATTCATAAGAACATAACTTTTGGAAATCTTAACCTGCAAAAGAGAGCATAATTTCATAACATGGGATAAATCATAGTAGTGAAATGAAATCCCAATAATCATAACTTAAAACATTAAACTTTGTGGCATACACACATAATCATAGAAAATCATTTCTTGTTAGTCAAGACTCATTGCCAAGACTATCTTAGTGGACAAAGTCCCTTTCTGAATCGAGTAACCCTCGTTTCAGTCCTGTTTCACTGAACCGGTATAACCTACCATTTCAGCCATGTCTATCTCATGAGATATAAAATCTTTACCCAATGCATTGGAGGGAGATATAGGTCCCACCCATCTTATAATGAATCCTTTCTTATGTGTGCCACATAATCATAAAACATACATCATCGCATAACACATGTAACAAAAATGGGATTCTTGAAACATCATGACATCATAAATCAATTCATATAAGATAAAGGAATTCATAAAAATAATTCCATCACAACATGATCAAATCAATGTAATAATAGGGATAAAAACAGAACCCTTTATTATCTTAGATGGAAAATAATTTTGATAAAACACTTGAACTCCATTCTTGAGGAAAATATCCTTTCTTCTTCAAAAACATTTTTCATTTCATAACATGTCATACAAATTTAAAATAAAAGAATTTGATTAAAAATAAACTTGAAAACATGTAAAGGAAGCTTCTTGGAAATAATGTTTTAAAAATCCATTCATGCCGTATAAGTTAAAAAAACATTCTTCGTACTTTTGTCGGAAAAGTCAAAAAGTACCTCGTACGAAAAAAAACGACAAAAGATTCCTTTCATATATTTTACTAAAAACTCACCTAAGGGTAAAAATGGATTTAAAAAATTGTAGGTGGATGGAAATAATATTACATATTTATGAAACATGGATGTGTATGATAAAATACACCCTAGTAAATACTTACAAATAAACAATCTCGGATAAAAATGAGATTGTGGTATTTTCCCTTACCTTAGGTCCGATTTGCTTCGTATGTGTCCGAACCTCCTGTATGATGATTTAAATAATGTCATTGACTTATTACAGAATCATATTCATTGTTATGATATCATATATGGTTCACCTATGACATTATATTACCCGTTCTTTTGTAAATTCCATGTTAAAGAAGCGTTTTGGGTAAAATCGTTTCATTTATCGTAGGTGTTTTGACTTGTTGTGCTTGACATTATTATTACTTATATCATGATTTACTTACTTCCAGAATATAAAATATGATTTATATATCATATATATTCAGTATATATATATATATATAATAGATAGATAAATAAAATGAAAAACACCGTTCATGGAGACGGTAGTCCGTACGTACGCATAAACGTTGTTTTCCATTCCTTATTGTCTTGAAATGGAAGTAAGTAGATGACATACATATATATATATACATAAATCCAGTATCTTTATAATGTCATATATTTCATTATTATTTCTTATATATACTTTATAATCATTCTTAA
Organism: Viscum album; assembly: GCA_963277665.1. Classification (NCBI taxonomy): domain Eukaryota; kingdom Viridiplantae; phylum Streptophyta; class Magnoliopsida; order Santalales; family Viscaceae; genus Viscum; species Viscum album. Next base: position 1,152,051,599 of record OY728148.1, read on the forward strand.
ATGGTTAACATGGAGAATGAATCTCATCGCGTCGTGGAGACGGTAGTCCGTACGTACGCACGAGCGATGATATCATTTCCATAAATATTGAATTGAATTGGAGTGGATTATACAATATATCAGAATCAATATGATGTTGTAATAACTATGTATAGTTTTTCTTTACACCATTATACCCATCCATGTAAGGTGGTGGTGGAAAATAGATTACACCACGGCGTGGAGACGGTATTCCGTACGTACGCACGCGCGATGATTTCTTTTTCTGTAGGATGGATAGATGGTGAAATAGGGTTGTTTCATACTTATAATAACATATCAGTATATGATTGATACTGATGTTATTACTTCATAATGAAACAACCTAAGAAGAAGAAGTGGAAGAAGAAATAAAGATGAAAGAATTGGTAACGGTAATTACCTCTTCTTTGAAGCGCCTCTTTGAGACCTCCTATTAGGGCACTAAAATTGGTCTTTGAGGAAGACCAGAAACTCTAGGATGTTGCTAGGGAAGTGGAGAGGAGATTTTGGCAGGGGTTGGCCGAGATTGAGTGCTCAAATTGGTGTGAGGAGGAGGGGAAGGAGGTGCCCTTTTATAAGGGAGGAGAGGGGCACCTTAGGAATATCTCAAAATATTATTTTATATTAAAGTCAAAATCGGTTTATAATGGTTCCAAAGGGTCTTATTTCGAAGATAAAGTGGGGATGGGTCGAAATCCTATCAACCAATAAGATTTAGACAAGTTTAGGGTATTATTTTAACCTTATCAATTAGATTTAACTCTAAGTTAAATAATTTAACTTTTACCATGTCTTTTTGTTTTCTTTCACTATATGGTTAATAAACTTACAATAACATGCCAAACGAACCCCAAATTGTTTATTATTAATATATATATCCTTATCTAAGTAATTTGGCCGAACCTTAGATTTTTAGGAATAAAATAACAATTAGTAATATAATATTTGATTTAAAAACTATTTTGTGTCAATTTTGACACTATTTGATATATGATTTTTGTGAAAGTCATAACAGAATTATATGTTCGAACCAAGTTGATTAAATCAACACTAATATATCATAGTAACCTATAAAATTAGTGGAATTCATAAAAATTTTCAAATTACATTTATTTTTGTGTTTATAACATCAATTATGTAAATATTTCATTAATAAGATAATTACTGCATCATCATTGTGTCATAAATAAATTAAATTATTTAATGTCTAAAAATTACAAATAAAATACCATTATGTAGGAAATCTTTTTAGCTTTCTAATGAATACTTATAGTCGAATTTATCTTATGTATAACCCTATATTAAAAATGATTTACTTATTAAACTTTGATTTTAACTATTTTAACCCTTCTTTAAATAAATTAATAATAAATGTCCTAATCTAATCCAAGTGGGCCTAAATGGTCATATTTTATTCCTAAGTTTGTTTTTGGTCGAATTACACTTTTCCAATAGAATTAGGACATGTGTTAGGGTAATATTAATATCATATTTACCCTTAGTTACCCTATTTACTATTAACCGCGGTAAAAAAAAGTAAAAAGTTACTATTCACCAAAAATTATTTTCATCTCATTGAACCACATTTTAGTCCTTGATATTAACCGTGTCTCTCGGATTTTCGAAATTCCATTCACAGAAGCGGTAAAATTACGTTTTATGCAAAATTCCGTTTTTAACCTACCACTTAGTGGTTTCACTATTCATCAAAAATTGAAAGTTTTCAGAAAAATGCCAAAATTTCATCCTAAGCAATATTTCATATTCCGAATTCAAAAATGAAGTCTATTTTACCAAATTCATAACATAGAAGTTTCATTAATTAATTTTATAATTAAATCCCGCTGTTAAAACAAATAGCGTGTTTTTTAAGAAACAAAATCTATCAAAAGATTGACACTTGATTATGTCTGGTTTAAATGTGAAATTACAACCAATGACCAACATTGTATTAAAATATATTATAAATATACTTTAAAACCACTCAAATTAATAATTTATCACTATTAATTATTTCGATTAAAAAAGTTGTTTTTAATTATAATTTAGTAATTTTCACTATTCATTAGAATATGAAAGTTATCCGAAAAGTACCAAAATTTCACCATAGGCTAAATTCGATACTCCGAATCCAAAAATGAAGTCCATTTTGAGAGCTAAAATTTCTAAAATTTAAAAAGTGGTTATTACTATTCATAACGGCTAGTTTTAATAATATTTTAATAGCATATTGTTGTTTCGTGAAACTCAGTATTGCGTACTACACACGCTATCAAGGAAGGTTGTGATTGCGTGTAATGCAAGGCAAGTCAAGGATTTGTATTGTGTAAGCTCCTTTTGGTGTAGCGTACAACACAAGACATTGAAAAGAATATTTTTCATAAAATCTCGGGTTGTTACACTTTATGAACATGAATTATTCAGAACATAAGTTATGAATACTAGGTATGAGAACCCTTCATGGAAACTCATTATTCAGAATCCCATAAAAGATGTATGGTTCTCAAACGCTTAATAAATACCCAATATTCACTACTAGTGGAAGACCAGAGGGCTCAAGTAGGCTTTACTTTCCTCAAAATTGAGTCCTCATCCTTTTAGACCTCACTTGGAGGGGGGGATTTGTTGACACATGAAAATGAGTATCAACATCTCTAGGATCTATATAATATTTGAAGCATAGGTATTATTTTCTCTTCCAAATAAAGGAAGGAGAATCATGGCTATATGAAGATCAATAAGACGGATCATGCAAATCAAGTGACCTCCAAGAATACAAATGGTCACATGAACATAGAAATATTTCATGGTTGATAATGTAAACATGTCTCCCTTGATCATGAAAAATACTCTTTGATAGAAATCTAGATCTTGAAAATATTCCCTGACACGTCAGACCAATATTTCAAAGTCCTTTTGACATGTCAATTTGTTTATAAAAAATCAATTAAAAAATCTATGGGTCCAATAAATATGGAAATGATGAGATGATATCAAAGTCACTATTTATCATATGACGTGAAGATAATTCCATAGATTACCTTTGGTAGGTTCATGTGAAATGTGTAATAATCCACTGAATCAATCCCATATCTGTGATATATTATCCGTATGAATAGGTTTATATTCGAGGTGGTGAGGCCTATAAATTCCTCCCCTCAACATAAAAAATACACACATGTACAGAAGCATAGAGGTGAGAGCAGACTTTTCGAAACTGAATTCCATGCAATCACAAGGGTCATTCACCGAGTAAACTTGGGGAATGAATTAAGGGATTACAATAAATGTATATATGCTTCGTGTGATTACCCTATTGATCATGTAAAGGAATTCCAATGCACCGAACAAATTATTCAAAGGAGTTTTCGTACATTGAATTGGTCACATGACATATTAACAGGAGAATTATGGAAGAACATTGAGGCATTTATGAGACAAAGGTTAAAAAATGTGGAAAACTTACATGAATATAGATATTATTAATTTCATGTGATGGGATCATGTTATTAGTGTGACCTATCGATTAATTATGTGAAAACACCATGATATTTCATCTAGGTCATGCAATTGTCCTCGAGACATATCATCCAAGTCATGTGAATTACTCCAGACATGTCATCCAAGTCATTTGAAGTCCTCAGAACATATAAACCATGATCATGTGATACCATTGGACATATATGCATTAATCAAGTGAATAATCCCTATAAATTTCATCCAGATAATGAAAAATCCCTCCAACATGTTAGCCTTGATCATGCTAAATGACCTGGACATGTCTGGTTTGATAATGATAATCACTTAAGACATGTTTACATTATCACGAGAAAACCAATTGGAATGTAAGATTCAATCATGAAAATAACCCTAAGACACATCAACCTTGTTAGGAAGACAATAAAGACATGATAGACTAACAATCAGGATACATTAGGTAGGCACTCTAAACATGTCAGGTAGACACCTTGGATAAGTTAGGTGGACACCCTAAAAAATGTCAACCTTGTCCAGTAGGGGTACTTTGTCTTGTTCCCTTGAAACATGTGAACCCCAAACCATGAGTCATTGGATGGAAATTCTTATTTCATATGGGAAGTTTCCAAAATGAATTAGGAATGGATAATCATACAATCCTATGGGTATTATGGGATCCTTATTTCATCCAGACATGCTCAGTTAGACACTCATGGTTTCTACTCTTTATCCATTAGAGGGTAAGGGTTAGACATATTCTAATGGGAACCCATCCTAGTATAAAACACTAACTCTCCTAAACATCAGGTATGAAAATAATTTCTGAAAGTGTAATAACCAATTTCAACCCACCATCGAGTTAGGAATGAGTTGAAGTATAAGGAATCTGATTTCTTCTATAAGAAAGATATGTAGTACAACTTACTAAGTCCTGAACTCTACATCAAAAGACCCATTAGGGACACCCTAGCGCATAATTCCCGTATCTATACATGGTGAGTCCAAAAAACTAGTATCCTTCATTTCTCACACTGAGCATGATGTACAGAAGCTTAAGGATTTTCAACTATCATATCACTATAATCATGAATTTACCCTAGATAGGGAAACCTCAATGTGTAAACCCTATTAAGTGGAATGATACTATTTACCCCATATAAAGGAATCAATTTTAGTTTTAGTTCATAAGGAATTCCCATATTGGAAAACTCTAGGGAAATAACCCCCATGGGCATTAATTATCTTTCATCACTCATCAACAGGTTGAGGGAAGATAAAACTGTAAATCTGATTTCTATTATAAGAAAGATATATAGGAAGAATTTCTAAGGCTAGAGATAAGTACCTAGGAGATAAGTTCCCACAAATATTTCCTTTCAATATGACATTAAACTACATGGATTTAACTTAAATGAACTATGTGGGTTTTGATTAATGTTATATGTAGGATACACAAGACACCTCATGAAGGTTAAATATCAACCTTGAACTACCAATCACCTCCCTAGATGGTAGTGAACTTTATAGGGCCTAGTTATATGACTTACAAATATAATTATCTACCCATTTATTAGTAATAGTAGGAAACCGATAGAGAACCATAGAGACATACATATGGGCTCATCAATAAAAACCCCTTTACATGTAGAATAATTCAATACATAATATTTTTATTAGGGTAACCAATCCCATATCGACATTTGGAAGAGATTCAAAAACATATCTTAAATCTGTAATAGATTCAAAGAATAGGCAATAATCCCCCCAAATGGGTGTGACGAGTCTGACCTCCCATCCTCTCATCCAATATAGTTATTAAGTGTCATTAGGATTGAAATTGAAAATAAATGCCTACCTTTGGAAAGTAGGATATAAATTGTTATGGATATGGGAGTCATTGGTAGTTTCAATGAGAGATAAAAATGTAAAAAATGATCTGAATGATTGTACAACCATACTAGAATCCCCCTAAAATAAATATTCTGATATCATACCTCTTTAGAAGGAAACAAAAATTGTGAACCTGATATGAGATCATGTAATGACATAATAACTAAATCATTTTAGTCATGGGTAATATTGTATACTAAATTTGGGGAACCATCCACATATCTATAAAGGAAATAATGACCCAATTAATTTTTTCCAAGTAATACAAGTACTACTTGTTTGAACTCTCTATTTCTTAATAATGGTAATAAAATAATCAACCAAAAACCTATAATCCCAGTTGATACCTGACTAGTTTGATAAAAAAGAGATAAATAATAGACTATTCCTATAACACAAGAGTGTTCAATAGGGGTAGATAGACTGGGGTTGGAATGTCACATCGACCAATATAATTAATCTATAGAGATTTTGGGAATCAAGTTGGTGTGACACCAAAATATTGATTTTCCATACCAATGTAAAAAATAAATAGGGGAAAAAAACCAAGGGAGTTGTAATTCAATTTAAGAAAATAGAATTGGGATAAATTTAAGATATGGATCTTAGTGTCTAAATCAACAAATTAAAGCATAGGTGTAACACCTTGAGATTTTAGAATATATTTCAAATTTAATAAATATGATTTATTTAATAGAATGAGATGAAAAAAACACTGAAATAAATAGAATAATTCCTTGTTATAATACAAAGTGAAATATATTATGAGATAATTAAATGAAACATAAATTTTAAAATCAATTATAAGAAGTACTACTTTAATTATTCAAAGCTCAATAGAAATGTTTTATTGAAAACATTGTTTTATTGTATATTATATATGTTTTATTTAAAATATAAATTTATAAATTTTATAATAAGATTCTATAAAAAATAAATTCACTTTTTAATTATATAGGTCAAATTTATCTTATTGTGAGTTTTTGAGATTTTTCTAAAAAGGTTTATTTTTTTGGTGAATAGTGAAAAATAATGTTTTACGAATACCATAAATTTGATAAAAATATTATGATATATGCATGGATTAAAAATATGTAAAACCTTTGGATCAACCAAATATATGTTTAAGTATTAAAATAAATAATTTTAAATCTATTATGTTTAATTTTGAAACCCATGCTTGAACTTTTGGAAGCTAAGTTATATTTTATTCTAATAAAAAAACTATTTTAGATTCACTACCTTTAATGAGGAGGTTTAATGATTATATTTTTTTTGGAATGGTTATAATGTCAAAAAACCTTAAGTTAAATAATAAAAATCCTATTATTTTTTCCCAAAAAATACTAGTCAATAATATTTAGTCTAAATAAATATAAATTCATTTTTACACATAATTTTTTTCTTCTAAAAATGGTTTTCATGCATTTATATTAGTACCAATTTATACCAATTCTTATAATTTATTCTTGAAAAATATGTTCCATATTTTTAATTATCATAATTAATATTATATAATAATTTTAATTTAATTTTTATCCATAATTAATAGTTTCAATAGTAAAAATATTATTACCATGGTATGGGTTAAAATAGCTAAAAGAGGGGTTAACCTAAGTTATAAGGTTTTAAATAACAAAAAACGATTTATTATATATGATTTGTTAATTTTATTTTTAATTTATTCTTATTATATGTGAATATATAATAATTTATATCCACTTTAGTTTTTTAAGTCATGTATTATAAAATAATGTTTCAAGTATTTACAATTTTTTCACCCACCTTACTTATAAAAGGGAGACTCCACATATCACTTCTCTACACCACTTGGGCACTCTAGTTTGTCCAAGACCTTACCAAAAACCTAACCAAAATTCATCCCCACATTATTTAGGTTATTGTCTCAAAAAAAATACTATCTTAAGATTTCTTAAGATGTATTCTAAAGGATGATACCTGAAGAAGAAGTAATTATATTTATTGATTTATTTTGAGTTTCTTTCTCCATTAACCTCATAAAAATACTCTTAGTAGCAAAAGGGGCCTAGATACCCTAAGAGGGGGGTGAATCAGGGTATGTATATTCTTTTCAAACTTATTCTTCTTTCCCCACTAGATCTTGAGCTCTTTGTTATAAGGGTCACTTTGTTTTCACTTAAGTGTTTAGTCAGACCATATTCTTTCCTTATTTATTTGGTGATGATGCTTTGAATGTAATTCAGGAAAGAAAGAAGGATGAAAAATATATTTTTACTTGATTCAACCTCACTGTTCTATGTCTAAAGAGCATACAATGGCAATGTTCCGATGTACAAAATCCACAAAAGATCACTGCCAATTTACAATGTTCGTGCTAGATCACTTCTATGCCCAGGACCACTACCTTTAAAAAGTTTGTGGTCAACTCACTACTTTACCAAGGGTCACTCCCTATTTCTATCACTCTAGCTCACTGCTGGTGGATATGATCACCTTCTTCCTATTCCTTTTATCACTACTCTGGAAAGGATCCACTTATAGTTTATGGACTAATAGGCCCCTTCATTATCTCTAATGAATGAGTCCTCCACTGTATATAGATGCTCTGTTGAAGTCCAATTTTTATCCACTAATGAAAACCCCTTTTCCACTGAGCACTGGGAAATAAACTTTGAAATAATTTTACAAAGCTCACTACTTCTCGAAGCTCCATATTTTGCAAAGCTCAAGTAATCCTTCACAAAGTTCTAGCCTCTTATCAAAGCACACACCTTCGCAAAGCTCACTACTTCGCAGAGCACATTACTTCACAGAGCACACTGCTTTGAGAAGTACACTACTTTGCAAAGCTCAAACCTTCATAGAGCTCAAGCCTTCGTAGAGCTCAAGTCGTCGCAGAGAGACTTCCTTCACGAAGCTCACTGAGCTAACATGGAACACCCCTTCTTCATGAAACTCTCAATAATTAGAGGCATTGAATTTGGTCAATAATAAGATAGTCTTTTTGCAAAGCTCAATACTTTCTTTGAAACCTTGATTCATAGAGCACCCCTTGCTTCAAAAAATCAAAATGACTCCAAATTTTGTCTCTTGAGCTCATTTGGAATGAAGAGGGGTGGCCTCTTATTTATAAGAGTGGTTGAATGCAGAGCTCCACTTTCTCCAACGTAATTTTTGGATCAGTAAAAATTATCTCTATGGAGCATATTTCCTTCACAAAGAACCATTGAAAATTTTCATTATCACAATTCTCTCTGTTAAACGCTTCACTCCGCCACTGCAATGCTCCCTCACAATGCTCTTCACCTCTTACGTTAACAAAGCTCGTTGTAATCACTGAGCTAACCATCAACATTCTTCATGTCTTTGAAAAGTACACTTCATGAAGCACATATTTATGAAATTCATTCATTTTCAATATTTTGATGAGATATTCAAGGAAATCCACTTTTCATAATGCCCACCAACCTCCAAACTTTGGTCCCAAAAAATTTGTCAAACACTGGAAAATGGCACCACCTTCTATCTGTTATTTTGTACCACCTCCAGATCATCCACTCCTCTGTTATGGTCCTTTATCAACATGGATTGTCAACAAAATCGTTAGAACTTAACAATTCACCATGAAAAAATTCTTTTTCAACAAACACAACCAACCCAAAAATGCTTCAATGTTACCTTAATGGATTTTTCCCAACAATCTCCCCCTTTGGGTTTGTTGAAAACTCTTATCATAACTATTCTCGACACTTTGATACCTCCCTAAAGATCCTTACATAATCTACCATCATTAAACTATTTTAATTCATATAGTGACTAAAGATTCACTCACCACATACTCTAAGCCCACATAAGCAATGGTCGGTGTGAGAAACAATAGTAGTATAAAAGGTTCATCAATGAGTCACTTCATTTCTGACACCAATTATTGATGCCATATTGATACCAATAAGCTGATTTCATCATGAACCTTTGCTATCGTGATATATCTTCTTTGATCAATCACTTCTAACATTGTTATATTTAAAAATCCTACTCCCCTATCTCACTACTCCACTTGTCAGCTTCTCCCTCTGTCTTTGACTAAGACATTTTCTACCATAAAAGCCACACTTTATCCCCCTTAAATAGTCACATTTCTCCCCCTTTTTCAACGAACTTAAAGGTCACTTATTTTTGGTCCTTAATAGGGTGAAAACACATATCAATACATCAAGGAAAAACACATCATACCTCAGGGAGAGGGGGGTACCTCTCCACACTTTTTCAAGTGCGGGGGGTCGACTAGACTCCCTGATCCAATCAATGCCTCTCAAAAGCTTCCCTGGGTAAGGCCCTTTTCAGAATGTTTGCAACCTGTAGCTCTATAAGAACATACTACAACTTCATGATCAATTTCTACACCTTCTCCTTGATAAAATGATATTTGATATCAATGTGGTTTGTCCTTGAGTGATAGACTATATTTTTCTAAGATTTCTAGAACTCGAATTATCTCATTGAATTCTGATTGGGAATTCACTTCAATGCCCATATAATCAAACTACTGCTTCATCCACAATAACTTTGTGCATGCTTGAGTGACGAAAATATACTCAGATTCTGTGGTGCTCAATGAAATAAAATATTTCTTTTTTTCTTAGCCAGTAAATACACAAACTACCAAGATAGAAAGCACATCCCGATGTAGATTTCCTATCATCTGCTGATTCAAACCAATCTACATCGAAGTATTCTTTTCATTGCAAGAATGTAGATTTTCTTGGGACTGCTTTGATATATCACTACTTGGCATGTGGAGAAAACAGTATCAGGTATTGTTGCTATTAGGTACAGTAAAATTCTAATAATATTCCTATATTTTATTATATCAACTGCCTTTCCATCATTATATTTTGATAATTTTATCAGGGTAGAAACTTGAGTCTTCATATCCTTGAAATTTTCCATTCAAAATATTCTAAGAACCCCTTGACATATTTGGATTAAGAAATAAAAGTTCCATTCCTACCTTGTGTCACCTGTAAACCAAGGAAAAATTTCATCTCACCAATCATTGATATTTCGAACTCACTTTACATGAATTCAGAAAACTGTCTGCACTGATCTTTATCCAATCCACCAAATATTATTTTATCGACATAAACCAACACCATCATATTTTAATTACTATTTTTGTTGAAATAGAGGTTGTAATTAACTCCACCACCCTGAAATATAAGACTCTTAAAATACTAATCAAGTCTCAAATACCATGTTCTTGGTGCTTGTTTCATCCCATATAGTTCTTTCTTAAACTGAAAAACTTTGTTCTCATCTTCATGAGTGAGAAAACCATATGGATTATCAATATACACTTATTATTCTAGAACCCTGTTCAAAAATGCATATTTTGTGTCCATCTAGAACACTTTTAACTTCTGTTACACTGCAATGGACAAGAATAATCTGATTATCTTCAGCCTTTCAATAGATGTAAATGTTTCATCGACATCGATAACCTCTATTTGGGAGTAATATTTGCACACTAATCGTGCTTTGTTTCGAGTCACCATGCCATCTTCATTCATCTTATTGCAAAATACCCATTTAGTCCCAATGCCATTCTTATCTGTTGGCCTAGAAACAATCTCCCCTATTTGATTCTTCTCAATTTGTTCGAGCTCTTCATTCATAGCCTGAACCTAGTTTTCATCTTCATCAGCTTCCTCCTACTCATCATCATTATGTTCATCTGAATCAACATTTTACACTTTTACTCGCCCTGAGTTTCTCACCTCCTCATTGCTTCTATAAGGAAATTGTTCAATATTATATTAAATATTCTATTCATTATCTACTATAGTGACATCATTTCTTTCAACTACCTTTGTAGCCTCACATTAAAACATTGTTTCCATTATCTTGCGACATATTGGTATCTTGAAAACAGTTAACTGATACCATATTTTTAGATCAAAATAGATAATCATGAAATATAATAATGTTGCTACTCATCCCCCAGTTAGTATTATTAAACATTGACTCTCATAATTTATATAACATTGCGATATTTCATCTGATTAGAAGATAGAATTCCCCATATGATATGAAACTCTTCCAGTTGTTAGGCCTGCTGTTTAGACCCACACAAATTCTTCTTCTCTTACATCATTTCTTCACATGTGACTACAGGTTTGAGAAACTTTTATAGCTCAATAACATATTCCAATTATAGCTGCATTCAAAGGAATTTCCATTGGATAAACAAACCACTTAACAATGATAAATCAATATAACCTATAAGCCTACTGAGTTGGGACTCATTGTAGGAAACAAGAGATAAAGTTAATATCACCACCACTATCCATTGCACCCAATTACTTCCATATGCCTCATGTATCTATAAACCATTAACTCATTTCAAGAAATTCTTCCATATTTATTCTTCAACTCTTGTAACAGATTTGAATTAGTTATCATTTTGGAGCATATAATTTCACTACTTTGTATATTTTGATGCTTCTTCTCTTTAGATTGCATCTACCCTTAAACCTAAAACACTTGAACATTATTTAATAGAATTTATAAACACAGGGAGAGGGGAACTTGTGGGATCCTTAAGAAGAGGATTGTGGTTGATCCTGATGGGTCAACCCCATGATTCTTTCTTGAAAAATATTGTACTATTTCCTCTCCTACTCCAACTGCCTAGCCAACTTCAACTGTTCTGGCCATATGACTAAGTATTCTTTACCCACATTTTGAGTCTTCTTCTGATATTCACATTCTAGATTCTTGTCCTTTTTCACAATTTTGGAATTAATCCTATCAGTATAAATTTACTTCTTTGATAATCCACCAATATGAAAATTTTCATGATTATTTCTCCGAGTAGGAATCTCTCCACTGATCATATGCTCTTACTTCTTCCTCCATTGATAAGCTCTTTCTGTTACCCTCACTTCCCACTATGTGGCATGAAATGTGAATTTTATAGTACATTCTTTAGTCGTATTTATTTTATCAATTGTTTAAGTGACAAAACCTTTTCTTGTTGGGGTTGATTCTTCCACTAACTTTACATTCTCCTTAATTACACTTGGGGCATATACTCCCTTTTTCTTCCAGGATTGTCCACATCCATTCCAGGGTAGTTTTTGTGATGGTAATAGAGGTGGTGATTTATACACCTTTTGTTTATCTCCTTGTGATTCATTTGAGACTGTAAAACTATTTTTCAACTTACTATTTTTTCTTCTAGTATAGGCTTCTTCATTGTACACTGCCTATGCTGGGGATCTCCTTCTAGGTTTCTTTTCCTTCCCGGATTTCTTCTTGCTTCAATGTCTTTAAAAATGCCCATGATTAGAACAAATAAAACATCTTCCATCAAAGGAATACCTCATATCATTATTTATAAGCTAAGATGTTGATGTAGCCAGAGTCCTTATTCTGATATTGAGACCTTGGGCTTCTTGACACACACTCATGGTGTGTCCTTGTCCTCCATAGTAATAACATTTGACAACTAATTTCTTTGGGGATATTTTTATTTCATATTTTTCAAGAAGATTATTCTTATTCATATATTTAGAAAGATTTTTACCTTCACAACATGAAATGTATTACAAAGCCTCTGAACAAAAACTTAACGTATGACCATACATTCCACAGAAATAGCTCATGTTGTCACTGCTTCTTGTAAATGAATTTTCATGTATGTCTCCAACACCAAAATGTTTTTTATTATCTCTGAAACTTTTCACAACTTTCTTCCTATCATACATGAGTGGGGGATCATCATATCCAACACCAGATTTTCCCAAACTGTATGGCCTTTGAGATGAGAAAATACGTTCTTATTTCTCTTTAGAAACAACACATTTCCTTTTCATTTCTTCATCACCTGCTGAAGGATAATCAAATAGAAAGTAAAATGAATCATTAATTTTAGGCTTTCCTTTGGCATTATATTTCTTCACTTCTTTCTTAAATAATTCTAGATCTTCTACAAATTTTTGAATCTTCATATCCCTTGATTCAAGTTGAGCATTAAGTTATCTCTTGAGATTCTTCCCTATAATCATCTAATCTTCCAATTTATGTGTGATCTTATCCACAATATCACTTTTCTCCTTTATTTTAAATTTTTCTTGGGAAACAAAATTATAAAAACATGCATTATCTTATTGTAGCCTTTGGTTCTTCTAAACTAGTTCAGATAGCTGTATAAAAAGATCACCATTTCTGGATTTTAGATTCTTAATTTTATTTGACTTTTGATTCTTTCCCTTATCATCAGATTTTCTCTCTCTCTCTTTGTATACATATTTTTCAGTTCTTTAGATTGGGAATAATTCTTCACACTCATAATAGTATCCACATTAATAAGAATTTGATTTAATTCTTTTATCTTGTTGACCTCAATTTCCAATGCTTGGATATGGATATATTTGAATTTAATTTCTTCATCCAACTCCTTTGTTTCATGGACAACATATACTTTTCGACTTCTTGGAGTTTCTTCACCATCCGTAGTTCCAACATCACTTGGCATGTTAGGTTCTTCATTCATTACTTCTATGTCCTTGAATGAATGAATAGTATAATAGTCTGATACATTATTGTTTTCCTTCAGCTAAATCACACTATTTCCATTGACACTTCCACACTGAGGAATTTCACTAGACTTATTCTTCTTTTAATTATTTCCCTTTTCCACGACACACCAAGATAAGAGTAGACTAAATATTTAACTTCAATTATCAACTAAACCAAGTCAGGGAAAAAATATGATAAAAGAAACCCATGCTCTTATATCAATTGTCAGGACCAAAAGGGGACTAGATACCCTGAGAGGGGGGGGGGGTGAACCAGGGTATGTATATTCTTTTCAAAATTATTCTTATTGCCCCATTAGATCTTGACCTCTTTATTATAAGGGTCATTTTTTTTCACTTAAGTATTTAGGAAGACCATATTCTTCACGTCTTTTTCTGGTGACGATGCTTTGAATGTAATGTAGCAAATAAAATAGGTAGACACAAATATTTTTACTTGGTTCACCCTCATTGGGCTACGTCCAAGGAACATACAACAAAAATGTGCCGATGTAACAAATCCACCAAAGATCACTTCCAATTCACAATGTTCACGCTAGATCACTTCTATGCCCAAGCTCACTATCTTTAGAAAGTTTAGGGTCAGCTCACTACTTTCCCAAGGGTCACTCCCAGTGTCTCTCTCTCTGGCTCACTATCAGTGGAGAGGATCACCTTCTTCCTCTTCCTTTTCTCACTACTTTGGAAAGGATCCACTCATAGTTTATAGACTTGTAGGTCCCTTCATTATCTCTAATGAATACATCCTCCACTGTACGTAGATGCACTGTTGAAGTCCAATTTTCATCCACTGATGAATACCCCTTTTCCACTGAATTCTAGGAAATAACCTTTGAAATACTTTTGCAAATCTCACTACTTCGCAAAGAACCCTATTTTTCAAAGATCAAACTAGCCTTCACGAAGTTCCTACCTCTTTGCAAAGAACACACCTTCATAGTGCTCACTGTTTCGTAGAGCACACTGTTTTGTAGAGAACACTACTTTGTGGAGTACAATGATTTATAGAACTCAATCCTTTGTAAAGATCAAGCCTTCAAAGAGCTCATGCCATCGTAAAGATCAAGCCGTCGTAGAGAAACTTCCTTCACGAATCTCACTGAGCCATCGCAGAACACCCCTTCTTTGAAAATATCTCAATACTTAGAGGCATTGACTTTGGTCAAGGCTAGGATAGTATTTTTAGAAAGCTTAATCCTTTATTTGGAACCTTTCTTCTCAGAGCACCCCTTGCTTTGTGAAATCAAAACGACTCTGGATATTGTCTCTAGAGCTCGTTTGGAATGAAGAGGGGTGGCCCCTTATTTGTAGGCATGGTCAAACACGGAGCTCCGATTATTCCGGTACAATTTTTGGATCAGTCAAAATCATCTATACATCAAATATTCCCTTCCAAAAGCACCACTAAAAGTTTTCGTTGTCGTAATGCTCTCCATTAAACACTTCACGATGCTGCCACAATGCTCCCTCGCAATGCTCTTCACCTCTTATGTTCGTAAATCTCATCGTAATCACAGATCTCACCATAAAAATTCTTCATTTATTTAGGAAATACACTTCATAAAGCCCATCTTTGCGAAATTCATTCCTTTACCATATTTTGATGAGATCTTCAATAAAATACACCTTTCACAATTCTCACCAAACTCCAAATTTTTGTCCCAAAAAATTTAGAAAACACTAGAAAACGGAGAAACCTTGTATCTATTCTTTCATACCACCTACAAATCATCCATTCCTTTTTCATGGTTTATTTTGAACATGGATTTTCAACAATATCTCTGGAACTTGACAATTCACCATAAAAACTTGCTTTGTCAACAAATACAACCAACCAAAAAATGATGTAATGTTACCTTGATGGATTTTTGCCCAAAAAATACTCTATAACCATCTCAACTTTATAAAATAAATATATTTACTATAATTAAATATTTTTTATTTCAATTTTAAAACCATTTATAATCTTCTTTATATCTAATAGAAAATAAAATATCTCTCATGTGTACCTATGAACTACCATCTCCATGAAGAGATTTATTTTATTTTTCCTTACCATCAATCAAGGATTGTTATATTGATTAATTTAATAAAAAATATAATGTTTATAACATAATAGTTATTTTATAATGATAAAATACTACCAAATTTATTACCATTCCATTCATTGAAAACCAATAACATTGCTCGTGTGTAAATGCAGACTACCACCTCTACGAGACCATGTGATTCATTTTTCATTTATGCTCAACATGGATGGTAATAAGGATATATTTAATGAATATATATATATATATGATATAATTGGTATTATTATGTTTTTATAAATATATATTATTACCTACCTTTATTTCTTTCCATTCGTTGCAAAATGAAAACATCACTCATGTGTACATACAGATTACCTTTTCTATAAAGTGATGTAATTAATTTTTCATCACCACTTTATATGAATGGTTATAATTTTTTATCTAATAAATAAATATTATACTTATGACATGATTAAGATTATATACATGATTAAACCATGACCAAGGTGCATGGACCAAAACCTCTGAACTGATACTTGTATGGGAAATAAAATAATTAAGACCCAAATGTTGATTTTAATGAAGAATTGTTAATAAATGGGTAAATGGAAATTATAAGGTAATGATATATTATAAAATATTTTTTAATAGGTTTTTGGTATAGATTTATAATAAATATAAATTATTTTTATAGTAGGTTAATAGAGCGTATGAATAAAGTAAAGACCTGAGGTAAAGGTTTATGTTTGAATCTATTTTTTTAATCAGGATTATTCATGTTTAAATTTTTATTGGGGAATCATATGATCCATATCTCTTAAAGCCCATATATTTTCCTTTTATATAGTTATTTAAGGTATTTTTATTTTTTCCTTTAATTATCCTCTCTTTATTACTTAAAATGATTGAATTTTTTAATAAAAGGAAACTTATTTTCTCTTTCCGATCGAGAATATTTCCCTTCCATATCCACATTCCTCAATTTTTTTTAGTTTTTTTGACTATAATTAAATTTTTGATAAAGTTTTTTATATTATTTTTTAATTTCTTTAAAAAGTATTGCAATTAAAATTTTTAAATGTTTTCTATACAAATATTTTTTTGACTTTTTACAAAAGTATGAAAGGAAGGTTTTCTATTTAATTTATATAGCATGAAAATATTTTCCCATCGTAATGTAATTACTTCTTCATGAATCTTAATTTACAAGTTTAAATGGTTTTACAATGAAAATAACATTCCAAATTTTCAAGGAATTTAAGATTTTACACATTACTAAAATAAAAGGGATTTTTTCTCTTGATTTTCAAAGTATATTATAAATGATTTTATAAAATAGAATTTTCATATATGTAAACATAATTTGAGGATTTTTATGATTCAACTGGGATATACTATTATGATTCCATCCACTTTCTTTCTCCGTATGTCTTATGATGACGATGTTCTAAGGATTATTTCATGAAAATTGTTTCTTTACCATAGGTTAATTAGACTATTATGAACCAATGCATGATTTTATGACCCCATGGAACAAAAATATATTATTTTTATTATGTGATAAGTGAGACCAAAATTACATATCCCTACAATTAATTTAGTAAATATTTATATATCCTGAGGTAATATGAATTAGAATGGTGAGTGAACCAAATCCGATAAGGAAATCTGTCCACTATGATAGTCTTGTAAGTGAGCCTTAACTAAGGAAATTATAGGAATATGGACCAAACCCAATACATTAATGGAATCTATCCACTATTATAATCTTGGTAGTGATCCATGACTAAAAAAATGGTGTGAATCAATAGTGAACCCAATACTCTATGGGACTCTATCCACTATGTTAGTCATGAAAGTGTGCCTTGACTAATAAAAAGATTTTATATGATTATGTATATTAGAAAAAATTATTTCTTATGCTTTTGATATGATCTCATGGAACATGATTGATTATTAATGATTCTATACTCTTATGATTTTTTTCTATCACAATGCCTTATGCTTATGTTATGGAAACAACTTATTCCATGACTCATGATTTATGGTCTATGAAATATTATGGATGTTTTTGTTTGTAATAATCATGTTCTCGTAATATTATTCTTATCTTATAACCTCATATGATCACTGATTTATATATCCCATATTTACCTTTACTGGTATCTAATTTTACCCTTTATTCTATTTCTTTTTCCCCAGGTTATAAAGAAAGGTATTAAGCATGGTATTTCTAGGAAAAATATTATGTGAGAATAAATTTCTTAGATATATTGAATGCCTTTCATGAAATAATTTGATCATTTATCTAGAATCTAAATACACTAAAAACTTAGGGTTATCAAGTATGTATTATTGTGAGATATATTAAATATTCATCTAAAATGACGTAATATTTATTTATGTAATTATTGGGTTGTCTCAGTTGGTATTACAGTAGGGTTAAATTATTTTAGAGATTATTTTATGATGAGAATGAGGTTATAACCTAAGACAAACTATTATGTACTAAAATATAGATAAGAAAAACCAAAAGTGTCATAGGTTGATAATAAGGTGTCCAAATTTAGGAAAATTGTTATTTTTTTATAATTATATGATTTATCACTCTGATTAATGTTGTTTGATGGTCACAATATTTATTTTTGATTTTAGTCAGTAGTTGGAACTAGGAGGAATCATGTTAATAATTAATTTAAAGGATAGTACAATGACTTTCCTCATGATAAAATGAATGAAATGGGTTCCAAAATAAGAAAATTTGTCGTTATGATCATGAAAGTATCTCAAGACATGAATCATGGTGATCTTATAAATGACCAAAGGAAGAAGTAAAAAACCATTTATTTTTCACATGGAAACATCTACCTTCCTTTAGTGGGCCCTCTAATACAATAATTTTCATTAAATAGATCAATATCACTGAATTTTTTTTCTCCAGTGCTTGAAGAATGAAAAATATTTCTTGGCTATTTATCATTTTGAAGGTAAAACTGATCAATAGTGGAATCTTACTGAGATTACTAGTCTAGAGGAAGATATTTTAATTATGTTATTAAAATAGTTTAATAGGTTATATTTCAATAATTAAATTCCCTAAAATCTTCAAACAATATTGGGAATGGAATTACTTGATCTTAAAAATAAGGATGATGAATCCATCAGTACCTGTGAGGAAAATTTCATCAGACTTGCCAGGTGTAATTATGGTTCTATCATCGACCTTGAAAGAAAATCCAATTTAATATTTAGTGATTTAAAACCAATTTTCTAAAAGGAATTATCCATAAGGGACTTTATTAGATATAAAGAAATAATTTAATATGATTTCATTGTATAAATGGAGAGTGGAGACTCCCATTATACTCATGGATTTGGGTATAAGAAGAGAAATATTAGTCGTTTAGGATATTTAAACAATAAAACTCAGGAAGTAAACAAAATTAATATTTATTTGTGTTGATAGTGTGGAAATAAGTATGGGGGAAATTTCATTAATAGAACTATTAAATGTTTTAAGTGTTAAAAAGAAGGCCATCAAGCAAATGAATGCTGAAGTAATGTGAAGAGGGAATCCAATGAAATGAATGGATAAAAGCTAAATTGAATACACCACACACACTCTAATGCTATAATTTCAAGGATTATGAACATTATTCCAATAAATGTTCAAATCCCTGGGTTAAAGATGACAATTGGAACCAGAAACCACCTAAGACAAGATACAATAGGAAAGCTCATGTGATCACAACTATCTATGTGGTTTAAGAAAATGAAGTGGTGAAAGGTACACTTGTCATATAATGTAAAACTATAAATGTCTTATTTGATTCTGGGTTTACCCACTCTTTTATATCTGAATAATTAGCTATGGGTATCACTTAACCACCTCAATGATTATATGTTGGATTATCAATTAAAATTCACTATGGTATGATGATCGAATCTAAAGTCTATAACTCCTCTCCAATAGAAGTATATGGAAATGTTCTTCCTGAAAGCATTGTTATTATTCCTCTGGTTGAATTATATATGATATTGGTAATTGATTGGCTATCTTTATATATATTCTATATCAATTTTCATGGGAGAGAAGTCATATTTTATATTTTGAATCAAACTATTATGGCTATATGTATGAGAATGAACATGAACTTCAAATAGAAATTAATTCTATTATTTGTCTCATTATAACCACTCATGGGGGGTGTTTATCTCAAATGGTTAGGGAGAAAATTACATTAAATATATTTATATTTTAAGGCATATATCAATGTATTTCCTGAATATTTTCCTAGTATTTTCCCAAATTGTGAATTTGATTTTTCAATAGAACTCATACTTGGTGCTATACCAATTTCAAGGGCTCCTTAAAAAATGACTATGATTAAGTTTTATGCATTGAATAAGTAACTCCTATAGAATCTAGAAATGGGATTTTTATTCCTAAGTGTATCACCATGGGGTACACCTATTCTTTTTTTTAAGAAAGAATATGGGTCACAACATCTTTTTATTGATTATTTTGAACTTAACAAGATCACTATCAAGAAAAAGTATCATCTTACCATATAGATGACTTGTTCAATCAATTACATAGAGATTAATACTTTTCAAAGATTTAAATTCATTCTAGATATCATAAATTGAGGGTCACTAAGGATGATATACCTAATAAGTCCTTCCATACATGGTGTGTTCTTTATTTATTTATAGTAATGCCAATTGGACTTACAAATTACCCTACTATATTTATGGATATAATGAATAGTGTTATTAGATATTACCTTTATTAGTTTGTGGTAGTATATATATATGATATTATAATATATTCAAAGTGTAAGTAAGAGCATGAATATCATTTGAGGATTGTGCTAAAGACCCAGAGAAAAGAGAAACTATAGAGAAAATTTAGAAAATGTGAATTTTGGCTATAGAAAGTATCATTCTTGGGTTATGTGATAATAAGAGAATGTATATATTTGGATCCATCAATGATGGAAGTTATTTAAAAATAGACTAAACCAGTCATGATGACCACAATTTTTTTTCTCTTAGGTTATATAGATACAACCATCTTTTTTGAAAAATTTATCCCAAATATTAAATCCAATAACCAAGTTGACATAGAAGGAATCCAAGTTCCTTTGGGAAAATTATTGTGAAGAAAATTTCAAGGAAATGAAGAGAAGGTTGGTCATTTCACCTGTTCTTACAATATCCTATAATGTTGCAGGATTTTTGATATATAGTGATTCATTGAAGAAGTTACTTGTATGTTTTCTTATTTTTAATGAAATCATAGTAGTACATGCCTCATAAAAATTAAAGGTTCATGAGAAAAATTACCCAACACATGATTTGGTGATGGAATTGGTAAAATTTTCATTAAAAATATAGAGGTAATATATATATATGGTGCATGTTTTGATATATATACTAATCATAAAATTTTAAAGTATATATTATTATAGAAAGAGTAGAATATGGACCAAATGAGATTGTTAGAATTGATCAAAGATTATAATTTCTCAATAAATTACCACCTTTATAAGGTGAAAAAGGTAGATGATGCTCTGAGTTTGAAGGACCATGCATATTTTTAATGATTTCGATTGAAATATATCTAACACTTATGGATTTATAGAGGATATACCTTGAAATTATAAGGATATTAGAAAGATCCTATCTTTCTTATATGAATCTTCAACCATCTATTCATGTGAAGATTAAACAGACCTAAGAGGAAGATGCGGAGCTACAAAAGAAGTTAAATCTTGTTCTAGAGTTCAACCTTGACCATGATGGAATAATTATATACAAGAACCTGATATAAATCCTAGTAATAAAATAATTACAGAATGAGATATTGGATTTAGCACATATATCATAATTCTCTATTCATAATAGAATCATGAAGATATATGGAGATCTCAAAGAGTATTTCTAGTGGGACAACACAAAGAGGGATATTGTAGAGTATGTATCTCGATGCTTGGTATGTCAACATGTTAAATCTGAATTTCACAAGTAAAAGGGGATGTTACAACCATTACCCATACTATAATGGAAATGAAAAAAATCACCATGGATTTCTTTATAGGACTCCCCAAGACATCTAGATTCCATAAATCCATTTGGATTGTAGTCAATTTCCTTACAAAGTCAGTTCACTTCATTTTTATCAAGGAATATTTTTATCTTGATCAAATTTGAAGGATATACATTAAGAAAGTTGTAAGGTATCATAGAATAACACATTTTACTTTTTTCTATTCTATATCTAATGTTTACCTCGATGTTCTAGATAATTATTTAGAAATAAATGAACATGGAGTTGAAATTTATCACCATATATCATCCTCAGAGAGATGGTTAGTATAATAAAACTATTCAAACCCTATAGTTATGTTGAGAGCTTACTATATGGAATTTAAAGTTGTTTGGGATCAATCCCTTCATCTGGTTGAATTTTTATACAAAAATAAATTTAACTCTAGAATTTAGATAGATCCATATAAATCTATCTATGGAAAGAAATTTAGAAATATGAAGTGTTTTGATGAAGTTGGAGAAAGAAAGTTATTAGGACTTAAGTTAGCTGAGGAATTGGTAGAGAATGTTAGATCCATTGAATAGCATGTTAAGGTAGATCATAGTTTATTGAAGAGTTATTCTAATAATCATGAATGGGATCTATAATTTGAATTTATAGGGAATGTATTCTTATGGACACTTCCTTTGAATAAGATTATGAGATTTGGAAGGAAGGGGAAACTGATCCATATATATGTTGGTCCCTTTGAGATTCTTTATCGAGTAGGGAAGGTAATTTATTACTTGGAACTTTCACCAAACTGATCCAAAGTTCATGATGTGTTCCACATTATACATTTTGGGGAAGTAAATACCTGATCCTTTACATAAAATAAAATTACAAGTCATATAATTAGAGTATGATATTTCTTATGAGGAAAAACCGATGGAGATTCTTAATAGAAGAGATAAAGTGTTTCAGAACAAGACCACTCACTTAGTCAATGTTTTGTGGAAATACCATAAATTTGAGTATGTTATATGGAAACTTGAATATGTAATGCGGTAGAATTATCCTTATTTTTTTTCTATTGAGTAATGAAATTTTGTGGGTGAAATTATTTTAGGGGGGGGGGGGGGTGGGGTAGAATGTAACACCTTGAGATTTTATAATATATTTCTCTTTAATAAATTTGATATGTTCAACAGATTGTGATGTAAGATATATAAAAATAAAGATAATAATTTCTTTTTATAATACAAATTGAAATATATTATGATAGAATTAATTGGAACATAATTAATAAAATCAATTATAATAAGTTCTATAATTTTTAATAGATCAGCATAAATGTTTTGTTTAAAAAAATTATTTTATTGTATACTAAATATGTTTTATTTGAAAGAAAAATTTATAAATCTTGGAAATTTATCTTGAAAAATTCAACTTAATTTTTCAATTTAGTAATTAAAATTTATTTTATGGTTATTTTTGATGATTTTTTCTGAAAATTTTTATTTTTTGGTGAATAGTCGAAAAACTATTTTTAGGAATACCATAAATTTGAAAACATAATTATGATATAATCATGAATTAAAATTGTGTAAAACATTCTTATTGACTAATGATATGTTTAAGGAGTAAAATAAATCATCTAAAACTAATATTTTGAATATGGAAACCCATGATTTAATTTTTGGAACCTATGTTATATTTTATTCTTTTAGAAAACCATTTTTGATTATTCACCTTAAATGAGGTGGTTTAATAATTGAATTAAGATTTTTCATGGTTATACTATTAAATAATATTTGGCCTAAATAAATATAAATTCATTTTGACACATAAAAATACTTTTTTTTATAAAAATATTTTTATGCATTTTTATTTGGATGAATTTATATCACTTATATGAATTGAATATTTTAAAATATATTATATAATTTGAATCATAATAATTAATATTATTTAATAAATTTAAATTATTTTTTTATTCATAATGAATAATTACTATGGTAAAAATCTTGTTACCACGATAAGGGTTAAGAGGGTTAAAAGAGTCGTTAAACTAAATAATAAGATTTATAATAATAAAAAAAACTTTTTTAAATCTCATTGGTTGATTTTATTTTGAACTTATCCATATTATAGTAAAAATATGACAATTTGGATCCACTTTACTTGAAAAATTCATGTATTATATAATAAAGTTTCAAGTATTTATATGTTTACAACCCAACACATTTATAAAAGTGCACATACTCTTCTCACTTATCCACACAACATGATCACTCTAGTTCATATAATAAATATCCAAATCTATTCAAAAATTTTATCCCCATATCCTAGAGGATTTTTTTTACTAAAATACCATATCAATAAGGCTTAAGGTTTAATATAAATTAATATACCTGAGGAAGAGGTAATTGTCTCCATCGATATATTTAGAGATTCTTTCTCCCTTAACCTCATAAAAATATTATATAACCATATTAACATTATTAAATTAGTATCTTTAATGTATTTAAATGTTTTTATATTAATTTAAAAACCATTTTATATCTCCTTTGTATCTAATGGAAAATAAAAACATTCCTCATGTGTACGTTCAAACTACCGTCTCCATGAAGTGATGTATTCTATTTTTCATCATTGAATCTCATGGATGGTTATATAGATAAAATTAATAGATATAAATTTTATTTATGACATAATAATTATTATTTTAATATAAAATATTATCCCCCTTCTTACCCTCCCATCCATTGGAAAATGACAACGTCACTCGTGCATATGCGGGGAATACAACCTCCACGATGATATACGATTAATTTTTGGTTTATTATTAATATGGATTATAATAAGAAAAAATTTAATAAATATATATTCATATATGATATTTATGATATTATTATGAATCTATAATTACATATTATTAATTACCTTTCTTTCTTCCTATTTTTTGTAAAATGAAAATATTACTCATACCTACGTACGAGCTACCATATCCATGAAGTGATGTAACTAATTTTTCATCAATGGTTTATATAAATGATTAGAAATTTGTATATAATGAATAAATATGATAATTTTTAAATTATTTTTATTTTTTATATGATAAAACCATGACAAATGCGTGTGGAATAGACCTGTCGAACTGAAACTTGCATGGGAAACAAAACAGTTAACACCCAAACATTGATTTTAATAATGAATTGTTAATAAATAGGTAAATGAAAATTACAAGGTAATGAAATATTTTATAATAAGTATTAATATAGTTAATATATATATATATATAATAAAACTAAATTTATTATACATAATTTTAAGAGGTGAGATATGACATTAGATTTTATTTTAAAATCTCATTTTTAATTGGTATTATTCATGTTTAAATTTATATTGGGGAAATTATATGCTATATATATCTTAAAACCCATATATTTTCTTTTATTATGGTTATTTATGGTATTTTAATATTTTAATTTAATTCTCTGCTCTTTTCTACTTATAATGATAAAGAAGTTTTTTAAGAAAAACCGACGTTGTTTCCACTTTTCAACCGAGAATCTTTTGTCTTCCATATCAATGCTCTTAAATTTGTTTCATGGAAGGTTTTTACTATAATTAAATGTTTTATAAATTAATTTTATAATACCTTTTAATTTCTACCAAATGATTAAAAACAATATTTTCAAATGTTTTCAACACGATTCACTTTTTATTTTTTAAAAAAGTGTTAAAGGAATGTTTTATTTTTAACATATATGACATGAAATAATTTTCCCACCACCATGAACTTACTTAGTGTTGAATATTTATTTATAAGTTTACAAAGAAATTATTATTCCCATTTTTTAGGGTTTTTTAATTTTTAAGATTTACCAAAATAGAAGGGATACATTATCTTGATTTTAAAATCATGTTTTAAATGATTTTATAAAAGATATTTTTTATAAATATTATAATAATTTGAGTATTATTATGATTCACTAGAGATATAATATTATTATAATTCCCCGAGCCCATGATTCTGGACTATGTGCATAAAAACATGCTATGTATTTTTTTATAAAAGATAACTGAAAAATACATAGTTCTTTATACAAACGAGAACCTTTACTATTCTAGGTTCTGGAGGATTAGAAAAAACATTACATTTATCATAGTTGAAAAAAAATAAATCAAGTGCCTACTACGCTTCCACACATGCTAACTCCAAAAGCGATGACCTCTGAATTTTAACTTCTAATATACCTGTGAAAAAAATCATTTTTAAAATAAAGGGTGAGCATTCAATTTCCTAGTAAAGAGTTTTGAAATTGTTTAAATAATTTTTGGAAAAAATTTATTTAAAAATAACTTTGATAAATTCCTTTAAAGATAACATAAAAATAATTCTCAAAATACCCTTTAAAAAACTTATTTGAAATTACTTACATTTAAAATAATATACCACTTTTGAAATTACTTACGTACAAAAAATGATTTAAAAGTAATCCAATGATTTTTCTAAAAACACTATAAAAGCTTTTGAAAATAAAACATTGTGTCTTGTGGAGACTTGAAACATTTAAGACTATATTGGGACTAACCACTTGTTGAGGTATTGGGTTCAATCCCCAATTCCCTACCATATTTACAACATTCAACTTCCAGATTTTATGAAAACATTTCAAGATTTCTTTACTTATATATACTTTCACTAGAGTTTTTTA
The DNA here is from genome assembly GCA_963277665.1 of Viscum album. Taxonomy (NCBI): domain Eukaryota; kingdom Viridiplantae; phylum Streptophyta; class Magnoliopsida; order Santalales; family Viscaceae; genus Viscum; species Viscum album. The sequence goes on from OY728148.1 coordinate 1,152,078,360, forward strand.
ATTTGAAAACATGTTAATGAATTGAAATACACATTGAAATTTATGTTTATATATATAAGTATGTACATACATAAATATATGAAAATTCATTTCATACCACTTATGAGTTCTATTACACTAAAACTCAGGCCACATGAAGTGTCTATGCATTCACACTTTATTTTATGACATACATTTTCTATTTATATCATAATAAATATTTATATTTCACACATAATATTATAAAATAAATATTTTAAAATAAATATTTCAAATATTGAAGAAATCCTTTTTCTTAATAATATCATAAGTAAACCTTTAATTTGAAATCATGATTATGAATTCAAGGTATGTTGTTATGCATAATTGCATGGTCATGTTTATATGAAGATGCGACGTCCCTAATTTTAAGATAACATGATGAAATGCTATGATCATGTTTCGAAACATGGATATAAAAATTATAAAATGTTAATAAAATTATTAACATGACAAGAATGATGACATGAATTCATTTTATGAAATACATATTCAAATTAATATAATTAGTCATCAATAATTTATTTATGATTAGTTATGTACTTAATAAAATACTTATATATGTATGAATAAATTATTTACATATAAGCATACATTTACAACATGAATTATGTAAAATTAAAGCTGCGTGAATTCATTTTTCAATGAAACTTTGATAAATAAATATATTTGTATTTTAACAAGAATTAAAATATAGTTTTAATATAAATATAATCATTTCCATAAGTGCATAAATTATTTTATTAAACCATCATGTAATAAAACATGATTTTATAAAAATAACCCCTTAACTTAAATTTGATCATATAAATAATAATAAGTGATATTTCTGAAACATTTTGAAAAAAATGCATAAACTCTCTTAAAGATAGATAGTTAAACAATTTGACTATTATAATATAATTTTCAAAGTAATAATTTGATTCATAAAATGATCCCTTACCCAAAACTAAATTAATAATCCTAATAAACACCACTTACATAAATAAGATTTGAAAATAAAAAGTTTATTGAAAATAAATTTTTATTCCTTACCTTATATATTCTGAAAACTAAAGGCATAAATGTATTTGAGCATCTTAAGACAAATATAATTTGTTTAACAAAAATAAACCCTTAGCATTAAAAAAGTAAAACATAATTTAAATGAATGAAATCCCTTACTAACAATAAAATTTGTCATAAACATACATAGATATATGAATCTATTTTTAATTTTAGAAATTAGAAACATAATATAGAAAAAAACTGAATTAGCCATATGTCCCTTATGAAAAAACAAAACAAATTATAATTTTGAAAAAATAAATGAATGGGAGTATTTCCCTTTCCTATTTTATCCATATAAAATATTCATATTTTCTTGAAAGAAGATTAAACACTGCTCATTATGCTCACAGAAAATAAAGAAAACAGGGCTTCACCCTCTACCCTGCTACTTGATTCTCATAATTATGCTAAGCTCTTCATAGAGATTTCTATTTATAGTCAAATTATATTATGTAATATTAAAAGGAAAAGTTTTATATTATTGCATTATTTAAGATCAATTTTGTCAGTTATGTTTTGAAAATTGCGGCTTAAGATTCCGATAGGTGGTTATATACTACTATAGATATACTTCGATTCTTAATATAAATTTAATACTCACTGTATCACTATCAATAGAGCAAACAAAATCTTGAAACGATTATATTTCCTCCAATTTGTGGTTTCGAGGTAACACTTGTAGACCTAGCTTGAATTGTAAAAAAAATTGATAATCTAATCAAACTAAAATAATCAATAACATGAATACTTCGATCCAAAAAAATTAAATGTTTGGTTCAAATCCAAACAAAAAACTCAACTGATACAACAAATGAACAAAAACACACATACATGAAAATGACTTCCAATGTCATTCTAAGAAGAAAAAACAAGAGATGAAATCAATACACAGATATCAAATAATATTTGGATATCAAAATGAAATAGACTAATCCTACAAGCATATCTAAAAATCTAAGATAGACCTACCTCAAAAAAGACTGAATCCCTAAATGTGATTTAGATCTGGTCTTCCTTTGATCCAAGTTTGGTCTTCCGAAGTGATCCTCAGACTCAATTCTGTCTCCTCCATATTCGACTTCATCGAATCAAAGTCCTTTAGCTTTCATAGAACTCGATATGCTTCCTCGAATGGTCTCTAACTTAGTGCTCTCTCGACCTTCACTCGTGTTGACAGAGCCTCTTGGCTCGAATGGACTCCCTTGGCAGTGCATGGTTCTTCTTGAAACCCTTAACCGATGTTTTCCTCTCTTTATTTTATTTTATTTCATTTTCTTATTTTTTTATTTAAACCAAAACTCATATTATTTGAAGTTTGTTATATATATAAATATATATTAACATAGTATAGAATTTAGATTTTAAATTATAACACTCATATCAATATCTTAATTAAAACCATTTTCCTTATATATATATTTTTTACAAAACAAATCTTAATTAATTAAATATTTCATAATTCAAAATAGTAATGGTTATGTAATAAAATAAATATATTTATAAAACAATTATTAATACTATATATAGTATTTGTTCATAATTTTCAATATTAATTCAAATCGTATTCTTTATATATATATATTTCAATAATAATAAGCTTCTTAAAACAAAAGTTTTTTTTATTGTTATTATAAATGTTATTAAAATTTTATTTATTATATCTTCATAATTTAATTCAAAACTTTATAAAAAATATTTATAATTCAAAATATTAATTTAATGAAAGATAATTTTGATAAAAGTATGACATAATTTAAACTTATATTATATAATTTTAAACATTTAACTTGATAAATTTAAGTTTGTTTTGATTATAATTTAATCAATTTAATAAAATTATTATTACTAATATCTTAATTTCTGGGATGTTACATTATCCCCCCTTAAAATAATTGCGCTATCTCAATTCGTTTGTTAGTCTTAATAAAATTATGAATTTCGATCTTCGGAATTAAATAATTTCTAAGGGGACTTGACTACCTAAAGAAAATTCTATTGCGTAGTTTCCCCCCAAAAGACATCATCTAATATCCAAAGTTGTCTAGACAGTTCCTCTGATACCAATTATAATGCCCCAAACCCGTGCTTTTGGAATCAGTTCTTAAAGACATGCTGTGCATTTTTTTATAAAACATAAATGAAAAATACACAGTGATATATACAAACAAGGACCTTTTACCAGTCTAGGTTCTGGAGGATTAGACAAAACCTTACATTTATCATATTTGATCAAAAATAAATCAAGTTTCTACTATGATTCCATATGAGCTAACTTCAAAAGATATGACATATGAAATTGAACTTCTAAGATACCTGTGAAGAAATTATTTTTAAAATAAAGGGTGATCATTCAATTTCCGAGTAAGAAGTTTTGAAATTGTTTAAATACTTTTTGGAAAAAAATTATTTAAAAATAACTTTGAGAAATTCCTTTTAAGATAAGAAAAAAATACTTTTCAAAAAACCCTTTGAAAAACTTAATTGAAATTACTTACATTTAAAATAATATACCAGTTTTGAAATTACTTACATAGAAAAAATGCTTTAGAAGTAATCTAGTGATTTTTCTGAAAACACTATGCAAGATTTAAAAAAAAACACTATGGATTGTGGCAACTTGAAACATTGAAGGATATATTGGCCCTACCCACTTTTTGAGGGATTGGGTTTACTCCCCAATTCCCTACCATATTTACAACATTCAAGTGCTGGATTTTCTAAAAACATTTTAATATTGCTTTACTTATATATTCTTTCACTGGAGTTTTTGATTTTGAAAACATGTTATTGAATTAAAATACACATTCAATTTTATATTTATATATATAAGTATGTATATACATAAATATATGAACATTCATTGCATTCCACCCATGAGTTCTATTGCACTAAAACTCAGGCTATGAGACTTTGCATAAAGTGTCCTTGAATTCACACTTTCTTTTATGGCGTAAATTTTCTATTTATATCATAATAAATATTTATGTTTCACATATAATATTATAAAAGAAATATTTTAAATAAAATATTTTAAATCTTGAATAAATCCTTTTGCTGAAAAATCTCAGAAGTAAACCTTTAATTTTAAATCATGATTATGCATGCAAGGTATGTCATTATGCACAATCTCATGGTCATGTTTATATTCAGATGCAACGTCCCTAATTTTAATATAACATGATGACATGCTATGCACATGTTTTAAAACATGGAGATAAAAATTATAACATGTCAATAAAATTATAAACATGACAAGAACGATGACATGATTTCATTTTATGAAATACATATCCACATTAATATAATTAGTCATAAATAATTTATTTATGATTAGTCATGTACTTAATAAAATACTTATATATGTATGAATAAATTTTTTACATATACACATATATGTACAACATGAATTATGTAACATTAAATCTACATAAATTCATTTTGCAATGAAACTTCGATACATAAATATATTCGTATTTTAACAATAATTAAAACATAGTTTTAATATAAATATAATCATTTCCATAAGTAAATAAATTATTTTATTACACCATCATGTACTAAAACATGATTTGATAAAAATAATCCCTTAACATACATTTGATCATATAAATAATAAATAAGTAATATTTCAGAAATATTTTGACAGAAATGCATAAAATCTCTTAAAATTAGATAGTTAAACAAACTAACTATTGCAATATAATTTTCAAAGTAATAATTTGTTTCATAAAATGAACCCTTACCCAAAACCAAATTAATAATTATAATAAATACCCCTTAAATAAATAATATTTGAAAATAAACACTTACTTGAAAATAAATATTTTATCCCTTACCTAATATATTATGAAAACTAAAGTCATATATATATATATATGCACATCTTAGAACAGATATAATTTGTTTAACCAAAATAAAACCTTAGCATTAGAAAAGTAAAACATAATTTAAATAAATGAAATCCCTTGATAACAATCAAATTTGGAATAAACATACATAAATATATGAATCTATTTTTAGTTTGGGAAATTAGAAAAATAATATAGAAAAGAAATGAATTAGTAGTATATAACTTATGAAAAAACACAAAAATATTATAATTTTGAAAAAAATAAATGAAAGGTAGTATGTCCCTTAACTATTTTACCCGTAGAAAATATTCATCTTTTCTTGAGAGAAGATTAAACACCGCTCCTTATGCTCTGAGAAAAGAAAGAAAATAGGGCTTCACCCTCTACCCTGCTACGCGATTCTCATAATTATACCAAGCTCTTTATAGATATTCCTATTTATATTTAAATTATATTATGTAATATTAAAAGGATAAGTTTTATATCATTCCATTATTTAAGATCAATTTTTTCGGTTTTGTTTTGAAAATTACTGCTTAAGAATTTGATAGGTGGTTTCATACTACTGTAGATATACAAGGATGCTTAATATAAATTTAATACTCACTGTATCACTGTCAACATAATAAAGAAAATCTAGAAATAATTATATTTCCTCCAATTTGTGGTTATGAAGTAACACTTGTAGACCAAGCTTAAATTGTAAACAAATTTTATAATCTAATCGAACCAAAAGAATCAATCACATTAATACTTAAAACCAAAAACATTAAATGTTTGGTTCAAATCCAAACATAAAACTCAACTGATACAATGAATGAACAAAAACACACATACATGAAAATGAATTCCAACATCATTAGAAGAAGAAAAAATAAGAGAAGAAATAAATACATGGATATCAGATAAGATTTGGATATCAAAATGAAATAAAATAATCCTACATTCATATATAAAAATCTAGGATAGACCTACCTCAACAAAGACCAAATCCCTAAATGTGATTTAGATATAGTCTTCCTTTGGTCTGAGTTCAGTCTTCCGAAGAGATCCTCAGAATCGATTCTACCTCCTCCATATTCAACTTCATCGAATCAAAGTCATTCATAAGGAGCGGTAGTGAACCCAATATAATATGGGATTCTGTCCACTATGATAGTCTTGGAAGTGAGCGTTGACTATGGAAATGATTTTCTATGCTTATGTGTATGATAAAAACTTTTGTATTATGATTATTATATGATCCCATAGATCATGATTGATTATTTATGATTCCATACTCTTATGAATCATGTATTATTTTATCGTAAAGCCTTATTCTATGACTTATGATTTATAGTCCATGACATGTTGGGTATTGTAATGGCCCGGACCTCTCCGGCCCATTCCTTTGTCAAAAAGAAGGCCACAAAGTGTTCTGGAGGGTAAAATGGACTTCTCCCACACTTTCCAGAATTTTGAAACTACACGCCGTGTAGTTTTAGTACACGCCATGTACCCCCTTGCCGGGTATACCCCGTGTGGATGGACGCGTCTTTTCCGTGTGGAGATAATGGGTACACGCCGTGTGTCCAGTACTACACGCCGTGTAGTCCCTCCCCGCGTACGCGTTACCGTGTGTTGACCAGTCGTCGGCCGTGTGCCGCCTTGGAGCTATGTCCCTGCCATGTGCAATAAATGAGTACACGCCGTGTGTCCAATCTACACGCCGTGTAGTCCTTCCCCGCGTATGCGTTACCTTCAAACTGTGTGTTGACCAGTCCATGGCCGCGAAACCGTGTTGGAGACCGCGTGGAGACCGCGTGAAAACGGCCGAGTACACACCGTGTACCATAAGTACACGACGTGTACTTTTTCTTTTCACACCTAAAAAAGGAGGGGTCCCCTCCTCCTTTCAACTCACACCTCTCCTCCCCTCTCCTCTGAGCAGAGCTCTCTCAAGAGACTCAAAGGCTCTTTCTTCCATAACTTTTTCGTCTGAGCTCCGATTTACGATCCGTCAGCAGCCACGGGATTGTAACGATGAGGCGGAACTTCCAAGCTTGGATCTTTTGTCTTTACTTTGACTTTTCCTCTCCGAATTCCACCTGAGGAGGTTTTGCCAGGATGCCGACGAATGTCTTCTAAAATTGATCCGAGGGAGCGTTGTGACCAGAACCTGTTGAAGTAGGGATCTTACCTTTGTCTCTCAAATTTTTGTGCATCATGCGGGGTGGGTATGATATTGTTTTCATGAGAAATGGTTGAACCATTAAATAAAGATAATAAATGAATTATATAACGGGGTTGGGAAGTTGTGATTTTTGCTGTTGCTTTATATCCTGTGATATTATGTTGTGAAATGAATAGGCTTATGCCTACTGAAAATCACGGTCGTTGGGGGCCTTTGCTTTCACAATTAAATGTTTCCCTATCTTTCTAGACCGTTTTTGTGAGTGGAACTTTGTTGAATGTGGAAATTGGTTAATCACGTAAAGTTGTCTATTTAAATGAAAATCTGAAACCCTTGTGTGATCACCCCGGTTGAACCAAAATGGAATAATGAACATGAGAGTGTTGGATTGGTTACATGGCATGTGATGGGGGTGTTTTTTGGGTTGTTGTGGAATGGGTGAGCAGTGGGGCTACGGTTGGCTTGGTTGTGGGAAGGTGTGACTATTTAATGGTGATGGGCAGCGGGGCTGCGATAAGTGGTATTAAAGGGATAATGATGTATGGTGTGGTTATGGTGGTTGGCAGCGGGGCTGTAGGGATGGGTTTAAATGTGAACGGACTATGGGTTGTGTTTAATAAATAATAAATGGAAGAGTTAATGAATGTTGGGGCTTGGTAATGAAATGGAAACAATAATCAATGGGTTGGTTGGTTGTTAAGAAAGGTTTTGTTGTGCTGCTTGTGTTTCCCTAACATGTTTCATGGATGGTAGGGATATGTTTTACAAACGATTGAAGTGGTTGGTTGTGGATAGTTGCCAAGTAGTTAAGGAACTAAATAAGCTAATTTCTTCTGAAACTTGAAAACCTTAATGGGGTTGGGGTTGTTTGTTATATGCATGCTTCGTGGTAGCAGTGTCGAGGCACGTGCTCAGTTTCTCTGTTTAGAAGCCACAGGTTGGGTTGAGTGGTTGCTATATATATATATATATCTGTATCTTTTGTGTTATATCGCACCGCACCCATGTTGAGCACTTAGTTCCGAACACTCCCATTTCATGGGAGATGGTGTTTTCCCATAGTTACTAGCTCCGTCCTGCTCCTTCTCCCCTAGGCTGTGATGGCTTGAGGCGACCTTACACCCAAGACTCTTCGGGTAGGTTTCGATTGGTGTGGTTAGGCCCAAGACTCTTAGGGCAGGCTTATAGGCTATAATGGATTGAGGCGACCTTACACCCAAGACTCTTCGGGTAGGTTTCGATTCAGGCCCAGGTGTCTTCGGGTGAGAGTTCTGTTACTATTACTGTTTCCAAGAATCTTCGGTATGGAGCCCAGGTGTCTTCGGGCGGGGATGTGGTTGTGGTTGTGAGGCTCAGGTGTGTGCGGGCGGGATACGTGGTGGTAAGACCCAGGTGTGTGCGGGATGGATACATGGTTGTGAGGCCCAGGTGTGTGCGGGTGGGATGTGTGGTTGTGAGGCCCAGGTGTGTGCGGGCGGGGAGAGTGTGACAGTGTCAGGACGTTCAGCTAACTATTGGGAAATGGTGCGGGGTACCCAATACTCTTGTTCTTATACTACTACTACCTGTTGTGATTGTGTTTTGGTGAGTGTGGCTGGTGAGGTTGGGTGAATAGATTCCCTTGTTAGGTTTCTTCTGTTGTTCTCACGGGACATTAGGATGTCTCCCTACTTGTGCACGAGAGATTTAGGTTTCCCTACTGAGTATACTTGTATGCTCACCATACGTTTACTTTCAGGTTTCCAGGAGGACTACTAGGGCCGTGCGGGACCCTACTAGTCAGACAGTTGGAGTTGTTGCAGTTTCTGTTCTCTTGTTTTCTTTTGGTATTGTACTTTTGAGCTTTCTTGTGCTTGTACCTTGTTATATAATTGTTTAAACATGCATGTGGTATTGGTTTGGGTTTATTTATATACACTTTTCCTTTTTTCCTTGTTGGTGGTTGACTCATCCTATTTCCCGATCCTAAATAATAAAAAGGGTAATGCCTCCCATATTTGTGAAAACTCATACCCTTGGTGCTAGTCTCCAACCCTGGGCCTACTGGAGGTGGGACTCGAGGGTCATTATCTCCCTTTTACCATTGCCAGCTCAGGAGGGTCATCTTTGGTGGAAGGGGGTCGTGACAGAATGGTATCAGAGCCAGGTTGAGAGATTGGATGGAGTCTGGAGTTAGGCACAGTGAGGATTGCATGGGATGGTAGGGCAACAATGTTAGTTAATCTTGGTGCGTGACATAGGCTAGGGAAGACCGGCTAGGACACGGGATTTTAGGGCCCCCTGTGATCTGATGCAAGGACTCTGAGCCTACCGAACGACCAAGTGAGACTACATTGATTGCAGGGTAGAGACCCTAGGGAAGGTACATGCATCATCATGATTGTGTTTTACTCGATTTTGGTGTTCTGGGAAAGAAATTGAAATAAAATGATAATTACAACTTTGAGAAAATTCCTTACTACTTGGGCTTAGATGATCCTTGTTTACTGTACAACTATAGCACCTGGACGTCGTCCCCGGGTGGCTCAGACGGCCGAGGCCCAACAGATCCAGGCGGTCGATCAGTAGAGGATTGACTGAGAGGAGGAAGATAGCTAGTGGCAGAAGACTCTCTGTTCCTTCCAGCGGCAGACCCTCAAGAAGTACGAGGGTAGTACTTCAGATATAGAGACAGAGGGGTGGCTTGAGGAGCTAGGGATCTCTTTCACCTTGATCCGTGCTCCGAAGGAGTACTGGGTTCCCCTAGCAGTCAGTCAGCTGAGAGGTGCGGCGCGACAATGGTGGATGCTCTACCTCGGAGAGAGGATAGAGGCAGAGGTTTCATGGGCTGACTTTGAGAAGGAATTCCGAGAGGAATTCCTTTCTTCCATGATCAAGGTAGAGAAGTGGTAGGAGTTACTCTCCCTTCAGCAGGGGAGTATGTCGGTATGAGGGATAGGAATCAAGTTCAAGGATCTCCTGTGCTTTGCTCCGGATCCCTTTCCAGATGAGGAGTCTCGGGAAAGACATTTGGAGGAGGCGCTCCGTCCTTCACTCCAGTATGCGGTCACCCCCTTTACCCTTCTGACGTACTTGGCAGTGCAGAAGAAGGCAGGGTTTGTAGAGAGGATGCACTCGCTGGGTGGTGCACCGCGTGTGGTTTTTCAGCCAGGTTCGTCGAAGGGGAAGGTAGTCAGCAGCAGGTCTCCTGCGACAGGACCTTCCAGGTTCCGGACAGTGGGGAGCAGGCCCCATCAGTTTCAGTTCAGATCTTCGGGTCCTCGTCCCTTTTCCACGAGTCCAGGACCGAGGTGTTTTTCTTGTGGAGGTTTCGGGCACGTTCAGAGTTGGTGCCCGACCCGAGCTCCGTACAGTGGAGGTGGGTAGGTTCAGCACCCACCGCAGCAGCACCAGTTGCCGGCGAGGCCCTTACAGCAGTAGCAGGACCATGGTCCTCCGAGGGTAGACTTTTCGGGAGGAGGCCGACCTCAGGGTGCTCCTCAGGGACCTCGACCAGGGCATGGTCGGGGAAGTGGATGACATCAGAGAGGCAGAGGAGATGGGCGTGGACAGTTGCACACAACAGAGTTGGCAGCTCCAGCAGGACCAAAGGTGGTGCGAGGTACGATTTTTTTGTTCAGCACTCTTGTTTCTTCTTTGTTCGATTCGGGAGCTTCGCACTCCTTTGTTACACCTGGTCTAGCCCATGCTTTGGGACTAGACGTAGAGAGACTTTCCGTACCACTGGTGCTGAGTAAACTAGTTGGAGGCCAGACCAGCGTATCTTTTGTTGTCCGGGGATGTGGGCTGATGTTGGGACCACATTGATCTAGTGGGGACCTTCTTCTGTTACAGATGCAACCATATGATGTCATCCTAGGCATCGACTGGTTGTTTTCTATTAGTGCTATTATCGACTACTTCTGGAGAAGATTCATGTTCTCCGACATGGATGGGCAGCGCATACCTTTTATCAGCGAGAGGATCTATCAGGTGGGAAGCCGGCGTGTGGAGCCTCTCCTTTCTTTTTTAGGCGGGTTATCAGTGGTTCTAGCTGATACAGATATGATGGATGTCCCAGAAGTTGTTGGGGAGTTCCTCGATGTTTTTACTAAGGAGGTTGTGACTCTACCCCCCGACGTGACGTTGAGTTCGGGGTAGACTTACAACCTGGTGCCCATCCGATTTCGATGGCCCCTTATCAGATGGAGTCTTCGGAGTTGCTGGAGTTGCAGATTCAGATTGACGATCTGATGGAGAAGGGTTTTGTTCGACCCAGTGTGTCGCCATGGGGTGCTCCAGTTTTGTTCGTGAAGAAGGCAGATGGTGGTCTCATGCTATGCATAGACTACCGAAGGATGAACCAGGTAATGGTCAAGAACCGTTACCCCCTTCCAAGGATAGATGATCTCTTCGACCAGCTAAGGGGAGCAGGTTGGTTTTCTAAGATTGATCTACGATCGGGATATCATCAGCTGAGGGTGAAGGACAGTGACATCTCGAAGACAGCTTTCAGGTGCATGTATGGGCACTTAGAGTTTGTAGTGATGCCGTTTGGAGTTACGAATGCACCAGCTTTGTTCATGGGACTTATGAACTTTGTCTTCTGAGAGTTTCTGGACCAGTTCGTCATTGTGTTTATCGATGAAATCTTGATCTACTCAAGATCATAGGAGGAGCACGTTGAGCATCTCAGGGCAGTCTTGGAAGTCTTTCGACACCACCAGCTTTACGGGAAATTGTCGAAGTGTAAGTTCTTGACACAAGAAGTACACTTCCTTGGGCACGTGGTATCTCAACATGGAGTATCGGTGGACCCGTCGAAGGTGGAGGCAGTTGTTTCTTGGGCATCACCCAAGAGCATGGAAGAAGTTCGTAGTTTCTTGGGGTTAGCAGGTTACTATCAGAGGTTCGTTTCGGACTTCTCTTGAGTTGCTACTCCATTGACATCTTTGACTAGGAAGAATCAGGTCTTCTTATGGAGCGATTAGTGCCAGAAATCTTTTTACTACCTGAAGGATAAGTTGGTTAGTTCTCCCGTGCTCAGGTTGCCAGAGGAGGGGTTGTTGTATGAAGTGTTTTGTGATGCTTCTGGTCTTGGTCTGGGGTGCCTGCTGGTGCAGAAGAAGGGCATGATTTGTTATGGGTCTAGGAAGTTTCTCCCTCACGAGCGTAACTATGCCACCCATGACCTGGATCTTGTAGTAGTAGTGTTCGCATTGAAGTTGTGGCGACATTACCTCTTTGGGGAGCGCTTTGTGGTCTTCTCAGATCACAATAGCCTACGTTATATCTTCTCCCAGCGTGACCTGAACTTACGGAAGTGGAGATGGGTCGAGTTTCTCCAAGACTATGACTTCGAGATCTCTTACACTGAAGGTAAGGGCAACGTAGTGGCTGATGCCCTGAGCAAGAAGTCACATAAGGAAGTGGTTCCGAAATCCGCCGATGCTTGGAAGGTGATGGGAGAGTTGGATGCCCTGCACTTAGATGCAAGGGAAGAAGGTGTTAGAGGCTGTTTGTTCCAGATGATGGTGCAATCCTCCTTGTCGTAGTAGGTGGAGGAGTCTTAGTGGGGGGACTCCAAGGTAGAGGTGATGCGAGATCATGTCGATCAGGGGAATGATCCAGAGGGATGGTCAGAGGACAGCCAACATTAGATGCTTTTCCATGGAAGACTATTTGTCCTAGAGGCGATGTGTGAGGGAGTTCTCCGTGAGTTCCATAGCACAGCCTTGGCGGTACATCCAGGAGTTTCAAAAATGTACCGAGGCCTGAGGGATCAGTTGTGGTGGCACGAGGTGAAACGGGCAGTGGCGGAGTTTGTGGCTAAGTGCCTAGTGTGTCAGCAAGTGAAGGCTGAACACCGTGTTCCTGGTGGTTTGTTGCATCCTTTAGATGTCCCCGAGTGGAAGTGGGATGACATCTCAATGGACTTCGTCACAGGACTACCCAGAGATCAGGGTGGTTATGATGCTATCTGGGTAGTGGTGGATCGTCTGACGAAATCAGCGCACTTCTTAGAAATCAAGGAGTCGGGCCCGGTGAGTACCTTAGCACAGAGGTACGTAGACGTGGTGGTGCGTTTGCATGGAGTTCCAAGGACCATCATCTCAGATCGGGATACTTGGTTAACCTCACGAGTCTGGAGGGGGTTACAACATGCTTTTGGCACCCAGCTACGCCTTAGCACTGCTTTCCACCCCCAGACCGACGGGTAGACACAGCGGACTATCCAGATGCTGGAGGACATGCTACGAGCATGCGTTCTGGATTTCGGAGGATCATGGGTACGATACTTGCCTTTAGTAGAGTTTTCCTACAACAAAAACTTCCACTCTACTATTGGCGTGGCACCATTTGAGGCTTTGTATGGAATGCCATTTCGTTCACCCATTTGCTGGGCAGAGGTTGGTGAGACAGGTGCTCTTGGACCAGAGGTAGTGCAGAGCACCACGGAGAAAGTCCATCTTGTACGTGAGAGGATGAAGGTGGCTCAGGAATGACAGAAGTCTTATGCTGATCGTCGGAGGAGGCCCTTGGAGTTCGAGGTGGGAAATCATGTGTTCTTGAAGGTTTCCCCTCGATGGGGGCAGCAGAGGTTTGGGAAAGGGATCAAGATCTCACCCAGGTTCATCGGACCTTTTGAGGTGCTGAGGTGAGTCGGCGAGGTGGCATATCAGCTGGCCCTGCCACCTCAGATGGAGAAAGTCCATGACGTCTTCCACGTCTCCCAGCTTCGTCGGTACTTACACGATGACTCTCACGTTATCGACTGAGGAGAGTTGGATATGGGAGACGACGCGACCTTCGAGGAACGACCAGTCAAAATCGAGGATCGTAAAGAGAAGGTTCTCCATGGGCGTACCATTCCCTTGGTTCATATAATAATACATGATTCATAAGAGTATGGAATCATAAATAATCAATCATAATCTAATATGGGATTCTGTCCACTAAGATAGTCTTGGAAGTGAGCGTTGACTATGGAAATGATTTTCTATACTTATGTGTATGATAAAAACTTATGTATTATGATTATTATATGATCCCATAGATCATGATTGATTATTTATGATTCCATACTCTTATGAATCATGTATTATTTTATCACAAATCCTTATTCTATGACTTATGATTTATAGTCCATGACATGTTGGGTATTGTAATGGTCCAGACCTCTCCGGCCCATTCCTTTGTAAAAAAGAAGGCCACGAAGTGTTCTGGAGGGTAAAATGGACTTTTCCCACACTTTCCAGAATTTTGAAACTACACGCCGTGTAGTTTTAGTACACGCCGTATACCCCCTTGCCGGGTATACCCCGTGTGGATGGACGCGTCTTTTCCGTGTGGAGATAATGGGTACACGCCGTGTGTCCAGTACTACACGCCGTGTAGTCCCTCCCCGCGTACGTGTTACCGTGTGTTGACCAGTCGTCGGCCGTGTGCCGCCTTGGAGCTATGTCCCTGCCATGTGCAATAAATGAGTACACGCCGTGTGTCCAATCTACACTCCGTGTAGTCCTTCCCCGCGTATGCGTTACCTTCAAACCGTGTGTTGACCAGTCCACGGCCGCGAAACCGTGTTGGAGACCGCGTGGAGACCGCGTGAAAACGGCCGAGTACACACCGTGTACCATAAGTACACGACGTGTACTTTTTCTTTTCACACCTAAAAAAGGAGGGGTCCCCTCCTCCTTTCAACTCACACCTCTCCTCCCCTCTCCTCTGAGCAGAGCTCTCTCAAGAGACTCAAAGGCTCTTTCTTCCATAACTTTTTCGTCTGAGCTCCGATTTACGATCTGTCAGCAGCCACGGGATTGTAACGACGAGGTGGAACTTCCAAGCTTGGATCTTTTGTCTTTACTTTGACTTTTCCTCTCCGACTTCCACCTGAGGAGGTTTTGCCAGGATGCCGACGAATGTCTTCTAAAATTGATCCGAGGGAGCGTTGTGACCAGAACCTGTTGAAGTAGGGATCTTACCTTTGTCTCTCAAATTTTTGTGCATCATGCGGGGTGGGTATGATATTGTTTTCATGAGAAATGGTTGAAACATTAAATAAAGATAATAAATGAATTATATAACGGGGTTGGGAAGTTGTGATTTTTGCTGTTGCTTTATATCCTGTGATATTATGTTGTGAAATGAATAGGCTTATGCCTACTGAAAATCACGGTCATTGGGGGCCTTTTCTTGCACAATTAAATGTTGCCCAATCTTTCTAGACCATTTTTGTGAATGGAACTTTGTTGAATGTGGAAATTAGTTAATCACGTAAAGTTAGCTATTTAAATGAAAATATGGAACCCTTGTGTGATCAACCCGGTTGAACCAAAATGGAATAATGAACATGAGAGTGTTGGCTTAGTTACGTGGCATGTGATGGGGGTGTTTTCTGGGTTGTTTTGGAATGGGTGAGTAGCGGGGATGCGGTTGGCTTGGTTGTGGGAAGGTGTGAATGTTTAATATGGTGATGGGTAGCGGGGCTGCGATAAGTGGTATTAAAGGGATAATGATGTATGGTGTGGTTATGGTGGTTGGCAGCGGGGCTGTAGGGATGGGTTTAAATGTGAACGGACTATGGGTTGTGTTTAATAAATAATAAATGGAAGAGTTAATGAATGGTGGGGCTTGGTAATGAAATGGAAACAATAATCAATGGGTTGGTTGGTTGTTAAGAAGGGTTTTGTTGTGTTTCTTGTGTTTCCCTAACATGTTTTGTGGATGGCAGGGATATGTTTTACGAACGATTGAATAGGTTGGTTGTGGATAGTTGCCCAGTAGTTAAGGAACTAAATAAGCTAATTTCTGCTGAAACGCGAAAACCTTAATGGGGTTGGGGTTGTTTGTTGTATTCATGCTTTGTGGTAGCAGTGCCGAGGCACGTGCTCAGTTTCTCTGTTTAGAAGCCATAGGTTGGGTTGAGGGGTTTCTATATATATGTATATCTGTATCTTTTGTGTTATATCGCACCACACCCATATTGAGCACTTAGTTCCGAACACTCTCATTTCATGGGAGAGGGTGTTTTCCTATAGTTACTAGCTCCGTCCTGCTCCTTCTCCCCTAGGCTGTGATGGCTTGAGGCGACCTTACACCCAAGACTCTTCGGGTAGGTTTCTATTGGGGTGGTTAGGCCCAAGACTCTTCGGGCAGGCTTATAGGCTATAATGGCTTGAGGCGACCTTACACCCAAGACTCTTCGGGTAGGTTTTGATTCAGGACCAGGTGTCTTCGGGCGAGAGTTTTGTTACTATTACTGTTTCCAAGAATCTTTGGGATGAGGCCCAGGTGTCTTCGGGCGGGGATGTGGTTGTGGTTGTGAGGCCCAGGTGTGTGCGGGTGGGATATGTGGTGGTGAGGACCAGATGTGTGCGGGCGGGATACGTGGTGGTGAGGCCCAGGTGTGTGCGGGCGGGATGTGTGGTTGTGAGGCCCAGGTGTGTGTGGGCGGGGAGAGTGTGACAGTGTCAGGACGTTCAGCTAACTATTGGGAAATGGTGCGGGGTACCCAATACTCTTGTTCTTATACTACTACTACCTGTTGTGATTGTGTTTTGGTGAGTGTGGCTGGTGAGGTTGGGGGGATAGATTCCCCTGTTAGATTTCTTCTATTGTTCTCACGGGACATTAGGATGTCTCCCCATTTGTGCAAGAGAGCTTTAGGTTTCCCTACTGAGTATACTTGTATGCCCACCCTACGTTTACTTTCAGGTTTCCAGGAGGAATACCAGGGCCGTGCGGGACCCTACTAGTCAGACAGTTGGAGTTGTTGCAGTTGTTGTTCTCTTGTTTTCTTTTTGTATTGTACTTTTGAGCTTTCTTGTGCTTGTACCATGTTATAAAATTGTTTAAACATGCATGTGGGCTTGGTTTGGGTTTATTTATATACACTTGTCCTTTTTCCTTGTTGGTGGTTGACTCATCCTATTTCCCGATCCTAAATAATAAAAAGGGTAATGCCTACCATATTTGTGAAAACTCATACCCTTGGTGCTAGTCGCCAACCCAGGGCCTACTAGAGGTGGGACTCGGGGGTCATTACCTCCCTTTAACCATTTCCAGCTCAAGAGGGGCATCTTTGGTGGGAGGGGGTCATGACAAGTATGATTTCATAAGTTATGATTATGTTGTTATAGACATATTCTAATCTTATTCTTACTTATTATCATTGATTGATATCTACCATGTTTACCCTTATTGAGTATCTGAGCTCACCCTTTCTTATGCTTCCCTTTCCCTATGTTATAATGAAAGTTACTAAGTAGGGTATTTTTAAGAAGGCTACTATATGAGAATAAATTTCTAGGAGATATTGGAGATCTTCCATGAAATAAGTTAATTATATATCTAGTCTAAAAATATATAAACCTCCAAATTTATATAAAATGTATATTATTGTGATATGTATTGAATATTAATTTTAAATGATGTAATATTTATATATGTATTCCTTGGGTCTCCTCTGAAGGATAGGTTGAGGATATCTATTAACCACATTTGAAACATGGGTTCTAATACTCTATCACAGGTGATGCTTCATTTAAGATTTATACCCAAGCTATGAGGTGATTCAAGACCGATGAACTATGATATCATTATAGGGGGGGTCTATTTAGAAATTACAACCATGGTTCTTTCAAGTAATGTACTCTAGATAGAAGGTGATCCATAGGGTACTATGCCACCACTACAGGGGTTTACTTTTGGAAATAAATGGGGATATGAATCTAAATCTTGGGAATAAAATGTGTATTTATGAGAGACGTGGATAGTTAGAAGGAGTTTGAGAACTCTTCATGTTACAACACCATGAATCAAGAATATCGATGGAGTGTACCAATGCAGATGAATGGAATGTAATGTAGTAATACAAATGAAAATGAAAACCCATATGATACATGATAATGAAGTTAAATCATACTATATAGTGGAGAACTATTCTATACTTGATGCTTACAGTTTAAGGTTATATTGTTTGGACTTATGGGGGGTGGGGTCTGGATTAAGTTTGCTTATCTTAGAATATAAGAGAACTAGAGTTTAAATTTTTATATCTTGGACTATAGGATGTAGTTGTAAATATTATAGTAAAGGAAAATCCAATGGAAATAGGAATCTCTTGTGCTATTATAAACAAACCCTCAAGAGAATAAACAAAATTTAAAGTCATAATGCACGGGGGTCTAAAAGTTTAAGTTCATAAAATTTGACAAGGGATTATTTATAGTTTAAGGCCATAGAACTCGAACCTTGGGGTTCTTCTAGTTAAGGTTTCTATATATATTAGATCATTGGGGGGGGGGGGAAGACAATCAATATAGAAATAATAATAAGATGACCTGATATGAATTGAGACCCCAAAGATGAAAAAATTCATCTAAAATATGGATGCACATAGTTTTAGGTATTCATGATTGGGCCATGGGGATAAGGATTAAAGTTACATATATTTGATCAAACATGGACTAATAGTGTATGGTTATATAGATTGGACTAGATCCTTGTAAGGGAATTACCACCTTGATGGCTAACAGGAAGAAGTTACCCGAAGGTAGGATTACTGTGAGTGTTGATGAGATAGGGTGATTATAGTGACCACGAATTAACATAAAGGGAAATTACATTATTTTAGATGAATACTAAGAACATTACAAAAATACATTCCTTAGGACGATAATAGTTTAGTGTATTTGGAAACTTGGAACAAAATATTCTTACTTGGTGAAAGATATTAAATGTTTCCCACAAAGATCTTACCCCTTAATACTTATACTTAAAAACCATTCCACTTAACCATAGGAAAGGAAACATAAGAAAAGTGTGAGATTGAATTATCAGTAAGGGTTAATAAAAGAAGAACGTATGTATAACATGAATATAAGGGTATGAGAACGTGATCATATCATTTATATATCATACCCTGTATATGAAAGATAATAATCATGAGACATGGAATAAAGATTTATAGTTTATAAGACATTAATCATAAGGGAATAAAGCACATAATCTATGAAATAATAACATAGGAATAAGACATATGATTTGTGTCATAAAAATAAACATAGAAAATCATATGCCAAGGATACCTACCAAGACCTTTAAAATATGTTAGGGTTGGGATAATAACCTGTGTACCTTCTTTGGTCTTGGGATACCCTCTCATGTAACCTTTTAATTTATCTTAGGATAATCTTCCATGTAACCTCTGGTTTTGATCTTGGGTTGTCCACTCGTGTACCCTCTTGTTTAGGGCTTAAGACACCCTCTTGTTTTGGGTTTGGGATTCCCTCCCATGTACCCTCTTGATCTCATAAAAATTTTATTATTCCCAATTCATTATAGGGAGATATAGGTCCCAACCACCACATAATAAAATCATGCATACATATGCCACAAGATAATAAACTCACATCAAATCATGAACCATAAAAAGTGGTTGGTTTCATAAATATCATATCATAACTCATGAAGTGAAATGGGTATCATAACATTCTATCACACCATTACCTATATAAAAGAGATGGGTTTTATAATAATTTCATCAAAGCATAACTCATGAAAATAAACAGGTTTCAAAATCATATAACCCATGGAATAAGAACAAGTTTCATAAAAATTATTCCATAAAAACATAAACCATTCAAGAAAGAAGATGAATGGTATTCCTAGATCATATCCCCTAGTAATGAATAAACTATCACAAAGTATTCAATCTTAGATGGATAATGATTTTGAAAGATCACACAGAACATTTTTTAAGAGAAATATACTTTATTTGAATATACTATTTCATAAAACCATTTAAAAAATAATTTTCTTATAAATAAAGTTTTACCATTTCATTTAAAAAATTTCTTGAGGGAATTATCCTTTATTCTTTGAGATACTATTTTTAAAAAATAAAACATTTTGATAACCATTTATTTAAAAAGAAATATTGAAAATTATCATGTAAGCTTTGAAATAATTTTTAAATATTTTTTCCTTGAAAACTTATAAAAGAATATTGAAATCATTTTTTAAACCTATTTTCTTTGAAAATAACTTTGGAAAATTATAATTAATTATTGATTTTTTTGAAAACCTTTTTCCTTGGAAACTTATAAAAGAATCTTGAAGACATGTTGAAATCCTTTTTATTTGAAAACACTTTTAAAACTTATAAAGAAATATTTAAAAAAATTTATAAATCATTTCTATTAAAATACTTTCAAAATGTTTAATAAATCATGAAATAATTTTAAAAACATTTTTAGAAAACATGGTTTTGAAGGAACACAAATTTCTGACCGAAGAGAGTGGTAAAGTAAGACTTTATTAAAAACACTTTCTTAATTATCCAATCTAAATAATAGGGTAAAAATGGTACCAATACATGAATATATCATGAATATATAGAGAATAATAAAATACATGAGTTCTCTTGAGATATGGAATATAGGATCTCATCATTTGAATCATTATCATAAAAAATCTTGATAAATGATGAGATTGTTTCAATAAACTCTTACCACTTGGTAACTTTGAATTATACTACCCATTTAATAAATGAAATTACACGAAGCTAAAAATATCATAGAAAGAATTAGGATCATGATATAACATTTCAAATTGAAGTATATACACCTTGTAAAAGAATATTGGTTCATAACATGGCATGTGTCTCAAAGAAGGAAAATTGAGACAAATATGACTTTACCAATTTGGTTACTTTTGAAATAAAAACCCCCTTAAATAAAGATCATAAAATGGATATGTAAATACCCATAATTTTAATTAAAATAATAATAGAATAAATTTATTGGTAGTATACATACAACATATAATAAATATGAGGTGAATATGGATTGGAGATGGCTCCACAATCCCATGGCTCTTGGTTCTCTCCTGTTTTCTCACTCCGGTAGGGTTCCTTATCCCCGCTCTTTATCCCCCCAGCTTTCTTTACTTACTTTAACATGAATCTTATAGGGTTTAATCCCCTGTTTCTCTTTTGTGGTTAGTCCTCTCAGGTCTTATATCGGGTCCAGTCAACCTTTTTGGCTTCAGTGATTGCATGATGGTTCCTTCCCGACTACTTCTTCTATGATCTAAACTCACAATCAGCTGCTCCATTCCTGGCCAGATTGGGAGATTCAGATTCAATGAGTTTTTGGGATTTATAGTTCGAGGACTCTAGATATCCTAGTTTCTTATTCTTCCTCTTTTAGGGTTTAGATCCCCCTTTTACTCATCTTTTCTTGTTCATTTTCATCTTTTTCCAGTTTTATTATTGTTCCTGTTTTCTTTAGGGTTTATTCCTTGGTTCTATTTTTGGTTTTGATTCATTCCTCACTGTGGTGTTCAGTCTTTTTGGGATTATTTTGTGATGGTTTTGGTTTTTTATTTTTTCGGTTGGTTGTTCGGTTGTTATGTCTACACCGGTGTTGGATTTATTCAGTGTCTATGATTCCCATAGGTTTTTTTGTTGTTTCATCCTACAAAAACCTGCTTCTTCCTTGATTTAAATACAGGGGTCCTCCTTTCTCTCTAAGGTGGAGCTGTGAGGAGGTATTGAAGTTTCTTTGGGATGTGAGTCTGAGCGGGAGGCTTTGGGAGGTTGACGGTGACAATATTTCGATCATCAATGATGAGGTTGGGTTCGGCTCTAGAAATGATGATGAAAGTGGTCTAGTAATAGGGGATGATGAATCTTTATTATGACGAGTTTCTGTGTTTAGGCGGTGGATGATGGAGAAGTGGTCGGCAATGATACAACGATGAGGGCGATGTATTGGATGGAATGAAGGCGTGATGGTAGTTACCGTGATGCAATGTCTCACCAGAGATATGGCGATGGAATTTTGGTGTGGTTCAAGGTCCCCATGATGTGGATTGAGGTGGGTAGACCATCGTTCGATGCTGATTTTGGCAGCATTTCATCATTTTGGTTTTGAAATTTGAATGTTGTAATATTGATTTTTGAACATGGTGTGTGGTGTGGATGGGGGATATGCATGAATTTTTGTGAAATGTGGATCTTTTGTTTGGTTCCCACTTTTCCAAAAAGTGGATTTTAATAAATTCAAAAAAATGGATTGTGGAATATGGATTGTGTCTCACGAAAAATAAAAGTGAGACGAGAAAATCCTTATTACTTGAGAGCTTTTGAATTGTGATCCCCATGAAAGAATAACATCAATTTATAGAAATTAATAACATTAAATAAATTAAATTAATGATATAACATGTTATATGTCAGTATATACACGACATAAAATAAGCGAGTGGTGAATAAGTCATGTATCTCACAGAAATAAAAATTGAGATAAAAATTCCCTTACCTTATGCTTTGAATCTCTTCATACTCATGCATAACTCCTATATAATAAATATAAGTTTATTATAAATATTTTAAAGAGATATATTATTATATCTAATTCCATATGTGTTTTTGATTATGACTTTATATTACCTCTTATTAACAATTCCAAGTTAAGGTTTTGATTTGGGTAATATCCACTTTTTTTTGGCATAAGTATTAATTTGTTATATTTTTGGTCTGCATAATTATATCATGATTTCAAGAATATAAACCATGATATAAATATCATATATAATCAGTATAAATGTATTTATAATAATCTATAGAATATGGAAATATGAAATTGAATACACCATTCATGGGGCTGATAGGCCTTGTGTACGCATGAAGGCTTCTTCCATTTTTCTTTATAATATTGAAAGAAAGTAAATAAAACAAATGCATGTGTATATATATAGTATAATTAAATTATAATTATTATTTCATATATATCATATAAGTTCAGTAAACCCATCCTTAATAAATTCCATGTAGTGTGTGAACGAATCACATTGATTTGAGGATGGAGTAGTCCACACTTGCCCAAACGAAATTATCATACCGACACAACATGGAAATAATAAAGGTATGTTTTATATAATAATTATATAAGCAAAAAAAAATAATATATATTAGATAAAAATATATTTTCCATTATAAATTCCAACCATGATAGAGGGAAAAGGGAAAAAACAACATTGTTTCGTGAGGTGGTAGTTTTCTATACACAAGAATGGTAAGTTCATTACCCATTAGATGGAAGTGTGTATATGTTTAGGAAGAAAATTTATCATAAAAACATATCAGTATATTTAGGATATTGAGGATATTATGTATGCATTTAATAAGAATAATTTAGGTAGTGTAGATAGAAAATAAAGGAAATGATCTTGAGGAAGGATGTTACCTCTTCTTTGGGTAACTCCTTTTGGATTGCATCAAAGGACTTCATTGGTCAGATTTATTACCAAAGGTAGGATTCAAGGAGGAAGGTAGGGATGTGTGGAATTTAATTGGGTAGATATTTTCCAAAATTAAATGGTTTTAGATGTTTTAATAATGGGGGTAGGTGGTGTCCTTTTATAGGGGAGGGAGGGGACACACTTGGCATTTTTGAAAACAATTTATGTGTACCCATGTTTTCACCTAAAAATTCATCAAAAACAAATAAAACTCAATAATTTAAGGATTATGGACGAAATATTTGGAATAAATTGGGTTTTTACAAGTTTATATGTTATTTGGGACCCTAAGTTTAAGGTTTAGTCCCTTGTTAAGCTTAATTTTACCTTAATCGCTATAATTAATTTTAATCACTTTCACTAATATTTTTGGTCAAAAATTAAGTTGATATTATTGGACTATAAATATTTTAATGATTACAACCTTTTATTTCCATTTTTCAAAATTAAATTCCCAAAATTAGTAAAATTAAGTTTAATGCTAATCTTGTAGATGTGGTGAGAAAACAAGTTTTTAAAGTGAGAATGTTCAAAATTTCATTTAGATTTTATATCTAAATTAAATATAAAAATGATAAAAATGAAATAAATTTGATTAATATATGTATAATTAGTGTATTTTAACTTTAAAATAAATTTAAAATATAATTTAACTATATAAATAAATTATACGAAAAAATAGTTTTAAATTAAAATTTAGTATTTTCACCATTCATCTAAAAAATGAAGTTTCTTAAAAAAATCCCAAAAATTCACCCTAAAATAATTTTGACATTATTAATTAAAAAATTAAGTTTAATTTATCAAATTAAATCTCTAAGATGTTCTAAAATTAATTTTAGTATCATTCATAGAAGGACATAAAAAAGTAGTTCCTTTGAGAAAATAGTATTTTCAAACATATAAAGACTTTACAAAAAATTATGCATCTTATTATCAATATGCTTTATTTATATAAAAACATTATAAATAATACATAAAAATTATTTATTAATATTCATATTACTATTTTTAACTACTAGGTTATAGCTATCTTAATTAAATAATTATAAAAATAAAATGATGCTTCGTAGAAACTTGGTGGTGCGTGTAACACAAGACAAGTTAGTGTTGCATGTAGCACAAGCTAATATAAGCCTTGAAGGTAGTACAAAATATCCAAACATATTGATTTTAAAAAAACTATATTTAGTGTTGTGTTAAATTCAAATTATCATAAAGATAAAATTAATTTGAAAAAAAATATTTCACAAAATATTAGGGCATTACATTCTACCCCCCTTAAAATGAATTTCACCCTTGAAATTAATCTTCAAGATTTAATAATTTAAATTTCCTTTCATAGAAACCCACATTTTAAAAATAAATAATAAAACATCATTTAAAAACCAAAGTTGGAAACATAACAGTTACCAAAAGTAACATATAACTAGGTTTCCATATAGAAGAACATAGGTGAGAAGTGAAAACATGGACTTATAGGAAAAGAGTAAATATTTGTAGGGAGTGATTGGGGTCATAAATAAAAAACCAGTAAATGATAAATGTAAATTTGAGGGCCTCAAAGTCATAATTATGTGATTAATTGAAATTCCATTGGTTCAATCGAAATTATGGTATTAGGAAAAAATTTTATTTTTAGATTGTTTTCCTAAAGTTGAAGAATTTTTATGAAAAGGCATACATACATGATTTTAGGAAAATTTTATCCTTTTTGTAATTTGATCAAATTCCAATTCATCTCTACTTCCAGATAATGAAGCTTAATTATTCATTCCTAGATCATTAAGAGATCATGAGATCCATGATGATAATGTTAGGTAATTCCATCCATTTTTTTCACAAGAAATATTTGAACATGTTATCCAATATGCATAAATCCTCATATGGTGAGATAATAATTTAATATCTAAAACTTAATTTGATGTTTAGCATAAACCATTGGTCAACTTTTTAACCCTTCAAAAATATAATTCTACCTTTGTTCCTTAAATAAGCTCTTATCCTATGCCAAAATTTTTTCATTAGAAACTTGGATCCATCCTTATACTGATAGAATATAAAATGTGATTTTACCAATACAGAATACATGTAGAGGGATATAATCACATGAAAATTCACTGGAGGATGAATAATAATATTTTCATAGATATTAATCATACTAAATCAAACATAAAATTTCCAAATAAGTAGGGGAGGATAAGCATGTCCTAATTATCATGATTCACTTCATCTATTGTGATTACATAAGATTTCCGTTTTTCCATTTTACTCATAGGTTTTTGTGGATTATTATCCACATTTTTCCTTGTATCGGGGAAATTGTTATCATAATGGATAAACTCCAGGAAATTGAAACACTGAAGTGCACGAGGTAAATTTTATGAGGATTTCTAATTATTCACACCATTAACTAACTTGTTCCCATTTCTTTCACATTAAGCTACTCTATGACCTTCTCTTCTGCACTTAAAACATTTAATAATCCCATTAAGACAATTCCCTCCTTGTTTATCCCCACAATTTGTGCATAATTAAAGGTTCATTTTTTTCTCCATGGTTCTTAGATTTTCCTTTAAACATTATCTTCATTTTCTTGTCAAAACGATGTGATTGATATGCAATTACAACTTCCATTTACAACTTGATAGCATATCTAACAACTTATTCATAGCTACTAATGTATCTTATATAAAAGGCCTTTAGAATACTAGGTTTAAGGTCCCTAAATAATAGATGATAATATCTAAAAATTACCTCGTAATCCTTGTAACATTTTCTCTATGGGCACCGACTGATTCATATTCATTCTACTTAATCTCTAAGAATTACTTTTCCATATTCTTTAAAAGAATATGAGGAAAGTTCTTATTAAGAAATAAGTTCTTGAACTTGTCCAATTCTATGGAGTCAATTTCATCTTGTTGCCTCGTATTCTTAGTAAGATTCCACAATTGATCCATCTCACCTTCCAAATAGTAGAAAACCACAGTGACTTTTTCAGGCTTTGAACACTGGAGAATGGAAAATATCTTTTCAGTTGTACTATTCCATTGCTCAGAAACTAAGGGATTTACAGAACCATTGAAAGAAGACGGGTGTTTCCTATGAAGGACTTAACTAATTATTGTTCCCTTCTTTTCCCATTTGGATGTTCACCACAATTCATAGCTTGAGAAATTTGTGTGAGAATAAAAATAAGGTTTTTCATTCCATCTCCCATAAAATTTTGTTTATCAAGAAGAAAATCATTAAATTTTCCATTACATTCCCAATTAACATGGTTCCTTTGGGTTCCATCTATTGATTAAAACAAAAAATTATAGAGTAATAAATAATCATCATAGTGGGGAATCACATAATATTGAAAAACTAATTATAGGATGTTTAAATCATGAAACCTTCATTCTTATTATATAATACCTTAGGTCTATCATAAGATATTCATAGTCATTATCTATTTAAATCCTTGAGGATGGTTCATAAATATTTTATGAATTCCCAAAGCATATCCCCCAAGAGTGTAAAACTAGGTGCACAGTAAGGCCCATTATCATGTACCAGGTTACGCTTGAGTCAGGGCCAACGCACCTTGTTGGAGTTGTTACTCATAGGTGCATTTGTTCCAGAACTACTCCCACCTATATTATCCATACATGGATGTATTTTTTGGAAACCAGTCACTCTATCCTTTACAAAAATTCTTGGATATTTTCCTAAACATTTACTCATCCTTAGACTTATCCTTAGAGACACCCCTAGACATATAATTAGAAATATCTATAGGAATCTTACTAAATATTTCTCATCAAAGTTTCCAAAGGCTGACTAAAATTTTCATTTGATACCAACTATAGTGACCCAGTCTTAACATACATGGATATTATGTCATTTTAGATGAATATTCATCACATTATAAAAATACATGCCCGAGGACCATAATATTTTAGTGTCTTTGGAATCTTGGAAAAAATATTCTAAATTGGTGAAATATCTTCAATGTTTCCAACAAATATCTCCCACATTAGTAATTTTACTTAAAAACCATTCTTCATAACATATGGAAATAAAACATAAGAAATGGGTGATCTCGAATGATCAGTAAAGGTAAATAAAGGAAGCATGTAAGCAGAACATGAATATAATGATATAATTACGCGAGCATATCATTTGAAGATCATACCACACATATCAAAGATCATAATCATGTGACATGGAATAAATATTGGAATTTCATAATACATGAATTATAAGGGAATCAAGAGCATAATCCATGAAATCATAATATAGGAATTAGACATGGAATTTATGGAATACACATAAACATAGAAAATCATATGTCAAGGAAAATTACCAAGACCTTTCCAACATGTTAGGCTTGGGATAACAACCTATGTAACTTCTTTGGACTTGTTATGACCTCCCGTGTACCTTATTATTTCAGCTTTGGATGATATCTCATGTACCCTTTTGTTTTAGTCTTAGGATGTCCACTCGTGTGCCCTCTTGTTTAGGGATTAAGATGACCTTTTGTTTTGGTTTGGGATGCCCTCCCGTGTACCCTCTTGTTTCAGTCATGGGATTCCCTCCTGTGTACCATCTTATTTTGGGCTTGGGATGCCCTCCCATGTACCCACTTGATATCATAAAACATTTATCGTTACCTAATGCATTGGTGGGAGATATAGGTCCCACCATTAACATAATAAAATCATGAATACATGTTCCACAAGATAATAAAACATGCATCATATCATGACCCATAAAAATATATGTGTTTCATAAACATCATATCATAACCCCTGAAATTAAATGGGCATCATAACATTATCTCATATCATTACCTTTGGAAAAGATACAGATTTCATAATAATTTCAT
Organism: Viscum album; assembly: GCA_963277665.1. NCBI lineage: Eukaryota > Viridiplantae > Streptophyta > Magnoliopsida > Santalales > Viscaceae > Viscum > Viscum album. The sequence continues at coordinate 1,152,106,621 of OY728148.1, forward strand.
TAAATAATAACTCATAAAAAGAAATGGGTTTCAAAAGAATATAACCCGTGGAAGAAGAAAGGGTGTCATAAACATCATTCCATCAAAACATAAACCATTCAAGTAATAAAATGAATGTTATTCCTAGATCATATCCCCTAGTAAATCTTAAACTATGGAAAAGTATTCCATCTTAGATGGATAATGATTTTGAATGATCACATAGAACATTTATGAAGGAAAATAACCTTTCTTTGAAAATCCTTTTCATAAAACCATTTCAATTTTTTTACTTATAAAGAAAGATTTACTGTAGAGACCCGAAGCTTGACGTACATGGACATTACATTACTTTTGCGGAATACTTGGTACATAACAAAAACACACACACAAGGATCGTAATAGTTTAGTGTCTTTGGAAACTCGGAACGTAATCTTCTAATCGTGGTGAAAGATCTTCAATATCTCCCATAAAGATCTTCCATTTTTTTACCTAAAACCTTTCTTTATATCCTGGGGAAAAGAAAACATAAAAGGGTGAGCTCAAATACTCAGCAAGGGAAAATAAAGGAAATAAAAATCATATCATATCTTTTTTGAAAATCATAACCTGTAAAAGAGATCATAATATCTTAACATGGAACAAATCATAGAAGTGAAAATGAGATCCCCATAATCATAACATGAAACTTGAAACTTTGTGGCATGCACACATAATCATGGAAAATCATTTCTTGTTAGTCATGACTCATTGCCAAGACTATCTTAGTGGACAAAGTCCCTTTCTGAACCGAGTCACCCTCGTTCCAGTCCTGTTTCACTGAACCGGTATAACCTACCGTTCCAGCCCTGTCTATCTCATGAGATATAAAATCTTTACCCAATGCATTGGAGGGAGATATAGGTCCCACCCATCTCATAATGATACCATTCTTATGTGTGCCACAAAATCATAAATCATACATCATTGCATAACCCATGTAATAAAAATGGGAATCTTAAACATCGTGACATCATAAAACAATTCATATAAGATAAAGGAATTCATAAATATAATTCCATCAAAACATAATCAAATGAATGTAATAATAGGGATAGAAACATAACCCTTTATTATCTTATATGGAAAATAATTTTGATAAAACACTTGAACTCCATTCTTGAGGAAAATATCCTTTCTGCTTCAAAAACACTTTTCCTTTCTTAACATGTCATAGAATTTTAAACTAAAAGAAGTTGATTAAAAATAAACTTGAAAACTTGTAAGGGAAGCTTCTTGGAAATAATTTTTTTAAAATCCATTCATGTCGTATAAGTTAGAAGAAAACATTCTTCTCGTACTTTTGTCGGAAAAGTCAAAAAGTACCTCGTATGAAAAATGACAAAATATTCCTTTCATATCTTTTACTAAAAAATCACCGAAGGGTAAAATTTGATATAAACTATTGTAGAAGGATATAAATATTAAATATTTAGGAAACATGGATTTGGATGATAAAATACACCCCAGTAAATACCAAAGAATAAACAATCTCGGATAAAAATGAGATTGTGATATTTCCCTTACCTTAGGTCCGACTTGCTTTGTAAGTGTCCGAACCTCCTGTATAATGATTTAAATCATGTTATTGACTTATTCCAGAATCATATTCATTGTTATTATATCATATATGGTCCACTTATGACTTTAAATTACCCGTTATTTTGTAAATTCATGTTAAAGTAGCATTTTAGGTAAAATCGTCTCATTTGTCGTTTGTGTTTTTAACTTGTAATTATTCATATGATTACTTAGATCATGATTACTTAATTCCAGAATATAAAACATGATTTATATATATATATTCATAATATAATAAATCATTAAATGGAAAGAAATACACCGTTCATGGAGACGGTAGTCCGTACGTACGCATGAACGCTGTTTTCGTTTCCTTATCGAATTGAATGGAATTAAGTAGATGACATACATATAAATATAAATAATTCCAGTATCATTATTAGGTCATATATTTCATTAGTACTTATTATATATACTTTATAATCATTCATGAATGGTTAATCATTGAGAATGAATCTCATCGCATCGTGGAGACGGTAGTCCGTACGTACGCACGAGCGATGATATCATTCCCATGGCCGTGGAATTGTGTTGAAGTGTATGTATACTATTTCAGTATCAATATCACTTTATAATAATCATATATAGTTACTGATTACACCTTTATACCCATCCAATTAAGGTGGTGGCGGAAAATAGATTACACCACGGCGTGGAGACGGTATTCCGTACGTACGCACGCGCGGTGATTTCCTTTTTCCGTAGGATGGATATAAGGTTAATTAGAGTTGTTTCATATTTATAATAACATATCATTATATGATGAATACTGATGTTATTACTTTATCATGAAACAACTAAAGAAGAAGAAGTTGAAGAAGAAAGAAATTGAAAAAGATCGGTAATGGATATTACCTCTTTTTGACGCGCCTTTTCTTAGCCTCCACTTAAAGAACTAAGGATGGTCTTTGAAGAAGACCAGGACCTCTAAGATGATACTAGAGAAGTGTAGAAGTGATTTTGTCAGGGGTTGGCCGAGCTTGAAGGCTCAAAGTTGTGTGAGGAAGAGAGGGAGGAGGTGCCCTTTTATAAGGGAGGAGAGGGGCACCTTAGGAATATATCTCAAAATATTATTTTATATTAAAGTCAAAATTGGTTTATAATGGTTCCAAAGGGTCTTATTTAGAAGCTAAAGTGGGGATGGGTCGAAATACTATCAACCAATAGGATTTATACAAGTTTAGGTTATTATTTTAACCTTATAAATTAGATTTAACTTTAAGTTAAATAATTTAACTTTTACCGTTTCTTTTTGTTTTCTTACACTATATGGTTAATACACTTACTATAACATGCCAAACGAACCCAAAATTGTTTATTATATATATATATATTCTTATCTAAGTCATTTGGCCGAACCTTAGATTTTTAGGAATAAAATAACAATTAATAATATAATATTTGATTTAAAAACAATTTTGTGTGAATTTTGACACTATTTGATATATGATTTTTTTGAAAGTCATAACAGAATTATATGTTCGAACAAAGTTGATTAAATCAACACTAATATATCATAGTAACCTATAAAATTATTGGAATTCATAAAAAGTCTCAAATTACATTCATTTGAGCATTTATAACATCAATTATGTTAATATTTCTTTAAAAGGGTAATTACTGCATCATCGTTGTGTCATAAATAAATTAATTTAGTTAAAGTATAAAAATTATAAATAAAATATAATTATGTAGGAAATATTTTTATCTTTCTAATGAATATTTATAGTCGAATTTATCTTATGTATAACCCCATATTAAAAATGTTTTAGTTATTAAACTTTGATTTTAACTATTTTAACTATTCATTAAATAAAATAATATTAGATGTCATAATCTAATCCAAGTGGACCTAAATGGTCATATTATATTCATAAGGTTGTTTTTGGTCGAATTACACTTATCCAATAGAATTAGGACATGTGTTAGGGTAATAGTAATATCATATTTACCCTTAGTTACCCTATTTACTATTAACCGTGGTAAAAAAAAGTAAAAAGTTACTATTCACCAAAAATTATTTTCATCTCATTGAACCACATTTTACTTACTGACATCAACCGTGTCTCTCGGATTTTTGAAATTCCATTCACAGAAGCGGTAAAATTAAGTTTTATGAAAAATTCAGTTTTTTAACTACCACTTAGTAGTTTCACTATTCATCAAAAATTGATGTTTTTCAGAAAAATGCCAAAATTTCATCCTAAGCTATATTTCATATTCCGAATTCAAAAATGAAGTCTATTTTACCAAATTCATAACAAAGAAATTGCATTAATTAATTTTATAATTAAATCCCGCTGTTAAAACAAATAGCGTGTTTTTAAGAAACAATATCTATCAAAATATTGACACTTGATTATGTCTGGTTTAAATGTGAAATTACATCCAATGACCAACATTGTATTAAATTGTAAAAATATATTCTAAATATACTTTAAAACCACTCAAATTAATGATTTATCACTATTAATTATTTCGATTAAAAAAGTTGTTTTTAATTATAATTTAGTAATTTTCACTATTCATCAGAATATGAAAGTTATCCGAAAAGTACCAAAGTTTCACCTTAGGCTAAATTCGATACTCCGAATCCAAAAATGAAGTCCATTTTGAGAGCTAAAATTTCTAAAATTTAAAAATTGGTTATTACTATTCATAACGTCTAGTTTTAATAATATTTTAATAGCATATCGTTGTTTCGTGAAACTCAGTATTGCGTACTATACACTCTATCGAGGAAGGTTGCGATTGCGTGTAATGCAAGGCAAGTCAAAGATGCGTGTTGTGCAAGCTCCTTTTGGTGTAGCGTACAACACAAGACATTAATAAAATTAAAAAGAATATTTTTCATACAATCTCGAGCTGTTACATTCTACCCCCCTTAAAATGAATTTCGCCCTTGAAATTCGTCGGGGTTATAAATGGTTTACTATTCGAAAGTTTATTTAATAGAAACCCACATCGTAAAAAGGAATATCAAAACCAATCTTTAAAAACAAAAGTATGAAACGTAACGGTTACCCAAATAAACTAATCACTGGGTTTCCACATAGGTGAAAATATGGATATGGAAGAGAAATCTAACCATCATGTTCTGATGGAGAGTGGTAGAGAACATGGCTATGGAAAAGCCAACAATCACAAAGCCATAAATTTGTGATGATCTAAGGTACCATCTGATTCATCAGATATAAGATCACTAGGACAACATTTTTGGTTTTCAAGATCGTTTCCCTAAAGTTAAAGAATTTGAATTAGAATAAATACTTACTTTATTTTGGTACAACCTCACTGTTGTCCGTGCCTTTAACAATTTCCACTTAATCTCTTAAATAAATGAAGTTGAATTTGTTATTCGTGAAGTGTTAGCAGATCATGTGATAGAATGACGGGTCATTCCATCCGTCTCAAACAAAAGGTTAGAAAAAAAAAAATTATATACATAAGTCGATCTATAGTGAGATTAATCATATATGGTTCCTAAAATGGACTTATACATCATATTTCATACAGCTTAATATAATAAAACTAGTTTCTACTAAACAGGGACTTCCTGTAGGCCAGTGGTAGGTGATAAAGGCCAGTCGCACTTCAGTTGTGGGTTCGATTCCCACAGCCTTGTCCGATGCGATGGGCGGTCGCCCGTTCTGCAGGTTGTCCTTTTTCTAAAACTATATTATTATAACATCCCATCAATAATATCGAAAAAAAAACTTCTATCCTTAAACAATACTAACTTATGTCCAACATAATCCATTCCAATATTTAGGCTTATCCATAATACTGCAGTCCATTCTCATAACATAGTGAAAACGATTACCAGGGATTTAATACCATCGTTGATCCCCATATATCATAAGATATGTTTTGTTGGTCACATTCCAAACATTCAAAGGCCTTAAATGTATTCTCTTGAATACCTTAGTGAAAACATGAATGCAGTTAAAATTTAACACTTTCCACATACCAAAATCCTCAAAATTCTATATACTCAAACAATGATATCACTTAGTCCTTATATCAATCATGAGCTCATGAATACTGTTAAACATTTCGTTTTCTCATTTTCCCTTCATTATGCTCATATCATCTTATTTCCAAAAATATCTCAATCACTTTGAATACCACATTAGACCAATACATAAATATTCCAATACTTTATGATACAACATTATTTTGGAATCCCATTACATAAACACTTAATTATTCCACCACATCGTTATTATATTCAACATCGCCAATGGTGATCGCATGTGACTTCCCTTTGTCCTTTTCCTTAAGCGGTTGCTCATGTAGATCATCACTAACCCTTGGATTAGGGCATTTATTAGCATAATGCCCCATTTCCTTGCACTTGAAGCATTGAAGTGTTGGTGGTGCGTTCTCTGCAGTGTTTGCTTTATTCACATCATTAGAATCCCTTTTTCCATTACTTTGACACTCAGCTGCTCGATGACCTTCTTTTCCACACTTAAAACATTTTCTAGTCCCTTTAAGACAATCTCCACCATGCTTCTTTCCACACTTTGTGCATAAGGAAACATTCATCTTCTTTTCACCATTATTCTGAGATTTCTCCTTGAACTCCATCTTTCGTTTTTGTCAAAACCATGAGATGGATATGTAACACCAACTTCCATTTCTACCTTGATAGCACAACGCACAATTTCTTCATAGCTACTAAAGTCTCTTATAGCTAATTCCCTTTGAAGACTTGGTTTTAAGCCACTGAAAAATCGATCAACTTTACTTTCAGGTTGGATGATAATGCCAGATGCATACCTTGCAAGTCTTGTAAAATTTGCTTCATATATACCAACAGATTCATCATCCTTCTGTTTCAGCTCAAGAAACTCCTTTTCCATCTTTGTTCGAAGAATACGAGGGAATTACTTACTGAAAAACAAGTTCTTGAACTCGTCCCATTCCATGGACTCAATTTCATCTCTTTTCCTCGTATTCTTGATAAGTTTCCACCATTGATCAGCTTCACCTTCCAAACGATATACTGCTAAGATGACTTTATTATGCTCAGAACATTGAAGAACTGAAAATATCTTTTCAGTGGTACTGATCCATTGTTCAGCAACAAGTGGATCAGAAGACCCAATGAAAGAAGGTGGACGTTGCCTCATGAAGGACTCAATAGAATATTGTTCCCTTCTCTGCTCATTTGGAAGTCCAGAATGATTCATAGCTTGTGTAAGTATAGCAATAAGATTTTTCACTCCATCTCCCATAACATTTGTTTGTTCAGGAGGACAATCATTGCATTGTCCATTGCATTGATCAACACGGTTCCTTCAGGTTCCAGCCATCGTCTAAAACCCAAAAAGAATAGTGTGAGAGGCAAAAATCAATATTAGGGAAAACAACATAATAAAGGGGGAGTACCTCCAATATCTAACATCTTAGGTTTAATTCTATGATCGTTAGCGTAATTCTAGTACTATAACCTATACGTATACTTAACCTTAGGGACATCCCTAGACATACCTTAGAAATATCTCTAGGGATCTCACTAAAGTTCTCGCATCCTAGTTTCCAAAGGTTGACTAAACCTCCCTCTGATACCAACTGTAGAGACCCGAAGCTTGATGTACATGGACATTACATTACTTTTGCGGAATACTTGGTACATAACAAAAACACACACACAAGGATCGTAATAGTTTAGTGTCTTTGGAAACTCGGAACGTAATCTTCTAATCGTGGTGAAAGATCTTCAATATCTCCCATAAAGATCTTCCATTTTTTTTACCTAAAACCTTTCTTTATATCCTGGGGAAAAGAAAACATAAAAGGGTGAGCTCAAATGCTCAGCAAGGGAAAATAAAGGAAATAAAAATCATATCATATCTTTTTTGAAAATCATAACCTGTAAAAGAGATCATAATATCTTAACATGGAACAAATCATAGAAGTGAAAATGAGATCCCCATAATCATAACATGAAACTTGAAACTTTGTGGCATGCACACATAATCATGGAAAATCATTTCTTGTTAGTCATGACTCATTGCCAAGACTATCTTAGTGGACAAAGTCCCTTTCTGAACCGAGTCACCCTCGTTCCAGTCCTGTTTCACTGAACCGGTATAACCTACCGTTCCAGCCCTGTCTATCTCATGAGATATAAAATCTTTACCCAATGCATTGGAGGGAGATATAGGTCCCACCCATCTCATAATGATACCATTCTTATGTGTGCCACAAAATCATAAATCATACATCATTGCATAACCCATGTAATAAAAATGGGAATCTTAAACATCGTGACATCATAAAACAATTCATATAAGATAAAGGAATTCATAAATATAATTCCATCAAAACATAATAAAATTAATGTAATAATAGGGATAGAAACATAACCCTTTATTATCTTAGATGGAAAATAATTTTGATAAAACACTTGAACTCCATTCTTGAGGAAAATATCCTTTCTGCTTCAAAAACACTTTTCCTTTCTTAACATGTCATAGAATTTTAAACTAAAAGAAGTTGATTAAAAATAAACTTGAAAACTTGTAAGGGAAGCTTCTTGGAAATAATTTTTTTAAAATCCATTCATGTCGTATAAGTTAGAAGAAAACATTCTTCTCGTACTTTTGTCGGAAAAGTCAAAAAGTACCTCGTATGAAAAATGACAAAATATTCCTTTCATATCTTTTACTAAAAAATCACCGAAGGGTAAAATTTGATATAAACTATTGTAGAAGGATATAAATATTAAATATTTAGGAAACATGGATTTGGATGATAAAATACACCCCAGTAAATACCAAAGAATAAACAATCTTGGATAAAAATGAGATTGTGATATTTCCCTTACCTTAGGTCCGACTTGCTTTGTAAGTGTCCGAACCTGCTGTATAATGATTTAAATCATGTTATTGACTTATTCCAGAATCATATTCATTGTTATTATATCATATATGGTCCACTTATGACTTTATATTACCCGTTCTTTTGTAAATTCATGTTAAAGTAGCGTTTTGGGTAAAATCGTCTCATTGGTCGTTCGTGTTTTTAACTTGTAATTATTCATATGATTACTTATATCATGATTACTTAATTCCAGAATATAAAACATGATTTATATATATATATATTCAGAATATAATAAATCAGTAAATGGAAAGAAATACACCGTTCATGGAGACGGTAGTCCGTACGTACGCATGAACGCTGTTTTCGTTTCCTTATCGAATTGAATGGAATTAAGTAGATGAAATACATATAAATATAAATAATTCCAGTATCATTATTAGGTCATATATTTCATTAGTAATTATTATATATACTTTATAATCATTCATGAATGGTTAATCATTGAGAATGAATCTCATCGCGTCGTGGAGACGGTAGTCCGTACGTACGCACGAGCGATGATATCGTTCCCATGGTCGTGGAATTGTGTTGAAGTGTATGTATACTATTTCAGTATCAATATAACTTTATAATAATCATATATAGTTACTCATTACACCTTTATACCCATCCAATTAAGGTGGTGGCAGAAAATAGATTACACCACGGCGTGGAGACGGTATTCCGTACGTACGCACGCGCGGTGATTTCCTTTTTCCGTAGGATGGATAGAAGGTTAATTAGAGTTGTTTCATATTTATAATAACATATCATTATATAAGAAATACTGATGTTATTACTTTATCATGAAACAACTAAAGAAGAAGAAGTTGAAGAAGAAAGAAATTGAAAAAGATCGGTAATGGATATTACCTCTTTTTGACGCGCCTTTTCTTAGCCTCCACTTAAAGAACTAAGGATGGTCTTTGAAGAAGACCAGGACCTCTAGGATGATACTAGGGAAGTGTATAAGTGATTTTGGCAGGGTTTGGCCGAGCTTGAAGGCTCAAAGTTGTGTGAGGAAGAGAGGGAGGAGGTGCCCTTTTATAAGGGAGGAGAGGGGCACCTTAGGAATATCTCAAAATATTATTTTATATTAAAGTCAAAATCGGTTTATAATGGTTCCAAAGGGTCTTATTTCAAAGTTAAAGTGGGGATGGGTCTAAATCCTATCAACCAATAGGATTTAGACAAGTTTAGGTTATTATTTTAACCTTATCAATTAGATTTAACTTTAAGTTAAATAATTTAACTTTTACCGTGTCTTTTTGTTTTCTTACACTATATGGTTAATACACTTACTATAACATGCCAAACGAACCCAAAATTGTTTATTATATATATATATATCCTTATCTAAGTCATTTGGCCGAACCTTATATTTTTAGGAATAAAATAACAATTAATAATATAATATTTGATTTAAAAACAATTTTGTGTCAATTTTGACACTATTTGATATATGATTTTTTTGAAAGTCATAACAGAATTATATGTTCGAACCAAGTTGCTTAAATCAACAATAATATATCATAGTAACCTAGAAAATTATTGTAATTCATAAAAAGTCTCAAATTACATTCATTTGAGCATTTATAACATCAATTATGTTAATATTTCCTTAAAAGGGTAATTACTGCATCATCGTTGTGTCATAAATAAATTAATTTATTTAAAGTCTAAAAATTATAAATAAAATATAATTATGTAGGAAATCCTTTTAGCTTTCTAATGAATATTTATAGTCGAATTTATCTTATGTATAACCCCATATTAAAAATGTTTTAGTTATTAAACTTTGATTTTAACTATTTTAACTATTCATTAAATAAAATAATATTAAATGTCATAATCTAATCCAAGTGGAACTAAATGGTCATATTATATTCATAAGGTTGTTTTTGGTCGAATTACACTTATCCAATAGAATTAGGACATGTGTTAGGGTAATAGTAATATCATATTTACCCTTAGTTACCCTATTTACTATTAACCGTGGTAAAAAAAAGTAAAAAGTTACTATTCACCAAAAATTATTTTCATCTCATTGAACCACATTTTACTTACTGACATCAACCGTGTCTCTCGGATTTTTGAAATTCCATTCACAGAAGTGGTAAAATTAAGTTTTATGAAAAATTCAGTTTTTTAACGACCACTTAGTAGTTTCACTATTCATCAAAAATTGATATTTTTCAGAAAAATGCCAAAATTTCATCCTAAGCTATATTTCATATTCCGAATTCAAAAATGAAGTCTATTTTACCAAATTCATAACATAGAAATTGCATTAATTAATTTTATAATTAAATCCCGCTGTTAAAACAAATAGCGTGTTTTTAAGAAACAATATCTATCAAAAGATTGACACTTGATTATGTCTGGTTTAAATGTGAAATTACATCCAATGACCAACATTGTATTAAATTGTAAAAATATATTCTAAATATACTTTAAAACCACTCAAATTAATGATTTATCACTGTTAATTATTTCGATTAAAAAAGTTGTTTTTAATTATAATTTAGTAATTTTCACTATTCATCAGAATATGAAAGTTATCCGAAAAGTACCAAAATTTCACCATAGGCTAAATTCGATACTCCGAATCCAAAAATGAAGTCCATTTTGAGAGCTAAAATTTCTAAAATTTAAAAAGTGGTTATTACTATTCATAACGACTAGTTTTAATAATATTTTAATAGCATATCGTTGTTTCGTGAAACTCAGTATTGCGTACTACACACGCTATCGAGGAAGGTTGCGATTGCGTGTAATGCAAGGAAAGTCAAAGATGCGTGTTGTGCAAGCTCCTTTTGGTGTAGCGTACAACACAAGACATTAATAAAATTAAAAAGAATATTTTTCATAAAATCTCGGGCTGTTACATTTACCCTTTAATTTAAAACATTTATTGAGATAAATATCCTTTATTCTTTGAGATATTCTTTTTAATACATAGAACCTATTAAAAAACATTTCTTTTAAAAGGAACATTGAAAACATATCATGGAATCTTTAAAAACATTTTTGAAATATTTTTTCATTGAAAAATTAAAAAAGAATCATGAAAAAAATTTGAGAACATTTCTTCTTTAAAAATAGATTTGAAAACATATAATGAATTCTTGAAAACATTTTTAAAACCTTTTTCCTTGGAAACTTATAAAATAATCTTGAAAACATATTGAAATTCTTTTCTTTTAAAATATTTTGAAAACTTATAAAGAAAGATTTATAACGTTTTGAAAATAATTTCTTTGAAAATAATTTGAAAACATATAAAAAAGGCTTTAAACAATTTTGAAAACATTTTTAGAAAACATGGTTTTTAAAGAACACAAATTTCCAACCGAAGAGAGAGGTAAAGTGAAACTTTCTTAAGAACACATTATTAATAATATTATGTACCAAAGAGAGGAAAAATGGTATCGATACATGATGATATCATAAATATATAGAGAATAATATAAGTAATGAGTTCTCTTGAGATATGGATCATAGGATTTCATCAATGTAATCATAATCATAAACAATATTGATAAATGATGAGATTGTTTCAATAATCTCTTACCACTCTGTAACTTTGAATTATACTTCCCTTGTAAGAAATGAAATTACATAAAGCTTAAAATATCATATAAAAAAGGATTATGATGATATAACATGTCAAATGGCAGTATACACACTTTGTAAAAGAATATAGGTTCATAACATGGCCTGTGTATCAAAGAAAGAAAATTGAGACAAAAATACCTTTATCAATTTGGTAACATTTCAAACATAAACCCAATGAAATAAAAATCCTCAAATTCATATTTAAATAAAAATAAATTTAAGTAAAATGATCATATTATACATTCATGTGCAGTATATATACCACATATAAGAAATATGAGGAGAACATGGCTTGTGTCTCACGAAAAATAAAAGCGAGATAAGAAAATCCTTACTACTTGGGTAACTTTAGAATCGTGATCCCTAAAAAATTATAAAATATTTTTAAATATTTAAATATAATTATATAAAGTAAGTTAATTATATAAATCTTTATAGGTAAGTATATACACCACAAAAAATAAGCGAGGGGTAATATGTCATCTATCTCACGGGAATAAAAAGTGATATGAAAGTTGGCTTACCTTATGTCTTGAATCTCTTAATAATCATACAAAAATCCTGTAAAATAAATATAAGTTTATTATAAAACTTTTAAATAAAAATATTCTTATATCTAATTCCACATATGGTTTTATTATGACTTTATATTACCCTCTTATTAATAATTCCAAGTTAAGGTTTCACTTTAGATAATTTCAGCTTTGTTTTTTTGCATAAGTCTAAATTTGTTATATTTTTGGTTTCCATACTTATATCATGATTTCCAAAATGAAAAAAATGATATAAATATCATGTATACTCATTATATATTTGTTTATAATAATCTATAGAATATATAAATATGAAACGGAATATAGCTTTTATAGAGACAGTAAGTCGTATAAACGCATGAATGCTGCTTCCATTTTTCTTTTTAATATTAAAATAAAAAAATTAAATGAAATATATGTATATATATAGTATAATAATATTATAATTATCTTTTAATTTATATTACATATGTTCACTAAACCAATCCTTAATATATTTAATGTAGTGTATGAATGAATCACATCGCTTTGAGGAGGCGGTAGTCCACACTTACCTAAACAAAATTATCGTATTTAAACAAAATGGAAAGCATGAAGGTATGTGTTATATAATAATTAAAGGGTAATAAATAAATAATATATATCATATATCATATAAAAATATATTTTCCATCATAATTCTCAACCATGATAGGTAGTAAAGAAAAAAAAACAACATCTTTTCGTGAGGTGGTAGTTCGTCGTACACAAGATTGGTAAGTTCATTACCCATTAAATGGAAGTGTGTGTAAGTGTAGGTAAAACCATTATCATAACAAAATATAAGTATATTTATGATATTTAGGATATTATTTATTCATTTAATAAGAATAATTGAGGTATTGGAGAAATAAAATAAAGGAGTTTGAGGAAGGATGTTACCTCTTCTTTGGGTAACTCTTTTTGGTTTATACCAAAGGGATTCCTTGGTTGGATTTATTCCAAAAGAGAGGATTCAAGGAGAGAGGCAGGGATTTTTGAAAGTGAATTAGGCAGATATTTTAATAAATCAAGTGGTTTTATAGGTGTGAATAAGGAGGATAGATGCTGGCCTTTTATAGGGGAGGGAGGGGACACACTTGGCATTTTTAAAAACAAGTTAGTTGTACCCATATTTTTACCTAAAAAAGTCATAAAAAACCAAAGAAACTAAATAATATAAGGTTTATGGACAAAATATGTTCATAAAATTTGTTTTGGACAAGTGGAAAGTTCATTTTGGATCTTAAGTTTAAGCTTTAGTCCCTTGTTATATTTAATTTTACCTTAATCCCTGTAATTAATTTTAATCGCTTTCACTAATATTTTTGGTCAAAAATTAAGTTGATATTATTAGAATATAAATATTTTAATGATTAAAAACTTTTATTTATATTTTTTAAAATTAAATTCACAAAATTGGATAAATTAAGTTTAATGCTAATCTCGCAGATGTGGTGAGAAAGTGGGGTTTTAAAGTGTGAATGTTCAAAAGTTCATTAAGATTTTATATCTAAATTCAATATAAAAATGATTAAAATGAACTAAATTGAATAAATATTTGTATAATTTATATTTTTTTTCTTAAAAATAATCTTAAAATATAATTTAAATATATAAATTAATCATATGAAAAATCGGTTTTGAATTAAATTTAATCATTTTCACTATTCATCCAAAAAATGAAGTTTCTCAGAAAAAACCCAAAAATTCACCATAAGATAATTATGATATTATGAAGTCAAAAATGAAGTTAACATTATCAAATTAAATCTCTAATAGTATCTAAAATTAATTTTTTTATCATTCACTAAAGGACATAAAAAGCAGTTCCTTTGAGAAAATAATATTTTCAAACATATAAAGACTTTACTAAGAATTGTATATATTATTATCAATATGTTTTATTTTTATAAAAAAATATAAACAATACTTAAAAATTATTTATATATATTCATATTACTATGTTTAAAATCTTGTTTATAAGTATCTTGTTTAAATAATTATAACAATAAAATGATGCTTCGTGGAAGCTCGGTGATGCGTGTAACTCAAACCAAGTCAGTGGTTCATATAGCATAAGATAATATAAGTCTTGTGTGTAGTGAATTCAAGAAAAATTTAGTGATTTAAAAAAACTATATTCAGTTTTTCATGAAATGAAAACAATAAAAAATATTAAATTAACTTGAAAAAATATTTTACAAAAATATCAGGGTGTTACAATGATTGGAGATTGGGACCTGGGTTAAGTATTGAGTATCCAAATTTCACTATATATACCATGGGGTAGGAATAATTTCACACATAGTTCATAGGGTAAAGAATTTCTAAATATATTTTAATCATGCACAATAAGGGGATAAGACACATTAGTGACCTAGTTTCGAAAGGGGTATAAATGAAAAATGAATAAGAATTGATGTGAGTAACTCCCTTATGGTAGAAGGGGGAATATAGATTAATTCCTTGGATGAGCCCGGGATAAAGTATCTGGGTGTCACTACATTTCCCATAGAATGTAAATCAATCCACACATAGTGTTGGTGACAATTATCTATACTGATCTGGTCATATGTAGGAGGTTGAATGAGGGTTTAATATGGGTGCTAGGATGTGTAAAGGAGGGATATAAATGGATTGAAGGATCATAAAAACACTAGGATGAAATGAGGTTAGAGACTTTTACTGGGCCCATGATATGGTTTCTTAGAATCAGTATGTACCCCATGGAGTTAGAGTCAAGATACATATATTTCTTAGGGGTAGTGCAGTAGGTGACCAACCCCAACGGTGGGGTATAGTAGGATACCAATACCACTAGAAGGTGGAAGTACTCTCGAGTAAAGAAAAGGGAATCAAATAGTTAAAAATTCATGTGATGGGAATACTTACACCTAGTTTAACATCATGTTAATGGACATTAATCACAAAATTTAATGTCATATGGTAAGGATGAAAACAATGTAGTTAAAAATCATGGAGAAAATATGAAGAAGACAAATTTTAACATCATAGAATGAGAATAAAAGTGATATTCTTTCTGAAATCATGTATCTAATATAATTATGGTCTATTTAGTTTAAATTCATGTAGTTATGGATTTTATGATTCCTTAATTTTAATTTTATACATCTCAATTATGTTATTAGTGATATCAACCACTCCCTATACTAGAACCTAGTTCATGATTAGTGTGAGAAACCCAGGGAAATGGAATATTACTAATGTTCTATGAGTGAATATTAAACGTATAATGGTATGAGTTTCGAATATTTCATCAACCATGATAAGTAAAACCACAAGGATAGAGAATCTATTGGGTTTGATTAGTGACATTGAATCATCTCAATAAAGAGAATAATTGTATTAGAGTGTAGCATGGAGGGTTTTAAAACTACACTTAAGACAATCTATAAAGAAATAATAATAAGATGACCTGATATGAATTGGGATCCCAAAGATGAAAAAATTCATCTAAAATATGGATGCACATAGTTTTAGGTATTCATGATTGGGCCATTTGGATAAGGATTAAGGTTACATACATTTGATCAAGCATGAACTAATAGTTTATGGTTATATAGATTGGACAAGATCCTTGCAAGGGAATTACCACCTCGATGCCTAACAGGAAGAATTTACCCAAAGGTAGGATTACTGTGAGTGTTGATGAGATAGGGTGATTATAGTGACCACGAATTAACATAAATGGAAATTACATTATTTTAGATGAATATTAAGAACATTACAAAAATATATTCCTTAGGACCATAATAGTTTAGTGTATTTGGAAACTTGGAACAAAATATTCTAACTTGGTGAAAGATATTAAATGTTTCCCACAAAGATCTTACCCCTTTAGTACTTATACTTAAAAACCATTCCTCGTAACCAGAGGAAAGGAAACATAAGAAAAGTGTGAGATTGAATTATCTATAAGAGTGAATAAAGGAAGAACGTATTTATAACATGAATATAAGGGTATGAGAACGTGATCATATCATTTATATATCATACCCTGCATATAAAAGATAATAATCATGAGACATGGAATAAATATTTATAGTTTATAAGACATTAATCATAAGGTAATAAAGCACATAATCCATGAAATAATAACATAGGAATAAGACATATAATTTGTGTCATAAAAATAAACATAGAAAATCATATGTCAAGGCTACCTACCAAGACCTTTAAAATATGTTAGGGTTGGGATAATAACCTGTGAACCTTCTTTGGTCTTAGGATACCCTCTCATGTACCCTTTTAATTTATCTTAGGATAATCTCCCATGTAACCTCTGGTTTTGATCTTGGGTTGTCCACTCGTGTACCCTCTTGTTTAGGGCTTAAGACACCCTCTTGTTTTGGGTTTGGGATGCCCTCCCATGTACCCTCTTGATCTCATAAAAATTTTATTATTCCCAATTCATTATAGGGAGATAAAGGTCCCAGCCACCACATAATAAAATCATTCATACATGTGCCACGAGATAATAAAACTCACATCAAATCATGAACCATAAAAAGTGGTTGGTTTCATGAATATCATATAATAACTCATGAAATGAAATGGGTATCCTAACATTCTATCACACCATTACCTATAGAAAAGAGATGGGTTTCATAATAATTTCATCAAAGCATAACTCATGAAAATAAACAGGTTTCAAAATCATATAACCCATGAAATAAGAACAAGTGTCATAAAAATTATTCCATAAAAACATAAACCATTCAAGAAAGAATATGAATGGTATTCCTAGATCATATCCCCCAGTAATGAATAAACTATCAAAAAGTATTCAATCTTAGACGGATAAGGATTTTGAAAGATCACATGGAACATTTTTTAAGAGAAATATACTTTATTTGAATATACTATTTCATAAAACCATTTAAAAAATAATTTTCTTATAAATAAAGTTTTACCATTTCATTTAAAACATTTCTTGAGGGAATTATCCTTTATTATTTGAGATACTATTTTTAAAAAATAAAACATTTTTATAACCATTTCTTTAAAAAGAAATATTGAAAATTATCATGTAAGCTTTGAAATAATTTTTAAATATGTTTTCCTTGAAAACTTATAAAATAATATTGAAGTCATTTTTTAAACCTATTTTCTTTGAAAATAAATTTGGAAAATTATAATTAATTATTGATTTTTTTGAAAACCTTTTTCCATGGAAACTTATAAAAGAATCTTGAAGACATGTTGAAAGCCTTTTTATTTGAAAACACTTTTAAAACTTATAAAGAAATTTTTAAAAAAATTTATAAATCATTTCTATTAAAATACTTTCAAAACTTTTAATAAATCATGAAAGAATTTTAAAAACATTTTTAGAAAACATGGTTTTGAAGGAACACAAATTTCTGACTGAAGAGAGTGGTAAAGTAAGACTTTATTAAAAACACTTTCTTAATTATCCTATCTAAAAAAATAGGGGAAAAATGGTACCAATACATGTATATATCATGAATATATAGAGAAGAATAAAATACATGAGTTCTCTTGAGATATGGAATATAGGATCTCATCATTTGAATCATTATCATAAAAAATCTTGATAAATGATGAGATTGTTTCAATAAACTCTTACCACTTGGTAACTTTGAATTATACTCCCCATTTAATAAATGAAATTACACGAAGCTTAAAATATCACAGAAATAATTAGGATCATGATATAACATTTCAAATGGAAGTATATACAACTTGTAAAAGAATATTGGTTCATAACATGGCATGTGTCTCAAAGAAGGAAAATTGAGACAAAAATGACTTTACCGATTTGGTTACTTTTGAAATATAAATGCCATTAAATAAAGATCATAAAATGGATATTTAAATACCCATAATTTTAATTAAAATAATAATAGAATAAATTTATTGGTAGTATACATACAACATATAATAAATATTAGGTGAATATGGATTGGAGATGGCTCCAAAATCCCATGGCTCTTGGTTCTCTCCTGTTTTCTCACTCCGGTAGGGTTCCTTCTCCCCGCTCTTTATCCCCTCAGCTTTCTTTACTTCCTTTAACATGTCTCTTATAGGGTTTTATCCCCTGGTTCTCTTTTGTGGTTGGTCCTCTCAGGTCTTATCTCGGGTCCAGTCAACCGTTTTGGCTTCGGTGATTGTATGATGGTTCCTTCCCGACTACTTCTTATATGATCTAAACTCACAATCAGCTGATCCATTCCTGGCCAGATTGGGAGATTCAGATTCAATGAGTTTTTGGGCTTTATAGTTCGAGGACTCTAGATATCCTAGTATCTTCATCTTCCTCTTTTAGGGTTTTGATCCCCCTTTTACTCTTCTTTTCTTGTTCATTTTCATCTTTTTCCTGTTTTATTATTGTTCCTGTTTTCTTTAGGGTTTATTCCTTGGTTCTATTTCTGGTTTTGATTCATTCCTCATAGTGGTGTTCAGTCTTTTTGGGATTATTTTGTGGTGGGTTTGGTTTTTTATTTTTTATGTTGGTTTTTTCGGTTGTTATGTCTACACTGGTGTTGGATTTCTTCAGTGTCGACGATTCCCATAGGTTTTTTTGTTGTTTCAACCTACAAAAACCTGCTTCTTCCTTGCTTTAAATATAGGGGTCCTCCTTTCTCTCTAAGGTGGAGCTGCGAGGAGGTATTGAAGTTTCTTTGGGATGTGAGTCTGAGCGGGAGGCTTTGGGAGGTTGACGGTGACAATATTTTGATCATCAATGATGAGGTTGGGTTCAGCTCTAGAAATGATGATGACAGTGGTCTAGTAATAGGGGATGGTGAATCGTTACTGTGACGAGTTTCTGTGTTTAGGCGGTGGATGCTGGAGAAGTGGTCGGCAATGATACAATGATGAGGGTGATGTATTGGATGGAATGAAGGTGTGATGGTAGTTACCGTGATGCAATGTCTCACCAGCGATATGGCGATGGAATTGTGGTGTGGTTCAAGGTCCCCGTGATGTGGATTGAGGTGGGTAGACCATCGTTCGATGCTGATTTTGGCAGCATTTCATCATTTTGGTTTTGAAATTTGAATGTTGTAATCTTGATTTTTGAACATGGTGTGTGGTGTGGATGGGGGATATGCATGACTTTTTGTGAAATGTGGATCTTTTGTTAGGTTCCCACTTTTCCAAAAAGCGGATTTTAATAAATTCAAAAAAATGGATTGTGGAATATGGATTGTGTCTCACGAAAAATAAAAGTCAGGCGAGAAAATCCTTATTACCTGAGAGGTTTTGAATTGTGATCCCCATGAAAGAATAACATCAATTTATAGAAATTAATAACATTAAATAAAGTAAATTAATGATATAACATGTTATATGTCAGTATATACACGACATAAAATAAGCGAGTGGTGAATAAGTCATGTATCTCACATAAATAAAAATTGAGATAAAAATTCCCTTACCTTATGCCTTGAATCTCTTCATACTCATGCATAACTCCTATATAATAAATATAAGTTTATTATAAATATTTTAAAGAGACATATTATTATATCTAATTCCATATGTGTTTTTGATTATGACTTTATATTACCTCTTATTAACAATTCCAAGTTAAGGTTTTGATTTGGGTAATATCCACTTTTTTTTGGCATAAGTATTAATTTGTTATATTTTTGGTCTGCATAATTATATCATGATTTCAAGAATATAAACCATGATATAAATACCATATATAATCAGTATAAATTTATTTATAATAATCTATATAATATGGAAATATGAAATTGAATACACCATTCAAGGGGATGATAGGCCGTGCGTACGCATGAAGGCTTCTTCCATTTTTCTATATAATATTGAAAGAAAGAAAGTAAACGAAACATGTGCATGTGTATATATATAGTATCATTAAATTATAATTATTATTTCATATATATAATATAAGTTCAGTAAACCCATCCTTAATAAATTCCATGTAGCGTGTGAACGAATCACATTGCTTTGAGGATGCAGTAGTCCACACTTCCCCAAACGAAATTATCATACTGACACAACATCGAAATAATAAAGGTATGTTTTATATAATAATTATATAAGCATAAAAAAATCATATATATCAGATAAAAATATATTTTCCTTCATAATTTCCAACCATGATAGGGGGAGAAGGTAAAAAACAACATTGTTTCGTGAGGTGGTAGTTTTCTATACACAAGAATGGTAAGTTCATTACCCATTAGATGGAAGTGTGTATAAGTTTAGGTAGAAAATTTATCATAAAAACATCTCAGTATATTTAGGATATTGAGGATATTATGTATGCATTTAATAATAATAATTTAGGTAGTGTAGATAGAAAATAAAGGAAATGATCTTGAGGAATGATGTTACCTCTTCTTTGGGTAACTCCTTTTGGATTGCATCAAAGGACTTCATTGGTCAGATTTCTTACCAAAGGTAGGATTCAAGGAGGAAGGTAGGGATGTGTGGAATTTAATTGGGTAGATATTTTCCAAAATTAAATGGTTTTAGATGTTTTAAGAAGGGGGGTAGGTGGTGTCCTTTTATAGGGGAGGGAGGGGACACACTTGGCATTTTTGAAAACAATTTATGTGTACCCATGTTTTCACCTAAAAATTCATCAAAAACAAATAAAACTCAATAATTTAAGGATTATGGCCAAAATATTTGGAATAAAATGCGTTTTTACAAGTTTATAGGTTATTTGGGACCTTAAGTTTAAGGTTTAGTCCCTTGTTAAGCTTAATTTTACCTTAATCGCTATAATTAATTTTAATCACTTTCACTAATATTTTTTGGTCAAAAATTAAGTTGATATTATTGGACTATAAATATTTTAATGATTACAATATTTTATTTCCATTTTTCAAAATTAAATTCCCAAAAGTAGTAAAATTAAGTTTAATGCTAATCTTGTAGATGTGGTGAGAAAACAAGTTTTTAAAGTGAGAATGTTCAAAAGTTCATTTAGATTTTATATCTAAATTAAATATAAAAATGATTAAAATGAACTAAATTTGATTAATATATGTATAATTAGTGTATTTTAACTTTAAAATAAATTTAAAATATAATTTAACTATATAAATAAATTATACGAAAAAATAGTTTTAAATTAAAATTTAGTATTTTTCACCATTCATCTAAAAAAGGAAGTTTCTTAAAAAAATCCCAAAAATTCACCCTAAAATAATTTTGACATTATTAATTCAAAAATTAAGTTTAATTTATTAAATTAAATCTCTAAGTGGTTCTAAAATTAATTTTAGTATCATTCATAGAAGGAAAAAAAAGTAGTTCCTTTGAGAAAATAGTATTTTCAAACATATAAAGACTTTACAAAAAATTATGAATCTTATTATCAATATGCTTTATTTATATAAAACCATTATAAATAATACATAAAAATTATTTATTAATATTCATATTACTATTTTTAACTACTAGGTTATAACTATCTTATTTAAATAATTATAAAAATAAAATGATGCTTCGTAGAAACTTGGTGGTGCGTGTAACACAAGCCAAGTCAGTATTGCATGTAACACAAGATAATATAAGGCCTAAAGGTAGAAAAAAACATCCAAACATATTGATTTTAAGAAAACTATATTTAGTGTTGTGTTAAATTCAAATTATTATAAAGATAAAATTAATTTGAAAAAAAAATATTTCACAAAATATTAGGGCATTACATTCTACCCCCCTTAAAATGAATTTTACCCTTGAAATTCATCTTCAAGATTTAATAATTTAAATTTACTTTCATAGAAAACCACATTTTAAAAATAAAAAAAATAACATCATTTAAAAAGGAAAGTTGGAAACATAACGGTTACCAAAAGTAACATATAACTAGGTTTCCAAATAGAAGAACATAGGTGAGAAGTGAAAACATGGACTTAGAGGAAATGAGTAAATATTTGTAGGGAGTGATTGGGGTCATAAATAAAAAACCAGTAAGTGATAAATGTAAATTTGAGGGCCTCAAAGTCATAAATATGTGATGAATTGAAATTACATTAGTTTAATAGAAATTATGGTATTAGGAAAAAATTTTATTTTTAGATTGTTTTCCTAAAGTTGAAGAATTTTTATGAAAAGGCATACATACATGATTTTAGGAAAATTTTAGCCTTTTTTGTGATTTGATCAAATTCCACTTCATCTCTAATTCCAGTTAATGAAGCTGAATTATTCATTCCTAGATCATTAAGATATCATGATATCCATGATGATAATGTTAGGTAATTCCATCCATTTTTGTCACAAGAAATATTAGAACATGTTATCCAATATGCATAAATCCTCATATGGTGAGATAATAATTTAATATCTAAAACTTAATTTTATGTTTAGCATAAACCATTGGTGAACTTTTTAACCCTTCAAAAATATAATTCTACCTTTGTTCCTTAAATAGGCTCTTATCTTATGCCAAAATGTTTTCCATTAGAAACTTGGATCCATCCTTATACTGATAGAATATAAAATGTGATTTCACCAATACATAATACATGTAGAGGTATATAATCACATGAAAATTCACTAGAGGATGAATAATAATATTTTCATAGATATTAATCATACTAAATCAAACATAAAATTCCCAAATAAGTAGGGGAGGATAAACATGTCCTAATTATCATGATTCACTTCATCCATTGTGATTACATAAGATTTCCCTTTTTCCATTTTACTCATAGGTTTTTGTGGATTATTATCCACATTTGTCCTTGTATTGGGGAACTTGTTATCATAATGGATAAACTCCAGGCAATT
The DNA here is from genome assembly GCA_963277665.1 of Viscum album. NCBI lineage: Eukaryota > Viridiplantae > Streptophyta > Magnoliopsida > Santalales > Viscaceae > Viscum > Viscum album. The sequence continues at coordinate 1,152,130,036 of OY728148.1, forward strand.
GAAACACTGAAGTGCATGAGGTAAATTTTGTGAGGATTTCTCATTATTCACACCATTAACTAACTTGTTCCCATTGCTTGCACATTAAGCTACTCTATGACCTTCTCTTATGCACTTAAAACATTTAATAACCCCCTTAAGACAATTCCCTCCTTGTTTATCCCCACACTTTGTGCATAATTCAAGGTTCATTTTTTTCTCCATGGTTGTCAGATTTTCCTTTAAACTTTATCTTCATTTTCTTGTCAAAACGATGTGATTGATATGCAATTACAACTTCCATTTACAACTTGATAGCATATCTAACAACTTATTCATAGCTACTAATGTATCTTATATACAAGGCCTTTATAATACTAGGTTTAAGGTCCCTAAATAATAGATCAATTTTTATTTTAGGTTGTATGATAATATCTAAAAATTACCTCGCAATCCTTGTAACATTTTTTTATGGGAATCAACCGATTCATATTCATTCTGCTTAATCTCTAAGAATTACTTTTCCATATTATTTCATAGAATATGAGGAAAGTTCTTATTAAGAAATAAGTTCTTGAACTTTTCCAATGCAATGGAGTCAATTTCATCTTGTTGCCTCGTATTCAGACTAAGATTCCACAATTGATCCGTCTCACCTTCCAAATAGTAGAAAACCACAGTGACCTTTTTAGGCTTTAAACACTGGAGAATGGAAAATATCTTTTAAGTTGTACTATTACATTGCTCAGAAACTAATGGGTTCACAGAACCATTGAAGGAAGGCGGGCGTTGCCTATGAAGGACTCAACTAATTATTGTTCCCTTCTTTTCCCATTTGGATGTTCACCACAATTCATAGCTTGAGAAATTTGTGTGAGAATAATAATAAGGTTTTTCATTCCATCTCCCATAACATTTTGTTTATCAAGAAGAAAATCATTACATTTTCCATTAAATTCCCCATTATCATGGTTCCTTTGGGTTCCATCTATTGATTAAAACAAAAAATTATAGAGTAATAAATAATCATCACAGTGGGGAATCACATAATATTGAAAAACTAATTATAGGATGTTTAAATCATGAAACCTTCATTCTTATGATATAATACCTTAGGTATATCATAGGATATTCATAGTCATTATCTTTTTAAATCCTTCAGGATGGTTCATAAAGATTTTATGAATTCCCAAAGCATATCCCCCAAGAGTGTAAAACTAGGTGCACAGTAAGGCCCATTATCATGTACCAGGTTATGCTTGAGTCAGGCCAACGCACCTTGTTGGAGTTGTTACTCATAGGTGCATTTGTTCCAGAACCACTCCCACCGATATTATCCGTACATGGATGTATTTTCAGGAAACCAGTCACTCTATCCTTTACAAAAATTCTAGGATATTTTCGTAAAAATTTACTCATCCTTAGACTTATCCTTAGAGACACCCCTAGACATATACTTAGAAATATCTATAGGGATCTTACTAAATATTTCTCATCATAGTCTCCAAAGGCTGACTAAAATTTTCATCTGATACCAACTATAGTGACCAAGGATTAACATACATGGATATTATGTCATTTTAGTTGAATATTCATCACATTATAAAAATACATGCCCGAGGACCATAATATTTTAGTGACTTTGGAATCTTGGAAAAAATATTCTAAATTGGTGAAATATATTCAATGTTTCCCACAAATATCTTCCACATTAGTAATTTTACTTAAAAACCATTCTTCCTAACATATGGAAATAAAACAGAAGAAAGGGGTGATCTCGAATGATCAGTAAAGGTAAATAAAGGAAGCATGTAAGCACAACATGAATATAATGGTATAATAAGGCGAGCATATCATTTTAAGATCATACCACACATATCAAAGATCATAATCATGTGACATGGAATAAATATTGGAATTTTATAATACATGAATTATAAGGGAATCAAGAGCATAATCCATGAAATCATAATATAGGAATTAGCCATGGAATTTGTGGAATACACATAAACATAGAAAATCATATGTCAAGGAAAATTACCAAGACCTTTCCAACATGTTAGGCTTGGGATAATTACCTATGTACCTTCTTTGGACTTGTTATGACCTCCGGTGTACCTTATTATTTCGGATTTGGATGCTCTCTCATGTACCCTCTTGTTTTAGTCTTAGGATGTCCACTCGTGTGCCCTATTGTTTAGGGATTAAGATGACCTTTTGTTTTGGGTTTGGGATGCCCTCCCGTGTACCCTCTTGTTTCAGTCATGGGATTCCCTCCTGTGTACCATCTTATTTTGGGCTTGGGATGCCCTACCATGTACCCACTTGATATCATAAAAAATTTATCGTTACCTAATGCATTGGAGGGAGATATAGGTCCCACCCTTAACATAATAAAATCACGAATACATGTTCCACAAGGTAATAAAACATGCATCATATCATGACCCATAAAAATATATGTGTTTCATAAACATCATATCATAACCCATGAAATTAATTTGGCATCATAACATTATCTCATATCATTACCTTTGGAAAAGATACAGATTTCATAATAATTTCATTAAATAATAACTCATAAAAAGAAACGGGTTTCAAAAGAATATAACCCGTGGAAGAAGAAAGGGTGTCATACGCATTATTCCATCAAAACATAAACCATTCAAGTAATAAGATGAATGTTATTCCTAGATGATATCCCCTAGTAAATCTTAAACTATGGAAAAGTATTCCATCTTATATGGATAATATTTTTGAATGATCACATAGAACATTTATGAAGGAAAATAACCTTTCTTTGAAAATCCTTTTCATAAAACCATTTCATTTTTTTACTTATAAAGAAAGATTTACCATTTGATTTAAAACATTTATTGAGAGAAATATACTTTATTCTTTGAGATATTATTTTTAATACATAAAACTTATTAAAAAACATTTATTTTAAAAGGAACATTGAAAACACATCATGGAATCTTTAAAAACATTTTTGAAATATTTTTTCCTTGAAAAATTATAAAAGAATCATGAAAAAAATTTGAGAAAATTTCTTCTTTAAAAATAGCTTTGAAAACATATAATGAATTCTTGAAAACTTTTTTAAAACCCTTTTCCTTGGAAACTTATAAAATAATCTTGAAAACATGTTGAAATTATTTTATTTTAAAATAATTTTAAAACTTATAAAGAAAGATTTAAAACGTTTTGAAAATAATTTCTTTGAAAATAATTTTAAAACATATAAAAAAGGCTTTAAAACATTTTGAAAACTTTTTTAGAAAACATGGTCTTTAAAGAACACAAATTTCCGACCGAAGAGAGAGGTAAAGTTAAACTTTCTTAAGAACACATTATTAATAATATTATGTACCAAATAGAGGAAAAATGGTATTGATACATGATGATATCATAAATATATAGAGAATAATATACGTAATGAGTTATCTTGAGATATGGATCATAGGATTTCATCAATGTAATCAAAATCATTAACAATATTTATGAATGATGAGATTGTTTCAATAATCTCTTACCACTCTGTAACTTTGAATTATACTTATTTTGTAAGAAATGAAATTACATGAAGCTTAAAATATCATATAAAAAGGATTATGATGATATAACATGTCAAATGGCAGTATACACACTTTTTAAAGGAATATAGGTTCATAACATGGCATGTGTCTCAAAGAAAGAAAATTGAGACAAAAATAACTTTATCAATTTGGTAACATTTGAAACATAAACCCAATGAAATAAAAATCCTCAAATCCATATTTAAATAAAAATAAATTTAAGTAAAATGATCATATTATACATTCATGTGCAGTATATATACCACATATAAGAAATATGAGGTGAACATGGCTTGTGTCTCACGAAAAATAAAAGCGAGATAAGAAAATCCTTACTACTTGAGTAACTTTAGAATCGTGATCCCTAAAAAATAATAAAATCTTTGTAAATATTTAAATATAATTATATAAAGTAAGTTAATTATATAAATCTTTATAGGTAACTATATACACCACAAAATATAAGCGAGGGGTAATATGTCATCTATCTCACGGAAATAAAAAGTGATATGAAAGTTGGCTTACCTTATGTCTTGAGTCTCTTAATAATCGTACAAAAATCCTATATAATAAATATAAGTTTATTATAAAACTTTTAAATAACAATATTCTTATATCTAATTCCACATATGGTTTTATCATGACTTTATATTACCCGCTTATTAATAATTCCAAGTTAAGGTTTCACTTTAGATAATTTCTGCTTTGTTTTTTTGCGTAAGTCTAAATTTGTTATATTTTTGGTTTCCATACTTATATCATGATTTCAATAATGAAAAAAATGATATAAATATCATCTATACTCATTATATATTTGTTTATAATAATCTATAGAATATATAAATATGAAATGGAATATATATTTTATAGAGACAGTAAGTCGTATATACGCACGAATGCTGCTTCCATTTTTCTTTTTAATATTAAAATAAATAAATTAAATGAAATATATGTATATATATAGTATAATAATATTATAATTATCTTTTAATATATATTACATATTTTCACTAAACCAATCCTTAATATATTTAATGTAGTGTGTGAATGAATCGCATCACTCTGAGGAGGCGGTAGTCCACACTTCCCTAAACAAAATTATCGTATTTAAACAAAATGGAAAGCATGAAGGTATGTGTTATATAATAATTAAAGGGTAATAAATAAATAATATATATCATATATCATATAAAAATATATTTTCCATCATAATTCTCAACCATGATAGGTAGTAAAGAAAAAAAACAACATCTTTTCCTGAGGTGGTAGTTCGTCGTACACAAGATTGGTGAGTTCATTACCCATTAAATGGAAGTGTGTGTAAGTGTAGGTAAAACCATTATCATAACAAAATATAAGTATATTTATGATATTCAGGGTATTATTTATTCATTGAATAAGAATAATTGAGGTATTGGAGAAATAAAATAAAGTAAAGGAGTTTGAGGAAGGATGTTACCTCTTCTTTGGGTAACTCTTTTTGGTTTATACAAAAGGGATTCCTTGGTTGGATTTATTCCAAAAGATAGGATTCAAGGAGAGAGGAATGGATTTTTGAAAGTGAACTGGGCAGATATTTTAATAAATTAAGTGTTTTTATAGGTGTGAATAAGGAGGATAGATGTTGGCCTTTTATAGGGGAGGGAGGGGACACACTTGGCATTTTTAAAAACAAGTTAGTTGTACCCACATTTTTACCTAAAAAAGTCATAAAAAACCAAAGAAACTAAATAATAGAAGGTTTATGGACAAAATATGTTCATGAAATTTGTTTTGGACAAGTGGAAAGTTCATTTTGGCTCTTAAGTTTAAGCTTTAGGACCTTGTTATATTTAATTTTACCATAATCACTTTAATTAATTTTAATCGCTTTCACTAATATTTTTGGTCAAAAATTAAGTTGATATTATTAGAATATAAATATTTTAATGATTAAAACCTTTTATTTATATTTTTGAAAATTAAATTCACAAAATTGGAAAAATTAAGTTTAATTCTAATCTTGCAGATGTGGTGAGAAAGTGGGGTTTTAAAGTGTGAATGTTCAAAAGTTCATTAAGATTTTGTATCTAAATTCAATATAAAAATGATTAAAATGAACTAATTTGAATTAATATTTGTATAATTGATATTTTTTTCTTAAAAATAAACTTAAAATATAATTTAAATATATAAATTAATCATACGAAAAATCGGTTTTGAATTAAATTTAATCATTTTCACTATTCATCCAAAAATGAAGTTTCTCAGAAAAAACCCGAAAATTCACCATAAGATAATTTTGATATTATGAAGTCAAAAATGAAGTTAATATTATCAAATTAAATCTCTAATAGTGTCTAAAATTAATTTTTTTATCATTCAATAAAGGACAGAAAAACCAGTTCCTTTGAGAAAATAGTATTTTCAAAAATATAAAGACTTTACTAAGAATTGTATGTATTATTATAAATATTTTTTATTTTTATAAAAAAATATAAACAATAATTAAAAATTAGTTATATATATTCATATTAATATGTTTAAAATCTTGTTTATAAGTATCATGTTTAAATAATTATAACAATAAAATGATGCTTCGTAGAAGCTCGGTGATGCGTGTAACTCAAACCAAGTCAGTGTTTCATGTAGGATAAGATAATATAAGTCTTGTGTGTAGTGAATTCAAGAAACATTTAGTGATTTAAAAAAACTATATTCAGTTTTTCATGTAATGAAAATTATAAAAAATATTAAATTAATTTGAAAAAATATTTTACAAAAACATCTTGGTGTTACAGTGATTGGAGATTGGGAGCTGGGTTAAGTATTGAGTATCCGAATGTCACTATATATACCATGGGGTAGGAATAATTTCACACATAGTTCATAGGGGAAAGAATTTCTAAGTATATTTTAATCATGCACAATAAGGGGATAAGACACATTAGTGACCTGGTTTCAAAAGGGGTATAAATGAAAAATGAACATGAATTGATGTGAGTAACTCCCTTATGGTAGAAGGGGGGATATAGATTAATTACTTGGATGAGCCCAGGATAAATTATCTGGGTGTCACTACATTTTCCATAGAATGTAAATCAATCCACACATAGTGTTGGTGACAATTATCTATACTGATCTGGTCATATATAGGAGGTTGAATGAGGGTTTAATATGGGTGCTAGGATGTGTAAAGGAGGGATATAAATGGATTGAAGGATCATAAAAACACTAGGATGAAATGAGGTTAGAGACTTTTACTGGGCCCATGATATGGTTTCTTAGAATCAGTATGTATCCCATGGAGTTAGAGTTAAGATACATATATTTCTTAGGGGTAGTGCAGTAGGTGACCAACCCCAAAGGTGGGGTATAATAGGATACCAATACCACTAGAAGGGGGAAGTATTCTAGAGTAAAGAAAAGGGAATCAAATAGTTAAAAATTCATGTGATGGGAATACTTACACCTAGTTTAACATCATGTTAATGGACATTAATCACACAATTTAATTTTATATGGTAAGGATGAAAACTATGTAGTTTAAAATCATGCAGAAAAGATGAAGAAGACAAATTTTAACATCATAGAATGAGAATAAAAGTGATATTCTTTTTGAAATCATGTATCTATTATAATTATGGTCTATTTAGTTTAAATTCATGTAGTTATGGCTTGTATGATTCCTTAATTTTAATTTTATACATCTCAATTATGTTATTAGTGATATCAACCACTCCCTATACTAGAACCTAATCCATGATTAGTGTGAGAAACAGGGGTATGAGTGAAAATTAAACGTATAAAGGTATGAGTTTCGAATATTTCATCAACCATGATAAGTAAAACCACAAGGATAGAGAATCTATTGGGTTTGATTAGTGACATTGAATCATCTCAATAATGAGAATAATTGTATTAGAGTGTAGCATGGAGGGTTTTAAAACTACACTTAAGACAATCTATATCGAAATAATAATAAGATGACCTGATATGAATTGGGATCCCAAAGATGAAAAAATTCATCTAAAATATGGATGCACATAGTTTTAGGTATTCATGGTTGGGCCATGGGGATAAGGATTAAGGTTACATAGATTTGATCAAGCATGGACTAATAGTTTATGGTTATATAGATTGGACTAGATCCTTGTAAGGGAATTACCACCTCGATGCCTAACAGGAAGAAGTTACCCGAAGGTAGGATTACTGTGAGTGTTGATGAGATAGGGTGATTATAGTGACCACGAATTAACATAAATGGAAATTACATTATTTTAGATGAATATTAAGATCATTACAAAAATACATTCCTTAGGACCATAATAGTTTAGTGTATTTGGAAACTTGGAACAAATTATTCTAACTTGGTGAAAGATATTAAATGTTTCCCACAAAGATCTTACCCCTTTAGTACTTATACTTAAAAACCATTCCTCGTAACCAGAGGAAAGGAAACATAAGAAAAGTGTGAGATTGAATTATCTGTAAGAGTGAATAAAGGAAGAACATATTTATAACATGAATATAAGGGTATGCGAACGTGATCATATCATTTATATATCATACCCTTCATATGAAAGATAATAATAATGAGACATGGAATAAAGATTTATAGTTTATAAGACATTAATCATAAGGTAATAAATCACATAATCCCTGAAATAATAACATATGAATAAGACATATAATTTGTGTCATAAAAATAAACATAGAAAATCATATGTCAAGGCTACCTACCAAGACCTTTAAAATATGTTAGGGTTGGGATAATAACCTGTGAACCTTCTTTGGTCCTGGGATACCCTCTCATGTACCCTTTTAATTTATCTTAGGATAATCTCCCATGTAACCTCTGGTTTTGATCTTGGGTTGTCCACTCGTGTACCCTCTTGTTTAGGGCTTAATACACCCTCTTGTTTTGGGTTTGGGATGCCCTCCCATGTACCCTCTTGATCTCATAAAAATTTTATTATTCCCAATTCATTATAGGGATATATAGGTCCCAACCACCACATAATAAAATCATGCATACATGTGCCACGAGATAATAAAACTCACATCAAATCATGAACCATAAAAAGTGGTTGGTTTCATGAATATCATATAATAACTCATGAAATGAAATGGGTATCGTAACATTCTATCACACCATTACCTATAGAAAAGAGATGGGTTTCATAATAATTTCATCAAAGCATAACTCATGAAAATAAACAGGTTTCAAAATCATATAACCCATGAAATAAGAACAAGTGTCATAAAAATTATTCAATAAAAACATAAACCATTCAAGAAAGAAGATGAATGGTATTCCTAGATCATATCCCCCAGTAATGAATGAACTATCACAAAGTATTCAATCTTAGACGGATAAGGATTTTGAAAGATCACATGGAACATTTTTTAAGAGAAATATACTTTATTTGAATATACTATTTCATAAAACCATTTAAAAAATAATTTTCTTATAAATAAAGTTTTACCATTTCATTTAAAACATTTCTTGAGGGAATTATCCTTTATTCTTTGAGATACTATTTTTAAAAAATAAAACATTTTGATAACCATTTCTTTAAAAAGAAATATCGAAAATTATCATGTAAGCTTTGAAATAATTTTTAAATATGTTTTCCTTGAAAAATTATAAAAGAATATTGAAATCATTTTTTAAACCTATTTTCTTTGAAAATAACTTTGGAAAATTATAATTAATTATTGATTTTTTTGAAAACCTTTTTCCATGGAAACTTATAAAAGAATCTTGAAGACTTGTTGAAAGCCTTTTTATTCGAAAACACTTTTAAAACTTATAAAGAAATATTTAAAAAAATTTATAAATCATTTCTGTTAAAATACTTTCAAAACTTTTAATAAATCATGAAAGAATTTTAAAAACATTTTTAGAAAACATGGTTTTGAAGGAACACAAATTTCTGACTGAAGAGAGTGGTAATGTAAGACTTTATTAAAAACACTTTCTTAATTATCCTATCTAAAAAATAGGGGAAAAATGGTACCAATACATGAATATATCATGAATATATAGAGAAGAATAAAATACATGAGTTCTCTTGAGATATGGAATATAGGATCTCATCATTTGAATCATTATCATAAAAAATCTTGATAAATGATGAGATTGTTTCAATAAACTCTTACCACTTGGTAACTTTGAATTATACTCCCCATTTAATAAATGAAATTACACGAAGCTTAAAATATGACAGAAATAATTAGGATCATGATATAAAATTTCAAATGGAAGTATATACAACTTGTAAAAGAATATTGGTTCATAACATGGCATGTGTCTCAAAGAAGGAAAATTGAGACAAAAATGACTTTACCGATTTGGTTACTTTTGAAATATAAACCCCATTAAATAAAGATCATAAAATGGATATGTAAATACCCATAATTTTAATTAAAATAATAATAGAATAAATTTATTGGTAGTATACATACAACATATAATAAATATGAGGTGAATATGGATTGGAGATGGCTCCACAATCCCATGGCTCTTGGTTCTCTCCTGTTTTCTCACTCCGGTAGGGTTCCTTCTCCCCGCTCTTTATCCCCCAGCTTTCTTTACTTCCTTTAACATGTCTCTTATAGGGTTTTATCCCCTGGTTCTCTTTTGTGGTTGGTCCTCTCAGGTCTTATCTCGGGTCCAGTCAACCGTTTTGGCTTCGGTGATTGCACGATGGTTCCTTCCCGACTACTTCTTCTATGATCAAAACTCACAATTAGCTACTCCATTCCTGGCCAGATTGGGAGATTCAGATTCAATGAGTTTTTGGGCTTTATAGTTCGAGGACTCTGGATATCCTAGTGTCTTCTTCTTCCTCTTTTAGGGTTTTGATCCCCCTTTTACTCTTCTTTTCTTGTTCATTTTCATCTTTTTCCTGTTTTATTATTGTTCCTGTTTTCTTTAGGGTTTATTCCTTGGTTCTATTTTTGGTTTTGATTCATTCCTCATAGTGGTGTTCAGTCTTTTTGGGATTATTTTGTGATGGGTTTGGTTTTTTATTTTTTCTATTGGTTGTTCGGTTGTTATGTCTACACTGGTGTTGGATTTCTTCAGTGTCGACGATTCCCATAGGTTTTTTTGTTGTTTCATCCTACAAAAACCTGCTTCTTCCTTGCTTTAAATATAGGGGTCCTCCTTTCTCTCTAAGGTGGAGCTGCGAGGAGGTATTGAAGTTTCTTTGGGATGTGAGTCTGAGCGGGAGGATTTGGGAGGTTGACAGTGACAATATTTCGATCATCAATTATGAGGTTGGGTTCGGCTCTAGAAATGATGATGACAGTGGTCTAGTAATAGGGGATGACGAATCGTTACTGTGACGAGTTTCTGTGTTTAGGCGGTGGATGCTGGAGAAGTGGTCGGTAATGATACAACGATGAGGGTGATGTATTGGATGTAATGAAGGCGTGATGGTAGTTACCGTGATGCAATGTCTCGCCAGCGATATGGCGATGGAATTGTGGTGTGGTTCAAGGTCCTCGTGATGTGGATTGAGGTGGGTAGACCGTCGTTCGATGCTGATTTTGGCAGCATTTCATCATTTTGGTTTTGAATTTTGAATGTTGTAATCTTTATTTTTGAACATGGTGTGTGGTGTGGATGGGGGATATGCATGAATTTTTGTGAAATGTGGATCTTTTGTTAGGTTCCCACTTTTCCAAAAAGCGGATTTTAATAAATTCAAAAAAATGGATTGTGGAATATGGATTGTGTCTCACGAAAAATAAAAGTGAGACAAGAAGATCCTTATTACCTGAGAGGTTTTGAATTGTGATCCCCATGTAAGAATAAAATCAATTTATAGAAATTAGTAACATTAAATAAATTAAATTAAGGATATAACATGTTATATGTCAGTATATACACGACATAAAATAAGCGAGTGGTGAATAAGTTATGTATCTCACAGAAATAAAAATTGAGATAAAAATTCCCTTACCTTATGCCTTGAATCTCTTCATACTCATGCATAACTCCTATATAATAAATATAAGTTTATTATAAATATTTTAAAGAGACATATTATTATATCTAATTCCATATGTGTTTTTGATTATGACTTTATATTACCTCTTATTAACAATTCCAAGTTAAGGTTTTGATTTGGGTAATATCCACTTTTTTTTGGCATAAGTATTAATTTCTTATATTTTTGGTCTGCATAATTATATCATGATTTCAAGAATATAAACCATGATATAAATATCATATATAATCAGTATAAATCTATTTATAATAATCTATAGAATATGGAAATATGAAATTGAATACACCTTTCAAGGGGATGATAGGCCGTGCGTACGCATGAAGGCTTCTTCCATTTTTCTATATAATATTGAAAGAAAGAAAGTAAACGAAACATGTGCATGTGTATATATATAGTATCATTAAATTATAATTATTATTTCATATATATAATATAAGTTCAGTAAACCCATCCTTAATAAATTCCATGTAGCGTGTGAACGAATCACATTGCTTTGAGGATGCAGTAGTCCACACTTCCCCAAACGAAATTATCATACTGAAACAACATCGAAATAATAAAGGTATGTTTTATATAATAATTATATAAGCATAAAAAAATCATATATATCAGATAAAAATATATTTTCCTTCATAATTTCCAACCATGATAGGGGGAGAAGGGAAAAAACAACATTGTTTCGTGAGGTGGTAGTTTTCTATACACAAGAATGGTAAGTTCATTACCCATTAGATGGAAGTGTGTATAAGTTTAGGTAGAAAATTTATCATAAAAACATCTCAGTATATTTAGGATATTTGGGATATTATGTATGCATTTAATAAGAATAATTTAGGTAGTGTAGATAGAAAATAAACTAAATGATCTTGAGGAATGATGTTACCTATTCTTTGGGTAACTCCTTTTGGATTGCATCAAAGGACTTCATTGGTCAGATTTCTTACCAAAGGTAGGATTCAAGGAGGAAGGTAGGGATGTGTGGAATTTAATTGGGTAGATATTTTCCAAAATTAAATGGTTTTAGATGTTTTAAGAAGGGGGGTAGGTGGTGTCCTTTTATAGGGGAGGGAGGGGACACACTTGGCATTTTTGAAAACAATTTATGTGTACCCATGTTTTCACCTAAAAATTCATCAAAAACAAATAAAACTCAATAATTTAAGGATTATGGCCAAAATATTTGGAATAAAATGCGTTTTTACAAGTTTATAGGTTATTTGGGACCTTAAGTTTAAGGTTTAGTCCCTTGTTAAGCTTAATTTTACCTTAATCGCTATAATTAATTTTAATCACTTTCACTAATATTTTTTGGTCAAAAATTAAGTTGATATTATTGGACTATAAATATTTTAATTATTATAATATTTTATTTCCATTTTTCAAAATTAAATTCCCAAAAGTAGTAAAATTAAGTTTAATGCTAATCTTGTAGATGTGGTGAGAAAACGAGTTTTTAAAGTGAGAATGTTCAAAAGTTCATTTAGATTTTATATCTAAATTAAATATAAAAATGATTAAAATGAACTAAATTTGATTAATATATGTATAATTAGTTTATTTTAACTTTAAAATAAATTTAAAATATAATTTAACTATATAAATAAATTATACGAAAAAATAGTTTTAAATTAAAATTTAGTATTTTTCACCATTCATCTAAAAAAGGAAGTTTCTTAAAAAAATCCCAAAAATTCACCCTAAAATAATTTTGACATTATTAATTCAAAAATTAAGTTTAATTTATTAAATTAAATCTCTAAGTGGTTCTAAAATTAATTTTAGTATCATTCATAGAAGGAAAAAAAAGTAGTTCCTTTGAGAAAATAGTATTTTCAAACATATAAAGACTTTACAAAAAATTATGAATCTTATTATCAATATGCTTTATTTATATAAAACCATTATAAATAATACATAAAAATTATTTATTAATATTCATATTACTATTTTTAACTACTAGGTTATAACTATCTTATTTAAATAATTATAAAAATAAAATGATGCTTCGTAGAAACTTGGTGGTGCGTGTAACACAAGCCAAGTCAGTATTGAATGTAACACAAGATAATATAAGGCCTAAAGGTAGTAAAAAACATCCAAACATATTGATTTTAATAAAACTATATTTAGTGTTGTGTTAAATTCAAATTATTATAAAGATAAAATTAATTTGAAAAAAAAATATTTCACAAAATATTAGGGCATTACATTCTACCCCCCTTAAAATGAATTTTACCCTTGAAATTCATCTTCAAGATTTAATAATTTAAATTTACTTTCATAGAAACCCACATTTAAAAAAAAAAAATAACATCATTTAAAAAGGAAAGTTGGAAACATAACGGTTACCAAAAGTAACATATAACTAGGTTTCCAAATAGAAGAACATAGGTGAGAAGTGAAAACATGGACTTAGAGGAAAAGAGTAAATATTTGTAGGGAGTGATTGGGGTCATAAATAAAAAACCAGTAAGTGATAAATGTAAATTTGAGGGCCTCAAAGTCATAAATATGTGATTAATTGAAATTCCATTAGTTTAATAGAAATTATGGTATTAGGAAAAAATTTTATTTTTAGATTTTTTTCCTAAAGTTGAAGAATTTTTATGAAAAGGCATACATACATGATTTTAGGAAAATTTTAGCCTTTTTTGTGATTTGATCAAATTCCACTTCATCTCTACTTCCAGTTAATGAAGCTGAATTATTCATTCCTAGATCATTAAGAGATCATGAGATCCATGATGATAATGTTAGGTAATTCCATCCATTTTTGTCACAAGAAATATTAGAACATGTTATCCAATATGCATAAATCCTCCTATGGTGAGATAATAATTTAATATCTAAAACTTAATTTGATATTTAGCATAAACCATTGGTCAACTTTTTAACCCTTCAAAAATATAATTCTACCTTTTTTCCTTAAATAAGCTCTTATCCTATGCCAAATTTTTTTTATTAGAAACTTGGATCCATCCTTATACTGATAGAATATAAAATGTGATTTTACCAATACAGAATACATGTAGAGGGATATAATCACATGAAAATTCACTATAGGATGAATAATAATATTTTCATAGATATTAATCATAATAAATCAAACATAAAATTCCAAAATAAGTAGGAGAGGATAAGCATGTCCTAATTATCATGATTCACTTCATCCATTGTGATTACATAAGATTTCCCTTTTTTCATTTTACTCATAGGTTTTTGTGGATTATTATCCACATTTTTCATTATATTGGGGAACTTGTTATCATAGTGGATAAACTCCAGGCAATTGAAACACTGAAGTACATGAGGTAAATTTTGTGAGGATTTATCATTATTCACACCATTAACTAACTTGTTACCATTGCTTGCACATTAAGCTACTCTATGACCTTCTCTTCTGCACTTAAAACATTTAATAATCCCCTTAAGACAATTCCCTCCTTGTTTATCCCCACACTTTGTGCATAATTAAAGGTTCATTTTTTTCTCCATGGTTGTCAGATTTTCCTTTAAACTTTATCTTCATTTTCTTGTCAAAACGATGTGATTGATATGCAATTAATACTTCCATTTACAACTTGATATCATATCTAACAACTTATTCATAGCTACTAATGTATCTTATATACAAGGCCTTTAGAATACTAGGTTTAAGGTCCCTAAATAATAGATCAATTTTTATTTTAGGTTGGATGATAATATCTAAAAATTACCTCGCAATCCTGGTAACATTTTCTTTATGGGAACCGAACGATTCATATTCATTCTGCTTAATATATAAGAATTAATTTTCCATATTCTTTCAAAGAATATGAGGAAAGTTCTTATTAAGAAATAAGTTCTTGAACTTGTCCAATTCTATGGAGTCAATTTCATCTTGTTGCCTCGTATTCTTACTAAGATTCCACAATTGATCCGTCTCACCTTTCAAATAGTAGAAAACCACAGTGACCTTTTTAGGCTTTAAACACTGGAGAATGGAAAATTTCTATTCAGTTGTACTATTCCATTGCTCAGAAACTAATGGGTTCACATAACCATTGAAAGAAGGCGGGCGTTTCCTATGAAGGACTCAACTAATTATTGTTCCCTTCTTTTCCCATTTGGATGTTCACCACAATTCATAGCTTGAGAAATTTGTGTGAGAATAATAATAAGATTTTTCATTCCATATCCCATAACATTTTGTTTATCAAGAATAAAATCATTACATTTTCTATTACATTCCCCATTAACATGGTTACTTTGGGTTCCATCTGTTGATTAAAACAAAAAATTATAGAGTAATAAATAATCGTCAGAGTGGGGAATCACATAATATTGAAAAACTAATTATAGGATGTTTAAATCATGAAACCTTCATTCTTATGATATAATACCTTAGGTCTATCATAGGATATTCATAGTCATTATCTATTTAAATCCTTCAGGATGGTTCATAAAGATTTTATGAATTCCCAAAGCATATCCCCCAAGAGTGTAAAACTAGGTGCACAGTAAGGCCCATTTTCATGTACCAGGTTACGCTTGAGTCAGGGACAACACACCTTGTTGGAGTTGTTACTCATAGGTGCATTTGTTCCAGAACAATCCCACCTATATTATCCATACATGGATGTATTTTTAGGAAACCAGTCACTCTATCCTTTACAAAAATTCTAGGATATTTTCCTAAACATTTACTCATCCTTAGACTTATCCTTAGAGACACCCCTAGACATATACTTAGAAATATCTATAGGGATCTTACTAAATATTTCTCATCATAGTTTCCAAAGGCTGACTAAAATTTTCATCTGATACCAACTATAGTGTCCCAGTCTTAACATACATGGATATTATGTCATTTTAGATGAATATTCATCACATTATAAAAATACATGCCCGAGGACCATAATATTTTAGTGTCTTTGGAATCTTGGAAAAATTATTCTAAATTGGTGAAATATCTTCAATGTTTCCCACAAATATCTTCCACATTAGTAATTTTACTTAAAAACCATTCTTCCTAACATATGGAAATAAAACATAAGAAAGGGGTGATCTCGAATGATCAGTAAAGGTAAATAAAGGAAGAATGTAAGCATAACATGAATATAATGGTATAATAACGTGAGCAGATCATTTGAAGATCATACCACACATATCAAAGATCATAATCATGTGACATGGAATAAATATTGGAATTTCATAATACATGAATTATAAGGGAATCAAGAGCATAATCCATGAAATCATAATATAGGAATTAGACATGGAATTTGTGGAATACACATAAAAATAGATAATCATATGTCAAGGAAAATTACCAAGACCTTTCCAACATGTTAGGCTTGGGATAATTACCTATGTACCTTCTTTGGACTTGTTATGACCTCCTGTGTACCTTATTATTTCGGCTTTGGATGCTCTCTCATGTACCCTTTTGTTTTAGTCTTAGGATGTCCACTCGTGTGCCCTATTGTTTAGGGATTAAGATGACCTTTTGTTTTTGGTTTGGGATGCCCTCCCGTGTACCCTCTTGTTTCAGTCATGGGATTCCCTCCTGTGTACCATCTTATTTTGGGCTTGGGATGCCCTACCATGTACCCACTTGATATCATAAAACATTTATCGTTACCTAATGCATTGGAGGGAGATATAGGTCCCACCCTTAACATAATAAAATCAAGAATACATGTTCCACAAGGTAATAAAACATGCATCATATCATGACCCATAAAAATATATGTGTTTCATAAACATCATATCATAACCCATGAAATTAAATGGGCATCATAACATTATCTCATATCATTACCTTTGGAAAAGATACAGATTTCATAATAATTTCATTAAATAATAACTCATAAAAAGAAACGGGTTTCAAAAGAATATAACCCGTGGAAGAAGAAATGGTGTCATAAGTATCATTCCATCAAAACATAAACCATTCAAGTAATAAGATGAATGTTATTCCTAGATCATATCCCCTAGTAAATCTTAAACTATGGAAAAGTATTCCATCTTATATGGATAATGATTTTGAATGATCACATAGAACATTTATGAAGGAAAATAACCTTTCTTTGAAAATACTTTTCATAAAACCATTTCAATTTTTTTACTTATAAAGAAAGATTTACCATTTTATTTAAAACATTTATTGAGAGAAATATACTTTCTTCTTTGAGATATTCTTTTTAATACATAAAACTTATTAAAAAACATTTCTTTTAAAAGGAACATTGAAAACACATCATGGAATCTTTAAAAACATTTTTGAAATATTTTATCCTTGAAAAATTATAAAAGAATCATGAAAAAAATTTGAGAACATTTCTTCTTTAAAAATAGCTTTGAAAACATATAATGAATTATTGAAAACTTTTTTAAAACCCTTTTCCTTGGAAACTTATAAAATAATCTTGAAAACATGTTGAAATTAATTTCTTTTAAAATAATTTTAAAACTTATAAAGAAATATTTAAAACGTTTTGAAAATAATTTCTTTGAAAATAATTTGAAAACATATAAAAAATGCTTTAAAACATTTTGAAAACTTTTTTAGAAAACATGGTTTTTAAAGAACACAAATTTCCGACTGAATAGAGAGGTAAAGTTAAACTTTCTTAAGAACACATTATTAATAATATTATGTACCAAGGAGAGGAAAAATGGTATCGATACATGATGATATCATAAATATATAGAGAATAATATACGTAATGAGTTATCTTGAGATATGGATCATAGGATTTAATCAATGTAATCAAAATCATAAATAATATTGATGAATGATGAGATTGTTTCAATAATCTCTTACCACTCTGTAACTTTGAATTATACTTCTTTTGTAAGAAATGAAATTACATGAAGCTTAAAATATCATATAAAAAAGGATTATGATGATATAACATGTCAAATGGCAGTATACACACTTTGTAAAAGAATATAGGTTCATAACATGGCATGTGTCTCAAAGAAAGAAAATTTAGATAGAAATACCTTTATCAATTTGGTAACATTTCAAACATAAACCCAATGAAATAAAAATCCTCAAATTCATATTTAAATAAAAATAAATTTAAGTAAAATGATCATATTATAAATTCATGTGCAGTATATATACCACATATAAGAAATATGAGGTGAACATGGCTTGTGTCTCACGAAAAATAAAAGCGAGATAAGAAAATCCTTACTACTTGAGTAACTTTAGAATCGTGATCCCTAAAAAATAATAAAATCTTTTTAAATATTTAAATATAATTATATAAAGTAAGTTAATTATTTAAATCGTTATAGGTAACTATATACACCACAAAATATAAGCGAGGGGTAATATGTCATCTATCTCACGGAAATAAAAAGTGATATGAAAGTTGGCTTACCTTATGTCTTGAGTCTCTTAATAATCGTAAAAAAATCCTGTATAATAAATATAAGTTTATTATAAAACTTTTAAAGAACAATATTCTTATATCTAATTCCACATATGGTTTTATTATCACTTTATATTACCCTCTTATTAATAATTCCAAGTTGAGGTTTCACTTTAGATAATTTCTGCTATGTTTTTTTGCGTAAGTCTAAATTTGTTATATTTTTGGTTTCCATACTTATATCATGATTTCAATAATGAAAAAAATGATATAAATATCATGTATACTCATTATATATTTGTTTATAATAATCTATAGAATATATAAATATGAAATGGAATATAGATTTTATAGAGACAGTAAGTCGTATATATGCATGAATGCTGCTTCCATTTTTCTTTTTAGTATTAAAATAAATAAATTAAATGAAATATATGTATATATATAGTATAATAATATTATAATTATCTTTTAATTTATATTACATATTTTCACTAAACCAATCCTTAATATATTTAATGTAGCGTGTGAATGAATCACATCACTCTGAGGAGGCGGTAGTCCACACTTCCCTAAACAAAATTATCGTATTTAAACAAAATGGAAAGCATGAAGGTATGTGTTATATAATAATTAAAGGGTAATAAATAAATAATATATATCATATATCATATAAAAATATATTTTCCATCATAATTCTCAACCACGATAGGTAGTAAAAAAACAATATCTCTTCATGAGGTGGTAGTTCGTCGTACACAAGATTGGTAAGTTCATTACCAATTAAATGGAAGTGTGTGTAAGTGTAGGTAAAACCATTATCATAACAAAATATAAGTATATTTATGATATTCAGGCTATTATTTATTCATTGAATAAGAATAATTGAGGTATTAGAGAAATAAAATAAAGTAAAGGAGTTTGAGGAAGGATGTTACCTCTTCTTTGGGTAACTCTTTTTGGTTTATACCAAAGGGATTCCTTGGTTGGATTTATTCCAAAAGAGAGGTTTCAAGGAGAGAGGAATTGATTTTTGAAAGTGAATTGGGCAGATATTTTAATAAATTAAGTGGTTTTATAGGTGTGAATAAGGAGGATAGATGTTGGCCTTTTATAGGGGAGGGAGGGGACACACTTGGCATTTTTAAAAACAAGTTAGTTGTACCCACATTTTTACCTAAAAAAGTCATAACAAACCAAAGAAACTAAATAATAGAAGGTTTATGGGAAAAATATGTTCATAAAATTTGTTTTGGACAATTGGAAAGTTTATTTTGGCTCTTAAGTTTAAGCTTTAGTCCCTTGTTATATTTAATTTTACCTTAATCACTTTAATTAATTTTAATCGCTTTCACTAATATTTTTGGTCAAAAATTAAGTTTATATTATTAGAATATAAATATTTTAATGATTAAAACCTTTTATTTATATTTTTAAAAATTAAATTCACAAAATTGGAAAAATTAAGTTTAATTCTAATCTTGCAGATGTGATGAGAAAGTGGGGTTTTAAAGTGTGAATGTTCAAAAGTTCATTAAGATTTTATATCTAAATTCAATATAAAAATGATTAAGATGAACTAAATTTAATTAATATTTTTATAATTGATATTTTTTTCTTAAAAATAAACTTAAAATATAATTTAAATATATAAATTAATCATACGAAAAATCAGTTTTGAATTAAATTTAATCATTTTCACTATTCATCCAAAAATGAAGTTTCTCAGAAAAAACCCAAAAATTCACCATAAGATAATTTTGATATTATGAAGTCAAAAATGAAGTTAATATTATCAAATTAAATCTCTAATAGTGTCTAAAATTAATTTTTTTATCATTCACTAAAGGACAGAAAAACCAGTTCCTTTGAGAAAATAGTATTTTCAAACATATAAAGACTTTACTAAGAATTGTATGTATTATTATCAATATGTTTTATTTTTATAAAAAAATATAAACAATACTTAAAAATTAGTTATATATATTCATATTACTATGTTTTAAATCTTGTTTATAAGTATCTTGTTTAAATAATTATAACAATAAAATGATGCTTCGTAGAAGCTTGGTGATGCGTATAACTTAAACCAAGTCAGAGTTTCATGTAGCATAAGATAATATAAGTCTTGTGTGTAGTGAATTCAAGAAAAAATTAGTGATTTAAAAAAACTATATTCAGTTTTTCATGAAATGAAAATTATAAAAAATATTAAATTAATTTGAAAAAATATTTTACAAAAATATCGGGGTGTTACAGTGATTGGAGATTGGGACCTGGGTTAAGTATTGAGTATCCGAATGTCACTATATATACCATGGGGTAGGAATAAGTTCACACATAGTTCATAAGGGAAAGAATTTCTAAGTATATTTTAATCATGCACAATAAGGGGATAAGACACATTAGTGACCTGGTTTCAAAAGGGGTATAAATGAAAAATGAACATGAATTGATGTGAGTAACTCCCTTATGGTAGAAGGGGGGATATAGATTAATTCCTTGGATGAGCCCAAGATAAATTATCTGGGTGTCACTACATTTTCCATAGAATGTAAATCAATCCACACATAGTGTTGGTGACAATTATCTATACTGATCTGGTCATATGTATGAGGTTGAATGAGGGTTTAATATGGGTGCTAGGATGTGTAAAGGAGGGATATAAATGGATTGAAGGATCATAAAAACACTAGGATGAAATGAGGTTAGAGACTTTTACTAGGCCCATGATATGGTTTCTTAGAATCAGTATGTATCCCATGGAGTTAGAGTTAAGATACATATATTTCTTAGGGGTAGTGCAGTAGGTGACCAACCCCAAAGGTGGGGTATAGTAGGATACCAATACCACTAGAAGGGGGAAGTACTCTCGAGTAAAGAAAAGGGAATAAAATAGTTAAAAATTCATGTTATGGGAATAGTTACACCTAGTTTAACATCATGTTAATGGACATTAATCACACAATTTAATGTCATATGGTAAGGATGAAAACTATGTAGTTTAAAATCATGCAGAAAAGATGAAGAAGACAAATTTTAACATCATAGAATGAGAGTAAAAGTGATATTCTTTTTGAAATCATGTATCTAATATAATTATGGTCTATTTAGTTTAAATTCATGTAGTTATGGCTTGTATGATTCCTTAATTTTAATTTTATACATCTCAATTATGTTATTAGTGATATCAACCACTCCCTATACTAGAACCTAATCCATGATTAGTGTGAGAAACAAGGGGAAATGGAAGATTACTAATGTTCTATGAGTGAAAATTAAACGTATAATGGTATGAGTTTCGAATATTTCATCAACCACGATAAGTAAAACCACAAGGATAGAGAATCTATTGGGTTTGATTGGTGACATTGAATCATCTCAATAATGAGAATAATTGTATTAGAGTGTAGCATTGAGGGTTTTAAAACTACACTTAAGAGAAGGAGGGTGGAGTAAAAGTAAATTGTAATTTCCCTAATCTAAATCTCAAAGTAGGTGATATATAAGCTAATGGTGACTGAAAATAACATTCGAAGAGAAAATTACATCGTGTTATCATCATTAATGGGGGAAAATATGTTGAGGTTAACCGTGATGAACATCTAAATAGTGGGATCTATAATGTTACTATTGATAATGAATCCTTGGGATTTTTAATAATTATGGGAGGTAGGATGAGACAAGGGAACATCAATGATGGAGTTTCCCTTTTGAAATGAACAGATGATGGATAAATTAAAACTCCCGAGACACAAATTTTGTATATGAGAGAAAGAAATATGATCAAGGGGAGATTTTATCACCTTGAGGATAAACTTTCACACATTAATCATATCAACAGGGTGCACTAGTCTTGATGGAGTTCCAAACCCACAAAAAACACTTGAAATGAACTACTATACCTTGGGGGGAAAATAACTCCTTGATAATATATAGTTTATGGTCATATAGCTTATACCTTATGTTATATAGTCTATATATAAAAGGTAAAAGGTAAACTAAATGTGAACTAGGGACCTAATTCTAGTAAAAGTTTCCTTGGGATAAGATGCACATTGCTTAAGGTCATTATCCTTGGACCACAAATGGAATAGAATTTTATATCGAAGAGAGAGAGGGTAGAACTGATGTGAATTTGAGGATAGATTCCAATATAGACAACCTTTAAAGTGTATGCACAAAGTTTAAGGTGAAAATTATTAGATCACGGGAGAGTTTTAATTTAATTTTATACATCTTTTGAGTATCTATACTGATAGACTCAACACCTCAAGGTTAGGAGAGAAAGGAAAAACTAGCGAAGGGTTATAAACATTAATACAACATGGGGGATATTAATTATTTTTAGATGGGATTAGCATATGATATCTAGGTGTTACTATATATCCCATGGAGAAAAATTCAAGAGACATGTAGTTTAATGGAAGCAGTGTCATAGGTGACCAAAACTAGAGTAAAAGGGAGAATCCTCTTGACCAAGGACTCAAATTTTTTTATAGTTTAAAAATCATAAAAAAATAAATTATCTATGTTGTTTAAGGTTATGAAGCTAGGACCTATTCTAGAATTGTTTAGATTCATGATGAAGGGATATTGATATTATATTTTAACATTGTACATTGATAGTGTATATGATAAACATATCGTTTTAAATTTGTATGGTAAAGAAGTTAAGCTATGTTGTTTAAGGTCATATAGTGGGGAAACTATATGCCATGAAGTTAAGGGTCATATGATAGGGACCCATTCTAATCAGTTTAAATTCATACAAAAGAAACTTATCTTAATAAGTTTAAATTCATGTGAAATAGAGTATATTCCAGGTAGTTTAAGTGCTTACAGCCTTGACCAATTATGAGTAGTTTAAAGTCATGTGAAGTGGACTTATACCAATAAGTTCAAAGTCAATATAAATGGAATAAGGGGGGATTGAGGTTTTATATATGGTGATGGTTGAAAGGGAAAAATAAATATGGGATTGGAAACATAAATTTCAATATATAAACCCAAAAAAATTGGTGTAGGAAGTCACTAGTGGAAATCCCCACTTATACCAACACATTTCTCCCAACAGTTAAGAAAACTATTGGGAAAATGATATTATACCAACATTTATAGAAAACTATTGGTATAATCCTATTTGAGGTGGGTTTTTCCAATGGTTTCATCAAACTGTTGGCATACAGAGGCCTACACCGGCCTACCCAATGGTTTTAATAAACCGTTGGGATATGCTCCCATTTTCCCAACAGTTTTAAAAAACCGTTGGGAATGTTTTCCCCCCCAAATATAGACCTGACCTCCAATCCCCCCTTCGTGTTATTGCAACGTTAAATGGAAGATCTCTATTTACCCTAGGTTAAAAAAATTCTTCCACCTGATAGATCCATCTTCAATCAAGCAATTTTTTTGTTCTACACTTCAAATATGTAAGTTCTACCTTTGTTTTAATGTTCTGCATCTATTTTTTTTTTGTTTTTTATTTTTATTTGGCATAAACTATAGGTTTGTGTGGTCATTCATCAAACTTTTTTGGTGGTAATTTGGAATTTAAGATAGAATTATTTCCTATATAACTTGTTAGTGGAATTATATGCACCCAAACCACACTTTGTTTTGAGGAAAGAACATGTGGATATTATTTTGGGATGTTCTGTGATGATGTAAATAAATTCCATTGGTGCAATGGATGTATTTTAACTCTTGGGGATTCATTTTTTGATTTTATAGATTTTAATTG